>OU611817.1:0-10000000 GCA_914767695.1 Ptilodon capucinus | reverse complement strand
ACTATATAGGCTTTTGATTCCCTTGCGAATGTACTTAATATAAACCGCCGTATCTTTTGATTGCGTTAACTTAGAATTTTGATGTTTTTACAGCTCTAAGTGATTGCAGACTTGTCTCTCTGTTATACGCGTTCCAGGGAAAAGGGTCTTGACAGATAGACAAATAACAAAGAGATCCTTTAAGGTTCACTTTTTTTTATGTACGAAACCCTTAGAACTTATGGGCCCGATTAGCCACTGTTCAACGACAGAAACAAGTGGTCATACTAGAAATAAGGCACATGATAGTTAAATGGGCATCAAATTGCTAAATAATCTACAACTAACTTTGCCCAAACATCAACAGTACCTACAAGAAAGTGGCCATTGGTAATAATTGCAATATATTTGGGCATGGACCACCTCCAATCACTTCAATCCATATCCGTCACTGTCCAAGATCTTTCGCCAATCAGTCATCGGTCGATCATGCCGTAATAACTCATAGTAAAAACTAGATAATTCGTTTAATAGCCGATACCTATTGGCGGGCAATCAGTGTGTTACAATGGGCAAAGTTGACAGAACAACGATACATCACTGTACTTTGACAGCTAAATTATAGGGCGAGTACGGTCAGTATAGATGGCCCCGGAAAAGTATGTTTTTTAAAGTCCATTTTTGCTCACACCAGTGAGCCTATTTGGAATGGGACCTATGCCTATTTTAGGGTTAGTTTTTTTCTGATAATTGGTAAAGTGCTTAGTTTGTTGCGAATAGATTGTAGCAAAAAGTTATAACGTATTAGTATGTAAGGTGCTTATTCTGTTGACACAAAACAAACCATAGATACTAACGTCGTCGAGGTTTTGATATCTGTCATAAATATCATATAACTTTGGATTTTTTCGTGGAAAAAATACTTACTATACGCTTTTACATATTATATATCGCACGAAAAGGAAGTGTTTTTGAACCCAACAAAATAATAGTTTTTTTTCTTGAGTTCTTGCTAATTTACATTCTGTTGTCGAAACTAGGTGTCAAAACAGGCCTCTTAGTTCTCCACGACTGTAAACTACTGCCGTTCTTCTCATGGAGAGACTGTAACAGAAGGCAACATTTTGTTCGTGTCAAATTTAGCATAGCCGGTAGCCCCGGCCACCCTGTGGCGGCCAGACGCACGCGTAAAATGGCCAATACCAAATAGAAATCTGTGTCAACATACATAAAGAACACGTCAAAATTAACACGTTCGCTGCCTATTTTCAGCTGGTGCGTCAGGAGGTTATATTGACTCATAGAGGTACTAACCTTGTCAGCGCTATGCCCATGAAATTTCAACATGAGCCAATAAGACCTCATAACAGTCATAACGCAGCGAACATGTTAACTCGCGTCAATACAGCTCGTTTTAGTATTGACACATAGACGCGCGTGTCTTGACACCCCAGTGTGCGCGGGGCTCAAGTTTGGTACATACAGAATCTTCACCATTGACTAACAGAGTGAATGACCCAAACAGGTTTCATACTAAGTTCCGTATCAATATTTGTGGAAGATATTAAAAAATAATCAAATAATCAAACAGTTGTCAGTGTCAACTGAAAATAACAGGTGGCCTAGGTGCATAATTGATTGACAATGACATCGCGTGATCAATGTTTGACGATAACATTATCGCTGGAGTGCCACTTGAATAGAACAAATCTCGGTAGATTTCCGAGAAAATGTTTGATTAAAAACTTTGTGTCGAGATAGAAGATTTATAACTAGTAAATGGGAGTCATCCGCCATCTTTATCACTGTCATTATCCATTTTTATTTATAATGTGTATTTATTGAATTTGTCCTTGCTATTAATTACTTGACATTGGCGAAATACTCGCGCTAGTCGCAGGTGATGCCATTCCTCATCTTATTCCATTAAATATCATCATTTCGCTCATTTCGTTAAAAAAAAAAAAAAAACTAGTAAATGACTGGCATAGCTACATTTACTTTAAAATAAAAGTTAATTCTGGTTAAGTATTATTTCAAAAACCCTTATCTTAATTACACACTAGCTGTGCCCGCGTGGAATTTGGGGAGTAACTATATCTACATGAAAAAAAAATATGTTAAAAAAACGTTTCGTGTTCTCCTCAACAAGCCCTTTCATTTGATACCCATACTGTGGTAGTGCAGAAAAAATAACTATTCCGCCATCTTGGATGATCCGCCATATTGAAATTAGAATGACGTCACACAGCTAAGCATGTATACCAAATTTCAGCTCAATCGGTTAAAGATAACTGATTTAAAATTCAATTGCAAGATTCCACCCGGACATACATACATTGCAAGTTAATATAAAGCTTGTAAAAAAATTCTTTCACGCGGAACCCTAATACTTTTTTTATAAAATAACTCTTAGTTACTCCTTGTAACATCAGCTAGCTGTCAGTGAAAATCCTGTCAAAATCGGTCCAGCCGTTTGTGTGTACAACATACGACAAATAAAGTCGTCATGAAGTACTTAGGGTACGTACTTAGGGTACGACTTAACTATAATTGCATCGTGCATATACCGTCAAATTTATTTTATTCTCCAAATCATCTACAATGTCTTCTTCTTCTTTTTTTACGAAATGAGTGAAATGATGATATTTTGATGGAATAAGATGAGGAATGCCTGCACCTGCGATATGCGGTATTTATGGCAATGTCGAGTAATTATAGCAAGGACAAATTCAATAAATACACATTATAAATAAAAATGGATGGTGACAGTGATAAAGATGGCGGATTTTCAGTACAAAAGTATGCAGGGATGACATTCTAGCATGAATGACATCATTTATATTTGAGATATGTCGAACCAAAACGTCAAATTGATCGTATTTTTTCGCTTTTTCCCGACGAGACTTGCCCCGCGGTTCTACAAATCTAACAACTATTTTTAAATCATTTTCTGATAACTATGTTTCGGTAACGCTGCTGCCACTACTTTAAAAAGAGAGCAAGATTTATGAGCGTATTGCTTAAACGAATAATTATTCGCTCGAATTCCTCACAAAGCACAAAAAGTGGTATTACACAATATCACATCAATATTAAAGTGTTATGGCCAATGCGAGACGTGACCACGCTCGTAGGAGGCAAGAAACCGAGCTGCAAGACAGGGTTTTTGCAAGAAACCAAGGCCAACTTCCTCTTGGTAGTTAGTAGCAAGTAAGGCGCTTAGACTTTACGGGAACTTTGTCATTTTCCATCAGAGGCAATTTGGTTTTCACCCCAAAGGATAAATAGGCTTGAAGATGCAGCACCAATTTTTTTGCGAGCATCTAAACGAACCATATCAACTCTCGATAAAAATCTGACCAAAAGCGAGCTGGACTCGCGCAAAGAGGCTTCACACACAGAGGCACAGAGGCACAGAACATTGCTCTAACGAAAATATAAACTTAACGTTACTTACAAAATAAGTTTGTAATGGCAAAAAAACATTTCTAAAAATTAATTTACAGTTTTCGGATTTTTTTCCTTTATTTGTGCTATAAAACATTGCTTCTTGCTAAATTTCATGATTCTACGTAAATGAGAAGTACCCCATGGGTCTTTGATTCATATACATTTCTTTTGGTAAATATTAATTTACATGTCAGTTCTATTAAATTGGAATACAGTTACAAGTTTATTTTCTAGTTACATAACAAGTTCATAAAAATTTATGATGTCAAACTTAATACCCGTCTTTTATTCTATAATAGACGAGTATTAAGTTCAGGTCAAATAGTGTCAAAAAACCCGTGCAAATGTACTGAAAATGCAACATACACCACCGTATCTTTTGATTGCGTTTACGTAGAAGTTTGATTTTTTTAGAGCACCAAGGGACCGCAGACATAATAAGTCTGTTATAAATGTCAACTTGATGCCTTCACGCGTTTCTGAGAAAAGGGGTCTTAACAGACAGACAGACGGACAACAAAGTGATTCTATAAGGGTTATTTTTTTCCTTTTTTGGTACGGAACCCTAAAACGCGAGCAAAATTAAGTACCAGGCACACTGAGGCGTCAATGCCAAAATAAACTGTGTGTCAATATACATAAAGATTGTATTGTTGTGGCAAAAGTTCTGAGGTTACGTGTCAATTTTCGCTCGCACTGTCAATGACATTTCATCATAGATTAACTAGAGAGTCCATGTCGACTTCACCCTGCGTATGGCTCTGTGGCAATTGTTTTGACGTTTATCTGGCATCCGCCATTTTAGTTACCTGCAGTATATTGTTTGACGAAAAATTTGCCGCAGGATAGAGTCGATATCATCTCCGTTGTACTCTATGCATTTCATTGAAGAATGATCTTCCGGTAAAACTGTAAGGGCCACCTCACGGCCAACAGCGTAATCATTAAAAAAAAATAGCTATTTTTGTGTCGACACCAACTGTGTTTACTTTGATATTAGCAAAAAAAAAAATACGCTCGCATATTGACGCCGCAGTATGTCCGAGGCTATACTCGGTAATTGCGTTGCTTTTTTCACCGATATTTAATCAATTTTAACATTAGTATACTGGCAAAGAGTCAATTCTCAAAATAAAAGTATCAAATTAATTCACTCGTGCCAGTATTTCAGAGGCTTTATGTTATTATTAAATTATTATTATTAAACTTTATGTTATTAAACGTAATAACGAAATCACCTACTTTCACGTAATCACTTAGGAATTTAATACACGTGGTATAAGCATCTGTAATATCTTAATAACCCCCATTATATACTTACATTTCCAAAAAGAAACTTGTGTTTTATTTTCAATAGCATTATGTGTATTTTTGGAGTGATATTTCGAGTTACTATATCATCTTGAAACAAATTCAAAGTAGACTAAACCTTTAGCCAATAAATTTAAGGTACATATTTGCATTACGCTTTGAATAGATGGCAACATTGTTGCAAGTGGCAGTTCCAATGACTTTATAATTGGTTGGAAATTATTGGGAACAAAACAACTGAGAAATACGTGTTCATCACGCCTCTGCATATCTGACAGTGGAACTAAACGTTTTTGACTCTTTTTTGCTTCAACACATCCAGTAGGTGCGACACAGACAACGATATAATCACGAGAGTTGTTATTTAGATTCGTTTACTCTATATTTTTTATAGGTTGCATACAGACATACACTTAATTTAGAATAGAGCATATGCATATCTGTCACACTTAGCCGATGTATTTTAATCCCCTAAATTCCGGGTGAAGTCGCGGACACAGCTAGTTGTAAGAGTTTATCAGAAGTCAGAAATAATACTTTGGGTACATCTACGGTAGCTCATATGTGGATGCTTAGTGAAGACAGTTTATACACAACTATCATAGTTTCCAAGTTGTAGACCTTTGAATATTTGTCACGAGTATCGTGTTCTGGCCTTTGGGTACATCCTCTTAAGCAGTGTTAACTACATTTAAGAGGAGCAGCTACAAATATCTACAAAACAGAACGTGAAAATTTAACACAGAACTCGAGATATTACAAATTATAGAAATAGGCGACGAAGAAAAAGTTGAAAAAACATGTTCTAATTTCAATCCAATTTGTATACCCGATACTGATGCAAGCCCCAAAGTAATATTTTGGACTTCTGAAATACCCTGTATAATATTTCAGTACAATACGGTTGACAAAGAACATTTACAAACAGAATAACAAGACTCTACCACGCTCGGTAGCAAGCGATATCTGACAGCAAATATATTTGAATGACATGACAAATGGGTGTACAAGTATACTCGCTAAATTGATCACTAAAACACCAACATAATATTACCTCTAGCAAACCAAAACTAACTGTAAATTATGCTCTATTCTTTTGCGTATAAGAGCTGTGCTTTTGATATAGGAAGATGATGTTAAGTTGGTTCTGGCAGACCCAAAGATGCATAATATTGCAAGCATTTTGGCATGGTTGATTTCTTTGTAATCTATGCCAAATGCAGTCTGGTTGGTAAAGATGTTATGGACATGATAGCAGAATGGGAAAAGATACATATTTTTACGACTAAACAACTGTGGTTCTTAAGAAGGACCTACTGAGAAAATGGTTGGTTTTGTTGCACTGTTTTGAGTTAGGTAACGGGGTATACCGTATCTGTTACCAAGGTAACTGTTTTTCTTGACGGTAATACAATTTTTATTATCACAAATTGTCCGTTTTGTTACGGTAAACAAATCTGCAAAAATATGCATAGTTATTTCTATCAATGATTTTGAGATTTTCATGGAACTTGCACAATACGAAGCTTTGATTGAATGTTTATAAATTTTAAAACTTTAAGTTTAAAACATAGACACTTCAAAAACTTAAAAAAAAAATATGTATTCCAAAATTAAATTGATTTGCTTGTTTTTTTTTTACTTTAATTTTGTCTTGACAAAAGTATGACAAGTCATCCGTCATCTTTATCACGTTCATCACGCATTTTTATAGTGTGTATTTATCGATTTTTTCCTCGCTGTTAATTTCTTGACATTGGCGAAATACCCGCTCTGGTAGCAGGTGGAGCCATTCCCCATCTTATTCCATTAAATTTCATCATTTTACTAATTTCGTAAAGACGAAGAAAAGTATGGAAAAAATAATAATATTCATCCATAACAAGCCATATATCTCTTAGCGTGAAAGATAACTCTTGTCACATTTATCCTCAAGTATGACATGCCGAACAGTCCGATAGTAGTATACTTATTAGTGAGCCCATAACTCTAGTCAACGAGGCGACTATGCGCATTTCAGATGTTATTATTAATCTGGCAACATTGTCAACCAAGTTCCTCACAGAATACGCAGATACACCTCACCAGTGACAAATTACAGTCTATAATTTGCAACAAGATCGTGTTCCGCGCCAGACCCCGACATAAAAAGGCGAATAAGAGTCATAATCTAAATAAAATGGATGTTTAATAATACAACAAACGCAACATTGTGTTCGGTGAAGTGAAAAATTAGTAGGAAATGCATACATTTGAGTCTGTATCTTAGTTCATTCTCTTTGGTGGGAACGTATCTGTGCTTAAATTCTTTTTGGTTGTAAGTGACTTTTAAATTTTAAAAAAGGAATGATGAGTCTATAGACATTAGTTAGCTTTGTGTTCTTTTTATCCGCCATCTTTACCACTGTCATCATCCATTTTTATTTATAATTTGTATTTATTGAATTTGCCCTGGCTTAAAAATTATTTGATATTGGCGAAATACCCGGTCTACTCGCATTTGAAGCTATTCCTCATATCATTCCATTAATATGTAAATATTTTGTTTTTAATGTAAATAAATATTGAATAATTTAATAAAACATAATTTCACTCATTAAAAAAAAACTTTTTGGGCGAGTTATGATTTTACTGCTGGCCAGTTGTAAATTTTCTGTTTGTGTAAATGACTTAAAAAAACAATGTTATCAACCAGCACGATAGTATTCATCCATCATTTTTTTAAATATGATCTCGTTAAAATTGTAATAATTATAGCTAGTAAAGCGAGGTATTTTTCTGCAGTTTCAGCCATAGATAATGTAGCAAGCGACAATTTTAACAGTCATCTAAAATATACTATAGCACTTGCATAACACTCGCGGCTCAAATACTTAATTTCCAACACGAGCCGTCGTACAATTGGATCAATTGACGCCACTGAAAATAGCAGAATTAATTCGTTCGCATCAAAAATAGTGGCAATCAATCTCAATTGTGAGCCGGGCCGTTATCACCGGCGGCTTCCTGCAATTGTTTTAATCTAAAAATCAACAAAAGCCCTTACAGTGCCCTGAACATACTGGGTGTGATGATCTCTGGACTGTGGAATGCTTGGCTGGTGGAATAAGGCGAGATATTTGTAAGAAGACGTATTATAATTACATACATTGATTATCATGGGGTTACTGGTGTAGCCAGTGTTTAATGTCTAATTTATCATCTATTTTGTGTAGTGTTCTAAGGAATCCTTTAGTAGGTCCAGATAATTTACTTATGTTTTGAGGTTGGAAATTCGTTTATGGATACCCTGCCACCTCGGGGGTAGTAGCAGGGTTATGTGGGAGTCCCGGCTGAAGGCCGTATACCCACTAGCAACCAATCCCCCCATCCTCCTCATCCTCTCCGGCTATATCAGGGCGCGAGATCGCTCTAGCATCCACCTTGAACGACCAAATTCACCAAACTCTTTTGTTTAAAAATGTACTCTGTATCAATGTACATAAAGATTGAATGTCTGTGGCAGCAACCACGCGATGTTCCTTCGAATCGTCAATGACATTACGTTGAAAAATTTGCTTTTTCTATGAGTAAATACAGTTCTTTATGAAATTGGCAAAAAAAATATCGCGCGCGTTTTATCGCCCCTATTTGGACAGGGCATTAACCATACACCATAAAGTTGCGTAGGTTTTATTATGTATGTTTTTAACTGATGCGTCGAGAGATGTGATATCTTTGTCTACATTATCATGATGCTTGTGTTCACCGAAAACGTAGGCAAAAGTGCACTGTGGGGTGATCTTATTTGGCACACTTTGCCTCAATGGCGCAATGCGGAATAACATACTTCACACGTATTTTAATAGGAGTGACTTCCTCGTAATGTAGGTAAACTTCACCGTTCAGCAAGAGATAATCACAAATGAAAATAACATTACGCAGTGGTGCAAGGTTGGAGCTTGAATCTTGCTTTTGGACCAGCTATTCTGATTAGGCTATACCTACTTTGTTATTCACGTTAATACTAATTTTAAATCTCCAGAAAGGGATAATATATACTGGTGCTACCGAGCAGTGCGGTCTAATATTTTAAGCGCTCACTTACTGACAATTTGCCACTGATTGGATTTGAACCTGCAACCACAGGGAGCAGTGAGACGAGCGATAAATACATCACCACACCTGTATTCCCCGAAGTGGTAGGCCGATGTGCACTGCAGTGCGCCCACACTTCGCCGATGTATTTTAATCCTAATGTGGGCGAGCCTATTGAAATTATACCGGGCACATTCCCCCTCAATACGAGAGAGATGGCCCAAAACCACGGTTCACCACGCTTGCCCAGTGCAGGTTGGTGAACTTCGTACGCCTTTCTAGGGCCGTGCAGATTTCTTCACGATGTTTTCCTTAGCCGTCAAATAGTTATTTATAAAATACTATTATATTATTAGTGTGGGTGCACTACAGTGCCCCTCTGCCTACCCCTTCGGGGAATACAGGCGTGATGATGTATTATTAAATAGTAATGTCCCGTCTAACTCTTTAGGTTGTTAAGTTCTAAGCCCTTGCCAACTTAGGCACCTACTATCTAGGTCGCATACTCATTAAACTTATCATCTCTTCATTTATCCTGTCCTAAATGGATTTAAAGTTGAGGTCAAGTGGGCAGCTCTTGATTAGACTCCTCGGGACGGGTCAAACGATATAATGCGGGTCAGAATTGACCCTAACTGAGTCTGCAGACGCCCGTATTGTTAAAAAATCAATTTCGTTGGTAAGATAGAGCCCGGATGAGATCGGAGCGTCAAGACACGCGATGTAATATTTTTGTTATTACCAAAACGAACTCGTCTTTGTTCATAAAAAATGTATTTCTGTGGAAAAAAACACGCGAGCATGTGTTTATATAAGCCTTTTCTGAATTGGCCCTAGTCTGTGTGTGTGTGTGTGGGGGGCGCCCCATCTACCCATATAGGTAACAAGCTTTGCTTAGTCATAGTCAAATCATTTATTTTGTATAGGCCTATGGGGGCACTTACAAATTGTCAAGTTTACATTTTATATGCCACTACCGGATCGAAACGCGACCTCAACTGAGAAGATCCGGCAAGAAACTCAGTCGGCTGTTCATTGGGGTTCCGTACCTAAAAAGGAACGGAACCCTTATAGATCACTTTGTTATCCGTCTGTCTGTCTGTCTGTCGGTCGGTCTAGACCCTTATTTTCAAAAACGGGTGGAGGTATCAAGTTGAAATTTATAACAGAGACACTAGGCTGCGGTCCCTTCGTGCCCTAAAAAAATCAAACTTCTAAGTTAACGCAATCAAAAGATACGGTGGCTTATGTTGCATTTTCAGTACATTTGCACGAGATTAAAAATCTATAGGGTACCAGCCGTTGACCTAGAATCATGAAATTTGGCTAGAAGCAAGATTTTATAGCACAAGTAAAGGAAGAACTCTGAAAAGTGTACATTTATAATTAGAAAATGTTTATTTGCTATTACAAACTTATTTTGTAGCTAGTTTGTATGGGGACACCGGTATACCAACCGCAAAGTTAAGTTTATCTCTCTATCCAGTTCATCTTTTCGTTAGAGTAATGCTCGGTGCTTTCACAGTTTGGGTACGGAAGCCTCGGTGCGCGAGTCCAGCTCGCACTTGGCTGTTTTTTTTTTGTTTGGGATCATACGATGAGTATGTGTTGGCGATATTATCATTATAATTATTTGTATTTGTTAAATAATAGTGTTGTATAGTGTTTTGAACGGACGGCCGGTGGCGCATATGCTAAATTTAATTATAATTAGCGCACCAGCGCTGTCGGAAGGTCGGCTCAATTGCGTCGGCGCCAGTCGGTTGATGTCACTCACATCACTGGTAATTATGCCACCGAGCCCGACGGATTAATTGTAAGGGGGAGCGGACACAAAACCTACACAATATTTTTATAAAAAAAATGTAAACTTGACAATTTGTAAGTGCCATAGGCCTATACAGAATAAATTATTTGACTTTGACTATAAACTTCGCCAAACAACACATACCCTCGCATGATACCAAACTAGGCCAAAGCTACTAGTACATTACAATTGGAATGAGGGTGATCCTAGTTACACCTAGACCAGGATAAATTTCGATAAGTCTAATTACAAAATTAACCACTGACGGGAATCAAGCAACCAGGCCACTGAGAATCGGGTGGACTACGCCCATATCGCAGTCACTACACCAGGGGGGTAATTCTTCATTCGTGCATTCATTCATTATCAACAATATCTCCACTTCGACATTTTGTCGAAACAAAACGACAAAATACGATCAACTTTGTTGTTTTGAAATCAAGTCATCGTCAAAATCATTTTTTAGGGTTCCGTACCCAAAGGGTAAAACGGGAACCCTATTACTGAGACTTTGCTGTCCGTCCGTCCGTCCGTCCGTCTGTCACCAGGCTGTATCTCATGAACCGTGATAGTTAGAGAGTTGAAATTTTCACAGATGACGTATTTCGGTTGCCGCTATAACAACAAATACTAAAAAAACAGAATAAAATAAATATTTAAGGGGGCTCCCAAACAACAAACGTGTTTTTTTGCCGTTTTTATAGATAATGGTACGGAACCCTTCGTGCGCGAGTCCGATTCGCACTTGGCCGGTTTTTTGTAATCGTGTAGGCCAAAAAGCACTCACAAATAGTCAGATTCTACCTACCGGTTCGGAATGCTGCTTCCACTGAGAAGAGCCGGTAAGAAACGCAATGGTTACTCTTTTCAAACTGATAAATAGTAAGGATTGCGGGTCATAAATTCTCAGGAGCAGCAACGCTATGAGAGCAGACAGCACCTTTGACACAACACTAGAGGAGAATTATACTCACGGCAGTCTAATATTAAATACAAATATAGTCTTTACGCTTAGGAAGCTAGTACAGTATCGTGCGTCTACTCCCATTTACAATGTAGGGATGGCTATAGAAATACTTGCTTTGGTATCATGCCCTCAACGCATCTTTTAAAGTGACGTCATCCTTCAAAGTAAAGCCAGTCTTTTGCCAATATGAAAACAATCTGTATCATCTCAAAGAATAAGTACATTTTTCAATGATGTGGTCGCGTCAGTTTTGCCACAGAAAGGAGACGGGGATCTCTGGGCCCAATTGTAATAAGTTGAGATATGGTTTAAAAAAGCGGTATTTTTTTCTGATTCAAAATATAAAAAAATCAGCTCAATTCACTATCCGGGAGACGAGAAATCATAAAAATAAGTTTATTTCACTGAAGAAATAGAGTATCGATTACAATAATCGATTACTGTGAATGATTTAAACAATTGAACAGAAAATACTTGATTGATTCAATCAAAGTGAATAAATACATTGTAATAATTAACAATAAAAAAAAAACTACAATTAATATAGTAAATAACTGTGTGGCGTCCGCGTTTCCGAACGCTCCACAAAATGTCGACGGACGAGATTCCGAACGACCGCGCGCCCCAGACAGAGTGAGCACGTTCGGTAGCTCAAAAACAAATTGTGTTATTAATGATTAAGCACATAATTGTATTCATTTTAATATATTAAAATACACTAAAGTGGTTGAATTAACACCAAAACTGTATATTAAAACAAAATAACAATCACAGTTAAAAAATCTGCTGTTTAGTATCTAGGTTGTTGTCACTTTGTTGAATAACCACACTTTTACTAAATCTCTAATAATTCTGCTCTCAGATAGCCAAGATCAGCAAAATTTTCGGAGATGTTTTGATAATATATAAGCTCTTAATTGACACCACTCTCATATTTGTACAACTGGGCCCAAGAATGTATGAAAGCGTATCCGTCTCCTTTGATCTTTATGTACAGGTCGTATCATAAGTCCGAAATAATACTTTGGGTACATATACGGTAGCTCATATATGTATGCTTAGTCAGTACAGTTTGTACCCAACTATCATAGTTTCCGAGTAATAAACCTTTGAATATTTGTCACAGGTATTTATATTATGTTCTGGGCTTTGGGTACATTCATAATCCTATTCAGCAGTGTAAACTACACCTATGAGGGGCAACTACCAATATTCACAGAACAGAACATGCAAATTTTACATCTCGAGATATTATGAGTTATATAAATTGACGACCAAAAAAGTGTAACAATCATCAATTTTTTATACCATTCAGGTGAATACCCGATACTGATGCAAACGTCAAAGTATTATTTCGGACTTTTGATGCAACCTGTATATTTTTCACGTCACGTAGTTGAAACTAATTCTATACTCCATTTGTTATAGCATTAGAAAGAAGTTAAAAAAGGTTCTTTTTAATGTAACTTTGTAACAAAAGTAACAATTAACATAATATGTAATTACGATTGACGCCCTACTACAGCCCTTTCAACGTCACACTGCTGGGCACGGGCCTCCCCTCAATGCGAGGGGGATTCAGGCCATAGTCCACCACGCTGGCCCAGTTCGGGTTGGCAGACTTCACACATCTATCGAGAACTAGACAAGTTCCCTCAGACATGCAGGTTTCCTCACGATGTTTTCCTTCACCGTTTCATAGCAAGTGATAATCTCGGATGAAAATGAGATTCGCACATAAATCTTAGAGGTGCGAGCCGGGGTTGAACCTGCACACTTTGATTTACAAGGCGTGCGTTCGACCACTCGGCTACCACTGCTTTTTTTTTTTTTTTATTGACGCCCAATTTATTAGAATATATTTTTAAACCAGCAGTCTCACTGTAACTAATCATTTTCACTATTTATCTTATTTAATTAAGTGGCTTTCATTTAGATATATATATTTTTTCCAATTTAAAATAGCAGTGTCGCTACAAAAAACCTAAATAAGCAGGTATGAATAATACCGGGAACGTTTTTCGTTTCACTATAATCCTACCAAGTCTAAAATGTTACCTAATCCCTTCATCCGTTGTGACATCAGGATCTTTCTTATTCTGCCGGTTTATGTTGGCAGTCAAATTGACGTAAGCAATGTTCTGTGATTGTCATTCACATGTGAATACTTCTGAATGATACGCCTTGTTTGATGTTATAACCGAATTTTAGTAATTTTGTTGTTATTTGTTACTGTTTTTAGGGTTCCGTACCCAAAGGGTCAAACGGGAACCCTATTGCTGAGACTTCGCTGTCCGTCCGTCCGTCCGTCTGTCACCAGGCTGTAACTCATGAACCGTGATAGTTAGAGAGCTGAAATTTTCACAGATGATGTATTTCTGTTGCCGCTATAACAACAAATACTAAAAAACAGAATAAAATAATTATTTAAGGGGGCTCCCATACAACAAACGTGTTATTTTTATCGTTTTTATAGATAATGGTACGGAACCCTTCGTGCGCGAGTCTGACTCGCACTTGGCCGGTTTTTTCCAATGTTATTGTTTTTTTTTTTAAATAAAATGTTTTGCACTCCTGCTTCTACGATCCTCTTATTTCTATTGCTATAACAAATGGAGTATAGTAAAAACTCGACTGGTATGAGTTCTACAAACCTTATATAACAACCCAGTCCATTGTCCGCTAACCCTCTATTTCTCTGAAGTGAATTGAACTAATCCATTACTATGTTGATGACCTCCTACAAATTGCACCCGACCAAATGAGCAGTTGTTACTAACACCACATCGTTTGGCCGTTCATACGTACACGTAACATTGGATAACCAACTCTATTCCGTAAACATAATGGAGATGTTTACGTTTTCGTGCAAGCAAAGATAATGTGGTCGAGGTTTACGCAGGGCAGAGTCAGTAGCGTCAAATAGCTTTATGTTGGATATAAAATGATAGGAGCTGCTCAAGTAGACAGTTATATTGAGATGTATAGTTTCTGAGCTATTAAATATGTTCGCGATGTGTGAAACTCCTCATAATTCGTTGACAGCGGTGTCAAAAGGCATTTTCAATTAGATTTGGGTGGCTAAAAGTCATACTTTCAGCAATTTTCTTGCAAATTTACCTAAAAAGGAAAAATAAACCCTTATAGAATGACATTGTTGTACGTTTGTCTATCTGCCTGTATGTCTGTCTGTCTGTCAAGGCCCTTTTTCTCAGGAACGCGTGGAGATATCGAGTTGAAATTTATAACAAAGACTTGAGTCCAGTCCAGTCCCTTGACCTATTTTTTTTAAATCTCTTTTACATTATACCTTTGACGTTTTTGAACTGTACCTATTCGTTTTTTTTTGTTTCCATAATATTTCTGTAAGGTTTATTCAACCCCTTAAAAGGTATAATTGAAGTTATGCCAAAATGTGCCAATCCACTTATGGATACGACGTTGTTTGGTTGATTTCGGCATAACTGGGTCCAATTGGGGATTGAATGTTGAATGTTTTCATAAAATGGTCATGCTTTTCATCAGCAGAATCATATTTCTTGTTATTTATTCTGGATCTGCTAATCGGAACTTGCTGTAGTCTGGGTGTAAGTGAGATCGCCCCCAGTCCATCGTATGGTATCCCATTGTACAAGCTTTGCTTAGTATGAGAATTGAGATCATACAATAAGTACGTGTTGTCTGGCTATATTTATTTATAGCTGTGTACAGATCATCAACAATAAACACCATTTCAATAATTATATTAGTTTATACGCTCACTTACGGCTTGCTATCTCATGACATACTTAATAACTGCTTAAAAAAATTAAAATATGTATCCAAAGACATGTGGTACTAATTATAATCGATAATTAACCAGCTACCCATGTTGCACCGGTGACATTTCGATTAAATGTAATCGATCCCGCTAATTAACGAGCTCTCGATTAATCGGAATCGAATCCAAATATGTATTTTTGTTCTTTTAAAACTTAACTAGACTAGTCGTGTTGAACTGGTATTCAGAAAATTTTGAGCATGTAATACCTTTTTTAAACCATTTTAAACTTTTAAGCCTTCAAAAAAAACGCGATCTATTTGTTGCCAAAACAAAAACGAACCGTATTAACTAATAGAAAAAGCTCATTTTGAGCAAATAAATATCGCCAGACTACACATACTCTTCGTATGATCCCAAACTGAGGCTTGTACTATGGGTACCATACAATGGAATTGGGACGATCCCAGTTACGCCCAGCTACTATACTACTATCACAGCGCTTTTTAACGTCCCACGGCTGGGCACGGGCCTCCCCTCAAAGCGAGGGGGATTCAGGCCATAGTCCACCACGCTGGCCCATTGCGGGTTGGCAGACTTCACACATCTATCTAGAACTAGTCAAGACTAGAACAAATTCTAAAAAGATTCCAAAATTTGCCACTGGCGGGAATCGAACCCGGAACCACCCGGTTCAGTGATTCAAATGGCTTACGTTTAAACCACTAGACTAAGCCGTCATCTTATCTGTCAAAGTAGATGCGAGCAAGTTTTGACACGTGGCTTATACCACAGAAATTCATGCTTCATAAGAAGTCAAGGTAATTCGTTCGCTCCAGTGATGTTACGCATGTCAAGACAAGACCTCTGTCACGGATTGGCTCGGTCGCTCTCTGTCTTATTTCATACGAGAGAAAGAGATATAATCAACATATTCTGTGACATAAGTCTAGTCTTGGCGCTCATGCAACGACTACAGTGAGTGGTAGGTGTATGGCAATATTCACATCCCAATGCAATTTTCATTTTTTTATCCTCTTAACTTTTTAGTGACCGTAACGGCAGAAGATGGCGGACAATTCCATCTTCTTCTTTTAACGAAATTAATGAAAAGATGAAATTTAATGGAATAAGATGAGGAATGGCTCCATGGCGATAAGCGGGTATGTCAGTTAGTGTCGAGAAATTGAAACCAAGAAAATTCAATAAATACACATTATTAATTAAAATGGGTGATGAATGTGATAAAGATCGAATCGTCATGTTCTTTCATTTAAAGGGGTGAAAGGCTATTCGACTTAAGTGTTTTTTTTTTTTACTTTACAAGAGAGCATACTCATTCAGCGCAGAAAGATAATGTCGCTTAAGTCAAGTTTTCATCCCTCGATATGCATTTAGTAATAAGCAGTTATTTTGACGTTATAAACAGTCACCTCAATTTTATCTATTTGTATAGGTAGATACAATATTTTAGATGTAGTTTTTGCGCCAATCGTTACAGATAATACTTACCCGAGGTTGTTGTTAAATAGCGATTTCTCGTTCATTAATCGTTTTTTGATGGACGCGGATCATCCTAGCTGCTACACTGATTACTTATGGAGGTAATGGCGAAGACATGCCGAATCTCAGAGGAACAAAACTTTAAATAGATGGAGCCTTACTGTTCTGAAAGCGTACACGATCTTCTGTCAAAAGTGTAGCTTTTGTAGCCTTGTCGACACTATCAATCCCACTGCTCTGTCTGTAGGTTTATTACAGTTTTTTTTTGTATATTTTAGCACCTACTTTAAAAACATTTAAATAAATATCAATAAAATGTAATGAAACTTAAGTTTTGCCCCAATTTTATAGGAATCACTACATCTAAAATATAAGGAACTTACAATGTAATTTTACAGTAACAAAGTGTTTTAAAAAGCCATTGTAAATTGATTATTTCATTGTTTATTGAAGCTAAGCTCCAAGTCAAGACAAGACCTTTGTCACGGAGTTGCTCGTTCGCTCTTTGTCTAATTTCATACGAAAGAAAGAGACAACATCGAGATATTTCGTGACATACGTCTAGTCTTGGCGCACATGCTACTACTACTAAAACTTTGGCAAACTAAGTCCCATTTCAAGTCTTTATTTTTGCTTAGAAATTCAAAATATAATTTCTCCACAATTCTGCCAACCTTTGTACCTATGCCAGCCCTTAGAAAATGCTTTCGATACTCCATTCTTAGGTCATAAAACCCATTTTAAAGTGTTTAAAAAGTGATTAGCAGCTGCACTTAAGCACTTAAGTCCTACAGGCTTTTGTCTTTATGCCACCACTAGACGCTAAAGGCCCTAAGGACTATAGTTCACTTTGCGTACCTACAATTTAAATGCAATATATCTTAGCCTGACAGACAAAGACGTGTTTGTTCATTTTACAACTCAAGCGGAGGTCGACAACACCTTTTGAAAGGTCACCATAGTTTTAAATTGTTTATGGCGTACTGTTTTTGTTTTAGTAGCGCGACCTCTTTTGCGTTTTTACTCTTAAAAAAAATTAATGGTAAAAAAACTTTTTAAAAACAAGCTTTTATTTAATTGCCCTTAGTTTTCGTATCCCCCTCAGTAAGCCCTTTCATTTGATAACCATACTGTGGTAGTGCAGAAAAAATAACTATTCCACCATCTTGGATGATCCGCCATATTGGAATTAGAATGACGTCACATAGCTAAGCATGCATTGTCATCCAAAGTAAGCGTGTATACCAAATTTCAGCACAAGCGGTCAAAGATAACTGATTTAAAATTCAGTTGCAAGATTCCACCCGGACATACATTGCAAGTTAATATGAAGCTTGTAATAATGACTAACATTTAAGAAAAATTAAACACACTATCACGCCTGTATTCTCCGAAGGGGTACACTGTATTGCAACCACACTTCGCCGATGTATTGTGGTCCCAATGTCAAAGAATGCGAGCTTATTATTGCAACCGCATATTGTAATTATTAATACCTGGAACGTTTCCCCTCAATACGAGGGACATTTGAGTCAAAGTTTACCACTAGCCCCGTGCGAGTTGGTGAACTTCACACGCCTTTTTATAGACGTGCAGGTTTCATCACGATTTAATTAATGATTACAAATATATACTTTTTAATACGATTTTATGTGTTGTTTCAGGTATGTACAGTCATCATAATAAGTAGGTAATTGGATTCATCCACCATCTTTATCACTGTCATCATCCGTTTTTACTTATAATGTGTATTTATTGAATTTGCTCTTGCTATTAATTACTTGACACTGGCTGAAATACCCGCTAAACGCAGGTGGAGCCAATTCTCATCTTATTCCATTAAATATCATCATTTCATCCATTTCGAAGAATAAGTAGGTAAGTAATGGATTGTCATAATTCTACATTTAAATATAAAAAGGTACGTATTAGCGATACTAGTAAAGAAAATATTGGTCTTAGTTGACCAATATTTCAAGTTGACCAGTATTCTAAGTGTCAGGTAGTAGGTAAACGTAAAGGTACGTATCACTCACTATAGTGCGACACAAATAAGAATAGGAATGTCTATAACCTATATCTATCAAATGTCACTTGAAAAGTATGGTTTGCAAAAAGCATAATTGCATATCAATAATAATAGTTGTTTATCAAATTTAAATAAAAAGGTGGCCATCGTGGTGGACTATGGCCCAAATCTCCCTCGTATTGAGGGGGAATGTGCCCGGTATAATGGCAATAGGCTCGCCCCCTATTACATTGGGACCAAAATACATCGGCGAAGTGTGGGCGCACTTCAGTGCACCTCTGCCTACCCCTTCGGGGAATACAGGCGTGATGATGTATTTATTTTATTTATAAATAAAAAGGTTAAATTAGTATTAAATTGTCTTAGTATAATATTTAATTATTTAAAGTCATAATTCGTTATCGTTCGTCACAATATGGCGCAGAGTCGATCCTATTCTTATCTGAATCGCATAGTAACTAACTTATTCCGTACGACTATTATCTGACCTCCATTTAGAATTATCTCTTGGAATTTCAAAATTGGAAGCCAAAACTTAATATTAATAATTATCTGTCATTCTCGTAATGTTATTCGGACCGAATGTTTTTCTGAGATTTCGTAATTTCTCCCAATTATATTACTGGGCTGTACGAGACCGTAGTTATACGGTTATTACAAATTTACCTCGTATTCAAGTATACATCATCATCATCATCACGCCTGTATTCCCCGAAGGCGTAGGCAGAGGTGCACTGCAGTGCGCCAACACATCGCCGATGTATTTTGGTCCCATTGTAATAGGGGGCGAGCCTATTGCATTATACCGGGTACATTCCCCCTCAATAAGAAGGAGATTTTGGGCCATAGTCCACCACGCTGGGCTAGTGCGGGTTGGCGAACTTCACACGCCTTTCTATAGACGTGCAGGTTTCCTCACGATGTTTTCATTCACCGTTCAGCAAGTTGTAATTATTGTTGAAAATGACATACGCACATGAAAATTATCACAGAGGTGCAGGCCTGGGATTTGAACTTGCACCCCTTACGTTCAAGGCAAGCGTTCTTGCCCGCGAGGCTACCACTGCTTAAAGTAGGATTTGGATTCATAACGACACGAATAAACCCCAGGCACATGGGGATGTAAAAATTTTTGCTAACACCCATTCCTTAAAGGCCGGCAACGCACTTGCGATGCCCCTGATGTTGCAGGTGTCCATGGGCGGCGTTGATCACTTACCATCTGGTGAAACGTCTGCTCGTTTGCCTCCCTATCTCATAAAAAACACTAAAACGAACTATATTGACTCATACAAAAAGTCCATTCTTCAACAAAATGTCATTGACAGCGCGAGCGAATTTTAACACGTTCGCGTAGCTTTTACCACAGCAATTCAATCTTTATGTAATTTGACACTAAGTTTGTTTTGGTATTGGCTAAGATTTTGACGCTCGTTTTGACGCCCCTGTCTGCCCAGACCTTTAAGTGTTGCAATTGAATTTGTTTTAGTAATTACGAAACTAATGGATTATCTCCGTTTAATCTTCTGGACTGCTATCAAACAGAGTGGCTCACATTAGCTTAAAATGTGCGGTAGCTTGTAATTGGCATGTAATTAACTACATTAAATACCTTTTTGTAAAATTAGCCGTAAGCTCCCCAAATATAATAAAATAAAATAAAAATATAGAGGAGTAAGGAAGGGGAGGAAGGTCTTTGCCCAACAATGAGACAACGGACTTAAAATCATAATAATAATTTTAAAAATTTAAATCCATCTATAAAACGGCAAATTTCAATATAAAAGTTGATTTTTTTTTCTAGATTAAAATGCCACATAGCAACTTTAATTGTTTTTACCAACTTTATTTGATTCGTCATAAATATTTTTACAATTAGAAGTGCAACTCCGTGCTCTACTTGTTTCAAATGTCACTTAAAAATAATAATAGGTAAATAACTTTGATATGCGTAGGTAATAATTTAGCTACAATGTAATTTGAAAGGACAGGATGGGCAGTGACTTTACCGGTAAATACCCGGTATTAAGTTTCGCAGTAGACGCAGCCAGCCGTGATGAAGGCTGTCCTAGCAACATTGAAATCAAACGCACCCTTTTTAAGTCTAAACTAAAGCCCTTCTCGTGTGTCCAGTCCTTCGATTCTATGAGCAAACAACGGCGCAACCGTGACGAAATAATAAAAAAAAAATTAACAAAAAACAAAAACCGACTTCAAAAACCTAGGTGCACTAAAAAGCTAGAAATAACCTTATAATTCATTACATTTGGAGTAGGTGCCAATATAATAATACGTCAGACTAGGCAAATACACACATGAATTGGCACCGACTTCAAATGTAATTTTAAATTTTTATGGGACCAAATGGCATCTATTCCGCATCAAACAAAAAAGAATCACGTAAATCGGATCATAACTCGCAGCGTAATCGGTGTACATACATAAAAGAAAAAAAAACATACCGACCGAATTGAGAACCTCCTCCTTTTTGGAAGTCGTTTAAAAGTGACATTTATCTGTTACATTTCGTCGCTGTGACAACGTTGACGGTGAGGCTTATAATAGCGACCAAGGATCCAATGCTCACAAAATCGACATCATCTCCAATTCGACAGAATTATGTCGAATCAAAACAACTTGATTTTTTTTCTTCGTCGAACTCTGTTTCAACGTGCATGAAGATTAAAGTTCTGTGGTAAAAGCCACGCGTTAAAATTTGTTCGCGTTGTCAGCGACATTCAGTTGAAGAATGAACTTTTTCTATAAGTAAATATAGTTTCTTTTGGTATGGCAAAATTTGACCCGCGAGTGTCAACGCCACAATGTGCAGGAGACTTAACGTTCAAAGAAATGTCATTTAATAGGAACACAGCCGTCATCTGTACATAAGTTATTGCACACACTGGGGAGTCAAGGTTCACGCGTGAAAATATTTGCCAATAGCAAAACATTCTGTATTGGAACATAGAAACAGTTCGTCCTACAACGAAGTGACACTGTCAGTGCGAGCAAATTTTGACAGAAATTTTATCTCTATGCATATTGACACAGAATTCGTTTTGCTATTGGCGAACATTTGGTCGCGCGAGCGTTTTCGTCCCAGTGCGTGGGGCTTAACAACCCCATTGACATAAAACAAACAGTCGCAGATAATAAATGGCATTTGAGTTAAATGCACTTAATACGGGTGACATTTCGTGTTGGCAACACTCGTCGCGATGTCGTCTTATTAAGACTTAAATACTGACAATTGAGCAATTAAGTTTTAAGAATATTGGATCACGGATCTTTTTTGTGGCGTCGATGTTGCCACAGCGACGAAATCCGACGTAAAAGTTGTTTTTTGTCGATGTTCGCGACGTTAACGGTGCGCCTGACACTTTATACTCTGCATATTTGGATTATATATATTGATGTAACGTGATCTATTTAGAGCCAATAGCCCCAAGGGGCCGTGCTGGCTAATTGTAATAGACTTATAATCGATTAGAGCAGCTACCGTCAGATAATCTCACACTATACATATAGTATATGCTTGATGGTAACATAAAACAATCTTGGCAGCATCAAAAGGCTACAAATGCTACACGTTTGACAGATAACCGTTTACGCTATGCGAGTAATAAGACTCCATGTCTTTTTTATCATTTTATAATTGCTAAAAATCGTTTAGCTATCTTAGAATTGAGAAACTAGTAAGGTTTGTATATATCTATTATGAGGTGCAAGCACACATTTGAAAGTTTACCTTGTTGTTTGTAAAGGTTAACCATTTGCAGGTCAACACTGTTAAGCTTCCTTATACCATAAGCTGCGTCGTCGACAGTAATTAGTTCACAGTCGATAAGCTCGTCTACGCGGGTTCCAAGCTAATTGGAACCGACATAAAATCGATTAGTGCACGAGGTGCGTGCACACCGCGTCGCACGGATTAACTAATTTAGTTTAGTACACTCTACATTTTCCCATAATTTGTTAGCAATGATATTAATAGGTACAGACCCCTTACCTGTCTTGCAGCAATGTTTTAATATTACTTTCAGTTAATGCATGTGCCTTACTACCACCTCTTATGTATATATGTATATATATATACCACCATTTAAGGAAACTTGACAGTGTTTAACTGCAAAGTATATTACTGCAATAATTAACTTGCAATGTATGTATGTCCGGGTGGAATCTTGCTACTGAATTTTAGATCAGTTATCTTTAACCGAATGAGCTGAAATTTGGTATACACGTTTATTTGAAATTTGGTATGCATGCTTAGCTATGTGAGGTCATTCTAATTCCAATATGGCGGCTCATCCAAGATGGCGGAATAGTTATTTTTTCTGCACTACCACAGTATGGGTATCAAATGAAAGGGCTTGCTGTGGAGAACACGAAACCTAAGGGCAATTAAAGAAAAGCTTGTTTTTTTAAAGTAGTGTTTTTTTTTAATAGTAACTGTCAATTTTTGACAGATATTTTACTGATTTAACTGTCAAAAATGTACTGTTAACTCAGTAAGGTGCCTTAAGCGTAAAGTCCCGCGTACACTGGGGCGTCAAAAGCGGCGCGTCAGAATATTCGTCAATACCAAAACGAACTCTGTGTCAATATGCATAAAGATTGAATTTCTGTGGTGGAAGCCACGCCATTATGTATCAAAATTCGCTCGCGTTGTCAGTGTCATTTGCTTGAAGAATGAACTTTCTCTATGAGTCAATACAGTTTGTTTTGGTATTGCAAAAAAAAATACGCGCGAGGCTTTAATGGGCCAATAATACGTCTAAAAAGATTAGGCCAAATGTGCCTAACTAGGCTAATTAGGCAAACTCTTTGGATTTTAGTTTTATATAGTCTTTCTATATCCCACTCCTAGGTAAAAGCCTCCCCTATATTTCTCCACACATCTCGGTCCTGGGCCATTTCCTGCCACGTTGTCCACGCAATGGATTTTAGTTATATAAATAAAATCTCAAGTTTTAATTTCAAATTACAATTTAATTTTAAATTCTTAATAACATGACAGGTATTTAAAAATGACATTATCGCGCTGCATTGCCTCAAGTACCTGAAACAAACAAAATAATTTTGATTAAGTGGTGGCGATAGCTTGGTTTGAGCGTAGATCGTTTGGTTTACTGCACTGGATGGTTGCCGGTTCGATTCAATTTCAATCTTTATGTATATTAATAAAGTGCGTTTTGGTATTGACAAAAATATCCTGTGTTCCCGTGGGTTTATCTATAGATATTGCATATACTGTGATCTAATGAAACTCTATCCCTCTGTGTGCTGCGTCTCACCTTTCGCTTTTCAATCATACCCGTTGGCTACAGTAATTCGGGTGTACTACACTACCCAGTATTACAAAAACATAGCCATACAGACGATTGACAAGTAGTTATTTGATAGGCTTTAGCAAGAAACAGCTCCCACAGACAAAAATAAGCATTTAATAGTGAAGTCGATAAAACCTTTGTAGTAGAAAAGTTTTTACTGTATTAAAAAAAAAAAATTATTTAGGTTGACTTAGCTGTGCCAAGAATTATCATTAAAAAAGTTTACAAGTTTTTTTTAAATTCCAAGTTTTTTCCAATTCCAATTAGGTTTTTGGCAGAAATACGAATGAATTTCGAATTCTCTATACAAATTTTCATATTTAAAATTTCAAAAATGGAATTTATTTAGTAGCGCGTGACATTAGTTAAATTTTTAAAAATCGAATTCCTATGTCATATTTTATTGATAACATGAACATTTTGATCGCCAATCCCAATAATTCAATACTATCAAATTTCATTGACTAATGCAAATAATACCAAAAAACTTCGTAACCTAAAGCCTACGGAGGCATGGCCCCGGGCTGTGGTCCCACTACACGACAGTAACGAGAGAACCATCCCATAGTCTCATATTTCACTATCCATTATTTGCCACACAGCCGTGGACAATTTTTATTTATTTTAACCCCCACATTTTGCCGCCACGATGATTCATTCGGCGGGAAATGGTGTGTTCTATTTTCAAACTGTGAATCGAGTTGGAATTTCGATGCAGGAATCTATGTTCGATCTCGTAAAATGTTAATAGTCTGTTTTGGCTTGTGCAAAGATTTTCCTCCATTTTTTAACTCGCAAATCGATTAGTATATATAAAATCTGATTGATAATATCTAAAAGAAGCCCCGAGCCTTATGCACAATATCTGAAATCATTATATGAAGTTAGAATTCGGATTAAACGATCAAAAAATATTTTTTTTTAAATATCCATACGATCACTTACAAGAGATTTAACATCGTTTGTAAGCTCAGTTTGTACAATGAATTTGGTGAATACACCACACACAATGAGTAACAACATCCGCTGGTAATTAAGCGTGCCCACCCCGCCCGTGCCACTCCGCGCCGTGAAGATGCGTCGGTAGATTTTCGGGGCGCTACCATTTGTCAAAGTGATGCTACCGTGCGAGATGTCAGATTGTGGAAATGCATTTTGCGTTGCGGGTATGGTCTCTTTGAGGGCGTTTTAGAAATAATACGCATTAATACATCGTCACGCCTTTATTCCCCGAAGGGGTAGGCAGAGGTGCACTGCAGTGTGCCCACACTTCGCCGATGTATATTGGTCCCAATGTAATAGGGGGCGAGCCTATAGCCATTATACCGGCCACATTCTCTCTCACATAATACGTAGTTACTACTACGGCATCATATGTGGTAACAATTCTTGCAATGTCGACACTATCTCTAATTCAACATACCTATGTCGAAACAAAACGATAAACTACGGTTATTTTGGCGTATTGTTTCGATATTAGCCGAAGTAGAGATAATGTTAAACATGCGAGAATTGAGACTATGGTGATTATAGTGACATCACTATTAGAGATACTTGAGGTATATTAAATAACACAAAAAAAGGCGCTGTATCAAGCTATTTCTAAAACTATTAGTCATATCGATGTGTGAGTCAGATCGAAATAATCGCAAATTCTTGTAAGTAAAGCGCATTAAAAAAATCCAAATCGCTTCAACTCGAGTTGTATTATTTTTCACAGGAGGCACAGATATAATGCTATTTGGTATGTCTATTTACTACTATTGGTAGGTATCTGAGATAGCAGTGGTAGCCGAGTGGTCGAACGCACGCCTTGCAATCAAAGTGTGCATGCTCGCACCTCTGGGATTTATGTGCGAATCTCATTTTCATCCGACATTACCACTTGCTATGAAACGGTGAAGGAAAACATTGTGAGGAAACCTGCACGTCTGAGAGCACTTGACCTTATCTTTAACAGACACCGATTTCGCCGGCGAGGTCGAGGAACCCCCTCTTCCGCTCGTAGGTGCATCTTTGCACCTAGGAGCACAGTCACTACCTCTCCCCTGACGGTAACTGCCCAAGCCGAGGTCGTGCCCTCTATGGCGCCCTTGAGCTAGTTGCCACCCTTTTCCGCCCTTGAGGCCTAGCTGTAAAGGCCACCTCAAGGCCAGCACTTGACTAGTTCTCGATAGATGTGTGTAGTCTGCCAACCCGCACTGGGCCAGCGTGGTGGAATATGGCCCGAGTCCCCCTCGCATTGAGGGGAGGCCCATGCCCAGCAGTGGGACGTTAAAAGGGATGTAGTAGTAGTAGTAGGTGGTATTAAGCTAAGGAGGCTGAATGTGTTTTGAATCAAGGCATTTGTCGAGAGGCGATAAGCGAGGAACACTTGTATCGCCTTAAAGGCGATTTAATATTATTTTTAGCTTTGACTTCGTCGCTTGTACTCGGACGGTCACTCCGCAATCGCGTACTAACGTGCAAAGTAATTTATCATTATAAAGTCCTGCCCAAATGGACGCGTCAAAACGCGCGTCAATTTTTGTTGTCAATGCGAAAACGGACTGTATTATTAGATTGGAGAAACACATTTTTCAATGAAATGCAATCCTTGACGCGAGCAAATTTAGTCGCGAGATCGATTCGATCTTTATATCGAGGGGTGAAAGGCTATTTTACTTAAGCGACATTATTTCAACTTTACAGCACAGCATACTAATTCGAAGCAGAAAAATTCGCTGATTCCAAATATAATAAACTCGGCTAGTAGAGGAAGAGGAAGACCAAGGAGAAATTACTTTGACCAAGTAAAAGAAAAAATAAATGCCAAAACATACCAGGAGGTAAAAGGAAAGCAGAAGACAGGGATGAATGGAAAAAACTCCACCGACAAGGGCCTAGCTCTTAAGAATAAGGAAGGAAGTAGGGGTACTGTTGAGTATCAGTTGGCAATTTAAACAAGTACTATTATTAATTAAAAGGATATAATAATTATCTAATCTGATTCCAAAAATAATACCATAGACTATATTCATATTTTTTTTAAACCAGAACGAATTGTTGCCAAGAAGTTTACAAAGAGACCTCGTGGTCTCGTGTTGCTCTTATACACCTTCTATTATTTTTAAAACAGAAATTATACAAAACGCTTACACAAATATGTATACAAAGTCGATATCGCCCAAAAGTGTCGCTCAAGACAAAGAGCCTTGCACTCCTCGATGTATTTTTCATCATCATCACACCTGTATTGGCCAAAGGGGTAGTTTAGAATCATACGGTAAGTATGTGTTGTCTGGCGATATTTTATACGCTCGCTCCAGCGTGTGCAGGACGACAGTACAGCACGGTGCCGCAGCGCCGCGATGCAATGCGCCGGACTCTACGGATTTTTATTGTCCATCTACGTTTCAATGTCTTCTTGTTAATGCATTTTTTACACATTATATAGAGGGGTGGAAGGACATTTGACTTAAGCGACACTTTTGGGCGATATTGACTTATATACATATTTGGAATCAGTGAATTTTCCTGCGTCGAATGAGTATCTAACTACAGCCCTTTTAACGTCGCACTGCTGGGCACGGGCCTCCCCTCAAAGCGAGGGAGATTCAGGCTATAGTCCACCACGCTGGCCCAGTGCGGGTTGGCAGACTTCACACATCTATCGAGAACTAGTCAGTTCCCTCATGCAGGTTTCCTCACGGTGTTTTCCTTCACCGTTTCATAGCAAGTGATAATCTCGGATGAAAATGAGATTCGCATATAGACCCAGAGGTGCGAGCCGGGGTTTGAACTTGCACACTTTTATTGCAAGGCGTGCGTTCGACTACTAGGCTACCACTGCTATCTTGTAAAGTTAAAAAAAAAGTCGCTTTAGTTATATAGCTTTTCTTCCCTCGATATGCAACATTGTAATGGTACTTAGCGTCATTCTTTTATGTAATTATAAAGTGATGGACGGTATAAATAAAACTACGCATTTTTAACTTAAGGCTAATGACAAAATGAAAAAAAATCTCATGCATAATGGATTCGACTAACAAATTATTTTTAATATCATTGTTTTGTTGTTGTAAACGACTTTTAGTTAAATACGTCAAAATGTTCTTCTTGATTCAAAATCGGTTTTATAAATAAATAAAATAAATACATCATCACGCCTGTATTCCCCGAAAGGGTAAGTAAGTAAGTAAGTAAGTAAGGTTGTCAGTGGCTACAGTGCGCCGTAAAAGGAAACGACACGTCTTTGTGGGCTACGTACAAACAATTGAAATTCGAATTAAGATTCGAATTATGAAAATAGTTTTTTTTTTATTACGTTCCATCGATTTTTGTACCTATATGCAGCCAGCTACAAAAATATAACAAAAAATAAATAAATACAAAAATACATCATCACGCATGTATTCTCCGAAGGAGAAGGCAGAGGTGCACTGTAGTGCGCCCACACTTCGCCGATGTATTTTGGTCCCAATGTAATAGGGGGCGAGCCTATTGCCATTATACCGGGCACATTCCCCCTCAATACGAGGGAGATTTGGGCCATAGTCCACCACGCTGTCCCAGTGCGGGTTGGTGAACTTCACACGCCTTTCTATAGACGTGCAGGTTTCCTCACGATGTTTACCTTCACCGTTCAGCACGTGGTAATCATTGTTGAAAATGACAATGGCACATGAAAATTATCTCAGAGGTGCGGGCCTGGGATTTGAACTTGCACCCCTTACGTTAAAGGCGGGCGTTCTTGCCCGCGAGGCTACCACTGCTAATCGGTTTTCTAATTTCGAAAATGGTCTTTTCGGAATTTGATCTGGGTATAACTGGGATCGCCCCCAGTCCATTGTATTGTACCCATAGTACAAGCTTTGCTTAGTTTGGTATCATAGAAAGAGTATGTGTTGTGTGACGATATTTATTATTAACTAAAGTTATATTATTAACAGTGGTAGCCGAGTGGTCGAATGTGCAGGTTCAAACCCCGGCTCGCACCTCTGGGCTTCATGTGCGAATCTCATTTTCATCCGAGATTATCACTTGCTAAGAAATGGTGATGGAAAACGTCGTAAATAAACCTGCACGTCTATAGAAAGGCATGTGTGGTTCACTAACCCGCACTGGGCCAGCGTGGTGGATAATGGCCCAAAAATCTCCTTCGTATTGAGGGAGAATGTGCCCGGTATAATGGCAATAGGCTCGCCCCCTATTATATTGGGACCAAAATACATCGGCGAAGTGTAGGCGCATTGCAGTGCACCTCTGCGTACCCCTTCGGGGAATACAGGCGTGATGATGTATACATAAAGTATCTATGTACTATATTTAATTTCAGTGTGCCTATCTACTTGCATTCGTGGTCTCAACATTAGTTTATTACACGCCGTTCTATGTTAGTAATATTAATTATATTAAGCCCCCCGCACACTAAGGTGTCTAAATCCCCGCAATAACTATTTTGCCAATATATAAGCATAACTAACCAATAACTAACTACAGCCCTTTTAACGTCCCACTGCTCGGCACGGGCCTCCCCTCAATGCGAGGGGGATTCCGGCCATAGTCCACCACGCAAGCCCAGCGCGTGTTGGCAGACTCCACACATCTATCGAAAACTAGTGAAGTTCCCTCAGACGTGCAAGGTTTCCACAGATGTTTTCCTGCACCGTTTCATAGGAAGTGATTATCTCGGATAAAATGAGATTCGCACATATATCCCCAAGGTTTGAGCCGGGGTTTGAACTTGCACACTTTGATTGCAAGGCGTGCGTTCGACCACTCGGCTACCACTGCTACTGCCAATATACAAGGAAATGTTTATCTCTCAATAATATGTCATTGACGGCGCAAGCGAATTTTGCCGCTAGAGGGCTTGGCTTTTACAGCAGAAATTCAATCTTATTATGTACCTATATTGCTACGGTTTGGTATTTGCAAAACTGTTGACGCGCGAATTTTGCCGCTCCAGTATGCGAAAGCTTAAGTATTTGAATTTCGAACGGCAATCTCTAATCCAGTCGTCGCATGCGCGGGAGTCGATTTTTCAGTGCTCACCCCTCCGGCGCGGCGATAAATCCTAATGCCACGGCATGTTTTGACGGCTCTAATAATTCATAATGCGAGATGACCACCGCTCGCTAACTTGGTGAGTACAGTCGCGTACGACAGTGTTATGTTTAAAATAATTGTTAAGTTATACAATGAAATAAACGAGATTCATATTTATGTTATATTTCTCTGAACAGTAAACGTAATCACAGATCACTACCCATGACAGACAGTGTCAATGTTTTTTTCTTTATTCCTAGATAGTCATAAGTATAAAACCTTATTATATGTTTATAAACAACAATAATAATCCTACTATTATTATAAAGTGCAAAAACTACTGAACAGATTTTGTTGAAACTAAAAGGTTAGTAAGTCAACACACCAATTTCGGTCCAGATTTTTTTGTCAACTTTTTGGCACATTTAGATATGTGAACTTTTGAAGTTCTGACAAATTATCCAGAACTGACGACTGGGGTAGCCGAATGGTCAAACGCACGCCTTGCAATCAAAGTGTGCAGGTTCAACATGAGGAAACCGGCACGTTTATAGAAAGGCATGTGAAGTTCACCAACTGGCACGGGGCCAGCGTGCCCAAAAATCTCCCCCGTATTGAGTGATAATATGCCCGGTATAATGGCAATAGGCTCGCCCGCTATTCCATTGGAACCAAAATATATCGGCGAAGTTCGGGCGCACTGCAGTGCACCTCTACTCAACCCTTCGGGGAATAGAGGCAAGATGATGATGTGTATACAACATTTTAATGGTAATCATTTACGTGCCGATCAGTACATTCCTGTACAAGTAGAGAAAAGGTGATAGCATCAGACCACTCGGTTGATTATTTCATATCACTTTATTATGGCGGTCGTGCGAGAGGGACCGCGGGCGCAGGGTATTAATGCGACCACTTCATTATTACTTCTTGGTACCAGTTGTACTGTATCTGCTCTAACAGGAGCGTTAATACACATGGCAATACCAAAACGAACTGTATTTATTCGAAGACAAAGCATATTTTACAACGATATGTTAAATGATGTAAGCGAATCTGAATGCTAGCTTCAGGAAATTAACTATCTCTATTAGTTACATAAAAACAAAATATCTACTTAATTTGCTTTTAAAGATTGTGCTTGTAGCACAATCTTTAACCGATTGAGCTGAAATTTGGTATACACGCTTACTTTGGATGACAATGCATGCTTAGCTATGTGACGTCATTCTAATTCCAATATGGCGGGTTATCCAAGGTGGCGGAATAGTTATTTTTTCTGCACTACCACAGTATGGGTATCAAATGAAAGGGCTTTCTGAGGAGGGCACGAAAACTAAGGGCAATTAAATAAAAGCTTGTTTTTAAAATGTCTTTTTTACCATTAATTTATTTATAATGTACTCTGTGTCAATATACCTAGAATATAAATTAAATTTGTGTTATAAAAGCAGTGGTAGCCGAGTGGTCGAACGCACGCCTTGCAATCAAAGTGCTCAGGTTCAAACCCCGGCTTGCACCGCTGGGTTTCATGTGCGGATCTCATTTTCATCCGCGATTATTACTTGGTATGGAACGGTGAAGGAAATCATCGTGAGGAGCAGGTTTCCTCACGATGTTTTCTTTATCCGTATCAAGGAACTTGACTAGTTCTCGATAGATGTGTGTAGTCTGCCAACCCGCACCGGGCCAGCGTGGTGGACTATGGTCTGAATCCCCCTCGCATTGAAGGGAGGCCCGTGCCCAGCAGTGGGACGTTAAAAGGGCTGTAGTAAGTAAGTATTGACACAGGGTACATTTTCTAAAAAGGGCAATTGAGTTCGCTCGCCTCAGTGTGTCTAGGGTGAAATTGTTAAGCATAGTAAAATATAGTGCTGGATGTTTTTAATTTTATGTGATAAGCGTAATAGGTAAAATTTACAGTCCTATTACGCATTTAGATACATAAGGTAAGCCAAGGGCATTATTACTCCATCTCTAAGCAGTATTGCTTTAATATTACTATATATTTTCAAAATACGATGTCAAATATGTCACTACGCTTGTATTTCCCGAAGGAGTAGGCAGAGATACACTGCACACTTCGCCAATGTATTTGGGTCCCGATAAGGGGAGAGCCTATGCACGGTGTGGGTTGGTGAACTTCACACACCTTTATATAGTCGTGCAAATTTCCTGACGATGATTATGTTCATTATTGAAAATTGTCATTCGCACATGAAATTTTAAATCGCAGAGGTGCGAGACGAGGATTTGAACCTGAATCCCCATAATAATTGTGTCTGTCAACACAAAGCTTCTGATAGGCGTTCTGACACGTTCGCTGCGTTGTGTGGCCATATTGACCCATGGCGAACTTTCACCCAGTGCGCAGCGCTAACAAAGTTACTACCTCTATGAGTCAATATAACCTCATGACGTACCAGCTGAAAGCACAAAAAAAATATTACACATAACATAAATACCAGTAACTTAGTACCAATCAAGTGTAACATCCAACTTATATGCAAAAATAGTAACCCTATCTTTATTACAAGAAGCAGTAAACCAGAAAACAGGAAACCCTTATCTAAAGCTCACCACAAATATATTAATACAATATAAGCAATGTAAGCCTTAGTGCACACAGTTGATCAATCACTCAGTATCGGCGGGGTGCGCACTCAATAACCGCGGATTATCTTGTCAAAGTCAAGGGGCCAGTGTGCACTGGCCCTCGAGTGTTTAAACACTTAAGTTATAAACTATCAATTGATTGCTTTGTTGTGTACCAGGGCTTATGGCTGATTGATCGGCCATTTGTTAAGGATTTCTTAAGTAATGACCAGTATAATATTTAAGAAGAATGTAAGTTAATATTTTGCAAAGTTATTGTGAGAAAACCTACAGGACTATAAAGAGACGTGAGAAGTTCGCCATACCGTACTTGGCCAGCGTGTGGGATTATTACCTGAATCCTGGACATTGCAGGGTAGGTTGAATGGCAGTACACACTAATTATACAGAGTGTATCAGAAGTCCGAAATAATATTTTAGATTCATGTACGGTAGCTAAATGTAGATGCGTCGTGAAGACAGACTATACCTAAATGTCATAGTTACTTTTCTGAGTTACAGGGGGCAATTCTCGCAAGATCGACATCATCTCTAATTCGACATATGTCGAAATAAAACAAAAAAATACTACCAATTTGACGTTTTCTTTCGACATATTATGTCGTATTTGTGATGATGTTCACGCGAGCATTGGGTCCATTGGGTCCACGCGAGTATTTGTCACAAGCATCGTGTTGTGGCCTAAGGACACATCCATCACTCATATAAAATTAAAAAATACATCATCACGCGTGTATTTCCCGAAGGGGTAGGCAGAGGTGCACTGTAGTGCGCCCACACTTCGCCGTTGTATTTTTGGTCCCAATGTAATAGGGGGCGAGCCTATTGCCATTATGCCGGGCACATTCTTCCTCAATGCGAGGGAGATTTTTGGGCTATAGTCCACCACGCTGTCCCAGTGCGGGTTGGTGAACTTCACACGCCTTTCTATAGACGTGCAGGTTTCCTCACGATGTTTTCCTTCACCGTTTCATAGCAAGTGGTAATCTCGGATGACAATGAGATTCGCACATAAACCCAGAGGTGCAAGCCTGGGTTTGAACCTGCACACTTTGATTTGCAAGGCGTGCGTTCGACCACTCGGCTAGCACTGCTTTAATAACTCTATATAACTGCAAACTACTTTTACTGGTGATGACGACTAAGGCACACTGGGGCGTCAACGCTCGCGTGTCAATTTTTTTGCCATACCAAAACGAACTGTATTTACTCAATAACAAAGTTCATTCTTCAACTACATGACACTGTCAGCGCGAGCGAAATTTGAGGCGCTGTGGCGTGGCTTCTAACACAGAAATATAATCTTTATGCATATTTACACAGAATTCATTTTGGTAGTGGAAAATATGTTGGCGTTGTCGCCTCAGTATATATATCTACTCAATATTCACAAAATAGAAAATGAAATTTTCGCATTTCAAAATGTGAAAAAATACAATTTATTAGTCATTGTCGAATTTCGATCATTTTTAGGGTTCCGTACCCAAAGGGTAAAACGGGAACCCTATTACTGAGACTTCGCTGTCCGTCCGTCCGTCCGTCTGTCACCAGGCTGTATCTCATGAACCGTGATAGTTACAGAGTTGAAATTTTCACAGATGATGTATTTCTGTTGCCGCTATAACAACAAATACCTAAAAAATAGAATAAAATAACTATTTAAGGGGCTCCCATACAACAAACGTGATTTTTTTGGCGTTTTTTATAGATAATGGTACGGAACCCTTCGTGCGCGAGTCCAACTCGCACTTGGCCGGTTTTTTTCGCCATTCGGTTCCGTACCCGATACTGATGCAAACGGTAGAGTATTATATCAGAGTATTCACATCCTGTATATTCGACTCACACATACACAATTCGTGTATTTAATACTATCAGGTATATTTTTTGTTTAACAAGCTAGGAATCTCCAACAAATTAATAGTAACCATACATGTACTTGATATATATCCCTGTCTTGTTCGAACCCATATTCCCGTCCATAAATTAATTCATAAATCCTCGACACAAATGTATGTAATGTGGACCTATTAGCGGGCCATCCACTTACGCCCTTTCCTGTAGGAATGCATCCCCACACTGAGGCGTCCAGACGCACGCTTCAACGTTTTTGGCAATACCAAAACATACTCTGTTTCAACGTACATAAAGATTAGATTTCTCTGGTACACTCGAAGCGTACACTCGCATCGTCGTTTCGTTGAAGAAAGAGAAGACTTTTTTTTTTTTTTTGAAGGACTTACACTGTTGGCCGTGAGGTGGCCTTTACAGCTTTACCGGAGGAGTGGCGAGCGCAGAGTGCACTCCAACCAAGGCCTTAAGGGCGGAAAGGGGTGGCAACTAGCTCAAGGGCGCCACAGAGGGCACGACCTCGGCTTGGGCAGTTACCGTGAGGGGAGAGGTAGTGACTGCGCTCCTAGGTGCAAAGATGCACCTACGAGCGGAAGAGGGGGTTCCTCGACCTCGCCGGCGAGATCGGTGTCTGTTTGAGGCAGAAAGAGAAGACGATGAGCCTCCTGCATACTGGGGTGTCAGCCCACGTCATTTTTTTGCCAAACTAAAACAAACTGTATTGACTCAATAAAAAGTTTATTCTTCAACTACATGACATTGACAGCGCGAGCGAAATTTGAGGCGCGGTGGCGTGGCTTTTATCACAGAAATCCAATCTTTATGTATATCGATACAGAGTTCACTTTCGAAGCTTTTGTCAGTCGTTCGCTAGTAACAGTAGTAAGACTAGACTTATGTTACGGAATAAGTTGATTTCGTCTCTTTCTCGCGTATGAAATAAGACAGGGGGCGAGCGTACACCTGCCTCCTTACCACCTGTCTTGCAGAAATGTTTTTAATATTACCTACTTTCCGTTTTCAACAGTCAAAACAGTACAAAATCCGTAAACAGTTACTATTGAAACAAGGCACATGGGCGAGTGACGTGACAGAGGTGTATTCTTGACATGCGTGCTTACCCCACTGGCTATGGTCCGCTGTTCGCAATGATACCACATTGTCGTAGGCCTGTCTGTACCTGTTATTACAGTTTGAATATAATTAGTAGGTGATTACAGTGTCTCGTTAATTGAAAAAGTGTCTTGTACGAAGCAGTAAACAGGAAAACTTTACCTCTAAATTTATGATAATTTCAATCGATCTACAACTCATTTACAACAGAATTATCATGCACTTTTTCATGTGTTGTGAATCCAAAAAGTATCTTAGTTATTTTGCGTTGAAACGATAAGACGGACACCATTTTAATTTTTTTAAACCACAGTCATGCGTTTATTTCTTGTCAAAACGTATATAAACATATAAGATGTCCGAAATAATACTTTGCTATTTTGATGACACAACTAGTTAATATATATCGCCATGCAAAACTAAGCATAGCTTGTACTATAGGTACCATACAATGGACTGGTGCCGATCCCAGATGCATCCCAACCAGGGAAAATTTCGAAAAATATTTTTCCGAAATTTGACGCTGGACGGAATCGAACCCGTAACCACCCAGTTCAGTGAGCTAAGCGTAGACCACGTTTAAACCACTAGACCAAGCTATCGTTAATCTACAAAAACATTGCGTACCCAACTCGTGTGGTCTTCCTAAACAGATCACAAATAAAAAGTGCCTCCATCTTTTTCAACGCTATCATTACAGCTAGCTTACAAACAAGTAGTCTCAGTGCACGCGTCTTCAAACAAAGTACTTAACAACTTTTTAGTAATGAGTAGGGACAGTTTCCTTAGAAGACTTCCCATTAAGCGGACCATGAAATGCCAAAGCAGAGCCCTGCGGACCATTAATTACATACGTCCATACAAGGATCGTAGAGCGTCTCTACGGCTTTCGGGAAACGCGATTGGTAACGTTCACACCATCAATAAGCTATTCTCAACTTCAAATTTACGTAGCTAAGATTCAATTCAGGTTGCGAACACATCAGCAACAACAGTCACACATCGTTGATCGTCGTGGGAAAATAGTAGTTACATTCTGATTCGGACATAGCGTTCGGTCACACTAATTGGTGTTTTACTGAGCGTGTAGTAGAGTTTAATGTTGTGTGTAGGGTGATGTGGTTGTTTGGATAATTAATTGGAAAGCGGTTTGTGAATACAAAATGGCAATTTAGGTACAGTGGAGCCGCGCCTAGAATTTCTTTTTGGCGTTTCTTTTTATGGTAATTAGTGTTTGTATATCGTGGTAATGTTGGCGTTTGAAAGGCTAATATGTATGTTGTAATGACTTCACTCATACACAAATGGCCGGAATAATAATTTCTTTTGACTGAGATAAGGGATAGTTCTTCTTCTTTGTACGAAATGAGTGAAATCATGATATTTTGATTGAATAAGATGAGGAATGCCTGCACCTGCGATTAGCGGTATTTATGGCAGTTAGTCGTCCGGTAGTATAAATGAGTGTTAGTGTTTACAAAGTGCACACTGCCGTCTGTCGAAGGTGTAGCATTTTGATGGTACCAAATTCTATTACCCGCAACGCTATATAGTCTATGGATATCGCAACGAACAGTGTAGACGTACGTCATTTACTACGAATATTCGTACTTACATCGCTGCTTCTACGGTAATTTACGAATTCTTTGAGTTTGAAACACACATTGAATTCACTTGTCATGAGCCATAGATAAATGCCAAAAACGTAAGACTAAAACCAGCCTTACACCCAGTCAATGGTAAATTCCGAGAAGATCATTTCGAAAATTTGCCGCTAGCTGGAATCGAGCCCACATCAACCAAAGAGCCGAGCGGCCTATGCACAAACCACCAGACTGAGCCGTCGTCATTTTAGCTCGTTTTTAAATAAAATCGGCCAAGTGCGAGACGGACTCATGACCGAAGGTACCATTATCTATAAAAACGGCAAAAAAATCACGTTTGCATTCACCCTCTTAAATATTTATTTTATTCTGTTTTTTAGACGGAAAAAGTTAAGACTAAAAGTGTCGACCGACACTTTTGTAAATGTGTGTGTGAGAATAAAAGTTGTAACGACACTTTTGTTAATGTGTGTGTGATTTCGATTTCGATTTCGGTTTCGGTTTTGGGTTCAAAAGGAACTTCGTTCCATCCAGGTGTCCCTTGACACATCTGTCATGTTTTTATTTTATTATAGGGGAAACAAAAATACATCATCTGTGAAAATTTCAACTGTCTAACTATCACCGATCGTGAGATACAGCCTGGTGACAGATCGACAGATTGACGGACGGACAGCGGCCGGCGTCTTAGTAAAAGGGTCCCGTTTTACCCTTTTGGTACGTAACCCAAAAAAAGCGACATAAAAGCAGCTCGGCGCTGCATTTATAGCTAGCGGGCACTTCACTTGCGATCTCCTCAGCACAATTATAGTTTCACCGCCATTCATTTCATTTTTCTGTGACATAGGATTCTGTGAAACGCGTTAATACCTCGTATCTCGGACTGTTCGCTGTAAAGAATAGTGCACAATAGGCTAGGCGGTTTTATGAGTTTATCGACCTTGTTCTTTTTTATCGTTACAGTTCCAAAAGTTATTGGTACCTGCGAACATAAAAATCGTATTCATATTTTATTTCTTAATAACAAATTCTCTTTTTTTTATTTGTGTAGGATTACATTTTATTTACAGATCAGTTTCTAGCACCGGTTTGGATTGGAAACAGTCCAATGAAAAGAGCTGCTCTTAACATGGCCGTGTAGACATAAGTTTTATCTCTTTCAACTGTCAGATTTATCGATAAAATTTAAGCGACCATGCTACAGGGCTTGGACAGAAATGCGTGCGTTTGACAACTTAGCTACAACTCCTCCTAATGTTGAGCACAAAAAATCCAATGAAACCTATGATAGTTTGTCATCCAATCTGCACTGTGCTTTACTCCGGTCCATTTCTGAGAAGGCCGCCTCTCAGCCGTTCGGAGAAACAATCACGGCTGCCAGTTGGTAACGTTATTACGCCAATTATGGTTCCGACGAAATCCTGGAGCGATAACATAGGTACCAGTAATGCGGTAAATAGTTGCTGGTTAAAAACAATGGCAACTTTAAGTTTAAACAGACTTAAAAAAAATTGTACGCAACTTCATCCGCGTGGTTGTCGGTTACCGCGACCAAAAGTAATCAAGATTTTTTTGCCGACGTCATCACACTAAAAATTTCATCCCCTATTTCAACTCCTTACAACCCTGTTTCGAATCAAAAAGTAGCCTGTGTTCTTTCTCAGGCTCTAGAATATCTCTGTACCAAATTTCATTTAAATCAGTTCAGTAGTTTAGGCGTGATTGCGTTACACAAAGACAGAATTACTTTCGCATTTATAATATTAAGTAAGGATTTTCTTTTTTCTCCTTTTTATTTATGAAAATAACAATTAAGTATTTCTCAAAAAAAATTGTCAACTGCTCCTTTTATTTAAGTCGGTTAAAATGTAGCCTATGTTACCCAGGCCCTAATAACGAATCTATTGCCACCTAATTCATCAAAATCGGATGAATAATTTAGGCGCTCCACAGGTACATACGTAAATACAAACATGCATACATAGACTGCTAAACATAACCCTTCCTTTTGGCTTTGCCATAGCCAGGTAAAAAAGTAGATGCCATTAGGTCTCGTAAAAAATACCAAACATACCTACTTAGCCAGCTTTTGATAAGACACTGGTTCAAAGATAATTATAGTTGGACCATTACCCATACCGGAGGAGCCCGTGGTTGGACAAGTTGGATCCCTTAAGGGATTTTACATTACCGTTGAATCCTGTTTTAATGCTTCATTGTTATGTGTATTCCATTTCATTATAGATTACTGAATAACTGACCAGCTAGGCGACTACCCTTGTTACTATAAATTTTTGTTAGAAACCAATCAAAATGGCGGATTTTCAATACGTTTTGCAAGATGTTTTGACAGTACTTGGTTACAACAGAGTCATGGAATCATTCTGTAGAGAACCAATTTCTAAAATAAGGAGAATGCACCAAAGAGACAACAATAAATTTATGTGACTAAATTGAGAAGTCCTTTTTCCAAAGTCCACTAAAACAAAGATTAATCCTCGAATTAACATCTACCGCGCCACCTATGATTACAAACAAGAATCGATTGCCAATAAGTACCACGTATCGCTCCTCGTCTTGCCACGCATATGCCCAGCAGTGGGATAAAATGCCCACTTAACATTCGCACAAATACGAAATTAGTCGTCATTTGTATCGGAACTGGTAATTGCTGAGGGCGTATTTAATTTGGTAGTATTATATATCGTTTGTTTTTAGCTTTGTAGACTGTTGTTTTATGGTCACGTCTTAATATCGGCAGATATAAGTGTGGCCATGAGAGGAGCGATAAGAAGGTGGTTTCGAACATAAGCGGTCGCGGACGTTTTAATTGATAATGACCCTGATTTAATTGTATACAAAACCACTAAGAATACTATTGTCTAGCTTAGGGATTCCCAAAGTACTTTTGGGCATCAGACCCCCATAGCCAATTTTTAAATCCTATCTCTAGTGTTTTTCCAATTGCTACAAAATACTAACCAATTTAAAAACTTTGCGATAACTGGGGTTTTTTTAAAGTAGTCATCGATGACGTGTAGAAATTAGTCACGTGTCGTGTGGTTTTTGTCAAAGGAATGTAATCTTTATATTTATTTTAAAAAAAGCCCAAAATTGAAATTAAACTATTTTACGGATTTTATCGCGTTTATTTACTATTTTATTTTCCCGACGTTTCGGCTGCTTTACAGCAACCATGGTCACGGGGGGACTGATCCGTAAAATAGTTTAATTTCAATGTATAGTATTCGCGTAAATATAAGAAAACAATAAGCCCAAAATTAATTGCCTCGACAAATTAAATGACAAGAGGGCTGGCTCTTTCCCCGCTCAACGAATAGGACTCGCTAGTCAACGAGGAAATGCAGCCAGCGTTCTTGCCACCATCCCACGTGGACCGAATCTTTTTAAATTAATAATTATACATCATCACGCCTGTTTTCCCCGAAGGGGTAGGCAGAGTTGCACTTGCGCCCACACGTCTCTGATGTATTTTGGTCCCAATGTAATAGGGGGCGAGCCTATTGCCATTATACCGCGAACATTCCCTCTCAATACGAGGGAGATTTAGGCAATAGTCCACCACGCTGGCCTAGTGCAGGTCGGTGAACTTCACACGCCTTTTCTATAGACTTGCAGGTTTCCTCACGATGATTTCCTTCACCGTTCAGCAAGTGGTAGAATATATCTAGTAAATATTTAAAAATCAAAATATAAAACTAATTATATTATAATCACTGTTAAAAATTATAATAATTGTTTTATTTAGTTTTTTATTATTATTCTAATGGAAAAGTTATATTATTATATATGTAGTAAATAGAAAGAAAAGAAATAACAAATATAATTCTAAGTAAATACATTCTCAATTAAAAGGTTTAAGTGATCCGCTCGCTCTTGTGCGTTAAGGGCGTTATCCAATCATTTGTCATCAATAACGCCGAATCAATATATCAGTGTTCCAATATTGTTTTAAATATCTTGTCATCGGCCATTTATCTTCTTGTATGGTGAACGAAACCACTTATTACAATAATTATCCCATTTACGTGAACTTATTTTGTTTTAGGAATTACATTTATAATAATGGGATGTTGTATTCACATCACTGTTCTATTATATAATTTTAGGAATATATAGTGAGGAACGTGTAAATAGATTTTCTGAGAGTTTAGTCGTTATTAAAGACAGTATGGAGTCGACTACTTCTACTAATATTACAAATGTGAAAGTTTGTGAGAAGGTGTTTGTGTGTTTGTGAGTTAGCAGTGGTAGCCGAGTGGTCGAACGCAGGCCTTGCAAATCAAAGTGTGCAGGTTCAAACCCCGGCTCGCACCTTTGGGTTTATGTGCGAATCTTATTTTCATCCGAGATTACCACTTGCTTTAAAACGGTGAAGGAAAACATCGTGAGGAAACCTGCACGTCTATAGAAAGGCGTGTGAAGTTTACCAACCCGTACTGGGCCAGCGTGGTGGACTATAGCCCAAAATCTCCCTCGTAATGAGGCAGAATGTGCCCGGTATAATGGCTATAGGCTCGCCCACTATTACATTGGGACCAAAAATACATCGGCGAAGTGTGGGCGCACTGCAGTGCACCTTTGCCAACCCCTTCGGGGAATACAGGCGTGATGATGATGTATTTGTGAGGATGGATGGATGTTTGTTAGTCTTTCACGCAAAAACTACTGAACGTATTTTATGAAACTCTACATTATATACAAAAAAATACGTTATGGTATATAATCGCGTATGCATTTAGTAAAAAACTGTTATTTTGATATTACAGACACTTCAATTTTATTTATTTGTTTAAATTAAATAAATTACCTAAAAACTTACCTACTTAATTTTTTTTTATTAAATATGTATACGTTAAACTCACAGGTGCATTAACGGACAGAATCGATATCCCAATGGTGTAGGTTCACAATAGCGGTTCCCGACACCCGCGGCGTCATTGTTCCGGGTTCGTATCCCGCCCCTAATGAACTAGGTATTTTTATTTTGTGAACGGGCCATGTGTTGATTCAACAAAGGGGTGTCTTGAGGTGAGGAGAGGAATTCGAATCCGTTAACATAAATTAATATGACGGCTTGGTCTAGTGGTCTAAGGGTAGGCTCGACTCACGGTACTGGGTGTTTGTGGGTTCGATTCCCGCCAGTGGCAAATTTCGGAAATGGTTTTTCCGAAATTTGGCTTGGTCTTGTGTAACTGGGATCGTCCCTCAGTACACTGTATGCTTACTGGCTTACTACTTACTACTCATCTACAAAGCTTGTACTTGAGTAGTCTCAAGTAAAAGCTTTGCTTAGTTTGGGATCATACGATGAGTATGTGCTGTCTGGCGTTATGTAATACAGATATATACACAACTAGGTAACTATAGTCCTTTACCTAACGTGTGTTCATCTATTAACACCCAGGCAGGCACTAGATTGTACGCGGTTCGATTCCTGTAAGGAAGAATTTTGGGAGTTAAACTTTTTCTTATTTTCCTTGGTCATGATTACATCTATAAAGTCTAGAATACTTATATCACAACACATCTTTATTATCTTACTTCTTTGTACATAGCAAAATAATATAATTAGTTACATTTATTTTATTGAGGGGGAATGTGACCGGTATAATGGCATTAGGCTCGCCCCCTTTTGCATTGGGACCAAAATACATCGGCGAAATGTGGCCGCACTGCAGTGCACCTCTGCCTTCTCCTTCGGAGAATACAGGCGTGAAGATGTATTTTTGTATTTATTTATTTTTTGTTATATTTTTGTAGCTGGCTGCATATAGGTACAAAAATCGATGGAACGTAATAAAAAAAAAACTATTTTCATAATTCGAATCTTAATTCGAATTTCAATTGTTTGTACGTAGCCCACAAAGACGTGTCGCTTCCTTATACGGCGCACTGTAGCCACTGACAACATATTGCTTTTAAAACTGTTGTTCACACACGCAAACTCCATTAGTTGTTGCCTGCTCAACAACAGTCGTCTATGTGCACTTGTAACCTTTAAAGACAACGCTTAAAACCTTTACGTTATCTGGACAAAGTGTTTTTAGATAGCAGTGTAGCTACCGTATGTAGAGTAATTAATGCATTCATTTGTATACAATATTAGCAATAGATATTTGATCTTTCGGGTCAAGATGCACGTTAGTCAACTTAAAAAACTCGCCGGAAACAATTTAATTTTTTTTAATTTCGAATGTAGTGTCTCTCTTTTTAGTGTCAAGTTGGTATCTAACTGTTATGTAGAATCTATCCAGTCAATGCTATGCATATACATATACTAAATTTAAAAAAAACCGCCAGACAACATAATATGCTCATCGTATGATCCCAAACTAAGCAAAGCTTGAAGTATGGGTGGTGGGGAGCATATAATCAGTATCGGATTAAGGTAACTTGATGCCCTAAGCAATCTTGCCCACGCCCCCTATCCTTAAGTGAATACTAAAAGAAATGTGAATACTTATCGTAGGTAAAATATGTATGTGTTGTTCCTTCTGCCCTTATCCCATGCTAGGTGGGGTCGGCCCGTTGGCACAACATGATTTCAAATGTCGTCTAAGATTTTAAAATTGCTTCAACTTTCGTGTGCCCGTTTTTTTTTCTCGGTCGTTCTTGGTGCCCCCCTAGACGGGATGCCCTAAGAAATTGCTTAGATAGCTTATAGGGTAATCAAGGACTGCATATAATGGACTGCTATATAATGGACAAAAAAAAAAAAAGAAGAGCCGAAGATCGGGCTCAGTGGCGCATATTGGGAGAGGCCTACGTCCAGCAGTGGACTGACACCGGCTGATGATGATGATGATGATGATATAATGGACTAGAGGCGATCCCAGTTACACCCAGACCAGAGCGAATTCCGAAAAAGCCATTTCCGTAATTTGTCACTTTTGGGAATCAAACCCGCAACCGTCCGCTCCAGTGAGCCTAGGGGGCTACGCTTAAACCACAAGACCAAACCGTCTTAAATATTTTTATGATTAGTTAAGAGAACTCTGATATTTTCTACTACTACTACAGCCCTTTTAACGTCCCACTGCTGGGCACGGGCCTCCCCTCAATGCGAGGAGGACTCGGGCCATAGTCCACCACGCTGGCCCAGTGTGGGTTGGCAGACTTCATACATCTATCGAAAACTAGTCAAGTTTCCTCAGACGTGCAGGTTCCCTCACGATGTTTTCCTTCACCGTTTTATAGCAAGTGATAATCTCGGATGAAAATGAATGTATGAATACAAAAATCCTTCTTTTTTAAGAAGCTGACATGTAAGGATCTCTTTATGCTGCATGTAGTCCCCAAAAATGTTTATACATAGCCTAAAGGGCCTGAGCCCGCTCCGGGGGTGCACGATCACAATAAAAAGATAAGAGCTACCCTCAAGAAACCCTTGACTCGCGCTCTCGCCTCGCGCACCATCCGAGAGGATGCAAGCTCAGACATAACGCTTTTTGAGCTCAAATCTTAGGGACGATCGCGAAAACTAACGACTTTTTTTCATTAATTTATAATGCTAGCTTTTACCCGCGATTTCGTCTGCGCAGACTTCATCTATACCTCGTCACAAACTTTTACAGTTATAATATTAGTAGGCTGTGAAATTCGGTGAGGATTGACTCTTTCACGCAAAAACTACTGAACGGATTTTGATGAAACTTTACAGTATTGTTGTTTATACATTAGAATAACATACAGGCTATAATTTATAACGATATTGAATAATCGAAGTTTGCGCGGACGAAGTCGCGGGTAGAAGCTAGTTTATTATATTAATGAAAAAAAACAGTATGTTTATCAGTAAAATTATCAACTTAGACATATTCAACAGTTCATTATACGAGTTTAGAAAAATGATACTTAAATCATTGCCATAAATATTTTCATTTTATTTTTACTTATTCAGTATTCAAATTTTAAATTTTAGCATTAACTTAATCTTTAGTTTAGTTTCAACTTTATTTGTTTCTTTTTTAAATGTTTAAGTCTCACGTCGGTGAAAGTTGTACACACCTGTCATTGGTGTACCTATCAGACTAGTTTTTATTTAATATTTTATTTACCCAATTGTTAATAGGTATACTGTTGGTGTGTCGTTCTTAAATAAATAAATTATTTTATAAGTAATAGTAGGATTTTTGGACAAATAGTCCCAAATCCAAACCCCTCATAACTTCAAATGAAGCTGTGTGATGAAGAATAGGGGAAGCATTTTCCCAGGACTGGGCCATCGTAGGGCTATAAAAAAAATTCGCTTGTTTAAGACAAGTCATGCCATTTTTTAAATCAATTGTGTCGATTCTTTAGTAACTAAACTAAACTAAGCGTATTTCCGTCCTCCTTGCGACCGTTATGAAAGAATAGCATCCTAACTAATATAATTTACCTGTAGTTGGTATAAAATAGAATCGTCATGAATGTCGTCAAATGGGTACAGCCAGAGACAATAATAGGTGATAAGTTCACGAAAAACAATGTCCTAACCTCATTAAATGTTCCAATTAAATCGATTACCGATGAACTATCACGAACGATTCCTTATCGAGCCGAATCGATTTAATCTATATCGAGCGATCATATCAATTCCCATTGTTGCCAGATCGATAATTGGATAAACATTCGCTCAAATAAATTAAACGTATCGGTACGATTGGAAGTCGAATCGTGATCTATTAGAAATAAAGTACGGATGATTGTAATTGTGAATCATTGTCATTTGTGTTTAGAGGCTATTTTGCAGTGTTTTCTGTAATTTTAGATTTAATCAGTGTACTATTTAGGGTTAGTAGGTAGTTAGGTAGCAGTGGTAGCCCAAACTGGGCCAGCGTGGTCGACTATGGCCCAAATCTCCTTCCCACAATGAACATAAGCTCGCCCCTTATTACTTTGGGGCCAAAATACATCCGCGAAGTTTTCAGTTGTCTCAATATTTAATTTTTACTGTTGTGTTTACTCCCGGGTCAATTTTTTGCCATACCAAAACAAACTGTATTGACTCATAGAAAAAGTTCATTCTTCAATTAAATGACACTGACAGCGCGAGCGAATTTTGGCGGTGGGGGCGTGGCTTCCAACACAGAAATTCAAACTTTATGCATATTGACACAAAGATTATTTTGGGATTGGAAAATATTTAGACGCGTGAGCGTTGACGCCCTAGTGTGTAAAATTAATGGTAAAAAAACTTTTTAAGAACAAGCTTTTATTTAATTGCCCTTAGTTATCGTGCTCTCCTCAGCAAGCCCTTTCATTTGATACCCATACTGTGGTAGTGCAGAAAAAAATAACGATTCCGCCATCTTGGATGAATTCCAATGTGGCGGATTGGAATTAGAATGACGTCACATAGCTAAGCATGCATTGTCATCCAAAATAAGCTTGCATACCAAATTACAGCTCAATCGGTTAACGATAACTGATTTATAATTCAGTTGCAAAATTGCACCCGGACATACATTGCAAGTTAATATAAAGCTTGTAAAAAAATACACTGGGCTTGATTTGATCGTAATACTTTTTAACTGCTACTGAACCAGAGGCTTAGCGTTATTTTTTTAGGGTTCCGTACCCAAAGGGTAAAACGGGAACCCTAATATTAAGATTTCGCTGTCCGTCCGTCCGTCTGTCACCAGGCTGTATCTCATGAACCATGATAGTTAGAGAGTTGAAATTTTCACAGATGATGTATTTCCGTTGCCACTATAACAGATACTAAAAAACAGAATAAAATAAACATTTAAGGGAGCTCCCATACGATTTATTTTTTTGCCGTTCTATATAGAACCTCTCGTGCACAAGTGTGACTCGCACTTCGCCGATTTTAATTTGTTTATAAAATAAACTCTTGCAAGCTTGAATACGCTCCATACTAATAAGTATTTAGGATTTTGTCATTATGTTGAAACGACAATAATTTTAAACATGAACCAAGTCTCTACATTTAGCATTCAACATTCCAGCATCCCGACACCCACCATTTTCTCATTCAGCATTCCCATTTTCTTTTTCGCAGCGTTAATTTTTCTTTTTAAGTTATTTCGCTACAAACAGTCCACCAACATAGCGTAGTCCCGCAGACGGTAGAGGTGCCTAAAGATGTATTCTTAAGTGGAAATTTGGGAGGGCATGGTATACTGGTCGTGTTAGGGTTGGCAGAAACAAAAGGTGGACGTATTGCTTGCTTTCTCGTCGGGTAGGCAACCGAAGGCTTGCGTCGCCTCTTCAAAAATTTAAGCCCTAAACAAGTAGGTAGTGATTTTATGTTGATACGACGGCATACATTAAAAATCGTTTAGTCTGCCCGGTGGCGTGGTAGCTTTATACAGGGTAAATATTTTGCGATGAGACTCTATACGATATTTATGTACAGGATGTTTCAAAAGTCCGAAATAATACTTGGACGTTTGCATGAGTATCGGATATACGACTCAATGGTACAAAAAGTTGATCGAATTTCGACCATGTTTTTCCAAATTTTTTTTTCGTCACCAATTTCTATGTTAAATTTTCATGTTCTGTTTTATGAATATTGGTAGTCGCCCCTTATAATGTGTAGTTTACACTGCTGAATGTTGCCTGTGTTTATGCATGTACCCAAAGGCCAGAAAACGATACCTGTGACAAATATTCAAAGATTTATAACTTAGAAACTATGATAGGTATAAAGTGTCTTCACTAAGAATCCAGATATGAGCTACCGTATATGTACACAAAGTATTATTTCGGACTTCTGATACACCTGTCTATATGCAGACACAAATCTACTTATTGTCATCCTTTAAAGCAAAATTCTTTATTTAGAAGCGTCTCATTTTATGAATTACATTCCGAATATTGAGTGCAGTCATAATAAATAAGATAGGAAGTTTATCAAATTTGAACTAAAGAAATGTTCTTGGAAACCCAAAGCTAATACAAATAACACGCCACATCACCTAAAGCAAGAGATAAGTGGAAAAATCTGCAAGTATATACGTCGCTAAGGTACAAGGTGCCTTCAACCCCTTACACCCCACCCGTAGCCCCACAAGGGGATGTTTAGGCATTACTCATGAAGTATAATGATTATTGGATGCGCCATTTTCATTATATCGAAGGGTGAAAGTAAAGCAGCCGAAACGTCGGGAAAATAAAATAGTAAATAAACGCGATAAAATCCGTAAAATAGTTTTATTTCAATGTATAGTATTCGCGTAAGTATAAGAAAACAATGGGTGAAAGACTATTTAACTTAAAGGACATTTTTAGCAGGAGAACATACTCATTCGTCGCAGAAAAATTTGCTGATTCCAAATATATATAAAAAGTCAATATCGCCCAAGAGCCCACATTTCGATATATTGTTGAATAGCGGCAACAGAAATACATCATCTGTGAGAATTTCAACTCTCTAACTATCACGGTTCATGAGAGGACGGACGGACGGACGGACGGACGGACGGACGGACAGCGAAGTCTTAGTAATAGGGTTCCCGTTTTACCATTTGGGTACGTAACCCTAAAAATGAGTTTTTTGCTGAGTAAATACAGTCCATTTTGGTACCGGCCAGCTTTACTCAGCGCGCTAAGAATCATAATTGTGATCCTGTTCTAAAATGCCGCCTCCGCTGTGATCCCTACACGGGTTGGGTGGGTGTGAACAGGGGGTCGTGTGGGGGGTGGTTATCCCCGATGAGTGCGGAGTCAGGCACGGTCGTGACCCCGCATCTACTGACCAATCCACCAGCGCTCGAGTCTTGTTTGACAACACTGAGCTTTTTAAACAACTTTGTGATTAATTTATTTTTTTGGTACCGTATCTGCTATGAGACTGGCATTATGTTCAAATCTACAACCGCCACGGTTGGTGATACTACGATTTGCAAATATAATGATTTGAACAGCTCATAATAGGATGTGCCTAGGCCACAAAACGATACTAATGAGAAAATATTAAAAGGCTTGTAAGTCAGAAACTATGAGAGTTAGGTATAACACTGTCTGTACTATACATTTTAATATCAGTTACTTTATATTAAGGGGTGTAAGGCTATTCGACTTAAGCGACACTTTTGGCGATATTTACTTATATATACATATTTGGAATCAGCGAATTTTTCTGCGTCCAATGAGTATGCTCTCCTGTTAAGTTAAGAAAATGTCGTAAGTGAAATAGCCTTCACCCCTCGCTATGTACCTGAAATATTATTAGTACATCAGTATTATTACACCATATTATAACTTTCTTTATTCTTTATTCGACTTCCAAAAGGAAGAGTTTTCTCAATTCGACCCACATACCAGATACTCTCATACTCTCATCTCTAGCAAACATGCACTCGACGTCATGACTTTGAATGAACCAATCAAAATGCGCTGTCTCCCCTTCTGCCCCGCAGCGTATTGACGAATGCAATCTCACCCAAAAGTGCAATAATACTACGTCTATGGTATATGGTCTGTGATTTGACCGTATATTTTTAGTCTATCTTCAATATATTCTCCTTAATTTATCTTTTTTAAGTATTTCTATTCGACAAGAAGTATAATAAAACTACGTTACCGTTTTGCATCATACATATTTTCTTATTGTTCTACCCACACGTCGCGTATCTCAAAATTTAACAACCGCCACGAAATCTTCAAGTGCATTGTGAAATTGGGGGCATGCACTATCTCCGGATCAGCTGGCGGAGAGCCTCCATCACTTCAAGTGGTACCAAAGTACAGAGTACCGCTGAAGTACCGGCGTAGTGCCTCTCGACGGCACTAGAGGGCGCTACGAAGAAGGCGCGACACTGATACGCTTTGGCAATACTGTGACGCCCGAATTAACATGACTTTTTTGGGAAATGTACTCTGTATCAATATACATAAAGATTAAATTTCTGTGGTAACAACCACGTGACAACGCGTCAAAGTTCTTCTTGTAAATTATACTTTGTCTATGAGTTAATAGAGTTGGTTTTAGTATAGGCAAAAAAATATCGCGCGTATTTTGACATCCCTTTGGGCTTAGGTTATGTTTTATAAATTAGACGAGAGGCAGGATTTTAGGGGCATACAGAACTGTATAAACTTACAGATAAGGCATATTTTTCAACGAAATATCATCGATGACGGGGTCGAGTGCAATAACATGGCGTCGCTTTTGCCAGAGAAATTATTTTTTATGTATATTTAAACAGAGTAGTTGTTGCTATTAATTACTTGACACTAGAAGAATACCTGCTAGTCGCAGGTAAAGCCATTTCCCATCTTATTCCTTTGAAAGAAAAAGAAAGTTTTAAAAAGACGTCACATGTATTCGTCTGCCCCTCTGAGCTTCAAACATCCTGTACACAACTATTTATTGGACATTATTTATCACATATTTATTACACCAGAACTACATAAATACTTGCTTGTTAAACAACAAATTATAGTTGACCACAATGTAATTATTTCAAATGAAATATTACACGTAAGTAATCGCGCTTGGATCATTGGAAGTGTCTATGTAAGCAAGTTATACGCCAGCCAAGCGGGCGGTCTGCATTAACCCAGCACCGTTAGCATGACCGCGTAGACATAAGTTTTATCTCTTTCAACTGTCAGATTTGTCGAGAAAATTACGTCACTTCAAGCTTTTTATGTATAATCAACCGTTGAGCCAATGTGTTGACCCAAACTTATGCTAATAACATCACCAACGAACACAATAATAAAACCATTATTTTTTTATAATACAACCATAATATATCAGGAAACAGTTATGTTATCTGACGAAATACACAATATACCAGTAGTTACAGCGATAAGTTATTGACGTAAACAATTTACAACTCTATTTGTTGATGGAGAAAGTTTAAATTGATTTTTCGATTGTTCGGGGTCTACTATAAGTTCTCGTAGTTCTCACGGGCGTCTGTGATTTATCGCGTACGGTTTGAACGGCGCGTAGGTGTTTAGGTATCTCATTTCGGAACGCACGAGGCATACTCGACGCTCTTAAAATTTTGACGTTTCGTGTGAAGTACGAGTGTGCGTGTAGAATATTAAAATTTAATTTTCGGGCTATATTGGATTCACTTTGAAATTATTTCTAAATCATAACATGATTTATGATAATTATTTTAGTAACATTAAGAACACACCAATGAAATAGATAATTGCTTGTTATTTTTCCGGTTGATAAATAGTTAATAATTACGAATCGTTATCGGTAGGGGCAACGATAAGTTTTTTAAGGAACTAGGGAGCGTCGCGTCACTTACAGAGTTTTTTATGGAAAAAGCTGTATCTATATTGTTTTCTTATATTTACGCGAATACGTGTAGTATTGAAATAAAATTATTTTACGGGTTCCATCGCGTTTATTTACTTTTTATGTTCCCGACGTTTCGGCTGCTTTTCAGCAACCATGGTCACGGAGGGACTGAGGTGTTAGACGTCATGTCATAGTTAATAACTGGGTACCCTCATATTTAGTTGTTGTTCGCGGTCCGATCCACGCAGAAAGTGCTCACGCAAAATGTAAATAAACGCGATAGAATCCGTTAAATAGTTTTATTTCAAAAGCTGTATCTTATAGAAAAAAAGCTATGCATATTCAAGTAACGCCCCGTTTTGCTTAAGGTCCGTAAAAAATCAACAACACGTCTCCGTTAAATGTTATACGGGTTTAAATGTTTCACATGTTTTAAATGGTTAAATGTTTCACAAAACTGGGCGTTACTTGAATATAAGAAATAAATACAAATACACCATCACGGGTAGGCAGAGGTGTACTGTAGTGCGCCCACACTTCGCCGATGTATTTTGGTCCCAATGTAATAGGGGGCGAGCCTATTGCCATTATACCGGGCACATTCCCCCTCAATACGAGGGAGATTTAGGCCATAGTCCACCACGCTGGCCCAGTGCGGGTTGGTGAACTTCACACGCCTAGACGTGCAGGTTTCCTCACGATGTTTTTCTTCACCGTTCAGCAAGTGGTAATAATTGTAGAAAATTACATTCGCACATGAAAATTATCTCAGAGGTGCGAGCCTGGGATTTGAACTTGCACCCCTTACGTTCAAGGCGGGCGTTCTTGCCCACGAGGCTACCACTGCTTTTTTTTAATATAATAATCCGGCTTAAAACAAGTAATTACGTGAAAAGGGATGGTTGTCATCCTTATTTACCGCCACTATAATGTATATTGAGGGATGAAGAGTTATTTGTCCTAAGCGACATTTTTTTTAACTTTACAGGAGAACATACTCATTCGACACAGAAAAATTTGCTGATTCCAAGTATGTATATAAGTCAATATCGCCCAAAACTGTCGTTTAAGCCAAATAGCCTTCCACCCCTCGATATTATTATAATAACATGCCTACAATTGGCAGATTCGTAACAAAATTACATATCTCTCAACAAATTGAATTTATTATTATAATATTATATGTAGGTATATATGTATGTATGACATAGGTATATTACTATAATTACGTAGTTATATTAATTATATATTGATATTTAAGTACACAAAATTTACATATAAATATTTATTTTTCTATTCTTTTTTTTTCTTGACTACTTTTCTCTCTTTGCATTCACGTCTTTTATTTCTTGCACCCACTTAGTTTGTTTTTTTCCCTCTCTACATCACTCTAAGGTTGGCTGGTAGAAGATGCCCACGGCGTTAAGCTTACCTTTGTAAATTTTTTTACATAAGTAGAATTGTGCAAATAAATAAATAAATAAATAATAGAAGCGTAAAACACGTATAACTTTTAACATGAAATCTTTAAAACTACAGTTACACAGTTCTATGAAGACTTTATACCTATATTCTACTTAATGTCCCACATTTGACATAAAATCCAATAGAAATCAAACCTCTATAGAAAGCTTCGATATTATCTACAATGTAAACTCGAGGGTACTACAATCTTTAACTATGGTTTTAAGCACTGCACAAATAGAAACGTCGAAACGACGAACTAATGACGGTCGACTACCAATATTCATAAAACAGAACATGAAAATTTTACATAGGACTCGATATATTACGAGTTACAGAAACTGACGACGAAAAAAAAGTTGGAAAAACATGATCGAATTTCGATCAAATTTGTATAACAATCAGTTGTATACCCGATGCTGATGCAAACTTCAATGTATTATTTCGGACTTCTGAAACACCTTGTATATACTGACATAGAGCCCATTTTCAAATTTAATCCAATATAGACAAATCAATTCGCTCGCGCTGGTACGTCTAGGGCGTTGTGAATCCCGGAAAATATATTCAAAATCCAATTCCATTGATAACATTGGTCCATAAAACGCAGATAAGCGTATCGCCCACAAGTTTACTTGATACTTAGGGGGACTTAAAGTATACTCAAAGTGGACTCAACGATCGTATTCGTACTGTTATGGAGCGCGGCTGATATAGCATCTATTGTAAGCTCTAGATTTGCGGGTACAGTCTGAAAAGTAGAGTTATAAACTGCGAAAGCAATAGTTACGTTTCCACTTAAGTCTGGCTTTAAATAGTTCAACTAAGTTGTAAATAATGTGTGATAACTCTTATCCTTTTACAAAATGTGCTCTACAACATTACATGTGAACTAATCAAATCCTAATAAATTTTTGAGACCGGTTTTACTGTACAATTTTATACAAAATTGATATTCACTAATCCAGAAAATAAAGGTTAAGTATTTAGCTTATTCTAAACTCATATGTGTAATAAGAAATATTTTAAAGATTTTTACGTATTAAATATTCCTTGAAATTCGGTGCAACATAACTCTAAAATCAGCTGTGACTTTCGAACTCCTTTTGATCTAAAGATTAACACAGCAGAAGGTACAAAACAGACATGAACCCAGGTTTAAATTTTGTAAGAAAGAAACAATTATATTTATCTTATCTATCTATAGATATTCTATCTTCATAAAATGATTTCACATACTGTACATGATGAGCGGTGACATGCTTTTATACGCATTCCGTATCATATTGTAGAAATATTGAATATCTATGGCAAACGCCACGCGACCGCGAGTGCAAATTCTCTAGCGTTATCAATGACAATTCATTGAAATATGAGTATTTTCACTGAATAGATACAGTTCATTTTAGTATTGGCATAAATAGTCACACAGTGCAGGGTTTTAAGCTTACTAAGTAATTTTCCTAACCCACATTGAGCCATTAAATCAGCTTGAGATTGTACAGCTCAGGTTCAAAACAAAAATGGAAATATTGCCCGTCATGTCAAAGTTTAGCGTGTGTTGCCTTACTAACGTATTATTGTCTTATCATTATTATTAAAAGCAGCTCTAAAGGCAACACACTGACGCTATATGTACCTGTGTATTTGTAATAAGTTTTGGCGATTTAAAAAAATATCAGCCCACTGAGTTTCTTGCCGGATCTTCGCGTTCGCGTTTTAATCCGGTAGTTGTATAGTAGTATATAAGAAAAAAAATATAAACTTGACAATTTGTAAGTGCCCCCATTGGCCTATACAGAATAAATGATGTGACTTTGACTTTGACTTTAGCCTCCAGCACACTGGGAAGTCAACACTTGCGCGTAAAATCTTTTGCCATAGCAAAACAAACTGTATTGAATCACAGAAATAGTTCAATCTTCAACTAAATGACAATGACAGCGCGAGCGCATTTTGATGCGTAGAAGCCTGGCTTTTACTACATAAATTCAATCTTTATGCGTATTGAAACAGAGTTCGTGCGGCGCTTAAGTTTGTAGACACAAAAACTGAGCACGCCTCGTAATGAGGTGGCATAGGGCAGCGCCATATTCGAGCCCATTGTGCAACACGACGGTGTGAATGTCAGAGTGTTCAGATAAGCTTGTTAGTTGTAAGACACACTCGCCCACACCCTAGAGGTGATAATTGTTGGCACATTGCGCGGGAGTGCTTCAATGGTGCCGTGCTTTGAAGATTTACGATTTGAATATTTATTTAATTTCACAAGCACAACTTTTACAGAGCGAAACTTCTATGCAGTAGTGCTGCCGATGACCACTCAAACAATTTTTAATTATAAATACATCCTACTACATACATACATAATGTGTTACTACCTATAACATATGACCACACTAGCCATTCCGGTGAATTCACTCAACGGACAGTGGAATATTAAGCGTTCTACACACACCAAAACGAACATACATATACTCACGCTAGTATCCCATGGGGGTAGGCAGAGACTATCGTTTGCCACATGCCACGATCCTGACATACCTCGTTCACTTCATCCACACTCATACATTTTTTCATGAACTTCCGTGGTTTGAGGGTGCTACGGACTTGACCTTTCTGGAATAGACCGTTAACCTGGCCCCGTAGCATGACCGCGTAGACATAAGTTATATCTATTTCAACTGTCGAGAAAATGACGTCACATCGAGCAGTTTGTACTGAACATGGCTTGGTGACGTCATTTTCTCGACAGTTGAAATAGATATAACTTATGTCTACGCGGTCATGCTACGGGGGCTGGTCGGGAAAGGACTTTCTTGGGTGCCCTCTTCCTACACTTCTTCTCACGTTCCAAAATGAACTTTGTGTCAATATACATAGATATTGAATTTCTGTGGTAAAAGCCACGCCAACACGCGTCCAAATTCGCTCGCGCTTTCAGCGTAATTTAGTTCAAGAATGAACTTTTTTCATGAGCCAATATAGTCTATTTTGGCATGGCAACGGATATGACGCGCGATCATTGACGCCCCAGGAGGCTTTACGATTTGAATATTAAATTATCTGAATTAAACCCACTGGGCATCTTGTCGTGTTATTTCTAGGTGTGTTTGATTGTTGATTATAAATATGTCTTTTTTATTCGGTAAATGGCAGTAGATAATGTAGAGTTAAATCTACTGTCAGTAACAGCTTTGGGCCATAGCTGATATGTATACGTGTTTCTATAAATTTAGATGTAAGTCTCTACAATACAGTGTTTAAATAAACCCACAATGAGTATCAAATCAAATGCTGATCACAATGGCAACGCGATATCTGACCACTCAACTGTGCAGAGTTGTGGGCGTGGGCCGGAATAGTGTCAAGCTGAGAGGCGCAGGCGCAGGTAATAGTGTTGAGCAATTGTTGGTGTTGCCAGCTTCGTGAGAGTATTGTTGTCTACTATTATTGTAAAAAAAAAATGTTTACAAAAAAAAAGGATTATACTGCTGCTGAGTAAGTTATAAACTACTACTACTACTATTATATTGCCTTTTTACCGTCCCACTGCTGGGCACGGGCGTCCCTTCAATGCGAGGGGGATTCAGGCCATAGTCCACCACGCGGTCCCGGTGCGGATTGGCAGACTTCACACATCTATCGAGAACTAACCAGGTTCGCTCAGACGTGCAGGTCACCTCACGATGTTTTCCTTCACCGTTGTGATAATTTCTGATGAAAACAAGATTTGCACATGAAACACAGAGGTGCGAGCCGGGGTTTGAAAATCACCATTAAGCGGGTTTCAGACTACGCTATAATATAATAGCATATAGTATATAGCTCATAGCACAACAATATCGCGCACCATACATTGTTATGGCCACGTTCACAATGTACTGTACTATATATAATGGGCTTTGTATGGTGCGCGATATTGTTGTGCTATATATTATAGCGTATTCTGAATGCCGCTTTACACATCCACAAACTAGAAAGTTAGTTTTTTAGGGTTTGACTAATATTATTTTAAAAATTAAATCTAAAGCTGGCAACACACACAAACTAAACGACGCATTCACATTTGAATATTGAATTGAATCGCGATGCGCCCGCGCACTGCGCAAACAGTAGTAACGGCGAACACATTGGGTAACTTGTACGCAAATTGATAATATGTACACACTTACATAAACTATACGTTTAAGCCCCCAACACACTAGAACGTCAAAAGCCGAGCGATAACACTCTTATCAATGCCAAAACTATGGAGTGTAGAAGTAAAGGAGGAGATTGTTCTGCTTTACTTCCTTTACTTCCTTTACTCTATCTATCTACCATCTGTCTCCGTAGGATACTTGAGTTTTTCGGTCACGTTGCCAGGAAAGATAGTCACAACCTCGAGCAACTAATGGTTACCGGAAAAATCGACTGAAAACGTTGCAGAGGCCGAAGTCCCATTAGATGGTCTGACCAGATCCGCAAATCTCTGGACACGAATCTCTCTACGTCGCCAAAGACAGGCACAGGTGGCGCAAGATAGTCAAGGAGAAAATAATTCCATGGGGGAATCACGAACCTCAGTAATGAGGAGCACGACGCGAGGAGGGACTTCCTTGGGAAAAAAATTGATAAAGTGTCCGTCGAAATGCATTAAATTATAGTTCAAAAACCTTCCACAATGGCGCTGGTGTCGACAAAGAGTATATAAGGACGGCGCCCGGGAATAAATCGGTAATCGGAAAAATCGCTGATTCCGAATCAAGCATAAAAAAAAAACCGGCCAAGTGCGAGTCGGACTCGCGCACGAAGGGTTCCGTACCATTATTTATAAAAACGGCAAAAAAAATCACGTTTGTTGTTTGGGAGCCCCCTTATATAATTATTTTATTCTGTTTTTTAGTATTTGTTGTTATAGCGGCAACAGAAATACATCATCTGTGAAAATTTCAACTCTCTAACTATCACGGTTCATGAGATACAGCCTGGTGACGGACGGACAGACGGACAGCGAAGTCTCAGTAATAGGGTTCCCGTTTTACCCTTTGGGTACGGAACCCTAAAAACTGTCTCTGATTGAATTTCTGTGGTAAAACACACGCCCCCGCGCGTCAGAATTCGCATTCTCTCCCAGTCCATTGTATGGCACCCATAGTACAAGGTTTGCGTGGTTTGATATCATACAATGAGTATGTGTTGTCTGGCGATTTTCATAACAGACATTGATTACATTTTGAATATTATATGAAGCAAAACTAAATGTCCAAGCCATTACAAAACGTCTATCATAACATTATTTTTGATGTGAAACATCTATAGGCGAAGGGTAAACCTGATTTTTGTCGTGGCGAGATTTCCCGACGCTTCGCCACAACAAAATGAAATCAACCATATTACTTAATACATAAAGTATAGTTTCAAATTCGGCCACGCTTCGTACTCCTCGGCTCCTCGGTTCTTAACGCCGCCGCTTAGACTCCGCCCACCGGCCTACTCCGCTCACTCGCCGCTACGACGTTTATGTTTCATGTTTCACATCTGCCAGGTGTCCCACGACGGCTCAGTTTTTTTTTTATTTACACAATTCTACATGAGTAAAAAAAATGTACAAAGGTAAGCTTAATGCCACAGGCATTATCTACCAACCAACCTTAGAGTGATGTAGAGAGAGGAAAAAATAAAAAAAACTAAGTTGGTGCAAGAAATAAAAGACGTGAATGCAAAGAGAGAAAAGAGGTCGAGAAAAAAAGAATGGAAAATAATTTATATATATGATGGTAAAATACGTAAACGAATAGGATTATGTTTAAAGCCACAATACATTCAACAAACATTTAGTAACATTAAGGTGTGTACATCTGAGGCGACCTAAAATTCAACGCATAAATTTCCTTCCCATCAAGTTACAACACGTCTATAAAACATTTTACGGCCCAATTACATGAGGTAACGTGTGTACACTCCCTACGCATTCTTCCACGCCCTTCAGGGCATACCTTCAGTAAGAAGTAAGCAAGAAAAATGGGAAAAATCCGCGAATAGGCGAAAGGGTGGGCCTTAATGTGTCAAACTCACGCGTGGGCGGGGCTAAGGATTTACGTGCTTACGGAAAACCTCTACGTAAGGATCCCTTTACACGGTGAAGCCGGCTACTCGATATTTACAGGTTTAACGGGGACTGATGTTATATAAACTTCCACACGAACAGTCGCATTACAAATTATTGATTATTTCTTACAATTTTAAAGCAACAAAGTTTTTGAAGGTCGTCTCACAGCTTTGTGTGGTTGCAGTTTCGAATCCCGTCAGTGGTTAATTTTGAAAATAGCCTTTTCGGAACTGACATTTGAAGAATGAACTTTATAAGCTTTGTAGCAGTGGTAGCCGAGTGGTCGAACGCACGCCTTGCAATCAAAGTGTGCAGGTTATGTGCGAATCTCATTTTCATCCGAGATTACCACTTGCTATGGAACAGTGAAGGAAAACATCGTGAGGAAACCTGCACGTCTATAGAAGCGTGTGACGTTCACCAAACCGCACTAGGCCAGCGTGGTGGACTATAGCCCAAAAATCTCCCTCGTATTGAGGGAGATTGTGCCTCGTATAATGGCAATAGGCCCGCCCCCTAGTACATTGGGACCAAAATACATCCGCGAAGTGTGGGCGCACTACAGTGCACCTATGCCTACCCCTTCGGGGAATACAGGCGTGATAATGATGATGCAAGTTTTGTTGATATCGACGATTCCGAACCTAGACTTTCATCTTGAATAAATAAGCTGGATTATTAAGATTTATCTCGCTTCACTACAACTGTTTATACTTTCTAAAGAAGTGTTACATATGTTTACCTACCTCTTTGTTATTCCAAGAAAGTTATTTATTGATCGTAAGCGCAACGTGCGTGGGGCGCTCACACGCTCGTAAATCTGGTCAATAGTCGAAAACATCGTTTATTATAAGCACCAACGACTCAATTAGGACATAATGTTACATAACTCATGTACTTTGAACATTACTAGCTTCTACACGTGACTCCGTCAGCGCATACTTGGGTTATAAAGTATCGTTCGTTATAAATTATAGAATATTATGTTCTTTTAATGCATAAACAATAACACTGTAAAATTTTTATCAAAATCCGTTCAGTAGTTTTTGAGTGAAAGAGTAACAAACATCCTCAGAAACTTTCACATTAATGATATTAGTAGGATGTAAAATAGTAATTTAGTTAATGTTTTACAGGCAATTTTAGACTTAGTTATAGTAAGTCTTAGTAAGACAAATACACAGAAAACGCAGAATATAGGTTTCCGCTGTCAGTGAAGACGGACTATACTTTACTACAACAGTTACAGGTTCCAATTCTCGCATCATCGACATTATATCTAATTCAAACAAAACGACAAAATATTATTTTGTCTTATTAATTATTATTGTCTCCAGGAACCCAATTCTCGCATGATGGATATCTCTGTTTGAGATATGTCGAAAAAAAAACGAGAAAAACACGACCCATTTGACGTTTTCTTTCGGCATTATCTCGAATTGAACGGCTTTTGTATATTTATCACAGGTGCCGTGTTATTGTCTTAGAGGACCATAGTACTTGAAAAATTATGAATGGCAGGCTGACATGACTGACTTAAAAAAATAGTGTCATATAAAATTCTCACCGGACTCGAGATATTTTTAATTATTTAAATTAATAATTAATATTTAAATAATAATTCAAATTTCGATTCTTACTATTAAATTGTATATCCGATATTCATGTTTATATGAAAGTATGATTTCGGTCTTCTGATATAACCTGTGCATATAATTGAGTAACCATTAATTAAATGTAATAAATTAAAACCTTTCAAATGAATGATTGAGGAAAGTAGGTATCATGCAAAAACAATATTATTCTGTATTTTATGCGTGGCAAGCCATGTTTTAGCTTTCTTTTTTTAACCTATATTGTCACACTACTGGGCAAAGGTCTTCCCCATTCTCGTCCACACATCTCTATCTCCTGCCAGATCACTCCATCCCTCCAGATAACGGTCTAGGTCATCGGACCACCTTTCCCTGGGTCGACCACGGCGGCGGTGTCCGTTAAGTGGGATCCAGTCGGTACAAATTTTGGCCCACGGGGTGTCATCCGTTCTTTCTAGATAACCCGCCCATCCCCACTAGAGCAGAGCGGACTTTTCACCCACGTCTGCAATGCGAGTCATGGGGCGCAGTAAAGTACCTTTCATAAATAATTAAACTATTTGGTGTATTATTTAGCGAGTCTTAGTTCTAAAATTGATTCATCCATTCCATAGTTACTGTGTCATAGACAAACACGATAGAATATCTAAAGGGTAAGAATGTCAAACTCATCATATCTCGTTTAAGTTTTGTGACGGGTGGTTTAAACTTTTTTTTTTTACTTTACGACAATACTACGATTTTACTTTACACCTCAAGTAGTAAGTATTTTGTACCAACTCCTTAAGTTTCGTAACAACACGCGCACGCGTATTCCTACATGTTTAGTGGCATTCCACTAAACCGCTTGTACTAAACACTATACAATGCAAACCAGTGTCACTAAACGGACAGTTGCTCAATCTATACAAATAAATACAATTTGTGTTAGTTTGTAATGTCAAAATAACCGCTTATTTACTAAATGCCTTTGGAATATTACGGTATTTACATTTAAAAAACAGAATTGTTTGTCTGTCCGTCTGTCTGTGTGTTCCGGGTTGTTTTGCCTCTAACCCATTTATCCTGAAACACGGCAGAAATGTCAAGAGAGTTGTGACGAGTGTCATGAGTGTCGAGTCAGGTGGGCTTTTAATTTTCCTATTTCAATATTTTCGATCAATTATTTCACTAGTGGATAAGTAATGTTATATGGCAAGTAACTTAGACTATTGGTTTTCCTCAATTCGGTGCAGATAAAGTCGCAGGTAACATCCAGTTGATTAATAAATGTGACAGTTATAATGCCCGGCACGAATAGCTGCGTCAAACCGCGCGCGACAAATGTTTGGCTCATATTAAAATGAACTGTATTAACTTATAGAGGAAGCACAATTTCCAGGAGGAATCGTAGATATATATATAGAGACTGAAAGTTTATTTGAAATAGTTCATTAACTATACTAGCAACAACTGACAAACGTTTCACACACAATACACACTCTTTATATTTTATCTAATATTTCAAAAAATAATTTCCTATTTTACATTTTAATTCACTGCCAAAAATAATTTTAACACAGAAACCCTAGTTTGTGTTTCACAGTAACTAGTTTTGTAACTACTACTACAGCCGTTTTAACGTCCCACTGCTGGGCACGGGCCTCCCTTCAATGTGAGGGGGAATCAGGCTATAGTCCACCACGCTGGCCCAGTGCGGGTTGGCAGACATCACACATCTATCGAGAACTAGTCAACTTCCTTCAGACGTGCAGGTTTCCTCGCGATGTTTTCCTTCACCGTTTCATAGCAAGTGATAATCTCGGATGAAAATGAGATTCGCACTTATATCCCTGAGGTGCGAGCCGGGGTTTGAACCTGCACACTTTGATTGCAAGGCGTGCGTTCGACCACTCGGCTACCACTGCTACAGTAGTGAATAATATTTTTTTCTTTTTTTAGGGTTCCGTACCCAAAGGGTAAAACGGGACCCTAAACCCTATTACTGAGACTTCGCTGTCCGTCCGTCCGTCTGTCACCAGGCAGTATCTCATGAACCGTGATAGTTAGAGAGTTGAAATTTTCACAGATGATGTATTTCTGTTGCCGCTATAACAACAAATACTAAAAAAACAGAATAATATAATTATTTAAGGGGGCTCCCATACAACAAACGTGACTTTTTTGCCGTTTTTATAGATAATGGTCCGGAACCCGGGCTTATTAAGCTCGCCCCTGTATGTCGTAATACAATGCTTAAAGGAATTTACGAGCTATCGTAAAAATCTTCAACCATATCGACAGCCAATCTCACGGAATAATCAACACCAAAAAATGTGCTGAACTCTTAAAGGCAACACAATGTAATTTCAACTTTATTCTCATCCACATAGCGTGCATTTTCAATTGACGCAAACTGGTGATACTGACGTTATTTTTTTTTAATATTTAACAAGAATGTGTGAAATTGAGGTGAGGGGGTTGTAACATACGTAGGCGGGTTCCGTATAGGGAAAATCGTGATTGCTACATCCACGCTACTAATGGTGAATATCTCATAGATATTAATATGGAATATTTTTTCTGCAAGTTCAAAGCATTTTGAGCTTTATAAACCTGTATTTCCCGGCGCATTTGATACTCTGTGGTTATCACCAGCTAATATTGACATATGGAATATTTTTTCTGCAAGTTCAAAGCATTTTGAGCTTTATAAACCTGTATTTCCCGGCGCATTTGATACTCTGTGGTTATCACCAGCTAATATTGACAACTTTTAAAGTGTACATTAAACCTTGACGTTTTTACTACGCAGCGCTACTTCTACGGTACCATCCGAATTCTTTGATTCATTCACGACACAAATATTAAAAGTATTCTTACTTCTATAGATACAGATAAAATAAATAAAAAAAAAACATTCCCATCTCTCAATATTAAAAACCTCTTAGCGGATCGTAGTGATTTCATTTTCAATACATATCTTATTTTTTCATACGCCGTATGTCATGCGACGAATCATAATTTGTTATCGCGGCTGTGGTATATTCAGCCTTATTGCCGGGTGTTAAGGTGGTGTATACATTGGATAAATGAACAATCCCTCGTCTGCGATTCCGTACGATTTCACTCCATAATGATTCGACTCGTAATGAGGGAGACGGGAGTAAAATTGTGAGAGGAATATCTAAGATACTGCAAGCTTGGATAAGGAAGGTTTATATTCTGCATAAATCATGAACGGTTTGGGTTGTGAAATTTTCGTTTCAGCACAGTCTCTTTCAAAATGGTCAGGGACCACCACCTATCTTGCAAAAATGTTTTTAATATTACTCTCAGTTTGTCAAAAGCTGAATGTAATATTATGAAAACAACAATACTAGTTCAAATATTGTTTTCTTATATTTACGCGAATACTATACATTGAAATTAAACAACAACTAAATATGAGGGTACCCAGTTATTAACTATGACATCAGGACGTCTAACACCTCAGTCCCCCCGTGACCATGGTTGCTGTAAAGCAGCCGAAACGTCGGGAAAATAAAATAGCAAATAAACGCGATAAAATCCGTAAAATACTTTAATTTCAACAATACTGGTGGTAAGGCCCCTGTAAACTATAAATCCCATCAAAACATAAATGTGAAATGAGAGCCAAGTTCAATATTATGATATATGCCTTGGTTGTTGACTTCAATGACAAAAGAAGTGAGATCTAAATGGGCGCCAAGTTCAGTGCACCTCTGCCTATCCATTCCGGGAATACAGGCGTGATGTTGTATTAGTTAATGACAAGAAAGAGGTTTTTTTTAAACTTGATTTTAGTCTCATTTTGGAATTGTGAATAACTCATAAATAGTTGTTATGTGATTAAATTTGATAGGTTACTAATTCTCATCCAAACCATCGAATCCAGGGAGGAAAATTTCCATTCTTCCGGGGTTTATTATTGCTGTTATTGCTTCTATACGTCAAACAGCTTCTTTGCTCTGCCAAGTACCCAAGTAGGTATTACACCTATATCATAACATCACGACCATAATCCCGCATGGGGTGATTAGGGACATCAAACATAAAAGGAAACACCCAAAATGATGAAATTTACATTGCTGTGTTTTTCTTGAGTAAAAAAGGTTTGTAGTCCTAGTGTAAATCGTTGAACATTTCTATGAATTAGCAGTTACATATCGAGGGGTGAAAAGCTATTTGGCTTAAGCGACACTTTTGGGACATATTGACTTATATACATATTTGGAATCAGCTATTTTTTCTGCGTCGAATGAGTATGCTCTCCTGTAATGTTAAAAAAATGGCGCTTAAGTCAAATAGCCTTTCACCCCTCTTTTTTTTTCATTTTTAAATATAAGAATATTACTTCATAATGCAATTTTAAATGGATTCCTACACTACTACACCTACCTACCTACACTACTGGGGCCCAGTGAATTGTTTGTTATCTGAAAATGTACTCTATAGGAATATACATCAAGATTGAATTTCTGTTCTAAAAACCACGTGTCTTCGCGTCAAAATAAGCTCGCGCCATCGATGACATTTTGTTTAAAAATGAACTTCTTGCATGAATTAATACGGTTCATTTTGGTATTAGCAAAATTACGGGGGCGCACGTTTTGAAGCGCTCGTAGGCAGGGCTTTATATATTTATTAAAATATGGAGATTATTCTTTAGAGGGTATTGGACAGTTCTGGGCCAATACTAATAAAACGTCGGTCCGGTTTTCTACAAAGAACATAACCGTTTCACTATTAACTAAGAAATATTTATAACCATTATACAGGATGTACCAGAAGTCCGAAAAAATACTTGGACGCTAGCATCAGTATCGTGTATACAACTGAATGGTATATAAATTTCATTGAAATTCGACCATGTTTTTCCAGCTTTTTTTTCGTCGTCAATTTCTATAACGCGTAACATCTCGAGTCCTATGTAAAATTTGCATGTTCTGTTATGTGAATATTGGTAGCCGCCCCTCATAATTGTAGTTTACACTGCTGAGTAGGGTTATGGATGTACCCAAAGGCCAAAACATACCTGTGACAAATATTCAAAGGTCTGTAACTCAGATACTATGATAGTTAGGTATAAACTGTCTTCACTAAGCATCCACATATGAGTTGCCGTATATGTACCCAAAGTATTATTTCGGACTTCTGAAACACCCTGTATTTTATCTAGTCAGATACATTCCCGACTCTGGCCGACTAGAGCCTCCTTGCGCGTCAACATTTTTGCCAATACTTAAACAAACTCTGTGCCAATATTCGTAAAGATTGAATTTCCGTGGTAACCCTACGACTCAAAATTCGTTCGCACTCTCAGTGTCCTTTAGTTGAAGAATAAACTTACTCAATGAGTCAATACAGTTTGTTATGGTGTGGTAAAAACACTGAGCCGTCGCGGGACGCCTGGCTGATGTGAAACATAAACGTCGTAGGGGCGAGTGAGCGAGTGAGCGGAGTCCAAGCGGCGGAAAGAACCGAGGAGCCGAGGAGTACGAAGGGTGACCGCATTTAAAACTATACTTTATACGTTAAGTAATAAGGTTGATTTCATTTTGTTGTGGCGAAGCGAGGGCAAATCTCGCGCAAAAATTGACGCGCGAGGATTGACGCGCCAGTGTGGAAGGTTCATTCCGTCAGCTTAACAAACGTCTCGAAATGTATTTTAAAAAATCCGGCCAAGTGCGAGTCGAACTCGCGCACGAAGGGTTCCGTACCATTATCTATTAAAACGGCAAAAAAATCACGTTTGTTGCATGGGAGCCCCCTTAAATATTTATTTTATTCTGTTTTTTAGTATTTGTTGTTATAGCGGCAACAGAAATACACCATCTGTGAAAATTTCAACTCTCTAACTATCACGGTTCATGAGATACAGTCTGGTGACAGACGGACGGACGGACGGACAGCGAAGTCTTAGCAATAGGGGTTGGGTACGTAACCCTATTAACACAACCCATTCACGAGCGGACCAATAAATATTCATAAAAATTACTGAAGGTTATTTATGACTATACCGGCCCTATTACCTATGTTTCCCAACAAAACCGGTAGCTTTCATCTCATTAGAGTTGACAACTCGAGATCCCACAGTCGCTGCACCGGAGCGGTTACATTTTTCATAAAATACTTGTCAAAAATGCCTCCCATACCGCGGCCCGAGGCCATGACGTAACGAGTGCCTCTACGGAGACTCTCATAACGAAAGGCACTCGACAACCCACCCGCCCTCCCTGTCTAACACACCAAAAAGGACAGAGAAAGCACCAACACTCGTCATATTTTTCCCTTTACCACCCTCAGCATCTGAAGCGTTCTTTTACATAAAAGAGGTTCTCAAGAAAATAATAACGGGCCCGCTCAAAGGGCACCCAACTTTGCTGTTTCGATGCTTTGATTTTCGACTCGGCAAAGAATTTGTGGTCTCACAAAGGGAATTCTGGAGCGGTATTAAGCAAGGATTTAATTTATAAGTTAATGTGGCTATATTCTTACTAATAATTCCGTTTAGGTCAGATTTTGTTTGGTTAGTTAACCTGGTATATAATAGGAAAGGCAAAATTCTTGTTTGGAAAGAAAATTAAAAAGAACGATATTTCTTTTGAAAAGAAGTCAAATACCTATTTACTTCTCAAGAACTACAAATTTAACAAAGATTATCAAACTATAACCTCAAAATCAATGTATTTTAGCCATTTTAACTATCTCTACGAAACACATACCTATCACACTAAAATGGGCGAAATTGAACAAGCAACGATTTTTTAAAATTGCAACATATAGGTATAAGTTCCCGACGCTTCTTTAGTAACTAAATTGGTCTTAGATATCTCTCCAGAAGACATACTTTAAGGATACACTCTAAATCCTCCTTAAAAAGCTATCATTACTCCCAAAAGGAAATCCAAAGCAGCGTTTAATGTATAATTGATTAGAGTCGTTATTCCAACAACAAATGAGTTAACATCATGCGACCGAGTTCCTAAGTGCTTAATGGCTCTCTCAGTACCGATACAATGGCGATACAATGCTTTATATCAATAAGGTGGGCTACAATGCAATCGATTTTGGGATTCATTAAGTCATAAAAATGTTACGGCCTTACGAGCGGAAGTTGATAAATAGGGTTATGTTTAAGTCCCGCACACTGCTGCGTAAAAACATGTGCGTCCATCTTTTGCCAATACTAACACGAACTTCTTTTTTAAGGAAAGTAATGAAATACAAATACATCATCACGCCTGTAGGCAGAGGTGTCTTCGCCGAAGTATTTTGGTCCCAATGTAATAGGGGGCGAGCCTATTGCCATTATACCGAGCACATTCCCCCTCAATACGAGGGAGATTTGGGCCATAGTCCACCACGCTGGCCCAGTACGGGTTGGTGACCTTCACACGCCTTTCTATAGTCGTGCAGGTTTCCTCACGATATTTTCCTTCACCGTTCAGCAAGTGGTAATCATTGTTGAAAATTACACTCGCACGTGAAAATTATCTCAGAGGTGCGGGCCTGGGATTTGAACTTGCACCCGTTACGTTCAAGGCGGGCATTCTTGCCCACGAGGCTACCACTGCTTCATAGGCTACCACTGCTTCAATGAAATTTGATGAAATGATGAAATATTATGAAATAAGATCAGGAATGGCTCCACCTGTGCTTGGCGGGTATTTCAACGAGTGTCAAGTACTGAATGGTAAGGGCAAATTCAATAAATACACATTATAAATAAAAATGTGTGATGAACGTGATAAGATGGCGGATGAGTAAAAACGAACTGTATTAAATCATAAAAGAAGCATATTTTTCAACGGAATGTCATCGGTGGTCCCGCTTTTGTCACCGATTTCAATCGTTAAGTATATTGACACAGAGTACATTTTGAAATAAACGTAATTCGCTCGTTCAGTGGATGCAGGGCGTTAAACTAGACCGAGGTATTCATGTGTGGACCATAAAAACTGTGACAAAGCTGACCAAAGCTATGGTGACACCATTTCATCACCTTTGGAGATATTTATTTAGGGTTCCGTACCTAAAGGGTACATCATTACATCACACCATTATCTATTTAGATGCTTATTGAAGACAGTTTATCAAAGTCCTAATTATCAAAGTTTCTGACATATTTTTGACCTTTGTATACTTATTTGTCACCTTTGGGTACACCCATAACCATATTCAGCAGTGTAAACTACACTTATGAGGGGCGACTACCAATATTCAAAAAACAAAACATGCAAATTTTACATATGACTCGAGATATTTACAAGTTATAGAAATTTAAGACGAAAAATAAATTTTAAATTATATGGTCGAATTTCGATAAATTATTTTTACCGTTGTATACCCGATACTGATGCAAACCGCAAAGTATTGTTTCGAACTTTTGAAACATCCCATATAGTTAGATACTTTAGTCCATTTTAACCGACTTCAAAAAGGAGGAGGTTCTCAATTCGACTCGTATGTTTTTTTTTATTAATATTAAATCAGTAGACGACAGCGCGAGCGGTGACAAATCACCAATACACCACGCGTAGTATTATTGCGACCCATTACTGTTAATTACAACCATATGCGTGGGAATATAAGCGTCTGACGCAATTTTACTAAAGCATCATTGACACGGCAAGGCACGAGCTGGACAGATTTTGACTGGACCTCCATTGGTAGATAACTGAAGTTGCAAGGACTAACTTAGACAGATAGTGCACTCTGTATTGTGCACGAAACAAATAAGATAATACCTACTTTTATTTTAGAAAAAGTTATTAGGGTTGCGCACGAAAAAATCCAATTTTTCTGGGTAATTAAGGTTGCTAAATTCAGCGCGTACGAAGTCGAAGTATCTATAAATAAAATTGCTTAAATAAAGTGATAAAGATGGCCGACCTATAAAACTTTCATATGCCATGCAGTAGCACGAACATATCTGTCAACATGAGAGGCGTTTCATCGCGAATTTTTATTCTCAGACGCTACATTTTATGACGACAAATGACGAAAATACTCAACGTTTCATTGTTAAACTTCGCAACGGTGCTGCGAGCGTTTTTGTACGCCCGCCGTGCCCGCCACCCTATACATGTGTACAGAAGGGCGAAGTTATTTGCCTTGCTTCTCTTCCGTCCATTTGCCTCCCCCTCCCGACTTCCGGTCGCCCCAAAGCCCCCACCACCCGTCCCATCGACAAACAAATACACACCCTAACACCTCGTAAAAGGATTGAATTCGCCAAACGTAGCGATGCGTATTTTTCTCTAACATTCACGAGCAACGTGACATTGTTGCGATAGAATGAAAATGGACTTTGATACTCGCAAATTTAAACTTATTCTCGAATACACATTTTGGTGGTCGTAAGACGTTTTGGAAATTTGGGACAACTGGGTACGGGACGCCCGCGTCCGCACGAAAAACATATTTTTCAGATAACGACAATGGGAAAGGAAAATATTCAGATGAGAATTCTCCGATACGAGGCGCGGAGAGCGCCCGCGCGGAAGATATTAAGGGGGGCTACTTAACGATATTTTTCGACATGCTTTACTTTTATTGCTAACTCACTGCTCTCTGATATCGGATACCCGTTTGCCGTATATCAAAAAATATATTACATAGATTTCATAATAGCGTAGTGGATAGGGGGGCGTGTAAACGGGAAGTTCCGTGTTCGACCCCACCTGGCAATATTGACGTGAGCGTACTCCTAGTATTAACTACAGGCTTCAAAGGGCTAGTACTAGTACCCAAAGCCGTAAAACCCAATATAAAAAAAACGTACTCCTACACAAGTTTGAGGCGCTAGTGTGACTCTTAGTAATTTAAAAAAGTCGTATTCTTAAAAAAAAACATTAAAAAATCTCTATTGAATAAATTCTAACATTCTTAAAAAAAAGTCAATAAAATTCCATGACGAATCACGCAAACAATATTCGGGAATTATTTGAGAGATGTCCCACTGGGATATTAGGTAACGCGATATTAAGAACCGCGGGGCGGGAGAGGGATGGCGATACGGATTAAAAGTTTAATTGGAAAGGGACAGAGGTACGAGGGGGCGATCTTGTCTAAAGGACATTGGCCTCGGGGGCACGCGACCGTTATACCAACTCCTTTTTAGTTCTTTTTTATTAATTATACGCTGACCGCGTGATGTTGATTGATACAAAATGTAAAATCTATTCGTATGTTCAATTTAAATGAAAATATAGTTGAAACCATTTACATGAATATTTGGTGCTGCCTATTCGGTGTTGTATGAAATTGAGAATATTATCATTGGTGTAGGACTTGTTTCAAAGCGAAGTAACATGCCCATTTAATTTGGAGCTAGTTTATTCGAACAGAAATCTACATTTCCTGTCTTTAAACGAAATATCTACTGACAACATACAGTTAGGAACCTGATTTAGGAGTGTTAGTGTACTAGTTTAATAATATACCTACGTAAATACTATTCTAACTACTTACTTCATTGAAAAAATGTTGTGCTAATCTATCTATCTTCTATCCATATAAAATGCTTTATCCTTTATGACTGACTGACTGACGGATCAACGCACAGCCTAAACCGCTGATTGTAGAGACCTGAAACTTGGAGGGTATGTTCTTTGTATGACGTAGGCATCTGATAAGAAAGGATTTTCCGAAATTCTACCCCTAAGGGGGTGAAAAAAGGAGGCAAAGTTTGTCAACGCGGAACGAAGTCACGGGCAAAAGCTAATAATACATAAGAGACTACGAGTGAATGTTAATACCTATCTCTAAAGAATATTCAACAGTAAGTTATTTTGGGGTTCGATAAAACTCCGTTCAAATTAAATGATGATTTAAAAAATATATTAAGGAACCGCAAGTATCAAACCACTACAATCCGACAACAAACCTTAAACACCCCAGCTTCCTCCGTCTCATTAAAGAGCTTTTTCTCAACTAAGCATCGCCGCCGTACTTCTTAATGGCCGTTCGGTTTCTTCGATGTAAACTTGGCAATGAACGAGGGGAGACTCGACCAAATTGGGTCAGTCTTTGACTTAATTTTTTTTCACCAAGGTCGCTTATAATCAATAGGGCGTCGGCCCGAATTTACGCCTGCCGGTAATTAGATTTTTGGGACATCGATTTTAGGGTAGGTCCGGGTGAATCGATACAGTGACGGCGCTGTGATTTTGCTGCGTAATTAACTGGATGGAGTGGAGGGGGAAATTGGGGTATTATTGTTCTGGGTTTTGTGTAGGTATATTTATGAAATCTACTCTATTTGATTTAGTTTAAAATGTATAAGTAATTTATAATTGTATTAATGGGATACTTTATTAGCATCATAAATAAGCAAGATTTTTATTTGATAAAATCCCACTTTAGATAATATTGTTTTCGCTGTAATTGCTTATGACATTTATGATTATTGGCGTTTCAAAATTTCCTGACATATCAATTATCGATTTATCACCTTGTTTATTCTCGATAGACGTCTAACTTTCACCATATCGAGGGGTTAAATGCTATTCGACTTAAGCGACACTCTTGAGCGATATTTATGTATACTTATACAAATATGTATAAGTATACATATTTCAGCTAATTTAGCTATTTTTTCTAAAAGTTATAAAAAGTTCTAAAGTTATAAAAATGTCGCTTAAGTCGAATGGCCGTTCACTCCGCGATGTGTACACACTCAACTATTTAATTACTTCACACATCTTTCACTATACCTATTACTATGTAATGTGCTTACAAAATGAAGCGGAAGAATTAATACCACAGATAATATATTTTCTACTCATTTAACTTAATGATTTACAAGTACGTACTTAACTGGCAAAATTATTATGATTTACGTAAGTACCATCAACAAATAAAAATGTAAAACTAAGTATAGTTTTTTTTTTAAATTACAATAAAATATATGCAGAGTCATCTATCTTTGTTTTATCCACTCGTACGTGATGCGTGTACGGACAGCAGAAAAAGTCGCGTGTGTGATAAAAGGCGCAAAGCCTACTTACAATATTTGTTTAACGACGGAATGCGGTAGCCAAGACCCGTGCAAATATACGTATTGTCGGTACGGTCAATACACTCACGAGTAAAGTAAAGTTGGGACGGGTAGCGTTAGCAAAAATAAAATATAAATATTTTTATTTAAATACCAACCCACTTCTGCTGGGTCATGGTCTCCCCATCCTCCTCCGCAAATAATAGCTACCTAAGTTAAAAAAAATACAAAACATCCGCTACGTGGCTTGAAATTTATACTAATAGACTACCCTTTAATGTTCTTTTTAATTGTTAGTTATTTAAGATGTATTTGTCACAAAATCAAACTCAACGTAAACAATTGAATTGTGAAATACTTTTGAAAAATCTTGAATTGAAAATATGACTCTATTTTCTCTAGGCTTACAGTACAGAGTCAGAATTATATTTTTTTAATTCGTGCAAACCAATTCAGACGTATTTATGGATAACCAAAAAGTAAATATAGGACTCTACCAAGCATTCGGAATGCATTTCCGATAGAGAAGAATGAGACCTATTTTCCAAAAGGATTATATGGTTTTTTTTTTTTTTTAAATTTCATCTAATGACTCTACAAAGTGTGCGAAATCCTCATTATCAATATTTTCGTTAGGTCTCAAGTGCTTAAAAAAAATGTTACTTTTCTACGCCATTTTAATATAAAGAAATCTTCAGTTTATTTATATTTTCGTTTTTATTTATGTCATGCAGTTTTTATTTCTGCTATCCCTACGTGTCATCTTAAATTTCCGCGGTGTCCGACTCTCTGCGCAAACAGACAGACGGACGCAAATTATTACGTCTAAAACTTTCAATGACGGCTCGAGTGGCGTATTAAGCCCCCTACACACTGGGGCGTCAAACGCCGCATGTAATTTTTTTGCCAATACCAAAAGGGACTGTATGTCAGTATATATAAAGATTGAATTTCTGTGGTAAACTCTCGCACTCTTATTGACCTGTCATTGAAGAACCTCTGAGCACCTCTGAGTTTTATGTGAAAATCTTATTAATTTTGTATATAAGCTATTAGTAGTGATAGCCAAGTGGTGGAACGCACGCTTTGCGATCGAAGTGTGGAGGTTCAAACCCCGGCTCGCACCTCTAAGTTTTATGTAAAAATCTCATTTACATCCGAGATTGTCACTTGTTAAGAAACTGTGAAGGAAAACATCGTGAGCAAACCTGCTTGTCAGTTTTAATAGTTCTCGAATAGATGTGTGATGTCTGTGCCAACCTGCACCGGGCCATGGTGGACTATGGCCTGAATCCCCCTCGCATGAGGTAGGCCCGTGCCAAGCAGTGGGACGTGAAATTGTCTATAAGCTGTTGGCACATTTTTTTCTCACTTGCAATAAGTTTTAAAACGCAACAAAGATTCGAAGATAGAGTGTAAACATGAAGAGACACCACTTAAACCATACATTACCGGTTTTCCATCACAAATCTAATAAATAAGCAAATATAAGCTTAAGAAAGTTGAGTTTGCCTATTGAAGTCAAACATAGAAAAAGCATTAAGAGTTTAACTAAATAGTTATATACAATCGCGCTAAATAAATACTCTAGGAACATATACTATCGACTGTCCGACATTAGTCGTAACTTTGACGTTTGCATCAGTATCGGTTAAACAACTAAATGGTTTAGCGGAAAAGGGAGGATCCTCCGACCAGACGGGTGTTGTGTCTGGTGGGCTACTGCCCGACGGGTCTCGTCGGGTTCTTGTATATATATGCAATCGCTCGGATCGCTTCAATATCGCGATGCAGGATTTAGTTCGTATGTGGCGAGATAGATGTCGCTACAATGGTATAAAAATTTCATCGTAATTCGACCATGGTTTACCAATTTTTTTTTGTCGACAATTTCAATATCTCGTAATAGTTCGAGCCCTTTGAAAATTATGCGTGTTCTGTTTTGTGAATATTGGTAGTCACGACTCATAAGTGTAGTTTACACTTCGGAATAGGGTTATGGATGTACACAAAGGCTAAAACACGATACCTGATACAAATATTCAAAGGTCTAGAAACAATGACAGTTAGATATAAACTGTCTTCACTATGCAACCACATGAACAACCGTATATGTACCCAAAGTATTATTTCGGACTTCTGATACACCTTGCATATAAATAAATTAAATTTGAAGTATCTGTTTGTATCAAATGTAAAAATAACAGTTTACTACCAAACGTAACGTAACGTATGATAGACTACTAGTATTTTTGGAAAATAATTTGAATTCTTGAAGCCTAAAGGCGAGTCGCGCGTAAGTTTTTTTGCTAAAACCAAAACGAACTCTGAGCTCATATTCATAAAGATCGGATTTCTGTGATAAAAACCACGCCCCACGCGTCAATATTCACTCGCGCTGCCAGTGTCGTATTTAGTTGAAGAATTAACTTTTTAGTTTGTTCGCTGATGCGTTTTGGTCCCAACATAATAGGGGACGAGCTTATTGCCATAATACCGGACACATTCCCCCTCAATGCGAGCAAAATTTTGGCCATAGTCCACCACGCTGGCCAAGTGCGGGTTGGTGAACTTCACACGCCTTTCTATAAACGTGCAGGTTGCCTCACGATGTTTTCTTTTACCGATTTTAAATAAGAAACATTAAATTAAAAAAAAAACTTAGTATCTCCTCTTTCTCAGTCTATTATAAACAGTAATAAATCATGACTTATAAAGCATAGTGAATGTAATCAAATATATGTATATAAATGGTAGTTAATTGGTGAAGTAATCCTTTACCGGAAATGGACCGTATCGACGCGGCTAATGAGCCGATGGGAACCTATAGACAATAGAACCACACTCACACAGGAGCGTCAAGAGACGCGCGTCGTAATTATATCTAATACCAAAATAAACTGTTTTTAACTATGAAATTAAACTATTTTACGGATTTTATCGCGTTTATTTACTATTTTATTTTCCCGACGTTTCGGCTGCTTTACAGCAACCATGGGGGGACTGAGGTGTTAGACGTCCTGATGTCATAGTTAATAACTGGGTACCCTCATATTTAGTTGTTGTTTGCGTTCCGCAAACGTCGGGAAAATAAAATAGGAAATAAACGCGATAAAATCCGTAAAATAGTTTAATTTCAATGTATAGTATTCGCGTAAATATAAGAAAACAATATGTTTTTAACTAAATAAATATCACCAGACAACACATACTCATCGTATGATCTCAAACTAAGCTACGCTTGTACAATGGGTACTGAACAATCGACTACTTACAGCCAGATCACCACATTTTAAAATATTGTTTTGTCAATTTTACCGTCAATTTTTTACCATGAATATATTATAACGGAGATGGCATTTCGACCCCGTACTGCGGTAAATTTTTCTGGTTTATCTGACTCCGCCATTGTTGTTTTATCCATATAGTTGCCGTATACTACAGGTACATGAGATAACAACGATGGCGAAAAAATCGCCGCAGAGCTATACGAAGAGTGAAGTCGGTATGGGTACTCTAGATAATCTATGTTTTTACTGAGTTATTTGTCAAAATTTTTGGTAAGGGAGCAGGGTAAGTTCCGGAAAGGCCATTTCCGAAATTTGCTGCTGGCGGGAATCGAACCGGTAACCACCCGGTGCAGTCATACTACGTTCAGACCACTAGACCAGTCAGCCACAGCTCAAGAGCCACATGCGGCTCTTTAGTTCCACACGCAAATAGTATTTATTTATATATAAAAAAATAGATTAACGAGGATTAGGCACAATTTCTATTTTGTTGTTTTTTTATCTTAATACTTTATTTATATATGTACCTAATTTGTTGGCAAGAAAAAAAATTGTGGCCCTTTAAAAACTTAGAAATTTTGTAAATTGTAATTTTTGGTTCTTCTGAATTACAAGGTTGCCGACCTCTGCACTAGGCCGAGCCTTCAAAAGTAATCAGTTGATTACTACAGGGATATTGAGTGCCGTCTAGTCGGATATCGATAAATTATAACTTAATTAATAATTATAAGTAACTTACAGTAACGGTATTTTTTAAAATTATTATAATTGATGGTCAGAAATATGTTACGAATAAACTTGTTTCCGTATTAAATTTACATGATTTAATCTATACCATATAAAATCTAAGTGTCTATTTGTAATGACAAAATAACTGCTTTTAAAATAACTGAATGCAAATACGGAACATTTTTTTGTCTTACTGTTTATTATTACTGTACTTATTACAGGTAATCCCAAAACGGCTGAACCGATTTTGATGGGAATTCCATTGGCAGATAGCTGATGTTATCAAGGCATATTTTCGGCTACTTTCTTATTATTATCATTTTTTATTTCCACGTTGATGATGTCGCAGATAACGGCTAGCAACAAAATAAACTTGTTTTATAATTGCGTTTGTGAGATCATTCGACGATATCTCATTTGATTAATGTTGAATTGATTGTAATTGAAATTAAATAAGTAATACTTATTTATGTGTATGGTCAAACGGTTAGTGTTAATTATATTTAATCAGCAGAACCCGTGACTTCGGACACGCGGAATTTAAGAAGCCTAATTACCCGGGAGTAGGTTTTATTTTTGCCGACGGAACCCTTTTTTTTTAAATAACCGTTTCCAAAATCAGTCCTTGTGGCATTAGCTATCTGCCAGCGAAAGTCCATCAAACCTTTACCCGGAACAAACGGACAGCAAATATGTTTAAAATTTCGTTTTCATTATAGGTAGCGTTATATACTTTCATTATTCAGTGGAAAGCATTTTGACATGACAAACAAACTCTTCAATTTTATGTATTTGTATAGAAGTTGCGTCAGTATGTACGTACAAAGCATTTGAATAAATAGTTTGATTAATTAAAATTCTACTTCGACTTAACCGCACCGTTCCTATTACCTACGCACGGATTCTCAAATATTTTTACGCTTGAATATGAAAGTCCGAATAACAATTGAACAAAAGTTCCGATAACCTTTTAACTTTTTGTATCTGGGCGAATGAATGAACGTTTGACCGACTTCAGAATGTTGATTGTAAATTTGATTTTAAATCATTAATCGAACATAGGCGCGTCAAAACGGGGCCATTTTTTTACAATAATTAAAGGGACTGTATTTACTGATACAAGTGGTACATTTTTGAATGATATGGCATCGATGAAATGAGTGAAATTAGGCGCGTGTTGGCTTGGCTTTTTCCGAAGACATTCAATCTTTATGCGGTGTAATGAACGGTGTTGCCTCCCCTCATTACTGACATTCCTAGTAGGCCAGTAAGTACTTTCATTGACAAATAATTTTTTTATGATAAAAAATACATTTTGAAAAAAAAAACATTTCTCGCGGCTTAAAGCGCTTATTTACGAAGGACTCAACAAAAGTGCTTGGTAATAAATATAAATAAATATCGCCAGACACCAAATCGTATGATCCCAAACTGAGCAAAGCGTGTACTATGGGTACCATACACTGGACTGAGGGTGATCCCAGTTACACCAAAACCAGAGCAAAGTCCGAAAATACCGTTTCTGAAATTTTCCACTGATAGGAATCAAACTTGCAAACGCCTGGTGCAGCAAACCGTCGTCAATAACTCTAAACATTATATGTAACTACTAGTAGTAGGTGTCATAATATTAAATATCTCATATATGAGGGCTTGACACAAGTTTGAGAACCGCTGGCTTATCGAGCCGTTTCAAAACGCCGCGTGCTTTAACGAACAGGCTTAAACTTAATAAGCATTTCACTGCTAATTAAGCTGGACTGTGAATATTTCTGCCTTTTAATTTGTTTTTCAGAATCTAAACTATACTTAAGGTATGTGGTACGTTAGGTGTAGTAGTTAGAACGTAGGCCGCTTGTTTCACTGCAACAAATGGTTGTAGGTTCGATTTACGTTAGAGGAAAATAATAGAATTTGCCAGACTGGACCTGTGTCACGGAATGTCAGGCACCAAGTTACTCTTTCTCTGTCTTATTTCATAGGAGATACGGAGACAAAACCAACATAATCCTGGATAAAAATACTTATATTTTTGGGGCTCATGCTAGCCGTTCTAGTTTGGGTGTAACTGGGATCGCCCCCAGTCCATTGTATGGTACCCAGAGCACAAGCGTTGCTCAGTTTGAGATCATACGATCAGTATGTGTTGTCGAGCAATACATACAAGTATATTTAAAATTGTATATGTCAAGTCAGTATCCCAATTGTAGTAAAATTGTGAATCTCGTTACATCATATGAAAGTCTGCTAACAATGTCATTTATAAGTAAAAAAGTGATTTGTAAATAGATTGAATATATATTTAATTATATGAGTTCATGTATACCTACAGTAATACATATAGTGTGCATTAGTAGTCCGAAATAGTACTTTACCGTTTGTATGAGTATTGGGTATACTACTGAATGGTTATACATGAAGTATTGCAATTAAATGTTTAAAAAAAAATTCGTCGCCAATTATAAAATCTTGCTATATCTCGGTCCTATACGAAATTTCCAAGTTATGTTTTGAGTATATTTATCGCCGGCCCTCCTTAATATAATGTACACTGTTAAATAGGGTCATGGATGTGCTCTAAGGCCACAAAACGATTGTGGCATATACTCAAAGGTCTGTTACCCAGAAACTATGATAGTTAGATATTGTCTGCCTTCACTAAGCATCACATTTTTAAGATTGATTTTACCTAACTATCATAGTTTCTGAGTTACAGACCTTTGAATATTTGTCACAGCTATCGTGTGACCTTAGGGCACATCCATAACCCTATTAAACAGTGCAAACTACAACAAAGAGAGAGGACCACTAATATTCATAAAACAGAACTTGAAACATTTCGCTTAGGACTAGAAATACTTTAAGTATTTAAAATTGGCGGTGAAAGAAACATTAGAAAAATCCAGATTTTTATACCTACATTTTTATATTTGTATACCCAATTCTTATGCAGGCCAAGTATTATTTCGGACTGATGATCCACCCTGTATATAGTAATAAACGACCCGTTAAACAGCTAACAGGCAAAGTTAATAATTTCGTGAAAACTCTACCAAATTGAACGCTGATTTTCTTTTCCCGGGATCCACATATTAAGTTTCACAGATTATATCTGAGCACGGTCACGGTGGATCCACGAAACAAGCCTAAAACCAAAATTTAAATAAGTTGATATTATGTATATTATCTTCTTTTTAATATATATAATTCTACTGTACGTGTGTATGTCACTGAACTCCTCGTAAACGGCTGATAAATGATTTTTTTGGTATGTGTTTGGGTGTTGCCCTGGATGGTTTAGATTCACAATTGGATTTAAAATTTCCGAAATAACCTTTTCGGAATTTACCTTGGTCTGGATATAAGTGGGATCGCCCCCAGTCCATTTTACGGTACCCATAGTAGCTTTGCTTAGTTTGGTATCGTACAATGAGTATGTTTTGTCTGGCGATATTTATGTAGTTACTGGCTGTCCCGGCTAACTTCGTACCGCCTTAGAATTACATACGAAAGCAGCGCAACCTAGCAGTTTAGGAGGAGTTCAGTGACATACATACGTACAGTTGAATTATATATATTAAGAAGATATTTATAAAGATATTAGTCTTTTATGCGTCGCTATGCTATCTATGCCGCTATTTTCTTGGCCGTTTATAAAAGTTCACGCGTCCAAAGATCAATTTTGGTAGCGGGAACGCGCCGTCAAAGAAAGAATTTCTCATAAGGGCTGTGAGGGGCGCGCGGGAGGTATGTCGCCTCGCCTCGCCTTGTTAGACAAGCGCCTATTATGTAGGTATAGATAAAGGTACTATGTAAAACTTTAATTAAAGTCAATATTAATATTGATGAGTTAAAGTCAAATCATTTGTTTTTATATCGGCCTTCGGGGGCACTTACAAAATTGACAATATTTTTTTCAACTGAGAAGATCCGGCAAAAAAAACTCAGTGGGCTAATTATTTATTAAATCGCCAAAACTTACTTAAAAATACATAGGTAGATATAGCTCCAGTGTTGCCTTTAATAACATTAATAAAATATCAATACGTTAGTAGTACAGTGACAGTCCATATTTAGATGTTTGTTTTGTACTTGAGCTGTACAGTCCATTATACATTCCATACTCCCCCTCAATAGGAAAGAGATTCAGGCCACAGCCTCCACGCGGACCCAGTGCAATTTTTTTGAATGGACTACGCTGTTGGCCGTGATTTAGCCTTTACAGCTTCACCGGAGGAGTGTCCAGTGCAATGGTGAACTTCACCGTTTATATACGTGCAGGTTTCCTCACGATGTTTGCCTTCACCGTTCAGCAAGTGGTAATCATTATTGATGAATGTGCAAGCCCGGGGTTTGAACCTACACCGCTTGCGTTCAAGGGGCCCATTGCTTTTACAAGCCATAATAACAGCAATAAAACAGTAGGTACTTATAATATTATTTGGTCTAGACTCACACAGCGAAAATATTCATTTCACTTTAAAGGCTTGTACAAATTGAATTACAAAACAAATCAGCTGAATTAATAATCCCCTGGCGCGGCTAGCCCCTGTCTGTCTGGTGGGCTGACGGACTAATTATACAGGATGTTTCAGAGGACCGAAATAATACTTTAACGTTTGCATTAGTATCGGATATACAACTGAATGGTTTCATTTCACGGTTACGGTAATGACCTTAGGCGTAAGGTCACAACAAGAAACTTGTGACAAATATTCAAGTAACCATGAAACTATGATAGTTGGGCAGTGGACACTAAGCATCTACATAACAGCTACTGTATATGTACCAAAAAAAACATTTTGGACTTCTGATACACCTGTATATATCCTAATGAATCTGACTACATATATTACTGTAACGCCCTGCAAGGACTGGGGCGTGCGAAATGTATTATTATATCATGTAGGTTTAAATGTACCAATGATATAACAAAGTATAGATACGTAAATATCTCAATAAACGTCAAAAAATAAACGAAATTGATCCGATTGATGCCCACAGTCTAGTCTAATTCATCTTGACATAGACATAACACATACTACACACATACACACAAAAATGTATGATGGCTGTGACTGTACGTGAATAATTCTTATATTGTATTAAATTGTAACAACGAAATATTCGAGCAGTAGTAATGTTCAAGAAAGAGTAGTACGGATTATTGAAAATAATATCCTAAATTCTACATTCCATACGAAACAAATAAATTTTACGTAAAATTTCAGCACTATTTAGGTACGTATCCTTGGAAGCTAATAAAGGCAGCGTACGTCGCAAGAATGTTCACATCTCAAGGAAAGTATTCGCAATAAAGTCGCTTGGCCCCGCCCTCCCCTACTCACATACGTACTATTGGCGAATACGGTTATCGGAAAAATGGGGAAAATGGGGGTAATCGGCATGGTAAGGAAAGAGTTGGGGGCGTGTGTGAGATGTGTAGAACATCGAGATATGTTGTTACTTCTCGCTTATTGGAGGCGTTTCTTTGTTTTATGCGACGGGATTACGAGGAGGTACAGTTAAAAAGATAAATGTATAAGGAATATAAATTAAAAGGTTTTTTTTGCATTGAAGTTATTTATGTTAGAATTTTGTTCATTCGTATAATTGAACGTTATCAATGTTTTGTAAGTATACTTATATACTTACAAAATTATATATCTTAAGGAGAGGACATTACCAACCAACATAATCTTATTCAATAATAATCAATGACAATTTTAAAAGTACATAAAAAATCTTTTTCGTTTTAAAAACGCTTTTCTTGCTAATACAAAATCGAACTGTATTAACGCATAGAAGAAACTTATTCCTCAAGGAAATGTCATTGACAGCGCGAGCCAATTTTGACAAGTGGTTAACAATATGCCACAGAAATTTAAAAAAATCACCAAACTTTATTAAAGTAAAAAAAAATCTGGATGATAGTGATTCGTTTTTGAAACTGGCATCAACCAATGCCAGCATAACCAATCACTTCCGCATGCAAACTGTTTAAAAAGTCAAATGAATGGAAAACACAGCACTTGTAGACACAAAGAAAATGAAAAAAACTCGTTATTACTAATCGTCTCGCGTCCGTTTTAGCCCCTTCACAAAAAAAAAGAAAATTATTAAAAACCTACGAAAATATTGAAATTATTAAAAAGTATAGGTAGGTACTTTCGTAATAATTATTAAAACTAGTCTGGACTAGACCGGGCTGTACGCACACAAAAGTCAAAGGCATCAAAAGGGTTGAACTTAAATTAAATAGGTATACACATAAAAAGTTTTCAAATATTTTCTCACTGAACTCGGTCCGAAAAGCTAGTGAGACTTAAAAAATGTAAAACTTTGTTCCGTGACTTCGTATGAATGAAGGTTCCGTCAGACTATCGCAATATTGCTAAAGTTTGCCTGCTCGGAACTTTTTTTATTAATGGCCTCTAAGGCTGCCCTCTTTTGTTCTACACCACTCCTTTAAACTGTGCGCGCACGAAAGTTGTAAATTCAACACTTTATACCGCTTCCCTTTAACGCAAAACAGTACTGGCATTTCGCGGTTTTATTTTTATTTTATTGCCAGAAAAAAAGGTTTCATTTTATGCATACAACTTTTTACCCGACTGTACATATGGCAGTGACTTTCGCTATATTTTTTTTTAAATAAGAATTTTAGTAGGTACCAAAAAGCACTAGTTTTTGATCTTCTTCTTATTTCCGTGTCAATGGTTCTTAGTCTACACGTACTTTTTGATGTTATTGATTTTATTTTATTTACTACTTACTATGCAAGACTTTAGCTAATTTACTTTTTATATCATCAGCTATCTGCCAGTGAAAGTCCCTTTCAAAATCGGTCCATCTGATTCGAAGATTACCCGGAACACACGGACAGACAGATAATATATTGGAAAAAATGCTGGTACTTTAACGTTACAAACAGACAATCACTTTTAATTATTTGTATAGATTTACAAACAGACAATTCAATTTCATTCATTTGTAGATATACTTATTATAAGTTGGCGGCGAATACAAATGCATACAATTTAAATATAAAAATGCAAACTTTATATGAACAACAATCCCACAATGATTATTGTTCAAATATGTACTTAATAAATGTTTGTTAAACACGAAAGTTCACCGACCGCGCGCGGTGTGTCGCGGCTACTTTAACTGACTGTACCTAATGTCAAGTAATGTCAACATTGATAACCATTTATAGAAACGTTGTGGATTACTTGTAAAGCGATTGCAATACTGTTTATTGTGTCGTGACGGTCTTTCACGGTGTAACATTAACATTATGTTTTGATCGAGTTCTCCTAAAATAGAAAATAATATTACGACTGTTGGTATTTATAAAGGGTAGGCAGAGCACGATGCGTTGGCTTTGTCTGTTGTGATGTTATTATTATACCCCTTATTCTACCGTTATGCAGTTATCAAGTATGAATGAGAGTTGCCAACAAAACTAGTGCAATGAACCCCGTACTTTATGATGGAGTCGCGACGGATTCCGTGGTTCTAAAGGATCCGTAGACACGCGAATAGTTATCACCATTGCTTATAAACACAATATCAAAATGTCTTCATGCACATAAAGCCCCGCACACACTGAGGCGTCTAAACTTATGTTTACCAATAACAATACAAACTTTGAAATAAAACTATTTTACGGATTTATCGCGTATATTTACTATTTTATTTTCCCGACGTTTCGGCTGCTTTACAGCAACCATGGTCACGGGGAAACTGAGGTGTTAGACGTCCTGATGTTATAGTTAATAACTGGGTACCCTCTTAGTTAGTTGTTGTTTGCGGTCCGATCCACGCAGAAAGTGCTTACAGTGTCTTGAGGTCTTGCAATGGTACGCTTGGTTTTGGATTTAATCATATTAATTACTGGATCCCAAGTTGGTGGTAACACCCAGCCGTCTTCCCTATTGAAATTAGGATGTTTTTTTAATTTCAATGGCCTCACGTATCATCCTTGGTCGGAATCGGTGTTCTTTTGCGGGGATAAGCGGTTTATCAAATCTGATATAATGGTGGGTGCGGTCCTGTACATGTTCACAGATTGCAGACTTCGTGAAGCGTCGGTGTTTCACGTCAACTATATGTTATTTTACGCGGGTTTTTATTGATCTTTTAGTTTGTCCTATGTATGACGTCTAACACCTCAGTCCCCCGTGACCATGGTTGCTGTAAAGCAGCCGAAACATCGGGAAAATAAAATAGTAAATATACTCGATAAAATCCGTAAAATAGTTTTATTTCAATGTATAGTATTCGCGTAAATATGAGAAAACAATATAATACAAACTGTATTTAGGTAATCAGATAAAATGTTTATTCTTCAAGAAAATGTGATCTATGACGCAATCGAATATGCAGCGTGGGGCGACAAGACGCGCGTTTTTTAAATGTTTGCCAATACGAAAACAAACGCTGTACCAATATAAATAAAGATTGAATTTCTGTGGTGTAAGTTATGCGACCACACTACAAAATTTAATCGCGTCATCAATGACATTTTGTTGAAAAATTAGCTTTATCTGTGCGTTAATACAGTTCGTTTAGGTACTTATCGCTTGGTTTTGCAATCTACTCAGTCCAATCCGTAAATAAACAAATGGAAATCTGAAGGGAATTTTGTATTCAAGGCTGAAGCGATGCTGCGTTTTTTTTTCGACGACGCCTTCCCCATTTTCTTCTTCGCTCTAATAGAATAAACCTCCTCACTTATCTGGTCGCCTGGTACCTCACCACCACTTTAAGCAATACTCTTATAACAATACTGCTTTAATAAAATAATAAGAATAATACATTATCACGCCTGTAGTCCCCGGAGGGACAGGCAGGGGTACACTGCAGTACACCCACACTTAGCCGATGTATTTTGATTTCAATGTAACAGGGGCCACCCCCTCACGCCTTTTTCCATTATTCTGGGAAAATTCTCCCTCTTTAAGCAGGAGATTTCTGCCATAGTCCACTACGCTAGCCTGGTGTGAGTTGGTGAATTTCATACATGTCCAGGCTTATACTATCGGTACTATAGAATAGACTGGGGGAGATCCCGGTTTCACCCGGACCAGGGAAATGTCTAAAAGGTCAGTACCAAAATTTGCCGCTGTGGTAAAAAAGCTACCATTCAAATCCGTTTGTAAGCTATTTGTATTCAATGCTCAATCTCTTTACATTACCTATGTACCTTACATTTCATTTACTCGACATCTTTTTTCCCTCTCTCGCGCATCTTCTATCTCACTCCTCTGGATTTTCTAGCGCCAAATCCTACTTATAAGCGTCTCTTGGTTGAGCTGAAATGGATTTTTTCTGTTGTACACAACCTAACTGATTTTGATACTTGATAAATTCCTTATTACTCATTGTTTCTTAGCTATGGTCTATAGCGATATCTTCTATTCTTTCTTTTTTTACGAAATTATGATATTTTATGGAATAAGATGAGGAATGCCTCGACCTTAATTTAGCGGGTATTTCAGCCAGTGTCTAGTTATTAATAGCGAGGGCAAATTCAATAAATAGGCATCTTCTATTATTTGTAAAAATTATTAATCAACCCTAAAATTAAACTTGGGCAAAAAGGGGGTCACAAAAATCACTTACCATCACCTATAAATAAATAACACACAAATTCTGTAATAATTGACTAAAATAATGTGAAGCATCGTCCTACTGATAGTTACTTATTTTTGGCTCCTACCTTTAGGAAGGTACATTGTGTGATCACTATAATTCAACGGCATCATATAAATAAATCAATTCTAAATAGAAATAAAAATAAAAATTTTTTTTTTTAAAGCTCCTACTTCTTAAAAAACAATTACACATACTTTACGTAAGTACATGGTCAAGCCGAAACCCCGCAAAATCTTGACACGCAACACCCAAGGAATCGCAACAAAACCCTTGTATTTCGGAAGCTCAAACAAAACAATGGACCGTTCCCGGTAAACCGAAAACAGTTTTGTAATGCGAGCCCAAAAACTTGGCAACACGTGTCAGCCTTGCCCCAAAATGTTGTTTACTCCGCATTTATACCGTTGTTAGTCAAACAATCGCCATTTTAACGCGGTAACGTCTGATGCGTTTGGTTAGTGTTTACAATATATTAATGCGTTTGAGTGCTGAAAGATGTTCTGGGTTTCTGCAGCGCGTTTCGCTGACAGCTATAAATTTGGAACTCAAAACAAGTGATGAGTCATATCAAGCCATATTTGTATTCAAAAGTCGGACGGGATCTGGCTAAAAAATATGTGAAGCAACCATAGTAAGTCCGTTCTCATGTACGTAATACATCTGTCTCGCACACACTTACATCATAGTAACTCAATCGCTGATGATAAAAATAAAAAACACTTAATGTTAAACATATTTCTAATAATACATCATCACGCCTGTATTCCCCGAATGGGTAGTCAGAGGTGCACCGTAGTGCGCCCATACTTCGCCGATGTATTTTTGGTACCAATGTAATAGGGGGCGACCCTATTGCCATTATACCGGGCACATTCTCCCTCAATACGAGGGAGATTTTTGGGCTATAGTTCACCACGTTGGCCCAGTGCGGGTTGGTGAACTTCACACGCCTTTCTATAGACGTGCAGGTTTCATCACGATGGTTTCCTTCACCGTTTCATAGCATGGCCAGCATGGCCAGGTCATTGGACCAGCGTGGCGGGTATATGTCTAAACCACCCGTACATGATGCCTAGTAATGGGAGAGACCGTTTACCAGCAGTAGGACAATATAAGTTAAAATATATACAAAATTTATCAAAGTATCAAGACATTATATTCGCAGTTTCCAAAGGAGCGTCGTGAACGCATTCCGAGTGATATTTCTTTATACTCCGCGACACAACCACTCTAGGGAAATATACGGCCGCGCCCGCCGCGCCGGCGCTACTGTCTCCTAATGTGACGCGCGGCAATCGCACTAATAGCCGGCTCCTATATTCAAGTAACGCTCCGTTTATCTAACCGTCCCACTGCTGGGCACGGGCCTCTGTTCAATGCGAGGGGGTTTCAGGCCATAGTCCACCACGCTGGCCCAGTGCGGGTTGGCAGACTTCACACATCTATCGAGAACTAGTCAAGTTCCCTCAGTCGTGCAGGTTTCCTCACGATGTTTTACTTCACCGTTTCATAGCAAGTGATAATCTCGGATGAAAATGAGATTCGCACATAAACCCAGAGGTGCGAGCCGGGGTTCGAACCTGCACACTTTGATTGTAAGGCGTGCGTTCGACCACTCGGCTACCACTGCTTCGTTACTCTTAAAGATAGCAAAATCTAGCATAAACGCGACCACAAGCTCGGCAAAACGCGCGCGGCCAATATTTCGCCAATACCAAAACCGACTGTATTAACTAATAGAAAAAGTACATTATTCAATGAAATGTCACTTATCTTTTACCATAGAAATTAAATCTTTATGGGTATTGACACAGAGTACATTTCAAAATGAAATCGGTTCAGAAGATCGATAAAAGATTATATTTAATCGTCACACGTTTTAAGTAATATTAAATAGTCTACATTAAAGATTCACATAATGTACTCAATTTATTATTTTATTAGTCAGTTTCTTCTCTAGTGACTCTAGATAACCCATTGTTTATACTCAGGTACCTTCTGGGAACTAGGCATCAAAAAGAATTCGGACGGCCCCTATAGAATCCTAATGCATCATCATTTGCAAATGATTAGGGATCCCCGTCGATTTTTTTCGTATCAAAAACACCGCCTATTATTCTACTGTATAAAGTTTATGTCAAACGCATTTTACATAAAGAAAATCAGCCACAAATACTGTGTAGACTACGCCACCGTGTACGTATATGTTTAAAACTTGTTGCAACACAGCTGTAAATTCAGCTCTTACTTTTGAGTCTTTTGACATAAGCGTCGCTTCAAATTTTTTGCCAATACCGAAACGATCTGGGGGTAAAGTCTGTAAACACTATCGTTGTGGTTTTGCTATGACTTCATATTTTAAGGCACGAAAACAACATCTTTTATCAAGGGTAGCTAGAATATAACTAGTCCAATGGCTTCAAGGAGACAATGTCTAATGTCTCCATCGGTAGTATTTTATCTACCATTGATAAAACATGTTGTTTTCGTGCCTTAAAATATAAAGTCGAAGCAAAACCACAACGATAGTGTTTACAGACTTCCACCCCTGTTTGGCAATATACATAAAGTCTGAATTTCAGTGGTAAACCTCACGTGACCATGCCTGAAAATTTGCTCTGGATATCAAAGACGTTTAGTTGAAGAATGAGATTTTACTACTATCCAATACAGTTTATTCAACATTGGCAATAATTGCGACGCGTTTGTCTTGACGCTCCCGTGTAACAAGATAGTAAAGTAGACACATATCTAGATAATCCATAAAGCATAAATAATAAATGTACAGGACCATAGGCCTTATAAAACATTCGTACTTAACCACCATTAAAATCCTTCAATCATTCATCATTCGTTCCAACGATTAGCATTCTCTAAACGAGACAAATTCTAATGGCGTTCCGTACACGCAGTTTTTTTATAAATACACCAACATTAAGGGGCCCATTGTATGTAAATATAAAATACAATTTGATGTATTGTAACAGAAAAAAAATAATTGTAACTCAACATTCGCATACTGTTTTTGGGATTCCACGAATACATCAACGGTTTAAATTATTGCTATGGCCTTTTAATAGTAGCAACTATTAATATTAAGTGGCTGTTTAGTGGACATGGGAGAGTAATGGGTTGGAATAGGCGTATAAATAATGTTGAGGGGTGAAAATTTAAGCTACATTTATTTCACTTTAAAAGAAAGCGTACTCATTCGACGTAGAAAAAAATAGGTGTCTCTCTGTCTAATTTCACACGACAGAAAGAGACAAAATCAAGATATAATGTGACATAAAACTAGTCTTGACGCTCGTGATACAAGTACAGGAATGAGTGTTATCCCAGTTACACCCAGACCATGGCAAATTATAAGGTGATTTCCGAAATTTGTCACTGGCGGGGATCGAACCCGCAACTACCCTGGGCAAGAAGCCAAGCGGTCTATGCTCAAATCAGAAGACCAAGCCGTTATCAATTATTTATTAAACATCAAAGTATCATTTCCATGACTACATAAGGTTTCATAAAAATAATAAAAAATTAAAACGCCTTTAAACCAAGTTCAATATTGTTCCGAAGCGCGGCCCGGAAAAGTTTGTTCATGTTTTGTTCCAGCTATTTTTTGTTCCCGTATAAGTTGTTCCGATTGCTCAAACAATTTTAGCTGGCATCAAACGACGCGCTCTTTGAACTCGGGGTGAAGTTTAACAGTCACTTGCACGTTCAATTGTTTTAAAATGTAGAGACAGGTTGCACACAAATGTAGCCCCCAAAATGGAGAGTTAGTTAATATTTTACAGTAGCTTTAAAAATGGTTCTGATTAAAAAAGTATTTGTAGAGTTAATGTATGCTTTAAAAATCGGCCAAGTACGAGTCGGACTCGCGCACGAAGGGTTCCGTACTATAAAAATGACAAAAAAATCACGTTTGTTGTATGGGAGCCCCGTTAAATAATTATTTTATTCTGTTTTTTTAGTATTTGTTGTTATAGCGGCAACAGAAATACATCATCTGCGAAAATTTCAACTCTCTAACTATCACGGTTCATGAGATACAGCCCGGTGACAGATGGACGGACGGATGGACGGACAGCGAAGTCACAGAAATAGGGTTCCCGTTTTACCCTTTGGGTACGGAACCCTAAAAACAATGTTTTAAGTACAAGTATGTACATCATTACAAGTACGTATTAGTAATGATTTTTTTAAAATTTAATATCTGTGGTATAGTCCATGCGTCCGCGGCCCAAAATCATCGATGACATTTCGTTGTAAAATATACTTCTTCTATGAATTAATAAAGTTCATTTTAATATTGGCACAAAAGTTAAAACGTACTTATCAGCCTAGATATACCTAATTTAGGGCTAAAAGCTTAATTGTATAAGCCCATATCAATTTCAATTAACATAATTTGATTGGTACTCCTTGTGAACCCTTTCAACGATTACGTCATTAACCACATTGACATTAAAATATAAATAAATTGAACGTCTACGTCAAACGTCCGCCTTACAATCAAAGTGTGCAGGTTCAAACCCCGGCTCGCACCTCTGGGTTTATGTGCGAATCTCATTATCATTCGAGGTTACCACTTGCTATGAAACGGTGAAGGAAAACATCGTGAGGATACCTGCACGTCTATAGAAAGGCGTGTGAAGTTCACAAACCCGCACTGGGTTAGCGTGGTGGACTATGGCCCAAATCTCCCTCGTATTGAGGGGGAATGTGCCCGGTATAATGGCAATAGGCCCCCTATTACATTGGGACCAAAATACATCAGCGAAGTGTGGGCGCACTGTAGTGCACCTCTGCTTACCATACATACTACAACAAGTAAGTAGGAAGGATATTTTTCACCGAAATGTCATCAATAACGGTAGCGAATTGATTCACGTTTCTTTTTCTACAGACTTTCCATCTTTATCTATATTGATACAGAGTCCATTTTCTAAAAAAATCAAGTGACCACACTCGCCTCAGTCTGTACAGGACATAACTCGTTTTATCTGTCTGTCATTTCATTTAAATTTTATTTGAACGAGGTTACCGCGGAGGATATTGCATCTCTTCTGAAACAATTTTAGAAGACGTCTGACTAAAAACGCAAAAGATTTAAAACTAAGACAGCCAACACAAATTTTTGTCGTTAGTTCAGTTATAAGGGCTTTTCTCATTATCAAATGTTTCCGAAAATCCGCTTATCCGTTGCAGCATTGCTATTTTCAGGGTTCCGTACCTAAAAAGTTACAAACGGAAACCTTATAGGATCACTTGTTGTCCGTTTTTCTGCCTGTCCGTCTGTCAATCTGTCAAGACTTTCTTGTCGTTCTTTTTGCATGAAGGTATCAAGTTGAAATTTATAACAGAAACTTATGTCTATGGGCTCTTGGTGCCCTAAAAAAATCAAACTTCTAGGTTTACTCAATCAAAAGATACGGCGGTTTATGTTGTATTGTCAGTACATTTGCACGGGAACCAAAAACCTATAGGGTACTTCCCGTTGACCTACAATAATGAAATTTGGCAAGATGCAAGGACTTATAGCACAAGTAAAAAAAATATGCAAAAAATTAAATGAAAAGTTATGTTGTAAGATATTTTGTTTTATTCCATTCATAAAAATAAGTACCCATCGTACAACAAATGGTAGAGATTACCTACGTGAGTACATAGGCTATGAAAATGTAGAGTTGTGTCGGCAGCACAAATATTCGTCTGGCCAGCCGAAGGTATTGATTTCTGAACGAACTCTCGCAGCAGAAAAATATGCTTACATCACATAGCCTTTGTCTCCGTAGCGGAGATATAATGCTAACTAAATGTAGAGATGGACTCTACAGGACTTGGTTCTTGCTCTACAATACAACATGCGTATTTTTTACTGGCATTAGTGGTTATTTTGGTATCACTAAATTTAGTTACAAAAGATTCATTATTAACTCGTAAAATTTATTTTTTTGGGGTTCCGTACCCAAAGGGTAAAACGGGAACCCTATTACTGAGTTGAGATGACCTTAGGCGTAGCCTTAGTTTTATCCAGCCTAAGTAAGCTCGTCATGGACAAGGATAGACGTGATACCCTACTAGGCTATTGCGTGGAGGTGGCGACCAGAATCACTGATAGAAATAAGACCTAAGCAGAAAGAGGCCAGCTGCCAACTTATTAAGGTAATAAGCGACCAACAGCCGCCTACACCACACTGCGCATCAATGGCTCTGGTTGCCGGATCCGCGCAATGGATAGTAGGGAAACTCTGTCATTTTAATCTTTATCATGTTTTATATGCTGTATATTATCCTTGTCCATAGCCTTTTGCTATTTTATTGTCTTTTTTACATTGTTATTTTTAGACGGGTTTGCTTTTTTTTTTTATTATCATGTATTTTCTTGACATTTACACATTTTTAATAAAATTTATTTGACTTTCGTTTTTAATAAAACAAACCAGGCTGGAAAAATTATTTTACACACACTAAACTTAAGGCTAATTTTAAGTACTCTGACCCCCACATCAGAGGTGAGCACGCGGGCCGGGTCGATAGAGGCCCGGATAAAAAAAAAAACCCTATTACTGAGACTTCGCTGTCCGTCCGTCCGTCCATCCGTCCGTCTGTCCGTCCGTCCGTCCGTCTGTCACCAGGCTGTATCTCATGAACCGTGATAATTAGAGAGTTGAAATTTTCACAGATGATGTATTTCTGTTGCCGCTATAACAACAAATACTAAAAAGCAGAATAAAATAAAAATATTAAAAAAAAAAAAACCGTGATTTTTTTTTCCATTTTTGTAGACAATGGTACGGAAGCCTTCGTGCGCGAGTCCGACTCGCATTTGGCCGGTTTTAATTTTAGTTATACAAGACTCGTTTTTGTTTGGTCATGAAATTGTTTAAATGCTATTAATGGTGTCTTGTCTGTTGTACATAAACTGCGACTAAATTACATGGCGACGATGAGAGATTGTCACTTGCTATGAAACGGTGAAGGAAAACATCGTGAGGAAACCCGCACGTCTGAGGGAACTTGACTAGTTCTCGAAAGATGTGCGAAGTCTGCCAACCCGCACTGAGCCAGCGTGGTGGACTATGGCCAGAATCCCCCTCGCATTAAGGGGAGGTCCGTGCCCAGCAGTGGGACGTTAAAAAGGCTGTAGTAGTAGTAATGATAAATCAACCTCTCCATTACGAGAGCCGATCGGTCTACTTGGATGTTAACACATAAAAGGAACATATAGTTTTAAGTGCGGGCATAAAATACACCAACTCATAGAGTAGCTACATTTATGACCAGGAAATATACAGAGTGTAGCAGGCGTCCGAAATAATAATAGTAGACCTTATGCATTAGTATCATGTATAAAATTGAACTGTATGAAACAATGTGATCGAAATTCAAACATGGTTTTAAATTATTTTTTTCGCTGCCAATTTTTTAAATCTATACAAATTTGACACGATCTGCTTTGGAAATGTTAATAGCATAATGGTAACTGATGAAGTTTGTATCTACTGTTGTAAAAGGTTACGGGTGAGCCTTAAGACCTCAACACGTTGTGACAAATACTCAAAGGTATATCTCAGAAACTATGATAGTTGGGTATAGTACGCCTTCACTAAGCATCCACATATTAGCTACCGTTTATGAACCTAAAGTATTATTTCGGACTTCTGATACACACTTGAATTACAAACAGTAAAGGTAAGAGTAAGCCTACGTTACAGCTCTTAAAACATATTATTTATTTCCATTTAATGATAATTTTCAATTTATTTAAATGAAAATTACAAAAGTTATGAATATATTAATTTTAATTAAATGTCTTACTTATATTAACGATGGCTTTGTCTAGTGGTTTACGCATAGTCTACTCAGCTCACATCACCCGGTGCTTGCAAGTTCGATTCCCGTCAGGGGAACATTTCAGAAATGGCTTGATCTAGATGATACCTGGGATCGCCCTCAGTACATTATATGGTTGCCATAGTGAAAGATTTAGTTTGGGATCATACGATGAGTATGTGTTGTGCGGCGATATTTATATACTACTACTACAGCCCTTTTAGCGTCCCACTACTGGGCACGGGCCTCCCCTCAATGCGAGGGGTATACAGGCCATAGTCCACCACGCTGGCCCGGTGAGGGTTGGCAGACTTCACACATCTATCGAGAACTAGTCAAGTTCCCTCAGATGTGTAGGTTTCCTCACGATGTTTTCCTTCACTGTTTCATAGCAAGTGATAATCTCAGATGAAAATGAGATTCGCACATAAATCCCAGAGGTGCGAGCCGGGGTTTGAACCTGCACACTTTGATTGCAAGGCGTGCGTTCGACCACTCGGCTACCACTGCTATATAACTAATTTCTTATTATAAATATCGTAAACTATGATCTGATGGGCGCGTAAAGCTCAAGACCGTAATTTGTGGCGATCTTGGGGGGAGGCCTATGTCCTATGCCTATGGCTGATAGATAGAACTATGATATTATTCCACTAATGACTGAAGTGGGTTTAAAAAAACCATTTTGATCCATTAACATAGTATTTATATCAACAAAGTCCGTCTCCATACAGCAGTAGCACTGAAATGTTTCAGGATATAAAAATACGGGACGCCACTCTACGGTAGAGCGGGATAGCGAACATAATCCACTTATACGTCACGCTCGGGTTACTCTCATACATTTTTACTGGAGAAAATTCGGGAATACCCTTAATGCATATTAAGCCGGGTAGCAGAGTTATTTGCGAGATACCTACCTATTGGTGGTTGTCTACCGTCCGATGGTAAAAAGGCCGTTAAATAACATTTTGGCTATTTTGAGTTGAGGATGTTAATTTACATTTTGCCTATTTTGAGTTAAGGCCGTGAAATGACATTTTGGCTATTTTGAGTTGAGGCCGTTAATTTACATTTTGCCTATTTTGAGTTGAGGCCGTTAATTTACATTTTGCCTATTTTGAGTTGAGGACGTTAATTTACCATTTTGCTATTTTGAGTTAAGGACGTGAGATGGCATTTTGGCTATTTTGAGTTAAAGCCGTGAAATGACATTTTGGCTATTTTGAGTTGAGGCCGTTAATTTACATTTTGGCTATTTTGAGTTGAGGCCGTTAATTTACCATTTCGCTATTTTGAGTTAAGGACGTGAAATGACATTTTGGCTATTTTGAGTTGAAGCCGTGAAATGACATTTTGGCTATTTTGAGTTGAGGCCGTTAATTTACATTTTGGCTATTTTGTGTTGAGGCCGTTAATTTACATTTTGGCTATTTTGAGTTGAGGCCGTTAATTTACCATTTCGCTATTTTGAGTTAAGGACGTAAAATTAAATTTTGGCTATTTTGAGTTAAAGCCGTGAAATGACATTTTGGCTATTTTGAGTTAAGGACGTAAAATGACATTTTGGCTATTTTAAGTTGAGGCCGTTAATTTACATTTTGGCTATTTTGAGTTGAGGCCGTTAATTTACCATTTCGCTATTTTGAGTTAAGGACGTGAAATGACATTTTGGTTATTTTGAGTTCAAGCCGTGAAATGTGATTTTGACTATTTGGAGTCAAATATACTACATGAAAGTCAAACATTTTCTTTATCCGCCAGTCCTGGTTTTATTTTTTTAACATTTATAGTTATCAAGAGACCAATCTCCCTGCGTTCACAAATTTTAAAGACATCACTTACTGCTTATTTGCTAGTATTTTAAAATTGGATGTACAAACGTAAATAGCTTCTTAATAGTCGGAAAACGAAACGAAAATCTACAGGCCAGTCTTGGTCTCATTTTTCTAACATGTGTAGTTAATAATATAAATAGTAGTAGTCCCGTTTTCCTCCTCCTTCCTACCTGTAAATCTTGCTCAGCACGTAGTTTGTGTAATTAATTAATTGTGTTTTGAGAATCTATATAGCCTAAATAAGAAAAACACACAAAAATGTAAATCCTTATTTGAAAAAGCAACCATGGAGCTTCTTGCCCATTCTTCTCCATAGGAAATGCATTCCGAATGGGTGGTAGAGAATACTATTATTATTATTTATTAACGATTCATAAGTGTCTGTATTGGTTTACATGAATAAAAAAAATCAGTTTCTGATTCTAGTACTTTAATTTCTCTGCATCCAAAGGTTGCCTGGTAGAGATCACTTTTAGTGATAAGGCCACCCATTGTCACACATATTTTTTTTATCGTACATGTATAGTTTGTATTTCATTAAGAGGTGGAACAATAAAGAGTTATCTATCTATCTATAGATAAAAATTTGTGTCTACAGAAGTTTTAGCGAGATTAATATTCCCATTTTTGCATGTATCTCAAAATAGGGGTTACTCATTTTACGGCATTTTACGCATCGGGCGGCAGTTATGGACCCGGCCGGTGGCTATTGGAATGAAATTTTCCGCCATGTGGACTTAGGGATAACGAAGGTTACACCCTGCATCCACTGAGACGATCGAGTTAACTTGACTTCCTATCAAAATATAATCTATACAAAAATACATAAAGTTTGACTTTCTGTGGTAAACGCCACGACAACGTGTTAAATTACGTGCGCATCATCATGCTTCTTCCATGTTATTATATTCTTTCTATACGAAGTGAATTAATTGTTGAAATTTCATTAAGAATGGCTTCACCTGCGGTTAGCGGGTATTTTAGCCAGTGTCAAGTAATTAATAACAAGAGCGAAATCAATAATACACATCATAATAAATAACAATGGGTGATGGATCATGTTATTAGATCAAAGACGGCGCTTTTCCATATAATATCTAGAGTACACATAACGTCTCCACTCTTCGTATAGCTCTGCGGCGGTTTTTCCGCCATCGTCGTTATCTCATGTACCTGTAGTATACGTCAACTATATGAGGAAGACAACAATGGCGGAGTCACATAAACCAGAAAAATTTACTGCAGCGCGGGCTCGAAATGCCATCTCCGTTATAATATCTCCATGGCTTTTGCTAACATTTGACAGTTTCCAACGTACAATTTTGTATGTGACTTTGACGTCTACTTCTACTACTACAGCCCTTTTAACGTCCCACTTCTGGGCACAGGCCTCCCCTCAATGCGAGGGGGATTCAGGCCATAGTCCACCACGCTGGCCCGGTGCGGGTTGGCAGACTTCACACATCTATCAAGAACTAGTCAAGTTCCCTCGCACGTGCAGGTTTCCTCACGATGTTTTCCTCCACCGTTTCATAGCAAGTGATAATCCCGGATGAAAATGAGATTCGTACATGAAACCCAGAGGTGCAAGCCGGGGTTTGAACCTGCACACTTTAATTGCAAGGCGTGCGTTCGACCATTCGGCTACCACTGCTTCACTCGACTTTGACGTCTACATACGTCAAATTGTCTATGTCAAGACGTATAAGCTCGGCGGGGCTGTGGCTTCAATGAGGCCAATTTCGTTTCGTTTTTTTGGACGTTTTACTGACACATTAACGTATCTATACTTTGTTATACAATTGTTGTTACTAAAGTTCGGTTTGGCAAAAAATATATCGCGCGCGTTATGACCCGTCTGTGTGCGCAGGGATTAATATTTTTGCAAGTAGGATTGTGACCCTCGCCGGGTTCGGACAGATTATTGTTTCAAGTGCTGTGTATCACCGCAGGGCTTAAATATTCAACTTGTTTGATGTGATTATGAGTCAGCGGTTAGTTCATAGGTTCCTATTGGCAATACCAAAACGAATTCTGTGTCAATAAACATAAAGATTGAATTTCTGTAATGGTCACGCTTCAAAATTCACACGCGATATAGATGACATTTTTTTAAATATAACTGAAATATCTGTTTGTAATATCAAAATGGTAAAAGAAACTTTTTAAAAATAAGCTTTAATTTAATTGCCCTTAGTTTTCGTGTTCTTCTCAGGAAGCCCTTTCATTTGATACCCATACTGTGGTAGTGCAGAAAAAATAACTATCCCGCCATATTGGATAATCCGCCATATTGGAATTGGAATGACGTCACATAGCTAAGCATGCATTGTCATCCAAAGTAAACTTGTATACCAAATTTCAGGCCAATCGGTTAAAGATAACTGATTTAAAATTCAGTTGCAAAATTCCACGCGGACATACATAAATAGCAAGCTAATATAAAGCTTGTAATAAAATAACAGCTTTTCACTAAATGCTTATCTATACAGCTAGCTTAGGTATACACAGTATCTATAACGAAATGAAAGTTTTAAAAATATTGTCTGTCTGTCCGCGTGTATGTTTGTTTCGGGTAATCTTCGCAACGGCTTTACCGATTTTAACGGGTTTGTCACTAGTAGATAGCTGATCTTATAAGGAGTAAATTAACTTTAATATTCGGAGTGAGTCATACGCCATTTTTATTTATAATGTGTATTTATTGAATTTGCCCTTGCTATTAATTATTTGACACTGGCTGAAATACCCGCTAAACGCAGGTGAAGCCATTCATCATCTTATCCCATTACCTTACCTCAAGGATTTAATAAACGATTGATTAGTATATTACTAATTTAACTATTTACGCTGATTAATTGGTTGGTAATTGGTTGCTTTATGGTGTATCAACAGTCCGAAGTACCTAATACTAGTACATATACGGTAACTGGGGGCTCACCGCCACTTCTTAAAGTATTTTTGTTTCAATATTAACTGTAACTACAATAATAGTAACTGCAGTGTAGCCGAGTGGTCGAACCCACGCCTTGTAATCAAATCGTGCAGGTTCAAACCCCGGCTCGCACCTCTGGGTGTATGTGCGAATCTCACTTTCATCCGAGATTACCACTTGCTATGAAACGGTGAAGGAAACATCGTGGGAAAAACATCTATAGAAAGGCGTGTGAAGTTCACCAACCCGCACTGGGCCAGTGTGGTGGACTATAGCCCAAAAATCTCCCTCGTATTGAAGCAGAATGTGCCCGGTATAATGGCAATAGGGTCTCCCCTTATGACATTGGGACCAAAATACATACCAAATTTTTCTCGCATTAAGGGGGTATGTAAATGCAAAAATACTTAGGCGAAGTGGGTATGGCTTATAGAAGCACTGCAGTGCACCTCTGCCTACCCATTTGGGGAATCCAAGCGTGATTTTTTTTTAGTTACTAGCATAACACAACTAACTTTATTTTCCACAACACAGTATCACCAATACACAAGTTTAAACTTAATTACAATTGTCATAATGATCAAAATGACGTATCGATAATATATTTTTGTATTAATTCACTTATGTTATTAATTTACTTAATTTAAATAACTGGCAGTGTGTTCCCGACGACACCCCAGCCTGCACTGGTGGGCTAAATGAGAAAGGTTTTCCTATTTCTTCCTATTCGAGAGAGAATATAAAACTCTTTCTCGCCTTTTTTTTCTTCCAACTTCGTCTTAATATGCCACCCGCTCGGACCTTGGGGGTGACGACTTAAGAATCGTACAGACATGACGTTATCAAAATACTAGCGTTTACCCGCGACTTCGTGTATTTTAAAAGATGATGTATTTCTGTTGCCGCAATAATTCTGATTTATTTTTTTAGCATTATACTATGGCATCGCTTGCCTAAGTATTTACTTGGGGTCGATTTTTCAATCCCAGGACGAAATGCCGGCCATGGCGATCCCGTGACACCCCTCCAAAAGCGGTGGGTGGTACTCCGTGGGTTTTTAGTGGGTATACCGGCACTCTGCCGGGGACTGGCTCATACCCCTTCCTCCTCCTCCGAGGTGGAAGGGTATCCATAAAGGATTATCTAATAAAGAAATATACTTGTCTGTGTCTCTGTTTCTTAGTATAATTAAGAATCAACCGAACTTACCTTACGTGAAGGTTGATTCCAATTATGCGAGTGTCTCAACCGAAGACGATTACTTAATGCAGCACACGAGGTGGTGCTGTCTCAGTCACACATTTTTAAAGCTGTCATTATAAAGAAATGTCAACTATACGCTGTCTCGCTCTTACATCTTCGCCGGTGCAATACCTCACGCGCGCCATTATTTTTTAAAGCTAGAATTTTTCAATGATTAAGTACAGGGATATTTATTAGGGGTGGGAGGGTGTGTAATCGTCTTCGGTTGAGACACTCGCATAATTGGAATCAACCTTCACGTAAGGTAAGTTCGGTTGATTCTTAATTATACTTCGTGTCTCAACCGAAGACGATTACTTAATGCAGATGTTCAGAGCTGTGAAAAATTCTTCTAGATTTTGATAGTTTTTTTAATCAACAATCATTAATTTGTTACATGATATTACAGATTCCTCTCATTAAAAATAGCATTTACAAACTCATTATCTGTATTAATTGTATCTCTTTTATAGTACTTTAAGAAGACACTAGAACTATTACTCCATCCAGCGGCCCTTCGAACCACTTCCAAATTAACCCCAGATTTGTAGGCAGCTGAGGTAGACGCATGTCGAGTGCTATGCGCTCCAAATACTGATATGTCTATCCCACTGTTTTGCAGTGTCTTTTTAACCCAGTGGCCTAGGGTTTGGGAAGTGACTTTCTTATGGGGTTTTCTCGTACTAATAAAGAGATAATCGTGATTTGTTTGGTCAAGTCGTAATGATTTCGTTTTATTTATGTACGTAATGATTGCCAAAGCTGGGCAAATTTGTGGATTTTCTATAATGTAAGGTAATCTGATAAGTGGTTGAAAGGATCCGGGCCTGGACGTTTTTATCAGGGCTGATATTTTTATTACAATTTCGTCATTATAGCAAACTATATCATTTAATAGAATTGAACTAAGAGATTGCATTCTTTGAGCTGACGCAATTGCTAAAGGAGTTATTGTTTTTAAAGTTGGATCAAGAAGCGGTACACTTTCGTAAGGATAATATTGAGATAAGTGATTGAGAACTTTATTTGGATCCCAAGTAGTATTATACTTGGGTAAAGGAGGTTTAAGTCTGTAAACTCCTTTTAAAAATCGATTAATACAATCATCTGAGGTAGTGTTCTTACCTAATATGAGAGACAAAGCAGATCTATCAGTGTTTAGAGAACTGTATCTGACTCCTGATTCAAATCTTAAGGTTAAAAAAGAAATAATTTGTGCTACTGTTGCATTACAATAATCATAATTATGATCTTCACAAAATTTTAGCCATGTCTTAAGTGAAGAGTTATATTGATTAAGTGTTTGAGTGGAAAAAGATGCCATAATTATATGTAACGATTCGGTTGGTACACCTCGGTTAATCATTGATTGCCTGATAGCCGCGCTGCCATCAAGGTGAGATCCGCGTGAAGTGGATGGTATGGTCTGAAAGGAGAATATAATAAATTTTTACTAGGTTTAAATACTAGTTCTTCCGATACAACAAGATTTGACCATATGGGAAACCAAGGTTGCGATGGCCAGAAAGGAACAACAACGATACCCTCGGCTTTATCATATTTGATCTTTTGCAGTACTTTATGTATCAAACAAAATGGGGGGAACGCATAAAACTTTAAATTGCGCCAGTTAAATGTAAAGGCGTCTATTATTTCAGAATCAGGATCGAGTTTCCAAGAAGCATATCTTTCACATTTGCAATTTTGAACACTCGCAAAAAGATCAAAAATGGGTTTTCCAAAACACCTAACTATTTGTGAAAACGCATAGTTAGCTAATTCCCACTCTGTGTCTACGTTCAATTGCCGTGACTCCTTATCGGCAATTACGTTTTCACTTGATTTCACGTAAGATGCAAAAACAAAATTATTTCGAATTTCACACCACTGCCAAATTTGTCTTGCTATATTATTGAGGTGTGTGTGTTGCGCACCGCCCATTCTATTAATATAACAAATAGCTGTGGTATTATCTATTCTTAACAAAATATTACAGTTTGCCAAGTTCGCGCAAAAAATCTTTAACCCGTAAAAGGCGGCTTTTAGCTCTAAAATATTTATGTGATCAGACAAATCCGATGAATTCCAATTACCATGAGCTTTCTGATCATTACATGAAATACCCCAGCCTGTTAGTGACGCATCACTAAAAATTACGAGATCATACTCTATAGTACGGATGGGGTTGTTTGATATATCTATATTATTTATCCACCAATTTAAATCCTCTCGCAGATATGACGGTAATGACATTCGTCTATTATAATTATCAGAGTAGTTCAGGGCTCGTAACTTTTCCTTTTCAAAGAGCTTGGTGTACAGCCATCCGTATCTAACAGCAGGATATGCTGAGGTAAGAAGTCCGATAAATTCGGCAAATTGTCTAATAGTACAATCTTTTAGTTTACTGATATCTAAAGCTTTATCTTTGATGCGACAAGATTTTTCGAGTGGTAAAGATAAGGTCATATTTTGGGTATTAAATACAAACCCTAAATACTTGCGACAGGTACTCGGTGTCATCTGACTTTTTTCTTTATTTATCACAAAACCTAAACATTCTAAAAAATGTTTTGTTGTGTTAACATTATGTAAACATTGAGTATATGTATCCCCAATGCAGATAAAATCATCCAAATATACTGCAGAATTCAGACCACATGAACGTAGATACTGTAGTACCGGTTTAAGAAGTTTTGTGAAGACATATGGTGCCGTACATAGGCCAAATGGGAGTACATTAAATTCATATAACTGTGATCTCCATTGGAAACGTAAAAACCTCCTGTCAGTTTTATTAATAGATATTAAAAAATATGCATCTTGTAAGTCTATAGTTGCCATATAATATTTATAGTCAATCAACTTCAAAACGGTTCTATAGTCTTCCATCTTAAAGTGGTCAACATGTACAAATTTATTGAGAGATTTTAAATTCAATATAAATCGATGTTTCCCATTAGGTTTAGGTACTGTGAATATGGGTGATATAAATTGATCCAGGCAAGGAGTACACAGTGTAATGAATTCTGCATCTAATAAATCTGAGACACATTCGTCTATGATTATTTTTTGTGAATCGGGTAAATTATGAGCAGAGGGTATACTCAGCTGCTTTGGGTTTTCTTTAAACGGAATGTTGTACCCCTTGATCCAGGATAATATAATTGGATCTCTGGTAAGGGAACACCATTGATGTAAGAAGTATTGTAGTCTACCTGCTCTGGGAATATGCACCTGAGATGCTGATGTTAACGTCGCCTCGTCCGCGTCCGGGTGATCTCTCGATTCTTCTGGTGTGTCGGGTTCTCCTGCTTGCGGTTCCGCGGCATCGCAGCTTTCCGAGCGGGAGGTCTTGGACGCGAGTCGGTGGCTGCCGTCCGCTGCGTCCCCTTCGAGTTTAAAGTGTTCCGTGGGACTGTTTGTCTGTAAGTCGATTGAGGAATGGAAGCAGCCGATTTTAGTTCGTTTCCCGATTTCGAAATAGCCTTTGAAGATTTCAGGTGCTCGGCTAATTCTGAGCCAAAGAGATATTCATCAATCTTTGTATTTTTAATAGTGTCCTTTGTTTGTTTGTTGAGTGTATTGATTATGGCAAACCGCCTTGATAATGATTCTCTATAGTGATAGTCGCATAATAATCTACCTGCGTCACTTAAAGGCTTAAATATTTGCTGGGACACGCTGTCATTCGTCGACAGTAATATTGTGATCGATTTGCCTATCGCCGTTAAACAACTAGTAAGTTGTGTTTGTCGGCTTTGGCTAAACACGTCCTTCTTATAATTCAGCTCGCTCATAGCGGCCTTTATTTCTAAATTTAATTTAGGTGATTTCATATTAGTACAGTTTTCGGGTGGTAGGTATAATTTTAATAATTCAGATTTGTTCTCCTTTGCTAGACCGTTAGTAAGTATATGTTTCCACCTAGTAGCAAGGTCCTTGTGTAAGTTATCCCCATATATTTTTTCATTGGTTGGGTCATTTCCCAGTAAACTTAAAATTTCTGGGTCTAGGGAAGGCGTTTCCTCTTCACCTGGGACACTATCGGTGTTACCATCATGATTGTCATCACCGATGGGTCTATCGACAGTTGCTGGGATGTCAGTGGTTGGGATATCATCTGAAAACACATTCGAGATAATATATATATATATATATATATATATTGGGTAGGTAGTTACTCAACACAATTTATGTGGAGGGTAGGAAGTAATTAAGTAATTATTCAATTTACTAGTTATATTTACACACACTTTATGTGGAAAAAAATTATTGCTACAGCATAGAATAATAAGTAGATATTTCTCGACACGATATACGTGGAGAGATGTGATAATCATAGCAAAAGTAGGTATTTTTCGACACGATATACGTGAAGTTAGTTATAACCACAACATAATTAGGTATTTCTCGACACGTTATACGTGGAGATATGTGATAATCACAGCGAAAGTAGGTATTTTTCGACACGATATACGTGAAGTTCGTTATTACCATAACATAACTAGGTATTTCTCGACACGATATACGTGGAGATTCATACGGTTATCCATTTAGGAAACCAACATTCGTAGGTATTTCTCAACACAATATATGTGGAGTCGAGAAGGTAGGTAGGTAAGACTAGCTACCATATCTTTTCATACATGTAGGAATGTTAATAGGTAGGTACCTACATAGGTAGCATACATACATACATATCTGTAATTTGAAATTACCTTGTGTTTCGATATCACTTGCATCATCCGTGCGGTCATGAATTTGAGCACTAGTTTCTCCAAACTGCATATCACCCGACGAATTAGTTGATGTTGATGAAGTTGAAGAAAGTCTTCGGCGGCGTTTGCGCAATTTTTTCTCCAGCTTCTTAATTTTCTTCCATATGTGGTCGTCACTTTTTGATTTCGAGCGTTTTCTTTTCATTTTTATAATGTATTAAAAATGTAGGTAATAATTATTTTTATTTTGTGTGTAGACGGTGTGACTTCGACAACACAAAATCGCGTAATGGCGCGCGTGAGGTATTGCACCGGCGAAGATGTAAGAGCGAGACAGCGTATAGTTGACATTTCTTTATAATGACAGCTTTAAAAATGTGTGACTGAGACAGCACCACCTCGTGTGCTGCATTAAGTAATCGTCTTCGGTTGAGACACGAAGTATAATGCATTTCTGTGGAGATATTAATTAAATAAAGTTTATAAGACGATTGAAACATCGGCCTTAAATAATATGAAAGATTTTAAATGAAATTACCATTTAAAGTTAATTGAATATAAATTAAGTAAATCCTGGACGAGTGATGAGTGTAAATACAGTTTACATATAGATAAATAATGGTGGTATATTTTTCCATTAGACATAATATGTCTGTTTTGACAAGTAACACCCACATCAAAACAAAACAATACGTATGAACTGGAGAATCAATTTTAAACATGTTCAAGAGGTGTCAATACCGACACTACACATGGCGAAAACACCAACAAACATTACCCAATCAATCATTCACTGACAGCAATCCATTTGGCTAAGACCTTGTTTCGATGACTTAAGATTTTCTAATAAACAAAAATGAAAGAGTACAGCGCTATTTTTAATCGACTTCAAAAAAGAGGTGGTTCTCAATTCGACCCGTATTTGTTTTTTAATGACATTCCACTAATAAAACTTAAGAATTTTGCGAAAATAAAGGGCGATTTTGTTGACATAAACAGTACAAGCACTTATAAATTATATTTTTTTTGCGATAAAATCGGAACTCTCGTTGTCTAAAATGGTTAAGGTTAATTTACATTAGTTAGTTCAATTACAACAGTTTAGTTTATCTGAAATTCGATAGATGTCGCTAGTGTCGATTTAAATAGCGGTTTGTTTTCGTTCATCAAAAAACTGTAAATATATTGATTCAAACTAGCTATGCCCGCGACTTCGCCCGCGTGGACTTTAGGGAGATTACCCGGAAATATGGGTATTATGTTTTTCCCGCGGAACCCTAATGCTTTTTCTAAAATTAAAGTAGCCTAAGTTACGCCTTGGAACGTCAGCTATCTGTCAGTGAAAGTCCCATGGAAATCGGTTCAGCCGTTTAGAAGTTTACCTCAAACAAACAGACAGACAGACAAAAAAATTAAAATTGCATTTTCGTTATAGGTATCGTATATACTTTCATACGCATTTGGTAAAAAAGTGTTATTTTGATATTACAAACAGACACTCCAATTTTATTTATTTGTATAGATTATTAAATGCTTTTTGAAAGATAGCAGGAGTTTTTTATTTAACAAACATATAGTGCAGTGCGTGCGACACTCGTTGTGATGATGAGTTTTCATTTTTTAGCGACAACATAAATACCATTATTGAATTTAAAAAAAAATACATTTATGTTGTACTGAGTACTGACTGATTATGCAAGATTTGAGAAGAACAATGAGTCTTTACGACTTGCATTTACATTTCAATGCTGTATCTAAAATTGTAATTAGCTGTAGATTGATGTCTTTAATGTAATCAAAGATTATAATTATTACCTAGAACTATTACAGACATTTAACGATTATAAATTATTAATTGTATTGTGCAACTTGACACACCGAATTCCTTCACGTATGTAAAGGTTATGTTGTAAAGCAAAAAGCTTATAATAACAGGTGAACTTAAGCGGAGCTAAATAAATAAGAAATGTATGGAAAATATATAATATTAATAAAAATTAATACACCCATAAAAATAGAGCAAAAAATAACTTTCATGTATTTCACGATGAAAAGAACATGAAAAACTTAAAAATTATGTTCATTTAGAATAGAATAGCAAAAAAGTTCCTTTAGAAATGTTGTGCAAAAAAAATTAACTTGAATTTCTTGTTCCTTTCAATATGTATATAGGATTTTGTAGGTATATATGTTTTTTAGTCAATCTACAAACCATTTGCAATTATGTTTTATATTACGAAGCCATTGTAAACGGATCAAAGCTATATATAAATTTGAGAAAAAAAGACAGCTTTTGTTATTGCGCCCTAGATGGCGTTACTAACTTAAAGCCATCTGCCGGGTCTGTTCATGGTAAGGTCTGTTCTAAAGGGGTGGTTGTATTAATCGCGGGACGCCCCCAGTCTTCGTTAGTCTAGAATTAATTCGTTGATAAGACGCCGTGCCTCCCGGCGATGTCTTGGCATCACAGGGTTACCACACAACAAAAAATGTTATTTTTTTTCGGAGTGGTAACCTATTTGGTTAACCGCCTTAAACGTAAGAGGTGCAAGTTCAAACCCCGGGCTCGCTCCTCTGAGATTTTTATGTGCGAATGTAATTTTCAAGAATGATTACCACTAGCTGAACGGTGAAGTCAAATCACCGTGGGGAAATCTGCAAGTCTACAAAAAGGTGTGGGAAGTTCACCAACCAGCACTGGACCAGTGTAGTGGCTTAAATCTCCTTCACATTGAAGGGGAATTTGCCCGATTAAATGGACGGAGGCTCGCCTGTATTAAATTCCGACCAAAATACATCTGTAAAGTACGGGCGCACTGCAGTGCACTCCTGCCTACCGCTTAAGGTAATATAAAACATAATAATTATACTGGGCGTTAAGAGGGCTGCGCAGCTTCAGAGTAGTCTAAACCTTACGCCTAAAAATAAAAAGCAGATTCGCATCTAAATCCAATATAATTTTATAAATTTCCGTAATACACACACAACCCTAGAGTGCGGAAACAAATTAAAAAGACGACCACAAGATCGCCCCCCGGTGCGGTGGTGGGGGGGGATTACACCCCTACACTGACCCTCTTTAATGAACATTGCACCTCATCTACGTCTCCCTCCCTCATTCAGCATCCCTATAGAGGACGTCTAGTGCTATCTCCTTTCAATCCTGAAGATTTCAATGTCATTGTTATTTGAGTTGCATTTTAGTCATCCATTAAAATAAAAAAAATTGGCATATCTTGTTGTCGACACATCTATAAAGCAAGTTATGAGCTGTTTACAGTGGGATTGCAGAACGCTTCATAGGTTAGTTAATGCATTAAAAACTTCTAGAAATGGGGTTTCGTTCCTGTTAGATTGAAATCCAAACAAGGTCATAGATTCTCGCCCCATTTAATCATTTTACAATTTAACAAAACACTATTGTGTACTTAAGAATTAGAATTTTAATAATAGTATCTCTACCACCCATTCTGAATGCATTTCCGATGTAGGAGAATGGACAAGAAACTCCATGGTTGCTTTTTTCAATTAGCAAATTTTCTAAAGTACTGCGTTATTACCACTGAAACTAAAAACATCAACATATTTAAGTTTTTTTTTTTTTACGAAATGAGTGAAATGATGAAATTTAATGGAATAAGATGAGGAATGGCTCCACCTGCGACTAGCGCGAGTATTTCGCCAATGTCAAGTAATTAATAGCAAGGACAAATTCTATAAATACACGTAATAAATAAAAATGGATAATGACAGTGTTAAAGATGGCGGATGAATCCCTATAATCCATATTTAAGTTATGATCGTAACCAATATTGTTACGACAGAGATAAGCGATAATTAGCAAACCGGAAGAAGTTTCCATAGATAACCAAAATATCAGTTGTCATCAATATAATATTGGGACGATTGCTCTGTCAGCCCTATCCTTGGTAAAAGGTAACCTCACATGAATGTTGGAACGCAAATATAAAGAAGACAGTCAATTTTATACTTAGTAACAAAAATTACAGATTAGACTGCAAATCGAGGTGTGAAAGACTATTTGGCTTAAGCGACATTGTTTTAACTTGACAGGAGAGCGTATGCTCTACTGTCTGTGAGTATGAGTATGAGTATTCATTCGAAACAAAAAAAACCAGCCAAGTGCGAGTCGGACTCGCGCACGAAGGGTTCCGTAACATTATTGACGACGGCTTGGTCCAGTGGTTTAAGCGTAGGCCGCTTGACTCACTGAACCGAGTGGTTGCGGGTTCGATTCCCGCCAGCGTCAAATTTCGAAAATGGACTTTTCGAAATTTGCCCTGGTCTGGGTGTAACTGGGATCGCCCCAGTCCATTGTATGGTACCCATAGTACAAGCTATGCTTAGTTTGGGATCATACGATGAGTATGTGTTGTCTGGCGATATTATTATTATATTATTATCTATAAAAACGGCAATAAAATCACGTTTGTTGTGTTTGGGAGCCCCCTTAAATATTTATTATATTCTGCTTTTTAGTATTTGTTGTTATAGCGGCCACAGAAATACATAATCTGTGAAAATTTCAATTCTCTAACTATCACGGTTCATGAGATACAGCCTGGTGACAGACGGACGGACGGACAGCGAAGTCTCAGTAATAGGGTTCCCGTTTTACCCTTTGGGTACGGAACCCTAAAAATTAGCTGATTCCAAATATGTCACGATATTGACTTATATATGTATGCCGTATATAAGTCAATATCGTCTAATGTTTCGCTGAAGTTAAACAGCCTTGTTGTTAGCAAGTATATTTAGAAATATCCTGTTAAAATCATAACCCTTCCTTTTGTCTTCGCCGTATTAGGATAAAAAGTGATTACATTTATTGAAATAAAACTATTTTACGGATTCTATCGCGTTTATTACTTTTTTATGTTCCCGATGTTTCGGCTGCTTTACAGCAACCATGGTCACGGGGGGACTGAGGTGTTAGACGTCCATTAGATGTCATAGTTAATAACTTTTCATAGATGATGTATTTCTGTTGCCGCTATAACACAGAAATACTAAAAAACAGAATAAAAAAATATTTAAGGGGGCTCCCATACAGCAAACGTGATTTTTTTTCCGTTTTTATAGATAATGGTACCCTTCGTGCGCGAGTCCGACTCGCACTTGGCCGGTTTTTAATATTCTGTGCTATAATTTACAAGAACCATAAACATCTCTTTAATATTTTGCTATCCATTCTATAGTGCATATTAAATCTCCATCCAGTTACGAGTGCCCTACAAAGATCTGGTCACAATGGGGCGTAAATAAATACCTCAAAATGTTTGCCAATACCAAAACCAACTCTGTGTCAATATAAATAAAATTTAAATTTCTGTAGTAAACGCCACGCGACTACGCGTCGAATTTCAGTCGCGCTGTCAATGACATTTCATTGGATAATGAGCTTTTGATGTGAAACATCTATAGGCGAGGGGTAAACCTGATTTTTGGCGTGGCGAGCGCTTTGCCACAAGAAAATGAAATCAACCTTATTACTTAATAAATAAAGTATAGTTTTAAATGCGGCCACGCTTCGTACTCCTCGGCTCCTCGGCTCCTCGGTTCTTTCCGCCGCTTAGACTCCGCCCACGGGCTGACTCCGCTCACTCGCCGCCTATACTACTATATTATGTGTCACATCTGCCAGGCGTCTCACGACGGCTCAGTTTTTTTTTCTGAGTCAATATAGCCCCCTTACCACCACCTGTCTTGCAGCAATGTTTTTAATATTAATTACAGTTTTTGACAGTTAACTCAGTACGAAATCTGTCAAAAATTAGCAGTTACTATTAAAAATAACAATACTTTTACAGGTGGTGGTAAGGCCCCAGTTGGATTTTGCATTGGCAAGCATTGATGCGCGCGTCTTAACGCCCCAGGGCTGGGCCCGCGAAGGGCTTAAAAGATTAAACCTTGACGCACGCTCATGAAACTCTCAAATAATAGTGATGGTTTTAATAAACTTGAAAATATTAATTTTGTATGATTATTTTTTTATCTGTTCTCACTAACACTAAGCGGCTTAAGCCCTACGCACACTGCGGCGTCAACACTCGCGCCTCAATTTTGTTGCCATACCACAACAAACTGTATTGACTCATAAAATAAATTAATGGTAAAAAAACCTTTTTTAACCGACGAAAAAAAAAAAGGAGGAGGTTCTCAATTCGACGCGTATATTTTATTTTTATTTTAAAACAAGTTTTTATTTAATTGCCCTTAGTTTTCGTATTCTTCTCAGCAATTGATACCCATACTGTGGTAGTGCAGAAAAAAATACTATTCCGCCATCTTGGATGATCCGCCATATTGGAATTAGAATGAAGTCACATAGCTAAGCATGCATTGTCATCTTAAATAAGCGTGTATACCAAATTTCAGCTCAATCGGTTAAAGATAATTGATCTAAAATTCAGTTGCAAGATTCCACCCGGACATACATACGTTGCAAGCTAATATAAAGCTTGTAACAAGTTTATTCTTCAACTACATGACACTGGCAGTGCGAGCGTATTTTACGCGCGGAGGCGTGGCTTTTACGACAGAAATGGATCTTTATGCATATTGAAACAGAGTTCGTTTTGGTATTGCCAACATCGACGCGCGACGGTTGACGCCCCAGTGTGAGCCTACACGTAATCCAAAAAGAGATTATACGCTCATGCGGAACTATAATTTGAAAAGGCTTTAAGAGTGCTGTTCTTCATTAATTAATAGTAACATTTTGTTGTGGCTACCTGCTTGGTGCGCGCCGGCATATAATTGAACTCCTGCACATAAAAACTTAAATGCTCATACAAGACACATATATTACTGACATCATACTCAATATCGCATCGTATTAAACTTAAATGTATACTTTAACTTAATTAGTCAAGTTACGTGAGGCCATCAAGAAGAAAATTGCATAAAAAAAAATGTTTGTCCGCTCGTCATAATCGAGATGTAGCTATAAATTATAGTGATACCGTCAAAGAACATTTTTATCTTTTTTTCGCCGTTTTTATTTCCAAAACATGACTTATGTACTGTTGTTCATTGGAAAAAACTGAATTTTTTGACAGATTTTGCACTGAATTAGGTAACTGTCAAGAACTGAAAGTAGGTAATATTAAAAAAAGAAAAACCGACTTCAAAATCCTAGGTGCACTAAAAAGCAAGAAATAACCTTATAATTCATTACATTTGAAGTAGGTGCCAATCTACGTCAGACTAGGCAAATACACAAATGAATCATTTATAAGGTTATTTTTTTGCTTTTGGTTTTTGGTGCACCTAGGTTTTTGAAGACGGTTTTTCTTTTCTGTTAAAAATTTTTTTTCACGCTTTTCAGTATCAATAATCGTTGAAAATATGCAAGTATTATCACCTCATAGTAACCCTAAAAAAGTAAATATGAAGTAAACCAGAAAAAAAATCATTCGCTACAAAATAAAGAAGAATCACATTAATCGGATCATAAATCGCAGCGTAATCGGTGTACAGCACAGACACAAAGATACATCATCATCATCAATATATCATCACGCCTGTATTCCCCGAAGGGGTAGGCAGAGATGCACTGTAGTGCACCCACACTTCGCCGATGTATTTTGGTCCCAATGTAATAGGGGGCGAGCCTAATGCTATTATACCGGGCACATTCCCCCTCAATACGAGGGAGATTTGGGCCATAGTCCTCCACGCTGGCCCAGTGCGGGTTGGTGAACTTCACACGCCTTTCTACAGACGTGCATCTTTCCTCTTTCCTCACGATGTTTTCCTTCACCGTTCAGCAAGTGGTAATCATTGTTGAAAATGACATTCGCACATGAAAATTATCTCAGAGGTGCGGGCCTGGGATTTGAACTTGCACCCCTTAAGTTCAAGGCGGACGTTCTTGCCCACGAGGCTACCACTGCTTTTAAATACAAAGATACACAAATGGGTATTGGAGAATGTATATACATAAAAAAAAACATACCAATCGAATTGAGAACCTCCTCCTTTTGGAAGTCGGTTAAAAAACATTGCTGCAGTGAAATTTCCACCAAAATCTGTCTATCCCTTACGGAGACAGATTAACAAACAAATTACAGACCGGCAGACGGATGGACGGACAATTTTTTTTAGAAGCAGTATCAGAATTTTTTGTTCATGTAAACCAATACAGGCAGGCACTTATGAATCGTCAATAAATAATAGTGATAGAATCTCTACTACCCATTCGGAACTATTATATTTTATAAGTACATACCGTATAAACATATGAATTTAGTACAAAGCAGTTGTTTTGACATTAAAACAGACATTTCAATTTGATTTTATTGAAATTGATTTGTTCAAATGAAAATCATTTAACCGTCCAAAATATCGATTGTGATCCCACAATCGGATCACGTCTCGCTTTCACTTCCCCATTTATCTTTGGGGCACAATTATTGAAGCCGAATCGATTCTTGCAAACGAGATCTCGATTCTCGATCGCATAAATCTTCCTTGCGGACGCCCCGGGCGAGGGCGCGGCGTAACCGATTAGTAGGTGCGCCGTATCTGCCGCGAGAAACAATTTCCATTGCATTACATGCGTTGTTTCAGAAGTCCGAAATAACACTTCCACACATGCATTACCAATACCCAATTCAATGGTGTAAAGTAAGTTCGAAATGCAAAATAAAATGCTTATTTTTAATTGCCAAGCACGAGTCTAAATTTAATCGGCCAATTTATATCTATTACAACTCAAGACATTACAATAAAATAAATATGCATTATCACGCCTGTATTCCCTGAAGAGGTAGACAGAAGTGCATTGCAGTGCACCCACGATTGGCCGGTGTATTTTGATCCCAATGTAATAGGGGGCGATCCTATGCCATTACACCGGACACATTTTCTCCTCAATATGAACGAGATTTGGGCCATAGTCCGCCACGCTGGCTCAGTGCGGGTTGGTGAAGTACACACGCCTTTTTTTGAACGTGCAGGCTTCCTCACCATGCAGTCCTTCACCGTTCAGCAAGTTATAATCATTATTGAAAATGACATTCACACACGAAAATCTCAGAAATGCCACTAGAATATACAGACAGAATATACTACCACTGCTAAGACAAAAGTTTAGACAAATATTCAAAGTCGGACCTTATGGCTTCACTTACTAAACATTTTCATAATATCTACCCTGAATACACTTTCGGACGTGTGAATCATCCCGTATAATTTATGACTTCATCGGACGATCGCGAGGTCACGACTCGCAAGTGAGTTGTGCTCCGTGCGAGAACAAATGGTAGGTCAGGCAACGGTTTCGATGGGTGTGCAATTTTAGAAATGTTTCCGTGATGTACGGTTTGAACTGACGATTAGTTCAGTCAATCTAACGACCTTAATAAAGAACTCTTACTCAGTCTTGATTGATGATTGATGGACTTGCAATAAAATAATACATAAAAACAAAAAAAAAAAAACTTTAGTGGAATCTAAACAAATAAAAACAAAATGTCTGTTTATTATCTCAAAATAACAACATTTTACCAAATGCATATGAAAGTTGATTTGGATCGAAACACAATTGAAAAAAAATACAGTTTTTTTGGGTAATCTCCCAAATGGCGACACCAATTTCGACGGGACTTTCACTGGCAGATAGCTGGCCATTTTATGGTACCTTTAGTACAGGTTTGCTTAGTTTAGTATCATGCCATGAGTATGGAGCTATCTGGCAATATTTAAATGTTTATTTATTAACTGCCTAATATTTAGGCATGAGTTTAAGGCGTCTCCTAGCATTAGGCAAGGTGAAAACGGCCTTAAATCTTAGGTACTTCCGTCTTAAAGTCTTCTTCTTTTTTACGAAATTAGTGAAATTTAATGGAATAAGATGAGAAATGGCTGCGATTTGTGGTAGGTATTTATGCCAAAAACGTAAGGGATGCAAATTCATTCATTTCATAGTATTAATGAAATGGGTGATGAACGTTTTAAAGATGGCGGATGACATGTCCAACTTAAAAGTGGAACGAATCAAGTACATTGCCCCCACGCGCCCAGTGCCATATTTGTCCATTTAAAATCCCATTTCCGGTTCAGGAGAATGTCACCGGTCGTAAGGTCCCATTACATTTTACGACGGCGACAATTGATTTAATTACTTCATTAATGTCGGTTTATTACACGATTGTCTCATGGAGGACCACATGTGAGATAAACTCTATGAGACTTTTAAGTCCCCAGCATACTGGGACGTCAAGAGTCGTCAGGAATTTTTCGCCAATTCAAAAACAATCGACCAATTCTGTCATTTTGTTTCCTCATAAGTATATCGAATTAGACAGATTAATGTCGATCAGCGAGAATTGGCATTCAGAACGCCGGTAACCATTTTGGATTCATTGCTATTCAACTTGGTCATGCTGGCAGGGTTCTGGGCACCAGTGTGGGGGGAATTTGGGGCTTTATATATTTTTTTGTTAAATTTATAGCTACTAAGCAGTGGTAGCCGAGTGGTCGAACGCACGCTTTGCAATCAAAGTGCGCAGGTTCTATCCCCGGCTCGCACCTCTGGGTTCCATGTGCGAATCTCATTTTCATCTGAGATTATCACTTGCTAAGAAACGGTGACGGAAAACATCGTGAGGAAACCTGTGTGCCCGGTATAATGGCAATAGGCTTGCCCCCTATTACATTGGGACCAAAATACATCTGCGAAGTGTGGGCGCACTACAGTGCACCTCTGCCTACCCCTTCGGGGAATACATGCGTGATGATGTATTTTGATGTATTTTATAGCTACTAGTACCTATAGCCATTTTAAAGTCCCACTGCTAGCCACGGGCCATTCAATGCTGTTGGGTATATTGATAATTATTTACTATTTATGTATGTGGGTGATCCAATATTTCGAATACACAGTCTACCACCCGCCCCCGTGTTTGATTGACGTGATTGACGTTACAAATGCGAGGGGGATTCAGGCCAAAGTTTACCACGCTGGCCCGGTGCGGGTTGGCAGACTTCACACATCTATAAAGAAGTAGTCAAGTTCCCTCAGACTGCAGGTTTCCTCACGATGTTTTCCTTCACCGATATTACTGTTTTTTTATATATAATTGTACAATGGTAAAATGCATTATATAGCATAAGCAGTGGTAGCCGAGTGGTCGAACGCACGCCTTCCAATCGAAGTGTGCAGGTTCAAACCCCGGCTCGCACCTCTGGGATTTATGTGTGAATCTCATTTTCATCCGAGATTATCACTTGCTATAAAACGGTGGGACGTTAAAAGGGCTGTAGTAGTCGTAGTAATAGTAATAAAATGCATTCACAAAAAGAGTTTATTCTACAACGAAATGTCAGTTGACAGCGCCAGCGAATTTTGCCGTGTGGGAGCATGACTTTTACCACAGAAATTCAATCTTTATGAATATTATTATTATTATTTTTATTTTATTTTTATTTCATAAATATGTGGTGTACAAAAGGTATTACACATAGCCCCACAAAACCGTACCATCGGTTTGACTGTGGGATCAATTGAGTCTCTTATAACTATCACTTATCACAATTGGTACTGGGTTAAATAATATCTTAGCAACTTCTTTTTAAATATACGCTTGTCAGTTTCACTTGTAATATCTACCGGCAGGCTATTGAGTAGGTATGGTAAACGTTTTTTAAGCGTTCTATCACCATAATAGTTAACAACTTTAGGTACATTTAGTTTGCCTGCCGCCATTGACCGTGTATTATAGTTATTAGTGACACAAGTTAAGTTATGGTCTAGATTACCATGTTGGTTTACAGTCATTAGAAATTTATGTTCTAAACTTACTGGTAGTATTTACACAATCTATATAATTTCGTGTAATCGCCGTTACAAGCTTCTTTATTCTTATTACTAACTAGAAGTTTCAGGAATCGTATTTGTAACGTTTCTAACATAGAGTTCCTTTTGGTATTGGCATAAACTCCGACCCGCGACTTTAGACGCCCCAGTCTGCCCCATGTCTTAACAAGGAAACACGTGACACCGTTCCACATTACTTTTAAAAACTAATTTAAAAGTGACTGACCCCCAATTTAGACGTCAACAAATTCTGATGAAATTACACTTTACAGCGCTAAAGATATTGATGTCGCTCTCAAACATTATTATTATGAGAAAGACAAAACATTTAGTAGAGTTAAGTTAGGTGTTAATAAAATTAACATCGATTCTTCTTAATTAATCTACATACTTAGGCCTTCAAAAGATAGTATTCGATAAAAGTGGAGCAGGCAGGATTGATTGCTATTAATAATTTTAATACGGAACCGTCGTATATAAAATCATATCCCTATGCATCTTAACAAGGAACCATAAATTTTATCATAATACAAAGAAATAAAATAAGTGTCTGTGAGTGAAATGTAACTAAAGTGAAAGTATATACCATACTTATAACAAAAAAATGTTGTATTTTGTTTGCCCGTCTGTTTGCTCCGGGTTATCTCCGGAACCAATGCACCGATTTTGAAGGGACTTTCATTAGATAGATGATGTTGTATGGAGTAACATGAGCTCACTGCACCGAGTCAGACGCAAATATTGGAAATGGCCTTTTCTTAATGTGCCTTGGTCTGGTCTGGGTGTAACTGGGATCGCCCTCTGTTGATTAGTTTGAGATCATACTTCTTCTTCTTATCCGGTACGCTCTTGACAGAGCGGTCGTGATCGTTAAGTATCAGTATTGCAAGGGGCAGATGTAATGCGCTTCACGACATTTCGCCACCGCTGTCTGCAAGAGGTCATCCTGCTGCATTCGTTGACTGAGCCTCCAATGGCGGATTTGATCTGGTCAGTCCAACGTGTGGGTGACCTTCCGCGCGGCACTAGCCTTCTATTTTCCTTTGGACGACAAGGCGTTCTATGGACTGGTTGTCACGCCGGGAAACATGTCCGAAAAATTACAACATGCGAGATTGTACAATCGAAAACAGACGCTGCCTGATACCGAGTTCTTGAAGTATCGAGACATTCGTGCGAAACTCGGTCCACGAAACCCCAAGCATTCTTCTCCAGCACCATTTTGCTTAGTAGTAAATTGTCTTGATATAATATTTAATTATTTAAATTCATAGTTCGTTTTTTTAAAACCATACCATAACCTTTTTTATTTTCATTTTTGGCGCAAAGATCCAGAAGCCATGCCAAAATTATTAAAGAAAAGAAAATAAGGACGCCAGTCGCCATTTTGTCGTTGTTAGTGCATTTTTCACTCAAACTTTGCAAATAAATTTTATTTAAAAAATATCTTGTTTTGCTTACCCTACATAACTGGTTAGAATTGACAGCTATGACGTCACAATATGGCGCAAAATCGATCCTATTCTCATTTGAAACGCATAGTACGTTGAGTACATATGTTTTGTCTGGCGGTATTTATTCTATTGTAATTACATACCTTTTAATTTAATACGACTTAAGCATCGTATCTTGCGACATAAATTCATTTAATTATCAAAAGAACAAGCCAGCACAAGATGTTGTGTCGTTTATCAAGAATATTAAAGAAATACTTACCCCATTAAATAGTGAGTTGTACTCTAAATGAGCGCTCCTAATTAGTGAGATATCATGAACATAATTACGTATTAAAAATACTCTCATAACTACCAAACATGGCCAATGTTGGCAAATAAGATTTTTAAACAGTTTGCTGTTTACAGTTTTTGTTTCAGTAACTTTGCGGTACAAGAAAACTTATTAGCATCAACAAATAAAACCTCGAGAAGCTTACACTTGAGTATTAAAATATTAATTATTATTATTAATAATACAACTCTTTATGTCATACCTTAATATAATTATTAATTTTCTGATTTCTAGATGGCAATCAAACAAAGGACTACCCTACATTATTTCAGAATACTTCTGTTGTCCAGACTTATATTATAAAACTAGCCTAGATTATTAAATATCGGTATAAAATACAGTCTTTATGTTATTCTGATGTATAATCAATAATACTGTAAAGTTTAATAAAAATCCGTTCAGTAGTTTTTGCGTCAAGGAGTAACAAACATTCATCCTCACTAACTTTCACATTTATAATATTGTAAGTAGGATAAGATCTGTCACGCGCGTCTTGACGCCCCAGTGTGCGCAGGGCCTCACTTGGCGAACAACACCTCCAACTTTTTTTTTTTGTGACTGTGAGGAAATCTTCAGAAAGATTCCCAGTCTTCTGTGTGGGAGAAGAATGGGATATGTGGGATTCTTACCCACTAAAACCTCCCCGGTGGCCGTCTTCGACACGTTACAGGGACTCCGGGATCTCCAACCGGAACGCACCGGTGTCCCTTTGTGCCTCGCTCCCGAGCTTTGTGCCCAGGAGCTCGTCTCGGGGGGAGCAGATGTTCGCTCCCCCTGCACCCTCGCAGTGCATACAGCGGTGAGAGAACACCTCTCGCCGCCGTCCTCCTCAGGGTCGTCGTCTACTTAAGAGCGTCCTGGGCCCACACCCCAGACGCTCACGACCCCAAGGGTAGCCCGTTGTTTTGGGCCCCGGGCATCAGGGCCGGGGGGCCTCGACGAAGCGCAACTCGGCGCCTTCGTCGGCGAGCGGGACCGGCTCTCTCGCGATCCCGCTCGCATGACTCCTTTTGGGACATAACTGTCTCACAGAAGGAAGCCACGGCCCCCCACGCCTCATCCCCGGAAAGCATAGCCGATACTACACTTCCCAGGAAGTAACACCTTCAACTTGTCCCAACATCACCCAACGTTGACATTCAACTGATACTCAGTTATGCATTCCACCCGGTCACGTACAGTCGGCGTCAATAAAAATTAATCATTTCATCGTAAAAACCGAATATTAAAAGCGGGCGAGCACTGGCCTTATTCTATTATTGGCCTTTTACATAGCGTACGGTTAAACGCGCAATTAGCGCCTCTCACACCTTTTCTGCCGACGGTCCAGTGCCTCGTTCAATTTTATCGTGTAATTAGAGACTATAAAATCAGTAGTTGCTGGCGGGACTCTGAACGGAGGCGATGTCTCGACATTGTTTGGATGCCATCCGGGATTCCGTTTGCCCGCAGAGATGTACTGTTCATTATAACTTGTAGTAATTTAGGTGTAATTGGTTGGTTATTAAAATAGATTGTACTAGCGGCTCGTCCTAGCTTCGCACGGGTTTATAATATAGCTTATGTTACTCAGTGATAATATAGCTTTCTAACGGCAAAATAATGTTTGAAATTGGTCCTAAAGTTTTTAAGTTAATTCGTTACATACAAAAATACAAATCTTTCTGTAGAATTATAGATATCGTTGTATATTTACTCCAGTTTACACTCGATAAAAAACTCTGGACTCATCAAATGAGATACATGTTATGTATTATTGCACGAAAAATATATAAAAGACAACAGTATCTATAAATTATTTTGCTGACTGTACATTACTAGTTTTTTTTTTAATTTTGAACGTTTTAAAAAATACACTGTATCGGCAGACAACACATACTCATCGTATGATCCCAAACTTAGCAGAGCTTGCACAATAGGTACCATACAATGGACTGTGGTTACATCCAGATCAGGATAAATAGCGAAAAAGCCATTTCCGAATTGTGCCGCCGCCGCGCCAGGAATCAAACCCGCAACCACCAGGTTGCAGTGAGCCGAGTAGCTAACGCTCGTACCACTAGACTAGTGATGGGCAAAGTACCGCCCGCCGACGGTCCTTCGACATGAATAGTATATGGCCCGCGATAATTATTGACGATCATTTTGTCGGATTCTACTGAGTACAGTTCTACACAAAATGCATTTTTGCTATAATTCTGGCCGTCTTCTGAAATTTAATACACTTTCTGCCCCCAATTAAGGAAGTTCTCCCACCACTGCACTAGACCAAGCCAAAATGGACTCTACCAAAGTTTTTTCAAAGTCAGTTCGTCCCTGTATCCCCTTGCCTAGGATTCCGCACGCATCTCAGTATATTTAAGCGGGTTTAAAAGTAAGATAAAAGCCGCCGCTCCGTTTTTTACACTAGACCTTTGACAGACTGAGGCGTCAAAACGCATCCGTGTTCGTCTATACCAGAACTTTATTGACTCATAGGGAAAGGCCATTCTTCAACGGAATGACAACGACAGCTCAAGCGAATATTGACGCGTGCTTATGTGTCTTTCGGCACAGTACTTATATCCTTATCTCTATAGAGAAAGAGTATGTTTTGTTGTTGCCAAACATTTTTCAGCGTGCGTCTTGACGCCTCAGTGTGTCCAGGGCTTTAACCGGCCGATTTATGAACGTGGTTTTTGTAACTATTTAAGTTATGCGCCTTGGAACTATAAAAAATAGAAATGGTATCACTGATTCTACATTTAAAACTAAACACGATTTTTTTTTAAATGACATCATTATTTCTTTTTGCACAGTGCTATCAACTTATACCAATTTTGAATTGGAAAAAAAACTACCTAAATTAATTATCTAATTTGAATTTGGAATGACATTTTAAATGAAGATAACTTTTTTTATGCTTTAAATTTCCACAGTATCTCAATTAAAAAGGCTATAAACTAAAATGTTTATTTTATAGACACTGTATTACCTATGTATTTAATGGAACAGACAACTCTGACATGTTATTTCTTATCTATATTTTTAATTCACAGGCATTCCTTGTAGCCTTGTAGGTAATAAGTTTCACCTTTCTTGAGAGGCTATTATGATTTATTTTAATGGATACCCTCGACATCTGTAATAAATAATCATTTTCATTATACACATTTACATTGTGAGTTTCATTCAGTCATTTAATTAATTGAATGCGCCCGCGCATCGAAAAATTGCTAGGGCTGTCGAGAAAATAATGAATTCGCAGCGGATCATTTTGAAAACCGATTTTTAGGTTTTTTTTTGCATTGCGCCCAAGCTAGTAATTTTAGTTTTATTTTTTATGTCAATTTTGTAGTAGGTAGATATATAATACCTATATTCTTTGTAGTTTTTTCAAATTGCTTTTAGCGATAAGACCGCCCGCCCAATTGTCCATAGCTACTGTATTTGACCTAAGAATTTTTTTTTATTTGGTGTACAATAATGAGTACTCCATCTATCTATATCTACGTTTAGCACGCATGTCAAGACAAGATCATTTGTCATGGAATATGCTCGCTCGCTCTCTGTCTAATTTCATACGAGAGAAAGAGACAACATATTCCGTGACATACGTCTTATCATGGCGCAAATACTACAACTACTGAGCTACTACATAACGACACTTGAAAGGCAATCCTGACTAAGAGACAAAAATCGCAAAATTATTTATATATACCATTCAAACGGCCAGATTTATCTGCGTCGTTTGGTATATACTTTAACTCATTTTAAGATTTTTGTCACGAGATAGCCTTTCAAGGGTCGATATACTTAGAAACCTTATGTAAAATAATAATAAATTGTCTCTCTATTACAGGCACTGTTATCCGGATGCAAGATGTACTATTCTGGTAAGTTTGTCAAAAAACAAAGTTGACTAATGTTGAATAACTATACCAGTTTTAATTATTTCTTATTATTTAACAATATACAGATTTTTTAATAAAAAAATGCATTTTAAGGTTTTTTTTTTTTTTGAATGGACTACGCTGTTGGCCGTGAGTTGGCCTTCAGCTTCTACAGCTTCTTCTACAGCTTCACCGGAGGAAGCATTTTAAGGTGCTGATAGCAGCCCTACAAAACTCAAGCACGTTTAGCTAATGATTCTGATTATTGCGCGAAGTAATGTTGGTATAATTGTTATAAATAGCACGCCAATCCAATTCGTGTTCTCGTGCAATTACACCGCACTTCCACCGTATAGTCGTGATGGCTGTGACTTCTTTCGTGGAAAAGTCGTTTTTATTGTTACACTAGTTTAGTACCCAGTTTTGTCCATAGTAATACACTGTGCGATCCGATTTCGGATTGTCAGAATCTTGAACTACCTATTGTAATTTATTTTGAAATATGAATAGTTATTACGACGAACAGTGCTTGTACGATGTCCAATTGACAATTTTATTCAATTTTTACGTTTTAATTTTACAATTTTAATTACGTAGATAGATATTAGCAAAGATTGTCACAAAAAAATATATCCATAGACAGTTGATGTCAAATAGTGCGAATAAAAAAAGATACGGGTCAAATCGAGCACGTTTTATTAAGTTTTACACTTTAAAACACTTTCCAAAAAAAAAGGAACGCGTAACCGTGCTTCTAAATTCAAATGCAATCAAAATAATTGTCAATTCAGTTTTAAACAAATTTTGTTTTTAATTTGAATTGTTGTTTATAAATAAACAACGTTTACAATAGACAAACAAACCTTATTATTAGATATATATCGTGATGGATACTCCCAGTTAACGCATTCTCCACGTTCTCCGTACAAGATGGATGGCTATACTAGGTGTTACGTAGCAACTCCTTCGTGTGAGAATCCACTTACCAACTGCAACTAAATGACGCCTTTTCGCGCTAAACATTTGCGAAGAAACATTATTTTATTTTACATTCGCAGATGTTTTTGTCCATGAGAGCGTCGATTGCTATGCACTGTGCAGTCACTACTGCTTAGCTAGATTTTGAATCGCTTTTTAAGCCCACTGAAAGATGCAGGCTACCAATTTTTGCCAATATAAAACGAACTGTATTAACTGATTTCAAAGCTTATTTTTCAACGAAATCCCATCGATGATACGAACGATTTTTGACGTGAGATCGCGTGACCTATGCCACAGAAATTCAATCTTTACATGTATTGATGCAGAGTACAATTTCAAAATAAAGTGCTCACTCTAAGAAGCATAAGCGCACATGGTACATAGTTTAAACGCAGTGCGGAATATAATATTCTTAACATCTCACCGCTGTTACAATGTATTGAGGCTCTAAAGTTAACTGCTTTAATGGTCAAGTCCGTTGTACCTTCAAATGACACTATTAAATACGATTTCCTATAATTGCATGTACAGATCGTGTTCGATCGTTGTAGTGACGATAACAAAATTTACAGTGATGAGATAGGTAATATCAGAGAATATTACCATATACGACATGAACCTTCGCTACCTATTTCATTTCCTACAAACGGCCTATGAAAGTCCCCGAACATATTTATATTGTAATTTATAAACGAAAATAAACTCTATGGATTGAAATTAAACTATTTTACGGATTTTATCGCGTTTATTTACTATTTTATTTTCCCGACGTTTCGGCTGCTTTACAGCAACCATGGTCACGGGGGGATAGCTGACGTGAAACACCGACGCTCCACGAAGTCTGCAATCTGTGAACATGTACAGGACCGCACCCGCCATTATATCAGATTTGATAAACCGCATATCCTCGCAAAAGAACACCGACTCCGACCAAGGATGATACGTGAGGCCATTGAAATTAAAAAACATCCTAATTTCAATAGGGAAGATGGCTGGGTGCTACCACCAACTTGGGATCCGGTAATTAATATGATTAAATCCAAAACCAAGTGTACCATTGCAAGACCTCAAGACACCGTAAGCACTTTCTGCGTGGATCGGACCGCAAACAACAACTAAATATGAGGGTACCCAGTTATTAACTATGACATCAGGACGTCTAACACCTCAGTCATGGTTGCTGTAAAGCAGCCGAAACGTCGGGAAAATAAAATAGTAAATAAACGCGATAAAATCCGTAAAATAGTTTAATTTCAATGTATAGTATTCGCGTAAATATAAGAAATCAATATATAAACTCTATGGTTTATGCATAAATGTACCAGAGACTTCTTGCCACAAAATAACGTTTTTTTTTTTTTTTTTATGTGATAGGGAGGCAAACGAGCAGACGTTTCACCTGATGGTAAGTGATCAACGCCGCCCATGGACACGTGCAACACCAGGGGCATCGCAAGTGCGTTGCCGGCCTTTAAGGAATGAGTATGCTCGTTTCTTGAAGGTACCTTTGTCGTATCGGTCCGGGAACACCGCTGCAGGAAGTTCATTCCACAGTTTGGTGGTGCGAGGAAGAAAATTCCTGGTAAATCGCACTGTACTGGAACGCCATTCATCCAGATGGTGAGGATGGTAATGCAGTCTGTGGCGAGCCGTGCGATGGTGGAATTCAGCGGCAGGTATAATACCGAACAATTCCTCGGAACACTCTCCATGATAGAGGCGGTAGAAAATGCAGAGAGAGCCTACATCTCTACGCAACGCCAGAGGGTCTAGCCGATCGGTAAGCTTTTTGTCATCGACAATTCGAACTGCCCAACGTTCTCTTCTTCTTATTTTTCGAAATGATGTAATTTAATTAAATAAGATGGGAAATGCCAGGAATTGGTGATTTGTGGGTATTTTGCTAGTGTAAAGTAATTTAATAAATACACATTAAAAATGGAATCGGTAATAAAGATGGCCGATGACCCCATAACTATAATTTGGCCAATTTAGTAACGTGACATTATTCAAGTGTTCCATTTTTAAATCACTACAGGTTCCAAATGTCAATGTACAGAATAAAAAATAAATGCTTCTTTTTTATAGCTTTTGGCTATTGCAATTATTTGCTAAAATCTTTAAATTATATTATGTATGATAATTAAGACAATCTATTGAGATTAATAAAATGTATATAGTATGTATAACGTATTTAAAAATAATAGGTCAGCGCCTTAGTTAAAAAAATAAAAACCTAAACCCTAACCTTTAAAATTTATGGAAATATCAATCCATCAACTTACAAACCTCATACAATTGCATTTTACTGTAATAAAACTAGTTTTGATTAATAAATTTGTTCATGATGTTTCATAAGTCCGAAATAATACTTTGACCCCTGCATCAGTATCGGGTAACAAATGAAGGGTATACAAATTTGATCGAAGTTCGACCATGCTTTTCCAACTTTTTTTTTGCCGTCAATTTCTATAACTCGTAATATCTCGAGTCCTATGTAAAATTTGCATGTTCTGTTTTGTGAATATTGATAGTCGCTCCTCATAAGTGTAGTTTACACTGTTGAATGGGGTTATGGATGTACCCGAAGGCCAGAACATAATACCTGTGACAAATATTCAAAGGTCTATATCACAGAAACTATGATAGTTAGGTATAAACTGTCTTCATTAAGCATACATATGAGTTACCGTATATGTACCCAAAGTATTATTTCGGACTTCTGATACACCCTGAATAAATGTTACTGTATGTGTGGGTGGGTAACTGTTATCTTTTTTAAATTTACCAACAAATAAAATTTAATTATTGTTACAGATCATCATATTTTTAGTGTTGCCACTTTCAGGCGGTAGACATTCTACTAAACAGGCCGCAGTAGGCGTTCATGTAATTACGGAGATATAAAATACCGGTATTTCACATTTATACAACTTTATTTAAATTATACTTTATCCTGTGTTGTTTATTGATAATTAATAACTGTTAAAGTCTATGTTTACTGCAGACTACAAGTGCTGTAAAATACTAACGAGCTTAATTTATTAGCTTGACACTAGCATCGGTGTTGCTATGTAGATATTTTTTTTTATTATTTTACAAGCAATTCTAAATTTGAAACTTCTTCGTCTTACTCGTATGATCAAATCCAGTTTTTTTTTAAATTACTGACATAATGCCCGTATTGTTTTAATGTCTAAAAATAAAGCATATATATAAATATTAGGATTACATTAAGTCGTCTTCTAAGAGTTAATAAAAACAGGTTTCAACTAGTTTAGTGCCTCAGTTGAGTGACCTTTGTCAAAAATATAAAACGCGACGTACCAGCCTATTTTTCACCAAAGGGTTCACCAAGGCCGTGAAAGATAGATAAAAAAAACTGGAGCCTCAACCCTTGCGCGTTTTTTTTTACCAATAGCAAAACGAACTGTATTTACACAAAGAAAAGCTCATTCTACAACGATTTGACACAGCGCGAGTGAATTTTGACACGTGGTTGCGTGATATTTACGAAATAAATTTAGTCTTCATGTATATTTACATAGAGCTACATTTGGTATTGACAAAAAATCGGAAGCGCAAGCGTTTATCGCCCCAGTCCAATGCTGTAAATCCAATTGTCGCTTCGACAAGTCTGTTGTTGATTGCATTTCAACGAGTCATTCAACGAAGACTAATCGTTGAATGAATCGTTGAATTGCAATCATTTGATGCATAAGTTGCGTTCCACCTACGACTTGCCATTAATTTAGGCCCACGCGACTGTAAATGATCAAGTGTTGCCAGATTAGGCATGTGTAAATTATTATCGATTTAATATCGATTGTAGTGCGGATAAATGCCGTGACCCTTTTGTGTTCCATTGTTTGGCAGTGTTTATGATGAGTTTCGTATGACTTTATTTTAGCATGCAATTTAAAAGGATTGTGTGATATTTGACATTTCATTATTATGAGTCAGTAAAAAAATAACAAAGAGATCTGGCCTCTTGCCGTGATATGTTTAGCAGAGTTTCAATATTTAGTATTTTTATTTTTGATAGGTTTTTTAGTATGTTCAATAAGTATTCGCAATATATAAAAAATAATATTAAAATACTACTAAAGATGTAGTGGTCGAACGCACGCCTTGCAAGTCTGCAAGTTCAAACCCTGGCTCGCACCTCTGGGTTTATGTGCGAATCTCATTTTCATCCGAGATTATCACTTGCTATGAAACGGTGAAGGAAAACATCATGAGGAAACCTGCACGTCTGAGGGAACTTGACTAGTTCTCGATAGATGTGTGCAGTCTGCCAACCCGCACCGGGCCAGCGTGGTAGACTATGGCCTGAATCCCCCTTGCATTGAGGGGAGGCCCGTGCCCAGCAGTGGGACGTTAAAAGGGCTGTTGTTAATACAGATGATGGTAAAGCCCCTATTGTATGTAGGTACCTTTGTCTATATCCAAAAGTGCATTAAACGTCTTTGGAATGCTATCAAAGAAAAATAAATGTCATAAATAATAGTAACATTATTATTTTTGGAATCTGGCAACACCTGCGATCATGCAAACGGCGCGCCAACAATCGTCACATCCCACTCGCATCTTGAGCAACGCCCATAAATTCAGCTCTCGACTGGAACACCATAACCTTTGTCGATATCAATCGCTGTGCCTACCCATTTCGAAATAACAATGATATATTGCAAATTTGATACATAATCCAACACCCGTAATCTCTAATTTTGCCTGTATACTGTGAGGATAAAAGTAAAAGTGGGGATATAGGATAAAAGATTTAAAGTACGACAACTGTACCGGAAACAATTGGCAGATTCTTAACAACATTACTTAAATCTCACAACAAATTTGAATTTATTATTATAATATTATATGTAGGTATATATGTATGTATGACAGGTATATTACTATAATTACGTATATTAATATATATATTGTTTTTTTTTTTTAAGTAGGTATACAAAATTTGCTAAATGTTGGCTTTAATCATAATTTTATTCGTTAAAGTTTGTATTTTACTATCATATTTTTTTTTCTCGACTACGCGATCTTTGCATTTACGTCTTTAATTTCTTGCACCCACTTAGTTTGTTTGTATTTTCCTCTCTCTACATTACTCTAAGGTTGGCTGGTAGAAAATGCCTGAGGCATTAAGCTTACATTTGTACATTTTATTACTCATGTAGAATTGTGCAATAAATAAATAGACAGAAGACATAGGCCAGGAGGTGGAAGCTATATCACTACCAGTTATTAATAAGAAAAATACTTTCTAAGTGCGCCTACAGGTCTATATAACTTAACTTTGTCTTTGCTTTAATTATCTGTCTAGATATGTTTTTTTGATGGGCTGTATGGGCTGTATTTGTAGGTTCAGGTTTTGCTTTTGGTAAGTATCATTACACCTCATACAACGAGTGACACTAGTCTAATTAAAAAAAAAAGATTCTGTTGCCAAAAATAACTCTGAATAAATCCTGGATCTAAAGAGAATTATATTTTTTTTGGATTCGCAGTTCATTTTATGGTCGCTGGGTGCTCTGTATGACTTCATCATACAGTTCCTGGCCTACAATTATATGTATTTAGTTCAGCACTATTTCGTAATATATTATGTTGTTAATGTAATGTTTTGTTAATGTTAATCTCGCTCCAGCATCGTAGGTGTCGCATTCATGTTCCTACAAGTCTGTTTACAAATAAAAGGTATCGGTATATATCGTTGGTATATCGGCCGCCTTGAACACAAGGCGTGCAAGTTCAAATCCAGGGCTTGTACTTCTGAGATCATTTTCATGTGCGAATGTAATTTTCAATCATGATTACCACTTGCTGAACGGTGAAGGATATCATTGTGAGGAACGCACGTTTACACGGTACGTCACGTGTTTCACCTGTACGTCTACAGAAGGGCGTGTGAAGTTCACCACCCTGCACTGGGTGGACTATGACCTAAATTACGCTCGTATTGTAAGGGAATGTGCCCGGTATAATGGTAATAGGCTCGCTCCCTATTTAATTGGGACCAAAATATATCGGCGAAGTGTGGGTGTACTGTAGTGCGCGTCTACCTACCCCTTTGGGGAACACAGGCGTAATGATGATATATGGTATATAACTTGCCTACATAATGATAATATGATGATATATGAAGGCGGTGATACGTGATAACACGGTCTTGCATCAACCTCCGCCATCCCATAGCAACTGATAATACATACATCATCGCGCATGAAATCACTGAAGGGTAGGCAGGGTTGCACTGCATTTCATTCACACTTCACCGATGTATTTTTGATCGCACTGTAATAGCAGCGAGCCTATTGCCATTATACCGGACACACTCCCGCTCAATGCGAAGGGAATTTCAGACATGTCCACCACGCTGTCCCAGTGCGGGTTGGTAAACTTCACACGCCTATCTGTAAGAGTGTAGGTTTCCTTACAACTTTTAACGAAAGGCAATCATTATCATGTTCGTACCTACTAGAAATTATATTCGGTCTGAAAATCTCAAGAGTGTGAACCAACTCCCCTGGTTACTTGGATGAGGGGACTACAAGGCTGTGCTATTTCAAACTAGAAACCCATTTCTTGGGTGAATAACTCGTATATCTGGATAGGCCTTAATCTCGGTACTTAACCCACTCGTGTCATTTCGTTGAGCTTTGACAGGATTGTGGGATTATGTGGACCTCGTTTTATGATCGCTGCTAAGCTAATCGCGTTACAGAAGTATTTCTAAGCTTTATTATGTGATAGCAAATTAATTCTAAGTTAAAAGTTACTGCCTGCTTTGAACATACGGGAGCGAGCGTTTTATTGAAAATGCACTGTGTGCCTATAATAAAAAATATCAATAATACTACATCATCTACATCATCACGCCTTTATTCCCCGAAGGGGTAGGCAGAGGTGCACTGCAGTGCGCCCACACTTCGCCGATGTATTTTTGGTCCCAATGTAATAGGGGGCGAGCCTATTGCCATTATACCGGGCACATTCTCCCTCAATACGAAGGAGATTTTAGGGCTATAGTCTACCACGCTGGCTCAGTGTGGGTTGGTGAACTTCACACGCCTTCTTCTATGGACGTGCCGGTTTCCTCACGATGTTTTCCTTCACCGTTTCATAGCAAGTGGTAATCTCGGATAAAAATGAGTTTCGCACATAAACGCAGAGGTTCGAGCCGGGGTTTGAACCTGCACACTTTGATTGCAAGGCGTGCATTAGACCACTCGGCTACCACTGCTCAATTTCAATAATATAAATATCAACAGACAACACATATTTTCTCATCGTAAAGATCCTAAGCTAAGCAACGCTTGTAGTATGGATGGAGTGGGGGTGATCCCAGTAACACCCAGATCAGGGCATATACTGAAAAGGACATTTCCGAAATCTTCCGCTGACGGGAAACAATCAACAACCATCTGGTGAAGTGAACTGAGCGGCCTATCCTCGAACCATTAGATCAGGCCATAATATCGCAAAGATTTAATCTATGTCATCAAGGCTACGACAACTGTAAAACAATACTGCTAAAGAGATCGTAGGGACGCCGTTCTGTGTTAAGTATATCAACGGTTACCTAACTTTTTCCCAATCTCGAAACTCTAAACGAAAATTAGAATAATTTCTAATTTAACACTATCATAAGCGCAGGTTATCACACGGCGACTCCTACGCAGGCATTTCGGTTATCGTGTCATAAAATTTATGATGATTTCCACATCAGTCGTAGGTTATTCTAACAGTTTCACATAGCTATATAGCTGGCCGTACCTATATTGCAACGCTTACATTTATGCGATGTGGGTGTGGTAAAAAAAAATACAAAATATGTTAGCGAATTTACCACCGTGGCAACTCCACGATATCTCCTCTAAGGTTATGCATATTTTAGATTTGACACAAATTCAACTAATGCACACAATGGGGTGTCAATGGTCGCGCGTCAAAATGTTTACCAATAGCAAAACGAACTCTGTGTTAACTTATATAAGATAGCTTAATCAAGGTCCGATGTCCGTAAATAAACTCAACTGCGTTTCTGTAATTAAAGAATTTTATTGTTTTACAAACGAATTTGTTTTATAAAATAAGTACTTACGGCTTTACAAAATATCACTTTACCTACCTGTAATTAAAGAAACAACATTTAAAGCTTTTAATTTCACGAATATCGTCTCCTTTCTAATTATTCTTCCGTTATTTTATTTAACAATTAAGTTTTCTGTTTTCTCTATAACCTTCAAATCACAATGACGTGCGCAATGCATTAGTGTCATGTCTTGATCCACCTTTTTTTTTTTTTTTTTTTAACGTCGGAAAATCCTTTATGGATACCCTGCCACCTCGGGGGAAGTAACAGGGTTATGTGGGAGTCCCGGCAGAAGGCCGTATACCCACTAAAAACCGACGGTGTACCATCTTCCGCTTATATCGGGGCGCCACGGGATCGCTTTCGCATGCACCGCGAATGTCTTGATCCACCTGCCATTCATTCGTTCCTACCTTCAACCATCTATCTCAGCGGTCGTTTCGCTAATCATTCGAGCGACTGAGCGCGGGTAAATTCAAATTAAGGAAATGATAGGTATGTATGTAGGTTATCATTTCTTTACATATACATAGAGATTGTATTTCTGTGGTTAAAGCCACGCCCTCACGCGTCTAAATTGGCTTGCGCTGTCAGTGTCATTTCGATGTAGAATGAACTTTTCTGTGTATGCCAATACAGTTCCTTTTTGTATTGAGAAAAATTGAGACGCGCGAGTCTCGACGGGTTAGGCTCTATTCTATAAAAAAAAAAACATACCGGCCGAATTGAGAACCTCCTCCTTTTTGGAAGTCGGTTAAAAATCGACATTACTTATAGAGACACAATAATCTTGGCCACAACATAAACAAATTTAGAACATAAATATGTGTAATACATAAGTAAAAGTAATAATTAAAAAATATCTGGCTAATGAAAATCGACATTTGTTTTACCGGTAACACAAAAAAACAGAACCTTTGAGTAAATTGTTGAACAAAATAAAGTGGGGTCAATTATTAACATGCCGGTTATCGAAATAAATTAGCATTGCGTGTATGTGGTGCATGTTCCTTTGACTGTTAGTTCCTGGCACAGGGGTGCTCAAACTTTGATATAGACCGCCATAAAGTTTGACCCCTCATTTTTTTTTATATTTACTTACAAAAAAATGCCATGTCGCAATTTTACTCAGAATTTTCTTTTTTCCAAATTTTATTATATCGGGGATAATTCTGGTGGCTTTTAATTTAGCCAAATGATCGAAGTCAATAATAGCTTATTTTAATAGCAGTGTTCTTCTTTAAATTGAATTTAAATTAGTATTTTTTTATATTGTTTTCTTAATAATTTCAATGTATAGTATTTTTTTACTATATTTACCAAAGAAGTAAGTAGGCAGATTTCTACTGTTAGCCAACTCGATTTAAACTGATATACTAACTAGGTTTGAATAGTAGACTATGTCAGTTGGCGGTAGGAAACCTTCCTTGAAAGACTCTACTTTATGCTTCACGTCTAAGTTTCCCTCCACCAATAATGACTTTTATATTATCCCAAAACTAATGTTCGTTAGTAACATTAGCCAGTCTGTGTTCGCCTTCGGACACTCAGGTGGAATCGATTTTGCACTTATTGCTGTACTACCGCCGACTGTACTTGCACCCATCCTTCAAAGTATAGGTAGGTACTTAAATTCATAGGGAATGAGGTTACAGCTACCTATCAGGCAGGCTGTGGGCAGTAATAAGTAACCTTTATAAGGTCATATGAGTGTGGGCTAAGAACGTAATGATATTACACTAAGCTCATAATCCTTTACTCTTAAGGATATTATTAATATTATGACGTACCTATCTACCTACGGTTAAAACCTTTCAGAGTTGTAGATAGTTATATTAATGTATTCTCGACGTAACAGAATTGTGCGGGAATTTAGAGTTGTGCTAAGTGACATTAAATTCCTACTTTGCTTCATACCCAGTTTACCATAGCCCCCTTACTATCACTTGTCTTGCAGCAATGTTTTAATTATAATTTCAGTTAATGAAAGTTAACTCAATCCTCACCATCTGGTTGAATGGCGTACTTTAGACTTTTGTATCCAGTACAGTGCGATTTACCAGGAATTTTCTCCCTCGCACCACCAAATTGTGGAATGAACTTCCTGCAGCGGTGTTCCCGGACCGATGCGACAAAGGTATCTTCCCGAAACGAGCATACTCATTCCTTAAAGGCCGGCAACGCATTTGCGATGCCCCTGGTGTTGCAGGTGCCCATGGGCGGCGTTGATCACTTACCATCAGGTGAAACGTCTGCTCGTTTGCCTTCCACTCTTATAAAAAAAAACAGTACAAATCAGTAAAAAATTGACAGTCAGTATTAAAACAACAATACTTTAAGAAGTGTTGGTAAGGCCCCTGGTATCTTAACCATTTGCCCCCAATTTTGATATTAAACTTTAACAACCACTGCATTGGAATAATACTAAGAAGCCACACACATTCCTTATAGCCCACAATTCCTTACTCTTAAGGTAATTACACACTCGCTAGATAAGTGCGTTGATAACTTGTTACAAACTTGTTACCAACCACAAAATTAACAGCTTAACGGTACAGAAAAGTTGATAATTAAGATATTTGTAATCTTTTTTGAAGTTGTTAGTGAAGGTTTCTTGGAAGTGTACCTACTTTTGTAATTTTTTTTTTTTAAATGGTATAAGATTTTTTAAAAATCATGTTTTTTAGGGTTCCGTACCCAAAGGGTAAAACGGTAACCTTATTACTGAGACTTCGCTGTCCGTCCGTCCGTCCGTCTGTCACCAGGCAGTATCTCATGAACCGTGATAGTTACAGAGTTGAAATTTTCACAGATGATGTATTTCTGTTGCTGCTATAACAACAAATACAGAATAAAATAAATATATAAGGGGGCTCCCATACAACAAACGTGATTTTTTGCCGTTTTTATAAATAATGGCACGGAACCCTTCGTGCGCGCGAGTCCAACTTGCATTGGGCCGGTTTTTTTTAATGTCGAACACCTAACATAATTATGGGCCCCAAATTTATAGAAATTTTAATCCATCTCCAAACCACCGACGAATGTATTGTAGAGAAAATACAAGAGTGTTTTATACGTTTATGACTTATATTATTTGTTGTATAATCATGTGTAAGGCTTTTTAACTCACACGACATTTTTTGAACTTGTACATACAACATAGGAGCATACTCATTCGATGCAGAAAAATTAGCTGATTTCAAATATGTTTATAAATGAATATCGCCCAAAAGTTTCACCCCTTGATATATATTTGGCTAACCTATAACTCCTTGAACTCCTTTCTTTCTTTTAACTTCTTTCTTTAAATATACACAGGACGCAAATATATATGCATTGTTTCCTAACATGATCTGCTGCTCACATCCTCATGATAACTCAAGTACCTGCTCCACAGGTGAAAGTACAAACATGGAAACTCCAAGCAATCTCGCCGTAGGACCGGTCCGCGGGTCATAAGTCACCACTCCACGTAATAAAGCGAAATATTACCCGACCAACTCATAGATTAATACGTGGGCGTGGTTCAATTAGAAATTTAACCTGTTAATAAATTACAGATGGCCGCCACCCAAGGTGTGGCAACACTCAACATATTTCCCAAGAGAAATAACGGCCGTGTTGCCAACGTAAACAATTCGAATTCCGGATATTTTCGGAACGTATCCGTAATGTTTATTATGCCGTTTCCCTCCAAAAACGAATTGTCATCCATTAGTGTCCCTCGCGCTACTTTATGTCCATTTTTATTTTTACCCAATTTAAAGTTCTCTTACGGGCAACACTTTATTTATTTTTTTATACGAAGCGATATATCTAAGTTAATGCACGTCACTATAATTAGATTAGTATAAAAATTCCATTTTGAAAATGCTCTCAAAATAAATAAACAGTAACGCGATACAAGATTTCGAGATTTTCGTATAAATTAAACTTTACGGCTAGTAGTAGTTAACAGTTCGTCCAATTATAGAATAGTAACATTAAAAATGGGTTGTAAAACTCCAGTTTTGTTCCAGTAAAAATCCAATAAAATATTTTACGACTGCCATAGTGTATTTTAAGAACTATATAAGGCGTTTTATTTATTGATTTTATGAAAATTATCTTCGAAATCGTCTACAGTAGTTATAAACTGCATCGCGTGGGAAATTTCAAGCCTAAATTACTTTTTCGCAATTAACCGTAGTTGGGGGTTACTGCGATCGCCTCCAGTCCATTGATAGATGGATAGATAGATAACACTTTATTGAACCTCACCAACACATTATAATTTACCAAATAATAGATGCGTAGCTTAGTCTGACACCATAGAGGTTGGTGTGTATGCATTTATATAAAACAGTAGACGGCTCGCGTTGCATGGCATTTGTTTGGCTGCAGTTTTCTTATGTACACTGGAGGCTTAGTACAAGTTTTAACAGCGTCACATATCAACCAAATGATCGACTCTTTTTAAAGATAATCACAGCAGCGCCTAGTGGAAACTCGTAAAGCCGTAGATAGACAGGGCGTCAAGACGCTCTCTGCATTTTTTTTACCAATACCAAAACAAACTCTTTGTCAATAGACATAAATAAACTCTCTCCATGACAATGGCATTTTGGTGAAGAATGAGCTTTTTCTACAAGACAATACAGTTCGTTTTGGTATTGACGATAACTGCGAAGCGCGCTTTGACGCCCCAGTCTGCCCAGGGCTTTACTGTTACTATTGAATACTTTAACTAATACTAAAACTTATACGAAAGGCTGTTTAGTTATCCGATTTTTTAATTTTAAACTTCTTGCCAGTACAAAAAAATATATGACCAAAATATTTCGAAATTCGAATCAATTAAAATTTAAAATGCGGGATTCGCGATTGGTCGAATCTCAGTTCAGTACGATTGATTAATACCGGCGTTAATCAATAAGCGCCTATCGGCGTTTGCTATATCTAATGATCGGCTCCGAGAGTTCGTTAGCGACGGTGCCAGGTAATCGTTTATCCATGCATCACGGCCAATCCATGTGTTATTCGATTTTTAAATACGATATTGTTTGTGGTTTAGGGTTCTGCTTCTAAATAATGCGGGTTTCACAACAATATCGCGCACCATACATTGTTATGGACACGTTCACACTGTACTGTACTATAAATTATTGGCTTACTATACGCTATAAATTGGTGCGATGCGCAGAGTTCATGCTATGCTATATCGCGCGCCACCCTTTTCCTCCTCTCTCACCCCCGGCTGTCCTGTCAACTGAGCTTGCTATATACTATAAATGCATGCGATAATATCGCGTAATGTGAACGCCCATGCTATGCTATACTCCCTCCTCCGGTAAAGCAGTAAAAGTCACCTAACGGCCAACAGCGTAGCCCTTTTAAAAAACAATGCTATACTATATAGCATCCTTCTTTGCTATACTTTATAGCACAATAGTATAGCGTCTGAAACCCGCTTAACTTAACTTTAGTCTTAACTTTTCTACCGCAATTTAGATCTAATCAACATTATGCTATGGGCTGTGTATCAATTAAAGATGTTATATGGACAGGGTTGCCGTATGTATTGTCGTGTGGTCTTCTAGACCCCGACACACCTTTATAGCTTGTTATTTAATAACTGGCCTTACCACATTAGATATATTCAAGCAGTATTGTTTTAATATTAATCTTTACATTATGTTATTGTTTTCATATTTCCTGTGTAAACTAGTCCAGCTATTCAGCAGTAATTCACGAATTGTTATATCAAGAGGGAGCTTTTTCTAACATTTGACAAATATAAATGACAAATTTATGCGTGACTTTGTCGTGTAGACATAGACAATCTGTCGTGCACAGATTGTCTATGTCTACACGTATAGATGGCGATGGCAGCAATAAGACCCGATGTTTTTTACGTATTTTGGCATATTTAGGTAGCTGCACTTTTAATATGATTGCTAGGAATATTACTTGCTTAGATTTTGGACAGTTTATGTTGTACAAGAACGGTTAAAAAAGCATTTAGTTATATTAAAATTGATACTCCCCCTCGCATTGTAGAAAGACCCGTGCCCAGCAGTGGGACGTTAAAAGGGCTATATTAGTAGTAGTAGTATTAAAATAATGCTACTGAAGAGTATTTTCATGCAAATGTTAGACAAACATATTGCAGAATGTTTGCGGATCGACCGCGCTCGGCGCTTCTATTTCTATCTCCTCTAAGGTTTTCAATTTCGCGACTGTACTTCATTTTTATTTCACTGTACGGAACTTCTGAAATACTTTTTATCGACGCTACTTAAAGTGTTATCGTAGTAATATTTTGATACACCTCATCTTGCGATCAAATCAAATGCAATTTGAATAATAATGACCTACCTACCTACCTATCAATAATAAATAACACCCTGTACACACTGGGGCAAGCGAATTCACTTGCCTTTTATTAAAAATGTACTTTAGACTTATATATATAGAGGCTGAATTGCTGACTTCGTAACTAAATTCACTTACGTCATTAATGAAATTTAGTTGAAAAATGTACTGCGGCAAATTTCTGAAATGGTCTTATCGGCATGTGCCTTGGTCTAGATGTAACTAATCGCTCCCAGTCCATTACGGTTCCCATTGTACAAGCTTTGCTTAGTTTGGGATCATACGATGAGTATGTATTGTCTGGCTATATTTAGTTAGTTTAGGAATAAGCATGTAATTTTCAATAATGCTAACCACTTGCTGAACGGTGAAGGAAACCATCGTGAGGAAACCTGCACGTTTATAGCATGGCGTGTAAATTCACAAACCCGCACTGGGCCAGCGTGGACAATGGCCCAAATATCCTTACCCTGGAAATAGGCTCACCCCTATAACATTGGGACCAAAATACATCGGCAAAGTGTATGTATGTATGTATAATATTAGCAAAAAAATGTCGAGCGTCTTAGGAAGCGCCTATGTGCGCAGGGCTTAGCACATATTTCATAAGCCTTGTATTCGGCCTTCAAAGCTATGATTGCAGAATTAACCGCTAATATTCAAATTAATTTGAGCTTGTTATTGTCCGGTTGATTCAAATTTATTGGGCTTATTGCCAATAAAATAAATGATATACCTAGCTTAACTGCTAAGCGTTGGTATAATCTTTATTAGTTATTACTTACCTACTATCAAAGAGTTTAAGACGATATTAGAGTGGTCACGCCTTCTGACTTGACTGTAAAGTGTATATCGAGGGGTGGAAGGCTATTTGTATTAAGCAACACTTGGGCGATATTGACTTATACACATGTTTGGAATCAGCGAATTTTTTGCGTCCAATAGGTACGTATGCACTCGTGTAAAGTTTAAAAAAATGGCACTTAAGTCAAATAGCCTTTCATCCCTCGATATGATAATTGCATCAGTGTCAAATACCGTTTACCGGTAGCTTGGCCTACATATTTTGATTTTTAATAATTGCTCAACCAACAGTTTTATTTTAATATATCCGTTGGATGATTGTATTTAAGTTATGCGAATATGTTGCGTATGGCGTAATGATACGTAGGGCGTTTATGCCATGTATATCTTTACTTCAACACTTTTTGTTTACAACTGACAACGCCGGTTTACTTACAAAACGATCGTCCTAACTTTTTCCACTTTTCTATGCTTATTTCAAATACGCAATAACAAGCGACGAGGGTAAAGCCACGTGCATACGCGCACATTTTGACGCGCGCGTCTTGCGCACGTCATAATTTTTACTGATATTAAAATTATCTCAATTGACTCACTGAAAAAGCTCATTGTTCAACTAAACGTCGCGTGGGGCTTACCACATAAATTAAATCATTATTTAGAATAAGTATAAGAATAATTTATTTCCAAAAAACTTAACACAATGAAACATTATTCGTGAGCGGACCAAACTAGACTCGGGGTCTGTATCTTGGTGCTCTTATGATATACTTTTTGTCTAAGTAAATCTAGAAATAAAATAAAATTAAGAGTGTAATTAAAATAATCATAAAAGAAAGCAAAAAAATAATAATAAAATATTAATCAATTTACGTGTTGGACGAGGTGTGAGTCTATGTGTATGTGTGGGTGTTTTTATATTGACACACGGTTCGTTTTGGTATTGTCAAGCATTTTGCCGGGCGTTTAAACACCCTAGTGCGGCCAGGGCTTACAACGTCGCCATTCATTACCAGTCGTGCAATCTAACAAAGAATAATAAGTAAATAGAAAACATATCGCCATTGACAGTGGTGACGCATGCGCAACGGACAAAGAAACATTATTTATGCCAACCGCGGCACATGACGAGCCGTACAAGCAAATTAAACGCGCCTAATGACCTGTGAATCAGCTTTGAATAATATTCATTAATATATTCTACACAAGCAGTGTTAGCCCGGATGGCAGAACGCCTTGAACGTGAGGAGTACATGTTCAAATCCCGGACCCTCACCTCTGGGATATTTTTCTTTTGTTTACTAGCTGACCCGGCGAACTTCGTACCGCCTTAGAATTAATAAACGTTAAATGTGTGATGTTAAATGCCTTCTCCTTGGCATTTTAAAACAATAACAGTAAATATAGTTCTCAAGTACTGACAAACGTTGACAGACGACTCAAATATAAACATTCTACAACCAATTAATTGACAGTCAGAATTTTATAATTTTTTTAATTCCAGCAAAACATATATTGTGTGTTTGAAATAGCACAATAAAGCCTTTTTTATTTGCATTCTATCGTCTTATTATCTTCCTCGCAGTTTTTCCATATTTTCCCAAAGGAGATTGTCATCCTTCATACATTAGCTGCCATATTTTGCGTCATTGTCTGTGGTTACCATGGTTACTCGTGTACGTTTCTCTGTTTATGGTTTCTTGTTTTTCTCTAATGTCAATGATTGGATATTTCTACTACTACAGCCCTTTTAACGTCCCACTGCTGGGCACGGGCCTCCCCTCAATTGGATATTTAATAAATAATAATTAATCCATATTTTCTCACCGTTTAAACCTTCCCTGGACTACGACAAACATTTTAAAACCAAAATTAGCCAAATCGGCCCAGCCGTTCTCGAGTTTTAGCGAGACTAACGAACAGCAATTGATTTTTATATATATAGAGATTAACGATTCATAAGTGCCTGTATTGGTTTACATTAATACAAAAAAATTATCATGATTCAGATTCTGTATTTTCGGATTTTATGTACGAATGTCATTTTAAATAATGATTAACCTGAATTTGCCATACAAAATTTGACTTAGCGACACTTTTGGGCGATATTCACTATAATAGTTAGTTAGATATTCACTATCAGCTAGTTTTTCTGCGTCGAACGAGTATGCTCTCCTGTAAAGTTAAATAAAATGTCGCTTGAGCCAAATAGCCCTTTAACCGCTCGATGTAAACGCTTATGTCAAGCTACTGTATATTAAAAGCAGGTACTGTTAAAGATACATCTACTTAAAATCGGACGAATTCATCTCTAGTTTTATGAGCTCTACATTTCGTAGCTCAGTTGAGTAGCTGCGTATAGAACTTACTGTGCTATGGAGGTCATTGTCTTGGTAAAGGATTGTCCATAAGACCACAGATTTGGACACAAGAAGTTGGTCTATGATATTGATAAGACTAAGGAAGACTTAACTAAAGCGTTGAAGGCATCACACCAAAGCAATATTGTTTCTATAGCCAACTGTGGTTTAGAATAATCGTTATAGGTAAACTGTAAATGGGAGCACCTTACTATACTAGCTTCCCAAGCGTAATGCCAAAATTTGTATCTAGACTGCTCGAGTATAATTATCTTCTAGTATTGAGGCAAAGGAGGTACCTGCTCTCATGGCGTTGCTGCTCCTCAGAATGTATTAGACACAATCCTTCATATTTATAATTTTGAAAAGAGTAACCATTGAGTTTCTTACCGGCTCTTCTCTACTATAGGTACTACGACTATTTGTAAATGCTTTTTGGCCTAAACAAATAAAAAACAATATATTTTAATTAAAAATAATAATAATACATCATCACGCCGGTATTCTCCGAAACGGTAGGCAGAGGTGCACTACAGTGCACCCACATTTCACCGATGCATTGTCGTCCCAATGTAATAGGGGACGAGCCTATTGCCATTATACCGGGCACATTCTCTCTCAATACGAAGGAGATTTTTGGACTATAGTCCACCACGCTCGCCCAGTGCGCGTTGGTGAACTTAACACGCCTTTCTATAGGCGTGCAGGTGTCCTCACAATGTTTTCCTTCACCGTTTTGATTTTGATTTTAAAGATGAAGCGTCCGTGGCAAGAGCCACGCGACTTAATTTGCTCGCGTCATAGATGACTCTTCGTTATGCTGTCAAATGAGTGTAAATGCGCTTTATTAATGAGGTAATACAGTTCATTTCGGTATTGGCAATATATTATCGGATGCTATTGACGCGCCTGTGTACGCAGGTCTTAAACTCAGGGAAAGATAGGTCATTTCCGGGTATTAGCTGATCGTAAAGCTCTTCAAATGGCCACTTTAACGATGGTTAACACTAACACGTGAATTAGAATTTACAATAACGTGTTTTGCATGAAGTAACAGTTTGGCAACGTAAAGTATACTTTACATGTATATAATACTAGCTTCTGCCCGCGACTTCGTCCGCGCAAACTTTGATTATTCAATATCGTTATAAATTAGTCTATATGTTATTGTGATGTGTAAACAACAATACTGTAAAGTTTCATCAAAACCCGTTCTGTAGTTTTTGCGTGAAAGAGTAATTAACATCCTCCATCCTCACAAACATTCACATCATCACTATATATTATAAAAACAAAGTCCTCCGCCGCCACGTCTGTCTGTCTGTTCGCGATAAACTCAAAAACGACTGCACCCATTTTCATGTTGTTTGCACCAATGGATAGAGTGGTTCTCGAGGAAGGTTATTAGTCAATTTGTCAAGTTTTGTGTACATCGGCATAAGTATAATTATCCATATTTGTTGGAGATGTTAATAATTAGGGTTCCTTAAGTCCGCGAGAGCGAAGTCACGGCTAGTTTATAATATTAGTAGGATACATTACAAAAGTGTAATGTTCTTAATGTCTCCCCGCACAGTGGGGCGTTAAGACGCGCGCGAATTCTTTGCCAATACCAAAACGGTCTGTATTGACTCAGAGACAAAGCTGATTCTTCAATGCAATTTCAATTTTGACACTTGAGACGCGTGGCTTTTACCTATGAAGTGTAGATATAAGGAGAACAATCTCATATGGGAGAAAAGTGTCCAACTGTATCCTATAAATAACAGTTCAAAACCATGGGGCCGTTCAAGTATTACGTAAGCACTATGGGGGGTGGGGGTCTTTGTTTTGCTTATTTTGGATGACATGGGGGGTAGGGGAGTCTAGAGAGTGAGAGAGTCAGAGTGATTACGTCACCGGTGGTTATTTACTTTTTTACACGAATGGCAACCCTCACATGGTCTATGCTTGAAATCGTAACGCATTTTCGGGGATAAAATTATAATTAAACATTATAATATAAAAAACAATACATTTTTAATTTAAAAAATGTTTACGTAAGCATGGGGGGAGGTGGTAAGAGCTTTGCTTACTTTTGCTGACAAGGGGGATGGGGGGGGGGGGGGGTAAATAATTGTATTAAATCTGCTTATGTAATACTTGAACGGCCCAAAAGGCGTTCGCGCTGGTGTAGACAAAGAGTATGGTATGAACTCCAGTATGCCGAGTTAAAAAAAATTTATACCATTGACAAAATTGTCAAAATAATGCCACAGATGTGAATGTGGCGCCACCCTTATCTAACGCATTTCGACGGACACTTTCTCAATACACAGATGGTTCTCCTTATACACTCCATACTTTTACAGAAAGTCTTTATGCATATTGACACAGAATTTGTTTTGGTGTTGACAAATATTTATCGCGAGAATCATGACGCCCCCAGTGTGCGGATTTATCGTAACGTGCTTCTATGAACTAGCATTCCGCCCTTATCAGATCAATGACGACATAGTATATATATCCTTGTCCAAACACCATATTCCTACCATCAAATACCACATTTTCTTTATTTTCTACAAGTTTTTCTGTCGGTCCAGTGTGGTCGCGTCTCACCAGCGGCCGGCATGCCGAAAGGCAGCGGCCTCTTTGATCGCGATAGCGGCCCCTTTCATGTCTGTCCAGGGTTGACAGAAAAAGTTATTCCTAGTTAACTTGACTGGAAATTAATGTTGTAGCACTCACCGTAGGCCGTCTGTTCAACAAATTAATGTTAGTGTTTTTGTAATTAATTTAATTGTAATTGTTGGTAGAATTGTTTATGTCACAGTTAATCATCATTTAGTAGAGCGGAGATAGTTGAATAGATAACTCTACATAAAGTTTAAACCATAGTTAAAAGATCTTTATATCCAGGCTGTTTTAGTCTTTATATTAACTACCAAAACTTTAATTATTTCCAATTTTACACTGGGGCGTCCACGCTAGCGTGTCAATTCTTTTTCCATATGAAAACAAGCTGTATTGACCATGGAGATATTCTGACGTAGATGGCATTTCGAGCCCGCGCTGCGGTAAATTTTTCTGGTTTATCCGACTCCGCTATTGTTGTTTTCCCATATTATTGCCGTATACTACAGGTACATGAGATAACAACAATGGCGGAAAAATCACCGCAGAGCTATACGAAGAGTGGAGTCGTTATGGGTACAACAATTTAGTATTTTCAAAAAAAAATTCGCTTGTGTCTTGATGCCCCGGCATGCTCGGGGCCTTATACGGATTATTAAAGTTTACACAAATCCGCATATTGACAGATATATGTAGGGCGAGCCTAAATAAGACTAGAGCATTATTTACCGAGAAAAACTGTACTTGACTGCTCGCTCGATGTAACGTGACTAGTTTCTTTTGCTACCAAGAATTGTATACCAACTAGAGGATACCCCACGTTATTATTACAATAGATATATTTTTTACACACTCTTTGTGTAAAATACTAGACTATATAAATTCGTAAATTTATAAAAATTATATTACTCAGAAATTTACAGAGAGTTCTGACAACACATCGTATAATCCCAAATTATACAAAGCATGTACTATAGGTGGCATTGACTGGGGGCGATCCCAGTTACACCCAGAACAGAGCAAAATCCGAAAAGGTCGTTTTCAAAATGTGCCTCTAACGGGAATCGAACCTGCAATCACCGAGCGCTGATCAATATCGTAAAAAAATATTAACAAGACTTCCGAGAATACCTATGACCACGGTAATTTGTTTCAATTTAACGGTAATAAGGTTTATCGGGACACGCATGACATCGTAAGACACTTTCACAAATCCGAATCGCCATAAAAGAATATATCCAAATCATAATAAATATCGATAGTAACACACAATTACTGACCGCAGCATCGATTCCAATCGATTAAATTTATTACTTTATTAATCACCCCAAAAACATTGCGACGGGACCCCATAAACACCACCAGGAGCGGCGAACGCGCACCATACATTCAAACAGAGATCGATATCGAATCGATAAAAATAAATCGATAAGCTTATCTAGAGAATTCACCATCCACGGAAATCACCGCAATAAATACAAGGAGCCTCAATTTGTCCACCATAAAGTTCTTTAAGATGCAATTTGTCAACGTCACGTCGCAATGCGTATCGATGCATCGGAATGGAGCGATCGAGATCGATATCTCGTCTTTGTATCGATGCTGACGATTATCCGATTGCCGATTGTGTATTTGATTGTAAGCGCGCGCGCATGCAACGTGAATTGTTAATCGGAGCGGCTATATTCGAATGCAAAGTCGATGGTTTTGTATATTCAAATTTTGAATAACAATAACTGTTTTGACGGCGTATGGAATACAGATGCAGGGGCCGGTTGAATGCAGATTGCCAAAATTTAAAACAATAAATCGTTGGCTGAAAATAACCAAAAAAAAAACCGGCCAATTGCGAGTCGGACTCGCGCACGAAGGGTTCCGTACCATTATCTATAAAAACGGCAAAAAAATCACGTCTGTTGTATGGGAGCCCCCTTAAATAATTATTTTATTCAGTTTTTTAGTATTTGTTGTTATAGCGGCAACAGAAATACATCATCTGTGAAAATTTCAACTCTCTAACTATCACGGTTCATGAGATACAGCCTGGTGACAGACGGACGGACGGACAGCGAAGTCTCAGTAATAGGTTTTCCGTTTTACCCTTTGGGTACGGAACCCTAAAAAACAAACAACGACTCCAAATACATATTTAGATTTGTGCACTCAAAAGCTAGAAATAACCGTAGATTTAAAATTACTTAATATTTGTTTACATTGGACTGGAACCGATCATTTACCCTCAGTAATTATTATTAGGCAAGAATTCTAAAACACATGTTTCTCTATAACGTATCTTTGCAGATTACACAAACCGATTTTTAAACCAAGCAATTACTAGTTTGTATTTTTACAACTTTCGACCCCCAATTTTACTCCTTAGGGACTTGAAAGCAACCATAAAAATCACACATCACTTATCATCAGAATATAAATAAATGTTATTGCATATCACAAAAACGATTCACTGTTATATAGAATTGTATAAATGTGATTAAATTCTAAGTATACTTAGAAAGGTAGCTTAAATATTTGTAGGAGATCAAACGGACTAGTAAGATGTGGACAGATGTTGCAGGGTTGCTACCTTATCGTACAATCCTTTAAAGGCAAAACGGGAAAATACTGACATTGATCAACCATCTTGAAGCTATGCCATACTACCGTATTCCACCTAAAGGGCCCCACGAACGAGACGATTTGGAAGTCTAACTGAAAATTCAATAGACTAGTTCTTGGCGGTTAATTTCTCAACTGATAGGGTAACACATCGTGCTGTCCGTCGAGGGATAAGTTAAGCAGGCTACTAATTTAAATTTGAAATTCGAATTCATCTTAGCTCCGAGTTTTTAATTTAATATCTTCTCAAATAAGTAAGAGCTCGACTTTTCTATTTATAATTTAAAAGGTAACCCTATACCGCACGTCGTCAGCCAGCTCTGATGAAATTATCATAAACTAACTTACAGAGGCGCAGTTCAAAGCGCTTGGCTCGAGGACAGGCCGGAAAACGGTTATTAGTGCCAGTCAAATTACAACCTGATGAAGACTGGCGGTTAGAATACAGTTTGGTACGCCCTTTGTATTTAAAAAAAATACCTGTCAACGTAGATGTTAATTTTCCGTTTTTTTTTTAAGATCAAACACGAATTTTGAAATTGGAATTAGAGTGGGTTGGTTGTCAACTTGTTGGTAATGATGAAATTAGAAACTCAATAGTTACGTCTATGGTTAGAAATATGGGAGTTCTAAATACTTCTGACTGATTGTTTTAATACGAACCTTTTTTCACATTTCTAAGTAGTCGAATAAAAAGACCATAGTGAATATTTTAATGCTGAATGATGTATGCTTCTACAAAATTATTTCAAATAGTAGGTAGGTTTCATAACAAATGAAAATCGGAAAAATGTTTGTAAATTCGCCGATCCTTTTTCAGCATCGTACAATTACCGGAAGTTAAATAAAGCGAGCTAAATAACCTGTGCAATGTAATTTTCTCCCTCCAAATTGAAAATAAAGTGTTTTTACAAAGGAAACAGTGCCCACACAAACGGTACGGTGAACTTTTGGTATAAACATATTGGCGAAGCATCTGGTATTCATTTTTAATTTGGCTGATAAATAATCACGTCCGGAAATTCCATCTTGTGTGTAATCCTATTATAGCTGGCTACATACTATGCGATCGAAATAAGAATAGGAATGTCAATAAGCTCTATCTGTCAAATATCAAATGAAAAGTATGGTTTGCAAAAAACTTATTTGCTAATCAATAATAATACCTACATCAAATATAAATAAAAAGGTGAAATTAGTAGTAGATTGTCTTAATAGAATATTTAATTATTTAAAGTCATAATTCGTTTTTTCACGTCACAATATGGCGCAAAGTCGATCCTATTCTCATTTGATTCGCATAGTACGTAACGATATATGGATAATCGATATAGGTCCTAAGTCAAGTAACGAAATATATATTTGTATAGTTGTTATGACTTAATATTTAAAAGCACGAAAACATATGGTGTAAGGCATTTGACTAAAGTATCACTTTGGGCGATATTAACATATATTATTACAAGCTTTATATTAACTTGCAATGTATGTATGTCCGGGTGGAATCTTGCAACTGAATTTTCAAATCGTCTTTAACCGATTGAGCTGATATTTGGTATACACGCTTATTTTGGATGACAATGCATGCTTAGCTATGTGACGTCATTCTAATTCCAATATGGCGGATCGTCCAACATGGCGGAATAGTTATTTCTCCTGCACTACCACAGTATGGGTATCAAATGAAAAGGCCTTTGAACGGAACTTTAACAACTTTCTCTGAACGGTTTGGTATAACTTGATTATTTTTTGTAAATTTTGTATATTGATTCCTTTTTGCTTAACTACGTCCAATTGATAAAAAAATGTTTATTATACACATTATAAACTGAAGCCATGATCATTATACATTGAGAGTATTAGTGGACATGGGGCCCAGGTGGTATGTTGGAGGAGCTAGAGGATTTCGAAATAAGGCACCGTATTGTAATGTGAATAGCAACCTGAAGTAACTATCGATACCAGCCATCATCGATGCCATAGACAAGTTGAAATGCAAATTGCGGGAAATACGCGCCTCGGCATCCGTAAGATCCGCGCGGCGATACGCAATGTGTCAACGCGGACGTTGAATACCAACTTAATACCAAGCTCATTTGCCGTTCGAAAATTGAAAACAAAACAATTTTCTTTTTTACGAGATTAATTAAATGCAATTATATATTCTGTCAGTATCAAGTAATTCAATAAAATCAATAAATACTTCAAATAATAATGGGTAATTAATTAAAGATGGCGATAACAATTAAGAACTTATTCAAAATAAAACTAGTAATGAGGATTTATGTTGAATGTAAAAAAAAAATGTTACGCCAACGTAATTCTTTTTTTGAAACAAATTCTGTCTTGCTAATTTAGTAACTAGGGTGTTTATTTCTTCAAAGAAGGTTTAGTACGTGTAAAGATAATTTTGTCCATGTCGGACATCGGAATGATACGCACGCTATAATATACCTAGCTGCATCAGATAAAGTAGAACCGGAGAAACGCGAGAAGTTATGCACGCATTTAAACTGAGATTTGATATAGTATAAAGTATGCATGAAATAAATTATGTACATACAGTTATATTTATACAATATTGCCATCGTTAAAAAAATATTAGTAGAGTTATCATGCTTAGCATGAGCGTGTTGTAGACATAAGTTTTATCTCTTTCAACTGTCAGATATGTCGAAAAATGACGTCACTTCGAGCTTTTTGTACTGGACATGGATCGGTGTGACGTCATTTTCTCGACGAATCTGACAGTTGAAAGAGATAAAACTTATGTCTACGCGGTCATACTGGGACGTCAACGCTCGCACCTCAAATTTAGCTATGCCAAAACGACTGTATTAGGACCATAGAGTATCTAGAGTACCCATAACGACTCCACTCTTCGTATAGCTCTGCGGCGATTTTACCACCGTTGTTGTTATCTCATGTATCTGTAATATACGGCAACTATATGGGAAAACAACAATGGCGGGGTCAGATAAACCAGAAAAAATTACTGCCGCGCAGGTTCGAAATGCCATCTTCGTTATAATATCTCCATGGTATTGACCCATAGAAAATGTTCTTTCTACAATGAAATGACACTGACAGCGCGAGATAACTTTGACGCGTAGGGATGTGACTTTTAAGACAAAAATTCAATCTTGTAAAGTCTCACCGAACCGACCAAGTGTTTCCAAACTCCGTTGTTGGCAAAATCATCGGCTAAACTCGATGGAAGCCATAGACTTAAAAAGTGAAGTGAAGTGAATCTTTATGCGTATTGAGACAGAGTTTATTTTGGTATTGGTTTATTTTATTAACCCGCGTCTTGACCCTTCAGTGTATCGAGGGCTTTGAGGTCGTCGGTAGATACAGTGCAAAGTATGTTAACCGCATGAATCAGCCCTACATCGCTCACCTTATTTAGTACCCTAGAACCGAATAGCCGATAGATATATAGCTGAAGAAATATTATGATGTGTAAAACACACAGGCTCGCCCGTCCCACTTCGAACGACAATAAACTTCAAATAATTTAAAAACAATGTGCACTTAACCCGCGGAGAGTACAGTCGACGTCGTATAAATTGGTCGTTTGTAATTCTAAGCATATTTATGTGAGGGCCACCTTGCTGCCGAGGCTGCCAGACAAGTAGCAACTACATTGACGGACGATTGTTGATGAAACAAGCGTTCATTGCATTCATAAGTCATATTTATCACTATTATAACCAATTTTTGTCTTTGCTATTAATAACTTGATATTGTCCGAATATCCGCTAATCGTATACACATGGCCTTACTACCACCTCTTAAGAGGGTAATCCATTTGCGAGCCAACGAGCCAACGGTCTAAACCGTTGGATCGTTGGATCGTCGACTGGCGTTGGTAGTCTACTCTCATCGTTGGCGAAGTAATGGCGTGCTTCCACACGGAGTTTTCGAATTTCGAACGAATTTCAAGCATGCACAAAGAGCCAGCGAGCAAGTCCGCCGGTATATAAGTCCACAGACTTTTAAGTGCTCCATTGGCGGCTTAGACCTTTGGCTCGCGAGTTCGTTGGCGAGCCGACGGTTTTACTCGCAAATGGATCACTCCCTTTAAAGTATTGTTGTTTCAATCGTAACTGTCGTTTTTTGACAGATTTTGTTGTTTTACTGTCAAAAACTGAAAGTAATATTACAAACATTGTTGCAAGACTGGTAAGGTGGTCATCTTATTTTAATAATATCTCATCATTTCATTCATTTCGTAAAAAAGCAGAATTACTCGTTACCGTGGGAACGCTTTTTGTTATAGGGACATTATTGTCTCTTCTTCTTTTTATATAAGGGTTAAACTCTGGTCGGTGCATCTGATGAAGCTTTTACCATCTAATTCGATCCAGTTCCAGTCTCCTTCACTTCCATATACTACAAAACACCCACCTTTTCTTTTATTGTTCCATGTGTTAATATGTTAGTTTTTTTCTGGGACCAATGATATTCTAGTAAACAGATATGTTATACACGCACAAAACAACCGCAAAAAGTATTCCGTGTAACAGCGGCAGCACACATACACACTTTTCATTCATTTTACATTTCACAACACGTAGAAATGTGCAAAAGAGATGGCTTGAAACTTAAACTTAAAAACAACGAGAAAAAAAGAGATAACTAGTGTTGTCACTTGCACTTCTATGTTATGTAACATTCATCTGTCAACCAATCCGCATGTTGGTATCAAATATACGTCCTAATTAGGATGTATTCGAGTCTTCACTAGTGCGCGCTCATAACATATCTGTTTACTAGAATATCATTGAGATGGACCTTTTAATCCTTTTAGACCAGTTTCAGGCACTACATTTTTTTTCCAATACCAAAACAAACTGTGAAGAATGAGCCAATTGGCTCACTGTACCAGGGGGATGCGGGTTCGATTCCCATCAGCGACCAATTTCGGAAATGGCCTCTTCAGAATTTGCCCTGATCTGGGTGTACCTGGTATCACCCCAAGTTCATTGTATGGTACCCATAGTTCCAGCTTAGCTTATTTTGGGATCATGCAATGAGTATGGGTTGTCTGGAAATATAATATTAATAAGTGGATACATTTTTCTTCCAACTCCTCCTACACCTTTTTCGATTAAATTCGTGCGGGTTTCAAGACAATTTAGCTTTTCCCTGGGACTCGCCGAGGGTCAAACCTCTCGGTGTCTTCAATGGACACTGCTGTCGATCCTGGCTTACAATAGTAACAGTAGGAGTAATTTTGACTCGTGGTCAAGTACCACATAAATTCCATCTTTATGTATATTTTCTCAGAATATATTTAAACCAAGTGCGAGTCGGACTCGCGCACGAAGGGTTCCGTACCATTATCTATAAAAACGGCAAAAAAAATCTCGTTTGTTGTAACGGAGCCCTCTTAAATATTTATTTTATTCTGTTTTTTAGTATTTGTTGTTATAGCGGCAACAGAAATACATCATCTGTGAAAATTTAAACTCTCTAACTATCACGGTTCATGAGATACAGCCTGGTGACAGACGGATGGACGGACGGACGGACAGCGAAGTCTCAGTAATAGGGATCCCGTTTTACCCTTTGGGTACCCTAAAAAAAACAGTTAATCGCTGGCGCTAGTGAGTGCGTGGTGTGGGTATAAAGCTGCACAGATTACTGTCATTTGGCAGCCGACCAGGTCAGGTGAATCAGGGATGCATACATATTACAACAATGCCCACTGACTCACCCTTCCTTGTTTATCAGTTGCAAAGTTATGATTCAACAAGTGTCAGGACGTTTACCTAAAGAACCGGTTACCGCTTGATAGCAAACATGTGTGGTTACTTCGTCCTTGATGCAAGGATGAGACTTTGTACTATACTATAAAATATTCAGTATTATTGTTTTAATATTACTTTAGATAGCTATACGGAGTGTTTCAGAAGTCCGAAATAATACTTTGACATTTGCATCAGTATCGGGTATACAACAGAATGGTATAAAAATTAGATCGAAATTTGACCATGTCAACTTTTTTTTCGTCGTCAATTTAACTCGTAATATCTCGAGTCCTTTGTAAAATTTGCATGTTCTGTTTTCTGAATATTAATAGGCCCCAATGGTTAATGTAGTTTGCACTGTTAAATAGGGGTATGGATATACCCAAAGGCCAGAACACGATACTTGTAACAAATATTCAAAGGTCCATAACTCAGAAACTATGATAGTTTGGGATAAACTGTCTTCATTAAGTATGCACATATCAGCTACCGTATATGTACCCAAAGTATTATTTCGGACTTCTGATACACCCTGTATATGCCGAAAAGGAAGTCGAAAAAAAATGGAGCAAAATTCATCGGCGAAGTGTTGGCGCACTGCGATGCACCTCCGCCTACGCCCTCGGGGCATACAGGCGCTATGATGATAATTTTATGTATAAAAAATCTACACATTACACCAAGTCGACTCTAGAATCAGTCAACACTAGCACGAAGTTTTTTTTGCCATAGCAAACCGAACTGTATTGACACAGGAAATGTTCATTCTAAAGAATCAGAATATTTTTTATTCATATAAACCAATACAGGCACTTATGAATCGTCAATCTTATCTTACAGATAAATAAAATTGGAGTGTCTGTTTGTAATATCAAAATAACACTTTTTTACCAAATGCGTATGAAAGTATATACGATACCTATAACGAAAACGCAATTTTAATTTTTTTTGTCTGTCTGTCTGTCTGTTTGTTTGAGGTAAACTTCTAAACGGCTGAACCGATTTCAATGGGACTTTCACTGACAGATAGCTGACGTTCCAAGGCGTAACTCAGGCTACTTTAATTTTAGAAAAAGCATTAGGGTTCCGCGGGAAAAACATAATACCCATATTTCCGGGTAATCTCCCTAAAGTCCACGCGGGCGAAGTCGCGGGCACAGCTAGTAAATAATAAAAATAGTAGCTCTACCACCCATTCGGAATGCATTTCCTATGGAGAAGAATGGGCCAGAAACTCCATGGTTGCTTCCATGGTTATTTCCATGGTTGGTTCCATGGTTAGAAAGAAATGAGACTGACAGCGCGAGCGACTTGAACGCGTGCGGGTATGACTATTATGACGGCAATTTAGTCTTTATGCATATTGATAGAAAGCTCGCTTTGATATTGACAAACATTTAGACTCGCGAGGGTTGACGCCTCAGTTTGCGGGGGACTTCATGATTCTATATTTGTAACTATGGATTAAACACGTGAGCCTAAAGCGGGTTTCAGACTACACTATAATATAATAGCATATAGTATATAGCTCATAGCACAACAATATCGCGCACCATACATTGTTATGGACACGTTCACACTGTACTGTACTATATATTATTGGCTTTGTATGGTGGTGGTAGCCTCGTGGGCAAGTACGGCCGCCTTGAAAGCAAGGGGTGCAAGTTCAAATCCCAGGCCCGCACCTCTGAGATAATTTTCATGTGCGAATGTCATTTTCAACAATGATTACCACTTGCTAAACGGTGAAGGAAAACATCGTGAGGAAACCTGCACGTCTGTAGAAAGGCGTGTGAAGTTCACCAACCTGCAATGGGCCAACGTGGTGGACTATGGCCCAAATCTCCTTCGTATTGAGGGGGAATGTGCCCGGTATAATGGCAATAGGCTCGCCCCCTATAACTTTGGGACCAAAATACATCGGTGAAGTGTGGGTGCACGCCTGCCTACCCCTTCGAGGAATACAGGCGTGATGATGTATTTTTATTATTTATGGTGCGCGATATTGTTGTGCTATATATTATAGCGTAGTCTGAAAGCCGCTTCATCCACAGTTTCAAATTTCGTTACGAAGCTACTGCATACAATAATAAGTACTATTTATAACACAGAATGTGGTAATTTGACCCCGGTAACAGGCCTTTCTCCTTACGCAAGCAATAAAATTCACTTTAATTCAATTCTGTAGTTGTAAAATTGACTATTAGGTACATCGTAAAAGTCTGTAAAGGTAGGCACACTGATATTTATTACGTAGTAAAAATTATATATGTCTGTACGAACGTTAAGTATTAGTTTTATATCAAATTTTACGCAGTTTAATGTCATGTTTGTGCATATGAAATTTGAGATATGGTGAGGTCAGGAATACTTCCTATACCTACTCGTAGATCAATGGCTGAATCTATACATCTATACAAATAAATAAAATTGGAGTGTCTGTTTTCTGTTTGTAATATCAAAGTAACACTTTTTTACCAAATGCGTATAAAAGTATATACGATACCTATAACGAAAACGCAATTTTTTTTTTGTCTGTCTGTCTGTTTGTTTGAGGTAAACTTCTAAACGGCTGAACCGATTTCAATGGGACTTTCACTGACAGATAGCTGACGTTCCAAGGCGTAACTTAGGCTACTTTAATTTTAGAATAAGCATTAGGGTTCCGCGGGAAAAACTTAATACCCATATTTCCGGGTAATCTCCCTAAAGTCCACGTGGGCGAAGTCGCGGGCACAGCTAGTTATAATAATAAAAGTACAGATACCAACATGTGCTCAAAAGACGTTAAAAATGGGTGAATGTATGCCATGGCCATCTTGTCTAATACGTCTTACTATTACAACCCTTTTTACCGTCCCACTACTGGGCACGGGCCTCCTCCGAGGGGATTCAGGCCATAGTCCACCACGCTGGCCAGGTGCAGGTTAGCAGACTTCACACACCTATCGAGAACTAGTCAAGTTCCCTCAGACGTGCAGGTTTCCTTACGATGTTTTCCTTCACCGTTTCATAGCAAGTGATAATCTCGGATGAAAATGAGATTCGCACATAACTCCCAGAGGTGCGAGCCGGGGTTTGAACCTGCACACTTTGATTGCAAGGCGTGCGGTCGACCACTCGGCTACCACTGCTTTTACGTCACGTAGAATACGTCTTGACGTAGATTATCTGACGCACTTGGATGTCAGTCACGCATGAAATTGCCAAATTGTAGGAAAAGCTCCCACTTTTATATAATAACTCTTTGGGCGGACTGTTGACAATCACCAAAGTCCTCACAAACAGACTTTAAATTTCAACCGTTGTTTGTGTTAACAGAGTAAGTAATATCAAATATTAATACTGCAAAAAAGGTGGAGATATAGAGGTAGCTTTCCGTTCGTTTTAGACGATCCGTATACTAATGATGATAATGTGATATAATATTAACTTTGTTTTATGTTTTTGTATTACATCCAGCCAGTTCTAGACTTACACTCTTATAAACCCCTTTTTAGCAGTATTGTTTCAACCTTACTTTGACTTCTTGCCAACTTTCGTAGTTAAAAAAAAACCATCATAAGAGGCCTTTGACTGTCTTTGATTAGTTCAACAATACAACGGATTTCTTTCTTTCAAACCTACACTTAATGAAACTAGTTGTACATCTAACCACTTTACAACAGATTAAATATTAATGTACGCAACACTATTATCTGTGTCGGCGCCATTAAAATTTCGAATTCAATTCTAATCTTATTCTATCATGCTCTTCGGCATTTAAAGATGTCGTCGGCTAATAAAAACGATGTTATCAGTGTATTTGCTCGCTAACATGGCCAATGCTGAGATGTGAGCGCAGATGGCCCTCTAATAAAATTGATAGACAACGAATAATCGTCTGGTTCTACGATCTCTGATTCGCATAATTACATTGCCTTCTAGCGGTTTTAGTAAAGCAAGTATCTTAGATGCTTAAAGTGGGATATGAAACTCAGATACAGTTATGTCGAATCTTTTAAGGCTATGAGTACTTATGGTGCAAACCAATATTCTGTCTATTGTAGATTTGCCTTACTGTTTGTAAAATTGCCAATCTTATCCATGTTTGCGTTTACCTTTTACTAACGACAGCGCTGACAAAGCAATCGGCCCAATATAATTTTGGTGTCAACTGACATTTTGGTTGTCCGTAAAAACTTCGAGATATGTCGAATCAAAACGTCAAATTGGTCCTATTTTTTTCTTCTTTTCTTTTGTCTCGACATATCTCTAATAGAGATTGATGTCTATCAAACGAAAATCGGGCCATTGGTCGCAAACCATCGCTTATCTCTGTCAAAAAAAATAATGGTTGCGGCCCTCAATAAACGAATTGTTATCAAAGAGAATAACTGTAATTTGACTTTTATTTTGTAACGTTAATATGATTTATACGCGTGTGAGGTTGGTTAACGTATTGACACATGGAAAAAAGAATTCTTCATACGATGGAGGCCATATCTTTTTAAAAAGTGAAGTGAAGTAAATGACACTGACAGTGTGAGCGAATTTTGACACGTGGTCGCGTGGCTTCTATCACAGAAATTCAATCTTTATGCATATTGACACAGAGTTCGTTTTGGTATTGGAAAATGTTTTAACGCGCGAGCGTTGACGCCCCAGTGTGCCGGGGGCTTAAAAATGAGAATGTGTATTACTGTGTATTACTCAAAATAGCAGTGGTAGCCGAGTGGTCGAACGCACGCTTTGCAATCAAAGTGCGCAGGTTCTATCCCCGGCTCGCACCTCTGGGTTCCATGTGCGAATCTCATTTTCATCTGAGATTATCACTTGCTAAGAAACGGTGACGGAAAACATCGTGAGGAAACCTGTGTGCCCGGTATAATGGCAATAGGCTCGCCCCCTATTACATTGGGACCAAAATACATCGGCGAAGTGTGGGCGCACTGCAGTGCACCTCTGCCTACCCCTTCGGAGAATACAGGCGTGATGATGATGTGATGTATTACTCACAAAAAAAAATATTTTGAATAGTTGGTAACCATTGACCATACTAGTAAAGCAGCATTTCGAATCCGTGCTAGAATCTCACTGTGTAAGTGCTTTGGTTTAGACGACAAAAAAAAATTGGAAGCACTTTATATACCTACTATACGTTAACGTCATTTTAAGAGATGAGAAGTACACTACATATACTAGCAGAAAGTATTTATTTGTACTGCTTTAACTAGTTATATATATTTTTCGGACTGTCCTACCGGAAAGATACCTTCTTGCCACACGGCACATTACAAGAGCCGCTATCCTAAATGTACTATACCTTATAAGGCAGCGAAACGCTACAAGTAAATGGTCATATTGTTAAAGTAAACTGCTATTTAACAACACCGACTTTCGTATGGCGCTCCCTTATAAGGAATGCCCATTTTATTTTACACCTGTTGACGACAGCTGACAGTCAATTTTAAACTTTATTTAATAACGCAAAGGCTTAAAGTAGTGTATGCAAGCTAAGGAAGCAAAGTGGATTCGAAAATTAAATGTCATTCATGATGACAGTTGTTAAAGTGACATCTAGCGGTTGGGTCACGAACGAGTTTGCCATTATAGTTTCTATGTTGAGTTTATAATGATAGGATAGGGTTTATTTGTAAGTTACGTTGTCTTAAAGGTCGGTACAGTCAACTTCGTTAAAATAACATTGAAAAAAATTATCTATGTTTTCTGTCATGGACAGACGTTTTACGCAGGCTATAAATGATATTCACTTACTACTGGCGATAGTGACTCAGCGCTGAAGCCGTTTTTTTTTTTTTTTTAAACAAAGAAGAAATTTAAAAAATTGTATGATCAAAACCATTAAAAAAAAATTAACCATTTGATTGTTGATGTAAGTTGCTCTAACAACACCATCTCTTGAAGATTTAACATCAAATATCATTTCGGGTAGGTAAATATTTTTATCTTAATCTTAATTAAAAGAATCCAAGGGTATGATGTAATGTAACATCTCACTTCCGTCCGACGCATGAGAACATTGTTTTTTATTAAAATTCTACACACCTGCTACCTGCAATGGTTTCATGTTTAGGTTGAATTTATTTAAAAAACAAAAGCTAGACTTTACCATCACGCCTGTATTCCCGAAGGTATTGACTGCATGATGTCTTTTTTGGTCTCAAGCTTATTATACGAGCCTATTGCCATAACACCGGGCACACTTCACCGCAATGCGCCGCGCCGGCCCAGTGTGGGTTGGCCAACTTCAAACGTCTTTCCATAAACGTGCAAGTTTCCTCACAAGTTCCTAAATGGAAAATATGATTCAGCTTCTGAATTCATTGACAGTTCAATCTGCCGAGCATAGCCAAGACCTATTGGGTCTTGTCAGGATCAAAAGAGCATGGAATTAAAGATGCCGTTTTAAATGGTTTTCGTGTTATTTTAAGATTGTCTTAGACTCTTGCCTTAACACGCCCTGCAACATCCGCCGAGCAAATTAAAACTGTTTTTGACAATGAACTCTGTTTCAATATACTCAACGATTGAATTGCAATGGTAAAATCCACACGACCACGCGTCAAATTCACTCGCGTCATCGATGAGATTTCGTTGAAATATGTGCTTTTTCCATGAGTTAATACAGTTCGTTTTGTAAGAACAGAAATTGGTCGGCCCAAATTGCTAGAGTAAAGAGCTTGTAATAATTAAATCCGTTGATGTAACTATAACTATTCATAAATAAATAGTTTCTCTCCGATGCCAATTAATGTAAATTGCTGTCTCGTGGCGGATGCTAGCGGAGGCATGACGATAAACAATAATTTAGACTTGTCGAAGCAAAATAATGGGTGAACACAGTATCCAACAAATAGACAGCAGCAGGAAGCCGGCACTGTGTCTCAAGCCGCTGGGTTCACCATGATGACGGGATTTGCGAAACTAAAAGATTTAATTTAAATATAGGTAATTTAAGTATTGTTTAAACAAGCAGTGGTAGCCGAGTGGTCGAACGCACGCCTTGCAATCAAAGTGTGCAGGTTCAAATCCCGGCTCGCACCTCTGGGATTTATGTGCGCATCTCATTTTCATCCGAGATTATCACTTGCTATGAAACGGTGAAGGAAAACATCGTTATGAAACCTACACGTCTGAGGGAACTTGACTAGTTTTCGATAGATGTGTGAAGTCTGCAAATCCGCACTGGGCCAGCGTGGTGGACTATGGCCCGAATCCCCCTCGCATTGAGGGGAGGCCCGTGCCCAGCAGTGGGACGTTAAAAGGGCTGTAATAGTAGTAATTGTTTAAAATGCGTGCTTCGAACATCGCATCGGCATACAATGCAGGCGACGGCTTGGTCGTAGGCCGCTCGGGTGACTCATAGTTGCGTGTTCGATTCCCGCCAGAGGCGAATTTCGGAATTCTTAGACTAGTCTTATGTCACATTATTTCTTGATTTCGTCTCTTTCTCTCGTATGAAATTAGACAGAGAGCATGCGAGCACATTCGTGACAAAGGTCTTGTCTAGACATGCGTGCTCACCCCACTGGTCTGGGTTAAAGTCAAACTCAAATTATTTATTTTGTATACGCCTATAGGTGGCATTTACAAATTGCCCAGGAGTGGGACGCAAATTAAGATAAAAAAAAATGGGTAAGAGTAATTAACATTAGGTTAAACAATAAAGATATAAGACTAGGTTTATTTAAACTCTGAAGTTATCCTAGCTGTCATCCAGGTCCAGGCACACGGAGGCGACAAGAAACGCGCCTCAAAATCTTTGCCAATACTAAAACGAACTGTAAGGCTGATGAAATAAGCTCTTTCTTCAACGAAATGCCATTGACAGCGTGAGGCTTTTACCACACATAAATTATAATTAAATTTTTGTTTAAAATAAACCACAAATGCATACAGTTGTTATTTATGAATGGTCTCACAGCAAGCAAATTTAACGTTTCTCAATGACCAAATATTGAGTTTCAACTGCTCATTTGAACAATTTTTGTGTAATATTTGGTGTAAAAGTATTTCGGCATAACGTCAGTTTCGAATAGTCGTAGACGAATGACGTGTTTCGACATAATTTAGAATATTTCGCTATGGTTTATATCTTCTAGAGTGCCGTAACGCTCGAAGTCTTACAAAATTCATTTTATTTACTTCATTGTTGAGTCCTACATATTCTCCAATATACCTGGCAACCTTACTCTCCCTAGCACACGAAACACCTGGCATAACCAATAATTTCGCCAGCACCGCTCCGTGTCCCACTTCTGCAGTCATTAAGACAGCTTCCGCGTCATAAACCCTCGCATTGTCTGCCGGCAACTATTTGCTGATTGTTACAAATATGTATGAGGCATTACGTGAGGTAATGGGGATAATGATAGAGTTTCGGAATGGACTTAGTGCGTACTTGGAGATGTTGACGTTTGAAGTAGGGCTGCTGCGAACATCGGCATATAATGCAGACAACGGCCTGGTCTAAGTTTGTTTATTTGTTGAGGGTATGCCACTCGGCTCACTGATTCAGGTCGTCGTGTGTTCGATTACTATCAGAGACAATTTTCATCATTTTTTCCAGGTGTAGCTGGGATCGCCTCCGTTCGTTAAACTGTATGGTACCCATAGCTTTGCTTAGTTTGGGGTCATAAGATTAGTATGTGTTATTTATTTCCTATCCGCGGCATTTCAGTATCATAAATTGAGTAATGAATGATGAAATACAAATCGTGACATGACAATAGATAAGTTCTTTATGGTTGTGAGTTTACCTTCTCTGATTTTAACAACTTCCAAAAGGAGGAGGTTCTCAATTGGATTGTTTTTTTTTTACCCAAAGGTTACTCTCTCTCTAAATTGTAAGACAGGCCGCAGTAATTTCATATCAATCGGTACGAACAGTATGTGCTATTCTCAACAAGTTAAAACGTGATTTCTTCTAACTCATAAAGGTTTTTTGGTCTCAAGCTTCCCTTGCAATTTTATGTTGAGTATAATTAAATTTGCATCAGTGATGTGAAAAAAATGTGCAACGGCAATAGCAACCCTGGATTGAAGTATTAGTGATGTACCACACAAGTGAAATTGTATCGATAAAGTTTTAAATATGCTGCCATGCTTTCCCAACATCGTTATTTGTCGTAAAAGTTGATTTAATATTTCCGGCTTCTTGCAGTGGAATCAAGAGAATGGACTATCTTCATAATTGCTTTAGGGCCTACAACGCAGTCATAAAAGTGAGGAAATCGCTATTGAAGTCGAGAATTAAGTTTTGATTTATATTTAAAACATTAACGATGCTTCTTACGGTGTCCCATATTAATAAACAATCAAATGACAATCCGTAATTTGACACCAGCGCCCTTACCACCAACTCGAGCCCGATTTTCGTTTGATAGACATCAAATCAAAATCGGACCTTTACTATTGAAATAACAATACTTTAAGAGGTGGTAAGGTTTTGCAGGATTTGCTGAATAAAATCTTTTTCACATTGCAGTTTAATTACGATTGTAAAAATAAACCAACTTAATTGACTTAACACGTTGTACCTAATATAACATAATTAAATAAATTCTTCTGTCTAGTTTCGATAATTAAATAAAGACTGCATCAGTTCCAATGCCTATGATGAACATTAGCATCCGGTGATAAAAAAATGCATCAAATTTACTGGAGATATACTGTAGATCTAAAAATAAATACAAAGTATTAATGTTGTTTTATAAGAATTTAATGAAAGTTACTTATCTATACCAGCATAAACATGCGAGCTACAGCTGCTTCACAAGCATTTCCCTTCAATAAAATAAATTGCAGGTTTTAAATCCCATAAATAGATTAGATTTCGCGGTTGAGAGTGGCGCAGCAATTGACTAGTGTTGTTATTTTATCGATAATAGCAAACACCGTTGTACCTGATTGTGTTTGAACAGCTGTTCGCTTGTTTCCGTTATTTCGAATCGTATCTAGTAACTTCACTAATTGGTTATTACGTACTTACAAGACTTTCATTCGAAATGTATGTTTCAATTTACACGGAACAAATTTATACGGAATTTCAGAAATGGTTTCAAAAATATTTTTGGTACTAAAGTATACTGTAATATCATTGTAAACGGTTTATAACTTTACAGAAATGTTAGGCTTGGTTATTATTTTATAATAAAAACACTAGAGATGCGAACCGGGATTTGAACCTGCACTGCTGGTTTTATTACCTCTCATTTGGTTAAAATGGTCGTGACTCGTGTGTAGGTGGGATTGTTACCGTAGTTCGTTATTTTTATTAATATAGCAACTTTCTTATTTTTTTAGTATCGGGCAATTCTTGTACGTTTATGTAAACAGCTATCAGCGGACCACCATTACTGCTGACCCCACGGCCAATGATAGCTTCGGATAATGACGCTCATAATACCAGTGTCGCCATCGGAGACCACACACTTTCTACTTTCTCCCATGGTCATCACACCGAGGTTTTGTCCTTAGGGTCAAAATAGTAAAGAACAGGCGCGTCAAATTGTATACCATACCAAAACAAACTGTATTGACTATAGAAATACTATTCTTCAACGAAATAACAATGAATGTTCGCTGTAAACAGATTATTATTATATTATTGCGGTGAAGGAAAACATCGTGAGGAAACCTGCACGTCTGTAGAAAGGCGTGGGAAGTTCACCCATCCGCACTGAGTCAGCGTAATGGACTATGGCCCAAATCTCCCTCGTATTGAGGGGGAATGTGCCCGGTATAATGGCAATAGGCTCGCCCCCTATTACATTGGGACCAAAATACATCGGCGAAGTGTGGGTACACTACAGTGCACCTCTGCCCACCCCTTCGGGGAATACAAGCGTGATGATGATGACGTATATTATTGCATAGAAAAAAATACTATTGTAATACCGTAAATGTAGTAGCAGAAGCATGTCTTCTATCAGTATTTGAAGTTTTCTCTCCTCTAATTTCAACTAAATTTGCTATGTCTAAATGAATCTATCATCCGCCATCTTTATCACATCCATTACCCATTTTAATTTATAATGTGTATTTATTTATTGAATTTTTCCTTGCTATTAATTACTTGACATTTGCAAAATACCCGCCAGGTACAGCCATCACTCATCCTATTCCATTAATTGCATGATTTCGTAAAAAAAGAAGAATTATATCTCGAAAGCAGTGGTAGCCTCGTTTGCAAGAACGCCCGCCTTGAACGTAAGGGGTGCAAGTTCAAATCCCGGGCCCGCACCTCTGAGATAATTTTCATGTGCAAATGTAATTTTCATCAATGATTACAACTTGCTGAACGGTGAAGGAAAACATCGTGACGAAACCTGAACGACTATAGAAAGTCGTGTGAAGTAGTTCACCACTGGGCCAGCGCACTGGGCCAGCGGGGTGGACAATGGCCCAAATCTCCCACGTATTGAGGGGGAATATGCCCGGTATAATGGCAATAAGCTCGCCCCCTATTACATTGGGGCAAAAATACATCGGCGAAGTGTGGGCGCACTACAGTGCACCTCTGCCTACCCATTCGGGGAATACAGGCGTGATGATGTATATTATATTATAATATCTCGAATAATCTTTTCGTAGACAATCCCAAAAACATTCTCGCGAGCAGAGTAGCGGGTAGGTACAGCTAGTTATAAAACACCATCCAGATAAATCCCATGATAAATTGCGAACAATGATGTCATTTGCAGGTTATAACAGCTTTGATATTTACTCTAAAGGTGGTTGTACATCAAAATGATTGAAGCGTTCCCGCCCTGTGACAGGCACCGACACGGCTCACGAGAACCTTTATAAATAGCCTTAAGATATTTTAAATATCTACTTGGAGTTCGATTTGATGGTTACCTATTTGAAACAAATTTGTATTGAATACTTAATAATTTAATATTACCTGCGAGTTGATTCGCGTGAAATTGATGAAAAATACAAATCTTATCTTAGTCCTTATAACACCAGCAATCTGCCAGTAGAAGTCCCTTCAAAATCGGTCCAGTCCTCTGGGAGTTTACTCGGAACGAACAGACAAACAAACATGTTTTAAAATTGCGTTTTCTTTATAAGTAGCGTATATCCATTCATATGCGTTTAGTGAAAAAATTGCTGATTCCAAATATGTCTATAACGCAATAACGCCCAACAGTGTCGTTTAACTAAAATAGCCTTTCACCCCTCGATTTTATTTACTGATGTCGCTATCAAACCTTGCCGCGGATGTCGCGCCTCGACCGTTACCATCCTTTCCATAGAAACCAACACCGTAGGGCGAAACACCATCATTAAAGTAGCCACAGATAGAGTTGCCAATCATACTTTACAATAAAGTATCCTACTTTATTTTTGGTATAATTAACAAAAATAAAGTAGGATACTTTATTGTAAAGTATACTTAATACTTTTGCATTCCAATAAAGTATGTGAAAATACTTTATGTCCAACCTTTACTGTGAAATTTAAATTTAGATTGTCAAACAAGCTTTGAAACATTTCAAGATAGAAAAAAAAATGTTAGCGTGTGCTAAAAGCACACAAAAATACGTTTTTAAGGCAATAAAAAAATAAAATACTTTTTTCTTCAAATACTTTATTTTTTTTCTTATACATCATCACGCCTGTATTCCTCGAAGGGGTAGGCAGAGGTGCACTATAGTGCGCCCACACTTCGCCGATGTATTTTGGTCCCAATGTAATAGGGGGCGAGCCTATTGCCATTATACCGGGCACATTCCCCCTCAATACGAGGGAGATTTGGGCCATAGTCCACCACGCTGGCCCACTGCGGGTTGGTGAACTTCACACGCCTTTCTATAGACGTGCAGGTTTCCTCACGATGTTTTCCTTCACCGGTTCTTATCAAAACAACTTTATACGTTTTTTAGCCAGGGCCCCAAGTCCCCTAACAAAATCGTTTTAGAGTTGCTACGACTTATTTTTTAAGGTATGAGAAAACATATTTTTTATCAATGGTAGCTAGAACATGGCTAGTCTAATGGTCTTAAGGTGACAATGTTTAATGTCTAAATGGGTCATATTTAAGGCACCATCCAGAAGTATCGTGGTAGAGATGATACCTTTTTGCATAATGGACGATTCATAAGTACGTGTATTGGTTTACTTGAATAAACAATTTCGGATTCTGATTCTGATATGTTGGTTTTCATGCCTTAAATAATTAGTATTAGTAACTCCACAATAATAGTGTTTTATGGGACTTGGGTGGGGCCTTGAAGTACTACTACAGCCCCTTTTAACGTCCCACTGCTGGGCACGGGCCTCCCCTCAATGCAAGGGGGATTCAGGCCATAGTCCACCACGCTGGCCCAGTGCGGGTTGGCAGACTTCACACACCTATCGAGAACTAGTCAAGTTCCCTCAGACGTGCAGGTTTCCTCACGATGTTTTCCTTCACCGTTTCATAGCAAGTGGTAATCTCGGATGTAAATGAGATTCGCACATGAAACCCAGAGGTGCAAGCCGGGGTTTGAACCTGCACACTTTGATTTGCAAGGCGTGCGTTCGACCACTCGGCTACCACTGTTATAAGCCTTGAAGTAAAGCCAATTATTTCACATTATTCATTATTTATTTACAACGCTCCATAGATGGGCGTGGTAAGTTAAAAAGTAGAAAATTATTATCAAATTGGTCACGTAGGGCCGGTGTAAACAAGCGGTTTATATGTCTCAACAAATACACCTTGCGACGACATGTTCCACTAAATATAGACATTTTAATCTGTGTTACATATCTACGTTTGAAAGGCAATCCTTACTAAGAGACAAAAAACGTAAAGAATCTGGCAGTTTGAATGGTATATATAACTCGTATTGCGATTTGTCGCTAAGGTTGTAGCAGTGGTAGTGTGCAGGTTCAAAGTCCGGCTCGCACTTCTGGGATTTATGTGCGAATCTCATTTTCATCCGAGATTATCACTTGCTACTTGCTATGAAACGGTGAATGAAAACATCGTGAGGAAACCTGCACGTCTGAGGGAACTTGACTAGTGCTCGATAGATGTATGAAGTCTGCCAACCCGCACTGGGCCAGCGTGGTGGACTATGGCCTGAATCCCCCTCGCATTGAGTGGAGGCCCGTGCCCAGCAGTGGGACGTTAAAAAATAAAGAGCTGTAATTTGTTTGTCTTGTAATAAGGCCTTTCAAGCGTCGATATGTATCGAAAGTTAATTTAAAAAAAATCTATTGCATACTTATTTCAATAAGCCCGGTAAAGCTGTAAAGGCCACCTCACGGCCAACAGTGCTTCAAAAAAAGCCAAGTCCTTCAAAAAAAAATCCTGTCAAAACAGCTGTCAAAATTTATTTAAATCCGCCATGTTGTTTTGGTTTCTAGCGATTATTCATAGTATTAAGAGTTGCTTAATAACCTAGCCGTTTACAAAGGTCTTATTGAAGGATTAAATAATGTCATTGTAGATGGTTTGTAGTTCAATTGAATCTTTTACTTGGGGGTTACCAGCCTATGTGTTTGTACGCGAAAACTATAAGGATAGTATTTTTTTAAACCACATAGGTAGTCACAAAAATTACGAAAAAAATACAGAATGGTAATGGTAATGGTAACATTTTATGAATACTGTCGAATATAAGATTCTATCATGAAACTCTTCATGAAAAATAAAATATAACCTACCCATAGTCACTGAAAAAAAAATTTGTACTACAAAGTATTACTCTTGCACCTTAATCCCTTTGCAGTACTTACAATCTTAACGATTTTGACTACACACGCTTGCACTTAACGCACACAGTATAATAAAGTTCTTAACAGATTTACGAAGAAGATATGGAGGAAATATGACCAATAAACATCGATTAAACCCCAATTATAGCAGACAGTAATAGCCTTACACCTTGTGTACCAAGTAATCTGTGAAAGAGAGAGTTTTGATGACGGTAGAGGATATCTAAGGTACACCTAAACATCCGAGACCCATATAATGTATCAGAAAGATTGCTTGTAAAAATAATTGAAAGAAAGTTTCTAATTGATTGATTGCAGTAGAAAAACACTTATTAACCTTTCCATTTGATGATTACGATGAATTCGCAAATTATTAAAAATAAACTTTAAAACATCCAAGATTCACTTTTAACGACCCCACACGACCACCTATAAAGGAACCACGCAATAAACGGCCAAGGAAACCAATTTGCCAACACCCTGACTACCTAGAACGTCATTATCTCAAGCCATAAATCTTCCCGGAGTCAAATCGTTCTCATTTCACACCAAATAAGTTACGGGGAAGGATATGCGCGGGCGCACGAGTCGGCGCAATTACGCATGGTAATAGCGCTAGGGGCGCCGGGCTCCCGGTAGGAATCGATTAGTGGAGAGATATCGATTTTAAAATCGATGAATGTATCATGATCGATTTTTGAAAAATGAATCGTTCTTATCACTGATGCCGACTTGCCAAGACTTTGGAAACCATCGACAAGTAGTGACAGCTGTCAAATTTTCTAACTTGGAGCACACAGATTATACTAGCAACTAACTTTTTTCCAATGAGTTATTATATTGATGGGTAAAAGGCGAAGTCTTTCAAGGCCATGTTTGGCGCTATTCAGTTATATATATCGTTGAAATCAGCGAATTTTTCTCCGTCTTTTGAACTGGCTTTATTGCAAAGTTACCAAAATAGCGCTGGAGTCAATTCGCCTTTTATCCGTCGATAAGAAGAGGGAGCTTTTCCTAATATTTGACAGTTTTACATATCCAATTAACTATGATGCTACGTACGTCAGATTGATATGTCAAGACGCATAAAATAAGATCATAGAGGATAATATACCCATGGCATTAATATGAATCTGTAGTTTTTAATATCAATAATGTTTTCTAAATATCAACGAACATAAACGCAAAGAAAATAATTTCAAACTTTAATTAATTATTTATTTTAACACGTAAAGGTCATTCTAAAATGAAACGTTCCGTCGCCAAATGACTAAGACCGCATTACGTTCTTAGTTTTAAATATACACAAACTTATGTAAAAATAAAAATAATCTCCATATAAAAAGTTGTTCGGGCCGAAACGTCACCGTTTTTGCTTCGTTTCAATATTATCCTGGTAATTACGCAGTGGCAGGCCCCTATTAAATTGTAAGCTTACGGCATGTAACAAATTGATAAGGTCCTACGCACACTGGGGCGTCAAAACGTGCCCTTTTTTGCCAATACGAAAATGAACTGTACTAACTCATAGAAAACAGTTCATTGTTCAACGGAATGACATTGTCAGCGCGAGCTAATTTTGACGCGTAGAGGCGTGTCTTTTGCCACAGGATATCAATATCTATGAGTAGGTATTGACACTAAATTCTTTTTGGTATTGGCGAAAATTTTAACGCCGCTGTGTGCATTCGACTCATGAATAAAGATAGCCGTCGGACATATACGAAGGTGCTTTCTTTGTCCCGTGTCTTAAGGATAGTGTTGCCAGATAATGTTTTCATGTGCATTTTAGCTTTTTACTATTATTGATTGAACCTATACTATCCATTGAAGATAGATCGTAAAACATTAAAGCACCGATTAGTTTTACGATCAACAAGTAAGTCCTTAGGAGCATCGGGAACATTACTTACGAAATTTATTATAGGAACTGTTTTAAAAAACGTCTCTTTGAAATCTTACGGAAAAATGTCGTTTATTGAATAAAAGAATTGGAATCTTCTTTTTAAATTGTATTTTGGAATTATCTAAGATTAAGTTTGGTGACGGTAACGGTGAAGGAAAACATCGTGAGGAAACCTGCACGTCTATAGAAAGGCGTGTGAAGTTTACCAACCCGCACTGGGCCAGCGTGGTGGACTATGGCCCAAATCTCCCTCGTATTGAGGGGGAATGTGCCCGGTATAATGGCAATAGGCTCGCCCCCTATTACATTGGGACCGAAATACATCGGCGAAGGGTGGGCGCACTACAGTGCACCTCTGCCTACCCCTTCGGGGAATACAGGCGTGATGATGTATTTTTTGCGTGACATTTAATTATTATGACGCTTAGATAGAGGCAATTATCTTAATAAAAAGGCGATCAATAAAAAATCTGCAAACATTCATTTCGGTTAAAAATATTTGTAATGATAAGATTTTTTAAGTTGAAGCAATATCGTTTTATATTTATTTATTTCGCAAATTTTATATTTATTTCGCATTTATAATCTGGCAACACTACTTTGAACGCGTTCGAAAATTGAATCGCAAGGTGCACAAACGGCTCGCCTGCGTAGGTACCAACATAAGAATTTCGAATTTATATCTTCGCATTTAGAATTGATTATCAGTAAATAACGATCGCTTACATTATTATGACGGAATCATTAAATGTATTTTTATGTTAATTATGTTATCGTGTACGCCAACCACTCACTTATTTTGTGAGTAGATAACTTTTTTAAATCTATTTTTGAATTTTTTTACTTCATTTTAACGTTGGCAGCTTGTTAAAAATTACTTAATTTAAACAAATTAACTTTTGAAAACCAGTAACTAAACTGGTGTGAGTAGGGAGTACTGGCTGGTTCAAGATGTTCAATGCTCTTACCTATTTATAAATTTTATTATCTGCAGACTATCCCTAAACGTAACTAGTGGTTACTTTATCTGTGACCTATCATATTTATACAGAATATAATCCGTCTAAAAACCAATTAACGGCACTTTTTAAGTACAAAAGTGTTCTACAGCACCATTGTAACTGTATTATAATATAGTATTGGCTTAATAAGTTATTTTTTTCGAAAAATATTTGGGTCTTCTTGGCCAAGGGCACTTCCTGATTAATTTTACTGACAGATTTTTTTTGAACATGTAATTCTATCTTTAGAAAGTAATACCAAGTCTCTTTATGTAAACACTCGATACGAAAGCACCATAATTTAAGAACGCCATGCAATTTAAAATGCACCGTAAGATAGAAATAAATTCTATAGTAACAAGACAGATAATATTTATACATGGGGAACGATTATTTCATCGTACCCTATAAGTTTCCGCACGTCCTGCGATCAGTCAATGCAGGTGCGCAAACGCACCAATCCTGACACAATCCAATCGCAAAACATCCTGTTTACGAAAGTATGTCAAACGAAATTGAACCTTATTTTCATATAGTATAGGTTCAGTATTCAGTGGTGCATACAGGGTGGTTAGATTATTGATTGTTATATATTATGTCGATGCGGTAGTGACTACTGGATGTATGCGTGAAGCCTGCCAATCCACTATAGTTTCATAATGACAGGAATGAAAGCCGACGGAATATTAAAAACAACTCAATTTGCCGTAAAATAAATTATAAATTAATAGCAACACGATGTTAATGTAATACCTGAGGTAATACGTGATACATTTTGTTATTTTTTTTTTTAATTTTGTAGAAAATTATCTTTGTTATACTAATAATAATAAAAAGTTGTGATGACGAACAACTACCATATCACTGTCCCCCATGACGAGAATCTCGTGAAAGCAGAAAAAGATAAAGAAAGCAAGTATCTTGATCTGGCTCACGAGGTTGTCGACATGTGGGACATTGATGCGGCAATCATTGTACCGATAGTCGTTTCCGCCCATGGCTTATTAGCCAAGAACCTCGACAAACACCTAAAGAGGCTCGCGTTAGGCAGCTGGATCAAGGGACAGATTCAGAAGGCAGTACTTCTGGGGACGGCGCGCATTGTGAGGAAGTTCCTCTCTCTGGAGCCCTAACCACTGGTAACTAGGACCGTGTTCCAGATGCCGGTGGGGAACTGTTTTTTATATTTTTAAATGTATTTTTTATATATATCTTTAAAAATGAAATATAAAGGAAATATAAAGTAAAAAAATATATACCCCACAGTCCCCCATCATGGTCGGGCGGTAGGGTGCCCAGAATAATATTGACATAGCCTATAATAAAGGAACAAAATAATTTGCTTTTAATCTAAGTAAAATTATGACCATTTTCATTGTGTTTCTACGTAGAAGATATGATAATAATACACTATCATCATCACGCCTGTTCTCCCCGTAGGGGTAGGCAGAGGTGCACTGTCGTGAACTCACACTTCTGAGCTTCAGGTCCCCATAAAATTGTGAAGTTTTAAGGCATCTTTTATCAATTGAAAGAATTCCATTAAATTTTCGTCGATAGAAAGGCATGTGCAGTTCACCAACCCGCATTGGGCGTTGTGGACTATAGCCCAAAAATCTCCCTCGTATTGAGGGAGAATATGCCCGTTATAGTGGCAATAGGCTCTTATAACATTGGGAACAAAACACATCGGCGCACTGCAGTGCCTTTGCCTACCCCTTCGGGAAATACAGGCGTGATGATATATTTTTAATACATCATTCATCATCATCACGCCTGTATTCCCCGAAGGGGTAGGCAGAGGTGCACTGCAGTGCGCCCACACTTCGCCGATGTATTTTGGTCCCAATGTAATAGGGGGCGAGCCTATTGCCATTATACCGGGCACATTCTCCCTCAATACGAGGAAGATTTTTTGGCCATAGTCCACCACGCTGGCCCAGTGCGGGTTGGTGAACTTCACACGCCTTTCTATAGACGTGCAGGTTTCCCCACGATGTTTTCCTTCACCGTTCAGCAAGTGGTAATCATTGTTGAAAATGACATTCGCACTTGAAAATTATCTCAGAGGTGCGGGCCTGGGATTTGAACTTGCACCCCTTACGTTCAAGGCGGGCGTTCTTGCCCACGAGGCTACCACTGCTGTTTATTATATTTTTATTTTTATTAATTGTAGTTAAAATATGACCAGTGAAGACATTCGACAATGTCACCTGGAAGCCATTAGACGAGTCATATTCTCGCTACCATTGATAAAAGATGTTGTTTTCATGCCTTGATAAATTAAGTCATAGCAACTCCACAACCAGTGTTAGAGGACTGCGGTGTTAGCTCGCATGTCAAGACCTCTGTCTCGGATTGGCTCGTTCGCTCTCCGTTTTATTTCTTTTTTTTTTAATGGACTACGCTGTTGGCCGTGAGGTGGCCTTTACAGCTTTACCGGAGGAGTGGCGAGCACAGAGTGCACTCCAACCAAGGCCTTAGGGGCGGAAAAGGGTGGCAACTAGCTCAAGGGCGCCACAGAGGGCACGACCTCGGCTTGGGCAGTTACCGTGAGGGGAGAGGTAGTGACTGTGCTCCTAGGTGCAATGATGCACCTACGAGCGGAAGAGGGGGTTCCTCGAGCTCGCCGGCGAGATCGGTGTCTGTTTGAGGCTGGTGTAGGTGGATTGGTGGACCTCTCGACGCCCGTCTGTCTTATTTCATACGAGAGAAAGAGGTATAATCAACATATTCTGTGACATAAGTCTAGTCTTGGCGCTCATGCTACAACTACTGGTGTATGTACAACTATGTAAACGATTTTAATGACAACCATTTGTTCGTTAAGTACCTATTACAAGACACATACAACGTCGTTTCCTAGGTGGTGATATTTTACTGGAAAATCGCACTATCAAAGAGATTCCCCTCCCATACATCCACGAAGACATCAGAAAGCACTTAAGTTTTATAGTTCTACTAGCTGTGCCCGCGACTTCGCCCGCGTGGACTTTAGGGAGATTACCCGGAAATATGGGTATTATGTTTTTCCCGCGGAACCCTAATGCTTTTTCTAAAATTAAAGTAGCCTAAGTTACGCCTTGGAACGTCAGCTATCTGTCAGTGAAAGTCCCATTGAAATCGGTTCAGCCGTTTAGAAGTTTACCTCAAACAAACAGACAGACAGACAGACAGACAGACAAAAAAATTTAAAATTGCGTTTTCGTTATAGGTATCGTATATACTTTCATACGCATTTGGTAAAAAAGTGTTATTTTGATATTACAAACAGACACTCCAATTTTATTTATTTGTATAGATGTATAGATAAATAACAGTGGAAAACGTAGAGGACGTAAGTAGCTGCGAACACATAACACGAAAGGAATAGACTGACCTTCGTTCAAAGTCACTTACATCATAATTTACATGAAAAAAAACGGAACCCTTATAGGATCACTTTGTTGTCCGTCTGTCTGTATTATTTATTTATTTATTAAACTTTAGCACAAAGTTGTACAAAGGCGGACTTAATGCCAAAAGCATTCTCTCCCAGTCAACCTTAGGGTGATGCAGAGAAGAACAAGGTAGGTGCACTATAAAATATTACGGGGTGTCAAGACCCTTTTTCACAGAAATTGTCGACTAAATCCCAATTTTAGTGACGTTCCTCTGTAAAATCTATACAAATAAATAAAATTGGAGTGTCTGTTTGTAATATCAAAATAACACTTTTTTACCAAATGCGTATGAAAGTATATACGACACCTATAACAAAAACGCAATTTTAAATTTTTTTGTCTGTCTGTCTGTCTGTCTGTCTGTCTGTCTGTTTGTTTGAGGTAAACTTCTAAACGGCTGAACCGATTTCAATGGGACTTTCACTGACAGATAGCTGACGTTCCAAGGCGTAACTTAGGCTACTTTGATTTTTAGAAAAAGCATTAGGGTTCCGCGGGAAAAACATAATACCCATATTTCCGGGTAATCTCCCTAAAGTCCACGCGGGCGAAGTCGCGGGCACAGCTAGTTAATAATGTATTTGACTACAGCTAGAAATTACTGTTTATCATGAAAATAATGAGCCTAATAATCATAAAAGCCTGAGAGCCATTCGGATACACTTGTTATGAATTTATGAAAATATACCTAGTAATGATAGCCAATAAGCAGTGGTAGCCGAGTGGTCGAACGCACGCCTTGCAATCGAAGTGTGCAGGTTCAAATCCCGGCTCGCACCTCTGGGATTTATGTGCGAATCTCATTTTCATCCGAGATTATCACTTGCTATAAAACGGTGAGGGAAAACATCGTGAGAAAACCTGCACGTCTGAGGGAACTTTACTAGCTTTCAATAGATGTGCGAAGTCTGCCAACCCGCACTGGGCCAGCGTGGTGGATGGCCTGAATCCCCCTCGCATTTAGGGGAGGCCCGTGCCCAGCAGTGGGACGTTAAAAGGGCTGTAGTAGGTACAATACTATAAAGAGTACAATAAAGAGTTTTCTATTCTATTCTATTATTTATTAACATAGAACGTGTGGTAACTGGCAACCCTATAAGTAGTAAGCAACCCTTGCCAATACCAAAACCAACTCTGTGTCATCTGTGTGATTTAATTTCTGTGGTGCAAGGCCCACGCGTCTAAATTCGTTCGCGCTGTCAGTGTCATTTAGTTGAAGAATGAACTTTTTCCATGAGTCAATATAGTTGGTTTTGGTATGGCATTTTTTTTCACGCCTGTATTTATTTTAATAGTTTTCTTAATATTTGGCTGTGAGATGCCTCATAGTTATGACGGGTCAAACTATGCTTTGCCAAACAGACACCGATCTCGCCGGCGAGGTCAAGGAACCCCTTCTTCCGCTCGTAGGTGCATCTTTGCACCTAGGAGCGCAGTCACTACCTCTCGCCTCACGGTATGTCGAGGTAAGCCGAAGTCGTGCCCTCTGTGGCGTCCTTGAACTAGTTGCCACCCTTTTCCGTCCTTAAGGCCTTGGTTGGAGAGCACTCTGCGCTCGCCACTCCTCCGGTAAAGCTGTAAAGGCCACCTCACGGCCAACAGCGTAGTCCATTAAAAAAAAAACAATAACTATGCTTTACCTAGTACCAATTATTCTATGTTCCGTGTGTGTAGCGTTCTTCTCGTTGGAGTTTTTGCCCAGCGAAGTTATGAGGCCATTTCGAAGATAACACCAGAACACGTGTGAAGCCTTAAGATCTGCGGACCGATAATAACGCGTCTATTAAATAAGTCACCGTTATTTTCAACGTTAACGCTATAAATGATGAAACGCTGCTAGGGCTGCGCTTCTATCAACGTTTTATTATAAAACGAAAAATAGGTTACTTCATTGGCGTATTGGCACACTGAAGTATTATTTATCCTAAATTTCGGATTTGTGGATGTCACTTCATATTCCGATTGCATTTATACGATGATCCTTCCATCACATTGAATGTAAATAAATTATCTATTGATGGGACTCGGAGCACCCGGGTGCTTATGTTTTATGTTTCACATCTGCCAGGCGTCCCGCGACGGCTCAGTATTTTTTTGTTGACATGAGATTCACAAGCGTCTTTTAAAGATACTCACTTAATAAAATTCTATATCGAGAAAGGTTTTTTTTTTAAGGACTTACACTGTTGGCCGTGAGGTGGCCTTTACAGCTTTACCGGAGGAGTGGCGAGCGCAGAGTGCACTCCAACCAAGGCCTTAAGGGCGGAAAGGGGTGGCAACTAGCTCAAGGGCGCCACAGAGGGCACGAACTCGGCTTGGGCAGTTACCGTGAGTGGAGAGGTAGTGACTGCGCTCCTAGGTGCAAAGATACACCTACGAGCGGAAGAGGGGGTTCCTCGACCTCGCCGGCGAGATCGGTGTCTGTTTGAGGCTGGTGTAGGTGTGTTGGTGGCCCTTTCAACGCCAGGATCGAGGAGGCCGGTGATCGTGTCGGGAGGATCAATCAACACGTGCCGCGGACGGCGGCGACGGACGAGTTGATGATGTGTGCGCGGGGTCTGGCTCGTAATTGCCGGCGGCGACAATTAGAATCTAGAAATGAAAGGCTATTTCACTTTAACGACACTTTTGGGCGACATACATATTTGGAATCAGTAATTTTTTCTGCGTCGAATGGGTATGATCTCCTGTAAAATTTAAAAAAATCTACAATCTAGCCAGCCCTAAGCGAAGTGCACACTTATCTCGTGGCAGCACAACTTATCGATTCGCATCGGTAAGTACTACACTAGTGGTCGTGAAATTAACTGCTTCTAAGACAATAAATAATTGTTCGAAATTATCGTTTGCAACAACAGCGGCCGGCCACTACGCCGAATAGGACGCGTCAAGCCTTGCACACAGTGGGGCGTCAAGTGTCAAGACGCGCGCGTCAAAACGGACTCTGTGTCAATATACATAACAATTTAATCCCTTTGATAGAAGCCACGTAATCACGCAATTAAAATCGCACGCTCTCCCAATGAGATTTCGTAGAAGAATGAGTTTTTTCTACGAATCAATACTCAATATATTTTTTTTGCTAATTAAAACAAACGTTTAACTTATTGGCAAACATTTTGACGTGCGCGTCTTGACGCCCCAGTGTGTCCAGGGGCGTTACGATAACGAAAGCTTAATATTTTGTACTGATATCGTTAAAATATCTTGTGACTATAAATTTTAACGGCAAAGTAAATAGCACTCAGTAGCAGTGGTAGCAAAGTTGTAAGCAAGGAGTGCAGGCTCAAACCCGGAGTTGCACCTCTGAGATTCTCGGATTTCATGACCAAATGACATTTTACAAGCTTTATATTAGCTTGCAACGTATGTATGTCCGGGTGGAATCTTGCAACTAAATTTTAAATCAGATATCTTTAACCGATTGAGCTGAAATTTTGCAATTATTTTGCATGAAAAAGCATGCTTAGCTATGTGACGTCATTCTAATTCCAATATGGTGGATCATTCAAGATGGCGGAATAGTTATATTTTCTGCACTACCACAGTATGGGTATCAAATGAAAGGGCTTGCTGAGGAGAACACGAAAACTAAGGGCAATTAAATAAAAGCTTGTTTTTAAACAGATGTTTTTATTAATATACGTCCTTTATGACTCTGTAGTCAATATATCAATTAAACATGGTATTATGGAAAGACTCGCCCTTGTAAAATTGGGACCAAAAATACATCGGCGAAGTGATGGTGCATTTCAATGTAGCTCTGCTTTCCACTTCGAGGTATACAGGCGTGACGATGATGTATTATTACTGATCTTTAGTATGTAATGCGTTTTCATATTTAGTACTTATAAACTTTAATACAGAAACAATAATTACATAATATTTATAAGTATGTAGTAAATTTATAATAATATTTATAAGCAGTGGTAGCCGAGTGGTCGAACGCACGCCTTGCAAATCAAAGTGTGCAGGTTCAAACCCCGGCTCGCACCTCTGGAATTTATGTGCGAATCTCATTTTCATCCGAGATTATCACTTGCCATGAAACGGCGAAGGAAAACATCGTGAGGAAACCTGCACGTCTGAGGGAACTTGTCTAGTTCTCGATAGATGTGTGAAGTCTGCCAACCCGCACTGGGCCAGCGTGGTGGACTATGGCCTGAATCCCCCTCGCATGGAGGGGAGGCCCGTGCCCAGCAGTGGGACGTTAAAAGGGCTGTAGTTATATATATGTAGTAAATTGAATTATTTATTCATTCATTCATTCAGTCATTTTCGATATTCGGCGCTGACGCGAAATTAACCCGCAATCATTTGCGTAGTGAAAGCACTGTCTTGTACCTAAAAATAGTACTATTTTAAACATGTTAGTTGGCAACCCTATAATACCACAACGAATAATTGCTTCGGCTAATCTATAATTAATGTTGCATCCCGGAACACCTGCCTCTCTAGTACATTGTCGAGTTACACACCTCGAATTGTGATTTCAACAGGTCCATGCAGACTGTAGCGGCATTCGCTTCACGAGAAAATTTGCGGGAACCACATGCTATGTATTTGCGTATATTTTGATGTCATATTTCTTTTTTTATACGTGGAGAAATCCTCGCGCGCGCAATGTGAATAATCGATTTTTTACAAATCGATTTATTTCAAAGAGAGAAAAATCGATTATTTATTAATCGATTCTCCTCCAAGTCACATCCCTACCCAACATTCATGGAAGTTCACCTTTTACTACGGATAGGGCAGGCCGCTTGTTCCAATATAATTTTAATGACAAGAGACATTTTGGTTATTCCTAAACACTTCTAACTTCTACTACCTATCGCTTATGAATCGATCATAACACCGCAGTCTAAACCGATCTGTACAGTTGAAATAACAAATCGCGTCTGAGCTGAGTCTAATAGGAAACGATAATGTTGCCAGCTTGGGAACGTTACCTTGCATAGGCGTAATTTATATCTTCCTTTGCATATCGTCGACTGTAGCTCACGCGAGGGACGCGATAAATAAACAATGGCCGTATCTTTATCATTACATACCTATGTATTATCTCACAAACATTTAAATGGATGTGCTGGATGAAGCAAGTAACGGTGATATGAAATGCGAGAAGCATAATTTCCGTTGCAGCAGTTACATCATCATCACAGAAATACTTACACACAGTAACATAGATAGTTTTGGAATTGGAAAAAAGAATTACGTGCGACCTTTTTCGCCCCAGTGTGCGCGAGGTTTTAAAAATAAAAAGCAGTTCGAATTGAGAAGTGATTTTTAAAGACGGGTTAATAAGGTATAATTAGTGGAACAATTTTTATTATCAACCACCCGTAGGCTTAGCATGACAGTGTAGACATGAGTTTTGTCTCTTTCAACTGTCAGATTTTTAGAGAAAATTACGTCACTTCGTGCTTTTTGTACTGGACATAGCTCGGTGTTATTCTAAGCCAACAGAGCTCGCGACATCGTACTCTCGAAATTAAGGAACCCTATTTTCATATTTTTATTTTTTCTTCCCTAACAGGCTTCTGCGAAGTATAAGAAAACTTGAAAAAAAGATGAATGAAATCGGTAAAGTTGTTTTTAAGTTATGGCGTGACCAAGGGAAATAGGGATTCACAATAACCCCGATCTGTAAAGTTATGAGTTAGGGTCAACTTCTTAACATCCCACTTTGTAGGGACTGTAGAGGCCGTATAGTCCTTTGTAGGGTCTACAGTCCCTGTTCTGTAGAGAACAGATGGAATATGGTGCCGTCCATAAGCAATTTTATTAAAGTTTCATACACGTATGGCTCGGCCATCGCAACCCACACCTTATTAAAGCTCCTAAGATCACCAAGATAAAAGTATGCAATTACATACGAAACATTATCGTGCTTATGCACTTAGGAATAAAGGCGATGTTAGTTAATTGACCGTTAAATGAAGTGCGGCTGAATGTTGCCAGTTAAACAATACGCGTGACGTGAAAATATGCGTAGAGATGAGTGATAGGGCCTGTCGCGACTGCCCATTACGGTGGATTGGGGTTGCCAGTTGTGAGTCATAATTAAAAAAATAATGTTCTATCAAATTTACAAATCGTTAGTTAATCTATAGTTTAGAACATTTCACACCTGAAAGACAACCCTAAACGATTTTTTTCATGAATTGAGTTGCCAATGTTATCTTAAAAATTACTTTGCTACAAGATCATTCGACTCTGCTGTAAAATTTTAATATTTCCGTATAGTTTGTCCGTTTGACTTTAAAAGTGCGATTTATTTTAATCGAATTTTGTTTTAACTCTCAAAAAACATGTTTCTTTATTGTTCGATATTATATAGGTACCAAGTTACAAGTATATATATTTATTTGAGGATTTCAAACTTCCGGTTAAATTACTTATCGTGTAAAAAACAACGATCAGTAGATCATCGAGCCAAGTTCAAAAGCGCTACAAATTTTGCAAATAAAAATAATCCAATATTAATTGCTTCCACAGATGACAAGAGGCCTGTCTTTCTCCATGTTCAACGACGAAATGCAGCCAGAGTTCTTGCCACCATCTCACGTAGAGAAAACCTTTTTAGGGTTCCGTACCCAAAGGGTAAAACGGGAACCCTATTACTGAGACTTCGCTGTCCGTCCGTCCGTCCGTCCGTCCGACCGTCTGTCACCAGGCTATATCTCATGAACCGTGATAGCTAGAGAGTTGAAATTTTCACAGATGATGTATTTCTGTTGCCGCTATAACAACAAATACTAAAATACATAATAAAATAAATATTTATGGGGGCTCCCATACAACAAACGTGATTTTTTTGACGTTTTTATAGATAATGGTACGGAACCCTTTGTGTGCGAGTCCGACTCGCACTTGGCCGGTTTTTTTTTTATTAATCGTAAATAATTATAGTAGTTATTAATATTTAGTTTATATTTTTTGTGTATAAAATTTCACTTATAGCATTAATTAATTAAAAAAGTATTATTATAAGATGAAATTGAATATCATAATACTGTATCTCCAATTTTTTATTAGGTACAAAATAAAAACAGTGATCGAATAAAAAATACGTAATTAAAATTGCCAGCGCATTGGCAACACTAAGGGAATATTTCAATGGCAGATAGGCGAATATTTCAATGAATACATTACCTGTTCCTGCCTTATACGTGCAATACTCGCTAACTGGCTATATAGTCCTTATCTTACCACTGCGATCACCTCAAAACCTCCACACAATAGCGGTTGGGCTGCGTTCCTTACTGGAAAAACTTGTGGTCACTCCCTAGAGCCTCGTAAATGCAACGTTAATTATTTAATCAAATAATGATACATCACGACGCCTGTATTCCCCAAAGGAGTAGGCACATACGCACTTACAAATTTCGCTGATGTATCCTTTGAGACCAGAGCCGATTTCGTATTCATTCTTAAAGATTACCAATCAATGTTCAGCAGTATCCGTCAAAATTATTTGGTGGATTTAAAATTAGATTTTAATGACTTTTAAAATCAACCTTTTCCTTCGTTATGATCGCCTAGTACCTTAATCCTAATAGTTACTATCACATTAATAGAAATAGATTACATTTTAATGCGCTGTACTAAGTGGCACTTCTAAAGATATACTTAAACACATAAACAACACTTCACCGGTCGTGAATAGATCCATATTGCGTATATCGATAACAATATATATTCACCGTGAGAATGACCCTACATACAATACCTCGTAATGAACGTCGACATTTCGATGTTTTTCGTAATAAAAACTCCCGCAAGGTTCTCGTAATCAAAACATGCTAAAAGTCACACTGTTGTTCGCTGTTGAATTTAGAAAAGGCGTCAATAAAGGCCCGGGCACATAGGGGCGTCGAAACGAACTCTGAGCTTGAAGATTTCAACATTTGAACCTGCAACCACCAGGTGCAGTCAGCTGTGCGGCCTATGTTCGAACCACTAGATCATGACGTCGTCAATAGAACTTGAGTATTATGTTATACTACCAGTAATCAATTAACCTGAGTTTAACCTCCACAAACAAACAAGTCTATAATATTAGAACGCATAGAAACATTAATACGCGTTACTTCTAAATTAAATAAAGTTATAATTATAAATAAGGAAGCCTACTGCCTACGCACGGTATTTTAGAATTCCGGAGAGTATTGAGTATAGGAAAGGTATAAAAAACATGTCCTAGAAATTAAGGGGTGCAGGTTCAAACCGTGAGGTCACCACTCTGCGACTTTCGGATTTCATGCGCAAATATCATTTTTAATAATGATAACCCGCACGCTTATAAAAGAGCATGTAAAGTTCGCCATAACTCACTGAGTCAGCGTAGTAGTGGACTATGCCCAAAATATCCCTCGCATTGAGGGGGATTGTGCCCGGTATAATTGCAGTAGGTTCGTTCTCTATTACATTAAGACCAAAATATTTCAGCGAAGAATGGGTAGGTACACTACAGTTCAGATTCGCATACGATAATTAGTTTCAGTCCGCTTTCATTAAGCATCTACAAATTAGCAACCAGATTAATACGTAATGAGTAATGATATTTAAGATATCCCAGTAATAAGATATACCGTGAAGAACATTGAATATTTATCAAGCTGTATCTACGCACAGTATCTCCATTATAATGACGGAATTACTTGGCGTTATGGGCTGAGTCTGGCTCGGGTCAGCATGCGAGATAAGTACCATCTTAACTGTACCTTACCGAGAAATTGTTTTGATAATTATATTATCGTTCAATTTAATACTTGCCTGTCATGAAGATAGCAAATTAAATGACCATAATGATATATCCAAGACAATACCTTTCATATTTATAACATAAAGTGCGACTTATCTATAATACACTAGCTGACCCGGCGAACTTCGTACCGCCTAACAGTTGATTCTATATATATACTAGCTGTGCCCGCGACTCCGCCCGCGTGGACTTTAGGGAGATTACCCGGAAATATGGGTATTATGTTTTTCCCGCGGAACCCTAATGCTTTTTCTAAAATTAAAGTAGCCCAAGTTACGCCTTGGAACGTCAGTGAAAGTCCCATTGAAATCAGTTCAGCCGTTTAGAAGTTTACCTCAAACAAACAGACAGACAGACAGACAGACAAAAAAATTTAAAATTGCGTTTTCGTTATAGGTATCGTATATACTTTCATACACTTGGTAAAAAAGTGTTATTTTGATATTACAAACAGACACTCCAATTTTATTTATTTGTATAGATATAGATAATCAATCACACCTATAGTAGGTACCAGAAGGAATATAATAGGGGTCTATTGCCATTATACCGGGCACATTCCCCCTTTTTCTACGAGGGAGTTTTGGGAAAATTATATTCGCACATGAAATCCGAAAATTTCAGAGGTGAGAGCCCGGGGTTTGAACTTGCAACCCTTGAATTTTAGGAGGGCATTCTACCAACTAGCTTACGAGCTTTTTACCTGAATACGGCGAAGCCAAAAGGAAGAGTTATGATTTTAGCAGTCTATGTATCTTTGTAAATACAAATGTTAATAAATAAATACAAATACAAATACAAATAAATATATTAATACAAAAAAAACGTATGTTCCTCCGTAGCGCCTGAACTATTCATCCGATGTGTATGTTTATGGTGTCCATCGTTTCGTTATTATTGCCCAGGTAACATACCTAGGCTACATTTCAACCGACTTCAACAATAGGAGGAGTCGATTTTACCTTTTAAACCCTGATTTGAACCGATTTCATTCCTTTTTTTATCTTGTTGTTTTAAGCTTCTTGCTTGGAAGACTCTTAAATGTAACTAAACTTGAACGTAGCCTACCCATTTCGCCAATACCGCCCGCAACCGCGCTGTACTTAAATACTTTTTAAATGCCATTTTTTTATCAATATTAATTAATCAAAAACCTTTAGGCTATCGCGCGATCTCCGGCGAGCCATACCTCCACGTGGTAATTACTGAAATGGCGAAACAAACAATGCTAATTGAACAAAAAGACCGCCAGTCAACCCCCCAACGCGAGTGGGGGCCGTCAAACCTCCGTCAAGTGACCAATTACAGGTGGCGGTCGTGTGTACCCCTCTCAGACGGGTTGACCTTAAAGTCCAACACACTGGGGCGTCAAAATGTTTGCCAATACCAAAACGAACTCTGTGTTAATGTGCATAAAGTTTGAATTTCTGTCTTTAAAAAACCACGCCCCCACGCGTTTAAATTCGCTCGCGCTGTCAGTGTCATTCCGTTGTAGAATTAACTTTTCCTGTGTGCCAATACAATGCCAATACAAATATATAATTCGACATATTATTATGTCGAAACATAACAACAAGATTGCCAATTTGCCAGTTGCCATAATTGGAATTAGAGAAAATGTTAATTACGTGAGAATACCCCCCAGTTGGTTTTCCTATTGGTATAAAATTTGACGCACGGGCATTGACGCCCCAATGTGTGGAAGGCCTAAAAGTGCCCCGATAATTGTCGCGGCTGTAGATTTTTTTTATCGATTACCAAAAAGGTGGTGTTCCAAATTGGAACCGTCTGCATATTGTTTATGGTTTTAATTAACTGATATTAAATTAAGTACTATGGAGTGAAAATTATTACATTCTGTTCTGCAACGAAAATTGCTACGCTGTGGCTATATTTTTTTAATTATATTTTCTGCCTAGGTATAAATACTTTGGAACTGTCTCGGACTAATTTTGAATCGTTTGTAAATATATAGGTTACAAGATATTCGTTACGGGCAGACAAGTTATATCCGGATATTTGAAAGGATTGCGGGGCGTCTTAATATCCTACTCCTAATAATATTATAAACAGTAAAGGTTGTGTGGATGGATATATGTTACTCTGATGTATAAACAATAATACTGTAAAGTTTTATCCAAATCCGTTCAGTAGTTTTTGTGTGAAAGAGTAACAAACATTCATCCTCACAAACTTTCACATTTATAGTAATAGTAGGGATAGGATTTTATTGAAAACTAGCTAAGCTGCGCTGGCGACTTAGTACGCGCGATTTTTTTTTTAACTAAAAAAATACCTTTTTTTTCTACAATATATTCAAAAAATAATAATATTTTGGACCATAGTCCACCACGTTGGAGTTGAACTTCACACCCCTTTCTAGAGACGTGCAGGTTTCCTCACGATGTTTCCTTCACCGTTCAGCAAGTGGTAATCATTATTGAAAATGATATTCGCACAAGAAAATTATCTCAGAGGTGCGGGCCCGGGATTTGAACTTGCGTCCCTTACGTCCATGGTGGTCGTTCTACCTACGAGGCTACCACTGCGGAACTACCACACGGGGGCTACCACACGGAAGAATCACAACTACTACTACAACCCTTTTAACGTCCCACTGCTGGGCACGGGCCTCCCCTCAATGCGAGGGGGATTCAGGCCATAGTCCATCACGCTGGCCTGGTGCGGGTTGGCTTCTATCTAGTCAAGATCTTTCAGACGTGCAGGTTTCCTCACGATGTTATCCTTCACCGTTTCATAGCAAGTGATAATCTCGTATGAAAATGAGAAGCGCACATAAATCCCAGTGGTGCGAGTCGGGGTTTGAACCTGCACACTTCGATTGCAAGGCGTGCGTTCGACCACTCGGCTACCAAAATCAAAACGCATAAATGAAAGATAATTACGAGTATGTTTCATCGGCACACTGTCTGCGCTTCACCTATCCGACGCCCAAGTCATGTCTACGCGACAGATCACGACACCACAGTCGGCTCTACGCGTCAAAAACATCACGACTCTGGGTTTTGTAACGAGAAATTCTGCCCCCAATCATGCCCACGGTCTAGCTGGTATTGGTTTGAACATAATCAGTTCACGAAGCGTTACACTGACGTTAAACGTATTTCTATCTCACGCTTTATGGAGGCTGCTTAATTTTTTCCAATACCACGACTGACTGACCTAATGAACGAGGAAAAAAGAGTTTACAAGACTGTAAACCCGACTACGGAAAAAACGGTGTTTCCAAGGTAAAATCTACTCCTCCCATTCTTAAAGTCGGTTAAAATGTGGCTCATGTTGCTTAGGCCATAATAACGTATCGATTGACACCTCATTCAACAAAATCGGATGAGTAGAACATTTTAAGACTGCTAAAATCATTCCCTTCCTTTTGACTTCACCGAAGTCGGGTAGAAAGCTCACACTTCAATGAAATGTAAGTGACAGCGCAAGTGAACTTTTCAGCGTAGTCGCGTGGCTTTTACCACAGAAATTAAATCTTTATATCTATTAACACAGAGTTCATTTCGGTATTGGCAAATAATTTGCGGCTAGCGTCATGACATCCATAATATGCCTTCTAGGTTACGCTACGATTTCGGTAAAAGATTGTGACGGCAGCTGGCACAGATGATCAATAGTAGGGCGCACAAAACGGCGCGCGCGCACGATTTCACAACATCACAGGAATCAAAATCACAAATCTTAAAGGTCACGCCCACTACTCATAACCTTTCTATTTGATCTTGCTATCGGAACTTGAACTGCAAACAAATGGTATCTACTTGTAGTAAGTGCTTGCAGTGTATTTTCGACTCTACGGGCCCCAACTTTGTAGGTACGCCGTTGAATAAATTTGTAAATATTGAAGAGTGTGACGCGAGCCTCGTTCATAATTCCGAACAAACACGCAACAACGCTGTACTTGTCTGTCAACAGCTCACTATAATGCTGTTGGAAAGCGTTTTAAGTAGAAATGCGAAACTTGAAGGATGACCAAATATAGAGTGTGAAAATGGCGACTTTGGGCAACTCCTCTGAATCGAGTTAATTTCTTGAATTTGAATAAAATTAAAGAAAATGTTTTGATACTTTGGCAGTTATTAGAAATCAAAGTAATATTAAAACAATACTGCTTAAGAGTCGGTAGTAAATGAGCGGATAGATCTTACTAGACTGACGTTATTATATTACCCTATTAGGATACCTTCCAAATATGAAACCGCGAGCACAGGCATTTTACGAAGATTAGCGAAATTGCTACAATTCTGCTATATTGTTATAATTTAGATCCCTAGCACGGCTGGTTCGTTCGGTAAGACTAGAATTATGTCTCAGATTCGAACCTGCGAGTCGCTCTTTGACTATCAGTACTCATATTAGAAAAACAGTTGTGACAAGACAAAATGTGAGATATGAATGTAATTCACATTGTGTCTTGTCACGACCGGCTGTGCTGTCGATGCCGACGGGCGTGTATTCTTGCATCAGTATTTAGCCATTAACCTTCATGTGGAATGTACATGCCCAAACAAAATGGAGAGGCAATCATTACGTGCAGTTATTTTGGAACCGGTCGCAACAAAATTCTTACACATTTTAAAACGGCAATGATGTTGATTCTGTTGGCACGAAACAAAGCTGCACCATGGACATTAAAAAAATAAGAATTCGCACCGTTCACGTCGGAAGTGAAGCAAAGTATCGATCTATGAGAGCACTAAGACATCAAACAATGCGTGGCAAGTAACGGCTGCGATGGACTTACAGTGTTGTGAGTGTGAACGAGATATACGTGTTACAAGCGAGCCGATTTATGAGTGCTTCACTTGTTATTTAGCGACATTCAGTCCGGTCTTTTTATTAGTTCGGGAGCGGAACACTAAACTTACAGCGGAAACGTACAGTCTATCTAATTTGTGGAGTAACTTACTACGTATAAAATCTATTTTTATGTCCCAACATTCATGTGTGTTTTCCTTTTAACAATGATAAGGCTGACAGAGCATTCGCCCCAATGTTATTTTGATGACAACTGGCATTTTGAGTATAGAGACTTCCTAATTATAATTCCGGTTCGGTAAAAAAAAATAGTTTATTACCCTACCGCTTAATTCCATCGTAGTTTGTACAAAGGAATTGGAACCTCGTAAAAGAGGTTAATTATCTCGCGTACAAAACAGGACATGTGTAGAGGTGCACGATCCATCAGTGCTCGGAGCACGAGAAGAATTTCCGCTAAATAACTTTAAAAAAGCGTCATTTTCGCTTCGATTCGAGATCGTGACGCTACGCACCGAGGTGTAATTACACCCTGAAGATACTGCGGCGAGTGAATTTCTTTGTCTTTTGTTGAAAATGTACTTTGTGACAATAAATATAAAGATTATATATCTGTGGCAAAAGTTACGTGACAAATTTTGTTAGCGTCTTCGATGGCATTTCGCTTACAAATTTTCTTCTTCAGTGAGTACCAGTTCACAGTTCCTTTTAGGAAGTCATCCACCATCTTTTTTTATAATATGTATTTATTGAATGTGATCTAGCTATTAATTACTTGACAATGGCTGAAATACCTGCTAACCGCAGGTGGAGCCATGCTCGTCTTATACCATTAAATTGCGTCTTGCATTCATTTCGTAAAAAAAAGTTCCCTTTGGCATTGGTTGCACGCGCTTTGGCGGGCCTATTTGCGGAAGGCTTGAGGCCCTGACCACACTGGGGCGTCAAGACGTGTACTGCATTTTTTTTACCAATACCAAAACGAACTCTGTGTGATAGACATAAAGGATACATTTCTGTGGTAAAATCTACGTGAATGCGCTGCGAAATTCGCTCGCATTGTCAATATCATTTCGTTGATAATGAGCCTTTTCTATCAGACAATACTGAGCACAGTCACTTCCTCTCCCCTCACGGTATCTGTCCAAGCCGAGGTCGTGCCCTCTGTGGCGCCCTTGAGCTAGTTGCCACCCTTTTCCGCCCTTAAGGCCTTGGTTGGAGTGCACTCTGCGCTCGCAACTCCTCCGGTAATGTAAAGGCCAGCTCACAGCCAACAGCGTAATCAATTAAAAAAAAAGAAAAAAAAGCCCCCTTACCACCACATGTCTTGCAGCAATGTTTTTTATATTACTTTCAAATTTGGACAGTTACCTCAGTACAAAATTTGTCAAAAAATCCCAGTTACTATTGCAACAGCAATACTTTAAGAGGTAAAGCCCCAGTTCGTTTAGGTATAATAATGCAGCGAGCGTCTTGACGCCCGAATCTGTCCCGGGCTTTACTCGTGGGTAACGTACGGCTACCGGCGGCGTGGGTAATCAATCTAAACTTCTTTTTCCCGAGAAAATTGTCACATAAGTATATCTATTAAAGACGCGTCTGAACGTATACATGAATCAAACTGGAACTATCATTGAAAGGAGACGGGGATCTCTGGGCCCAATTGTAATAAGTTGAGATATGGTTTAAAAAAGCGGTATTATTTTCTGATTCAAAATATAAAAAAATCAGCTCAATTCACTATCCGGGAGACGAGAAATCATAAAAATAAGTTTATTTCACTGAAGAAATAGAGTATCGATTACAATAATAGATTACTGTGAATGATTTAAACAATTGAACATAAAATACTTGATTGATTCAATCAAAATGAATAAATACATTGTAATAATTAACAATAAAAAAAAAACTACAATTAATATTGTAAATAACTGTGTGGCGTCCGCGTTTCCGAACGCTCCACAAAATGTCGACGGACGAGTTTCCGAACGACCGCGCGCCCCAGACAGAGTGAGCACGTTCGGTAGCTCAAAAACAAATTGTGGTATTAATGATTAAGCACATAATTGTATTCATTTTAATATATTAAAATACACTAAAGTGGTTGAATTAACACCAAAACGGTATATTAAAACAAAATAACAATCACAGTTAAAAATCAGCTGTTTAGTATCTAGGTTGTTGTCACTTTGTTGAATAACCACACTTTTACTAAATCTCTAATAATTCTGCTCTCAGATAGCCAAGATCAGCAAAATTTTCGGAGATGGTTTGATAATATATAAGCTCTTAATTGACACCACTCTCATATTTGTACAACTGGGCCCAAGAATGTATGAAAGCGTATCCGTCTCCTTTATGGGTTTCAGTTGTCTAATATGGCCACTCCAGCAATTCATTTTAAAATAATTCATTTTGTGATTCCAAAAATTATGATTCTAGATTTTTTTACCCTTGTATTTTTATGTTCTTTGAATCTAGTCTATACATATAAATAATGATAATATATCGCTGATGATATTAATCTGTGCATGCATTGCGCTATTGACTTACTGAAAGGAAATTATCGAAATTGCTACGGTTATGATAAAAACTTAGAAAATTAGTTCGAATAGAATGGGATTGAAAGCGCGATCAATCCATCAATATTTGACATAAATACCCTCCCTAACTAAGTAATGATAGGTTAATATACCAGTGCTGCATTAATGTAACTTTATGCCCTAAGCAATCTTTCCCTGTGCTACCTGCTACCCCCCCCCCCCCCTGTACGGGGGGTACCCCTTATCCTTAAGTGAACTACAAATAATTAATTGATAATGATTAATTAATTGATTGAAAATAATTAATATGAATACGTATCGTAGGAAGAATATGTCTGTGTGTTCCTTCTGCCCTTATCTCATGCTAGGTGGGGTTGGTCAAACATGGTTTCACATATTGTCCTAAGACTTTGAAATTGCTTTCACTTTTGTGTGCCCTTTTTTTCCTCGGTCGTCTCTGGTGCCCCCTAGACGGGATGCCCTAAGCAATTGCTTAAATAGCTTATAGGCTTGTCCAGGACTGGATCGAACCTGCAACAAATCGGTGGAGTAAATTGAGCAGCCTGTTATCGAACCACACCACTACACTAAGCGAAATTTCACGAAGTTCGATTTATTTCGGTCGTCTATAGAACAAGGATAAATACATACATAGACACACAATCGAATACTCACGTCAAACAAAACCTATACTAATGGATGCAAATGCAAACTTGCAACTCCAACACAAGCCTATTGTCAAATACCATTAGTAGCTAATAAGATTTGACAGACGGGGAAGTTCTGTAAACGGCGAGTCCGGTTTACATAATCAATGGTCCTACTTTAGCGCGTTTAATGTGTCACAGGTAACTGGAAAGATTATTCGTAACTGTTAATGTATATGAGACTATCTATTTAATCTTGGAGCCTCGAAGAAGATAAGTGAAATAAAGCCTCCACACTGGGGCGACGACCCTCACGCGTATTTTTTTTTGCCACACCAAACCAAACTGTATTGACTCATAGGAAAAGTTCATTCTTAAACGAAATGACACTGACGGCGCGTGCGAATTTTGACGTAGGGATTGGCTATTACCACAGAAATTCAATCTTTATACATATTGACACGGAGTTTGTTTTGGTAGTGGCAAAAAATTTGCCGCGCGAGCGACGACGCTCCAGAGGCTTAAGTTCCTCGACAATTGGTTAACCCGAGAACTGGTAATTATTGGTGGTTACTACGACAGATACCATTAGCTATACGATTACGAATCCGATAGTGAATCGTATCGTCATTGATATTCTAATAGTTTTTTTTTTTTTGTTTTTAACCGGGCCTCTATCGACCCGGCCCGCGTGCTCACCTCTGATGTGGGGGTCAGAGTACTTAAAATTAGCCTTAAGTTTAGTGTGTGTAAAATAATTTTTCCAGCCTGGTTTGTTTTATTAAAAATGAAAGTCAAATAAATTTTATTAAAAATGTGTAAATGTCAAGAAAATACATGATAATAAAAAAAAAAGCAAACCCGTCTAAAAATAACAATGTAATATTCTAATAGTTAAATGTCTTACGCCAAAGTGATGGAACTTCATATTATACATTACAAAGAGTTTAGTACTGAAAACTGCAGTTTATAATGGGCTATAATGAGGACTCAATACATCATCACGCCTGTATTCCCCGAAGGGTTAGGTAGAGGTGCACTTTGCACTTACACTTCGCCGATGCATTTTTGCCCCTATATGATAGGAGGCAAGTCTGCCATTACGGATACATTCCCCCTCAATACGAGTGTGCTTTGATAGTCCACCACGCTAGCCCAGTGCAAGTTGGTAAACTACACACGCCTTTTAAAGACATACAGGTTTCCTCACGATTATTGATGTGAAACATCTAATGGCTGTTGATGCCGCGATGCCGTGATCCCAAAACTTCGAGCAGCTTCGTGGCTCCTCGGTTCTGCCGCATAAACTCCGCCCACTGGCTGACTCCGCTCACTCGCCGCTACGACGTTTATGATTTATGTTTCACATCTGCCAGGCGTCTCGCGACCGCTCCGTTTTTTTTTCCTTCACCGTTCAGCCAGTGGAAATCATGATAGAAAATGACATTCGTACGAATGAAAATCTCAGAGGTGCGGGTTTGAGATTTGGACTTGCACCCCTTACGTCCAAAGTGGGATGATCTACCAACTAGGCTACCACTGCTATATCAAGAGAAACAAAAAGCCGCCTACACGAATGTCGTGTTGACTGTCGTGATCGTATCGTACAGATTAAAAAGTTTAAATGCGGAAGCTTAGTGAGATGAATGGCACACGTTTAGTTAAGGAATGGATACGTTTATGCAAATATACCGCCTGTGTCCATGTTTATAGGGGCGCTATTGATTGTGGATATTAACCGTCTCCTGATCGACTGCTACAATGGGAAATAATTTTTCATTGAGAACCAATTAAGTAGCCAATTTACGCCTAGTTGATTTGAATTTATCAGACTAGCTTCCGTGTAAGGGTGTAAATTCAATCTAGCACGTCTTTAGTAGACGTAGTTTTCTCTAGTTCTGTTGCGTTTGTAGATAAAATTATTTAGACGCACGCATAGAGTCTTGAAGCCCTATTGTACCCGGGGCTTGATACTTAAGATACAATCCGATCCAAATAAGAATAGGAATGTCAATAACCTCTTTCTGTCAAATGTCACTTGAGAAGTATGGTTTGCAAAAAACTTTTTTTTTATGAGTTAGGGAGACAAACGAGCAGACGTTTCACCTGATGGTAAGTGATCAACGCCTACCCATGGACACCTGCAACACCAGGGGCATCAACTTATTTGCATATCAATAATTAAAAGTCTTACATCAAATTTAAATAAATAGGTTAGTTTAGTAGTAAATTGTCTTAATATAATATTTATTTAAAGTCATAATTCGTTTTTTAAAACCACAATATGGCGCAAAGTCGATCCTATTCTCATTTGAATCGCATAGTACCTAAATATAGTACAGTAATAGTTTAGAGAGTTATAGTTTTTAGTTTGTAGAGTTGAGTGATTATTAGTACCCACAAATAAACATCGGAGAGGTTTGTTGCACAAAAAATTACATACATCTACTTACGTAGGTACTCATCGAGTAGATATTGACGGTTGAAAGGCGAATTGATTCAAGCGCCATTTTTGGTAACTTTGCACGAAACCCAGCTCAAAAGACGGAGAAAAATCGTTGATTCCGACTATATATCGAAGGGTGAAAGACTATTTGACTTTTAAGTGTCATTTTTTTAACTTAGCAGGATAGCATATACTTTCGACGCAGAAAAAATAGCTGATTCCAAATAAGTATGTTGTACGGTCCCTTGCTTGTCCCGTACAAGCTTCTTGTTGCTTGGTCTGTTTGTTTCTGGAATGAAACTCACATAAAGTATAGAAACGTATATTGGGCAAGTTAACTAATGATTTGATGGTCGTGATAAAAGAGCACGCGCGGTTTCCTTGCTAATCGATCGCGGACTGATCTGTATTACAAATGACACCGATCGTATCACGGAAAATGCTGAGTTGATGATTTGTATATATGCAGTTGTGCTGCACCGTACATATGTATATAAGTCAATATCACCCAAAAGTGTCGCTTAAGTCAAATAGCCTCGCACCCCTATATAACTTAATATCGCCAAACATAGCTCTTGAGTCATTGATATGTATTTTTAATTAAGTACTTTGCAATAACACAACCATGTTTTTTCATGCCGTGTGCACATTTCGTCAGCGCTCGAAACTGTAATTACGTCAATTCCACTATTACTTATTTCTAACTTTAAGTTAACGTGTGGGCACCAGACACATTTCTCCACACCCTGAGGGCCTGTCGACAGACACCTTACCATCATTCACTTCATGTATACGGCGGAATCAGTAAAATTATACTTTTATAGAAAGGATGCAAGTTTTTATGACTTTGACAGACCAGTTTAGTCTTGGTCATAAAGTTTAACGTCGTCTATAACTTTTCGATTGAAATCATAGTATTCAAGCAGTTTTTCATACAAAAATACATAACCACGCCTGAATTTCCAGGCACGCAATGATGCACCTATACTTCCTCTACTTTGTATTTTAGTCCCAATGTAATAGGGGAACCTATTGCCACTCTACCTCTCAATACGAGAGAGATTTGGGTCATAGTCCACCACCCTGGCCCAGTGCCGGTTGGTGAAATTCACACGCCTTTCTTTAGACGTACAGGTTTCCTCACGATGTTTGCCTTCACCATTCAGCAAGTGGTAATAATCATAATCGAAAATTATATTCGCACATGTAATCCGAAAATCTCAGAGGCCCGGGATTTGAACCTACATCCCTTCTTTTCTAGACGGGCGTCCTATCAAATAGGCTACCACTACTAACCAATATATACCCGCAACTGTTATTAACTTAAATAACAATAAACACTATTTAATAGTGACTTTCTAAATGGCTTAAACTATCCCATCCAGGTACCTACGAAGTCGTTACTTTATAATAATTTAATGTTATATAGCTACCCGTACTACACTATGCAAGAGCATAAATAGCTGTCTGACCTTTCAGCCACAATATTAATAGCACGACTTTAATCGCATTGAAATATTGATATTAGACTGTAAATTTCATGCTAATGAGACTGGCAGCACTCAGTAGAGGTGGAGGTGCGATTAACCGGGTACAAGATGGGTTATTTTGAATGATGGCAACACTATTGCTATTGCATACTTAACCTTATAGTCAACGAGTTATTATATCAAAGAGAGAACATTTCTTAACATTTGGCAGTTTCACACGTCCAATTTTGAGTGTGGCTTTGAGGTCTACGCAAGTCAGATTGTCTATGTCAAGACTAGACAAATAAGACAAGCCGATCGTGGAAACGACACAAATTTGTGTAAAAAAAAATGACGTCTTTTTTACACAAATAGGTCTCTATAATTTCTGATATCATTCATCAAGACACACAAGACAAAAAAAAAATTACGTCATTTTGACACATTTAATTATCTATATTTATCTTAAATCAATGCTTTTAGAATTTTTAACTTTTTAACAAGCAAACGATATAAATACAGGGGTGCTACTCTTGAAATCGACAACGATACATTCGAAACGACACGACATTACTTCGAATATATCGACCTTACCCTACTCTAACAAATGTTCGAATTCCTTGTCGTTTATCGTATCCATAGACTATGTTCGGAGTGAATGATACGAATAATAAATGCAAAGTTTGTTGAAAACCTGAATATTCTCTATGGCCTCATTTTTTAATCTGTGGGGCCTCTCTGTAACAAAAATAGATTGAGAATCTATGATACTGACTCGCTAGCTCTTTCACGCTCGCTGTTTTTTGTATAGCGCCGTTTCGCTTTAACTACAGTCTTCTCTATCTACGATCATAAGGATATTGAGTTAAATCTGTGGTCAGAATTAAGTGTCAAACTCAAACAAAAGTTGGAGCGAGAAAAATATTTAAATTTGTTGGTAAGAAAGTTTTTAAATATATATTTTTGTTATTGCTATTCATAACTTACACGAAAAACCTTATATGAAGATCTACTATTTTCTAGAGGTTACTTTTATTACTGGGTCAACACCAATAATTTTTTTTTGTAGGCATCAAAGGTACTATATCCTTACAAATGTCTTCAAACAGTCTTTTGTTCAGCCTATAATTATTTACAAATTCTCCATCAGGAATGTATATATAATGAAAATGATCCCGCATTTGCTGCCTCCTCCTTCTCCGTTCAATATTTTCCTCCCTGACGGCTTCCAAAGATAGTAAAACTCTTGACATTGTAAACTTCTGAAAACGTTTACAGAAATTAGCAGGAGAGCTCATGGCTACACTTGATATAAAAATTATAAATAATCACATCGTGCAACAGTTTTTATTTAATATTTTACTTACCCAATTGTTAATAGGTACTTATACTGTTGGTGTGTCGTTTTTAAATAAATAAACTGTTTTATTCCGTATACGGAAACCTTATAATATTTAATTACCTATTTAATAACCTTTATAATATTTTGACGAATTTGAATAATATTTTATATTGATAGGATACGAAATTCACTACACGATAATGCCGACGACGTCCTAAGAGGTGTCGTTGAGATTATCGCAAAAATCACATGTTGTTCGTTGTCAAATTCGAATATTCGTGTCTGACATTTAAACCTAAGAGTAGGGTTAAGCTCGATATATCGGATTATGTATCGTTCGTTCAGTCATCGATACGACATTAAAAACGATGGAACTTAGAGTAGGATTCGACACGACAAATGTCACGATATATCGATTATCGTTTTCAAGAGTAGCACCCCAGAGATGCTTCGCTTACGTACCTATTTCCGAATTGATTGGTTCCGTAAATTATATTCACGTTCACGTTCTAAAATATATTTAATTACAATGAAGCCAAGGCTGCTGCTGTTATTATGTGGTATCAGAAACACCGTCAGATATTACGAGCGACCCAGTTCACAGACCATCCCACACCAAACATTCTACAGCCCGTGTTCACAACACTAGCGAGCTATATCGATTAATAATATCAATCAATTTGATAGATATATCTTGTTACATTGTCAGCTGACATGAAGACATTTAACATTTTATCTATGACATTTATTTATTGAATTTGCTCGTGCTATTGACTACTTAACACTGGCTGAAATACTCTTATTCCACTAAATTCCATCATTTCATTCGTAAAAAAAGAAGAAGAATTAGGTACCTATACTTAATTTCGGATATATTTACAGCGTGTTGAGCTAGCTATTTTATTAGTAGCATTGAATACACATCTGTCAAATTAAAAAGAAAACCTCGATTCCCGCCATAATAACCAACGACTTGAGCTCAATTTTTGCTATGGGAGTTTATGAAAGAATCGATAAATCATTTTTTTATTAAGATCGTAATGTGATTTTGTCACATCAATAGTAATTCCGTTAGCCAACTAAACTAAAATGGTTAATAAATGTTCCATAAATAGTCAAGGTGGGGATCGATGCTGGCACCTCTCTGTCCCGAGAGTAGCTTGTATAACTATTAGACCATTGTCCCACCCAAAGTTAAATTCAAATCTTTTGCCATTATACGGAGAATGCTTCTTCTCAATACGAGCGGAATTCAACCCATAGTCTAAGTTGGTGAACTTTACACGTCTCCCAATAGACGTGCAGATTCCCTATTTACCTTCAGCATTTAGCAATTCATAATCATTACTTATCATACCAATTGCAAAATTATCTTGACTCCACATTTAAGGGCAGTATCAATTCAAACCAGCATTTTACATTAATTAATTATCATCGTAATGATCTCGTAACCCTTACTATACGCTCAAAGGTTGCCGACGAGTCTCCTTTTGGTAAACATGTCATTTCTAACCCACGTACTGGTTATGATCGTCACGACTTCTCATCGAGTCTGCAATAACGCCGTATTACAAGCTTATTACAAAATAGAGGTGATATTTATCGATACATGTGATGTTGGTAGCACCGCGGGCTAGCCTTGTCATATCGTAGATGGGAAAAGGTCAAAACATCGGTATTTTGTAGGTTGGTCCGCCTATCTTAGTTCTAGGGTTCCGTGGTCCCAGCGACTAATCCCTATAGCGTCGTCTATGAACAATATTGTTCTTGGCATATTTAAATTATCTATTTTGTCTATGGTTAATAAAAACAATACTTCCTTTGGTTCTTTGTCTATGTTTCATCTTCATATTCTGCTTCTCATTGTGGATAGCAGTTCTTGAGGTGAAACCTGCGTTTAATTCGTATCATAATTAATTAATGTAATTGTTTGTTGTTCCAAATAAAAGAAAAAAAAGGCCAAATCTACCACTGGAACGCCTGAATAACAGTCTTATATAATTACATTTAATCATTAGTTACATTTTATTTCGTAAAAGTAAAATTAGTATTCCACCTTTGTGCATAAGATACATACAAATTTTGAAAATACCTTTGATTAATGATTTATGTATTATTTATAGTCTGTGCCGCATCGCCGTCGGTTGGGTATTCAATTTATTTATCTGAGTTGTAATAGGATTGCGCCCGGGGCCCAGGCAAAGGTTAATCGGAACACCGCTAAATACGTCAATAGCATAGAATGTGGCGTTTACCTACTGCGCGGCGCCTAGATATTGCGAAACTAAACCACGATTACATCTCTTTCCATATAAGATAAAGATCAAAATACTAAATACTGGGACCTATATAACTAGGTTAGAAGTTGCTTACTTAGCTGTACTTAACCTGTACAAATAAATAAAATGGAAGTGTCTTTTTATATAGGTAACTGTAATATAATGTTGAAATAACAGCTTTTCACTAAATGCATAAGATGTTTTATTATTTGTTTTTACTAAACAAGTAACAAAAACGCAATTTCAAAATGTTTGCCTGTCTGGCTATTTGGTTTGGGTAAACTCCCAAACAGCTAGACCGATTTGAACGAGACTTACTCTGGCAGATTTAATTTTGGGAAAATAATTAGGGTTCCTAGATTCCGTGCGTACGAAGTCACGCGCTCAGCTAGCCTACTGCATGCATTTACGAAGTAAGTAACGAAATAATTAAGTCATTTATTTATTATATCTGAGTTGTATTGCTATTTACACTGTGTTCGTATCTATAATGGTTGCTACCAACAAAATATATGAAATTAAACGACTGTTAATGTCACGTAAATTATGGCCAATAGCTTCCATACTTTAGTCAAGGCGCCCCGCTGCGTTACGCTTGATCGTCCACAGAACATAAGCATTAAAAAAACAGACTATAAAGTTGTCCTTTATCGATTTCTTTTAATTTATTATCTATGTTTTATAAGAGTTATAAGTCAGTACGAGATGTCCTTGGTCGTGATGTGGTCGTCGACCGAATAAATGAAGCCAAAGTAATTAGTTTCAAATAATTCTACCTCATCGGGGGGTCACGCCTGTTGTGTGCACGTTCCACATTGGAATTCCGCGTTGGATCGCGGCTGCATTATTCAGGAGTGGCAGCTCACGCGTCCTGTCGCATTATGCTTTACGATCCCCAACGGCTGAACCGCATAAGGAGCACCGGAAAACTGACAATGTACCGACATGACACTGACTGATTGCGACGATTAGAGAGTTGCTCGTTACGCCCTTATGCAGCGGACCCCTGCGAGCTATTTGAGATGTTCCTTAGTTGCAACAGTCAAACGCAAAATAACGGTCCTACAGGGTGATTAGGTACGTAATACCGTTGGAAACCAATTTCTAACATCTTCTGTCAAAAAAAAAATAACAAAAAAACAAAAACCGACTTCCAAGGTGCACTAAAAAGCTACAAATAACTTTATAATTCATTACATTTGGAGTAGATGCCAATCTACGACTAGTCAAATGCACACATGAATTGGCAACGACCTACTATATTTTTTCAACAGTACATACATACCTGATTCATCCGCCATCTTTATCACTGTCATCATCCATTTTTATTTATAATGTGTATTTATTGAATTTACCCTTGCTTTTAATTACTTGGCACTGGCTGAAATACCCGCTAAATGCAGGTGAAGCCATTCCTCATCTTATTCCATGATATTTTATCATCATTTCACTCATTTCGTAAAAAAAGAAGATATACATATCTGTCAAATAATCTTAATTATAGATACCTACTGCCAAAGAGATGGTCATAGGGTCCAGTAATACCTATAGCGGAAACCTAAGTATGTCCGTAACAAAAAAAAAGCTCCACCTAGTTTCGCATTTAACTAAACAACTCCTATTCCAATGGCTTACTCAATACTTAAGTTTTACGACAAAAACATAGCTCCATCCAACGCGACGCGACGTGTCCGAGGTTCGAATGCGGGCCGCGGCCTTTACGAATGGCATGCTGGATACATTTGTTTTCATCAGGACTAACAATGGCCGGTTCGGCCGCCTAATAGTCCATTACATTTAGATTTATGTCAGAAACGTCTCGAGATTGAGGTATAAATGGGTGAGCCATGATTTTAGGAATAACCGGACTTGCCCTTATACAGGGTGTATCATAAGTCCGAAATAATACTTGGACGCTAGCATCGGTATCGTGTATACAACTGAATGGTATAAAAATTTGATTGAAATTCGACCATGTTTTTCCAACTTTTTTTTCGTCGTCAATTTTTATAACCCGTAATATCTCGAGTCCTATGTAAAATTTGCATATTCTGTTTTGTGAATATTGGTAGCCGCCTCTCATTAGTGTAGTTTACACTGCTGAATAGGGTTACGGATGTATCCAAAGGCCAGAACATGATACCTGTGACAAACATTCAAGGGTCTGTAACTCAGAAACTATGATAGTTAGGTATAAACTGTTTTCACTAAGCATCCACATACGAGCTGCCATATATGTACCCAAAGTATTATTTCGGACTTCTGAAACACCCTGTATACATAGGTGCCTATATTTACGTCTTTTTAAAGGAATGATTGTAGTTGTTAACTGTCAGTCGCTTTACCATCATCTATCTTGCAGCAACGTTTTAAGATTACTTTCTGAGCCCCGATTTTCGTGCGATCGAGATTCATCTCTATTCGAGATATCTCGAAACATACGTACGAATTGACGTTTCGTTCCGAAATTAGTCTCGATTGCACGAAAATCGGGGCCCAGTTTTTGACAGTTAACTCAGTACCATAGAGTAACTAGAGAACCCATAACGACTCCGCCCCGCATATGGCTCTACGGAATTTTTTTTGACGTTTATCTGACTTCCGCCATCGTAGTTACCTTAAGTACTTACTTGATCCGGAATTACATACGGCAAGTGCACAATGGCGGATGTCTGATTAACGTCAAAACATTGCAGTCGGGCATCTCCGTTTTAATTTTACCCCCATGCTCAGTACCTACAGAATCTATAAAATAATTACAGTTACTATGGAAACAGCAATACATTGGAAGTGGTGATAAAGCCCCAAAAACTGAAAGTAATATTACAAACATGACAGTGGGGTTAGAACGCATGTCAAGACAAGACCTTTGTCACGGATTTCTTAGCTCGCTCTCATCTAATTTCATACGAGAGAAGGCGACAACATCAAGATATTCCGTGACATACGTCTAGTCTTGGCGCACATGCTACGACTACAGTGGTGTCAGCACGCATGTCAAGACAAGACCTCTGTCACGGATTAGCTCGGTCGCTCTCTATCTAATTACATACGAGAGAAAGAGACAACATCAAGATATTCCGTGACATACGTCCAGTCTTGGCGCACATGCTGCAACTACAGGTGTTGGTAAGGGGCTGATTTTATATCTCAATTTTAAAATGTTCTTCATGGCTACCCTATGTATAAACTAGTATTACCATATAGGTAAAGCGAACACTCGTATATCTAGTAAATAATTCCCGATGTTCTGCGTGCGCCCGAGAAGAGTGATTGATGAAGAATGAGCGGTATAATCGTTGTAAATCCATTGTAACTTATTATCATTAGGCGGCTTTTGGACGGGCGTAGTTGGCTCATAAAATAGGATTTGCCTATACTGGGAGAACAGTTAAGTAATTGACCGGTAGCAATCAATACAAGAGTAGCATTTTACATAGGATTAAGCAATTGGAATTGTGAAATATAAAAAAAGGTTGTCTATGTTACTTATCCTTATCTGCCAGTGAAAGGAAGTCCAGCCGTTCCGGATATAACCCGGAACAAACACACAGGCAGACAGACGGACAGTCATACAGACTTTTTTTTTTAAATTGGTTTTCGTTATAAGTACCTACCGGATATACTTTCATTTAGTAACAAACTAGAAGTGATTTTGACATTAAAAACAGGCAGTTTAATTTTATTTATTTGTAGATGGTTGATTTTGCTACTAATTATTTGACACTGGCAGAATATCTCCTAAAAAAAGCGAGTGCAGCCATTCCCCATCTATTATTCATATTTCATCATTATTAGTAAAAGAAGAAAATAAGCTACATTTAAGATCGACTTCAAAAAGCAGGAGTTTCGAACCATGTTTTTTTTTTCAATTAAAAGGTCAGTCAACTTGATGTAACTTGTATAACATTTTGTTATTGCTTATAAACACTTTATTGTTTACTTGCGCGCAACTGGTGGTCCTGCACCCTTAGCATGACGGTGTAAACACGTTTTATCTCTTTCAACTGTCAGATTTGTCGAGAAAATTACGTAACTTGGGCTTTTTGTACTGGACATGATCATTTTGTCGACCAATCTGACAGTTGAAAGAGATAGAACATGTCTACGCGGTCATGCTGGGCCTGGTTGTCATATAAAACTGACGGCTGTCTTTCTAACCTTATTTTTCTCTTCTATGCAGTGGTGGGTTTACCACAAGGCTGAGTAGGCTCGAGCCTAGGGCGGCAAATATGGGGCCAAAATTGTGTTACAGAAATTAAAGATTCCTTCATATTTTATGTACTCACCTTAAATGTACCTACCGTCTAGATCTCTCTCTCTCTCTAAAAATAGTCTAGGAACTAGGGTATCGAATTGTAGAAGGTCGGTAGGGGCGGCAAAACTTAAATAGCCTACTGGCGGCAAATCCGTGAATCCGCCACTGCTTCTATGTTGTAATCTTTGAAGATTGAACTGTCTGTCGACGTAACACTTTTGTCTACAACAGTACCAACAGGTTATAAATATACCGACGTTGCATTCTCAGTACGAGTTCCGGAAGGAGGCAGTATTTGCGCTATAAAGATGTCGCCACAGCTGTATTTACGAGCGACCGACTAAAGCAACTTCAAAACCTTATGGCTTCATAAATATGACCGAGAACATGCCACCTTGCCGTGTTTATAAATATTACGGATCGGTAATACCGTTAAAGCCGGTAGAATATTAAATTTTAATAGTCAAAGCACTTTTTATGTTTATAGTACCGTGGGCGTTTTCACGCGAGTTCCGTACGACTCATATTATGCTCGTATTGCGAAATTAAATCATAAAATATAATTAAATAAACTCGTGTAAGGCTATAATTAAACAAAATAGCCATCACAGAGTCAAGAAGGCGTCGACGGCGATGTACTTTTATTTTCATTGTTACTAGTTTTTAGGGTTCCGTACCCAAAGGGTAAAACGGGAACCCTATTACTGAGACTCCGCTGTCCGTCCGTCCGTCCGTCCGTCTGACACCAGGCTGTATCTCATGAACTGTGATAGTTATAGAGTTGAAATTTTCACAGATGATGTATTTCTGTTGCCGCTATAACAACAAATACTAAAAACAGAATTAAATAAAATATTTTAGGGGGCTCGGACAACAAACGTGATTTTTTTGCCGTTTTCATAGATAATGGTACGGAACCCTTCATGCGCGAGTCCGACTCGCACTTGGCCGGTTTTTTATTAAGTAAATAAACAAAAATAAATTTTTCAATTTATATTTTTGGAATCCAAGCAATGTTTATCACATTACTTAATAGTATTACTGAGGACGACCCCAGGCCACGACTAGGGTAAGTTCCGAAAAGGCAATATCCTAAATTTCTCACTGGCAGTAGGCTTAGCATGACCGCGTAGACATACGTTTTATCTCTTTCAACTGTCAGATTTGTCGAGAAAATGACATGACACCGAGCCATGTCCGGTACAAAAAGCTCGCAGTGAGGTCTTTTTCTCGACGAATCTGACAGTTGAAATAGATAAAACTTATGTCTACACGGTCATGCTAAGCCTACAGGAATCGAAGACGGTACAGAAAGCCGAGCGGCTCAAACCACTAGAGCTAGCCGTCTTCATATGTATACAATAAAAACCTGCCAAGTGCGAGTCGGTCTCGTGCACGAAGGGTTCCGTACCATTATCTATAAAAACGGCAAAAAATTCACGTTGGTTGTATGAGAGCCCCCTTTAAATAATTATTTTATTCTGTGTTTTGTTGTTATAGCGGCAACAGAAATACATCATCTGTGAAAAATTGAACTCTCTATCACGGTTCATGAGATACAGCCTGGTGACAGACGGACGGACGGGCGGACAGTGAAGTCTTAGTAATAGGGTTCCCGTTTTATCCTTTGGGTACGGAATAAGAATATCATAAGTATACTTAAATCAATTTTAATGCAGAATAATATTAAATATCAATTAGTCGAGTCCACAACAAGATCCACGTTCACACTAAACTGTCCCTTGTCGAGATCGCAAGCTACTTGGTAGCTCCACTTGTTGACATCGCAGGCGAGGTACGACCTTTTCTGTAAAGAAAATACTTCGTTCAGGGGGCTTACATGATTTAACAGCATCATTACGTCTATGTTTTCCAAAGAGGTTCACTGGAGTTAACTTGTGCCTACAAGTGAACTCCAGTAAACCAAAATTCGCCCAAGTATTTAGTCATGCACGCTTAGCATGACGTGTAGACATAAGTTTTGTCTTCAACTGTCTGATATGTCGAGAAAATGACGTCACTTCGAGCTATTTGTACTGGACATGGCTCGGTGTGACGTCATTTTCTCGACAATTTGACAGTTGCAAGAGATAAAATTTATGTCTACGCAGTTATGCTACAGGGTCTGATGTATAAGAGGCGAGCGGTGAGTGCGGGTAGCTAAACTTCAAACGCCTATCTTCATTCACACATGAAATCCGAAAAACCACACAAGAATGTCTCTTCTTTGGTAATGTGTCCGGTGTAATGGCAATAAGCTCGCCCCCAAAATTGAGGCCAAATCACATCACCGATGCGTGGGTGCACTGCAATGCACCTCTGTCTACCACTTTAAGAAAACACTGTCGCGATTATATATTTATTTAAATTCACACATGACTTTAGAAAATAACATAGGGATAGGGTGTATTTGCTTCTTAAGCGGACGTTAAACAAAAAAGACGATCACTGCTACCACTGGTCAAATACCTGATTTGAATCGCATGTAACTTACAAGTATTTTGACGGCTTGTCTTGTGTGTGGGTCCCAGTCTACTCTCTCGCCAACGACAGGTGTCTGAACTGGCCCCGAGGACTGGCTGCCGTCCAACTTCCACACCGCCCAGAGCGCGAACCCGTTAACCACTTGCGTTTCTTCAGACTCAATTGTACTGTACAAATTAATAATAATACAAAATAAAATAAAATTACGCAAATAACAGAGAACGTGAGAAGTAAAAGATTATAATGGTTTGGGCATGTGATGAGAAGAGATGAGAAGCGTGCGACTAAAAGAGTGATGTGGATGGATACAGAGCGAGGAGAAGACCAAAAGAAAGATGAATGGACTGTATAAAGGGTGAGTCGGTATGCGGTATTATGGACTTTTTGCTGTTATGCCAGATTTGGAATAAGCGATTTTTCCGATACCGGGTTTTTTCCCGGGTGGCGTCGATATATACCCATACCGACACCAGCGCCATTGTGGAAGGTTTTTGAACTATTCATGCATTTCGACAGACATTTTTTCAATACACAGATGACACTCCTTTAATTCTACCGTCCATAGCCAATACCTAATCGGACTGTGTCAATTTGCATAAAGATTACATTACAATATCTGTGGTAAAAGCCACGCCCTATGCGCCAATGTCATTTAGTTGAAGAATAAACCCTTTCTATAAGCCCAAGTGGTCATGGGCAGGACATATCATACGTGATAGATCACAGAAGTGGACAGCTACTGTTACAGATTGGTATCCTAGAACAGGGAAAAGGAAACGGGGCAGACGCGTGAGACGCTGGGTTACCAATATAAAAGCATTAGCCGGCACACTCTGGACCAGACTCGCTAAAGACAGAACACACTGGAAGACTCTGGAGGAAGCCTTTGTCTTATGACAAGCTAGGAGACATTACGGAACAGTTACTGATTCTAATTAAAGTATATAATGTATAAGCTGTATTGTAAATATTTAGTTTCTATTTCTCTATCATAATTCTAGAATAAAGGCTTTTATTATAAGCCGATACGCAAGCGAGCCCCAGTGTGCTTATAAGAACTTTGGTATTCGGCCGAAATTCAGTTGATGAGCCGAACAATTGGTTCACGGCAAGCTGCTTAATATTTAGGCAGCTTGTTAAGGCGTTTCCTAGTTGTTGGTGAAAACGGTCATAGCTGCATCATACTCACGTGATTTCATGGATCCCATCGGTGGCGTACGTGGGCTTCAAGTCTGTGAAGTCTATATCGAGCAGCCTAGCGGGCGGGCCGCGGCATTTGCACGGGTACTCCCACAGAGGTTGGGCTTCGATTTCCGCGTCACTTATTATACGGGAAGTCTGCAAGAAGGAAATGTATGATCACGACTGGACATTCTAGATGCTTTTGAAGTGATAACTTCTTAGCAGTGGTAGCCGAGTGTTCGAACGCACGCCTAGCAAATCCAAGTGTGCAGGTTCGAACCCCGGCTCGCATCTCTGGGTTTATGTGCGAATCTCATTTTCGTCCGAGATTACCACTTGCTTTGAAACGGTGAAGGAAAACATCGTGAGGAAACCTGCACGTCTATAGAAAGGCGTGTGAAGTTCACCAACCCGCACTGGGCCAGCGTGGTGGACTATAGCCCAAAAATCTCCCTCGTATTGAGGGAGAATGTGCCCGGTATAATGGCAATAGGCTCGCCCCCTATTACATTGGGACCAAAAATGCATCGGCGAAGTCTGGGCGCACTGCAGTGCACCTCAGCCTACCCCTTCGGGGACTACAGGCGTGATGATGTATTTATTTTTATTTATAACTTCTTATTGGAGGGTAAACCGCTTCGTTACGTAACGCGTTACGGTGCCAGTCTGTCTAGCTTCCCTTTCTCTCACGCATACGGCAGCGGTAGGCAGGCTTCTTCTCTCTCACTTTAACCCATAACGACTCCACTCTTCATATAACTTTTTTCCGCCATTGTTGTTATCTCATGTACCTGTAGTATACGGCAACTATATGGGATAACAACAATGGCGGATTCAGATAAACCAGAGAAATTTGACGCAGCGCGGGCTCGAAATGCCATCTCCGTTATATCTCCATGACAATTACTGATAACATTGACGCGTGTATTCCTCAAATCTATAAATAGCTAAAATATAAACGATACATTTGAAAATAATTAAGATTTTAAGATAGTAATCACCTCAACAAGATTATCAAACACCGTCATATCGATCCCCTCACACCTCCCCAGCGGTATTCTAATTTTATGCAGATCCTGGAACTCCACGGGCATCGCCCAGATCTCGCATCCGTCCGGCGTAATATTTGCACACTGCTGCAACTTACTCCTATACTTGTGCAAAAAGTGCGCCATCTTTAAATTCTCCCATGGCAATAGGGCGCTAGCGCAATTCGGATCGCAAACAACATTAGTCACTTCACTCAACACATCATCCGTCAATTCCGATATGAATTGAACATTTTTGATATCATTCTCTACGATATATTCATTCAAAATCGACAAATTCAATTTTAAACTCTCAAGAATATAAACTGATTTGGCGCCGAGTCTCGCCGCGGCCAAACCCATAAGACTGCTTCCATTCAAATCAAGAACGGTCGAAGTCTTTCCGATTTCATTCTTCATACGTTCCAGAAACTTCTTGCTTCGTCTACCGTCGTTTAGATATGAGACGTGTGTTCTCGATAGCGCCATGTGGACGCCGCATTCGCATATTGGCCTTTTATAACTTGTTTGTTTATGGTTTTCATCTTCTAGATAGAACCATAGTGAGTATTCGTCTTGGCATGATGTGAGTGTGACCTCTTTGTCTTTCTGGAGTGTTATTTCTTGTGGTAGATAGTAGACGGCTTGCATCCAGTGGTCGCGCCATGGTATGGTGTCTTGCGGGCGGTCGGCGGCCAGGTTGACGTCCGGGTGACACCACCATGGGGCACAGCTGAGGCATATTCTTCCTGAAAAATAACAAAACGTCTTTATTGTCGGTGAGAACCCTTAGCACGACAATGTAGACATAAGTTTTGCCTCTTTCACCTGTCAGATTTGTCGAGAAAATTACGTCACTTTGAGCTTTTTGTACTGAACAAGTCTCGGTGTGACGCCATTTTCTCGACGAATCTGACAGTTGAATGAGATATAACTTATGTCTATGTAGTCATGCTACAGAGCCAGGTTCTAATTTAAACGTGGTCGGCTCGGCTCGTTCTGTTGTTTTCTTAATTTATTAGGGGTTTAGATATACTTTTGAAAGTCGTACAAATCATATGATTAATATAATGTTTCTAAATAATAAAGCGGCACATTTCAAGTAGGGGTCGGTATGTAAAACGTCTGGGAAAGATTCAAGACCACTGGTCATTTCAAGTAGGGGTCGGTATGTAAAACGTCTGGGAAAGATTCAAGACCGCTGGTCATTTCAAGTAGGGGTCGGTATATAAAACGTCTGGGAAAGATTCAAGACCACTGGTCATTTCAAGTAGGGGTCGGTATGAAAAACGTCTGGGAAAGATTCAAGACCACTGGTCATTTCAAGTAGGGGTCGGTATGTAAAACGTCTGGGAAAGATTCAAGACCGCTGGTCATTTCAAGTAGGGGTCGGTATGTAAAACGTCTGGGAAAGAGTCAAGACCACTGGTCATTTCAAGTAGGGGTCGGTATGTAAAACGTCTGGGAAAGATTTAAGACCACTGGTCTGGGTGTAACTGACTTTGCCCCAAATCTATTGGTCCTATATTTGTAACTAACAGAGACCCGGCTTGTGCTACTACGATGAACGGTCCGAATGTGCCTAAAATTCATGGTTGCTTGATTCATAATCTACCCACACCTTGAGCTAATTCAGGTGTCGTGCGTCAATTTTTTTGCCAAACCAAATCAATCTGTATTGACTCATCGAAAAGTTCATTCTGCAACTAAATAACACAGACAGCGCGAGTGGCGCTGTTTGTGTCATTTAGAATGCGTTGGACGTGGCTCTTACCACAGAACTTCAATCTTTATACATATGAACACAGAGTTCGTCTTGAAAAAATTGCGTAAATGTTGACGCGCTCCACCCAGCGAGCGGGAGGCTTAATGTTGCGTCATCAAACAGACATCTCACCTTCAGTGTCCATATTAAGCTCCCACCACATAAACACGACCTGCGCTCTCCCGTTACTGGCCACAGTGAATTCTTGCTTCACCGTCCGATTTTTCATGATCGGCGTCCGGCCGGACCAATCGTAGTAGAATACTGGGATCTGGTCTGATAACTCGCGGAATGCGTTGCGGGGCAGCTGAGACAATTGCAGATCATGGACCGCAGCGGAACCCGAGCAGTCTTTCATCTAGAATACATAATTAAATATTAGAGATGAAACGGATAGTGGTTTGGCCAGATACCGGATATTCGGCAAGCTACCAGACCGGAGCGCCGGATATCCGGCAGCCGGATATTCGGCAAGCTACCAGGCCGGAGCACCGGATATTCGGCACGCTACCAGGCCGAACCGCCGGATATCCGGCTGCCAGATATTCAGCAAGCTACCAGGCCTGAGCGCCGGATATTCGGCACGCTACCAGGCCGGAGCGCCGGATATTCGGCCCTTTATCGCGTGACGCTTCTTAAAGACATATCGAATCGATCACAATCACGACCCATATGATGTTCAGTTAAATTGCATCAGTACCCGTTGTTGTCAAGGTTTCCTAGAATTTGTTTTTCAGCACCTGGCAGTAGCATTTACAGCAAAAGGCTATTTTCAGAAGCTGGTCTTGTGATCTGGTGAGCTGGTCGTGATTGCGATCGTTTCGAGACAATCACAGTCTTGGTGTACTTGCTACAAATGCTGCTATGATATTGCCAAGATTGAAACATTTCTGTGGGTATTAATACCTTTTGTGGTGTCTTCAGCACCATATCTAAGTCTGCATCAGCAAGGTCATTCAGTTTGTTCCACTTCCAAAGTGTTGGGCACTCCACTACTTGTGCATATATCACTGCCGAGTCGGGCACCACTATACAGTCCTCCTCTAGTAGGTACTTGTGGGCATGCGAGAACGTGGACAATGCACCTATAAGATGAAGCAAATAGTCACATCAAAACGCATGCAACCAATTTTGTAGCAAATACCAAAATGAACTGTATTAACTCCAAGAAAAAGCACATTTTTCAACTGTCATAGATGATGCCAGTGAACTTAGAAGCGTGGTCGCGTTACTTTTGCTACCGATATTCAATCTTTGTGTATAATACAACAGAGTCCAATTTCAAAAATGGCAATTGAATTTGCTTGCTTTTCCGTGTTCAGGTTCAACATTATTGCCAATAGCAAAACATACTCTGAGTCAATATACATAATGATTGAATTTCTGTGATCAAAGCCACGCCTCCACGCGCCAAAATTCGCTCGCTCTGTCAGTGTCATTTTGTTGTAAAATGAACTTTTTCAATGAGTCATTAGAGTTTGTTTTGGTATGGCAATCAATTTGACGCACAAGCTTCGACGCCCCAGTATACTTTATTGTTATTAAATAAAAAAGATATATTAAGAAAAAGAGAGCTACATACAATGTTCAATAAATTAAAGAGAGGAAGTATCATTTCATTTTAGGAATAATATTTCATGGCATATTGAAAGGGTTTCAATATGCCATGATGACTAATACCTTTTAGTTTGCAATTAATTAAGTAATTTATATCATATTACAATACCTTCACCAATCAACTCAGTATCAAACACCTCGGTCACCAATATATTGGCCTTCTCTTTCAGATCTCCATCGTCACCAACGGTCAGTTCTGTTGACCTTTTGGGGATCAGTGTAATCTTGTCAGCAACACCGTTGCTTTGTAATATCTTGAGGCAACACTCAGCCATCGGCTTGAAGGCTTCGCAAGCCACTATGGAGTCAGCTCCGCAGCGCGCAGCCATTATGGACAGTAAGCCTGTACCAGTACCTAGAATATACAATTTCGTTGGTATTTGTTTACTCTCCACATTTCATTCCAGAACGCTCAGCATATCTAGTACAGCTAAGTACACCTTGATTATGCATAACTAGATCCTACCCACAACTTCATTCATGAGACTTTGATTGTTCAATATCATTATAAATTAAAGGCTATTCTGATGTATAAACAATAATACTCTAAAGTTTCATCAAAATCCGTTCAGTTGTTTTTGTGTGAAAGAGTAACAAACATCCATCCATCCTCACAAACTTTCGCATTTATAATATTAGTAGGCTAATAAGCACTCTGACTAGTCATGGCAACTTTAATTCACATCTTTAATTTAGGTATAACACAGTCCCCCATGCAGAGCTTGCATGGAGGCCGGAGAAACAGCTGCTCACGTGCTGTTGAAGTGTAGCAGAGTGCCACCTACTGGGCACACTACCTGGCCTCTCCAAGTGGTTTTAATATATATGTTATTGGTTTTATAACACAAACCTATATCCAAAACATTAGCTTTCTTCCCGTCACTGTGCATCTTCTCAATGGCCAGCTGCAGCGCTCTGTGATACTTTTTATTTCTTTCGGTATCATGCAACATGTCGGCAAATGCCGAACGCGCGATCTCCTGATGATAATCATATTTCTCGTCCTCCATATCCCATTCCGTGCTGCCCGTGATCGGATTTCTTATCTGCGTTAAAACCTTCATCGTTGATACACTGCTTTTCCTTCTAAAAAAGGTTATTTATAAAAAACTAAAAGGAATTCCGAAACGTTAAAGTTTTTTTCAATGGTGTTTTTACAAACCTTATATTCCTTGATACTATGCAAACACTACGGATTATAGGAAAAAAAAATACACTCATTTACAAGAATGCCATTTTACTAATAAGTAAAAAACTACAAGTGAATTTATATTAGGAATTCAAAGTAAAACAGTAAAATAATAACACAACTTCAGATTATAACCTAAAAGTAAATAACTGACAGACAACATAAATGCATTTGACAGTGACACATTTAGTTGACGGTTTTGTAATAGACAGTTCCGTTAGACCAGAGACCACAGAATGTAGTCATCGTAAAACCATTTGTTCGGAAATCACTGTTGTGATTTAATTCATTATTTATCAATCCGATTTAATTCATTTATCACTAGCGAAACATACAACTATTCCACAATGTTCCACCAAATTTTCTATAAGTTTTTTTTTGGAGAGGTAGATCAGAAAATATATAGAGCAGTTACAAAAATAGTTATACTATAGATACGTTAATTTATGTTTTCAAGGAGTTTGTTATAAAACAGAGTTTAAGGCCAGTTACCCATTTTATGATTGACGTCCATTTGTCGTTTGATGATTGAATGTTGTCAAAGGTGTCATTTACAAATCAACAAAGCATTTTACTGTGAAAACAGAATTTATAAATAACAATCGTTATTTTGCGTGGTGTTTTGGTGAAAATTACATTCTGACGATATTTTTTATACATGGCAGTTGAATCGTAGATGTCAGTTGATTCATCTTTCATTACGACGTTTTTCTATCATGGCGGCCACCGTCGGTAGGATTTGTGGGGCACGTCTTTTCAAAAATTATGGGATAGTTGCACCCCAGGTACTGAAAATGGTTCTAAACCTTTAACTGTTAAGTCTAAGTTATCGGTAGATATCACCGGAGCGCCCTATGTGTTACCAATGACGGAGAAGTTGAAGTTCGAAGTGTCACGGAAAACGGGTGTATTTTATCAATTTACGCTGTACTCCGCTAATTAAAACGTGGAATACTTTACGGTGTGGTTGCCTAGGATCAGAACAAACGAAATTACCAATCAGTGCTAGTTACAAAAATTCACGGGCAAGTGATAACCTTTTCGACATTATGTAACAAGTACATAGAAAATCTAATGGGGAACCTCCATTCCAGGTTTGTCAGCTGTCCACAAGCGCTCAAGGATGGACAAGAAATAGGAAATTGGTGAGTTTTGATTGTATGTCGTCAATTAGAAATGATTTTAATACACTAATAAAACTAGTTCAAAAATAGAAGTACAATTTGCTATGGACTATTGATTGTGTAATGTTGTGATATTTTCAACTGTGTGACCTACCAAGGGTAGGTAGGTCACTGTTAACTATATAATCACAATTAATGCTTGAAAGGTCTGAGAAAATAAAAGAAGTATGAATGATTGCAAAATGAAAAAAGTGCAAGAGTAATCATGTTTTTTTGTACACACCATAGATTAGTGGTGATGTGGATTATTGAAACTATCTTAAACATTGATTACAGTCTAATTTATTACTTTAGCTATACATTACTGAAATTATTATCAATTATAAGGAATAATTACCCCAATTCTACCATACAGAATTTACAGATAAACTAAATTTGATATAACTTAAGGTAACTTAAGGTGTCTTGCTCATACATTACAATCTTGAGACTACTGAGTGAAGTTCAGTTAAGTACAAATTTCATTTTGGATGTATAATTTTTTCCTTATCATTTTATAAGTACTGTTAGAATAGTTAATGGATGGTCCACAATGCAAAATATATTTGAGAAACATTTGATGACAACAAAAAAAAAATTTTTTGGAAACATTGAATAAAGTTTTTATAAAATAATGATGGGCGAAGTGAAAGTGACCAATTTATAAGTTGGTCCCTTTTTATGCTACTTTTGGTCTTCATTTTATTAAGAGCCAATGAAAATTGTTGTTCTAGGTCCATTTATGATTTAAAGTCAAAATCCTATGATATCAAAATGGTTCCCTATATATCATTCTGAAGGTGCAAATAGTATATTATAGGTACCTACATAGCATGAAAACTTCTTGAGTACTTTTTTACACTATGTAAAATAACAGAATCAACTACCAACTGCTAATTGGAGGTATAACATGACTTCACTATCAAGTCAAAGACAAAGTTTTTTTTGCTTTTTGTATTTGATTTTTTTTTGTTTCTGTCCAGTGGCTATCGACACTCGGAGTGGTAGGCGGTGGTGTGGGGGCGTTGCTGTTCGCTCTTGAACAGTCTGTACAAGCTTCGGGCTCCGAAGCGCACCCGCCACACCAGCCGTGGAACCACGATGGCTGGTTCAAATCCATTGACCATGGCAGGTGTGTATGGGGAGGGGTTTGGACAGAAACTCACCACACTACCCCAGTGTGGGTTGGTGAGTGCATAGTGAACCTTATGGTGCGGCCGTAGATGTTAAAATAAATAACATTCCTCCGCCATTACCCTAAGACGACATCCAACACTAATGCCTGTAGTTGTAGCTTGTGCGCCAACACTAGACTTAAGTTACAGAATATGTTGATGTTGTCTCTTTCTCTCGTATGAAATAAGGCAGGGAGTGAGCAAGTGAGCCAATCTGTGACAGAAGTCTTGTCTTGACAAGCGTGCTAACGCCACTGATGTCCCAATTACTTATAGAATCTTATTAAGTGCAGGACAGTTTACCGCGTCTTATCGAGGATGGGTTCCCGGCAGGTCTGTAAAGCCAGTAAATAATTATCTTATACCGGCGAAAATTACCAATTATATAATCCGAAATATTGCATCTGATCCCAAAATGGCGCAATGCAGACAAGTACATAGCCTTGCGCAAACGGACGCGTAAAAACGCCCGCGACAATTATTTGGCCAATACCAAAAGTAACTCTATTAATTCAGCGAATAAGTAAATTTTTCAACGAAATGTCATTGATGACACCAGAAATTTAGTCGCGTCGTCGCGTGTCTTTTGCTGCAGACATTCAATCTTTAAGTATATTGAAACGTGAAGTGAATTTACTTGCTGCAGTACGTTTAGGGCGTAACAGTATCTGTAAGTCGGCAGGGGCTAAACGGATATCCGGTAACTATCCGGTATCCGGCCTTGTTTTCACTATCCGGCCGGATAGCGGATAGTAATTCAGTATCCAGCCGAATACTGGATAATAATTCAGTATCCGGCCGGATACCGGATAGTAATTCAGCATCCGGCCGGATACCGGATAGTAATTCAGTATCCGGCCGGATACTGGATAGTTATTTTGTATAGTTTTGCTGGATACCGGATAATAATTCAGCATCCGGCCGGATACCGGATAGTAATTCAGCATCCGGCCGGATACTGGATAGTAATTCAGTATCCGGCCGAATACTGGATAGTAATTCAGTATCCGGCCGGATACCGGATAGTAAATTTGTATCCGGCCGGATACCGGATAGTAAAATTCAAATATTCCCATTATTTTGCACGTCATACCACAATCGGTTATGGACACCATTTATTTTTATTATCGCACGTCAAAAATATTTGTTTTATTAATTAGTTTAGTACTCAAAATTAACAATTGGCAAATTATGGTGAATGAATACCAAATTTTCCACATGTTTTGGTAAGAGGCGACTCTGCTTGGCTTCGTCTACCAGGCCAGCTTCTGAAAATAGCCTTTCGCTGTAAAGGCTACTGCCAGGTGCTGAAAGATAAATTCTAGTAAACCTTGACTACTGTGGGTACTGATGCAAATTAACTGACCACCATATGTATGGGTCGTGAATGCGATCGATTCGAGATGTCTTTAAGAAGCGTTCGTCATGTCACGCGAAAAGGGCCGAATATCCGGCGCTCAGGCGTGGTAGCTTGCCGAATATCCGGTATCCGGCCAAACCACTATCCGTTTCATCTCTAGTTATGACCTAAATCGCCTTGAGCATTCTCTTATTTTTTTAAATAAATTATTTATTAATTTGAAGTAGGTAAACCTTAAGCTTAATCTTCAATTAAAACAAATAAAGGAGCAATGGCATTATTGCTTCATTGGCCATCAGGATAAGGAGAATTTAAAAAAAATGTGTTTTAAAACAAAAAATTGTATGCAAGTAATATCGCTTTTGTTTAAACTTTGAGTGTCCCACCTAGGCCTCCCTTGAGGGCTTGTTGTTGCCACATTTAAACCACAATCAGGTCCAGTGTCTTAGCCACATTTTTATGGATACTTCCAGATACGTTACAAAGCATTTTTCAGTTGCAAGTGCCATTGTAACTGTCTCGTCCAAGTTATCATTTGCCTTACCTTTTCCTACTATTTGGGGTCGGCGCAGTATGTCTTTTACTTCCATTAATCTCGCTTTTCCGTCATACATACATTCACTCCAATCTCATTCATATCACCATTTGGTACACAAGTCCATCCATCTTTTCTTGAGACTTCCTCTCGCTCTATATCCATCCACATTAACTGTCTTGAAGTATGGTGTTTTGACGGAAATGGGAAAATCTTTCTGCCAGGCGGGTGGTATGCCAGGCGGGGTCCGCTACGCCCCCCTGATATTGTCGGGGAATTTGTATATATAGTTCAGATCGTCGAGAACTCCAGTACCGCGAGCTAGGATTTTCATAGTACTTTGTATGGCGGTTAATTTCCTCTACGCGTAGAATTGCGATGTGTCTGAAGTCGCGCCATCTATTGGTTACTGGCGCAAGTGGCGAGATATTGGGTTTGCCACAGTGTTAATGTTAATTTTCCCGTCAGCGTTCGCCGCGGTTACGAGGTGTACAAGCAGGTGTGCAAGGCATGTCACTCGCTGCAGTACATCGCATTCAGAAACCTGGTGGACGTCAGCCACACTGAGGATGAGGCGAAGGCTGAAGCCGCTGATGTAAGTATACTTAACGCCAATTTTATAGAAATTTCCACCATAAACATCTAGTGGGTCACACAAGTCCGAAATAATAATTCAATGTCACATATTGATTCATTAGTCTGTCTTGGGTAGTGAGGTATGTCATTCCTTTTATCTTACGTCAAAATACAACAGCAACAAGAAGACAGCTGGGAGGTTGGATGCTGTACAGATTTTCGTCCCATTTTGTTTTGAACATGAAATTTTAGTTTATCTTCGTGACAAATGTAGTAATCATCTTCTAAATTGTTAATCAGGCTTGAAATGTGCCAGGTAAAGAACAATAAATACGTGTGTTATGTGCAAATGCGGGTTTAATGGTATTTTCCTCGTTTTTAAACGCATGTACGAATTAAATAGAATAATCTTCTATCATGAGCATTTTTACTTTGGATAAACTGGTATTGACATACATAGAAATGTATAGTATGGCAACCCACATTCAGCCTTTTTATTTATTGAAGATACATTAGTAACAGGAATAAAAGCTAAATTTGCATATGCACAGGTGATGGTGAAAGATGGCCCCGATGAGGAGGGTAACTTCTACGAGAGGCCTGGAAAGCTCTCGGATTACTTCCCATCGCCGTACCCGAACGAGAACGCCGCGAGGGCCGCAAACAATGGTATGACCCAACTAAACGCTTTTCTATAAAGGGCACAGGCAAATAACAAGAAATTTCCTAATGAATTTCCTTAATGAATTTTGAGAAAATCAATTTGGAAGTTTAAAAGTATGTATATTAATTTTATTGAGATCAATGCATGCAATAACTTTTGCTTAGAACTAATGTCATGGACATTCCCGGTTCTTTTCGTTTAGGCCAAAAACAAAACTGTATTTTTGGCGCCATCTGTTAACTTTTTTAAATTCAAAATAATCAAAATACCATAGACAAAGATATGATTCTATAAAAAAAAGTGACATACCCTGATATTTGCATGTGCCCTTCATATTCAAATAATTATTTTACGTCCAGTAACATACACATTTTATTGTAAACTTCATAACCCGGCACTTCGAATCACGTTTTTTTTTTATTTTAAACCAACACTATAGAGAGAACAAATCAAAAGTGTTCTATTCGGTCAAGCTGTTTTTGAGATTTAATGAGACTAAGGCAGAGCTATTGAATTTTACATATAAGATTAAGGTACCAACTTAAAAGTAATATTACAAGCACTATCGGAACTTTATTAGTCATTCCAAGAAAAAAAAACATTTACTCCCTACAAAATTAAAATATTAATTGATAACTATGCTTTGACAACCCTAAGCATAGTCAGTTATGTTGGTTGTCCCTTCAGTTTTGTTTTATAACTTCAGATCAAAGAGAGTTACATATATTCCAAATCAGATCACAAATGAATTGGACTTAAATTATGTATGTGTATTAATAATTTAATTTATGTTATCATATATTTATGTCGTATGATATTTGCTTAGTACACCTCGTCCTTACTAGTACTTTAATTCCTCTTCATCCAAAGGTTGCCTGGTAGACATCACTTTTAATCCGCCCATTGTTGCACTTAATTTTTTTTTTATCGTATTGTATTTCTCTAAGAGGTGGAACAATAAAGAGTTATCTATCTATGTAAGGTGCGTACCCACCGGACCTGTCGCTGATCTGTTCGGGCCGCAAGGGCGGCGAGGACTATATATTCGCGCTGCTCACCGGCTACATGGAGGCGCCGGCCGGCGTGGTGCTGCGCGAGGGCCAGAACTACAACCCCTACTTCCCGGGCGGAGCCATCTCCATGGCGCAAGTACTCTTCGACGAGGTCAGTCTCACAAAAGCAGGGTATATCGGAAGTCCGAAGTTATATTTTAGACTTATACTAAAGGTGTTTCAGAAGTCCGAAATAATACTTTGACGTTGGCATCAGTATCGGGTATACAACTGAATAAAAAAATTATCGAAATTCGACCATGTTTTTCCAACTTTTTTTTCGTCGTCAACTTCTATAACTCGTAATATCTCGAATCCAATGTAAAATTTTCATGTTCTGTTTTGTGAATATTGGTAGAAGCCCTTCATATATGTAGTTTACACTACTGAATAGGGTTATGGATGTACACAGATGCCAGAACAGGATACCTGTGACCAATATTCAAAGGACTATAACTCAGAAACTATGATAGTTAGGTGTAAACTGTCTTTACTAAGCATCCACATATGAGCTCCCGTATATGTACCTAAAGTATTATTTCGGACTTCTGATACATCCTGTATACAGGCTGTATTAGAAGTCCGAATTTATCATTAGAACATTACAATTGACTATACTCCATTTGTTATAACATTAGAAATAAGAGGCTCGTTGAAGCAGGAGTGCAAAACATTTTATTTCAAAAACAAAACAATAACAATGGAAAAACAGTAACAAATAACAACAAAATTACTAAAATTCGGTAATAACAACAAACAAGGCGTAGCATTCAGAAGTATTCACGTGTGAAGTGTTCACATCACAGAACATTGTTTACGTCAATTTGACTGCCAACATAAACCGGCAAAATAAGAAAGATCCTGTTGTCACAACGGATGAAGCGATTAGGTAACATTTTAGATTTGGTGGGATTATAGTGAAACGAAAAACGTTCCCGGTATTATTCATCCCTACTTATTTAGGTTTTTTGTATCGACACTGTTATTTTAAATTGGAAAAAAATATATATCTAAATGAAAGCCACTTAATTTAATAAGATAAATAGTGAAAATGTTTAGTTTTAGTGAGACTGCTGGTTTAAAAATATATTCTAATAAATTGGGCGTCAATCGTAACTGTAATACGTTAATTGTTACTTTTGTTACAAAGTGTACATTAAAAGAACCTTTTTTAACTTCTTTCTAATGCTATAACAAATGGAGTATAGATTGTATTAATTAAATACAATTTCATCTGTATTTCTAAGACAGTTCTCTTGTCGCATTGAGTTTCTTCATTTATGTACAACAAAATTAATATCTATATTTAGATGATATATAGCTATGATATATATATATATGACAGCAGTGGTAGCCTCGCGGGCAAGAACGCCCGCCTTGAACGTAAAGGGTGCAAGTTCAAATCCCAGGCCCGCACCTCTGAGATAATTTTCATGTGCGAATGTCATTTTCAACAATGATTACCACTTGCTGAACGGTGAAGGAAAACATCGTGAGGAAACCTGCACATCTGTAGAAAGGCGTGTGAAGTTCACCAACCCGCACTGGGCCAGCGTGGTGGACTATGGCCCAAATCTCCCTCGTATTGAGGGGGAATGTGCCCGGTATAATGGCAATAGGCTCGCCCCCTATTACATTGGGACCAAAATACATCGGCGAAGTGTGGGTGCACTACAGTGCACCTCTGCCTACCTCTTTGGGGAATACAGGCGTGATGATGTATTATGTATATTTAGATGATTCATTAAATTATTAAACATAACTAAAAATCATAGATTCTATTGTTTGGATATTTGTCACAAATTTTGTGTTTCAGTCTTAGAACAAAAACAAAGACTTATAAAACCGTGTAAACTGCATTAACGTAATGCAATTGCAAATATCAAATAAAGAGTGCATGAAAATTTATAGGGTTCGAATGTTTTCGAAATTACTGGCATAATTATTTGAAAAAAACACGTTCAGACTTTTTTATGTATGGCTGATACCAATGCATTATTACATCAGACTTTTGAATCATTCTGTATACATCTATTAACAAAAAAGAGTTTTTTTTTTAACGATAAGGTCACACCACTTTAGAAATAACCTTACCACCTGAAGTGGGTATTTATTGTGTAAATAATTCCATTATGGGTGATAAATTAAACAAACCCCGTGTATCTGGCACTGTAGGCGGCCGAGTTCAGCGACGGCACGACGCCGACCGCCTCGCAGCTCGCCAAGGACGTGGCGACCTTCCTCAAGTGGTGCTCCGAGCCCGAGCTGGACGACCGCCGGCAAATGACCATCAAGGCCATCGGCATGTTCTCCATGCTCGCCGCCGTCGTCTATTACTTCAAACGGCACAAGTGGTCCACGCTCAAGTCCAGAAAAATAGCCTACAAACCCGTCTCTAAGAAATAAACATCCCAATACCATCTGTAGTATAAAAACAGTTTTAGACAATTTTTTTCGATAGGCACAGTAACATGTTATTTGTTTATAATTAAATTAATTTATTTTATATTTCATCGCGTTTATTTCTTTCCTCCGTGTTCCGGAATCATGTCGCTTCGCTGCCGTTACCATAGGTTTACGAGTCGCCGTCTCGGCGTGATTGTATTACATGTAATTTTATTGATAGAGCATTTCGTCATCGCGCGGTTGGTGATGTGGCACAGTCAAATTACTTATTATTAGGTAATCTTATTATAAACTGTGCTTGTGATTTTCCATGAAAGTTATAACTGTGAATCAGTGTACAGTTGAATAAATGAGTTAATAAAAATCATAGTCTTTCGTCTGTTTTTTTAATTCCTCATCCTGTTTCCTTTGTGTGTACAAAGGTTTAAATTTGGTAAGTATTTTAGTTTCAGGTCTGACACGATTTTTATAAGTATACTAAAAATTTGCTGGTATACAGGATTGCGTGGCACTAACAACCATGGAGCTAACAACTAACTTCCTCGTTAGCAGTGTAAGTAGAGGCGATCTGCCACACATATTACCACCATAGTATTTCTCAATAATTTTAATTCGTGACTCCAATCCGCAATAATACCAATCGAACAAACAAGTCAATCAAAATTGTACCGCTCAAGTATTTTTTAGCGTTCAGTCATAAACGAAACGTTTAAATATAGATATTCTAATTTCAGAACGAAACATCAAACGTATGACATAAGCGTTCCAGCTTGTAAAAATATCTAACATAATTTTAGCGTTAACCATATTCTATCTTTGTTTATCTCATAAAAGAAGACGATAAGAATGCTAGAAATTTATAATCTAAGAATAGCAGTGCAGAAATTGTATACATTTACATTATATTTCATTTGATTTAAAGAAGATTGTGTTTTATTGGTTTAAATTAGATACTAATGAATGCTATAATTGGTTTGTGCCATTTCTGTGAAGCTCACGGTCCCCGTCCATTGTTCTGTACGTTTACAACGGAAAATGAGAAGCACACGACAGAAGGATCGAAGTGTTCTGTACAATGTACTGGCTGCACTTCTCTGGGGCCAGAGACCGTATTTGTGTCAAGAGACGACGACGGGACGATATTTTGCAGCAGAGAATCAGTTCCTAGTGTCGATGTAACCTCGTTTTTAAGGCAGGCAGCTATAAGAAGTATTACATGTGAAGTAAGTTGAATTTTTCGATTCTGAAACTATAATAAATTATTTTAGGACAATGCAAAAAGTTATAACATTCGAAATAAATGAAAACTAGACTTGGAAAGTACTATTTTCATTGTTACAACAGTTTCAATGGCTACTAGACAATTTAACATAAAGTTATTTTTTATTGTTAAAAGTTATTTTTAAAATAATTGTAGCCAGTGTAACTATCTTCCAGGTAAGTTGGAGCAAGGAAGGCGGTGTGGTGTTCTTCAGCGACACACACGGTCATGTGTTGAGCTTCACGTTCCAGCTGAAGGACACGAGAGCCCGAGGGTTGAAGCGATGGTTCTCAATAGTGGTGCTCATGAAAGATAAAATGCTTCTGCTGAATATAACTCCGGTCCTTACTGATCATATGCAGGTATTAAATACTGAGTTTCTATTAAAGGTGGAAGGCCTGACAATGCCATGTACCTAATAAATTCACACTATAGACATACACAGATAACAAAATATTTATTCATCAAGTTGTTGGATGGTAGAATTCAAAAATTCTACTTCCATAAAACTACAATAATGCTTAATTGTTAATTTATAATTAGTCAACATAAATTTCTTTTGTGTGACCCTCAAAGAAGTAAATATTGATATTTCAGAAAATATCTACAGAACTTCAAGAGCTAGCCAATGTGGTGTATGATAGTGAACAAAGGGAATGCTCTCAGAGGGCCCTCCGACTAAGAACTGGCAGGAACGACTTCGGGCAATCCAGGTCACTTACACAATTAACAGGTATCTAAATATTATGATGTATAATCATCAAATAAAAATTATCTAAATTAAGATAAAACTGCTGAATCCCAAATTATATTATGTTGCTTACATACATTTTCAAACAAAAAAAAACATATGTAGACATGTATGTATTATAGAATTTAGAAATTCAATCAAACCACCTATAATAGGATTTTTTGGTTCAAAAGTGTTCTACAAAGCCGTAATAAATTAAACTAAATATTTAGAGCCGCAAGGTATCGTGCGTGACGATGGCAAGAGACCCGACGGAATGTCTCTGGTTCCTTGGAGCATGGGACGAGCCATGGTATGGGATGCATCCTGCGTTGATACTTTGGCTCCTTCCCATCTCTCGGGAACCACTCAGAAAGCGGGCTCGGCGGCGGAGGCGGCTGAGACTCTGAAACGGCGGAAGTACGGGGTTATCGGCTCCGAATATATTTTCATTCCTTTTGGAGTCGAAACCCTAGGTCCATGGGGTCCAAGCACCCAAAATTTAATGAACTTACTCGGCAAAAAATTGGTCGACACAACCGGCGACCCAAGAGCAGGCCATTTTCTCGCTCAACGAGTGGCTCTAGCCATTCAGCGAGGGAATGCAGCCAGCGTCTTGGGTACGCTTCCGCATGGGCCAAATTTTTTACATATTTTATAAATATAATATTTTCTTATTAGTTTTAACTTATTTTATTTTGCATTGTAAATATTTTGTAAATAGTTGTCCAATTATACAGGGTGTATCAGAAGTCCGAAATAAAACTTTGAGTACATATACAGTATCTCATATGTGAATTTTTAGTGAAGACAGTTTATACCTAACTATCATAGTTTCTGAGTTATAGATCTTTGAATATTTGACACAGGTATAGTGTTCTGGCCTTTGGGTACATCCATAACCCTATTCAGCAGTGTAAACAACACATATGAGGGACGACTACCAATATTCACAAAATATAACTTACAAACTTTACATAGGACTCGAGAAATTACGAGTTATAGAAATTGAGGACGAAAAAAAGTAAGAAAAACATGGTTGAATTTTGATCAAATTTTTATACCATTCAGTTGTGTACCCGATAGAGATGCAAACTTCAAAGTATTATTTCGGCCTTCTGAAACATCCTATATAATAAATATCCACTCTATTAAAAAAAAAAAAAAAATATTATATAGGTGTGGGGATAAGTCATGTAACCAACAAAAACATTAAGGATGCATTACCATTGATCACTTTCATTAGTGCTGCAGAGAGCATCATCAAGTTCTCTGACAGTTTTTAGGCCTTGTTGGAGGCCTAAAACTTATTCCCTCCTCTTGTCAACAAAAACGGGGTTCAAAATACAATTTCGAAAGGTGTTCCCTTTTGCAGGTGATGAGGATGTATTCAAAAGGCTACACACCCACTTTACATGGATGCTGAAAGCCGGGGCCCACACATACTCTGAAACATTGTACAGTAGCCAGGATCTCCTCAAGAAACTGCACCCTAAGGGTGTGGAGAACACAATATTTGCGCCCAATATGTGTACAGTCACTACTGAATGTATATCATTGAGGTCATTAGAAAGTATGCTATCAAAGAATGTGTTTAGAATAATTATGTTTTGTACGTTAACTGGATTGAAGGTAAATTTTATTTTTATCTTAACTGTTATTAAGTTTTAGTATTTCCAACTTATCCTAATGCTAATTACATGACCAACACACCACTGTTATGATATTCGTTGAAATTAATTAACTCAAACTTCTTCATGTTCTTCTGTAATTAGTGCTACTTACGTCTGAACTGGACTTTTAAAATGCCCACTGGTCAATTCCTCTTAAAATGAATTGATTTTCTGATTTATGTATTTTCTGATAACCGTGACAATTCCGCAAATTATCTTTTAATCGTAAATCATTTGCGCTAAGATAAAAATTAAGTTGGTGTATTTTGTTTACATGGGCTGTCATGGTATGGCATGGGGTACTGAGAATCTACAGAACTATCTAAGTTCATAACATATATGTGTACCAATATCAATAATTTAAAACTATTTTCAGATTTTTATAAAATCAACAGATGCTGATCATATTATGAAGGGATTATCAAGGATACTACCAATAGATAGTCAGAATAATCCTCGCATTGAGGTAAATAATAATACCATAGAGCAATCACCACATGTCTGCGTCCTGGAACAAGAAGACAGTAAGAAGTATAGTTGTAAATGGATCGGAACATTACCTGCCAAATGTGAGTTTTCAATTATCACACTTCTAGCTATGGAGGGTAGAGTAAAGGAGTGTAATCTAGGTATTGAAAAAGTGTCCGTCGAAATGCATAATTAGTAGTTCAAAACCTTCCACAATGGCGCTGGTGTCGATAAATGACCCCCCGGGAATATACCGGTTATCGGTAAAATCGCTGATTCCGAATCTGGCATAACAGCGAAAAGTCCATAATGGCACTTACCGACTTATTCTAGGGGGGCGTCGATATGTCATTTATCGACGCTTTTTAATTATGCATTTCGACGGAACATTTTTCATTTTTTTTCCAATACGAGATTGCCCTCCTTTAATTCTAGCCTCCATACTAGCTCATGCATGTCGTTTAGTTGGTGCGGCTAACGACGCTGCGCTGCTATTAATATGATAACCACAGATTGCCTCTCATAAGAAAAAAATATTATTTAATTTTTTAAAATCAACATAATGCAACTATCTAATGAGGCGTCAGTATGAAACTAATAGGGTATGTATAATTATAAATTTAGGTTTCCAGAATTCCGTTATGTAATACTTGAACGCTCCCGAAGACGTCAAAAAATAATACACTCCACTCACTATGTTGTTTGTCTATATTCAGTATATTTTTCTTGACCTTTACTACTGTGTTTTATCAAAAGTCGTATTAATCGTTCCAGGTCCAACAGTAATGAGCAGAATAGAGGCAGCTATGAGTAACGACAAGTTCAACGATGCCGTCCTACATCAACACGTGAAATCTGTCACACTCAGCTGGCTAGAGTGAGTATCTTGCTATAATAATAATATTACAGCATAACTCATAAGAGTTTCTTAGAAAATGTACTTGTATATATTGCAGGGGTTGAAACAGATTGTACGGTCAAAAATAATTATTTTTCTGACTGTGAGACTCGAAAATACTGACTTTACTGACCTAACTTTAAAGGAAACCCCCAAAATTTACAGAACTTTAGATCCATCTCCAAATCTTAAACAGGTATTTTATGGAAAAAAGTGTACGATATATAATGCCACTATTAAGCCCCGCACACACTGGGGCGTCAAGACACGCGTTTTTTTCTGCCAATACCAAAACAAATTGTGTCAATATGGCAATGTGCCAATATATAACACCATAAGGCGTCGCAACGCTCACTATAAGACGTCGGGACGCTAATCATAAGGCGTCGGTATGCTCATTATAAGGCGTCCCGACAATCGCTATACGGCATTGCGGCGCCCACGATAACGCGTCGCGACTCGCGACGCTCACTATACGGCGTCGCGACGCTCACTATAAGGCGTCGCCACGCTCGCTATAAGACGTCGCGACGCTCACTATACGTCGTCGCGACGCTCACTATAAGGTTTTTTTATTTATTAATGTTTATTTATTGAATTTGCCCTTGCTAATAATTATTTGACACTGGCGGATATACACGCTAAACGCTGGTGGAGTCATTCATCTTAAATCCATTAAATAGAGTTTGGCCAGCCAAAGCCGACCACGATTTTTTTTTAAACTTCAGCATGGCAACAATTCGTGATTGTCAAAACTGTCCTATACGCTGATCATGTTCATGTGAAAAATCACAGGACTGTATTTTTTTTGAGAAGTTTTTTTTAATTGAATCATACTTTTCTTACCGAATTATAGTAAAGCAAAGAAGCACAGTTTTTATTTCACTTATGAATCCTATTTATTAATATTAACGTGCTTTTTTAAATTAAAACTTACTATATAGTATTTATGCCATATCCATTTATGCCGAGTATAGCCAGTGTTGACAGCTTCAGACTTTTTTAAATTGCCGCCTTTTTTCGTGGTCAGCTTTCGTTGGCCAGATTCTATCACACGTCATTAATTTCGTACGGAAGTAAAGAAATGTATTAGGGAGAGTATAGCACGATGTAGCAGTCTAGCTATAATAGTAATAAGTATTCAATTATATCGAGGGGTGAAAGGTTTTTTGACGTAAGCGACATTTATTACCTTTATAGGAGAGCTCAGACTCAGAAAAATTCCAAATATGTATTTATGTCAATACCGCCCTTAAGGGTCGCTAAGTCAAATAGACCCTCACCCCTCGATATCATTGGATAGGTACTTAGAAAACCAGTCTTTCAATAGTGCTTATACCATATATTATTGCATCAATATTATATTCCATGTTGCTTTTTATGTTACAGAACAGCAAGAACATTGAAATCGGCCATTCAAGCCTCCGGAGCGAAATCTGATGCGGTAGTGAAACTCAAACAAATACTAGGCATTGCGCCGCACGACGACCCACTAATTACTTACTGGATGAGCTCATTATGTAGCTAATAGATTGTATATGTATTATATCAATTAAAGCAAATCTGTGATATCTGTTTTGCAAGTTTCACTATGAAAATTGCATTTTCGTTAAAGGTGTCTTATATAGGAACCTACTTTCATGTAGTAAAAAATGAATTATTTTGATATTACGAGCAGACAAATCAATTTTATTAATTTGTATAGTTTGATAGTTGAACAGTCATGAACTAGGCAAATTATAACTGTTCTTCAAGTAGATAGGTACTGTTTTTCTTATGTAAAAAATCGCATTTCTGGTAACCTATCAAATTTTTGGTAGTTTTACACGGCGAAAGGAAAAACTAGCAATAAACGGAGTAGGTAAATACATCGTGAAATATGTACGAGATCAGCTATCTAATATAAAACTTGGAACGATTATGATTCTCTGTACTAAGATCATGGTACAACTACAAAAATAAGACAAAACAGTTATTTTGTATAGTCCTTATATTAAAAGATTACACGTTCGAGCGGCGGCTAGGCCGGGCGCGTTCGTGTCCCTTTGTGCGCACGTAGGGCTTCGTGTGCGAGCGCGGAGCGCCCGGCGCGGGCCCGAAGTGTCGCACCGCCTCGCGCGCGTTGCGGCGTCCTTGCACCAGCACCGTCTTGCGGCCAGTCGGCGCGCGGAGAGCCAGCTGATCGAACGTCAGGATTTCACCTGCATTCAGACCAAATTATTATTATCAGACAACGCATACTAATTGTATGATTCCCAACTAAGCAGAGCTTGTAGTATGTATAACATACAATAGATTGAGGGTAAACCCAGTTACACTCAGACTAGATTTAGTCCTGGAGGCAGTTTCCAAATTTGGCAATTGACAGGTATTGAACCTGCAACTGGTGCAGTGACTTAAGTTTTCTACGCTCAAGAATTAACTACCAAGATGTCATCAAGTAATGTAGTAAGAGAAAGGACCAAGGATATCTTCTTGTGTAGAATCATATTTTTTAAACACACTACAACAGGCAGCCCCATCAAATTAATCCTACAGGGTAGAGAATAAGGGCAGCATAGTCTACAAGTACAATTTGTAAAAAAAATTGTCCTTATATGACCCAAGGTTTGGGATTTAATTTAAATATTTAAAAATCAATTAAAATGGCTTTTTTATAGAACAAGTGTTCTACAATGCTACAATATAACTAAAGGTAATCATGTCACAATATAACTACTAATGCAAGTATCACGGAGTGCTAGCACTAAAATATTATCAACACACATCATTATTAAATTCCTCAATACTTTTAAACTGAAATTAGTGAAATGGGTATAAATCTGATTGATTCTGATAAATTTACACTTGGGCAATATTGAGATGAAATTATGGGCATATAATACATTTCATGGGCATAAACATCAAATAAATTGGTAGTGAGAACTCATAATGCACCGATCAACTGTTACTAAATTTTACTACAGCCCTTTTAACGTCCCACTGTTGGGCACGGGCCTCCCCTCTATGCGAGGGGAGGCCCGTGCCGCCCGATATCTAACTGTTAATACTGTTAATTACATGAAATCAATTACTCTTAAGTTCAAAAATATTATTTTACTCATTGATGTATATTAATAAACAACCATCAATCACTAGAAAACAGTATATCATTTAGGGATGTGAAAAAATAATCGATTTTTAAAATAATCGATTTTTAATCGATTTTTTTTTAATAAAAATCGATTTTTGTAACCGATTTTTATTTTGCAATTAATCGATTAATAATCGATTTTTATTAATCGATTTTTTTATCTGCCGAACCCCGACATTTAAGTCTGACCGGAGCGCGAATTAATATTAGGTCGAATTACTATTAGGTAAATTAACGCCACCTGTGCGTCAGAGCGTCTACTACGATGGCATCCCTTTTGTGCTTTTAAAACAATTTTGTTACGCTATTAAACATTCACTAGATACTTTACTCCATTTGCTAAAGCATTAGAAAGAAGGTTATTTTTAGTGTACACTTTGTAACCAAAGTACAATTAACATTATTACAGTTATAATTGACGCCAAATTTATTATAATGTATTTATATACCAGATGTCCACTGTAACTGTAATCATTTTCACTATTTATCCTATTAAATTAAGTGGCTTTCATTTAAATATACTATTTCATTCCAAATAATAGTGTCGATGTAAAAAAACTAAAAGACGCCGGGGTGAACATACCGGGAACATTTTTCGTTTCACTATAATTCTACCAAATTTAAAATGTCACCTAATCCCTTCATACGTTGTGACAACAGGATTTTTTTTTATTTTGCCGGTTTATGTTGACTATCAAATTGACGTAAAACCTAATTAAATTTAAAATCATCATGTGATCGGTCGTTTCATTCATTGATTCGTTGTATGTTTATAATGGGTGATGAAGATGTTATTATAAATTATGCGTAATTAAAAAAAATACTTTTTATTAAGTATTTAGTACCGTGTTAGATCTATTCACTTTGAATTAAAATTGTTTTGACTCCTGCTTCTACGAGCCTCATATTTCGAATGTTATAACAAATGGAGTATAGATGGCGATAATCAACGAATTGTATTGTACTTTTTCAATGAAAAAAATTGCAATTACATTTTTATTGTAACAATTAACCTACTTATGTCCACGGATATCAGAATTTTGCCCGACATTGTTTCGGGGTTATGTTGATGATTATAATTCTAAAACTTTAATTTGTTTTGACTATTTCAAAACTTTAATTTGTATTGTTGTTTACAATAAGAATATTTCTGTTGTTTTTTTATTAATAAAACTGTGATTACATTATTTGGGTGTTTATTTTGGAATTAATTGAAAAAATTGAAAAAAAAATCGATTATTTTGAAAAAATCGATTATTTTTTTAAGAAAAATCGATTATTTATAAATCGATTTTTAATCCAAAAAAAATAATCGATTAATTAATAATCGATTTTTTATGTAGAATGTCACATCCCTAATATCATTCCTATAGCATGGAGTAATTGATAAATGTAGTTACAAACACATCTAGTACTAGTTACTGACATAAACAATGTTTAGAACATGCCGTCTAACCTAACAAGCCACTTTTTAGATATATACAAACAACAAACTCACCTCCAGCAGCCAAGATGCGGGCGCGGGCCTTCTCGGTCACGTGCAGAGCGGCGACAGTCATCTTCGGGACTGTGTACAGCCTCACATCGTTTGTGATGGTACCCACGACCACGGCGATCATACCCTCACGAGTGGGCTTCTTCATGTGACGCGCCAAGCGGGAGAGCGACAGCGGCGGCCTATTGATGCGGCTCATAAACAGACGCCGCAGAATAATCGTGTTGAACTTGGAGTTTGTACGCCTAGCCAAGTATCGGTATAGCTGCAAAACAATGACAATGTTTAGGTTAGAATTTCAAAGATTCTCACCAATAAATGTTAATAGGGTATAATGCTCTGGGTGTTATGGGGACTTAGAGACCAAGCTCACCTTTACAAGTAACCTCAGGTACACATCCTGAGACTTGACTTCGGTGCGCCGAACTTTCCTGTCGTGTTTATGGTTAATGTCGATACCCTGAAATAAATAAAGGAACACATATTGATATCACTGCCGTCATTGAAAACCACTTTAAACTTTCACAACACATTGGTATCATCGCGATTTTCATTGATTTATTTTATTTTCTCGTCAACGAAACTCACCATCTTGACAACCGGAAGAAAAAGAGACCAGAGAATATAAAGAGTGACTGTTATTGACACTGGCAGATATTTGTCATTGTTGCCATCATAAAAAAAATTTTAGAGACAATAATTTCCAAAAAAATAATTAACGCACCAAGAAGTACCCCCCCATCCCCATGTTACCTACTCACACTTTTGAAAAAAATAATACCGCAAAATTTTCGCATAGTTCCACATAAGCTCATGAACTTGATTTAATTATAGCTTAATATAGCTTTGTCATTTTTTAGGTTTTATACCTTTTGAAAATCTACAATAGGCCAGACAGTCAAAGAATTCGTAAATTTTTTGAATAATTTTGCCATAAGGAATAAAAACAAAAGACAAAACTGTCGCCGAGGCCGAGGGTCAAGTCTGTCATCGCGACAGATAACAAGTTTCGACCGCCGTTTTTTCGAAAGGAATGGAATTTAATTCGAAACACCGAAAATTATCAAAAACTAAAAATTCTGTTCGTATTCCTTCATCCTCTAAGCCCAGACTGACCAAAAAGAAGATTGTTACGCGAAAGCGAAAATGCGTGTGTCTCCCTGAAAATTATTCAGTTGTCGAATTCCCCGCGATATGGAACGAACTGCGGCAGAACGATCAGCTTTGCGATGGCATCATCGTTTGCAGGGATATGAAATCGATCCGAGTGCATCGGGCTATTCTTTCAGCCGTTAGTCCATACTTCAAAGCTATTTTTATCAATTCTTTGAAGAAAGGAGAGCCGGAGGAGACTGAAATCTTCGTTGATGTCCCCAGTACTTATATGAGTTCGATTCTTGACTATGCCTACATGGGGTCTTGCAAAGTAACAGCTGAAAATGTTGAATACCTTTTGCCGTACGCAGATCAATTTGACGTCGTTGGTGTTATTCAGCTTTGCTGTCAGTATCTCCTACACGAGCTGAGACCGCATAACTGTCTTGGAATATTCAAATTCGCGCGGTATTACTTCTGCAGTGAACTAGAAAAGAAAGGAAAATTGTATATAAGACAGAACTTTAGCAGAATACTTAAGGAATGTAATGAATTTAAATCACTTTCATACGATGAATTAGAGGATATTTTGAGAGATGATGAGCTAAATGTTCGAAATGAAGAAATAGTATTCCAAGCAGTTAAAACATGGGTAGAACACGATTTAGAAAATAGAAGAAAATACATTCCATCACTGCTTTTATGCGTGCGTTTCGGCCACATCAGTTTTAAATATTTCAAGTCTAAAATATTGCAATGGCAACCGGTTGCTGACGATGAGGTGAGCCGTGAGTTGCTAAAACACTAAACACTGAAAATAACTTGACATTATCTCAATTTTCTTTTATACTTTTCCAGAAGTGCCAAGAAGCTTTATATCCCGCAGTAGTGTTTCTCACTTTGTTGGACTCGAGGCCTGGTACCGAAGCAGACCTCAATGATCCCCTAGCGAGACCACGAATACCTTTCGAAATTCTCTTCGCCGTCGGCGGCTGGAGCGCCGGCAGTCCCACGAGTTTTGTTGAAACCTACGATACAAGGTGTGAATTTTAATTATATTTCTAATAATTATTATCATTCTTCTTTCTAACAGTATAAAAAGATTATAACACAAAATCGACTATCAACTATTATTTTTGTTGGCTACATGAAACCGGAAATTAAGTCTATGGTACATGGCGGGATATCTTGAATAAACAGACAAGCTGTTTAATTGTTCTAATTTAAAAATGCTACTTTTGTTTTGAATAATTGAACAATTTTTTTTGATCAGGGCTGACAGGTGGTTTCTATCAATTCATATGGACCTGACACCACGTGCGTACCACGGTCTGTGCACGCTGCACAATTTGATCTACATGATCGGTGGTTTCGATGGCAGCGATCATTTCAACACGGTGCGGTGTTACGACCCCGTTGCTAATACGTGGCACGAGCGAGCCTGTATGTACCAGGCTAGGTGCTACGTTAGCGTTGTGGCTCACGGTAGGTACCTCTTCAGGGTCCAAAGTCTTAATAAAATCACTTAAAATAATGCATGCAATACACAAATACCTACCATATGAAACGGCGACGGAAAAATTACGTCTCAATGACATGATAAAAATGAGAAGGATGGAAATACGCTTAATCTGTTTACTGTAGCTTTGTATAATGGCAACAAAATTAGCATCATTTGAATCTTTTAAAAGCATAATTTCATTGGGCGAAATAAACGGCGACGGAAAAATTACCGCGAACCTTTATATTTAATTCCGGGCATTCCGGCTTAAATACATTTTTGTCACATATCGCCGCACAGTAGTTGTAGCATGTGCGCCAAGACTAGACGTATGTCACGGCACATCTTGATGTTGTCTCTTTCTCTAGTATGGAATTAGACAGCGATCGAGCAAATCCGTGACAAATGTCTTGTCTTTGACATGCGTGCTAACCCCACAGACGGGCTGATTTACGCGCTGGGTGGGTACAACGGTCGCACGCGCATGTCGTCAGTGGAGCGGTACTACCCAGACAAGAATCAGTGGGAGATGACCACGCCGATGAACAAGCAGCGCTCCGACGCGAGCGCAGCCTCCCTCACTGGGAAGGTACAGAGCTTATTATCGAACACAATTTCACTTATTATCGAAACTCCTTGCGTAAATTAATTTCTTATTATATTTAATGGTTACCAATGCAGATATATAGTTAAATATTTAACTTTCATCTGTATTCTGTCCTACAAAGCGAATAGGTATTGACTATTTTTAAACAATTATTAATTTGGTTTGTATCTTCTCAGTGCTGCAGGTTCAAATCTCTTAGATTTTCTGATTTCACATGCGCATGTCATTTACAATATGATTATCACGTGCTAAATAGTGATCGTAAACCTCACGAGGAAACCTGTGCATTAATAAAGAAACACATACATGTGAAGTTCGCCAACCTGCACTTTGGTGGGCATAAACTCACTACTCAGGGACAAAAAAGCCAAATATGTTTCCCTTAGGGAAATATGCCATGCATGATGTATAATTATTTTTCTTTTATCTAGTTAGTAGCTACAAATTACGAAAACTGAAGATAACGATACGCTAAGCTGTATTGCTGTAGTGACCCTAGCTTTTGTCAAGTATCTCCTTGTATTTGCTTCCTCAACCCATGCTTGCCTGCTTTTATTCCACTTCCCTGATTTAGGGTAAGGGGTACCCGCATTACTGAATTGCTATGCTAATATCGCTACTACCAATAAAACAGATATACATTGTGGGCGGGTTCAACGGTCAAGAGGTTCTCAGTTCGGCGGAGGTGTTCGACCCCGACACTCGGCAGTGGAGTTTCATCAGATCGATGCTCAGCCCCCGCTCCGGAGTCAGTCTCATCGCGTATAGGGACTGTCTGTATGCTCTTGGGGGGTTCAATGGGTACAGCAGATTGAATACTGGTATGATTTTCTTTCTACCTACTCTGGAAGGTTAGAAGAACGTTAGTCGAGCGTCCGTCATTATTTTAATAATCTTGGGTACAGGTGAAAGGTTCAATCCTCAGCGCGGTGGAGATTGGCAGGAGGTGACCGAGATGTTCAGTGCAAGGAGTAACTTCGCGACGGTGCTGCTCGATGACATGATATTCGTGATCGGAGGTTTCAATGGTAATTTTGATGACTAAATTTTGGGCTGTAGTCTTCACTTGTATCACTTGATGGTATATAGAAAGATATTCAGTTGGTTATCGGCATCTTCTAGGCTCTACCACCATTCCTCACGTGGAATGCTATGATGGCGACACTATGGAGTGGTACGACGCCGCGCCCATGAATCTCAACCGCTCGGCCCTAAGTGCCTGCGTCCTCGTCGGCCTGCCCAACGCGCGCTCCTTCTCCTACCTAGCCAAGGCCGTGCCTGCCGCGGGAGCCGACCAAGCACACCACTCTTGACACAGCATCAACCATAATACCATTAAAATATACCATAAACCACACAAAACAAACCCTTACCGATCCTTCGCTATCACCAAAACACCATAAACATCGAAGATGATTGTGATTTTTTAGGATTTATTGTTGCAAAATTAATATTTTCTACCCGTGTTTATAGTAGCTGCTTGCGCATCTCGTATCGTGATATCTCTGTGATAATTTCATTGTACATAGGTTTTTGTGAATTCTATTTTATGTATCGTAAATCATGGTGGAATGGCCTTTTTTATTGTACATACAGATCATGTCGGAGCATTATTTTGTATATTATTGTTTTATGTGCATCGAAGCACTCGCCTACTTAAATGGGACATATGGTTATTTTAGATAATATTTTAAAGCGAGGGGTTTATTGGAAATTTTCAAGTTTTGTATAGTGTAGTTTGTGATAAATTTTATTTTCGTATTTGTGTACAGCTCGCGTCCATCACGAATCGGAGTGGTCGCGTTTTGGATGTGTGTACGATATTACGGTGGGCGAAACCTCGTGATATTGTTGTATCTGTGATATTTTGCGCTTAGATTGTGCTCGAAAATAAATTCCAAAAAAATGTAAAATTATTATTTTAATTTGCTGAAAAATTTACTGTAAGTACCTGACTGAAAGATGAACAAATTTTCAAATAAAGAAAAAGTATGAATATTTTGTTTTATTTATATTGGAGCTGAAGATCTATAGAAACGTAGAAAACAACCCCTAGAACGTAAAAATACAAGCAAAAAATTCCATCTCCATTAAGCTTATGTTATTCCATGCGTCTATACATCTTCCCAATTCACACGAGCCTGAATTGGCTGAAATAACGTGCAGCGAGCGAGAGTGTAGCGCATTCGTGCGTATATTTACTACCGAAGGGGGAGTTGGGGTAAAAATGGGCGGAGAGGCGGCGGGGCACCCCGCACCGGGACGCGATCGAACGGCGGGCGGCCAGCCAGGGGCGGTAGTCAACACCACACACGAACCGGGGCGCGGCGCACTTCACAAAACAGGAAATTATCATGGAACTTAAAGGAAAAGTAGTCTTGATCACTGGTGCTGCAGCGGGCATCGGTCGCGCTTACAGCGAAGAGCTATTGAAACAAGGCGCTAAGGTAAGTGAGTTACTTCAATAATAAAAAAAAAATACCCTCAAGCGTATGGCGTTGTCCTTAATTCTAAGTTCAAGGTAAAATAACTGTTGAATGAAGTGGACTGAAAGCGAACGCCAGACGAGTTTCTAGATATCACGCTATTTATCTAATAAAATTAATACTGAGGTAGAAATTGTGATACTTAAGTAGTTTTTTTTCAATGCAGTCAAAGATTGTATTGATTTTTCCCGGCGCACCGGTCGCATTGGGTTTTCACTTCATCTTCCTTTGTGCCTGTTCCATTAGCTGCATATAACTTAATTGGTCACTGATTGTATACGGCTATTTTCTTTCTACATATTTCTACAAAGCTGCAGGTGTTATTCTTATTCGGTATTAGTCTTGCGTAAAATATTTGTAAATAAATGGTTCTTCATCTTTTCTCTTTAACAACCTTCACGCTCTAAATTGTTTCTAAATCTCGTAGACGTTATAAATTGAAGATAGGCTTGATGAAAATGGATTAAGTAAATTTAAGTATGTAGACTTCAATTGGGTGAGACTGCATATTATACCCCTTAGGGGCAGTGCTTCGATCGTACCTAATGATTCCTTATTAGGTACTAATACCTACTCTTATAATTTATAATCTAGGATTAATTTATAATTCTCATATGGCTTACCCGAAAGTGAGATTTATTTATTATTTTAGGGAAAATTGCAGTACTTAGATACTTAGTTTTCCAATAATTATCATTTCGGAACTTATTCATATTAAGAAGCATTCACCATTTTCGCTCTGCCGAATAAAATTACAGTGTTTTTGAATCTATCATCATAATTGAGTAGGGCCGTCTTAAACTAGGCAAGGGCCCTTGGCACACAATAATTTGGGGCCCTTTTGGAAAGTAAAAAAAGCGAAATGTAATAACATTTTCTTACTAAGTTGTTGTAAATACCTTCTGATAAGATTACTGATTTGTGAAAAAAGTGTAATGTGCCCGAAAAAATGTTTTGAGAATAAAAGTGTGAGAGAAATTGTCGTTTCTTCGGGGCCCCCTGAGAATGGGGGCCCTGGGCACGAGCCCCGTGTGCCCCTAGGGTGAAGACGGTATTGGGTACAGTTCGCACGAGTGCATCTCTAGATATTTCGCAGGTCTCGATATGCGATATCGATTCGGAGATAGGCGAGCATGTGACGGACGAACTGGGCACCAAATACGGCCGAAAGAATGTCTTGTTCTGCCGATGCGATGTGACTGACTACCCCCAATATGAAGGTAAGCTGCACTATCAATACAAATAAATAAAATATAAGTGTCTGTTTGTGTCACCATTTTACTGAATGCTGCAAGTGTATACGATACCTATAAATATTTTTGTCTGCCTGTTCCGAGTAAACTTCCGGACGGCTGAATCGATTTTGACGGGCCTATTACTGGCAGATATCTGAAGTTCCAAGTATGGAAGGTAGAATTAAGTTCCAAGGAGCAACTTATTTATTTTTCTAATTTACACGCGGGTGAAGTCGCGAACACCATTAGTATCAGTAGTTAGTACTTAGTTACCTAAGTAACTTACGTAGGTAAGTTTACGCTCGGAACGGAATTACACGTAGGTACAGGGGCCCGATTTACTTTTGATAGACATCAAGAGAGAGATCAGATCGTTAGAGATATGTCGAATCAAAAGAAAAAAAAAACGATCAATATGACGTTTCGTTTCGACTTTTCTATAATAGAGATTGATGTCTATCAAACTAAAATCGGGCTTTTAATACCACGTTCCAGTACCTACAGTGCGATTTACCAGGAATATTCTTCGACGCACCACCAAATTGTGGAATGAACTTCCTGCAGCGGTGTTCCCCGACCGATACGACAAAGGTACCTTCAAGCAACGAGCATACTCCTTCCTTAAAGGCCGGCAACGCACTTGCGATGTCCCTGGTGTTGCGGGTGTCCATGGGCGGCCCTGATCACTTACCATCAGGTGAAACGTCTGCTCGTTTGCCTCCCTATAACATAAAAAAAAAACTTAGGATAGTCGCGAAAGTTAAACTTTGGTGTGGAGATTGTTATTAAGACAATTTTTTTCACAGAGGCATTCGAAATGACTATGGAAGTGTTCAATCGGCTGGACATAGTGATCAACAACGCCGGGGTCATGAATGACCGATTCTGGGAGCTTGAAGTCGACGTTAATTTAGTAAGTAGTGTCACCAAGGAAATATTGTTTAGGTATCTTATATTAAAAATAAATACGGGTGGAATTGAGAACCTCCTCCTTTTGATTAGTAAAATACACAATAATTAAAGTGCACCATTTATAAGCAAATTAATCCATCATCGAAATACCTATATGGTAATACTACAACATTTACGATATAAATTAAAAAAAAATATATCGAGTAAATATATGTCAGGCAGGCTATTTGACTAAAAATACAGGCTATTTGTCGACGGCGGTTACCATAATCCGGTACTGGTCCTAGCCAGCGTAGTCTAGGTGGTAAACAGCGTAGACACAGTCTACAGTCTACACCCCAAACTGTACCTTAGATAAAGTACATTTAAGACTTGCTTATCCAGAATGGTGTGATAAGGGGAACCCTCCTCGCGTACCGGTTCTTAAGCAAGGACCGCGGCGGACAGGGTGGCGTGATCGTCAACACAGCCTCCACGGCATTCATCAGGCCTCAAGTCTCCACACCAATATACACCGCTACTAACTACGCCATAGTTGGACTCACGAGGGCTTATGGGGTGAGTTACCATGGATGGATAAACAATGTATGTATCATGGTCGATGGTTATACTAATATCTAAGCAAATGGAAGGTAGGTATTTATTATGTACACTAATAATACTTATTTAATAGAGATGAAAAGGATATCCGGTAACTATCCGGCCTTGTTTTCACTATCCGGCCGGATACCGGATAGTAATTTAGTGTCCGGCCGGATACCGGATAGTAATTCAGTATCCGGCCGGATACCGTATAGTAATTCAGTATCCAGCCGGATACCGGATAGTAATTCAGTATCCGGCCGGATACCGGATAGTGGATTCCCAGCGGGGCACCCCTTGTACAAACGCGTAGCTTAAGTAAGGAATGGAGTACGCTGTACGACTCATTTGTTTTGAATTTTAATATGTACTTTTAAAGACATCAAGGCCCTACAAAATAAAATCTTATACTGATAAATGCAATATATAACCATGCAATACCTACCTACCTAATATGTCTTATTCACGAAGTATTTTTTATGAAAATTATTACAAATCGTTAGAATTACGTAATCTGTGCTATTTACTACTTTGTATTTATCAAACTGCGACCTATAATTTCTGAAATGAGCCTCATGCATGTCTTTAGTCTATGCAAACTTGCAAATGATCGGTGCGAATCTATAAGACGGTTTAACATACAGTTGAAATTTGAACATTTTAGGATCAGTACCACGTGAATCTGACCGGGGTACGGAGTCTGGTGATATGCCCGGGCCTCACAGACACCGGCTTGGTCAAGGAGATCCGCAAGCAGCTCATGTCTTCAGAGTACGAGGCCGCGTGGCAGAGGGACAATGCCAGCTCCAAGATGCAAAGGTAAGCTTGACTAGGTACTTCTTTTGGACAAACTTCAAAGTCCATCACGGAAAATTACTAAGTGAGTGAAGTATGTATTTTCCGAAAAGTTATGCGAAGTTATTTAGAATTACAAAATGAAGAAGATAAAACTAATAAGCAAAACTTTGTTGAAATTCTCTAAGTAGTATTTTCATAGATGGTTTTGCAGAAAGCATTTTGTTTACTGTAAACAGATTTGCAGAGTCAAGTAGTAGTTATTTATTGTAAAGTAGAAAACTTGGTTGTAAAACAAACGCATTTTGTCAGGCGCGTCTTGACACCAGAATGACACTTATTATTATTTTGAGAGAATGTGGTTTAATCAATTTTATTTTATTTATTGGGGAAATGAACAACAGAACAATGTATTGGCAAAGAAGCGTATAAATAAAGTTCTACCAACACTATTTTCCACGAGTTAAATAAATACAATGTAACTAAATAACTGACAAAAACTAACAAAAAAGAAAAAGCACTATGGAGAATAATAATAAAAAATGAAAAAATATTTTGGGTATTCATTAAATTTTTACATAATCCTGCGAATTGATACAGGATGACATACAGGATAATGTGACGAACGCATTCAGGTGATCTATCTGTAAAAAAATATGCAAACCATATATTAAGGAAGGAGATAGCTACCAACATACCCCATTAGTTGGTACAGCAAAACCTGCCGTATTCCTACTTATGTCTTGATTTCTTTGATCGCAGTTCAGAACACGTCGGGCGGTCGCTAGTGGAGATCCTCGCGAAGGGCCAGAGCGGATCCGTGTGGGTTGTGGAGAATGGGACTCCGGCGCGGGAGTGGCGTGGTTAATTAATCCTATTCCAACTGAATATCAACACTGTGTACGTCACCGGAATGATTGCTGCGTTGTGGTGGGATATAACATATTGCTCTGTATTGTACATTTTCGTACAAAATATTTTTATTAATGAAAGTTCTGGGTACTGACATCCCATTTGAAAAAAATAATATTAGGATAAGTAGGTGGGTACTTGGTAGATAAATAAATACAATGCGATCCAAATAATAGGAATGTCAATAACTTCTATCAGTCAAATGTCACTTGAAAAGTATGGTTTGCAAAAAACTTTTTTGCATATCAATAATAATAGTCTTACATCAAATTTAAATAAAAAGGTTAAATTAGTTATAAATTTCCTAAATATAATATTCAATTATATATAGTCATAATTCGTCACAATATGGCGCAAAGTCGATCCTATTCTCATTTGAATCGCATAGTACTTCCCATTATTATTAAATACAAATTCAAATTTGGAATCGCTAACAAATTAAAAAATAGGCGTGTAACCTATGAATATTTTTAATTCAAATCTTTTGAATTTTGTACAAGTTTTTATTGTGTCCTCCAATTTTTTTTAGAACAAGTATTTATTTGAATTTATCAAAATTACTATCTAAATAATCGCGACGGTTCTTAAAATGGTGTTTCAAATAAATGAAGACTTGTAAATATTTTTTTCCTGTAATTGCTTGGGGGTACGTCTATTTGTAAGACTTAAAATTCGTCAAAAAATAATGGAAGTATGTGTAGGTACATACTATAATCAATGTAATGTAATAAACTTATATTGTATACACATAAGTACATATTTTAATAAACGCGTGCGTTGTATTAATGGCAGGTAATAATTTGGATGTTACTCTGATTTGAATTGCTAAGTTACGGATGTGAAACATTTTGTTGAAAATATGATAACTGTATTATTATTTTTATATGTTTCTATTACATTTTGTACAAGCTTATTAAAGTTATTATTACGTTATACGTTATTAAAGTGAATTATAAAGCTGACCGCCAGTACATTGTGTACGTGTGAGCTTCGTTTATTTGCAATAAAATTTATCATTTTTATGGATGGTGTTTGAAATAAAAATCATGTATTGGAAGATTTGTAGTAAAGTTATATTTTTATATTGATACAATCACCAGGTACAGCTTTTGAGTTGCAGATTTTTTTACAAATATTACAGTCAAGTTTATTACAGAATTTTAGCAAGAAAAGGACTTAAGCCAATGAACACTCGTTGGTATTTAGTACAAACTATTCAGATTTAATAACAAAAATGCGAGTCCTTTCCTATATCAGTAGAGATACATACAATTTATTGAAATTAACTTTACTCATTTGATAGTGTGGCAAAAGGCGTGGCACTGCTCGGTTCATTTGTGAGCATTCAACAGTGCCTCAGTACTACTACACCGGCATCGGTACGCGCGGCAGCAGTCCATTATCACATTTTATTTAATACTAACTACAAATGAACGACAGTCAAATAATTTTACATTTACATGCCAAGGCGGCCTCTGTACCTACCGCAATGCGAAACATCTGGCCAGCAGTTACATACGACGCTAATTTACCGATACATTAATCATCTGGACTGCCGCGGACTGTCGCTTGTCATTGCGAGTAAATAAATAATAAAAATGGGAGAGGCAATGACCGATCAACATCAAATAGAACAGGTTTTCTTTTATACAACTAAATAGGCACAAATATTGATGACCGGTGAGGAGACAATAGTTACGAAAAATAATGGTATACAATTCATTGAGTAAAATGTCTACTATGCAATATGACATAGCCTCAGTGAAATTTACAAGTCGCTGTCATCTCTCTCACCTAACAACAGTGGCATCTGAATCACGCGAGCCTAACACCTCATTCAACGGTCGACTTGTGACATTATAAAAATCAATTTCGCGGATGCCAATGTGTTGCCCGATCTCACGACAAACCTATACTTACATAATCCTAACAGTGAGCTCTCTCAACGTGCGCGACATAATCAAACGTCGGTGGTTTAACTACATCGTTCGCCTACGGGAAATTCCATCATCTCCTTCCATTATATAGGATACAACACTATCACTCCAAAGCAATGTCCATCGACTCGGTACACACCACAATTGTAACTTCCCGCTGAGACTAACATTCTAATCAATACGAGACACTTCATCACCAAAACTAACACTTTTCCGTCACTTATCCATTTTCGATTAGTTCCTGCGATAATAAATTAAGATTCTGTGTGGCGCCGCTACCGCTCCTCCTTCTACTTTGCTGTAAACAAAACAACATACCGTTAGAATTTATATCAATCGCTTACGACGATACCCTTAAAACGGGCGAGTTATGAGACTTTATAATATCATTGTTGATTATAATAATTAAATGAGATGTGAAATTCACAAATGGTAAGAACAGTTTACTGCTCACCCGCAATAGTATGGCCAGTCTTAACTGCCTTGGATAAATTGACAAGTGATTATGGGGTACTGTTTTAGACGTCGGCTTGCTCAAGTGGTTTGAACGAAGGCCGTTCGGGTCACTAAACCGAATGCTTGCGGGTTCGATTCCCGCCAGCGGAAAATTTCGGAGTTTGCCCTGGCCCCGTAGCATGACCGCGCGTACACATAAGTTTTTTTCTTCCAACCGTCAGATTAGTCGAGAAAATGCAATTTTCAGTACAAAAAGTGCGAAGTGACGTAATTTTCTCGACAAATTTGACAGATGGAATAGATAAAACTTATGCCTACATGGTCATGCTATTAGCTTTTCTTAGTTTGGGGACATATTCAATGAGTATGCGTTGTGTGGCGATATTAATTGATGATTGAATCAGTTGGGTGCAGGGTATGTACCTGGTGCTGCGATCTGCTGCGGCGGCGCGGGGCCGGCGGCGGGCGCGAGCTGGGCGAGCGGCGCGTGCGGCGCGGGCGGGCCGGCCGGGCCGGGCGGGCGCGGCGCGCGCGAGCCGCCGCCCGCCCGCCCGCGCCCGCCGCCGCGCATCGCGCGCCACGACGGCACGAAGTTCCTGTACATATCGCTAATCATTTACTTAGCAACCCGATCAAACCCACACCGTATCAAATGTACCACTGGCGAATACAATTAAAGTAACATTCGAGAGTCAAACAAATGCATCGCCAAATAAGCAAACTTAGCGCTTTCATAGTAAGAATAAGATTTGACACCATTATAGATGGCAGATCTGAGATTTGTAATATTAAAATAATGTTGTACCACCACCCAAAACAATTTTGCTGATATTTGACCGATCTTAAACAGATAAGTGATGATTATAGGATAGAAAAATGATGGAAATACAATTTCGGGAGTAATATGAAGGCATAGTAATAAAATTCGATATGCGCAAACGCCTACAAAAATTAAGTGAGGGTAGTTACTAACAATATTCAGGTTGCTAACAAATGTGATAAATAAAGTGTACATATTATAAGCGATGGTGTAATAATAATTGTGTATGATAGTTACGGGTGGTGCTGCGGATGCTGCCGCCAGCCGCCGCGGCCGCGCCAGGCCCCGCGCCGCGCGGACGCGACGCCGAACGTCTCCGAGTTCAGCTTGCGCTCCGTCCGCCAGTCCGTGCGCTGGCTGCGACCCTTCGACCTGCAAGACGTTTACAACGTTACTTCATTCATTAACTGCACGGGTGATAACGTCATTAAATTGCAAACAAGTTTCAATCACCTTCTGTCAAAATGTATTGCAAATCCGCATGTTTTTTTGCTCTCCAATAAGTTACATACTCGCCTAGCTGATGTTGGCTTATTACTTTGGGACCTAGCAAAAAGTGCCTAAAACTCTATTGAAAAAAAAATGCACACTAATGGCGGACAACACAAAAACAAGGAAGTCATACGAATCATTCAGTTACATGGGTAGTTCAATAGAAAAACTGACCTCTCGACAGCTTCGCAGGAGATGTTGTCGAAGAAACTCTTGGTCTTGTCATAGCCCATGAACCCGTTCGCATCCTCGTCCGGTTCAGGTTCGCCGGCGCCCGTCTCGTTGCCAGAGTCGTCCTTCTTGTCCACCTCGACCGGCGGCACGTGGTTCTGGAAACATATCTACATATATAAAAATCTCGTGTCACTGTGGTCGCACTCCTCCGTCGAAACAGACCGACCAATATCTATGAAATTTTCTATGTATATTTGGTTGGTTATGAGAGTAGGTCGTAAAGAATAATTTTAATTGACATATGCAGTGCTTATACTGACTAGTAATGAACTACGATTCCCTTACAATTTCGCGTAAACGCAGCAACGAGTTACGATGTTAAAATAATTGTAAATACAACCCCAGTGTTTGAAATTATTCATATTATTAACATCAATCAGTGACGTTCACATTCGTGCGACACGGTTGAATCGAATTGACTTTTGATTACAATTTTAAATGTTCAAAGCCCTGAAAAGAATGGGGTGAACGACTTTTTTTTTTTTAAATGCACTTTGTTACAATATATATAAAGATTGCATTTGTTTGGCAAAAGCCAGGCGAAATTTCCGTTCAAAAAAGTGCTTCTTACTAAAGTTAATACGGCTAGTTTTGGTATTGCCAAAAAAAATCGCGTGTTTTGACGCGCCTATTTGCGCAAGGCGAAAGTCGGGTACAGGGACACGGCGGCGGCAGCAGTTCATTACAGAAGCGATATTATTTTGGTGAAACTGCTTTGTGGAGCACTAAGTAAAACGCGCTCGGTCGACCGTGAATCAGACACGGAAGAGTTATTCAAATGAAAAGTTATATAATAACAATTGAATCAACGTAAGATTCAACGCAAATACACTCTTTTAGTGATATCAAATAATCACCAAACAACATATTCTGACTGTATGATCCTCAATTAAGGAAAGCCTGTACTGTGGATGGAAACCATACAATGGACTGGCAAATTGCGAAAAGGCCTTTACCAAAATTTGCCTCTGGCGGGAATCGAACATCCACCCGGTACAGTGAGCCGTGCAGCTGATGCTCAAGCCATTACCGACCGAGCCATTTTTTATATACAAAAAAATGTAATCTATTCTGTTGCAAACAAACTAAAACTATACTTGACAACACTTTAAATGTTGCTGTCTTGATCACACATCGGGCTGCAATACACTTATTGAGCCAACCAAAATCTACACCAATAGTTCAATTTAGATTAAATTAGAGCAGTGGCAGCCTCGTGGGCAAGAACGCCCGCCTTGAATGTAAGGGGTGCAAGTTAAAATCCCGGGCCCATACCTCTTGAGATAATTTTCATGTGCGAATGTCATTTTCAACAATTATTAATTACCACTTGCTGAATGGTGAAGGAAAACATCGTGGGGAAACCTGCACGTCTATAGAAAGGCGTGTGAAGTTCACCAACCTGCCCTAGGCCGGCAAGGTGAACTATGGCCCAAATTATTGGCTCCCTCCTATTGAGGGGGAATGTGCCCAGTATAATGGCAATAGGCTCGCCCCCTATTACCTCTGCCTACCCCTTCGGGGAATACAGGCGTGATGATGTATTTTATTAAATTAAAATTCTATTGTACTCACATTGGGGACGACTTCAGTGGGGACGTCGCCGCCGTCGGATATCTTAGCCTTGGCGAGTTGAGTGCGGAGCTCCTCGAACTCCGTATTGGCTTGCTCGAAGTCGTAGTCCTTATCAAACTTGAGAGTATTCTTGTTGCGAGGTACGAAGCCGCGGCCGCGACCGCGAGGCCGGCCCCGCCAGCCGCCGCGGTTGTATCCCTGTCCTATATGGACACCACAAACATATTAGTTTCATAATAATGATAGGCATCTGTGAAGGGATGGGATTGTTAAAGTAAATTATTGGCTAAGTATTGAGGGATAAACACCCAGAGCTATAAGTGAATTTAACCAATTGTTGTAGAATGACTATGGTTTAATTTTTTAATACATGACGATAACGTATTTTTATCAATGGTACCCAGAATATGATTTGTTTAATGGCTTAAGATGATACCTTATATCTTCATCAGTAACATTTATGCACAATTTTTTCTTTTGGATTGTTAAAACACATAATATTAGTGAAAAAAAGTCTAAAAAATATTGAACTAAAACATAAATTAATATTAAAACAATACTGCTAAGATGATGTTACACAATACACCTAAGTCATGCATTGGGAAAAGATCACGTGAGTATATCCAAATTTGGTAGATGCCTCTGAAAGGCCGATGGTATTGAATAATTCAAGGTGCAAACAAAGTATTAACCTCTCGTATGCCGACCCGAGCCGCGTCTAAAATGTCCCAACTGAAGCGTCAATTTAAGCGCGTTTGGCTGTGCATTTACCTGTATTATTGCACAGACCTGCATTCCGGCACACGAACGGTTAAGAGACCAGCACTCTTAGCATGATTTGTCGAGAAAATAACGTCACTTGCAGAGTTTTTTGTACTGTACATGTCTCAGTGTGACATCATTTACTCGACGAATCTGACAGGTGAAAGATATAAAACTTATGTCTACGCGGTCATGCTACAGGGCCAGCTATACTCACCAGTCTGGTGATGATAAGGCTGATGCGATTGCTGCAGCTGCTGCTGCTGTTGTTGCTGGTGGGGGTGTTGGTGTTGCTGCTGGTGTTGATGCGGCTGTTGGTGCGGTTGTTGGTGCGGTTGTTGGTGCGGTTGCTGGTGCTGCTGCTGGTGCGGCTGCGAGCCCCCGCTGGGGTAGCGCTGGCGGGTGCGCGAGTCGTTGCGGTTACGGGCATGCGGCGGCTGCCGGCTCGCGGCGCCGTTGCTGCCGCGCCGACTGTCCCGCTGCTGATTCGAACCACTCGCCACGGAACCAACCTATTCATAAGACAACAAGATTTTATACCCTGACAGCACAAGGTTAAATGTATGTTAGTCTTGTGAAATAATGAATCTCCATTTCCCTTGTTCACGCCATAACTTTTGAATGACTTTACCGATTTCATTCATCTTTTATTTATATTAAAGTTTTCTAATACATTGTAGACATATCTTACAAAAAAAAAGTGTTCCTAAATTGCGCGCGTGAGAAGTCTAAAGTTCACCTAGTTGTGATATTATAATCTCACTCCCCTCTCATTGTAATCTAAATCGCATTGGTCCCTTTACGTGCATCTTCACATGTCACATAATATCACAAAAACATGCCATGGCTAGTAGAAATATCCCATGAAATGACATCATTTGCTTGGCCAGTCTGTCATTTGGAAGAGATAAAACCTACTGCATTGTATTGAACTGGACTTATCATCTCACCTGAGTCCCCTGATCAGCCGTGGGACTCTTCCTATGCCCTCCCACGGCAGGCGTGCCGGACCTCGACGTGCTCTGCTGGGATCCACCTCCAATGAGGTCAAGCATCGAGCCTGTTCAACAAAACATTGTATAGTCTGCATTTATAAAAACCTACATCAATGTAGCTAAGCAAAGCTGATGATGATGGTGATATTTTTATTTTTATAAAGTACCTTGGGCAAAGATAATTTGAAATACAAGCAATAGACCAAGGAATAGTGATGCAAGGTTGCGATTTTTTTTTGTTTGTTATTTTAGTGTTAGTGGTGTATAAACTCGTGTTTAGTCTTAAGAGATCTCAACTTTATCACAAAATGATCCCAATTTTATTGGACATTGAAAATATTGCTGTCTCGCTTATACATCATGACGAAGACAAAGATGGCAATAGTTATCTAAACTGAACTAAATTTAAAGTTTATGTGTCATAGTTGTTTGAGCAAGACAAATATATTTTATGGCGACAGCATTTTTTTTTTCTTTTTTATGGAACAGTTAATTGGCACGGCAACTACTGCCAGTAGGTTAGATAACTAGAAATACTAAACATGTCCAAACTAAATGTACTTCGGTAATTGGGATATTATATGAAACTAAACTTGTTTTCTCTGCATTACCCTATGGTTGACTGGTAGAGAATGCCTTTGTACAACTTTGTGCTAAAGTCTAAATAAATAAATAAAATAAATAAACAGCAAGTATCAGTTTAGAATAGGACCAAATACTAAACAAGTAGGTATATTGAATTTATGTTGATGATTTAGTTAATTTTAATTTATAAAAAAGTTATAAATTAAGTTATAAAAACATGCAAGATTCTATATTATTTATAAACAAAAAATTGTTCCAGAAATAAAATATATTATTAATTAAACCTATAAAAAAAAACAATATTTTTTTATTCCTTCCTCCATAATTTGAGTTGATTTGGTTAATGCAATGAAACTTTAAGATATTAGAATATTAGTTCAATAACCTATAGTCTGTCAACCCTGGTAATCCATCACCATATCTCATGGTTTATTATCCGTCAAACTATAAACAACACTAACACATAATACAATGATGAAATAATATGTTTATGAGATTAGCTACCACCATCAAATTTAATAATAAGAATAACAAATACATATGATAACATTCTTACATAAATATTTTATAAAACAATAAATTAAATCATTAAACATAGCATGCAATTAGAAAAAGCATAGATATCAAAAACAGATATTTTAACAACTAACCAAGCATAAAAAGATTCTTTGATAAATTATTCACGATTGACCCTTTGTTTTAACAATGTCAAAAACAGTATAGATATGGAAATAAAGTAACACCAACACCAATAATTAATGCTTAGCATTATTTTTAAACCATAATACTTTGGGATGGCATGACTGGGGTTACTAGTACTGAAAATATCCATGAATAAATCATTACAAAGTATAAAATATCTGTTAATGAGTGTAAAAAAGTAAAAATCGCAAGGTGGCATGTACTGAAGCTAAAGCTAGTTATGTTTGAAGAAAAACCTTGGTCTTTCACTTGGTTGGCGTGATGCGCCACTCCCGAGCCAATCGGTGCCGTGGTCAATTGGGGTGCCAGCTCCACTGAGTTTTGCGGAGACAACTCACTAGTCTTGTTGAGCTGGGAATGGACACTGCCAGGAAACCCGGCCATGGGATGGTACTGCGGGTACTGGGACTGTCCAACCACTGGGTGGTTGTACTGTCCCGTGAATGGACCCGGAGCACTGCCGGCACCGAGCGTCGGTGGCACCGACATCTGCATGATAGCAGGGTCATTGGGCAGGGATGGCACATTGTTCAGCACTCGGATGTCCTTGATGTCAGAGCCACGGAATAAGATGTAGTCATACACCTGACTCTGAGGTGCTACCGGGTATTGTGTCTCGCGATCCTCGGTGCCAAATGATCGCACTGCGGAAAATAAATAAATAATCAAATGTATGCAATATCAGTATTAGGGTAAAGATAATTTCTTGATTGAAATTCTTGGTCTTCATCATATTTTTTTTAAGCAAAAAACTTCAGTTAAATTTTTTACTTTTTATGTAGGAGGTAGACAATAAAATTGTAGAAAAAATACCTTAAAGTGTTCTAGATTAGTTGATACGTACGAATAATGCGCTTCATATTATGATAAAAAATACGTAGGTACTCAGGTACCTACTAAGTAAGGAGAACCTATACATGTACGATACTCTCTCTGGAGTAAAAGTATAGTGTGGGAGTAGCTTAATGGACCAGCACAAGTCATTGCTTACAACATACCCAGATATCAACGTCACCAATGTGAAACCGCGGTCAAGGCGGCTACGGTCGACACCTAACAATTACATTATGGGGGTAGATAAAAAACAATGTGCTACACTTATTGTAAGCACGAAAACGACAAAGAGAACGCGTCACAGTAAACAAATTATACGCTTTTACAAACAAACAAGGATTGTTGCAAAACAGGAGGGAAAAAAGATTACAACTTTCGAACAAAGTCGGAGGATATTGATGTGAAAAGTAATTATTACCAAGACACGCGCACGTAAACTATTGATTATGATCATATATTGCTAAATAAGAATTCGTAATAAGCTAGCAGTATCCATTTGTCAACTTACCGTTAGCCAAAGCGATGGTACATTCCTGAGGATCGACGGTGAAAAGTCGGCCTTCGTAGCGAATGTCCGCTTTCGATATTAGGCTTATTTTGGAGCCCAATTCAGGCATTCCAGAACTCATAATGTCACTTTAGAAATAGCCCACCGATGTTAAAGATTTTTTAAGATATCGTCGACCATAAAATACAGCCACCGAACAAAATGACTGACGGGAAGTTGGCAACAAGCGATGCGTTTACAAACAGCTGTAAATAGTGGGGGAAATTCAAAAAAATACTATTAACTAAAATTATTTTTTTAAATAATCATAAACTAATGTAGCTAATTAATTATATTAAAAAGATAAGAATACAATATTTTAGTAAAATATTTATGTAGTTATTATTAAATTATAATTCCAAAACACGCAGCTTTCCCATAATACTTTTACAACTTTTACTTTACCATTATTTCCTTTCGGCGATTCTCTTCAACTTCAAGTTAAACTACAAATCTAATTTAGTCGATTAAAACAAATGAGTCTGTGTTTTATTAGTATTGCTTACTCAACAATCGTGATAGTTTAACAATTTTAAAATGTTTAACTTGGAAACGTAATGTGATATGTGATACGTAATGTAAAATGTTATAGCATCCATAATAGTATTCTTATCTCTAGTTGCTTCTATGCTAGAGTTGAATCTAAGAAGAATCTTGTTATAGTGAGATAACTATTGACAGCCACACACCTAACAACAGTGCTATTTTAGAGGTCTAACGATTGGTTTGCACAATTCTAACCAGAGCAGCCGAGCTAGCGTAGTTACGTCAATAGAATATCATTGGGACACGTTTAGTCGTTTCTTACTTTTATTAGTAATTTTATAGGAGTTGACATGATTTTAACAAATTCTTGCTAAATTTCATGATTCTATAAATGTATGTCAACAACGGGAAATACCCTATAGGTTTTTGATTCCCGAACAAATGCACTGAAAATGCAACATAAACAGCCGTATCTTTTGATTGCCTAGAATTTTTTTTTGACATTCCTATTCTTACTTGAATCGCTTAGTAAATGGTAAGTATTGTTGGTGGATTCATCCGCCATCTTTATCACTGTCACCATCCATTTTTATTTATAATGTGTATTTATTGAATTTGTCCTTGCTATAATTACTCGACATTGCCATAAATACCGCATATCGCAGGTGCAGGCATTCCTCATCTTATTCCATCAAAATATCATCATTTCACTCATTTCGTAAAAAAAGAAGAAGAAGAAGTATTGTTGGTACTGTACATCACTACTATAAGTAGTGATATGTGATTTTTTAAAATGTCAAACAAAATGTCCGTTGAGCGAGTTTGTTGATTGAATACAATTTCGGATTTCGTAAATAAAAAGGATAGTTTGTATATATATTATTGTAATTTTAAGTGACTAGATAAGTTCTATCATATATTCATGTATGTGTTTCTGGCGTAATGATGATAGAAACCCCTATTGCGTCTAAAACTCCACTGTCGCGGTTGAGTATTGGCGGCAACAATTCTATCAGAAGACGGAGTCTGATACCGCAGACTCGAGTAACAAGTGTTAGAAATGAGGTTTGTATCCATCCTTAAAATATTTAGCACCAAATGTTAACGCAACATATTCACAAACAGTACAGAGTTTATAACAAAAAGCTAAAACTTGCATATTATTGTAAAACCATCCTATCCTAGCTAATGCTCTGATAGGTATTAGCTAACTCCGAGTGATAAAATTTCTACCTAGATTTAAATGACTATACACAAATAAAATAAAGATTTTAAATGACATTTCTGTGGGGCAAATCCTGCATGAATTATATTATCTCTAATTCAACATAATATGTTGAAACCAAACGCCAACTTGGTTGTACTTTTTAGGGTTACGTACCCAAAGGGTAAAACTGGAACCCTATTACTAAGATTTCGCTGTCTGTCCGTCCGTCTGTCACCAGGCTGTATCTCATGAACAGTGATAGTTAGAGAGTTGAAATTTTCACAGTTGATGTATTTCTGTTGCCACTATAACAGCAAATACTAAAAAACTAAATAAATATTTAAGGGGGCTCCCATACAACAAACAGGTGATTTTTTGCTAGTTTTTATAGAGAATGGACCGGAATCCTTCGTGTGCGAGTCCGACTTGCACTTGGCCAGTTTTTTGTTTTGTATGTCAAACATATGTCGAAATATAGATGATGTTGAACCTTCGAGAATTGGGTCCCTGTGGTCTATATTGAGACAGAGTTTGTTTTGGTAATGGCAAAAACTTTACACTTCACATGTTTTGACAAAAAATATATTTATATGTCACTTATTCCAGGAGTGCAATGATGATGATGCAGAGAGGTCATCACTGGTGGCATCGGAGCGTGCAATGGTCACCTCCACTCCCCATGAGTCACCGCGACGCGGGAGGGACACCATGTCCTCGTCACCACAGAAGGAACACTTCCAAGGGTGTCTCAAGCTCTATGCTGAGAATGTCAGTTTTTGTTATTCATTAATAAATTAAAATATTGTTTAGTTGACTATACAATCTCAATTGAAATTCCTGAAGGTGTTTGTAATATAATTAGAACTTTTCAGCAGAAAAAGAGGCTTAATAAAATCTGATTTGTTAGCATATGGTAAAAATGTCAGTCCAGGATAATTTTGCAGTGTGCTCTCATGATTTTACTATAAAATATCAATATTAATGTATGTGGAGTTAGTTTTGGTTTAGTAAAAGATTTTCAGTGCAAATCCTTTAATTACATAAACCTATAATTGTTTTTTTTAGAAAATTACCAAAGACAACGCATGGAACCTCCAACTAATAGACTTCATGACTTCTATGCTCCGGAAGCATGACTCTCGCATGGAGAACCTACAGACTGCATCTACAGTTGTAGATGCATCGGCCAGGATCTACTCATTCAGGGTAGATGCGGTGCACTATGATGTGCTGAAGATGGCCGGTGGGCTGAGTAAAGCTGCTCAGGTTAGTATGTTGTTTTGCTATTTATATGGAGACGAGTTTTCTTATCATAGGTAGTGATATTAATATAAATTCTATTGTATACAAACCACAACTAAATTATATTTTGACAGGATTAAAAATGTTGGTGTATTGGTCATACGTTGCGGCCGTAAGAAGGACGGCAACACACTTAGTGTGGTGCCAATATAATCAACACCACTGTCATTATTTGACATGTTATTCGTTTCAGCTAATTCTATCCCTAAGAGAACAATTTACTGACATTGGTTTAAGCATGACTGATATGAAAGTAATATTTTTATCCCCAAAATTATTTAAAAGTTACATTCCATTTACAGTGGCAATGTAGAACACTTTTTTTAAAAAGCGGCCAAGTGCGAGTCGGACTCGCGCAGGAAGGGTTCCGTACCATTATCTACAAATACGGCAAAAAAAAACACGTTTTTTGTATGGACGGAGCCCTCTTAAATATTTATTTTATTCTGTTTTTTAGTATTTGTTGTTAGAGCGGCAACAGAAATACATCATCTGTGAAAATTTCAACTCTCTAACTATCATGGTTCATGAGATACAGCCTGGTGACAGACGGACAGACGGATGGACGGACAGCAAAGTCTCAGTAATAGGGTTCCCGTTTTGCCCTTTGGGTACAGAACCCTAAAATGAATACCACTGTAGATAGATTCAAATTTGTATAGATTTAAGTTTCAGTTGTGTGTTGTGAACATGGCAGTATGTAGCGAAAGTCATCACATTCACTGAATTTTACGTATACACCATTCTTTGTCAAATAAGGTATAATGGCAATAGGCTCAGCCCTTGTAACATTGAGACCAAAAATACATTGGCGAATGGATGTACTGCAGTGCACCTATGCCTACCCCTTCGGGTAATACAGGCGTCGTGATATATTAATGTATTAATCAACAGACAAAAAGGGGTAAGAAGGATGATGATAACACGCAAGAGGACGGTGCGGCGGACGGCGATGCGGCGGCGCCTGTCAAGAAGAAGAAGAAAAAGTCTAAGGGAGCCATCGCCGCCAACCCAGATGTGTTCAATGGAGACTTCGACACCAACGATTTCATGGGTATATTTGTGTACAATTGCTAACAATCCCATTCCAACACATTCACACATATTGCTAAGATGTTCTCACAATGGTGATCGAATGTTTGCCATCTCTTAGGGCTATTTTTGATACGAAACAGTTACTCTATAGGCCGTTTGTAAGTGTTTGTAAACCAACGAAAGAGTAAAAAGGAGGAGGTTGAGAACCGTAGAACCGAGGTTGAGAATTCGACGCGTATATTTTTTTTTTTTCAATTTCTTGTGTTTAAAGTTTACTGTAAACATTTATAATACCTTTGATAGATAAGCTATAATAGAGACGTAACCTCTTTATATTTGAACTTAAAACATCCATGCAGAATTTGGTAAAGGAATTATATGAAGGCTCAGTCTAGTGGTACGAGCGTGGGCCACTCGGTTCACTGTACCAGATGGTTGCAGGTTTGATTCCTGCCAGTGGCAAATTTCAAAAACGGCCTTTTCGGAATTTACCCTGGTCTCTTTGTAACTAGGATCGCCCCCAGTCCATTGTAAGGTGCCCATAGTAAAACCTTTTTTTTTAGTTTGGGATCATACGATGAGTATGTGTTGTGTGGCAATTTATTTTTTTACTTTGGCTTCAAACAGATCCATTTTTCGAACGGCTGTCTGCGACGGCGGGAGATGTGACATCATCGAACCGAGCCTTCAATGCCACTTTACCGATACACGACAAGACACTCGGCCTTATACTAAGGTACGCTTACACTAAGAAGTGATAATAAAAATGATTAAAATATTTTTGGTTATACACAGTCGTCGGCATACGCGCTTACACGCGCGCTTCAAAAAGGAGAACGCGCGTATCAATGCGATCCAAATAAGAATAGGAATGTCAATAACCTCTATCTGTCAAATGTCACTTGAAAAGTATGGTTTGCAAAAAACTTATTTGCATAGGAATCAATAATAATAGTCTTACATCAAATTTAAATAAAAAGATTAAATCAGTAATAAATTGTCGAAATATAATATTTAATTATATAAAGTCATAATTCGTTTTCGTTCGTCACAATATGGCGCAAAGTCGATCCTATTCTCATTTGAATCGCATAGTACACGGGCTTATTCCGTCGTGAACGCTCAAACCGGGGTGTGGTAGCAAGTGTCAGTAGCAATATGGATTCCGACGATGAAACAATTGAAACACCGCGGTTCGCGCTTGTACAAACCTATAAACGCCTCCGCGTTATGTTAACGCGCCTCCACGCACTTTGATAAACAAGCTAACACGCTCGTATAAAAACGCTAGTTTGAAAAGGCTATAAGATGAACAAAGTCAAATAATTTATTCTGTATAGGCCTATGGGGGCACTTACAAATTGTCAAATTTACATTTTTTTTTTACTTGTATACTACATACTATACTACAACATGACAGAAGATGATGAGTAAAATGAACTTACAAAAAAAATCTACATTTATTTAGGTAATATTAGTCTTTAATGGTGTTGTAATAAAGCTTTCTTCCATAGAACCGACGACCGCTTTCTAGAAGAGATCAAAGAGAACATACCCGAGGAGTTGGAGATGTCTGAACGCATCAGCTTGGCGTCGAAGCTGTTGCCCGCCTTTACGGAGGCGGACCACATATGCGAGCCGTTCACAGGTTTCTCCATAACTAACTGGGACCCTGAAACTGAGGATACGTGAGTTTTTTTTTTATTATGGACTACGCTGTTGGCCGTGAGGTGGCTTTTACAGCTTTACCGGAGTAGTGGCGAGCTCCAATCAAGGCCTTAAGGGCGGAAAAGGGTGGCAACTAGCTAAAGGGCGCCACAGAGGGCACGACCTCGGTTTGGGCAGTTGCGGTGAGGGGAGAGGTTGTGACTACACTCCTACGTGTAAATATGCACCTACGAGCGGAAGAGGGGGTTCCTCGACCTCGCCGGCGAGATCGGTGTCTGTTTGAGGCTGGTGTAGGTGTGTTGGTGGACCTCTCGACGCCCGGGTCGAGGGGGGCGGTGATCGTGTCGGGAAGGGTACGTGAGTATGACCCATAGAGTATCTAGAGTACCCAGTGCTGGATTAAGGTAACTTGGTGCCGCAAACTTCCCCTGTGGGGAATTAATTGAAAAAAATAGTTAATACGTACTTATTTTAGGTAGAATTATGTTTTTATGTTGTTCCCTTATCCCCCCATGCTAAGTGGGCTTTTTCAAATTTAGAATTTTACAAGTTTTGTCCAGTTTGATGTATGTTTTTAAATCGAAATATTAATAATTGACGTGATTTTGTGGTGAGGTTGTCAGCCAACGATCGATCGTTACAGTGACAACCGCGTCACCAACTGGATGGAGGAGAATCGACTCAACTTGTCTCAGCAAGCTCTCGCGTTCGACGTGAACGCGGAAGTCGAGCCGATACCGCAAGATGAAGCACACAACGACCTGTATGGTAAGTTACGATCATTTTATAGTGAGTCATATAAGAAAAAAAAATGTAAACTTGACAATTTGTAAGCGTAAGGCCCATACAGAAAAAATATTAGAGTTCGAGTTGGAGTCGATAAACGGGGTGTGCGCGTGCAGATGACTCGCCGCTGGGCGGCATCTCGAGCTCGGAGGAGGCGGACGTGGCGGTGGCGGCGTGCGTGGCGCGCGCGGCGGCCGGCCCGGCGCCGGCGCGGCTGGCCGACATGCGGCCCGGCGCGCGCGCCGACTCGCGCCTCGAGTACTCCTACTGCGGCGCCATCGTGGCCGCCTGGGCCGGGCCCTCGCACTGGCGGCTCAAGAACAACAGAGGTCGGTACCGCGCGCACTCATATTCGCTTCCCTCCCTCTGTCGGTTGTACACGGCACCGCTTCCAACGAGACATCGAAAATGTTCCTATTAAAAGTTTCGTTCAGTTATTTTATCTCGAGGCTTGTTACGACTCGATTATTGGAACGTAGTTCCTCGCGCGTTGCGAAAGGGGGCTAGACGGAAAAAATTAAGACGATAAATTGTAACGACACTTTTACATATGTGTGTGTGATTTTTATTGTATACATTTATGTATACAATAAAATTCGATTTCGATGTGTGTGTGTGTATGTATAGGTACAATTGCTTACAAATGTTTTTTTTTTATAACAAAAGGAACTTTCCATCCGGGTGTCCCTTGACACCTCTCAAGTTTTTATAAATGAAACGTCGCTTTTAACGATGATGATTATTTAGAAATCCGTCAATAGTCTATCTAGAATTTGGCCGATCCTCCCATTGGACCTATTGTGATAATAGAGATTACCCATTTTTAGAATAACAACTAATTTAATTACTCTCTATTAAAAGTATGTCATGTACACTAATATTTCTTTGAGGTATAACACAATTTGTATTTACTAGATAATTTTTTTATCTTAATCTCCCTCGTGTTGAGTGTGGTTATGCCCGGTATAATGGCAATAGGCTTGCACTACTCCTCTATCTACCCCTTCAGGGAATAATACATCTTGAATGTTATTTTGTATGATTCAGCGTCTAAAATGACAGAGCGCACGCAGTCCACGGGCGGTCGGCTGACTGTAGATGGCAAGAGGCCGGCGCGTACGAAACGCCAGCTGGACTTCCTGGGCGCGGGGCTGGCCTTCGACGGCCGGTCAGAGCCTGTTGGAGAGTACGAGCCCGCGCAACCCGCCAAGATCATGATCAGCAGGAAGACGCTAGCCACCGGGCACACGTGGAACGAGGCCAACTTCAAAACGCCCATCGATAGGTAAGATAACAGAAAATGTTGGGCGATCGCTCTTGGGGATAAGTTATGTAGTGAGCTCGGAATTTGCACTCAAATTAGTCGTCAGATCTTTGAATTTAAAAGTCCAGTTACAATCAGTATAAAGAACTTTTTTAATAAAAAGTAATCAATAACTATAGATTTAGAGGTTGAGTTATATTATATACTAGCTGTGCCCGCGACTTCGCCCGCGTGGACTTTAGGGAGATTATCCGGGTATTATGTTTTTCCCGCGGAACCCTAATGCTTTTTCTAAAATAAAAGTATCTTAAGTTACGCCTTGGAACGTCAGCTATCTGTCAGTGAAAGTCCCATTGAAATCGGTTCAGCCGTTTAGAAGTTTACCCCAAACAAACAGACAGAGAGACAGGAAAAAATTTTAAAATTGCGTTTTCGTTATAGGTATCGTATATACTTTCATACGCATTTGGTAAAAAAGTGTTATTTTGATATTACAAACAGACACTCCAATTTTATTTATTTGTATAGATTCGTATCCAAAGCACATATTTTTAATCCATTGAAATTGTTATGAAATGGAAAATGGGATTTGAATATATGTAAAATTTGAGGCTGAAACTATGCATTATGCAGTTAATTACTTGTAATTTAAAAGTAATTGAACAAGTCCTTAGAAGATACTGTACTTGGTGTATAATAAAATTATACACTGGATTTATCATAGTAGACATTTAAAAAAGTACAGTAATACATGACTTGCTCATTGATAATGACCATGAAAATAATGGAGAGTTCGGAGTTATAAGAAAGAGACACACAGCACAACTGAAGTTAACTATTATTCTAGAGGTCTGGACGAGTCGCACTTTCGCAAATTGTTCCTGCGACAGAACGTGATGCTGATCCGGCAGCGCGGGCTGGAGGCGAGCCGGCCCGAGCCTGAACCCGTCACCGTAGAAGAGGTGCGGGATTACGACTACAACAACGAAAACGACGCTTCATACTGCCCTAACAACATACCTGTAAGTATATTTGACGCCAACGTATACAGAGCTACGGATGATATTGGTGCCGATTTTGCTGGCACCTAATCCTACTAATATTATAAATGTAGGAGTTTGTGAGGATGGATGGGTGTTTGTTACTCTTTCACGCAAAAACGAAACGGATTTTGATAAAACTTTACAGTATTGTTGTTCACACATCAGAATAACATATTGGCTATAACGATAATTAACAAAGTCTGCGCGGACGTTGTCGTGGTTAACACTAAAAGTATTGCAATCTCGCTCATACGTAACGGCCGTGAGAACGACGGTAGCACATTTAGTTTAGTTGCGTGCCAACATATTCAAGACCATTCACTATCTTCTTTATGCCTTTCCAGTACTTGCGGTCTGACAACTTTATACATTTATCTATATATTCGCAAGACGAAATAGGTGTTTTTTCATGCTGTCTAGTAATGACCTACCAGGGGGCAACTCTCGCTTGATGTTGATCTAGCGAGAATTGCCCGCAGGTATAATTACGCATGTGTTATTGGTAATTTTATTGCATTATTTTTTAAATTTAAAACTACAGGACGGTGATGACTGGGGCAACGAAGACGCCACCGCGGCCGGCGATCTGCACGAACAAGTGAAGGCGGCCGAGCCTGAAGAAATTGGGGATATGCTAGAACCACCAACTAAGGTAAGATTTTTTTGCTTACATACTAAAGGGAAAGTACTCTTAATACTGTAGATTGAAAATAGTAGTCTAAGAAAAGATTCCTTTATTTTTGAAAATAAAAAATACTGCATTCAAAGAATTTCGAAAATTCGCTTGCCACACCCGGGATTATTTTTGTCGTGTAACGGGTTCGATTCCCGGTTCAACCATGTAATTATTTAAATATCTATGAATGAAGTTTAAATTGTGTTTTAAATTCAAATAATGTCTTCTTTCAGTAAAATGTTCCATCTACAATATTCAAGGTACTTTCCCTCCATGTGGCATATCCGTGGGACGCCACTCGGCTACCACTGCTACTCCTTAACCACCACATTGCCACAATTTAACTTTACTTTGATAAATTGTCTTGTTGCATGGTTGCTTACAAATGAATTCCTTGTTCGCAGGTCGCCAAAATCTTCATACCGTATGCGATGCGCGCGAAGAAAGTCGACATGAAGCAGTTGAAACACTGCACGTGGAAGATGCTCACTGAGAACACGCAGGCCGGCGCGAAAGAGCACGTCTCACAAACCACGTTCGTCTCGGTGTACACCCGACTGCCGAGCAAACTGACGCCGAACATGCGCGAATCCCTCAGTGTACCGCTAGCTTTACTATCCGTGCTACACTTAGCGAACGAAAGAGGACTGATTTTAGAGAAACGGGAAGATATGAAAGACATCGGTATAGTGGGCCTGATTAAATAATTTATACTTTTAGGTGTTGTATAAAGTTAGCATAATTTGTGTGATTTTTATAATTGGAAGTACCAGGACTGCATAACTCAAAAAGAGTCATCGCTAATGACCTTTTCCACAATGTTTTGGAATCTTGGGAGACATTAAGTCATTAATTTCTGCCACATTTCTATGTTTTTTGCAAACCCAAACACAGAAGAAGAATAGGTACGCAGTTAAAACCAATTTGTAACCATAGAGATTTGGGAAAGGGTATCATCTTTAAAAGCATGTACATTTCAGAATTTAATTCTATTTTCAACCACACCGCAATCTGTTATGGCAGTATTATTTAAATATTACCTTGCGACGCCCAATTTGAGATATGCAAGTACCTGTAATGATGAACGTAATTCTAAAGGTTAATGAGGCCTCTTTTCTTGTGGAATCCGTGTTTTGTTCCCAAAAGTACCTAATCATTACAAACTTGTTGCATATTATACGACATATAACCATTTACAAATCATAACCTATATAGTACAAAAACATTCTCTTTTTATGTTCCTTTATAGTTTAAAAATATGGCATTGTTATAAAATCTATAGGTATATAAGAATTATCAAGAACATCTTCAGAAGACTGCACCAAATTACAGCAGTTATTTTTTGCACAGAAGAACTGACCTCATTTCCTTACATAATGTAGTAAGAAACTATGTAAATATCCTTTGATTTTCAATCTTTGTAATGTTGCTTGTCTTGCTAGCCTAAAAACATTATATAGATGTTTTGGAATGCTTATTATTTTCTACGAATGTATTTTTGTAAATGTTAAATTAAATGCATTTCGACAAACGTGATGATTTTCTTGAAACATTTCTAATCTTAAAAAATCAAGTTTCTTGTTATCAAAATTTGACAAAAGAGGATGAGACTTGCTAAAAAAACATATAGGTACATAAATTAAAAACAATTTCAGCTTTTAATACAGCTTTATTTAAAAAAAAAACGAAACATTCACAGGGTTTCACTGCTAACTTATAATTAAGTGATTAATAAACAAAAATTTAACGACAATACCCAAGAATCAACTATAAGTATATGTGTCAGCTGACATGTTAATAATATGTAAAGGCGCATTTTGAAGGGAATGTTGGAAATATACTATTTATTAAGCATTATGTACACTTGTTTCTCACACACCATGGTGATACACATTCAAGGACTGACAGGGAGTTCGGTCTTGTTGGTTTCCTCTATTATCGATCAAATTTATTTGATTTTTAATTTGGGATTCTAAACAATTCCGAGGGTGAGTGGTGGGTCCCTTTCTCTACTATTGTATTAACAATGGTTTTCCGCAATACTACGCCTGATTCCATCAATTACATTCAAGGAAGTGAAAATGTACATTACTAGAGTTATCCAGACAAAAAACACATAACATCTATTGAGTATTGGAATATATATAACAATAATTTGCAAAGATAGGGAATATTAATGTTTTATTAAAAGAAAAAACGTGTTTTGAAAACCTTACAACATGTCAACTTTAAACTCGTCATACAAACAACAAACAATATCATCCAACAAAAATAAAGTTAAGGCACAATACCACAAACATACAAAAAATATTTTACGTATGAAAACAATAAACTTTCGTAATAAGTAATAATAATTTCTGTTGGCACTAGTGGTTTGTGGTAAAAAAAAATATTTGCAAACTATAAATACATTTACGCAATTTTTATAACATTTTATGTCACTTATATTGCTTTAAGTCTAGAGAGATTTTTATAATACAAAGGCAACGTTATAACTATTGTTGTTCACTTGGTAATTCAGTTGTATTTACATCTTTAATTTCAGAATTGACTTCTGATTTTATTTCTTCTTGTAAAAGTACCTCTGATTTTGTTTCCTTTTTTTCTTGTTCTAATGGAACCTCTGATTTCGTTTCAATTTTTACTTGCTGTTCTAATGGTTCTGGTGTGGATTCTTTATTTTCTGATGGTAAAATCACTTTATCTGTGTGTTCAGAACATTCATTGCTTTCAATGAGGCTTTCAGTGGCTGGTGTTGTTTCTTTCGCATCACCCAGTTTTTCTGTAGACGTCACTGATTCGTTTAAGGCTTTTTCCTGTGGTGAAATCGCTTCCTTTTCGTTATCGCCACTTGATCCGGTATGTGTAGCAATAGAAACCTTAGACTCGTCTCGTTCGGGTGTCTTTATAGTATCATTTGAGCTTTCCAGAGTGTCTGCCGAGACATTTTTTTCGGGAGATTTTAGAGTTTCATCTTTTGCCACCGTATCAACGTCATCGTTCAAGCTATCCGCTTTAGCTTCGAATGATTTGTTCTCGATGACTGTATGGCAGCTCTCAAAGCTTTCATTTAGATCGGCTTGTAATGAGTTATTGTGATCCAAGTCATTAGATTCCGGTTCTTCAGTCGACACATTATTCGAACTAGCTTCAGTGGTAGTATTCCTTATAGTAGATATAAATTCTTTATCATCTAGTAACAGTTTAACAAGTATAGGCTCCTTTGTAGTGTCTAAAAATTCTATTTGGAACGTCGTATCTTCTGCGGCGAGATCATCAAGTTTATTTTTTCCATTTTCATTCAGAGTGTTATCATCAAACATTCCAGCTAGGCGGCAGCATTTTGACAATGGTTCAATTAGAGCGAGATCTTCGGGCAATTGCCTGAACTCTTCGCATTTAGCCTTGTTTCCGTAATCTATAAACTGCACGTGATATCCAACGTCGCAAAATTCCAGTATCTTAGCTCTGTACCACTGTTCATCATCCGCCCAAAACGCAGCGCATATTGATCCTACTTTCAACTCAGTGGCTGCCTCGAAATTCGGACTGTCATTCATTCTCACTGTTACTTTGTCAAGAGCTGACGTTAAATTCTCTAGATGTACGTAAAATTCTTCCAAATCGTTAACGTAGCATACTTTGCCACTGCTGAGTTGATCTTGGCCGACTGGTGTCGGTCTCTCAGTCGGTGGCGATTCTTCACAGAGTCCAACCAGTTCTTCGGTTACCGATTTACCTTCAAGGTACAATTCAACTATAGATATATCCCCTGATGCGATGAACTGAACGTTGAAGATCACAGCACCCTCTGCTGCTAATTCGTTGAATTTTATCTCAGATTTGCGTGACCAAGACTTGATATCGCGAGGTTTCTGTAAGGCACATTTCCTTGAAAGAGCAGGTTTCACTTTGAGCTCATCCGGAAGACTTCTCAATTCGTTGGCGATGGACGCGTTACCGTAATCCATGAACAAAACCTCAGTGCCTTCCGATCCGTCTACTATAACTTGAGCTCTGTACCAAGAACCATCTTCAGGGTACTTGGCTGCACAAATAACGCCCTCCTCCTTATCATTAAGCTCGGGAAAGTTTTCGGCGTCCACCATAGCCGCTTCCATAGCTTGCAACTCGGGAGTTGCCGTTTCCAATTGGATCCAAAACTCGGACGGAGAGTTTACGTGACTAGCGAAACAGGACGGCAAATCACCACCACACTCGCCTTCATCGGACCTCGTGGCGTGGCCTTCCGAAACTAATTTGTCAGTCAAGTTTTGGCCGTTAACGAAGATATCGACGTAGGTAGTGACGTCTTTCAGAACGATTAGCGCATCAACTGGTGCGGATAAGTCGCCTACAAGTTGAGTGAAGAAGTCGGAAGCCGGTTCCGACCATTGTCCAGTACCCGTTGGGACAGCATTCACGCTAGACTTAACAGCGTACCGTTCCACCTCCTTCATGGAATCGGGTATAACCTTTATGAGTCCAGGCTGGTTGTCCAACACGTCAGTGTTGCCGTAATCGATAAAACGAACAGTGGTTATATCGGAATCGGAGTCGAGAATTTCGGCGCGGTACCATTGGTCGTCGGCGAGATATTTAGCGATGCATAGCGTGCCCAACTCGCGATTTTCGATGTCCGTATACGAATCGGCGTTCGCTTGCAGTTCTGCTTGGATCTCTTCGATCTTGTCGACTTTGTCAAGCATTTGCAGCCAGAAATGGCCGGGGGTGTCGATGTGGCTGATGTATACTTGTGTGCATCCCGAAGGCAATGAGATGGGCTCCGGTGCCGGCTGGGGAATGGCTTCTTCCTTCGGTTCTTCGTTTGTGATAATTTGCGGCGTTGCTAATTTCTCGTTAACTAATTTGATTGATAAATCGACGCCGTCCAAATGCAGGCTTGCGAGCCATCCGTCTGTACCAAAGGCGAGTGTTACCTGCACCTCTTTTTCAGTAGTCCATTCCGTCAATTTGTTGAGAGCGTCGTCTTGTAGAGCTACCAGTCCTAAGCTGGCGACTAGTGCTAAAGCGCAAGGTTCGAAGAATTTGGGGTCGAGTTTTTTCAGAGATTCCTTAAGGAGGGTCTCTGTGTTACCGTAATCGGGGAACTGTACCTTGACCTGTGTGTCTTCGATCGTGACTATGATGGCCCGGTACCAATTGCCGTCGGCGGACTTGGCTGCGCATAGGCCGTCTACTTCGAAGCAAGTAAGGGCTTCCGGTGTGCCTAATGACAAGACATAGATTAGAATCACACATTGTAAGTTGTCAAGACGCTGCAAACTTTTTGCCAATATATAAAGATTTTATGTATGTTTTAATAGCCACGTCCTCACGCGTCAAAATTCGCTCGCGCTGACAATGTCACTCTGTTGAAAAATGAACTTTTTCTATGAGTGAATACAGTTCGTTTTGGTAGTGGCACAAAATCCCGACGCCCAATTCTGCCTGGAGCTTAATGCTATGAACGTACCTTCTTCATAGAACTTAAAAAGCTCATCCAACAGCTGCGCAATCTTGTCTCCGTCGGCCGCCTTCTGCAGATAGAACTCGTTGAGGTTCTCAGCGTGCGAGATGTACGCCATGCCGAAGTTATAGTTGAAGACGGCGCGGGTACACAGCTGTACGACCTCATCGTACGCGCCCTCGTCCGGCTCGAAGATGCCGATCTTCCGGCCCGTGGTACTATCGTATAGCGTCGACACTAAACTGAAAATGGAAAATTCAACTATTACCAAACACTTCAGGGGCCTTACCGCCAACTATTAAAGTATTGTTGTTTCAATAGTACAGTACTGAAAGTAATATTAAAAACATTGCTTCAAGACAGGACATTGAAAAAGTTATCAGATGGCACCAAAAATGCAGTTTTGTTTATGGCCAAACTATAAAATTGTTAGAATAGTTGAACGTTCAAATTGCTTTTTCTCAAAATTCATTAATTAGGACATTCCCTGTTATGCTCCTGTACCCTTCACATACTCATCGTAAGATTCCAAACTAAGCAAAGCTTGTACTATAGGTATCACACAATGGACTGGGGCGACCCCAGTTACACCCATACCAAATAGCAAAAAATATATATTTCCATATTTCAATTTTTGCTAAAACAAACGGACTGTGTTTAAATAAAGATAGAATTTCTTTTGTAAAAGACACGCCTCGCACGCCTCAAAATTCGCTCGCAATGTCAATGTAATTTCGTTGAGGAATGAACTTATTTCCTTTTTCAATACAGTTATTTTTGGAATTGCCATAATTTTCGACGTGTGCTGGGGGCTTTAGTCGTCTCCTCGTGTTATCATCAACCGGCATGAGTTCCTTACGTGATGTCTTCAACACTGTTGATGTAGATAATAAACTTGTTGCCAGTGAGCTTAGCCTTAAGTTCTTCGAGGGATATAAGCTTCTCGGCTTCCTCCGAGTAGTTGTTCAAACTGCACTGTAGCGTCTGGTAGTAGTACACACTCAACTCCGTCGGCAGAATCATGAGCTGGAACATTTGTACAATTTAATATCGCTACTAAGAAGGCCACATTTCGAAGATGTATTTTAACACTAACGTAGATATATAGATAGATAACGTAATTGGGGCCTTTGCTATAAATACCGCCAGTCAGCACATACTCATTGCATTATCTCAAACTAAGAAAGCTTGTATGAAGCTTGAATATATATTTAAATATTTGTACATACCGTGGGTACCATACAATTGACTGGGGATGTAATCCCAGATACACCCAGACAAAGGCAAATTCCGTAATTTGCGACTGACGGATATCGAGGACAAAACCAATACCTACCAAATTTTACAACGAAATTTATGACGGACATCTAAATTAAATTTTCATTTGATAACTAAATTTAAGTACATGGGCGGTTTAATTCTAGAACTATGTATAGCTATGCCAAAATGGACTCTAAATTAAGGTACTCAAGAAGTATTAAAGGTTTCCATCCATGGATATCTTACATTAGCTAATGTGGTTGTAATAGTGTTGCCATAGTCCGGCAGCACAGCCTTGATGTTCGCCGCGTCGGCCACGTCCTCCAGTATCGCGCGGTATATCTTGTCCTGATGCTTCACTGTACAGTGGACGCCGTCCATCAGGCTGTCCGAACTTAGGGGCGTGAGCTGGCAAGGAGTTAAATTCATTCGTGGCTTAAATTCTAAAGTACCACAAATAAAAATAAAAAAATAAGATTTTATTGCAAAAATCCATTCGTAATCCTTCATATTTATATATTTATCAAAGACACCCGTTGATTTTGCATCATAATGTACAAAAAAAACGCAATCGTTAGTTTGGAATTTTCATTTTGAGCGCGCGCTATATAATCTAAAACCATGGTGGTTTTAGATTATATAGCTCTGGTTTGTACAGCTGTGGTTTTAGATTGTGAGTTGTGGCTCGACAAACGAACTGTGAGCACGTTTTTTTTTGGGCAAAAGTGCCACATCCCGAAAATTAATCTTTATTGCTCATTAGTTTTGAATTGCAGCAGCGATATTTTGATTTTGTCTCTTTCCCTCGTATGAAATAAGGCAGAGAACGAGCGAGCGAAAGTCTTGACATACGAGCAAAACCCCATTGAACCTACTACGACGAGGGAATTCAATTAACTTTTTTTAAATAAATCGAGTCTAAAGTTAATTCATATACATAAACATTTAATGTATGTGGCAAATCCCCTAAACTTATTATAACCTGCGCTGTTCAGAAAGTGACAATCATGATTGAAAATGGGTATACAGTATTTCATGAGGAAATAACTTTGACTAGTTTTTGCTATTCACTCACCTGATAGAACTGCCATTGGAAGCAGAAGCAGATAAAGAATGGAACATATTTAGCACAAATAAATATTATAGTCTGGTGATATTAAAGGCTACAACTGATAAAAGAAATGTTTTCATGACTTAAAAAATGAAGTCATAGGAACTCCACAACCAGATTGTTTTTTTTTTCCTCTCTCTAAATCACTCTAAGGTTGGCTGGTAGAAAATGCCAACGGCATTAAGCTTACCTTTGTACATTTTTTTACATAAGTAGAATTGTGCAAATAAATAAATAAACCATTGACGACTTGGGGCCATGTAGGCTTAGCATGACCGCGTAGAAATAAGTTTTATCTCTCTCAACTGTCAGATTTGTCGAGAAAATGACGTCACACCGAGCCATGTCCAGTACAAAAAGCTCGAAGTGACGTCATTTTCTCGACAAATCTGACAGTTGAAAGAGATAAAACTTATATCTACACGGTCCCCTATATCTGTTTCCTATGTTATACTCCTTGCCGTACCTCTGATTAAACGTTTTGCCTTGTGTATTGTGTGTGTATTTGCAAGTCCTAATAAATATATTTTCTTTCTTCTTTCAAACACAATAACATGGGTTACGTATGTTAAAAGATAGTGATCACCCCTCTGTACTCACTTTGGTGGTGTCGAAAGCGGCGATGGCGGTTTCGACCAACGTCGCCTTGTCCAGATCCAGCTGCACATAGAACTTATCGAACGACTCCACGTGCGTCACTCGACAAAGGATCTGCTGGCCAACAATTATTGTAAGATCTATAGCTTCGTCTGAAACAAAAATATTTCATTTCATACAAACATATTTCTAATATAAATTTAAGCGGTTTTATAAATAAACTAGCTGTGCCCGCGACTGCGCCCGCGTGGACTTTAGGGAGATTACCCGGAAATAATGTTTTTATGTTCATCCCGCGGAACCCTGTTTTTTCTAAAATAAAAGTAGCCTAAGTTACGCCTTGGAACATCAGCTATCTGCCAGTGAAAGTCCCATCGAAATCTGTTCAGCTGTTTGGTAGTTTACCCGGAACAAACAGACAGACAGACAATATCTTTTATTTATTTGTATAGATATAGATGTATAGATAATTTTCACCAGTCAACAATTACTCATCATATGATCCAAAACTAAGTAAAGCTTGTACTATAGGTAACAATGGAGGTATACAATGGACTTGGGGCGTTCTCAGTTACACCCAGTCCAGAACAAATTCCGAAAAGTCCCGTTCTGAAACTTGGCACTGACTGAAGTCGAACCAGGGACCCAATTCTCGCATGATCGACATGATCTCTAATTCGAAATATGTCGAAAGAAAACGTCAAATTAGTGTGGCCTACGTCTATACCACTACACCAAGCCAAGAGCCAAAAGTCAGGTATAAGTCTGAAGCGACAATAGACTAGTTAATAGAAGCGTAATCGAGAGCCTCCAGGTTACATTTAATAATAGGTGGGTTATTAAAATGTTTACCTTTCAAAGTTACAGAGGACTGGTGTTCAGACAACTTCGCAAGTTTCTTCTCAACCAACATATCGGCGACACTAGTACCGTTATTCCACAACGACACCTTGTGGTGGTCGTCAACGCACTCTTGGAACACGCACTGGTACCTAGGCCCGTTGAAACACAAGTCTATCTCGGGATCCGCCTTCCATTCACCATCCATTGGCATCACACCCAATAGAGAGCAGTGTACAGCCATCTTTGGCAACTCCATCAGCTGCCCATCCAGCTGCCATATGTCTTTCGCATCAACCAATTGTTTGTTACCAAAATCTACGTATCTCACTATGAATTTCGAAAACGGCTGGACGGATACGATTGTCGCTCTATACAATACCCCGTCAACGGGATAACGAGCCAATACTGAAGCGCCTACGGGCACAATGCCCGTGTAGGACTTAACACCTTTATATAATTCGGGTATACTGTGCATCATCTCCAAGAATTTTGGTTGCAGAGACATTATTTGAGTGTAGAAGCTCTCGGGGGATATTATCCATGTTACGGAGACCTCGTGCTGTGCGCCGGGCTCGACTGTCGGGTCTGTGAATGGTGTGTCCAGAGACACAGGGTTGGAGAGCTCTTTATATTGGACCTGTGTAAATTTGCTTCGGGTTTTGTATGGCGGAGCGCGACCGGCGCGGTCTCTGCCACTATCGTTTGACCTGTGACTTTTGTCCGACTTCCTATCGTCAGAGCCGAAGGAACGATCGGCTCGATCTTTGGGGGTGAAGTTGCTTCTAGGTTTGTCTCCTCTGAAATCTCTCTTCTCCCTCTGGTTATAGTTCTCTTTCTTGTCCCCCCAGTTGTCCCGTCTATCCCCTCGGTTGTCGCGTCTATCTGGACGGTTGTCTCTCCCGGTCTTGTGACCCCAATCATCGGCCTTCTTCTCCTCCCAGTCATCTTGCTGATTATTAAATTTATTGTCACTGAAAATTAAAAATAGCTATGGAAATGAACACTTGGAAATGAATATTGGTACATTATTTTTATTTGGTTATCAATCTACTGGCTGTTATAGTGAGGTGGAAAGCATCACAATTAGTTGAGTGATAATGCTGTACATTAATTTTTCCAAAATTTATAAAAAAATCCTATGACATTTTTTAGTACAAAAGTGATTTACAAAGCCATTGTAAATTGATTACAAGTTTCTATAAATGTGAGGGTTAATTTATAAAGTAAGACGAACAAACCACACCAAGCTTATAGAAAAACAAAACAAAATTCATTCGATGAAAATGTGAAACGTAACCGGTGAATGTGCTGAAATGAAAAAAAAAAAATGTTGAAACAGTCGCGGACGTCACGGTGCTAGTGGAATGTTATACAAGAGCCGACAGAATATGCAACGTATTGAGGACGCTCGATGCAAAGTGTGCGGCGCAAACCAAGCGTGACAAGCAAATAGGGCGCAACAACGGGCGGTGGCGATCCAACTATTAATGCTTTACTTCATTATCGTTTAGAAACGAGCAATTATTATACAGCAAACAACAATGAAATCGTTAAACGAATACAGACTCTTATTGTGAATTGCATTATAAGTTTTCAATGTAGAAAATATTGTATAGTCAGACATTCAATTTGGAAGAGATTCGGATTTCAATCTGACATAAAAAAGCATTTACATTGTGATTCAGAATAGGTACCTATAACAAGCCTTGTCATGTATACAGTATATAAAATCAGTATATGAAGAAAGAAAGTACATAACTCAACTTCGTTTTTCTCCCACAAACTTGAAAACATTAATTTATTGGTATGCTTCCACAAGCCTAGGTGAGTTAAGTAACCTGTATCTTCTGCCGCTTTAATATTTAGCTCAAAGCGTCTGCCTTCTTTTAAAAACGAATGCATTTTATCAATTCGTATAAATGACATTAGAAATTAAAATAAAATTTAATTCCAAATTGCGAGTACTTTATCTTTGCATGTGTAGGACGTGTTTCAGCAATAGATAGTTTGCAGTGGAAACATTAAAAAAAACTGCATATTTAAATCAATTAAGCAAAAAACAGGTCTTTTTTATATTTAGTGATTTTAAGAAAAAAATAAAACGTCAAAAATCTTTGTATTCGCTAGAGCTGGCCAGCATATATTTTAAGGGTAAATAAATTATGTTTTTTTTTTTATCATGAATCACATTGTGTGAGTAGCGAAGTACTAATGTCAACGATGCTGATACCTAACGAATAGGTTGAATAGTAATCTAAAATGGAAGTAAGGCATTAATGCATAGGGATCAGAAAGCGCAACGTGTATCAGGCATGTGTCATTTGGGCTTACACCACAGTACCGTTTCAATCGGTCCTGTACGGACGAGCCCTTAGTGTTCTGCGAGTCCGCGGACGCCGCTTCAGCCGCCTGCCTTAACCTTTTCCCAACCCCACTTCCGTCCTTCTTCCAATTAGGCTTCTGTCCCGGCCTATCGTTCTGGTTATCCGATCTAGGTTTTCTTCTGTCGAATCACGTATGGAAACATGTTGATATCGGATCTTTCGAACATAATTAGGGTTCAGGACTCAAAGGGTAAAACGGGAACCTTATTACTAAGACTTCGCTGTCCGTTCGTCCGTCCGTCCGTCTGTCGCCAGGCTGTATTTCACGAACCGTCATAGTTAGGCAGTTGAAATTTTTACAGATGATGTATTTCTGTTGCCGCTATAACAAGAAATACTAAGAAACAGAATAAAATAAATATTTAAGGGGGCTCCCATACAACAAACGTGATTTTTTGGCCGTTTTTATAGATAATGGTACGGAACCCTTCGTCCAGTCCGACTCGTACTTGGCCGGTTTTATACATCACGCATGTATTCCCCAAAGAGATAGGCGGAGGTGTACCGCAGTAGTCTTAACCTCGCCGTTGTATTTTGGTCACAATGTACCAGGGAGGCGATTGCTAATAATACCGGGCACACTTACCCATAATGTGAGGGAGATGGTTCGTTTTTACATCTATACTTATGTCGATTCTATTCTATTGCCGTCCTTCTAACGATCTTAATGTATGAGCGAGACAGCAATATTTTAGTCATTAGACATAGGTATATCATCATACGAGTAAAATACCTATTTTAGACTTGGAATCAGCTAATTTTTCTCCGTTTTTTGAGCTGAGTTCGTGTAATGATGCGACTCGAGTAGGATTTTGTGACTCGAGTCACTCGAGTAATTTTACTACGTCACTCGAGTAAAGTGCTTCCACTCCTTACAGCTCGAGTAAGAATTTATCACTCTAGCTGAGTTTTGAATAGTTTAAATTATGATTTTTAAATACCTTTATTAGTAATATTTGGTTTTATATAATAAAATACAAAACATAATTCACCTTATTGATGTTATTAATCAACAAACATAAATAAACGACTTCTTACGACTAATTAAGTTGCCATGTAAAAATTATCTTTATCTACTCGGCGCGCCGAGTGGACTCGGTAACTCGAGTGCAAACGAACTCGAGTCAAATTTATTTTCACTGGAGTACGAGTTTTACAAATTCACTCGATTTACTCGAGTAAAAAACGGTTCGAGTCGCATCACTAGGTTCGAGCAGTCACCAAAATAGTGGTTAAGTCAATTCGCATTATGTTTTATGTAAATGATTTACAGGCTAATCGATCACATCTTGGCTATTAAAAGATCTAGTACAAAATATAATTACCAAACTATAATAAGTGCTGCTTATTGAATTATGATATTGCCCCTAGATTCAAGTTTACCAAAAGTATAATTGCTTCATATTACGCTCAGTGCACAATAGAGAGAGTTGCACATACGAATTTGTACTAATTACAATTTTAAATTAACAGAACATCAAAATTAGTGCGTAAGTCGTTAGCAATAAGATTCAGTATGTTTTAAATTTCGTATGCGAACCTAATTACATGCTGACTTGGTAACTAGTCCGTGAATTATCAGTTGCGTGTTACATTTGGCTTCAATGGTTTATTAAACGAAATCGACTAACGCAAGGACGTCATACAATATATATAAGAACTCAGAAATCATACATCCTCACGGCTGTATCCTACAGGGGGTAGACAGACTGGTCACCGATTATCCACATTCATATATCTTTTCTTGCACTTCTGTAAACTACCTATATTTATAATCCTTTTGGAAAAGAGTAACCATGGAGTTTCTTGCCCATTCTCCCCCATAGGAAATCACTGCCGAATAGGTGGTAGTCTTATATTTTTATAAGTCTTGTTGTTTGACGATTCATAAGTACCAGTATTGGCTTCTATTTTTTAATAGCCTAATGAATGTCCCACCGCTCGGCAAAGGCCGGCCCTTCTCATCTGTCATGTTTGAAGGGGACCTTAGACCACCATGCTGGTCCCATGGCATTGTTCCTGTATTGGTTTACATCAACAAAACATTTGGAATCCAATAAGGATTTTCAATTTTTGTATGAGACCATTTGATTGGTTTGAAAAGTCGTTTATGAGTAAAAAGTATAGTCTACTTAATATTATTTATAGAACATGGATAAGCCATCTTATCTTAGAAAACAATATCATCTAGTATAGTTAGTCAAAGTTACATACCTATCGCGGTCTCTGTTGTCCCGATTTTCTCGACTGTCTCGATTTTCTCGACTGTCTCGATTTTCTCGAATGTCCCGATTTTCTCGAGTGTCCCGATTGTCTCGTTGCTCCCTGTCCCGGTTGTGCTGACGGCCCGTTGGCGGTTGTTGGAAGGTGGGTTGCGAGGGCTGGGAGGGCGTCTCCTCCCAATTGTCATCTCCAACTGCGAGCGGCGTGGCGTTGTTGGAGGTCGCGTCGCGAGGCTTCGGTGGCCCTCCACGCCTAGTTGCAAATTACTTTTTTAAAACACAACCTTATTCGTATTGAAATGGAGCTCAATTCTTTTATACGAGGACTGAAACAAAAGTTTTGCCGTCTTACCCGTGGGTGTCAAGTCGCATCAAAATTTGCCCCGCTTCCAAAACGAACTCTGCGTTAATATACATAAAGATTGAATTCCTGTTGTAAAAGCTCCACCCGTCAAAATCACTAGCGCTAAGAGTATGAGTGTCATTCCGTTCTTCTCTACGTGCCGAAACAGTTAGTTTTGTTATTGAAAAATATATATACGCGAGCCTTGACGCCCCAGTGTGTCGGAGGTCTAAGAGGGACAGAATTGATTTAGTTTGACATTTCAAACAGACACAATTTTATTTATTTGTATGGATTATAATAAATTAGAAAGACAAATTTAGAGAAATAAACACAAAAATCTAAACACTTATAACTTTCAGCTATTATGTAGGTACCAGTGATCGACTTACCTATCGCCTCTGTCCGTTCGGCCGGCGAACTTGTCGCTATGCCTGCCCGGCGCGGATCTATCAAAGTTCTCCCTATTATCTCTGCCGACAAAAACTTGATTTTAACACCGAAAAACAATCACACAAACTACGTTGATCTATTAAATAACGAATTATCATCACCTAGACATATCTGCTGCAAGCTTCGCACCGACTAAGAGTATGAGTTCAAAGAACCGAAATGAAGGTCAGAGCAACCATGACTCAGGCGTCCATTATTATGTTTTTTTGTTGGAAAATAAAAAAATCTGTTACGTTATGTGCATCGGTTAGAACGCTCACTGGCGTTATCTGAAGTTGTATATATATCTAGGGCGGTGACGCGAGTATGATCTGTGGGACGGATTATCGCATCTCAGATATAAGATTAGAGAAAAAAAGTATTTTCAAAATTGATAGTAAAAAAATATCTTGATGAATCCCAATGAATGTCTAAAATAAACTTTGTATTTGTATTGTATTCGAATAGTTCGTGGAAGTTATTTATACAAACATGAATGGATAAGGTGAGGAATGGGTACATCAGAGGTAGTATAAAAGTAGCGCCCATAACAGAGAAAGTGAGAAGTAAGACACTAGAAAAGTTTGGGCATGTGACTAAAAGAGTGATGAGTATGAATGTGGATACAGCCGAGAAGAAGACCAAAGAAAAGATGGATGGAGTGCGTAAAAAGTGTTATTAATGTGATCGGAGTGGATGTCAGTATGACGGAAGAGCGAGATGAATGGAAGAAAGAACATACTACGTACACCCAAATAATGCAAAAAGGTAAGGTAAATGATGATGATTTAGAGTAACTTTGAAGATTTGCATGCCTTCCACTTACGCTCTTCCCTTGACGACTAAGTAATTAAGAATTGAACGCCAGTCGATGTGCACCGGTGAGAAATAATGACGATGTTAATATCCCCGTAGCACTTAAATGTTACTTAAATATACTATAAAGGCTATAACAGTTATTTTATACCGTCGCGTGTCAGGACAGTTATTGCAGAAAGAAATAACGTATGTCGATAGCCCGTTATTCTCGGACCAGAACTAATTACAAGCATTATTCAATGTTATGGAGTGCCACATTATTCCTTTCTCAAAGCTTATTAGAATAGCATTTGGCTTTGCTACTGGAGTGGAATGCAAACAACACACAAATACGATGGCAATAAGCAACTTTCTATGATGCTGCAGTTTCAATTGTTTTTGTAACGGTAAATACAAAATCTATCAGTCGTGCTTGCAGTCCGGAGTACGTAGCCGCAAACAGACACAAAAGTACGCGGACACTAGCAAAGCGATTGCAATAGAATGTCATTTTCAAACATCGAAGCCACTCCGCCAGTGAGCGCCACCTTCAAAGTGTTGTTTTTTTTTGGGACTACGCCGGCCACACTTTCCTTCTACTGTTACTTCTGTTAGGCAGGATCAACATCGGTATCCAATAAAGACACCTAGGTTTGGACCTTCGCCGAGTAAAGCTAAATTGTTTTGGAACCCGCACGAATTCAATAAAAAAAAACGCTTAGGTGTAGTTGTAAGAAAACTTTAAGTGTTATCTATTGAAACTGATTGCCAATTCCTACCTGCCACGGAAGCTGCCCCCCCTCTGCACAAACTCCTCGTTGCCATCTCGCGGCGGACGCCTGTCTTCTTTAAAGCTCTGCTCGCGTCGGAAGTTTTTCTTTTTGCCGTCATCTGAAGCGCTGTCCGGTGAACTGAAGGATTCCGGCGCGTCTTTCCGGACTGGTGTAGTTGCTTTTATCTATTGGATGACAATGGCCATATACCATGAGTCTGTGCCGCCTATAGCTATCTCTAAGCCCTGGGCAGACTGCGGCGTCAAGACAAGCGATGCAATATTTTTGGCAATACCAAAAAGAACTGTATCAACTCATAGAAAACGCTCATTCTTCTATGAAATAACGCGACCGAATTTGGCAGCTTGATCGCGTGGCTCTTGCCACAGAAATTCTATCTTTATGTGTATTGATTGACAGTTCGTTTTGGTAATGGGAAAAAGTTTGCAGCGAAAGGGTGCGTCACGAATTTTAGCGTGTTTTAAATTAATTTATTGCTAGTGTTTAAGTGGATTTTTTTACAATACACTTATAGGTCGTGAGAGATGTAAAATATTTGACGCAAACGTCACGCTTGTCGCTTGAGTACCACCTACCTCTCTTACCACCTCTATAAATTTATCATCTAAGCTTGAAATCTTGGCCTTTAGGCATTTTGAGTGACTAATGACTTCGAATTTCTCGTCTTTTGACATAATAAGACAAGTTTTAGTTTTACTATCAACAAAACATTTTCTCATCAATACATCTCTTCTTTATTACAGCTGCATTTAATTATTGTCTTTTGCTATGATCTCATTGTATGTATAAATAATGTAATGTATATAATAATTACATCAGTGTAGGTTGTAGTCAAAACCGAGTGAATCGACATTGATAATACCTAATTAATTACGTAAACAAATTCCGTGACAAATAGATACAGTGAAAACAATTTGCAATGTTCGGCTATTGCGCTTGCGTCCACAAAGTAGTATTTGCAACTTTCTATAACTAAAAATAGACATTGATGCTGATTTTAAAATTATTGCCATCTCGCTTATACTTTACGGACGTGAGAAGGACGGCAACACACTTAGTTAAGTGTATATTTTTTTGGTGCCAACAGTATCCGTATAAATAAAGAATAAAATCAATATCGCACGAGATCAGCGACTCAGCATATGGTCCTTAACTAAGCGCCTGTCCTATGGGTACCATACAATGAACTAGGGGTCATCCCAGTTACATTTAGAGCAGTACAAATTCCGAAATTGCCAATAAAAGGAATCAAACTCGCAAGCATCCGGTGCAGTGAATCGAACAGCCTACATTGTAACCACTAATCCAAGCCATCGTCATTGTTTTCAAGCTGTCTAGACATTTAATAACTTCCCGAAGATTTGCACGTTTGAACTTTGGAGTACAGTTGGTGTTGTCTTCGAAGTGTCCGACGCTTTGAGAGTATACCAAAGCAGGGCCGCGCCACCCCTGTGTGCGAAGTGTGCGGCGCCAAGACAATAGGGGCGCCGCAAAACTTACACAACAACATATTCATTGTAGTGGAGTATCGATAAGTAAGTAGGTACAATACGCGCAATATATGCCTTGTAAATATCAAAACATATATTGCGCTTGTTGTACAAGTCTCCCAAGATAATATTTACGTGTGAGGTTTAATTTTACGCTTTGGGTTTTAGTTTACATTAATTACGAGCTCGGCGTTAAAATCAAAAGAACCGCCGCGCCGCCCGCCGCCGCGGCCCTCCAAAACGAACTGTATAAGTTACAGAGAAGGTTCATTCTTCAACGAAATGTCGTTGATGTCGCGAACGAAGCAGCCTCATGTGAAAACTCACCTCGTGTGAACTCCTCGGCTGCGACAACTGAGTCATCCTCCTGGCTACATCAAGGGGTGGGTTGACTGTCTCGTCGATAAGGGCCACCACCATGGTGGTAGACAGTATGCCGACTATATGTGCCGTCAATGTCTTCTCCAGAGCGAGCATTTCCAGTTGATTCGATGTTTTCGTTTCCACTGGCTTATTCTCGAAACCCTTTGAAAAATAAATGCGGGAATCTTTAAAGTGTAAATACTTACATTCAAAATCTTGGATATGATAGCTTTCATCCTTGTTGGTTTTATACAATTTTGGGGACATAGGGAAATCTTGCTATGAATTAAGTATGATTGTATAAAAAAATTCAGTAGGAACTCGCAAATCAATAAGTGAAGTGCACATATAGTATCTGTCTCACAAACTTAACATCATAGTATGACATGTTGCTTCACTTTCAATGTGCTAAGTTGTTCCTTTATTATATGTCTATGTCTTGTGTATTATTGTCTTGGCAAATATAATTTGTAGAATTCTACTGTACTTGCTAAGTTATAACTAGGGATGGGTACCTTAACCCAGCGATCTTCTAACATATACTAAGAATCATAATTTGTATTATATTTTCCGATTAATTTTCATTATATTCTGGAACATAGTCCTCTTAAGAATAACTAGGTGTGCCCCCGGTTTCACGGGCGTTTAAGGTTACTATGTCGTAGCGTGATGTTATAAAGTCGCTTTACTTTATAGTTACGTTCCTCAATAAATAGGCTATACAGTGCAAAAATATTTTTTCAAATCGGACAGTTAGTTCCAGAGCTCAATGCGTTCAACCAACCAAACACTCTTAAGCTTTATAATATTATATAGTATTTGCAGATACAGATTACTTACTTTCAAGGCACATTGCAGGGCTTGAGCCGGCAGTTTCATTAGGTCTGGAGTTATGGTCCTCAAGTTAGCCATGTCCACCTCTTGCTCATTCCCATAGTCCACATACACTACAACAACCTTCTTTCCTCGCGTGTCCCTCACCCGAGCTCGGTACCAGTTGTTATCGTCCGGAAAGCGGGCGCAACACGCAGCACCCACAGGCAGATTACCTGGAGGCGAGCTGTTCTCACAATGCAACCTCACAGCATCCATAACAGCATTCAATTCATCTATCTTATCTGACAACTGAACGAAAAACTTGATACAGCTGTCCACATATGACACCAATACTGACTGCATTGAACCCAAAGGAAGCATTTCTACCCACTTAAACTGCAACTTATCTTTAGTATTAGCCATCAACAGTTCTAAGACATTCTTGTTATCCAAATACAACTCCCCATACTGTATCAATGGTGGCCCTTCAGGAGTAACCACTTTCAATGTCATAACATTCCCAAAGACCAGTTGCTTGAAAGATTCGTTTAAATGGGCCCCTTTCTCAAGCTTTTTGACACCCGACAAACAGAATCTCATAGCAAATACGTTTGGTTTCACAAACTCCTCGGGTATATCAAATATGTCATAGTACGAAACCATTTCTGTATCACCAAAGTCTACGAAGAACAATTTGCATTGGGATCCAGAGAGATTCATAACTATAGCTCTGCAAATAATTCGGTCACCAGACATTCGGCCTAAGCACACCGTACCAATCATGGGAGGCTCAGTGAGACTGCTGTGAGGTCTCTTGTTTATATCGTCCATCATGTCCTGCAGTTTGTTTGCATCGGTTACAAGCTGAACAGCGAATAGTTCCGGCCCTTCTTCAGCGAATGACACACATACTTCATGTTGTGAGTTGACTTCTAGCAACCTGCTTTTATATGTGATAGACTTTTTAGGAGATAGTGGCTTGTTGAATGCTGCTGGCGATGATGGTGCAACAGCCACAACCGGAGCTTTGATATTAGATACAACGTGTTGAGGTTGACGTACCGGTGCCTTTAGGTTACTTACATTTCTAGATGCCTTGTTGACTAGTAAACGATGACCAACCAGTGACGGTGTCACAGGCACACTACTACCGTTAAATGGCAGAGTCACATTCTGCTGCAAACGCATTGCTGAGGCTGGGTTCGATGGGAAGTTTTGGTTGATCAGAAATGGTACGTGTTCTGGGTAAGGTGGTGGTTCTGTGGCGAAACTACGCTGCCAGGCGGGTACTTGCTGGGTTTCACCCGACAATTGAAGGAGAAGGACCTCTTGCTTGGCGAGAGGTATGATAACGCCGTATCGGTTAGCGAGTAGGTGTGACGACAGGTCGGTACCCTTGAATTGTATCGAGATTATAGGTAGACTACGAGTTTGTGCCTCCACAGTGACTTGGTATTCTGCATAGCACAGTATACTCTGAAGTTTCATGATCAGAGCCTCCTCCCACCTGCCGGACGGTTGCATCACCCCCGACAGAAAATAGTCGGAGGCCTGCCCTTTCAGCTGCAAGAACATAGGGTCATAGCTATCGAGAAATCTTATAGCGGTCAGCGAGATTATGTCCTTATTTCCATAGTCGATGAAGTGCACGCCGACCTGGCCTGTGGCCAAATTGCTCGTGTTGATTACCTTAGCTCTGTAGTATGAACCGTCTTTGTATTTCGCGGCACAAATGACACCTTCGTGAATAGCGGCCGGTGGTACAACTCCTACGCCGTTTTCCAAGTTTTCACGGGCCGTTTCGAATAAGCTCTCCATCATTAACGAAGCCTGATGGTCTACCTGTCCGCTTATTTTGAGAAAATGCCCATCAGCGTCCACATAGCTCACGAATAAACGAAAAGACCGAGGCACTTCTGTTGACAAAGCCATTTTTAGGAATTACGGCTTAGACTGTAGAAACTTAACTAATACGACTCACAGTAATCTTCTTATAAGGAACAGGAATACTACATTCAGGAATATTACATCGCACTTTCGCTAAACTTAAAAAACACAGCCAACTTTCTTTTCCGTTTACGTTACGTTTTCAATAAACATGGCGCCTTGTGCCATTTTGAAAATAGAGTTGCACCACTCAAATAATTGATGATTTAATTCTTGCCACTAAAAATACTTTTGAGCGACTGAAGTCATCTCTGACTATAAAAAGATAATCTCATTTGTCAGATTGTTTTTACTTTAAATTAAAATTTAGTCGATTATAATCTCGGATTATCTCTAAAAAAAACACCGAACTTATCTTTGAAATTTGATCTATGTTATTGATGATGATAGCATAGCGTATCATGATGAGAGAGAAGGTATGATATATATTTTTCGTCTGAGGTAAATTGTGATCTGTGGATGGAACCCATTACTTATTTTACTCTTTGATGGAGCGTATTTACTCTTTGGGATGGAAGTAAATGACAAACGTAAATTATCAAATTTAATTTTCTGTTGTTTTGTGTAGAAACTTAAAGGAATGGATATTTAATTTTACAGAAATAAACCAGAATAAAATAGGAGTTTCATAACAAACAAAACTGATTTGAAACGAAAATGATAGAAACTTGTTCAAAGAGATGCATGCTCTTCGGAACCGTCTGTTTAGGAGTGTGAGTATATAATGTATTTTATTTTGCAACCAAATATCAATTTTACTTGCGAATATGTGGCGGTAGAGGGTAGAGGTCTAGCAATCGATAAAGTTACCAATATATGATAAGATAATGCATAATTGCTTACATTAATTTTACAGTGTTCTAAAATATGTTCACTGCTGCATTTTACCATTGTTACTTACAGATTGACGATAGTAGTGCTAATATTGGAGTCGCATTTGGCAGACTCGCTGTCAGGCAGCCAAAAAATGAAGAACAAGACTTTCCCAACGGAAAACAACTCTACTTGTTGGATGCACCAGCCATATAAGATTATAAGTGAATGTCACCCTTGCTCAGGTAACCCATATACCATTTTTAGGGTTCCGTACCCAAAGGGTAATTCAGGAACCCTATTACTGAGACTTCGCTGTCCGTCCGTACGTCTGTCACCAGGCTGTATCTCATGAACCGTGATAGCTAGAGTTGAATTTTTTACAGAAGATGGATTTTTGTTGCCGCTATAACCACAAATACTAAAAAACTGAATACAATGAATATTTAAGGAGGCTCCTATACAACAGACGTGATTTTTTTGCAGTTTTTATAGATAATGGTACGGAACCCTCCGTGCGCGAGTCCGACTCGCACTTGTTTAGTTTCCGTAGCTGTAGTAATGCTAAGTTAGATTAGATCAAAGTTTTGAGACATACAACTAAAATATTTTTTTAATACTACTACTGTCCCACTGCTGGGAACAGGCCTCCCTTCAATGCAAGGGGGATTCAGGTCGTAGTCCATATTACAAGTTACTAATAATAATAATCTCGAGGCCTATTGACGAGATACTGAAGTCAGGTATAAACCTAGTTATTTAGTAGCATAAGCTGTCAATTTGTGTATTTGCAATAAATATTTGCTATTTGCATAAATAATATTCTAGGGCAGGGATTCCCAAACTGGGTTCCGTAGAATATTCATCAGGGTTCTGCCAAAATTATTTATGCATACAATTGTCGGACATAACGAACTATAAAACAAATATTCACAAACTGTTTTGTGAATATTTGTTTTATTTGTTTAAATACTTTCATTCTACACATTAATATTTTATGTGAATAATGTGTTTCAGTTATGTAACAAATTTCTAAAAAAAAGGTTCTTAAATAACTTTCAGTGTTGATTTGTAATCATTTGATATGGGGCTCTATAAAATAAAAAGTATTTAGTTAGTGTTCCATAATCTTTAAAGTTTAGGAACCCCTGTTATAGGGAATACTTATAAACTTTTTTTACAATTTTCCTTCTTTCAGATTTTGAAATACGAAGTAAGAGCATAGGAGTATGCATTCACACAAGTTTTAAGGAAATACTCAAGTGTGATAACGGAGAAACTGTCACCAGGAGGTACGGTGGACTAAATAATGCACTAATAATTTAATTTGTAATTTAAACCACTAATATCAACTTTTTTGTCTTACAGTTGCGATAGAGTTGCATATTTAGAAGAACGGACATATTGGAAATTCTCTATATGGTCTTTTGTGATTGGTGCAGTGTCTGCGATGGCAGTCATGTTGAGATTACGAGTTCTGAACTATCGAGCGAAAAGAAGAGCGAGACAAGTGCTTAGTAATGGATCAATAAGTTAACTTTGGCATTATCTAAAAATTTGCATCTTTTTGATGTTATAAAAAATGAGTATTTTAAACTTATTTATAAATTTTTTCTATAGTTTACAATTTATGTTTTACGAAATATTATCACACTGAAAAATGCCATTGTACATTTTGTATAGAGTGGAGTTTCTTTAAATTAGGGTGTTCGAGTAATCCTTTATATTTTATTATACAAAAAAAGGCTACTAATTTTAGGTAATACAGTAATTAAATATTCCTTATACAATAATTAAAATGCAGTCCTATATTACTATAAAACATAATTTAATGAACATATAAAAATATAAAACCCTTATTATGCTTAATATTAGTCAAACAATATTTTTAATACCTCACTAATTACTTTAACATTAACACTGTTACCTAACAGCCTGTAACATTGCTTCAATGATGTATTTTCAGGAAAGCTATAAGTATCAGGGAATGACATTAATGATAAAACCTCTTTAGGGGTGAAAAATCTAAGTTTCAACTCTTTTAAAGATTGAACAAACTCTGTACTTCCAACTTCAAATGAGTTTGCCTTTTCATAACACTCTTTTACTTTTCTTGGACTTGCATCAGTATAGACTGATCCCGTGCCTTCGATGTAATGTGAATAAGCTTTTGTAAAACAGCAAGACCTTGTCGAGTTTTTGTAACAGATGTCCAAAACGTTTCCACGTCTTAGTAGTTTGTCCGGTATTGAAAACTGATCAGGAATATTGTTTTCTAAAACTGTTTCCAGTGTGTTTGGTGTCCCATAAGACTGTGGTAATTCAGTTAACTAGAAAAACAAAAGCAGTTAAATATTATGTACATTGTTGTTTTATTGACAGCTTGCTGTAGTTGCAGGTTCGATTCCCAATTTAGGAGATGGTCTTTTTAGAATTGTCCCTGGTATGGGTGTAATTGTGATTGCTCCTAGTCCAATATATGGTACCTAATACGACAAGCTTTGCTTGGTGATTATACAATGAATCAGTTTTATCTGGGGACATTTATAAATTAAATTACAATGTATTTACTTACAATTTCATCTTTTCTTTTAAAATGCCAAGTGTAATTAGATCTTCTAGCAATACAGTAATATCTAAGGCGAGAATTGGGCACGCCAACCTCTGATGGGGTTAATAAAAATTCCTGGTATGTAAAATTGCATTCAATCAATTTTGCCACAAATAAATTTCTTACTGTGGAGCTTTCAAAACCTTTTACATTCTCCATTAAAATATACTTCACATTGTCCAATTCCTTCAGAATATCTATCAAATAAGTAAAGGAATTTGTTCTTGGGTCATTCTCGTCTAAATATTTGCCATTTCTTGTGAACGGCTGGCACGGAGGGGACATAAGGATTGTGTCAACATTTAATTTTTTAATTTCTTTTGGGGTTATAGATTGGATATTTCTATTTATTAATGTTGTCCCGGGAAAGTTGTGTCGGTACACCTCGTTGGCTACCGTGTTTATATCCACCGCGGCTGCTATTTCCCCTTTTAGTCCTGAAGCTGAAACATTTATTTACATTGTTATATTATCCACAACAGGATACTGCTTTACAGTGTTTGTGTGTGTTATGTTAGGACAATACGTTGTTGTATAAAATCGTAGTAGATTGTCTTTATCTTCATACCTACCATTCCAAGCACAATGCATGCCTCCAATACCACTGTAAAGCTCCAAAATTGTGTGGGACATTGTAAGTACCTCTAATAAGACGATTGTCAGTGAACATTACCAATTTATGTTAAATCTATGAGTGTTGATACGTATTTAGGAATTGTGGAAGTAAGGCAATTCAAGCAACAACCCAATTTTTTATGGTTTTCATGAAAATAGAAACTGAAAAATAAATTTGAATCACGTTCACGCACGCACGACGTCAACATTTTTGCTTGACATTTGGACCACAGATCACTTAGGGCGGATGTGTAAAAAAAAATATTGTCTTTGGAAATAAATCACATGAGGTAACCCACGCACCGTCCATCCAATGGAAAAACGAAGCATCATGAAGCATGAGTTATCGTGTTAGCGCCACCGAAGACCGACATGGATAAAAATATGAAAAACAGCTGAGAGGGCTAACCTCAATTTCTTGATTCCCTGAGAAGCAGTAAATTATTTCTTGTCTTGATTCAGTTCCAGTGAGCAATGTATACAACGTAAGCAATACTATTTTTCAGTCGATAAAACTATTATTCAAAAGTTTTTTCAAGCCCACATTGCAAAACTATCTGTTGGATCTTATATGGAACGCCTTACAGAGTACAGTAAAATATGTTACCTACTTCACGGTAAATCTGGGCAAATAGGACAACTATTTAATAACTAAGAGAAGAAAAACGTAAGACGAGGCGGTATGGTCTCAATGACTTTAGCCTGCTCACTTATATAGGCAAAAAAAAAAAACAACTAACATTTAATGTCAAAATGTTTATTTATACGAATGAAATTGAACTTTATTTTATCCCAACTTAGAGAAGAAAAACGTAAGACGAGGCGGTATGGTCTCAATGACTTTAGCCTGCTCACATATATGAGCAAAAGAAAAAAAAATCAAAATGTTTACGAAGCAATCTTGTAAATGTCAAAAAATCAGTCATGGCGGATCTTAAACTCGGGAAGGACGTATCAAACGTCGGCGAGGGTGATTCCGTATCGAAAGATGTTGTTTATCTCGAAGAAACATTCTATATTCTTTCGAAGAAGAATTCAGTGTTCCGTGTTCGACTCACTGCAAAAGGGCTATCGCTGACTAAAGAAACAGATGGCAACTCGAAAGAGCAAACCATTCTTCTGCGCGATATTATAGGCAGCAAGTGCATGAGGAGTAAGAGACGGCGCCCCGGGGCCGGCTCGTGCGTGTGTTCCTCTCTCGTGGGCAACAACCAGCTCAAGGTGGTGGACGAAACCAGTGGCGACCTAGACGAGAACGATATCAGCGCTTATCTTTATATCTACGCTTACATACTGAAGCGCAGCCGTCGCACATTGAAACGGGAGAGAACAACAATAACACTGCGTTTCAGGTCGTTCGACAAGTACGAAGACAACAACAGGGAGGCGCAGAAGTGGAGAACTACTATAAAATGTTTGATACTATGTCAGCCGATTACGTATTCGCCGCCGAGCAACGATAAAAAGTTGTTGGTGCTTCTGAATCCGAAGTCAGGTGCGGGGAAAGGCAGGGAGCTGTTCCAATCGAAGGTAGCGCCGATATTGCTGGAGGCGGAGGTGCCTTACGATCTGCAGGTTACGAAATATGCACAATACGCTCGCGAGTTTGTGCGCACGAGAAATGTGTACAGTTGGCGCGCGATTGTTGCGATTGGAGGCGATGGCGTGTTGTTCGAGATAATAAATGGCATGTTCGAAAGGCTGGACTGGCAGCAGGCCCTGGCTGAGGTGCCGCTCGCCATACTGCCATGCGGTTCTGGCAACGGCCTTGCTAGAACTCTCTGTCATATTTACAAGTAAGTTATTCCTATCTTTTTTTGTTTTGTGACTGTATGTGTTAAGTCATTAATTAAATAGTGATGTTTATTCCTCTTCTCTATTATAATAGCTAGGTACTTATTCTGATTAGCATAATAACCCTCAAGACAGATTATTTTTTAGAGGTTTTCAATGCCATATGAAACGCAGACAGTTTTTAAATTTTCTACGGATCACTTTGCATTATCCAATTTAAATGGTTAGTATGATTTGGTTATACTTAACAAATCCACTTGTTTACTAAATTCCACTGTCTGACTATGCAGAAAACAAGTATATTATGCATAAAATGTATGCTTTTGTAACATTGTGTGTTAGAAGAACAATTTTGTTACCACTTATAGAGTTACCACAACTATGGAATCGATATGCCATTTGTATAAGGAAGTGTGAATTGCTAAACTCACATTATTTATCAAATAGATAGTGTAATTCACACTATTTGACAATATTTTCCATTCATTGCTTCTGTCAGTTTTGTTTTTTATAGTGTGTGTTTTACATTACAACGGAATATGTGCAATCAATGTGCATGTTAGATAAATAGGTATCTGCAACCTTTTTATATGTAGAACAAAGAGTCTTATGCCTCCCCACAGACTGGGGCGTCAACGTTCGCGCATTAAAATGTTTGCCAATACCAAATGAACTCTGTGCCATTATGCATAAAGATTACATTTCGGTTGTAAAACCCACACCCCCATGCTTCATAATTCGCTCGCGCTGTCAGTGTCATTTCATTGTACAATAAACTTTTTCTTTGTGTCGATACTGTTTGTTTTGCTATCGCAAAAAAAAAATACGCGCACGTGTATACACCATAGTGTGCGGGAGGTCTTATGCCTGTTTTTATTTATTTTAGGAGACCCCTAACTATCGACACTGCAAATTGCTACTGCTATACAATTAAGGCATCATAATAAGGTGTCTTTTAGTGTCAGTGAAACAGGCATTAGAATACATATCGAGGGGCGAAAGTCTATTTGACTTAAACAACATTTCTTTAACTTTACAGGAGAGCATACGCATTCGACGCAAAAAAAATGCTGATTCCAAATATGAATATAAGTAAATATCGCCCAAAAGTGTCGCTTACGTTAAATAGGCTTTCACCCCTCGATATAAAGAAACATCAGATCTATTTTTATTATTACATACCTATTTATAACAGTTCAGCTCTCTTCAAAGCTAAGACATGGATTTTTCCTTACAAAGAAGTCAAACTGGTTATTTTATAAACTTGCAGCTACCTACCTTATAAACTAGTTACTTGGGTAGACATGTAGTTAGGTAGGTACGACATTTATTTGCAGTAACCGGACTTAGTTGTGTTTAATTTATCAGATAACCCAGTTCAGTGTTATCAATACACCTTGTGTTGTTATTTTTTGTTATTGATTCGTGTTTATTGGGCCAATTAATAGACTAAATGGATGTTAAACTATAGCAAGTAATCCAGCCAGTAAATTATTTTTCTAGAAATAAATACTGTCATAGCCTTCTAAATTCATCATTTGCCTTACCTTATCCATTATTTGGAGTCGGCGCAGTATGTCCTTTTCTTCCATTCATCTCGCTTTTCCGTCATACTGACATCCACTTCGATCTCATTCATATACCTTTTTAATTACATAGCCTTCTAAATTACGTATATAATATTATTAAAAGAGTTACAGGGGATTTTAGTAATGTAATTCTTTCTCGCCAATGCAATCCATTAGCGTCCAAATCATAAGTGTACAGTCCTGTAAGAAATAACGTAAGTGGATAGCCCGCATTTGTTCATGTGTCCTTGAGAGTCACTTTCAAATTAGGTGATTCTCAGCTATTAAGAAACATTATAATGAATGCACGGTAAATGCGCCGTCACGTGGGGAACTAGGTGGGTAACTACTGAACAAGTTTATACTATAATTACCAAAGTACGCTTGTAAAATTTTCCTTAATTTCATTCAGACAATGGGTCATATACTAGAAATGTACTACTTACTAAGAATTTGTAATAGTTACACCTACTTACGTCTTAAAAAGGCAGTAACAGACTTATCTGCGTCCCAAAAGTTATTTTTATATGTAAAAAAACTTTTTGATGTTAGATAAGTACAGTTTAAATACGGCACTCTTGGAAAAAGTAAATGCCTTTTGAAGATGTAAGGATCCTTTGCCCAACATGGAAAAAAATGCCTTCGAGATTCTAATAAGAAACGTGCAAAAAGTTGTAAGCAACACATTTTTTTACGAAACAAGTGCGATGATGTATTACTGACAAAATATTCTCGAAGGTTTTTTGCCTTGCAAATGCGCGTTTGCGGATCTAAGTGCAAACTTTATAAGGACCTAATATTTGTGATGAACACTACGGAAGTTATTTCGTGTGAGCTCTATATTGTGAAGCCATACTCCAACAAAACAAGGAGATAAATGTTTCTCGACTGTTGAAATGTGGTGTTGGTGTTCCTCCTGTTGTTATCTGATAGAGATCCTCAAGATAAAGAGTCGCACATAGAGCTGTGAACCTTGCCAGACAACGCATTCTCATCGTATGATCCCAAACTAAGCAATGATTGTATTATACAATACAATGTACTGGGGCGATCCCAGTTACACCCAGACCAGTTGGCTTAGCATGACCGTGTAGAAATTAGTTTTATCTCTTTCAACTGTCAGATTTGTCGATAAAATAACCTCCCTTCGAACTTTTTGTACTGGACATGACTCGGTGTGTCGTAATTTTTTCGACAAATCTGACAGAGTTATTTCTACGCGGTCATGAAAAGCCTACAGGGTCAATTCCGAAACGTGCCCCTGACGGGAATCGAACACGTAACCACCCGGGCAGTGAGCCGAGCGGCCTACTCTCAAACCAAGCTATCGTCAAGCAAACCGAATAGTGACAAGAAAAATAATGGAAGAATAAGGCTTGTGTTATTGTGAAAAAACTATATAATATATCTGCTCTTGTTTTATGCTGTACCCCCATACCAGTGACCTTTGTATTCAACGTCACCATTTTAATTGCCAGTAATGCAATTATTACAAGCCTTGGCTTGCATAGCTAAACGATTGCCTTAATTACTTAAACTATTTCAATCTTCGTATTGGAGAGAATGGGCCGTTCGGCACCTATTTCCAAATTTGAGATTCTTAGGAATGCTAGTATATGTTACTCATAACCGGCAGTATCAGTTACAAGCTCTTGTGAATAGCCAAAATGTTAGTTGTCTTCAAAATAGTATTGGAACGATTGCCCTGTCAGCCCTTTCTTTGATAAACAGTATACTCACGTAAATGTTGTGACGGAAAAATAGAGAAAATAGGCGAATTTATCCCTAGTAAGCCAAATCCACAGATTAGGCAGAATCCATTTCGCTGTAAGGTCGGCCAAGGTGAACGTGTATTCACACTCGTCGATAGTTTAATGGCCAGGGTGAGAATTGAAACCGGAAGCCCCAGGTTGCGCGGGCGTCCCCTCTAAATATTATCAATGCTTCATTACATCGAGCAAGAGGTGAGGTATAATACTATTCTTGAAATTTAGGTGTGCATGAGTGCATTTAGGCAAAATACGAAAAGGTCCGTTGCAGAGATTTCGCAGAGAGTTCGCTCTCTGCCTTATTGCATATGAGAGAAAGAGACAAAATCAACATATTGTAAAATCTAGTCTTACCTGAGTAGTTACCTGAGCGGTATTAGCTTAAGCTACTTGGCTGAATGGTCTTCGCATTATAGTAATCCACTTTCCCTATAATTGGCGGTTAAAATTTCCGCAAAGTTGAACTACCTTGCAACCAAGGAATGAAATGAGGAAAACTACCAACTTCATACGGTGATTGTACCTACTGTCTTCCACGGTTGACAGCTTTTCTATCCTTTCGTAATCTATACAAATAAATAACATTCAAGTGTCCGTTTGTAATGTCAAAAATTACAGCTTTTTACTGAATGCATATGAAAGTAGATATAACTAGGCTACTTATGACGAAAATGTAATTTTAACATTTTTAGTAGTTGTAGCTTGTAGCACGTGCGCCAAGACTAGACGTATGTCATGGAATATCTTGACGTTGTCTCCTTCTCTCGTATGAAATTAGACAGAGAGCGAGCGAGTGAATCCGTGATAAAGTCTTGTCTCGACATGCGAGCTAACCCCACTTTACAAGGAGTAACTTAGGCTACTTGAAGTCGAAGGCCTCGAAGTCGCGGTGCTCATCTATCCTAGAATACATACGTATATCCAATCTTCTATACATCTATATCTATACATACATACATACATACAAATAAATAAAATTGGAGTGTCTGTTTGTAATATCAAAATAACACTTTTTTACCAAATGCGTATGAAAGTATATACGATACCTATAACGAAAACGCAATTTTAAATTTTTTTGTCTGTCTGTCTGTCTGTCTGTTTGTTTGAGGTAAACTTCTAAACGGCTGAACCGATTTCAATGGGACTTTCACTGACAGATAGCTGACGTTCCAAGGCGTAACTTAGGCTACTTGAATTTTAGAAAAAGCATTAGGGTTCCGCGGGAAAAACATAATACCCATATTTCCGGGTAATCTCCCTAAAGTCCACGCGGGCGAAGTCGCGGGCACAGCTAGTGTCAAATAAAATCAATAACAAATTGATTTGGAGTTTTGTAACGCGCAATTAATCTCTGCATATGTCGCGATAACGTTAATATGTCTGTTGTGAACTATGTCGTAAATAAATTGATAATATTCACGTGTTTTATATGTTAGTTCCGACGAATGTCTTAAGCCCACACTGGGGCGTCAAAGCGCGCGCGCAATATGTTTTGCCAATACCAAAACGAACTGTATTGACTCTTAGAAAAAGTTCAGTTTTCATTAAAATTACATTGTCAGTGCGAGCGAACTTTGATCCTTGGCGACGCGGCGACGCCTCCACGGGTTAAAATTCTCTTGCACTTCCACTGTCACAAAAACCATATTTCATCAACACATTTCTGTATGATGCGCGTGTTATTAACTCACACCGTGCTGCTTCCGACTTAAATATATTTAATTTTACAAGCTTTATAATATTAGCTTGTAACGTATGTATGTCCGGGTGGAATCTTGCAACTGAATTTTAGATCAGTTATCTTTAACCGATTAAGCTGATATTTGGTATACACGCTTATTTTGGATGACAATGCATGCTTAGCTATGTGTCGTCATTCTAATTCCAATATGGCGGATCATCCAAGATGGCCGAATAGTTCTTTTTTCTGCACTACCACAGTATGGGTATCAAATGAAAGGGCTTGCTAAGGAGAATACGAAAACTAACTGAAAGCTTGTTTTTAAAAAGTATTTTACCATTAATTTTAGAAAAAATATTTTAATTAAGATACTCTTTTCAAAACACACTAGGTGTATAGCATCCGGCACAATGGAGCGCCAACACTCGCGCGTTAAAATATTTTCCGATACCTAAACTTTTTGTCAATATCATGGAGATATTATAACCAACGGAGATGGCATTTCGAGCCCGCGCTGCGGTAAATTTTTCTGGTTTATCTGACTCCGCCATTTTTGTTTTCCCATATTAGTTGCCGTACACTCGTGAGATAACAACAATGGCGGAAAAATCGCCGTAGCTATACGAAGAGTGGAGTCGTTATGGGTACTCTAGATACTCTATGGTCAATGTGCATAAAGTTTGAATTTCTGTGGTCAGACGCCATGCCCGCCCCACGCGTCAAGTATTCAGTCGCACTGTCAGTGTCATTTAGTTGCAGAATGAGCTTCTTCTGTGTCAATACAGTTTGTTTTGGTTATGCAAAAAAATTTCCGCCTAGTGTGAGGGAGGCCTTTTTGTTTTTTTAGTACCTACTGTGGGGTTAGCACGCATGTCAAGATGAGACCTTTGTCACGCAGTTGCTCGCTCGCTCTTTGTCTAATTTCATACGAGAGAAAGAGACAACATCAAGATATTTCGTGACATACGTCTAATCTTAGCTCATGCTACAAGTGCTGCCTAGTTACCTATCTATACCGATGAGTCAACGCAATATAGTAATGAGTGTAGGTAACATGCTATGTCATCCCTTATTTCAAATCCTTTGTTTAGGTGCCAACTCCCTGTTTCATTGCGAAGAGTGTACCTACTTATTGAAATGACTTTCTGTCAAGGTTCATTGTAATCTTAAATGAAAACTTTGTTTTACAAGTTTTTATTGAACATAACTGTCTGCTTCTTGTAAAATAGTAAAAAAAGTCACTTAGATTTAAAATTGACATATTGAACATGCAAACGAAAATAAACCTTGCCATCTGCCATCATAGGTAAGTATTAGGATGTGTAAATTATTTATAAACATAAGACAAGAAATATACGCTATTTCCATTCGTAGACTGCACAAAATATTCCTTGGTTTTTTTCTCATCAAACCCGTTTTGGTTTAATTAGTCCTATACATGGTGGGCCAAAAGTTCATTAACATTTCAAATGATGATTTAAAAGAAACTAGTTATGTGAGATAAAAAACTGTTTATTTATTATTAAAGTACACAAATGGGGATTTTTTTTTAAATTACATCATCCATATGTGATCCTTGACTATTTTGACAGTGCTGCAACTTGCCACACTTCCAACGACTCATTAAGACTTATCCCGAATGGACTTATTTCTTTGGAGATACCTGGAACGTAAAATTTTCAATAGCTTTATAGCAGTGGTAGCCTCGTGGGCAAGAACGCCCGCCTTGAACGTAAGGGGTGCAAGTTCAAATCCCAGGCCCGCACCTCTTGAGATAATTTTCATGCGCGAATGTCATTTTCAACAATGATTACCACTTGCTGAACGGTGAAGGAAAACATCGTGAGGAAACCTGCACGTCTATAGAAAGGCGTGTGAAGTTCACCAACCCGCACTGGGCCAGCGTGGTGGACTATGGCCCAAATCTCCCTCGTATTGAGGGGGAATGTGCCCTGTATAATGGCAATAGGCTCGCCCCCTATTACATTGGGACCAAAATACATCGGCGAAGTGTGGGCACAACAGTGCATCTCTGCCTACCCCTTCGGGGAATACAGGCGTGATGATGTTTTTTTTTCAATAGCTTTACTTCATCATTTTAAATGTATGACGATGGCTTGGTCTAGTCGTTTAAGGATAGGCCGCTTGACTCACTGAACCCCTTGGTTGCGGGTTCGATTCCCTCCAGCATGAAATTTCGGAAATGGTCTTTTCGAAATTAGCTCTTGTCTGGGTGTAACTGGGATCGCCCCCAGTCTATTGTACGGTACCCATATTACAAGCTTTGCTTAGTTTGGGATCATAACGAGAGGTGAAAGGATATTTGACTTAAGAAAGAAAGAGAAAGAAAGAAGCGACACTTATGGGTTATATTGACTTATGTACACATTTGGAATCAGCGAATTGTTTTCCGTCGAACGAGTATGCTCTCCTGTAAAGTTAAAAAAATGTCGTTTAAGTGAAATAGCCTTTCACCTGTCGATATGATGAACTCATACGAGTTGTCTGGCGATATTTATTTATGTTTATGTAGGTATTATATGGGTCGCCACAGGAGACTTATTAAATTATATTGACATGTGATTGGAGACGTAATCCATCTGAAAACAAACGCTATTAGGTATTATAATGATCCGCCATCTTTATCACTGTCATTATCCATTTTTATTTATAATGTGTATTTATTGAATTTGTCCTTGCTATTAATTACTTGACATTGGCGAAATACTCGCGCTAGTCGCAGGTGAAGCCATTCCTCATCTTATTCCATTAAATTTCATCATTTCACTCATTTCGTAAAAAAGTAAGGTAAAATAATTGCCATAAACAAATACTAAATACATGCAGATAAACGTACTAAAAAATAAATGTACTACCTACGATAAATATCACTAATACGAAAGGTCATGCATCATGTGTGTAGTTATTTTTTTACTAGTTTGCAAATGATTTAATATGGCGTTTTAAAAAATACAATACCCATTGTTACTATTGGATATAGACGAATAATTAACACACATAATAGGAAAACAAGAAAAAATATAAATTGAATAAAATATAAATAAATATTTACCTGTTTGTATATTAAAAATAAAGAAACCGGCCAAGTGCGAGTCGGACTCGCGCACAAGGGGTTCCGTACCATTATCTATAAAAACGGCAAAAAAGTCACGTTTGTTGTGTGGGAGCCCCCTTAAATATTTATTTTATTCTGTATTTTAGTATTTGTTGTTATAACGGCAACAGAAATACATCATCTCTGAAAATTTCAACTCTCTAGCTATCACGGTTCATGAGATACAGCCTGGTGACAGACGGACGGACGGACGGACGGACAGCGAAGTCTCAGTAATAGGGTTCTCGTTTTACCCTATGGGTACGGAACCCTAAAAACAAGTTGCACTTTTTTCAGGGTGTTAACCGTTTTGCTCTATTTTTCTTTTTTTTCCATAATCAATTATATCAATTTATAAAATTAGCAGGTACCTAAGTTACTCATTGTAGGCGGATATATACTATTTCGATAGGTACCCATCTAAATATCTCGGTTTACCTTCGGTCTTCTTTATCAGCTACGTTGTTGTTAATTATTACTATAATGGCATATTGGCAAGTGCAAATTTACTTAAACTTTTTTATATATATACTCTGTACCAAGATTGAATGTCTGTGACCAAAGACACGAGAATGAATTCGCTCGCGCCATCGATGACATTGTATTGAATAGGTAATGAGTTTTTTGTATGAAGTAGGTAATACAGATCGTTTTGATCTTGGCGGAACATTGTTCGCGTGCGATTTACGCAGGTTTATTTAAAAAAAATAAAGTACTTTGTTAAAGAATCCGTTTTGTGTATTATACTCGTTTGAAGATAAGTCATTCTTTATGAGTAAATAGGTGTGGAATACGTGTTATTTTGCCTGCCAATTCATAATAATTCATAAACACATATGTCGTTTTTATCGTTATCACCAATGAGGATAATAATCTAAAGAGTTTCAAAGGTAATATCATAATATGATAAAAATTAAACCTCCGTACTATGCGATTCAAATGAGAATATGATCGACTTTGCGCCATATTGTGACGGCATAGCTGTCAATTCTAACTAGTTCGGTAGGGTGAGCAAAACAAGATATTTTTTATAAAAATTATTTGCAAAGGGTGAGTGAAAAATTCACTCAGTCGCTCGACGAAGCACACTTACAACAACAAAATGGCGGATGTTTTTTTTTTTTACGAAATGCATGAAATGATGATATTTAACGGAATAAGATGAGGAATGGCTCCACCTGCGTTTAGCGAATATTTGAGCACGTGTCAAGTAATTAGTAGCAAGGGCAAATTCAATAAATACACCATAGATTAATTATTGGTCTTGCAGCGAAGACCAATAATTTATCTATGAAGTACACTTTAATGGGTAATGACAGTGATATAGATGGCGGATGACAAACGTCAAGTAATTAAAAGCAATAAAGTTATTTTGGGATCATCCGCCATCTTTATCACTGTCATCATTCATTTTTATTTATTATGTGTATTTATTGAATTTGTCCTTGCTATTAATTACTTGACATTGGCGAAATACCCGCGCTAGTCGCAGGTGAAGCCATTCCTCATCTTATTCGATTAAATATCATCATTTCGCTCATTTCGTAAAAATAATAAAGTTATTTTGATGTTTATTTATCTATCAATTGAGGAGATCCGGAACAAAGACGATAATACCACTTTGTGCATTTTTTTTTCTGTCAGTCGTAGTACTCATAAATACTAAACATCACTCAGACCACAGCAAATTTCGTTAAAAACGTATTAAATAAGGCTCTAAAGATTGGCAGCCGGGCCAAAACCCGACAAATACTTGCGTTTTCTGTAAAAATACGAAAAGTGGAATTAACGGTTTTTGTATTATTTTGCGTTTTCTGTAAAAATACGAAAAGTGGATTTGTTCGGGACCTTCTCAATTACGAACACGGCGGCAGTAGTGTTATCAGTCAAAACCTATCTGACGATTAAAAATCTATATTGCTGGATATATTTTTTATTAAAAACTGTCTGTCAGTTTTAATGACGATCCAAAATTCGGCCCATTATGCTCAAGTTTGTTTATTAAATTGTTGCATGGAGCTCGTGGGAAATATGAGTGACTTTATTGTTGTGCTTATGTCCTTCAAATACTTACTTGGGTTGTTTTTCTTAATGACATAGCCGGTATAAAATAATAAGGAAAAATACAGGATTGTCATGTTTTTTTTTCATGCAGAACAATCTTTTTTAAATCGTCAGATAAAGTGAGAGACAATGTTTGATCCACAAAGAATATAATTTTACAGTCGTCAGATAGGTACTATTAGACGAATAACTCAACTAAAGTGTATGATTAACAGCCAAATAAGTTAATTCATTAGCTAGTCGATAATCTGACTGGAGATTAAAGCAGAGGTCTTAAATAATAAATAACTTTCATTTTATGGTTGGATGACAAGTGTCAAGCTCTAATTAGCACTCACTTGAGGTAATGATTGTCACTGTTTTACACGACAACAACATGCAGGCATTATTGTCTTAATCAAATTATTTCTTTCAATCGTACATTTATCGTGCTTCTCGCCCTGCACACACAAATGCGAGCGAATTTACTAGACTTTTTTTTAAAAATGTACTTTGTATCACAAAGGTAAAACACTTCGCTGTCTTTCAACTCTTCTTACGCCTTTTTCGAGAAAATTCTTGCAGTTACAACTCGCCTAGGGTTAAATCTCGGCGTCTTCATTGCATACCGCCGTAGTGGCTTAGACGAGTAATAGTGGTAAGAATGTGTGGCGGGATTGGTCTCGAAAAAACAAACCAGCAGACAAATTCGCTCGCGTCATTGATGACGTATTATTGAAAAAAAACGCTTTTTGTTCTATGACTAAAAACAATTAGTTTTGCAAATAATTGGTCGTTTTGACGGTGCAAGACTCTCATTTGACATCTATACTAATATTATAAAGAGGAAAGATTTGTATTTTTGTATGTAATTTCAAAAAATATTTTACCGTTAGAAAGCTACATTATCACTGAGTAACATAGGCTATATTTATTTATCCCAAAATGTTTAAAAAACAATGTCCACCCGTGGGAAGCCGGGACGGACCGCTAGTCAGATATAAATCAATTTGATTCTCATGAAGTACATATTCATATTGTTTCGAAGCACGCGTTAACTCGACATGGTTTCTATTTCAATTTGTTTTATAGCATTCGCAAATTGGATCTAAACGTAGTGGTTACGTTCTCTGTGATAAGATTTAGTACGGTTTTCTTAAGCTTAGAACGTATGCAGAGGATTATGAATTTAGAAAAGGCCTAGACTTTATTTGATAAGATATTTTTTTTTATTACCAACGCGGCTCTCAAGGCGTCGCGGTGTTGGCAAACAATTATTATAAGACCTCACGATTATTTACGTTACATTATTATGTTACATTGATTAGAAGGAATGCAGCAAATATTCGGAGAAAGCTATTTTGGTCACAATTATATATTTTGTAAAATCAATGCCTGCGCATTGAATTGTAATTGGACCAAAGTGGTATTCGAATTTTAAAATACTGGCATGCAGATCAACTTGAAGTACCCCATAGAATTTGGATTACCTTGCGAGAGTATGCGACATAAATAGAGAGTATGCGGCGTCACTTGATTGCGTTGATTTAGAAGTTAGATTTGTTTTTTCATATCCAAGGGATTGGCTGTAGTTACTATGAGCGCCACGACTAGGCTTATGTCTTATGAATATGTTGATTATATCTCTTTCTCTCGTATGAAATAAGACATAGAGCGACCGAGCTAATCCGTGACTGAGATCTTGTCTTGTCATGAGTGCTGACACCACAGATCTGAGTATTTGAACTTTCAACTTCATATCTCTACGCGTTCTTGTGAAAAGGGACCTTAGCGTAGGTCACGGCCCTTTTTCGGCCCAGACGGACACGGAAATGATTCTATAAAGGTTCCTTTTGAAGTGCGGAACCCTAATTAAGGGAGACAATTCAATCCGGATGCTTCTACTTTGACTTTTTAATTCAGTAATACCTAACTGTTAATTAAGGAAAACGTTTACGTATACGTTTTACCTTGCCGCCACTCACAACTGTCTGAAGGTTGGTCTTACAAAAACAAGTAATTCATATTTTTATTGTTTCAGCGAGCCGTACATTCCGCAGAACTTGACGGGACTATCCATGGCGTTGGTAAAAGGAAGGTCGGCCCCTATGGATGTCGTGAGAATAGAAACAAAAACCAAAGTAAGTAGCTATAAAATAAAACTTACAATGTACTAACCTAATTTAATAGAAAACCCCGAATTTTATAGAAATCCTATTCCACCTATGGCATTAGTATTAGATACTTTTGAAAAAAAAAAAATTCTTTGTAAATGGAACATCTTTAAATAGCCCACATTGTGTCCAACTTCTGGGCAAGCGCTACTTAACGCTGCCGCCTGCCACAGGTCCTTTTCTTAGGCTTATTGTGCCAAAATTTTACCCGCAAATGTAGCACCATCTTTGCCGTCCAACATAATTTATTAGTATAAATTTAGGGGCTAGTGTTCTGTGGTATGTAAGAGTACTGTTCGGACGCGGTGTATGCAGGTGGATGCGTTACAATATTCAATTGAATACGTCCGCCACTAGCTACAAACAACGTCTCACACGTTTATACAATTACAATTAGCCCCGCGATGTTGCCGGTAGCGTTGTAAATAACACAATGATTATCTCGTGAGTTACATTAACGTTAACCTATTGTGTTGGCGTTAAACATAATAACAATAGGCGAAGTTAGCAAATTGCGTTAGTTTCTATTTTCATTCGGCTAATAACATTTTTTGGAGCGACCGTTACTATGCTTGACTTGCTAACGAAATAGTAAATGCGAGAAATAATAAATTGGTATTTACAGAAAGGGTTGGCAGTGGTAGCCGAGTGGTCGAACGCACGCCTTGCAATCAAAGTGTGCAAGTTCAAACCCCGGCTCGCACCTCTGGGTTTATGTGCGAATCTCATTTTCATCCGAGATTATCACTTGCTATGAAACGGTGAAGGAAAACATCGTGAGAGATTCCTACCCTAGTACACCACGCTAGCCGTAGAGTATGGGTTGGCAAACTTCACACAATGTTTGAAAAACTGGTGGGAATAATTTCTCTGTGATATGTGTTACCAATTTAAATACGACTCGCGCGACGTATTATTAAAGAAACTGTTACTTCTATTGCAGATAATGTTTTCCTTTCTATCCGTCGGCTGGGGGCTACTATCGGACATCGACATCGAGAGCGAGAGGTTACGCGCGATCGGGGGTCAAAGGTTCGCAGTGTGGGCGGTCGCGAGACTCGTAGGCCTCAGGACCTACAAAGGTGTAGTGAGTTACGCTAGAATTAAGGATGTCGGTAATCTTCCCAAGCCGAAACAGCCGGTCACCCTCAGTCACAGCGTGAGTCAGGACGGCGCGCTCGACTCCCCCGATGCGGAAGCGTTTATCGATTGCGACGATCAATCCGAGGTGTTCACGAACGCAATCAACGGTAAGCAGCACCAGAGGGTCGACTCTTGGTACTCTGTCAACTCGCGGAGGAGTGCGTTCTTCAGTACGCGCGGCTCGGAGTACCACAGTGTGACGAGCGGCGGTTCGGAGATGCGGTCTCCGGTCCATGCGTGCATGCACGGCCCCGCGTCCCATCTCCCCTCCCTCATGTCCCAACTCCCTTCCCACTGGGTGCATGAACACGGCGAATTCGTCATGGTCCACGTTTCCTATCAGTCTTATATTGGCGAAGACTTCCTGTTCGCGCCGCGTTCTCAACTCTCGGACGGTGTAATGTGGATGTTGATCATCAAAGCCGGTATTTCAAGGTCGCAGCTACTGTCGTTCCTCCTCGGCGTCGGTCAAGGCGCACACGCAGACTTGAATAATGAGTTCATAAAAATGGTTCCCGTAAGCGCGTTCAGGATAGTACCGGAAGGAACCAATGGGTATCTCACGGTCGATGGGGAACTGGTCGAGTATGGACCGATTCAAGCTGAGATATTTCCCAATATAGTGAATTTATTGGTACCGGAAGACAAAGTTGTATAACATCAGAGGTCTGTTTCAAAATGAGAAATAGTATATTTCTCGAAGTGATTCGTAGTAACTATGAAACGAACTATAGTCGAGCTATAGGAAGTGTAAAACGAAAGAATAATTATCCGTGTGGAAGTGAAAAAAAATATGGTTGTGTGGGAGAGTAGTACTAAATTATTTTTTAAATGCCAAAAAGTTTATTTGCAATAAACATTAAGTTGATCATTCCACGAATGTTGTGATTTATTTTAGTGAATATTACATTTCGTTGTTTTTTTATTAATTTCAATTTATACATATATTGGTTTGACAACTAAAACTAAAAATGTGATAATAATTTTAATAAATATGTCTGTGTAGCTAATTATTCGATGCTTTCACGTAAACCAAGTGCCAAATGATGTGCACTCTAAAATGTTTGTTATCTTCCAATTATTAATTGTTTATATTGTATGAAGGAATTGATTGTTCTAGTTTGCTCAAGGTAGATCATTTCTTTGCACTCTGATTGCATAGAAGTTTTCATATTTCAAAGGTACCTAATAATGTTTACAAAACTTATATAATTACTATGTAATTTACGTACAGCGCAAAGCAGTTTACTATTTGCATTTGTTAATGTTATGCTCGCAGGTATGTTGTCATACATTATCTAAAAAGGAATTGTTTTTTTTAAAACTATAGTGCATACTTGCGGATGCGATGACGTCGTAGACAATATCATGCGCACACGCAAGTATGCTCCCAATTCGAGTTAATGTGGAATATGTTTAATGTAGATAACATAATAATGCGTCTAACGATTTTAATATTATAACGTTTTAGCATCTACCTAACTACTTAAATTAAATATCACTTTGCCACAATGGTGAATGGTTATTTACTTGCCTTTACTTATTAAGTAGGTTTGTCTTGGGCACCGGGAAACTAAATATAATTTAATAAGTATTTATGGTTTGGGACTGCTGATAAACTTAATTAATATTATTTATTTAGCAGTATTTTAGTGGTTAATTTTCTCTGTGATAATAATAATTATGCCATAATTCATTTTGAGAGTTCCATTTATTTATACCTACTTGTTATTCTGAAGTTTAAATCCCAAAATGATGTATTTTTTCAGCATCTTTGGAAATAATATATTAGTTAATATAATAATTGTATGTGTAAGTAATTAAAGTAAAAATACAATATAATATTGTGTATTTGTCCATTCATTATAAATGATTATATTAATATTGTACAAAATGAATTCATATACAAGTAGATAGTGTACAGAATATAGATTTATCTATTAACAGTATTAAGCTAATATTTTTCTCTGTTATTTGCACTTTTTTGTTATCACTCGATACAAACTGTGTTAAGGAGGCGACAGACTTGAACTTATTTACGTTTAAATGTAACATGTTACACAGAGTGTATAATATTTTCAGTCTTAACGTTATACACGAGCATATAAGGTCGTTTTTTGAATTGCGTGTAGCGTATAGGCAGGGTTTTACCACACGCGCATGTATGTCAGTATCAGTATCTGACATCCGATATTAAGTTAGTATGTAATTATACAGGGTGTTTCAGAAGTCCAAAATAATATTTGGCCGTTTGCACGAGTATCCAACAAACGGTATAATAATTTCGTGGAAATCGATCATATTCCAATTTTTTTTCAAAGCCAACTTTAAAAACGTTAAATAACCCGACTTTCAATAATTTTTAAGGTCTGTTTTGTGAATATTAGTAGTCATCTCTCTTTGATGAATTTTGCACTGTTGAATAGGCATCTGGATGTCCCGCAAGGCTAGAACACGATACCTGTGACAAATATTCAAAGGTCTGTAACGCAAAAACTATGATAGTTAGATATGCTCTACCTTCACTATTCATACTAGCTACCGTGTATGTACCTAAAATATTATTTCGGACTCCTGATACATCCTGTACAGGTCCTTCATATGTCTCCGTCTCAGCATATCAGAATGTGTTGGTTTATATGCTTTAGCAAATGAGTTGCCACCTTGTAACAACCTATATATCTAATTATTTTATTTATTTATGTAAAACTATATACATTCCATTAAAAAGGTATTTGTGGGCTTTTTATTTAAATACTTTATTCTAAATTTTGAAAATTGTTACTCCCCTTAATTATAGAAAGTCACATGCGTATAACTTTACATCTGAAAAATGCCATTGTAACTGGTTTATAGATGAACTAAAATTCTCTATAAATTTGGGGTTAGTATTTATATATTATAAGGTCGCATTTAGATAAGAGCCTCTTGGACACATGTAAGAAACATATACCTTTGTGAAAAATTATTCCAATATGTGCATCTAGGTGTAATACGGGGAAAGAAGTTGTTCTTCATCTGGGATATATATACCTATAACAAGTGGAAATATTCGATGTCCTTTTGTTCACCTGTGATTTGAATCATGAATGAAATCTACATGGTTACCACTGAATCTCGAAACGATTATAATATCTGTAAATATTATAATCGTTTCGAGAAGCAGTAGTAGCCGAGTGGTCGAACGCACGCCTTGCAATCGAAGTGTGCAGGTTCAAACCTATCTTGCACCTCTGAGATTTATGTGCGAATCTCATTTTCATCTGAGATTATCACTTGCTATGAAACGGAGAAGGAAAACATCTGAGGGAACTTGACTAGTTTTCGATAGATGTGTGAAGTCTGCCAACCCGCACTGGACCTGCGTGGTGGACTATGGCCTGAATCCCCCTCACATTGAGTGGAGGCCCGTGCCCAGCAGTGGGACGTTAAAAGTGCTGTAGTAGTAGTATAATCGTTTCATGTCATATGTATGATTAATAAACATTTATTTAATATATGCCACAGCAGAAAAGCATTTCAGTAACTCAAATAAATAAGTATTAGTGACTATTATGCCCATGAATAGTGATACAAGGATAATTAGAAAACAAAAAGGCAAGTGTTTTTTTAAAATAATGCGGACAATTACACTTAGCAACTGGATGTGAATGGCCCACATGTAAATGCGGCCTAATTATAATACTTAGTAAAAGTTACAAAAAAAAAACAGTTTTATGAACCTGTTGTCAATAAATAATAAACAGAAGTGTTTGTATTTTCATTTTGAATAATGAAGTAAACCGCAATATATGTATGTACAATTGTACATTTATTATCAAAAATGTTTAAGTATACGTACTTATATGTACTTAAGTATAACCAAAAAATTTTGGTATAACAACTTCCGAAACAAAAGTTTGACATTTTTATATTTTATCTTTATTAAGTATACTTACTAAAATATAAATCCATCCGGTGAAGCTGGCCAACTCATGGCCAACAGCGTAGTCCATTAAAAAAATAAATTAATCATAAGTTATACATTTTTATCCCATTTACATAATAAATACGGATAAAATTATGTGTACCAAATTAATTCTAGTTAAAAAAGAACAAATCAATTTTAGAATAGGTCAAATTATCTCCAGCAATATAAATTAATAGGTATACATTAATCTTAATAACTATTTCTGATTGCTTCGTTACTTTGTAGAAGGAAAACTGTGTATAAGTCTTACATGTAAGGCAGATAAGAAACTCAATTGATACCTATATCTTATCAACAAGTTTTCTATTTTACAATACAATTTAGAACTGATTCTGTTGGCACAAAACAAATCTACACTAAAATAAATGTATTGCCATCTTTCTTAAGGCCCTCGCCCGCGGCGACTTTGTGTAGTGATACTGTCGCGCGTCTTCATCGATACAGACGTGAAGCCGTCGCTGGCTCTGTGCCCTCGCCCACGGGCCCAGATTCAGTCGCGATGCAAACGTGATTTGGTCGCGATGCAAACGCGATTCAGTCGCGATGTAAATATTTGGTTCCCACTCACTGCCACCCCCCTCTCCGTTCCCTCCCCGATGTCGTCCAACTCGGTCGCGCGTTTGTATGAATAGAGTCGCGATGCAGTAGCGCATTGGCATCGCTACTGTAGCCCGTTTGTATGAATAGAGTCGCGATGCAGTAGCGCATTGGCATCGCTACTGTAGCGCGTTTGTATGAATAGAGTCGCGATGCAGTAGCGAATTGGCATCGCTACTGTAGCGCGTTGCAAATGCGACTAACACGCGTTAGGAGCGTCGCTACAAAAAGTCGCCGTGGGCGAGGGCCCTTAAGGTTGTAAGTGTTCATAAAGTTGTAGTTTGTGTACAATAGCATCAATATCCTTATATTGATAACTAAATAATGTGATCTTAGTAATATTCGGCATTAAGCTCCAAGGGGCAGAAACTCTGTTTTATGTAATATTCATCAATCCATTTAGGCGGTCATTTCTCAACAAGTTGACCCACTTGTCATATAGGTTAATGAAAGAAAATTAATGCTTATGAACATTCCCAAAATATTGAATGTCTTCAAGATCTAATAGAATTATTTTGAGTCTGCAAACACTTAATAGAGTAGAAAAAAATTGCTTAACAACACCAAGGTACTCCTTGCTCTACCTTAAAAAAACAGTCTTTATAATGCCTATAAAAATTTCTCCAGACTTTCAAGTAGCTTCTGGATCTCGGGGTCAATCTGTTCACGTGTGCTAAGACGCTCCAGCCTTTCTATCACACACTCCAAGTCTCCAGCATCAGCCTTCTGTATCTTCATATATTTCAACATCATCTCTACAACTAAACATATCTCGCCAATAAGTTGCTTTGTTTCCTCATAATTACCAGCTCCACTTGGACGCATCTGAATAAGTTTTAGCTTGCTCTGCGCCAATTGTATTGGATTCCTTCCATTTTTGTCACAAGAGCTAACATCGGTGCCTGCATCCAGTAATGCTATGACGACTGGAATATGGTTAGTGCAGGCTGCCAAGTGTAAGGGTGTGTTACCCAATGTGTCCTTTATATTAGGGTTGGCGCCGTGTCTCAGGAGAGCTCTCACGACCTCGACGTAACCGCGGCAAGCGGCCAAATGTAATGGACTTCGTTTATGCTCATCTGAAGAATTAGGGTCAGCGCCTGATGAAAGCAGTTTCCCTACGAGTTCGGTGTTATTTGTCGACGCGGCGAAGCGAAGTCTGTGGTTCTTCGATGAACAAACATTAACGTACCTGTGATTGAGTCTACATCGTCGAGCTTTTGTTGAACATTTCATTTTGCCGACGTGATCGTGGGGTTCGTTCAAAAAGTCCACAGGCATCGGCTGGCCGTCCTGATTTATGGGTATCACGGGTGGGCTAAACTCTAATATACACTGAGAATGATCGAAGATTGGATTATCACTGCTCTCATTACTAGTATCTACTCCGGAATCGGCCATGGTTTTATTGTTCTATGGAAACAAGTTCATCGAAGGTCTCCTCTTTCTCACAGCAATTTATAGATAAATATGTATATGAAAGTATGTCAGTTGTAAAGTAATGTTTTATGTGATTGGGGTAGATACTTTTTCTTCTCCTTTCTTTAACTTCTTTTTTTTGCAAAAATACAATTTACAAGAACCACAGATCACTTGGTAACCAAAAAAAAATTGACATTGATAGATTGCGAAATTAGTGGGTCCTAACCGCACTCCGCAGATGAATGAAACTAAAATAGATTGACAAATAGCGTACAAGGCCTTACCAAAATGTATCAAAATAATTATTGCTCGCCTCATTTAGTGCAGCAGTTGCAGCCAACAATAAAATTTACATTTTCTTCTTAATTTACCACATAAAATAAATGAAGTGATGAAACGAGGTATATTTTTGAAAAAAAGCATTCATCATACAGTGATGATATTACTATTTAGCGTTATTTCTGCAGTACGAATTCTTTGGTTTCAAAGTTGGTGTTGCGGTGTTGACAGCAAGATGACATCTTCGTATTGACAACTAGTGACTGACACTGACATACGTATTCACTGTCACTCGTACACACTCGGCCTCGGAAGAAATTTCGGACGTTGCGTTATTTTTACCAACAATACTGCGTAAATCATAAATAAAATCATGCAACAAACAACAGTATTCATGGTGAGTTAGCAAAACTGAAGTTAATTTTCCCAGTATATATATGTGATGGTGTTAATGTTTCTAACCTATAGTTTTTGCCGATAGGATATCGAAAGTTCACGTTCTTATATTGACGAGCTGTATTCGTCGGATACGGCGAAGGTTGTGGAAGCTCTGGTGACGCTAAAGAACGCCGTGATAGGAAGCAACAGGCAAAAGAGTTCAGTGATACAGCAAGGAGTGGTGCCGCGGCTACTACAGCTTATGTCCGACGAAACATTGGACCCCAACATAAGACTGGAGGCCACCATAACAATCGGTATATGACCTTTATGTTACATTCCACAGCATCAGTGTAATAGGATTTAACGATTTGCTAATTAGTTACAAAATTGAGTCATATTTATCAATTATTTTTTTAATCAATGTTTACAATATTTGCTAAGATGTAACTGGTTGATTAATGTATTAAAGTTAACAAAATAGCAATATTTATAAACTTACTAGCAAGTTATGTTCATTGCCCAGTGTGGGGTGTGTTTATTTATATTGCAATGATCATAATTTTGTTTTAAATTTGAGCATGTAAAATATTGCTGTCATGATAAAATATTGCTGTTATTAAACATTATGACCATGATAAGGATCGCAATGCCACTGCCTTGTTCGACCCAGGAAAAGGTGGTGCGATGACCCGGACTGTTATCTGGAGTAATAAACAGAACTGGCAGGAGATAGAGACATGTGAAGGAGACCTTTGTCCAGAAGTGGGACAAAAATTAAAAACCAGAAAGCCAAAAAAAAAAACCAGGTTAAATAAAAAAAAAACCGGCCAAGTGCGAGTCGGACTCGCGCACAAAAGGGTTCCGTACCATTCTCTATAAAAACGGCAATAAAATCACGTTTTTTGTATGGGCGATCCCTTCAATATTTATTTTATTCTGTTTTTTAGTATTTGTTGTTATAGCGGCAACAGAAATACGTAATGTGTGAAAATTTCAACTCTCTAACTATCACGGTTCATGAGATACAGCCTGGTGACAGACGGACGGACAGCGAAGTCTCAGTAATAGGGTTCCCGTTTTCCCCTTTGGGTACGGAACCCTAAAAAAGCATGGCAATACATTCAGTTTGTTGCCTATGTAATTAGCACCATTGGTTTGAATTCTGTTGGCACCAAACTAAACTAACTTCCTATTTACAGTCATTACTAGGCAGAGTGAGTGACGTGTATGAGCAAGATGTCAATTTTTTTTTTTTTTTTTTATAGCCTTTTTTTGTCCCACTCCTGGGCAAAAGCCTCCCCTTTACTTCTCCACACATCTAGGTCCTAGGCTTTTCCTGCCACAATATTATTAGTGCCATCAAATATAGTTTGGTTGAACTTTGTGTAGAACAGAATTTATATCATTACCCATTGAACCTAACATCTGATCGCAGATACTACAAATAATAAAAACAATAACATTAAAATAAAATATAATTAAACCTACTCTTTCATATTCTAGGATCACTGGCAAAAGGCACAGCAGACAATGTGAGTTCACTCATAACACACGGCACAGCCACAGCCCTCGTGGAAATGTTGAAGACGGTCCCACCTAGCATGAAATTGGCTGAGGCGGGCCTATGTGCCCTGAGGAGTGTTTTCATGCATCCCCCAGCACCAATAACAGTTTTACCAGCCGATATGAGGCTACTAACTAAACTGACACGTAAGTTAAAGTACTTGTAAGTGTTTATTTAATTTGAAGATAAGTTTGCGAGTTTTAAAGTTAAATTATGCCAAGTACACACAAAATGAATGCCTTATGAGTAACATGCGAATTAATATAGAGAAAATAACTACTTCACCAAATATATATGGATTATTATTTGTATAGGTAATTCACCTAAAATTAACTGTTTAATAAAATATTATAAATTATTTTATATGACTAACTGATGCCCGGCGTGTGCTACTACGCTAAAAACAGAAATACATTTTGTTAACTTAATGGTCTAACTAAAACCATCTTCGCGTTATTGCCTTTCTAATGAAACCAGTTTGAATGGTTTCAAAATCTATAACAGACATAGGTAGAAAATTTGTTTGGGTTTTTGTTATATTGATTATAACTACTATTAAATGTTTTGGTAAATTCGAAATGGTATATTAATAAAATTAACAATAATGATAAAGGGAAACATTTAATAATATTACTGTTAATTTATGTACTGAGTTACAATATTTATAATTCCTAAAACTAGTACTACAGCCCTTTTAACGTCCCACTGCTAGGCACGGGCCTCGCCTCAATGCGAGGGGGATTCGGGCCACAGTCCACCACGCTGGCCCAGTGCAGGTTGGCAGACTTCACACATCTATCGAAAACTAGTCAAGTACCCTCAGACGTGCAGGTTTCCTCACGATGTTTTCCTTCACCGTTTCATAGCACAAACAAGTAACATTCCTAAAACAAACACGGTTAAAACATGAGTTCATCATTTGTTTTTGTGTCGACAGAAATAGCCCGCGAGGGGTCTCCGACAGCGCGCGCGTGCGTAGTGCGAATCCTGTCGATATGGTGTTGCAGTACCGCCGAGCAGGAGGCTCTGTGCGCGGCGGCGGCGTGCGGCGCGGCGGCCTCCCTGCTGGCTCGCACGCCCGCACCCATCTCACCCATCACACCCAATGCACCCACAGCACCCAATGCACCCATAGCACCCAGCGCACCCAATACACCCGCCGCCGCACTGCCCGCGCTCGACCTACTCGCCGCCATGTGCTTCGAGAACCCTACCGTGGCACAGGTCGCCTTGAATACCAGGTGAGTACCATGGTATAACAAGAATATTTCGATAGGTGAAAGGCATTTTGACTTAAACGACACTTTTGGCGATATTGACTTATACACATATTTGGAATCAGCTAAAGTTTCTGCGTCGAATGAGTATGCTCTCCTGTAAAGTTAAAAGAATGTCGCTTAAGCCAAATAGCCTTTCAGCCCTCGATTTGATTTATTTTTGATATCGATTTGATATATTGAACGTTCATAAGAAGTTACATTAGTACAGGGCCCCAAGTCCCCTAACACTATCGTTGCGGAGTTGCTATGACATGAAAACAACATAATGTTAACAATGGCAGCTAAAATATGACTAGTGTAGACGTCACCTTGTAGCCATTAGACTAGTTATGTTTTATGTATGCATGAGAAGTTATTAAATATTTTTTAATCTTGATTCTATTTGACAGTGAATGTGTTGAACTCAATGATATTCTAGTTAACAGATATGTTATACACGCACAAAACAACCGAAAAAAGTGTTCCGCGTAACAGCGGCAGCACACTTTTCATTCATTTTACATTTCACAACACATAGAAATGTGCAAAAGAGATGGCTTGATAAAACCAACGAGACAAAAAGAGATAGCTTGTGTTGTCACTTGCGCTTCTATGTGATGTAACATTCATCTGTCAATACAATACGTCCTAATTAGGATGTATTCGAGTCTTCACTAGTGCGCCCTCATAACATATCTGTTTACTTAGAATATCATTGGTTGAACTAAAATAATTGCGTCACAATTTCATATTAAAATTCATGATTGATGTAATGATATTATTCAGTGGAAACTTTAATACCTGTGGTTTAGCACCCACGTCATTCTAATAATTAATTGAATTAACCTTGACCACGACATTAGTGTAAGTAGGTAAGTAAATACTCTCAGATGACCTTAAACATTAATTGACACAGTGTACCTACACTTATGTGCGATGCCTTTATTCAGGCAACATCCCATTTCGCTGACGTAACTTAAAATGTTGAACTGATGTGGGAAAACTACACCCTAGAGCAGTGGTGGGCAAACTTTCTTAATCCCCTATTAAGAAAGTTTGCCCAGAAAGATTAAGAAATTTCAGAGCAGGGCCAAACGAACTCTATGTCAATATGCATAAAGATTAAATTTTTGTCGTAAAAGCCACGCCCCTACGCGTCAAACTTCGCTCGCGACGTCATTTTAATTTCGTTGTAGAATGAACTTTTTCTACTTGTCAATACAGTTCGTTTTTCTATGCCAAAAAAAATTACGCGCGAGCGTTGACGCCGCCGCAGTGGGCGGGAGGCCTTATAAAATATTTTTGATTTCCCATATTCGTTTAGAGTAAGCTAGAGTACTATATATTAACCCATTTTGAAAAAAGCAACCATGGAGTTTCTTGCCCATTCTTCTCCATAGGAAATACATTCCGAATGGGTGGTAGAGATACTATTATTATTATTTATTGACGATTCATAAGTGCCTGTATTGGTTTATATGAATAAAACATATTCTGATTCTGATTCTGATTCATTATGAATAACTTGGTCACTACTACTGGTAAATACGTAAGCTTCTTGTTACGCATAATGTATCTATGGTTTAAAAACAAATAGTAAATTACACTGGTTAATGCACTTACTTATAGGTAGCTGTTGGCATTTATTTTGTAATTATTGTGGAGAGGTTTATAAATAAAACATCCATTATTGGTCATATAAACCAAAGATAACTTTTATTTACTTTTTAAATCATAGATATATTATGATTATGTGTAACAAGAAGCTTATGTATTTACCAACAAATTTTGACACACAAGAACTCTCTGGGAAAAGGTATGGGGACAAGACAATACCAGAGTTGCTCTCAGCGCTGGTGTCCAGAGACAAGCCCCTGCCGGTCGCGCTGGGCGCCGCGCGGTGTCTCACCTTCCTGCACAGGGCGGCCGCGCTGCCGCCCGACGACTCCAGGTATAAGTGGTAACTAACTGTCAACTATTCCATGTGCTGATAAAACTAGGAGGATTTAGATACTAGAGAAAATGAGCTGGCCCAAAAATATAACCTTATTGGTGTAGGTCACGATGGTTACAAAAAAAACCGGCCAAGTGCGAGTCGGACTCACGCACGAAGGTTTCCGTACCATTATCTATAAAAACGGCAAAAAAATCACGTTTGTTGTATGGGAGCCCCCTTAAATAATTATTTTATTGTTTTTTAGTATTTGTTGTTATAGCGGCAACAGAAATACATCATGTGTGAAAATTTCAACTCTCTAACTATCACGGTTCATGAGATACAGCCTACGGACGGACGGACGGACGGACAGCGAAGTCTCAGTAATAGGGTTCCTGTTTTACCATTTGGGTACGGAACCCTAAAAAGTAATCATTTATTACCAAAAGAAACTTACGATATTGGTTTTGTTACCTTTGATCTTTGCACTAGGCTCGCAGGCCTGTGTCGCAAAGATATGTCACATTTAGCAATACTAAATGGACTTTAAAATAAAATAAAATTCTAATAAAAAAACGTTCAATGGATATTTCATGCAATACTCTTATATTTGTGGCATTCTTGAGCATTCTTGATTTAGTATAATTTCCTTGCTCTAGTTAATGTTCGTATATTCATTGTAATAAAGCTCGTACAAAAGTTTGATAAGAACAAGGAGATCTTACTGAACCAAGAAGGCGTCAAAATATTTTACGAGCTTTTTGTACTGGACATGACTCGGTGTGACATCATTTTCTCGTCAAATCTGACTGTTGAAAAATAAACAACTTGTGTCTACGCGGTCATGTTAAGCCTACTAAATTCCATACCAAAGTCAGACTAGGACAAATTCTGAACAGACCATTACCAAACTTTGCCTCTGTTTAGAATCGAACCTATTGCGAACACTAAGCGGTCGTCAAAGTTTAACGTGCTGCGTTATGTGGTACAGGGTGGTGTTCGGGGCGCTGCCGTGTCTGGCGCGGCTCTGTACCAAGGATGCGCCGGAAGACGTGCGCGCCACCGCCGCCGAGACACTCGCGTACTTGGCAGAGGTACCCACAATCATCACGCTTGTATGTCCTGAAGGAATGTGCAGAGATACACCACAGTGCACTTAATTCTGTCTCAATGTAATAGGTGGGAGAATCTATTGCCAGTAGATTAGAGTTCAGACCATAGTTCACCATGTTGGCGTATTTGAGATATAATATTGTCATACTATAACGTAACCATATTGTTTCAAAGTTTAAGTAAGCCTTTGAATAATTAATTTTTAAAAAATTTGAAAAATGGAGAACAACTTTGTTGTTTGAATTTCGATGAAATTGTCTGAAGCTATGAACTATGAACTATTATTTCGGAATTCCTAAACACTCTGTATAATGTGAAAATACTTATAATTTATATATATGTATCTATACATCTATATCTATACATCTATACATACAAATAAATAAAATTGGAGTGTCTGTTTGTAATATCAAAATAACACTTTTTTACCAAATGCGTATGAAAGTATATAAGATACCTATAAAAAAACGCAATTTTAAAATTTTTTGTCTGTCTGTCTGTCTGTCTGTCTGTTTGTTTGAGGTAAACTTCTAAACGGCTGAACCGATTTCAATGGGACTTTCACTGACAGATAGCTGACGTTCTAAGGCGTAACTTAGGTTACTTTAATTTTAGAAAAAGCATTAGGGTTCCGCGGGAAAAACATAATACCCATATTTCCGGGTAATCTCCCTAAAGTCCACGCGGGCGAAGTCGCGGGCACAGCTAGTATCTATATAAAACACAAATTTTTTTTCTATCTATGTCTATTTGAAATCGTCAAACCGATTTGCCCCAAACCGGTTTTATTGAAAAGGCAATAATGCGAAGATGGTTATAGACCGCTAAACTTTTTAGCGTAGTAGCACACGCTATCCGTTAGTAACACATAATTATCAATTAAAATTTATAATTATTGTATAGGTAGACACATCCCTTCAAAGGCTAGCGGCGATATCGAACCATTTGATGGGTTCGCTAGCGGAGATCGTGACCTGTCAGTCGCCGGCGGCTAAACAGGGCGCCTTCAAGTGCTTCGCGTCGCTCGGGGCCAACGACGAGGACATCAGGAAGCGGATCATCGAGACACACGGACTCATGGAGCATGTCCTCAGCGGGATGAACAACCCTGAACCTTCTGTGAGTAACAATAACATACATTTTACTGTATCAATCTTAAACTAAACTAAATTTGACCGAACTTAAGGGGAGAGGCTTTGGGGACACACTGCCAATACCAAAATGTACTGTGTGTCAATATGCATAAATATTGAATTTCTGTGGTAAAAGCCACGCTCGCACGCGTCAAAATTCGGTCGCGCTGTCATGTCAGTGTCATTTCGTTGGAGAATGAACTTTTTCTACGTATCAATACAGTTCGTTTTGATATTAGCAAAAAGTTACGTGCGATCGTCGACCCTCCAGTGTGTGGGGGATGCAAGTTCAAATCCTGCTCTTTTGAATAAAAATCGTGCACAGATTAAAAATAAAATCAAACATCATTGAGTTCTTTTTACTATTATGTTTTGTTTTCTATTTGTTCAGGTCCGATTAGCGGCGGTAAGATGTTTACATTCGTTATCGAGATCTGTTCAGCAGTTACGCACCACATTTCAGGTAAATATAGTTGGCACTGTTATATAAAAAGCTCTGAAAACTGACTTATAATAGTTACTTAGACACTTTAAATAGCGAATTTGTCAATACAAGATTTTTCTTTAAAATTTCGCATGTTACCGATTTTATTTACTACGCATCAACTTATACATTTGTATTAAGTTCAAAATGTATCACTTTGAGTTGAGTGGTTCCATGTGATACAGTGTGCGAACTAATTTAAATTATTATTTCACTGTAATTTAGACAACTGTTAATTCACTGTAATACATATGTACAATTGTTATTTTACTGTAATGTAGACAACTATTAATTAACTGTAATATAACATTATGTAACAGGACCATGTCGTATGGAAGCCGCTCATGCAGCTGCTGAACGACTCGCCCGGGACTGAGCTGCTCACGGTGGGCTCTTCTACACTCTGCAATCTACTGTTGGAGTTCTCACCGGCCAAGGAACCTATGTTGGATCAGGGTATGACAAATTATTATTATAATCCTTCATAAATATTGATAGTGTGTGCCTGGTGTAATTTTATCATAGTAGCCATCGTCTGAGGGGCCGTTCAAGTATTACGTAAGGACCAAGGGGGGGGTCTTTGTTTTGCTTATTTTGGATGACATGGGGGGTAGATGAGTCTAGATGATGATTACGTCATCGGTAGTTATTTACTTTTTTACACAAATGGCAACCCTCACGCATTTTCGGGGACAAAATTATAATTATAACATAATAATTATAATATAAAAAAAAAGCATTTGTAATTCAATTATTTTTACGTAAGCATGGGGAGAGGGGGTTAAGAGCTTTGCTTACTTTTGCTGACAAGGGGGATGGGGGGTAAATAATTGTAGTAAATCTGCTTACGTAATATTTGAACGGCCCCTGATAACATCGATATAGTGTAGGTAAACATTGTATGATCCCATACTAAGCGAAGCTTGTACTATGGGTACTATAGAATGGACTAGGACCAATCCCACTTACAACTAGACCAGTAGGCTAGCATGACCGCGTAGACATAAGTTTTATCTGTTTCAACTGTCAGATTTGTCGAAAAAATTACGTCACTTCGAGCTTTTTGTACTGGACATGGCTTGGTATGACGTCACACGAGCGAACTTGACAGTTCACACCGAGCGAACTTGACAGTTCACACTGAGCGAACTTGACAGTTCACACCGAGCGAACTTGACAGTTCACACCGAGCGAACTTGACAGTTCACACCGAGCGAACTTGACAGTTCACACTGAGCGAACTGTCAAGTTGAAAGAGATAAAACTTATGTCTATGCGGTCATGCTAAGCATACAGCAGCAAATAACGAAAAGGCCATATCCATAATTTTTGGTCTGTCTTTCTGCCTGTCTGTCTGTTTGTTACGGGTAATCCCCGGAACGGATGAACCGATGAACCGATTTTGATGCGATTTTCACGAACAGATATACTCCATTTGTTATTATGTTAATTGTTACTTTTGTTACAAAGTGTACATTAAAAAGAACCTTCTTTAACTTCTTTCTAATGCTATAACAAATGGAGTATAGGTGTTGTGTACAAAGTAAGTTAGGCTACTTTATTTTTCTAACTTCCACGCGAACGAACTCGCGGGAAACAGCTAGTAGTAAACTTATTGTTCAGATTTATTTAGATGTAGCTGAAATTAAAACATATATTGTGTCCCAATCACGCTTATATCAGGGTTACTGGTCTAAAAATGGCCACTCTAAGCTATTCCACTTGAACAATTTTTTAGCATAACAATAATACCGATTATAAATCTATTGAAGATATGAACCTGCGCGTGAAACGCGGATACGAATCAAAATTACGAGAATTGCTACATATCTGTCAAAAACTAAGCATATAAAATCGTTTAAGATGTATTACTTAGTGACAGTTTTCAGTTGACAATTTATTCTGTCAATTCTTGATGTAGTTGCGGTTAACACGTAAATAAAGTAGACGAAAGGTCACACCAATTCACACTATCGTAACGCTTATGGTCAATGACCATATAGCTTTGGCAGACGGAGACAAAACTCGGTAGACGGGTCGGTAAGCCTGTAGTAATAGTTTTCACAGGTGCAGTCGAGATGCTCTGCAATCTGACGAAGAGGCCCGAGGCTGCCTTGAGACTGAACGGGATTTGGGCGCTCATGAACATGGCCTTTCAGGTAATACCACTGCACCTTAGCGTATAGGACTACAACCCAAATTTATGTATATTTCAAACTATTTCCTAACCACCTATATTACATAAAAGTCAGCATTCATCGATCATCGGAGAAGTGTGCACTGCAGTGCACCTCCGCCTACCCCTTCGGGGAATACAGGCGTGATGATGTATTTTCATTCCATTGTTGATGATCACAACTTCCCACCACTAATTGGAAGTCTACTTTACTTACCTTGACATTCAGTTGAAATTGGTTTATTGGAGTAGCGACCACGATACGAGGCGACACGTAACGTTTAAAAGTCACGCTGGGAAGTCTCCCATAGTCATGTCACTTATATATTGGCAAAGGTGCTGTCTACTCTCAAGGTGTTGCTGCTCCTGAGAATGTATTACTCGCAATTATCATTTTGAAAAGAGTAACCATTGAGTTTCTTACCGGCTCTTCTCAGTGGAAGCAGCATTCCGAAGAGGTGGTAGAATCTGACAATTTGTAAGTGCTTTTTGGCCTACACGATTTTTTTTTTTGTTTTTGATTGTAGGGCGCCAAGTCCCCAACACTATTGTTGTGGATTTGCTATGACTTAATTTTTGAAGGCATGAAAACAAAATTTCCCATAGGTCTGTACAAAATAAATGATCTGACCTTGACTTGACTTAGACCGTAGCGACAATTTTTTTCTAAATTGACTATGGCCCGATTGTTGTAGGCTGAACAGAAAGTGAAGCAGCGGATCCTGTGGTGCCTGGGCACGGAGCAGATGTTTCGTCTGCTGGGTGACAGCGACACGCGCGTCATCATGAAGACCCTCGGCCTGCTGCGGAACCTCCTCTCCACCAGGCACCACATCGACGCCATCATGACCGACTACTCCTCACAAGTCATGCAGGTGCGCCAAGACAAGACAATGCAAATATCACGGTTTATGTCACACCCGAGTCGCTCTCTCACTTTTGTAATTTGAACCGTTTGTTTTATTGAAGTGATAACTTCTTATGGGAGAGTAAACCGCTTCGTTACGTAACGCGTTACGGCGCTAGTCTGTCTGGCTTCCCTTTCTCTCATGCATCGACAGCGGTAGGCAGGCTCCTTCTCTCTCACTCTAACCCACAGCGCTAGCCGTATTTCGGACAGACGCTTCCCTCTCTCTCTACTCAGTGTTTAGTGTGCGATAGACATATACTGTTGACAGTGAGCTTTAATGATTTGTCAATAGTTTAAATAAAATAATAAAATTTAAGTAATAACCTATTTAATTCTTGACTATCCATCATGAATGGGGGGGTTTGGACATATACCCAACATGCTAGTCCAATGCGGGTTGGCGGGTCGTCAGAGCCTCGTTAGATGTTCAGTAGGCTGTACCATGTGCAGATGAGTATGACTTGGTCCTTAAACCCAATGGGGGAGACCTTTGCCCAGCAGTGGGACAATGTAGGTTAAAAAAAAGTAATAACCTAAGCTTTTCTCAAGTAAAACAATTTCAATATTATATAGTTCAAGTTAGATTCGTTTAAGTTATCACTTCTGTCGGGCGTCCCGAGACGCACACGCTTTTTTTAAATATGTTTTTTCTCCCTCCGTGTCAGGCGGTGATAGTGGTGCTGGAGGGCTCGTACCCGGCGGAGGTGAAGGAGCAGGCGCTGTGTATCCTGGGCAACATCGGGGACGGGGAGAAGGCCAAAGACCTCATCATGGCCAACGAAGACGTACTCAGGAAACTAGTCGATTATTTGGTAAGAACTTTCAATCTTTCTAATTATTTCTTTCTTTCGTTCGTTTATCCGTCATACTGACATTCATTCTAATCTCATTCATATCACCCTTTATTACAGTCCATCCATCTTTTCATGGGTCTTCTTCTCGCTCTGTATCCGTCCACATTCATACTCATTTCTTTTAGTACATGCTTCGATCTCCTCTCATCACATGTTTAAAACATTCTAATCTCCTACATCTTACTTTGTATAGTATGGGGCTACTTTTATACTCTGATATACACATTCCTCACCTTATCCATTCGCGTCACTCCATACATCCATCTCAACATTCGCATCTCGGCAGAGTGGTGACGTTTGCAAGCAAATAATTATACCTAACATTGGTATCTCTTACGACGGCTTGGGGGCTGTCCATTAATTATGTGAGACTCGAAAGGGGGAGGAGGGGATCTGGCAAAAATCACGAAATATCACAAGGGTGGAGGGGGGTTAAAGAATGCCAAAAAACATCACGTGATTAATGGACAGCCCCTTGGTGTAGTGGGTGGTTGCGGGTTCGATTCCCGTCAATGGCAAATTTTGGAAATGACTTCCAGTTTCCTCTAGTCTGGGTGTAATAGCTCGGTTCCAGCTCACTGTAGGGCAGCCGTAGTAAAAGCGTTACTTAGTCTTGTTCATATAATGAGTAGGTATCGTCTGGCGATATTCAAACAAGCCCAAAAGCCAGCTCTAGTCTTGAAATTCCAAATTTAACTTGCCTATACGGTGTGTATATCGAAAGTCCGAAATAATATTTTCGGTACATATGAGGTAGCTAATATTTGGACGTTTAGTGAAGGTAGACTATTCTTATCTATGATAGTTTCTGAGTTGCCTTTGAGTATTCGTGACAAGTCTCATGCAAACAGTCGCAACGAAGCAATCGCCGGTCGTAGTAGTGTTAGTGAAAGCGGATGTATGAGGGAGTGCTCGCGCCGGTGTATATTAGTGTTTGTGGTTGCGCAGGCGCACCCGGAGAGCAAGCTGCAGGAGGCGGCGCTGTTCGTGGCCGGCAACCTGGTGTGGCGCGGGGAGGCGGGCGCGGCGGCGCGCCAGGCGCGGCTGGCCGAGCTCGGCGTGCTGCGCGCGCTCAAGCATCTGCGCGCGCGCCACGACGCCGCGCACCTGCACGACAAGTAACACGACACCTCTATCTCTAATCCACCCTCTATTTCTTTCTGCTATTGCTCCGGTACCACCATTTCTTCGTCTCTGCTCCGCTTCCCGGTTTCTATTCAACTTCAGATAGCTCTCATCTCTTCCTACAACTACCCAATCTCTTTTTCTAATGTCGTCTTCTCTTTCTCCTTCCTCTGGCTTTCCTTCCTTTAATATCCTGCTTAATTCCTCCGATGTCGTCTCTTTCCCTAAAATCGTCCTTTCTTTCTCCGCTGTCCTACTTTGTTCCTCCGATGCTATACTGTCTTCCTTTGATCCCCTCCTTTCTTCCTCCTATGCCTTCCTCTCTTCTTGCGACACCCGGTTTTCTTACGATGTCATAGATATAGTTTCACATATTAAACATAGCAGCACTTACCTTTTCGCAGACGATATAAAAATATGTAGACCTATAAAAAGTCTGTCCGATTGTGCTCTACTTCAGGAAGATCTAAATTCCGTGGTTTACTGGTGTTCTGCTAATAATATGGCCTTAAACGTAAAAAAGTGTAATCACATAATTTTCACTCGAAATCATAATGTTATTCGTACACAATTCCATATAAATAGAACAGATATTTTTGAACAACCAATATTAAGAGACTTGGGTGTCTTATTTGACACTAAACTCACTTTCGTACCTCATATAGACAACATCATAACTAAATCGTGTAAAATGTTAGGTTTCATAATTCGAAATGGCAAATTCTTCTCCAATCCTGCAACGAAAATAACTATCTATAACGCTTATGTCAGAAGTACACTCGAATATTGTAGTTCCGTATGGTCCCCACACTATAATGTTCACCAATTGCGAATAGAACGCGTTCAAAAAAGATTTCTGAGGCATCTCTCCTTCTCTTGTAAATTACATAAATAAACAACTACTGACTTACACTGACAAACTGAATTATTTTAAAATGAATACCCTTATGGTCCGCAGAAAGCTTCTAGATATGTTGTTGCTTTACAAATTAATTAGGAATAAAATCGACTGCCCAAATCTTTTGGAGAATGTCAAGTTTCGCGTACCGCGTCGATTGCCGATTCGTAAGACGCGCTCAATGGGCCTATTGCACCAACCAGCAGCTAGAACCAATTTAAAACAATATTCGCTTATATCCAGATTTTCAATTGGTGATGAAGTGGATGTGTTTAATGATTCACTACCTCACTTCAGAAAGCTCGTGTTAAGATCATTAAAACGGTAGATACGTTCCTCTATTAAATTATTAGTTTACCGAATAAGTTTTTTTTTTTATTATTATTTTTCTTGTCGTTTTCTTATGTTATTTTTTCTTAGTTTAAGCTCATTTTAACTCTTAATTTTTTATTTTATTTTCGTATATAAGTGTATATAGATTTCTTTGTAATAATTTTAATATTAAGTGCTATATCTTATTTCTTATAATTGGTTACCATAATATTAATGCATGTTGTGACACCTTCAAAAACTGTACATTTAATTTACTTTTGGCATACTATATTCTATAGATGTTTACAATGTAACAGTTACTGGTTTGTCCTATATAAATAAATAAATAAATAGATAGCATGCCACTGATACGGTTATCTTGTGTGCTAGCTTTGATCTTATACAAGATACTTGTTTCAGAGTGAAGACGGCCCTCGCACAGTTCAATGACTTCACATAATATAACAGGAGACACAAACCGAAACGCTCGAGAAGAAAGTGACTTTAGTTAATAGTGAAGCTTGTGATTCCGTCGGTCGCGACGCAGTGAGTTCTCCAGTCATAATGTTGATATTAATATTCTACGTAAGTGTAGTATGTAAGTATTTAATTGTAAATAAGTTTTCGAATGAGGGTGTCGTGCGCAATATGAGATGAATTATTACTGTGTTCGTTTTTGACGATGGTGAGATCGCTTTTAACGATTTTGTGGAAAAGGGCGGAGGCGGAGGTCGCCAAGGAGAAGGGAAGGCTAGCCCTTTGCCCAGGAGTGGGATAGACCTATAGGCTAGCATAAACAATAAAAAAATCTTACGCTATGTACATGGACAGACAAAATTTGTGTTATTAAAATCGTTACCGAAATTTCGCGTTTCTTTCACAGAAATAAGTGTCTTGTGATAAGATTTTTTTGCTTGTGACCAAGAACTTTTGATACAGGTCTTGCCCGTAGATTGTAGCTCCAATAAAGCCAGTATGATCAAATATGTTCACTTGCCGTCTCGTGTTGCGCACGAGTTCCTATTGTTATCACGATCACGATCATGCCCTGCGCCCGCGGCGGCGTCAAACCGCGCGACCAATTTTGTGCCAATACCAAAACCAAGTGTAACTATGCAAAGCAGCATATTTTTCAACGGAAAGTCATCGAAGAAACAAGTGTATTCTGACGCGTGGTCGCGTAGCTATGTTACCACAGTAATTAAATCTTTATGTATATAGAAACAGAGTTCATTTAATTTATTAAAAGGCAAGGTTATTCGCGAGCTTCAGTGGGTGCAGGGTACAAATGTTAAAGAATTTTATTTATTTTATAATTTATCCTGTTGACATTCTCTTTATAATTTCATAATAAATAATTCATTATTCTTCACATGATATTGACGAAGTATATATCCAAAGAAATCGTAGCGTTTGTAACGACAGAGGTGCTAGAATCCCTCGTGATAAATGCAGTGTCTACTCACGATTCAATGTGTTGTAAATACATATTATAATGACGCGCGTCGGGCTCGATGAGGCAGGCAAAGGTGCACTCAAATTTGGACCATATATTGAAGTTGGCTTGGTCCATACTATATTTACATATAATTATGATACGATCGCGTTTAGACCCGAAGAGTGAGTGGAATTAACAGATGTTTCCAACCGTGTTTGTAACGCCAGACAACGATTAAACTAACAGCCCTATCACATCACTACTCAATATACTAATCCCTTCTATCACTATTCCCTTCTCACGATACCAGAGCCCTTCTCACCATTTCACAGATCTTCTCACGATCACTCGGCCCTTCTCACGGTTACTCCGCCCTTCTCTCGATTCCACAGATCTTCTCATGATTCAACATACCTTCTCACCATCCAACTTGCCTACCCGTGACGTGATATGTACATACTCAAATAATTTAATGTGAAATTGAATCACGAGTAAGCATTTCATTTTATCGTGAATCTGGCGACACGTAGTGAAACTACAACTTAGTGTAATCTAGTTAGTTGTTGATAATACGTTTAATAAATAGGAATCATGATTAAGATGGCGGAATATGGTCCGGTTGGGATATTGTGATATTTTTTGAAAGATTGACATCAGAGGCTTTAGAATAAAGATGTAAATCGTGCTGTAGGCTTCCTGATTGGGCTGTATTGATTTGTAATGGAGTTATAGGCAAAAGTATATCAATGGTGCCACTAAACTACTATTTAAAATATTGCCGTCTCGCACACACATTAGGGCCGTCACAAGGACGGCAATACAGTCGGTGTAGTGCTAAATGTGGTGCCAACGTAATCAAAATTCTTTATCTGCAAATCTTGTATGTTGACATGTCATGGTAAAATTAGTTAAAAATCTTGTTTAAATTCAAATATTAACAACAAAAAGAGGGGGGGGGTTGTATTTTAGGCATTTACGCCTATTTTGATGTCACAAAATTGATGATAAACGACACCGTAAAAGATGTCGGTTTTTTAAACAAAGTATTTCTCTGTATATTACGAGAATATTGAAGCTTATAGTACTTTTGTCCTATGATGAGTCTCAAAGTATGTTATGGTACGTGTGTGTGTAAGGTAGCTTTTGATAACACAATGAATGTGACTGGGTATGTAGATAATTAATAACTCTCTAAGCGAAACCGATTTTGGGGTAGATTGACATGTCCTCAGTTTGCTTTAGGAGTCGATTTGACTTCAGTTTACTATGTTTGTCCGAACTTAGGCTTAATAAATGGCTTTCTAAATTTTAATTACGGCTCAATATAATTTAATAATGTTTGTTTTAATTTTAGCTTGGGTTAGTAAAGTTTGGGTGCATCTTAGCGTGGGTTATGTTGAACAAAGTTTGGATCCATCTTGGTTTTGGGTTAATAAAGTTTGGATCCATCTGGGCTTGGGTTAGTTAAGTTGGACCCATTTTGGTTTGGGTTAATAAAGTTTGGATCCATCTGGACCTGAGTTAATACATATTTAGGTTTAACTTAGCGTGGCTTAATAGAGTTTGTGTCCATTTAAGCGTGTGTTTGAAAAGTTTGGGTACATCTTAGTGTGGGTTAATAAAGTTTGGGTACGTTTAAGCGTGGGTTAATAAAGTTTGGGTCCATCTTAATGTGGGTTAATAAAGTTTGGGTCCATCTTGGCGTGGCTTAGTAAAGGTAAGTCCATCTTAGCGAGGATTAATGTTAGCTGACTGGGCGCGGGTCTCATTTATTCCCAAATCGGATTTAGCTGTTAACTGTTACATAATATACTTTATAACTATGCCTTTTAATTGCTTCCGGGCTATATATATATTTTAAGATCGTATGTATTAGACGCTAATGCTGTGCGAAAATTATATATATTCCATGGTACAGCAATATATTTTGTATGTAACATGTCTAGGACTGAGAAATTTTGCGATTATTGAAACACTTTGATTGGCCAAGAATTACCGATGGCTTCGTTGTGGAGACTGTTGTTATGAAACGAACTTAAAAAAAGTGTAAGATATATCCGATTATTTCAATCGTGTTTAATTTGAAACTATATCTTAACTCGAACTACTTATAGTTTCAAATTGTATAACTCTTACAATAAAATGTTTAAGCAACTTTCTCAGTCCATATCAATCGGTTCGACTAAATTAAGTTAAATAAATTGTATATTTAATTAAATACTATGACAATGCATCAGGAATGGATAAAAGTTTTTTTTTGTTTCCTCTTGGGTAGGATACATGCATGTTGCACCTATGTCCCGGCAAAGTTGTACTAGATGTAATCTTTGAATAGTTCTGGGGGGCAGTTCTCGCATGATCGACATTATCTCTAATTCGACATATGTCGAAATAAAACGGAAAATACAATTGGTCGTATTGGCGATCAATCATGCGAGAATTATTATTGTCCCCATGTCCCTCAGACGAGTACTGTACCATCGCACCTTGATGCAGTATTTTTTCAATATTACCTACTTAATTAAAACTTTGCGAATACTTGAAAAATATTCACACCTGTATTTACCGAAGGGGTAGGCAGAAGTGTACACTTCCTTCATGTATTTTGGTTCCAATATAATAGGGGCGAGCCTATTGCCATCATATCGGGCAACATTTCTCTTCAATACGAGGGAGATTTGGGTCGTCCACCACGTCGACTCAGTGCGGGTTTGGTGAACTTTACACGCCTTTCTAAAGACGTGCAGGTGTCCTCACCACGTTTACGATGTTAAAGTAATATTGAAACAATACTGTTAACGAGGTAATGTGGAGGAGACAGATCGATTTGAAAATAATATTAACTTCCCTAAGTAATAATGCCGATGCAGATCTGATAGACTTTGTACAGAAGAAACTTATTCCAGTTTACAAGATTGTTGTAAATAAAAATATCAGATAGGATACACCTCTAAATTTTTAGATATAACAATCCGTTTACAAACTATTTGCAGTGGAATAACTTTCTATTAATATAGGGGTTAAACTCTACTTGTAAATATTATAAATATTTTATCTTATAGAATTGGTATCTGTGTTGTAAAAAACAAAAGCTTAGGTAATCATGTGTCATAGTTGCTTATACTGGGTGTTTCAGAAGTCCGAAATAATATGTTAATATCTGCATAATAAACGGTTACCCATATACTATGCGATTCAAATAAGAATAGGATCGACCCTGCGCCATATTGTGACAAACGAAAACGAATTATCACTGTAAATAATTAAATATTATACTCAGACAATTACTACTAATTTAACCTTTTTATTTAAATTTGATGTAAGACTATTATTATTGATATGCAAATATGCTTTTTGCAAACTACACTTTTCAAGTGACATTTGACAGATATAGGTTATTGACATTCCTATTCTTGGACCGTACTATAATTCAATAATTTGTAAATTTATCCATACTTTTTTTTCACGAATATTGAATGGTCTTGAAAACTATGATAGTAATATTTGCTAGGTACCTCCGTACATAAAATATTATTTCGGACTTCTGATGCACGTTGTAATGAAAATTGTTTAGTCCATCTGTATTTTCAATATAAAATTATTTGAAGACGACTGATAAATAGCTTAGATTGTAAAGTTTCACGTATTTAATTCCTAGTATGCAATGCTATAGGAACCTTATCTATACCAACCATGATATTAGTAATGTATTTTTTTTTTTTATGTCAATGTATGAAAATCATGTTTAGTTTCCGCTTACAATAATATAGCCATTGAGAATTCTGAAATGTAATTACATCTATTATTTATGACAAGTTATGTTTTTTCATGTTAATAATAAATATAATTGGAAGAAAGTATTGTGGTTTTCTTCACTCGTTTTTTTGTTTAAATTAATTATAAAATAAATTAATGGTAAAAAACCTTTTTAAAAACAAGCTTTTATTTAATTGCCCTTAATTTTCGTGTTCGCCTCAGCAAGCCCTCTCATTTGATACCCATACTGTGGTAGTGCAGAAAAAATAACTATTCCGCCATCTTGGATGATCCGCCATATTGGAATTAGAATGACGTCACATAGCTAAGCATGCATTGTCATCTAAAGTAAGCGTTTATACCAAATTTCAGCTCAATCGGTTAAAGATAACTGATTTCAAATTCAGTTGCAAGATTCCACCCGGACATACATTGCAAGTTAATATAAACCTTGTAACTTGTAATAATAATAAAATAGAAAACTGTGAAGGAAAATATCGTGTGGAAACCTGCACGTCTATAGAAAGGCGTGTGAAGTTCACCAACCCGCACTGGGCCAGCGTGGTGGACTATGGCCCAAATCTCCCTCGTATTAAGGGAGAATGTACTCGGTATAATGGCAATAGGCTCGCCCCCTATTACATTGGGACCAAAATTCATCGCGAAGTGTGGACTCACTGCAATGCACCTCTGCCTACCCCTTCAGGGAATACAGGCGTGATGATTTATAAATTAATATAGGGATATTTATTGAAAGATAAAATCAACGAGTTATGTCAAAGGAAGCTTTACCTAACTTTCCACGCATCCCAATTTTGTGTGTGACTGACGTCCACAGATGATCTGTGTCTAGACTAGGACGAGTTGGTGATGGCTTCAGTTCACCCATTTAGATACTTTTTTTACGTCTTTTAGGCACGTTTAGGTATCTGTACTGTTTAATATCATTGGTTAAAATGGATTTAGAACCACAGGCATTTAATCTATAACTAAATTGACACAGTAGGTACATTTAAAAAAAATCGCTCGCTCACATACTGGGGCAAGTCTTCAATTTGCTAATGTTGTTTGTATGGTAAGCCGCCTTGATCCTCGCATGACAAATGCAAGTTATCATTGCATTAATACGTCACTGTCCCAGGGAGGGCGGGCGTCTGGCTTGCGGAGGGCGGCTAATCGTCGACAATTCAATACGTCGGCTTTGGCTATCGAAAATAAATAATAGGAAATATATTAATTAGACCACTCTGCGCTCCATAACACAACTCACGGACGTGGGGGAAAAGTCTACAAAACTAAAATGGGAGTGGGCAGGCCACGTCGTTCGTATGGACCCGCAGAGGTGGGCCAATATAAGTACCAAATGGAGTCCCGCAGGTACAAGACGCCGTGGAAGACCAAGGAAACGGTGACGCGATGATCTAGACATCTTTGCGGGGAAGACGTGGCCGGAAATGGCTCAGGATCGGGATCGGTGGGGGGAGAGAGGGGAGGCCTTTGCCCAGGAGTGGGACACAAAATAGGCTAAAGAAAAAAAAAAATAGAATGGTTCACCACCACCACGTTTTTCAGGAAACACTTGTGTTATAGGCAGCATGAACTGGTAAATACTCGTAGACAGGTACCTACTAGCCATCCATTATTGTAGCTTTTCATGAATATTACTAAATCGACTTCAGCACTTTTAGCATGAGCGTCAAGATTAGACGTGTGTCACGAAATATCTTGATGTTGTCTCTCTCACTCGTATGAAATTAGACAGAGAGCGACCGAGCCAATCCGCGACAGAGGTCTTGTCTTGACATGCATGCTGACACCACAGGCTGTCCTAATGCATCCGAAAGTTACTGGGACGGATTTCTGCAATAGGCTATGCGGTAAGATTTTAAGATGGACCAAGAAATCAAGTAAGCAAACCTTAACTACTTAATACTTTCTTTGGTGTAAGTTTAATTTTCTAACAGGTGAGAGTGCTGATCTTGTTGGAGCACATTTTTCAGCGAAATGTTTTCGTTGAAGTGAACGAATTTAGACCCGTTTTGGTCATGTGGTTTTTGGCACAGAAATTCAATCTTTATGTGAAGGTTAGTAGGGTACATTTAAAAAAAGTGTGTTATACTTTTAAAAGGCAATCCCATTAGTGCAACTCGTCGATAATTTCCAAATTTCCGTCCTCAAAAATTCCATCAACAATGCATCCCCGCGGGCTGATTTCTCTCATTATCGACGCAAATTGCGGCCGGTCGACGCAGCACTGCACAGGTGATTACGCCAATAGGCGTTAACGAACACTATTTATCGTAACCACTCTACTCTGTCGAATAATAATTAACAATATAGGGTCCCAAGGTCCCCAAACAAAACCAGTCGGTTCGGTACAGTGCGATCCAAATAAGAATAGTATAACCTATACCTAGGTATCCGTCAAATGTGACTTGATAAGTATGGTTTGCAAAAAACTTATTTGCATATCAAGAATAGTACCTACATCAAATATACATAAAAATAGGTTAAATTAGTAGTAAGTTGTCTTAATAGGATATTTAATTATTAAAAGTCATAATTCGTTTTTTCACGTCACAATATGGCGCAAAGTCGATCCTATTCTCATTTGAATCGCATAGTAGGTACATTCTGTATGGAGCTTCTCAAAGGTGGTCTTAATAGCTTAGGCGAGTTGATTTGAGTTGTCTTATCCTCTGGAATTAATAATGTTATTTTGCCTTAAACATAATGCTGTCTGCATACACATATACGTAACGAATATATTATTAAAAATAAGTATGATTAAAAATTTATCTACAATGTTGGAGACAGGTCATAGCTATAAAAAATCCATAGAGTTATTAAATCATTTCTAAAGTAGAGTATCTATTTACCTACCTGCGTATAGGTATTGCACAAAAACGTACTTGATCTCATTGTTGAGGGAACAAATTAAATAATGAACTCGTGAAAATTTATCAGAAAACAATTTTGTAGCATAGAGTCGTCCATTAATAAAATTGCAGGAGAAAGAAAACATTTTTACTAAAAAGAAATTACCTACTACGAAACAATATGGTTGGGGTGTATCCTTGGGGGCTCTATGGAGTTAGGTTAGGTTAGGTTAGGGTTTTTTTTTTTTTTTGCGCTGGGAATGCATTTCCCAGCGCAAACAAAAAAAAAAAAGGTTAGGTTAGGTTAGGTTATTTCCTTAGCGCCCCCAAGGGTACACACTGACCAACAATATTGAATGAACCATTTTCCTTATTGTTCAGTGATTCGACTGCGCCGTATCGTTCGTTTAGTGTTTTTAATTAAAATACGTGTCTGCCTTTTCGATGTGAAATGTGGCAGGGCGCAATATTGTTTTCAGTTTCAAACTTTTTAAATTTATGGTGAACTTTTTTTTTATTATTGTCGTTATTGTATTAGATGCGGTGCTTTTTCTCTTTGAATTTAAAAACATATTTATATCTATTATGTTACCAAAGTACAACCAAGTACCAAGGTACATTGCTGTCCTTTTCACAGCCGTAATGTGTGAGCGAGAAGGTAATATTTTTTTGATGTCAAATTTAGTTTAGTCGGGGCTTGAATCAGAATCAGCGCTATTATTTAACTAACTGAGGTAAATTAAGATATTTTTTACAACAAAAATATGACATACGAAAATGGCCATGTTATAAATGTTTTTTTTATTTTTAATAGCCTAGGTATTGAATGTCCCACTGCTGCACAAAAGCCTGCCTTTCCCGTCTCCACACGTCTCTGTTCTGGGGGGCAATTCTCGCAAGATCGACAATATATCTAATTCGACATATGTCGAAACAAAACGTCAAATTGGTCGCATTATTTTGTTTTATTTCGAAATATTTCGAATTAGAGAAGATGTCGATCTTGCGAGAATTGGGTGCTCTTGTGCTTGTTGTACACGCGCACGTTTTACGCCGCAAAAGTCTCATACATGTAAAAAGCTGATAAATCAACATTACAAACAGGCACATAGATACATTTTATTTATTTGTCTATATAGATTATCTGACGGTACAATGTCAAAGTTACTCTAGAAAATATCAAACAATATTCATCTCAAATTACTATTACGAGCTCAGTCGACTATTACGAGCTTTGTGTTTGAAAGCATTCTCTCCGGCCGACGATAACGAAATTACTGTCTTCGGCTCAAGCTCGCGACCTCAACGCCGCGGTCCCATTTAATTACCTTTGGTTCTAACTTGATTTCAGATGACTTATTAAAAGCATTACTTCACAATGTAAAGGGCTTTAAATGCTTCGATAACAGATACTCAATACGAGTAGGTACCTACATAGTGTTAGTAAATATGAAACCTAACTAAAAATACTGTTATGTTGACTTATCTTCTCGATACACTTACCATACATAACTGGAGTAAAATAGGAGGTTTAAATTATCGCAAATAGTCACCCCTATCACCTCCTAACGGGAATACGTCAAATTACCAATAGCCATAGGTATAGATACTTGGTACCTGTGTACATGGACTCCATTTACTCCCCTTAAAACCGGTAAATGATTCAATTTTAAACAGGTAAGTAGGATTATGTAGGCACCATCCATACCTACAAATTATTTGTGTAACGCAAAAACTAAAGGCCTCATAAAAAGCACTTCATTTTACTCGAGTTCTAGTTAGGTACCTTTATAGACAACCTGTGATCTCTCCCTTTCCATGGTAGGGAGACACTTGAGCATCAAAGCGAATGAGAGCTTACACGCATAAAGAAAATATTCCTTGAGTACCATTCACGTTTCAAGTCCTGCGGGCCTTTTCTTTTTCAATAACATCATACCAAAGAGTTATTATTTCAAAGAGGTAGCTGTTCCTCACATTTGACAGTTTGACATGTTCAATTTTGTGGGATTTTGACGTCTACGTATGTCATACTGCATATGAAAAGACGTATAAGACTAGACGATCGTGGTATCAATGAGACCAATTTTGGTCCATTTTTTGGACGGATTTTTAACACTTTTATGTAGCTTTTAATATCATTCCATGATAAGTACCTAAATTAGGTTATGTATCATGCAATAACTATTAACTATTAAATATATTATAACATCAGCTATCTGCCAGTAAAAGTCCCATCAAAATCGGTCGAGCTGTTCCGAAGATTACCCAAAACGAAACAAACAGACAGTCAGACAAACAGACTTACAATGACGGACAGGCATTTTTTTATAAGTGCCGTATGTACCTTCAAATGCAATTCAAAATCTTAAGGGTACTTCCCGTTGACCTAGAAATCATGAAATTAGGCAAGAAGCTATGTCAATGTACAAGTAAAGGAAATAATCTGAAAACAGTCAATTTAATAGTAATAAGCTGTAATTTTGACATTTTATATAGACATTTCAATTATATTTACGTGTATAGGGGAAGGTATTTAAAGACAAATTCCATGGTATAGGCCCATGGGGACACTTACAAATTGTCAAGTTATTTTTTTTTTCTTTACTATACTACTACCCGAACGAAACGCGACCTTAACTAAGAAGATCCGGCAAGAAACTCAGTGGGCTGATCATTTTTTAAATCGCCAATACTTATAACAAATACACAGTCACATATAGCTCCAATGTGTTGCCTTTAGAGCTGCTTTTAATAATAATAATACGTTAGTATATCCAAGCCTATAAAATACTACCTACCGTTTTAGTCTATGCGTAGGCAATCGTATTCTATCACGCACGGTGTGTGGCTCGTGGGATTTGCGTTGGGATCGATACGGTTCGTTGTGCCGTGACCACCTCTCTCCTGGGACGAGCGATATCAGAGATTAAGCGTATTGTTTCAGGTTTACCGTGTATTAATCGATTTAGAGGGTCCAGAGGTGTATTGTCGTTAGGGCTGGGACCTTAACTGTGCAGCACAGGTTTTTGACTAAAAATACGTTTGATTTAGATTTTTAACCGACTTCCAAAAGGAGGAGGTATATATATAATGTGATTGGTATGTTTTTTTTTATGCATGTACACCGATTACGCCGAGATTTATGATCCGATTTACGTGATTCTTCTTTAGTTTGATGCGGAATAGATGCCATTTGGTCCCATAAAAATTTGACATAGTTTGGTCCAGTAGTTTTCATTTTATGAACATTTTTATGTTTATTAAGATCATTTTCTTAGATATTTTTTTGGCAACGCACTATGTGTTATGTAGCGATATTTATAGGATGTAACAGAAGTTCGAAATAATACTGTAACACGAGTATCGATTTTGATAATTTTTTTTTTTTTTTTTTAAATTTTCATTTTCTTGTTTAATTTTAAAACTTGTAAAATATCTCAAATTCTATTCTAAGTTCTATCTAAGTCTAAGTTGTGTGCACAGATGTGCCATATGACCACAACACAATTCTTGTGACCAATACTCAAAGGTCTGTAACTCAGAAACTATGATAGGTTAGTTGTCTACCTTCACCGTGCATCTATTAGTATTATTATATTAGCTTCCGTATATTATTATGTATCTAAGATATTATTTCGGACTTTTGATACAGCTAATATGGTAATAAAGCAGAAATACGCTGAAAAGTTCCTGCTTATGTTTTTATTTCATTACACGCATACCTTTAGGTTATGATCTGACATAGTAAGTAGTAAATAAAATTTGTTATACCCTCTGGTCCTATAAATATGCTGTAATACTACACATAGGTCGTAACCCGCCTCAACGAGCCCACAAACCGCTATATGACACCATTTCCATCCACTGTAACGAATAATATACGCGTAACTTATTCTTAGGTAAAGGAGGGAAATACCGAAGTTAAGTAGGTAGGTACATAAGTATTGTATGTATTTTAGTTACTTACATTAAATAAAATATGTTATTTCCTACTGTCCATAAGCATCGTATTCCAGAAAGAATTCGGACATTACCGTAGAAGTCGCGCTAATACAATCGTTCGTAAAATAAAATCACTTGGTAGCATCAAAAGGCTACAAAAGCTACATTATCGACGGATGGACATGAACGCTTGTACTAATACTAGGTGTACTAATACTTGTGAGTACTAATACTAGGTACTTAAGAAAGGTTTCGTTCATCTGAGGTATTTCACCGGGAGACAGATAAAAAAAAATCACTTCATAATAAATGCGAGGAAAAATAAACCTTTTAAAGTGATTACTTTGTAGAAAACGCGGGAAACAAAAATGGATTATGTATACGGGCTAGGGTGACAATAGGTTATCTCCGGTCATGTAATTCTCAGGTATACACATTGTATAATTCATGGTTTAGGTGTGTTGTTTAATAAAAGTCCAATTAATATATTTAACTTATATTGGGGGCCACATATTATTCTAATACATTTAATTAATTACACGTGTTCTATGTGCAAGCTACACACCCAGAATGTGTACCGGGCGGGAAGCGTGTAGTTGTCACCCCGCTCACACATCCATGTACGTGCACTTACATGGAGCGTGTGTGCGTGTGTCCCTACACCATTCCCCCCTTAAAAAAATTAAACAATATGAAAAAAAAAAAACATTATAACAAAATAGTAATAACTAAACAATTAGACAAAATAGAAAAAAAATTACACGTTACAAACATACAAGGTTACTATTATCTAATACAATACAATACATATAGCAATAGGCACATACACATCTGACTATACACTACTTTTACATGTAACCGGAAACGGGCGTCCCGGTCACTGTTGCAGCAGCCGGTTGCTGCGGCACGGTCTGCACCCGCACTACTGGCGGGTTCACTGTGCCCAGGTTCATTGTTAACATTTCTCGGCGAAACCAGCGCTTAGCTCGCCGATGGCACTGTCGTCTGATGCCGTACAATATTACAGCACCGATAAAAATAGCCATTACAATCAAAATTATTCCCATCGAGTTGATTTTTTGCCCCAACTCTCCTATATTCACGTGAGTGTTGGCTATCGCCACGTTATCTTGGGATGGAGTGTTGCCCATACTGCTACGTCAAAGAAATAAAGTAAAATAGTAACTTATGTCAACGCTACACGATGACAGAATAAGTTAGTTTTACCCAAATACTACGCTTATATACCTTAAAACTATGCTTATATAATTGCTTAATACCTTTACCATATTTTGCATACTTAATATTTACCTCGGTAAATTGCTGTGTATACAAAAATGCTTGTCTATACCAAGAATATAAAATAACGTAGATAGACAAATGCATTTGTCCCTATCAATAACCTAAACATAGTTAACTATATCTATCTATTTAAGATTATTGAAAACCGCTCGACTATTTGTTCTATCTTACGCGCGGTGCATAACACTCCTGCGTGAAATTATCATTATATGTTCCCATTTATATTAGTTATTTAAAAACTACGCTTCTGAGCTACCTGTATATTTACGTACTAGTTTGTATAAAAGTTCTATTCTATTCTATATATCTGTAACTCTATAAAATAATCCTCCATTTCAACATTATTACTTTGCTAATTCATAGAGGTAAAAATACTCGTATCATTTAAATGCTTATTAAGCAATCTAATCGCCACCACCTGTGCTATGTGAGCGATGTTATTGTGCGAATCTAACAGGCGGTCGTATTACACGGCCACTTCTGGACACCTGCACCTTGGCTTGCAAATTCCGTTGTGGTACTGGGAATTGCGCAGTGTTCTCATCGTTGTTTTTACGTATTATGCTGTTATCTATTGATTTATCACCTTCTTTAATTACGAAAGCGGGTTTCAACCTATCGATTGAAATGCGCGCCTCGCGGTCTGGTAACTGAACTTTAAATACTTTGGGACCTCTCTCTAAAACTTTATAGGGTCCGTCATACTATACGGGTCACTAGAACTTTTATCAACGGAGCGATCATAGAATTCTACCAAAAGCTAATTGCGCGGCACTAACTCCGCTATCGGTGCGTATGTACAGATACCTACGGACTGCCAACTATCTTGTCCTCCATGAGCAACCTCTTCGTAAATCGTGTCATACAAGGCTCGCCATTCCACAGTCGCTGCTGCTGTCGAGTGGGGTAACCATTGCACACGTCTTAACCATATCTATACTGAGGCTCTAAATGTTCGTCCTTCAATTGCGACAAACAATCGTTTCTATACGCGACCAAGTATCTGCAACAATATTGTCTTTACTACTAATAGAATGAATTAAAATGGCAAGTTTACAATGATTATTACCTCACAAACAAAGTAACATGTAGACCATAACCCTTAAATTAAGTACATCTCTAGTATATGATTGACAAAAAACAAACATGATTAAGCCCTAACAAACTCTTACAACAAAAGAAAAAAAAACTGCCACCTATTCCTATGAAATCCGCGGCCTAGACTTCACAGTTGCGGGACTTGAAGATGACCTCAGAAGGCGGCTTCTGGCTGCCAGCGTCCCATCGGCCCCACATGGCGGCGTCGCCCTCGTTCACGCGGCGCGCTGCCTCGGGCGGCTGGCTCGCGCTCAGGCTCGATGGTCCCGACGGCTCGCCATCCTCGCCCTCCAACCTCCGATGCCTGGCGTTGGGCTTGGTCCAGTGCATGGACCGCTGCACCTGGTCCCTCATCTCGAGACACTGCTTGTAGCTCAAGTTCACGACTTGCTTTAAACACTGAGCCCTGTAGCCCTACTTTTTTACAAAAATCACTGTAGCCCGTGGCCCCCCAATAATCACGTCAACAACATCACGTCGGGGTCACCAATTTAGGTGTGTTGTTTAATAAAAGTCCAATTAATATATTTAACTTATATTGGGGGCCACATATTATTCTAATACATTTAATTAATTACACGTGTTCTATGTGCAAGCTACACACCCAGAATGTGTACCGGGCGGGAAGCGTGTAGTTGTCACCCCGCTCACACATCCATGTACGTGCACTTACATGGAGCGTGTGTGCGTGTGTCCCTACAATGGTTACAGATTTAATACAATGCTAATGAGAGTTTTAAAAAAAAACTAACTTGCGCCTTAAGTTCTCTAAATTTTTTGACTCAGGAATTCATCTGACCAAAGTAACTTGAGGCCAGCTCATCTAATGTACCATTGATCTCGTCCGCCATCTTATCACCTTTATAACCCATTTTAATTATATAATGTGTCTGTAAGGTTCACAATATTTTTGTAATAAATATCTAGCATTTATAAGATTTTATTCTATATTGGTATTCTGTAACATATTTCTGTAACCATTCGTTCCACCACGTGAGTTATAAAAATGGATGGATGAGTGTGGCGGGACGGATTGTGTGGTGATTAGTGAATCGGAAAGGACGTAGAACTTGACTGTGAATAAATAAAAAGTGACGATTGGAAACTTATCTACTGGTTTACTTGCCAAGTGCTGCCTGGCTCTGCTGACTTTGTCTTACATATCTTTATTATTGAATTTGTCATTGCTATTAAATAAATTGACACTGGCCGAATACCCGGTAATAAAAGGTGTAGCTATTTCTCTATTTGAATGTATTTCTGTGGCAAAATACCTACATAAAAATTCAATATCTGTGGTCTTTTACCACAGATATTGAATTTTCACGCGATACCGTTCAAACTTTCGTTGAAAAATGTGCTTCTTCTGTGAGGTATTACAGTTCCTTTTAGATTGGCACATAATCTATCGCCCGCTTTTTTACGCATCTATTTGGTTTACTTCTCCGCAATTCATGGCGACCATTGGCAAACAACTCAAGATGTTATTTACCAAATCGTCGGCACTCCCGCGGCTAAGATTACCAGATAGTGGAAACATAGGCGCTGGAATTGCCGCCGGGGCTGCCTTAGAACAGCCAAAAGTGTTATCTACGAAGTCAAAAAGTTCAATGTCGATTCGCAGTGTAGTCTTCTTTGAGTAACCGCTTAGCTTGCTATTCAACGACAGAGAAGCAATACAATTTATAGAGTGCGCCAATGATATCAGTAAGTGTAGATACCTAAATATGTCACAAATACGCCCAAAAAGAATGGACTGCAATTTGTCTCATCGATGGCAGTCTAGCCCTATACGTCTTGAGAAAGATAATCTGACGTACGTAGACGTCAAAGTCACACTCAATATTGGATGTGTGAAACTGTCAAATGGTAGGAAAAGCTCCCTCTTTGATATAATAACTCATTGGAGAGCTCCTTTTTCGTAATAAGGCTCTACAAGTTTTAAATTAATCAAAATCATTCTAATTCTAATTTCTTTGTGTTCGTTTTTAACTGATGTAAAAAAGGAGGTGTTTAATTTAATTTAAATTTTATATTTAGCTTTTTAAAATGTACTGAATTGATTTAGCTACATTTGTTAGTGTACCAATAATAACATATCAAAATGATCTACTCAGTCAAAGAGGTTTCGATCAAATCCGATCGTTGCCAATTTGAAAGTGCCCTCGTCGGTTTAAATAAATTATTTGACTTTGAGACAATTTATCAAACTAATAAACGTAAATGGAATATGAAGGTCGTTGAGGCTCGTTATAGAAAAAAATCAAAAGTATTGCGGTAGTAAATAAAAGTAATAATCATTTTAGGATAGGTAATAAAATTTAGGTAAGGGAATACAATAATGTACACCTAAATTGTATAGGTTAATAATTTTAAGGAGTCAACCGTAATGTGTCTAACTACAGAGCTGGAAACTGTATGTCTTCAGTGTGTTTTGCTAGCCGAGTCAACAAACAAACAACTTTCCCTGAACGTCGACAAGTTGGGAACGCGCTGAGGGCTATTTCAGACTAGTTGGCCAGCAGAGTGCGACTATAGTAGATGTTTGATATGAGGATCGTACACCGAGAGCCTATTTATATTTAACATTTAAACTAAACTAAAATTGAGAACCTCCTTGTTTAGCATCCATTAAAAATAATTGCTACTTTTGCTTCATTGTAAAATACCACATACAACGACTTATTATAACAAAGAGGGAGCTTTTCTTAACATATTTCACAGTTTCACACGTTCGATATTGTGTGTGACTTTGACGTCTATGCACGTCTAGACGGCTGTGGTATTAATAAGACCAGGTTTGGTCCACCATTTTTCTGGACGTATTCTTGGAAATTTTAGGCATTTATGCATTCTAATATCATTGACCACACAGTAGCGTCTTAGGACTCTTTTGACAGTGACACCAATTTTCACGAAATACGATATATAAAATAAATTTTAAAGCATTACATTTTGTGTTGCTGTCTTGCTCGTACGTTAAGTGTATGAAAGGGACGGAAATATCATTAGTTGAGTCTGATGTAATTGCAATCAACACCAATATACTAAAAAATCAAAATCAATTTTTATTTTATTCGTATAGACCAAAAAGCACTTACAAATAGTCAGATTTAACCACCGGTTCGGAATGCTGCTTCCATTGAGGAGAGCCGGTAAGAAACTAAATGGTTTCAATGATAATTGCGAGTAATACATTCTCAGGAGCAGCAATGCCATGAGAGCAGACAGCACCTTTGCCACAATACTGGAGAAGAATTATACTCACAGCAGTCTAATGTTAGTTGTCATTAGTTTGACCATTTATTTGCAGGTATTTCTATTCTTAGACGTCATTTAGTAAGCTGTATATTATAGTTATACATTGAGTATTAGATATAACTAATATGTCATAAAATGTACTGGTACACATTCCCATTGGTATGGAATATGCCTTATGGCGCAAACAATAACAAATTCTTAGAAAACTTGTGATTCCAAGTGACATCACACGCTATCCAGAATGTTCTGGGGTGCTACTCTTGAAAACGATAATCGATATATCGTGACATTTGTCGTGTCGAATCCTACTCTAAGTTCCATCGTTTTTAATGTCGTATCGATGACTGAACGAACGATACATAATCCGATATATCGAGCTTAACCCTACTCTTAGGTTTAAATGTCGGACACGAATATTCGAATTTGACCACGACCACCATGTGATTTTTGCGATAATCTCAACGACACCTCTTAGGACGTCGTCGGCATTATCGTGTAGTGAATTTCGTATCCTATCAATATAAAATATTATTCAAATTCGTCTAAATATTATAAAAGTAAGTGATGTACGGAATAAAACAGTTTATTTATTTAAAAACGACACACCAACAGTTTAAGTACCTATTAACAATTGGGTAAGTAAAATATTAAATAAAAACTGTTGCACGATGTGATTATTTATGATTTTTATATCAAGTGTAGCCATGAGCACTCCTGCTAATTTCTGTTAACGTTTTCAGAAGTTTACAATGTTAAAGCGAAAGGGCGCTATACAAAAAACAGCGAGCGTGAAAGAGCTAGCGAGTCTTATGTATCTTAGATTCTCAATCTATTTTTGTTACAGAGAGGCCCCACAGATTAAAAAATGAGGCCATAGAGAATATTCAGGTTTTCAACAAACTTTGCATTTATTATTCGTATCATTCACTCCGAACATAGTCTATGGATACGATAAACGACAAGGAATTCGAACATTTGTTAGAGTAGGGTAAGGTCGATATATTCGAAGTAATGTCGTGTCGTTTCGAATGTATCGTTGTCGATTTCAAGAGTAGCACCCCTGATTAAGTCCACCCGTCGTATCTAGGTACTAGTCAGAACTGTTATGATAAACATGATATACAAGCTCTATATTGCTTTGGTGATTGGTTCTTAGATATAATTTGGATTATGAGAGAAACTATTATTTCTTTCGAAACAGTAATAGGACTCGCAAGTACATTATGTTATATCGTAAATATTATTACATTCAGTTCAATTATAGAAGTCCATACTTGTGTAATGACCATAGAGGAATAGTATAGGAGGAAATATAGTAGTAATATAAATAGTAGGAAAATGATGTCATAAATACTTCTTTTTTTTTACAAAATGTAATGAAATATAAAATAATAAGATGATGAATAGCCGCTCCCGCATTTAGCAGGTATTTTGCCAGTGTCAAGTAATTAATAGCATTAAATAATTCAGGAAACATCTACATAATTATCAATAAAATGCGCGATGAAGGTGAAAAAGATGGCGGATAACTCCCGACATAAGTTTGTACTTATGTTAGTTAAGTTATATAAATAATACATATCTATGTACCTTGATTTATTATATTTCGGTGTCGTGTCCCATAAATATAAATCAATTAATGGTAAAATAAACTTTTTAAAAACAATATTTTATTTAATTGCCCTTAAAAAAGAAAATAAACTTTAAATTAAATCAAACCAATCAATTTAGTGGGGTACAGTCCTGGATTAGTCTATAAGCTATTTAAGTAGTTGCTTAGGGCATCCCGCCACCAGAGACGACCGAGTAAAAAAAACGGCCACACGAAAGTTAAAGCAATTTCGAAATCTTTTGAAATCATGTTGTGCCGATCCTACCTAGCATGGGATAACAAGGTTTGCTAGAATTCTTTTAAAATCTTTCAGCACCTGGCATTAGCGTTTACAGCGAAATGCTATTTTCAGAAGCTGGTCTGGTATACGAAACCAAGCGGAGTCGCCTCTTACCAACAAATGCGGAAAATTTGGTATTCATTCGCCGCAATTTGCCAATTGTTAATATTGAGTTCTAAACTAATTAATAAAACACGGGTGATTATAAACATAAACGGTATCCATAACCTATCGTGGTATGATTTGCCTTGTGTAAAATAATGAGATTTTTTGAATTTTACTATCCGGTATCCGGCCGGTTACTGAATTACTATCCGGTATCCGGCCGGATAGTGAAAACAAGGCGGATAGGCCGGATACCGGATTGTTACCGGATATCGGTTTCATCTCTAATTCATACCATTCCCTTTGGCGACACCAACGCCGTTGTGGAAGGTTTTTGAACTGTTATTTATAGCATACAGCTGGACACTTTTTCATTTTTTTTCCCATAGGAGATTATTCTCCTTTACTTCTACACTCCATAGCCTAGGCTAGGTTATGCATTTTGTCTCTGACTACCGCGTCTAATGACTCTAATGTCAACTTCGTTGTTGCTACCCTCAATTGCTAGCCCATATCAGGACAGTGACGTATCGTAGGCCCATTACTCACTCACTTAATTAACCTACCCTTTGCCGACCGTCATGACGGACGACACGTGTTCTCTTGTATCGCAGTACCCACTAATTAGACAGATAAATCCTTTCTACAAATTATGGTACTCGGTATTCCTGACAACTTTCAACAGTTTTATCAAGTGATTAACGGACTTATTATAGCCAGATTTCAATAAACGGTACTATGATAATCGCTTTACAATGAATATGACAACATTTTACATTTGAAATTTGCCGGGAGTTAAACTCGCTACCACCTCAACCAGTGAGTCGAGCTAAATATATTTAATATTACCTACTTTAATTTTTTGAAAGTTAACTCAATATAATATCTTTCAAAAATTTACAGTTACATTTATAGAATAGACATTTATAGAAACAAAAATACTTTGAGAGTAAGGCCCAATATTCACAATAGAGAGCAATTTATACTTGAATGTTGGAACGCGCCCGAGTGTTAAAGGAAAGGATAAAAAACAGCAGAAAACATTATTGAGGGATGACGTGCAGCGCAGTGTTGCTAGCTCTACCAACGGGGAAAGGTATGGCTTCAGGAAAATCTTCCAACTATTAAAAAGTATTAAATTAAAAATATTATCTGAAGTGAATTTTTTTTGTACCTTTTTAATCCCTAAGCTCTTAAGTGCTCTGCCTTAGTATGCGCTAAGTTACGTCTATTTTTCCAAGCCTCATACCTGATTTCACTTATCATTAGAAGTCTGAAATTAAAATAAATCTCTCTCCCAATCGTTTACTAACAAAACTCTCATATAATTCGCTCGTTTCAATGTTCTATGTTGTTTCCCTGTACAGGGCAACACTCACTGAACGACTGTAAAATGATGAGAAATTGATTGGAGTTGGATGATTGGCGGCACGTTTTGGACGATTGCAATAGTCTGGCCTTCATCCGGTGCTTTTTTACCAAGATTACTATTTACCTACAGTAAGTTCATCATATTATTAGTATTCCTGTTAGCATCTACTTTGACAACTAAACTAAAATGCTTGTGCTACGGGTAGGTGCAATCATATAAAAACTTTTTTCGTATCGATAAAATAGGAGAAACCATGGATTATGGTCATGGATTCAATTCATAGGGATTTCATTGGTTCTTGAATCCTGATTACGGGGCCGAAGTACTTTTTTAAAATAGATTCACATAACACAATAATCAAATTTAATATTGAACGAACACAATTCATAATCCATACTCCGATTACTGTTATGAATTTTATATTGCCTCATTAACTTTATATTGTATAATTGTTAATTGAGAAAAACAGAAAAAAATAAAATCCTTATTTGAAAAAAGCAACCATGGAGTTTATTGCCCATTCTTCTCCATAGGAAATGCATTCCAAATGGGTGGTAGAGCTACTATTTTTACTATTTATTGACGATCATAAGTGCCTGTATTGGTTTATATGAATAAAAAATATTCTGATCTATTCTGATCTGCAGGGTGATTTTAAAACACTCGGAATCGAATTCGGAAACGGAATCGGATCTTTCCGTCACGGATTCCAGCCATCGCTATTTTGATTTCCGTACCCGACGATTTTTGACATTTCTCGTCGGATAAACCCATTCGAATCGACGGAAAGTTTCCGACACCTTTTTCCTCGCGGAAAGCTTCCGAAATTGAACAAAAACATAAATAAAATACCAAATTTAAGTGTTATCTAAATACTTGCATAATATTTAAGGTAAGTCAGTACTAAAAAGTGTTTAAAATAAACCCATTAACGTTGTTTTATGGCCCTTTATATTATTGTGAAAATTATTCCCTTCAACCTTCGATAGGATGGAATATTATCTTATAGGAGACAACATAGGGCGGCTGCTGTGCAGCGCCGGCAAACAATCGTGCTGCATTATTCACTTCGTGGTTGTGTTTTTATTTACCGAAATACAGCGCCATGCGCCATCTATGACGTAGCTCTGAAACTTCGTGGTTGCAAAGGCGTGATGTTACCCTTCACTTTCACTTTGACGTATCAGAAAAATTTTCGAGGTTCGTTATAACCAAAAATAATGAAGGAGAGTAAGTTTTAAATCGATAATTTAAATAAGTAATCAATTTCCATTTTTATAATTATGATAAGTGTGTTTATATAAGACTTTTTGGCCCTAACAATTCGTATTAATAACTGTTTTGTAATCGAATTTTATTTCTACCATTTCTACCATTTTTAAACGTTCTTTGTAAACGCACACAATCTTTCCGACGTCGGAACTTTCCAATTGGCCCTTCCGTACGCTATTCAAAATCGCGTTTTGTCATGCCGTCGGAAACGGAATCGACAACTCGAAGTTTTCGATTCCGTTTCCGAATTCGATTCCGAGTGTTTTAAAATCACCCTACTGATCTGATCTGTCGAAATATGAAACGAAGAAATTCATTATATATTTGTAGACTATAATAAACATTAAAATCAACTTCATATTATAATTGAATAAACATAATTAGTAAAACAATCACCCTTGATCCTGATTTTAAGCTTTCTAATCACGAATAATCTCCAGAGCTTTAAGATTAAGATTTACTCAGGGACGCTTAACTTACTAAGCTACGAAGGTTTACGTCGTAGTCGGCTACACGTAGCGTAGAATTGATTTCGTAGTCGACTACGGCGTAGTCAAAAATATTTATCAGTGGTACAACGATTTAACTCCACGCTTTTTTTGTGATGTCCTTAAAAGTTTTTGATCACGTAAACGTTACTTACGTCACGTAACTTAATTACTATGCTAAAGCATCTAAAGCATAGAAATTAAAAATGAAATGACGTTTGATACATCATCATTATCACGCCTGTATTTCCCGAAGCGGTAGGCAGAGGTGCACTATAGTGCGCCCACACTTCGCCGATGTATTTTGGTCCCAATGTAATAGGGGGCGAGCCTATTGCCATTATACCGGGCACATTCCCCCTCCATACGACGGAGATTTGGGCCATAGTCCACCACGCTGGCTCAGTGCGGATTGGTGAACATCACACGCCTTTCTATAGACGTGCAGGTTTCCTCACGATGTTTTCCTTCACCTTTCAGCAAGTGGTAATCATTGTTGAAAATTACATTCGCACTTGAAAATTATCTCAGGCCTGGGATTTGAACTTGCACCCCTTACGTTCAAGGCGGGCGTTTTTCCCACGAGGCTACTACTGCTTTTGATAAGACTCTCAAATTTGTCTCGTCGGGAATAGGCTCCACCCGGTGCTATGAAGCAAGAAATTTACGTCCAAACCACTAAACAATAACATAAAATATAATGTTTCAATATAAAAGTCTAAGAGTATTTTAAGATAAATATACTCATCTGTGTCACAGCTTATGAACCTTAAAGATAACCTCATAAAGCTCGAGATGAACATAATGTAAGATTCAAGCATATTTTTTTATGGTTTAATATAAAATATATGAAAGGGATTTTAGGTCGGAGTAATTTTTTTCCAGATTTAAGCGAAGAATTTATGGTAAGAGCTACAAATGCTTTTCATTAGTTATTAAGTACTTTATGGTTGTGTTTTAAGGTTACCTCCTGAGGTTAACTCCTGAGGTCACTACTGTAGTACTACTTGGGGACAACTTAAGGGGCAAGTGTACTATTTTATAACGATGTACAAACTATTTCGGTTCGACTGTAAATACGCTACGATCATATTATGTTCAATAACTATTATGCAGTGGTAGCCTCGTGGGGTAGAACGCCCGCCTTGAACGTAAGGGGTGCAAGGTCAGATCCCGGGCCCGCAACTCTGAGGTAATTTTCATGTGCGAATGTCATTTTCAACAATGATTACCACTTGCTGAACGGTTAAGGAAAACATCCTGAGGAAACCTGCACGTCTATACCTCTGCCTACCCCTTCGGGGAATACAGGCGTGATGATGTATTTATTTATTCAATTGAAAGTCAAATATTAAAAAAAGGAAGTAATGCTAAAAAACTGGACTATCTACCTATATTCAAATGACATTGAAATTATTATAAATGTTACGATTCTCAAGAGTTGCCTTTAGTGCCCTTATCACAGTGAGATAAGGCCCAATTTACGACGACAATTCAGTTTTACAGCCGCAAATGATATCGTTGTTAAGATGCCTTCCTTATTGTTAGTGGTGACTACGTGACTTTCGCTAATGACGCCTGTAAACTTGGACTTAGGGCTGTCAATTGCAGAGAACTCACAAAATGAAAATTTTTTTGTAAACTTAAAATAACGGCTTAGGGATGTTCCATGTATTCCAACCATGGAGATATTATAACGGAGATGGCATATCGAGCCCGCACTGCGGTAATTTTTTCTGGTGTATTTTCCCATGTATACTACAGGTTCATGAGATAACAAAAATGGCGGAATAATTGCCGCAGAGCCATACGAAGAGTAGAGTCGTTTTGGGTACTCTAGTTACTCTATGATTACAACCAATATAAGTGCTTAGTGATTTGACACTGGCAGTAGCACAATACTGTAGCCGTTGTTCATAAAGAAAAAAAGGAAGAGGAATATGCACTCAGTGCGACGAAATGTCATCTCGTTTAAAAAAAATCTATCTTCGTATACAATCCAAAATATTTTAGGTAATTTCAATATCATATAGAGTTAAGATTTTTGAACAAGCATTAAATTATAATTTAAGATTTATTAATTTAAATCAAAAATAAAACATTGATATATGTATTCAGATTGTTGACAACCCTATTCAGAGGCGATCGCGTTTTACAGTTTGTAAAATAGTCGAGAGCCTATCGTTATTTGCATTTTGTATTGTCAGTTTAATTTCCATTGCCATTAAGTCTTTTCGAATAAAACGAACTATATCGATCGATTATATAAAAGTGTAACATTCAACGTGAAAGTAAATTGTACATACATACTAAAAGATTTAATAGAATGCAAAAAATGCTTGCCTTCACACATTTCTTACGGATTATGACTATATTTTGCATCTTCTAAGAAGAAGTCCATTTTTTTATTTTTTTTTACGAAATGAGTGAAATGATGAAATTTAATGGAATAAGATGAGGAATGGCTTCACCTGCGACTAGCGCGAGTATTTCGCCAATGTCAAGTAATTAATAGCAAGGACAAATTCAATAAATACACATTATAAATAAAAATGTATAATGACAGTGATAAAGATGGCGGATGAATCTTAAGTAATTTAAGTATGTTATCAAGAAGTCCATTTAGAGAGGCTATTTGTCTTAAGCGACACTTTTGGGTGATAGCAGTGGTAGCCTCGCGGGCAAGAACGTCCGCCTTGAACGTAAGGGGTGCAAGTTCAAATCCCAGGCCCGCACCTCTGAGATAATTTTCATGTGCGAATATCATTTTCAATAATGATGACCACTTGCTGAACGGTGAAGGAAAAAAAAGTGAGGAAACCTGCATGTATATAGAAAGGCGTGTGAAGTTCACCAACCCGCACTGGGCCAGCGTGGTGCACTATAGCCCAAAAATCTCCCTCGTATTGAGGGAGAATGTGCCCGGTATAATGGCAATAGGCTCGCCCCCTATTACATTGGGACCAAAAATACATCGGCGAAGTGTGGGCGCACTACTGTGCACCTCTGCCTACCCCTCCAGGGAATACAGGCGTGATGATGTATTATTATGATTTACATATACATATTTGGAATCAGCTAATTTTTCTGCGTCCAATGAGTATGCTCTCCTGTTAAGTTAAAAGAATGTCGCTTAAGCCAAATAGCCTTTCACCCCTCGATATATAGAGCTATCCATGTTACCTATATAGAAAATTATTTACCATTTACAAACGAAATATAAAAAAATAGCAACACATTTATTACTAATTAACTAAGAAAAATTAACTGCTGCCCTTATCTTTTCATCGAAACAAAAGTATAACTTAATAAATCAGTTCAGAAGCAAGTTTTATTGAATAATTTTCTTGTACCTACCTAACTTTGAGAGCATCTCGACTCTTCAGCAGATGCTGCTAACGATCTCTCCGGGAAAATTAGCAAGAAATGTTGTCTTATGCTATAAGTACTAAGGCTGAACTATGGATAGAGCAGAGCGTTTATGAGAATATCTATGGCGTATTACATGTTTATCATAAAAGATAAAATTATAGGGATGTGCTCTATGCACTTCTGAGAGTAGCGAGTGATTCGACATGTTTTTACAAGTATGTCAACAATCAGCACAGTCGTCGGTAGTACACCCTAAAATTCTTTGCACATCCCTAGCCCTGACCCCGCTTCAAACTTTCCTTCTACCAATTAGGGCATTCATATTACCCGAAACACATCTATTAGTGTTATTGTTATAGCGGGCAAGTCTTCTGCTGAATACCAATAGGTCTGTTGTACTACCGTAGACTTTGTTTACTGTACCTACTCAAATAATGAAACTACACCTTTATAGACACTAGCGTTGTTAAGAGCTAATGAGTTCTGAAAATATAAATGTACTTAATTTATAATTTTATATATATTTTTTGCTTGAAGGCTTAGTAAGCTGATGGTACTTGTATAACTAATAAATTTGTCGTGTCTACCACCCCAGTACAGCCAAAAGGAGATGGCGGGACGAACTGGACTAACATGTAAAACCGTAACCCATCATAGCCCTTTAGTGAGGAATGGAGGAACGGCAAGGCGGCCCTTGCTAGCAGTGGGACACAATTGACTCATAATAATAATAGTGTTGAAGTACATACAACAGTTTGTGATATACAACTAAGTGTTATAGCAACCCTTGGAAATAAACCTGTGGTCGTGGTCGTTCCACTGATTAGATTTAAAAATACACACAGCTATCTAATATGATGGAGCATCGCTTGAAAACATCTCGATAGTTGGCTGATTTACTTTTCGTTATATTCGTAATAACCAGTACACGGGTATGAAGGTTTTTTTAAAATAGACGGAATATGTTTTTGATGGTATTTTTATATAAATTGACAGGACCACTATCGGTCAGCTAGTAAAAAAAAAGCTACCTTAGGATTTCATCCATCATATTTATTACATTTATCGCCCATTTTCATTTATAATGTGTATTTATTAAATTTGCTCTTGTTATTAATTACTTGAACCTGGCTGAAATACCTGCTAACCTTAGTTGGAGCCATTACTCATCTTACTTCATCATTCCATAAAAAAATAAGAAAAAAACTAGCTTAGTCATAGAAGCTTTAACTAAAACAATAGTGTGGTGTTAAATAAAATACTAATCCGGAGCCCAAATGAACGTTAAGTTATTTACCAACACTCATTACAGCGGGGCTAACATTAACACTAAGCTGCCTTCCAATTATGCTGCAACCAATTAACGGCCGTTCCATTGGTTCGTTACTAATTAACATTTTAATTAATATAGAACAGAGCGTTAATTAATCGCATTACTGGTTAATGCCAAATTAACATTTATTGTTTTGTGGTTAGAAAATGAAATAGAGTCATGTGATTTAAATGTAGAAGTAATTTACCGAAAAGTTTAAATAATTTATTGAAAAGTCGTTAGTTCGACTCTTCAAGTAAATACGAAACTTTAACATACAAAAAATAGAATTGATCATTAAGCCTCCCGTACACTGCGCGTCAAATTAATTTTTGCCATACCAAAACAAACTGTATTGACTCATAAAACAGTTCATTCTTTAACTAAATGACACTGACACCGCTTTAACCAAAGAAATTCAAGCTTTGTGCATATTGACACAGAGTTCGTTTTCTTTTAAAAAAATGCTGTTTATACACTTTTAAGTACACATCGACAGGTAAAAAGGGGGGACTGTGGGGTATTTAATTTTCTATTTTTATTTTTTACTATTATTATTTTCTCTTCTATATGTAAATAATTTGAAGTTGAATTGGTAAAAAGTGACTTATGTTGGCTAATATACCGTTATAAATATAGTTGGAATCATTGAAATTTTCTCCGTTTTTTGAGCTGGGTTTCGTGCAAAGTAACTAAAATGGCGCTTGAGTATATTCGCTTTTTAACTGCCGATATGCTGATCGTATCACATATCAGACGAGGGTAGGAAACCAATAAAGCAGGTTTAATTAAGCGCATCGTGGTCTTCGTGGCCTGCGCCGGGGGACTACCTTAGTCAACATTGGAAGCCCGTTCTGCACACAGAGAACACACATATACCTTAAAATAACATTTATTTAGCCAGCTTGAGGAACTTATTTATGGTTGAATAAAATACTACATCGAATAAGTGCTTTTACATGTACAAATAATTGGAAGACATGACAGAACACAATGCTTGCCCCAGATAACTGAGATTATCGACAAAGTTAAATAGTTTTATTTTCTCACTAGCTAAAAGTAGCCTAAGTTACTCCTTATAACATCAGCTATCTGCCAGTGAAAGTCCCTCAAAATCGGTACAGCAGTTTCGGAGTATAAAACAGACAAAACATTAAAAAAATTGTGGTTCGGTTATAGGTTCCGTGTGTACTATATGCATTGAAAAAAAAAATGATATAACAATCAGGCATTTCAATTTTATTTATTTGTATAGAAAAATGCATTTAAAGTTTGTTTGATTTTGAAATTTTGATAAATTAGTGTAAGATAACTACGGCTGAATACTTATAATAAAATAATACCGTCTAAAACGTTTCTGTAAAAAGTCCGCCCTAGATAATTTTAGACTCCACGTCACTTAGTGTCAAGATTGCGTCGCAACCAGACACTTTGAGCTACATTCACTTTATCATTTTAATACTTTTATAAATTACTTACTAACTGAATATAAAAAGAGTTGAAACCGAAAATTTATAGAGATAATTTTATTGGTTTTGACTATTTAAGTTTTATCATTTATTACTAGCTGTGCCCGCGACTTCACCCGCGTGGACTTTAGGGAGATTACCCGGAAATATGGGTATTATGTTTTTCCCGCGGAACCCTAATGCTTTTTCTAAAATTAAAGTAGCCTAAGTTACGCCTTGGAACGTCAGCTATCTGTCAGTGAAAGTCCCATTGAAATCGGTTCAGCCGTTTAGAAGTTTACCTCAAACAAACAGACATACAGACAGACAAAAAATTTTAAAATTGCGTTTTCGTTATAGGTATCGTATATACTTTCATACGCATTTGGTAAAAAAGTGTTATTTTGATATTACAAACAGACACTCCAATTTTATTTATTTGTATAGATGTATAGATAAGTTATGATAAACATGATATACAAGCTCTGTATTGCTTTGGTGATTGGTTCTTAGATATAAGTTAGATTAGGAGAGAAACTATTATTTGTTTCGAAACAGTAATAACTTATTATAATACTATTTTTTATAATAAAACGTTTACATGACACAAAAGTAATTACCGAGGGAGCATAACCTCGTATATTCTTTATCTACTTAAGGGACGTAGGTTATGTAAATATTCCCCGGAATACTGAATAATGTTGTACTATTTGAGTCGAAATTTACTATTATTTTAACATGAGACAGAGAGCCGCAACAGAGAGCCGCAGGGTAATTACTTAATTCTTCTACTACTACTACTACAGCCCTTTTAACGTCTCACTGCTGGGCACGGGCCTCCCCTCAATGCGAGGGGGATTCAGGCCATAGTCCACCACGCTGGCCCAGTGCGGGTTGGCAGATTTCACACATCTATCGAGAACTAGACAAGTTGAACCGTTTCATAGCAAGTGATAATCTCGGATGAAAATGAGATTCGCACATAAATCCTAGAGGTGCGAGCCGGGGTTTGAACCTGCACACTTTGATTTGCAAGGCGTGCGTTCGACCACTCGGCTACCACTGCTATGTTAATTATGCTTAATTCTTCATATTTACGAAATGATGAAATTTAATGGATGAGGAATGCTTCACTTGCGACTAGAGCGGCTACTTCGCCAATTTCAAGTAATTAATAGCAGGGGAAAATTAAATAAACACACATAATAACAATACCCGCTAATTACAGGTGCAGCCAATCCTCATCTTATTCCATTAAAATTTGATAATTTATTTACATTTTTTTTTGGGTTACACATAAATTAAAGGTCAGACAAGTACTGAGGATAATAATGAAGGTAAAGGATATTTATAGAGCAACAGCCGTGTCACTTTGTAAAGCCCATCGACCCGACTAATAAGCTTCAGATCGGATTATTTCGACCCAAAGACGGTAAATAGTGCTTAGGCAAGTATTTTATTTATCAGAAAAGTGTTCCAATATTGTTATACTGACAGTTATATTTACGTATTGTATTATTTTCTGGACATATTCCGGGATTTGGTATAAGTACTTCTATAGAAATATAGAAGTAAGGGCATGGATATTTGTTTATTTATATCTTTTGTCTTGCCTACAAATTTGTAGATTTTGTAATCTGGCATATAAATGGATCGTAACTTTCTATATATTTTGGACTTATCTATGTAGATACAATAAGAGCTCTTACACACGAGCGGCATCTTGCTAACGGCAGAGGCAACTGCAGCCGTCGACACGTGTCAGCGGCAGCCGTCGACGACAGCAGTCGAGCTATAGCGACACTTGCAGTTGTAGCGTGCCGAGCTCGCCATTTTGTCAGTCGACTGCAAACTGCAAAAGTTTAAATTTGTTGCAAATTTGTAAAATGAGTTCCAGTGACGAAATTGATATTGAATTGCTAATTGTGGCAGTAAAGAAAAATGCGTGTATTTGGTAATAAAATAATAAAAAACAGAGCATGGATGTCGGTATGTGAAGAAGTTAATCCATTTTGCAACTGACTCTTGTACTATGAGAGCCGACGACGACTGCCGCTGATCTCTATAGTTGAGATGTCGACGGCTGCCGTCGACACGTTAACGGATGCCGCCGACACGCGTCGACGGTTGCCGCCGACGTGTGTCGACGGCTGCAGTTACCTATGCCGTTGGTAACATGCCGCTCGTGTGTAAGAGCTCTTAATCGGGCGAAGTACAATTTAGTACAATGATTTAAGGTATTAAAACTTAAAATCACTGTTTACATAATAACTTCTAGAATCACTACTTGTGAAGATTTTGAGATAAAACGAACCCTATAGAAATAGAGATGATTATATTTCTAAACTTATAAGAAATAAATACTTGGACCAGCAAGAGTCAGTAAAAGAAATATTCCATTATTCTTTCATTATTCCTATTTGAATGCATCATTCTCAAAATAAAATATTTGTTTTATACTTAACGGTGTCTAAGTAAAACGTGGTAGGTTACAAAGTGATTGTTATTCTACCCATAGACTGTTTTTTGATTCATTCAGACGTGGTTACAGAAGGCCCGTGTAGCGGGCAGTGTGCCCCTGAAATATTCAGCGTAGGTCGCTCTGTTTTATGCATACGGCCATCTGTTGTCTCGCTTTGTTACCTCGGAGCATAAATTGCGAGATCGCGGGGTTAAATGCACGGCACGAATCGCGTGTAGCCCTTCTAACGACCAACTGCCACAAGCCATCTTGTAACATGAACATAATTTTTACCTAGTCTAGCTACTACTTACATAGCGAAAGGATACAAAACTATGATGCCCCCGGCACATTGGGCCGAGCTAACACAAACTGTTCATGACCCATAGAAAATCCAATTTCAATGATATGTCTTTGACAGTGCGAGCGGACTTAGATGCGTGGTTGCATACCTTTTACCGCAGATATTAAATCTTTACGTATACGAATACAGAGTTCATTTTGGTATTGGCATATGATTTGACGCGCGCGTCTATACGTGGCTACTTATTATAATAACTCATATCAGGCCCTATTATTTCTTGCCTAATAGATATTTATAGCGTCTTAAAATGCTTTTAGCTGTCGCTGTATATTTTGATATTGTGCCCGAAATATCACTAATCCGAGAACTGCCTACGCCGCGGCATCATCCGACCTTCAGACCTGTCCCCAGATGTGACGGAAAACATGGACCCACCTCGGCGTATCGATCCCGGTTGCCTTGGAGTCCGCCGGCCCGGCGCCCACAAGTTTTGGAAATACTATGACAAGATATGCGCCTTCAAGTGGACTTATGTCATCTGTATACGAGTACATACATGTTAGCGTAACGATTAGTAGTAATGCTTCTAGACTGTTATGTAACCTATGATGGGTAGATTCGTTTTAGCTTGAGGTATATAACACCAGAAAAAATCGCGTCAAAAAAGTCTAAACGTTGTGAAGATCAAATCTTCACAAGATTTGAACCCAAACCAAAAAAAACAATTAAGGAAAGTTGCCATAGTTAACGACGTCGTATTTACGTCGTCATCGTCAGTTGGTTACGGAATCCACGATAAAATTACTAATTTCGATACCACTACACAATAATCAATACCCTTTCCAGGTACCTGGTATCTACCTACAATGATCGTGTCCATACTTTGTTACATCTTAGCCGATATTACCACATCCGGATGCGGGTACCACGGATAGTCGAGCCCGACAAGTTTCACCGAGTTTAACTAGTAAGCGAGCCGCTCTGAAACAGGAGTTTCAGCGTTGAGCAAACGTCCTTGAGCAAGATTAGTTATCGTCATAGTACCATAGTTAAACAGTAGTAGCACCAATTTTGAGAACTGAAGGTATTTTTCAACACAAAATAAATAATTCGTTTTACGAAGGTTTGTTGTATTCTTGTATTAGAACATATCTCTAAAGTATTAGGAAAGGTAGTGCTACATAAGTGTCTAGGTACGTAGATCATTCTAGTTTATATCTTCTACGATAGAGGTTATCCCAATATTTCAGATAGGCGCTCGCTCTGCTGGGTAGGTACATACGTCTTAATATTTCAGCTGCCCATGAACTTACCATTTATATTTTCCACACGTTTTCCAACGAGTTTTCTTAGCAAAAATATTCGAGATATTATAAATAGGATGTATGATCACGTAGAGTCATACATTTAATCTTATTATTAGTTTTTGTAATCATGTTCATTGTGAACGGAATTCTTAAAATATATTTTTAATTCAGACAATTTATTTTTACAGATTTTATAATTTTAGATAGATTTTATAATTTTAGATATTTATTTTTATTTTTTAGCAGTGGTAGCCGAGTGGTCGAACGCACGCCTTGTAATCAAAGTGTGCAGGTTCAAACCCCGACACACACCTCTGGGTTTCAAGTGCGAATCTCATTTTCATCAGAGATTATCACTTACGGTGAAGGAAAACATCGTGAGGAAACCTGCACGTCTGAGGGAACTTGACTAGTTCTCGATAGATGTGTGAAGTCTGCCAACCCGCACTGGGCCAGCGTGGTGGACTATGGCCTGAATCCCCCTCGCATTGAGGGAAGGCCCGTGCCCAGCAGTGTGACGTTAAAAGGGCTGTAGTAGTAGTAGTAGTAGATATATCTTGCTTACTACTATCTCATTTTAATTTTAAGTTATTATATTAATTTTATTTAGAATTGTTAATAGTAGGTGACATAATAAATTATGTTTCTAAATAAATAGACATGTATTATACTCGTATTTTCGGAATCTGCACGCCTATGGAGAGGCGTGTAAAGTTCACCAATCCGAACTGGGCCAACGCGGTGAACTATGGCCCAAATCTCCCACGTATTGAGGGGGAATGTGTCGGGTATAATGGCATAAAGCTCTATTAAATTGGGACCAAAATCCACCATCTAAGTTCACAGCAGTACACCATGTATTTTATGCATAACTGGCGTTATATGAATAAGAATAATATTGGTATATACATAATTTCATACTTCTGGTAGGTACATACTTACATCTCGTCTACTTAAAGCATGTGTGTATTAATTCCGCACTGTAATTACGAGCTTTGGCGGCGCGATGTGACGTGATTTGACAACTACGCCGGCGCTGAGTGCTTCCCGGTGGAGGCTTTGATCCAGGTAAGGGGATAAAAGCTGAAATGTTGTCTTCCTCTTACTGGTATGTACCTATATGTGTAGCTAGGTGTCCCAATTTTGTGTCAAGGTGTTCAGACCGAGAAGCCATTTAATATGTCTGAACCATGTGGGTTACAAGCGGTTACCTATTTGGGTACTCAACTTTATAAGCGCTCTCTCTCTTATTTTGGGCACGTAGTTTACGCCCTTATTTTATTAATTTTAATCACCTTCGGATCTCAATGCCGCTAATTCGGATCTCATACCTACTTCACCACCACGACACATAAATAACAATATAAACTAGCTAAGCTCGTGATTTCGTACGTGATTTTCCCAAACTTACCCTAAGTTACTCCTCTTAAATGTGAAATTTCCGTCAAAATCGGTTACGCCGTTTCAGAGTTTACCCGGAACGAAAAGACAGACAGACGAATATAAAAAAAATGCGTTTTCGGTATTGTTGACGTAGATAAATATTGTGATATTTAGATATGTGTTATTAAATATTATAAACAGATACTTCAATGTTATTTATATAGACGGATTCCTAGCGTAGTGTCTCAGCGACACACGTGTAAGATAGATGATGTCAGTAACTTGCTATTTTTAGCGTAACATCTTCTTCTTCTAATTTAAGGGCTCGGCCCTTGTCGGTGCATCTGATGAAGTCCCCGCCATCTGGGTCGATCCAGTGCAGCCTTCTTCACCTCCACATACGACATGACACCAACCTTATCTTTTACTTGACTCATGTAACATATTCGCGGTCTACCTCTCCCACGCTTTCCGTAGATCTTGCCTTCTATGATGTTCTTAATAAAGGTGTCATGTTGCATGAGATGGCCTATCATCTTTCCACTTCTGTTCCTTATTGTCTCTAATAATGTATTTCGTTCTTGCACTCTTTTCAATACATCCTCAACCGATAAAAATAGTTCCCATCACCCTACTGCCCGTATAAACAGGGCACAATATTTTTCCGCTACGTCCAGTAATGGACAATCAATAGTAGCGACTAGCGGAGGAGGCAGGAAGCAATCGACACGTATTATCTCGGCCCGACCAGCCGGACCACATTACGGGCAAGCGTACCTTGTTACACCTTGTATGTGTACATATGTAATTAGTTGCCTTGGCAATCTATACATTATAGAACATAAAAATAGTTTCTGCCTATAACCGTTTTAGACTTTGAAATCATCCAACTGATATGCCCCAAACCGGTTTCAGACAAAGGCAACAATGCGGAAATAGTTTTAGACTACTAAGTAAACAAAATGTATGTTTTTTTTAGCGTAGTAGCACACGGTGGGTATCCTATCCGCTAGTTCTAAATAACAGTAATGCATATGAGATGTTTTAGTAGAAAATTATGGGCTTGTGAAGTTTCACATTTTCCAGGTAGGTACGAAGTCGTGTGACCAGCAAAAAGTTTAATTAGATTTCACTGTATTCGGTTAGGAAAGTAAAAGGTTTTACTTCTTACCGACAGATATGTGGTTTGTTTTAGAAAAGTTTATTAAAGTATACATAGCTCGCATCGCATTCCTAATAAAAGTCTATAGTTATTGTACCTGAAGGTTTAAAGCTTTTGAACAAACAGGATACCAAGTCAATGCCAAGTCAACTTAATTTATAAAGACATAGGTATTAAAATGAAAAAACACAGATTAGGTACGTAGTTTATCTTTAGGTATATTTGTTTGTGAATGGTAAATGTACATCGGTACCTACTAAACTGTAACTTTAGTAACAACATTCCCATTAACCGCACGATCAACAAATATCCAAACAGTATCTCAATGTACTAGCAATAATACAAATCCTAGTGATTTCTTAATACTAGTGGCCCATATTAAAAATAACTGTATTATCTGACGAAAAAAGCAGATTTTTCAACGAATTATCCTCAAGCTAATTTAGCGTGTACATTTCGTGTTTGCCACAGAAAATCCATCTTTATATTTATTCATACAGGGTACATTTTTAAAGAGTTTATATTCAGGACATAACCGTTAACTCTAATTTAATATCACGTACGGACTATAAAACAAGTTTCATAACTTTTGACAGTTTGCTTTTCGCTAGTTGCGGCAACATTTTCGCAGATATCTTTAAAGTTTCGCATAAAGTTCGGGATACGCTTGTCTGCTTAAGTCGCAAAGAGGGGAAGGCATCGTTTTATGATGTAAGGAAGAGAAGAAAATATAACTATGAGCAAAGTTTACGACAAGATGCCTTTAAAGTTTATGTTAACCTCGAGATATTATTCCATTGGTACGTGCTTAGAACACTACAATTAAACTAAGTTTGAAGTATACAATGTAAATTGAATTTTATCTTTATAAGCTAAAAATAATTTCAATTAGTAATGGTGTACTGAAATCCTTGGTGTTTTCCCGTAGATTTACACAGCTAAGCCGAACTTATTTATTTATTTATTGCACAATTCTACATGAGTAAAAAAATGTACAAAGGTAAGCTTAATGCCTCAGGCATTTTCTACCAGCCAACCTTAGAGTAATGTAGAGAGAGGAAAATACAAACAAACTAAGTGGGTGCAAGAAATTAAAGACGTAAATGCAAAGACCGACGAGTCGAGAAAAAATAATATGATGGTAAAATACAAACTTAAAACCGTCGTTATAAGAACGTCATAATAACGGAATAACGGCGAGTAATATTTTTAACGAGCGGTATCGTTACAAGTTACATAATGCGTTCAACTTCACTTAATGGTTGTTTTCCGGACGACCCGGTTTTTCTTTATCTGATTGCAGAAAGTTTGTGCAACATCGATTTTGTTGTCTTCATCCTGTCAACGGTCTCATAAATTATTAGCACAGTTGATAGTTATTTAACGGTATTTTGAAACGACATACCTATGAGCCCATGAGGTTTATGGGAACAACATTAAAAGCGATGATTAATACGAGAAGACAGTTCTTGTAGACTGAAAACGAAATTTAAAATATTGTGTTTATAATTGAATATTTAGCTGTCATTTAGACAATTTTCTTTCAGATACAATCTTCATTTTTTTACTAAATGATTGAAATGATTAAATATTATTGGAATCAGATGAGAAAAAAACGGGTGATGGAATAAAAGTGATAGAGATGGCGGATTTCATAGTACATAGGTACAACGTTTCTCGAGTAACTTTCAGAGCGTTCTCGTCTTTGACTTGTGAATGAGGCTAGACGACTTGCTGGTTTTGTAGGTATTGAAACCTGCACGCCGTACATAACGTAATTTGATGTAGGTAAGTAGGTATGTATCTGCATCCTGTAGTCATACGAAATGATAAAATAAAAAACCTAGGTGCACTAAAAAGCTAGAAATAACCTTATAATTGAATCCATTTGGAGTCGGTGCCAATATACGTCAGACTAAGCAAATACACACATGAATTGGCACCGACTTCAAATGTAATGAATTATAAGGTTATTTCTAGCTTTTTAGTGTACCTAGGTTTTTGAAGTCGGCTTTTGTTAAAAAAATATTTATTTTCACTCTTTTTATAATCGTTGAAAATATGCAATTATTATCACCTCATAACAACCCTAAAAAAGTAAATATTTACAGCCAAACCCCCCCCACACCCCCCCTTAACATCGAACTTACCCCTTACTTTACTTTGGGGGTAAGTTCGATGTTCGTTAACAACCCGTATTAAGCAAAAACTAATAATCAACCTAAATGAAAACTCCTTAAAAAGCCGTATAAAACTACATCATCCACGTAAATAATGATCATAATAAACATAAAAATGTTAATAAAATGAAAACTGCTTGGCCGTTCAATTTTAAATTTTTATGGGACTAAATGGCATCTATTCCGCATCAAACAAAAAAATAATTACGTAACTCGGATCATAACTCGCAGCGTAATCGGTGTACATACATAAATAAAAATACCCATCGAATTGAGAACCTCCTCCTTTTTGGAAGTCTGTTAAAAATTAGGAATGGCTGCACTGCACCCCACTATAGATACACGTTGTAAAGAAAAAATAGCAGTCATGTTTTTGGTTTCGTCTATCAAATTGTCTTTGGCAAAATCATTGGAGCTATAAATCCAATTGGATTTGCAAATAAAAATACGTGATCAGGGTGATAAAGATGGTATCCACATAATATGTTATGTACGTAATACCAAAAAGGCCACATATGGGCAATAAATAAAAACCAAACATAATCTGTGAAGGTATTTTTGCCTAAAAGCTATCACAATAAATCCTTCTAAAGCGTCCTGTAATAACAACGAAATAAAATTTCACCCACAAATGTGTAATGGTAGGTACACATGGAGCTATTATTACCGTTTTCACAAAAAAATGAATTGAATTTCACCAGCGGCCATTGGCGTATAAGTTCCGGGTACGTAGATACGTAATACGTAGACACGTGCCGCCCGATACGTGCCCGGGTGGGATCCGGAATAGGGTTGCCAACCACTCACACTTACACCCGCGTTTAAACCACCTACAATGATAATTTTCAGGAGGTACAAGTATTCTAAATAAATAAAATCGCCAGACAACACATATGATCCTAAACTAAGCAAAGTTTGTACTATGTGTACCATACAATGGACTTGGGGCGATCCCAGTTACACCCAGACCAAGGTTAATTCCGAAAAGGTCATTTTCAAAAAAAATCCGCAAAGCAAAATTTAACAAATTGTCAAATCAAACAGTGAGCACAGTGGCCTACTTTCTAACCACTTGACCAAGCCGTCCCAGGTTCTAAGTATCGTACTATGGTACTATGGTACCCATGCACTATGGATTAAGCGTTAATCTTTGCTAATTTGGGATCATACGATGAGTATGTGTTGTCTGGCGTATGTATTTTCATACTGATAGATAGCTATGCTATCCCCAAGTGAGGCTATGAATTTTACGTGGGTGAAACCGCAGGCCACAACTAGTTGGATACATATGGCAACCCTGGCATCACCGTCGTGGCACACTGCCGGACCGAAGCACCCGGCGCCTCCTGCGAGCTCCGCTGTTTAATAATGCAACGGTTTGTTCGCTGCGCACTTTTGCTAACAGATAATTAGGCGCCGCGGTCCAAACTATCTAACAAGTTCCACAGCGCGCTTTTCAATGCGATCTCGTGGGCTTGTGACCTCAATCTTTGGTGCTAGCAACTATAGATGATGGGTTTCAACTTCGTAAATCGATATGACATTTGTCGTGTCAAATGCTACTCTTAGGGCATCTTTTTCACTGGCGTTCCATCTGACATTGAAGATTACATTGTATTTTCAATAATTATTACCACTTGCAAAACGGTGAAGGAAAACATTGTGAGAAAACCTGCATGTCTATAGAAAGGCGTGTGAAGTTCATCACCTCGCACTGGGGCAGCGTGTTGCAAATCTCCCTTCTATTGAGAGGGAATGTGTCCGGTATAAACAATTAATATCATTGGGTATAAAGGCAATAGGCTCGCCCCCTATTACAATAGGACCTAAATACACTGGTGAAATGTGGGTGCACTGCATTGCATTTCTGACTACCTTTCGGTGAATACAGGTGTAATGATTTATTTTAACTTATGATGTGGGTACAACACACCTGACTATGGCCTGAATCCCCCTCGCATTCAGGGGAGGCCCGTGCCCAGCAGTGGGACGTTAAAAAGGGCTGTAGTAGTGGGTACAACGGTGAATATTCAGCGCACGGTCTCTGTAGAGACAGCATAGCGTTTACAGTATAATCGTGCGTGTCCCTGCATGTAGAACGTTAACCACTAGCTCAACTAACTATCACACCTCACTGAATATGTATGAGACTGGGTTTTTAACTCTATTTATTAAGGATGTAATTCAAAACAAGGCTACATTCGACCATCGAGTCAACCATAAAACATCTGAAAATAGGGAAAAACTGTAAATACTCGTGATACAACTCTAGATTATCGCGGGAGGCGTTTAGTTAGATTTAAATTGTAGATTAAACTTAATCAAGTACTTGTAGAGATATGACTATTTTCTGTGTTGTACAGCTTATATCAGTTAGTCTTAAATTTAGAGTAGGTTTTCATTATTTTACTACTGTATTGTAGGACACTTTTGGCGGAATTATGTTTAGTTTGGTGTAGTTCGTTTATAACTAAAGCTTATAAAATAACTTAAACCGTACCCATAAATGAATAATAAATAAATAATGATCGCCAGACAACACATATCGTATGATCCCAAACTAAGCAAAGTTTGTACTATGGTATTAAAACATATTTCTAATGAAATGTGTTTTAAAAGTTACCAGTAGACAATACCCATATAGGAAATGGCGTAAATGCGGTACGGAGAGTGTATAAAGGGGTGTTGTAGGGTTGCTGGACATTGAACCCGGCGGCTATCTGAGCACAATGCTCGGTTGTTCGCAGTTTATCGGTTAATGTTATTCTTTTGTTGGTATTAGGTATATGGGATTATTAGGGCTTTCTATTAATAGCAATTCGGGATGTCCTGATATGCTAATAGGTTGTGAAGCTATAATAATGTTCTGTAATCTGGTATTTTAAAATATTTTTAGGCCTTTAAATATTTGTCACCACTTGTGTAAAGGCCTTACGTTCATAGGCCTGGAAAACAGTGTAAACTCATTACAATAACGTCTAATGAAATAACAGTGTAAACTTCATTTACGGGGGACTGCTAACGTTTTTTTGGTAATATTGAAATGTGCTTTATAATAACTGGGGAGGCATAATATGTGAAATATATTTCAGTCTTCTTGAAAGTCCTGTATAGGTATCTAAAGTAGGTAGGTAGTAGGTAAGTACCCACAATATACTACCTACTGTATAGTAAAGGGTGCTGCACACTTGAGCGACAGAGTGGTACAGCCCTTGCCACTTTTCCACTAGACCGGAGCTCACGCTAGAAATAGGTCACATACGCGCCGTTTGCCAATACCAGCTAGGACTATGCCCTTTAGAAGAAATCAATGCTTTGCTACCCCTGAATATAATCTGCTCGTGTGAGAGTACTGGGGGGCAATTCTTTTCAGATATTTCGAAAAAAAAATAAAACAAAAAGAAATACGAACAATTTGACGTTTTGTTTCGACATATCGCATCTTTAAGAGTATAGAGACCTATCTCAAAAATACTGTTGTTGAAAAATGGTCGTTAGGACGACCCTTTAAGATTTATAGTCGAAATCCTAAAATTTCAAAATGGTTCTCTATACTTTTAAAGATGCGATATCTCGAATAGTGACGAGGTCGATCTCGCAAGAATTTTCCCGCTGTTTAGCTCGCGAGAATTTTGTGGTGTATCTTTAATTATAGATATTACTACATCTTACAATAAATTGATGGAGTTATGCGCCATCTTTAACACCCTCATGTTTAATAATTTCATTAGTGTCGTATAAAAAGTAATAAGAAATTGATACCTTTCAATCAGGCCCATTTAAATACATATTGCAATTTTTTACCTCAGTTTTCTCCGATTCCCTCCCAGATAAAACAATCACCAAATACGATATTATTTAACTACAGCCCTTTTAACGTCCCACTGCTGAGCACGGGCCTCCCGTCAATGCGAGGGGGATTCAGGCCATAGTCCACCACACTGGCCCAGTGCGGTTTGGCAGACTTCACACATCTATCGAAAACTAGACAAGTTTCGAGAACGAGACAAGTATTTGATATTATTTACTTTAAAAAAATATCTCCGTGACGCAATATACAATAACCAAAGTACTTGCTTAGTACCCGTAGTTGTGAGAACTGTACACCTATTTGAATTTAAAAATACCTACAACAATGCTACGATGTCAGTTAATTCCGACATTATTTACAAGCACAAACAAACGTAGGTTCTTTAGTTATTTGATGTAGATTCGCGTTGAAAACTCATGATTCTCTGCAGAACCTAGCGCATCTGAACTTTTTCAATTTGTCATTTGCGTCGCTCGACGCAGTGTCTTCGCAATGCAGAGCTTCTGCGTTGAATTCAAGGATACTCAGCACGTTTTATTGTCTCCTTGAATTAAATGTTTATTCTTTAAAGAAATATAATAAAATATGAAGGAATGTGATGAGGTATGGCAGCACCCACAATTAACAGTACTTGTAGCATGAGCGCCAAGACTAGTGTTATGTCACCGTATATCTTGATTTTGTCTTTTTCTGTCGTATAAAATTAGACAGAGAGCATGAGAGCGAATTCGTGACAAAGTTCTTGTCTTGACTTGCGTGCTAACCCCATTTTTTTAGTGTCAAGTAATTAACAGCATTAAAAATATCAATAAATATCTACTTATTAAAATGTAATTACTTCATAACAATGTTATTGCATCATACCAATTGCGGTTGACACCTTAGGTTCCCAAGGACAATAGGTCCCCAAGCGCCCACAATTTTATGAAAGTTGGTCGTTAGCTAAAAAATTGGTCGACGCAACCGGCAACCCAAGAGCTGGCTATTTCTTCGATCAAAGAGTGTATTGCAGCCTGCGTCTTGGATATGCTTCTACAGATGTCAATTTATTATTTTTTTCCTTCTTAATTTTATCCCCCTCGCATTGAGGGGAAGCCCGTGCCCAGCAGTGGGACGTTAAAAGGGCTGTAGTATTACTATTATGTTAATTAATTTATAATAAATACGGATCCCAAAAAAATCTAATTATATTAAATTCATGATGTTTTGTATTTCTCCATTTTTTTCTGCTACTAGTTATGTTACACGCATCATTATCAGTATTCGCTAATGTCAATGATAAAACATCAGTATCAACCCTAGTACCGAACATACATATATGCCAGTGGAATTCCAGCTTTAGTTCACCATGACTGTACATTCCATGTACATTACATAACTGGATTAGAATAAATTAAGCAGTAAAGTGTAACTGCATGCCAGAGGGACGGGATCAGCAGCAGGCAGTCACGTACAGTCGGCGGCAGGAGTATGAGGCACTAAGTTTTAATCCATTAACTCGCCGCTTCCGGACTTGTTCCGTAGCTCTACATTCAACAATTACCTCTATTTGACTATAATTGTTGCTTAATTAGTTTAATCGTAGTTTCCAAACAGAAACACAATAAATTATATCAAGTGTTAGCTAAACGATTCATATACCGTTATTTCTGCACATCCACTGGCGTTGAATTTAACGAGTAGGTATACCCGGCAGGAAATAACGTAGGTGGATATCCCGCTTATAACTCAACGTAACCGGAAAAGGAAATGCTTGGCGAGGCCGAATGCGGGTTAATTTATATAATTGTATGCCGGTAGAGGGCGCCCGAAGATAACAAAAGGGTTTCATGAAAATTATACTCTTATTATCTTTATATCATTAGTTACCTACTTATTGTTAAAGCTCGAATTTAATCTGGAATTAAGGCCTGCGCAAACATGGGCGATTAGATGTGCACGATACATTTTTGACATACGAAAACGAGTTATTCAATGAGATATTGTTGACGACGCGTGCAAATTTAATCGCGTGCGTTTAGAAATAAGTAGGTTGCTTTAAAAAAAATCATTTGAAATCTCTCGCATGTGTCTGTTAAAGGCCTGTATGCCATGTATGCCTTAGCCAAAGGGACATAACGATAGAAATAACAATCTAGTATTTAAAATCCTAAAATGATACGTAAACTAAACCTAAATTGCTAATGATACTTTAATTACAAGATCCCCATGGAGTTCGGCGTAGATTAGGATTGTACTATTTAAGTTTTAAGTAACAATGATAGAATTTACAAGACGCAAACTAAATGAAACTGACCCAAATAAAGTTATAGCAACTGGCAACACCAAACGGAGGCGTGGAGCCGGGTGGCATCTAAATTTAATTGGTATCTCTAGACCGCGCTGGGCACCAATTACCACCATTAAAAAAGTATTCAAGCAATGTTGCCATTGCAACCTTGAGAAAGAAACCGTAAAAGATATATAATAAATTATGTTGCCGTGGTATTAAGGCTATGTTACTTCTACTACTACAGCCCTTTTAACGTCCCACTGCTGGGCACGGGCCTCCCCTCAATGCGAGGGGGATTCAGGCCATAGTCCACCACGCCGGCCCAATGCGGGTTGGCAGACTTCACACATCTATCGAGAAATAGGCAAGTTCCCTCAGACGTGCAGGTTTCCTCACGATGTTAGCCTTCACCGTTTCATAGCCAGTGATGATCTCAGATGAAAATGAGATTCGCACATAAATCCCAGAGGTGCGAGCCGGGGTTTGAATCTGCACACTTTCATTGCAAGGCGTGCGTTCGACCACTCGGCTACCACTGTGTTACTTCATTAAATTTACATTCAAATGGACAAACAAGCGTTTGATACGCAAGACAGTATGATTTTTTCACTATTTCAAGTTAATTCGTATATGCTTACGGGGGCACTTATAAGTTCACAGGTGTATTTTTTTCCTTATACTACCGATTCAAAACGACAAGAAACTCAGACCGACTGAGAAGGTCCGGCAAGAAACTCAGTGGCTTATAATTTTTTTATATTTGCTTTTTTTAAATCACCATAGCTCACATAAAATTATATGTAAAAGGAGGTCTGTATCTTAATTGTCCACTGCAAACTCTCCGGGGTAACTGTTATCAGCTGCAGTGACGGCTAATGTGGACAGGAATCGATATTGATTCAGTACTCGGACATTCCATCTGCATCCATCCCTATAGACATGGTCCGGCAAAGCATTTTACACTGCGCTATGAGTTTTGATACTTGACTAAAATATGAATAAGCCAATTTCAAAACGCGAAATGACGCTCAGATGAAAATAAAGTAATACATTTTACAGAGTACACTAATTTAATAAACGTTTTGTCTCTTCCAAGTCAGACCCTAACCAGATGTGGGTTAGACGCGCGCTGCAAAATAAATGTCAAAACAAACTGTATTGACTCATAGACAAAACGCATTCTTCAACGAAATGTCATTGTCAGCGCGTGCAAATTTTACACCGTAGTTCCGTGACGTGTCCTACAGAAATACAGTCTTTATGTATATTGACAGCGAGGTCGTTTTGATATTGGCAAACTTTCTGCAGCGTGTGTCTAGACGCTACAGATATTAGGCCCTGTAGTATGACCGTGTAGACATAAGTTTTATTTCTTTCATCTGTCAGATTTGTCGAGAATATGAAGTCACACCGAGCCATGTCCAGTACAAAAAGCGACGTCATTTTCTTGACAAATCAGACAGTTGAAACAGATAAAAGTTATGTCTACACGGTCATTCTAAGGGCGCTGGTGATACTATCTAGCTCTCCATTCGAAAAGTAACCTTTGTATGGTCATCTCGAAACTAGAAACAGTTAAAGTATCAAGGCTTATTAGTCGCAGTGTAGTTACCTTTGTTCGGCCGACGTCGATGGATTATAGTGTCGAAATCCAGCTTGAGTATTGGAATGTCCGGTCGCTCTATTCAAGTTAACGTTATCGGCCAAAGATTATTCAGGTGGTAAGCGACAGATAATGAACGTCTAGCAAGCACCCTATGAGCCGAGCTAATAAAATTATCTGAGAATGTACTCTGTGTTAATATACAGAAAGAATACTTTTCTGGTAGAAGAAACCACGCGGCAAAATTAGCTTAAGTTGTCGATGAAATTTGGTAAAAAATGTGCTTCTTTTAAAAGTACTTTTTTTTACGAAATTAATGAAATGATGAAATTTTAATCGAATAAGATGAGGAATGCTTGCAAGTAGCCTTATTTATGCTAATGTGGAATAATTAATAGCAAGGATAATTTAAATAAATGCACATTATTAATAAAATCGGCCAAGTGCGAGTCGGACTCGCGCACGAAGGGTTCCGTACCATTATCTATAAAACGGCAAAAAATCACGTTTGTTGTATGAGAGCCCCCTTAAATATTTATTTTATTCTGTTTTTTAGTAGATACAGCCTTTTTTAGTGTTTTCACTCATGAACAGGCTGTATCTCAATACAGCCTGGTGACAGACGCACGGACGGACGGGCGGACAGCAAAGTCTTAGTAATAGGGTTCCCATTTTACCCTTTGGGTACGGAAGATAAAGATGGCGGATGAATCCTTCTACGTCTTAATCCTGATACTCGACATAACATCTCTTTGTATTTTAGTTGAAAACGTTTCACAGCATATACTCTTACTTACATATTTTACTAAGTATATGCTCTGCCAGTGGCGTATAATTACGCCTGTCTACTCGGCGTGTGTCAACAGCTCAAAATCGTCAAACAAATGAGAGAAAGCGTTGACGCGACGTCACGAGCAAGCCTCTCGTCACTCCGCGATTACACAAACATTAAAGTCCTCAGCACACTGCGGCGTCAAGAAGCGCTCTTCATTTTTTTACAAGATTTATATTAACTTGCAATGTATGTCCGGGTGGAATCTTGCAACTGAATTTTAAATCAGTTATCTTTAACAGATTGAGCTGAAATTTGATATACACGCTTATTTCGGATGACAATGCATGCTTAGCTATAGGACGTCATTCTAATTCCAATATGGCGGATCATCCAAGATGGCGGAATAGTTTTTTTTTTTGCACTACCACAGTATGGGTATCAAATGAAAGGGCTTGCTGAGGAGAACACGAAAAGTAAGAGCATTTAAATAAAAGCTTGTTTTTAAAAATATTTTTTTACAATTAATTTATATCCAATACGAAAACCAACTGTATGGATACCATCGATGTCCATAAAGATTGAATTTCTTTGCTAAAAGCCACGCTCCCGCGGGTCTAAAATTCGCTCGCGTCGTCAATGTCATTTCTTTGAAGACTGAACTTTTTAATGTGAAACATCTAATGGCGCGCTTGGCGAGTGTCGCTGACAGTGTTGATGCAGCGATGCCGTGATCCCAAAACTTTGAGCAGCTTCGTGGCTCCTCGGTTATTTCCGCCGCTCAGACTCCGCTTACTTGCTCACTCGCGCTATGACATTTATGTTTCACATCTGCCAGGCGTCCCGTGACGGCTCAGTTTTTTTTATTAGTCAATACAGTACGTTTTGGTATCGGCAAAGAACTTGGCGCACGCTTTTTGACGCACAGTGTGCGCGGGGCTTAAAGCCTGCCGTGCCACAATGGAGAATCAAGACGCACGCTTAAAAAAAATGCCAATACTTAAACCAATTCTGTATCAATGTACATAATGATTGAATTACTGTGGTAAAAGCCACGGACCGTAAATTACATTTCGTTAAATACCCTTTTCTCGTCTTTCCTTGCCTGGATAATCCAATACAGTTCATTTTGGTTTAGGAATGATTGCAGGTGCTTTAAATGTAACTAGGATCGCCCCCAGTTCATCGTATGGGACGTGTAGTTCAAGCTTTCCTTAGTTTGAGAGAGTTTGTAATGATTTAAATTTAACTTGAAAGATAGTACAATGAAAACACGTTTTCAAGGCATATTTCAGCGCACAGAGCGACATTACAAGTGAAATTAATTTAAATTTGTTTCATCTCCCATGTTTAGTTAATTTTCGGTCCTCGGGTTTTGCAAAGAGTTCGTCTAATTTCCATGTCCCGGAGTGTTTATGTTTCATTTACTTTGATCAATATAGGAGTTCCAGATCATGGTGTACATGTTCTTCGTATTAAAAATATCTTATATTTTGACTGTTTAACATTACAACTGGTAAGATGATCGTCCCGAAAATTGACTAGTATGGGATGCATTGGGTTAAAGTCTTAATTAACTGATAAAAATAGATAAAACGAAACTTTGAAAAACTTTAAGTTAAGTAGTTAAGAACACAAACTCTGAAATACAAAATTAATGTGTTTTTTTTTCCAATACTAAAACGAAATGTAACTCAAAGAAAAATTTGATTCTTCAACATAATTCCAATTAAATTAAATTTTGACGGATTGGGGCATGGCTACAGAAATTTTATCTTTATGTATTATTTTTATTATTATATTATTATGAGATAGGGAGGCATATTGACACAAATGTTGTTTTGGAATTCGCAGAAATTTAGACGCGCTACTCTTAACGCCTGAGTGAGCCTTTACCCTAATGACTTTTATTACAAACGAATTGAGGTTGATAATTCCATACAATATATCTTCAAGTTTGCATAAAATTTAATATTACGATTACGTCACGGAAACTTTGTGGCACAATAGGAAGCAATTAATTTTGTCGAGAGTTGAACAGTGGCTGTTTTATTCAAACGAGAGATCCTCGAAGGGACCTCGTTATTCTGTTAGCTATGTTTTGTTACGCAATTTTACGAGTTTTCATAACTTTTCAATGTATTTTAATTAAAATATTATAAAAATAAAAAAGTACATTATGTGAAATAACTCTACTTATATTTCTAGAACTAAAAAAACTCATTAAATAATTTAACCGACTTCAAAAGGGAAGAGAAAATAACTATCTTTTTTACGAAATGAAGTGATCGAATTTAATTGAATATGATGAGGAATGGCTGATCACATATGGCTGCCTGTCATATGCGGGTATTTATGCCAATGACAAGTAATTAATTTAATGCAAAAACGAATCCAATAAATGCACATAATAAATAAAGATGGCGGGATGATTCCAAAATGAAGGTTCTGAATTTGAACCGTATGTATTTTTTTAAAAATTATAAGACAGTGACAGCGTGCAATAACGACACTTTACTCTATGGTCGACAAGAAGACATTAGATTCTCGTGTTTCTGCCTCGGATCTGTAATTCCGAGCGCTACAATTGTGCGTCGCAGGTGTCTGCCCTGCTAGGTAACAAAGCGCGACAACAGATTGTCGCATGAATAAAACAGCGAGCGCCGCGCTGAATATTTCACGCGCGGACTGCGCCCGAGGCGGCTTGCGGCATGCCCAACTGTACCTATTGGTAAAATATTACAATGTTTGCCGAACAATTTAGGTGACCATACTTTTAAGTTTTTTGACATTACATAGAACAATAGCTACATTTTTGTAGTGACTTGAATCCAACTCTTGTCAAACCACTGTGCGTTTAACGGCCGCACACTGTGGCGTCAAAACACGCGCGTCGCGTTTTTTGCCAACACCAAAACGAACTGTATTTTCTGCTACAAAAAGTTCATTCTTCAACGAAATTACATTGAAAGCGCTAGAGAAATCCTACGCGCGGGGCCGTGGATTTTACCACAGAAATTCAATCTTTATGTACATTGACACAGAATTGGTATTGGTTTTCTTTTTGACGCCCCAGTCTGCGGACTTAAGACAGAAACAAAGAACTACGTTCCACAAATGTATGAAGAGTTATTATTCCTTTGCAGTGGCATGGCATAATACTTTTGTATTTAAAAATATCATTGAAAGTGGTTTTTATACTTCTATACAAATGGCAGCAATAGTAGTGGTAGCAGAGTGGTTGAACGCACGCCTTGCAATCATTGTGTGCAGGTTCAAACCCCGGCTCGCACCTCTAGGATTTATGTGCGAATCTCATTTTCATCCGAGATTATCACTTGCTATGAAACGGTGAAGGAAAACATCGTGAGGCAACCTGCACGTCTGAGGGACTAGTTCTTAATAGATGTGTGCAGTCTGCCAACCCGCACTGGGCCAGGATGGTGGACTATGGCCTGAATCCCCCTCCCATTGAGGGGAGGCCCGTGCCCAGCAGTGGGACGTTAAAAGGGCTGTAGTAGATAAAAATGGCGGTTCAATTTATTTTGTCGTTGTAACTTTCGTTCGCTGCCCGTTCACATAGAATACTTAATTACTCACGAATAAGCGTCTTAAAGAGCTTTAACAGGCTAATCCGCTCAGTAGAGTACACGGGGACGATAATAAAATTTGGATCTCATCCTGGACGGCCGTCTGAAGATGCAACGAGATTAGAATGTCTATGTAATAAGCTTGAAGTTGCTTTACTTTGTTGCTCAGAGAGTTTCATTACCAATGATAGACCTTGGTAAGTATTTTGAGATGGTAGGTAGCTAATATTTTAGCAAGATTTAAAATAAAGCCTCTACTACTATAACCTCTCAATGCCGACAGAACGCGTGCTACCAATATTTATCCGATACCGAAACGAACTAAATAGACGAAACACATTTTTAAATAAAATCTGTTATCGATCATGCGAGCGAATTAAGTCGGGTGGTCACGTGGTTATGTACCAAAGTTATTCACTATTTGTGTAAGTATGATGACATAGACTTTATTAAAGAAAAGTCACTTGCGCCAATATCTTAAGCCATCAACCGACCGGGAACCAAATCATGTCGGGCGCAAATGTCTATAGTTACAAATATTCTTGCTATAAGTTTTAACGTTGTATAGCAAGCTATATTTTTAAAGGGAGCAACGTAATTAACTCGTTGGCTGCTGCTTTCGTGTACTTTCGAACTGTGCGCAGCCAGGTTGATTAGGCCCAGTGTGTAACACGATTCCGGCTCTCGCACAGACAGAAAGATACTCACAAGGCTTTCAAAACCTGTTTTTTAAGAACTTTATAATTTAAAAAATGCAAAATTATAAAATAAAAAGTTTACATTCAAAACCTGTTGTAGCAGCTAACGTGTTAACACAACAATTGCTAGTTACATGCATAACAAATGAAACTTTATTTGAGTAATTTCTTTACGGGATGAGTTAACAAGTCTGTCAGCCACTTTGCATTGCGGTAGTTTAAAAAAAAACTGAAAAAAAATTGTTAAGTCAACAACATCGAGTCGGACACGTTTCATTCGAGCCTTTTGTGCTCGCAATTTGCGTTCACTCCTTAGTACCCCCGGGCATACGGGGGCGTCAGGGCCGCGCGGCAATTTTTTGCTAATACCATAAGGAACTCTGCGTCCATGCGTAAATTCTTCTTCTGTTTTACGAAATGAGTGAAATGACGAAAGTTAATGGAATAACATGAAAAATGGTTACATCTGCGGTTAGCGGTGTTTATGACAATGTCGAGTAATTAATAGCATGGACAAATTCAATCAATACACATTATAAAAAAACATACTGATAGAATTGAGAACCTCCTCCTTTATGAAGTCGATTAAAAATGGGTGATGACAGTGATAAAGATGGCGGATGCAACTATCTCTGTGTCAAACATCGAGCTAGTATATACTAAGGAGCGGCCCTAAGGAGCCCGAACTGCGGTAAATTTCCGCCATATTAGAAGTTGATTGTTTATATTACTTACGTACTTACTTGATCTTAATTTTACGATGGCGGATCTCATATAAACCATTATTGCCAACCTTCAAAAAAATCGCCGCAGAGCATTACGAAGAGTTTGATTTGATTTTACTATACTTCAACTTAACAAAACAGGTCCTATATTATTACGTACAACAGAATCAGAACATTGAGCCCCGCGCACACTTTAGACTCTGTGTCAATATACACAAAGATTGAATTTCTTTGATAAAATTCACGCCTCAACATTTTAATTTTCGCTCGCCCTGTCAATGTAATTTCTTTGAAGAATGGACTTTATCTTTGAGTAAATACAGTTCATTTTGATATAGGCAAAAAAATCATCGCACGCGTTTTCACGCCCCAGTGTGCTTAGAAAGTCGGAATTATGAAATTTCTTTACACAACATTTAACTGAAAGGTAATAAAAGTTAACAATGGACCTCGTTCTTTGTTCTGCCAGCACCAGCGACAGATAGTTACGTTGGCAGCCCTGTAAAACGGAGGCAGGTAATTAACCAGTGCACTGCCGGTTTACGAACAAAACCCATTAATTCCAGTAATTCCACGCTCACAGAACCGCGCTTGTGATCTCGAGTGTATTGTGTTTCGACTAGAATTGGGCCACTAGTGTCCCGTGTCCCGTGGCCCGGATGGGACGAATTCATTTCAGCTTTTTGTCTCGTGTTTACCTACATTCATTTTATATATTTTTATATCAAAGCAACTTATGATTCATTTATAGAGTCTTTGCAGAACAGTCTGTACAGAAAACTGCTACTGTGAGGGTGTTTTATAGCTTTCAATTTCTATAAACTTGTGCGTATATAATAAAACAAAAAGTGCAAATGCCTATTGTGACATTTCTGGCGCCATAAAATTACTTTTTTTATGTAACTAAGTTGGTACAAAAGGTTCCGTTTGTGTGTACAAACGCTCTAAATATTCTTAGTTATTCATATTTATAGATCAGTCATAATCTGGTGTACTTCTTCGCCCCACTGGCATGACCCCCGCCCCTGGTGAAGTATCCCCGGGTGCTTCGGGACACGTTCTCAATCACGGGATTGCTTGCGGTCGGTTTTGCTCCGCCTTTATTTATTCCCCACTATATTTTCACAATGCAGTTGCCGGGTTAAAAGCTGGGAGCCAATGATGTTAGAAAGTATAGATATCTACCTAAATGTGTCAAAAACGTCTATTTGCAAAATAATTAGTAATATATTCATATTCACAGAATATTAAGTAATATATTCACTTTAAAACCCCCATACAACAAATGTGATTTTTTTGCTCGATTTTGCTCGATATTGATAACGGCAATAGGTACACGCTTGAAATATTCACTGAATAATAAGTTATATTATATTCAATTCAAAAATAATTAATTAAAATAAAATAAAATACTTAAGGGGGGCTCCCATACACCAGCCATGATATTTTTGCCGTGTTTATAGATAATGGTAAGGAGCCCTTCGTGCGCGAGTCCGTCTCGCACTTGGCCAGTTTTTTAAGGGATGAAAACAACATTATCTTATGATTAATTAGCATAAGATATGAAGCATATTCTAGCCACGATTGCTGAAATGTTCCAGCCATAATTAGCTCCATAATATTATGTCGTTTAGGTTGATATCAATGAGACTACTTCTACATTAATATTCGAATTCTTTGGTGTTACTCCAATGCATGGGCTTATTATATTACCTGTTAGAACGTCATTACAACTCAGTAACCCAATTTATTCGCGCGAATCCGATAAAGAATTTCATATAAATCAATTCATGAATCTGATTTCGTTCCTTTGAAGGACCTCAATTTTATTCTTGTTCATAACAACATTGGAATAAATTTTCCCTGCTTCTTATGAGAAATAAAATGCTAAAAAGTAGGTATATTTATGAATTCTTTATTTCTTTGGAAAAAGTACACACTAGCATTATCGATCGGCCAAGTGTGGATGCACTACAATGCACCTCTACCTACCCTCGGGTATATGGGTGGTGATGTATAAATACCAAAATTTCTTATAAACAAAAGAAATATATACGGGTCGAATTGTGAACCTCCTCCTTTTTGAAGTCGGTTAAAAGGCGTACAATGTAACATGAAAACAAATCCAAATTATTGTAACCACTAATTTATGTGTAGCTACGGCGTAGTTGCCTACGAAGCTGCTACGCCGTAGGCTTCTGGCTAAATTTCGACAGATAAAAGAGAGCACTGCGATAGTATCACACCAGCATGGCGAGCATGTTCGCCAAGACTAGACTTATGTCACGGAACGTGTCGATTGTTGACTTTCGTATGTAATAATAGAGAGAGTGAGCTTGTGCGTGATGTGTTTACTATTTAAATCTTAGTTGGATAAAAAATCCAGTGAACTCAAACAATTTGTTACTCTTTGTAAAGCAGCAGTTTGGTCCAATTCATTATATAAATGGTATTACAATAACATGGAGTTTGCAGTTTAGTTAGTGGAACATTGAAACACTAACAGAAATTGTATGACGGACAAACAGACAACTTGATTTATGCACACACACTGGACGCGACGCGGAATTAGTTTTGTTTGAGTTTAACCGGTTTCAGACGGGGCCGGGATCCAGCCCTCCATTTTAGCATTACTTCATATAAAATGTAACTTACGAAGTAAAGTTGTTTATTGTATAGATATAGTAGATGTAGACAATGTATTGTGTGTCGTAACACAATATCGCTGTCCTTTTTATAATTTAACCAATTTTAAATAAGTAGGAGATTATCAATTCCACCTATATAGTTTTTTTTTTGTAATATGGATGATGAGGCTTTGTAACGAAACTAAGCTTAGTGTATTGTCATCCTTTTCATCTATGTAATGTTTGAGCGAGACGACCATGTTTGAGTGCTGTCAAATTAAGTCGTAGTTTGTGGACAACAGTATTGGCTTCAAGATTTTGCCACAATACCGAGCCAGTAAGTACGCAACTTAAATAAAAATAAAGAAATGTCCCTACAGATTTTCTCATCTGTGAGGGTTTCTAAGGGATTCTGATTACTTTAAATCCTGCCCCATAATAATTTACCGTATCCTTTATATGTAAATCATGTTTATTTATTACGCCACATCGAAATACTCGTATCAATATAAATAATAGGGGCCGCGTGGTCGACCGTAAATCCGAGATATCACCATTTATCACAATGTCAAAAGATGCACACACCTGTGCTACTTCGACCTAATTCCAGCCACCGTATCATCTTTATTGGACGCACCGCACATCGAAAAACAAATCTTCACCCGTTAAGTTAGGGTTCGTTTTGTATTTGAAGGGGTTGAAGTGGATATTTGGCACATAAAACCGTTCCCGTGACGCCCCCAGAGATAAGCATCGTCATCATATTTCTGTTTTGACACTTAGTGTCGGAGGTGAAGAGGTTCGGGGGATTAGGGGTGCTTCTGATTGGCGCGAATCCGGATGCCATGATATAAGGCGATAAAGGCATCAAAACATTTTTTATAGCAATGGAAATATGTTATGTCAAGTTCTCATTGAGTAAGTCATAACGCTGTCTTTATGACTAAGTAGTTACTCTTGGTTTTATAAACTCGTAACCTCTAAAACGTGATCAATCGCAAATCCATTTAAACAAAATACAAGAAAATGCAGATATCTACACAGTTTATGTGAGATTATAGTTAGAAAATGGAATATAATATCACAGCAGACATTGGTTATAAGCAAGCAATTTTAACAATGGAACATAACATATACTAAGTATTTCGTGTAATAACTGCGTAAAAAAATCCTAAGAAATCAACAGGAACTTCGCCATTAGGATTGCACCTTATGTACATATATTTTTGGAAATAGGTACCGCATTAGGATATTGGTAGGTGTATTCGAAGGCGCAGAGTATTTGGGTCAATCTTGTGGTTCATATATCTCCGTTTATTTAGGATCGGTTTAGACATCGTCTTCAGAACAATGTACCTATTTTAGGTTACTCGTATTTATTTCATATTTGCTGAGAATTTTATCCAAAATAAATAAGTATATCTTTTTGTCATGCCTTTATAAGTCAGTGGTCGGCCTCATACACGAACGCTTGAACTATGTTCTGTCTATATCTTACAGCTGATTGCAGTTAACTAATATACCATACCTATATAACTATACGAAAAGATAAGATCGGTAAGAGTAGCTTCTATTGCTGAATGTAGATGTGAGTTAGCCAAACGTCAATCATATCCTTATCAAGCCACACGTGTATAAGTTGAGTGTGGTTTATTTTGTTAACAAATGTTTACTTGTTAACAAAATAAACCACACTCAACTTATACACGTGTGGCTTGATAAGGATATATGCTTAAGAATATTTCACCAAAACTTCACTTGAAGTTCTCTGAGAATACATACTATATAGTCTAATCGACAGAACAGTAGTGGTAAAGTTAAAAATAAAATCACTTACCTACAACGCGTTCTGTCTTCGCTGCGTAGTCACCTATAAAAAGAATTATGATTAGAATATGGAAACAATAAAAAAATATGTTTGATAAATCAAAGAACAAACTCGTTCTGGCAACTTTAACTTGTGCGTTCAAAAAAGCTTGCATAATACCTATGTATTTATAAAACTGATTCCAAGCAAAATTAATAAACGTACTAGGGGAAGCAATTGAAGAGTCTGTCAGACTATTTGCAGTCGTCCGAAGCGCCCGCCAATCATTCCAATCAGGCTTCGATCATTTCATACACCCTCCATTAGTTACGTGGTGATAAAATCGGAACATGACAGTGGTCAAAATTGTGGATTTAAAAAAAAACAGCGTTTCAAAGTCCTTTTGAATATTTTTAACTGACACTGATTGTTTTTTTCTTTGCTGCAGTTAAGTAGAGTGGTGTATCTAGTCTACTCTAATAAATATTACTTCATCGCAATCTTAAGTAATTTATCACCCTTGTACTACTCTTGTTTTAAGGTTAGAATAATAAGACGTCGTTAACAACCCTCCCCAACGACAAAAGAGATATTCCGAGTTCAGATTATTTCAAGTTACAGTTTTTACGAGTCACAGCGACATTTTTATTTGTTTCGAATAATAAACTTTGTCAATTTTGCTTATAGTCTGTTTGTTTACGCCGCGATTAAGTGCGGGTTGGTCATGGAAATATTATAACGGAGATGGCATTTCGAGCCCGCGCTGCGGTAAATTTAGAAGAGCGGAGTCGTTATGGGTACTTAGATACTCTATGGGGTTGGTGGATATCATTCAAGAACTAGTTAAGTTCCCCGGACGTCAAGGTTTCCTTCAAGATTCTAAGAGAATCAAAAAGTGTAAAAAAATGCAGAGATACGATAGACAATCGTACATATTGTTTAGACCTAAGAATGTTTTATTTTTGTTTGTTTGGTATCTTTTTCTCTCTCACTCTATTTGGTGGTCAATAAAGAGTACTCTATCTATCTACGAGTTGGGATTGAACCAGTACACTTTGATTGCTAAGCGCGCGTTCGACCGGTTCCTACCAATTAGCTACTATTGCTGTTAAAGCTTAAAAAATAATTTCAGATAGCATTCTTTTACAGCATATAAAGACACTCGTAAAAAATATACTTTATAATACAGACAGGATCCCAATTAGTTGAATGCTATGCCCAAATCCCAAGCCATCAGTTGTCAAGACAAGTTTACCCAACCACTACGGACAGGTGCCAGTCACCCTCTGTCGCGGCGGTATGTCGCAATCACGGGGGACCTGTCGCAGCAGTACGTCGGATCACTTGACATGATTTTATTAACCACCGAAAAGAGGTAACATTTTGTTGGGCCTCGGATATGTGTCCCACCTTCGGGAAAGGTTATAGATCTTATGCGTTATTGGTAGGTTTGAACAGAAAGCGTGTGCTTATTAATTCAAGACTAGCACGGAACATATAGTCGCATAAATTTAGGCGAGGGAATTTCAGGTCTGTTAGTGGAAGTTACAAAAGTAAATAATTTACAATTAACTTTTTAAATTCGTGTTCGTAACATAAAAATACGTAAAAACCGGCCAAGTGCGAGTCGGACTCGCGCACGATAGGTTCCGTACCATTATCTACAAAAACGGCAAAAAATCACGTTTATTGTATGGAAGCCCCCTTAAATATTTATTTTATTTTTTAGTATTTGTTGTTATAGCGGCAACAGAAATACATCATGTGTGAAAATTTCAACTCTCTAACTATCACGGTTCATGAGATACAGCCTGGTGACAGACGGATGGACGGACGGACGGACGGACAGCGAAGTCTCAGTAATAGGGTTCCCGTTTTACCCTTTGGGTACGGAACCCTAAAAAAATGAGACATTGCGACCATTTATTCCACTAAAACCTACCGTAAATGGGAAAACTACACTAAAAAGGTTACTAGGTCAACATAAATGGTGTTGCAAAATGTAGAGCCGGTATTATTTTAAAGGCCCGCTGGGGTCAGGGTAATTTGCGACGGAAAAACGTAGCAAGCTTTATTTTAGTTACAGCTCTACAAGAAAAATAATTAGGACGAGATTGCGCAAAAATACTTCAAAACTTTTTAGGTGCTGGTAATTTTTACGATGATTATGTAGGATTCATCCGCCATCTTTATCACACTAATTACCTACCTATTTTTATCTAAAATGCTTCTTCTTCGTTTTTACAAAATGAATGAAATAATAAAATTTAATGGAAAAAGATGAGGAATGGATCCACCTGCGGTTAGCGGGTATTTCAGCCAATGTCAAGTAATTAATTTCGAGGGCGAACACAAATAATACACATTATAAATAAATAAAACATGGGCGATGAATGTGATAAAGAACTTGAATGAATCCATCTATAATATTTATTAATTGAATGGGTCTTTGCTATTAATTATTTGGTTATTAATGAATTAATTATTAAGCAGTGGTAGCCTCGCGGGCAAGAACGCCCGCACGTGAACGTAAGGGGTTCAAGTTCAAATCCCAGGATCGTAGAGATAATTTTCATGTGCGAATGTCATTTTCAACAATGATAAGGTACCACTTGCTGAACGGTGAAGGAAAACATCGTGAGGAAACCTGCACGTCTATAGAAAGGCGTGTGAAGTTCACCAACCCGCACTGGGCCAGCGTATTGAGCATATCTCCCACGTATTGAGAGGGAATGTGCCCGGTATAAGGGCAATAGGCTCGCCCCCTATGACATTGGGACCAAAATACATCGGCGAAGTGTGGGCGCACTACAGTGCACCTCTGCCTACCCCTTCGGGGAATACAGGCGTGATGATGATGATGATGAGATTGGCAGAATACCCGCCAATCGCAAGGGCAGCTTCATCCTATTTGATTAATATTTTATCTCTTGTAAATAAAGAAGAATTAAACCCGAGATTGTTAATACAAAACAGAATAATTTATTTATGAAGCCTGTTATATAATTAATTATTTATTTATTTTAATTATTAAATATTGTAATCTTTCAAGTGTAGAGTTTGAGTTAGCTTTTAATCAGTTTTATGGCTGTAAATATTATTAATTCAGTACAATATTTCAGAGCTTACCCTCTGCGGTACTTCACCGCAAACAATAAGGACTGCGCAAACAGGCGCGTCTAGTCGCAGAATTATGGTGTAACCTTCCTCTTTTTTACGATATGAATGAAATGATGATATTATAATGGAATAAGATGAGGAATGGCTGCAACTGAGATTAGCGATATTTATGACAATGTCGAGTAATTAATAGCAATGAGAAATTCAATAAATTCGGGTTTTTTAGTATTTGTAGTTATAGCGGCAACAGAAATACATCATCTGTGAATATTTCAACTCTCTAACTATCACGGTTCATGAGATACAGCCTGGTGACAGACGGACGGACAGCGAAGTCTCAGTAATAGAGTTCCCGTTTTACCCTTTGGGTACGGAACCCTAAAAACAGATGATGACAGTGATAAAGATGGCGGATAACTCCCATGGCTTATTAACTCATTGAAGAAGCACAGCGGGGCCATTCTCGCGAGACTGACTTCACCTCCATTCGATATATGTTGAAAACAAACGTCAAATTGGTCGTATTTTTTCCGAAATAACTCGTATAGAGATGGTGTGGATCATGCAAAAATTAGGCTCCTGTTTTTATCGAAATGACATCGATGACGTGAGCAAATTATTTAGAGTGGTCGCGTGTTTTGTTAAGGTTTCGTACTCAAAGGGTACCCCGCGCACACATCATCACCGTCATCATCGCCGTCCGCGGCACGTGTTGATTGATCCTCCCGACACGATCACCACCCTCCTCGACCCGGGCGTTGAGAGGGCCAACACACCTACACCAGCCTCAAACAGACACCGATCTCGCCGGCGAGGTCGAGGAACCCCCTCTTCCGCTCGTAGGTGCTTCTTTGCACCTAGGAGCGTAGTCACTGCCTCTCCCCTCACGGTAACTGCCCAAGCCGAGGTCGTGCCCTCTATGGCGCCCTTGAGCTAGTTGCCACCCCTTTCCGCCCTTAAGGCCTTGGTTCGAGTGCACTCTGCGCTCGCCACTCCTCTGGTAAAGCTGTAAAGGCCATCTCACGGCCAACAGTGTAAGTCCTTTCAAAAAAAAAAATACTCAAAGGGTAAAATGGAACCCTATTATTAAGACTCCACTGTCAGTCCGTCCGTCTGTCTGTCACCAGGTTGTATCTCATGATAGTTAGACAGTTGACATTTTCATAGACGATGTATTTCTGTTGCTGCTATAACAACAAGTACTAAAAAATATCATAAACTAAATATTGAAGGGGGCTCCCATACATCAGACATGATTTTATTGCCGTTTTTAAAGGTAATGGTACGGAACCCTTTGTGCGCGAGTCTGACTTGCACTTGGCCAGTTTTTTATTTATAGTAAGTTCTTTATATAGGTCGCTTTTGGGCTTTATATTAGTGAAACAACTATTTTATTCGAATCCTTATCAAAAGATAACTTTATGCCTCTCTGAATATCATAGACATACATGGTCATTACATTAACAAGAAGTTTATGTGTTTATGCACAGGGTACATATTTCATAAAATAATCCAAGTTAATTCGCTCGCGCCAGCATGTCAAGGCCCTCACCCTTCCTCTCCGGTTACCGAGTGTGCGCCGCGTTTTATGTTTAATTTTTTTTTAACAAATACGGTTTCATTCTTTTCAAATTTATTCACGTTTCAATTTAAATCAACGTTTGCTTTGGGTTTTGCGTTGAAAAGTAGATTCTTTTGATGTTAAAACATTGCGAATGAGTATTCTAGCGCGATTTTAGAATGGAAAAAAAATTGTACGTAATATTAATACATCATCATGACGCCTGTAGTCTCCTAAGGGGTAGGCGGAGGTATGCTTAAGTGTACCAACATTGTGTATTATTATTTAGGTCCCTAAGTAATAGGGGCGAGCCTTGCCCAGAGGCGCGACTTCAGGGTTTGAAACTGTACTCTTTGCTTTCAACGATGAGTGTTGTTTTACACTATTATATTGTTTTAATAATAAATCACTGAATAACTTATTTGTGTTAAGCATCCCTGAGATATTTAGATATTTATATCTAAGGGATGCCTAAGCTGTCAAAAGTAGAGTAGCCGACTGTCCATGAAAATTATGGTTCGATTTGTCTGTGTTTGTTTGAATCATAAAAAAAAACTTTGAAAGAATTAATAAAAAAAAATAATGAAAATATATTTATAGTTATGCAGATTCCTTGCATACTACACATACATCTATACAAATAAATAAAATTGGAGTGTCTGTTTGTAATATCAAAATAACACTTTTTTACCAAATGCGTATGAAAGTATATACGATACCTATAACGAAAACGCAATTTTATTTTTTTTTGTCTGTCTGTCTGTTTGTTTGAGGTAAACTTCTAAACGGCTGAACCGATTTCAATGGGACTTTCACTGACAGATAGTTGACGTTCCAAGGCGTAACTTAGGCTACTTTAATTTTAGAAAAAGCATTAGGGTTCCGCGGGAAAAACATAATACCCATATTTCCGGGTAATCTCCCTAAAGTCCACGCGGGCAAAGTCGCGGGCACAGCTAGTATATATATATATATCTCCCAATATAATTAGTTACACTAAAGTAATTTTATATTATTAAGAAGATAGTTTAAATGAACTCCGATGGTTCAATGATTAATATAAGTATGGCGAGCCAGACGGCGGCGGTGGATTAATCTTCGCTATCGTTAATTACCTGGAGACAGCGGTAAATCTCCCAATCCCCAGACAACTAACTAGTCTCTATAAAACTTATCGATACAAATTACTCGCAGCAACTTTACTACTTTAGCGTGTGTTACAGGAGTGGTGGCCTAGATGTTAAAACGCTCACCTATCACTAAAGGGGTGCATGTTTAAAGCCCGGTCTCGCCCATCTATGATTTTTGGTTTTCATGTGCGAATGTCATTTTCATAAATGATTACCACTTGTTAAACGGTGAAGGCAAATATCGTGAAATCTGCACGTCTATAAAAACAGCGTGTGAAGTTCACCAACGCGCACTGTGTCAGTGGGAGAATATGGCCCAAATCTCCCTCGCCAAACTAACCCAACATGACCATGTGGTTAAGTGACCAGGTGAACATCACTACATTGAAGATATTTATTTTAAAATATCTCTAACAAAAATGTCTTCAAGTTATAAAGATAACTTGAAGACATTTTATAATATAAAATAATTTTATACAAAGGTACACCTAAAGATTCCGAGAGTTATTTCATTGTAACGAAAAAATGTCCTCCCGGAGACCCTCGATTAATTATGTATAAACTTGAAAAGAATTCAGTAAGCCAATAAATCTTCAGTGTCGCTCTCAGCGCATCTTCTTAAGGGATGAATAATAAAACATTATTGCGTTCATCTTTTTGTTCATTTCAATTTTGATGCCCTGTGTGAGAGGTAGGCAAGAATGGAAAGGAAATGAATCGTGAAGTGATTTTTTTTCTGGAGGTATCATATAAGTCTACATAAAAAAAAATGTGACAGAAACTAATCGACCACGCGTCAATATTAGAAGCATTGCAAGACGGGTGGTCGTAAGGGTGTAGGTATCCAATTGGTTGGAGATATTTGCCCACCTTTGCGGGTTCATGCGGGCTCATATAACTAATTATTTTTCTAATCAAGATCTCATGTACGATTTTAATCTTCTAGCGTAGTAATGGACAGTGGTCTGCAAAATTGCACTCAGCGGACAGAAGTTACGCTACGAGTATTTTCAGGGCGGACAGAAACTTGGCATTCAGTTAAATTATGGTCCAATCGCACCGCCCTTCTGTGGAACAGAGATCCTTGCTCTAATAGTGAGCGTAGAACAATATTATATATAACTGTAATAATAATTGATTATATAAACTGTATTAGACGAATTAACACAATAATTTGAGTAAATTATGTCCCATATTATATAAATCTGAAAAATTAAAGCCTTATCCACTCTGTTCACCAATTTCAAGTTATATCACTCAACTCGTTTCAAAAGTGGAATGAAACGACTTAAGCAATGATATTTGGAAGAAACTACAGATACTTAAAATAATACATCATCATCACGCCTGTATTCCCCGAAGGGGTAGGCAGAGGTGCACTGCAGTGCGCCCACACTTCGCCGATATATTTTGGTCCCAATGTAATAGGGGGCGAGCCTATTGCCATTATACCGGGCACACAGGTTTCCTCACGATGTTTTCCGTCACCGTTTCTTAGCAAGTGATAATCTCAGATGAAAATGAGATTCGCACATGGAACCCAGAGGTGCGAGCCGGGGATAGAACCTGCGCACTTTGATTGCAAAGCGTGCGTTCGACCACTCGGCTACCACTGCTATACTATACTTAAATGTGTAAAAAAAAAACAAAAAATTGAATCGTTATTGGTCTCATTGATGCCATAGCCGTGTACGAGTTATACGTCTTGACATAGACAATCTGACGAACGTAGACGTCAAAGTAACACACAAAATTGTGTGTGTCGTGTGGAACTGTCAAATGCTAGGAAAAGCTCCCTCTTTGTAAATAACTCTATGAACCCAAGCATATGAACGTAGAAGAAATGTTTTGTTTCTGTCGAGATATTTTTAAAGTACCTATTCGTTCTATAAAAAACGCTTACTAAGTATCTACATATAAACAAGAATAAAGTAGACTGATGCGAGAATCCCAAAATAACTCGTCAAAGGTACAGGGTTAATAGGATTATGTCCATGTTTTTCGCGACAAAGAGAAATGGGATATCGCCGCTGTGCGCGGATTATTGACGTCGATGGTAAATCTATGATTTATGGGACATCTATAACCAGACTATGGAGAGCATAAAGACACGAGCACACTGGAGCGTCAAAAGTCGCGTCAAAATGTTTGCTAATGTCAAAACGAACTGTGTAGCAATGTATATAAAGATTATTTAATATAACTCAAAAAACTATGTAGCCACTCCCCCACGCATCAAAATTCACTTGCGCTGTGAATGCAATTTCGTTGAGGAATTAGTTAGATAGATAGATAGAGTACTCTTTATTGTACACACCAAAGAAATAAAATAATACAACATTCTTATTTCTAAACACAGTAGCTATGTACAATTGGGGGGTCTTATCGAAATTCAAGAACGCATGTAAAACATATAAAATATTAAAATATCGCTGGACAGGACATATGTTAAGAGATCAGAGGGATAAATGGACTAAAATAATTACAGAATCGTATCCAAGAGACAAAGAAGAAAGAAGTAGAGGCAGACAAGTGAAGCGCTGGGAGGACAAACTCAAACAAGCAGCTGGTCCAAATGGATCCGTGTCGCAAAGGATAGAACAGAGTGGAAATCTATGGAGGAGGCCTTTGTTGAAAGACAAGCTGTTAAAGACTTACCGGATGGCGATATAATATAGAATATTGTTATAAGAAAATCAGAAATAAAAGCTATATATTTTTTTTTATTGTTTTTTATCGCTAACAGCAATTTCTTTCTGACAACCAGTCAGGACGAGAAAAATTAACTTTTTCTATGTGTCCATACAGCTCCTTTTAGTACCTAGTAGCAAACATTTTGATGCGCGGGCCTATGTTTTCCTTAGTCTGTGTAATAAAGTTTAAAAATTAAAGGCTTTACATAAACCCTGTTGAACCCTTCCCTTCCTTGGGGTCACATATAGAGACGTAGCGTCTCTGTGGGCATATAAAATTTATTTCTCTACGTTTATGTCGGCGGAATGCGGTAACTTACGCGCGCCCACGTGGACTTAAGGCCTGAACTTACTGACGGCAGCAAATTCATGTGAACTGTTTTTGTAAACGTAAAGCTATCCCGTAAAGCTATATGTCCCAATAAATGGATGTAGATACATAAGTTTTCTCTAGAAATATAATAACAATGAAAATAAAAACACTGTCTGTAGTATGCGTCACGTGCTTCTGTGTTTAATCTTTCACGCATCATCGATTACATTTCGTTGAAAACAATTTAGGAGTTAATTAATACTTAAAACACGTCTTGACGTGTATGTTTGCGCAGACCATAACTCTATCCCGAGATCCATATAAAGATGCATTAAACATATTTAAAAACAATCCTGTCATATTTTATTGCTTTGTACCTAAACAAGTTACGTAATATAATATCGGTCAATGTTTGCGACATTTTCTTTTTTTTCGCTCGAAAGTGTACTCATAAATTATAATTTTCGGATACACGGATCACCCCGAATCGACCGGAAATACGTATCTGGGTCAGAAACGGGTCGTAAATGATAAATGACTAGCCGGGGAATGAAAGCATTTCGCGATGCTTTCTTGTTTTTTGTTTCAAACTCTTTCAAACCCAACCCTTTCTGGAGGAGATAAAGAAGATGTTGGATTCATACGCCATCTTTATCACGATCATTACCTAGTTTTATTTATAATGTGTATTTATTTGATTTGCTTTTGCTATAATTACACTGGTTGCATGAAATACCCGCAAAAACCCAGGTGGAGCCATTCCTCATCTTATTCCATTAAGTTTCGTAAAGAAGAAAAATAAACAGGCCTAGGATAACAACAAGTAATTATACCAACGAGGGAGCTTTTTATTACATTTGACAGTTTCACGCATCCAATTTTGTGCGTGACTGACGTCTACGTACCTACCTCAGATTGTCTACGTCAAAATGTGTAAGACTAGGCAACCGGTATAAAGTGGGTTACTTGCAAATGTATATTACGGGATGGCGGAGAAGGCACATAATGCTGCATTAGTATTCAAGAGCTCTTCTGAGAGGTCACGATCAGCTCAATTGCATCGTTGGCTATAGAATATTTAATACATAATCGATGGATACTTAATCGCTTATAAGGGAATTTCCTAACATAGCTTGTATTAGGAGTGTGTTCACATCAATTGTTTAATGGTCAAGGTGGGAATCGAATCCATAATCTTTCAGTTACTAAGGCAGCCTCTTTAACTACTAGTAGACTATTATCGCATCTATCCCATTCTTACTCTATAATTTATAATATTTTATTACTGCAAAGGAATATATGTATTTCCACTGCTAACTATAAGTCATTTCCCAGTGTATAAACCTCTGAGTGCTACGTATACGACTACGTATACGAATACGTAGTATTCGTATACGTATTCGTATATAATATACTTAATATACGTATTCGTATACGACTACGTATACGAATACGTAGTCGTATACGTAGCACTCAGAGGTTTATACACTGGGAAATGACTTATAGTTAGCAGACTACGTATCAGTTGTTAAGTCACAACACAAATACAGGGATTGTTACTTAAGGGTTAATTGATTGGACGTGATTGGTGCATAGCGAGCTTTGTGGACCGCGCCGCCTAAATGTACTCTAATTGATTTACCGATAGATGGCGTTGTTCACGAACACATCTATGTCTATGCTATGTCTATGTCTATGTTATATAATCTGTGGCCGGAATTATCTGTCATTATGGCAACCAAAAATTCATAGCCCATATGTATAAGATCTTCAATATTACTTTCAGTTAAAAATAAGTACAGTTACTTGACTTTACGTTACTTTTGAAATTACAATACTTTAAGAGGTGGCATTAAGGTCCCTGTTGTAAACCTCTTCTAACAATCTCACTCTGGACAGTTTTATTAAATAGTAAAACGAAACTACTGGCAGGCCAGATAACTGGTTCAAAGGTCAATACCGCGAGTGACTCAGTCCGGGAATTAGTGTTGGAGTGCTGCGCAAATGTTGGCAAAAGCCGGGATTTTGGCCTCAACTGGTTTTTACTAAGTACTTTTATTGCGGGACGAGTGCACGTTGGTAGATTTCAATTCTGGCTAGTGATGTTAATACCGGGATTCGCGAAGCTTTTCCTGGCGGTTTTAGTTGGGTTTTAAATAAAAACGTTTTCGTGCGAGAACGGTTGAATCAGCGAGTTATTTTGTATCAAAGAGGGAGCTTTTGCTAAAATTTGACAGTCTCACACGTCCAATTTTATGTGTGACTTTTACGTGTACGTACGTCCGATTGTCTATGTTGTATAAGACTAGACCTCAGAGTAGATAGAGTATCCATAAAGACTCCACTCTTCTTAATGCTCTGCGGCGATTTTTTTTAAGGTTGGCAATAATGGTTTATATGAGCTCCACCATCTTAGAATTAAGATCAAGTAAGTACGTAAGTGTCAAACAACCAAATTCTAATATGGTGGAAATTTACCGCAGGTCGGGCTCCTTAGGCAAGGCGCGCACTAGGCAGCCATGGCTGCGCAGCCAGGCTGCGGCAGGCAGCCGAACATATAGCCTTGGCTGCCTAGTGCGCGCCTAGCCTTAGTATATACTAGCTTGATGAGTTTATCTGAGATCCGCCATCTTAGTCTTAAGATCAAGTAAGTACCTAAGTGTCACTAGTCAAAACTAATATTGCGGATAATTTACCGCAGCGTGGGTTTGAAATGCCGGCTTCTTATTACTACCTCCTACTACTACTACTACTACCTACTACTACTACTACTACCTACTACCTACTACTACTACTACCTACTACTTCTACTATTAATCCTATTACCACTTATACACTACCTCCACGGACTAGACAGATGTAGCATCAATGTCACTAATATTTATTTGGACGTCTTTTGGACACACTATCTATACTTTCAAATATCATTGGCTTGAAAGCTAAAGATATTAATTTGCAAGTCTATTAGAAAAATATAAACCTATCGCGTGGTTGTTCGACTTTTGGTATTTACTTATTTCATAAAAAGATCTGACACAAAGGTATTAGTTATGTTTGTAGGTATTTTATTTTCTTTGAAAACAATTTCAAAATATTATAAATTCGTTTCTTCTTTTGATGCTTGTGAAACCTCGGAATGTTTCCTTGTTACACAAAGGAATGCCTTGATGGATGAAACGGTGCAAGTTGATCGTTATTTTAAAATTCATAACAAAATTACCCCCACGCCCGCCGATGTTACCATGAACAACGAACAATAGACTTACCTGGATCACTCGGGCATTGGAATAATAAAATATTTTGTGTTTTACTATTAAAATTAATGTTTACCTAAAAAGTTTTCATGTGTTTAACTTAGACTTTGATGTTTAAAATATAAGGTATAACCGCAGATTAGATATGATTAACTAATTCACCTCCAGTGATATCATATATTATAGATATCTCTTTGTGTCAAAAAGACGTAAAAAAAATCACTGAAATTGGTGTATTTGCTGCTACGACCGTCTAGTCTTGATACGACTTGACATAGACAAACTGACGTACGTAGATGTCAAATTCACACATAAAATTGGACGTGTGATACCGTCAAATGTTAGGAATGCTCTCTCTTTGATATAACTCTTTGCCCACCTCGTTAAAATATTTTAGTGGTATTTATTTGATAAGATTCTATAACTTATAGGGGCTTGTTATTACTGGGGTCCTACCATGAGCGCTTAAAACAAAGTAGTTAAAATGATAGTTTCTTTTTTTTTGCGATTTGGTACCATGAGCCATCGAAAATGACGGCCGATGACAAGCTAAAAACACCATAGTTACTTGTAGCATTTTTGATGTTATCTCGCAAATAGTTCATTCAAAACATGCGTTTCGACAACTAAAATGTCAAATCTAGTTTTGTGAATTTCCTAATTTCATTGAAAATATTAAATTATAGTCCATTTATTGATAATATTTGAAGATTTAGTGAGAAAAACGTATTAGTTTACATATATTTGTCACATTAAATATGTATTTATTAGTTTTTATGCATAAAATTCAAATTTGGCTTATGGTGGTTATTGCGTATAATATATTCAAATTATTTGTGATTCAAGTGTTATAATGCAGAAATAAATAGCCATAAAACAAAAGTGGTACTATATGGAGTACCCCGAGGATTTCCACTACTTGAAACGTTACGGACTCGCAAAGTATATCAACATAACCTGCACGATGATATCAAAGTCCAAGAAATCTTTGTAAGTACCCATTTTTCTATAGAAATAAAGGTCAATATTTTCAATTTATACTTTCGACTAATTATAGTGCAACAAAAGTTATAAAATGGTTATCACTTATGCTGTAAAATAAAAAATGAAGGTAAAACATATAGGAACACCTGCAATCTTAGATAACTCAACTGGTTTTATAAGTGCGTGTATATGCCCTTCGCACGTACTCTGCGTCAGGGTGAAGCACTTTTATTTCATCTATCCTTAGGCATAATGTGAATGGACTGCAGTGGCTACCCCTCAAAATAACTACCTACCAGACGTTCCTAATAGGTAGGCGCTAAATATGAACAATAGTTATTTTTTAAATGAACCTTTATTTACTATGTACCATAATAGAATAATTATTAAACATTTATTACAGGCTTGGGATGCTGACATGCAAATAAGTACATGATTGATGTACGTCGAGTTGGCGTGACTCTTGAATCGTAAAGGAAGCTGCTATAATAACGTGTTGCGCCAGAGAAAAACCTCGCTGCAACAATATTATTCGCACCAAATGGGATGCGTGGCATTCTCCGGTCCAGCATCTGTGAAGGCGGCATTGAAAACCCTGAAATATAAATATCTATTTATTTTGCCTAATAAATTCTTATTCTGAGATAGATTAATGTTTTGTTTTAAATTTATCAATATTGGTACTTACTTATATTATCCGAATCCAAACAAACACATCGCGCAAGCGACTTTCTGTCCCCCGAGTCGTCGTTTTCATTCAAAACCTTCGGCAGTAGTGCTTTGGTTGGAATGGCGCTGAATCACAAGTTATAAACATATTTTTCATTTACTAAACGACGAAATAAGCACACGAAATAAAATATGTTTTGCTTGGTTGCGTATATTTTGACGCGTAGGTCATGTCAACCATAGTATATACGAAATAAATTATTGATTTAAAAGAGGCCTTACGCACATTTTTTGACTTCCATAAATTATATTAAGCGATTCCAACATATATCCTGCATACAATTGAAACAGGTTTATGAATGAAATTGCTTTGTTTATGGTAATATGATAGTTTATTCTACAATCGTCTATGATATAGTGATATTGTTTTAACGTCATTTCTTATCGGTACCATGAGTTTTTAACTTTCATTTTATGATATAATTGCTATAGGGCTTGAAAGAACGAACGAATTTTGATGCCAAGAGTATGTAACAAGGAGGTGATATATGCGTAAAAGGTCGCACCAGTGGAGATTACTCCAATCATTTTTAATTGCACATATCGAACTAAATAACGGTTCCTAATATAGAAAAATTGTAATAAGAACATCATGACATACTTTTAATTAGTCAAGACGCTTGAAGAAGACTAAACTCGCTAATAAAAACTATTTTGTTAAGATTAGGGAAATTGTCACTGCGTTCAATTAGTTCTGTTATATCTATTATTACAATAAGTTTAATCAGCTTTACCTGGTGAATTAACCATGTCTAATCAAACCCCGACGGTTTTTTATTGGTTACCGCTGTAGATCCTGGGATACTGGAGTTGGAACACATGGCGGGCTAATAGGTACATATAAGATTGCATTGTGTATAATACTTCTTATACACAATGCAACCTTTTCGCTTATCTTTGATTTGGAAAAAAATATAATAAAACGTCAAAATATTTGGCAGTCGTAAAATGACTGTCATAACAAAAACCGTGACTCAATGGAAAGAGGCCATTAACATAAAAAAAAAAAAAAAAAAAAACAAAAACCGTTTCAATTAGATATTAAAATATGCTCTAATTTACGAATCTTGATAACCAAAAAGCCTAATTAAATAAATTATATAAATAATGTAATTGATTTAGTATCTAAATATGTTGAGGATTTTTATTTGGAAAGTCCAAATTCGTAGTAAGTATTCCTACAAGACTTCTTGCTATCAAAACCATTAATCAAGACCGCCTATAAAAATGCTATCTACAGATAATAAAATACCCTTTACAGGTGACTCCAGATATGTTGAGTGAGACTATAGAAGAACCGAGTAAAATGCAGTACTAAGTAAATACAGCAAGGAACATAATATCCTCAAATTTTAATTGTACATTACTTATATTTTGTCAATAAATTTGAATTATTTTATTTGTTTCTACTATCACTATTTACAATTATCAAAATTGCACATTATATACTACTACTACTATAGCCCTTTTAACGTCCCACTACTGCAAACGGACCTCCCTTCAATGCGAGGGGAATTCAGGCTAGAGTCCACCACACCGGCGCCGGCCCGGTGCGGGTTGGCAGACTTCACACATTCACGAGAACAACAAGTCAACGCCTTGCAATCAATGGGTGCAGGTTCAAACCCTGGCTCGCACCTCTGGGTTTTATGTTCGAATCTTGCTATAAAACGGTGTAGGAAAACATTGTGAGGAATTTCGTAGATTTTCTTGACTAGATCGTAACTGCTATTAACCGAGGACAAAAATGCTGGCAGTGCGACGACACTAGAAATTTAGCGTTTCCCTAAAGTTCCTTGCCTTACGGGCAGCGAGGCTTGTGAACAAGTTCGTTAGTGGAAATGAATGTTTATGATGGTGGATATACTATTTTATGACGTTGTCGAGTCTTTGTAAGATATTGTTACATTTCTAAAGATGATAGGCCATATCAGAATTTCATATCAATAAGTGCTCTGGAGTGATAATAACATTTTAGCCTTTTTTCTCACTAAAAAATCGGAGGATTCGTTAAAAAAGAAATACCTACCTAGGAGACAGTGAGTCAATAAAACATAGTAGTATATATACATAATTAAAGTTTATTTCAATAATTGTTCACAGTGAGGTTTGACTATCGTCCCTCGACTTGTCTGTAAATTTTTCAAGCTTCCTTATCAGGGGCTTCTCGGTACTCCTCGGACAGATTACGTGTGAGCTCTAGCTAACACCACTTCCTCGCCACTAGTACCCTTTTTGATTTTTTTTTGGCAATCCGCCTATGTATACCTAGCGGATACCCGGCGTGTGCTACTGCGCTGAAAAAAATAAATATATTTTGTTTATTTAGTAGCTAAAACCATATTGTTTTCTTATATTTACGCGAATACTATACATTGAAATTAAACTGTTTTACGGATTTTATCGCGTTTATTTACAACAACTAAATATGAGGGTACCCAGTTATTAACTATGACATCAGGACGTCTAACACCTCAGTCCCCCCGTGACCATGGTTGCTGTAAAGCAGCCGAAACGTCGGGAAAATAAAAAGGAAAATAAAATAGTAAATAAACGCGATAAAATCCGTAAAATAGTTTAATTTCAAAGCTAAAACCATCTTCACATTATTGCATTTCTATTGTAAGCGGGTTGGGGCACATAGGTTGGATGGTTTTAAAGTCTATTAGGGACATAGTAGGATATTTTTTTGTGTTTTATATATTATACAGTTATTAATATATAACAGTTATTATAGAGGGATCTATTGCAAAACGGGAGGAGTGAATGTTTTCCCGAACCATTCTATCCTTACCTTCAATGAAATTTGTGCGGCTTCCAGGACAATTTAGATTTTCTCTGAGACTCGTTTAGTTGCCGTTTAGTTAGCGTCTGCAGACGACACTGCTGTCGGTCTGTGTTAGAATCCTCGTTATCGAAATCGCCGTTATTGATATCGATACCAATATCTGAAATCAGACAATAATTTGAGTGCAATGTTATTTAGAAATATTCAAACAATAATAAATACTCAATTTAGTATCAACTTTTACTTACTTCACAAAATATTGAAACACTTTATTTAATAGGACTTATTTTTATACGAAATTATCATTAAATCACCAAGTTTTTTAATAAAATTTACACTGCAAATAAAAACGAGTGATACATTTTGCAAAGATGGCGGTTGACTATGATTTTTATCATCTAATAAGTTGCTCGAGACTAACTTATATAATGACAGCGAATTTGACATAAATTGGACAAAAAAATATGAATGCTAGCTGCCAAAAATTGCGTCGTGGTACCTATTGAATGAACAACTTAAGTTATCATAGTTAAATAATCTATGATTTTTTAACCTATGTCTATGGTTAAATGTTGGCTAAAAACCTTATTCAACGGACCTCATGAAATGAATGACGTAGGCCCTGATTGGTCCGCCCGTAACGCAGGGCGTCTTGATTGGTGTTTTAATACATATCTTACCATGGACAATGTCAAAAATGTAGTTCGGTCTTTCCAGCACTATATGATAGCAAACGGGGGTGCTCATGGTACGAATTTAAGATGTCAAAAAGTGTTGATAGCTACAAGCTCACTAATAATAAGATTATTTATTAAGCGCTCATGGTAGGACCCCTGTATCTAATATTAATTACTTCAATGATTTGATATGCCATCAAATTCCTCATTTATCCCCCTATAAACACTACTAAACGGCAGGATGCAATAAAACTCTGCATCAACAAAAGTAACAAATAATTAACAGCACCGACCCCGACATTACTTCCTGCTGAATACAGGCAATTTATATCACGGTAAAACTACCCTTACTACTTAAGTATAGAGTGTATACAAGAATAGACGAAACAATAATCGGAACGCCTCTAAATGTTCAGTGAAGCTGAAAGGCCAATAGTCAATACAAAAGTTGTTAATATACAGTAAGGCTTAAAATAAATAGGTTTATTTTATTGTATAGTTATATTTATGGTTATTTAAAAAGTTTTTTCCGCGTGTGATGGTCGCACGAACGTTGACTGCATTTTCTCATTGCTGATTAGTAGACTGATTTAATTTATAGTTTAGTTACGAAAAGAAAATAAAAAAAATCTTCGTTACAGAGAGAGATTTATATGCAAGAAAATATAGAAGATGATAGCGATAAAATTCCGCCCACGTTAAGGGTTATACTTAATAATAAAATAACTTAGACTGTGGGGCCGACTGAGTGGCATGTGTATGCCTGAAGTACATCTCTGTCTACACATTAGCATGATGATATAGGCATTACTTGCTTCTGACCAAAACCTTCATCGCTTCTCGTTCAGCTTGGGCACAAAAAATCAATAACAGGAAAAATCAAGACAACCTCACGCTTTTAGGTATGCCCGGGGGCTCAGCAGCGGTGTGCATATAAAAGGCTTGTGCAGCTCGCCCCGGGCGAGAGGACAACACACTTTGATATGCAAAACCTACTTAACGACTCGAGGCTTGGATGGCGCTGCCGTCTCCGATTTCAATTTTTATTTATTTTATTTTGATGTCAAGTTGGCATTTGTTTTTGAAAATGTCTCTGTGTCTTTATTTGTCCAACTTGTAACTCTATCAAAACATTACTTCTGTGGTAAAGACCAATTTGCACTCGTCATTGATGCCATTTCGTTGCAAAAGTGCTTTTTCTATGAGTTAATAGAATTTGTTTTGGTATAGGCGAACATATTGTTACGCGCATTTTGCCCCACCTAAGGGCGCAGGGCTTTGAAAGGGGAAGGAAATAGCATACTGTTCCAAATTCATAAAGCAGGTCGATAGAACAAAAAATGAATGATGCGCGTTAATCTTAGATCTATGAAAATGTATAATTCCATGTTAAAATATAATAATATTTGCTAGATAGCTATATTGCTCCTTATTTTGTTTTTAGTAACTGATTTACAACGTACTTTTTCATTTATAAATATGTATCTCAATTTGGATGTTAGTAATAATTTTGGTTTCAGATATTTAAAGAATTTAATTGACAACATTTTCCGTCAGAGTTTCGAGTCATTAAACCAATGGGCAGGTACTGCTGTGAGGGAAATAAACCACGTTTTAAGTCTCTCCAAGATCACCAATTCGCTTTCTATTACTAACAGAACGAGGCAATTTACTCGCACCCAACGTTCTCTCTAACTTCAGAAATTCTTGCAAAAAATAGTAAAGCTTTTTCTACGTAATTTCAGTTCTATCTTGGAAATGGAAATGGTGGCTGGAAAAAGATTTTTCGGTTAGAACTAATTGTAGGTTTTGCTTATACAGGGTGTATCAGAAGTATGAAATAATACTTTGGGTAAATATACGGTAGCTCATATGTGGATGCTTAGATCATGGTTTCTGAGTTGGTTTCTGAGTTAGACCTTTGAATATTTGTCACAAGTATCGTGTTCTGGCCTTTGGGTAAGTCCATTCGCTATTCAACAGTGTAAACTACACTTATGAGGGGCGACTCCCAATATTCACAAAACAGAACATGCAAATTTTACATAGGACTCGATATATTACGAATTATAGAAATTTACAACGAAAAAAATGTTTTATACCATCCAGTTATACCCGGTACTAATGCAAACGACAAAATGGATTTGGGGCACATCGGTTGGATGATTTTCAGTCTATAATTTTTTTATAGTTAATTTGGTAAATAATAATATCTTTGCATTTTTTGGAAGCATGATATTGGCAGTTTCATTTGGTGATATATATTTTGTTGATCACTGTATTATATAATTCACCGCCGGTTCCCCGAACTTGGCTGACTCACAGCCGTGTGTTATTACCTACAACAATTTTCGTCCAATCGCACGGTTAAATGGAATCGGTCAAAGGTGCGCTGCGGGAGACGTGGACTTGGCTCAGACAAGTTTGGAGCCACCAATTTGTTTTCTATTATCGGTATTGTTCGGACATAGCGTTCTTATTTCCATCGTAAATACAATTTTTGACGAGATTTATTCGGGAATATTAACTTATACAAATGCAGGTTGTTGATATATTCGCGCGAAATCTGTTGGCAAAGAAGTCCATTATTGTAACAAACTAATTCACAAAATAACAATCTCCATACACAAAAAATGGAGATGGAAAAACTACACTGAGCATAGTGTATCATTGTCCTTATTTCGGTGGTAACGTTAGAGCAACATGTAATATTAGTAGTATTCTTAAATTTATTTTAATCGTAGTATGTATACTATAAAATAGGCGCCTTGAAGTAAATTAGTATCAGTTCTATGTATAAATAATCAGCTACATATAAAAAAGTTATATATTCAATAGAATAGGTAGGTACACACACTTACTAAACACCTGCGGTCTACTAGTAATATCATTGCCTGCGGTAGAATTCATAGACAGGATGTATTCTAGAACACCATGACTACAAAGCGCTTGCGTTCTGAAATATACTTTGAAAAAGCATTGTAGATTCATGAAAATTTCTAAAATTTTGGAGCTATCCTTCACTATAATTTGGGACCTTATACATTTGTTAAAATAATATAGGTACTAAGTGATTGTTTACGAAAAATGTTTATATATTTTTCATTACACTGTCACATCGTATAACAAAGCACAATTTTATTAAAATCCCCTCCGCACCCGAAACTACACGCGATGACTTCATAAATACGACCGACCGTTATTATCAATGAAAAACATCCCATAAGTAACGATAATAGGCATACGTACGTAACAATGGGTGCACAAAAAAAAGCGATCATATTACCGAGTACGAGACCATAGGCAACAGAGTAAAAATACATGTACAAACGATATACGCTTTCGTGCAGTACATCAATATAAGCTTGGATATTATTGTAAGCTGTGATCGTGGGTACGACAAAAACGTAGGGGGACTTAATAAAATAGGCGCACAGTTTGTGCGGAGACTACTCTGCTGGAATATTGATGAGCGGCCCTGGATGGTTGTGTCCACATAAAGGCAAAATTGCCTTACACTCAACAGATGCGAGTAAACATTAGATATTGATTAGTTGTCACGAAAAAATCCCGAATTATATTGTTTTAGATTCGTGATTCAAGAAATAAGTATTTCAGCACGCATGTAGAGACAAGACTTCTGTCACGGATTGGCTCGGTCGCTCTCTGTCTTATATCATACGAGAGAAAGAGTTATAATCAACATATTCTGTGACATAAGTCTAGTTTTGGTGCTCATGCTGATCATGCTGCAGTACAGGACATAAATTATAAACCTTTTATGAGAAAAAAAATTACAGGAGCCGTAAGTTTATTACACAGAATATGATCTATGTGCGCTGCTAGACACGACCAATATAACAAGCATAACAGAGAATTTTAAAACATTTTAATTTAAAAAAACCTCAGATACTTTGAATAAATATTCAAAAGTTCTTTGCAGCGCTGTGTATCTCCGTCATTTATTATTGTACAACCACAACGAGCTACCTACTATTATTTAGCTATTATCTACTATGTTAAATGAATACAACATCTATTTATTTAACTGGTTAAACTGCCCGTCAATACGAGTTGGGAGATTCCCTTGATTAGAATTTTACCAACTCATTTTATTACAGTAGGTAATAACTATTCAAATACCCCGTCCCCGGGTCGGATATAATTAAAAAATAAGGTTTGGATTTGACTGAATAATCGCAAATGGCGTTTTCTTATTTGCATATCAAAATATCTCCAAATAATGTGGTCACGCACGAATTTAATTTAAACTTTTGGTACCAAAATTTATATTCTTTTGTTTTGGAATAGTCTATACTAATACTAGCTTTTGTCCGCGACTTCGTCCGCGTAGAAGTCGAAAATGGTTCTAATATATTTTTTTCACCGACTTCAAAAAGGAGGGGGTTCTCAATTCAACCCGTATGTTTTTTCATGAAACCGATTGTATGGTAAAAAATATAGATTTTACTGACTGTGATCCTTGAAAATACTGACTTTACTGATCCAAAATTTACAGAATTTATTTAAATCCATCTCCCATGCGGCATCGCGACGCCTACTATAAAACTTCGCGACGCTCACCATAAAACATCGCGACGCTCATTATAAGGCATCGCGACGATCCATATTAGGCGTCGCGACGCTCACTATCAGCGTCGCGACGCTCACCATCGTGACGTTCATTATCAGGCGTCGTGACGTTCTCTATGAGTCGTCGCGACGCCCCCTATGAGTCCCTTTTGGGCGATTTTTTCTGCGTAGAATGAGTATGCTATACATCATCACGAGTGTATTTCCCGAAGGGGTATGCAGAGGTGCACTGCAGTGCGCCCACACTTCGCCGATGTATTTTGGTCCCAATGTAATAGGGGGCGAGCCTATTGCTATTATACTGGGCTGCTATCTCCCTCAATACGAGGGAGATTTCTGGGCCATAGTCAACCACGCTGGCCCAATGCGTGTTGGGAAACTTCACACGCCTTTCTATAGACGTGCTGGTTTCCCCACGATGTATTCCTACACCGTTTAAGTGTGTGAGTATGAGTATGCTCTGTAAAATTTTAAATTAATGTCGTTTAAGTCATATATCCTTTCACCCCTCGATATATAAAAATTGAAATGACGCGACAGTTTTCATATGTAAATTCTATCGCCCCATTAATTCGACGGAAAGGGGTGTAGTAGGGAAACGTAATAAAATGCAATAAAAACGATTTACTGCATTTTTTCCACCCTTTCGAGCATTTCAACCCCAAATATTGTTGATTACTGACGTTGCTCATCCGTTATCCGGCTGCGGATTTATTTAGACCGAGCTTAGATAAGCGACACTTCAAAATTGATACAACACAGAGCAGAGATGTGTGTTTGTAAATAAATGCGATTAATAATATCTGAAAAAAAATAAAAATAAACTTCTTATTCAAAAGTAATGTAGTAAAGTTTTGCAACAATTAACAAAATATTTACAATTACAAAATAAAATTATATATAATCAATCATCATTATTTTTTGGAAAAATATTTCAAAAATATTCAAAAGTTAATTAAATTTGTTACCATACCTAATACAACTAATACTATTTAGTTTACCATGAAGAGCTAAGTGGTAGCCTAATTTAACGTTGAGATTAATTTCCTGAAGATTTTACTTCTTATATTTTTTATAACTCAGGACATGGAACTTTTTTTCTTCTTTTCAAGAACAGTTTTCGGTTAACAAAACTAGGAGTTTATAGGACTCGAATCGTCATTTACTATTATCAGTCGACAATCAAAGACAGTGGTGCTGACTCTGATGACTTTTAAACTAAACTACAAAAAACTAAGTGTATTCCCGTCCTTCTCACGCCCGTGATGTATGACCGAGATAGCAATATTTTAGTGTTTTCAAATTTACCAGTACCCAACGTGCAGTGAACTAATTTTATACCACTAAAAGTAGAATTTACGATTCTATTACTCTTTTTACGGACCATACATATGCTAAACCACCCAACAATGTTTATAGCCCATAATTCTAAGCGTTAACCCGTCTGATATGAACATAAATTGCTTTCCCAAATACCAGTTTGTCATAAATATAGAGCTCTCCAAGAAATACCCGGGAACACTCCAAAATAATGATGCAAAATGGAATTTCATGCACCTACCCATCTTCCAGAGCACTGCGAGACGGGAAATATAAAATATTGAGTGCAACGTGCCTGTGAGGCGTGCGGTGCGGGGCACGGGGCAAGGGGCACGGGGCAAGCCGAGGAGACTTAGCGATATGCCATGCAAATCTCAAAAATCCGTTTAAGCCCCAATTGAATTCGGCGCGATTGAGATTGAAAAGACGACATTTGACTGAGTCTATATGGATATTTCATATTTTAAAAAAATAAACAACAATGTATTAACAGGAAACTTTGTACATGTCGTCTTGATAACGCACTTTCTATCTATCTATACTTATTTGGAACTAAACATTAAGGGGGAGGCTTTTGCTCAGGAGTTGGACGTTAAAAGACTATAAAATCATTTATTTTTACACAGCAAATGCTTATTTCTCAATGGCTTCTCAGTCAGGGTGCAAACAAACACTGGCCGTCATCTTCCTAAATACATTAATCAAGAAGCCGAAATCATAGTTTAGGTTCATATAAAGTAGCTGATATGTAGATGCTTTGTAAAGGCAGTCTACCTTTCTGAGTTACCTTGTTATCGGTACCAACAAATATTTACTGCAAGTATTGTGTTAAATAGTACATTCGTACGAGAAGCGGTTGCTTATTTTCACAAAAGAGTCGGTAAGTACAGAAAGGTAAAAATTTCGCAAAAGACTCGGGAGAATCCTTTTTTTTAATTGTTTAAGAAAGCATATTCGAAATTCGTGAAATTTTTTATAGAACAGTTGTAACTATAACCTATACTCTCGGGGACGTTTAAATATTATATCAGACTTCTTAATCACGTTGTATAAATTGAGCTTCCTGAATCTTTCCATTTTAATTTCCGCATGTCATAAAACTTCGTTTACTTGGTACCTATTCGAAGTAAAAGAAATTCTCTCGCAGTCTGTAGTGACGTAATAACTCAGGTTATTGCAGTCTCAACAGCATATATAGCAGTCAGGATGTCAGCTGCAGGAAATTCGATGAAGCGAAATATTGCATGACTCTCATAAGCATATCTACCTATCGACGGCAGAAAGCGGAAATACATCTCGATAAATGGCCTTTTTGACTTATTCATTTAGAATTGATGAGAAGTAAATTAATGGTAAAAAATCTTTTTTATAACAAGCTTTTATTTAATTGCTCGTAGTTTTTGTAATCTCCTCAGCGAGCCCTTTCATTCGATAACCATACTGTGGTAGTGCAGAAAAAATAACTATTCCGCCATCTTGGATGATCCGCCATTGTGGAATCAGAATGACATCACATAGCCAAGCAAGGATTATCATCCAAAATAAGCGTGTGTACCAAATTTCTGCTCAATGGGTTAAAGATAACTGATTTAAAATTCAATTGCAAGATTCCACCCGGACATACATTGCAAGTTAATATAAAGCTTGTAATAATAAAAAAGGAAGATATAACAACGGATAATGTAGCAAACATAAAAATGAATACCTTACGCTATTTACTAAATATGTATTTACTTCGGGGTCACTCCCTTTATTTTAGATAAAGTATATATTACAAAAAAAAAAAAATCTGTGCCAGTCATGTTAATTGTGTTTCGATATAAAAAAGGCTGCGTCAAATAATCATCATAACTTTTACTATGTATTTAAAAAGAATATATTCGAGAGCCCTTAATATAATCGTCTAAAGTGCAAGGCAATTTTATTAATTCTGAACTCGTACAAAGAAAATTTTTTTTTTTTAATATTATAAATATTATAAAATAAATATAATCTAAGCAATGGGGTATCGGCTCCGAATGAGTATTTATCGCATTCGGAGTCCAAATGCCCAAAATTTAATTAATATAATTAGCAAATAAAAATGGTCGGCACAACCGGCAACCCAAGAGCAGGCTATTAAACGAGTGGCTCTAGCCATTCAGCGAGGGAATGCAGCCAGCGTCCTGGGTACGCTTCCGCATGGGCCAAAATCTATACGTTTTTTTTTATATTTTTTCTTATCAGTTGTGTCTTTTCGTATCATTTTAATTTTCCTTTGTAATTGTAAATATTTTATGATTGAAATTACACGGATTAAATACATAACATTATAAGTTATATTTATAATCTAAGAAATTATTTACCAACAGCGTACTTCATTTTGCATTTATAGATTGTAAAACCAAAACTCAAGTAGAAAAAGTATTATGATTGCAGGATCGTCCGGAGTCCACGTAATAACTGGGTCGCATTTTCCACCGTCACGGGAGTAATTACTTATTTACGCGAACCTTAATAAAAATGTCTATCTCGGTCCGAAGATTAATATTTCATTTCCAACATTTCATTTCAGTTGCTATAAAAATATTGCTCGGAGAATTTTACACAATTAGAATTTGAATTTATTAAATCCACCACGGAGCGGCGATGAATTATTTTCAATTTATATTGTAGGTATGAAACACTCTTAGCACCTTCACGGCGGGCCCAATTTTAGAAAACTTTCAGCTAGTGCGGTTGAGGTTTAAATCAGCCCAACCTTGCACTCTTTTACTCGTAGTGTAAACACATTAGCGTAAAGTCACAGGTTGACAGGCAGTTTCGGCCTCAAGTCGCAGTGAAAGTGTTTAAAGATGTCATGAAATATGTCCCAATTTCTTTAAAGTATATCCTCTTAGTAGTTGACCACCATTATAATTTGGCATAAATCAATAACAGCGGATACCTATAATCTGTATGGTCTGTGGATTTGCCTTACTACAAGGAATAAAATTGCCATCATTTCTACTTTCGTGTCGCAACGTTTACCTTTTACCAAGGGTAGGATGGACAGAGCAATTGTCCCAATACTATTTTGATGAGAACTGACAGTTTGGTAATGTACAGAAACTTCTAACTTATACAAAACTACCGGTTCGCTTACCTCTTCAAAAAATAATTGGCTATAATTAAAAGGCCCGTGCCCAGCGGTGGGACGTTAAAAGGGCTGGTGGTAGTAGTAGTGGTAGTGGTAGTGGTAGTGGTAGTGGTAGTGGTAGTGGTAGTAGGAGTAGGAGTAGGAGTAGTAGTAGTAGTAGTAGTAGTAGTAGTAGTAGTAGTAGTTGTAGTAGTAGTAGTAGTAGTAGTAGTAGTAGTAGTAGTAGTAGTAGTAGTAGTAGTAGTAGTAGTAGTAGTAGTAGTAGTAGTAGTAGTAGTAGTAGTAGTCTTGCATATCTGCCTATAATTACGAAAGGCCTTTAAGACCGAAAGTAAATCGACTTTTCATTGATTTAAACAGTAAGTAATTTCAGCTCAGTAAACTCGATTTTCCCTTTACATATTTCCTCTTCCTAGAACCTCTCTATAGGCTCTCCGATATCCTGTTTACATCAATATTTACTCCTTTTGAAAGCAATTTAAGTAGAAAATCGCTAATACTCGCCATTTTGGGAGCACAATTTTATTTTACATTTACGCCATACACTCACTGGTGCTAGCGAAATGTGTATTCTGTATCAATATGCATAAAGATTGAATTCCTATGGTAAAATGTCAATATCACATGCGCCAGAGATGAAATTTCTTTGAGAAATTAACTTTTGTACGAATTAATACAGGGGGTCATTTTGGCTAGATCGACAAAATCGTCAAATTGGTCGTATTTTTTCCTTTTGTTTCGACATAATATGTTGAATTAGAGATGATGTCGATCATGCGATAATTTAGTCCCTGTTCGATTTCATATTGTCTAAAAATAGGTCGCGCCGATTTTGACGTGACTGTAGGCGCAGGCAGTGCTTCACGCAATTTCCGCTGGGGCGATCCATAGACTTGGCATTTGAGCCAATATTGGCAAGATAATTGTGTTTATTAATTACTTATGTATCTACTGTATCCAGTTCATTACGAAGATGTCTTGGTTAAGTGGTTTGAGCGTAGCTCGCCGACTCTCTGTATTGGTGGACTGCGGGGTTGATTTCTGCCAGCGAAAGAATCAGATTTTTTTTATTAAATTATACCAATACAGGCACATAAAAATCGTCAATATAAAAAAACCGGCCAAGTGCGAGTCGGACTCGCGCACGAAGGGTTCCGACCCATTATCTATAAAAACAGCAAAAAAATCACGTTTGTTGTATGGGAGCCCCCTTAAATATTTATTTTATTCTGTTTTTAGTGGCAACATGAGATACAGTCTGGTGACAGACGGACGGACGGATGGACGGACGGACAGACTGACAGCGAAGTCTCAGTAATAGGGTTCCCGTTTTACCCTTTGGGTACGGAAACGTAAAAAGATGAAATTTTAATGGAATAAGATGAGAAATGCCTGCATCTGCGATTAGCGGTATTATTGGCAATGTCAAGTATTGAAAGTGAAAGGCAATTTGACTTAAGCGACACTTTTTTAACTTTGCACGAGAGCATACTCATACGACGCCGAAAAATGCGCTCACTCCAAATATGACTAAAAGTCAATATCGCTCAAAAATCGCCGTTCACCCCTCGATATGATTCCCAGTTTCCATGGCCGCACTAAAGGATTGATCATGCGGATATTGGCGTGGCGTTTAAGGGGCACTCACTATGATTAGCCAACGAGGATCCATCAGACCTCCGCTCTCCACTCCACGCGACTGCCCGGGATGGAAATCCGTGATTCATTTCCCTCCGACCTCATGCAGATCGACGTGTAATTATTGGAATTAAAAACTGACGTTTTATCAAAGGGGTCTGGTTTGGAGAAAGTTAATGCTGATAATAATCATTATCATAGAAATAGTAGGCACCGTGTAGACGCCTTTTTTCAACAACAACATAGGAATTTTTGTTAGTTATGGAAATAAAACTGGCTACTTTATGATCACATTTGTTGTATGAATTTTAGGCATAAGTGTCTACATTTTAAACGTATATTGAACACAAATATTGTCTAAATGTTTATACCTACAGCGTCTGGCCGCGTACATATATATTCTGAAGTTAATCTTTGTAATCTCATATTACTAACTAGAATATTTAATTAGCAATCAATAACATCTAAGTAACTAATGATGGGTTCCCATAAAAAATAATCGTTCATTGAAGAAAGAATAACGAAGCATAACAAGCATCTTTCCTATTTTTTTTTTAAAGGAACAGTTTTGACTACTGTCTCGTGATTTTTTTACAGTCAGTAAGCAAATCGGGAATTTCTTAATTATAGTAATCAATGTCTATAAGAAAATCTATCACAAGTCAATCCCCCAGCATGTTGTTATATTTAATGGTATCTAAAATGAAATAAGACATTTTAACATGGATTTATGAAGAGGCAGAGACGTCTGGGAAGTGAATATTTCCTGGCGCTGATCGATTCAGCAGACAAATTGGATTATGACGTGAGAGAGCCGCCGTCGGCGCCAAATTATATCTTCAAACAGATTTTCACGCTGGGATACACCCGTAAAGGAGCCACAATATCTAGATGTAAGTCCTTTGTATGATGCTTAATATTAATTCGACCTCCATGATAAAAGCCAGTTGCCTGTTAAGTACGAATTTAACTTCTGCAATCTCCGGAGCGTACGAATTAACTTGCCTTTTTACGGTTCCGTACTTCAAAAAGAAAAAAGGGACCCTTATTGGATCAGCTCGTTGTCTGTCTGTCTGTCAAGACGCTTTCATCTGTGCTTTCATTTAACAAAGTGCTCTATTAAACTAGGTACATAAAGATTGAAATTGTATGGTAGAAGCCACGCGACGGCGCTACAAAACTTGCTCGCGGTATCAATGAGATATCCTTGAAAAATTAGTTTTATCTATGAAGCAGTGGTAGCCGAGTGGTCGAACGCACGCCTTACAATCAAAGTGTGCAGGTTCGAACCCCGGCTCGCACCTCTGGGTTTATGTGCGAATCTCATTTTTATCTGAGATTATCAGTTGCTATAAAACGGTGAAGAAAAACATCGTGAGGAAACCTGCACGACTGAGGGAACTTGACTAGTTCTCGATAGATGTGTGAAGTCTGCCAACCCGTACTGGGCCAGCGTGGTGGACTATGGCCTGAAACCCCCTCGCATTGAGGGGATGCCCGTGCCCAGCAGAGGGACGTCAAAAGGGCTGTAGTTATGAATTTATACAGTTTATTTTGGCATTGTAAAAAATTTCGCCGCGTGCGTCCTGACGCCCCTCCCTGTGTGCCCGGGGCTTAAAGGTTGAATTTTTGTCGTAAATGCCACGCGTCGACATGTCAAAATTTGCTCGCGTCATCGATGGATATTCGTTGAAAAATGTGCTTATTCTATGAGTGAATACAGATAAAGTATTGGCATAACATCGGTCGCGTACTTTTTGACGCGCGTGTGGGTACAGGGCTTAACTGGTACGGATGTGCTTCAGGGTACACACAAGCTGTCGATTTACAGGGCCCCAAGTCCCCTAACACTATAGCTGCGGAGTGGATACGAAAACCACATTTTTTTATCAATAGTAGCTAGAATATGACTAGTCTAATGGCTTCAAAGTGGCAATGTTTAATGTCTACACTGGTCATATTTTATTGATAGAAGATATTGATTTCATGTCTTAAAAACGAAGTCATAGCAACACCACAACGATAGTGTTTGCGGACATGGGGCACTGGAGTTCCGTAAAATTGTGCGATTTTGTTTTATGGCGCCTGGCCCGCGACGCAGCCATGGGTTCGATACCCGTCAAAATAATCCGATATTAGTGTTTATATAATTTGTCCATTGTATGTAACTATTAGTAGTTGTAGCATGAGCGCCAAGACTAGACTTATGTCACAGAATATGTTGAATATATCTCTTTCCCAATCTATGACAGAGGTCTTGTCTTGACATGCGTTATATACTGGTGTGTTTTCTTATATATTTTAACTCGAATAGTAGTGTTGTTCGCATAATATCCCTCTTCAATTTCAATAGGGTTATATTTTCATATTTTTGTGGGTTCCCACTTCCCAATAACAGCTCCCATTCATCACATTTCTATACATTTATCAAAAGAAAATTTCGCACCCGAGGAAATACATTCCGTTTTTCAATGGGCGTGTTCGTTGTTACATAATAATATTTAGTTGTTCCGGAGAGGTCAATGTAGGTAAGTATTCAGCCTCGTATATATAAATCTCTACATTGGAATGAAAAAAAAACCGCTGTATTTACGCCTTTATACTCCAAATGGGTAAGCAGAAAGGCACCAGACTGCGCCCACGCTTCAACGATGTAAGTATTAAAAAAAGCTATCCTCAAATTTATTTATAGTTTACAGTCCATCTAAAACGGCATTGTAGAATACTTTGGTATGGAAAAGTCTCACTGTAAATGGTTTGCAGATGGATTGCAATCTTTGTAAATTAGGGTGTTGGTATATCTGTATAAACGAGTTGTTGTATTAAAAATAGAAAATGCTGTATTATAAATTAAAGACGTGGTGCCCATATGCTACGTTACGGTTTATAATAATTTCTTTAGGTTATATATTAAGTACAAGAGAGTAATTTTGTTTATGCTACTTCCGTCTATATAATCTATTGATCTTAAACTAGCGACCTCTATTGAGTAACGTTAATAAACGATATTATTTTAGTACAACTCAAATGACATTAAATGGCGTACAATTAAACACGAGTATATATAAAATACATACATTATTTCTGCTTATGTCCGTCATAGACTTTGTAACCATCCAACCGATGATGAGCCCCAAACCGGTTTCAATAAAAAGGCAATAATGCGAAAATGGTTTTAGACCACTGAAACAATTCATTAGGCACATTCGGCCCATTCATCGTAGTAGCACACGCCGTGCATCCGCTAGTCTTAATTAACAATGCAGTAATACAACGCGTCTGAACCTAATTATAAAGTAATCCACTGAAACATCAGACGCTCAAAAATTGAGTAATAAAATTTAATTAGCCAACACTCCAACGGTTGGAGGCTGATGCACAGTTTGGCCGAAAACTGGCGTAGTTATTATGTTATTGCTCTAGACAATGTGGATACACGCTGGGGAGAGGGTTGCCCACAATTTTTTCGAAAATATAGTATTTTCCAGCCAGAGTCGTAAAATATATAGTACATTACTCAAAAAAATAAAGTACATTCACAAAAATCCCACAAAATGCCTAAAAAGTGTCAGTCATTCCAAAAAAAGTCTAAACAATACGGCACCTTTTTAAGCTGTACCGCGGTAGGTACGTAAATACTTTTTTTTGTGAAAACGTCTTTGACTTGACAGTAGTTGACAGTGACAGTTTCGTTTAGTTGTCGTTCCGTTCCGAAACACGCTATAGTAGATATACGCGCAAATCTCCATGCAAGGCACAAAAATATAGTACTTTTGCTTACTATATATTACACGCGTGATTAGAATGTGTTTTGAGTAGCAGGTCCCATTTTCCTGCTCTACTTACATCCTAGTCATATTAAAAATGTGAAAGTTTGTGAGAATGAATGGCTGTTTGTTACTCTTTCACGCAAAAACTACTGAACGGATTTTAATGACACTTTACTGTATTATTCTTTATACATAAGAATAACATAAAGGATATAATTTATAACGATTTTTAGTAATCGAAGTGTGCACGCACAAGTCGCCATTAGAAGCTAGTAGATACATATATCTAGGACAAATCACAACAAGTAACCAGTAAAATACATCATCATCATCATCACGCCTGTATTCCCCGAAGGGGTAGGCAGAGGTGCACTGTAGTTCACCCACACTTCGCCTATGTATTTCGGTCCCAATGTAATAGGGGGCGAGCCTATTGCCATTATACCGGGCACGTTCCCCCTCAATACAAGGGAGATTTGGGCCATAGTCCACCACGCTGGCCCAGTGCGGGTTGGTGAACTTCACACGCCTTTCTACAGACCTGCAGGTTTCCTCACGATGTTTTCCTTCACCGTTCAGCAAGTGGTAATCATTGTTGAAAACGACATTCGCACATGAACATTATCTCAGAGGTGCAGGCCTGGGATTTGAACTTGCACCCCTTACGTTCAAGGCGGGCGTTCTTGCCCACGAGGCTACCACTGCTATTAAAAAAAGTAAAAGTGCCAGTAATAGTAATTAATATACTTTATATTATAATACACATATACTTTATATTATATTACATTATAATATATATTTATTTTATATTATATTATTTACTTTATATTATATTAATTAATATACTCACTATGAAATCAGCAGGACGTTCAGTATTTGATCACTTTCACTTCCACTCACTACACTACACTATTATAAATTCACATTACCATGTTTGTTACGTCAAACACAAATTACTTTTAAGTTTAATCCTCAATTACTTAGTCAAAAACACAGGTATAAATAAAGTTATGCGATGGAATCTAAGTGATAGAAATTCAACGCGAAACGCACGATTCCATCTATTCAACACCTAGTTGTACCTGCTCGTTACATAAGTAACTATCTACCTACAGTGGGCAATTCTAGCCTTACCCCGGGGATAGGCTCTGAACCCACTGAAATAAGTAGATACCTTACATTAATGTTATAAAACTGGAATGAGACGGTCATAGAGAATAAAAGTTGGGAAGTTTTTCTGTATCTACCCTCAATTATTTACAGAGTATTATAATACGAGTATATGGGCATGATAGCAAAGAATTCAGATATTAGCATGGATTTAGCTAAGCTATTATTTAGGTAACTTTTATTGCTATCAATTTGCGTTTGAAACCAAACAACGAAGCGGATTTTCAATACATTTTGACAGCTGTTTTGACAGGAAGTGATTGAAACTTGTTTGAAATTTAGTTACATAATAACCCTACTGTTGTTTTTCATTCACCATCTTTATCACTGTCATCATCCATTTTTATTTATATTGTGTATTTATTGAATTTGTCCTTGCTATTAATTACTTGACATTGGCGAAATACCCGCGCTAGTCGCAGGTGTGGAAAGGAATGGCTATTCCTCATCTTATTCCATTAAATTTCATCATTTCACTAATTTCATAAAAATAATAATAACCCTACTGTTGGCATATAACTAAATTACACTAAGCCAAGCGTATTGCCGTCTTTCTTACGGCCGTAATATATAAGCAAGTCGGCAACAGTGTAAGTGCTATCAAATAAAGTTTCTTTGTAGTTGTCGCACAACATAATCTACGTCAATAAGTGATCAGAGAAAATCGTAGAAAATTGTTATTGTGCTGCTGCTGCCACCATTAATTACTATTGCACCTACCTGCGCTATTTCTTTTCTGTTTTGTTTTGTTTATAACATTTTAAGATTAATGTAAAGTAGACGCAAGGATTAATTTTCATTTAATGAAAAAATATCTTCATAATAAGATTGTTAGCGTGCGTAGCAGCAATAGTGATGTACCTAAATTACTAATGACTGATGATAATTATGGTAGATACCTACCAACATATAAGATGTAAAATAAAATATTAAATGGCTCTATAGGGGATATAGTACCTACTAGGTGAGAAATCACTTACGTATTGATTATCACTCAATTATCTAGTTTTTAGGGTTCCGTATTTCATGTAATCACGCTGTCCGTAGACCAGCAGGGCTAACAAGGATAAGACATACGTCACGGAGTATGTCGCGCCGATTCGCATACACTTGCTTAATTCATAGTAGAAATAGATATAAAATCGTCATTTTTCGCGATAAAAATCTTATCTTGGCGCTACTGGAAGAAAAACGGAGTAGGTACCTACCCGAAGTAGTTATCTACTCAATATATTGTCCGTAGGTGGGTTAAGTACCTATCTAATAAAAAACTCATGAAGGTGCTTCCCTAAATCCCAAATATACAATTTCATCAAATGAACACGATCCTACCCTTTCCAACTAATTTGGAATGTGCGTGTTGCAAGGCAATATAAGGGTGTAGGTACCACTTCTAGGTAGGTACGTGCAAGCTCAAATGCCCACTACTTTATTAGATTCTTTCCTGTTATATTGGTATGATTATAATGGGAACACGCCGCCGGTGCTCTCGTAAATAGCCTCTAATTAAATAAAAGTGCCAACAATTGGCGTTAGAGGGCTTAATCGCGTTATAACTCAATGGGAATGGGTCTTTACGTGCCGAACAGAGGTATTTATAAATACCTACTACTGTAGTTACTAGGGCGAGCAAATCTGCTTGATTTCATTGAAAATGTACTCTATTCAAATATACATAAAGTTTTATTATCTGTAGCAAAAGCTACGCGACCACGCATCTAAATTCGCTCGCATCATCGATGACATCGCGTTAAAAAAATGCACTTTTTCTGTGAGTTAATACAGTTCATTTTGGTATTTACGTAAAATTGGTGACTGACGCGCGTATTTAAGCAGGGGCTTTATGTATTAGGTAGATAGATTGATTTGTGTTACACATAACGGAGAAGCTTTTTCAAGGCAAGACGCATTACAAAAAGCAAGACATATTTCTAAATCAATTCAATCTTATTACTTACAACACTACCCAACTAACCTACTATCTTAATATGAATAAGCCCCGAAATAAATCCAGGCGCCCTTTTGCTGAAACGAGTTTCTCGGAGAGAATTCAAAGTGCTTTCTCAAAGCTTCAGCCGCTATCTGGCACACGTAACGAAACGAGCTCTCTACCAAAGAGCTAACTGCGCCCTTTAACTGCTATAGATAGGTATACTACTAGATACTAGATAGATAAGCAAACAAAAGTTTTAGTGTAGGTAGGCAGTTAAATAGAGAATCTAGTGACTCATTAGTCCACATTAATGACTGACTAGATTTCCATTCTATCATGAATTACTAAAATCTTATTGTAGGTAATTATATATGTACAAACTACGAAGCCATGCAAGAAGGTACTTAATACACTATATAGCTACTTAAGCACCTAGGAACAAGGAGTTATTTAAGCTAACGTATGTCTGATTAATTCCTTAATTTATACTTACTTACCTACTACTAGATAAGTAGGTCAGTACCTACCGTCCTAAAGTCAGTACCTTACCTACGTACTTACCTTACCTATATTCATTGCTACAGCCAACTCCCCTGCGGTTTAATCAAATACAAAAAACCCCTGTAACCACATTTTGCGTAAATAGAAAAACCAAGGAAAAGTTAAATCATATTTTGACGCAATTATTTATTTCGCTCCTCCACCGCCGTCCCATGAATAATTGCTGAGGGTGATAATTAGGGAGGGATATCGTACAGATTACGCTATGAGTCGCTCGGTTATGATTGATAACGATTTAAGGTATAAGCCAATATACCCTATATATATTGGCATATACCTATAACCTATATATGCCAATTACCACGTTCTATGCCCTAACCTTGCCATACTTGACAAAAAGTACTTTAAAAAAATAAATAGTTGAGCTCGCGACTTGGTACGCGCGATATTCAGGAACCCTAATTATTCTCATTTTATTTTTTCGTAAGAATCTTCTACAAAGTGTTAGAAAACTTTAAAAAAGATGAATGAAATCGGGACCAAGGAAAATAGGGATTCTTTTATATATATATGAAACAGCTCCCACTTTATCCGTCACCGACGAGCATAACAACATGTCATTATTGCCATGAAAGTCAAGTCACGGCGTCAATATATAGTAATACCGTGATGATACGTTCACTAGAACCCCACTAGGGCATCGAGAGCCTGTACAAGATCATGACACGGTTGTAGTATATAACGGGGTATATGCAAAAGGCTTAACGCTCGAAATACGTACTAGAGTAGAGTACCTATCTACTCGGACGGGTGACATAATCCCTACGGTTATTGGGAAATCTCTACCACCTACGGATTATTGGCGACATTTCATGAAATGTAGAGCTATTTTAACTTGGATATACATTATTTGTACCTAACTACATTACGCCTGATTCCTTAAGTCGTAGACAGAGGTGCCTCAAATAGTTATTTTTGACTTCTTGGTACTAACTTTGATGAAAAATATGTTTTGGGAAACTTGAACCTAAAATTATAATGGAATTTGGTCTAGAGTATCTTGTAACTCCACGTCTAGTAACTCTATGACGTATCAATACACCAAAAACCTTCGATTTTGAGCATCCTAACTCTATGCTATAAACGACGAATCAAACTTTAACATTTAGGGATTTACTAGCTTTTTGTCTATGAAAGAATTTTCGGAATACGTTCGGTAATTCAGTCAAGAAATAAGTTCAAACTTTTTTGATATTGCATACTTACTACCTATCAAACTGAAGATTTATTTACCGACTACAAAAAAGAGGAGTTTCTCAATCCCAGCCGTATTTTTTCAGACAATATAGCTTAGTATTGGAAAACTCGGATTGAGGGCCGCTCACGCCTTATAATCCTATTCCATAGACCCATACAGGCTAGATAGAAGGGATAGGCAGTTTATCTGTACAAAACGATTATATGTAGGCCCATTTAGCTCCCCTATTATCGAGTCTCGGGTTACTATAGGTTCATTTATACGTGGCTCCAGACTGAATGGCCGAATTACCCGGGCCCGTGCTGGCGAGACGCCAGCGAGGCGCCCGTCGGCTTCACGGCTTTCTTCACATCACGCGACACTCAACCGCAACATTATTGTAATTTTATTTTCTTTTTCCCTTTAATATATTCATGGCTGCGGTCATTCTAGTTCATTTCAGTTGACGGTTCTGTTAATGTGAGACTTTATATCATACAGATGCGAGCGTATTCGCTTGTTATTTTTGAAAATGTACTCTGTGCCATATAAATAGAGATTGAAATGTGTGTGACAAAAACCACGCGACCACGCGAATTAATTGAAAAATGTGCTTAAAAAGAATAAGTAATACAGTCCTTTTTAGTATTGGCAAAAAAATAGGTCGCGCGCTTCTCAATGCGTCTGTTTCTGCAGGTTTTTTTAATCATCTTAAAATCTCATTTCTTACGTAACCTTTTTTGTTCTAGGAGGGTGATTTATAAATCGACTTACCTGTTCTAATAATTTTATTTATTGAGAGACGATAGGCTTTCTCATGAAGGTCGATAACGATACCTAACGGCGCAATATTTGGAGTACAAAACGAAAACACATCGAATCATTAAGAAATAAAAACTTTTATTATTATCAGTTCAAATATCGTATTTACATTTCTTTTAAACGAGTAAAAGCACATTGTTTACACATTACAAATAATAATAAAAAAAAACATACTCAAATCAGTAGAGGACAATTTCATGATCCTAAGTGAAATAATAGTAATGTAGTTAATTAATAAAATTAACCTATGAATAGAAATAAATCTCATATCTCCCGTGTACCTACTTCGGAATACATACAATAAATCGGCAATGGCAACTCGTATAGGACTGTAGTAACTAAGAAATTATAATAACTAATCGATTAATTACTATTTACAATTATTTCGTCGACGAAACGTCGGCACATACACACTGCCGTACAAATGCATTGTGTATAGAATCTTCCACTATATAAATGCTCCATGTCATCACGTATGCGCACACAGCGATATCGATTTTATTGTACACCAACTATATTTGACATCACTAACAAATACTGCCGTCTTGCTCATATATTAGGAATGTAAGAAGGACAGCAATACCTTTAGTTTAGTTCGGTGCCAACATAATCGACATCAGCACAAATATTTGTATATCGCGCGCTGCGCAAGGTGCCTCACTCAATACTTTTCATTCTTTAACTGCGGCCGTATCACGCCGACCACGACAAGACTTAAAAAAAAACGTATCTTTATTCTTAACATAATACAAATATGTTTTATTTCAATAATATTTATCGTGTCTTGTCACAGTCAGTCGAATGCTAACGGCTAGTGTTACACGATTTGGCTACCGATCAGTTTAGCTGATAAACTGACTCGTCAGATCGACCCTACTGATTGGGAACCAACCCGTGCCGTACCGTACACTGCTTAAGCCCATGGGACTGCGATTTATTGAGAACCTTATGCCGTATTAGAATTTGATTCTATTTAAATTTATTCTTACCTAGATTTAAAGAACTGTTCAAACAAAAACAGATAGCTTTTAGTATTTATATATATTTTGGGTAAGTAAATCTTTATATTTGGACACAAATAAATCTATTATTAACCGACTTCCAAAAAGGAGGAGGTTCTCAATTCGGTCTGTATGTTTTTTTTTATGTATGTACACCGATTACGCTGCGAGTTCTGATCCGATTTACGTGATTCTTTTTTTGTTTGATGCGGAATAGATGCCATTTGGTCCCATAAAAATTTAAAATTGTACGGCCAAGCAATTTTCATTTTATGAAAATTTTTATGTTTATTATGATCATTATTTACGTGGATGATTTAGTTGTATACGGCTTTTAAGGAGTTTTCATTTAGGTTGTTAACAAACATCGAAACTTACCCCCAAAGGAGTGGAAAGGGGGGTGAGGGGGGGGGAGATTTTTTTGGCTGTAAATATTTATTAATTCACGTATCGGATACTTTTAGATAATAAATCAGTAGGTAACGGCTAACTTCTCTATTGTACGAATACCATGAAAATGTAACGTTTCACTTATTTACGGCGAGTATGAAAATAGAATTGATGTTGCTATTAATATCATCATCTTTGCGTGTGTTGTCAATTATTATGTATTTAGTTAGTAAATATTAAAACGTCATAAGGCCTTCAGTTCTCGCAGTCCCATAGATAATCACATAGACTCATCAAATCACGTATACACCGAAAATATTGCCTCACTATACATTTTTACGAACTATTTTGGTGTTCAGAACCGTACTATGAACTACAAGGATGCCGGGAGTGGATCTTAAGTTTTGTGAGCTAGAATATTTTTAACATGACCTTCCTTTAACCACACACCACTTTATCTGTAGGTATTGTTGTTGTATTACCATAATATTCAGACAGTTTCCTTAGTAAAAAAATGTGTCAATACAAATTCTGTAAGATTAAAACAATCCTACAGGGCTAGCATGCGTGGCAAGACAAGATTTATCTACATAATCGTATTTATTATAATTTATCAAGAGTCCACCCCCGACACTCTGTGTAAACGTTTCTAAAGCTGGACACAATCCAATGTCGGGCGAAATATGTTCATAATGATTGTCGATTTGGACTAATATGGGCCACACGCGAGATTGTTACTTACAAAGAAAATGATTTTTCTCACACAAACAGGACTAGTATGGTACATTTATTAAAGTACCATACGTTTAGAAAGTACAATATTACATGGTACTTTCTAAAGAGCCTTGAGAGAACATTACAGATAGGCTCGATTTAAACCGAATTCCAATAAATTGATTGGAATTTCTTTTGGAGAACTCAAAATGGGATTTTTTTCATCTTAAACGTAGAATAGATTTGAAAGCTCCAAATTCATGGAAAGTAATAATTTTAAGCTGGAGTATTTTTTAAGGAATTTTCATTATAGGAGCTTTGATTGCTTATAAAATGTGATTAGCATATTAAAGTTTAGTAATTTTTGTGAACAAATTGTCATTTTTACCATTGAACATTAAGTACGTATTTCGCTCAACACCAAAACGCGTATAGGGACTACCACACTAAGTTGTTGTACAATAACTATTATCGTACGCCACGCGCACTGACAACTCAATCAAATACAAATAAAATCAAAGAGATGGTATACCGAGCCCGCGCTGCGGTAAATGTTTCTGGTTTATCTGACTCCGCCATTGTTGTTTTCCCATTTAGTTGCCGTATACTACAGGCACATTACATAATAAAAATGGCGGAATAATAACCGCAGAGTCATACGAAAAGTAGATTCGTTATGGGTACTCTAGTTACTCTATGATATAAACCGAATTTATCTTAGACATTGGCAGTGCATTAATACTATACAATTATTTTATATCGATACGTATTCGGAAAGTGTCAACAAAAATAATTAGATTTATTCTCAAATGAAGCTTGTAGATCCATTTAATTTGTATAAATATGTGTTTACTGTTTATGACTACAAAGAAATCCTACCTAGACGGGACACCCAGCAGTCTCAGCGTTATTACATTGACACATTTTATCTTTACCAACTGTTAGACTTGTCGAGCAGATGACGTCATATCAAGTTTTAACTACTAGACATATCTCGATGTGACATCAATCGTTCGGAAAATTTGACAATTGTTAGAGACAAAATTAATGTCTGCGATGACATGCTGAGCTTGCAGTAGTCGTTCATTAAGCTGGTATTGTCGAGTATATATTATCTAAATACACGTTTATAATGAAAAAAAGGTCAACAAAAATTATCAAGTTGCCAATGCGCCGGTACCCTACGTTACATTACACTGCGAGTTTACCTCACGACATGTGACCACTAAAATTTCGCTAAACTGGTCTAAATTCACTAGTCTTTAGTCTAGACGACTACCCTCCGTCGGCAGAATAAGGATTCGCTGCGCAGAAGACAATATGTTTCATCTCTTTCTAAAGTCAACTGAGAGAAGAGACAAACATATCGCCCCTCCCCCATAATTCCTTACAATGACTCTTCAAAGTATATCCTAGCAGCTTCGTAAAACGATTGTAAATGTTCTCGCTGTAAATAGGTATCTGCGCAGCGATTGAGTTTAATATACTTATATTTATATATCCAATTTCCTATCACTTTACAATTTACAGTAGGACGGTCCCACAAGTGTTACACAGATAATATAATATGACATAAATAACGCATGGAACGTTGAAAGTTTAAATAGATTACACACTCATCGTTAACCGGACATATGATGTATTTCTGCTGCCGCTATAACAACAAATACTAAAAATCAGAATAAAATAAATATTTCAGGGGGCTCCCATGCAACAAACGTGTTTTTTGCTCGATATTGATAACGACAGGTACTTAAAGGTTTGATCCATTTGCGAGTAAGACCGCCGGTCCGCCAACGAACTGGCGAGCCTAAGCCAAAGCACTTAAAAGTCCGCGGACTTAAAAACCGGCGGACTTGCTCGCTGGCTCTTTGTGCATGCTTTCCGCGGTGAAAATAACCGCCATGACTGCGCCATTGATGAGAGATGACTGTTTGGTACGCTAATGGATCACCAACGCGAGTCGACGAGCTAACGAGCCAACGATTTAAACCGTTAGCTCGCCGGCTCGCAAATGGATCACCCCCTTTAGACGCTTGAAATATTCACAGAATATTTAGTTATATATTAAAACATATTGTATAGATAGATGGACTGCCTCCACAAGAAAAAAAATGTTTGTATTGTATGTCATAAACACATGAGTATACAGCCCTGCGCAATTAGGTGCGTCAAAACGCGCGCGATTAATATTTGCCAATACCAAAACGAACTCTTTAAACACTTTTTTTTAATGAAGCGAGATAATTGTCCGACATTTTTATAAAAACGTACTCTGTGCCAATATACATAAAGTTTGAATGTCTGTGGCAAAAGCAGTGCAAGCACGCGACTATATTCAATCGCGTTATCGATGAAATTTGTGCTTTGTATATCAGTTACTACAGTTTGTTTTGGTATACGAAATAAATTGTTCACGCGCGTCTCGTCGCCCCTGTGCGCTTTTATGTTCTAGACTTATTTATTTTTAACAGGACATCCAAAAACTGTAGCATTAATTTAACACACAGACTTAAGGTTCTTTCAAACTTGAAGCGTTAAGAAGCGGGCACATCGCGGAGTCCAGAAGCACGCGTCAAAGATTTTACATATACTAAAACAAACTGTATTAGCTTAATATAAATCGAAATATTATTTAACAGCGCTAGCGAAATTTTACGCGCAGCCTTTAACCACAGAAATTCAATATTTATGCACATCGACATGTTTTGGCATTTGCAATTAAATTGGTCCGCGCGTCAAGACGCCTCAGTGTGGCTGAGGCTTTATCGTATCAGTGTGTACATGCGTAGTGCGTGCTTAGATGGTGTTTTAAAATGCAACGTTACATGCGTAATTTACGGACTTAAAGTCTGTGTTCATTATTTGAGATCTCTGACGATACCTATTATTATTTTATTATAATTTTGGTTAATATAATTTATCAGCGTTCAATTCACATGGTATCACTGGCGACGGCCTTCGGGGAGCTTAGTACAAGTTTTGAGAACTACAAATACCGATCAAATGACATGCAGCACACTGCAGCGTCAAGAGACGCGCGTAAAATTTTTGCCAAGACCAAAACAAACTCAAAAGCCACGCGACCACGAGTCAATTTTCGCTCGCGCTGTCAATGACATTTCGTTGTATAACGTGCTTTTTCTATCAGTCAATACAGTTCGTTTTGATATTGACAAATTTGTAACGCGCGCGTACTGAATCCCCAGTGTGCATGGAGCTTAAATCTTCCCATGCAAAGAAACATTCGACCACTCCAATGGTATTCTAATAACCGAAACCAATATCATTTTGACAGCGATAAGCGGCAGTTAGCAAATTAGACTAGGCGCGCACTAGGCAGCCATGGCTGCGCAGCCAGTTATAGCAGCCAATCCACGACTATTCAAGATCTATATCGATTTTTTTTTAAAAGTTTGAACCCAAAATACGTCTGGCTGCTACAACTAATGCGCGAAGACTGAGGGCAGCCACATACATTCAACTACACACTGCTGCCTAGTGCGCGCCTAGCCTAAGTTAGAAATATCTATGAATAACCAAAATGTCAGTTGTAATCAATATAATATTGGGACGATTGCTCTGTCAGCCCTATCCTTGGTAAAAGGTAAACTCACATGAACGTTGGGACACAAATATAGAGATAGACAAATTTATTCCTAGTAGTAAGGCAAATCCACACATGGGGTGTCAAGTGTCTCTCTCCTGTCACGGATAGGCTCGCCCGCTCTCTGTCTTATTTCATACGAGACAAAGAGATATAAGTCTAGTCTTGGCGCACATGGTATTTATGTAATATAGACACAGAGTTCGTTTTGGTGTTGGCAAACATTTAGACGCGCGACTTTTGACGCCCCAGCGCTTCATACTCTCAAAACTCATACTAAGAGCCCAGTATTCCACATCTAATGTCACTATTTGAGCACCGTGGAAGGAATGTGTGCATAAGATCCAGATAAACGCCAAAATCAATGTAAGGCCCTACCGAGCACGGGATCTGAGGAACGACAGAGATGGAGCTATACGATCTATTTCAAAATAGGTATACTAACCGTTAAAATATTGGTTATCTACCTTATTCTAGACTAGGGATTCCCAAACTATTTTGGGCAAGAGACCCCTTTTCCAAAATTACCTGGCTACGGGGGTCTGAGGTTGATACCTCAGACCCCCATAGCCAGATAGCTATGTGACTTTAAAAATTTTGTTGATACAAAACAATTACAATTGTTTTCTTATATTTATGCGATTGTTTTCTTACAATTACAATTTAAAAACTTTTGCGGTTGGTTGAGTTTTTTAAAAGTACAAAAATTATAATTCTTAAAAAAATATTAGTAATTCTTATAACAAGTTGGTACACGTAATAAAACTAATACAGTATCTTGAAAGTTTCAAATAAGAACTTGTGTTAATGAATAGGGGTCGATTTTTTAGACCTCGACGAACCTCATTAACAGTTTTCATTTAAATCGACCCCCTGGGAAACTAATATCGACTGCAGGGGTCTATATTGACTACTTTGGGAATCGCTGTTCTAGACGAATATGTCAAATCAGATAAATTGAACTTGAGTATTTGTTTAATAAACTTTTTGTCATGTTGAGTTTTCAATAAAATTCGGCGTGAAACAATACTGTAACTTTTAAACTTCCTTTGATTTAAAGATTAACACAGCAGAAGATACAAACGACCTAACTGACCATGCCTATGGTTTTTTCATAGGATAGAAATAAATTATTTTATAATTTCGGGGTAGGACAAAAAAATTGAGTTATCTGATGACTTCATAAAATCATTTAACATACTGTATTATGTTTGTGTGTCATCTTAATAAGCAGTACTAACAGGTGTCTGTTGTATAGCGCTATCCCTCTCTGTCGTGTCTCGGGTCTCGATGTAAACCGTATATTTTTCATAAGACTGTTGTCACATTACTCCAGAAAACGCGATACTGAAATGGCGTTGACAAGTTACATGGCATTTTAAACTTTGTATATACTGTTGAGGGCGTAATTTCGCTTGAACACCGCGTACTACTGAAACACGCGTAAGCTTCAATCTAAACTATGCCTTTTGCCACACTGATAAGTTTGAAAATTCAAGTAACGTCAACCGCCACCATTCCCGCACCGGAGCGATTAGCTATCATCAACTATATCCCTTAAAATATAAATAAACATCTTTGAAAAAATTTACCAAATTATTTGCGTTATATAAGTATTTCCAGAATAAAAATCTTTATGTAAAATAATACGTCCCCTCAATTATAGATATACATGGCACGCTGCTCCGTTTATATATTATATATATAGACAAGTATATATATCGAGGGGTGAAATGCTATTTGACTTAAACGACACTTTTGGGCGATATTGACTTATATACATATTTGTTTTTTTTTTCTATGGAAGAGTCTCTACTCTTCAACGGGTCAACGCTCCCGCGGCAGATCACCAACAAGATGGACAGACCTCATCAAGTCCTCAAGCAAGTGTACCCTTAATGAATGTGCACGTAATGCTACTGACAGAGAGAGATGGAGAAGTCCCACAAAAACCGCCACCAACCAACTAGACAATCCATGACCACGACCACTCCGCCAGGAGTGTACGACTAAGAAGAAGAAGAATATTTCTGCTTCGAATGAGTATTTTCTCCTGTAAATTTAAAAAAATGTCGCTTGGTTCAAATTGACTTTCACCCCTCGATATAGTCATACACTCGACACATATCAGTTTACCTTGTCACCATAGAATAATTGAATTTACATGGATGGATATTCTGTCGGCGGCTTAATAAACAACAAAGGATCTCAATAATCGATGATACAAAAAAACATTATACGGTCGAATTGAGAAACCTCCTCCTTTTGGAAGTCGGTTAATAACAATACAAGTATACTTAAGTACCTACGTTTCGATCGAAAGTAAAAACTTTGTAAATAAAGAAACGCCAGGAAAAGCGGTCCCCTATTCGCATCTTTAAAAGTATAGAGACCTAACTCAAAAATAATGTTGTTGAAAAATGGACGTTAAAACAACCATTTAAGATTTATATTCGAAAACCTAAAATTTCCAAATGGGTCTCTATACTTTTAAAGATGCGCTATATTGGGAACAAAATACATCATCAAAGTGAGAGTAGTGCACTTCTGCCACCTTCAGTGGGTACAAGCGTGATAATGTAATATAAGTAAAAAAAAAACAGGTTCAAACCCCGGCTCGCACCTCTGGGTTTATGGGCGAATCTCATTTTCATCCGAGATTACCACTTGCTATGAAACGGTGAAGGAAAAAATCGTGAGGAAACCGGCACGTCTAGCGTCTTTAGAAAGGCGTGTGAAGTTCACCAACCCGCACTGGGCCAGCGTGGTGGACTATAGCCCAAAAAAAATCTCCCACGTAATGAGGGAGAATGTGCCCGGTATAATGGCAATAGGCTCGCCCCCTATTACATTGGGACCAAAAATACATTTGCGAAGTGTGGGCGCACTACAGTGCACCTCTGCCTACCCCTTCGGGGAATACAGGCGTGATGATGTATTAAGTAAAAACACCCTTTTATACCAATTTTGAATTACGAAAAATTCGTTTCGTTTTTCCGAGAACGAGTAACAAGCATCGGGAGTATTATTTACAATCCTTTTTTTATAGAAACAGTTTTATGTCACGTCTCGTTGAAATATATACAGCCTGGTAGCAAAACGGAGCGTTGCTCGAATATAGGACACGGACATTAGTTGTAACGAACAACGCGTGTACGTTTGTTCCACCAAAAATGAAATCAAAACTATTTTGTTTTGGGTGATGGTTTGTTTGTTTACAAAGTGTCTACTTTCGATTGAAACAAAGTTTAGTAGTCAACGTCCCAAACAAAAAAAAACCTACTCATCACTATGATCAAAAACCATCTCTCCTTAAGCAACGGTCCAACAATACATTTTTCAATAAGTTTACAAAACATATGAGTGGCCTAAGCACAAACTATTTACGTAGCGTTACGTGAGGTGACGTTCACACATTTCGCAAACGAGAATGACGTCACTACTGGGGCGTCGACCATCGAGCGTCAAACTTTTTGCCAGCACCAAAAAGAACTCTATATGAATGAAGATTTTGACAATTTATGTGGTAAAATCCACGTCCCCCCACACGTCAAAATTTGCTCGCGCTCCCAGTGTTATTTTGGTGTAGAATTAACTTTTTCAGAGTCAATACAGTTCGTTTTGGTATGGCAAAAATAAATACGGGCGATCGTCGACGCTCCAGTGTGCGGCAGACATTATGAGAATGAAGATACGATTTACCTTTGAAGATTGTGCTAAGGGCACTGTTGGGGCGACATCATCGTCGCTACTGTCGCAACTCTTTTCACAAAACTGCCAAAAAAATAACCTTATTTTCATGACTACACTAGCAGTTTCGTTTACCTGAACAAACAATATACGGCAAACAACTCGGACAACGTTCGTATATTGTAAAAAGTAACGATTATAAGCAAGCAAAACGATATTCTAATAAGTATACAGGTTGGGAATTTGACGAGCGAACTTTCAACGGCCGGGGTGAATTGGGACGAGTTTGGGGAGAATTGGGATGAGTTTGGGATGAATGGGGACGAGCTCGCGTTGGCCGAAAACAGTTCCCGTGCTATCGTAACGCATTCATAGATGGTGGGGTGACCTCACTTGATGGCCGCGTGCCGCGTCTCCGGGTGCAGGCTGACTCCTTCCACCGTGAATATCGACACCTCTGCAACAATACAATACTATTATGGTTTCATTTACACTCGAATGAGGGAAATTTTGGAGTGAAGGTATTCAATAAAATTAATAAATAATACAAAATATTTTATTATTTAAACAATAAAAATAGCTAAGTAAAATGTATTTCTAATTGAGATTTGAATTATCATTTGTTTGTTTTTTTTTTTGACGTTTGATTGTACAGACAATTTATTTAGAAAAAAATATGTTCGGAAATTTAAGAGCTTTCGGTCCTGAGCTTCTAAATTATTTTTTCTGAAAACTTAAATAATTGTCCTTCCCTTGAGTTGGTTGATTGACTTATTAGTACCTGTTTCTAAAAACTATTAAATTATATTACATTGCGGTAGTCGTCTTCAAAAGTCCATTTAAGTAGGTATATAAAGGTAGGCTAGGTAGGTAAATAGGTATCTATTTCGCAAATGGCATAAAAATGTGGGCGTTTTCTTTGGAAATACTAATAAATCTATCGAATAACGTCCGCGTCCCTAAGATCCTTTACTATGCTAAATTTCGAGTAAGTCATACGCGTAATCCACATCCGCGATCAAGAAACACCGGCGCCATCGTACTGCATTTATTAAATTTCGAGATCACGAAATCTTAAAAACAGATATACATATTAAGCATCCCGCTTATACCCTGAAACGATTCCTAAGAGTGCGTCAAACTCGTACTAAAATTCCTTCAACAAGATAAGGGAAGAATGGGATGAATGGGGAGGGTCTGGGCGGACTGACCGTCGGGTAGGTCTCGCAGGCGCTGCGGCAGGGGCGCGAAGTATGAGTGGTGCGTGGCGCGCAACGCGGGCAGGCGACGCGCGGGGTCGGGCTGCAGCAGCGCGGCGGCCAGCCGCTCGGCGTCGCGGCCGGCGTCGCGCAGCCGCGGGAAGGCGGCGCCCAGCGCACGCGCCGGGCTGGCGCCCCACCGCGCCACGTGCGCGCGCAGCCCCGGCAGACGGCTCACCCCGCACCAGCTCTCCTCCGTCGGCGTGCCCACCACCTGAACGATCGACGGCACACGTTACCGATCCGATCTTTAATATCAGAAATTCCCAAACTGGGTTCCGTAGAATAGTCATCAGGGATCCGCCAAAGTTATATACGCATACAATTGTCGGACATAATATCGAACAATAAAACAATTATTCAAAAACAGTAAACCAATTTCATTATTAACATTAAAACTAACATTAAGAATAATAACTATTATATGTATTGCAAATTTCTTAAAAAAAGTGTTCTATAAATTTCAACGTTAATTTGTAATCATTTGATATGGGGTTCCATAACCTTTAAAGTTTAGGAACCCCTGTGGTACATTGTTGTGATTTTTTGCAGAGGTAGACTTTTTAGTACAACTTCCACATTGGAAATCGAAGTGTCGAGATTCCGATCCCGAGTTCGCAACTATTCGATTATTTATTTTAAATGATTTAATTGACAGAGCAAGATAAAAATCATCATGGCCCGAATATCCCCCATCGAAAGATTGTGCCCCATATAATGGCAATGGACTCGCTCCCTATTAAAAATCTGCAGAGTGGGTACACCTCTATGCCTAACCTTTCAGATAATGCAGGCGTGTATTGTTTTATCATAATTATTTTTATTGATTCAAAGCTCATGAACTCATTTAGTATGGGCTCACTATTTTCAAGAACGAAAAATACAAATAAACAATTCGATTGGAGGAAAGTAACTAAAACAATTTACTTCTTAGTTTTTACATACGTATCAAATGTTTTTATACTGAGTATGGTGTTGGTTGAGAGTGGTCTTTACAGCATGACCGGAGCAGGACGTATCAAGTGTGTTTACCGCTTTAAATTTTAAACTCTCGCACTGCGACTTACCTATACCTGTAAATAGCGTGAAAATGTAAAAACATATAGTAACATACCTTGAATATTTTGTCTAGCTGATCGTGGGTGTCCCGAACGCCGGGGAAGGTGGGCACGCCGCAGAGCATCTCCACGAATATGCAGCCCACTCCCCACATGTCCAGCGAGGTCGAATACTCGGTGCTGCCCAGTAATACATCTATACAACAAACACGACGATAGGTAAGACTGTACGTATAATAGCGACTTCGATTTGGAAGTCCTCCGTCGACCGATGTCACCTACAAATCGATTTGTAAAGCATTGCGATATGTGATAGTTATTGTAGGTTTCATGTAACCAGCAGCGTGATTATGTTATTCTATTGCAAACAAAGCTAAATCACCTCCTGTCAAAACAGTAGTGAAAATGTATTGAAGATCCACCAAAAACGGATCTCCAATACAGTATGAGCACGTTAGTCATCTAAGGGTCTCGATAAAATCGATAGACACGACAGAGTTTAGGTAGTACACAGGGTGTATCAGAAGTCCGTTACGATACTTTGGGTACATATACGGTAGCTCATAAATGTGGATGCTTAGTGAAGACAGTTTGTACCTAGCTATCATAGTTTCTGTGTTATAGACCCTTGAATATTTGTCACAGGTATCGTGTTCTGGCCTTTGGGGACATTCATAAAACTATTCAGCTGTGTAAACTACGCATAAGACGGGCGACTAGCAATATTCACAAAACATAACATGCAAATTTTACAAACGACTCGAGATATTATTAGTTATAGAAATTGACGAAGAAAAACAGACTTTAAAAAAAATGGTCGAATTTCGATCAAATTTCCCCAAGTCCTCTAACACTATCGTTTTGAAGTTGCTATGACTACATTTTGTATGGCATACAAAACAACATCTTTTATCAATGGTATCTTAAATATGACCAGTGTAGACATTAGACATAGTCACCATGAATCCATTAGACTAGTCATATTTTAGATACGATTGATAAAATATGTTGTTTTGTATGCCTTACAAAATGTAGCGGAGATGCAAACATCAAAGTATTATTTCGAACTTCTGAAAGAAACACCGTCTATAGACATATTGTCGGTAGAGTGTCATTGTGAGCGTGCGGAATAACATTGTATAGTGTTGTTGTCTCACCAGGTGGCCTGTACCACAGCGTGACGACCTCGTGCGAGTACGTGTGGCTCGGCACCGACTTGGCGCGCGCGAGCCCAAAGTCCGCCAGCTTCAGCTCGCCTTGCAAGCTTATTAACAGGTTCTGTGGCTTCACATCCCTGCGTACAATGGAAAACATCTCTTAAACTCCCGTACCTAGAGACATTTTTTACCAATACCCAAACGAAGTAGGGGGGCAATTCTCGTATGATGATGAGATAATGTCGATCATGAGAGAATTGCGTCCCTGTATTATGTCGGCCCGGATACACCCACACCAGGGCTAATTCCGAAAAGGTCATTTTCAAAATTTGCTGTTGGCGGGAATCGAACTCGCAACCTCCCAGTGCAAAGAGCGAGGCGACCCACGTTCAAACAGTAGATATAAACAGTTGGAAAATATGGACTTTTGAGCATTTATAAAACTTATCACCAGCTGCAACTTTTTACGAGGAACGTTGATCGCATACTTTGTTGAGTAAGACTAGAGGTGAGATATTAATTTCGGCTAAAGAGGCTACGCTAGGTCGTATAGGTTTTGTAGGTATTGGAGAACCTTAAAGTAGGCGTCCACAGGAATAGTCGAAGGTAAAAAAAAATGTTTTTTTATATTTTTTATTTGTATGTAATGGTAGTGGCTTATTTTATAATCGAAGAACCCACATGCTCGTTGTTTACTTCACCGGCCGGCGTTGGATTATTAAAATATACGATAAAGATCTAAGCTTGCGCTAGAATACATTTTTAAATCAAGACCGAAAAAAAAATGGACGAGAGAATTAACTTTATTTATTGTTCGATCCAGGTTTATAACAATCTTCACCTTCAGAATTTACTGGCACGATATATTATATACAAATAATGCTAAGCTTTATTTGCATGGCTATAGATTGTAATAATAAAATACTGCCATACGTACAGAGCGTAAAATTATTTAATTATTAGTCGTAAAATCTACACGTTTTCTGCTGAGTTTTGCATTATAATATGTAGTTAATAATATTGAATACATCATCATCATCACGCCTGTATTCCCCGAAGGGGTAGGCAGAGGTGCACTGCAGTGCGCCCACACTTCGCCGATGTATTTTGGTCCCAATGTAATAGGGGGCGAGCCTATTGCCATTATACCGGGCACACAGGTTTCCTCACGATGTTTTCCGTCACCGTTTCTTAGCAAGTGATAATCTCAGATGAAAATGAGATTCGCACATGGAACCCAGAGGTGCGAGCCGGGGATAGAACCTGCGCACTTTGATTGCAAAGCGTGCGTTCGACCACTCGGCTACCACTGCTTACTACTACTATACATTGCTTACTACTATACATTGAAATAAAACTATTTTACGGATTTTATCGCGTGTATTTACTATTTTATTTTCCCGACGTTTCGGCTGCTTTACAGCAACCATGGTCACGGGGGGACTGAGGTGTTAGACGTCCTGATGTCATAGTTAATAACTGGGTACCCTCATATTTAGTTGTTGTTTGCGGTCCGATACACGAATACACGCGATAGAATCCGTAAAATAGTTTTATTTCAATGTATAGTATTCGCGTAAATGTAAGAAAACAATAGTTAATAATAATTATTATCCGTATTTACTTAAACAAGGTAACACACTTACGAACCCTATATACAGACAATAGCCTAGAGTTTCAATACCTATTTACAAGCAGTGGTAGCCGAGTGGTCGAACGCACGCCTTGCAATCAAACCCCGGCTCGCACCTCAGGGATATTTATGTGCGAATTTAATTTTCATCCGAGATTATCACTTGCTATGAAACGGTGATGGAAAACATCGTGAGGAAACCGGCACGTCTGTGGGAACTTGACTAGTTTTCGATAAATGTGTGAAATCTGCCAACCCGCACTGGGCCAGCGTGGTGGACTATGACCCGAATCCCCCTCGCACTGAGGGGAGGCCCGTACCCAGCAGTGGGACGTTAAAAGGGCTGTAGTAGTAGTAGTAATGATTATTATAAAGTATAGATAACGGAATGTGTCATAAAGACGTCCAAAATCGGAATTGGTCTTACTGATGATCACGTCCGTCTTACTGGTTCCACGCCTGGGAACGTTTTTAGGGTTCCGTACCCAAAGGGTAAAACGGGAACCCCATTACTGAGACTTCGCTGTCCGTCCGTCTGTCACCAGGCTGTATCTCATGAACCGTGATAGTTAAAGTTTTGAAATTTTCACAAATGATGTATTTCTATTGCCGCTATACCAACAAATACTAAAAACAGAATAAAATAAAATATTTAAGTGTCTCCCATACAACAAACGTATCTTTTTTTGCCATTTTATAGATAATACGGAACCCTTCGTGTGCGAGTCCGACTCGCACTTGGCCGGTTTTTTATATAGATAATCCAGCGTACGTAAACGTCAAAGTCACACACAAAATTAGAAGTATCTATCCCTGTCAAATGTTAGGAAAAACTCCCTCTTTGATATAATACCTCGTTGTCTATTTAGAAACATACGTGTAACATATAAATATTTATGTTTGGAACTACTAAAATAAGTTGCAAAAGTCAATACACGATGCATAACGAACGTATTAAACAAACAATAAATAACCCAATACGTACTCACACACCAATTTGTAATCATCTACTACGTATTACTTTGCTGAAAAGAAAAAGCTAGAAAACATTTTGTCTACGGCCAGTAGGCTTAGCATGACCGTGTAGACATAAGTTTTATCTCTTTCAACTGTCAGATTTGTCGAGAAAATTACGTCACTTCGAGCTTTTGTACTGGACATGGCTCGGTGTGACGTCATTTTCTTAACAAATCTGACAGTTGAAAGAGATACAACTTATGTCTACGCCGTCATGCTAAGGCTACAGGGGGGGAAGTTTGTAAACACTATGGTTGTGGTTTTGCTATGACTTCATATTTTAAGGCACGAAAACAACATCTTTTATCAAGGGTAGCTAGAATATAACTAGTCCAATGGCTTCAAGGAGACAATGTCTAATGTCTCCATCGGTAGTATTTTATCTACCATTGATAAAACATGTTGTTTTCGTGCCTTAAAATATGAAGTCATAGCAAAACCACATCGATAGTGTTTACAGACTTCCCCTCCTGGTGTGGGTTTTTAAGCGTAAGCCGCTTGAATCACTGAAACCGGGTGGTTGCGGGTTCGATTCCCGGCAACGGCAAAATTCGGAAACTGCCTTTTCGAAATTTGCACCACTCTAGGTGAGCCTGGGATCGCCCTTAGTCCATTGTACGGTACCCATAGTACAAGTTTAAGGTTTTAGTTACATAGTCTGCTTAGTTTGGGATCATACGATGAGTATGTGTTATTTGTGCGATATTTAAAGTTGAACCTAGCTTACCTGTGTAAAACTCTTCTCCGATGGCAATACGACAATCCACGAAGGAGTTGGAACATGTACAGTCTCACGTTGTGGTGGTTGAGGCCTCCCGGGTGCCTCTCCATGTACTGCGATAAGTCTGTGTCCTGCGAAATATAAAAATTATATTATATATGTACCTACTAGCTTCTACCCGCGATTTGGTGTGCGCAGACTTCGCTTACTCAATATCGTAAGTATTTATAGTCTATATGTTAATCTGTAGTTGTAGCATGAGCACCAAGACTAGACTTATGTCACAGAATATGTTGATTATATCTCTTTCTATCGTATGAAATAAGATAGAGAGCGAGCGAGCCAATCCGTGACAAAGGTCTTGTTTTGACATGCGTGCTGACACCACTGATGTATAAACAATAATACTGTAAAGTTTCATCGAAATACGTTCAGTAGTTTTTGGGTGGAAGAGTAACGAACATCCATCCATCCATCCATCTTCACAAACTTTCACATTTATAATATTCGTAAGATAAGATTCACACTCAATCATATCACTCAAGCAGTGGCAGCCCAGTTGATAGAACACCCGCTTTGAACGTAAAGAGCGGGGATTCTCTGGGATTTTCGGGTTTCATAAGCGAATGACATTTTCTATAATGATTACCACTTCCCGAACCGTGAAGGCAAACTTCGGCAGGTAACCCTAGCACTCAATAGTAAGACGTATGAATTTCCCCAACTCGCACTGGAAGACGACCTCGCAACTAGCAGGATCGTTTAAGAAACCGATCACCTCTTCAGAAGTCGAGGGTATTTGAAAAAAAAATGTGTGGATCCAAAATTTCACATGTTTCTTCCAACTCCTCCTACACCTTTTTCGATTAAATTTATGCGGGTTCCAAAACAATTTAGTTTTTCCCCGGGACTCGCCGAGGGTCCAACCTCGGTGTCTTCAATGAGCACCAAGTGTGTGGACAAGTGTGGTTGGACTGCAGTGGACTTCTGTCCATCCCCTTGGAGACAGGGCGTAGGGTATCAGATTTCTTTCAATACTCACCACAAACTCGAAGACGAACGTGAGCGTCTCCCGCGTGTGCACAATGTCGTGCAGCGTGACTATGTTGGCGTGCTTCAGCTCCTTGAGCAGCGACGCCTCCCGGATCGCCGTGAACGGCGCGCCCTCCTCCTCCTGCAGTCTGATCTCCTTAAGCGCTACCACTTGTTGCGTTAAACTATTGACAGAAATAACAAATCGTAGTCAAAGTCAAATCATTTATTCTGTATATGTGAGCACTTACAAATTGTCAAGTTTAATTTTTTTTTCTTATATACTACAATACTACTACCGGATCGAAACGCGACCTCCACTGAGAAGATCCGGCAAGAAACTAAGCTGGCTGATCATTTTTCAAATCGCCAAAACTTATTACAAATACACAGGCACATATAGCTCCAGTGTGTTGCCTTTAGAGCGGCTTTTAATAATAATGATAAGATAATACGTTTGTTAGGCAACACACGCTACACTTTGACATGACGGGCAATATTTAGAATTTTGTTTTGAACCTGAGCTGTACAATCCCAAGCTGATTTATCATCCAAATAATCCGTAGTGATGCCAGTTGACCTCTTAATTCGATACTAGAAGCTCTTAATGCGCCAGTTATGCTACCTGGAAGCAGTTGTGGGTATGGATGGTCCCTGAAGACATCACCCAAGTAAGAACAAATAAATTTCATACACAATGACTTTTGTGAGTTTTGAGATTTTATATTTCTTACAATAGGTTTATGATCGTACTCTAGACTGGACCTAGATAACCAAGTCCTCATTTTAAACCTAGGGCAACGAATTAATAACTATGTTGCTAATTGAACAGCAGGCAGGGTAGACAGTGTAGGTTGATGATGACTCGTACCAGAGAGAACCAGAAAGCGATATAGGTAGGTACCTATTTATATTCCAGACGTCAGTTTGCAGATAATATACAATGTAGGGACCTATAGCAACAATGACGTCAATAATGATAGCATTGTCTAATAAGTTTCCTGTGTAACATATTTTACAGCTATATAACACACTTTTTAAACTAGTAATTAATTAATTGCCAGCGTGTAGACGTGTCTACAAAAGCCTATATTGCCGGAGCAACTTCGCTTTCAACACCAACTTTTGGCACGCCCCAGACTGAGGCTAATCAATCTGAAACATCCCCCAAACTACTTAGGTTAGCTAGTTGAACCACGGCATGTTAAGCGTACACATAAAATAATTATACAAGCCCACAATAAGGGAACTTTGGTACGGCATGAATACGACAATTTGGCGTTGAACTCGCTTATTGCCGCCCAACAGTGCGGGTTTGAGCGCCTCATTCAATATTCACGAGCAATGAACACTGAAGTTCCGTTTGACTTGGCCCACTCGACCTGACCTAGCCATCCGAACCACAGAGGTTCGCCATATTAATTTATAAACTAAATTTTAATACCAGTTCTTTAAACTAATGGTGAGATTAAAGTGGCTTTAAATAAGTAATTTATTCATATAGTGTTGAATAGCAAACGTCGTGCCTTCTTTCTTTCTATGACAATTTTGTCTCCCGCTTTGCAATGGAGGAAGTGGATAATTTTGCTCCAACTCCTGCTACCTGTACTGTGTATCATAAAGGTAAGATACTTCACTATCTTTAAACTCCTCCTAAGCCTTTTTCGATTAAATTCATACGGGTTAGAAGACAATTTAGCTCTTCCCCGGGAATCACAGAGGATCAAACCTCGGTGAATTCATTGGATACCGCTGTAGATCCTGGCTTACACGAGTAGGTAACAGTGGTGGGAATGTGTCACAGACCCATAAAATAAAAGTAATTTATTCGTGAAAAGTGACCTATTTACACTTTTTTAAAACTTTAAGTTAAGAATACAAAATGCAGGCGAGACAGAGCGCAGTAAAAGCTCATATATTCAGCGCCGTCAAAGGCCGATTTCCAATGTAGAATCTCGGGGTACTGCGACAAGTTGCGCCACAAAGGGGACATTGTTGCGAAAAAAGCCAACAGATTGAAGTTGAGATATATTCGAGAACGGAGGACGAATTGATCAAATGTGATAACTTGACAAGACAAAGGGAAATTGTATGTATATTGGAATATTGCGAGGCAATTTAAGAAGCTGTGGGGCTGCGTAAGGGAGTAGTAGGACGGAATTGAACAAAAGACAAATGAAACTTTCGAATTGACGACTGAAATAGACGCACCGACTTAACATGAAACAAAAGCTTTTATTTCCAGTCAAAAAGTTTTTCGTTCGCAAAGATTCCATTAGGCAATGTATAAATCTTTCTGGTATCAACTTCATGACAATTCAAATAATTAAATGTCATCGTGACATAAATAATTCAAAAAAACTTTTAAAACAAGTCAGCAATGATACCTCAAAAGTTATGATCAATTTACCGAACACTTTTGTAGAGAAAAATGTGTTTTTATAACTTTAAAATATACGATGACCATTAGTCATTATTTTTAAAACAAAAATAACAAATTTAATATTAAATTGCTAGTGGTTTATAAATCGATTTAAATTGGCCATTGTCTTTAGTAGATAAGACAAAAGATAAAAGGTATACCAACACAATATGTTATCAGCAAAGTTCTTAAGCAATATATTTTTTTATGTTTTTCCTAGCTTTTTAAATGCATAGAGTTCAGTTTCGAATGTGACCCAAATCGTGCCAGCCCAACTTCCTTGTGAATATTTATGTTCATTAAGAGATGTATAAATATTTACAACGCTGATTACTTAATTTTACAGCGGAATAATTAATTGCCAACGCAACGGGGGGACTTTTCATCAGACCCTTTAGTCGTGGTTGGTAAGAGACCTAATTTAAATAAATACTATTTCTTGTGGTTTTCACAAGAGTTAGGTCTACCAATAACTCTCAAACTCTTGTGAAATACATAGGTTTCAGTGTGCCCTAGAATAAAAGACACGTAAACCTAGCGACCAACTTGAGAAACGAAATAAATAAAATTTTATGAAATAAGATGAGGAATGGCTCCACACCTGCGGTTAGCGGGTATTTCAGCCAGTTTCAAGTAATTAATAGCACGAATAAAATTCAATAAATACAGATCTATATATATATATAGCCGGCCAAGTGCGAGTCGGACTCGCGAACGAAGAGTTTCGTACCATTATCTATAAAACGGCAAAAAAATCACGTTTGTTGTATGGGAGTCTCAGTAACAGGGTTCCCGTTTTATCCATTGGGTACGGAACCCTAAGAATCAATGCCACTTTTCGTTGTAATTTTATAACTCAAGAATAATAAATGGCGGATCATTTTGTTAATACAAAAGAGTTAGTGACACGAGTAACCATGGTAACCATGCGTGTGACATATGCTGTCAAAGGCGTGACGTAGACGCATGATGGTTTGCATTCACAATTGGACCGGGTAGGTGGCGCTGCAATCGGTACCTAGGTTATTTAAAAAAGACTGGACCGATTTGGACCCGGTAGGTGGAGCTGCTTTCGTATGTCACTCTAAGGCGGTACGAAGTTCGCCCGGTTAGCTAGTTATCAATAAATTATCAATAAAAAAAGGTGATGAATGTGATAAAGATGGCGGATGAATCCTGCAAAACGTACTGTATTCACTTATAGAGCAAGCACTTTTGTCAGTGAAATGTCACAGATGATGCGAGCGCCAGTTTATTCCCGTTGCTTTTACCATAGCAATTCAATCTTTATGTATATTGACACAAAGTACATTTACAAAAAAAGTGAAGTGCCAGTTGGGGCGTAATGCTACACCGAAACATGACATACTCATAAAATAAAACATGGTAAGCGTTTACTTACTTGCTATAACCTTTATACACTGTAGCGTAGGAACCCTCACCGAGCTGCTCGAGTTTTATGTAAGCTTCGGATTTACCGAACGGAGAGTCACCCTGTTGACAAAAACAAAACGCTCGTTTATCAAACTGTGGCGCTTTATGCGTACACTGCTGGACAATTAATATTACACACTTTGACGACAGCGCCAGACAACATACTCATCGTTTGTTTCCAAACTAAGCAAAGGTTCATACTTTGGTTACCATACAATGGACTGGGTGCGATCCCAGTTCCACCCAGAACAAAGGCAATTTCCAAAAAGGCCATTTCCAAATCTTTCCACTGACGGTGCAGTGAGTTGAGCGGCCTACGCTCAAACCATTACCATAAGCAGTCCTCCCTCAAGTATAATAAAAAAAATCCTACCATATTATTAATTTATGAGATTATGTAAGTAAGATTAAACTTCAATAACAATATAAATAAATAAAAAACTTGAGTAAGTATCACAAAAAGTGTGTGTCGCTGTCATACTTTTTGTTTATTTCAAAATATTCAGATCAATTAAATGAAGACTAAAAGTTTCATAATCTCAAGTAGTTATTTGTATGATACGTAAGGTTATAGGGTGTTTATGCTGTCGTATCATATTGATTTGATTAGCGTCTTACACAGAAATAACATTATATTGTTAAAGTTTCATAAGACCACTAATACAATATGTTTGCTTCATCTGACACAAGGAATCACGGAAATTATCTTGTGCTTATATATTTTTGTTAAATATGTATATTTAATCTAAATAAAATATTTAATATCGTAAACACTGTGCCATATTGATTGGCCGCCACCATACCGTGTTGCAGTGTATTTCGCCTCGCTAATCTCGTAATTTACGACAAGGGACGCGGCAAAATGACGATGGCGATGTTTGCAAAATAGACTTTTCAATCTTAATTAAGTATAAAAGCGATTATTACTTTTTTTATGAGATAGGGAGACAAACGAGCAGACGTTTCACCTGATGGTAAGTGACCAACGCCGCCCATGGACACCTGCAACACCAGGGGCATCGCAAGTGCGTTGCCGGCCTTTAAGGAATGAATATGCTCTTTTCTTAAAGATACCTTTGTCGCATCGGTCCGGGAACACCGCTGCAGGAAGTTCATTCCACAATTTGGTGGTGCGAGGGAGAAAATTCCTGGTAAATCACACTGTACTGGAACGCCATTCATCCAGATGGTAAGGATGGTAATGCAGTCTGTGGCGAGCCGTGCGATGGTGGAATTCAGCGGCAGATATTATGACAAAGGATGCAAATGATTCTGATGAAACACGTAAATAGAATATTTCTTTTGAATCTGACTATTACCATATTAGTTATATTTGTTATGAGCCTATTGAGCCCCACTCCTTGGCAAAGATAAAAGCAAAGGAATTAAATAAATATTATACCTCCCCGGCTGAACACTTTTCTCAATAAAGTCTAGACTTTAGATAAATAGCGTAACATCAACCGACCACGCCGAAACACTAAAATGAACTCTACGACTACCCAAAAAAGGCTCAGTCTAAACTAAAAAGAAATCAACATCTATACTTCATATGTGGTAAACTTTACGTACATATTGTAACTCCGCGCAAAACTGAACGCTCTGGAAGCCGAAGCTGTATATAATGTTTAAATGTAGATTGTAAAGTATCGCCTATCACGATGCTTACAACGTTATGCTTTCAACCGTCTGCCTTCCAAGGTGCCTGTCTAAATATTTGACTTGTCTAATGTGTTGCAGCTAAAGTGTGTTTGCCTTTGGTAAACTGGGAGTATTTATTACATTACGTTGACAACCCCCAGTTATCTACAATAACTATAAATCTACAATAATTGAAGGTGGCTAATTTTTCGCGTCCCGCATTGTAACCGATTTGACAATGTTTGTACGCGAGAATAAAATTGAACCAGATTAAATCGAAAAAAAAAAAAGAATCGATTTAGAAGTGTCTATCAGATTCATGCGGTAATCGATCATCATTGGTCGTTAATGTCAGTTGAATGATGACGTATATATATCGGTTTGTTTCCTTCGAAGACAGTAAACAAACAGCATAAAGACAAGCAAAGACGGACGACATGGGTGGCCTTTTCGATTGATAGTATCGATCAAATTTGTTGGCAATGTCGTGTTTTTATCGAATAACATTTATACACAGATTTTAATCGATTATCAAAAAACGAATATAACAAGTAAACGCTAGTTGTAAATTGTTATCTACATTGACAATAGCGATAATAGTGTCTGTAAAAAATGAAGTAATTTGGATTTTATAATCGTTTATATGTTGCTGACCCAATTTTCAGCATTGGTAGTAAAGCCGGTTGTGACAAGACCAAATGTGAGATATGTTCATTTATTCTCTTTTTTTGTAATTGGAAGAGCGACTCGGTGCGACATAATCCATGACGTTGGTCTAGCCTGGGCGCAATTGTCAGCCCTGTGCATGAGAGAAATATAACAGATTTCCTAGTTAATAGGTTGCTTTTTTGGACTAGATCACACTTATCGCAGTTTCTTCTATTAGCTAGACGATTGCATTTTTTTAAAATACTATATGGTCATAAATGTAGAATAAACAAAAAAATAAGCCATATCATACATACCTAATCTGTCAAGTCTACATTATTTTCGTTACTCTCGTTCTAGTTAAATGAAACGATAGAGCCCTTCCTTTTTTCGTAAAGTATCACAAATTACTGTCGTATCCCCGAAATTACTTGGCAATCTAATCGCGCGATCTATCAACGTCCGCCAGGTCCTTACTCCGGCCTATTTGTAAACTAACGCCCTGCACACACTGTAGCGAGCGGAATAACTTGCAGTTGTTGGTTTAAAATGTAACAGGATAAAGGTATTTATACCAATATTATAAATGTGAAAGTTTGTGAGGATGGATGGATGGATATTTGTTACCCTTTCACATAAAAACTACTGAACGGATTTTGATACAACTTAACAGTATTCTTGTTTGTACATCAGAATAAGATAAATGCTACAATTCATTTTAATATTAAATTATCAGTCTGCGCGGACGAAATTGCGGGTAGAAGGTAGCAGTTACATAATGTGCTTAGTATACTGGCTATAGGCTCAACCCCTATTACATTAGGATCAAAATGAATGCAAATTGTGGGTACACTGTAGTGTACCAATATCTACCCTTACGAGGAATACAGGCGTTATAGTGATGTGATGTATTAAATTTAAGTGGTAAAAGCCTTGCGACCACGAGTCAAAATTCACTCGCGTCATCGAGGGCATGTCGTTGAAAAATGTACTTCTTCTACAAATTAATAGAGTTCATTTTGGTGTTGGCCAAATTTTGGTGGCCTGAGTTTTGACGCGCCTGTATGCGCAGGACTTAACAGCGCTGCGGAACACCACCCGTCTGCCACATTTATCATTATTCTTATATATTTACGTGAGCATGTGTGGTTGTGCGAAATAACTCTTGGAAGATAAGATATCGGAGGTTCGCTTATAGGTACTTAACATATCGAGTTTATTTACTTCCAAATTTTTTGACCCGAAACATTTTTTCTAGGTACATTTTGCTGGATAGTAGATTCAAATATTGCTCTAATTATAACTTATAAACATTTACTACTACAGCCCTTTTAACGTCCCACTGCTGGGCACGGGCCTCCCCTCAATGCGAGGGGGATTCGGGCCATAGTCCACCACGCTGGCCCAGTGCGAGTTGGCAGACTTCACACATCTATCGAAAACTAGTCAAGTTCCCTCAGACGTGCAGGTTTCCTCACGATGTTTTCCTTCACCGTTTCATAGCAAGTGATAATCTCGGATGAAAATAAGATTCGCACATAAATCCCAGAGGTGCGAGTCGGGGTTTTCACCTACACACTTTGATTTGCAAGGCGTGCGTTCTACCACTCGCTACCACTGCTACTCATAAACATTAAAGATTAATAAATTGATAAATAAACATTATCGATACGTAATTATTTTAACGACGGGCAGGTATAGTGGTTTGAGCGCAGGCCGCATGGCTCAGTGCACCGAGTGGTTACGCGTTCGATTATCGTAACCGGTAAATTACAGAAATGGCCTATTCAAAATACTCCCTGGTCTAGTTGTAATCGAGATAACTCCAGTCCATTGTATGGTAAGTATGGCAGGGCTATGTTCCTTAGTACGAGTTTATGTCATCTGGCAATATTTTTGTATTGAAAAATGTATTTATAGCACTAATATACAAAATACTTGCGTATATAAAGGCCTCCACTCACTCGAGCGTCAAAACGTGCGCGTCAAACTAACTGCTACCACCAAATCGAACTGTATTCACTCATAGACAAAGTTTATTCTACAACGAAATGACATTGAGAGCGCGAGCGAAGTTTGACGCGTGGTTGCGTGGCTTTTATCACAGTAATTCAATCTTTATGTATTTATGTTGACACAAAACTTGTTTTGGTGTTGGAAAAAAAAACCGGCCAAGTGCGAGTCGGACTCGCGCACGAAAGGTTCCGCACCATTATCTATAAAAACGGCAAAAAAAAATCCGTTTTAGCCTTTGGGTACGGAACCCTAAAAATTACGCGCGACGTTTAACTTCCCAGTGTGCGGGGGGCATAAGGGGTTAAAATAGCACCCTAGAGATATGTGTTCGATGTAAACATGCCATTTCTGTGACGCAAATGCCACATGCATTTGCAATTGTAACTCAAAATAATAGGGCAAACACGATAAACTCTACATTATCATTTGTATCGGACGCGTAAACTATTTGTATCTAGTGCGTCATACCTACTAATGTTGTCCTGGTGCTATCGTATCGTCAACAATAAATAATATTTTTGTTATTATAGCATCAATCAACATTAATAATAACAGAACAAGAACAATAATTAATTAATTTAATCACAATTATTCTAGTCACAGTGTGCATAGAAAAATAAACTTAATAAAAATTCCATAATTCATATTTAACTGTAAAATTATGTGTCTGTCTTTTGAGTTTAGTTTAAGTATGTGCTTTTGGTATCTATTAAACTTCGTTTAAGTAGCTTCTGTCGAGTGGCCTGGAGGCGGTGCCGCACCCTCTTGTAATACGTATAGATTTTTCTATTGCTTTTACAACACACTTACAATGACATTACGCAACACTTGCACTCCTAAAAAACGCTTCATAATCCTGTATTTGAAATTCCTTAAAATGTGGGGCTTACGTTTAGCAGATTAAAATTGTTAAAAGGATCATAATAAGTAGTTGTAACTGACCCCAAAGGCACTAAACCGCTTGGTACGTCGACTAGAATGGTCGTGTGGTCCCAGGAAGGCTTCCGACTTCGGCCTGGGCGGCCGCTTCGGCCTCAGCACCACCCTCGCGTCCTCCCGCACACCTTCGTCGAGGAGTTTAGAGTCTGACGACACGGAGAGCTGTCTCCGCACCCGATACTCGCCGTTACCAGCGCCTCCGCTCCAATCTAAACAAGAAAGATAAATGAATCATATGTGGTGTTAGCAAGCATGTCAAGACAAGACCTCTGCCACGGCTTGGTTCGGTCGCTCTCTGTCTTATTTCATACGAGAGAAAGAGATATGATTAACATATTCTGTGACATAAGTCTAGTCTTGGCGCTCATGCTATAACCGTCCGTAATACACCATGAAGCCCCCCAGCACATGGGGGCGTCAAAAGTCACGAATCACAATGTTTGCCAAAACCAAAACGAACTCAGTGTGAATATCCATAAAGATTGAATTTTAAAATTCGCTCGCGTTGTTATTGTTGCACAGTAAACTTTTTTTGTGTGTCAATACAGTTCATTTTGGTATTGCAAATTTGGCAAAAGATTTGGCACGGGAGGGTCGCCGCTCCAGTGTACGTATTTCTCTAAGGTGTCAGTAGCGGTCGACATTTCCATATCAGCGATGATAGTACTTCGGTCTTAATATAATGTGAGGCAACCCTGTTTCCATTATACCGAACAGGCACCTTTGTAAAGTGAAGTGAATTTGGGTCAAAGTCCACTATCCTTGCTCACCTTTACTTGAAGTAAGTAAACACAAAGTTTAAATAACTCCAACGAGTTCCGCCGCCTTTCGAATATCTTTGAACTTACCTAAAGGCTACTAACAATTTTTATATATATGCCAACCAGTTGCCAGGCTGTACAAATTACAATTGTCAAACTGGCTAGATCACCAGTGGAACACCTTTATTTATATATGTCATACATGCGCAAAATGATAATAAATAACGTAATAAAACACAATTGCGTTTACTCGAACGGACTGATATAAAGGAATCTTGCGAAATCGAAATAAATCGCAAGTTCAAGCGATGCCAAATCGCAAGAGGGAAACAATCGGAAAAATACCTCTCTATTCCTCTAGATACATATACTCAAGCCGAATTGTCACATAAAAATTCCAATTTATATTTCTATTCAACACTGTCGTACCGAGAAGTGAAAGCCTATTCTACCCCTTTGACAAATTCATAGCATTGTCATTGAAATTACCATTTTCCCTTCAATGTTTCCCTCTTATCAACGCTTACATTGATCTGACGCAAACGGGAAATAGGTATACATAACGATACAATCATCAACTCCGCTGTGTAAAGCAAACATTATTGTTGAGGACTTCGTCTATTGACAGAATGAAAATCTCGATAGAAATTTCCCCGCGAGCACTTAGTGAGCAAATTAATTCACGAGAAAAATATAATAAAAAACAGGCTAACTGCGTGTCGGACTCGAGCTCCGAGGGTAAATAAACTATGAAAGCACCGGACATTTCTCCTAAATTTATTTTGTTATGTAACTACTTTGAAGTTTTAAGTTTATCCCTTTACTTGTGCTATAAGACAATACTTCTAGCCAAATTTCATGATTCTACGTCAACGGTAGTCCCTTACAGGTTTTGATTACAATATGGGTTGAAATATGCAGAATAAGCGGTTGTATCTTTTAATTGCGTTGACTTAGAAGTTTGATTATTTCTTACAGCTCAAAGGGAAGACTAGAGTATTTGTTGTTAATAGATATCAACTAGGTAGATAGATTCACGCGTTCCTAAGGAGAAGGGTCTTGACAGACAGACAACGGAGTGTTCCTATAAGGGTTTCTTTTTCCCTTTTGAGGTACGGAACCCTAAACGGGGGCGTCGAATCGACGACGAAGTTGTTTGAAAAGGGAGGTATTTTTCACCCGGCCGTCAATATAGCGGTATCGAGAATTTATCGAAAATCGCGCTCTGAAAGCGCGTTAGCGTCACAAAGACGCCGCGCCGCATATCGGTGCGACGCGAAACGAATAAATCATTCGCAGGCAGAAATCGTTGGGAGACGCAACGAACAAATCGATTACCAAGACAATCGATCACAACGATATAAACGGAAGGGAGATAAAACGATACTGTCGTTTATATTCAGCGCATATTAACGGACATCTCTTTGAAAGGCAGCGAGGGGGACATTTAAGGTGATACAGTGACCAATCATTGGTCGTTTACTCTGCAAAACCATTTGCGAGGACTTACACTTGAAAACAAAATACTTTATCATTTCAATACAAGCATGTCAGTGACTGTAAATGATTAATCATTGCATAAAGCCCCACGTAAAGTGGGTCGCATCAAAACACGGGCGTAAAATTTTTGGCCAATACGAAAACAAGCTCTGGGTCCAATATACATAAATATTTAATTTCTGTGGTAGATGCCACGCCGTAAGTAACGCGTCATAGTTTGCTCGCGCTGTCCATTTCGTGGAAAAATGTACTTTTCCTATGAGTCACCAAAAAACAATTGTATTATTTTTAAGGTTAAAGTTTACCAACAATTCGGGGTCTTCTCAAAATTGTTAGCACCTCCATCTACTAAGCAAATGCTTGACTTTAGTATAAGTTGATGAATATTAAATAAATTAGTCTAGTGGCCTGGGCGAGAAACGACACCGGAAACTTACGGTTACCAAGGCGGTCCATCTAATCACTAGGCCGCTATCACTTATATACTGTATCTTTTCGTGTTTGATGGTGATTACATAGGTAACATACCGATGAATGGCTCAATTTTGTATACGGGTGTCGCGTCCCGGGACATATAAAGTAGGTCACGGGGGCATATCGGCTGTGACCTCTGTGTAAGGGACAGACACATACAACCATTTTACAGGATCATTTTATTACCCAATTCTATTAATTTAATTCGAATGTCGGGGCCGATTCAATTTTGTACGCTAAAAATAAATGAGTAAAAAGTAACGTACATTTTGCAATGACACCAATTTCACGAATAATCTTCATATTATAGAAATAAATATTAGCCTGTTTGTAATGTCAAAACAGAATCTTTTAACATAATAATACGATAGTATACTAATTCAGAAAAAAAAGTCCGTCAGTTTGTTTTGGGTAAACTCCCAAACGGATGCACTATTTGACGGGACTAGTAGACTTTGGTAGATAGCTGGTGTCATCAGAAGTAACTCAGGCTACTTTAATTGTGGTAAAAAATTGGGGTTCCTAAATTTCTAGAATCATGCTCAGCTAGTTTTATAATAAAGATAACGACTAATAAAAAAATATTAATTATTGAATACAATACCCATTTCATTAATTTGTAGGCCACTACAATATTTATTCAGAAGGGCCGCAGACTAACAAGTTGTATTGTTTAAAAGGAAAATTGGGACAGCTAATTAATTCTGTACTAATAATAAGACAAGTATAATGAAAAGTGGAAGTTTTATCATTGCTATTTGTTTCCTATTCAAATACTAATAGCTCTCCAGCGTAATTCCTATATTAAATCATTTTAATATTAATCAACTAGTTTAACATTACCCAATTACCTATCTGGATGCCAAATATGAACTATCAAATTCATGTGGAAGTGGGTTAGAGCTTCGATCTTTAGACTGACCTATTCAGTCAGTGATAAAAATGACGATTTTTGGACGTTAATATCTAAAAAACGGTTTGAGGCGTGTTTATGAAATTTGAAGCACATATATGTATCTCGCAAGTTTCAATATATGAGCCAAATTTGACATGTGTATGTAAAATAGTTTTCGATTTATGAGGGGGTCAAAAGTAGCTCCTAATGGTTCGTGTAATTACACAGCCAGCTTGACTTGGCTTGATACGCTACCACGTGTCTAATTTATCCATCTCCAGAATCCAGAACAATTTTCTCCCATGGGTCATGAGGGTTGTAAAATAACATTATCACCGTAATGGTTTCTATTTAACGGTCATGCATATGTCGTATTTTACTTTACGGCTATAGACTTTTAATGGAAGCATTAAATTTTTACACGTCTTCTAAGTTATTGATAGCAAAGTAGAACTTGATGATGATTACCCATATGAACAATGGTCCATGCCAACTGGAACAACAGTCTTGACTTAATTAATAAACTGCCGTCCTGCTTTTACTTATAATCAATGATCAAGATGGCAATATCTAGGGATGTCATATTTAGTTAGAGGGCATTTCGTGTATACAGAATATGGCTATGAAATTAAGCTATATTCATGGTCGCGCGTTAGAATTTTGCCAATATCAAAACGAAATCTGTTTCAATGTCCACAAAGATTGAATTTCTGTGGTAAAAGCGACTGCGAGTTCGCTCGCAGTGTCAAATGGATGTGAAATTATTTATTTCCGGGCCAATACAGTTAATTTTGATATTGGCGAACATTTTACAAAAAAAAAATGCACCTATACAGAAAACCACATTGGTCCTAATGCATATCGATATAGTTCCCATTACAGCCACAATGGGGGTATAAAAAAATGTTTATGGAGGCCTAAATTCTCGCTTCTATTGTGGCACTCCTGTGTTGGTATTTCGGCTTTAGGTACTCCCGTAATTAAAATGGACGGCTTTTAGCGCTGTGACAGGTGTTATGGACGCAAAATTGCCAATTAGGTTAATGATTTCACAAAGAAAGCCATAAATAATTACTGTACGTACATGTTAAATAACTCTTAAATTCTATAGGGAGATGACGTGTACAGCAAGTTATTCTATTATTTGTTACACTTGGACGTATAATAAGCCGAAATGATCCAACCCACAAAATTGACTAAAATGAGTTAAATAAACGGATCCTAGAGGGGGTATTTTTCATTAAATAAAAAGATCCCATCGAAAAACAAACGCATATAGCATTTTTACCACCTAGGTTACCATCCCACGGAACAAAAAGTATTTTTCAGAATAAAAGTGCTTTGTATTGCTAGTGTCAATGCATCTGTGACATTATACAAACACCTACTAAATAATTATAATAAATCGGGCTCCGGTTATAGCAATTATATTAGATTTTATGTGTGGTTAAATTGGTATCTAAATACATTGGCAAAGTGTAGGCAGCTAAGTGTGCTCTCTGCTCAGCTGTTAGGGAAGTAGAAGGCGTGATGGTGTGTAGTATATCGCTGTCATTATTCAAACTAAGAACATAATGGTTCCTGATTCGTTAACGTGTGTAAGCTGTGGGAAGTGTTTCATCGAGTACCTACTTCCTTAAGTCCATTAATTTAATATACAGGCTGTATCAGAAGTCCGAAATAATATTTTAGATACATATACGGTAGCTAATATATAGATGCTTAGGGAAGGCAGACTACACCAAACTTTCACTAGTTACAGACATTTGATCATTGGTCACAAGTATAGCATTGTGGCCTTAGGGCATAACCCTATTCAACAAAAAACAGAATTTGAAAATTTCGCAAAGGACTCGAGATAGAACGAGACATGACAATAGACAGCGAAAAAAAATTAAAAAATCATGTTCGAATTTCGAACAAATCTTTATACCATTACCATTCAGTTGCATGCCCGACACTCATGCACGCAAACGGTGTAAAGTATTAATTCGGACTTCTGATATACCCTGTATATTATGTGTTCCGCATCGCGTTGTTTGCGACCCAATTAGAAAAGTTTCCGTGTTATGTGCGAACAACATCCCACCGCGGTTCAACTTGATCCATATAACACAATATTGATAATTATCAAGCCCAAAAGGGCGGACCTCGGTGAGATTGAATGTTTTTCAACCGTCGCGTCGTCGGGCGGACGACGTGAAAGGCCACATTTTTTTAGATCATCGTAACGTGAATTAATTTAACGTGATTTATGCTGAACTCGTTAGTACTTATTTTATGTAGTCATCATTTTATAAAGGAAACAATGAAAAAGTAATAGCATTAAGGGGGTGATCCATTTGCGAGTAAGACCGCCGGTTCGCCAACTAACTCGCGAGCCAAAGGTCTAAACCGCCAATGGAGCACTTTAAAGTCTGCGGATTAAAAAACCGGCGGAGTTGCTCGCTGGCTCTTTGTGCATGCTAGAAATTCTTAGTCCGCGGTGCAAAAAACTGCCATGACTTCGCCAATGATGAGAGATGACTATTTGGTACGCTAATGGATCACCAACTTGAGTCGACGAGCTAACGAGTCAACGATTTAGACCGTTAGCTCGCCGGCTCGCAAATGGATCACCCCCTTTATATTATTGATTATCTGTTTACAACTTTAAAAAAATGTAGAGCCAACATTTCTTTACGATTTTTATTAGAGCACTTGAATTAATATAAAAGAAAGTGCTATTGGCATTCATTTGAGCGAACAAGAAACCTCGTACATACTGGGCAATCAAGACACGCGCGTCTAAATTATAACCAATACGAACTATAACTGTCTCATAAAAAAGCTCATTCTTCAACTCGATGCCATTGATAGCGCAAGTGAATTTAGACGTGTTGTCGTGTGGCTTCTACCCCAGAAATTCAATCCTTATGTATATTAATACAGAGTTCTTTTTGGTATTGGCAATTTCTTTTTACGCCCGTGTATTGTCGCCATGCGTACTCGGGGCTTAAATATAATAATTCTCGCCAAAAACCAATGTTATGCTTTTCGTGACGAGCAGTTAGCATAACACGCAATCTATACAAATATTACATTCTGTTGAAACTAGACGCGTTTAATGTAATTAAAACGGAATAACACGTTGCTGTCACGCGATTGTAAAACCAATGAGTGAATATTTCAGATGCTACCTAGTTGCAAACTATTTTATTTTGTGTTTCAGAAATATCTGTCTTCGATTTATGATCTCCTAGTCATTTAAATTGCTTTGTACGTTTCTTAAAGATTTTTTGTAGCTACATATTAAAAAGCTACATTATCATCTCTACCTTATAATAATTACCACATGGTTACAATCTTCTTGTCACTGACACAGACCACCACAGGAGTGTCAAAACGCGAGCGATATTTTTTTTGTCAAAACCAAAACGTACTGTATTAACGCGTTAAAAAAAACACTTTTTTAAAGTAAATATAATCGATAACGGGAGCGAACTTTGACGTGTGGCATCACAGAAATACAATCTTTATGAATATTAACATAAAGTACATTTTTAAGAAGTGAAGTCCTGTGAGCCCCTGGCGTCAAGTGTCGCACCTCTACTCGTTTTAATCTTTATGCCCTTTAGTTCAATAGTCACGTATGTTCATATCATTAATTACTCAACACGTTACCCATGGCGCCCAAGGGCTAATCAATTAACGAAATATAATTTGACGCCACGGAACGTAATTGGCCCTATTCAAGAGGGAGCACGACATGTTGAACAATATATACTATAACTTGACCTACTTAGGTAGTGGTGTAAGGTATAATATAATTGTGAACAACCTTTTAGCAGGGACGCCGATTCGAGACCTGCAGTATCATCATGACCGCGTGGACAAAGTTTTATCTGTACCAACTGTCAGATTTGTCGAGCAAATGACATTACATCGAGCTATGTCTAGTTGAAAGAGACCGATGTGACGGCAATTACTCGACAAGTCTGACAGTTGGAAGATATAAAAAATATGTGTACGTCGTAGTGATGCTGAGTTTCATTAGATCAATATACATCTCTACACCAAAATCTGTAAGAATTACATGAGTCACGTTATCTTCTTATCACCAGCTAATCATTTTGCGGTGGTATTTAAATAATAATGTTATTGGTGTTTATACTGTCGGTGATAAAATATTACACTACACTTAACTAAGCGTATTGCTGTCCTTACGGCCGTAATATAAATACGAGACGACAATATTTGAATGCTTTCAAAGATAGATTATTTGTAGTTAATGTACAAGAGAATCGATAGAATTATCAAAGAACAACAAAACAAGAAAACAAATAACTTAATCATCTGTACAAATAAGCAGAGTATCACGAGATATATCTACTCTTGTGACGTGAAACAGTTGTTGCGAAGCAAACGCAACCGGTCCTATAACGTGTGTTTATTTATTAAGTCGTGCTGTTTTATAAGATCCCCTATGGGTAGAAACAATAAGCTGTTTACACGGTAAACTAGTGGGGCGGTCAGAGAGAACGAGACGAGCACATTAATGATTCAAATCTTTAACCGCACACCTAAATTGTTTATTATACCTATCATTCCAGTTATTTTCTATTATATGTTATATATTTTATCTCTAAAATTTATGGAACTAACAATCAATTTACGTTGAAATTACTAAAACAATCTTTTGTTGCTTTGTAAACGGAATAAATTTACGGGTGTAGGATTCTAGATAAATATTCTATTTATTAATAAGAACAAAATGAGAAACTAAATCTGATCAAACAAATGTGGAACATTTGCCATGCCATGAAATATATTTAGACGAAAAATAAAATAAAGTTTCAAGATTTAATACAGATATTGTGTTGTCCTATTTGCATCAAGTTGGTGGCTCTCAGTGCATTACGGCGGGGTATAACTTGCAAGTTGTGTAAGCCAGTCGAGTGGAGGGCTTGTCGAATACATTTACTCTTATAAATTACGCAAAAATATTTTGTGTATTTGTGAAAATCCTTGGCACGAGACTCCTCGTGCATGTCGGAAAAGATATTAGTTTATACGACGGTTTTATGATAACGGCTATAGAGAGGTGTTTACGTAACGTCTATGTAGACACTAGAATAATATTATGAATATGCCGTATGATTATGATCTTTAGCGCCTTTTTTACAAAGCTAACACGATAGCAAGCCCGGTTGTGACAAGACAAAATTATGAGAGCGATTCGGTGTGACATAATCCGTAGCAAACCTATGTTTTGTCACCATGGAAGAGCTAACCGTGCTGATGTAACCTGTCTGTAAATAGCCCCTCAGAATGTGAGCAGTTTTCCCAGGTGCTTAGAATTTGAAATGCTAACATCCCCATTGATGAGAGCCCACCAGACACACAGTCGAGACAGATTGTAATGGGCGTTGAGTTCTTTCCAAAATTAACATCTAATTACCATCCGCCTTGCTGTTCCGTAGACCAGGCAAGGTTTATTTACCTGTGTGAGTTTATTTACGCATGTCAAACGGCACCGACAACGCTGCCACGAGCCGTCTGTCGCGCTTCATTTGACTACGATTTATTTGTACACTCGGGAGCGTACTTAAAATACGCTTTGTAGCCATTTGGTTAATTTTCTTTCGATATAGTAAACAGAGAGTAGAGAATGTTGTTAGCGGAGATAATAAACACTACAGTGTAATAAGATGGGACTGATGGACTTCCCGTTTAATGATTATTTTAAATATGTCCTAAAGATAAGTACGGTACTTTAAAATGCACTTTGTATCTATACTCATAAAGGTTAAATATCTGTATCACACAGTCCATTGTGGTCGTGCGCGTCTTGATGCTCCTATTTGCACAGGCATCTAAGATAGGTACCTACATGGACTAAAATATGTAACTTGAGATACAGTACATAGGGCTGGGTTGCAGTCTTGTTATAGTTATTATGAATCATATTGAATAAATTGGCCACGCTAATTGACCACGGCTTGGTCCAGGGGGTTAAGCGTACGCCTCTCGGCTCACCGATGCGGACGGTTGCGGGTTCGATTCTCGACAGCGGTAAAATTCGAAGATGGCCTTTTCCGTATTTACCCAAGTCTGTGTGTAAATAGGCTCGCCCCCTGTCCAAGGTATAGTATCCACTACCGATAGAAAAAGCTTTGCTTAAAATTTGGGATAGGCTTATAATCATACAATGGGAATGTGTCGTCTGGCTATATTTATTTACTAGCTGTGCCCGCGGTTTCACCCGCGCTAATAGTTACTTTGGCGTAGAGTGATGTTATAAAGTCTATGATTATAAGGCTATAATACCCAATTCATGTCCGGGAATTTTCCCGTTTTTGCCACATTATTCGTTGCTGCTCCGCTCCTATTGGTCGTAGCGTGATGATATATAGCTTATAACCTTCCTCGATAAATGAACTATTTAACACAAAAAGAATTATTCAATTCGGACCAGTAGTTCCTGAGATTAGCGCGTTCAACCAAACAAACAAACAAACTCTTTAGCTTTATAATATTAATATAAATATATAATATAGTATAGATTAATCTTGGCAAGCGAGTAGACACATTATAATATTGCATCCAAACGAGCTTAATTTTTCCGTCATGAACTATGTAAGCTTAACATAAATGCGTAACAGGATAAAACCTTTTTATACGAAGCAACGCGCGCGCGAACCTTTCATGAATTTATCGCTGGGAACATATAATATTTTGTACACGGATGAGCGTGGAATGAGTTTCCCTGAAAAGATATGATATTCTAAAGCAAACTCTATTGTTAGCTGACTTAATAAAAGGACGAGGAAATGGTAGAAACGCCAGTCTCTGTATAGATAACAATGAATTTCGTGAGCCGCTTAGATAATGTTTTTCCTGTTATATTCATTATTTATATTTACATCTGAAGTTTATTTTATTTCATTAGAAACCTTTGAATCTTATGTGAATGTAAGAAAGAACCAGGCCGATTATTGTAATTATGAAAAACACCCGTTTCTATAACATAACGTTAAATTTTTAACGAGACTTTAGTCAGTAATTTACACTCTCGATATGAGTTACGGGTTGTTACTAGATCCTTAAAACAATTCGTTGCTATTTACGATAACATTAGACATTCCAATAAAAAACAAGACTCACACAGTTTTCTAGAAAAATGATAATTCATTGAACGCCTACGGCAATTGCAAAATCATTCCTAAGACTAATATAAGACTGAACAAAAGCAATTCATACGTTTCGTCCGTGACATTTTAACATCATTATTTGCTTTAGACTTTACGTATAAAACACTCGGGTTTATTTATAGGCCTAAATGACACAGCAACCTTCATATTTGCTAAGTCAAGTCTAAATAGCAGTTTTATGCATAGGCACGTTGTAACTTAGTCATTTGAGCGTAATTATACATAATAACACAAATGAAAGTCAACGGTAAACGCGGTATGCACGCTTGTAAATATATTTTACATAGTACGGTCATTAACTCAATTGCGTCCTTATGCAACTTTGGATTAACCTCGCCTCGCCACAGATATTAAGAGACTTTTAATTAAAAAGTTGGATCGATAAAATAAAAATGTAAAATAGCCCCTAAATTAATAAACCAAAATAAAACCATTTCCTATCTACAAATGATAGTAACGTATTTTTCTGGAATATTTAATTGTAAAAATATATTTTTTTTATAAAAAAAAATTATGCATGTATACCACATTGAAATATCTTTTTCAATAGCTTTGCAAAATATTCTGAAAAAAAAAATTAATAACGCTTTTATTGAAATCATTTTTATCGAGCTTATTTTGTTAAATCATTGACCATAAATGCTCACCGTAGGTTAGAAAGGGCACACCCATAATCGAGTCTGAGACATAAAAGTAACGCCCTAAAAACCCATTCCTTTGTAAGACCTGTGGGATTAGCACGCATGTCAAGAATGAACCTCTGTCACGGATTCGCTCGCTCGTTCGCCCTCTGTCTTGCTTTATACAAGAGATAAAGAGAGGCATATTTCGTGACATAAGTTTGGTTTTGACGCAAATGCCACATCTACAGGGACTCAATTCTCAGAGATGACATCATGATGATGTCGATCTTGCAAGAGTCGCCCCCCTGCTCTGGTAACATATCAGGGCATACGAAGTGTTCTTGTAAATAACAACCGCAGACAATACGCATGTTACTGTGCACTTGTTCCGATGAATGGTGTAAACACGTGTTCGCTGTTTAGTTATTCATTGGGAGGAGACATGACGCGTTTGAATGTGGGACATTTCGGTGCAGTCGTGCTAAAACGGACACTTTGATAAATATTATTATTTTAAAAGCATCAGAGATGTCGACACTGTTGCATCTATTAATGCCAAAAGTTCAGATGATAATATCGCCAATCTGTTGAATATAGTTCTCAAAATGGGCCCTCAATATGTAGGAACTTCGTATCACCTACATTTTTTTATAAGCCGCCCCTGTATAGAAATAATTAAATCGGTTAAGTTGTTTTTGTGTTTTAGCTAGACAAACGAACAGCAATTGATTTGTATGTATAAGTAGAAGAAGAAGATAGATCGAATCCAAAGCACTAATCTTCTTAACATTAACAATCGTTAGATATTTCAAAAAGCGGTTACGTATACAGGTCAAAATAACTGAAGATACAATTTGTTGAGAAAACGCAGTTATGTCTACAGATCAATAAGGAATTTGACAATGACAACTGAAAAATGTGTTGTTTACTCAAACACGTGTTTACTCGGCCAATAACTTGATGATTCATGAGGACGACACGACATGTCCGATGAATGTGGGACATTTTGGTGCGATGATCTGGTTTAAAAACGTGGCTCAAACAGATTGAACCTCTTTTACAAAAAGGTTTTCTTTAAGGCACATTAAGGCGGCAAGTCTCTCGCGCTGCAAATTTTTGCCGAAACCATAATGAACACTGTGTAAATACGCATAAATATTTGATTTCTGTGCAAAAAGCCACGCGACCACGCCGCGAAATTCTCTCGCGCCGTCCATGACATTTCGTTGGAGAATGCTTCTTCTGTGAGTCAATACAGTTCGTTAAGCGTTAATGGCAATAATTACGCGTGTTGACGCCCCAGTGTGTCCAGGGCTTTAGGAACGTACTAACGGTTGCAATCGATTTGCATAACAAGCGCAAACGGTTATTGCGGAAAGAGATGAGAGAATATCTTGGAACGATAGTCATAATTCACTTCCTATTGCTTTCAGCTTTTACATTTTCCAGCAGGAATAGCTTTTAGCGATAAAACTTTAACTTCTGCAACTATATGCCTGTTATTATTCTGTGTGTTTCTTCAGGATTATTTTATATCTTCTTCACAAATAGTGTCACAATTTTGAATTGTATAATTTTATTATACAATTAAAAATTACAATACCGCCTCGAAGGTTCTGATCATGTTAACAAAATGTTTTCCCAACTTTATTATGTTAACCAATTTAATATTTTCCAAGCAGTTAATTGTTTGCCCATAGAATTGATGATTTAATGATGAATGTTTTAAATTTTAAATTAAACTCGTAATCAAATGACTCACTCAAACTTTTCAAGTTCAACATTATTTAGAAGAAAGGAATTTGAGTATTGACATTGGAGTAACAGATGGTATAGATGACACAGATGATTGAAGAAGCAGTGGATAATTTGTTTGTTTAGTACACAATCATCTCCTGAAAGGGATTTAAATCTTAAAATATTTCTTGAAACATACCATAGTGGGAGTCTTTGTCATGGGGTATGTTCCCGTTTGGTTCGAGCCGGTCGAGGCACTCCTCGGAGTACCCGTTGTACGGTAGCTTGCCGCGCCCGCCGCCGTTCTGCTGTCTACCACGACACTCGCCACTATCACCGTCCGGCTCGTCTTTTGTTGCTGTAACAATGATAAAGGTAATGTTATTACTAATGATATTAGAAAGTATAGAGACATACATGTGATGAAAAGACGTTCAACATTTGTTTTTACCGAAATTGCTCTCATTGATGCCTCAGCCATCTAGTCTTATACATATTACGTACAAAATTGAAAGTGAGAAACTATCAAATGTTAGGCACAGCTTGTCCCTCTTTTTATAATAACTCACTGGTTATTGCGTACAGATTTAAGTAACCATATGACATGAAAACATTACAAAAAACCGATCTTAATGGTATCAATTGAGGGAGGCCTATATCCAGCACTGGAGAGATGATGATTATGCTCAGTATAGTTTCATAAACCGTAAGTATCTTTAGATAGTAAACCTTTTAAGATTGTACAGATAAATAGCAATAAAATGATCAAAACTAATTTAACATACAAATGTCAGTGTCCTTTCGTTGTAGAACGAACTTTTGTTACGTGTCAATACAGTTCGTTTTGCTATGACAAAATATTTGACGCGCGAGCATTGACACCGCATTGTGCACTTTTCATGATTCCTAGTGTATCGCACTATACCATAGTAATTAAACTTAAATTAATTATGTAAAAATAAAATTACATATTACTCTGCGATACGGTTAGACCCCAAGATCATTACTGATTGACAAACGCGAGGCTGTGCACACAGTTGATAAACTTTGGGGACACCCATTAAGACCAAGCCGCGGATGAATTTAATAGCATTGAGAATTCAACAAGCATAACTACAAATCTTTCCGAGCGGTCATTAAACGCAGCCAGTCCCTGTGATGACGCATTAAAGACTTTACAATAGACACAAAAGGCAAAACTTTTACAAACAAGATTCTCTGTAATAGGCCCGGAAATAGACGGTAATGAGAAAAGCGGACAGTTATCCGGCGGCATCTTGTTACTCATTAGTGAAAATGAGGATTCCGTGTAAAATATGAATTGAAAGGACGTTTGGAGATCCCAAAACGACGTAACGTCAAAGGATAAAATTTACCGTAACAGTAAATGTTCTGATGCAACCACAAATTTCGAAACGAGTGTACTAAATCCTTATGTGGTATCCAGCATTAGTTCTGACGAATTATTTAGCCAATAGCACCAATGAATACATTGAGCAGCGAGTCAACTGCGACCTACTCGTCTTGCATTTGCATCATCAAATTATTCAAACACGTGTCCAATCTAGATTACCGTAATTGCAGTATGGTTTCAATAAAACTATATTGCCACGTACTCAATATTCATTGCTTAGCACTAGCAAAAGCTGGTGGTTAGAAAATTGATAAAACCAATGAATCGGAAGACTCGAAGGCGGAGTTAACTACGGTTACTTCAAAGTTTGTTATAAACTGAACCTCTCACCTGACCCCAATTCATGAAACATCCACCAACTCACCAACTAATTTGAATATAACAAGTTTGCAAATAACAAGAAGTTCCAGACAGGACATGAAGTGGCAACCGTTGTTCAAGGATACGTAAGTTTAATTAGCTGCACTAACGGAAGTTTTACAAACTTGGTGCAGTGCAAGTCATGAGTAATATTACACCTTTTAGGTATATCGCTTCATTTTAAAACCTCCGGGCACACAGGGGCGTCAAGACGCACGCTCAAAAATTTTGCCAATACCAAAACGAGCTCTGTATCAAAATACATAAAGATTGAAATTCTGTGGTAAAAGCCTTCTTAGAGCCTTTGTGGTCCCGAGGCTTAAATCAATCTAAAAGATGGACAGATCAAATCTAAGTGGACGTAAAAGTGTACGCTTGCCTTATTCATGTCCTATTACACGCACAATTTGCCACAGTCCCTCGGATTACAAATTAGTAAATATAGTATACGCTTTGTGAACATTAATTATACATTCCCCGGAATGTCGAGCATTCCCAAAACGGACAACCATCTGGCGCTCCAAGGAAACATACATTTGCTTTGACCAATTTATCGATCAACTCTATATATTCAACTCTATTTGTTCTATTTATTATTATAATTTCTTTGACTACAATAAGCAACATATTTCACAATTATAAATCGGTGTGTAAATAATTTAAACAACATGAATAACACAAGTGTAATTTTCATGTACAATTACGTCGAGATTGCGAAACAAACGAGCCTTAACTTTTGTCTCCTACGTTCACAATTCGCATGCAGCTGTTCTGCGGGAGAGGGAATTTCTGAAGCACTATTTCACACAAAGTAAGGCGACAACCGGTGCCCCGGGGCGGCCGAGTTTAATTGAGACGCGGTTGTGCACTCCTCTCGTGTAGCTCTCATGTGAAACAATTTAACAGAAACTTTATTCTCTCCACAGTCACGTACGTACCTTTCATTGGATCGGAGCTTTAGGGAGATCAGTCCGATCGAATGGTTCCGAAAGAAATAACTCACGAGAGTCAGATTACGTTGTTGAAATAGTAACACCGTTCGCACGGACGATAATCTGTGCAAACATAGCAAGAGTGCTGCGTAAATATGGTAACAAAACAATGGTTATTGGTTTTTTCCGAGTCGGATTATCGTGGGATTAGAAGTGAGTCGCCAAACAGCACGCGCGTCGGCGATAAGCTCCCTCATCTTTATAAACTAACGCTGGGAACGATGATCTCAGTGCTCATGCTCGCGTGCCAGTGTAAAAGCTCCGTCGTATGTCTTGATATAATTAGATAATGTGACCTTTGTTTCCGTGTTTTCATTTTTCTTCTGTACTGGAACTATCACGAGTGATCAATCTCTATTGTTACAATCGGAGGGTGTTTGCGTTGCGATTTGTCAAATGCTATTGTATTCACGGAAGGGAAGAAATCTTGCCGAAGGAAATTAAAGCGACTGAAGTGTCAATTTGCGACACTCTTGAGTTACAAAGGTCGCTTACTCCAGCTTTTCTTGCCGCGAAATTATCGTTTTCATCAAGACAGCCATAATGCATTAACTGGTAATGATGGCGGTGATAAAACGTAGATTCGCTCTCGGCTGGGGGGTTGCCGACAAAACGACAATTCCGACGCCGCATTACGGCTCCGTCGAATACGAGAAATGCCAACACACACACAGATTAACGTCCTGCTTTCTTTTGTAAAATCACGTCTTTGTCTCAACGTTAAAATTAAACCCGAGTTCTAGTAATGCTACAAGCTACGTGAGTCATGAAATATATTACGATCACGCAAGAATATAACTTGGAAACTATTCGACTTGAGGTCATAACACATAACTTAAGTGTTTTATTATCGCAAGAAACAAAGGGTACGTATCGCAGTCGTAACACTGTGGCTACAGAGTTGATACTAAATAAACGTACAAGTTTACGTTTAATCTACACGTCGCAAAAATATTTGCTCAACCGAACCTAAAGTACTATTGCCCGGTATAATAACTATTGTTAATACATCTCGAAGACCAGAATTAATATGAAAACGATAACTTTGGCCACAAAGTTTATAACCTAAGTCATAGATGAACGTAAAATGGTAATATCGCATTTAATATCAAAGACGTTATCCCATTACGGAAATGAATAGCATGACCGGCGACCGCCGACCTTGCCCACATTGTGGCTTTATAAATACCGACTCGTAATTCATAGAAGCACGGTAATAACTTTTACATGAAACGACATTAACTGCTTGTATCATAATTCGCGCGAATAATTTTCTACCAAAAATAACTTATAGAAAAAGCTCATTCTTTAACGAAATAATATCGACCCAGAATCGAATTTAGACCCAGAGTTCGTTTTGGTAATGTCAAAGAATTTGGACGCGACTAGCGCCTGTGAACCTATGAGGCCTGTGAGGCTCTATCTATCTATAGTATACCTCCAACAGATTCTAACTAAAAATATGAGATATTGGTATGAGATAGGGGCATAGTAGTATCCTTTGTTGAAATTCCTGTTTATAACCCGAAATGTTAATCGTTACTTACGAAATGTATACTTTTACTTATAGATAAGTACTTCCCAATGTAGTGTTCAAACAAATTATAAATGGGAAATACGGATATGTACACTTTGCCAATGATAACATTGCCAGCGTAGTAAAATACTCGTTAAGATTTATTACCGGATTCGCGATTCCTAGATAAACAGCCAGACATTTTATAACCACGAATAATGTTATGTTACTTATTTATCACTCATAAATTGTATTTAAGTGAAACAATGACCAAGATAATTTATTATACATTCTTAGCCATTATATATAAAAAGATACAGGACATACGTCGTTTTGTAGAAACAGAGTGTCTCGAAAGATATGCGCTAATGAATCACAACACAATATTTTGAATTACAGATAAATATTCTATCTAATTAGGTCATATTTGAATGGATATAATAAGATAGACAGTATTTAAAAACCTCTTTTACATTAAAACAAACCAGCATATGTTATGAGCATTCGTAAGATTATGTTACCCATTAAGCGATTCGAGCAGAATAAGATGAATTCTGCAATGTTATCGTGCGTGCCATCTCTACAAAGGAAGATGAGCGTATCAATATTCATACGTGTCGGGGGGTTCAGCGGATTGTAAAATGTGAGTTGGGTCAGACGCACGTCATCATGTCAGGAATGAAGACACTCGATTTCGGTTCTCATTAGTATTTACGACTTTTGTATATATGCATAAAGGTTATGGGCAACGTCATTATCCATTTTTTTGATTTGGATGAAACTGATAAAACCGTGTGCAAATAGGCGCGTCACGGCACACGCGACTAATGGACCTCCTCCGGTGAAACTGTAAAGGCCAACTCACGGCCAACAGCGTAGTCTATTTTTAAAAAAAACGCGACTAATGTTTTGCCGATACTAAAACTAGCTGTTTCAACTCATAGAAGAAGAACATTTTTAACGCAATATCATTGCTGACGCGGGCGAATTAGGATGCATGGTCTCGTGCGATTTTACCGATATTGGCAAAGCATTACATTTTTTAAACATGCGTATATACAAAAACACAAACGTAAAAAGACGCAAGTGAATTCGCTCGCACCAGTATGTTCAGGGCGTTATGTTATGCAAATCGTGTGATCGTTTGACTGTGAAACGAATAATTTCCATTTGCAAATACTGTTTCATCGTAGTTGACGCAATAAAAAAAAGCTTGGATTTAAAATTGTGTTTAAACAATTAAATTAAGTCACGCGTGATAGAATTTGTGCCTCAACCATTTTGCAATTAGTGCGAAAATAGAACCAACATTAGAATATTAGATAAGTCAATGTTATCTCTTTCTTTCGTATGAATTACGAAAGTGAGACAGCGATTCGGTGCGATATAAGTCTTCTCTCGGCGCACGTGATGGCCGTGCAGTAATTTATAAATACGTAGGGTGGGAAGGGTTTCCAATTGTGTACAAACACCAGCTTTATTTCTATCGGATGGATTTCACGAAGACCTACGATGCCGTGTCAAAGTGATGAGGGTCCCGAATCGCCACCCTTTTGCGGTCAAGAACTGCTCTCAGCGGTACCGGCTTATCGGTGTATTTCATGATTGCATCGATGCCATCTGTATCACCAAGTCGATAAGTTTACTTTGACAGCTTCGATTTGCAGAACTTCTCCCCTATTAAAACTCTGTGGTTTCAAATGGTATTTGAACACTGCGTGCTTAACCTACCTATGTACAGTTTCTGTGTTTGTGTTGCATATATGTTGTAGTGTGCAGTATTCCTTTAATGAGAATTATATTAGTATATGTTGTAGGATGCGTACCTATATATCACCCCCACACTACAGATAACAAATTAGTGAATTGATCGCATTGCCAATTCCGATCTCATCCCTCTCCAAGCCTTAAATCATTGCGACACTTCACACCACCATATAAATCAATTTGTGTAGGAAATCTGCTTATGAACTGACCTTTTTATTTCAATACAAAACGAATTAGAAATCTACAGTTACCTGAACTGGAAACCCACAAGTCGTCTTGGTATCTCAAGACAATGTCTCAGTCTTTTTCACGGGTCAAAGAGCCGCGGGAAATGCTAACAGAATTAGCCCGGGCGTTTAACGGCGTGAGGCGTCACAATTGGGCGGCGCTAAAAGGCGGCGGGTGACATTCTGCACGATACTTTCCCTGTCGTCGGCGCAATATAGGTCATGACGACATCTAGGCTAGGCTTACGTGCCACGTTTTATATAGAGTGATGGCGGCTTTACCGATGCTCAAATTCCACATTGTAAAGTTGTTTCACAATATAAAGTAGACGTGGCAACTTTTTTATATCTGTGGCAATTCAGCCAATACAATTATTAATGTCTTCCGTTTTGCAAAGGAGGGACGTGGATACATTTTGCTTCCAACTCCTCCTACACCTTTTTCGATTGAATTCGTGCGGGTTCCAAGACAATTTAGGTTTTTCCCCGGGACTCGCCGAGGATCAAACCTCGATGACTTCAATGGACACCGCTGTCGATTCTGGCTTACAGGAGTAACAGTGGTGGGAATGTGTGACGGGCTTAGTCCCAAAAGAAAAAAGACGTGTCAAATGTAGAGACAGGTGAATGAATGCAAAGCGCATTCTAAACTTTCACATATCTGGAATTCATTTAAGAAAGGTGATGCATTATTTATGCAAAAGTTGAATCTTACTTAATGATGTTCGTACCAGCTCGTACTGCAATACAAATGGAAAGTTTAATAGCAGTGGATTATTTCTATTACCTTTTCATTAAACAATCACAAGGTTTACGACGTGCCTGAGATATTTGTTACAGGAAACTAACACCTGCAAGTTTATTATGGGAACCATTTTAAAATCAGTGTCGAATGATGTCTATTAGATGCTATAAAGCCTGTCTTAGCTACAGAACCAACATAATTGTGATCTATCTTGTCACATAGTCAAACTAGACACACAACAAGAATACTACTTAACTATGACCAACAATTTTAAGATAAAACCAAAATAACATCGTTTGTAACATTCTATGTGCGCCATTCGCTATAGACTCCCATCCCAGTCCAATTCGGACAAAACCCCCGAGGAACCCTTCCACGGTCGCGCTCACTCGATAAGAAGCTATCCCACGAATAAGCGTCAACAAACTAAAATTTGACTCATATTGCGAATGGAGCTTTTACAACAGTTAGAAACATTTCACATGCTATTAATTAAATTTGAACACATAAAAAAATCGCGCCTGTGTAGAAGTACTGTGTAGAAGTACTTCGCCGAATTATTTTGGTCCTAATGCAATAGGGGTCCTATTGCCATTGTACCGGGCACATTCTCCCTTAATACGAGGGAGATTTTGGACCACCACGCTGGCCAAGTGCGGGTTGGTGAACTTCCCAGGCCTTTCTATACACGTGCAAGTTTCCTCACAATGCTTTCCTTCACCGATTTGTTCATATATCTTTATTAAAGGGCGTTTACTCAAAATTGTAACATACATTACCTACAAGACATCAAACATAAACCAACATACAAAATTCCACTCCTATCCTACAAATTTTAGTGCGCCACGTAAATAAAACTTGGGCCCAAGTACACGCCCCTGCGGCATCCCTCAAGTAGCTTGTGGCAATACTAAAATCCATTACGTAAGTAACCGACCTATTTCCCGAGAAGGACGGGGAGCGACCGATGTCGCAGCCAAAAAGGTTAAACTTCACACAGACCCTCCGAGACGCTATAAACGAGTACCGATGCGGCTTATCTAGCTCAAGTGTGGGTTTGGGCGAGAGAACAACTTATAAGGGGGTATTATGATTAACATAATTCTACTTCATGTGAGCATTATTAAAGATTACCTATACGAACAAATAGCACAATGATTGCTTTTGAAAGTTAATTAAGTAAATAGTAAAATCTATTATAATAAAGTGAATATTCTTAAGTAACAGTATGCAAACAACTTGATGAGTCTACACAAGCTGTAGGAAATTTTAACACATAAATGTACTAGAATAAACTGTTGTCATTACTCCTATCACAACATGTTGTATAGACTATGATCACAGAGGTGATATTAACTTTGACAAACGTATATTCCGAGGCCCGAGGTGTCTATAATGATCATATTCTTCCTTTGAAAAACACCTTACGACCTTAACCGAACATCTACTCATACAGGTGATATCGATTTAACCAAAGGTCGAGTAAAGGCGTTTGTAAAATACTATATTAAGTTCACGTCATGGCCAGTGACCATATCAACCATATCAAGGGGTGAAAGGTTTTTTGACTTAAGCGACACTTTTGGGCGATATTGAGTAATATAAATATTTGGAATCAGCATTTTTTTCTGCGTCGAATGAGTATGCTATCCTGTAAAGTGAAATAACCGGCCAAGTGCGAGTCGGACTCGTGCACGAAGGGTTCTGTACCATTATCTATAATAATCAGCAAAAGCCCTAATAAGTATCATAAAATTAAATAAAAGAATGAGATAAAAATATTTCAGTCCTACAAGTGGTGCCCGCCTGTGTCAGAAAGCGGAACTAACTCGCCTCCAGTAACCGTGACTAAGTAGTCCAGCTATTTGGCGCTAGGTGGCGCCAGTTGTCGTTTAGCGCACGCTAAATTAAATAGGGTTTCCGTTTTACCCGTTGGGTACGGAACCCTAAGAATATTCGCTTCGCCTTGCACGAACGTGGCCCATGACATCACGGGTCAGCTCGGCGTACAGATCTTACCTTTGTGCCGTTCAATATTACATTGAACACACGCTCCATTGATTCGGAAACTCGTCTCCTTGATATTGATACCCAGGCGTGTATTGAATCTTGAAATCACTTACATATATATCTGTTGATATCATCTTACAGGATATTTAATATGGAAACCGCATCACAATTATTATAACTCGCTTCTTATAAACGCAAGAAACTGGTATTTTATTTTTTATATCGCCTGACAGCACTTAATCGCATGATCCAAAACTAAGCATAACAAGGTATATTATGGGTACCATATAATGGACTGGACAGGTACACTCAGTGCAGGCCAAATTCCGAAAAGATTATTTTCGGAATTTGTCACTGACGAGAATCGAAGCCACAACCACCCGGTGCTCGATCAAACCAGTAGAGTCTAGTGATGATGGCCTTGGTCTAGTGGCTAGACCAAGGCCATCATTAATCCATTCATTCAGTGACAAATAAATGGATTATTGTAGGAATATTTGATTGGGGAGAAAATCCTTAGACGCCATTAATAATTAATGCCAAGAAACTAATAAATAGTCCCAGAAAAGAGTCAAACAGGGAGTCAGGGACAGTCATTAACCCGTGAGTAAACAATTGAGGACAAACAATCGGCGCGATGATCGAGGGGAAACTCTTAACAAACAGAGTCACACTATTAACGGATCAGACAAATATGACTCATGAGATTAAAACACACACTGCTGCGAGACATTATTAAATCGTTCAACGAGCAAATCTAGATTTGAAAGTGAACGCATCAGAAATACTCGCATAATTATCTCAAACTCACGTATAAAGAATCGATTGTTCTATATAAGTGACACTTATTCGATTGGATGCTAATTCCGTACGAATTTGACGAGTTGCCAAGCTAATAGGGTACATTGAACCTAATCAAACGAGATTGACATATAATGGTATAATCGTCGCAGGCGATATCATTGAGCATACTAGATACTTGTGGAAAATTATAGAAGAAATAAATCAAGGAACGATAAGGCCTCCCACACACTGGGGCGTTAACTCGCGCGTCCAATTGTCTACTGACACATAGATAAAGTTAATTCTACCACGAAATGACACTGACAGCGCGAGCGATTTTTGACGCGTGAGGCTTGGTTTTTGCGACTGAATTTTAGTATTCATTCGTATTGACACAGAGTTCGTTTTGGTACTAGCGAATATATTGACGGACGAGCGTTGACGCCCCAGTGTGCCGGGGGCTTAATTTAAGCATAAACCGAGTAAGTTATGGAGGCAATAAATTCCACCGGTCGGCGGCGATCACTTAGCAATTGCACTTTGTTATCTATCATACATTCGAACCGTTGTGATATATATGCAGAGTGGATTGTTACATTTTACGAGTGTACCATTATTAGTAACTTACTCTTATCACCTCAAAAGACGATGTCGAATACTGCCAACAAGAAAGGATTTTTTATAGTTCTTGAATGTACGACTGCTGGGCCAATACCTCCCACTCCCGTCTCCACAAGCCACTGTTCTGGGCTTGTTGAGGCCACATTATACCTGCAACAGTGACCATATCTTCGTACAATCTTAGCCAGAAACTTGTCTTCGCAGGTCCAGGTTTTAAATCGATTTGTCCACCTTTGAGGCCCAATCCCACTTCAGCTTTTAGACTATTTATAAATCAAATATATTTACGTAACAAAATAAATGGGCGTATGGTCATCGCACTGATGTCAATGCGTGCATCGAACCCTACACCATAGAGGTACTACAAGGTGCTTACGTAATCATCAGTTGAGCAACAGACAATTGAGGCAATAAAGACGAAAACACTCTCAAGTGGCAAGTCAGTATCACTATTAATGTAACATTAGGGACACAACACACCGCAGCAATTGTACTAAATTGGAGTCGTCGAAACGCATTGTGCTTTAAGAAGGATATTAACAAGCGTGGCTGAACCGTTGTGAAATAGATAAAAAATACAGTCGACGCCTTTAGAAAAGTATTTGAATAGGTTGAAGACAATGGGGCGGGTCGACAAAGGGCCGTTCGTCCAGGCCTCGCGGTTGCAGGGAGCACAATACATGTCCCTCCTGTGCGGGCGAGTGACTCAACATACCTGCATATTGTGATATAATAAACTGAGCACATTATGACATAGTGAAAACGTTTCCCTTTCATAATATCCTCGGAATAAAGTTACCAGTGCAGCACAAACGCATATAACATTAAATACGTCAATAAATAAAACGCCAACAATCGTTATTGTATCGTGCAGTGTTTCAGGAAGCGTCTACAATTACGAATACTGGAAATAGAAGCAATCTGATACAGTGAGTCAAGGAACTAATAAATGGAAGACGGTGACTCGTCCAGTGGAAGTGTACGGAGGCGGTATCTAGGGCAAATAGGGCGTATAGTATAACTATTATCAATGGACTTTGCGGAAGTCTGCTATCAATCAAACAGATAATGGTGATGTTGAACCCCCGTGATGCGCACCGGATACTGGCTATTCGGCACCAAAGCGTTACTTTTCGGCAAATTCATTGTCGAAATATGAAAGGAAATCTAAAAAGATAGAACGCTAGGAGGGGACATTTTGAGTAATAAAGAAAACATAAAATCTTATTTATGGAGTAAGTGATAAATAACAGTTCCTTTTATAAAGTGTGACAACACATACTCATCGTATGATCCCAAACTAAGCAAAGCTTTTACTATGGACTGGGGGCGATACCAGTTACACAAAGACCAGGGAAAATTTCGAAAAGTCCAATTCGGGAAATTTGCCACTGGCGGGAATCGAACCCGCAATCATCCGGTTTAGTGAGCCGAGAGGCCTCCGCTCAAACCACCAGACCAAGCCGTTGGCATATATTGGTGACAAGTGAAAACAGGGTCTCATTATGATATCGAATTAATTAATCCTCCATGTTCCGTAGGCGGCGACGACATGTCGACAGGACCCACCATTTACGGCGCAAAATGGTGTATGGTAGTCGTCGGGTCTGATTCACGACGCCGAAGGTCGCTCATACACCGCACTTCCGTTACGTACCTACTCAATGTTTTTTGTTTTTGTAGAGACACATTATATTCCACATGATTACCTCCATTGATAGTTTACATTGTTCAAGGCATGTTTAAGTCATTGAAATTCATTTGTATTGTAATTTTTCGCTTCCAGATTTTTTTCGAAAAATTTAATCTTTTTGTCGATGTAGTAACGAAATGTTAATAAGATTGTGGTTCCTTTAGATGTTTAGAGGTAAAGGATTTGGTTGTTATGTTACACAAAATTGAGAGCGAGGGTGACCTGTAAGTCCTAAAAGTAACAGACTTAGGCCTAAGGTAAAGTTTGGAATACGGCGCACATTGCTTCCAACGGTATGAATTAGCTCATTCAGTCAGACGCTCTTTAATGCATATTTCAGGCGAACAATTTAGCAAATCCAACAATCAGAGCGGTATATTTCTCAACATAAATCCAGCTAAGCACACAAAAGGCGCACGAGTCATATTATACGTCCATGTTGCGACAGACATGGAGCTATTTAAATTGCCTTCAGACCTACCGCACACTGGGGCGTCAAAGATCGCGCGGCAAATTTGTTGGCCATAGCGAAACGAACTGTATTGACACAGAGAGAAAGTTCATTCTACAACGAAATCACAGTGAGAGCGCGAGTGAAGTTTGACGCGTAGCCACGCAACAGAAATTTAATCTTTATACATATTGACATAAGAGTTCGTTTTGATATTGGCAGACATTGTGACGCACAAGCGTTGACGCTCCAGTGTGCGGGGGGGCTTTATGTTAAGTCATGTACAAACCGCTACGTAATTTTAGTATTCCGTAAGTGACGACACTAGTTCTGGAACATTATTATTTGTAATGTCAATATTTCATGTCGAAGATAACAATCGCATAAATAATTCCCGAATTGTTTTCGACGTAAACACATAACAATTTTATCGTCGAATGTATAAAATATTTTATGTCAAATATTTGGCTGTATTCGCGCGCGCATACCGTTACGAAAACAAACATGCTTGCAACACGCGCTTCGTTAGAATTGTTTGATACAGTTATAACATGACAATGATGTACACTAACTACAACTAAAATAAAGGACTAAAATATTGCCATCTTGCTCGTATCTTACAGCTGTAAGAAGGACGGCAATACGCTATGTTTAGTTTAGTGCCAATAGATAGTGAGATACCCAATTTAGTAGTTAGTGTACCTAGTTACCTTTTTTAGTGAAATTACACGTAATAAAAGAAACGATTTTTGTTATGTTTTCAATTGGACTATGGTCTTATTACCGTTCGCTACGAAGCGAGGGCCGTACATAGTAGAAGACACGTTAGAAAAATCCCTCTTTTATTAAATAAGCTAATCGTTAATATCGCATATCAGTAAACGTTTACGCCAAGAGTGTTTATTTATACTCGTGGGTATTGTAAGCAGTTGCTGTATGGTAGTCATGACACGACCGAGCGTTATATAATCTAACCACTGCAGTGATTCATATGTTTTCCGTGTCGCATTGTTTTATTTTACTGTAACTGCACGCAGTTAGTGATGTAAGTGTACCTGCAGGCTCAGCATGACCGCGTAGACATGAGTTTAATCACATGAGTGAAAAAGTTGACATGACATCGAACTTTTTCTATAGGTAAGAGCTGGATGTGTCCGCAATTGCTGGACAAATCTGACAGTTAAGAGGGATAACACTTATGTCGACGTTGTCATACTGAGCTTGCAGTAGTGGTTATAAGAAACAGAGAACGAAGAAAAGAGACATATATGACATTGCGGGCACAGGTCTAATGTCTAGTCCAAAATGTATACCGACATTCGGACCATTAAGCTCTTATTAAACAAGAAACCACTATCTACAATCCTAGCATTTATTTCTAAGATCATTATGCTGCAGATGTCTAAAATTCATTGGACCTTTTTTATAATATTTTATTCGTGTTGTTCTGTGTTTCACATTAGTATATCCAGGTTCATAATTTACGAATACGTAACCACGAGACGGATCTCAACCTAGTATCTATGAATGGTATCACGAGCGAATTAACCTAACGTCATTTGGAAAGTACTCATGTACCAATAAACATACCTAAAGATTAAATTACTCTGGGAAAAGTCACGTAACTACGAGAATAAATTCGCTCGCGTCGTAAATGTGCTTCGTCAATGAGTAAATAAAATTAATTTGTATGTAGATTTAATTGTAACCCACATAATAACTGCGTATATTTTTTAATGCTGTTAATCATCTGGAACATATGGTCTACTGGTCAGATATTTAGGCTCCCACTTAGCGCAACTTGGAGATGACATCAGAGGACAACCAGTCGTGTCACTGCCCACTACCAATTTCCCCGTACACGTGGGACGATGGTCACGATAAAATCAAGTAAGTACCTACATAAAAATTGGTTATGTGCAGTCTCTATACTAACTAAACTAACTACAGCCCTTTTAACGTCCCACTGCTGGGCACGGGCCTCCCCTCAATGCGAGGGGGATTCAGGCCATAGTCCACCACGCTGGCCCAGCGCGGGTTGGCAGACTTTACACATCGAGAACTAGTCAAGTTCCCTCAAACGTGCAGGTTTCCTCACGATGTTTTCCTTCACCGTTTCATAGCAAGTGGTAATCTCGGATGTAAATGAGATTCGCACATGAAACCCAGAGGTGCGAGCCGGGGTTTGAACCTGCACACTTTGATTTGCAAGGCGTGCGTTCGACCACTCGGCTACCACTGCTTTACGCAGCAGTCTCTATACGCGCCGGTTGAATAGCACAAGTTTCTAGTTTTCTCAAAAAAACGCGTAGTAACTTTTTCGCTTTATACATTACCATTCAAAGCATCAGAACTTCTGAATTGAAACTGAAATGATGTATTTAATCACTGCGAGTCTGCAACCAAGCCCATTTATAGTAATTGCTCAGAAAATTATCTCCAACTAAAACACAACGTTTGCAATTCGCCGGGCGATCAGGCACGGAGTGATTTTAAACTTTTAATGGAAACCGCTTATTGGGGCGACCGTAATTTCATTTAAATAGAAGATGTATAAGGATGGGTATAAGAATAGCAATAATTGCATTTCGAACTTTTGATTGCAACGACAGATCGTTATTTTGCGTTCAGATCAAATTTTATTACTTGACGCAATTAGTTTCTAGATAGCTCTCTGATCGGCTGTAGCCTCTAACATCTTATGGCCAAAGGGACGATTGCTCTGTCTGCCCTATCCATGGTAACAGCTAAACTCACATGATCGTTAGGATGCAAAAATCGAAAAGATAAGCAATTTAATGAGCAGGGCAAATGCTACAAAGACTAGGCGGCATATATGGTTCCGCTGTTAATACTGCAAGAGGTAGATATTGATGCCGATTTTGTTGGCACCAAATTAACCTACCCAAAAGTAGTGGTACTTTTTGTGATCGGCAATAAGTTTATTGTTGTCAAATGGACCTTTCATTCGTAACTGTGTATAATAAAATAGATACAATTACTCGATTGTCCATAAACATTCCTTACAGTAATAGAACGCGTAATTTATCAATGTTGTTAAACAGAATTAGGTATTTTCTTAACACAAGAAACAAATTACCTCTATGCTACAGACTGAGAGTAACTAATACTCTTGAAACAAACCAGTCTACAGTTACAATGCAAATTGCAGCGTTAAGTATCTTTGAAAAACAAACGGAAAACCCGTTTCTGATCGTGTGAACGGTTTATTATTATAAAAACAACTCATTTCGTGCGAAGGTGAAGTGAAATGAAACTACTGGTCTATAATTGGTATTGAATAAAAAGTCTAGACACCATTTAAAGTGTAACAAATATAAGTTTTAATTCCAGAATTTGATGAATAAGCCAATTTAATTTATCCTTGTTACCTTCTTTTACCTACGTGACTATATTAAATAAAGATCAAAAATACACAGTATTCGCTTATCTGGTAGAGCGCACCTTAGAATCAAAGGGGCGCTGTCTCGATTACCAGGCTCGTCCTTTAAAGAATATCACTTACTTAACAGTGAAGTAAAATGTCGTGACGTATCCTGCAAGTCTTTAGGGACACATAAGTTATGTATAAATTAAACTATGTCAGCAAAATAATGTAAGCGCCCGACAAGCCAGTATGTTACGCCAGTCGTCGCCCACCATCTGAGTTGTACAGTCCAAATACAATGGTAGCTATCGGCAACACAGTGATACTTAAGTATTTTAATTATACCAACAATTAATAAATAACCCTATAAGTCTATAGAAAGATCTAAGAAGCTTACCAACCTGCAATGATAGAGGGTGGTGGACTATTACCCAAACCTGTATCGCAAAGAGTAGAATGCCCGAGTGTAAAATGGCTACTACCAAAAGTATGTGACTGCAGTGCACTTCTGCTTACCTCCTCAAGGTACACATGCGTCACGATGTATATAAACGGGTGCGTAATGGCTGTCAAAACAATGCAGTCATGCATTAACAAGGATGCGAATTAGGGGGGCAGGTATCACGCTCCGATTACATACCTACATAAACAAATTTGTACGTCAATGGTTCACGAAAGCCCGCAAACTGGGGCGTAACAGTCGCGCGTCAAATTGTTTGCCAACCCAAAACAAACTCTGTTTCAATATGCATAAAGATTGAATTACCTACCTTACAAAATCCCCATTTGTTTCATTTAGTTGAAAAATGAACTTTTTCTATTAGTCAATACGGTTTGTTTTGAGATGGCAGTAAATTTGACGCGCGAGAGTTTGACTCTTCAGTGTGTTGGAGACGGAATAGTTCGACTTCCTGCCGCTATAGAATGTGCGTCCAATCGCGGCGAGGTGTTGTGACTGATAAGGCTAGGGCGAGGCCGACGGCACACATGGCAATCGACGGATCGCAGATTTGATTGTCGATAAGAGTTATGCAACATGAATGTGAAACGCACGATACGAAAGCGAACAACAAATTAAAGGGCCCTCATTGCGCGGGTGAATAACTATTCCGATCGATCGTTACGGTCCTTTTAGGGAGGAATTAGACCAAATAGAGACCGGTCTGTAGTGTAGACGTATTTCTTAATGGAAATAGACAATCAATGTAGATGCTTATGACGCCATTAAGCTCTGTGACGTCAATATGCACGAAGATTGAATTTCCGGATAGGCCGGATACCGGATAGTTACCGGATATCCGTTTCATCTCTAATTTTGAATTTTACTATCCGGTATCCGGCCTCATACTGAATTACTATCCAGTATCCGGCTGGATACTGAATTACTATCCGGTATCCTGCCGGATATTGAATTACTATCAGGAATTCCCGGGACATTAAGCTCGAGAAAAGTCGAGAACTCGAGAAATCATGTACCTATATAGATTTTTTTTTTCTAAATAACCAGCCAAAAATGGTGCTGTGATTGTAATTTAATTATAAGTTAAGATATTAACGTTTTTTTTTCATGTTGATTTTTTGTTTAGTTTCATAGAAGCTACTTTTGTTTATAAGTTCTAAATAACCAGCCAAAAATGTAGCTGTCATTATAATTATGAGTCTGAATAATATTAGCTTATTCATAAGATTAAGGTTTTTAAATATAATCAATAAAAGTTTTATAATTAATTTGATACTTTTATTTGAGAGGAAAACTACTGAATTTATTGACATCATTGGAACCAAATAATATGAGAAAACGTACGTAAATGTAAATTTCTCGACAACCCGAGAAGCCTCGAGAATTCTCGAGACCCGTGAAATTGAAAAGCTCGAGAAATCATGAACCCTAATCTGGACACGAGCAAATTTAAAATACAACAATACCTAGTTTATATTTATTCGAGAGAGCTAAAAAACAAGAACAGATTAAGAAAATTTGTGAAAATAATAACTCAATAAATCTTGAGCAGAGGTCGTCGTAAGTTTGTTTTGACAGTCGCAAACAAAAAAAGGTAGACAGAGTAAACAAACAACAATAACTTTGTCGGCAGAAATAGATTATATTGACATCTATCTATACCTTTGACGTGGAAAAAGAAAATGTTGGACACTGGAAAATTCCAATAATATACAAAGAAACATTTTATAATCTTTCTTTACAAAAAACAGGAATACTTTCAACTCCATATGATAAAAAAAATGATGCGAGTGTCTTGACTAAGCCCCAGGCACACTGGCGCCAGCATCATACCGAACTTTGTGTCTATAAGGATTTAATTTCTGTGGTAACAGCCAGCGATCACGCGTCATAATCTGCTCGCGCTTTCAATGACATTTCGCTGAAGAATGAGCTTCTTGTGCGCCCGAGGCTTAAAGATGAATCCAATTTTCCGAATACTAAAACGTACTATTTTAACTCATGGAAGAAGCATATTTTTCCACGAAACACCATCGGTCACGAGTGATATAGAGATGCGTGGTCCCGTGGCTTTTGCCAATGACATTAAATCTTTATGTCTACTAGCGCAGAGGTCATTTTTTAAAAAGCAAATGAAGTCACTCGTCTAAGTATAATCAGGGCGTAACAATGTAATCCAGACGGAGCAAGTGCGCGACAGGATCGACGAAACTGCACATTTTGATTACATCTCTTCCAGCATGCTTACACAATGTTGGCAGTTGAGCAACTGCCAAATGAGGTAATGGACGATAGATCCACTGGGAACATAATTAACCGCTTGCTAAGTGTCTGACGACCCATTTCCAACGGTTTTCGGAAACGATCTGATTCTATATTCAGACTTAAGAGGTTAGAAACTGCACTGATGGAATGGAGTAACCCTAAAATTCATAGAAAGTTACCATCCATAAGGAAAGGATTTCAGAACAATTGTCATTTTAAAATAAGGGCATTAACGGACAACAAAGTTATCCTATAAGGATTTATTTTTTATTTTGAGATATTGAACGTAGCCTTAGATTGAAAGCTGATTATTTGGTATGTAAACTTTATAGTGTTGATTAAAATATGTGAAACAATATTCTAAAAGCCATTAATTCCGCACTAAACACTGAAAAAAAACGGACATCAAATATGAAATTTTGTTAGCTTTAAAAAAAAGTTGTGAAAAGTTCCTAAATTAAAACCGACCGAAAAAAAACTGTTGTATTTTAGGTTAAGTTATAAGTACTAACTTTAATTCACGAATAAAACTTTTATTATATATAATTGGTCCTTACTGTTCTATTCTATAAATTCCTTGTCACATAATAGCATTTAAATAAAATATAAGTATTTGCGTTCCAATGAATTCCATTAAACCCCTATCAAATACCTTCTAAACAATCCCAAGTGGCACGATCAGAGCACATAAAATGTGTGTAAACACGTTCAAACAACTCAACTGGAGTGCGTACGAGTTCCTCAAAGCCCTGCGGCTACAGACGCGTCAAAACGCGCGTAACATTTTTTTTTGCCAAATCCAAAATGATCTGTACTAACTCATAGAAGCACATTTTTCAACGAAATTTTTTCATCGATGAAGCGAGGGAATTTTGACTTTTAACAAAAATATTTTTCTTACGTATTTTTTTTTTATTTTATTTAGGATTTCCAACAACAATTCGAATATTTAATTATGTATATTCAAACAATACCTTTTCAGATTCATACGCCATCTTAATCACTTTCATCACCCATATTTATTTTTAATGTGTTTTAATTGAATTTGTTCTTGCTATATATTACGCGACACTGGATAAAATATCCGCCAATCGCAAATGGAGACAATCCTCATCTTATTCCATTTCATTCCTTTAGCAAACTACTACTACTACTACAGCCCTTTTAACGTCCCCCTGGGACGGGGCACGGGCCTCCCCTCAATGCAAGGGGGATTTGGGCCATAGTCCACCATGCTGGCCTAGTGCGGGTTGGCAGACAGCTATCCAAAAAAGAACAAAAGAATCTAGTTATTTCGCTCGTCCCAGTAGGTGTACGGCGTAATGGTTTCCTTAGATAAAGACTTTCCTTGATGTTTAAATATCTCGAGGGTGAATGGCCCTTCGAGGAAAACGGCTCCATCGATTCACCAAGGGCGCTCTGAGGAAGTAAAGTTTTGCGGAGAAAACAAAGACGCATTGTGTTAACAAAGAGATTAGCGTCATGTTAGATGACAACGAATTAAAATTAGGTAATGATAAGGCTTGAGTCTTTAAATGGGACGAGATAATCGGGGAGTATGACGACGACAAACGATAAACGGAGAACAAACAACAGGCTGTTAACATAATTAAATATATGCTAATTAATTAATTCTTATGAATACTGGCATTATAAATAAATATCGCCTGACAACGCATACTAATCTTATGGTCCCAAACTAACCAAAGCCCGACCTATGGGTACCATCGATTTAGTACAAACAGAAACTTAAATTTTGTTTATTTGTATAGATTTGTCTTCAACCGTAAGGATCCGTTTACAATTTAAACTCTACACACTTCATTTTACGGTCATCTTGTTTTCATTCTGCTTTTCAACATAGGCGATTATAGTAGTAAATATTTACAACATAGGTAGACCAAAAGTCGATACACGTGCGTACACGGTGCATTAAACCGCACGCAACGCAAGTGGAAATCTAAAAATAAAATTACGTGCGTTACATAACCTGGCTTCAGTTGGTATCATTATATTTATGAAACAAACACATACTTTAAAGGTGCAGGGCTAACAGCCTTCTTTGTCACGGGATTGTTTTAATATTACAGTCATTTTTTAATGATCGAGCTCCGCATAATTAAAATGGTAACAAAAATAATATGTTTCGATTATTGGATGAATCACAAGAAACACTGAATACCATACAAAACTTAAGAACAACAAATAATTGGAGTAAGTATTGATCACTTCTAAAACCAAATAAATAAATACATTATAAAAGAAATTTTAAATAATAAAAGTATTACAAAATTTTAAAAAGATTTAAACTATTTTTGTTACTTTTTTGAAGTTATCTTTAGAGGCCGACTAGGTACTCGTATCACCTTCTAATAAAAAACTGCATCCAATAACTGTTGCCATTCAAGAGATGAAATTATACTGAATATATTTACGTATGTACTTGATTATATTACATATGCACACGTATACATCTTGCCATCAAAACAAATTACCTCGCGCGATATGAAACATGTCTGACTGTACGTGGGAGTTGGATGATGTTTATTTGCATCAAACTAGGCGATTGCATGTAGAGTCTAAGAGAATCGCCTACGCGCAGCCTCCCCTCGAATGTAGCTGTCTCCATCTAGAGATTTACAGTACACCCCATATTTAGTTTAATAAACAATATGTTAGCAATTAATTACTGGCAATTTACTTAACTAATAGACTAGTCCAATGTAAATGAGAGCTGAAGAACCAAGAGATCATAGTTCTTCGCGTGATAGTATTGTGTGTTGTATCCAAAGATAGCCCAGTATTTACTGTGTACTGTCATTTATTTATTCTGTGGCATATGCACAGCTATGACAAATAAGTAGGTAATAATGATAATATGCCTAACTATTTCTGTACACTATAATAAAAAATATACCGAACCACAAAACGTCATGTGTGTTTAAAAATAAGTATTATTATGTGAGCTATAATTAGCACCAGGCGATCATGAGTCCAATTCATGACTTCAATAGTGGGAGTTCATATAATTGGTCATTTAAATACGGTTATTTTTGTCCATACAAAAATAGCTCGCATATCCTTCATGAAAGTAAGGTTTGCAAGGGCATTTGTGGTATTCAAAATAAAATGATAATGTTTTTTTATGCCCTCATGTGATTGATTTGCGATTTTATTTCCAGAACTAGAATTGTATAACTTTCTTTTACTTATCATAGTATTAATAAGCCCGTATTTTCTGAAACGGATATCGATTTCTCTTCATAATTAGTATGTTTTTAAGCATAGGCTGTTTGATACAAAGTAAATTGAATCCGTGAGAACACATCTCACGGAGAGTAACTGATGATAAAAGGTGGAATCTCATACATGAGGCGTTCGGCAACATAAACGAATACAAATATAACGTAGAATTAAGAGCGTTTAGCACTTAAGCGCTAATGTGATATTAGCGTGTTTAAATCCTTTGTCCGCTTAAATGCCCTGAACATACTTGGGCAAGGCATCACTTGACTTTCTTTTATATATTATACTCAGTGTCAACTAAATTTCATTACGCGATTTAATATGCTAGCGTCATCGATGACGTTCGTTGCTTATATCGCGACCAAATACACTAAGTATTGGTATACGATGATCGCACCTATTTGGATCGCTTCAAGTGATTTAAAACCCGTTCTGGTGTATTCATAAGAGTGGAAATTTTATGCATAATCGTAATTGGAATTGAGTAAAACAGAGTGTGCTCAGTGGAGTAGTATTTAAATATGAGAAAATATAATACTCACATAATCTACCAAAGCTAAGGGAGAGGCGCTTCCGGAGCTTTTGCATTTTGCTCATCGCGCCGCCCCTTTTTTCTCTCATTGTCACGCCTGTGAACAAAAATATATGCACCAATATTACATATAACACTCAAATAAAACTAAGATAAACAGTAAACGAAACATATTAATAAGATTTTTTTAAACATAAACAAAGCTATAAACGTTTCTTATAATGGTCGAAACCAATATTTTTTTGACACAGATAAGCGATAGTTATCGAACCGGTAGTTGATATTATATAATATAATAATATATAATATAATATCGCCAGACAACACATACTCATCGTATGATCCCAAACTAAGCATAGCTTGTACTATGGATACCATACAATGGACTGGGGGCGATCCCAGTTACACCCAGACCAGGGCAAATTTCGAAAAGGCCATTTTCGAAATTTGACGCTGGCGGGAATCGAACCCGCAACCACTCGGTTCAGTGAGTCAAGTGGCCTACGCTTAAACCACTGGACCAAGCCGTCGTCAAATATGAGTTGTCATCAAAATAATATTGAGACGATTGCTCTGTCAATCTTCGGTAAAAGGTAAATTGTCATGAATGTATGGACGTGAACATAGAGAAGATAGGCAATTTCATCCCTAGTAAGGAAAATTCAGATTAGGCAGAATATAGGTTTCCACTTTCAGTCACCAAACCAAAGAGTGACAGGATTTTTATCTTAGAACTAAGATTTTTATTTTATAGTCTACCCGTAGACAGTGAAGACGTACTATTACTACTTGAAGCACTTATCCAAAGAAGATCCTCACCTCGACGTCATATCGATTACTGTGAGTTAAAATAGTTCATGATTACAATCGTGTTCAAGCTTTAATTAATAACATGTTACGTCCGTACAGATGCACACGTTAACGAGCGTTACGGATAACGGTTAATTATACGAGTTATAAGTCTGAGTCACGCTAGCGCCTCGCCTAAATCTGAACAGTTAAGGCACATTACGATAGACATAATATGTACTCTACCTCGAGTATAATTAAGAGTCGAGTAGGATAAACTTTCCTAAATTGGGTAAGCTTATAAGGTTACTTGGTAAAAGATGATCAAATTGTTAAAAACCCGGTTCAAATTGGGAAGGAGGTCAAGGATCCTTTTACCGCAGTCCGCTAAATAGAAACGTGAAAGACTTTTTAAAGATGAAATAAAAATATGTCCGATACCAATGTTATATTTAAAAAAAAATCAGAAGGGAGATCACAATCTTTTTAACGAAGCGTTAAGCTACATGAGCGTGGCCCAACCCACTCCACCTCACAGATTCGTATTTAAGGATGACAGGGACACTATGATGGCTGAAAGACAATAGGACACTTGAAAAGATGGTGATCGAGGTGCTGGAATTCCATGAAGGTAACAAAACTCTACCACCCACTCTATGCTTTATGGATAACCATAACTCTGGACTAATATAGAAACCCTATAATTAGATAGGCGAGGTACTTTCCATAAAGATAGAAAACGTACCAAATACGGCTGATGTCAGTCAGTTAACATAATAAATTGGTGTAGATTTTTGTATAAAAGAAGAACGGAAACACCAGTTGCGTTTAATGTAAGGAAGAACCGTTCTATTATTGTTATTTATTGGCAAAATTCACGCTAACGCCCAACCTTAATAAATATGAGACGGACAGGGCTTAAGGCTAGAAAATTTATTACTGTGAGTGTGACGAATGACGATACATTATTATTATGTCTGTTATGTCCCACTATTGGGCAAAACTCCCCTTCCACTCTTCTCTATTTTGAGCTAAGATGGGCTACTCTTTTTGATAGGACTCTAGTTCATCCCGCCTTCTCTTTCTGGGCCTGCCGCAATGTCGCCTTACATTACAGGGGATTCACCCTGTGGTAAATCTTGCCCAGTGTTCTTCTGATATGTAGCAGATTTGTCTAGCCCAGTTTTATTTAAGCTTGACAGTTATTCGCCCTACGTCACTAATTTAATGTCTTAAAATTTACATTATAAAAAGTTTATTATTTGAATTAGATCACTCAAATACTGAGTTTTAATGGCATGGTAACGAAAACTTTGGAGAGAGGTTTCATGAGGAGGGAATCCAGAATCATGCGTCGAATCCATGGTATCAGCTTTAATTAGGAATCTTATAACTCCGTGTATCGGTATCTCAGTGTTTTATTAACTACCCAGTTCACAACATTTGGTAGAACTACCATTTTTTACATTCACGTTGGTAAGTTGCTTTTCGGAGACCACCTACTTAAAATTGGTAACAAAAAAAAAAACAATGGATAAGTCCACGCAGTATAAAATATAGATCGGTCTTTTTTCGGAAAATCGCGTGAACACCCGTGTCTGTGTGTAAGCGGGAACTCCACGTTCTAATTAACTTAAGTTACCAAGTTTTCTCCGAGGCGCTATATACCTAAGTTGAAAGTAATTATACAAAGGTGTTAATGAAACGGTACACGCAGTTTCATATTAAAAAGGTTGCATGGTGGAGAATTTTCCTGATGACTTACAAAAATCGAAATGATATTTTCTGGTAGCCTAATGTGAAATCTTAATTCCCTCATCAGAGTGATTTGTAGGAAATACTGGCTACATCAATCATTGATGTTTTGTGGCATCTGACAAAAGTGTAGCACCTTTTAATGGTATAAAATTGTATTGCCAGTCCCATTAGGTACTCATAGATTATCGTCATGCAGTGATGTTTTTACTATTTAGCGCTACTTCTACGTTTACATCCAAATTATTTGGCGTCAACACTTCATGTCAATGATCAGCAAATAATATTTTATACCAATATTATTATTAGCAGTGGTAGCCGAGTGGTCGAACGCACGCTTTGCAAATCAAAGTGTGCAGGTTCAAACCCCGGCTCGCACCTCTGGGATTTATGTGCGAATCTCATTTTCATCCGAGATTATCGCTTGCTATGAAACGGTGAAGGAAAACATCGTGAGGAAACCTGCATGTTTGAGGGAACTTGTCTAGTTCTCGATAGATGTCTGAAGTCTCCCAACCCGCACTGGGCCAGCGTGGTGGACTATGGCCTGAATCCCCCTCGCATTGAGGGGAGCCCCGTGCCCAGCAGTGGGACGTTAAAAGGGCTGTAGTAGTAGTAAGATTATTGTACAGCACACATCGATAAACCTGATGAAATTATTTCGCAGATACCTACCTACTATGTTGCTCACAGATCATTTGCCAAATATTCCAAGCATATCTTGTACCTCATGTTTTATGCAGGGTCTGATGCAGGCTTCAATGAATGTTATTATGACTAGAAGCAATACATATTTTATAATAGCGACACTGCGAGACATAATAATCCTATTGACGTCATAAAATACACCTTGACAACAGCACCCATGAACCCGTGATAGGGTGATTAAATAAAATCAATTAATCAAATCATATACGATACAATGTGCTTTTGATTAACGGGCTATTCGTGATATTCATGACACGAGATAGATATACATTACAATTACAAGTTACATTTAAAAAAAAATATATATGAGTCTATTGCATTCGTAGAATTGTCGATAAATAAATTGCTTTTGTCAATTCACTTGACCTTTCACTCCTACTCTATCTTGCAAAAGCTTAGAGCAATACGAATAAGTAAGTACTATATTTAGAAACAGGTTGTTGTCGCAGCCATTTGAAAGTGCATTGTGAAGATACCAAATAAAAAGCGAACGTTGAACGCCCTCTACCTGTTATCATACTTATTTTCAATACATACTCTACGTAAACAGAGATTGTCATAAGTCGTAAAACAACGTTTTTTTAACTATTTAATATTATTTGTTTGTGATGATCGGGCACAAACACTTTGATAGCATGCCAAGATGAGAATCTAGGCGCCACACCGCGAACTCGCCATCAATACGTTTGGTGCACCAACATCAACAAAATAACTGAACGACAAATATTTTTATCAGACAACTGACTCATCGCGCACCTTGCGAGCGCCGTAAACTCATGTAAGTAATTGCATACGGAACTCGAAAACACGAGTCGACGCATCGCAGTAAATAGTTATATCACCGCGCGGTTCGGCATAAAGTTAACTGATAAACGAGCGAATACATGAAATTAAAACATACCTAACAACTCCTAGCTGGTTTCGGTCGGTCAGAGTTGGCTCCGGTCCCAATGCACGCCGGGACCAAACTCGCAATCCCGCAATCAAAGAAACATGCTTACATCTTACTGCACCGACCTACAAATCAAATTACTGCACTACCAGCCACTCTGGACATCTCCAATAGTACGAATTTTATAGACTGGGCAAATGGAAAATGTTATAGGCGCACTTAGATTTCCAATTTATGGAACACGGCCTTGTATGTTACCAGTAAACATTTTACACAACTTGTAAATCACCGAGATATTGTACAGCGGTGTATACGACGTATCTCGCCTGTAGCGGGACTCGGGGATCAGAATTACGGCTGTTTGTACATGTGGGACATTATAAGTATTACCTGTGTTACAAACACGACAAACTATGTTGATTTTAGTTACGGCGCTAGATTATTATGCCGTGTTGATTTATGATCGTGTTATCGTACGATAAGGTTCCATTTCGTGTGACAAATGGGGTTAAATCCGGCGCCGGCCGGCGTCAGTCAACAGCCCTACGCTACGAGCTGCACAAACACGAACACCAATAGCAAACATTCACGGTGTCAGCGCTATCTAATCTGGCAAGCGTCAGGAACAATATGCGTTTACGTGTACTTGTACATAAGGCAATACAGTACTGTGATTCAAGAATGTCATTACATCACGTAGGCATGCCTAATAACATGGTCATTACGCACGTGCAATCGTGAAACATCGATAATTATCATTCCAATGGAATGATCGATAATCGCAATCGAACTCGTAACCATCGATGCAATTCGGTTCGCATGTAAACAACTTTATAAAGGAACACCTTACGCGTAAGTTGATGCGTTTCGAAAACTAAATAATGAGCGCACGCGCCTATAAATAAGCCGGTTATAATGTATGAGTGTTCCAAGATAATCTCGGTTCATATCGTATTTCACTTAACGGGAGCATTTTAGCTGCCAATTGAGGACTATTATCCGTTATTAATGACGTTAAAAGCTCATATAACGTTTCGGTAAAGGTCGTTTATGAACGAGTTTACGATTCATAAATCAACCGCAGTGTGAGTACTGGAGTAGGTACACTTTAGCTTGCCGCAATATCCTGGAGAATTTGGATGGGTTCGGATATGCGCGCCAGATGCATGGCCGCATAAAATACGTAACCGTCAAATATCCGACCGTCGTCGATTGATGGCTTTAGTTACGGATTTAGACACTGTGTGACACTTAAAGAGGCGCGTTGCAAAAAAATTGCCCATACCAAAACGAATTCTCAATATCCAAAATAATTGAATTTCTGCGGTAACAGCTACACGACAAACCGACAAAATTGTCGTTGAAAAATGAGTTTCTTCTGTAAGTTAACACCAACAGTTTGTTTTGGTATAAGCGAAAAAATTAGTCGCACGAATTTTGACGTGCCTGTGCTTTATGCAATGTAGACACAAAAGACAAGACAAGACAGAAAAGACGCAACTCTAAACGATGGGAAGTGATGCAAGATGTGTTTACGTAGAAGTCATTAAGTTCGTTTCGCTGCATTAAATGTAATTCTAAGAAAGACGGGGACGATCGTGTGACATGCGAACTGTGTTCAAATGTGTGTCGGGACCGAGCATCGTTAACTCATGTCCGATTCCTATATTCAAGTAGTTGAAACGGGTCCTACTCCCTAACAGAGTACACCATTTTCAAACAAACATTTTTCAAATCGCCCCACCTGACCACCACCACTTGTCTTGCATCAATGTTTTTATTATTACTTTCAGTGTTACACAGTTAACTCAGTACAAAATCTGTTAAAATTTAAGAGGTGATGTTAAGGCCCCTGATCCAATTTTCTTTTAAAGTAACTAACTAACAAGTTATATTATTAAAGAGAGAGCATTTCCTAACAATTCACAGAGTCATACGGACTATTTTGTGTGTTACCTACGTCTACGCACATCAGATTGTCTATGTCAATCGTATAAGACGGACGCCCGGTCGTGACAACAATGACAGCAGTTTCGGTCAATTTTATTGAGGAGGTCTTTTTGTCGCTTTCGTTTGACTTCGTTCGTGTCACCTATTGACATAGTATGACATTTCTAGTATATTTAGGGAGACGTCAGTAAACAGCTGAATCGTGTTCCGCATGCCGGGAGTGTCCAATGAACTCATTCCTGCCGCCCACGCCCTGTCGTCCACGCCCGAATTACTATGCGACAAATAACAGAATAGACCCTGCATATAAAAATAATGTTCGTGAAACGCTATAACCGCGTCGGAACTTTTGCCAATACCATTGCGAACTCTCGTGTCTGTTTACATAAAGATCAAATTTCAAAAAAAAACCGGCCAAGTGCGAGTCAGACTCGCGCACGAAGGGTTCCTTCCCATTGTCTACAAAAACGGCAAAAAAATCACGTTTGTTGTATGCCCCCTTAAATATTTATTTTATTCTGTTTTTTAGTATTTGTTGTTATAGCGGCAACAGAAATACATCATCTGTGAAAATTTCAACTCTCTATCACGGTTCATGAGATACAGCCTGGTGACAGACGGACGGACAGCGAAGTCTCAGTAATAGGGTTCCCGTTTTACCCTTTAGGTATGGAACCCTAAAAATGAGCAAAGCCTTGGTCGTGAACGCGTCAAAATTCACTTGGCTCTACCGGAAAAATCGTTGAAGAATGAGCTTTTTCTATAAGCTAATAATATTCATTATAGTGTTGGCAAAAAAAATTAAGGCCTAGTGAGCTCATGCTCATGCTTAATTTTAAAATGATGAAAAAAAAACAACTGATTAAGTAATTACAGAGAAATGGGAAAACCGATGGTAAATGTGTACTTGCAAGGATTAAATGTGTAATCACACGTTCATAAAAAACATCAAGTAGGTAGGCGCTTATGCGATGACATCAACACTTCACGGAACGATCGCGGTAAGTTTTCTCAATAAATCTATGAGCAAACACTGAAAACGTTATCATTTTGATATGAGAAGTAGGTAACGAGTGGTGATAATGAAGAATGTAGTACTTTAATTCCTCTCCATCCAAAGGTTGACTGGTAGAGATCACTTTTAGTGATAAGGTTAATTTATTTTATCGTAAATGTATTTCATTATGAGGTGGAAAAAGTAAAGAGCTATCTGTCTATCTAATTCTGTATTTTAGTAGAATTGACACAAACTCGTGGGCGATTACACCACCTACACGAAACCCGTGAAACTTTACGCCCTGGACACACTGCAGCGAGCGAATCTCCGCGACTTTTCTTGAAAATGTACTCTTATTATTTTTTACGAAACGAATGTATTATGAAACTTAATGGAATAAGATGACGAATGACTCCAACTGCTGTTAGCGGTTATGTCAACCACTGTCAAGTAATTAGTAGCAAGTAGCAAGTAATTAATAGCAAGAGCAAATACAATAAAAATATACATAAATATTGAACCTCTGTGCTAAAAGCTACATGACCTGGCGACATGACATTTCGTTGGAAAGTTCTTTATGTACGAGTTCGTTTTAGGCCCCGGACACACTGGCGCGTCAAGATGCACGCGGACACATTCTTACTAAATACTAAAACGAACTGTATAGACTCATAAAATAATCTCATTGCAGTGCAAGCGAATATTGACGCGTGGTCACGGGGCTTTTCCACAGAAATGTAACTTTTACATATATCGACACAGAGTTCGATATAGTATTCGCAAAAATAAATGTTTTTTTTTTAAACAAGCTTTTATTAAATTGCCCTTAGTTTTCGTGTTCTCCTCAACAAGCCCTTTAATTTGATACCCATACTGTGGGTAGTACAGAAAAAATAACAATTCCGCCATCTTGAATGATCCGCCATATTGGAATTAGAATGACGTCACATAGCTAAGCATGCATTGTCATCCAAAGTAAGCGTAATTTCAACTCAATCGGTTAAAGATAACTGATATAAAATTCAGTTGCATGATTCCACCCGGACATACATACGTTGCAAGCTAATATAAAGCTTGTAATAAAAATACGGGCGCATCTTGACGCTGGGAATCTTACGCTGCGGGTGCGTACTGACGCGCCTACTTGCGCAGTGCTTATTCCACGCTGTTGCGACATAAACTCAAATACAGAATACAATATGGAAACACGTCTATAATCCATAATATTAGGTCGAATTCGTCGACCAAATACATATAAATGTTGACACACATACAATGTCACTGATAACTATGGAGATTCGGTTGAGTTTGCTGATAAACAAATCAAATACGTATGCGTCATACGTACAAATAATCTATTTTCGTTTATATATATTCGTTTCAATGTATTATATTGTACACGGCGTATCAGAAATGCGAAATAATATATCTATACATAGAACTAATATAGCCCTTTTAACGTCCCACTGTTGGGCACAGGCCTCCCTTCAATGCGAGGGTAGATTTCACACATCAGACGTGCAGGTTTTCTCGCGATGTTTTCCTTCACCGTTTCATAGCAAGTGACAATCACGGATAAAAATGAGATTCGCACATGAAACCCAGAGGTGCGAGCCGGGGTATGAACCTGCACACTTTGATTGCAAGGCGTGCGTTCAACCACTCGGCTGCCACTGCTTTTTTGTCATTGCCCACACAGATATAATTAAATTAAAGGATCTGTTTGTAAATTCAAAATAATAGATTTTTACTAAATGCATGTAAAAATATAGGTATAGGTACGGTACCGTCTCTCTGTTTCTCTGTTACAGTTAATTTCCGTAACTAGACCTATTTGTTGGGACTTTCACTGGTAGACAGCTGATGTTATAAGAAGTAACTTACTTCCGGGGCCTAAAACGTTCCTGCATTCTGCGCGGACGAATTCTTGGGCACAGCTAGTGGAATATAAAAGTGCCGATCTACCTCGGATGTGCCGAGGTAGACAAACAAATCTTTTTTTAAGTATTTGTCCTTACTAATGTTCACAAAATATATCTCTGAGTACCTTATTATTATTATATCGAGGGGTGAAAGGCTTATTTGACTTAAGCGACATATTTTTTTTACTTTACACGTCACTGATTCGCTCGGTCGCTCTCTGTCTTATTTCATACGAGAGAAAGAGATATAATCAACATATTCTGTGACATAAGTCTAGTCTTGACGCTCATGCTACAACTACAGGAGAGCATAATCATTCGACGCAAAAAAACATCGCTGATTGCAAATATGTATATCAGACAATATCGCCCAAAAGTGTCGATATTATATTCTCCAAGTGTGAAAGAAACACTGTGGACATTATTATTTCGTGTGAAATTAACATCTGACACATTTGCGGCCCAACTGTGTCCTAGTCTAGATATATAAGTAAATAACCCACTTTACTGTATCAATAGACATGGCATGCGATCACGCATAACGCTCAATTCACACGGTAAAGCCGGTTGTCTGATAATTTCGAATTTAACGGCAACAAATGTGCAACGGAAGAAAACTTTCATACGAGCTGCGGGATTACAGCACTCCCGTAAACCGGTATTTCTTATAAACGCTTCAATACTTTTGTATGTCAATTCATATACGTTTCCGTTAATTATTCATAATTATCCAGCAGACGGCCTTACAGTGTGCATAATGCCTCCCTCACACCACATTGCGGTGTCAATTTTTTTGGCAATACCAAAACGACTGTATTGACAGCTAGAAAAAGTTAATTATTTAACAAAATAACACTGACAGCGCGAGCGAATTTCGACGCGTGTGGACGGCGTTGTAATTCAATCTTTATACCTATTGAAACAGAGTTCCTTTTGTATTGGTAAAGAATTTGACACGCGAGCGTCGCCCCCATCTGTGGGAGACTTATGAGCATATGCTGCGTGCGAGCAGTATGCCCGACGAGTCGCGGGGGGCTACCACCGGCACCGTCGCGACTGGAACGTGCGAAAGTCGTGCGTCGACCTTGCCGTGAACGTCTCAGGCCGCGGTGCGCCGGCGCACTCGGCTGCATACCATTCCGCCTACTGCACACGATTGCAATAAACAAACCACCGAGACCTCTACGACAACAAGAGTAGACGATATTATACGTTCATAGCCTAGTTAGTAGAGCCTTGGAAATATATGGCGCAGGTTCATACTTCGGGCGCACACTTGTGTATAGCGGATTCAAATAGCATTTTTTATATTACGTACGCGCGAAATTTAGGAACCCTATTTATTTTCTTTTTTTTTTCGTAAAAACCTTCGATAAAGTTCCAAAGTTTTGACGGGACCAAAGGAAATAAGGATTTATTTTTATTCTATTGTAATATGGCTTTAATTCTAACTAGATGCACTAGCATGACAAGGCAACGATATCTAGATTTAGTTCTGAATCACGGAACCATCCAATGTAATTAATTTAAGTTAAACAATCACTAGTTATGACCCTCATACAAATTACCATTGTTCGAGATTACGTTTTTAGAAAACCCAATTTTATGCTCTTCGCTAATTGTGTTGTCGAGGCTGTAATGAATGTATTACCGTAGATAATGTGATCAGTTTATTGAAACACCACTCGTTTACCCATTTGCTGTAATTAAGGATAAGGTATTTTAAAATTTAATAGGTAGCATTAATGGAATCTCTAAACAGTCATAATTACTAAAGTATTCCTTAATGGAATTACGAAAACAATAAGGTAAAATTAATCTGCTAACGAATGTTGCATAAATGAAATAGAGTAGATAGAATCAGGATAGTGAGACTCTACCCGAATATTGCAGATGAATTAATAATTTGGTTTATACGACAGCTTGGTCTTTTGGTTAGAGTGTAGGCTGTTCGGCTCACAACACCGGATGAATTTCGATTTCATTCCCACCAGCGGCAAATTTAAGAAATGCACTTTTCAGAATTTGGCCTGACCTGAATTTAACTGATATCGCCTTTAATCCATTACTATAGAGCAACTTTGTACCAAGACAAAGTTCTCCACTTAGGCTCATACGACAAATGTTTGTTGTCTAACGTGTTATTTTTTTTTGTTAAGACAAAAAGTAAATTACCTACTTTACTAACCACACCATCCTAAGAATGATTAGTTCAATCCCTTGAAGACGAGGTAAACATTGTCTGAGGTAATACGACTCTGTATTATATTTGTATATCTGCTTTGTATATCTGCTGAGCGCATGTTACTTGAGCCTCTTGGCGTCCATACAAATGTTGTTTTGGGTGCACCGTTAAAATTGGCGGTACGCCTGTCAAAATATTAAACCAACCACATTCATTACAACTGTAGCTTGTCACACACAGATAGGTCAACATCTTGGATATTTTAGATTTCCTTTGAAAGAAAAATCAAACATTGCACCCAGCGTGTCGGCTTGGGTCTATAGGATAATTGGCTTGCGAGCATTTCAATCATGATTCACACTCTTGGAACTCGGAATCACGTAACAATCCGTGAATCATCATCGAGAAGCCCGATGATGAGTCCTCTCGATCAGTGGTTATCTCACAAACATTACTCATTGACTCGGTATCATAGTAGTAATACAATAAACGATAATGTTACTCAATGTCTGTGACACGTGGGCGATGCTTTACCATTCATTCATTCTTTACCAATTCATTCTTTACCTCGGTCTTGTAGTACCACTTGTTACCTACAAATCAAACTATTGGTAACCTGAGTAACTCAAATCGTCTGGATTCATATAACTCCCAAGTGCAACATCCCGTCCTGTCCAAAACAGCTACATAAATTTCGCATCCAATAACTGACAGTTGAAGCGCTGAGCATAACCTTGGCAATTTGTTTAAATGATAATAACATACATTATGTGAGAAAACATTAAAACTAACTCATTATCATAGTGCAAATACGCAGAATGCGAATTGTGTATACGACCAGACGACTCAAAAGCATTGTTTCCAATTGCTAATTTAACCAAATTACACTACACATTTTCCCAGACCTATTTTCAAATGAACGTCACGTCTGTTGTGTATTCGCTGACCTCGAGAACCACTAAACTTGTTATGATAATGTTTGAAATTTTATAAAAAAAAAACTGGGTAGTTTCAATAAAGAATACCGAAATAGAAAAAAGTTCGGCAGATGTTCAGATCACTTCGAAAAAAAAGGTAGCGTGGATGAGGATGTAAAAGGTATTTCTATACTCTATACCTGCTCGTTTAAGGATCAGCTATTCAAACTATAAGCAGAGGTTTCTGAAAGTTGCAAGTAGAGATCCTTATACAAGTACGAGTGAGACACACACTTGTAAACTGCTGTACATAATAGAATAGACAAGCAGAGCTTCACTTGTCTGCACTGCACATGTCATGTCCAGTCATCCAGTAAACGAGGCAAACTTCGTAGCTTTACGGCACTTCACCTTGACGGCGACTTTGTATAGTTTCAAAGGGTTGCACATCAAACAATTATGAACTAATATTAATAGCGGTATGGCTACACAAAAATGTGTCGAGACAGACCAGTAGAGTCTAATTAAATAGTAACAAATATGTTTATTGATTTGTTAAACAATATAATTAACAAACGAGTGTTGTTCAGTTAACTACTATAGTTATAGCCACTAATTAGTTGACACTTCAATCTGAAGTAGAATGTTATCTAGTATTATTTACTTAAGGTATATTTTACGACTCGTTCGCCGCACATCGATATTATTAAAAAATGTTTCTTTATACTTCTTAAATGAAGGAAATCGGTGAACGGAACTGACCTTGGGTCTATAGTTGCATAGTGAATAGTGATAAAAGCACAAATCAGGTAACTACCTTTACTAGTAAGACTTCAGTAAAATTAAAACCTATTGTTTAAATTATATTTAAACCTGGTTACCAACACATGAAGCTAATCATAACAACGGATTCATAAGTAACACAATTGAGACAAACGTCAAGTCCAAACCGTAGCTACAATGGTTAAGGGCAATAAGCAACGACATAGAAACAATTGTCGTTCATAAATCTACATAGCACCCCATTAGGGGCGAGGCGACAAGCGCACAATAGAGAGGCGATAAAACAGAACGACCCATTCTTGCCCGCGACGACCATAGATATAATAGAAGACGAAAAAAAAACAATTCAACGGAACGAAATCAGTCCCGTCGGTCGGACGTCACATCAAATACGACGGCAGAATATTAATAAGGTTCCATTTTGATTTCTGATTGCATTGCAGGTGTTTCGAGTTCGACGGAGCCTCAAGGTTTTATTAAATTTAAATCGTCTACCGCACTACAATTGGGTACCCGATATGAATTATTTAATGCAAACGCTAATGCGTATCCAAAAATGTGGATGGTCAATGAACGCCGAAGTATTTTTACGAGTACTTACTAAAAATAGAGATCAAAATGATACAGTCGAAATCTATTTTATCGGAGCTAGCAAGATTATTAATAAGATACAGAAGAATCCCCAATTATTCTTAGCCACTTATAACTCTTTAGAGATAATAATTTCCTACAAGGAACCACACACAAGATCTGAATTGCATATAACAGTAGACAGATATATCCTATGACAGATAGAGATATTGCGATCTTATCCGTTACAATGGAGTCCATTGAAGCAAGAGAGGCGAATGCACACGGCACACGACCTCGAACCTGTGACCCTGCACACAAAGCGAACAATTGTAATGTAAATGCGGATTTAACCCGCTGTGCCGCTCGTGGTCTGGTACCGATTGTTGTTCAAGTTCACAGTACACGAGGCTCCACCGTTACTCGCTGCACGTGAAAACGACACTGAACCTTGCGGAATATATAAAAGATTATGACTTCTGTGGGGTTAGCACGCATGTTACGACTAAACCTCGGTTCTGCTCGCTATGTTTCTTATTTCATACGAGGGAAAGAGACAAAATCAACATATTCCGTGACATAATGTCTAATCTTGCCGCACATGCTACAACTATTAACGTTCTTAACTGTGGCTGAATCTAGCGGGTCCCATAGCAAAAGCAAATTTATCAAAGGTATTTCAGCACGTGATCGATAATTGTTTATGAATCCTAACCCATCAATGGATTCTTTGTAATAATGCAAATGGCAATAATTGTGGCGAGTTCGGGATATATTAGTCAGTCATTTATTTCCTGCAAAAAATAGACTCACACGCGTAAATACCTACGTATGATTAAACGCTAGGACAGTTGTATTTAACGTCGATTGTCGATGTCACGCTATGATTTTTCGCGGATGAGGTCATAAGAAATGAAAAATACGTTACGAGTTGCTTATTCACAGAAGAATGCTCGTATTCCAAAAATAACATCACGTGTAAAATCTCGTTTATTTTTAAGCTGCTTCGAAAACCAACCAAGAATGTCAAATAAAACACAATCATAATCATAACGTATGGATATTTATAAATTTTCAAAGCAGAAAATTGGACGGTATTTTTAATAAAAGCGGAGGAATAAAAGTTGGAGATGAGAAAACACTTCACGAAATCAAGAAAGCGAATCGAGATACACTGACACTGACTGCGTTTCTAGAGATTATTAATTATCACGCGGGCTTAATTATTATACAGGGTGTATCAGAAGTCCGAAATAATAATTGAACCTGTATATCGCTATAAGGAGTGGAGCTATATGGCCCAGACATTAAGTTAAAATTCTTAACTTTATTCTTTCATACAAAACTAGGAAATTCATTTTTTAAACAATTTTCGGTCGGCCCTTCGCAAAACGTGAACCAGCTGTTTATTTAAAGGTCAATGCTTCACACCCATTGTGACAAACCCCGCCCACAGCGGGTACTAGTACTCTAATCTAACACACGAGCCGCGCGGGGGTGGGGTACAGGGGTGAAGCGGCGGCGGCACGCGGCCGGCCGGCGCGCGGCGGCGCGGTGTCTTTGAGCGGCTTTGATTGTGTCGGTCGCCTGTTGCCAACTCGCCCACAGCGGTCTCCTTCGCACTCGCGTCTCTCTTTCGCACTCGTCGGTCATTGTAATTGACAGAAATTTTGATATTCCTAGGTAGGTATGAGAATGACCAAAGCATTGGTAATGAAATTACTGTAAAATTTAACCGCCGAGAACCAAGCTTCCTTTAATGAAGGTAAATAAGTAAGTAGGTAGGTATCGAGACACTTTTTGTAAAACGCATTCATACATTTTATTTTTGTTGCTAAATAGTAAACATTATTAAATCTTTTGTGGTTTGGTAGGTAGCTTTCTATCAAAATGTACCTGGTAGCTGTTTTATTTTTGATAAAGACTACGCTGTTGGCCGTGAGCGGCCTTTACAGCTTTACCGTACGGGGTTTGTGCTATTGAAACTTGGGTTAGTGTGTAGGTATCTATCTAGGATCCCAGACGGCCTACCTACCATACAAACACTATTTAGGTACTAATGAATAAGATGTATGACTTCTTTTTACAACAGTTGTCTAGGTATCTACCTAATTACATAACTACCTTCTTAAAAAGTAGGTTGGTAAGGTTATTAAAATTGTAAATTAGAAGGTACCTACGTAAGTTTTCATTTAACAGATTTTCTTCACTAATTGTAAATAGTAAGTAGGTATCTGGGTAGCGACTAGCGACCTTATCGAAGTTTTTAGTTGGTAGGTAGGTACGTAAGTTTTCATTTAACAGATTTTCTTCACTAATTTTAATAGTAAGTAGGTATCTGGGTAACCACTTACTTAATTAAATGACCTAATCGTCCGACTAAAAACTGCTATGAAATAAAGATAATAATAGTAGGTAAGTATTTACCCGTGGCCATGTGTGCAGTGTATCAATCCATGGGTTTAATTGGAATTTATTCACTTCTCACATATCACAAAGAGCTAGGTAGGTACCTACCCACCTGCACACTTGAGTAAATATTACTTTCACGTTTTTTAGAGGACACAAAAGAAATCACAAAACTGTTACCGGTATTCCCTTTAGTCGCACCAATGCACAAAATCATCTCACAGTTTTCCGAGTTTGAAAACACTTCACTATTACGCGGAGAGCGAGACATTTTTCGGAACACAAGTTAACGCCTTGACGGATTGCAAGGAACTAAATATTTTGATTTACGTTATTATTACTGAATAAAAATATCAAAGGACCGCTCCGACATTGCACGAAGGCACAGTGTTTTACCGCGCTGCAACGCTGGGCCAATCACCGCTGATGCAATATGGCCGATGATTTGTCACTGGACGAAAATTGTCCTTGTGTGTGATATCTCCGCCCGCTAATGTTCACTACATTGACATATTCGCGGCCATGATTATTAGAGTAATCATAGATTAAAGTCTTTCAGATATGCCAGACCAATTCTAATAATTTTCTACATCATTAGGTACCTACTTGTAGTGATGTAGTGATGGTTCTAAGAATTGTAGTGATTATGATAAAGACAAACAATAATAATAAAATAATATTTTTTTTCTTTTAATCAACTCTCCCTAAGTTTCAGTTTAAAAAGAAATCCGTTCACGAAAACTAAAACGAAAATGGATTATTTGCTCGTGGAGAAGTTTTACTTTACATCGATTTAAATGAAGTATGATTTTTTGTCATAGTTAGGTAACTACAGTGACCGATTTTTATTTCTGTATTGAACTATGCTCGTAGGTAAAAACCTTGTGTCATATCTATCACTCCCTCATCATTTTAAAGCGAGTTCATTCGCCTTATCAGCTGATTTTTAGGGTCGCGGTGCGTAAGTTTTGACACCAACTTTGGACACAAATTGCTCAGAAACTAAATTAGTTACGTATATTTTGCTTGAGCGTGTTGATTGCTTATCATCTGTCCTATATGGCCCCCAAGTATTATTTCGGACTTCTGATACACGCTGTATATCAGGCGATGTAGGTACTTTACAGAGAGTTGTTATTAAGATAGATGTTCTAACGATAAGATAATATGATATCTTTTCTTTGTCTAACGTTTATCTTATTAATAAAGTTAATATGTTAGGCACACAAGTTATTTGATTACCCTAAAAATGTCACAAAGCGTAGAGCTCACTTGGCAACAAAGCCACACAACCACAGGCGCGACAGTGTTTCAGTCATACGAAATCGAACTGTAGTAACTAATACAAAAAGTTCATACTGCAACGAAATGTTATCAACGACGCGAGCGAATTTTGACTTGTGGTCGTGGAGATTTTACAACAGAAATTCGATCTCTAAGCATATTAGCACAGAGTACATTTAAAAAAATCTAGTTAATTCGCTCGCGTTTAATGGGCTATAAATACAGATATTAAATATAATAGACTCAACAATAAGTACATTCTAGAGTTAATAATGCAGTGCCAGGATGTTATGAGTAGACCACGATATTCGAACAGTGCGTTGATTTACTGAACAATCGATAATATGTTAGTCCGTGCGGTATTTCGAATACAACGTGCATTAGAACAAGCCGATTCGTGACTAGAGCAGATATGAAGTATATTAATGCAACTGGTACAATAGTTTCCATATCATTGTTGGATGCCGGCGGGCTCGACGAGGCGTGGTCAAGTCACTGCTGCGTGCTCAGCCACCCGTTATACTAATATCTGATTTACTGTTTTGTTTAGAAACACACGCAGAGGTATTGATATAATTATAGGCAAACATAACTGGCACTTAATAGCATTAATCGATTTAAGTGTAACTTTCTTCTATATATTAAAAATTCTGAAGCTGCGTCGAGAGAATCCTTCACAGATCCGGAGTTTAATCCATTTTGATCTCGAGTAAACGAAGTAAAACAAAGCAGACATCCAAGAACCGACCCTACTTTACATAAAACACGTGAAAGCGTAGCAATGAGAGTCCAAAATAGCTCGGACCCAAACCCAATGGAATACTGTTCGGACATTTCAATAGCAGTTTCCATATTATGTCGTTACGTGTTCCGCAGTGTTGTATAATGTAAGTACTTTGTTAACATTTATATATGAAAGGTTAGGAATAAATCATAGTGTTATGGCTGTTCGGTACGGTCGGGTTGATATGGTATTTTTGGACTATGTCAAGGAGAAATGGATACAATATCTAGATTCTAAAGATTTAATGGAAAAACACAGATAAAAACAGCAAAAGCGATTTAGAAAGTACAGTGTATCAAGTAAGAATCAACGATAGATCATCATCTACGTAACACATCTGATAGTAAACATAAAACTAACTGTACTTAGATGAAGCACAAGCGCGCATAAGTTTTTGCCGTCTTGAAAATTGCCTATAATTGCTCTAAACAACTTCCTGTGTAACGTAAACGCGAGTCATACACAGACTACACGTCAGGGTTATCAGTTTCTAAGGTTTAAACTAAGAACCAGTTTTTAAATTTTCTTAACTCATGATAATGTAATTTACATGTACATCGCACACGACAACTTCAACGACCGACGTCTAGTCAACACTACTGAGAAACCATTATGCTCTGCCTTAGGACTGTGACAACAGTACAATATGTAACATAAGTTACTACTTTCGAATGGTGTCACAGTTTTAACATAAGTGTTTAAAAGTATCCGGTAACCCACAGGTATCAACTCTTGCGCACCGAACATAATTAAAGTGCAGTTAAAATAAAAGTATTTCATGAAAACCAGTTATTACAAATTTCAAGTTACAATGATCATAATTCGTCATCCGTCGCGTTCATTTTGCGTTTGGGATCTTGGTCGGAGCATTGATAATAACTGGAATTCTAAAAAACGCTCTCGTAATTTTGCCAAGCAAAAATTAACAGCAAAGAAACTTTGATAAAAGAAATCTTTTACAAAGCTGAGGGTGTTGTCAGACTGTAAAAGTTTTACAACAATCTTTGGAAGCCTTTGCACTGCGCCCGTAATAAAAACTGGAAAAATATATTCCAAAAAACAAGCGCATACCTAAGGACTATAATAAATACAGCTGACGTCGTAAAAACATTTTGAGGACTTACAGCAGACACAACACATGTGTGTCGAATGCAACTATGCAACTTTTTATTAACCAACGGTTGATGACAAAAACTAGTCGTGCTGGGAACTCAAAGCAATGCAGCAGCCGTTCATACGGGCAACGAGAATCTCTGAAGTGATTAAGTGTCATCACTAGATCTTTAGCTAGCCACTTGAACTGTAATACTTAGCCTTAAAATCAACGAGAACGCTATCTAAACTTTCCAAGTAGATTGAAATGTTCGTAAGAATGACGTTTGTGATTCAACATTCATTACGCTCATTAAGCTAGTTATTATGTCTGGGCAATAATAAAACTAATTCCTTATTAATGGAAATGGAAAAAATTACAATTTTGTTGTATTTTTTAACCCTTTTCAATAAGTTGTCATATCAAATACCACACTTGATAAACGTGAACTTTTTATTTAATATTTGACACAGGTATAAATATACACAAGGTACACCACGTCAAATGGAAAGGACTTGATGTACCTAATTGATAATTTCAGATTTAATTTAAAAAACAAATTGAATTAATCGTTTGTCTTCCTCCCGGTCGTCGACCCGAGGCGCCAACCGAGGGCGGCCGATCGCACCTGCGCCTGCGACTGCCGGATAAGGCGGATGCCACCAAGGCCGCGAAGCTTTTTAGCCTGTGAATCACCTCCAGCAACCGGTGTTCTAGGACAAGTTTCTACATTTCCTGATTCAATATGGTAATTTGTGATGATTTGATGACAATAAACTTCTAAATTATCAAAGATTACGACAGAGTATCCGTGCAGCTACCTAGTGGGTACAGATAAAAATTAAGTACATGCTTCCTTTGACAGGTGAGTCGTATACCACCCGAATGATTGGTGTTCGCGAAAAAAAGAAAGTATCAAAACTTTCACGATTCTCTGTGCAAGCAATATGATCGGCAGTAACATGAAAATAATGAATTCATTTTCTAAACAAATAGAACGCTTGTAGCCGATTGAAACACATAAGAGTGTATACATCTTAGTCTAATCTAAACATAGCAATGTTAAGACTTGAACCAGCGTTAACTTCAAAGCCGAATTTAAAACGGTAAAAAACGCTATTAGAATCGACCTTCGCGAAACAGATACCGTCGTTAGTTTGATCAATCACAAAAAAATCTTCAGACCTTTACATTATTGTAAATGCGGACACAATGAAGAAAATTTTAAAAATGTTAATTATAGTTCAGCAAAGTAACGTTTACTTGACTATACTAAATGTACCTAATGTAAATAACATGTTACATGATAACAAACGAATAACAATAAACATAAATAAACATACTTGTGTGTTGAATATGCAAGCGGAGTTTGATACGTAATACGTGTAATAAGGTAAAACGCATAGGGCGTCGAATCACCATAAGTGCAGCGCGCGGGTGATAATACATAGCAGATTTAAAGGGCTTAAAACCCAACTAAGCACTGCAAGAACTGTTTCACAAACCAACACAGGTTTTAAAACAAAAGAATCTACAATGAGTGTTATGAATTAAGATGATGTGAACAAAGAAGCTGTGACTGACGACATTAATTCAGTAGATATATTTTACACCATTGTTTGGGTCAATCTTCAACATGTGTAAATAATAAAACAGAAATTACCTTCTGAAATCGTGGGTAGCACGTTGACGAAGTTAACGATCCCGACGCCTGTTAACTGACTCATTCACCAAAACTAACTTAAGAAGAGCACTGTGAGAAACGAATGCCGGGGCAACGGCGAGTTTGCGTGAAAACAAACAAACACCCCGAACAATACGGTAACACACTTGACACCTTATCACATAGCCCACATAGATAAGTGGCAAATTAAGTTTTTGGCACTTCAGATTTTTGCAATCAACGTCACGGACCGCGTGTGTGGAGCAAAATTAGAAATTACCGACCACTGTGCACGCCTTTTCCATAGTAAGCGAGAGAAATGGTTAACACTATCACACGAGAGCGGCCTAGATTTTTATTCGTTATAAACGCGGAGCGGAGGGTGCGCGCGCGCCGTGTCGTCGTCGCAAAGCGCCCGTGCCTACTGGCCGTTGAGACAGACAAGCCAACGCCCGTTCACCAGTTCACCTACTCTTATCATTCGATGACTGTGTATGTGGTGGTAGGTACCTACTCGCTCGTACACTTCACAGCTTACTTGACTTGTTACCTATACAAAGATGGTTTATATTGTGCAGTGCACTCGACTTCGGATGGCGAGAAAGGTACGAAAATGTTTGGCAGCACCGATACGTTACCTCATTCTGTTTAACGACCTTATAAATTACGTTCGCGATCAAAATTAATGGAATTTGTACAAGGAAGATTTAAATGAACAGATTATAGTACTTTAGAGAGATTTATCTACTTGCTGCTGTTTTTTTTGACTAGGATAATAATAGGTACTTAATTATTTTTAACCCCTGGTTTATAGGTTATGATCCATTTACAGTGGCATTAAATAACACTTTATACTGAAAAATACCATTGTTGGTGATGATACATAAAAACCGGCCAAGTGCGAGTCGGGCTCGCGCATGAAGGGTTCCATACCATTACCTTACCATACCATACCATACCATACCATTACCATAAACGGCAAAAAAATCATGTTTGGCGTATGGGAGCCCCTAAAATATTTATTTTATTCTGTTTTTTTAGTTTTTGTTGTTATAGCGGCAATAGAAATACATCATCTGTGAAAATTTCAATTCTCTAACTATCACGGTTCATGAGATACAGCCTGGTGACAGACGGATGGTTGGACGGACGGACATCGAAGTCTTAGTAATAGGGTTCCCGTTTTACCCTTTGGGTACGGAACCCTAAAAAGTGAAGTTTTAATTTAAGAACTTTTTGTTTCCAACAGATACCTTATTTTAGTTTAACTTACATTGCTGCATGAGCTTTGATATGATTGTCCTAAGTTAACTGAGGCCACGTAATAGTCAACGTTCCCTTCCAAGATATCGATTACTAGCTTAGTTTCATTCTGTATAATGTACTGTGTTTAACTTATGAATAATATCGCCGTGCAAGTGGTTCAAGCTATAACATAAAGCCCCCGCCACACTGGGGCGTCAACGGTTGCGTGTCAAAATATTTTCCAATATCAAAACGGACTCTGTGTTAATATGGATAAAGATTGAATTTCTGTGGTAGAAGCCACGCCCCCACACGTCAAAATTCGCTCGTGTCATTTAGTTGAAGAATGAACTTTATCTATGAGTCAATACAGTTTGTTTTGGTAAATATAACGCGCGAGGATTGACTCCCCGGTATGCAGGAGACCTAACACCTTGATCACGCTACCGCAATTATTAAAGACAATTATTATCTGTACAATGCATCGATTACGAGGTCAGAGTGTGAACTAGATGCGGTTTATATGTTAATACTAGCTGTGCCCGCGACTTCGCCCGCGTGGACTTTAGGGAGATTACCCGGAAATATGGGTATTATGTTTTCCCGCGGAACCCTAATGCTTTTTCTAAAATTAAAGTAGCCTAAGTTACGCCCTGGAACGTCAGCTATCTGTCAGTGAAAGTCCCATTGAAATCGGTTCAGCCGTTTAGAAGTTTACCTCAAACAAACAGACAGACAGACAGACAGACAAAAAAATTCAAAATTGCGTTGTCGTTATAGGTATCGTATATACTTTCATACGCATTTGGTAAAAAAGTGTTATTTTGATATTACAAACAGACACTCCAATTTTATTTATTTGTATGTATAGTATGTTAATATTAGTCAATAAGGAAAACATTGGTGCTAACTGCTAACACAAAGAAAAATAGTGCATAGTACTATGCCACTACCGCACATTCCCAATCTTAATAAACAAAGCAATCACAAGATATTTTTAATAATAGATATGATATGAAATATTATATCGAGGGGTGAAAGGCTATTATTTGACTCAAGTGACATTTTTAACTTTACAGGATAGCATACTCATTCGACCCAGAAAATTTACTGATTCCAAATAGGTACATAAGTCAATATCATCGCTCAAAACTGTCGCTTAGGTCAAAAAGTCTTGCACCCCTCGATATGACAATAAAATTGGATTTTCGTACTCGAAACAAAGGATCTAAAGATACTCAAGCAGTGGTATCCTAGTTGGTAGAGCCCGCCTTGAACACAACGGGTGCAAATACGGCGCCCGCACCTCCGAGAATGGCGGATTTAATTTCACTTACAAACTTTTAAATATACATGTTAGATAGATTGTTTTGTTGTTTTATGCAACGTCTGGCTTGGAGTCATATGCAATATGTTGAAATAGCATAAATTAAAACCGACCGTAAAAGATGTAGTAAAATAAGCTTCGAGAATCATTAAGGATATGACAAAGTGATCATAAAAAATTGAATGACGTAATCTAAAATCGATTTTGGATTTTGAATCGAATATAAGTCAGTAGATAAAATAAAATAACACGTAATGCATCATGCATCTTTCAAATTTAACAATTATGTTTCCTAAAATAGAGTTTTTTATAGAAAACTAGCTAAGCCCGCGACTTCGTCCACGTGGAATTTAGGAACAGAAAATGAGTTATATTTTTTCCCACGGACCCCTAATTCTTTTGCAAAAATAAAAGTAGCCTAAGTTACTTTTTGTAACTTCAGATATGTGCCAGTGAAAGTCCTGTCGAAATCGATTTAGCCATCACGGAGTTTACCCAAAACTCAGGCAGACAGACAAAAAACAAATTGCTTTTCAGTTATAGGTAGCGTTTCATATGAATTTGTGACCGTACAAACAGACACTTCAATTTTTTTTTTTGTAGATGATGTTATTAATAACGATATCAATTACAACGTTTAAAAAATCCGCCAGTTAAAACCTTTTTAATGGCATAAATTATTATTATCTTTTAATGGGCGCCCAGGCAGTGAGATCTTAGAATCGATCTATTCTCATATTGTCTTGATCGCTTAGGATTTTCCGCGGATACATGGATTTTTTAAGCCTTTCAATGTCCCACTCATGGGCAAAAACCCCCCCTTCCTCTACACATCTCGGTCCCGAGCAATTTCCTGCCACGCTGTATCCGCGTGCATCTAACAAAGTTTAAATGCATGAGGTCTGTGAGGTCGTTGTCAACAATTGCCACTGTTTAATATCGATTGTTGTCGATACGATTCATAAAAGCATTAAACTTTCATGAGACGACCTATAACTGCGACTGGTTGACGCCTCAAACACGTCGTCGAGTAAATAAATAGACTGCTATATTACCTCCTTTAAGTCGCTTGTTTTTTGTTGAACGAACGTCAAATATATATTTTTGGTCACACATCAAAGTTCAGAGGTCGTGTTTATTTAAAGCTTTAAGGAGGAAAATATACTGACGATACTTTTTTTAAGTCCTGAGTAGACCTGTAGTATTGGGTGCTCTTGAAAGAATGCGATGAAAATTTAATAAGTATTAATAACATACAGATACGACGTACCTACTAAGGTACAGTTTACTCCATTCATTAATACGTAATGTATTATCGATCGTACCATAGAGTGAGCTTAATACGTACTAATATAAACTCGGAAGCACCAACATAATGTTACCCCGGTATATTTTTTTAACGATACATCAAAAGAGCTCCATACCTGTATCATAAACAATTTAAACATAAAATAAGTTTATGACCCCATAAAAAAGCATATTCAACTCACTTCTCTTCGAAGTGCCGAACCCATCCTCGTGACCGTTGCACGATCTATCTTCATCGTACTCGTAAACCTTGAAACTTTCGAAGGAATACAGCTTGGCGGCTTTATTCTTCGCGTGCACACCAAAATCTCCTGCTCTAAAGCTTAAGTTCAAGTGTTCGATTAACTAACCACTATTCTATGTCCACTCTATCACTGTTGGAATGTATTTGCACGAAACTCGCCCCACTATAAGAGTTTTCCGTTGAACAAACGCAAACGATTGGCGATAACTAAAAGGGAATTTTGTCACTTCCACTATTCCTTAATGTTTACAATCACAGTCAGCTTCACGAGGAACGTGTTACGCACATCGTTATTGTCGTTAACATAACAATGGTGATTGTTGAATATACCGAATAGGAATGTTCGGAATTTTAAAAGTTGCCAAGTTCGCGAAGGTAGGCGATTGGGGAGCTCAGTGGGGCTAGAGCGCTTGTGACGGCGACCGCGTGTCGTCTGGCTGGGCTGCAGTGCCCTGCCCGCCGCGCCGGCGCCCGGAACTGTGTCAGCAGACGCGGCGCCCAGAGCACCCCGGCCTTTCATACACCTCTCACTATGCTCGACGCATCAATACATCCGTTGCCGTATGCACGACACGCTCGGGAAACTAAATTGCCGCATCGATGTGAATATTTGATGGAAAATTAAAAATCCTATACGGTTGGGTCAGCTAAGCTTTGCTTAGCTTTAAATAATGATTGCAAATTGATTCCATTGTAAATTAATTAATAAGATCTAAAGAGAAAGTAGGTAATAAGATGAGTGTTCTAGCATCGTTGCTTAAAACACCCGTGATGTATAATGATTCGCAGATTTTACTGCAAATTCCCTGTTACCGTCTCTCAACTGCCATATTTATAGCCTCCGCGCTGAGCGGAATACATTACCATTGATACCGCAGCATCAAATGCGCTGTAACTGTTAAGCTGGAAACTATTTGCACCATATCCCTCTAAGTAAACGCTATTTTAAGTAGTAAAAAGCTCGTAAATAATAACGCTTGATAGATTTACGAGTATAACAGTAATTTTCATTGGGCTTTTGTTTTCAGATGCTGGAAAATTGCGAAATCATCTGGTCACGGTGCGGACAATATACCTAGGTAGTGACGTCACTGTCACGAGTTTATTATACTTATTGTAAGCAAATACATTAATATTTCCATGTCGATAGCTGCTAAACATGCAATATAGGTACACATCACGAGAAAACGGAATAAATGCATTAGTAGAATTATTAATCCAAATAGAAAAACATAATTTATCATGTCGAATAACCTGACAACATTTAGGATGGGTTTAATCATCCAAACCTAACAATGCTGTCTAATCTACTGGCGCCAAACTAAACTCAGTGTATTGCTGTCCTTCTCACGATTGCAATGTATAAGCAGACCAACAATACTCTTAGTGCTATCAAATAAAGTTTACATGTAATTTGTGTACACACAACAAAATGGACATTAATATCGGTTTCTAAATATTAAAAGTGGATATGATGTATTAGGACATTTTATAAGCCTTTTAGACGATTCCTAGATTTGTATAAAACAGTTTAATGGAAAACTATGATTACTTTACAGGTAAATATTATTACTTTACAGGTAAATATTCATTTATAAGTAAATTTCGGTAGATCTAGAACCGTCTGGAAACTTATTCCAATTCCATTCTATTTAACTAAGTAACCTTAGGGACTTTTGGGCCACAAGACAAACAACTTGGAGAGCTTATGCAAATTGTCGATGCTTTAGCAAATAAACTGAAATTCGAACTGGCCTAGATCAATTTATACAGCAATGAATTGATTTGCGAGTGAAATACCTAACTCTCGATCTGCAACCAGACAAAGCTCTTTCCGTTTATCGCTTGCGAAGATCGACCTCTGGCATTTGTGAACGAGCATTACGTGCACCCTCAGAGCGAGCGAATTAAATTGACTTCATTTGAAAATGTACTCTGTGTCAATATGCATAAAGATAGAATTTGTACCAGAAAAACCACCCGTAAAACTTCGCTCGCGCCACGGATGGCATTTCGATGAATAATGAGCTTTTTCCATTAGGTAACACAGTTCGTTTTGGTATTGGCAAAAATAATTAGTTGCATGCGTTTTAACGCACCTGTCGGCGCATGTCTCTACAGTATAACAGCCCGTCAACCTGAGAAATGTTATTTCGAAGTGGGACAGACGCAGCGGACGTTAGTAAGTAAATGTCGTATTATTTTATTAGCAACGCTAATCGGAATACCAAACTCCGCGGAGAAGATACATTTTATATTTGAGGAGCGCATACACGGATCTTTGTATTAAGTTCTGCCTAACACCAACACAGAAGGAATAAGACCAGCTGTACATGTACAATAATGTGTTTTTTGGGACTAAACCCACCACACATTCCCACCACTGTGACTCCTGTAGGTAAGCCCAGAATCTACTGACGTATCCAATTAAGACGCCGAGGTGTGACCATCGGCGAGTCCCGGAGAAAAACTAAATTGTCTTGGAACCCATAGGTACAAATTTAATCGAAAATCCGAGTTAGAGATTTGCCACGGAATTGCTATGCCACGGAACCACGTCAATGAATGCGCTCCCGTCATCGATGAGAATTCTGCTTCTAGTGTGAATTAATACAGTTCGTTTTGGCATATAGTCGAGCCAGACAGTTCCAAAGATCAATCACACTGCACTGGCTGTCGAAATAGCAAATTTCTCAACAACCCGATGTCTCGAGTGCTTTGTCCTGTCCAGATACTGCATATCAAGGTCGACAAGTGTATCGACAACTCTCGTACAATAAGACAGGTGTCGGGAAAACCGCAATGCAAAATCTGGTACACGGGACAGATCCTTCAACCTTCCCAGACATATAAAATGAGGATTAGCATATGTGGTTATGTGATAACGAGTTTTGTGTGGATATAATCTGATGCATTTCGAAAAAGGGACTTTAATATCAATAATTCGTCTATTATGGAATGCTAATTTGTGATTCGTTAGGTAATATGGCTGGTTAGCAAAGAAGATTCTGTCATAAGAATATGAGTACTATAAGCAAGTTAGTACAAATATCTTAGGTGAGGTTGCACGCAGAATATAATTTCAATTTCATAATTAATCGATAAGCACTACTTGATTAGGCATTTTCAATTTGATAGCTAGACACATAGGATATTCAAAAGCTTTGATGCGGTCGAAGGTCAACCTAAGTGAGCGGGAATCAACGTTTTGTAAGCCTTGCGACGGCCTATGAAATGAAGATCGGTGTCACAGGATACAAGGCGTAGTCACTAGGCCGATAGAATCAAATTGCAAATAAATTCAAAATTTTACGACCTGTTGGTCTAGAAGTTCTGGCGTAGATAGCTCTGATCACAGCGCCGCCGCGCCGGGTCGTAGCAGAGTCGATTTCAATTTGATAGCTTGGGATCATGCGAAGAGTAGACGTTATCTAGCAATTTTTTTATATCCATCGAATTTCTTGTAATTTTTTATCCATTTCCCAATTTATATGTTATTTAAACGACACCTGTAGTTGTAGCATGTGCTCCAAGACTAGACTATGTCACGGAATATCATGATGTTGTCTCTTTTTCTCGTATGAAATTAGACAGAGCGAACGAGCAAATCTGTGACAAAGATCTTGTCTTGACATGCGTGCTAACACCACTGCATTACAGTGGATAAAACAAACACAAGTAAAATTGTTCCAGGCGTGTTTGAGTTTTAGCAAGACTAAGAACAGCAAATTTCTTGTTATTTAGATAAGTTCCTGGGCAAGGTATAAGACATCTCGGTTGTAGCAAATCACGGATAACAATCTGTTTTCCAGCTAAAAACATGCTAATTCGATACTAAAAATTATTCTAAACGCATTCTATCGGGCATTCATAAATCGATCTATCGGAAACAGACACGCGAAACGCGAATCAAACGGCAGCCTTGACCCAATTGAATGGCTAACCCTACAGCTCATGCGATTTGGTTAACAATGACGCGAGAAATGCGTGTATAAACGGTGTTTTCGGCTGACGTCTCGTCTTTTCGACCTGCGATCCATTAAAGGTGGGTAAGGTGACCCAACAGATCTATTGTCGGTGACTTGTTTATTGTGCGGCGCAAAGTGGTTGAGTCGCTAAGGATTTTAGGTCAACGCACAGGTTCCAAGGGGTCGTTGCTTCGGTGTTAAATTGGCGTTTTGATGACTTCTGTCTGACATGAGAGTAGCGCACGAATCCCAGTTCTTTCGGACACAATTTTGCAAATATTTGGAATATCTTATATTTTAAGCAAAATCTCTACCGATCGTTGCAAAACTTGCATTTACTGAACGTTCAGCAATGTCAATAATGTGTAGGTGTACTTCCCCAAAATCCAAAAAGAATTTTTTGATGTTAAAAAATAATGATATCATATCCAACTTTTTTATATATATAGTAAAATGATGCATAGCATTACAATCCAGAGAAAAATCAGGTTTGCTTATACAGATAATTTGTAGATTTATCTCTATTTGAATGAATACTGAACTATATTGTAGCAAGTACTTTCATTAATTCAACATCGGAAATAAAAATGAAAGTTCATGAAAGTCATAATTTCATAAGCTTTTTTAATAACCTTAACAATAATTTATTGAATTATCTAATGTATTATATTGTGAAATAAATAAAGTACAGTTTGTTTAACTAGGTATTAGGTAGACGAAATAATTAATTACTCAGTAAGAGTTCAATGTCTAAAGCAAAAATACTTACAGGTTCCTACTTATTTAATAAATAAGTAGGTACCTAATTATTATTATACTTGTATACCTGCAAACACAACAAAACTTAAATTTATAAATTTAAACCTTTATATACACTATATTAGAAAAATAAATGAATCATAGACACAGAACATTAGAAAAACATATGGGTTGAATTGAGAACCACCTCCTTTTTTGAAGTTGGTTAAACATTTAATTCAAAATGACACACAACCTGATGGCAGTGCCAATGGTCACAAGTATAAAAGTTAAAGAGCATTTATGACTCCCGCTAATAAGTATTGTAAATCAAATCACATAGCGAGTAAACATCACATGATTTGAATGCTTTAGTGGTCATAATCCAGTAATTTTTTAGTTGACAATGACTTCAAAGTTGCCTAAATTACTTACACAAATGATACTCATGTGACAAGGCACTAAATAAATTTGTTTACCTGTTTACTCAAAGATATCCGTCATTTGTTGAACATAAATTCATTATCATGCATCTAAGGCTATCTACTTTATAAATTGACATAGCGTAAATGTATTTGGTAAATATAAATTAGTTATCTAGTCACTATAGTATGTCTAATATCAACCGAAACAATAAGCCTAAGTACCCATTATCTATACTGTATCGGATTTGCCTATGTATACTTACCTGTTTACACATTATCAAAATAAGTTTGTACTTTCAAAGATAACAATTGATAAATGGCATTTTTATTGCCAGAGATTTTGTTATTACCTACATATTAGTTGATAATTTCAATAAATCAGCTTAGAAATAAAAATAACTTCACTAAAATGCTGCTTTTAATGATGTACTTACTTTCTTATCCTCCTAACTTTTTTCATTGATTAATCCACTTAAATAAATATAGAAACATGCAACCTATTTTTTCATGAGTACTAAAGTTGGTACACACTTACACAGGAAACTTTTTGTTTTATATTATTTGTGGTAATATTTCTAGAAGGTGCTGTATGCACTATAAAATCAGTTTTCAGTATTTTAAAGTATCAAAATGTGTTTTAAGTTGAATCGCATGTTACATTATGAAAGTATAGTTCTAGAAGACGTTACACAGGCACCTACCTTACTTAATACCTAATAATAAGTAGCACAAGATGATTGGCATACTTGCTTGGCAACTTGTGCAATCATAAAAAATACTGGCACACTGTCTATTTGTTTCATAGGCTCCTACTGTATTAATTAATAGCGTATCATCAACGTATTGTACATAATATTTGAATTTTAAACTATCGAAATGAACTTGAAAAGTACTCTGAAACTTTTAGAACAATAATCATCCATGAGTAGCAACCAATAGTGGCTACTACCCACGCAAATGATAACTATAAATCACCGTAAATCACGTATGTTTTTGAACTATCCCAATACAAGCGAAACTACTTTTATACTGAGAATAATACGGTAGGTATGTGACAATCACTAACTTACCATCTTTGACGTTCTTTGAAGATTGAGACGATGACACTCCGGGTATAGTTTTATTATCAGTAGCACAGTACATTGTAACTATTTCCACAGTGTTGTGCTAAAAAGTCACTTTCACCTAGAAAAACTGTACATATTATTATCATGTATATTTGATAATACAATATATTCGCGAACGCGAAACGCGGCGGCCATTCCACATTCCGGTTGTAAATACTCGCGTCATAGACAATTTCATTCTATCACTGACTTTGTTTTTGAAAGTTTATCATACATTGTATTCTGTTAGTTGGTTTGTAAACAATCTGTTGATAGTATTTTCACGGCAACAATGGGAATTAAAAACGTGGTAACGCTGCAACCACTATTTAAAAGAAAACAATCACTTCCCATTAATCTCTATAAACATTTTCGGTTGTCTTTGGTGGAAGCTGGCTTTTAAAGCTACTTCTTCTTTTTTTACGAAATGAGTGAAATGATGATATTTTGATGGAATAAGATGAGGAATGCCTGCACCTGCGATATGCGGTATTTATGGCAATGTCGAGTAATTAATAGCAAGGACAAATTCAATAAATACACATTATAAATAAAAATAAAGCTAAGTTTTTTTTTACAATGACAACGACATTAAAAGTGTCAAAGTCAGCCAAGGGACCACCAACGTCAGTGAGTTGTCAATCATATTACAAGATTTTCAGGCTCTTTGGTTGGACTAAACTTTCCTTACAGTTTTTCTTTATTTTATTGATGTTTTATTGTGAAATATTTTTCAAAGAAAAATGATGCAACATCAATACTGGGTAACTAAAAAGACTGTGTTAAAAAAATTGGGAACCAAAGAAGACGAGTGCATTGTCGCTTCGGATGCCGAGCTCGACGCAAAATTGGAATTATTTCGATCAATATCGGACAGTTGTCTGCATTTACAGAGAGTTTTGGATCAATATCAGGAGCGTCTGTGTATATTAGCTCAAGAGGAGAACTCGTTGGGGAAATTTTTACGAGATGCGGGTAAAGGTGCAGATGTTGCGGGTAAACACATGGTGTCGGCCGGCAAAGCTATCTCCTACTCGGGCCAGCAACGGTTATCAGTGCGGGGGCCGCTGTTGAGGCTTTATCATGAAGTGGAGACGTTTCGAGGTCGTGCTGTGAGCGATATGCGCGCTACGGTGTCGGCTATGGAAAAGGCGCGGATTGAATATCGTGCGGCGCTCAGCTGGATGAAGTCGACCAGCGCGCAGCTGGACCCGGACACCGGCCGCGGTCTCGACAACTTTCGCAAAGCACAGAGGCAGGTTCGCGAGAGCAAGAAGGTGTTTGATAAATTAACCCTGGATGTGCTTCAAAAGGTAGGAACAAAATGATGAATTACTAGGCTGTGCAGAGTTAAATTTCTATTAAAAGGGGTGCCTAACACCAAGATGGCCCTGTCTGTTAAATTCCAGGTCTTTTACCATAACTTCAGATTCAGTGGTGATTCTGTCAGTGGATTTCACTATTTGGCCATACTTAATTATGAAATAAACTATTTTCCTTTGGCAGTTATCTACCTACTTACTTAATTGACAGCTCAGAGTGTATATTTGAAAGTTTCAAACCCAGGGGCACAATTTGTTAGGGCTATTAAAAAAATAACTATTTTGTAGGCATTGTAGGGGTTTGATCATTTGATTAATCCTATTCATAGAAATAGCTGCTCTCTTGATATTTTCCCTTACCAAAAAATATACAGGTATCATTCACTTGATTCACTTGATTCACATTCACAGATAGATCTACTAGCCGCAGCAAGATGCAATATGTTCTCTCATGTCCTTTCCAACTACCAGAGTTCATTCCTCACATTTGCTACAAAGGTGGCTCAGACGCTAGTTGCTACTGCTGACACAATGGATGCCACTCCTCAATATGAGTTCAGTATTCTGAAGGAATTGTCACAGACCTTGGGCGAGGGTGTTGAAAAACAACAGGAAGTTGTGCCACAGGATAAAGATCAGATGCTGTTCTTTCAGGTAGGTCAACAAATGAACAACTGGCTGGTAGACCATAAAGTAGTACACTAAACAGAGATATACTCTTGCAGTCTTAGCACATGACAAATTTCAAGTGCCCAGGCAACACTTGTCAAATATCTAGTACTTTTATTGGATGTAGTTAAACTTAAAGGATCCAATCCACATTAAGTCAGTTTAGAGATATGGCTGCATGAAGTTTGATAATGGGACATGTGGGTTGGTAACCTAGGTGGTAAAGATGCTATTTGCTTTTATTTTTGGATAGAATCTTTTTTGTTGATATTTACAATACCTTTACAGCCTCCTTTAGGAACCTTTTGGTATACTTAACTCATTTGGTATATAGAACTTTTGTTAAATGATAGCAACAAAACAAAAATTAAACCTATCATAATGTACCCAAAAAAATTAATTATCATATTTGAAAGTACTAAAACTGTTGTCCTGAACCACAACAAAATTCACTTATCTGGCATTTGTCTTTGACTAGATAATAAAACCTTTTCAATGTTATGTTAATATTACAGGATGAGTATAAAGATGAAAACCCAAATAAAAATAATACAAACAGTGAAAGTGATCAACCTAAAGATGACAATGAAAAACCATCTAAATCTAACAATGATGAAGCAACCACATCCGTTAACCTGATTGATACAAGTTGCCTTGAATCGGAAGGTGCCAGTGACAATACTGGTGTCCTCTCAGATTTAGCCGGGTTACGTTTAGATTGTGGGGAGACATCCACAAACTTTGGATCCTTTATGCCTTCACAGCTTTTACAAGTAAGTTGAGTCCGTCATTTATTTAGTCTTTTGTCGATTTAACACGTTTTTTAACCCCAATTTCATGGTATTTTATTAACGGACTTCCAAAAGGAGGAGGTTTCTCAATTCGACCATATTGTATATATATTTTTTGTAGTGTGGTGCCCTTAGTAATGTTTTAAATTATACTTGTGAAGCAGTAAAAAGAAATCAATAATGGCCACTTGATTTTGCAAACTGATTAGATAATTTGTGATGAATTCACAATAAAATTATTTATTTACATTAAAAACAAAATATTTACGTAGTCAACAATTTACTAATAATAATAAAAAATAAAAGTAAAAAATGATATACCCCACAGTCCCCCATCATTGTCGGGCGGTAGGGTGCCCAGAACGCTGGCAGCATTGCCACGTTGAATGGCAATGGTGATGTGCTGCGCGAAATAGTTTCCAGCGTTCTGATCACCGGATGTTTCGATCAGACGTTTCGCAATATCTTGAAACATCCGGTGGGCACCTGGCCCTCATGGACCTAAGGTTTCTACCCCAAACGCCTCAAATATATACCATAAGCAGGTATTATCCACAAATACTTTATTTGACAGCAATAAAATTATTGCCTGTATATTGTGGCCATAAGACGGAGGTCTATTATGCTTAGATTAGTTTGGTGCCAATAGAATGGACATCACTATTTAGGTATAGACATTTATTTGAAATAAAATTTAAATAAGGTTGTAAATCATTTTTATTTCAGGATTTAGCAAGTACTAACATATTGCAAGAACCGTTACCTCCGACCGGCACCAATAAGAATGAAGTAACTAAGTCTCCGCAGCAGTCTCACAAGTCAGGGCCAAGTATCCCTAAGAAAGATGACAAGGTTGCTTGGTTTAAGCTGTTTGCTGAACTGGATCCATTAGCCAATCCTGACAGCTTGCCCGGGTCTAATACTAACCAAAGTCATGCCGCTTAAACTTGTACAGATATAGATAATACTATAAATTCAGGTGTGCTTATGAAAATGTTTGTGACAACCCTTAGGGCTATATTTCACCGGGACGCCATGGCGGCGCAACCAGTCGCCGCTACCAACAAAATGTATACAACTTTATAGAATCACCTGGTGTCCGCATGGTTGCGCAAACAATTTGGCGGCGCCACCATCTCGGACGGCAGCTCAGTATGTTACTGGTCGCGTATCCACGCGGGTCGCGCCACCACTAATTACTATAGCGCTGTATGGTGTCTCACTCACTCAGCCGCCAGTCCGGCCGCCAGTGACGATCTCTCTCTTTTCCTACGTACATACAGCAGTAGTGTTATCTCTTCGAGGTCCATTTTGATACTATATCACAGTGTGGTGTGGCGACTGGTGTCTGTATGGTGTCTAGTTTGATAACTTACAGACACCACGATGGCGCGACTGGTTGCGCCGCCATGGTGTCCCGGTGAAGTATAGGCCTTATTACTATTTCTTTTAAAATCACAAAATACGAAGTATGCTAAATATCAATATTTTCATTTACAAAATATATGTTTTTATAATTTGACGAGAGGATTTAAGCTAGTTAACATAAAACTTAACAGCATTTCATATTTTATGTTCATAAAACTACATAGGATGATTCGAAATATTATGGCCATTACATATTCATGCAAAATTGTGTGTAAGGTTTGTTCACTTAAACGCCCTTATGACAACGTAAGTCAGGGCTGACCAAAACATGGGTGATTTTTAGGGTTCCGTACCCAAAGGGTAAAACGGGAACCCTATTACTGAGACTTCGCTGTCCGTCCGTCCGTCTGTCACCAGGCTGTATCTCATGAACCGTGATAGTTAGACAGTTGAAATTTTCACAGATGATGTATTTCTGTTGCCGCTATAACAAAAAATACTAAAAAACAGAATAAAATAAATATTGAAGGGGGCTCCCATACAACAAACGTGATTTTTTGGCGTTTTTATACATAATGGTACGGAACCCTTCGTGCGCGAGTCCGACTCGCACTTGGCCGGTATTTTTTATTTTTTAGATTTTAATTTTCCTGTCAGCCTGGTATACCTATGCTATCTTCCTTGTGGGAGTCCAATAGTCTCACAATCTTTTATTAGGTCTACAGTGATGTTGTTTGACTCCATATCAGTCATCGTCTTAAACCCAGTAGTTGTTTGGCACGCGGTAAATGCCCCAGTCTAGTCAGCGTTCTTATTTTACCATATTTACCATAGACTTATCGAAAATTAAATGTTTTTATTTTTTAAATCAACGATTAAAGTAATCACTTTTAAAGGCTACATGATCAGACGCACGGCAAAGAGATATAGCTGTACAAAAAAAGAAACTTGAACGTCAGTTCAGGTGGTTTTACAATAAAATAAATGGTAACATATTTGTAATTTCGTATATAAGTATTTTCCACATGAAGTACAATACAATGAATAAAATAATATATAAAAAATATGCTCATTAGCTTACATTTGTAATCAATGGTGTTTATGTACACTTCATGTATTATATAGTACCCTATTTACATGACTATTCTATTGACAGTGATGGTTTGAAGATTTATATTCGAAGTATTTAAGGATTTATTTCTAGTGCTATAGGGTATAAGCTGTATTAATTCCATGTATTATTCTGTATCCATTTACTTTTTAGATCTAAATAATATTTACTTAATTTTGTAACCAAAGATTTAAGCCCCACCAAGACGCGCGCTGCAAAAATGTTGGCAATACCAAAATGAACTGTATCAACTGATAGATAAAGCTTATTCTTCAACGAAGTATCGTCGATGACGCGAGCGAATTTTGCTGCGTGGTCGCCACAGAAATTTAACCTTTATGCTCATTTACACAGAGTTCGTTTTGGTAGTGGCAAATAGTTAGGCAATGTGAGTCTTGACGCGTCTTGTTTACATATTGTATTCTTATATTTACGCGAATACTATACATTGAAATAAAACTATTTTACGGAAAATAAAATAGTAAATACACGCGATAAAATCCGTAAAATAGTTTTATTTCAGCGTCTTGTTTAGTTTAAATTACCTACTTATAGAATATTTACAATTATGAACTCTATTTTTACGTTTGTAATAGATAAATCTTTTTAGAATGTAATTACTTTTATATGATACTGACATGAGCTGATATATCCAATTTAATTTCCTCGATTTACTTTAAGTAAATCACATAAGTACTAAACACTAAGTACGTGATATATACACTAAGTACTTGAGCCTATTGTGCTATGTATTAAGTACCTATGAAGATGTATGTCTCTTCTTATACAATAACAAGTGTAAAGTAGGAACATAGGACGAAATAAAAGTAGGCATTCCAATAATATATAAAATCTAGTCAGATTAGTAAATGCAGCAAGATCCAAATCAAATTATAATTTTAAGAATTTATTTTTGTGGTGAAGTGTGGTGATGAAGTGGGTATGTTTTGGTACTTTTTTTTTTAATGGACTACGCCGTTGGCCGTGAGTTGGCCTTTACAGCTTCACCGGAGGAGGTTTTGGTACCTTCCAGTACCTACTTGCAGTTAGCAAGTATTTTCAGAATCTAAATTAATTTAATATGTTTTATCGAATTATTTATCTAGTCATTTGAGTTTTTATCAGTTTAAGTCTGGATTCAAACTAAACACACATAACTTTACTTATATTACCTACGTTATACTTTGTATTCTAATATGTTTGTAGGTACTTCTTTAATACTATATTTTAATTTGTTAATGATTGCGTGCATTCCTATATTATTAAACATTATAATGTAAACTGTCGTTTTTCTTTGAATATTCCCTCAAATTTGTTGAAATTTTAATTTATCAGATCATAACGACCTATAGGTGCGCCTGGCCAAGCGCGAGTCGAACTCACGCACGAAGGGTTTCGTACCATTATCTATAAAAACGGCAAAAAATCACGTTTGTTGTATAGGAGCCTCTATAAATATTAATTTTATTCTGTTTTTTAGTATGTGTTGTTATAGCGGCAACAGAAATACATCATCTGTGAAAATTTCAACTCTTAACTATCACGGTTCATGAGATACAGCCTGGTGACAGCAGACGGACAGCGAAGTCTTAGTAATAGGGTTCCCGTTTTACCCTTTCGGTACGGAACCCTAAAAAGTCGTGTCAAATTTACCAACCCGCATTAAGCCAGTGTAGTGGACTATGACCCAAATCAACCTCGTCGTGAGGGAGAATCTGAATTGCAGAAAACTTTGAAAATTGATCGAACTAAGCATTTTGTTATTTTTATTACAGCCATCCAGCATAAGATTAACTATAACAACAACCCATAAGTTTAGTAGGTATAATAGTTTATCACGCGCCGACATAAGAAACAACCACAGAATTTACGAAACAAAAATTTGATGTCTTTTTTGACACTGGCTAAATGCAGAGAACAGGATAAAAAAACTCATATTGTTTATTTCTCTATGTCATAAACAAGGAATAGCCACAGTGGTGCTCCATTTCGATTATTTTTTTTTATTATTATTTTATTTCAGTTTGATATATATGTATACATATTGTGATTTTTTTCCCTACATATTATAAAGTTCACTATTACAAAATAATATAGAATAATAGCGAAATAAAAGAATAATCTCAAACGGCGCGTCAGTCGTAACAGTGGTCTTTCAGGAGGTTACCTGTTTGAACAGTTTGGGGTTGAAACTTTACGTTTGGGTCCTTTTTTTTATAGGATTTACGCTGTTGGCCGTGAGGTGGCCTTTACAGCTTTACCGGAAATATGCGACATAATATAGGGAAATAGCACCGCGTCTGCTCACAGTTTCACCAGACCGGCGGCACCGCCGCGCCAGTGGGTTGGCTTTTATTTAGCGCAGCAAATAAGTATGCAGATTGCGGTATGTATGTGTCACTATTATGGGAAAGATGTGGAGGCATTCCTATGAATATAATTTGATTTTGATTTTATCATTGTGTTTTCATTTTTATAAGGAAACTTCGATATGTATTGTTCGTCTTCGCTAATTGATTATCGTTTCAATTTAAGTATGTACATCACTAGCGATTTTGTTTTTAAATGCTTTTATGTCACTGTCAGGCGTCAGGCAGTATAGATCTGTGGTACCTATGATCTGCTATGGTGGTCTGTGATTTAATCATTGGACTCAATTCATTTAATTTATGGTTCAATCAAATGTAAAATAAAAATACCAAAAATATAAATATTTACTCAAACGTATAAAACTGTAACAATGCTGAATTCAAGTAAGTCTACGTTTCATCTGTACAGATAAAATTAAAATATTAAAAGCAATAATTTTCCAAAATGTTTTGTTGTTCATAATAGTTTTTCGTGGTCTTCTCGGGACGGAGGAGCCTCCGACGAGGGTGTTGGAAGTGCGGTCCGACAACTACATTTCACGGCCTATACATTACAGAGAAGACTCAATGCTGCTTTATGGACCAAAGTCTCCTAATGAAAAGAGTTCTAAAGATAAATACTATGAAATTGTGCTCTATAAACCATATACTGAAAGTTTCCATTTGATGTACAGGTTAGTGGGCAATTCTGAGTCATTGTTTTTTATGTCTCTCATCTATTTAAACGTTACAATGATCATTTTTGCAATGATAATGGTTGCATTGTGATGTTAGTATTAGTCAGTATTTATAATAAGCAAAACAAACCAAACAATACTTGTCATCATAAAAAAGTCTTTATATTTTTAATGATGAGCTACTTAGATATTTGAAGTTTATGCTTGATTGAACTGTTTTAAAATAGACGTAATTCTAAATAATGGCTTTGTCAGTAAATATTCCTAGTTCCTTGGCTATATTCGGTAATTATGTAATGTTATTGCTCACACTAAGCTAGTATGTCCTTGTATTTTAGGAAATTAATGAAATTACTGAATGTATTTAAGTCTGGCAACTATAGCCACATTAAATGGCACACCAAATATTTTTGTCAATTTCAAAACTAACTGTAGGTAATAACTCATAAATGAAGCACATTTCTCAATGAAGTGTTATTGAGGATGCAAGCAAATATTTAAATGTGGTTGAAAGGCTTTTACCTCAGAATAATAATCTTAATGGATATTGATACAGAGCACATTTTCATAATAACTCAAGACATTTGCTCACCTCATGTATGTACTAAGCATAAGTTCTCACTGAGTAAAGCAAGATTGCCAATCTTTGTATGTATACGATGTTTTGGATAGTTGTTGCATCATTCTTAGCAGAACTTACCTCGTAACTGTTATTTGTCAATTAAATATTCTTATCTTAGAACTAGTTGAGGCTATCCAGACCAAATAAGTTAGAAAGTTGATCTGTTTTCACGAAAATATACATTATTATAATGGTCATAAAGTCTAGTTTTAAGATCTATTTAAATGTTCTAATATAACAGTTTGAAATTATGAAACATGCGATTTGTATTTTCAGTTTATTCAGAGCCAATACATTGCAAAGTGCAGAAGAAAAGTTTATTGTTTACAAAGATAGAATTCCAATTTTTATCAAAATTACTAGAGAAGTGAGTATGAAATCAACATGTCATTAAATTTGATATCTATATGATCAATTTCATTGTATATTTTCTCTGTATGTTAAGATGAATAACATATCTAAGGAAATTACCATCATAAGTTCAAAGTTCAATGTTGTGTCTTAGTCATTGCATTGAACATTGAACTGTTTATTCATAAACACAAGCTTCATATTCATAAAAACATTAATCCATCTACAATCTGTTTACAGAGCAAAAACTTGTTGTAATGATAGCAATAGTGTGAATGGAGTCTAGCCTATTAATGTCAGTATACACAACTTATTATTTCGATATTGACGAAAGCTTCTGAACCAAGCAGTTGTGGGTTTTGACTCCCATCAAATTTAAAAGAACCGGCCTAGTGCGAGTTGGACTCATACACGAAGGGTTCTGTAACATTATCTATAAAAAAAAGCAAAAAAATCATGTTCGTTGTATGGGAGCCCACATAAATTATTTATTTTATTGTGTTTAAAGTATATGTTGTTATAGCGGCAACAGAAATACATCATCTGTGAAAATTTCAACTGTCTAACTACCTATCACGGTTCATGAGATATGCTTTGTTATGCTTATTTTGGATGACATGGGGGGTGGGGGCGTCTAGATGATGATCACGTCTTCGTTAGTTATTTACTTTTTTACACGAATGGCAACCCTCACATTTAAATTTAGGAGAATTTCTTATTTTTAAAATTATAATTACCAATAACATTATAATTATAAAAAAAAAAAAATACATTCTTAATTGAAAAATGTTTACGTAAGCATGGGGGGATGGGGTAAGAGCTTTGCTTACTTTTGCTGACAAGGGGGATGGGGGGGGGGGGTAAATAATTGTAAGAAATCTGCTTACGTAATATTTGAACGGCCCCAAATAGCCTTTCACCCCTCGATATGATGAATATAACACTTATATATTTTTGTAACCAAATTCCTTAAATTTTACAGTGTACAGTGACAATCCTACAGAAGCTCTGTGACACACTGACCGAGCATCCATCGTGGACCCTTGCCCACATGGTCGCTCACCTGGGTCTTCATGAGCTGTTCCATGACCGTGCTGTCCAAAACCATATTAACGACATAGACCCTGTGACCGGAGCCACACCCCTCATGGTTTGTATCTGGCATGACATCTCTTGCAGCAATGGTTTTTTATTTATTTTACGAAATGAGCGAAATGATGATATTTAATGGAATAAGATGAGGAATGGCATCACCTGCGACTAGCGCGGGTATTTCGCCAATGTCAAGTAATTAATAGCAAGGACAAATTCAATAAATACACATTTTAATTAAAAATTTATATTGACAGTGATAAAGATGGCGGATGAATCCAGCAATGGTTTTAATATTGCTTTCAGTTTTTGACAGTTACCACAGTATAAAAGCTGTCAAAAATTTACAGTTACTATTAAAACGGTAAGGTTCCTGTAACTTAAAAAAATCTTGTCTCACAAATCGTTACTTCAAAATGTTTCAATACGGACTTTAAAACTCGAGACTATATGTCGGCGGGAAACTGGCATTGAGATAATTGATGAATGACCACGGCTTGGTCTAGTGGTATGATCGAAGGCCGCTCGGATGACTGAGCCGGGTGGTTACGGGTTCGATTCCCGCCAGCGGCAAATTTTGGGAATGTTCAAAATTTGCCCTGCTCTGGGTGTAACTGGGATCGCCCCCAGTCTGTACGGTACCCATAGTATACCTTTACCCATAGTACCCATAGTATCATTGCTTAGTTTGGGATCATATAATGAGTATGTGTTGTCTATAAATATTTATTAACCTTGGACAAAATTTCTTATTGTTATTAAAAACCCTTGGCTTCCAATAAATCAACTTATAGTCAGACATCCTGAAAAGAAATGAAATTTAATTCCTACTGCAGGGCTAATATGCAAGTCAAGATCTGTCTTACCGATTTTATCACACTGAGCTATTATCTCACGCCAAGTGTACAAACATAATAAATAATAAAAGTTATCCAGTTGTAATAGAGTTTCAATTAAATTTATTTGCGCGTTGCTTAGTTTGAATCAATAAACTTGGTGTGTTGTGTGAGTTATTATTATAAAGTATTTCCTACACAGGTGGCAGTGAAGACGTGCAATGTGCGTATGGTACAAAGTTTGGTCTCGTTAAACAGCTCGTTAAATACTATAGATCTCGATGGCAATACGGTGTTCCACTATGCAGCTGCTAGCAATAAAGAGATTGTCAATGTGAGTATCTAACCTACGAGACATTAACATTTTGGTCTAACCATTGACGATATAAACTGGACTCGCCTTTGCATACCTTCCCATGTACTAAATTTTCGTTTTATTATAATATTTATATTTCATCATCATTTGCATTACCTTGTCCCATTATTTGGGGCTGATGTCTGTTTCTTCCATTCATCTCGCTTTTCCGTCATACTGACGTTTACTCAAATCACATTCATATCATCATCCTTTTAACAGTCCATCTATCTTTTCTTGGGTCTTCCTCTCGCTCTATATCCGTCCACATTCATACTCATCACTCTTTTAGTCACATGATTATCATGCCTTACCATCACATGTTCAAACTTTTTATTGTGAGCGCTACTAGTATACTACCTCTTATATACTTATCTATATATACTTACCTATCCTTACCTTATCCATTCGCGTCACTCCATACATCCATCTCAACATTCGCATCTCGGTAGAGTGGAGACATTTCTCTTCATAATAATATTATTAAATATTTGTAGTATTGAGGCAAAGGTGTTGCCACCTCTCATAACATTGTTCCTTCTGTTAATGTTTATTAGGTACTCACAAATTTGAAACTTTTATTATCTTGAAAAGGGTAATAATTGAGTTTCTTACCGGCTCTTCGTAGTAACAGCAGCATACCTACCGAACCGTTGGTAGAAAGTGACTATTTGTAAATGCTTTTTGGCATACACAATATTTTTATTTTTGTCAGAAATCTTAAAAAAAAAACCTTCCAATAATAAACTCTTTATCAGTATTTCAACTATTTTGTGACAGGCACTAGCCACGAAGAACCCATCGACGTTGAATGTGTATAACAAGCAAGGTTACACGCCGCTGCATACAGCATGTTTGGCGAACGCGCCGGACTGCGTGCGCGCACTCATGCTGGCGGGCGCGGACGTCAACTTGACAGCTGCTAAAAGATCCTCAAGCGCATTACCAGGTAATTAATAAACCCTAAGCAGCAGGTGAGCAGTGGTAGCCAAGTGTTTGAACGCACGCCTTGCAATCGAAGTGTGCAGGTTCAAACCCTGGCTCGCACCTCTGGGATTTATGTGCGAATCTCATTTTCATCCGACATTATCACTTGCTATGAAACGGCGAAGGAAAACATCGTGAGGAAACCTGCACGTTTGAGGGAACTTGACTAGTTTTCGATAGATGTGTGAAGTCTGCCAACCGGCACTGGGCCAGCGTGGTGGACTATGGCCCGAATCCCCCTCGCATTGAGGGGAGACCCGTGCCCAGCAGTGGGACGTTTAAAGGGCTGTAGTAGTAATAAACCCTATAACTATTACATTAGAATCTAAAATTATGTAACATAAGTAAAATCGGCAACTTTTTTGGCTTTCATTTATAGTTAGTTGAATGTACTCAACATGGAGAATATGTAGAGTAGAGGAGCCTAAACTTAAACGAGAGCTACCCTTACATGTCTCTATGTTCATCATGACGAGTTAATATTAATACCAAGTACCCCGTTTGTGTCGCTTTGCAGCTACTCTGTATTTTGATTGTGCATATTTTGTGCATATTTGGCCCCTTTTTGCATGCATATGCATATTTTGGCATATTGATAGTGCATATAATCCGATGTCTTATAATGGATTTCTTATCACCAACCAAGATAAATTTGGTTTGAGTGTAGATCTCTTTAGATTTGAGAGTATCGGCATGTTCGCGTAAGATATAAATAGATTTCTACGGCTTGGCCTAGTGGTCTAAGGGTACGCCGCTCGGCTCACTGCACCGGGTTGTTGTAGGTTCGATTCTCGTCAGCGGCAAATTTCGGACATTACCTTTTCGGTATTTGCCCTGGTGTGGGTGTAACTAGTATCACCCCTAGTCTATTGTATGACACATAGTACTAGCTTTGCTTAGTTTGGGATCATACGATAAGTATGTGTGTTCAAAATAAAACTTCGGCGATTTTTTCTGCGTCGAATGAGTATGCTCTCCTGTAAAGTTAAAAAAAAAAACTTGAGAGGTGTCAAGGGACACCCGGATGGAACGAAGATCCTTTTGAAATAAAAAAAAGCAAAAATATTGTACATATACATACACACACACACACAATCGAAATCGTTACATAAATGTATACAATAAAAATCACACACACATATGTAAAAGTGTCGTTACATTCTTAATTTTTTCCGTCTAGCCCCCTTTCGCAACGCGGGATAAGGAACTACGTTCCAATATCGTTTAATTATCGAGAATTGAAAGGCTTTTTGCCTTTCAATTCTCGATATAATCTCTCCTACTGTTCAATTTTCAGGAATAGTCGGCGATCTCTTGCAAGACAACCAACCCAAGTTGTTCCAACAGGACATGAAGCGAGGCGGGACTCCGCTCCACTGGGGCATATCACGGGAAGTAATCGAGGCGTTAGTCGGCAAGAACTGCGACATAAACGCATTAAACTTCGACGGGAGGACCGCATTACACATAATGGTATTACGAGGCAGGCTTGAATGTGCCATAGCATTACTCTCGCGAGGGGCCGAACACTCTATAGGAGATACCGACGGAAACACACCTTTACATTTAGCTGTAAAACAGACTAATACGGCAATAGTGCAGGCGTTGATCGTCTTCGGAGCGGATTTGGAAGCGAAGAATAACGCTGGGAATACAGCTAGGCACATCGTACCTACGGAGATGTCGAACAGTAGTTACGACAAGATGTTGTATCTCCTTCACGCTGTTGGCGCTAAAAGGTATGTTTTGGCCCTGTACTGACCGGTACTGTCTCGTGTCTTGATATATATAAAGATTGAATTTCTGTGGTTAAACCCACGCCCCCACGCCATAATTTTTGCTATAAACGCTAACACGATTCGTTTTGGTACTGGCGTAAAAATTGTCGCACCCGTTTTGATGCCCTAGTGAATTGTTTACCAAACATTGTTCTGCTTTGGCCCGGTATGCATAGGTACATTTTTGTATGAGATTTGATGAAGAGGCGTACATAGGTTGTCTGGAAGAGATCGCAGCTTTCGATAAGACCGCCCTATGTACACTAATATTTGTTCCTTGTTTTGTTAATATATATTGTGTGATATCTATGTAAATATTGGTGTACAATTAATAGTTTTCTATCCATCAATCTTTAAAGCCCTATTAACATTACGACACTAGTGGCGTGAAAGTAGTTTCGTTACATTAGTTTCAGCAACAGTTTCACAGTGTAAACGTCTAGTTTCGATGCATGCATTGTGAAACAGTTTTGATGAAACTAATGTCACGAAACTACTTTCACGCCATTAGTTTCATGATGTAAATAGGGCTTTAATGTTTAAAACAAACGAACCCAATTTGACCATGATAGGTGTGCAAATGATGTGTCGGGTTGTGGGCCGGGATGTTCGGCTCGGGGGGACTACAACGGGGTGCCGCCGCAGCCGGTGGCCCGCGCGGCCAGCAGGGAGCTGGTGAGCCACATGCTGGCCGTGGCCGCCATGGAGCGCGCCGCGGGCATGGAGGACACTCAGAAACAGGGAAGGTATGTTACAAAAAATGGTAACGGTAATTAAAAAAAAAAAGTTTAATTTAATTGCCTTAGTTTTCGTGTTCTCCTCGGCAAGCCCTTTCATTTGATACCCATACTATGGTAGTGCAAAAAAAAACTATTCCGCCATATTGGAGTTAAAATGACGTCACATAGCTAAGAATTTGCCTAGTCTGACGTAGATTGGCACCTACTCCAAATTCCAAATTCTATACTATGGAGTGGGGCGACCCCAGTTACATTGTTTGTGGGTTTCAACAAAAAAGCAATATTCTAAGCTTAATATTATTGCAGGTTACTGTGCCTTGACGGCGGTGGAATCCGTGGTTTAATCCTGGTCCAGCTGCTCATAAGTCTAGAAGAGGTTGTGGGCAAGCCTATCGTCCAATGCTTCGACTGGGTTGCCGGCACCAGCACCGGAGGCATCCTGGCTCTAGGTCTCGCCAGCGGGAAGACCCTTAGGGAATGCCAGAGGCTGTACTTCAAGATGAAAGAGTACGCATTCGTGGGCATGAGACCGTATCCATCAGAAGCTTTGGAGACAATATTGAAGGAATCTTTAGGTTAGTGTATTGGACAGGACGGACAAGACAGAAGTTAGTGTATTTTCTCTAATTTGTTGAAATTGCCTATCTTGTCTATTTTTGCGTTCCAACATTCATGTTAGTTTACCTGTCACCAAGGATAGAGCAGACAGAGCAATCGTCCCCATTTTGATAACAAAATAATAATTTGGTTGACCACCATCATTTCTAAATTATACTACACCGGTCCGCTGGTTATCGCTTGTCTCTGTAAAATAATATAGTCAAAACATCATTTCTATTCAGTTTAGCTGTAGGAACTCACGTTGATAGTTATCTTGGCTAAGGGGTAGCAAAAAACCAATGCTATTTTTTTTTACAGGTACTGAAACAGTTATGTCAGACATCAAACATCCCAAGTTGATGATACTAGCCGTGTTAGCTGATCGGAAACCGGTCGATTTGCACATATTTAGGAATTACAAGTCCGCACAGGAGATCCTTAACGAACATAACGGAACTACAAGTAAGTATTGCACGTAATCATACATTTTGTTCGAAATACCGATACAATAAATCATTTTTTCTAACAGTTTAAAAGCTGCGATAATAACATTAGAGGTGACTAAACAATGTATTCAATTAAGGTATACATACAGGTGTTTCAAATAATACTTTGACGTTTGTATCAGTATCGGGTGTTTATTTATTTATTTATCCATTAGAACGGCAATACAATTGCCAATTACACTAATGACACAGTAACACAATAAGTAAGACAATACAATAGGTAAGACAGATAGACCTTTCACTCTTTCATCTCACACATCTTCACACTTTCTGACACTATCACCTTCCATTCATCAGCAAATAAGTCCAGCTTGCCTGTCAATAGTTGGAATAGCCTCATGTAAATCTGTAACGTCAACAGTACCTAGAAGAGTCTTGCAGATCATTAAGACTTGGGCCACCGCCCGCCTTATTTCCAGGGAATTAAGGTTTAGGCATCCCCATAAGTATTTGGTAGGATACAGATATGGATAGTATCCAAACCTTCGTCTATAAAAGTGCCGTATAAAAGCCTTTTGCACTTTCTCCAGAATCAATGCGTACGACTTCTCATGGGGATTCCATATGCAGGCACTAGCTAGCTTCTAATTTGCTGCGATGTAATTTGCAATATATAAATGATCTAAACTTATTATTATTGAACAATATATTATTGTTTTATTTTTAAACAACAAATAAAAGTGGTTATATTGGATTTAGTTTAATTTAGATATGCACGCATATTTAGTATAATGTTACTGTTGGTGAATTGCGTGCCATATCCTTATTTAAAAATTGTTTCTCACCTAAACGATTAAATAAATGCTATGATTATATTGTATGTGATATTTTTCTTAATTTTGTTTGACTATGAAAATTCTCGCGAGCTATTTTCTGATATTCCAGGAGGATATAGCTCGCTAGAATTACCTAGTCAATCATCTCGCCTTCTCCGTTTACCGCGCGTTCTTTTTATATTTAAAATTAAATTAGTAAATTATAAAATCAAACTTTTTTTAAGTTTTACTTCCAAGAGTAAGTATTGTATATTCATGACATGAAATACTTATTTTTAACGATTTTAGTTTTTTTTTAAAATAAATAACTCTATTTAACTGTGTATATACAACATGTCCCAATATTCAACGATAATCGGGCACCAGAGGGTTGATCTGCTCATGACTACTCGAAAAAAATAAGGAAAAAAATATATTTAAAAATCCGGCCAAGTGCGACTCGGACTCACGCATTAATGGTTCCGTACCATTATCTATAAAAACGGCAAAAAATCCGTTTGTTGTATGGGAGCCCCCTTAAATATTTACTTTATTCAGATTTTTAGTATTTGTTGTTATAGCGGCAATAGAAATACATCATCTGTGAAAATTTTAACTATCACGGTTCATGAGATACAGCCTGGTGAAAGACGGACGGACGGACGGACGGACAGCGAAGTCTTAGTAATAGGGTTCCGTACCCAAAGGGTAAAACGAAAATTAAGATAATTTCAGCTACCACGATCACAATTTTTCAAAATTTTACTGACGGCAAATATCTCAATTAAATTACTAGAATTTACAACAGTAACACCTTTTTTGGACACAAAGTAAAAGCGATTACTATCAATTACGAAAATTTATGAAATTTGGTTCTTGTTTAGAAGTAGTACGCATTCTTATGGCTCGTTTTTCTAAAACATTGTACTATTTTGGAATATTGAAAAGTTGCGTCAATTTTAAAAAAAACTTTCCATAGTAGTGTCCATACGTTTTTGACGCTACACTACGATGAGTGAAAGTGGACTGAACGTAAAAATCTTACAAAATTTTAGGGAAAAAACTTACTTTGATTGATTTTTGTGTAAAAACTACATGCATTCTGAGATTTTTAAGGGTTGTAACCTCAGTAGCACTGCTATCCACGCAGTGCTACTGAGGTTGCAAATACAAAAATATTTGAAAAATTGTGGACATGGTAGTTAAAAATATCTTAAAGGGTGTGAATTTTCAAAGAATTATAAATTTTATATTATAATAAAAAATAAATTGACATTTTTTTTCCTTTTTTTTCGAGTGGTCATGATTAAGTCCACCCTCTAGTGTCCGCTTATCGTTGAATTTTGGGACACGTTGTATATGCAAATAAATGTTAAGAAAACAGTACATTTCAGTAAATAATAGTAATTTTAATTTTTCGGTTTCGGCTAAAACCCAAACCAAAGACGAAACCAGATTTTTTGGCCGAAACTGGCCGAAACCGAAACTGGAATTTCGGTCGGTCACTAGTTATATGTTATTAATGCCACAATTTTTGGCTGTCTTAATAAATAAGTTCCTGACGGGCCATCGAAGTGAATGTTCTTTGGTAAAGAGTTGGATGTAATGTCGTGTAGGTCCACACGCGGAGGCGGGCGACCAGGTGTCGGTGGTCCCGCTGGCGCCGCCGCCGCCGCCCGCGCAGCAGCTCGTGTGGCAGGCCGCGCGGGCCACGGGCGCCGCGCCCTCCTACTTCAGGGCTTCCGGCAGGTCGGTACACCAGCCCTGTCCAATATTCCGATGAAATATTGCAGCGGGATGGGGGAAAAAGCAGTGGTAATTTTCAATAATGATTACCGCTTGCTGAAACGTTGAAGGAAAACATCGTGAAGCAGCCTGTAGGCTTAGCATAACCGTGTAGACATAAGTTTTAGCTCTCTCAACTGTCAGATTTGTCAAGGTACTTGGTGGCCAAAAAAAGGCTCGAATTGACTACCACCTCCTTTTTTAGGGTTCCGTATCCAAAGGGTAAAATGGGAACCCTATTACTAAGACTTTGCTGTCCGTCCGTCTGTCACCAGACTGTATCTCATGAACCGTGATAGTTAGACAGTTTAAATTTTCACAGATTATGTATTTCTGTTGCCGCTATATCAACAAATACTAAATAACTAAATAAAATAAATATTTAAGGGGGCTCCCACAATACAACAAACGTGATTATTTTTTGGCGTTTTTATAGATAATGGTACGGAACCCTTCGTGCGCGAGTCCGACTCGCACTTGGCCTGATTTTATTTTGTTCACGCCCGCTGTACAGGCGTGAGCAGGACGACAATATAATAACTGTGAATATATCAAATAAAATATTAGCTATATTTTGTGTCCAAAAAAAGGGTTCGAATTGACTACCACCTCTCTTTTTCTAAGTCGGTTAAACATAGGGTTTAATGGAGCGTGCATTTTAGATTTTTTTCCATTGTTTTCTATTGATGTAGATACCTGGACGGTGGTCTCATGGGTAATAATCCGACACTAGACGTCCTCACGGAGTTGGCAGAACTGAATCTGGCCTTGAGGGCAACGGGACGACAGGAGGAAGCGCTGAAGACCACCCTGAAAGTTGTCGTCTCCTGTGGAACTGGCAAGTTTTGTTTTCGTAATATGTTGATATAAGTTTTCTAGGAAACTTCTTGTGCAAATTAATTTCCATTATTATGGGACACATGTGTCTCAAAATCGGCGTTAGCATCAATTTAATATCACCATAGACATTATAATCTATGATATAATGGCATTAACATAACTATACTTTTTTGTTCACTTTGTATTTACGATTCAATTTGACGTTTTGTTTTCACATATCTCGAGTAGAGATTGATCTCTATCAAACGAAGATCGGGCGCCAGATTCTTTCACAGCCATTCTTCAGGCCGACAAAATATTGTATAGGATTTTAATATATTGGATTTTTTATTAAACTTAAATACATCAAATAAATACATCATCACGCCTGTATTCCCCGAAGGGGTAGGCAGAGGTGCACTGTAGTGCTCCCACACTTCGCCGATGTATTTTGGTCCCAATGTAATAGGGGGCGAGTCTATTGCCATTATACCGGGCACATTCCCCCTCAATACGAGGGAGATTTGGGCCATAGTCCACCACGCTGGCCCAGTGCGGGTTGGTGAACTTCACACGCCTTTTTATAGACGTGCAGGTTTCCTCACGATGTTTTCCTTCACCGTTCAGCAAGTGGTAATCTTTGTTGTAAATGACATTCGCACATGAAAATTAAAATTATTAAACTTCTATTCCAAAAATGCATCGTTGAAGCGTGGGTGCACATTAGTAGACACATATAGAGAAGAGATATTTTAAATTCTGTTCCACAAAGAAAAGTGTAATAATCGGAGTATAAACCTTAGTTTAATTGTTTTTTGTACTGAAAGTGAATGAACTTGTTTCAGGTCTAATTCCTGTGACTAAGTTGAAGGATATAGATGTGTTCAAACCTGAAAGTTTGTGGGACACCGCCCGGCTGGCGTGGGGTCTCAGCGCCATTGGAAGCTTATTAGTTGATCAGGTTTGTTTTTTTGTCTCTACAGAGTGTTTCAGAAGTCCGAAATAATATTTTGACGTTTGCATCAGTATTGGGTGTACAAGTGAATGGTATAAAAAAAATATCGAAATTCGACCATGTTTCATCGTCCATTTCTATAACTCGTAATATTTCGAGTCCGATGTAAAATTAGCATGCTCTGTTTTGTGAATATTGGTAGCCGCTCCTCAGACGTGTAGTTAACACTGCTGAATAGGGTTATGGATGGTTATGCACTCTGCGCTCGCCACTCCTCCCGTAAGTAAAGCTGTAAAGGCCACCCAACGACCAAAAGCGTAGTCCTTTAAAAAAAAAGTGATGTATATTAAACTGAGGGTGTTGGTGTCAGGCGACGCAGTCTGACGGGCGCGTGGTGGAGCGCGCGCGCGCGTGGTGCGCGGGGCTGGGCGTGCCGTACTACCGGTTCTGCCCGCAGATGTCGCGCGACGTGGCCATGGACGAGCGCGCGGACGAGCCGCTCGTCACCATGCTGTGGGAGGCCTGCGCCTACATGCACGCGCACCACGACCGCGTGCGCGAGCTGGCCGCGCTGCTCACCACCACCGACACCGGTATGACACCATACTTTCTATTATCATTTCATTTTTTCAAATAAACTCAAATTCAATTATATTTATTCATCATAAATTGTAATCTAGCTTACATATTGCATCTTTAAAAGTATAGAGATCCATTTTGAAATTTTAGGATTTCGACTATAAATCTTAAAGGGACGACCCCTAACAAATATTTTTCAACAACATTATTTTTGAGTTAGGATAGAGACCTTTAAAGTTGCGATATGTTACAGTAATTGAAATTAAAAATGCGTCTATAACGGGTTAACAATTTAAGAGCTTAGTATTAAACAATTCCTTAAACTTGGTTCCTACACTAAGTAAGCTTGTCACGTAGATAACCAATTCTAAAACAAATTAAACGTTACCTATAGGTACCAGCTAATTTTTCTGCGCCGAATGAGTATGCTCCCCTGTAAAAAAATTAGCTTAAGTCAAATAGCCCCCCTCCCCTCCTAATATTCACCCCTCGATATCATCAAATAGCGTGAAAAGTTATCATTGAGAATGTTATCTATGTATATGAAAAAATATATCTACCTATGTTCATTATATAATATACTTTGTAACCATCCGACCGATTTCTTTAGCAATACAATGTATATTTTTAAGCCAAAACAAATTAAACTTTTATCCACTATAGTACTATTCTTTTTTGTTTTAGGTGGTGTTACGAAATAATAATTCAGCACAATATCGACTTAATTCCTACGTAATGGGCAATATAATAGCTTTGACATGTTTAATTTTATATAACACTTATATGTATATCTGACATAATATATAAAATGGCAGGGTTGTATTGTTAAGCAAGTTATATTATACTATTCATGTATTTGTTTACCAGTTACCATCCTAGTGGTTTGTTATCGTTAAATTGCTATTACTTATGTAAATAAGGTATATGATGGCTTGGGCTAGTGCAGTGATGGGCAAACTTTCTTAATGGGGGACCAGAAAGTTTATCGAACTTCAGAGTTCAGGGAATGTGTTCCCCTACTCTCACTACATTGTATAAAAAATATATTTGGGTACGTTCAGAAAGACTGCTCTTTTAAAAAATTGAGGTCCCTCACTATGAAGAAATTCTTAGAATTTTAGCCCCCGAGTTGGGAATTATATAGAGGGAGCACTGTACTAAGTTTTTTTTAACAACTTTGTTATTTAAAAAATGCAAAATGATAAAAGAAAAAGTTGCATAAAAGAAAACATTTTGTACCCTTACTACCTATTACAGCCCTTTTAACACCCCACTGCTGGGCACGGGCCTCCCCTCAATGCGAGGGGGATTCCGGCCATAGTGAATAAAAAAAAATACATTATGAAAATAAAGGACAGTAAAATAATAGTAAACATGCCGAAATCTTACTATGCAGTCGTTCTTATGCTTTATAAACTTTCTTCTTCAGTACAAGGCACAGTGCTTTTTTGTTTTGGTAAACCCTGCTAATGAATACAGGGAGAACTGTACTAAGTAGAATCTACTTTATACGTCAAAATATAATTATCGCGGGCCATATACTATTCATGTCCAAGGACCGTCGGCGGGCCGGTTTTAATGCTTTCGCGGGCCGGAGCTGGCCCGCGGGCCGTTATTTACCCATCACTGGTCTAGTGGTTCGAAAGTAGGCCGCTTGAATCGCTGAATGGGGTGATTCCCACCAGCGGTATATTTCGGAAATACCCTTTTCTGACTTTGACCTGGTCTGGGTGTAACTGGGAATCACCCCCAGTCCATTGTATGGGACTCACGGTACAGGCTTTGCTTAGTTTGGGATCATACGATGAGTATGTGTCTTCTGGCCATATTTTTATACTTACTGTAATATATATTCAAATAATTCACGTTACGTATGCGCAGTTTATTTGTTTATTGAAAGAGTTGTATGACTTTTATGGTAAACTGTTAACCTTTTGGTATGGAAGGTAGATGGAAGGAGTGACATCTAGGTATTAAAAGTGTCTGTCGAAATGCAATGGTTAGTTCAAAAATCTTCTACAATGGCGCTAGTGTCGATAGGGTGACAGGTATGAATATAGCAATTGTGGATGAACTGAAGTATGCCGAGTATACAATTGCTATATTCACACCTGTCACGCTGTCGACACCAGCGCCATTGTAGAAGTTTTTTGCACTAGTAATTGTTGCTTTTCGACGGACACTTTTTAATTTTTTTCCTATAGGAGATTGCGCTCCTTCTATCTACTCTCCATACTTTTTGGGTTAAAAAACACTTCGTGCGTGAAAATATATGTGAGAGCATATTTCTAGTATATTTTTTTACGACACTTACAGGTGATAGAACTGTCTTCTAAGGTATCAACGACTATAGACCCCTTTAACGACTGGCTTAACACGAGCTGCCTTTACCAGGGGCTAAGCTTCATGGATTATTAATTTATTAGTTCTATTTGGGAACAACCTACGACAAAAAATGTTGCCGTCTCGCTCATACATTCCGAATGAGACAAGGACAGCAATACGCTTAATGTAGAATCTGCGCCAATTTATAATAGTCCAGTGTGGTTAATGACTTGGATAAGAGATCTGTTATTATTGTCAAGGCACACTTTTTATGTAGGTACTTAGTACTTACACTGAGGTCCAAGAATTACTGAATTTGATCAGTATGGTGTCGATTCTGTTGGCATAAAACTAAACTAAACTGAGCGTATTGCCATATTTTTCATGGCTCAAATGTATATATAGTTAACTCTTCATTGTTACAATTCTTAAAGTAATACAATTATGTATTAAATATGAGTATGTATTAGGTGTGTTTTTATATAATACTAGCAGTGCCCGCGACTTCGCCCGCGTGGACTTTAGGGAGATTACCCGGAAATATGGGTATTATGTATTTCCCGCGGAACCGTAATGCTTTTTCTAAAATTAAAGTAGCCTAAGTTACGCTTTGGAACATCGGCTATCTGTCAGTGAAAGTCCCATTGAAATCACGTACACATGCGTCACAAACAGACAGACAGACAGACAGACAAAAAATTTTAAAATTGCGTTTTCGTTATAGGTATCGTATATACTTTCATACGCATTTGGTAAAAAAGTGTTATTTTGATATTACAAACAGACACTCCAATTTTATTTATTTGTATAGATTGTGGAGAAAGGGACCCACCACTCACCCTCAGCTTTGTCAGTATCCCAAATTATAAACCGTAAGTGTAGGCCGCGCCTTATAAATGAAACCGACCATATTGTTATTTAAAATGGATTTCCTCAATATTACACCTGATTCCATTCTATTAAATATAGTTTTATTTAATTTGTGTACATACAACAGAATTGACATTAATAGACGTATATTTTTTTGCGTTCTAATAGAATTTTATTTATTTCTGTTATTTACAAAGAGTATATTTTTAATTTACAAAAAATATTTTTGTGAATAGTTTTAAGTTAATTAATTTTATCGATATGTTGTATATATTATTCCAAAGAGATTAATGAATTACAAATGTAGTGACTACCTAATACTGTTTGTTTGTGTTGATGATTAAGTTCAATTAGTATTATCGAATGTATGTGATAATATCTCGAAGTAAAATTGTTATAGTTATAATGTAATAAATGTAGCTTATCTATGCTTACCATCAAGCGAAAGTGGATTTTATTTATTAGTTATAATGGTCCATAATAATAAAATAAACGGTTAGACTTACAGTTGTAAACTAGTCTACGCTTGTGAAATTTCATCATTTTTGCCAAAATTAAAACAAAGCGTGACGTGACTTTTGCCGCAGAAACTCAATCTCTATGTATATTGAAACAGAGTTCATTATGGTATTTGCGAAAAATCGACCATATTACCCCCGAATTAATGAAAATTATCTTGACGCATTATTACCTACTCACCGGGCGAGCGATTGAACTTGATTTCTTCGAAAGTGCACTCTGTGTCAATATGCATAAAGATATTTGTGCAATCACAGTACAAAACTCTCCCGCGTCATCGATGCAAACTTGATTGCGCGCTTTAGACGCGCATGTGGACGCAGTGCTTAAATACTACCTTTAAATAAAACAAAAATCGTTATGGAAAGCTCTTTTAATAAAATCACAATTATTCACTAACGTATGCTTATACAAAGACTCAATAATATCACATTTCTCATGTGGATATTATCAATCCACGACTAAACTAGGGTACTAATTATTCTAAATTCTCTACCTATTAAGTACCAACAATATAGGCCGATGACCGAATGGAACTAGAAGTGTCTTTTAAATGTTTAAACAATGAAAAATCCACTGGCAATGGTTACTGTGTACAGAGCGATGCGCCGACGCAATGAGACCCAAATATGACACTGTCTCGCTGGCTCATTACGTCCTTGAGAAGGACGGCAATATTCGGTAATGCTTGAAGCATTACTTGCGCGGGCGCATCGTACATTCGGAAAGACGGTGGAAACATGGATGGATTAGATTATAGAATAACATTTATAAACTAAAACGTTTCCATTTTTTTTTTATTCCTTGTCGCCAAATGTGTAAGTACAAAAAAAAATTTAAAATAAATTACAAAATTATTAAGTAACATGAGATTCCACTATGTTGCAAATAAGTACAGTCAGCGTAATAACTACATAACCAACATTTTAAGTAGTAAGCGCCACCAAATTAAAAAGGTACTCTTGCAGCGTTTAGCCTCTAAAGTTTGACTGCGGACAATTTTGTTTATGCCAAAAAACAAACTTTTATTTCTATATTGAGGTACTTTGATAAATATTTTCTTTAGTTTTACCTATAGGAACGTAAAGTCTTAAAACTAGAAGCCCAAATTGTTACTCTGGTTACGCCATTTAGGGCGATCTAAGGCTCAAAAGCAACGTTGAACTAACTTATAGACTAATTGAAAAAAAATAATGAATAGACACCACATACGTCCATAAATTAAAATGCATATCGAGGGTTAAAAGGCGAATTGACTCAAGCGCCATTTTAGTAACTTTGCACGAAACCCAGCTCAAAATAGGGTGAAAATAGCTGACTTCAACGATATATACAGGGTGTATCAGAAGTCCGAAATAATACTTTGTGTACATATACGGTAGCTCATATGTGGATGCTTCGTGAAGACAGTATATACATAACTATCATAGTTTCTGAGTTATAGACCTTTGAATTATTGTCACAGGTATTGTGTTCTGGCCTTTGGGTATATTCATAATCCTATTCAGCAGTGTAAACAACACTTTTGAGGGGCGACTACTAATATTCACAAAGCAGAACAATCAAATTTTACAAAGGACTCGAGATATTTCGAGTTATAGAAAAGGACGACGAAACAAAAGTGGGAAAATCATGGTCGAATTTCGATAAAATTTTTATACCATTCAGTTGTATATCCGATACAGATGCAAGCGTCTAAGTATTATTTCGGCCTTCTGAAACACCCTGTATAACTCAAAATCGCCCTACATGGCGCTCCAGTCATTTCGCCTTTTACCCGTCTATATTACATTTAATAGTCCATGGACAAATAAAGTCGAGACATGATGCACCGTACATCATAGAACCGTATCAGCTGCTCTTAGTATCATGTAAAAAACAACTTATTTTTGTAGCAAAACAACTAGAAACAACCGACATAGGTAATAAAACTAAATGAACAACCTTATTGTGTTTCACTGACAATGTTTTTGGTTCTTACCATCAGATATTTTTCATTCAAAACACCTCTTTTACTATTAGGCACATGTTAAAAATGTTTTAGATTATCAAAGTATCAAATATACTAACCCCTTAACTTATAGAAACTATCCATTTAGGTACAGTGGCATTGTACTGAAAAGCGAAATTATCAGCATTAATAGTTTTTAGGTGGATTATAATTTCCATAAAAAATGGGGGTAGTTCACAGAAATTTCTAAGTAATTTTCTATTTCAAATTAGTAACGAATTTACTGATCTGAGTGTACTTGAGTGGCAATTTAAATAACAAATACTTACCATATTCGCAAGAGTGTTTCAAAATTAAATCATTAATATATCTATGGACGCCTCATATTCGGGCTAAGACAGTAATGAGAGGTGTATTAGATGCATGTGAATGGTAATAAAAGTTATCTTTTAGTATGTAATTTAGTACTAAACAGGGTCTCAAGCGTACTAGCAAATTGTAGAATAAGTATGGCTTAATTTATCAACAACATTTTTCAATAACAGTGCAAAGTCTTCATCCTAGCAGTCATATTCTAGATATCTATCAATATAAAAATCTATTTCTGTTCGTTAGTTTCGATAAAACTCAAAAATAACTTGATTTGAGACTAAGACGATTTGATTTTTGTTTTGTTCATTTATAGGTACAGGGTGGGTTTAAACTAAAGATGAAAATAATTTGAAGGTGATACGAAATTCATCGGGTCATTGATAAAGGTTGTTTCATACCCATTATAAAGTGAAGTCATTATCACTCTACAATGTTAGCAGTCTTAAGGCCTGGTCTGAGGTAAAAACCAATTAGCTCTCTTATGTATTATAAATAGTTAACAAGTCTTGATCATATTCACTGTAATGGAGGAACACATTTCTGTTTAAAAATTAATAAAATTAACACAAGAACCGGAATAGAATTAAAAAGAACATTTTAAGTCATCGCCCAATAAGTACTCGCATTATATTTTTTAAATTGCAAGAAAATCAGAAATAATTTTATAATTTTGGTAACAAATATAAAAAAAAACTGTACATTCGGTACAAAATTTATAACTATAGATCTCTATAAATGCTAAATTATCCAATTAAGTCCATTTATCGTTATTGTTTCGTCCTAATCGAAAGTTATTTAGGGATGGCAGATACGTTTATAAATTAAGTTTGGCACACTAATTGCATGGTGACTCCACATGAATATAAAGAAAAAACAAATGTAGCAGTAATCCAGAATTTTTATAAGAAACGAAAATAACGAGAAATGGACTCAAAAGCCCATTTCAATCTGAATCATAACATCCGAACATTTATTGCATTAGAATTTTTATCCAACCTTAGTCGCGAATATTAAAAAAAAAAATGTTTTTCTTAAAAAAAATACAGATAATCTACTGCCCCTTTACCAACAAGTCACTTATATTCAGTATTGATTTGAAACATTCAAATCAATACTGAATATAAGTGACTTTCAGTTTTTGACAGTTAAGTTAGTATAAACTATGTCAAAAAACGCCATCCCCCAAATAATATCCAATGCAACAAATGAACGGGACCACCAGCTAAAATAAACATGATTTGGTCATATTTGGCATGAAAAGAAAATTAAAACTTACGTATAAAATCGCACTTCAACAACTATTCAGAAAAGGCACCGTCGTGATTTTAATGAATTAAAAAATCCAAAGCATGAAAATTTTAGCACGGAAATAAAATTAAAAATAAAGGTTTACGCAGTAACGATATGCCCATTCCCATTTGTATCCCGAATAAATTAAAATCACTTAAAATCTAGTTTCCATGCACTCAGATTTTAGCAATACACAGCCCTTCCGACGTTATAAAGATTAATGTAATCGTTTATAAGCGTCGTATTCGCAATTATTAATCATATATCACAACATGTAAACCTTTGACACAATATTATAAGGATATAAAGGAACAATAGACCATGAAATAACCAAACGTAGTTTATGAAACGCATTGTGGTCAAGGCACTAACATTCTCATTACTATTTATGAATTATGTATTTCGCTTTAGATTCAAAACTCACGGTAAAACAAGAAAAGGGGGTTTTAAAAAAAGGAAAATGGGCCCTGAGACCAATCCTTTAGGGATGCCAATTGATTACAGTTTTAAAAAGGATTGTTTCCGTATATGATGTCCTTATTTATATTGTGCCTTTGTTATATAGCCGAAAGTATTGTACGTCACAGTAGTAGCGTCGTGGTGGTTTAATATGGATCGTCCGGGTACTCCATGTTGGCAATCAAGTTTCGCTTCTCTTCCTTGCCGGGTTTGGAGTCGAGCAGCGATGGTCTTATTGTTGATCTGGGCTCGAAGCAAGGCTGTAACAAGGGTTCGTTAAAGTATATTTTAATTAAATACATTACAGAAGTCATCATGAATCCACAACTATTGTAGCTAAACGTCTTATTTTCAAGGTAAGGAAGTACTATGTTTAAATATACATTGAATTCTGTGGTAAAAGTGACAAGACCACGTGCAAAATTCGCTAGCATCATAGATGACATTTTGTTGGAAAATGAGCCATTATTAATATATAGTATTGGAAAAAATCTCCTTAATTTAGGCATGATTTCGGTTATATCTTGAAAGGAACCAGAAAAGGGTCAAAACTAAACGATTTTATGCTCAAAACATAAATAAAATTTAGGTTTAATTCATTTTTAGGGTTCCGTACCCTAAGGGTAAAACGAGAGACTTTGACTTTGCTTTGCTGTCCGTCCGTCCATCCGTCTGTCACCAGGCTGTATCTCATGAACCGTGATAGCTAGAGAGTTGAAATTTTCAAAGATGATGTATTTCTGTTGCCGCTATAACAACAAATACTAAAATACAAAATAAAATAAATATTTAAGGGGGCTCCCATACAACAAACGTGTTTTTTTTTTGCCGGTTTATAGATAATGGTACGGAGCCCTTTGTGCGCGAGTCCGACTCGCACTTGGGCGGTTTTTAAAGATATCGTTGTGAGTATCAGGTGCTCATTATAAACAGCATTACATGCAAATATTAAAATGATCCTCACGTGGGTCGAAAACGTGCGCAAATGTGACTCAACCCTACTTGTTTTTGAAGTGATAATTTCTTACGGGAGGGTAAACCGCTTCTTTACGTAACGCGTTACGGAGCCAGTCTATCTGGCCAAATAATAACCTAAGCTTTTCTAAAAATACATCATCACGCCTGTATTCTCCGAAGGGGTAGGCAGAGGTGCACTGTAGTGCGCCCACACTTCGCCGATGTATTTTGGTCCCAATGTAATAGGGGGCGAGCCTATTGACATTATACCGGGCACATTCCCCCTCAATACGAGGGAGATTTGGGCCATAGTCCACCACACTGGCCCAGTGCGGGTTGGTGAACTTCACACGCTATAGAAAGCTATAGACGTGCAGGTTCCCTCACGATGTTTACCTTCACCGTTCAGCAAGTGAAATTTGAAAATGACATTCGCACATGAAAATGATCTCAGAGGTGCGGGCCTGGGATTTGAACTTGCACCCCTTACGTTCAAGGCGAGCGTTCTTGCCCGCGAGGCTACCACTGCTTTACCAAGCTTTTCTGAGTTAAATAATTTCAATATTAAATATTTCAACTTAGATTACCTTCTCTCGGGCGTCCCGAGACGCACACATTTTTCATTTTTAAACTTTAACCCTCAGTTTAAGCATTTGTGGTTTACTGAAGTGTGTTGTTGATGGAATGATAAATTATTTTGTTTTGTTTGTATATCTACTCATTCAAGCTTGTTGTTATTTATTATAAGATACCCATTCTATGTAGGTACTCACTGTATATTGCAGTGCAAAGAGTCTTTGTAGGTTTAATATGGACATTTTAGAATTTATATAAGTGGCAATTCAACCATTACTTCTATGAAACTTAAAATTTAATACGTTCTTTTAACACTTTTGATAAAACACAATACGCCGAGACAATAAAATTTAAGTGACAATGCGACTTAATTTATGCATTAGTAAATAAATTAAAGTGCCAGATATGATAAATACATAATTATAAAATGAAAAACGTAATTATTTTATCAGTTTCGGGCGACATATTAAACGGCTTCGTAATCCTCCATGTTTACTTATACACCCATAGCTCGGCTAGCATGTCAGCCAAGACTAGTCTTTTCTATAAAATAAGACAGTGAGTCTAGTCTTGGCTTGCGTGCTAGCCCTGCTGGTTGATTGGTTGTTGTTAAACAGGCAGCAGTGAATCCGGCCTTTTGATAAATAATTAAGCAACAAATGTTTGAAGAATGGGTACCTAGACAGAAGATAGCCAACTCACGGCCAACAGCGTAATCATATCAAAAAAAAAAAAGAAGATAGGTAGGTTTTATATTTTAAACCAATATCATTCCATTCGAATTATTTATTCGTAAATAAATAATATGTATCGGTAAGTAGGTACGTAGATATAATATGTGTTTTAATGAACAAGTGTTTCCTGTTAAACATAAATTATTATTTTGAAAATTAATTACAGAGCAGAAATATTCAAAAAAAAAGGCACGGTTTAATTGTGTAAATATGAATGACGATGAAAATGAAATTATAATTGTACGCTTTTAATTTTTGAGACAAACAGCAGTTTTGTTTATTGTATAGGTAGGTACATTGTAGAGGTGAACTGAAGGTTACTGTTTCAGGTAGGTTACCTACATACAGACATCTACATTTATACAAATAAATAAAATTGAAGTGTCTGTCAATATAACACTTTTTTACTAACGTATAAGAAAATATACTTAGGTATCTATAACGAAAAAGCAATTGTATTTTTTTTGGCTGTTTGTTATGGGTTAACTCTCAAACGGTTAGACTGATTTTGACGCGAATTTCACTGGCCGATAGCTTATGTTATAAGCAGTAAAATATGCTACTTTAATTTTGGTAAAATAAGAAGGATTTCTTAATTCCACGCGTTCGAAGTATTTTGGTGACATTATTTTGGTGACGACGGCTTGGTCCAGTGGTTTAAGAGTAGGCCGCTTGACTCACTGAACCGAGTGGTTGCGGGTTCGATTCCCGCCAGCGTCAAATTTCGGAAATGGCCTTTTCGAAATTTGCCCTGGTCTGGGTGTAACTGGGATCGCCCCCAGTTCATTGTATGGTACCCATAGTACAAGCTATGCTTAGTTTGGGATCATACGATGAGTATGTGTTGTCTGGCGATATTATTATATTATTATTATATTTTTAGATGACCCTAATTAAGACTTGTATCTAACTAATAAGTACCGGGTCAATACAATATTGCTTGTGAATTTAAGCTGTCCTCAGGCCACCGGTAAACAGACTATACATAATCGTTCAGTAAGTAACTATATCATTATATTTCTGTACCGATTTTTTGTGTTATTACTATACCTACCTATAATAATAAGCCGCCATATCGGTAAATAAATGTACCTACCGGATTTTTTGGGTAATAAACTGCCTAATATTTTTAAGTTCATAGATTCGTAATATACAGTTCTCTACCAGCGTGGTGGACTATGGCCTGAATCCCCCTCGCATTGAGGGGAGGCCCGTGCCCAGCAGTGGGACATTAAAAAGGGCTGTAGTTATTATACAGTTCTTATGTGTCTCTATCAAAGTAACGAGCTTCAGGCCTCTCGCACCCTGGGGCGTTGTCGCCCGCGCGTTATAGTTTTTGCCATAGGAAAACGAACTGTATTGACACATTGAAAAAGTTCATTCTACAACAAAATGACTCTGATAGCGGTAGCGAATTTTGAGGCGTGGGGCTTTAACAATAGTAATTCAATCCTTATGTACTTATGCACAGAGTTCGTTTTCCCAGTGTGCTTCATTATGTTGTATACTTACAGTTTCACAGATGTTCATGTTGCAGCAATTCTCGATGGTGATCTCGCACTGATCCGGTCGCGCCGTCATCGGAGTCACATTCTTGTTCACTATTATACGCTTCTTGATTCTGAAAATTAAAAAAAAAGTTTGAAAAACTGTAACCCGCCTACAAAAACAAGGTAAATCCGACTCCTCCTATTGTTGAAGTCGGTTAAAATGTAGCCTATGTTACCCGGGCCATAACAACGAATCGATTGACACCTTATTTATCAAAATCGGATGAATAGTTTAGACTGCTAAAATCATAACCCTTCCTTTTGGCCGCGCCGTAGTTGGTTAATAAATTTGTTTATTCATCCACCCTCTTTATTATATTCATCACCAACTTTTAATTAGTACGTGTATTTATTTAATCAGTATTTGCTATTAATTACGTGACACGGAAACATCCGCTAATCGGAGGTGGAGCCATTCCTAATCGTATTAAGCATTTGTTTACTCTGTGGTACAGACACATCAGCAATACAGCGAGCCGAGTATTTGGCTGGCACTGACTTCAAGTAGATGAGTGGGTAGCGCTTATCTATACAAAATAAATAAAATTGGAGTGTCTGTTTGTAATATCAAAATAACACTTTTTTACCAAATGCGTATGAAAGTATATACGATACCTATAACGAAAACGCAATTTTAAATTATTTTGTCTGTCTGTTTGTTTGAGGTAAATTTCTAAACGGCTGAACCGATTTCAATTCCAAGGCGTAACTTAGGCTACTTTAATTTTAGAAAAAGCATTAGGGTTCCGCGGGAAAAACATAATACCCATATTTCCGGGTAATCTCCCTAAAGTCCACGCGGGCGAAGTCGCGGGCACAGCTAGTAATAATTATAAAAATTAAGTTTTCGCTTTTGAGTGTCTATTTGTGGTTTTGAAGCCGGTTTTTGTTTTTGAAATCCCGATGTTCGTATGTTTAAAAGTTGTTTTTTTGACAATTCATTGTTCCGCTCGTTGTATTCATGTGTCAGTGGGTTCATCCGCCATCTTTATCACATTCATCACTCATTAATATTTATAATGTTTATTTATTGATTTGCTGTTGCTAACAATTGTAGAATACTCGGTATTCGCAGGTGCAGCTAGCTAATCCACATCTTATTTTATTCGTTTTGTAAGAGATCAAGATAATATTATTTAGGTATGATCGCCATTTTGATAACAAACTGAATAACTTACCGACCTAATTACTTAATTTATGTTTCAGTCTTTAAATCACGTTATGCTGTATTGAAGTTATTGCCAGAAATTTAAGGTCATTTTCACTTGACAAACTTAGCCCATGCAAATGTGTTTACCGTTTAAACCAAATTTTTTTCTAGCAGAGTACAAATTAACGCTACCCGCAGATTTCAGATTTTTTTGTCGGTTGTGAAGTAAACACCGGAAAACAACCAAGTGCTTACGTATGCGCACCACGCTATTGTAAATAAATAATGTTTTTATACACCTATATCTACTTCCAAATATCTAGTTTATGGTCTCTAACATTATAACAATAGCAGCAGGATTAGCACGCAGGCCAAGACTTGACCCAATGGATTGTATCGCATAATCGACGTTCTTGTCTTGGAGTACATGCTAGGCGAGCCAAGTACAAGTTAATCTGTGTATGGTAAAGTTACCTTGGTCGTCTCCTCAAGTGTAATATCTTAGTGATGAGCACGGCGCAGGCAACGCATAGCAAGCCGCACAGGGTTCCCAGGATCATGATGATAGGATCCCTTACATAGTCCCACCCACCATCGCAACTCTCTAAGATTTCATCGTCTGTGCGAATGACACGCCCTGATGTGTACATCTCTCCTGTTGTACTGTTTTGTTGGGCTGTGCAGCTGGAAGAAATTAAAGGATCGTTAAAATTGGCATTTGGTAACATACATTTGTGTTTTCATACTCTGACCAAATTATAATAGTAGCCCACATAAGGTTTTTTTTGAACTAGAATCCTTGCGTCTTTTGCTTACCTGTTAAAAAGAGTAACCATAGAGTTTCCTGACCATTCTTCTTCGTTCCATTTTCAATGTGTAGTATCCTTATTGGTTACGTTTAAATCATTTCACAGCAGTTACAGGTTCTTTAGATACAAGACGTATGTATTAACTTACTTGCAAGATGATTCCGTAGATACCACTGGTGTCTCCGTAGTAATGACTACTACTTTAGGTGTCTCACATCTGGAACCCTCATAATCAGTAGGACATTGGCAGACTGGTTCATTTTGATTGTTCATAGAGCAAACTCCACGATTCAAGCAGAAGCCATGACACATGTTGAATTCACACCTTTCCCCGGTGTAACCAGTTTGGCATCTGAAACGGATGATAAAGATTAATTATAAGATAGTAAAGTTAGAAAGTGCTAGCTCATCTGTGGGGTTAGCACGCATGTCAAGACAAGATCTTTGTCACGGATTTGCTCGCTCGCTCTCTGACTAATTTCATACGAGAGAAGGAGACAACGTTAAGATATGACGAGGCATACGTCTAGTCTTGGCGCACATGCTACAAGTGCAGCTTTGCAGAATGGATTTATGTCGCAAAACTATTACGTAGTTTTTGCAATAACTATGTTTTTATATGATTAGGTAGCCATAAAAAATAAATGATGGCATATTTTAAAACTTACCGGCATTTAGGTTGACCATCGGTTGTGAAGGTACAATCCCCATGGAGACAGAAATTCTGGCACACAGATATATCGCATCTCTCTCCCGTATACCCAGGCGTACATTTACAAACCAACTTGCCGTTTACTTTAACTCCGTGGACGCAGAACAAGCCAATATCAGCCGGGATATGGAAAGAATCACTGATATCCGTTGTGTTTTTTGACAGATTTGTTAACACCTCACATTCAGAGATGCCATTAGCTTGATCTTCAATGGCATAGTTAGCGGCGATGCCGAATGGTTTCTCGTCACGGAAGACCACCAGTTGTTCCGGCTCCTTCTCTGTCGGTTTGTATGTAAGATTCTTCGGCAACTGCCAAACAGACTTAAACGCCCAGTCTACCCAGTAAATTGAGTCCTTTGAGACGGTCAAAGAGTTCGGCTGATGGAACGCGCCTGCAAGTAATGTCTCTCTGTTCTTCCCGTCTAAGTCTGAACTTTCTATCGAATAGTGAATCCCTTCTTTGTCGTCAGCCCAGTAAAGCTTTTTACTTTGTTGATCAACAGCCACGCTGACCGGCATATAGATGTCGCGGCTGATGACGACTTGTCTGTCACTCCCATCGAATTTAGCCCTCTCTATTGTAGGCTTTGAAATATTTGTATTTGTCCAGTAAATATAGCTGAAATATCCAAACATTCATCAATAAATTCTGGAAACTCTGGGTTCGTAATTGATAGATTAATATGAGTTGAGTGTGCAACTTACCCTCTACAACTGTCCACAGCAATACCTTTTGGGATTTCATCATCCATTTTGATCAAAAGGTTGCCGTAAACGTCGTTTTTGGATCCGGGTTTCATTGAGATCCAGTAGATGCTCCTTTCGTCACTGTCGGTCCAGAAGAGCATTCCTTGAACGGGGTCAAATGCGAGACCTTGGATGTTTTCGTACGACTTTCTTCTTACTAGTGACTGGTATTTCCTTGTCGCTAGGTGGTAGCTGAAGATGGAGGCGTTGTCGCTCTGTTTGTCGACGAATAGCAGCATATTGTGGACGGCATCGTATGCTAACGCTGTCAGGTCCCTGAACTGGACCCCTTCGCTGTCCGTTTTGTTTTTGTTGCCGTAGAATTCTAATTTATCCCCTGTGGTTACGGCGATGTCTGTAACAAGTAAAAAAAGACATTATAAATTGGAAGTTTCGACTTATATTTCTTTTATATGCTGTATCATCTAAAACCTGTTCTTATTTATAGGAAGACTTGATAATCCAATTATTCCTATCTGACCTTCATGACAAGCTAATTCACCTACAAAAACGATTGCATGTCAACCTCGTCATTGCGCGCGCGACGTTCAAAGTATGAGATTTGTAACAATCAGAGATAAATAAGACAATCAACCTTATCTCGACTATGTAAATAACATTTTACATAAAGTATTATTTAGTTAACGCTACCCAATCGCGGAGGTATTACGCAATGATGATGATCAGTGCAAGTGCCAAGGAGTTCGATAGCGTGTACAGTTTGGCAGGGTTGCACATTACAGCGTGGTCTCGTGACTAACATTGATTGCCGAGGTTAGTCACACTACATAATAGCTTACATAATAACTAGAGTGTCTAGCTGTGTGCGTGACTCAATTCAGATTAATAGCTGTAGTAGTTGCCATGGCAATAATGAGATCCTGACTAGGTAAAGGAAATATATATACCTACTATATAGGCAAACTTGACTGGAGATTCCGACTATCTGTGATGTCAGTACCGTTTTACCAACAAAGAAGGCAGAATACAAAACGCAAGCCGCCACTTGCTCCGTATAAAATGCAAGAAAGTTTCTGTCGAATAGAATATGGAACTTAAAACTCATTCCCATACAAATTACAGAAGATAGATAGTGAGAAGTTATACCCACCCACAACGTGGTAAAGATCGACAAAGGACTTAATCTCTAAATAAATTTGGCATGAAGACTAGTAGGCACAATCATTTTAAACGACGCGTTCAAGTATTTAGTGTGGGTAGGTCGGAGAGGTATTTTTATTTTGTTATTTTTCACCAATACGTAACCTACCTAACTCGTGACTTTAGGCCTCCCGCACACTGGAGCGTCGACCCTCACTCGTCAAATTTTTTGCCAGTACTTAAACGAACTGTATTTACACAGACAAAGTTCATTCAACAACGAAACGACCCTAACAGCGCGAGAAGATTGACGCGTCGAGGCGTGACTTTTATGACTGAAATTAATTCTTTATGAATATTTACACAAGAATTCGTTTTGGTATTTGCAAATTTTTTGACGCCCAAATGTGTGCGGTGCTTTAATAAATAACACTGACGTAGAAAGTCTATAATACCTACATTTTATATCAAACATGAAGTATCTCGTGCTTATTAATTCATTTCTGCTACAAAACGGTCAAAGAAAATACAATCAAAGAATAATTGTGTTCTTTGAAAATAAATCTGTTCATCCCGGGTGGTAGACATAAAATTAAATTAGAATTCTTGTTAACAAAACGTTATAAATTACGATTACGATAAGGTTGAATTTTATTCTTATTCTAATGAAGAATCGCCATTGTTACAAATATCAGCGTTGAAAAATAAATTGTGATTCGATGATAACGTAATTTATTGACATATCAGTATGCGAATAGGCCAGTATAAAAAACCGGCCAAGTGCGAGTCGGACTCGCGCACGAAGGATTCCGTACCATTATCTATAAAAACGGCAAAACAATCACGTTTGTTGTATGGGAGCCCCCTTAAATATTTATTTTATTAATTTTTTTAATATTTGTTGTTATAGCGGCAACAGAAATACATCATCTGTGAAAATTTCAACTCTCTAACTATCACGGTTCATGAGATACAGCCTGGTAACAGACGGACGGACGGACGGACAGCGAAGTCTCAGTAATAGGGTTCCTGTTTTACCCTTTGGGTACGGAACCCTAAAAATGAGACACGTAGGTACCTAATGCTAATGTAGGATCTCTTGTATCAAAGACGAATGCGACTCCTGCCCTCTTACCATGACCTTTTTGCAGTAATGTTATTGAAATACCTAATCAAATATTTCGACAGTTTACTTATTAAAAAAACTGTAAAAAAAAACAAAGTTGTATTAAAATATTACTGCTGAAAGAGGTGACCACACCCTGTGCGAGTCGTGATTAAAACTCGGAAATTCCCTTGTGTATACATATATACTACCTACCTACCTACCTACCATTTGTTATTTGCATATCATAAAATGCACGGTTATCCTTTGCAAGGTGCCGGATAATTGTATGGAAATCATTTTGAAATATCATGGGTTACTGGTCGGAAATTTCCGACTTTTGAGTATCTGTCGTAAACCATGGGTTGTCTGAAATCCCCACAATGTTATGAGGATAAAGCCCCGCGCTAATAGGTGTGGCAAAACGCACGGTTTCACAATGCATATTATGGGGTGACCTTGTTTGGACCTAAAATCAACTTTTTGTCAGGAAACTGGGCACATTACCCCTCAATGGGAAGAAGATTCCGATTCTCAGGTCTAGAGCGACATAAATTATATTCAAGTATGTACAAGAACTGTCTTTCATAATACATATACATATATTGTTCATGTTAATATTTTTTACGAAATGAGCGAAATGATGATATTTAATGGAATAAGATGAGGAATGGCTTCACCTGCGACTAGCGCGGGTATTTCGCCAATGTCAAGTAATTAATAGCAAGGACAAATTCAATAAATACACGTAATAAATAAAAATGAATGATGACAGTGATAAAGATGGCGGATTAATCCATTGTTCATGTTAATCGTTTTCAAAAATATTTATTAGGACCATCCGCCATCTTAATTACATTCATGACACAACTATTTATAATCTGTATTTATTGAATTGGTTCTTGCCATCGAGATAGGGTGATATTGCTATTAATCACTTGACATTGGCATATTAAAATTAAAATTTATGCCATAAAATCTCAAAAAAGAAAAAGAACATTAAAACTTCGTTATTATTTCAAAAAATAAATAAAGGAAAGTCATGAACCTTTTTGATATCATACCTAAAGGTTAGTACGAATGCGGTTACAATTGTTTATAAATAAATATAAATGAATTAAATCAAGGTTATAAAGGTATATGACATGTAATCAGTCTCTTACCGTAGGACGGATATTGTGTGGAATCAACAAAACTGGTTTTAATAAAAATATTAGACTGTCTGTGACGTGCGTTTGCGCATGAGAATTTCGTATTGCAAATGTTTACTGACGTACAATGGTTGGGTTTCTTAACATTTTATTTTTATGAGATATTCTTAACGTTTGTTTCCATTATTACACAGACCATATACCTATGTATCTGCCTATGTATATACCTATACCATATACCTATGTATCTGCTCTGTGCATTACTATAAAAGTACGCTTGACTTTACTTCCATTCTATTAACTACAGCCCTTTTAACGTCCCACTGCTGGGCACAGGCCTCCCCTCAATGCGAGGGGGATTCAGGCCATGGCTCAGTGCGGGTTGGCAGACTTCACACATCTATCGAGAACTAGTCAAGTTCCCTCAGACGTGCATGTTTTCCTTCACCGTTTCATAGCAAGTGATAATCCCGGATGAAAATGAGATTCGCACATAAACCCAGAGGTGCGAGCCGGGGTTTGAACCTGCACACTTTGATTGCAAGGCGTGCGTTCGACCACTCGGCTACCACTGCTAATAAGTTTCTTGTTAATTACATACAATACATTAGCTTTACACTGACCTACATTATATTCTATAGTAATGTGCAAATTATTATGGATTGAGTGGGTCTTCGCTCTGGCAAGAAAAAATACAGAGTGTAAACCCCTCAGTATTTGGACTATAAGACACTTGTATAGTGTTAAAACCCAATAGTGCCAAAACTTAAAAAATCGTTTTATTGGTCCATCTTAGAGCATTTTGATGGTCTTTTCAGTGGTGTAATCGACTTTTACCACAACAACGATATTATATGAATAAAATAGAAATTTAGTCCGTATAACGTAATAAAATTGGATATACAATTGTGACAATTTTATACTTATATTGCCTTTTAGCACTATACCCTCGGTATATATTTTATCCCGTGGCGCCTCTTTTACATTCATGCGTAATGAAAGAACGTTTGTCTATGGACTAGTAATTTATATTCTCAAAAAAAAAACGATTTAATTACCTAATTGTTTAAATATTTTTATCTGTATTTTTTTAATCGCATCAAAAGATTTTGTCATCTGCCGAGTGTAGGTTAAAAAAAATAATATAAAAGCCATACGAGACTGCCTCATAGAATATAACCTATCCAGTTAAATCAAGATCTCGAAATAACGAGAACATTACAAAATCAATAAGATCATGTTGTTTGTACGAGTGGAGTTCATTGGAAGTCGCCCAACGAACGGGTAACAATAGTGGGAACGGACCGCGTGCGTCGGCGCATACCCACCTGTGACGTGCTTGAGCGGTTACCGAGGTACGTTATGTCAAGTAATTATCTTCTACGTAATTGTTTAAGTACACACTTCACCTCATTTACGATGCCTTTACCAGTTTTAAAAATATACCTAGCCAAAACCTGCTCTCACAAGCGCGTCAAAACAAAAATGTTTGCCCATAAATAGTCACAATTATTAGGGATTTTATACTACTAGTGTTTTAAAACAGAATGGGCGTCTCAGGTGGCATTTCGAGCCCGCGCTGACTCCGCCATTGTTGTTTCCCCATATATTTGCCATATACTATAGGTACATGAGATAACAATGGCGGAAAAATCGCTACAGAGTTACCTATACGAAGAGTGGAGTCGTTATGGCTACTCTAGATACTCTATGGTACGTACCTATAAGTTCAAAAATCCTTGAATATGGCGTCCCACGTGCTTCGGTCGGTACGTTAATGAATTAGCATCTCGTAGCTATTTGTAGCGGTCGAATACACGAGAACTATATTTTAGTGTTAGTAAAAATACGTTTTACTCATTGACACATACTAGACGAACGGTCAGCCACACAAAAAGTGTCCTCGAAATATTAGCACCAGAATATATGAAAAGTTTTATTTTTTAAGGGAATTTGTACCTTTTTCTAAGAAATAAAATAAAATAATAAAATAATGTAAGAATAGTGTCACAAAATGCATGTAAACCAGAATCATGGGTGTATTTTATAAGGTATGCAGAATATTTTTTTCTTTAACACGCAAACGAAAACGGGATATTTTAATGCCGTATAAATAATGCAATTCGCATAATGTAGGTACCGTATTATTTTTTTAAATTCACCTAAGTATGTGTGTATAACTATTTAGTATATATAAAAATATTCTTTGATATGCATTTATTCTTAAACGGTGACGGAAAACATCGTGAGGAAACCGGTGTGCCCGGTATAATGGCAATAGGCTCGCCCCCTATTACATTGGGACCAAAATACATCGGCGAAGTGTGGGCGCACTGCAGTGCACCTCTGCCTACCCCTTCGGGGAATACAGGCGTGATGATGTATTTATTTGATGTATTTATTTATTCTTAAAATACGTCAGTATTTTATTATTCAAGCCGGTATTAAAATGATTATGTACGAGTCCTATGACTTTCATTGTGTCAATGTCAGGGGTCAACTGTGAATTATTATTTTATTTTTAAAGATACCTGTGAATGTGTATAAAAATATATATTTTATTTTTCATAAGAATGTACAACAGATGCACACATACATTTTTACTACAAAACTTCCACACTAGGCTAAGCCAGTCCTATGAAATGAAGATAAACGAAAGTTTGTCTCTTTACTTGATATAAATCAATACAACATTACGCCTGTATTCTCCGAAGGGTTAGGTAAAGGTGCACTGCAATGCACTAACACTTAAACAATGTATTTTGGGCCCATACAATAGGGGCCGAGGCTTTTGTCATTATACTGGGCGCATTTACACTTAAGATTTGGTCCATAGTTCACTACGCTGGCCTTGTGCGGGTTGGTGAATTTCACACGCCTTTCTATAGACGTGCAGATTTCCTCACTATGTCTTCCTTTATATAGATTAACCTTGTCTTTATGTACCTAGATAACTAAGTTCAGATAACTATTGATCCTTATAAATTCTGCGGTTTTTTGTAGTAATATATCATTCGTTTGACAGAATAAAATGTAGGTGATTACTATTAGCTATTATTAATCTATATACAATGCGGAATCGATTAGTAATAAGGACATAGATAATTACCGATACAAAGCACAAATATACGTAAAAAGTTGAACAACCGGACATGATACATAGGAAGTGGGAAAACCATGGGGTTAGCTCATTTAAATACTGGTCCAATATGTGAATGGCGACTGATATACAGTCGCTGATAAAGCAGGGAATTCTGACTACCTACGCAATACTAAAGACTCTATTGCGGTTTTAGTGTACCTGTTCAAGAAAAATATATATACTTATGTACTTCCGCATGAGAGCTTTGATGATTTGAGTGAGATATAATTAAGAAACATACGTTATATCTGAATCAAACCTTAATCGTTCCCCTACTAGGGGTAGAATTAGATAGGGAGGCAAACGAGCAGACGTTTCACCTGATGGTAAGTGATCAACGCCGCCCATGGACACCTGCAACACCAGGGGCATCGCAAGTGCGTTGCTGGCCTTTAAGGAATGAGTATGCTCGTTTCTTGAAGATACCTTTGTCGCATCGGTCCCGGAACACCGCTGCAGGAAGTTATGTTTGTTACACTTTCACGCAAAAACTACTGAACAGATTTTGATAAAACCTTACAGTAGGTAAGTAGGTATCATTGTTTATGCATCAGAAGAACTGGCTACAACCTATAACGATATTGAATCATTGAAGTCTATGCGGATGAAGTTGCGGGTAGGAGCTTGTACTATCTGAAGTTAATATATACAGGGTGTATCAGAAGTCCGAAGTAATACTTAGCCCATATGTGGACGCATAGTGAAGACAGTTTACCTAACTATCATAGTTTCTGAGTTACCATCGAATATTTGTCATAGGTATCGTGTTCTGGCCCTTTAAAACATCCATAACCGTATTCAGCAGTGTGGACTACACCTTTGAGGGGCGACTACCAATATTCACAAAACAGAACATGAAAATTTGACATAGAACTCGATATACCTATTAGAAGTTATAGACATCGGCGACGAATAAAAAAAAAGTTGAAAAAACATGCTCGAACTTCGATGAAACTTTTATACCATTCAGTTGTATACTCGATACTGATGCAAACGGCCAAATATTATTTCGGACTTCTGAAACACCCTGTATATATGTAAATAAAATAAAAATAAAATAACCTTTATTGCTGTTTCTTTTTCCTTACAAATTATTATTACATGCCTACTTTCTAAAACTAAATTTACTTAATCTATTCTAACTTAATGATCGGCAACTGAGTTTTTTTTTGTGAAACAGCTTGTCTATCGACAAAGGCCTCCTCTAAAGATTTCCACGTATTCCTGTCTCTTGCTAAACGGGTCCATGTCGGACCAGCTATTTTCTTTAGGTCGTCTTCCCATCTTTTGGTTTGTCTGCCTCTATTTCTTTTGCTATCTCTTGGATACCATTCTGTTACTAACTTAGTCCATTTCTCTATACTTTCTCTTAACATATGTCCCGTCCAACGCCATTTAAGCTGTCTGTAGGCTGTGTGTGCATTTTTAAATTTTGTTTTTTTTTTAATTTCTTGTAATTTCACTCTATCCCTTCTTCTTATATCTAAAATACTCCTTTCTATTGCATTTTGGCAGACTTTTAATTTTCTTTCTTGTAGTTCTGTTAATGCCCATGTCTGGCACCCGTATAGTAAGCATGGCATAATGCATATTTCGTACACTTTCTTTTTTCCTTTCATTGGCATATCTTTATCCTTCATTATTTCTTTAAGAGACCAAAACCGTTTCCAAGTATTAGTTATTCTTCGTTCTATTTCTTTATTCATGCAATCATCTGCAGATATAAGTTGGCCCAAATATATATATTCATTTACATATTCAATTTGTTCCTTATTTATTGTTATATCTGTTTGTTGGGAATTCGACATTATTTTGGTTTTAGTGAGGTTCATTGTCAGGCCGGCCTTAACACTTTCATCGGATAGTTGCTGCAGCATTAGTCCCAGAGTTCCAGCGTCTTCTGAGAATAAAAGTAAATCATCCGCGAAGCGTAGATGGGTGAGATTTTCGCCATTTATATTGAGGCCATTTTTGGTCCAATTGAGATTCCTGAAGATCATTTCCAGTACTGCCGAGAATAATTTAGGTGATATAGGATCTCCTTGGCGTACACCTCTTTTAATAGGAAATTCGTTGCCCGTAGATTCTAGTTTAACTTGTGCTGTGCTCGCTGAGTATACGTTTCTAATTATTCGTATGTATTTTGCTTGCACCCCTTGTATTTTTAGAGCGTCCCATATATACTCATGTTCCAGTGTATCGAACGCTTTGTTAAAGTCAACGAACCCTATGTAATAAGTTTTATTATATTCACTATATTTCTGTAGAATTTGTCTTAGGGTGTGAATATGATCTATAGTTGAGAATTTGCTTCGGAAGCCCGCTTGTTCCTTAGGTTGGTTTTCATCTAGTGTATTGGTAATTCTGTTTAGTATGATTTTAGAAAATATTTTGTAGATATTGGACATTAAGCTGATCGGTCTGTAGTTTCCTATGTCGCCCTTGTCTCCTTTTTTATGCAGCAATATGATTGTGGATTTAGTCCAGTCTTCCGGGATAATTTCGGTTTCGAGGATTTCATTAAACAAATCTGTAAGTCTTGGTGCTATCACTGGTAACATAGTTTTTAGAAGTTCGTTTGTGACTAAATCTGGTCCAGGTGCCTTATCTAGTTTTTGTGTTTCAATTGATTTTATTGTTTCTTCTTTTAGAATTGGTTTTATCTCCTCTTCATTTACTGGATTATATTCATTTATTGCTTGTTCCTTTTTGCGACTTTGGTATAAGTTTTGGTAGTATTTCGTAGCAATGCCTAATATTTCTGGTCTTTTGCTGGTCTTTCCACTATCTTTATTTTTCATATTTGGAATCCAGTCCTTTTTGTAATTAATTTCTTTTAGCGCCTTCTTTATTCCTCCTGTTTTTTCTATATGTTTTCTTAATGTTGTTAGTGTTTTTGTTTTCCGTTCTTTCCTAAGTTGTTCGCTTATCTTTTTGCTTATTTCCGCTATCTTTTGGCCATTGTTATTAATATTTCTTCCTTGTTGTATAAGTTCTTTCCGTTCTTGTAATAATTGTTTACTTTTAAATGATATCACTGTCTTACTAATCATGTTAACTTTTTTAATTTCTGTTTTTACTTGTTTAAGCAATCTGTTGTATTTTTCTTGAGTCGATAAACATTCTTTTTCCCAACCTTGCAAGGATATTTCAAGGTTGTTCAGAAGGAGATCAGTGCTACCAGTGCATTCTATGGCTTTCATACTGTTGTGAAATTGTCGTGCTCTTTTAACACGTGTCCCTGATAGTTTTGCTCTAACCATTCTATGATCTGAGTTAAAATTGAAATTGCTTAAAACAGACAGATCTTCAAAAACTTTTACATTATTAGACATAATAAAGTCGATCTCGTTTCTATAGCGGCCATTAGGAGAGATCCATGTCCATTTCTTTGATGGTTTCTTTTTATAAAAACTGTTTAGGATGCTTAATTTATTTTCAATAGCAAAAGATACTAGTCGTGAGCCGTTTTTACTTCTATTGCCAAATCCATGGCTTCCTATGGTATATTCTTCTCCACTTTTTTGTTTGCCAATCTGCCCATTAAAGTCACCCATAACTATTATGTTTTTGTTTGCATTTGAAATGGTGGAATGTAGATCTTCGTAAAATTTTTCGATTCTTATTATGTCTTCCTTTCTATTTGATTCTGTAGGTGAATACGCCTGAATTATAGACCATACTTGTTCTTCCTCACCATCTACAGGTAATTGAATGTTAAGAAGTGCAATTCGTTCTGAAATCCCTCTTAGTTCTTTTATGTTTTTCGCAAGGTTTCTTTTAACCAAGAATCCGACTCCGTATAATCCGGGCGTCTCCCCAATATGGTGTAGTATGTATTTTCCATGGTCTTCTATTCTTTCCCCAAATCTTCTTACCTCACTAATACCAGTTATGTCCCATTTTATTTCATCCAATGCTAATTCCAGTTCTTGCAATTTTTCTGTGGTTCCTAGTGATCGACAGTTTATAGTTGCTATATGTATATCGTTGTATTTCTTTTTTTTTTTTATCTTTAGAGGGTCGTGGTCATTTTCCCCCACGATGACCAGTCGGCTTGGGGGAGGTTGGTTACTATTTATTTGGTTTTCTATATTTATATGTTGTTTTGTTTCCCGGTTGCCGATAGCTAATTGTTATTGCCTATTATCCGCCGTAGAGGAAGAGAGAGAGTTAGATCTGCCTCTCATGACATCAAAGGCGTTACGCCTATTATTTTGTGATGGAATCCCGAATAGTTGTTTTTTTTTTGCTTGTGTATTGTCTCGCGGCGATGAAGATGTTTCTCTCTTTCGTTTATCGTTAGGTATATTATTTTCCTTTACTACAAGTTTGTCATATTTAAGATATGCGAAATTTCCTTTCTGTCTTTCTTCTTTCAGTTTAGTTTGTAACGATTTTCTCTTCTCCAGAACTTCTTTAGAATAATCCTCTGTGATATATATATCTTTGAGATTTTTGCGGACATTCATTACCTCATTTTTCTTCCATAAATTGACAAAGGAAAGCAGAATAGGTCTCTGCTTTCCTCCTGGGCATTTCTTTCCGATGCGATAAATGTTGTTTATTTCCAAATCCCCAATGTTTATATGTAAGTCTTTATTAAATATCTTGTTCACCTCTTGTATTAGTGCTGACGTAGATTCTTCATCCTCTTTTAATCCAAAAATAATAATATTATTTTGCTTCTTATCTCTTTTTATATATTCAATCTCTTTCTCAAGGTTTACCAATTTTATCTTTAAGTCTTTGTTTTCTGCTATAATAGGCTTTAGTTTTTCATCAATTTTCTCCATGATTGAATTAGTTATAGACTCTTTTAGTTCAGCCGTTTGTTTCTGCATTTCAATTTTCATTTTGTCAAACAGAATTTGAAATTGATCTTCCATGTTTATGTTTTAACTTCTTTGCGTAAAATGGAGCGCAGCGGTGAAATGATAATTTTCGCGTTGGCAACACCGATGCGATGTTTGACACTGACACTGTCGACCTGACAGTGATTGTTAGTGACAGACGTTTCTACTAATGCTCTGTGACAAATTTCTAACCTCAATCCGGTAATTGTTGGTTTAATTAGTTGTAATCTGTTTTATATTTACGATTATTGCACCAGAGTTAGTAGTTCCATCAATCCACAGCACTTATAATTGTGTTTTCAATGTTCACCGTGTTAAAATGTCCGTAAATTATTTTTAATCACAATAAGTTTGAGGACTGCACTACAACGATGTTTACGCTAAGAGCACCGGAACCGGAAAAAAAAAAATATAAAAATATAAAAATATGTACACAACTATAAATGGTTAGTTTAGTGTTGTCCTAATTAAGTATGTACACCATTTAAGCAAATTTGCCGCCCGTAAAATATTACTCTGCAACTCACAGCCTGCAAGAGCTTAATGTGTCATGTAGTTAGGTTCGTAATGCAATAGCAATGAATGTGAGACAAAATATTTTTTTTTATATAGCCCTTTTAACGTCCCACTGCTGGGCACGAGCCTCCCCTCAATGCGAGGGGGATTCGGGCCATAGTCCACCACGCTGGCCTAGTGCGGGTTGGCAGACTTCACACATCTAACGAAAACTAGTCAAGTTCCCTCAGACGTGCAGGTTTCCTCACGATGTTTTCCTTCACTGTTTCATAGCAAGTGATAATCTCGGATGAAAATGAGATTCGCACATATATCCCAGAGGTGCGAGTCGGGGTTTGAACCTGCACACTTTGATTGCAAGGCGTACGTTTGACCACCCGGCTACCACTGCTGTGAAATGCACGGATGAAATACTTTTATTCGTAAACAGAGCAATGCTGGTGCGAAAAAAATAAACTGTTTGTGAAGTCAAATCAATGTCGCTCGACACATCTGGCTCGAATGCCAAGAACGGATTGCATATAGCGGTATTTGTTCGAAATAGACCAATTCAATGCCTTTAAGCCCTGGGTACACTTGGGCGTCAAGACGAACGCGTCACATTTATTTGCCAATACCAAAACGAACTTAGTTTCAATATAGATAAAGATTAAGTTACTGTGTTAAAAAGCGTGTCCACGCGTTAGAATTCGCTCGCGCTCTCAGTGTTATCGATTTCGTTGAAGAATGAACTTTTTCTACGAGCAAATAGGGTTCGTTTTTGCAAAAATAATTACGCGTTTTGACATTCCTGGCCCTGTAGCATGACCGCGTAGACATAAGTTTTGTTTCTTTCAACTGTCAGATTCGTTGAGAAAACACCGAGCCATGTCCAGTACAAAAACCGGCCAAGTGCGAGTCGGACTCGCGCACGAAGGGTTCCGTACCATTATATAAAAACGGCAAAAATAGACGTTTGTTATATTGGAGCCCCCTTAAATATTCATTTTATTTAGTTTTTTAGTATTTGTTATTATAGCGGCAACAGAAATGCATCATCTGTGAAAATTTCAAATCTCTAACTATCACGGTTCATGAGATATAGCCTGGTGACAGACGGACGGACGGACGGACGGACGGACGGACAGACGGACGGACGGATGGACAGCGAAGTCTCAGCAATAGGGTTCCCGTTTTACCCTTTGGGTACGGAACCCTAAAAAGCTCGAAGTGACGTCATTTTCGCGTCAAATCTGACAGTTGAAATAGATAAAACTTATGTCTACACGGTCATGCTAAGGGTGATGGTTACATAAATAACGCTATAAGAGTTTATATATTGTTCTTAAATAGTTGATAGTGTTGTTTTCCGTATCCGGATAAAAAACGGAAATGTCAAAGTCAATGTCAATCAAAAAATTTATGTCAATTTTTTTTATTTCCAATTTGTTTTATGCATTCATAAGGTAGTTACAGAATTAACCGGCCAATCCCAACAAAAAGTCCACTTTGGAATAAACGCCGATTGTTCAATCAATCTCCATCGTGTCTCCTCTACTACGTCGACATTGGCAGAATCACATTGGGCCTGAATCAATGGAAAGAGGCCACTTACACACAAAAAAAAAAAAAAAACTACTTGATGTACGGCACGTATGCCTAGCGTTGATAATTGATTTATCTTATCAGTTGAGCAAAATCATTACGCCTATCTGCTGACGAAAATTTAAACAACATCTGACGTTCTATCAACCTGCCTGGAAATAGCAGTTTAAAAAACATACCAATCAAATTGAGAACCTCCTTCTTTTGAAGGTCGGTTAAAAATAGATAATTGCTTTATGAATCTAGAATCGACTGGCTTGTCAAAAAATCTACACATCGAGGGGTGAAAGAATGTTTAACTTAAACGACGCTTTTGGGCGATATTGACTTCTACATTTTGGAATTAGCAAATTTTTCTGCGTCGAGAATATGCTCTCCTGTAGATTTAAGAAAATGTCGCTTAAGTCATATAGCCTTTCACCTCTCATTAAGCATTAAATGCAAAGTTGTTATTTTCATATTACAAACACACAGTATTTGAAATTACTGCAACAGCCCGTATTCCCGATATGATTAGATTAAAACATAAAAGTTCCTTTTTAATTCAGCGTAATAGCTAGAGCAGGATATCCGGGAACTACTATGGGTCTATATAATATCCTTTACATAACCACAATTGATCGTCTATACATCGATACAAATAAATAAAAGTGTCTGTTTGTAATATCAAAATAACACTTTTTTACCAAATGCGTATAAAAGTACCTATAACGAAAACGAAATTTTTTTTTTGTCTGTCTGTCTGTCTATTTGTTTGAGGTAAACTTCTAAACGGCTGAACCGATTTCAATGGGACTTTCACTGACAGATAGCTGACGTTCCAAGGCGTAACTTAGGCTACTTTAATTTTAGAAAAAGCATTAGGGTTCCACGGGAAAAACATAATACCCATATTTCCGGGTAATCTCCCTAAAGTCCACGCGGGCAAAGTCGCGGGCACAGCTAGTAGTAAATAAGAGTGAATACGTAATCCGGATAAGCCGCGGCCATTGGTAACATTAATTACATTCCTGCACCACGCCGCCGTGTCATCATAAATCAATGACATTGAAACTTAATCACTCAATAAAACTCTTTTATGAGAAAATGAAAGATAAAAAACATATACGTCCCTAGGACCATATTCTTAGGCATGTTATGTATCTAGACGTGGTTAAGTACTGGGGCCCAATTTTCGCATGATGCCTAGATCGACCTATGTCGAATTAGACAATGCCGATCATACGAGAATTGCCCCCCTGCCCCCTTACCACCACCTGTCATGCAAAAATTATTACTTTTTTAATATTATTTTCAGTTTTCGACAGTAAACTTAGTAGAAAATCTGTCAAAAATGTACAGTTACTAATAAAATAATACTTTAAGAAGACGTGGTAAGGCCCCTGCTTCCACTTAGAAGAGCCGATAAGAAACTCAATGGTTACTCTTTCTTCTTCTTATTCTTAAGAGCTAGGCTCTTGTCGGTGGAGTTTTTTTCATGTATCTCTGCTTTCTGCTTGCTTTTTTACCTCCTGGTATGGTTTGACATTTATTTTTTCTTTCTACATAATCCCCTTACTCTTTACATAATGAAAATAAGTTTCCGGGTATTATACATTCTTTGGAGCAGCAACGCATTAGTGCGGCTAGCACTTTTATCAAAATAACATAGATAGTGTAAATGTTTTATTTACATCCTATAAGTCCCCATAGCCATGCCATGGCGTACGTGACTCGAGTCACGGCCTCAATTTCAGCCTCATCTTTCAATCTTTGCAATGAAGTGTTCGATTACGCCGGGTCAGAGGTGCGTCCGCGCAAAAACGTTAAACTCACAACGCAAACAACGTCTCATATGACTGTCGTGGATATTACTTTATAATTATTTTTAATTAAATAAGTACCTAGTAAAGTTGGTTTACCCACTAAGAATAGGTGTTTAACTTGTCGCTTTGAATAGCTTACATACTTATAAACAATCATATTTAAAATTCAATGACATAATTAGGTAGATCGGTAACTACCTGAAACGCGTTAAGGTTTCCATACTTCAAAAGGAGTTCCTTAAACCCTTTATAAGATCACCTCGTTGTCCGTCTGTAAACTAAACGCGATCTATCTCGACAGTTTTCCAACAGGAAAGTTAAGTGTGTCCCTGAATCCAGTTTATTTTATCGTTAGAGCAATGTTCGGTGCTATCGGTGTCTATGTACAGAAGCCCCGGTGCGCGAGTCGATCTCGCACTTGGCCGGATTTTTCACTAGCTTTTGGAACTCTTCCACTCATGAGCATAATGTCCGCCCTTACTTGAGGCTTCTACTACTACTAAAAATGGCCATAGCCACATAGAATCTTCTACGAAACCATAAGTAAGCCATAGCTTAGTTATGTTTTTGATGAAGATTTTATACAACAAAAAATGAATTAAACAAATAAATAAAAACATTAAAATCTACGTCAAACCTACTATCTATGTACTCTCAGGTTTTTCTCTTTTATCTCTGTGACCCTCGCTTTGAGATAAGTTTTATTGTTTCAATTAAAAAAAATAACTTAAGATTGTCAATTTGTTTACGTTTTCGATTATACAGCTGTTTGTGTCAAATTGATTGGCGTAGCAGTGGTAGCCTCGTGGGCAAGAACGCCCGCTCTGAACGTAAGGGGTTCAAGTTCAAATCTCTGAGATAATTTTCATGTGCGAATGTCATTTTCAACAATGATTACCACTTGCTGAACGGTGAAGGAAAACATCGTGAGGAAACCTGCACGTCTATAGAAAGCCGTGTGAAGTTCGCCAACCTGCAATGGGCCAGCCTGGTGGACTATGGTCCAAAATCTCCCTCGTATTGAGGGGGAATGTGCCCAGTGTAATGGCAATAGGATCGCCCCCTATTACATTGGGACCAAAATACATGGGCGAAGTGTGGGCGCACTACAGTGCACCTCTACCTGCCTCTTCGGGGAATCCAGGCGTGATGATGTATATATATGTTTTGTGTACTTGGTTCTCGCGAGTTCTCTGCTCTGATTTGACCTTACGGAGGGATATTTTTTCTTGTTTTTTGAATTAGTAAAAGCCTTTTACACTTCCATCTTCACATGCATACTTAGTACCTATTCAAGAAAGATGTAGGTTAAGCAGTACTTGATTGTTCTCGAGAACTACTATAAATTTTCTTGGGGGCATTTATAAACGTCTTCAACTCGTACAAGGGCCATCAATCTTAAAATGCTATGAAGATGATTACTAAGGGTTTTGTCAACTTTTATGTTGATGCTACTTACCTACTTTCAAAAGAAAAAGCTCACAAGGGGCCGTTCAAGTATTACGTAAGCACTATGGGGGGGGGGGGTCTTTGTTTTGCTTATTTTGGATGACATGGGGGGTAGGGGATTCTAGATGATGATAACGTCATCGGTAGTTATTTAATTTTTTACACGAATGGCAACACTCACATTGTCAATGTTGAAAACGAAACGCATTTTCGGGGATAAAATTATAATTATAATATAAAAAAAAAACATTTTTAATTGAAAAATGTTTACGTAAGCATGGGGGGAGGGGGTAAGAGCTATGCTTACTTTTGCTGACAACGGGGAGGGGGGGGGGGGGGTAAATAATTGTAATAAATCTGCTTACGTAATATTTGAACGGCCCCCAAGTAGGTAAGTTGGTACTGTAATTTAGGATACATTTAGTGTGGTCGTCAGCTGTGTTAACCGCATGCATATAAAAAACCTCTTTGCTAATTTTCTTGAAAAACGTCTTCAAAAGGAATTTATACCATTTCTAATGCATATAAATCTCGAGAAATAACACTCGAGTTGAAGATAAAATATCAGAGAACATACTCAAAGCTATACTTAAGTAGGTACAAAATATGTTAGCTACTATAACAGAGAAAGCTTTACTACGTCAGAATGTGAGACGTCTGCCATACTGATGACCTCATTATGACCCTCGTGCCGGCCTCCGCACATTCGAACAAACAAGGACTTACGATATGATTGATGGCACAACTATCTACCTACTTTACATCTTTCACGACGAATTTCGACGCTAACTAAAAGATTAATAAGGAAATGAACTGTCCTAAAAAGCAATCTTAAAATTTATAGGAATTCCATTCCTTCTACAAAACGTTTAAAACTACAAAATTGTCTTGTAAAAGCAAAGGTAAATGGATCGTAAAATTCATTATAAGTCGGGGCTAAGAATTAGTAGTTACTCAAGTTTTTCTATGAAAATTCAGTTCATATCACTTGCTATGGAAAGAATTCGTAAGGAAATCTTCGTATCCAGGAGACATTATTAAATTGTTTACAGAGGTGTGTTAATTCCGCCATTCTTACTAACCTAAGCCAAAATTCAAATCATTGGTCGACCCGCGCTAGGCGGATGCGGTAGACCCCTATAACATTAGTACTAAAATCCTATCTGGAAAATTATAGTACTTATATATTGCAGTGCAACTCTACCTATCCTGTTAACGAACCGTCGTAATTGTATTCCTATACCAAACTTTGTTCTGTAAAAGATAACGAAGCTGTTTTTAAACTAAAAATACAATGAAAATTTACTTGTCTATAAAGTTAAGTATAAAGTACACCTAATACCACCATAGTTACCTATTTTTTATTGAAAGTTCATCATTCGGCACTTATCAAATAATACTGTCTGTAAGTAGGTAGTGTAGGTAAGGTTAATGGTAAGAAATTATTTGTACAAGTTAGCACCATATTATCATTTACATAATTAAAAAACTATTTCGTTGTAACCTTGGTTGAACTATAGAAAATACATAAAGTGGCATTACTCTGGACACCATGATTAAACTAAATAATGAATAAAGGTTAAAGTAATATACGTCACTATTATATAATAATGTTATCTAAAATAATACATCATCACGCCTGTATTCCCCGGAGGGGTAGGCAGAGGTGCACTGCACACTACGCTTCGCCAATATATTTTGGTCCCAATGTAATAGGGGGCGAGTCTATTGCCATTATACCGGGCACATTCTACCTCAATACGAGGGAGATTTTTGGGCCATAGTTCACCATGCTGCCCCGTGCGGGTGGGTGAACTTCACACGCCTTTCTATAGACGTGCAGGTTTCCTCACGATGTTTTTCCTTCACCGTTTCCTAGCAAGTGAAAATCTCGGATGAAAATGAGATTTGCACAAGAAAACCCAGAGGTGCGAGCCGGGGTTTGAACCTGCGCACTTTGATTGCAAAGGGTGCGTTCGACCACTCGGCTACCACTGCTTATTGTGCTGATTCCAACGATATTGTAAAACTCAATATCACCCAAAATATCGCTTGTGTTTCTTCGCCTTTTCCCCGTCGATTTATAGTTTAATAGCTAGCGACTTTTCCCGCAAGGAATTTAGCTAACAAAGTAGCCTAACATACTCCTTGTAACATTAGCTATCAGAGTCTCGTCAAATCTGTATAGACGTTTGGGAGATTACCTCAATCAGTCAGACAGTAACAATAAGTGGGTACGAATCTAGACAAAAAATGATCCTTATTATTTGCGTGTGAAAACCCACTGACGTTCAATACTTCACTATTATACCTAAAGAAAATAAAGTCGGTGGACAGGTCGCTGCTGTAGGTACGTAAATAGGTACCTAAGTGATAGTGATATCATTGATAGGAAATGTGTTTGCGAGTGCAGTTGTTTATCATATTTCGCAAACCTAATCAATGTTATTGGATATTATGTTTATTTTACTCTTTTATCGACGTATATACATCTTTACATAATCATTTATTTAATCTAAACATTGGAATTAATTTATTTATTTGCACAATTCTACATCAGTAAAAAAATGTACAAAGGTAACCTTAATGCCGTGGGCATTTTCTACCAGCCAACCTTAGAGTGATGTAGAGAGAGGAAAAAAACAAACTAAGTGGGTGCAAGAAATAAATATAAATTCACTGACTGGATACTATATTTAATTACCTAGTTACCTAAAATTAGTCAGCTATTAAAAAAAAGTGCTTCGATAACACCAAAGCGCATTATCTAAATAAGAAGTTACTAGAATTTTGCGGACACTTGAATGTTTGAAATTCTTTCCTCAAATGAAAAGAACATTAAGATTTTCTGGACGCCGATAAGCAATACAGCGTCAACCTTCAAGAGTCAAGACCAACAAAAATAGTTCTTGTTGCCAAACGATAGATCATGTATTTAAGTATATTTTAAAAAATAGTGTTAGTCGATATTATGCGATTTTATTAGGTATTATCATATTTATGCAAGTTGGACTCGCGCACCGAGGGTTTCGTACACAAACTATGAAAGCAACGAACATTGCTCTAAAGAAAAGATCAACTGGATTGAGGGACAAACTTAAGTTTGCCGTTGGAGTACCTACTGACGTCCCCATACATCGAAATAAAGTTTTTTTTACATCTCCAAGGGATTTCAGCCTTAAGACTTTATTATTAATTTCAACTTGATACCTCCACGTGTTCCTGAGAAAGAGGTCTTGCCAGACAGACGGACAACAAAGTGATCCAATAAGCTTTCCTTTTTTGTACGGAACCCTATAAATCATGGCACCACCAAAATTCTTGTGTCGATATGGTTTTGGCAATAAATTGATCGCGCGCATCGTAACGCCTCTGTCAGCGTAGGCGGTAAGACTGATTACGTAACACATTTAATTAATAGATGTAAATCATATATTTTTACCTTTTAGAGCGTAATGCAATTTACGCGATAATTATATCGAGAGAAGAGGGTGAAGGGCTATTTGGCTTAAACGACACTTTTTGGTGTTCTTGATATACATATTTGGAATCATCTTCTTTTTTTTTTTAATGGACTACGCTGTTGGCCGTGAGTTGGCCTTTACATCTTCACCGGAGGAAAGAATCAGCTAATTTTTCTGCGTCGAAAGAGTATGCTCCCCTGTAAAGTTAAAAAAATGTCGCTAAGCTAAATAGCCTAAAATTTGCCAAATGATTGATAGAAAGGTGTTGTAATTATCCTAAGTAGATAGTTATACCTGCTAAAAAATTGTAAATATCGCCAGAAAACATACATACACATCGTATGTATGTTTTCAGCCAACCACAGATCAACCACATTTTCGTCTCGCTAAAATTCACAGATCTTTTATGGGGTACTGTGTCAAATTTTATAATATGATACCCTCAAATATCATTAACCTCAATGAAACCAAATTTAAAACTTGCATTAGACAAACACTATGCAGGCGAGCATATTACACAATAGAGAATTATCTAGAGGATAAACACGCTTGGTCAGGTGCTGGTCCGGCTCCACAGGAACTCATTTGAAGGATGTTTGATATCTGTCCCGTTTTCCTCCTCCTTCCTACCTTTAAATCTTACACTGACTTAGCTTGTAATTTGTATTGCTGATTAATTTTGTGTTTTGAGAATGTATAGCCTCATTAACTTTATATTATATAATTGTTAATTAAGAAAAACACATTGTAATGCAAATAACATGTAAATCCTTATTGGAAAAAAGCAACCATGGAGTTTCTTGCCCATTCTTCTCCATAGGAATTGCATTCCGAATGGGTGGTAGAGATACTATTAATACTATTTATTTTTTACTGACGATTCATAAGTGCCTGTATTGGTTTACACGAATAAAAAAATTCTGATTCTGATTCTATGATACCAAACTAAGCAAATCTTGTACCACTTACAATGTACTTGGGGCGATCCCAGTTACACTCATACAATGGGCCATTTCCGAAATTTACCACTGGTGGGAATCGAACCCGCACCCACCAGGCCCGGTACCATGACCGTGTAGTCAAAAGTTTTATCTCTATGAACTGTCAAATTCGTCGAGAAAATGACGTCACACAGAGCCATGTACCTACAGTAAAAAAAGTTCAATGTGACGTCATTTTCTCGACATTTTTTTTTTAAATGGATTACGCTGTTGGCCGTGAGGTGGCCTTTACAGCTTTACCGGAGGAGTGGCGAGCGCAGAGTGCACTCCAACCAAGGCCTTAAGGGCGGAAAAAAGGGTGGCAACTAGCTCAAGGGCGCCACAGAGGGCACGACCTCGGCTTGGGCAGTTACCGTGAGGGGAGAGGTAGTGACTGCGCTCCTAGGTGCAAAGATGCACCTACGAGCGAAAAGCCAACATTACGCGGTGTTCGCGGTTGCTAAACTTCGGTGATCGGACGAGAACCGGTGTATTCAACGTGGTATGAACGTTTGCGCTCGACAAATCTGACAGTTGAGAGATAAAACTTATGTCTATGCGGTCAGGCTAAGGGGGCTGGTTCGGTGAGCGGAGCGGCCTGTGCTCAAATCACTAGACAAAGCCGTCAAGTAAGTTTTATTTTTTAATCTTTGTAAACTTTACCGTCGCTTATCCTTTAAAAAAACCAGAAAACTACACTATTTTGATTATCATACACTAACGATTTCAGACGACTGAAATCAAAAGACATAGTCTACATTGAATAGGTATATATACCATGGAGATATTATACCGGAGATGGCGAATTTTTTCTGGTTTATCTGCCTCCGCCATTGCTGTTTTCCGATATCGTTGCAGTATACTACAGGTACATGAGATAACAACAATAGAGGAATAATTACCGCTGAGTCATACGAAGAGTAGAGTCGTTATAGGTACTCGAGTAACTCTATGGTATATACATTACTAAATGGGATAAACAGGTACTTAAAATTTTTCTTTGAAGTTATAAGAACTACCTATCTACTCATAGTCATATAAAAGCTATTTCCTGACTGATTCACTTGTAATAAACAAAATATCTTTTTTGTAAACAGTGTGTCAATGACTCATTTATTATATAATACACCTAAACGTATTGGTAAGTCAATACAGTACAAAACTATGTGGAATAAACTAATGTTATCAATAAAAAATACAACCTTATCTATCCACTGATAAGTGATAGCACGACATGATGGACGCTCCCAAAATGTTTTAGTTATTTAGATAATGTGCGATTAGCGATAAAAAATAGCTTGTGCTATCAATCGTTATTTCTGGTATGTATATATATAAGTACATGATAGGTAGGTATATAAATCTTCATATCAAGTGCAAGATAGAGCTGTAAGAGGGTAATGTTATGTAAGTGATTTTATATTGATAAATAAGTCGTATAATCTCATAATCATGTAAGATTTCCGACGTATTTATGTTATACTCGCGACTTCGTCCGCGCAGACTTTGATCATTAGAATTAGATATTCTGATGTATAAACAATAGTATACAATAGTGGTAGCCGAGTGGTCGAACGCACGCCTTGCAGATCAAAGTGTGCAGGTTCAAACCCCGGCTCGCACCACTGGCTTTATGTGCGAATCTCATTTTCATCCGAGATTACCACTTGCTTTGAAACAGTGAAGGAAAACATCGTGAGGAAACCTGCACGTCTATAGAAAGGCGTGTGAAGTTCACCAACCCGCACTGGGCCAGCGTGGTGGACTATAGCCCAAAAATCTCCCTCGTATTGAGGGAGAATGTGCCTGGTATAATGGCAATAGGCTCGCCCCGTATTACATTGGGACCAAAAATGCATCGGCGAAGTGTGGGCGCACTGCAGTGCACCTCTGCCTACCCCTTCGGGGAATACAGGCGTGATGATGTATTTTTTTATTTATATAAACAATAATATTGTAAAGTTTCATAAAAATCCGTTCAGTGGTTTTTGCATAACAGAGTAATAAACATGCATCCATCTATCCCCACAAACTTTTACATCTATACTTCTATATCTACTAATATTATAAAGAGGAAAGATTTGTATTTTTGTTTGTAACGAATTAACATAAAAACTACTCGAACAATTTCAAAAATTATTTTACCGTTAGAAAGCTATATTATCACTGGGTAACATAGGCTATATTAGAATTAAATTTTTTTATTATTTTTTTATAATATTAGTAGGATAGTGTATTTATTATGTTTAACTTATGGCGGACATGTAATTAATTATACAGAGCCATTCCTCATCTTATTCCAAAGAAAAGATGAAGAATAGCTGATATCATTCGATTCAACAATAAAATCAATAAGAAAATTCCCCGAATCGACCTGTTTTTAACAGAAAATCCGTGTTTAATTGGCCAACGAGACCTCTGTTACCTATTGTCATGGAAACAATGATAGCTAACTGGGGCACGGCCGGGGCCTAATATTTGTGTGTCTACAATGTTTTTGATTTAAGAACGGTAATTGTCCAAATTTGTACTTGTTCCAATTTTTTACGAAATGTTTATGCGTGACCTGCTACGTAACTGCGCAGTGTGGGTTTGTATTGCGACCTGCATCCACTGCAGCGAGCGAATTAAAATATACTATGTGCTCATATACATAAAGATTAAATTTCTCTGGTATAAGCCATGCGGACCACGCGTCGATATTAATTCGCGTCATCGAAAACATTTCGTTGCAAAATTAGCTTTTTCTCTAAGTTATTACAGTTCGTTTTGGCAAAAACAATGGTTGTGCGCCTTTTGACGTGCTTGTGAGCGTAGGGTCCTACGATATCGCTGAAATGCGGTTTTTAGGAATTTCAATTAGTTTTAGAAAGGAAGGATTTATTGCTAACCTTTTTTGTCTCTGAAAAAACGTTATGTAATTATATGTTATTCAATAACAGTTATTGTTTAGTATTGAATAAACACTTAAGTCTGAATTTGAAAGCTTGTAACGTCGTCATAAATGCTCAATGCCGCCGATTATGTTGGAAGCAATCTAAACTAAACAAATTGTGTTGCCATCTTTCTCATGGTCTCAATTTAGCAGCAATATAGCAATCGTTTTGATATAAAAATTTAAACATTTACCAACTTAATAACGAATAAAGGTAATAAAATGAATTCGATTACAATGGGGTCACTTTTAATCTGACGTGTTACCACCCATTATTTGTTACTAAAAATGAAATATTAATCCGCTTACATTAAACAATCACTTAATACAAATTAACGCAGGTTCATTGAACCGTTTGGCAATGTCGACTTGCATTACAGTTCAGGAAACTGGTTTACCAATGACAATTGTTTTGTATGCAAATTGTATGTCACTTTTCTTGACGAAATAAAGTTCTTTGAGCTTGTAATTTTTTCACTTTTGAAGGGCGTGTCGCTGGCCTATGAATACAACCCCCTTACCACCGGTCTTGCCCCAATGTTTTTAATATAACTTTCAGTTTTTGTCGCCCAGCAAATTTCAACTCTAATTAACAAAAAACAAAATCCGACTTCAAAAACCTAGGTGCACTAAAAAGCTAGAAATAACCTTATAATTCATTACATTTGGAGTAGGTGCCAATCTACGTCAGACTAGGCAAATACACACATGAATTGGCACCGACTTCAAATGTAATGAATTATATGGTTATTTCTAGCTTTTTAGTGCACCTAGGTTTTGAAGTCGGTTTTTGTTTTTTGTTAAAATTATATTTAACATATGTATATTTAAAAAAAAACATACCGAATTGAGAACCTCCTCCTTTTTGGAAGTCGGTTAAAAAGACTAACTTGAATTTTTTTTGTATACAATTTCATCTGTAGAGCAGTCTGTTTATATACTTCCAATTTGCGCCCGCTGATCTGTTATTTATCAGTAATAGTAACGCTTTTTATTGTCATTTTCATCAAAGACCGAAGATGTATTTTTATACTGGTAGCACTGGCCAAACTATACATTACCAAGAGGTTGATACTCTACGTCTTTAATAGATTTAACCTGGCGGCCCTTAGTGGCTTGAAGTCCGCTTAAGATGTTGAACACAGGCTTATGTGTGACTAGACAGGTTGGTATATTAAATTATCCAATAGGATCCCTTAAATTTGAATTATCTTTTCAAATTAATGTAACTCGTCGCTGAAAAATTATGTTGTTTACTAATTATGTGGTTTCTTAATATAATCTGCTCAAAATAATCTGGATTATCCGGATCTCCGCAGTAACATTAAGCTCAATATTCCTACTCGAAGCTTGCGTCTAAGTAACCTACTTCACGTTCCATTCTGCCACAGTAATTATCGTAGCAACAGTTTCTTCCCCAGAGTTTTACGTGTATTTAACAAACTCAACCACAACTCTCAATTTGATTTGTTTTATAGTCGTACACGAAACATAAAACAAACAATATCTGTACAATCATCGCTATTGTCGTAATATATGTGCATTATTCGTTCGATTTCTCATTGTTTTAATTCCATGTGCGGAAGCATGTAATTGGCATGTAATTAACTACATTAAGTTCAATTTTGTAAAATTAGCCGTAAGCTCCCCAAATATAATAAAATAAAATAAATAAAATAACACTTATAACTTAACATTGGATGGAATCTAATGCCAGCGATGAAGAATAATGAAATTGTAATGTACTTCTGCCTTGAAATACAGCAAATAGCGTGATGGTATTAATAACTTGAAGGGACTATTGACATAGCAGTCATGAAACGAGCGCCAAGAAAATAATAGCCTATTGAAATCAATTAGGAATACATGAATATTAACTACAGTAAATTATTTTAAATGAAAATAGATAGCTCCAAGCATTACAAACGACGAATCTATAATATAATGTTTGTCCTTTTTTAAATTTCTAAAAATACCTTTTCTATTACCAGTCCTTGCCCTTTCGTATTTGTAATACCTTTTCTATTACCAGATCTCTGCCCTTTCGTAGTCAAAGAAATTCCAAACAGTCTAGAATCCCTATATAAAAGCATTTTTACAAGTGACGGAAGTGTTCTCCAATGCCATAGTAATGCTATCATAATTTTTTATAAATTTGGGGGAAATAGTTTTTGTGTTTCTTTAGGCCAACAGGAGCATTTTTTATGGAACCAAGCTCACCAAACGTTTCTACCATTGTGACTTCTGTGAGCGTTTGACCGTCGGGAATTCCTTAGGAAAGCTAACTTGTATTGCGGGGGAATGAACTGAGGCCTTATTACTACTACTACTACAGCCCTTTTAACCTGCACACTTCGATTGCAAGGCGTGCGTTCGACCACTCGGCTACTTAACCACCACCTCTTAAACCTAACCTAACCACCTCTTAAATTATAATAGTAACTGTTTTGACAGATTTTGTACCTAACTGTCAAAAACTGAACGTAATATTAAGAACATTGCCGCAAGACTGGTGGTAAGGAGACTGATCATCATATTATCCTTATCTACTCTACCTATCCTAGCACATAGCTACACTGTCTGTAGTATTTTCTTACTACGCTAGACACTAGACAGTCATCAATTAGTTATGAATAAGTATGAGTCACTGGCGCTATGAATAGATGCACAATCTATGTTAAGATCTGATAAGCACTTAGATACTTAAATTAATTACATACACTTGAGTTAATTGTAACACTTAAGCAATGCTCATGACTTAGTAGATTTTTTTTTGAAGGACTTACACTGTTGGCCGTGAGGTGGCCTTTACAGCTTTACCGGAGGAGTGGCGAGCGCAGAGTGCACTCCAACCAAGGCCTTAAGGGCGGAAAGGGGTGGCAACTAGCTCAAGGGCGCCGCCACAGAGGGCACGACCTCGGCTTGGGCAGTTACCGTGAGGGGAGAGGTAGTGACTGCGCTCCTAGGTGCAAAGATGCACCTACGAGCGGAAGAGGGGGTTCCTCGACCTCGCCGGCGAGATCGGTGTCTGTTTGAGGTTGGTGTAGGTGTGTTGGTGGCCCTTTCAACGCCCGGGTCGAGGAGAGCGATGATCGTGTCGGAGGATCAATGAACACGTGCCGCGGACGGCGACTTAGTAGATAATTAGAATTACATTGTAGTGGGTCTTAGTTATAGTATCATTTGAATAGTGAGTTAACAAGTTGGAATACCGCATCTGTTCTCAAAGCGATTTTTGTACCTTGCCTCGCTAACCCAGTTCTCGTAATTAATTATTACCTGCTTACAAATACGTTATATATTATGTTTAGTAACATTATTTAGACAAAAAACATAGGTAAGCCTTTCTTTTTAGTGCAGGAGAAGGGCATTTTTTTTTATGTATGTTACCGCATATCTCCGGCGTCTATCGACCGATTTCGAAATTTTATTTTGAGGTTTGCTAGGGAATTCTTCAAAGTTGGTCCCATTTTATCAGAAATCTAACCCCTTGGGGGTGAAATGGGGGGTTTGCTGTAAATTTTTACTTTTTTAGGGCTGTTATAACCTTATAACAGCCCTAAAAAAGTAATAATCCCAATAATCGTTGAAAATTTGCAAATATTATCAGGTGATTATCAGGTGACACTAAAAATCAAAAACAAAAACCGACTTCAAAAACCTAGATGCACTAAAAAGCTACAAATAACCTTACAATTCATTACACTTGGAGTCGGTGCCAATTCAGTCGGTTTTTGTTTTTTGTTAAAAATATTTTTTTATGAACTCGAAGCGAGCAAATGTAGTTCGATCTCCTTGAGACACGGGACAAGGTTTCGTCAGTTCTCGATCGAAATTGTCACGATCTAGTGTGGTCGACGCAAAATTATTCAATAATAAAAATAACTTGACTACGATTTATAAAAAGTAATAGTAAATGGTTGGTAATAAGTTTAGATCCGCTCGCACGCACGTCAAGACTTATGACCGGGATTACATCGCGCGGAAATGTCCTCACATTCGTAATTCATACGATGAAAAGTGACAAAGCTAAGTAAAAGTATGTACTTATCGCGTATTTTGTCTTGTCATAACGAACATGGGGTTAACACGCACAAGACCTACACTGACAAGAATTCGCACGCTCTCTGTTTTATTTAATACAATAGAAAGAGACAAAATCTTCATATTTCGTGATGTAATTCTATCACATGCCACAACTACTGACAAAGCTTTTAACTCTTGTAAAGCATTTTCGTGTTAGACTCAATCACACGCAATATTCGGCCGGGTATATTTGATGAAGACCTATTTCAATCGCTTAACATCGAAGCTGACAAAAATCTTTAAAACGTCATGTTTTTATGATGTCTATTGCAAAATAACGCCAACACATGTATGAGGTCCATAAGGTCTCCAAAATTACCTACATTAGAATAAAATTTAACAGCTACGTTATGTGTAGAGCCTGCTTATTTATTAGAATTATTTATATTTATTGAAAACCGGCCAAGTGTGAGTCGGACTCGCGCACGCAGGGTTCCGTACCATTATCTATAAAAACGGCAAAATAAATCACCCTTAAATATAAAATTTATTCTGTTTTTTTTGTATTTGTTGTTATAGCGGCAACAGAAATACATCATCTGTGAAAATTTCAAGTCTCTAACTATCACGGTTCATGAGACACAGCCTGCTGACAGACAGAGGGACAGCGAAATCTTAGTAATAGGGACCCGTTTTACCAAAGGGTACGGTAGGACCCAAAGGGGTACGGAACCCTAAAAACCCAGGTATGTAATAACACGTAGGAAGCTAGGTAATAAGTTAATTGTTTATGATGGTTAATTCGCAGTAGAACATTAATAAATCTAATTAAATACATTTACGTTCACCAAGGACGTTAGTTTGTGAAATCAAATAGTTAACAGGCCATCATGCAACGTTATGATTAATTAACTAAACTGCAAGACTAGCATGCATTACTCTAGTTAGAGTTAGAGTTAGTCTAGGTCTACCTGAGTCAGTTTTGTCTCCTCTAACGTATAAAATGAGACAGTGGGTGGAGTATACAAACAATATTCAGGGTTCATCCCAATCTGTATTATCTTCATCTCCCATTTTTATTTATAATGTGTATGTATCTTGTTGAATTTGTTATTGCTTATTACTTACATGCAAGCAGTGGTAGCCAGTGGTCAAACGCACGCCTTGCAAATCAAAGTATGCAGGTTCAAACCCCGGCTTGCACCTCTGGGATTTAAGTGCGAATCTCATTTTCATCCGAGATTATCACTTGCTATGAAACGGTGAAGGAAAACATTGTGAGGAAACCTGCACGTCTGAGGGAACTTGTCTAGTTCTCGATAGATGTGCGAAGTCTGCCACGCACTGGGCCAGTGTGGTGGACTATAGCCTGAATCCCCCTCGCATTGAGGGGAGGCCCGTGCCCAGCAGTGGGACGTTAAAAGGGCTGTAGTAGTAGTAGTAGTAGTAGTAGTAGTATTACTTACATGACACTGGCATAATATCAGCTAATATCAGGTGCAGTTATTCCTCATCTTAATCCATTATATTTTATCATTATCATTTTGTAAAATAAGGAGAAGAAGAAGAGAGTTAGTGAGTAAATCAGTGAGTGACTCCGAGACACAGTTATTTAGAATTTGACAAATTTTTCACCCTCAAAATATTTTGATAAGGATTTCACTCTATAAATACATCATCATCACGCCTGTATTCCCCGAAGGGGTAGGCAGAGGTGCAGTGCAGTGCGCCCACACTTCGCCGATGTATTTTGGTCCCAATGTAATAGGGGGCGAGCCTATTGCCATTATACCGGGCACATTCCCCTTCAATACGAGGGAGATTTCGGCCATAGTCCACCACGCTGGCCCAGTGCGGGTTGGTGAACTTCACACGCTATAGAAAGCTATAGACGTGCAGGTTTCCTCACGATGTTTACCTTCACCGTTCAGCTAGTGGTAATCATTGTTGAAAATGACATTCGCACATGAAAATTATCTCAGAGGTGCGGGCCTGGTATTTGAACTTGCACCCCTTACGTTCAAGGCGGGTGTTCTTGCCCGCGAGGCTACCACTGCTGTTTCTGTTTTCTGTTTCGTTTGCTGCATTTCACTCTATGTGTCTAGAATAGCGATTCTATTAAATTAAGTAAGTACCTAGGTAGATATTTTTATCCAGCTGGTAGCAATAAGAAATGTTGTAGGTAGGTGTAATATTGTATGCCAGTATTGTGTATTGCCACTAAGGTCAATGTTAACCATTGAATGAAAGAATTTTCTACGTCAAACCACTGCCGAGATATAATACAGGTTGTTTGTATAATATGTCATGTTGTTTATAATATAACTTATAGTAGAATGTTTATAAGTATACAGGGTGTTTCAGAAGTCCGAAATAATACTTTGACGTTTGCATCAGTATCAGATATACAACTGAATGGTATTAAATTTGATCAAAATTCGGCCATGTTTTTCCAACTTTTTTTTGCCGTTAATTTCTATAACTCGTAATATCTCGAGTCCTATGTAAAATTTGTATGTTCTGTTTTGTGAATATTGGTATTCGCCACTCATAAATGTAGTTTACACTGTTGAATAGGGTTATTGATGTATGCAAAGGCCAGAACGCAATACATGTGACAGATATGCAAAGGTCTCTAGCTCAGAAACTATGATAGTTAGGATAAACTGTCTTCACTATGCATCCACATGTGAGCTACTGTATATGTAACCAAAGTATTATTTCGGACTTCTGATACACCCTGTATAATGTATACTGACGGTTGCTTGGTCTAGTGATTTGAGTGTAGACCGCTTGGCTTTTTGAACCAGATTGTTGCGGGTACGATACCCGCTAGCGGCGAATTTTGGAAGTGGCCTTTTTGGAATTTGCCCTGTGATGTTATTACGCATGTCAAGACAAGACCTTTGCCAAGGATTGACTTAGTCGCTCTGTCTTATTTCATACGAGAGAGAGAGAGCGAGTTATATAATTGTATATGCAAATAAGTATAACAGCAAAGTAAAGGATGTGTTATCCTGAAACTTAATCGTGGCATTTTCCGCCCGCCCGCGCTACGTGCACGCGCCCGCCCTCAACTAAACGCCCTACAATCGTCCTTGATTCATTATACTGTTAACAGTATACTGACGATAACTGAATTATATGTATCAATCAATGCTCTATTATACAAAATAATACTTTGCAATTTTTTCGCTTAATAATTTAAGAAACTAAGGTAATAATATCGTGATAAGTTACCCATACCTGTTCCTAACTAGTTTATAATTATTATTTTACCTACCTACCTGCCTACTTAGATAAATGTAATTTTTATGTAATGATAAATCCTATAATATCTCTAATTAATGATTCTTAATTAATAGTTAATTAGACATGTTATTTACTTATAGTTAAACATGCATATTTACCTATTTAAGTAGGAATAGTTCAACTATCTTGTGGTATTATGAACTGCATTAAATGTCTACCTACCCTTAATAAGAAACTACATCATTTTGATTATCTTCTCCACGTATGTAAACATTAATTGGCGAGTCTCTACAGTCCATGGAATATTACTGAAATTTTGCATACTTTTCCAAATTTCGGTATAACCCTGTTAAATTAAAAGAGCCAAACGCGTTCAATGTTTGGATGTGCGGCGCGAGGACATCACAAAACGGTCGGGGTATACGCGAAACGTTGCAAGTGGCGTACGTGACTCGGAGCCCCCGAGCAATGGCGACCGCGCCACGCGAATTACGCCCTTAACGACCTACAAAACTTGCAAATTTTTAACGCGAAAATGACTAGCAAACTGATCTATATTACTATCAAGCATACGTAAGAAACGTAAACGTGTTATGTAACATAAAAAATAGCACGTGTTCAAAGTAGGAAATCAGCTGATCTACTTACCCCAAGAGTGGACGAAGCTCGCGGACAGCGCGAGGAACGCCAAGAAACACTGCGTTTTGCACATTTTGTTTCATAAATATAGGTTGTAAATGCACATTCAGTGAGCGGTCGCGTGAGTTTCAGTTAACGTAGATGGCGCGCGGGTCGCAACACGTCCACACCACGCGCGTGTCGCTCCGAAACTAAATAAAACGCCGGCTTCTCGCGGTGTCCAAATCTAAATGGGTTCATTGAAAAATATTTTGCGCATGCGACCTGCGGACCGCGCGCTATCTTATCAAGGAGCGTAATAAACTACTAACTAGAAATTTGTAAGATTTCATTGCCCTTGATAATACTGATTGACGTTAACCAGTTTGATTTGTAAGCGATACTTTGATGTGTTTATAAAAATGTATTTAGGTAAGTAGTAATACTTATATAAGATATTCGGCCTTGTATATAATGGCAGTAAACAACATCTTTGTACTTACTTAAAGTGCCGTTTAAATTACTTGTAGAGGGATTGGAATTTCAAGTATAATTGGGATTAGTTCTCTATATAAGACTCTAAATAGTTGAATTCGAATAAAAGACATCAACGATGTGCCTGGTATGTGTTATGTAAAAGTAGGTCAAGCTGCAAATTATTTCAAAATATCTGCTACAGTCGACATTTTAATTGTATAGTAGGTTGGTACTAAACGGATATAATTTATTAAACGGAAGTGAACGTTGTTATAACATATAGGTAACGGTTGGCAGAAATTACCATTACTGGGCATGTTAGTATAGCCATAGTGTAATATTGCAAAATTTTGACATTGAGACATTGTACCTACTTATTGTTGAGACCTGGGGCTTTACTACCACCTACTACAGTGGTATTGTAATAATTATTGTTTGCCGATTTTGTTAATTTTTTTTTTGAATGGACTACGCTGTTGGCCGTGAGTTGGCCTTTACAGCTTCACCGGAGGAGTGGCGAGTGCAGAGTGCGACTCCAGCCAAAGCCTTAAGGGCGGAAGAGGAGGGCAACTAGCTCAAGGGCGCCGCATGGGGCACGACCTCGGCTTGGGCAGTTGCCGTGCCGATTTTGTCCTGAGTTCACTATCACATACGGAAAGTAATAAAACACTTAAGGTACTGTTACACACGCTCTATAATAGAATGTTAAAAGGAGTGCTATTGAGTATGCTCGATACGAGCATGCTTATGAGCAGTTTACATTTGCTAGCAATAGGCATGCTAGTAATTCTGATTTGATTCAAACGACTGATCGATACTAGCATGCTCAATAAGCAAACCTGTTTAGACGCGCTTAAAGCACGCCCCCTTCCGCCCGCGCGGCAGGTAGCATGCTCAAAAATCGCACGCCTGTCGATTTTTAAGCAAACTTGAAATGAGCATGCTAATTTTGAGCAACCTCCGGACACACATGCTACTAAGTAGCAACTGCTCAATAGAAGCATGCCTTCATGCTTGAAATGAGCATGTGTAACTGTACCTTTAAAGCTAAAAGCTCTGTACAGTGGCAGATAGTGTATGTGAAAGGAGTAACTTAGACTATTTTTTAATTTTCTTTAAATGCCACGAGGAAGATTACCTCAGGTAGGAGCAAGCCTATAAAATAATAAACACATTGGGAGCTAAGTCTAATAGAAAATATAGTTTTTATGACTCACTTCTTTCCACGCCGCTCTTTTTTAACATCTAGTTAGTCTGACTAGGCATTGAACTTCAAGATGTCGTTTAAATGACGTATATTTGCATTTAATTATTTATGGACACCATGTGCGTCAATATATAAATTTAGATATTACCCGTGAGAAAAATATCAGCAGGAAATCAGCATTATGTTATATTTAAGTTCCAAATGTACATTTGATAGGTACCCACGCTGGTCCCAAGGGACGTCTAGTTAGAGCTAAACAGATTTGTAAGGATTATGTATGGTTAAAATAACGTATCATTAAATAGATTAGATAAGATTTAGTGATTCCAGGTATTACTAGGGTCCTAAATGCTTGTTTTAAGAGCTTGAGGTATGTTTTGTGAATTTTAAAGCAGGATTTAAAATGACTAGCCCTCTATGTTTCTTGCCGGATCTGCTAAGTTGAGATTGCACTCGGAACCACAACGATAGTGTTATGTAACGTGACAGTTTCCCGGCAATTTTCTATCGACAACTTAAACCCTATCGTGTCTACCGAGTCTATAGATACCCTCAGCATGACATGACTAATATGCTCATGCTATCCGATCAATAAAGCTAGATGTGACGTCATTTGCTCGATAAATCTGACTTTTATTGCCCTAAGGGGTCATGCTAAGCTCGTTAGGGCGCAGTTTGTTTTAGCGTAAACCAAGTTTTGTAATAGATACACGACAAAAAAAATTGCCAGCGTCTGCTCTGATACCTTGACCGTAAGCAGCACTTCCTTGAACAGCAGACTGGTTACCGTGCTATCTTATATGTGACCATTTAATTACTATAAAACAATTATATACCTTCAATAGTACAGGAAATTGTCGATCTTCGTGGAAGTTTGAATTAATTAAAAGTTAATACATTTATCTATTTTATAATGGGTAATAAACACTTCCGCGAGTTTTCCAAGCGGAAATTATGTATTTTTAACGCAATTTTATGATTAAACTAGTAATATAATAATGGTAGCGTGATAGCGAGATGACCTTGACAGTTTTATGGGAAAAACCTTACCTACTGAAATCATTTTGAAAAGAAAAATGTCTGTATTTTACCCACTTAAGGATAGCACGCGTTCCAAGACAATGCATGCGTTTCGTATTCTGCCAAGCCAAGTCGCTCTTTCACTTTCTAAATTCATAGGAAAGAAAGTGATAGCATCGACATATTCCATGACTTATGTCTTGTTACAGCCCACGCACTAGCTAGTCTAGGCCTGAGCCACTCCTGAGAGTGGAAAGAATTCCTTCTTTACATAAGTTACAATTTCCTGCATTTTCTAGGAACACTACGCTGCTATATTTATAACTGGGCTACCAGCAGATTTCAAAATTATTTTAGTTATTGTTTTCTTGTATTTACGCGAATACTAAACATTGAAATAAAACTATTTTACGGATTCTATCGCGTTTATTAACTTTTTTATTTTCCCGACGTTTCGGTTGCTGTAAAAAGTAAAATAGTTTTATTTCAATTATTTAAGTTATTAATATATTTCATATAAAAGACTAGCTGACCGGCGGACTTCGTACCGCCTTAGAAATAATAAATATGGACATAGGAAAGCAGCGCCACATTGGTCCACATGGGTCCAATTGTGAATCTAAACCATCCAAGGCGCCACCCAAACGCATACAAAACAATCATTTAAATCGGTCCAGTCGTTTAGGAGGAGTTCAGTGACATACATACGTATAGTAGAATTATATATATAAAGATTTTAATAGAACTCCTCAAGAGATGGGAGTAAGGGGGCAGGTAGTCAGGTACCTTGCAAATCATTATTTTACTCAGCACGATCCCTATAATTATATTGTACCCATGTCCTCATGCAAGCCGTTTAAAAGACCTCAGTCTTTATCGAAAGACCTAAAACGTTTTCGGTTTATGATGTTGGTTTATGAACTAGTTTACATTAATGTTCTGTGTTATTTTTAGTTAGATATATATAGCATTTTTTAAGGCAACATACAGAAACCATCTTTGCCCTTGAAGTAGAATTAGGTTTTGGCGATTAAATAAAGGTAAATAAAACAAGACAAAAAAGAATTTAAATCGGTTAAGCTGTTTTTATGTTTTAGCGAGACTAACGAACAGCAATTGATTTATATATAATACTTGGAGGAAGAAGATTTCCGAATGAAGGCATTTATCCGAAACGAATGTTCAATAATAAACCACGGTGACGAATATTGAACTTAGAGTACATACGATCGGTTTTCGGCTTGTTTCAACTGGGTTACCTTGCTCCGGTTGTTGTTGATGATTTGTGGACCCATAATCGGTTACTTGTTGGTAGTAAATGGTTTTCAAGGTTGAAGCTTTCGAAGTTGCCCTGAAAGTTACAACGCCAGGAATTTAAGAGTCGAGTCATCGTAATCCTTGAGGTTCAAACACCGTCGTCTTCATTGGCTACGGATGTCTTACAGAAGTAACAATGGTGGGAATATCTGGCGGACTTAGACCCATAAAAGTCCTGAAGACTTGCATCTAGGTATGAATTTCTTCCAAAGTGTTTCTATTTCAGGTGGTCTGTCTTAACCTTTACCTATGTGAGAAAGATAGCTAAGATCTAATCTTACCGTTAATCTGAATTGATATAGATATGTGGATTTTAATGTTAAAACTAAATACAATAATTTATTAAATGATAACCTTTTTGCTAGAAACTGCATGAGTTAGGGTGAATTTCTCCAAACACTGCATTTTTATGGCACTTTAAAATACTTAAAATCTGTCAACGCGCCTCCGGCCGGCAATTTTACGCGCTCCCGCTAATAATGTAATTAGTGATTGTGCCTGAAAACCTCGCAGCAGAAGCACGGAGGCAGTAAGTCCATTATCCTTACCTTTCCACAGCCTGTATACTCAATTTAATATCGTCTGCTCACGCGGGAAAGTTAGAATTATAAAAGTAAATGGGAAGTTGCAAGCCATGTTGGTAATGCAATGTTTAATGGATAAAACTTATTATAAAGGAGCAAAGCTGCTGTGAAGGTCTATCAGCCATTGCCCTCATTACAACAATGCCTGCAAATAATGACTTGTTTAGTGGTTACACAAACGTAGGACAAGTGTGAACAAGTAGATCTAGATCATAAAGATAATGGCCAGATCGACTTCCGGTCACGATACAATACTTCCCATTTCCACTTCCGTATTGGTTGTGATTTCCGAGATCTGAGAATCGTACAACGTCCAATACAAAAATAAAATCATACTCTTATTTTTTTATGATTAAAATTTTGTATATTTTATTGAATTTCAAGGAAATTGTTTACACCATTCGCACAGGAATCTACTCCGTCATTTTATTTGAAATTGACTTACGTGAGCAATTTTTAATATCAAAAGTGATTTAGATTTCAATCCACCTAAATCAGAAATTGTTGTTGCCAAAACGTAGTTATACGAATGCAAAACGAACTACCAACAACTCTTAAAATGTTGTGTCTATGTTTCTATAGTAACTGTCATATTTTGACAGATTTTGTACTGAGTTAACTGTCAAAAACTGAAAGTGCTATTACAAACATTGCGGATTCATCCGCCATCTTTATCACTGTCATTATCCATTTTTATTTATAATGTGTATTTATTGAATTTGTCCTTGCTATTAATTACTTGACATTGGCGAAATACCCGCGCTAGTCGCAGGTGAAGCCATTCCTCATCTTATTCCATTAAATATCATCATTTCGCTCATTTCGTAAAATAACTAACATTGCTGCAAGACAGATGGTGCTGGGAATGCTTGTGAATAAATTGATAACATTACGTAGGGTAACCATACCCACTGTTGGCATCCCCCCACTTATTGGCACCCATGACCTTAAGTTAAAATAACAAGAAAACCATGAGCCCTGATTTTATGACAAAAATTGAAAGATTGTAGGTACATTTTTTAATCTAAAACCCTTAACTTTAACCTCAAACTCAGACTTAATTAGTAAAAACTTAAGTTTGTTTGGGACATACACTAAAAAACCCTTTTTTACGCATTTTCTTAAGGACCGGTACTTGTGCCAGTAACCGGGTAATCGGAAAATTTTGGAACAAATGTAAAAAACTTATGTTTCTAGTATTATTTTTTTATACAAAAATCTCGAAAAATTAAAAAAACGAGGGGATATTCTATAATCTGATATCATTTTTAGCGAAACAACGGGTCATAGAGCGTTTTGGTGACTGATTTTCTCCGAGTAGGTGCTTAAGGTGCCAATAGCTGGGGGTTTTAGCTTTCTTTTGTCAATTTTTTTTTCTATAATCTGACAATAAAACTTTAATTCACATTTATCATTAAAGATTTGTATGCGTTTTTATTTCCTGGTAGGTAGGTACTTAGTATAATTATAATTTGCCGTTTGGAAGGTCACTCAACGATTTCTGGTACGATATAATAATAATATGATATCAATCTTAGGGTGACAAGTGTGATAATAAATATATCTATCAATGTCAGTAGTCCTGTTACACATAGATTATAAATACAATTACCTACTTAATTGTACTTACCTATGTATTGGCAATTTAAATTACCTACAAATTATTTTTATTTATTTACTGAATCAATTTGTATCACAGGCTACAGTTTGTAGCTACAGTTGAAAATATTAGTTGTGATTGTTTTTTTTTAATGTCACCTTTCTGAATAGCCACATCCACATTACCTATTAACACGTTCGCTGCGTTGTGAGGTCATATTGGCTCATGGTGAACATTCATCCAGTTCTCAGCGCTCACAAGTTAGTACCTCCATGAGTCAATATAACCTCATGCACCAGCTAAAAGTACACTAAAAATCCTTACGCAGCGAACGTGTAAATTAGTAATTACCGTGGTTGGGATATTTAATATTTATTAATTAATTATGCGTTGCAATACTATATTATAGGCAAGAAATCTTAGTGGGCGTTCGCCGAAAACCCTAACAAGGATTCGACACAATCTCAGACTTAGAATTATCAACGATCAATGGTTTAGAAACGCACAGAGGACAAATATAAAAACAGGTATTTCTATGTATAAGCTATATTCTAAGAGCCATTTGTTGACCTGTTAGAAAACTGTCGGAAGTTACTTTGATTTGTAATGTATTCAATTCGCTCCTCACGCATCCTTATTTAGTTTCTTGAAAATTGCTGTAAAATAATAACGTAAATATACTACTAGAGACATCTGTGATCAACTATTCGTATCAATAACTCACCACACCCATTTCTTGTTACAACGTGTATGACAAAATTATTACGTGATGTATAATAGTGTTAAGAGATGGCGTTAGTAGTTTTAAATTTGATGTTTTTTAACAATTTTATGTCTTTTTTTTATTTACTGAACTAATGGCATTGTCGGAAAAAGTAAGAATTCATAAGCAAGTTGGAGCTTTATATATATATATTGCTTTATATCTTTATATTTGCTGTATGTCATCCAATGGTTTGGGCACACAAGAACTTGGGGCCCTTTTGGAAAGTAAAAAAAGCTAATTATAATAACATATTTTCACTAAGTTGTTGTAAATACTTTCTAATAAGATTACTGATTTGTGAAAAAAGTGTAATGCCCGACAAAAATGTTTCGAGAATGGATGTGTGAGAGAAATTGTCGGTCCTTCGGGGCGCCCTGAGAATCGGGGCCCTGGGCACGGGCCCCGTGTGCGCTTATGGTGAAGACGGTATTGGGTTTAAGTACTTACATATCGTGTAGTTATCAAGAAAATAATTACAATTGCTATAAAAACATCAGTAGGAATATAATAAACTTGATAAACCAACAATATTACTGCTAGGTCTTGGTTGTAAATGCAAAAGCAGACTTTGTGTGCTTTACTCGTAATAGGGAGACTACTATGAACGTATTAATCGTTCATTCATAGGGTTCACATTCACCCTATATTATTTTCCATTACAAAAAAACTTGACCAAATGTTGTTTTCACACAGACAACCCCATGGGCACTATACAGGGTGTATCAGAAGTCCGAAATAATACTTGGACGCTAGCATCGGTATCGTGTATACAACTGCGGTCTCAGTACGCCTGCCAAGATAAGACATTTTCTCACGGATCGTGACGTCATTTTTGTGGCAAAATCGTTACGTCTTATTTGCTAGCATAGCGTAAATATAAAATGGGTTTGATAGTTAAATACAACGTGTTTGACGTATGGATAAGATGTTATATCTTAAGTGCTAGCATGGGTTACCAAAATGTACCATAGAGACACGAATTTGACAGGACAACGTAAAGAAATTTCTCACGGTCAAAGGCCGGTGATGAGAAAATAATTAGGCTGTAAGAAGTACATAAATATAGCATTTTATACACTATTATAACAAATAATACTTATTTTACTCCATCCTTCGCCAATATCAAGCGGACTACATGCAAAATTCTTCCGAAAACGAACACGTAAATTTATTTTCGTGTTCGACAAACAACAACAAAAAAGTGTAGAGACATTTCTATCTGTTTTATTTTCTTCCGAAAATCCCCATAATCCTATTCCACGTGATTTAAAATCCATATTTTACAAAAAATCTGTAGGTTTGAGGTTAGATTTTGTTTGGCATCATACTTTGCGTGCTTTTTGCCGTTTTACAATGTAAAGTTATTTAAATTGGCAAATAAAAATAGTATAGTGCCCAAGAAATAAATTTTAAGCATAATACCACCGACCAAATGATAATACGTAAAGCTTCCGGCATAATAAAAAAGAAGCTATGCCCAAAGATATTTTTAATCTGTGCATAAATAATCTAATATATTCTATGATGTGTATGCAGCATCTTTTTTCTTTGTAAAGCTCCGTCTCGCTCTATTTGTCATTTCAATGAACGAATGAACGAAAGATCGTAAACTGTGAGAAAATTTTAGCAGGCTGTCTAATTTTAAACATCTTGGAAGCCATGTTAGCAAATAAGATATGGGAACGCAAGTTGACAAGATGTTTTAGGGACTTGTGAGAAAACATCTTGGCAGGCGTACTGAGGCCGCTGAATGATATAAAAATTTGATTGAAATTCGACCATGGTCTTTCCAACTTTTTTTTCGTCGTCAATTTCTAAAACCCGTAATAACTCGAGTCCTATGTAAAATTTGCATGTTCTGTTTTGTGAATATTGGTAGCCGCCCCTCATAAGTGTAGTTTACACTGCTGAATAGGGTTATGGATGTACCCAAAGGCCAGAACACGATACCTGTGACAAATATTCAAGGGTCTGTAACTGAGAAACTATGATAGTTAGGTATAAACTTTCTTCACTAAGCATCCACATATGAGTTGCCGTATATGTACCCAAAGTATTATTTCGGACTTCTGAAACATCCTGTAGATAATGCCAGTATAATAATAAACGCACTTGTTCTCATAATCCCAGCAGACACGTTTCGCTATTATTAAACACACAAGGGATGAATATAAAAATAATAATGTTTGTAGTTAGGGTGTACTTATATAGATCGCGAATTTGAATCTAATTTGGTCTCAGCTTTATAGTTCTTTTGCAATGGATGGGTAAAACTGTAGTTTCTATAAAGATTACTTAGTTACTTACCTACGCCCTTTTAACGTCCCACTGTTCTGGTTACGGGTCTCCTTTTAATGCGAGGGGAATTCAGGGCATAGTCCACCACACTGGCCTGGTGTGAGTTGGTAAACTTCACACATCTAGTCAAATTCCCTCAGACGTGCAGGTTTCCTCACAATGATTTCCTTCACTGATGAAAATGAAATTCGCACATGAAACCCAGAATTGCGAGCCGGGGTATGAACCTGCGCACTGATTGCAAACCGTGCGTTCGAACAAGCGAAACATAACGTATTTAAAAAAAAAAATGGAACCAAAAAAAACAAGTCATTTTTTAATACGAAGTCTACGTGCTATGTCTGAAGTATTAAATCCCTTTAAAGGGAGACACGCGCTTTTATGCCCAAAGTTAGCTCAAATGACTCAAGTTGATACGGGTCCGCCAATCTCACGTAGATGATGTACCGGAAATTCTTTGCATATTGTAGTATATATCTTTTTACCCCACTTCCGGTATACACCTTTCATGAAAAACTGAGCACAAGTTTATACATTTTAAAAAGAAAGAAGAAATGTTGATGTAAATTTGCTATTGAGTGTGTAGTATATCTTAAAAGTAAAAAACTGAGCCGTCCCGGGACGCCTGGCAGATGTGAAACATAAAACATAGTAGTCATAGCGGCGAGTGAGTGAGTGAGCGGAGTCAGCCGGTGGGCGGAGTCTAAGCGGCGGAAAGAACCGAGGAGCCGAGGAATAAGAAGCGTGGCCGCATTTAAAACTACAGGTACTTTATGCTTTAAGGAATAAGGTTGATTTAATTTGGTTGTGGCGAAGCGTCGGCAAATCTAGCCACGCTAAAAATCAGGTATACCCCTCGCCTATAGATGTTTCACATTATAAAAGGTTTTGGGTTTGATTCCCAATTTCAGACAGGGCTTTTTCGGAATTTGCCTGGTCTAGGTGTGACTGGGATCGCCCTTGTATGGTACCCAGCCATAGTAGAAGCTTTGCGTATTTCGGGATCAAGGCATGTGTTTATGTGTTGTCTGGCGATATTCATTTATAATCATAGTAGTGAGAGCGAAAAATATACATAGTCTCCCGCATTTTGTCTTGTCACAAATGCTGTGCTACCAGAGTAGTTTAAACGCACCCGCGGCGATTAGTCGCGTGTGTTTGAGTCGTGATAATAAATTGGACAATGCGTGATAGCCTCCGGCGCTAGATATGTGTAGAGGTTAAATTGTGAAATTTGTATTTACATGGTCTTTCTAGTTTAGTAATTTTGTAGCATATGTCTATTAAGTATCGGTAAGTACCCGGCACACTGGGATGTCATCAATATAATTGCCAATACTAAACAAACTCTGTGTCAATATGCATAAAGGTTAAATTTCTGTGGTAACAGCCACGCCTCACGCGTCAAAATTCGCTCGTGCTGTCATTTGTAGAATGAACTTTTTCTATATGTCGATACAGTTCGTTTTGCTATGGCAAAAGATTTTACGTCCGAGCGTTAACGTCGCAGTGTCCGGGAAGCCTTATGGTAAAGATACGAATATAAAAGAAAGTCATTTATTATAAAACAGGAAACTATACGTATTAGTCATAATGGTTTGTAAAAGGCTATAAAAAACACATAGAATTGGGAACCACCTCGTTTTATCGAGCGTAGACCGCACAGCTCACTGTACCAGTGGTGTTAGCATATCAAGACAATACCTCTGTCACGGATTGGCTCGGTCGCTCTCTGTCTTGTTTCATACGAGAGAAAGAGATATAATCAACATATTCTGTGACATAAGTCTAGTCTTGGCACTCGTGCTATAACTACAGGTGGTTGCGGGTTTGATTCCCGCTAGTGGCGAATTTCAGAAATGGCCTTATCGTAATTTGCCCTGATTTGGGTGTAACTGGGATCGTCCCATTCTATTGTATGTAATACAAGCTTTGCTTCGGATCATACAGTGAGAAAAAAAGCAATATTATATTAAAACAATACTAAGGGACCGGAACTGAGTGTCGAAAAAAAAACTGGATATTCTGAAAAAGCTGCGTATTATTATATACACTGCGACATAATTGATACGAGGCCCTGTCCGTCGCGTCACGGTGAAGAATAGACCTGTGTCCCTTGTCGGAGGCCGCCTAATGTCATGTTTTATTTATTTTGTTCATCCTCCCGAGAAAAAGAATCTTTTATTTTATATGAAGAAAGTGTCGCTCCGGAAATAGAGGAATTGTGTGAAATAAAAATGTATTTTCAGTCTTCAATACTGTAGGTGCTATTTTAAATAACTATGACTCTTAGTGAATAGTTACACAAAGAAGATTTATGTAATTATAAAGTAATAATATGTAGGTACGTACTATTTTCAATTTGGAAATTTTATAGTTACTCTAAAGTACACTAGGTGGCAATTCTCCCAAGACCGACACTATCTATAATTCGACATATGTCGAAACCATACGACCAATTTGACGTTTTGTTTCGACACATTATGTCGAAAAACCGGCTAAGTGCGAGTCGGACTCGCGCACGAAGGGTTCCGTACCATTATCTATAAAAACGGCAAAAAAAATCACGTATGTTGTATGGGAGCCCCCTTAAATAATTATTTTATTCTGTTCTTTTGTATTTGTTGTTATAGCGGCAACAGAAATACATCATCTGTGAAAATTTTAACTCTCTAACTATCATGGTTCATGAGATACAGCCTTGTGACAGACGGACGGACGGACGGACGGACGGACGGACGGACAGCGAAGTCTCAGTAATAGGGTTCCCGTTTTACCCTTTGTGTACGGAACCCTAATAAGAGATGATGCCGAGCATGCGAGAATTAAGCCCCATTATATTTTGCCATATCAAAACAAACTTTATTGACTCATAAAAGTTCTTCTTCTTGTTTTTACAAAATGAGTGAAATTATAATATTTTTATGGAATAAGATGAGGAATGCCTGCACCTGCGATTAGCGTTACCCATTTATGGCAATGTCGAGTCGATAAATTCAATAAATACACATAATAAATAAAAAAAAACATACGGGTCGAATTGTGAACCTCCTCCTTTTTGAAGTCGGTTAAAAATGGATGATGACATTGATAAAGATGGCGGATGACTTCCTCATAAAAGTTTTTTTTTTTTTTTTAACGAAATAAGCGAAATGATGATATTTAATAATTCTTCAACTAAATGACAATGACAGCGCGAGCGAATTTTGACGCGTGTGAGCGTGGCTTTTACCACAGAAATTCAATCTTTATAATTATTGACACAAAGTCCATTTTGGTACTGGCAAAAATGTTGTCGCGCCCCAGTGCACAAAGACTAATAAACTTAACGCCGACAGAAAATCTTATATTTTATCTTATAGTAATGTGTTCGTTTAATTATTTACTCTAAAAAAAACATTCATAATAGTAGACAGGGTGTATCAGAAGTCCGAAATAATACTTTGGCTACATATAGGTAACTCATAAGTGGATGCTTAGTGAAGACAGTTTGTACCTATCTATCATAGTTTCCGAGTTATATACCTTTGAATATTTGTCAGAAGTGTCGTGTTCTATCCTTTGGGTACATCTATGATCCTATCAAGCAGTGCAAACTACATTTACGAAGGGCGACAACCAATATTCAGAAAACATTGACATAGGTCTCGAGATATTACGAGGTTATAGAAATTGACGACGAAAAAAAGTTGGAAAAATATGGTCGAATTTGGATCAGTTTTTATACCATTCAGTTGTATATCCGATACTGATGCAAACGTCAATGTATTATTTCGTACTTCTTTCAACCTGTATAGGTCTGCTTAGTTACCTAGACACAACCTATACTTAATCAGTCAATCAAAACTTTATCGCAATGCTGTCTGTATATAAATTATTGCTACATATACCTATACCATTTACTTGCAATCAATCAACCAGCGTATCTTGAACTTCCCTCTCACAGTGACAGTGCCTACACTTATGAACACTATTCAAGTGTCTGACTGTTTCTTATCTAATGATAAACAAAATGCGTGCTCATCTCATACTCGATTGGAAAAACTTCGAAAGAATGGCGGCATCATAAAAAAATATCTAACACGATTTACATTGCATATCGACGGTTAACACGTTCGCTGCATTGTGAGGTCATATTGGCTCATGGCGAACTTTCATGCAGTGCGCACTGCTCACAAAGTAAGTACCTCTATGAGCCAATATAACCTCATGACTGAAAGTGCAATAAAAATCCTTACGCAGTGAACGTATTAAAAGGCGAATTGACTCAAGATAACTAGTGAACCGATTTCAAATAATCTATTTTAATCTAATAGCGATTGCTAAAAAAACTTGAAATCAACCCTCAAAATATTTTTTTTAGTATAAACAGCAGCGACAGCAGTGGTAGCCGAGTGGTCGAACGCACGCTTTGCATTCAAAGTGCGCAGGTTCAAACCCCGGCTCGCACCTCTGGGTTTCATGTGCGAATCTCATTTTCATCCGAGATTATCACTTGCTAAAAAACGGTGTAGGAAAACATCGTGAGAAAACCTGCACGACTGAGGGAACTTGACTAATTCTCGATAGATGTGTGAAGTCTGCCAACCCGCACTGGGCCAGTGTGGTGGACTATGGCCTAAATCCCCCTCGCATTGAGCGGAGGCCCGTTTTTTTTTTTTTTTGAAGGACTTACACTGTTGGCCGTGAGGTGGCCTTTACAGCTTTACCGGAGGAGTGGCGAGCGCAGAGTGCACTCCAACCAAGGCCTTAAGGGCGGAAAGGGGTGGCAACTAGCTCAAGGGCGCCACAGAGGGCACGACCTCGGCTTGGGCAGTTACCGTGAGGGGAGAGGTAGTGACTGCGCTCCTAGGTGCAAAGATGCACCTACGAGCGGAAGAGGGGGTTCCTCGACCTCGCCGGCGAGATCGGTGTCTGTTTGAGGCTGGTGTAGGTGTGTTGGTGGCCCTCTCAACGCCCGGGTCGAGGAGGGCGGTGATCGTGTCGGGAGGATCAATCAACACGTGCCGCGGACGGCGGCGACGAGTTGATGATGTGTGCGCGGGGTCTGGCTCGTAATTGCCGGCGGCGACAATTAGAGCATTTAAATGCGACGCGGCTTTTTTAAAATAGCGTTCGGACGCTATTTTTAAGTGTTTACGAATTGAGAAGAGGCCAAGGTCGGAATGAAGATCTACGTTCCGTATGTACCACGGGGCACCTACGGCCCTACGGAGAAACCGGGACTGCACTACTTGCAGGCGGTTGATGCGTGTCTTCGCCGCGTGAGCGAAAACCACACTGGCATATGACATAATGGGGAGGATGCATGTTTTGTAAAGTGTCACCTTATTTCTAAGGGACATTTTACTCCGCTTGCAGATCAAATAGTGAAGGCGACCGAGCACAAAAGCTGCTCGGTTGCTCACCGTTCTAATGTGGTGACCGAAAGTAAGGGACTTGTCACGAGTGACACCTAGATATTTGACGCGGTTTGCCCAAGGGATGCTTTGGTCGAACAGAGAGATGGTCCCTAAACTGAACCAGGGAGCTCGGGGACGCCGTGGGGTTCCCCTGGTAAAGAGCACAGCGGCGCTCTTTTCCGGGTTCACCTCAATGCGCCATTTCCGAAACCATTCGCCCAAAGAATCTACTGCGCGTTGGAGGGTGCGGGTGATAACGCCCCTATTTCTATGCGAGAAATAGAGAGCGGTGTCATCCGCGTATAGGGCGAGCTGAACTCTGTCCGAACGAGGGATGTCATTCGTGAACAGGCTATAGAGAAGGGGGGAGAGAACGGAGCCTTGAGGGACTCCTGCCCTAATGGGATGAGGGGCCGAGAGCGCCCCTTCAACGCGGTAGCGAAAGGTGCGGTTTGACAGAAAGTCTTGCAGGATGAGCACGAGACTGTCCGGCACACCCAAGAGGTACAGCTTGTAGATCAAGCCGTTGTGCCAGACCCTGTCAAACGCTTTCGCCACATCGAAGAAGAGGGCTCCCGTGCTGTGAGGACGCGGTCTATGAAACCCCTTGAGAATATGCTCCGTGAGGCGGTGCACCTGATGGACACAAGAGTGTTGGGCTCTAAAGCCAAACTGCTCATCTATGAGAATACCATGGGAAGTGACAAACTCTCTGAGTCTTGCATAGAGCAAGCGCTCGTAGAGTTTGGCAATGGCTTTAAGGAGACTGATGGGGCGGTAACTAGACGGGACAGTAGAGGGCTTGCCTGGCTTGTGAATGCCAATGACAATTGCATCTTTCCACTCGTCGGGGAAGATGCAATTGGCAATGGCGGCGTTGAAGACGGTCACAAGCAAGCAAATGAGTTGGGCGGGTAAGAGTTTAAGAACTCGGTTGGTAATGCCGTCGGCGCCGGCGGCCTTTTTGGGGTTAAGCCCCTTAATCAGATCCTTGACCTCTGTCTCGGTGGTTGGGCGGAGAGGTTCGGATGGGGGTAGGGAGGACCTGCGCTCTACTTCCCTATCTACTAGCTCTACATGAGCGGGGTCTACGGGTTGGGAGCTAGTCGAGCATTGCTCTTCGAGAGCGGAAGCGAGAAGCTCGGCCTTCTCGTCATCGTCGAATGCGTGGGGGGAGCCTGAGGGGCGCGTAAGGGGGGGCATCTGGACTACAGTGTCTGATTTGAGAGCTCTCGCCACCTGCCAGTATGCCTGGTGTGATGGCGAAATCCCTCCCAGAAACCGATCCCACCTAGTATTCCGGAGTTCCGCAATGCGACGCTTTACGTCCCTCTGTAAGGCGCGCATGCGGACCCGGTTCTCTACGGTGGGGTAAGAGTCGTACGCTCTGATGGAGGCGTTCTTGACTCGGACTAGGTCTTTGATGTCATCCGGCAGGACGAAGCGGTGAAGATCACTCACTACGACCCGCTTGGAAGACTGGCTGATGGCCGAGCTTAGGTGTTCAGTGAAGGCACCTATGGCCTGAGACGTGTCCTGAGGGGACGAGATGGAGGTAGGTACATTTGCGATAGGTACCGAAGCGGTATCCGCCAAGGTAGTTCTTAGCGCATGCCAATCCAGCACCGATCGCGTGGGTGGGGCGGACAACGGGGTCGGTCCGAGTCGCATAAGGACAGGACGGTGGTCCGAGTGAAGCTCCGAGAGCACCTCTAAAGAGCGCAACGTTAAGGTTACCCCCTTCAGGAGCGCCATGTCAAGTATGTCGGGTCGGTGGTTCGTATTATTGGGGAAGTGGGTGGGATGCATTGGCGCGATTACGTCAAAGTCTAGTCGGTTAGTCAGGGCGTACAGACTGTTGCCATTGGGAGTGGAAGAGTGACAGTTCCAACTGACATGCTTACAATTGAAGTCGCCAGCCAGAATAACCGCGCTTCCCAGACCAAGGAGTGCTTCGATATCACTCTCGAGTAGAGGCTTGTCAGGTGGAAGGTAAATAGATGCAATGACTATGGCCGCGTGGCCGGTTAGAGAGAGACGACAGACTGAGGCTTCGATGTTAGTGAGCGCAGGGGGATGCAGTGCAGGGATCTTCTATAGTAAATGACAGTGCCACCCCCGCGGGAGGTGGTTCTGTCATTTCTAACCATAACGTAGTTGGCGATTTTGGGATCGCGAATGGAAGGTTTTAATAAAGATTCCTGCACTAAGAAGACATCAACTTGGTGGTCCCAGAGGAACTCACCAACTTGATCTCTCTGCTGGGAGAGGCCATAAGCGTTGAAAAACGCTAGGGATAGGTGTCTGGGTTTGGTCCTACAAGGGCGTGGATCCATTATGGGTTTCTATGGGAGAGGAAGGAGGTCATGGAGTCGTAGACATCCAAGTGTGACCCCACCGCGGCCATGAGGTCGTCGGGCGAGGTTGCTGTGCGGAGGAGGTGAGCCAGGGAACGCACTCTCTCAACGTTGAAGGCGTTGAACGCAATGCGCATCAAGGACAGGTCCGCGTTAAATGCTACCCCGCTCACAGAGGGCGAGGGGGATGGCTTAGATGGGGGGGGCACGGGTGCGGGAGCAACGGGTGAAGCACCCACCGCGGTATGCGGCAAGGGTTTGACCCATACGTTGCTGGGCGTGGGTGGGGCGGAGGAGGGATCCCGGCGCTCAGAGTGAGCGGCTGCCGGTACTGGTACCGGGGGGCGGGGCGCAGAAGGCGCGGGAACGGTGGTGCGGGGCGCGCCAGGGCGCCCGCGTCCGGTCCTCCCGCCGTTCCCCTTTGGAGCCTTGGGGCAACCGCGATAGTTCGCGGTGTGTCCCACGGTCCCGCAGAGGACACAGCCGGGTGGCTCGGTCGCGGTCTCCCTGTTGCGTGAGCATTGCGGGGTCGCGTGGTCCTCTAGGCACTTGACGCACCTAGGGCGAGCGTGGCAATTACGGGCCGAGTGCCCGTAAAGCTGGCAGTTATGGCACTGCGAAGGGGTGCCATTCTTGTGTGGGGGTTCCACGACTATCCCTGACAGAAGGCACAGGGATTTGATATTAAAAATTTTTCGGCCCTCCGGGGTGCGGTCAAGGACTACGAGGACCATATTGTAGGGGTCTTTGGAGCGTGCTTTGTGCATACGGTGCACTTCGCGGACGGGGAGGGACTGGGACATGAGGTCCTCTTTGATGAAGTCAGTGCTGACCTCCTTGGGGATCCCCCGGATAACGACCCGGAGGACGCGCTCATCTTCAAGTGCGTAAGTGTGATACGCAATCTTGTTTTCGAGCAAGAAGCGCGAAAGGGCACGGTGGTGGTCAGAGGTTTGCACCTTGACAGTGATTCCATGCGCAGACTGCCTCGCATGGAGATAATGGATACGGCGCTCGTGGAGCGCCCGAGAGCGCTCGGGGCACGCTCACTACCGACTTGTTGTCACCGTTAGGTTTCCCGCCGGTAGTGCAAAACTTGACCAGAAACAAAAGCTGTCTAAAGAAACAATAGGGCAACAGAGTCGTTATTAGAATAACAACAATGTTGCTATTGCAACTAGTGACGGCGTCGGAGGTGCGGCGCGGGGCGCGCAGGTGTGCCGACCAAGGTCGCCAACGGACGCACACAAAGCGCGCGAATGCGGCAGGTAGCGACGGGCCGGGAGGGCGACGCGGGACGCGTCACCAAATCTGAGTACACAAACAACAAAAATTGTAGTGTGGATACCATATAACCCGGCTTTGGACCGCCGTAATAACGGCAATCCAAGGACGCGGGAGAGACGACGGCCCTGGCCCGGAACGGACGAGCGACGCACAGCGGACGGACACGTGTGCACGCGGCGGCTGCCAGAGCGGGACTGTGCGGAGGCCCGTGCCCAGCAGTTGGACGTTAAAAAGGGCTGTAGTAGTAGTAGTATAACCTTAATTAGTAAGTATTTACAATTTGTAATATGGACAATTTCACATTATGGCCAATACCAAAAGCCCAAAACTAACTCTGTTTCAATATACATAAACATTGGATTTCTGTGGTAAAAGCCTCGTCTCCACGCTCTAAAGTCGCTCGCGCTGTCAGTGTGAGCAATGAACTTTTTCTATGAGATAATTCAGTCAATTTTGGTATTGATAAAACCGCTTTAAGGCATTGGTCGGTGTCGAAAATGTCTCAATTTTAGGTGAGCTGATTGGATAATTCAGTCAATTTTGGTATTGATAAAACCGCTTTAAGGCATTGGTCGGTGTCGGAAATGTCTCAATTTTAGGTGAGCTGACAGCATCAGAGTTTTGACAAGCTAGTGGACGATGCGATGCGAATGTTTGCCTTGGATGAACAAATCACGGTAGCCTCGTGGGTAGATACATTTTTTTTTTGGCCTGTTGTATGTCCCACTGCTGGGCAAATGCCTCTCCCTCTCGTCTCCACATGTCCCTGTCCTGGGCTTGTTGTGGCCACGTTTCTCCCGCAAAAGTGACCAAATCGTCGCACCATCTTCTCCTTGGTCTGCCACGATGCCGGCAACCGCCTTCGGGCATCCAGGTGTTGACACGATTTGTCCACCTCTGCGGGTCCATTCGTGCTACTTGACCGGCCCACTCCCACTTCAGCCTTGCCGTCTTCCCACCCACGTCAGTAATACGAGTAATGGAGCGTAGGGTGGTGTTTCTGACGCGGTCCGTCCGTTTAACACCTAATATGCTACGCTCCATTGCACGTTGGCAAACCTTGAGTTTAGATTTCTGTAGCTTAGTTAGTGACCAGGTTTGAGCACCGTAGGTTAGGACAGGCAGGATGCACATGTCGACGAGTCTGCGTTTGGCGATACATTTTTAAGTTGATAAATAACAAGAAAAACCATGAGTTAAACTAGCTTTAAGGTGTTGCTGAATATCAAGTTACACTGGCTGCAGTTCCCGCGCGAGGTATCATAACTAACGGTCGCCTGCTGAATTTAAAGGAGAAATATTTGGAAATAGCTGATTCAATTTCCTTGGAAATGCAAGGTGTATCTGAGAGGGAACACAGTGATTCGCGGGTTATTTCTCTTTCTTCACCAAAATATAAAACATACTTAGTTCAGAAGAAAGGGGCAATAGGTTAGATGGGCCAACGTACTCATAACTGACGAGAGGTCCTAGGTTCAATGCACATCTCGGCCAATAAACTATCGCCGTGAGCCCACTCCTAGTATAAGCATTTAGCGTAGTTGGAGAGTAACTAACTATTATGAAACCGAACTACAACTAGACAAACTATTTGACATCACTGAAAGTATTGCTATCTTGTTTATCCATTACGACCATAAGAAGGATGGCAATAAAATTAGTAGGTAATCAGTTCATTTCAAAGCAATAGCTAATGATATATCTTCTCACTCCGTCTGGGTCTACACTTTGTGGCAATAACGTTATCGAAAAAATATTGAGGGTATTTTAAAATAATTCTGGTATAAAGTTGTATAATACCTCAGTCTTCCCGTGATGGTGGGCGCGGCGGGGCGGAGCGCTCGTAACTTACGCGAAAGAAAACATATTTATTCTCGTTTTTTAAATTAATCAATTATTGTATTAACTTCCTAATTAATTGTGGTAGGGACAACCAGTAAAGGGAAGCAACGGGATAAAATACATCTGTCAATATAGCCCTAAAGTCTATGATCCAATATTTAAGCGTCAGAATTAGGAAGCTGTGGTAGCCTCGTCGGTAGAACGCCTTGAACGTAAGGGGTGTAAGTTCAAATCCTGGGCACGCACCTCTGAGATAATTTTCATGTGCGAATGTAATTTTCAATTATCATTACCAGTTGCTATGAAACAGTGAAGGAAAAGATCGTGAGGAATAATGCACGTATGTAGAAAGGCGTGTGAAGTTCACCAACCCGCACTGGGCCAGCGTGGTGGACTATGGCGCAAATCTCTCTCGTATTGGGGGAGAATGTGCCCGGTATAATGGCAATAGGCTCGCCCCCATTACATTGGGACCAAAATACATCGGCGAAGTGTGGGCGCACTGCAATGCACCACTGCCTACCTTAGGGGAATTCAGGCGTGATGATGTAATATTTATTATTTAAATAGTTAGACATTCGGTAACATATCCAGAGGTTTAATTTCTCGCAGGTGTGTTTATGTTTGAATAATTTGTGCGTGCCTCTGTCGGTGTCGATACGGGGCGTAGTGGCCGTGAGACTTTAAAATATTTACGTTCTTAACGGAAGGGGCTATTTCTATTGCAGATTGTACTCTGGAATTCTGGATACTTATATAGTAAGAGGTAAATTCGTGAGCAATTGACGTAGTTGACCGAGACTTAGTTTAAAGCGGGAGGCTTTAAACTAAGCTGAAACAAAAGCCGCTCGTAAAAATGTTTGCCAATACCCAAACGAACTCTGTGTCAATACTCATAAAGTTTGAATTTCTGTGGTAGAAGCCACGCTCCTACGGGTCAAACTTCGCTCGCGCTGTCAGTGTCATTTCTTTGAAGAATGAACCTTTTCTATGTGTCAATAAAGTTTATTTCGGTATTGGCAAAAATTTTGACGCGCAGCGTTTGACGCCTCAGTGTGCTTCTTAATCCGATCTTAGAAATTTCTTTATAAAACTAAAAGTTTTATTATGGTGAAGTAGGTGTTCAACTTAAATGGGCCATTGAGCAATTTCTCCGCTCCACAACGAATTCATTTAAAAGCACCGTAGCAATTCCGCTTATTGACTTAAAACAGTCATACGTTTGCGTGATTCATACGCAGATTTATATCATCTGCGAATACTTTACGTAATTTATAAAAATAATGTAATTAATTCTTGTTAGAAGGATTGCAAGAGCGGCCATTTTAGACCCGCAGTTCCTATTAAATTAAACATAGTATAATATACACAACGTTTGTAAATTCTGCTTCACTTGCCTATTGTTTTGTTTAAATTTACATTTAAAGTAAGTATTGTTTACAAATTTAATGACAAAAATTATAATTCCATAATATCAGTTTTGTCATATATACGCCTGAGTTCGCCATAGGGTCACATTCGAGTTTTTAGGTATTTTCTTAAAATCAAATAGTATTTTTTTCATAATTCGGTAAATAACATAGGTTTTTTATTTTTTTTAAATATGAAACCATTCTTGAATTACACCAATCATACTCAACGAAAATAATACATTCAGACCCTTTTTCAAATCAAGTGTATTCGCGGATTTTTCAAACATTTGCTATAGATTTTTTATTACCAACTCAACTACGCTATAACAGACCCGAAATAATCTTTATGTTCACTATGACAAAGTTCTAAACGTGGAATTAACTAGCGACCCACTGGAGGTACCATTACTCCAAACATACGGAACTCTGTCTCATTCAGAAAATGCAAGTGCAACGAAATGCAATTTTGTGGGCGCAGCGTGTGTTTGTATATCTATCTCTGTCTCGCGCGAAGGTTCATGCGGCGTTAGAGTGCGACAGCGACATCAGGTAGTTGATCGCAGGCTACACTCGCCAGTCAGTGCATTGCCGTGTTGCGTAGCGGAGGTGGCGTCCGTTTGACATTTGTTACGTCCACAAAATTACGTATTTACAAACTTTATCGTGTTTTGTTTTTGATAGTGACACCACTTGTCCACGAACGGTGTCTTGTCTCGACAATACAAACTGTTTAACTTGTTTTTAATATTCTTTTTAAACGCGTTAAACTATTGTTTTAATTCAGTGTTGGTTGGTGTTTTAACCTTGTGTTTGTTGATTGACGTGAGTTTTTTTCGGCGGGAGTTTATTTTGGCGCGTATGATGTAAGCGGATGGTTGTACCGGGTTTGATTCCCGCGTTGGTATGGAACAGGGGTGGTGTTGAATGAAGAACATGCACACTTCAATTATGATGGTAAGTGTAGATCCAATTAATTGATGCAAATTACATTTGAAGATGTTGAACGGAAGTCATTAACATTATTGTGCGAAGATATATGGATGCTGTTTAGACATAAATATGCCTACATTATACCTACTTATATAATCTTATGTAGAAGAAGGCATGTAACGAATACTTTTAAGATATTTACCTTGTAACATAAGGATTTATCCTGCACTCCTACGCCTAAATCATGGTCAGTTTTAGATTTTTTCAATCATCACACAATTATTTATTTTTTTTGCAAAATTTTATTAAGTAAATAACTATAACATTTCCAAGCTAAACCTACTTATTAAATTATACCTAGGTACGGTTGTAGTGACGCTTTTTAGTACCAAAAGAGAATATAATTATGTTATAGTTAGGTAGTCATAATTGTATAGAGTGCTAGGTTATTAGGTAGGGTACGTTATTTGATGGGCACCAAAAACAATAATACCCACTAGTAAGAATTACGCCAGCATATCGTCGCAATCTAAAAATAAACGTTACATGCAGTTCAAATAACTAACAACAATAACTACCTATCAGGAAAGCGGAAACGTTAGTCAAGAACGCCGCAGCGCAGGCGCCTGCGCATGTGTAATTTTAAAAATGCAATAACCTTGAGCTGTTTCGCAATGTTGACAGTTCATTCATGGAAGTTGATGTAACGGAATTTGGTAATTTATCAAAGTATTACCTATAGTGTTCAATTGCCAATATCAAGTACATGCTAGATAGGTAGGTATCTACTTTTTTATGAAGGAAAAAAATGAGAATAACAGGTAGGTCGATACTTAATAGGCTCAACGATAAGGGATAAGACGAAAGTTACCGCTTTTCATGCATAGCTATGTATGTAAACAAGTGGTCTTATTTTATTTTATTGGCTTCCTATATAGCTCGTTCTAGTGATAATAGAAATTTAATATCTACTTATTCAACTTACTTATTTAATTATAACAAAATGAGTTTTTATATAATTTACAAATTTCCGATTAATTCTCCAAAAGTATTGGACCCATGGTTACCCTACGTTGTTTTAGAATTTAAAATTTGTTATAATGAGATAAATTAAAATTAACCTTCTTTTCCTATGCGACGATATGGTCGCCAACAAAGCCTCTTTAATAATAAATAAAAAAAATAATTAAACCTCGCGTTCATTAAGGGAGTGCATATCATTACATCATCACGCCTGTATTGTCTGAAGGGTTAGGCATGGGTGCATTGCAGTGCACCCTCTTTTGGCTTATGTATTTCTTAAGCATGCATATGCAAGAAATTTATGTAGGTACCTACTAGGTACACATAAGTTTAGGCTGATGTACTTAATAAATAATCAGATAAAATCATTATAATATACCATTGTAATATTATATAAATCATTTGGTTATCTGCATTGCAATTTGAAATTTATGCCACATAATAAATAGGTCTCAGTTCTCTGGTCAATGGGGGTTATCGTAATGCACACCATTTATATGCACTGTGCTGTTATTGGCACGAACAAATTAATTTAGGTAACTAGTGAATGTATGTAATAATTTAAAAGATAAACAATCATCTTCACGTCCGAATTCCCCAAAGGGGTAGGTAGAGGTGCACTGACGCCGATGTATTTTAGTCCCTATGTAATGAGAGACGCAGCAATTAACATAATACCAACCCTCCTCCGGTAAAGCTGTAAAGGCCACCTCACAGCCAACAGCGTAGTACATTAAAAAAAAATATATAATACCAAGCACATTCCCCCTCAATACGAGGGAGATTTGGGTACACCACGATAACCCAGTACGGATCGCTGCACACGCCTTTCTATAGACGTGCCGGTTACCAAAAAATGTTTGTCTTCACCGTTAAGCAAGTGGTAATCATTATTTAAAATGACATTCGACAATCCCTTCCCATGTCGTCCCAGTGTAAGCTTAAGGCTTAAGGCATCTCCTAGACCTAGGACCTAGAGTTAGGGAAAGCCTGCCTAAGTGTAGTAGAAAATACTTTTTTCTACCACTTCCTTTTTATTTTCTACCAATATCACTTTCTCATTCTATCGTTGCGTTACCTGCTTTTGTTTGCGTGTTAACTGTGCATATTGTGTCGTTATTGCCTTGATAAATGGTTTAATTAACAGTTTATTGAGGAACAAGGCTGCCACGTTTTGTTTTGCACAGGTACTCTTAAGTAGGTACTATTGTAACTCGATAATAATTAGTTCTAAAATTGAAAAAATATAAATTGTGCGTCTATTTTGTCGAATTTTCAATTTAGTTAATGATGTCTAAAATTATTTTATGATTCGACCAACTTGTGCTTAATTGTGTTTTAAACTTATACTTTTGCACGTAATGCTAGGCAGAGACTTGAAGTCGGTTTAAAAGGATTTTCTTTGTTTTTGTGACCTCTTATGTTTTATTTAATTTTTTAATATAAATATATAGTAAAATATTCTTAGTATGATATAAAACAACCAAAAACAGCTCCATAATTTTTATTTTTCTACTCTTGTATTATATTATATATTATATTTTCTTTCAGTTTAGTGTTTAATATAAATAAATACTTTCCATAAATGATAAAAAACAGCTCCACGTTTATAATATAAAATATATATAAAAATAATCATGATTTTAACAAGTTCTTATTAAAGAACAAAGAGCTTTTGTTAAATAATAGACTTAACGGCTAGTGATCCAGAAGCTAAGCAATAAGGTTCACTGATCGAGTTCAAACAGAAGCGACTAAATAGTGAGTTTAAACATGTTCGATGTGAGTACCAGTAGTAGGGTTATCGTTACATCGCATTATCGAGATGAATAGATCAATTGATGGATGCTGGGAATATAAAAAAACGAATTCCGCGTATCTTAAGTGGATGTGAGATTAATATTACTTGAGTTTTTGTTCTCCTTCGAAAAATATATTATTAACTGTCTGTCTGATACTCCATCTGTATTTTTTGTTGTTTTAATGTACATTCATGTACCTATAGGTGTATTGATGAAATTCTATTATAATACTCATATGAACCCCACACTGTGGCGACAACATTTTTGTTTAATTTAATATCATTATTTTGTTATGTAAGGTCTCACCGACCGACCAAGTGTTTTCAAACTCCGTTGTTGGGAAAATCATCGGCTTGGATGGAAGCCATACACTTTTAAAAAGTGAGTAAAGTGAACTGTACCTTTTGGACGAGTTGATACAGTCCGTTTTGATATTGGAAAATAATTCTAATGGGCTCTACAATCGAAAATCTAACTAATTGCGAGTATAACTAATATAACTCAATACTACTACTACTACAGCCCTTTTAACGTCCCACTGTTGGGCACGGGCCTCCCCTCAATGCGAGGGGGATTCAGGCCACAGTCCACGGCCAGGCCACGCTGGCCCAGTGCGGGTTGGCAGACTTCACACATCTATTGAGAACTAGACAAGTTCCCCCAGACGTGCAGGTTTCCTCACGATGTTTTCCTTCACCGTTTCATAGCAAGTGATAATCTCGGATGAAAATGAGATTCGCACATAAATCCCAGAGGTGCGAGCCGGGGTTTGAACCTGCACACTTTGATTTGCAAGACGTGCGTTCGACCACTCGGTTACCACTGCTACATAACTCAATATTATATGAATATTTTAAGCGTCTACCTGTTGCCGTTATCAATATCGAGTAAAATCGAGCCAAAAAATCACGTTTGTTGTAAAATGTTTATTTTATTCTGTTTTTTAGTATTTGTTATTCTAGCAGCAACAGAAATACATCATCTGTAAACTGACATTTCAACTGTCACGGTTCATGAGATACAGCCTGGTGACAGACGGACAGACAGACAGACGGACCGATGGACTGTCCTGTTATACCCTTTGGGTCTATACGTTACGTCTATAAGTCACTATTTTTTGGATCGTTTACATTCCTTAGGTTCATAGGTATATATGTCGTGTACATAGAATTCCATGGATATGTAATAGAAAGTGTTTTTCATGAAGCCGGGGTTAACTCACTTGGGACTCTATAATTTACACAATAAAATACCTAATTGTATAATAACAGTTACATAAAATAAAACAAACAGATTAGTATTTCACGGTGTTATATGTTATTCGCCGGCCTCGGGAACACATCGCGTGCGGAACAATGGCATGCGCGTACGCAACCGAATCCGTCGAAATACTCGCTTTTACATAATTCTTATAAGTAGCATGAACGATTTCTTGGGAATATGTTTATTGATGTTACAATAGGGTTGGCGCTTTTAAAATGCTGTTTAACAGTTATTCTAGGATGATATAAATAATTCCTACGAACAAAATGCAAATTTCTTTTGAAAGCATTACGTAATTTTAAAAGAGTTAGGTTTGTTCTACAAATGTACACTCTCTATCAAAACCAGTATTTTTTCGGATTTAATTAAAAAGTCAGTCAGTGGTAGCCGAGTGGTCGCACGCTTTGCAATCAAAGTGTGCAAGTTCAAACCCCGGCTCGCACCTCTGGGTTTATGTGCGAATCTCATTTTCATCCGAGATTATCACTTGCTATGAAATGGTGAAGGAAAACATCGTGAGGAAACCTACACGACTGAGGAAACTTGACTAGTTCTCGATAGATTCGTGAAGTCTGCCAACCCGCACTGGGCCAGCGTGGTGGACTATGGCCTGAATGCATTTCGCATTTAGCGGAGGCCCGTGCCCAGCAGTGGGACGTAAAAAGGGCTGTAGTTAGTTAGAATTAAAAAGTCTCGTAACCAAAGAAATTTATTAAAAAGTTTAACTGCGGACTCAGTTGAACCGTTGGTTACCGCTGCCGTTACTCACGATTGGGGAGCAACACATACAATGGAGTAAGCCCCTCGGGTGATATTAACTCGGTGAATGGGAATGCTCTTTTATATTTCTTTGTACAGATGTTATAGATTCAACTCTAAGCCCCGCTCACACTGGGACATAAAGACACGCGCATAAAACATAGTCATTGTAAGATCACAGCCTAAAAAAATATTGTACTAACCTTAAAGTATACTACTACTATACAATGGATTGGAGGCGGTCCCAGTTACACCCAGACTGGGGCAGTTTCCGAAAAGGTATCGAATCCGCAATAATCCGAATATTCTGTGGATAATTCAAGCGTCTGCCTGTTTCCGTTATCAATATCGAGCAAAAAAACACGTTTGTTGTATGGGAGCCGCCTTAAATATTTTATTCTGTTTTTTTTTTGTATTTGTTGAAGGCAACAGAAATACATCATCTGTGAAAATTTCAACTGTCTATATATCACGGTTCATGAGATACAGCCTAGTGACAGACGGACAGCGGAGTCGTAGTAATAGGGTCCCGTTTTACCCTTTGGGTACGGAACCCTAAAAATCGACACTTGAATGTTTAAAAAGTTTAATAACTACTGTATTTTCATAACATGAAACTTCTTGCTTTCGAATGCGGAAACTGATTACTTATGAAATATGCAAATTCATTTATAATTCAAGTGAGCGCCGGGGAGGCGGCGTATACGTAGAGCCCTGGACACACTGGGGCGGCAAGACGCGAACACAAAAACTAACTCTATGCTAATATACATATAGATTAATTTTCTGAGTAATACCCGGTATAATGGCAATAGGCTCGTCCCCTATTACATCGGGACCAAAATACATCGGCGAAGTGTGGTCGCACCTCTGCCTATCCCTTCGGAGAATACAGGCGTGATAATGTAAACAGCCGGGCGACTAAGCTACTAAATTCGCTTTCGCCTTCAATGACATTGAAGAATGAGCTTTTTCCATAAGACAATGGAGTTGGTTTGTATAAGCAGAAATTTAGCAGCGCGTTTCTTGACGCCCCTATCTGCTCGGGGTTGTAATACAATGCTAAGAGGGTCTCAAGTGCCTTAATATGATCATAATCAACATTACCATGGATCTGGTGGATATATTAAGATTTGAATATCTTCATTATATTTTCAGTCTAATTAAGTATGCACAAGGCGCGGGGTATGTATAGCTTAGGTAAGATTTTGATTTTTGTAAAGAAATAACTGTGAAGTTTTTTGCTAATTCTTCTCCATAGATGTTCTAAATGGCTGGACCAGTTAATTTTTTTTTTAAATTAGGACATTTTTTTTTTTTTTTTTTAATTTGCAGTACCAAATTATCTATTCCTCATGCACCTACCTAGATAAAACTGAAGCTGCTGTTTTTAACGCCAAATAACAGCTTTGTACTGAATGCATATGATATATACGGTACCTACTTATAACGAAAACGCAATTTTAATAACTTTTCTCTGTCTGCGTGTCTGTTTATTCCGAATAATCTCCTAAATGGCTGAACCGATTTTGGCGGGGCTTACACTGGCAGATAGCTGATATTATATCGGCCGAAGTCGTGACTTGTGAATGTGATTTATTTATAGTGACCAGACTTCGTCAAAAAATTTGCTAAATATTTTTTGAGTATGAGACTGGTATTTCTTTTACTCGTAAATGTTGTGTATTTTTCACACAATGGCGGCAAATTGTAACCGATCGAGTTTTACTGTTGCTTTTGTTATCAACTCGGTTAGTTTTTTTTCCGCGTTCATAATGGAGTTTTTTTTTTTTTTGAAGTTCATAATGGTGTCGTTGGCTTTTGAAGTGACAAAGAATTTTTAAAACGTTTTGAATATTATTATGGTATCATTTAGCAAAGTTAGTTTACCTCGGAATTCCAAGAATCTGATATTTCATTATCACACATTTAATTATATTCTAAACATCGAAACGTGGCTAATATCTACTATTGGCTACCTGTCTTAAATTATAGTAAGAATATTTATATTAAACACTAGGGGCCCGTCCCGGCTTTGCACGGGTTACTGATATAGCCTATGCTACTCAGTGATAATTAAGCTTTCTAATGGTAATTCAATTTTTATTTTGTTGCTTTTACTATTTCAGTAAATAAATACAGTAAAACATTATAGAACATGACTAGATATGTGAAACACTCACAATTTTAGTAAGGTTAAAAATAACATAAGATTTACGAATTGAATGTTCTTGACCACCCATTAGGAATGCATTTCTATTCATCAGATAATAGGAATGTTTATTTTTAAGCACACAATTCGATGGACGATATTAGGACGTATAGATAGACAAAGGAGAGTATAAAAACTAAAAAAATTTTATTCCTAAAAACCTGAACAATACGAACAATACAAAAATGCTCAGTTGGGCACAGTAAAGTGTCTAGCGACTTCCGATAACCGCGGCGCGTGTCCAATCCCATATCTGAGATAAAAATTAAAGATACCACAGACCTTTTCATTGGAAGGATTTGGAAACCGATTGTAGTCGTATGGGTGTTACGTGGCTACTTTACGAAATGATGTCATGACATTTCTTTTATAAAAACTTGATAGTCTTTGTAACTTGTCATTGTGCCAACAGAAATGCAGGGCCTCAAGTCCCCTCACACCAGCAGCGTTGCCAGTTTGTTTTTTGCCAAGTTGGGATTTTGGAACTTTTTGAGTGAAAACAGCGGGATCCTTTCGTCGAAAGCTTTCGTTTTCAAATATTTACCTTTTTATTTGAATTAAAATTACGTGTACGTGAAAATAGGTATCAAAAATAGCCAAAAAATTGTGTGAGGCTCACACTGTCGTTGGGGAGTTGCTATGATTTCGCACGCATGTCAAGACAAGACCTTTGTCACGGAGTTACTCGCTCGCTCTCTATCTAATTTCATACGAAAGAAAGAGACGATATCAAGATATTCCGTGGCAAACGTCCAGTCTTGGGGCACATGCTACAACTACAGGTTTGATTTACTGATCGATCCTTGAACACTATAAATTCCACTTTGTAATCGTTGAATTTCTCTATTATCGAATATTTGACAATGTTATCGGAACTAGTAGCCATGACAGGGCTATTTAAGAAACAATTTTATATAGAGTAAACTCCCTTTTTTTACGGTCCGTTAGCGAAACTACGCGTTTCTTGAATGTGGAAGTATTTAATACATTATTTTATCCTTGGTGGCATTACGAATTCTGAAAAATGCCTGACAGGTACAGACAAAATAGGTATTTTAAATAGGTGATAATGTAGAAAAGGCAGAAAGTTTTACCTATACATACTTAGTAAGAATATTTTTCACTGTGTTTATTAAATAATATAATAATGTAAGTGGAGAAAGTACACGCCAAATTAAGGCGTAGGTGTTTGTAATATGAACGAAATTAGGTCAATAAACGTAAATTGTCTGGCGATTTGGTTGATTTATACCCAGCGAGGCAATAACATGAATCAAATGTTGCCATGTTATGAATTACAGTACAGTCATGTGATGTAGGATTGAATATGAGCTCATTGGTAGGGATACAAATATTGTACAATTATAATTTAATTAAATTTTTCTGTGTACGTAAATAACATATAATAATAACAACATTTTACGTAATTTTATTCATGTTATAAAAACATTTTTCAAAATTTTAGAATGGAGATCTTGTATTTTCTTAATCGTGTGTGTTTCTTATTGCAATATAGATTAACTACTAACTAACTACAGCCCTTTTTAACGTCCCACTGCTGGGCACGGGCCTCCCCTCAATGCGAGGGGGATTCAGGCCTTTGTCCACCACGCTGGCCCAGTGCGGGTTGGCAGGCTTCACACATCGAGAACTAGTCAAGTTCCCTCAAACGTGCAGGTTTCCTCACGATGTTTTCCTTCACCGTTTCTTAGCAAGTGGTAATCTCGGATGTAAATGAGATTCGCACATGAAACCCAGAGGTGCGAGCCGGGGTTCGAACCTGCACACTTTGATTTGCAAGGCGTGCGTTCGACCACTCGGCTACCACTGCTTCTTGCAATATAGATTATTTTATAATAATTATTATTTGTTGAGTTATATTAATTAGATTATTAAAATACTTAAACTTGATACTTAAACCAAATCTATTGCGATATGTAAAATAATATGTTATAAACTTGTTTGTTATCAATACATAGTATTAAACATAGTCGCTTCCCGCTGTCCCTATGTACGCTTAAATCTTTAAAACTACGCAACGGATTTTGATGCGGTTTTTTAGAGTGATTCAAGAGGAAGGTTTATATGTATAATACATGAGAAACACTGATAATTTTAGGTGGTGCTGCTTTCGTATGTCACTAATTCTAAGGCGGTGCGAAGTTCGCCGGGTCTGCTACTAATTTAATAAAACAGAAATAAAACTTTATGCAGCATACCTAAACGATATGATGGCTTCATCTACAGAAGAAGAGTTTTCTAAATCAATCTGCTATGAACATACTGTATATCAATCTGCTATAAAGCACGGTTTAGGTACTCGGGTAGTGCTCTAACGTTAAAACTATTTTACGTACCACGCAAGCGAGCGTGAACGCGTAAAACTCGTGGTAGGATAATAAATGCCAGCCTCTACATGACAATCATTGCCGAACCCTTCTTCGAATAATAATTCAATCTCATAATCATGCAACATAACGCAGCTTGCACACAAATTGTGAAGTATCAATTGATTTCCTGTCGCTAAGGGTTAGCGCACACTGGCAGCGGCAAGAAGCAGACACTGCCCATGGTATATTGATCGACGATGCGGGTAAACTCAAACTGCCTCTTTCGAACGCTTCTGGCCGCTCGACCGCTATTCGTGTCGCTTTCAGCAGCTGATTTCGAATTTATTTCCGAAATATACATTTGAACCATAATCTCTAACTAGCAGTGGTAGCCTCGCGGGCAAGAACGCCCGCCTTGAACGTAAGGGGTGCAAGTTCAAATCCCAGGCCCGCACCTCTGAGATAATTTTCATGTGCGAATATCATTTTCAAAAATGATTACCACTTGCTGAACGGTGAAGGTAAACATCGTGAGGGAACCTGCACGTCTATAGCTTTCTATAGCGTGTGAAGTTCACCAACCCGCACTGGGCCAGCGTGGTGGACTATGGCCCAAATCTCCCTCGTATTGAGGGGGAATGTGCCCGCCGCCCGGTATAATGGCAATAGGCTCGCCCCCTATTACATTGGGACCAAAATACATCGGCGAAGTGTGGGCGCACTGTAGTGCACCTCTGCCTACCCCTTCGGGGAATACAGGCGTGATGATGTATTTATTAATCTCTAAAAGCTAGAGTTGATTGTCAGACTTATAGTCTGAATCCTATAATTAAGGAAAGTTACATTACGGTTGAAGCTTCTGTAAAATGTTTGCCAATATCAAATCTAAAGATTGAATATCTGTGATAAAAGCCACGTGATCTTGCTCGTGCTGCTGAATTCGCTTGCACCGTCAAAGACCTTTCATTGAGAAATGTGCTTATTTATGAGTCAATACAGTTTGTTTTGGTATTAGTAAAAATTGCAGTGCACGTCTTGTTAGTAAGATAAGGTTACGTAAATAACACTCCTGATTACTGATAGTACTCGTTAACAACTCAACTCAAAAAACGAATCGTTGCTATTACCAATAACTATTCGTTGTTTGTACTAACAAGGTGTTAGTCGCTTCGTCGCTACTTCGTTTGTGTACGCTGGCCCTAAGTATCGCCGGGGCCGAGCATAAACTGTTTACGCTAACAGCCGCGCGTTGGCGCGCTTTTTACAAGCGACGTGTTAATTTTAGACTATGCGTGTGCGCAGACGCATCCGGACCTACGCCGACCCGACGACGCCGTGATCAACTGATTCACGTATGATCGATACAATACTTGACTAATGGTCTTACTTTAACACAGCCCCTTGGCATGACCGCGTAGACAGACATAAGTTTTATCTCTTTCAACTGTCAGATTTGTCGAGACAATGACGTCACATTGAACTTTTTGTACTGGACATGGCTCTGTGTGACGAATCTGACGAAAGTGATAAAACTTATGTCTACACGGTCATGCTACGGGGCCTGGTTATACGTATGCATATAAGGGGAACATATTAATGTGAACAGGGAGGCAATTATCGCATGATCGACATTATCTCTAATTCGAGATATGTCGAAACAAAACAACAAATTTTCCAGTATCCGGCTTATCCAGCCTTGTTTTCACTATCCGGCCGGATACCGGATAGTAATTCACTATCCGGTCGGATACCGGATAGTAATTCAGTATCCGGCCGGATACCGGATAGTAATTCAGTATCCGGCCGGACACCGGACACTAATTCAGTATCCGGCCGGATACCGGATAGTAATTCAGTATCCGGCCGGATACCGGAAAGTAATTCAGTATCCGGCCGGATACCGGATAGTAAAATTTTCCGCATTTGTTGGTAAGAGGCGACTCTGCTTGGTTTCGTACACCAGACCAGCTTCTGAAAATAGCCTTTCGCTGTATTTACGCTACTGCCAGGTGCTGAAAGATAAATTCAAGCAAACCTGATACTGGGGTACTGATGCAAATTAACTGACCACCATATGTACCTATGGGTCGTGATTGCGATCGATTCGGGATGTCTTTAAGAAGCTTCATGTAACGCGATAAAGGACCGGATAACCGGTAGCCTGATATCCGCCGCTGCGGCCTGGTAACGTACCGAATATTCGGTATCCGGTCAAACCACTATCCGTTGGATCTCTAATATCGTCATTATGTCTAATTCGACATATGTCGAAACAAAACGACAAAATTTTGTTTCAACATATATCGAATTAAAGATAATGTCTATCATGCGTGAATCGCCCCCCAGGGCGTTTGCGCGTGCTAAGTCAGTTCCGAATAAGTACTTGTATCTACCATTTAGAGTCACTAAGCACACAAAAATAAATAAATATCCATACAATGGACTAACTGGGGGCGTTTCCATTTACATCTGGACCAGGACAAATTCCGTAAAGGCCATTTTCAAAATTTTCCGCTAACTGAGATTGAAGCCGCCCCGACCGGCCTACGCAAACCCCTAGAATAAGACGTCGGCGTCTAAAAACCTATTTTTTAACCGATTTCAAAAAGGAGGAGGTTCTCAATTCGACCAGTATGTTTTTTTTTATTGGACTCGCTATTAAAAAAAAAAGAACAAGTGAAATCTATCCTAAACTCAAAAGTATTTGTTGATAATATAACTAAATAGAACGTCGCTGTTATCAATATGTTATCAATATGTCCTTGAAGAAAGTCTTATCGGTCCCGCCCGAAACCATCCGATATATTAGGTTTACATAAGCAAAGGTGCATTATCTGAGTCAATAGATAATGTTTTTTTAATGGTTTTGGTGTTTGACTGCACCCAACAATCGTAAAACGGTAAATGATGAAGGCTTCCATAAAAACAATGTTATAACATTCATGCTTTAAATATGTATATCATTTGAGGATAGACACATACATACATCTATTCTATAATGTAAGGTGAAAGAAAAAAGAATTATAATAGTTTTGTTTGATGTGATTAAGTGATTTTTGCTTCTTGGAATTCTGTAAAGTAATGGATATGATGACTTTTTCGTGGGAAAGTTGTTGTAGTCTTTTGTGCAAGAAGCACCCACTTAGTTTGTTTTTTTTTTCCTCTCACTCTAAGGTTGGCTGGTAGAAAATGCCCACGGCATTAAGCTTACCTTTGTACATTTTTTTTACTTATGTAGAATTGTGCAAATAAATAAATAAAAAATAATAGATATTTTAAGGGACCTACTTAGTGTAAAAAACATATTTCCTATTTTTTGTTACTTAGTGAGTTTTTCCTGTCACCCGACAGTATTATAAAGAGGAAAGATTTGTATGTGTGTATGTAAGTAACGAATAAACTTAAAAACTACTGGACCGATTAAAAAAAAATATTTTGCCGTTAGAAAGCCACATTATCACTGAGTAACATAGGCTATACTTATTTATCCCAAAATGTTTAAAAGAAATGTCCTCCCGTGCGTCTGTAATAATTTAGAAATTTCAATTAATTTACAGACAAACTAGAAAGTCATCCAAAATATTTTACAATTGGAGTTGAATTAAATTCAATCATAAGTTTGGTTGGACGTGTGACTTCATTTTAGTTATGCCCAATCAGGTCAGCACATGTTTTAACGCGTTGTTGCGTTTTGAGGTCATATTGGCTCATGGTGAACTTTCGTGCCTCTATAAGTCAATATAACATCATGACGCTCCAGCTCTTAAAAATCCTTACGCAGCTAACGTGTTCATGGCGCTCAGGAGCTAATAAATCGAAGCTCCGATTTTTTTGCTATTTCCACAGTTTACGGTAAGAAATATTTTATGTAAACTCTTAAAACATTATGTTTGTTTATTCAAATCTTTTTAATGTTGTATAAAAAGTAAACAAAAGAGATGTTTAAGTTTAAATAAAGTGCAGTTTCCCTGACACTGTTAATACTCGGTTTTCCTGTCTGTTTCTCGGTAACTTTATAATAGGTGTTTGCACTTTTTATGCTTCTTTAAGTCATGTTTACATTATATAACGTATATTTATAAGGTTTACTTTCATATAGAATCAGCATTACTTGTATCCCTTTACCCTTACACATATAAAGAGGTTTTATCTTTTTATAGTTGCAATCCCAGACCTAAAATTCGCCCGCTATCCATAATCTATGGTTACAATCAGACATTGAATTTTTGCACTATGATTTTGGTTCCGAATGTAAAATTACAGCATGTTTTAATCCATATTGTTTCTCATATTTACGCGAATACTATACATTGAAATAAAACTTTTAAATATGAGGGTACCCAGTTATTAACTATGACATCAGGACGTCTAACACCTCAGTCCCCCCGTGACCATGGTTGCTGTAAAGCAGCCGAAATGCCATGGGCGGGGTTGATCACTTACCATCAGGTGAAACGTCTGCTCGTTTGTCTCCCTATCTCATAAAAAAAAAGTCAGGAAAATCAAATAGTAAATAAACGCGATAGAATCCGTAAAATAGTTTTATTTCAATGTTTTAATCCATTTTAAAAAACTTTTGAACAAAAAATTAAACTGCCGAAAATTTTAAAAAGCAAAAAATTATATACCTTTTTTATTTTACCTTAATAACAAAGTTCTTAAACTAATGTAAGTATACCTAAGTCATTTTGAGTTGGCGCCAAACAAGCAAATTAATTAATTTAGTAAAGTGTGATGTACGGCGGCGGCGGCGCGGCGCGACACGCCCCTTCGCCGGAAAATGCCGAGCGTCCACGAAGTTAATGTCAGCGAGACAGCAATACACAGCGAGATAGCGAGATACAATGTGTGCACTCACGTATGTGCCCATACGTGAGTGCACACATTGTGCAAGTGGTCGTACGGAGAGCAATTATTTTGGAATGTTAATGTTTGTTGCTGAAGATTTCACGTTGCATTGTTAATTTCATTTGGTTATTTCTTTAAATTTATTGTTCATTAATTGTTTGGCGCCGACTCAAAATGACTTAGGTATACTTACATTAGTTTAAGAACTTTGTTATTAAGGTAAAATAAAAAAGGTATATTATTTTTTGCTTTTTAAAATTTCGGCGGTTTAATTTTTTGTTAAAAAGTTTTTATTTTATAATTTTTTGTGGCTAAAATCTACTACTTAATCTGAATCTACTGCTTATTTTTTTTGTAATACACAACTCAGCATTAAAATTTGGGAATGAACAATAAATCTCTCCCTATTTTCCCACCTTTCGGGTAGGATTTTTGTTCCTAATTTATATAGGACCAACTTCGAAGTTATACCCTAACCAATACGTGTCCAATAGTGAACCTCTTCTGTTTTCTTCGTTGGTTAAAAATGGGTATAATTCCAAGTAAAGTCCATGCGGGCATGGGTGTATCAGAAGTCCGAAATAATAATTGAACCTGTATATCGCTATAAGGAGTGGAGCTATATGGCCCAGACTTTAAGTTAAAATTCTTAACTTTATTCTTTCATACAAATCTAGGAAATTCATTTTTTAAACAATTTTCGGTCGGCCCTTCGCAAAACGTGGACCAGCTGTTTATTTAAAGGTCAATGCTTCACACCCATTGTGACAAACCCCGCCCACAGCGGGTACTAGTACTCTAACACACGAGCCGCGCGGGGGTGGGGTACAGGGGTGAAGCGGCGGCGGCACGCGGCCGGCCGGCGCGCGGCACACCGGTGTCTTTGAGCGGCTTTGATTGTGTCGGTCGCCCGTTGCCAACTCGCCCACAGCGGTCTCTTTCGCACTCGCGCCTCTCTTTCGCACTCGTCGGTCATTGTAATTGACAGTAATTTTGATATTCTTAGGTAGGTATGAGAATGACCAAAACATTGGTAATGAAATTACTGTAAAATTAAACCGCCGAGAACCAAGCTTCCTTTAATGAAGGTAATTATGTAATTAGGTAGGTATCGAGACACCTTTTGTAAAACGCATTCATACATTTTATTTTTTGTTGCTAAATAGTAAACATTATTAAATCTTTTGTGGTTTGGTAGGTAGCTTTCTACCAAAATGAACCTGGTAGCTGTTTTATTTTTGATAATGACTACGCTGTTGGCCGTGAGCGGCAGCTTTACCGTAGGGGGTTTGTGCTATTGAAACTTGGGTTAGTGTGTAGGTATCTATCTAGGATCCCAGACGGCCTACCTACCTTACAAACACTATTTAGGTACTAATGAATAAGATGTATGACTTCTTTTTACAACAGGTGTCTAGGTATCTACCTAATTACGTAACTACGTTCTTAAGAAGTAGGTTGGTTGGTAAGGTTATTAAAATTGTAAATTAGAAGGTACCTACGTAAGTTTTCATTTAACAGATTTTCTTCACTAATTGTAATAGTAAGTAGGTATCTGGGTAGCGACTAGCGACCTTATCGAAGTTTTTAGTTGGTAGGTAGGTACGTAAGTTTTCGTTTAACAGATTTTCTTCACTAATTGTAATAGTAAGTAGGTATCTGGGTAACCACTTACTTAATTAAAGGACCCAATCGTCCGAGTAAAAACTGCTATAAAGATAATAATAGTAGGTAAGTATTTACCCGTGGCCATGTGTGCAGTGTATCAATCCATGGGTTTAATTGGAATTTATTCACTTCTCACATATCACAAAGAGCTAGGTAGGTACCTACCCACCTGCACACTTGAGTAAATATTACTTTCACGTTTTTTAGAAGACATAAAAGAAATCACAAAACTTTTACCGGTATTCCCTTTAGTCGCACCAATGCACAAAACCATCTCATAGTTTTCCGAGTTTGAAAACACTTCACTATTACGCGGAGAACGAGACATTTTTCGGAACACATGTTAACGCCTTGACGGATTGCAAGGAACTAAATATTTTGATTTACGTTATTATTATTAAATAAAAATATCAAAGGACCGCTCCGACATTGCACGAAGGCACAGTGTTTTACCGCGCTGCAGCGCTGGGCCAATCACCGCTGATGCAATATGGCCGATGATTTGTCATTGGACGTAAATTGTCCTTGTGTGTGATATCTCCGCCCGCTAATGTTCACTACATTGACATATTCGCGGCCATGATTATTAGAGTAATCAAAGATTAAAGTCTTTCAGATATGCCAGACCAATTCTAATAATTGTCTACATCATTAGGTTCCTACTTGTATTCTGAGAATTGTAGTGATTATGATAAAGACAAATAATAATAATAAAATAATATTTTTTTTCTTTTAATCAACTCTCACTATGTTTCAGTTTAAAAAGAAATCCGTTCACGAAAACTAAAACGAAAATGGATTATTTGCTTGTGTAGAAGTTTTACTTTACATCGATTTAAATGAAGTATGATTTTTTGTCATAGTTAGGTAACTACAGTGGCCGATTTTTATTTCTGTATTGAACTATGCTCGTAGGTAAAAACCTTGTGTCATATCTATCACTCCCTCATCATTTTAAAGCGAGTTCATTCGCCTCATCAGCTGATTTTTAGGGTCGCGGTGCGTAAGTTTTGACACCAACTTTGGACACAAATTGCTCAGAAACTAAATTAGTTACGTATATTTTGCTTGAACGTGTTGATTGCTTATCATCTGTCCTATATGGCCCCCAAGTATTATTTCGGACTTCTGATACGATCTGTATATGTATATCATGGTGTAGGTGCCAATCTACATCAGACTAGGCAAATACACAAATGAATTGGCACCGACTACAAGTGTAATGAAATATAAGCTTATTTGTAACTTTTTAGTGTACCTAGGTTTTTGAAGGCGAATTTAGTATCTATTTTGTGAAAAGATGCAAGTATTAGCACCTCTTAGCAGCCCAAAAAAGGAATTCACCCCTCACCACCCTTTCCATCCCATCGTTTCGATATTTGTTAACTATCCGTATTAAACAAAAAAAGATTTTTCCAAATCGGCTCACTAACGCCAAAGATATGCTATAGTCAAGAATGCAAACTTTATCACCCCATTTCACCCCCTACATATATTTTTTTTCAAATTTCCTAAAACACGTGTTTCTTTATTTTGGATGTAAATTACATATACAAAGTTTCAGGTTGATCAAAACATATTTTTTAAATTGTGTACCCTTCAACTCCCCATTTCACCCCTAAAGGGGTTGATTTCTGATAATATTTTCAAAATGGGACCACCCTCGAAGAATTCCCTAGCAAACGTCATCAAAAAATTTGAAATCAGTTTAGTGACGCCGGAGATATGCGTGATCATACATAAAAAAGAATGCAAACTTTATCACCCCATTTCACACCCTATACATTTTTTTTTTTTCAAAATTCCTTAAACACGTATTTCTTTATTTTATATGTAAAATATATATACAAAGTTTCAAGTCGATCAAAAAATAATTTTTAAATTGTGTGACCTTCAACCCCTCATTTCACCCCCAAGGGGGTTGATTTCTGATAATATTTTCAAAATGAGACCACTCTCGAAGAATTCCTTAGCAAACGTCATAAAAAAATTCGAAATCGGTTTAGTGACGCCGGAGATAAGCGTGATCATACATATAAAAAAAAAAAAATATATACGCGTCGAATTGAGAACCTCCTCCTTTTTTTTTCGTCGGTAAAAAATGAGGATATATTCAATTTGAATGCCATATTTTGTTTCCTTTTCTTTCTAAAACTATTATTTGAAAATGGAATATGATGATGATTTTTTTTTGAAACGACTTACACTGTTGGCCGTGAGGTGGCCTTTACAGCTTTACCGGAGGAGTGGCGAGCGCAGAGTGCACTCCAACCAAGGCCTTAAGGGCGGAAAGGGGTGGCAACTAGCTCAAGGGCGCCACAGAGGGCACGACCTCGGCTTGGGCAGTTACCGTGAGGGGAGAGGTAGTGACTGCGCTCCTAGGTGCAAAGATGCACCTACGAGCGATGATGATGATGATGATGATACTTTTGATACACTTATTAGAACTACCAAATATGGTTCTTACATACGGAAATATGTTTTATATCCACGTTACTAAAGTTGTAAACTGGTTAACGCTCTACACCCACTGCGGCAAGCGAATCAACTTGACTTTTAATGAAAATGTACTCTCTGTAATATACATAAAGATTAAATTTTCATGGTAACAGCGAAGGGACCACGTGTCAAAATCCGCTCGCATCATTTATAACCATTCGTTGAAAAATTTACCTCATCTATGAGATAATACAGTTCGTTTTTGTATTGGCAAAAGGTAGGCTTAGTATTAAAGTAGAAAAACGTTGTCCATTTTCGGAGTCGAGTAACCAGATGTTTAATATTATATTACAACACGTTAAGTTGATCTTAAGACGGTTAATGTTGATAAAACACGCGTGTACCAGACACGGAGGTATGTAGGTTAATAGCTAACATATTCGGTCTATTGTTAATTAAAAAATATATTTAATTATCAACCGTATGGCTTAGATAATATGACTGGTTTATGAACTCCACTTTAGTTAAAATCGAAAAATGTTACGATTAGTTTGATTGATTTTAGGTTCTCAGGCTATGAGTTAGATGTTCATTTTCACTAACACGAGGAAACTCTAACGGGATGCCTAAATATGAAGCATGGTGTACTATTATTTAGGCATCACCTAAACCGTTAAGGCATCTCCTAGTTGTTAGTGAAAAAAGTTCTTAATGTTGAGATCGTTTTATTTCAACTGTTTAAATTTAGTGCTTTTTTATGTTCTTAACTTTTTTTATGCCCGTACAGTGTAGGGCCAGCGCATACTGAGCGTAAATTAGTTTATGACGCTCCAGTGTGGGCGGGGCTTAAAGTTGAAGTTTCGAATCACAGGCTTGAATAAGTAAATACCTATAGCTTGAAGCAGCCGTATCTATACAAATAAATAAAATTGAAGTGTTTGTTTTTATTTTACAAGCTTTATATTAACTTGCAATGTATGTATGTCCGGGTGGAATCTTGTAACTGAATTTTAAATCACTTATCTTTAACCGATTGAGCTGAAATTCGGTATACACGCTTACTTTGGATGACAATGCATGCGTAGCTATGTGACGTCATCCTAATTCCAATATGGCGGAATAGTTATTTTTTCTGCACTACCACAGTATGGGTATCAAATGAAAGGGCTTGCTGAGGAGAACACGATAACTAAGGGGAATTAAATAAAAGCAGTTTAAAAAAAAAAAAAAACATTATTTTAATATCCAAATAACACGTTTTAATACGTAAATGCAAATGAAAGTATATACGATACCAATTGTTAAGGACAACACTACTGTCCATAGAAAAACAACTACTACTAATACAGCCCTTTTAACGTCCCACTGCTGAGCACGGGCCTCCCCTCAATGCGAGGGGGATTCGGGCCATAGTCCACCGCGCTGGCCCAATGCGGGTTGGCAGACTTAACACATCTATCGAGAAATAGACAAATTCCCTCAGACGTGCAGGTTTCCTCACGATGTTTTCCTTCACCGTTTCATAGCAAGTGACAATCTCGGATGAAAATGAGATTCGCACATGAATCCCAGAGGTGCGAACCGGGGTTCGAACCTGCGCACTTTGATTGCAAAGCGTGCGTTCGACCACTCGGCTACCACTGCTATAGAAAAACAAACTAAACGCAAATTTCGCCATCGTAGCATCGCAAAACTGGACATCACTATTGACTATCGTAAGAGATCAAGATGGCGGCGTGCGACTTAAAATAAATCAAGCAGCTCAATTTTCTACAATTTTTTTTTATATTCATTTTTCTAATTAAAATTAATTGTAATGCGTAAAAAAGTAAAACCAACATCTCTCGAACAACGGAAGACTTTTATTTCCCCAACGCCAATAACGGAAATGCAATTTTTAAAGTTTTTGTCTTTACGTCTGTTTGTTCCGGGTAATCTACCAAACGGCTGAATCCATTTAGACGGGACTTGCACTGGCAGAGAGCTGTTAGAGTACTTTTATTTTAGAAAAAGAATTAGGCTTCCGCGGGAAGAACATACGAGTAAACCCATTTTTAGGGTTCCGTACCCAAAGGGTAAAACGGGAACCCTATTACTGAGACTTCGCTGTGGCTGTATCTCATGAACCGTAATAGTTAGAGAGTTGAAATTTTCACAGATGATGTATTTATGTTGCCGCTATAACAACAAATACTAAAAAACAGAATAAAATAAATATTTAATGGGGCTCCCATACAACAAACGTGTTTTTTTGCTCTTTTTATGGATAATGGTACGGCACCCTTCGTGCGAGAGTCCGACTCGCACTTGGCCGGTTTTTTTCCGGTAAATCTCTCTAAATTCCACGCTGTCGTCGCACTCGCTGGCTCTGACGTCTATTTAGGTTGCTGTCTCACAATACGTTTGTGGGAGACTTGTAAGCATAATATAAACATGTGTTTAATGACGTCATCGTATCTGCACGTGGTAGCCTTGTAAGTGGTGAGATTAACTATGAGAGCGATGTGAACTCATTACTTTACCAGTCATTTTCATGCAAATATTAGTTTTTTTTGCTCGGACTCACTTTTGTTTAAAAGTGTGTTATTGTTTTCTTTTAAGCGCGCGCGAAAGAATCAGAAATGAGGACATCCGCAGAAGAACCAAGGTTACAGACATAGCTCGAAGGGTTGCACGTTTGAAGTGGCAATGGGCCGGACACATTGCCCGGAGAACGGATGGCCGTTGGGGCATCAAAGTCCTAGAGTGGCGGCCACGAACAGGCAAGCGAAATGTGGGACGACCCCCGACCAGATGGACGGACGACCTCACCAGGGTCGCCGGGAGTCGATGGGCGCATAAAGCCCAAGAACGTAATTTGTGGCGATCTATGGGGGAGGCCTATGTTCAGCAGTGGACGTCTCTGGCTGATAGATAGATAGATAGATTGTTTTCTTATATTTACGCGAAATACTACACATTGAAATAAAACTATTTTACGGATTCTTGATTAAACGCGATAGAATCCGTAAAATAGTTTTACTGGATGTATCAGAAGTCCAAAATAATACTTTAGGTACATACACAGTAGCTCATATGTGAATGCTTAGTGAAGACAGATTATACCTAACTATCATAGTTTCCGAGTTACAGACCTTTGAATATTTACCACAGGTATCGTGTCCTGGTCTTTGGGTACATCCGTAAACAGTGTAAGTCCTTAAAAAAAAGCAAACTACATCAACGAGAGGCGACTATTCATATTTAGAAAACAGAACTTGAAGATGTTGCTTACTACTAAAGAAGTTAAGTTTTTTAAATTTGAAAAGTCGTAATCGAATTTTTATACTATTCGGTTGTATACCCGTTATACCCGTTACTCATGCAAACCGCCAAGTATTATTTCGGACTTCTGAACCACCCTGTAAACGTGCTAAGAATATAACTGGTGGCAATAAACCCTCATAGTATTTTAATTTTAATTGAAATAATAAGTTACGCCTTCTAAAAGTGAACATTCGCTGGGTGTATCAGAAGTCCGAAATAATACTTTGGGTACATATACAGTAGCTCATATGTGAATGCTTAGTGAAGACAGATTATACGTAACTATCGTAGTTTCCGAGTTACAGACCTTTGAATATTTGCCACAGGTATCGTGTCCTGGTCTTTGGGTACATCCATAATCCTATTCAGCAGTGTAAACTGAACTTATGACTACGAAAATCCGGAAAACAGAACATGCAAATTTTACATAGGACTCGAGATATTGCGAGTTATAGAAATTGACGATAAAAAAATTGTCGAAAGAAGATGGTCGAAATTCGATTAAATTTAGTATATCATTCAGATTAGATATATCATTCAGTTGTATACTCGATACTGGTGCAAACATTAAAGTATTATTTCGAACTTCTGAAACACCCTGTATACATATTTTGAATTGATTTTTTCTGCTTCGAATGAGTATGCTCTCCTGTTAATTTAAAAACATGTCGTTTAAGTTAAAAAGCTTATCACCCCTCGAAATGATAATACTGTAATGATCAAATGATGTTTAATCAATACACAGATTTCTATTTCAAAGCGTATCGTGTTAAATCTAATTAATTTGCGCGAGATCGTGCTATTGCCAATTATTAGGTGCATGACTGAATACTTCGGCTAGACAGGGCTGTAACTGAAAATAGACCTAGATATTGATAATTTAATTTATAATAATTAAATTAATTGATATTTTTTTTGTACAGTATAATGGCAATAGGCTCGCCCCCTATTACATTAGGACCAAAAATACATCGGCGAATTGTGGGCGCACTGCAGTGCACCTCTGCCTACCCCTTCGGGGAATACAGGCGTGATGATGTATTACATGTACACACTATCTATATACTATATCAATGTATTGCTCTACCTCTTTCGTAATAAATACGGAAGAAAAAGACAAAATATATAGATTTGATGACAGTTGGGTGTAATGGTTTGAGGGTTGGCCGCTCGGCTCACTGTATCGGTTGGTTGCGGGTTCCATTCCTGTAGTTGTAGCATGAGCGCCAAGACTAGACTTATGTCACAGAATATGTTGATTATATCTCTTTCTCTCGTACAAAATAAGACACAGAGCGACCGAGCCAATCCGTGACAGAGGTCTCATCTTGACATGCGTGCTGACACCACTGTCATGGACAAATTTTAGAAAAGGTCTTTTCGAAATTGCCTCTGGTCTGAATGTAACTGGAATCGACAAATATATTGTATGGAACCTACAGTAGGTATGTTGCTTAGTTTGGAATCATACAATAAGTATGCGTTGTCTGGCAATGTATTATTATTTATGTCTTTATTGCAGGAGACCTAACATGTAGTACAAGAAGTGTTCGATACGCTACACATTCATGGTCCCTATAATAACTATAATGGCGCACGAAGGGTTCCGTACCACTATCTATTAAAACGGCAATAAAATCACGTTTGTTGTATGGGAGCCCCCTTAAATATATATTTTAATCTGTTTTTTTAGTCTTTGTTGTTATAGCGGCAACAGAAATACATCATCTGTGAAAATTTCAAATAGCTAACTATCACGGTTCATGAGATACAGCCTGATGACAGACGGACGGACGGACGGACAGCGAAGTCTTAGTAATAGGGTTCCCGTTTTACCCTTTGGGTACGAAACCCTAAAAAGCAACCATGAAGTTTCTTGCCCATTCTTCTCCAAAGGAAATGCATTCTGAATGGGTGGTAGAGATACTATTTTTTTTTTATTGAAGATTCAAAAGTGCTTGTATTGGTTTACATGAATTTAAAAATTGAACTAATATATTAGAACTCACATTGTAACAAAGCAAAATATTATTTCATTGTAACAAAATTCCATTGAAATCTTACGAGAATTGTAGATAGAACAAAACATAACAAAGACTTGTTCTCCGTGCTTTACTTCTACAGTGACCATCTCAGTGTATGAATATAGTACATATGCTTCAATAAAGCTAGTTATCATACACTAATGTATCCATGTGTAATATTGGCGGGCGGTGCGCGTGCGCAGAGAAATCGAGCGCGATAGTGAAATGATCGCGGTCGCTCTACCGTGAACAAACTGCTTGCTAATGAGAGTTTTTGCAGCGACGAAAATAGAAATATCAGCCATACGATAAAATAAATGTTTCTTATTACAAAATATATTTTCAGTAGATATAAAGTTATCGCTAACCGTTCGCGTTAGAGCCCCGAGCGCACTAAGGCGTTTACGCACGCGTCAAAATGTTTGGTTAGTACTAAAACGAACTGTATTAACTTATTGAGAAAGCTCATTATTCAATGAAATGTCATTGACAGCGCTTTCAACACAGAAATGTATTCTTTACGTATGTTAACAAAGAGTTCGTTTTAATCGTTATCATCGAGCTGACTTGTAAACAGGCTAAGTATCTTTATAACAAGATTTCTAGCAATGTAAGGTTATCATATGACTAATAGTCCCGCCCCTCTAATTATGCTTGTTTAGGGAGACCGCTGACATCAATAGTCAATTTTCTAAGGTGGGGATCGAGCTCGGTGCCTCTCAGTTACGAGGACTACCCGTCTAACCAATAGGCTACTGCCGCTTTTATCTAGAAACGCTAAATTTTATTTCTGAAAGTGAAACTTCGAAAGTGAAAAGGTAGTGTCTTTTACGGGCACGAAACGAATCTCGTTATAAAAAAGCTGGGATCTCAGTTAGAGTTTCATTTATCGTTTAGTAATACGCGATGGTCTCTAGTTAACTGGTTAGTACCGGTTATTTTCTCTTCATTTATCGACCGTGCAAGATATCTTGACGAATGGAACACCAGTTAGGTTTCCTATTTTGGTTTTATTTCACTTATAAGTAGAGTTTAAAGCAATGGTTGTCTAGTTGGTAGAAACCCCGGCTCGCACCTCTAGGATTTTCAGATGTCATGTGTGAATGTCATTGTCTATAATTATTAACCTTTAATTATTAAGGTTGTTAACCTTCACCGTTCAGCAAGTAGTAATAATTATAGACAATGACATTCACACATGACATCTGAAAATCCTAGAGCAGCGTGATAAAACCACGCCTATGAAAAGGCGTGTGAATATCACCGGCCCGCACTGTGCCAGGGTGGGGGGCTCAAGCTATAATCTCACTCGTATTGAAGGGGAATGTGCCCGGTATAATGGCAATCGAATCACAATTACATTTGAAACAAAATACATCTTTGTGTTAATATACTTAAAGATTGAATTTCTGTGGCAAAGGCCAGGGGACCACGCGTCAAGATTAATGGATGATATTTCGTTCAAACGTGCTTGTTCTATGAGTGAAGGCAGTTCGTTTTGGTTTTTGGCATAAATATTAGCCCGCGTTTTGTTGCTCCTGTGAGCGAGGGGTTTACTTTTGATTGAAAAAAAAAATAGGTACTACTTAAATTCTAATTGCGAATAATTACCTATACAAATTGCAATCAAGTCTTTTACTTTCGAAATTAAATAGATAGGTGATAATTAATAATTTTCTATTCCGCGTGTCACACGCGGAATCTGCCTAATTAATTAAGATGTATAGATACAATCGGTGAAGGAAAACATCGTGAGGAAATCTGCACGTCTATAGAAAGGCGTGTGAAGTTCACCAACCCGCACTGGGCCAGCGTGGTGGACTATGGCCCCAAAATCTCCTTCGTATTCAGGGAGAATGCGCCCGATATATTGGCAATAGGCTCGCCCCCTATAACATTGGGACTAAAATACATCGAAGAAGTGTGGGCGCACTACAGTGCACCTCTGCATACCCCTTCGGGGAATACAGGCGTGATGATGACGATGATGATGATGTATAGATACAATTTGAAAGGTGTTTAAATAGATAACACATCTTTGGAACCGGTTATGCAAACACTGGTCTGCGTAGCTCCGGAAACCGTAACGGACGTGTCCACCGAGCAAGACTACGAGGTAACTAATTTGACCTAGTTTGGGACCATTCATTATGTAGCAAATGTGTTCTAGCTGTCGGTATACTGTTTTGTTAGTTAGGTCTTTTTTACATTCTATTAAAAGTGTACATTTTCTTTGATTTGCAAAAGAATATCATCACGCCTGTTTTCCTCCAAGAAGTAGACAGAAATATACTTCATTGAGCCCGCATTAGGCTGATATATTTTGCTCCAAAGGTTTTAGGCGAATCCCATTGGCATAGGGCGTCTACGCTGGGCCAGGGTGGGTTGGCGAAGAACTTCACATGCTTCAATAGACGTGCGGTGTTTACCTTCATCGTTCAGCAAGTGATATTCATTATCGTACCAGAAGTGCGAGACTAGGATTTGAACCTGCAGCCTTTGCTCCCAAGACGGAAGTTTCACTCATTAAGCTATCATATTGCTTTTAAAGTTAACAAATAGCATGTTTTATTATGTCCCTTCTACTGAGCAGTTACTGCATCTACGAAGTTCCAAGTAAGGCCTTATGTGAAATGTGTCAATGCAGACTGCATAAGGACGATGTTATGCACAGTAAATCACTCTATGCACCATATTAAGCGCTGATGTCTTGTTGCATAACATTGAAATTCCTGTTAAGCGATTATAGCATACTTGATATGTTACGGTGCATTCTTTTAAAGCTTATTTTAGTTTGTATCTAGCTTAGGTGTCGTAGAAAAAATATTAGTGATAATTATCAGTCTGAAGATAACGGCTTGGTCTAGTGGTTTGAGCATAGGCATCTCGGCTCATTGGCCTATTCGGAATTTGCCATGGTCCAAGGTAACTATAGTACAAGTGTTGCTTAGTTTGGGGCTATACGATGAGTAGGTGTTGTATGGCGATACTATTTTATTGGTAAGTGGGAAGTATTTCGTCACTAAACAATAATTAAGTTAAACTAAAACACTTTCAACTAGGTTAAACTTTAAGATAAGCTATAAGGAACGAATTCAGGCTAGTTATCTTTAAAACGTGGCGTAATTAGTGTTATCGTAACTGCTAACGTTTAGGCTGGTACGGAATAAACCTAAATTAGAACACCGAATACAATTTAAAGGACCTAAGAAAATGTTTTATGTAGTTAATTAAAAATTATTCGTGAGAGGATTTAAATTTGATTTTTTTTTCTTATTTTTTAAAACCCTAGTTGCAATGAAATCCACATCCAAAACTTAGCATGCGGTAAAACAATTCCGAGAATAAAGTGAACTCCTGTGATGGTTTTTTTTTTTCTTTATTACGTTAAAGTCTCCCTGCATACACTGGGGCGTCAAAAGCCACGCGTCAAAATGTATGCCAATACTAAAACAAACTCTGTATCAATATTGATAACGATTGAATTTAGGTGGTATAGGTAAGTCACGCCTCTAAATCTACATTACTTAATCAAATGACCTTAAACTTTGCCTTCGGATGTTTATACCGACCACTACTGTCGACCAGTAGGGTGATTTTAAAACACTCGGAATCGAATTCGGAAACGGAATCGAAAACTTTGAGTTGTCGATTCCGTTTCCGACGGTATGTCAAAACGCGATTTTGAATAGCGGACGGAAGGGCCAATTGGAAAGTTCCGACGTCGGAAAGATTGTGTGCGTTTACAAAGAACGTTTAAAAGTGGTAGAAATGGTAGAAATAAAATTCGATTACAAAACAGTTATTAATACGATTTTTTTTGGCCAAAAAGTCTTATATAAACACACTTATCATAATTATAAAATTGGAAATTGATTACTTATTTAAATTATCGATTTAAAACTTACTCTCCTTCATTATTTTTGGTTATAACGAACCTCGAAAATTTTTACTGATACGTCAAAGTGAAAGTGAAGGGTAACATCACGCCTTTGCAACCACGAAGTTTCAGAGCTACGTCATAGATGGCGCATGGCGCTGTATTTCGGTAAATAAAAACACAACCACGAAGTGAATAATGCAGCACGATTGTTTGCCGGCGCTGCACAGCAGCCGCCCTATGTTGTCTCCTATAAGATAATATTCCATCCTATCGAAGGTTAAAGGGAATAATTTTCACAATAATGTAAAGGGCCATAAAACAACGTTAATGGGTTTATTTTAAACACTCTTTAGTACTGACTTACCTTAAATATTATACAAGTATTTAGATAACACTTAAATTTGGTATTTTATTTATGTTTTTGTTCAATTTCGGAAGCTTTCCGCGAGGAAAAAGGTGTCGGAAACTTTCCGTCGATTCGGATGGGTTTATCCGACGAGAAATGTCAAAAATCGTCGGGTACGGAAATCAAAATAGCGATGGCTGGAATCCGTGACGGAAAGATCCGATTCCGTTTCCGAATTCGATTCCGAGTGTTTTAAAATCACCCTGCAGGTCAAGGGCATCTTAAAGTACCTTTTGTATAAGCTTTGTTTAGTTTAGGATAAAAAAAAGAGTATATGCCTAGCAACATTTATATTTTTTAGTTAACCTAATTTTTTTACAAAACATAATATAAAACATAAACATAAAAGCGCGCACATATTTCCCGCGTATGTGGTGTGTGCATCTAAAGATACCCGATAAGGCAGGTGCACTAGTAAAACAGTATCTCGTAAGATTATGTTTTACGGGCAACAATTTGTTGACGCAACGATATTTAAAAAACCGGCAAAGTGCGAGTCGGACTCATGCACGAAGGGTTCCGTACCATTATCTATAAAAAGGTCAAAAAAAATTGTTGTATGGGAGCCCCCTTAAATATTAATTTTATTCTAATTTTTAGTAGATAGAAATACATCATCTGTGAAAATTTCAACTCTCTAACTATCACGGTTCATGAGATACAGCCTGGTGACATACGGACGGACGGACGGACGTACAGCGAAGTCTTAGTAATAGGGTTCCCGTTTTACCCTTTGGGTACGGAACCCTAACTAGGTGGGTACTTAGATACCGGTGTGATAAGAAAATGGCCTGATATACCATCTTAGTTGTAGCATGTGCGCCAAGACTTGACTTATGTCACGGAATATGTTGTTATTATCTTTTTTTCTCGTATAAAATAAGACAGAGAGCGAGCGAGCGAGCGATCCGTGACAGAGTCTTGATATAGTCTTGACTTGCATGCTAATCCCACTGCACTGTAGATGTAGCATGTGTGCCAAGACTAGACGTATGTCACGGAATATTTTGATGTTGTCTCTTTCTCTCGTATGAAATTAGACTGAGAGCGAGCGAGTGAATCCGTGACACAGGTCTTGTCGCGACATGCGTGCTAACCCCACTGGGGATGTGTTTTAGTCACAGTTCATCATGTGAGTTCGACATACTAAACTGCTGTTATCATAACTATTTAGATATGTTCCTAAGCGATCAATAATTACTAATGTCATTAATAAATCATTACAGATAAGTTTGTTTTGAACGTAATGCTAATGAACTGAATGGAACAAGGCGTTACTTACCTGTTCTAATAGTACAAATAAACAAATCTATTGTTATACGGTAAATACACCAATATCATCACGCCTGTGTTCCCTGATGGGGTAGGCAGAGGTACACTGTAGTGCACTTATACTTCGCCGATGTGTTTCAGTCCGAATGTAATAGGGAGCGAGTCTATTGCCATTATACCGAGAATGTATTCCCTATTACGAGTGAGATTTGGGCCATAGTCCACGCTGGCCCAGTGTGGCTAGGTGAACTTCACACGCCTTTCAATAGACGTGCAGTTTTCCTCACAATGTTTACCTTCATCGTTCAGCATGCGGTAATCATTATTGAAAATGACATTCGCACATGAAAATCTAAAAAGTACGGGTCCGTGATTGGAACTCGCACCTTTTACGTTCAACGCGGGGGGTGGGGGGTTTCAAGAACTAGGCTAGCACTGCTTTTTCATTCATTGTGTAATGCATGAAATATCTCAATCATCTAATCGGCGTCTGCGCAGTTAGTCTGGCGAGGAATGGACACAAAGCCATTAGGAGTGAATGTTAACCCAACGATATTAGTTCGCTTCGAGTGCCGTGTATTGAGGACATCGGCTTCCTGTACGAGCGTACTGAGTAGACGAGATACATCTTACTTTTACGAAATTAATGAAATGATGAGGCTCCACCTTCGATTATCAAATACTTCAGCCAGCGTAAACTAATTTATATAAATAATGTTAAGCAAGAACAAATTCAATAAATACACGTTATAAATTAAAATGGGTGATGAATGTGATAAAGATGGCGGCTCGACGAGATACTTGTATTAGACACTTCTCCTAAATGTCATACTTAATAAAATGGTGTCAAATCTAACATAGGGTCGCGTGACTTTTGCCAAAGAAATTCAATCTGTATTTATATTGACACAGAGTTCGTTTTGATATTGCCAATTTTGCAGCCCTACTGCGCTTTATGCCTAAATTGTATTAGGTACAATGCAACTGGCGACTGTTTCGTATTATGCCCTTGCGTTAAGGCGTCTTCAAGAGTTAATCTAAAAGGGCACTATTGTCGTATGAACATGAATTGCTTGTCACGTGGTTTGCGTACAATTGCTTCACTGTCCTTTGTTTTAATATAACAGCTTTTGTGTCCCGTCTGTCTGCCTACTAGCCGTCATTATCTTAATAGTTACGTATCATTACGCAACGTTAATCCGCCGGCTTATCGAATAGGCGATAGGTCGGGGCGGAGGGCGGGTATACCCTGCGTTACCATCATAGGTTAGCACTTAATAATATATAGGTTCGTCTATGTCTATCCAATTGAAGTGTCGGTTGGTTATGTCAAAATGACAGCTCTTTACTAAAGGCTATGTAGGGTAGAAGTAAAGGAGTGTCATCTGTGTATTGAAAAAGTGTCCGTCGAAATGCATTAAATAATAGTTCAAAAACCTTCCACAGTGGCGTTGGTGTCGGTATGGGTATATATCAACGCCCCCCGGAAATAAACCGGTATAGGAAAAATCGCTGATTCCGAATCTGGCATAACAGTAAAAAGTCCATAATAGCGCATACCGAACGTCTCTAACTAACTACTAACTACAGCCATTTTAACGTCCCACTGCTGGGCACGGGCCTCCCCTCAATGCGAGGGGGATTCAGGCCATAGTCCACTACGCTGGCCCAGTGCGGGTTGGCAGACTTCACACATCTATCGAGAACTAGTCAAAATGCCTTAGACGTGCAGGTTTCATCACGATGTTTTCCTTCACCGTTTCATAGCAAGTGATAATCTCGGATGAAAATGAGTAACGTCTAAAGTAGTATAAAAAATAATTGTTTCCTATCATATTGATGCCGTAATTACGCATGAACCTACTTGAATTATATTACGAAGTAATGACTGCGTGTTCTGACACCTAAAATATGGTACCACGATGGTACAAAAATAATTACTGAACGTGACAAATGGTATGAAATAGGAATGTATTGCTCACGAATGATAGTAGACAAAAGAATGGTCGCCATTGTTTTGTTATTGTTTTTGAACTGAAGTTGCGTTGGTCTACCTTATCTGTGGTAACGGTCGCGTTCCGATTATGAAAGAAATCGGTTCCATGACTTTTATCGTAGTATTATTTTTTGTATAGTTTTTTAGGGTTCCGTATTATGTCTAGGGTCTGCGTAAAATTGTTAGTACTCAGAGTTACGCCTTGGGCCTTACAAACACCTCTTAGAGTACCTTACCTCACATTGTAACAATAATTTGTTACAATAATTTTTTTATCTGTTTTGTACTGAGTAAACATTGCTGCAAGACAGGTGGTAAGGAGGTTGTTATGATCTTTGATATTCATATTAAAATTCTTATCAACAAAAAACTTAAATAATAACACTACATACTTACTTACAAATATCATTGATGTATGAATATTGGACACACAGTCATCTAAAACGTCTCCAAAAACGTACACTTAAATAACTCAAAAAAAAAATGGTATAATGTTTGACTCTAACACATTTTAACGGGAACTTAGTAGGGAATCGGGTGACTGACACAGACGTCCTATGTCTGACTCAGATACTCATATATTATTATAAAAGTAAATGCAATGGCCGCTTCACAGTCCATTGTGTTATTTATAGAGTGACATTGAAAGTCACACATGATAATGCTATGAAAATATCGGTAGATATCTATTGTTATAAATTATCTAGAGCACCGGGCTCCTACATACGGACATGATCCTACTCATGATGGTAGAGTGATACAACAGTAACAAGTAGCGACTACCGACTCCTAATAAACGTAACTTATGGTAGAGCTACTAGTACCTCCCTTAAAACATAAAATAACAGTCTAATATTTAGCTTCTGTTGTATAAAGGCGCAGTTCGTAACTTTATATTACTCTTTGTATACCACACAAAAGGATTCCTCAACTTCGGTTTTTAGCTCAACACGACATCGGTTAATGATAAGGAGCGATAAGAATAAGTAGGCCCGTGAATAACTTTCAGACTCTACAAAGTAGCTCTACAAACTGTTGGCAAATATAATCTTATTCATGAACAGCATTATTGTACCTTCGAACTGATGTTCTTTGTTTGAAATAAATAAGGCATAGAATAATCAGTCATAGATTATTCTTAAAAAATAAAAAAGGTCATCTTTGACTTTTTCTTCTTTTACGAAATGAGATGATATTAAATAAAATAGTTTGTATTCGTGAACAGCGTTGTCTATTTCAATCTGCACTATCTAACGAGTAAATTGTGTAAATTCGAAAATAAAAAATGGAATGACGTCGAGTTAAACTTTATTTGAAATTGGAATTAAAATCTTGCCGTCACACTTGGCTGCCAGCTATTAAGTATTCTGTGCTGCCAGTTGTCTATTAAGTAAAAGCAAAATAACTACCAACCTCATTTATGCCAACTTCTATCATTTTATTTTTTATTCACTTATTAGTAACTAATTCCTTTCACGAACTGAAGTAAGGCGTACCTGTTGGTCGTGGACTTCTTGTTTTCGACAAAACTTTCGGGATTTTCGGATGTGCTCGAAAGTATCGGAAACTTTTTCCATTTGCGGCATGGATACGGCCCGGATTCGGGACTCTGGTCCTTCGGACTAATCTGTATAACATTCCATTGTGCGATATAGTTGGAGTTTTTGTGTCATGGATGGGGTGAAATAAATTAAAATAGTATCAGTTCCAACAAAGCATAGTCCGAAAAGGTTTGGATATAATTATCATATAGGTTACACCATTATCGTACACCATTTGGAATTCTTATTGAATTCATTCCTTGTTCCTCTATTCTAAACGAGTATTGATGTTGTGTTTTATATAGTAAATATGAACCCACAAATGTTAAAAATCACGGTTGGATTGAAAATTGAATTAAAATTATTGGAACAATATTCAATAAAAACATACATTTAAATACACGTTGTATTAATTAAATTATCAAAGTGTATGTACAATTTCTATCAAAGATTTCTACGTAATCTCTCCTCTCTAAGTACTCTATACCCCCTTTATTACGTTGCAAGTGGTACTTACCACCAACGCGAACTCTATGTAATGACCGTTATCAAGACCTTGCATCAGATAAATATTATTTTGAAAGCCTCTCTAGAGCCTCTCATAGTGCTGCGGCCGCTTTTCACTACGGTTAAACCTTTTTTGACCCAATATTTTGGTATTACCTTTAAACCTTTAATGATAACCTTGATTTTTATTTATGGAAGGAGTAACCGCCTATAAATATTATGTCATTCTTTTTTTAAATTCTAGGTTATATTTTCAAAATTTGACGACACATTGTTTTATCGCCAGTAATTTTATTCAGAATCCTTATCTGACTTTTTTATTAGTTTGTTATTTAAAAATAAATTAGGTAACGAATATCGAATATTTTTTAAAACCGATCCAGTAGTTTTATGTTTATTCGTTACATACAAATCTTTCCTCTTAATAATATTATTAGTAACCAATGATTATTCCTTATCTGCCTACCGATCCTATATAATCCAAAAACCTTTTTTTAGATATTATACAAAGAAAAACAAAGAGGCGATCTCGGAATCAACATTCAAAGCAGATAGCGGGGTAAATGCAATATTCAAAGGAGCAATATTCAAGATAGCGAACGCCATTACAGGAGAGGGACACAAATAATGAGGGTCCACAACACCCCAAGGAAATGCTTTTTCACGCCTTACGCCTCCATGGTTTATACCATTAAAATTTTATTCATTTTCAGTACAGTCCTGCTCAACTAGTCGCGGCAAATCACGCGCGATAAAGGGCTATTTCAATACTACTACAGCCCTTTTAACGTCCCACTGCTGGGCACGGGCCTCCCCTCAATGCAAGGGGGATTTGGGCCATAGTCCACCACGCTGGGCTATTTTAATAGTAACTGTAAATTTATTACTGACTGTACTGAGTTAACTGTCGAAAACTGGAAGTTATATTAAAACATTGTTGAAAGACAGATGGTGGCAAGGAGGCATATTGTCAATAGCAAAACGAACTGTATTAACTGATAGAAGAAGCACATTTTTCAACGAACGGTCCTAAATGTGAGCGAATTTATTCGCGTGGTTTTTGCCACAGATATTCAATCTTTATGTGTATTGGCATAAAGTAAATTTTCATTATAAAACCATAAGTGAATTCGCTCGCTCCAGTTTTTTCGGGGTGTAATGGCGTCCTTTGATTTGCACCGGTTTTACCTAATGGCGCACTCAACGCCTTTCATGCTCGGTTATCAACAGTTGTTTCTAATCGTAGTCGTTGAAGATTTATATCCAAAATATAAATAAAATAAAATTTACAATTTAAAATTTAGCAGTGGTAGCCGAGTGGTCGAACGCACGCTTTGCAATCAAAGTGAGCAGGTTCTATCCCCGGCTCGCACCTCTGGGTTCCATGTGCGAATCTCATTTTCATCTGAGATTATCACTTGCTAAGAAACGGTGACGGAAAACATCGTGAGGAAACCTGTGTGCCCGGTATAATGGCAATAGGCTCGCCCCCTATTACATTGGGACCAAAATACATCGGCGAAGTGTGGGCGCACTGCAGTGCACCTCTGCCTACCCCTTCGGGGAATACAGGCGTGATGATGATGTAAAATTTACAAAATTGAGGGTATAGTGCTAAAACCCAATAAGTTTAAAAATGTTCACTTTCGAAATATCAATTTTTTTCAGTTATATATATGTTATTATATCTATGTTATTCAAATATAATAATACCGTTACAATATATAACGTACAATATATAACTCGCACCGTAATCGCGACCGAATTGAGAACCTCCTCATTTTTGGAAGTCGGTTAAAAACCATCAAAAATGCACTAAGATGGACCAATAAAACGATTTTTTTATTTTTTGGTAGGTACTTGGGTACCATATGCCATATTTTGCTATCAATAAGTCCATTGTAATCTAGGATCGACTGTATCAGCCAATAAACAATATTCATATCATATTTACATTACTATTGGAGAGGTAAAATTGCGTATTTATTTATTTTTACGTACTTTCAAGGTATGTAGGAACGTTATATTCCTTCATTAGTGTGTTATATCATGCGTGTGAGATGAAACCTCTTACTACGTGTGTCTAGAAGTCATGCTTCATTGGAAAGTAATAAATATGATGTCTATATGACTATACTGTCATTTTAAATAGCATGTGTTCTTGGTATTAATTACAAAACACAGGCTGAAATACCCGCTAACCGCAAGTGGAAAACCTAAGCTTTTTTTAAGAAATGAGTGAAATTATGAAATTTAATGGAATAAGATGAGGAATAGCTTCACCTGCGACTAGAGCGGGTATTTCGCCAATGTCAAGTTATTAATAGCAAGGGCAAATTCAATAACTACATATCAGAAATAAAAAGTGTTCATCAACATGATAAAAATGGTGGATGAATCATGAAGACGATGATAACTATTCTTCATCTTATTCAAAATTTATTATTACGTTAATAAAAGAAGCAGAGCGCACAAGTCACAGTCACACACTTAGGTCACACATTTCTATTTCAAAATTGGACGTTTGGAACTGTAAAATAAAAATAGTATGCTGGCTATGCTTCAATGGGCGAAGGTTTAACTATTCCGACGAATTTATTATTCTTTATTAACATAAACAGCGTAATTAACATTATATTATGTATATAGTTACATCATTAAGGCGGCCAGACGACTCTTGTTTCTAATTTAGTGGTGTAAATAACCCTGTTCATTGCAGATATACGGCGTAGTCTGTCCTCGGGGAGCGTCGTATCTCTCTGTCTTACCTGATGCTGTACACAGAAAATTGTGTAAGGTTATAGTGCGGAATAGGCAGGATGAAGCGAAACAATAAAAACTGTGGACTCGAAAATCGACTTTCTAACATAAGATGAAATTATTCCCAAAGATTTTTTCAAATAAGTTTAAGAACGCACGTTTTGTAGTCGCACTGCTCGGCTTTGTATAAAAATGGCATAATAACACATTTTCGTATTTAATTTTAACTTCGGCGAGATTTGAAGACGGCTAATGGGTGCGGGTCGATTTCTCCCAAGGGCAAGTATCATAAATAGCCTTTTCAGAATTTGCCCTAGTTTGGGTGTAACTGGGACCGCCCTTAGTCCATTTTATGGTTCCCATACTACAAGCTTTGTTGAGTTTAGGATCATACGATGAGTATGTGTTGTTTGGGGAGAATTATTTATTTGGAAAAAGCAGTTCCAGTTTAAAACTAACCTCAAAAATTTAACGCGTAAATTTTTTTCCAAGTCGAAACCAGGTTATATTAGAACTCTAAACTATTATAGGTAGCTTATCTCAACAAATATGTTTTAATAATAGTAATGCGTATCGATCAGCGACCTATCAATATAGCTTCCAACATTTCGGCCACGACAATCAATCACAATTTAATGTTGGACCTATTCACCGATTGGCCGATATAATGACCAGTCATTTGAGACCTTTCGAAAAGTATCCACTTCTTCCTTAATTAAGAACGAATAGTGGATCTAATTATATTGGCATTTGATAAGACACCCATTTTCAATTTGGTTTTTGGTCCCTAGGTCATTATGTTGGAGTTATCTGACGTAATTACTCTCATTGATGTTACGACCTTAATAATGTTTGTTGTTAGTGCGTTAGGTACGTGTGTTATCTCAAGAAATAATAGATGCTGCAAGCCAGCTTGAACTCTCTCTCTCTCTTTCTCTGGCTTTGACACACTACCGTGTGTCTATCTAGCCACCTAGTAATGTTTGTGCAATAAGAACTTTTACCACGTTGACAACGGCACTCATTTTTGAATTCTACCCGGTACGGGGCGTTTAAGACCTCGTTTGAAATAATAGTATTATGGCGGTAAGGGTCTTATTAAAGCAGATACACCGCTGCATTCTGTCTTACATATATATTCATCTTTCAAAAACTAAATCAAATTTAAGTTTTCTTAGCCGCACCGGAAGGTAGACATTTACGAGGCGTATTAGACCTTGTTTCGCTCTGAACGTGTTAAAAGATCAAAAAATTGTTACAAACAATATTTTTTTAATTAGTTTTTTTTAAAATTTCAAACTGCTTAGAAAGCATAACAGTCGTTTATAAGAACGAAAAAGATTTAAACTCTCAACTGTTTGGCTCAGTGGAGCCAAACAGTTGAGAGTTTAAATCTTTTTCAAACAAAAAAATACTTGACGCTTCTAGAGCAGTGGCTCTAGAAGCGTCAAGTATTTTTTTGTAGTCTTCAATTTACCTCCACCTTCGCTAGATAGGCAGTAGGCACCATCTGAATAAAATAGTGGACTAAGCTTACGCCTTAACTACTCTTGAACATTTATACCCTTACCTTACTTCTGCGTTGTTTTCCCCAAGGTTGGTGAGCGGGGAAATATATGAAACTGGCAACCTTTCCCTTCGCAAACAACATCGGGGAGATGTAAAATATAACTATTTACTTAGGTGTATTCGTTTCTGAATATTTGAAAGGTTGGGACTGAAACAATCCCTAAGTGTTTGTGTTTTTTTCTTTAATCTTGTAAAAGGTGTTTATTTTATTCAGTGTTCATCAAAGATTTATAAGTTACGAAATAGCCAAAATTTTTCATGTAAACTTTTGGATAAATAGACTTGAGTATGGCAACATTGTTTAGTAATTATAATATAAATACCAATTATTTTACCTGTTCCAAATTCTTAGATTAAAGAAATAAAACAATCCTCAAGTGGCAATTTATAAAACCAATTATTTACCAAAATCGCCATATAATTAGGTACTAAAGTGTAAATTGATCGTTTTCCCATTTTACCTTTGACATAAATCACTAATCCAATATTGGATGCTTGAGTTCTAGTAATTTCTCTAAATTAACATTACCATTAAAATTCATCAAGTTAATGGCAACCCAGATGCTTGGGAATCCCGCGATTCGCTATCTAAGACATACTATTTGTGCGAAATCGCAGTGAGTTTTAAGTAAGAATAGTGCTGTGTAATCGCAGTTCTGGAAGCTTGGGAGTTTCGCGATTCGCAACCTGAGAGATACCTTGTCACTGTGAGTTTTAAATGAGAGCTGTACTAATTAAAGTAACCAACTGTAAGTACTATTTCTTAGACCTTCCTTGTCTTGGGGAAGACTGTGATTGTAGAACAATAAGATTTTATTTGTAAGCAAATAGGAGTTTTTTTGTTTTTAAGCATTATTCAAGTTTATTTTTATTCCTCAGTAATGTTTTACTTGTTTTTCTAAGTACGAGAAAATAACCCCATTTTACCAATAAGTACCTACTAAAGAAATAAGCAGTCGGTAATTTTTTACTTAGCTCAAATTTCAATTTTACTGAAATCAAAGAAAATCAAGTAAGTAAAGAAAATTGATTACACTTACTAATTGAACTTTTAAAAGGGACTTAGTTTCAAAACGAGTCTTTTGGGAGTTTTATAACGAGTGAAGCGAAAGTTACCGGCTCCCGAATCGACCCGTCCGGTCAGACCGGTGTGTTCGTTAAGAAATCATAAGTTGATTTACATAAAGTGTGTATTTGCAATGTCCCACATTGAGAAGTGACATGTAGGGAGAAGGTGTAATAAGGTGGTATCACTGTCTGGAATTGTTTTTTTTTGTCATATTATTAACCTTTGCCTGATTAAATGATAAAGGTTGGCCAGAATTACATTAGGTGAATTTGTTTGGGTCTTCTAATAGAAGACTATAAAATATTTTTAATTACTTTAATCAGGACTGAGATACACGCCATGACTACGGCATTGAAAATAGACAATGGCCGACGGGAGGGATGTTCCGGTAGTGATGTTACTTAAGTGATGTATAGGACAAATTATAATGCATTCTACTACATAACAGAATATTAAATAATTACGCCCTTTTTTGGAGTAATAGGAGTAACAGTATTACAAAATATAATACAATATACGAACAAAATAATAACTAAGGAAAATATTTATCGATATATTTTTCTTCGTTTTGTAATATTTTTTTGTTCAAATAAACAAATTAAATTGATAGCAAAAAAATGCTATCATGAAAACAATTTTAAAAGTTTTAAATTGTACGTCGTTATTTAGGTCATGAACACATTCATTGAACCGGGAGCGCAAAATCTTTATGAATATAAAAAATACTCTACGGGAAATCATAAAATTTAACTCAAAGGCTTTTGGCTATGAACAGTCGAAAATGAGTCTCTTTTGAAATTCTATATGAAACAGCCAGCGGAAATTCTTTTGAAATACATACTTCATGTGTGAGGTGTGATCCTAAGGATCCAAATCAATATATATCTATATATATATTTAATATTATAAAGCTAAAGAGTTTGTTTGTTTGGTTCAACGCGCTAATCTAAGAAACTACTGGTCCGAATTGAATAATTATATTTGTGTTAAATAGTTCATTTATCGAGGAAGGTTATAAGCTATATATCATCACGCTACGACCAATAGGAGCGGAGCAGCAACGAATAATGAGGCAAAAACGGGAAAAAAATATTCCTTTTGAAAGCTTCCGTTGCGTACGCTGCCTAAACGGTTAAAGTTTGCACTTATTGAGGAAGGTCATAGACTTTATAACATCACTCTACGCCAAAGTAACTATTAGCGCGGGTGAAACCGCGGGCACAGCTAGTCGTAAATAAAATTGTATCGATTCATGACAATCGATACGAAGTAAAGACAGTGAAAGTATATAGATTATCGACTTTGCTAGTAGACGTCCAGTAGTTGTAGCATGAGCGCCAAGACTAGACTTATGTCACAGAATATGTGGATTATATCTCTTTCTCGCGTATGAAATAAGACAGAGAGCGACCGAACCAATCCGTGACACAGGTCTTATCGTGACATACGTGCTGACACCATTTTTTTTAAAAGTGTCGGGTGAGACCATAAATTATTCAGTGATTTATATTTTTTTAAGTTTATTTTTACTTTCTGATAGTTTTTAATTACTTATAAGTATTTTAATTGACATGCAGGTAATCAATTATCGAAAGCATAAGCGAAGTTACTACTTATGCAGATAAAAAAAGTACGTCGCTACCTAAAGTAACATTTTCTTTTTCAAATTCAAAAATCGCAATGCCATAAATTATTAAAACCTAACATTTCAACGCTCCCGGAGGTAAAAGAGACGCAATACAATAATTAGAATTTATTTTATCGCGGGGTTCAGTGAAACTTTTTTGATTTATGATCGCCGAGTTCGTGGCACGCCTCCTTCATTTGGCACTCCATTCCAGTACAAGCTACATTTTATCTGTATTAAAGTTCATTAAACTGTGTACAACTTTGACGGCTGATTAATAATCGAGTAGCGTCAAATTGATGATGAATAGATTGTTTTATTTGGCCATCAATTTGCTTGGAAACATTATACGGAGAGTTTATTTTCCGAGGTTGTTAATGAATTTAGGGTGTAAAAAATTATAACAAGTTTAGAGTGAACGTATTTTGATGCTGCTATATTCAGATGCTGAAAGAAGGTACATAGGTATCGTCCGTCCTAATTTTATAAAATATTAATTGAGTTAATCTGACTATTAGTACTTAGTAACCGTAGTTAACTATGATATTGACCCCAATTTTATAGTACACACAATAGGTCTATAACTAAATCAATAAATATTGCTACCTAACATTACGTTTACAAGAAGGTCGTTTATAAGGTAACTCGTCTAAACTAAATTAAGCATATTCTCGTGAATATGCTTAATTTAGTTTGGTGCAAATTGGGTGCGACTTTCTTTTAATGTGACTTTCTTTCATTTAAGTGTCGATTAGTATGTAAATAAAAGTAATATCTTAAATCAAATGTTATGCAAATAAAAAAATATATTTTTTATTTATTAGCTACATCCATTAATAACCTATCATATGTGTCACGCGGGACATGATTGATTGAGAGAAACACATTCGCAAGGACGGGCTTCCAACCGATTTCGCTGTCGACACTAATAATGTTCTGAGAGTTGATCTCTGACATTTGTCACCGAAACACCCGACACTCGGGTTTACTTTCACGTGCGCGTTTACGGGTTAAACCTACTTACGCAGTTGCGTAACTATTGCTGTAGTTGTAGCATGTGTGTCAAGACTACACTTATGTCACGGAATATCTTGATGTTGTCTCTTTTTCTCATATGAAATTAGAAAGAGAGCGAGTGAGCGAATCCGTGACAAAGGTCTTGTCTCGACATATGTGCTAACCCCACTATGGTGTCAGCACGCATGACACGATAATACCTCTGTCACAGATTGGCTCGGTCGCTCTCTGTCTTATTTCATACGAGAGAAAGAGATATAATCCACATATTCTGTGACATAAGTCTAGTCTTGGCGCTCATGCTACAACTACTGGTATATTTACGATTCACTGAGGCCTTACCCACCAACTCTTAAAGCATTGCTGTTTCCATACTAGCTGTAGATTTTTAACAGATTTTACACCGAGATAACTGTCAAAAACTAAAAGTAATATTAAAAATATTGCTGCAAGACAGGTGGTAAGGGGGTTGGAGGCATTTTTTCCAATACTAAAATGCACTGTATTAACTCACAGAAGAAGCTCATTTTTCAATGCAATGTCATTGATGACGCGAGCGAATTTGTCGCATGGCGTTTGCTACGGAAATTCCGTCTTTATGTTATATGAGAAGAGAATATATTTTCAAATAAGTCAAGTAGATTGTGCACTTAAATTGTACTTTACTACTACTACAGCCCTTTTAACGTCTCACTGCTGGGCACGGGCCTCCCCTCAAAGCGAGGGGGATTCAGGCCATAGTCCACCACGCTGGCCCAGTGCGGGTTGGCAGACTTCACACATCTATCGAGAACTAGACAGGTTCCCTCAGACGTGCAGGTTTCCTCACGATGTTTTCCTTCACCGTTTCATAGCAAGTGATAATCTCGGATGAAAATAAGATTCGCACATAAATCCCAGAGGTGGAGGTTCGAACCTACAGACTTTGATTTGCAAGGCGTGCGTTCGACCACTCGGCTACCACTGCTACTCGGCTACCACTGCTTTACTGCGGGTTTTTAATACACTCACTTCAATACCGAATGGAACATCTAATTTTATAGTTTGTTTTCCTACTTTTGACAATATATCAAGGGGTGAAAGGGTATTTAACTTAAGCGACAATTTTGGGCGATATTGACTTAGGTTATATACATATTTGGAATCAGCGATTTTTTCTGCATCGGATGATTATGCTCTCCTGTAAAGTTAAGAAAATGCTATTCAGCCCTCGATATAATCCAACGATAAATCTTTGTAGTGTCAATACAGCAGGATAAATTACCCAAAACTAATGTACAAGATGTACCAATCATTATTAAGCTAGTTTTCAAACTACTAAGAACTCCAAAACGCACGATCGTAGTAACTAACTCGGGTGAAAACTATTTGGGCGAACAATTTGGCAGCCAGTTAGCTACAGTTTGGCATGAAGCTCGACTAGACATTCTGAATGGCACGGGTAACATGTGCGCCAAGACAAGACTTATGTCACGGATAATATCGCACCGAGACGCCCTATCTCTCTCGGAATTCATAAGACAGAAAGGGACACCAAACATGCATAAATACATGTTGTCTGGTAACTACAGGCTGTCTTGTTAATAAAGGGATGTGTAGAATCCGTAGCCATGCGGCAAAAATATTTTGACTAATAATATTTTTAAAATTAATTATGGTAGGAAGTTTAATTCACGTTCCTCCAATATCCCCTTACATCTTTAGCAGTAGTTATAATATTACTTTGATATCAAGGCAACATATATGTGGTGCCAGATCTGACATAACAAAAGTATTTACTGACTTACTGGTATTGAATATTGAGTTTTCTGACGTTAAAATTAAAGTTGATTTTTCGTCATCATCGTACATCTGCTTCCGTACGAAAACTTATTTTAACGAACTCAATTTAACTTTCGTTGGGATAATCCTTTGGGTTCAATTAAAGCAGCAAGTATCTTTAAAAATACGCCGCTGAAATCGAGGACAAAATCTGGTTAAGAACAAAAGGGTCCTAGTATAAACCGGTCTCATTTTTAGGGTTCCGTACCTCAAAAGGATAATAGGAACCCTTAAAGGATCATTGCGTTGTTCTTCTATCTGTCTATAAATACCCTTTTCCCCAGGAACGCGTGGAGGTATCAAGCTTTAATTAATATCAAATACTCCAGTCTGCAATTCCTTGGAACTGTAGAAAAATTCAACTTTTAAGTCGACGCCATTCTAAAATACGTCGATTTATGCTACATATTTTAACCTTTAGATAGGGTTGCCCTTAATCTAGTCAATCATAAAATTTGTCAAAAAACAAAGTGTTATCCGCAGAAGCAAAGGGAATAATCCGAAAACTGTAAAATAGCTAATCACAAAAAAGTTTTCAAATTTTTTGCAAAAAAATCTTTGAGACTCGGTTGGCTGCAAGTTCGGACAGAACTCTCGGTGCGCGAGCTCGACTCACACTTGGCAGATTTTTATCTTGCAATTGTAAGCCACGCAGATTTACACCCACCCCTTGTATACATGGTGTTGTAATATATGGCAGTGGGCCACGATCTGCACTCTCCAGCCTTCTAACTCATTCATGCTTCCCTGCGTTTATGAATGGGTAAAGTTGAACAACGTTACGCAATAATGTTTTGGTAAAATTACCATGGTGACCCAATTTTCAACCTTACTGCTTCCACAAAGAGGACTGTTTTGTTAAAACGTTGCATTTCTGGATACGTTATTTTTGCAACGTTGTAAAAGTTCGGCGTTTCCCGCGTTTGCGCAAATTTTATGGGGAATGTCGTTGCGTTGGAGGGTAATGTGCCCCATGACGTAAGCGCTTTTTTTAAGAATTTATTTGAACGTAAAATGTTATTGTTTTGAGAACCGGTCTTTTGGTCGCGGCTTTCGAATACGCTTCGAGGTTTCAACATAGCGTTTCGTTAACATAATAAAGTATCTTGATGTAATTTAAAAACATAATTGTTTTTAAATTGTTTAACTGAAAAGTATTCATAAATATTTATATAATATCATGACATCATCATCAAATAATGTTTAATAATGACTTACAATTCGCTGACGGCTTGGTCCACTAGTCCAGGTGCACGGGTTCACTGCACTGCGGTGGTTGCGGGTTTGATTACTGCCAGCAGAAAATTTTAGTAATGGCGTTTTTTCTTCTGGTTTGGGTGTAACTGAGATCTCCTCCAGCGTTGCTACGTTTGGGATCATGCGATGAGTATGTATTGGCTGGCGATATTTATTTATTTTGAGTTTATAAAAATAAATAGCACGATGTTACTTCTTGCAACATCAGCTAGCTCTCAGTGAAAGTCCCGTCAAAATCGGGTTAGCTGTTTGGGAGTTTACCTCAAGCAAACAGATTAGCAGAGAAAAACGATTGAAATTGCGTTTTCGTTATAAGTTCGTTATAAGTTTATATATCTTCATAGGTATTTATTTAGTATTTATTTGTATACTATATAGTGCACACCTGACCAATCCAAAATCATATAGCTTAATCTAGGCGGCGTATTAATGCCTCCCGCGCACTGCGGCGTCAAGCCTCGCGCGTAAAGTTTTTTGGCATAGAAAAACGAACTGTATGGACACAAAGAGAAAGTACATTCTACAACGAAATGACACTGACAGCGCGATCGAATTTTGATCGCATGAGGGCGTGACTTTTACGACAGAAATTTAATCTTTATGCATATTGACACAGAGTTTGTTTGGTATTCGCAAATATTTTGATGCGCGATCGTAGATGCCCCAGTGTACCGAGGCTTTAAAATAATCGCTGTAGGTTTAGTATGTGTAGTGTTCGATAAATTCGCTTGTTAAAACTTACCTCTGTTAATTGTAACCCCGGCCTCCCCTATAGATATTTAATTAGTTACGTTTTTTTACAAGCTCTATATTAACTTGCAATGTATGTACTCGTATGTCCGGGTGGAATCTTGCAACTGAATTTTAAATCAGTAATCTTTAACCGATTGAGCTGAAATTATACTCGCCCATTATGGATGACAACGCATGCTTAGCTATGTGACGTCATTCCAATATGGCAGATCATCCAAGATGGCGGAATAATATTTTTTTCTGCTCTACCACAGTATGGGTATCAAATGAAAGGGCTGAGGAGAACACGAAATTTAACGGCAATGAAATAAGGATTGCTTTTTAAAATATTTTTACCATTTTTTTTTTTATTATTTCGCTATGATTCCCAAACGTGTCGAGCAATTGCTTTATAAATCTTTGAATGTAGTCACTTACAGGTTCGTGCACCAATGTCGTGTTGTCGTCAATATGTCAGGGACGGCACTGAGCACAATACTGCTCTCAAAATCGATTTGGCCTCGCTATTCGAGAGGATCTTTGGCAAATATCGATAAGTGCCTTTATTTTCAAGGAATTCGCGGCTTGGTGCATACCTTATCTCTTAATATTACTTGGCATTGTAAAGAAATGTGTTAACCATTCATAACTTTCTGTGAAAAGACAAAACTTCATTTTGTATCTATTCGATAGGTTCATTGTACTCCCTGCCGATTACGGACGAAGCTCTGACGACATGCATATGACCAGCGTTGGACTATGGGCCAAACGCAGGCAAAAGTCAGGCAGTAAAGGAAATTGACTAGCTTTTTCCCCTGAGTAGGACATCATTTTAGGCATCAAAAAATCATGTGTGTAATTGCCTAGTTTGATGTAGATTGGCACCTGCTCCAAATGTAATGAGTCTTAAGGTTATTTGTAGCTTTTTAGTGTACCTAGGTTTTGAAGTCGGTTTTTGTTTTTTGTTATAAATATTTCTTTTACACATAAACATACTTTACATATTTTTTTTACACAAAACAAAAACCGACTTCAAAAACCTAAGTGCACTAAAAAACTAGAAATAACCTTGTAATTCATTACATTTGAAGTCGGTGCCAATTCATGTGTGTATTTGGCTAGTCTGACGTAGATTGGCACCTACTCCAAATGTAGCTTTTTAGTGCACCTAGGTTTTTGAAGTCGGTTTTTATTTTTTGGGGGTAAGTTTCGATGTTTGTTAACAATCCGTATTAAACCAAAACTAATAAACAACCTAAATGAAAACTCCTTAAAAAGTCGTATACAACTACATCAAATGAAATACAACTACATAAATAATGATCATAATTAACATAAAAATGTTCATAAAATGGAAACTGCTTGGCCATACAATTTAATTTTTTTATGGGACCAAATGGCATCTATTCTGCATCAAACAAAAAAGAATCACGTAAATCGGATCATAACTCGCAGCGTAATCGGTGTACATACATAAAAAAAAACATACCGATCGAATTGAGAACCTCCTCCTTCTTGGAAGTCGGTTAATAAAAATATATGGATTTGAATGGATTTGAATGTTATGTGGTCGACATTGGATTTCAGAACGCTGCTTACATTTTATTGCATTTTTTTGCAATAGCTGTCGGAATGGATGATTGAAACAACATGATTATGATTGAAACAGATACATGATTAATTGGAATTGACTTTGAACCTTGTAATAAGGCAAAACAGTCTCTTTTTATATAGCAAGCAGGTTATACAATATTCAATATAGAAAGAAGTCACTGTCACGCGTTTCAATTTCGTTTACATCTTAGATTTGCACCTTATGTCTCGCCCAGGGCTCCCTGGCAATCTGACTCCCATCTACGCAAATATAACTTAAATACTAAATTACCACTATGCTTTATATACATTACTGTTTCGGTTCAGGAATTTGCAAATACGTGCCTTGTTGGAGCAGCAATGTGTATCGCACATAGTTTTATAACACTCAATGTATTGATTACGTAAGGCGTGGGAAATATGAGTCATTTCTGAATGAAACTATACTTGATACAGTTTGTTGGTTTTAGTTGTTAGCGCGGTGTGAAACAAATGCTTTTTTGTGCTTTTGTATGCGATAATAGGCCGTATTGGGTAACTAGTTATGTAGTTTACTTTCTTTTTAATTGCCTACGTGTGTAGTGTGGGAATATCTATGTCATTTACGACTAAAAGTATGGCGCATTGATACTTTGGGTATAAATTAGGTGTCTAAAGGAATTTAGAAATGTTTGTATAAAACACAGTGTACTTCCAGAAAGGTCAAGTCCGAAGCAGCCTAAACCGACGGAAGTGTTTGCAAAGATGTATGACTGTGGATGAAGCGAAAGAGGTATGTCAGGATCGTAGCGTGTGGCAAACGGTAGTCGCTGCCTACCCCCATGGGATACAGGCATGAGTATGTATGTTACACTGACAGATACATTTGTAGAGTAGTTTTGTAAATTCAAAAGTTATTATTGTGTTAGAGCTGAAGCAAAGCGATGTTATAATGTAGACGTGACTCTACCAGGGATTTTCTGCTCTATAGTTGCTAGTGTCTGTGTTAAATAACGCTCTATATACCAATGTAAGTACAATTTGCTCTACACATATTTGCACTGACGATAGCGACGAGCAACTTTTGAGCACTCATGGTAAAGCTGCTAAAAATATTATTTCAAGATGTAGGTATGAAAGAGGCACTCTACCTATTTACTTATTGTAGTTTCGTGTAAAAATAATTAATAACACCATATTTTACAAGATCCAAATATAACACGAATGTTAGGACCAGACTATCAACAAGTCATGAATATAAATTCCAAATGTGTAAGTCGATATATTCAATAAGTTATATATCTCCTAAAAAAAGGGGTTGGAAAATTTGCATTGGAATAAATTAAAATTGTATTACAGAGCGTAACTTTAAAAGAATAAGGACATCTACACATGAACCACAATAGCAAATTGCAGTTTTGATGTTGACTAAATTGTTTATCTATATACCTATACAAAATAAATATTTTTACTGATGACCATTATAGACTTTGAAATGCCTCAAACATGTTTGATTAGAAAGACAATAATGCGAAAATGGTGTTAGATTACTAAACAAACAAAATGGGTTTATTTTTTTAGCGTAGTAGCACACTATTCGCTAGTATTTTATATAGTTGATAATGTCATGATTTTTAATAAATTTCAAAACGATTTAAAATGTATCGGTATTTCGTTAAATACTGTTTGGTATCGATATTATTCTATTTAAAATTGGCAACACTATCGTGACACGTCGTGTCATAGGAGGGGGAAAGTGCCGAAGGAGCGCCAGACAGTCAGTCGGATCGGCATTCGAGAACGAGCCGTTGAGGTGGAAGCTTCACCATTTAATAAGTGTACCTAACCTACTTGTATTATAATCTAAAAATAAGATATCTTTGCAAATGGATGTTTAAATAAAATAAGTGAACATCTGCAGTTGGTTAAATTTGTAAAAATAAGAATTTTTCTACTCATAATAAAGGTCAAACTCATAGGGATGTTGGAGCTAGATATTGGACTGTGTGTATGGAGTGGATATTTAAAACTGAACCTAGTCCGCCACATATTCCCACTGCTGATATTCATGTAAGCCAGGATTTAAAAGTGGGGTGAATTATTACAAAAATCGTGGCACGTCCGTTCTAAGTGGCATACGAGACAAAAGTGTTGCACATTAAAATAAAAAATTCTACCACATAAACATGTATTGTTGTGTTGCCAACAAGTTGGTCAAATCGGGCGATCCACAGCATGTATTTACAGCCGTTATTTACCTATGGCTGTCTAAATATAGATGACCGCCCACCACGTCCGTTATTACATTTCAGAAATCATTTTGGTTGTCCTTATACACACATAATATCAGCACATTGTGACGTGGGAGACGGTAGAGTAAATAGTATAAAAATACCAATCGAATTGAGAACCTCCTTCTTTAAGAAGTCGGTTAAAAATAGCATAGAATACAATAGTTAGCTGCTGTTTATTTATGCCATAGATTTGGCTACAAATGTATAGAACCTTTCGATCTGTTAACATTGGTCTACTTTAAATATGGAGTAGGTATTTGCTTCATCTATACCTAGATAAGTTCATATAGATGATTTTGTCACGCCTTACGACAAGACATCATGATAGTTACGACAAGAAAAAATAATCTTGTCTAATGAATTTAAAAAATAGCTGAGGCGACTCAGTATGACATAATCCGTGACATATGTTTTGTCTTGACTCACCTGCTAGCAATACAACAAGCAGCTAACATGTATTATATCGAAAACAATGTTGTCAATTTACCTGCATCGTAGATAAGCTTGTTTACAAGTATCTTTACATGTTTTGGCCTATATTATAATAATTATTGGTGCTGTTTCGATGTACATGCCATCCTTCTCATGGTCGTAATGTATGAGCAAGACCGAAATATTTTTAATACTCCAAATTTGGTTACGTTGTGCTCTTGATTGTTCCACCTCTTAACACTTTCGCTGCGTTGAGAGGTCATATTGGCTCATTACGAACATTCTGTACTCTATCAGTCAATATAACCTCACGACGTACCAGCTAAAAGTACACTAAAAATCCTTAGGCAGCTAAAGTGTTACTAGTTTGTGTGCCATACATTTGTGGTCAATACCTCGCAACTTTTGTTTATCATTCAACTGTGTGCAGCTTGCCTAAAATATTTTTATTCATATCACGCGGACCTTTGAAAAAATTGGCTGAATATTGCGACTCTCGGTCGGCGATCAATTTGTAAATTCCCAGCCAATCAAAATGTAGGTATATACCAGCGTCAATGGAAGTCCTTAATTACATTGCTTATTACCCTGGGGACCATTGGCCGCTTGATGAATTCATTACATATTATTCAGAGGGGTAAAGAGACAACGATATTTTACTACTACTACAGCCCTTTTAACGTCCCACTGCTGGGCACGGGCCTCCCCTCAATGCGAGGAGGATTCAGGCCATAGTACACCACGCTGGGCCAGTGCGGGTTGGCAGACTTCGCACATCTATCGAGAACTAGTCAAGTTTCCTCACGATGTTTTCCTTCACCGTTTCATAGCAAGCGATAATCCCGGATGAAAATGAGATTCGCACATGAATCCCAGAGGTGCGAGCCGGGGTTTGAACCTGCACACTTTCATTGCAAGGCGTGCGTTCGACCACTCGGCTACCACTGCTAGGTTGCTACGATATCTATACATCTATACAAATAAATAAAATTGGAGTGTCTGTTTGTAATATCAAAATAACACTTTTTTACCAAATGCGTATGAAAGTATATACGATACCTATAACGAAATCGCATTTTTTTTTTTTTTTGTCTGTCTGTCTGTCTGTTTGTTTGGATTAAACTTCTAAACGGCTGAACCGATTTCAATGGGACTTTCACTGACAGATAGCTGACGTTCCAAGGCGTAACTTGCTACTTGCTAGGCTACTTTAATTTTAGAAAAAGCATTAGGGTTCCGCGGGAAAAACATAATACCCATATTTCCGGGTAATCTCCCTAAAGTCCACGCGGGCGAAGTCGCGGGCACAGCTAGTTTTAAATAAACAAATAAATATCGCCAGACAACACATACCTACTTATCGTTTGATCCCAAACTAAGTATACCTTACCACCACCACCCAAAGTATTGTTGTTTTAATGGTAACTGTACATTTTTGACAGATTTTCTACTGAAAGTTTTTCTATTAAGTAATATTTAAAACATTGCTGCAGCTGGTACTATGGGTACCATCGGATAGATTGGGGGCGATCCCAGTGACACCTAGTACAGGCCAAATACCAAAAAATGCTATTTTAGAAATTTGCCGCTGATGAGAATCGAACCAGTGAGCCTGGCCTACGCTCAGACCACTAGACCACCTTTTGTGTCGGAAGAGTCAAAAATTACAAAACTTTTTAAAGAGCTACAATTTTTTTTCTTGCCATGAATAAATACTTACATAAACAAAGATTTTTGATAAAAAAAGCAACATAATAGAAATGGTGCCTAATCCTCGTTACCTAATCGATTCAGAACGATTTCAAATATTGTTTTTTTTATAAAATAGCAGTGGTAGCCGAGTAGTCGAACGCACGCTTTCCAAATCAAAGTGTGCAGGTTCAAACCCCAGCTCGCACCTCTGGGATTTATGTGCGAATCTCATTTTCATCCGAGTTTATCACTTGCTATGAAACGGTGAAGGAAAACATCGTGAGGAAAACTGCACCTCTGAGAGAACTTGTCTAGTTCTCGATAGATGTGTGAAGTCTGCTAACACGCAATGGGCCAGCGTGGTGGACTATGGCCTGAAATCCTCCTCACATTGAGGGGAGGCCCGTGCCCAGCAGTGGGACGTTAAAAGGGCTGTAGTAGTAGTAGTATAAAATAAATAATATTTGCGTATGGAACTAGAGAGCTGCAGATTCACAACCAAAGAGCCGCGTGTGTCACGCGAGCCGTAGGTTGCCGACCCTTGCACTAGGCCAAGCTGGGGATGGATTCTGTTTTACTAGCATCAGCCAACCCTGAAAATACCACGACTCGATAATGAAATAAAAGGTTCATTGCCCTCGGAGCATACATATCGCTTTGTGGTTTCACGTCACTACTCCATTTGTGCATTGAAAATTATTATTCCACTTAACGCCCTGTACATACTGAGGCGAGCGAATTCACTTTACCTTTTTGGGAAATATACTCTGTGCTAATCAATGATATTAAAACGTACAGATGTAATAAAAAGACGTCGACGACCTCTCTCTTGGTGGTAGTTTATATTGTATTGTAGTTTACAATACTGAGAGGCGGCTACAAATATTTACAAAACAGAACATATTTTTTAACACAGAACTATGGACCATAACACTATTAAAACTAAACAGTTTTAATAGGGTTATGGATGTCCCCAAAGGCCACAACACTATATCTGTGACAAATATTCAATGGTCTATAACTCGGAAATTATGATAGTTACGTATAATCTGTCTTCACTAAGCATCAACATATGAACTGGCGTACCTAAAAGATTATTTCGGTCTCCTTAAAACCCTGTATACCTACATATAAAATAAATACATCATCACGCCTGTATTCCCCGAAGGGGTAGGCAGAGGTGCACTGCAGTGCGCCCACACTTCGCCGATGTATTTTTGGTCCCAATGTAATAGGGGGCGAGCCTATTGCCATTATACCGGGCACATTCCCCCTCAATACGAGGGAGATTTGGGCCATGGTCCACCACGCTGACCCAGTGCGGGTTGATGAACTTCTCACGCGTAGACGTGCAGGTTTTCTCACAATGTTTTCCTTCATCGTTCAGCAAGTGGTAATCATTGTTGAAAATGACATTCGCACATGAAAATTATCTCAGAGGTGCGGGCCTGGGATTTGAACTTGCACCCCTTATGTTCAAGGTGGGCGCTCTTGCCCACGAGGCTACCACTGCAATCTTACCTACATATAGATGTCTTATATGTTCCAAAAGCCACGCGACCACGCATCTGTATTCGCTCGCGTCGCCGGCGGCATTTCGTTGGAAAATGTTCTTATATTATATAAGTTAATAGAGTTAGTTTTTTAGTTGTAGCATGTGTGCCAAGACTAGACGTATATCACGGAATATGTTGATGTTGTCTCTTTCTCTCGTAGACAGAGAGCGAGTGGGCAAATCCGTGACAAAGGTCTTGTCTTGACATGCGTGCAAACACCACTGCTATAAGGCTGGTTTTAGTCTTACGCCGACGGCACGCGCACCGTCAGCGCTGATGGGTCAATTTGTATGATGGGTCAAGTTACAGGTAGCGTTTTTGAGTTGCGCTGACCGTTTAGCGCTGACGGACGAACGGTACGAGCTGACCGATCAGCGCTGACAAGCTACGCGCAGACCGTCAGCGTGAGACTTAAATCAGCCTTAGCAAAATATCACTCGTATCTAGTCGGGCCTGTGCGCGCGTGGCTTAATGAGTTATTGATTGTAAGAAACGAACAGATGTGGAAAGCAATTGTGACGTCATTATCCGATTATAATTACGGTCAATTGTTCGTTTATCAATATTGATATCGGTGTTGTGCTTATCTTTATGATTAGATATATACTTGTATGTATAGACAGGGGCCTTACCAACTGCTCTTAAATTATTGTCATTAAAATAGTAACTGTAATTTTTGGACAGACTAGCTGTGCCCGCGACTTCGCCCGCGTGGACTTTAGGGAGATTACCCGGAAATATGGGTATTATGTTTTTCCGGCGGAACCCTAATGCTTTTTCTAAAATTAAAGTAGCCTAAGTTACGCCTTGGAACGTCAGCTATCTGTCAGTGAAAGTCCCATTGAAATCGGTCAGCCTTTTAGAAGTTTACCCCAAACAAACAGACAGACAGACAAAAATTTTTAAAATTGCGATTTCGTTCTAGGTATCGTATATACTTTCATACGCATTTGGTAAAAAAGTGTTATTTTGATATTACAAACAGACACTCCAATTTTATTTATTTGTTTACATATTGCTACAAGATAGGTAGTAAGTGGTAAGGTTGTTTGTTATGTACTTTTTAAATGATTTTTCCTTTTGTTGTCTGCAGGTAAGTACGCTGATCATTTCCACAGTACATCAAATAATTATAAAGGTAAGAATTGTTGACGTGATAGTAACAAACATTATATTATTGTGTCACAAACCATTTCTAATTTAAATTTAAACTGTTCCCGCGACTCCGGTCCAGTGATTTTATGAGCTGACAACAGCGCCACCTACCCTGTCAGAAAGAAAGCTAGCAATGGTTAAGAAAGATACGATGATTTGCATAATTTCAAAAAAACCGACCAAGTGCGAGTCGGATTCGCGTACGAAGGGTATAAATACGGCAAAAAAATCACGTTTGTTGTATGGGAGCCCTCGTTAAATATTTTTTTTATTCTGTTTTTTAGTATTTTTTGTTATGGCAACAGTAACAGAAATACATCATCTGTGAAAATTTCAACTGTCTAACTATCACGGTTCATGAAATACAGCCTGGTGACAGACGAACAGACAGACAGACAGACGGACGGTCGGTCAAGCTCTTAACACGAAGACAAGACGCACATCGGACTTAAAACAGAATAATCCGGGTTCATCTTACGTAAATTAGTTCTAAAGAAACCCTAGAACCCTATAATCCAAAATCTTAAAGAGTGCGTCTCAAGACATTGTAAATAATTACAAGAGACATTGAAATTAAACTTTTTTACGGATTTTATCGCGTTTATTTACTATTTGACCTCAGGACACCGTAAGCACTTTCTGCGTGGATCGGACCGCAAACAACAACTAAATATGAGGGTACCCAGTTATTAACTATGACATCAGGACGTCTAACACCTCAGTCCCCCCGTGACCATGGTTGCTGTAAAGCAGCCGAAACGTCGGGAAAATAAAATAGTAAATAAACGCGATAAAATCCGTAAAATAGTTTAATTTCAATGTATAGTATTCGCGTAAATATAAGAAAACAATATACAAGAGACATTCTCGAACTTCTTAGTATTCATCATGAGGCTAGTTTTTACATAACTCCAATTAACGGAGCAATCATCGGCCTCGATACGAGTTAGCGAGCAACGAATCGTGATCACAATTGTATTCTGATTCGAATGAGAATATTATCACATTCGTCACGGCGATCCAATGCCATGGCCCACGAGCTGTACTCGCTAGATCTACCGACGTAGGGTACGTTCAGAGTATATTGTTTGGAGACGGCATCTTTTTAGGGTTCCGCACCTAAAAAGGAACCTATATTATAGGATCACTCTGTTGTCCGCGTGTGTCTGTCAAGACCCTTTTTCTTAGGAACGCGTGGAGGTATCAAGAAACTCAAGTCTGTACTTCCTTAGAGCTCAAAAAAAATCAAACTTCTAAGTTAACGCAATTAAAAGATACGGCGGTATATGTTGCGTATTTAGTACATTTGCAAGGGAATCAAAATCTATAGAGTAGTACGTCCCGTTGACCTAGAATCATGAAATTTGGTTAGAAGCAATGTCTTGGAAGTAAAGAGAAAAATCCAAAAAACGGTAAATTAGAAACTTATTTGCATTTCGTTAACTAATCGCGACCTATCTCGATGTATGAGGATAAAAGTATTCCAACGACAAAGTTAAGTTTGTCTCTCAATCCAGTTCATCTTTTTAACCGACTTCAAAAAGGAGGAGGTTCTCAATTCGACCCGTATGTTTTTTTTTGGTTAGAACATGTACTTGCACAACACAGGCGTGATCATGTAATTTGTTCTTACGTATTGCACATTTGAAAAAATAGTGATGATAATCACGTTTTCCACAACCCAACGCTTTTAATCAATAATCATATCCATTACTTTTTCTTACTCTACTAAATAAAATACAAAACATTGTACGTACGTGCATACCTATCTATCTGAATAAGACAATCATGCCGAAGTGATCACATCAACAGGTACCTACGAATTGGGGTGAATGAACTCCCGGCTTCATACTTTATAATATTTGGTCTGCGATGTGCCAAGGAAAATAAAGTTAATCGCATCAAACCCCACATTAATTGGAACCGCTCCAGGTATAAAATATTATTTTATAAAATACATTTACCGAAATTCACAAGAAATCACAATGGCTATACACTAGTATAGTCTCTATATTTATCGTTATAAGCACCACTTTTGTAATCGCTTGAGTTTTTTATTAAATTTCAAACGGTATTTTTTGGATGTACGGTAAATTTTTGCGCTTATTATTATTTAGTGATGATACTGAAATGTCTTACAAGTGACTGTGAGTATAGTTACGTTGCATTTACGTTATGTACAAAAAAACTGAGCCCTCGCGAGACGCCTGGCAGATGTGAAACATAAAACATAATCGTCGTAGTTGCGCGGCGGCGAGTCGCAAGTGAGCGAGTGAGCGGAGTAAGCCGGTGGACCGAGTCTAAGCGGCGGAGAGAACCGAGGAGCCACGAAGCTGCTCTAAGTTTTGGGATCACGGCATCGCGGCATCAACAGTCGCCGTCACTCGCCATGCGCGCCATTAGATGTTTCACATCAAAACTTAATCTGCCATGTCTCTAAACTGATTTGATGTGGATTGGATCCTTTTCGTTTAATTAAGTCCAATTATTATTAATAAGTATTGTCTGGCACTTCTCAGGGCCAATCGATTGGCCCACCACTCAATAGTTAAACGATAAGATATCTAGACAGATATTTACAGTATGATGATGCTTCATCAGACAGATAAGTTGTTTTATGATGTGATATTGAGCATACAGGATGTATCAGATGTCCGAAATAATACTTTGACATTCGCATCAGTATCGGGAATACAACTAAATGGTATAAAAATGTTATCGAAATTCAACCATGTATTATCTACTTTTTTTCATCGCCGATAACTCGTAATATCTCGAGTCGTATGTAAAATTTGCATGTTCTGTTTTGTGAATATGGGTAGTCGCCCCTCATAGCTGTCGTTTACACTGCGGAATAGGGTTGTGGATGTACCTAAAGGCCAGAACAAGATACCTGTGACAAATATTCAAAGGTCTATAACTCAGAAACCATGATAGTTAGTTATCGACGGTCTTCATTAAGCATCCACATATGAGCTACCGAATATGTCCGAAATAATACCCTTAGTATAATTTGGGACTTCTGATATATCCTGTATATTTAATTTCCGACTAAAAAAATCTGCCCTTAAACTAAACTCTCTGACTAGTCTACATAAAGGGTCGCACAACCGCGCATCAAAATGCGAATACCAAAACGAACTCTGTCTCAATAGGCTTAGAGATTGAATTTCTATGATAGAGGCTACGCGCCCCCAAGCGTTAAAATTCGCACAGTAGGTTAACCATACCCACTGTTCACATCTCCCCACTTATTGGCACCCATGACCTTAAGTTAAAATAACAAGAAAACCATGACTTTAATCCCTGATTTTATGTCAAAAATGGAAAGATTCTACATTTTTTGATCTAAAACCGACTTAACTTTAACCTCAAACTCAGATTTAATTAGTACAAACTTTAAGTTTGTTTGGGACATACACTAAAAAGCCCTTTTTTACGCATTTTCTTAAGGACCGCTAGAGGTACTTGTGCCAGTAACCGGGTAATCGGAAAATTTTGGAACAAATGTATAAAACTTATTTTTCTAGTATTATTTTTTTACAAAAATCTCGAAAAATTTAAAACGAGTGGATATTCCATAATCTGATATCCTTTTTAGCGAAATAACGGGTCATAGAGCGTTTTGGTGACTGATTTTCTCCGAGGAGGCGCTTAAGGTCCCAATAGCTGGGGGTTTTACCCTATGTATTGAGCAGAGAAAAAATTGCGTCTGTAGAAAAAAGTTAATTGTTCGAGGAAATGACATTGACAGCGCGAGCGAATTTTGACGCGGGCGGCGTAGCTTTTATCACAGAAATTCAATCTTTATGCCTATTAAGACAGAGTTCATTTTGATATTGGCAAGAAATTTGATGCCCGGAGGTCAGTGTCCCAGTGTACGGGAAGGCTTTTCTCAGAAAACTTTTTGCCAAAGAACCACAAGTATACAAAGTGGAATCACGCCGTGAATTGCGTTCGAGAATCCTCCAATTTTCAGCGGATAACTTTAGTGAAAGGCCTTTTATCGACAGGTGAAATAATAGCTTATTTGGTCCCTCTTCACTTGGCGGGATATGAAATGAAGCGGATTTTCCCAATAACAGCAGACCATCCTCGTATATTATTTTCTACAGAAATATAGAATAGTTTTTAGACGCCAGTGGGTTTGCATTCGCGAGAAAGTATGACGGTATTAAACTTCCCTGTAACTACTTACATTACGTTCAGTACTTATTAGCCATTTGAAGAAAAGCCTACTTATACATCTTGTCTTCAGAGGATCAAAAGTGAAGGAGGGAGGAAGTAAGCTTCATTTTGTGAAATCTTTATCACTGTAACACAGAAATTGTTATTTTCCTAGCCCGTTCTCAATTACGATTACCACTTCCTGAACGGTGAAGGCATCGTGAAGAATACTGGACGTCTATAGAAAGACTTGTGAAGTTCACCAAGCCCTATTGGCCAATGAGGTGGATAATAGCCCGAATTTCCCCTCGTATTGAGGGGAAACATGCCCGGAAAAATGGCTCGCCCCTATTGCATTGGGACTTAAATACATGGGCAAAATGTGGGAGCACTGCAGTGTACCTCTGGAATCCCTTCGGGGAATACAAGCGTGATAAGTATTTATTTTTATGTACAAGTTTAGTAAAATGGAATTAAATAATAAGACTTGAAATGAAATTATGTTCATATAATGTTTCATTTGCTCGTAATGGGCCAACGCGGTTCAGTAACAGCTTTCACTGGCGTTGCGCACGCGTCGATTGCAGACACTCGTATCACGTCTTATCATACGTCAATCAGGCGATCGATAGAAAATAAATGTATTATACCATACTGATTCTCATTGTGGCAATTTATGAGTTCTCATTGTGGCAAGCAAAGGCTGCATGCGTTGGGGGTTCGATATGAGATGTAAGGAACTCCGGTCCCATTCCTGCAGGACCATGACCGCGTGGACATCCGTTTTATCTCTTCTAACTGTCTCACATCAGTAGGCTCAGGATGACTGCGTAGATATAAGTTTTATCTCTTTCAACTGTCAGATTTGTAGAGAAAATGACGTCACACCGAGCCATATCCAGTACAAAAAGCTCGAAGTGACGTCATTTTCTCGACAAATCTGACAGTTGAAAGAGTTATAACTTATGTCTACACGGTTATGCTAAGCTTACTGGGGTCATTTGCACGACAAGTCTGGCAATCGGAATAGATAAAATAAATCTATGTCTAAATTGTCATGTTGGGATTGCTGAAGTTCTTGAACGTCGACAACCTTATGCTGACTTGTTTAATAGCTTTCACTGCGAATCATGCGCACGCGGCTGTGGCTGTCGCCCGATGATTGCTTCGTGATGACGGCTCATTCGCTCATTTTCTACTGGTAATAATACTAATGGTAGAATCAAGATTATTATAATATTGTACTGATTGCGGTGCGATGGTAGTGAAGGGTGTATGTATGTCGGCAAATTAAAAGATAAACTCTTATAAGTTTTCTTCAAAGTTATATTTGGATGCTTTGTTAGGCGCAATCAGCCCTCTTATTACCGGCTGTTTTGGCGGTTTTGTAATAAAATTACTTTCAGTCTTAGACAGTTAACTCAGCACAAAATCTGTCAAAGATTGATAGTGACTATGAAACAACAATACTTTGAGTGGTGGTACTAAGGACCCCGTTCGTCATAAAGCGCACTGGGGCACACTGGAGCCTAAAGACGCGCCCGTCAAAATGTTTCCCAATACCAAAACTAACTCTGGGCTGATATATATAAAGATTGAATGTCTGTGGTTAAAGCAACGCGACCACGCGTCAAAATTCGCTTGCGTTGTCAATGACATTTCAAAATCAGAATCAGATTTTTTTAAAACCAATTTAGAATCGTCACTAAATAATAATAATAGTGCGTCTTGACGAGCCAGTGTGTCCAGGGCTTAAAGGCTTGCGCCACCTTTCTTGCATGTTTTAACTATAAATTTAAACTCAAATTATATTTTCTGCAGCAGTGGTAGCCTCGTGGCCTTGAACGTAAGGGGTGCAAGTTCAAATCCCGGGCCCGCACCTCTGAGGTAATTCTCATGTGCGAATGTCATTTTCAACAATGATTACCACTTGCTGAACGGTGAAGGAAAACATCGTGAGGAAACCTGCATGTCTAGGCGTGTGAAGTTCATCAACCCGCACTGGGCCAGCGTGGTGGACTATGGCCCAAATCTCCCTCGTATTGAGGGGGAATGTGCCCGGTATAATGGCAATAGGCTCGCCCCCTATTACATTGGGACCAAAATACATCGGCGAAGAGTGGGCGCACTACAGTGCACCTCTGCCTACCCCTTTGGGGAATACAGGCGTGATGATGTATTTTTTTTTTTTATATTTTCTCAGAGTACATTTTCGAAACAATTTATTTATTATTCCACCGTAAACGTCTCATAACTTTCTTCAAATTTGGGGAAGGAAGTATAAGTTCAAATGGTATCAACAGTACCTACCTATACGATAAGGTGGTACGGAATAAATTATTTCCTTTGACCTCAGTAATCATGGGCAATTAGTAAAGCGGTAATTACAGGTTGAATACATATTAAACCGTATAGGCAGTATGGTACGTTGAAATAATGAATAATTTAGCAATTCCACAAAGTCAACTACCTACCAAAGACATTATCGATATTAACACGTGATATTATTATTTGGACGTATAAATAAAATACAAAATGGCTTCTGTTTAACATACAAAAATTGTATTGTATTCTTAACTTCCTGAACAATTTTCCATTGTTTTATTATAATATAACTGCATGCTTAAATAGAAAATAATATATTAATCAACAATTCTATACATATAAATGAGGGCCAAGTCATTAAATAAAACATAAAGCTAAATATAAAGGAAGTATTTATTTTCAACAAAAACCTCCTTGCTAGTTTAGCTAATTTAGTTACTTTACTTTAGTAGCACAACACTAGCGTAACGAACCGTAGTGAATAGACATGAGTACCTACTAGTACAGGACGTATCGGAACCCAGTAATAATCATATTATTGGCTATACAACTGAATGGTTAAAAAATGAGATCAAAATGATTATACCCATAATATTTTTCGCAGTCAAGTTGTAATAATTAACTCAAGTCATATTCCAAAATATCTTCTATTTTATAAATATTTTTAGCCACCTGTCATGTACTTGACACTTTAAAATAGGGTTTTGATAAAACACAATACGATCCTTGTGACAAATACTCAAACCTTGTAACTACTACTACTACCGCCCTTTTAACGTCCCACTGCTGGGCACGGGCCTCCCCTAAATGCGAGGGGGATTCAGGCCATAGTCCACCACGCTGGCCCAGTGCCGGTTGGCAGACTAAACCTTGTAACTATGATAGTTAATTATAGTCTGCCTCCTGCCTCCAATCTATGTACATCATCATCATCATCACGCTTGTATTCGTAGGCAGAGGTGCACTGTAGTGCGCTCACACTTCGCCGATGTATTTTTGGTCCCAATGTAATAGGGGCGGGCCTATTGCCATTATACCGGGCACATTCTCCCTCAATACGAGGGAGATTTTTGGGCTATAGTCCACCACACTGGCCCAGTGCGAGTTGGTGAACTTCACACGCCTTTCTATAGACGTGCAGGTTTCCTCACGATGTTTTCCTTCACCGTTTCATAGCAAGTGGTGATCTCGGATGAAAATGAGATTCGCACATAAACCCAGAGGTGCGAGCCGGGGTTTGAACCTGCACACTTTGATTTGCAAGGCGTGCGTTCGACCACTCGGCTACCACTGCTTGCCTCCAATCTGAATGTACATAATAGCTGATACACCCTGTATAAGATATTTTCCCTGAAAATATACCGCACAATTATGTGAATACGAGAGCCCTGTAGCGGAAAATATCGGTTTCCATTTTTTGGCGTCAAATCTCTAAATTTATTGCGTATGAGTAATATTCATAAGTGCTAAATCACTTCTGAGAGCGATTGTACGAGGACGCGTGCAGCATATTTTATACTATGTTTTATAGAATGATACACTTTTGTGTGCGCATGTACTTCTCTTACTGTTTCCTTCCTTTGGGAGTAGGCAACTCGTTGGTTTAATGTAACAGATGGGAACAAATGGGCTCAGTTGAACATTTAAAGTATCTACTTAAATACTACCCTACTTAAAATGTATTGCTCGAACAAGAATAAGTTATTTATAATTGCATTTCATTTATTTCAAATTAACTACGTGGAAATCAAAGGACAACTGAAAGAAAATAATTTGAAAATTTAGTTTTTAAAATTTTACGCTGTCAGGAAATTTACATATTTTTTTGAAATGTACTTTACTAAATACAATATAATTTTAACAATATTATATTCATTTTTAAACAAAAATCAGTCTTCACATAAAAATCGCACATGACTACAGTTTCTGCAAGAAAACCGCCAGCCGTATTGCGTCAATTTCCTTACTTAGTGGAAATGTGGCAAGATGGCCGCCAGATCACGGCCGACATGGGTTTCCTCTCAACGCTACGGCCACTCATTTGTCGCCAAGACCTGAGGGGTATAGACGCAAAAAATATACAAAAAAGAAAACATATTTAAGTTGCGACTGGTGTGCTCATAAATATAATTTCAGACTTGCCTCAATAATGCGGGGGTGAGCGAATACAGTCGACTCTTTTTGAAAATGTACTCTGCGTTAAAGATTGAATTTCTATGCTAAAATTAGTAGCACGTGTCATCGATGGTATTTCGTTGAAAAATGTGCTTTCTCTATATGTTATTACAGTTAGTTTTGGCATTAGCCTAATCGGGCAGGGCTTTAAGGTGTGTTCACTATCTTTGTACCTATGGATACATAAACACTATCGTCTACCGTACTAACGCATATTATTCCAGGCCCACTAAAACCCTGAACAATTCCACCAACTTATCAAATCTTAGATTTCCCACCTTAAAAATAACGGGAATTTCACGTAAAGTTAATCATACCTTCAGAAGCGAACTAACAGACCCCCAATATGAATTGGTAAAAAACTTGAAATATATATTAGCTTTTTAAGCGACAATCACAATAGCCCTCCGACCACCCGTACAAACGATCTAAACTTCAATACAAACATCAGGAACTTATGCCAAGTACGTACGTGATCTGCCCATAAGTACCCTAATACATGTTAAGTCCTATCGGGTCACCCAGTACTCTACATACTGGCTTGAATATTGAAAGGTATTCGGCACTGAGACACGTGGGTCTTAACTTCTGATAAATTATTCAAAGAGCGAATTAAGTTACGGCTATATTTTAATAGGAACTTTTAGGCGGAGAATGCGGCTAACGCAGCCTATAGTGCGCTGCGCTGTAAGTGCGTATCAAACCGTGCGGAGGCGCATCAACAAATTTTGCGCTTTAGAATTTTTTTTAGTGGTAGCCGAGTGGTCGAACGCACGCCTTGCAAATCAAAGTGTGCAGGTTCAAACCCCGGCTCGCACCTCTGGGTTATGTGCGAATCTCATTTTCATCCGAGATTACCACTTGCTATGAAACGGTGAAGGAAAACATCGTGAGGAAACCTGCACGTCTATAGAAAGGTGTGTGAAGATCACCAACCCGCACTGGGCCAGCGTGGTGGACTATAGCCCAAAAATCTCCCTCGTATTGAGGGAGAATGTGCCCGGTATAATGGCAATAGGCTCGCCCCCTATTACATTGGGACCAAAAATACATCGGCGAAGTGCGGGCGCACTACAGTGCACCTCTGCCTATCCCTTCGGGGAATACAGGCGTGATGATGTATTATTATTAGAAGGCCAAACACTGGAAGTTTTATTGCGTTAATCTAGGATCATTTAAAATTAAAGCACCTACGGATTTATGATACTTATTTTACTTTAGATACTTGGGGCCTCATCTCATTGTTGTTTCCAGACTATCTGTCAATTTTTGATAGATTTTGTAATGATTTAACTGTCAAAAATTGAAAGTAAATAACATTGCTGCAAGACTGCTTGTCCTATAGGGACTGATAATGTAATGAATCCCTATCTCTGTCTTTATATGGTAAAGTTATAAAGCAAAAACCTTTCTAAGACTAAATGGACATAAAGTTGATTACTCACCTTGAGTGACTAAAGGTTGAATTCTTTTTTAAATCTGAAATCGAGGTTTGATTCACACGGGACCTATTACAAAAACGATCTTTTTGTAATCGACTCCTAGTCTGAGTTCCATTTTATCTATTATTTTTAAAACAGGACTATTGCTTAGTTTTTTCACGCCTATATTCTTTGAAGTGGTCGGCAGTGGTGCACTGGAGAGCTCCATTAATTTGACGATGTATTTTTGGGTGGGCATGCATAACAGGCACACTTCCTCCCAATAGACATGCCCACGGTGTGCTGGTGAACTACTCTCCTTCTATAAACTTAAAGGATTTGTTGCGATAATTAACTTCACCGTTCAGCAAATCGGCGTTTGCAAGCCCAAAGTTTGAACTTACATACCTTGCTTACAAAGATGGCATTCTTTCCAGACCACCAGACTGCTTCTGTTTAGACCACAGACTTAAGATACATTTGCTACGAGATAAGCATGTGTATATAACAAACTATATAAATTAATATTTACAGATGTTATATTAACTCTACATATCGAGAGGTGAAAGTCTATTTGACTAAAGCGACACTTTGGGCAATATTTACATAAATACATATTTGGAATCAGCGAATTTTTCTGCGTCGAATGAGCATGATCTCCTGTAAAGTTAACAAAATGTCGCTGAAGTCAAATTAGCCTTTCATCCCTCGATTTATACCCATTTTTAGGGTTCCGTACCCAAGGGGTAAAACGGGAACCCTATTACTGAGACTTCGCTGTCCGTCCGTCCGTCCGTCTGTCACCAGGCTGTATCTCATGAACCATGATAGTTAGAGAGTTGAAATTTTCACAGATGATGTATTTTTGTTGCCGCTATAACAACAAATACTAAATAACATAATAAAATAATTAATTAAGGGGGCTCCCATACAACAAACGTGATTTTTTTTGCAGTTTTTATAGATAATGGTAGGGAACCTTTCGTGCGCGATTCCGACTCGCACTTAGCCGGTTTTAGTCCATTGAGTAACCTACAGTTATCCTCAAAGGTAACACCAATCCCAAGTAAAGATTTTGGATGAATATTTAAAATCACTTAAAGTGTGTGGTTCATCTGCTTACATTTTAATCAGGGTTTTGGGTCTGCCATCCCCCGAGAAAGTCAGTTCTGTAGTCTAAAGCCGAAAGATGGTACGACCATTTCTATTTAGTTTTCTCTACTCTTATAAAGGCCCGTAACCTGGAAGGACTTAGCGATACTGTTGGCACCGAACTAAACAACATCAAGCATAGTATATTGCCGTCCTTCTCATGGCCTTAATGTAGGAGCGAGATGGCAATATGTATAGTGCTGTAAAATGAAGTTTGAATGTTATAAATATGTGAATAATAGGCCCATGCAGAAACGTACCCAAGACGCTGGCCTATCCTAGTCTGGGTTTGTATACTATTAAAAATAAAGTTTTATAGAAGTTTTTTGAAGGTGTGTAATGCAACTAAGTTTTAAAAGCAAAGGCATGTAACTGTTGTTTCGTGTTATTTCTATCTTTTAAAATGTCCTGTTATAAAAACGTCTGCAAAATTAGCAAAGGATTTGTTTGGTTTTATCATATTCAAACAGTGACTATTTCACATAGAATTTCACGTATTTTACGAAAACGTTCTCTTTGTGAATGTACACAACATTTAAATTTCTGTGGTAAATGCCGCGCAACCACGCTGCAAAATTTCCTTGCGCTGTCAGTGATATTACGTTAGAAAAAGGGCCTCAGTTTGTTTAGGTATTGGCAAAAAATTCGCGAGTCTTCACGCCCCAGTCTGTCCAGGGCTTTAGGTAGGTAGTTGTCGCGCAAAGTGTCAGTTTCGTGATTGTGCGTGACCGTATTCCCGAACAAGGTTTTGTTGACTCGACACCTGATACGATGACTGCGGGTGTGGCGACCTCTTTTGTGTACTTTTATGTGAAGATGACAAATACATACAGACTTTTACAGGCAGACGACAGTCTGATGAGACTGTGGTATTCGAACTGTATTCGATGATTAGTCATGCAAAATGTTTAAAAACTTATAAGAAATCTTGTAATCACTTCTAAACTTGTCATTTCCCTGTAAATTTTGATCTCTATCAAACTAATACTAGGGATGATTGTAAAGTTGGGAATACACACACACACACACACACACACACTCACATATGTACGTCTCTTAACACTGACAAATCAATTGCTTTAATAAGTCCCTTGTGCCCCTCGAGTCCAATCACCTGGCCCCTAAGTCTACTAACAATATAATTCAACAATGATTACCACTTGCTAAACGGTGAAGGCAAACATTGTGTGAAGTTCACCAGCGCGCACTGGGCCGACGTGGTGAACTATGGGCCAATATACAGACCGAGACGGCATACAGTGCAGACGTGTCACAAATATTCCTCCAGTTCAATTTTAAATTATAATAAAGTAATAATAAGGTACGAGGTAACCGCTCTTCACCTCCTTGGGTAAAAGAGACGGGCTCCTTATATTCCGCCTTACTCACTCAGCGGTATCTAAGTGTGTCACGGAACTATGAACGTGGTACGCTCACCTGGAAGTGGCCGCATCACAATGCGCAGCGACTCGCAACCAAATTTGTCAACAAACGACGCACCAGGAGAGAAATTTGAGGTACGTAGCGTTACAAACCGAAATAAACGGAAGCAGACTGATGACAATGAACACATCAAGCTTGAGATAAATGAAATGAGTAAGCAAATTGCAGATATGATGACCATGATGAAATCTTTCGACTCCAATCAAAAGGAATTCATGGCCAAAATATCTGTAGATATGACATCAATCAAAGAGCAAGTTGGCGATATAAAATCGGCAATCAACATCATTACCACTGAACAAAATGCAATAAAATCAGATATTTCCATTTTAAAAAATAATGACATAGACTTACAAAAAACAATTGAGACTATAAAAAGTGAAGTAGAACAGCTAAAACAGAAACCAGAAGTAAATACTTCACTTTCCCCCACAAATTCATGCTCATCCGAATCTATTATCACCGAAATTAGAGAACGCGAAATAAGGAGCAAGAACGTTATATTAACAGGAATACCTGAATCAGAGATGTCAAACAAAGACTTAAGAAATGACCAGGATAGACATGAAGTAAATAAAATTATCAAAAGTATCGTCAGTGATTGTCCAGAACCTGAATATGTCATTAGACTTGGCAAGTATTACCCGGATAAAAACCGTCCCATAAAAGTAAATTTCCGATCAACAGATACGGCCAAGAACATACTGCGCAAAAAACACAACTTAAACTATGATAACGTCAAAATTTATTCTGATCAGACCAAACAACAGCAACAATACCTCAACAAAATCAAAAAAGAACTGATACAACTAAACGAAAGTGGGCATGTTAACTTAACTATAAAATATATTAAAGGAATACCCACAATAATTGAACAAAACACAACATCAAAAAACTAAGAAAAACCAATATTCCCGAAAATATTAATAATTATTTTAACTCCGTTAATGAAAATCTGTCCTATCAAGTGGTTGATCAATATGATAAGATTAAAACATGCCAGAAATCTATTAGGTTCTTATATGCGAATGTGCGTAGTATCGTAACAGCCGACAAGCTCGATGAAATCAAATGCATAGTGAAATCTTTTAATACTTCTCTACACGTGATCATTCTAACCGAAACTTGGATAAAAAATGAGGATGAAGCAAAAAGAATACAAATTCCTGGATATAAACACTACTACAGCTATAGGCATGATATGAGGGGAGGAGGAGTCTCAATCTTTGCACAAGATGATCTGCAGCACTATGAAATTGAGGAACAGTATTTCAATGGCAACCACTATCTATGGGTACATCTAAAAAACTATTGTCTTGACATAGGAGCAATTTACAGAAAACCAGGGTCCACGACGTTTAAAGAATTTCTTGACACGTACAACCTATATCTGAACAGAACCAAAAGAGGTGTAATTTTTGGAGACTTCAACCTAAATTTACTGTCTGAGGACCGCACAATCGCTTTATATAGGGACATTCTAGAAGAAAACGCATATAAAATAGTAAATAGAATAAATGAAGACTATTGCACTCGAGAAACAGCCACCTCCAAAACAATAATTGATCACGTGTGTACTGATTTATCCAACACCAAATCTCACCTCGCTATAATTGAAACACCTATGTCAGATCACAAACAGATATATTTTGAAATTAAAAGACATCAATCACAACCCCGTAGAAAACATAAATATAAAGCGATAGACTATAAAAAACTCTATACACTCATGGCAGAAGAAATGAGTATTAACGAAGATAATTTATACGAGTACAACATATTGGAGAAACAGCTAATTACTTGTCTTGAAAAAAGTAAAATAACTAAAAATAAAATACAAAATCTACCCAGACAGGATTGGATATGCAAAGAAATCATACAAGGTATAAATAAAAGGAACATACTATGGAGAAAATATAAAAGCAGCCCCGATGATACAACATTCAAAGAATTATTTATTAGCAAGCGAAACGAAGTCTCAAATCAAATACAGAAAAAGAAATCCCAATACTATTTCGAAGCCTTTAATGGGTGTAAGAACAAACCAAAGAAAATGTGGGGACTTATTTACACTCTTTACAACAACAGAATAAAAAATATTGCGATTCCCAGTAAACTTCAAACTCAAGTGGGTTGTACTATCACAAACGAGGAAGATATTTGTAATCACTTCAATGATTACTTCTCTAATATTGGCTCAACTCTTGCTCATCAAATTCCCATACAATACCACAATAATTCAGTATATACTGATCTCAGTACAGCAGGTGTATCCAGTGGTAATATTCATACACTTACACAATTTACACCTACGACAGTCAAAGAAATTGAAAAAATTATTCACGACTTAGATTGTAACACAAGTATGGGCATGGATGGTATAAACACTAAATCTCTAAAATGCGTGGCACTATTAATACAAGAAAAACTAACAAAATGTATTAACACATGCTTAGAACAAGGAGTCTTCCCTGATCACTTAAAAATGGCAAAAGTTACACCCATCTTTAAAACTGGTAATAAAACCGATCCTGGTAATTACCGCCCAATCTCAGTTCTCCCTGTTCTGTCTAAGGTTTTCGAAAGAGTTGTATATCGTCGCCTTGAGGAATTTCTACTTAAACAAAAGTATCTCTATACAAAGCAATATGGTTTTAGGCCAAAGTCAGGTACTCTCTCAGCTACCTTAGATTTGATCACTAACATAAAAACCAATATCGACAATAAAAACATTGCATTAGGCATATTTATAGACCTGAAAAAGGCCTTTGATACAATTAGTCATCATATTCTACTGAAAAAACTTAGAGCCATTGGTATTGATGGGGTTGCACATAATATGTTGAGATCTTACTTGTCAAATCGTTGCCAAGTCGTAAAACTAGGGCAAACGCAAAGTCACCAACAAACCATTAGCTTTGGAATACCACAAGGCTCAGTACTTGGTCCTCTTCTTTTTCTCATTTATATTAACAATGTGCATCAGCTTGGGCTGAAGGGTGACTTGACTTTGTATGCCGATGACACATCTCTGTTCTATTTCAGCCACTCAATTGACACAGCCATGGCTGACGCTCAAATGGACTTAGATCGGTTAAATATATGGTTTCTATGTAACTTACTAACAATAAATGTATCAAAAACCAAATACATTATTTTCTCCGCTAAAAATAAAAGGATATCTTACAAATCCAAACTTAAAATTAATGACCAAGAAATTATTAAAGTAGACGAGGAAAAATATCTTGGACTAATTCTAGACAGTCATCTTACATGGAAACCACACATTCTAAAGATAAAAAAGAAAATAACCTCTCTTACAGGGATCTTACGGGGTTTTGTCAAATGCATTCCTCAGCAAGTGCGATATACAATATACAACTCTCTTGTAAAACCACACATAGATTACCTGATTGAGATATGGGGAACGGCAGCTAAAAGCAATTTAGAACATCTTCAAATAGCCCAAAATAAACTAATAAAAAAATTATTCAACTATGACTTTCTCACCCCAACACAGAAAATATTAAAGGATACCAACTTATTGAGTGTAAAACAGTCTTACAAATATTATAATTGCCTATTAGTTCGAAAAATACTCACCAAAGATATACATACACAAATAAACTTTACTAAAAATCAACATATACACAAAATCCGGCTAAGAAATGCTAACGATATATGCTTGCGTAAGCCACGCACGAACTATGGCAAAAAAAGTATACTTTATGAAGGTGCACAAGTTTACAATCAATTACCAAAATGCATTAAAGACACAAAAAGTATACAACTTTACAAAAAACTGTTAAAATTTCATATGATAAATAACATCAATATAGTTTGAGAAAATTACTGTCACAAAGTATTCAACACGAATCGTTGCCTTATCTAGATACGCTTGCTCGGTGTTACTCACAATAACACGGCTGTGGAGAATGTGAGTTGAACCAATATTTACGTAAAACTACCCGCTAATTAATTACTTTAATTTTCAACTTAAAAATATTGTTGTGTTGTATTTTGCTTCGTAAATACTTAACGAATCAAATAATTAAGTAGTCTTTTGTTAATCTTTTTTGTTTAAATTCTTCTATACCTTACTTCATTTAAGATCTGTAACCGTCTCATTTAAATATTCTGTAGTTACATTATGTAACCAATTAGCGATTAATTTCTCATATAAGTGAATGTAAATTCTTTTGGGAAATAAAGTTATCTTAACCACAAATCGTATTGAGGGGGAATGTGACCAGTATGGCAATAGTAGTAGTAGTTACATTTGTATCTAATATTAGACTGCGTGAGTATAATTATTCTATGGTAGTGAGACAAAGGTGCTGAGAATGTATTTACTCATAATCCTTACTTTTTATCATTTTAAAAAAGTAACCATTGAGTTTCTTACCGGCTCTTCTCAGTGGAAGCAGAATTCCGAACCGGTGGTTGACTCTGACTATTTGTAAGTGCTTTTTGGTCTACACGAATAAAAAAAAATGATTTTCATTTTGATTAGGACCAAAATACATGGGGGAAGTGTGAGTGTGCTGCAGTGCACCTCTGTCTTCCCTTCCGGAGAATACAGACGTGGTGATGACGTATTTAATTAACGAGTAATGAATTCTTATCAACGAATTTGTACTATTAACTATTTATAGCCAGTAATGGTGATTGATATAATTAGCACGTATTACTGCATATACTCAAATTACTTGGTGGTCGCTTGGACTCGATAAACTAGGTCGACAGATTATTTTATTATACATACTTAGGATAACCATTCTTTACCCTAATGTTTTGGTATTTAACCTATTTAGGGTACTCTTGGGACATTATAAATCACGCAAATATACCGTGAAACGATAACTGCAGTAGGTACCTAATGAGGATTTTAGTTTGGACCTACCAATCTTGGAGTACGTCTAATAAAATAGTAAAAAAAAACATACGGGTTGAATTGAGAACCTCCTCCTTTTTTAAGTCGGTTAATTAAACCCGGAATATGGTCTAAAATGCGGCTCGAGAAAGGATGTTTTTGTAGCATAAAATATAAGATGACTAATGAAGAGTAGACTTAATATCGAGGGGTGAAAAGCTATTTGACTTAAGCGACAACAATCCCCTTCGCATTGAGGGGAGGCCCGTGCCCAGCAGTGGGACGTTAAAAAGGGCTGTAGTAGTAGTATACTCATTCGACGCAGAAAAAATAGTTGATTCCAAATATATATATAAGTATATCCAAAAGTGCCGCTTAAGTAGTCTTAAGTTTCACCCCTCGATATTACGTATTCAAGAGTTTTCTTCGAGCCTCGATCTTCTAGCCATATTTTTGATCATCTTACAGTACAGTTACAAAACGCTTCTGTACTAAAAAGTCCACTGTAAATGGTTTGTAGATATAATTAAATTCCTATAAACTCAATTGGAAGTCTTGAATGAATATTCTGGCATTAGAAATCATGGTCAAAGTCAATATTTTCTCTCCGAACATTGACAACTATAGGAGCAGTCATGCTCCCACACAATAGCAAACGAAAGTTGTCCAAATAAAAGGCCGTATGCGCTGCATAGAATTCATGACCCAGTGGCCCACCCGCGGCCCTATCCTCCAACTAAACCCACACGTGATTCGTATGACAATGCCGGTCCACCCTAGGAGTCTACTCGCAAAATGGGCAATCTATATATCGTGACATTTTGTCATGTCGAATCTTACTCTTAGTGCCATACATTTCATTGTCGTATAGTTGAAATAACGAATAAAATATTAGTCGAAACTATATTTTATCATCTCAAATCATTTCCTAATAGAAGAAGATCGTAACTTTCTTCCTTATTCTTTCACGAATTGAGATAAGAAAAATAGGTAATGTAGGTTGACAAAGAAGGTGATAGGAAAATTTAAATGACAAAAGACACCGTTCCTCGAGCCCGATTTTCGTTTGATACACATCAATGTCTATTCGAGATATATCGAAACATAACGTCAAATTGATAGTATTTTTTCTTATGTTTCGAAACGTTCGGGCCCTTGGTATGTCGTTGTCGATTCTGACAGTAGCTCCCCAGATTATATGCCCTGATCAACTAACTCTTTGTTCAACTAAATCCTCGCTGCAAACTCAGCGAAACTCGCCTTGTTTCCAAATCTGCTACTCATGTTTGTTCTGAGACCTTGGAAACACAATATGGAAAAGTTTCGTTGGAAAGATATCTGAAGATTTTTTGTACATCTTTCCTCCATTTGCGTGTGTAATTTACGTGGTACCTATCGATTATATCTATAGATAGATATATAACTCTTTATTGTTACAACAAAAGTAATAAAAACTACGTAATTTTTTTTATAGCCTACCCTTTCCTCTCCACATGTCCCTATCCTGGGCCTGTTGTGGCCACGTTTCTCCCGAAAAGGTGACCAAATCGTCGCGCCATACGATCTACATTTAAATTGTTATAATGGGTGGCCTTATCACTTAAGTGATCTCTACCAGCCAACCTTTAAATGGAGATACATATAGCTACAATTTATTTACGTCTTCAAGAATCCAATCACATATAGACGGCAGAATGTCGTATCTTGAAAATTGGCCTAAATGATTTATTGATTCAGAAGAAAAAGCTGCGTCAATTGGTCCATGTCACGTCTGCCTACGACGAAAAGAAGTACCTATTAATAAAGCATTGAATTTTTTCCACTTTTATTAAGGAGTTATACATTGTTTACATAGTTTTTCGGCTCTGCATCCTCAGCATGACCGCGAAGACATAAGTTTTATCTCTTCCAACTATCAGATTTGTCGAGAAAATGACGTCACTTCGAGCTTTTTGTACTGGGCATGGCTCGGTGTGACGTCATTTCACGACGAATTTGACAGTTGAAAGAGGTAAAACTGATGTCTACGCGGTCATGCTAGAGGGTCTGGTGTATTATTGGATATTTCGAGATACAACATTTCCGCTTTCCGGCGTCGATATAAATAGTTAGATACTTACACTCATGCATGATTTTGAAATGGTTCAACCACGGAATGTACTTCTTTAATTGGTTTCGTAATTATGGAAATACTGACACTGAAATTCATAGACAAGTTGGTGTCTAGAGGAATATTGGAAACGACGAAACGAAAATTATTGGAAAAACTCTCGTGTGGCCCTTAACAATTGAAATAAACGTAATTGAAAAACAAACAATATCGCAGAGAAGCCAACAAAGTTTATAAGTTCATAAATGTTTTGGACATATCAAAGCGCGTCGGAACAAACCTACGTCTCAACTTTCCCGTCGCAAGTGTATATTGACCCTAAACTTTGTGAATTCCGCGAAACACACAAGTTTTATGACTTATTCGGCAAAACATTGATATAATAGTACCGAATTATGTCAAAACTTTATGACATTGTAAGACGTGAGGATAAAATAAAATTTCATACTTGCTTAACTTTCCTTATTTTGTTAACATAAGTTACCTTATAGCGAATTTGGTCCACCTTCACTCATTGCTTCAATACGCGTTGATGAAACAAAATTATTTGGTGGAAGGTCCTACAGGTCCTTTAAAAAAAGTTCGCATAATTAAGTGTGATACCTACTTGTAGGCTATGTTAAATGTAGCGACCAAACTAATGCATGTATAATTTATTTCAATTGGCTTGGCTAAACACTTATCACATTCCAGCTTACACAGAACATAATAATATGAAGGAGAGACGATACAGGTACCACATAGATACCTGTGCTAAAAAGCGTTTGGCTCAATATAAACTATAGTATAACGATATTATCTCCGTTGCTAATAAATACAACAAATCAAGACCTGATTGATATAAACATGATTCTACAACTGCGTCGAAACGCGTGCGATCAGTGTTCCTTTCAATACCCAAACGAACTTTAATAATTCATAGATGTATTATCATCGACGATGCAAATGTATTTTGACGCGAGGTGGCGTGGCATTACCACACAAATTCAAACTTAATATACATTGTCACAGATTACATTTTCAAAAAAGTTTGGTTCGCTTCGAAGCGTGACGCTCCATTACCAGATGGACTTGGCAGAGCCACCGCTGCCCCATCAGATATATCAATAAAGACAAAACCAATAAACCGATCAAACGCCGCTCGGAGCTGTGCGTCGAATTAATATTGCGAAGACATGCGACGCAAAAACCAGACCAATACGTGATGGCCGATTTTATTGGTTTCCATATTAATCATCTCAGCGTTTGCCTCTGTCGAGATTATAAGATTGTTATTAATATATTCTGCTATTTATTGGTCCATCTTACCATTAAAACGACATTGGCGATTTTGTTCGAATTGTATAAGCTGATTGCCTAACTCTGATAGAGTTTTAAGGCCTCCCTGAGATCTTCGTCATGGCCTAGCGATTCTAAAATGATAGATGGCGTTACGGTAGACCCAGAAAGAGATGGCAGGGTCAGATGAAGTCTAGCAGAAAGAGAAGCCAATCGTAGATCCAATAAAGGGAGTCGGCGAAGGGGAGAGATTCGTGTGAAATCCAAGACAATTTAACTTTTTACCGGACTCGCTCGGGGTCAAACCTCGGTGTCTTAACTGGATACCACTGCAAATCTGTACAGGAGTAACAGTGGTGGGAATGTGTGGCTTAATCCCAAATAAAAGGAAAGGCAGGTCTTTTCCCAGCAGTGAGACTTGGCTCATTATAATAAATAATGGTAAACTTCATAAGTTACGGTGGAATGTCGGTATGTAACAAACGATAACATCTATAATTCAAAGAATATTTGTTCTGTCGTGTTGCGATGTCGGCATACAAATGGGTTATTATCACATAATGGGTTATTGTACTGCAGTTACTTGCATCGGTCTTATTGTTATATAGGGACTAATATTCATAAATATGTTTAAGATTACTTGTAAATAATACGCGTACACACTGGGGTGACAAGACGCGCGCTACAGGTTTTTTGCTAATACCAAAAGGAACTCTGTTTCCATATACATAAAGATTGAATTTTTGTAGTAATAGCCACGCGTACACGCTGCAAAATTTGCTCGTGTTGTCCATGCCGTTCCGTTGAAGAATGAACTTTTTCTACGATGTTATACAGTTCGTTGTACTATGGGCAAAATATGGTGCGCTTCAGGACGCTGTAGATCCTGGGTTTTAATGGTAGCTGTGAACTTTGTTAATATTCTCGTCGCATCAAAAGTTTGGACACTTAAGCCTCACACGTAAGGTCTTTTCTAAGAGTTTTATCAGGAAAGATGTAGAAATTATTGTAAATTTATGGAAAGACACATGGTTCTTTCGTACGGAAGCTTAGACGGACTGAAGCTTGACCTATACGACGGTCAAATTAAATGCTTAATGCTAAGGCGTACGGGGGTTAATGCTAGGACTTACAAACTGTAATTGACTTTGACTTTGACTACACACCTATTGATTATAAGAATGAAGAAGTCATAAGTAGAAAAAACTGATGAGTTTTCTAAAAAGATACGATCTATTTACGGATTATAACTTTATAAATTTGGGGCTTTATCTTTCTTTTACTGAATAGTAATATAAAATGCTATTATGTAATTATTAATAATATTCACTGTTTATTAATAGTTAGTTGTCTTTTTTTGCATAAAAATTTATTATTTATTATTTGTATTCATATTGAATATATCAAATTACAAATTTAATCTATGGGAAAGAAATTGACATGATGGCCGCGATCGCTAAATTATGTAGCTTTTTTATTCCATGCATAAATTAACAAAAATTTACATGCTAAATTAATATGACACTTAAGATAATGATGACCGCCTTTCAAACTGTACGAACCTTAACCTAGATATTGGAATTCGGCCTTAAACAATAATAGTTTTACGAACCGGTTATTTAAAAAAGTTTTTGTGGGATCGCCGTCTCTGCGAATTTTGTATTGTGAAAAGTGCAAGCTTACATAGATACGTTATATAATATTAATATTGTCAGTTGCTCATCGTATAATTGATCCTAACTAAGTAACCCTTGTACGAACTAAGGGTACTATAAGAACACACTGGGATCGACTTACCTAAGATTGAAATAAATTAACGTTAAAATAAACTTTTTAAAAACAAGCTTTTACTGAATTGCCCTTAGTTTTCGTGTTCTCCTCGGCAAGCCCTTTCATTTGATACCCATACTGTGGTGGTGCAGAAAAAATAACTATTCCGCCATCTTGGATAATCCGCCATATTGGAATTAGAATAACGTCACATAGCTAAGCATGCAAAATAAGCGTGTATACCAAATTTCAGCTCAATCGGTTAAAGGTAACTGATTTAAAATTCAGTTGCAAGATTCCACCCGGACATACATTTCAAGTTAATATAAAGCTTGTAATAATAATAAAAAGCTTGTAAAAATACTGACGTTGGCCTTAAAAATACCACTGTATCATGACTGGATAATATTGTTCTTGGTATACCAGAAACATATAATTTGTCTATGGTTAAAAATCAATACAGCATAGACAAGCAACGCATCTCTTGCGTTCCTTGTCTATGCTCTTCTTGGTGTATGTATTTTGGTGAATACAAGTTTAAATGTGAAAAACTATACCAACACCTTTATAACATCCAATGAATTCATGATTTTTTTACAAAGATCCCAATTATTCACTGCAATTGCAAAAGTTGATCAGACAATGTCGTGTGCTCAATTGTATCAAAATAAAAAACAAAATGGCGATAGGTATTTTAAACACCAAAGTTGGAAATACGGTCTTAAATGGATTCCTTTTGAAATAACATCCAGTCACGTTCTTATATAAAAGAATTGGCTTCGTAATGCACTTGGCAGCAAGAGACTGTATGTCAGGGACAATTCTTTACGTCGCCGTCTTATAAAATAGCGCCCCGAACCCTCTGAAGCTAGTGAATTAACTTGTCTTTTTTTAAATCTACTCTGTGTTAATGATTATAAGGATTAAATTTCTGTGGTAGAGACCACGCGATTGCGCGTCAAAATGCTCTCGCATCTTCGAATATTTTTTTTGAAAAAAAAAAAGGTTTTTTTTTCGTAAATTTCGTTTGGTTTGGTCGTGACGTTAAGTGTATAAAAAAATCATTAAAGTATTTTATTTTTGTTACATATTTTGACAATTGATAAATTGAAATAAAACTATTTTACGGATTTTATCGCGTTTATTTACTATTTTATTTTCCCGACGTTTCGGCTGCTTTACAGCAACCATGGTCACGGGGGGACTGAGGTGTAAGACGTCCTGATGTCATAGTTAATAACTGGGTACCCTCATATTTAGTTGTTGTTTGCGGTCCGATCCACGCAGAAAGTGCTCACAGTGCCTTGAGGTCTTGCAATGGTTTTGGATTTAATCATATTAATTACTGGATCCCAAGTTGGTGGTACTGCCCAGCCATTCGGGTAAATATAAGAAAACAATAATTGATAAATCACTATAATAAATGAAGAATACTATAATAAGAAAAGTATAAAGACACTTGCCAAATGTGAAAAACAAAAAAAAAGATTATTTTTATCATCTGTTTAAAAATATATCTTTGTTATGAAAAAAACGTAATCGAATTGAGAACCTCCTCCTTTTTGAAGTCGGTTAAAAATGATACCCGCTTTATTTCTGTTTGTAATTACGAAGAGTAGCCGCCGGCCAAACAATAGTAATTTCCCTTAATTTACGTCAAAGCCCCTGTTATGGCCCATTAGCGGTGCACAATTAAAATTCGGATAATGAGTTTTAAACATCTGGCCGTAATTGTCGCTTTATAAGTCGGATTTGTCGAGAAAACTCATTTTTTTAATCGGAACTCTTACTAAGTAAAGCTTCTACTATGGGTACCATACAAGGGACTGGGATCCCCCAATTACACCCAGACCAGGGTAGATTCCGAAAAGGCCATTTTTAAATTTGCGGCTGGTGAAAATCGGACCCGCAAACACCCGGTGCATATATGTTATTGTGATGTATAAACAATAATACCTACTGTAAAGTTTTATCGAAATCCGTTCAATAGGTTTTGCGTGAAAGAGTAACAAACATACATCCATCCATCGTCACAAACTTTCACATCTATAATATTGGTAGGATTATAAATAAATACATCATCACGCCTGAAGGGGTAGGCAGAGATGCATTCCAGTGCGCCCATACTTCGCCGATGTATTTTGTTCCCAATGTAATAGGGGGTGAGCCTATTGCCATTATACCGCGGGTAGTATTGGTAGGATATAATGTGAGTCTTGGCATTTCAAATATTTTAATAATAACTAGGTAGGTATGTAAAGAACCCATCATAAATAGCAGAGCGATTTAGAAATAATTACGCTTCGCCCGCCCGTGACATGCATGGGCAAAAAATCTAACGAACGGGCTATTCATAAGTTTTTGCCCACTTGTTTTTGTGCCCATCGCCTTGGTCCAATGCCCTTGAGGTCCAACCGGCCCGTATTAGGAGCTATTTGAATCACTCGATGTGTACTGATGGGCATTGTAAAGCTCTGAGCACATGATTTGTAATTATACTACATTAAATAAAGGTGGGACTCTTAGATCTACCTCTCGGGTCATAAGTATTCTATTTAGGGAACAGATGTGTTGGTATTTATACTTTGACTGGTAACATACGCACTGCAAAGATTTAGGTATCTTTATGTATATTTTTAATTCGTGTATTAAAATTAGAAATAACATAAATTTTACATTATGAAGTTACTGTAATAACCTTTCAATAGGTAGGCATACTTTGTGTTTGATTATAATCGATTTTAGTCAGAGAATTCGCTCGCTAATCTATGATTAGCAGCTTATACATCTACTTGTCAAACTATTCGTAGCAGCTTATCATCTATTTGTCAAATTATTCTTAAAATTCAAAATGATTTTGCATCATATTTGTGACAAATTTGATAGAACTGTACCAGTTCTTACAAATGATAGCGTCATTTATGACACAACTGTTCTAAGTAAATAAAGTTGACTGTTCATTGGGAGGGTAGGCATCATTCATCATCTTTAATAGAATTAGTTCATTGCACCTATTTGACATAACCTAACATGGAGGTGAGGTATCTCTAGGCACTTTTTATTTCGTTGGATCTTTAAAACGTTCAGAAATGTATGAACTTTGATTAAAACGCACAATAAAATATCGTATAAAACTGAACTCAACAAAAGATAAGCTAAGCTAGTAGGATTTTGATATTATGTACTAAGCTTAAATGCTACTGACAAGTTTGCGTTTAATCTTAGCGTGTCGTTCGATCACCCACGTGTGCGGCCATGTTTAATTTTGTCATCACCTGCATGACTAGCATGTGCGTTAAGTCTAAACTTTTGTCACAGAATATGTCGATGTTGTCTCTATCTCACTTATGAAATGAGATGGAGAATGAGAGAATTGGTGCGACACCATCTGTAGCAAAAGCCTTGAGACAAGTACAGAATAAACATACTAGTACTAAAAATAACAAAAATAACCAATTCAGGAAAATAACCAAATTAAAAGTTAAGACTTAATTTGGCTATTTTCCGAGAAATTACTTTTTAAAACAAAGTTTTGGTTATCATTATGTTACTGCTATTATTTTTGTTATATCTCGTGTAATGAAGGGTTATTTAATTTTCATATTTACATAAACGGAGGCCTTTTTTAATTACCTACAATTAAAAGAAATGTAATATTTCGTTGGCATTTTATTGGGATAACAGTTAAGTTCGGCCTGTTCGGTCTTAATTTAATTATGTAGCTTGAATTTCTGAAAATTAATAAAACATATAATTTTAATACTTTGAGTACGCATAGTCAGTAAGGCCGCTTGTACCTTCTTCTATGTTAATCTTTACATCAAAGGAGTTAAAAAACGACAGCTGATTTTAGAGCTGTTTTGTGGCGTACCTATTTTACGGAAAACATCTCGTCAAAAATCTTATTAAAATTTTTATATTATATTCCTGATTCCACGCATTCCTTAATTATTCTTAATCTTAAAATATAGGCTAACAGTTATCTAGCTAATAAGCTAGAGAACTAAATAAATAGCTACAGAAACTATATTTTAAGGTTTAGTATATCTGAAAGGGTATATCTGAATCACTTTGTATAAAATGTATCATTACGCTGAGAATTTACTATATAGTATAGGTACCTATGAGTAGTTATCGTTAGAAAATTATTAAACGGTTTATCGATTAGTTTCGGTTTATATTATAGCTCATAGCAGAATCGATTACCTACATAATAATTGTATAATTGAACGACTTAATCGATATGAATTTGCATACATTTTTAAATTACTTTTATTCAATAAAGTTTGAGTAATGATTACATTTATCTTTTTTGTTATAGTTGGTACCTATTTAAAAAAATGATTTATTATTTAGTAAGTCGGTTAACATCTCTTGTTTTAAGAGCATGCTCTAGTCAGCTGCTAAGTATTGCTTAAGACACAGTTTAATGAAAATTAGGTATATTGTAATGATCTATATCTTAATCTACATAATGATGATAATCTACTCTACTTACTATCTATAAAAACGGCAAAAAAATCACGTTTGTTGTATGGGAGCCCCCTTAAATATTTATTTTATTCTGTCTTTTGTTATTATAGCGGCAACAGAAATACATCATCTGTGAAAATTTCAACTCTCTAACTATCATGGTTCATGAGATACAGCCTGGTGACAGACGGACGGACGGACGGACAGCGAAGTCTCAGTAATGGGGTTCCCGTTTTACCCTTTGGGTACGAAAAATGGGTGAGAAATCATAGAACATGGCGGATTTTCTATACATTTTGACAGAAAGTGATTGAAATTTATTTGCAATTTAATTAGGTTACCACTTGGTATTATAACAAGAATTGGATTGGACCTAATTTATCTTCAAGGACATGAAGTAAATATAATCGCTGCTGATTGAAGACAACTAGATAAACACTGTTGCTCAATTCTTCTAAATATAGCTTATTTTTTATGATCTTCTTAATATCTGTACCATGGCCTAATTTAAGAAGGTTGAATTGAAACATTATGTTGTTGGAGTCAGTGATCTTATTTATTTGTTCACGTGTTTAAAACTGAATTAGGAGAAATTTTAATCTATCCTACAAACCCACAACGATATTCTAGCAATACAAAGCTGAAAAAATACTTTTTTATGATTGATAGTAAGCTTGAAATTGGACAGTAATACTTTTCTTATTTTTAAAAACATGACATGAAGCCAAAAAGGACTAAGAAAATAATCCATGGATGGATACGATGGGTGAAAAAAAATAAGACGGCTTAAGTATCTTTAATCTTGTAAGTAATGGACACATTTAGAAAATGTCAGGGGATATACAATTCCCAGTATAACAAAAAGTGTCTCCTGACTAATATTGCAGGAATTTGGACGCGGATGCGATGACAAAAACACAATATCACTGTCATATGATAACGTATCAACCACTTACCTACGACACATCATCACGCATGTATTCCCCGAAGGGATGGGCAGAGGTGCATTACAGTACACAACTGCGACGCATGAAAAACATACACGCCTTTTTTTGCAAACTGTTTAAATTCCAAACGCTTACAATTTTATGGCGCTTACACTATCTTTAATTTTAATTCTACTGTACGTGTGTATGTCACTGAACTCCCAAACGAAGAAGATTTGGATGAAATTGTGTGTGTATATTTCAATGGGTTCCTGGATGGTTTAGAATCACAATTAGACCCGGTAGGTGGCGCTACTTTCGTATGTCACTAATTCGAAGGCGGTACGAAGTTCGCCGGATCTGCTAGTTATAGTTATATAATCTTACTAGCGGTCCGTCCCGGCTTCGCACGGGTTTCTAATATAACCTATGTTACTCAGTGATAATGTAGCTTTCTAATGGTAAAAGAATTTTTGAAATCGGACCAGTAGTTTTTGAGTTTATTCGTTTCGTCCTTTCCTCTTTTTAATATTATATTATTATACTATTATTATTATAATTATAGTTTAGTATAGATATAGATTATAGGTATGAAGAAGCGAGAAGATAAATCAATAACCATTTCGATAAACGTTTCAAGTATCAATATCAATCATCAGTACGTTACTTTTCAATGCTTCTGCAAACTCATCGTCAAGGAATGCAAACTGCATAAGGTGCAATGTTTCAGCTTAATGTAAACACAGCTTGCAATATGATACGGGATCTTTGTACTTTGCTCATACGTTGCTTAGAGTATGTGTTGAGTAGCAAATAATTAACTGGAGGACGATATATTGGTCTCAAAATTTGCGATTTACTGATTATATAGTGAAGGAAAATATCGTGAGGAAACCTGCACGTCTGAGGGAGCTTGACTAGTTCTCGATAGATGTGTGAAGTCTGCCAACCCGCACTTGGCCAGCGAGGTGAACTATGGCCTGAATCCCCCTCGCATTGTTGGGAGGCCCGTGCCCAGCAGTGGGACGTTAAAAAGGCTGTAGTAGTAGTAGTATAGTATAGTAGATTATACATATCGAGGGGTGAAAGGCTTTTTGAAGTAAGAGACACTTTTGGGCAATAATGACTTTATCGGGGAGTGAAAGGCTCTTTGACTTAAACGACATCTTTTTAACTTTACAGGAGAGCATACTTATTCAACGCAGAAAAATGAGCTGTTTCTAAATGTGTAAGTCAATATCATGGAGAGTGTTCCGAGGAATTGTTCGGTATTATACCTGCCGCTGAATTCCACCATCGCACGGCTTACCACAGACTGCATTACCATCCTCACCATCTGGATGAATGGCGTTCCAGTACAGTGCGATTTACCAGGAATTTTCTCCCTCGCATCACCAAATTGTGGAATGAACTTCCTGCAGCGGTGTTCCCGGACCGATGCGACAAAGGTATCTTCAAGAAACGAGCATACTCATTTCTTAAAGGCCGGCAACGCACTTGCGATGCCCCTGGTGTTGCAGGTGTCCATGGGCGGCGTTGATCACTTACCATCAGGTGAACTTACCGTCTGCTCGTTTGCCTCCCTATCGCATAAAAAAAATCGCCCAAAAGTGTCACTTAAGCCAAATAGCCTGTCACCCCTCGATATACTCTCGCCTTTTGTCACATGAAACGAACCTGACATACCTCTTTCACTATATCAACATTCATACATCTGTTCATGCACTTCCGTCGGTTAAGGGTGCTACTGTGGTGCTACGCACTTGACCTTTCTGGAAGATACCGTTAATCTGGTCGTGAAAGGTTCTTCTCGGGCGCCCTCTTCCGACACAAGACACTACTAATATCGACGTGTAAAAAGCGAAGTGACTCAAGGGCCATGTTAGGCTATATTAAGATATAAATATCATTGGAATCAGAGAATTTTTCTCCGTCTTTTGAGATGGGTTTCGTACAAAGTTACTAAAATGGCGCTTGAATTCGCCTTTAAACCGTCGATTTGCAAGACCTATTTCACGGAAATTGATAATTATTATCTGTCTCCTTCTAACCTTTATTTCGATAAATTAACATTGAAAACATTGGCTTGCTTACATTGTCTTAAATATATTTTATAAATATATAAATTTCATTTAATTTTTTGAAATCGGTCCAGTGGTTTTTAAGTTTATTCGTTTCATACAAAAATAGAAATCTTTCCTCTTTATAATATTAGTATAGAAATGGAATCAACGTAAATGAAAACTTATGTACTCCTACGTAAAATACCTGGCATTAGGAGAGAGTGTCTCTACATTTAGATAAACTGCGACAGCTTAGACAGAGACCACAGACGACACAAAATGAACATTAATTGATGTACTGCCCGCCGGCCGCCCTTTATTTATGGCGCCCGATAAATTGGTGTAAATGGACAAAGCCCTGATTTTCCTCCGACCACAACTTAACCTCTAAGGGCTTACTAATTGTATATTGTTAAGGATATAGGTAGTTCAATAATTAATTTGCCTTTATTTTTTAACATATTCAGTAGAAATTACTTTGAGAAAACATTTTTTTATATTTATGAAAAGGCTTTTGATAAAATGGGGACCAAATAGTTAAATTTAAACATCTTATAAAAATTGTACCTGTCTTATATTCTACAGTAATTAAGGATAGTTTTATTATTATACTACAGAGATAGTGTATGGAGGGCAATAACATGATTCCCTTGTTAGTATGTACTAGGTATTCCACGAGGCTTATTTGGTCCATAATAACTTCGTTATCCCCCCCCCCCCCCTAACTCGCCCCCTATTACATTGAGACCAAAACACATCGGCGAAGTGTGGGCGCACTACAGTGCACCTCTGCCTACCCCTTCGGGGAATACAGGCGTGATGATTTATTATTATTATTATTAACTTCGTTATGATTGCGCGCAAGACAGCGCCAACGCCCGCCTTGGACGTAAGGGATGCAAGTTCAAATTCCGGGCCCACATCATCAAGATTTTTATGTGCGAATTTCGTCTTTAATCATCATTACCATTAAAAAAACATCAGACCAAAAAACATCGGCGAAGAGTGGGTGCACTGCATTGCACACCTGCCTCAAACTTCGGGAATATAACCTTGTACAACCTTCTACAGGCGTAATGGTATATTTTTTTCGTTAAATATTAAATAAATATATACTTGATTAAATTAATTGCATAATTAAAACACACATGTGACCTATTTCCCTTCCGTTAATTAGAATTTTATAGCGATTCAGTGAAATAAAGTATAGAAACTTAATTAAAAGGGATCGCATCGATAGCAGCAATTGTTTTGTTTATTCGATTAGGTTCGCGGCAACGAACATAAATCGAAGGTACGGGTTGGCATGACGTTTAATCCACTTATTTGTAGCTAATTTATACACTTGGACTATACTACAAGTGAGAGTTTACCCTAAAAGCGCTGCAATACATGAGCAATACAAAGAACGAGTTGTCAAACGCTTTATTTGAAACACATCTTAAAATCGGGATATAAAATGTGGTGCACAATGAGTACAATAAGTCGGAAACCTTGGTCATATACAATATATATTTTTCCTTACGTTAAAAAAAGTAGTATATATAAAATCATTTTATGAAAGCATAATATCGATATAAATACATCATCACGCCTATATTTGGCAGAGGGGCAGAGGTGCACTGTAGTGCGCCCACATTTCGCCGATGTACTTAGGTCCCAATGTAATAGGGGGCGAGCCTATTTCCATTAAACTGGGCACATTCTCCCTCAATACGAGGGAGTTTTTTGGGCATTAGTCCACCTCGCTGGCCCAGTGTGGGTTGGTGAACTTCACACGCCTTTCTCTTAATATTTGCCTTTTTTGAAATATCGATATGTCAGTTGTTTTTCCCCCACAAAATTAAAACAATAATCCTAGGCATGGCCAGTTTGCTTGTATTAATCTTCAAATTAGAAGCAGTTTAATGTTGGTCTTATAGCTCAGTAGTCCCGATTTTTTAGGAAAACTTTACACGTTGAAATCATACTGAAAAGTGTAATAAAATATTTCTGATTTCATAAGTTAGAAAACCTATATTTTAAGGGTTAGTAGGTACAATTTGTATACCTATTCTTAAATTGATTAATTTAAAATAACTCACAAATTACGAAGAATTGGTTATTTTTGAAACATACGAGTATACGGAATTCTGCTAAAATAATCTTTCAAATAGTACTCGTAGGATCGTTTCTCGACAAATTGTCTATTCATTTTGATTGGACGAACAGGGTCCCGTAATAGACGCCCTTCGGGGCCAGTAAGTCATATTGATACCACACATTAGGATAGGTACTTTACGTTAGAGATCGAATAGCCGTAAAAATAATCTATTCGGGAAGGGTTGCAGAGTTAGGCACATATCCCGGGGTATTTAGGCTATTGAGATAAACAGATACTACTACTACTGTAGCCCTTTTACCGTCCCACTGCTGAGCACGGGCCTCCCTTCATTGTGAGGGGGATTCCGGCCATAGTCCACGACGCTGGCATGGTTGGTCTAGTAAAGTTCCAGTTCCAGACGTGCAAGTTTTCTCACGATGTTTTCCTTCACTGTTTCATAGCAATTGATAATCTCGGTTGAAAATGAGATCCGCACTTGAAACCCAGAGGTGCGGGGTTTGAACCTGAAACAAATATTTCATTCAACTAAATTGAACTAGGTAAAGGATAATCTGGTGACTAAGATTGGGATAGTATGTTGAGATGATTTGGCCATGGAGAGAACATTATAGAATACCGCCAAAATCTTTGTGCCAATATACATAAAGATTGATTTTCTGTAGTAAAAACCATGCGACAACGCGTCAATATTTGTTCAGATTTTTCGTTGAAAAATGAACTTTTTCTATACCTCAATACGTTTGAGTTTTGGCGTTTATTAAAAGGTTAAACATATACTCAAGCTACGGGATATTTTCCCTGACAACAATACTATCATCCTGACAAAAGGCACGAGCACATTGTATTCGTTTGACAAGTGACGGGTAACCCTTCTGCTGAGGAGGGGAGCTTCGCTGCATGCCATAACCATCCTATAACAGTTTATTGACAGACACTTCCTGTATCGAACAGGTCTGGTTATCCTGTGTTAAAAATAGGTAGGTACGCATTGGGCTGCTTGAACATAACTTCGGTAATAGAAGCGATCAAATATCGAGTGAGTGTAGGACTCACTTATCTAAATCCAGGTAATAAGGGGTTTTTTTATTAATACCGATTACATATTCTAACTGTGATGGTTTATTTTCACTTGTCGTTTTCTTAATTGTTATTGTTGATTGCTTGATTGAATGTTAATATGGATAATTATGTATTACTTCTTTTAATTTTGCACAACATATGGTTACTAGTAAATCTCATAGGAGACAATCTTTCACAATACCCAGTACTACACGGCAATTCCATTACGCCATTCGCCCCACATTGGTAGTGTTACCAACTATCACGTGCTTTTTGACATAATCCTTGAACTTATTCGTCTCATGGACACTAAAAATTACCCCCAGAAGTAGTAGGTACTTATAGCAATAGAACACCTGTATGAAGACTTGTCTTCTAGTTTGTTGTTTATTTAAAATGGTTAATGTTTTGGCGGTAAAGGGAAGATCTTCCTGCCAGGCGGGTGGTATGCCTGGCGGGGTCCGCTAGGCCCCCTGTGATGTTGTCGGGAAATTTGTATATATAATTCAGACCGTCGAACACACCAGTACCGCGCGCTAGGATTTTCATAGTACTTTGTATGGCGGATAATTGCTTGAACGCGTAGAATTGCTATGTGTCTACAGTCGCGCCATCTAGTAGTGACTGGTGGAAGTGGCGAGGTATTGGGTTCGCCACAATGTAAGACCATTACGTAATTCGATGCAAAGCCATTTCAATAACCTGTTCAAATGTATGAAGAAGCTGCCATTAAGAAAAGCTTTCCAATTGATTCCAAATCACCAGGCAATTAATTGTCTTTGATTGACACATGTAATATTATATATCTTCGTATTCCAAGCTTAAATAATTTTGAATGAAATTCAAGAAAAAGTGTTTTATTAATATCCCGCAGATTTCATCAACGTTGGTCACACTACATAGACAAAGAGCTCGCGAATTCGCACGTATCGAATAAAGTGTTACACGCCAACTCCGTGACTCACGCGCACATCTGTTTGTAGTGCCGAACCAGCATTGTATGCTAATCAACGCGATGTGTTATTCGCGACAGATCTCTTGATAATTACATTTTAATGGTCGGATTGATTCTAGCGATGCAAATTGGGAATGAGAATTAGTGAGCGAAACGTGGTTTGTTTACGTGATTTAAGGCTGACTTTTTAACCAGGCAGAATGTCGATTAACTTTCTAACGAATTAAGTTATTTGTTGTCTGTCATTTTATTTGGAAGGCAGTCGTGTTACATTAAAAACCGGCCAAGTGCGAGTCGGACTCGCGCACGAAGGGTTCCGTACTATTATCTATTAATACGGCAAAAAAATTACGTTTGTTGTATGGGAGCCCACTTAAATATTTATTTTATTCTGTTTTTTGGTATTTGTTGTTATAGCGGCAAGAGAAATACATAATCTGTGAAAATTTCAACTGTCTAACTATTACGGTTCACGAGATACAACCTATTGATGCCCATACCAGTACCCATTTGATGCCCATACTGTGGTAGTGCAGAAAAAATAACTATTCCGCCATCTTGGATGATCCGCCATTATGGAATAAGAATGACGTCACATAGCTAAGAATGCATTGTCATCTAAAATAAGCATGTATATCAAATTTCAGATCAATCGGTTAAAGATAATTGATTTCAAATTCAGTTGCAAGATTCCACCCGGACAAACATTACAAGTTAATATAAAGCTTGTAACTTGTAAAAAGTAGTGGTAGCCGAGTGGTCAAACGCACGCCTTGTAATCAAAGTGTGCAGGTTCAAACCCCGGCTCCCACCTCTGGGTTTATGTGAGAATCTGATTTTCATTCGATATAACCACTTGCTATAAAACGGTGAAGAAAAACATCGTGAGGAAACTGCATGTCTATAGAAGGTGTGTGAAGTTCACCAAAAATCTCCCTCGTATTGAGGAAGAATGTGCCCGGTATAATGGTACATTTGGACCAAAATAAGTCGGTGAAGTGTGGGCGCACTGCAGTGCACCTCTGCCTACTCCTTCGGGGAATACATGCGTGAAGATGTATTTTAGATGTATAAAAAAGGTTATCAAACATGCCCAAAAAATGATAGTAGATTTAATGCTACACGAATTCATAAAGTTAGGAAACATTGTTTGGCCCAAAGATATCTGGGTGTAAAGCTTCGGGCCATTCATCATTTTATTTCCGAAGGCGTATAACACAGGCTGCGGCAAAGCCAATGGAAATATGATTTAATGTCTATTGGATATTGGCGGGGACGATTTTTTTGCGATTTCATGATGCTAATCCTCGGGAAGGCTTGAAAGTCTGATAAATGACACGAACGCAATATTACCTTTATAATAATACACCATCACGCCTGTATTCTCCTCACGGGTAGGCACAACGGTGCACCCACACGTCACCGATGTATTTTGGTCCCAATGTAATAGGGGGCGAGCCTATTGCCATTATTCCGGGCATATACCCCTTCAATACGAGTGAGATTTGGGTCATAGTACACCACGCTGGCACAGTGCGGGTAGGTGGACTTCACACGCCCTTCTATAGACGTGTAGGTTTCCTCACGATGTTTTCCTTCACTGTTCAGCAAGACGTTATCATTATTGAAAATTACATTCGCACATGTAAATCATCTCAGAGGTGTGAGACCGGGATTGAACTTGCATCGCTTGCGTTCAAGGTTGGCGTTCTACCGATGAAGGCGTGGCTACCACTGCTTCTACCTTTAAATAGAAAAAAAAATTGAATATTATTCGAAATCGAATAAAAGAATGGTAAGTAAGGGAACAATGATACTACTATTTGCAATACTAAGGTATAGGAACAGGGAAAGCTCGTAAAATTTGATATTCCCCTGTATAACGAAGACATCTTATTTATGCCGTCTACGCATCGAACGTGTACATTTGGTTATCGTTGCTACTGTTTCACAATGTGCAACATTTGAAATAGGTAACAAGTTTATTTTTAACAAAAGTACAAAAAAATAACAGTTACTATTCTTCTTCTTTTCGGGTCAATGGTCTACAATTAATTCGCCACAACAATCGCGTTGAGGGTGGCCGCATACAAGTCCTCTCTCGTGCAGGTGGTTGGGCACAGGGGACAAAACAGCAAGTGCTGCATCGACTGAACGAGATAACCACAGTCGCACTGCGTTAGGGTGGGATCCCAGAAGCCCCACTTGCACATGTTCAGTCTGCAGCGACCAACTTCAGTGCGGAGCTGGTATAAAGTTTTCCACATTGATTACGGTATGTCGTGCCCCACAGTTACTATTGAAACAACAAGGAAGCCCTCGGAACCTTGCCACCATCACCACCTCGTAAATATTGACAGAATCTAAAAGTAATTTTAAAATTATAGCTGCAAGACAGGTGGTAGTAAGGGGGCAGTTGCCATTAGTGTAGGTTGCGATCTTAAGGGTGTGGCGGATGAGTGTCACCATGGACCAATACGTTATTTATCCATAGCGTCACACACACCAACGGCAGCACCTAAGAGCCGCGTCAGATGGGTTACTACGCACTTTACGCGTCACATGGCTGACTACGTTTTACGTAAAAACCCCTGCTAACTTCTTTATTTACCCTTCTTTCCCCCTTCTTGATGAAGAAGAAAAGGGATGCTATTGCCGAGCAGCGAGACGATACAGACTAAATAAAAGAAAAATACAGAAATTACAAACAAACCATGGTGTAAGTTATGTACACAGCAAATGATTTGTGAAGACCATTTCTTTTTTAATCCTCAAAAAAACTTTTCACCGCGAAATCTTCGTTATTACGACCTCACGGAGACATGGAATAAGGTAATGAAACAGCCGGGATTTACGGGGTCAAATTAAGGCAATAAAATTATCTTTATGGTGCACCATCTGCGCACCCGTCAGACTCTCGTAATGAGTGTTATGGATCCTTAGGTTTGTCATAGATCTTCCTTGAGAAACGCTACACGGATCATCTAAAATAAGAATTTTAATGCCAAACCCAAAAACTCTGTTTAAGCGGTAATGAGAAAATCTTCCAGGCAGATGGGTGGACGGTTAATATCCATATCATGCATATCGAGGGGTGAAAGGAGCCTTTTGTCTTATTTGGCATATTTGTCTTAAAAGTGTCGCTTAAGTCAAATGGCTTGTCACCCCGCGATGTATAGTATAAGTTAGTTGAGAACTCTTCCATCGCGATTCAGGATTTTAGTCTTTATTCATCTTCTTCTTTTTTTACGAAATGAATGAAATTATGATATTTAATGAAATAAGATGAGGAATGGCTCCACCAGCGTTTAGCGGGTGTTTCAGCCAGTTTCAAGTAATTAATAACAAGGGCAAATACAATAAATACAAATTATAAATAAAAATGGGTGATGACAGTGATAAAGATGGCGGATGAATCTGTAGTTATTTATTCAATGTATGTTTTCTTTGTCATCTATTACCGTATTATCGTGGTATTATAGTTATTATGCTTTTTCTGGCGATTTTATAGGGATGCCATGACGATACTATGTTTAATAACACAAAATTACATCTCTATTTCCATATATATCATGAGGAAACAGCTCGCGTTGATACATTTTGATACAATTAGGACAATGAATAGTTTATAGCTCGGTTCAACATACATAATCATTTGTAAAAGCCTAATAAATATTTCACGTAGACTCTACCCATACTTAGTGAACGTATACCGATAGTAGAGTCAATACAGTATCATGAAACAACACAATATTTTATATGTTACGCACAGACGCGTCTCTATCTAAATAGAGTTTTATTTCGTGCGCCCTCGTAACCCACTTCAATGGCCGCGGCCGTCGCGACGACAATATAAATATTTTAATAACTTTTACATTGTACCAGATGTGAAACCGATATGTTGAACAATGCATACGCGTTTATTTACATACCTATTATTATAATGCTTTACATGCTCTATTTGTATGTTTGCCGTGTACGAACCCTATTCGAGGCAAGATGATAATTTGAAGATGAAGCAGTGGGCAAGAACGCCCACCTTGTACGTAAGGGGTGCCACTGCAAGTTCAAATCCCGGGCCCGCACCTCTGAGATAATTTTCATGAGCGAATGTAATTTTTAATAATGATTACCACTTACTGAACGGTGAAGAAAAACATTGTGAGGAAACCTGCACGTCTATAAAAAGCCGTGTAAAGTTCACCAGCCCGCACTGGGCCAGCGTGGTGGACTATGACCCAAAAATCTCCCTCGTATTGAGGAAGAATGTGCCTGGTATAATGGCAATAGGCTCGCCCGCTACTATAATACATTGGGACCAAAATTCATTGGCGAAGTATGACCGCATTGCAGTGCACCTCTGCCTACCCCTTCGGGGAATACAGGCGTGCTGATGTTCAATTCGTTACGCTGAAAGGTTAAGGAACTTCACGTGATCTACTTATTGAAAGCTTATGTCGCTTCCATACTTCTTTACGAAATGAGTAAAATAATGAATTTTAATGGAATAACATGAGAAATAAGCAGTGGTAGCCGAGTGGTCGAACGCGCGCTTTGCAAATCAAAGTGTGCAGGTTCAAACCCCGGCTCGCACCTCTGGGATTTATGTGCGAATCTCATTTTCATCCGAGTTTATCACTTGCTATGAAACGGTGAAGAAAAACATCGTGAGGAAAACTGCACCTCTGAGAGAACTTGTCTAGTTCTCGATAGATGTGTGAAGTCTGCCAACCCGCACTGGGCCAGCGTGGTGGACTATGGCCTGAAATCCTCCTCACATTGAGGGGAGGCCCGTGCCCAGCAGTGGGACGTTAAAAGGGCTGTAGTAGTAGTAGTAACATGAGAAATGGCTGCTCCTGCGATTAGCGGTATTCATGTCAATGTTGAGTTATTCATTGCAAGGACATATTCAATAAATAGACATTGATGGAGGATGACAGTAATAAAGATGGCGTATCTTACGTAATTCCCCTTATTCATATATTTCTTCTTATTAATAAATCACCACGCCTGTATTCCCCGAAGGTGTAGGCAGAGTTGAATTGCAGTGTGCCCACACTTCGCCGGCGGCAGCACACACAGCCTATTACTAATAAACCGGGCACATTCTCCCACAATACGAGGGAGATTAATTTATAATGACTGGGTGACTTTCCTTTGAAACCCAAATAGTAGAACTGCCGAAAACTAGGTAAGCACCTACAGAAATAAACGAAGTCATAAAAAATGTCAGTCATAATCAATGAGTCTGGATGCCATAAGCACAGAATATTAGTTCAAGGAACTCATAAATAGCGCAGGTAACGAGTCTTTTTGTCATATCCACAAATACGAATCTGGGTTGCCAGTTAATAAACCGACATTTTTTTAACCGTCTAATGACACAGTTAAATGTTATACTTGTCTGAAATAATTAAAATATTATGTGCACGATACTAAATGTATTTTGATTTATTAAATATTGGCATAATGCGACGGAGCGCGAGTCCGTCGCCGGTGGCGCCCTGTTCATTCGTTTTCGTTCCGCTTCGTTTGGTCTCGTCCCTTTCGCTACCCGAACGCCACCGTCGACGCACGCTCGCTCCGCCTGCGCACCACCATTTTGAAAAAACTCGGATTTTATTTATCGCCACGAAAACCAGCTACCAATGTTAGATTCGTCACATATTATATTATAGTATATCATCATGATCATCATCATCACGCCTTAATTCTCTTAATGGGTGGGCAGAGGTGCATTCCAGTGCAACTATACTTCGCCGCTGTATATTGGTCGCAATGTAATAGGGGGCGAGCCTATTGCCATTATACTGGGCACATTCCCCCTCAATGCGAGGGAGATTTGGGTCATAGTCCAGCATGCTGGTCCAGCACGGGTTAGTGAACTTTATACGCCTTTCTATAGACGTGCAGGTCTCCTCACGATGTTTGCCGTTCGACAGGTTGTAATGGTTATTGAAAATGAGATTCGTACATTATTAGTAAAAAATAATAATTGCCTAAGAACTATAGCGTAGATAATGCCTTGTTGTTACTACCCACCACTGAGTTTCCAAATAATTAACCGAGTAACTTTTTAAATCAACTCATTACGCTTAATTTGGCTTAAATGAGGCATTTCGTTCATAAATATAGATAAATAACTCTTGGTGAATTTAATTAGTTTGTTTATAGTAAGATTAAGGTAAAGGATTTGTACAGAATCCAGTAATGAGATGGAATTAGAATTAGTGGTAATGGGAATTGATGTTTGTTTTTGTATTACGGAAAGCAAAAATAAAAAAAATATTTTTTAACAAAAAACGAAAACCGACTTCAAAAACCTAGGTACACTAAAAAGCTAGAAATAACCTTATAATTCATTACATTTGGAGTAGGTGCCAATCTACGTCAGACTAGGCAAATACACACATGAATTGGCACCGACTTCAAATGTAATGAATTATAAGGTTATTTCTAGCTTTTTAGTGCACCTAGGTTTTTGAAGTCGGTTTTTGTTTTTTGTTAAAAAATTTTTTTATCGATTATTAGTGTCAATAATCGTTGAAAATATACAATTATTATCACCTTATAACAACCCTAAAAAAGAAAATATTTACAGCCAAAAAAAAATCCCCCCCTCACCCCCCCCTTTTTCACCCCTCTGGGGTGGGTTTCGATTTTTGTTAAACAAAAAAAGATTTTTCGAAATCGGTTCACTAACGCCGCAGATATGCTGTAGTCCGGATTGGACCCCCATTGACAGAGTGGAAAGGGGGGTTCCCCTTTCCACTCCTTTGGGGGTAAGTTTTGATGTTTGTAAACAATCCGTATTTATACAAAAACTAATAATCAACCTAAATGAAAACTCCTTAAAAAGCGGTATACAACTACATCATCCACGTAAATAATGATCATAATAAACTTAAAAATGTTCATAAAATGAAAACTGCTTGGCCGTACAATTTTAAATTTTTATGGGACCAAATGGCATTTAAAAAAGATTCACGTAAATCGGATCATAACTCGCAGCGTAATCGGTATACATACATAAAAAAAATATATATATACCGATCGAATTGAGAACCTCCTCCGTTTTGGAAGTCGGTAAAAAATAGATAATGATCGTCAAGGGTTGAGTGTACTCAGTCTCGAGAATAAAGCCTAGAGGTACCTTACTACAAAAATAAAATAAAAGATTCCCTCTTTTTAGGAACTTATGTCCCTACTTAATTATATAAATTTTAGTTGAATATGCGATCCAAGGTGTACGAACTTATTTAAAATTAACAAGAAAAAACGGAAAGGTTTTGATTTTATTGCTACAACACATTAAAAAAATTACAGATTAAACATAGGGATGCGAAAGCGATCCCATGGCGCCCCGATATAAGCGGAAGATGGTACACCGTCGGTTTTTAGTGGGTATACGGCCTTCTGCCGGGACTCCCACATAACCCTGTTACTTCCCCCGAGGTGGCAGGGTATCCATAAAGGATTTTCCGACGTTAAAAGGCTCACAATGCAAACCTCCTCTTTCTTTTGAAGTTTATGTTAAAATCCAAGTTATGATGACGTTTGTAAGATCAGAATAGGTAGCTATAAAAATAAAATTATTTTCCTTCTTTCGGAGATTTCAGAAAGTTGGTTTTTTTAAAACACTTATCTTAAGGAAAATGCAAAATTAATTTTAACAAGGAGTTGTTTCAAGGTTCTCCTACAAGTGCGTCTGCATTTTTATCTGTAAAATTTTTTTAACTTTACGATGGTCTCGGGCATTATAAGAAGTAGCCAGTGGCACAGGTTCACCGAAATTATCTATGGTTTAATCGCGCCATAACCGTAAATTTATCCTTTGGGTTTTGTAAGGGTTTTCCTGGTGCCCTTTTTATAGTCAGTTTAGAAAATGCTTTAGAGTTACTTTTTATCAATTTACTTAAAATTAACTATTAACCTATAGTATTATGGGGAAGGGTCTGTTAAAATATTGTCTTCGTGTTAAAACTAGGTTATTAGGATACTACTGCTTAGTTTTCTAAAAAAATCGATGAGATAGATAAAGGAAATTGGCAGCGTACGACGACGCTAAAAGCCTGCACCTGCACTCAATAGCTGCCTACACCATTAAGGGCCCATAAAACAATAAGTGCAGTGCTTGTTCGGTCGGCGTTAGTACTAATGGGCTTATGATGTCAGCCCTTCCTTCCTGCCGCCGCGCCGCCGCCGGTCACACCTCATTGTGAACGCTACGACAGTGGCTGTCAAATATTACGTGACGTAATTTTGATAAATTGATTATAATATTTAACGATTCCTATTTTTATTTATTTACGTTTCGTTGTAGATTTAAGTCCTGGGGCCCGATTTTCGTGCGATCGACATCCATCTCGATTCGAGATATGTCGAAACAAATGAAAAAAATATGTAAGATTTGACGTTTCGTTTCGAGATATCTCGAATCGAGATGAATGTCGATCGCACGAAAATTTTCGTTTGATAGACATCAATCTCTTTTAGAGATATGTCGAAATAAAACGTCAAATTGGTCGTATTTTTTTTTATTTTGTTCCGACATATCTCTAGAGATTGATGTCTATCAAACGAAAATCGGGCCCCTTGAGCACGGGTGTCAAGATTCGCGAGTCATATTTTTTTCCAAGACTAACTGGGGTATTACCACCACTCAAGTATTCTTGTTTCAATAGTATGTTACTGTAAATTTTTGATAGATTGTGTACTGAGTTAACAGTTAAAAACTGAAAGTAATATTACTGCAAGACAGGTTGTGGTAAGGTTGTGGTAATTAAACAAACTTGATTCTAATCGTATATGTATTTATTTTATAAATTTGATAAATTATTAGAATTTTAAAAAGTACAGACTAAAATCGACTGTTTATAAACGTTCAAACTACAACAGCTATCATCCACAAATTGCGAACTTAATACGCTTGTATCAAGAAACGTATCCCTGCGATGAATATTTTAATTCATATTGTCACGTGACCAATAATAGTTGAGTACCACTGGTCTAGACAAATAAAAATTTACAACTTGTACTTGCAAGCTGGCAAAGGGACGTTCTTTGTTTTAAACATGTGTGGAGCGTTGACCTGCTTGATAAAATTGATAATTCACACTCAGTCAATTTGCAATGATTCACATTTCATTGGCCTTAATCATGTTTGTCAGTGCATTGAAACTAATTAAAATCAGATATGAACAAGCATCACGCCTTTAGCCTCGAAGGGTGAGACAGAGTTGCACTGTAGTGCACCAACATTTCACTGATGTATTTTGGTCCCAATGTAATAAAAGCGGCTGAAAAAGCTAAAGCATGCAAATACCCCCTGTATTTGGCTAGGCTCCGAATCTAGGCACTGTATCTAGGCTCCGAATATGATTTTGTCCCATTCGGTGTCGAGACTCTTGGTCTGTGGGGTCCTAGCGCTATAAGGCTTTTTAAGGGAATAACAAAAATGTTAGTCGACATCACAGGAGACCGAAGAGCTGGCAGCTACCTCGGACAAAGAATTATTCTAGCTATTCAAAGGGGGAAAGCTTTGCCTAAAGGGACACCTTTTAATAATATATTTTGGATTTATATTATTTTTTTATATTATTATATACAGGGTGTTTCAGAAGTCCGAAATAATACTTTGGGTACATATACGGCAGCTCATATGTGGATGATTAGTGAAGACAGTTCATACCTAACTATCATAGTTTCTGAATTACAGACCCTTGAATATTTGTCACAGGTATCGTGTTCTGGCCTTTGGGTACACCCATAACCCTATTCAGCAGTGTAAACTACACTTATGAGGGGCGACTACCAATATTCACAAAACAGAACATGCAAATTTTACATAGGACTCGAGATATTACGAGTTATAGAAATTGACGACGAAAAAAAAGTTGGAAAAACATGGTCGAATTTCAATCAAATTTTTATACCATTCAGTTGTATACACGATACCGATGCTAGCGTCCAAGTATTATTTCGGACTTCTGATACACCCTGTATTATATTATTTAAGGTTTTTAGGTTCATTCAATTTTTATTTTGTTACTTTTACTATTTCAGTAAATAAATATGACTTCTAATTTAAAAAAAAAGAGCCTATTGACATTATGCCGGGCACCCCCTCAATACGAGGGAGATTTGGGGCATAGCCAACCACGCTGGCCCAGTGCGGGTTGGTGAACTTCACACACTCTTCTATAGACGTACATGTTTGCCTTCACTATTTAGCAAGTGCTAATCATTATTGAATATAACATTCACAAATGAAATCCGAAAATCCGGCAAGCGAGCCTGGCGTTTGAACCTCCACCCCTTGGGTTCAAGGCACAATAGGGTATCTGGTTTGTGGTTCAAGGCTTTACCACCCAGCCTACCTCGGCTGTTTTGAAATACAATTGTAGAGAAAGGGACCCACCACTCACCCTCGGAATTGTCAGAATCCCAAATTATAAATCAAATAAATTAGATCGATAATATAGGAAGCTAACAAGACCCAACTCCCTGTCAGTGGAGAGTCAGTTGAGTAATTTGAAATGGTGAAGTAAGTTAGTACTGGGGTCATCCGCCTTCTTCATCACTGTCATCACCCATTTTTAACCGACTCTATTATTTATAATATGTATTTAGTGAATTTGCCCTTGCTATTAATTACTTGACACTGCCTAAAATAACCGCTAAATGCAGATGGAGCCATTCCTAATCTTATTCCATTAAATATCATCATTTCATCCATTTCGTAAAAATAGAAAGGAAGAAGAAGTTTATATTGTGATAACTTTAATAAGTACTAATTAACCATTCCTTTGTTACAGGTAAGTTTGATCAATACATCATATACTACTACTACTACAGCCCTTTTAACGTCCCACTGCTGGGCACGGGCCTCCACTCAATGCGAGGGGGATTCAGGCCATAGTCCACCATGCTGGCCCAGTGCGGGTTGGCAGACTTCACACATCTATCAAGAACTAGACAAGTTCCCGCAGACATGCAGGTTTCCTCACGATGTTTTCCTTCACCGTTTCATAGTAAGTGATAATCTCAGATGAAAATGAGATTCGCACATAAATCCCAGAGGTGCGAGCCGGGGTTTGAACCCGCTCACTTTGATTTGCAAGACGTGCTTTCGACCACTCGGCTACCATTCGACATCATATATTACCCCGAAAAGAACAAACAATTTCGTGAGTATGGATGATATAAGATACCTAAACTTCATTAGTCGAGATCTAAGGCGTTCGACAGGTAATTATGGCAATAGAATGTCACATAGCAATCGGGAAAACAATAAAAAAAAAACTTTTAAGTTTTCGGGTTCAAAAAGCACTTCGTGTTTCCGTGCCTTAATTAATATGTGCGAACATATTTCAAGTTCTTTATACATCATCACGCCTGTATTCCCCGACGGGGTAGGCAGAAGTGCACTGTAGTGCACCCACACTTCGCCGATGTATTTTGGTCCCAATGTAATAGGGGGTGAGCCTATTGGCATTATACCGGGCACATTTCCCCTCAATAGGAGGGAGATTTGGGCCATAGTCCACCACGCTGGCCCAGTGCGGGCTGGTGAACTTCACACGCCTTTCTACAGACGTGCAGGTGTCCTCACGATGTTTTCCTTCTCCGTTCAGCAAGTGGTAATCATTGTTGGAAATTACATTCGCACATGAAAATTATCTCAGAGGTTCGGGCCTGGGATTTGAACTTGCACCCCTTACGTTCAAGGCGGGCGTTCTTGCCCACGAGGCTACCACAAGTTTTTTATTTTTCTCAAAATAATCCAAATTATTGACAGATGTCGAAGCGGGTCACTTCTTTCTTTGCGAAATGAATGAAATTTATTGGAACAAGACTCCAAGTGCGATAAGCGGGTATTTCAGCCAAATTCAAGTAATTATTAGCAGAACAAATTCAATGAAAACACATTGTAATATAAAATGGATTGATCTCGACGACTTTAGGCTCAATCATTTCCGTTTTGACGGCCTACTCCAATAATAGGAGATGCCTTAAGGTGATAGGTACCTAAATAGCAATACTATAGCCACTGCCTAATATTTAAGCATAGCCTCAAGGCGTTTCTTAGTATTCGTGAAAACGGGAATAAGTATATCGAGGAATGAAAGGCTATCTGATTTACGACCATTTTTTAACTCCACAGGAAAGCATTATCATTCGACGCAGTAAAATTAGCGGATTCCAAATATGTATATAGGTCAGTATCAACCAAATGTGTCATTTAAGTCAAATAGCCTTTCACCCATCGATATGGTATTTTAACCAAATCTAATATAAGACTCCGAACGGGCTTACAGTGATAAATGAGCGCTTAAAGAATGTAGATTTATCGATAAAATCTATCCACATTTCTCAAGTTAATCTGTAGGTACGCTGTACCTTAAAGCGGGTTTCAGACTACGCTATAATATAATAGCATATAGTATATAGCTCATAGCACAACAATATCGCGCACCATACACTGTTATGGACACGTTCACACTGTACTGAACTATATATTATTGGCTTACTATACACTATAAATTAGTGCGATGCGCTGGGTTCATGCTATGCTATATCGCGCGCCGCCATTTTCCTTCTCTCTCACCCCCGGCCGTCTATATATAAATGCTTGCGATAATATCACGTAATGTGAACGCCATGTTATGCATGCTATACTATATAGCATCCTTCTTTGCTATACTATATAGCACAATAGTATAGCGTAGTCTGAAACCCGCTTAAAGGATGTGGTAAATTTCGTGGTTTAAGCTTGAGGGGTGTTAGAATCACCGATTTTATTTCTTGTATCGCTAGAATTAGAAACCGACTTCATAAAACTAGGTTCACTAAAAAGCTGGAAATAACATAATTTATTTCGTTTGGAGTAGGCCAATCTATTGTAACATGAAACGACGTTAGGTCTAGATAGATATACATTTTAAATTGGCACCGTCTTCAACCAACAGTTCGACCCCTTACCTTGCCTACCCTTTTGCGGGAATATAGGTGTGATGATGCATTTATTTTTTTATTTTCTTTCCTATATAAGCAGTTGCTATGGATAGGAAGTTAATTTATTAGTTTAATCTTATTTTAATTTGACTTTGGATTGTAAATATCTTGCAAATTGTTATGTTTAAAGTAAATAACCAATCAATATTTTATGTAATACATGAGAATAACGTCTGCTAAGAAAAAAAACCGGCCAAGTGCGAGTCGGACTCGCGCACGAAGGGTTCCGTACCATTATCTATAAAAACGGCAAAAAAAACACGTTTCTTGTATGGGAGACCCCTGAAATGTTTATTTTATTCTGTGTTTTAGTATTTGTTGTTATAGCGGCAACAGAAATACATCATCTGTGAAAGTTTCAACTCTCTAACTATCACGGTTCATGAGATACAGCCTGGTGACAGACGGACGGACGGACGGGCGGACGGACGGATAGCGAAGTCTCAGTAATAGGGTTCCCATTTTACCCTTTGGGTACGGAACCCTAAAAATGAGTGTTCTATCTTTAGATGTCAGCTCAAAATGAAAAGTTCTTTAGTTAATGCGCATTGCAAAATAACATTTTAGCACCTAATTACTTAATATAAAGTTCGTAACGAAGGCATGTATTGTTTAAGCAGAAAACTGTAATTAACTTTCTGTGCCGCGAATGTCCGCAGTTGACCTACCTAGCTGGGTCAGCGCGCGAGGACGACGGCCACGCCTGCACTGTGGGGGTTTCTGATCAAATACTTACTCCACTCCTTACAATGATAAATAATAATACACAATGATTGTGTTTATACTGAGTCCTTACTACCGCCTCTTAAATTATTATTGTTTCCATAGTAACAGCTTTTGCACTGATTTAACTGCTTGAAGAAATAATCCGATGTCATTTACTGGCTCGTATACGTCATAGTAGTGTAAGCAGTGGTAGCCGAGTGGTCGAGCGCACGCCTTACAAATCAAAGTGTGCAGGTTCAAGTTATACATAACATAACAAAGTTATACATAACAAGGTGTTGTTATGTATAACTTTGTTATACATAACAAAGTTATACATAACAAGGCATATAGTTGATTATGTGAAACAATTGAGCAGCTGATGGCATTCTCACGGCACTATAAAGCTGTTATAACACTGTACAGGATGTTTCAGAAGTCCGAAATAATACTTTCACGTTTGAAGCACTATCGGGTATAGAACTGAATGGTACAAAAAAATATCGAAATTCGACTATATTTTTCCAACTTTTTTATCGTTGTTAATTTCGAACTAATATAACTCGTAATATCTCGAGTCCTATGTAAAATTTGCATGTTCGGTTTTGTGAATATTTGTAGTCGCCCCTCATAAGTGTAGTTTACACTGTTGAGAAGGCTTATGGATGTACCCATACGCCAGAACACGATACCTGTGACAAATATTCAAAGGTCCATAACTCGGAAACTAAGATAGTTAAGTATAAACTGTCTTCACTAAGCATCTACAATATGAGCAACCGTATATGTACCCAAAGTTTTATTTCGGACTTCTGATACACCCTGTATAATGGCCGACAATGCCGGACAACAATAGAAACATATATAAGACAGTTATGTAATTAAATTGCAATTGGAATGTAGCTAAACAGATTATGAGGTGGAAAATATATGGAGGCGTAAATTTTTCGACAACATTTGTCTGTCAATTTTATCGAGGCATTTGTCGACAAGCGAATCTTGTCTATTACTTGCGATTGTTTTTGATTTTTGGACTTTGATAAATTTTACAAACTAAGCTAAAATACACTAAACTAATCATAGTCATAATGTTACAGCAAGATGGCAATTGTATAACAGAATTCACATTATTGAGAGAAGTAACTACTACAGCCCTTTTAACGTCTCACTGCTGGGCACGGGCCTCCCCTCAATGCGAGGGGGATTCAGGCCATAGTCCACTACGCTGGCCCAGTGCGGGTTGGCAGACTTCACACATCTATCGAGAACTAGACAAGTTCCCTCAGGCATGCAGGTTTCCTCACGATGTTATCATTCACCGTTTCATAGCAAGTGATAATCCCGGATGAAAATGAGATTCGCACATAAATCCCAGAGGTGCGAGCCGGGGTTTGAACCTGCACACTTTGATTTGCAAGGCGTGCGTTCGACCACTCGGTTACCACTGCTATAGAAGTAACACATATTTAATTTCAGTCAGTCATTGTGGTATGCAATATGAATACTAGGCACTAATAGTCGTAGAACTAGTCACGAATGAAGAATACCTATTTGTGGGATTTATAAAATCCCTTTTAGTGGTTTTCTTACGTCATATAAAAACCCAACGTAAAGTTTTAGCACTAAACGATGTATCTAGAAACATTATTAGTCAGCTAAATAAAAAATGTCTACCCACGCGCATTGGTTCTACTGTGTAGTCATCGCCTTTTTTCAGCTCTACATAGGTAGAGCATTGGTAGAGCAAAGAAAAAATACCATAATATCTTGCTCTACATCGACGACTTTAACAGCAATTTTCACGCTTTTCGTCAATCATGGCGTGTAATCTGCATAATTTATATAAACATCTCGTGACTTCACAACATTATATAGAGTACGACAATTCCAACGAGTAGAGACACGCGATGCAGGATTAAGTGAAAACTTAGCGGCTTAATGCGGTAACGATCTCTGATAAGAATGAGTGCAATAGAGTCGTTTTATTGTGCCTCTACAGGGTGTTTCAGAAGTCTGAAATAATACTTGGACGTTTGCATCAGTATCGCGTATACAACTGAATGGTATAAAAATTTGATCGAAATTCGACCATGTTTTTCCAACTTTTTTTTCGTCGTCAATTTCTATAACTCGTAATATCTCGAGTCCTATGTAAAATTTGCGTGTTCTGTTATGTGAATATCGGTAGTCGCCCCTCATAAGTGTAGTTTACACTGCTAACTAGGGTTATGGATGTACCCAAAACACGAAGATATGGATGTACCCAGAACACGAGACCTGTGACAAATATTCAAAGGTCTATAACTCGGAAACTATGATAGTTAGGTATAAACTGTCTTCACTAAGCATCCACATATGAGCTACCTTATATGTACCCAAAGTATTATATGGGACTTCTGATACACCCTCTATACATACGTAGTTCCATAGTCGTAATGATCGAACCATCAACTGGGACCCAATTCTCGCATGATCGACATCATCTCTAATTTGACATTTGTCGAAACAAAACGTCAAATTGGTCGTTTTGTTTCGACATGTCGAATTTGAGATTATGTCGATCTTGCGAGGATTGCTCCCAAGATATTTTTTATTTCTTTGTCTTTCAACTTCATTAAATTAAATGATGTAATAGAATGAGTATGGTTTCAAGAATGAACATCGGGTATTCTACCAGTGTCGAGAATTGTTAAAGCAAAAAAAAATAATGAATACTCCTCAAACTATCTTCTCAAAAACGCTTTACCGTTTTTTTCGCTGTAATACTATCCGGATTTTAGTGAAAGAGATGGAACTATGACGAGTCTGATCTATATCCACGTTCAGTTTATAAACTCGAATGAAAAAGACCACCAGCCCACTTAAAGCAATGTTTTCTCCTTCTTTTTTTACTATATGAATGAAATGGTGATATTTTAATGGAAGAAGATGAGGAATGGCTCCACCTGCGTTTAGCCAGCCAGTGTCAAGTAATTAAAAGCAAGGGAAAATTCAATAAATACACATTATTAATAAAAATGGATGATGACAGTGATAAAGATGGCGGATGACCAGCAATGTTTTTAATTTTTTTTTTTTTTCAGTTTTGGCAGTTAACTTAGTAATAAATCTGACAAAAATTTTGAGTCAGTGCGAAAACAACAATACTTTTGACAAAAATCGGTTATCCGCCATCTTAATTTATAATGTGTATTTATTGAATTTTCTATTGCTATTAATTACTTCACGCTTGCTGAAACACCCGCTAATCGCAAGTGGATGCCTCATCCTATTCCATTAAATTTCATTCATTTCATAAAAAAAGAAAGAAGGACAATACTTTAAGTGGTGGGAGCATGGCCCCTGGAGTCTTCTAAACTTACTCCAAGCGATACCAATTCCACGGTTTATTAACCCTTCCGATATCGCACAGGTCGATTGGTGTGGGCGGTATAACCCGTGCGCGGTCAATAGAGCGACGTACCGGGATATAGGAAGACGGGTTTATGTCCCTATTGACCCCAACCCGATCTCTGAATACGCATCAGTATTGGCAGTTAATCAGATGAGGTAACCTTATTTGCGATCGAAAGGATGATGTTATAATTCAGTTTATGTTACACCACCACGCCTTAGGAAGAAGACAGAGGTGTACTGGTATACGCCTATATTTTAGACTGTAGATTTGTTATAATATAAACAATATTTGCACAGCTCAAGAATCGAACTCAGACGTTATAATTGGTGGCTGCGTTCAAGAAGACTATAGCTAAGATTGTTAGCAGGATTCATCGTAAACAGCTATCAGCTGTCAAATAAAATATTCGCATTAATCGGTCTATCCGTTTGGAAGTTATGATGCCCAAGATTGACGTAACAGGTATAACAAATCTATGACGGCTTGGTCAAGGGCCTAGGACGCTCGTATCACTACACCAGTTGGTTGCTTCGATTCCCATCAACGAAAAATTTCGGAAATACAAATAGATTTGTATTTATTGGATTTGCCCTGGTCTGGGTGTTACTGGGACTGCCCCGAGTCTATTGTGTTGTACCCATAATAAAAGCTTTGCTTAGTGAAGGATTATACGATGAGTATGTTATCTGGCGATAATTATTTATAGACCATAAATATACTACAGATGAAAACGTAATCAATCAAATGCTCGAAACAAAAGGGCACCACTTATAGCCCAATTCACATTTTATTTATCCCATCTATATACAGGTAGTGAAAGGATGTATACACCTCACACGATACGCCTTCGAGGCGAAAAGCCGTGATGTAATATTCATTCGTTAGTGACGGCTATCCATCTTACTGAATAGTGATGTGCATCTAAAACATCGATATGAATTTAATAAATTAATATTGAATAGGCTTGGTTTTCATGCTTAGTTAATATAAAAAAAAGATATAGTGGTTACCATTATTGAAAAACACGTTTGTGTTTAATTTTTAATAACGAAGATTTTTTTTAATTAATTTGACATTATATATTATACATCGTACGGATATTTTTCGATTCGATTCTAATAAAACGTCGTTTGAAATTAAACTATTTTACGGATTTTATCGCGTTTATTTACTATTTTATTTTCCCGACGTTTCGGCTGCAACACCTGGCTGCCGAGATCCACCACGTCAAGCAAGTATTGCATGACAACAAGCTTCGGGTCCCACGCCGCCATCACAGTGACCGAGTGAAACCAGCCACAGTTGAGCGTCTACCTGCTGTACTACCATACATAAGAGGTGTCACAGACAAGATTGGCTACATCTTGAAACGGGCTTCAATCAAAACTTACTTCAAGCCACCGAAGAAGATTAGTCAGTTTTTACCACCTGTCAAGTGTCACATTCCTCTACAAGATGCAGGGGTATACAAACTCGATTGTGAATGTGGGCTCTCTTACATAGGACAAACTAAAAGATCAATTAAAACCCGCGTAAAAGAACATATAGCTGACGTGAAACACCGACGCTCCACGAAGTCTGCAATCTGTGAACATGTACAGGACCGCACCCGCCATTATATCAGATTTGATAAACCGCATATCCTCGCTAAAGAACACCGACTCCGACCAAGGATGATACGTGAGGCCATTGAAATTAAAAAACATCCTAATTTCAATAGGGAAGATGGCTGGGTGCTACCACCAACTTGGGATCCAGTAATCAATATGATTAAATCCAAAACCAAGTGTACTATTGCAAGACCTCAGGACACCGTAAGCACTTTCTGCGTGGATCGGACCGCAAACAACAACTAAATATGAGGGTACCCAGTTATTAACTATGACATCAGGACGTCTAACACCTCAGTCCCCCCGTGACCATGGTTGCTGTAAAGCAGCCGAAACGTCGGGAAAATAAAATAGTAAATAAACGCGATAAAATCCGTAAAATAGTTTAATTTCAATGTATAGTATTCGCGTAAATATAAGAAAACAAAACGTCGTTTATTTGAGTAAATATTTTTTTTATACCTGAATGTTTTATTTCTTCTGTGAATGTACTTTAAACTACACAATTGAAATTAATCTAAACAATGCAAGCATTTATTGTTTTAAAATTTAAACTTCTTACCACTTGTCATTATTAGCAAAATAGCGACTTTTAAATATAAACATAGGGAACATCACTGCAAACAAGAATGAATGGAAACTCAATTTCAAACTGGAACATGCAAAGCAACGTGTGTTTTACCTGATTTACAACTGCGGTAATGGAATGTTTTCATTCGTTAGGAGTCAAGTGGCTGCGGTGCCCAGCTGCCAACGGACTAGGTCACGCGAACCGTGCCCCACTTGGGACTGAAATAACTTCGGGATATGCATTTTTCGTTTTTAAAAACCCCACATGATTTCCCAGTTAGGTATAAATATTCTAAACAGAGTCGTAATTAGGAAGGTCGAAAAAAGTTTGTAAGTAGTACATAATGTAACAGTGAGTAAATGGAAGGCATTGGGTAGATTACTGTATGGAGGGAAAGATAACAAATCCAATTGTAATGGAGTTCGAGACCGAAAATAATTTAGTAACCTAATGTTGCATATACCAAACATAAAAAAATACTATACTGTTGGGTTGCCAACATATAAGAGGAATTAATTCTTCTTTTTACGAATTGAATGAAATTATGAAATTTAAATGGAATAAGATGATGAATAATGGCAAGGACAAATTCAATAAATACAAATGGGTGCTGCATGTGATCAAGATGGCGAATGAATAATGGAAATACTTTATTTTATGTAGTCAAAAAAGAAATGAGTATCTCTGGACATGTCATACATGACGAGATATTGAAATAAATAAGTGATAAATGATTAAGTACACAAACATGTAACTTTCTTTAATATTTGGGATCTTATTCAACCCATAGCAATAAAATACTTTATGTAGTAAAATAAAATTCGTATGTGGTAAAATTAAATTCTGCATATTTTTTTTTTATCGATAATTCATTGAAACCCCATCACTATTCCATCAGAACCGGCATCGCGGCAAAAATATAATTTCACCTTTATTTCTGTCGTGCGGTGGAAATACGTTAACAAAAATTCCCGGTATTCCAGCGATTCCTGGAATTGGAACCCGGGATTCTCCGGGGTATCCGCAATGGCCTTGCGAACTCCTTTATTCTGGTAGATAGTTGTGTTTAGATATTATTAAAATTTAGGAACTGTCCTGATGCAAATGCTATGCTATGGCGGAGCAACGCACGATTCATTCTTGAAATACTTAGACATAAAGTTACTTGGTAATCTCAACACAACCTCGTGGTTTCTATGAAAAACAAAACAAAGACTAGCAGTTACTATCTCATGTTTCATTTAATAAATCTGTTATCATTACATTAAGCCGCTTGCATGGGAAACTGCATTTCCTGTGACGTCAGCCCGCACGTGTGAGCTGGCGTCATGACGCCCATTTAGGATCAAATGGATACACGCCGCACATTGAAACAACGATGCGATCTTAAAAGCTCCGTTTCACTCCTTGTGTTCTCTGATTTCAAAGAAAAAAATAATTTGTCTTCAGCGAATTATTTGACTTGTTTCTTCTGTGTAAGTAGCCTTTTAAAGCTAATACGTGATGAAGTTGAATGTCCGCAGATGAGTAAGATTAAATATTGTGAATCTTTTTGGTAAACCTTTTTTTTGGTGTGTGCACTTCGTGTTTACATCTCCATAAGAAAATGCAATATGTAAAGTTGTTTCGATGTTTAAAAACTTTATTATTATTTTTGGCATTTGTATGTGATAATGTGAGATTATCTGATTACTATAGTTATAGTCTTGCAATCTTAACTACGTTAAAAGCTTATTCCTATGAATGGGCTAACTTCAATAGTATCTGTCAGTCGGCTTTAAGCTCCCGGCACACTGGGACGTGAACCCTCGCGCGACATATATTTTCCAATAATAAAGTTTGCATTTCTCTGGTTGAAGCCACGCCCCCACGCATAAAAATTCGCTCGCGCTGTCAGTGTCATTTAGTTGAAGAATGAAACTTTTCTACGAGTCAATACAGTTCGTTTTGGTGTGGAGAAAAATTAGACGCGCGAGCTGTGACAACTCATTGTGCGGGAGGCCTTAGCCTGTTGTTAAAGCCTGTATGGAATTAATTTTGCTGTGGATTAATCTGCTATCTTAATCGTGTTCATCACCCATTTTTATTAATAATGTGTATTTATTGAATTTGCCCTTGCTATTGATTACTTGTCATTTTCATAAATACCGCTAATAGCAGGTGCAGGCATTCCTCATCTTATTCCATTTCAGTAATTTCGTAAAAAAAGATGAAGTCATCTTCCTGAAGCCTGATCACTCAATATTATCGAATTAATATTATGTTTTTCTCAAAAGCTGTCTTCCACAACTTTACTAACAAGATGTCAGCCCCATAGAGACCCCACCCCATTGCAGATGTAATCTATATAGAAAACAAAAGTAACGGGAAATGATAACAGTGCAGATGGCTGTGATAATGCCGCCGGGAGCTTTATTTAGCTCGAACCATTTTGCCCTAAACACACTGAAGCGAGCGAATGCTCTTGACTTTTTACGAAAATATTGTCTGAATCAATACACCACTATACAATAAAGGTGGAATTTCGATGGCTACGCGTTATTTTCGATCGCGGCTTCGATGTAATTTCGTTGAAAAATGTGCTTTTTAGGGTTCCGTACCCAAAGCGTAAAACGTGAACCCTATTACTGAGACTTCGCTGTCCGTCCATCCTTCCGTCTGTCACCAGGCTGTATCTCATGAACCATGATAGTTAGAGAGTTGAAATTTTCACAGATGATGTATATCTGTTGCCGCTATAATAACAAATACTAAAAGACAGAATAAAATAAATATTTAAGGGGGCTCCCATACAACAAACGTGATTTTTTTGCCGTTTTCATAGATAGTAGTACGGAACCCTTCGTGCGCGGGTCCGATTCGCTCTTGGCCGGTTTTTGTAGATAATGGTGCGGAACCCTTCGTGCGCGAGTGCAACTCGCACTTGGCCGGTTTTTTCTATATGTTTTCTCCTTATTATTTTACGAAAGTGAATGGAACAAGATGAGACATGGCTGCGCCTGCGACTAGCGGATATTCTGCCAGTTTCAAGTAATTATTAGCCAGGACAAATTCAATCAATACACATAAATACATAGTATAAAACAAAGTCGCTTCCCGCTGTCCCTATGTACGCTTAAATCTTTAAAACTACGCAACAGATTTTGATGCGGTTCTTTTAATCGATAGAGTGATTCAAGAGGAAGGTTTATATGTATAATACATGCATAATATATTAGAGAAACACTGATAGTTTTAGGTGGCGCTGCTTTCGTATGTCACTAATTCTAAGGCGGTACGAAGTTCGCCGGGTCGGCCAGTTATGAATAAAAAGGGGTAATGAAGGTTTTAGAGCTGGCGGATGAATCTTGTATAATATGTTAGTACAGTTTTTTTTTTGGTATTGGCAAAAAATCGCGTGCGTTTGACGCGTCAATTTGTGTAGGATGTTAACCGTGAGACGAATGATAAACCCGCATTGGATTAACTTTCACTTGTCGTGTTAAAATTACTTAGATGGATGTTTCACGCTGTATTTGTTTTGCTGAAAGTTAAATTAAGTTGGCGATGTCGACTTTCTGAGAGCCCCGACAGTAGAGCCCGACAGTAGAGTCACTGGTTTGGCAATGGCGGTGTTTAAAATGGACAGTAGGTAAAACATTCGTTCAATACTTGAATCTAGAAAATGTCTAATTTGGTTTAACATAAGTACTTTATATAGAGTTCGTTATCAGCATCATATTATAAATAGATTAGTATTATGATAAACTGTTCTTATATAATGACACAAAGAAAGGAAATATTTAAAGTGCCCTACATAGAGTTGATGACTCTACAAAGCAATACTCAAGTCCAACATTAATAAAAGCCAAATAAAAAAAAAATAGACTCCATTATAACTGTTACAAGAATCCGCACTCACGATTATTAAAAAAAAAAAACAAAAGAAAGAGTCAACACAGAATATCATCCTGACGCCGTAATCTGTGTCGCGCGTCGGAAAAATGAAAAAGAACAATAAATAAAAGTGATTCTCTAACGGAAATACGTAGTTGTGTGTGACACACGTCGTGCGGCGGTCGCGTCTGCGTTCCCCTCGCATCACTCACGAGGACGAGACAGATTCGTCCCCGAGATGGATTGCCGAACACCATAACGATGACATTAGGAAGCTCAGTGAGACTTTATTCGGGTCTCCGCATGAGAAAATTCATAAACCGTACTTGGAACATACGTGAATGGAATTGTAATGTCACGGTTCTCTGAGAAGTGTGTGGATGGTAATGAGAACATGTGGTTAGCTGAGTAATCGATTTATCCGTTCGTTGGTTAATTAAGAATTTGGAGAAGTTAAAGCAGGATCGTGGATTTACCTTATAATATAAACCCGAATGAAAACAATTTATTCCGGTCAATTAATTTACTAAATTAATTTGGTTTTTATATTTTTAGTGAATAACTTGTCTCTGAAACATATTTTAGTAAGCCAGCCATCTCATTGCTAGTGTTATGAAAGTTTTAGTATTTTACGTGTATTTTATTCGTTTACAGACAAATGTCTCTCATCTATGAAGTGTTTATACATTCAGCACTCAAATACTAGATCAAATGGCGATCAAACAAATGTTACATCATGCATCTAACAGCTCGTTTATTTCTGACCGTCTGGCCTCCGTTGCAATCTGACTACAGAATTACTTATAATTCATCCCAACATAATTCATCCACTGATATATTATCTTCTGTGGCAGCTAAGTCGCGTAGTTTGCACGTAGTAGGTTACTCGGTTGGTTAAGCGGTCCCCAGGTTCATGTGCTGTTGCGTCAAATTTTGAAAGTGCTTTGACAATTACCTATGTTTTCAGGTCGTTCATGACAAATTATGATATCCTCAACACAAGCTTTGCAGATTTTTATTAGACTATAGAAAAGATGAGTTGGTATTTGGAGAAAAAAAAAATAGAATAAAAAACATAGATATTAGTTTAGTCTCGGATTAACATAAATTTTCCTGTTTTATCGACCTTAAGACTTTCAAATATAGCTAAAGCTATAAAACAATCACAGAATGTACCCAAACTCCTCTGAAACACGTGTCCTAAACTCATTAACCTAAAAATTGTTTACCTTCTATGTTAGTACAGTAACTTTTACGCATCAATTTTTTATGTGTGATTTGAGCGGCTACTGTGGCTTATTAATTATCCGGCAAGGTATTCTGCTGCTCAAAACTCTATCCTATTTTTAATGGAGTGTATCTGACACGAGCCGTCCGTGCAGCCCGACCATTATTCAGGCTTAATTAAATAGAGTCTGTTCCGATGGAGCTGGTAGGTTAATTTGTTTTCACCGGATGAAAATTCTAAAAATATACAGCCCAAGCGGAATTTTTTCAACAAAATTAAAAGGTTTTAAATTTTTATGCACATAAATTTGCTAAGAATGTTGAATATTGCTGCGACCACTTAGAAACTAATGCTGAGTACATTCTGGAAGCTATTGTTACGTTTGAGCTGCATTTTATAGTAAAGTAAAAAGACGGTGGCGGATCGTCTGCGCTGGGTATTTTCGGCGCAAGCGTCGCATACGAAACGACAGGATTGTATGTAGCGAAACGCGAGACCAACAAAAAAGGCAATAAGATGTATAGGTAAATATAGAGCGAGCTTTGTTTTAGCAATTCGAGCTGTTTCGCATTGATTCTATTTAATGGAATACGATGAGGAATGGCTCCACCTGGGTTTAGCGGGTATTTCAGCCAGTGTCAAGTAATTAATAGCAAGGGCAAATTCAATAAATACACGTAATAAATAAAAATGAATGATGACAGTGATAAAGATGGCGGTGACTCAAGTATATTTATTATTACTAAATTTTTTTTTTGACAGTTATTTTAATTCAAACGCTGTCAAAAAGCGTCAATAGGTTGATAGTTAGATAGAAGCAGTAGTTAGACAGGAGGTTGTGAATATTTTTTTTAAACAACCTCCTTTGTGTATATTTTTCGACATAGACTTAGGCTGATATTTTAATGGAATAAGATAAGGAATGTCTGCACCTGCGATTAGTGGTATTTAAGGCAATGTCCAGTAATTAATAGGAAGGTCACATTCAATAAATACACATTATAAATTAAAATTGATGATGACAGTGATAAAGATGGCGGATGAATCCTGTATTGACCTGGGATATTGACAGAGCAATTTTATTTGTTTTTTTTTTATTGGTAATAAACTTGACACACGAGTTTTGACACCCCAGGGAGGCTTAGGGTGCCAGATTATCTTACTAAGTAGGTAATACTGATTTGCTTTGGGCAACCAATAATATTAATTATATTACACTATTACAGCCCTTTTTAACGTCCCACTACTGGGCACGGGCCTCTCCTCAATGCGAGAGGGATTCAATTCAGGCCATAGTCCACTATCCTGGCCCAGTGCGGGTTGGCAGACTTCACACATTTATCGACAACTAGTTAAGTTCCCTCAGACGTGCAGGTTTCCTCACGATGTTTTCCTTCACCGTTTCATAGCAAGTGATAATCTCGGATGGAAATGAAATTCGCACATAAATCCCAGAGGTGCGAGCCGGGGTTTGAACCTGCACACTTTGATTGCAAGGCGCGCGATCGACCACTCGGCTACCACTGCTATTAAATAAATAATTAAATAACGTTTTAATATTTTTTTTGTGTATTTTTGTATCATATTGACCTTAATTAGCGTTTGTCAACCTCTGATGCCGTCATTTCAATGATAACGATATAACAACACGTCCAAATATTAAAACTGTTTCATAAAAACTTCCTTTTAAAGTAAATAAATATCGCCAGAGAACATCGTATGTACCCAAACTAAGCAAAGCTTGTACTATGTGTGTGTGCTTGTAAAATGGACTGAGGCCGATTCCAGTTACACCAAGGCAAAAAGGCCATTTCCGAAATTTGCCACTGGCGGGAATTGAACCCACAACCACGCGGTTCAGTGAGCCGAGCGGCCTACGCTCAAACTTCTAGACCAATCCGTCGTCTATTTCATTAATCTCCAACGAACTTTTAAAATATCTATGGGTTCCATTCACCCGCGGGAATTGCATCTTAATAAAAAAAGAAAATAAATTTGTAAGTTTATAAATAAGTGTATTTGTGGAGCATCGGACGCCTGTGTAGCGAAGACATATAGGATGGAGCGGATCTATCTAGTTGGCCGAAATTATCGCGAGTCGCCGGCCGAGTCTCATGCGCAGCTGGCGTGGTGCGCACGCGCGCCTTACGCTTCAAATACATACAAATTAACCTTCGTTTGTGATGATATAATAATATTAACACGTAAATAATGTGATTAAGTTAATTTTTTATGGAATTTTTTGAGTGCATTCCGAGCTATTTTTGTTCGTGACGCTAATACCGCTACTTACAGAAAAATTTAGTCTAAAATAACATTTCGTTGTGAAAAATATGCTCAAATTGTTATGGAAATTTTCAGTGCAGTACATTATAAGTTCCGTTACGTAAATAATACATATATAGTTTGATATAATTATTGTGTTAAACATTTGCGTCTCTACCGTGCCAAATGTACGCTAGTGGGTGTTATGTGAATATTTGTAATTGTGCTTTAAATAAAGTGTTTATTTTGTGAACATGGTGGCTATGGTTGAAGTAGCCGAGAGGACAAACAATAATTACTTTAGGTCATTCTTACCTGTAAGTGTTAATTTATTGCATCTATATTTAGTTTAGACCGTAGTGATATCTCAAATCCGTCATCGATTTCAATGCCTAATTGGTGAATTAATCCATTTAGTCTGATGAGAAGGCAATTTCTTTGTTACTTGCCAAACAGAGTCATGTGAACCTCAGTGGTAGGTAAATTACCTCCTTATTATAAAATTAATCTTACTAAGTAAACGTCTGGTATTTCTCAAAATAGACATTTTACGCTAACACTTACCTACCTAATTTTATTTTAGATCACCACACGGTTATCCTACGCCTTCCTAACTCAGTCAGATGTTTATATAATTTCCTACTCATCTGCTGCTTATTTTCTGTGGGTGTGTGAAAGAAAAATTGATGACTACGAGACGAGATGAAATAGGTTTGGTAGAGTCATGGATAAAAAGTAGAGAGTTTCGTTCTGTTTTATTTTTTTCTTATACTATGGAATATTTCCAACTTTTGTTTTGCTCTCTGTGTGGTCTCGATAATGCTTACAAAAACAAACCAATTGTACATTATACAGATACGTATTTTTATTGATAATAATATTTAATAATTATTTGAATTCGCGAATTGTTTTTTAAATTATTATCTTATAAGATTGTAACTGACCTGAACTATGGATGATAATATAAATTGTAAATCAACAAAGCTTCCGTATTCATACATAATAAACAATGCTGGGGCACTATTCATAACGTTTTTACATTTGACCGCATGCCAAGCGGACGTCCTTGAACAATTTCACCTCTAGACAGCAAGGCGAGAAGTATTTTTTTAAGGAATTTCTATTTAAAACATTGTTAGTGCGCTGAACATTTATCTATTTTCTAGATTTATAAATGACACATTTTATGACTTTTTATTATAAACACCTTCACTCCGGCTTGAGGCCGAAACTGCCCCAAGGTTGACTTTACGCTGGTGCGTACGCACTGTAAAAGAGTTTAGGTTAGGGCTGATTTAAACCTCAACCGCACTAGCTGTAATTTCTCTAAAATTGGGCCCTCAGTGAAAGTGTTAATTGTAGTTACAAGTCACTAAACAAAAAAAAACCTTCGTATATTGCCTTCTTATATCTACTTGCCAACATTTTCTGTTCAATTAAGTTCTGCGAACTTTTCCTCCAACGAATTACTCTTAAGTACTGACCAGGATACTCTATAACCTGAGGTATCTATTATATTATTAACTCGTTTCCTTCTCTAATTTCAGGCTGTAAACTCACCACCGGTCCCACACCGGGACATCTCAGCACCCACCGCTTCCTACCGACCATACACCGAAGAATATGCCGCCGTGCAACGCCGCGCCGATCGCCCCGTCCAGGAAGACCAAGAACGCAAGAAGGACAAAAAATGGTCGATCGGAAAACTCTTCAGAAGGAAGAAGAAAGAAGAAGAGAGTGACTCCTCTACTGAAAGCGACGAAGGAGTCAGCACACGCTCTTCATCAAAAACAAAATCGAAAAAGAAGAAGAAGACATCAGCCGTTAAGAATTTCGATCATATAGTAGTTAGAGACTCTAGGAGAGCCCAGAGTCTAGCTAAACCCAATCTACGAGACGGGACCGACGATGGCGTACTATCAGACCCATCCGCTGGATTCATCAACTATAGAGCTAAGACTCGAGAAGTTTATGGAGCTTCGAAGGAATCGCTCAGCTTTAGGGACGACAACTCCAGCAGGTCCGGGGGCCCATCCTTGGAAACGCCTGCGAAGAAAACCAGAAAAGGCAGATTGAAAGCTCGAGTGGAAGCTCTGCGGAACAGTATGAAAGGTGAATCGAGTAGCGAAGAAGAGTCACTCAAATCATCAAACTCATCTCTAATGAACAGATTTAGAAGTGAAGATTCCTTGATGCGTTCACGAGATAGTTCGCTTAACAAAAGATCTAGGAGTGCCCGAAACGAGAGGTACATTAAAAGATTATCTCGAGATGATGAGAATCAATTGAACAAAGAAGCCGAGCTGCTACAGCAAGGTTACACAAAGGCTGAAGTTGAAATGTTAACTAGGACGCCGACCAGTCAGAGTAGCGGCTATGGAACCTGCAAACGCGATCAAGCACAGAACAACAAACATGAGCAAGTCTATGCGAATGATGTTAACCGCCATCCTATTAAATCTGAATCAATTTCATCATTCCCCTCAACCCAAAGTTACCCATCATCTATTAATTTTAACGCCAAAGTTAACAACGAACATATTAACTATTCCATACCAACCAGTAACAATAATCGAGAATCGCTTTACGGTAACACTAACAGAGAGAGGAGTGTCAGCAATCAGTACGAGACTCCAGAGAATGTAATGTGTGTCAAATTCCCCTTGGGGAATGTTACAAATGTCAAAAGGGAGGATAAAGCGCCACCAGTTCCACCTCCACGCGATATGCAAAGAAAAGTCGCCACTCCCATATCTATGTACTATGAAAATAGCGCCATAATAGCTGACAGAGTAGGCAGCAATCAATCTGTGATGCACGGCGTACCAAACAATGATTTTACAAGAATCATGAGACGAAGCCAGGAAAGAACATTGAGCAACGGATTTAACGGCTTGCGACGGCCAATATCAAACTCCGAAGACCATATAGCGATGCAAAACAATGAATACATTCAACCTTTTAATCATAAAAATGATCAGCCTCGTAGACCGGCTTCAGTCTCCGCCGAACCTAATCATTACGGACTTTACGCTAACTCACCACCGTGGAGAAAATCCATAGGTCCTACTAACATTTCGAAACCTGAGCCGGTACCATCAAAGAATGATTATTTATACTACGCAGATCAGAGTCCTAGATCTCGGAGGCCAATAAGTATTAAACCTAGTCAAAATGGGGTAGAGAATCAATATATGAGCGACTCCCAGACATCGAAGAATATTGCCGAAAATGTATATCGTAGGCCGCGTAACGCGTCAGAATTTTGGAAAAAAATGGATGATGCTGAAAAGCAGAAACGACACAATGGCATATATGCACACTCTAGAAATAGCAGTGATTTTTCAAACAGTACTGTGCTTAACAAACCAGCTCCGTACTTAGAACAAAATAAATTAGCGCATGAAAACATAAGCAACCAAAAGAAACCGGTTTCAAAACAGTCTTCTATTGATACAACTGATGGTGCCAAAATATGGAAAGCAACGACAGAGTATAAAAGGTCACTTACGGTGGAACCAACCAGAACTGTGACATCACCTACTTCGAAAACTCACGTTCGACATAAATCCGATACATATGTGCCCAGTATTTGTCAGATGCCGTCCGACGATGAGAAAAGTTCAGAAAGGCGTAAATCAACTAATCTCGACGACGCTCTTAACGAACTAGAGGCGATATACAATAGTTTAGGTCTAGGCGACGAAGATTTGTTAGATAGAGCTGAACGTCGAGAGCTAATGACGCCGAAATTTAACGACCATTTCAATGATTGGAACGGAAATGATGACGAAGTCCAGTTGCGGAGTCAGCCAGTAACACCGTTGAGGCGAGTGCCCAGAAGATCCACGTTGCCAGATAAGCTACAAGATGATATGGCATTCCGGAGAATGAACTCTTTGACAAAGGATAAACCTAATTACAAAGAAAATCAAGCTCAAATAAGTTATATGTTAGCATCACCAGTTTACGTACCTTATGTGTCAGATGACGACAGACAGTCTGAAAAGAATGAGCCTGACATAGTGTATGATGATGTTGTTTATAGAAATATAAAACAGACTAACAATCGGTTAAAGACTATGGACCCCCAACCACCCTTTGGCATACCGATTGGACCAGTTTCTCCGGCACCACAAAGTGATTATCTCCATGCCACACCCGAAAACAAAGGGAGATCAAGGTTCATACCTAGACGATCACCTGACATTGTGTCTGACGATTTAGCGTATAGGAGCTTGAGAAAAGATAGAAACTCACTATTCAATGGTGAAGACTACAACGCCCACATTAATAATAATCATGGCTACGTCGAAAATCCTTTTACTAAAGATTCAGCTGCTAGTTTGAAAAAGAAAAGAGCAGTCAGATCTCTATCTGCTAACATATTTACCATGATACAAAGAGAAATCGACGACGCGTTGAATATGAGCAAAACAGGAACGATACAAAAGACGCACAGTAACAGTGACGTCTTGAAGCGCCTCCGCGAAACTTACGAAAACAATGACAACGAACAGGAACACTATCCTCGGAATAAGGTAAAACAAAGACACAACACTGTCAGTCTATTTGTCAATAACACCCATGCACCTACTCATCATTTTGCAAAAGACGACTCATTCATTCATAACGATGATAAGTATCTCGCTAAGCCACCATCTTGTGATAAGTCCAAAAGTTCATCACCATCAAACAGATCACCTCAAGCCTCTAAACGTTCTTCTAAAGATGAATTTCAGCAGGTTCTTAGTATGCTCGCCCAGGAAGCTATGGACACGAGTAATAAGTTAGGCGTAGCTTTAGCTGAATTGGATAAAAATAGGTTCAACAATGAAAAGAAATTGGATGTTCAAAGTCGAATATCCGATAGTAGACAAACTTTTTTGAATGGTCTAACGAGTAAATCTTTCGATGACTGTGTGCCCGAAATAAAACTTGTTAATGTTCGTTCTGAAATTGTGAATGAACATAAATGTGATAAATCTATGAATGGAGTTGAGAACGAATCTAAAGGAAAGAAAACCGAAGACAGTCTTTTAGCTATATCGGATCAGTTACATAAAGTTGAAGATCAGCTTAAGCATAGTTTTGAAAAAGAGCTTAACTTTGAAGATGAAAGCTTAAAGCTTTCTAATTACATAGCAAGGGCTGAGGAACAATTAAAAGCTCAAGAAACAACGGTTGTGATACCTGAGGGTAAATTGGTACCTGACGTAGTTCCGCTGACTATAAAAGATGACATAGTTAACGTTGAGACTGTCAATGAAAATCATGAATCTAACCCTAACCCTCCAGTTACCAATTCTCTCAATCCTTTCCTAAATAGTGATGATAAAATCAAAGAAATAAATGAGATTAACGCATTCAAAGAATTAAAAGATGGTATTTCCGATCTTATTGCTGGCATATGTCAAGTTAATGAAAAACTATTCACTCCAAAAGGAGCCAAGCTCGATAAAAGTGATTCTACTAGTACAGACAAAATTACTGGCATATCAGAAGCTGGTGAGAAACTGAATCAAGCAACACAATTTTTTTGCAACCAAGTTGTTGATAACAGGGCTTCTGTTAATCTGTCTGTATACGAAGACGATTTAGAAATCAAAAAGGATGCAGCAGATTCTACTGAATATAATTCTTCTGAAGAGTTAGCAACGATATTTAAATTGGACAGTAGCGTGCCATCGCGGTCTGTTGATGAAAAAAACGAGGCTAAGGGCGAAATCCGCGATATATTGAGCTCGCCGAAACTCGTACAGAATGTTAACCAGCACTTGAGAAGGCTATCCGTCGACCGGACTGATGACTGTGCTTCTAGTCAAAGCAACTCACTGCCCACTGACGTAGTCCCATGGCGAGCCAAACGGCAAACTCATAATTCACAAAAAGAAACTCGAGGTACGTGGTCCACTCTCATGCACGGTGTTTGGTTTTCACTGTGACCATTTGCATCTAGCTTTTTGTGTCCATCTTTGTTCACCTTTTAATTGTTAAGTTGCCTTTACTAATTAGTTGTTTTTTACCGTATGCCTTGTTTTTTATTGTTTCGACAGGCGATAACACGCAGTCGAAGCGCGATTGGCACGACACTGGCACGTTGATGTTAGCTTGTACCTACACCCTGATGTTCTCCCAATACCTGGCAGACTTGGACTGGCTGACGCTGCTCGGTTTGCTGCTGGCAATGATCACTGTTATCGCTATGCTAATAATCTAGCTTAAATTTATAACAATAGACTTAAGTAAGGACGGGCCCTTACTACCACCCGTCTTGCAGCAGTGTACCTAATGTTACTTTCAGTTTTAGTATAAACTCTGTGAAAAATTGACAGTTTGTATGGAAACAACAATGCTTAGGCCTGTGATTAACGCGCGTAAAACTAAAAAAGAATATTTAACAACTCCAATAACTGCCATTTGTTTTCAAAACTATATTCACGCTATTTCCTACTGTAATACAATAGATAGACAGTTCATTTTTACGAGCACTCCACGCTCAGTGTTCGCTGGTCGTATCGCGTTGCCCGCACGATTCGAGACCATGCAGGAATACATGTCTTCTTCTTCGAAATGATACCGGCTACTAGTTTATCCCGTGACAATAGCTATGTTGATAAGTTGGGCTATACCAGAGTCATATCAGAGACCACCTATCATTGATAAATTATGTAATTCTCACGTGTTGCAATGGTGGCCCTTTTGAAGCAAAAGTTGCCTTTGGGTTCCCGGTATAACGTATAGTCGGCGACAGCAAAAAAGTTGTTCGCTTACCTTAATTAGGCAATCCTTTTTGTGCGTTACATAAATAAAACCTATAATACGTAGATCAATTCTGTTAATGTATTTTAATTAATAGATTTACGCGCTAATTTAGCAAACTACTGCCAGTTTTTACCAATACAAGGATACACCTAAATGATGCCTTAATATTAATACTTACTAGTACTACTAGTACTACTAGCCATTGGCAACTGCAAAATATTTACTCATCGCGTTAGGCGTCACCTTGTATTAATGCGAACGGACCCACGTCAGCGTAGTTATCTTTTTAAAGTTAGGCATTTCGTTAATTTAGGTAAGTAAATACCTAGTTAGTAACGACTATATTTAATTACTACTTAATTATTTTTGCAATAAATATTGAAAGATTTCTGACACTAATCTTCCCATATTCGTCAGTTTAAATAAGAATAAGTATCGTACTCTTAGCTGTGATTAATTTACTTATGTTGTACTAAATACATACCTTCATGCTTAATGATAAGAAGGTATCTTTCTACTTAAATTAAAAATTATCTGTAACAATGTCTTTATCAAAATGATCGATTAAAAACATTGACAAGCTCTTACTTAGGTACCGACTTACCTAATTGAAATTAAATTAATTGATTTTTATTTGAAGACAGCATGGTTTTTTTAAGATATTGCATGATGAATGTATATGTTTTATTTGCTTTAGTTGTAGCCAAATATATACTTATGTGGATAAAAAGAATAGTGACCCAACATTCCGTTTGAAATTATGACTATTTTTTAAATAAAATTTGTTACCAAGATGTGTGTAATAAGTATTCATTAAGTCAGAATTGCCACGCAATGCTAGCTTTTGGTGGGTCATAATTTTATTTTGTTGACTGTATGTACTGTAATTAATAATAATACTAGGTAGGTAAGTACAAGTGGACTTAACATTCCATCGATGCTATTTTGAAGCTGAACAACTCTCTAAAGAATTTCTTAAGTAATAGTCTGTTCGTCATTATATATATTTATGATGCTGACTGTACATGCTGATCCACATAAATATACGTAGCTACCTACTTATTTATTTACATACCTATTATCTTTGTTATAATATATTTCTTAAAACTGGACAGTTACCCTAACTCCGTATATAAACATTTTATATAGGTGTCATGTAATCCCAATATTTTACCAATCCATTTAATGTAAATTTATTTCTAGGTGAAAATTGATTGCCAGCTGTCTACGGCCTGACTACGTTCTTTCACGTTACGAACTACGATTCGTTATTATAAGCTATTTTTAATTTAATTTAAGCTACTTTCTGTATTTTATCCTATGTAGTTAAACGTGACATTTACTATGTTTATGTAGAGGCTTCCAGATACATAAAGAGAGCGTTATTTATAATGATAAAAAGAGTTATAATTTAAATTAAATGTTTCAGTTTCATTTCTTGTTTTATTGTATTTACCTATGTTCTAGTAGGTAAACATATGTACACTTAAATTATAGAGGTGACAAATTGAGAGAACATTCGGTGATTCAGTTTATTGAAAGTACTCAGGTTTGCAGCGCCATCTATGTAAAACATGCTATACTTACTGCATATGTACAACATTCATTGAAGGCGAGCTTACCAAATGTTTAGTTAATACCATCATATTATAGATGGCGACACACGCGTATTGATTCAATAGTCCATTTAATTTTGTATAATGGTAGCTGTGTATTTTTTATACAACATTCACTTGCATTCTTGTATAAAACCAAGTATCCTAAATATTCTCAACCAGACTAGCTTTGCAAAAGTTATTAAAAAATATACTGGCAATACGTAAATTTATAGTGCTAAAAAAATGCAGTACTAGGGTTGTACGTGTAACATTTAGATGATATCAATAATATCAGTACAGCAGGTTAAGGAAATTAAATATCTCAATATTGCTGCCTTTAAAAAATATTTACTAAATACTAAGTTGTAAAGAAAATTCAAATTTATGAAAATGCAAGTTTTTTTTGGATGATTTAACAAATTCCTTAGTACTATTATGCTACTAACCAATCAATTCAATCTAATATCCTTGACTGGATCTTTATTTATTAATAAGTAAGGATTTAAATACGTAGGATTGAAGGTTTTTTATAATGAAAGTAAGTACTTATGTACACATAATACTGTTGCTATTTCTTCTTATTATTAATATGATTGCAGTGGTGCAGCCCTAGTAGCGAGAATCAAGAGTTGTCATCCTGAATGTCAAACCATAGTGTCATACAATAGTCCGCGTCTGTCATTAGTGTCAATTTTTTTGCAAGAAAACGTAATCGGATCGTACCTACGCGTGTTGTGAATATTATTTTCTAAATAAGCATTGTTATTTTCTTAAAATTGTTATAACTTGTTTGTGTGGTATAGCTATTGCGAAATTTTAGTGGATAGGTTTTACTCATGTTATAAGGCGCCGTTGCACGTGTTATTTTCGTAGATACACATGACGGCCGCCTACTTTGTTCCTGTTGACCTGTCTCCGATTGTGATCGTTTTAAAAGGTAACGGTTTTATATTAATATATGGTTTTGGATACAATTAAACTAATAACTTGTTCCAAATAGTCTGACTAATTAAAACAAATACTTTAGCCATAGTTAATCATTGTATGTGGGTTCATTGTTGCAAAGTTTATTTCGATGTTCCTATAATATTTTAGTCGTTAGTTTTTTCTTGTACAAGTTATAGTTCATGTCTTAAAATTACATACCGCATCATCACTTATAGTTCTGAGCATTATTAGTAAGTTAGGTAGGGTTAAATTCATACCAAAATAAGTCATGCTTATGAAAATTGGATACCTACACTAAAGGGAGAGAAGAAATCTGTCCTGGAGCCCACCAGAGAGACAGTAGGTTACTTATAGAACAAGTTATAGTTAAATAATTACTAACTACCAACCTACAACTCCATAATAATAATTCTAAGTCAGCTTGCAGCCCAAGAGTACTTGCCTATATGTAGTAAATTAGTAAATAATACATCAGTACATTTTAATCAATTAAAGAGGTAACAAATTAAATAGGTTTGTAATTTACATTACTTTTTCATCATTCAGAGAAATAAAGAAATTATTAACTATTCCTATTGTTTATATATCATAAAGTTTCCACCTAACATTCTACATTTACTACATTTGTATCTGCCTGAGCTATATCCTAAAAATATTCCTATTAACTTGCATTACTCATGTCAGTTTGCTGGTGTTGTTGTTTGTATATTTTCTCAGATTACCCATATTTTTGATACACATTATAATATCAAACTTTGTATAGTAATTGAACTATGGTTCTTTGGAACAAGGATGATCCTTAACTTGTCGAGTCAGGAAGCAATATGTTATAAACATTGGTCAGTTTGAACACGGAAACCTCGGTCCCCATTCTATATTTAGCACTGTACAAATTGCATTGTGGGTCTTAGGAACCGATTACTGTGCTACAGGATGTTTCCTGACTCCTGACTGTGTTTTGTTACATCTAGATGTTGATTTAGTCTGAATTTTTTGATACCTCTTTATCTTCACTCATAATGGTACCTTGTCATAAAAACTAGAATCAGATTTTTTTTCTCATGTAAACCATTAAAAGGTTTTTAAGAGTTGTCAATCACAAAAAAAAATGATGGATTCTATGACTCGTTAGAAATTCATTTCCTATCTAGAACAATAGGCTATAAACTCCACTCTACTTTAGAGTACACTTTTCCAAAATAATTATTATAATTTTTGTAAAATAACTCGATTCTCTGAACTAGACTAGACTTAGTTATATTATCTAAATTATCACCTTGTAAATGTGTAAATGTCAAGTTTCACAATACATGCATTGATGAATGAACTTGACGTTTACACCGTGAAACTATTGATGAACGCCACTAGTTTCGTAATGTAAATAGGGCTTTAAGGTATGGGCAACCCAAAAAAAATAGAACATAGTTTTGAAACAAGAAATATTTACAAACTTGTGTTTGGCTTACCAAGATGTATTTAGGTACCACAAATAATATTGATACATTTTGAGACTTTTTAGAACCTCATTGTCAGAATATTAACACTTGGGTATACTAGTCCCTTGTTGTATGTAAGTTATTTGTATATTAAACCTATCCCATCGTTCTGACCAATCTAGTCTAGTGGCTTTTTCATATAAATCAATTAGGCATTTCCAACATGTCATTCCATAATACTATTCAAGGTCCAATCTTGTGATAAAAGGAATCTGTTTACAATAAATATTTTTGTTCAATAAATGGATTATCTTCCTTTATGATTGTTGGTTTTATAAAATTCTAATACTCATGTATTAGCATGAGCAAGTAAGTATGTAAATTATGTGAGTTTTTTAAGCAAAATAATAGGTAATTTTTTTAACATTACTAAAAAAATATATTAACTTATGTTCTATTTATAGAAGCATTGTAGAACACTTTTATACTGAATATTTGAAAGTGGTTTTTTATAGATACGTTGAGATTAGAGAAAAAATGGGTTATATTTATAATTTTGAAATAACCATTCTAAGTTTACAATGCATTTTCTCATTATGATGGCAGAGCTTGTTTTTTCAGGGCTCTTCTATCTAGTGGATAGAGTCTAGTGTCTGATTCTAGTGACTAAATTATTGTATCTAGCCAATGACGCATAACCATAATCTCTCATAAGCATTTCTCAGATTAACGAAAAACCGGCCAAGTGCGAGTCGGACTCGCGCACGAAGGTTTCCGTACCATTATCTATAAAAATGGCAAAAAATCACGTTTGTTGTATGGGAGCCTCCTTAAATATTTATTTTAATCAATTTTTTAGTATTTGTTGTTATAGCGGCAGCAGAAATACATCATCTGTGAAAATTTCAACTCTCTAACTATCACGGTTCATGAGATACAGCCTGGTGACAGACAGATGGACGGACGGACGGACTGACGGACGGACGGACGGACAGCGAAATCTCAGTAATAGGGTTCCCGTTTTACCCTTTGGGTACGGAACCCTAAAAATCAATGAAACATGTACATAAGTTAGTAGTTACAAGTAGGTAGTTCCGTCTCATCACATACTTGTACAATGTACCTAAAAGGTCCCGTGAACTTGACCTTCAGTTCTGGCATTGATTCTCACCATTGTGGGCTATTTCCTATTTAGTGAAGTATATAAATATTCATTCATTTGGTAGCGGGCTTCTCTGTCTCCTTACCTATATGGTTTCAGTTATGTGTCGAAACATCCGTGTTTGACTTATGGCTAAATGAGTGAGTTGCCATGAGCACTAATGTTTTATTCAATCGCGTATACTTGACTTTTTTGAAAAATGTACTCTGTGTGTATCTAAATATAGATTGATTTTCAGTGCCAAAAGACACGCGACTAATTTCGCTGGCGTTACCTATGTTATTTTGTTGAAAAATGTGCTTCTCCTATGAGTTAATACGGTTTGTTTTTGGTATTGGCTGATAATTGGACGCGCGCGATGCACGCACCTGTAGACGCAGGGTCAACAAATTCGGAATGCAAATGGGAGATGATAGGTGAGACTTCAAGACAAACATTTTTCATCGAAATGTCATCAGTAACCCGAGCGAATTTAGTCGTGTGGATTTTACCACAGATATTCAGTCTTATGTACATCAAATAATACATTATCACGCCTATATTCCCCGAAGGGGTAGGCAGAGGTGCACTGCAGTGCGCCCACACTTCGCCGATGTATTTTTGGACCCAATGTAATAGGGGGCGAGCCTATTGCCATTATACCGGGCACATTCTCCCTCAATACGAGGGGGATTTTTGTGCTATAGTCCACCATGCTGGCCCAGTGCGGGTTGGTGAACTTCACACGCCTTTTCTATGGACGTGCAGGGGTGCTACTCTTGAAATCGACAACGATACATTCGAAACGACATGACATTACTTCGAATATATCGACCTTACCCTACTCTAACAAATGTTCGAATTCCTTGTCGTTTATCGTATCCATAGACTATGTTCGGAGTGAATGATACGAATAATAAATGCAAAGTTTGTTGAAAACCTGAATATTCTCTATGGCCTCATTTTTTAATCTGTGGGGCCTCTCTGTAACAAAAATAGATTGAGAATCTAAGATACATAAGACTCGCTAGCTCTTTCACGCTCGCTGTTTTTTGTATAGCGCCGTTTCGCTTTAACTACAGTCTTCTCTATCTACGATCATAAGGCTTCCAAAGATAGTAAAAGTCTTGACATTGTAAACTTCTGAAAACGTTAACAGAAATTAGCAGGAGAGCTCATGGCTACACTTGATATAAAAATTATAAATAATCACATCGTGCAACAGTTTTTATTTAATATTTTACTTACCCAATTGTTAATAGGTACTTATACTGTTGGTGTGTCGTTTTTAAATAAATAAACTGTTTTATTCCGTATATCACTTACTTTTATAATATTTAGACGAATTTGAATAATATTTGATATTGATAGGATACGAAATTCACTACACGATAATGCCGACGACGTCCTAAGAGGTGTCGTTGAGATTATCGCAAAAATCACATGTTGGTCGTGGTCAAATTCGAATATTCGTGTCCGACATTTAAACCTAAGAGTAGGGTTAAGCTCGATATATCGGATTATGTATCGTTCGTTCAGTCATCGATACGACATTAAAAACGATGGAACTTAGAGTAGGATTCGACACGACAAATGTCACGATATATCGATTATCGTTTTCAAGAGTAGCACCTCAGGTTTCCTCACGATGTTTTCCTTCACCGTCTCATAGCAAGTGGTAATCTCGGATGAAAAAGAGATTCGTACATAAACCCAGAGGTGCGAGCCGGAGTTGGAACCTGCACACTTTGATTGCAAGGCGTGCGTTCGACCACTCGGCTACCACTGCTTAAGCTTACTGCTTAAGTCTTATGTATGTTAACACAAAGTACATTTGAAAAAAAAAAGTGAATTCGCCTAGCTCTATTACTGATGATGATGTGATCCGCCCGATTTCGGTCATGGCGACAACTTCAACTCCTTTGCAAGATTTAGCGTTCGTGCGCTCGCATGTGGCTAATGTAGCCAATCTTCTTTAAGAAGGCACATCGTTCACATAATTATAATGAACTAGCTGTGCCCGCGGTTTCACCCGCGCTAATAGTTACTTAGGCGTAGAGTGATGTTATAAAGTCTATGATTATAAGTCTATAATACCCGATTCATGTTCGGGAATTTTCCCGTTTTTGCCACATTATTCGTTGCTGCTCCGCTCCTATTGGTCGTAGCGTGATGATATATAGCTTATAACCTTCCTCGATAAATGAACTATTTAACACAAAAAGAATTATTCAATTCGGACCAGTAGTTCCTGAGATTAGCGCGTTCAACCAAACAAACTCTTTAGCTTTATAATATTATTATATAGTATAGATAGATGACCGCAGGTGGTCGGGCGTTCAGTGCATCACGCTTGACATCAAGTTCGATGCACCGTCTTACTTCAAAAGAGTGGACTTTCCTTTTAATGGAATTTCTCCATTCTAGCCTATTCGATGCCCGCTCCTCCTATCTAAAAGGATCTATATTGCACTTTTTCATGTGCCGGTTAAGCACGTCTTTATACCTGAGGAGTTGTCCGCCATGCTTACGCTTGCCCTCCTTACACCGTTACAAGAATTAGATGTTGACATGCAAATGAGGTCTATTTATTGTTGCGATCTTGGACAGAATTATTTAACCTACCTAGGTAGGTACATGTAGCGGGCCAAGACAAAAGAACGTTGATCTGATAAAAATCTAGTGCATTTCATCTCAAATATTTGGGTGACTGCCCGTCGAGATAACGCAAGGCCCCGCGGCTTATCTAATCATTGTTTTTGTCCCAAAGTTATCTCTTTCAGTTTGAGCAGGTACGTACCGGGTACGTACCGGGTCTGCATGAGACCGTTAGTAAGTTGTTCTATGCACACTTAGCTATAAAACCGTTTTTATGCATATGTTTGTATGTTGATCCGCGAGCCGTTGCTTTTCGCAGATTTCCATAAGACAGTTGTAATTTAATCAGTACGTTGTATTAGTACCCTAAATCATTAGGCCCCTATGCTTTTGTCTGTGGCCAAAACCACGCGACTTAATTCACTTGCGTCATCGATGGAAACTCATTGAAAAATGTGCTTCTTGTATGAGTTAATACAGTTAGTTTTGCTTTTGTCAACAAATAGATAGCGCGCTTTTTGATGCGCATATTTGTGTAGAACTTACCTTGTTTAAATTTTGCAACTTATTATATTCAGAAACACCTGATAAGATTATATTCCTCTCTTAATGGTCAAGGTCTGTAGATTTGATAGAATAGAACCAGTAGCCCATGTCGCATATGAACAGTCCAGTTAGCGTGATTAACGCCCTTAACGCTACGATTTCTAATTTTAGAATGACCAATATTGAATGTTACTAGTTAAACTGTTATATTTGTCACAACACATATGTACTTGAAATATATCGTCATAGATAGTAGATAGATACTATGTATGTATGTAGTGAGTAGGTAGTATCTATCTACTACCTATTAGACTTGGCTGGCACCGACTTCAAATAAATGAGTGGGTAGCGCTTATAATACTTAAATTAATTTATTTTCGCTTTTGAGTGCCTATTTGTGGTTTTGAGGTCGGTTTTTTTTTTAAATATTTTTTTAAGTTATAAAAAAGAATATTTTCGATGACACGAGCGTTTTTCTCCGCGTGGCTTTACCGTGAAATCTTAATCTTTATTGTATTGACACAGAGTACATTTTCCAAAAAAAGTTAAGTTCACTCGCCGCAGTTGGTGTAGGTCGTGAGAGAGTCAACAGCGAGAAAGTGTCATAAGGCTTATCAGGGTGCATGATGATCCAGAAGTAGACAGTTAGCCTTGGTATCGGTGTTTAAGTGGCTCGGTAGTGCAACGATCGCAATGATCGCCGGACCGTAAACTCATAAAGGCCTAGATACACTAGGACGTCAAGATACGCGCGGCAATTATTATTTTTGAATGGACTACGCTGTTGGCCGTGAGGTGGCCTTTACAGCTTTACCGGAGTAGTGGCGAGCGCAGAGTGCACTCCAACCAAGGCCTTAAGGGCGGAAAAGGGTGGCAACTAGCTCAAGGGCGCCACAGAGGGCACGACCTCGGCTTGGGCAGTTACCGTGAGGGGAGAGGTAGTGACTGTGCTCCTAGGTGCAAAGATGCACCTACGAGCGGAAGAGGGGGTTCCTCAACCTCGCCGGCGAGATCGGTGTCTGTTTGAGGCTGGTGTAGGTGTGTTGGTGGACCTCTCGACGCCCGGGTCGAGGAGGGCGGTGAATACTTAAACGAACTGTATTGACTCATAAAAAAAGGTTATTCTTCAACGGAATGTCATCGACAGCGTAAGCGAATTTTGAGGAGTAGCTTGACCACGGAAATTCAATCTTTATTTCTATTGAAACAGTTCGTTTTGGTATTGAAAATAAATATTAACGCGCGGAAATTATGACGCCCCTGTGTATTTGGGGCTTGACGTGTATGCACTCGGCAATAATAGTCGTTTCCGTTCGTCGTTACGTTTTCTCATGTTTCTGTCTTGAGAAATCGAAATGGTTATATGCCAATTAGCTGCAACTTTGACCACTACACTTTCATCGGATTTCATTTCACTAATGTAAACGTCCATTTAAAAGTAATTACGTGTAAGTTCAAAGGCTACGTCGACTACTTTATATCTATATTTATTATCCGTCGTGGAATTATTTGTAGCCGAGTGGTCGAATGCACGCCTTGCAATTCAAAGTGTGTAGGTTCAAACCCCGACTCGCACCTCTGGGTTTCATGTGCGAATCTCATTTACATCCGAGATTACCACTTGCTATGAAACGGTGAAGGAAATCATCGTGAGGAAACCTGCACGTTTGAGGGAACTTGACTAGTTCTCGATATGTGAAGTCTGCCAACCGGCACTGGGCCAGCGTGGTGGACTATGGCCTGAATCCCCCTCGCATTGAGGGGAGGCCCGTGCCCAGCAGTGGGACGTTAAAAGGGTGTAGTTAGTGGAATTAGAATTTATAATCGAGTCGTTTTGATTTGTGCCTAAGATTCCTGGTGTAAATATGAAAGGCTTCATAAATAATCTATGCGATTTGTATATTTGAATTGCAAACAAGTTGGTTAATTTCGATTTAATATTATTTATAAAGATAGACTAACGTTATAAATGGCTATCTATTATTCCTTGTATTCAATATAACTGTCGCTCACCGCAGATTGGTGAAATCGCGACTAACGGTAGATACTGCCTAGCGCTTGATTTAATCCTATTAAATTAAACGTTCATCTGATAACGCTTAGCGGAGCTTGTAAACTTTCTGAGACTCGCGTCTACTAAAACAATCGCATCAAAAGGACATTGTCGTGAGAATGGCATCTTTTTTCTATGGAAGATTGATTCAGACTATACAAATTCCTTTTTTAATAATAAGTCTTGTTAGCCCCTATTATGGCTAAATTCTATAACAAAAGTTACATGAAAGTGAAGCTAAAATTAATAAAAATTGCATTAGCCGACGATAAGTAGATCACGGGACCAGTGTGAGTTCCATAGATGCTAGCGTAATATTTTTTTGAGTCGAGACGCTTGTAGACCCAAAGACTTATTTGGGGGTATGGTTTTCTTTATATTGATAAACAAATTTTATTATTCTCACGCAAAAAAAAATGCCAATATAATTTTGACGCTATTGTAACTTGGAGGTACCTACCATGTGATGAATATTTATTGGCAGATTTTGACCTCCATCCATAGGAAATAAAACAGCCAGTATCGCTCCGCTGCCCGCCGTCTAGCATTACAACTCGAATCAACGTCTTCTACTTATGCACTGATCGCTCGAAACTGTATTCTATGATCCGTGTCCACTTGGCACGCAATGCCGTGGATTTCTTGCTATACCTGTTTATAATCTACACTGTAATGTTTCTACTTTAAAGTATCTCTTACAATACACCCAACTGGCGTCGAATCGTTTTTATCTGCGAAAAAAAATGTATTGTTTCTGTAATTGTTGTTGGTTCTAACGAAAGTAGGGTAGAAGGTCAGACGCTCGGATCGTCTTAGGAATAAAATAAAAGATGTCTGAAGTAAATATTTGAAGGGTTCCGAGATGGTCTCTTTTCGCTTCTAAGTGATGTGTCAACATTTCTCTGCGCCCGGGAATCGTTTGGAATTATCCGGGAAGCCGGAGCTTATCGGTCACGTAATTGGCCTACTGGGAATCGGATATAAAGCTTATTGAAAAATTGACTCCGTTTACATTAGCTCTTCCCTTTCACCACCAATTTTGTTAACTTTCAAATGAACTTCTTGAAACAATTTGTTACTATTTTATTAATCTTTGTTTGTTATACATTTATTACATTATGCTGTAATATATATAATAACTAGCTACTACGTACACGAAACTAGACGCAGTAATAACATGTTAACTGTAAATAGTCTCGTAATCCGTAGTAAAACGGTCCGTTCTTAGAAAGTAAGTGTTCTCAAGGGAGACGTAGCAAGGAATTGTCGCTAGCCCTAAGGGGATGCTCTTCTCTGTAGAATATGTTTACTTTCAATATATAGAAGAGAAAATTTCCGGTCAAGCCAGTTCACAGTTCTTGAAATCTAAAAGCTTGTCCAATTTCGAATTGATAAAAATATCTCGCGTAGGATTTACATCGTATGCCTATAAATGAATCACATGACATTTAAGTGTTCTTGAAAAACGCAAGTTATTGTATGAATAATTTTGATCTTTTTGGTACCATAATAAACTAAACAGTTGCTTTAAAAATAGTGCGAATGGTTTTCTTGTTTGAATGATTGCATAAAAACGTTCAAGTGCAAAGTGATTGATCTTTTGTTTCCATTGATAAATATATGGATGTGATCGATTTTATTAATGTAGAGAGTTTTTATTTGTTCTCATTGTGTGTCCATCTGCCCACACGGCTGGAACCAGTCTGCTAAGATAATCAATGGGACTTGTATGTACCGATATTATGTTTATTGGCCAGATGTTGCTTCTGCACTTTCTCTTTATCTGCTTATAAAATCTGCCAAAAATTAAATTAGCTTTGAAATTGTCCAATAATTAAATCAATATCTGTTGCCTCCAAATTTTTTAAAATTTCATAATTCTTAAGATTTTTTTTTTTAAAGAGTGATTAAAAAAGGTTTGAAGATGGATTGAAATCTATAATTTTCGGGGTAAGAAAGAATGGTACACACATTAATGATCCTTAAGGTTCCGCCTTAAGTATACCCATAGTTTCCTCATCATTACGTTTATCCTTAAAAATTCTTCGTGTAACGTGTTTTTGCGCTCGTCCCCGTTCTGCAGAATGCATCTTTTATCGCGATTTTCTTCGAAGACACCGGCGTCCAGCAGAACCGGCTTCCGCGTGACGTGTTCGGAGTGCGACTAATGGGCCGCTTCGTTGTGCCAGTAACGCTCCTCGCGCCGCGCCAACAGGTGCGCTTCGGTAACTCCTGCGTTATTCTGCTGCCCTGGTAGTCGTCCGTTTCAGCCAAAATATTAAGTCTTCAGTGTTGTGTTTGTGTTGATAGTGTATTACTTACTGTTTCTTTCCTAAAAGGTAAATACATGTTAAGATTTAAAAAAAAAGGATTTTTAAGGTTTTGTTTATTGAAAGGTTCATCAAGTTAGTATCCTTATATAACCAATAATTCGTGGTGACCCAATCTGATCAGGCCACGAGAGAAAGTTACAGATAATTTATATTACCCTCTCTGCGATATGTTTTCCTCGGCGAATACGAGTTGTTTTTATATATTTTTATTTTATCGAGTTAACTTGGGGTCGTGCTTAAAAGTAATTGCAGAAAATTTATTAGCGGTGTTGCATACTTATTACTTACATGGAATAATTGTATCATGCGTTGGGGCTACACGCTTTGTGATATCTGTCATAATGTTATATTTTCACTTCTAACTCTTAACTAAATAAAAGTTATTATTCATTGGTTTATTTATAATGTCTTACGAACGAACCTCGGTAGGTATTCTGTCTGCAAACATTGAGATATCTAGAGAATGTCTGCAAGCTACTTAGCAACTTTATACAAATTTGGAAAGTAACTTGAATCATTTTACCTGCTCATACGAAACCATGTCTTCTATATCATTAAACGCCGTCTATAATTGTCATTAAACGTCGCTTTATATTACACTGCGGCATTTAAGGTTACCAATACAATAAACACGACCAAATCTAAGATGTCGCGTTGTTACTCAAATAGCCGTGTCAATGAACTTAATTGTGGCTGGATGAATGCATTAATACTTAATTTAATACACACATTGTAAAGTGAGCAACGAGCGTAAGAAGTTCTTGGCCTTGCGGTCACTGTGGCCACTCGCGGTAGACAAACAGTACAGTTGTGATTTAAAATGAAATATCTGTCTATACAATTATATGCGCCAATGATATACATTTGCTCGAACAATCTTACTCATTTGTAATAGGACCCATGAAGTTATCTTCGTCATATTATTTGCAGATTTCGCTCAAAATTTTAGCGAGAGTGCACTAACTCATAGTGCATCTAGCGCACAGTTTTCATATCGCAGTGATAATTAAGATAAAATGGCGTGCACTAGCAATTTAGAAACCGGCGGTGTCTGTTGTTGACACATTGTCAGTCCCACGAGGTATCTCGAGATGTGGTTTTTTTGATAACATAGTTGAGTTGAGATTACATCTAGGCTGAATACTTGCTCATACAAGTTAATCATGGTAATGATCTACCCACTCGCGGTGAATGTTACGAAAAATCTCTAAAATCTTGCTGACATTACGTCATCTTTTCATGCAAAATGTGATAAATAAATTAGTTTACTTAGATAACGTGCGTGACCATATGACCTGCCTTGCGGGCGGGTCTATCCTAAACAATGTCAACGACACTAAACTAAAAATATTTGTGATTCGGGCCGGGTTGAATCATAATGCTGTTTGCAACACATTTGGCTCTGAAATGCACCGTTTTGTGCGGTACTGAAATTTGCGGGGAATACAGTCGGACTGAAGTTTTTTAATTAGCATTATACTTGATGCACCTTCATGCAATTGTATCCCTTACATTCCCAACATCAAGGCATATATTTCCTCAAGTCTTGAATACTTAATGCGCAGTGTACCCAGACTTTACCCCTGGCGACTCCTTTGAAACGTATAGGTTACGTCACGTACTGGTACTGCCGCTGTTTTCTTTACGTTGCGGACTCTACTCGTAAAAGCAGACATTCAGCTTAGCATTTATATTAAAATTTCTGTCCTTGCAGCTTTATGAAGATGTCTCTTATGCTACATGTTGGGCTACCGCTAGTCTAATTCAGTATCGATATTTTTGGATTACAGCTGTCGTAAGAACCATCTTTTTGTTTTGTGATTCATCGGTGGTGATGGCAGAAATGCTTCTGACAGTTTCTTCGAATCGGTTTTTTGCAAGATAATAAATTAGTATAAGAGTCCACAACCTAACATTTAGAAAAACCTAATTGACATTAAATGTTATTTATGCATCAAGCATCTATACGAGACATAATACCATTAGTGGATCAAAGTTAATGTAATTCGAAACCAAGGTTAAGATTTGAATCTATCTTCCTAAAAAGTAACTCCTAACATTTAGCTTTAGGTATGACAATCTTGCAAAATGTTCTAAGAACGGATGAACTGGATTTATGTTTACTCAATGGTGGATGTGTTAGATTATGCCGAGCTGGTTTAGTTTCGTCTGACGTATTTATTGCGCTTGTGTCAGGATTGAAAAGACAAACTTTGTAATTAATTCATATTCCAACAACGATGTTGAAACTATAAATAAATAACAATTAAAATTAAACTTTAACTTTAAGTCTCTTTACTAAAGTTTGTACGAAACCCTCGTTTCACAAAGTCTTCCAAAAGCTTAGCTAGCGTTTTTTGTCCCTTTGTTTACAGTTACGTCCGATTTACTGTAATTATAAACTAACGTTATAAAGCGCATAATATTTTTTAACCCGCTCTGGGCCGTTGTTCTCTTTACTTGTGAATCCTTTATCTCCGTATATTTAAATGTATTCGTTGTTATTTGTAGTTCTATTTTAGTTTTCATATCATCGCTATTATAAAATATTAAATTCAGTTATAGTAACATTATGCACTTGTCGCTAAAGGATTCTGTGTTGCAACGTGCACAGCATGTTGCCCTTCTCGTGCTCTCTGGTCTAAGTAATGGCCCTGTTTTCTCCCAGCAAAAACTAAAGCAACAAGTCTGCCTGACTCATTGGTTCGGTTTGCTTAACAACCGCGATTTCAGCTACGTGCTCATGCTATCTTGGGTATATGATTTACATCTTATAACATATACGATCCGAGCGAATGTTGCGTCCGTGGGTGTTGTCATCGCGTTTAAATATGGCCGCAACATAAAAGCAGAATTCATATTGGTTTTCTTGAAATAACGCGAGGCCGATTTCTTTCATCCATAAGATTGCTCTTTTTTATCCTTGTACGGAGGTAGTCTTATACTTATCTATAAATATTATACGGTTGTAAAGTTGAAAATTTAAAGAACTAAATTGCACATTAAGTCCTTTAAAAAGTTACCTTAAAGAAAGCTACTTACTGTATCTGACAGCTGTAGCGCAGAGTAAACTGCAGGGTGCAGTATTGCAAAAACTTACAGTTTGTAATAAGTAAGATAAGGAGAGGAAAATCTATACTGCGGGTCGTTTGCCGGCTATCTTTACGAGTTTTGCAAATATTGACAATCGCCATTATCGTTTCTTACGTGGCTTGTTGGAATACTTACTCATGATTCACTTTCAAATGGGAGCAGATAGTATGTGACGAGTTGTATATCGCATCTCTTATAAAAGTCAAATAAATGTCAATCTTAATGTGCATGATTTATTTATATTAACAATACATCACGAATGTCTATTTATTCTCAACGAGCGAGATTCAATCCTGTCATTATAACTCTTTATTTTTTAGAAGGTTGTTGTTAAGGCTGCTGCAATCATGCATAATATGATCCATAATTCATTTAACATAATCGTAGTCTTCAAGATTCATAAAATATGTATTAGGTCCCAAATTTTAATATTAATGTGTTTTTCTGAGTGATTATAATTTATTTCATCATTGGGATTCAGCTGAAGGATCTCTTGTTTCATCGTATTATAGTTACATTTATTCGGATATTCGAGATTTAGGTTACTTTTATCCAAAAAAAGTTAATGCGCACTTTTATGTTAATACAATCTTGGCAAGGTTATGTAAAAGTTGTGTTAATTTCACTTTGGCATTATCGTTCACGGCCAGCTTTGCCTTTCATCGAAATTAAATTAAAACTCAACAACGAAAGTGTTGTGTAATGTAATTGATTTTATTGTTTCCTTATGTGTATGTATATTTAAATTCAGTAGGGAAACATTAATGTTTCATAAAATGGCGGCAACGCTTAATTAAAAGTGATTATTGATATTTTTTCCGATTTTTAGATGTGCTTAATGTGCTTTTGGTTTCGTGCGTTGCTTGTTTGGTGTAGCTATGGCAAAGGCACTGTTGCTAGCTTATATCATACTTATTGGAAAGATGATTGGAATGATCCAGTACAGTGCGATTTACCAGGAATTTTCTCCCTCGCACCACCAAATTGTGGAATGAACTTCCTGCAGCGGTGTTCCCGGACCGATGCGACAAAGGTATCTTCAAGAAACGAGCATACTCATTCCTTAAAGGCCGGCAACGCACTTGCGATGCCCCTGGTGTTGCAGGTGTCCATGGGCGGCGTTGATCACTTACCATCAGGTGAAACGTCTGCTCGTTTGTCTCCCTATCTCATAAAAAAAAAAAAAACAAAAAAAAAAAAGATGTATTTTTGGAAAGAAAATAAAAGTGTCTCACTAATTGTAAATTTCCTTTGTCTATCCATTTTAACGAAACACTTTTCGTTAACATCATCCTTGTATTCCTAAATGGGTTCACTCAAACGATCACCCGCCTCTGACTCATACTGAAATCCCGTTCTTGGTCATGGTTTAAATGGTTCATTATCCCAATCGGCACCATTACTACTTTCTACAAAAAAGAAAGATCGACTTTTATTGTTGTTGTTTTTTTTCTATAGTCGCCTACTTCTGCGGCATCATTTGCATCGGCGAACGTGTTTTCTGCATCATTAACATGTTTTTTCTTTAACTCTTATGCATTCATGTCAGGTTGTTGATGCGGTTCGCAATGCGGATCCGCGGTTGTTACACATTACTCCCGTACATAATAGTGCTGGCTTGGAGCCGTGTGAATTGGACTGAGAGAGACACGCGATAGTGATGTTCTATTAGGGTTTTTAAATACGACTCTACGCTTTTTAGGGTTCCGTACCCAAAGGGTAAAACGGGAACCCTATTGCTGAGACTTCACTGTCCGTCCGTCCGTCCGTTCGTCCGTCTGTCACCAGGCTTTATCTCATGAACCGTGATAGTTAGAGAGTTGAAATTTTCACAGATGATGTATTTATATTGCCGCTATAACAACAAATACTAAAAAACAGAATAAAATAATTATTGAAGGGGGCTCCCATACAACAAACGTGATTTTTTTGCCGTGTTTTGTAGATAATGGTACGGAACCCTTTGTGCGCGAGTCCGACTCGCACTTGGCCGGTTTTTGTATATGCCAGTGTCACCTATATTCATATTTTCAAGTTTATAGTCATAATCATAACTAGTTTTGGAAATTAAAACAAAATAGGAAACGCTAGGGGACTGAAAGCTTTTGTTTTTGTGCAGTGGTAATCTGATTTTAGGTTTTTCTAGCTGTTTAACGGAATACAAGGGCCTCGTGAAAAAGAAATTCTCGGTTATTCACGGAAGAAAATTTAGTTTACCGTTTTGATAAGAACTGTCTTTCAATCGTTATCATACAACATCTGGGCGTGATGATAGCATTCGGCTTCTAAGAAGTTAGACATACTTTGACATCATTTAGGTATCTGTTATCTTAAATTCTTTCATGACTAATGCAGGAATAGTAATTTGAAACAGGTGAAAGTTTTTAAAAATGCTTTTTGCATAAGCTTTTTAGCCTCCAGCTTGGTACTTCCTAATTTGTTTATTTTTTGCATACCGCAACATTATATAACATTTCCATCTTCTGAACAACCAAAGTTTTAAAATAACGTCTCATTTCATCCTACGTAACTTATTTTGTAGTCGTACCGTGTCTGGTATCCCGCCGCTTACTCTGATATTGTTTTGAACAGATGTCACCCGTCGTATACCTAAACCTTCCAGAAGTTTCGAATTACGATTATATACTTATGAATTTAAACGTTATCTCGCTACACATAGCTATAGCTTTCCAGTCCCAGTTGTGTAAGTTTCCGCTTTGGAGTTCACTTTTAAAAACAATGTATGGCATAACTGCCTGAGGAAATTTTATCATACCTATTGTGTAGTTAAGTCCATAAGCTAGTGTTTCTTTTAAGCAAGTTTTAGTTACCGTACGTTGTTAAATGTTGATACTTATTGAATAAAACAAAGGGTAATGTATTATTTCATTATTCTGTCATATAAATTTGTATTTCGAAACTATCCTAAGTGCTGACTGCTGAGTTACAGGGTTTTCCCTTTGAGTAGAAAAAATCAGACGTCGTCCATAGTTTAAGCTGTCTAGACTTCTCGTTTTCTTCGTAGCAGACGCTACAGAAATTTCAATGCGCTAGACTTTTTAGCATTTTTGTAGTTCGTTACAGTGGGTCCCAGGTTTATTGTGTTCGGCTGCTGTTGAGCGATCTTCAATATTTTATAGATTTATTCTGAGAATGAAGTACTTTCAGTTATTACAAAAGTTAATTTCAGTGTCTTTTCAGTTGCACCATTCAAGATGCCGATGTTTACACCTGCATTTCTTTTAGTTAATGTTTTCGTGTATTTCATCTGCTAATTTGATTCAATTATATTTTAGCTACGATGGGCATAGTATCAATATCTCTTCAAGTTCTTTAACAACAACAAATATAACACTTAAGCACTAAATAATATGACCTATATTTCCCTAATAAGGTATTGGCAATTTCTTACGCAACTCGTACTCACACGGCCTGTCGTAAAAATACCGTAATGCCGTTTTTAAGAGTGATAAGCAACATATTACTCGCTACCCTTTGTTTACGACCGACTTAAGTATGTACAATGTCAATGCCAATTACAGTTTGTCGAGTAAACATCGCCGTTTCTAAGCCGCGTTGAGGCCGTGGTATTTTCAAAGACTCCAACCGTCAAAGGAATATAACCCTTACAAACGAAAAGACATGTTCGTTTTTGACTTGGAGTGACTTTTTTAAAATTGGATGTAGCCTTAACTTTAACGTTTTAATAAAATGCAGCAAGCGAAAAGACAGCTTTTCCTAACGATTATGGTGTCATATAAATAATAATGATATAATATTGCACTGTTTCGTTAAAATCTGTGTTCGTATATGTTACACTGAAACGTCGAAACGGGCGTTTTAAATTTTTGCCAATATCAAAACGATCTTTATTGACTCATAGAAATGCCTGACGGTGCGAGCGAAATTAAGCTCTTGGGGGCGTGGTTTGTACCACAGAAATTAAATCTTTATGTATATTGACACAAAGTTCGTTTTAGTATTGACTGCGTACATTACGTAGGCCTTAGAGAGGATTTTGCAAAATATTTTGCATTTGTGTGCAGAAACTGCATATTGTTTATCAATAAACAAGTCAAAAGGACGCAACCGATACGATTAATGAGTAAAGATAAAGTAAGATTTATCAGATACCATTGTAATAAGTAGCTACTTACCCAGTGAGCGATTTATGGCGAGTGCCTATCAGTTAGCACGCATGTGAAGACAAGACCTCTGACACGGATTGGCTGGCTCGCTCTCTGTCTTATTTCATACGAGAGATAGAGATATAATCAACATATTCTATGACATAAGTCTTGCCTTGGCGCTCATGCTACAACTACTGGACATTAGTTTCTCGTCTTTGACCTTACACCGTCGCTACCGTATATAGAGCATGATTAGCCAATGATTAACTTGTCGTGTCTACATGATCGAAGCGATGTCCGATAGTGTCGATCGTTATCGTTATTAATTAATATTGCGATACAATGCGTTATAAACATAGTTAATAAAGCGTGCTTGTGTATTAGTATTAACGAAGTAGTTGCAAGTAATCCAAAGCTAAGACTCATTTAAAAATTATTGTGAAGAAACAGACAAAATAAAAAAAAATATAAATAAAGCCAGGCAACACATACTCATCGTATGATCTCAAATTAAAGGAAAACTTGTATTACGCGTGCTATACAATGGACTGGGGGCGATCCTTATTACAATTGGACCAGGGCTAATACTGAAAAGGCCATTTCCGAAATTTGCCGGTGACGGGAATCGAACCCGCAACCACCCAGTGCACTGAACCAAGCGGCCTACGCTCTCAAACAATTATATCAAACCATTGCGCATCGTCAAGCAAAAAATCAACATCAGCATCTAGACAATCAACATATCAGATGATCTTACCTACATAAATTAATAAATATATATATACATCACCACGCCTTTATTCCCTGAAGGGGTAGGCAGAGGTGTAATGCAGCACCCACACTTCGCCGATGTATTTTGATCCCAATGTAATAGGGAGTGAGCCTATTGCCATTATGCCGAGCACATTCCCCTTCAATACGAGGGTGATTTCGGCCATAGTCTACGCTGGCCTAGTGCGAGTTGGTGAACTACACGCCTTTCCATAGACGTGTAGGTCTCCTCACGATGTTTTTCTTCGCCGTTCAGCTAGTGTTAATCATTATTGAAAGTGAAACACTGATAGATGAATAGCAAGTCTATGTGCGTCACATTAAGTCACGTATAATAACGTTGAGATTTATATTTCCTACTAGAGGCCATGGAAGCGATGGTTGCTTAACCAGATCGGCAATTAACGTGATTAAAAGCGGTTAACGGGGCTGCTGTATAGCCACAGTACAATCGATTCAACTTGCAATAAGCAGATGTGATGAAAGAGCCTTAATAATCCTTGTATTTTTGATGATTCACGAATTATAAGAACCGCAGTTTGTAAAATAAACTGTATGGCATTCTAAAGTTTTTAAGACTTAAAAGTTTTGGATGCGTGAGTTCGAAAGCTTCTCAAGGCTAATTGAAAAAAGTGCTCCTACGTTTAATAGTTGAAGTAAAAGATAGTAGCTTTCATTAACATTGTTTTGTCATTATAAAACCTGCTTTGAGCTACGTTTCAAATTTTCAATGTTAGCAAATCTATTCGCTTTAATCAACGATTCTCATTTCAATCCGCGATCAATCGTCATAAAAACTGACTGATTAACCTTTTTCATACTTTTGTTAATGTAAAATTGAAATTAGAAATACCTAATTCATTACATCTATGTAACTTGACTATAAGTAGACTATGAGTAGTCGAGCAAGGCAAAAGATTAAACATACGTCGCAAGTCACACGTTTCAATACAACGTGTTACTTAATAACACAGATTAGATGATGACGCATCCAAGTAAGAGTCTGTCCCGGGACGATTGCTGTTGCTACATTCCCTTACGCGGTGCGAGGCGACAATAGAACAAAGCCTTTTGACCATTCGCGCGAAATGATAGCGATAAATGTAACAACATTGTTTGCGTTCTGCGATTTGTCCGCGGTTAGTTTCTCACTCGCAAATGATAGTACATAGTAATGTAGGGTTATTGGGGATGTTGATATCATAATTAATTACAATGGTATGTGGTACTGCGTCATTTATAGTAGCCTGTGTACAGAAGTGACTTAGGTGTCACGCATGTATTGATGACACATTTTTATTCATTTATTGTAAAACCCTTGCCACTCAAGGCTAAGATATTATCTTTATTTTATTTCCTCAGGAAAATGTTTTAAGAGCACGTTAATTTTGTTTCCAGGTCGCTTCAACGCCTGCCCAGCCTTATTCTGTATTCATCACTGCCACGATTCCGCCCTATAGTGCGCTAAATGCCGCCATGCTAGACAGAATTTACATTAATTATAAGAACGAAGCTCAAGGCTATAGAAAGGTCCAAGGGTGCTGGCGTACGTGACGTCGTCGAGAGCATAAGGAGGGCGATATGAGCCAGTCGCAGGACGAGGCCCGTGCGGCTAGGATACAGAAGTACAAGGAGGAGAGGAGAAAGCAACTGACAGCCAGAACAGCGACGCTATTCTCAGCCAACGTCACCGAACGGTCAGTTACATTTCCTGTCGTTACATATGTACATGTCGAGTGCAATTTGATGTGTTAACTATTTTTTTGTTGTTAATTCCAGGCGTCCGAGAAAACCAGCCGAACGTACTCCGCCTGAGGATCCTACCGCTCATCTCAAGTCTTCCTCGGAGCTTAATCTTAATACAGCTTCAACTTCAGTGCCTATTAGAACTACTCGTACTTCTCGCTTAAGAGCCGCCGCCGCAAATTCAGACACTTCGCCGTCTCCAAAAAAGTCAAATAGGAGCTCTTCAGTCCAATCTCTGCTTGAAGATGTGAAAAATAAATCGCCCAAGAATTTCAAATTAATAGATAGAGATAAAGTAAAATCTAACAGACGACAGAGTCATGAAAAAGAAAACGTTAAAAGTACGCCAGCGATGTACGCTGATAAAGAAATTGGTGCTATTAAGACGAAATCTAAACATTCCATTACTAAAAATATTTTAGAAAAAGACAAAAGTAATTTTATAATGACTAGTCCTAAAGGGAAGAGTGTTGACGAAAAGAAAGTTTCCAAGACAGTTGACGGTAAAAAGAAGAATGCCAAGATAGAAGAGAAGAATATTAGTATTGAAAAATACGAAGAGAAACGCGAGAAACCTTCGCGCGTCGACAGTGAAGAATTTTTTAACGATATTGTAAACGACGATGACATAACGAATAGCTTAGGAAATGATAAAATCGAAGATTTGTTTAATGACCTTGTTGTTGATGTTGATGACCAGAAACCAATCGAATTTAAGATTGAGGAGGTTCTGGATGAAAAAGGGCTCAATAATAGTCACAGTAGTCGTATTCCTGCCGCTGATGAAGCAATAGATGTTAATTATTTAAAAGTAAAAGATAGTGTAGTGCCAAAAGTTAAGGAGGATATCGGCGGCTTACTAGGGGCAGTGTGTGTACGCAAAGTGGAAAGATTCAGTGAATTGCTCAGCAACTTATGTTCGCCTTGTGAGGCCGACATATTGTTTGAAGACATCTTGGTTGAAAATGGAATTCATGGGGACGTTAAATTGGTGAGTTAAACGACAAATGTAATTTTGTGTTTTATATATTCGAAGACAAGTTGCATTTTACGTAAATTAGAATTATAGCGAGTAGCTAGGAGTAGTGAGGTAGTAGGATTATTATTCTTTGAGCCTTCATCATTGTTCTGAGTGTTCTAGACCGCGTTTTATGTAACGCAATTGTTATACTTACTACCTCTATAACAAGTCGATTGTCTTCTTAGTAATTGGAATTAGTCACCTCCGCACTTATTATTTTGTGGTTTCAATAATAACACCTTACTCAATGCCATTGTTTTAATTCATAATCGACCTTTGACAATCCATCAAATTGCCATTTTCAACATTTCCACGCATTATGTGGCACACGTGGAACAGTCAACGTTTTACCTAGCTACCTAGTTAAGAGAATCTGCGAAGGCATCTAGTCGGTGACCTTATAGCGCTACGAAGCCTAGGAAATAGCATTAGCAATGTTTTTGCGGATCGATATTTTGTGCTACCATTTCAATTTTGTGAACAAATATGTCAAGCACATAATAAAAGGTTATATATATAGTAATAAAATGATACTTTAAGTTGGTGAAATAAGTCCGTTCCTACAGCTTGACGGCAATTCGTCGCAAAAATGTGTCACCCAAAGTACGCCAACTTTAAAATTGCCGAATATGTTCGTCAAAGATCGAACCGGTTTGAAATTTTGCTCAAAGCTCCTTATCGCCTCGCCTGCCTGTCATCGCCGCGAGGCTCAAGCCTTTTCGATGAATTAACATTTTGATTAAACGAACTTTGTGTTGATATACAAAAAGATTAAATTCACATTCACATTTCAATATCACACTGTAAAATTCGTTCGCGACATCAATGTAATTTCGTTGAAGAATGTGCTTTATCCATGAAATAAAGTGCGTTTTGGTATTGGCAGAGATTGTGCACCTCACGTCTTCAATCCCCAGTGACATTATAGTATAGTACTATATTTAAAGCCGCCTCAAAATATTAAGTTTCAAGCATCCAAGTAGCAGTGGTAGCCGAGTAGTCGAATGCACGCCTTGCAAATCAAAGTGTGCAGGTTCAAACCTCGGCTCGCACCTCTGGGTTTCGTGTGCATATCTCATTTACATCCGAGATTATCACTTGCTATGAAACGGTGAAGGAAAACATCGTGAGGAAACCTGCACGTCTGAGGGAACTTGACTAGTTCTCGATAGATGTGTGAAGTCTGCCAACCCGCACCGGGCCAGTGTGGTGGACTATGGCCTGAATCCCCCTCGCATTGAGTAGAGGCCCGTGCCCAGCAGAAAGGGCTGTAGTTATTAAGCATCCAATAATGTATAACGTAGCACATATAAGATGGGAAGACATTAATAAGTATTCATTATTCGTAAATTCCCTAAATAACATTATAACTACTTCCTCTGTCAATAATATCGCGTCATAGTTTGGGCGAGTTTCGCGTGTGTCATCTACTTTAGAGCGTATTTTATCTTGCTCTGTAATCATATTCTTGACAATGACTGTATTTATTATGTAGCTATTTTTATCCGTCACTAGTAAAATGGCTTTTCGAGATTAATGACTATATTCTCGTTAATCGATTGAGATCAATTCTATCTCCAAAGCTTAGCATCATTAAAACGACGCTACGAAACACGTTTTGTTCCCTAATTATGAATAACGATCGCTAATATTCCTAACAGCTACTTTCTCTACTTACAAATGCTAACAACTTTATCTGGTAGCCTGGACATAGCTTATCGCGTCTGATTGGTTTATTCATATAGCTAGGTTAATAAAATATGATATCCTATATTCAAGAGACCCCCCATTTATCTAACGGACCGTAGGTACTATCTTCAACGAAAGCTTGTCCAAACGGATCCTACAAAAAGAAGGATTCATTAATGCCACGACCGCTTAGTCTCATAGACAATCTGCCGAACGTTAATTTCAAAGTCATGTACACTTCCTTCTTATAATTGGTCTCCTGGAACTATCAAATTAGTATAAAAAGTACTAATAGCGTGCTTATATGGTCCGAGTTCTGAATTAATGATGAATTATGATATAATTCCAACTGAAACATAATTAATAACAATTTTCGTTTGCGTCTAACAACCACACACAATGCTATTAGTGTGCCGATTTCAACATGACAAGCCCAAAAAGCTACTGTCTAGACCGGACCAATTAATTAAAAAGGAACCCGTATGTTATAAACGTACGCTAATTGTACATAACCGCACCCAATGGGCTGTTAATACCAAAAACGGCTTCATACAGGCCTTCACCTCTGTTCTTCGATTATCATTATGATAATCTTGGTACGTGAGCATCGTTATGTTCATGGTTTGCTCTTTTATGAACAAGGTCTCGTCGGCAATGTTATTATAGGTTTGTTTTACAATGATGTATGTATTTTTTTTTGAATTCACTTGCAAGGTTATCACATTATTATTGGTTCTATGAGCCTCTCCAATTGAGCCGAATGCTTTTTATGGCGATGAGCTTGCATCGATAATTTTATGGCGAAGAATGGGATCCATCAAGCAAGGCCACCCGTTTAGCAAATACCCGTTTACCTATTAAAACTTTTAAGGTGGGTTGGTTACTACACCTCTGGTTCAATTCCTACCATCGACAAATTTCAGAAATGGTCCTTTCACAATTAGCCCTGGTCTGGATGTAACTGGGTTCCATCCAATGTATTGATAAGTACCCATAGTACCGCTTTGCTTAGTTTGGGATCATACTGCTCGTAGGTGCATCTGTGCACCTAGGAGCGCAGTCACTACCTCTCCCCTCACGGTAACTGCCCAACCCGAGGTCGTGCCCTCTGTGGCGCCCTTGAGCTAGTTGCCACCCTTTTCCGCCCTTAAGGCCTTGGTTGGAGTGCACTCTGCGCTCGCCACTCCTCCGGTAAAGCTGTAAAGGCCACCTAACGGCCAATAGCGTTATCCTTTCAAAAAAAAAATGTATTGTGTATACGATGAGTATGTGTTGTATGGCGATATTTATTTAATTAGAAATGAATTCGTACCAACACTCGTTTGGCCTAAAAATATCTTGATCGAATTTAGTTTTGTCAGTTATTTCGGTATTCAATATCAATAGAAAACGGAAGTTTGGGTAATATTACTATCTTTAGTTACAGATATATCCATTTGAATTGAAATAGAATATAAGATTGGTATGAAACAAAACGGGAAAACTTAGTTCTACGGACTATCAGGAGATGAATTGCAAAATTGTTTTAAATGGCAACCTTGGCAAGACTTCACAAAATCCTGAGAGATTTCCATCAATTCATATTTTATACTGACGAATACAAATCACAAGCCCACGTGCCCGCATATTGAATAACAAAATTTCAATTTCCATCTCTCCATATCCTTTCATAGGAAAATTCATTTCATATTGATTTTCGTGCCTTTACATATATTCGAAGATCAAAGGATTTGTAGCGCGCAGTCTATATTCATTATCTTCTCGGGCTAGGGTTGAACATTTCTGAAATACCTGGTCATCTTAAATCTAGACACTTTAAAATAAAATAAAAATGAAAACATGTACAAATAGTCTACACAATCATAGTGTAACCAAAAATAACGTACGTATATTAATTTATCAGATGCACTTTACAAAAGGTATCGTATGCATGGTAACGATAGAACACAAAACCATAATTTTCATATGTACTGCTATAATAGGCTGGAAAGCATTTCGAAAATTGGAGGAAGTCAGTTTTTTCAGCCCTATCCATGATTCCAGGTAATCTAAGTTGGAATAACACCGGACCTATGACGTAGAAGCTAGACGTTACATATGTAAAAGGGTCGTGTTCTACACAACTGTGTATGGTCGTGTCGTGAAATTGCATATGCTTTATATGCTTAATGCTTTATATAGTCAAGCGTGCGACTGAGTAAATCTTACATATTGAAATGACACTGTTCGTATCATGTTCATAAAAGTGTGTCGTATTAGAAGCATTTTAGAAAAATAGTACGGAATATAAGTATACAAATTGCTTGCCAAAATATGACCCCAGGGCCCGTCAGGTTTATTTTTAAGTTATTACGGCAGACAATTTCATGATGAACCTTAAAGCCGTTACAAGGTTTTTATCTCATAATCAATATGTCCAACTTAAAATAACAGCGTTAACAAAATTAAAAGTCAGACTTATGTGCCCTATTTCGCAATCCAAACAGCTCAAATATACACATCGGAGTTAAAATTAGTTTTGAGTTCTCAAAGTTGAATGTGGATTAGTAAACAAACTGGTTCCGTCTAGTGATTTGGTGAAAATTATCTTTTGTACAACAAATACATCATCACGCCTGTATTCCCCGAAGGGGTAGGCAGAGGTGCACTGTAGTGCGCCCACACTTCGCCGATGTATTTTGGTCCCAATGTAATAGGGGGCGAGCCTATTGCCATTACACCGGGCACATTCCCCCTCAATACGAGGGAGATTTGGGCCATAGTCCACCACGCTGGCCCAGTGCGGGTTGGTGAACTTCACATGCCTTTCTATAGACGTGCAGGTTTCCTCACGATGTTTTCCTTCACCGTTCAGCAAGTGGTAATCATTGTTGAAAATGACATTCGCACATGAAAATTATCTCAGAAGTGCGGGCCTGGGATTTGAACTTGCACCCCTTACGTTCAAGGCGGCCGTTCTTGCCCGCGAGGCTACCACTGCTGCTTATCTTTTGTTGTTTGCTTTATATGTATTTAAAATGGTTTTACGTAATTTATCATTTGAAAATAAGGACTATACTACAGCCCTTTTAACGCCCTACTGCTGGGCACGGGCCTCCCCTCAAGGCGACGGGGATTCAGGCCATAGTCCACCCCGCTGGCCCAGTGCGAGTTGGCAGACTTCACACATTCCCTCGGAAGTGTAGGTTTCCTCACGATGTTTTCCTTCATCGTTTCATAGCAAGTGATAATCTCGAATGAACCGCATTAAGCCCTGATTATACATCATAATAAGAGTGCAAGGATTTTCAAGTACATCTAATAACATTACCAACCTCCATAAATTTTTATGTTTCAAGCCAATGGTACGTCAGTTTTAATATCCAAATAAACGGCCGTAATAGCATACCTTACCCATTGTTTATAATCAAGTGTACCTTGATCCAGAAGATTCCTCTGCAAAAAGTAACTTTCGCGCATTTTATATCATGCTTGTCCCACGATGGTGCATTCGCCATCGACCTTATAAGGCTAAAATCGACCAACACGAGAATATCTCTCCGACTTATCATCGCACATCTTATTTGATGTACTGTTAAGCATGTTTTTGATTGGTTTTAACGTGTCGATGTGTCAGTATAAAATGGTCAAGATAAACAACGCCGATTTTGGTAGCGCCCACATTGTTAATCGATTGTATTGTTGTTGCAAGGAGTCCAGCGGGCATGCTGGCGGCCTCGTCTCCCCATTGCAAGATAAATCGTATTTGGTAACACCGCTTTAAGAAAACGGCTACTATGATGTAATGGTATGCTTAAAATTTGTCAGAAACGGGTTAAGTTTATGGATGGAATATTTTGAAATTAATTCAGAAAAAGCCGCGTATTTGGTAGAACGCTCGCCTTGGAAGTGAGTTCAAATTACAAGATTTTCTAGCCTTGATCTTCTGTCATTATTGTATTTCATGCATGATTATATTATAATAATTATGATCCCATGCTGAAAACAGACAGTGAAGGAAATAGCTTGAGATTTACAGGGTTCTGGAAAAGTTGTGTAATCTTTCCGTATATGCGACAATGGTCATATGACAATCCACAAATCTCTCTCCAATCCAATTGTAAACTCTCATGTCTGCCAAATTATTTACATTTATGATAATATATTACGATGCTTGTAACAGTATCGTTTTGATGTATGACCTGCAATATTGGATTACTGAACGGCAAATTAATCGCATTTATCTACGTTTATCCGTGGTTTCAAATCACTGTCACACGTTGGATATTATCTGTTATCTGATTTATCTTTTATTTTTCCGTGATTATTAGCAATTTCAGGTTATTACAAATTAGCGGTACCCTTAACCTCTCCAACTAAGATCATGTTTATTCAAGAACTGTGATTACGTCTATAGTAGAATGGCTGAAGTTGTTAAAATAATCCAAGACTCTTATATTATATACATTAACTTGTCCCATCATCCATCTATCATATCATCATTCGTAGAGATTGCTAACGATTGATTTTTATATCCCTATGACGATTTGATGTCAATAATTCACTAGGTACTTAAACGGGGTTGGCTTATCTATTTTACAGAAATGTTGGAGCGCTTTGTATTTTAAATCGTTACAGCGCCACCTGTTGATAACCAAATTCTTAAATCAAGTAGCTACGGAAACTTCCAAGAACGCCAGCTTGTAATGATAAACGATTTGTTGAGACCTAATTCAGCTGAACTATCCCGAATGGTAAAAATACTACAGCCTCTCGAGTTGCTTCAACGATGATAAGAAATCCAGATTAAGGATTTTCTCTATTAATGTAATTCTAAGAATGTTTCAAAGCTTTCAGTTTGCTCATTTGGAATTCATTAAGTATTCGCGAAATAATCGTGCTTCGATGTAATCGGATGTACGTTAATTGTTTTCTTTAATTATCTGCCTCATGTATTCGTTAATCTTTACTTTTTGGTGGATACTATAATATTTCACCTTTTGATTAACTACGTGTAGTTTGTAATGTTAGTTGTAGGTACATTATATAGGTGGTCTTTGGGGATAATTTCCCACCCAACTTCTTTTGATAAAGTTTCGACCTAGGAATTTTGATGTGAAACATCTATAGGCGAGGGGGAAACCTGATTTTTGGCGTGGCGAGCGCTTCGCCACAACAAAATGAAATCAACCTTATTACTAAATAAATTTAGTTTAGTTTTAAATGCAGCCACGCTCCGTACTCCTCGGCTCCTCGGTTCTTTCCGCCTTAGACTCCGCCCACCGGCTGACTCCGCTCACTCTCTGCTACGGCTACTATGTTTTGTTTCACATCTGCCAGGCGTCCCGCGACGGCTCAGTTTTATTTACCAAAATTGCCTTCATATCATTCTAATGATTATATTACTGCTTTAAGTTAGTAACTGTGAGATCACACAAATCCATTAGTTGTTGAATCATTTTTATTTATATTGATGATGATCAATGCGTGGGTTTCGACATTATAATGATGTGCTATTTGTTTAAGGTGGGGTAAGTAATTAAGATTAAATATTGAGAATTGGGGTCCCATAATAAATTAAATGATATTGCTAGCTTCCTATAAAAACTAATCGTAATCTTTTGGGGATCGATTAACGCGGTGTAGCTTTTCTCGGGAGCTTTACTAACGAAACTTATTTAATTAGGGTTAGTTTCGACTAAGGTTTTGTTGAACATATTATGCTGCGTTAACTTAATTGGGCTTGTTAAATACTGAACAATAGATAGCTTTGTTATGTAAGCTAACTGGACCCATATCAAAACGGCAAAAAAATCACGTTTGTTGTATGGGAGCCCCCTTAAATATTTATTTTATTCTGTTTTTTAGTATTTGTTGTTAGAGCGGCAACAGAAATACATCATCTGTGAAAATTTCAACTCTCTAACTATCACGGTTCATGAGATACAGCCTGGTGACAGACGGACGGACAGACGGACAGCGAAGTCTCAGTAATAGGGTTCCCGTTTTACCCTTTGGGTACGGAACCCTAAAAATGTGCTAATAATCTCTAATGTATTATGACACAAGCAGGCTGTATTTACGAACATATTAAGTTAAATAATTCACAAGTTTTTGAAATAAAGTTGCGAAAATATTATTATTAGTTACTTAAGTACTTATCTAATTAGTTATGGTTAAGTTATAGTTACGTCTATTATGTAGTTTCGTGGTCGTATTCAAATGTAAGTGAAAGAGGCATGCGCTGGCGCACGGCGCGAGCGTACTCGCAGTTGCAAGCATACGACGCGCGTGCGTACGCGCATCGCGGTTTGTGTCTTAAAAATCGTGGGTTTTCTTCTTTATAGCTAAGTGTTGTAATTTGTGAAGGCGAATGAATCAGTGTTATTTTTTTTATGATTCAAAATAATCTTGGTTTTACGAAATAACAATTCAGTTATGTTGACCAGTGAGGTGTCAATACTTAAAAAAATATCGTACTTTAGGTTTATTTAATGGTTACAAGATTTTCGTAAAGCATATTACTTTTATCAATAGCTGTTGTAGATAAACAATACATAGCCATCATATTTTTAATTAAACTACCTACATATTTGATAATACTTACCCACACGTGCTGCCAATAGCCGAGATCCAGCTAAAAAGCTAGAAGTTTGTGACGTGATTTAGTCTAGATTAGCCAAGGAGCATAATAACAAATTATAAATTGAAAATGTTTGCGATAATAAATAGGTTTTTTTTTTAATTATGTATCTAGCTGACCCCCGATTTCGTACGTGCGAAATTTAGGAACCCTAATTATTTTTTCTAAAATCAAACTAGCCTAAGTTACTTCTTGTAACAACAGCTATCTGCCAGTGAAAGACTTGTCAAAATCGGTCTAGCCGTTTCGGAGGTTACACTAAACAAACAGACACTAATTTTAAAAATTGTGTTTACGTTAAGGTGCCATGTATACTTTCATATGCATTGAGTATAAAGCTGTTATTTTGACATACATATTACAAGACATACATACATATTTACAAGCCAACACTTACACTTAGATAACTGACGTTTTACAAATCAATTCTACAACCATTATCTAATCCCAGTCACACCTAATATAGTAGGCATTATTACAGAACATTTCAATTCACTACTTCCTCTACGTTTTGTAGTAAACGACATTGTATTAATAGGTATCTCAATACGGATTAGTTTGTCGGAAGTGTATGGGTTAATAGTAACCTCGGCGGCGGCGGGTGGCGCCTTGTATGGTGAATTAACTAACGCCCGGAGACCTAACCTCTCATTGTATGTTAACAATGAATATGTGCTCGGAAATTAGTCTGCAATGTCGTCAGGTATGTTGTGGTTATTTAATGAGGTTCTGAGCTGTTTTTTGAGTAACTACACCACATAATTTTGATGAAACTTAGTTCCTACAGCCGTGTTTGACCAGGGAGCGCGTAAACTTTTCCTACATTGAACACATTGAAAGTTACGTGTTAGTTTTGATAGTCGCAATTGTTCTTCGATTTTCAAATTAATATATTTTTTCTGTCATACATCCGTTGAGCCACCCAGCCAAGTTTAGTTTATACATTTTAAAAACAGATTCATGTATGAAAGTTATTTATGGTTTTATTTTATCTCTGCCTTATTTCTGCTTTAGTAGAACGTTAAATTGATAAAATCACTATATACCATAGAATTATTACACATAGAAACCAAGTCCGCGCGCCGATTTTGAAGCACCTTAATTGGAGCCATAAATGGCTCCAAACGCCGGGCCGCTCCGTAGTGTTCAATGTCAATGCACGCCGAACGTGTCTCGCGAAAAAAAAATTATTATGACGATTTGTGCAGTTAAATTGTGTCACAACACATCTGAAAAACAAAAGAAATGTGATAACATCACTTTTCACAGGTAAGCTTTCAGTATTTCATAGTATCTTGTAGTTAATTAAGTCAAAATAGAACAAAATAGAAACGTTTTAATTCAATGCACAGTGTTGCCCGATTGTTAAAATATTTTCCCATTTTAACTGAATTTATTGCTCCGACTAATTAATTTTAAAACATTTGCTACTGTTACTTACTGTTGTTGTTCTTTAATGTAGGTGTTTGTGTGATTTAACGATATCTATACGAACGATATTTTATAGGTTTCTAAACTGATTATTTTTTAATAATTATTTTTTTCTTTTTCATAATATGAAAACTATTCGATTAGAAATATTTGTTGACTTGATTGGTTTACTTTAGTTACACAGTATAAAAATTCATAATTGTATACAATAATTAAAATATATATATTTTTACGTGTTGTTGTTTTCTTTTATTCGTTTCATAAAAATAAACATTCCCGTATTATAACAACATTACATTACCATATCCACACTTTACCACACATAGCTATTTATGCATGATTGCCAAAAACAAATGGTTATCAGCGGCCGAGTCATTACCCCACTTTCGGAAAACTGGACCTTCACTGGCAACATTACCCAAGTGTATGTGTGCGTGTCGCCGGGCGTAAGCACGTAATCGGCACGCCTGTGTGAACCGGTTTAGTGCTTCAATTTTGACAGAGCGCTTGTATGAAGACTATCTTTCTATGTGTAATTATTCTATGCTATATACTCGTATGTTTAATGCACGCGCTTTCCACACATAAATCATATAGAATTCATGCCAGAGGCACATTTCGTATTTTTTCAGCCCCCTTACCACCACCTTTGCAAGAATATTGTTTTAATATTAGTTGGATTTTTGACAGATATGTACCAAATCTGTCAACGAAATTGTTTTTGTCGATATAATGACATTACGAGCCTGCCTTTTAATAGCTTAGTTCATTTACCTGGGTACTTTTTACAAGCTTTGTATTAACTTGCAATGTATGTCTGGGTGGAATTTTGCAACTGAATTTTAGATCAGTTTTCTTTGACCGATTGAGCTGAAATTTGGTATACACTCTTATTTTGGATGACAATGCATGCTTAGCTATGTGACGTCATTCTAATTCCAATATGGCGGATCATCCAAGATGGCGGAATAGTATTTTTTCTGCACTATTACAGTATGGGTATCAAATGAAAGGGCTTGCTGACGAGAACACGAAAACTAAGGGTAATTAAATAAAAGCTTGATTTTAAAAAGTTTTTTTACCAATTATTTTTCTATTATCTGAAAAAAATGTGGCATATGAACGCCTACATTTTATCTTCTAATTTAATTACTTCTCCAGAAAAACTTTTCTAACAAATCTAATGCCCGAAAGCGTGCTAAAGTAAGACTGATGTGAGAATAAGATCTCGATCAATCAATCACTCACAAATAACATCAAGCTAACGCGGGATTTATACGTACCACTACAATCTTTATTTTTAGATCCTCTATTACCATTTTGTGGAATTAATCCTTAAGCCTTTTAAAAGATTACGGTGCCGTTGATGTGAAACCATGTGAAAAGCGATTCTGGATTTGTTTATTTCGATATTGTAATTTATTATCACTCCCAAAAGATTTGCGTATATCAACAAATCTGCTGTTTAAGGCTTTATTCGGATTGTGTTAAAGGTGAATTAAAAAGGTTTAAATATAATTTAAATGAAAATGTTTTTTTAATTGTTTGGCTTCTCTAGAGTTTTCTTTAATCGCGTTAGGGTTTTTAAAATTGGCATCAACTATCAAAGAAATACCCTCTTTCTATTAAGACAAACTTGTGACAAATATCTTTGAAACGTGTAAAAGAAAAACAGTATATAAATATTCATGATGCTTCATTTGAAATTCTTAACGTTCTAGCTCAATTTTATCTGACTTAACTTCTTGAAATTTTGAATTTACCATCCAGAGTATAATGTAAACCGTTCCGAGTAACTTAATAGACTCAGTTTAGTATGACAAATTTGCATAGCGTAGGTAGGCAGGTGTTGAGTTACCTAGATCAGACATTCTATCTGTTTGTTGAAGGTTATCTTGCCGCTCAGAGCCTAGATTTAGTCACAACTCTATTACGAAATATCAAGTTTGCTAATATTGTTACCAGGTTTCGCACCGAATAGTGTTAAGGGGTACAGCATTGTTTAAACGAATTATGATTTATTGTTAATACAGCGACTTAATATACCTAATAAAGTGATAATGATGATTCCGACTTTAATTTACATGACACCGTCAATTCTACCTCATCCAGAGCGTGTACAAATCTTTTGTTAGTTAAATAATGTTTCAATGTTTCAAAATATAAAACTTTATGTTAATAGCAATATGATTGTTCTCCCTAAATCCTAGCATCTCTTAGTGACTATCTGAAACGAGCGTAAAATTTTAATATTAAATTAATCATGGTAATGCATTTGTCGTAGTGAGAGCACGCAGCTTAACGAAAGACCTGTGTCCTTGCCAAGTTTTGTACTCAAGGAATTCGTGCCAAGTTTTCTAGAAGTTATCTTAGTTAAAACTATCGCGGATAAAGCCTAGTAACTTTATATAACTTAACATAATAAAATTATCTGTCGTAAAATGTATACCTACTTGCTTTATATGTCTTAGTCAATTTTCCTATGGTATCAGAAGTATTCGAGTTGTATAATCTAACTAACTAACTATCTACAGCCCTTTTAACGTTCCACTGCTGGGCACGGGCCTCCCCTCAATGCGAGGGGGATTCAGGCCATAGTCCACCACGCTATACCCAGTGCGGGTTGGCAGACTTCACACATTTATCGAGAACTAGTCAAGTTCCCTCAGACGGGCAGGTTTCCTCAAAGTTTTTTCCTACACTGTTTCATAACAAGTGTTAATCTCGGATGAAAATGAATATGAGATTCGCACATAAACCCAGAGGTGCGAGCCGGGGTTTAAACTTGCACACTTTGATTGCAAGGCGTGCGTTCGACCACTCGGCTACCACTGCCACTTTATTATATGTTGTTAATAAAAATTATTCTTACTTGATAACAATAATACAAGTATTATACTAAACTAGTTTTTTTGTGGAGTACAAGTAATCGAACACTTTTATTAGTTCCATTGGGAAACTAACGTTCAAGGTTCAGGGAACACAAACATTTCTCAGAACGCCGGATAATTACACAAGTTCTTTCACTGTTGGTTCGCTGTACCGAGTCAAGTTAATATGTGGAATCCTTTTGGGATTGGCCTATTCATCAAAGTTACACGAAATAGTTAGTTTAATTGATTCTTAATGTAGGCACTATGACTTTGTTTCCTTGTGCTTAAGTACTTAGGCGCTGTTATTACTTTAGATTTTGTTAAAGCAGTGACAATAACCACTTATTTCATTAACCACTGTAATTATTTATTTTAATTGCTGTAAATTAATTTTTTTTTAAGTGTTAAAAAGCTTATATACCGTCCATGCTCAATGAGATTTGTCTTTTTCAAATTAAACACCATTTCTTTTCATTTTGTGTATGGAACCTTCAGTCGAGTAATTTATTTTTATAAATATCAAAATATATTTTTCTTTGGGTTCGATAAACCATATTTTACGATGTAATCAATCTTGTCCAAACTTTCTTAAGAGACAAAAAGTGTCACCAGACACCTAGCGTACAAGTACTCAAATTAAGGTCACTAAACGATCAAAGCCTCAATTCTAGCTGATTCATCGTCCTTCAAGCATCCGAGTGTAGTGAAAATATTTAGTGGAAATTCTTAATTCTATGTGAAGACATACAATTAACGAGTTGTAAGACCTTCGTGTACATTATGAGGATCTACTTCAAGGATTATAAGGTTAAAATGGTGAGTTTAGGGTAATTAGATAATGGTTTATAGGTCAAGTGGGGTGTGGTCGATGGAAGCCCTGTGATCAGCACTTCATAATTGGTTAGTCGATTTAAGGTGAACAGTAAAGTTAAAGAACTCCAATAGTTGTAGCATGTGCGCCAAGACTAGACAATTATGTCACGCAATATGTTGATTTGGCCTCTTTCTCTCCTATGTCATAAGACAGAGTGATTGGCCGAATCTGTGACCAAGGTGGAGACCTTGGTCACAGATTCGGCCAATCACTCTGTCTTATGACATAATCACTCTTTCAGATTTGTCAAGAGGAGTCTTGACAGGTGTGCTAACCCCATTCATGTGACCTCACAGTAAAATTTAAACAATCATCTGAATAAAACGTTTCTTGATTACCATTTGGTTCGATTGGCACAATTTTCAAAGCTCTGAATTTCAAGACTTTCAAATTTACATGTCCAAAACTGTTCGCTTTGTCTGGCATTGAATTCTCGGGATCGCCAGACTCGCACTTTTGAATTACGCCCCAGTAAACGCTGAATGCCTTTTAAATACAAAGCTTATCTGATTGTACCAAGTTTTGCTCAATGTCGAGATGAAACAAAGAGCGAGTGGGTGACTAAAGCCAATGAATACTTAAAATCTAGTCAAAGGCAAGCACAAATGATAACTTAATTGGTAGGTACGGAATACATATTTATTATTACCGAACCTAACTTGTAACATTTTTCGTGGTTGAAGTTATCTGATAAATTTGGATCTAGTCCATTATGAATATCTATCTAGTTCATAATGAAATTCAATCTTTATGTATATTGACACAGAGTTTGTTTTGGTATTGGCAAAAATCTTTACGCGTCAGTTTACCCGGAGCCTTTTGACTAGAAAGGAAGCCCTTCCTGCTATCGTATATTCAAATCAAATGTCACTTGAGCTTTGTAGTGATCGATTTTTCTACCACGTTTGTGACGTAGGTATTCGTTTCAGCGTACGAACGGCCCGGAATGTACACCGCCGTGCAGGCGCGCTCAGCCATCTCCACGTACAACCAGCACACCGAAGCGCACTCCTGCGCAGCAGCCGACCACCAGCACCGACGGCGCGGGTGAGTACTCCCAACACTAGAAATTAAGGTTACAGAATTTAGGGAAGAAGTTCTACACATTATGCTTTCCTTTAGTAATAGGGTTTCCAGAACTCTGATAGTTTCAATATGATCATCTGCGACCAAATCTATTCTTATGGGAAACACCCCGTGCCTTTAAGACAAATATCAAATTAGGATAAATGATTTAAAAATACGTAATCAAAATATTGATTTCGTATGGCAGATTACACTCATTAACATACGATTAACGATGATTGATTACGCAATGATTATAATCAAACATGAAATATTCAAATGAATCACGATTAGCGTGCATAGATTTATAACAAGTATTGTTGGGTTACGACATAATTTGGTACTTGGCGTAAATGGTTTTACGAAAAATGTACCTACATTCGATCGGCGAACGCGTGTTTTTGAGAACGCCTGAAACGGTAAAAAGGTCTTAGAGTATTTATCTACTTATTCCTTATTTACATACTCAATATCTCCTAAATTTCTAGACAAGAAATGTAGAAGCTCTTTTATTTTACCGATGACAAGGGTATCCTTAGATTTACGTCAAAACTGATAGTCTGTCAAAAGCTCGGTTATGCAAAGTTGCTGTACTTATTGAATAAAAAAAATTATGCTAAAAGCAACTTTTTAAAAACAAGCTTTTATCTAATTGCCCTTAGTTTTCGTGTTCTCCTCAGCAAGCCCTTTCATTTGATACCCATACTGTGGTAGTGCAGAAAAAATTACTATTCCGCCATCTTGGATGATCCGCCATATTGGAATTAGAATGACGTCACATAGCTAAGCATGCTTTGTCATCCAAAGTACGTGTGTATACCAAATTTCAGCTTAATCGGTTAAAGATAACTGATTTAAAATTCAGTTGTAAGATTCCACACGGACATACATACGTTGCAAGCTAATATAAAGCTTGTAAAAAACCATGAACAGCTTGGTAACATCCCATTTTCTGACGAACGACAAAATGTATGACAGTGGTAGAAGTTTGTAGCATATCAAAATACATACCCCAATATACATCAATTTGTATAAATATAAAGGCTTATCAACGCCCTTGGTAAATGAATGAAAATTTTCCTGTCCGCACCGCAAAATTTAATATGTCACAATTAACTTCATGTGGCTCACCTATATATGCCAAGTGGCGCGTTATTACCCGTCTCTCTCTCTCTCTCTCTCCCTCTCTCTCTTAATTTTGTTTCATATTAGTCACAAGAGCATTATTTCGGTCTAAATGGTACTTTTGTCGAAATGATCAGCCTAATTTTAAATCCCTTTTGTGACATAAAAGGTTTAAACACTTAGTTACTTAGTAACACTTGTTATTATTGAAATCGTATTTCATTTTTTTGTAGTTTATTTAAAGTGATTTTATCTGCGCTATCCAAAATAGCTTCGGTGTCTTTGAAAATAAGTTTACTACGCTCTTGTATTTAATCCCATTAGGTATTATTTGGAACTAGAACCTAACAGTTCTTTATGTATTGGTTTTTTAAAATCAGTTTATGCATTTACAACTTTTCTGTAATATCTTGGAATTTTGTTCTTAAACAACAACTAAATATGAGGGTACCCAGTTATTAATTATGACCATGGTTGCTGTAAAGCAGCCGAAACGTCGGGAAAATAAAATAGTAAATAAACGCGATAAAATCCGTAAAATAGTTTTATTTCAATTTTGTTCTTATTTAAAAATGCATTTAAGTAAATAAACCATAAAATATATGATGATGTCATTTGACATTATACTTAGTTCAAGTAAGCAAAGGCTTTGAATTAATCTCAACGTTGAAATAGATTATCATTATTTTATTCAAATCGGTCTGTTTGGTTATATTTGCTTGATTCGTGTACCTAAAATTTCAACACTCAACCTATTCACTATATTAGGTTCTAAATCAGCAAGATCCAACAATACGTGATAATCACCTGTCAAAGATACGCCCTCAGTCTATTTCTGTTGCATTATGCCGCCCGGCCATGACCGCAGTCACGTATTTCTTACGCAAGAGTACCAACCGACAATGTAGGGTTGAAATACCCCCTTTCAGAATTTTCCCAGTTCCTACTCGCACAAATCGTTAAGTGAATCGTCCTAATTTGCAAATTATATTTGATTGAATGTGTGATTAGATCGGTACTATATGGAATACGAATATCTTTATTAGTCTACTTTGGAATGTTATTTGTATAAGTGATTTCCTTCTTATTTTCATCGTTGACTATATTCAATTCTGCGATGAGCAAAACAACTTTAATCTATCCTCAATCTATGTCATCCGTATCGTTGTCCTTTTCTGAATCACTTATGTTGTCCCTCAGTTCATATTTATACTAACTTTTCAACACTCCATTAACCTAATAGCGGTCGCAGACAAGCTTCTATTTCCGAAAAAACCGCTTATCATCCACTCTGGATGTCACAAAGGTCCCTTAATCATTTACGACAACCCTATTGTTATCATTATTGGCAAACGTTACCTTGCCTTGTACCCCTTGCTGCCAGACCTTACCACAGTTACCTCATCGGGGAATCGAGTTTGCGAAGTTCGCTAATGAGCAATATCAGTTTCTTTTCGCTTCCAACTTTCCTTGTTTCAAGTGCTAGTTGTTCCGTAATGTCTTCTTAGTAACGTTCGTGATTATATTCATTTGTTGAAATAATTGCATTCCTGTCGGCTTCTTTTGTTCCATACGTGTACACCTCTCAATACGGCCATTAGTAAACATTATTGGTTCAGATTTTCAAGTTATGGCGAGTTTTAAATTGTTGAGGACGTAATTGAAACACGAAATATGGTTGGTGTTGCGAGCTCTTGTTAGGACGGTCCGTGGCACACGTTCTCGGAAAGTAAGTTGTATCGTGTCATCGTATTGATCGAAACGAATTAATTGGGTAGAAATTAACCTGCGTGTCGATCAGTTTCGCTGCGTTTGCCGTGTCAATTAAAGCTATCGATCGTCGACGTCGAATGATTAACTCGTTTTTTAAAGTGAAAGGCAAAGTTATAAAAATAATGTTACGTTTCGAAGCATTTACGATGGTACATTCGTCGACCCCCGGTTTTCATGTTGTAGAATTCCGTGACGTGGCTATAATTTATCCAAAGACGTTCGTGAGTCAATTTATTATTCAAATGGCTCGAATTTAAAGGCCACAAGTTAGACCTAGCTTGTTAAAGGTACCAGGCTGCCAGCGAACGTGTGGAGGTCTACGTGGACTATGAATTATTTAGGAGTATGGGGAGCTGAAAGTTATGATCTTGGCCTCTAGGCTACCACGGCATAATATAGGACAAGGTTGTTTGTCCTAGATACTAGTTTCAAGTTTATGAATTAGTTTGTAAAGGCTAGTACAACGCTAGCAATATACACTTAAATAGTCTACTTAACATGAGACTGATACACAACAATACTGATAACATGAGTAGGGGAGCGTCCTCATTCGTTATTTTCCCGTTAGTACAGCGCTCTTGCTGGTTTCATTAACCTTTATAACTCTATAAACCTTTATTACTCAGCGCACAGGATATTTTAATATGCGTTTATATTCAATATAATTAATATTTATGACTTTTTTATTATCTCAACTTGATTTAACCTCTACAAAGAAATCACCATTTCTGCATGCCTTCGCAAGCTCTCGGCTAATTATCTCCGTTTCAAAGTTGCTGCAATTTTATTACACGAAGTTCGTCGGGGTCAAAAATTACAGCAACGTTCCGGAAGTCTATAAATTCAGTCATAAAGTTATGTCCGCCTGGTATCATTTTATCTTATAATCTAATTCAATGGATAATATGAACGTGGTGACTCTGCCATTAGACAGATACTGTGTACAGATACTATAGGTAATTTTAAGTCCTGTGGTCATATACTTATTTACCCATGTATAAAACAGTTTTTTTTTTATTATTTTTTCATTAAAGAGTACCGTTGCCATTGGTCAAAAATCTGCTTACATCCCACGGAGTCGTTTTCGATTCTTAAGTTTTTTTAATCCTATATCCTGACGATTTATTCAAACTTTTTAGAGCGTATTGAAACCCTTGGTAATAAAAAATAGGGATAATTTTTTAAAATTGTCTAATTGTACCTAAAATAATACAACGGCGATCTAAGTATTAATTTCGCAGACAGATTACATTTATTTTTATAAAGTTTACTTTACTAATTGCTCGCTATCCGATTTACTAATAGCCTTAGATAAGAGACTTAAAAAAAACTCATTATTAATGATAATCTATTAGTATAAGCTTGTTTCATCGTGTTTAAAATTTCAGATAAATGTAATTAGTACTTAACTAATTAATTTCAAAACAACTACTATTTACAGTGAATATAAAATAACATATTGTTGCTTTTTTATAAATAATAAGTAGTAAGTTTGTATAGCACCTTGATTGTGGAAATTGCACATGAAAGTGGTAAGAAGAACTTGATCTGACACGAAATGGAAAAAACCGGCCAAGTGCGAGTCGGACTCGCGCACGAAGCGTTCCGTACCATTATCTATAAAAAAAACCAAGGTGTCAAAGTCGCTTTTCAAGTTACGAGTGTGTTTTCAGTTTGAGTTAAAAGCTTCTAATTTGTATATACACCGAAATTTTAGTTAATTTTTTAGAACCCTAAAAACTAAAAACGAGCAAAAAATCACGTTTCTTGTATGGGAGCCCCCTTAAATATTTATTTTAATCTGTTTTTTAGTATTTGTTGTTATAGCGGCCACAGAAATACATAATCTGTAAAAATTTCAACTCTCTAACTATAACGGTTCATGAGATACAGCCTGGTGACAGACGGACGGACAGCGATGTCTCAGTAATAGGGTTCCCGTTTTACCCTTTGGGTACGGAACCCTAAAAAAACTACATGCGTAAGCAAATAATCACCACCATAAGTTTAAAGAATCTCCTATCCTTCCATTTGAGTACTTTCACAATTTCCAGAAAACCGTGCTGTATGGTTCTTCCGCCCTTAAGGCTTTGGTTGGAGTCGCACTCTGCACTCGCCACTCCTCCGATCAAGCTGTAAAGGCCAACTCACGGCCAACAGCGTAGTCATATCAATTCATTCCTGTATGATTTGAGAGCAAGGTTTCTTATTGATTTCCAGTCATTTATAACTTCACAATGGCTAACTAGATACTTGTATCTGGATAGCGCATTAAAACAATAACAGTTATAGTTCCACATGGCAAGGTAGACTGGCTGAGTAGATATAACTGGGCCAAGGTCGGGACCCTCACCTGCAGGTCCTTGGCGAGACAACAGTAAGGCGTATAAAGGTAAACATGGATCACAAGGATAACGTATAAAATATATTTATGAGAACTTTTTCATGAAATAAATTTTATTTTCCTACTTAATTGGTTGGATACCAGAAGTCCACGGGACGTTAGAGAATGACAATAAAGTAAAGATTTCATAAAATTATAGCCCTTGGAGTCAATAACGATACAATGGCAATAGTCGACTGTTAATGTCGATCAGTGTAGTTTTAGTAAATGCAATGTAGGGTTTACCCACAGCGCTCGTACCACTTATTTCTGTTTTTTTTTTTTTATAAATGCATGAATCATGTTATTATCAAATTGAGTCCAGCCATTACCTATTTACTACATTAAACAAATAGTAGGAAAATTTCGAAGGAATGGAATGAAAGCCTCGTAACATTGAAGACTTATGACGACCGGTCCCACAAACAAAGTCATAATTCTCAAACTGGCACCACATTGCAAATAAGACTTTGTTCTATGAAACCCCAAGAGTCACATTCGCAAAGTGTACTATGTAATGGTCGAATTGTAAGCTCTACGCACTGGGCCAATACCGGTCGTCTATATGTCTGAATATTTCAGTGCTCCGTATTATCTTTCAGTTTACGGTTACTTACTTTATCCTCTTGAGGTTCGTTCCCGTTATACTAAACTACGTGTTATTATGCGAAAAGCAACAAGTAACCATCGCGACGTTGGGTAATATTTAAGTTAAGTTATTTTGAATACAAGCAGTCTGCTATCTATACGAGTTAAGCTCCCCCGTACGTAAACTGGGGGGACAACGCTGGCGCGTCTAAATTATTGCCTACTAGTTTTGTGTTAGGGAGCTTACCCGGAAATAATGGTTTTATGTTCATCCCGCGGAACCCTAAAGCTTGTTCTAAAATAAAAAAATAATGGTAAAAAAACTTTTTAAAAACAAGCTTTTTTTTAATAGCCCTTAATTTTCGTGTTCTCCTCAGCAAGCCCTTTCATTTGATACCCATACTGTGGTAATGCAGAAAAAATAACTATTCCGCCATCTTGGATGATCAGCCATATTGGAATTAGAATGACGTCACATAGCTAAGCATGCATTGACATCCAAAGTAAGCGTGTATACCAAATTTCAGCTCAATCGGATAAAGATAACTGATTTAAAATTCAGTTGCAAGATTCCACCTGGACATACATACGTTGCAAGCTAATATAAAGCTTGTAAAATAGCCTAAGTTACGCCTTGGAATATCAGCTATCTGCCAGTGAAAGTCCCGTCCAAATCGGTTCAGTCGTTTGGAAGTTTACCCGGAACAAACAGACAGACAAAATTTTTAAAAAATGCATTTTCGTTATTGGTGTCGTGTATACTTTCGTATTATGTATTTGTTAAAATAATGTTATTTTGACATTACAAACAGTCACTGCAATTTTATTTAGATACATTTGTTTAGATACATAACAAACTCTGTCTCAATTTGCATATTGATTGAATTCCTACGGTAGAAGCCACGCCACCACGCGATCAAAATTCGCTCGCGCTGTCAGTGTTATTTAGTTGAAGAATGAACCTTTTCTATCAGTCAATACAGTTTGTTTTGAGGAATCATCGGCCCTCTTTATCACTGTCATCATCCATTTTTATTTATAATGTGTATTTATTGAATTTGCCCTCGCTATAAATTACTTGACACTGGCTGAAATACCCGCTAAATGCAGGTGGAGCCATTCCTCATCTTATTCCATTAAAATATCATCATTTCACTCATTTAGTAAAAAAAGAAAGAAAGAAAGTTTTGTTATGGCAAAATAATTGACGCGCGATGGTCGACGCCCCAGTGTGTAAGAGGTTTTACTCTTGTGTACATTTTGTTTGTTTAGGGACGTCTAGACTGGGGTTGTTATGTTAAAATACTCTTACCTTTTTAGAACAGCTGTTAAGTTAGTAATTAACTTCATAACTTAGTTACTGGGTGCCTTTTGAAGCTATACCATGTTGTTGTAATAGTTATTTACTCTCTAATATTAAATGCAACATGAAATACGTCTCACCGACATTTTTATGCATACCATAGTATTCTCATGGTGTTGGCTCCCAAATACTAACATTATTTTAATAGGCGTTTCAGTTACGCTGGATTTCGTCCGATTTCACAGCGAATAAGCGCGTTGAGGAGGATCGCCATGTATTTTGTGTCGTTTGTGACTTTTGTAATTATTTTTTTTTTACTATCCTTTACATGTCCCGCTCCTGGGCAAAAGCCTCCCCTTTACTTCTCCACACATCTCGGTCTTGGATAATGTTAAAATATTATGATTTCCTTGGCTTTATCGTGTGAAATTGATATTTTGTTGTAGATAACTAACTGGTAAAATTATTATAATAAATAACATTCTAATTGGATACATTAATAAATAGCCGAAACCGATTATATTTGACAGAGATAAGCAATAGTTAGTGTGTAGGTTTAAATCCCCAGCTCGCTCTACCTTTATTTATATGATCGGAGTCAATAAAAAATAACTGTACTTGTCATGTTCATATCTCTAACCTTTATTTTGGTAACCCTATGAGTCGCAAGGCCGCTGGGCTGGTTGCGACCTTTTGTGTTTATACAGGATGTATCAGAAGTCCGAAATAATACTTTGGGTACATATACGGTAGCATAGTGGAGGTGGATCATATCTATCATAGTTTTTGAGTTACATACCTTTGAATATCGTTTTGTGGCCTCAGAGCACATCCAAAAGCCTATTTAACAGTGCACTATTCATCAACGAGAGGTGACTACTAATATTCACAAAACAGACCTTGAAAATTTAGGATAGGACTCGAGTTATTTAATTATTTTAAAATTGGCGCTGTTTTTTTTTAAATCATGATTAAATTTCGATCCAATTTTTATCCCATTCGGTTGTATATCTGATACTCGTGCAAACGGCCAATTATTATTTCGGACTTCTGAAACGGCCTGTAGATCTAAAAGTCACTGTTTGTGAATCATTCGCCCGAAACTTTATATGCTAGTGTGTAGTTACGTGCTGCGTTTTATGCGTGCTCTGTGTGTTTTAGGAAATTGTACTATGATTTATAAGTCCCTCGTGTTTGGCCTAGGTACGCCGTGAATCATATTGTTTCAACAGTGCTTATTTTTGGGTGATTAGGACTGGTTTGAAGTCAAGTTTCGTTTTTAAATATTGAGTAATCATTGTATTTTGATATCTGCGTATTTTTGACCGACTTCAAAATAAGGAGGATGTTATCATATAAATCCGTAGCTTTTTTTATGTTATCGCATATCTCCGAGGCTTGTTAACCGCTTTCCAAATTTTTAATTATGTTTGCTAGGGAATTCTTCAAGGTTGGTCTCAATTAAAAAAATCAGCCGTTATACTTTATACCTAACCAGTTTAAGATATTTTCTAAACTTGTTTAGTATTTAGCTCAGTTTTTGTTACGCAAATTTGCTTAATTTGAGATATTAAATGTCTATTTATTTTAGCCTGGACCCTTCTAATTCGTATATTGTAGGTACACGTGAAAAAGTGTTTAATACTCTACCAAACCAACGTTTTCTCAAGGGAGTTACTGTTATTTAACAAGCCGAAACCTCATATTGTTGTAAGCAAACATTATTTCATCGGAAAGTACAAGATTACCCTCGGGAATGTGTCGGCACTGTTGACAAAATGTTATTTCCAACTGAATAATATTTTATTTTGTAGAATCCTTACTCGCATTTTAATTAAATTCTCTCCAATATTTGAGTCTACTTTTTCTTTATAAGTAACTAGATCCGGCTAGCTTCGTCTCCCAATTTTTTAACCGCCTGTATAAGAGCGAACAAAACAAAAAAAATCTAATCGGTCAAGCCTTTTTGAGTTTTAACGAGTCTAACGAACATCAATTTTATTGATTGTTTTAATAGATATTATCGATTATTTATGAGTAGGTATTTCATTACCTATACATTAATTTACGTCTTATTTCATAGTAATGCAGTCTTAATTTCTTGAATCGTATTTTTTGTGATTTTTCTACCCCCTTTTTCATTAATTTTTATTTTGTCACAAAGAACCAAATGTTAAGCTTTTTCTGTAATTTTACTTGTAGATAGGGATACGTAAGTATTCTCTTTGTTATGAGGATTATAATCACATTTTTCTTTACAAGAATTTAGAAACCATTCCGTCTTGCATCCACTTGTTAGCATTAATTTACATAGGTCGCTGACATTTCAATTTTGAATATAAACCGTTTCAACTTTACAAGTTAGAAAATAGTTTTTATTTTTACGTTTGTTTTATTTTTAATTTCTCTCCTTGGGAGGTGGGTTTTATTTTAGTTATCATTTATGTATTGTATCGTCGTCGTCAACTCGACACATGTTCGGTTAGAGGGGCGCGTGCGCGGGCGCAGGTCAGTCGACGCGGTTCGTTTGTTGCGCGCGCTTATCTGATTAATACGATCAGTATCGCGAGTTTAATGCCAACAAAATCGTGTCTTTTTTTCTGAACTATTTTTAGTTTAATAATTTTGAAAAATTAATTGCGAAAAAAATCTTCAAATATATTTTTACACTGAAGACGATAGTTATTTATAATGCTGTCGAAATTTCCATAAATTTTACTAATTAAACAATGTGATTTCGGCCGGTGTGTTTGGATGTAGTCGCTGGCGCATGTGCCAAGCGTAGAACAATGACACTACGTCCGACCGTCTACCCCACAATCGGTTTTTATTTTTTACTTTTTCCTCTATGTAAAAATAAAAATACAGTACCGTGCGTGATCTCCAGTCGACTATATATCTTTTTGTGGAGCTAACTTTTGTTTGTCAACAATAATGGATGTGCTGTTAGTGCAAGATGGTCCAATAGTGATATCCTGGATTGTTTTCCTGTTGTTGATATGCCGGTGTTATTATCAACTCGGTTCATTTAATGTTACTGGTAAGTTGTTTGTGTTTTAGTATGCACCTATATGCAAATTAGACAAATAACAGCATTTTTTGGGTTCCATACCCTATTACTAAGATTCCTTTGTCCGTCCGTACGTCTGCCACCTGGATGTATCTCTCCTCCAGTAAAGCTGTAAAGGCCACCTCAAGGCCAACAGTGTAAGTCCTTCAAAAAAAAAACCTGGATGTATCTCATGAACCGTGATAGTTAGACAGTTGAAATCTTCACAGATGATGTGTTTCTGTTGCCGCTTTAACAACGAATACTAAAAAACAAAATAAAATAAATATTCAAGGTAATAATGTTTTTTTGCCTTATTTATACCCTACGTGCGCGAGTCCGACTCGCACTTGGTCGGTTTTTTTTAGGAATAGGTTAGCAATATAGCAGTGGTAGCCGAGTGGTCGAACGCACGCCTTGCAAATCAAAGTGTGCAGGTTCAAACCCCGGCTCGCACCTCTGGGTTCATGTGCGAATCTCATTTACATCCGAGATTACCACTTCCTATGAAACGGTGAAGGAAAACATCGTGAGGAAACCTGCACGTCTGAGGGAACTTGACTAGTTCTCGATAGATGTGTGAAGTCTGCCAACCCGCACCGGGCCAGCGTGGTGGACTATGGCCTAAATTCCCCCTCGCATTGAGGGGAGGCCCGTGCCCAGCAGTGGGACATTAAAAAAAGGGCTGTAGTTATAGTTATTAGGTTAGCAATAATTTATAAAACAAAATGCCACAATTTTATTTATATGTATATATTTATTTTCATAACTGATTACTAACTAACAACACGCGACAGCATTTGCCCTCATCTTTGAAGTTGCAGTAAATTTTGGGAAGTGTTTTTTTTTATCTCGTAGTGACAACTTTTATTAAATCGTAAATGTCACTATAAGGTTCCATAATTAACTGCATCTCTGTCATATATCATTGTACTCGTATTACATTACAAAAGAATTCCTATTGTATTTTGGACTACAACACATAAAATCCTGACAGATCTATAAACCAAACGGAAATGCAGACTATGAGCCTAAATATTTTCAAAATTTAAAAATAACGTTCATATTATTTTATTTGCAACAAATTATAAAAAAAAAAATTACATCTGTCAATGCCTACACATCTATACGGACAGTTCGTCAACGGTAGCGTGTCTCGACACTGGCTTTCGCGTGCCGTGTCGTCGACAGCGCACGATATCAAATATCAATATTATCCGTATATTTGGTTACACGCAATAGGAATTACAAAAGCAGGTATGTGTGTAAGCGCGATTATTTGTTTTTTTTTTAGAAAAAAAAAACAAGTTAAAGGTAATTGCAATTTTGTCGAATCGGTAAAGGTAAGTAGCAACATCAAAACTGTTTTGCGATAAAATATTATATTTTGTTATAACTTTCATTGTTACCCCGACAAAGTTGACGTGTGTGTGTGTGTGTTTATCGCTTTTTGAATTGATTCTATAAAATTCTGACGTACTAGGAGTGTAGATTGTACACAAACAGCTACGGGGCCCTTAGTATTAATTTTGAAAGTATTCGAATACCTAACGAGGGATCGAATGTGTCCATACATTTGATTGAAAATAGGCACGTCTTTGCTATAAGGCGCTGCTGCTGCTATGAAATGTACAAAAAGGTTCGCTCAATCGTTCTGTAGTTGTCGTCAAGACGGGCGCTGCAAAATTGTTGCCAATTCAAAAAATATTGAAATAAAACTATTTTACAGATTCTGTCACGTTTATTTACTATTTTATTTTCCCGACGCTTCGGCTGCTTTACAGCAACCATGGTCACGGGGGGACTGAGGTGTTAGACGTCCTGATGTCATAGTTAATAACTGGGTACCCACATATTTGGTTGTTGTTTGCGGTCCGATCCACGCAGAAAGTGCTCACAGTGTCTTGAGGTCTTGCAATGGTACGCTTGGTTTTGGATTTAATCATATTAATTACTGGATCCCAAGTTGGTGGTAGCACCCAGCCATCTTCCCTATTGAAATTAGGATGTTTTTTAATTTCAATGGCCTCACGTATCATCCTTGGTCGGAATCGGTGTTCTTTTGCGAGGATATGCGGTTTATCAAATCTGATATAATGGCGGGTGCGGTCCTGTACATGTTCACAGATTGCAGACTTTGTGTAGCTTTGTGGAGCGGAGCGATAATTTTATTTCAATGTTTAGTATTCGCGTAAATATAAGAAAACAATATAATACAAAAACTAATTGTAAAACTCATAGAAAAATTCAATTTTGCAGCATTGTCGCGTGGATTTTATGTATATTGATACAAAGATCATTTCGGTACTGGCAATGATTTTGCAACGCGCATCTCAGTTCCCCAGTGTGCCTTAACTGTAATATAGTGATCTATCGATATCATATTCTTCGTCCATAAATTGAATGTCAATTCGATTTCTGCTCTGAAAAGTTGCTAGCGAGCGATAGTAGCCGAGTGAGACGAATGGAATATTGAATATAGCAGCATTAATTCGCGCCCATTGTTCACACCCGTCTGTCGACCGACAAATGGGTCACATTCACACGTCCGACATGACATGACATGACGTACAATTAAAATAGATCGCGATGATCTAATTACTCAGATATCCGCATTAAACGCAGATATTTTATGATGGTATTTACTGGAACCGGGGAACGTGTTAAATTTTTTATTACGATTCTGTTTTCTAACAATCGATTTAGTGAAGCCCTGCGTCCACTGGCGCGTCTAAATGCGCGCGACCAATTGTTTTTTGGCAATACCAAAACGAACTTTATTCAGTTTTAGAAGAAGTACATTTTTCAACGATATATCATGGATGTCGCGAGCGAATTTAATCGCGTGGTTTTTTTATTTTTTATCACAGGAATTCTAACTTTATGAATATTGCTACAGAGTACATTTTTAAATACTCGTGAAGTCATGGCGTAAGTTTAACGTATCGTTATGCAATCCGGATTAGCGCACGAACTAAACCCGGTTACATATTATGTCATTTAATTTGGGTCGGTCGGCGGCGGCGAACTGATGCTTCCGCGTATAAAGTTTTGATAACACTGCGATATCGGCTGTTTGAGAAGTTCATACACCTACAAAATTAAGTATAGCAGTTAAATTTATAGAAAGTCGTGATTGATACATAGTGGCGTTACTTAACACTTTTGTTTTGAGAGCACTATTGTTTGTGGAGCATTGATTTTTTGTGTCAAAAATTTGAATATTGAATTTATGTGGTAAAATAGAAAGCCAGAGGACAGGGTGTTAATTATCACAGCCATCATCAATTTTTATTTACAATTTGTATGTAGTGAATATGCCCTTACTATATTAATTACTTGACACTGGCTGAAATACCCGCTATACGCAGGTGGCTATTCTTCATCTTATTTCATTAAGTATCATCATCTCGTAAAAAAAGAAGAAGAAACTACGCTCGTGTCATCTATGACATTTCATTAAAAAAATAACTTTATTTATGAGTTAATACAGTTCGTTTTAGTGTACAGAACAAAATCGCAGCGAAAAAAAAATTGCTCCACAAAATATTTTATCGTGTTTTACATGAATGAATGAATTGAAACTATGTTTAGCGACTGTTGTTTGTGTTGAGTATAAAAGTAATCAACATTTTTTTTATTGTAATTAAACATACAGTATTATACAATACTCTCAAGTTTCTAGGTAGCTAGGTATTTAAATTCATTTAGTAGAATGAATACAGTGTTCAAATATACGATGAATGAATAATGTTTTATTTATTTTAGCAAATATAAAATACAAGGCATATATATTGAAGTTCGCAGTGTACCGAGGTAAACCTAACATACTGCCTTTAAATAATTATATGTTACTGTCACGATGTTAGTTTCAAGTACTACAAATTACTTTAACGCAAAATTTAATGTTCAACGGCGACTGTCTAGTGGTTTGAGCGTAGGCTGATCGGCTGCCTGAACCGGGTGGTTTCCGGTTCGATTCTCGCCAGCGGCAAACTTCGGAAATGGCTTTGTCGAAATTTGCCCTGGTCTGGATGTAACTGGGATTGTATGGCACCCATAGTACACGCTTTGCTTAGTTTGGGATCATACGATGAGTATATGTTGTTTGGCGACATCGTAAAGGAGTTTTAAGTTAAAGGCTAAAGTGAGAACGCTTTCAGAAAAAATATTATTATCTCAAGTCGTTTGTGTGTCTGTCACGGGCTAACGGCCAGTAAACACGTAGACAGCTCGACTAGAAGTCCAGAACTATGAAACTAGCGCGCTGGTAACAGAGTCGTATGTGTGCAAGTTATCATCTATATTCGGGACAGCTTCTATCCAATTTTATTCTGTATATGTTTATTTTTAAACAAAGAAATATGAAATAGAACTTTACAGGCGCGCCATTATGACGCCATGTTGCTCTATTAGATACGTATAAGTGTAAGTAGATACTCTAATTATTTAGAATCCTAGTATGTATATTTGCCTAGTTCAATCATTTCCGCTAAGGTCACGGTAATTGAATTCAAAGTTGTTTTAGTGTTCTAATACGTTTGCATAGATAGCGTATCCACATCCAAATTTTACCGTCCTACAGCTGCTATTAAGAGTAGTGGGTATGAAATGGTTACTCAGTAATTCCTTTCGAACGAACGCACTTTATGAAATTTTAGCAGATCCATAGCAATTCCGCATATTTTCACAAATATGCGCTTGAAACCCGCATATTCATTTCATCAGGAGATTATTTTTTTTTATATTCGGTATTAAGATTCTGTTACTGCTAAACATTTCAGAGTTCAAGGTGGCCATTTTAGATACTCTGCTGGTAATCATAGTAAGTAACGTTTTTATGCATTGAGTGAACTCCCGCAGGACGCAAGGCGTCTCGACATTCCCGGCGCACTGCATCTAGGTGACCTGGTTTACGTCGTCTAACTGCATCTGATGCGATACACTTGGACTATAGTTTGTTGGAATATAACGTAGCTACTTATGTCAAATGTATTTTTTAAATCCTAGGAGCTTTACCAACATCAATTTTAATTTCAATTTATTCAATAAATAACTTATGTAATACAATACAATATACGCCGGGTAACTAATATAGGAATAAATAAATAAATATCGCCAGACAACCAAATACTTATTATATAATCCCAAACTAAGCAAAGCTTGTACTATGGATACCATACAATGATTTGGGTCTGACGTCACAAATACTGTTATAATAAATACCTTAGAGACTAGTATACATAATTATAGTTACACGGAATTACTTATTTGACACGTAGAGTCGGTGACGTGTCGCTCTTGGTGCTTGGTAGCCGGCCTCTGTATCGCCGGAACACCACACCCTTCGGCCAAAACTCTTCTTTCATGAAGGCCGACAACTGTTCGGTCGGCACTCTCACCACAAAAGAATTAAAGTTCACCCTGTGGCGGGCCTCCAACCGTTCGGCCCTCAAGAGTGAGGTTGGTCTTCCCTCGCACGTACTCTACAATCCCCTCGACCTTTGTAGTGTAGTGCAGTCGGGACACATACAACAGCGTCGTCGGCACGGCCGAACGCAGCGGTTGATGCGGTCCCGTCGGTGCTGTGCCGCATTTGTTACGGCTGGCGGGCTTCTTCTTTCTTCCTACCACCTCGATGAAGCCCTCCTTGTCGCACTGGCCCTTCTGAGGGCCCGGTTTCGCAGTCCTGCGGATGTTGTCGTGAGGATTCTGCTTCCCCTGTATTTGCCGCTTCGGTTGCGGCGGGTTCCACATCCCTTGAAGTATTGTTGTTTCTATAGTAACTGAAATGTTTTCACAGATTTTGTACTGAGTTAACTGTGTAAAACTGCAAGTAATATTGAAAACATTACTGCAAGACAGGTAATGGGGCAGTTTCATCACAAGCAGTGGTTGCCGAGTGGTCGAACGCACGCCTTGCAAATCAAAGTGTGCAGGTTCAAAACCCGGCTCGCACCTCTGGGTTTATGTGCGAATCTCATTTACATCCGAGATTAACACTTGCTATGAAACGGTGAAGGAAAACATCGTGAGGAAACCTGCACGTCTATAGAAAGGCGTGTGAAGTTCACCAACCCGCACTGGGCCAGCGTGGTGGACTATAGCCCAAAAATCTCCCTCGTATTGAGGGAGAATGTGCCCGGTATAATGGCAATAGGGTCGCCCCCTATTACATTGGGACCAAAAATACATCGGCGAAGTGTGGGCGCACTACAGTGCACCTCTGCCTACCTGTTCGGGGAATACAGGCGTGATGATGTATATTTAACATCAATTCGGCGTAAGATAATCGGTAGGGTTATTAATGGGGTTTTATTGCAAAGCCAGAAGTGGTATTATGTGTTGAATAATACAATTGTAAGTTTGTCAACGGCATCAGATATTGCATATTTATAATAAGAAAGTAACACACCTACCATAAAGTTGAAGATGCAAGCGAATAATATGTAGATTTGCACGCAGAATTCGCGTTCTATCAACGGGGTCGTGTCAATGATACAATTATGTACCTACTACAACTGGCATCAAGAAGCCAAGTTGTTCTCCAAAAGTACTTACCCATTTTGTGTGAGACGTACATTCATGAACAATGTTTATAGATCTGGTTAAAGTTTTGGTTTGGCAGGAAACCAAAGCAAGAAAGCTGGAGAGGCTGCACTTATGCAATTTTTTTACAGTTGTCTGTAGTAATGAATGTTCTGCACGAAGTTGATTGGATCATGCTATACTCCGAGTTGTTACTACTACGCATTCTTGCCTTCATATCTTTCACGATTATCACTTACGAACCTCTTGGTTTAACAAGACCAAGTCCGGGAGGGAAAGTTTTTTGTTTTTTTAATTGTTGCAATGGAGGCTATGAAAAAAGAATTGTGCTTTTCTTCTGTGAATATCAGTGGAAAATACAATTATGCTGTGAAAACTGTAACAAAGAACACTTAGGTTCTATTTCTACTAATAATATTTTATGTCGAGAAACAGCACTCTCTACTCATGAGTCCCAGTGGCGAGACCAATAAAATCCGTAGAAATAAAGCAGTTATTTTTGTTTTCCGAGCCAATAGAGGTCATATAAAGTTTTAATTGAGTTTTTATTTGCCGATCGTAAAACAGGTCGTACATGCAGGTAAAGGAAGCTTTCCATTAGTAGCGGATAGCAATTATAAACAGACTCTTAAAACCAGTTTTGCAGTGTTCGTTTGTATCTATAAATATTTAAAAAGCGGAATGTTATAATAGTTTAGGCTGCACAAGGATTTCAATCCTCAAATATACTCTGAAATATAAGCTATGATATAAGTACATAGTATAAACCTTTTCGGCTGTGGCTTGGGACATATGCGAATTATTTGCATGGACCACGTGAGATATAATGGTGTCATAATTTAACTTTTTAGTTTGTTGTTTTTGGTTTACGGTTTTAATCTCCTTGATATTATCGGACCCCTTGTATGTTAACTTACTCCTTACGTACATCGGTACAATTATTTCATCGCTACCTATGCCAGCGCCAAAATAACAGTATTCCTCATAATAAACCGAATTAAAACCATCTTTTTTGGACTAACGTAGAAATCTATGAAATAGCGAGATGATTTTACAAGAAATGGCGTTTGCACGTGAGTGTATCCGAGAGCGTTCATTTCAAATGCCGCTAGTATACGTCGTACGTGCCCGCCGAGGCGACCATTTTGATCTTTTAACGGAATTAAATTATAATGCATGCATGTCGCCGTTCGCCCTGAGTAATTTTATTTGCGCCTCCAATTCTTGGCTGGGAGCGTGCAACGCCTTCGACGATGCACATAACGATTAATGAAGCGAGTTTAAAGCAGCGATGAGAGATAAGTTAGTCGAACGTTCGCTTCAGAGCGTTTGTTTTGTTATACTTATTGGATACTTCAGATCCAGCTCTTCGAATTTTGAATTTCATCTGTGTTTTTGGGTGGGACTTCTCAGACAACCCGTGCGGAGAGGAGCTATAGTTTTGAAATAAACAAATGGTAGGTACGTAGTTACTAATTCTACTGGCACCGAACTAAAACTTCATTTACCTAAGTGTATTGCCGTGCTAATTATGATCGAAATGTATGAGCGAGTAAGCAATGTTTTAATGTAGGTTTGTCTTATCTACTTTGAGTTTCAACTTAATTTTGGTCGATGCAGAAAAAATTTCGTACAAACTAAAATGTCCAAATAAATACAAGATTACTACAATTTTTGGATATATTCTACAATGACAAGGATTGAGATCCGTTTTAGAACTCAAGTACTTATAAGGAGTGTGTGTCTACTTAAACGAAACTATTTCACAAGGAAAGTATTTTCTTCCTTTTTACACCACCTTTTGACGCCTCCTCAGATTTTCCTCAAACAATTTGAGAGTTGATCTATACAATAAGTTTACCTTACACGTTTTCATGAACACATCCAAAATGTTGTTTAAATATTTATGAAAACAAAAAATAGGTTAAAGAGTTCAGGTGCCTATATTTTTATTTACATTATACTGAAGCGCGTACGTTGAGATTGTTCGCAAGTGAAATTCAAAAATAGATCTTATTTATTTAGTGGCAGAGTTCAATGAAATAGGCCAGCTTCCGCGTTATTATTTTCCGATTAGTTGCATGGTGACGTCACTGGGCCATACCATCGGCCTTCGCGGCCGGTCGACGACCCCACCCGGCATTGTACCGTTAGCAAAGCAAGCTAATGCTAGCTCGTGTATAAAATTAATGAGAGGTGCTGATTTTTGCACTAAAATAATTCACATCAAACTCACAATCGTCTTCTTCATCATTTCAGCTGTAATTTTCGAACTCTATTTGGATTAAAGAAATACACAACAGTAGGGACAAGTGACTCACTATGTCTCGCCGCGTCAAATCATAAAAATATTAAATTTTCTAATTGGATTTACATTCTGTGACTAAACTTATGTCATTGAATGTGCTGAAGGTGTCTCTTTCTGTCCGATTAATTAAGTGAGACAGCGAATCGTCATATACTACTGTATATTTAAAGTTCTACAGAATGTATCAGAAGCCCGAAATAATACTTAACCTCTTCAATGAGTATCGGGTGTACATTTACATTCTTTGACAAAACTTATGTCATAGAATGTGCTGGAAGTGTCTCTTTCTGTCCTATTAATTAAGTGAGAGAGCGAATTGTAATAGTCTACGGCAAACTTAAAGGTCTATAGAATGTATCTGAAGTCCGAAATAATACTTAACCTCTTCCATGTACAACAGACAATATGGTGTGGTATAAAAATATGATTCAAATTCCAACATGATTTTTCAAATATATTTTCGCCGCTAATTTTAAAATCTTGTACGAATCCTACGAGAAATGTTCAAGTTGTGTTTTGAGCATATCAGTAGCTACTCCTTGTAGATGTAGTGTAGTATACACTGTGAAATAGGGGTACAGCACGTGTAGCATGAGCGCCAAGATTAGACGTATGTCACGAAATATCTTGATGTTGTCTCTTTCACTCGTATGAAATAAGACAGAGGGCGACCGAGCCAATCCGTGACAGAGGTCTTGTCTTGACATGCGTGAGACACCACTGGTGTGCCCTAAGGCCATTACATGATATCTTGATAAATATTCAATGGTAACCTAACTATCATAGTTTCTGATTTACAGACCATTGAAATAGTATACTAAGTTAGGTATACCTGACTATCATAGTCTATAGACTGCCTTCACTCTGCATCTCATCATATAAGCTAGCGCATATGTACCTAAAATACTTTACTCACTTTGAATTTCTGATATACCCTGTATACCTCCTGCTATCCCCCTTACAACCACACCTGTTTATAATCTAACTGAATTTTTTTGACAGTTAACTTAATACACAAACAATCTGTCAAGAAATATAAATGATTTGACGATAAGACCCCTGCGAGTTCAAATTCCATCAGGGAACACAGTTTAATAACATTTGCTCCGAAAACAAATAGTTGTTGAGCTATTTTACCCTTGCGTCGGTAGTTACGTCCCAAAGGAAAATTACTAACACAAAAATGAACAAAATCGTATTGATTTCTTCCGCGTTAGATAGGTACATTTTAAGAAAATTTCATGATGTAAGCAAGTTTGCGAAATATATTCATTTGTTTTTTTTGCTGTTTTATTCTTTGTACCCGACATTGAGTGACAGTAAAGTATTATTCGGACTTCTGATACACCCTGAAGTTTAACATCAATTGTTTAGTCGACCTCAAAAAGGAAGGGGGTAATCCATTCGTCTCATGTGTTTTAAGTTAAAAACAATCGCCCATTGTTTTTTTGTTTTGTTTTTATAACTAAGGACTTTGCATGCATTCGTAAACGGATGGTAATTTTCTTTTAATTAAGATTCTAAAGTCCACCGGCTGCCCACAGTTATGTCCTTTTCAACCTTCAAAAGATAATTAAGGTCTCAAGTAAGTCGTTTAATTTGTAACGACCTCAAGATATAATTAAAAACAAACACGCGCAATTTTGTTCTCACCATGTTTACTTTTGAATTTCATCTAGCTTTGCCTTGTGCGCGGACAATTAAGGAACCCCAATATTGTGCTAAAATTCAATTAAATAGCCTAAGTTACGCCTTGTAACGTCAGCGATCTGCCAGTGAAAGTCCAGTCATAATCGGTCCAGTTTTTTCGCAGATTACCCTGAACAAATCGGTTTTATTTTTCCCCGCAGAAACATAATTATTTTTCAAAAATAAAAGTAACCTAAGTCACTCCTTGTAACATCAGCTATCTGCCAGTGACAGATAGCTGATGAACCGGTCAAATATATAATTTTTTAAATTGCTTTTTGGTAATAGGTGTTGTGTACTTTCATGTTCATTTAGTGGAAAGCTGTTATTTTGATATTACAAGCATTATTTTTCTTAGCCTATAATGGTTTCCCACTCCTGGGCAAGGGTCTCCCCTTCTCTCTTCCACAATTATCTGTCCTTGGCAACCTCCGGCCACGTTTTTCAGGCGTCAAGGTGTTACAAACGGACACTTTGATTTTATTTATATGTATATATATTGAGTATCGTGACATTACCGTCTGCCAGTAATTAGAGCTGCTATCCATTTATATTCCAACTTAAATGCTCGCGGATAATAATTGTCTTCGTGTTGTGAACATTAATAATACTTACATCATAAAGGCTAAGGTCGTATGAGGTAATTAAGTTATTTTTAAAACTCAATTAAGTTGAAGTATGCAGTTATCCTGTCTCAACGAAAACTTATTATATTTGATGTGTAACATCTAATGGCGCGCTTGGCGAGTGACAGCGACTGTTGATGCCGCGATGCTGTGATCCCAAAACTTCGAGCAGCTTCGTGGCTCCTCGATTCTTTCCGCGCTTAGACTCCTCCCACCGGCTGACTCCGATCACCCGCTCACTCGCCGCTACGACGTTTATGTTTTATGTTTCACATCTGCCAGCCGCCCCCCGACGGCTCAGTTTTTTTTACAAATTACTACTACACCTTTCGACGGTTGAGTGAGAGCAAGACGGCAACATTTTTTGCCTGTCAAAGTCAAATATAGTTCAGTGGCGTCACGTCAATAGTTTGATGAAGTAGAGATCGAACCCGTTAACTCTCGGTAACAAAAGCGGCTCCACTAATTACCACTAGGCTATTAACCAGTTAAAGATGGGAACATCAGTTAAAATCGTTGTTGTATATCTATAAACGCAAACATTTTTAAAGCAGCATGTGAACTCATCACTTAACTCACAGCTGAGTCCAAGTACTTACTTACCGCCCAGCCTTTAACCCCAGGGAGTACTCGACCGGGATAAAATGTAGCCTACATTCTCAGCCTGGGCAGCAAGCCATCCTTTGTCTAGAATCCCCTTGTAGTGCATTTACCTACTAGTTATACAATAATACAATACATCATCACGCCCACAGTTCACCGATGTATTTTGGTCCCAATGTAATAGGGGGCGAACCTATTGCCATTATACCGGGCACATTCCCCCTCAACACGAGGGAGATTTGGGCCATAGTACACCACGCTGGCCCAGTGCGGGTTGGTGAACTTCACACACCTTTCTATAGACGTGCAGGTTTCCTCATAATAAGAGATCAATGAGATTCGCACATGAAACGCAGAGACCACTCGGCTACACAAAACCTATCAAATTCGCCTATACCAAAACGAACTCTGTGTCGATATGCATAAAGATTTAGTTTCTGTGTTAAAGCCACGCCCCCACGCGTCAAAATTCGCTAGCCCTGTCAGTGTCATTTAGTTGAAGAATGAACTTTTTGGATGGGTCAATACAGTTTGATTTGGTATGGCAAAATGTTTGTCGCGCGAGCGCTAACGCTCGGTATGCCGGAGGCTTAAAACAGATTATTTTTCTTCTTAACTTAGGTTATTATTACGATAGAAAAATATTAGGACTGACGACTTAATCTTGAGATGGGTTCGAGAAGAAATCGTTTTATCAACATTTTTCATTTTTATAAACGGTTTTTATCTTATATGTAAGTAGACTCTGAATAGGATTCAGAGTATTATCCCAGACGTACCCCAAGTTAAGATTCAAGCCCCTCGCATATTGGAGCGTCAAGAGGCGCGCGTCGAGTTTTTTACCAATACCTTATCGAGCTATGTTGAATAATAGAACAAGTTCATTTTTTTTTATTATAAGCTTTATATTAACTTGCAGTGTATGCATGTCCGGGTGGAATCTTGCAACTGAATTATAAATCAGTTATCTTTAACTGATTGAGCTGAATTTTGGTATACACGCTTATTTTGGATGACAATGCAAGCTTAGCTATGTGACGTCATTCTAATTCCAATATGGCGGATCATCCAAGATTGTGGAATAGTTATTTTTTCTGCACTACCACAGAATGGGTATCAAATGAAGGGGCTTGCTAAGGAGAACATGAAAACCAATTGAAAGCTTGTTTTTAAAAGTATTTTTACCATTAATTTTATGAAATGACAATGACAGCGCGAGCGAATTTTGACGCGTGTCGGCATGGTTTTTATCACAGAAATTCAATAGTCATGTTAATTGACGGATTGCGTTTTGATATTGGCAAGAAGAATGACGCGCAACTTTTAACGCGCCAGTGTGCGAAGGTTTCATACTTTAATTAACTTAGAAGTTGAGCTTGCTTGAAAAGGAAATTACGTGTCTCCAACTGTACGTTGCACCAGCTAGTGAAGTTATATACAGGCTGTTTCAGAAGTCCGAAATAATAGTTGGCCGTTTGCATCAGTATCGGTTATACAACTGAATGGTATGGATAATTTATCTAAATTTGACCATGTTTTTCCAACTTTTTTTTCGTCGTCAATATCTGTAACTCATAATATCTCGAGTCCTATCAAGATTTTGTATGTTCTGTTTTGTAAATATTGGTAATCGTCCCTCATAAGTGTAGTTTACACTTACACTGCTGAATAGTGTTATGTATGTGTCCAAAGGCCCGAACATGATACCTGTAAGAAATATTCAAAGGTCTATAACTCGGAATCTATGATAGTTAGGTATAAACTGTCTTCACTAAGCATCGACATGTGAGCTACCGTATATGTACCCAAAGGATTATTACGGACTTCTGATACACTCTGTTTAAGTTAATATCGAAGGCTCGGTCGGTGTAGTGTTTCAGGAGTAGGCTGCTCGGTAGTCAGCGTCGTGTGGGGGTTCAATTCCCGCCCGCCGCAAATATCGGAAGCGACATTGCCGGATTTAGCCCTGGTTTGAGTGTAGCTAAAATTGCCCCCATTATATATGGTACCCCTATTGACTACAAGCTTTGTTCAGTTACAGAAAAAGTACTTAATGAAAAGCTCGCGCTTTCATTCCCCTTTCATGGGTATTTAGTACATTGTTTTTGTTCCTTCCACACAAGTTGGTAGTAATTCTACGTCCGGCTCTATGTTTGTCTCTGGTCCCTCTATGATAAACATTTTATCTTTTCGCTTTGTGAGCCTAATTGTGTTGTTTCGCCTCCGACCGCAATGGCAACCACGTAAAAATCTTATTCTGCAATTTTTTTTTTAAGTTGGCGTATGCCCTCCGTACAACAATAGTTGCGAGCAAAGATTATTTTGGTTTTGTTTTAATTGTAGATTTTGCTGTCCTGGATCTCATTTATTCAATGCGTATGCTAAATAAAACTTAGTTTTATGAGTTGTTAAGGTACTTGGTCACAAACAGCACTAAACCGTTGTTTATAGATGATTAAAGGAGGAACCTTTGCTCAGGAGTGGGATACAGAAATGAAATTGAAAAAAAAGATTAACAATCTGTCATGATAACTTTGATACTGACTTGCAGGTATTTTTTTATCTTTAAACTCATTAGGTACTATGTTACTAGTCATTGAATGAAATTTGTTATGTCTACGACAAATTACCTTAATGTAGTGTTATTTGTAAAACTCCAACTAAATAGTTACTGAAAATTGAAATGCAGCTCCGAGAAAAGTCTAGTCGCAGTCATTATTATAATTATAGCGTATTAACAAGCGTCTATTCAATTCTAGAGATCCACCCTGTTATCCCAAGAAAATCGCACGACAAAGATTGTTTTCTAAAGCGCTGTATCTAGGTACTTACTGATATAATAAGAAGGAACAGGCAAATAAAGCCTTGCGCAGACTGGGGCGTCAAGACGACGCGCGTGTATTTTTTTTTGCCAATTCCAAAACGAACTTTTGTCAATATTCATAAAGATTTAATTTCTGTGGGGGACCAATCGACAAAGCTCGCTCGCGCTGTCAATGACATTGAAGAATGAGCTTTTTCTGTTAGTCAATTCGTTTTAGTATTGACAAAGGTTTTGACGCGTGCGTCTTGACGCACCAGTGTGCCCCGGGACTTGAACATATTTTCTCATTATCATATGTCACCTACTTAGAAATTTGTATTGTGTACAAGGATACTCGTGTATAAAATTTGGTCGGAAATAGGTTGGTAAATAATGTATGATATCTACTTGTTTGGTATACAAATGGGCACAAACACCGAGATCCAAGCGTATTGTCTGTCAGTACGGGACATGGGTTAGTATATGACGGCGGTTAGAACAATGTTATCTTGCCATGTTCTATATTTAGTCCACTGTGATAATATTACGGCCGAAAAAACCTTGTTTTTTTGCGCATTCTCTCTGATAATAAGTCATCCTTGGAGTGACCACTTTACTTAGGTAAACCTGTGCTTTTTATCACACCAAACTTATAAAACACTGCCCGCTATATTTGAATAGTTACAATTCGTTAACAATGACATTAACAATGTCTTCAAATTTGGGGGTAAAGTATGGTAAAGGCAAGTCAATAGTAAAAAAATATAAAAAAAGACGGGGAGACCTTTGCCCAGCAGTGGGACACAAACGGTTAGAAAAAAAACTTTATGCAAATAGGTTCGGTCCACTAATCTCAATCTTAAAAGCTTGTGTCATTAGGCATTGGCAAAAAACCGGCCAAGTGCGAGTCAGACTTGCGCACGAAGGGTTCCGTACTATTATCTATAAAAACGGCAAAAAAAAAACACGTTTGTTGTATGGGAGCCCCCTTAAATATTTATTTTATTCTGTTTTTTATTATTTGTTGTTATAGCGCCAACAAAAATACATCATCTGTGAAAATTTCAACTCTCTAACTATCACGGTTCATGAGATACAGCCTGGTGACAGACGGACGGACGGACGGACGGACTGACGGACGGACGGACAGCGAAGTCTCAGCAATAGGGTTCCCGTTTTACCCTTTGGGTACGGAACCCTAAAAACTAGTGTGCGGACATTTGACACAAGATGGGGTCAAACAGCCATGTTCATAAAACTATTAACAAAACTGCAACAAATTGTTCACTATTGATATCGATAACAATATCTGTACATAAATTATTTCCGTGGGATAAGTTTTCAATGCAAATAAAGACAGGAATGCTTTTGAAGAGTTTGAATTTTAAATAACCGTAAAACGTTCAAGAACCTACTTAAATCATTAACATATTTGCTACTGAATTGTATTACTAAATATTCTTGCAACCGTTAGATCCTTTGTTCTATTTCGTAGTGAATGCACTCCAAGACGCGTGTGCTCCATTCGCTGTTTCTTTTCCATTCGTTGGTCAATATACGTCAACGAATCGTACGTATTTTTAGTACATTTGAATGAACCCAAATCTCGACCCATTACTCGTCCTGAACCCATTTACATTTCTATACCGCCCTATTGTACCATTTGCCGGACCCGTGCCAACATTACCCGAATCTGTCAATCTCCCCACATTCCCTTCGATTTCCAAACAAGGAATACCCATTGGGTGTTTCCATTGTAACTGCGAATAAATTGACCCTATGTTAACGGTCGGTTGCGAGCAGTCCTATTACTGACCACTGGAGCGTTGTTCATTCTACATTGCACTATAAGCGTCGTAGTTAGGCGTTCAATGCGCAGTCTACAGTAAAATTTACAGCTGGAAACTTTGTTTTACCGCTTATGATATCTTCTCAAGAAAATTATCTCTCTCATTGTTTGCCACTCGGGTAATATATAAAATGGGTTATTTTGTGTTTCGCATATCAACCACGCATAATCAATCATTGTCATGCATGACTTTGTTAAAAACTCTTGTTGCAAGGAACAAGTTAATGTTTTGGTCTGTATTACGCATTCACGAAATTTCCTTCCGTAAATGCAGGATCCATTTTATTTGTTCCGATAAAGTTTTATGCGTTTCGTTTAGGCCTAAATGTGCGGGACACGCTGACACAGTTACAGCATCTGATCGTTTTAACCCACGAAACTTACCTCGCTATGTGTACAAACACAGTTGTCACTTAGTATTACTGTTACCTTAGCATTGTTCAATTAGCAATGCACTACTTATATCAGTGGCAACCTATTTGGTAGAACGCTAGGGATGTAAGTTCAAATGCTGGGCCCGCACCTCTGGGGTTTTCGGTTTTCCTTTGGGAATGTAATTTTCAATAATGACTGCCACTTACTGAACGGTGAAGGCAAACATCGTGAGGAAATCTACACGTCCAGAGAAAGTCGTGTAAAGTTGACCAACCCGCGCTGGGTCAGCGTGGTGGACTATGACCCAAATCTCTCTCGTATTGAGGGATCATTTGCACGGTATAATGACAATAGGCCCCCTAATTGGTACCCCCTACAAATTCGGGGAATACTGGCGTGATATAAATGTATTTATACTTATACCAGCGATAGTAAGGACAAGCACCCCGATCAGACGATGCGATCAATGAACGCCAGCGTTGTATTCTTGTTTCTAATTTACGTTCCGATTATCTCCATACGAGATATTAATGACAGATAACAGGACAAGAGACCTCGAGATGTTATCCGTTCTTCCATTTGATGCCGCATCAATTAAAGTTGTCACTCGTACCTCTTGGTCGCACCTGCTGGCTTGCACTCGCGGCCCGCCAGTAGTCAGCCGACCGCGTTGCGAGACGCACGCCCTTCGTCCTCAGTCACCCGTCTCGATGGAAACGCGACCCTTTTGAGACTTTAAATATTTTTAGTTCGCGGAAATCGGGTGTCGTCCACGTTATTCTGTGCTACCCGTTCGACAGTGAAAGGAAGTTTATTCTGATTACGAATCGAACGTCTTTGTGCGTCGATGGGATGTAGTGTATACAGTAGTGCCATAAGGTAAGTTTGTTTATACGTCGATCAGCTGTGAAATACTGGACGACTAAAGACGTTTATCATACTCGAGTCGATAGTATTCAAACATTCGGTTGAGGTTTCATATACGTTGCTTTTTTAACTTGCAGTACACGTGGTTGTTTTGAATGTTCTAAATTGTGCAATGAAGGAGGAAGTTGTCGCAAGCGTTATCTAGCGTTTGGCCGAGAATAAGTTGCAATTTGCAGTACATCGATGCGATAGTGAGCGGTCGTAAATTGCAATTCAAGTTATTACACCGAGAGGAGTCGTTAGTTGAGGCGCGATCGCAATTAACGCCAATGTGTTATCTGTACCTGCTTTTATTAGGTCATTGCATCTTTGCTCCTAGCAGAGTTATGTCATAATTCAAGTAATATTTGCGCAAAACAATTTGTTGTTGTTGATATAGCTGAATATCGCGTGACTCGGTTACATGCTTCTATCAAATTGTTGGCGACATCTTTATTACCACCGCATAATAGGTACAGTATTACAAAATGTATAATAATATTCTGTTAACGTTGATTCCATTGAATTTTTCTTGTTTCGTTCTTATCGTATACTCTCTAGTTTTTAGATCTTTTATCGAAATCATGTCGTGCCTATCACACTTATCTAGTCACACAAATCAATGATAGCGACGTTTCGAATAAGGAACTTGTTAGCTCTACCGACGTAAAATTTTCAAATATGTAGTTACTATTATGATGTTTTGTTTTTTTTATACAAAACAGGCATTATCGCGTTATTTCTTACGATTAATGGACAACCTCTGTATTTGTAATGGCAACGCTGTTAGATTATATGTTTGCTTAAAAATCTTATTCTCTACAATTATGAGATGCATACCTACCTACGATAAACCAACTCTATCGCAACTTCTGGCAGTTATTAAAAGACGAAACGGAAATACTATTTCGAATATCAGAATAACCGTCCGAAAATAAAGTTATGCTCAAAGTTGAGTTTGTCAACGAAGACCAAAACTGTATATCAGGCGCGCTTGCAACTTCAGTTCTCAACTAACTGACTAGAATATCATACTTGTTTCATTCATTATAGTGAACTATAAGATAAAGTAATGTGTACACTATTAATTTATAGTTATGAATAGTTATGATCCCTTTACCTACTGTGTCGTCGTTGTCGAGGACTTTTCACAAAAACATGCTTCGCAAATAAGTCCTTAACACAAAAGTTGTGACTATTCTTATGCCTGTTACTTAGAAACGATAAAAGATACTATAATCTCTTTTCACTAATTAGCCGCGGTACATACATTATATGTACTTACTTAAAATATTATATTGGACTTTTGATACATAGGTAGCACTCTGAATGTGCCAAATTCAGAATTTTATAAGAGGTAGGTTATGTACCTTACATTCAATCAAAAATATTGCGGTATCGCATGAAAGGGTGATTCCGCTGGAAAAATGCGTAGTCTGCAGAACTCAATTTCCCGGCCTCGTCTGAGGTCCCATGATGGATGAGATTGGAAAACTGCTTATTTTTCCTCGCAAAGATTCTCGACAGTTCAGCGGATTTTTATATCAGAACGACTGCATTGCAATTTCTGTGAAGGAAATATTCACGCCATTCGATACCCATTGATAATGTTCTGGATAAATCTTCAGATACGGTTATCTGTTGAGAAATGTTTTCGAGTTGAGATTGTGATTTGGTGACTAATTTTTCCATAAAAACATTTAAATAAACTATCTGTCATGAAACAAAATCATGTTTGGTGATTTTTCTTTCCAAATACTCATGTCGTTGAGCTGATTGATGAGCAGTACATCCACTAGAGTTGTTGTGTTGGCAATACCTCAGTACCATGTATCTAATCAAGTAATACAAGATATTTAATCCCATTACACGAACGATAGTCTCTTTGTTTATGTTTGTAAAAATACCACGGTCCAGTCTGCATTAGATGTAATGTTTTAAAAGCTTTAAAACAACCACCAACTCGTTCTCCCAGTTTCGTAATTAGGGCATAACCCTCTTGAGCAGCACTAAGTGCTATTGCTTCCACGAGACCTACATCACCGGCGGAATGCTGACGCACAACACAGTTACCTATCCATGGAGTTATCTGAAAATTCTTAAAATAAAATAAACAGGAAAGCAATTACTTGTACTGGTGCAATATAAAACGTCAATGCGACGTGCGTTAATTTTAGCGAGTGCATCCGCTTGCCAATTGCGAAGAGAATGGCACGAATGCCAAGTTTTTTTTTTTGTTTTTTATCAGTTTCCACTTGGCATATTAAATGGCATTGATTTATTGAGACATAATGATACCTAACTGACCTACCTCTCAAATGTCAAATGCCGGGGTATCTGGTAATGAAAATGACCCACCCGCTATAAATTGCTAAAAATCAACTCGGAAGCGATGGATATAATAATTAAACACGCAAAATAGTCAAATAACCTTTTGATAAAAGTAATTACTGACCTCGCATCTCACAACACGTGCTGTGTCCATTGTTAGACTTTAAACTCGTTACGATAACAAATAAAAATTATATGCAACACAAAGCATTAATAATAAACCAATTAAATTAACATGCATTTAGAATCAATGGATTAATTGATCGATTAACCTATTGCAGCATAACGAACCATTGGCCTATGGACCAATGTAAACACATTCGATGTCCTTATGTGAAATGAAACAATTTAATTTTATGATAACGATGTAATTAATGTAATCTTCTAATCAATTTTTTTTTCACGATTTTTAGTGTCAATAATCGTTGAAAATATGCAACAAACCTAAAAAAAATAATATTTGCAGCTAAAAAAATTCATGCCCCACATAAATTGTTGAGGAGTTCCCTCGACTGTGTTTCGGCTCCATCATCAGATCGACTTCAGGACCTTATTAAATAGTAGTGCTTTTAAATACTACATGAAAAAAAAATAACAAGCGCACTAGTCGCCACTACGATTTTCGAAGGTTCCCCTCGATTTCTCTGGGATGCCATCATCAGATCCTGGTTTCCTTATCATGGTACCACCCTTGGGATATATCCTTTCCAACAAAAAAGGAATCATCAAAATCGGTTCACAAACGACGAAGTTATCCGCGTAAAAAATATATACGGTCGAATTGAGTAACCTCCTCCGTTTTTTCCTCTGTTAAAAAGATATTGCCAAACAACACATACTCATTGCGTGATCCCAAACTAAGCAATGCGTCTACTATGGGTACCATACAATGGACTTGGACGATCCCAGTTACACCCAGACCTGTGCTAATTCCAAAAAGTCCATTTCCAAAACTTGCTGCTGGTGGGAGTCGAATCCACAAGCACCCGGTGTAGAGAGCCAAGCGGCATATGCCAAACCACTTGACCTAGCTGTCGTCAAACGATCTTGTTTATTTACCACAATCTTCAACAAAAGAAGTGGCCACACTTCCTATTAATTCTTTTTCGGTGTTAAACTCTAAAATCCTTGATCTAATTTTGGAGATAAAAGCATCTGTCACATGCATTCATTTGGATTAATTCATAAAGACGACATTTTTTCCGTCTTTGACTTAAAATATTTTGTTGGAGACGAAAATAACGTCGTCGCCCCGATGAGTTTGTGAAACTCTTCCTGGAATTTCTTAAGCGTTTGTCTATATATCTACTCATAAGGGACATGAAAACACAAACTAAAACAACATATTGTTCTAGTGCATCCTTTCCCTAAGAATCAGAATCAGAATTTTTTTATTCATGTAAACCAAAACAGGCACTTATGAATCTTCAGTAAAAAATAAATAGTATTAATAGTATCTCTACCAAATTTGGCGATAACCCCCCTTGTGGGCGCTGCAGGCCTAAAAGGTGGCGGTAAGAGACCCAGAAAAAAAATGGGGGGTTGTGTAGAGGATGTATGTGAAAAAATGGGGGCGCTAAAAAATAATTTATTCTCAAAGTGGGCAGTATACAACCACTGGTCTAGAGAGTTGAGCGTGGGCCGCTTCGCTCACTGTACCAAGTGTTTGCGGGTTCGATTCCCCATTATATGTCTTTTAGAACTACAAGTATTTTTTTAAATTAACTTGAGGACAGACACTGGATAATGGTAAGGGTTAATTAAACGTCCTAAACCATCCCTGTGGGGTTAGCACACATGTTAATACAAGACCTTTGTCACGGTTTCGCCCGCTCGCTCTCTGTCTAATTTCATACCAGAGAAAGAGACAATATCAAGATATTGCGTGACATCAGTGTAGTGTCGGCGCACATGCTAAAACTACTGACAAAATAGAATTAGTAAAAACAGAAAGCACAAAAATTTGCTTCTAAATATTTAATGTACGTATCTACTTCATATTTTTTATGGCGCACAGAGTATAATGAATAAAAATTAGACTTTCGTGTCCTGTTATTTTATACAGTCTAAATTGTAAAATAATATTCTGCTAAATTTTCAGCCAGTTTCAATTAGATTCTTACTCATGGATTCTAGTTAAAATATGCTTACTTTACTCCCACAAACTGCTTACGGCCGAAAGCTTTGTCCTCGCTGTAATATTCTAACGGCAAACACAAATACAAGTTTAATACCTACTTGTTATTAACAATAAAGAAAAAGACGTGTGCAACACATCTCTTAGTTTAAGCACTAACTTAAGTAACATTTTCTTTGTAATTTAGTATGTATCCTTTCTTACAGCAAACTCAGTTATTTTTTGAAGCTCATCGTCTTGAAAATTCTCTTTGTTGCTGGCGTTAGTGCTAGCTTCTACATAATTAATTATAACATAGTATTGTCAACAAGATAGAGCTTATAATAGTATGCGATTACAAGTTGCATTTGAAGGTATGCAACTTTGATTAAACTCTCCTTTAATAGCTAATCACTTTTTTTAATATAAGATTTTAAAATATTCTTTGTTGAGAGCCCCAAAATGTAAAGTTGAGAAAATAAAAACTGAAATTGTTTCCTATAAATTTCCAGAAAAAGTAAAGTAAAGAGTGTCGTACATGTATAACGTGCTTGAAGATAATCGGATTTGAAGAGTATACCATTTTTACAAACATAATAATATGTCTGAAAACTTTTCTTCGAAATCAGTTTATTGTGAGGACACGCATTCATCTCGAGACGATAAAGCCCCGGTCCAATGGAGCGTTATGACTCTCGCGACAATTTTTTTGCAAATACTAAAATGAACTGTATTGACTCGTAAAAAAGCTCATTCTGCAACGAAATGTCATTGACAGGGGAGAGCGAATTTTTCAGCGTGGTCGCGTGGCTTTTACTACAGACATTCCATCTTTATATATATATTGAAGCAAAGTTAGTTTTGGTGTTGCCATACAATTTGACGCCTCTGGTAGCCCAGGGCTTCATGGTATCTACAGCAAAAGAAATATCAAAAGCTCTGCTCCGTCCCCTTTACTCTTTTATCTTATTCGCAATGAAATCAAGCATTGTTAGTTTTAATGGGAAAAGCTTGAACGTAGAAAATACAAATATCATAAAGGGTAAGACTTTGAGAATTGTACACATACTTATATTTTCCGTTTTCATGTTTTATTTTAGGTTTACGTCTACGTAAAGGGTTCTTCAGCGTTCTAAGTACCTTACATTAAATTTAATATTATTGTAATATCTAAGCATTGTACGCCAGTATGGTAGAATTAGCGTAGACAGAATTGACGTGGTTATGATCCCCGTCCCTTATATGTTTATAGATATTAGCTATGGCTATGAAGGGGTCGGTATTGATGGTGACACGCTTCTTTCCTCTAAATTAGGTTTACTTAGGTTGCGTACCTTGTGAATTTTCCAAATTGGTCAGTATGACTGGCCTTTGGTGTGTGATAAAGTGTCTCTGTTATTTCCAAAGCCAGCATTATGTTCATTACGAAGTAATACAATTGCTTACTAATGACTTTATTAATAGTATTTACAGAGGCGGGCGTATGTAAGTTTGAAAACTATATTTATTTTTCCTTACATTAGCAATTAATTATGTAACGAATTGGGACTATAGACGTTATTTGATTTTTAATTTATTTTGTGATATCAACGATTATAATCTTGTCTCTGCAAATATTAAACATAGATATTGCTAATTATGTTTAGTTATTTTTTGATTGTGCTTGATTTGATCTAGGCGTGGTTTCGTAACATTAGTTACTAAAGTAACAGTAATGAAGAGGTTTTATTTTCTTTTGATAAAAAGTCTAAGAAAGCCAATGAATGTTCAAAATCGTTACCGTTATATTTTATCCAACAAAGATCATAAAATGTCGTCCATAAAGAAACAATATAATAATACGAGCTAAATTAGATTTTATTGTATTGTTTCTACGTGCTCTTAAATACCCCGAAGGGCTCAGCTTATCCTAGACAACTGTTGAATGATTTGAATAGTTTCATCTACCTGTTTGTTCTCTCTTATCTATACAACAACCATGGATTTTGAATAGTCGGTTTTAAGTATAGTCCTCATGTAATTTGAGCTTGGGTTTCTCAAGGTCACGTATTACTGGTATTTGCCATGCGATAATCTTGAAGTAATAACGTTCCTTTGTTTAAATTCTGCCTATATCTTTTGTGTCTTGTGTGTCCTGTATCCAATATTGGATGGTGTTCGTTAATAATAAATATACGAAGATTTTGCTCAATCAACTCGGTTCGGCGTAAAGTTCGGGTTATATAAAATGAACTCAACTTCAACCCGTGACACACCTATCCCTGGTCAATGACTGTCTGAAAACTGAACGGCGGGATTGGGTTTAAACTTTCAAAGGGCACTTTCCACAACAGAATTCATTTGATTACAATTTAGATCAATGATCGATGAAAACCACATGGATTGTGTTCTCCATTGCAAATTTCTCCAACGCCAGTCATGTGCTAACGTTGCTCCGGTAAATAAACTTAAATTTTAATATTGGAGTCGTTCAAGGTTATCTATTCTGTCTATCTATTGTGCATAACAATAATATAAAAGCTGCAACAAGCGCGATTTCTCCAAACACACGTTAAATAAAAACAATATTACTACGTGACGTTGGGATAAATATTTGCTTCGGTCTTTCATTCGTGTTATTAAATTTATAAGTGTTATTTCTTCAGGAGCTGTTGGGTTAGAAACTCGTTTTATTGCTGCAGTCGACCGCAGACTTAGTCGTGTGGAAATCTCTGTTTATTCAACCCTCGTTTTCGTTTGTTGTCTGACACTATCTGTTGGATTTGTAATTTTACTCCCGGGATTTGTTACGCTTTTAATAAGTAAAGAATGTCGCGTACGTACGAGGTTACTCTATTATACCCAGCTGGGATAAGTTTTATATGAAAATCCCTTTGGTCTGTATAGTTTAGCTTAAAGTTAATATACCAGTTTCTTGTTGTTTGTATTAGTATTGGGAATTGGATTTCATAATTACGTTACCATTATTACCTGTGTGTGGTATTTTGTCTTTAATATCAGCTAGTTCTATATTGTTCTGTATAATAAAGTTCGCTAAGGTCGCGTCGCCTTGTAATGTCCTGTTTACTTATGCTAATGTCTTCAAGCGTTGTTTCTTGTATGTGCACGATATCCTGTTACGTATTTACTTCAGGTTTCTTTACATGTAGGACTTATCGTGGTGTTCGATCTATTCATATACGAAGCAGCAGGAGTGAACCAGTTACAACTGTTAAGTTCATAGCTGTTCGGAATAATTATATGAAAACCTTTTGGTATGGCATTTTATAGAGATTTTGTATTTCTTTACAGTGACATTACAAAAAAAATACCGACACAAACACTTAAATATGGTGTGACATAATTCAATATTTTCAAATGGAAACATACAGAGGTTGTGACATAAGTACATTCAATGCACGCGCCTACACTCTTATTGGTTCTTTGTCGCTCGCTACACAATGTAATTTTTACCCGTGTCTGTGTTTGAACAGCTTGTTGGTCTACGTCATAAACCTACCCCGACAATGGAGTTTTGTGTCCAATTCCATTCAATTTGGGATCAATATTCAATGCCATGACGTCGTGGCACGCTTTAATTTTAGTAAGTTTACTGTTTTGTTCATTAAATTATACATGGCATTACGGATAATATTGAGCGGGCAAGCAAACCTTACGTAATTGTATTACTTACGGGTGAATCAAATTTTAATGGTAAAGTAATGCAGAAAATTTACAGAACCTGAACGGAATTTTTAGAAAAATATTTTATACGATTTACGGTGTAGTACATAAAAAAAAAAAAGATTGACTAATATCCGCCCTCAATTTCACTTTCTCCAATCATTACTGCCCAGTTATGTTATCCCAAAGAATAACGGTATTTTTGATATAAGTAAGAGCCTTGCAATATCATTTCTGTCGCATACATTTTGGTCGTAAAAGTACCTAGATCTATTTTTGAAGAGCGATACCAAATGACAGGATGATCGAGGACCAACTTATTTTTTAATCTAGCTAATATATTTATGAAAGTTTGCAAGACTTGGTATGATAACTTTCACTTTAAATATCCTGTTTCGTGAGTATAAAGATATTTGTTTGTTTAAAGATATCTTGTTGGGTTAATCTGTGATAGATTCTTCAATATTCCTATGTAGGCACTCTCAAGGGAGACTGTGATGAATTCGTTATTACTATTCTGTCGTCGTTAAATCCGTACAGTAACGCAACAGAATAAAATACACAGGCCTATGTTAAAATATTTTTACGAACTTCTGAAACATACCCGTATAGCATGTTTTTTAAGTAATTCTATTGCAAACCTATTTTAGTCACTTTCTATCAAATGTATGGAAAATCTGTTATAGTTTGTGGTTTCATACGAAAAATGTTTGCAATTAAATCTACATAATGGACTGGCTGAGATGCCTTTGTAAGTAACGGAATAGCGGTTCGTTAAATTGTTTGTCGTGAATAACGATGGCCGTTGGGTGAATGTAAGCTTACTCGAAATTTCCAGATATTTTCCGATGCACATCAAAGCTACTGTGCGTCACCAATTTGTTCTTATTTATTGTATCAAATACGTACCAAACACATTGTCGAATATCGATGACTAAAGAATTAAAACTATTACGTAACTTGCAGGACTCCCATTTATATTATGTGTGAAGAAAAGACATAAATCATTGTCGTTAAAGTTTGATGTTATAATAACCCTCTGTTGCGTCAAAGCTAAAAAGAATATTTAAACGGATCGGTTCAAAGACTGGACGGTAGGATTCGCCCGGTCGTAGCCCTGCGAAAGTCCCGAAACTTGCACCCATTCGCACAGTACGCGCCCTTGTAAACTAATTTGTAGGCATCCCATGTCTTGGGCGTCTCGCGGCGGCAATGCCCTTATTAGGGTTACGTCTCAAGGGTGATTTATCACAAACCATTCGTCTCTCCCGATCAAATTCACTGTGACCTAGCTTGCTAATGTGCCGCGGCCGGCTGATCGTGAGCTCTCGTGTTTTATTTGGCTTTTGCCACTGCCCTGAATCTCCTCGATATTTTATCAGTTTAAAAGTTCATGACAGCCCACGCAAGTAATATGTTTGGCTGGGCCATATTTAGTTTGATTCAGGCGATCTGGTAGTTATTATGATTATTTCGTATAAAAAAATTACAACCCAATATAAGCCGTAATAAATTTTAGGTAATTGAAAATTAAAATCGTTTCTATGGTTATTGCTCACAAATTAATGTTTCAAAACATTTCAATCACGTCGCTAATGCCTCGGCTACAATTTTGCAATATAACATGGAGGTGAACGGCCGTAGGAACGGGCTACGAACTTGCGACCCCGCGTCATTGGAGCCATTATTTTTACCCGTGAACAGGGCCGCCTACTCTGGTATCTCACACTGCTTTCACTTTAATTTATAGCTACTGCCTCCTCTGACACGTGGTTCAGGGATGAGATGATATGCAAGTTGTGAAAATCTCATTAACGCCCTTAGTTAACCCCAATGAGGCGAGCGAGCGACAATACGAACAAGATTATCTAGGACTGGAGACATTTATATAATAATAATTGATTTATTTCCATACCGAAATATGTTCAAACATTGATTGGTGGTTGGAGCCTCCTTTTAGGCAAGTAATGCTTGTGTTGTTAGGAGATTCCACTCCTTCCAAGCTTTAAGTAACATAATTATATTATGCTAATAAATCTGTGTGTGTGTGGGTGTACATTTTTGCAAGTCCCATTTTGGTTTTGAAGTTATAAAATTATTTTTAACAAAAAACAAAAACCGACTTCAAAAACCTAGGTGCACTAAAAAGCTACAAATAACCTTACAATTCATTACATTTGGAGTAGGTGCCAATCTACGTCGGACAAGGCAAATACACACATGAATTGGCACCGACTCCAAATGTAATGAATTGTAAGGTTATTTGTAGCTTTTTAGTGCACCTAGGTTTTTGAAGTCGGTTTTTGTTTTTTGTTAAAAATAATTTTTTTTCACGATTTTTAGTGTCAATAATCGTTGAAAATTTGCAAATATTATCACCTTATAACAGCCCTAAAAAAGTAAAAATTTACAGCCAAAAAAAAAATCACCCCCCTCACCACCCCTTTGGGGGTGGGTTTCGATCTTTGTTAACAATCCGTATTAAACAAAAAAAGATTTTTCGAAATCGGTTCACTAACGCCGGAGATATGCTGTATTCCGGATTGGACCCCCATTTCACCCCCTACATATTTTTTCTTTCAAAATTCCTGAAAGACGTGTTTTTTTATTTTTAACCGACGAAAAAAAAAAAGGAGGAGATTCTTGTATGTTAAATATATATACAAAGTTTCAAGTCGTTCAAAAAATATTTTTGAAATTATGTGACCTTCAACCCCCCATTACACCCCCAAGGGGTTAGATTTCTGATAATATTTTGAAAATGGGACCAACCTTGAAGAATTCCCTAGCAAACCTAAAAAAAAATTTCGAAATCGGTCGACAGACGCCGGAGATATGCGGTAACATACATAAAAAAAAATAAAAAAAAAAAACATACGGGTCGAATTGAGAACCTCCTTTTTGAAGTCGGTTAAAAATAATTATGCTTCTTGAGGTAATTTTTAGATTAAATTTGTCTGGTGTGTTTGATTTATATATAAAAAAATTAATTCGATTAAATATTATGCATCCATCTTTTTCGGGTCTTCCTCTAGCTCTGTATCCACCCACATTCTTACTCGTCACTCTTTTTGTCACATGCTTTTCATCTCTTACTTCTTACTCTGTCAGTTGCGCTACTTCTATACTACCGTAAGTACTTATTTCTTGGGCCATTAATGTAACCTTTTCAACATTGGAAGAATCTCAACATGACTAATAGTTTGGCTATTGTCTTTAACCACACCATTGACCTAGATCCTTTAGGTAACAGCATCCCTTTGTACTCCCATTGTGTTTCAAACTCTTTCTTATCTGTAAACTTATAATGAATGTTCAGTAGTCACAGCGTTTAAATGGACTGAGGTTTCAGAAAATGAAATTAAAGGAAAGGGTTCACCTAACCTTAGATTAATGATTTCCATTGAACGAGCAGTCCTCAGTGCCATGTAATAAATTTGAACAAGAACCCTACTTGATCCATTTGTAATCTTAATTAATTGCCATGTTCAATGCGTTATCACAATGGATGTGTTATCACTTTTTGCTATGATGTTAGTCACGTTATCGTGCTGAGCACACAAGGGCGAGCGACTTAAAAAATACGTACTCTCAGGCAATATACATAAAGAATGAATTTCTATTGCAAAAAAATCTATTAAACTATTTCGTGTCATTGATGATGTTTCACTGAAAAATTTGCTTCTTCTATGTGTAAGTACAGTCCGTTTTCGTATTGATAAAATGATAATCACGCCCCTTTTAATGTGCCTCCATGCACAGAGCTTTACGTATTATGTAATTGTCTAGGCATTTTTGATAGCGATTAAATTGTTCGAGGATTAGAAATAGAACTTAATACAACATTACAATTAGGTATATAATTATTTGTTGCGTTGACCTACTAAATATGAAATTATAGACGGTGTTTTATTTAATTATTCTACAACTAAGCCCAGACTAATGGCCCGCCATTTATGAAATTGTACTGAATAGTTAAGTTTCATTAAGTATTATGTGCTCGCACATTAAAATTTTCATGTCGGTCGTGAAAATACTATCAAATGTGGTCCCATTTGTCGGTGTCCACTGCGTTGCCTACTCTTTCATCAACAGATGAATGTTTTGTGTTACGCTATGAATGGCGATTCCCAATAACAGAATTGATAGTTGGTATATATCATTGGGGACAAACGAAAAGGAACGTGACATTCGGTATACGATAAAAGCTTTTCATGATTTCGGTGACTGTAGCTAGATGTTGTATGGTCTATTCTATGGCTTTTATGTTCTGCGAATAATATGAATCTTGTCTAAAGCCACGGGGTGTCATTACTCGCGCGTGAAATGTTTGCCAATATCAAAATGAACTGTATTGCCTCACAGAAAAAGTTCATTCTTCAACGAAATGACAGCGTGAGCGAATTTTGAAGCGGTTTTTACGACAGAAATACAATCTTATGACTAAGAGTTAGCTTTGGTAATGGCAATCATTTTGACCCGCGCCGTTTGACGCCCCAGTGTACGGGGGTTTACGATTCTATTTCGATTAATGCCCCGTAACGATAACGAATCGTAGTTTTTAACGAGAGGTTATCTACTCATTACTGTTTCTACACAATGTTTATCTATCGCTCCTAAAGCCTGTTACGGTGCGTTACTCGTTCCACAAAAATAAGAAGTTCTTACCGGTAATAGTTTTTTTTTATAACCCAGCCTAAGTTATAGATAATGCAGCAGATTCGATATCTTAATTCAAATAGATTTAAGTCGTAAAGCTAGTTTTAAGGTGTCATATCTGAATAGGAAATATGGCCCTAAGATATCCGTGTAGGGGACATGACGCTATGATTGTATGAAATAGAATTTGTTCAATCAATGTCTTTTCAATTCCGTCCACGGAGTTACCCAACCGTTCATTTTTCTAACTTGCGCTACCGACCGAGTCAACTAGCATACAAAAAATATTGCAAAAAAATTAAATAGTTCAGTGACATATTTTAAACATTAATCTTCATACTACAGTTATTTTAACAGCTGTTAGTAAGGCAAAAATTTCATACACCGTTCGTTTATTTCAAAGCCACATTTTATTGTTTTTATTAGCTGTCACTATAGTACGTATTTTTTGCCAATACAAAAACGACTCTATTGACACGTGGAAACATTTCATTGTTCAACGAAATGACATTGATAACGTGAGCGAATTTTGACGCGTGGTTGCGTGGCTTTTACCACAGAAATTCGATCTTTATTTATATTGATACACGGCTCGTTTTGGTATTGGCAAAAATAATATCGCGCGAGGCTTGACGCCCCATTGTACGCGGGGTTTTAGATTGTGACTAGTATAAATATATAAAGTATACATAGATGTATATATCTAAAGAATCCTCTCCGCAGTTTTCAGATCTAGAAATTCCAGATTGTTGGCGTCTAGATCATTCGAAGTGTTACCTCCCTGCCAATCCGGTCTGACTGGATTTTTTCGTACAATACCTATGAAACGGTACGTAACCTGTCCAATAGTAGATACAGGAAAATATTATTGTTTTATATTTAATCGTTTATCTCCATACCAAGTTTTAATTCTATAAATAAATAGTTATCAGCTTATAGAAATAATTTATGATATAATAAATCTGACGTTGTAATTGGACTATCTCCAGGTACTTGGAACGCAGCCAGATAACCGCTAAGAAATGTACAGAATATGTAATCTATAAATTGCTCGCTCACTATAAAATCTATACTATAATATTATAAAGCTAAAGCGTTTGTTTGTTTGGTTGAACGCTTTAAGCTCGGGATCTACCAGGCCGATTTCAATAGTTCTTTTTGAACTGTATAACCAATTTATTGAGAAACACAAACATACAACATAACAATCTATATAAAATTAATACATGAAGACGACTTGGTCAAGTGGTATGAGCGTAGGCTGCTCGGCTCACTGAACCGAGTGGTTGCGGGTTTGATTCCCGCTAGCGACTAATTTCGGTAATAGCCCTGCGGGGCGATTTTTGTGCGATCGACATGAATCTCTAGAGATATATCGAATCGACACGTCAAATTGGTCGTATTTTTTACAAGCTTTCCGGGTGTAATCTTGCAACTGAATTTTCAATCAGTTATCTTTAACTGATTGAGCTGAAATTTGGTATACACGCTTATTTTGGATGACAATGCATGCTTAGCTATGTGATGTCATTCTAATTCTAATATGGCGGATCATCCAAAATGGCGGAATAGTTATTTTTTCTGCACTAGGTACCACAATATGGGTATCAAATGAAAGGGCTTGCTGAGGAGAACACGAAAACTAAGGGCAATTAAATAAGCTTGTTTTTAAAAAGGTATTTTACCATTAATTATTGGTTTTGTCTCGACATATCTCTAATAGAGATTGATGATAGACATCAATCTCTATTAAATATATCTGGGAACGCCCCCAGTCCATAGTATGTTACCCATAGTAAAAGTTTTACCTAGACTGGGATCATACGATGAGTATGTTTTGTGTGGCTATATTTATATTTATGACGACAACCCTGAGGAGGACGGCGGCGAGGGGGAGCGAACATCTGCTCCCCCAGAGACGAGCTCCTGGGCACTTAAGCTCGGGAGCGAGGCACAGAGGGACACCGGTGCGTTCCGTTAGGAGATCCCGGAGTCCCTCTAACGTGTCGAAGACGGCCACCGGGGAGGTTTTAGTGGATAAGAATCCCACATATCCCAGTCTTCTCCCACACAGAAGACTGGGAATCCTTCTGAAGATTTCCTCCCCGTCAACAAAAAAAAAAAAGGTTTCGAACGGCAAAATAATTTTTGAAATCGGTCCAGTAGTTTTTAAGTTTATTCGTTGCATACAAAAATACAAATCTTTCCTCTTTCTAATATTAGTATAGATATTTACGTTGAACAGTTTTCAGTCAAGTATTTATTTATAAAGAAAAATTTATAGTCTCCGATTCGGTTCCAATCAAAACATCCACGTTGATATTGAATCCAAAATGGCGGCGATTAAATGTGCTCCTATATCACACTGTATCCGATGTTTACTTTGTTAATTCATGTTGCATTGCAGCCAACTTGTTTAATTACTGCGTCTGGATGATTGTTTTGTATCAAAATGTATTGCAGATATTCTCTCGCTAAGTATACTTACCTACTATTGTGAGAAGATTTTTTTGTTGAAAATAGCGACCGGACTATTTCACATTTTCAAACGCAATCAGCGTATTATTTTGGTAGTTAAACGATTTCAAAATATATATGTGACCTGTTATACCTGGCCTCACAGAGGCGTTAAGATGCGCGTGTTAATTTTTTTTTGTCTATACCAAAACGAATTCTATGCTTAATATACATAAAGATTAAATTTCTGTGGTCCACACGACAAAATTCGTTAGGGTTATATTACACTGACATTTCGTTGAAACTTGAGCGTTTTAACTCGAAACGTGAAAGTTAATATAGTGCATTTTGGCATGAGCAAGAATTTATTCGCGCGAACTATGACGTGCCCGTGGGCCCGGGGTTTAATTCTAAAAACAATTGATAACGAGCGAGAGAGCGAATGTGAGACAGAAGTCTTGTCTTGACTTGCGTTCTATACCCGTAACATGTTTGGCCTCCCGCACACTGGAGCGTAGATAGGGTTCATTCTACAACTACGGGCCCTCGCCCACGGCGAGTTTATTTAGCGACGCTGTCGCGCGTTCAGCAAACCGCTTCTGACGCGTGTTAGTCGCATTTGCAAAACGCTACAGTAGCGATGCCAACGCGCTACTGCATCGCGACTGTATCGATACAAACGCGCGACCGAGTCGGACGACATCGGGGAGAGAACAGGGAGGGGGGTGGCGCGTGAGTGGGACCCAAACATTTGCTTCGCGACAGAATCGCGTTTGCATCGCGACTGAATCTGGGCTCATGGGCGAGGGCACACAGCTAGCGACCGCTTCGCGTCTGTATCGATGAGGACGCGCGACAGCATCGCTACAAAAAGTCGCCGTGGGCGAGGGCCCTACGACACTGACAGCGCGAGCCAATTTTGAGTTGTGGAGGCTTGGCTATTACGTCAGAAATTAAATCCTTATATATATTGACACAGAGTTGGTTTTGGTATTGACGCGTGAGTGTTGACGCACTAGTGTGCGGGGAGCTTTTACGCTAAAGTAACTCCACGTGATAAGATCGTGCTTAAAGCACTCGTCTGTAACGTTAGTAACGCGGCGTGTTGTTATTGCCGCTAATGAATGTTGTTTTATTGAGTCTGGCGCTGTCTGTTTTTCCACGGACCCGTCGTCCATTGCTGTGTGTGGGGCGCGTTTAGTGTTGTTTGTTTATTGCGTTGCATCGTCCTACTCTGTACCATATAAACAGGTCGTAAGGCTATTTTATCGTTGATTCCGGAAAGTGCTGGCTTTGTTATATATTTCAACTGGTAAATCTTATTGTACAATGTGATTCAGAATACATCATCACGCCTTTATTCCCCGAAGTGTAGGCAGAGGTGCACTGCAGTTCGCCCACATTTCGCCGATGTATTTTGGTCCCAATGTAAAAGGGTGCGAAGCTATTGCCATTATACCGGACACATTCCCCCTCAATACGAGGGAAATTTGGGCCATAGTCCACCACGCTGGTCCAGTGCGGGTTGGTGAACTTTACGACTTTCTATAGACGTGCAGGTTTCCTTGAGCCTGTAACCCTTCGTCATGTACATACAGTATGTGAAATCATTTTATGTAGACAGAATAATAAGCTTACCTTTGTACATTTTTTTACTCATGTAGAATTGTGCAATAAATAAATAAATATATCGATAACATTTTTTTTTCTCTCCCACATTTTGTTTTATAACCTTTCGCTGTCCCACTTCTGGGCGAAAGCCTCCCCCTTACTTCTACACACATCTAGGACCTGGCTATTCCCACAAAATTAAAACATTAATTTATGTATTTACCTATATGCTTCGACAACCATAGGCATGGTTCCACCATAGGCATAGGCTTCGACAACCATGGCAACCAAGACTTTAATTTGGGAAGGAATAAACCTCCCCCTTATAACCCGTGGGGCCTTACTAGTACCTCTTAGAGTAATGTTGTTTCCATATTGTCTGTATTGTCTGTTAGTTAACTGTCAAGTTAACTGTCAAAAATTTAAAGTGACAGGTGTCTTGCAGCGATGTTTTAATATTACCACCTTGTAAGGGACAGGAGTGAACCGTGAAAATAGACTGGAATAAAATACCTTATTGTAATGATACAGAGTACATTTTCAGAAATAGCCAAGTTAATTAGCCGGCGTCAACCATGCGAATGACTACTTATGATTGTCATAAGTAGTAACTACTACTACAGACCTTTTAACGTCCCACTGCTGGGCACGGGGCTCTCCTCAATGCGAGGGCATTCAGGCCATAGTCCACAACGCTGGCCCAGTGCGGGTTGGCAGACTTCACACATCTATCGAAAACTAGTCAATTAACCTCAGACGTGCAGGTTGTCTCACAATGTTTTCCTTCACCGTTTCATAGCAAGTGATAATCTCGGATGAAAATGAGATTCGCACATAAATCCCAGAGGTGCGAGCCGGGGTTTGAACCTGCACACTTCGATTGCAAGGCGTGCGCTACCACTGCTACCATAAGTAGTAATACGCCGAAATTCCTACATATTACTCCGGTTTAGGAACAACGTCACGTTTTAACGTAATTAGTACTCGAGTTGCCTTTACACATATAAAAGTAATGGAACAGTAACACGCGAACTGAACTTAATATCATTAATATTTTCACCATTAGGTGTTGCTGTTGACAAATGTTGTCGTCTCTATACTTGATTCGTCTTCGTATGTATTTGAAATTAGGAAACAATATGAAATATATGAATTTAATATTGTTTCTTAATCTCAAATACACGCAGTCACATAATATAAGGTACCAGAGATATTTGGCTTAGGGATAAGTCTATAAAAAGGAATTAGTTTTTCTTTTGTCAATGATTTAATTAATGTTCTCTTTTTTGTTAACTTGCAAAAAAATAACTTATTAAGTTTTCGTACCCGTAATGTATAAAGCTGCCTGGTTTTCTGTCCTCGTTTTATTTACATATGGTCTCGTAACTTTATATGTATTTTCAAATTCCGCGGAATTAGGTATCTACAAAACCCAAGTCTAATATTTATTCGGGATAGAGGGTTAACAAGACGTTTTTATATCTTGACCACATGGAAATTCAAATATGCATGTAGATACCAAGCTGTAACCCAAATAAAAGTATTGAAATTGTTTCAAATAAAATTGAGTGGGTAGATAGGAAGTATCTTCACCTCATGGGGATCCAAATATACCTTTGTAGGTACCAACCTCTGTTCCAATTTCTTTTTTTTTACCAAAGTACCCTGTTACCCGCGACCTCGTCCCCGTGGTATTCAGCCTAATTCTTAAAAGAAAGCAACCTTAGACACTCTTTATAATAATAGCTATGTGCCAGTGAAAGTCCCAGCCAAATCGGTGCAGCCGTTTGGGAGTCTACTCGGAACAGACAGACATATTTTTTTTTAAACTGCGTTTTCTTTATATAAGTAACGTAGGTATATACTTTCATATGTATTTAGTAAATAGCTATTATTTTAACATTACAAACTGACAATTTTATTTATTTCTCGATTTGGTCACTTTTGCGGGAGAAACGTGGCCACAACAAGCCCAGGACGTGGACATGTGGAGACGAGAGGGGCAGGCCTTTGCCCAGCAGTGGGATATACAATAGGTTATTTAAAAAAAATTCCGTAGTGATATAGGAAAAAAATATTTTTGTAGGTAGGTACATTGAAAGTTGAAAAGATCAAAAGTTCCTTGCGCATAATTGGTATAATTTGTCACGACCGCAATTCGTAATTCGCTTTTAATAAGGCGAATACGCAATTAGAATTTATGGTTTCAATTACCTACGCCTTACGGACTACGTACAGTCGGTTTGCATAACAAGTAGAAGTAATGAATACTCGTATACTTACCTAACTGTAATGTGTATCTAAATTATTATGATAAATCGTAATAAATTAATTAAGAATAGTTTTCTCATCCAAACTGGTTGTCTGGAAGAAATTGCTTTTAGCCATAAGACCGGCCAACCGCCCGCTACTGTATTAAGAAATAAGAATGTTGTATTATTTGATTTGTTTGGTGTGTACAATAAAGAGTACTCTATCTATCTATCTAAGCAATTTGTTTACTCATTTCCTTGAAGATACGATCAATATTGCAATGGGGATGTCATGATTTTCTCTTGATCGGAGTCTTATTACCAGCGGGGAAATTCTCGCAACGTAGACATCATCTCTTATTCGACATTATGTTGAAACAAAACGAAGAAACACGACCAATTTAACTTTTTGTTTCGACAAATCGCATCTTTAAAAGTATAGATACCCATTTTGAAATTTTAGGATTTCGACTATAAATCTAACGACCATTTTTCAAACATCATTATTTTTGAGTTAGGTCTCTATACTTTTAAAGATGCGAAATGTCGAATTAAAGATGGTGTCAGTTACGCGAGAATTGGGTCCCAGTAGCAAAACGACGTAATAATGTTATACATACATACAAGTTCTTATCTCATTTTAAGTTATCTAGATCATATTTCTCGCATTGTAAAGTCCCGGGGCACACTGGGGCGTCAAGACGCGCTTGTCAATTTTTTTGCCAATAACAAAATGGACTCTGTATCGTTATAAACATAAAGATTTAATTTCTATGGCGAAAGCCACGCGGTCGCGCATTAAAACACGCTCGCGCCGTCCATGACATTTCATTTAAGGAATACATCTTGGTATGAGTTACTACAGTAGAGTTGTAGTGTGGGCAAAAATTTTGACGCGTTCCTTTTGACGCTCTAGTGTGTTAGGGGGTTTGAACATGCATTGCCAGTGGCAGCGGTGATCACCGACCCTGAATAATGTGCTCATCTTATTGCTGAACTAAATGGAACTATATGCTCGCAAACCAATTCAAGGGTTATAATTTTATACATCATCATCAATAATACATCATCACGCCTGTATTCCCCGAAGGGGTAGGCAGAGGTGCACTGCAGTGCGCCCACACTTCGCCGATGTATTTTGGTCCCAATGTAATAGGGGGCGAGCCTATTGCCATTATACCGGGCACACAGGTTTCCTCACGATGTTTTCCGTCACCGCTTCTTAGCAAGTGATAATCTCAGATGAAAATGAGATTCGCACATGGAACCCAGAGGTGCGAGCCGGGGATAGAACCTGCGCACTTTGATTGCAAAGCGTGCGTTCGACCACTCGGCTACCACTGCTTATAATTTTCTACGATTGAATTAATTATAATATCTCCAAATAAGAAATTATAAAACTGTGAACAAATAAAATAACATAAAAGTGTTCAATTCAATCAAAAGTTAAAATTAAATATAGTTTGACAAATTAAATTAATAACGGCTCATTCAATCATTTTACTAGGCTTTTACCCTTGAAAAGTATAGCAAAGTATTTCTTTTTAATTTCAAATATTCTATCTGTCAAAAGTAAATATAAGCTCTTTGAGAATATAAATCAAGAGATATAGCGGTAATTAAATTGTTTTACTATTTTAAATTCAATATATTTTAAGTGTTTCATAAATAGTTCCAATGTCAAATAACTACCAAAGGAATAAAGTTATTAGAATGTTTATATATTTATTTGTTTATTGATATATTTAATCTTTAATAGTTTAATAAAACTTATCTAACGATTGAAAAATGGACCCTTTATCCACGGAGTAATAAATTGTGTGCAAATGTTAACTATTATAAAAGTTTAGCTACAGCACTCTAGAAAGTAAAAATATGAACAGTTTCTCATTGTTAAAAAAATGTTCCACAATACTTATATACTACTTATACCTATACTTATATACTTATATACTACTTATACTACTTATACTTATACTACCATACTTATATTAGAATTTCGCTAACCACGTCAAGGTTGCTTTTAAAATTTCAACTTTATTAATGAAGCCGGTGCAACTGTTGCGAAGTTTTTTAACGGCCAAAGCCTTTTACAGCGGCAAATGGGAATGTATAGGTCCTGCGCAAACGGGCACGTCCAAACCAAAAGGAATTCTATTAACTCTTAGAAGAAGCACATTTTCCAACGAAATGTCATAATCAATGATGCCATCGAATAAGTCGCGTGACTTTTGCCAAAGATATTAGATCCTTATGTGTGTTGACACAGAGTACATTGTCGTAAAAAAAGGCGAGTAAATTCGCTCGCCCTAGTGTTTTCCGGACCTTAATCAGCAACTCTAGGGTTCGTAGAGTTAAGTGTGTTTACATAATGCACACGACTATAGCTTCAGTCCCTTCCATAGTCTAAAGGAGGAAGTACCCAACTGTGGGATTTATTAAAAACAATTTTATTTCATCCATTTAAGGTTTGAGGTTCAATAACTCTGTCTGGCTTGTTTATTTGATATCGACAAATAAATTGAACACAAAAGGAAGTCTAGAATGAATAAACACGTTTGTTGTTCATTCAATCGAATTGATACGACTTCTGTGCTAATCACTGTTGCGTGTTTCAATAAATTAATAATTTATCTCTCTCTTTGCCGTTGTTCCAATTACTCTGTTTACTAGAAATTCTATTTGATAATTATGTCCTAGTTGAATCCAGATATTTATTAATGTATAAGATACTACTACTATACCCCTTTTAACGTCCCACTGCTGTGCACGGGCCTCCTCTCAATGCGACGGGGATTAAGGCCATTGTTCACCGCCCTGGCCTAGTCCCCACTAGACTTCACAAACCCATGGAGAACTAGTCAAGTTTCCTCATACGTGCAGGTTTCCTCACGATGTGTTCCTCCGCCGTTGCATAGCGAGTGATAATCTCGGATGAAAATGATAATCGCACATCAAATGTTACTGAAATAAATAAATAAATATAAATATCGACAGATAACGCATACTCATCGTATGCTCCCCAACTAAGCAAAGCCTGTACTACGAATATAGGTATTTGGATATATGTGGATTTACGGCGATCCCAGGTACACCCAGACGTGGGCAAATTCCAAATAGGCCATCTCCAAAATTTGCCACCGACTGGAATCGAACCCAAACACCTGGTGCAGCGAGCCGAGTGGTCTACGCTCCGAACGCTAGACCAGTGGTGTTAGTACGCAAGACAAGACCTCTGTCATGGATTGGCTCGGTCGCTCTCTATCTTATTTTATATGAGAGAAAGAGATATAATCCACACATTCTGTGACATAAGTCTAGTCATGGCGCTCATGCTACAACTACGGTCCCTACGAATCAATGCAAAATCGAGTAGGTAAAGCAACTTCAGTCCCGACCTGCCTTTGAATACAACTCGAGAAGGAAAGAGACACTCGGCAGTCGAAGTGCATTGTTACTTCCGCGGAAAAGTGTTCGCTGAGAAAAGAGTGCCGGAAATGATGGATGAAGGCTTGAGGTTCTATGACGTGATGTTAAGTAACAAGCTTAAGTTGATTCAAAGTTTGCCTCATAAACCCCTTATTTTTATTCTCGCTTTGAAAAGCAACACACTGGAGCTTTGCAATCTACATTTGTTTGTGTTCGAAATGAGGTTGACGATTTCATGTTTTTAAATGGCAAACCCGCTGCGTTTCTTGTTAGATCTTCTCTTTCGCGGACTCGTGCTTCTACACGTTAGATAAGAATAGGGTTTGGTTTTTTTTTTAAATAAAGCTTTCACGAGGCATAGAGTTGTAGCATTTTTCTTAAATAATGATAACCGCATAGGATTTCATGTGGTTAGCCTCCAACAAATGCCTGCGGTGAATAAAATCCAACATTGGTAGCACCGTTGTTTGTGATACTTTACAATGTGAGATTTTATCTCTCTCTCTCTCGTATGTGTTATGATAGTGAGAAAAAAACTTGTCGCGACATGTCTCTAGTGGCGCAGATTCTAGCCGTGCCGCCGGATTAGCCCATGTGCACCAAGACATGATAGATTCTGTGTCTTTCTAGCCTATGAATTAAGAAAGTGAGACAATTATTCGATACGACATAATCTGTAACATTAGTAGTGTCTTGGCGGCATGTCAAGACTAGACATCAGACACCGTTTCGCTCGCTCGCTCTCTGTCTTATATCATGCCAGGGAAAGAGACAAACCAACATATTACTTGATATAAGTCTAGTCCTGGCGCACCTGTCACAACTACAGGAGCGTCAGCTTTATCACGGCGAGTATGTACTAGCGGGAAATTAAGTATAATTAATATGAAAATAACTGAACGTATAACTGTGTTGTGTATTTATAAAGTAATCAACATGACGGTAGTGTTTTTAAAACATTGCACGGTAGCTTTTCAAGTTAAATGTTAGTTTTTTCCCGGAAAACGATTCAGTGCGATGGTAATTTTTTGGTATAGTTAGGTTACCTAAGGTGCGTGCGTTGTTTGATGGCGTGGATATATTAACCGCGTCGTGCTAATGGACTCGTTTTAATGACATTGCATGGAGTACTTACTTTACTATGTAATTTACGGTGAAAACCTTTACCCATATAACTTACCAGACAGCGTTTAAAGCTTAAAATTGAGAGTTTTTTTTGCCTCCCGCATACTGTAGTGTCGACCCTCGCTCGTAATTTCTTTTGTCAATACCAAAACGAACTGTATTGTATTGACACAAAGAAAAAATCGAAATATTGGCCGTCATGTCAAAGTGTAGAGTGTGTTGTCTTACTAACGTATTATTATCTTATCTTTATTATTAAAAGCAGCTCTAAAGGCAACACACAGGAGCTATATGTACCTGTGTATATGTAATAAGTTTTGGCGATTTAAAAAATATATAACAGCCCACTGAGTTTCTTGCCGGATCTTCTCAGTTGAGGTCGCGTTTCGATTCGTTGGTAGTATATAAGAAAAAATATATTTAACTTGACAATTTGTAAGTGCCCCCATAGGCCTATACGGAATAAATGATTTGACTTTATCATTCTTCGACGAATTGACGCTGCTGAGAGCGCAAGCGAATCATGACGCGTGGGAATTTTTCCATTAAAAGCCACGCCGCCGGCTTTTACCGCAGAAATTCAGTCTCTATACAAATTGACACAGAGTTCTTTTTGGAATTGGAAAAAATTTTGACGCGCGATTTTTGACGCCCCAGTGTACTTGAGAAGAAGAAGCGTGGGAGATTTAAGCTCACAAGACTTCAGGCACTGTACTAATTACTTTCAGGCGTTGAGTTGGACGCATGCTATACGAGTCTTGAGCCAACTAATGGCTACGGATTACTGTGAAAGAATACGGTGATGTGACGTCATAACTAACGATGCATTAGGACGGAATGTGGGGTAATAATCGCGTGACCCGATTTGCGGCGAGGGCGTTTGAAAATAAAAAGAATATTCTTAATGTACCTACTGGAAAAGTCGTTTCTCGAGGTACCTATTTCGTGTTCCTTGCGTCGGGTTATCGCGTTCGTGTCGAACCGTAATGCTGTTCATTACGGTTTCTATGTAGTTTGTCATGGCTTAACGGAAATTGAATAATAAATAAAGCGAAACAACACGATACTCATCGTAGTATTTCAAACTGAGACAAACATTGACTATAGAGTATCGTACAATGGATAGAGAGAGCACAAGAGAGAGATACAGGGAAGAAGCTGGAAGAGGCCTTCACCCAAGAGGGGTCCTAAATCATTTTATAAGTTTATTATTTATTTTTACTATTTTATTTGATTACTTTTTTTACTTTTTATGGTTTTGGGAATAAAATGCTTTTTTATTTTATTTTATTTTATTTTATTTATTATCATACAATGGAATGGGGGCAATCCCAGTTACACCCAGACCAGGAGGCGAATTCCGCTGACGGGAATCGAACCCGCAGCCACCCCGAGCAGCCTACGCTTGAATCACCAGTAGGCTGACCATGACCAGTAGGCGTAGCATGACCGCATAAACATAAGTTTTATCTCTTGCAACTGTCAGATTCGTCGACAAAATGACGTAACACCGAGCCATGTCTAGTACAAAATGCTCGAAGTGACGTCATATTCTCGACAAATCTGACAGTTGAAAGAGAAAATACTTATGTTTACACGGTCATGGTAAACCTACAGGTAGACATAAGTTTTCGAGCTTTTTGTACTGGACACGGCTCGGTGTGACGTCATTTTCTCTATCTACACGGTCATGGGATCCCTACAGATGTGCCGTCCGCTATACGAAATAGGTAGATATATTGATGGGTTCATGTTTCGTATCTACGGTCCTTTTATTAAACGTATCTTGAGATAAGAACAAGTACAAAAACATAAACAACATTATAGCCCCGGGCTAAATGCGAAGTTTGCGGCACAGCCAGTTCCAAAACGAACTCTATGTTTGTATACATAAAGATTTAATTCCTGTGCTTAAAGGACGCGCGTGTACGCTGCAAAAATGGCTCGCGCCGTCAATGACCTTTCGTTGAAGAATGAGCTCTATATTTGAGGCAATACAGTTCGTTTTGGTGCGGAAAAAGATTTTGTAGCGCTCGTCTTGACGCCCCAGAGAGCCCGGGACCCAATGGTTGTGAATTATTTGACGAAATGGCCACCCTTGACTAGAAGCAACATCTAAAATATGAATATTTTTTAAGGATACCTTATGGAATGGAATTACTCCTATTCGGAACTAGGTAGGTACACTAGACACCTACGTTACCTACTTATTTATTTCGGTTGCAAGCTGTTTATTAAACCACCTCACGTTTTTAGTAAATCATTGAATGAAACGTTTTTCCATCTTAAGGTAAATACTTCACGAATAAGTAAACAGTATTGGATCTAACTTTCAGACTTTTATTTATGTATCGCCATGTATCTCCACGAATAGTTTTCTTTATTGTAATATAACAAAAACACTTGTTACAGTTATTTATTGCGTTTACGGAATCGTAAATCAGACGAGCTGCTTAGATTAGTCTGTGATAGAACCATATCTTTTGTAGTTGCTGCTAAGTGGAATTCAACTTTCGGTCCATATAAGTAGAGCTTACATACGCGTACAGTGTACATGTCTTACTTGTTCTGTAGATATATGATGATGTTCAAATTAGCATTATAGTGCTTTGCTATGTTTTCTTCTCTAATGAGCATGTGAATAGCTGACCCTTCTTAATTAGGGTTCCGTACCCAAAGTGTAAAACGGAACCCTATTACTCAGACTTCGTTGTCCGTCCGTCCGTCCGTTCGTTCGTTCGTCCGTCTGTCACCAGGCTGTATCTTATGAACCGTGATAGTTAGAGAGTTGAAATTTTCACAGATGATGTATTTCTGATGCCTAAATATATATAATAACAAATACTAAAAAACAGAATAACATAAATATTTAGGAGGACTCCCATACAACAAACGTGTTTTTTTTGCCGTTTTTTATAAATAATGGTACGGAACCCTTCGTGCGCGAGTCTGACTCGCACTTGGCCGGTTTTTTTAGGTAGTCTAATCTTGTTATTTATAAAAATCAATTGCTGTTCGTTAGCCTTGCTAGAACTCAAAAATGGCTTGGCCGATTTTAATTAATATTTTGTTTTGTTATGTTCGCTCTAATATCAAGTTCGCTGTGTTCATGTAGTCCACTTTCTCTATCAAACGACGTTATGACTTAATGGTATAACTTTAAAGTCTGAAATATAACTTAGTTGAACTCGATGGCGTCTTAAAAGAATGATCGTGTTACGTATTTCTTTGTTTTTAAATTGCTATTATTGATTTTAATGTTCCTTACGGGTGCTTTGTTGTTTGAATAAGCTCGGAAGTGTTTGAGTTTTTATGTTCGAGCAATGATGACTTTTTGTGTTGTGTTGACTTTTTAAATGTTCCCTGTACCAATATACATGAGGATTGAATGTCTATCTATGGCAATAACCATATAAGAACGCGATTTAATTCCCTCGCATTATCGATGACATTCTGTTGACAATTAGCTTCTTGTGTGAGTGAATAGGGTTCCTTTTGGTATTTACGCGGGGCTTTCCTACTCAATCAATGAGTGCGCTATAAACCTTCCACAGTTATATATATAAAACGTTTCAAATGGACAGTTAGCAAAGATTTATATGTAACATAATCCAGCGAGGTCACATCAAAGTGGTGTACTTACGCAAAAATAACCAGATATCACGTATCGGCTAATGGACCGGCCAGATAAGCTGACATCCAATAAGCCCCGCGCACGCTGAGGCGTCAAACGCGCATTTAAATTTTTAGCCAAGACCAAAACGGACTGTATTGACTAGAGGAAAAAGTCTTGAACGAAATTACAGCGCGAGCAAGTATCGACGCTTGAGGGCATGGCTTTAACCAATGAAATTCAATCTTTATGTATATTGGCAAACAGTTCATTTTGGTATTGGCAAACTTGCCGCGTGAGTTTTGACGCCTCTGTGTGCGCTGGGATTCTTAGTAATAGACTGTAGTTGTAGCATGTGCGCCAAGACTAGACTTATGTCACAGAATATGTTGATTATATCTCTTTCTCTCGTATGAAATAAGACAGAGAGCGAATGAGCCAAACCGTGACAGAGGTCTTGTCTTGACATGTGTGCTAACACCACTGAACAGCCTAATAGATACAACGCCGACCATTATATGCCTGTTAATTAAGTAATAACAGGTTGGATGGAGCTAGGAGTGGGTAAAGTAAATATTAATTAGGAGTAAAATATGGATAGAACGCTACTGTTATGATATTTAAAAGTAAAGCAGTATTGACACTACTGTGCAGTAAAATACCTTATAAAAAGTCCTATTGAAAATTAATGTAGTAGCTTCATCTAAAGTCTGGATAATCCCAATAATATAATAGATCTGTTAATAGCACGGGACTACATACTTGTACATCATCATCACGCCTGTTTTCCCCGTAGGGGTAGGCAGAGGTGCACTGTAGTGCGCCCACACTTCGCCGATGTATTTTGGTCCCAATGTAATAGGGGGCGAACCTATTGCCATTATACCGGGCACATTCCCCTTCAATACGAGGGAGATTTGGGCCATAGTCCACCACGCTGGCCCAGTGCAGGTTGGTGAACTTCACACGCCTTTCTATAGACGTGCAGGTTTCCTCACGATGTTTTCCTTCACCGTTCAGCAAGTGGTAATCATTGTTGAAAATGACATTCGCACATGAAAATTATCTCAGAGGTGCGGGCCCGGGATTTGAACTTGCTCCCCTTACGTTCAAGGCGGGCGTTCTTGCCCACGAGGCTACCACTGCTGTACTTGTATCTTAATATATTAATAAATACTAGTTGTCTGTAAATCTTCCTAACAATAAATAAATAAAATAAATAAATAATTAGGTTGTGTACTACATACTATCACGGCTTCTGATATGTATTGGGAATTACATGACAACATTGGGATGCAATTATTAGCACTAAATGCAAAGTATTTTAGGTCTTATTAACATGTAAGTTGTTGACCAAAACCGCATCGACCGCAGTCTTCGTTCGATGTTTCACACGTATGATTGGGGATTGTAGGGTCAGGGCTTTATTGGAAATTACCTTTCGACGTCCACGGATTTGTGCGGAAGGAAAGGAAATTATCCGGATTATGGTATCGTGGAAGGTATTTTGTTTATAAAGATTATTGAATCCACATAAGCCTCAACGTATTATGAGTAACGGAGGCGGACCTTTAGTACGTTTTCTTTTCAAATAATGCTCCTGAAAACAATTTTACGATATGTATTTTGGTTTCAATTCACTTGAAGAGCAATCGTTTGCTTTAGAATTGGGTAGGAAAAAGTAAAGATGTTATAGTTCAACGCGCGCTCCGATAAGTCTGCCAGGTTATTGTATAGTATTCATGTCTTAGGATTTGATTCGGTAACCGTTATTTGAAAGCAGATTGTCCGAATATGATGATATTCAAATTGCAACTGTATGGCATTTGTAATTACATCATATATATTAAAATTGAGATATTTATACAACATCAGAGTGTTGCTAATGTTACGAAATTTGAAAGTAGATCTTGAGTTTGTCATCACGCGCTCTGTGTCTGTATAATACAATGCTCAGAGTTACCTACTTACGGTAACAATGGCATCAGTCGCCATATCGCGCGAAACGTCACACGTACCGGTGCTGGCAGTGCAGTCACTGAACCTACGTAGAACAATGAACACGTGCGGGTCACAAACTTCCTCTTCCGTCTAAACTCCATGACCGTGATTTACTTTTGTACTTATACTGTGACTTTTCGAGGAAATAAATATGTGTTGCTAATTAAATTCTGTCTTTGTTGCAGGTAGCGTCGCAAAAACGAAAACTCGCCGACCCCTCGAAGCACCACAACCCAAGACTGAAAGCTCACTGCCGTCTTCCAAACTATCTCCTAGAACTACTTTAAATTTGTCTTTTGGAATCAAATCGACTCCGTTAAAGACTTCGCCTTCAAACAGCACTCCGCAAAAGACTTATGACAGACGTCGTAGTCCTGAAGCAGGCATTAAGCCCAGTTGCATACCTCTCTCCAGGAAACCCATCGAAAGAAACATTCGCAAATCTACATCGCCCGTTAAGCAGGACTTAACTAGCCAATCGACATCTAAAATAGATACTAAATACAAAACTGAATCGCCAAGGAGCAGACCAATCCGTAAAGGTCCCGAGAAAGCCAAGAGTGATAGTGAAAACAATCGTAACGATAGAAGACATCGAGCTCAAAAGGATAGTGAAAGTCTTAGCGAAAAATATCATTATTCAAAGAAAAGACTGACTAGTTTAGAAAATAATTCTCCAAGAGACAAGAATGACACTAAAAATGTTTCGCCTAAAAATTTTTTGAGTGGAAATACCCAAGCAAATGCGAATGCTTGTGGATTGGAAAATTCTAAAGTAAACACAAATATGTCTACCCTACACGAAACAGTTAGACCGCATAGCTCTAGACTTTCGCAGGAGATGGACAGTTTAGCTGCATTGACTAAACAGACATTAGATAGGGTTAACAAATTGTCTAATAACTTAACTAGTAATAAGGTAAATTTAAACTCATCTGAGCCACGTTTTGACTCGTTGTTTGCATCGAAACCTGAACAAAAAAATAACCATACGTATAATTACGGTCTCACTAATGAGAGACCAATGAACAGAGGTGTAACCGAGAGATTGAGGGATATAGACACGGCAGCTCAGAGACTGATCGATTTTGAAAAGCAGAGTGCAATGTTTTCTGATCTCAATAATGATACGTCTAGTCAAAGTCGCCGTCACGATACTTCGTCGACGGCCTGTAGTCATACGCCTGTGTCTATTTTGAAGAGAAAGTCGATACACGAGGACTGCATTGTCTCCAGTGCAACTAATCAAGCCATTGCATCTCCACCTGTTACATTCTCACCCAGCGTTGATGAACCCAGAAACGGTCGTTCTGACAACAGGCTGCGACAAGGGATCCTGAAGAAACGTCGAAGCTTAGATGAATCCCAAGTCGCTAGAAGGAGATCTTGCAGTCCGGAAGTATCATTTGCTGAAGATGGTTCATCCGACAGTAATAAGTCTATATTGAAGAATAGGAGATCGTCTTTGGAAGATGTTGTGCGCAACATGTCACCGGATGGTCAAATTCAGGGTATATTGAAGAGAAAAATGAGCAGAGAAGAAGATCATCACAACGATGATGTTTCTCAGAGCTCACCCGAACCACATGGTATACTTAAACGAAAATCGAATTCGAGTTCCAGCAGTAGCACTGCATCGTCTCACGTTTCCATTGCTCAAGCGGTCTTATTAGCCGCGGCGGGAGGCGCCGAACTTGTGGAAGAAGATAAGGAAACCGTGAGACCAATATTGAAGAAGAAGAGTTTTTCGGAGGAACGGCCGTGCCCAGATATCATTCCTTCCGATACACCAAAACCGATACTTAAGAAAAAATCGACCGAACAAGACGAACACGACTTCGACCTACCAAAAAAACCAATATTGAAGTCGTCGAAAAAATTGTCCGGAGACGAAGGCCACGCTTCTAGTTTCGATTTGAGCGAAGACGACAGAAGCTCCCGTAGACCTTCACTCCTCAGGTCGCGAACGTCAGACCACTCCGGCTCCGAATGCGAAGCGACCGTTAGACCTATTTTGAAGCAGAGAGGTTCGAGTTTGACTAGGGAACGCAGCCAATCCCCGCGCCCACGGCTCTCTTTTTGCGCGGACAGCGATGCGAACATTAGTGTGACGAATTTCAGTTGCGAGTCGAACGACTTGTCGCCGGCTGGACCGCGACGAGCGTTGAATCCCGCGTCCGCGCCCGACCCACAACAGAGCTACCCGAGTGCAGTGCTCCGCCGGAGAAATCTTAGACCTAAAACTAACGCGAGATCTAAAAGCCTAGCGTGTGACGTGAACGATGAACTACTTTCCATATTGAACAACAGGCGGTTGAAAGTGGAAGAAAATTGTGAAAACGGCCATTGTGAACAGTGGGAGCGCGGTCCTCCGGGCGACACTGAGGGCGGTAACAATCCTAAATCGTTCCCGTCTATAGCGTCGAGGATCAAGACTATGGAACAGGCTCTTACTAAAGATCTTTCGCCTAAAGATCAACCATCCACTTCGAGGTCTAAAAACCGTGATAAGGAACGCTACAAGACACAACCGATCACTGTAGACGAAATGAGATCCATTACCTCCAGGTAAGCATCGCTATTGGTAATAAAACACATAAAAAAATTCTATGTTTTAAAATTAAAACGTTTTTAGAGCGAACTCTGATCTATAGTTGTTGCATCTGTCAAGAGTCTTCCCACTCGGCACTGCACACGCGTAAAATGTATATAAATTGTCTATTTACTCCACATCATTCCGCTTTTAGAACATTCTCTTATTGACTGGTTCCCGTATACATAAATTCCTGTCTTGTTTATAACGGAATTGTTTTTCTACCAACCATTGTTCTGCCATCCTTGAATATGACTTTACCTATTCAAAGGTGATTGTGCTCTGAAGCCCTACCATGTGTTTTACACGTGCTGTAATCTCACTGGTCTGATATATTTATTTGGCATAATTTTGAGAGTGACTATTCGTCATCCGAGAACTATGTGCGATACAAATATTTTACGCGTATGATAGTGAGTTGCGATTTTTGGTGTGAAACCCTTGGTAGAGCTTATTTTCTTGTGGTAGTCGGTATCTAAACGTTGGCTGGACGCCATTATTTTGATGGGCGAGCGTGTAGCGTGGGTTGACAAATAATGTTTTGTTCCTGACGCTAGATTTTGAACACAGGTGTTGATTCATCAAGAACTGTTTGCAATTTATCATGGGTTATGACTTATGGCAATTTCGCTTCCTGCAATTTTATAGAGGTTATGTTGTTATTTGCCAACTTACATAGTTATTTATGTTTGTTATTGTTCTTGTTAATTCGTATTCATCTTTATCTTTGCACAATAAAATCATAGTGCTATTGTGTTATTCAAATCTGCTCCTTTGAGTGGACTTATTGGAATTTTGTAGATTAAGCTTTATCAGATTATCTTTAGGTCTAACACAAATATATGGTTATTACTACAGTCTACTATTAAATTGCGATGGAATTTTAACACGTTAATATGATCAGTCGGGTAAGCACGCATGTTAAAACAAGACCTTTGTCACGGATTTGCTCGCTCGCTCTCTGTCTAATTTCATATGAGAGAAAGAGACAACATCAATATATTCTGTGACATCACGTCTAGTCTTGTCGCAAATGCTACAAGTACAGTAAAGTATTCATGAAATACCTAACACCTAATTTATACAAATTTAAATCTAGTCACATTCACAGTTAGTGCAAAAGTGTCTTAAATAGCCCCTTCAGTTGGATCATTACTTTCTATGAATTTTGGGTTTAACGTACAAAATCCAGAGGAGTTAGCACGCATGACAAGACTAGTCCACTGTCGCGGATTCGCTCGCTCGCTCTCAGTCTTATTTTATGGAAGAGAACGAGACAAAATAAACATGTCTTGGTACACATGTTAGAACTACTGTATTGGATAAATCGCTTTTTTAACAAGGGGCCCTAGTATAGCAATAGCTCTGTCTTCTTCATAAATTCCCAAGTTAATATAAACTAATCCAACCGTCTTTTCCAGCTCGGTTAACGTCGATCGAGCTCCAACCGTTAAACGCTAATCCTTTTACTATAATGAAAATTCCTTAGGTACATTGTTCTAGTAATTAGCTGTTTTTATGAAATCCTCGCGCGGAGTTCGTGTTAATTTCGTGTTGTTCGCTTGTCTGACATCACCTTCGCCGCATCAGTTTACAGTTTGAATCACGCCCGAAGTAGACGGCGGCGTAAGAATTAAATTTGGACGTACATACACATTAAACTGTTCAGATATTGACAACTTCCTGTGTTAAGAATTTCGCATAGCAAACATGCGCCGTTCCCTTCGGGATCGTCCGTTCAGAGAATTGTAAGTAATCAGTTACCTTATTGTAATCAAGTGTAATGTAGCTCACATTGGTAGGTCCATCTAGCGTAAAAAGCTTCTGTGGTGTCTTCATTTATGAGGATATTCAGCATTAAAAAATCTTTTTGCAATGGTGTGAAGTGGATACATTTTTTCTTCTAACACTTCCTATCCCTTTTTTTCTATTCGTGCGGGTTTCTAGACAATTTATCCTTTAGACTCGTCGAGGGTCAAACCTCGGTTTCTGAATCACAGCTGTAGATCCTGGCTTGCAGAAGTAACAGTGGTGGAAATGAGTGGCGGACCTAGTCCCGAAAAGAAAAATCCGTTACCTGCCTCATAACAATTAGTCAGATCGAGGTCGTTTGCGTACGATAGTACCCACATTTGCTTTGTACGGAAATTTGGGTCGGCCACTAAAATATCGATCTAAAAATACAGGGTGTACTAGAAATCCGTAATAATATTGTACGTGTGTACCTATACGGTAGCGTGAAGACAGACTATACATATACCAATCATAGTTTCCGAGTTACATGTTATTGAACATCTGTCAGATTTATTTTTTATTGCGTTTGAGCATATTTTAGATCCCAAATTAAATGTAACAGCAAACAAATTTCAGTTGGGTGGTTAAAAAAGGTGATTAAAAAAAGGGCCCTGATTTTCTTGCCGGATCTTCTTAGTCGAAGGAAGGAAAGGAAAGGATAAGGAAAAAAAAACTGTAAAACAATATATTTGTGAGTAGGCCTATAAGAAATAAATTATTTGACTTTAACTTATTAGCAGTGGTAGCCGAGTGGTCGAACGCACGCCTTGCAATCAAAGTGTGTAAGTTCAAACCCCGGCTCGCACCTCTGGCTGGGTTTATGTGCGAATCTCATTTTCATCCGAGATTATCACTTGCTATGAAACGGTGAAGGAAAACATCGTGAGGAAACCTGCATGTCTGAGGGAACTTGACTAGTTCTCGATAGATGTGTGAAGTCTGCCAACCCGCACTGGGCCAGCGTGGTGGACTATGGCCTGAATCCCCCTCGCATTGAGGGGAGGCCCGTGCCCAGCAGTGGGACGTTAAAAGGGCTGTAGTTATTTTATTTATAACTTATTTATACGTGAGAGTGTTATTTCAGACTTTTGAAACGGCCTGTATAGTAGGTATGAGTATTGTTTGCGTGAAAACATTTATACGTTCAGTTGTTAAAGAAAATGTTCTTGTGACGTCGTTTAAATGTCCTTATAATTATATTCAAGTCTTGTACAGCATTTCATTACGCCGTGTTTCACTTAAATACACTCATAAGCGCACATAAGTAATTCTATTTATAGATATTATGACAGAACTGGCATGTTTATCATTACGACGGTGCTTAGATATTATGCGAAGGGATTTATCAAAGACAATGCATATAAAAACACTCATTGTGTGCATATGTTATGCCATTATCAACGATGTTTCACTATATATTCACAGTACTGTTCGTATTTACAAAATATTTATATAATTTTTATAAGCAGGGTAGTCTATTTGGCAAAACGCGCGCCTTGAACATAAAAAAACCGGCCAAGTGCGAGTCGGACTCGCGCACGAAGGGTTCCGTACCATTATCTATTAAAACGGCAAAAAAATTACGTTTGTTGTATGGGAGCCCCCTTAAATATTTATTTTATTCTGTTTTTTTAGTAATTGTTGTTATAGCGGCAACTGAAATACATCATCTGTAAAAATTTCAACTCTCTAACTATCACGGTTCATGAGATACAGCCTGGTGACAGACGGACGGACGGACAGACGGACAGCGAAGTCTCAGCAATAGGGTTCCCGTTTTACCCTTTGGGTACGGAACCCTAAAAATATCCTCCTCTATGTTTGTCATGTGCAAATACCATTTTTAATAATGATTATCACTTGCTGAACGGTGAAGGAAAACATCGTGAGGTAACCTGCAAGTCTATACAAAGGCGTGTGAAGTTCACTAACCCGCACTGTCAGTATGGTGGATTTCCAAAATGTCCCTCGTATTGAGGGGCAATGTGACCGTTATAATGGCAATATGCTCGCCTCCTATTAACCAAAATACGTCGATGTGTAGGTGTACTGTACCTACTCCTTTGGGCAATACAGGCGTGATGATGATGATATTTTTATAGCTTTGGCATACCTACCCTCTCAACATATGCTGAAGTATTATTCATATCTGTGTCTTGGCGGTATCTTTAAGACTATAATAAGACTTGCATGGAGGTCAACAACCGTTGCCGGGAACGGCTAAAACCATCCGGGATGCATTATTTTTAAAATTTAGCTTTTTATTTTTTTGAAATTAGAAGATTGCAATTAGCATTAGGATAGTGGTGTTTCGACATGACGGTGTATTACGGCGGCCGGTTGAGCGGTTTCTTGATGACGGAAATAAGCACTCCAGCGCTTACTGGGTCAAGCACTATTTCTGGCTCTGTTGTGCTCCAAAGCACGCATGGAGAGTTTTATGATCGTCCGATCTGGTGCGCGCAGCTACCCGCGCCCTTAATACCATTCAAATGCAGCTGCCTTAAACGTCCGTTGAAACCAACGTTTTAAACTCGATCATAATTCTCTCTGTATTACACATTTCCTACTTCAAACGCGCTCTAAATAAATCGCCACGTATCGTTTGGTAAATATAGGCGTAAATATTGTAGTAGGGTTTCACGAAATTACATAAACACGCCGAAGAAAAATATTATCCGAGGTAGTATACCGATAAATCGTTTAACGATCGAATCCCGATCGATTACTGCAACGTCGAGGGCGGACATTTATATTTAGATAATATTGCCGATCGTGTCAAACTTGCCTAAAACTATAAATCGACTACGCCAATCCAATCACTCGCGCCATAATTCATCGGAGTTTACGGACGAGAGCTGAAACCGCGGTTGTCTCTCTCATATATACGTCTCTGTTCTACATTGAAGCGTTTCTTTTCTCGTTTCGCAGTTTGGAGCCGGGCCAAGCGGGTTTCCAAGCGTTCGGCACGGCCGGCTGTAGTTTTCCGAGCGGACCCGTCGAGTCCGGTCCCGCTCCCTCCGCCAGGGGCCTATCTCCCCTCACGGGGGAACCCGAGAAAGATCCCTTCGCTGACTTCGCGAAGGCTTTGGATTCGCCGCCGTTTGGCGTCAGCTCCTTCGTTGCCAAGTCGCCGCCGACAGCCAATTGTTTGTCGGACAACGGCAGTGCCAAAGACGACAGCTACGGGGAAGCAACTTTTCTAGACTTCGAAAACATCGACGCGAACGCCGCCGGGAAACAGTCGACGCTAGACGAAATCGAACAGGAGGTGAACAAAGTGCGCGTCGCCTTGGACGAGGACAGCCGCGCGTTGGATGAAGACGAGCGCCACCAAGCTGACGCGGACAACTGGAGTTTGAATGTGTCCTGCGACAGCGGTGTGTACAACCGCGCTTCGTCCAGGGACTCCGGACCCCATTCCGGTAAGTGCTACGTATCGCAGCAACAACACCGAGCGATCCGTTAGTTTATTAAACTCGTAAACTTATTTTTGTCGGCGCGAACGTGAGTCGGTACAATACGAAAACATTGTTAGGCTTATTTAGCGCGTCCATCGGCGGTCACAACTGGCGATGTCATAAAATAAACACGTGAAAGCGATCGGTAAGCCGCCGGTTGCACCGACCCGCGGTTTGTTTACGTTGTTTGGTAAAATTAGATTTACCCAATGCGCCGCTATGCGTATTAGGTCGGTTTTGAAAATAAACACAGTATAACCTTGCAGATGTCTCTCGGCCCACTTATTTGGGTCAATGTAATGCACGTGGTATTAGCCGTCGCCGCGCCGAAGGTAGATTAAACGCCCATTGAGCTATCGGTGTCGTTTTTTGCGGAATCGACATTGAAATTAATTGCATTGGGATCGCAGACTTGCGACGTTCCGCTCGCGTGATCGGAGTGACGCTTACAATTTGAAATACGTTACAGGTGAGGAGTTGGGTCTGATCGAGAGTCAGGAGATTGTGGAGAACCACGCGACGAACAGCAGTAGTAACGAGTGGTCGTCGTCGTCGATCGAGCGTGGTCTGGTGAACATGGAGCGTGCGAGGAAGTCCACTGAGAATGAGGTCCCCCGCAGCGGGGGGGAGGAGGAGGCGAGTGACGAGGAGGGAGGAAGCGGGCGCGCCGGCTTCGCGCTCGGCCTCGTCAAGAGCAACAGCGTGGTCGCCAGGGCCAGCATGTGGCAGCAACTGCAGCAGCAGGCTAAAGGTAATATTACTATTACCTCTTATATCTTTACCGTTACCTCGTATACACCCCTTTTGTCGGTCACTCGAAATCAATTTCTATTTTGAAAGTACCGGTATTTTTTTTATTGATAACCGAAATCAGTCAGTAATCATCAAAACAATATTGGACAATTAGGACGATTGCTGTGACAGCTTTCTTCTTGAGAAAGGGTAAATTCACATGGATGTTGGCACATCCACAGATAAGACATAGAATAGGTTTCAGCCATTAAGAAGTGTTTACTACATGATGACTCAGCACAATGAAAACTCGTTATGAGAATGTTCTGGAATATTGCTTACATTTATTTATAATGCTCTATATAATCTGTTCCAGGTACTCCAAAACCTCTGATCCGTCACAGTCGCTCCAAGATCAAGGAGGGTCCATCGGTGGCGGACAGGTTCAAGAGTCAGCCGATCGCCTTCACCACGCCCGAACCCGCCGAGCCTGTCGAACAGACCTTCTCTCTCACTCAATCCAAGAGCACCGCCAACGTGCTAGACAGAGACGACGATGGTGAGCATTGACCTACTCTTAACGTTTACCAAATTTCAAATAGACCGTCACAAATTCTTTTTTTTTACTATCAAAGATTCAAGTAATTCGTACTTATAGAATTTTGTTGGTACAAATGGCATGTAAATTGCATTTAAAAGTATCAACCGTAAAGAATATACGCTTCCTGTCTTATGATCGTCGGCTTTTGTTTCTTTTTTGCATGTCCTCGACTACTCTACTATGTGTATGTCCCGGGCTCTATCGTAAACACAACTGCACAATGTTATGTATATACGCACTCACTCACCGGTGGCAGCTAAGTTAGACGAGGACGACCCGGCGAAGATGTCGCTGTCGGAGAAGATGAACATGTTCAACGCGAAGCTGACGCACAAGCCACCGGTCGCAGGCGTACCGAAGTCTAAGGAGGACAGAGTGGCGAGGACGTCTCGCTTGAGGACGATGCCAGTCCTCGCCAGCCAGGTGCAGGAGGCCATGGAGCAGAACGAGAGGCTCACCAAGTCGCTGACGCACGAAGACGTGCCGCGCAACAACGATTTCCAATTGAAAATGGAACTGTTCCGTTCCGCGAGCGCGAGAAACACCTCATTAGAGTACATTATGCGGCAGAACTCAAAGTTTAAGAGCTTAGGTCTGATTTTGTTCATTTATTTTGAGTTTTTTTTTTTTGCTCTGTCGTACGCTTGGGCAGTTTTCGCTTTCCCGGGTCTGTTTGGTACTAATCCCTTTCTAAGATTAAGGTATAAATATGTGCATGCTGTATTATTGCACGATTTGTAACCATTTTGGCACTGATGTTAAGAGTATGTAGATGGATTGTTGCTGTCACTATTGGGGCTCACAATTCGAAGCTTGGTTGATTGGTACGGAATGCATGCGCGAGCGTGTCCCTATTATATATCGTCTATAATAATATTTTTAACTGTCGTTGGTGTATCATATTGATCAGAATAATCCTTTAGTCATCGGCTTATATGTGTTACTCATCAAATATCAACGCATGAGATATGGAATTTGCGTACGGATCGCCATCATGTTTTCTTGGGCGATGAGTCCAAGAGGTTGCTTCTAAGGTCGCGAGTTCGCCGCGTAGGCGTCACGGCGTCCGCGGGACTGTTAATTTTAGTGTGTAGAATAATTACCCAACTATTTTTGTATTGTTCGTATGAAATAATGGATTCGTGTCTATTTGAAGGGTATTAACGAGAAACTGAATTATCACTTTGACCGAACATTAGATGTTTGATTCATTGCAGACGGTTCAATATATATTAATGTCTGTCGTTTTATGACTAGATATGAATCATGATTCATCTTTGTATTCCTTGGTCAACACAGTTGCCTGTTCGCGTCATGGAATAATGCAAGATACTAAAGATTTAAACAGTAGTGTTACCGTATTTAGTTGGGAGAAAAAACAAAATGTCAAAAGATTTGTAAGCGATCAATTGAATTTGATTAATTCGTTTGTTTTTTTATTGTAATAAAAAGCAGGCCGTGCCCGGGGGTTTGGTGTTAGAAATAAACTATACTTAATAACTATTTAAATGCATCTACAAATCACCTTAAATGACATTTTGCATTATCAAATTGTTTTTTACTGCCACTGGTGTACTGTGAATAGATAATAACATGTTATAAATTTGGGGCCATATCTATAATTTTGTCTATGATTTTGGGGGCGATAACTGTTGACATGCGCTTGTCAAACGCCGGCGTATACCTTAAAACGCGTTTGACAAACACGCAGACATTATAAATGTTAATGGAACGCGGTAGTTTGTTTGACAATGGCAAAACCAGATCCAATTTCTTTCAAATAAATAAATATAATAACACTTAAAATACGACAGATAATTTGTACGGGTACATGCGCATGCGTGCTTATCTGGACTAGACCTCCCGTCACGGATTTTCTCATACCGAGTCGCTCACTCAGTCTTATTAAACATGAGAGAAGGAGTCAATGTCGACAGTTTCCGTGACATAAGTCTAGTCTTGGGGCACGTGCTAGCCGCGCTATTGTCAGTCACATTGCACTATATATCTATAAATTGATTGTCCATTAAATACACGCAGACATTAGTCCCGTTTTTCGCTGTATATCTCCTCTGGGGCTTCGACTACTAATCATTTGGGTTTTTCGACATTGCTGAACATAATGGTCGCTTTGACGCGGGGTACCTAACGCCTTGTATGGTTCAAGCGAATAAGACAAATCCCTGTTACACGATGGCAAAATGTGAGGCTTAATTAATACAACGAATCCAGGGGTAGCCTACCATCTAGGGTGAGCAGTGAGCAGTTCATACTGAGAGTCTAAAATGGTGATTCATCAATATCTCTAACAATTAATTTACAGAATTTTTGATCGATCCGAAGCAATGATTCTCGTTATCACGATTCTATGCGATTCACGCGCATGTCTGTTTCATCAGCTGATTCAAATTAGTTCAGACAACGAATTGCTCAAATTAATGGCGTCCATTTTGGACTTACTGTTTTATGAAGATGATCTTAATGTTAGTAGCGCCGCCGTGTGAAATGGTTTATATTTTAACTTATTCTGATTTGAGTTTGTTTAGTACATTCTACCAAAGCTTGGTACTCAAAAATATAGACCAATAAGATCGCTTTAAAATGGCGCGAACTGTTTTGCCGGGTTTTATTCTCACACAGCTTTGATAGACAACCTGAACCTGTCAAACCTCTCATAATTATAACTATCGGACTTAGTTAAACAAAAAGGTTCCAATCCACATCAAATTAGTTTTGAGATATGGCCGCTTGAAGTTTGATAATGTATTACACGTGGGATGGTAACCTAGGGGGTAAAAATGCTATTTGATTCAATTTTTTGATGGTATGTTCTTTGTTGATTGATTAGGCCTCCTTTAGGAACCGTTTGGTATAGAGTATACTTAACTAGTTTATGACAATTTTCCTTTTTGCTTAGCTACTTCCAATTGATGTTCTTTTGTTTTTGGATATGACGTTCCGCGCGGTGATCAAAACAGTATAAACTATTCGCTTGGACAAATACAAGGCGTGGTTTAGACGAGTGTTAATCATGGTGTTGTGTTACAGACCTCGACGACGAAGACTCGCCGTCGGAGCGAGCTCAGAGAATGATAACTCCCGAAGTGCGTGGGATTCTGAAGTCGGGCTCCACTGTCGTGCCGAGACCTAAGATACTGGCGAAGGGAGAAAGCTCTGAGGTTAGTATTTCAAATGATTTTCCACGTTCTTTTTAGTGGTGAGAAATGGCTGTGTCTGCAATCATCGGGTATTCTGCCAGTTTCAAGTAATTAATAGGAAAGACGAAATATATACACGTTATAAATGAAAATGGGTGATGGGGGTGATAACGATGGCGAATGAATCCTGATTTTCTGTTATCTCACGATAATAGGTAGAGTAATGACCACTTAAAGCTAAAGGATACTTTTTTCTCGCATGCTTTTCGCTAATATCCAAATTAATTCCTTTTAAATACATTCGAGTGAGTAAATTCACTTGACTGTTTTGGAAATGTAGTCTATGTTTGTGGCATAAGCCACGCGACAACGAGACTAAAATCCTGAAAGGCCTTCTCTGAAGTTTGTTGCTGGCACAGTGAGCCAAGCGAGTGATCTACGCGGGTGATCTACGGACTATTATACCAAGCCGTGGTCGTTTAATTTATATAGGAATACATTTGTTATCAGGGTCTGAAAGATGAAGGCATCGACAGCTCATCAGACGACGAATCCGCATCCGCCTCGAGCGTCTCGTCCTCAGAGAAGAGCTGCTCATCATCGGACAGCTCCGAAGAACTGCCCGACCCCAAGCCGAGGAGGTTCCAGCGCAAGAACAACAAACTCAAAACATCCAGAACCGAGTCCGACTTGACGCGACACCAGGAACCATTCCCACGGAAGATACCCGGTCTTCAACAATTACCAGGAGCCAATGAACTCAAGGAGCGTCTGATACAAGCCAAAAACGCTGACGTTAAGATACCACTGCTCGGTAAATTGGGTAAGAAACCCTCCGAGGAAGCGAAGAAGGAGGAAGACTCGACGAGGTATAGGAGGTTTGTCAAGAAGTTGGACGAGCCCATCCAGCTCGGGAAGCTGCGAAGGCCGGCGGATAAGCCCCCGCAACCAGTAGAGGAGGTACCCCCGCCCATGAAGATATCTGCCTTGAACCAGGCGGCGAAGAATAGATTCTTTGGCCTGGATTCGGCAAAGAAAGAGAAAACTGTCGATGAATTAACGGCTGCAGTCAGAAAATACATTCCACCGGTGAGTATTGCAAGCGATTATCAACCCTATTTTGTTGTGCACAAAAGCCTGAAGTTAATTTAACTGCACATAGATATTGATGTCGTACTCTTGCCTGTGATGTATGAGACACGGGTGTGAATAAGTCAGCAATGCAAAGGGAGGTAGTCTACTTAGTATTAAGTATATATTTGATTAAATTACTTTGTAACAAAAATGTTAAAGAGCAAAAAAAATATTGTTGGTATTTAATTTATCGTAATATTTTAGTTACTTGCCTGGCCACTATTCTAACGGCGGCGGCAAATTTTTGCTAATACCAAAACGAAATCTGTGTCAATATACTTAAAGTAGAATTTCTGGGTTAAAGGCCACGCGACCACACTGCAAAAATCTACTCGCGTTGTCGATGACATTTCGTTGAAAAATGAACTTTTTCCAATAGTTCCTTTTCGTTCCGATCGCGCCCGGGGTTATAGAGATTGTACCTACAGCCAGTGACAGACCATATTGTACCCTGTCCTTAGTAAGAAGGTAAGGTAATGAAGCAGGTGCCCTCTGTGGCGCCCTTGAGCTAGTTGCCACCCTTTTCCGCCCTTAAGGCCTTGGTTGCAGTGCACTCTGTGCTCGCCACTCCTCCGGTAAAGCTGTAAAGGCCACTTCGCGGCCAACAGCGTAGTACTTAAAAAAAAACAGTAAGAAACTATTTAGTCACGTGTCATTTTGTTGTTTATGTCAGGTGTGCAAGTCGATGTCGATCCACGCGCTGGAGGCGGGCGGCTCGGGCAGCGACGGCGAGAGCAGCGGCGGCCGCGAGGTTCGCCGCATCAACACCAGAGGGCGCAACACCAGGTCAGTACACACACCTACAACACATTACCCTATGATCATATAATTAAGAACATATTGATTATCGACGCTTGAAAGGCAATCCTTAGGTACTTAGCGACAAAAAATCGTAAAATGAGTTATAGATGCCATTTGAACGGCCAGATTTTTATGCGTGGTTTGGTATATTTAATTTATTTACGATTTATTTTACGATTGAACTAAATGATAAAGACACTGCTTAGTTGTGGCATTGTTCACGAGTAAGGACTGATTCGGTGGTATCGTAATCAGGATTAAAAGGAATATAATGTAACCTGACTATTTGTAAGTGCGCCCGTAGGCCTTACCGAAAGTTTTTTTTTTTACTTTGACTTAAATAGCATGAACGATTACAGTTAACACGCACTGGGCCAATGTGGTTGGCCAAAATCTCCCTAAATATTGAGGGGAACGTGCCCGGTATAATGACAATAGGCTCGTTTCTAATTACATTGAGACCTAAATACAGCGAAGTGTGAGTGCACCTCTGCCTACCCTTTCGGGGAATAGAGACGTGATGATATAGATATATAATATTTACCATACCAACAATCGCAAGACCTATCGCAACGTTAATTGCATTGTTATTTTTCTTACACAAGAATCGTCAGTTCTTATTTCGGCTCCAGCGAATAGTGTGTTCACTTAACGATATGTTACGTATGCGTGCACATTGTGCGCTGGTAATATTCGCAATGGTCATAACACCGTGTCCTCTTTCTAAAATACGTTCAAGGTCGCATGTTGAATGCACGCGTTCAAACTCTGGACACTCTGATGCGAGTGAATTTAAGTTAACTTTCCTTGAAAAGGTACTCTATGGCAATGTAATTAAAGATTGGAATTTATGTAAGGATCTGTATCCCATCCCCCCGTGACCATGGTTGCTGTAAAGCAGCCGAAACGTCGGGAAAATAAAATAGTAAATAAAAGCGATAGAATCCGTAAAATAGTTTTATTTCAATGTATATAGTATTCGCGTAAATATAAGAAAACAATAACACATACTCGTACTTATGATCACACACAAACTAAGCAAAGCTTGTACTATGGGTGCCTTACAACGGACTGGGGGCTGTTCCAGTTACGCCCGGACCAGGGCAAATTGCGAAAAGGCAAATTCCAAAATTTGTCGCTGCAGGGAATCGAACTTTATAACACTTGGTGCAGTGAGCCGAGCGGCAAAGCCCGAACCACAAAGTTATTAAAAAAAACCTTGTACTATGTGAAACATTCTTAACGAAAGTAACAAAAGCTACGCGTACTTTAAATAAGTATCTACTTATTCTGTAGCATTATTTGGTTTGATAACGACAACATTAAAAAAAACCGGCCAAGTGCGAGTCGAACTCGCGCACGAAGGGTTCCGTACCATTATCTATAAAAACGGCAAAAAAATCGCGTTTGTTGTATGGGAGCCCCTTTAAATAATTATTTTATTCTGCTTTTAGTATTTTTTGTTATAGCGGCAACAGAAATACATCATCTGTGAAAATTTCAACTCTCTAACTATCACGGTTCATGAAATACAGCCTGGTGACAGACGGACGGACGGATGGACCGACGAACGGACGGACAGCGAAGTCTCAGTAATAGGGTTCCCGTTTTACCCTTTGGGTACGGAACCCTAAAAAAAACCTTGTACTATGTGAAATATTCTTAACGAAAGTAACAAAAGCTACGCGTACTTTAAATAATAAAATCTACTTATTCTGTAGCATTATTTGTTTTGAGAACGACAACATTAAAAAAAAACTATTCATAGAATGTAACAAAAAGGTTGTGTTACGTGAATTCCGGTAATATATGCAAATGTTACTGTTTTGTTACCAGACCGTAGTATTATAAATTCAAATGAGTCACGTTACAAACGATGATACACGTCGGCGTTACAATTATTTTCTTTTTTTTTGTTATTTATTGTTAGTTACGTTGCGTGTGCGCATAAGGAACATACGTTTATTCTTTTGTTTGCATATTTTTTACTTTGATATTATAATTGCAATTAAAGAAAATACAATAAGTATTATTAGAGTTATCTAGTTGTGTTTTATTTTAACTGACTGTGACTCCTTTGCGTAGAATTTAGGCACACAAGCTATTTGACAAAAATAAAACAAAAGTAGTCTAGGGTACTCCTTATATAACATCAGCTATCTACCAGTGAATGTTCTGACAAAATTATTTAAGTCTGGAGATTACTCGGAAAAGAAACAGACAAAAATAAATTATAAATATTGTTTATGTTATAAATACCTACCGTATATAAATTAATATGCATTTAGTAATAATGGTAAAAAGACTTTATATAAACAAGCTTTTATTTAATTGCCCTTAGTTTTCGTGTTCTCCTCAGGAAGCCCTTTCATTTTGATACCCATACTGTGGTTGTGCAGAAAAAATAACTATTCCGTCATCTTGGATGATCCGTCATTACAATGACGTCACATAGCTAAGCATGCATTGTCTTCCAAAGTAAGCGTGTATACCAAATTTCAGCCCAATCGGTTAAAGATAACTGATTTAAAATTCAGTTGCAAGATTCCACCCGGACATACATACATTGCAAGTTAATATAAAGCTTGTAAAAAGCAATTATTTTGACAGTTGTAAATAGATACTTCAAATTTATTTATCTGTACTGATAGACAAACTCCGATAGGCGGTACAGTTATACTGCAGTTATGCTTATTACGTTTAATGAAATCGGTTCGATACCCACCTTTGAGATGGTCACCGGCCCACTATCATAGGGTTTGAGAATCCCCATATACCATTGCGCTATCCTCTAGAGCAGCATAAATCGTTATTAATACGCCGTTAGTCTTATCATACGGCGCAAATGTTACGAGACATCTTGCGTAACTTTGAAACGTGCAGCTGTTTTTTCCTAATTTTAAAATGGCAATAAATTTACTTGGTAGGTAAACTCGTCGGAACAATATTAATTTTGTGAAATGGGTGGATGTCGTCAATACGTTTTGTATGGAGTGGCAAACTAATGTGACATCATTTTTGCCGGCCGATGATTAAAAAGCTGTTAAGTGACATTGTGGATAATTTCAGTTTTAAACAACATGAAAAGCCAAACATTTTCTCTATCGACCAGTCTTGGTCTTATTTTTCTAACATTTATAGTTATCAGGATAAGTGGAGACAAATATCTATGCCTTCACAATTTCTAAAGTCATCACTTTCTGCATATTTGTTTGTATCTTAAAATTGGTTGTAGTCGAAGAAATAGCATCTTAGTAGTCGGAAAACAAAACGTTTAATCTATAGGGCAGTTTTGGTCTTATTTTTTTACATACATACATATAATCACGCCTGTATCCCATGGGGGTAGGCAGAGACTACCGTTTGCCACACGCTACGATCCCGACAAACCTCTTTCGCTTCATCCACAGTCAAACATCTTTTCATGCACTTCCGTCCGTTTAGGGTGCTACGGACTTGACCTTTCTGGAAGAGACCGTTAATCTGGTCGTGAAAGGTCCTCCTCGGGCGCCACGTTTGCCTGGTATATTTCTTTCGTCAGTCTACTTTCATTCATCCTCTCTACATGGCCAAACCACCTCAACATACTTTTCTCAATCAATTTCTCAATCTTTATTTTTTTAAGATAAAGTTATTTAGATACATAGAAACAAATATGTGTGTTTTCATAATTGCTAGTTAGATTAATTTTCACATTTTTGCTTGCAGCTCAAAATTGAGTTTACTCAGTTAAAGGTCTGTATCTAAAGGCATCAGATTTAGCTGTCACGCTAGTCTCTCAAGCCTCTTAAGCTAGGCGCGCACTAGGCAGCCATGGCTGAGCAGCCAGGCTGCGCAGCCAGGATATTTGCGCAGCCAGTTATAGCACCCAATCCACGACTATTCAAGTGATTTGTTTTTAAGTTTGAACCCAAAATACGTCTGGCTGCTACAACTTGTGCGCGGAGACTGACGGCAGCCACATACATTCACCTACACACGCTATGGCTGCGCGCAGCCAGCTGGCTGCCGTGCAAACATGCTCGTTTTATTATCGCAGCCGAGATTTTGTGGCTGCCTTGTGCGCGGGCTCCCATACAACGTCATATGTTCGTCTGGCTGCCGCAGCCTGGCTGCGCAGCCATGGCCTTAAACTCTCGTGAAAATTAACTCTACTTTTTTTGCAAATTTTCTTGCTTTTGTCACAGAATTATAATATGTGGAACGATGAGGCTATGGATTACAGAGATGGGGGAATGTTCTTGTTTTAACAATTGTGTTATATCAATGGTTTGGTATTTACTTGTAATAATGGGGTTTCTAACGGTCGTGGGTTAAAGAAAGTAATCAATTAGGAACGACCGAGCGACACGGCGGGGAAATCGAGTGTAGCGATGCATTAAATCACCTCGCCATTTTCACCAACTATTGTATGATTTTCTCTTTTGTTTTAATATTGGACTAGCTGTACGCGCTACTTCGCTTGCATGGAATATAGGAACCCTATTCATATTTCTAAAATTAAATAAAATTAGTCCAAGTTACTCCTTATAATATCAGCTAGTAATTGTAAAAATGTTTTTTATTTGTAAGATATTTCACTTTAATTTACATTTAGTAAAAAGCTGCCTTTATTCTTAGTTTTATTTAGCATTGATTTACAAGTCCATGTATATGAATTATATGAACTTGATCGTGGAATCATTATTTTCGAAACGCGTACGTCTTAAGATTCTCACTTTTTTTTTTTGAATGGACTACGCTGTTGGCTGTAAATTGGCCTTTACAGCTTCACCGGAGGAGTATTTACAGATTCAACACATAATGTACATAAAACATTAAAACAAATCGCTTTGCTAAAAAATATATGAAAAAAATTACGTTGTACCGTGGCGTGTTACACCCAGCGCTACTTTTTATTGCCTCCTACCTCGACACGAGTAGCGTAAACATATTGCTAAAATGGGCATTGTCTAAGAGAGCGAGTGTCCGTAAATGATACAACCGATAATAATTCTTATACTCTGCTATTAAGGTCGGGTATTGAGTCCAGGAAGCGAGTCGGCCGACTGGCACAGTTGTCTTCGCGAAATGGATAGGAAGTCGAGGTTGCGCCTTGTATGGCGAAACGAGATGTGATTCAAGCACAAGTGGATAGGCTTGCTATTATTAATTAACCTATATCAAAAAGGAGTATGTATGTTTTTTTTAATATTATGATGACAATATTAATTATAATGACGGCAATACCCGAATGGGTGCCAAATGTAGTCAAACGACACCGCGGAAGGCGCCAAAAAGATGGCGAGACGAGTTGGACTCGCACAATAGAGACTGGTCCACACTGGGAAAGGAGAGGAGTGGAGGAAGGAAAGGGAGGTCTTTACCCAGCAGTGAGACGATACAGGCTGATAAAAAAAAATTACAAAAAAAAGGTGACATTCTTCGTCTGTTTAGCCAATCCTCAAATTCAAAGACATTTAAATCCCTCTACAGACCACCTAAAATTCCATTTACCAGTAGAAAAGTGTTCCAGAATACCAGTGTAAATGGTTAAGTATAATTCGGGTTAACTATATTGCCGTAAAAAAAATCGATTCTTGTAAAGGACTACTGCTCTACTTATTTTCTGTTTTAAATCTGTGTTATCCTACTAATATCATAAACGTGAAAGTTTATGAGAATGGATGGATGGATGTTTGTTACGTGTTCACGCAAAAAGTACTGAAAGGATTTTGATGAAACTTTACAGTATTATTTTTTGTAAATTAGAATAACATATAGGCTATATGTTGAATAATCGAAGTCGCGGGTCAACATGATTTACTAGAAATTTGGGACAAAATATTTTCTCCAATAGAGGGGATTAAAAGCAGTGACATATAAATAATCTCCTACTTTGTAAAGTTCCAAAATTATATAGTAAAAATAATATTACTGAGTAATTATTATATGCGACCATGTTATTCAGCATTTAAAACATGAGTTCATTGTAACTTTTTGTCACCGACAAAATTGATCCATTGAATGCATTCAGCGATTGATCGACGTCGCGTGAGACGAATTTTTTATGTCCCATTACCTAACCGGCTTACGACAAAGAACTTACTAACCACAATACTAGCGAGCTAGACAGATATGTCCTCGGTTTTGTCTGAATGAGCCTGATACCTAGATTCTATGGTTACTCTGTCTAATTGTAAATGCCGAAAGGTTGCTTTCAAGGCTGACTGCTCTATCAAATTAATTGGTAAAACTAACATTTCACAAAAATATGATTCGTAAGTTTAGGTACCTAAGGCCAATTTTACGATAGCAATACAGTTCAAACAGGTCAATTGCTTGCATATTACATCGCTGATCGTCCAATATGAGTAATGCAACAAATCATTGTTTATTGGACATAACTGTCACAACGCATAGATGCTGAAGTGACTCCAGGAACGACACATACTGTACTGCCAGTTGTTTTAAACATTAGCAGAGATTTCGTTGTGTAAATTTATGTCATAGAAACGTATGCACTCTGCGGAGATGCGAACGTTGAGATGGATGTACGACGTATGTGTGACGCGAATGGATAAGGTCCTGGAATGTGTTCATAAGAGGTGGTATAAAACAGAGAATGCATAAAGTAGAAGATGATAATAATTGGGCATGTCACGGTAAGAGATGATAAGCATGTGACTAAAAGAGTCATGAGTATGAATGTGGCTGGATACAAAGCATACAGAGGAAGACCTAAGAAGAGATGGATGGAGTGTATTAAGAGTGATATGTATGAGATTGAAGTAGATGGAAGTAAAGACATACTGCCCCAATTATAATTAATACAAAAAATATAACATAGACACCTGCCATGTAATTATTTGTGAAATTAGCGCGAGAATATGCAGCCTTATGCAGGTATGTATAATATTACGAATGGTGAAAACTACTGAAATGAAATAAGTGGGTTGATTACGGTTGAGCACGCATGCATTGCAAAATATTAATACTGAAAACTACATGTTATAAAATTGTTAAAACATTTTGATGGAGTAGGTATCTTGTACAGATTATTGTGATTTATAAATATAATTACTATAATACTTTTCGCATGTGTCGTGGGTCCACAATGTTTCTTAGTCTTCAGCCTGTATCGTCACCACTGTTACATAATTCGCTCTAAAATTGTTAGCACAAGACAAGCTTGTCGCACTGGGTCGCATTCATTCTTTAATTATGTGAGACAAAATTGATACATCTCACATTTTGTCTTGTCTAATCCCGACCCGGCAACTCTCGTCGTGTATTTCCAGTGGTTTGCTTATTATTCTATAAATGTTGGTGTTACTTCTTTGCATTTCTGTTTCTGAAATCGTTAGTTGAATCCTATATGAATCTTGAAATCAATTGAAAATCCACGCGACACCCAAAAAGCGGACACGCAAAAAAGTGTGTTATTGTGCTCCTATGCAGTTACATATCTCATCAATATGTTGATAGGCATCTCTATAAAAGTTAATAAAAACTTATTCTTGGAAATTCCTATGTGAACATAAAAAGTTAACTAGATGCCGCAAGCAAAACGCCTATCCCATCAGTTTATTACGATGACCATCTCTATTGCACTTTCCTTCCATCAAAACTAATGGTGAAATCACTTTCCTAGTTCCTTCAATTCATCAATCACAGCGATCAATTTAATTTCCATACGTAACGCTCTGTTCAGTTTCTCTCGCTAAGGCGTAAAATAATTAACGACATATACCGGCTGTACCTAATGCCGTGAGTCGATCAGTATCGCGTCAGGAAGTGACATCTTGACACATTGGCGGAGCTTTCACTTGATCACTGTACATTATTAAGCCCTGCGTCCATATTCGCGTCAAAACTCGCGCGTCCCAATTGGCTTTCAAGTACCTAAACCAACTATATAATACATGGTAGCTACTTTCTTTTAATAATGTTATGTATACCAGTTACGGTTTTAGCAACTTTTCTAGGCTTGCATTAAACTCTATGAAGCAAAAATATTTGATAGGTCAAGTCACCCAGACACCAAAGATTTTTGCTTGCATTTTGGTTTTACGTTCACCAATAATTAGGTTAATTGGTAGTACTACTATTATATGTAATAAAACGTGGAAAGCTCAAATGCCCTGACCTCGTCCTCCTTGTATCTTAATAATACTCAAGATTAAATGAGTCATGCTGAACAAAGCAGCAAGGTAGCCTTTCCTTAACCAAGACCAAGTAGCCGTCGCCTTTTGTTCAAACCTAAATGGGTTTGTTTTAAAATGGCAATACAGAAAATGTGAGTTATGTTCACTATCTGTCATCTATTGCGGTGTGATTGTCGGGCTGTATGCTATGTAGTTCAGTGTGCCGGTGCCTTCATTGTTTTCGTTGCAAATTATGAAATCGCTGGTTTCGTGTTTTATAATTAGAGTGATTGCACGGAATCGGAGTTATCGTGTCGGTTGGACGGCGGTGATTTTTGAAATTTGGTTCTATTTATAACGTTCGTATTTGGTATTACGTAAGTGTCTACATACACCTTCTTCGTTATGCGCAGCGGGAACCATAGACTAACGTTATTTACTGGAAAACCGTCTTACAATCCGTAAAGGTAATATCATAATGGATTAAACATGTTATAGTCTCATATTACCTACCTATATGTCAATTACCTCGTCATTCGTTCTCGCATGTCTAAATCTACTAGCGTTCAATCCTTAACGATATTACATACCTGTAAGCCACGTAAGTGATCCCTTGGCAATAATGTTTATACCCAATAATCTTTTCTACTTTTATGTATGTCAGTTTATTATTAAATGTATTTTTAGGTTCCCTATGTTTTGTGTAAGCATTACATAGTCAGTGTATTGTTTTTTTCATCCAGTTGTGATTGATACCAACACTATTACTATTCAATCAAATCAACCATCATTGCAACTACTAAATGTCTTCTCTGTCAACCGCCACTCAATATATCAACAACATTTGGCTCACACGCACCTATGATTGTCTCGTACGCAATTATTCATTACACAATAGCGACCGACACAATGGGTGCGCCCGCGCCGCTTACTACAGCTACGTACACGTACAGTACCCACCAATGCGCGCGAGTGGCCTACAAACCCTTTTCTATTTCTTGTTTTTTTTTTAACGTCGGAAAAGTCCTTAATCCCTGCCACCTCAGGGTAAGTAGCAGATAGATGCGGGAGTCCCATCAGAAGGTTGAATACCCACTAAAAACTACCATCCTCCGCTTGTATCGGGCGCCGCGGGATCGACCTTAGTGTTGCCAGTGTAGATATTCATTAAACTTTTTTTATTCAAGCGGGTTTCTGAACGCTCCGTGTGATTTATTGTATGCTGTAATTAACTGTAATGCAGGATATACCTATTTAAACTATTCTATGTTGGAATTGTCGGAATACCGGTGTTAATTATTGCACGCTGTAGGATACTGATGTCGTAAAGTCTAATTTTGCGTGTTTATTGATAGTCCGGTCGCAGCTATAGTTGATTACTTTCTATGCTACCTCAATTTGGAAAACTTTTTAAATAAATATTTCATGCCATATAATAGTCAATTTATGTATGACTAGCTTTCGTAAATGTAATTGGAACGATTGCTTTTATTAGTTTTTTTTTGTTTACATTTAGAAACCCACTACTATTGTTTACATACAACTCGAAATCAGACTCGCCTTTATCGTAAGTGCGTCAGAGGTCAACAGCGGAAATACCATTTAACAAGTTTTAGGTTCCCGTTGTTGTTACTCGAACAGATAACTCGAAACAAGCAAACTATGTGAGTCACGGGGCTTACCTCCTCGACGCAAGATAATCTTCACGTTATTATTATTATACAAGATACTCGTGCGGTTTTTATTATATTTGTGTGTGTTCCTGTGATGAGATCATGTTTTATTACGTATGTGTTGGTAGCGATAAGTGCCTAATACAAAATATGGTTGTAATTAAAAGTTTGCACGCTCAAACGCGGATTGTAGTAAAGAAAACAAGTCTTAGACAGCCAGTTGCCATGTAAGACTTGAACATACTGGCATTAGCAAAGACACTTGACTTGTTTTTTTTTCTTATATATCCTGTATCAATATAATAGCTACGTAAACATTGAATATCTGTGGCAAAAACCACGCAAGGGCGCGAATATATTCGTTGGCGTCATAGATGACATGACGTTTTGTTGTAATATGTGCTTCTTCTATAAGTTAGCTGCGGCAATTAAATCGTAAACTTTCATCTGGTGCGGCGGCGGGTCGAAATGCGCCCTCAAACTTTCCGCCAGTAATAGTTTTCGGCGTGCGCACCAACCGTAAGCACGGCTGCGGGCCGATATGTGCCTGATCGGCACTGAAGGTGTTAATGCAGTTATTTTGTTTTCGGCAAAAAAAATATCGTGTCTATTTTAACGCACCTGTTTGGGACGGATCTTTAAATTTATATCTACGTGTAATCTCCGGCTAACGATCATCTTCCTGTTATTAAATTGCATTTACGAGGAGAGCTTTCATAAAAAGTTTCCAGGTTTTCTTTTCTTATTTCTCAACCTAATACTAGACGTGGTGCGCGCGCTTTAATCTTGGTGTAGATAATTATATATCCCTAGTATAGTATGGTTTACATGGGATTAATAGGCGGCTGGTTTCTTCCGTTATGACCATATCAGTTGAAGGGAACTAGAGTCGTGATTAGCAAAGATTTATCTTTGTATTGCATGTAAGGTGTAGTTGTTCTTAAGTCTGATGTGTCTGAACATGTTGGCAGAAAACGGGGGTCTTAAATATACTAAACTTAGATATTTGACAGTCTAATGGATAAAGAGTCCATGGATTTAGCTGGAGTCAAGCTCAAACCTATCAAATCTAAACAAATAAATAAAATTTAAGTGTCTATTTATAATGACAAAATAACAGTTTCATACTAAATGCATATGATAGTACACATACGCTACACGTAACGAAAACGCTATTTAAAAAAAAAACATTGTTTGCCTGTCTGTCTGTTCATTTGAGGTGAACGGTTGAACCGATTTGCACTGGCCCATATGGCTGATGTTACACGAAGTAACTTAGGCTACTCTTTTTTCCTAAATTCCACGCAGGCAAAGTTGCGGACTCACCTCGTATTGAATAAATTGTAATGTATGCAAGCGAGTGAAGTGAATATTTATGACTTGCCAACTGGCTAGACTGTACCTAATGCATGTATAATACTACTGCGGCAACAGCACTTACTAATGGCACGCGTAGCTTGCATACTGTCCAGTCTAGACACACCAGACTACTACTTCCCCGACGATATTTTAATTATTGTCCCATACAAGTCACTAGGGACTAGGGAGACTCACCCTTTCAGACAGATGTATTGATTTCACCGGCGGTCATAAACTCTGAATTCAAAGCTCTCGACCTGCCCAGACGAAGTCTAGACCGAGTCTAGACTAACTTTATTGGGAAAAGCTACGTCCGTGTTATACCTAACAATAATCGGTTTTGTTCACTTCCACCCAAATTCACCTTTCCGGCATTATTAAATTTCGAGGGTCCTACTTGGTAGCCGCTGTTGTGTTTCATATCAAATTTTCAAGTCCATGCTTATATCAACAACAATATATGCCGTTTATACATACATACATAAGTACATCATCACGCATGTATGCAGAGGTGCACTGCAATGCATCCATACATAGCCGATGTATTTTGGCCCCAATGTAATACGGAGCGAGCCTATTGCCATTATATTGGACACATTTAAGGAATAGGTCACCACGCTGGCCCATTGCGATTTGGTGAACTTTGCACGCATTTCTATAGACCTACAGGTTTCCTCACGATTTCTGCCTTCACCGTTCGCAAGTGGTCATCATTATTAAAAATAACATAAACCATGTAAATTACAAATGTATAAATTAGCAAATGAGGAATTTTATTACATTCTTAAAAGAACTTTAAAATATTTCGTAATCATATATTTTCCCTCTATTGCGCTACCGTGACGAATGTTTGTTAAAGTTTTTGCGCATCCGTCCAAAGAAATGCAGGTACATAATCTTTATAATCAACAAACCATGGCAACAGTCAACCGTATCAATGATTACGTCACACCCCGTAACTGTTTTATGGTAAGTAATGGTCTCTAAATTATCAACACCACAAGTGTCATAAAATTTCGTAATTATAATCACGTACCTACTTTCGATTTCGACAGAAATGTGCGAAAGTTTTACGTCTACGCAGCGTGCAGTGCGTTTCTTGCGCTCTCATACGCAATATGAGTTGTATTTTAGATGTAGGTTAATGTACACTAGTAGTTACGACTGATACGTCTATAGCTAACGGTGCTGCCGTCATAATCTTAATTTAGAACAACATTGGATCGTTCAACTGTATTGATTTATTGTATTTTGTTTCAGGTACGTACATTAAAGGCATCTGCATCACATCAAGTAAGATTGCAACCATCATTTATATCCGTGGGAACGTTGTGTACGTTTCTGCTATACGTTTTATTGACTGTACCCATTGAAATATTACAGTTTCCAATAATGTAACGCGCGTGGCTTTAAGTATTGATAGAGGGGTCCCGGATTTATTGGAGTTCGATAAAAACCGGATCGTGACGCCTTCTGGGCCGTACCCACGCCTATTTCCCACGACTCCGTCATTATAAGTCATGACCTTTTTTTTTCTACTTAAAAATACGTAAATAACTGTTTTGTTTGAGTAGATACTGTTTGAGTGTTTATGTTTCACGTTTCTCGGAAAAGCGTAATTTCACTGGGTTAGTGATTAAAATTAATACAACCTAAACTTGCTAATAAATCCGGTAAATCACCATGCACTATATCTATAAGTAATAAATAATAATATGTAGGTACATTACCAATTAATTATTTTATCAATGTGATATGATAATGATGAAATATAAGCATGTAAATTAGTAATGTTTACAAAAGGTAAGGAAATTTATATAAGGATATATACATAGGATATATATATATACCTTTATAAGTGGCGACAGGGATTCTATCTTATATCAACCGGCCCTAAGGAACGGCTGTAAATGTCGAAGCGCCGAGCCCTGTGCACATTTGAGCGGCAAGACGCGAGCGTCAACATTTTGTCCAATAACTAACTCTGTTTCAATATAATATTATGTAGATTGAATTTCTATGGTAAAACGCGACAATGTGTCAAATTCCCTCACGCTTTTAATGACGTTTCATCCGCCATTTTTATTAGTAATGTGTATTTATTGTATTTTTTCTTGCTTTTCGTCATTGTCACAAATACCCGGTAATCGCAGGTACAGACATTCCTCATCTAATTCCAGTAAAATTTCATAATTTAGTAAAAAAAAGAAAAGTCGATACAGTATGTTAAGGTATGTGAATACGCCCCAGTGTGCGTGGGGATCCATGGTATTTAAAGTCCTCGGTGATGTTTTGCACGCGCACGTGTTCGTCTCAAAGCGAACGCCTAAAGGTCATGCGGTGAATAGAGACGCTCGGGCAGATGCCGCATGACAATACTTACGTTACGCAATAATAATATCTTCCGAAGCAGGAAAAATGGCATTCTGGAATATATTTATCATGCTTGTAAAATTTCTATTGAAAATGTAACTTACGGCGCTACTTTTCGGGCAATGATCTACTATAATTGGTTTTACATTCTTTAAAAACGCTCTGCGGTTAGCTTCTGTATGCATGTGATGAATTTCTCAAAGATCTTCTTTATTTTGATGACGGCTTTGTCCAGTGGTTTAAGGCCGCTTGAAACAATGAACCTGGTGGATAGGGGTTTGATTCCCGCCAATGGTAAATTTCGGAAATTGTTTTCGTAATTTCCGCCCCTAGTCCATTGTATGGTAGTACAAGCTTTGCTAAGTTTGGGATTATACGACGAGTATGCGATTTCTGGCGATATTTATTTATTTCTAACATTAAAATTACCATCTTCATGATTAACAGTCTTTAATTTAGTTGGTTCTTTATTTTGAATTTCTTCAACTCCAATAGCTCCTCTAGCTGTTGAGGGCATTGTATTCGATCCTTAATATCCCGGTACCGATACCCTTTGCCGCGGGTTCTTCATTGTTTATTGATTGCAATAAGGTGCTTTTGTCTTAGCTGTTCTCTCGGCCGACATACTTCCCAGTTCCCTTATTGCTTACCAACTAGCTGTGACGCGCGACTTCGCCCGCATGGAATATAGGAAGAAAAGTAGCCTTAGTTACTCCTTGTATCATCAGCTATCTGCAATTGAAAGTCCCGTCAAAATCAGTCAAGCCGTTTGGGAATTTACCACAAACAAACAGACAGACGATTTTTTAATATTGTGTTTTCAATATTGGTAGCGTATAAATTTTCATATGCGTTTAGTAAAAACCTGTTGTTTTGACATTACAAACAGACACTTCCAATATATTTATTTGTATAGATTGTTGCATCCATGGCAGTTCCATCTCGTGCTTAAATTGTTAATAAATGATACAATTGGTTGTGATGTTTCTGCTGGAAACTAGATGTTGCAAGACCAGATATTTGAATGAGTCTCAACACAATGAATTGCGTCCCGGTTTACGGAAGCCTATGGGCTTTGGTTATTGTTTGCCTTCCCTAAACCGGCTCGGTTCGTCACATTTTCACCGAGACCGTTACGTTGACTTGGATGACTCAACTTATAGGTATATACCATTGACCCTATGCATGTTTCATGTAGTTTATGGTTTCATATTGAAAATTATTTGTTTGAAAAGGCCAATATTTATATTAAACTAGCAGACCAGGCAAACTTCGTACCGCCTTAGAATTAATAAATGTTAAATGTGCCACCTACCGGGTCCAATTGTATTTTCAAACCATCCAGGACACTATTGAAATATACACACAAAACTTCATCCAAATCGGTCCAGCCGTTTAGGAGGAGTTAGGTCACAAACACACGTACAGAAGTATTATAAATATTAAAAAAAGATAAGAAGAGTATGCAAAAATAAAATATCAGCACTTCATCCTCACACTCTGGACTTTATAAAACAACGTAAGCTTTAAACAACAGAATCCAAATAAAACTTTGTACAGTTACAATTAGGAGCGACCATATGAGGTGGTTTAAGGCGTGTTGTTTGTTTACGTAGCTCCGTAGTAAGTCCATGTGTAGGTAACGGGCCGTTAAGATGCCGCGGGGCGCCTCCACTGGCAACCAGATCTCTACAGGGCCGTCAGTCGCGCGCGGCACGCTCGCTCGAACGCACAGCCCGTGCCGTCCCTCCTCGGCTAACAGCTGATCGCGATATCTCGTACCAATTTAATAATACCAACACCAATTCTATCAAAATTTCTTAATATGATAACATAAAAAGGAATAACGTAGCAGGTCATGAGACAGCAGATACAGTAGAGACTGCAGCTCGACGGGATACAGATCGATATCCCGAAAACGGTCCTGCGACCGGCAGCGAACACCCGTGCAATAACAACCTGCAATACTAAATTTATTTACATACACATAGTTTTAGTGATCAAGTTTATTGAAGGACCGTGATAACCGCAAGAGTTCGTCTTACAAGTGCTGTGTCCGTGAGAATGGATTTCCTCTATTGACTTTGATATCAAGTGGTTTTGCCGCGTCTTCAACATCATTGTTTAACCTGTGAGTACGCCAGGTATTTACTCATTGCAAGTTCCGTTCAATGATACACGTTTATCTATTGTTTACAGCAAGATCAAATCATATTACATCAAGACTTGTGTAATCTTTGCAATTTAATTTGTTAACTTCAATTCCCAATCAGCTCTGTTACGTTTCAACTTTGGTTGCTATATGACTATTCCCATCCGATTGAAAACGTTTATTTGATTTGTACATATTGGATTCCTCGTCAAATTTGTTATGGGATCTCGCGCAAATCGATTGCTGATGTGTGTGTCCATATTGAGTTTGACATAAACATTTGCGTGTTATCAATTTCATGGAATTATCACCCGAGTAGGTAATTGTATGTTCCCACATCAAATTTTATCTTTCGGCCAGTTAGCTGCGATTTAATTGATAATAGCTCGTCTATGTGCAGTGACTAAATTTAGATATTTGCGCAATTCGCCATCCCTTTCGATTGTGTTGCCTTGTTATATCTATGTGTGGTGCAGTGCACCCTTGGGCGGACGGCGTCGCGTCGCTGGCTGCTATCCCCGGGGTTGACTGTGAACTTGAGGGGTGCGTTACCCTCTCACCCGTACAATGGAAACTCCGCCGCTAGGTCGTCCAACCCAATCGTTATTGAAACATTCGCATTGCTGAAACTTCTTGGTACATTCAATCCAGTACAACTGTGCGTGTACTAGAAAACAAACCAGGCATTTACGTGTTATTTCTTATCGATCTGACATAGGTACCACTGTGTAACGTTAATGTTTTTGAGTAATTGCTATGTATCAAGCGGTAATCGATTGTTACGCTCTGTTTATAATTAGTTTTTAATATGTTAAATTTTTTACAAATAATTTTCTATATTGAGTCCTAACGTAAGTCTATATTCGATTTATTTGTAGACGCCAGTTACATCTATGAGTTATGGTAAACTACTTACGGTGTCATTGTTGAATAATCTCTACAAACACGACGCTCGACCTCAAACAAGATCAAGAACTTTCACTGTCGATGTGAATTATGCATCACGAACTGGTATTGTTGATATTTGAACACTGTTTTGCATTACTGTGTACTGCTTATTGACGAACTTGTCACTGGGACCACAACTGTTGAAAGTTCATTAATAATCGAAATAAAAGTCCATCAGAATTTAATTTAAATTCTGCATGTTAATTGAATTTTCTTTTTTAAAGACCTCGTGATTAATAGTAATAAATTCGCATTTTAATTGACGGCAGGGCAATCGTTTTAGCACTGTGAATGAAATGATAAGATATATGAATAGAAATTAACATAAATATGATGAACGTACTAAAATTGATGATTTTATTGAAGCTATATATTTAAGTCCAGCGAATGTTATTTCATTAATCGTATATAGATTGCTTTGGATAGATTGCTTTTACGCGTGTTGTTAGCTAGGCGGAAAGCGGTCAGATCACTCTGATTGATCAGCATCAAGTTTCACCTTCTTTTGTATTCCAGGAAGTGTTCTCAGGAGGCGCGCACGAAAGCGCATTTCCCGTAGATCGCGTATCTTGGATGGCATACGTAATTCTCATTTATCACTTTCCATAGCAACCTACATACGCATTTCGCATCGTTCACGGTATATTCTAGTTCCTTGTGTATACTTTTAAATTACTCCACGCTTTGACGGTAAGCACGTCTGTCTTGCTAAAGGAATACCTATACGAAATTTTATGTAAATATTCTTCTTAGTGCGCTAGGTCATTTGAACCCATCTAATATAAACAACTTTATTTCTGTGTTATTTTATATAGTGCTAACTAAATAATAGTATTGTACATGTTATTAACTTGTTTCCACTTGTGTAATTTTGTTGTGTGTTCTCGTGAGTCGTGAGCCCCACTTTTATCCTTATTTATTATTTGCTTCAATTGAATATCACCATTATCAGCTTCGCCCTTAAAGTTCAAAACATGTTTGCTTTACGGAATTTCTAAATCTTTATTGAATTGTCGTTTTTATTTACAGTCGTAGAAGCTGATGCTATTATAATTACACTTATATCCTTGGCTTTGATTATCGTGATTTCAATTTACGCCTTTATTTATTGGATCATTAAGTTGAATATGTTTGGTATCATTTCCGCTCTCATGTATTTGTATGATTTAAACAAACCTTCTTCATTTCTGCTTAAACTATTGCGGTTTTGTACACCAAGGCACCGTGTAATGGATCACGTTGCAAAGTTAGTCCCGTCTATTGACTGACGATTTGCAGTGATTGTAATTTATTAACCTTCACGGATGCCGTCACTGTACTGTCTTATGTTTCATTTGTGGATCTACTATCGGCTTATACGTTTATTTACAGTAGTCGCTAGTCGCTCAAATCATCGTGACATAATCTCTCCTTATACAAACAATTTAAAGTGGCACTTTATACAACTTTGATCAAAATTATTTCTAATATAGCTGACAATGGACTATGACGTTTTATACATTAGGATTTCTACTCGATATAGCCGATAGGAGCGAACGATTGGCCGTATAGTTATTTTACGTAGAAGTTATCGTTTATCGAGCGTAAAACACGCGTAACACTCGTGAAAGAGCCACTGAATGTTCACAAACTTAACATTTATCAGCGTGACTGCCCGTTCCGTTCCATGCTATTAACTCATCGTCATCATTAGCGACGTGTTCTCTTATAAAGTGATCAATTTGTGGTGTATTAACTGCTTCGATAATTACGTTACATTGTACACAAAGCTGACGTTTGTATATTTTGTTCATACGTCACTTCAGCTTAGGTAAAAAATTACACTGAAGATCGTTATAATCTCGACAGTCGACTGCTCCGCCAAACTTGAATCGGACAGTTTAATTGAAAATGTTAGTTGTTTCGCTTTAGTTTGTTATGAATTCTTATTGAGAAAGAAAGAGAAATTATTAATGTACACGACACAAGAAATAACACAGTATATACAAAACAAAGTGGTATAACAGAATTTCGCTAAAATAATGTTTAAATCAATGCTATCTGTGTTTTTAAATGTTGTTCTCAGCGTAAGCAAGAAATGAACTTCTTGAAAACCTAGTGAGGAATTGATAAATAAATACTAATAAAGTATCACTGGACCACATACACCATCACATGGTTCTGAACTAAGCAACACTCGTGATATAGATACCATACAATGGTCTGAGGGCGACACACAATGAGGCCCCCATATCACTGCACATTCTGAAAAGACATCTCTTTAATTTGCTGGTCAAGGGAATTGATTTGGCAAACATTCGATGCAGTTAGCCGACCGACTACTAAACTGAAACTCATCAAATTAAAAATAACTTCGATACACTTAGTACAAACATTAAATCAATCTTGTATCTAAGGATTATTATTATCAATTCAAGTGCTCTTTCCGTTTTGATTTCATCCGTGCCTAGTCCTTAATTATCCCTCTTCATGGGAGCCACTTCACGTGCATTTAAAGGTTTAAAATCATCTCGCTCCTCTCGAGTATCTTCACCAGTAGTGGGTAGGTGTGGTCCAAATTTAGTATAACGAGTGTCGGTGTTATTGTCACGGCAATTAACCATTGGGCCGGGGTTCGCTTCCGGGCCGACTATTTCGGGCCGGTTGATTGATAGGTGCAGTCGGTACCCGTCGGGAGTTTTGTTACTATTTCGGTATATTTGCTCTTTTGAGTATTTCGAGCGTTTCAATTACTTACAAATGGTTGTGCGTGTTCGTTATTTTTGTCGCCCTCCAAACATTACTTAACTCTTCTTGTGACTTTAATAGATCTTTTGATGGTCGGGTTTACTATTGTTAATTTACTGAAGCAAAGAAGATAATGGATACCTATGTAACTTTGGATATCCTTTAATAACTTCGGAGAGGAAATAACGTCTTACAGCCACTGGGGCGAGCGTTTCATTTGACTTTTCTGAAAATATGCTATTCAAATTTGTTTCGGTATTGACAAAAAAATTGTCGCACGCGTTATGACTTGCCTATATGCGTAGAGCGTGCTACATACATATATTTATATCAAGAGACAGATTTTTATTTGTTTATTATAACTATATTGAATTTGGCAACACTAGTAATATTATCTGTCGTGTCCTATTTTCTTTATAAATGACAACAATGAGAAGGATGCTAATACACTCAGTGTAATGCCACTAAAATCAGTATCTTAGTGCTAAAACCCAATAAGTATACAATTGTTAGTCTCTAAATATCCTTTTTTTTTTAATTTTTAAGGACCAAATATCTAAGATATTCAAATAGTAATATAATAATTTCTACCGCTTCTATCATGGAGAGTGTTCCGAGGAATTGTTCGGTATTATACCTGCCGCTGTATTCCACCATCGCACGGCTCGCCACAGACTGCATTACCATTCTCGCCATCTGGATGAATGGCGTTCCAGTACAGTGCGATTTACCAGGAATTTTCTCCCTCGCACCACCAAATTGTGGAATGAACTTCCTGCAGCGGTGTTCCCGGACCGATGCGACAAAGGTATCTTCAAGAAACGAGCCTATTCATTCCTTAAAGGCCGGCAACGCACTTGCGATGCCCCTGGTGTCGCAGGTGTCCATGGGCGGCGTTGATCACTTACCATCAGGTGAAACGTCTTCTCGTTTGTCTCCCTATATCATAAAAAAATAATAATAATAAGTGTGTTGTGGTAAAAAGGGGATTACACCACTTAAAAGATAATCAAAAATGCACTAAGATTTTTTAATTTTTTGGCACTTATTGGCACTTTTTACCTTCGATTTATCTAATGTTATTAATAATTAAGACTTACAGAATTATTTTGTAATGAAAAACTGCATTAACTATTCACACATTTCACATGACGATATAGGCAACATCATAACGTCAGGCGATCAATCAACATAATGTTTGTTTTTGTTGAATGAGAGGTAGGTAATTACCAACAACGATCGGTTATTATGGCAGCATCGGTAGGTATGCACATATCGCATAGAGAAGTGATTTGTACATAGGGCTGCAGAATATAAAGATACTTATACACATTTTGAATGTAGTTTCCTTCACCTATAGGGAGAAGAAATAAGATTAAAATGTAGCTAATTACAGAATAAGAACGCATTGATTGACTTTGTTATGAGCGAAGCTGATAATAGCTACTGGATCCTAACAGCAGGCTTAGAATGAACACGTAGACATAAATCCTCTATCTCCCGACTGTCAGTCTTGTCCAGCAAGTGACGACGCAACGAGCTTTGTCAACTAGTCATACCTTGATAAGACGATATTTGCCCAACAAATCTGACAGTTGGCAAAGATAAAATGTATGTCTACGAGGTCATACTCAGCTACGAGATAATTGCAATTTATCTCGTTTATCCTATAGCTCGGTTTCTTTCAATCGGGCGCAGGCATCAGTCAGATTGCAAATAAGCAATTATACTAATTAGTGTCGTGAGGTTGATGGTCTTCGAATAGCGAGTATTCCAACCCTAGTGTCTGACGAAGCCTCAAGCCCATATTTCATGCGTGGGCGCATTGTGAATGTTGAAACGAACATCTTGATACGACGTAGCGTACCTACACCATTATAATTTTTGCATTAAATGTTACGTGGTATTGGAATATATTCATTATTCTTTACGAGGGTTCGTGAATCATGATTGTATAGTCGTTGATTTATAATAGGGAAACCCCTTGCCTTCTTTACGGATAGGGATAACACCCTGAACGTGCTAGGAAGAGCGAATTTAATTGACTTTTTTTTTTAAATGCACTCTGTCTAATATGTTATTTTTATTTTATTTTTTTGGTGAATTGGAGCACCGAACTCTGCCTTTTCTAGCAAACTACTGCTTCCCTTCACTGAACCAAAAGTGATACTACAAATTTCACAATTTAATTCAGTAAAAGGCACATTAGATTTACTAAAATAAAATTAAAAAACACTTGTACGTGTGTTCGTTATTGGCGCTCGAGTATTACCTTCAATTGAATATCCTTGGTGTTACGATTTTGTTTATGGTTTAAGACATTTATTTCTCATAAACAGAATACAATAATTCACTTAGAATGAGAAACACTGGTTGCTTACATTAAACGTTCATTTGAACGAGTATCGGAACGGTATGTTTTAAGATAGACAGGTACTTACAATATTGTTAGTCAATAACTTATCAATAAATTAGTAAAATAAAATAGATAAAATAGACTATGCTAAAAGAGATTGAAATTTGAAGGTATTTTTGTTTTTTTTTTCCTAATGTAGGTGATCTGCAAAAATATTGTGGCTTAGTCCATATTACGTATCGAAACACAGATTCTATTATGGTTGCTATTGGAACTATATTAGTTATTTTTTTAAAGTTAATTTTTTGGTTTAGTTTTTTGTTTACGTACGTTTTATTGTGTTTGTTGTGTATATATAAAAAGTTATTACTATTGATATTAAAGTTTTTGTAGTTATTCCGTGTGAGATACTTACACTAAAATGTTTGAAAAGTTTTCATTATGTGAAATTTTAAATTCTTTTTAAATAGGGGAAAAGATTTTATTTCCTTAATGTTTTTGTTGTTTCCAATAATTTGTACGTTAAGTTTACACAAATATTGTAAATACATGTTACCTTATGATTTGTGTGTTAAACACTTGAACACACAGATATTTTAACGTCACACGGGTTTCATTTGTGTCAAAAATATTTTAATAATAGTGACGTATTAGATTTTATCCATTTATATTGTAATTTGCTATTTTATTTTGCGCTGTTGTATCTTTTTGTTTTAATATCGAATACTAGGCCTAATTCCGTACGAAATAGATACGTAAATTAAACTAGAAACGTAGTTCCGATTGTTGTGTACACAAAAACGTCAGTAAATAATAAAAAAATGGCCAGATAACACCAGGGCAACCTTGAATAATCACAATTCACACTAATAATATTAACTATATGAATTATAAGGGTAACCGTATCTTTTGTTCTTTATGTATTATTAGAGTAACCATATCCTTTGTTCTTAAACTATTATAAGGGTAACCCAATTCTTTAGTTACATGATAAAGATATTTTTAATAAGTACTACTCAGAAACAATATAGTTGAGCTATCTTACTCGTTTTTGAACGTGTTTTTTTACAAAAATCTTCGTCAGATAATCGATGAAATCGGTACATCGCTACTTGGACATCATACGAATGTAAACCGTACGTGACTGGATACTAAAACAACAGATTTTGTATTGATTCCATGAATGAGAATTGTATTGAAAAGTTAAGCCACGGGCAGACGAAACGAACAATGACAGCGCGAGCGAATGTAGCAGCGTCGTCGTCGTGAGACTTTTAACACAGAAATTCAATCTTTATTTATACTAACACAGAGTTGGTTCCGGTATTGGCAGAAACCAGTGTGCCCGGGGCTTTTAGCACTGCGTCCTAACTTTCCTCTTACGTTTCTTTTTGTTTTAAATCTTTGTTTCTATATGAGTGCCTATATTAATTCTCACGTAACTCAAAATGTATGTATCCATTTACGTTAACATTGTAGAACACATGTGACCTGTACAGTTGGAGATGGTTTGTATAGGGATCAAAATATCTATACATTTCATCATCTTACCTTATCCCATTATTTGGGGTCGGCGCAGTATCTCCTTTTCTTCCATTCATCTCGCTTTTCCGTCATACCGACATCCACTCCGATCTCATTCATATCACTTTTCACACACTCCATTAATCTTTTCTTTGGTCTTCCTCTCGCTCTGTATCCATCCACGTTCAAACTCATCACTCTTTTAGTTACATGCTTCTCAACTCTTCTCATCCCATGCCCAAACCATTCTAGTCTCTTACTTCTCACTTTTTCTGTTATGGGCGCTACTTTTATACTACCTCTAATATACACTTTCTTCATCTTATCCATTCGCATCACACCACACATCCATCTCAACATTCGCATCTCGGCAGAGTGGGGACGTTACTCTTCACGCACTTTAGCCGCCCAGCCGTACATAATCTTATAACTGATTTGTAAACACTAACAAAATATCTATACATTTGGGGTTAACATTATAAAATTAATTGCTCACTAAGAAATCATAACTGAGTTTTTCGTTCGACGACGACTCGGTGTAGTGGTCCGAGCGTAGGCCGCTTGGACCACGCAACGGGCGGTTTCGAGTCCCGAGTTCGAGTTCGAGTCCCGTGAGCAGCAAATTTCTTAGATTCCCTTTTCGAAATTTGCTCTAGTCTGGGTGGAACTGCGATCGCCCGCAGTCCATTGTATGACATAGTACAAGCTTTGCTTAGTTTGGTATCATACGATGAGTATGTGCTGTCTAGCGATATCTATTATTATATGTCTGCGGGACTTGAGCATAGCTATAAGTTGCTCATTCTTCTTATAACCCCACACATTCGTAAGCTTCAATTGACTAAAATCTATCTAAAAACAACTGTAAATTTTATTTTACAAATATAATCTCACTTTTTTATGGTCTCGAACAAAACATTTCATTACAGTCGTTCAATTGTGTTTCGAATTGCCTTTTTTATGATTCGCCTAAAGTAGAACATAAACGTGTATGACTCATAAGTAAATGCCTGTTGATTTTAGATTCGTTTAATGCTTATGACACATGTTTACCTACCTATAAATAGGTAATATAGGTAGAACAATAAGTTAATTTACAATTATACACGTAACAATTGAAACGTGCTCAAAATGGAAGAAAATGTAATACGAAATCACATTTTCAATTGCGTTTTTTAATGTAAAATCGGAGGTAAAAATATTATTAAATGACTCTACAATAACATTGTATACTCTACCAAATCTACCATGAATATGACGGGTGACTTGCGCTGGCTAATAGTGTCTTACGAATGTTTATCGTATTTTTCTTGACGCTTCAAACTGTTGATCAAGCTGCAATTATTTCTTAGAGTCAAGTTCGTGATCTGTTACTATGTACTTATGATTTCTGCAATTATAAAACTCAGTTGCAAAATCTCTAACGCTGGATTACCATTCAATACAAATGAAACTTTCTGGTTAAAAGCAACAAATAATTTATTAAGGATAAGATGTCGTAACTAACATAAACTTTTATTTTATAGAAATAATTTTCATTCATATCTCGTTGAAAATAATGTTTAGTACAACCTCTTTTACCAGCACTATAATTCCTCTCAATCCAAAGGTTGTATTCTGGTATAGATCACTTTTAGTGATGTCCTTATCACTGTAATACCTATTCTAAATTTATATCGTAAACGTAGTTTGTATTACTTTAAGAGGTGAAACCATAAAGAGTTATCTATCTAAAAGAACCAGTCATTGATAAAGCTAATTACATGTTGCGTTTCTTTGTACACTCCAATTATACACAAACTCGGTTGCAAAAACTCTCACCGGACTCTGATGATAGCGCCAATAAAAACGGACATCGTAAACAAGAGAAAATCAGCGGAAAATAACACGTTTTCTATAGCTATGTACGGCTCTCGTTATGGTGTCCGGCACTAGGCATGTGAACTTCATTGTGCGCGGTACGGGTCAATGCGAATAAAAGAGTTGCGGCCTTTGTTTGGTCCGTGCATGTGTGCTACCGACACGAAAGCCGCTTTCACTCAATAATATAGTGCATTTATGATTCTGACACGTCAAAGGGTCCGCTGTGCTCGATTTGAATTTAGTACGAACACTCTGGCTAAAGAGTTGACTGCTGGCTCATACGACACATAATCATCAAATTACAAACAGTCACAAATGTGGCGATAGCACAGCAATAAGTTTATAATCGCTTCGGCATGAGCGTCAAAACACAGCGCTATCTCCCTCTAAACATCAAAAAACTTTCAGACAATATGAATGATTGGTAGAGGGAGCATAAGGGACATCCCAAAGACTAGTGCTGATCAAAGCATTTTGGTTCGTAATAGTGTACTATCGCCAGCTGTCCCGAGAATACCAACTTCCCATTTTAACACCTGTAGAATTGGTTTATATCGTCGTTTCTATGTTATACCTGCGACATCTACTAATACTTAGATTTTTTTATTTGTGTTAAATTGTGTGATTTTTACACGGCTATTTAGTGTATAGTGTAATAGGTTCGGTCATTAATATTCGTGTCAATTACTAAAGTAATAAAATAACGATTACGTACCTACATACTTTGAGTAAGTATCTATTTAATAGACCCGTTTTGCTTTGATACAAAGTTTCGTTGATGGTGGTCATCATTAAGAACATGGTCGTACGTATTGTGGTGTGATGGGTTTTTATAAATAATGACACGGTTATTCCCGCGTCTCGTCGTCTTGCCACTAAATATATGTCGGTGCCTAGTTAAATAGCTTCGAAATAGCATGAAGTCGATTTACGAAATTCGCCCTGGTCTGGGTGTACTTGGGATCGCCCCCAGTCCGTTGTGTTGTTGGTACCCCTACAAGCATTGCTCATTTTGAGATCATACGACGAGTATGTCGTGGGATATTAATGTTATTCATCAAAAATCTAGAATAACATTTGATAAAACTTAGACCAAAAAAAATTCACCAATTTTTCCGAGTTGAGATTTTCACCTCATATGCTTTTCAAACTACTTATATTATTTATAAGTTAAATTTGCCTCTTTTATTGGCATGCTAACTTTCTTTACTTAATTATTTATAATTCATGTTAAGGTGAACACAAATAAAACCTCTTATCATCGTCTTACCTAACTTGAGATTTACTCATAATGTCATTTGACACCAATTCACCAGCTCGTATGCAATGATGACTACGATTCATGTTATCTAACACTGATATCAGATTCACCGTGTATTCTCTACGCCCTGCACACACTGGGTCGAGAGAATTAACTAGACTTATTTTATATGCACCCTCTGCTAATGTACAATAACAATAGAATTTCTGTGATAAAAGCTGTGCACGCTGGTCCGGTTTAAATTAAACGCATAGATTTGGGTTTAAGTGGACTGTATTTAGGATAAATTAATATAAAGTAAGCTACAATGTTGAATGCGTGGTGAAGCTGCTACGATGTAAAGGTGACTGACAATAGAGCCTTAAACTAGTGATGAGCTACAACAATAAAATACAAATACATCATCACGCCTGTATTCCCCGAAAGGGTAGGCAGAGGTGCACCGTAGTGAGCCCACTCTTCGCCGATGTATTTTTGGTCCCAGTGTAATAGGGGGCAAGCCTATTGCCATTATACCGGGCACATTCCCCCTCAATACGAGGGAAATTTGGGCCATAGTCCACCACGCTGGCCCAGTGCGGGTTGGTGAACTTCACACGCCTTTCTATAGACGTGCAGGTTTCCTCACGATGTTTTCCTTCACCGTTGCGCAAGTGGTAATCATTGTTGAGAATTACATTCGCACATGAAAATTATCTCAGAGGTGCGGGCCTGGGATTTGAACTTGCACCCCTTACGTTCAAGGCGGGCGTTCTTGCCCGCGAGGCTACCACTGCTTAGCTACAACAACATAGATTATAAAACTAACTATTTGTTTGGCAACAAACAAAAGCCACGCTACCACACGTCGGAATTCCCTCGAGTCATCGATGTAAAATGTGCTTCTTCTTAGAGTTAATACAGTTCTCTTAGGCATTGGCAAAAAATAGTCGCGTATGCTTTGACGCGCTTGCGGGGGCAGGGGTTTTATCATATCGCAATGTGCAATTACAAAGTTAAATGTATGATTATGCAATTGCTTAAGTTATAAGTCCCGTTAGCCCCACCAACTAACCTAAAGTCTTCTGCTAGGACTCCCGCCAATAGTCGCCAATAGTCGACACCGAACCCGGAAGCTTTCGGTTACGAGTGCGTGGCTCTTGTGACCACTAAGCTATAAACGAAATTATTGTGTTGTAATGTGTGGAGCAATAGCATTATTTTGTATCAATATTTACATTAACTTAAACTAGGCGATGTCCCATTATGACATAGTAAGTCATTACGCAATATTTACGAGACGGTGTGTAGTGATGAAGTTTTAAATTTCTTACTTTTATGTAAAATCAAATACTAGAGATACAGCCAGACAACGGAATGATCCGTTTTTTATTATTTCGTTTCAATTTTGAGGCATATATCATTTTTGGGCGGTCTTATCGCAGTTAACATACAAGTTACATAGATAAATAACTTACCTAATGAACGAGTAAATAAAATTATCATATATTTACAAACCTGATTCAGTATTGTCCCCATTTAGGGCGCAATGCCATTTTGAAATGTTAGTGTTGGTAGATATTTTGTCGCCATTTTTATAATATGGAGTATAAACATTTTAACTTACTGTTGGTACTTGTCTATGCTGTCAGCGAGCCTCATTAATTATGTTCAAGCTGTCATTGGAAGTCGTGAGGTGTAGGCAGCTCTGGTAGACGGGCAAGTGGTTGTACTTGGCCGGTAAAAGGCCCTGGCTGTGGGAAGTGGCTGTCCTCATCGGCATTAGGTATAAAGTAAATTCTGATCAGATAAACGTATCGCATGGAACAGATCGCTTTACAAGGCCACCAATACTTCGTCAAAATAAGACTACCTTAAAACAAATATGTCCAAATTAGGTACCGTAGTGACCTATTCATTAAGTATGTTGCTATAAGACTATACCTCTGTCACGGATTCGCTCACTCGCGCGTTCTCTCTCTTATTCCATATGAAAGAATGAGACAAAATCAACATTTTTCCTGACATAAGTCTAGTCTTGGCGCATATGCTGCAACTACTTTATCATAACTTTAATTCGTGGTTTATTCTTGCGTCTACTTAAATACGTTAGTTACTTCATGTTAGAGCTCCTGGTCTGAAAGAGAACGTTTTATACGTACACATAATTCAATATTAGTCAACAAATGAATGGTGTTTGTTTGCCGGAGGTCACAGATCGCGTGGCGCACTCGCACTTGACCGATATTCAGAAGTAATTGAGTGTTATATCACCTGCTGCGGCCGGTCGCTCTCTGGTGAGATGACTCATGACCCGGGTTTCTTTCACTCCGACCGGTATTAACTGGGGCTTCGATTCTCGAGCGTCCATTTTTTGACATACCAAAACAACCTGTATTGACACATACAAAAAGTTTAATCTTCTACTAAATGACACTGACACCGCGAGCGAATTTAGTTTGTACCAAAGAAATTCAATCTTTATGAATATTGACACAGAGTTCGTTTTGGTATTGGCTGATAATTGGCCTTTTACCCGCGGCCGTTTGGTTTGAGTCATATTTATCGTTTCCTATCGTACGATGCGCGTGAGTGGGTTTTGTTGTGAAGTGGTAATTAGTGTGAGCTTAGTGCGTGTTGGCCTGTATCTAAAAACACTTGCGAGTTAAGTGGGGCGAGTGGGGCACGTTGGTTGCTAGATAAAAGGGGCGATTGGGTACAATACGTATAGTGGTGTTATACTGCTATAAGTACTTAAAAAATAAACGTCCCGGGCACATTGGAGTCAACATATATAAAGATTGAATTTCTGTGGTCAAAGCCCCACTAGTCAAAATTCGCTCTTCGCTGTCTATTTCGTTTCGTTGAAAAATTAACTTTTTTTCTAAGACAATACAGTTCATTTTGATTTTGGTAAACATGAGTATTGGCGCTCAAGTGTTCGCGGAGATATTTAATATTTATACTTAGAAAATAATCCCACGTAGAAAAAATAATTTATGAAACTAATTATAGGTACTTGATAGATAACTGTGTAAACACTTCAAATGAGTAATGTACCTACGTACACTATTTCCTCATACTATTAATTTACAGGAATTAATATTCCATAGGATACATTTATTGTAATAGCTACGTAAGTAATTAAAACGTATTCATTTATATTTTATTCGTATTTTTTCCTATTACAACAGTTCGCACAGATCTCTGACAAATTGCTACCACGCGGAGAATCCGCGCGATAAATGTATTAACTTACATAGGGCCTCGTTAACGGATGATGCAGTACTTAAGACCATTCAAGTAAATGCTGATTAGTTACCTGCTGCTGAAGCAATTGATTGCCCGACCGCAAAGCAGGGTTCAATGACTTAAGTTGGCTTCGAAAAGTTAAAGGCACTAGATTTTGACTTTGGTCAAATGTTAATTAGTTTAATTTTCATAACTGTATTTGGAATATACTCAAAATATTGTATTTCAGTAGTTTTTATCGATATCAGTTTTATTTTATTTGTGAAATGTAGAGGCAGTCAGAATAAACTGTCGATAAGTTGTGTTTTACTAAAAATCCCTAACCTATTACGAGTCGTCCCTTTAGCTCGTCCAACTAAGCTAAAATGCTTTTGCGAGACGTAGGCTTATGTCAATAGTTTGACGACCAGAGTGGGGATTGAACCTGGAATCTCTCGGTTACGAGTGTGGCGTGTCTTATCACTAGGCTATTGCTACACAAAACTCTATCACCACAATTAATAAATTGTACTAATTAATAGTTTTGAGATTGGCAGTCAACCTCCAACTTATATGTAGAAACAAAAATCCTTCTTTTATTGCGGGTATGTGTTACGTTTGGTAAGCGTGACTGCATTCTGGTGTAAGATGGGTGACCGATTTGCGTCATCTGACCCACTTCGTGCTTCGTAGACCATGTCTCGACGTCATCAAAACAATTTGAATTAATTTGGTTGCTTTGGACATACATTTTAATTGAAAAACAAAAGATTTATAAGAAATGTGCTGAAAATGTTACCAAGAACGTCTTTAATAAACTAGACTTGTCATTCTTTTTTTTTTAAAGGGGTTGTAATAGAAATGAAGCTTTGTCAAAATAGTTAAGAATTGAACTCTATGAACCTATGCCAAATTTCAAACCCAATTCTTCCAATGCAGGATTCATATAAAACGAATCGAGAAACGATACGTTATACAATTAATGAAGTGACGAAACCTTACTGGCATTGAGAGCATAACTATCCAAAAAACCGATGTAGAAAGTATCGATAAGTTACATTTATTTACTGTTCCTTAGCGAAACGGATCGTTTCTTGATTATAGAAATCGACTATGTAAGCCATGCAGATAAATATAAAACACTCAACAACAAATACTCCATCGTATTCGCATGAAATGAGATAATATCATAATAAGTAACGGACGGCACAGCTCGTGAGTAAGATCGTGGGCTACGGCCACGCTCGTATTCGCTTGTACCTACATATCTTGGTTTATTCTAAGTGCATTTCTTAATACTCCGTCAAGGAATCCCGCTTGCCGGTACCTAAGTAACACACAACTGCGACCTATCCTAGCATTTATCTACTATTAAGACATCAGTGGTAAGCGAGGGTTGTCAACGACATGAGCGAATTTTGTCTCGTAGCGAAAGTCACCCTTTTGACACAGTCATTCAATCTTTATGTGTATTTAGCAAAGAGTACATTTTCGAAAAAGTAGTGCGTTAACAAGCTTTCTGAAGTAGGTATATTCAGGGCGTAAATCTACAATCTAAATTTGTGAAAAAAACTTATGGACACCGCATAGTTTATTTTGCTATATTATAACAAGATTATAACAAGTGATATAAGAAAATGAATAAGAGCTATAATAATCATGCAAGACTTAGTTAATATCATAGATTTTGTTTAACTATACAGAACAAGCGTAATATTTTTTCTACAAAAAAGATTTGAAATTGGAACACTTTTGTTTATAGGCCTGTCTGGTTGGTAGTGATTCTCCTCTGGTAGAGTTTTGGCAATGATTAAACCCAAAAAACTGCTTTAGTTAGATGCTTGTTTAACTAAAAGCTGTGAGTTGATACAAAAATAATGTTAGTCAGCCCTAGTTCATAGGTATGGCAGTAGATACCTCATAGAATTGCTAATAGTTGAAAGGTGTCCGTGTTATGAAACTGTCGCGTGGGAGAACATGGCAGGTTGCGCTTGCTACACCAAACCCTTTTAAGTTCGAATAGGATTGATTACCACTACGTGTTTGCTATATAAGTCGTTACATAATATGTTATTACTAATAACATATTAGTGTCTCATTTTCATCCGAGAGTATCGCTTGCTTACGGTGAAGGAAAACATCGTCAGGGAACTGCACGTCTAAAGGAACTTGACTAGTTCTCGATAGATGTGTTAACTGAGCCAACCCGCACCGAGCCAGCGTGGTGGACTAGCGCCTGAATCCCCCTCGCATTGAAGGGAGGCCCGTGCCAGCAGTGGGACGATAAAAGGGCTATATTAAGCAGTGTTTATATCTTTGATACTGTTATCACGAAACAATAACTGAACTAATTGTTACATATACCAGATTCTTGTAGTTTCAAAGGTTATTATTGTTGATATAAAGTTATTGTTGTGAATCGATACATCAAAAAAACATCATCACGCCTGTATTCCCCGAAGGGGTAGGCAGAGGTGCACTGTAGTGCGCCCACATTTCGCCGATGTATTTTGGTCCCAATGTAATAGGGGGCGACCCTATTGCCATTATACCGGGCACATTCCACCTCAATACGAGGTTGATTTGGGCCATAGTCCATCACGCTGGCCCAGTGCGGGTTGGTGAACTTCACACGCCTTTCTATTGACGTGCAGGTTTCCCCACGATGTTTTCCTTCACCGTTCAGCAAGTGGTAATCATTGTTGAAAATGACATTCGCACATGAAAATTATCTCAGAGGTGCGGGCCTGGGATTTGAACTTGCACCCCTTAGGTTCACGGCGGGCGTTCTTGCCCGCGAGGCTACCACTGAGGGTTGAATCGAATCCTTAACTTTTGTATCAACAATTAGTTTCCATGATTGTCTTACGAAATTAACTTGATCGATTCGAGCAATACGCTGATTGCTTTATGAAATGCTAAATAACAGATCGATTGATAAACCTTAATACCTAATTGGAGTTTTGAAATGTAAACGATTGATTGATTTCTAACTTAAAATGTTGGAAGGTCAGACATTGCCTCATTTAAATACCTATTGATTTAGGAAAAAAAATCGCAAACGACTCAGATCACGACCTGAGTCGTGTTTCGTGAGACTTCTTTACTATTCATCATTTACTTACCTAAAAGGAGATAATAATTGGAAGCAGTGGTAGCCTCGTGGGCAAGAACGCCCGCCTTGAACGTAAGGGTGCAAGTTCAAATCCCGGGCCCGCACCTCTGAGATAATTTTCATGTGCGAATGTCATTTTCAACAATGATTATCACTTGCTGAACGGTGAAGGAAAACATCGTGAGGAAACCTGCACGTCTAGGCGTGTGAAGTTCACCAACCCGCACTGGGCCAGTGTGGTGGACTATGGCCCAAACCTCCCTCGTATTGAGGGGGAATGTGCCCGGTATAATGGCAATAGGCTCGCCCCCTATTACATTGGCAACAAAATACATCGGCGAAGTGTGGGCGCACTACAGTGCACCTCTGCCTACCCCTTCGGGGAATACAGGCGTGATGATGTATGTATTAGATAATAATTAATCGTGTAATTAACGCTTAAAGCGGATATGGACCTCGTCTATATGCAAATAAACTGGTACTAATAATTGGAACATAAATCCTTTTTTTTTTTTTTTTAACGTCGGAAAATCCTTTATGGATACCCTGCCACCTCGGGGGAAGTAACAGGGTTATGCGGGAGTCCCGGCAGAAGGCCGTATACCCACTAAAAACCGACGGTGTACCATCTTCCGCTTATATCGGGGCGCCACGGGATCGCTTTCGCATGCACCGCGATGGAACTTAAATCCTAGCCATATGTAGGGATGGCCGATAAATCAGTGGTACGATACCACTTAACTCTTGTAACAGTAACAGGTATTTTTGTAATAAATATCATCGAGCTTCAGAATTCATCTTCTTGTTTATCTAGGGATTAGAAACTGTTTTAAGATAATGTTGGCATTTCGCAAGCGTTTCTAGTACTGCAACCCAATCTCAGTTACATTATAAGTAATACAACGTTTTTATAAGAATTATTTAAATGGTATTTTCTCGTGACTTGGGTGTTATTTGAACAATGTTTAAGAATCATAACATTTTTTGGTAATAACTTATTTATTACATACATACATACATATACTCACGCCTGTATCCCATGGGGGTAGGCAGAGACTACCGTTTGCCACACGCTACGATCCTGACATACCTCTTTAGCTTCATCCACAGTCATACATCTTTTCATGCACTTCCGTCGGTTAAGGGTGCTACGGACTTGACCTTTCTGGAAGAGACCGTTAATCTGGTCGTGAAAGATCCTTTTCGGGCGCCCTCTTCCGACATTTATCACAGCAATGGAAAATTCTAAATAAAATTGGCTTAAAACAAAGTATTTCATGACATTAATTTGATTTAGATTTGAAAAAGAATTGAATACACTTAAAACATCAGTCCAGATGAAAATATCATCTTAACTTATATATACTTAATTACAGTTTAATCTTTTACTCGTTTAGGAATAAAAAAGGTCAATATGATGTTCTCTATAAGAATACATACAATGCTGCTCTTTTGTAATAAGCGACGATATTTAAAAGCATATAGAATATTTGAGAAGATTATCAGCTGAAGGTATTTTTAACTTTGCATCATAATAACATTCAGTGAGTTTTATGGCGCATTCGCGTCGCTCGAGCTGCAGCGACGACCAAGGCCGTTAGCACTTATCGACAGATTAATAGTGCCCGGTGCATTTGAACGTGTCATCTATCTTCTACAAGTACCTACCATGACCCCCTATAGGACTCTGCAATGCCAGTATTTATGGTCGTCTGGTGTTGATTGATGATTATTTATGTTGACTGTTAGCTCATCCCGCTGTGAAGTTATATTGTTTGTAAATATAAAAATCCCAAAAAGGCATAAAAAATTGCTTAAGGCAAGAGGCAAGATTGTTAGTAAAATCAAATCTAAACCTTTTTGATGGAAATGGATTATTTTGTTTATTTTGTTAAACTTTTGAAATTATAATGTGTAATATTGGTGAAAAGTCAGTATAAATGTATAGCTTTATAACAGCAATTAAGTATGAAATAATGAAGTGATGCTTGTAGATCCAGTTGAAGCATACGTCTTAAAACATTATTTTTCTAGTTCCTCCCAAATGGTCAATAGTTTTTCAGTCATATAAGTGCCCGTCACTCTTAAGTAGAGATGAAATGGATACGGATACGGTAAATATCCGGTATCCGGCCTATCCGGCCTTATTTTCACTATCCGGCCGGATACCGGATAGTAAAATTCAAATATTCTCATTATTTTACACAAGGCAAATCATACCACAATAGGTTATGGACACCATTTATTTTTATAATCGCACGTCAAAAATATTTGTTTCATTAATTAATTTAGTACTCAAAATTAACAATTGGCAAATTATGGTGAATGAGTACCAAATTTTCAACATGTTTTGGTAAGAGGCGACTCTGCTTGGCTTCGTCTACCAGGCCAGCTTCTGAAAATAGCCTTTCGCTGTAAAGGCTACTGCCAGGTGCTGATGAATTCTAGTATACCACCATGATCACAATGGTCGTGATTGCATCGATTCCAGGTGTCTTTAAGACGCGTCATGTAACGCGATAAAGGGCCGAATATCCGGTGGCCGGTTATCCGGCGCTCCAGGCTGGTAGCTTGCCGAATATCCGGTATCCGGCCAAACCACTATCCGTTTCATCTCTACTCTTAAGTACCGCTATATCTATCCGAACTAACACTTGCGTTATCGGCGCACAAAAGGATTAAACTTTCCAACGTGGTCACAATGGTCCGTGCCAATTAAGCGGAGCATGAACCGATGGCATGAACTGAAATTTCGAACGGCTAACCTATTAATAGCCAATCGGGGAGTCCTGCTAATCCATTTTGCGGTACCACGGACCGCGGTTCGCCGGCGGCTGCTGCGCGAAAATGGCCGGAAAATGATCGGAATCGCTTGCAGCGTGTCGGTTGACCGCGCACGAAATTCGTCGAAAACCAGATTAAATTCGATGATGGGATTGTGGTTTCTCACGGATTGCTGAAGTTCGAATATCTAACATTAAAGGCAGGATTTCGAGATGAAACATGTCGTACCGCAGTAACAATTTCACCCCGTTGAGTCATGAAAAAAATCTGTGCAGTAGAATTGAATTGCATTGATGTCATCGATAAGCCAGCTACACACAGCACAACCTGCCACCTAAAGAAGAGAGCCGGAGCGTCAAGAAAATACAGGTCAATGTAATGACTTGCAATGGCATCCGTTTTTTTTTATAGCTCAGTCCTTCATTATTCATAAATAATTCCTTTCCCTTGTCTCCGTCGTTCATGAGAAGAGAAAAACTAAGAGAAAACTCTTGAGATCCCTGACTTAGTATTATTTTACTTAGATCGCAAAGTGCCATTGATACAAGTTCCTATATTCACTGAACCGTTAATATAATAGAGTTTATTGTTGGTTTTACGATTGCAGCAATTTCAGTACCTACCGCAAAATCATGATTCAATCTGTACTGTGCTATGATAGCGGACCACAAATTAAACTCATGACCTCGAAAATGATATCCAAAAATATAATTTTGGCAAATGTCGAAGCCAATAAAAAACTTGGTACGTGATACGGTCTTTGTCAGATTGGACATTGATTTATGGCTCGGCGCGTTTTATTGACAGAGATATAATCATGATATATCCTAGCCTATTGAAGATTATCACGATATAGCCAGAATCAGAACTTAACTGATGGAGTTTGTCGTTATTGTTCTACGTATCCTGTAGACTCGATGTCCACCTGACAGTCATAAAATATTATTACCATCATGTTTTGTTCAGTGTTATTTACATATTTACGTTATAAAATTATTTCATGCTTACAAAACCGCTGGAAACAGCTACGCAGTAATACACCCAGGAAAAGATGTTGGATTTAGCTGGACTGTTCCCGGATTCATAGATCGGAGTAAGATGATAAAGGGAATTAAAACGTTTGTCCTATTCTGAGAAATCTTAGGCTATAAATGAAATTAATAACTTTGTAAAATGTATGGCATCTATGATGATTACTGTCTAACTACGCAAATATGTACCTATAATGGGCTTAATTTTTATACGAATTTTAATATTAAACTTTGTAAAATCAAGTCTTTTTATAATTTTTACAGTTTCGGACTTAAGACACAAATATTCTCAATTTAAAATATATTTTCATTAAGCTGATAGTAGAGTTCCTCAAATAACCCTGCATGTTTCGATAATTACACTTAAAAGCAGATTGTATCTACTCTACCTATATCTTCGTGACTTCCGCGGAGGTCATACTAGTAAGGTCAATACGGCATTAGCAATGTTCTCGTTAAGTAGTTACGCTATTGAGTTATGGAGTTATTTTTTCCAATTTCATTATCAAATCTAAATGCCATTAAATGACCATCTATCTATCGTACTAAAATATATGGTAGTGAGACGATTTAGGATGTACAAAATTATCCATCAAAACCATTGATGTAATCTATTATTAAAAACTCGATTGCCCCAAAATGTCGACTAACTGATAATTACTACTACTACTACTACAGCCCTTTTAACGTCTCACTGCTGGGCACGGGCCTCCCCTCAAAGCGAGGGGGATTCAGGCCATAGTCAACCACGCTGGCCCTGTGCGGGCTGGCAGACTTCACACATCTATCGAGAACTAGACAAGTTACCTCAGACGAGCAGGTTTCTTCACGATGTTTTCCTTCATCGTTTCATAGCAAGTGATAATCTCGGATGAAAATGAGATTCGCACATAAATCCCAGAGGTGCGAGCCGGGGTTTGAACCTGCACACTTTGATTTGCAAGGCGTGCGTTCGACCACTCGGCTACCACTGCTCTGATAATTGAAATAAAACTGATAATTGATCATCAATAAAAAACTTACCCTGTTGAAGGATAAGAAAGATTCTTAGAGGAGTTAGGTCTCTACATTTGTAGAAATAACGTGCCACTCCACTTAACCCTAACATATCCATTATCCAAGCTGGTATTACACACAGTCCACTGAATATCATTAGCCGCGCATCCCAAGGGTGTAGTTTACGTCGAGGCCACTCGTGTGTGAAGTGCAACAGACGCAGTTTGGCTTCTGCAACGAAGCCTGCATAGTGCAGTTAGCTATATCAGTGTTTATAGGGGGTGGGGAGTCGCCCATTGTTCCGCTCTGCATCAGGCGTGTTTCCATTTTTAATGGAATATGCAAGGCGGCTCCTGTTGTTGCTCTGTAGCTTTACGACAGTTAGTTTCCGTGAAATGCTATTTTAGTTTACAGTAGATATCATGGTCTAGCTGCCAGATCCCTAATAATTTTTCAATCTCGTTGAAGATTTATCTTGAAATCAGCTGATCCTGGTCGTACTGGTTGAAAATAAATATGAATAGTTCTCATTCTCCATTTCAATATCGAATTTAAAAAAAACTTATTTAGCAATTACCAAATTTTCTTCATTCGAAATTTGAAATCCATACTCTTGATTGATCCATTTGAACGCGGAACACGGAGCGTATGTTGTCGCGTGCGCGCGCGTCGACCAATTACTAATTTGTGTTTGTTTTTGTTTCAGGTACGTATCGATTGATATGGCGCTATCTATGTGCGGAGAACCAAGGTATAGTACTCTTTAATGAAAATAATTTATTTTCCCATTGAGATTAGACATTGGAATAAATTTTCTTGATAGAAACAAATGTTAAAGTTTTACGTACTCCAATAATTGTTATTCCGCTTTTACATAACTACCGCTAAACAAAAATTTAAGTTAGAACGATGTAGCAATATAACTTTTTCTTTGATGTGTGTCTTCTGTGAATTTCTCGTAAAAATCTGACCTGACGATTCTAAGAAAAAAAAACAACCTGTCCAACCAATCCTGTTAAAAAATGTACCTTAAGTTAACAACGTTACTGATCCTGTTTGAAACCAAACTAAATGATGTGTATGAACAAGGCAGCAATACTTTGAGTCCTGTCCAATATAGTTAAGTCATAGAGAATCGGCAACTAATAACGATGCTATTATGACAAATGTATGTACAACTCTATACTAAACAGAGCAAGTCGCAGTGACCGAATAGTGCAGCCAAACCTAATTAACATAGGCATACGTTCCTCATGCTAATTAGTTACCGTGACGTAACGTTACACGTTCTCGGTCTGTGAACCGGCTTGTAAACAACGGTTAGCGCGTAGGCATTGTACACATTCGCGTAGGAGGCGTTTAGCACGCAGTGAGATAACTGTCCGAGAATGATTACCCGTGAGAACATGACTTAATACTAAAGCTGTTGTAACTAATGCTGTTGTTAAAAGATCGCGCGTCACAATGTTTGCCCTTACCAAAAAGAAACCTTGTGTAAATATGCATAAATATTGAATTTCTATGGTAAAAATTCGCTCGCGCTGTTAGTGTCATTCGTTGAATTATGAACTTTTTCTGTGTGTCAATACAGTTAGTTTTGGTATGGGAGAAATTTTGAGGGCTTACAGCGGTTGAGTGAACGGTAACAGCCGTACAAGTCACGATGACACTATAATGCTACACGATGAAATGTGTGGATATAACATTGGACAATACCTTAATACACTGCACTAAACTTAGAGTGTTACCGTCCTTCTTACAGCGGGCATGTAAGAGCGAGATGGCAATATTTTAGTCTACTAAAGAATGGACAGCATCAGCTGAAAATAATTAAATCACGTGACTTGCGTCATGCCCATATATTTTGGCGCAAACATTTGTGTTCAGCAAGTAGTTATCCTTATTGAAAGTGACATTTGCACATGAAATACTAAAACCCCCGAGGGACGGGCTTGGGATTTAAACTTGCAGGTCTTTCACTCGTCTAACAACTACATCTGCTTAAAAAAATAATATTTAAAAATCAGATAGAAAATACCAATCTATTCCCCATCGTCTGTACCTGCATTTTAAACCTCAGCAGTAGCGTCATTAATATAAGATTACCATCTACTATCTAATCGCGTGCGTGCACGTCGATAAGCCGGCTTATGGATAGTTTTCAATGGAAAGACTACCGCAATCAATAGCTTTTCATTATAAATAGTTCTTGGTGCCCTATAATCGCTATTAAATGCTTATTTATCATGATTTTATGTGCCTTATCTGTAAGATTACGTATTGAATGGTGCCATTACTATTGAATGTAATGTTGTTTTGAGAGATTGTTATATACGAAGTCAGATAATATGGTAGATTCTATTGCCACCGAACTAAACCACACTAAACTAAGTTTGTTGTCAAGAAAAAAGGTTAAAAATTTGTAACGCAACTACGAAAACGATAAATTCGATTACTCCTTGTCTAAAATTCGGTTAAAATGTAGCCTATGTCACCCGGGCCATAATAAGTTATCGATTGACACGTTATTAATCAAAATTGAATGAATAGTTTAGGCGCTACGGAGGAACATACGGAAATAAACGGCTAAAATCATAACCCTTCCTTTTGTCTTCGCTGCAGTCGGGTAAAACAGTATCGACATCAATAGTTCATTAATCGCGTTACTTTGTAAGTATTATTTTATTTTAAAACAAGGGCCCGATTTTCGTTTGATAGACATCAATCTCTATTAGAGATATGTCGAAACAAAAGAAAAAATATATTGAATGTGGACGCAAGTCATTAACATAAAATAGCGGAGGTGTAAAGCCATGGTAGAGCTACGGTTGGCTGTGGGATGGCACACGATTCCGCCCGGTGTACAGCCGCCCATCCGCTGCGGCGTTATCTGACCGCTTCCGGCCTTGCTTCCGGCGCCTGCATCGGAATCTGCGTGGTGTATACAGCACTGAGGTGTTTTCACGCTTTATGTCAAACTCTACATTATTACAATATTTTTTTTTGTTTATAACATACTCAACTTGTTCGAGCCTAAGTCGACAAAGCTTGTCAATATTTAGGCTTTACAAATTGACAAACAAAACCTCTTTTCGTTAGCTCTACAACCATTGAAATGCAGAAAACGATAACAGCATTTTGTTGATCCATAAAAATAATTAAGTTTCCCAGATTCTGCTGCGAATAGATTTTTATCGAGAATATTTAGCTTTTTGCCTAGGTATATAACTTTGTCAGTTGCTCGTCTCTAGTTACCACTAATTACTCAAACACATCAGTCACTACCAACTCTACATCCTCAGACGGCATTAATATCTGCTCCGCCGTGACGACTGCTCAACACTTTTTAATCTCGAGTTTTCCTCAAAGACGAGTCGTCTGTCTAAATTATTCGGCTTGAGTCTGGAACGCTCAGGCCCAGACGAGCTCTCTGTAAACAGCTCACGTAAAACGTGGCTTTATTTTCAGTCTATGGTGTATTCCAGACTATTCGAAAACGGTTGTGGATTTCACCACAGAAATTCAATCTTTATGTATATCACATAGAGATCGTTTCATTATTGGAAAACTTTTTTTGTTATGTTGCCGTTCAGTTCGCAATGCCGATAGCGCTCACCCATCTAGGCGTTGACTGCCACGAACGTTTCACTTCTTTGGACGCGTTGTTTATGGATTAGAATCATTTCCATTGTATCCGGGATTTGAATCCACGACCTTTAAATCGCAAGAAACCCCTGAGCCAACACAGCGTCTAATGCTTCAGTAAGTCGTCGTAATAGTCATGTCGTCATAAACGCCTGGCATAATACCTGAGCAATGAATCGCGTTTCCTACTTATTGCGGCTTCCGACAGCCAGGCGTCTCAATCCTACGCTCAATTGCCAGCTGCATTACCATTGCAGCCGATTGCCCTTGAATCATCATTTATAATGACACTCGTTTGTTTATTTGATTTTTTTCTTAGCTGACCTTATCAAGCAAGTGTTTGTTAAGTGTTCTTAACTGTTGGAACACGTCAACATCTTTCTTCGAAGCTTTGTGTGTTAGTTCCCTCAATGCTTGGAAGTAGATAATTTACCTTGAGCTAAAATAAAATATGGTTAAGTACCTACAATCAGCATCGTTTTAATTGAAAAATACTTTTGGATTATTTGGTAAAAAAATCTTGAATTAAGTTCCAACATTTTATTTAACGCAAAAAGAGTGGTATTGAACTCAAAAAGATAAACGATGTTTTTGTTATTTACTTGATTTGAGGTTCTACCAACCACATGTTCTTCTCTTGCCCTAAATATCCTTTCTCACTTTACGATATGCTCCCTCCTGAAATTCCCCGTGTGTATTTGTTATAATAATATTATATTTTTACATTTGGACACAAACACTACGTACTTGTTGATGTATTTTACGCGTATTTTACCGTGTAATAATAATTAAACTTTTGTAATAACTGTTCGTCTCGTGAAATTCATATTTTTCTTTCTTGGCGCATAAAGCCCGCTGGCGGGAGAAGTGCTTTTAAGATTTTCACTGCCCCCGAGTCTAGACGGCGGCGCGAGGGGGCGCGGGGGTGCAATCCGACGGTCTCTACATTCAGGAAGTAAAATTCATCTTTTCTTCACCGTTTTTTTATGTTTTATGAATAAAATGTTTTGTTCTGCGCGAATGCTAGTATAATCCAAATTAAAATCAAAATTAAATGTCATAAAATAAGATAGTTTCTTGGTCATTATTCACAGAGCATTATTTTCTTTTATTTGCGGAAACAGTTTGTAAAGTATATTCTTTGACGGTTCATGTCTTTAGCCATTAATAGTTTGCGTTATTGCGGCTCAAACGTATATACTCTATAGCTCATTGTTTTCTGCACTAATAGGGCACACACAGTATATATTAATAAGAAAGTATCTAAGTAATTAATACGTGTAACGAGACGTATGTCACTGAAACTGCAGAAATCCCCTGAAAAGGATAAATGTAGAGCTGTCTAAGTTATTGGCTGGCGGAGGGCGTTCGTAGTAATTACTTTCTTATGGTAACGAAGGGATGAAGATACGTTGATGTACCCGAGGGGTGAATGGGGTAGGTTCTTTACGATTATGCTATTCTTGTCTCAAACTCGAGTATATACGTACGGAAATGTAATTTTGCTAGTTTAACGTAGATATCTCTACGTACAAATTTCAATCTTAATATTAGAATTGCTTTAAGTGAAATTTATAACTGCATTTTATTTCTTTAAGAAATGAATGAAATTTTAATGGAATAACATGAGGAATGGACTGCATTCGCAATTAGCAGGTCATCTGCCAATTTAAAGTAATTAATAGCAAGCAAAAATTCAATAATTATATATTTTTATGCATTAAAATGGGTCATGAATGTGATAAAGATAGCAGATCAATCCAAAAAAGATTATATAGATCTAACAAAAAACAAAAGCAGTGGTAGCCGAGTGGTCGAACGCACGTCTTGCAAATCAAAGTTTGCAGGTTCAAACCCCCGCTCGCACCTCTGGGTTTATGTGCGAATCTCATTTTCATCCGAGATTACCACTTGCTTTGAAACGGTGAAGGCAAATATCGTGAGGAAACCTGCACGTCTATAGAAAGGCGTGTGAAGTTCACCAACCCGCACTGGGCCAGCGTGGTGGACTATTGCCCAAAAATCTCCCTCGTAATGAGGGAGAATGTGCCCGGTATAATGGCAATAGGCTCGCCCCCTATTACATTGGGACCAAAAATACATGGGCGAAGTGTGGGCGCACTGCAGTGCACCTCTGCCTACCCCTTTGGGGAATACAGGCGTGATGATGTATATATATAGAAGACAGTGGACTAACATAATGTACGCCAGGAAAAATATATTCAGTCGCCTATGGATCTATCGTGAAGTGCATTTTTTTCTCCACACATTGCTGTGTAACGAATATGTGTAATAATAAAACACCATTTGTAATAATATTAAACACATTTCCCAACTGTCATGATTGTAACATAGACTATGGTGTTGGCGAGAACGGGTGTCCTTGCGTTTCCTGTCTCCGCGCTACTTCATTTCCTAGCTTCGAGGCATCACGGACTGGTGTTTACGCGTGTATGAATTTGCTTTGTCGCTATCTGAAAATGTATTTAAAAGAGTAGATGGATGTAGACAGAAATCATAGAAATATGATTTGTACTATTCGCTACTTAAGCATTTTAAATTATAATGAAAAGTTTAATTACGGATTTAACATATTTTATATTTGTAAGTGTACGCAAAAACCGGCCAAGTGCGAGTCGGACTCGCGCACGAAGAGTTCCGTACTATTATCTATAAAAATGGCAAAAAAACACGTTTGTTGTATGGCAGCCCCCTTAAATAATTATTTTATTCTGTTTTTTAGAAATACATCATCTGTGAAAATTTCAACTATCTAACTATCACGGTTCATGAGATACTGCCTGGTGACAGACGGACCCTACGGAACCCTAAAAAGTACTCAATTTTAAATTATTTTACTCACATGTTATTGTACTCTCCAATTAAAAAGCTTATCTGAATAAGTACAAATGAAATATATAATAAGTACAAGTAAATAATACAGAAGTGTTCGCAAAATGTTTCATACATTTATTCTCAGACACGTGTTCACGTCAACTCCGTCTCACTGTTCGAAAAGTTACATCTCAACGAGTTGACAAGCTTTATTCGACTGTCAACAGGGACACAGTAGCAACTCCCCACGATATAGCTACGTTTACCTCCCTTTCACGCCACTGAAAGCGTGAGATAACAATGCCTTGCAAGTCGACGTTCGCACTATGGATTTTCCTTTTATCTAGTGTCCTGTTGAAAGTCACATCGAGCATTGAAACCTGTGCATGTCCCTAACACATGCACAAACGGCGATACATAGATATTTATTATGTAATGTGTCGTGCTGAATGATTTTAGAACGGATTTAGGATCTGTTATCTATTTACAACAATTTCTTAAAAACGGATATACCCGATTGAATAATATTTATGTCCTATAGGTTGCTGTCCTCAATTTTTCATCTAGGCTAATTGGCATTCATTAGTTTACCTTAATAATATTCATTTGTGTGTATTGTATTAATGTCACAGACGTTATAATACTTTATCATCGTCCTCATTTTATAGGTAAATCGTATTAGGTATTATTTGTTTATAAATAATGTATGTATACTTTGAAACGAATAATGCAAGTTGAGTAAAATTTTTACTTTAGAAATAAAATTCTGAAATACGTATATAACACGTATCTTATGTCGTCGTTTCCTTTTGGCTTTTCAGCCCCTAAAACGGAGTCATCGTAAAATAGTGTTTTTATTACGCCGCTCTCAATCTATTTTGGCTTTCTGTTAATTAAAGTAAGGGGAAATGAACGGTATATCGGCACTGTCTGAACGAAATACGTACTAAATTATTTTATCGTTTAGACCAAAAGAGACTAAAAGAGTGATGAGTATGAATGTGGATGGATACAGAGCGAGAGGAAGACCAAAGAAAAGATGGATGGAGTGTGTAAAAAGTGATATGAATGAGATCGGAGTCGATGTCGGTATGACGGAAAAGCGTGACGAATGGAAGAAAAGGACATACTGCGCCGACCCCGAATAATGGTATAAGGTAAGGCAAATGATGATGAGACCAAAATGTGCTCAAAAAGTTACATAGCGTAAAAATTGTGTTGTGGCTATTAAATACAAAAATCTTCATGGCAAAGGGTAGTTTTTGGTATAGTATACTATCTAGTATACTATACTATACGAGTATACTATACTATCCTATCAAAGTATAATTCACATTTAGCGGCTTACGGCCCAGCTCGATGCTTATTCATAAAACTAAATAGACACAAGTGAGTTCGCCTACTTATGAGGCCTTTGGCCAGTGTCCAAACATCTTTCTAGAAAATACGACCGCTAAAGGATCCAGTTTACTTATTCAGCCTTTTTTCTAGCTTGTGACTGTGCAGTAGGCGGATTTAGGTACCCTATTTGGTACCGCTAACACATCGCTTTTACGGCATCAAATTGGATTGGTGGTTTATTGTTCGAGTTACTCAGTGAATTTGTGTGAAATTAATTCCAGTCTTATATTAGTGGGAATAAAGGATACTTCTATTTGCGGTTTTAACCAGCTCAATAACTAAGTAATGATGATAACTTTTTTCCTCCAGGAAATAACAGCTAACAAATAACAGATTTTTACTAGATACGGTACTGCGGTATACTAACAGTATATACGGTCCGTATGCGAAAACAAATTCATTTTAAATTTAGACTGTCTATTTTGGGTAATCTTCGAAAGGGTTGTATCAGTTTTGATAGGCCTTTCCATGGCAGATAGCTGATGTTATAAAGAGTAACTTAGGCTACTTTAATTTTTGGATAACAATTAGGGTTCCCAAATACTGCGCGTACGAAGTAGCGGGCTCAGCTATCTTCTTTATATATATAAATCTCCTGTCACGATGTTTGTCCGCGATGGATTCCTAAACTACTTAACCGATTTTAAATTAAATTGGCACACCGTGAGCAGTCTGGTCCAACTTGAGAGATAGGATAGCTTAGATCACAGCAACGCGTGGCTGGGTCTGCTAGTTTCTTATAAATTTTTGGTAACATTGAAATGATAATGTACTAAAGTGGGTATATCGAATGTCCTTATTGATTAATACTTAGTAATAAACTCGATTTATTGCCACACAGATGCGATATCATTGTATAACCGCTTATCGCATTTCGTCAATATTGATCGATAAAATATTGGTTTATAATACAAATTACAATGACAATCGATTGTACGTTTATTTCTTACCGCTAGCTTCTACCCGCGACATCGGGCGTGCAGACTTCGACCACGCTTCGACAATTCAATATCGTTATAAATTATTGCCTATATGTTATTCCTGTAAAGTTTCATCAAAATCCGTTGAGTGGTTTTTGCGTGAAAGAGTAACAAACATCCATCCATCCATTCATCCATTCATCCTAACAAAAGGATAGGATTAAAGTCCAATATGTTTTTAACAACACTCATCGTATGATCTCAAGCTGAGCAAAGCTTATACCATAATGTATACATTGGACTGGGGGCGATCCCAGTTACATTCAGACTGGGGCAAATTCCGAAAAGGCCTTTTTAGAAATTTGCCGCTAACGAGAATCGGAACTCTCAACCACCCGTTTCAGTGAGCTAAGAGGCTTACGGCCGGACCACTACACCAAACCGTTGTCAAATTTGATTTCACTGCAAAGCAATTTTAACAGCAAAAATTAATGGTAATAAACTTTAAAAAAACAAGCTTTTATTTAATTTCCCTTAATTTTCGTGTTCTCCTCAGAGACCTTTCATTTGACACCCATACTGTGGTAGTGCAGAAAAAATAACTATACCGCCATCTTGGATGATCCGCCATATTGGAATTAGAATGACGTCACATAGCTAAGGATGCATTGTCATCCAAAATAAGCGTGTATGCCAAATTTCTGCTCAATCGGTTAAAGATAACTGATTTAAAATTCAGTTGCAAGATTCCACCCGGACATACATTGCAAGTTAATATAAGGCTTGTAATAATAAAAAGTGCACGGATTTTTTTTAAATTTAGCAATCGGCGTTTAAGCAAGTTTTAAATGAATAGCCCATCGTCATATCAAAGTGGTTCCACACAATGATAAGGAGCGTTTATCAATCCTTTTTAATGTTGTATTTACAATCTTATATTTTAGTCTATAATTGTTTTTCCTTGTGGCATTAATGTGTTGATATTGATAACCGCGTGTGCAAGTGCCAAAATGAAGATAAATAATTGAAGTGACTTTATTTAATAGTGCATTTAAAACTACTGACAACTATTTACGTTATTACAATTATAAATACTTCAACATCACGCCTATATTTCCCGAAGGGTTAGGCAGAGGCGCGCTACAGTGCACCAACACTTTGCCAATTTATGTATCAATGTAATAGGGGGCGAGTCTATTGCCATTATACTGGGCACATTCCCCCTCAATATGAAGGAGATTACAATGTTGGCCCAGTGCGGGTTGGTGTACTTCACACGCCTTTTATAGATGTGCAGGTTTCCTCATGCTGTTTTTTTCTTCACCGTTCAGCAAGTGGTAATCAGTATAGAAAATTACCGATGATGATATAATAGATACAACTATGTAACATAGATATACATATATGTCGATTCTCTTGAACACCAAACTACAACTAAACTTTATTTGTCAGAAATAAAAACATTTCTATCAAGGTCATACGTGATAGCGGCGGCGGGATAAAGGTAGCGGAAGATCCAAGTATAGTTTAGTCGTTCTTTGTTTACATAATTATTCCTAGAAAGGCTATTTAAAGGAGATATTATGTAATTCAGAAAAATTCGCTGATTCCAAATTATTAAGTCAATATCGTTCAAGGTGTCGTTTAAGCCTTGCACTCCTCGATATGTTTTAGGTTTCTATTTGAAAGGGTGACTGACACAGATCCAATACAGTTATTTTTGTGATAAATCTTGAGTGGGTACTTCAGTTTTATATCATATTACATAGGTAGGTAGTTTTATTATTAGTTTGCGTAACTAATTTAAATCTAGTATAACTTTATTACGCTATCTGCTCCCAACGAATACTCAAATATTTTGGACATGTCGCTCGTAGAAACCCTGACAGCCTAGAGAAGCTAATGGTAGTTGGCCAGGTCGACGGGAAAAGAGCACGGGGTCGCTCACCTACACGATGGTCAGACCTAGTAAAGACGCTCACTGGCCTACCAATAACTCAAGCCATTAAAACCGCCGAGGACAGGAACACGTGGAGGACCACAGTACATAAAGGGATCAATACATCAGACTAGACACGACCTTCAGTAATGAAGATGCCGACTAAGAAGAAGAAGAACTAAACTGTTATTAATGACAATGGTTGCGACAAAATATTGTCATATAATCGTATCTTAACGGTTTATCAGATCAATTTAACGCTTGACCAATTATATTTGATCTGCCCGATTGAACAATGTTTGTGTCGAATGTTTCGTAATAATAGGTCACGTTGTTGTGGTTGTAATGTAATGAGAGTCATTTCTCATATTGTTTAGGCAGTTGGAATGTCTTACAACGAATAAGGAAAAATCGCCCTAATTGAAAATGATATTAAGACAACACTTCTCTTTGATTTGATCTCCCATCTTCTATCAATTCAATCAGTATATGAGTCGCATGTAGGTCAAGTTGAATTGGTAGGTTAATTCGCAAGTAGAAGCGATGACACCCGCAAACGGCCATTCTATTCAACTACAAAGGCGTTATTACTATGCGCACTTTGAAAAGATTTTGAACTTTATAATCTGCACGTGAGGATCAATATTGTTTACGTCGCTGGACGTGTCTGTATCGCGTTATGTTGATCATATTGAGAGCTTTCGGTCTACTGCGTTTATCGGAAATCTCGTTTAAAAACCTTCGCATTTTAAATATGGAACGTTAAATAAGGACCTCATTAATTAAAATTGTACGTGGCCGGATAAAAATCGTCTGTAACTTTAATTTATTTTTACTTAATGAATGTTTACTGTGACGGACAACCAGTAATCATTATTGGATTTGTATACTTCATATAAATCGGCCGTGGTTCATCGCGTGTACCTATGTATTTCAGATATTTCATTTACATTAAAGTAAGCCCCAAAAATATTATTGGAAATAACATAAATTCGCAGACCAAACAGCCGCAATGGAATTTTTGGTGCGGTATTTTAGTATTGCATTTTCTGGCGGGCCCTGAGTATCAGCTGTTCGTCGCTGCCATATTTGAAATATGAGAAGTTCTGGCCCGACAATCTGAACATCTATGTGGGAAAACGAGGTGGTGTAAGGCCCAGGATTAAGACAGGTGGGGGGAGAGAGGGAATACCTTTACCCAGGAGTCGGAGATAAACCTGCAAACCGCCTGTACTGTCAATTGTAGCGTTTAATCTCATGGCCCTCATGTTCGCTGCATAAATTGCGGGTACGTGTGTTATTGCTGCGCTCTGTGAAACTCGCAACGGGAAATTGATAGCGTACCTGCCTCCGTTTTATTTATTACGAGGATAGCAAACTGTACCTATGGGCTGTTATGTTGGTTCATCTCTCATATCTTATAGGTTATTATTATTTTATAAAGCATTAGTGGTCGACTGGTAATAATGTCTAAACAACTTCTGCCATTTGTTTCAACTGGGTTCCAAAAAAAAAATGTTTTTATGCGGGACTCAAGGGTCAAACCTTTGGCTTTTAAAGTTAAAAATCCCTGCCGTGATTTTATAATCTTCTCGCTGGTGTACACGTAAAATATTTGTGTGTGCGATTGTTAGTTCTTCTGGTGGATGATACGGGGATGCTTTACGATTTGTCTTACGTAGACGCTAGCGACTATAGTGATCGTAAAACAAGAAAAAACTCACGGTGGAGCTACAAAGGTATCTTAAGACGTTACTAGTATGTAAATAATGTAGCAACTCGATCATTTAGGGACACTAAAGCATTTTATTAGAGTCATAAATTCGTAGATATCTTAAACGGTGCGGTGTTGGTATGAGAAGCGGAACTTGGTCGTGTTAAATCTCGACATAATGCGCAGTGACGTCGTCGCATGCATTACTTCGCTAAACTAGTGTTGTGGTAATGAGCGCCGCGTCTCCGGCCGCCCTTTGTTTCCACCCACAATGCAGTCTGTACGGCTAGCAAACAAAGTTCAGCGTTTAAGATCCTGTGTTCGCCTATATCTCGTTACAAGGACTTGTTTGAAGGTATATTGAAAATGTTGTCTATATTTCATGCTTACGATTTTAATAGTATATGCGTTAACTTTAGGACGAGATTTACCTACTAAGCTCAGGTTTCATTCTGGATATTTCATTATTGAAGTTAGCTCAGTTTTAGCACAAGCACCTAGCTTAGTTAGCTAACGGGCCTACTAAAAAAATACATAAATTAGTAATTACTTTAGAAGTGTTAAATATGTGCTTTCTATATTTGTGAGAGGTTCTGAATCACAAAATTAATTAAAAAAATATGATGAATGCCTTGTTATGAAATAGAGACCCCAATAAACGAAAACCAAGATAGCTTCAAAGGTTACGATTTATTGAACCAACAGTATAAATAGAAACATAGGTAGGGCTACATAGGTTGATCTACTAGTATAGGCTTGTTAGGCAGACTCTGCGTTTTGTGGCCATGTCTACGTTGCAGTATATTCGGTACTGTTGTTTCTCGATCGGAATACATTGAAGTAAATCGACTCGAGTTGTATAAATTTTCATAATAATTGGGTTGAACGGTACCTCTGTTGAAAATATTGAATTAAAACCTCCTGCTATGGTTCTGCCAGTGTATTTTATTGATGTGAAACATCTAAGTGCGCGCTTGGCGAGCGACAGCGACTGTTGATGCCGCGATGCCGTGATCCCAAAACTTCGAGCAGCGTCGTGGCTCCTCGGTTCTTTCGCCACTTAGACTCCGCCCACCGGCTGACTCCCCGCTCACTCGCTCACTCGCCGCGACGGCTTAGTTTTTTTTTATTAGAAGAACACTGATAATTAATGTCTTGGGGCGAAGTGCAAAAGATGTGCCTCACAAGTATCTAAAAGTAGGACTCATCCGCCATCATCTTCACGTTCATCACCTATTTATTTTTAAGTTGTTATTACTATTAATAAGTTGAGACTGGCATAATACCTGCCTATTGCGAGTGCAGGCATTTTTCATCGTCTTCCATTATATTTTATTATAACATATATTTCTTAAAAGATTTATAATAACCTAAAAGTATTACCTATGTAGTTGCATTTCCAAATGGATAACTTTTTTACGCTTGGTAAAATAAAGGAATCCGGTTACTATAGTTATAGCGTTAATTTTCTGTAGGAGTTAATAATAACGATCGAAATTTAATCCGATGAATGAACAGAATGCACTTTCTGCGTGGATCGGACCGCAAACAACAACTAAATATGAGGGTACCCAGTTATTAACTATGACATCAGGACGTCTAACACCTCAGTCCCCCCGTGACCATGGTTGCTGTAAAGCAGCCGAAACGTCGGGAAAATAAAATAGTAAATAAACGCGATAAAATCCGTAAAATAGTTTTATTTCAATGTATAGTATTCGCGTAAATATAAGAAAACAATATGTGAACAGAATGAGTTACAATAGTAACACAATGTGGCCGCCCTGAGAGCCGCAAGCTCCCGCCCGCCCAGTCACGCGACGCCCTCCGCAGGGCGCGCTCGTTCGGCCAAGCTCTCCGCCCTTGGTAGGCTTTCATAAACAGCTACATTCGCAGCACGACCGCGTTGCTAAGGCATTTGTTTTCAAACAAACGGTTGGTATGTTGGGTTCATGTAATAGACTCTCGGATTTCTGTTAATTAGTTGTTGATTATGTAATTAGTTTGTTTGATGTAACATATACGTAGATGATAATAATAGAAATAATATTGTTTAACATAAGCTTTTGCTTGCATATTTGAAATTGCCTGATAATTTTGCCAGAATTTGGTCTTTGTTTTTATTTATTCTTCCCAATTTGTGCGTTCAGCCAGTGTCACTTTAGTCATCCTTAATGGGCCTAGCTTTCGCACTCCTACAAATAGAGGGGGTTAATGATTGCTTACTTTATATATCTAATCTATGTCAATTCAAACTTTTTCTTCCAACTCCTTCTATCTCTTTTTTCAATGAATGTCGTGCGGGTTCCAAGACCATTTAGCTTTTCCCCGGGACTCGCCGAGGGTCAAAATCGGTGCATCAATGGATACCGCTGTCGATACTGGCTTACAGGAGTAACATTGGTGGGCTCATAAAGAAAATTTTATGTATTATATTTTTTTGTCTATCGCTACATTTTGCTTTGAACATGTTTCTGCATAACCCGAGTGCATTGAATTTAAATTTTCTGTCGCATCCTTTACACATAAATCCATTGTTTGCTCGTTGTTGACACAGTTATCAGTAGGAAGCATTTAATTGCCACATCGACGGCCGCTATCATGTCAAGTACTAATAGTACTGCCACAAATTCTCAATAATATGTTCCTTAACTAGTCTTATTTATTACGCCTCTAGTAAATAATACGCTTGGTAAACATGTTTTAAATATGGTTTGTAGTATGAATAAGTTGATTTCTAAAATACTATCTATTGTTAATAAATAAATAATCATCGTCAGAAAATGTACCTAATATATACTTCATTGGTTGGTCTGTTATTTATTCAATATTGTGTTGCAAATAACTATAGATATTATAATTCATCTACAAACCAACTACAATTTCAATCTACATTACAAAAGTATTTTTAATGGTAAACCTTCTGTTAATGGTTCATAACTTTCCAATAATTTGAATCCCGAAATAGTATGTAATAATAAAAAAAACTAAATGGTGTCGTGGGACACCAGGTAGGAACGAAGTTCCTTCGAAGTAGACATATATGATAGGACATTTAAAATACCAGCTTCTACCCGCGACTTCGTCCACGCAGACTTCGTTCCATCCATCCATCAATCTATCCATCCATCCATCCATCCATCCATCCATCCATCCATCCATCCATCCATCCATCCGTCCGTCCGTCCGTCCGTCCGTCCATCCATCCATCCATCCATCCATCCATCCATCAAACGACACAAATAAAGAGACGTCTCATTTAACGGTTTTTTTTCCACGGATTTTTTCTTACGGTTTTACTATCACATTTTTTTCAGTTCGGTCGCCTAGCAAAATCCCTATTCCCTCCAAGCCTGCCGTAAGGAACTTCGTTCCAATAAATAAATAAATAAACGTATCAATAATAACGGTTTGTGATCTTGGGATCATTACTTTTCTTTAGTATGAAATAAAAATAAAATTATTAAAAGAAATAAATGTATAACCATGGATTACGTTCAAATATAATACATAATTTGTATATCCTTCAATTTTATTACTCAAGGCAGCTAACGAAATCTTCAAGGCGTTACCGAGGTATATATTACCTTTTTTATTTAATGTAAGCATATATGGAGTCCATATTACCACAAAAACGTTACCCACCTTTTGTGCCAGTCGGCAAAACAATAAGGATAAATGCTGGCGCATATATTGTCACTGCCGCGCCGCTGCCGTAGACAAATGCTTGTTATCACGGAACGCGACGTTCACTGTCATTCTGTTAAGTCAGTCAGTCACCCTTTAATGTCCGTCATAGGACGAACGTCCCTGCAATCATCTCATTGAATTTTGTAAAAGAATATTCTCATAGAAACTCCAATCAGTTTGTGTTATTACGTTTACAGTGCTTTTTTAAGATATATGATTATACTTTTGATAAGCATTATTATCATTATTTGATTTAAAAAGTGTTATAAATATTATACAAAATGTTGTCGATGAGGCCATTTGAGGAGCGGTTGTTCAACTTCAAATCGCTGAAGGACAAGTTTGAAGCGACCAGGTAATTGCTAAAGTACGGTGTTACTTGCTTAAAACCTACAGGAAAATGTCTATGTTCACTAGATGTTTAGATCTGGTAGTTACTTAGTATGTCAAGACAAATAGATCTCTTTTAGGATAAAGCGGGATGGTACGCTACCTTATTCTACGATTATAGGTAGCGAGTAGAATTTAGCTATGTTAGCAATAAGTATGAAAGTTGGATGCTTCTTAATTGATTAGAATCTAAATTCCTACGATGCCTGTAAAGTTCAGAATAGGGTTCGCTTAATCTTGTCAGGCATAGTAATTTACAATATTTGTTACTACATACATCATCACGCCTGTATTTCCCGGAGGGGTAGGCAGAGGTGCACTGTAGTGCGCCCACACTTCGCCGATGTATTTTGGTCCCAATGTAATAGAGGGCGAGCCTATTGCCATTATACTGGGCAAATTCCCCCTCAATATGAGGGAGATTTAGGGCATAGTCCACCACGCTAGCCCAGTGCTGGTTGGTGAACTTCACACGCCTTTCTATAGACGTGCAGGTTTCCTCATGATGTTTTTCCTTGACCGTTCAGCAAGTGGTCATCATTATTGAAAATGACATTCGCACATGAAAATTATCTCAGAGGTGCGGGCCTGGGATTTGAACTTGCACCCCTTACGTTCAAGGAGGGCGTTCTTGCCCGCGAGGCTACCAGTATATCAAATAATCCAATGGGTATATTATTTTATGGGTATACATTATTCATAAACAAAAATATAGCTAACATTACTATTTCCTCGTATTGTACTTACATACTTACATAACTTCATAGAATTATAACAACACAGGCAAACAAATGAAGATTACGGCTAAAATACACATTGAATTTTGAGGAAAATTCATGAATTCGGATCCCCATTGCATTTCGGATGCCATTCTCACCAGGCATATCCGAACTACATTATTTTCAATGTAAAAAAAATCGACTCACCATGCTATCTGTAATCGATTAGGAATTAAAATCGATAGCATCGATTACACATAATATCTCGGTCACTATTGAATGTAATTTTGTTTCTTTGGTTTATTTATGTGTATTGTTTTGTTTGCAGGGTGGGTGGTGGCATTCAGCGCAGCGCCACACATGCCGACATGCCCAACAGGGGAGTCACCATCGGGGAAAGGTAATATCGATATTTACACAATTGAACATAAGCTTTGGTAGCCTTGTCGGCAGAACGCTCGTCTGAAAACAATACCCCCTAGGTTCGAATCCTGGGATATCTCACAACACACATTTTCGAATGTAAATTTTAAGTAATTCATGCTGTAGTAGATATTTATCGTGAGGAAACTTGTGTGTTTGTTACAAATTTCTGTGAAGTTCGCCACTTACGCTGAGCTAAGCATCGTGGTCTTGCTCACTGGCGTTCAATTCTTAAATATCGTCTTGTTTCGGCGTTTTGACATAATGTAAATATAATAATTATTTTCCGATGAATTCCTTATTATCTACCTCTCTTGGGTTTATCCCTTCAGCAATAGGTACTTAGTTAATTGTAGACCACCATCATATACACAACACATGCTTACATATATTTCAATATAAATAACACTTAACTACTAATTATGATCAGCCCTCTAATTTCATTGCGTAGATACACCAAGCGAGCCAAAAAGGTCAAACATTTTTTTCATTTATTTTTTTTGTTTGAAAATTCTTTGCATCAAATTTATTTAGCTATGCCGCTGTTTTTATAGACCACTGTTAGCTGTGAAAATCTGTGACAAGCTTTTATTGTATAGTCTTAAACCTCATTCGGTGGCGATTAGATTGAGAAAAAAAAACAATAAATCATTTAAAAACGATAAGCCCACTCGGTTACTGGCCGGTCTTCTCAGGTCGTGCTTCGATCCGGTAGTAGCATATAAGGAAAAACAAAAATGTAAACTTGAAGATTTTTAAGTGCTCCCGTAGGCCTGCCTATACGACATAAATTATTTGACATTCACTAAAAATTGTTTGTGTCAACTCTAGTTTTCTGATTAACCCACCAAGTATCTTTCACCTTTCTAATAAATTGTTTAGGTACATTTGAAGCTATTATTGTTTAAAGTCCAAGTTTAAAGCCCAAGAACGTAATTTGTGGCAATCTATGGGGGAGGCCTATGTCCAGCAGTGGACGTCTCTGGCTGATAGATAGATTGTTTAAACAGTTACGTGCATCGTTGAGCGTTGGTTGTTCAAAGTTAACGACTCTGATAAAGATTCAATAGGTCGGCGACACCCGCACGCGACTGTTAGTATAGGAGTAGGTACCTATAATTAGTATTGATAATATTGATGGGTAGTAATAATTAATAGAATGTAAGCTGAAGGATGATGTATTGTGGTCACTAAAATTTATAAAAGTATGTTGAGGTGGTTTGGCCATGTAGAGAGGATAAGTAAAAGTGGACTGACGAAAGAAATATGCCAGGTGAACGTGAGTGGATGTGTAGGAAGTGGGCACCCGAGAAGGACCTTTCACGACCAGAAATTTAAAAGATTTATGCTTGTAGATGCAAATAGTTTCATACTATGTTTATCTCTGAACAAAATTTATATGTGTATTGGCTATATCTGTGTCAGTCTTAACAAATATACCACACGGTTGGATTCTACTTACGTTAACTCATTACCAAATACCAGGACACCTAATCACCTTCCTCATAACGTTCTCAAAAGTCTTTACGCACCTCTACCTGAAAACGATTGGGTCATTCATACCTAATCAGTTATTTTCTGTTGTACACAAACCACAACTAAACTATATTTGACAGAAAGATATTGCCATCTCCATCATACATTGCAGCCGTAACAAGGATAGCACTATACTTACTTTAGTGTTGTTTGGTATCAATAGATTTGAAGCCATTGTATACCTATTATAACGTTATGAAGAAGCTCTATTGTTTGTTAAATACTTCCTTGACGTCGTCGATGTAGAGATACCATAATGTTGAGTTAAACGAATGCATATATTGAGTCAACTCTTAGATTTTATATTAGGACCAAAACACATGGGTGAAATGTGAGTGCACTTCTGCTTACCCCATTAAAACATAGGCGCGATAATGATGTTCAATAAGCGGGATATACATTAAAGGATCCAAATTCTTAAAATATATTGAGAGTTGCTTTGATTAAATTTTACTGCTGCATGTACTAGTACTACTACAGCCCTTTTAACGTCCCACTGCTGGGCACGGGCCTCTCCTCCATGCGACGGGGATTCAGGCCATAGTCCACCACGCTGGCCCAGTGCGGTTTGGCAGACTTCACACATCTATCGAAAGCTAGTCAAGTTCCCTCAGACGTGCAGGTTTCCTTATGATGTTTTCCTACACCGTTTCATAGCAAGTGATAATCTCGGGGCGGTGCGAGCCGGGGTTTTAACCTGCACACTTCGATTCGAAGGCGTGCGTTCGACCACTCGGCTACCGGGCATGTAAGCAACTTATTTTTTTATCAATGATAGCTGAAATGTGACCAGTGTAGACATTATACAATGTCACCTTACAATTTTTTCGATACAAATCCGCTCGGAATCGCTTGACGAATGGAATCGTAGGTACCAGACTGGCACCACTGCATCCACGACCAAAATGTTTTTCCCTGACCTTCTGGTAGCGTACAGGACGATTAGAGAGATCGTGCCCACTGTCGTGCTCACACAGGTTCTGACGGGGCACGGTGGGTTCTCTGGGTACTTGAACCGTTTCAAGCGCAAGGAGGACCCATCGTGCATCTGCGAACCGGGTGTCAGCGAGACAGTGGAGCACATCTTGCTTCATTGCCCTGTGTTTGCGCGCCGAAGGCATGATGTTGAGATGACCTTAGGCGTAGCCTTAGTTTTATCCAGCCTAAGTAAGCTCGTCATGGACAAGGATAGACGTGATACCCTACTAGGCTATTGCGTGGAGGTGGTGACCAGAGTCATTGATAGAAATAAGACCTGAGCAGAAAGAGGCCAGCTGCCAACTTATTTGTCAATAAGTGACCAACAGCCACCTACACTACACTGCACATCAGTGGCTCTAGTTGCCGGATCCGCGCAATGGATAGTAGGGAAACTGTTATTTTATTTTTACCCTGTATTATATTCTATTTATTATCCTTGTCCATAGCTTTTTGGTATTTTATTGTCTGTAATAGTGTTATTTTTTAGACGGGTTTACTTTTTATTGTGTCTTTTGACTTTTAATTTTTTAATAAAAAATTTTGTTTTTTTTTATTTCAATAAATATAATCCAGGCTGGAAAAATTATTTTACACACTAAACTTAAGGCTAATTTTAAGAACTCTGACCCCCACATCAGAGGTGAGCACGCGGGCCGGGCCGATAGAGGTCCGGTATTAAAAAAAAAAAAAAAAAAAAAATTGTTAAAAGTTGTTATTTTCATGCCTTAAAAAATATGTCATAGCAACTCCACAAAACATTTTTAGGGGACTTGTGGTCCTGATTCAGTAGCCGGTCATTAGGGGTCTCTATTAATTGGTTAAGTGAAGTATATTTGTAAATTCAACCTTATTGTCTATTGTTTATAGGATGGCGGCGCTTCAGGCGGCCAGTCTCAACGACTGGCGGGCGAGGTTGCCGCCCGTCATCAGCCCCGACCGGGAAGACTCCAAGGCGATAGAACGCGCTAAGAACAAAATCAATGTTAGTACCATTATGTACCTTGTATGCAATAGATTAGAATTCAATTTGCAATGGTCATGGATTTGCGGTGACTGGTTTAGCGGAGACTATAGGAGAACTAAGTGAACAATTCTGAAGTGTTCGTTGCGAAACCACCCTTAAAGCTATAGGTATAGACTGTAAATATAATTGAAACACTGATAGTGCCCGACTAGGAAGGATTTAATTGAAATTACACGTATCAGTCGATACGTGTAATTTCAATTAAATCCTGTCACTATAAAAAAATGGTCTGATAGTCATACTCGTTTCTTTATTTGCTCCATTTAATTTCAAAAAATCTTAATTATTTATTGTCTTTAAAAAAATTGGGTTCACCACTTTTAAAAAAATGATTGTACTAGTGATATAGTACTTGTCTCTACCTAACCAACTAACTCTCACTGTATTCCCGAGCATAAGATGCGTCAAGTACTCTACAGTAGAGCTGCCGTCCTTGCAGCCGCTTTGACGGCCTTCCTCTAATAAGCACGTCTCTACACGAGTGCGCTTCAGTACCTCGAATACTCTATCACGAATCATCATTATGGAATGCCCTTTAAATCAATCTTAGAGTTTAAAATCGATGGTCGTCGATCGTCCTTTCATCCTATAGATAAGACTAGCTGTGCCCGCGACTTCGCCCGCGTGGACTTTAGGAAGATTACCCGGAAATATGGGTATTATGTTTTTCCCGCGGAACCCTAATGCTTTTTCTAAAATTAAAGTAGCCTAAGTTACGCCCTGGAACGTCAGCTACCTGTCAGTGAAAGTCCCATTGAAATCGGTTCATCCGTTTAGAAGTTTACCTCAAACAAACAGACAGACAGACAGACAGACAGACAAAAAAATTCAAAATTGCGTTTTCGTTATAGGTATCGTATATACTTTCATACGCATTTGGTAAAAAAGTGTTATTTTGATATTACAAACAGACACTCCAATTTTATTTATTTGTATGTATGTATGTATAGATTTCTGTCAGTAAGCATATTATTGTGTTCAAAATAGAACAAGCAAAAGCTTTTACAAATTTGTAAACAAAATTTGACTGGTATCGAAATCGAATAAATCACTGGCTTTAATATCGTTTATTGTCAAGGCCAGGCATCGTAACAAGCGGAGATATCGCCTATAGGCACCATGGCGTGCGAATAATACTTGGAAGATATAAAATGGAGTTGGTTTCGCGAGCAATCCGCTAACCTTCTACAATTGAAGAACAGAAAGAGATTTTTTACTCTTATCCTGTCCCAGACGTCCAATTGTAAAATGGATGAGTTGGTATGAATTTGTCGTTCACGTAAGGCAATAGTGTCTATGAGGCTTCCCGCACACTTGAGCGTCGACTGTCGCGCGTTAGTTTATTTTCCCATACGAAAACAAACTGTATTGACGCATAGAAAAACTACATTCTTCAATGGAATGACACTGACAGCGCCAGCGATTTTAGATGCGTGAAGGCATAGTTCTTACCACAGAAATACAATCTGTATCTAATAATTATAATACAGCCTGTATTCCCCGAAGGGATGGGTAGAGGTGGACTGTAGTGCGCCCAGACTTCGCCGATGTATTTTGGTCCCAATGTAATTGGCTAGTGCAGCGAGCCTATTGCCATTACACCGGGCACATTCCCCCTCAATACGAGGGTGATTTGGACCATAGTCCACCACGCTGGCTCACTCCAGGTTGGTGAACTTCACACGCCTTTCTATAGACTTGCAGGTTTCCTCACGATGTTTTCCTTTACCGTTTAGCAAGTGGTAATCATTATTGAAAATGACATTCGCACATGACTTCTACTCTTCACACTTGTACTTCCACCCCTTCCGTTCAAGACGGCCGTTCTTGCCCACGATTTACTTTTGGAACTGACAAAAATATTGATGCGTATATTTTGACGCCCCAGTGTGGCTTTAACCTTACTTTTTCCCCCTTGTTTTACTTGCCATCTGTCATGGGGCATCGACGTTTTAATTGAAAACTGACTGATTTATGGTGAGATCAGCGTCGGGTAAATGGCTTTAAAAGGCTTGTCAGATTTCGTTGAGTGTTTTCGACAAGTCTTTTAGACTTCCCCCCTCTAGTTTATATAAAGTTATGATCCATTTACAAGAGTATTGTGGAATACTTTTGGCATTTAACAAGTATAGGAATTGTGTTAATTTTAAACTAAAAAATACACAGTTCATAAAATGTTTAACGTCGAAGTTGTTATAGAAGATATAAAATCATGCTAATATTTTTTGTCATGTGTGTAATGACTATGTGTTAGTATAACCGTTTAACTGTTTATGTAGGTAGGTAGGTACTTCAGAAATATTTTCTCTTGTCTTTTGATAATTTTTTATTTATTTATTTGGCTCACAAAACAAGTTACAATCAAATTTTTATAATATAAACATTCTTATTAATGGGCCCAGATTGGGACTCCAAATATGTGTGCACATAATACACCAAGTAGCACAGAAGTTGTGCATTAGCTAATACAGTAACTTAAAATATATTTTATTGTTTTCTTATATTTACGCGAATACTATACATTGAAATAAAACTATTTTACGGATTTTATCGCGTGTATTTACTATTTTATTTTCCCGACGTTTCGGCTGCTTTACAGCAACCATGGTCACGGGGGACTGAGGTGTTAGACGTCCTGAACTTAGGATCCAGTAATTAATATGATTAAATCCAAAACCAAGTGTACCATTGCAAGACCTCAAGACACCGTAAGCACTTTCTGCGTGGATCGGACCGCAAACAATAACTAAATATGAGGGTACCCAGTTATTAACTATAACATCAGGACGTCTAACACCTCAGTGACCATGGTTGCTGTAAAGCAGCCGAAACGTCGGGAAAATAAAATAGTAAATACACGCGACAAAATCCGTAAAATAGTTTTATTTCAATTAAAATATATTTTTTCAAGTATATTGATACTTTTGTGGCATTTATCCAATTTCTTACTGAAATAAATATGTTATGTACCCATGTTATGTATATCAAAACTCGTTAAAATATAATGATAACGACATTTTAGTATCGGTACCAAATGATATATGTAACACGGTTTCTTCTATTCCGTAACGAGTAACGTAACGAGGGAATTATTGTGAAGAGAAAATATTTAAAAGGAGTTGTATGGCAGAATGTACGAATTTATTGTTACAATTCTGCAGCCTTCTGCCAAGAGACGAATAAAAACCTGATGTTATGAGACAATAATGTTGCGTGTGTGCGTGTGCGTGTACATTATGAATATATACAGCGGTTGTGTAGCTCAGCTTCACCGAAATCTTATCCATATAGGATATTATTACATACATCATCACGCCTGTATTCCCCGAAGGGGTAGGCAGAGGTGCACTGCAGTGCGCCCACACTTCGCCGATGTATTTTGCTCCCAATGTAATAGGGGGCGAGCCTATTGCCATTATACCGAGCGGGCACATTCTCCCTCAATGCGAGGGAGATTTTTGGGCTATAGTCCACCATGCTGGCCCATTGCGGGTTGGTGAACTTCACACGCCTTTCTGTAGACGTGCACGTTTCCTCACGATGTTTTCCTTCACCGTTTCTTAGCAAGTGATAACCTCGAATGAAAATGAGGTTCGCACATGAAAACCCAGAGGTGCGAGCCGGGGTTCGAACCTGCGCACTTTGATTGCAAAGCGTGCGTTCGACCACTCGCCTACCCATTCGGGGAATACAGGCGTGATGATGTATTATTACAATCTTTTAACCGTAATAATGATAAGCAGTCATCATAATTTCTTCATTACGTGTGCCTATATTTCGTGTTATTATAATTCAAAATTGGTGTACCAACCTTATTGTTATTGAGTATGTAGTAATTTCGATTTCTTTTCAAGGGGATGGACAGACCTCCAAGCAGTATCATCACAAGTGTAAGTTGATATAATATATAATAAAAATGCTCTTCGCTTTAGTAAATCTATACTTTTCCAATGTCACTCTGACATTTTAAAATTGTCATAAGAATCTGACATTTATAAGAGTCGCGGGGATTCATCCGCCAAGTTTATCACATTCATCACCCAACTTCATTCATAATGTGGTTTTCTTGAGTTAGCTTTCTATTAATTACTTGACACTTTGAAAGGTGATACTAAAATATTTCCGAATTCATTATATTCGTTCAGAATAAAGTTAGAGAATCTATATTTTAAGGGTTAGTATTAGACAATAGGCTATTAAAAAAAAATGTATAGGTACCTATTTTAAATCAGAATGTTGAAACCCACCGAATACTGAGGTGTAAATTTTTTTGTCAACACCAAAATGAACTCTGTGCCAATATGCATAAAGATTGAATTTCTGTGGCACAAGCCACGTCCCCACGCGTCAAAATTCGCTCGCGCTGTCAATGTCATTTCATTGGAGAGTGGCCTTTTTTCTATTTATTTATTGATATATTATTTAATTAGAACGGCAACATCAATTACTCTAATTATTTACAGTTTACACCATATTAAAATTAAAGAAAGGAAAACAAACACCTACTATGCGATTAAAATGAGAATGATCCTGACCTTACGCCATATTGTGACGTGAAAAAACGAATTATGACTTTTAATAATTAAATATTTTTTAAGACAATTAACTAATTATTCAACCTTTTATTTATATTATTATTATTTATATTTGGATGTCGATACTATTATTATTGATATGCAAATAAGTTTTTTGCAAACCATACTTTTCATGTGACATTTGACAGATAGAGTTTATTGACATTCCTATTCTTATTTGGATTGCATAGTACGTAATTTCTCACAAAACTTTAAACATGCTTACTAAAGCTTCTCCCAGCCGTCCGCAAACACATTATCATTCGGATCAGAATCCAGGAGACTGTTGAGTGCTGATAGTGTGCGAGGTGTAGCCTGCAGGAGGCATAGCGCGGGCCTCTGTGCGCGATTTTGGCACAATCTTAATCTATGAACCAGAATTTTTAATTCATGTAAATCAATACAGGCACAGAATCCTCGGTACAAAACAAATAATAATAATAGTATCTCTACTACCCATTCGGCATGCATTTCCTATGGAGAAGAATGGGCAACAAACTCCATGGTTGCTTTTTATGAGTCAAAAATTAAAAAAACAAGCTTTTATTTAATTGACCTTAGTTTTCGTGTTCTTCTCAGCAAGCCCTTTCATTTGATACCCATACTGTGGTAGTGCAGAAAAAATAACTATTCCGCCATCTGGGATGATCCGCCATATTGGAATTAGAACGACGTCACATAGCTAAGCATGCATTGTCATCCAAAATAAGCGTGTATACCAAATTTCAGCTCAATCGGATGAAGATAACTGACTTAAAATTCAGTTGCAAGATTCCACCCGCACATACATACATTGCAAGTTAATATAAAGCTTGTAATAAAAAAAATACAGTTCGCTGTGGTGTTGCCAGAAATATTGACGCGCGAATCTTGACGCGCCTCTGTGCGCGGGGCTTTATTGTGTCGACTCATCTAATCATGGCCGCTAAGGGATATCGTAACCTTTTGTTTTTGAGGTCATTCACTCCGCGTGTCGTCCTCACCTACCGGCAGCGAATTGAGGTCGCCTTCAAAGTTCAACCTATTTTTATACAAATAACACAGCTATTTACGGCGTGTCATAACTTGACCTTTGATAGTGTTTTGTTTTAGGCCTTTATATTATGTTAAAATAAGATAGCAGGATACCTCTTATATAGGAATGCTTTCATTTTTTTGGCCCGAATAATGGGAGGGGTCGGGTGGCAACACAATGTATTATTTAAGAACAAAAGTATTTATTTTATAGTAGTGGTAGCCGAGTGGTCGAACGCACGCTTTGCAATCAAAGTGCGCAGGTTCAAACCCCGGCTTGCACCTCTGGGTTCCATGTGCGAATCTCATTTTCATCCGAGATTATCACTTGCTAAGAAACGGTGAAGGAAAACGTCGTGAGGAAACCTGCACGTCTGAGGGAGCTTGACTAGTTCTCGATAGATGTGTGAAGTCTGCCAACCCGCACTGGGCCAGCGTGGTGGACTATGGCCTGAATCCCCCTCGCATTGAGGAGAGGCCCGTGCCCAGCAGTGGGACGTTAAAAAGGGCTGTAGTAGTAGTAGTATTTATTTATGTATTTTATAATTTTATAAATAAAATTATCAAATCTTTCTTTAAACACAGATGTTACCATTTAACAAGATGATTAGGGAACAGTTATTTTAAAGGTACAATCAGTTACCTATCAATATATCCCAAAACTGAATATTAAATTTATATTTTCATATTTAATTATCTTAATAATATATAATTCCTATGTACGTGTGTTTGTAACCTAACTCCTCCTAAACGGCTGGACCAATTTGGATGAAGTTTTGTGTGTATATTTCAATGGGTCAACCATCCGGGATGGTTTGAAAACACAATTAGACCCGGTAGGTGGCGAGAAGGAAAAACAAGATCAATACATATTAGAGAAAAAACATAATAAAACAAGAACATAACATAATGTTGCCTAGCTAGAAAGAATAGAAAATTATAAAGTTACCAGTAGTAATTCTAAGGCAGCGCGGCGGCGGTACGAAGTTCGCCGAATCTGATGGTATTTTTAGTATAAAAAACTTGGGTGCCCTGTTTTCCTTGATACCCTACACCATCACGATCTATAGTATTTTCACATTTCCTCGCGCCAAAAGGATTTACTGTATTTACTGAGGCGACAAATTGGATTTATCCCGTTCGGGCGGGAGTCTGTTTTTATTAGATCACCGTGTCAGCGCCATCTATGTTTGCCGGCGGAAATTAAATATGCGACAGTGGCGCCTCCAGCGATTATATTTATAATGTTGTTATTTGCGCGGGGAAATTTAATTGAATACTCGACGTTCGAAATTTAATTTTAACTTTTTAATTATAACATTAGTTGATTGTTATTGAGTTAAGTATTTATTCTAGACTAGATTTTTTTAAATTGCTTAGTATTAGTTTAATGAATTTAACTAAATTTGCAGGGTTTAATTTTTTTTTTAAAGCCCATTTAAAGTGCCACTGCTGGGCACGGGCCTCCCCCCTATGCGAGGGTGATTCAGGCCATAGTCCACCCTGCTGGCCCAGTGCGGGTTGACAGACTTCACACATCTAGCGAGAACTAGACAAGTTCCCTCAGACGTGCAGGTTTCCTCACGATGTTTTCCTGCACCGTTTCATAGCAAGTGATAATCTCGGATGAAAATGAGATTAGCACATAAATCCCAGAGGTGCGAGCTGGGGTTTGAACCTGCACACTTTGATTTGCAAGGCGTGCGTTCGACCACTCGGCTACCACTGCTATTAATATCGAATTGGGTTTAATATTAAATAATAATTAAGTCTGTAAGTATAAATAACAACAGTATTCTAGGTCACAATTGACTGCATATTTGAAAAGGGTATCGCGTCCTCAACGCCTTAAAAGGTACAGCGTATAGCCCCTCCATATAGGGTGGCATTAGAAGGAGGTCGCATTTCTTACCTCACTTGTGTCTATGTATAATCGGATTACTATAGTCTGTGGACGGAGGTTAAGTGGGATGTTTACACGACTTACTTAAACGCGAGTCTTTGTTCTTTTTTTTTTTATTTACATCCATGGAGTAAGTAGAATCGACCTGGTAACGCGATCAATCCGCCAATTTTCTTTTTAACCAATCTGATCTATCTGTTTTACGTACGCGCACATCAGCTATGTTTACTCGCTTCAAACGAAATGAACACACTATATCAAACTTGCTACAAAAACATAAAAAAACGCGCTCTAAATAAGGACACTCATTATTAAAAACTAGTTTTGAACAAGGGGAAGATTTGTAAAAGGCGATTCCAGTTTATATATATTCAATGAGTATTTTATACACTCACTATTATTAGGTACTTAGCATCTGACTTGTATCGAGATTGGTCTGCAACTGTGGCAAACATTTGGCTTCTCATACTAATCCGTCATCGTATATAACGTCACTCATATTATCATCTAACAATATAGGAAGGTACCTACTGACTGCACAACGATCTAAATTTAAAGCATTACCTCCGCAAAGCTAATATGCACAATGTGACTCACACATACCTTTGTAAAATTTGTTTATGGAATTAGCAAGAAAAGAGTTTAAAAAACCTGCCAAATGCGAGTTGGACTCGCGCACGAAGGGTTCCGTACATCCGTATTATATTTATTATATTATTTTTGTTGTATGGGAGCAGACGGACGGACAGCGGAGACTTAGTAATAGAGTCCCGTTTCACTCTTTGGGTACGGAGCCCTAAAAACTGTAACCCAACTACGAAAACAAGGTAACATCGACTGCTCTATTGTTGAAGTCGGTTAAAATGTACCTACCCTATGATACCTTTGTAAAATTTGTTTATGGAATTAGCAAGAAAAGAGTTTAAAAAACCTACCAAATGCGAGTGGGACTCGCGCACGAAGGGTTCCGTACATCCGTATTATATTTATTATATTATGTTTGTTGTATGGGAGCAGACGGACGGACAGCGGAGACTTAGTAATAGAGTCCCGTTTCACGCTTTGGGTACGGAGCCCTAAAAACTGTAACCCAACTATGAAAACAAGGTAACATCGACTGCTCTATTGTTGAAGTCGGTTAAAATGTACCTACCCTATGTTACAGGAGCCATAATAACGAAACCGTTTGACAGTTTTCATCTCAGAATCTATAAGGCATAGATAAATAAGCTCTACGGGATCATGTCGCTATATTTACTTCTGACATACCTGGAGTCGTCGAGATCAAAGAGGCATATTTTACAGCTAGTAATTATGAGATTGAAATAATAAAATTATTATATCTACTATTAACTTCAAAAAATACTTCTTTTTCGTTATGTGCGTGACACCTGTCATTCATTACATTTAACTTTGGATTATTTCCTGAAAAAAAAACTTGAAATATGTCCTCACATATATATATTTAATTTCATATAATTTACGCATGAAAAATGAGTTTTATATCTTAACCCAAATTATATATTTTAACCCAAAAAATTTCATTGGTTTTTCTTATTATTTTCATGCTAAAATACATTATATTGTTATATGTAGTTGTCATAATGGGTTGCTATTAATATTAACTACTGTGAAATAAACAAGAACGAGTGCGTAAGTAATATATTGCTTTTATGTATTTCTCAAGAAAACAACATAAAAATTTCAAATGAATAACATTGAAACATGTTTAAAAAATTATAATTGAATTCGTAAATCACGCAGCGAACATAATTACGTGTTGTACGCTTTACATTTTGTATTATAACCCGCACTCATTAGTCAAGCAGTGCCAACGGAACTGTTATGAAAGTGTTCCACATAAAGTTTTGGCGTTAGAGGCTAAATCTAATTATACATTTTGGCCACTGCAAAGTTGGAACAGCGATGATTGAGTTTGAACTATTATCGCACTCTTTTGACGTTTGGTATTTGGAACAGTTAAACTTTAACTAAGGCATCAGAGACGATTTGGAATATAAAGTGTAGAGAGCGTTTGAAAATCGAAAAGTAGACATCCTAAACAACCGCATTACTTATTTTTTCGACAGCGAAGACAATAACTTAAAAACCGGCCGAGTGCGAGTCGGACTCGCGCACAAAGGGTTCCGTACCATTATCTATAAAAACGGCAAAAAAAAATCACGTTTGTTGTATGGGAGCCCCCTTAAATATTTATTTTATCCTGTATTGTTTTGTTGTTATAGCGGCAACAGAAATACATCATCTGTGAAAATTTCAACTCTCTAACTATCACGGTTCATGAGATACAGCCTGGTGACAGACGGACGGACGGACGGACGGATGGATGGACAGCGAAGTCTCAGTAATAGGGTTCCCGTTTTACCCTTTGGGTACGGAACCCAAACTAGCAAAAGTGGCAACATCCGTGTGAATATCAAACAGAAAATCTCTGTTTAAAAAATAATATCACTTTCATCGACAAAACTGTAATTTCTCACGTCATACAACCGCCATATCGCATTACAATAGCTAACTATATGAACTAACTATATGCTTTGGAAGCGTCCATAGCCCAGTGGTTACACGGGTCGCCCACGAAATCGAGGCATTCCGAGTTCGATCTCCACCCTGGCCATCGCACTGTTAACGTGACCCTGCTACTAGAATAAACAGTGAGCTTAGTTGTAGAAGCTAACGGGACACTATGTAATATGAGTCTAGTCTACTATAGCGCAGTGTCCTTCCCTCATCAATACGAAAGAGATCCCACTCACGACCAGCTATGCTGGTATGACCATAGTCCACCATCATAGCTGGTGTGGAAATAATATTAATAAACTTAAAAAAACCTGCAAGCCTGCACAGATGCTGTATTTCTGTTGCCGCTATAAGAACAAATAAATATTTAAGGGGGCTCCCATACAACAAAGACATTTTTGCTCGTTTTTGCTCGATATTAATAGCGGCAACAGGTAGACGCTTGAAATATTTACAGAATATTGAGTTATAATCATTCACTTTAAAAATAATTAATTAAATGAAAATATATTTAAGTGGTGCTCTCATACAACCGACATGTTTTTTTGCCGTTTTTATAGATATTGGTTGGTACGGAACCCTCCGTGCGCGAGTCCGTCTCGGACTTGGCCAGTTTTTTATATTTCTGACTGTACCTATTTGTTTGGAATAAGCTATAAAACTCTATTTTATGAGTTAGTAAACCCTTCTGAATCTTATCGTATGATAGATGTCTTCACGAACTCTACAATAGTTAGTGATTTTGAAATAAATAGTGACTTATCTTTTAAAGGCTATAACTCAAATGTATTCATGTTTTAAGTGATCACCGCAAATGTTTGCTTCTTGTTCTTAAAAGACGAACGGTCCTTTGTTATTCATTTCAGTTGACTCATATATTGAAACGTGCTCCGAAACCTTGCTAATAATTTCCGGGAATCTTTCTGGGTTATTTGACAAACAATATTCGAATCTCTGTAGTCATTATACTCAAAGTGGTGTGCTCATAGAGTTTAAGGAAACATTAGTGGTGTAGTGGATGGTAGGTATAGGCGCGTAATTAGACGCGACTGTATGATAACATTAATATCAACACGTCAAGATTAAATAACGCTTACCACACTTCTAACAGTTTTTTTTGTATTGGTTGTTCATAATATACCTGTATTTAAATATTGCCTTGGCAACCTATTAGTTGCTCTCTAATTTGGACTTTGATTGACTTAGATTGTAATAATCACTTATTGGCGAAGTAGGTTTTCATACAAAACTATATTTACTGTCCTTCTAACGTTATTCGTATGTTCTACGCGTGTGTTGCACATGCAATGCCCCAGCTGTGATGCGAGACTCGCTGGCACCGTCAGTTGTTTTGGCGGGTTCGACGTAAGTGCGCGCGCGCCGGGCCGAACGCGTCTTTCACGGGTTTTATTGTATTAAAATATCGCTTAAGACGCTACCAGTGTTCTGTGTCATTCCTGATTAAACTGTATCAAAGATAAACGCAGAATTAAGATACCGGTGCAATTTTGTGTCATTAAAATAATTATATTTATATCAGTATCCTTAGATTGTATTCGTTTATCATTTAAAATATATTTCAATATAATAGCAATATACACAAGTGCTTAGATTGATAATCGCGGCTTCAATTAAAACTAATGATAGTTTACACAATTCGGTTTGTTTGAAGGTGAATTTTATTGTTGTTCCCGCAATTCACTATACCGAATGCGACGAGTGTTTTTGTGTTTTTTTTTTTGGATATGTACTCTGTGCCTATATACATAAAGATTGAGTTTCCATGGCAGAATCCATGCGACCATGTATCGATATTAGCTCGTGTCATCGATGGTATTTCATTGGAAAATGTGCTTCTTCTCTGTGGTTATACAGTTCGTTTTGGTGTTGACAAATACTTGGTCGCGTGCGTATTGACGCGCACGTACGCGCAGGGTTTTATCGTCCGCTATCGGCTTATCTTACTATCTTCGGTTTTGACCTTGCTATCTGTAACATGTTAATATTGCGTTTTATTAGTGGAATTTCGCTACAGTCTGTGAATGTGGACAGTACTTTCAAGTGTTAATTAAATAGACGGTCCCTATTAGTTCCTAAAAACGCTTTCCAGTTAGGAATGTTATTTCTTCTTCTTTTTAGGGTTCCGTACACAAAGGGTAAACCGGGAACCCTATTACTAAGACTTCGCTGTCCGTCCGTCCGTCTGTCACCAGGCTGTATCTCATGAACCGTGATAGTTAGAGAGTTGAAATTTTCACAGATGATATATTTCTATTGCCGCTATAACAACAAATACTAAAAAACAGAATAAAATAAATATATAAGGGGCTCCCATACAACAAACGGGATTTTTTTGCCGTTTTTATAGATTATGGTATGGAACCCTTCGTGCGCGAGTCCGACTCGCACTTGGCCGGTTTTTTTTTAAGAAATGCATGAAAGTTTAATGGGATAAGATGAGGAATGGCTCTACCTACGATTAGCGATTAGTGGAGTAATAAATAGCAAGGACAAATTAAATAAATACACATTATGAATAAATGAAAGTAATATAGATGGTTTTAAAATTAATTAAGTATTTGACAGTTACCTCAGTAGAAAGTGTATCCAAAATTTACAGTTAATATTAATACCATAGTACTATAAGGGGTGATGGCAAGGCCCAAGGTGAGGAATGTGTATATCAGTGAGAAAGTAAGAAGGAGATTAGAATAGTTTGGGCATGTGATGAGGCGAGATAAGAAGCATGTGACTGGAAGGGTGATGAGTATGAATGTGGAAGGTACAGAGCGACAGGAAGACCAAAGAAGACAGATGGAGTGTATTGTTTTCTCATATTTACGCGAATACTATACATTGAAATAAACGTCGGGAAAATAAAATAGTAAATAAACGCGATAGAATCCGTAAAAAAGTTTTATTTCAACAGATGCGAGTGTATTAAGAGTGATATGAATGAGATCGGAGTGGTTGTCAGTATGACGGAAAAGCGAGATGTATGGTAAAAAACGACATCCTGTGCCGACCCCAAGTAATGGGAAAAGGATGGAATGGAATTATTGGATACTGAAAAAAGGAATAATAATGGAGAAAGGTTTGACATTGATGAAGCAAATTCCCTATATTTATAACGACACTTTCGCTCCATAAGCTTTTTCGTGTCTATATTCGTTGAACGTTAATTGTTCGTTGTCTATGCGCAGACGCATGTAAACATTCCAATTCACATCGTCCGCATAATTTGTATTCTATACGAGCGTTGGAATTTTAATTTGGACGCATATTTGTGTGTCGTTTCATGATGATACGATTGTGATGGATTCTTCCCACATAGTATATACCGCTATTTGTTTTGATCTGTATTACGCCCTGCACGCACTGAGGCGAGCGAATTGACTTCACTTCCTTCGAAAATGTACTCTTAGTCAGTATAATTAAAGATTGAATTTCTGTGAAAGCCACGCGACGACACGTAAAATCCTTTAAAAATTGAGTTTTTTCTGTACGTTTTGCGCTGCTGAAGATGTCGACAATGAATCGATGTTCATACTATAACGATTTGTTTATAACAAAATATCAGTTGTCTTCCTCTGATTAAGAACATTAGATACCTTTTTAATCTTAGATCGGTACATTCTGCGTCGTTGCTTTTAATACTTGTAGCCATATTAGGTCAGACAAGTCAACTTATTTAGCCAGTCTCCCCAATATAGGTAGGTTATGTCTATTACGCACATGCATCGCGATATCACGTCCTTTCCGGCATCCTTTATGACAAGACACAGTTTGATATGTATATGTCACCCTCTCTCGTATGAATTACGTAAGTGAGACAGCGTTTTAAAGCGACATAATTTGTGACATAAGTTTTGTGTCAGTGTATATGTTAGCCGTGTTCCATGACATTGTGATTTTCTTTATAACTTGCGTCAACCAAAAGGAAAATGCTCAATTGGTCGCTCAAATGATTATAACAGTTATTTTCAATAACACTGTTTATTTGTTCAACTGGTTTCATTTGCTAAGTATTTTCAAGCGACTCTTGTGATCGTTTGAAAGGTTTCTCTTGTTGATTTCTTTTTCAATGTATTCATAGATTGTGTGAAAAAATCACTGTGGTTTTAAAGCCTCCTCTTTATCTATCGGTTCTTGGATGGGTATAGAATACCCAAATACGATATCTGACCTTTGAGTCTCGAAGCGGACGTTAAGCTGGCGATCTTTCTGAGATATTTCTAATACACGTGACTGACAGTCCGACAACACTAGTGGTTACAGTTGAACCACTAAGTATTAGACCTCTAATGGTACAAACTATATTATATCGGTTGTAAACTTGTAGTTGACCCCAAAAGATATAGGATAAGACCCACAAGAAGTAAAACGTTGACGTAGCTTTTTGTTAAGGCATCGTCTCGTCTTGGTCTAGGTCCATTCGGAGCCGATGGGCCCGGTCATGGCGCACCTATACTATGGACATTTTTCATTACACCGCGATGCGTCACAGCTGCCGCTACTGGTTGTACAATGTTTACACACGTTCTAGGACCTGCGCGTGAGTCACACGTGCTGTGGTCGTCGCGCACTGATCTCAATGATCAGTGCGCTTCTGGCCGTCGACGTACTCACACGCTTTGTTTATAGTGTCTTTTCGGTTTTAATGATTATCTCCCGTTAATCAGTGTCAGGTTTTCAGTTTTCGTTTATTCAATGTTTAAGTGTTATGGTAATTATAGGGTTCACTACGCCTTGCATGAACAATGTGTAAAAACTTTATTGGTCAATTAACTCCTCGTTACAAATGGAGCATATAGCCTCCAAGGATTGTTAGTGGTGCTATCAATATCACGTATCGGTTCAATACCAGCCAGTGCAGTGTTTGATAAATAATTCACAATGATACTCGAAACGATAATTGGATTCGGGGTGCTAGTTTTCTTATTATGGAAATATTTCCTACCGGCCAAACATGAACGTATTGTGAATGAAAGGGAAGTTGAAATTCAAAGTGAACAAACAAAACTTAAAAGTGAACAATGTGAAATTGTATCACAAGTCGATAGCGACATGTGTGTGGCAGAAAAGTCACTTGTTGAGAATGTTGCTGAAAAATCCGAAACAATTCATGATTCTGCTAAGATTGTTCCATTTGCATCCTTCAATTATCTTACCAAAAGTCGCGAATTAATCACGCCTAGTATATTATTGAAACAACGTCAAGAAAAAGCGTTCAATGATAAAATTGGTAGACGAGAGAGTCCGCCGAAGGAAAAGTTGGCTGAATTCTTAGAGAAAACAATTTTGAGCGATGGCAAAATACAATCAATTATACAGAACTTGTCTTTGGATAAAACCGAGATACTCGTACACGATGAGCCGGTGAAGGTCCTTTATCCTACGTCAAAAGAAATAAAATCTCATATGAAAGAAGAGAGCTATACTCTAAGCGAGAAAGCAACCAAACTTCAAGACACTATAGATGAAATTGCCGATAAAATTAAACAATTAGATGTTAAACAGATTATAAAAGAAACTAATAGAATAACGGAGTTAAATAAGAAGGAAATTGAATGTATACCAAATCAAACTAAAACGGAAGTGAAGCCTTTGGTTAGGCGACTGCAGAAACAACCCGGGTTTCCGCCTGGTCTGAACTTCGGATCAGTTATAGGAGAATTGAAATTCAAAACTGGGAATGCAAGTAATGGCCGTTTGAAACCTGTTTTCAAGAAGTTCGATTGCGTCGATAACGCAGAGGCATGTTTCCATTTGTATACTATAATGTTACAGTCGGTAAATGTGGATATACGGGTTGTATCAGAAGTCGGAAATAATATTTTAGTTTCATAGTAACAACTAAACTTATGGCCTCTTATGTAGATGCTTAGTGAAGCCAGACTATACTTAACTGTCATAGTTTCTGAGATAGAGACCTTTGAATATTTGTCACAAGTATCGTATTGTAGCCTTTGGGCACACCCATAAATCTATTTAACAGCGCTAACTGCATCATGGCAGAACTTGAAAATATCGTGTAGGATTCGAGATATTATAATTTTTAAAAAATTATGGCGTAAAAAAAACGAGATTTATGCTCGAATTTCGATCAGATTTTATACCCTTCAGATGTATAGCCGCTAATGCAAACGATAAAGTACTATTTCGGACTTCTGATACACCTTTATATTCTTAAATTGGTAAATATAACAAGGTTGTCCGATGTACTTGTAACAACGAAATTAATTGCATTCCGTTGTTTTCGCCTTTCAAGGACCTCTTACTACTACTATTAACGATATTATTGTTTGAAGATAACAAAAGAAAATCAATAGTTTTAATTGAACACCGCTCGACTCGTTAATCGTTTTCTGAATTTAGTTTTATTCCTTCAACGTTCTAGATGAACATTTTAATTAATCCCCTAAGCATTCAATAAGTAGATACATTTTTATTTCACTTTTCAATGCAACGATGACAGTTTTATTGTTATTATAAAATACAATCTTATTGAAATAAAACTATTTTACGGATATTATCCTATTTTAAAATAGTAAATAAACGCGATAAAATCCGTAAAATAGTTTTATTTCAATGTATAGTATTCGCGTAAATATAAGAAAACAATATACAATCTTATTTTAAAATCCGTCCATTCTGTATCAAATTACTGTAATTAATGTCTTTCAAATCAAAACGCGAGTATTTAATTGTAACGTTATCCAATACAATACAATTGTATGTTTGTTTGTTTGCCAAGGGGTAATGTCTGGGACAACTTGATAATCCGATTCTTGCTGTCAATTTGAAAAATCTATAGTCAATATAGTATCGATTTTTCTGATTATTGAAAAATCAATAAGAGTTGACGATCGACACGAGTTCGAGTTCGATATGACATTTGTCGTATCGATTCCTACACTCAGTAACATCGATTTTGTCGACGTTCCTTCTAATATTATTTAATTATTAGCATCTCGATTCGGCCATTGACCAACTTGCTATTTTTCTGGGTTGAAAGGCGCGCAATTCGTAAATAAGCACCACAGGATAAAAAATCAACTGTCATAGACTCGTACATTCATATATCTAATAACTAGGACGGATTTTATACCGATTTATTTTTGCTCGTTACTGCAAACTTGCCATTAGGTATATCTTTAACAATTAGGTACATTTTAGAACTATAAATTATATACTATAATTTTATAACCAAATGACGTATTATTTACGCGGTTGAAATGTTGAGGCATATTTTTTAAATATTTTTTTAAATTGTTTCAGGAATCTCTGAATACGGTTGTGGATGACAAGAAAAAGGTGCACATCGACGAAAACGAGCTGGGACCAAATATTTTAGCTGACAGGAGAAAAGAACTCGAGACCGCTGCACAGGTGAGTTCGTGAATCGAGTTATTCCGAGCCGAGGTGACCGGTGTATATATTTAGCTGGCCTCTATCATAGACCTTACCTGATCATTAACAGGTATGTACCTATCATTACCAATAACAATGTTTTCCAACTGATCGAGACACTTTGTAATCGAAATGTCTAATCGATAAAATCTTACTAGTCGGGTACCCATTGAAATTCATTGAATATAAATGGAGTCTCTAGGTGTAATATCTTCTTTTTTTAAATGACATTTTAATACAATTAGATGAGGAATGGCTACACCTGTGAATGGCGTTATTTATGTAATTAAAAACAAGGACAAATTCAATAAATACACATAGGTACACATTATAAATAGAATTGTAAATTGTAAATAGAAAATTCATAGAATTGTTATCCCTATGTACGTATTTAAAAGGAAGAATCACATACTGAATCATTTTGAAATCGCCAAATATTACAGACTTGAAACAGAAAGCATTTTAAATTACTAAACTCATGTTCAAATTCAAAACGCACTAGCAAAATAAAACGTGTTCGACATTTAAAAACGATCGATTGTCACCATTGAGGTTTTATATTTTTGGTCATCACCTTTTTAATTTGACTTTCTCGTTCCCGCCTCTTTTGTTTAATGTATTTTCATATGTTTTCTTCCGTAACAAGTATACGTACATTTCAATGGTTGGAATATTATTATTATTCTCATACCTTATTTCATTAACAGTACCTACTGATATGAATTTACGTCTCAAATCAGGAAAAATGACTTGATTTATTTTGTAAAATATGTATTTATATTTTGCGATAATTCAGGTATTTACCTACTAGACTACATTATTTAGTCGTTAGAATTCATATAAATTGTCCTGGAATTAATATAAAAATAAATAAAATTGAAGTTTCTGTTTGTTATGTCAACATAATAGCGTTTTGTTAAATGCTGATGAAAATATATAGAGGTATCGTATAGTACATGCGATACCTATAATGAAAACAATTAAAAAAATTGTCTGTTTCTGTTTGGTAATCTCTGAAACGGCTGAATCGATTGTAACGGGTCTTTCACTGGCAGATAACTGATGTTATAAAGAGTAACTTAGTCTACTTTTATTTTCGATAAATAATGCAGGGTTCCTAAATGTCGCGCTTACGTAGTCGTTGTTTCAGCTAGTTTGAAATAACGAATAACGTTTTGAAATAAAGAAATTGACGTTACGTTTCGCGTTACTATAGTTTATTCTCTGCTGCCATCAGTATTTGTCATAAAGATTGTTAATGTTACTTTCTATTTGAGTTTCTCGTTGCGTCTTCATATTTTATTGCTCCCTTGTTTTAATACCATCGCGTTTGTGTGCCAGCTGCTTGTACTTTTTGCGCGCGCGCATCGCAATCCGCCGTATTGCGTGATCGCTCGTTGCAACCGGCAATCGTGCGCATGTGTCGTCAACTGCCATCCTCGCCTATCATTACACCACCATTTTTAGGGTTCCTCATGAGTTAAAACTAATTAAAGTTGGTATACCTTGTTTCAATCAAAAGTAAAATATTTATTAACAACTAAAGAATCGTGAATTTGAAGAATCTTTTTTTTTACAAAAACCCTCAACTTTTTCATTTAGATCACTTAAACATGTTTTAAGTAGTTAAAGCTATTATTTTTTGAAAATACCAATATCAGACTTTATTGTAGATTAAATAAAAAAAAAAAAAACACAATATTACTTGTTGTGCGATGGTTTGTCTATAAATTCTAAAAAAAAATATTTTTTAAACTGAAACAATATTCAAAGGTACCTACAAATCAGGACATTCAAAGGTTTACTAGAGGAGTTTCCACACCGTAACTAGGTACTGAAAATTGGTAAATCATTGAGATGTGAGCCCGAAGGCCACTGGTTCTCAAAGTGGTCTACGGTCCCAAAGCTAAATTTTGAAAGTGGTTTATGAGAAAAAAAGTCTGGCAACCTCTGCGTAGATCATGACTGATGTATAAAATTTATTCAAATTATATTTTAATTTGAAATTGTAGACAACTTGGCTATGCGTAAACTTTAAAAATGATTACTGTACTTAACATGATTTTAATTTTAGAATTCAATCTTACATTTTGAGTCGAGTAGATAAGTAACTTCTTAAATATAATGCAAAAATACGTTGTTTCTGAAAGCCATACATAATAACAGTCGAGCATAAATGTAACGCATTTATAAATTCGTATGCTTTGTACGTAAATTTGTATTCTACGGAACCCTTCCGTGCACGTGACCCGATACGCACTTGAAACCGCATTTATTTATACGCGCACGATGTATTAAAACTTAATAAACTTTCCTTGTGAGCATTAAATGTTAAAGTTCATACTCCGTCAGTTTAAAGAAATCCATATTGCGATAATTCACGGTGAAATCGCTCCGGTAGGTACCTTAATAATATATATTAATAAATGTATGAATATAAATCAAATCATATGTATGTAAACTAATGTAACCAATGATATATTTAAGCAGTGGTAGCCTCGCGGGCAAGAACGCCCGCCTTGAACGTAAGGGGTGCAAGTTCAAATCCCAGGCCCGCACCTCTGAGATAATTTTCATGTGCGAATGTCATTTTCAACAATGATTACCACTTGCTGAACGGTGAAGGTAAACATCGTGAGGAAACCTGCACGTCTATAGCTTTCTATAGCGTGTGAAGTTCACCAACCCGCACTGGGCCAGGGTGGTGAATTATGGCCCAAATCTCCCTCGTATAGAGGGGGAATGTGCCCGGTATAATGGCAATAGGCTCGCCCCCTATTACATTGGGACCAAAAATACATCGGCGAAGTGTGGGCGCACTAAAGTGCACCTCTGCCTACCCCTTCGGGGAATACAGGCGTGATGATGATGATGTATATATATATTATATGTTAAGTAGTGCCTCAATTGCTTTATGTTTAGTATTTTATTATGTTTAATATTTTTGTAATCTTGCATGTATGGAATAAATAAAGCTATTATTACTATTATTAGGTACCTACACACACACAGCCGGAATGTGGTTTACAATAAACAGTACGGTGGCCTCTATGCGGGCCTTTCCAATGCTAAGCTTTTCCGTTTAAAAACACACAACCGAGTTAATTGCGTTAACAACAATATCCTTTACGTTTGACTGCTAAGGTTTTTGAAAGTTCAAGGGGTTTCATTACCCTCAAGGTCCCCATCAATTTTATCGTTGACACAGGTCAATAAATTGTTATTGTCGCATTGAATATTGGGAGTTGTGAGTAAGTGACCGCAGTGAATCAGGGTAGGCGAGTTCATTTGACGTTTTTATTGTTCACTAGCGGATACTCGACTTGTGCTACTACGATTGCTGGACCGAATGTGCCTAATGCATTGTTTTAGTAGCCTAAAACCTTCTTCGCATTATTGCCTTTCTAATGAAAGTCTATGACGAACATAGGTAGAAACAATTTTCGTGTTTTATATAGGTAGGTTTACTCTGTGTCAATATACGTAAATATTGAATATCTGTGGCAAAAGGCACACGATGACATTTCGTAGATTTTTTTTTTATATCTGATACCAACGATTTATTATATCCTGTCATTTGACAGTCTCACGCGTCAAAATTTGGTGGTGACTTTGACGTCTACGTATTTCTTATTGTCTATGCCAATGCGTATAAGACTAGACGGCCGTAGTCAATTTCGGTCTTCTTTACACATTTAGGTATCTATACGTTCTATACCTTTGGTTATACAATTATTTTTTGTATAGTGCGCTAGCTTCGTTTTACGACGCGGTGATGATCTACGATAGTGGACTATATCCCGTTCCTTTTTGTACAATTATGTATGTGTCTACCTTCAGGGATGGCGCAAACGCGTGCCGCAGAACGACGCGTCTCTGTTCACTGTCGCCGGGCGTCTCGAGCGCGACAAAGTAACGGCGGCGACTCCACCCGTGACGCCGCCGCCGGCCGCACCGCCCGCCGTCGTAGCCTCCCCGGGAATACCACCACCAAACACATTCAGGTATAACTCTTACTAAGTACAGTAAAGGATGTATCAGAAGTCCGAAATAATGCTTTGACGTTTGCATCGGTATGGGGTATACAACTGAATGGTATAAAAATTTGAATGTTTTTCAAATTTGATCGTAATTCGACTATGTTTTTCCAACTTTTTTTTCGTCGTCAATATCTTTAAGTCGTAATATCTCGAGTCCTTTGTAAAATTAGCATGTTCTATTTTGTGAATATTGGTAGTCGCCCCTCATAAGTGTAGTTTACACTGCTGATTAGGATGATAGATGTTCCCAACGGCCAGAACACGATACCTGTGACAAATATTCAAAGGTCTATAACTCAGAAACTAAGATAGTCATGTATATACTGTTTTATTATGAGTTGGTAATTTAAAAAGGCCTATGAATAATATTGTATGTGAGTTATCAAGTTTGGTAAGTTGATAATAAATTATGGTTCGTCCATAAAAATAGCATTTCTTATCTCATACATATTTGAACTTCCGTTTCCATAGTGATAGCAAACATATAATTTGTCACCACTGGGCTTCGAAATAATGTTTCATCATTTCGGTTTTGACCATGGAGATATTATAATTGAAATGGCATTACGAGCCAGCGCTGCGGTAAATTTGCTGGTTTTAAGACTCCGCCATATTTGTTTTCCCATATAGTTGCCGTATACTACAGGTATATGAGATAACAAAAATGGCGGAAAAATCACCGTAGAGCTATTCGAAGAGTAGAGTCGTTATCTCTAGAGATAGAGAGAGAGAGATAGAGAGTATCTAGATACTCTATGGGGTTGATCTATTTAATGAATACTTAACGTACACAATCAGGATTGCCCCCAGTCCCTTGTTGGTCACCCATAGTATAGGTTTGCTTAGTTTGGGAGCGTACGATGAGTATACATTGTTTGGCGATATTATATAGGGTGGGTGGCACTATGTCCTTTTCTTTCGTTAATCTCGCTTTTCCGTTAGACTGACATCCACTCCGATCTCATTCATATCATTCTAAATAGAACTGTTTATGTGTGTATATCCTAAGGCTTAGGCTTAAAACAATGCAGGATTAGTGAAATACATATTATTAATGTCGAATTAGGAATTATGGAAATAATTATGTACGGTAACTGTTGGCTCAGCATGACTGCGTTGAGATAATTTGTATGTCTTCCAACTGTCAGACTTGTCTAGTACGTCATGTCAAGCTTATTCTACTGGACATAACTTCTAACAGGTAGATACAAATGGCAGAGGTAAAATAACAATTCGCTGCGGAATACTTTTTTGTTCATTTGAGAACGACGACGCGGCAATAAATAACTAACCCGAATAATGTGACGAATTCCTGCATGTTATCCACATTCCCGGGTATTCCTGTAAGTGCGTGGGCGGCTGGGACGGTGCGCATGCGCCGTCAAGTATTCAGATGAAGTTGGAATTATTGTTTGACTAAGCTTCTACCCGCGACTTCGTCCGCGCAGACTTAGATTATTCATTATCGTTATAAATTATAGCCTATACCTACCTATGTTGTGTAAACAATAATACTGTAAAGTTTAATCAAAATCCGTTCAGTAGTATAAGCGTGAAAGAGTGACAAACATCCATCCATCCATCCATCCATCCATCCTCACAAACTTTCACATTTATAATATTAGTAGGATTGTTGATATTTTTTCCCTACGCCGATGTTAAAAGAACATTGATATTATTTTATATTAAAAGTTTGATTTCTATAACATTGTAGTGCCTCGTAAAATAGGTAACTGTTTATAAGATACAACAATTGTGTAATTTAACTAGTTACATTAATATAAAAAAAATATTTTTTAAATTATAATATTGGATGAATGAAAGCAATGTATATGAAAAACTATCAGTAAAATGTGGCTTCGCCTTTACCTGTAAAGTAATATGATACTGCTAAAAGAAGAGATGGAGTTATATGTGTGTAGTGAACTCATGGGGTTGACTGACCATGGTCGATACAAAACATACAGCTGTTGGTATTGAAATCTTTTTCGATGTTAATAGAAGTTATTATAGTAATCCGACACTCAGCCTCTCGGACCGTGACGTGTTCGTAACTCGAGTTATACCGTCACTCGATCTATGCTTATCTAAACAGCCTTCATCCCTTTCAGATAGCTCAGAATAATGTGGCAATTAAATCACAACTGTAAATATACTTACCTTAAGCTCTTTTTTTGCATATCTACTACGCTCATATGGAATCAATTTAATTTGGAGCATATCTTATGTGCATCACGAGATACTATATACGATATAGTATGTACTTAGCGACGGCTTGGTCTAGTGGTTTGAGCGTACTGCTAGTGGTGGTTGTGGGTTTGATTCCCGCCAGCAGAAAATCTAGATAATGGTCTTTTCGCAATTGGCACAGGTCTATCTGCAACATCGCCCCCATTCAATTGTATGGTACCCATAGTACAAGTTTTGCTTAGTTTGGGATCATACGATGAGTATGTGTGGTCGGGCAATATTTTTTCATTATTGTTTATTTAGTTCTGTACATATAGTCGCTCCTGTAGTTGTAGCATAAGCTCCAAGACCAGACTTATGTTACGGAATATGTTGATTATATCTCTTTCTCTCGTATGCACCAAAACAGAGAGCGACCGAGCCAATCCGCGACAGAGGTCTTGTCTTGGCATGCTTGCTAACACCACTGTTATATAGCTATTACTGTGTGGCATAAACAATCCTTGTTTTAATTTACCCGTAAAATTACGCAATCTTTCCTTCCTTGTGTTAATGTTTCTGTACGCTTACATGCAAATATATATTGGTATAAAATTAGTATGATGATGATTTTGTAGAGCAGGGCTGTCCAGACAACGGCCCGCGGCTTGTCTTCATGCGGCCCGCGACGCATGTTTTAATCAGAAAATAGTTTTTGACAGAAACTGGAATGGATTTTTTAAGATCCTTGGCGATCGTTTCCCCAAACTAACAAATGTTGGCTTGAAAATGGGATCGATGATGGGCAGCACTTATTTATGTGAAAGTGCGTATTCAACGATGGACTTTATTAAATCTAAGTATAGATTTTCACTGTCAGTTAGGTCACTTCTACATGCAATGCGTCTGGCAACAACGAATGTTGACGTTGATATCAATATGATTGTCAAAAATAAATTAACGAAGAACCAATAAATGTATAAAGGAATGATTAACCCGTATTTTTTACTTGACAACTAAAAATATTTTTTCTGCGGCCCTCCAGCTTTTGTGGTAGAATTAATAAGCCCGCGAAGATATGAAGTTTGGACAGCCCTGCTGTAGAGTATTAAGAGCGTAGGCTACTAGGCTCAATGCACCGGTTGGTTGCGGGTTTGATGCGTGTCAGCGGCAATAGGAAACCTGCCATACGTAGACGTCAAAGTCACTCACAAAATTGTACGTGTCAAATGTTACAAGAAGCGCCCTTTTTGTTATAATAACTCATGTTACATTATTCTATCTTCCAACAGATCTCGCAGGCAGCCCACTTCGCCTACAAATGGTTTTCACTCCGGTCCGCTACGTTCGGCGTCCTGTGCCGTCGTAGGCGCCGGCGCCGTGGAACAGAGGCCGAGGGAGGCGCGGGTTGATCGCGACTCCTTCAAACGGAGCCACTCGGTCAGCGAGACCATCAGCAAGGTTGATGAGAGTAAGTGTTCAATGGTTCCAATTCATTTTACTCTTTGTGTTGCAAAATGTACTCTTTGTCAATATAAATAAAGGTTAAAGATCTTTAGATCTTTTGCAAAAGTCACGCGAACACGCTGCTTAATTCTCTCGCGTTATCAATGAAATTTCGTTGAAAAAATTGCTTTCTCTATGTGTTAAGTTTACAATTTAACTGTGCTTAAGAAAATTTTCAAATTCCAACACTCTGTATGCTTTTAAAATTAGTACTACAAAATATCATTATTTCTCCCTTTTTGCGTTACGTGTTTTGTATGACGTGTGAAGTTTGCAAGCTCGCCCTTTCAATATGTGGTAGACTTAAGCTTAAATCTTATATTTCTGGTATAATGATAACTACCTCGCCAAATTATTCACGGGAGTGTACAGACGTGATAATGGTGAATATTTCTCCAGAGGAGGAGGTGTCTCTCGGCGCGGAGAAGTCCGGTCAGCCGGTGTCAGTGCCCCGCGCCGACGACGAGACCTTCCAGGCGTTTTATGCGCCCGCGCTGCAGCAGGACCGCGGCCCGGAGCCAGGGGCCGACGTGGACCTGGGAGACCTTGATCTGGATGCCATCGACAGCGGATCCAGGCAACTGTGAGTATGCACTATGTTGTCTTGGGCGTCCGCTTTAGGTTTCGTCTATTTAATTACGTCGCCGTCGAGATGTCGCATGTTATTGGTTCCAAAAGGCGTCTTTTTCCATCGGCTAGTCTACCTTCTCACACACCACTCACACATCACTCTCACATTACTCACTACACACACTATTCATACACTACTATTGTCACTTGTAACATTTTCATTACCATTTTTAGTCTGTGGCCGTAATGAGTTGTGGCAACATAGTCTATTATGCGTAACAAAAGTATGTAATTGAATGTGGCGCAATAAACACGCGTCTTAAATTGCCAACATAAGTGGTTTCTTTTAATGCATCCTTATGAAAAATAATATATATACATAACTAGCTAAGCAGGCGAACTTCGTACCGCCTTAGAATGAATGACATACGAAAGCAGCGCCACCTACCGGGTCCAATTGTGAATCTAAACCATCCAGGGCACCACCCAAACGCATACAAAAAAAAACATTCAAAACGGTCCAGCCGTTTAGGAGGAGTTAGCTTACGACGAAAAGTGGCATTGATTTTTATATATATAGATGTTACTATAAAGAAAATATAGAGGCCCCGCTCGAGTCGAAGCGCGTCAACACTAAGCGGAGTAACTATTCTCTTTATTCAAACTTTTCACAACTACTCACAAGTCACTCACACTTCAACTCACTACCCGCACTCACACACCACACACACAACTCACACACGACTCACTAATGACAAACAAATTGTGGTCCAGGTTGGCTGGTGAGTGGGCGCGTCGTGCGAAGCGCGAGCGGCGGCACGCGGCGTCGCGCAACCCGCTGAAGGCGCTCGCCGCGCGCACCGACCTGCGCCAGGAGTACGTGCCGCCGCCCTCCATCATCCGGGAACAGTACATCAAGGAAAAAGGTGAATAACTTGGTTATCGAGGGGAGAAAGACTATTTGACTGAAGGGACACTTTTGGGCGATATTGACTTATATAGTTTTTGGAATCAGCAATTTTTTTCTGCGTCGAATGAGTACTCTCTTCTGTAAAGTTAAAAAAATTGTCGCTTCAGTCAAATAGCCTTTCACCTCTCAATATACAGTCTGTGTATACATTTCTGTGCCAAAAACCACGCGACTCGTTTGAGCCATCTAGACACCCAGGATCACTTTTAGTGATAAATCATTATATCACTTGAAATTTATATCGTTCTAGCTGTCCCGGCGAACTTCGTAACGCCTTAGAATTACATACGAAAGCAGCGCCACCTACCGGGTCCAATTGTGAATCTAAACCATCCAGGGCGCCACTCGAAAGCATACAAAAAAAAAACATTCAAATCGGTCCTTAGTTACCTTACAACGAAAAGTGGCATTGATTTTTATATATATTGATTGACACGCATTTTGTATTGCTTTGAGACATTGTATAATAAAGAATTATCTACCTATCTATGATATGAAGTTGCTCATCGGATATTCAATTCATAATTAGACGTTAAAAAATATGGATCCAATCCACATTAAGTCAGTTTTAAGATATGGCAGCTTGAAGTTTGATAATGTATTACATGTGGGACAGTGGAATGGTAACGTGCTGTTTGCTTTTAAACTTCGATGGGATCTTTTTTTAATTGAAAAGAGAGGCATTTTAGGAACCGTTTGGCATGTTTAACTATTTTTGTCATTTTTTGGATTAGATCCTTTTTGCTCAATGAAATAACTAACTTTTTGTGTTGTTTTTTTTTATTGTTGTCAGTAACGGCCAATTGCGGCCTAGCTGCTGAAGCGTTGGCAGCGCTGGCTACCAAAGAAGACTTCTCAAACGTTGCGCTGCGGAGCGCCGCAAACACCTCCATTCCAGCGCACGGCACTAAATCCCTTATGTTACTACAAGTCAAAGGCAGGAGGAGAGTGCAGGTGGGACTAATTTATATCCCTTATTTTATGCTAATAAACTAGTTGTTGGACCGGTCGTCCTGATGATTGAGAGGTTTCAGGTGTGATAGCACAACCTGCTAAGCTATAACGTAACTCTTATTGCCATTAATTTTAGTTACAAACCACACATCTTGGCGGATCTTCAATATATTTTGATATATTGTGTCTGGTAGCCGAGTGGTCGAACGCATGCTTTGCAAATCAAAGTGTGCAGGTTCAAACCCCGGCTCGCACCTCTGGGATTTATGTGAAAATCTCATTTTCATCCGAGATTATCACTTGCTATGAAACGGTGAAGGAAAACATCGTGAGGAAACCTGCACGTCTGAGGCAACTTGTCTAGTTCTTGATAGATGTGTGAAGTCTGCCAACCCGCACTAGGCCAGCGTGGTGGACTATGGCCTGAAAACCTCCTCACATTGAGAGGAGGCCCGTGCCCAGCAGTGGGACGTTAAAAGGGCTGTAGTAGTAGTATGTGTTTACAAAAGCTGATTGAAACATTTTTGCAATTTGCTGGCCTTTTAACTATTAACGTAGACTCACTATTAAAACAAGCGTTTCTTTTTCCTTGAAGAATCTAACGAGATTGCTAGTGATACATCTCAATGTTGTGATTCAGAAAAAATAATTGTATAAATAAAATATTTAATTGTTTTTCAGACTCGACTTGTTGAACCCATACACTCAAACGTAAATAGAGGCGATTGCTTCCTGCTTATTACGTCCGACCAGCTGTTCCTGTACATTGGACTCTACGCCAACGTTATAGAGAAGTGAGTTGCTTGACAATAATTCGAAACGATACTAGCACATTTTGATACATGTAATCTTTTGTGTTTGTCTTAAGATTGTGTGCTCAAAACTATCAATATAAATATTGTATTTTTTTTTTTTTTTTAGAAACCGAAGCACAGACATCGCCCTACACATACAGAACACGAAAGATTTAGGTTACAAAAACACAAATGGTCTCATAAAAATCGACGAACAAACCAAAAATTATAGCAACAAACATTGGAACCAATTCTGGTCACTGCTCGGAGTCACAGACGGCATCGAGGATTACAGACCGGTGGAAACTGGCCACGTGGACGAAGACGAAATCTACGAGTCGTGTATCCTCCAAACAAATATGTGCTACGAAGTAATGGATGACGAGCTGGTGCCGATCAAGGAATATTGGGGCCAAACACCCAAAATTGCGATGCTCAACCAAACCAAAGTTATCGTCTTCGACTTCGGCTCGGAGATGTACATATGGTACGGCAAAAACGTTCCCTTGGAAAGCAGACGGCGAGCGGCTCAATTGGCGCAGGAACTATTCGATGACGGTTACAACTACGAAGAGTGTCACATCAACCCGTTAAACGCGGCAATGTATCAGGGCGCGAGAGAAAATACCGAAGCACCGACCAAAACATCGAAAACCCGACCCGAATGGGCGATTCTGTCCAAGGTGACACAGCATATGGAGACTATTCTCTTCAAGGAGAAGTTCATGGACTGGCCTGACTACTCCCGAGTGATTAAAGTCAAAATGCCAGAGAACAAGTCGAATAGCGTCGAGATTACGCCGTGCGATGCTGATGAAATGTGGTCGAATGAGTACCAGGATCCAGATCTCATACTAGAAGGATCCCACATCGGCCGCGGCACGCATTACTACGACAAGGAAAACCTGAGGCACTATGACATCAAAACCAAATCCGTATGCAAGTGGATGATCCAGGAGTACGACTACCAGAAGGTGGAGAATGCCACCGAGATCGGGGAATTCTTCTCGGCGGACAGTTACATCATCAGGTGGGAGTACCAAATCACAGTCACCGGTCGGGAACTGAACGGCAAACCGTCGAAACACAACGTGACCGGTCGAGATAGGTGCGCCTACTTCTGCTGGCAGGGTAAGGACGCCAGTTCCAACGAGAAAGGCGCCGCCGCGTTGCTAACTGTCGAGCTGGACAAAGAAAACGGTCCTCAGGTACGAGTGGGTCAAGGCAACGAGCCGCCCGCCTTCCTAAACCTCTTCCAAGGCAACCTGGTCATCCATCAAGGCAAAAGAAACACAGACAAGAGTCGGTACAGACTCTTCGTGACACGAGCGAACTTATCCAACGAAGCCTACCTGCTCCAAGTCCCGTGCTCGGTCCGTCAACTGCGAAGCCGAGGGTCTCTTTTACTGGTCGACACGGAAAAAGGAGGCTTGTACATCTGGCACGGATCTAGGAGTATGAAGCACACGAAAGATATAGCCATCGAGCTGGCGAACAAGTTAATAGCGAGGAAATCGACGTATCTGTTCGGTGATAACGTCTCCGATGTTAAGATTACGGAGGTGAAGGAGGGCGAAGAGCCCAAGGATGTGTTGGACGCGCTGGGCGTGGCGAACAAGCAGTACTACAACTCGGTGATGGGCGGCGGGCGCGCGGCGGGCGGGCGGGCCGCGGCGCGCCTGTTCCACTTCACGGACCTGGCCGGACACTTCGAGGCCAGCGAGGTTCTCTCGCCTCTAAGGAACGAGCATCTGGTCACACCCTTCCCCTTCGAACAGAAGGAATTGTACTCTGCATCGCAACCTGGTGAGTTATATTTTTATTTTCATCTGAATTAATGAATATATTGTTAAGTTTGCAGTATAAACCTTATAGATAAATAAATTTTGTTGTTTAAAACTTTACAGACAATAACAACGATTTTGGATAAACAATGGTGTGAGAGCATATAGCAAGTTTTTGTTGTTTTTTACATTCTTTTTTTTCCAGTACCAAAATGAACTATATTTGCACAAAAAAAAAAAAAATCTAAAACAAAATTACTCTCGACAGCGCGAGCGAATTTTGGCGCGCGAGGGAGTAGCTTTTACGGCAGAGTATATTCTAATCGTGAATAAAAAAATTCTGATTCTGACTCTGAATATCTTCTGTTGTTGACAGCTCTATTCCTGTTGGACGACGGCACCAACGTGTGGTTGTGGCAGGGCTGGTGGCCGCGCGGCGAGGACGGCGAGTTGGAGCCCGCCGAGCGGAATGCTGGTTAGTACTCCTTTAAATGTTAATATTTGGATGATAAATCAGCTTGAGATTACTAATACTTGAGAAGTGTCAAGGGACACCCGGATGGAACGAAGCAAAAAAATTGTACATACATACACACACACACACACACACACACACATTGAAATCACAATCGCAATCGAAATCTCTGTTCGACCAAAGCATCCCCTGGGCAAACCGCGTCAAATATCTAGGTGTCACTCTTGACAAGTCCCTTACTTTCGGTCCCCACATTAGAACGGTGAGCAACCGAGCAGCTTATGTGCTCGGTCGCCTTCACTATTTGATCTGCAAGCAGAGTAAAATGTCCCTTAGAAATAAGGTGATACTTTACAAAACATGCATACTCCCCATTATGTCATATGCCAGTGTGGTTTTCGCTCACGCGGCGAAGACACACATCAACCGCATGCAAGTAGTGCAGTCCCGGTTTCTCCGTAGGGCCGTAGGTGCCCCGTGGTACATACGGAACGTAGATCTTCATTCCGACCTTGGCCTCTTCTCAATTCGTAAACACTTAAAAATAGCGTCCGAACGCTATTTTAAAAAAGCCGCGTCGCATTTAAATCCTCTAATTGTCGCCGCCGGCAATTACGAGCCAGACCCCGCGCACACATCATCAACTCGTCGCCGCCGTCCGCGGCACGTGTTGATTGATCCTCCCGACACGATCACCGCCCTCCTCGATCCGGGCGTTGAGAGGGCCACCAAAACACCAGCCTCAAACAGACACCGATCTCGCCGGCGAGGTCGAGGAACCCCCTCTTCCGCTCGTAGGTGCATCTTTGCACCTAGGAGCGCAGTCACTACCTCTCCCCTCACGGTAACTGCCCAAGCCGAGGTCGTGCCCTCTGTGGCGCCCTTGAGCTAGTTGCCACCCCTTTCCGCCCTTAAGGCCTTGGTTAGAGTGCACTCTGCGCTCGCCACTCCTCCGGTAAAGCTGTAAAGGCCACCTCACGGCCAAAAGTGTAAGTCCTTAAAAAAAAAAAAAAAAAAGCAATCGAAATCAATTTTTATTGTATACATTTATCACACATATATGTAAAAATGTCGTACAATAAAAATCACACACACATATGTAAAAGTGTCCTTACAAAATTTTCATTACAATTTTTCGTCGTAATTTTTTCCGTCTAGCCCCCTTTCGCAACGCGCGATAAGGAACTACGTTCCAAAAAAAGTAGATAAACTTGACAATTTGTAGGTGCCCCTATGTGCCTATACAGAATAAATGATTGTCTTGCAGGCGTGGGCGCGTTCGCCGCGCGCTGGCAGTCGTTGCGCGTGGCGGCGCTGCGCACGGGCGAGGCGTACTGGGCGGCGGCGCGCGGCGGGCGGCCGGCGCTGCGGCTGGTGGCGGCCGGCCTCGAGCCGCAGGCCTTCACCGACCTCTTCGACACCTGGCGGGACCACGACCACGCCGCGGACGCCAACATCGCTGTGAGTATACACACACACGCACATGCGCACGCGCACACTTACCTCGCTACATTTATGTTCGTATCGACGCTTGAAAGACGATCGTTACAATGCGGCAGAAAATCGTAATAGCTAATAGTAAAAGCTTTTTATTGTTCCACCTCTTAGGGAAATACAAACTATACATCGCATCTTTAAAAGTATAGCGACCTAACTCAAAAACAATGTTGTTGAAAAATGGTCGTTGGAACGACCCTTTAAGATTTATAGTCGAGATCCTAAAATTTCAAAATGGGTCTCTATACTTTTAAAGATGCGACATGTTCGAAAAAAAAAAAATATGTGCAACAATTAAATTTACCATGTTTGTTAGAGAGATTTCATCCTTATAACTGACTCTAACGATCGATGCAATAAAAGTACAGGGTGTAATTTTTACAGATTTTAGTCGGTTAGATTCCCGGGTATGGCAAGCAAATTTTCGAAAATCTTTGAATGCAGTTTTCTTTCTTTTCAAAAATAAAGGATTTTTTTCGTTGAGTAATATTTTCTATATACAGTATTAAGAGTACTTTCCCTTCAGGTGGCATTACAAAATTCCACCCTGTATACCAAACGACGCAGAAAAATTTGGTCGTTCAAATGGTATATACATAGTTCATTTTAAGATTTTTTGTCGCTTGGTAAGAATTGCCTTTTCAAGCGCTGATATTTTACTTTTGTATAGAAACAGAGGTCAGAGGTTACACGTAACTGTATATATTGTATCTACAATATTTGGTTGTGGTAACGTTTAATGGTTTTGGTGATGGGATATTTTTACTCGGATATTTTATACTAAGAGGATAAATGACGAGCGCACCGAGTTTCGCCCAGTAGTTTGTTTGTCAAGTTAAAATTTTTTTTATTGTCAAGTTTGTCTTTTATTGGACTAAATTTTTTCAGACTATTTTGTAATACTTGGTCACAAACAGCACGAGACCGTAAGAGGACCGTGTGGAGGATTAAAGGAGTGTGACACGAACGTAGGCTAATAAAAAATACAAAAATAAAGTCAAGCTTACATTGATTACATCCGGCAAGAAACTCAGTGGGCTGAACATTTTTTTTTTCAAATCGCCATGTAAAGTTAGTACTGTAAATATGGTGAAGCACTAGCACAAACGCTTGTCGGCACTGTGAGATACGGCACGTGACGCTGGGCACTTTGCAGCACGGGTACAAGGCGGGCGAGGTGGTGTGCGGCGGCGCCGAGCTGGCGCGGCTCACCAGCTGCGCCGCGCGTCTGCCGCTCGCCGCGCTGCAGCGCCGCCCGCTGCCCGACCACGTCGACCCGCACCGCCTGGAGCGGCATCTCTCTTCGCCAGACTTCATGGTATGTACTTACAACGCCGACCAGAGTGACATCTCGTCGCCAGACGCCATGGTATGTATAAGATACAAAGGACCATCGACGTTTAACTCCTCCGGTGAAGCTGTAAAGGCCAACTCACGGCCAACAGCGTAGGCCATTAAAAAAAAAAATCGACTTTTAAACGAAAACGAAAAAATAAGACCAATTTGAAGTTTTGCTTCGAAATATGTCGAATTAGAGATAATGTTGATTTTGCGAGAATTGGGTCCCTGATCTTTTCAAAATTTCCATTTCATACGACTTGAAAACAAACAAAAAGAATTGTACGTGTTCAACCTTTGTATTAAGATTCATATCACGTTATTAGATTTAACCTCAAAGACGAAAGGAAGATTATAAAATTTTATTATTGGAATAGGAGGAAAATTCATATGTATATATATATAATATAAATATTATTAATGTATATAATATTATTTACTTATTTCGCATACTCACCGGTGGTGGTTAGTCATTAACTTATTAATTAAGTTTAGTTTTACAATTAAGTCGTTTTTGTTGTACATAAACTACAACAAAACTAACTTTGACTCGCTCATACATTCCGACAGTGAGAAGGACGACAATACGCTTACAGTCGTCGAGATCTAGGAGGCACATTCAAATTTGATTAATTTCGTGAGAAAAACAAATTTGGATCCATCATATCAGAAATTATTAATATCTAAATGTGTCAAAAAGATGTCTATAAAGCTTAACATATATTGGTATCACTATTACCCATAGAGTATCGAGGGAACCCATAACGACTCCACTCTTCGTATAGCACTGCGGCGATTTTTCCGCCATTATTGTTATCTCATACCTGTACTGTAATATACAGCAACTATATGGAAAAACAACAATGGCGGAGTCAGATAAACCAGAAAAATTTACCGCAGCGCGGGCTCGAAATGCCATCTCCGTTATAATATCTTCATGCTATTACCACGTACCGTCTGGTATTTAACGTCTTGGCATAGACAATCTGACGTTCGTAAACGTCAAAGTCACACACAAAATTACTCTCTCTTCGATATTATAACTCTTTGCATGAAATAAATTTCACGTTTAACCAAGGAAAAAAACGAGTGTTTTTTTATCCGATACGTCAATTGTTTTTTTGTCCTTATTTTCATGCTAAGTTCCATTCTATTGTCATAGTAAGCTGTTAAAGGCCTCATAGATCTCGATGGCTGTAGTGTAATGCAATTTACTTCTAACAAAATCAACACAAATACCATCCTTCGATGGAACAAATCTAACTTAACTTTTGTTCTACATAACAGGAGGCTTTCGGCATGACCAAAGAAGAGTTCTCAGTACTGCCAGCCTGGAAGCAGACGAATATGAAGAAGGACGTTGGCCTGTTTTGACCCGCCCGGCCTCGAACTCCCGCCCTGGTACTCGCAGAGCCGGCCTGCGAACACGCAGACAACGACGTATCAAACTCGAGTGGAACACCCTCAAGTCTCGCTCGTCGTGGAATAACTCCCTTACTTATCGAATGTTACAATCCGTTAACAGCGGCATTAAAAATGATTTGTATACTAAAAAGTGCCACTGTAAACTGTTGGTAGATGGATTGTTGTATCCATAAATTGCGGGGTGGTGAAAATTTCCGCAGCTATTTCGTACTTTTTTACTGAAGAAATGTTGATGACGATTTAGTTGATGCCAAACTACGACATTCTTAAATTTATCGCTGTCGTTCTCACGGGACATGCGGTAGCGAGACGACAACATTTTTGTGTCGAACTCGTAGTTTGCGTACAAAAAAATTGGCATCATTGTCGATGGATTTGATAAGAGCACGCTTTAAAATTCTATAGAGAAATTTAAATGTCGTTTTTGTATTAACCACGGTATGGTGAACGAGACCATTGTATTCGCATGATATTTTCATGCAACCGCCGCCGTGTGAACTGTGAAATGAAGGATTTGTACCTTGGAATTGTATTTAGACGGTCTTAATCGAGGTCGCGCCTCCACGCCACTGTTTAGTCGCTTTAGATGTGTGTATATAGCCGTTTTGTATATTTATTTCTTAACCGTTTCTCATTCTACTACTATATTGATACATTCAATACTTGAAGTTGTATAATAATTTAGTTTTAGACGTATTTTTATTAACGCCGGTGTGGAGGCGACGTATTTAAATATTGGTGATATTTCATCGTTTCGAATGTAAGGGATCGTACCCATTATTAAGTGAATCGGCAAAGCCACTCTGAATGTTTACAATCGAATCAACATTTAGTCATGTATTTGTTACATGTGACATTTGTAACGGAATATGGTAATATGTCTCTTTCTCTCGTATGAAATAAGACAGAGAAAGCGAGCGAGCGTATCCGTGACAGAGGTCTAGTCTTGACACGCGTGATAACTACATTTGACATCATTGTAAGTATTGTCGTCTTGCTCATACATTACTGCTGTAATAAGGACGGCTTTGCTATTAGTTTGGTGCCAATAGAATCTATTATAATCATTGGGCCATGCCGAGTCTAATAGTGGGTATCGAACTTCTTGTATTTATGAGCAGTGCGTTTCGCCAAAGTGATGTAGTTTTGCTAATAATAACGATTGTTTCGTAACGAACGGCGCACTGTTTAGAAATATTGATCGAGGGACGCAGCAAACTGTCTGGTCATGGTTATTTGTTATAATAATAATAATATATACCGCTAGATTTACACACACGTACTTTAACTACTATTGTATTCGCTTTAAGGGTAGGCTTACGTCGCTCTGTGGCGGTCGGAACTCGCCGTCGATTTTAACTTGTGATATTTTTCATTTGCGTAATTATTTGTGTTTCTACTTGCGAGTGGCGCTTTGGCCGTTTGAGGTCTTCGGTGGCTTGTTCCGACGCCGCGGCGCGACTATATTTTAACACATTACATATCTTATCTACTCATTGCTAATCCTTTTTATACTGTGCCGTGTTAGGTGGACCATGATACGAGTTTTTAAATGTTTAAATGTACGGTATTCCGTACTGTTTCGGCTTAGCTTCACGGGGAAATATTGTTACCGTTTTCAACTTAGGTACGCACTTTGACCTTATCGATATTTGTAATAATGTTTTTGTTGCGATAATAAATTATATGTTTGAATTGTATTCGTATGGTGGTGCGAGGAGACGTTACTTAACAGTGAAAATACAATCGTAATGCTTATCGGTCAAGGTTCAATGTTTTGTGACACTCGCGCATAGGTCCGTTTGTACTTTAATTTTAACGCTGTTGGTATGTTATGTACAATTTTAGATGTTTATTTTTTTATATCGTACCCTATTGCTTGCGTGTGCCCATAAGATGCGACTATCTGGTTCGCAGCGGAGGTATTGCCAGTATTGTAAGAATTTACTGCCAATGAGTAGAGTATCTCTTAACACACGAGTCATACTTTAGTTAACTATTAAATACAAATGTAACGTTTATCCTGAATGCATTTACGGCCGCCAGTATCGCAGGCCTATCGCGGAAACAACATCTCTCAAATTCAACTCTTAATATTTTGCTTTGGTTGTGTTACTTATACTTACCTTAAATAATATTATTGTATTTGAGAATTATTTTGTACTATAATAAATGATGTAATAAATTCCTAAAATTTAATCTTGTCATTTATTTTCGAAATACACCAATACCTACTAAAAAACGGTATTATTTCATAGAAAGAGCTCACTGTTCAACGAAATGACATTGACAGCGCAACTAGTCGCGCCGCCGCCATCTTGACGTAACTTTTTAAATTTAAAATTGGAATACCCACATTTTTTATATGTGAAGTTGCGTGCGTACAAGGCATACGCAAAAACCGCGTTAGGTACGTTAATTACCAGATATATAATAGTTATTGGTTATAAGGTAATGTTTATGAAATCTAAATACTGAGTGTATAGTGATTTAACAGTAATCAAATGTGCTATGTCGCGTGGTTGTGATCGTTAGATCTCAGGAATCTACAGGTTAGGCGCACGACGTTTTATATCTGCCTGTTTATGATATTAATAGTAGGTATTTATGATATAAACAAGGATTTAAATAAAACAATGATGATTTTAAGCAATAATTTAATATTTACAAAATTGCACAAAGTGATTCTAAACTTACGTTGTAATTAAAATTAGATTTAACAATAAACGCATCCCTCTATGCACTTCAAGTTCGCATTCCAATTGGAAATGAGTCTGAAGTTCATTTGAACATGTTCAGAAGGCGTGAGAAGAACTTCTTCGTTCGTTTGCCAACGTTTTCTTCTTCAGCATCGCTATCTTCTACGTCATCTACCTCTTCTTGAGAGCGTTCTACGTCTACAGGTTCGTCTTCAGTTTGTTCATGTTCTTGGCTTTGCCTGTTCTCTTCTACTTCGTCGTCAGAGTCCTCTTCCTCGTTCTCATCTTGTTTATTTTTACGTTCTTCTGCGTCATCATCGGATTCTTCTTCCTCATCGACTTCTTCTTGTCTCATTTTGCGCTCTTCTAAGTCATCATCGGATTCCGCTTCTTCTTGTCTCATCTTGCGCTCCTCTAAGTCATCTTCGGATTCCTCTTCCTCATCGACTTCTTCTTGTCTCATCTTACGCTCTTCTAAGTCATCGTCGGATTCCTCTTCCTCAGCGACTTCCTCTTGTCTCATCTTGCGCTCTTCTAAGTCATCATCAGTTTCTTCGTAGTCAAACTCAACTTGTCGTTTTTTACGTATTTCTACTTCGTCATCGGAACCATCTTCCTCGATTTCCTCTTGCCTTTTCTTGGCTTCTTCGTCGTCTTCATAATTTTCATCTTCCTCTTGCTTCTTCTTTCGCTCTTCAACTTCATCCTCAGATTCTTCTTCTAATTCTTCTTGTCTCTTTTTTCGTTCTTCAACATCATCATCATCTTCATCTACCTCTTCCTGTCGTTTCTTGGCCTCTTCTTCTTCATCATCTTCCTCCTCAATATCTTCATGCCTCTTTTTGCGTTCTTCTACTTCATCATTATCTTCTTCATCGACTTCCTCTTGCTTCTTTTTACGTTCTTCGACATCATCATCAGCTTCCTCCTCATTTAGTTCCTCTTGTCTTTTCTTACGTTCAACTTCGTCATCTTCATCGTCTTCATCGATTTCCTCTTGTTTCGTCTTACGTGCTTCTACTTCGTCGTCGGACTCCTGTTCGAGTTCCTCCTGTCTTTTCTTGCGCTCTTCCTCATCATCTAATTCTTCATTGTTTTCTGTCTCATCCTGCCTCATAAGCCATTTAGCCTCCTCAATCAAGTCTTCCTCATTTTCCTCTACGATTTCTTCTTGTGCGCGACGTTTTTCGGCAATGAATTCTCCCTCTAAGTTATCCTCGTCATCGCTTACTTCTTCTTGCCTCAACTTTCGTCTGGCATCTTCTTCTTCATCATCGTCAGCGTCAACCTCTTCTTGTCTTAATCTGTAACCCCTCACGTAGCGCCTGACTGCGTCCTCGTCCCAGTCTTCGCCGGAACCTTCCTCAGCTTCCTCAGATTCTAAAGGCTCGGGTTCAACTTCGGTTTCTGGTTCGGGTTCACCTTCGGTTTCAGGTTCTGGTTCAACTTCGGCTTCAGGTTCTGGGTCAACCTCAGCTTCTGGCTCTGCTTCGGGTTCAGGTTCCGGTTCTGGTTCCGGTTCTGGTTCTGGTTCTGGTTCTGGTTCGGGTTCCGGCTCTGGTTCTGGTTCTGGTTCAAATTCCGGCTCCGGCTCCGGTTCTGGTTCGGGTTCTGGCTCCACTAGTAGACAACGTTCTGGTGGCGCAGACCAATCACAAACCTGGAAAAAAGTAGGTATAATCTTATTTACATAAGACTTAGTTCTTGATCATTTCTGGGTTTGTGTATGATTTCTTATTTCTGGCAGGACTTATTATTTCAATAAATGAGGTTTAGTGGTTGTTAGTCTAACAAACCGTATTACTAGTTGCGTAATTTAACCATTTTTCATGACATTTCATAGATTATTAAAGATGTGATAGCAGGTATATCGATAAAAGTGTCAGCAGAGCTAAGATAAAGATAAAATGTTTACAAACCGGTTTTTGGGTAGGTATTATCTTCAAATCATATGAAGGTCAGGTTCTTGCATAATTTTTGTTCTAATAACCACATCCAAAATGTAACTACTAAATTACCAGTTTCATTTTTTTTCTTGTAACGAACCTAACTGCAACACAAATTAAATACCTACCTTTTAATTACAGCAAGTCTGTCAAAAATGTACAGTTAGTATGAAAACAATACTTTGAGAGTTGGTTATAACTTCTGAATCTTCGAACTTATTAAATTAATTTCAAGAAATGACCTCTACTCTTTCCCTCTTTTCCATATCACTAGTGAAGAGATAGACCCACCTGTTCCTGCTCATTGAACCACGTGTGTGGCGGGCACTGCATCAGGTAGGAGCGGCCGGAATAGCACTGGTAGTAGTGGAAGCAGTCCTCGATCCTCAGGAAGTTCTCCTGACCGGCGCATAGTGTCTCCGGATTCTGTCTCAACGGGATTGAGAGGGCGGAGCCGCCGGCCAACGCCGCGGCGCAACACAAAAGCCAGATGGCCGCTAAAACCAAAGGAAATGGGGTAAGTGATAATTGTATATTTTAAAATCAATATTATGGTAGGTACCTACTAATAATCCCATACGTTACTCCAGCCTTTTGAATTCTTGGACTATACTCAATTAAACAGGAAAGCTGGCTAATCAATACTTATGTGTTTTATGTTAAAGGATGAGTAGTGACATAACATGAATGTATTTTAGCGTTCATACGAGTTCTCCGTAAGAAGAGTTTTGTATTCGGGTAGGTGGTTTTACTTATGTCTATAGTTTAATGACCAGGGTGGAAATCAAACCCAGAAAGCCTAGGATATGAGCGTGGCCTCAAAAACCTCTGTTTTGTTTTAAAGCATTTATACCTGTCTGTCTAATTTGCTGACTATTTAAAGTCAAGTCTAGGTAAGTTCGTATCTACTATAAAATAGGTTAGGTATGTCATTGTTTGAGTACCATATTGTATTGTGAAGAACCTACCTAATATAGTCGGCTATGTAGATAGTATGATATGTCAAAACAAACAAAACGAAATGCGTCCCTTCCTAAGTTCTTCAAAGTCCGTAAGCCTTTAAGACTCGTCTGGGACTCTTAGTTACCGTTTTACATTTACACATTTTTAATCTTTTAAGGGTATTAGCAATCACGCCTTTTATCCAGGTTAAGCTCCGACGCGGACTATCGACAAGACACTTCACTATTTAAGTGAAACCATTCATAGAATTTGATATATAAAATGAAAAATATAACAAAAAAAGTTGTATTGAATATAAATCATGCATTACATTATTATAATAAACTAAGGTATCATATACATTTTGCGTAGTTGACAATGAATATTGACAATAGCAATGAAATGAAAGTAAGCATAGCAATGAAAGTTGACAATAGCGCCTAAACTAGGCCGAGCCTGTAACTTGGACGCTAGTCTCTTCTATTAACTTCATTTTAACCTATTTATTGATTTGTACAATAAAACTCGGTAGAAGGCAAACTGCAATAGATGGTTGGCATTTTAAAGCTTTTGTTAGCTAATTAAGACATAAACAAACTTGAAATAACATTTGGGTAGTAAGTAGAAACTTATAAATCTTTTAAAATAGGTACTTAATATCTCTATGTGTGTTATAAAACATTTAACGTTGATAAGTAAGGACAAAATTTAATGACATTTTTTGTTGATTTTATCGCTTTCGTTCATAAACATATCAGATTACATAAGACACATAAATCAGTTACGTAAGTACCTGACTACATTATTACGCAACATCGTAAGAATTAAGTACGTAAATTAAATATTTTCGAAGCGTATTTAATATATTGATATTAGCATTTTATGAAGCATCTACCAAAAAATATTTATTTTTTGCAAGTTACCTACGAGTATAGTCATTTTTTTCAAACAATCTCGTCAAAATTGTTAATTACAACCCTTACAATAACCTAGGTATTGTTTAATAAACTTTAGCATGTATGCTCCATTTAACCTTAAACACTTTCCAATTGTACATTTAAATATTATCAATGTAAATAAAATGTAACTTACTGTTCATTGTGACCGCAACGTAACTCGCGTCAGTATTGCGATCCGCGACAAAAGTAAGATAAACCGGCGAAAGCCTTCAATTTTATCGAGATCATCGTATCTAGGGGAGTGATAACACGAGACGTCCCGCGATATGGCGCTGAGATATTGTCGATCAAACGCTTATCCGCGGTATAGGGTCTGTTTCTCTGTTGCGCCAAATAATCGCAAACTCTCCTTTTGTATTTCACGTTATAATACTTTCTGGATTAAAGTAAGAACCACGAAGTTTGACGACCTTCCTTCTCTATTCGAATTGCATGCCGGGGGTCCTATATGTATTATGTTTGATGTTACATACACATCACTTTTAAAATGGTTTAAATTAGTTGATTTATTTTCTAATGTTCCACTGCTGTTTAAAGGTGTCCCCAATTCTCATCCTCACATCTCTATCACTTGCCAGGGGCCCAATGATGATCGACGTTATCTCTAATCGAAATAATTCACTAAGAAAAAATACGACCAATTTGGCAATTTGGCAATTGCCCCGCAGATCTGTCCATCTCTCCATCGTTAACAAGTTAACATAATTAAACAAAAATCTCTTATTCTGCAATAAAATATCAGCGACTGAATATAGCTGTATTAAAAATCGCAACAGTGGAACGGTACATTAAGCTCAATTTGTGCGGTCGCATTATCAGGAGTCAACCGCTGGCCACATGACCTTGCGCCGCCGGTCACGCGAACAAAGCGCATCACACCACTGCCATTGTACAACATATCGAGTTAATACGGATTAAGGTTAAAAACGGGATACAAGACCGTATTGTGATGATATGTTAGAGCTCGAATTTGCGTTTATAAAATGACATAGTTATAACTAATAAAAAACCGGCCACGTGCGAGTCGGACTCGCGCACGAAGGGTTCCGTACCATTATCTATAAAAACGGCATACAAAATCACGTTTGTTGTATGAGAGCCCCCTTAAATATTAATTTTATTCTGTTTTTTAGTATTTGTTGTTATATACATGATCTGCAAAATTTCAACTCTCTAACTATCACGATTCATGAGATACAGCCTGGTGACAGACGGACAGACGGACGGAAGGACAGCAAAGTCTTAGTAATAGGGTTCCCGTTGGGTACGGAACCCTAAAAATGAGCGAATGTTAGAGGGTTCCCTTCGTAGCCGTCACCCCGCCACTCTTGATAGGACCTCTGTGTACACGTCAAATAAAATGTCACTGGGAAAAATATACTACTTACCTACATCTATTTTACTTACCTTTAGTTGGGAAATACAGTTCTATTTTTTGTTTATAATGTTATTTATTCATCATACATTTATAAGGTGACAAATTGTTATTTATATTATTGATGTAAGTGACAAGTCCACGGAGTTTTTTGGGACTCAGCCCGCCACACATGTCCACCACTGTTACTCCTGTAAGCCAGGATCGACAGCGGTGTCCATTGAAAACACCGAGGTTTGACACTCGGCGAGTCCCGGGGAAAAGCTAAATTGTCTTGGAACCCGCACGAATTTAATCGAAAAAGGTGTAGGAGGAGTTGGAAGAAAAATGTATCCACTTCCCTTCTTTGCAAAGCGGGTGACAAAAATAACTGTATTGGCTGAATTGCCACAGAAATAAAGAAGGCACCACGGATGATATTTGACATTAGTTGGACCTAACAATATTGAACAAAAACGATATTTTGGTTATTCATAGAAACTTCTAACGTATACTAGCACTTATATTTGTTTATTTATACGTAATACTTACACTATCGAGGGTCTCAAGGAAGCTCCTCCGTATTATCCGATATCCGATGGTCAAGATGTTTCTCTGAAAACTTTAAACAGTGCATTTTTACGTACAGGGAAATGCTGTCAATAATTTAGGCCGATATTTAAAGAAATATAAGTGAGTGCTTAATTTATTTATCAACCATATAATACTTAATAATAAGCCTTTATTTGTTTCCATGATATTATAAATATATATATGAAAAACTAAAAAAAACTATGTTTAGCAAGTAGGTATTTCATGTCATGGCCCCTTCCGGGTATAGACCTCCTCCAGTTGCCCCCATTTTTCCCAGTCGTTAGCTGTTTTCATCCAGTCTATTCCTGCCGATTGAAGTATGTCGTTTATCCACCGAGACCGACCTTTTGCCTCCCGGACCTGTCCATTTCGTTACTCGTTTGGGCCATCTTTCTTCATCTTTCTTCAGAAGAGCGGGCGATCACCCATACTTGGTACAAATATTTTATTAACAATTTTAAATGCACACTTTCCTTTAACTTCTAAAATATAAATTAAATCTCAACGTGTGAAAAGTCAGGCGGCCTGGCACCCATACAAACGACTGTTGAAAAGTTTTCAGAACCCAAGGTGAATGTTTTTTTCCCTTAATAGGAATAAAACCCTTAGTAATTAGGGTTCCCTACCTCAAACGGAAAAAAGAACCCTTATAGGATGACTTCGTTGTCCATCCTTTCAAGACCCTTTTACTCAGGAACGCGTTAAGTTATCAAGTTGAAATTAATAACAAATACAATGTCTGCAATCCCTTTGAGCTGTTGAATCAAACTGCGAACTCTAGGCAATAATAATATAGCGCCTTTACTGCGTATTCACACCCTTAAGGGAATCAAAACCTATAGGGCACTTCCCGTTGACCTAGATTCATAGAATTTGGAATGATGAAATGTTTTAAAGCACAAGTAAAAGTTAAAATCCTAAAACAGTAAAATACATTTGTAGTTTTGAACCCGGAACCCTTGGTGCGCGAGTCCTACTCTCACTTGGCCGTTTTTTTTAAACTATTGCAACACCCTTGCTACTTTTGAGAATTTGGTAGTTGCGATTCCTTAAAACTTCCAAGGACTTCACGATGGAGTTGTTAATTTTATTACGAAGTCACCAAGGTCTTTTTCAAATGTGTTTTACCTGTATTTCAAAATCGGAGACCAGATTGTATAAAAAAAATCACGTTTGTTGTATGGGAGCGCCCTTAAATATTTATTTTATTCTGTATTTTAGTATTTGTTGTCATAGCGGCAACAGAAATACATCATCTGTGAAAATTTCAACTCTCTAGCTATCACGGTTCATGAGATACAGCATGGTGACAGACGGACGGACGGACGGACGGACGGACAGCGAAGTCTCAGTAATAGGGTTCCCGTTTTACCCTTTGGGTGCGGAACCCTAAAAATTACCTTTTCGTCATAATAATTCTACTTCATAGGAATTTGGGTAGAGAGTTAGTACATATATTGGACTCATAATATTGGACTGTACCTACCTATTAGTTTTAAGAAAAACTACATAAATTTATTTCTGACTACTTATTTATGTTAACCCGTTGACTTGTATTTTAAGAATTAGTTTACCCTTTCTGATTCCCATTATATACAGAGTCCGAAAGTCCGTAATAATACTTTGGGTACATATACGCTAGCTCATATCATACTTAGAGACAGTTTATACCAAACTATCATAGTTTCTGAGTTGGACCTTTGAACATTTGTCACAGGAATCGTGTTCTGGCCTTTGGGAACATCCATAACCCTGTTCAACAGGGTTAACTACACTTATGAGGGGCGACAACAGATCATGCAAATTTTACATAGGTCTCGAGATATTACAAGTCATAGAAATTGACGACGACAAAAAAGTTGGAAAAACATGGTCGAATTTTGATCAAATTTTTATACCATTCAGTTGTATACCCAAACATCAAAGTATTATTTCGGACTTCTGAAACACCGTGTAAGACGTAATTGGCACATACGTTTTGTAGTAATGCTCAGTTGACTACTTATTTACATCGCTCATCAATGGCATATAAGCATGGTACTTAGATAGAATTACCGTAATGAAACGGTAGGTACATTTCACTTTAGCGGTTAAGAAAAACCCAACGTCACTATCATTCAAGAGGCTTTCATCCAATAGTGGACCATACTGATTGAAATATTTAATATATTATCTTACTTATCATTGATAGGATCAATACGGAAAACTAGTCTTAACGCCACTCTCACAATACTGGCTTAGCCAGCGTTTATCATTGACGATACTTTGAGTCCTGCGCAAATTGACGCGTCAATATGCAGGCGATCGAATTTATTTAGAATGATTTAATTAGCTCTGTATTTATGAAGATTGGATTTATATGGTAAAAGCATAGATTAACTAGAGTACCCATAACGACTCTTCTCTTCGTATGGCTCTGCGGTAATGATTCCGCCATTGTTGTTATCTCTTATTATTGTAGTATACGGCAACAGTATGGGAAAACAACAATGGCGGAGTCAGATAAACCAGAAAAATTTACCGCAGCGCGGGCTTGTTATGCCATCTCCGTTATAATATCTCCATGGGTAAAAGCCACGTAGCCAATTTTCTTCTTTATTTTTTACGATTTGAGTGAAATGATGATATTTTGATGGAATAAGATGAGGAATGCGTGCACCTGCGATTAGCGGTATTTATGGCAATGTCGAGTAATTCTAGCAAGGACAAATTCAATAAATACACATTATAAATAAAAAATGGATGATGACAGTGATAGATGGCGGATGAATCAGCCAATGTTAACATTCGCTCGGATTCATCCGCCATCTTTATCACTGTCATCATTAATTTTTATTTATTACGTGTATTTATTGAATTTGTCCTTGCTATTAATTACTTGACATTGGCGAAATACCCGCGCTAGTCGCAGGTGATGCCATTCCTCATCTTATTCCATTAAATATCATCATTTCGCTCATTTCGTAACAAAATAAAATAATAAATAAACATTCGCTCACGCTCTCATTGTCATTTCGTTGAATAATTAAGTTTTTCTGGTTCAATACAGGTCGTTTCAGTATTGGCAAAATAATTAACACGCGCCTGGACGCATCAGCTTGCCTGGAGCTTAGGTCACAAACCTTTACGTTTATAATATAATAAAGATATTTTGGCATTAAAAAAAAGTCAAGTTAATTCGCTCGCCCCAGTATGTTTATGGCATTCATTATCATCGAAGATGCTGTAGAACTTCACAAATGGCGTATTACATAATCATTACGGCTTTTAGTGCGCAGTGGAGACGGTTGACAAAGACGTTGGGCGTTTGAAACACTTTTCGTAACTAATCCCGAGATTGGAGGTAAACTGAGAATTAACTACTAGGGGTTTTTTGGTGATGGTATTACCCAGTTGTAACCTCGGCTTACATTTAAAATCTCGTTCATGTAATTCATTCATAATCTAATTTTAAGATCTGTTAATTCTTTGGTTTGTGGTGAGAAATAAACGATTTTTTTTCATTTCATTTCATTTTAAAGCATTCTTAACTTAGCCTGTAACTCATGTGAGAATATTTTGACATGAGTAATATCTAGGTGTAGATATTTATATAGGAAGGTTCTCAACATTAACTACGAATATCTACAGCCCTTTTAACGTCCCACTGCTGGGCACGGGCCTCCCTTCAATGCGCGGGGGATTCAGGCCATAGTCTACCACGCTGACCCAGTGCGGGTTGGCAGACTTCACACATCTATCGAGAACTAGTCAAGTTCCCTCAGACGTGCAGGTTACCTCACGATGTTTTCCTTCACCGTTTCATAGCAAGTGATAATCTCGGATGAAAATGAGATTCGCACATAAACCCAGAGGTGCGAGCCGGGGTTTGAACTTGCACACTTTGATTGCAAGGCGTGCGTTCGACCACTCGGCTACCACAGCTCAACATTCCTAACATAAAAAATATAAAAAAAAACGTCTCAATGCAAATTTGGTACAAACATACAAACCTAATTGTCTGGAGTAGGCTTTAACACTGTTCCATAATAACATTCAAGTATGTTGGGAATATCTCCAATATTATCCTCCCGAGCTCTGTCTTAACTTCGACGTATTTTTATAAAGTCAAATATTTTTTTATGACACGCAGACATTGGCTTATCTTTTATATATTGTAACTTTTTAGAAATTCTTTATTTTGTTGATGTTATAATTCGTATATACGTACCTCTAGTCTCTTATGACCTAAATTATGATTAGTTGTTTTGAAGTTATGAGGGAAAAGATGATCATACATATAAGTTAAATCACAATCCTAGGTATAGTCGTAAGAGGCTCGTCTTGACGACTAGGACAATAAATGTAAATTAGCATGATATCAAGAAAATTATAAATAAGAAAACTATTAACTTTTTAGGTTTAAAAACATTCCCATTTTCGTGCGTTAAACATAATGTCAATTAAATATTAAAGTATTTTTCTAAGAAATATTCCAAAATTAACGGTAACAAAACGGGCCTCTTAAATCTATTTCTTTAGACAAAATACATACGTTATACAGACACGATAAACTACATTAGTAGATTAATAAATATTTAAAATGATCATGACTTTTGTTATGGCTGGTAAATTTTCCAAAGATATGTACACGGGCTTAGATGCAGAAAAATAAAGTTAATTGCTTCATTCGTAAGCAAATTGCAACCTATTCCGCAATCCCAGTGGAAAAGTTTTCGAAGAATTTAAAAAATATTTTTTAGCTTCATTAGTTTGCCTTTGACCCGTGAAGTGAAAAAAATATTTATGTTTTTAAAAGTGATTACATTTTAATCGTGAAATGCGAGGAAGTGAATATTAGCAAGTATTTTTGCCAAGTCTCATATTAATTATTAGCGGATACCCGGCGTGTGCTACTACGATGAATGGACAGAATGTGCCTAATGCATTGTTTTAGTGGTCTAAAACCATCTTCGCATTAACCATATTCCTAATGAAAGCGAGGCACATCGGTTGGAAGGTTTCAAAGTCTATAACGGAAATAAGTAAAAACATTTGTTTTAAAAAATGGAGCATTTGTTAGCCTTGCTGAAGATATCGATGCAAAGCGTTGAAAATAATGTGAGCTATCTGCCAGTCTGTTTGTTACGGGTAATCTCAGCAACGGTTGGACCGTTTTTGACCAAACTTTCACTGGCAGATAGCTGACGTTAAATGAAGTAACTTAGCTATCTGTTATTTTATTTTTAGAAAAATAATTAGGCTTTCTTCATTCTAATTTCAAGATATGTTTCTTTTTGTATTATAATCCGAATGAGGCTAAGAATCAGAGTTTTAAAGTATAATACATACATAAGTAATAAACAAATTTATTTTGAACTAGCTGTGCCCGCGACTTCGCCCGTGTGGACTTTAGGGAGATTACCCGGAAATATGGGTATTATGTTTTTCCCGCGGAACCCTAATGCTTTTTCTAAAATTAAAGTAGCCTAAGTTACGCCTTGGAACGTCAGCTATCTGTCAGTGAAAGTCCCATTGAAATCTGTTCAGCCGTTTAGAAGTTTACCTCAAACAAACAAACAGACAGACAGACAGACAGACAAAAAATTTTAAAATTGCGTTTTCGTTATAGGTATCGTATATACTTTCATACGCATTTGGTAAAAAAGTGTTATTATGATATTACAAACAGACACTCCAATTTTATTTATTTGTATGTATAGATGATGAATCTCCTCATCAAGACGATTGCAGACGTAGATAGGTGCTTTCTGTATAATTTATTAAACAATGATTACTCATCAATAAATGTGGCCTTCATAATTTCGAAACTGTGCGAGGTGTTTCGAAATACGCAGTAGTGCCATGATCTTAAGATTTGTTGCTCTCAATAGAATGATAAACAATACAGTGGGCCGTGATAACGTAATCAACTGATAACATTCTGACACATCCATCTGCTGGCTTTTCCGACTGTGGAAGGTTCTCGGCAATGGAGATCTAGAAACAAATCGTAAAGTCTCGCTAAAACTCAAAAATGGCTGAAACAATTTTGGAACGTAGTTCCTTATGGCGCGTTGCGAAAGGGGGCTAGGCGGAAAAAAATAAGACTAAAAGTGTCGACCGACACTTTTGTAAATGTGTGTGTGAGGGTAAAAGTTGTAACGACACTTTTGTAAATGTGTGTGTGAGGGTAAAAGTTGTAACGACACTTTTGTAAATGTGTGTGTGAGGGTAAAAGTTATAACGACACTTTTGTAAATGTGTGTGTGATTTCGGTTTCGATTTCGATAATATATATATATATATATATGTGTGTGTAACAAAAGGAACTTCGTTCCATCCGGGTGTCCCATGACACCTCTCATTTTTTTTTCTTATTTTTTAATAAAAAAAATGACGGTTATTCGAAGTTCGCCGACTCAGAAAAATCTGGCCGTTCGAATGGTATATTAACTCATTTTACGATTTTTTGTCGTTTAGTAAGGATTGCCTTTCAAGCGTCGATATATAAGTTGAAACACAAATCTTTCAGACACAATAATTAATAGAGGTACAAAATCGCCATCCGCATGGCAAGCATGACAAGACTTCTATAAGAAGTACCTTTAATGCAGCTTACATTTTTAGGTCCAACTAATGTCAAATAACATCCGTGGTGCCTTCTTCATTTCTGTGGCAATTCAGCCAATACAGTTATTTTTGAAATGGAGGGAAGTGGATACATTTTTCTTCTAACTTCTCCTACACCATTTTCGATTAAATTCGTGCGGGTTATAAGACAATTTAGCTTTTCCCCGGGACTCGCCAAGGGTCAAACCTCGGTGTTTTCAATGGATACCGCTGTCGATCCTGGCTTACAGGAGTAACAGTGGTGGGAATGTGTGGCGGGCTTAGTGCCATAAAAAAAATACTTCTATAACGTATCATGTCGTACAGAGTCGCTCTATCACCATCTAAATTCACACGAGTAAAAGAAACGGGATTGGCTTTTCTCACACTTTGTCTTGTCGCGACCGGCTGTGCTACCAATCACTGAGTTAAGCCATCGGCACACTGGGGCGTAACTTAGGGGCGTAACTAGGGCGTAGCTTCAAAATGTTTTCCAATACCAAAACAAACTCTATGGCAATATGTATAAAGATTAAATTTATATGGTAAAAGGCCCGCGTCAAAATTCGCTCGCGCTGTCAGCGTCATTTCTTTGTAGAATAAACTTTTTATAAGCTTTATATTAACTTGCAATGTATGTATGTCCGGGTGGATTCTTGCAACTGAATTTTAAATCAGTTATCTTTAACCGATTGAGCTGAAATTTGATATACACGCTTATTCTGGATGACAATGCATGCTTAGCTAAGTGACGTCATTCTAATTCCAATATGGCGGATCATCCAAGATGGTGGAATATTTATTTTTTCTGCACTACCGCAGTATGGTTATCAAATGAAAGGGTTTGCTGAGGAGAACACGAAAACTAAAGGCAATTAAATAAAAGCTTGTTTTTTTTAAAAAAAATATCATTAATTTATTCTGTGTTAATACAGTTTTGCCAAGGCAAAATAATTGACGCGTGAGGGTGGACGCCCCAGTGTGTGGAAGGCCTTATGCGCTTAGATTAAAAGGCATATATCATTTTTATAGTTGACCATGTTTTAGATTATTTTTACGTTCATAGGAATTATGCATCATACTCGGGTATAAAACGATGTTTAATTGCAATCTCAATTTTAATTGGTTTTAATCCATTTAAAAAGGCTTTGTAAAACACTTTTGTGGCACAAATATTCCATTGTATGTGATTTGTAGATGAATTGAAGTTCCTTTAAATTAGTAGGTAACATTTTTAATATATTTTTTTTACAATGTTTTTGTTTGAATTTTACGCTCATGATGGTCTCCGAAGGAGAAGCAGGTGAAAGCATAGATAGGTTATCGATTTCAATTAACTACATCATCATTTATACATCATCACGCCTGTATTCCCCGAAGGGGTAGTCAGAGGCGCACTATAGTACACCCACACTTCGCCGATGTATTTAGGTCCCAATGTAATAAAGGGCGAGCGTATTGCCATTATACCGGGCACGTTCCCCCTCAATACGAGGTAGATTTGGGCCATAGTCCACCACGCTGGCCCAGTACGGGTTGGTGACCTTCACACGCCCTTCTATAGACGTGCAGGTTTCCTCACGATGTTTTTATTGAAAATGACATTCGCACATGAAAATCATCTCAGAGGTTAACTGTGGCGGTTAACTGTGGGAAAATCATCTCAGAGGCACCCCTTACGTTCAAAGCGGGCTCGTTCTACCAATTTAAATGAGTAAAACGTTGCTTGAAGAAGGCCTTGATTGGTATACACCTTCTATGCTTGGTCTAAACAGACTAAGGCTTTGCCCAATAAACAGGGGCTTTTCTACCAACCCCTTAGAGTATAGTTGTTAACTGATATTTTGTACTGAATTAGCTGTCGAAATCTGTAAGTATTATTAAAAACTTGACAGGTGGTGGTAAGGGGACTGGTATAAAAAAATACATTTTACACTGAAGTATAGCAAAGAGTTTACTAAGCAACAAAGTGAATAAAGCATCGAGTTTCAGCTCCCACCGTGCCAAAAAGGAAAAAGGGCCGCGGGCCAGATGGGAAGTGAAAGACTTTTCCAAAACATTTTCAGCTTCAGTCCAATCGCTTTGAGAACAATTTAAGTTTTTTTTCGTGTGTTGCCGAGCTAAATTATTAGTTTAAACTGCTCAAATTATAATTATAGACATAGACTCAGTAGCAGTGGTAGCCGAGTGGTCGAACGCACGCCTTGCAATCAAAGTGTGCAGGTTCAAACCCCGGTTCGCACCTCTGGGGAGTTATGTGCGAATCTCATTTTCATCCGAGATTATCACTTGCTATGAAACGGTGAAGGAAAACATCGTGAGGAAACCTGCACGTCTGAGGGAACTTGAATAGTTCTCGATAGATGTGTGAAGTCTGCCAACCCGCACCGGGCCAGCGTGATGGACTGTAGCCTGAATCCCCCTCGCATTGAGGGAAGGCCCGTGCCCAGCAGTGGGACGTTAAAAAGGCCTGTAATAAATAAAAAAAACGTTATAGATGACGGCTTGGTCTAGTAGTTGAGGCTCACTGCACCAGGGGGTTGCATGTTCGATTCCCGCCAGTGGCAAATTACGGAAATAGCCTTTTCGGAATGTCTAGTTGAGACTGGGGGCGACTTCAGTACATTTTAAGCTACAAATAGTACAAGGTTTGCTTAGTTTGGGATCATATAATTAGTATGTGTTGTCTGACGATATTGAAATCCTTACTATATACATATATAATATAATATGTACTCGTAAATATATAATTATATTAATATTATAAATGCGAAAGTAACTCTGTCTGTGTGTTACGCAATCACGCCTGACCGAACTACTAAACCGATATTAATTAAATTTATTACAGAGATAGTCTAGAGCCTGAGAAAGGACAAAGGCTACTTTTTAATTCGAAAAGGGCTGTAAAGGGTTGAAATAGGGGATGGAAATAAGGTCATTTTAAAAATTAAAAATGCTGGCGAAAGTTTCTATTCCACGCGGACGATGCTATGGTATTATTATACGTTTTGTTTTAAACTTCCCCGTTCATATTATTATTGTAGATATTAACTCAGTACCTACTATAATATATTTAATAGAATCAGAATCAGAATCGGGTAGTACCTGTTGCAGTAAATAAAAGGTACTCTGTGATTCCAGTGTATGAAATAAAAATAATCAAAATTAGGTACATATTATTATAACAACAAATTTTATTTTTGGTAATTTTATATAGCCCAGCCTTTTTCTAACCTACCTACTTATTGAAGTAGATATATTGACACAGAGCTTGTTTTGGTTTGGGCAAACATTTGTACTTGCGACTTTTGACATTCCAGTGTCCCTTAAGCTCCATTTACATTGCGACGCTAGTGGCGTGAAAGTAGTGGCGTGAAAGTAGTGTCGTGACATTAGTTTCATCAACAGTTTCACAGTGTAAACGCCAAGTTTCATGCATTCATCGATGCATGCATTGTGAAACTAGGGCTTAAAGCTTATTAGACATAGTTCGATATGACGTCACTCGACAAGTCTGACATTTGAAAGAGATAAAACTAATGCTGAGCCTACCGTTATTTTTGAGTTCACAAAAGACATCCCGTTTTGTAAATATCTAAAGTTATACCAATGATGAATGTTGGGCCGTCATTAACCCCCATACACTCTTCACAAATAAATTTAATTAAACGTCAAACTGTACTATCTCGCTAAGTGAAATGAAATCGTTACAGACACAGACAAACAGTTTTTGTAAATAATATGTAGATACAATCAAAGCGAAATGTTGGGAATTGTGATATTAAAATGTTTCATTAATGTGCCGAGTCCAGGGGCGGGTTAAATTCGCGCTAACAATTCTTTGCTGTTTCTCAAACGAATAATATTTACTTATAGATAAAGTTCATTTATCACCGACTGTCATCGATGACGCGAACGAATGTTGTAGCATTGTCGCGTGGCTTTTACCACTTAAATTCAATCCTTATGTTTATGAACGTAGAGTTCGCAATTAGTAATGGCGAAAAACGCGCATCTTTAGACGCTCCGATAGGTGCGGCTTAACACGTTGACACTGCGCGGGACACACGTATACATCCCAAAACAATTGAATACTAATTGATTTAATTATGCAAAGCTCCAATAGGTACCTACGAATAAATAAGCAATGCAGAATTGAAAATAGGTAGTTAGGACAAACTACCTATTTTCAATTCTGCATAATATTCATAACATTAATAATCGTATGGAAGTTATTAGTATTGAGTTGCCTTACGGGTAGGTAACTCATGTTCATCCATACCTACACTTAAGCCCTCTACACGCTGGGCCGTCATGAGCCACGCGTCAATATTTTAGTCAAATACCATATATACTACGTATATATATTGTACCTATTTTCGTGGTGAAGCCATGCCACTACTCGTCAAAATTAGCTCGTGTTGTCAGTGTGACTTCAGTGAAGAATGAACCTTTCATGTGAAACATCTAATGGCGCGCTTGGCGATTGACAGCGACTGTTGATGCCGCTATGCCGTGATCCCAAAGCTTCGTGGCTCCTCGGTTCTTTCCACCGCTTAGAGTCCCCACCGGCTGACTCCGCTCACTCGCCGCTACGACGTTAATGTTTTATGTTTCACATCTGCCAGGAGTCCTGCGACGGCTCAGTTTTTTCTGTGTCAGTTAATACAGTTCGTTTTGGTATTGGCAAAAATATTACGCCCGAGTGTCGATGCCCCAATATGCTGGAGACCTTAGTCGAACGGATAAGTATTTCCTGCCGTGAGCTTTCGCACAATACTGAAACTTTCTCTTCTAATTTCTTCTCCAATATAATTTGTATTTGGTCACGCCACGATCAAACGAAGCATAATACTTTGAGCGTAAAAATACGCCTATACAGGTGTGTATCAGTAGTCCGAAATAATATTTTAAGTACATATACGATAGCTAATTATAGATGCATAGTGAAGATAGATTATACTAACTATCATAGTTTCTGTGTTACAGGCCTTTTAACATCTGTCACAGGTATCGTGTTCTGGCCTTTGGGTAGACCCATAACCCTATTTAGCAATGTAAACTACACGTATGAGGGGCGGTTACCAATATACACGAAACAGAACATGCAAATTTTACATAGAACTCGAGATATTACGAGTCATAGAAATTAACGACGAAAAAAAAGTTGGAAAAACATGGTCAAATTTCGATGTTTTTTTTATACCATTCAGTTGTATACCCATTAATGATGCAAACGTCAAAGTATTATTTCGGACTTCTGAGACACCTTGTATATTAATAATCCGTAAGAACTGTCTGTTGGGTCTGCTCTAGAATTATTTCTCATTCAACATTACAAACTTTCTACACTGAAGTATATCTTAATGCAATCGATACATTATAGTTCCACTGCGCGCCGGCAAATAGCTACAAGGAACTTGGAACCATTGTTGTAGAGTCTTTGTTATTGGCGTAGCTACCGCATATATACCTACTTAATACCTAGGTATAGTCAGCTAGATATAGCAGTGGTACCCTCGTTGGTAGAACGCCTTGAAAGTAGGGGGGCGCAAGTTCAAATCCCAGGCCCGCACTTCTGAGATGATATTCATGTGCGAATGTCATTTTCAATAATGATTACCACTTGCTGAACGGTGAAGAAAAACATCGTGAGAAAGCCGTACGTCTATAGAAGACGTGCGAAGTCACCCACTCGTACTGGGCCATCGTGATGGAATATGGCCCAAATCTCTCTCGTATGGAACGGGAATGTGCCCGGTAGAATGGCAATAAGCTCGGCCTCTGTTACATCGGGATCAAAAATATATCGGCGAAGAGTGGACCGTCGTGCACTGTTGAGCGCCTCTGCCAACCCCTTTGGGGAATACAGGCGTGATGATAGTATAGTCAGCAAAAGCGACAGCGTAAAGGCAGTACCAATCAACCGCTCGCGCCTAATTTTTGTTTTGACAATGCCGAACTGTAAAACACAAATAAATAAAATATATAATTCAACGAAATTATTTTAATTAAAATTTTAAATAAATAAATTATTCAACGAAACGAAAAACGAAAGCGAGGCAGTAATATTTAGTGATATATTTAGAATAAAGAGTGTTTTTTAAAGTAAGTAATTCTTAATTTGAAATGAATTAGGTAGAAAATTATATTTTATGTTGTAATACTACACTCAACCTAGATTAAATAAGTGTGTAAGAAAGCGAACGCCTGGAATTTAATTAGTCTAAATGTTTATTCATAAATCTCGGGTGCGCAACAGGTTGTAAGATAAGCTCGCGTGGTTTGAGGATCCTCTACACTTGACAGACGGTTGAAATTTATTTAGCTATCGAACGAATTAAAATCACTTTACTTGCTTAGGTAACGATGGCTCACTTAACCAGTTGGTTGCAGATTCGATTCCCGCCTAATTTGCACTGGCATGCGTGAAACTGGGATCGCCCACAGTCCATTGTATGATACCCATAGTACAAGTTTTGCTTAGTTTGGGAATACGATGAGTATGTGTAGTCTGTCGATAACCTAATAAACCTAAATAATAAATAAATAAACCTAACACTCTACTTATCCCAATACCAAAACAAGTATTAACTCATAAAACAGCACATTTAGCGGAATTGCTTTACAATCAGGAAATGAATTCGTGCAGAGGAATTGCTTAACATCTTACTTTTTGGATGTCGTTTAAAAAGATCTGCAAATCTGTGTTCGACACTTCGACACTCGTTCTACGAATTAAGTGTTCTAAATATCAAGTATTGTTACAATAATTAGGCGTGTGTAAGAGGTCCATAAGCCATATTCAGAAAATCCTACATATGATTGAGTGAGGGCGGGCGCGGGATGCGAGGAGCGGGCACCGCGGAGAGGGCGGGCGACTTTATCACTCACCAGCTGTGACCGACGGTTCCTGACTGATAACTTTGATAAACACCATTTGCACATAGCAATAGGCATAAGACAATAAGCTACAGCTAAAGTGGTTGCACTACAGTGCACCTATGCCCATAGTAGTAGATTAGCGACAGACATAAGCGATTTTTTTTACTATACAGGAGAGCATGTGTGTTCTTTTCCTGTACAGTCTATTCTTTTAAGAAATTTGCTCCCCCTCGAAATCAGGATGTCCACTAACCGTAATAATTTCAAATTTAAAGTAAGACAACTGTACCGGAAACAACTGGCAGATTCTTAACATATTACTTCAATCTCTCAACAAACTGAATTTATTATTATAATATTATTATATATAGGTATTTAAGTATGTATGACTTAGGTATATTATTAGGATTATGTATAATAATTACGGTATTTAAGTGTACAAAATTTTATTAAATTGGATTTAATCATAATTTTATTAGTTTTAGTATGTATTCTACTATCGTATATTTATATATATATATATATATATATATATATATATTAACGTATATATATTAACTTGCAATGTATGTCCGGATGGAATCTTACAACTGAATTTTAAACCAGTTATCTTTAACAGATCAAGCTGAAATTTGGTATACACGCCTATTTTGGATGACAATGCATGATAAGCTATGTGACGTCATTCTAATTCCAATATGGCGGATCTTCCAAGATGGCGGAATAGTAATTTTTTCTGCACTACCACAGTATGTGTATCAAATGAAAGGGTTTGGTGAGGAGAACACGAAAACTAATTGAAAGCTTGTTTTTAAAAAGTTTTTTTACCATGAATTTATTTATTTCTTGCACCCACTTTGTTTTTTTTCTCTCTCTCTACATCACTCTAAGGTTGGCTGGTAGAAAATGCCTGAGGCATTAAGCTTACCTTGTACATTTTACTTTTGATAATTGTGAAAAAAATAAATAAATAAAATATACTCATTCGACGCCGAAAAATTAGCTGATTCCAAATATGTGTATAAGTCAATATCGCCCAAAAGTGTCGCTTAAGTCAAATAGCCATCATCCCACGAAATTTTCCCTAGAAAGTTGTTATAACAAGTATGCATCCTTTGGTCATGGACAGTATGTGAGTGAAATTATTTCATGAAGGCAGAGGCTTAAACAATTTACTCTCTCCCACAAAATTATAAAATCAATTTAATTTTATACAACCCTAGGCATGGTCAGTTAGGTCGCTTGTACCTTCTGCTGTTAATCTTTAGATCAAAGTAAGTTCAAAAGTACAGACGAAGCAGTGGTAGCCGAGTGGTCGAACGCACGCTTTGTAAATCAAAGTATGCAGTTTCAAACCCCGGCTCGCAACTCTGGGATTTATGTGCGATTCTCATTTTCATCCAAGATTATCACTTGCTATGAAACGGTGAAGGAAAACATCGTGAGGAAACCTGCACGTCTGAGGCAACTTGTCTAGTTCTCGATAGATGTGTGAAGTCTGCCAACCCGCACTAGGCCAGCGTGGTGGACTATGGCCTGAAATCCTCCTCACATTGAGGGGAGGCCCGTGCCCAGCAGTGGGACGTTAAAAGGGTTGTAGTAGTTAGTAGTTAGTTTAAAAGTAACAGCCGATTTTAGTCACGCCGATTTTTAAGGACAACTTAACACGTCAAAGGTCATATTGAAAACGATATTAAAATATTTCTTATTAGCTTCTGCCCGCGACTTCCTCTAATTCGATTATTCCGCAGTACTCGATTAGGTATGCAATATCGTTATAAATTATACCCGACTAGCTGAGAGTGATGTTATAAAGTCTATGATTATAAGTCTATAATACCCGATTCATGTTCGGGAATTTTCCCGTTTTTTCCACATTATTCGTTGCTGCTCCGCTCCTATTGGTCGTAGCGTGATGTTATATAGCCTATAACCTTCCCCGGTAAATGGACTATTCAACACAAAAAGATTTTTTCAATTCGAACCAGTAGTTCCTAAGATTAGCGCGTTCAACCAAACAAACAAACAAACAAACAAACAAACTCTTCAGCTTTATAATATTAGTATAGATATGTTATTCTGATGTATAAACAACAAAACTGTAAAGAAAGTTTCATCAAAATCCGTTCAGTAGTTTTTTCGTGAAAGAGTAACAAACATAAATCCATCTTCATAAACTTTCACGTTTACAATATTAATAGGATTTCAAACATTTGTTTATATTAAGTTAGAGAACCTATGTTTTTAGAGTTAGTTAGTATAGGTACCTACTTTGAATCACATTTTATAACACTACGGGGAGCTTATACAAACTTGATTACACATAAAGTCATTGAATGGGCTATAAGTCAAGACTTTGGTCGGTTAACTAAACAATTCACGGGCTATTTAGCCATACATAATGGCCTTGTATTTAATAATTGGTAGCGCTAACTGTTGTTATATCATACTGTTGTATCAGAGAGGCAATTTCCTCGAAGGAGGGTTCGCAAGAAGTGCCTGCCTATACACATAGTTAGATACTCTAATGTGATAGCAGCACTTGCTATGCCTTGTCCTCATGCTTATAGGGTTGTCAACGATAAAAATAGAATTATCTAATATTTTGATCACGGCATGGTCCAGTTGTTGGACTATGGCCACTCGGCTCACAGCACGGGGTGGTTGAAGGTGCAATACCCGTCAGCGGCACATTTCGGAATTTATCCTGAATCACAGTAATTCACCAACCCGCACTGGGCCAGCGTGGTGGACTAAAGCCCAAAAATCTCCCTCGTATTTCGGGAGAATGTGCCCGGTATAATGGCAATAGGCTCGCCCCTTATTACATTGGGACTAAAATACATCGGCGAAGTATGGGCGCACTGCAGTGCACCTCTGCCTGTGCTAATGTATTTCTTTAATTTTCCGAAAACTTATTGTAGTATTTTGTTTCGTAGTGGTAACCCTGATTGTCAATAAGTAGAGTACTCGCATAGCGTGTCGCCTGAAGTCTCAAGACTCCATAGTTGCTCCATAAATACGAATTACCGCAATTATTCGCCACATTACCATTTAAATGGGCTGTAGCATTTACATTTTTTACTTCTCCATTCGTCTTATTTAACTACTACTTGTGGATTAATTTAATGGAACGAATGATTTTCACCATGCTTCATGTATTTCACATGTTGCAACCCTGGGCGTCAAGACGCGTGCGTCGAATTACTTGCCAATATTAAAACTAACTGTAATGACTCACTGAAAAAGTTCATTCTTCAAGGAAATAACAGTGATAGCGCGAGCGAATTTTGGCTCGTGCCGTAGCTTTTACCACAGAAATTCAATCTTAATGTGTATTATAACAGAGTTCCTTTTGGTATTGGCAATTTTTTTGCAGCGCGCTTCTTGACGCTTTTGTGTGTTTCTACTAAGGCTTGAATGTTTAATGAGCATGCTTATTACTTATATACACATAGGTAGGTACTTATAGGTGTGTTTTGGACATCGATCATATGGATTTGGATTCAGATATTGTTTTTAATATCCATAAATAATTTAAGCAATCTCATACAGTTTTACGCATATTTTTTTAAACAAGCCTCTCTCGCTTTCGGAACTGGAACACTCCTGTTACGTTAGGCCCCAGTTTAATTTTATTTTATTTCCTTCCGCTCACTTTTACCTTCTTTGCGAATTCAACATTCAATTAGCAGAAACGATATTTTTATTGTTACATAAAAGTAGGTGCTTAATTAATTTAGGAAGCAAAGGTAAATAGAACATGTGTTTTGATTTATATCTCATTAGTTTTCTGAAGGGATTTTTGGATTTTATGTGTGAATATCCTGTTATATCCCTAATTATTGGGCTGCTAACCCACTGGCCAAGCCTCAAATCTACTCGTTACAATTTTTTTGCCAATACCAAACTGAACTCTGTGTAGATATACATAAAGATGTAATTTGTGGTAAAAGCCACGCGACCATGTGTCAAATTTCTCTCGCGCTGCCAATAAGCTTTTTCTATAAATGCCGAAACAATTCCTCCGGTAAAGCTCTAAAGGTCACCTCACGGCCAACAGCGTAGTCCATTCAAAAAAAAAAAAACCGAAACAATATCTAGAGTACCTACGCATACTTTTCTTTTCGTATAGATCTGCGGCGATTGCGCCTTTTGCCGTCCGATGCCTAATAGACCGTTAAGTGAGAAAACCCAATTATAAGCAACAAGCAAAATTAATCCGACTAGGAATTATAACAAAACCCATATTTGTTTATATTTATCTTAACAACTACGAACGTTAAAAAAATAAGACCAAGACAAGCCTGTACATAAAACGTTTCCTTTTCTGACTACTATCAAGCTATTTATGTAAGTACACCCAATCTTAAGGTACAAGCTAATATGCAGAAAGTGATGTCTCAAGAAATTGTAGAGGCATAGAGAGTTATCTCCACTTATCCCGGTAATTATAAATGTTACAAGAATAAAACCAGGACTGGCTGATAGAGAAATCATTTGGCTTTTATGTACTACTAGTTTCTAGGCGCGACTTCGAACGCACACACTTTGATTATTCAATATCGTTATAAATGATAGATATTATTCTGATGTACAAACAATAATACTGTAAAGTTTCATCAAAATCCATTCAGTAGTTTTTTCGTGGAAGAGTAACAAACATCCATCCTCACAAACTTTCACATTTATAATATTACTAGGAATAGGAATATAGGAGTATAACTCAAGTTAGCCAAAACGTCACTTAACGACCTTTTAGACATCGGACGTCCGGCTTACGTTCTCCTCACTCAAACTTGATGCTTTCTTAGAATACAAGTAATCGGAAACCTGAAAGAACAAAGGGTTGAGTGCAGGTGCAGAGTTCCTTTCGCTTTGACATAAACACCCTTTGACAGCAGCGCGCTCGAGCAGACTTTCTTTATTATCCCTTATATCGACATATTATTCTTGACCCACGCTATTATACAGGGTGTTTCAGAAGTCCGAAATAATACTTTGACGTTTGCATCAGTAGGTATCGGATATACGAGTATAACCAAATGGTGTAAAAATGTCATTAAAATTCAATCACATTTTTTCAACACGTTTGTCATCGCCAATTTTGAAATCTTCTTTTACAACATCTGCGCTGTTCAGACTGCGCCAGAAATCGGTATCTTCTATACAAATAAATAAAATTGGAGTGTCTGTTTGTAATATCAAAATAACACTTTTTTACCAAATGCGTATGAAAGTATATACGATACCTATAACGAAAACGCAATTTTAATTTTTTTTGTCTGTCTGTCTGTCTGTTTGTTTGAGGTAAACTTCTAAACGGCTGAACCGATATCAATGGGACTTTCACTGACAGATAGCTGACGTTCCAAGGCGTAACTTGGGCTACGTTAATTTTAGAAAAAGCATTAGGGTTCCGCGGGAAAAACATAATACCCATATTTCCGGGTAATCTCCCTAAAGTCCACGCGGGCGAAGTCGCGGGCACAGCTAGTTTCTAATAAATAAAAAAAACAATATTCTAAATGATATAATACTTAAATATTATATAAATGATTTTTTTGTTCAAACCGAGGTATTTTATCCATAAGAGGTTCGGTTGCATAATCTTTCGTCAGTATTTTACTAAAATTTACCAAATACATTTATCCAAAAAAAAAATTTATAAAAATATCTCCCTTTTTATTTACGCTTCTTAATTATGTACCTCAAATATTGTTTCAGACTTCTGATAAACCTTGGATATCTCAGTTTACTTCGCCGTCACTACAATAATAGCAATTAAGTCTTTAAGTTAATTAAAATTGGGGTCGTCAGCTGAAGGAGAAATGGTTTAGATCTAGTTTATTTTGTCAACAGCCGTTGTTTGACGAGTTAAACGTGGCTTTGTAAGTTCGACGATATAATTGATAACTAGTCTCAGCCTTCAGTATAATCTTCGTAGAATTCATAATCACATTAAACATAGGTTATATTCACACGGTAAAACCCACTGCACAGACCATTGAATATTTGTCACAGATATCGTGTTGTGGCCTTTGGATACATCCATAACCGGATTAAACTTGATAATTTCGCATATTTTTTTATGTTTAACTTTCCGTAAGTTTTTTATACCATTCAGTTGCATACCCGATACTCTTGTAAACGTTATAAATAAAGTATTATTTCGGTCACGTTTATAATAATTTATAGTTTTTACTAGGGTTCCGTACCCAAAGGGTAAAACAGGAATTACTGAGACTTCGCTGTCCGTCCGTCCGTCCGTCCGTCTGTCACCAGGCTGTATCTCATGAACCGTGATAGTTAGAGAGTTGAAATTTTCACAGATGATGTATTTCTGTTGCCGCTATAACAACAAATATTAAAAACAGAATAAGATAAAATATTTTAGGGGGCTCCCATACAACTAACGTGATTTTTTTGCCTTTTTCATAGATAATGGTACGGAACCCTTCATGCGCGAGTCCGAATCGCACTTGGCCGGTTTTTTTGTTATAATAATTTATATGTTGAAGGAATTGAACCAGCAACCTGGGCCTCAAGTAACTTTATTGTGGTGGGGTAGATATGATTTAATTTTTTAAGGCATGAAAACAATAACTCATATCGATATAATAATAATAGCCTTGAAGCCATTTGGCTAGTAATATTATAGCTAAATAATACTAGCCAAATGGCTTCAAGGCTACCTGGAATAGACGTATGTCAGGAATATTTTGATGTTGTCTCTTTCTCTCGTTTGAAATATACAGAGAGCGAGCGAGATAATCCGTGACAAAGGTCTTGTCGTGACAAGCGTGCGAACCCCACTGGTCATATTTTATATCAATATACATGCTTTAACTTGACCTTGTAAGTCCGGATTTCATGGTTTTCCTTTCATTGCATTTACCAAGTTTCTTAGAGAGATTCCACCCTTATAGTTGACCCTAACGATCGATGCAATAAAAGTACAGGGTGTAATTTTTACAGATTTTAGTTGGTTCGATTCCCGGGTGTGATAAGCGATTTTTCGAAAATCTTTGAATGCAGTTTTCTTTCTTTTCAAAAATAAAGGATTTTTTTCGTTGAGTAATATTTTCTATATACAGTATTAAGAGTACTTTCCCTTCAGGTGGCATTACAAAATTCCACCCTGTATATAAAAATCAATGCCACTTTTCGTTGTAAGCTAACTCCTCCTAAACGGCTGGACCGATTTGAATGATTTTTTTTGTATGCGTTTGGGTGGCACCCTGGATGGTTTAGATTCACAATTGGATTCACAATTCGGTAGGTGGCGCTGCTTTCGTATGTCACTCATTCTAAGCCTTCACACTTCTAAAAAAAACTCTACATTTAATAGTCCTAATTGATAGATAGGTTAAAAACACTCGTGTTTTGTTGTAGCTATAACTCCGCCAATCAATTACTATATTTTGCGTGTGATCGGTCATCCTGCGTAAAAAGTATGTAAAATATGTTTAATTAATAGATAACATTGTAATACATCATCACTCCTGTATTTCTCGAAGGGGAAGGCAGAGAATAAACTATATACACCTTTATATAGACGTGCATGTTTCCTCACGATGTTTTTCTTCACCTTTCAGCAAGTGGTAATCAATTTAGAAAATTACATTCCCACATAAAAAAAAAACAGAATTGCGGACCTGATATTTGAACCAACACCTCTTGAGTTCACGACGAGAATTCTATTATTTATGCTACCACTGCTGAAGTTATCGAAGCTCTCTGGTTTTTTGTCTTTAAATACTAATATCACTTTAATCCAAATATCTTGACAACGAAAATGTCAAGGACTAATCAATTAAAGGCACGCAAAACATTCATTAAGTAAACTTGAAAAAAAACCATGAGATTTAAACTTTCCTAATGATGATCATGATTAGGCAATGTATTCGTAAGACTTTATAAACACAGCAAAACCGGCTGCCGGGAGTGCTGGACCCCAATTTTTTGTTTCATTGACATCATCTCGAAAATATACGACCAATTTGACGTTTTGTTTCGACATATCTCGAATAGTGATGTATGTCGATCTCACGAGAATCGCCCCGCTGTAAGGCTCACTGGGGCGTCGACACTCATGCGTCAAAATTTCTGCCAATCCCAAAATGAACCGTATAGACAAATATATAAAGTTCAATCCTCAACTGAATAACACTAACAGCGCAAGCGAATTTTGACAAATGGCGGCGTGGCTCTTACCCATGGAGATGTTATAACGGAGATGGCATAACAAGCTCGCGCTGCGGTAAATTTTTGTGGTTTATCCGACTCCGCCATTGTTGTTTTCCCATATAGTTGCCGTATACTACAGATACATGAGATAACAACAATACAGAGTAAAGTCGTTATGGGTAGTCTAGTTACCCAACTAGAGTACCCGTAACGACTCTACCTTTTGTGTGGTTTTGCGGTAATTATTACGAGTAGAATGGAAGGAATGCAATCTCCTATGGGAAAAATTTGAAAAGGTGTCCGTCGAAAAGCAATAATTACTAGTTCAAAAAACGGCGCTAGTGTCGACAAAGTGTATGGTATGAATATAGCAATTGTATACTCAGCATACTTCAGTTCATCCACAAATGCTGTGCTATATTCATACCATACACTTTGTCGACACCAGCGCCAATGTAATTATTGCATTTCGACGGATACTTTTTCAATACCTAGATGTCACTTCTTCCATCTACCCACCATACACAGAGCATAGAGTTATGCTTTTACCACATATTAAAACTTTATTACATTGACACAGAGGTCGGTCAGGCTTGACACCAGCGCATATTTTATTCGTGTAGGCCAAACAGTACTTACAAATAGTCAGATTCTACCACCGGTTCGGAATGCTGCTTCCACTGAGAAGAGCCGGTAAGAAAGTAAATGGTTACTCTAAGCCGCCGGTAAGAAACTTATTTATACTTTGTTATCTATATCGTAGGCCTGCCTATTAACTAAACCACTATAAATTCGTTGAAAACATACCAAATTTGCTGTAAATTAGAATAAGATGGTAGAAGTAGAAGTAGATGGTATAAGATGGTAAACTTAAAAGAGTAGGTATGCACTAATTTAGTTTTAACTGCTATTTGACCACGGCTTTGTGAAATATTGACGCATTTTTCAATTTTATTCAAGAACTAGTCGATCGTAGATATTTATTTACTATGGATGCTAGGGTTCTCAAAGGCACGCTTTGTAAGCGAACACTCTTTGAGACTCAGGTCGCGGTTCTGTGAGACTTATATCGCGATACTTCGCGCGCTCACAATTCACTCGACAATATTTTAAAGCGATATAAAAAAGCAGTGGTAGCCTAGTTGGTAAACCGTCCGCCCTGAACGTAAGGAGTGCAAGTTCGAATCCCGGGTATGTAATTTTCAATAATGATTACCACTTCCTGCACGGTGAAGGAAAACATCGTGAGAAAAACTGCACGTCTATTTCTATATGCGTGTGAAGGTCACCAACTGGTATTGGGCCAGCGTGGTGGACTGTAGCCCAACATCTCCCTCGTATTGAGCGGGAATGTGCACGGAATAATGGCAATAGGCTCGCCCCCTATTTCATTGGGACCAAAAGTGCATTGACGAAATGTTGGTGCACTGCAGTGTATCTCTGCCTAACCCTTCGGGGAATACAGGCATTAAATTATTTAAAAAATACTTATAAGCTTTGATTAGTTTGGGATCATACGATGAGTATGTGTTCTCTGGTGATTAGATACTGGCGATATCTACTCATTTTTTTTACCGTTTTACATATTTGTGTGGTAGGTTTTTCCAGGAAGTTCCTAAGCCACGTGTTAAATTCCCACATCTTGTTAATTCCAAATATAATTTGAAAATCCATTTATCTCATACCTCTAGAGGAAACCTACGGGAAGTAAAAGCGTCACAATACAGTTACTGCCATTACTTAGCTACCTGTACACTATCCGCCAAGAAATATGGTACATTGGTATATATAGCCATTTCGGAATGGGCCGTGGTCTGGGTGTAATCGCCCCCAGTCCATTGTACCGCAGTACCCATAGTACAAGTTTCTTAGTTTAGGATCATAGCGAAATTTATATTTATAGCGATTTTTACAACCTCCTTTACACGCTGCCAGTGAGACGAGATAATTAACTTTCCTCTTTCTTTGAAATGTACTCTACGTTAATATAAACAAAGATTGAAATTGCTGTAGTACAAGCCACGTGACCATGCGTCCACAACAAATGCATCCTCAGTGACATTACATTGAAAAATGTGTTTCTTCAATGAATTAATAAAGTTCGTTTTTGTTATTGACAAAAAATTGGTCGTCACGTTTTGATACGCCAGTGGGCGTACTGGGGTATGCTTTTTAGTATTCTTTAATCATTTGGGCCATATTTATTGCATTACACTGTACCTCCGATATACGAGTAGATCGCAGAACATCAGGAACAAAGAGCTAGTCTTATTGTTTCTCCACAATGACCAAGTCCATTACCTGCTATTTGCCGTGAATCAGCCTTGTACGCAGCATTCAATGGTTACCTATGTGTTGGGTGCATGTTGGCACAGTAAGGTCAAGGGGAATAGGTAAGTACGCGTAGGTTTCATGACGAAGTAACACTGGTAATCCCTCAAAAATGTAACAAAGCTGATACAATTTTCATCCCAACTAATCGCCAGACAACACGTTTTCAAGCAACGTTGTACCATACATACATACAATGAAATGAGCTGGGGGCTATATCCAGCCTATGAGCCCCAAGTGTAGATAGCCGCATATAGGCCTATGGGGGCACTTACAATTGTTCAAGTTTATTTTTATTTTTGCTTATAGGCATCTAACGGATCGAAGCGCGAACTCAACTTAATTTTGTTTTTTTTATCGCCATCGTACTTTACTTACGTAGATTTGTCATAGGGTATGTTGATTTTGTCTCTTTCTCTCGTATGAAGTAAGAGGAGCGTCAATCCCACAGGTCGAATTTCTAAAAGGCCATTTATAGTAGCCAATATTTTAACGCGTGTTGGCGTGGTTTTTACCACAGAAATTCAATGTTTATGTATATTGACATAGAGTTAGTTTTTGTATTAGCAATAATTTTGCCGTGCGACTTCAAATGCACACAAACTTGTCTTGTATTTCGGCGAGGGTTAAAATAGGAATGCAATGCGTACGAAACAGGCCATGCAAGCACCGTCAACAGAAGCTATCGTTAAATTTACGAAATACGCAAAGGTCAGGTAGAGGATTTTGTGTTTTTTGTGATTTCAAATAAACAAGCTGTTAAAAGCTTTCACGATTAATCCTTTAAGTCGTTGTCAGAACAATTGCCTGAAACCCTGGGCGGACTAAGGTGTCAAAACACGCGTGGATTTTTTTTCCCATAACAAAACGAACTGTGTGTCAATATACATAACTAACTACAGCCCTTTTAACGTCCCACTGCGTGGCACGGGCCTCCGCTCAATGCGAGGGGGATTCAGGCCATAGTCCACCACGCTGGCCCAGTGCGGGTTGGCAGACTTTACACATCTATCGAGTTAAGTTTCCTCCGTCGTGCAGGTTTCCTCACGATGTTTTCCTTCACCGTTTCATAGCAAGTGATAATCTCGGATGAAAATGAGATTCGCACATAAACCCAGAGGTGCGAGCCGGGGTTTGAACTTGCACACTTTGATTGCAAGGCGTGCGTTCGACCACTCGGCTACCAGTGCCATCTTAATGTATATTGAAATTGCAACTTTACCATAATAAAGATGCAATTTCAATATACATAAAGATGCAATTTCTGAAGTAAAAGCCACGCCGTTACGCCTCAAAATTCGGTGGCGCTGTCAATGTAATGTATAGTTGAAGAATGAACTGTATATCTGAGTCAATACAGTTCGGTTTGGTATGGGCAAACATGAGCTTTGACGCCCCAGTGTGCGTGTGGTTCAATAAATATTGGGTGCTCGTAGGTTTTTTACTTTACAAATAATTTTTTGTCCTCGCGATAGGAGAATTAGGAGAATTTTCCTTTTGTGTCGCGGCAGATTGATCGAATGTCATGTACTTACGCGAGGAAACTACAAAAACGAGCCGCTATAAAAAACAAACAGGGATTTATTTCACATTTGTTTATCAGGAATGCGGATGGCTTCCATCCGGCGCTTTGTGACATATTTGAATATTTGCACTACTGTCAATATTATTCAATGCTTGTATAATTATTAACTAAGAAAAACACACACCTTAGTGGAAAAGAGCAACCATGGAGTTTCAAGCCCATTCTTTTGCATAGGAAATCCATTCCGAATGGGTGGTAGATATACTATTATTACTTTTTGTATATTGACGATTCATGAATGTATTGGTTATAATATATATATATACGTATTAGTTTAATCAGCAGTGGTAGCCGAGTGGTCGAACGCACGCTTTGCAATCAAAGTGCGCAGGTTCAGACCCCGGCTCGCACCTCTGGGTTTCATGTGCGAATCTCATTTTCATCCGAGATTATCACTTGCTACGAAACGGTGAAGGAAAACATCGTGAGGAAACCTGCACGTCTATAGAAAGGCGTGTGAAGTTCACCAACTCGCACTGGGCCAGCGTGGTGGACTATGGCCTGAATCCCCCTCGCATTGAGGGGAGGCCCGTGCCCAGCAGTGGGACGTTAAAAAGGGCTGTAGTAGTAGTAGTAGTATTGGTTTATTTGATTAAAATCTGATCCTGGTATTAAAATACATGTATTTACAGATAATTAAACATCCTTAAAATAGGTACGTCCAAAAAAAAAAGACCTAAATGGATGAATTGATGCCTTGGCCACCTAGTCTAATACGTGTTGACACAAATTGGACGTGTCAACCTGTAAAATGTTAGGAAAAGCTGCCTCTTTATACAACAACTCATTGATATTGTTATTATAGTACGTAGGAGTTGTTTTTGATACCTACAAAGGGAAGTCTACGCACTTGTTTCAAAGGTCGTTCAATCTAGAACAATATGTCCGCCGCGAAAGCACGTTTGAAGTAACATAGGTCTTTCTTAAAAGGTTTTTAAAAATAGTAGGTACATAAAGATTGAGTTTGTGTACCTAGTAAATGCCGCGCGCCCACACTTCACAATTCGCTCACGCTGTCAATGTCATTACGCTAAAAAAACCACTTTTTCTATAAATCAGTACAGTAGTTGTTCGCCAAGACAAGACTTATGTCACGGAATATCTTGATGTTTTCTCTTTCTCTTGTATAGAATTAGACAAAGAGCGAGCGAGCGAATCCGTGACAAATGTCTTGTCTTGACATGCGTGCTAACCCCACTGGAGGTCATCTGCTATCTACAGGGTGTCCCACGGATATGCCACATGGAGGGAAAGTACCTTAAATATTGTAGATGGAACATTTTACTGAAAGAAGACATTATTTGAATTTAAAAAACAATTTAAACTGCATTAATAGATATTTAAATAATTACATGGTTGAACCGGGAATCGAACCCGTTACACGAGAAAAATAATCATCCTGTAGCTTTATCATACCGGTCGAAAGGCTAGGTATTTGTATTGGCTATTGTATTTGGTCTTGCTGTAAATTACATTGTCGAGGTGACTAATTTTCTCGACAAGTCTGACAGTTGCAAGGGATAAAATTTATGTCTACGCGGTATTGAGCTTGACGTTTATCGTTTATGAAGATATACTTCATTTAAATTGAAATTGAAAACCTTCTTTTAGTTAAATCGGTTAAAATAGGTGGATCCCGACTATATGTGTGTAATGACTCGTACAGCGATACGATGGCATAGCACTGAAAAACTATCTTTATGGTGTCGGACCATTGAACCAAGCTCACGGTAATCAAATAAAATTGCCGCTAAATGACTCTGGTTGCTGAAATACTATGCTGCATGAATTAACCTTCGTTTAACCTTTAGTTTGGAAGGTATTTAACTAGGTACCTATATTTAACACAGATAAGATGCATTTTGTGTGTGTTGTACTGTTAAGTAAGACTTTATTGCTTAAGCGCCGCGTCCACGGGGACGTTTTGAAGTGTTTGCCAATATTAAATAGTACCTTATTAACTCGAAGGAAAAGCTCATTTTTCAACGGAATATCGATGATGTTAGCAAATTTTACAGCGTGGTTGTGTGGCTTTTACCACACGAATTCCAATACATCATCATCACGCCTGTATACCCCGAAGGGGTAGGCAGAGGAGCACTGTAGTTCCCCCCCCACTTCGCCCATGTATTTTGGTCCCAATGTAATAGAGGGCGAGCCTATTGCCATTATACCGGGCATATTCCCCTTAAATACGAGGGAGATTTGGGCCATAGTCCACCACGCTGGCCCAGTGCGGGTTAGTGAACTTCACACGCCTTACTATACACGTGCAGGTTTCCTCACGATGTTTTCCTTCACCGTTCAGCAAGTGGTAAACATTATTGAAAATAACATTCGCACATGAAAACTATCTCAGAGGTGCGGGCCTGGGATTTGAACTTGCACCCCTTACGTTCAAGGCGGGCGTTCTTGGCCACGAGGCTACCACTGCTGCTCAGATTGCATATTTAATAATAGGCGTGTTAATTCACTCGCCGTAGTAGCAGAACGTCCTATTGTTCCTAAGCTCATGCTAAACTTAGCCACGTTTATTCCATGTAGCTAGGAACATAAATATGTATAAATACCAGATAAGCCATACTCGTCGTATGATCCCAAACTAAGCAAAACTTGTACTGTGGGTACCAGGGTGAATTCCAAAGAGGCATTTTCCGTAATTTTCCGCAGGTGGGAATCGAACTCCCATCCACCCGGTTCAGTTAAGTCAGAATGATAGGGGTTCATTCAAAATGTTAGGCTAATTATGGCAGTTTTTTGTAGATTTGTGTATTTTATTTTCTAATTAAAACAAACGCGAGTACCTCAATCGTTTTATTTGTACTGACCATAAACAAAATTACAACATGGTCATAGACAATTTTTATGAATGGTGAAAGTAATGGACATAGAGACACTAATTTAGTTCTATCTCTCTCGGATATTTCATCCACCAAAGAACGCAGTATTTTGAATCAATACCAATATAAAATAAACCATTAGACCATATCACATGACCAAGCCGTCATGTGATACGGATAACTCGCAGATATTGTTCACTATACTATTTTTATAAAAATCCAGTAAAAACTGTCGTTTGAGGGTTTTCGCGACACGAATCGGCACTCGGGCCTATAGTAGTTCTAATTTTAAGGATAGGTTGGACATGACTTCACTTCAGCGGGCATTTAACTATAAATTGTTGTTTATTAGGCCCGTTTATGGGAGATATATGGTGGTTGATGACTTACACTTTGGCTTGAAGAAAGAACTTTAGTTTAGAAGATATTTCGTCGAGCTCTACCCTCTTATCGGTCCTCTGACATACACAATGTGTTTCAGAAGTCCGAAATAATACTATAAGAAGAATGCACACACCAATTTCCAGAATTTTCCGCTTTCGGGAATTGAACCCACAAGCACCTGTACATTGAGCCGGGTAATCTAAGCTCAAATCACTACACAAAGTCGTCATTAAACTCATTAGAACTTGAAGTAAGTAATTTCATGACTTTAGAAGTACGTATACCAAAGTGTGCAGGTCCAAACCCCGGCTCGCACCTCTGGGCTTCATATTCAAATCTCATTTTCATCAAAGATTATCACATGCTATAAAACGGTTAAGGAAAACATCGTGAGGAAACCTGCACATCTGTGGGAATTTGACTAGTTCTCGAAAGATGTGTGATGTTTGCCAACTCGCACCGGGCCAGCGTGGTGGATATTCCCCTCGCATTGAAGGGAGGCCCGTGCCCAGTAGTGGCACGTTAAATGGGCTATACTGGTTAGTAGTAGTGTAGGTATTAATAAAGACTGGTTATATAAGGTTTTGATATAATTCGTTTTATATATAAAGAACAGTCCCGCGCGAGACGCCGTGTCGAGCGCACGAGATTTAAGTTTATTATTACCTCAGTGTGTGATTTTATATTCACTTATTTGGTATCATAGAATTTTGTATAGTCTTCTTTATTTCTTATACCTTATAAATGTTGATTGACAATGGCTGATGATGCCGAGAAAAACACAGATTATTTGAGCAGTAGTGACATTATAGAAGAAGAAATGAGCGAGCAACAAGTAAACTATGTCGAGAGTGGCCAAGTAAATGCATGTCCTATAGATGAAGTTCGCCGGATGACCGAGAAGAGAATGAGACATGATAGTGAGGAAAAAGTAGAAAATGAGGATGAATTTACGATAGTGCGTAGGAGGAAAAAACGGATTATAGCCAGAAGTTCTGATAGTACTGATTATGAGGAGAGGAACAAAGTTCAACAATCGGAAAAAATAATTGTAAGTATAACCTCAAAAGAAATATTACCTAAGTCATTTAATATGGCGCGGCTATTGAGAGAGGAGAACATTAAAAATATACTGAAAATACAATATAAAAACCCGTACAAGATTATAATTGAATTTGAGGACAGATGTAACGCAGAAAAAATGATTAAATGTAATAAATTTGTCAATATGGGCTGTAGATGCCAATTTGTAGACGAGGTCAATTTGTCGTATGGGGTAGTGAGACAAATAGATTTAGAGATAGAAGATAATGAAATTTTAGACAGCCTAGAGTGTGAGCAAGAGATCGTAACAGTAAAGAGGTTAAAACGACAAACCGATACGGGAGAATGGGTCAATAGCGAGACTATTCGTATCTGTTTTAAGAGTCCAACTTTACCCCCGTATATCTATGTATACGGGAGCAGGTTTAAAGTTGAACCGTACACATTTCCTGTATCTCAATGTGCAGGGTGCTGGAGATTTGGTCATCTAACAAAGTCATGTCCGACAAAGAAGATAGTGTGTCCAAAATGTGGAGAAAACCATATTAATTGTGATATTCATATTTTCAAATGTGTAAATTGCAAAGGAGCCCATATGGCTTTAGATAAATCATGTCCAGTGTTCTTAAAGGAAAAGAGTATAAGAGATATAATGCGTTCGGAAAATTGTACATATAGAAAAGCACTGGCAATATATTTAGAAAAAGAGGGACAGCAAAAATATTTTCACAATAACATTAACGAAAACGAGTCAGTACATCAAATGGGTAAGACTAATTATCAATGCGAAATAGAAAGTGAAGAAGAAAGTACATTTGAAGATACCCTACAGGCAAATAATATTAATAGGAAAGACTACAGAGAAGTATTGATGACTGAAGCTATGGTTCACAGGGACGAATCGGGCTATAATGATTGTAATAAAAAACAGGAGAATAAACAGTTCGAAGGACTCATGAAATCTCCAATAGTAGGAGGGAAAGTGAAGAATAAACACAAGAAAACCCTGAACTTACGTCCTCTAACAGAGAATTCAGTGGATGTCGGTGTAGAAAGGACGCCATTACAAAATAAGAATTCAGGAGATAAAGAAAAATTGTCTAATAGACGTGGATTGATTAAGAAGTTAATAGATAAATTGAAGGAAATATATTTATCTGACGGCAGTCTTGTTGATAAATTTAAAATAATATTTATGTATTTATTTGAAGAGGTTATTAAGCTGATTGTTAATTATGTAAGAGATGGAGATATATTTGCAAACTTTTTATCTATATTTAATCATGGATAAGTGTAACTATAAAGATTTTCAGTTGAAAATAATTCAGTGGAATGCACAGAGTCTACGCCCTAAAGCAGAAGAGTTTAGACTATTACTATCTCAAGATAAAATTCATATAGCATTGATAAGTGAAACTTGGTTGGAGCCGGAGTCCAGTTTTAAAGTCAGTGGTTATAATATTTATAGGCAAGATAGGGGTGACGCGTATGGAGGTGTAGCCATGATAATTCATAAGTCCATTCAAGTACAGAATCTTTTCGTAACGGTACAAAACATAGGCATAGAAATAATATGTGTGCGGTTAGTTAATTGTGGTTGCGTGGAGTATATTTCTTTGATTTATTGCCCAAGCTCTATACACACTACACAGACAGATTGGGATAGCATATTTTCTAAATTCCCAAAGAAGTGTTTGATAGTGGGTGACTTTAATGCGCACCACACTAGCTGGTCGTACAAAAGTGATTCAAGAGGTAAATATATATATGAGGCAGCAGTGGAATTTGGTTTCACTTCTATGAATAATGGGCAGGCCACTCGAATAAAATTAGTAAATAATTGCGTACAAAGCTCTTCCCCTGATATTACTTTTGTGTCAACAGACATAGCAATTCAATGTGATTGGCATGTTGTTAATGAAAGTTTAGGTAGTGATCATTTATTTATCAAAATCATATTTTTGTATCCAGAAATAGATATTTCATCCAAAAGGCGCAATTTTAAACTAGCTGATTGGAATAAGTACAAAAAAATTGTTACAGAATATTTTGCTAACCATACGGAAGGTAGTGTTCAAGATTTGTATGATTATTTTGTTGGTACAGTGGGAAAAGCAGCCGATGATAGTATTCCTTTTAATAAAGTAAGTCACAATCCTACATGCCATTTCAAACCGAAGGGTTATTGGTGCTCAGATATTTCTAGACTAGTGGCGCAACGCAGGCTCGCTTTAAAAGAATTCAGAAGAAATCCAATACCTGACAATCTAGCTATTTTAGAAGAAATAATTATTAATGCTAAACGAGCGATTAACCTTGCTAGACGCAGTGACTGGCAACAATTTTGCAATAGTATTGATCAATCATTGTCAGCCGCAGACATGTGGGCTAAGATGCGATGGATAAAAGGCTACAAAAGACGTAAGTTTCACGTGTCTCAAGAGAAAAAAACTGAACTGTTAAGTAACCTTGCTCCTGATTATGTTGTTCCACATGCACCAATTTTTTCTTCGGTAAATGGGTTGTTGGAGTGTCAATTTACCACTCAAGAAATGCACAGTTGTTTAAAAAAAAAGGATACGGCTCCAGGTGATGATCAAATTACTTACTCCATGATTTTTAATTTACCGGAAATTGGTAAGTTATTTTTGTTACGAATATACAATTTAATACTTAAGTCTGGCTATGTTCCAGCACAATGGCGTGATATTAGAGTAATTCCTATACCGAAATTAAATTCATCGTCTGACGTTAGGCCTATATCTTTGATTTCTTGCATATGTAAAATATTTCATGCAATGCTAACTAAAAGATTAGAATGGTATGTTGAAAAGCGTAAGATCTTGTCACCTTTTATAACGGGTTTTAGAAAAGGACACTCTTGTCAGGATTGTTTAGTTCGTTTGGTAACACATATACAAATTGGTTTTGCAAAGAAAACTCCAACTCTTGCATGCTTTTTGGACATTAAAAGTGCATACAATAATGTGTTTATAGATAAGTTATTGGTTATTCTAGATAGGTTTAATATAGGAAAAAGTGTATGTCAGTATTTGTATAATTTTCTCATTGACAGAAGACTAAAAATTTCAGGGGAATATAAAGGAAATGAGGATATTATCAGACATACTAGTAAGGGTTTAGCGCAGGGAGATCCTATATCACCTTTACTTTTTAATATAGCTACTTATAGAATTTGTCGCGATATGGTTGATGTTTGTGTTGGCCAATACGCTGATGATTTTGTATTATATGCAAGTTGTGCTAATATATTAGAAAGTGCAAACAAAATTCAAATGGCAATAAATACATTTGTTATTATATTGGAAGAACTGGGATTAGAGATTTCTGCATATAAATCAAAATTTTTAGTATTTAGTAGAGGTTATAAACAACATCAGGTACAAATTAAAATAAATCATCGGTTAATTGATTCTGTAGATACATATAAATATTTAGGGATATGGCTAGACAAATCATTACGCTGGACTAAACATATTAATGAGGCGGTTGAAAAAGCACAAACATTTACTAATCTGCTCAAAGTTCTGGCTGGGTCCTCCTGGGGTTTGCATCCCATGCAATTACGTAGAATATATGTAGCTATAATAAGAAGTCGGTTAGATTATGGGTGTTTTTTATATGATTATAGTGCCAAAGTACATTTACAAAAATTAGACAGGATCCAAAATGTGGCGCTTAGAATTATAGGTGGCTTCATACGAAGCACACCTATTTACGTGATGGAGAGTGAACTTTGTGTACCTCCCCTGCAATTAAGAAGGAAATGGCTAGCATTTAAGTTTTGTTTAAGATCTCGTTCTTGGTGTGGTAATGTAACAAATCAGTTGTTATTAGAACTCAGCGCTTTAAGACAAATCAGTACAAATACGAAGACATCTCTTCTTGCTACAACTTTCTCAGAGGTGCAATTGGAGTCAATACATTCTACACCAATTTTAGATATGTTCAACTTTGATACATGGGTCACCAATATTGACATTGAAAATATAATTGTAACGCAGTTGGACGCGGTTCAGGATTCAAAGAAAGCATACGAATTGAATACATTAAAGGCTAATGTCATAAGAGAACTAAATGAAAAATATAATGATCGATACGTTGTTTATACTGATGGGTCTAAAAGCGCTCAGGGTTTAGGAGCAGCATTCTATGATCCGATGAAACCGGAAAATAATACAGAATGTACGTTTAGACTGAATAATTCCGTGTCTGTCATGTCCGTCGAACTACTTGCAATTTTAGAAGCATTGAATTATTTGTCGAAATCAATAGTAGAAATAAAGTTTTTAATTTGTGTTGATAGCAAAAGTGCTTTGTTACATATAGCTCGATGCGTCTCTGGCCGTAGAGGTGTTGCGGTAGCTTATGAAGTTCTTGCTAAAATCGTGGAGATGAAGAGAAATGGAATGGATCTAAAATTGCAATGGGTACCTGCACATATAGGCTTAAAAGGTAACGAGGAGGCAGACCGTTTAGCTAAAAAGGGCATAAGTGAAGGTAGGGAGTTAAAGACTGAACCAGATTATACTGATGTATTATGTAAATATAAATTGTTATGCTATGACCTTTGGAAAGAATACTTTAATAAAAGATCACTGGAGAAAGGGATATGGTATAAGTCAATTGTATGTGAGCCTCCTCGTATACCATGGTTCAGTGATGTTGATCTTAATAGAAAACTTATTGTGATCGCACACAGACTGAGATCTGGACATTTTCCATCCAATAAATTTAAGTTCTTAATGAAGATCAACACCACCCCAAACTGTGAGATTTGTGGGATAGTAGAAGATGTAGTACATATTTTAGTGGAATGCAAAAAATTTAAGGACTTAAGGGAAAAGTTAACTTGGGAGTTATCCTTAAATAGGGGTGATGTGGGTATGTTCCATCACATTCTTTCTTTCCCAAAATCTCAGAGAGCAATGTTAGTATTTAAGTTTGTAAGTTCGTGTTATTAGGTGTAGTTTAATGATAAGGTACGATGGGACTGACATGTAGTTGGTTATAAAAGTCCCTAAATTAAATAAAGAGAAAAAAAAAAAAATATATATAAAGAAGTGGTTATATCAGCAAATAAGCTCAGATTATATAGACCGAGAGTCACCGTAATTATAACACAGCCAGGAACCTTTACGAGGTCATAAGTTGAATAATGGCGGGCAGCGCGGCGATACTAAATTATGCTTTTTAGGGTTCCGTACCCCAAGGGTAAAACGGGGCCCTATTACTGAGACTCGATCCGCTGCCCGTCCGTCTGTCACCAGGCCGTATCTCATGAAGCGTGATAGTTAGACAGTTGAAATTTTCACAGATGATGTATTTCTATTGCCACTATAACAACAAATACTAAAACAAAATAATATAAATATTTAATGGAGTTCCCATACAACAAACGTGATTTTTTTGCCGTTTTTATAGATAATGGTACGGAACCCTGCATACGCGAGTCCGACTCGCACTTGGCCGGTTTTTATATTACCGTACATCATCAGTATTATTATTGCCCAGTATAGAGGAATATGGAAGATATTGCATCTATCTGTGTCTTTAATAACCTTGCAGAAATTAATCAATAGTTCTTGTACTGCGGAAAATTGTTTTTAGCGACCGCCCAATTGTACCGCCTAATTGTACATAATCAGAATCAGATTTTTTATTAATGTAAACTAATACAGGCACCTATGAATCGTCAATAAATAATAGTATCTCTACCACCCATTGGGTATGTATTTCCTATAGAGAAGAATGGGCTCCATGGTTGCTTTTCATAGCATTGTATTAAGACCCAAGAATGTATAAAGACTTTGATTGGTGTACAATAAAGAGTACTGTACCTATATTATCTATGGGTACTACAGAAGGGGTGTTCCCAGTTACATCCACGAAGGTAAACTAAAAAGAAAATTTTCCAAATTTTTCGCTGTTTGGAATTGAACCCACAACTACCCGCAGTTAGTAAACAAAGCGGCCTACGCCCGCAGCACTGCACCGTCGTCAAATTGCGTTCCCGATTCCGGATCCAAATAATGTTGACGAAAAACTATCTGTCAGATAGAGGTGTGACGGATGATGGATTTGGATGATCCAAAATCTTAGAACGGTGAAGATTCTTTTTCAGGCTATTGAAGATCTGAAGATGAGGTTTTGAAAGTATTTTAATTCCAATAACAATATTGAAAGTTAAATAGTCTAAAAAAAGCAGTGGTAGCCGAGTGGTCGAACGCACGCCTTGCAATCAAAGTGTGCAGGTTCAAACCCCGGCTCGCACTTATGGGATTTATGTGCAAATCTTATTTTCATTCGAGATTATCACTTGCTATGAAACGGTGAAGGAAAACATCGTTAGGAAACCTGCACGTCTGAGGGAACTTGACTAGTTCTCGATAGATGTGTGAAGTCTGCCAACCCGCACCGGGCCAGCGTGGTGGACTATGGCCTGAATCCCCCTCGCATTGAGGGGAGGCCCGTGCCCAGCAGTGGGAGGTTATAAAGGGCTGTAATAGTATAGTTATATAATAATAATAATACTGTAAAGTTTCATCAAAATCCGTTCAATAGTTTTTGCGTGAAAGAGTAACAAACATCCATGGATCACAAACTTTCACATTTATAATATTAGTAGGATGAAGAGTACCTAGCTTTATCCGAACATTATTCCGACTATATTTTCTATCTCAACCCTAATATTTTAGTCCTATGTGAACATTGTACTAAAAATAAACTTATTTAGTTTTTCATCCCTCATCAAACCCCTCTTTACTTGTTCAAGGGTAGGTACTTCAATCAAGGGTAACTAGTTAAGTTATCATAAGGTCCATTTTTGGAGGACACAGGTGTTGTCGTAGTGTCAATATCTAGTATTTTACCTTAAGTGGAGTTGGTATTTTACCTTTTTTGAAAGGGTTCGTTCCATTGTCCATTGCGAGGGGTGACAAGCTATTTGACTTAAGATATTTTTTTAACTTTACAGGAGAGCATACTTATTCGACGCAGAATAATTAACCGGTTCCAAAATATATATACAAGATGTATCAGAAGTCCGAAATAATAACATATACGGTAGCTGATATGTGGATGCATAGTGAATACATTGGGTTACAGACCTTTGAATATTTGTCACAGGTATCGTGTTGTGGCCTTTGGGTACATCCATAACCCTATTCAGCAGTGTAAACCACACTTATGAGGGGCGACTACCAACATTCACAAAACAGAACATGCAAATTTTACATAGGTCTCGGGACATTTCGATTTATGGAAATTGAAGACAAAAAAAAAAGTTAGAAAAGCATGGTCGAATTTCGATTAAATGTTTATACCATTCGGTTGTATACCCGATACTAATGCAAACGCCAAAGTATTATTTCGGATTTCTGATACACCCTGTACATATCGCCCAAAAGTGTCGATTAAGGACATTCCATCTTTACGTGTATTATATTCAGATTAGACTTTCGAATCGCTCGCCCTAAGGCGTAAGTCTTTGTGCATACGCTAGCTATGCAGCCTTGACTTCTGATTAGAATTAAATATTCTAGTGGGCCTCTCAGTGCAGCAGCGTTATAGTGCAGTAATAGACCGAAATAAGAGGGCAGACTAGAATCTCTAATCAAAGCCCCAATTTGCACAAAGTTAATTAAGAGCGATGCTTCCGGCAGCGGCGGCGACAATCGAACCCCTTTGACCGATAATGTTTGATTATAATTGAACGGTACCAATCGTCCTTTAGGGTACAAAAGATGTAGGAGGTAAGTAATCGTTCTTTAAAGTCGCAGGCTGACATATTAATTATTATACCACGGAACTTGTTTATTTATGTTTTTATATAGCCTTTATATGTCCCACTCCTGGGCAAAAGCCTACCCTTTATATGTTCGCACGAAGGGTTCCGTACCATCATCTATAAAAACGGCAAAAAAATCTTGTCTGTTGTACGGGAGCCCATAAATATTTATTTTATTTTATTTAAATTATTTATTTTTAAATTGAATAATATAATTCAATATTCTGTGAATATTTCAAGCGTCTACCTGTTGCCGTTACCAATATCGAGCAAAAACGAGCAACAAAATCACGTTTGTTGCATGGAAGCCGCCTTAAATGTTTATTTCATTCTGTTTTTTAGTATTTTTTGTTATAGCGGCAACAAAAATACATCATCTGTGATCATTTTAACTGTCTACCTATCACGGTTTATGAGATACGGCCTGGTGACAGACGGACAGACGGGCGGACAGCGGAGTCTTAGTAATAGGGTCCCTTTGGGTACGGAACCCTAAAAATAGACAAGATTAAATCAAAGCAAATTTCCTGTTCCCATTGAACGCGCAAACCAAATTAAGGTACACTCGTACATTTTTATCGTAAGACTACTTTTCCCTGGAAATACGACGCTATTCTTTTCGCAATCACGTAATAGAAGGTGGCCTTTGTGAACGACGCACAATTGACATCCTTGGCTAATAATAAACGGTTGGCTTTAAAGGTGTTCTATTTTAAGATGTATGACCTTATAATACGTACTCATAGTAGTAGCCAACTAAGTAATGTAGTATCACTACCATACAATTAAATGTATGGGGGCAATCCGATATCACTTCTAATTTTTCCATTAACTACCAAAAGCAGTGGTAGTCTAGCTCATAGAGATAAAGCTTTGAACCCCGGGTTGGCACCTTGAATTTTCGGATTACATATGCGAATACCATTATCAAAATAATTACTACTTGTAGAAGAGTGAAGGTAAACATCGAAGGGAATCGGCACATTTTAAAAAGGCGTGTGAAATCCAACAACCCGCAATGGTTTAGCGTGGCGGACTCCGACCCGAAATTTCCACCCATTGGACCCTGAATACCTACATTGGCGAAGTGTGCATGCATTGCAGTCCACCTCTGCCTACCCCTTCAGGGAATAAAGTCGTGATGGATGTGATCAACAACATCAGTAAGTATTTAAAAGAATACTACTAAGAAGGGTGGATAGGGTAAATAACGAAAACGCTATTTACTCGTATTTCATAAACCGACTTCAAAAAATGAAGAGATTTTAAATTCCAATCCTGTTTTTAAAAAAAAATGTTGTGCTGGTCTTCTAAAATATGATCCTGAAAACCAATTAATAGTACACTCCTCTAAAAACTATTTAACACTTTAAAAACCTCATTAGATCAATCGGCTTGGAGGCAAGGAGTTTCGAAGCCGCGATTGGGATATAATTCGATTAGAGATTTCACAGACTAAGCGGCAACCGATAACTTTGTTATGTGGCAGCCAAGAGGATATTTAGTGATTAATATTTTATTAACTTGCTTACCCTATAGACAAGCTCAATTCAAGTCTCGACTTAATAGGCATCAAGTATCGTAGCCCCAAGGATATAGAAAATTCAGTGAGCGGTCTGATCGCTAGGTGTGATCTCACACTATCTACAATGACATTCCAGATGGTTATGCTAACCCTTATAATATGGTTTCGCAGGCATATATGTAAAGCCAATAACTTTTTTTATAGCCTATTGTATGTCCCACTGCTGGGCAAAGGCCTCCCCCTCTCGTCTCCACATGTCCCTATCCTGGGCTTGTTGTGGCCACGTTTCTCCCGCAAAAGTGACCAAATCGTCACATTTTATAATCGTTTTTAATAACTTGACGTGTTATTCCGTAAAAATCGGTGCAACACAGCTCTAAAATCCGCTGTTACTATTATACTCCTCATGATCGCAAGATTAGCACTTCTTCCCATTCATTTCGCTCTTGACAGAGCGGTCGTGGTCACGTCGAGGCATCCACGTCGGTGGTAGAGGCGGACACAGCTCTCCGAACGATCTCGCGCCATCGCTGTTTGTTGGCAGACTGTCTCGCGCATTCAGACACACGGTTACCCACTGCGGACTTCACTTGGTCAGTCCAGCGCATAGGTGACCTGCCGCGCGATCAGATTAGAACAACATGTATAAAAATAAGTACAAGTAACCTGACTGATCATGTCTAGGCTTGTCCAAAAATAACTAGTAATAAATGTTTAAACTTTGTGTGAGAAAATTAAAATTGTTTTCGACTTTATGTCCATGGACAATGATTTCATATTTTGTACCTAATTAAGCGATAAAGACTCATTGTACCCATACTGGATCACGTTGTATATCCACTATCCATCGGAAATGACTACACAAATGCTTCAACAAATTGCGAAAACAATTTATTAACAAATACTCAAAACTTTAAGCTTTATGGCTTCAGAACCATTTATGAAATCGTTGCTTTGCGCAAATCGAAGGCAAAACCAAAGTTTCTGGAGCATTTGTACGGCTGCAATGAAAACCATTAAGTCTCAGGATTGTAGCAAACTTATTTTCTGATCTATATTGAAATGTTTGGTTAGTTACGAAAGTTTTTTTTTCCGTTTAGCTTTGCAAGGATTCGCGGGACACGTTTCGAAAGATACGGTAATTTACCAAAGTATTTAAAACATACAACATTCTTGATAATGTATGTCTCGTAAATATAAATAAATAGACAAACTACTTTTTGAACTCGTATTTTATAGGTATCTACAGGACATTTCAAAGGCGTGCTATATAAAATAGAAATTATAGACCATATAAATTTGTTGGCAACCCAACAAAACATCACTGATGACGTTTTGTTGGCAACCCAACAAAACATCACTGATGACACTATGGCTCATCACTAGTAAAGCTCTATGATTGAACGCGATTCTATAACTAAAAGGCTATTATTGTAAAAGTAATTCATGTAAATTGTGTTGTGTGAAAATAAACCTGCACTGTGATTATTACGACCGCCTACTTATTCAAGCCCATCGGTCGCCCATATAATAACATCAACATACAGTCCACCAGCCAACAAAATTAGAGGCTAAAAGTAAATTGAATAATTCAATTTTACATTCGATCATAGAAAGCGAACTGTGTTCTAATTTCAAATATTTGAACATTTAAATTAATATTAGTTCCGTGCGGTGAATAACCATAGACTCCAGAATAATGATACTTTACAGTTAAAATAATAATAATATTTATGGTTTTAAGGAATAAATAGGTATTTACCTACGTACCAGCAGTGCTGGCAACAGTGCTAACATTAACCTTATGTCACGATATGTGATAAATTTCTCGCCTATGAATTAAGGAAGAGCTTGAGCCACTCGACGCGACATAATACGTTATATAAATCTTGTCTCGACAGGCGTGCTAGCCCTGCAGGTTGTAACAAGGGGAATAAGGTACATATTAATTAAGATACGAGGGCCTCAGGGAGTGTTCTTCTTAGCCAACTTTTAGTCAAGATGATACAGATCTCATTAATAATGTTCCTGTGAAACCACGACCTTTGGGAGGGATAGAAAGTTTGAACGCCGTGAAAACAATAACTTAGAATCTGTGTCGAAACAAGTTTGAAACTACCTGGGCCTATAGCTATTTAAATAAAGACAGTATATAAATATGTAACGTGTTAAGGTTAGAATAGATTATTGCTAGTTTAGAGTTGCTTCAAAGTATTTAAATTAGTTTTGAGTGGAAAAAAGCTGGCTGCGATTCCACGTTGCATGGTTCGTTGGCATAGGAGCCAGCCCTCTTATCACCTATGGAGCTAATTAATTTTATTTTCAACTATTCACTTTTTTAATTTTGCGTGTTATATGTGTTGCAATGTTTTGTAATTATTAATGTTATCGTTTTTTTTCGATGTCAACCATTTTTTAAGCTATTTCTATTGTTAACTCTAAATATAAAAAAAAACTCAAAGTTTGAAATTAAAATATAATAAGGCATTAATTATCGTAAACACAATAGTGAAGCCTAATAATAACCCTTTTAAAACAATTTTGAAATTCTGTTCAATATTTTGTAACCGTATCACAACATGTAGGGATTCAACCCCGCGGTGGAATATTATAATGAAATATAAAGAAAATTGGAAGGATTACACATGATTTCAATATGGAAGCCTTGTGTGGGAACCTAATATAGGAATGTGATGAATTATTATTCAGGTTGTTTGAGGAAAGTTGGTATTTTCATTTAAAATGATGGCGAATACTAGTTTTAAGTTATTTACGTATAATCAAAGCGTTTATACTAAGATAGCTAAGAAGGAAGCATACCTATCTTTGATGCTAATATTGTCCCTCCCCTTATGTGGAAGCAACTTGAATTTGTAACTATACATTTATTGAAATTTTCTGATAGGGTTTTATATAATTTCCTTTTTTTAACGGGACTACTTAAACTGTTATCACAGTAGGGTAACTTGCCGAATAGGCTTAATGCTTGTGCTATGTATTGGGTCAGTCAATTGTTTAATGGTCAGGTGAGCATCGAACTCAATGCCTCTCGGTTGCCAGGGTGACCCGTCTAACCATACTAAGTTTTGGGGGTACTTTAAATGCGAGAGAGGGCATAAGAAATGTTAAAGACTCTCTTTCGCTATGGTAACACTCAAGTGAAAGCTATTGGTTATTATATGATAGGGTAACCACTAAACTTTCGTTAGTTAGTATAAGAGGATAGACGATGGAATAGTCAATTCTAATATATAAAATATTCGTTTAATTAACTTAAAATTGATACCTTCACGAGTGCCCAGGTAAATGTATGGGTCTAATTAAATATACTAAAATAATTAAATGTCAATTCGTGTTACATCATCGAATTCGTTGCGGCGTTCATTGAAATACTAGGCGAGGCAAATGATCCGCGCTTTGATTAGCAGCTTGTGTGTTTTACATATAAGGGTAAGCGCAGACCAAGTATAAAATCGATTTAGTAGGAATCACGAAATCGTGTCATTTGCCTTAATAAAGAGAACCTGTCAATAAGAGTCGCCTAATCAAAGCTAAATGGTGCAATGGAAACTGTTGCGCAATCATCGAATTGAATTTAAAATAAATAAAACATGAAATCAAATACAATAAGGGTGAAATTTCTGTCGACTGCGTACTTAGAATCTAACGTTCATTCAATTGTAGTTACGTGCACCCTGAGACGTCCAAACTCAAGTTTGCACATACCAAAACGAACTGTATTGACTTTGAGAAAAAGTTCATTCATTGACGAAATTACATTGACAGCGCGAACGAATTCTGACGCATTGACGTAGAGTTAATTTTGGTTTTGGCAAACAGTTTGACACCCGCGTCTTGACGCCCCAGTGTGCTCAGGACTGAATGTTCAATGAACTCGAATTTATTCGTCCAGGTACGTAAATTAAAAAACATAGGTAATTACTCTTTCGGTCTATTAATAATTCGAACTTGCATACGGGACTTAGTAATTCACATTTCTGCTTACTTCAAAAGCAGTAGTAGCCTAGTTGGTAGAACGCTCGCTTAGAAAGGGGTGCACGTTCAAATCCTGGGCCCGCTCATCTGAGATTTTCGTATGCCATTGTGATTGTCATTTCCTGTGCCAATGTCATTTTCAATAAAAAATCCACTTGCTGAGCGATCACGGACAGCTAATATCGTGAGGAAACCTGAACGTCTATAGAAAGGTATGTGAAGTTCACCAACCCGCACTCGGCTAGCGTGGTGGACTCTGGCCGAAATCTCCCTCGTATTAAGGGGGATGTATAATGACAATAGGCTCGCTTTTAACACTATTACATTGGGAGCAAAAGACATCGGCGAAGTGTTGGCGCACTGCAGTGCACCTTGGCCTACTCTTTCGGGGAATACAGGCGTGATGACGATTTGACCAAACGGGTATTTCTAGGGTCGTTGGAGGTAGGTAGTAATAAAAATGCATCAATCGATACCCGATATATTTATTTTAATATTATTCGTAACTCCGACAGTCGTAGTAACAATAAACTAATTAATGATAGGGTATCCAAACGAACATTCAATTTTCGAATATTTTTATCCCCTAAATATATGTTTATTAATAATAGTTAAATGTATGTATGTAGAGTGACTATAAGGGTTAGACTCCATTAACAATTACTTCATCTATTACGAATTGACTCGAATAAGATACAATGTGACCCAGCCTAATATAGATTCGCCTTTCCCCATAATACAATATGAATATACTACAGATAGTCCAGAATATTAATTTTTTTAATCTAGTGACTCTTTTATTTTGATTTTACTATGAAGGATACAGATACAAAACAGATCTATGTTTTTTTTTTATTTGAGTTGTGATTCGAATATTTGAAATGAGAATTTGTGATTTTCACACCAATTAATTAATAATCATGAATAACCGCGGCACACATAGACAAAGTCGACTTTTAAGACGATTATAAACGCTATTACACAATTTTTTTTTATTTATAAAGAGTATCTCTATGGACAGATAATGTTATGCCATCGTACTTTTAAAATTATTTACAACAATTAATATATTTAGGTATCTGACAACATTCTCATTAGATAAATAAGAAAACTTAATGAGTAATCTTTTTTTTTATTTTTTTTAATGCGCGAATAATAAATTATGTTATCACAGTGTCGTTATGAGATCTGTCAACGAACAATACACAGATAATACAAAAGTATAGTGTAGGGTAACCGCTCGCAAACAATACGTAGGTACTTGAGTAACTGTTGCAACGAAACTGTCGTTTAGACCACGTTCCTGAGAAGTTCGTCCGGTGATAGCGCGCCATCCTGCGAACAATGTTATAATACAGATTAAATAACATTAATAATTCTGCAAAAAAGTTCAAATATGATTTGTTCTTCTTTTTCATATTGGAAATAAAGCAAGATTACTTCGTCTGTGATTAGCTGGTATTTCGACGGAGTCAAGTAATTAATGAATAAACAAATACAATGAATACACATCAATTAGAAATGGGTATTGAAGGTGATAAAGATAACGGATTACTTAAAAATGATTTATAAATGTAATCTTTTAACTATCTCCAATCCATCTCCGTCTATCTTAAAATTGGATGTCTGGGACTATCAAATAAGTATGAAAAGATATGAGGTCGTATGTTTTAACAATAAAATAAAAATCCTTTTTCGAATTTGATAATTTAATTGTAATGGACGATTATGTAACTTTCATTGCTGTCATTATACAATAGAAACCAGCACGATTAGCATGACCTTGTAGACACAAGTTTTATCTCTTTCAACTGTCTGATTTGTCGAGAAAATGACGTCACTTCGAGCTTTTTGTACTGTACATGGCTCGGTGTGACTTCATTTTCTCGACAAATCTGACAGTTGAAAGAGATGAAACTTATGTTTATACGGTCATGCTACAGGACCAGAAAACGTGGCGGTTTTTCGATACATTTAAACGGAAGGCAACTGAAACAGCATTGCAACAAATAACTTGATTACCTGAACTTTGACCTAATAAAATACAAAAATGGCATGAATAAGTACTATCTGTACCACGAAATGAATACTAATGATAGTCGATGCAGTACCAGTATTCCCCGCATTGACATTTCGCACGAATAAACAGTAATGTTACGATTTATGGCGGGCGCACGATTTGACAGGAAGACTGAAATTTACCGTTGCACCATAGTTGCGCCCAATTGGTGGCTTTTGTATCGGCGTATCACGAATACGTGCTTACATACTACAATAGCGAAACTAGACAAGAATATTGGAAACGATCGCGAGTATTTCTTTCTAAAACATTGGTCCGGAATTGACGTTATTTTCCTTCCGCGATTTACTAATACCAAAAACCAACTGTATTGACGCATAGAAAAATTTCATTATACCTATAATTACTAAATAACCTTTTGACGCAATTTACGACACTAACAGTGTACCCGGGGCCTTGATCGTCTTTAAAATAAGTTCCGTAGGTATATACTTCCGCTAGCATTCAGAAAAAAATATCTAAACTTAAAATTACACTTAGACACATTTACTATTTATTTGTTTAGAAGTTATCTCTTTCACGCGCCTGGTTCATCTATAAGCGTAGCACGCAAATCCTAGACCTAAGGATAATACCGTATGTCAATTTTCCAATATAAACCTTTTGACTAAGTTTGACTAAGCAGTGGTAACCGAATGGTCGAACGCACGCTTTGCAAATCAAAGTGTGCAGGTTCAAACCCCAGCTCGCACCTCTGAGATTTATGTGCGAATCTCATTTTCATCCGAGATTATCACTTGCTATGAAACGGTGAAGGAAAACATCGTTAGGAAACCTGCACGTCTGAGGGAACTTGTCTAGTTCTACATAGATGTGTGAAGTCTGCCAACCCGCACTAGGCCAGCGTGGTGGACTATGGCCTGAAATCCTCGTCACATGAAGGGGAGGCCCGTGCCCAGCACTGGGACGTTAAAAGGGCTGTAGTAGACTAAGTTTGCAACCCAAACACTATGAAGGTAATTTGATTTGATTCAAGTATCGGCAAGTTATTAATATTGTTACGTATTTTTGCATCAGAGAATCCATTTGAAACGCCCGAAGCGACAGTCGTTTCGAACAAAGGCTGGGATTTAGTGAACCCGCCCACTTCCACCTATTTACACGTTGCGCCGCGCATAATAATTACTTATTAACCAACTTATACTGTGTCTTGAATCACTAAGGTGACACGGAAACGTGACGAAGAGATTTCTGCGCCAAGTTCTAATGTGTAGAGTCCCGTTTAATTAAATTAAGGAATGTATCGAAAAACCCAAATCGCTTTGGAAAACACTTACCTACGTAACTATAGCAACTTTTTTTATTCCGACGGAGTACTATCGTAACTCCATGTTATTAAACAACGATTTTCTTTTTAGGAGTACTACTAAACTAAACCCTGTATCCATTAGCAGGGTTCACCATAACAAAAAAGCACTGTGCCTTGTACTGAAGAAGAAAGTTATTAAGCATATGCACGGCTGCATAGTAAGATTTCGGCATGTTTACTATTATTTTACTGTTCTTCTTTATTATAAGCAACCTTTTCTTTTATCATTTTGTATTTTTTAAATAATAAAGCTCAAAACTACTTAACTTGATACCAACACGCCATATTGATCCCAATGGTGTATATTTAATATACTTATGGCAAAGTTATGTCATATTTAATTTATTTTGTATCAATAATATATTTACGTTAAATATATATTCTGTCCATGGAGATATTGTAACGGCGAAGGCATTTCGAGCCCGCGATACGGTAATTTTTTCTGGTTTATCTGACTCCGCCATTGTTACTTTCCCATATAGTTGCCGTATACTACAGGTACATGAGATAACAACAATGGCGGAAAAATCGCAGAGCTATACGAAGAGTGGAGTCGTCCGCCCGATTGCCCGTGTAGTAAATTTTACTACACGGATTTTGAAAAAACAACATGGCCGCATTGCCCGTGTAGTAAATTTTACTACACGGGCAATCTGGCGGTTCGAGTGACGTAATAAACGTAAACATATCTTTCTTGGTTACTCTGAGCGCAAAATCAATTAGTTGTCTCGCTTCCCCGTAATATTATCCACCAGACTTGCCAACATTGCAACAACCGACTCAAAGAGATATGTAGAATGAGCGTGGGTTGAAAATGTACCCACCGATTTTTTGTACCGGAGCCTTTGTCTGTGGTGTTTTTTGTGTTGGTAATATTTATCTGGTATCTGTGAGTATTGACAAGTTCTATGTTTTAAACTCTTTGGCATGTAAACAAAGAGCAGGTAGACGTCAAAGTTTGACATGAAACGAAACGTAAATAAGTTTTTTTGAGGTTGTAAAATATTTTTGAGACATTTTTGTCAGTTTTGTGCGCGTCATCAATTTGATCGTAATTTAACAGTAAATTAAATCGTAAATCGACAAACAAAAGACATAAATCTATAGCTTAACTCCTAGTGAACGTAAAAAACATAGCATTTGGTACTGTGACATGAATAATTTCGTGAAGAGAAGTGATTTTGTGAAGTGCGCGCCGATTTTTTTCGATCCAAAATTTTCCAAAATTGGGGCGGGGCAAAGCTGCGTCACAGGTCCCGGCACCGGCGCCCCCCCCGGGGCAATCGAACGGTTATGGGTACTCTAGATATTCTGTGTCAATAATATGTCAATGTCTTGTATATTTATGTCAATGATATTTTTTTTTATCAATTAATGTCACCATATTATTGACCCCTAATTTGTTCCACACAAAGTACGATTAGGTACACTCGATTAGACAGCAATAAATATACTGTCATTTCATTCATACATTATCGCTATGAAAAGGACGGAAATACACCTCGTTTAGTCAAGTTAAGTGTGTCTGTGCGTTATTTTTTTAATTACTTAATTCGACCTTATCGCATCACTGAAAGCTCTGTTAGCCCCTCTAACTAAACTTAATGCTTTTCCTAGGAGTGGTCTCTAGTCAATGGGAATCGTATTCAGCCGGTCGCTCTAATGATGTTTTAAATTATTGCATATTATTTTCTGAAAACATAAAAAAAAAAATTGTGCGCGTACCGTTTAAGGATTGCGGAGACTCCGTCAGAGAAATCAAATATAAATGATTAATTTCCGTTCTCCTTCCCCCTGTTTTCCATTCTATTCACCGCATTTTGTAGGTAGATGCTTTTAAAGTAATTTTAATGGTCTTCGCTAAATGTACGTAAAATGGCCGTTAACGGGTAGTAAAAATAGATGTCCTAATTAATTTATGATCAGCCATTTCAATTTTAATTATATTTTACGAGTGACTGCATAATATTGAGATATACATAAACCTGCCTTGTTTATTGTATGCATATACTACCTACTTTTTTACGTTGTCTAGTCATCCGATTTTGAATAGATATTTATTTAACCTAACTGTACCCGACAAAAATACAATAGGCTCGCCCCCTATGTCATGTTCGGGCCAAAATTATACATCAATAATGACAATAAAAGACCATGCAACCGTGTAAATGAAGCCTTACCTGATTAAGGTCGATGAACTTGCGGACCACAGACCGCGCGAAATCCGGGTTGTTGAGCATCTCGTTCACGAACCATTCCAATGGAATACTGCACAAAACACAATAGATAAGTCAATGCAGTAAATTATTGGATGATAAGGCGAAATAGCTTTTAAAATTGTAGCTTTAGGAACTGTAATCCTAGGAACACAAAAATAAATTAAAAATAAGAAATTGTCAATATCTGAATTAACTGTTTCCAAAGTAAGTACAAACAAAGTCGAATTCATTTTCAATACTGCTAAGGAATATTATCGTGACGCGTATTAGGTTGACGCGCGTGTCTTAGTGCCCCAGTATGCGCGGGACTTTGTGAGTTGGTTTGAATTTTGATAACACCACAGATTAAAAAAAACCGGCCAAGTGCGAGTCGGACTCGCGCACGAAGGGTCCCTTTATTTATAAAAACAGCCAAAAAATCACGTTTGTTGTATGGGAGTCCCCATAAATAATTATTTTATTCTGTTTTTTAGTATTTGTTGTTATAGCGGCAACAGAAATACATCATCTGTGAAAATTTCAACTCTCTAACTATCACGGTTCATGAGATACAGCCTGGTGACAGACGGACTGACGGACGGACGGACGGACGGACAGCGAAGTCTCAGTAATAGAATTCCCGTTTTACCCTTTGGGTACGCAACCCTAAAAGTTTAACAAAAAAAAAACAATGTATACCTACCGATTTCGTTTTAAGTTAATCGATTTGAAAACATTGATGTTGTGTCAAACTTAATTACTAATACACACAGTATCTCCCCGATACCTTTTTAACTATTGCAATTCTGAGCAAACGAAACTGCTGTCAATAATATAAAACAAACAATACCTGCTTACGTCCAATCGCGGAGTTTCAGATTGCACATCGGATCAGTAAATGCCAGCCCTTATCTATACCGCAGGTGGCGTAGGCGAGCCTTGTTTGCCGACGGCCTTATCCTAACGGCCAGTCCATTCGCAGCCTAATGAAAAAGTTTGCGGCACTGACCACAACACTTTGGATTCTTTTTTTAAATGGGCATTTTTTTTTTATATCGGCCAGTATTTAAAAAAAATATATTTAGATGTCATAAAACTCGGTCTTGCCCGTTCAGTAGATGTTACATTGAAGAGGTTGCGTTACATTCTGGTCGAAAACGGGTAATTCCGTATCGATAATCAATATATCGTGACAATAGTCGTATCAAATCATAACGCCACTATCAATGTCGGAAGAAATGGCCCTTATAACCATGTTACTAAGAGTAGTATTCTTTTTTTTTTTTTGAACGGACTACGCTGTTGGCCGTGAGTTGGCCTTTACAGCTTCACCGGAGGAGTGGCGAGTGCAGAGTGCGACTCCAGCCAAAGCCTTAAGGGCGGAAAAGGAGGGCAACTAGCTCAAGGGCGCCACATGGGGCACGACCTCCGCTTGGGCAGTTGCCGTGAGGGGAGAGATAATGACTACGCTCCTAGGTGCAAAGATGCACCTACGAGCAGAAGAGGGGGTTCCTCGAACTCGCCGGCGAGATCTCATCGAACTCATAATTGCCGGCGGCAACAATTAGAGAGTTTGAATGCGACACGTAGGCGCCCATTGGCCATCGTATGATTCGACTTAGTGGCAACACAAGGATCAGGGCCGTATTTACTCGGGGGTTCAAGGGGTGCAGTGCACCCGGGCGCAGAGTCGTAGTGGTCGCCAGCCGACCGCCATAAAATTCGATAGGTATCTACTACACTGAGACCACACGAGTGGAGCCACGAGCACAGCTAGTTCAGTATACATCATAAGTATTGTTTTACTAAAGACATGAGGGCAGGCTGACTTTCACATCCTGGCGTCGAATATGCTTAAGACGTTCCTGACAAGGATTCAAATTTTTAAGGGTTGTTTATTTTTCTAATTTTGTATTTCGAAATTAGAATCATCAGAAATCGTATGTAGTGAAATAGGCTAATCTATCTATGGTAGCCGAGTGGTCGAACGCACGCCTTGCAATCAAAGTGTGCAAATTCAAACCCCGGCTCGCACCTCTGGGTTTATGTGCGAATCTCATTTTCATCCGAGATTATCACTTGCTATGAAGGAAAACATCGTGAGGAAACCTGCACGTCTATAGAAAGGCGTGTGAAGTTCACCAACCCGCACTGGGCCAGCGTGGTGGACTATGGCCTGAATCCCCCTCGCATTGAGGGGAGGCCCGTGCTCAGCAGTGGGACGTTAAAAAGAGCTGTAGTAGTAGTAGTAAGCTAATCTAATATCTACGTCCGCATAAAGGATTCCAGATTCCAATAGAAATAGTAACAAACTTTTCCAACAGTTTATTCTCGCCAACTAAACTGGTTAAAACGAATTTAATAGCGGTTAGCGCTTTGTTAACACAATTTACTACGTTCCGGTGTAAGTCAGACGTTAATTGTGTTACGTATACTCTAATATTTAAATGGCCGTCTAGAAATGATTAAATTAAAGTTCCATACTATAGTTTATGGAATTAGAGGACGTGGAATTTCGTTGAATAGACAAAAAAGTTTATTTGCATGTACGTCGTAACTATACTAAGTATACATATATATTAAAAACGTATTATTTATTTATAGAAGGATTCGATTCGATGAAATCATTTTGGGTAAGATATGAATAAAAATAATTATGAAAATTTTCTGGAAAGAGGATTTATAAAAAAAAACACGTATTCTATACCTATTACAAAATAAATAAGTGTTCTACATGATAAATAATGTTTATAAACTAATATACCAATCCACGACCCACCCATTAGATACAATTTTATCACCGGCGAAATGGCGAAGGCATGTCACTTTCTAAAGAAAAATAAATTATAATTCTTCATTGTCCCGATGAGACCCATCGACGGATAATTTCATTAATCATTATAATTAACTTCTGCCCGTAAGCCCACCACTATCCAAGATTAACTCAAACCCTAGTTAGTTTATATAGATATTGTTACTAAATGCTTATTAAATGAAGGTACTAGAAAAATATAAATAAACATTGCCAGACAGCACATCCTCATCGTATGACCCCAAACTAAACAATAGCTTGTACCATACACAGGACTGGATGTGATTCCAGTTACATCCAAACAAGGCCAAATTCTGAAGAGGTCATTTTGGAAATTTACCTTCGGCCGGAATCGAATCCGCAACGACCCGATTTAATGAGTCGAGCGGCCTACGCTCGGCCTACGCGTAATTTAAAATAACAAATGACTTGGTGAAGGCGGCCAGCGAAGAAGCTGCCTTCACCAGCCACTTTTCTTTAGTGGGTAAAAAAAATCCAAGTCTTCTCACAGAAGACTGGGATTATTTCTAAAGATTTCCTGACCATCGACGTAAATATATAGAGAGTATCAGAAGTTCGAAATAATACTTTGGCTTTTGCATCACTATCGGTATCTGAATGATATAACAAATTGGTCGAAATTCCACCGTGTAAATTCAACTTTTTTGTCGCCGTCAATTTCTATCACTCGTAATATCTCGAGTCCTATGTAAAACTGCTTGATCTGTTTGAAATTATTGGTAGCCACTCCTCATAAGTGTAGTTTACATTGCTGAATACGGTTATGGATGTACCCAAAGGCTAGAACAAGATACCTGTGATAAATATTCTGAAACTATGATAGTTAGGTATCAACGGGCTTCACTAAGCATCCACATGTGTGCTACCGTATATGTACCCAAAGTATTATTTCGGACTTCTGATACACCTTGTATCGACAGTATCAGAAGTTCGAAATAATATTTTAGGTACTTATACGGTAGCTAATTTGTAGATGCTTTGTGAAGGCAGAGTACACCTAACTATCAAAGTTTCTGTGTTACGGACATTTGAGTATATCTCACAGGTATCGTGTAGCCTTAGGGCACACCCGTAACCCTATTTAACAGTGTAATTATCATCTACAAGGGGTAGCTACTAATATTTCCAAAACAGGAGTTGAAAATTCTGCATAGGACTCGATATTATAATAAGATTTTCAAAGTGGTGTAAGCAAAAAATTCGCAAAACAAGTTTTATAAAATATTTTATAAAATTTTCAATGATTTTTTAAACCATTCAGTTGTATACGGCCGATACTCGTGCAAACGGCGAAGTGGGTATTATTTCGTACTTATTATAAATCCTGTTAATTCCAAGCAGTGGTATCCTCGCGGGCAAGAACGCCCGCCTTGAACGTAAGGGGTGCAAGTTCAAATCCCAGGCCCGCACCTCTGGGATAATTTTCATGTGCGAATGTCATTTTCAACAATGATTACCACTTGCTGAACGGTGAAGGAAAACATCGTGAGGAAACCTGCACGTCCATAGAAATAGGTGTGAAGTTCACCAACCCGCACTGGGCCAGGGTGGTGGACTATGACCCAAATCTCCCTCGTATTGAGGGGGAATGTGCCCGGTATATTCGCAATAGGCTCGCCCCCTATTACATTGGGACCTAAATACATCGGCGAAGTGTGGGCGCACTACAGTGCACCTCTGCGTACCCCTTCGGGGAATACAGGCGTGATTATGATGATTTATTATATAAATCCTGTATAAACTACTGGCTTCCAACTGCGACTTCGTCTGCGCACACTTCGGTCCATATTATTATATTTTATAGCCTGTATATTATTCTGATGTACAAACAGCAAAACTGTAAAGTTTAATCAAAATGCGTTAAGTCGTTTTTGTGTGAAAGAGTAACAAACATTCATCCATCTTCACAAACTTTCACATTCATAATATTAGTAGGATGTGTTGGTTATACATGAACCTGACACTAATGACACGTCACAATAAAGAGACCGGAACTAAATGAACCCAGTTAACGTTAATTCCAATTTCACAATCTCCATTTAATGTAAAATAATCGCTGATTTACTATTCTATAGATGCCGGGCGTGTGCTAATTTCGAATTTAATTAATAATATTCCGATATGGAGTCATTCTACTTACAAAACAGTTTTGTTTAGCTGACAGTTATACAAATTAGGTACTTCCTAATTAATATATTGATAATAATGTTCTAGCAGTTGAAACTATCATAAATACTGACTACCGCTAACGGGAATCAAACCCGCAACGACCCGGTTCAGTGATTCAAGCGGCCTACGCTTAAACTACTAGACTTTTGGACATAAAAACCAAATACAGGGTGTAGAAGAAGTCCAAAATAATACTTTGGGTACATATACGGTAGCTCATATGTGGATGCTTAGTGAAGACATTTTATACTTAACTATCATAGTTTCTGAGTTATAGACCTTTGAATATTTGTCACAGGTATCGTGTTCTTGCCTTTGGGTAGACCCATAACCGTATTCAGAAGAGTATACTACACTTATGGCCTACCAATATTCACAAAACAGAACGTGCAAATTTTACATTGGACTCGAGATATTATGAGTTATAGAAATTGACGACGAAAAAAAAGTTGGGAAAACATGGTCGAATTTCAATAAAAATTGTATGCCATTCAGTTGTATACCCGATACTGATGCAAATGTCAAAGTATTATTTCGGACTTCTGAAACACCGTGTATATCTTTCCTTATCACATCACAATTTTTATCAATGTGAATGTTATGAGCGCATTTTGTTTGAGATTTCGGCAATAGTCCGCCACGGTGGTGAACTTCACACGCCTTTCTATAGACCTGCCGGTTCACTCACAATGCTTTTCTTCATTGTACATCACGTGTTAATCATCATTGTAAATGGCATTCGCACATGAATATCTCAGAGGTGCGAACCCGCGATATGAACTTGCACCCCTTACGTTCAAGACGGACGTTATACCAACTAGACTATCACCGCTCTTGTGTCTTGTACTTCAATTATATTGTGTACTAGCTGTGCCCGCGACTTCGCCCGCGTGGACTTTAGGGAGATTAACCGGAAGTATGGGTATTATGTTTTTCCCGCGGAACCCTAATGCTTTTTCGAAAATTAAAGTAGCCTAAGTTACGCCTTGGAACGTCAGCTATCTGTCAGTGGAAGTTCCATTGAAATCGGTTCAGCCGTTTAGAAGTTTACCTCAAACAAACAGACAGACAGACAAAAAAATTTAAAATTGCGTTTTCGTTATAGGTATCTTGTTATTTTGATATTACAAACAGACACTCCAATTTTATTTATTTGTGTATGGATTGTTATATGTACATACGTGGGATGTACGTAATAGTTAACGTTATGAGACACATAATAGGCAATCTTTAATGGAAAGAACCACATTAACTGATGGACCGTTCCATTCTTATTAACGTTATTTGCTCGTAACCCAACTTGGGCCGGGATAGTAATGAGATATCTGTAAGCGTTCGTTACATCTCGAATAACTTGATACTTTTATAACTATTATCATAACGATAACGAATTTTAAGAACCAAATATAGATAATAATTAAACTAAAATGAGATGCGCGGCGGAGAATGTCAGTGTGGTTAAAAAAAAACTAAATTGATCATGAGGGTTTTATCTCACTAGGTATATAGAAAAGCAAAATCCCTATTTGGGTTTCCCCTCATTAGTTACAATTAGTATCAAAATACATAATAATTACGAATGCACGTCAATTGCACCGCTGCCTACACCTTCAACGAATACAAGCGTAATGATATTAAAATAAGATTAATATTTACCTGTCCAATGTCTTCTCATCGTTAATCTCCTGACCCTCCCTCTCGGGCGCGGCTTCTAGCATATCCCAGAAGTTTTCAAGACCATACACTGTAAAATATTTAATACATTAAAATATAGGTATGTACAAATGGCTAGAAATTCCCAACACCTTGTTATATCAGGATAAACAATGTTGATAATTTAATATCTCTTTCAGCATTGTATCCGGACTTGGTACAATAAATATCAAATTCGCTAAAACTAAACATTAAACGAAATAAGACGAATTTCGCCATTGAAATCGTCTATATAGTCTCCGATGATAACAGGAAGCAACTAAACACCTATATTACTGTCTTCGATTAACTCGACGTACAACAAGACAAGTGACGTAATAAGCAACAGTACAATGCCTCATCTGACATTATTATCACAATGAAAGCACTCATAAGCACACCTTAGAAAGTATAGTCCGCAAATACAGTACCTCCGACGACGCTAAGTTTTCTATTCATCGAGGAAATGAATCGAGGGCAACTCCAGGGATATGATTACCTCGTGTCACTTTGACATAAACCACAGGTAATGCAAGCATACCAAATACTTACGTTGAGAAAACCTCGTGACGTCTAAACTGCAAAACGTGTTATACCGAGCAATACCAATTTTTGTACCACAAAAATTGTGCTCACACCTTTGCATAATATAAAAAGCGAACAATAAGCTGTAGGTATATCTATGTGTGTACAGTCTGTTAGTTTGCATGTTTTAATAAGGGAGTATCGCATGTTTATGTAGCCTGATACCGTCTAGCCTGTCCCAAAGGATTTCGTTCGGTCAATACGAATATTTTTGTCAACAACACATTTTTTCCACGGCGGCTTTAAGCCGGACAACACCCAAAATCCAACAAGTGTGCGTTCACTTTGATATTGGATCACGGGATTATATCGAATAATACCTCCATCGATGGTTGGCGAGCGGGCTCTCTTTCCATAACCCCTGGCAATAAGCACGTTTGAATTGGGTCGGAAAGTTCCCCTGGTCACTCTTATTTCTTCCTCTGTTAAAACGTCAAGTCACACCGATCAATTATTTTGGATCACGGACAAAAGCGATTGGAAGCGTATCTGTTACTTATTGCACAAGCTGCTATTTATATTTTACGATAGGTACTATGTGTTTTAAGCTTTGTAAGCCGGTGTGACGTCGCGATATCCGCGCGTTTACCTTCATTTGCGTTTTCTTCGTTACCACTTCGTTTGCCGAAGTCATAAGCTACCATCAGACTGTTCTTGGGGTTAAACTTCTTGCGGGGGTGTGTCTCATATCCGCCTTGGTCTGTTAAGTAGGGTGCCATGTGAGTTAGTATGTTGTGTGTTGTAAAGTTTATGTCAACAATCATCCTAAAGCATCACACCAGTCGATTTGGTGTTAAACGGCCACATCCATATATTCATTCAAGCCAGTTTAATCGATTATAAACTTCATCAGACATTCTTTGAATCAAAGTTTTAATCTGAAGCTGAGAAACGACTCCATCACTTAGAGAGAATAAACTATGTTCCTAAATAAAAAATACTTTATTATTGATTCAGAGCGCGCCTTGAAGGCAATTACGCACTGAATCCGTGTTCTTTCTCTATGTAACGGAGTTATCGAAAGGCTCGCGACGTCGAGACCTCCATCGGTAACATGATTTCAATCCGCAAATACCTGCAAAGCGACACAGCTTTAGAAACCTGTCCGAGGGCGGCCAGTTCTAAATGGATTTTTGCTTTTATTCTAACACAAGCTTGAACAGTGCTGGACCGTGGCGGCTTCTCAGTAATGTCTGCCTTTCACAGTCTCACGAGGCCGGAAACCCAATCAGATGCTTTCATGTACCTTCAGCGTCTAGTTCCGGAGCTCTTTTACCGAAATCCCTGGCAATGCCGACAGTGGGGCTCTTAAATGTGGGCGTGCCGCGGTGCGCGCGACTTGCCGGTGACTGATGATCTACGTCGCCTTTTGGAATAACAGGATAATTTTACCTCATCGTTTACTCGGTCATCAGTAATGGCGTACGAAAAGTTTTGTTAAGCGTGTTTCTGTTTGCTGCGTCAGACGAAATGCGATATTTTGAGACTATCTTATGAATGAATACACTTTTTGTCGAAAGGGCGCGTGATGCGCAAGCCACTCTACATAGATGTTTATCCTAGTCCAGGAAATACATAAAATCGTCATAGCAATGTCCATTTGTACAGCCACAATTCACAAAGAAGATTATGGTAATCACAAAACGATTGAATCGAACTTTATTTTACTCGTGTATCAAACGTCGGAAAGTGGAAAGTCGGATGAACTTGTACCAACAATTGTTGAGGTATTTGAATATCAATAGAGGGGAATGAAAAGGTGAGGGTAGGAGTGGTATTTGTAAGAAATTATTCGGTCCATTAGTTGGCAACGTGCTCGCGTTGGGACTGACGGGGCAAGATGGATGCTTAGGTGCTATTGTTGGGTTACTTGCATACCTATCTCGCAAGTATAGGTAAATTATTATTGATTATATATAAAAGAAATACATATTTTGCCCTAAACCAAATCTACATTAACGTGTTGTGACTACTTATAGCTACTTAATCTGCGATTACCTAGGTGACTACCAGTTATTTGTGCGTAATGAAGATGATAGCTAGGTACTATGGGTATGCATAATTAAGTGAGAATTTATGAAAAGACAAAAACCAAATGTTCTAAAGACATTAGTTATTCTTTTAAAGTTCAAGGTAGTATTGCTAATGAAAATTATGATTCATGAAACGTTCGTTAAAATATTTTGAGCTTTATGATTTCAAATTAAAAATGTCATCAATTAACTTTTTTGTATGGAGATATTTGGCGAGGAATATATACTAACATAAAGAAAAACCTGAGCAGACTCAATCTCAATTCTCCTGTAAAGTCAGCATTTTTTTTTGATAAAATAACCGATCTTAACTTCTTATATATTTAACTCGTGAATACCCAACATACGTACCTAGTTATTTCTTTCACTATGTGACCTATATCTTACCGCCCCACATTTCCAAAAGTGCATTAACTTGATTACTTCATAGAAAACGCGTACTATTATCTAACATCCATTCAAATGACATCATTAACCTGAAAATGTGGGCTAGGCTTATCAATGCCACATATCCTCAATATGAAAGTATGTATTTAAATTCGAGATTCAGAATTTAAAGCCACTTCGGCTTATGTCTATCTTGTCAAACTTCTTTCTTGTTATCCATTAGTTGTAGCATGTATACCAAGACTAAACTGGCTTATGTCACGGAACATGTTGATTAAGCAGTGGTAGCCGATAAGCAGTGGTAGCCGAGTGGTCGAACGCACGCTTTGCAATCAAAGTGCGCAGGTTCTATCCCCGGCTCGCACCTCTGGGTTCCATGTGCGAATCTCATTTTCATCTGAGATTATCACTTGCTAAGAAACGGTGACGGAAAACATCGTGAGGAAACCTGTGTGCCCGGTATAATGGCAATAGGCTCGCCCCCTATTACATTGGGACCAAAATACATCGGCGAAGTGTGGGCGCACTGCAGTGCACCTCTGCCTACCCCTTCGGGGAATACAGGCGTGATGATGTATATATATATATGTTGATTTTGTCTCTTTATCTCGTATGAAATAAGACAGAGTGAGCGATCGAATCCGAGACAGAGGTCTAGTCTAGACATGCGTGCTAACCACACAGGACTACGACGGACGTTTGTCCTGTCGAATCCTACTCACAGGAACACCGGTGCTATATCTACCGATATATTTAAAGTATCTACATATTGGGGATTTAAAAAAAGTAAATTAAAAAAAATATTAGCCCAGTGAAATTCTCGAACAATCTTCTCATTTAAGGTCGCGTTTGATCCAGTAGTAGCATATTTAAAAAAATGTTAACCTGACAATTTCTAACTGCCCCCGTATAGTCAAATCATTTATTTTTTATAGACCATACAAAATAAATGATTTGACTATGACTTTGAGTCATAAATTTGTTTAGTCATTAGGAACACCATTTTCACTCTAGTTCCATGTTACATTGACGATGACTGACTTCATGACGAATCATGGCGTGTCATATATCGATTACCCCCTGTCATATATAACACATGATTATGGTCACGTCATCGTGTGAGAGCAAATCACGAACACGTAACGTCACGTCACGTTAAAAGATCGTGTTTGCGGTGTTGAACTCACGTTCGGCTCTGGTGTGCGGCCTGTCCCGCTTGCCGAAGCCCCTCGCAGTCATCATCTCAACATTCTTGAAGCCCCTAGTGGGGCGCTGCTGCTTGCGCGCGACCCGCCCATCGGGGGCGGCCGCCACCACGCAGAGACACGCCGCCGCCGCAACCGCCACCGCTAGATGCATCGAGAAGTTCATCCCTGGTGGACAAAAGAAAAATGGGGTTAGATTTTGTGAGACTTGAACACGTGGGGGCGTAGAAAGTAGCAAGTCAAAATGTTTGCCTATACCGAAATGGATTTTGTGGGCGATGTACATAAAGATTGAGATTCTGTGGGAAAAGTCAAGTCAACACAGGGTAGTCGCTCGCGCTGTCAATGTATTGGCGTTGGATAATGTACTTTTTTCTATGGGTCAATACAGTTCGTTTTGGTATTAGCAAAATAATCAACGCGCGCGTTTTTAACGCCCCAGTGTGCTTTCCTTCTACGTACTACATAGACGACTACTCGCGACCATAATTTGTTTTAACTGCCTGTTTATAAGAGTAATATCGAACAACAACATTTCGTTTCAAAACTAGTATATTATTTATTTCTACTTAGTTAATTCATTCCATTTTTATTACCTTCAGTAGATACTGAGGTTGATTGAGATTAGTAGATACTAATCTGAATTAAATAGATAGTGTAACTAAGATTGAGTATTGATCAACAAGTTTATTAACATGTGACCCGATGTTAGAATGGATTCCACGTAGGTCATTTATGGGTGCGATCGTAGCTAGATTTTTTCAAGCGGCACTTGCTAATGAATAATTTACATAAAACAAATGAATATTTTACTGTCGTATTGTTGACAATTGATAGATTTTCTTTACACCGCTTGTCGAGAGCGAGTGACAATTACATCGATAGTGATCGTGACAAATTTACAGGCACCGGTAGCAATCGGACAGATCCGTAATCACAGGATTTACAATGTGGAACCCTTAAACCTTTAAGGATTGTTTAAGATAACATTCCAAAAGGGAAGACTTAAAAGAACAGTGTCCGGAATAAGAATATGTCAATACCGTTCGTTTTGGTAGTTTTTTTTAATGGGACTAATCATTTACACATTCCCACCACTGTTACTCCCGTAAGCCAGGATCAACAGCGGTGTCCATTAAAAACACCGAGGTTTGAACCTCGGCGAGTCCCGGGGAAAAGCTAAATTGTCTTGGAAACCGCACGAATTTGATCGATAAAGGTGTAGCAGGAGTTGGAAGAAAAATTTATCGTTTTGGTAGTGGAAAAAAGGCGTTTTGACGCCCCCAGTGTGCTGTGTGGCTTTATTTAATCCGCTGGCTAGTGAAGCCCTACTTCACTTAAACTACAGTTATATCCGGAACTAAATCGCATTATTGTGCAATGTATTTACGGAACCGTTTAATCTTAAGATTGTTACACCCTTAGGCCCTATTCATTGTAAAACCGACTGTCCGATAGTTACGGGCTTAACGGAAACGGATGTGTAGAAGCCAAACTATGTACGGAAGCATTTACAGAAACAGGGCCAATACCACCACCTCTTAAATTAGTGTTGTTTCACGTACAAACTGTCTTTTATGGCCTCTTCCATGGAGTCTGCACAATTTCAACATAGGGGTGAAGACACGATGGAGATAGATTAATCAGTTACGTTACCAATGTTAATTTATGTTGAGATTAACATAGTAGCTGACAATTTTTGACAGATTTTGTACGTTAACTAATGAAAAACTGAAAGTAATCCTAAAAACATGGTTACAAGACAGGTAGTGAGGTCATCCGCCAACTTTATCATTGTCATCATCCATTTTTATTTATAATGTGTATATATTGAATTTGTCCTGGATATTACTTAACTTAACTTTATTATTATAGTGTTATTTAATAATTTATTATTTTTTCTACCTACTGGCTGGTTTCAGCAATACGTCACAGATTTAATGTTATGTTGTGTTACTTTTAAACTGCATGCTCTGCACTTTTGAGCTAACTGTTAGATCGTTTTTTACTTCTTACCTACCTATTTTAAAAAATGTATTATCTTTATGTTCTCTCGCATACCTAAATAGTTATGTAGTTTTTGCATGATGTGTTTACCTTAGAGAATTGTACACTTAGTTTTAGAAAACCTTGTTTCCATTATGTTATTTTTGGTGTAACAATTATTGGTGAACCTTAAATAAATAAATAAATAAACACTGTCTGAAATGCCCGCTAAACGCAGGTGGAGCCATTCTTCGCCTTATTCCATTAAAATATCACCATTTCACTCATTTCGCAAAAAAAAAATACTTTGCACTGGCTGAAATACCCGCTAAACGCAGGTGGAGCCATTCCTCATCTTATTCCATTATATATCATCAATTCATTCCTTTCGTAAAAAAATAAGAAGTCAGGGCACCGGGACCAAGGACCTCAAACACTATCATTCAAGGCACGAAAACAACAACTTTCTTCTATGATAGCTAGAATATGCCGGGCGTCGAGAGGGCCACCAACACACCTACACCAGCCTCAAAGAGACACCGACCTCGCCGGCGAGGTCGAGAACCCCCTCTTCCGCTTGTAGATGCATCTTTGCACCTAGGAGCGCAGTCACTACCTCTCCCCTCACGGTAACTGGCCAAGCCGAGGTCGTGCCCCATGTGGCGCCCTTGAGCTAGTTGCCCCTGTCTTCCGCCCTTAAGGACTTGGTTGAAGTCGCACTCTGCACTCGCCACTCCTCCGGTGAAGCTGTAAAGGCCAACTCACGGCCAACAGCGTAGTCCATTTAAAAAAAAACCTAGAATATGACTAGTCTAATAGCTTCAAGGTGACAATGTCTAAACTGTTCATATTTTCAGGGAGTACGGAATCTCAGTCGCGAAGGAAACTTGTGCTCAATAAACGGCTGTCTATTAATTTATCAGGGGTGGCGTGAATTGCTTTGTAATTAACCGCTACCTTAATATTAAGTCATTAAGTTGTGTTTGATATTACGTTTAATGACTGGTTTTGGAACGGTGAAATTGGTATTTAATTGAAATATTGTTGACGGCAGTGTCCTATTGTTACCGCCTAGGTAAAGAAACTGTCGCGTTTTTATTTAGCTTTTAAAAATAATAAAAATATAAATATGTCTTAGGAGAATATAGTGAATATATTGTAACACTTAAATTTTGTATCGTCTAAGTATAGTTTGTATTTCATTAAGAGGTGGAACAATAAAGAGTTATCTATCTATTTAATTAAGTCCCTAAATGGGTTGGCAGGCACTACAGAGTAGCCATGCCATAATTCGCCAATGTTATTTTAAGATGATGAATGAATAAAGGTCTCTGCCCACTACACAGTATCATACTATGACCGTGCTATGAACGTGTCAGGCAAAAAATTAAAAAGTATGAGACCATGCCTACTAGCCCGTTCCGTTACCGACGAGCACTGTAGCGTGCCATGCACGGAGCGGCAAGTATTGTCGGCGAGAATATTTTGCCGGTGGCGATACGCTCTGTGCATGACGCTCCGGTCATTAAAGCCGATACATGCGACTTTGATACGTAATTGATACGCTCTAGTGGGCATAGTAGAGCGTATAGTGTTGCTTGTCGTGTCTGATACGTTCATAGCACGGTCATGGTATGATACGTTGTAGTGGGTAGAGTCCTTAAATCTCCATCCAAAGGTTGTCTGGAAGAGTTCGCAGCTTGCGATAAGACCGCCCAATGTACACTACTATTTGTTCCTTGTTTTATCAATATTTATCAATTATTTTGCTGCTCCTGAGAATGTATTACTCGCAATTATCATTTTGAAAAGAGTAACCATTGAGTTTCTTATCGGCTCTTCTCAGTGGAAGCAGCATTCCGAACCGGTGGTAGAATCTGACTATTTGTAAGTGCTTTTTGGCCTACACGAAATTTTTTTTTTGATTATGATTTTGATAATATATTTTGTGTAATATCCATGTAACTATTGGTGTACAATAAAGAGTTTTCTATTCAATTCTAAATGGGTAGTCGTTTGAAGGACCAATACAATGTGGATTGCTAGCACAATTTACGTACCCACTCTCTGAGATTATCTTACCCAAACTCGTCATAATTTTTATTACACAGGGTGTATCAGAAGTGTGTAAAATACTTAACCGTATGCATGAGTATCGGGTATACAACTGAATGGTATAAAAGTATAGTCGTAGTAGTAAGTCGAATTTCAAATTGTGTATTCGCCGCCAATTTTAATCTATACTAATATTATAAAGAGGAAAGATTTGTATTTTTGTTTTTTTTGTATGTAACGAATTAACTTAAAAACTACTGGACCGATTTCAAAAATTCTTTATCGTTAGAATGTTATATTATCACTGAGTAACATAGGCTATATTAGAAACCCGTGCGAAGCCAGGACGGGCAGCTATATCTTATACCTCGCGTGTTCTGTGCAAAGTTTTCAAGTTCTGTTTTGTGAATATTAAATTTAAGATGTGCCCTAAAGCCACAACACGGTATTTGTGACAAATACTAAAAGGTCCATAATACTGAAACTATGATAGTTAGGTATTATCTGCCTTCTATAAGCATCTACAGATCAGCTAGCTACCGTATATGTAAATAAAATTATTATTTCGGACTTCTGATACACCCTGTATACGCAAGATAGTTGGGACAAATTGAAATTTTATAAATAGTCCCGAAAATGTATCCCCAAAGGGTTTTTCCTATTTCGCGAACCTCTTCTTTTGATTTCGTAATGCATTAAAATGATCGTCTTTCCATTCAATGGTAAAGTATCTATTCATGTAAAAATATAATCTCGGTGAAGGAAAACATCGTGAGGAAACCTGCACGTCTATAGATAGGCGTGTGAAGTTCACCAACCCGCACTGGGCCAGCGTGGTGGACTGTGGCCCAAATCTCCCTCGTATTGAGGGAGAATGTGCCCGGAATAATGGCAATAGGCTCGCCCCCTATTACATTGGGACAAATTCATCGGCGAAGTTGGACGCACTAGAGTGCACCTCAGCCTACCCCTTCGGGGAATACAGGCGTGATGATGTATTTATTTATATAATCTCTAAATAATTGAATGTATATGAATGAATTTAATAATTATAGAAAGCAAACACGTAAAGTGTTTGTCTTTAATCATCGAAGAAAGTTATTTAAAGTGGAAAATAATCAAAATATTCCATCTATTCGAATAAAACATCCTAGAAACAAAGAGTTATTTTATCAAAGAAGGAGCTTTTCCACACATTTGGCAGTGTCACACGTCCTATTTTGTGTGTGACATTTAGGTATCTATACTTTCTAATATCGTTGCCGCTAAATATTCAAAAACTAACAATCGACATGATTGGAATAGGTAAATTTATTATCAAAGATATTTTTTTTTTTGTATTCTTTGAAATCAACATTAAACTAATATAATATTACGAAAAACAATAGTTTATAAAATTAATCCAATAATGCATTTGCATTTACTAAGTAATATCCCATAACGTGTAATATGTAACTAATATATTACAGCGAACACAACGCACATGGGACAGTTGACAATGTTTTTGACATGTCCCTGGTTAACTGATATTTGATGGTCGGCCGCGCCTGTATCTTCATCATGGAGGTAGTATAGGGAGCCGGCATAAGGAGCCCGCGCTGCGGTAAATATCCGCCATATTAGTTTTGATTGTTTATATTGTTTGACACTTACGTACCTACCATTTTTTTTTTAACGTCGGAAAATCCTCTATGGATACCCTGCCACCTCGGGGGAAGTAACAGGGTTATGTGGGCGTCCCGGCAAAAGGCCGTATACCCACTAAAAACCGACGCTGTACCATCTTCCGCTTATATCGGGGCGCCACGGGATCGCTTTCGCATGTACCGCGACGACTCTTACGTACCTTGATCTTACTACTTACTTGATCTTAAGATTAAGATGGCGGATCTCATATAAACAATTATTGCCAACCTTCAAAAAAATCGCCGCAATACAAAGAGTGGGGTCCTTAGGGATTCTGAGATCTTCATCTATAATTAGATATGGTGATATAGGATTTATTCGTCATCTTTATCACTGTCATCATATTTTTTATTTATAATGTGTATTTATTGAATTTGTCCTTCTTAATAATTACTCGACATTGCCATAAATACTACTAATCGCAGGCATTGGTCATCTGATTCCATTTCGTGAAAAAAGAAAAATAACAATTAGCCATAAAAACAAAATAGTAAATAAACGCGATAAAATCCGTAAAATAGTTTAATTTCAATGTATAGTATTCGCGTAAATATAAGAAAACAATAAATTAGCCATGGTGCTTAATTCGAAAGTTATTTTTTTGAAAATGCAAGAGGATTATTATGTATCAACTTCGTCCACGCTTTGTTGAGATTCAATTCGTGTGGGTTTTAGAACATTTTAACCTCGTCGAGTGTCAAATCATGGAGTCTTACAATTTGTTAACAAGCTATAATCTAACCTGGACTAGGTTAGATTTAAAAGTGATATTGTTTGAAAGTGATATGAAACTGTTACAAATATTGTCTAAATATGTATTAAATATGATAGCCGGTCGGTAAAAGTTAAAACGGAATAATATGTTTGTAATTTCAAACGATAAGGCATAATACCTTCATTGGAATTTTACACAAAGAATAAAAATTAAAAGATTTGACTACCTAACTCAAACAACAAGTAGATATTTTCTGTAATTCTTTTCACTCGTTTCAGGAAGGCGGAGGGCCCTCTGAAAAATAAAGACGACATGATTGCTATGCCTACTTAAAAGGTTTCTCAGAAGCAGTTATTAAGATTTTCATAAACGTTTTAAATTTTAGTAGATTTATCTTTACTGCTTTATTGCTACTGAAAGGCTTTGTTTTTGAGGTTATGACATTTTATAAAGAGAGATTTCAAGGAGACCTTTAAAAACTTTAACAATTTGCTGTTTCTTTATTCTCTGTTAAGAACAATAAATCTCGGTAGGTATTATAGATAATTTTATAGCTTTTTGTTTTAGATAAAGTCTACAGAAATAATCAGTTCGTACAAAACAAAAACAAAATTGGACAAAATGCAATGAATAGCATAGATTCATTTGAAAGCAGTGGTAGCCGAGTGTTCGTACGCACGCCTTGCAAATCAAAGTGTACAGGTTCAAACCCCGGCTCGCACCTCTGGGATTTATGTGCGAATCTCATTTTCATCCGAGATTATCACTAGCTATGAAACGGTGAAGGAAAACATCGTGAGGAAACCTGCATGTCTGAGGGTACTTGTCTAGTTCTCGATAGATGTGTGATGTCTGCCAACCCGCACTGGGCCAGCGTGGTGGACTATGGCCTGAATCCCCCTCGCATTGAGGGGAGGCCCGTGCCCAGCAGTGGGACGTTAAAAGGGCTGTAGTAGTAGTAGTAGTAAGTAAAAATATAATCCAAGTACGATGTAAGCCGAATTACGTATGGGTTCCATGTTGAGATATACCTATTTATATCTTTTTAAAGGTTGAAAGTCATATTAAAAATCGTTTTATGTGTGAATAAAGCAAGCACGTGTATTCTTTCACGGAACACGACATGACTACAGCCATTCTACGTGATATTTACAGTAATATATTATATGACGGCTCATGTTTAACTTGCTTTATATTCGTTTGAGATTTTTATTGCTTTAGAAGACGATCATATGAATAGCCTGATACGAGCGGTTAGAAGCTGTAAAAATAAGCTCGGTTCAATGAAATACTGGGGTTCTGTAAGATAGAAGGCATTGTAAGATACGTTTTACATTATTTTTGGGGTTCCGTACCCAAAGGGTAAAACGGGAACCCTATTACTGAGACTTCGCTGTCCGTCTGTCACCAGGCTGTATCTCATGAACGGTGATAGTTAGACAGTTGAAATTTTCACAGATTGTGTATTTCTATTGCCGCTATAACAACAAATACTAAAAAACAGAATAAAATAAATATTTAAGGGGGCTTCCATACAACAAACTTGATTTTTTTGCTCGTTTTTATAGATAATGGTACGGAACCCTTCGTGTGCGAGTCCGACTCGCACTTGGCCGGTTTTTTCTATAGGTACAGAATAAATATTGAAAAATATACCTAGTAGGTATTTATACCTATCTAATGTGTAACATACACACATTGATTATATTAGACGTAGATTGCTCATGTAGAGAAAAAAAAGTTTCTTTTGTTTGTATTTGTTTTTCCAATTTGATCCAATTTACTATTCAATATACAATCCAATATTCCAATTTACTCCAGCGACGGTCATATGAACAAAATATTCTACTTAAACATTATACAATTCTAAATTAATGTAATCGTGCGTAGCTCACCACCTACCGCTATTGGGATGCGAATATATTAGCACCTCTGCCCACCCTTTCGGGGAATATATGCCTGATGATGATGGTGTATATAATTCGCATTATACGTGTCACTATGTTATTTTATAAGCCGAAATGAACTCTTCACAAATCTTCATACCCACACGAAACTGTTTTAAATAAATGTTCAAGGGATTTATCCCGGGGAGCAAGGGTCTCGCCCTATTACGATTATTTCATTCAAATATTATTGGACCCATCAGCATTGGCCGGTACAATTCAATCAATGAGGGATGGCCGAACATTTCAGATTACGTAGAGCGTAACTTGCACCTAAGCCTGTTATCTGGTTGGGCGCGAAGATTTGTACAGTTTATGAGCTGACCGTGACTTTGTGACTTAAGTTGGAATTTATTTCATAAAGGGCCATTTCGAAATGTAAAAAAATTCGTCGCGTCGGAAATATGCGATAATTAACATAAAAAAAACATACGCGCGGAATTGAGAACAACTTCCTTGTTAAGAAGTCGATTAAAAAAACAAATTGAATTCTTATTGATCGAATTATGAAGCTTTTGATGACTTCATCAATTAATGGTAAGGGAATGAAGGCAGTTTAGGGTGATTTTAAACTAAGCACTTTGGGCCTTTGCTTAGTTACAGTTTAGTTTAAAAGTTGACTTAATTGTTTTCTCATATTTACGCTAATACGAATTAATATGATTAAATTCAAAACTAAGCGTACCATTGCAAGACCTCAAGACACTGTGAGCTCTTTCTGCGTGGATCGGACCGCAAACAACAACTAAATATGAGGGTACCCAGTTATTAACTATGACATCAGGACGTCTAACACCTCAGTCTTCCCGTGACCATGGTTGCTGTGAAGCAGCCGAAACGTCGGGAAAATCAAATAGTAAATAAACGCGATAGAATCCGTAAAATAGTTTTATTTCAAAGTTGACTTAAAATAGGATTCAAATTAAGATTCAAACATAGGTATTGTTTCTGTTTATACATTATGTTATACGAGTGTAGTTAAACGAGGCAGGCATACATATTACTCTACTATATTTGGTTAGATGAATACAGAGGTCGTTAATAATAAAGAACTGGATTACTATTTACTTTTACAGATTGTGTATACAGAGTGTTTTAGAAGTTCTAAATAATATCTTAAGTACATGGTAACTCATATGTACCATAATGAGTGACATCAGACTATACCTAACTATCATAGTTTCTGAGATACAGACCTTTGATATACCGAGACGCGATATATACCAAGATTTAATTGGCGGCGAAAATAATATTGAAAAATCATGTTCAAATATCGGTAAACAAATTATACCATTCAGTTGTACACCTGTAGTTGTAGCATGAGTGCCAAGACTAGACGTATGTCACGGAATATCTTGATGTTGCCTCATTCTCTCGTATGAAATTAGACAGAGAGCGACCGAGCCCATCCGTGACAGAGTTCTTGTCTTGACATGCGTGCTAACACCACTGATACCTGCAAACGCTAAAGTATTATTGCGGACTTCTGGTACATCCTGTATAATTGCCTGCCTATGTAGCAGCATTAAAAACATTTCAAATAACATTAGACAACTACCCTTGGGCTTTGATCTAGACCTTAAATGTGAGTGTGTGTTTTCCAAACGTAGCCGCGCTTTTTGCCGCACGCTCAACTCATACAAGCGTTGACGTGCTTATAAGCTTGTATAGGAAACGCTACTGTCACTCGCCACTACCACCGGTTCAAGCGTATACGCCGGAATAAGCCCGTATACGCGCGTTCGACTTTTTGAAGCGCGATACAAAAGACGCTATTCTGAAAGCGCTTAAAGAGCTTAAAGAATATGATCACATGAAGTGTCCGGTCTCGGACCATTACCGGCGGTAGCCATGACGTTCCCGTGGGAAATATCTGCTAAGTAATTATAATTAAGCACGCCGCAAATTCGTGGACACGCCCGCTAAAATATGAGGTGCGACATCCCTGTAGTATTGACTACGATTTTAAAATATCGTCAGACTACACCCTTGTACTATCACTAAATTGTGGGCCATCCCAGTTATACACATATCATATCATCGTATCATATCATAGCAAGCCTTGGCTGTCCCACTGCAGGGCAAAGGCCTCCCGTCCCTTTTTCCACTCGTTGCGGTCCATAGCCAACCGGGGCCAGTCCAGTAAGTGAGAGTCTAGCCCATCCTGCCATCTCTTTTTGGGCGTGCCGCGTTGCTGTTTCCCGTGGTTCACTTCCGAAACCATTCGCCCAAAGAATCTACTGCGCGTTGAAGCGTGCGAGTGATAACGCCCCAATTCTATGCCAGAAATAGAGAGCGGTATCATCCGCGTACAAGGCGAGCTGAACTCTGTCCGAACAACTAAGTCATTCGTGAACAGTCTATAGAGAAGGGGGGAGGGGAGCTATGGCATCAGTTATACACAGACCTGGGAAAAATCTGAAAATACCTACAAAATATGCCGCTGATGAGAGTCGAATCCGCAATCACATGCAGTAATTCGCTTTAGTCACTTAGATTAAATGGGTTAAAAACTAAATTAATGTCAAAAACTATGTTGGTAACGTATCTAACATTTTGGACCATTACAATGATTGCGAACCCTGCCATTATGAATAGTACCTAACTTCAAATAGGATTTGACTTATAGGTAACAATTTAGCCTCAATCACACTTGAAAATATTATTTAATTTAATATTTTATCTTTGGGTGTTCACGTTTGTTCACTAAGCATAAATAGACAGACAAGTTTTACAATGCAAAGTTAAGTCAATTGTTCACTCCCTATTAAAACTATCATAGTTTTAAAGAGGCTATTACCCGCAATTAAAAGCACTGTCTCATTCACGCTGCGACAAAATAACAACGTTAAGACGAGTTCGAAGCGGATGAAAGTTTTAACTCATTCCTTCTCAGTTACGTGAACATCGAAAAGTTTAAAAGATAAAAGAGATAGACAACCATGCACCCGACCAGGGTGGTTTCAAATAAACGCAATACTACCGAACCCCTTTGAATACTAAACTTGCGCCAATATTCGGTTACCCTTTGAGTAATTAAGATCTCCAATTAAACCTTTGTGGCAATGAATTTCTGAGTAATCCAATCGTAAAGTGATTGTGTAAATATTTTCTAGATATAATTAAGTTTACCTTGAATTCTGAGTATGAATGACACCCCTCATTATACTTGAGTATACCATTGGGCATTGAAACCGCAAGGTTTCAAAGAGGATTTTTCTATAAGGTGTAATTCTAAGGGATAGTAACAATAACAGCTGATTGCTGGAAGAACTATCTCGTCCCGAGGATATCAATAAAAGTATTTTTTCCTATGAATAGTGAGTCGACACCTGACCCTATGATGAATCTTATTGTCAGATGTTTATATATAAAACGTTTGGTCACCTTAAATGCTACACATTCATGATATACTTAACAAGGTAATAGTCAGTAATTCTTTAGGTGCTAAATTTGGATTATATCGATGGTAAGTTATATCCTTCAGTCAATATTATGTTGGTATAGATGTAATTTCGTATTTTTTGATGTTTCATGTTATGATATGTTTTACTTAATAATTTTAAGTTTTAATTTTACAATTACTAAGATTCTACATTTAGTCATGTTTAATTGTGTTATGGTTTCCATGATACAGGCTCACGCCTAGTTTGGGACCGCTGTAAACCTCTATGAAATGGAAACTTCTGATAAAATTTTGAATTTTTGAATTTGATATTATATTTGTAATTGATATGTAGAAAAAACGTTATTTGCACAAAAGAATTTCTATGTTATTTGACCAAACATTTTTCCATAGCCAAATCCTCAGTCCATATAAACATAATTACTCAAGAAGAAACTTTTCTTACTTAGCAAACGTCCTTGCATATGGTGGCGTCATCTGTGCAGTCGCTATAGGTATTATTTCTCATCATTTGCAGCGGTTGACCCCCATCAAAGGAACCCTACGTGTAGGACCAATATCCTCCCGCAGGCCTTCCAAAATATTCAAAGCGATAAAACACTATTTACACTATTATCCCCAAAGATCTTATTAAAGGTTATTCTTATTTAACTTTTTCATTTTTCCCACAGTTATGCTATGATTGTTGATCCTCCAATTTCTTGCGACTTTATTGTGACTGTAAACAAATGTACTTCAAATACCAGTGTAAATAAAACGTGAGTAAGAATGTTTTAGGTCTCTTACGCGCCCTCTGGCTTGTATTATCCCGTCTCGGGTCCAAGACATAGATATGCCAAATCTGCCTACTACGTGATCATGTCTGGAATAAATATTGCGTCAAAATATACGGAATATTCGTACTCACTATGTTGACAAGCCAAACTGCAAACGAATTACTATCCAGTCCATCCATTACTATCCAGTCCATCCATTACTATCTAGTCCATCCATTACTATCTAGTCCATCCATGGATATATTATAACGGAGATGGCATATCGAGCCTGCGCTGCGGTAATTTTTTCTAGTTTATCTGACTCCGCCATTGTAGGTTTCCCATATAGTTGCCGTATCTACTACATCTACTACAGGTAAATGAGATAACAACAATGGCGGAATAATTAATTAATCGGCAACGCACTTGCGATGCCCCTGGTGTTGCAGGTGTCCATGGGCGGCGTTGATCACTTACTATCAGGTGAAACGTCTGCTCGTTTGCCTCCCTCTAGTTATTCTGTGTCCATCTCAGGGCTTAGGCGTGTAAGCAAGATAGCAATAGTTTCTGTGCTGTCGAAAGGTACGCTATAGATCGTTGTTGAGTCTAATAAAGCCAAAGTAGGACGCTAGTAAATATCAGGAGTATTTTAATACTGCTATACAGATCATATATAGGTATATATTATAGACTGTTTCTACTGGTAAGTACTTCGCCCCACGGTCTGAAACACCCCAATTCAATTATTCTTTTTCGTTGATTCGGATCAACGACACTTTATTCAAATTAATGACATAAATATAAAAAATTATATTATCCAAAATCTGAAGATAAATAAGGTCGGCCCTTGGTGTGGGACGCGACTTGTGTTGACACCCTGGCGCCATCGCATCTTCCAAGCACGTCTTTGCGTGCCTGTGCTGCTGGTGCAGAAGCGGAGAACCTCAAGCGGCGCAAATATAGTGGCCTCTCAGGAAGTTACCTGTTTAAGCCGTTTGGGGTTGAAACTCTAGGTTCGTGGGGCCCAAACGCGCGACTCCTGTATAAGGAAATAGCAGCGCGTCTGTTCACCGCTTCACGTGACCGGCGGGCTGGCTTTTATTTCGCGCAGCGAATAAGTATCGCTATTCAGCGCGGAAATGCGGCCAGCTTACTGGGAACTTTCGGCATCGACGACGTTGTGGAGACATTCCTTTGTATATAATTTATTTTAAGTTTTCTACCCTTGTGTATTATAATTTTCTTTGAATTTAGTGTTTAATGTAAATAAAGTTGAATTAGAAATAAACAACTACTTAATTAAGGTTAAATTAGTATGTACCCAGCAGTAATATAATCATTACGTTTGAGTTAATTCTGATCGCGTCCAGTACCTTAATAAATTACTGTATTATGTTAGCGCCCTTAAATGGGATTAAGAACTGTAATCCTATAAACAGCTATGTACACTACGAGTTTATTTACATTTGGGTCGCAGCAATGGGACCTGGTGTTAAAGGATTAACCGTGATATTAGTGTATCGATCGTAAATAATGCTATAGAAAGAAATATTTAATATAGTATCAAGTTTACTTTTATGCAAGTTTAGATATAGTGCGTAAAGATTTTTAAGTATTTACATTTTCAAATCACCTAAGATAATTTATTATGTAAAAATGCAATTATTTTTATATTTTGTTCATTAAATGATGATAAATAATGTCATTGAATTCATTAAAAATGTATGACTGTGGATGAAGCGAAAGAGGTTAGTCAGAATAGTAGCATATGGCAAACGGTAAACTCTACCTACCCCCATGGGATACAGGCGTGAGTATGTGTATGTATGAATTCATTAAATAAAATTCTTAAGTTATGTCTAGATATTTTTTAATTATGGGAAACTACCTTATTAATCTTTAAAGAAAAACTTTATCTATAATCGATCCCCTACTATAAACTGAAATGAATCAAATAGTACACAGTCAGAGTTTTATTTTGAACTAGCTGTGCCCGCGACTTCGCCCGCGTGGACTTTAGGGAGATTACCCGGAAATATGGGTATTATGTTTTTCCCGCGGAACCCTAATGCTTTTTCTAAAATTAAAGTAGCCTAAGTTACGCCTTGGAACGTCAGCTATCTGTCAGTGAAAGTCCCATTGAAATCGGTTCAGCCGTTTAGAAGTTTACCTCAAACAAACAGACAGACAGACAGACAAAAAATTTTAAAATTGCGTTTTCGTTATAGGTATCGTATATATTTTCATACGCATTTGGTAAAAAAGTGTTATTTTGATATTACAAACAGACACTCCAATTTTATTTATTTGTATAGATGTCTCAGTGTTACATTATTGATCTGTTACTACATAATTAAACTGAGCACCATATAATGACAACTCTAAGCACCTGTATCTATTTCCATCAGAAAGATTGATAAATACTGTATCAGCAATATACAAGGTTCATCATAAGTCCGAAATAATACTTGAACGTTTTAATCGGTATCGGTTATATCGAGGGTATAGTGCTAAAAGCCAATAATTATAAAATTGTTACTTTCGATTTTTTTATTTTTTTATTTACGAGTTTTTATTTTTTGACACTTATTGGATTTTAACATTAAACCTTCGATATAACTGAATGGTATAAAAAAATTATCTAAATTTAAAAACATTTTTAGGGTTCCGTACCCAAGGGGTAAAACGGGAACCCTATTACTAAGACTTCGCTGTCCGTCCGTCCGTCTGTCACCAGGCTGTATCTCATGAACCGTGATAGTTAGAGAGTTGAAATTTTCACAGATAATGTATTTCTGTTGCCGCTATAACAAAAAATACTAAAAAACAGAATAAAATAAATATTCAAGGGGGCTCCCATACAACAAATGTGATTTTTTTGCCGTTTTTATAGATAATCGTACGGAACCCTTCGTGCGCGAGTCTGACTCGCACTTGGCCGGTTTTTTTTAAAGGACTACGCTGTTGGCCGTTAGGTGGCCTTTACAGCTTTACCGGAGAAGATTAAAAACAAAAAAAAACATTTTTTCAAATTTAATTTCGAGATGAATTGAAAAGTCTTAATATCTTGAGTCCTATGCTAAGTTTACATGTTTTATTTTGGAAATATTAGTATTATAATTACGCCTCGTAGTCGTATGAACACTGTTAAGTAGGATTATAGGTATGCCCTAAGGTCACAACAGGTACCAGTGACATACTCAGAGATCTGTGACCCAGTAACTGTGATAGTTAGTCATAGTCTGCCTTTGCTAAGCATCTACATATCGTATATGTACCTTAAATATTATTTCTGATGCAGTGGTAGCCTCGTGGGCAAGATCGCCCGCCTTGAGCCTAAGGGGTGCAAGTTCAAACCCCAGGCCCGCACCTCTGAGATAATTTTTATGTGCAAATGTCATTTTCAACAATGATTACCACTTGCTGAACGGTGAAGTAAAACATCGTGAGGAAACCTACACGTCTATAGGAAGGCGTGTGACGTTCACCAACCCGCACTGGGCCAGCGTGGACTATGGCCCAAATCTCCCTCGTATGGAGGGGGAATGTGCCCGGTATAATGGCAATAGACTCGCCCCCTATTACCTACATTGGGACCAAAATACATCGGCGAAGTGTGGGCGCATTACAGTGCACCTCTAGCTACCCTTTCGAGGAATACAGGCGTGATGATGTATTTATATTATTTCTGACTTCTGATAGACCCTGTATAACACAGATATTACCAATAAACCTCCCCAAGGCAATATTACTTCACCTGTAAGTATCTTGCTACGTCACTACAACATAATGAGTCCGGATTGCCATTAATTACGCCTATCACTCCACCCTTAATAGAAACCTGAACAATGTGACTGCGGCCTACTGAGAGGCTGATCCGGCGATTTTTGACACGCAATTATTGGGCCTAAGGTTTCGTTCAAACTGCCCGAGAAGCGTTTGTTTTGTGCGATAAATTGGATTGATAGAAAGTTTTTGTGGGAGGTGTCTATTCTGTGTTGAGCTGATGACTTTAATGTATTTTCTAAGAATAAGTAGCTTTACTTTATTGATCACCCCGTGAGTGGATTTTAAAGACCTGCACCCACAGGGGCGTCTCTATGAGTGCGACCAATGCGAGTGTTGCCAATACCGAATAAGCTGATGAAAGAAGCTTTTTTTCATCGAAATGTCATCAACGAAGCGTCGCTTTTACCACAGTAATACAATCTTTATGTATCTTTGTGCAGAGTACATTTTCAAAAAGCCAAGTTAATACGCTCGCCCTAGTGTGGCGTGTAAAGTTATCAATCGTGTTTAAATCTTCATTTTAAGTCATATTGACCTCATTTGGTATATCTACGCGTTAAACCTAATTTTATTAATTAATTTAACCCACTTTAATTACATAATAGCTTTTAGTATAACATTAACTAAAATAATAGCTATGAAAATGAATGGAATTGGATGTAGAATGAATAAACAATTTCTATACAAATGGGCACATATACATATGTGTCTATACATATGTGTAGGTACCTTTGCTTTATGGTGTGGTACGACGGTTTGGTCTGGTGGTCTGATCATACGCCGCTCAGTTCATTGTACTGGAGGACTACGGGATCGATTCAATTGCCTCCAGTGGTAAATTTCGGAATTCCCGTGGTCTGGGTCGCCCCAGTCCATTTTATGGTTTATGTCTTTGCTTAGTTTGGGATCATACAATGATAGTAAAAATAACTGTATATCACCTATGTGTTTTGTATATGTGTACCTATAAATTAATAAATGAAATGCTAATTTTCTAATTTAAAGACACGTTAAATACTATTGATAATTTATTATTTTCGCGATACGTACATTATCTTAATCAAAAGCTAATATTTAATTGTACCAAATAAAATTATGTAAAACATTGATTTAATTCGAATTTGGAAAACGAGATTGCTTGATTTATTTTTTACATCATCACGCCTGTATTCCCCGAAGGGGTAGGCAGAGGTGCACTGCAGTGCGCCCACACTTCGCCGATGTATTTTGGTCCCAATGTAATAGGGGGCGAGCCTATTGCCATTATACCGGGCACACAGGTTTCCTCACGATGTTTTCCGTCACCGTTTCTTAGCAAGTGATAATCTCAGATGAAAATGAGATTCGCACATGGAACCCAGAGGTGCGAGCCGGGGATAGAACCTGCGCACTTTGATTGCAAAGCGTGCGTTCGACCACTCGGCTACCATTTATTTTTTATAATAAAAATAAAGAATAATATCTTTTCAAATGTACGGAATTGATACTTATCCCTTCCAATATCTACCTACCAGCACCTACTACCTAATCTACCTACCAGCAACACAGTTTAGTTCTAGATTTTTTAAATCGCCAGATAGTCTGACAAATTCAGTGCTACAAATAGCAATTATTATTTTTTCAATCGTCAGATTAGTAAGCGTTTATTTGACGACAAACTTGACTGCTATATATAGAGTTTATAGATAGATAAACTGACAAATAACTTTATTTGTTGGGTAGTTTGTTGTTCAAATTTTTTAGTGTGGAAATTTAAAACGGGGCTCTAAAAATTTACCATCTATTTTTAAGCAAAGAAACCTTAATCAGAGTATAACTACAAGTCATAATAACTTAATAACAGTGTTACCGACAATATGTTATAGTAAAATAGGCATTATTAAGCCCAGTCGATGCATCATATTCCCCTGTCAAATTATACCTCAGTAAAGTTGCCGTCAATACAAAAAGTTATGCCGTACCGGAGAAGCCACTATTAGTTGATAAATAGTTTCTGATGTCGACAGGGAGAACTAGCTTTCATATTAAATACCGGTATGTCGGCATTCTTTGAAACCGTATGCAATAGTGCACTTTGATAGAGTTTACTATGTAATACGAGTAGGCTAACGAAATTCAGGATACTTTTAGGAAGACCTTACAATGAGGGAACTTCTTGAACTAGTTGCTAACAGCGGTGTCCAAGTTTTTAAACCACCCTAAAACCTCCGCAAGGATTTACGCCTGTAATAGCCACAATCGACGACTTGAAACGTCCCTTTTTAAGCACGAACGGAACATGGAGATATTATAACGGAGATGGCATTCCGAGTCCGCCATTGTTGTTTTCCAATATATTTGCCGTATACTATAGGTACATGAGATAACAACAATGGCGGAAAAATCACCGCAGAGCTATACGAATAGTAGAGTCGCAATGGGTACTCTAGATGCTCTATGGAACGCAAGCGCTTGGTTATTAATGTCTCACACGATAAATGTATGTCACGGAATATGTCACCGAATCACTCACTCGATATATCGAGGGATGAATGGCTATTTCACCTGAGCGACACTTAGGGTGATTTTGACTTATATATATATATATTTGGAATCAGTGAATTATTCTGCGTCAAATGAGTATGCTCTCCTGTAAATTTTATAATTGTCAAATAGATTTTCAGCTCTCGATTTGTTGTATTGCCGTGCTGGCATTGACCGTAACGAGCGCTTTCGTCTTTGGACATCCAAAATCTATTCATACATGCTCGCTACTGGGATTTGAATCCTTGTTGTCTCAAAGCAGACCATACTGAAGGAGTCACAATGGCCTAGCGCAGGCCACTACTATTGATTTTTGCTACGGTCAACGGTAGCCACTACTATTTATTTTTACTTGATCGATAAATGAACGGCATGCATTAAAGGTTTTGTAGAACAAAAACGATGTTATCCAAACTTTGATTTGTTGTATCAAACGCCGGCTAACTCTCATTAAAATCGATTTGATGCGCACTCAGAAAAATATTATAATAGATCAGTTTACTTTCCTCCATTCCCTTTGTGGACTAAATTGTCCTTTTGACCCAATAATCGTAACATTAATTAGCCGGCTGGCACAGAAGAAACAGACAAGATGTGTATTTTAATTATATTTTCTCGTCGATCATTATTTAACAAACGAATGTCTAAGTGGCATCTTATTTCAAAAGTTTTTTTTTCTCATAAGAAATGCCTTCGTGATTTTTGTAAAAAAATAAAATAACTACATTAAGTACTTTGAAGTAATATGATAAATACTCATAAGTATTTATCAAGTTTATAATTAAATTAAGATGAGACATAGTAAAGAATTTTATATTGAATTTAACAGGGTCCCAAGTCTGCTAAAATGTTCGCTTGGCAATGATTTCATTAATCCAGTTGTTAACAGCAATACAGTAAGTGTGATAATCCGTAAATCCGTAAGCCGCTTACGAATAAAGTATGTAGAAAAAACTTATGAAAATCTTCTGCATCTTATTGCATTACTTTTGAGTACATAAAACTCAGTGTAGTAGTATGGTACCTTTCATTCTGACCTTACAGTATTGTGTTACAAGGAGTACATAAACTAAGATACGAAAGTTGTGTTACCCAATTAAAACTTTTCAATGTTATTGGTCGTTGAAGACGCGGAGCACATAGGTCGGCGAGAGTTCACCTATCTTGGATTTGCTTCCTAGTGCATAGGTCTAATAACTTTTTAAGAACTGAATATGGCTGCGGAACTTCTTGTTAAATGTCCGTACATTATTAGTGAAATATAGGCATCTTATGATTCCAAACTAAGCAATACTTCTACTATTATAAGGCATGGGGGCGGACCCAGTTACACCCAGACGTAAGGAAGTCATTTTCAATTTTGTTGTTAAAGTTATTACGATATGTAAAAGTTTATCACTTTAAGTTTTAAATATTTTTATGTGTATTTATATAATCATTAGGATAGACATTTGTACTAAAATGCTATTGTAGTAGATTTGTGGTTAGATCGGAGTATAAGGGATGTCTCATACGTCATGGTGAATTTAAGAAGCAGTTGAAACCTTGGAAATCTCCAATTGAAATACCACAATTATGTGATAACCAGTGAGTTATTATATCGAGAGAGCTTTTACCAACATTTATCAGTTTTAGACGTCCAATTTTGTGTGTGACGTACGTAGACGTCAGATTGTCCATGTCAAGATTATAACGGAGATGGCGTTTCGAGCCAGCGCTGCGGTATTTTTTTCTGGTTTAACTCACTCCGCCATCTTTGTTTTCCCATATAGTTGCCGTATACTACAGGTACATGAGATAACAAAAATGGCAATAAAATCGCCGCAGAGCTATACGAAGAATGGAGTCGTTATGGCTACTCTAGATACTCTATGCATCGGTGAGACCCATTTTGACGTTTATTTTTATGTCACTTTGGCACTTTTAGGTATCTGTACTTTTAAATATCATTGGTGATAACAGTAAAACAATGTTTATCATGTAATTTTAGCTTTATTCAAAATTATCGTGAGTTGAATAAATAAGTATTAGGAGGACGCAGAAAAGTGCTTTTCAGTGTGTTATACCATTATGTCAATCCCAGTTTGGTAACGAGGTTGTAATTTTAAATAGGCGCCACACAAAAATGCTCATAAAACACGTACATTTAAGGTATAAACAAATTGTGATTAAAACACTCGCACATGTCGAAAATATAAAAAAATTGCCAACTTACAAAAAAAAATATTATTTTGTGCTCGCGTAGTGGTCCGAATCGACGAAGCCAAAAAGAGTTCTGGGTGTGTTCACACCACGTTCCGAAACGACTAGGCCTAAAAAAGCATTGGTCGTTTCAAAACATATTCCGAAAGAGCCCATTCAAAAACAGTCCTTGGGCGGTTCGAAATGTGGTGCGAACAGCATGTGGGGCGAAACGCCCCAGTACCCCTTATTTTAATAATAGTTAAACCGATGAGTTTACTGTAACAAACTGGCACAATAAACATTTAAATCTTCCATTATTGAATCTAATATTTGAAATTATTATAGGTATATATCTAAATTACCTGAGCAAATTTAAATCAGTTCATTTATTCGTGATAATCAAACACGCTGGACCAGTGCAGGTTGGCAGACTTCACACATCTATCGAGAACTAATAAAGTTCCCGCAGAAGTGCAGGTTTCCTCATGATATTTTCCCTCGTCGTTTCATAGCAAGTGATGAAAATGAGACTATCTTTGGCAGTACTAAATTAATGCGCTAACTTTGATAAAGAAATTTAAAGAGTTTCAAAATAACATCAGCGGAACAATATCCACAATCAAAATAGATGCAACCTTTTTTTTTGGTTTGACATGAAATTTTCATAGGTGTAACCGCAAAAAGGTGACAAAATTCGAACTTCCCTTTTACGTTTCATGCATATTTTACGGAGCGCGGTACGATGAACGTTGTTGGCGACGAAAAAAGGAATCTTCCCTCTCCATACGCGGTCCTGTCGACATTATAACTATATTGGATGTGGTATGTCTGTATGTAGTCCATCGGACTCTGTGGCAAGTACTTTTTAAATTACTTATCTACGTTGAATACGATTTAGGTCTTGTTTCACCATATTAAGCAACAATTTGTAGTATCATACATATTTATAATAACTCAGAATTATTTAAACAATTGCCGTTTTCAGTGACTTTACCAAACATACAATTATGTTCTTGTTACTGGAATCCTGCATTAATGCTGCAAGTTGTTATGTATGGATTAAATTATATCTGTTCGGAATTGTATACATTACATTATATATGGCCACTATGATTTAAAAAAAAAAGTAGAATATGTTCTATTTTTAAATATTTACGGAACAATAAAAAAACGAGAGTATCCAATAAGGTAACAAAACCGTTGGCAACACAATTGGTGTGTGTGTCGAGGCACTTAATGTCAGGTAACGTTAGGATCTATAGGGTTTTGGAGGCTTTTACCGTGTTTTATATTGTGACCGACAGCCGACGGGGCCGCGCGTACCACGCAGCCATTATTGCCACGTTAGATTTCACATTATTACAGTTGAAATCTCTCGATAATTCATCTTAAGCCTTGTGCTGGGCACACAGACGCGAAAATGCTCGCACATCAAAATGTTTGCACATACGAAATCCAACTCTGTGTCAATATGCATAAAGACTAAATTTCTGTCGTTAAACCCCACGTTTTTATAATACGCTCGCGCTGTCACTGTAATTTCGTTGTAGCATGAACATTTTCTGTGTCAATACAGTTTGTTTTGCTATGGCAAAAATTTGGACGCGCGTTGAGGTTCCGGTGTGCGACACACGCGTGTCAATTTTGCCAACAACAAAACGAACTGTATTGACACAGAAAAATAAATTCAATCTGTATGCATATTGCCACAGTTCGTTTGGTGTTTGCAAACAATCTGACGTACGCGTTTTGACGCCTCGAGTTTTATATTTGTGGGCATGGATTTCTGTGCTAAAGCTAAAATGAGCTTTATCTATGAGTCCGTACAGTTTGTTTTGATACTGCCAAAAAAATATTCGTGCGAAATATTTGACACGCCTGTGGACCTGAGACTTAAGTCATGCAATATTTTGCAAAGACCGATTTACGACAATGGGACTTTCGTTAGAAAAATATAGTGACGGTAAATATACTTAAAGATATGAACGTTTTGCGCAGGCGTTACTCAAAAACTGTTGTTTTAACATTGCAAGAGTGGCCCGGAGTGGCCTGAGTGGGCCACTCTGTTGCGGATGCGGCCTCAAGTGGCCTCTTCGTTATAAAGCGCTTTTGATAAGCGCTTTTTGTATGAAGATGAAATTACGTTCAGTATTTTTTTATTTCATTTCGAGTATGTAGAAAAGGAATAGCTTTCACATGAATATACTTAATTTAATGTTGTTTTGATTTCTGATAGAATGAATGTCAAGTTTATATTTTAAATAGGTCTGAAATAACTATTATTCGTAAGTATTCGGAATTGGAAGATTACTATTTCGGTAAGTCCCTTATAGTTGTGGAGGAAACGAGAAATTGTATCAAAATTAATTATTAATCTTCGCAATTAAAACATTAATTATAAAGTTCCTTTTCTAATTTGTATATTTATTTGTATATCTACCCCGATACCTTTTATTCGATACGACATTACATATGTATCTATCATGCACATCGATACGTAGACTTTATCTTAGATAATTACTTGTTTACTCAGGACAACGCGTAAAGGATTTTTGATATTGATTTAAAAAAAAAAAAAATATGAACTATCAAATAGCTTTTTACAAAATCCTTTATTTTATAGGATGATCTCATTTTTCTATTACATTGAATGGCCAGTAGTTTAATAAAAAAAAAGTTGTTTTCTTATATTTACGCGAATACCGTAAAGACCCGACCTCAGGACACCGTAAGCATTTTCTGCGTGGATCGGACCGCAAACAACAACTAAATATGAGGGTACCCAGTTATTAACTATGACATCAGGATGTCTAACACCTCAGTCCCCCCGTGACCATGGTTGCTGTAAAGCAGCCGAAACGTCGGGAAAATAAAATAGTAAATAAACGCGATAAAATCCGTAAAATAGTTTAATTTCAAAAAAAAATGTTAGTAATTATACAAAAATGTGATGGCACACTTATCAAAAAGTTTTAAGATAGTATTATTTTTATGTTGCTGGTCATAATTGATACAAATAATTCAGATGCCTTTTATGTTTATTAAGAAACAACATATTATTCTTTTTTTGATTTTATGACTTATCTATGATTTTTAGGGTTCCGTACCCAAAGGGTAAAACGGGAACCCCATTACTGAGACTTCGCTGTCCGTCCGTCCGTCCGTCTGTCACCAGGCTGTATCTCTTGAACCGTGATAGCTAGAGAGTTAAAATTTTCACAGATGATGTATTTCTGTTGCCGCTATAACAACAAATACTAAAAAATAGAATAAAATAAATATTTAAGAGGGCTCCCATACAACAAACGTGATTCTTTTGCCGTTTTATAGATAATGGTACGGAACCCTTCGTGCGCGAGTCCGACTCGCACTTGGCCGGTTTTTTGACAATTAACGGCTAACTACATTGTATGCGTTTATTATTTTAATTTATTAAACGTAATTACTAAGTAGAGAGGTTCTTAAGTTATATTTACTTACAGGAAATCCAGTGTTGTATTACGTAGTACATTCTAAATAGTACATTCTAAATGCACAGCAATTTTGTGATTCATTTTGTTAAGAACTTATTTTCTGCCGCGATGGTACTAAGACTGTATTAAGTAGATAGGTATTTAGTTTTATTTTTAAACTAGAGATCTTGTGCTATTATAATATAGAAACAAAATTAATAAAATGCTCTGGGTTCTGGTTTTTTAAATCTTGTAAATATGTTTATGCTGATGGTCATTTTATTGTGATTTATGCTAACCATAACTTTCCTTTGAATTTTTATCAAAATTATTATTTTGATGATAAATTGGCGCACTAACTTTATATCAAAAAACATTATAAGTATTTTTTTCCGTGGATATTATGATTTATACTCGATGTTATAAGTACTGTACTTACCTACATGAATAAAACCTTAAAACTGTTGACGATATGCAAAAAGTCCTTTCACGCTTTATAATTGTACATCATCATTAATGCGTTATTTCCTCCAAATGCCGAAAAGGCGGACATCTCGCTGTCATTTCAACACAAGTTCCATATTCAAATTTATTTTTAAATTCCTTATCGCTGCGTTTGAGACAGAATTTGTTTTTTTAAATGTCAACATTGAATAATATTTTTTTTTTAAACGAACGTCTTTGAATCTCATTGAAAGACCTTTTGTGATAGGTTAATATCTTTTTCTTAATTAAATTAATAGGATCTGTTTGAAAAAAATCTAATTAATTCAGATCGCGTCGCAATAGGGTTCTAGAAGACAACTTAATTAAATTTTAGTATCTTTGACTGAAACTTTCTGAGATATCATAAATAAAACAGCGAATCCTTTGAGCAATGAGTATAATGTAACCCTAAGTAAGACCGGATACCTTTGAACTTAACATTTTACAAGCGTAATAAGACAATTTCACTGTTTGCTTTTGGATTTTTTTATAGGATAAAAAAAAAAAACATTTTTCTGTCCCATTTTTAATCCCATGTCCCATTTAGCCTATCGAAGGCTACAATTGTACATAAAATGTAATTTAATATGTACAGCTATGTTTGACATCAATAGATGAAGAATATTTATTTATAACTAGCTGTGCCCGCGACTTCGCCCGCGTGGACTTTAGGGAGATTACCCGGAAATATGGGTATTATGTTTTTCCCGCGGAACCCTATTGCTTTTTCTAAAATTAAAGTAGCCTAAGTTACGCCTTGGAACGTCAGCTATCTGTCAGTGAAAGTCCCATTGAAATCGGTTCAGCCGTTTAGAAGTTTACCTCAAACAAACAGACAGACAGACAAAAAAAAAAAAAATTGCGTTTTCGTTATAGGTATTGTATATACTTTCATACGCATTTGGTAAAAAAGTGTTATTTTGATGTTACAAACAGACACTCCAATTTTATTTATTTGTATTGTATGTATAGATTATAACAACCTCATTTTGTTTACTGTGCTCGGCCTGTTACTTTCGGCAACAGGCTCGCATTTAACATTGGGACTAAAATGCAATCGGTGAAACCTAAGTGCATAACAGTGCACCTCTGTCTACCATTTCGAAGGATACATGCGTGATGGTAGTGTATTATATTTGCTAAATAGACTTATTTATTACCTTTTGAGCCATTTTGTATCGTTTCTATTTCAGTAGGTAACTATTTTTCGCAAATTATAAAACAATCTTAAACTTTTTGTGATAAGAGGTTTTATTTTATAGATAACTTATTATGACAACTGCAGGTAAAATAATAATATTGTAAAGTTCATAAATGTTATTTGGTGTCCTCGTAATCAGATAAATCGGATTTTTTTTTGTAATATTTTATTATGCTACGAATACTTAAACATTTTGATTTCTGTTATTTTTGTAAGTATAGTTGTAGTAGTTTTCAAAATTAATACATATTCGGTATTTATTAAAAATAAATATTTATTGTTATCAAGGAAAATAAGTATTGGGTTAGCTATCAAACTAAGTAGATCACATCACATAGTTCAGTAACCACCCCTGCACTGTATTATCAAGCACCTGGTCGATAATTTATTAATAACTCTTTACTACGCACTCAACTTATCTTTTTAATTTTAAATTAAATAAATATTTAATGTAAAAAAAATTGCTACGAATTAAGTCCTAATAATTTTTGACAGGATACCATTTCGTTTCGCTATTAAACAAAAATGTAGTCCTGACTCTGTGATATTCTTTTTATTAATAAATTTTAACACATTTTTTTATCCGGCGCATAAAGTTTATTATCCGGGTGAAAACTCACCTCAAGTTTCCTTCGGCAATGTCCGCGAGTGCACTGAATCACTGAAGCCGGTTGTAACGCGTGGTGTGCGCTGGGCCGGTCCAACTGAAATGGCCACAGACATCAAGCGCCCCGGTTATATACCCCATCGGTTATCCGGCACCGTAGCGGTTGGTGCTACGCTGCTACGCCGCGCCCAGCGTAGGCGTGCGTAGGCCCCGGCCTACGGCGGTGCGCTACGAATTTATGTATAGAGAATTGAATTGAAATTGACATTGTGATGCAGTCCATATGCCTCGTGAAGAAATAACTATATACTTAAAAAAAACGCTAGATAGAAGCTATTTAGGTATTTTTAATCGCTTTTTAGAAAAACAGGAAATCAAAGAAAATTATGATGGAACAGTTACCTTGTAATTTATTTGGCGAGGTTCATAACCAGATAACTAGATTCTTATTGGTTCGTTTCAAAGGAAATGTGAAACATTAATAAATGAATATAAAGAGAGAGAACTCAAGAACGCTTTGAGCACCCAACGGGTAGGTATTAAATGTGTTATTAAATTTCTCTTTTCAAAGTTTGCCATTTCTAAAATCAAAGCGGTTGTAGAATAATTGGTAGGACGCCTTTAACCCAAGGGGTGCAAGTTCAAATTTCTAGGATTTTCGAATTGCATTTGCGAATATTATTTTCAGAATAATTATCACTTGCTGAACGACAAATATGTTTATTACATTAGCGAGACCAAGATACGTTGTTATCATACCAAGATACGTTGGCGAATTGTGTGCGCTCCGCAGTGCACCTAAGTCAATGTCAAAAAGCTTTTACGGGGACATATACCGCTGCCTACCTTTTCAATAGGCGTGATGATATATATTGCTTAGAAGAGGTTATTCTAAAGTGATTAGATTTACAATGATAACCTTTGTAGGTAGTAGGTAACCATACTAGAAGGTGTTTTGTGAGATTATGTACGAATATACGTATTTAATTAATTACTACTCGCGCACGAAGGGTTCCATACCATTATCTATAAAAACGGCATTAAAAATCACGTTTTTTGTATGCGAGCCCCCTGAAATATTTATTTTATTCTGTTTTATAGCACCAATAAAAATACATCTGCGAAAAATTCCACTGTCTAACTATCCCGGTTCATAAGATATAGCTTGGTGACAGAGGGACCACAGACATACGGACGGACAGCGGCGTCTTAGTAATAGGGTCCCGTTTTACCCTTTGGGTACGGAACCCTAAAAATGTTCTTGAAAAACACAATTTAAAATACGTAACCGCCAAACAAGATAAAATAGCTTTTGTTTCCAAATATCTTACACATATTTCATTATATAAAAAGAATACCTTTAACTCTTGGAGACTACTAAATAATTAAAATTAAATAAAAATAGTGCCCTTATAAGAAAACTTTGTAGCAGTGTTATTTTTAACCGACTTCAATAAGGAGAAGTTTCTCAGTTCGACACTTATGTTTTTTTAAGTATTTCTGTGTCGTAACCCACTCTGGAACGATTTCTTTAGAAAATAACTAGCATAAGCTGAATAAGGACACACACGCTTGTCGAATGCAGGAAATTAAAAGAACATGATTATTTATAAGTACCAGGAAAATAACTAAGTGTACATATTAAGATACCACCACATCCACTTGTGTTCAATAGGCAAACAAATAATTTAATACAACGTCACGCTTGTATTTCCCAAAGGGGAGGTAGAGGTACACTGTAATTGGGTGCATTTTGCAAATGTAATTTGGTACCAATGTAATAGGGGTGAGCCTATTGCCATTTTACGTACCTTGTTCTCCCTCAATACGTGGGAGATTTGGGCCATAGTCCACCATACTGGCCCAGTGCGGTTTGGCAAACTTCACATGCCTTTCTATAGACGTACAGGTTTCCTCGAGATATTTTCTTTCCCCGCTTAGCAAGTGGCAATGATCATTGTAGTATGAAAAAGAAGTACCAGGGAAACAGAGGATATGAGGATATTTCCCATATCCTCACATCCACTAATGCTCAGTAGGCAAACACTTAAATTGAAACTAATAGATGCATTTAACTGATGAGTATCGAAGTGGTTGCGTGGTTTATTACATCTCATTGATAGGTATGACCTAATTGGCGACAGTATGTTCTGTATCTGTAAGTGATTGAATAATCTGGATGTCTCATGGACCGTAGATATCGCGGCATCATCGAAGATATTCATTTACACAATTAATCAGCACTAATACAAAAAACCGGCCAAGTGCAAGCTGAACTCGCGCACCGAGGCTACCGTACCTAAACTACGAAAGCACCGAGCATTACTCTAACAAAACATGAAGTGGATAGAGAGACAAACTTAACTTTGCGGTTGGTATACTGGTGTCCCCATACAAAGTAGACGTTTTGTCCATACTAAAACAACTGTAGGTATTGACTCATGCAAAAATGTCATTATTCAACGAAATGTCATTGACAGCGCGAGCGAATCTTGACGCGTGGTCACTTGTTTTTTAACACAGAAATTCATTCTTTATGTACATTAGTACAGAGTTCGTTTTGGTATTGACAAAAATCGTGATGTTCGAGTCTTGACGCTTCAGTATACGCAGGGCCTAAGTCTATCTGCATAAACTATGTGGCTACATACCTTATTGAAATAAAACTATTTTACAGATTCTATTGTGTTTATTTTTTTTATGTTCCCGACGTTTCGGCTGCTTTACAGCAATCATGGTCAGAGGTGTTAGACGTCCTGATGTCATAGTTAATTTGGTAACCTCATATTTAGTTGTTGTTTGCGGTCTGATCCACGCAGAAAGTACTCACAGTGTCTCGTGGTCCTGCAATGGTACGCTTGGTTTTCGATTTAATTATATTAATAACTGGATCCCAAGTTGGTGGTAGCACCCAGCCATCTTCCCTATTGAAATTAGGATGTTTTTTAATTTTAATGGCCTCACGTATCATCCTTGGTCGGAATCGGTGTTCTTTTGCGAGGATCTGCGGTTTACCAAATCTGATACAGGTAATAAATCAACGCGATAGAATACGTAAAATGTTTGATTTCAATGTGTAGTATTCGCGTAAATATAAGAAAACAATAGGTATACCATAATTTGTACCCTGCACTGTGTAGTGTCTCTTCACCCCTTAGACATTCCGCACACAAGCGCGTCAACACTCGCGCGACCAAATGTTTGTCAAAACCAATTCGAACTTTATGAACTCATCAAAAAAGCTCATTTTTCAACGACGAAGCGAGTGAATGTAGGCGCGTGGTCGTATGGTTCTTATCACAGACATTCAATCTTTATACATATTAGCATAGAGTACATTTTTATTGATGAGGGCTTGGTCTGGTGGTCTGAGAGTAGCCCGCTTGGTTCACTGCATCGGGTGGTTGCGATTCCCGCAAGCTGCAAATTTCGGAAATATCCTTTTAGAAATGTGCCCTTTTTTTAACGTGGGGAAATCCTCATGGATTCCCGCTCGCCCCGATTAAGGCGAACGAGCTATGCCGGACTGATACCGGCTAAAACCCCACGGTGAATCTGCTTCCGCCTTATTGGGTGGGGCAACGGGAACACGAAATGTGCCCTTTTTTTTTGTTGACGCGAAGGAAATCTTCAGAAAGATTCCCAGTCTTCTCCCAGACAGACCGGTGGCCCTCCCCGGTGGCCGTCTTCGACACGTTAGAGGGACTCCGGGATCTCCTACCGGAACGCACCGGTGTCCCTCTGTGCCTCGCTCCCGAGCTTAAGTGGCCAGGAGCTCGTCTCGGGGGAAGCAGATGTTCGCTCCCCCCCTGCACCCTCGCAGTGCATACGGCGGCGAAAGCTACCCCTCGCGGCCGTCCTCCTCAGGGTCGTCGTCTACTTAAGAGCGTCCGGGGCCCACACCCCAGACGCTTCGAAATGTGCCCTGGTGTAACTAGAATCGTCCCCAGACCATTGTACGGTACCCATAGTACCAACTTTGCTTAGTTTGGGATCATACGATGAGTATGTGTTGTGGATATTTATATTTATTTATCCTACCCTATCCTGCTAATATGTACCTATTATAAATATGAAAGTTTGTGAGGATGGATGGATGTTTGTTACTCTTTCACGCAAAAACTACTGAACGGATTTTGATGAAACTTTACAGTATTATTGTTTATACATCAGAATAACATGTAGGCTATAATTTATAACGATATTGAATAATCGAATCTGCGCGGCCGAAGTCGCGGGTAGTAGCTAGATTATTAATAAAGTAGAGTAAAGTCAGTGTGTTCAGACATATTCCATCCAAATCACACCCACCGCTTGGCATGTACGGTATAATTGATTACACATCCCGTCTGGTCCACTTTTAATTGTCCCTGGGTCCAAATTGATGGATAACACACCGCCTTACTTGTCTACAAATTGGTTTTAGCTAACGAGAATACGGCCTTATTAATCTTCGTCGATTTTATTTTACTGTTGAGCAAGGGCCTTACCATTACCTCTTAACACATTCGCTGCGTTGTGAGGTCATATTGGCTCAGAAGAACTTTCATTCAGTGCGCAGTGCTTACAAAGTTAGTACTCCTATAAGTCAATATAACCTCATGACGCACCAGCTGAAAGTACACTAAAAATCGTTACGCATCGAACGTGTTAAAGTAGGTAATAAATGTTTAAAGATATTTATTCTCATAAAAGACTAAACGCCACTTACATGAGAACAGATTTTACATATAAGTTGTAATTACAGTAGTCGTTCGAATTTCGCTTTGTCCCTTAGCACTTTCAGTATTTCCAGTGCATATTCAAGAGTATTTGTCAACGATATGTTGTGCCAGTTTTGATTTGAAAGTGCTAAGTGAACTTAATTTTTTTATAGTTGACGATATTTGGTTATAAAGCTGTGCTTAGGTAGGTCCTTTCAATAGTAACCATGAGACGGTCGGGGTTGTACCAAGCCGTCTCTTCTCAGCGCCGGAGACCCAGCCATTGTTGAGTTATCCGCTGGTGCGTCGCGGTGCATGCGAAAGCGATCCCGTGGCGCCCCGATATAAGCGGAAGATGGTACACCGTCAGTTTTTAGTGGGTATACGGCCTTCTGCCGGGACTCCCACATAACCCTGTTACTTCCCCCGAGGTGGCAGGGTATCCATAAAGGATTTTCCGACGTTAAAAAAAAAAAAAGGTGGTGGTATGGGAACAGGAGACTTACAGCGGTAACCTATATTCTGTCCAATCTCTGACTTTGCCTTACTAAGTGTAAAATTGCATAGGTATCGAGGGGTGAAAGCCTTTTTATCTTAAGCGACAAATTTCAACTTTACAGGAGAGCATACTCATTCGACGCAGAAAAATTTGCTAATTCCAAATATGTAGGTAGCTATATAGTCAATATCGCCCAAAAGTGTCGCTTAGGCCTTTCACCCCTCGATATCTTCTCTGTTTATTCGTCCCAAATTCATGTAGGTTTCCGTTTTACCAAGGATAGGGCCGACAAAGAAAATTCCAATATTATTTTGCTTTTGGTTATTCCAAAAAATTGTTTTCAGTCATAAAGAGCCTTAAAATGTTACATTTGGAAATCGAACCTCTCAATTACGTGAGCAGTCCCTATAACCACTACGTCATTAACGCTTTTAAATTACATAGCACTTAACAAATCAGAACTTAAACAATAATTAATATTTCTAGTATTAAAATTGTTGTGGTTTGCAAATAAACTATTATCCAAAAAAAAAGATACAAAGCGTGCTACAAAAATACACCTACATTACGTGCACTTTCAATTCAAATTCTATTATAAACGTATCTGGATACCTATTGGAGGCGAATAGAACGGGTTCATATTGTGTAGGTAACAAATAACATTTTTCCATAGGTACCTACGCTTCGGTTGCATCGCAATATAAGGAAATGAAAACACTTGAAAGCAAAGAACGCTGAGACGGCTGCAAAATATCGTATTATTATCTCACAACTCACATGCGATGAGCCACTGAATAAAATAATATTTCATTGTATTGTTTTCTTATATTTACGCGAATACTTTACATTGAAATAAAACTATTTTACAGATTTGATCGCGTTGTTATCGCGTAGCGCTGCGTGGATCGGACCGCAAACAACAACTAAGAGTACCCAGTTATTAACTATGACATCAGGACGTCTAACACCACAGTGCCCCCGTGACCATGGTTGCTGTAAAGCAGCCGAAATGCCGGGAAAACAAAATAGTAAATAAACGCGATAAAATCCATAAAATAGTTTTCTTTCAATAATATTTCATTGTGTTCAAAAAATATACAGTCGGTCCACGTATATCGAGATTAATGCCCTGGGCAAACAGACGCGTGGAAACGCTCACGTCTATTTTTTCGCCAATACCAAAACGAACTCTGTGGTATTATGCGTAAAGATTGAATCTCTGTTGTAAAAGTCAAGTCATTTCTTGTCGTAGCATAGACTTTTTCGACCCACTCCTACAGTACCTACTTCATGCTCGAGACCTTAGTATTTCCACTAAATTAAAAATGTATACGTACAGTGCGATCAAAATAAGAATAGGAATGTCAAATAACCTATATCTGTCAAATGTCACTTAAAATATGGTTTGCAAAAAGCTTATTTGCATATCAATAATAATAGTCTTACATCAAATTTAAATAAAAAGGTTAAATTAGTAGTAAATTGTCATAATTCGTTTTCGTTCGTCACAATATGGCGCAGAGTCGATCCTATTCTTATTTGAATCGCATAGTATAATGTAATATCCTCTGGAAATTATTTCGACAGTCTGAGGGAAAATCGAACAGATACCTACAGCCCAACATTCCATCTAGACCTTGGTTTATTAAATTTAATAAGTATGACAAGTGGGTAATGGGTTACTTCGGTAATTATTCGCCTCCGTCTAGGACAGTGTTGGGCAAACTTTCTTAATGGGGGGCCAGAAAATTTAAGAAATTTCAGTTTGGCTAGAATTATAGCAAAAATGCATTTTGTGTTGAAACTTTTAATCATAATAAAAACATTACAGCATTACACACTTGCACAAATGTTATAAATTACAATTTAACCTTTCTTCTTTAGTTTTCAAAATCTAGTAACTCCCCTGTACGATCTTCTCGCAAATATCCTCATCAAATTTTATCGATCACCCAATCTTTCTACCTTCTTTCCGTAAACAAATATATTTTTTTAACTAAAACGTTCACCTGCGTTCCGTTTTCCAACTTATGTGTTTACCTGTCCTGTTACTAACATTATCATAATTTTTGTCTTATTTTCCATGTTTAGTCTTAAGTATTTGTGGTGTTCATCATGATCTATAGGTACCTATTATGTTTATTCAACCGTAAAATATCATCTCTAAATTTAAAATCATATTTTGTTTTGTTAAGTCTCACGGACTGACCAAGTGTTTTTAAACTCCGTTAATGGCAAAATCATCGGCAAAGCTCGATGGAAGCCATAGACTTTTAAAAAAAAGTGAAGTGAAGTGAGTAACTTTTTCGTGTCATCCGCCATCTTTATCACGTTCATCACCCATTTTTATTGTGTATTTATCTATTGAATTTGCTCTTGCTGTTAATTACTTGACATTGGCGAAATACCCGCTCTAGTCGCAGGCGAAGGTTCCAATAAATTGTATAATTTCATTCATTTCGTAAAAAAAAAACTTTTTCTATGTGTCAATACAGTTCGTCTGCTTTCATTTGAAAAAAAATAACATTAGTCGATGTTTTTATGAGGACATCTAGTAAGAAAGTAAGAAACCTAAGTCAAAAATGTTGCATAAATTAGTGGTTCTAGACTCTTGACTGTTTATAGTTTATAACATGGTAGGTACCTACGAACTTATATCTTGTCAGTTTAAATTGGTTTAAAGAGGGAGCATCGCTCAAGGCGACGCGGCGATGGCAGGATACGCGCAAAGGGATGCTAACATTAATACCTACCTACCTTACATTTAATGTTATATGTAAGTGGTTAGTTACCTTACGGTAAGGGCTTACTTATAACATGCTAGCTATGTCCTCTGTGTTCGTTAATTCTTTTAGAATCGTTTGGATTAAGATGGAAATATGTCCCTATAAACAATTGATAGTGCGGTCGCACTGCTCGCACTGCCCTGCTGCCACCAAAGAGTATGGTAATATATTTCCGCCACTGTCCACCACACTGGCTAAGTGCAAGTTGGTAAACATAAGACGCCTTTTTATTAGAGATGAAACGGATATCCGGTTTTCACTATCCGGCCGGATACCGGATAGTAATTCAGTATCCAACCGGCTGCCAGATAGTAGTTCAGTATCCGGGCAGATGCCGGATAGTAATTCAGTATCCGGCCGGATGATGGATTGTTATTTAGTATCCAACCGTGTTTACGGCAATTATATTTTAAATAATAAATCAACTGATTTTCTTCGTATTCGTTCGTAATATAAAAATAATAAAATAAAAGTACAAAAAGTTAGGTTAATCGTCGTTCGTTCGTGTAGCTCTCGTAATTGGTAATGGCCGCAGCACGGAAGTTTTGGCACCACCTGGCGGCGGCGCAAGCCGCCCGGTGTTGCCTGAACAAGCCGGATGCCGGATAGTAATTCAGTATCCGGCCGGATGCCAGATAGTAATTCAGTATCCGGCCGGATGCCGGATAGTAAAATAAAATAAAAATAACATTCAATTTCAATTTTTAATTTCAATTTATTCAATAACTTTACACTAGGCAAATCATACCATAATAGGTAATGGTCACCGTTTATTTTTATAATCGCATGTCAAAAATATTTGTTTTATTAATTAATTGGTCAATTTTAGTGAATGAATACAAAATTTTCCGCATTTGTTGGTAAAAGCTTGGCTTCGTATACCAGACAAACTTTAGAAAATAGCCTTTCGCTGTAAAGGCAGTAGGCCAGATGCTGAAAGATAAATTCTAGCAAACCTTGACAACTGCAGGTACTGATGCAAATTAACGCGATGAAAGAATTAATTGCGATTGATTCGAGATGTCTTTAAGAGGCGTCATGTAACACGATAAAGTGCCGGATATCCAGCGCTCCGGCCTGCTAACTTGCTGGATATCGGGTATCCGGCCAAACCGTATCCTCTACTTTTTATAGACGTGCAGGTTTCCTTAGATGTTTTCCTTCACCGTTCAGCAAGTGGTAATTGAAAATGTTATTCCCACATGAAAATCAGCTAGTACCCACTTTGTATTAAATAATTCATTTGTAGTTGGATAAAGGAATGAGGCTTATATTATTAGAAATCTATCCTTAACTATATATCTCTGAGGTAAACAGGTAAGAGCACGTAGCATACTACACGATTCCATCAATTCTCTCGTAGGCTTGTGCAGATGAAAATAATCGAGTAATGTGTCACGTGCCGGCCGAATTAGTCGCGCAAAGCAAACAGTCCAATATTTGTGAAGATAAGCGGCGGCTAATAGAAATGTTGCCTTGGGCAGGTGTGACGGAATCACGTAGCTTTTGAACCAATTACTCGTGTCTAGACGGTGTGGCACATTCAGTGGCAAAGAGATTAAATTATTTAGGAACCTCAACGAAGGTACCTAATGGTTGCTAGTAAGTATGCAACCTTTCTGTACGTTTTTATTTATTTATTTATTTTTATTTATTAAACAAACTAATACAGAAAATATACAGGCTTAATTTTCTAATCTAGTAATAACATAGTAGGTACTTAAAAATAGAAACAGATAGACACAGATAGAAACAGGTAGACATTAAATAGGTATATGAGGCAGCCTACCGTCTTGGACCTCAAGTCACTGAAAAGTAATGGTGTGGAGGCATGCAAACAACATATTTGATCAATGGTAGCTAAATATTATACGTATCTTCTTATCTACTATATCTAGTGAGTAAAATTACAGATGGTGGCAAGCCTAAAGCGGGTTTCAGACTACGCTCTAATATAATAGCATATCGTATAATGCTCATAGCACAACAATATCGCGCACCATACATTATTATGGCCACGTTCAAAATCAAAATCTAAAATTTTTATTCGTGTAGGCCAAAAAACACTTACAAATAGTCAGATTCTACGACCGGTTCGGAATGCTGCTTCCACTGAGAAGAGCCGGTAAGAAACTCAATGGTTACTCTTTTCAAAATGATAATTGCGAGTAATACATTCTCAGGATCACTGTACTGTACTATATATTATTGGCTTTGTATGGTGCGCGATAATGTTGTGCTTTAAATTATAGCGTAGTCTGAAAGCTTAACAGTTTATACGTATATTGTCAATTGACTATCTTTGGAAGCTTTCTGTTCCGAGCAGAGAGCCTGAATTTACAGTACCGCCGACGTTAGTGTGTATTCCGTGTTTCGGAGGTACCTAGCATAAAATTTGTGAAAATGTGCTTACAGTGCCATCTAGGTAGAGTGCATGTAGGCTTCTTTTAAAAAAAGGAAACGAAATTACGATATTTGATGATAATAATTACCTACTATAATAATAGTAAAACCTAAAGGTGGAAATATTATTGAAATGCGATTCAAATGAGAATAGGACCGACTTTGCGCCATATTGTGACGTGAAAAAACGAAATAAGACTTTAAATAATTAAATATTTTATGAAGACATTTTACTACTAATATTGAAATAAAACTATTTTACGGATTTTATCGCGTTTATGTACTATTTTATTTTCCCAAGAAATAGTTTTATTTCAATGTATAGTATTCGCGTAAATATAAGAAAACAATTTACTACTAATTTAACCTTTTTATTATATTTGATGTAGGTACTATTATTATTGATATGCAAATAAGTTTTTTGCAAACCATACTTTTCATGTGACAGATAGAGCTTTATTGACATTCCTATTCTTATTTGGATCGCATAGTAAATTATATTAAGATTTATTGGACCATGTATGCCAAGCTAAGCATTTAGATTTGTACAGAGAGAAAGTTATAGACCAAACAGCTCGAACTCATATCTGCTTAATTAATCCCGAAATGCAATTGTGAGACTTTAAAATGCAGTAAAAAATACAATAAATTTAAATATCTCAATCTTCTATTCCATATTTATTATGTACAAGATAAAAAATCTATGACAAACTATCTTTTAAAAATCACATGAAACAATTTTAGCGTACTAACTTCTTCTTCTCCTTTTTTAAGGAAATTAATGACTTAAATATTCTGCCAATGTCATATAATTAAAAGCAAGGTCAAACTCAATAAATATACATGGTAAATCATTGTAAATAATTATGGAGTAATGAAGGTGATAAAAGCGGTGGATTAGTCATAATTAAAAAAAAACAATGAGGCATTTTAATGAAATATTTTAGCATTTTATAAACCCTTCTCTGTCTACGATTATAACTTTGCTTTGGTATAGCCGTACTTCCGGGCAAGTGCAACAACATCACAGACACATATAATTTTGTCTTTAGTTTTAGTCTATGAAGAAATATCTGCTATCTTATTGGCCGAAATACAGCAAGTTATAATGGCGCGGGATTTGTCACATCCTGTCTGTCCGGAGAGTGGTGCATGGCCTCGCTCGCTTGACGTTCGACGATCTAGTTCCCGATCTAGGATTGTTTTTCTACAAACGCCGCTGCTGTATTTATGTAATATTTACAGCGTTAATTTTCGTGATGGTATTCTTTAAAAGGCCATGGATTTGATGAAAACGGTAAGATTAATATAATTGCAGTACATTTTACTTTAATCATTTTGTTTGGCTTTTGTTTCTTGTTTTGGTAATATTGAAACTGGCCATTACATTAGAAAAAATATCTCTTTCCAGAAATTGTGTGCACGTGGGAGGTAAGTGTTATTGGTATATATTAAAGACGGTGTCCAGTTTCGGATTCTTGCTATAAGAATCGCCAATATGTTGATTTGTCAATACTTTGATGGCACCCGGCAACCGTGCGTTACGCCATCTTAAAGTCCTCCAAATGTTTCGCATATTTTGCAGCTTTGCGTTAGTGCAAGACAGAATTAGGCGCTGAAAATTATGCTTTAGTTGAAGGGAATTGTATTGGAAATCATTTCGACAATAGTGGGTATTATTTTAGGTATGTCAATTTCACTTTTGCATCGTATCTCATGGCTTGAGGAACCACATGTGCCATGACTTGTTATTGTTTAGTCGGCACGGGAGCTGTTGCATAATCCGATTCTTGCACGGTAGTTTACTGTCTAGTGTTAAGTGTGCGTATTTATTATATGTGATGTGCTTATGTACATACGATGATTTGCGGAGTACCGATTGAGATAACCTATAAATTTGACAAGCCGTCATGAAGTCCAACGTTCACCGAATGTTACTTCAGTCTGTTCTGCAACAACATTCAAGGTTAGGTGCCTTTTCATAAAAAACTTATACTTACCGGGTTACTGACTTGAGTTGATGCAATAAGTAGTCCAGTATATAATTACTTACTTCACTCTTGATTGGCTCTGGTTGTTTATTTCGCTAACATTTGTCTAAATTGTAGCAGCTATAGTCTACAAATGATTATTGTGAATAGTCAGTGGAAGTATGGCACTGAATGAATTTTAAACAAACTTGGCATATTGATAAAATATTGTGCTGAGTCAATTCAAGTTATTGAAGAAAATAATAAAGGTACTCATTAATATTTGTTTTTCCCAATGTAACCAAGCTTGGGGAGCAGCTTGATAAAGTACATTTTGTTGCCATCAGTGTAGTATTCTCGGAAACACATTTTATTGTTGTACTACTAGTATTTAGATTGATGTGTGCATAGTTATGTAACCTGTATCCAAACCTAGTCTGTACTAGATGGGGTTATTTAATTGTAATATTCAAATCCGTTATCATACATAGTCATCTTCATATGTTTTGCAAATGTGAGACCAACCAATAAATATTCATTGTGTGAATATTTTCTCTCATATTCATCAAATATTACTCTCTTATATATATTTATATGGTACTATAAAGTTTAAAGATGTGTTTTTGTATTAATTATCTCAAATCACTGACACTAATGAATCTGATGCAACATTTTATTGTTATTAAATATTTATTCACAATAGTCCATGATATAACAATGAAACAATGTCTTTGGGATAACTTGTAACATTGCCCTATTGTTTCTTCAATAGCATTTTGATAATTCACTGTAAATCTAGTTTCCAATAATCAAACTGGCAGTAAAGAGTTTCAAAACATGATATTTTCACCTTCGTTTATAGAAACAGTGTTGCATTTATAAATTTTAAAAGATACCAATCATTGCAGGAGAGTTTTATTAAATAAAAGTATATTGCATTGAAAGTCATTTAATTATACCGCAATCTGTCTTGAACTGCCCTTAGTTCAAAGTAATTGTTGATAAACATTGGGTTAATTATTTAACACAAATATCATGAAATTGCTTGTTTAGTAGTTCAGTAACGCACATTATTTAAACTGAGACATGTCAATTACCTTTGAGTACAAAACAGAGATTATACAGACACTTACATATTATATACATAACATTTCTTCATTACATGTCCTTCTTTCTATGTTTTTGCTTAGTTACGTACCTTTTTATTTGCTTATATTCTGTATAGAAGTGGTAGATACAATGTGGCATGAGCTAAATTCACCCTGTGGAGTCTAATTGGGCATTACATTCATATAATTTTGTTATCTAAAATTTTATTTTTATTTTATGTGTGTCATATGACATAGAAAGACCTTAAATTTAATATCTTTTGCTGCTTCTCTTGTGGTTAGTTGCTGCCTAATACTATACTTCAAATTGGTGGAAAAATTATTATTCTTGTCTAATTGCTCAAATCAAAGGTGTCTCTATTTCAAAGGAGAAATAGCATTAACTTTCAATCCACGTCTGGGTCCTAAAACACTAAATTTACAGAAACTTATTATAATATGTTTACAGGGGTGGTGTAGATTATTTTTTTTACTGAAATACACCATTCTAGGTTGTTTGTAGATTTATTGTGGATTCCATAAATTTGGGGTTAGTCTCTAACACAATCAGTTTAAAATGAAAACAGCTATACAGGCCCTGTAGTATGTCCATGTAGACATAAGTTTGATCAAAGTCAAATCATTTATCAGATATAGGCCTATGGGGGCACTTACAAATTTTCACGTTTACATAATTTTTTCTTATATGCTACTATACTACCACCGGATCGAAACACGACCTCAACTAAGAAGATCCGGCAAGAAACTCAGTGGGCTGATAATTTTTTTAAATCGCCAAAACTTATTACAAATACAAAGGTACATATAGCTCCAGTGTGTTGCCTTTAGAGCTGCTTTTAATGATAAAGATAAAATAATAATACGTTAGTAAGGCAACACACGCTAAACTACATTCTGTTTCAACTATCAGATTCGGTGAGAAAATTACATCACACCGAGTCATGTCAGTCACAAAAAGCTCGAATGTCATTTTCTCGACAAATCTGACAGTTTAAAGAGATAAAACTTTGTCTACCGCTCATGCTAAGGGTGCTGGACGGATGTACAATTAGTTGCAATAGCAACAGCACACAATTTATTAAAGATGGCTACTGAAGTAAAGAATGCTATTCTAACTACTTTGTCTAATCATGCAGTTCTCTCTAAATAGTCTTTATCATATTAAAGCAATTGTGTTAGTAGGCTCTCTTACACTAGGCAATATTATAATGTAATGCCTTCATAGAAAGAAGGTGCCACTTAAAGTGTATTAATTATTAAGACCTCACATTACGGCCTCTTTTAGTGTTATTGTATATGGGCATAACATCTCGGAGGTCAGTACAATCAAGCCCTGGACAAACTGGCTGGGGTGTCAAGACGCGCTCGTCAAAAATGTTGCCAATACTAAAATGAACTGTAAATACAAAAAGCTCATCCTTCAACGAAATTTAATTGACAGCGTGAGCGAATTTTAACATGGTCGCATGACTTTTAGCACAGAAATTCAATCTTAATTTATTCGTTTTGGGATTGGCAAAAATTTTGACGCGTGTGTTTTGACTCCCCACTGTGTCCAGGGCTTATAGCTGTCATATCTATACTAATATTATAACTAGGAATGATTCGTATTTTTGTATGTAAGAGTTATCTTAAAAACTATTGGACTGATTTCAAAAATTCTTTTACCGTTAGGTAGCTACATTATCACTGAGTAACATAGGCTATATTATATAAACCCGTGCGAAGCTGGGAAGGACCACTAGTCTTTGATAAAGAGGTCATTTATATAGCTTCAGCCATTTTGATCCTACATGGCTGATCTTACTCTGCTAATGAAGCAACAAAATACCTCTTTCCTGTGTCACAATAGGTCTATGTGCATTTATATTGTATGTTAATTGTTTTGGCAGTGGCTTGGTCGAGTGACTCGAGAGTAGGCCACTCAGCTGATTGCACTGGGTATGTGTGGGTTCGAATCCCGTCAGCAATAAAATTTCAGTAATAGCCTTTTCGGAAATTGCTCTGGTTGAGTTGTAACCGGCATCGAACCCAGTCCTTTGTATGTTAGCCATAGAACAAGCTTTGCTTGGTTTGGGATCATACAATGAGTATGTGTTGTGGCGATATAAATATTTGGTAAATGTGTGGGTGTGTGGTATTATGCATGAAATTATAGTTATGCAGGTTGATGTGACTGCTCCTCTACCCCAATTAAAAAAATTAAACAATGGTTATTCCTGGTAGTTTCCTTTGTGGCAACACCATTTGGAAACTAAGCGTCAAATATTAATTTCAAATGCACCATTATTCTGTAAGAAGGTACATGACAATATGAGCTATTTTATTACTGTGTCATAAAAATGTATAATCATCATGACTAAATATTATGGTTGAGCATATTTCAACATATTTTACCTTACACACAACCAGATGCCTGAGATCTTTTTATTGAAAGAACTCGAATGTACATCAACAATGATGATAGTGTGACATTATATTTTGCCCGTAAGGAATGCTAGCTAAATACCACTGGCTTAAGGAACCTCGTATTGAGTCGTGTGAAATGTCACCCTTACATTATTGTTAACAATATTCTGAAGTCCCATTGAGTACATGCTACACATTTAATAGCAAGTAAACATTGGGGCGCGTGAATGTTAGTTAGTTCATTATTAATATCTGTGGCGTGTTTCAGGAATATGAGTTCCTAGACTTGTCTGATGTGAAAGAAGTGGAATTGAGCAGACTGCAGTGCGCCCTGTACGAGCGGAGCCCGAACCACTCGCCGGCTGCAGCTAACGGCGGCTGGACTGAACCTGACATAGGTGAGATTATCATTTTATATTGACTGCAAAACTGGTTTTAATTCCGAGCAGTTGCTCACTCACTTAAGTCATAGGAGAGAAAGGTATGCATAAAAACAAAATTCAAGGCCTGTTATAATTGTTTCTTTATTGTGTGACCAACAGGTCTACCTGAGCATGCTTTACATATGTTCACCAGGAACCCTTAAATAATTTTCCTTTAAAATACTTATTATTAAATCAATACATTTTTAATTTTATTGTGTTTTGGTTGTTTCAGATCTATCATCGCATTCGTCGAGCACGGCGGGCCCCCCGACCGTGTCTCGCAGCGTGGAGAGTGCGGCGGGCGGCGAGTGCGAGATGGCGCCCCACTCGCCGGCGCGCGGCGCGGCCGGGCACGCGCCGCACGCACCGCACGCGCACCCGCACCAGCCGCCCTACGCGCAGCCGCCGCCCGCCTACCCGCCGCCGCACCACCACCAGTGGCCCGTGGCGCCGCCTAACGTGTACGTAAGCCAGGTCACCGCCAACGTGAACGTGCACGGGTACATGGGCCAGTACTATCAGCCGCCGCAGCCGCAGTACGCGCCGCCCGCTTCCGTCGAGCGCGCCGCCCGCCCGCCCCGCCGCGAGCGTCGCGGTAAGCGGGTTCCCTCGCCGCCGCAGCAGCCGCCGCCCTACTACCTGCAATATCCACAGTACTACCCCGCCGCGCAGGCGCAGGGCGCGCCGCTCTACCACGTGCCCGTCTACCAGCCGCTCGTCTACGGGCCCTACGCTTACCCGCCCTACTATCCTGACTACCCCGTGTCCGTCGAAGCCGACGCCGAAAAGGGGCCCGACGAGTATCAACAAGAGGTCATCATGGAACAGGAAGCCGTCGACGCGTACTACGCGAGCGCGCATTACGCCGCCCCGCCCTACGGCCCACCCGTGGACGGCGGCGTCGAGTATATGCCGCCCATGTACCTGCCGCCGCCGCCGCACATGCACCCTCCGCCGGTGCCCCTGCAGCAGCCGCACACGACACCGCACCAGTTTAACGTGCACGCCAAAAACTTCGTACAGGGACAGAGTCAAAAGAACTACAACTTACCAGACAAAATTCAGGAGCAGAAAGCGCCACTCGCGCTGCCCCCGGCGTCCGCGTCTGCGAGCTCAGCGGAGTCGCTGCCGGTCAAGGATCTTAAAATCAGCAGGGGTCCGGGTAGTCCCAAACAGAACGAAAGACCCGTCGATGTCGCTCCAGCCAAGACGTCCTCTCCCAACGAGAAGCCCCCGTCCGCTCCCAAGCCCGATGCTAAGCCGTCGTGGATTCCCGGCGATAAGACCGAGCTCGCTGGCGTCGGGCAGTCTGTCGCTACGAAATCATTCCCCCCGACCGTAGCCGCCACTAACCAGGCCGCGGTTAACAAAATGCAGCCCTCAGGCGGAAAACCGATCAAAGGTCCGACAGCACCGTTCGCGGGTGGCAAGCAACCGGCCAAACCTCCGATACCTCAGACGGTAGTGTCGATCCAGCAGATCGCTTCGACCACGAAGGCACCCTTCGGGAGCCGACAGAAGCGCGACGGTCCCCCGAACCGTTCGCCGTCGACCGAAAACGCCGAAGTCTGCGAGAGGAGCGTCCCGCCGGTCGAGCACGTGAAGCGCGAGCCGCCCCTCCCGCCCAGCAAGGCTCCGATGCCGATCTCGATCACGCTGCACTCCGCGGGACCGCCGCTCATCGTGACCAACAAGGCGCCCTTCGGCCACTCGAGGAAGGGCGCGGTCGCCCCCGAGCCCCCGCCGGCGCCCCAGCCGCCGCCGCCCGCGCCCACGGCCTCCGACTTCCCGCCGCCGCCCACCCCGCGCAACCGCGGCGAGCCCGTCCCGCCGCCCGTCGCCGCGCCGCAGCCGCAACCCGCGCCGGGCAAGTCGTGGGCCAGCCTGTTCTCGAACAAGCCGAGCGTGCCGCTCGTGGCCGCCGCCGCCCCCGCGCCCGCGCCGGTCGCAGCGCCCGCGCCGCTGGCCGCGCCCGAAGAGCCGGCCGCCCAGCCCGCGGCCGCCCTCGCGGCCCCGGTCCCGCCCAACGTGCAGAAGCCGGTGGCTAAAGTCCAACCGTTCGACGCCTCGCCGTCCAATGCGGACAAGAGTTCGCCCACGCCCAGGCCGGGCGCCGGGCAGGCCGCGATTTCGTACTCGGAAAAGACTTCGCTGAACGCGGCCGCGCCGCCCGCCCGCCCGCTCGCCGCGTCCGGCGCGGGCGACGTGCCGACGCAAAAGGAGTCGACGCCGACTTTGCCCGTCCCGCCTTCGCCCTTCTGCGACGATCCCAACTCCTACAGGATGGGAGGTGATTATGATCGATTACTTTCGAATGATCCATTTATTTTTAAAATTAGCAGCGGCGTCCTCATATGCTGCTCTCCGTTTTTCAGAGTTCCTATTGAAGTACCAGCTGGACAACCGGCCTGTGGCGCTGCTGCCTCGCGGGCTGACCAACCGCTCCAACTACTGCTACGTGAACGCCATCCTGCAAGCGTTGATCGCGTGCCCGCCGTTCTATAACATGCTAAAAGCGCTGCCGTATCAGACGCGCCGCGGCAAGTCGAGCACGCCGGTCATCGATTCCATGTGAGTGCATCTACTCGCCGACGTCCCGCTTTCTACGTCACGTATTGACTTAAAAAGAAAGGAACCGAATTTATTGTGTATAATAAGCCGCCGATTAATACCACTTCCGAGCTCGACTGATTACAAATGATTTGTTTCGTGCAGGGTGGAGTTGTGCTACGAGTTCAGCCCGCTGACGAGCGGCGCGTGCCGCGGGCGCGCGGCGGGCGGCGCGGTGCCGGCCGGCCCGCCGCTGGAGGGCGGCGCGGGGCTGCGCGTGCTGCGCGCGCTGCGCCCCTTCGCCGGCTCGCAGGAGGCGCGCCAGGAGGACGCCGAGGAGTTCCTGGGCTGCCTGCTCAACTCGCTCAACGACGAGATGCTCGAGGTGACCACTAGTCTCAGACCTCCGCGACACTCCTGTCATAATTTTGCTACCATTGATAAAATATATAGTTTTCAAGTCTTAAAAAATTAAGTCATAGCTACTCCACAAAACGTGATAGGTTCCCGATATATTGCCAGGCGATTCATACCGTATTATTAGGTTACAGTGGCGTAGGAGTCTATTTCCGTCGCTTCAATCGTAGATTTTCGTATTGCAGCTGATGAAGCTGGTGGAGCCGGAAGAGCCGGCGGAGACGGTTGCGGCCGGGCCCGGCGCGGGCGGTGGCGGCGGCGGCGGCGGCGGCGGCGCGGGCAGCGGCGGCTCGGACCTGTCGGACGACGACGAGTGGAAGGTGATGGGCCCGCGCAACCGCGGCGCGGTGGAGCGGCGCTGGGCGGCGCGCCGCACGCCGCTGGCCGACGTGTTCCGCGGCCGCACCAGGCTGCGGCTGCACCGCCCGCACCACGCGCATCACGACGTCACCGACGCCGTGCAACCCTTCTTCACTCTGCAGCTCGACATCGAGGTACATGCACCGCCTACACCCTCCCATCTCATCGCCGCAATACTGCCTACCTACTCTTTCTATCTCAGCCTGGCGGGTGGTCCGGTCAAAAGGTCACTCGATTACTTGCGAATATATCCGTCCGCCATTCAGTTGCTGGGATTGTTGAAGGATGAAATGTTTAGTCGTTATGAATCTTATCCAAATGCTAAATTTCCTTCACTAGTAACTGTCCGTATTTGTTGCATGACAATCAAAATTTCTACAATGATGCTACATTATTTTTCGTCTCTGAACAATTTGTGTTGTCAATATTTACTGAGTATAACTAATACTGTACACCGTATCCACCCCTATCGTGAAGATTCTAACCTTCGCTTGTCTTTGCAGCGTGCGAACAGCGTGAAGGACGCACTGGAACTGCTGGCCGGCAAGGACGCGCTAGAGGGCGTGGCGGACGCGTGGCAGCAGCTGTCGCTGGAGCAGCTGCCCGTGGTGCTCCTACTGCACCTAAAGTGCTTCCAACTGGACGCCGAAGGACACACAGCCAAGATAGTCAAAAACATTGACTTCCCTATCGACTTGAAGATCGATCCCAGTGAGTATACGCTGCTTATCAGACCCCTGATATGTACATTGTCGTTTTCTAAACATTTGCCTCGATTTACTTATATTATTATCAAATGTACTAATTACAGTCTCTCAGAAATGCAGGCGCCAAATTACTTTTAACAATATAGTTACAGAATAATTATTTTCCCTCGCCATTGAGAAATACATTAGATAATCACACTTGGACAAATTAAGTATAGTTGAATCAGAATACAATGATGCTATATATTTTTCGTCTCTGAATGACATTAATGTCATTAACATGTGGGAAAAAATACACTGAGTATACAATAAAAATATCTTACTCCTATTTTTTACATAAAAACTTACAAAAACACTACATTATTGTTATCGTCTTTGCAGAGATAATGTCGTCCAAGATGAAATATACGACGAAACAGCGGTTGTACAAGCTCTTCGCAGTGGTGTATCACGAAGGCGTCGAGGCTGTCAAGGGACATTATGTCACTGATACTTACCACGGACAAGTGGGATGGATCAGGTTAGTGTAAGCCGTATTCGTGTTAGACTTGTTTGATGGAGGATTTTTATTTTATCAGAGTAACATAATTTTAGATCAATTTGCTATGGCATTACAGTACATTATGCAAAGTGCATTGTAATGGTATGCAGAGGTCGAAACTGGTCAGTAACAGTCAGTTTTTTTTCTGAAATCTGTACGGGCAGCGTCGCGACACCTTATAGTGAGTGTTGCGACGCCTTATAGTGAGGGTCGCGACGCCTTACAGTGAGCGTCGCGACGATGTATAGCGAGGATCGCAACGCCTTATGATGAGCGTCGCGACGCCTTATAGCGAGCGTCGCAACGCCTTATGATGATCGTCGCGACGCCTTATAGTGAGGGTCGCGACGCCTTATAGTGAGGGTCGCGACGCCTTATAGTGAGGGTCGCGACGCCTTATAGTGAGGATCGCGACGCCTTATAGTGAGGGTCGCGACGCCTTATAGTGAGGATCGCGACGCCTTATAGTGAGGGTCGCGACGCCTTATAGTGAGGTTCGCGACGCCTTATAGTGAGGGTCGCGACGCCTTATAGTGAGGGTCGCGACGCCTTATAGTGAGGGTCGCGACGCCTTATAGTGAGCGTAGCGACGCCTTATAGTGAGGGTGACGACGCCTTAGTCGCGATGCCGTGTAGCCATATTGACAATTTTTTTTTTGTGCGGGGTGTGTGCGGGGTTTAATAGTGGCATGATGTTCTTTAAATTTTGGGGTTTCCCTTTAAAGTTAGGTCAGTAAAGTCAGTATTTTCGAGTCTCACAGTCAGTAAAATCATGGTATACAATCTGTTTCGACCCTTGGGTATGTAGATGAATTTAAACTTGTAAAATTTGGAAGAACAAGTGGTTTTGATATTTTTAGTTGGCAAAGCAAATCCTGAATCTAATAGTGTAGTAAAATTTTCGTGTTTAGTTTCAAAGATAGTCTTTAGCGGTCCCAACAATGATGCAATATTATTTTTCGTCTCCGACGGTGGTGCGACCATCCGAAATGTGGACAAACATTACTGAGTTAATTGTAACGCGCGGTGAACCCATCCTCCACCGTTTCCGGTAGTGTGACACATTCTCTGCGGTGCAGGTACGACGACTCGACGGTAATGCAGGTGAGCGAGTCGCAGGTGCTGAAGAGCAAGGCGCCGCGCATGCCGTACCTGCTGATGTACCGGCGCCACGACACGCTGCCGCCGCAGCGCAGCCCGCCGCGCGCCGACTGAGCCGCGCACGTCTCACCCGCGCCGCGCCCGCCGGCCGACTGACGGCGGCCGCGCGCCGTCACCGTGCGCCGCGTGCGCTGGCTGGCCGTGCTGACCGTCGAGCGCCTGCCCGTGCTGCGTCTGTTCTACCACGACGAAGACTGCGACGGCGCACGAAGGGGCGACTATAAAACGCCCCGTTGAACTCTCGCGAGTGTTACCGGTGCACCGTCAAACGACGGACGATGGAAAATGTGAAACTGTTGTATATATTTGCGCTCGATTCGTTTCCGCTGCTGGATAATACTACGGCGCGTCCCGTCGTCTAGATCTGAGTGTAAATGTTTCATTTTACGAAGTACAAAATTAAGGTTCGCCATAAGATGGACCATCTGTCGACCGTAGTTGGTGACGGCTTGGAACGCGTCTGCCGATTAACGTTACTGAATATGTTTGATGTAAAGGTATGGCCGGCGTGTTGAGCCGGGCGGGCCGCCGCCGCCCGCGCCGGCTCGGTTGGCGCGTGCGGTGCGGCGGACCTCTCGGCTCTTTAGTGTTTATCTATAAGTTCTCTATTCGACAATATGGAATTGTGGTGTTAATATAAATTATAAAAAAATGTAAAAAAAAAACAGGATAATCAATGAATTCAAGGTACATACGGTTTTTGTGATGTTCTATGCTAGTTTATTGAACAATAAACTCTAAATAATGTTCTTTTGGTCTCGATACTATTGCATGGCATTTCGAGCGATACGTGTATAGAATTGCCGGTATTTTGTGAGAGGCTGCACACAAAGTAATATGTAACTTGAATTGCATGGTTGTATTGTAGGTAGGTAGGTAGTTTAGTAGGGACAGTGTTGTGAGGGAGAATGGTGCTCTGGCGGAGAGCGGAATGTGCCCTTGATCATGTGATATGAGCGCAGTGCTCGGGACGATGCGGCGGGTTGTCTAGTTGTATACTCTATTGTATAGATATTGTTAAAACTTGAGTAAGTGTTAAATATAAATAGATTATATTATTATCTCGCCGTTGGTATGTTTTTGGAAATATCTGTTTTTAATATTATTCAAATTAATTGAATACTACTATATTTTTTCTGTTTAAATATTATTAATTTTTCAAAATGAAGGTTGGCATTCTTGGTTGACAAACAGAATAATATTTCTGCCGAAATCTAAAATTCATAGTCTCGTAATATGTTAAAGGAATGCCATCACAGTTTTGCTCAGATATATTGAAATTGTGTATATTTAGAGTTATTTAGCCATTATTGACGTTTGAGTTTTGACATTATGTGCGAGCGTGAAATACGCAAGCTTACTATGTATTTAATGTCAATAATGATGAATATCTTATTTTAAATATGTGTATGATATTATACAAGGGCATTGTAGTGAGTTACGGCCTAGTTAGTCGCTACAGACAGCTCCGAACCATTTAAAATTGTATATTCATAGTGGTTTACATACTTTGATCTCACACTTGCATTGTTGTTTGGGAACTGTCGAGTTTGGATGTAAATTTCTTTAAGGCTATTACACCAAGCCTTATTAGGTATTTGAATGATAAGATTACGAAATTGACCAAAAAGTATGGATATTGTTTTTAATCGCTGCTGATCTAGCTTTTCTACTTAGTGTTATAGAAAATCATTATGAAGAATTCAACACCATTTTAAATATCACTATGGTTACATGTCTATGTAATTTATTGATTATTTAAAAACGTAAAATTAGTCAATTTAAATATAACTGTAATGGAACGAAATAGGTTTAGTTTTGTATGATAGTTTCTAAAAAAAAAGAATTATTTACTAACTTGCTAAGCTTATATGTATAACTTGGCTCTCGTTAATTTTGGATTGTGGGTTAATTATAGATTAGTTAGTGATTTATCGGGCAATAAGTAATTAGATGATAGACATCTATGTTCTGTACGAATTGAAACAAACGGAGAACGTAGTGTGTTGGCCACAAAGCAAGCGGGGTGGGCGTAATCTTATTCCCAATTTAATAAAAAATGTCATCTATTCTATTGGAAGTACGTTGCATAATCGCAGCGAGACCAGTGTATTGGTTTTAGTCGACGGCGGCTGCATAACCAGATTCGCACTTAAGCTAATTGTGATACGGTTCAAATTGCAACCAGCCGCGCCCCGTCACATTTGATTGTGAATCAAGTACGTTCTATAACACTGCTTATTACCTGGCAAAGCGAACTCTAGTTATTTACCAAGTTCCTATTGTGTTTTTAAAATCAATGTGTACAGTTTCTATTTTATTTGCATCCAATCTCATTACAATACATTACTATTTAAGAGCTATAATCAAATTAATATTATTTGCATGATATTTTTAACCGGAGAGTGACAGTTTGAAGCTCATTTTGAAATGCGTTTAGATATTTTTGGATTAAGTAATTTAGTTATCTATTCACACGATGGATTTGATTCAACATAGTGTACTGTCTTCAGTAAAATTTAGACCGGCGTGGTTCAAACGAAACGTTAAACGTTTATATTTCTCTTGTAAATATTTCTGTGGCTCTCGCTCTAAACATAATGTTTTGCCTGCACAAGTGAATTTAGTTTAGTTGGTTCCTAATTGAGCTTTTCTATCGGCTGTTTAGTTCGCTGGTAAAATGTACTAAGTACATTATTTTTGCTGTGTTGTGTCGACTATGATAACGCAACTTTGAGCCTTGTAAGTGAAGTACGTACTAGCAAATTTCCTCTGGTGTATTAGGTGGAAATATGCTTAAGACTGAGCGCAGGGTCCCTTATGTCCTTTATGATTTTTTACTATTTAAAAGCACAAGCACACATAGCGAGTAAGATTTTATAGTAATAAACTCTGCCTTTTAGTTAAGTATCTGTGTTGCATATTTATTGAATGTTAAATAATATGATTTAGATAAGTAACGAACCTCTTGCAATCTTAAAACTGGCGCAATGAGAGAGGGTTGCTTGGGTCTCAATGTCGTTATACAAACATATTTTATGGGAACTAGTGTTAAAAGTTTCAGTAATTCTCGGGAAGGTTTGTGCAGTGACTGAACAATTCGCTGATGCCAGTGACCGCAGATATTGTTCATAAAATATCAATAAACCAAGCGCAAGAATCATAAAGTACCAAGATTCGAAATAATTATTTCAATGAAAATATTAGATTTAAAATTGTTACATTATGTACATTTAGAGATTAAAAGAGTATCCCTGAGTATAGTTTATTAATATCAGATCAAAATATTTGAGTGAAATTCGATCGAATATACTTTAATTTATTTATAGATAAGCAGCTTACACTTTCTCGAAATATCAAACATTATTGATTAGCAAGCACACTTGTGTAAAATTTGTCAATAATTCGGCCAATTTGACTGTTAATCTTCCTATTTGATCAAGCAGATTTAAGAAAACAGAGATCATTATAAATATATGTATAAATGTTATAAACAAACTTGCTCTCTGGTTTCATCCAGCACAAAGTATACATTACTGTTTATCTCGTTTCGAATTAATAAACTAGTTTAAATATCGAATCCTTATACAGGGTGTTTCAGAAGTCCGAAATAATACTTTAGGGTTTGCATCAGTATCGGGTATACAATTGAATAGTATAAAAATTTGATTGAAATTCGAACATGTTTTTTCAACTTTTTCTTCGTAGCCGATTTCTATAATTTGTAATATCTCGAGTTCTGCGTTAAATTTTCATGTTCTGTTTTGTGGATATTTGTAGCCGCCCCTCTTAAATGTAGTTTACACTTCTTAATAGGATCATGGATGTACCCAAAGGCCAGAACATGATACTCGTGACAAATATTCAAAGGTCTACAACTTGGAAACCATGATAGGTAGATAAAATCTGTCTTCACTGAGCATTCACATATGACCTACCGTATATGTACCCAAAGTATTATTTTGGACTTCTGATACACTCTGTATACCATTCGTACAAATACGATTAATTAAACATTGTTTAAGAATCGTAATTGTCTTTTGTAATAACTCTAGTCCCCCTTAGAATTCCTGAATAGATTTGTGGTGCAATGAAAATGTATATTAATCGAAAATTAATCGTTACCGTCGCTAAATTATACCTAATTATGTATAGCTAAGTCGTTAATCGGAACATAAAATGTGGAATAGTCAATAGAAAAATATGAATCTATACACAAATCAACACCATGGCGGTCTAACTACTTAGATAATAAATTGAAAATATGTATGTCGAGCGTATGCTTACTATTATTATTTTATACGAGAGGTTCATTATTTAAGTTCAGTTAATTTTAGATGTAAGATCCAAGGCTGTATTAATAGAAGGAGTGTTTTTTCCCCAAAAGCGAAGCTGGTTTTATGTATTTCGTTAAGCCGATCAATTTTAGATACCTGTTGTGTAAAAAATACTCCTGTTGGTCATAATAGGTAATTGGTAAAAAAGACAAAAAAAATAATAATACCCAGTTGAAACGTTATTATCTATTATGATCAGCTGTCTAAGTTGTTATGTGGATATGTGTGTATGACTAATAATAAAATAATCCTTTATTTTGGTAATAAATTGGTGTTACGAAAAATTTTGTGAATAAAATAAGATGTAATTTCAAGAAGTGTTTCAATAGAAAATACCCAATTACACAGACACCAACGACCGTCGCCTTAAAAAGTTCTTTATTTAATGTAAAACGTCACAAATCTGATATTTCATTTTCCGTCGCGGACAATATTTTGAAACCAACACGAAAATTTTAGTAAAAAAAATGTAGATTACTAATATTATAAATGTAAAAGTTTGTGAGTCACACGCACTAACTATAACGATATCGACCAATCGAAGTCTGTGTAGTCGAAGTCGCGGGTAGAAGCTAGTTCGATACTAAAAATATCTAGACCATACTTACTCGCACTCGACACTTGAATAGTGCGTACAAGAGAATGAAGATAGCGATGGGTAGGACAGCGAAGGCCACGAGCAGGCCGCCCGCCAGCGCCTCGCTCGCCGGCCACGCGCCCAGCCCGCCAACAAACACTACCTAAAAAAAATATTTTAACAAAAACCGACTTCAAAAACCTAGGTGTATTAAAAAGCTAAAAATAACCTTATACAGACACCATATGGCAACTCTTCCGCATCAAACTAAAGAAGAATCACGTAAATCGGATCATAAATCTAAAGAAGAATCACGTAAATCGGATCATAAATCTCAAGAGTAATCCGTGTACATACATAAAAAAAACCAATCGAATTGAAAACCTCCTTTTGGAAGTCAGTTAATAAGGACACGATTTAGCTATTCATAATCTGACAACTCACAAACTATGAAAATCACTGATAGCTCTCATAAAATCAATATTCTCGCCGGTGCTAGGCGACAGAAATTTTAGGCGTCGCAACGACGCCTATACGCGTCTCTACGCCTTAATAGTGAACATTTCGACGCCTTATAGTGAACGTCGGGACGTCTTATAATGACCGTCTCAACGCTTTATCAGGACACTTAATAGTCAGAGTCCTGACACCTGACGATGAGCGTCGCGACGCCTGATGTTGAGCGTCGCGACGCTTGCTAGTGAGCGTCGCCTGCTAGTGAGCGTCGCGACGCCTGCTGATGATCGTTGCGACGCATGATGGAGACAATCGCAACGCCTCATAATGAGATGATAGATGTATATATATCGTACCATATTGTCTCAATGTTTACAATATGTCATTTTGGACCAAAACTTACCATTAGAATGATGGGCGCCACGGCCCAGCACACCCTCATGAACACGCCGGGGTACTCGCCGACCGCGAAGTACACGTCCTCGCAGAAGGTTGTCTGTCCGTACATGTAGGTGATGACGGCCGCCACCATGGCTGCGACCGGCACGCGCGGCTTGCCCACCGGCCAGTTCATCAGGAAGTTGAGTATGTACAACCCGCCCTGGAATTGCATTCACTTGAGCCTGGTCGGACTATACCCACTTAGTATCGTTTGGGTTCCGGAGACCAAAATATTAACTATTAAAGTATAACTTCGTTGTCTGTCTGTCTGTCAAGACCCTTTTTCACAGAACGCGTATCAAGTTGTAATTAATATCCAATAATGTCTTCAATCCCTTGGAGCTGTTAAAAAATCAACGCGTAAGATAGTTACTGCCTTATAAGCCACATATTTCGACACTCGCAAGAGAATTAGAACCGCTCAATCACATGGTACAATAAAGCCCTGCGGTGCAATTCTAGCATGATAAACACTATCTTTAATTCGATATAATATGTCGAAACGAAATACGACCAATTCTGTCGGTTTGTTCCTACCTACCTATAACAACATTCTTGAACTTACTTACCTGCGTGCAAAGAGTGATGACACCGATGAGGCAGAACAGGATACATATCAGTATAAGGAACGCCCACGATATCTTCCTGATGGAGCGGCCGGTGAAGGTAGACATCACCGTTTGTACCAGCAGCCCCTGCGCAAGTTACAACACCGCAAGTTACAACACCGCAAGTTACAACACCGCAAGTTACAACACCGCAAGTTACAACACCGCAAGTTACAACACCGCAAGTTACAACACCGCAAGTTACAACACCGCAAGTTACAACACCGCAAGTTACAACACCGCAAGTTACAACACCGCAAGTTACAACACCGCAAGTTACAACACCGCAAGTTACAACACCGCAAGTTACAACACCGCAATTTACAACACCGCAAGTTACAACATTGCAAGTTACAACACTGCAAGTTACAACACTGCAAGTTACAACAAGTACAAGCACAGACAAATTATTTTTTAAACGCACAACAGTTTTGTTTTCTTTTATTGGCACCATACTAGTACTTACAAGTACACTAAACTCCAAAGCCTTGGGCACACAGTTGCTTCAAGACAGGCGCTGCGAAATTTTTGCCGAGATCTTTATTAGCTCATAGAAAAAGATAATTGTTCAACGAAACGATACAGATGTCCCTCAGTCGCGTAGTTTTTACCATAGAAATTCAATCTTATTATTTAGTATTTTATTAGTATGCGCAAAAAAAATAACCCGCGCGTTTTCACGGCTTTACGACATTTGAAGGTACTTACCGCAGTCGCTAGCGATAGGAGTAGTAGAGTGAAGAACACCAGTGCAGACCAGAACTGGCTGCCGGGTACACGCGCCACGAAGTCAGCCCACAAGATCATAGTAGACGATGCACCTATAACACAATAATTGAACATGCAGAATTCCCGTAAGCGGAAAATTGTGAAAATGGCCTTATTAAAATTGGCCCTAGTCTAAGTGTAACTGGGATCGCCACCAGTCCCTTGTATTCGCTTCTTTTGGGGTATACCTATACGATGAGTATGTGTTGTCTGGCGATACTTAGGTTGTCTGGCGATACTTAGGTTGTCTGGCGATACTTAGGTTGTCTGGCGATACTTAGGTTGTCTGGCGATACTTAGGTTGTCTGGCGATACTTAGGTTGTCTGGCGATACTTAGGTTGTCTGGCGATACTTAGGTTGTCTGGCGATACTTAGGTTGTCTGGCGATACTTAGGTTGTCTGGCGATACTTAGGTTGTCTGGCGATACTTAGGTTGTCTGGCGATACTTAGGTTGTCTGGCGATACTTAGGTTGTCTGGCGATACTTAGGTTGTCTGGCGATACTTAGGTTGTCTGGCGATACTTAGGTTGTCTGGCGATACTTAGGTTGTCTGGCGATACTTAGGTTGTCTGGCGATACTTAGGTTGTCTGGCGATACTTAGGTTGTCTGGCGATACTTAGGTTGTCTGGCGATACTTAGGTTGTCTGGCGATACTTAGGTTGTCTGGCGATACTTAGGTTGTCTGGCGATACTTAGGTTGTCTGGCGATACTTAGGTTGTCTGGCGATACTTAGGTTGTCTGGCGATACTTAGGGTGTCTGGCGATACTTAGGTTGTCTGGCGATACTTAGGTTGTCTGGCGATACTTAGGTTGTCTGGCGATACTTAGGTTGTCTGGCGATACTTAGGTTGTCTGGCGATACTTAGGTTGTCTGGCGATACTTAGGTTGTCTGGCGATACTTAGGAGCAGAGGCACGCTGCAGTGCACCTAAATATTGCTGATTAGGGACCCCAATGTAGTTTCGAAGATTTCGACATCAAATAAAAATGAAATCACATAGCAAACGACGGTTTAAGCTTGCATAATGGTTTTCACAACGTTTTACTTCTAATTGTTACAAGATTTTAGATGGTCAGTAGTTGGATTGAAGGCAACATACTGACCTTCTTTGGGATTAAAGATTACTGTGTCCGCTAGGACACAATCAGTCACTATTCCACAACTCCCAAGGGGTTCAAAATGTTCGACAATACCAAAACGATATCTGTGAACACATACCTAGATCGAACATGCGTGCTTAAAAGCCACGCCCCACGCATCAATTTGGACATTTCGTTAAAGAATAAACATTTTCCATGAGTCAATACAGTTCGCTTAAAATTTAGCAAATCCCATTTTCATCGGAGATTACCAATTACTATGAAACGGTGAAGGAAAACGTCGTGAGGAAACCTGCACGTCCTATAGAAAGGCGTGTGAAGTTCACCAACTCGCACTAGGCCAGTGTGGCGAACTATAGCCCAAAAATCTCCCTCGTATTGAGGGAGAATGTGTCCGGTATAATGGCAATAGGCTCGCCCCCTATTACATTGGGACCAAAATACATCGGTGAAGTGTGGGCGTACTGCAGTGCATCTCTGCCTAACCCTTCGGGGAATACAGGCGCGATAATGGATTTTTATTTTTAATTTAACGCGCTCGTCTTGACGCCTAAATTGGTTCGTGTCTTAATTAGGAACCTGCGGTGATGTTAGTGGCGGCGTCGTAGTCGTGTTGCAGCGCGCCGTGCGCGGCGCCCAGCAGGAGCGCGCCGGTCATGCAGCAGGTCTTGGAGGCGGCAAAGGCGAGCAGCGCGATGGCGGGCGCGCGCCGCCGCGGGCTGAGCGCGCCCAGCATCACCAGCGAACCTTGGCACGACGACATCTCCACCAGCGCGTACTCCGCCGCCTCGCGCCATATCTTACGCGACCAAACGATTATGAAATAATTGTACCATGTTACCCCGAGTCAGATAGTAGGTAGGTAGGTACTGGTCCGTTTAACTGTTTTGATTTGTAACAAAAACTCTAATTATAATATCGTCCTCCAAAGTACAAAAAAAGGAAAGGTGTAAAAACACTAAGAACCTTATAATGACACCAAGAAGTCATCGTATTCATAGATGCATTACTTTACAGAATTCAAAGAAGCAACCTATGGATATGAAGAAGTTTTCTGGCAAAGTTGTTGACATTTTAAGGTACTTAATGTAAAAATACACCTTTCCTATTTTTTTTACTCAGTGAGTTTCACCTGTCACCCGACGATATCTATTATCTATGAAAAAATTTCATCGATTCCACTGTGGACAGATATGGCAATCATTTTGGGTGAGAAAACGCGACCCGCAGCACTTCGACTGTGTGCGTGGTGCGTGTTGACTAGAGATCCGGCCTTGTTTTCACTATCCGGCCGGATAGTGAAAACGTCGACGCGTGTCGACGGCTGCAGTTGAAGCATGCCGCTCCCTCCTGTTTTGTCACTCGACTGCAAATAGTTTAAGAGTGCGCATGCGTTGCAAATTTGTAAAATGAGTTCCAGTGACGAAATTGATATTGAATTGCTAATTGTGGCAGTAAAGATTTAACTGACTCCGCCATTATTGTTTTCCCACATAGTTGCCATAAACTTCAGGTACATGAGATGACAACAATAGCGAAAATATCACCGCAGAGCTATACGAAGAGTGAACTCATTATGGGTACTCTAGATACTCTATGATACATTTTAACAGAGCTGATTTGACAGAAAGTGATATAAACTGCAAATTGATTACGTAAATACTGTTCTTCGTACCGCGTAGGACCACTCCCCGCTTAGTCTCTCTAGCCCCGTGTCGGTCAACGCACGTGATTTTAACACGTCAAGTGGTATCGTTGTTACCTGCATGCCGTCGAGCAGAGCGGTCCACTCGCAGTCGCGGAACATGCGGCCCGCCCCCTCCAACCGCGTAACTCCCACCGCGCAACACAACAGCACCAGGAACGTCAGAACATCCTTGAACAACACCAACTGGGGACAGAAATCATTCTCATAATAACTATACAGGGGCCCCAAGTAGAGTTGCTACGACTTCATTAATAAGGCATGAAAACATCTTATAACAACGGTAGCTAGACTTTGACTAGTCTAATGGCTTCAAGGTCCACACTGGTCAAATTTTAGCTACCACCGTTATAGGATTTTGTTTTCATGCATTAATAAAATGAAGTCAGCAACACCCCAACGATAGTGTTAGGGTACTTGGGCCCTGGTTGTCTGGAAGAAATTGCTTTTAGCGATAAATTCGCCCAATTGTACATAACCACTGTATTTAGACCTAAGAATGTTGTATTATTTTCTTTGTTTGGTGAGAAAGAGTAAATAGTACTCTATCTATAGAGAAAAGAGTAGGTACATAACAGTCTCAATAAAGGAGTCTCATAAAGAGTACTCTATCTATAACAGCCATCGAGAAGATAAATGTAAGTCTTACAGAAGGTGGAACAGATGAGAAAGCCTTTAAAAGAATACGGAATGACAAAATATAAGTTTCCGCTGTTCTAGTACAAGCGTTGCTTAGTTTGGGATCATACGATGCGTGTGTTGTCGTTTCTATGTAAACGAAACGTGCACTAAACTGTATATACAAACCCCACCTTAGAATAACTGTAGATCCTTTTGATCGCTATCAAATAAATCACGATCCAGCATATGATGTAGTAGCAAGCTAGCTCCCACACCACATTGCCCAGGCCGCCCTCTAGTCCATCACGCTTCAAGTCCAATACAAAGTTTCTGGAAGCGACGCGGAAGCAATAACAAACACTTTGATAAAATATCTTACTGATTGAATAAGTCACCAACTTGGGAAAGACATTAGAAAAGAAGTCACAAGAAATAACAAAAGCCTTAGACTATCTAATTGATTGTTGGTAAGTGAAAATTAAAATAGATTCACTCACGATATCGTTAAAGCTCTGGTTTCCTACATGTTTCAATAAAGGTCCAATATCTATTACGTATCATGTGCATTTGCGCTGTCCATAGAGTTTGCAAGTGTGAAGACCAGTGGTGTTAGCACGCATGTCAAGACAAGAACTTTGTCACGGATTGGCTCGGTCGCTCAGTCTTATTTCATACGAGAGAAAGAGATTTAGTCAACATATTCCGTGATATAAATTAGTATTGGCACTCATGCTACAACTACTGCATGACTAGCACGTGCGCCTTAACGAGACATTGTCACGGAGTATGTCGCAACGAGTCTCTCTCGCACTTTCATAAGTTATCAAAGAATATAGACATATGCCACATTGTCTTGTCACAACCGTTTCTAGGTACCGAATACCAATGCAGTAAGCTTAGCATGACCCTGAGGCTTTGCAAAACCGCGTAGACATAAGTTTTATCTCTTTCAACGGTCAGATTTGTCGAGAAAATGACGTCACACCGAGTCATGTCCAGTACAAAACGCTCGAAATGACGTCATTTTCTCGACAAACAGTTGAAAGAGATCAAACTTATGTCTACGCCGTCATGCTAAGCCTACTGGATACTAGTTGTACTAACAGGAAGAAGGAATGCACCGGAGTCTCGCTGCCGGGCGGCAGTGGGCGGTGCCTGGCGGCGCAGGCGGGCGAGGCAGTGGCGACGCAGTGCAGCCAGGGCAGGAACGCGTGGCACGAGTGCACCAGCATCGCCAGGCTCCACGCGCCCACCGCGCCTGCCGCCATCGCGCTGAACACGCAGCACGACAACATCGCGTAACCCAACCCTGGAGAACATATAACATCCAAACTGTATACTTACATAGATAGGAATGTACCTAATTAAACAAATGCATCATCAAGCCAGTATTCCCCGAAGGAGTAGGCAGAGGTGCACTGCAGTGCGGCAACACTTCGCCGATATATTTGAGTCCCAATGTAATAGGGGGCGAGCCATTATACAGAATTATACCTAATTACCTACATATAAGTTTAGGATAGCTGTAAAATATAAATTAATACCAGGATCTGGAGTGAAATTATAAGGAAACGTGTAGGTACATAAATAAATATCCCCAAACAATACATACTCATCGCGTGATCCCAAACTAAGCAAAGCTTGTACTATGGGTACCATACAATGGACTGGGAGCAATCAGTTACACCAGGGCAAATTCCGGATAGGCCTTTAATTTCTGTATCTATGCTTGTAGCTCAAAATTGGGTTTACTGACTTTGATAACGACCATCGGACGGCAATTAAAGTGATCTCTACCAGGCTACCTTTGGGTGGATAGGAATTATAGTATTGGTAAAGGACAGGGTGTTACCTCTAGCCATTGGCGCCAAATCCCAGCAATTTAATACTCCCTTCTGGGTCACGACGCCCAAGGCCAGCTCCAGGTAGAAGAGCGGGTAGCCCACCAGAATGCTGAACACATTGTACAGGAACAAAAACGGCAGCAGCTTGCGCAGATCGTGCACGTACGGATGCCACCACAGTTGGAAGATGCCAATACATGAGGAGATTACCAGCTGACGGTAGCTTATGTTGTTGGACCAACGGTCGTTGATCTGGTCGAAAAAATTGAAAGATATTATACTAGTCATATTCTAACTACCATTGATAAAAGATGTTTCATCATCATTTGCCTTATCCCATTATTTGGGGTTGGCGCAGTATGTCCTTTTCTTCCATTCATCTCGCTTTTCCGTCATACCGACAACCACTCCGATCTCATTCATATCACTTTTTACACAATTTCCATCCATCTTTTCTTTGGTCTTCCTCTCGCTCTGTATCCATCCACATTCATACTTATCACTCTTTTAGTCATGTTTCTCTTCTCATCACATGCCCAAACCATTCTAGTCTCTTACTTCTCACTTTGATGTTTGAATGCCTTAAAAATGAAGTCATAGCGACTCCACAACGATCAAGTTATCCCGAGTCCCCTCGGGACCCCAAAATTCAGTTCCTACATACCAAGGGGCTATCTGTGGATTCAGAATCGGCAGATTCCGTTAACGTTTTCGTCCTAGTACTCTGCAACAAAAAATAAATAGGTAGGTAACATATTCATTCAGAATATTTAGTGTGAATAATAAATAATATTTGTGTTACTTACCGCGCTATCACTCATTTTAAAACGAATTAACTAAACAACCAATATTTATCCAAAATCTTATTAAACATGACAAAGGTAAGATAGTCGTCAAAATATTTCTCATAGAGGAAATACATCGAGGAGGAATACAGTATACAGTACACAGTATAGTCAAAGAGAATAAACTGTGTAGGTAGGTAACTCTCTGAGTAGATAGAGAACCCCTAAGGACCCTACTCTTCGTAATGCTCTACGGCGATTTTTTGGTTGGTTTTTCCGAGATCCGCCATAGTCTTAAGCTCAAGTAAGTGTCAAACAATATAAACAATCAAAACCACATATCACTACTATACTATCAAAACTAATGCGGGAGTCATCCGCCATCTTTATCACTGTCATTATCCATTTTTATTTAATATGTGTATTTATTGAATTTGTCCTTGCTATTAATTACTTGACATTGGCGAAATACTCGCGCTAGTCGCGGGTGATGCCATTCCTCATCTTATTTCATTAAATATCATCATTTCGCTCATTTCGTTAAAAAAAAAACTAATGCGGGCTCCTTATTACTATATGTAACGCCCTTCTTAGGAACTAAAAGAACTTTTAATTATATGAACTAAACTGATCTAAATAAACCTACACTAAACTAATCTAAATAAACCTACACTAAACTAATCTAAATAAACCTACACTAAACTAATCTAAATAAACCTAATCTCAATTAATCTTAACTAAACTAATAAAGTTACCCACCTACCTACATAATGTTCGGTAGATTCTGGAATATTTAATTTGTTCTGAAATATTTAATTGGCCAAGGGTTCGTGTATCGTCTAGTGGTTTTTATAGGACCGTTCTTGAACCGTTAATAACCTAAATTCTTTTCGTGATAGAATGGTATTAGCAACTACCTAGTTTCGCTATACGTTCCTACCTATCTTTAATAAAGTACCTGCCTATTTTTATACCTTAATATATAGAATAAAGAAGTGAATGAAGTGGTGAAGTTAAATAACATTAAGTTCTAGTTCCCTATATTATTTTTAAACGGCATTGAAGCAGGCTCTCTGCGCCCCGCCTACTCCAGTGAGGACAGACACTTATGATTCCTCCCCTCCGCTGACAATATTGTATTTATTTTACATCATTTGGACAGTAAAGCTTTCAGGAAGCATCCGATTTCAAACTCGGTAATAAATATATTGAATACAAATATGATAAGTTTATTCAATGACTAAACTTTCCATGTTTTAATGAATAGAGAATATAATGGGACTTCTGCCGTAAAACAAATACTATGGAGAAGAATCGGCAAGAAAGTCGCAAGTATTTCCAAATACCTGCCTACCTACTTATTCGAATCCTACCTATGAACTAAATAAATTATGCGGCAACTACCTACATTATTTTACATCCGTAAATCTATAGTCGACCTACCTAAAACCTTATTGCATATTATTATAACGTAGGGTAATTTCGAAGCCGTCAGTTACGCCTCTACCTATATATGAATTCATTCACATTACTACCTAAGACTGCAAATTGCGCACCTACCTACCTAAACCGCAAATTGCGCACCTACCTACCTAAACCACATATTACGCACTTACCTACTTACGATTTCATTTACGTCCTGCCTAAGGATCCTTTTCTTAAAAGTAGATAAATCTGCCATCGAACGATATTAATTCTAAACGACCTAGGTACCTATCCTACCTAAATCTTACTTCAGTTCCCCTGGAAAATACACAAGGATATACAACACAAAACAATAATACATTGAAACAAAGAAGGAAATAAGAAATCAAATCAAATAGTCAAATAATAAGAGAACATACCCGGCTGTAACTAACTCACTCAAGTACTAATTTGGGCATGGTGACCCCCTATTTATTCTTGTGACTTCTCCAAGAGGCGTGAAGATCTTCCCGACGAGTTCTCTATCCAACGATTATAAATCCAAGAGTCCCCAATCCTACTGCGTCACGCCTTTTATATCCAACGGATCCTAGAATCCACGCGTTTCTACCAATTTCTACCCGCTATTCTCAACTTTTCAAATATCTAGTGATGTTACCGTATCCGCACTACGCCGAATTCAGAGTTCCTTATTTCGATCAATTCATATGAATTAAAATGTGAAATCTCTAGATTATCTACAGGTCTAAATATTACTGAAATATATTTGTAATTACTTTATTATTGCTGTAGATGAAATATCATTCAGATTTCGTAAAGTATTAAGTAGAAAACTGAACGAAAACATACAAACTATTTTGAATTGTTCGAATTAAAACAATTTGCTTAACTTAATGTTTCTAGTTAGTAAATACATGACTTAAACACTATAATAATGATTTCGATCGAACAAAATAAATTATGAAATATTTCGTTAGCCATACCGAAAGCGTAAGCTAAGACTTTGCGCTTCCCTACGTTTTCTCTGACTACCTTCAAAATGTACAGTCAAATATTGGAATGCAAGCCAGCAACCGATAGCGAGCGACAATACCTATTACTAGGGTTGCCAACTATTTTTTACGGAAATATAGTATTTTCCAGCCAGAGTCGTAAAATATATAGTACATTCACAAAAATCCTACAAAAAGGTGTCAGTCAGTCAAAAAAAGTCTAAACAATACGGCACCATTTTATGCGTACCGCGGTACGTAAAGAATACCAGTACTTTTGTTTGTGAAAACGTCTTTCACTTGACAGTAGTTGACGGTGACAGTTTCGTTTAGTTGTTGCTGCGTTCTGAAACACGCTATAGTATACGCGCAAATATCCATGCAAGGAACAAAAATATAGTACTTTTGCGTACTATATATTTTTTCAACAGTATATAGTATGCAGAGCTAAAATATAGTACAATACTATATTTTTTATAGTACGGTTGGCAACCCTACCTATTACTCACACGTACAAGTTACGACCTGCTCCAAGCCAATAAACATGCGTTTATCTTCATACTTTTGGTTCTAAAGACTGTCAAATAGTATGATTATTGGATGAAATATTATAAATGAATTAACTTCTGTTAATAAATGTATTTTAATTGAATTATATACCTAAATAAGTCATGACTATATTTATATGTGTGAACGTGACGGGACAGAACCCAGTTCCGTTACTTATACTACCTCCTTGAGGTAACTATTAATCAATCTATGGTCAGAAAAGACTTTACACTATAGAAAAAGGTCCTTCATCACAGAGAATCTTACTTATACATTTTTTTTAAAGAAACAGGAAAATTATTTATCTATAGGCAATTTATTATAAACATATTATTTTGAAAATTCACATTCTAAATACATATACCTGCATGAACTTGAATTTCTACAATAAATTTGAGTTTTATTCCTAGGTAGGTATGGTTGAGACCATACCTACCTGGGAATAAAACTGGGGTCATATATTAATTATTGGTCTCGCGGGGCGGTCGAGCGCCGCGAGACCAATATTTAGGCTAAGTCTGCGGTGTAGTGTAGAATGCACTACACGTATAGACGATTAAGAGGCGAATTGCCTCGAGCACTATTTTGGTAACTTCGCACGAAACCCAGCTCAAAAGACGGAGAAAAAATCGCTGATTCCAACAATAAAACCCAATACCCATGTGCAACATCGCCTAACATGGCGCTTGAGTCACTTCGGCATTTACCTGTCGCTTTATAGTAGGTACCTATCTACTTTGAACATCTTGGGTGACTGGGGGTGGTAATTATTGAAATAAAACATCCGCATTGTTAATATAACAAATTCTATAATCAAAAAGTCTATAATATCTAGCTATACACCGTGGATACGTGGCAGCTAAATAAATCAACAAACTCGCACCAAAAATACACTATATTTGGTTTACATGATACTGAACAATTTTAACATCCAACCAAGGGCCTTACCGCTACCTCATATAGTAGTACTGTTTTAATATTAGGGAGCGGTCGAGTATTACGTAACACAATTTTTGGACATTATTGACCCCCCGCCCCCTCTCCCCCATGTAACGCGCCGTAACGTTTTTCTTTACCCCCCTCCACCCTTGTCAAACGTTACGTAACCACCACCAAATGACCATTTTTACCACCGTCGACCATTCCATTTGAAATTTAAAGAAAAAAAAAACGTTTGAAATAATGCGCGAGATGAAAGATCTCTACGCGACCGTTCTGAAGGTTTAAAACAACGTAACGTAACGCGTACTTCAATTCAAACACACCCTCCCGCCCCTGTAACGCATCGTAACGTTTCAGAAGACCCTCCCGCCCACCGCCGAAATTCGTTACGTTATACTTGAACGCTCCCTTAACTGTCATTGTTTGACATATTGGGTACTAAGTTAACTGACAAAAATTGAGAGTAATACTATAACCAAAGTCATTAGAAAGTAAAGATAGCTCAATTTATCAAGAATACGTCCAAACAAATTGAAACGAAATTAGTCTCATTGGTGCCACGGCTGTCAAGTTTAAAACGTCTCGACATAGACAATCTGACGCACGTAGAGGTATCCGGTCATTTTAAATTAGCACTAGAGCCTGTTTCAATACGTTCCATATTCATTCAAAAAAGCACATAACACAAAAAAAAAATAGCCCAAATGTATAGAAAGTTATGAGCCTTTGACTTCGAGACGTCTAAAGCTAGCTTCCCACGGTCCGTGATATCGCGGACGGACGCGGACCAGCTCGCACGACACACCGTGGGAAGGGTCTCGTCCGTGCTAGCACAGTCGGTGCGCCGGTATCCGTCGCGAGACGGTAACTTCAAAGGTGCGGTGAAAAAGTGAAAGAGAACATATCACATTCTCTTTCACTTTTCATTTTGAAATGAAGCTATCAAAAGATATACATGGGAAGAGCCCTGTGTGTGCGTTGCCGTCCGTGGTCGTCCGGCTGCGCGTGATCATCCGTAGAATCGCGCACCGTGGGAAGCCAGCTTAAGCCAGCGACGGGTTAGTCTACAGATTCGAGGGTAGACCGCTTGGCTCTCTTTACCGGTTGGTTTCAGGTTTGATTTCCGTCAGCAATGGTATCGCACCCAGTTCATTATATCGAAGGGTTAAAAGCGATTTGACTTAAGCGTCTCTTTTGGGCGATATCGACTTTTATACATATTTAAATCAGCTAATTCTTCTGCGTCGAATGAGAACGCTCTCCTGTTAAGTTAAAAAGTGTCGCTTAGGTCAAATAGCCTTACACCCCTCGATATGGTACTCCTATTACGAGTGTTGCTTAGTGTGGGACCATACAAAGAATAGGTGTTATCTAGCGCCATTGACTGTGCTGCTTTGGAACACTTTTATATTCTAAAACCTCCATTTATAGGTGGTTTTTAGGGTTCCGTACCCAAAGGGTAAAACGGGAACCCTATTACTGAGACTTCGCTGTCCGTCCGTCCGTCCGTCCGTCCGTCTGTCACCAGGCTGTATCTCATGAACCGTTATAGTTAGAGAGTTGAAATTTTCACAGATGATGTATTTCTGTTGCCGCTATAACAACAAATACTAAAAATAAGAAAAAAATAAATATTTAAGGGGGCTCCCATACAACAAACGTGATTATTTTTGCCGTTTAATAGATAATGGTACGGAACCCTTCGTGCGCGAGTCCGACTCGCACTTTGCCGGTTTTACTTGGATTTATACTTCTATACATTTGGGGGATATTTTTTTTTTACAAATCGAAAATATTCTCAGCTATTCATGAATGATCGAATCATCACGCTGACTAATGTCTGCCTGGGGCCCAAGTCCGACTTTTTTTTTTTTTTTTGAAGGACTTACACTGTTGGCCGTGAGGTGGCCTTTACAGCTTTACCAGAGGAGTGGCGAGCGCAGAATGCACTCCAACCAAGGCCTTAAGGGCAAGTCCGACTATCGACTAAGGCTATCGTTGCGGAATTGCTATGACATAATTGTTTAAAGCGGGTTTCAGACTACGCTATAATATAATAGCATATAGTATATAGCTCATAGCACAACAATATCGCGCACCATACATTGTTAAAGCCACGTTCACACTGTACTGTACTATATATTGTTGGCTTTGTATGGTGCGCGATATTGTTATGCTATATATTATAGCGTAGTCTGAAAGCCGCTTAAGGCATACAAACAACATCTTTTTTCAATGGTAGCTTCAATATGACCAGTGTTAGATATTGTTACCGTGGGAGCGGAATTTTTACGGCAGCAATTCAATCTTTATGCATATTGACACAGAGTTCGTTTTGGTATTGACGTAATTAAACTGGTCACATTCCAGCTACCATGCGCCGCGGCTCAAGGTATTAAAATTAAAACAGAACAAAAAAGAAAAAAAAAAGAAAATCTTAGATTGTGCAAGCTTAATAAAAATGTGCGATAATATACCTACTTCTGAGGTGACGCACACAGAAAAAAAAAATCACTCCATTTAGTGGTGAATTAAGTCATATTCTTTATATTATGTCTATGTGCTAAACATTTCAATATTTAACTGTTCAGTATAAGTTAACGTGTTAACAACTGAAATTTTGCTTAAAATACTATCTACAGCTCTGTTTGGCTTTATACCGGCAACTAATAAGGCATACAACGTTTCATTTTAAATTGATTAGCTTTTGAGCAAGCTTATGTTCTATTGATTTAACTTTATTCAATGTAAGTAGTCTACGGTCGATTTATTAAGTAAATAGCATAGAGTATCTGGAGTACTCATAACGACTCCACTCTTCTTCGTATAGCTCTGCGGACATTTTTACGCCATTGTTGTTATCTCATGTACCTGTAGTATACGGCAACTATATGGGAAAACAACAATGGCAGAGTCTAAAAACTAGAAAAAATTACCGCAGCGCGGGCTCGAAATGCCATCTCCGTTATAATATCTCCATTGTAAATTACACAAGCGTCAATTTAAGATAATATTTTGTATAATAATATAGCTCTCGTCTGCAGTCCCTCAATCACTCTTAAAATGAAAAAAAAAAATGTACCAACACATAGAGACAGTAATTTTTAGCTGGCTTTCATCTTGTACCCAAAAAATCAGTTTAGAATACACTTAGACGTTATTTATATTAATTATTTAAACTGATTCGCTTTCATTCAATCACAATCAAAGAAACACACTTAGGAACCCATTTTAAAACAGTTTTAATACGTAAAGCCGGCAATAATAACTCCACATACGTATGCTTGAGCATCGAACTAACACAACCGAAAAGTATTAAAAAGAAATCAATAAAAACTTTTTTTTTTTCTTGCCTTTTTTATAAACTCGTATGTGTGGCCGCCTACATAGTTTAAATAGGCCTATAGACGTACCTAAAGGCCGTAACACAATTGCTTTAAATACTAAACAGATATTAAAATATCTGATACTATTGACATAGTATAGTCCGACTTCACTGAGCATTTACATATTGGGTAAGTACCGTACCTGTTATATTACAAGGAAATTCTGTAGTTGTAGCAATATCACGGAATATCTTGATGGTGTCTCTTTCTCTCGTATGAAATTAGACAGAGAGCGAGCGAGCCTATCCGTGACAAAGGTTTTGTCTTGACATACGTGCTGACACTACTGATACTTCTTGTACATATCATACCATCCAAGTGTATACTAAACCCACTATGATATTTGTATGCGCGCGCGCAGTCTCACACGTTGAACAGATCGCCGGCGGAAGGCAGCGGCGCGAGCCCGCCCGTTACATCCGGCAACCGGGACACATCCGGTAGATTGTCTATGTGCGACTTGACTTCCGCTTTCACGGCGTAGATCTTTTGAAGTTTTATGTTGTATTCCTGTTAAACATCATTGGAATATAATAGTGAAAACACTTTCATCACAGAGCATGCAGTATATGGCGTTAAAAAATTAATAAAAAAACATCGCGCCTATATACATCGAAGGGCAGATAGGCAGAGATGCACTGAACATATACCATACTATTTTTGGTTCTAATGTAATAAGGGGTCAGTCAACTGCCGTCAAAACGCACGCGACTAATTCTTTACACCAAAATAAACTGTATTGACTTATAGCAGAAGCTCATTTTTCAATGACATGCTATCGATGACGCGACCGAATTCTGATGCATTATCACGTGGCTTTTACAGCAGAAATTCATACTTATAACTACTTAGTAAGCTACTGCTTATAGCTACCAACACGGCACCTACTAAGGCGAGCGAATTAAGTTTTCTTTTTATTGAAAATGTACACTGTGATAATACACATAAAGTTTAAATTTCTATGGCAAAAGTGACAGCGCCAAAATTCGTTCGCGTAATTGATAGCATGTCATTAAATAAAACCCGGCCAAGTGCGTGTCGGACTCGCGCACGAAGGGTTCCGTACCATTATATATAAAAACGAGCAAAAAATACGTTTGTTGTAAAGGAGCCCCCTTAAATATTTATTATATTCAGATTTTTAGTATTTGTTGTAATAGCGGCAAAAGAAATAAATGAAAAAGAGATACAGCCTGGTGACGGACGGACGGACGGACAGCGAAGTCTTAGTAATAGTGTTCCCGTTTTACCCTTTGGGTACGAAACCCTAAAAATGAGCTTCTTCCATGAGTTGATACAGTTCGTTTTAGGGCACAAAATTGGTCAATCAATGGACATACCTCTAGTCTGGCCTCCGCCTGCTTGGCCAGGTCCCTCTGCGCCTGCGCGAAGTCCCGCAGCATGGCAGCCACCTTCCGCCGCTTCTCCAACTCCTCGCTCAGCCTCAGGTTGTACTCCGCCAGCAGCTCCACAGCAGAGTTCACGATGTTGGACAGACTTAACGCTGATTCCTTATCTACAAACAATAAAAAAATATAACAATGTAAAGGAGGCCAGTTTCCAAAAAAAAAATAGAAAAAAGTAGTTGGGATAAAAACTATAGATAGTTTTAGGGGTCTTTGGGCCCTGTCTTGCATCAATGTTGTTAATATTACTTTAAATTCTCAACAGTCAACTCAGTACAAAATCTGTCAAAAATTTACAGTTACCATTGATCAGGGTTCGAGGATATATATCAATGGATATATATCATGATATATATCCGATATATATCAAATGATTTTGTATGATATATATCAATACAAAAATGGTTTGAAATTTTTGGCGTTTGTTACTCTATTTCTACTTCCCAGATTTAGATGTCGTTGGAGTAGTCAAAAATACTCCCTAATACCGTAATAGAAAGTTCTAATCCAAAAATTATTTTTAACAAAAAACAAAAACAATAATCGTTGAAAATATGCAAGTATTAGCACCACATAACAGACAGTCCTAGAAAAGTAAAAATTTACACCCAAAAAATGGCTTTCATACAAAATGGATATATATCAAACTTTTGATATATTATATCGGATTTATATCATAAATATCAGATATTTTGATATTTATAATAAATATCGGATATTTTCGAACCCTGCTATTGATACAAAAATACTTTAAGAAGTGGTGGTGGTGGTTGTGCCCCTGATTCTGATATTAGACAGCACTAAAGATATTTCCATCCTGCTCATATATTACTGCCGTGAGAGAGACGGCAATACAGTTATTTTAGTTTAATTTTAATGTAGTATAGTTACAATGTGTTTAGTATTTTTTGATGCTAGGATAAAGATCATTTTTGCATGGCAAAACATCCCTTTATATGCTCGACTCTTCTGCATACTGCAGGTAGAGAGACCCAAATAGCGTTTTGTTTTTTTTTGTAGAACACATAAAATGCTTTTGTTTATGTTAGCATAGAAATCCAAAATTCATAGAAAAGTTCGTCTATTTACAAGGATAAAGTATAGTCTATTTCTCAGACCAAAATGACTTTTAAAACGACTTAATAAGGATTATTTTTATTTGCATTATTTAAAACTTATATTATGTATTGTAGACTTTTTCAGAAAGTCGTTCAAAAGAACTTTTGTTTTGTGAAATATAATATACTTTGTAAAGCTATAACAATTGAAGTCTTTATACTGAGAGTAATAAAAGGAATTTATATGCTCGAATGAAAAAAAGCCCTTTCAGGGTGTTCCTACCTGCAGTACATAAGACTGTCAAGCATATAAAGGCTAGTTTGGTCGTGCAAAAATGATCTTTACATTCTAGGCAGCAAAGACCTATTTCAGTTAATTGTAAGGAATAAATAAAGCCTGTATTTGTTTATGTAAATTATTTCTTCCAGTGAACACAATTGTGGTGTCATCACGCATGCCAAGACAAGAACTTTGTCACGGATTGGCTCGGTCGCTCTCTGTCTTATTTCATACGAGAGAAAGAGATATAATCAACATATTCTGTGACATAAGTCTAGTTGGCGCTCATGCGACAACTACTGGAATTGAGATTCGAATAGATAGCACGGTATTAGTTTCAAGAGGGACAAGACGAGAGACGCGCTCACTTGTCATATATTCGCCTTCGTTCAAACCCTGCACGTATAGCCACGTCCGAACGCGCGTGACAAGTTTTCGTCAATAACTCTTATATTTTTACGAAATGAATGAAATTTTAGAGTAATGCACAGATAAATGGCTGCCCCTGTGATTACCGTGTATTCCGTCAATGTGAAGTAATGAATAGCAAGGATAAATTAAATAAATACTCATCTATACTAACATTATAAAAAAGGAAAGATTTGTAATTTTGTATGTAATGAACAAACTAAAAAACCGGCCAAGTGCGAGTCGGACTCGCGCTCGGAGGGTTCCGTACCATTATCTATAAAAGCGGCAAAATAATCACATCTGTTGTACGGGAGCCCCTTAAATAATCATTGTATTCTGTGTTTTAGTATTTGTTGTTACAGCGGCAACAGAAATACATCATCTGTGAAAATTTCAACTCTTTAGCTATCATGGTTCATGAGATACAGCCTGGTGACAGACGGATGGACGGACGGACGGACAGCGAAGTCTCAGTAATAGGGTTCCCGACACCCTTTGGGTACGGTACCCTAAAAACTACTGGACCGATTTCAAAAATTATTTTGCCGTTAGAAAGCTATAGGTACATTATCACTGAGTAACGTATGCTATATTATAATCCCGTGCGAAGCCGGAACGGGCCGCTAGTTACAAATAAAATGGGTAATGAAGGTGTTAAAGATCGCGGATGAGTCCTGTATTAACTCATAGAAGCTTTTTTTTCAACGAAATCTATCGATGACGCGAGCGTTATCACGGGATTTCAATCTTCTATATATTTACACAGGGTACATTTTCAAAAACACGTAAATTTGTTCGCCCCAATGGTTGAAAGGCATTATCCCTATTATAAAGCCGGAGATGGACCACCTTTGGGTCTTTACATGACAAGGTTGCTTCTAGGGATTTTTGTATCTAAGAATTTTAATTACCACTAAAAAAAAGACTTTTGTTTTCCTAGTAAGGAGATTATTCGACTAAAATGGCTTATGTTGGCTACAATATTGTCCATTGTTCGACTAAGCTTGTAATCTTGTAATTCTTGTAATAATTGTAGGTGAGTGTGATCAATGGCTATTATATTAATTGTAATGATAGTATGAAAAACATTAACTATGTACTTTCAGGGTACAGTCACCACCTTTCAACTTACTTCTTGTTCAGAATTGATTATTTAGTCTTTTGGGATAAACTTTATCTTTATCCTCCAAGCATTTTACGTTATGTTTATGTATCTAATACCCAATTGTATATAACTACTGTATTTAGCCCTATGAATGATCTGTTATGTTCATTGTCTGGTGAACAATAAAGAGTACCTATGTGTCTATGTATCTATTTAAAGTATTTCACTTTTACTATTTCTAAAGTTTATTTACTACCTGTTATTATTTGGTAATATTGTATTATGAATAAGTAATAAGAATTCTTGACTAGAAACCTGTAGCTGATATTCTAGGTGCAGGTAATTATAAGTGAGACTTATAGGTAGTGTTTTGAGTTGTAAACCAGAATCATGTATGTTTCATTCCTTATTTGAATGAATGTTTAAACTTACAATGAAAGGAGTATCACTCCTAATTAGTAACATTTGTGAAACTAGGAGTTAGTAATTTAAAGGTAAATAGTGGAAATGTAAAGTAGTGGAAATGTTTAAAGGTGTTATGACTTTGATGCAAAAATACATTTAGATTATATTTTCATATTCTTTTATGAATATGAAATTGAGGGGAGGCCCGTGCCCAGCAGTGGGAAGTTAAAAAGGATGTAGTTGTATTCTTTTATCAGTTACATATTCGACCTTTATGTACTAATATAACTTGGTGTTCAAATCAAAAAAATATTCTTTTAAATTAAATTAATATGAATATTTTACTTGCACAGGTCGTCAAGCAGATTTAGATTTTTGTTTTCTTCAGCTTACAAGACCTGAGATGTAGATTTTTTAAATGGCTGTCATATTTGATAAATTTATAAAAATATTTACCATCCACATACCATTTACAACGGCAATTGTAAGGACAGTGCTTTGTTACGACGATGCAATTGAATTGTAACTATCTATATATCAGGGAGTAAAAATTAACTCAAAGTCACATCTTTTTTCAATGTGTAAAACATAAGTCACAGAAAACCCGTGACTAAACTAGTGTGAACCAGAGTGCAAGAAAAACCCTACACGAACCTTCGCAATGTGAAAAATGAAACACAACAGGAGAGGATACACAATTCGTCATGGTTTATTGCCGTAAAATTCTCGATACATGTGAATTTCTCTATACAAATTCTTGAGGTACATCACGAGGCCTAGCACAGATTTGAGGCGATAATATGGTGTTGTTTTACCTTCTAACTTAGACAATAATTGGACTTCGGACACTTCCGGCGGTAGGGAGGCGATGCGCTCGCGGACCGCCTCGTCGCTCGACGCGCTCGACTCAAGCTCCAACAGCGCCTGGAAACAATACGTACTGTTAAAAACACAAACTGTGCGGTTATCTATTTGGCCGGTTGCCAGCTCTAACAGCTAATTTACCAAATGGTAAATTATGTATGTTTTATACAAAAACAAATGCGCGTGATCAATTTTCTGGCAATACTAAAACGAACTGCAATAACTCGTAGTAGAAACACATTATTCAACTCCGGACATGTGGTTGCGTTGCTCACAGGAATTCAACCAGAAAACGTTTCATTGACTGCTAAAGGAACACTAGAATCCCAGAAGCCTCATTGACACCTGTCAAGTTTGCGCCGGTCATCAATTTGGCCTTTAAAACCACGGGGACAATGCGGCAATATTTTTGCTAATAATAAAATAAACTGTAATAACACATAAATAAAGCTCATACTACAACCAAATGTTATCGATGACGCGGGCGAATTGTGACACGTGGTTGCGTGGCTTTTGCCACAGAAATGCAATCTTAATGCATATTGACACAGGGTTAGTTTTGGTATGCGCAAAAAAAAATACGCGTGCTTCTTGACTCCTCTGTGGGCCCAGGGCTTCGTAGTAGCTTTTATGATAGCCATTAATCAACAACTGTAAACACATCGCCAGTTCATTGCAAAATGTCGCTCGACAAGAACGCAAATCATAGGTTTTAATACCATGCATAATAATTAATAAAACACCTATAATTATCGTTCAAAACCAATTAGTAATTGATGTTATGTGCACAGATAATTGAATTGCCTATTAAGAATGTTTATTAAATCAATATTATTTCATGATAATATATTAAAGCAGGTTTTTCATTTACTTGTTGAGTATGTTGAACACCCACGCGATATTGGGACCTACGCCTTAGGCTATCTGTCACTTTATTAATTACACTGCGAATGATGTTGATGGTTTTGTAATTAAACTAAATGTATTAAACCATAGTAGTGGTAGCCGAGTGGTCGAACGCACGCCTTGCAATCAGTGTGCAGGTTCAAACCCCGGCTCGCACCTCTGAGATTAATGTGCGAATCTCATTTTCATCCGAGATTTTATCACTTGCTATAAAACGGTGAAGGAAAACATCGTGAGGAAACCTGCACGTCTGAGGGAACTTGACTAGTTTTCGATAGATGTGTGAAGACTGCCAACCCGCACTGGGCCAGCGTGGTGGACGATGGCCTGAATCCCCCTCGCATTGAGGGGAGGCCCATGCCCAGCAGTGGGACGTTAAAAGGGCTGTAGTAGTAAAGTGAGAGAGCCATTTTATAATTCGTGACAAATCTTTAAACCTTGGCACGCGTGCTAGCCCTGCTGAAATTTAGTTTAGTTCCAGTTAGTACACAACAGAATCTGCTCACTGCTGGGAGATTGTGAGTTCGATTTCTGATAGAGGGAAATTTTATAAATGGTATTTCTGTTTAGAATATGATCTCGTCTAGGGGTTACAGACTTTGTCACGAGTCCATTGTATAGTAACCAGAAATACAATTGTTGCTTGTTATGGGAACATAACACAAGTATGTCTTCTTCTTCTTCTTTTTTTAAAAGTGTTTGGCTTCCATCGTCAATTTGTCGATGATTTTGCCAACAACTGAGTTTGCCAGAAACTTGGACGGTGAGGCTTATAAAAGTATAATAAAAAGAGGACTAACGATTTTGAGATATGGGACGGTTGAGCAAACAGAATTTCGGTGGGAAATATAGATAGGCATATTAGTAAAGGAGCAAATGAGACAGACAGAATACAACATTTGATTATTATTACGTCAAATGGAACGTAAATGTACATAAATAAAAAAAATATAAATGACAAACCTGTCAAATTCGCTGATCTAGAGGGGAAACCGGGAATCTTATCTGACTATATCGAGGGCTATTTCATTTAAGCGACATTTTGGAACGTAGTTCCTTATGGCGCGTTGCAAACGGGGGCTAGATGGAAAAAAATAAGACTAAAAGCGTCGACCAACACTTTTGTAAATGTGTGTGTGAGAGTAAAAGTTGTAAGGACACTTTTGTAAATGTGTGTGTGAGATTTCGATTGTGTGTGTGATTTCGGTTTCGATTCCGATTTCGATGTGTGTGTGTGTGTATGTATATGTAATTTTTTTTTGCTTTTGTTATTTCAAAAGGAAGTTCGTTCCATCCGGGTGTCCCTTAACACCTCCCAAGTTTTTTTTTAACTTTGCATGAGAGCATACTCATTCGACACAGAAAAATTAGCTGATTCCAAATAGGTATGTATATAAATCAATATAGCCCAAAAGTGTTGCTTAAGTCAAATCGCCTTACACACCTCAATATACAGGGTGTTTCAGAAGTCCGAAATAATACTTTGACGTTGGCATCAGTATCAGGCACACAATAGAATGGTATAAAAATTTTATCGAAATTCGGCCATGTTTTTCCAATTTCTTTTTCGTCGTCAATTTCTATAACTCGCAATTTCTCGAGTCCTATGTAAAATTTGCGTGTTCTGTTTTGTGAATATTGGTAGCCGCCCATCATATGTGTAGTTTACACTGCTAAATAGGGTTATGGATGTACCCAAAGGCCAGAACATCATACCTATGACAAATATTCAAAGGTCTATAACTCAGAGGCTATGATAGTTAGGTATAAACTGTCTTCACTGAGTATCCACATATGAGCTACCGTATATGTACCCGAAGTATTATTTCGGACTTTTGATACATCGTGTATATATACCTATTACACTAGCTTGTCCACATGGAGTTTAGGAACCCTAATGACCCAGAACATATACATCATATACATCATCACGCCTGTACTCCCCGAAGGGGTAGGCAGAGGTGCACTGCATTGCGCCCACACTTCCCCGATGTATTTTAGTCCCAATGTAATAGGTGGCGGTCCTATTGCTATTTTATCGGGCACATTCTCCCTCATATTGAGAGAGAGATTTTTGGTCCATATTCCACCACGCTGGCCCAGTGCGGGTTGGTGAACTTCACACGCCTTTTTATAGAGGTGCCGGTTTCCTCAGGATGTTTTCCTTCACAATGGGATTAATTTTCTAAGCACAGAAATCTAAATCTTGTTCTGAAATACAAGAAACCCATCTTACTCCTCATAATATCAGCTATCTGCCAGTGAAATTTCTGTTAAAATTGGTTCTGATGTTTTGGAGATAATAAACAGTACTCACTCTGACAAGTTCCTCGGGTTCTGGTGGGTCCCCTGGCGGGGTCTTAGGGCTCAGCAGTGTGTGTGTTTCGATGTGTCCGTCCACTTCTACTTTGGTCTCGCTACGCCGCCGCTCGTGCTTTGCCTTACTATCCAATTTTGGCTTTTTTTCATGGTCCTTAACTTCTATATCGGTAGACTTACGCTTGTTCACTTTTTTCGGTACAGCATCATTAGGATCAACTGTAATAAAATAGGTGTTTGTAGGGAAACAGGCTTAAATAAGACTGAGTAAGGTCTATATTGATTTATCACAAATCTAAAAGTGAACCTTGGCATTTTCGTCTTTTTGAGAATCAAGGTCCATTATGTTTTGTCTATATTCAATAGCACAATCAACAAAGAATATAATAATTTCCAGTAGGCTTAGCATGACTGTGTAGACATAAGTTTTATCTCTTTCAACTGTCAGATTTGTCGAGAAAATGACGTCACTTCGAGCTTTTTGTACTGGACATGGCTCACCGTGAAGGCATTTTCTCGACAAATCTGACAGTTGAAAGAGATAAAACTTATGTCTTTGCAGTCATGCTAAGCTAATTGAGCTACTGATTTAATCCAAAAAAAAATTATAAATATAATAAAAAAAAGGGTCGAATTGAGAACCTCCTCCTTTTTGAAGTCGGTTAAAAACTGAACATCATTAGCTTTGACATACGCAGGGAAGTAATTCATAAACTAAAATTTATCATGGCCACATTTACTGGGAATCAGTGGTTTTTACAGCCCCTCGACTGTCAGGAAGATACAACTTAGGAGCCTTATAACGTAGTGTCTTCACTCTTCTAGATAGATTCATCATTATGTATTAAAGTGTGGTGCCTAGTGGTGTGAGGAAAATATGTGTGTGCATGTAAGGTACAATAATAATACCAACCGGCCTCTTTGAAGTCTTGTATTTTTTGTGCATCAAACACACCCCTCTCCCCCCATATGTTGAGTATTCTGTGCAAAGAGTGTTTGGTCTTCGTGTTGATGCCGGTCTTGGCCATGTGCTGAAAGGCCTCCACCAGCACCTCACCAAACTCCTTGCCAAACTCTGGACCCTTCTTCTTGCTATTCTGTATCACATCATTGGCCAGATACATGAATGTTAGCTGTTTGGTGTCTTTCGCTGTAACAAAATTGTGATAACATTAATTACAACTACTTTGTAATCATGCAATAGCCTGCCTAGGCAGTCAGACTATTCTAATGCATCTGTATGCATTATTTTTGTGTACTTGTGTTATACCACTGCCAGGAACAGCCCTACCATCTATTACTTCATAAGAAAGGAGGCTAAGAGGTTAAGACAAAAAATAAATAATAAATATTGCCAGACAACACATTCACATCGTATGATCCCAAACTAAGCAAAGCTTGTACTGTGGGTACCATACAATCGACTGGGGGCAATCTCAGTTACTCATGATTAGGGACCCAATACTCTCAAGATTGACGTCATCTCTCATTGGACATAGGCCGAAACAAAAACGAAAAAATACAATCAATTTGGCATTCGGTCTTGACATATGTCAAATTAGAGATAATGCCATTCATGCGAGAATTTTCCCACAGGGCAAATACATTGGTGGGAATCAAACCCAAATCCGAGTTCAGAGAGACAAGCAAATTACAGTCAAACCACTAGACCCAAGCCTTCATCCTGCCATGCTTGTCTAATATGGGTTGGTACTACTATGAGGACTATGCTGACTGTCAGTGGCCTCCACAGCTTTACCTTAGGGGTGGCGTCCACAGAGTGCACTCCATCCAAAGCCACAAGTGGGGAAAAAGGGTGGCAACTAGCTCAAGGACACCACAGAGGGCACAACCTCAGCTTGGGCAGTTGCCGTGAGGGAAGGAGTAACTACGCTCCTAAATGCAAAGATGCACCTACTAGCGGGAGAGGTTCCTTGGCCTCGCTGGCGAGATTGGTGTCTGTTTGGCTGGTAATGGTGTTTCTTGTTTCAATATATAACACATTGTATGTGTTTATAAACACTTGGTTTATTCAGTGAAGTGTTAATCTTAGTGTATAATTATCGAAAGCAGTTAATTTAAAGTATTATGCCATCAAATATATAAAAAAAAATTACTTGATATTCAGATGAGTAGTGACAGCATTGTTTTTTAACCGACTTCTTATAAATCAAAAGTACCATGATAGCAGTAAAAAGTACAATAAAAAGTGTAGTAAGCAGTGAAATGCTAGCTTTGTGTAGTTTAAGCTAGGAATGTATGGTGAAACAATAAAGATAGGTAAGTCATTACTAATATTTTTAAGTGCATGATAATCACTAAAGACTTTTTTTAAGGTTTAAAAGCAAAGTATGTGTGTAGGTATTTCGCCACGAATATAGGTTCATAGAATACGTGTACTGCCAATAATGTCAATAAACAGATTACTAGACTATTCTACAAAAAAACTATTAGTTAAACTTGGAGCTGAAATACACACAGTGATTCCGAATTAAGTCATGAATATTGATCATGGTTATAACCACTTCAATATTAAATTAAACTGAAAAATAACAATACGAAATTATAGGTTACCTTTTAGTAATTCTTTGAACCAAGTTTTGACGACCACAGCATGGTGTTTTCTATGATGTATCAGCCACAACGATAGTGTTTGAATACTCTGTTGACTTGAATTCAGTTCTTGAAGTTTACGTACCAACGCGTTCTCCGTAAAACCAGCCATGGTTCACGATATAATAAACAAACGCGACAAAATTTACAACGCCCCCAACGAAAAGCGTTCTGCAATGTCGCTGATTTGACGTTTACTGACACCCGACGCAGCGACGCACTGAACACAGAGTAAGCAACCACTGCGTTTCATAGAGTTTTGCACTGACCATAGACGAATACTTGGGCTCCATGGACAAGATCACTGACGGATGCCATATAAAAAAATCATAGAGGTGTAGCTAAAGCTAAGTTTTATAAAATTAGGACTGGAAACGTTAACGTTAACATGTTGGAACTTAATGCCAGCGGGTATTAGCCCGCGCCACACCGAGGAAGCCTCCGTTTTCAATCTATTCTCTAATGACACAACTGAACGAAATAATTAAGCATTATAATTAAATGAATGCATACTCTGAAAGTTTATAAAAAAATCTAGAAGATTATTTAGGTTGGTGTTCGCAACCCAAGATTAAACTATTCTACGGCTTCAAAAGGCTAGTACCCGGAAGCGTGATACGTCGTAATAAAAAGGACACTTGTTTATTGGCGGGAAAAAGAAAAATCTCAATTTTCTTTTCATTTCCATGGCTTTATTTTAAGATTATTAGCGTATAATTCCTAGGTCTATCCTTAAAAATTGTTTTGGTGAATTAATATACCTAATTATTAATGATTAAATGTGTGTTTGAATACAAAGTTCCAAAAGTGGACGTCGTTTACACGAATTCCTGACTTTCGCAGGCAGGCCCCGACGCGCAGCTGGCTCAAACAAAATATACGTTGGAAGGCAATTCACCAATATTTTCTCCTGCAGAAATATACCATCTTTAGCGATGGAACACCATTGGGTTTGCACTAGACAAGTAGGCATGGATCTATAAGAAAACCCCTATAGTTAAATTAATTACTTATTCATTTTATTCTGTATATTTCTTAGCTGATTTTAAGTAACTAAGACGACAAGAAAAAAAGTTGATGGAAGGTTAGTACGATGGTGTAAGCATCAAATATTATTATTGACCCTAATATTGTAGGCAGTTATACACTTAATATAGTAGGTACTAATATTTTTATGTAGAGACCTACGGAAAGATGGTGACCGTACCATAAGATGGCCTTTTTTTTGTAAATAAGCCGCGCCTACCCCTAATGAGTGCATGTCATATATTACAGGCGTATTTAAGTAACGTATTTTTTTTCTTTTCCGAATTATCCGTAGAGAAGAGAGAAAATATTAACGTTTGTTCCTTTAAAACCAGATTCTTATGAGAACAGATTTCAAAATGACAACAAGCAAACTGAGACCAATAAAATAAATTATCAAAGAAGAAATCAATGTTTTGGACGCTATATAGAATCTTAACTTTTATGTAGGTACTTTATCTAGCCTCAAATTGGTTTATGAAAATTTTCTTGTTTTGTTTAATGAATCTGTCCTTGCCAAAAACTTGCCTTGTATGAATCTGGCCTTTTGGGACCAAATGAACCTAAGTACATAATACTAAAGATTTTAGTACCGTCATGTTTACTAGCTTGTGCAAATCTACCTTAATATTTTAAGTATCTATCTATCTGTCTATCTAGGTACCAATTGGATTTCATCAGGAATTAAAATTACTTAGTTTATTGTAGAAGCTGCTAATGTTCAATCAAATGTATACCTACCTACTTAAATATAATAACTAATTACAGACTATCTAGGTTATATAGACATAGCTACTTTAATATTGATAGTTTCAACATTTCCGTATCCTATACCAAAAATAGCTTACCCTACCTACTCCTAATAACTAAAGTTAAAAGTGAAGGCAATCGTCAGTAGGCCATTCTTAATTTTACGTTTACGTAAACGTTCTAGATTCTGCGCGACTGCTCTACAAAACAATTTATCACTACGATTGTATCTTCCAATACGCGCGTGTACATTCCTCAAATACCTAAACGAAACCTAACTCGTTACCGAGATGCCATCGACCGGTCCGCGGCGATCAGCGTGGAACATGCGTTCTTCTTTCTCTACACACCTGCGCAGACGCAGCCTCCTCTCAGTTTAGTTTCAAAAGGCCGCGCCGCACGCGCTCCCCCGACGCCGGCCGTTCATTTCCGCGCGAAAATGATATCGAGTTTCTAAATTCGAACAATTTAAAATCTGAGTCAAATTTTTACTTTATTATTTTATTGTTATATTTGATGATATAGAAAGTTAATTGTAGTGAATTCAAAATGAAGTTATTTATTAGCAGCAGATTATCCAGTGTTTTACTGATGTCCCTGGTTCTACTGGCCAGCGCTCAGAGATCATCAAATAACTTAAGAGACGTTGGTAAGTATTAAGAATACGGATTAGAACTATTAATAATAAAATCACTTAATATTATCTACTTATTCTAATAGGTAGATACTTAGACCGTAGCTGCCTAATTACGTAAAAAAATTAATGAGCATTTTAACTATGTGCCTAATTACAATAATATAGAGTAATTAGTGTTATACATTTACCTAAATATAATAATGCTTAAATATTTTTTACTTGCTGTGTTATAATCGAGAATCATTAATCTTGTAAGTTATGTCTTATTTCGTTTAAATAAGGGCTGATTTTTCAATTGTCACGATACTAAGGCATTTATTTGACAAATAACTCGACTGAAATAACAATCCATAATTTGGTCTGTGATTTGAAAAACTCAGCAACAAGTTATAATAACGAAGTAAATCCAAAACATCATAAATATACTTTTTAATGATAAACAACTTAATTAATTAAGGATGTACGGTAAGGTAGTACATTTAAAATAAAAAGTCTTTTAAATATTTAAATAGGAGTTTTCCTACTGCCTAATTCATATGTAACTAGGAAATAAAATTGCAAGATGACTCGAACACAGCCTCAAGAGCGGACGTTGACATCGATATTGTTTAATTAAATATTCAAATAAAATTCACAATAAGACCTCCACACGGTTGAAGAATCCTTATTACCCACTTAATAGACCTATATATATCTAACTTACTCGTACTTAAATACATATATATCTATCGACGTGATGAGTAGGTAGGTACCTAAGTAAGAAGATACTTCGTCATAGCTAATGATAAGCATCCATTTTTTTATTTAAGGCATTTAGTAGTTTGTAGTACCTTCCTAATATATATTTTTCTTTTTACTATAAATATTATTGTTCTTTTTACGATAGAATATAATTAAGTCAAATATCTTACCTACTTATACATTAAAAAAAAGAATGCAAGTCAACCTTGTGAATCCATTTTTAGCCTATTTCAATGGTACCTATTTGTTTTTTTACTTACCGGTCTATACCCGATTGCTTACACATTATTAATCCTAATAACAGGCTTCATAACGCGTCTGTGTTTATGAAAGTGCAAGTGGTTTACGAGTCTAAATCACATCTCTTAGTTACCCAAAGATGTGAAGAAAACTTGTCATTAGAAGACTTGCGTCTAAAAGTAGTAAGTCGGGTTAAAAAGGTTCTCAATGAAACATAGTCAAATCAATCAAAACCTGTATCTGGAAAATAGTTCACTGGGTAATATCGATTAACATATTTTTACAGATCCTTGAATAACAGGTATCGATTAAAATAAATGCATCGATTTACGTAATCGATACTATAAGAATGCATAAATAAATTATTTCTCAGCGTGACGTCGTCGGTAAGGTGGTCAGCGGCGGTCGCAAGCAGCACCACTTTTACTTTTCATGACACAACTGGGTGTGATTTCTCTCTGAGATGCGACTTAACGTTTTAAAAAAATATGTACAAAAACATAATCCTTTAAATTTGTAGAAAGTTATCATCAATTTACAGTAGCTTTGTAAAACTGTTTTTGGACTGAATAATAACATTTTGGGTGGTGCGAGATCTCAGAATGGCCCTCCTCTGAATACAAAATTCGAATATTCGAATCGAATAATAATAAGATCGTGGATGCGACCCTCGTTGTAACACACGGAACGTTACAACGAGAGTCGCCTCAATAAATAGCTTCGCGACGCCAACTATGAGGTGTCACGACGCTTGTCGGTGGTCGACATTCGGTTGATTTGGCGCCCCCTCTATAACGGCGCCAGGTGTGGTCGCACCGCTCGCACCGCCCAAGGGCCGCCACTAGGTATTGTTAGAATTGCAACATTTCTACACTTGTCGTAACACGTAGCTCGGTACATGAAAATCCCGCTTTTCATACTGAATACAGCAGCCTACTAATATTTCTTTAATGTATTTTATTTGCCTATAAATATTATTAAAAGCTTTATTTGATGTAACTCTGAAAAGCTTTTAATGTCGCTAAAGTGCAAAATGCTTTCAGTAATCAATGTGTGCTGCGTATCAATTGTAAAGTAACGCCTACACAGCGATTAGCGTAGGATTGACAGCTTCATACGCTATGAAATAACTAGTTAAGCACTTGCCTAATGTGTGATTTACTAATTACCTATGTGTAATATGGACCAACCCACTTACGTACAAGTATTTACTTATTTATTTTAAATAAGTGAAATGCATCGAAGATTTTGTAATAAGCAGTCACGCATGGTAAACAGAATCAGCGAATGATTATGAATAATCAAAGAAACAAAAAAATAAAGGACTCTACCATCTAATCGGAATGCATTTTCTATGGAGAAGAATGAGCAAGAAACTCTATGAATACTCTCTTCCAAAAGGATTATATAATTTTATACTTTTGTAAATGTTACATAAGGATCTAATTATATATATTCTTTTAAGATACTAAGATTATAAACTATATAAGATTAAACTATTATTACTAATAGTCTTCTTATGACCGAAACCAATATTTTTTTGACATAGTTAAGGGATAGATAGCGTATAGGTGGTATAAGTTAGAAGCTTCTAAGGATAACCAAAAGTCAATTGTCATCCAAATGATATTTGGACGGTTGCTCTGTCAGCCCCATCCTTGGTAAAAGGTAAATGGTAAGGTAAGGTACATGAATATTGGGATGCAAAAGTAGATTTGACAGGCAATTTTATCTTAAGTATGGCAAATCTACAGATTAGTTGGACAGATTATAGATTTTCGCTGTTAGCTCATTCAACTAGGTTAAATGCGTGTGCAAGGGTTTCTGGAGTCTCCTAACAAAACGATAGGGTTGGCAATTTATTTATCCGCGAAAAACCCACAATGATAATGACTCCTACCATTTCCGCTGAAGACGTTGCTTCGACCTTAATCTCATTTGCACGGATGTACGGTTCTGCGGTTACCAGTTATGTTTAAATTTACTGCATATAATACTATATTCAACGTAAAATATAAATAGTGTCTACCTACTTATGAAAATCGAACACCAATGTATGGTAGTTAGGTTCAATACATTCTCATCTGCCGACCCTTATGAGGGTATAATTGCGTTATCAAAAGTAAGTAGGTACCTATGTATCATTTTCGTAAAGTTTGCGTAAATTTTACATCGCTTTCTGATCGATAAAAGTCCGAGTCAGTTATCTTCAATTTATTTTAGTAAGTGCCGACTTGTAAGGCGCTTCATGCATATTTTAATACGCCCACACATTACGATTTTTTAAAGCGCAATGATAATTTACAACGCAGTATCCATTCTGGATGGGCTTTACCCAAAAAGCCATCACAATTCCGGTCACAAGATACAAAAATGTGAATCTTGATTTAACTCATTATTATTCCTAAAGGTAGACTTTGGAAGCGAGCGTCATTGCCGCCCTGCCGCCGCGTTAGTGTCGCTGTGCCAAAGTGTAAAATAAGTAATGGGATATTCCCTAGAATTTCATACATCTGCATAGAACATCTATCTGTCGCTCTGACGCTATAGACGCTCGCTTCCAAAGTCTACCTTAAGACATAAGTATTTATGTGAACTTGATTCAAAGCACTACACGTTTAAAATAAATCCATATTATAAAAGGATGATTAGGATTTCTCTGATTGGATTTTATATTCATACGTTGTTGATTGTATTTGCTATATTGCTATATTGTTATGCGATCCATAAAGAGGTTAATAACCGGTGACATTATAAAAAAGATCTGGGCCCCGATTTTCGCCTGATAGACATCATCATCTATTCGAGATATGTCGAAATAAAACGTTAAATTGGTCGTATGTTTTCATTTTTATTCGACATATCTCGAATAGAGATGATATCTATCAAACAAAAATCGGGGCCCTGATAGCTAGGTAGTTATTTACCCAATTTTCCTATTTTAGGTAAGGATTTAATAATTCCAAATGAAACATTATAAAACAAATTATTAAGATATGATCAGTGGCTTGTATAATAATAATATTTGTTTATGTGAGAGTAAGTAATAACTCATAGATACAATAAGTAGGTAATATTACTCCGAAGCGAATTATATGAAATTACGAAAATTGCTTAACACATATCAACCAAAGACAATCAATCAACTGGTTGCTACTTGCTACTAAAAACACAATACAATTTTTAATATGCATGAAAAGCATAAATCACTGCGTTCCTAGATGCGCCGGCGCCTGTCAATTGCCGCCATTATACATGCGGCCAATGAGCAGAACTGTGGTACCTACCATTACTAAGTCATTACCTCGCCACTCGTGGTAATAGACACATAATATGTAAATGTACTATAAACATAGTAATAACATGCTATTCATTGACGTAATGTTGTTTTCTACTAAAACATTACTGAGTTAAACGCTACTATATACAAATATTAGATTTGAAAACATACCTACGCGAATCTGACTTGTATATTTGTATTTATAAAATATAGATATTTAGTGTTTTTATGGTTTCGTTTTGTATGACAAAATAAATGATGTTGTTACAGACTCTGTATCTATATAAGTAGGTACATAAAGGTGGAATTTCTGTGGTAAAAGCCACAGAACCACGCGCCACAATTCGCTAGCGCTCTCAATGACATTCCGTCGAAGAATGAGCTTTTCTTAAGAGTTTGTTTTAGAACTACCAACCATTTCGATACTCACATCCTTACGCCTCAGGGCTTTACGATTAATTATTACAAGTAGCACTCGAGCTTATTTTACGTTTGTTTTTGGTAGGTACATTATTAGATGACAATTAAATACATGTAAGTATTATTTGTTAGGCTTCGTTTTAACACAACAATAGGTAAATATTTAACAATAGCAGTGGTAGCCGAGTGGTCGAACGCATGTCTTGCAAATCAAAGTGTGCGGGTTCAAACCCCGGCTCGCACCTCTGGGATTTATGTGCGAATCTCATTGTCATCCGAGATTATCACTTGCTATGAAACGGTGAAGGAAAACATCGTGAGGAAACCTGCATGTCTGACGGAACTTGTCTAGTTCTTGATAGATGTGTGAAGTCTGCCAACCCGCACTGGGCCAGCGTGGTGGACTATGGCCTGAATCCCCCTCGCATTGAGGGGAAGCCCGTGCCCAGCAGTGGGACGTTAAAAAGGCTGTAGTAGTAGGTAAATATTCAGATAATTGTATGACTTTTATCATATAATAAAATAAAAATAGCCTTTATTGCTGATTTCCTTTTAACAATATTCTATATTATGTCGGCATCCGGTAAGTCTTTAACAGCTTGCCTTTCGACAAAGGCCTCCTCCATAGATTTCCACTCTGTTCTATCCTTTGCGATACGTATCCATTTGAGACCAGCTACTTGTTTGAGTTCGTCCTCCCAGCGCTTCACTTGTCTGCCTCTACTTCTTTTACTGTCGCTTGGATACCATTCTGTAATTATTTTAGTCCATTTATCCCTCTGATCTCTTAACATATGTCCTGTCCAGCGCCATTTTAATATTTTATATGTTTTACATGCGTTCTTGAATTTCGTTTTATGTTTTATGTCTACTAGTTTTACTCTGTTTATTCTCTTATAACATATACCCTTGTTTAATTAATGACTTTAGCCAGTTAATCAAACGTGTTATGTTATTGATGAACTAGAATATCCAGTCCGTGGCAGATCGGATGGCCCGGCGTCCTTGCATCAACTGTCGCAACTATAGCTATTGACCTGCCACATTCTACACATTTGCACTCTTTCGTAAACAAAACCAAAGTTGAAACAACATAAAAAAAACAATAACATTCAGTAGGTACTTTAGTTCACTTACTTTTATTTTTATGTATTTTGATGTAAGTTTATGACAGGTAATAGGTATAGGTATAATCTGCGCTAAATATAAATGAATACCTATATCAAGAAGTCATTATACCTACTTAAAAGCGATGGGAGCAGACCATGTTAAGAGCTTTTTTATCTACAAAATAACAAAATGACGCATAATGAGGAACGGGTTATTTTGATTAGTTGGAATAAAATGAAAAAAAATGTACTGGTTATTTTAATTCTACAAGATTGATTTTATTTCATGAGAAATATACAAAATGATATATGTACCTAATTACTTAGATCAGAATTTTCATATCTAATACAGAATTCTGTGTTTTCAATTTAGGAAATTAGCCCGTTTTTTATTTGTAGTTACTACCACCTTACGCATAACTGTTAATTGACCCATAAAACGCCGGCATTCCGTGCACAATTGACCTTATTCGCAATTGACAGGACTAAATTCGATATTTCAACTGTTTTTAGAAAGGCAATTAAGGCCTTCAATGTCTAGGTGACATGGTTGAGGCCGACCGGCGTCAGTATAAATGAGTCATGTCATATCACACGCAAATTGCATTGCGGTCGTCTGGATCAGCATGGACGAGTTACAATAGTTATCGCCAGACAACATATACTCATCGTATGATCCCCAACTAAGCAAAGCTTATACTACGGGTACCATACAATGGACTGGGGGCGTTATCAGTTACACCCAGACCAAGCCAAGTTCCGAAAAGACCATTTCTGAGATTTTTACTGGCGGGAATCGAACCCGCAACCACCCAGTGCAGTGAGCTGACCTGCCTACGCTCAAATCACTAGGTACCAACCAATACCAATATAATTTAGACGCCCGTCGAAGTTTAGCCGCGGAGGATTTTCGATCACAAGGACGAAACGCGTGCGTCAATACCGACGATTTACATAACCTTGAGATCTGCAGGAGAGGCTCTTAAAATTATAGAAAAGTTCTAACGTCACTAACGACCCTAACATAGCGTATTCCAAACCGAAGCAACTATCCGACTGAGGCAACTATCCTGGTTTTACCCTAGACCAAGTCATCGTATCGATAAAAAAACGGACAGCGTAATTAATCTTAATAAACATTTTTTTTCTTTGGCAATATAAAAGTTACATGCAAATCGCACGCGCATAACATTAGGTAGAATCGCTACTTGAGAAATTCCCACGCCATTACATCCTCATAGAAGTTTTAAAGTATACTTATGCGCAATCAATTGATTACTCGTATAGCGAAGAGTAGCCATGTATTATGTCATAGTACAGCGCGTGCCGGTCGAAGGCGAGGCTTCAGACAAACCTGAGTCCGTTGACACTTTCCATTGTTGGCCGCCGCGCCGCATCGACACACCAAAAAAAACCGGCCAATTGCAAGTCTTACTCGCTCACGAAGGGTTCCGTACCAATATCTATAAAAGCGTTAAAAAATCACCTTGGTTGTTGCCCTTAAATAAATATTTTATTCTGTGTTTTAGTATTTGTTGTTATAGCGGCAACAGAAATACATTATCTGTAAAAATTTCAACTGTCTAACTATCACGTTTCATGAGATACAGCCTGGTGACAGACGGACGGACGGACCGACGGACAGCGAAGTCTCAGTAATAGGGTGTCCGTTTTACCCTTTGTGTACGGAAATAAAAAACAGAATACAATGAATATTTAAGGGGGCTCCCATCAACAGAACGTGATTTTTTGCCATTTTTATAGAAAATAGTACGAAACCCTCCGTGCGCGAGTCCAACTCGCACTTGGCCGGTTTTTATAACCACCTTATAACGACAATACAAAACCACCTTTCTACTGTACGGACTTTCTTCAAACATTGCGAATGTTATTGCCTAATATTAGGCTCAATTCACACGGAAAAGCCTAATACCCCATTTTTACAGGTTTGACGGAATCTGTACAGAAAGGTTTACATAAACATACGTTTTAGGAGAGTCCTGTATTCCGACAGCGGGGCAATTCGCCCTACGCCATACGAAAAAATACGACCAATTTGACGTTTTTTGTCGACATATTATGTCGAATTAGAGATGATATCGATTTTATGAGAATTGGGTACCAGGACATACATCATATATACATACATACATCATCACGCCTATATTCCCCGAAGGGGTAGGCAGAGGTGCACTGTAGTGCGCCCATACTTCGCCGATGTATTTTTGGTCCCAATGTAATAGGGGGCGAGCCTATTGCCATTATACCGGGCAAATTCTCCCTCAATACGAGGGAGATTTTTGGGCTATAGTCCACCACGCTGGCCCAGTACGGGTTGGTGAACTTCACACGCCTTTCTATAGACGTGCAGGTTTCCTCACGATGTTTTCCTTCACCGTTTCATAGCATGTGGTAATCTCGGATGAAAATGAGATTCGCACATAAACCCAGAGGTGCGAGCCGGGGTTTGAACCTGCACACTTTGATTTGCAAGGCGTGCGTTCGACCACTCGGCTACCACTGCTTGGGTACCAGATGGTGTGAATACCTCAATAAATAATGCTCGCCGCACACAGGGGCGTCACCAGTTGCGCATTAAAATGTTTGCCAATCCCAAAACGAACTCTGTATTAATATAAACAAAGACTGAAAATTCGCTCGCGCTGTCAATGTCATTTCATTGAAAAATGAACTCTTTCTTCGAGTCAATACAGTTCGTTTTGGGATTGGCAAACATGAGTTTTGACATGTATGGTTTATAGAAGTGGTAACCACTTGTAGTGCGGACATAGCTTTAAAAATCGTATACAGTAATTACTTTTGTTTGTAGATTATATCTTAAATTAAAAGTAAAGAATACAAATGGCTGAATAATAATGTCTGTAAGTATAATTTTTATTCGTCGCTCGTAGCTTGAAGGTGTTAATTACGATACGTTTCTTTAAGTGAAAGTTGGCACGCTTCCTAGAATTTTAATACGTATTATATTAGCTTAAATATAGCTACCTACGTAATATTTTGAGAGTCATAATCCAAACCAAAACGCCTTGAGCATGCTGAGGCTAGCGAATTCACTTGACTATTTACAAAAATGTACTTTGTATCAATATACATAAGGATTAAATGTCTGTGGAAAAAGTTATGCGACCATACGTTATAATTCACTCTGACATCATCAACAATATCTCGTTGAAAAATGAACAGTTCCTTGATATTACTTGACACTGGCTGAAATACCCGCTAATCGTAGGTGGAGCCATTCCTGATCTTATTCCATTACCTTTTTATTCATTTCGTAACAAAAAGATGAGGAAGAAATACAGTTCCTTTTATTTCCAAAATAATTGCTGCGTGCGCTTCGACGCGCCTATTTGTGCAGGGTTTAATCAAGTTTTGAGTGTTATATAAATAAAATATATGAAATTGTATCTGAACATTTTTATGACGTTGTAGTATAGCGTTTGTGAAAATAATATCCTCAAAATTTATAGAAAGTTATTAAACAATACGAGTATATACGAAAGTTAACTTTCGTCGGTCCGTCTGTCTATCTCGTTGAGGTAATCCTCAAACGGCCGGACGGATTTTGATGGGACCTTAACAGGCAAAAAGCTAATATTACTAGGACTAACTTAAGCAACTTATTTTGATAAATTCCACGCGGGTGAAGTGGCAGGCACAGCTAGTGTTAAATTAACAACATATTACAGAAACCATCATCTAGCCTGTATTCCCCGAAGGGGTAGGCAGAGCTGCACTGCTGGCCTCCTATTATATTAATAGGGGGCGACCCTATTGCCATTATATCGGGCACATTCTCGCTCAATACGAGGGAGATTTTTGGGCCATAGTCTACCACACTGGCCCAATGCGGGTTGGTGAACCTCACACGCCTTTCTATAGACGTGCAGGTTTCCTCACGATGTTTACCTTCACCGTTTCTTAGCAAGTGATAATCTCAGATGAAAATGAGATTCACACATGAAAGCCAGTGGTGCGAGCCGAGCGAGCCGGCGTTTGAACCTGCGCACTTTGATTGCAAAGCGTGCGTTCGACCACTCGGCTACCACTGCTGACAAAATAATGCGAAAAATATTGATAAATTCTTCCAACTAGTACCGTGATAGATAAACATCTCTGGCCGGCTCGGGGCGGACGTGACGGGGACGGACAGAAGTAAAGAGCCCCCAGGAAATTAACTTAGTGTAACAGCCGCGCCGGAACTGCGAGACCGGATGGATACTTTATTAATATTTACCCTGACGTTTAAAGCCCTGAACACACAAGATAGTAATTAAGAGACGCGCGTCAAATTATTCGGCAATACCAAAACGAACTAGGTGTATAAGTAGATAAAGTTTCTCACACACAATACATGCACACACTTTTTATATTAGGTATAACTAATATTTCAATAATTAATTTCAAATTTTACATTTTAATTCACCTCCCAAATAATTTTAACATGTAAACATAAAATACAGGCAACGCCTCGTTTGCGTCGCGGTGCATGCGAAAGCGATCCCGTGGCGCCCCGATATAACCGGAAGATGGTACACCGTCGGTTTTTAGTGGGTATACGGTTCTGCCGCGACTCCCACATAACCCTGTTACTTCCCCCGAGTTGGCAGGGTATCCATAAAGGATTATCTGACGTTAAAAAAAAGGCAACGCCTCGTTCGGGTTTCACAGTAACTAGTTTTGTAACTATTTTGGTGAATATTTTTTTTTTTTAAAGCGACCCGACCACGCGTTTACATTCCCTAGTGCTGTCAATTACATTTTATTGCAGAATGAGCTGTTTCTACGAGTTAATACAGTTCGTTTTGGTATCGCGCGTATCTTGACGCTCCAGTGAAGCACGAACGCGACCAATATTTTGCCATTACCAAAATGAACTCTATTGCTTCATAAAAGAAGCACTTTTTTAATGATGACATTTCGTTTCCGATTGATGCGATACCCGTGGCTTTTGCCGCATACATTCGATATTTTTATATATTTACACATGGTACAGTTTCCAATTAACTCAAGTGAATTTCGCTAGCGCCAGTATGTTTAGGCCTTTATACAACAGATAGGCCGGCTGTTCTCCGAAGCTAAATGAAGTGTGCTCTTATATCTAGTATCTGCACTCTCAATGATTGTTTAGAACACGCGTTTAACATTTTCCTTTTGTGCAATGAATACCTTCCTGCTTACCATTACCTCTTCAGCAATAAAGATTTAATCAACGAGGCGTTATATCAAAGAGGACGCTTTTTCTAACATTTGACAGTCTGTAAGTCCAATTTTGTGCGTGACTTTGATGACTACATAAGCCAGATTTCCTTTGTGAAGCCGGTCGTCGCATAAATGAGACCAATTTTGGTGCAGTTGTTTTGAGTCGGCTTTTTGACACATTTGTGTATATGTACTTTAATTTCTTATTTATAAAAATAACTATGTACTATCTATAAAAAACCGAAATTATAGTGAAATTTTAAATGAAAAAAACGTCCCGAGTTTTCATATAAACGATTGACTGAACATATTCAGAATGCGATCAAAGTAGGTATGGGCCCACCCATACCTACTTTGATCGTATCGTATCGACTATGTGAAGAATTAAATCTGAGACTCCGACTAAATCCAATAAATATATATAAAATTAACCCTAAAATGTATACAGGTAGAGATAACTTAATTTTTTTTTTATTGTTCATGTATAGTTTGTTTTCTCTAAGAGGTGGAACAGTAAAGAGTTATCTATCTATCTTATAACGTTACATTACAGTGGCATTTCATAAGACTTCGGAACTTAAAATGTGGTTGTAGGTTGTAGGTAGTAGGTAGTTTTAAAGTACCCACGTAGGCCATTAACACTAACCTAGCTTCGCAAACAGATCGATAAGTATTATTTGAAACCGTGTCTAACATCATCTACAGGGAGTTCAACTCTCTGGAGCCCGCGACGGTAATTTGATTACACGCTGTGTATAAGTGGATTAAATTCCGATCTATGTGCCCATAAGCACGTCAAGTTACGGACGACAAAATTTTGCCAATAACAAAACAAACTTTATTAACTCATAAAAGAAGCACATTTTTCAACGCAATGACGCGAGCGAGTTAGTAGTGTGACCGCAAGGCTTCTGCAAACAGACATTCAATCTTAACTTTATCAGCACAGAGTACATTTTCGATAAAGTAAATTCGCCAGTGTATTTAGGGCGTAAGTTTCCCCATATCCGCACGCAACAGCATCCTGTGATTGTTACAGCCATTATTATAATCATGGCTGGGTAATAACACTAATAACATCAAGAATGATTAAAGATAGCTTCGTCTAGTGATTCGAAGGCTCACTGCACCAGGTGGTTCTAGATTCGATTCCTACCATATTACAAGTACAAGTACCACTCATAGTAAAAACCTTTGCTTAATCTGAGATCATAGGATGAGCATTTGACGACTGAAAAAATAATTACGATATTTGATTACCTACTCGACTCCACTTCAGTAGATGCAGGATTGCAATGTCGTAGAAAATTATAATTTTAGTACCGTAAGTGGCTCCGATTATAGGAGTTACATATACCTATACTTATATACTATAATACTATATAATATTATAAAGAGGAAAGATTTATATATTTTTGTGTTTGTATTTTCGTATGTAACGAACTAACTTAAAAACTACTGGACCGATTTCAAAAATTCTTTTACCGTTAAAAAGCTACATTATCACTGAGTAACATAGGCTATATTATAAACCCGTGCGAAGCCGGGACGGACGCTAGTTTTAAATAAACAGAGAAATTTGTAATCAACAACGCAATCAAAAAGTAAATCTCAATTTTAAATTAATTTAACATATACAGTACCTAATTAAAAAGTAACAATCTGTCATTACTATTGTTGCGGACACCGAGCTTGCCCGCGGAGAGTCACGATTAGAAACACGGGATTGGCTTAGCACCCTTCGCGGCCTCCGTATTCGGGGTGGACTGTATCTTGTTAATGAAAGACTGTTTTCTTATTCACTCAGTGTTTTCAACAGTCTTTCATTAACAAGATACAGTCCACCCCGAACAACTATTAACATTTCTAATTTACTATCTATATTGTCCGGTACGGTCAGTAATATTAGGGTGACCTTCACATCTGACCTTACGATTATGAAAGCAGATTGAAGAGGCTATAATAACATAACTATCAATCAAAGCCCATAGTATATCGAAATCTGACAGAAGTCTTAATGCTAAGGACATAGATTGACTTTACACGCGATCTGTAATCGGTAATATCATACCGGGTGTATTAGAAGCCCGGAATAATATTTCCGGTACATATACGTTAGCTGATATGTAGATGCATAGCGAAGGTAGATTATACCTAACTATAATAGAGTTACAGACCTTTGAATATTTACCACAGGTATCGTGTTCTGGCCTTATCCGGAACCCTATTTAACAGTGCAAACTACATGAAAGTGATTCCACGACTAATATTAATATAACAGAACTTTAAAATTACGCAAAGGACTAGAGATATTTTAAGTTTGAAAAATTGGCGGCGGAAACAAAATTTGAGAAAATATGATCTAATTTCGATTAAATTTTTATACCATTCGGTTATATACCCGATACTCATGCAAACGGTCAAGTATTATTTCGTCCTTCTGAAACATCATGTATAACACACGGAATTTCATTGAAAATTTGAAACGTTATAACAATCACCGTCGTCGCAGGCATTTGTTAAGTAACAGTTTGGTAACGAAACTAACAGTTAACTGTGAGTTTATGTTTGCAATAAATCTCGTATGATAGCTACAAAATTAAGTAACCGTATCTCGGAAACAGTGCGTTACAATTAAACGATTACGCAAAAAAGTTTTACTTTTTAAAGAGCATGGTAGGGTTGTTATGATACGGCGGTTTTTGAACATTTTGAATGCCGATGCCGTAAAGGAGTAGATCATCTAGAGAATATTATGCAGTCTCTAACGTCGTGTAAATGTATTAAATGAAAGTTTTGACTAGAAGACTTCATAGTTGTTCATCAAACAAAACATTATAAATCCGGTATATTTTTTCCCACTGCATAAGAGCAAAGGATAGTATGAGAAAGAGTGTCTACTATAAATTTTTAATATTACTGTAGAATAGTTAACTACCTATTATAAGATACACCTTATTGGCACTGATATAATATTAAAACTAATTTATGTATACTGATTACTACTCTACCGATATAAGAACACACAATACGTACTCTTAGTTTATATTGTTCTTAGTAAATTAGAGTTAGGTACCTACTTATTGGTAGCCCTACAGCACAGTACCTAACAGTTAACACTCGAATGCATTACATTGCAAAACTTGCAACTGACAGTGCACACGCTTACCTACATTTACTTTAAAAATAAGTAGGTAATGTGAAATGCAAGTAATAAGTTTAATGGTACTTTACGCCGATGTAAAACTTTAATTTTTGGGTCTTTTTTAGTAGGTTGGTAATACACAATCAGACATTTAACCTGTAACAAAGGGTATTAACTTGTGTCTTAATATACGATACGTATTGATTATCTCCTACCTAGTCATTGAAAGAAAACAATGGGGATACGTTATTGTTTGTTAGATATATTGTTTGGTATTAATAGGTAAATATATATTACCTAAGTACTTCTATCTGGTATCATTGGTACACTGAGGTAAACGAGGTAACTAGTACATATTTGTGTTGTTAAAATGTACTCTGTATGAATATATATAAATATTGAATTTCTTTGGTAAAAACTATGTGACCACCCAGCAAAATTTGCTCGCGACATCGTCTATATTTTATTGAAAAATAGGCGTATTGTATATGTTCATACGGTTCGTTTTGGTATTGGCCGAGAAATTGGTTGCGCGCGTTTACGCGGAGGTAGAGTTGTTTGTCAGTCTACAAGATAATCTACCAAACTATTGATCCGATTTTGAAAATACATCATCGTTACACTTTATAATAGGGTCAGCGAACACTGTTTTCTCACTCAGACAATTTTATTTCTTCTTCTTCTCAGTCGGGCACTCTTGTCATAGTGGTCATGGTTGTTGAGATGGTGTGCATGGTGGATCTTCCGTGTCGTCGTTCTCCTAGGCGAGGGTTACCGCTCTGGCAATGCTTCTCCACTTCTGGCGGTTGGTAGCATTGCGAGAACATTGCGCTATGGTAGATTGAGTTGCCGTCTTAATTAAGTCTATCCAGCGTGTGGGAGATCGGCCGCGTGCTCTCTTTCCCGCTACCTGACCTTGAACTACAGCCGGTTATTACAAAGATTTAAATATACTTGACACGAACCTGAGGCTTCTTCGATAGACAAGGCTGCCCAAATACTCGTCACGCATCAATTAAACCATCCAATTCTATTTCGCTCGCGGTCTGCTATACAATTAAATACTAGTTCATTGTAACGAGTGATTTTATCAGATTTATTAATCTATGATGCTGCTGATGCATCACGATAATGGCTCGAGGGCATCTGAGCTTCAAAATGTTTTGTTTCTTACGTCAATCAACACCAATCTCTCATCATATCATATAACTTGGTTGTACATGTTCGTAACATTGTTGCATTTTATTAATGTAATCTTTAATATAGTATTATATAACTGTGTTTCACTTTGAACAGTATAGCAAGTGGCAACACTAATTAATTTCGGTATGTGCCCAGTGCCCTGATTCTCGTAATAAAAATCGTTGCGATATCGTAGCTAATTAGTCGTTCAAGCCCTTTTGGTATTCTCATCCATCTATCGAGCTTGAACGGCACCGATTTTTCAGTACTTTCATCGAAGTGTCGTTGAATTTGTTCGCAAAAACGTTGATCGTCTTCTAATCGTTCCACCACGTTGACATGATGGTATTCTCATAACTCAACCAAATTACTTTCTAGCGGGAATCTGTCAAATTTCGCAATCAAAATGCCGTTGAACACTCGTAGGTTATTTGCGACGATTACATGTATTGTTCTCGTGAAAAATATAATTAATGTGCTCCAACTTAAGCTGTTTTTACGATTTCGAAGACTCGAAGCCTAAAAAGAGCTCGAGTCCTAAAATACGTTAGGAAATTTTTTAAACTTAAATTAAAATATGTTACGAACTATACCGCCATCTATTATTATTTTATGCAAACACACTTTTAAAGGCCATCTATTGTTGTAGAGGTGACAAAAAAAGAAAAATTAAAAGAATGTTTTTTTAAGGAAAATTATAAAATAATACAAAATAAACAAAATTAAAAATAAAATGAGTGCGGGCCCGGGGTTTGAACTTGCAACTATCCGTTCAAGGCGGGTGTTTTACCAACTAGGCTACCACCGCTTACGCTTAAATCTAATTTATACATTATACGAGAATCAATTTAGCATCCATTTAGCATCTTTCTGCTTAATTATGACAAATAGTGCTTTTTGAATTTCAATTTATATTTTATTTTTATTTTAATGATTTTAAGTGTAATTTATTTAATGTTATCGACGAAAATCACGATATTTAGTGCAGAAGACATTGTTTTGATATTACGAGAATACGAATTTTGGATAGATCTACGATAGAGCGGGGTCGGAACTGCGGCGACGCTTGGACTATTTGTAAATACGAGAATTAGGGCCCTGTAGCCCTAGCATGACCGTTTAGCATAAGTTTTATCACTTTCAAGTGATAGATTTGTCGAGAAAATGACGTCACTTAGAACTTTTTCTACTGGACATGGCTCGGAGTCACGTAATTTTCTCTACAAATATGACAGTTGACAGAGATGAAACTTATGTCTACACGGTCATTCTAAGCCTGGTCTGGATGTAACTTCGATCGCCACCACTCCATATTTAGATATTTTATATGGTTAGCCATAGAACAATATTTTCTTAGTTTGGTATCATTCGATGATTATGTCTGTATGGCAATATTTATTATATTATGGGTAATTTATAAAATATCTGCTTGACGCTGTTTTATATTAAAAATATGAAATGTAGAGTACAGACTGAAGAGCTACTTGCAGGTATGAAGCTATTATGAATGCCCGCTTTCACTAATACTAGGACTTGCCTAGCGTGATGCCTAAATATGAATACACTGCAACTGACCAACTTCCAATTTAGGCATCTCCTAATGAAATTTTAAACGCCATAAATATGCCTAACCTAAATTGACTGTGCCCTAAAAATTTGGTAGCACTTAACCTCTTTTAGCATTAAAATTTTATAAGTGACTTGATAAACTAGTGGGTACACTAATAAGGAGGCAAACGGGACATTACTGTGTACATTTGAATTTTATTTTAGTCAAATATGAACAGTATGTTTGGGCAATACGCGTGACCGGTTACGGAAAGTAGCAAGTGCCTACTACTTTGCTAATTATTTAAAATTTAATAAATGTCGTATGATTACCAACTAAGAAACACCTAGACTGTACCATACAATGGACTGGGGGCGATCCCAGTTACACCCAAACAAGGTCAAATTCCTAAAAGGTTATCCCATCAAAAACATAAATGTGAAATGAGAGCCAAGTTCTATATTATGATACATGCCTTGGTTCAGTCCTAATAATAATAATACATCATCACGCCTGTATTCCCCGAAGGGGTAGGCAGAGGTGCACTGCAGTGCGCCCACACTTCGCCGATGTATTTTGGTCCCAATGTAATAGGGGGCGAGCCTATTGCCATTATACCGGGCACACAGGTTTCCTCACGATGTTTTCCGTCACCGTTTCTTAGCAAGTGATAATCTCAGATGAAAATGAGATTCGCACATGGAACCCAGAGGTGCGAGCCGGGGATAGAACCTACGCACTTTGATTGCAAAGCGTGCGTTCGACCACTCGGCTACCACTGCTTTTTGGTTCTTTTTGGTTCAGTCCTGAAATGTATTTATAACAACATAAAATATCATTTCTTATTATAACTTAGGATAATAGGTATATTGAAGCCTAAGGTCTGACTTAGTACTACTACAGCTCTTTTAACGTCCCACTGCTGGGCACGGGCCTCCCCTCAATGCGAGGGGGATTCGGGCCATAGTCCACCACGCTGGCCTAGTGCGGGTTGGCAGACTTAACACATCTATCGAGAACTAAACAAATTCCCTCAGACGTGCACGTTTCCTCACGATGTTTTCCTTCACCGTTTCATAGCAAGTGATAATCTCGGATGAAAATGAGATTCGCACATAAATCCCAGAGGTGCGAGCGGGGGTTTGAACCTGCACACATTGATTTGCAAGGCGTGCGTTCTACCACTCGGGTACCACTGCTACTTGGCTAGTTCTAATATTTAAAAATTATTTAAACTAAGAATGAAAAACAGTTCAAATAAGTATCTATTCAATAGAGTATAGCCTCAAAATCGGGGAAATCACTTATCATCTTCCATTGGAAATAACGTCTATTGGAGCCAATTAGACCATGATATGACCCAAAGTTTAATCGCAACATAATATTTTATTGAAATCGTTAAAAATAATCGAATGATACCTCCTATTGGATACGATAGGCGTAATAACACCCGTATTTGTAACATCTACAAATTAACGATATTTTGAGTTGTGTTTCTGAATGATGATAATATTATATCTACGTTTAGGTAATCGGATATTGCAAAAAAATGATGATTCATGATAGATTACAAAATGTTTATAGTAACAATAGGACACCATCACGTGTGTTTCTCTCAGGGTTGTAGGCAGAAGTGTATCCACAATTGGTATATTTATATATGACTGTATAAATCATTATCATTATCAAGCCTGTATTCCCAGGCCGGCAGAGGTGCACCGAAGTGCACCCACACTTTGCCGATGTATATTTTGATTCCAATGTAATAGGGGGCGGGCTTATTGCCATTATACCAGGCACATTGACACATGAAAATCTCAGAGGTGGGGGCCAGGGTTTTGAACTTGCACCCCTTGCATATAAGGTAGGTGTTCTACCAACTAGGCTACCACACGAGAACTTGTTACAAGAGCCACCACGGTAGCTCAGTGGGGGTTGGTGAACTTCACACGACTTTCGCTAAACGTGCAGGTTTCCTCATGAAGATTACTACAAATATACGGGCGTTGTACAAACAAGGCTATTATAACACTAAACCTTTTTATTTTTTTGTTTCAGGTAAGTAGTAATTCAATTACTTTTCGAAGTTGACAACGGCCGAGATAAGAATTGGTAAGATTGACAGGAGACAGATGACATGGACAGAAGAAGAATTTAATGATTATTTTTTATCCCATAAATTCTTTTTTTATCTTATTCTTTCTATATTTCTTTTTTATCTTACTCTTATTCTTTTTTATCCCTTATATTCATAGTCAATTAATGTAACTTCAATAAATGTGTGGTATGAGCCACAAACAAATTTAATTAAATTTTTAACCTTTTTCCGATATTATGGAAGGCTATTTAACTTAAGCGACACTTTTGGGCGATATTGACTTAGGTATATACATATTTGGAATCAGCGATTTTTCTGCACCGAATGTACGAGTAGGTATATCAATACCTACTAACAAAAATTGATTAATGACATTTAATCTACAGTAGTTCCGTTCATAACCACTTTCACATCGAGTCTCTGATATCTGCAGTAAGGTATGTCTACTGACCTACCATCAACAATGAAGCCCTGTGCAAAGAGGCGCTACAAAAAGCACGCGATCGATTTTTGCTATTACCAAAACGAACTGTATTGACTTATATATTAAAGTACATTTTTCAACGAAACGTCATCGATGAAAGATCTGAATTTAGTTACGTGGTCGCATGCCTTTTACCACAGAAATTCAATATTTATTTATAGTGCCATAGAGTACATTTTCAAAAATAAGTTAATTGAATTCGCCTCAGTGTAAGAAGCTCAAATCAATGGTTAACGGTTGCAAGATCACAATATAAGTAGTTTTACTGAGCTCGTGACTAGGCCTGCAGTTATTGATTCACGATACTCAGCTAAGATATTACAATTGAATGGTTAAAAAGCTTCGAATCAAGACAATCGTTAATCAATTTGTGCAATATTTAATGTCTACTACACTATTGACTACCTTAATAGCAAACTCTGTATGCAATCTTTATATTGAATAAAAAAATAAAAAAAAAACTATTTGAATGACCGGGATCAATTATTGAGTAGTACAATGCAACAGTTACGCACTCGCGATAAAAAGCTGAGAACACAGATACAGTAGCCGCAAGGAGTATTATGCGTAAACCATAGAGATTAGTTATGACTAATCTCTATGGTTCACGCTCAACTAAACTCTTTGATATTCTATCTTTAAAATCATACTGGCCACCAAACGTCAAATTAATTCAGAAAAGCCATTTGACAAAAAATACGTGTTTTTTATTTTATATACAAAAGGCGACACATTTAGTGCATTTTATCCGGCCAGTTAGACATAAATCGTCAAAGTAGGTGTTAGTTCAGTTTAGAAATGAAAAATGTCGATGCGTAAAATTACTTAGAAAGTTTATAATTTACAATAATTTATAATTTAACGCAATTCAAAATGATACCTACTTTTAAATGCAGTTAATGTGATTTATTGATCAATTACCTTAATTTATCTCGTTTGTAACTGAAATACAAGGTGTATTTCACTAACATTCAAACCTAAACAGACCCTACAAGTACCATTCTAATAGAAGCCGTAACAATTTACACTAGCACTGTATGCAATTTACCGTTTCCTTGTACTCAACGATAGATCTGAAGATAACAAATTCCAACGTAGGTACAGTCAACAAAGGCGGCGGTAGTACAGGAATAAGTACAAAATCATTTGCCAGAGAGATTCTTACAGCGATTTGTTTGCAAAGTGTATTACCGCCAACCGTGCCCATTATACTTACCTAAAATACATCATATACAACGCCTGTATTCCCCGAAGGGGTAGGCATAGGTGCACTGCAGTGCGTCCACACATCGCCGATGTATTTTGGTCCCAATGTAATAGGGGGCGAGCCTATTGCCATTATATCGGGCACATTTTCCCTCAATACAAGGGAGATTTTTGGTAGATTTGTTGTAACTCTGGGTGATAGAGTCAATGCTTTTCGAAGCCTAAGCTAATGGATTAGATTTTCGCCAAGCCCGATTTGTCTTTGGATCGTCCGGGTCGATCTGTGAAGCAATTTTCACCTGCCAGTTTGCAAGGATCTAACCGATTTAAAGCTAAATTGTGGCATTCGTAGACCATTTAACGCATAACTTCGGGTTTGCCTATTAGGTATAACTTACCAGTAATTATTTATTATTCAGAAACATTTATCGAAACCACAAGAAAAATGTTTTTGCAATCTCTGTAATTAATTTTACACTTGTAAGAATTTGAAAGGTAATAATTATTATAGTGTTGCCATTGAAAATATTACCCAATTATATACCTAAGTATAACATTAAATGGTCTTTTGTAATTTGATTTTTTTTATTACCGATAATTAAAGTCAAAACTAAGTTTTAAAATGTCAGAAGATTCATGAACCAGGGTTAAAATCACTACAATCAAATTATAGGTCAAACGAATCAAATCAAAACGATGATGAAAATGGAATAACTGTAATCAAATTAGTCCTCCGTTTTATTTAACGCATCTCATACGTGGTATTTAGAATAATATAGTATCTTTCGTTTAACATCCGCTACATGTGACCTAAAGGACCCTAAGCGTGTGAATAAACAGTCGAGGGAGACAGACAAACTCAAAAATCTGTTTACCCATATCCGTTACCGAAGTATTGACGGAATTTTTTCTGTCAGTTAGGCTCGAAACGCATATCAAACAAAGCGACACTTGTACTATGTGTACTATACAATAAGAACAAGAATAAGAATAATTTATTTCTACTACTACTACAGCCCTTTTAACGTCCCACTGCTGGGCACGGGCCTCCCCTCAATGCGAGGGGGATTCAGGCCATAGTCCACCACGCTGGCCCATTGCGGGTTGGCAGACTTCACACATTTATCGAAAACAAGTCAAGTTCCCTCAGACGTGCAGGTTTCCTCACGATGTTTTCCTTCACCGTTTCATAGCTCATAAATAGTGTTCTCATAAATAGTGATAATTTGAGATGGAAATGAGATTCGCACATAAATCCCAGAAGTGCGAGCCGGGGTTTGAACCTGAACACTTTGATTGCAAGGCGTGCGTTCGACCACTCGGCTACCACTGCTTAATTCGTCGGCTAATTTATTTCTAAAAAATCTTAATACAATGTTACATTATTCGTGAGCTGACCAAACTAGACTCGGGGTCTGTATATTGGTGGGGTACAATAGACTGGGGGTGATCCCAGTTACACCCAGATCAGGGCAAATTCTGAAAAACCTTTTTATGCAAATAAGCTGCTGACGGAAATCGAAACTGTAACTACCCGATGCAGTGATGCTTGCTCGCAAATTATTAGACGAAATGAGTCGATTTCTTTGTAAACGCATAAATATCTCAGTTTGTTTTACCAAAATAAACAAGAATAGTTTAACATAACGTTAAAGTACATAAAATTTATCCTCAAACTAGACAGAAGGTTTTGATGTGAAACATCTATAGGCGAGGGGTAAACCTGATTTTTGGCGTGGCAATATTTGCAGACGCTTCGCCACAACAAAATGAAATCTACCTTATTACTTTATGCATAAAGTATAGTTTTAAATGCGGCCATGCTTCGTACTCCTCGGCTCCTCGGTTTTTTCCGCCGCTTAGACTCCGTCCACCGGCTGACTCCGCTCACTCGCTCACTCGCCGCTACGACGTTTATGTTTTATGTTTCACATCTGCCAGGCGTCCCGCGACAGCTCAGTTTTGTTTTTAGATTTATGTCTATCATCAATACTATCATGCACTTAAATTAAATTAATTAAATCGACTGTAATTTTGTAGCAACCATTACCCGTACAAGGAAGAGGTTCGAACGCTTACGCAATGAGTCCTAACTAGAGCACCACTGCTCTACAATCTGTTCACCATAAATCGCAGACATTCTCCATTCCCTATAAATAGCCGCTCGGCTTTTCACAAACAACATGACTGGGTTTACTAAAATTTATTTATAACGGTTTGAGGAAGTAGGTATTGCAATTTGCAACGCTCGTGTTTTTGTTAAAGCGCTCTCCGTTCCACAAAAAGTGCTTCCCCTTGCTTTCCATTGTCGTGTTTCGTAAATATAGAGTACAGTAGCACAATCACTGAGATAACAATCGAATTCTTGGAAATAAATGCAGGTGCCACCTTCAAATATGAATAAAATAAATTTTAATATAATACGCCCTTTCAAAAAGGTAATTGGCAACTATTTATAAAATAAATAATGTAAAATGTTTGGACGAATAAATATTCGTCTAAACATTTTACCTGCCAAACGAACAAATGTTCGTTTGGCAGGTAACTAGATTTCATTTATAAGCACCTACGATAAATATTATTCGGTATGTGTATGAAAATCTATAGGTATTGTAAACCAACTACGCCTAAACCACAGCATAAATATCTACAGTATTTTAACTTCATACAGACGGTCGGAACGCGAGTTATACCTACGCGCCTCGATGTTGGTACCCACTTGGTACACAATCAGTCGCGACTGTGCCGCAGTGACGAACAATCCAATCCAAAACTAGAAAGAAATTTAAGTACTTAGGTTGATGAAATTAAAAAACCTGTACGCGGGCAGCCCTATTGCGTGTTTACGTACCGCGCGGTTGTAGGTATCTTTTTCAAGGACACGGCTGAGTCCCATTACTGTAGATATCTATGCTGTGCCTAAACTTAATTTAACAGCACTATAAATTTTACCGTCCTGCTTATACATATACGGAATCAATATGAATATCTTACTAAACGCAACGAATCGAATTTGGACGGGGGTTCGCTTGGCGATTACTACAGAAATTTTATCCTTATGTATATATATGCAAAGTATTTTTTCAAGAATAAGTTAATATCTTCGCCTCAGTGGGCGTAAAACCCACGTACATCTGAATGTAAAACTACACTGCCGTCCGATTACTAAAAGGGAGTTAAGTGACATCTTGGCTAATTTGAGTTATGTATACTACATGAAAGCCAAACATTTACTCCATCGGCCAGTCTTGATTTTATTTTTCTAACTTTTATAGTTATCAAGATAAATGGAGATAAACTTCTATGCCTTCACAATTTCTGAAGACACCACTTTCTACAATAGTTGCTTGTATCTAAAAATTGTGTATACTGAAAAAAATGCTTCGTAGGAGTCGGAAAACAAAACGTTTTATCTATAAGTCAGTCTGGCTTAGCATAACCGCGCAGACAAAAGTGTTATCTCTATAAACTATCAGATTTGTCGAGAAAATGACGTCACACCGAGCCATGTCCAGTACAAAATGCTCAAAGTAACGTAATTTTCTCGACAGATCTTACAGTTGAAAGAAATAAAATGTATGTATACACGGTCATGCTAAGCCTATTGATCTCATTTTTATAATATTTATAGTTATTGGGATAAAATAGAAACAATCATTGCCTTAATAATTTATAGTGAGAGAAATTTTTGCATTTTTGCTATTACCTAACTCAAAATTGTGTTTTCTCACTTAACAGCCTTTTAGCTACCGGACAGCAGTACAGAACACGGTCAAGTCCAAGATATGTTACAGATACCCGTCCATGCATGGTAATCAGTGACCTGCTGCAAGATATGATTACATGTTCCTTACGTCTAACAAATACTTCAATATAGCAAATACCGATTTGATTCGGTAGAAGAATTTAATGTAGTATTATTCATTAATTTACGTGGTGTTACGTTAACTTTAGCGTATTTCTACTCTCACAGAATTTTCAATGACAAAATAATTACGGAATATAAAAGGCCCCATTCAAATGGTGAAGCCGACTATAGACCTAGACTGCGATATTGAAGATCACATGGTAAGAAATCCTGCAACTCCTTCGAAATATATATTATCAATTTAGCCAACTTAAACTGTTGCAGTTTGGCAGAATATAACCCGAATCGAAAGCAATCTTGCAATGAGCGGTGGCGAGACATCCCTATAACATAGAAACAAAATAAGTACCACGATAATTGCCTTCTAGAAGGCACTTTTAGTTAATTAGGTAAGTATATCATTAGCACGTAAATTAGTGGTAGCCGAGTGGAAGCAGTGGTTGCCGAGTGGTCGAACGCACGCCTTGCAACTCAAAGTGTGCAGGTTCAAACCCCGGCTCGCACCTCTGGGTTAATGTGCGAATCGCATTTTCATCCGAGATTACCACTTGCTTTGAAACGGTGAAGGAAAACATCGTGAGGAAACCTGCACGTCTATAGAAAGGCGTGTGAAATTCACCAACCCGCACTGGGCCAGCGTGGTGGACTATAGCCCAAAAATCTCTCTCGTATTGAGGGAGAATGTGCCCAGCATAATGGCAATAGGCTCGCCCCCTATTACATTGGAACCAAAAAATACATCGGCGAAGTGTGGGCGCACTACAGTGCACCTCTGCCTACCCCTTCGGGGAATACAGGCGTGATGATGATGATGTATATACGTAAATAACCCAATTTGCACGCCATTGTTACTTTATGAATCCTTGCCTTATACAAAATTCTTCGTAGGAACGATATATTGTGTTAAACAAACGTAGGCGGGAATATTGGTAATGGATACTACATGTATGAATGTGATGTTGAATTTCTTAATTAGCTAGCACCCAACGAGACTATTAATTTGACCTTTTTTGTAAAAGGACTCTGCTTTATTATACAGGATGTTTCAAAAGTCCGAAATAATACTGTGGCGTTTGCATCAATATCGTGTAAAATGATCGAAATTCGACCATGTTATTCAAACATTTTTTTGTTGTCAATCCTATAACTCGTAATATCTCGAGCCCTGTGTAAAATTTGCATTTTCTGTTTTGTGAATATTGGTAGTCGCCCTCATAAGTGTATTTTACACTGCTAAATAGGCCTGATAGCTGTACCGATACCTGTGACAAACTCAGAAACTATGATAGTAAGGTATAAACTGTCTTCACTAAGCATCGACATATGAGCTACCGTATATGTGCCGAAAGTTTTATTTCGGACTTCTGATACATCCCGTACATAAAGTTTTAACTTCTGTTGTCAAAGCCACGAGACCACGCGTCAAAATACGCTAATATCTTTGACGGTCAAGTCCATCCAGAATACAAACAGTTTAAAACGATCTGTTTATATTGGTTACATAAAATGTAAGTAGTGTAATCTATGCAGGGCCGATAGAGGACAAGGGCACACACGATTTCATGTTTATATGTAAATGTATAGGAAACATGCATCGTTTAACACTTCAGTTGTATCATTTCGCCCCTGAGTCGTAACTCAAGTATATTAGAAGAGATTATCTCCATGAATATGTGGATATACGCTTTGTTGGAATGATGAGGTCGATGCGATCATTAGCAGGTTACAAGTGTATTTTTTTAAGAAAACGTCTTCCTATTGTTTTGCAATAGTTTGTCTTTTCTAACGTAGTCGATTTTAGTAGAGTTTAGCAGTGGTAGCCGAGTGGACGACCGCACGCCTTGCAATCGAAGTGTGCAGGTTCAAACCCCGGCTCGCTCTACGATGTATGTGCGAATCTCATTTTCATTCAGAAATTATCACTTGCTATGAAACGGTGAAGGAAAACATCGTGAGGAAACCTGCATGTCTGAGCAAACTTGACTAGTTTTCGATAGATGTGTGAAGTCTGCCAACCCGCACTGGGCCAGCGTGGTGGACTATGACCCGAATCCCCCTCGCATTGAGGGGAGGCCATTACCCAGCAGTGGGACCTCCTACTAGTACTACAGCCCTTTTAACCTTAAAAGGGCTGTAGTACTAGTAGTAGAGTTTAGTACATCATTATCACGCCCGTAGTCCCCGAAGGGGCAGGCAGAGGTGCACTGCAGTGTATTTTGGTCCCAATTAAATAGGAGCGAGCCTATTGCCATTATATCGGTCACATTCCCCCCCCAATAAGAGGGAGATTAGTCCACCACGCTGGCTCAGTTCGGGTTGGTAAACTATTAAAATAAATCGTTTCCTCACGATTTATTTTCTTCACCGTTCAGCAAGTGGTAATCATTTTTATTATCATTCAGCTCAACATAATTTATTACCATTCAATATTTTAAATAATGCGTTCATAAATTTTAAATTATTTTGAAGAAATTATTATTTTCACAGCATAGGATTAGTGGTAGGTAATTATCTAAAATCTAAATAATTTTATTTGCAGTTTCATAATATTATTGTTTCGGCTCAAAGGACATTATGTGATACCTAGTATTCGTTATTATTTTAAAAGAATTTTCTAGACTTTATATAGGTTCAATGACCCCGCCAACATACAGATAAAAGTGGTAACTAAATCATAGAAACCATATTTGAATTTCATACTTTGTGGTTCTTATGATGTTTTTAATTATTAATTATAACCACAAACTCGATTTTAAACATATATTTAAATATAATTATAAAAAAAAAACTTAAGCCCGTCTTTTTTTTTACTTGCTGCCGCTAAATTTATGGATTCCAGTTTTCTTTTCTTGGACAAGATTATGTATTAATTCCGTCTTTTTTTTTTCAATTATAAAACGTGGAGCCACACCTTAAATTACCTATTATAATTATGGATGACATGTTCAACATCATATCTCATAATACAATAGGCTTTAACACGCAATTATATTACCTTAACTACGATAGTATAATGCCCGATTTCACGCCTTATAGTAATGTCTAAATATTAAGCAGTAACTTAGCGCAAAAATCATTGTATCAGCCATTAGTCGATCGCACCAAAACCGCCGCATACCTATACGAAGAGTGGAGTCGTTATTTATGGGTAGGTTAGATACTCTATGGTATTGACCCATAAAAAAGTTTATTCTTCTACAAAATGACATTGACAGAACGAACAATTTTCGGGGCATGGCTTTATCCACCATCTTTATCACTGTCATCATCCATTTTTATTTATAATGTGTATTTATTGAATTTGCCCTTGCTATTATTAACTTGACACTGGCTGAAACGCAGGTGGAGCCATTCCTCATCTTACTCCAATAGATATCATCATTTCATTCATTTCGTACAAAAAGAAGAAGAAGACCACCCAAATTCAATCTTTAAACATATATTAAATTGATTTTGAGTCCATTTTAGTCTTGGCAAAAATGTTGATGAGAAACTTTTAAAGCCCCAGTGTGCTTTATTCATAGTGATAAAACGAGTTAAACGCAAGGCAATCATTGAATAACGAAAAACTATCAATCAGAGTCACCTAGTGAAAACTAAATGGTGAAATGGAATTTGTTGCTTAGGCATCGCTTTGATTGTAACCTATGAAAACAGGCATACGTATTTTACGTACGAATTATGACTTCACGCGAATCAAAGTTTGTCAGCGAGCATAAGTGGGTAATTAAAGTAAGACATAAAATTTGCACAATACATAAGACAGTCCTTTTTATTATCATTATAACGAAACATTGGCATAGCTTCCTGTGTCGGCGCGGTCCACTTTCCCCGAACAATGAGGCGAATTCAAAAACCGTAACAACAGTGCCGGATTATGAGCTAGTACCCTAACATAGAGGGTTAACGAATTTAACCGAACCGACAGTGGTAGAATCTGACTATCAAAAAGTGTTTTATTAGCTTAAATCACTAAGATGACTTCCCTTCGTAGGAATCTAATGGGGAAAATATTGTATGATAAATAAATAAATATACAATAAATTCCACCAAACAATACATACTCAAGGGACCACACAATGGACTGGGGGCGATGCCAATTACACCCAGACCAGGGCCCCGGCGAATTCCGAAAAGGCAATTGACGGAATTAGCTGCCGAAGGGAATCAAAGCCGGTGACGAGCCGTCCGCGTTGTGACAACATAGGGAGCGGTTACATTTGATCACTTTTGTGGATTGAACGATGTCTAATACTCAAGGAAACAACATAAGCTTGTATATTTTATTGCAAAAAGGATCTCATAGTTGTAAGATAAAAGACAGAGGGAAAAAGTCGTGATGCCTCGAGCGATTCCGCCCTCGTTTAAGTGCGGCCCTGTAGAACGTTGCATAAGGGACCCCATATTTTTTATTCTTACGGTTATTTCGCCAACAATGGACGGTATGCCTGCCCACTACGGTATTGTCATCTGATACGCCGAAACGTGGTCATTGTTTCGGGATGTTTTCTTTCGTAATGATCTTGTATTTACTGATGTGCAGTGACAAAAATATGATTGCGTTTTATTAAGCCAATTGCAGTGCCCGCGAGCTCGCCTGCGTGGAATTTAGGAAAGGAAGTAGGTAGCATATAAATTACTCCTTGTAACATCAGTTATCTGCCAGTGAAAGTCCCGTCAAAATTGATTGAGCCATCTGGGGTTTACTTCAAACAAACAGACAGACAAAAATAATCGTTTTGGCTGTTGGTAGCGTATATACTTCCATATGTAATAAGTGAAAATCTGTTATTCTGACATCACAGACACTTCCATTTTATATATTTGCATAGTATAGATTATGAGATTAATCCTTGCCTAAATAATTTTCTGATTTAATTTGACATTACTTAAAAAATATTCTTATCTCACTAATACATTACTGTCGCAAGAAGGGTGGCAATACAGTTAGAATATTTGTATTCGTATGTATTGATTCGTTAAGACTTGTTTAAATTAAAAACAGTTGAGTGCAAATATCGTCTTTTCCAAATTTGATCGTACCTTGCAGAAACGATAATAAATATGTTAATGACCCAAAAGTATCGATGTTAACGAGTGCAAGTCCGCTGTGTTCTGAGGTTAAACCATCGGAATGGTAACAAAGTCGCCAAGGACAGTAAAAGTTGTCACCGACCAGTCTTCGACCTAGATTTTTTTTTAACACCGAGGGTTGAAAGTTGCATATTTTGTATTACACATTTGAGTGTATGCCAAAACACATTTGACAGTCGCGTTTAATTTGAATTTAACAAACTAAGCATGTCTGTGATAGGACATCCAGCATCTTGATCACCCCATAGCTTATTTTTATTTGTAATGTGTATTCATTGAATTAGTCCTTGCTATTAATTACCTACTTGACATTAGCAGAATACCCGCTAATCGCCGCTCAGCCATTTCTCTTTTTTTTTAATAGCCTAGTTTGTGTCCCACTCCTGGGCAAAGGCCTCATCTTATTACTTAAAACAAAAAAATATATATCCGTAATTTAACAAATAGCTTCAGTTTTAATAGTCTAGAGGTGAGGCCAAAAGGGCCGTCTTAGTGACGAGTCGTTCCAGCTTTGATTCCCGGGCTAGTCGTTCCTACACGAGCATTTAGCATATTTGAAGGAAGTTACAGGACTTCCAGTGATGTAATAGTCTTGTGGCGCACCCTATATCACGCCGCAAAACAGAACTACCGCCAGACATTACTAGATGGCGCGACTGTAGACACATCGCAATTATACGCGTACAAGAAATTATCCGCCATACAAAGTACTATGAAAATCCTAGCTCGCGGTACCGAAGTTCTCGACGATCTGAACTATATATAAAAATTCCCCGACAATATCATCGGGGCGTAGCGCCTGGAAGATCTTCCCTTTACCGCCAAAGTCTCTTAGTGTTTGTAATCCTACAAAACATTGAGAGGAAACCAACATTGGATAATAAACTAATTTCTATGTGGAAAACATACACTCAGAGCAATCATATAATTCAACGCCTTGGATGTAAATAGAAACAGTGCAGACATAACATTATTTCGACAAAATTATGCACCATCGCTCAGGGCACCCTCGCGCCGGCCGCTTTCACTGCGGAACCAAACCGGAATCCATTGACGCATTATTAGAAATTATAGCTAATATTTATACTTAATATTACGTGTGAGTAACTACCTACTTATTTCGTTTTCAAGACTACACTGTACAAGTCACCGAAGAGACTGTTGCATGATGCTACATCTACATGTGCTAGACCTAATAACGTATGGTTTTATTAGACAGGTAAATAAAGACTATACTTTCAAAAGAAGCAGGTGCCTATTACGCTATTCTATATAAATAATTTAGGAAATGCTACGTTCAGAGGATGAAAACAACTGTGCCAATGCTTTGAAATGTCTATAAGGCACCTCGAATAAAGCCTATAGCAAACAACGCGACCCATAATTACCTTTTTCTCCAACCCTTTTTCCAACAAAATATAATTCATGTCGCGAGTGAATTTCTTCTTCTTTTACGGAATGAAACAAAACAAATTCGCGTGGTCACGTGGCTTTTGCCAAAGCTATTTAATCTTTATGTATATTAGCATAGAGTACGTTTTATAGAAGTCATTAAAATCTCGCGCCTAAAGCTATATTTGAGAAGTTATATTTATCAAAACTATTACGATCAACGGGGCGTCTAAACACGTGCTTTCACTATCGCGAGACGTCTCTCAGTGCAGCTATCTCATGTGAAATCTGTTCCAATCTGTACTCAAATGTGCGAACATGCGATACTAAAAGCCAATTACATAATTACACAAAGTTAACAACAAAAGTTTAGACGTCCGCGTCATACAAAAATTATCTTTGCAGCTATTATGAGGACGAGATTGACGTAAAGGTTGAGGCCAGACATAGTGTTATCGTTAGCAAGTCTATTTATTGCAATTTTAGATCAAGTTACAATACATTAGAGACAATGAAAAGCGTAGGACGGTATAATGTTATAAAATAATGAAATGTATAGAATATTAAATGTTATTTTCCATGAAAGCTTTTACTTGTTCTTGATACATTCGGTGTTTCTCCTCAAGCGTCTTCAAGGCGCTAGACGGACGGACTCCGCCCACATTCACCATAAAATTGATCTGGACCGGTGGTACCTTGGGTTCTGCTGACGCCTTCTCTGTGTTGATCCCCTTGTTTCTAGCACCGGACTTGGCTCGTAATTTTGATATGTTTACGTTCTTTATTTCATCTTCGACATGTTTCGTTTCAGTTTTGATTTTGAGTTCATGCCTCTGATTACCAGTTTCGTCTTTCCTTTGTACCGGTTTTTCCTTCAAACGGTCAGTATCAACTCGCCTTTCTTTAGTTCTCTGCACGTCCGCTGATTTAGACCATGTCTTACAAATAGACTTTGATTTTTTTTCGCTGACAGATTTGTTCATTAAATATGACGTATTGATGTCTTCTGTGCGTTCTTTTTGAGTAACCTTAGCGGATTCTCGCCGCCTCACATATAACTCCCTCTCTTCTCTTTTCTCTATATCGGCCTGAATGGATTGCTTATAGATCTTTAAACGATTTTCTATCCTTACTTTCTCAGAGTACCTTTGTAGACTTCTAGCCCTGTCCAATCTAGGTTTAATGTTTTCCATATCAGGACCCAAGCCTCCTAATTTTATGTTTGGAATTGGTTGAATGGTTGCTCGCCTCATGCGACGACGAGGCTGAGACACTTCGGAAACACTTCTGAGGTTATTAGGGTTGTCATCGGGTGATTTATTAGTTATATCATCGGTAAATTGCAAACCTTCGTACGAGTTCTCTAAATATTGTTCGAGATCTCGATTGAGCAGTTTCTCATAATACATCTCGTTGTAAGACTCTGTATTGTAGAATTCTGTAGGGGGGTTATTAGTGTCATCACCGATACTTTCTCTCTCACTATCACCGAATTCCGGTAGTAATGAACTTGTATCGTTGCGATCCACTTTGTGTTCCATTTTATTTGGTGCGAATTGTTTGCGGAACATCTCTAAATACGAGGAACGTTTAGTTTTTTGCTTGTCTCTATTCACAAGATAGCTGTTCGGCGGCTGTGAATCTTTCTTCGGTAAATCTTTCGATTTGCTGTGTTTATTACCTGCATTGTTTTGTTTTCTTTTTTGATCTTTTGGTACTTTTATGAGCACGTCTTTTTCGTAAAACGGAACTAATATCGTGTCTACGTTTTCGTCGGACAATCCTTCCTTTATAGGCGGTTTTCTTTTGTAGTTGGTTTCTAAACTGTCTACTGATATATCGCTGCCAGTGCTCGACCGTTTTTCCATGACTCTCAGTAAAAACTTTAGTTTTTTTCGTTTGCTCATTAATAAGTATGACGATGTCTCCATACTGTCACAGTGACATTACTAGTGGCATGTGAAATGCGGCCAGGAAAAAAGTAGATACCATTAATGTAACAAACTTTTTGGACTTGTTTGTTCATCGCGTGAGAAGCAAGTGTGAGTTGAGTAGGTGATATTTTCTTGAAGGCATAATAAATAACTCTGCGTTACAAACACAGCTATAATAGTTGTAGTAAATACATTAATTGACGTAATAAAGAATATGCCAAACTAAGTTGTATATTCCGTAGACTTGTATAGTTTCGAGTTATTTGCGAGTAAGTAGTATAAGCACGCTGATTAGTGAGTTGGAGTAGGTGCAGAAAGCAGTCAACTGGCCCACACCGCGTGTATTTCAGGCACTTTGACAAAACTTCTATAGGGTTCCGTAATTAATAAGGAAAAAAGGAACCCACTTTGTTGTCCGTTTGTCTGTCTGTCACCTGTGAAGACCTTTGTTTCTCAGTAACGTGGGGAGGTGTCAAATTGAAATTAATATAATAACAAGCACTCAAGTCTGCAGTCCCTTGGGCTGTAAAAAAACAAACGTCTATCTATCTATCAGCCAGGGACGTCCACTGCTGGACATAGGCCTCCCCCATAGATCGCCACAAATTACGTTCTTGGGCTTTATGCGCCCATCGACTCCCGGCGACCCTGGTGAGGTCGTCCGTCCATCTGGTCGGGGGTCGTCCCAATAAAAATGGGTAATGAAAGTGATAAAGATGGCGGATAATCCTATGACAAAACTACCCATCCTTTAAAACCTCGCTGGTGGCGCGCTGCCAGGTAAGTACAAAAAAATGAAAAAGATTTTTCTTGAGTCCTCGTAACATTATGACTATTTGCTTTAAGTAGCACTAGATACTAAGATGAGAGGTCAACAGTATAATTAACTATAGAACGAGACACGAAAACCCGATTTTATCTGATTACGTATTTCGCTAATATAATCGTTAGATTATCAAAACAAGCTCACAAATTATGAAATAAAAAAATATTCGACATTTTTCGCAATTATTTAATTTCTGGTTTGAGCGTTAGAGACATTAATATGGATATATTTTGCATATTAGACATCCATTATGATTGTGAAGTTAAACATCGTGAGGAAACTTACACGTCATAACAAAGACGTGTGAAGTTCACCAATCCGCAATGAGCTGGCGTGGCAGACAATTCCAGAAATATACCTCGCATTTAGGGGGAATGTACTCAGTATAATGGCAATATTCTCGCCCCCTAATACAATGAGGGCAAAAATACAACTCTGTAGTGTGGGTGCACTGCAGTGTACCTACCTCTGTTTATACAAGTGTGTGAGCAGTATGGAGATTATGTATTATACAGCTCTTATAGCATTGAAATAAGGGTTGAAATCTGCAATGAATGCAGGAACAACTGAACCAAAAACCTTTGTAAGTCCATCCCTATTGTTCACTAATCCAAATTGTTTAGTTCCACATACTGGGACGCGTAGTAATTATAGTCCAGTCAGTGTTAGAAGATCCCTGGCACTGCGCCAATGTCCGACTGAGATAACGGATTGGGGGCACGCCACCCCGCGTTCTGCCACCGGATTTCCACCCTTATTACCCACATAATACCCACTTTATGCATTTTATAGGACTTTTAGTGAAGCACTTCTCGTTTTAACGCAACTGAAACGCGGTCGCTTCGAATGAGTAAAACCTACTTACAATTTAAACTGTTTATCATTTAATTAAGTAATTTTAAGTATACCTCCCTAAAAATAGAGTTTAATTTCCATCGTCATATTTTATGGAAATGTCAGCCTCAGTGCCGGCATGCTGAAAAGTGCCTACCTGCTTAGATATTAAGGTAGGTTTTCAATCTGTGTGTATGCGACATGGGTAGTAGGAGCCCCATTAGTCAGAATCTCCAATGACATTGACTTTGAAAGTGGATCCATTAAAAATATTATCGTAAAAGATGTTACAAATCCAGCGCCCACCGACGCGTTAAAAAGCGCGCGACTAAATTTCCTGTTCATACCAAAAGGAACTGTATTGTGTACAGAGAAAGCTCATTTCTCAACGAATTGGCATCTATGACGCGAATGAATGCGCGCGATCGCGTGGCTTTTATCACAGAAATTTAATCTTTATGTTTATAACGACAGAGTGCCTTTTTATTATTATTAAAAATATCGCATTCGCTAGTCCCAGTGTGTACAGGGTATCAGTTTTAAAGTATGTGGTACTTTTTATCGTGTTTCCAAATCGTATTAGTAATGATTCGTTTGCCATTCTAATCAGCGGAAACTTGTTAGTACCTATACAGGTGTATCATAAGCGCGAATCAATGTATTAGCTATATATACGGTAGCTAATGCGCAGATGATTAGTAAAGACATATTTTATGGACATATCATAGTTTACTAAGTTTTGAAACATAAAAAACACATTAAAGGGGTTTTAAACTGTGTTATGAAGATACCTACGCAAAGCTAAGGATAGAGAGGAGTGGAGATTATTAGAGGAGGCCTATGTCCGTGGAGGACAAGCTGTAGTGGAACAACTACCTGCAAATTTAAAATTTATTTTTTATTAGATATAAGTATCTAGTATAGTTAGAAAACTCACTTACTGCTACTTAAGTTAATACATACAGCAATAAAGGCTATTTGATGAAGATACCTACGGTCAGTACCTATGCAATTCATAGCTTTATATAAAAAAAAAAATGCATGGAGCCCAAGATATTACCAACCATATTTTCATAAAATTATTTTTATAAAACATGTTTCAATTTCAATACAACATATCGTTACAATTTTGTTGTAAATACTTTCGATAAGTATACATTGTGCAAGTATTACGACGACGACGAAGTAGTTTTGACGAATTTTTGATTTTCAAAGAGTAACTGACACGGTGGTATACCTTTATTGACTTTAGTGTATACTTTATTGGTATGTAGACTTTATTGTAGACTTTATTGGTATGACATTACTTATTTAATTTGACATTATATAATTTACTTTTTTTTTTTACGAAATGAGTGAAATGATGAAATTTAATGGAATAAGATGAGGAATGGCTTCACCTGTGACTAGCGCGGGTATTTCGCCAATGTCAAGTAATTAATAGCAAGGACAAATTCAATAAATACACATTATAAATAAAAATTGGTGATGACAGTGAAAAAGATGGCGGATGAATCCATTATATAATTTTTGTTATAATTTAATTGGTTATGTCATGGCGTTTTGACAATAATTGACTTTTAATATTCTTCTATTATTCTAGTTTGACATCATTAATTTTCTTGTATTCACTATGTAACCAGAGACTGAAATTTAACTGTATTTCTGTTTAATATAATTAACATGTAAATTAATATTTACCAAATAAATGAATATGAATATGAATATTATTTCGGACTTCTGAAACACCATGTTCATACTGCAACCACATTATCATTTAAATTAAAATAAGATGAAATATATTGATTATGAGATTAAATATTTTACCAATGTTAACTGCCTCATATACCCGAACGAGTGCTACGGACAATGCTTAACGTAGAAATACTTATAACAAATTACACTTTAATACTATATCGTTAAGATTCACATTTGATAACTACAGAATACAGTGTTGATAGCATTGTCAAAGTGATAGCAATCGATTGTCATAAACGTAGCGTAGGTGTAAATTGTCAATAGCTTTAATGAATTTGTACCATAAGTACATGTGTTTATAGTCCATTTTTGAAGTGATGGTGTATCTGCAGTAGCGACAGGATACGATAATCATTGATGGTATTTAAATTAGAACCGGAAAGCGAATCGGAGAAGCTCATAAGTATTTATATTAAAGGTGAACAAGTAACTGTATTAGGTAATAGGCATAATGACTCTATCAAGGACTCTATGACTTATGATAAATACATCATCAAATACATCATCACGCCTGTATTCCCCGAAGGGGTAGGCAGAGGTGCACTGCAGTGCGCCCACACTTCGCCGATGTATTTTGGCCCCAATGTAATAGGGGGCGAGTCTATTGCCATTATACCGGACAGAATCCATCTCAATACGAGGGAGATTTAGGCCATAGTCCACCACGCTGGCCTAGTGCGGGTTGGTGAACCTCACACGCCTTTCTATAGACGTGCAGGTTTCCTCACGATGATTTCCTTCACCGTTCAGCAAGTGGTAATCATTGTTGAAAATGATATTCGCACGTGAAAATTATCTCAGAGGTGCGGGCCTGGGATTTGAACTTGCACCCCTTACGTTAAAGGCGGGCGTTCTTGCCCACGAGGGAGGCCGACTCTGCTATTATGAGTTATAATGTTTTTCATAAAAGACTCGTGTTATGACGATTGGCGCTGATTTTGTTAACATGACTAACCCATACTAAATAATCTATACATCTATACAAATAAATAAAATTGGAGTGTCTGTTTGTAATATCAAAATAACACTTTTTTACCAAATGCGTATGAAAGTATATACGATACCTATAACGAAAACGCAATTTTAAAATTTTTTGTCTGTCTGTCTGTTTGTTTGAGGTAAACTTCTAAACGGCTGAACCGATTTCAATGGGACTTTCACTGACAGATAGCTGACGTTCCAAGGCATAACTTAGGCTACTTTAATTTTAGAAAAAGCATTAGGGTTCCGCGGGAAAAACATAATACCCATATTTCCGGGTAATCTCCCTAAAGTCCACGCGGGCGAAGTCGCGGGCACAGCTAGTACTTGAGTATAATCAAATATTAGCTTTCTGAATTCCGTTCTTCATACCGATGGGTAAAAAGCGAAGTGAGTCAAAAGCCATGTTGGGCGATATTACGTTATACATATCGTTGAAATTAACTATTTTTTTTTCTGTTTTTTGATGTGGGTCTCGTGCAAAGTTACCAAAATGGCGCTTGAGTGAATTCGCCTTTTAACCGTATAAATATAATCTATAACTGTGCCAAATTTAAACAGAGATAGCCTCGTTGGTAGCACGCCGGCCTTGAATGTAAGGGTCGCAAGTTTAATAATCCCGGGCCCGCACTACTAAAATTTTCGTGTGTGAATTTCATTTTCAATAATGATTAGGTACCACTTGCTAAACGGTGAAGGAAAACATCGTGAGGAAACCTGCACGTCTATAGAAAGGCGTGTAAAGTTCATCAACTCGCACTGGGTCAGCATGCTTGACTATTGCCGAAATCTCTCTCGTGTTGAGGGGAATGTGCCCGGTATATTGGCAATAGGTTCGCTATTATATTGGAACCGAAAATAAATCGGCGAAGTGTGGGCGCACTGCAGTGCACTTCTGCCTACCCCTTTGGTAAATACAAGCGTGATGATGTATTTGATGTGTACCCAATTTCATACTCTTTCGTCTGCGTAATTTTCATAACGTACCTCCTTGTACGAAGTTTTTGCTTCACAAATTTATATAATGATAATGATCCTACTTAACTATTTTCAAAAAAAAAAACACCATATGAAATAGACTAGTGTTTAATTCTCTTAATTTATCATGATAACCTAAGCCTATTTATGTATAGTAACTTTTAGTGAAAGTATAAACACATGAATTATGGAGTCATCTTGTTTCTTTACGACGACGTGATTTTGGTCTTGTTACCTGTCATCTCAAGCGGTTAAGCCTCTTTAAATAATGCTGATATAAGTTTTAATTTATGCGTTAAATGCACAATGAAAAGATTCATCAATTTATATTAAAGAAACCCGGATAGTAATGAGGAATCAAGCAGTCAAGGCAAGAAATACAAAACTATTACACCATTAGCATGCCATTAGCACACAGCTCCTATATTTTGCACGCATGTTAACCCTCTGAAGATACTGGAGCGCGTTCGATTCTTTTTTTATTTGCTAATACATAACGATTGAATATCTCTAGCAAAAGTTACGCGTGTAGCGACATCTATCTCGCCACATACGAACTAAATCCTGCATCGCGATATTAAAGCGATCCGAGCGATTGCACATCTAAACAAGAACCCGACAACAACCGTCGGGCAGTAGCCCACCAGACACAACACCCGTCTGATCGGAGGATCATCCCTTTACCTCCAAACGCGAGTAGGCTGATAATCTGTAAAATAATACCTATTTGTCTGTTCGAGACAACGACATGATGCATTGCAATAATTCATATATTAATCTCGCTTTTCAATTAAAGACCTAGTTTGTTTTTTTTTGACATTGCAGATGATTTTATGAATGAAGAATTTATTCTAAAGGCAAATAGAACCTTATTCCGAAGGTGATATAAATTAGGATACTCTAGGTAACACGATGGTGACAGTGACTCCGATTTAGGCCAAGGTGGCTTGCAATCGGTGTCAATTTGGCTAACAATGGCATCGGTGTGTTGCTGCGAGATGTCGCCGACATACCATCAATCTGCTGATGACGTGGAGACGTCTTTCAGGGTCACGCCGCGCGACTGCTGTTATGAAACTTCTTATTTATGTTTGGTACATGACGGTGTATTACTACGGAAGTTGAAGTGAAAGTCACTATCAAGACATGACAAGTGAAGTGTGGACTAATTATGTTTTTTGGGAACAACTGTCGACGTTCCTCGTCGTTGGTTTCTCATATCAAAAGTAGTTTTATTAATTTTCAACGCTATGTAAACAGGTGTTTGAATAAAGAGACAAAATCGAAGGTTATTTAAGTCTATGGGATGTCATTTTACCAACATGGTTTCGTAATATTTTAGAAAATGCTATTCCATTTAAAATATTTGAATTGGACATCATACAATGGAGATTTTTGACATCATTCGGACATATTTTGACATCATATGCACTGTCACTGAACTGTAATTACTTCGGACCATGTCTTCGAAGTATGGAGTGTAGAATCCTCCATACTTCGAAGTCAAATGTCAAGATTTATGTCCAGCAGTAGACGTCTTCCGGCTGTTATAAGATTGGCTACAGTGTAACATGCGTGTCATAGCTAGTTAACCCTAAAACTCCTACACGCCACTTAAAACGCTCGATCGCCATGGCCATTGTAGCGTTGCCCCAGCACCGCACGTATGGACCAACGAGGATTTGTTAAAGTTCAAGGACCGACGTCCATGATGGATGGTGTCAGGAAATGATGGCACTTGACCTTACCTGTTTATTTCAAAGATTAGATTCATGTAAGGTGGAACAAGTTACTTACTGTCCGTGGTTCTATCAATCCTACTCTATATACGGCTCCAATAGTAACATGGGGATGTTTATAGACGTGGGTCGTTACGTCATTTTCAAGAAACGTAAAGTAACCAGTTACTTGGTCGGAGTCACCTGTTTCAAAACATATGATTTTTGTAACTAGTTATTTTCATTTAGCTACTGTGATTGTTTGCATAAATAACTCCACTAACTATACAGTTACACACGAAACGAAACGGATTAAATCACTATCTAAGTGTTTTTAGTTTCACAGTTACGCCGTTCCACTCTTACGCGGTTTAGTTTTTTGTTGTATACCAGTACCACGGCACGTGTGCGTTCGGATTACTTCGGTTTTATTCGTGTCACCCGTTCTCGCTTACTCAGCCGGCCGGTAGGCGCGCGCGATGCGAAAGAAACGTAACGCGCTTCACCGACGGACGGACGTCTCTCGTTCACAGTTACTGTTAACAGAAATAACGCAGTTACAAAAATCACTACTTGTAATTTCACTTGAAACGAGTGATTCGGTTAAATGCCGCGTAGCTAGTTATTGTAACCAGTGACGTGAAATAACGCCCACGTCTAGATGTTTACCGCAATAAAAAACAAGAAAAACAGTTTCAAGAACTATAACCCAAATACGGAAACAAGGTAAAATCGACTCCTCCTATTGTTGAAGTCGGTTAAAATATAAACTATGGTACCCGGGCAATATAAACTAATAAATAACAAATTGACACCTTATTCATCAAAATCGGATGAATAGTTTAGGCGCTACGGAGGAACATACGTAAATACAAACATACATACACTGAAAATCATAACCCTTCCTTTTAATTTCACCGTAGTCGGGTAAAAATGTAGCGGACACACCTAAAAATGTGTATAGTAATGACAGTGGAAGTGGTTCGAGTAGTTATTTTATGAGATAGGGAGACAAACGAGCAGACGTTTCACCTGATGTTAAGTGATCAACGCCGCCCATGGACACCTGCAACACCAGGGGCATCGCAAGTGCGTTGCCGGCCTTTAAGGAATGAGTATGCTCGTTTCTTGGAGATACCTTTGTCGCATCGGTCCGGGAACACCGCTGCAGGAAGTTCATTCCACAATTTGGTGGTGCGAGGGAGAAAATTCCTGGTAAATCGCACTGTACTGGAATGCCATAAAAACTTATGGTAAATATTGATGAGACATTGAGAACTATAATAATCTAGGCTGGTCAATCCGAAGAACCAATTAAGCCGTTAGCGCCCTCTATTAATTTTCCCCTAAAATTAACATATATAGCGATTCTTGATCTAAATTATGATGGACAAAGAAATATGACCTATAATTGATTTTTTTTTTATGCTTTATAATTTGTGACTTAATTCGGAAATGCGTTTTTAAAACGCATTAAATTTAATTGAAGCCTTGTGATATCTATTAAGTCTTCAACGCCTTCGCCACAAATATTCAGATTTATAGTTTGCCCGATCAATGCCTTATTTAATAGGTTATAACATTATATGGAAGATTAAATTGACCGACAATAATATGTAACAGAAATAAATACCTAACCTTACAGAGAAACTCTAGTCAGGTAGATAGGAAGAACGTGATTATTGCTCATCATGAGACCAGTCTTGTATCATAAGTGAAAATAAATTATAAGTATGTATAGATTCCGATGGTAAATCAATACCTACCTAGACTTGTCTGGCACTAACAAAAACATTAAGCAAATTACCTAAGAAACGTGTTTTCGAACCAAACAGTATACTCATAAAAACGGCCACAAAACCTCCTCTTTTTACCTAACAAATTAAATATTATAAAATATCCTTTTACAGACAACTACAACAAATCGATTATCGTCTTGTGTATCTTTTGTTCCGGAATATCGATTCAAATCGATTGCATTACAAACAATAGATCGATTACTTAGCTACGCACTTGACCTAGATCTTTGTAAAGCTGTTTAGAATATAATACTGGTTACGCCGGACATTCAAAGGAGTTAAGATAAAAGTTGACAGTGGGTTTAGAGTACACCTAGCAAAGTTTTGGCATACTGATTAATATGCTCTTTAGTCAGAGTAATATGCTCTTTAGTCAGAGTAATATGCTCTTTATTATTGTCTGTAAAAATTAAAGAGCATATTACTCTAATTTATACTACCCTCGATGTGCTTATTCTTAACCATATTTGACGGCACCAAAAATATTGCTGACATACCTTACGTCTTGCATTACGACGAATATCTCCTCCGGTAAAGCCGTACAGTCAACTTTCGGCCAAAAGCGTAGTAACTCTAAACATAAAATAAAATAAGGCCGGCGCTTAGTTTATACACTGAGTTTAGTGTAATTTAGATTAGCCAAATGGACAGTAATGATACTATTGTACACCAACTACAACTAAACTAATTTTAAGAACTATACAAATATTGCTCACACATTGTGGAAGGATGTAAATACCTTTAGTTTTTATTAGGGTTCCGTACCCAAAAGGTAAAACGGGAACCCTTTTACTGAGACTTCGCTGTCCGTCCGTCCGTCCGTCCGTCCGTCCGTCTGTCACCAGGCTGTATCTCATGAACCGTGATAGTTAGAAAGTTGAAATTTTCACAGAACATGTATTTCTGTTCTAAAAAACAGAATAGAATAATTATTTAAGGGGGCTCCCATACAACAAACGTGATTTTTTTGCCGTTTTTATAGATGGAATATATTTTTATGGATAGAATGGTACGGAACCCTTCGTGCGCGAGTCCGACTCGCACTTGGCCGGTTTAAGTTATTTAATTTGATGTTGCACACGGAAGTTATTAAATTTTTTGAAGACACTGTTATAATACTTAGATGGTCCATTTGGTAACAATTAACTGGCCTTAAGTAGCCTGGCTATAAGTAGCTTTTGCTTACTTATTTGGATTGTTTACACAATTTTAAGCAGGGTCACTAAAAACTTCTTACAAACATGTTTTATGAAGTATCATAAATATTGGTACCTTACATAACATATTTAATTGTATCCGGTTTTGATGAGATCAGATTAATCATCCTGTTTAAGGTACCATATTGTCAAGGCAAATTAATTTTACCATATTAATAACAGGTTTGTTAAGTTACCTACCTACCTTTTTTTAACGGCGTATAGTTACTATTAAACCCTTTTAACGTATGTAGTAGTAACTATACGCCGTTAAATAAAGGTAGGTAGGTAACTTAACAAACCTGTTATTAATATGGTAAAATTAATTTGCCTTGACAATATGAACATTATTTTTGTGTTAGGTCAGTATTCCATTAAGCATTCGATATACAAAGTAGGTGTACATTTAATAAAAACGCTAGCCAAATGAGAAACAACTTCAATTACAGTACGAGACAGTGTTCGTAAGGCTATTAATGTAACGAAGTTGGTGGGACTAACATATTTTACGATCCGTTGTCACGAACTGACCAAATCGCATGTATTTACGCGGGTAGTTATCTTGTTAACTGATAAATTCATTAACCTACAAGTATACGTTTTGTTTCTGCCTTAAAGCACAAGTTATTCGCGTCCTCCTTAGTATTATATCACCAGAGAATACTACTAATTATACTAACACTAATTATATAATCTCAACCAACCTAAGCAATGCTTGTACTATTAGTACCATACAATGGACTGGGGGCGATCTCAGTTACACACGGACCAGAAAAAGTTCCGAAAAGGCCATTTCTGAAATTTGCCCTGACGGAAATCAAACCCGTTACCACCCGGTGCTGAGCGGCCCACGCTTAAATCACTAGAGCAAGCCATCGTTAGTATTGTTTGTATAGTTTCCTTAGTACCCCTTCTTAGTTGCCCATTCATCTCCATAGGAAATGCATTCCGAATGGGTGGTAGATATACTATTATTTTTATTTAATTTTTACTGACGATTCATAAGTACCTGTATTGGTTTACATGAATAAAAAATTCTGATTCTATATTTAGAACGGTTTCGAACAGTAGCTCTACCATGAGCGTTATGCTCGCTACTAGTTGCTAGCATGTTCAATGCTGAATATATAATTTCAGGTTGACGCTACAGACAGGCGGCTTCTAACATACTTATGATATACCCTGATAGAGCAACACATTACTAGTAAACGAAACTCTACATATAAACGTTATTCTTTAATATGCTGTATATTAACATAGCTCATATTATACAAATCGATCAGTGACTACACGGTGTCTACTTTGTTTATAACTTGTCTAGTATACTGATAAGTAATGTCTACTTCGTTTGTTAGTAATGATACTTACTATAAAATACTTGATTTAGGGGTTAAGTTACATCTTTATTTATTTATACTGACACTCAAAAACACTTTTGGAATGTCAGTATTTGAAAAGGCCGTTGTAAATGAGTTGTAGGAGTGGAATTGATATAAATTTAAGAGTAAATCTTTCGCAGTAGGTACGACGTAAATCGATGATATTTATCAATAAATTCGATACGATTATGTTCACATTTTAACTTAATACAGCATAACCTACAGATTCATCGCTATATCCATTTCCTTATTACCCATGTAGGGTATGTAATACGTTACTACTTGTACTTTATTGATACGACCATCAATCAGGCTTTCAACGAGTAAAATACGGATTTACCAAGCCAATAATTAAATGTAAACAACTCGATTAAATACGAATAAAATTTATAATTTGTCTTCGAAAAGCGAGTCACATCCCTAAAATATTTTTTTTTTGTAATCGAAAAGCAGTGGCAGCCGACTGATCGAACGCACGCCTTGCAATCAAAGTGTGCAGGTTCAAACCCCGGCTCGCACCTCTGGGATATATGTGCGAATCTCATTTTCATCCGAGATTATCACTTGCTATGAAACGGTGAAGGAAAACATCGTGAGGAAACCTGCACGTCTGAGGGAACTTGACTAGTTCTCGAAAGATGTGTGAAGTCTGCCAACCCGCACTGGGCCAGCGTGGTGGACTATGGCCTGAATCCCCCTCGCATTGAGTGGAGGCCCGTGCCCAGCAGTGGGTCGTTAAAAGGGCTGTAGTAGTAGTAAATTAATCTGACTGGGCCCCAAGTTCCCTAACACTAAGTATCGTTATGGAGCTACTATGACTGCATTCTCTAATTCTAGGTAGAATATGACTTGGTAATCTAATGACTTCAAGGTGTCAAAGTATGTCTACACTGGTCATATTTTTGCTACCATTGATAAATTATGTTGTTTTCATGCATTAATAAATGAAGTCATAGCATCTCAACAACGATTGTGGCTGACTTGAAGCCCTTAGTTAGTGGTATTTGGTAACAAGTGTCTACACGCCCCAGTGTGCCCAGAGCTTCATTCGACATTTTCTAACAGGCGGTCTTTTTCTATTACACAACATAAACATGTCGAAGTTTATTTTCAATATTTTGGTAATATAAAAGACGGTCAAAGTAATAAAATATTCTTGAATTATAAAAGCAATATAAATCGCGACGGCGAAGTGACAAACTAATAGATATCTTTATAAAGAAATACATATAGATTCTTATTTTTATCCTCAATTGCATATTTTTTGCTTTACTTTTTAAGCTTTAAACCATAATTCGATAACTTTCATTTGTTTATTTGCAAAATAAAATGTATGTTGGAATGTTCTAACGATAATCTTACCTATGTGAATTGCATCATCATGTATCGAGAAAATTCTCTTAAATATTTTTTTTTGCGTATATCTATAGCCGTGGTAGCCGAGTGGTCGAAAGCACGCTTTGCAATCAAAGTGCGCAGGTTTGAACCCCGGCTCGCACCTCTGGGTTTCATGTGCGAATCTCATTTTCATCCGAGATTATCACTTGCTATGAAACGGTGAAGGGAAATATCGTGAGGAAACCTGCACGTCTGAGGGCACTTGTCGAGTTTTCGATAGATGTGTGAAGTCTGCCAACCCGCACTGGGCCAGCGTGGACTATGGCCTGAATCCCCCTCGCATTGAGGGGAGGCCCGTGCCCAGCAGTGGGACGTTAAAAGGGCTGTAGTACTAGTATATCTTTAGCTGCCAACCACGATCATCTAAAAACGGTTCATGCGAGTATAAATCCCATTTCTTTTTTAATCGACCTCAAACCTTCGATCCTTGTTTTTTTCTGAAACGCTTGTGAATCTTTATCGATAATATTTTTTTGTTCCATAACAGTATTATAATGTAGGTTAATTTTTTTTTTATTATATTTATTTCAATCACAACTAAATACAATGTTTTAAAATATTTAAATACCGGCCAAGTGCGAGTCGGACTCGCGCACAAAGGGTTCCGTACAATTATGTATAAAAACGGCAAAAAACTCACGTTTGTTGTATGGGAGCCCCCTTAAATATTCATTTTATTCTATATTTTAGTATTTGTTGTTATAGCGGCAACAGAAATACATCATCTGTGAAAATTTCAACTCTCTAGCTATCACGGTTCATGAGATACAGCCTGGTGACAGACGGACGGACGGACGGACAGCGAAGTCTCAGTAATAGGGTTTCCGTTTTACCCTTTGGGTACGGAACCCTAAAAATCACCCTTCGTACGGATATTATTGGGAGTAATTTTTTTTTTCTTTGAACATAATTTTACCTTACTTCTTCCTTACTTACCTTGTAGCTAAAAGATCTACTCAGAGTGTGTGAGGGAGCAAAGAACATTGTCTTAAAACGATAAATAATAAGAACTATACCAAAACAATGGGCTATTAATATCCCTTGTACTTTAACAGTTCAAGGTGCACTGTATTTAATAACGAACAATTAGCATATCCTGCGTACTTCCGAGCCCTGTAATTATTCACAAGACGAACGTGCTTCCGTACATTCACTGTTTGGAACAATTGGCAGGCTGATCCCGCCATTGTTGTTTACACTGCTCTACCCAAAGATTTTTTAAAGTTAACTCGGTCTCTGTAGGCACACACACGCACACGCTCCATGTAAGTGCACGTACATGGATGTGTGAGCGAGGTGTCAGCTATACACTTCCCGCCCCGTACACCAGGGCGTGTAGAGTACATGTATAACACGTGTAGTTAGTAGTAATTAGAATAATAAGTATGTGGCCCCTATTATTATAACGAACTTATTTAACCTCATTGGACTTTTATTTAAAACACACCTAATGTCTCTATTTACACGGTAAAGATGGCTGTCTAACGGAAACGTCAAAACAATTTGTATGAATGCATTACATGACAACTGAACTGTAGAGTTACAGGAAGTACTTAGTAAATTTTATGAAATGACATCAATGACGCAAGGGAATTTAGGTGACTAAATGCATCGTTTTTTTATGAAACTTTGTGCTAATCTAATATTCACTTACATAATAATGTTCTGTTTTGCAAAATCTACAATGTTAAATCAATTTCTATTTGGAAAATAATCGAATAGCAATAACACAGAAACAAAGGAAAGCAAAACTTGATCAGGCGTTTCTTGCTTTTTTAATTTAATCATTTCCAATTAGTTTTTATATCCAAATAACCAACGAATCCTCTACACAAATAAAGGAACCGAGTACCTAAGCACGTGATACGGTTAATATTATTCAGTTTTACTTGTTACAACTATGAGTTTTTCTACCATATATCCATATTATGCATCAGTTTTGTTATTCCATTAATAAATCTTTAGATTGTATTTAATTATTAAGGTATAAGGCCATAAGATATCTCTTTTCCGTCCCGAGAAGGCAGAACCAGATAAAAATGACGTCGATATTAAAACTCTTTTTCTTCCTTTTCAAATTCCCTATCTGCCGCGCAGTCATTTTTATCTGTCTTCTCCTTTCTCCGCAGACGTGCAAGAATTGGCGAGACAGAACAAGATCACCAAGCAGATTTTGGAAGCCTTTATACAGAAGAAACTGGGACTGAGGAATAACAGCTTTCGAGCGCCGTCTATCCTGGACATACTGCCGGTGAAAATGAAGAAGACTGAGGACCGTAACGTGAGGCATTCGGAAGTGACAGAGGATGAGGAACCGAAAGAAGAATTAGAGGAGGAGCTGCAGGAGGAGTTGCAAGAAGAAACCCAGGAGTACGCTGAAGACGACAGCTTGCAGAGCGTGGAGAGCGAACAAATAGACTCTATATACGATAATGAAGGCATGTATTTGATTACGTTACTTAATTATTTCGAATTTTAAATACTAACATTACCCTTCTTTCTAAGTCCTCTTGGAAATAAAACCTATTCCTACCTAGAAGGCCATTGTAAGGCGATTGCCTTGAATTTAAGGCATCGATGTTACTAGAAACACGTTGGGTCATAATTTTCTCTTATAGGTGCTACATGGAGAGTAGGTCAGGTGTCTCAAATAGGTCACTTGAACTAGATGTGCTTCCAACGAACCCTGGAAGCACGTCAATCGCTCACAGCTATCTGATACTAAAATAGGTCTAGGCTTCAAAGATCAATTTCCTACTGAATCACTGTACTTAAGATGCATCTATCATTTAGGTATTACTGTAACTGAGTTATAGTTACAGGTATTTTGAAATTCTTAAGATTTTCTTGTGCGTGACATAAACTCGTTAAAATTATTTACATTCTTCCAATTTGATAAAAACAAACCAACTCATTATAGGCGCTGTATAAACTTATATCTTATTATTTTATGGCGGAGTGACTTAACCTAAGCCTTTGAGCCAACCTGTCAATTGTTTGACCAAACATTGGTCAACTAAGCAAACAGTACGCAATGCGTGCACTGCAAATAGGTCCTCAAAGAAACCGCCACACGAATCCGCAATATCAAATCCCTGTGCAAATATTTGTCATCGTGGCCCGCTCTGCAAAAACATTACACATTACAAGGAGTAAATTAATTGCGAAAATTTGTCAACTTTACTCATTACCTAAATAAATGTTCATGCCTAGATGATGTTACAAATAGTTACCACAAGTTCGATAATACTGGAAAGCAGTCGTCTAAATGTATTAGTTATATTTAGCGGGTTTGTTACAAGCATGTTATGTGTTATCGTCCCTGCAATGTGTTTTTGCTCGATATGTAGGCCTATAGTGAAACAATATCAAACGAAACCAACAAATCAATGATATTCACCTTAAAAATTGTAGCTAAGGAATAACATCGCAAGAAAACTTTGACCATGAAAACCTAACAAGTCCGCTAACCACATTTTACCATTTTATACACGTCTTTTGAAAATGGAGGAGGAGTGGAGTATGGATTCTACAAAAAATTTCGAAGGCAAGTTCTTATTTAAAATAGCAAAAATTCCAAGGAATGTCGCCCTAATTAACATAATCACTCATGATAGCGTCACGAATCACATCAGATCCGACCTCTTTGCACCCAACTGCTGAACACATCGCGAATCGATCTCACATCTGGCATTTAGAGTCACCTTGACAAGTTCAATGCTATGGCAAGGGAGGCGGCAGACAGCCGCTGGGGCCTTGTGCTACACGTTTTAGATCGGATCGGTGGATTTAGTCAATTCCTGCGGGAACTGCGGCTTATTCTAAACAAAAGCCCAGCATTGCTTGGACGACGCCGCTGCGCTGTTATTTATAGTTTCTAGGCGAAAGCACCTCTGGTAATGTTGAAAGCCCGTTAATTTTGCTGTATTTTTTAAATGAATACTTTTGAAAACGGTTATGTATTAATTTTTATTTGTATTAAAGAAAACATATGCAAGATCAAGAATTATACATACGTCAGATAAAATAAAAGGTTTGTGTCATGTTGTATAGGTAGTTAAAAAGATGGCAGTGCATCGAATTAAGTGGCATGATTTTCATCAGATTCACCGACAGGGGTCTAACCCTTAAAGTATAAGTAAAAAAACATAAACGAACGCATAGATTGTGAACTATAGTATAAAATACTTTGGGAGTAGCGCCGACTGTGTAGCTATCTGTGAAATAATTGTCAAAATTGAATCTTGTACAAACATAACTACTAAATTATTCGCAGCAACAACGCAATCTTTGATAAAACGCTGAACAGGATAAAGTTTGTTGTAGTGTACAATCTGACATTTTAGATGTTTTTTGTGCATTCGTCATGATGAATTGATGATTGATTACACGTTTTATCTACCTTGATTAACTAACAATACTACACAAAAGATTTAACTGAATAATAACCTGAGAGACGCAACGGCGATAAAATAAAACTGCCATAGCCTCTAATCCGTCTACATAAGAGCTATGAGGTTCATAAAAAGTCGTTCTTTCTCACCAGTACACACCCATTGTCGTTCAATCCTTAACGATTACAAATCCCTGCCCCCTTACCACCACCAGTCGTGCATTGTTTTTAATATTACTTACAAAACTAATTAACTACAGGCTTCAAAGGGCTAGTACCCAAAGCCGTAAAACCCAATATAAAAAAAAATACTTACAGTGTTTGACAGTTAACTCAGTAGAAAATCTGTAAAAAAAGGACGGTTACTATTGAAACAATAATACTTTAAAAGGTGGTAAGGCCCCTGTTGGAAATAATTCAACATAATATTTTGAGGTATCCTGTACCTACGCAAACTTTTGAAAATGGAATCCATGACGGCGTAATTGCTGTCAAATAACATAATACAGAAACAAATACGAAATTATTCTCTTAATAAACACAAAAAAACTTTTTACATTTAATAATTCGTTTGGTACAAAACATTCATTTGTAAAATGTCAATACAAGATACTTATATGAATATTAAAAGTAACATATCATTGTTTTATGTGCCTTGAAAATACCAACCAATAAATTTCGAAAAGGTTTGCAGTCTCGTAAAGTGCTGAAGCCAGTATTTCAATGCGTAAACTACATACCCTTTTCCTATCTAGCCCTTTGTTCGGTACTTATCATAATTTAATTGGCAGCCATTGGCCTGTGTTGATATTTCAATTTCCCCCCAGTTCGCCTTGGTAAGTTCATTGCTGCCAGTAAAAGACCGGTATATATCTAACTGACTGTGGTTTTGAAAAACCTCTAAAAGACAGTGAACACGTGTACTATTATTAATCAACTTATTGGATATAAGACGGATTTAAAAAAGACAATATTTAATTCGTGTCGTTAATATTCAAATTGAATTGACATCTCAATGTCGGTAAGCCATATAAGGTCATTGATACCATAAAATAGGTAATAATTGGAAAGTTACGGATTTGATATAAATCTTGTTAAAAATTCTGTTGTAATGTATTCATTATTATAATTATATACTCGAATTACAGGAATTTTAAGTACCTATATATTAAATTCTTGGGGATTTTAAAGGTTACATTAATTTAAAAAAACAAACCATGACACTGGTCCATGATGATATCATTACGAGTTTCCAATTTATTGTCACGCGTGTAACTACAAAAAAAGAGTTTATTGTATAATTTTCTTGTTCGAAAATGATCGTTTGATATTTTAAAAGTGCACCTTCACAGACAAAAAAGTGTTGTGACTCAAATGATAAACATGAATTTTGATTATTGGATATACTTTTTTCCATGATTTATAGAGTGGATATTATTCAAAATTACTTAGGTAACAATGACTAATAGAATATAATGTGTTTAAAATAAAATACAAATGTTTTGAAAACATGCCTTGTTCCTGAAGTGTCTCCTGTGAAAAGTTTACGCAAAAAGTCCCGTGCAAAAACTCAAAGAAGTCTTAAGACTTCCAGAACATTCTATCTCAGCTTACATTGACGAAAGGCTCGAGCTATCCTTACATAATCAGGGTTGGTTGGTGCATGAAGGCCATTAGTGGCGGCTCCTGCCTGGCAAGCGGCAGGCGGCGCGGTTTGCTCCCCGCTCGTCATATCGTACGCCTCGCCAAACCCGGCATTTGCCGGTGAGAAACAGAGAGGAACGAAGCAAAGGGTAATTAGATGAGGCATTTCAATAAAATATCTCCGGTGGAGTGACGAAAGGCAGCTAGCGGAGACTGGATAGGGGGAGCCGAAGATCGGGCTCAGTGGCGTTCGCTGGGAGAGGCCTACCACCATCAGTGGATGACCATAAGCTGATGATAAAACGATAGCAGAAATTATGCAGTGATAACAAGAATACGCAGTGACACACCAAATAGAATAAGGCATAGAACTCGAAATTATGCTTCCCATGTGTATCTTCACTTTTATATGCAAATAAATAACCTTTCGCAATAATATCATTGCGTCTATCTAACTTATGATGAAATCGAGACAGTTGTGACAATGTGAAATCTGTTAGCCAGCGTAGTAAGTTTTACTGGAAATAATAATTAATGTTTTTCTTACGGAAACCTGGGTCACTACCACCACCTATAAAGTATTGTTGTTTTTATAGTAACTGTCAATGTTTGGCAGTAATATTTATAACATTATTGCAAAAGAGGTGGTAAGGGGGCAAGTACTTAAGTTTTTTTTTTGAAGGACTTACACTGTTGGCCGTGAGGTGGCCTTTACAGCTTTACCGGAGGAGTGGCGAGCGCAGAGTGCACTCCAACCAAGGCCTGAAGGGCGGAAAGGGGTGGCAACTAGCTCAAGGGCGCCACAGAGGGCACGACCTCGGCTTGGGCAGTTACCGTGAGGGGAGAGGTAGTGACTGCGCTCCTAGGTGCAAAGATGCACCTACGAGCGGAAGAGGGGGTTCCTCGACCTCACCGGCGAGATCGGTGTCTGTTTGAGGTTGGTGTAGGTGTGTTGGTGGCCCTCTCAACGCCCGGGTCGAGGAGGGCGGTGATCGTGTCGGGAGGATCAATGTGTGCGCGGGGTCTGGCTCGTAATTGCCGGCGGCGACAATTAGAGGATTTAAATGCGACGCGGCTTTCTTAAAATTGCGTTCGGACGCTATTTTTAAGTGTTTTCGAATTGAGAAGAGGCCAAGGTCGGAATGAAGATCTACGTTCCGTATGTACCACGGGGCACCTACGGCCCTACGGAGAAACCGGGACTGCACTACTTGCAGGCGGTTGATGTGTGTCTTCGCCGCGTGAGCGAAAACCACACTGGCATATGACATAATGGGGAGGATGCGTGTTTTGTAAAGTGTCACCTTATTTCAAAGGGACATTTTACTCCGCTTGCAGATCAAATAGTGAAGGCGACCGAGCACAAAAGCTGCTCGGTTGCTCACCGTTCTAAAAGTACTTAAGTCGTCAATAAACAAAATTATAAAGACATAGGACTCTACCACCCAATCGGAATGAATTTACTATGGATAATACAGGGTGGAACAAAAGTTCGTTTACATTTGAAATGATGATTTAAAAGAAACTAGTACCTAATGTGAGATAAAAACTGTTCATTTATTATTAAAGTAAACAAAATGGGATTTGATTTTTTTAAAATTACATCATCCTTAAGTGGTCTTCGACTATTTTATAGACCTCAAAATAGACGCTTTCAAGCCAGGCGGTGGTTAAGGGGCTGCAGAGGAGAAATTGTCTACCTTTACTTCACTGGTTCATGAGTAGGTTACTTAAATACCAATTCTGTTATAAATTATAAGACTTTATAGGTGTAATATAAACCTGAACATTGTCTGGGAAAATACGACTATTGCACCTAATAAACATCAGCAAAACAATACATTGTATATTAATTTCATTTCAAAGATTTATTGTTTGTATCCCCGAGTAAACATAAACTGGGCGTGCGGTGCGCCGGCGCACAATCATCCGCGAAATCCTTGTTTAGTTTCACGACTAATTACTGGCCTCGCCTTCACCACGCTCGCCTTTCCCATTCCGGCAATCAAACAACCACTGAAGTGCTGATCATCATCAGTACGGTAGCTAATAGATATTATTTTATATCCGGATACTTTATACATATCTCTATGACGGTTCCACACGTGTGATTTTGTTTTTTTTATTTCCGTCACGTTTCTAAAGTTTCAGGATCTATTTCACGAAGTTAATATTTTGATCGCTATAGATTTTGAAATTAAACTATTTTACGGATTTTATCGCGTTTATTTACTATTTTATTTTCCCGACGTTTCGGCTGCTTTACAGCAACCATGGTCACGGGGGGACTGAGGTGTTAGACGTCCTGATGTCATAGTTAATAACTGGGTACCCTCATATTTAGTTGTTGTTTAAAATCCGTAAAATAGTTTAATTTCAATGTATAGTATTCGCGTAAATATAAGAATACAATACGCCATAGATTTATTTTAGATCGAAATATTAGATTTTATACTACTAATGAATAGGTAATATGTTTTTAATTAAGGCGCAAAACATACATTATGTTAAATCCAAAAAAATATGAAAGTATGTGCCTACTTTCTATTTTCAAATTTTTATTCCAGATTTTTTAATATTAATTAATGTCTCTCACATTAGCATTTATCTCACTATAATGTGTTCTTAATTATTTCCTAGGCCGAATCAAGTTTAAGTTTTAATGTTATTAGACCTGTAATTATTTTAACAATGCATAATTGCAATATTGATACAGACAGGTTAGCCTATCGATAACTAGTAGGTAGGTATATAAAACCATTGACATACTGTAATTAAAACAAGCTGAAAGAATTCAATTAATTTATCAACGAGATTGATACAAGTGACTTAATAACTGCATTCTATACAAGTCAAATATTTTGCAATTATTTTCTATGCATTAGAAAATATATGAAGTTGCGATTGCTAAACGGCCTGAACTTACTTGGGCGAGCAAATTCACTTGTTTTTTTTTGGAAATGTACTCTGCGCCAATACATGATTCAACTAGTTATTATATAAAGAGGGAGCTTTTCACACGTCCAATTGTGTCTTGGACTTTCACGACTACGAATTTGTCTGTTAATGTATGCCAAGCAAGCTTAATATAGCAATGGTAGCCGAGTGGTCGAACGCACGTCTTGCAAATTAAAGTGTGCAGGTACAAACCCCGGCTCGCACCTCGGGGTTCCATGTGCGAATCTCATTTTCATCCGAGATTATCACTTGCTATGAAACGGTGAAGGATAACATCGTGAGGAAACCTGCACGTCTGAGGGAACTTGTCTAGTTCTCGACAGATGTGTGAAGTCTGCCAACCCGCACTGGGCCAGCGTGGTGGACTATGGCCTGAAATCCCCCTCGCATAGAGGGGAGGCCCGTGCCCAGCAGTGGGACGTTAAAAGGGCTGTAGTAGTATGCCAAGACATATAAGACAGGGCTAGATTTTTGGATGTTTTTTGTCTTTTTAATATCATTGACATAAAAATTATAATCGATAGGTTAAATGCTATTTGACTTAAGCGGCATTTTGTTGACTTTACAGGAGAGCATACTCATTCAAAGCAGAAAAACCCGGCCAAGTGCGAGTCGGACTCGCGCACGAAGGGTTCCGTACCATTATCTATAAAAATGGCAAAAAAAATCACGTTTGTTGTATGGGAGCCCCCTTAAATAATTATTTTATTCTGTTTTTTAGTATTTGTTGTTATAGCGGCAACAGAAATACATCATATGTGAAAATTTCAAATCTCTAACTATCACGGTTCATGAGATACAGCCTGGTGACAGACGTACGGACGGACGGACAGCGATGTCTCAGTAATAGGGTTCCCGTTTTACCCTACGGGTACGGAACCCTAAAAATTAGCAGATTCTAAATATGTATATAAATCAATATTATAAATAAATAAATATCAGCCCGAAGTGTCGCTCAAGTCAAATAGCCTCCCCTCGAATTATATCCTCGTCAAAAGCCATTTCATTGAAAAATGATCGTCTTGTATGAATAAATACAGTTAGTTTTGGTATAAGCATAAAATATAACGCGAGCGTATGTTTTTTTTATTTGAAGGACTTAAGCTGTTGGCCGTGAGGTGGCCTTTACAGCTTTACCGGAAGAGGCGAGCGTATGTATTGATGGCCTGGTTACGCGTAGTTCTTCTAGCTTCTATGTAGAGTTAAGTGCCATTCAAATACAGAACATAAACAAAATGCCACATCCTATTAATCCATGTTTCTATACTGATGGTCAATGTAAAAGTGCAAAAAGGAGCATCGTTAGAACGAACGGTCTGACCCACTTCTGCAGTGTCCCCCTCCCGGCGTGTTTCATCCACCCCCTACAAGAGGTTCAGCGCCGCCAACCGCGGAAAACATCCGCCCTCATTTGTCGGCAACCGCTGCGGCTGAATTATCGCCATTCAACTATCGCGGATAAGCCCGGCTTAGCTTGTCGGTGAATCCCTTTACAAGCTTGCAAAATTCTGCGGTAATGAGAAACGTTTAAATATGTAGTGAAATTTACTGCTTTTTACTTTAGTTTGCAGTGTATTTAAAAAAAAAAACTACACTGGATGGGGCGTCAACCCTCTGCCGTCACCCGTTGACTGCGTCAACCGTCAACAAACTCTGGGTCAATATGCATAAAGATTAAATTTCTTTCGTAAAAGTCAAGCCTCCACGCGTCAAAAGTCGTTCGTACTGTCTTTCTCATTTCGTTGTAGAATGAACTTTTTCGATGCGTTAATACAGTTCATTTTGGTATGGCATAAAAATTTACACACGAGTGATGACGCTCCAGAGTGTAGGAGGCCTAATAAGTTTCATGCGTAAACAATAAAGCGGGTTACAGACTACGCTATAATATATAGCACAACAATATCGCGCACCATACAAAGCTAATAATACAGTACAGTGTGAACGTGTCCATAGCAATGTATGGTGCGCGATATTGTTGTGCTATGAGCTATATACTATTATTATATTATAGCGTAGTCTGAAACCCGCTTAATAAAGTTACTAGCGATTTTCTTACTTTGGGATTGTACGATAACAACCTAGGTATGAGTTGTCTGGCGATAATCATTTATTTATATTTAATTAATTGTGTACTTGCGCAATTGTTAAAAAAGATTTAAGATATTTGTAAAGTTCCTTGAGAATATTAAAAATTGGAGCATGCCGTTTGAAGGTTAATTGAAATATTAACCGTGATGAATCAACACAACACAATAAAGTACCTATCATTATTCAGAAGGATGAAGAACAATAATATTTTGTAAGCTATACATTACACTATTTAATGACGAAGGCTTAGTTTAATGTTTGGCTCGCCTCACTGATCCAGACAGTTGCGAGTTCGATTCCCGCCAAAGGCCAAATTTCGGAATTTTTCCTATGTATGTATCTACCGATATTTATATATTTTATTTATTTAAATCTATCACAAGTATTTAGCCAATGACCATATCAGCGCAAACGTAGTTTCCATACTAATTTTATAGTTTCAGACGTCTGATTCGCTCGCTCGCTCTCTGTCTTACTCGATACGAGAGGAAAAGACAAAATCAACATATTTCATGACATAAGTCTAGTCTTGACGCATATGCTACAATTACAGTGGAGTTACTATCCAAATCAATATATTATCATGATATTACTCGTAACTGTAACGTCAATCAAACACGGAGGCGGGTGGTAGACTGTGTATTCGAAATATTGGATCACATAAATAGTAAACAATTATCAATATACCCAACAGTATCCAATTATGATGTCATCATGAATAAGTAAACGAGTGACAATTAAAATCGATATTATCTCAGAATTCGATATCACTAATGTCACAATATATCGATCATCGATTTTGCAAGAATACGCAAAGACCTGTTTTAAAATTGTCGCAGCATTAAAGAGACCTTACTTCATCTTTTAATTTAAGGGTTAGACCCTTGTCGGTGCATCTGATGAGCTTCTGGCTTATGTAGAATGTTAGTGAGACGAGAGAGAAATCGCACGTCAGTTTTTTTGCCAATATGAAAACGAACTCTGTCTCAATACACATTAAGATTGAATTTCGGTCGTAAAAGCCACGCCCGCAGGCATCAAGATAAGTTCACGCACAACGAAATGACAGTGATGTCATTTCATTGTAGAATGAACCTTTCCTGTGTCAATAGAGTTCGTTTTGGTATGTGCGACAAATTTTACGCGCAAGCGCCGAAGCCTAGTGTTTCCCGTATAGTATAAGACAAACACTACTAATGTATACGGCGTATACAATAGTACCTAATAGTAATAATATACCTAAGAGTAATAGTCTTTGGTCCAGTGTGCAGGAGGACTAATATTTGTGACACCGTCATTGCTGCGATAATCAATGAGTATTTACTTTTCTACTATTAATACAGAATGTTTTCTTTGTTACAGGTAGGAGTAGAAAGTATCCGAGCCCACCGTTTGAGCCCGATTTGGAACCGAATTGTTATCATCGTAAGGGACTCTTAAATATCAACATCTCAACTTTTTTTTTCAATCCTATTTCGATCTTAACATCGTTATCATATTCATTATCTATGCCTATTTACAACTAACCTTTTTTAAATACAATAATAAGGTAAAATAGTGGTGTACTGAGTATTATTCTGATACTATGTACGCAGGCATCGTTGAATTTTTAAAAAGAAAATCATCATACACGGACCTGTGTACGACCTCTTTAGAGCTAAGCATAGCTCTAAAATGGTCGTACACAAGTCCGTGTATGATGATTTTCTTTTTAGAACTGTTTAAATGAACTGTTTAAATATAGGATCAATACATGATATGATATCATGTATTTTTCACCGTCGAAATATTTATACAGACTGTTTTACGATGCATTGTTTTCATGAGCTACGAGTTTTAAAAAATGTTTTGCGTTCAAGTACCTAGTCCAGAAATAGTGCAATGGCAATGGGAACTTGCATTGCTTCGTTAATTAAATAAATTGGATTCAGGTATTACGGTTATTAAATTATTTTACAATTAAGTATAAATAAATACATCATCATGCCTGTATTCCCCGAAGGGGTAGGCAGAGGTGCGCTGCAGTGCTCTCACACTTCGCCGATATATTTTGGTCCCAATATAATAGTGGGCGAGCCTATTGCCATTATACCGGGCACATTCTCCCTCAATACGAGGGTGATTTTTTTGGACTATAGTCCACCACACTGGTCCAGTGCGGGTTGATGAACTTCGCCGTTTCATAGCAAGCGGTCTCGGATTATAATGAAATTCGCATATAAACCTAGAGGTGCGAGCCGGGGTTTCGACCTGCACACTTTGCAAGGCACGTTCGGCCACTCGGCTACCACTGTTACCTACTTTACCATTAAAGTTATTTAATTAAAGTCGGATTTCAAGTTTCGATTTTGTTCGTCGTATGTTTTTAGTATGCCCCTTTAACTTCTTCTTAAAAATATTGTGGCACTATTTGTTATTGCTACATATTTTTTTGGAACTAAGCCCCCTTCAACCCCCAATTCCACCTTTAAGATATTGAATTCCGAAAATATTTTGGTAATGGGGCCAATCTTGTGGAATTAAATCATAACAAAAAAAACAAAACCAGTTCTCAAACGTTGGAGATATAATAATACTAGTTGAATTAAGAATCTATTCCTTTTTTGAGGTGTACTGCAGCGCCTATTGATATTATATCGGATGTGTCACGACTTCCTCTCCTGGATTTGTGAAATTAACTACCAAAATGTCACAGTGCGGGTTAGCAAACTTCACACGCATGTCGATAGGTGTGCAGATTTCCTCACGATGTTTACCTTCACTGCACAGCAAGTGATAACCATCGTTATTATTAAAAAATGAAAAATTCCCAAACTACGCAATCGTGAGTATTGCTAAATCTGGTCGTCATAGTATCAATCGCCACCATCTTGATACCCCTACTACTTTCATACGCTATACATGGTGTATTAGAAGTCCGAAATACTTTTTTTTTTAATTTATAGACGGTAGGCTTTATGAAGATGCTTAGTGAAGGCAGATTATGCCTCAATACCATTATTTCTGAGTTACAGACCTTTGAGTATTTGTAACAATTATCGCGTTGTAGCCCTAAGGTACACCCATTCCCTATTTAACCCTATAAAATTTCACAAAACAAAACTTTTTTTATTTATTTAGGACCAGAGATATAGCAAGATTTAAAATTGGCGGGGAAAAATCTGAAATATCCTGTTCTAATTTTAATCATATTTGTATACCATTCGGTTGTATAGCCGATACTCATTTATACGATAAAGTATTGTTTCTGTCTTGTATATATACACCCTGTATAGGTAGGTACACTACTCAAATATGTTTATAACGTATATACAACGCTTATTAAAACCAGTGTGCCATCTGAACTGGCTAAACAGCATTGTGACATTTGAACTAGCAAGTAGCAGCCACAAGGCCGAACTTCATGCATTCAGCTCATCATATTAACCGTCTAGACTTGGCCAAAAAGTCTCGTGGCCAAGTCTAGACGGTTCAGTCGAACATAACCAACGAGGAAGTATACATGCTTATAAAATAAAAGCTAGAAAAGGCTTTCACACATTTATGGAATCCAATACTAGACGGACACGAACGTATAATGATAATTAGAAAAAAAAAACTATAAATGAAGATCAACTACACTTTGCATTTATAATTACGTACGCCTATATTTATAGAATGTTATAATATTTTTAAGGTGCCAAAATGGAGTACTTTTGCCCTTAAAATACTATTGTAGGTATTGGTACATTCTTCCAATGGGAATTGCGAAAAGTTTGGTGAGTGGCAGTACAATCACATACGCAATCCCTTAACGAAATTAGGCTGGGTCTAAAAAATAACAAACATACAAACATTATATAGCGTGTCATTAATTAAAATTGTATGACATACAGGTGTACCAGAAGTCCGAAATAATACTTTGACGTTTGCATAAGTATCGGTGTACAAATTAATGGTTACAGGTATATAAATATGGCCAAAAATGTATCCCTTTTCAAAACTAATCAAATTTTATTCGAAATATTCATATTATGAATTACGAATATTAAAAGCCGCCCCTCGTAATTGTACCTTACACTTTTCAATAGGGTTATGGAACTAATCTAACGCTATATTTCGATGCTTGTGACACATATACAAAGGTCTGTAACACAGAAACTATAATAGTTAGGTACATTTTGCTTTCACTAAACATTCTATCAGGGACTTTACCACCACCTCTTAAGTATTGTTTCAATAATAATTTACAGTTACTACGGTTTGACAAATTTTGTGCTGACTTAACTGTCGAAATGTGGTGTTGGAGGCGGATGTTACGTATTCTATGGACAGCACGCCGACCCAACGTATCCATTCTAAAAGACCTTGGTATAACAAGGCTGTCCGTTATCTGCTCCCAACGGATACCCTGACAGCCTAGAGAAGCTAATGGTAGTTCATCAGGTCGACGGGAAAAGATCACCGGGTCGCTCACCTACACGATGGTCAGACCTAGTAAAGACGCTCACTGGCCTACCCAATAACCCAAGCCATTAAAACCGCCGAGAACAGGAACACGTGGAAGACCATAGTTCATCAAGTGATCAATACGTCAGACTAGACACGACCTTCAGTAATGAAGATGCTGACTAAGAAGAAGTCGAGAACTGAAAGTAAATAAACATTGCTGCAAGTAGGGTTGCCAACCATACTTTATAATAAAGTATCCTACTTTATTTTTGGTAATTATACTTTTTTGCATACCAATAAAGTATGTGAAAATACTTTATTTCCAACCTTTACTATGATGCGTAAAATAAAACACTTATTATGGGTACTTAACTATTTAACGGTACACATAAGTGAAAACGGATGATGGAAACTATTTATAATTACTAAACACACACACACTAATGTTAGATGTGGTGTGTGGTGGTGATTAATGTCAAACAAGCTTTGAAACATTTACAGATAGCAAAAAAAAAATTGTTAACGTTTTTAAGGCAATAAAAACATAAAATTTGAAAAATACTTTTCGTCTTCTAAATACTTTATTTTTTTCCTTTCCAAACCATTATATACGTTTTTTTTTGTCAAAAAAGTTGGCAACCCTAGTTGCAAGACATGTGGTGGTAAGGGGGCAGCTACAGTATATGGAACAAGAATATTATTTCGAACTTCTGATACGACTCGTATACACATATGCGCCTTAATTATAGTTGTTTGTAAAAGTCAAGGGCGTCGTGCGATCTTCGGAACACCTCTCGGCCATCCGAATACCGATCGCGGCGAGTCACCTGCCGTTCACATCGGACCGCTTAGTTCTACTATTTTTTATGTCCCCCATTAATCCCTGCGCCCGTAAACGCGTCAAAATCAAGTCATTTTTTACATAAAACCATTTTTTTATGGTTCCGTCTATCAACTTTTCTTTTGGCAATATCTAAGGTAAGCGATAGAGCCACACATTTAAATGGAAATTGGAAAACGAACTGTGTTTAGTCATAGAAGAAGCACATTTTACAATGAATGACACCGATGATGCGTGGTCGATTGGCTTTTACCACTTAAAATCAAACTTTATATATTTTAGCACAGAGTATATTTTTGAAAAACGTTTTATTATTTCGCTTGTCTCAGTGAATGTAGAGCATCGAGCTGTTACCTGGGCTGTATATAGTTCATCCGCATTGTCAACGTGTCGTAGGTATTTAAAATTAATTCCATGAATATTTTCGTATATAGGTTCGTTACTGCTCGCTTTATATCACGAACGTCCTATAAAAGCAGTTAGTACATATTTATAATTCCAATAATTGTTTTTGTTGTTTAACTGTTGTTATACCAAAATGAACCGTATTAACTGTTCTAAGAAGCACATTTTTCAATGAAATGTAATCGATTATGCGAGCGAATATTGACGCGCAGTCGTATGGCTTTTACCAAACAAATTCACTCCTTATGTACATGTGTACAGAGTATATTTTTAAATAAAGGGTCACAGTTTTTCGCCCACCCCAGTAGTTGCAGGCCTTCTTATGAATATAATGTAGTAAACGCCACATAATTGGCGGATAATTACATAGTTATTTTAATTTTTAAATTAATGCCATCGTTTATTGTGGACATGTAAACGTGCATTTATCTTTTATGTAAGTCGGTAATTGAAAAGAATAATTACTACTTTTACTTACATTAATTTCTCGAAAGTCCTCATATAAAAATAAGAGAAGATGAATAATTATGAGAAAATTACGCTTTATATGGCATATTAATCTTAAACAAGTTAATTAAAAAAGCATAATGTTAACTACCCATTTATTTACTTGCATACCTACAATAATTATTTTGGTCCATGTTCGTGCCGGGTCGACTCCATTGATAACTGCGATGCAATCAATAATGAAACGTATACTTTAACAGTTAAAATTAATATTCCTTATATATTATGAGCGAATCTAAGGTTGGTATCATTTAAGTTTTTTATTTTGTATGTTACCGGATTCTCTATTGCAATATCATCGTAGGTTCTTAATAAATTAAAATCTATATATATATATATCCCCAATCCCCATTTCCCTTATCCGATACCCACCATAACCGATTTCATTCATCTTATTTTTTATTCCTTGCAAAAAAAGTTAAGAAAAATGAAAATAATTAGCGTTCCTAAATTTCACGCGTAAGAAGTTGCAAGCTCAGCTAGTAATCTAAATAAGGTACTTAGTTAGAAAAAAAATAGTGCAACTTTCTCCAAAATTTTAGGTAGGTATCGCTCGCAACTCTATCCAGTTTATTCAACCACAGATAAAAGACTATGGACAATATAATAGAGTTGACGCTACACAATACAAGCCGGGTGCGGTACAAAAAAGTTCCAAAGGTAATTGCACCGTGTCTAGGTCTTGAGTCGGCAGACCTTGCTCTTTGTCGGCTCGCGACAAAGATACTATTACGATACTAAGTAGAGTATACACTTTTGATAGCTCTACCATGAATTATACGCACGTTACTCACGAGCGTCTACGTATATTTATGTGGGCTGGCGTCGTAAATAAAATTCAATTATTGATTATTAATTCTTTTATTTTACACTTTTTACAATTTTTTATCAATTTTTACTTCACATTTTTATCGTCTTCTGTCTTTTACAGCTTTCTACATTCCCTCTATCTAACGTTTCCACTTTTGTTCCTCTCTTTCATTCCTTGCGTTTTTTTTACCATTTATTAATCATCATATCAAATCAAAACACGTTTAGTTTAAAACAATATGAATCACATAAGCAAATCAATTATGGGTTACATATTTTAGTTATAAAAATATTAATAATTACAGCATATCAATTAAACTGTAAATTGTATTTTACTCCACATTTGTATGCCAAATGTTTAATGGCCATCCACCCGACTATCTATACATACAAATAAATTAATTTTAATTATCTGTTTGTAATGAAAAAAAAATAGCTTTTTTCTAAATGTATGTGAAAGTATATACGGTACACATAACAATGGAAAAATAAAAAAAATGTCTGTCCATCTGTCTGTCTGCCTATCTATTTGTTTCGGATAACCTCCAGGACTTTCACTGGCAGATAGCTATTTTTTTATGGAGCAAGGCTACGTTTTAACCGACTTCATAAACAGGAGGAGGTTCTTAATTCGACCCGTATGCTGTTTTTTTTTCTTTCAATTTCAACTGCCAATTTAGGTGTGTATCTGCCTAGTCCTGGCGTAGTGTCGCGTCAAAGTAGATAGGTACTCCAAATGTAATAAATTATGAGGTTATTTCTAGCACCTAGGTTATTGATATCAGTTGTTTTTTCCTCCACGTGAACGAAGTCGCGGTCGTTACTAGTTTTAAATAAATAGCGGCCGGTTTTGAAGTTCTTTGTCAAGTATACATTTATTATAGTAATGGATAGCTCCACCATTTTAATGAAGCTATAAACCTATAAACGTGTGACTCAAATGACCTATTCGACTTATTGCAAATTATCGAGATATTTTTATTTGTTTGTAAAATTATTACACATTTAATACCTTTAAACTTACATTTTATGAGTCAATATGTCTAACAATGAATTGAAATGTTTGACAATATTGAAAAGCATGACTGAATCGTAAAATGTGTACCTACCTCCATCAAGGACTACAAACTGCCCAAGATGCAGTTCTTTATGCCAAAAAAATGCTCTTTAGGGGTAGGTACGACCGATTTATATTATGCATTCATTTGTTTTTATAACTAGAACATTACACAAAATACATATTCGGAACCATTCATGCATCTTGCTCGCAGAACCTCATTAATACAAATATAATCTTCATCCGCAAACAATTTCAACCCAGGGTGAGAGTCCAGGACATCGTTGAACGCGGTAAGGGTGCGCGGAACTGACATATTGCGGGTCATGATCAAATAATTATCTTATTCGAAGATCATGATAGATAATTCATTATTGTAGATACGTACACACAGTTTATAAAAAGGTATAAAAACAAAAACAAGGATAACATAATAGGATAAATTAGCGTGCTCTACGCAAAGTGCGATTTCTTAAAACCTTTGGAAGGGGGATTTATTTAGAAAGCTTATCCATTGACATAAATTTACTCATCATTTATGAGGAGTATATACCTAAAGCCAAGTCATTTAAGCCTATAGCAAAGGTCAATTATAATGTAGCTACATGATGGAACGCAGTTTGCGCCATCTTCGTTAGACCGCGCTTGACCACAAAAATGTAGCTTTCAATCCGAAGGTTGCATAAAGGCTTCGCTTATTTTATCATTGTCGGACTTAGTAGAACCGGCACGATCGCAGCGAGCGCATGCGTGGTTGCTCGTGCGCATATACATCCGCGTTTTTAAAGTTACAAAGTAGCCGCCCGCTAATGAGGTGACAGTGAGTGGTGACAGAAACGTGAATTTGGTGTAAGCGGACTTCGTCAATATTAAAATGGGGCCAAAAAAAAATTTGCATAAAAATTAACTGAAAAGTATTTTATTGGTTATACAAAGAATTCGTCACGTGTTTTTTTTATTACATTCGACCTTGACATTAGCTAATAGGACGTTATATATGGATTTATCTTTTAATGTCCTCGTCTGTTTCTTTAAATTAATTTTAAAAACGTTGCATGATAATTCCAAGCGAGAGTGTCGTATATCGAATTTTCTTAATAACCGGTTTTAGTGTGATGAAACTAGTAATATGAGTTTCTTGGTAGTTTCTCGGGTACGGCGGAGTTGGAGGAAATAGTTATATCCTGCAGAATGGAATATGGATGCAGGGTTGGCTCTACAGCCTCTTACCACCACAATGCAGCATCTTGCGGCAATGTGTTTAATATTAGTTTAAGTTTAACGGTAAATGAATATAAAGTTAGTTCAAATCATAATTGATAAATATGTTAAACAACATATGATAACATAAATAATAATTAAAAAAGACTTGATCCGCGTGGGATGGTGGCAAGAACGCTGGCTGCATTTCCTCGTTGAATAGCAAGTCCTATTCGTTGAGCGAGGAAAGAGCCAGCCCTCTTGTCACCTGTGGAAGTTAAGTTTTCGACAGTTAACTTCTGTAAAAAACCGGCCAAGTGCGAGTCGGATTCGCGCACGAAGTGTCCCGTACCATTATCTATGGAAACGGCAAAAAAATCACGTTTGTTTTATGGGAGCCCCCTTAAATATTTATTTTATTTGTTGTTAAAGCGGCAATTGAAATACATCATCTGTGAAAATTTCAACTCTCTAACTATCACGGTTCATGAGATACAGCCTGGTGACAGACGGACGGACACCGAAGTCTTAGTAATAGGGTTCCTGTTTTACCCTTTGTGTACGAAACCCTAAAAATTTACAGTCACTATTGAAACAATACTTTAAGAGTTGATGGTAAGGCCCTTTTTCCACCGTAGCGTAATAAACATCAGTAGTAGTTGCATTTCGTAACGTTTCGAAAACGAAAGGTATTTTCGTTGCGTGGGTCATAAAATTGGTCCTTATGATATTGAATGCAGGCTAACAGGTCCGCCGGAACGAGGAACCTCGAGTTTTGAAAGGTCTCACACGAAGGTCCTTATGTGATAATGATGTTATGTGATCTCCACTGTTGTAATTCTTTATCAAACTATCATGAAATGGGGAATCATTGTTAATCGATTTTTCTAAGTAGGAAGTTCCTATTTTTATCCATATTTATATATACTCGCAGCAACTGACTAATAATTCCTTCCTATATGCATAGCGATAGCAAGCTTCAATTACCGACTGGCTGTTATCTACGACAGCGTCCGCGTGGAATTAAAAAAAAGTAAATATTGTAGCCTTGGTGACTCCTTTTGACACTAGCTATATACCAGTGAAAGTCCCGTCAAATTGGTCCAGCTGTTCCAAAGTTTACTTAGAACAAACAGAAAGACATTTTTTTATAAATACCGTAGTTATCTTTTATACGCTTTTATTTTATCAAGCTGTTATTGTATCAGTACAGACACACAGCTCAATCTTATTTACTTGTATAACGCATACATTTGCCCATGATCCGTCTCACACGCGTAAGAAGTAAAACACGGTAGGTAGCCTAACGATAATTTATACGTGACGTAGTAATTAGAACGTTAATATGATATTGATATTCAATTCTAATTAGATCGTCTAAGTATATCGTAGACTAGGACACCTGTTTGCGACTGTCAAGGATTTTTAGAGATCACTTAAGTCCTAGCTTCCGTACGAATTGATAACAACGTACGAAGTGAAAAGTTATTCAATGATGCTTACATTTTTAAATTGATTCTAAGAACTTTACGAAACTGAGCCAAAAACGTTATATGATACCCACTTCATATTCTTAAGAACACTTTTGTAACTCAGATTTACCAGAGTAGTAAAAGGTATACAAAAGACTTTCTTGAATATCAAGGACATACTTTATACCTGTGTCATATTTCATTCGGATGTACTGCAGCTGTTGCTATGTAATTTATTTATATACATTCAAGATTATATTTAACTATTTAAAATTATATCAACTGATTTAATCAGATGATCATAAAACATACTACAATAGTATGGCGGCGGGGTCTAACAAAAAGTCTTCATCGTTTTGAATTTCGAATGTCAAAAAAAATGTCAGTCGATAGTATTGCCTCATCTCACCTTTGGAAAGGTGACTTTATCGTACCCGAGTGCTTCATTTTGTCTTTTTGCGAACACTATCTGGTGCAAGGAAGATTCGGGTACTGACTCACAAAGGTCACGCCTTTTACATTTGCATTTACCACGTGCTTGCTGTCACTAGTAATTTTATTTTTTTATTAGACCGTAAAGTTTATTTTTCTTTTTATTGTCTATGAAACAGTTAGTAAGTTAATATTTAAAAGTTAGTAACTATCGAGCAAAGCTTACGGATAACTTACACCCCTATATATTAAGCACTCGATATGATAGAGCAAAGAATTTGCATAATATTTAGAAGTAGCGACATACACTTTTCAAAACGACATTGTTATCTGAATGGCGATAACAGCCGAGAACCTTATGGGGCGGGCAATGTAATTTGGTAACAATAAAATACTACAAAGGCTTCCGTAACAGGGCGCCGTGTACACTTAGCGAGGACTCAAACTCCATATATTTAAAGGCTTCGTTGATCTGAGCGTTACTTTATACCCAGCTGCTCCGGTTTATGACTACTTGATAGAAATAGTCCAGTTAACACGTGTTTTGACGTTAATAGAAAGTCATAGATGATATAAATAGCATGTTTCTGAACAGAGCTAATAGTACAGCAGGGGCTAGACATATGTCACGGATTCTGTCGCTTCGAGTCACTCGCTGTCTGTTTTAATTGATAAGAGAGAAAGAGATAAAATTGACATATTCCGTGATATAAGTCTAGTCTCTAGTCGTGTTCTAATCTTTATCCCCTTCATTGCCCATTTATAATGTGTATTTATTGAATTTGTTGTAGCTATTAATAAGTTGACACTAGCAGAATATCCTCTAGTCACAGGTGCAGCCATCCCTCATCCTATTCCATTAAATTTCATCGTTTTGTTAAAAAAATTACAAGAACTCATGGCGTGGTAGATTTCCCTTCTTAAGAAATAACATATCAGATTGAATTGATAACTAACAACTTACAAAACGTTGCATTAATGTGTTACAAATTAATTAACAAAATTAATGTAAACAACACAAAAATTGATCCTTCACTCGATGGTAATTAAATAAAACTATTAACTATATTTAAAGGTCTCTTAAATGTTTATCTATACATCTATACAATATACATATACATATACAAATAAATAAAATTGGAGTGTCTGTTTGTAATATCAAAATAACACTTTTTTACCAAATGCGTATGAAAGTATATACGATACCAATAACGAAAACGCAATTTTAAAAAAAATTGTCTGTCTGTCTGTTTGTTTGGGGTAAACTTCTAAACGGCTGAACCGATTTCAATGGGACTTTCACTGACAGATAGCTGACGTTCCAAGGCGTAACTTAGGCTACTTTAATTTTAGAAAAAGCATTAGGGTTCCGCGGGAAAAACATAATACCCATATTTCCGGGTAATCTCCCTAAAGTCCACGCGGGCGAAGTCGGGGGCACAGCTAGTAGGTACTATATTTATAGTAAGTTATCGCAATTTTTCTTTTTCTTAGAGGTAAACTCCCAAACGGCTGCACCAATATGGACGGCCTTTCACTGTTAGATAGCTACAAGGAGTAACTTATGGTTTTTGTTTCTAACTTCATAAAATAATTCAACTACTAACAAATAGTGACGAAGTCTCTGATTCGTCACCCCTCTCCTCCTATTTCGTTCGCTTTGTTGTGTACACAGTTTTATAATTGCCCAGATTATGTGTTGCACGTAACCCTAGATTTCACTGTAATCTATCATCTGAACTAGATATGAACCGCGTTGCTTTCAGATTCCCTCGACTCAATTTCACAAATAGTTAAGGCAACACAATCATGGTTTTCGGACCTTTCGCACATTGGGGCGACAACGCTTACACGTAAAGTTTTTTGCCATAGCAAAACAGACTGTATCGACTCATAGAAAAAAATCATTATACAAATAACTTACACTGATAGCGCGAGCGTATAGGGGGCGTGGCTTTTACCACAGAAATTCAATCTTTATGCATATTGATACAGAGTTCGTTTTCGTATTGGCTTCAAACTCGAATTGTGAAGATATATCTATCTTTTTTTATGTTGTGATCGTGAACGTCATCTCATGATGTCATCGACAAGCAAAACCGAAAGTGTTATTATAGATACGTATCTGCTTCTCAACGGAAATAATTTACTGCATACATTATAACCGATGATCGGATAAAATACGTTTATTTTTTTATTTGGTCGATAAACGCTTTTAAATGTTTAACCATATAAAAGACGAATAACAGAAGGTGCACTTGTACTGATTATATGCAAGTTATGTACCGATTTTATAAATCAATGATTTACGCAAGCCCTAAAATGAAACCACCTAATATGACTTAGGAACGCCTAATGCAAAATAACTAAATTTATATCTTAAAATTTCTAAGTTTTTCAGGTAACTAAGTAGGTATAGAAAAATACTCTAAGTTCTTCGGGCAACTGACATAGAAATAGTCTAATACAAAAAAAAGACGTGTTACCATAAATGGTCGAAAAAAAGCAAAAATAAAATCAAATATACCCACGCATTAGGTTGACCAAGTAGCACGCGGAAGGCATTTCGTCTGGTTTTTATTACCACTTATTAAAGGTATCGTGTCACCTCATTAGGGCTAGTTTGACGGCTACGCAATAGATGTGCAAACGTTACTGATCAGTGCTAAAGTGAGCTGTAAATATGTGGCAGAAACAAGTTCTGTGTGTCGTGCTGGTGGCGAGCTGGATTGGAGACACCTCCAGTGTCACCTACCCAAACAGTATCGGGAATGGAGTTAGCAAGTCAGGTGACGTATTACCAACAGTGACTTATTTTTGAGGGCAACTTAGCTGTCATAATCATTCATTATGTAACATGAAAATCCTAATTTGAATATTGAAGTACATAAATACATACACATACTCACGCCTGTATCCCATGGGGGTAGGCAGAGACTATATAATATAGAAAATTGAAGTGTTAGGAAATTATAGTGCACCAAGGCTCGAAACAAAAGGTAAGGGTGTTACTGTCACTGTAAGAGTTCTCAAAAGTTATATTTTAGAAGTCCGCTTACTCCCGCATTCGTTTAGATCCTTGTCGCACTGAATATATATGTTTTTTATTTATGGTTCGCACCTTTTTTGTCAGCTAGTATGCCTACAAAAAATTGTACGATCTTTAAGATCGGTCACCAGTGATAACATTGAACACGGAAATACACTTTTTGTTCTTTAATATCTATTGTGTTATTATATCAGTGTAATACTAGCATTCGTTAATAGATTTCGTAGGTAGGCTACTGACAGTCTGTGCTCATTATTTACTCTTTATATTCCAATTATAATTCTTTTAGGTACTACCGGAACTAAGTAGCCAAGCTTAGAACGCTCATACTTGTAATAAAGAACACTTGGGACCCGTTGAACATAATATGATATTAATTGTTCTAACCTATGCTTTCTACTTTTTACCAGATTTTTGGATCCGGGTAATGTTTAAACCCTATTGGGAAAGTCGTAATTTTGTCTGTAGTCCCACACGTAATAATTTCAAGTAAAATGCACATTGCATTCTCTAGAGGGTAATAAATAAATTCATAAGTACACCGCACGATGGCATATCGATGCGATGACGTGTTTTAAATTCAATTTTGGTATTTACTGCGATACCATCACGATTCGTGGGTGGACATAATGTTCAATATTTGTCGTGTGGTTATCCATACATTGTCCATTCAGGTCGCGCGTCGCGAGCTTTTGTAAAATAACATGTTTATGTGCTGGTATCGTGAGTTTAATATGCTTGAAGATAGGTTTAGCATTTTTAGTGCAGGCCGCTCGGCCCGGTTTCTGTTCGATACCTATCAACGGCAAATTTCAGACATAGCCTTTTTAGAATTTCCCCCACTGCGAGTATTACTGGGAATGCCCCCAGTAAGTTGTATGTAAACTATGTACAAGTGTTGCATAGTTCGAGAAATCCCAATGTTCTTTTTTTCCTTAATCTTTAGTAAAATCCCAGATAGCAGTGGTAGCCGAGTGGTCGAACGCACGCCTTGCAAATCAAAGTGTGCAGGTTCAAACCCCGGCTCGCACCTCTGGGATATAAGTGCGAATCTCATTTTCATCCGAGATTATTACTTGCTATGAAACGGTGAAGGAAAACATCGTGAGGAAACCTGCACGTCTGAGGGAATTTGTCTAGTTCTCGATAGATGTGTGAAGTCTGCCAACCCGCACTGGGCCAGCGTGGTGGACTATGGCCTGAATCCCCCTCGCATTGAGGGGAGGCCCGTACCCAGCAGTGGGACGTTTAAAGGGCTGTAGTAGTAGTGTAGTAGTTAGTAAAATCCCAGTAAGTGTTATCTGGTGATATTTAATTACAAAAAAAAAAGATAGTTGAATACCAGAGAGGGAGGGAGAAAAAACAATTCCGAATCACCTGCTTAACATTATTATAAAGAAATTGTCGTTGCATTATTTAATTCGAAAAAAAGTACTTTCACTTTTTAATTGGATAAAGAGATATAATAATGAATCCAATTACGTGAAATTTATCGTAATTTCAAAGAAAGTACGATTGTATATAAAATTTCATTTAAATCTACATATTAAAACTCTGTATTGCATACATACGTAGATATATTTATATATATATACATACAATAATGGCATTGAAAAATTCACCTTTTTTACTCTGATGTCATTGCCAAAGTAATTAAAAAAATAAAATTAGCTAATCGTGTGGCAATTGGCAATATTGCATCAGGCATGCTAGTAACTAGTAACACCTTGTTAACACCCACGATATGTAAAGATGCGCACACGCCGATTTGAGGATACATTCACACATTGTTAAAATTTCGTAGCCGTGTTATTTACTAACTATTTACCATTATAAAAATACCAGCTTCTACTAGCAACTTCATCCACGCAGACTTATTAGATTATTCAACATCGTTTTAAATTATAGCCTACTAGCTGACCGGGCGAACTTCGTACCGCCTTAGAATGAGTGTTATACGAAAGCAGCGCCACCTACCGGGTCCCATTGCGATTCTAAACCATACAAAGAGCCACCTAAACGCATACAAAAATAATTATTTAAATCGGTCCAGCCGTTTAGGAGAAGTTAGCTTACAACGAAGCGAAGTGGCATTGATTTTTATATATATATTGATGTTATTCTGATGTATAGACAATAATACTCTAAAGTTTCATAAAAATCAAACAAGTTTTTGCGTGAAAAAAAAAATATACGGGTCGAATTGAGAACCTCCTCCTTTTTGAAGTCGGTTAAAAAGTAACAAACATCTATCCTCACAAACTTTATTATAGAAATAATATTAGTAGGATTCATATAGGTAATATTTAAACGTAATTATGGGTTATAAAAAGCTTAATAATAAAGTTTTTACCTCCCATGTGTATTTATACATGTTACGTCTTGTATAACCTTTACAGCGTTATTTAAGCGTGAAAGGTTGTTGTATTTTTTTTTTCAATAGATGTATTTTTCTTATATTAATTTATCATAGTCGGACAATATAAACGTCTCCACTCTAATAAGAGAAACGTCTCCACTCTGCCGAGATGCGAATGTTGAGATGGATGTGTGGAGTGACGCGAATGGATAAGGTGAGAAATGTGTATATCAGAGGTCGTATAAAAGTGGCGCCCATAACAGAAAAAGTAAGAAGTAGGAGATTAGAATGGTTTGGACATGTGATGAGAAGAGATGAGAATCATGTGACTAAAAGAGTGATGAGTATAAATGTGGACGGATATAGAGCGAGAGGAAGACCCAAGAAAAGATGGATGGACTGTATACAGGGCGATATGAATGAGATCGGAGTGGATGTCAGTATGACGGAAAAGCGAGATGAATGGAAGAAAAAGACATACTGCGCCGACCCCAAATAATGGGACAAGGTAAGGCAAATGATGATGAGTCGGACAATATAAAAACGAAATTGAATAGGTAGTGCATTTGACTAAACAAGACAAGTGTAAAACTCTTATTTTTACGAGTGATTATTTACAAGTAGTTTCATTACTTATTTGTCCTCTAATGAGCTGTTAGCCCATTTGGTAGAATGCCCGCCTTGAAACATGGTACAAGTTCAAATCCTGGGCCCACCTTTGAGATTTTAATTTTCGAATGTAATTTTCTATAATGATGACGACTTGCTGAACAGTGAAGCAAAACATCATGAGAAAATCTGCACGTCTAGAGAAAGGCGTGTGAAGTTCACCAACCCATTAGGGCAGCGGAGCAAATATTTCTCGTATTGAAGGGGAATGGGCCCGGTATAATTGCAATAGGCCCCCCATTACATTGGGACCAAAATACATCGGCTTGTTGTTGGTGTACTGTAGTGCACCTCTGCCTGCCTGATGATGTATTTGTTTATTTCTCTAAGGTAGATACCTTCGATAAGGTAGATAATTTCAGTAAATTTGAGAGGTTGCGTAAAGTCAAAGATTCGACTTTACGCAACCTCTCCAATTTATAGAAATTCTTCAACAAAACAACCTTACAATGGCATTTTAAGTAAAAGTGTTCTACATTGCTTCTAGATTTGGATTATAACTCTTTATGGATCGAGGACACTGACGCTATTTGCGTCTATGTATCTCGATTTTAACTTTACGTTTATCCGGCGCACGCGCAGTTTCGTTTTGTAATAAGAAATAAGTGACATCTCTGACCTTTGTACGGAGCAGCGCCGTTTCCTAAGCCTGCTGACCAATCATGATCGATTAAGTAAATGTCAAAATATGAATAGTAACAAGTAGGTACTGGATGGGACTATGAGTACCTTACTATACAGGATGTTCGAATATTATATCGAGGGATGAAAGGCTATTTGAATTAAGCGCCATTTTTTTTGCTTTACAGGAGAGCAATTCGACGCAGATAAATCAGCTCATTTCAAATACGTATCTAAGTCAAAGAGCCTTTCACCTTGAAATAAAACTATTTTACGGATTTTATCACGTGTATTTACTATTTTATTTTCCCGACGTTTCGGCTGCTTTACAGCAACCATGGTCACGGGCCGCAAACATCACATCGGACCGCAAACAACAACTAAATATGAGGGTACCCAGTTATTAACTATGACATCAGGACGTCTAACACCTCCGTGACCATGGTTGCTGTAAAGCAGCCGAAACGTCGGGAAAATAAAATAGTAAATACACGTGATAAAATCCGTAAAATAGTTTTATTTCAATGTATAGTATTCGCGTAAATATAAGAAAACAATATGTGAGCCTTTCACCTCTTGATATAATATTTTAACAGGGGCCTTACCACCATCTCTTAAAGCTTTGTTTTTTCAATAGTACATGTAATTATTTGAAAGATTTTGTATTGAGTTAACTGTAAAAAGTGGGAGTAGATAATATTAAAAACATTGGCTGAAGTAAGATATGTAACAATCATAGTTTCTGAGTTACAGGCCTTTGAAAATATGTCACTAATAAGGTGATGTGGCATTAAAAAGCTCTAAGACAATGTGAATTGCATAAACGAAAAGCTTTCTATTAATATTCAATTCAAGACATGTTTTAATTGACCACAAAAAATATTTTCAAATTTATATCTACTTGTTTGGCTACCTATCCTAAGTGAATGTATTTCTGTACGATGTTTGACTTCTGAAACACACTGTATAGGTTGCTATGATGTCATAAACCGCAAGACAACAAAGCGTTGCATCATTGAAGGACTAATAAGTAGGCTAGTATTTATCTAAAGTAGTATACACTGTATTCCTGGCTGTAACTAGGTCTTCTGTGTTGAGGATGGTATGAAAGCCCAATTAAGTTTCAAGATACATGAGTGACACATAAACATCTAAATAGGTACTACAACAATCTATACAAATAAATAAAACTGAAGTGTCTGTTTGTAATATCAAAATAGCACCTTTTTACGAATTGCATATGAAAGTATACACGATACAGATAACGAAAATGCAAATTTAAAAATTTTTGTCTGTCTATCTGTTTGTTTGAGGTAAACTTCCAAACGGCTGAACAGATTTCGACGGGACTTTCACTGAAAGATAGCTAATATTCCAAGGCGTAACTTAGGCTACTTTAATTTTAGAAAAAAGCATTAGGGTTCCGCGGGAAATACATAATATCCATATTTCTGTGTAATCTCCCTGAAGTCCACGCGGGCGAAGTCGCGGGCACAGCTAGTTAATAAATATGTCTTTTGAATCATCCGCTGTCTTTATCACGTACATAGTTATAATTTATAACTTATAAATTACAGCCTATATGTTATACTGATAAGATATAAACAATAGTTCTGTAAAGTTTCATTAGAATCCGTTCAGTAGTTTTTGCGTGAAAGAGTAACAAACATCCATCGTCACAAACCTTCTCATTTTTATTATTAGTAGGATGAGTAGACCAGATGGACGGACGACCTCACCAGGGTCGCCGGGAGTCGATGGGCGCATAAAGCCCAAGAACGTAATTTGTGGCGATCTATGGGGGAGGCCTATGTCCAGCAGTGGACGTATTATAGGATGAGTAGATATTTATTGAATTTGCTCTAGCTATTAATTACTTGACACTGGCAGATCTTTTTTTCAATTTGTAAAATAAAACCTTGTCGTACGAATTATGTAAATGTATTGAAATATCTACAAATTTAATGGTATAACTATTAGGTAAGGATATTCAAATGTACCCCTCAACGAAGAGTATACGTTCAATCAAATAGAGATTTGATGGAACGTGCAAAACTTAAGGAAAAAAGAATAAATGCATTACAAAGATTCAAATACCAACATTAGCAATTAGATTACCGCGATAAACTATTGATAAAACAATCCATGCGTGTATAAGTAATTGTACATTATGCCTACGACTCTATTCACACGGTAAAACCGGCTACCCAATAAATAAATACAACTATGGAAGTATGGAAGAAGTCACGCGAGCTCTGGGACCACAGGACTCTTCTATCTCCATCGTTGTGGGGGTTGCTATAACTTCAGTTTGTTAAACCTACTTAATACTAAGTTAATTTAAGTACCAAAATGTAACTTACTTGATATGGTTATAAATATATTAATACACTAGCTGTGCCCGCGACTTCGCCCGCGTGGACTTTAGGGAGATTACCCGGAAATATGGGTATTATGTTTTTCCCGCGGAACCCTAATGCTTTTTCTAAAATTAAAGTAGCCTAAGTTACGCCTTGGAACGTCAGCTATCTGTCAGTGAAAGTCCCATTGAAATCGGTTCAGCCGTTTAGAAGTTTACCTCAAACAAACAGACAGACAAACAAAATTTAAAATTTCGTTTTCGTTATAGGTATCGTATATACTTTCATTCGCATTTGGTAAAAAGGTGTTATTTTGATATTACAAACAGACACTCCAATTTTATTTTTTGTGTATGTATATGTATATATGTATATATAGGTAATTTTAAAGCATAAAATTACATATTTTATAAACGATCGCTAAAATATGACCAGTAATATATAATAAAATATGACCAGATATTAGACCTTGTCACCTTGAAGCTATTAGACTAGTCATACCTATTCTAGCTACCATTGGTAAAATATGTTTTTTGTTGCCTTAAAAAATTAAGTCTTAGCAACTCCACAACCATAGTGTTAGGAGACTTGGGGCCCAGGTCACTAAAACATTCCGTCACTGGACATCTGTTCCCTTGACACCAAAATTTATTGGGTGGTCGGCTTTACCGTGTGATTAGAGCGCGAGGTGCGCGCGCGCAGAGGTCGGGCGTTTGCACAATCACGCGCATCACGCCACTCATTCCCACGTACGCTCGATTGAATAGGTTTATGAATGAGCTGACGAGTAACAATTGAAGTATTTGTGTTGTGAAATAATTAACTTTGATATGTCTAAACTTTCAATTGAGTGTCGGTTAATTTATTCAAGTATAATATATGGGTATATCATCACGCATATTGTATTTGGAGGGGTGGGCAAAGGTGTATGTGATGTATCTTTGAAAACAAATAAGATGAACGGTGTAGGAAAACATCGTGGAAATCCATACATACGTCTGTACAACTGCGTGTGAAGTTCACCAACCGGCACTGGGTCATCGTGGTGGAATATGGCCTAAATTTCTCTCGTATTGAGGGGCAATGTGCCCGATATAATAGCAATAGACTCGCCCCTATTATATTGGGACCAAAATACATTGGTTTAGTGTGGGTGGACTGCATTGCATCTCTGCCTACCACTACGAGGAATGCAAGCGTGATGATGTATTTTTTTTTATAATTAAGATGATTTGTTACGTCTGGTAGTGCCGTGGGCTTGTATACAACTTTCTACTAAAGAATTAAGGTACCTTTATATCGACCAATACTAGTCTCTTTTTATACACGTTAAAATTAATCCAATGAATAAAAATTACCAATACTTTTTACTCGATTACTTAAACAATTTTTTTGCAAAATCGCAATAAAATTAATTCACCTAACAACTTATAATTATATGTGAAATTTATTGTTATTTCTTTATGCTTACATAATGATAATTTCTATCAGTAAGGGTGATAAATTAGGTAAATAAAAATTATATTATAATCGATAGTGTTAAAACATATGTTTCTGAGGTACGCACGTACGGTTACTATCGTTTACCATTTCATAAAAGCTTTGCTATAGAATTCACAATATAAGAAACTTTTTCTATTATTTTTATTTAGAACACAAAAGCTTTGACTTGTTTTTTTTTAGGGGAGCAATACCTGCGGCCTCAGTACGCCTGCCAAGATGTTTTCTCACAAGTCCCAAAAACATCTTGTCAACTTGCGTTCCCGTATCTTATTTGCTAACATGGCTTCCAAGATGTTTAAAATTAGACAGCCTGCTAAAATTTTCTCACAGTTTACGATCTTTCGTTCATTCGTTCATTGAAATGACAAATAGAGCGAGACGGAGCTTTACAAAGAAAAAAGATGCAGCATACACATCATAGAATATATTAGATTATTTATGCACAGATTAAAAATATCTTTGGGCATAGATTCTTTTTTATTATGCCGGAAGCTTTACGTATTATCATATGGTCGGTGGTATTATGCTTAAAATTTATTTCTTGGGCACTATACTATTTTTATTTGCCAATTTAAATAACTTTACAATGTAAAACGGCAAAAAGCACGCAAAGTATGATACCAAACAAAATCTAACCTGAAACCTACAGATTTTTTGTAAAATATGGATTTTAAATCACGTGGAATAGGATTATGTGGATTTTTGGAAGAAAATAAAACAGATAGAAATGTCTCTACACATTTTTGTTGTTGTTTGTCGAACACGAAAATAAATTTACGTGTTCGTTTTCGGAAGAATTTTGCATGTAGTCCGCTTGATATTGGCGAAGGATGGAGTAAAATAAGTATTATTTGTTATAATAGTGTATAAAATGCTATATTTATGTACTTCTTACAGCCTAATTATTTTCTCATCACCGGCCTTTGACCGTGAGAAATTTCTTTACGTTGACCTGTCAAATTCGTGTCTCTATGGTACATTTTGGTAACCCATGCTAGCACTTAAGATATATCATCTTATCCATACGTCAAACACGTTGTATTTAACTGTCAAACCCATTTTATATTTACGCCATGCTAGCAAATAAGACGTAACGATTTTGCCACAAAAATGACGTCACGATGCGTGAGAAAATGTCTTATCTTGGCAGGCGTACTGAGGCCGCAGATATATATATACTAGCTGAGCTTGCGACTTCGTACGCGTGATATTTAGGAACCCTAATATTTTTTTCCGTAGGAACCTTTTACAAGGTATTAAAAAACTTAGTTAAACAAATGAATGAAATCGGTCAAGTCATTCTCAAGTTATAGCGTGTCTAAGTGAAATTGGGATTCATTTGTATATATCGTAACATAGAGAAAAAACACCTATTACAAAAACAAGAGGAAGTTGTCAATTTGGTATTTATTTTGCCATCATTTCGTCAAACTACTCAGGATGCTGCCGAGAGTAGTTGCGTGCCACACATTATGCTATTACGCTCGCCGTAACTAACTCTACTATAGAAACTCGGTTTTGTTGCGCAACGCAAAATTAACCACACACAAACACAAATAACGAATTTACTACGAGATACTGAGCGCTATTGAAAATTAACTAGTTTGGTTTGCAATTGCTTAGGTTGGTAAGGCGGAGATAATTTGTAGACCCCCAAATATATTTATAAACAATATATTTTTCGTAAACCGGGTCGTCAAATGCCGTACGACAATATTTTTGCCAATATCAAAAGGAACTTTGTGTCTATAAACAATAAAGATTGGATTTGTATGGCAAAAGCCAAGCCCCACACGTCAATAATCGCTCACGCTATCAGTGTCATTTCGTTGTAGAATGAACTTTTTTCATGTGTCAATACAGTTCGTTTTTGTATTGGAAAAAGAAAACGCACGAGGGACAACGCTTGGTGCGTTATACAGGGTGTTTCAGAAGTCCGAAATAATACTTTGACGTTTGCATCAGTATCGGCCATACAACTATACCTATGGTATAAAAATGTGTTCGAAATTCGACTATGTTTTTGCAACTTTTTCTTAGTCATCAACTTCTACAATTTGTCATATCTCGAGTCCTATGTAAAATTTGCCTGTTCTGGTTTCTGAATATTCGTAATCGCCCCCCATAATTTTAGTTTACACTGCTGAATAGGATTATGCATGTACCTAAAGGCCAGAAAACGATACCTGTGCCAAATATTCAATGACCTATAACTCAAAAACTATGATCGTTAGATATAATCTGTATTCACTAAGCATCCACATATGAGCCACCGTTTATAATCAAAAGTTAAAAAAAAACTAGATATAAAGTATTTAAAAAAGAACATAATCTTTAATGGGGCGCCATTACATGTGGTTTCATGTCTTTTCGCCCATAACCGTAATGTTATTACGCATTGGCTCGATTTATTAGACAATATTAAGATGTTGGTCATCGCGAAACCAATTTGGCCAACATAATGGATTTTCTATGTAAAGTTATTACACTTTTTGGAATTAACAATCATTTAATTGATCTCAGTGGGTCATCAAATCGTGGCTAGTTTCATCACTACTTAGGAGGGGTGGCGATGCGGAGATTAATCATTTAAACTTGACCTATACGATTTTGAAAAAAAATCTAGTCAATTTTAAAATCGAAACTCCTGATTGGATTTTTAATTATGGGGCATCAGGAACTGCCATATTTTTACAATTTAAATTAATATATTAACCTATTTCTGACTCATCTAATTTTGAAGTTAATTATTTGACCTTTTAGTTTCGGTCAATGTTTTCTGACCTAATTTCATGGAATTTAATTGCCTATGACGAACACCTGCCACTAAACTTAAACATAAATCAAAATTTTTGATTGGATTTAGTGTCATTCTGAAATATATTTGTGGTTTTCAAAGATGTTATCTATATTTTAATTATGGATTAGGAAATCCGTAAGTTGATTCATCCTTTTTGACATTGATATGACCTGCAGGGCAATTCTCTTATCATCTATTCATAATAATAATACATAATCACGCCTGTATTCCCCGAAGGGGTAGGCAGAGGTGCACTGCAGTGCGCCCACACTTCGCCGATGTATTTTGGTCCCAATGTAATAGGGGGCGAGCCTATTGCCATTATACCGAGCACACAGGTTTCCTCACGATGTTTTCCGTCACTGTTTCTTAGCAAGTGATAATCTCAGATGAAAATGAGATTCGCACATGGAACCCAGAGGTGCGAGAGGTGCGGGGATAGAACCTGCGCACTTTGATTGCAAAGCGTGCGTTCGACCACTCGGCTACCACTGCTATTCATCATCATCTATTCATCATCTATTCATCCGCCATCATTATGAAGTTCATCAACCATTTTTATGTAGAATGTGTTTTTATTGAATTAGCTCTTGCTATTAATAACTTGACACTGTCTGAAATACCGCTAATTGCAGGTGGAGCCATTCCTCATCTTATTCCAAGAAATTTTATCATTTTATTCATTTCGTAGAAAAGAAGAAGACATCTTTAATTCGACATTATGTCGAAACATAACGTCAAATTGGTCGTATTTTTTTAGTTTTTTCCGACATATGTCGAATCGAGATGATGTAGATCATGTGAGAATTGGGTCCTTGCTCTAGTTGCGGGTTCGATTCCCGTCAGTGACAAATTTCGGAAATGATCTATTCGGTATTTTCCGTGGTCTACATGTAACTGGGATCATCGCTAGTCCATTGTATGGTACCCATAGTACAAGCTTTGTTTAGTCTGGGATGAGATGTGGGATAGTAGGATGAGTAGGTGTATGTTTGTTAATTTAGTTAACAGTTCGTATTTTAATTGATGTTATTATTGTTAACAGAATGTTCGAGCTGTAACGACGATGAGTTGGGAGTGACGCGGTGGACGATGCCACTGCTCAAGTCAGGGGAGAAGAAATACTATCTAGGAATCTTCTTCAAGGTAATTTCAACTTCACTAATTTATAGCTACTATGTAATCTTCTCGAGGGGTCGCTTTTGAACGATATTGACTTAAATACATATTTTGAATCAGCATTTTTTTCTGCGTTGTATGCGTATGCTCTCTTGTAAAGTTAAAAAAAATATCGCCAAACATTGTCAAATAGCCTTTCACCCTCGATATACAGGGTGTATCAGAAGTCCGAAATAATACTTGGACGCTAGCATCAGTATCGTGTATACAACTGAATGGTATAAGAAATTGATTGAAATTCTACCATGTTTTTCCAACTTTTTTTTCGTCGCCAATTTCTATAACTCGTAATATCTCGAGTCCTATGTAAAATATGCATGTTCTGTTTTGTGTATATTGGTAGCCACTCCTCATAAGCGTAGTTGACACTGCTGAATAGGGTTATGGATGTACCTAAAGGCCAGAACACGATACCTGTGACAAATGTTCAAAGGCCTGTAATTCAGGTACTATGATAGTTAGGTATAAACTGTCTTCACTAAGCATCCACAAATGAGCTGCCGTATATGCACCTAAAGTATTATTTCGGACTTCTGAAACACCCTGTATAGAATCTCGTTAGCCTCTCCAACTAAGCCATGTTCTTGTGCTAGAATTGGGCTCATATCAATAGGTAAGGCCCTATTTGACCCGTTCGATTGTTATATACAATATGTTTATACCTACCAGCTACCAAGATTCATGAACTACGATTTAATTATTTAAAGTAATCATAATATCTCCTTTGCTACCAACATTCGAATCCCAAGGAGGTTTAAATGTTTCACGGAGGTTTCTCTCTTCAAAAACTTTGTATTCACTTAAATCCTAAGTCTATGGTTGCTTTGACTTTTGCAGAATATTATTTTTTCGCAACCACAGATATCACCCCGGCCACACTAGCGTCTATATCCGCGCGTCAAATGTTTTGCCAATACTAAAACGAACTGTATTGTCTCAAAGGAAAAGCTCATTTTCCAACGAAATGTCATTGTCAGTGCGAACGAATTTATACGCGTGATCGCGTGGCTTTTAGCACTAAAATGCAATCTTTATGTATATTGAAACAGAGTACGTTTTAGTATCAACAAAAAAGTTAACGCGGTGCGTCTCAACGCCCCGGTGTGCGTGAGGCTTAGAGATTTTCAAAATGTAAATTGAGTCACGTAAGATAGGAACTAACCAAATGTAGATAAATAAATGCTTACAAGTAAATTGTGATTGTAGACTTGTTTGAAGTACTTGCTTCCTCCTGCGTGCAAGCATTGACCTCTCTGAAGGCTTCAGGACCGGTATGCGGGGCGGGCAAGCAGCGGGCGCGGTCAATACAGCCGCATTGTTCACAAACGTCATGCCAAACACGACACTTAAATAAATATTACCTAACACGAATGTGAAATCTATCTACTTACAACTTAGTGTTGTTTTTTTCACTTTGCTAAAACTAATAGAGTGTATGTTTACTTAGCAAGTTAGATAAATATCATAGGATGTGTGCGCGGTGCCGACACTATTATCTGAGTGTTCTCATTACAAATTTATTTGAAAATCGAACCTTGTTTAAAAAATAGAACCCGCCAACTCATCGCATTGTTAGCCAACATACAAAAAAGTAACGAAACTTTTTGTTTTAAATTACCAAAAAAAAATAGGTAACTATATCTACCTACTTATTGATTGTACAAATGTTCAACCTGCTAGAAGGTTATGTTTTCAAACACAAGGCGATGATAAACCAAACGTTTATGGGTACACCATTCAATGCTTCACGATGTTAATGTACGATATAAAATGGATAGAATCGATTTACCACGGTATCGATGTGCGCGTACGCATCGTATACGAGTGATGTAACACCAGTAATAACGCGCGTGGCGTCTCTTTGATCGACGTCGACTTGTCGGGAGCTTTCTCTTTCATCCGGTTAGCTCCACGTGGTACAACCTCGCGGCGAGAAACGTTTGTAATTTCAAATCGATTGCTGACTTTTTTGCTGACTTTTTTATCGACTTTGAAATAAAATTACTATTAAAAAATACTAATTTAAAAATAGTACTGGGCCTAGATGTGACATCAAATAAATTTCTATGTTGTATAGGTAATTAATAATCTTAGCTATAGATAGCTATAGCTCCAGTATCAAATTGGTGCCATAAACAATTTTGGAGCCAGCGAATTCTGTTTACTTTTTTTCTGTAGGTCTATACTCTGTGTATATACATGAAGATTGAATGTCTGTGGCAAAAGCCACGCTACCACGCGTATAAAGTAGGTAAACTCGCTCGCGAATAAATTCGCTCAAAAGCACATTTTTTGACGAATTATATTTCGTTGAAAAATGTGCTACTTCTGCGAGTTTTTCTTTCTTTACGCCAATAATGAAGTGATGTAATTTAATGAAATAAGATGAGGAATGGCTCCACCTACGATTAGCGGATATTTCAGCCAGTGTCAAGTTAGTTAATAATAGCAAGGGCAAATTCAATAAATACTCATTTTAAATTTAAAAAAATGGGTGATGCAGTGCGTACTGCAGCTTTTGTTTATTTAAAATTAGAACATGAGGGACTGAATGGCCGATTGATCAACAAGTTCATCAACTTTTTACACCGATCATTTTGTAGGGCGTGACAAATATGTAATAATTATGTATGTTAATATCGCTCTGACGTAATTTGACTCGTGATTTCGAACGTTTTTGCGATTTAGCAGACAATAGGTCATGACGTCTCAATGATATAATAAATGCATAATAAGTTACGGAATTCAGAACAATGGTTCTTTGAAATGTGATGATGTTTTTTAACGAAACCGTTATTTTAGACATTCACACGGGCATTTCATAAATACATTTGTATGCTAATCGTTAAAAATACAAGTCTTATATTGATACCTAATTATTTACATTGGCATAATGAGATATATTCCAGACTTTTTTCAGAATCAAACAAATTACAAACACAAATTAAAAATGGGAACCAACCATAGAGTAAAAGACTGCGCCCTGCGGGATTTTTTTTGTCGTTTATCTGTCAGATAACACAACAACGTAACTACAATGACGGATGTCAATCTGTCATTGTAGTTGCCGGATCAAGTAAATCAAACAATTTAAACAAGCCGCGTATTTATTAAATTTTACAGTAAAAATGGTATCGAAACGCTATAAAATGTATTTACTTTAATAAATATGCAGATTGTTTATTGTTTGACACACCTAAGGTACTAACTTGATCGGGCAACTGCAATGGCGGATGTCACAAAAACGTAAAAAAATTTGCCGCAGGGCCATACGCAGGGCAGAGTCGATATGGCTTCAACTTTAATAACTACTCCATATAGCTGTATGAGAGCTCTACTCTTGTTATTGAAATGGAATTTTCATCCCTCAGTATATCCAACCAAAACCCCACGGCTCAATAGAAATATGCCAACGAGTGACTCATCAAACTTGGATTACAGACAGACAAACACTATAATATCGATGATCCGGGCCCCGTTTTACAAGTGAACCCATTTTTAGGGGACGGAACCCGAAAATATGTCTTAAGCTTACACGCGCTCACGCTTGGTCTCGTGGTTCAAGCATTGGTCGCTTGATTCACTGCACCAGGTAGTTCTGGGTTCGATTGCTGCCAGCGGCAAATTTCGAAAACGGCCTTTTTGATTATGGGTCTAACTGGGAACGCCCCCAGTCCATTGTATGGTACCAATAGTACAAGTTTTGATTATTTTGTGATCATACGAGGAGTATGTGTGTAGGTATGTGTTTCTGGCAATAACAAAAGAAATTCACTTTTTAAAAGTCTATGGCTTCCATTGAGTTTAGCCGATGTTTTTCTTTTTTTTATATTATGCCGGGCGCTTTGATGGCCCGGCCCGCGAGCTAGACCTCTGACGTAATCAGAGAACTTATTTACTATGGACAGGGATGCGAGGGTTTTATATTTATTATAGTCTAGGATTTGGAGCTGTCCTTATTTCCCATTCTTAATTTATACGATTTTATTTTTGTTTACAGTTTTAAGGTTTAGGAGTAGGAAGGGATATACATGTTTTATTAGGTCTATTTATACTATTTTACATTGCTAATTGTATTTGTTGCTTATAGCCGATGACTTTGCCAACAACGAAGTTAGGAAAAAAAAAAAAATTAAGTTTAACTCCTGTCAAATTTTCCTTGCTCTAGTTTTTTTATATCGACTCCCAGTGGAACCTTAACAATAAAATGTAAGCTACAACACTAGCTGATTAATTAAAAAGACAATTTTAAACGCATCGCAATGTCGAGACTAGCACCGAACACGACACAATTTGTTTAATAATAAAAGCGACAATATTTGCAATCCGAAATCTGGTCGGTGTAAAAAATTAGAACCGGTATCACTGCATCTAAATTGTAAATTTATCATCATGTCACATTGCATAAGTATCGGAGGAATTCCAACGACGAGACTGTGTTGCATTTTGTCGAAATTTGAGGTAGGTACGGTAAACTGGTACAAGGTAAAGTCCCGACAGGTTTTTGATGAAAAACAATCATAGGAGTATTCTATGCAATCATATTAAAAAGTAAAAATACCTAAAAGTGTCAAAAAGACGTCCAAATAATTCTTCTTCTTTTTTACGAAATGAGCGAAATGATGATATTTAATGGAATAAGATGAGGAATAAGATGAAGAATGGCCACCTGCGTTTAGCACCCGCTAAATTTCAGCCAGTGTCAAGTAATTAATAGCAAGGGCAAATTCAATAAATACACATTATAAATAAAAATGGATGATGACAGTGATAAAGATGGCGGATAAGTTGTCCGTCCAAATAATTAAATAGGTGAATTGATTCCATGGCCGTATATTCTTACGCATCCTGACAGAAAATCGGTCATAGGCAGACGTCAAAGTGACAAACAAAATTGAACGTGCGAAACTGTTAAATGTTAGGAAAGCTCCCCTTTTTGATATAATAACTCGTTTGTTTTATCATAGCTTCAGATATAATCAAACGCTCTCTCTGAATGAAATGATTTGTAAACTGACAGCACAGGCTAGTACGTACACCAAGATAAGACTTGGATTATAACGCACAGCACAGCGATTCTCTCTATCTATAGATGTAGGGCAGGAGATGCCCTACGAATTTAGGCATATAACATTGCATTTAAAAACTTAAAGAATCCACACAGATTATAAAAACAATGCATTTCATCACCTTTTGCAATAAATAAGTTATTCTAACTTATCAATAGTTTCCTCGCTTGCTATAAGCACATCTCTACCGGATGAAATAAATTGAGAAGATAATGTATCAGAAAGTGAACTGTTAAAGGTTGTGAACTTGATTGCGACCTCACACAGTCTCATATGAATGTGTATTATGTTACGATTTTATCATTATACACAATAGCTTTATATTAATTCTAATATTGCCCGTATGAAGGCTTACGACGACGTGAATATGGGTCTCAGATATGTGGATATACCTACGTCACAAAAAAACGGACTACAAAGTACCCTGCCATGACATAGACAATCTGAAAAAAATGAAGACATCATGGAGGTAACTAACTCTATGGTAGCCATAGCTACGTGGACTTACGACTTACGACTTTTTTGTAGCTGATTTAATATTATAGTAGTTTAATACTAATAACTTATGATAAATTTGCCAAAGAGTGTGGTAGTTCCATTGTAGCAGACACAATCCCCCTCATAGTTATATGAGGGGGATTGTGTCTGCCACAGACAAATGTGTCTTACAGCGATGTTTGTAATATTACTTTCAGGTTTCGACAGTTAACTCAGTACAGAATCTGAATGATACAACAATAGTACTTAATGAGGTGCTGTTAAAGCCCCTGATCTAGTAATAGGTGGTTGCCTGATAAAGCATTATTAGACAGTTCTGTTCCCTACGCGATATAACCAGCCAATTCCGTCAACTTTCTCCGCAGCTGGCGTGAGTGCCGACGTTTGTAAAGTATTTATCAACGAATGACCATGCGATTGGGCAATATTCTCGTCATAAAAAGACAGTCGATGTATTAATAGCGCCTTGACTCTTCGGAATCACAATTCAGATGAATCATGAAACGGTAGCGGATTTGTTAAAATTTCGTTACTATCATAATCACTATGGCTCCTTTTTTATTTTTATTTTTTTAGTTTCATACCTAAAGCCTTTGACGTAATAAATTCTTGAAGTATTCCATCTGATTTGTCATGCCATTAACAAAAAACAAAAACCGGCTTCAATAGCCTAGGTGCACTAAAAAGCTAGAAATAACCTTATAATTTGAAGACATTTGTAGTAGGTGCCAATCTACGTCAGACTAGGCAAATACACACATGAATTGGCACAGACTTATAATGTCTTCAAATTATAAGCTTATTGAAATTAAACTATTTTACGGATTTTATCGCGTTTATTTACTATTTTATTTTCCCGACGTTTCGTTTAGGATGATACGTGAGGCCATTGAAATTAAAAAACATCATAATTTCAATAGGGAAGATGGCTGGGTGCTACCACCAACTTGGGATCCAGTAATCAATATGATTAAATCCAAAACCAAGTGTACTATTGCAAGACCTCAGGACACCGCAAGCACTTTCTGCGTGGATCGGACCGCAAACAACAACTAAATATGAGGGTACCCAGTTATTAACTATGACATCAGGACGTCTAACACCTCAGTCCCCCCGTGACCATGGTTGCTGTAAAGCAGCCGAAACGTCGGGAAAATAAAATAGTAAATAAACGCGATAAAATCCGTAAAATAGTTTAATTTCAATGTATAGTATTCGCGTAAATATAAGAAAACAATATTATAAGGTTATTTCTAGCTTTTTAGTGCAAAAATTTTTTTCACGCTCTTTAGTGTCAATAATCGTTGCAAATATGCAATTATTACCACCTCATAACAACCGTAAAAAAGTAAATATTTACAGCCAAAAAACACCCTTTTCCACCCCTTTGGGGGTGGGTTTCGATTTTTGTTAACAATCCGTATTAAACAAAAACTAATAATAAACCTAAATGAAAACTCCTTAAAAAGCCGTATACAACTACATCATCCACGTAAATAACGATCATAATAAACATAAAAATGTTCATAAAAAGAAAACTGCTTGGCCGTACAATTTTATTTTTTTATGGGACCAAATGGCATCTATTCCGCATCAAACAAAAAAAGAATCACGTAAATCGGATCATAACTCGCAGCGTAATCGGTGTACATACATAAAAAAAAAAAAAACACCGGCCGAATTGAGAACCTCCTCCTTTTTGGAAGTCGGTTAAAAATGTATGTACCTATGCAAGTCTTAGTTATTAGGCAACATAAATCATGTCTTACAATAGATACCTTCATAAAGATTAATTTGTAATTTTCTATAGCAGTGGTAGCCGAGTGGTCGAACGCACGCTTTGCAATCAAAGTGCGCAGGTTCTATCCCCGGCTCGCACCTCTGGGTTCCATGTGCGAATCTCATTTTCATCTGAGATTATCACTTGCTAAGAAACGGTGACGGAAAACATCGTGAGGAAACCTGTGTGCCCGGTATAATGGCAATAGGCTCGCCCCCTATTACATTGGGACCAAAATACATCGGCGAAGTGTGGGCGCACTGCAGTGCACCTCTGCCTACCCCTTTTATTTTGGGTTTAACCCACGCATCTTTAATTCGCCATGCATTTCATACAGGTGTTGCAGTAATACCCAGAATTCCCACATTCATCAAACCGTCTAAAATCGTGAACATCAGTACAACAATTGGTCGTTAGCTACACCTTCCTCAATTAGAATAATTTGTAATTTTAAAGTCAAGCTTTTGTCTTCTAGATGAATGTTTCCTGTATTCTATAGGAATGTTTCGAATCATAAATTTCAGAGTCACGGGGTTGAAACCGACTTTGCAATTAAGGTCTAAAATTGTTGACTTTTCATTTCCGTGTTGAGGTTTTAATATAATCACCAGAAATTTGCCATCATTGTTATAAGATAACATACATTTTTGGCCACTAACTTAAAAAAATCTGTCGCAAAATCTAAGTTTAAATAAAACAATGCTATACCCACGAAGAGTTGATGGTGGTAGTTATAGTAGACCAAAAGAAAAACGGTATACAAGTGTCTACTATTGGAAATGGCATTTAAAAAAAATGTTCCTCGTTTTAAATCGGTTGGAAATAAAACTGAACTGTAAATATTGTAATTATAGGCTTAATTAAAACTATTCTCATATATGATAAAAGTGTTATAATTAATTGAGATGAATTAATTGATGTATGAACCATATTTTTACACTTTTTTCTTTATATGTTATACCACCGGATCGGAATTCGACCTCGACTAAGAAGATCCGGCGGGAAACACAGTGGACTTGTCATTTAAAAAAAATATTTTAATGTCACCTTTAATCTAGTCAATAATTAAAACTAGAGATTAAACGGATAGTGGTTTGGCCGGATACCGGATACCAGACATTCGGCAAGCTGCCAGGTCGGAGCGCCGGATATTCCGCTACCGGATATTCGGCTCTTTATCGCGTTACATGACGCTTCTTAAATGTCTTGTCGATGATGTATATCCGGTATCCGGCCGGATACCGAATTACTATCCGGTATCCGGCCGGATACTGAATTACTATCCGGTATCCGACCGGACAGTGAAAACAAGGCCGGATAGGCCGGATACCGGATACTTACCGGATATCCGTTTCATCTCTAATTTAAACCATCGTGCAATTAAACTGGAAAGTTTGCCACCGCCCATTATTACTACATGGACAGTGACGTGATATTTATTAATTGTAGTCTATGTGGGAAAGCCCATGCGTCATTGTCATACCATCACAGATGTTGAGGACCTCTGGGCATCATCAGCCGCGCCACACGCAGGGGAAAGTGGGCCTTGTGTCGTCATGAACATGATTAATGTTGATAGGTACACGAAGACTGTTATGGTGTATATAAAGCCACACACTGTAGTTGCAGCATGTGCGCCAAGACAAGACTTATGTCACGGAATATGTTGATTTTATTATCTCTTCCTCTCGTTTGAAATAAGACATAGAGTGACCCAGCCAATCCGTGACCGAGGTCTTGTCTTGACATGCGTGCTAACACCACACCACACCACAAAGATGCGCGCGTCGAATTTTTGTCAATAGCAAAATGAACTGTATTGACTCATTGGAAAAGTTTATTCTTCAACGAAATGACATTGACATTGCGAGCGAATTTTGACCATATTATGACACACAGGGACGATAGACATCAACCTTTAATCGAGATATTATTGTCGAAAACCGGCAAAGTACGAGTCGGACTCGCGCACGAAGGGTTCCGTACCGTTCGTCCGTCCATCCGTCTGTCTGTCACCAGGCTGTATCTCTTGAACCGTGATAGTTAGACAGTTGAAATTTTCACAGATGATGTATTTCTGTGGCCGCCATAACAACAAATACTAAGAAACAGAATAAAATAAATATTTAAGGGGGCTCCTATACAACAAACGTGATTTAGATAGTAGTACGGAACCCTTCGTGCGCGAGTCCGACTCGCACTTGGCCGGGTTTTTTTTAATTATTTAGGTGTTTCAAGCAGGGATCTTTAAATACGTAGGTTACATAATATATAGGTAAATAGTTTTTTTTCTCATGAAAATAAATTTACGTTATGGACTTTATAATCAGTAGTTACAGCATTTGTGCCAATATGTTGATTTTGTCTCTTACTGATCGACATATTCTGTATTCGAGATATGTCGGAAAAAATACCACCAATTTTACGTTTTGTTACGACATATCTCGAATAGAGATGATGTCGATCTCGCGAGAATTGCCCCGCAGAGAGTGAGCGAGTGAATTCGTGACTGAGGTTTTGTCTCGACATGCATGCTAACCCCACAGAGAGAATTGAAACAATTGAATTTATATTAATACGGGTCGCAAAAGTTCCCATCGAGGACAAAAGAACTTATGTATTGTACAGCAGCTTGAAAATGTGCCATCTAAAAAGAATGTTTCAAGATTTGGTATGGCATCACGTGCCGTCTCAGTGCAGTCTTTAATAAAGTCACTGCACTGTGTTATTATCCGATACGACTTGATATATATTTTCGAGCGCTAGAAAGCTTTGTCTGCTACCGGTACTTTATGCAAAAATAATGTAAAAAAAGAAGACTTGTGACGAATTTACATACATTTTTATTGCATGTGGCGAATTCACTTTCAATGTATGGAGTTTGCAAAAATATGACGAATTTACTATGTGACGAATGTACAACAACCCTTTTAAACAAAGGAAGAGACAAAATACCTACAGTGTCTACTATTTTTTTTGATAATAAATCATATAACTACAGAACGAAATCCATAACCATTAGTAGGTAGGTATGTATAAAAAAATACCTATCTTCGTTTGAGATAATGAAATATTGTATATACCTCGACGTAACTTTCAAACTTTCGCTTTTTAACAGTTGCTATATCAGTTTTTTTTTTTGTTTGAGCATCTATTTATAACGTTAAATCATAACATACACACGTACGAGTGTAATTTTTGATACTAGTGTAATCACAACATTGCCCGCGGTGTTGCTAGTAAAATATGAATAATTGATCAAATGTAGAGTAGGTACGTTTACTATGTTTAAGCAAATTAATTATGTGATGGGTGGGTATATAAAGGTGCCAATTCTAGTTTCTTTTCTTTCAAATAACGTCTGGTTAGTTAGTTAAAAGTTAACATTTAGGTCCACACAAAAATAAGTATCAAAATCACGTAGCCAATTCAATTCGTCATGCTTTCGTTTTCAGTTCAATATGGGACCGTTGTCGACGTATTTTGGGGGCTATTGACCAAGTTTGAGTTTTGGCTGATTATGAGAAAGTTTAAGCATTTTATTTTATTTTTACAGTCATACTTTCTCGACAGTGTATACCCACGGGTGTTTAATCCTTTACGATTGTACATTCAGTAAGAACAGTAGTAGGGGATGGAGAGTTGTTAACGAACTTACCAGACGAGACCAGTAGCGGATTTAAAGATTTTCCGTCAGCAGGCTATTCAAATTTTGCCTCTCCTACCGACCCCTACTATTCGATACCCTCGTTCCTAAACTATTTTACAATACAACTATGTATTTAAGTTCGCACAAACGCGACTACGCGTATTATAAAAGATATATCGAAGTGATGTAACATTTTACGTACATAGTATCATTTATGTACATAAATATTAATATTTTTAATACATTAAAAACAATTTGCCACCCCAAAAGTCTGCAGCCCTAAGTTTCAGCCTACTCAGCTTGGTGGTAAATCCACCCCTGCAACTGACTATTCGCAAAGCGTTCATAAAGTTAAGCACCCACCGGCGATAAATCAAATTAGGTATCTTTTGTCTCACGCCCATCAAATTGATTAACAGCATTTTGCGCCAGACGCTGCCTGACTGGGCGCGTAATCCTGCGTGCCTCCGCTCGGTTAACCGCAGTTGTGCCGCCGCCGCTGTGCTGCTAACCCAGTTACCGCGGCTTCCGTACTGCGTTAACGAATAGTTATAATTTGCGACGTAACATTGTATGGGTCTACCATCATCATCATTTGCCATACCTTTCCCCAATATTTGGGGTCGGCGCAGAATGTCCTTTTCTTCCATTCATCTCGTTTTTCCGTCATACTGGCATCCACGTCGATCTCATTCATAACACTTTTAACACACTTAATCCATCTTGTTTAGTCTTCCTCTCGCTTCCTCCACATTCATACCCTTGTTTCATATCGATTATATCGATACATAAACAAGTTAATCCCTCAAATTGAAATAGATTATATATTTAGATAAGTTAGAGAAACAAATAAAATCATCTATGTTCTTCGTTTACGAAATGTATGAGATGATGAAACTTAAAATAGTAAGATGGCTGCCCCTTGCAATTGGCGGGTATTCTGCTAGTGTCCTGTAATTAATATCAACAACAAATTCAGTAAATACGCACCTCTACACTTAAAAAAAATGATCCCTTGGTCACGCCATAACTTGAGAACGACTTTACCGATTACATTCATATTTTTTATACAGGTCTCTAATACTTTGTAGAAGTTTCTTACGGAAAAATATTAAGAGAATTGAAAATAATAATAAATAGGGTTTATACATTTTGCACGTACGAAGTCGTAAGCTCAGCTAGTTATAAATAAAAATAGGTGATGAATGTGATAAAGATGGTGATGTATCTCATCACCAATGTGAATCATTATCTTTGTATGTACCTAACTTACGCGCTTATGGTCACTGGGTCGTAGCGTGATGTTATAAAGTTTAACCTTCCTGAATGAATAGACTATACAGTGCAAAAAGATGTTTGGAATCGGACTGGTAGTTCCAGAGCTTTTCAATCAAACAAACAAACTCTAAGGCTTCATAATATTATAAGTATAGATATGGCATAATTATTTTATCCCGTTGCGAAAACATATTATACGGCAGTTAATCCAGTATAGAGCGTTGATAGATGTTACGTTATTATGTATATTACAAAATATTAAATGCAGTGCTTGTCCATTCCAGGCGAACTGGTTCAAGGCGCAGCAGTACTGTCGGTTCCACGGCATGCACCTCGCCTCCATCGCCACGCAGCAAGAAAACGACAAGCTGGAGCAGTACGTCAAGGATTCAGGTAAATAATCAAAACAAAAGTCATTAGGATTACCTTTTTGGGTAAAGCCTCTATAGTCAAATCGCCAGTCTACAAGCGTTGCTACCGTCGACTTAGAACAACGAATTGAAAGCCTTTGATTTCCACAAAGTATGAAGCCCAGTATCTATAGGCGCGTCAAAACGCACGCGGCAATTTTTGCCAGCATCGAAATGAACTGTATTAACTCACGGAAAAAGAACATTTTGTAACGAAATGTCATTGACAGCACGAGTGAATTTTGACGCGAGGGGGCGTGGCGTCATTTTGGTATTTCGACTCACTGCTTTAGACGCTGCAAGTGAGCAGTGCTTAATCGCGTAGCTGTGGTATAAGTTCTGCCACTGTACATTCCGCAGAACATTATCTATTGATGCGTTCAAGCAAGCTGTCTGTCTGGTTTATAGATCTCCCGTAAACCGTCACACCATGGTGACTTGTTTATGAATAACACTTGCCATAATTGATTCCAGGTTACGGCCGCGAACACTTCTGGACATCGGGCACAGATCTCGCCGAAGAGGGCAACTTCTTCTGGATGTCTAACGGCAGACCTCTCACCTTCGTCAACTGGAACGCTGGAGAGCCGAACAACTTCCGCTACGAGAACGGAGAGGAAGAGAACTGCTTAGAACTGTGGAACCGAGATGACAAAGGTCTCAAGTGGAACGACTCACCTTGTTCCTTTGAGACGTTCTTCATCTGTGAAGTGCGGAGTGAATGATGCCCCGGCCGTTAGAGGTCGCCACTCGTGTGTTTCCAATGTAGTGTGCTAGATGCCGCCATTTCAAAACATTGATTTCACTGTCGCGTTTTTATGCGCTTAAATTTCCAACTTCACAAAGATGTACCCTGACCAGAGCCATTAGTATGAGTATTGAAAATATTTATATATACCGAACACCTCCTTCTATCGTTTGTCAGTAAAGTCCTGGTCTCACTGGGACGTCAAGGCGCCTGCTGGAAATGTTTGCCAATAACAAAATGAACTGTATTGATTCATAGAAAAAGGTCAATCTTAAATGAAATGTCATTGAAAGCGCCAGTAAATTTTGCAACGGGGTCACGAGGTTTACACCACGGAATTTCAATCTTTACGTATATTGATACAGAGTTCGTTTTGATATTTAGCAAACGGTTTCACAAAGTCCGCTAGAGGCGCGCTCCTGTGAAATGTATGAAATGATTCGGACTCATGATCGGTATTTGATGCTGTTAAAACTTGTACTAAGCCCTCAAATAATGCCACAGCCAAATGATTATAGGATTGTTCATTTTCTAAACGGACTAGAGCGTTCTATATTATTTGTTATGTTTGTGTCATGTTTATGTCATTAGTCAGTATCCTACATGATGTATCAGTAGTCCGAAATAATAATTAAAGGTTATTATAGTAAATAGTATGTACATGCTAAGTGAAGGCAGACTACAAGGCAACCAATTATCATTATTTCTGAAGTTTGTTTAATATTCGTCAACTATTGGGCCTTTCTGCATTTTATGTCATTTTTTTAGTTTATATTTCAAGTTTTTAAAATTGATGGGATTTTTTGTGAACATGTTCAAGTTTTATATTCTAAACATACAACAACCAGTGGGGTTAGCACGCATGTCTAGACAAGACCTTTGTCACGGATTGGGACCAACCCAACTCTCGCTCGCACGCTCTCTGTCTTATTTCATACGATGGAAAGAGACAACATCAAGATTTTCCGTGACATACGTCTAGTCTTGGCACACATGCTACAACTACTGTACGTTCTATATTCCACACTTATGGCAAAATTATTATTTCGGAGTTCTGAAACAATCTTTGTACACAGTATGCGGGGGCTTAAAAGTCATGGTAGGGCCACAGATATTGAAAATGAACGCTAAACGCTCTGGCTGTCAATAATTTAAAATCCAAACAAATATTTAAATTACCTTGCAATTATTTTGAATGGCATGTTATGGTTGTTTCAATTTCTTTTATGTTTTTTTAAGTTATTTGATGTTTGATGTACCTACTTAAAAACAAAACACATCTGTTAAAATTTATTTTATTTTATAAATTGTCAAAATTATTAATTTTGTAGTTCGAACAGGACGGTTGTTTAGGTCAGTTTATCTAGATTTTTATATTAGAGCGTGTTTATTTATTTATTTTATTTACGACATTTGTTTCGGTAATGGTTCTAATGGAAATTTAATAATTCTAAATAATTTTTAATTAATTGTAACGAAACGATCACTGCCTTATGATCTTGTGAAGGAACCTCCGAGCTTTAAGCTCAAAGGGACACGTTGTGCCCATAGTCAATCATAGTAGGTAAATAAAATAGTTACCTTAGGTATAAATGTATAAAATAGCTGTAAGTACCGATAATAAAAACAATTTTAAAACAGCAGTCTTTTATATTTTTTTGTAAAAACAGCTTATAAAAAACCGGCCAAGTGCGAGTCGGACTCGCGCACGAAGGGTTCCGTACCATTATCGTTAAAAAACAGCAAAAACGTTTGTTGTATGGGGCCCTCTTAAATATATATTTAATTCTGTTTTTTAGTATCTGTTGTTATAGCGGCAACAGAAATACATAATCTGTGAAATTTTCAACTGTCTAACTATCACGGTTCATGAGGTACAGCCTGGTGACAGACGGACGGACGGACGGACAGCGAAGTCTTAGTAATAAGGTTCCCGTTTTACCCTTTGGGTACGGAACCCTAAAAAATAATTGATGGAGATTGTTGGTTTTCTAACACAAAGTAGGTTTTTCTAAGTCCCGTATTTCCCAGGTTAAGGTGTTAACCAAATTCACAAAATAAACAATGTACTTAGTACTTTGTCTGTACCCGTATTCGTAATGGTACACTCAAATATGTAAAGGCCCCGAATACGCAATTAACTAATTCGATAGTTAAGCAACAAGAAAATGGCTCAATAGTCTTTTTCTTTTACGAAATGATGAAATATAATGGAATAACGCGAGGAGTAGCTGCACAGACTTCAAAATAACTTCACAAAACGATTACAGAGTAAATATTTTGCCAATATAGATCATATCAATATAAATGTGAATGGAATCTCATTAGGTACATGCTTAAAACCAAAGATCTTTAGCGGTAAAGCGATAATCTTCCTGCCAGGCGGGTGGTAGGTATGCCTGGCGGGGTCCGCTACGCCCTCAGTGATGTTGTCGGGGAATTTGTATATATAGTTCAGATCGTCGAACACACCAGTACCGCGAGCTAGGATTTTCATAGTACTTTGTATGGCGGATAATTTCTTGAACGCGTAGAATTGCGATGTGTCTACAGTCGCGCCATCTAGTAGCGACTGGCGGTAGTTGTGTTTCGTGGCGAGATATAGGGTGCGCCACAGATCTTTTTATATTGCGCGTCCTAAAACTCATGTTGCTAATCGCGGGAAAAACTACAGAATAGCTTTAAAACAAACAGAATTTGTTTATTTAGATTATAATTACGTGTTTAAGAACAGTTACATTATGAATGGTAACAAATACGTGTGAGTCACGTGAGGCCAGTTAAACGAACCACTGTTTACGGTGCAGCGGCACGTAGAATGCCAAAATCGGAGATTTAATGCCAAGAACTGGTTCTAATTATTCTTACCTTAATATGTTTGGAAGCCATAAATTTGGATTTTGTTTTTAAACTTTCCCACAAAAATAAGTCAATCAGTAAAAATATTCGCGATTCCCCGAACTAAGACTAAATTACATTTGATAAAATTAAAATATTGCCATCTCGCCCAAATATGATGATTGTGATGATGATGATTTAGACATAGTTTAGTGAAGTTTCGTTTGAAGCCAACATAATTAACACCATCATACCCATATTTCCTAAAAGGGTAGCTAAAATGAATTGTTGCAATGAAATATGATGTTAGGAAGTGCGTCTATCTATTTATGTGAGTTGTCTTCACCTCTTCAACATATATACCTATGAATGTAGAGGAAAACTAGCCAGGCACCCTGTCTCTTAATGGACTGTTAATTTTATATCCATGACCCGAGAAACTAACTACATATACCCCATATTTAGAAGAAGTCCTGATCTATTCACAGTCGCATTGTAGAACACTTAGATATATTTTGAAAATACGATGGTTTGTAAGTGATATGAAATCCTACTGATATTATAGATGTGAAAGTTTGTGGATATTTGTTACTCTTTCACGCAAAAAACTACTGAACGGATTTTCATGACTAACAAACATATATCCACCCATCCATCCTCACAATATTACACATTTATAATAATAATAGGATTATACTTATATTACATTGGGACCAAAAATACATCGGCGAAGTGTGGGCGCACTACGGTGCACCTCTGCCTACCCCTTCGGGGAATACAGGCGTGATGATGTATATATATATATTATTTTACATTTCACCAAATAGTCCGTGTAGCTTATATTTATAAAGCGAAATATAAATTCAAATCAGCCAACATTTTAGGTAAATAGGCAATTTATTTCCATATCTGCATCTAACGGTGGCAGTTTTCACTTCTTAATTTTTCGCTCCGATGCAAACAGCGTCAACATCAGCCTTATATTAACATGCCGCTACACATTCCCCATTATAGGGATCGATGAACGAAACTTTCAAGTAAAATAAATATAAGATAAACATAGATGAAACCTAGAATTGAATAAATATTAAGCAAAGTGAAAAAAACTGATTAAGGCTTTTATGTTATACTAGCTGTGCCCGCAACTTCGCCCGCGTGGACTTTAGGGAGATTACCCGGAAATATGGGTATTATATTTTTCCCGCGGAACCCTAATGCTTTTTCTAAAATTAAAGTAGCCTAAGTTACGCCTTGGAACGTCAGCTATCTGTCAGTGAAAGTCCCATTGAAATCGGTTCAGCCGTTTAGAAGTTTACCTCAAACAAACAGACAGACAGACAGACAGACAAAAAATTTTAAAATTGCGTTTTCGTTATAGGTATCGTATATACTTTCATACGCATTTGGTAAAAAGGTGTTATTTTGATATTACAAACAGACACTCCAATTTTATTTATTTGTATGTATGTATGTATGTATAGATGCATCCAAGTTCATAAAATGTTGTTATCCATTTATAGTGTTGTCATCCATTTATAGTATTATTTCAAATACATTTTATTATAAAAAGTACTATTGCAAATGTTATCTATACTAATATTATAAAGAGGAAAGATAGGTATTTTTGTATGTAACGATTTAACTTAAAATAAAAACTAGTGAACCGATTTCAAAAAATATTTTGCCGTTAGAAAGCTATATTATCACTGAGTAACATAGGCTATATTAGAAACTCGTGCGAAGCCGTGACGGGCCGTGCAGATATAAAATAAAACAAGAAAAGAAAGAAAAAGAGTTATCCCTAATAACTCTCAATTATGCGATGTCCACGTCCTTAGTAATGCAAAGTAAGAAAAGTATTAGCTAAAAAATTGGTCAATACAACCGGCGACCCAAGAGCAGACATTCCCTCACTAAAAAAGTGGCTCTAGCCATTGATCGAACAGCACCTTGGGTACGCTTCCGCATAGGCTATTTTCTTTACATATTTATTAGTACTATTTTCTTTTAAATTGTTTGGTGTAAGACAAAACTCTTGTTAAAAGTGAATACTTATAATAGTATAGGATGGAAGCACGTGGTCTCGAACTTATAAACATGCAAGTCACGTGTCGCAAGCCTCCACAGCGGTTATCGAGTTACGTCAATGCTCAGGAAATCAAATGTTCCAGTCTAAGCGTTTCAGGGAAAATTAATTCACTATGCTATTTTTATAAATAACTCGACATTTTGGCTTGCCGTTTCTTCATTAATACTGTGAAGAAGGAAAATAATAATTATCGTCTTGACTCTTAGATGGACAGATCTAAAATTCGCTGGGTACGGCATCCTAAGCCTATGCTTAAGACGTAAATCTACTGTGAGTTAGTAGCACCTAAGGTGGCCTGTTAGAGATTACTTTTAGTGTTAAGCCGTCAATTGTAACACTTCTTATTTATATCGTATACGTAATCAAGGTAGAAAATTAAGAACTTATCTATATATCTACGTAGATAGCATTTTGAAATCTACCTAGCAGTAGGCAGATATCAAAATGCAATTCGTCTGCAAAACTACAGAGGGCGGCATTTAATCCCGCGAAATCAAGCCGAGAGCCGTGTCTACGGCACAACAGGCGGGGCCATAGAGATAATAACTCATAGAGCTTGGAAATGTGGGGTTATTAATATAATAAGTTTTTTTATAACCTTATTCATATCTTACTCCTGCGCAAAGTTCTAGAGAGGTAGAGAGGATTCTCTATCACCACTTGTCCCGAAACTGAACCATGTCTGTACACTTCTTTTGTGTAAAGATGTCTTGATCCTCGATCGACTGTTATCGTACATCCATCGTATATTGTTGGACCACATTGATATATAAATTGATTGATTGTCTCACCACATAAAGCTATACAAATTATTATTTGTGAATAATATAATACACAATTGTAGGTGTTCAAATGGACGGATTTACAACTAACCGTGATCATTGATGCGAGCCCAATAAAAAAACATCATCAGACAACACATACTCATCGTATAATGTCAAACTGAGTAAATCTAGTACTATGGTTTCCATACAGTGGACGATCCCAGTTACACCCAAACCAAGGCCAATTCCGAAAGGGCCTTTTCAGGAATTTGCCACTGACAGAAATCGAACTGGCAGTCACCTGATGCAGTTAGCCGAGTTGCACAAATCACTAGACTGAGCCGTCGTTAAAGAAAAATATGTACGTATTAAGATTATAGAAAAAACAGTAAACATGATAAAATTCTATTCCAACTCGTCCACTGCCTCCCCTATCAACTGCCCGTCGGATTCTACTAGAGTTGTAAATCTATAGTCGTACCTATCTACATAGCGATCGAGTCGCCTGCTCATTTCCTGGCTGCGACGGCAATCCGCCCCTAAGCCTTAGCACCAACCCTGTTTAGATCCTGCCAATACAGCGCCAATATCAACCTTATGTCTTCATATACAAGGGCCTCATTTTAGTCTTGTATTAAGGAAAGTTTATTGCAGCGTAAGGTTTGTCTTGTTGAATATAACCTTAGGGTAGATACAAGATTATTAGCTATGATAAAGTTAATATGGAAAGCTTAACTATTTCGGTCTGTGTCCTGAACAAACGATTTGGTACCTACTAAATTACCTATCTATTGCAAATATGCACTTTTTTAAGTTAAGTCTGCAAGTCCTGCAAACTGTATTGTATATGAAATCATTTTATGGAGTCAGAATATCGTTAATTCGTTTTTTTCTTGCACAAAGTTAGTACATTAATTTGTTTCTATGCTTTGACTAACCTTAGTCATTGTCGGTAAGGTCGCTTGTACCTCATGGTGTGTTAATTTTTAATTAGGAAGTGGGATTTTTACTGGGAGTTTAACAGTAACAGCTGATTTTAGAGATGTGATGCGCCGAGGTAAAAAAACTTATTAAAAACGATAAGTCTCATTTTCAGCCGAGATTGTCATTTGCTAAGAAACGGTGAAGGAAATCATGGTGAAGAAACCTGCACGTCTGAGGGAACTTGACTAGTTCTCGACAGATGTTTGAAGTCTGCCAACCCGCACTAGGCCAGCGTGGTGGATAATGGGCAGACCCCTCGCATTGAGGGGAGGCTCGTGACCAGTAGTGGGACGTTAAAAGGGCTGTAGTAAAAAAATAAAAATGACTTCATATATTACTTGTGAATAAGCTAGAAAATATACATTTTGAATCATACTGGATACTTATATCTTCCGCGCGAAGCTCATCGTAATTAAACTTTGAAAGAGCTGAAAGGTCGATTCTACTAGATTCCACTAAAGTGAAATACCAAAATCTTTGAGCCGCACAAGGGAAATCAGGAATGCGCCATCAACATGTTTCTTCTTGGTCGATGTACTCTTGGCAGAGCAGTCGTGGTCATGTGCAATTGACGATAGATTTGATGGCCCTCCTCCACCGATCCCGAACCGATGTCTGGCGGACGCATTCATTAAGAGGGGTCTTAGTCAGCGCTTTAATTTGGTCAGTCCATCGCATGGGGCTACGTCCGCGAGGTCTGTTACCATTGACCCTGCCCTGGACAACAAGTCTTTCCATGGCATCTGCTGGTCGCCGTGACACATGGCCAATGTATCAGAGGATCCTGAGCTGTACTGTGGATGATAATCTCTCTTTTTTTATGCCCTAATAAAAAACCAAATTCGCTTCTCGTGCTGACCTACTAACCTATGTAACGCAAGAATCATTCAAATACGTATTAATCTTTATATTTACTTTCAAAGGCAGAACACGCGATGTGTTCATTAAGTGAGTACCTATATAATTTAATTACATATCGCCATTGTTCGCCCTACTTCTATTTCCGATTACGTTATTAAAATATCATCAATATAAATAACAATAAATTAATAGGTGTAGTTACCATTTGAAACGATTTAAGTAAACCGTTTTGAAAATACCTTTTGTAAATACCTATAAATCCCCAGGAACTAACTTTGTACCACACATACAAGCACGAGCAAATTAACTAGACCATTTGAAAATGTACTCTGTAACAATATACATACACATGGAATGTGTGTGGCAAATGCACGCGAATAAATTCGTACACGTCATCAATGACATTTCGTTGAAAACTGTGTTTCTTTTTAGGGTTCCGTACCTAAAAAGGAAAAAATAAACCCGTATAGGATCACTTTTTTGTCTGTCTGTCTGTCTGTCAAGACACTTTTTCTCACAAACCCGTGGAGGTATCAAGTTGAAATTTATAACAGAGGCTTGAGTCATTCGCATGGGAATCAAAAACCTATAGGATACTTCCCGTGGACCTAGAATCATAAAATTTGGTAAGAAGCAAGCTTCATAGCACAAGTAAAGGAAAAAATCCGATGACTGAAAATTTATTCTCAGAAAATGATTTTTTTGTAATTACAACCTTATTTGCAATTCATTTTTATGGACAACAGTGTATCAACGGCAAAGTTAAGTTAGTCTCTCTATCTAGTTTATCTTTTCATTGGGACCATGTTCAGTGCTTTCATGGTTTAGGTACGGAAGCCTCGGTGCCCGAGTCCAGCTCGCACGTGGCCGGTATTTTTCAAAGTTAATAAAGTTCATTTTTTATTGGCAAAATATTGATTGCGTGTGACTTAACCTGAATAGAACCTTATTGGCAATTAATAACGAAAGGAATCAAGATAGAATCATACAAAATAACAAAGTCAACTAATTTGAATACAAAAATTTGGCATTACTTTATTTGGCTTAGCGTTGAAAGGAACGTGTTAAAAAAAAATCTGACATAGTGGTTACGATTAACATTCATATGAGATTAAATTTCATAATTTCATTCATTTCGTAAAAAAATAAGAATATACGTCACAGTGACTTGAGCCTGCTCGGACTAGAAAGCGAAAAAAAAAAAACAATAACTTTCGCCCAACAGGAAGACGGAATATAAAACCGTCGGAATAAATAGCCGTTGCAATTAATTGTTCGTTTCCCGGCGTGGTGGCCGTTCGGGGCTCGTTAGGAATCTCATCAGGAAGCGAAACGAGTCATTCCGCTCCCGCGCCGATTGCCCCGACATCAAATCATCCCGTCCAGAGCAATTTTACAAGGTAAATACACGCATTTTAGAAATATCAACAAGTTTTTTCCCTATAAAACCCGGGGCACACTACCAAGCACCAAGTAGATAAAAAGCAAGTGAGTACATAGCCTTATATAATGGGGTAGCTGAACGAGGATAATTAGGAACTCTGCGTTAATGGTCTTTTTATTTCATTTTTCATTAATTAATACCGAAACTATGGGACAATGCAATCCGCAAGTTACCTTCAAAAGCGAGATATACCTACTGTGATTTTCTCTTTCTTTTATTTTGTATTATAGATTTTATCTAAATCGTAAACTGAACTTGGACGTAACATTTTCCTCATAATATGTTTATAAAGTATTTTATATCTATGACGTAATAAAGACGGTAAAGAAAAACACGGTTCCTGCACGTCTATAGAAAGGCGTTTGAAGTTCACTACCCTGCACTGGGCCAGCGTGGTGGACTATGGCCCAAAATATCCCTCGTATCGAGGGAGAATGTGCCCGGTTTTATAGAAATAGGCTCGCTCCCATAGAATTATTACACATAGAAACCAAGTCCGCGCGCCGATTTTGAAGCACCTTAATTGGAGCCATAAATGGCTCCAAACGCCGGGCCGCTCCGTAGTGTTCAATGTCAATGCACGCCGAACGTGTCTCGCGAAAAAAAAATTATTATGACGATTTGTGCAGTTAAATTGTGTCACAACACATCTGAAAAACAAAAGAAATGTGATAACATCACTTTTCACAGGTAAGCTTTCAGTATTTCATAGTATCTTGTAGTTAATTAAGTCAAAATAGAACAAAATAGAAACGTTTTAATTCAATGCACAGTGTTGCCCGATTGTTAAAATATTTTCCCATTTTAACTGAATTTATTGCTCCGACTAATTAATTTTAAAACATTTGCTACTGTTACTTACTGTTGTTGTTCTTTAATGTAGGTGTTTGTGTGATTTAACGATATCTATACGAACGATATTTTATAGGTTTCTAAACTGATTATTTTTTAATAATTATTTTTTTCTTTTTCATAATATGAAGACTATTCGATTAGAAATATTTGTTGACTTGATTGGTTTACTTTAGTTACACAGTATAAAAATTCATAATTGTATACAATAATTAAAATATATATATTTTTACGTGTTGTTGTTTTCTTTTATTCGTTTCATAAAAATAAACATTCCCGTATTATAACAACATTACATTACCATATCCACACTTTACCACACATAGCTATTTATGCATGATTGCCAAAAACAAATGGTTATCAGCGGCCGAGTCATTACCCCACTTTCGGAAAACTGGACCTTCACTGGCAACATTACCCAAGTGTATGTGTGCGTGTCGCCGGGCGTAAGCACGTAATCGGCACGCCTGTGTGAACCGGTTTAGTGCTTCAATTTTGACAGAGCGCTTGTATGAAGACTATCTTTCTATGAGTAATTATTCTATGCTCGCTCCCTATTATTATATTGGGATCAAAATACGTACATCGGAGAAGTGTGGGTGCACTGCAATGCACCTCTGCCTACCCCATCGGAAATACAGGCGTGATGATGATGATTTATTGATGTATATAGACTTCTAGTATAAGTCATAACAATGTAGGTCATTTTCATGATAAGACTTCACGTGACCTGCCCTCGGGCGAAGGAACGCGTAAATAAAATCACAGGAAATCTGATACTTGACCGTCCAGATAAATGCGCTTAGGTGTCTTCACTGAAGCCCGAAAAGATCCAGTCGACCCTCGGCGATGTAGCAATAAAAATAACTTAAAATTGGTTTATTACCCATTTTACTATACGTTTATTTATCAACTAGCTGTTACCTGGTGACTCGTCAACGTGGGATTTAGAAAAGTTAAAAACAAAAACAGCTATCTTCCAGTGAAAGTCCTGTCAAAATCTGTGCAGCCGTTTCGGAGATTATCCTTAACGAACAGTAAGACAGGCAGACGAAAAATTTAAAAAGATTTTTTTTGTATTAATGTACATTATTTACATGTACATTTGGTAAAAAGCTGTTCTTTGGACACAGCAGACAGATTCTATTTATTAGTATGTATAGATAAATTATTAAGCAATATTTTTGTCCTGAAATACATGAAAGAACTCTTAGCTGGTGCGGTATACTGAAATGTTATTACACAACACGCCAGCGGCATCGGCCAAAGCGATCCAGGATTCTGAAAGGAAGTAGTGTTACTAGCATTGCAGCTGGAAAATTTTCTGTACCCTTATTCTGGTTGAACGAATCCAAAATCATTTTTTTGTGTGGTCCAAAAAGCACTTACAAATAGTCAGACGCTACTACCAGTTAGAAATGCTGCTTTAACTGAGAAGAGCCGGTAAGATACTCGATGGTTTCTCATTTATACTAGAGATGTAATACAAGGAACCGCGCCGCACCGTTATTATCATAGATTAATTATTTGAGGTCAGAGTAACGCAAAAGCCTTAACTTTTTTTGAGTTTTGATCAACATTTGAATATTTTAAGGCCTTTCGCTAAGCGAGGCGTTTTGTGATAGGAATGCTGTGCCCGCGACATCGCCCTTGTGAAATTTATGTAAAACAACATCCTACGTTACTCCTTGCAACATCAGCTGCCGCAGCTACAGCAACCAGTGTTAGTTCCATCAAAATCGGTTCAGCTATTTGGGAGTTAACCTCAAACAAACAGACAGACAAAAAGACAAAAAAAATTGTTCTTAGGTAGGTACTTTCATATTATGCAATTAGTAAAAAGTTGTTATTTTGACATTACAAATAGACACTTCAACTTTATTTATTTGTATATAGATACGAAGAACGTAGTAGGATTCATCCGCCATCTTTATTGTTGTCATCGTCCATTTTTATTTATAATATGAATTTGCCCTTGCTTTTAATTACTTGACACTGGCTGAAATACCCGCTAAACGCAGGTGGAGCCATTCCTCATCTTATTCCATTCATATAATCATTTCATTAATTTCGTAAAAAAAAGAAGAAGATGTAGATATCTATGAATAGTCATCAGAATAAGGATCCCCCTATTTCCGTTTTATTTGTTCGTTGCGTGGCACATTTGCCATTCTACCCCTTCACCGTGCAGCGCGCTCCTCGCCCCGATTCAAGCTACGTTTGTGCCAAACTATACCATAGCCATAGTCTGATACGTGCCAACATTTAGATCAATATGGACTCAATGGCTGTTTAAAAAAAAAGAAAATCTACTTTATTGTTCTTTTTTTTTCAATTTGTGTAAAGAATGAAAGTTCTCGAAAGAAGTCTGCTTGATAAAACTGTGTCAACGTGGTGAACTATGGCCAGAATTATCTTCGTACTGAGAGTGTGCCCGCTCTAAAGACAATTGTCACTGTTACATAGGAAGCAAAATACATCGACAAAAAATGGAAAACACACGCATTACATTATCACTTACGTATATAGGTAGGTATATGACATGCGCAGGATGATGGATTAAAGAAAAATAAAGATAATATCCGAATAATAATAGCTCAGTAGATACTAAGTTATGAGGAATACCAAGTTGAATTTCAAACAATATTTTCAAAAGTTTATAAATATTTTATAATTTATCCTGCAATTCACGTCGAAAATAAGGAACTTCATCCGACCAGCTGCACAATATTTTTCAACCAATCAACCACAGACAAACAAGTCGAGATTTCTATCTAAACTTCGTAAACACGCAGGAGTCAGGCGAAGGGTTAAGTTGTTAGGATGTATAAATAATAAGGCGCGGGTCTCTTCGACCTACGATGGCACGTTCGCGCGGAAGGTTACTGCCATTCCTTTTTTTATGCAACATAATCGGAGTTTTTTTTTGTTATAATTAGTCAGTTAACTTGGTAGCTGCTACGCTAAGTATTAAAAGCGATGTGCGTATCTTTCTGCCTATGCCGGCGCCGAGATCGTGCTATCGTGCTATAAAAAAAAAATCACTCGGTACGCCCCATCAAAAATACTCCTACTGGGCCTAATCAACCTGGCTGCGCAGTTTGAAAGTACATGAAAACTCGCCTAGCAGCCAACGTGCTCAACTTCTTATCTAATTTTTTGCTATGTAGGGGATACCCTCCATATTATTTGCGTAGATGGTGACAATTTAACTAGTTGCAAAGCTCGATGTTGCAAAGTAATAAAATCTTCCCACATTCTGACAACTAATACCTATAGACAATAGTCCATTCTGCACAGTTGATATCCCTCATAGAAAACTTAATCCTCTTATGTACCTACTTTTTTTTAGAAAAAGGTACCTAATATTCAGCACTGTAGCATTTTAATAAAATAAATATCTTTTAATTTCCCTTCTTTCTAATCGTAACATTTTTACTAAGTTACCGACTCATGAATAACTATGATAATCTTGTTTGAATAACTATTAACCGAACAAGCTGGACTAAAAAATATTTGTTATTAATTGAAGAAGAACTAAAATGTCCTCATTCAGTGCGCGATGCGTTATAGACTGATTGGTAGAAAATGCCTTGTCGACTACATGCCTTACACAACAGTCTCGCGGAGAGCTACGAATGTTTGTTCTTTTGCGAGAGACGCGCAATATGCTGAGTGGTGTACTTACGGCATTGTGCTGGCGAGCCCCGCGCCGCCGCGGCTTTTGCACCCCTGCATCCATGCACCCCTGTACCCCTGCATCCATGCACCCCTGTACCCCTGCATCTATGTATCGATGTACCCTTGCTACCCGATGGATGCAGATTTGTCGCATGTCAATGTATCAAAACTGCAAACGAACCTGTCTTATTATTGACACATTACGACAGCCACCTCCCCACCACCTGTCTTGCAGCAATGTTTTTCTTCTTTTTTTACGAAATGAGTGAAATGATGATATTTTGATGGAATAAAATGAGGAATGCGTGCATCTGCGATTAGCGGTATTTATGGCAATGTCGAGTAATTATAGCAAGGACAAATTCAATAAATACACATTATAAATAAAAAAGGATGATGACATTGATAAAGATGGCGAATGTTTTTATAATACTTTCAGTTTTTGACAGTTATCGCAGTACAAAATCTGTCAAAAATTCAAGTTACTATTGCAATAACAAAACTTTCAGATTGTTAGGTCCGTAGCGTTAATAAACTGTTTTAGGTATCTGAAAATACTATCATTCGAGTAATGTTACTGAGTAATATTTGTACAGTGCACACAAATTATGGAGTAAATTTTGGAACGTAGTTCCTTATCGCGCGTTGCGAAAGGACGGTAGACGGAAAAAATTAAGACTGTAACGACACTTTTACATATGTGTGTGTGATTTTTATTTACATTTATGTAACGATTTCGATTCCGATTTCGATTTCGATGTGTGTGTGTGTGTGTGTGTATTTATATGTACAATTTTTTTGCTTTTTTTATTTCAAAAGGAACTTCGTTCCATCTGGGTGTTCCTTGACACCTCTCACGTTTTTTAATTTTCTGCAATAAGAGAATTAAATCATCACGACTACGTTACGACCATTATTACTGAAGAGATAGCTTAAGGATAAACTATTTATCATAGTCACACTCGGGACAACCGTATATGTACCAAGTCATATTGCAAGTAATAGACTTATCGCTGCAAATAGCTTATAGATAACAATTGAGTGACTCAATACATTATAGTGGTGTTTTATCACATTCTTATTGGTACTGGGCGTGCTTAAAATGCATACAAAGAACTGAGAAACTGCACAAATATTCAGATATCCGTCTCGTATGTAACGTGTTATAATAAATTCTGATGTGTCAATCCAATATCACTTCACGGTATCCAGGAAAAGGTTCCGAATAAAAGGGCGCAATCAGAGTTATTGAAAGGAGCGACTCTAGCTGATCCGAGGGGGGCGGGGGCCGCCTCGCCACTATTCTGTGATCGCTCGACTCACTCCTTGAACCCGCATTATCGACCACCCCAAACTTGACCTGTGACCTTTTGCACAACTTCAATTAAATTTCCATTCGTTCACCGAATCCAATTTCTTACTATTTCGCGAAATCTCACTTAACTCGTCTCGTAATTACGTATTTAGCTTACGGTTTAATCTGTTTCTTTCATTTGCCGTGTAAAAAAGCCTAAACCCCATCGCTTAGAGTCTAGTACTAGGCTCGCTCTTGCCTGATATATTGGCAAGTTTCACCTTCTATATGATCTATTAGAACGTAATGCCATTGGCGAAATAAAAGTGCTGTGCACATTTGCTTTCGCCTACGAAATATACAGGCGTGATGGTGTAGGTTAGGTAGGTTTCATATCAGTAACAAAAGAAATGAATGGAATAAGATGGGGAGTGGCTCCAACTGCGGTTAGCGGATATTTCAGCCAGTGTGAAGTCATTAATAGCAAGAGCGAATTCAATAGATACAAATTATAAATGGGTAATGAACGTGATAAAGAGTGCGTATGAGTGCACAAAGGAACTCTATATAGTACACATTATATCGACACTTCCATGCAATAACAATAAAAAAAAATCTTACTTTTTGGTGAAAGCAAAATTTATTTTTTATTTTTTTATCTTCTCAAGGTTGATCCCTAAAATATTCTTAAGTGTTGTTATCCGTTGTTTCTAGGTATCTTATTGTATTTCATTGAAAAAATATTAATAATAAGTAAGTTATCTTATTATTAAAGGGTTACAATGTTTTTGCAGGATGTTCTTTTTTTTTTGGTGAGTTACAATGCTTTTATTACTTTATTGCTTTCATAAGAAAGAAAAAAAAGAAAAAAATAAAACATTGATGAAGCATTATATGTTAATTTGTCAAAAAAATTGAGTTACAATGATATTGCATGTAGGCGTCGATATGTTTAATAAGTCTGCAAAATAAAGCCCTGCGTACACAGGCGCGTCCAAACGCGCGTGACACGTTTTATTCCAATACTATAGACGCAAACTTTTCAACGAAATGTCATTGATGACGTGCGCGAAATTTGTCGCAGAGTCGCGTGACTTTTACCAAAGAAATGTAATCTTTATGTTTATTAACACAGAGTAGGTAATGTCTTTTTTAAGTCATATTCGCTCACTTCATTAACTACTATTGCTATTTTACTACTACTGCTATAGACTATTGTCTATTAGCTACTATCAAAGGCAAATTCTACATGATTTTTTTACATAGGATTCGTAATATTATAAGATTTTAAAATCGGTATCAAAATGTATTTAAAAATACTTATGTGAATTTCGATCAAACTCTTACAACTTTTGCAAGCAATATTTCGGACTGCTGAAACGTCCTCTATTGTAAACAATACGACAAGTATGAAAGTAGGTAATTAGAGTGCATATGCATTGCTGAGTCCCAAAAAAATTCACAATATTCACCTACGAGTTTGTGATCTTCGTTAAATTTAAAAAAACTTTTGGAAAATAATTTCAATCCGTTACTCTTATTACAATTAATAATTCTAACTGTAGAGTAGGTATGCAGACAAGACGCCCCAGCTCGAAAATAAAACACGTCTAGATATTTCCACGATCGTAAAACCCCAAATCCTATTCAAATAAAGGTCGTCTGAATCGCACCCGCGAAAGTATCTAGGTGTATTATTAAATGGCGTCATCCTCAGGAATATAGAGTTGCGTTCGTCAGGTGCGAAAGGTTAGACGCGGGGCGGACTCCCCCTGACCTTTGAGCACCCGCGGGACGATGTAATCGCCCCGCATTACCACGCGGCGACGGTCTGCCAAAACATGTTCGGTGGGCTCGGGTCGCCGGGGAGGATGGCGTGCCGCGCACTGCTGCAACCCAACAACGCCACCACTACCCAACGATGATCAAAATATCATAATACATCTTTCCATTACATAAAATTGGTACTCTATCTTGACATTTAGGCAGCTACAACGAGGCTAGCAACAACATCTGAACGCTCAACAAAGGTTATACGTGTAAAATTCTATAGACACGGCAATATATGTAAATCGAATATACCCGTCGGCGTTGTCACATCTCTATCCGCACCGCCAGGGACGGCGCATGCGCGCTGGGCGCTATTAAAAAATGAATTCCTGGTTCCCGCACTGTGAGCCGCACGTCGTTCGCGGCGGGTGCGTTGTTGAGCCGTGCGCGCGAGACGGGACCTCACCCGAGCCCGCAGCCCGTGCGGGGTGTGGCCGTGTGCGTGCGTGTGTGGTGCGGCGTCGTGCGGTGCAGTGCGGGCTCATGCGGTCGGTGCCGGTGCGGCTAGTGTGTTGAGCCGGCATGCGCCCGGCGGTCTGGTAGCGGCCGCGGCATGGCGCGCCGCGCCGCCCGCGCCCGCGCCCTCGCACCATGAGCGACCTGCAGGCCACGTTCGAGTTCTCAGTGGAACTCTACAAGTTCTACAATGTCGATCTGTTCCAGAGAGGGTGAGCATCTAATAAGTGTGTAGAGCCAAATTGATATTTGATTTGCATTTAAATCGAAATAAAACTGCAAGTGTAATTATATTCACCTAACAATTTTATAGATGGAATTCAGTCATTAACGTAATGTAATTTTGTTATGACTGGCTCTACTTAATGCGCATTATCACGTATTCAGTAATGATACATAAATATCTATTAAAACAGTTTCTAGCAATCATACATAATGTTTGAGAAATACTCTTTTATTTTCAATTATTTTTACCTGCTAACTTATACATAGATGATGACAGAGTCTAATCAATATTTTTGGGCCTAACGACGAGTCAACACTATCCGCTTTTTATCCCAGTCCTATTCTGACATTGACCAAATTGCTTTGTAGCATTAGTTTGCCTAACGAATGTAACAAAATGGCACAAAATAGTTGTCTAATAAATGTAGAGATAAACTAAAGATCTTCCAGTGAAGTATAATGGATGGAATAGTTTCCATAATTACTATAAGCATTTGATACTAACTACTTAAACGTATATTTGGCTCCTCCTGAGTATTATAATTGCCAATAAATTGATCTTCTTAGATACAAAAAAGGTCGCCATGTTATAATCAAAGAGTTTTTACTCTATGCAAGCTAATTAAAAAATATCCTTTTTTTGAATATCGAACGTAAGTAACATTTATATTTTTAAATTATGACTACAATACGCCATAACGGCACTTTGAAGGCATTCCAACTTAGCTGTCATTCGCTAACCTAATTCCCCAACATAAAGGAGGTGGTAACAAGAGAAGACGTGTCTGGTGTCAGCTCGTTCCACTCGCCAACGCGTATGATAATGGCAAACCGTCGCAACTATACCTTTATAGACTTCAATCGATTATCAATCTTATAACAATATTATTAAATATGGATTTAAAAAACTTGAGAATGGAATTGACAACCTTCTCCTTTTTTGAAAACAGATAAAAACAAGAAGCCGAAATATTGTTCCTTTTAAATTGAAAGAGATTATCTTTTATATACCTACTTAAGATTTTGGTGGTCACCTTACGTTTAAAACAAAGTTAATGAGCAAACAAATTAAGGCAACCTCATATTAAATAAGACAAACGTAATAACATCGTTCCAACAATGTATTTTGTTATTTACTAGCATGTTGTTACTAGCATTAGTATTGACTAATGCTAGTTTTATAGCAAACACAGTATATTTTATTATGTTTAAATGAAAGTCGCTCGAAATATAATAATCTTTTCTTTTGACTCCTCAAGATCGGTTGGACAAGTTTATGCTTCGGTAATATTTTATTTTTTCCAATAATAACATGTTTTAGCAATAACAGATAGGATTGGTATATTTTTGTTTTTCTAATAACCAATCTGACAAATGAAAAGTCCCCCTATTTCGCTAGCAATTATGATTGACGCGACAAATTGCATAGGCTGCGTTCAAACCCTTCCAATTAATGCCACGAGTCTGCGGAAGGGGACTGACTCATCTCACTTAATTGGCAACCTTTTGAGGGATAGAGATATGGAGATATGTACTGGAGTATTGAATAAAATGCAAATGGGTATGCCTTTTTTAAGGAATTATCTCCTAAACATGTCATTAAACAATAGTGATTGTACATCACAAGCTGTATGGCAATTGGCGAGGTTTTGTCTTGTGATGAAATTTGAAAAAAGCAACCATGGAGTTTCTTGCCCATTCTTCTCCATAGGAAATGCATTCCGAATGGGTGGTAGAGATACTACTATTATTATTTATTGACGATTCATAAGTGCCTGTATTGTTTTATATGAATAAAAAATATTCTGATTCTGATTCTGATGGAAAGTAGGTACTATAATTTGATAAGTACCTATTTAAATTAACTTTAATTAAACAGTACAATTACATTAAGTACAGTTCTCTATCTCGACGGTTTAGTTAGTTACCCTGTACCAAACTTCTACTCGTATTGATTCCATAACTTTTTAAATATTAAATTTAGAATGTGTGTGTTTATGAAAAATGTTATTTTTTATTATCTTTGATAGCTTCATTAAAATTACTATGTTGCGTGCAAACAGTAAAATTTTCAAACTTGCACGTCGCGTGATAAATAAAAGAAAGCACGAAAAACTTTATATGGTCTCGTTTTTTCATCTATTATAACGATATCATATAACGATTTTATAACTGACTAGCTGTGCCCGCGACTTCGCCCGCGTGGACTTTAGGGAGATTACCCGGAAATATGGGTATTATGTTTTTCCCGCGGAACCCTAATGCTTTTTCTAAAATTAAAGTAGCCTAAGTTACGCCTTGGAACGTCAGCTATCTGTCAGTGACAGTCCCATGGAAATCGGTTCAGCCGTTTAGAAGTTTACCTCAAACAAACAGACAGACAGACAGACAGACAAAAAAAAAAAAATTGCCTTTTCGTTATAGGTATCGTATATACTTTCATACGCATTTGGTAAAATAGTGTTATTTTTATATTACAAACAGACACTCCAATTTTATTTATTTGTATGTATATAGATGTATAGATTATAAGAATACTTTATTGTTATGAAATTCTGTGGCAATGTTGTAATTAAAATGCCATTGTAGGAGGCTTGTAGATGAATTGAAATTCCTTTAAATTAGTGTATTGTAGTTCTTCGTACCTTACCTTATTGGGCGATAAATTAATTGCCTTTTATAAAGCTGCAGTTAACAGTGAGTCACAATCAAGATAAATGTTTGATTACTGAAATGCATGCAATTAAATTGCCCCACGAGTCACAGTTCAACTCATTCGTGCCTGATTCATTTTTGTTGCAAACACAAGGTTATAATTTTTTTATGGAAAATTTGGTGTTTATTTGCAGAGTATTTGTCACTGTCGCTCGTTTTTCCTAGGGGAAATAAAGCTGCATTTTGACTAAGCAAACTAGATCTACACTGCCAAAGCAAACTAGGGAAGCTAGTGATACGCACAATTCATAAATATTTCCAGTTTTTTTTAAACAGAACCGCTACGAAATGTATACTGTTTAGTAAATAGCACTATTTATATACAATACTGCAATTATATTTAGAAATCAGAATTTTATTCATTTCATAAATCTCCAAACCCTTTACCACTATACCATACAATGTTTTGGTCACATACTTATAATAACAAATGAACAAAAGATCTATCCTCTAACTGATAAATTTCTCTGCGTCCACGTCATTGATTTAGCAGCAAGGTCGCGTCTAAAATTAACCTCTTAGTCGGCCTTATTGTACTGTTTACTCGTTTTACTATGAACACACGTTGCATACCAAACAAATATACGAATCCAAATATACTAGGTACATGTGTTTACACCACCTAGGGCGATACGACCACTTATTTATCAGTATTGTCACTTTAAAAGGACTGACAATTAGTACAATGATACTGCTTTAGAAGTGGTGGTCAGGGGGCAGGGGGACCCATACCTCTAAAGCGTTATTTTTAGTGTAAGATTCGACTTAGGTCTATTTGGATAACTAAATTGTAGAGTTACACTATCCAAATTGAAGGCGTAGACTTAATAGTTGCTGGAATCATTAAAGATGATGAAAATGATAGTAACTGTTAAGTTTTCAATTCGACGTGAATGACGTGAATGAAGAATGTTGAAAAATAAACACGACGAACCTATACAAAGTAGAAAAAACTAATATTTTTTATAAACAGTGAAACAAAGGCTTCAAATAACACTTTTTGTAAAAATCCAAACGTTCTACATCATGTACCTAGTACAATAATAATGGAACTATTCACACTCCATGTAGCACAACACAATTATTACGCTATATAATAACAACAACTACTTAATAGCCAAAACATTATACGGGAACATAAAAAAATGTTATTTTATCTGGTAAATTGCAAGTGACACGACTCCTACGCATCGCAAACGGTTTGTGACCCAGTTCTATATTTGCATTGGTCTTCATTCCTGCGAGCGAGTTAAGAACAGGATAGAAAAATATTTCATGATAATTTTCACGTCTCATCGCTTATTGATTAAAGCCGGAAAATGAATATTTATCGGTCATGTCGGTGAATCCTAATATTTACTGGTAAAACCAAATTTTTCAGTAAAATATAGATAAAACCACAAAGCTGCTCTATTTATAAGCGAGTGTAAATATATCATCGTTTATTGGTTTCATAAATATCTTTTAAATGGCTTATGATGTGGTCAATTAGTTAATTTATTTCGGATTTTCATATTCCCAGGTCAGCGTAAAAATAAAAAATAGATTAGTAGACTGAGCGTATCAGATTCTACTTCCTTGTTCATGTAAACGTTCCTATATTAATTCAGGATTGAAAATATTTCAAACAGCAAGACAATGATTTCAAGAATAAGGTTCGTTCAATAACCTCTGCTTTAACCGACTTCAAATAAGGAGGAAGTTCTCAATTCAGCCTGTTTTTATATGTTTGTTACTTCATAACTCCTTCGTATGTGAACCAATTTAAAAATTTGTTTTCTTATATTTTACCATCCTAAAATTTTCCTTATGTCACCAAATTCAGACCAAAGTACATCTACTTAGTTACAATTATAATAAAATATTACTTTACAGAATCATGCATCGCTAAAATTTAATTTTTTTCTACCATCAACCTGAAATTTCCACTCAAAACGATTCGCTTTACGGGTAAACAATTAGTTCAATTATTTACAAACGCTACGTTGGGTCGGCCGGTCTGTCTGCGCGGTCGGGGGCTACGGCTCGAAGGGTGATTACTGTGAATTACCCGAGCGATGTTGACTTTGAACTCATATTTTATTAAACTAATACGGCCGTATTAATACCTTCGCTTATTTATATATTAACGTACCTACATTTATTCTTGTAGGTTTATTGTTGCATGTTCGTCCACTACATATCCATCAACAAATAAATAAATTTAGTTAAGTTTTTTAAATATGTTAGCATGAAAGAAAACAATGTGAGGAGGAAACTTTGAGAGAAATGGATAAAAGTGCCAGACATTTATTTTTCAGTCATAGGATTACAGAAATAAGAAACATTAGTTTCCCCTTTAATAGTCGTAAATGGTCTGTAATATATGGGCAACATTACCGACGTATTAAGTTGCTACCACCCACAAATAAGTTATAAAAGTCGCGTCGAGAAGCGAAGAGACAATGGTGCTGCATTTTTCAGTGAATTCAAAAATGTTTTGACATGAAAACTTCTGCGATAACGAACCCTTCTCCGCAGTGCTTTATCTCGAAAGTTTCGGTGTGTTTTTTTGTTCAAAATTTTCGCCGTTAGTCAAGAGTTATAATAAAACTTTAAGTATAAGGAGTAGTGAACTGAACTTTTGTTTAAAATATCGGATATCTTTGCCTTTCTTGTTTCCAAGCAAGCAAACCTTATACACTATAACATGATATAGATGTACCTATGGGCACCGCTTTTAGTAAATTGATTTGGGCCGAGACTAGGGCGACAGGTGCAAATGAATTGAGGTGTAAAAATGAATCCGTCTCTATGCGAAACATCGTGTGCGAGGGACGATATAGCGCATTTGACACCTTAAACGCTTTATGTACGCCTGGTATTTCCACTCATCGTTGTTTTTGTATCCGTCCCTTCAGCGGGAAATGTTCAGTAGTTATCACATTTACAATGACCACATATTGATTAACAAGCGAACCTCGCTTGTTAATCAATAACCCTACAGATAGGTAGGATTCGCGTTGATACGATTATCTGCTTTATACACTTGTACTATGCTTTAGCGTTGCACGATGTGCTTTTAAAATCAACCTAGCTCTACTAGGAAAGGTTTTAGTATTTGCAAAACAACGAATCAAGAGGAAGTAATGTATGTAGCTATACTGAGATATTACGCAACGAGACGACGTCTACGAGTCATAATTTTAACCCTGACTCTTACCCTTGGTAACAACTTAAAAACATTATTTTTAGGGTTCCGTACCCAAAGGGTAAAACGGGAACCCTATTAATAAGAATTCGCTGTCCTTCCGTCTGTCACCAGGCTGTACCTCATGAACAGTGACAGTTAGAGAGTTAAATATTTCACAGATGATGTATTTATGTTGCCGCTATAACAACAAATTCTAAAAAACAGAATAAAATAAATATTTAAGCGGACTCGCACTTGGCCAGTTTTTTAGCATCTGCCTATTACATTTTCATAATTCTATTTGTAACTATAAAACCAATTCCGAGGACTACATTTCAAATAGAACGACTTACCATTAATAACTCTACATCAATTAAGATATGTGACTTCTATTAATGTATATTCCGGATAACTATAGCCCCAAGTGACCTATTTGTTTGTTTAACAAAAATAGATTCGATCGGTGCAAATGTCACTATCAAGACTTCGACCAGTACGTACTTTCACATCGAACATATTTTATTGAAGACTTACTTCAACTGACTTCACTATAATATAGGAAAAATGGCTAAAACTATTTGCAAGGAGCAATTGCCATCTTTCGTCTATGGCTCATTAGGGCTAGCATGCGCGTCAAGATAACTATTTGATGGCATAATGTCGATTCATTATTTTCTATGAAACAAGATAGAGTGAAAGCAAACGTCGCATCATAACCCATGATATTTGTTCTCATGGCTCGCGTGTTAACTCTGTCAATGGGCACATTACCAGTAAATGAAGAGTAACATTGACTGGATTTATCAGATTTTTTCAATGGCTATCAGGGATATTTTTCAGGGTTTCTCAATTATCATTCCAAATATTTTATAAGTGCTTTTCTTCATAGACTTTACCAAGTGCGAGTGGGACTGCGCGTGGCGCCCAAAGTGCCAGTCCACATCGAGGTTTCAGTCTCTTGCGGCAATGGCGCCGCGAGGACTGGCCGCCCCGCCGCCAACGCCTCGCTTATCGGCGGTCTGGCAGCCTCCAGGTCCTTCCAGATCATGTACAGAAACGAAGAGGTTACTCTGCGCGACATCATACATTTTAGAGCTCATTTGTTAGGTAAGATATTGTATTTTTGGCTGGTTTTCTTAAACTTTTAACCCTATAACGTTCTTCTAAGCAAAAATGTATGTTCAGTGGATAGCCGAAGTCTCAAAGAATCATTGGAGCGGGCAGAATGGAGTCTTGGGGTGGAGCTGTGGTGCAGCGAAGGCGCCCAATCCAGCACCCTCATTCCGGTCTCCTGCCGTGTTCTGAAGCTGCATTTCCAGCCCTCCCAAGGGCTCCATTACCACTTGCCGGTTTTATTCGACTACTTCCATCTGTCAGCCGTCTCCATCACCATACACGCGAGCCTAGTAGCTTTACATCAGCCGTACATCAAGTAAGTTATCAATTATATTTCGAAAGTTCTGGAAGTGGTACAATTCTAATGATTACGCTTATTTCATGTCTGGAATGAAAGGAAAAGTATCATGCATTACGTGCAAAGTTGGTATGTATAGAACCAATTCAAACTCTTTGCACTAAAAATCGATTGGAGTCGAGTTTAACCTTGTTATATTTCTAGCACACCTCGTTCGAGCAAACAATGGGGAAAATTAATGAAGGGTGGTGGATCCAACTTTAATACTACGGGAAGCTTCGAGAACGTACTCTTCGGCTCTACTGGAAAATGCGCCGGAGGGAACTCTAGTAAAATTGCACATGCCAGGTATGTAGGTAATCCACAAGTGGTACCCTAATTATAGTGAAAATCTCGTCCCCGTTTATCTATATTTTTTTTTCTTTTAGACAAGTTCATGCTGAGGTATGCGGGATTCTCTTGGGGTCATTAGAAGGATTACAAAGTGCATTGGCAATTTGCGGCTCAACTGGAGTACTGCTTACTCCTGAAGACTCGTCCTCCAATTCAGTTGTGGGGGAAGTAGCTCAAAGGATTAAGGATCTTAGTGATTTTGGAAAGGTACGTATCAGTTCTTATAATTTGTACACAGAATTTCGGATAAAGATCATTTAAAATTCTCAGAAATTCTCCCTAAATAGTCAAATGAACAGGAGTTGTAAAATTTTATAACCAAAACGGCAGAACTTTCAGAAGTCTGAATGCGGGGAGGAGGAGGAATGGGCCATGAGTGCGGCACACGACATCGCTCGGCTCTGCGCCGAGGTGACGCTGCGGTGGCGTTCCTTTCTCCATCACACTACAGACAGACCACACGTGCACCACGCCTTAGCTGCTCGGCATCATGCACTACGGTTAGGTCATAAAAATACCCTCAAATATGTACTATAACAGGTTTGCTCAGATGTAGATTCGTATTATCATCATAACATCACTTAGCAACTTACAAGACACAAATGCGTATACTTATATTTCACTCTTTGAAACTGGAGCTAAAAACTATATAATAAAGAGGTAGATGAAAATCGACCTACAAATCCTGACTACCTACTACGTTAAAGTAACAACTTCAGACTGTTCCAATTCCAGTATCAAGCGCTTCTCGGAGTGCTTCTTCGTGCTAGACAACCCACGCAACTCCCTCGCCGGTTGCTACGATAGTAACTACCAGTCGTACCAGAGCGTGGGTGAGGTGGCCAGGCGGTCCCGTTACCTGGCGCTGCTGCCGCCGCTGCCGGTGCACTGCATCGCACTTGATGGTGATCCACACATTATGCCCATCATCTTTGAGGACCGGTAAATAGTCGATAATTATCCTATATGATACATGGAATATCATTATAAGTCTGAATATGTGAATATGCTTTAATCATTGGTTTTCAGATATCAAGACGCTGCAGATTTTGCTAGACGCCATTCATTTCTAACATGCAATTCCAGTAAATCAGGAAGTGGTAAGAATTTAACGATATGTATTTTTTATTTTGGACTTATCGGGTAGTTTTGATCTTAGATTTCTGAATTTGTTTCAGATCCATTTCTATGCTCGGAGCCTCTTGGAGATGATTGCGCATGTAGCATTAGTTCACTGATGGATTCAAGAAGGCCGTCTTCAGAAGCTTCTAGAGTTACTCTCACGCTTCCTAAGACGATCATGGACGTCCTCGAACCACAGTTAAATACGCCTAAAACAAATTCCAACATTGTGCAAGCAACGTTGACTTTGGCTCCACAGAAATCTTCCCGTGGATCCCCTAAGAGAGCGCTAGTAAAACAAAATGTAGTCGAAATTAATAAACCGCATAATAAACAACTAGAGTTGACTGCAAGGAATAGATACATTGTGCAAAATAATCAAATTAGTGAAATCCAGCTACCACCGAACAGTGCGTTTGCTTCGTGTCCCATGCAACAGGGTCAACTAATGTCCAGATACTCTGCATCAACATTACTGGACATAAATGCGAGTAAGAGTAATAGTACCACTAATACTATTACGCGACTAGGAAGAGATAAATCTCACCCAAATGAATTTTCTCGTCAAAAACACGAAATCACTAGTGGTGTAAGCACCTTGCCGGCTAGACATAGCAAATCACTCGATCAATTGAGAGTATCACAAATGACAACGTTAAACAATGCACAAACATTGAATAAGAATATAAGAAATAATTCCAATTCCTCCGTCAACTACACAAAACCATACTTGCCACCGCAACAAATTAAACCAACAACACTACCTAGAAGTGTCACAACCACGGCGTATCCGACAAATACGACGATAAGATGTGGATCCAAAGGAGACGATTACCGGAGAAACATCAATGAATTCAGGGAAAAGTACAAGAATCCTTGCAACCTCAACATAAATCAACACAGCATGAACAATGAAGTGTTCCATAATGCAGGATATACGTATGATGGAGCGATGAAACGTGATCCTAATCAAGTGTACGGCTATACTTTCGGAAATCAGGGTACTCCGCAAGTGAATAATGTTATTCGTAATCCGTTAGAATTTCAAAGAGGCTACAGTGTAAATTTACCCCGTCCTATGTTGCCTCCACGTAATTCTTACCCACCGGTTAGTGGTAAAACTCAAGTGACTGATCAAAATAACTTAGTTTCTAATAAACACGTACATAGATCTAATTCTACCCACGTGTTTCATCAAAACGCCGAACAACAACAACACGGCGATATGGAAGCTGCTCGAAACCAACTTAGACACGAGTTAAATTATTATTTACAGAAAGGCGATTGGAGCTATGATTTCAATACTGGTAGCTTGATCCAGAACTATCAGAAGAAATCTAGCAAAAGCAGTGATGACAGTGGATTTGTCATGACGTTAGATAGAAGCAGTGATGGAACATCCAAATCAACGTATTCAAAGACACCACCGTCAACTCCACATTCAACGATGCCTTCTGTCAGACACAAAAAGAGTCGGTCTAAGGAATCTAAATTAAATAATAGTGCAAAAGAAAGCGCAAAATTAAATTCAAGTAGAGATTCACTAAGCAGTCACCATTCTATAAAATCAAGAGACAGCAAATCAGACCGACATACATCTAAATCTGAATGGAGCACTCCAAAATCTGATCGAGCAACACCGAAATCAGGAAAATCTACGCCTAAATCTGGTGGTATTACGCCAAAATCAGGGTTGGCAACACCGAAATCAGGAAAAGCAACTCCAAAATCTGGTGCAACTACCCCAAAAAGCGGTAGATCAAGCGGCAAACCCGAAAAACGCACAAAACATAAACCTTCTGAAAAAATGACTCAACTAATGTCGGAAGCAGCTTCATCGTCCAGTAACGAGAGCATACCTTTTGAACTCAGACGATTAGAGTCTTCTGCGAGTGTCCCATATAGCCTCGACCACGGGCCTGAACTGTTACGGCATTGTAGGAGTGCAGCATCAGTATTAGATGAACCGAACTTGAATAACACTTTCGGTTCTGAATCTTTGCCAAATCTAGCTCCGCCACCAGCTTTCGAATCGCCTCCTCTCGACATTGCCGACAAAGACTTTAAAATTCTGCCTCCAGAAATTTTCTCAAATAAAGAAGAAAAACGAAGCAGATGTAGTTCCACATCAAGCTTAAGTGAACAAAGTGGATGGGTGTCCAGTGGTCGCAGTTCAGGGCCGTCTTCACCAGATAATGCAAGTTGTCAATTAAATCAGAGTTTCCAGGCTGGTAATTCAAGCATATCTAAAATGTCTAGTAAAAATTATGAAGAACCTGCCGAAAACCGCAAAACAAAAGGTGAAACAATCAGTGATTTTAAAAGGACTATTCTTAACGGTGAGCAATTACGCGAACGACTTTTAAAACTAGCAGTAAAAGTCGCCAATAATTCAAATGAAAAAATTGAATGTTGTGACAAAGAAGTTTGCGAGGAATGTACGATCTGCAGTGATACTATTTGTACAGACAGTCAATGTGAATACAACAAGCTAATGCATAGCAATGGATTAGATGCAGGATGCAATTCAGATACATGTACGGCGAGCTGTTTCCAACAATTCTCTGAAGCTAACGCTAAGATCAACCAGAGACATAACTCGTTTAGTGCTGTGCAAGGAAAATCTTACACCAAAGGTCAAAGTGAAGCAACAGTGAAAAAATCTCAGACGATCAGTGATAACCTACATCCCTATATACGAAAGGAAATCCCAGCGAAGCAGCAATTGCCTGCTAAGTCCAATACAATAAACAAAACGAAGTTACGCGATAGAATTGAATACACGGAGAAATTAATAGCTGCAGAAATACTCAATTTGACCGTGGACCGTTCATGCAAGAGTCATAAGACAGAAAGTGGCCCTGGAAATGGAGCACAGAAATACCAGAATAAAGCTAGATCTGAAATAAACTTGACACATTTTGGTGGTGATAACGAATATGAGCATTTGCCTCCACCGCAGCAATTTAGGGATGCGCCGCCTCCACCTGATGCGTTCAAGGTAATGTGACTACTAAAATCATGCAATATCTACATCTACGTATAGGTAATATAGATGTTTAAACCACTTAATAGAGTCTATATTTACAGGATCCTCCTTCAAAATCGCCAAAGCTGAGTAGACAAAGCAGCAAATCGTCTACTCCTTCCAAGACGCCGAGAAAAGTACCAGAGCAACCGCAAACCCTTCAGCTTGATAATCCACTGTATCATGTGTGTGAAGGTAAATAAATCCATATATTCCCCAAAATAACTAAATAGGGCTTCCGCTACTAACAAGTTGGCTTCGCTCAACAGGTATTATGGAAAGACGTAAGCTGCGGCCGCAACAGTCTGTAAACTCCTCGAGCGCACCATCTGGCAGTACGCTTAATAAAAGCCAAAGCACTGGAGAATTAGCAAATAGGAATGAGAATGGAAATAATAAAGGTAGATAGACCTCTCTCATTATAATAATTATGGTAGTGCGCAGGCTGATTCTATTATAATAAATTTATTTTTGTGCTTTTAGAGGTCCCTCTGAAATTGGACTTGACGACACCAAAATGCATATTTCTAATTATTTCTCGTTTTTATTTCAGAGCAACGTGAGAGTAATCTCATCAGTATATTCGGGTTGGCAGAGTCTGAACGTCTCTTTGTTAAATGCAGGGAAGAGTTCAGGCAGAGCGTCAAATATCTAGGCGCGATTTATTCCGATTTCCCTCCCGTTGAGAACTCCTTACCTTATTTTCACATCAGCGATGAATATAGGATGTTTAATCCAGAAGGTTAGTATTTCAGAGCTAAAGAACATGCCTTACTTTTGTACATTGTGGCTGTGATTGTGGCAGTTCTCAAAAGATCATGTTATTTTTACAGGGTTGCATCTCATAATCTGCGTTCATGGTCTGGACGGCAACGCGGCAGACCTACGACTGGTGAAGACTTACCTGGAGCTAGGTCTGCCTGGCGCCAGGCTTGACTTTCTCATGTCGGAAAGGAATCAAGGCGATACTTTCTCTGATTTCGATACAATGACAGACAGGTGATAAAGACTTTTTTAAATGTTGACCCTCTTTTTATTTAACTCTCACGCATTGTTCGTTCTACCTTAATACAAATAATATTGTATGCCGAGTATTGGCATATTTTTAAGATGTCAATCACTCGCTGTGTACCACTTTTGTTTTCTAATATGTATTTCATCTAATATATTAACTAATCTTAATCTATCCTTCTTTCTAGGCTTGTGCAAGAGTTCCTCACTCACATCCAGAACTCCAGCGAGCCGGCTAGGATCAGCTTCGTGGGACACTCCTTGGGCACCATCATTATTAGATCGGCGCTGGCGAGGCCGCAAATGAAGCCATTCCTATCGAAACTGCACACATTCCTCTCGCTCAGCGGACCGCATCTTGGTACTTTGTACAACTCCAGCGGACTCGTTAATGCTGGTGAGTTTTAGAAGCGCTAAAATATACTAACTTAACTACGTTATCTGAGTTGTAGTCAATAATAAGAAAATTTCAAGATCCTTATCAAAACGAATATTTCCAGGTATGTGGTTCATGCAGAAGTGGAAGAAGTCTGGATCCCTCCTCCAGCTATCACTCCGCGACGCGTCCGACCCCCGGCGGTCCTTCCTCTACCGGCTCAGCGAGAGAAGCCAGCTGCACCAGTTCAAGCACATCCTACTATGTGGCTCGGGGCAGGACCGATATGTACCGCTGCATTCAGCTAGACTCGAGCTGTGTAAAGCCGCTGCTAAGGACACGTCACTATTGGGGCAGGCCTATAGAGAGATGGTGTGTATTATGGACTATTTATACAATACTAAGTAGTTGCAGTTGATGGGCAAATTGAAAACGAGCCCTACGACCTGAAGACAAAAGACTATCGCTTTGCGCTTGACGTCTTTAAGTTTAGCACGTGACACGAATTTGGTTCTAATTATTCACCTTTTATCGTAAGCGTAAACTTACCGATACCGAACAAGTTGCATTATTTAGTCAAGTTATTATTCGTTTGTTCGAATCCTGTCCCTTCCCACATTACAGCGTAGGTTAGTCAAATTATTAAAATGCTTGTAACCACTTTTTCAGGAATTGTTGTTAAATGCTAACTATGTATTTAGTTCACATTGTACATGTTTGTTTTAGGTGCACAACATGGTATCGCCTCTGGCAGCGCACGCGTCGAACGTGTCGGTTGTGCGGTACGACGTGCAGCACGCGTTGCCGCACACCGCCAGCGCGTTGGTCGGCCGCGCCGCGCATATCGCCGCCCTCGACTCAGATCTCTTCATCGAGAAGTTTCTCCTTGTATCCGCACTTAAATACTTCCGTTAACTCACTTGGAAATCGCTTCGAACTCATTGGATCGTAAAAACGGAGTCCAGGGCTGTCTCTACTCTCTAGTCTCTGTCACACACGGGATCTTAAGCAATTCTAGCGCCCACGTCCTTCACATCGTCTCATGACATTTTTTTAATCCCGTGAATTTGAATCTAGTCATGCATGTATTGAAACTGCATAGTTTCACATGCTGATCTAAATATTTTAACCGTCTACCTAAAATCTATGTGCGTCAAATTCCTTTTATAGTTTTTAAATTACTTTACTGAATGTTGAGTTTATTTTCTAAGTTTATTTTTCGTATTTATTTTTCATCTTTTTTTGTCTATGCATTTTTCCAGGCATTTAAAATTCCAACTACCGACACTTTGCTCTTACTTTATAGCAGGCACAGAATCGCATTTGTATGAGAGTAGTTTCATTTTGATAAACTAGCGCAACATTGAACTAAATCAAATCTAAATCTACGATACACTATGAGCATTCAACGAGGCACGTCAGGATCATTAAAAAACTTACGCCGAATTATTGAAACATTTGAAACGCTACTCAAGTAAATTTAATTTCAACAATATTTGATAATCTTGCATTGATCACTCATAGGACGTCACCTCTTCTTCTTCTTTTACAAACTGAATGATTGAATGGAATGAGATGCCTCCATTTTGAGTTGAGTTTCGTATAAATATGAAAGTTAATTGTTTTTTTAATGACGTGTGATATTCGACGGAGTCCTACATATATACCTAGGTACTCTATAACTGTGTCAGCCACTTGAAGGTAACGTGAAACATTTTAATTAAGTAAACTTTAAGATGAATCTTTACACCAATTAATTAAGACTATAATTCTAGTGATTGTAGATACTAAAGATACCTAGATGTCATTTGTATTATTTATTGTTGTCTATGAACGGTAATATTCTCGAAAAGACAGCCTTTGGTACAAAAGTGCGAAATGGCATAGATAGCAAACTTAAAAAAAAAACGGAATGAGATCTATGAACCATTTTGTTCTTTAATAGCAGGCAACTAAGTAGAACTACTTTGCTAAATAGTTTTGCATTTTTTTCGTGATCACCTCGAACTATCGCAATAAGAAGTACCTACTTAGTGTTTAGAGCGGCTCTAATATTATTTTTTACTTTTACTTATGTACTTAGTTATTTAAAAAAAATATAAGCAACTCACACTGCACAAAAGGAATCGAATACCGCTCATGATTTTTAGAGCATTTTACAGTTAATTATTAACATTTAAGTACCTACATAAAAGTTATTTTTCTCGCTATTCTGTTATGTTTATGTGCAAGGGGGATTCCGTAGCCTTAACGATTAATGAACGTTAGATGAAAAGTTGTAAATTTTAATCGAATGTTAGACTGATCTTTAAAAAATATACGATCACTAAGTTTCTTAGAATATCTTTTCTTAAAGCTCTGCATCCACAGGCGCTTCAAAAGACTCGTTACCATTTTATTCCAGCACTAAAACTGTATTAAATATACATTGTTCAACGCATATTATTAATGACGGGAGCGAATTTTGGCGCGTGGTCGCGTGGCTTTTACCAAAGATAATCAATATCTACTTTTATAGATACAGCGTACGTTTTTTAAAATAAATGGGTGTGCAGAGCATAAATACTTACTTAGTGAAAAAATAATTTTATAAAGTACACTTATCTCGCTCTGTCCACTTCTCTCTATTTATTAATCTGTAGGTAATGTTTTATACAGGGCTTGGAGATTCTGATTTATGATAATTCGTTATAATGTGTACCTACCTACTTATTACTGGGATAGTTATGGTAATATGACGTTAATGCTCACAGGCACGCTTGGAGGGGACTACTGGGCACATCAGTTGTTACGAAAAATTATTTACCTTTAAATTGGAAGGTATTTACTTACAGACAGGTTGACTGGCAGAGAATGCCTTTGGCATTAGGTCCGCCTTTGTACATCTTTGTGCTAAAGTGTTAATAAATAAATAAATAAACATTTAACTTCTCCATCAGTAGTTACCTACCTCTGGTTTGCTTATAACATTGAAGTAGTAGGGTGCCTACCTACCTACGAAGCAATTATTTAGGTAATAGTAAGGTAGTTATGTTTATTCTAGATTTTAGTAAGACTGATGGCCTGTACGAACCCACCACAAAATGCATCATAATAATACATAGACGAATAAACTATTAAATCTAGGTGTGTATCATAAGACGAAAAGAATTTTGTAAATAATAGAGAAATGAAATTTTATTTGTAAATCGTATGTTTAATGGCAATGTGTCGTCGATGTTATACACTTATGATAATAAATAAATAATGCCTGATCTTTGATATTTTTCAATAAATAGCACCCTATTTCAACACCTGCCTACTTACCTACTTACCACTAGAGTCGATCGTTTCATCGCTTTTTACCAGACTGCCCTAGTAGGCGAATTATGTTTTCTAAATTAACGAGTATATTATAGATAAATAGGTATAGGTAGGATAGTGGCCTATTATAAACACCGATTTACTGATATTCCCGATTTTCAGATGAAGATTAAGCTATAAAAGCAACACTTTTGCCAAAAGATAGTCCTATTGGGACTATCTTTTGGCAAAAGTGTTGCTTTTGCCTAGGTAGTCTGTGGTTATCGCTTTTTATCAGCCAACTACATACATTTCTCCATTGGCCATTAATGACGTGTTAATATTTTGGCGGAATAGGGAAGATTTTCGAGCCAGGCGGGTGGTATGCCTGGCGGGATCCGGTACGCCCCATTGATATTGTAGGGGGTTTTGTATTTACAGTTCAGATCGTTGAGAACTCCTGTACCTACCGCGAGCTAGGATTTTAGTACTTTGTATGGCGAATACTTTCTTGTACGCGTAGAATTTCAATGTGTCGGTAGTCGCGCCATCTATTGGTGACTGGCGGAAGTGGCGAGATATAGGATTCGCCACAAAAGGCCATGTTTTTTACTTCCATCGCCTAATTAGTTCATTCTATTATACTTGAGACTGGTAAAATACCCGCTAATTGTAGATGCAGTCATATTTGCTCTTATTTCATTCTTTTCGTAGAAGTAAACGAGAAGAAGTCTTGATAAATTACTGTAAGTATGTGGTCATGCGGATAAAGCCATAAGATTGTGGTTCGCCTGACTGGTAGACCCAGATCAGTTTAGCGGGTATACAAAGAGACTGTTCACACTATTAAGGAGCACCAAAACCAAGAAAATGCACTCACCAAATCGGCCAACTCGTTTCCCTCACTTGCTGATCGTAATGGCGTGGCGTCTGGCAGAAACTTGCGTTCACGGCACTGTACTGGGTATTTATTCAGTCTCGGGCGGTAACATTCATTAATCCATACGAGCGGGAGTTTTATGAGAGTTTGTATGATGCACGAAAGACGTGTTAAAAGCGAAAAAAGACGCGAGAAACGCGGTCTTCCGGGAGCAGTCAGCAGAACGATCCGCCCTTCATCAGGATTTCAAACCGACTCGATGGCGACATCTGTCGCGCAGGGTGGCCAATTTTTGACACTCGTCGACCCAATGTTGATTGGTACAAATTCCCAGATGGCGCTTCCTTATAAATGGTGCGAACTATAAAAAATAAACGAAGCGGCGTAAACAGTGTGATAAACAATTTTTACTATTTAGCGCTACTTCCACCTACAACTATTCTTATTCTTAGGATCTATCAAAACCTGACAGATTAGTTATGTTTCCAAACAGAAAAAGTTACCCAAAGTCTCGGGAATTTCATAGCAAAACAACTGTGTGATGTCTCCGCTTGGTAAATATTTTAAAAGTATCCAAACGACACAAATGTGATGAAATGTATTTGTGTATATATATGTATGTAATTTTTTTTTGCATAAGGCTTATTGCTTAATTTAACATCGCTATTTAAATACTTCATAATCTTGAAAAAATATTTAATTCATTTAAAATTAAATCCATAATTTTACTTCATTCCATGTAAAAAAACAAGGAAATACTTTTTTTTCTATATTTTATTATGTAGCTTGAAGGGAAACGTTAGTTCCCATCGGGCAACCCATTTTTTAGTTACTAAAAGTGTGACCAGTCTATTACAATTCCTACGCTATTAGTTGTTCTAGATTTTAAGATAATATTGTAGACGGGAAAAAATGTATGTACCTTTTTTAATCTACCTTCTCACTAAGCTTAATACTTGTTAACATGGTGTTCTGCAACTGAAAAATCGAACACACCGCACATCTTGTGATCAAGGTATTATTATCGTTAACTAGTTATCCATTTACAAAATCTCCACCTTGCAAAACTAAATATTCTTCAGTTAGATTGATTTAAGATTTAGGTAGATTTCTACCAACTCATATGTAGATTTAGCTAATAAATTCTGGTCACACAGCGCCTCAGCGCGTCGGGAGTCGTCGTGAGAGTCGTTCGCGCTCGATTTATGGGAATAATAGTAAATTAATTTATGTTTGGGCGTATTACAAAACATAGAGAGAAACACTAATATATATTAAAATATACATAGGTACAATAATTTTAAAAAATCTAAACTGAGTGAAAGAACTTGAAGTGAATTCAAATATTTATCGGGCAATGAAGTGTTCGCTATCGGGTAGGTAGTTTCAAATAAATTGTGATTTATATATTCAACAATGGGGAAATTGTTGAGTCTTTTGTCGCGCGATGAGTCGACTTGCTGTTCGTCGCCGCGATACGATATATTCTTGGATTTCGAGAACGCCGCACCCACGGATACCGAGCGCGATGTTTTCGAAGACGTACAAAGAGTTTTGTTGGACTCGGAGAAGATACTGGAAGAGATACAGTGTTATAAAGGTGCCGGGACTGAGATACGGGAGGCTATAGCGGATCCCTCGAGGGTGTCGCAGGAGCGAGCGTGGCGCTCAGTGAAGCCCCTCGTCGACAAGCTGCTGAGATGCTACAACCACTCGCTCCAACTGCAGCGGGTAACGTGAATCATTACTTTAATAACAATGAACTGCCAGCTATTGCTATCTATAATAAACGGCAGAAAGCGGATGTGTATGTCGAAAATTGGATCAGATATAAAAAAAAGTTAAAAACAATTCAATGCTCATTATTTTTTTCATCATAGGCAGTTGAGACTTAGACTATTCGATGTTACGACATCATATTTAAATTTCAATATTTGGATGAAGGCTTGGTCTAGGGCAGTGTTTCCCAAACATTGTTCTGCCATGGCCCGGTAATTTTCACACTGCACCTTCGTGACCCACTTAATACTTTTAAACTCAAGCTGGTTCCATTTGGTAAAATAATACATATTTATTTTGGGATCGCTTATATAGTCACAAATATTTTGTGTGAAGTATGGAGCTGCTGCTTATTTTTTACCAAAGGTGGGAATGTTGCGACCCAGTGTTGTATTTCGATGGCCCGGTACCGGGTCGCGACCTGGCTAATGGGAATGCTGGTGTAGTGGTTTGAACGTAGGTTGCTTGGCTCACTGAACCAAATGGGTGTGGGTTCATTCCCGCTAGAGAGAATTTTCGGAAATGACCTATTCTGATTGCCCTAATCCAGGTGTAACTGGGATCACCCCCAGCCCATTTTTAGGGTTCCGTACCCAAAGGGTCAAACCGGAACCCTATTACTGAGACTTCGCTGTCCGTCCGTCCGTCTGTCACCAGGCTGTATCTCTTGATATTATGATAGTTAGACAGTTGAAATTTTCACAGATTATGTATTTCGGTTGCCGCTATAACAACAAATACTAAAAAACAGAATAAAATAAATATTTAAGGGGCTCCCATACAACAAACGTGATTTTTTTGCCGTTTTTATAGATAATGGTGCGGAACCCTTCGTGCGCGAGTCCGACTCGCACTTGGCCGGTTTTATTGATACCTATACTATGAGTGTAATATTTACTCATCGCAGCAATTTTTACTGGGAACACACATTACACATACCATTTATTGTGTGGCCTATAGTACTTAAATGTAAAACTACTATTACTACTAAGAAGTCCCTATCATTAAATTAATTTTTGAATTAGTTCAATAGTTCCGGAGAATACCCCCAATAAATTTGCTAACAATTTAAACTCATTAATATCAACATTGCCTTTTTAGATGCTATTAATATTTGTATTGACTAGCTGTGCTTGTGTTTAAATTACAACAAGGGATTAAAGTAGCCCAAGTTAGTAATGGAAGTACTTTCAAAATTGGTCCAGAGTCTGAGATTACCTGGAACAAACAGACCGACATAAAATCATGTTTTAATTTAAGCTCAACTTACTTGAACGAAAATTAAAGTTTTTGTATACAACTCGAAAATTGTGGGATAGTCTTCTAATCAATCAAACATTAAGGTACAAGAAGTAGGTACCTTCCTGATCGTTCTGTATCTACTATACATACTGTACATCATACCTACAATTATTGTAGGTAGGTATGATGGTCAGTATCTCCTTTCTAATAATATGTAGGTACTATACTATACAGGAACTAAGCTTGAACAAGTCATGTTGTGCATACTGCACGCTTGTTATCATTTCCAGCTGATAAGATTGTGAGATGTGATGTCACATTGATAACTTCACACACTGATAACAGATAAAATATACACAGCTTTGTTTATTCAAATAGGATGTAGGCAGGTATAAGACATTCTCACCATCTTCAAAATCTAAACAATTTTAATACATAATGAACTGTTTGAATGGAAATTAAAAATGTACCTATTTATTTATTAACTCGAACGTTATATATATTGACATTATAATAGTTACCTACAAACCATTCATGCATCTTGCTCACAAAACCTCATACATACCAACAAAATCTTCACCAACTCATCCGCAAACAAATCCAACCCAGGGTGAGAGTCCTGAGTCTATTTTCTGTACACACAGATCTAAGACTATTAGTTAGTGTTAGATCTGTGTGGTATATTTTACCTAATTCCCCCTTTACTAGATCCAATGTAAGTACCTAACTACCTAAATATGTTTTTATCTCAAAAAACTAAAATGTACATTGTTTCTAAATATCTGCTCGTTTTCTGTTCTATTAGATCTCTGAAAGATACATGATAAGTGTTTTTTTTTTAATACAAATGGATTTTTTTGTTCTTCCATAAGTACAAAAAGATATTAATCATTAATTCCCATAACATAAATCAAATACTTGACACATAAATAACATTTCTTTCAATTAACTATCAAACATCACTACACTGGTACAATGGCGATTATCCAATACCCTGCTCTAGAAAGTTACACGTGTCTTAAATCGGGTGATATTAATTTAAAATATTAATAGAAATAAATAATAAAGATGCAAGGGTGTCCATTCCGAAGTGAATGAGCGAGGGATGGAGGAAAGGTTACCAACTTACCACCCACCATATTACCGTTGGGTTCTACCTTAGATAGCCACATATAATTATTATTGTGGACTCTTAAATTCACATCCTCGCCGGCCAAAACAAGACTCATGTCGTAGCTATTTAAGTCCAATTTGGTAAAGCAGATTTGTTTATTCTCTCTCGTTAATTGATAGGAGATAATAAGACAGAAGCCACTTTAGCATCTTTGGTCGTAAACGTAGGTCGGTAAACGTCAAAATTTGGTCGCTTCATCGATGACTTTCCATTGCGTTTCTGCTACCTGTTAATACAGATCCTTTTGGTATTGGCAAATTCCACGCTCCTATAGGTGTGCAGGGCTTTATTAGTCACAGTCGGATATATTTACTCAGGCCTGCATCCCACTGTGTAAATTACTTACTACTAATTAATACCCACATGCTATTCTCCTTACATACCTCTTTCGGTTGTAGCAAGACAAAATGTGAGTATATAAATTCTGCTCCTCTTTCTCACAAATGTATAACGAAAGGGATAGGACGATTTGGCGCGACTTAATTCGTGGCATAGTGTTATTTTAGCGCACGTACTAGCCATGCATGCTCTGATGGACATGACGAGAGGAGCTGGGTTTTTATACTTATAGCTACATCAAGATAGAACAGGCGAGGCAAGTTGGATGGACTTGAAGGCTAGAAATGCAACGAAGCATTTAAGCCAAAGAATGTAGATACTACCTATTGTAGGAATAATAAAACTTGACGTGAAGGTGAAGTAACATTTGTGATAACTTTATAGGCGGCCGGATACGCACATAAAACGTCCGTTTACGCTCCGTCTGCGCCGTGGTCGGGAGCCAGGCTCCTATCGTACTGGTTAATATCTTTTCGGCACCAATCGTGTACGTGTTTCCGGTATGTAGCGAAACGTTCAATAACATTCGGTCCTTATTGTGTAGGTACTCACAGACAGACATTCGGTGCCACTGACTGCATAAAATACGTATTTAGGTCTTCAAAGTTCACTTCTTTCAAAGTTATTTTCCAGTAAGTTTAATTTCATAACAAGATAGGTAGAAAGATAGATGTAAAATATTTGAGGTACATATTACAAATAAATAAATAAATCGTCTATATTGTTTGACTTAATCTAAAACTCGGGGAATGTATAACCCCTAATTTGCTTTAAAACTCCTTGCATTTTCTGATACCAATCAGTCGAACATTGTAAATCATTCGAATCGATATCGGAAATATATTCGGTAACCTAAGACATCTCTATATTTTTGCCAATTTTAAAGTTATTCTGCAAATTATGTCACTTTTAGTAATTATAAGATATAGTTTATATATTTATGCAGGCAAAACGTATTAGTCTAAAACCATATGGCTAAATCCTACCCGAAACGTTCCGAATCTGATTCCTATATCGATTTCAAATACCCTGCAGATAGGGTTCTAAATCATCGACGTCTTCGACCTTCCTCCTTTTACTCTAGTACGTAATAATTTATTAACTCATTGGGTGAGTAGGTTATGGTAGCGATAAATATATTAACAGGCCGCGTCTGTTGTACAAGGCCTCACTGAAGACGGAATTTATATTCCGCCTTGTTTTCAGTGAAGAAGCGAAGGTCACGGGATACGCCCTAAATGGGGGCATTTCCATTAAAATTCTATCGGCAAATTCGCGTGTATCCAAATTACATCATTGAAGAACCTATAGCCAACAACTGGAATAATAGACTATTTCCTTTTTCCATCCCGGTGCATGCTAAAGAAATCCCGTGGCACACCGATACAAGCGGAGTACACCGTCGGTTTTTTAGTGTATATAACCATGCTACTTCCCCCTAGGTGGCAGGGTATCCATAAAACCGATTTACTAGTTTACCTCCTAATATATAAGTATCGTAAATCAATACCGAATAACTAGCTGTAAGTAGTCACGCGTTTGTTACCTTGACCGGATATACCCACGCCAATTGAGAATACTTCCAACGAGTCTATAACCCCTTAAAACAAAGCAAACAACGATATGATGTGGACTCATCCGCCAACTTTATCACTGTCATCATCCATTTTTATTTATGATGTGTATTTGCTAAATTTATCCTTGCTATTACTCGACGTTGCTATATATGCCGCTAATCACAGCCACTCATTTTATTTCATAATTTCATTCATTTCGTAAAAAAAGAAGAACAATCGGATATAACATTCTCATAAATGCTTTGCACATTACCCCGGTCGCCCCACGTTTATTTAATATGACAATCATCCAATCAGTGATCACAACGCATAGAAGTTGCGTGAGAATGTTGGGAGTAACTCACGGTATGCCCGCCGCACTTGGAGGGCAATGGAACCATCAATTTACGCCTTATTACACGATCTGATTTATGAAAATGACATTTAGACCCCGGGGCACACTGGGGCGTTTAGACGCGTGCGTTTTCCAACGCCATAACGAACTAACTGTATTGACTCATAGGAAAAAGCGCTTCAACGAAATGTCTTTGACGCCGTGAGCGAATTTTGACTCCTGTAGTTGTAGCATGTGCGCCAAGACAAGACTTATGTCACAGAATATGTTGATTATATCTCTTTCTCTCGTATGAAATAAGACGGAGAGCGAGCGAGCCAATCCGTGAAAGAGGTCTTGTCTTGACATGCTCCACGGAAGTTCAATATTTTTGTATACACAGAGTTGGTTATGATATTGACTATTAACTTGACGTGCGCGTCTTGACGTCTTGTAGGTGTGCTTTAATCCATACGACTCCGAAGAGAAGTCTTGGTGTATAAACTTGCAGGGAAACGCATGTATCGAAATGGTATATCCAAAGAAAGGACTTGATTCAACAAAACGTAACGAGTCCCTTTTTTTTATGGACTACGCTGTTGGCCGTGAGGTGGTCTTTACAGGTTTACCGGAGGAGTGCCGAGCGCAGAGTGCACTCCAACCAAGGCCTTAAGGGCGGAAAAGGGTGGCAACTAGCTCAAGGGCGGAGGACGTGTCCCTAGTTCATATCTTTCGCCACAAAATAGTCGTCAGCTCTAGTCTGACTAAGCCTAGCCAAATTGAGGTGTAGACTACGAGTAATTAAGTTAATAATCTACAAAACTTTTCGAGCTTGTGTAATGACCAACCAACGAGCTAAGAATAATTTGTACCAGGAAAAAATGTAATTAGTGACTATGTGTGTGAGCTCCAATTTAGCTTCTATTCATCCTCCCGTGAATTGTAAGATGATGTCACAATAATAATCCTGAATAGGTTGCAGGAAGATTATAACTCTGTGTCAATATGCATAAAGTTTAATTTCTGTCGTAAAAGCCACGCACCCCGCGATATAAATCGCTCGCGCTGTCAGTTTCATTTCTTTGTAGAATGAGTTTTTTCTATGTGTAAATACAGTTCGTTTTGCAATGGCAAAAAATGTGTGTTGCAGGCCTAAGGCGTCTCCAAGTGTTAATCCCCTCGCAGACTGGAGCGTCAAAAGCCGCGCGACATAACATTTGCCAATACAAGAACCTCCTCCTTTTTGAAGTCGGTTAAAAATGAACTGTATTGACTCATAAAAAACGGTCATTCCTCAACGAAATTACATTGACAGCGCAAGCAAATTTTAACGCGTGGGGGCTTGGCTTTAACTACAGAAATTCAATCTTTATGTATATTATAACAGAGTTCGTTTTGGTAATTATGCGGCGCGGCTTTTAACGCCCCAGTGTGCGTAAGGTTTATAAGTAAAGACGGATAACAACATGCTAATGAGTTATTTATGCGTCTATTAGTAATTAACAATTGCAGGCATAAGTACAGATGCGAATGAACTAATTAAAGGTACTTCATAATAATATGTGCTTCAATGATTACAGTATGTTATGTTATTGAATATAATAAAACTAGTTTTCCTTCCCTGTAGAGAGGTATAGGTAGGTAATTAAATTAAAAACATATTTTTAGATCGCTTGAATCATCCCAGTTGTGTAATAACATAATTGTTTACATTTTTCGTTATTAATTTTTTATTTTTTGTCGAGACACTAATAAACTATAGGAACTGATTGAGGAATTACGCTTGACTTAAGCCCTGGACACACTGGGGCGTCAGAAGTCGCGCGTCAGTATTTTGACAAATACCTAATAAACTCTGTGTCAATATATGTATAAATATTTAATTTCTGTGGTAGTAAAAGCCATGCCCTCCACGTTAGAATGCGCTTGCGCAGTCCATGTTGTTTCGTCGAAGTATGAACTTTTCTATGAGGATACAATTTTGGTATTTGCGGGAGGTTTATCAATTCCTTTATTCTATTTGTAAATACATTATTCACCTTTATTAATACCTCTACTACTACAGACCTTTTAAAGTCCCACTACTGGGCCCGGCCTCCCATCAATGCGAGGGGGATTCAGGCTATAGTCCACCACGCTGGCCCAGTGCGGGTTGGCAGACTTCACACATCTATAGAAAACTAGTCAATTTCCCTTTGATGTGCAGGTTTCCTCACGATGTTTTCCTTCACCGTTTCATAGCAAGTGATAATCTCGAATGAAAATTAGATTCACACATAAATCCCAGAGGTGCGAGCCGGGGTTAGAACCTGCACATTTCGATTGCAAGGCGTGCGTTGTACCACACGGCTACCACTGCCTTATTAATACTTCATATTACTAAAATACATCTGCTATGCAATAGCTGCAACACTATCAATGTTTGGCAAAGTAATCTATCCACGAATACGTACCTAACCACACTGCATTGTAACAAACATGATAGCAGTTAGCACTTAGGTAACGTAATTCTCTGGATTGTCATTCCAAACCGCAACGGGCGGTCCATTTTGGATTCAACAATGAAAACAACTCCAAGGATACGTGAGTAACCGAGGTGCTTGTAACTAGGGATGTTATGGAGCTCCGTAACCGAAAGTATCGGATATCCGAAATGAAAAATACCCGTAACCGAAACCGATGAAAAGTTTCGGATACTTCCGGATAGGGGCGGAGTCAACTGATAAATGTTATGAGAATTATGTATTGTTTTTTTTTGCGTCACTACCTAGATAACACTTAAAGTAGCTATAATATTTATGTACTTACTAGCTGTGCCCGCGACTTCGCCCGCGTGGACTTTAGGGAGATTACCCGGAAATATGGGTATTATGTTTTTCCCGCGGAACCCTAATGCTTTTTCTAAAATTAAAGTAGCCTAAGTTACGCCCTGGAACGTCAGCTATCTGTCAGTGAAAGTCCCATTGAAATCGGTTCAGCCGTTTAGAAGTTTACCTCAAACAAACAGACAGACAAAAAAATTCAAAATTGCGTTTTCGTTATAGGTATCGTATATACTTTCATACGCATTTGGTAAAAAAGTGTTATTTTGATATTACAAACAGACACTCCAATTTTATTTATTTGTATAGATATGACTGATTGTAAAATTTAATGATTATCAAAGAAATAAAGTCAGTATTTCAGTCAGTAATATCCGTAACCGTCACTATCCGAAAGTAGCGGATAATCTGAAACAATTTTATATCCGAATTATATCCGTAAATTTCATATCCATAACATCACTACTTGTAACTTTTGGATGCACACTCATCGACCGTCTCTGCACCCAACATATAGTAAGAGGCAGACAAAAGTACCTATGGCTCGTGTATGACGACTGTGTATTGTTGAATAGGGTACCTTATTTGGTAGTGAGCGGCAATGGAGCTCATACATTTCGCAATATAATGATGTGTCTTGTGGGTGATCGTGGGACATAACCGTGACTGTACTGAAAGGTTATAATTAGAGTATAGATAGGTACAACATACCACTACAAAAGCAGTGATAGCCGAGTGGTCAAACGCACGCCTTGCAATCATAGTGTGCAGGTTCAAACCCCGGCTCGCACCTCTGGGTTCATGTGCGAATCTTATTTTCATCCAAGATTACCACTTGCTATGTAACGGTTAAGGAAAATGTGAAAGGAAAAAGTCATGAGGAAACCTGCACTTCTATAGAAAGGCGTGTGAAGTTCACCGAACCGCACTGGGCCAGCGTGGTGGACTATAGCCCCAAATTATCCCTCGTATTGAGGGAGAATGTGCCCGGTATAATGGCAATAGACTCGCCTCCTATTACATTGGGACCAAAATACATCGGCGCAATGTGGGCGCACTGCAGTGCACATCTGCCTACCGAGGGGAATACAGGCGTGATGATGTATGTATGTATAGATAAAACGGTGTATACAGTAAACTCTGGGATATCTTACAGCTGAAACCTATATTGTGTCTTAATCTCTTTTAATTATCTCTTTTGCGTCCCAAAATTCATGCGAGTTGTACTTTTTACTAAGGATGGAGTCGACAGAGCAATTGTCCCAATATAATTTTGGTGAAAACTGACTGACATTTTGGTTTTCTATAAAAAAATCTACCGTACATACTACCGGCCCGCAGACTATCGCTTATCTATGTCAATAAAATAATTGGTATAGGCCGTTACTCGTTATTATCGTAGTCAGTAAATTATTTGAAAAGTACGTGCCATTTTCTACATACGTATCGTCTGTATAATTCTATTTAGGAGCAAAAGTAACACATTTTACTCCACACTACATAGTTAAGTAGCTTATATTTTGTCTTGTTATGGAAGAAGTTTGAACAAACTTGGCAAGAACGTAGCGTTTTATAGCCCCCTCTAGTGTTTTCATGAGAAAATGTTTATAAAATTATGTCACTTAAACCGGTTCTTTATATATCAAGTAGTATTCAGTTTTTTGTGTTGCAACTTTTTGTTTTGGTCCATAGCTCTCATTTTCATACTGACAGCTACGCAAACAGGTGAGAGGCTTATAAATACAAATAGTTGCCTTGTAAGTTGTAAAGCTGCTAGCCTTACAAAGGCATCCCTATAAAAAGCACACCTGCCCACGACATTTCTGTACGGCAATTTACCTTTGGTTGGTCATTCAGCTAACAGCTGTTCAGTTGTGTCTGTTGAACTGTGCGCACCTGTGGCTTCGCTTGCTACAAATAAATGTATGCATCATCACAGCGCTCAGATGGTGTTTTCTTTGTCCCTCCATCTTATTTTCTTTTTCTTAAAGGATAACGTTCCTCATCCAAATTATAAAGTACCAAACAAAGGCATTTTAAATCCACAAAAGAATGCCAACAAGATTCTGTGCAGATAAACTTTTTTTAAAGCTGAAAGAAAACAAGCGAAGCGACAAACTTCAACAACGGTGCAAAACATGAATGCGTAGGCGGACTAGGCGGTCATGTCATGACAACGCATAAATTTGAATAAAGCACTTTGTCCGTATGTTGAACTGATTTTGAACTTAATCCCGCAGCGTCTTGCGGGACCGCCGCAATTAATTTGATAGCATAATTTATTTTACATCCAAAACGTGTCGAAGTTTCAACACGCCTTTGTTATGAGTGCCGGAGCAAAGTTTCGCCTAAATGGCACAGCAACTAACTGAGCGGTTAATGTGGTATTGTTTGAACGTGATGTCGTCTCGTGGGTGCAATGCCTTTATATGACGGAATGTAGGTGTTACAGAACGGAATTTCAATAATTTCCCTTTGTTATGTATTCAACGTTGTAGGTTGGTGCTGGCCTTAATTGCTATTACGTTAATACCTAATTGAGTAATTGTTACGCATACTCAACACAATTTATGTACTACAAGAATATGATTAACAGACTTGAACCGACCTGTTGAATTATTAATTTTATCAGAGCAAGAAGTTGAAGATACGGTTGATGTAGCACCGTCTGCTAACATTATAAATGCAAATGGTTGTACAGCGTGACACAGTGAGCCTGCTACAATGCACATATAAGCTGTCTACAACCACGAGATGGATGATCGCGGTGTGGAACCAAAGTAAATGGTGCATACAGTGCGTTGCACTCGACTATAGGAATGCTAACTTTCTGCTAACTACATTGTTTTTTCTCCAATAACAACATACAACATAGCATTATCAGTAATCAGAAAGCATGATAATTATGGGGAAGCGGTAAACACAGTAGATAAGAAACGGACGTAAAATAATCGCGATCTGCCACAATTGTAAATAAAATGGAACAAAGAACATTTGTGATATTGAACCACTCAGACAAAATAAAAAAAAAATTGTTTAAATGTTAGTGGGTTAATCGGCCATTATTAAACTAACTCTCCTAATATACTTTAATGTGTCTTACACAGAAACCGTTGATGTGGCTATAAATAGTGTAAATGACACCCGCGTTCGACGCTCACTCGCTTACTCTACTTTAGATAACATCTGGCTGAATTTATTGCTCAAATCTCGCAATTGGTCGCTAACTGGTGTTAATTTAATTACCTCTCGAGCTGATCACGCTTGCTCTCTTAATTGTCACATCGCTGTGTGGTTTTTGTAGCCGCTATGAACATTCTACACAATTAATTTATGCATTAGACTGTCTTACTTAAAGCCCTGAACATAAGTGAGTCGAGTGGATTCGCTTAGCTTGTTTTTTTTTTAATGTAATCTGTGCCATTATTGATTGATCTTCTGCGGTTCGAGACACGCGACTATGCTACTTAATTCGCACGCGTTATTGGATGGCATTTCATTGAATAATGTGCTTCGTGTATAAGTTAATTCAGTTAGTTGTAGTATTGGCAAAAAATCTTTATAGCGCGCCTATTTGAGCTGAGTTAAACGCGTTTACTGTCGAGTGCTGCACGATGCACGATGCATCTTTAACGTAGCATTAGCTTAATATTATGTATTCACCGGATCATTTGCTATTCTGCGCCCGATTAGTTGCTTAGTAATCTTAGAAAGCCTACGTGTGAAGAGTTGGATCTCTGTCCATTTGTTCTATCAATAGACTGCAGGAGACAGACAAATATTAAATATGCCATTTTAAATAAAATTTCAATATGCGTTTCAAAAAAATCTCTTTCAACTAAAATATTCTTCATCTAATAGTTTGAACAACAAAAGTACTTTATGATAATAAAATACTAAGTTTAAAAATGTTCTGATAAACGGACAAATTACGTCTTTCACAAAAAAATATACTTTCATTGTATAAAATGTTGGCAATCAACTCCATTTCAAGTGCCGTTATTGTCAGGATCCGGTGAAATGTGAATATAAAGTGTGCCATTTTACCCTGCTACGTTTCTTGTGAAATAAGCATCTAGTTACACACATATGGTTGTGGTCAACTTCACCAAAATTGTTAGTCATAGCCATTTTGACACGTGCTTATTATCTGCTATATCTTATCACGTCACCACCGGTATCGGCGGTATCTATGCCTATGGCCAATTTGTCAGTTACAATAAACTATACAATTGTTCTAACCTTGATGACAAAACCTACAAGGATTCTTTATGATCCTCGTGCAAGCTGCGGCTTGTTTACATGTGGATTTCAGACACCCATTTGCAAGGTTACATCATCTTCGTCGAATCCCAGAATTATCCTGACTCGGTGGGTGACGCTAAAAAAAATCAACCGAACGTCCTCCCGTCTCGACACGTGATTCACCACGTTAAAAGCACACAGTATGAATCACCACCATTAATATATGCGAATATTCCGAATCAGAGGCACAGGATATAGAGTTTTTTTTAAAGGTTTTTTTTTCTGAATACGCGATTGTCCTTAGACCTAATCATAGTTCCCTAGACTGTTCCTACATAAAATTAAAAGACTCAAAATTGGCATCAAGATAAGATTGTAATTCTGAGTCATCAACACTAACGTTTCGTATTAAGCACGAGCACATTAAGGTGTCATCTCACGCGCGTTGTAATGTTTGCCATTACTAAAACGAACTGTATTGACTCTTAGAAAAAGTTCATTCTTCAACGAAATGACATTGACACCGCGAGCGAATTCAATCTTTATGGATAGCGTTCGTCAGTTCGTTTTGGTATTGATAAACAATTCAGAGAGGTGGCGGTAAGGGCCCTGCAAACTATTTAGGAATGAGGAAACCATATATTTACTAATATTTTTCACTCTTTTTTACCTTTTCATTATTATAGTTACTAGCATGAATAGTTTGTCAAAAACGGACCCTATTGTTGTATGCTTTACGTGTCAGATATGATCACAACAAAGTACAGAAATATACCAAGAAATTATGGCTGTGTCGCGTGACTGAAGGTCGGCGTTGACGCTCCATAAGCACTCCCGATCCATTTTCATAACGCTCGTATTCCCTACATTATTAACGGTAGCTATTTATATGCGTACTCCGACACGGTTATTGAATTAAAAATATTGTTTAATTAATATAACGTTATTCGTAGCGTGTTGTCCGATTGTTTTCAATAATAACAGCGACGACTATTTCAAATGGCCTCATTATAACAATTGTGAGTAATCGCGTGAAATAAATATTCTTCATATGTATAAACAAAGTAAACACATTAAATAATCTTCTTGTTTTTTTTAATAAATGAAATTAAGAAATTGAATTAGATGAGAAATGGCTTTGTGAAAGACGGAAAGTAAGAACTAAGGGATTGGAATGGTTTAGGCATATGAAAAGATGAGAAGCATTTGACTAAGAGGTCATGAATGCGGATGAATACAGAGCGACAGGAAGACCCAAGAAATGATCATCCATCTTTTGCGTAAAAAGCAATAATATGGAGTCGGAGTGGATGCCAGTCAGTATGACGGAGAAGCGAGATGAACATAGGAAAAACCGGCCAAGTGCGAGTCGGACTCGCGCACGGAGGGTTCCGTACCATTATCTATAAAAACGGCAAAAAAATCACGTCTGTTGTATGGGAGCCCCCTTAAACATTTATTGTATTCTGTTTTTTAGTATTTGTTGTTATAGCGGCAACAGAAATACATCATCTGTGAAAATTTCAACTCTAGCTGACACGGTTCATGAAATACAGCCTGGTGACAGACGGGCGGACGGACGGACGGATGGACAGCGAAGTCTCAGTAATAGGGTTCCCGTTTTACCCTTTGGGTACGGAACCCTAAAAAGACATAGTGCGCTGACCCCAAATAATGGGAAAATGTAAGGCAAATTATTTTGACGAGAAACCTGTAATTAGAGGGTATTTCGCCAGTGTCAAGTAATTATTAGCATGAACGGATTGAATTCTTACATATTGTATATAAAAATAACGACGGCGGATGAATAACAAACAAAGCAATTTCGTGGCAGCCAGTGATAACATAGAAATGGTCGTTACAAAATCGGAACAGATATCGGACGATAAAATTATCTGTGGCACGCATTCCCATACCAATAAGCGATCGATGCATCCTAATCGGCTGAATTACGATCGCTTCCTGACATTGTTTGGAAACTTCACAATGGAGTCGGGTTTCGCTAAACGTTGTCGAACGCGGTCACATATACTGGACTAAGTACAAACATTTCGATTGCTACATTATTATTGGCTTGGTGATCTAAGGTGGCATAGTTTGACTTAAGAATTGGTAAATGATTTTCCTATAAATACTCTTATTACTATGACGATGTAGTATTTTAGTAGTATTTTGTTAGTCTTGTTCAGCAACATACTACTGATGCACGTTAACAACAAATTCCATTTCGTTTTCTAGGATTTACCTAAAATCACCTTACAATGGTGTGTTCAAAAGATAAGGACTAAAGCCACAATAAATAATATTCCCAAGAAATAAACTACAGTTCGTGTCATGCTGTCGTAGGAACTATACGGGTAATTGGGAGTTTAGTAGGCGAATCACTTTTTTGCCTCACTTTGCAAAAACACCTGCGACTGACAACTTTATAAATGTAAGGAGTAAAAAGCTAAGTTGATTTACTACGGCCATTAGTTTACGTTACATTTACTCGTAGTTTACAAAGTTTATCTCCTGCGCTCACAGGCGCGCGACCAATTTCTTGTCCATACAAAACCGGCCAAGTGCGAGTCGGACTCGCGCACGAAGGGTTCCGTACCATTATCCATAAAAACGAGAAATAAATCACGTTTGTTGTATGGGAGCCCCCATAAATATTAATTGTATTCTGTTTTTTAGGGTTCCGCACCCAAAGGGTACAACGGGAACCCTATTACTGAGACTTCACTGTCCGTCCGTCTGTCACCAGGCCAAGTACGAGTCGGAGTCGCGCACGAAGGGTTCCGTACCATCATCTATAAAAACGGCAAAAAAATCACGTTTGTTGTTTGGGAGCCCCCTTAAATTTTTATTTTATTCTGTTTTTTAGTATTTGTTGTTACAGCGGCAACAAAAATACATAATCTGTGAAAATTTCAACTCTCTAACTATAACGGTTCATGAGATACAGCCTGGTGACAGACGGACGGACGGACAGCGAAGTCTTAGTAATAGGGTTCCCGTTTTACCCTTTGGGTACGGAACCCTAAAAACTAACAATATAGATGCATAGAAAAAGAAATGTCGGAAGAGGGCGCCCGAGGAGGACCTTTCACGACCAGATTAACGGTCTCTTCCAGAAAGGTCAAGTCCGTAGCACCCTAAACCGACGGAAGTGCATGAAAAGATGTATGACTGTGGATGAAGCGAAAGAGGTTTGTCGGGATCGTAGCGTGTGGCAAACGGTAGTCTCTGCCTACCCCCATGGGATACAGGTGTGAGTATATGTATGTATGTAGAAAAAGAAAATTCTACAATGGAATTCATCGTCGAAGCGAGTGAATTTTAACATGTGGTCGCGTGGCTTTTGCCGCAGAATTTCAATCTTTACATATATTGGTACATTTTCAAATAAAGTCTAGGTTATTTGCTCGCCCCGGTGTGCCCGGCATTTAGTTCTTAACTTAGCGTTGTTAGGATTAACGATTATTACTCATAGCTTCATATCTTTTGATATTTTGATTTAATTGGACACGTGAGCAACTTGTGTGCAACGTAACAAAAGGTCATATTATTTTGTTTGCGAGATATGAACTGATAAACTTTATCCAGTACATAAACAGGAGCGAGTGTATGTACAGTGTGCTTCAGGGATTTACCGCGTACATACTTAATGTGGCCGTACACAAGATTCTTCCCCACGCCATCCCTTATGTCCCTTAAGAATCTATTTTACAAAAGTATGTTATTCCCTGTCGGTCAACAACAAAACGTATGTACTTGTGCTTCGTTGAAATGGAACAGGATATGGGTGATATTCTCATGTTACTGCCAATCTGTGCTGTAGTTATGCAATCATTAAACGCATTTTAAAAACTTAGTCACAGTTGACCGACTTCGTTCGTAGACTTCGAGTATCTAACACGTGTTGTAAAAAGCTCAAACTTAGTATTCGACCTCACTCGTGTATCTGGCATCGGGACATTTGGCTAATTAAGATTTTTGTTATCCTTGTTGTCTTAACAAAGTTGTTTATTGTCGCAGGTGGTGCCGAGGCTGCTGGGCTCGCTGGTCGGCGGCTCAATGAGTCCCACGCAGCATCTGGAACAGCAGCAGGCCCTCGTCAAACAGTTCGCGGAAATCCTCGAGTTTGTACTCAAGTTCGATGAAAACAAAGTGAGTAATTATATAATAATACGTAGATTTGTTTTATTCTATGACCTAAACTAGTTGCTCCAAGACAAAATATAAGATTTTGGAAATCTGTTATCAAGGCAAAATAGGAATACATTTTGTTAACTGGTTTCCATGGCTCCGATCCTAATAGATAGGCTATAAAATTAAGTTAGGTATGTACAATAATAGCTTTCGTAATTTTTACATCGACGCTCTCCTTAGGTTGTTCGAAGATTTCGCTCTTAGATTACCTTTGTGGATAATCAAAGGTCTCGCCTTTTTACTGCACGTCATGTTATATCATGATGACAAAATAATACATTTACATCTAAGTTTTTATTGGAATACGATCGTTGATACATTACTAACTTGACCTTTAAGAAAAGGGGTGGGCTCACTCACCCAAAAGGCATTCGCGATGTAACTATAGAGAATTCACCTAACTTTTACCCATTGTACAAGAAAGTCACACATCATTTACAAGAACTTTGAACGCGATACACAGTTTTTTAGGCAGGGAAAAATTTGATTTATTGAGAACTTCGATGCGTTTAGAAGCAAGTTCTGGCGTACCCAAATTATGTCGCCGTAAACTGTTTATATTATGTACGTAATGGTGATGATTTTCTACGAAAGCTCGCCGTACAGTCCCTGGAAAATTCGCCGTGAAACGATCCATTATTATTTGAAAGTCTATTTGTAAACGCTTTACGAGACCACATAAATAGTCGATCTGCAATCATCATTCGATTCGACAGTAATAAATAAGGGTCACGGCAGATCACAACCTCATGTTTTTAAATTGACTTCATTTAGCGCTAGACTTGTCTGTTACAGTTGCAATAACAAAAAAAGAGATCCAATTCTATTTATATCTGATTGAATGCAATTGGACATGTCTGGTGTATTGAATAGAAGATCTTCACTTAGATAAGCATGAAGCTTTATCAAATCCATCGTTGTCTATAACCTTTGACGAGAAGAAATTGAATCCTATAAAATCTGGTACCCAATATATTTTATAGCAACTATTGAAGCTACAAAAAGCATCTGTTGCATTCCCTGCGATTACACAGTGTTTTATTTTTATTGAATTCCCGCATTGTTTCAAATGTTTTTAAACAATACAAGATGATAGACATTGATCTATTGTTTGTTAGATGTGTTGATGCCAATACAAATTAAAAAATAAACACTAATTTGCTCGGATATAAATTGCCTGTGTATTACTTTTTCTATTCAGAGTCTATTTCTTTTTGCAAGGTCTTCGTAATCCTTGTGTTTTGCATAAATTATGAAAGTAATTATAACTTTTAATACATTTCGTATCGTATTCACCCCTTCATGTGTCTCATTGTTAAGTAAGGGGATTCCCTGGGGCTTGTACCCAACCCAACAATGAGAGGACCCATAGGGATAGCGACCAGGCAGTAGGAGCCTGATTAGAATGGAAAAGAATTGTACTTAAGGAGTTTTTTGTATTGTTGGTGTTAGGATTAATATCCTGATTAAAACGCTACCGAAATTAATTAATTCAGAGCTTTTTATTATCCAACACAACCAAATCAAACCATAGATTTTCAATGACCACAGAGTATTCAAATCAACGTTATCCGTCAAAACGTTTAGTTACTACACTCTTCCCTACATTAAAAAAGGAAAGAAACAAATTAGCTTATTACCTAGTAGGGACATTTAGTTACCACTGTTGGTATAAAATTGAAATTGAAGCGAATCAGAGCCCTTTTAACTCCAAGCTTGCAATGTCGTTGCTCTCTAGTCACCGTTATCAGGTTTGCGATTTATATCGATAGAGCTTTGGCCTTTGCCCTTATAACAATAGTTAATGGATTTTATTGAAACTTAGTAATAATATATCGATGCTGAGATTCACAGAGTAATGAAAATGATATTGAGAGTTGAAAAGCTATTTGACTGAAGCGACACTTTTCGGCTATATTGACTTATATATATATTTGGAATCAGTATTGTTTTCTGCGTCGAATGAGTATGCTCTTCTGTAAAGTAAAAATTAATGGTAAATAAAACTTTTTAAAAACAAGCCTTTATTTATTGAAATAAATCTATTTTACGGATTTTATCGCGTTTATTTACTATTTTATTTTACCGACGTTTAAAAATAAAATAGTAAATAAACGCGATAAAATCCGTAAAATAGTTTTATTTCAATGTATAGTATTCCCGTAAATATAAGAAAACAATAAGCTTTTATTTAATTGCCCTTAGTTTTCGTGTTCTCCTCAGCAAGCCCTTTCCTTAGATACCCATACTGTGATAGTGCAGCAAATATAACTGTGCCGCCATATTGGAATTAAAATGACGTTACATAGCCAAGCATGCATTGTCATCCAAAATATGCATGTTTACCAAATTTCAACTCAATCGGTTGAAGATAACTGATTTAAAATTTAGTTGCAAGATTCCACCCGGACATACATTGCAAGTTAATATAAAGCTTGTAATAATAAAGCGTGTAAAAAACCGGCCAAGTGCGAATCGAACTCGCGCACGAAGGGTTCCGTACCACTATCTATAAAAACGGCAAAAAAATCACTTTTGTTGTATGGGAGCCCTCTTAAATATTTATTTTATTCTGTATTTTAGTATTTGTTGTTATAGCTGTAACAAAAATACACCATCTGTGAAAATTTCAACTCTCTAGCTATCACGGTTCATGAGATACAGTCTGGTGACAGACGGACGGACGGACGGACGGACAGCGAAGTCTCAGTAATAGGGTTCCCGTTTTACCCCTTGGGTACGGAACCCTAAAAAATGTCGCAAGTCAAATAGCCTTTCACCCCTCGATATAGATGTCACAATTAATTTATCAGAGTATGATTCATTTACTTATAATATCAGTTATAAAAAGTCAGTTTTACACACATTTATGTGAAAAAAACAATACCGAACTAATGACGCCAGACACGATATTAAATTTATGACAAATATTTATTGCAACAGAGTTGTTTTGTTATAATAGAAGTGTCATTGCAACTTTAAGTTAATAAGTCGGTACCTACACTACCTACTTAATAAAGCTATTATGAAGTCCCAATTAAGTGATTTTAAACGAGAATACTTAAATTGAGGGTATTTTATTGCCATTAGTTTTGCTTTCGTTCATGTAAAAGCATAATGAATCGAGTTTCGAGTCACAGCGGTGCAGTGACATTGCCACGAACAATTTATTATTCATACACTAAATTGCTACTCCTACCTTATTTAAAAATGGAACATTGTAATAATGCAAGACTAGACAGGTTAATGGAGTTTCTTAAAACGTTCAATGTCCCTAAGTGCATTTGTTTTAAAGACTGACTAATGCACCGGTGCATCTATGAGGGCACTTAGAAATTTTAATCGTTCCAGAATCGCAATCAATGGCACGATTCCTTAAAACGGGCTTGGTGACGCTAACAAAAGTCAGATAGGTACAGAATTTGTATTATATTCTAGTCTATCAGTATAATTGAACAAAGCCAAACATCTGTTAGTCATCAGTCGATTCAGTGATACCAATAAGGGAATCGGCGAATCGCAAAGCTAATGTAGAAAGTGAGGCTTGGCCCGACCATGGCATGACTCATGATCGTTTATAAGTGATTACATGTTATTTCATTCATTGGAAGAGAATTTGTATTATAACACATCACGATGAAACAATCTTTTAAAATCTCGATAGTACTTTTTCGTATTAAAAACAGCTTTATATAATGCTAAGAAAAATTTACTTAGTTTTTCACGGCTCATCCGTTGTCGTCAATTCGTTTTAAAAGCTGTCAAACGGTTTATAAGGTTAATTGTAGCCTCATTGTTTTCAAAGATAGTCCATGAACTTTATATCCAAGGATACAACTAGGCAAGAGTAGAGTAAATAATAAGTTTGTACACCGGTGCATTGCTTTCTCACCTACAAAAGATTATTAACTGACTTTTCCCTTTTAATTATAACCTGCGCACCCCAAAAAGTATCACATTTGAGAAACTTTAATGAAAAATACGCCAACTTTATGAGCGTTACCTCGTCCAAACGTGGCTTTTTAATTTTTTCCCCAAAGAAATTAACACTTTTTTTGTTTCCCCTATTCCCCATTCTCATTTTAGTACACATCGCGTGCAAAATAATAAAGAGGGTAAGCTGGTGAGTTCGCGTTTTCAGTTATTTATATATAGCTAATTAGATTACCGCGGTAGCCTTGTAATAATAACGGGAATAGAAGCACATTTGATTTTCTACGCTTCGACGTTCACTTTGTGTTTACGTGATAATATTGTCTTATTGTTTATTAACTGTTCGTAAAATTTTAGTAATTTCAACTTCAAAAAGGAGGAGGTTCACAATTCAATGGGTATTTTTTTTATGTATGTATACCGATTACGCTGCGATTTATGATCCGATTTACGTGATTATTTTTTAGTTTGATGCGGAATAGATGCCATTTGGTCCCATAAAAAAATAAAATTGTGTGGCCAAGCAGTTTTCATTTTATGAACATTTTTGCTTACGTGGATGATGTAATTGTATAGTTTGTGTACGGCTTTTTAGAAGTTTTCATTTAGGTTGATTGTTAGTATTTGTTTAATACGGATTGTTAACAGAAATCGAAACTTACCCCCAAAGGAGTGGAAAGGGGGTGCGTGGGGGGGTGCTTTTTTGGTTGTAATTAAATATTTACTTTTTTAGGGTTGTTATGAGGTGATAATAATTGCATATTTTCAACGATTATTGGCACTAAAAAGTGTGAAAAAAAAAGGTTTTTAGTGCACCTAGGTTTTTGAAGTCGGTTTTTGTTTTTTGATAAAAAAAAAATATTAAAAGATGTGAGCGACCTAATCTAGAATAAGATAGTTGTCTCATTTTAGTTGCGTAGTCCTTATCAACAATAAGGTCCTTTGAATGTTTTGCAGTATTAGGTTTTTAAGCAGTACCTATATGGAATCAGTAAAAGAAAAACAACGCTATCAAACAAATGTGTCGCAGATCCCTTAAGTTCTTGGTACTTATATGTAATATTAATTTTAGTTACATGTCTTATTTAGACTTGACAATGATCGATTAAGATAAATCGTTCGTTTCGCGTGAATACGCTCTAAGAAACAAACAAGCTAAGTTAACTTACCTACAGAAAAAACTTACTTATGACGATTAAATTATTTTTGCATTAAATTCCAGGCAGGTTTTTCTTTAAATAAGCCTAATATTTGACGAAAAACTCGCCCAGAATTTATGAAGTTTATAGATAGACAGTTAAATTTATTCGTTAAGTACCAAATTATTTCGACATTGGTCTGGGGACAAAAAAACGGCCTTTCATATTTTATGTATATTAGGTACTAAAACTTTTTGAAAGTTTGATGAGTTAGTGATCGATGACGCAATTAATTTACCCCAAACCCAAGCATGGGTTTGGCTACTGCTTCAACATAAAAATACTACTCTTCGCTACGAACTAAATGATCTAGGATTTTATTGTAATTGATCCGAAACTTTCCCACGAATGAGGCATTCAAGCGTTTGAGCGATTCAAAACGACTATAAATATGGTATTGCAATCGATAAACAATTACATTCCGTTTCCCATCAGTATGATGCACTACAATAATAGAATGAATCATTATACTTATGCATCCTAACTTAAACAAACGTATACTCTTCATCTTGGTTGTGTAATAACTACCTAAAGGGTTTCCACTTTCTGGAAAGTGAGGGAAAAGTCATTGAAGCAAAAGGGGATCAGGAACTGTCAGAGAAAAACGTTAGGTCAGTCGAGAAGTCAGGGAGAAGCCGATATTTTTGAAAATCGTTTCAATTTCTAAGAGCGGTCCCACTGTTGTTTTCAAAATTTGCCCTCGTTATATTATCACATAGTCTATAAATTTTAGATATTTTGTAGATATTTTCTGATGTTATTTCCAAAATGTAGTTTAAAATAAAATTAAAAGAGTAGTTTAAAAGAGGAAATTAAGTGGTCGGAGAAATATCAAGGATTGTTTGCCATTTAGAGTCAACTAATACATTTCCTTTCACCCCAGATGAAAACACCGGCGATACAGAACGACTTTAGTTACTACAGACGAAGCGTATCCAGAGGGGGACTGATCAACGCAGAACTTCCGCCCGGCGAGGAGCCGCACATAACGGCTGAGGTCGCCAACAGAATGTCACTGTTCTATGCACAAGCGACGCCGATGCTCAAGGTGCTGTCCGAAGCCACGAGCCAATTCGTCAACGATAACCAGCAGGACCTAGAAAATACTACAGAAACGCTAAGCACTATGGCCAAAGTGTGCCTTAGGATGTTAGAAAATCCGTAAGTATTAATTTTTAGTAGCTTATATTATAAATTGTACAACGCGTAGCCAAAGCCTTTTCTCTTGCCTCAATCTTGCATCTCTTTCATTATCAAAGTGTATTTATTTACCTTTAATATCTGATGCACAGTATATTAAACCTGCCGTAAAATTATTCTGGATATGTAGATATGCGTACACAGCTTGAACTGACCCAGAGCGCAATGAAACTATAGTTTTGAGCGCTCTGCGGTGCAGTTCACCACTGCTTATTTAATAATAAACCAAATAGTACAAAATATTATCATTTTGAAAATCTGTTAATGCTTAACAAACTGATGGACTTCGGTGCGAAAGGCAATATACACAATTTACATAAACACCTCTTGCGTTATCTTCAGATAATAAGCAACTTCAAGGAATTTATTAATACTACGATCACATCAGTAGCTACGATAAGCGATCATAAAGATTATATGATTTCAGTAACCATGTCACCATTCTCACTTCAGCAAGTACCGTTGTCCTTTCACCACCCAGGCTAGCACTTGGGCTAAGACAAGACCGATGTCACAGTTTATAAGTCGCTGTCTTACTGTCGTAACTCATAAGAGAGAAAAATTTAGATATCTCTAATTTTATCTTGTCACAATGGGAGTGCCACCAATGCAGCAGCGTACTCACAGCACTCACCCAAATTGTCGACCCATATATCCTTTCGAGCATCACAAACTAGGCGCAAATGGAGACCAGTACACAAGGAACGCTTATAATGCACCAATTCCAGCACAATATGTGGCTCGTGCCAAGATCAAAAGCGTAACGCAGCACCCAGAAACTAGACCGACGCTATAAACCTACACGGTCGACACGTAAATATCCGATTACACGTTTGAATTTGAACTGTATTCTAATTCGTGCAGGTTTCCGTGTTAAACACTGCACCTGTGTCATATATTTAGCTGGGAGCTTGATTTAGATTGTTTAGTTAAGGGTATTCAAATATAGGTAGCATTTGTTTGTTCTTATTTCATGTTTAAAGCGAGGGTCTTTGGGGGGCACATTGGGCATCAGGACGCGCGCGTCGAATTTTTCGCCAATACCAAAACCAACTGTATGAGAATATACATAAAGATTTATGTGGTATAAGCCCACGCATCAAAATTCGCTTGCGCCTTCAATGTAATTTCGTTGAAGAATGAACTTATTCTCTTCTCTTTTTCTTTACCTGCCAAGGGCTTAGATGGTTAATTATGTATTGCCTCGTGGTTTTGCCATAATTTATAAAAAGGTCATTTTTTCAACTAGCACTAAAATCCAATAACAAATAACCATAGAAACTATTGAGTTGTATAAACTTTCATGAATGTATAAACATTGTAAACATTATGTTATCCGTCGTATGTCCTGAATCTGCGACGTATTTGGTGGTTATAAAATACAGATGACAATGACATAATTTTTTAAACTTAAAACACAATATTGGGGTGATCTTTAAAAATCCTTGGCCTACTGACCTTAAAACCTTCCAACGCTTCCTAATTTGTTTCATAAATCCCGATTTATTAATTCCATAAATCTTACTTTTTACGTTTTATCTTTATATTCTTATGTTTATTGATCAAAATTGCTAATGTTTACCGCTATAAATATTTTAATTACTACATGTGGAGAATTGGCGATTATAGGTCACTTAGTAACCTTCAAGAAGCACTTTGCGATCCAGTGCAATTTGACCCCAGCATAGAAGGCTGGAATCCAATGAAACGATTATATTCAGAACCATTCTGTAATATCCTTGGAACAAGGGCGTATACTATTACACGCAAAGATCGAGTATCCAACCCGACATCGATACTGGAGTCTTATCGGCGTATATAAATAATGATAAATCAACTGTCGCCCGCGCAGACACGTGCTCGCTCAACTGTTGGTATACGACGTGACGCCTCATTAACATGCGCTTAAATCGAGATCACTTCAGAATCGATTAGCGTCAACGTTTACATCAATTAATAGCTGTTTTTAAAAACAACAAACAATGTTATTGTTGAGGGTTTTAAACACCTATCAGTGTATGATGTTGATCACACTGATACCTAAGTTAAAAACTGAACCTTGCCTACTAAAAAAATTGGGTCTAGCCCTGCCAAATAAATATTTTTTTAACCGATGTTGCTGGTTAGAACTGATTAACTAGCATCGCTTACTTATAGTATCCTATAAATAAAGTGCCTATTACGGAGACTACACGGGGTTCTGCAGTAAATAAGAAATCTTTTTATCTCCCCTCGGAACGGAACTACTGATTTGAGTGAATATTGCTACGGAAACTTAATTTGTCTTTCTCCCCTTCGTTAGTCCAAGCACAAATTGGAAAAGGCTGCACGTGCAAGTTCCTTGGAAAGGGCAATTTCGAATGACTAAATGCATCGGAATCTGTTCCCTCCGATGGCTTTAACTTTAGTCAATAGGCTCTTATTAGTTCTATTACTATTTGCGGAAAAGTTGTCATACTTCTGGAATAATTGCAAAGCCTAGGTACTATGATTCCAAATACATAACATAATGTTTGGTCATTAAGAGTCTGTACGACTGATTGATATTGATATTGACTCGTAAGATTGATTAAAATCCAAGCTCCAAGTTCAAGTAGCAATGGCTATTCTATCATGTGACGTAGTAGCTATGGATAATTGTAATCTTTAAACAAATTACTTAATAACTTTAACATGTGTGAGGTGTCAGATTCCATGCTGATATCATTATGCCTGCTGCCAGATGACGTTATTACATCATGCTTGAAGCGCACGGCGCCATTGTTCTGCTTTAGTTTCAGTATCAATGTGTAGCCAATATGGTGATTATCCGCACTTTTTGGATCCATATATAAAACGTAGGTATGTTTTGTGTAAAAGACTACAAGGGGGTCAAAACGCACGCTGCTAATTTATTGCCAATACTAAAACGAACTGTATTAACTCACAGAAAATGCTCAATATTGACGAAATGTCATCGATGACTCCGGCGAAATTCGCTGCGAGGTCGCGTGGCTTTTACCACAGAAATTCAATCTTTATGTGTATTAACACAGAGTTCGTTTTGGTATTGCAAACATTTAGAAGCACGCCTCTCGAGTCTTGATGCCCGGGGCTTTAAGTTACCTTAAGCAACTAAACTATTGTGATGTCAGTTCTACCTGCCTTATTCAACCTGACTTTCTAATAAAGTTCAGTAACATTTCCGTTTAGTTACGTAATCTCAGGTAGACTTAGATATTCCTATTACTCTGCTAACATTTGATCAATATTCTCTTCCGGTTAACAAATTCAACATCATACGATTTCTCAGAAGGCCCTGATATAAAAATATAGCCGATTAGGTCTAGTGATTTCAGCGTAGGCCGCTCGGCTCAGTGTACCGGATGGTTGCGAGTTCGATTCCCGACGTTAGCAAATTGCGGAAATGACCTTTTAGGTATTTGATTGGTCTGCCTGTAATTGGGATTGGCCCCAATCCATTGTATTGTGCCCCTGGTCTTTGCGTAGTTTGGACCATAAGATTAGTATGTGTTGTCTGGCGATATTTTATATTTTTTTAAATGCAATCAATGTTCATGCTGACCTTTTTTGGACAGTTCCATAATCTCTAACCATTTCCACAATTTGACGGATATGCGAGTTTAATTAACTGTTCGATAACGGTTTCCTTCCTTGCGTGGTCCTCCATATCAATAGTGATACGGGGGCTGTGCATTGGACGCATAAAGCCTCCTGCACACTGGAGCGTCCAGATACGCGAACATTTTTGCCATTACCAAAATGAACTCTGTGTCAATATGCGAATAGATTGAATTTCTGTGGTTCTCGTGTCAAAATTCGATCGTGCTACCAGTTTAAGAGAGGCCTAAATCTTGCGCGTCATGTTTTTTAGTGAACACCAAAATGAACTGTATTAAATCATAAAAACAGTTCATTCTTCAACGAAATTAGGTACATTGACAGCGCGAGTGAAAATTGACGCGCGATGGCGTGGCTTTTACCACAGAAAATCAACATTTATTTATATTGGACACAGAGTTCGTTTTGGTATTGCCAAAAAAATTGAAGCCCCAGTGTGCGTTAAATTCGTCCACCGGCGATTTGGTCCGTCAAGTGAACACTTCCGTGCAATATTGAGGTACGAGCTTGGAACAACGGCGACTAATTGGCATTCCTTAATTGACGTGTACAACTGTTGAAGTCCATTGACGTTTGACAGGGGTATTATGCCACACTAAAACAAACTGTATTGACGCACAGAAAAAGTTCAATCTTCAACGAAATGTCATTGATGACGCAAGCAAAATTTGCAGCGTGGCTTTTACCATAGGAATTCAATCTTTATGTTATGTGACACAGAGTCCGTTTTGGTATTGGTAAAAACTTGAGCGCGTGCGCTTTATAGTAGCGTTGAAAGTGACAATAGGGCCGTGCCTCGCATAACAATTAGTATCACACTTTTTGGTAACGAACCGCGAGATTGTCGCTTTATATGTATAGCGCGCGACGTTTCTGACGCAGATAATTAGGGTTCCGTACCCAAACGGTAAAATGGGAACCCTATTACTGAGACTTAGCTGTCCGTCCGTCCGTCCGTCTGTCACCAGGCTGTATCTGATGAACCGTGATCCTAGACCTAGAGAGTTGAAATTTTCACAGATGATGTATTTCTGTTGCCGCTATAACAACAAATACTAAAAAATAGATTAAAATAAATATTTAAGGGGGCTCCCATACAACAAACGTGATTTTTTTGCCGTTTTTATAGATAATGGTACGGAACCCTTCGTGCGCGAGTCCGACTAGCGCTTGGCCGGTTTTTTTTTCGCTCTATTATAGCCCATCCCACACTGGGGCGTCTCGCCGCGTGGGTCTAATTCTTGCCAACTAAAACCACCAACCAACTAAAACGAAATGTATTGACTCATACAACAAGCTCATTCAGCACCGAAATGCCGCTGTGACAGCGCGAACGTATTTTGACGTATGATCGAGTGCCTTTACCACGGAAATTCAATCTTTATGTATATCGACACACAGTTAGTTTTGGCATCGGAAAAATGTGGACGAGTGCGTCTTGACGCCTCAGTCTGTGAGAGGGTTTAACGGCTAACACGTAGTGCACATTCAAGGACACCTTAATATCGATATCGTTCTCGATATTATCTCGGACATTGAAGCTCATTTTATTGGCACCAAATTTAACATCACTGAATGTATATTGCCAACCCTCTCATGGTCGTTATGTATGAGGAAGACAGCAATATTTTAGTACCGACAAATTTAGTTTAGTTTAGGCATGGTTTAGGCAATATGTAGCGTAACCCGCTCCAACAATGGCATTTCAATTATCGTTAAATTACTATTTCGTACTTATGAAACATTTTTTGATAGTGATAAGGCCGTTCATTGTTTGTAACACCTTAAATCTATATCGGATACGTATAGATAGTATTACTTTTAAACTTGGAACAATAGAGAGTTATCTATCTATCTATGTATAGTTGTCGATAATTTTATTTACACGCGATATTTCGCGTGTTTAGCTCTTTTATCTGCGCGTGTAATTACCATTTGTTTATTTGATGAGCTACCTGAATCTTCAGTTAATGTATCGATGTATGATATCCAAACAATCGTTCGATATCATCAACTTTCACATCGAGAAAATAACTTCCGAGTGTAGAGGTGAGGCAGCGAATAAATCACGCACGACTTTCGGGAAGATTAACACGTAGAATAGGAAACTACGAAGTTTATCTACAACTCGGGAACGCTTATTGAAACCTCAGTCCCCGAGGCAGTAACTTTGGTACGTGGATACTTCGAAATTGTATCTTTATTTCAGCAAAAATACCTACACTAGTATTGTTATACTACCCGCGACTTCGTCCGCGCAGACTTAGATTGTTCATTACCGTTATAAATTATGGCCTATATGTTATTCTGATGTAGAAATCTCTCACGCAAAAACTACTGAACAAATTTCAATAAAACTTTAGAGTATTATTGTTTATACATCAGAATAACGTATGTATAGGCTATAATACTTTATAACGAAATTGAACCACTGAAGTCAACGCTGACGAAGTCGCAGGTGGCAGCTAGTACTTGTATATACTTAGCCGGGACTGCCGCCGGGAGTGTTGATCTAGATAGACATTGATTAATGTACTAACATTTCCGACCAGCTGACTCATCAACGATCAGACTAAATTCCCAGACGTAAACAGTTTATTAATTCCATAAATATCTAGTTATAACTATTAATGTTAGTTATGAAGTTTCGTAAATCGAAATCTGTAAATGATTTATTACTGTTTTTAAACGGCGGTCAAGACAAAGTCAAATAATTTATTTCGAATAGACCTACGGGGGCACTTACGAATTGTCAAGTTTACATTTGTTTTGAAGCGCGATCTCGATTGAGAAGATCCAGCAAGAAACACAGAAGGCTTATCAGTTTTCAAATTTAAATCTCCTGAACCTCCTTTAAATACCTACAGGTAGATAGGGCAACAGTGTGTTGCCTTTAGAGCTGATTTTAAAAATAAAAATAGTCCATTAATACCTTTTACAATAGTATCCCTCATTTATGTATATTAAACCTGCTGGCTGCTACCACTGACTGTGAACACAAAAACAACAAACACATTTACGACGTGACACACTCCATACACCGAGCCCTGTTTACATATGTGTGACACTACCACGAGTTTGACGGTTTCAGCCCTGGATAGCCCTTACTAACTACGTAAACTATAAAACCAGTGTGTACGGGACACTGGGGCGTCGAGACTGACGCATAGTTTTTTACAATCTTTATATTAACTTGCAATGTATGTATGTATGTCAATGTAATCTTGCAACTGAATTTTAAATCAGTTATCTTTAACCGATTAAGCTCTTAATTGACAACACTTTCATATTTTTACAACTAAGCCCAAGAATGTATGAAAGCGTATCGGTATACACGCTTATTCTGGATGACAATGCATGCTTAGCTAAGTGACTTCATTCTAATTACACTATGGCGGATCATCCAAGATGGCGGAATAGTTATTTTTTCTGCATTACCGCAGTATGGGTATCAAATGAAAGGGCTTGCTGAGGAGAACGCGAAAACTAAGGGCAATTAAATAAAAGCTTGTTTTTAAAAAGTTTTTTTAACATTAATTTTTTACCACTACTAATACGAATTGACTCAAAGAAAAACTAATCGCCCAACAAGCGAATTTCGACACGTGGTTTTACCACAGAAATTCAATCTTTATGTACATTGTAACAGAATTCGTTTTGGGTCGTGGCTTTATGGCAATTTGTACAACACTATCAGCAACTAAAGATTGTTTAAGATCTATAGGGACTGTCGAACGAAAAATGACATGAACCTATGGTAGTCATTCCCACCTTCATATCGCGGGCTCGGGCGTTGGCGGCGAGCGAACGGCGCGGGCGGCGCGACCCCAATCCGCGCTCGCGACTACCACACACTTTTATTGTGTCATAAATTCAGTTTCTTCGTTCCGTAAACATAACAGATGCGACCCAAAACAAACTTTTACGGGACTTTACTGTACACGGACCGGTATCAAAGCAAGACGTGATTACGTTGCGTTTATTTTTACGGCCAGCAAAATATATGATCTCGATGTACTGTTTTGAAATAACATTCCCCGAAGTTTATGTAGTTGCTAAGGAAATAGGATGTAAAATATCGCTAGACGAATATACCAGCCACCCAGTTACTCGAAGTAAATAACTGGGTGGCTTCATTTATAGGCGGAGGTAATTGACTGAAGGCGATTTCAGGTAGTTACTGATGAGACCGGCGCACGAACTATTATTATATCCTGCATATCGTATAGTTTTCTACCAATCACTTTAAGCAGAAACACGTTCCCAAGATAGGGGCTCCTCGAGGGGAAGATTCGCACAAGAAAAGTCCCCATGGAGTTCCCAAGTTGACTTTGTTTTTTTAGGAAGCTGTCTTAACTATGCTCGGTCAGGCGATTACGTAATTCTGTGGCAAATGTTACAAACCTATTTCAATCGCTTTCCGTCAAAATCTACCAAAAAACTTCAATCCTTTAATAAATTTTATTTACACAGATTACATGCCAACTCTTATGTTTTCCAGAAAACTGGTCGCCCAGTTCAGTCGTGAGGAGACGTCGCTTCTGGTCCTCCGCGTGATGGTAGGCCTCATCATACTCTACGACTGGGTCCACCCTTCGGGCGCTTTCTGCCGTTCCTCCTCTGTCGACGTCAAAGGCTGCGTCAAGTTCCTCCAACAGCAACCGCCCATCAAGGTGGAGCCACTCCTCAACGCGCTAAGGTATACCACGAAACACCTGAACCATCCGTCGACGCCTAGAAACATCAGGACGATGTTGGCTGCGTGAGGACACCACTCGACCTTTGCATGTTGCTGTGGGGAATGATTCGACAATAATTACATGTGGGGATATCTCGTTGGCACCGCGATTATTTTGCTCCTTAATCAAACACACGATTGCAGTATATCGATGTGGGGAAACCATGATTTTGAAAAATGGATCAAAATATATAAAATTTACTTGCATACAAATTTGAAATTCTCTTCTCATCTACATCTGCATAAAAATCTCTCATCGATCGATCATATTGATGAATCGAATTATCAAAGACCACATTATAGCGTATGTTAGATTGATTACAAATTAAGTTTCCGTTCTATTGATAAGAGTAAATATTTTACTAAAATAGAAATGACTGGTCTGATGATAATTATACACGAATTTTAACACATTGTTAACCAACTAAGCCATTATCGCTGTATGAATGAGAGAGCTTTGCGATCACTAGAAATATATTTCATTACATGTGTATAATTGTTTTCATTTTACTGAACACTGTTAAAGTAAATCTACTTAAAAAGATGTTTGTTTTTTTAAGTTTCTTAGCATGCTTGTGAAGCAAGTTTCGAGAAGTTTATTGAGAAACTCCCTACGCGCCCATTCACGTGCAAGGTTTGACTGTGTCCTCCACGCCACAATAGATTATATAACTACTGTCAATCCCAAGTCGTAAGTTAGCTTTATAAACCTATCATAGAATGATTAACCCTCTAATAATCTATCTTAATTAATTGAAGTATTATTTACGTTGTATTCTTGTTGTTGTAACCATTTGGTATTGAATAAATTGGTTAAGTGTCACATTTATAATTTAAAAAAAAAAAATCTTTTTGGTTGAAATTTTTATGTTCCAAAGTTTTTTTTTTATGGAGTCCATGTTTTCTTAATTTACATGAGATTTATAGATACTCAAAGAATTCGCACTTCAATCGTGAGTTAAGTTAAAAGCTGTGTGTTTAAACTGTACATATTTTAAACTAATTAATTTCTCATTAATTGTGCCCAAAGTTTGTTGATTATTGGTTTTCATTATGTTGTTATAACGTTTGTAAACACAAGGCGAGTTTGTCATTTAGTTTCAAGACTTGGTTACTACTATTGCAATTTTCTTGGTTTACTATCCATTCTAGATTATGTTGGAACCAAACTTAACTAGGTGTTTTACGTTCTTACTTAATGTAAGAGCAAGGTATTAGTTTTGTCAAATATAGTTTTGTTTTAGTTTGTGTACAACAGAATCAACATCAATATATTATATATTTTTTTTAAAAGACTGAAATAATATTATAACAACCACTTCCTTATAAAATTGCATTTTAATTTGATACAATTTCTAATTAGTTTTTTTTTTATTATATAACCAGAAACTTATTGCTTGTATGCCTTGTCGAATAAACAAAGAGGCATATTGTAATTTTCAATGCCTTTTCTAACTAAAATAATTATAAAATGTTAAGAGTATGTCGTGTTAATGATGTTGAATTTATGCATGCACCACTGCCTTGATGTTGACTAAAATTATTAATTTTAAAATTGAATTTATAGGTATATAATAAACTAATGATGATTGTATGTATCATAATGATAGGCGTGTACTGTTTATTTACAGAATTATGAGATAATTACACTAATTGATTATTCACTTCCATTCTGTGAATCAGTTGAGAGACGATGAACGTTAGAAAATAAAATATACATACTTACTATATATTATAATTCTATCTTTTATAGCCGCAAATTGCGCTCAAAGTTCACGTTAAAGCCCTTGGTAGACTGGGGCGTCCAGACGCGCGCGTCAAAGTTGTTGCCAATACTCTTTGCTAATAAGATAAGAGACACGCGACCGCGCGTCCAAATTGCCTCGCGCTGTCAATGACATTTCTATGCAGTTTGTTTTAGTATTGGCAATATTTGAAACGCTTGTCTTGACGCCCCAGTGTGCTCCGGTCTTTATGCTAATTTTACTCTTCGTTAATAGGATCTCAAACGGATTGAAAGGTTCCAGTCGATTATTAGGAGTCGTTGGCAAATAATAAATGTAAAGAATTTGCAAGAGCTAACAAAGATTGTTCAAATTGTTATGTTGTAGGTATCCGTTATTAGTGTTGTTATAGTCTTTGTCCCAAATTTATAGTGTTTTAATCCATTCACAAATTAAATTACAAAACACTTGTTCTGTATAAATACACCATCACGCCTGTATTCCCCGAAGGGGTAGGCAGAGGTGCACTGTAGTGCGCCCACACTTCGCCGATGTATTTAGGTCCCAATGTAATAGGGGGGGAGGCTATTGCCATTATACCGGGCACATTTATCCTCAATACGAGGTAGATTTGGGCCATAGTCCACCACGCTGGCCCAGTGCGGGTTGGTGAACTTCACACGCCTTTCTATAGACGTGCAGGTTTCCTCGCGATGTTTTCCTTCACCGTTCGGCAGGTGGTAATCATTGTTGAAAATGACATTCGCACACGAGAATTATCTCAGAGGTGCGGGCCTGGGGTTTGAACTTGCACCCCTTACGTTCAAGGCGGGCGTTCTTGCACACGAGGCTGCCACTGCTTATTCTGTATACTGTCATTGTATTTGTAGTGGGATTAATATTTTATAAATTTGGGGGGTTATTTTTTAAATTTAAAAACTATAATACTTTGTCAACCTTACCTAAGTAATTGTGTTTGTATCAAATATTTGTCGATTATAACTAAGCACAAACACTTCTCACATGTGTAATATCCTAGTAATTAATATGATAAAATGATTGCGTATCTTAGGATGGTTAATTAGGTACATTACATGCACAGTCAGCACAACACTTTATTATAGTTATTATGTAACATAGTATCCTTGTTGAAGTTTATCTTGTCCTATGTGGATCGTCTCGGGAACGCACCACGAATCGTATTTATATACTGTGAGGAATTGACCGTTCGAATTGAGACTATATAAATATCGATCCCTAAATCAAATAGACACTGCCCAGAATAACAATTTTATATCATATTTTTATAATCGATAAGTTTTCTATAAAATAATAAAACCTATTCCATTATAAGTAATTCCAATATGTACACTCCATGTCGAGTCTAAGCGAACTTCGAGCGAAGTGAATAGTGTTGATGGAACTAAAGTATTGAACGAATAAAATTTTAGAGGTATGAAATTATGTAGCATGGGTCGTCTGTGGCCACTATTAATGTTTGCGAGTAGAATTCTTGATGGGATGACTATGGAAACGTAATATGAATATTTACTGGAATTATTTACTCAAGTTTAATTATTATTACAGGCATTCGTTAAGACTTAGCTAAATCTTTAGTAAATTTTACTAGGGAAGATTAAAGATTCAATATCAACTAGTTATGTACCTATGGATATTGTTGTTTATTCATTGAACTGCAACACTTTTGTTATTGTATAAGAACAGTTTTGTATGATAGACTTATTTTTCTTAGTTGTCATTTATTTATTGTACATAATAAACACACCAAAGTTATAAGTAATTAATAAAATTGGATAGAGTCTTGTAATTAGTTGTTTTATTGCAAAAGCACCCGAAGGAACACTCTTAAAAATGTTTCGATTATCCCAACCCCAACCAAAGAATGCTACGTCCAGTGTTATTAATGGAGTGTAGAGGATCATAAGCGAAATTCCTTCTATTAAATATAATGGGCAGATCTACATACATTGCTACTAAGTCAAGACTGGCCGCACCGAGTCACTCTTACTTTTGTAACTTATATGACAGATAGAGACAAAATTTACAAATCTCACATTTTGTCTTGTCACAATCACAGATCACCTACCACCCAAGCTACAAGTGCGGGGCCCAGCACTTGTATTCTAACACAATAGTTATTTTTTAGGCATGAAAACAACATGCTTTATCAATGATGCCTAGAATATTAGTAGTCCAATGGCTTCAATTATATTGTCCACAATGGTCATATTCTAGTCATTATTATTAATAAAAAAACATGTTAAAGGTGAAGTTGTCTTTTTGTTTGTCTTTTTTCAACTGATTTCTCGGCGCGCGGTATATTATCTCCGTTTAAATGCGCATCAAGACCGAGGCAAACTACCAAAGACTCACTACATATAACCCCGCATGGTAACTGAAACACGCGGTCATTGACACCAAAAATAAACAATAAAACATAAAAACAATCAAACAATTTATTCTTAACTTAAAAAATATTTACAATTACGTGCTAGTTGTTGGCGGGGCGCGGCTTGAGGATGAGCTTGCCGGTGTCGTCACACGACATGTTGAAGTCGTTGAGCACGGAGCGCGTGCGCGCCGTGATGATACTCGGGGCCACCACCTTCCGGTGCACACCCATCATGAACAGCAACACTGGCAACAACACATACCTTTAACACCTGTCGTTATAGCAGTGGTGTTAGCACGCATGTCAAGACAAGACCTCTCACGGATTGGCTTGATCACTCTCTGTCCTATTTCATATAAGAGAAAGAGATATAATCAACATATTCTGTGACATAAGACATATTCTGTTCTCTTTACTCATAACTCATGACAGCATTACAAATATACTATTCCAGTAGCTTATATACATTAGATGAGAGGCCTCAATAGTCTAGTCTTATTTCATTCCATTCTGTTTTTTTTACCGAATGCTAAAGAAAGGGAAACTAATCTGGATCCTAACAACATGATTATGTAATCAGATAGTTTCATAATTAATATTTATAAACAATCATAATGACTCACCTAAAAATGTTGAAGTGAAGGCGAAGAATGGGTGATTCCACAGTGACTGTGTGAGAGAGACCACCGGAGTGAGAGGGTCCATCAGCCAGTGGTACGCTGCTATAGCCGTGCACAGCGACACCAGCGTCAGGAGAACTGAAAAAAACAAAATGGTTCACCATCACACCCATATTCCTTGAAGGGATAAGCGCTTTCACATTAACTTAAATTGTAGTTCAGTTCCACTTAGGGTTGCCAACTTTTTTAAACAAAAAAACGTATAAAATGGTTTGTATAGGAAAAAAAAGTATTTGGAAAAAAAAAAAAGTATTTTTCATATTTTATGTTTTTATTGCCTTACAAACGTATTTTTGTGTGCTTTTAGCACAGCTAACAATTTTTTGCTATCTTTAATTGTTTCAAAGCTCTTTTGTCAATCACCACCACACATTCGTTTAGTAATTATAAATCGTTTTCACTAATGTGGTTGGCAACCCTAGTTCCACTGTACCTAAATAAACATATTTATGGAATAGAAATTTAAAAACCTGACATTGCCAGTACTTATTCTTAAACAAAGAATGCTATAGTAAATGGATTCAGAATCAGAATTTTTTATTCATGTAAACCAATACAGGCACTTGCCTGATTCATAAGTATGAATCGTCAATAAATAATAATAATGGTATCTCTACCATTCCAACTTCTTATAAGTATGGTGGTAATTATTTATTTGGCTGATGTAATTGATAAAGAGTAGGTAAAGAGGTTGGCTGGCAGGACGAAATATGGCAATGGCCCCAGATAAGATTAACCAGTGACATAGTCTCGCAGACGTCTCGTTTTTTGCGCATTCTTAGAATTGGCCATTTCCCCCACTTGCCGCGACTCAGTGTCTCAGTATTTTTTTTATTTTGCCGATTTTATTTTTATAGTAAACATACCACAGAAAGAAGCAGACGTGTTTTCGGTCGTATAAACCGTGAGTAACATATTTATCGTGTTATATTTCATCGTTTTTCTCGCATGACGTTGACTGGAATGTAAAATGAGCATCTCATACCAATTAGGACAAAAAAATACCACTAAGTGTTAATTTAATACTCGATTCTTTCAATATTTTATAAACCAAGTTGATTTTATTTAGATAGATAACTCTTTAATGTTCTACCTCTTAGAGAAATACAAACTATCCATGTACGATAGAAAAATAATAATAATTAAGTGCAACAACTGGCCTTATCACAAAAAGTGATCTCTACCAGGCAACCTTTGGATGGAGAGGAATTAAAGTACTAGTAAGGATGAGGTGTACTAAACAAATCAATCTACTGATGTGTTTTTCATAACATACGGATGGTTGAATATTAAGACAATTTTGAAACATCCAAGTTGATTTTCTTAACAAAAACCGGGTGCGAGTTGGAGTCGCGCACGAAGGGTTCCGTACCATTATCTATAAAAACGGCAAAAACTCACGTTTGTTATATGGGAGCCGTTAAATATTTATTTAGTGTTTTAGTATTTCTTGTTATAGCGGCAACAGAAATACATCATCTGTGAAAATTTCAACTCTCTAACTATCACGGTTCATGAGATACAGCTTGGTGAGAGACAGACAGACGGACGGACGGACAGCGAAGTCTCAGTAATAGGGTTCCCGTTTTACCCTTTGGGTACGGACCCCTAAAAATGAATTTAAAAGTAGTAGACATTAAGTGATATAAAAGTAGAACAACCCTAAAACAGTACTCCCTATTGTCAAGACTGTCAACAACCTTCAACTCAATTGGTAATGAAGTGGATTTGTTTGATGATACAATCTAGTTCTTGTTCAAGTTTCACAAACTGATCTTGTCATTGTTGCTGCAACAATGATTGCCTTTTTACCAACCACTTGTCACTCATCACATTTAATTTTTAGTATCGCATGCAAATTTTTCATTTATTACTAATGTGTTTTCTATTGTTTTATTATTATGTTATTCCTCTTACTATTATGAATGTTGTGGCACCTTTGTTTACTGTGCATTTAGTTTTTCCTAATTTGTATGTTATATTTATGTGTTATGAATGCAACAGTTTTTGGATGTCCTATTAACTAAATAAAAATATTTTACTATTTTTTGACGATTCATAAGTGCCTGTATTGGTTTATATGAATAAAAAAAAATCTGATTCTGATTCGGAATAAAAAAATATTCTGATAAATTGGACATGTCACCAGTTAAAGTTTAAGGTAGATAATGGAATATTAACATGGAATTGTTGAACACATACTTCTCCACCGCATTGTGGCGGGTTGCAGACATCCTATTACTTCTGTCAGCCGCCGCTCAAACGCCTTTAGATCTGGAAGTTCAAAATACAGTAATCTTAGTAATGACTTCTTTTTGTACACATGACGGGATGACATTCACTGTAGGTACTATTTGTATTGCCATTGTACTCTTGCATTAGTATGTCGCAAGAGAACCAAGATACAGACAAGACTAGTTTGGTTTGCTGGCAATCAATGTGAATTGGAAGGTACCAACAAAATTTTCTGAAATAAATTATTCTTATTACCACCAAGAAAAGAATGGTAAACATTATTTTATACATGCTTAATTTTCTGTAGGCCAATTTGATGTCAACAAAATCATTACCAATATCTACTAAATGATGATTACTATTTCTTGAACAAGCTTCTTTAAGTAGTATTTCTAAGGAATAAGTTAACCACTTTTCAGCATCCTATTAGCAGACAATAGTCAGTCAGTAGTCACACAGTGGGCCACAGTTATGACGGTCATATTATTAAACTCTCTTCAGATCAGGTCATACGTTTTAAGGTACAACAAAAATTATTTATGAAATTGTTAAATAATTCTATCTAAACATAATTCTTACGGATTGCTCACTCACCATCGCAAGCAGTTTGCTCCAGCGACATTTTGTTTTCACGGTTATATATAGCAAACATGGGTCTTATTTACTAACTCCTTTACTACATATTGATATGCAACTGTAATCTAAATTTCTATATTGTGCAAATCGCAAAAAAATTAAACTTTGTTGACAACAATCGACGCATGACAGCACAGACAGATCACCACAGAGTATTATAATATATGGGGACAGGACAGATCACTAACGGCAGTCGATGGTGATGAGTGACAGAACTGACAGATGTATGGATGGATGGAGGGTAGATAGAAGAGTGACATCTAGGTTAGACGTGGGCGTTATTCACGTCAAGAGTTACAATAACTACTACGCGGCATGTAACAGTATCAAATGTTTCAAGTAAAATTACAAGTAGTGATTTTTGTAACTGCGTTATTTCTGTTAACAGTAACTGTGAGCGAGAGACGTCAGAAACACTTAGATAGTGTTTTTTTTTTTTTTTTTCGTTTCGTGTTTAAAGGTATAGTTGGTGGAGTTATTTGTGCTAACAATCACAGTAGCTAAATATAAAAAACTATTACAAAAATCACAGGTTTTGAAACATTTGACGCCGACCAAGTAAATGGTTTCTTTACGTTTCTTGAAAATGACGTAACGTCTCACGTCTAATCTAGGTATTAAAAAAGTATCCGTCGAAATGCAAAAGTAATTAGTTCAAAAAATCTACAATGGCGCTAGTTTCGACACGGTGACAGGTATGAATATAGCAGTTGTGGATGATCTGAAGTATGCCGAGTATACATTTCGACAGACACTTTTTCATTTTTTTCCCAGAGATTGCGCTCCTTCCATTCTACACCTCATAGGCAGCTATCCATAGATTAAATCAATGTTACATAATAGACAAAAATAAGCATTAAACTTATTCTATGCATAAAAAAAGGATCAAACATTGGTTTCTTATATTTACGCGAATACTATACATTGAAATTAAACTATTTTACGGATTTTATCGCGTTTATTTACTATTTTATTTTCCCGACGTTTCGGCTGCTTTACAGCAACCATGGTCACGGGGGGACTGAGGTGTTAGACGTCCTGATGTCATAGTTAATAACTGGGTACCCTCATATTTAGTTGTTGTTTGCGGTCCGATCCACGCAGAAAGTGCTTACGGTGTCCTGAGGTCTTGCAATGGTACACTTGGTTTTGGATTTAATCATATTGATTACTGGATCCCAAGTTGGTGGTAGCACCCAGCCATCTTCCCTATTGAAATTAGGATGTTTTTTAATTTCAATGGCCTCACGTATCATCCTTGGTCGGAGTCGGTGTTCTTTTGCGAGGATATGCAGTTTATCAAATCTGATATAATGGCGGGTGCGGTCCTGTACATGTTCACAGATTGCAGACTTCGTGGAGCGTCGGTGTTTCACGTCAGCTATATGTTCTTTTACGCGGGTTTTAATTGATCTTTTAGTTTGTCCTATGTAAGAGAGTCCATGGTTGCTGTAAAGCAGCCGAAACGTCGGGAAAATAAAATAGTAAATAAACGCGATAAAATCTGTAAAATAGTTTAATTTCAATCAAACATTGGGTTTAAAAGAACCGTCAAAGAATTCGGGTTTCACCACCCATTCTGTATAAACTAGTGATACGACTCGAGTAAGATTTTGTGACTCGAGTCACACGAGTAATTTAACTACGTCACTCGAGTTGTACTCGAGTTTTCGAGTCACTCGAGTAAGCTATTTACATTCCTTAGAACTTGAGTAAGATTTTATCACTCGAGCTGAGTTTTGAATATTATAGATTAAGATTTTTTAAATACCTTTATTAAATTAGTAATATTTGGTAATATGAAATAAAATACAAAACATTATTAACGACATTTATGTCAGTAATCAACAAAGAAAAATAAAACACTTCTTAATACTAATTAAGTTGCCATGTAAAAATGATTGTTATCTACTCGATGCGCCGAGTTGACTCTGTAACTCGAGTACAAACGAACAAGAGTCAAATTTATTTTCACCGGAGTACGAGTTTTACAAATTTACTCGGGTCACTCGAGTAAAAAACGGCTCGATTTGCATCACTAATTTATACTACTTATAGAAAGTGCTACGTGGAAAGTATACGTCTATTATAACTAATTGTTTTAGTTATGTACAAGGTTAATTAATGAACGTATTACTAGCAACGATAGAAATACAACATATAACGATAAAAAATCTAACGCATTTTCCACCTACGTCAATTTTACTATTGAAATTGTAAGTAAGGTCTATGCACCAAAATATGATATGACATGAAATAACGAATAATTTCCTCAACACGATAGTACTTTTACTAAATATACCTACACCGATATCAGATTTTTCTCACGCATCTATCGACCATCCCTAGACGTAAACAACAGATAAAAAATGCATGAAAGTTTTTTTTATAGTTTACGTTACAAATATTTTTTTACGTGTCAGCTGAGAATATCTCCAAGTTTTAAACGGTTTGAATAAAAGTACGTTGTTGTTATCTAGAATACTCGCATAAAAAAAAACTAAATCAAAATTAAGTGTTCTTCGCTTTGATCATATTTTAAATATTATGTCAATACTAAGTTCAAACTACCTGTTGATCACTCGGGTCCAAGGTTCATTTTTTGACCTATAATTTATAAGCTCTGTGTATCTCTGCTGTTCTACTTCTCCATATCCATATATAATATATATAGACAAATTCTGTACGATCTATGTAAGTACGAAGCAGTCGTGCTAAAAACATTCTATGTAACTCACTAAGATTGGCGGTGTTTATAAATTATTTATAAATTTAGTTTAGTTTTAATTTAATTTATTTATTATCAATTATTGATAGCTATACCGATCTTATTCTAGAAGCATTGGATGCTCCTATACCCTGTCCCATTCTTATCATTTCCATTTGAACAAATATATTATCGTAAAAACAATTTATTATCTGCTAGAATGAATTAGCAGGCTTAATTAAGTTTATTTTAATTACGATTGTATGACGATAAACAGTTCTCTTCAAATTAAATTCATTGTTTAAAGTGCTTGTTAACATTATAATTACTTATTCTCACAATTATATTTGTATGGATCCCAAGAACAATGTCATATTTACAAACTCGTATTGTTGTGGACTTATTTTTGTTCATGGTATAGGTCATTTTTCGGGTTGCATAACTAAAAAGGAACCCTTACAGGATCAATTTGTTGTCTATGTCTGTTTGTAAACATTGTAGATGATAGACTAAATTATCTATGGTGGTATAACCTGCTTAATAAACAAATATTTCTTTCCAGAATGTTCCCCCTAAGGCAAATAGCTAACAATGTCAGACGTACAATCCCGAGCTTTAGGCCCATGTCAGCGCAGGCCGGGCCTTTGGTTGATGTGGCAGTGGACAAGGAGGGCATAGCTACTGTAACGATGCAGAGGCCGCCCGTTAACAGCCTCAATTTAGATCTGTTACAGGACATGAGCAAGTCGTTGGATGAAGTTGCCAAAAACAAATGCAAAGGAATGATATTGACTTCTGTAAGTGATTGTACAAGCAGTAGATGCTCTTAAACAGTCAAATTATGTAAAGTATTTTTACAGTCAATTCATAACTCCTCCATACAGAAAGTACAATCACACAGAAAACTGGCCAAAATGAACTGAACAATTTAAGTAAATTAAACCTTATACGAATGTTAAAAGGTGTGTTTTAGATTGAAAACTGCACACAACAACAGTCAATGAACTAACATTAACTTTACATTTTTTCATATTACCTGTTGTTGTGTGCTGTCTTTAAGGTTTAATTTCCTTAAATTGTTCAGTTCATTTTGGTCAGTTTTCTGTGTGATTGTACTTTCCATGTAAACTATTAATCAACTCTTACTTTACATAATTTAATGTTTTTATATGTAAACTTTTAGATTTATACACAGTATAAGTTGTTGTTGTTAATACACATGACCTTCTCACGATAGGTTAAGGATGAGAAACAAATTATAACATTACTATTGTTTGTACAGTAATAGGGTTCTGTTGCTAATCAGAACCATTAAATGCAGTTAAATTTCTGTTATTGTTCAATCTATATCTATACAAATAAATAAAATTGGAGTGTCTGTTTGTAATATCAAAATAACACTTTTTTACCAAATGCGTATGAAAGTATATACGATACCTATAACGAAAACGCAATTTTAATTTTTTTTGTCTGTCTGTCTGTTTGTTTGAGGTAAACTTCTAAACGGCTGAACCGATTTCAATGGGACTTTCACTGACAGATAGCTGACGTTCCAAGGCGTAACTTAGGCTACTTTAATTTTAGAAAAAGCATTAGGGTTCCGCGGGAAAAACATAATACCCATATTTCCGGGTAATCTCCCTAAAGTTCACGCGGGCGAAGTCGCGGGCACAGCTAGTTATTGTAGTGTAGGTACTTGGATTATATTATAACGCGGGTAGCATTATGCTAGTTAAGGCAGTTCGGTCAGTGTGTACCCTTGGGGGCGCTAACCTAACCTAACCTAACCTTTTTTTTTTTTGTTTGCGCTGGGAAATGCATTCCCAGCGCAAACAAAAAAAAAAAAAATAACCCTAACCTAACCTAACCTAACTCCATAGAGCCCCCAAGGATACACCCCAACCGGCAGTTCGGAATAAATGATCAACCCGTACACCCGCGTCTCATTTGCTCCCCGCCCGAACACTACAGTGACGACGAGGTTAATTATTTATTTATTTATATTAACACAGACATTTGTTTTAACAGGTTAAACCCAAGCTAACAAAAGTAGACATAGATAACATTAATCACATAGTGGACAACAAACTAAGTGACACCCTCTGGAATTCCGCCAAAGAACAAGAAAAAATGTCTAGACGTTCAGAAATATTATTGAGTAATCTTATTGTATTTAATCTTTTGTATTAGTTTGTATTACGCGTGCATTAGAACAAAGAATAACAATGTCAATCGGTCGGTTAAGTGAATTCAATGTGAAATCGGGACAATGGTCATCATACGTGGACAGATTGAATATGTATCTAAAAGTGAACAAAGTGACCGACGAATTAAAACTACCTACAATGATTGCCACAATGGGCGACGAAGATTACGAGCTTCTCATCAACTTAGCGAGTCCGAAGAAGCCATCGTCGCTAACATACGATGAAGCCGTCGAGTTTATGCGTCAACATCTACAACCGACACCATCATCTTTGGCAGAGCGGTACCGCTTCAGACAAAAGAGGCAAGGAGCAGGGGAGGACGTGGCCGCTTACGTAGCCGAGCTAAAGAAGCTAGCTCGGAATTGTAAATTTGCCGCCAATTTAACGGAGAATCTACGCGACCAATTTGTGTGCGGGCTCAAAAGCGACGTCATCAGGCAACGGTTATTTGCGGAGGATGACTCGATTACATTTAATCAGGCGGTCAAATTAGCAACCTCATTAGAAGCGGCGGAGAGGCACGCAGCTGAGGTGGAAGGTACCGGGGCCGCAAGCGGGAGGGAAGCGATCAACGCGTGTGCGGTACATGTGCTCGCGCCGAACGCGGGACGCAGCGATGTCGGTGCATGGCGGCACGGCCGGGCGGCCGGCAAGTCGAGCGGGCCGGGACTGCGCGCGGGGCGTACGCGCGAAGCTCAACGGCAACGCCGCGATCATGGAATTGTGAGGCTTGCGGAGCCACCAATCATAAGTCTACAAGCTGTCGCTTTCGAGAATTTACATGCAGTAAGTGCCAACGCACAGGTCATCTGCGTCGAGTATGTCCGGAGTATAAGCGCAAACCAGTACGAGGAGGGCAGGACCATCGGCACCAATGGCAGAAGGAGGTGATATACTACGGCGACATGGGCCGCGAATCAAGCGAGGAGGGCAGCGAAGACATCGAGGAGAAGTTAAATCTTATGGGGCTAAATAATTATAAGGCAGTAAGTTTACCGATTTGTATAGAAAACGAGATAATAAATATGGAAGTAAATACGGGAACAGCTATATCGTGTATAAATAGTTATACGTATGAAAAATATTTATCACATCTATGTATTGACAAAGACAACACCATTATAAAATTTTATGATGGAACTAAAATAAAACCATTAGGCATAATACGACCCCGGGTTCGTTACCTGGGTCAGGAGAAATGTTTAGAATTGTTTGTCATAAAAAATGGTACTACGTCACTAATAGGACGACAATGGTTAACAGAGCTGTCTATCAGAATACCTAGATTTATGAAGGATAAAACAAGTAAATTGAATCAAATACATACAAATAAAGACATTGGAATAATTCTCGACAGATATAAGGCGCTATTCAATGGCGGGCTGGGGCGGTACACGGGCGGTATGGCAACGCTGCGGGTGCGGGATGGCGCGACTCCGGTGTTCCACCGCGCGCGGCCGGTCCCGTATGCGCTGCGCGCGCGCATCGATGCCGAGCTCGACGCCATGTTGCGCACCGGCGTCATCGAACCGGTCGACTGCTCCGACTGGGCGTCACCACTGGTGCCGGTGACCAAAGCAGATGGTACGTTGCGAATTTGTGCGGATTATAAAGCGACTCTTAATCCCGTCTTGTTGATCGATCGATATCCCCTCCCCAGGATTGAGGATGTACTAGTAGGTCTAAATGGGACTCAGTACTTCAGTAAAATAGACTTATCCCAGGCCTACAACCAGGTGGAGTTGGATGACTCAAAGATGTATACAATTATCAATACGCATAGGGGCTTATTTAGATATAATAGGGTGGTATACGGCTTATCTTCGAGTGTAGGTATTTTCCAACGCATAATGTCGAATCTATTGCAAAATATTCCTAATGTACAAGTATTCTTAGACGATGTCATAATAGGCGGGAAAAGTATTGACGAGCACTTGCAGGCACTCGAATTAGTCTTTCAACGGTTGTCTGAAAATGGTTTAAAGCTAAAGAAACCAAAATGCGTGTTTCTAGTCGATGAGGTTACATATTTGGGGTATGTCGTGTCCAAAGATGGTGTCAAGGTGGATAAGTCCAAGATTAAAGCTATAAGTAAAATTCAGACACCAAGAAATATAAGCGAACTACGTTCGTTTATCGGTATGGTAAACTTCTTTTCGAAATTTATAAAAAACTTTAGTTCTTTATTAGTACCATTAAATAACTTGTTACGTAAGGAGGTAGAATGGGACTGGGATGAACAATGTGTAAGCGCGTTTGCGGAGATAAAGCGGGCTTTAATGACTACTGAGGTACTGACGCACTATGACCCGCCCGAAAAAGCGCTTGATTGTTACCTGCGACGCGAGCGCGCTCGGAGTGGGAGGCGTTCTGTCGCAGCACGGGCCCAGTGGCGAGCGACCGGTAGCGTATGCGTCACGCTCGTTATCAGCAGCGGAGAAAAATTATTCACAAATCCATCGCGAGGCGCTGGCTATTATATTCTGTATGAAAAAGTTCCACCAGTACGTGTATGGGAGGAAATTTACTTTAAGAACAGATCACAAACCCTTAGTGTCAATCCTAGGTCTACATTCAGGAATACCCACAATGACTGCGAGCAGAATGCAACGGTGGGCTGTGATATTATCCGCGTACACCTACGACATAGAATATATTAGAACTAACGAAAACTGCGCGGATGGGTTATCGCGCCTACCAATAGGTAATAGCATTCAGAACAAAACGGAGGAATCTATTCCAGAGCAGACATACCTACATCTTGCTCAGGATGGATTGTTATTGCAATATAATGATATTAAAAGACAAACAGCCAAAGATCCGATATTGTGTAGGGCGCTAAACTATATTCGGGATGGGTGGCCGGATAAATGTGAGATTGTCAATTTGCAACCGTATTACAATAGGAAAACGGAGCTGTATGAGGAGCTGGGTTGTGTCATGTGGGGACACAGGGTAGTCGTTCCGGAGGGTTGCCGGGATAGTGTTCTAAAAATAATTCACGAACCCCATATGGGCATCGTCAAATCCAAGGCCTTGGGCCGTAGCTATGTGTGGTGGCCCGGTATGGACCAGGTGGTGGAGCGCGAGTGTCGCGCGTGCACCGTGTGTGCGGGCCAGGCGGACCAGCCGCCACGCGCCACGCCGCGCCCCTGGCCGTGGCCAGTCACACCGTGGTCTAGGTTACACATGGATTTTATGGGCCCTATTGGTGGAAAAACATATTTCGTAGTTATAGACGCAACATCCAAATGGATCGAGGTTTTCCAAGTTCCTAGCACGGCGGCAAGTAGTACGACAGCTAGACTGGGTGAGCTATGGGGCCGATGGGGTATCCCAAAGCAAGTCGTTAGCGACAATGGCCCACCGTTCACTAGTAGTGAGTTTGCGGGATCCATGCAGGAACACGGCATCCATCACATATTTACGGCTCCATATCATCCGTCATCGAATGGCGCAGCTGAGAATGCCGTAAAAACGTTAAAGAGCGTGATTAAGAAAGCCAATTTGGAGAACAAAAATATCGAAAAGACGTTAAATACATTTTTGTTATATTATAGAAACACGGAATACTGTACGACGGGAGTAAGTCCGGCTTCCCTGCTGTTAGGGAGACGATTGCGAACTAAGTTAGACTCATTAAAACCAAATAGTGAAAATAGGGTACAAGTATCGCAACAGCGGCAAGTAGACGATGCCGGGGGGACGAATCGAATAGTAAATGTGGGAGAGGACGTCTGGTATAGGCAGTACCTAAAAGGTGAGAAGTGGCGGCCTGGTACGATAGTCAACTCCACCGGCCCGAGTGATTTTAGGGTTCTAGATGATAGGGGTAGAGAGATACATAGGCATATCGATCAGCTAAGACGTAGGACAAGGAGCTCGCTTGTAATTCCCACAGGTTCCACACAACCGCAGGAGTCCGAGACACCCTGCGAGGTACCAGCCGGCGCCCCGTCGGATCGGTCGGAGCTCCCTGTATCACCAGCGCGGGAGGATAGCCCACAGTCGGCCATAACTATTCAAGACAGTTCTGATGAGGCCAGGGAAGAGTTTGCGACAACCCCGGCCGAGCCTGTACCGCCTCAGCTTCGCTCTATTAGGAAATGTAGGCTAGCCAAAAATATTAATTATAAAATGTAATGACGAAGTAAGTGTTAAGTTAGTATAAGTTATTATAAGAGTAATTATAAGAGCCATGTATTATAGTATGTAGGTTAAATAGTGGTGGAGGGATGTAGTGTAGGTACTTGGATTAAATTATAACGCGGGTAGCATTAAGCTAGTTAAGGCAGTTCGGAATAAATGATCAACCCGTACACCCGCGTCTCATTTGCTCCCCGCCCGAACACTACAGTTATTATTAAATTTAATTTAACAAATAGGCAAATGGTTTAAGTACCATAAAGTCTCTTAGTTACCTACAGCTATACTGACTAGGCTCCCACTGTCGCGACTAATATTTCGCCAATACCAAAACGAACTGTATTAACTCGACGAAAAAGCACATTTTTTAACAACATATCATCGAAGACGAAATTGAATTTTGAGTCTCGTTCGCCTGACATTTACCATTCAAATTCAATCTGTATCCATATTGGCATAGAGTACATTTTCAATAAACATGAAATTATAGGGTTTATTTATTTTCCAGTCGTCTCCCACGGTATTCTCAGCGGGCTTAGACATTATGGAGATGTATAAGCCGGACATGAAGAGGGCAGAGACGTTCTGGACGACACTCCAGGAGGTGTGGCTCAAGTTGTTCGGCTCAAACTTCGTCACTGCGGCGGCCATTAACGTACGTTGACTTCCTTGACCGGTAATCTAAGCATCGAGAAATAGTGTTGTCTCTGTCACTCTTATTTATAAAGCGGAGGCGAGAGCGGGACACTATAATACTATTACAACAAAGTCACAAAATTAACAGCAAAGGTTACATTAATGATATTGTTTATGGCAGGTTGAATATGTATTCTAAATCTATGTAGATCGAATCTTATTCGTCCACATCTACCACAAAAAGAAAAAGTACATTCTTCAATAAATATTGACGCATGGTCGCGTGGCTTTTACCACAGAAATTCAATCTTTATGTTTATTGACACAGAGTTCGTTTTGATATTACAAACATCATATGACAAACATTGTGCAGCGAGCGTCTTGAATTCCCAGTCTGATCGGGCCGCAGGCGCGCGAACCAAAACGTACTTTGTGTCAATATACATAAAGATGAATTTCTATGGTAATAGCCACGCTCCCACGCGTCAAAATTTGCTCACGCTTTCAATGTCATTTCGTTGAAGAATAAACTTTCTCTCTGAGTAAATACAGTTCATTATGGCCTTTAAAGCTTGTAAGAGGATTTTACAAATGAGGTTTTATGTGTATAGGGTCACGCGCCAGCCGGCGGGTGCCTGTTGTCCATGTCTTGCGAGTACCGCGCGATGGTGGGCGGGAAGTACACCATAGGTCTGAACGAGACCGCGCTGGGCATCGTCGCGCCGCGCTGGTTCATGGACACCATGACCAACACCATCTCGCGGAGGGAGGCCGAGTTCGCCCTCACCACCGCCAGGATGTTCTCCGTCGACGAGGCTTTGAAGGTATTTATTATACACCAAAGGATACTCGGTGCGTGCTACTATGCTAAAAAAAATTCTGATTATTTTTAACAGACTTCAAAAAGGAGGAGGTTCTCAATTGGATGGGTACTATGTATGTACACCGATTACGCTGCGAACTACGATCCGATTTACGTGATTCTTCTTTAGTTTGATGCGGAATAGATGCCATTTGGTCCCATAAAAATTTAACATAGTTTGGTCCAGTAGTTTTCATTTTATGAACATTTTTATGTTTATTATGATCATTATTTACGTGGATGTATACGGCTTTTTTAGGAGTTTTCATTTAGTTTGATTATTTGTTTAATACGGTTTGTTAACAAACATCGAAACTTACCCCCAACGGAGTGGAAAGGGGGGGGGGGTGTATTTAAATTCATGTGTGTATTTGCCTACTCCAAATGTAATGAATTATAAGGTTGTTTTTAGTGCACCTAGGTTTTTGAAGTCGGTTTTTGTTTTTTGTTAAAAATTTATATTGTCTAAAACCACTTTCGCATTCTTGCCTTTCCAATGAAACGTGATTCGGCCACATCGGTTGGATAGTTTCATAGTATATAACGGACATGCATAGGTAGAAACAAAATTTGTGTTTTTTATATATTATACCACACCCCAATTTATAAGACTCCTTTCACGTGCCAACATTATAACAATAACTGACGTCACGGGTTTACCACCTCCTTAGCAGACACCATCGAAATCAAATCAGCAACCCATTATACGATATCGAAAATTATCGCCAACCGCTATCGCCACTCATTTGTCGCTATTCGCTAAATGTAACGGAATAAATCCCTCCTATTAGGCTTCACTTGCGATTATTATAGCGAGTATTTCAGGCTGTGCCTCAATAAATACTCATTTTGATAAATGGGTGATGGGGATGGTGATAGAGATAGCGGATGAATCCAGGTTTGTGCATTAACTGTTGATGATTGCGACAGGTGGGTCTCATCGACGTGTCGGCCACTGACAAAGCGGACTCCGTTGAAAAATGTAGACAGTTCATCAAGAAATTCGACAGAATCCCGCCTCTAGCGCGAGCCATCACCAAACAGAGGATCAGGCAAGCACCCCTCGCGTGGCTGCAGAAGAACCGACAGCAAGACACGCAAGAGTTCTTGGAATTCTTGCAAAATCCAAAAGTCCAACAGTCATTGGAAATGTACATACAAAGCTTGAAAAAGAAAGCCGCTAATTAACTAATTTAATTGGTGCCGATACTATTGGCACACAAACAAAAATGTAATATTGGATTTCCGCCCTTTTCAGAAATATAGTACCTATTTATTATTGTTTATTTATGTAGGTACATCTACTTGCATATCCCTTCAGCAAAATAAGCATGCATGCCAAAACAAGACCTATATCACATATTAAGTCGGGTCGAGTAGCTCACTCTCTTTTATTAACCGACTTCCAAAAAGGAGAAGGTTTTTTCATAAAGAAAGGGATAAAATCAAAGTATCCCGTGACAAAGTTTAGTCTTGGAGCACATGCTACCCGTGCTGATCTATTAAATAGGTACAATAGGTACCTACCTAAGATATATTAGAAGACCTAGAATCGCGTTAAAATAAATATATCTACGTTTTGAAATCTTCTCAGACTAAATAAAATAGTTAAACGGGATTCTTTGCAATACAGATTTAAAACTGTAATGGGTACGTACGTAAAAGGTACGTATATAAATTATTTCTTAGCTTTACGTCCCAAATCATCTGAATTCGTGTGTTATGCGTTTGGAAAAACATTATTTTTACATGGAAAATATAAACTTTGAAAGGTACTTGTAAATCGGACAGTAGATAAGTGATCTCTTGTATTTCGCTCACTTTACCGTTACTATTATTAGTAATTCTTTTTTGTTTTTCCAAATGTAGTTTAAACATAGGTAGTTTGTGAACAATAGAACTGAAGCATAGTGTACGTAGTAGGTACGTACAAATAATTGTTATATGTAAAAATAAATTATAATTGTATTGATGTTATTATTTGCTATTGAAAATAAATTAAGTTTAACAGTTACATGACCATTCTACTTGCTTTGAAGATACCTAATTAACCAACTGCTGACTTCATCTACATTAAGTAGTTAAATATCAAGAGGTAGGTAGGTAGTATCAATCAGCGTTGCCACTTTTTTTTTTGCCAAGTCGGGATTTTGGAATTTTTTGATTGAAAACAGTGGGATTCTTTCGTCGAAAGCGGGACATAGTAAAAAAAAAGTATATAATCATAAGTTTTTAAATATTTAACTTTTTATTTGAATTAAAATTACGTTTACATGACAGTAGATAGCAAAAATAGCCATAGAAAATGTATTTCATTAAAAATATAATATTTTAAATCAGATTTACCCTATTGTTAAATAGTTGAGTCTTATTCGTCCTCAGAATAAAAAAAAACAGTAATCTGAACTGTTGTTTGCTTAATTAAACTAATATTTTAAATCAGATTTACCCCATCGTTAAATAGTTGAGTCCTATTCGTCTTCAGAAGAAAAAATACAAAAAGGGTAATCTAAACTGTGCGTGCATGGTCGAGTTATCACCGAAAAGCGGGACTGAGCCTTACCTGCGCGGGACATTTAATTTTGTTTTAAAAATCGGGACGTCTGGCCACGCTGGTATCAATGAATAAACATAACACTAGCTCTACCACGAGTCTCACTTAATGTTACCATTCGCGTTAATTGTCTGATTACGTAATGTAATAGACGGATACTACTAACAACCTAATGAACAACTCATAAAAATTACCACAAAAATCATTTACGTAAATGCAGGCGACGACTCCTAACGAAGAAGTATTGAACTTATAGTAATGAGATTGGTTTACAGATGTGTCACCGCTCTATAATTCAAATTAACTGCGAATATCTGAGTTACCTGAATAAATATTAAAGAGGATCAAACCCAAAATCCTCCACTTCTTTCACTCGCATTGACGCCTGTCGCCGCGCGAGCAGGACAGACTGAGGTCAAAGTTCACTGACGGGTTTAAATTAAATTCAGAAAATCTCGAAGTGACGTCAATTTCCCGACAAATCTGACAGTTGAAGGAGATAAAACTTATGTATGATTATGTATGACCGTATGTCATTCGGGTGGGTGCATATTTATCTAAGTTAAGTAGGTAGGTATTGTCGCGGATTTCATCGCGTTTTATTATCTGTTATTGTCATGTGTCAAGGTGAGTGTAAATGTCATTAGTTTTTGACAGTGCGCGAGCGCGTTGATAAAGAAAAAGGGCGTAGGCGTGGGGACGCTACGACATGTGGGTGGTTGTATTAAGAGCAAAGCGTGGTAAAATGGTTCCACATCTACCTACAGTGGTTAACAAGAAAAGTGAGTGTAGTCTTCATGGAGTGAAGACCGACAAATGGTTGTAAGTTATGCATTGCTACGATGGAGGTAGTAATGCAGTAGGTACAGAGAGCGTGTAAGTACAAAGTAAGTAATTGCGTGCAAAGCGTGGAGTCACGATGCACGAGGCAATGCTACCTAGAGTATCGGGGTGAGTCCCATTACTATTATTACGACAAAGATTATTCGAGATTAATAAATAGTAATACGAGCACTGACTCGTCATTACGGTAAATGTGCGATTGAGTTTGTACTCGAGCTATAGTCTTTTCTAGAGGGGCTATGGTTAGAGATTTGAGTAGGCCGCCTTGCGTAGCGAGTATGCGCAAGGGGCAGCTGCCTTCGTAGCTAGTATACGAACGGGGCACAGTACCTAGAGACCTGAACACCTAGTAGTACCTGGTGGCAGGGTAGAGCTGTAGGGGAGTGTGTGGAGGCTCAATTGAGGGTCCGTAGGGACCGCAGTGGTGTTCAGGTTATGTTAGGAGGAACAAAACAGTGGAAGACCAGAGGGTTCGAAACTGTACCCAATAACTTGGGCTCCTTAACATAGAGTGGAGGAACAAAACAGTGAAAGGCCAGAGGGTTAGAAACTGTACCCATTAACTTGGGCTCCTTAGAGTGGTACACGAGATTGAATAAGTAAAATCAGTAAAGAGAGTCAGTCGCACAGTTTCCATGATGATGAATTGGTGACGTTATATTATTATGCTGATTATAGAACCACAGGCGCCGCGACAGGTATCTAATCTATACAACATCGACGCACGTACCCTTGATACTTGAAAGGTGATAGCACTTATCATGCAATAGCATATCCGTAGTTGACACCAAATTAGTAAAACATTATCTACTTAAGTAGGTAACCTGTTTCCAATTAAATGCAAATATTAAAACTGCCACGAAACCGCCAAGATTGTAAGTGTTAAACATGATTTCAATACGGCGTGCTCTGTTCAATGTTAGAAATGGCGGGGTTAGGGCTCTATCGTGGAAACCAGGTCTTGTGGACGTGGCGGTGGACAATGAAGGCATAGCCACCGTGACGATGCAGCGGCCGCCCGTCAACGCACTCAACCAGGAATTATTCCGCGCTATTTGCGACTCAGTCGATGAATTGGACAGAGATAAATGCAAAGGAATGATTCTGACTTCGGTAAGTAACTACTTACGACAATAATATTACTAAGTACCCAGGAATAACTTCTCTATGTAGCATCCCAAAATTCAAGTTACTTTTACCATAGACCAATAAGACACATTCTTTATCCATGCTTTTTCAAGGATAGGGCTTACAGAGCAATCGTCTTCATATTATTTTAGTGACATTTTGGTTCTGGTTATCCATAGAAGCTTCTAATAAATATACCTACCACCGGTTCGCTAACGGTTAACAAATTCTGTCCAACATTGGCGTCTGCCATTGAACTACTTATATATCAATTGAATCACTAATGGGCGTACCACAGGGATTGTCAGTATCAAATATACTGTTCTCCCTGTTACCTAACGTATGCTGATGACGTAGCAGCGGTAGTAACCGCCACCACAGTAGACCAACTTGAGGTAAAATTAAACGCTACGACTACTCAATTAGTTAGGTGGTTTCATGTAAATGGTCTTGCACTAAACATTAAAAAAACCCACTTCCTCCACGTTAACTTGTCAGGTCACTGGTCTAGAAGTCTTTCCGTGTCTGTCAATGGGGCTAGCTTACAACAAGAAGTAGTAACGAATTTCTAAGGATTTCGGGCAGATGCTGGGCTCAAATGGGACAAACACATTGACTGTCTATGTTCGAGGATAGGAAGTGCATGTTTTGCACTGCGCCGTGTAGCGCGAGTAGTGTCTGAGGCGGTGGCACGCACATGCTACTTCGCCACAGTGCCCTCGCTGTTGCAATACGGTGCTGAGCTATGGGGGCGCGCCGCAGACTGGGAGCGGGCGTTCCGAATGCAAAAGCGGGCTATTAGGGCCATTGTAGGCATACCCCAGGATAATTCTGCCAGACCCCACTTTTTTTTGTTAACGAAATGAGCGAAATGATGATATTTATTGGAATAAGATGAGGAATGGCATCACCTGCGACTAGCGCGAGTATTTCGCCAATGTCAAGTAATTAATAGCAAGGACAAATTCAATAAATACACATTATAAATAAAAATGGATAATGACAGTGATAAAACAGGCCCCACTTTTTTTTTTTTTTTTTTTTAACGAAATGAGCGAAATGATGATATTTAATGGAATAAGATGCAAAAGGCCAAAAGACCCCACTTTAAAAGGCTAAGAATCATGACATTGCCATGCATTGTCATCATGCAAGTGGCATTGTACGTCAGAACCAACTTGGTACACTATTCTGCGCATAATGAGATACACTCGTTTATCACCAGAAACGCGAACAAGCTCACAGCAATAAAACGATCGCTCACGAAGTCGCTCAAGCTTACGCATGTAATGGGTCCCACAGTATATAACAAGTTGCCAAATAATATCATCGCAGCTCAAAATTTATCTTTTTTTAAGTCTCGTTTGAAACGGTCGGTGGCTTGTTGACCAAACATTCTATAGTTTCGACGAATTTTTGATTTTCAAAGAGTAACTGACATGGTGGTATACCTTTATTGACTTTAGTGTAATGTTGGTATGGATTCATCGGCCATCTTTATCACTGTCATCATTCATTTTTATTTATTACGTGTATTTATTGAATTTGTCCTTGCTATTAATTACTTGACATAGGCGAAATACTCGCGCTAGTCGCAGGTGATGCCATTCCTCATCTTATTCCATTAAATATCATCATTTCGCTCATTTCGTTAAAATAAAAAAAATGTTTTTTTTTTTTTTTTTTTTTTTTTAACGAAATGAGCGAAATGATGATATTTAATGGAATAAGATGAGGAATGGCATCACCTGCGACTAGCGCGAGTATTTCGCCAATGTCAAGTAATTAATAGCAAGGGCAAATTCAATAAATACACATTATAAATAAAAATGGATAATGACAGTGATAAAGATGGCGGATGACTCCAAAAAAAAAAATGTTGGTATGACATTACTTATTTAATTTGACATTATATAATTTTAATTTGTCATAATTTAATTGGATATGTCATGGCGTTTTGACAATAATTGACTTTTAATATTTTTCTATTATTCTAGTCTGACATCATTAATTTTTTTGTATTCACTATGTAACCAGAAACTGAACTTTAACTGTATTTCTATTTAATATAATTGACATGCAAATTAATATTTACCAAACAAATGAATATGAATACCTTTAGATAGGTAGGTACCTATTTACATAGTTACCTACGTTCATACTTAGGTACGTCTACCTAAGTTTCTACCGTCGTCTCATTAAGTAGATAAGTAAGTATATATACCATTTCGTAACTCAGACAGGTACTTTTACCTTTTCAGGATTTCCCTACAGTATTCTCTGCAGGCCTAGACATAAAGGAACTGTACAAACCAGACTTAAAACGCGCGCTCCATCTAAAGCATTTACTCTTTGACACCGTGGATAAACTTTTCAACGCCGACGTCATTACTACTACCGCTATTAACGTGAGTATTGGGGTCAACCGCCATCTTTATCACTGTCATTATCCATTTTAATTTAATATGTGTATTTATTGAATTTGTCCTTGCTATTAATTACTTGACATTGGCGAAATACTCGCGCTAGTCGCAGGTGATGCCATTCCTCATCTTATTCCATTAAATATCATCATTTCGCTCATTTCGTTAAAAAAAAGAAAAAAAACGTGAGTATTGATCACTGTCATCATTCATTTTTATTTGTTACGTGTATTTATTGAATTTTTCCTTGCTATTAATTACTTGACATTGGCGAAATACCCGCTCTAGTCGCAGGTGAAGCCATTCCTCATCTTATTCCATTAAATATCATCATTTCGCTCATTTCGTAAAAATAATAACGTGAGTATTTAGAACTGCAACTAGAAGTGAACCAGGGCAATATGTCTATTAACACTATCGTCCTGGAGTTGCTATGACTCCATTTTTTAAGGCATGAAAACATTTTTTTTCAATGATACCTAGAATATGAGCAGTGTAGACATTAGATATTGTCACCTTGATGCAATTTAACTAGTAATATTCTAGTTACTATTGATACAAGATGTAATTTTTATGCCTTAAAAAATGGAGTCTCCACGACGATAGTGTCAGCAGACTTGGGCCCAGGGACGTTAACACCACCTCTTAAAGTATTGTTGTTTCAATAGTTACTGCCAATTTTAGACAGATTTTGTATTGAGTCAACTGTCACAAACTTAAAGTATTGTAAACATTTCTGAAGATTCATCCGCCATCTTTTTGTTTTTACGAAATGAGTAAAATTATGTAATTTAATGGAATAAGATGAGGAATGGCTTCACCTGCGACTAGCGCGGGTATTTAGCCAATGTCAAGTAATTAATAACAAGGAAAAAATCAATAAAAATACACATTATAAATAAAAATGGATGATGACAGTGATAAAGATGACAGTGATGCCATAAATACCGCATACCTATCGCAGGTGCAGGCATTCCTCATCTTATTCCATCAAAATTTCATCATTTCACTCATTTCGTAAAAAAAGAAGAAGAAAAACATTTCTGCAAGACACGTGTTGGTAAGGGGGAAGGTTTGTAATTGGTAAATGGTAATCCATGATCCAGGGTCACACGGCAGCCGGGGCATGTCTACTGGCCATGCTATGCGAGTACCGTGTCATGGTTCGCGGCGCGCACACTATCAGCTTTAACGACTCCGCCGTGGGCATCAGCCCGGCGAAGTGGGTTACCGACTTGATCACACGGAACATAGGCGTCAGGCAAGCAGAATACGTAATCTCATCGTCTGTTGAACTCACTGCGAATGAGGCTTTGAAGGTACATACTTAGATACTAACCTACCTAACATTTTATTAGTAAGGTTCGACTTTCATCATTTCCGACCTGAAACCCAATTCGCAAGATCGACATCGTCCCTAATTTGGCAAACGAAAAAATACGACCAATTTGGTGTTTGTTTTCGATATAGTCGAATTAGAAATAATGTCATTCATGTGAGAATTGCCCCGATGATCTGTCACACAATCCTTACGGAAATGCGACGAGATAAAATAAAACTGCCAGAGCCTCTGGCTTTCGTTCCCAACAGCTGTACAATCCGACGAGAATTAACACTATTGAATGGTACCTATACCTATGCTCCTAATTTGCTAATACTATAACAAATTCTATTGACTCATAGAAACAGCTAAATTTTCAATGAAATGTCATTAACAGCTAGAACGAATTTTGACGGGTGAACGAGTATGGTTTAAAGTACCTACTACTCAATCGTGTCCCCTGCTTTAAATCTACACATCTCTTGATTCCGTAGCATAATTAATTCCTTTTTTTATCATACGTAAAAATCTTTCAGATCGGGTTAATTGACGAGGAAGCCGATGACAAACCTGATGCCATCAACAAATGCAAGAAATTCATAAAAATGTTCGACCAGATTCCGCGACAAACGCGAATCAACACGAAACGAGCGATGAGAGAGCAATACACAAACAAACTCAGACAAAATCGCGATCAATATGCCCAGAACTTCGTGAATACAATCGTCACTGAACAATCCCAAGATATATTAGAAAAATATGTTCGAACATTAAAACAAAAGAAGTAAATTTCTAACGGTTTGTGTATTAACTGTCAGAATTAATGACATCAGTTGATAGTTCAATTAACCTAACAATAAAATCTTTACCTTCCTACTAAACTTAGCAGCTTCGAATTCTATAGAAACAGCAATTTGCTAAATCAACGCTGTATTTAATATAAACAATAACATAATTATTAGGCACAGAAGCAAAGTATGAGTTAAAAGTAAATTTAAAAGTCTTCGCAGAGTAGTGCGACGGTCTCGGGGTCGACGTCCTCGGTGATCTCCATCTGCTGGTCGGTCCACTCCTCGCGTTGGTTGTCTATGTAATAGTTGATCTCCAGAATACGGTCCCGGTTGCGTTTAACCTCGTTACTACGAACATTTTACAATACGAAAACAAAATAAGTAAAAAAAACACTACCATAAACTTATCGAAACTCACCCCAAACGTAAAGATAAAATAAACAACCATTTCTATAAGTATTTCTATAAGTAGCTAGGCATATACATTTTTTTTAGAAAAATTGGGGATAAAATGTACTATTTTTAACATACTCGTTGGTACTCTGCACGAGGTCATCGCGCCAGTTGTTCGCCCTCGTCATCAGTTGGTCTTCACGCGTGTCTATGAACCGCATATGGTTGTCCGATGATGAGGCCACCAGGTTCATCATCATGTCACGGTCCATCATCACCTATATAGGTAACTTGCGTAATTTTGACGTATATATACGTACCTAACTCTTGCCCAGTATTACGAGTCGAAAGTAAAATTAATTAATGCACCTTTAGAAGTAAATACTTATCAGATATACACTTTTCAGTGCATTTTTGTTTGTCTATAATGTCTACCTAAAGAACTTTAATTACTCGCATATGAATTGTCCTTGTTTATATATAGCTAAACCCATCCCGGCTTAGAACATTACCTAGGTACTTAAGTTCTCTACACACTAAATGCACTTTTAATTCTAGAGGTCAAAATAAGCTGTCAATAAGCATTTATACACTAAATTTGTCATACTATCGTACAAATAGATGCGAATCATCTGCAAAGAGCATGGAGATCTAGCTATAAGTCTAAGCTGTTTACGCGTGGAGCTAAGCTAAGCGAAGCTGTATTCCTTTACCTCGTAAAGCTCAGGCGAGGCGTCGCCCAGCATGATCCTGTTGCCTAGATACTTGGAGAGTGTCTCGAACTGGCGCATCGACCACAAGCCCTCGTGCTCCCGCCACGTGCCGAACGCGTTACGCGACACCTCCATCAACTTGGTGATCATCTCAGTCATGTTCACAGAGAATTGTACTCGGGACTCCTGAATCAGGAACACTAAAATTAATTTTGGGTAGACACAACCCTACGCTCCATTACTCTTATTACTGACGTGGGCGGGAAGACGGCAAAGCTGAAGTGGGAGTGGGCCGGTCACGTAGCACGAATGGACCCGCAAAGATGGACAAATCGTGTCAACACTTGGATGCCCGAAGGCGGTTGCCGGCTTCGTGGCAGACCAAGGAGGAGATGGTGCGACGATTTGGTCACTTTTGCGGGAGAAACGTGGCCACAACAAGCCTAGGGCAGGGACATGTGGAGACGAGAGGGGGAGCCCTTTATCCAGTTGTGGGACATACAATAGGCTATTGAAAAAAAAGACAAGATTGCATCACATTCCATTGATCCCCAACTCAATCCTGCACGCTTAGCAGGACATTCTACCGACAATATGTCTATCGATAACTTGAACCCTGTTGTGTCTACCGATTTTATCGATACCCTTAGCAAGAGATGACTAATGTGCTCATGCTAAGACCAGTAGATAAAGCTCGATATGGCGTCATTTGCTCGATAAATCTGACAGTTGGAAAGGATAAAACTTTTGTCTACGGGGTCATGCTAAGCCCGCTGGTGGGAAATCTTCTAACCTCGCACTGCTCATACAGCTGCATCTCAACGGTCATTAAACTTTTCCACAGCTCATAGAGTACGTCGTTGAACTGGTCCCCGAGGTCCACGATGATCGGCTCCAGCTGTTCGATCTTTGCCTGCTTCGAGTTGAACTTGACAATCTGCTCGTTCATTTGAGCAACTAACGGCTGCTTCTTGATTTGGAATTGTTCTAAGATTCTGCGGCGAATTTTTAATTTAATGAGAATCTATCCTATAACGTATTAGACTTGAATAATTGAAAGACAAGCGGGCCACCCAAGAGATGTTATTCCATTGATAAACCGTCGTATAAACCTTAAAGAAACATAACAGGTCAAACTACAACAGTAGTAGACTCTAATCTATAGACCTGTTATAAATCAAGATGTTGATTCCAAGGGATTATGTGTAATCTAAGAAAGAAATGACTATCTTCTATTATAATAAATAAATACATCATCACGCCTGTATTCCCCGAAGGGTTAGGCAGAGGTGCACTACAGTGCGCCCACACTTTGCCGATGTATTTTGATCCCAATGTAATAGGGGGCCAGCCTATTGCTATTATACCGGGCAGATTCTCCCTCAATACGAGGGCGATTTGGACCAAAATCCACCATGCTGTGGCCTAGTGCAGGTTGGTGAACTTCTCTATCTTCTACTGAGTGTATAATTTAATTCTAATTTCTACTTACTCTTTGCTCTTCTGGACGCTGTCTTCCAATGCGGTATCGACGAGGGCCTTGAAGAGCTTTATCTCGTTTTGTCTATCGGTATACGCCTGTTGCGCGAATACGACCAACCCAGCCATTGTCTCCACGTACTGCTCTTTATACCTTATGAATGTTTCATTATCAGTAACGCCCTTTTTTTAGCAATTCGTCTACATTATATATGGCAAAAACCATGCTACATCATTTTGGTTTGACAAAATTTGTTACACAGTAGGACTCTGAAATTATCTTATTAATGTGTGCTTCGTACCCTCGTAGCTAAAGAGGTTAATGGCTTAAGGTTTCGCCTTAGTGTTTGTGTAAATGAAATTAGCATTGCCAAATGAGTACCGAAATTGTAATAGCAGGATTCCATAATTTAAATGCATTAGGTCCTATTACAAAGGGTCCTTACTGATCAAAGAACGCAACCAGCTCTCCTCCAAACGATAACAGCAAAGTGCCATCTGTGTCCTTCTCAAACATGGTCTCAATGAGCTCCGGTCCACTAAGGTACTCCACAAAGGAGAGTGCATAGAACTCCACCTTAGCGTCGTACTCTTCCTTCGCTATTCGTTCCTTCTCTGTCAGTTCATCAGCCTCGTCCATTTTGCGCAGGAGACCTCTGTAAGGTGGTTTTTAAGTTATTTTTGCAGTATAATCATGTGGAGCAGTTATTTTTTGTTGACTGGATGAATTTAGCTCACGAATTGTTCAATTTTGGTTTGGCTGACAACACCAGTATCGTAGTAGTTAAGAATTCATGGATTTTCTTAATTTGCAATGGAGTAAAGCTCAACAGTAAACAACAATTTACCCAAAATAACCAGAGCACCTTACTCTCATGTTCAATGTACAATAATATTAAAAACACAGTTCTGCCAAATAGGATGATGGATTAAAATTTCTATAAATCTGGTGGTTAGAATCTCTGGATCAGTCACTATGCTGATTGTAACAACAGCAGTCACGGATTCGTTAGCGGTGCAGAGAGAAATAAAAATTGATTGATCATGATTCGTGACACTATAAAATAAAAGGTAACATACTGGTATTAAGAAGGATAAGTAGACTAAAATACCTGAAAATAGCCCGCCCATCGTCCCTTTCTTGCTCCGTGACTGTCTTGTAATCTAAGTAGGTGACTCTAGGGAGCGCTGACCTGAGGAACTGGTAGGTCATTAGGTCGTCGCAGCACGGATTGCCCTTGAAGCTGACAGAGCGAAGCTTCCGAAATCTACGGAGGTACCCCATCTAGGAATATTGCTGGCATTTAAATGACTTTTAAGATTGACTTCCATATTTAATACTATACAATGATGCGATAGAGCGATTTCCTGCGATACCAACTATAATTGTAAGGCTAAAATGACGTTATATTTAATAGAAATTAAACGGAAACGAGCATGTTTTATTAATGGTTCATGAAAATTTTAATTTTAACTGGTTCACGAAAAAGGTCAAGTAACTTCTATCTACAAATTGCGAATTGTACTTAGCACTTCTTGATCCAATCACATTAGATAGTGAATAACTTTTATGCTACTCAAAAAGCCGTTGAAGGTGGCTGGAAAAAGGATTGAAATTACATGAAACTTGGGGGTAGACAAGACAATTTGTCTGGCAAGTTTCCATGCATCATAGTCTAATGACACGTCAGGGTGATGGAGCGAAGGTACCATAGGCTTAGCTCGCTCGCTCGCTTCAATATGAAATATGCTCAACATTCAAAAACCTCTTTATAATCCTCAACAAGATTATCTCCAATACTGAACACGAGCAACTTCTCCAGCGTATCCATATTCTCCAACTTTCTTATTTTATTATGGAACAGTGTCAACACCTCTATGTTGGTCAGCTCATCCAAATTCTCTATTTTCTCAATCTTGTTGAAAGACAAATCCAACTCATTGAGACCTGTCAGTAGTTCTAGATTTTCTATCTTTTCTATCACATTGTGGGCTAATGTTAATTTGGTCAGGGATTTGAGCATCCAGAGATGGTCGATCCTAAGAATGTTTTGGAACTCGAGGCGAACTATCGGCGCTTCGTCTAGGTGTACCCCTTCTTCGGCAAATAACCTGCCCGCCTCTTCGGACGGACCTAGAAGGACGTGTAGGTAACGTAGAGATTACTTTGCTAATGTAAGGTGGGTAGAAATTAAACATAAAATATTGCCAGAAGTCGCTGTGAGCATTAGCACCTACTTAAAATTTATTTTTTATGAACTACACCTGTGTTAGAGCAAACAATACAAAATAAAAATTACTCAAATCGGTCAAGGCATTTGTGAGTTTTAGCGAGACAAACGAACAGCAATTAGACTTACTAGAATCCATGGTGCCATGACTGGCACGAACTATTGTGGACGTTATAACCTGACGGTTACAAAGTCCACAATAGTTCCATTGAGTCGTTCAAATAGTATATTAATTACTATGTCTAAGTGCTATGACAGTTTGGTTTCAAAAAAATATTTCTCAAAAGAACATGCATCTATCTATCTATCTATCAGCCAGAGACGTCCACTGCTGAACATAGGCCTCCCCCATAGATCGCCACAAAGTACGTTCTTGGGCTTAACTAAGAACATGCATAGTTCACTTAAATGATAAACTTAAATATATAGGTACATCTTCATGAGTAGGTACAGTTTGACTTGCCGGATACACTTTTTATAGTATGTTGGCATTGATAGTGTTGTTGGTAGGTTAGGTTAGCCTTTTTTTTAACGTCGGAAAATCCTTTATGGGTACCCTGCCACCTCGGGGAAAGTAACAGGGTTATGTGGGAGTCCCGGCAGAAGGCCGTATACCCATTAAAAACCGACGGTGTACCATCTTCCGCTTATATCGGGGCGCCACGGGATCGCTTTCGCATGCACCGCGACGAGCAGGTTAGGTTAGCCTATCCTAACTTACCTATCTACCTATTTTATTATGCGACGGTTAAATCGAAAAGAATAGATGGTGGATGGACCTCTGACCCTGGTCACAATAGTTCAAGTAGGTAGGAAGGTACCTACGTGACATAGTAAGAAAAGGTACTAACCATATTCTAAAATACATCGTATGAGCATAGCATTATCAATAACACCGGGTTCAACATCTGGATGTATGATAAGGCTATTCAGTGATTTCTTCTCCGTCATTTTTACTTAGTTATTCAAATAAATAAACTTAAAAAAACGTGTTAACCAGAAGTGTGGATCTCGTAGACCTATTTTTTTTCCTTTCTGTAGGCTAGATACACAGATAACTAAATAATTTTCTGTACAGAAACATGCACTGTCTATCTCTATATTAATAATACAATAGCTACTTATAAGAAGTAATTGTTATGAATTATCAAAGAAAGTAAGGATCACAGCCTCACAGGTACTTTAAGCAACGTAAACAATAAAAAATACGCGTTGCGTTGCGTTACGTTACCTAGCGTTGCTAGGATACATAAGACACAAGCAATTTACGTGTTTAGTAATAAACCAGATGCATTATATAAATATATAATTAATAATTATATTGATAACTATAAATAGCTAAGAATTCGGAAATTCGCTTCAAAGCAAATCAATCAATAACACGTTTTTCCAAAGACTAGTGTATTTTTGCGTGAATTATTTTGAGTCGTTCCCAGTAGTGTTTAAATTTCAAATTCCCCGCGATTTAGCAACTCGTTCAGAAACGGTTGTGAGCATAATGTTACAGAAACACTGGCTGGGAAGAATGAAACTTTAATACTCATTTTTATTTGTTATGGTCGTTTAAGTCACTTATACTTTAAAAAGTAGAGATTTTCAATAAAAGTACAAATTATATCTTGCTATTAATTATTCAACATTGGCACAAATACCGCTAATGGCAGCCATTCCTTATTTTATTCTAAAACAATTTCATAATTTTCTTAATTTCACACAAAATAATATAAAATTCGCGCGAATTTCTAATTCGCTTTTTTTGTATGAGGTAATAAAATCCCTACTGTGATGATGAGTGACATCTGACACGTGACCAGTGACAGCAAAGTGACAGTAACAGGCAGACAGTAGATCGTTCCTTCGGCAAAATATTTTTATATCTGTGTGTGAATTGCGTTTTTTTGGTGACAAGTGAAATCGGTGGGATTTTGATAAAAATATTCGATTAATTCCCAACAATGTCTTTTTTTGGTGTAGGGAATCCTTTTACTACGCCGGTGGGTCAAAAAATTGGTAAGTAAATGGAAACGGGTCATTTTCGTTTAACATTTTCAAGTGACCTATGCTATGCCTACGATGGGATATCGTATTGTTGCGTACTATAAAATCTCAATTTCTCTTTGTTGTGGTGTCACGATTGCATATTGTTGGGTAATTTTATTGAATACGCTGTCCTGGTGCAAATATTAAAGTTTAAAAGCTAATTTTGTGTGCGTAGCAGATTGCGAAATGGGTGTTAATTATTTTGACCCAACGATGGCTGCTAGTTGTATTGAAAAAATATTACAGAACAAGCTACAGATGGATCGTTACCGTCGGAGAACTGGGCGCTTAATATGGAAATATGTGATATTGTGAATAGCAGTACGGATGGACCAAGGGATGCCATAAAAGCCCTGAGGAAGAGACTGACCCAGAGTGCTGGCAAGAACTTCACTGTGGTGATGTACTCCCTCACCGTGCTTGAGACATGTGTCAAGAACTGTAGTAAATCATTCCATGCTCTTGTGTGCACTAAGGAGTTCATATCTGAATTGGTAAGCACCCAGTTTTTAATTTTCTAGTATGTTTTCATTCAGTTTTAAAGTGAAAAGTCAAATCATTTATATCATACAGGCCTACAGGTTGACACTTACAAATTGTTACATTATTTTCCTTATATTTTACTTCGCTCAGAGCCCAACCTCAACTAAGAAGATCTGGCAAGTAACTCAGTAATTTTTTTAAATAACCTGTTTGTTTTAAATTGCCCAAACATGTTTTGTTGCTTGAAATAAACTAGAAAGTCTCTAACACAACACTGGGCCTTTGTGTTATACCTGTAGCCTATTGTGTACCAGTTATGCATTGGAGTAGGTTTAAGTCATGAAGACACAATGGTAGACAGCAGCATAGTATTTAGTTACTTGAATTAAATTTATCTCTGTTTCCCTTGGTCATCGTATCACGCGTGAATAGATGGAACAATTTGGCTATTTCTATTTTTGTTGTGTTTATTATTGTCAGGTTCTTATGAAAGAAAAAAAAAAGGAATTTGAGCAGAACATTAGAAAACTTGAGAAAACTTCTTTCTTTTATTTTTACGAAATGAGTGAGAGGATGATATTTTAATGGAATAAAATGAAGAATGCGTGCACCTACGGTTTGGGGTATTTATGTCAATGACGAGTAATTAATAGCAAGCTCAAATTCAATAAATATACATTATAAATAAAGTTGGATGATGACAGTGATAAAGATGACGGATGAACCCTTAGAAAAACTTAACGACCATATTAATTTTACATAACTGTCAGTTGTTTGAAAGACAGGACGTCTGCCAGTTTAGTTAGTTCACAATAAAACAATGTTCATAGTTAGTTATTAATTAAGACCATAACATCCTCTCCATCCTAAGTTTGCCTGGTAGAGATCGCTATTAGTGATAAGGCCACCCATTGGGACACCATGTATTTATTGTGTAATATTCTAATATTTTTTGCAGCGAAACAATAAAGTGTTATCTATCTAACAAAACAACCTGTTATTGACAAGTCATTATTGAGCATTTATTCAAAGTTTAAAGCATATCATAAAACAATGTTTTTATCATGAAATCTGTCCATGTCAGTGAACGGTTATAACAAGTCTTTGTATTATCAGCTATCTGATAACACAACAATTGTCTGTCAACTGTCAAATTATAAAAGTTACTCACCTAATAATCATTAAATTTACAATGTTAGCATGATAATAATCAATAAATCTATTTAACCATAAAGTTCATTTTGTGATCATTTTCTGTTTGTATACTAGTGATGTGCCGGATATCCGTATCCGTATCTGCAGATATCCGAGGGAAAAGAAAGATCCATATCCGCTGATGAAATTCTTTAAATGTACTTGGGGGTAGCAATGAAAACTATTAAACTCCATTCAGATTATTTTTAATTCTGAAAATCAAAAAGTGGGTTACTCTATCAATATTACATAACTCAAAGGTACTATCAACTATTTTTATTAGGTGATATCATTATAAAAATAGTTGATTTAGTACCTGACAAATATTTGTGATGAGCTCATAAAACATTTACTATAGGATTTAAAAAAATATATTAATTAAAATATCTTTGGGTTGAGATCTATTGAGTTTAAAACTTTATGGTAAGCTTAATAAAGTAATCAAATATTTAAATATTATAGAAAGTTATAAGATCACTTCTATACTGAGCAAACCAAAACTTAAATCTAATAAATCCATATCCGTACACGTATCCGCGGACCTTGACACCAAATATCCGTATTCGCATCCTTATCCGCGGATATACATTTTTAACAATCCCGCACATCACTAATGTATACACAATGGGCTTTATTATACATAGGTCTAATGTTTATTATTGAATGACTCATATTTGGTGTCAACTAGCTTGTACCTTGTTGCTAATTGTCATAATGCAACTCAAAGCTGTATATTTCCGTGACAACTCCATATAACATCATAATAATATAGCCCTGCAGCCACAGGCGCGTCTAAAACGTGTGCGATCTTTTTTTAAGCCAATACCTACATAACCTTTATTTTTCAAAATATAATATCATTAATTATATTTCGCACCTCTGAGATATTTTTCATGTGCGAATGTCATTTTCAACAATGATTACCATTTGCTGAACGGTGAAGGAAAACATCGTGAGGAAACCAGCACGTCTATAGAAAGGCGTGTGAAGTTCACCATCCCGCACTGGGCCAGCGTGGTGGACTATGGCCCAAATCTCCCTCGTATTCAGGGGGAATGTGCACGGTATAATGGCAATAGGCTCGCCCCTTATTACATTGGGACCAAATACATCGGCGAAGTGTGGACGGACTGCAGTGCACTTCTGCTATAAATACAGGTGTGATGATGTATTGTATTGTATCAATGATACGAGCGAAATTTGACTTTGATTACTTGAGATTTGATAAACTGCACGAGAGTATTGTATTGCAATACGAATCTTTGAATTTTACAATGGGGCTTCTTATGAGTGGAGATCTCAGGTTTATTTAATGAATACCTTACTGCTTTTAGTCGATAGTTTTCGTTAATACCGTGGCCTTACTATGTGGATCATATTAATAAAACCAGTTATTTTATAGAGCTAGAATATCAACTTGTTTTCGTCGTGTGAAATTTGCATAAATTCTCTGAACTCGTTTATAATGAAACTTCCTCTACCTTTTGAATACAACATTCGGATGAAATATCAATATTTTTAAACATTAGATTATTATTTTAAAATATTATCAAATCCATATCGATTGAATATGTAGAAGGAGGGTGTAATAATTGACCATGGCTTGGTCCTAGTGGTTTAAGCGTAGGGCCGCTCACTGCACCGAGTATGAATCCTTACAGCCGCATAGGTATTTAGGAAATGGTAACTGGGATTGTCTACCGCCTATTCCATGGTTGCCATAGTACAAGCTTTGCTTAGTTTAAAGTCATACAATGACTACAATGAGTATGTTTTGTTTGGCAATCTTGTTATATTATTGATGAGAAACATCTAATGGCGCGCTTGGCCAGTGAGAGCAACTGTTGTTGCCGCGATGCCGTGATGCGAAAACTTCGAGCAGCTCCGCGGCTCCTCGGTTCTCTCCGCCGCCTAGACTCCGCCCACCGACTGACTCTGCTCACTCGCCGCTACGACGCTTCTCTCTCTACTCTAAATAACATAATGTTTCACATCTGCCAGGCGTCCCATGACGGCTACTTTTTTGTTATTCTAGTATCCTATAGACGTGTGAACTCTCACTGAGCCAGCGTGGGTGCCTATTGCCTGAATCCCCTTCGCATTGGAGAAGGCCCATGCCCAGTATTAGGATGTTCAAAGGTCTACTAGAAATAATAAGTAAAATATTGTATAAGAGCAGTCTAATGATTTTTTACCTTTATTTGCAGGTCAAACTTATTGGCCCTAAGAATGACCCACCAACTGTCGTTCAAGAAAAGGTACTAAGTCTTATCCAATGCTGGGCAGACGCATTCCAAAACCAACCTGAGTTACAGGTAAGTTTTTCTTTTTAGATATTTATCGATTTTTTACTTCAACCAGCTTACCCACCTATTAACATAACGGCTACTTATTGATATTATTAAATCTAGAGTCTATTAAGTTTACTTCCAATTTAATATTTATATATATATATATATATATATAATTCTACTGTACGTGTGTATGTCACTGAACTCCTCCTAAACGACTGGACCGATTTGAATGATTTTTTTCGTATGCGTTTGGGTGGCGCCCTGGATGGTTTAGATTCACAATTGGACCCGGTAGGTGGCGCTGCTTTCGTATGTCACTAATTCTAAGCCGGTACGAAGTTCGCCCGGTCAGCTAGTAATAATATATGTTGATATGTATTTATAAGTATGTGTGTAGGTAGGTGGTATCATGTTTGTGTACTAATAACATTTTAATTATGCACGACACTATAAAAGGTTATGTTGCTATAAATATCTCATGGTTATTGTTATAATAATACATCGTCGTGCCTGTATTCCCCAAAGGGGTAGGCGGAGGTACATCGCATTGCACCTACACTACGCGGATGTATTTTGGTCGCAATGTAATAGGGGCCGAGCCTATTGCCATTTTTCCGGGCACATTCTCCCTGCATACGAGGGAGATTTTAGGCCATAGTCCACCACGCTGGCCCAGTGCGGGTTGGTGAACTTCACACGCCTATCTACATATAGACGTGCAGGTTTTCTCACGGTGTTTTCCGTCGCCGTTCAGCATGTGGTAATAATTATTGATAATGATATTTGACTCATGAAAATCTCAGAGGTGCGCCTCGGGATTTGAACTTGCACCCATTACGGTTCTACCAACTAAGCTGCCACTGCTTCTATGTCCTAGCCTCCAAATTTATAGAGATTCCTACGTTACTAAAATGGCATTACGAATCAATTTACAATAATTATAAATTTGTAAAATGAACACGTACGTGTTTCACAGTCGTTATTTTGTTTACAGGGTGTTGTACAAGTGTACAATGAGCTGCGTACAAAGGGTGTGGAGTTCCCGATGACGGACCTAGACGCCATGGCACCCATCTTCACACCACAAAGGGTTCGTACCAATTAATTATGTTCTTAGCCTTAGATCTATCGCTGATTTATTCTGGGTTCCTAAAACGAATCGATATTGGTAAGATGGACTATTCGTTTTTAGATAAACGAGTAATGATCTGTTACGGAAATCAGGAACTGTTTAATTATTTAAGCTCCTGATTCCCGTAACAATATTTTTTATAGAATCACTTTCGAACGATGTGATCTTGAAAATTGTCTATTAGTTTGAGATTTGTTGAATATAGGGGACTTTAGTTGCGTATAAACATCTGCCGTCTAATACACTGTTATCAGAACATTTATCAGATAAGATTGCAGTGGAAAGGCCATAACCCCAGTGTTTTTATTTCCAAATAAAATAATGTTAGACTAACTAAGCAGTGGTAGCCGAGTGGTCGAACGCACGCTTTGCAATCAAAGTGCGCAGGTTCTATCCCCGGCTCGCACCTCTGGGTTCCATGTGCGAATCTCATTTTCATCTGAGATTATCACTTGCTAAAAAACGGTGACGGAAAACATCGTGAGGAAACCTGTGTGCCCGGTATAATGGCAATAGGCTCGCCCCCTATTACATTGGGACCAAAATACATCGGCGAAGTGTGGGCGCACTGCAGTGCACCTCTGCCTACCCCTTCGGGGAATACAGGCGTGATGATGTATATATGTATATATTAGACTAACTACCAAATAATAATAATATCTATCTATATGTCCCTTCGTTATACTATTTTGACAACATTAGAAAAAAACTATAAAAACGACTTTTTCAAAACTGTTAAACCATTTTTTTTTTTTAAAACATCTTATGGTTGCACAAAGCTAGTGGGCACATCGACCCTGCGCAAAAATCTCAATTTATCTAAGATTTTTTTACTTGGCTGTAATTTTATCAAAATAGATGCCATTACAGGTGTATCTATTAGAGATCCTCGTCAAACATCACTCATCCTGCTTCCTACTAATATTATAAATGTGAAATTTTGTGAGGATGGATGGATGTTTGTTACTCTGTCACATAAAAACTACAGAACGGATTTTGATGAGACTTTACAGTATTATTGTTTGTACATCAGAATTACATATAGGCTATACTATAGAGCGATATTGAATTATCAAAGTCTGCGTGGATGAAGTCGCGGGTAGAAGCTAGTCAGTGAATGATAATGAAGATGTGTGTTTTGTAGAGTGTCCCGGATGGCGCTGAGCAGGTGTCGGGGTCCCCAGTGCACGCGGCCGCCCGCCCGCCCTCGCCCGCCCGCCCCGCCCGCCCCGCGCACGACCAGCTCGCCGGGACCGTGAGCTGCCTTATTATCTAGCTATCACTGCCCAAGACTCCTTCATGAGGAAAGGCGTGTGAAGTTCACCAACACGCACTGGACCCAAATCTTCCTCATATTGATAGGGAATGTTTCCGCGATGATGGCTCCCTATTACATTGGGACCAAAATATATTGACGAAGTATGGTATGGGTACACTTCAGTACACCTCTGCCTGCCCTTTCAGGGCATACAAGCGTGATGATGTATATTTTGGATCCATTTTCCTCTTAAACACTTATGATTTACTCTCTTACTTAGCGTAGAAGGCATCGCACCAAAGGCTTATATCTATAGCCACCTGTGTTTTAGAATAATTCTTATACTGTCAATTGGAATAGACGCATCTCACTATTTGTAATATTACTATTGACAATTTGTAAATGCTTTTTGGCCTACACAAATAAAATAAAAATAATTTGTAACCAAAAAATTAAATCAACTTCAAAAACCTAACACACTAAAAGCTACAAAAAACCTTAAAATTCATTAAATTTGGAGTAGGTGCCAATCTACGCCAGACTAGGCAAATACACACATGAATTGACAACAGTAACATATATAAAAAATAAAAATAAACCGGCCAAGTGCGAGTCGGACTGGCGCACGAAGGGTTCCGTACCATTATCTATAAAAATGGCAAAAAATCACGTTGTTTGGAAGCCCCCTTAAATATTAATTTTAGTCAGATTGTTAGGATTTGTTGTTATAGCGGCAATGGAAATACATCATTTGTGAAAATTTCAACTCTCTAACTATCACGGTTCATGAGATACAGCCTGGTGACAGACGGACGGACGGACTGACAGTGAAGTCTTCGTAATAGAGTTCCCGTTTTACCCTTTGGGTACGGAACCCTAAAAACATACGGGTCGAATTGAGAACCTTCTCCTTTTTGAAGTCGGTTAAAAATGATTTTAATTTTGATTGGTCATAGTAAAGTGTGTTCCAGGTGGCGTTGTCCGAGAGTCAGACGAACAAGCTGCGCGCGGACCTGGGCGTGGTGGAGGGCAACATGACCGTGATGAACGACATGCTCACCGAGCTCACCGCGCAGCCGCCCGCCGCCGTGCACCCCGCCGACATCGACCTGCTCGCCGTACGTACCGACACGACAACTATCATAGGCGTCACGACGCCTTATATAGAGATCGTCACCAAGCTTGATTTAGATATTGTAAAGACGCTCGTTATATTATGCGTCGCCTGGTATTGGGAGCGTAGCGTGGCTCGCCGATGTAGTGAGCGTCGCGTGGCTCGATGTAGTTAGCGTCGCGACGCCCGATGCAGAGAGCGTCGCCACGCCCCATATAGTGAGCGTCGCGACGCCCGATGTAGTGAGCGTTGCGACGCCCGATATAGTGAGCGTCGGCACGCCCCATATAGTAAGCGTCCAGACGCCTTATACAGTGAGCGTCGAGACGCCCGATATAGTGAGCGTCGCGACACCCGATGTAGTGAGCGTTGCGACGCCCGATATAGTGAGCGTCGGCACGCCCCATATAGTGAGCGTCGCGACGCCCGATGTAGTGAGCGTTGCGACGCCCGATATAGTGAGCGTTGCGACGCCCGATATTGTGAGCGTCGGCACGCCCCATATAGTGAGCGTCGCGACGCCCGATGTAGTGAGCGTTGCGACGCCCGATATAGTGAGCGTCGGCACGCCCCATATAGTGAGCGTCGCGACGCCCGATGTAGTGAGCGTTGCGACGCCCGATATAGTGAGCGTTGCGACGCCCGATATTGTGAGCGTCGGCACGCCCCATATAGTGAGCGTCGCGACACCCGATGTAGTGAGCGTTGCGACGCCCGATATAGTGAGCGTCGGCACGCCCCATATAGTGAGCGTCGCGACGCCCGATGTAGTGAGCGTTGCGACGCCCGATATAGTGAGCGTTGCGACGCCCGATATTGTGAGCGTCGGCACGCCCCATATAGTGAGCGTCCAGACGCCTTATACAGTGAGCGTCGAGACGCCCGATATAGTGAGCGTCGCGACACCCGATGTAGTGAGCGTTGCGACGCCCGATATAGTGAGCGTCGGCACGCCCCATATAGTGAGCGTCGCGACGCCCGATGTAGTGAGCGTTGCGACGCCCGATATAGTGAGCGTTGCGACGCCCGATATTGTGAGCGTCGGCACGCCCCATATAGTGAGCGTCGCGACGCCCGATGTAGTGAGCGTTGCGACGCCCGATATAGTGAGCGTTGCGACGCCCGATATTGTGAGCGTCGGCACGCCCCATATAGTGAGCGTCGCGACACCCGATGTAGTGAGCGTTGCGACGCCCGATATAGTGAGCGTCGGCACGCCCCATATAGTGAGCGTCGCGACGCCCGATGTAGTGAGCGTTGCGACGCCCGATATAGTGAGCGTTGCGACGCCCGATATTGTGAGCGTCGGCACGCCCCATATAGTGAGCGTCGCGACGCCCGATGTAGTGAGCGTTGCGACGCCCGATATAGTGAGCGTCGGCACGCCCCATATAGTGAGCGTCGCGACGCCCGATGTAGTGAGCGTTGCGACGCCCGATATAGTGAGCGTCGGCACGCCCCATATAGTGAGCGTCGCGACGCCCGATGTAGTGAGCGTTGCGACGCCCGATATAGTGAGCGTTGCGACGCCCGATATTGTGAGCGTCGGCACGCCCCATATAGTGAGCGTCGCGACGCCCGATGTAGTGAGCGTTGCGACGCCCGATATAGTGAGCGTCGGCACGCCCCATATAGTGAGCGTCGCGACGCCCGATGTAGTGAGCGTTGCGACGCCCGATATAGTGAGCGTTGCGACGCCCGATATTGTGAGCGTCGGCACGCCCCATATAGTGAGCGTCGCGACGCCCGATGTAGTGAGCGTTGCGACGCCCGATATAGTGAGCGTCGGCACGCCCCATATAGTGAGCGTCGCGACGCCCGATGTAGTGAGCGTTGCGACGCCCGATATAGTGAGCGTCGGCACGCCCCATATAGTGAGCGTCGCGACGCCCGATGTAGTGAGCGTCGTGACGCCCCATAGAGTGAGTGTCGCGACACTCGATATAGTGAGCTTCGCGACGCCCGATACAGTGAGCATCGTGATGCCCAATATAGTGAGCGACACGTCGCCAATTGGGGTGAGAGTTGAGCCGTCTAATAACGTTAAGAGCTAAGTGTGGCAGAGGCAGAGTATGATATAAGTGGTGCGCAGGAGCTGGCGGAGACGCTGAGCGCGATGCAGACGCGCGTGGCGGCGCTGGTGGCGCGGCTGGCGGCCGAGTGCGCGCTCACGGCCGAGCTGCTGCTCGTCAACGACCGCCTCAACAACCTGCTGCTGCGGCACTCGCGCTTCGTCAACAACAGGTATCTGTCAGCAGCTCGGCCGAGTGCGCGCTCACGGCCGAGCTGCTGCTCGTCAACGACCGCCTCAACAACCTGCTGCTGCGGCACTCGCGCTTCGTCAACAACAGGTATCTGTCTGTCTACAGCAGCTCGGCCGAGTGCGCGCTCACGGCCGAGCTGCTGCTCGTCAACGACCGCCTCAACAACCTGCTGCTGCGGCACTCGCGCTTCGTCAACAACAGGTATCTGTCAGCAGCTCGGCCGAGTGCGCGCTCACGGCCGAGCTGCTGCTCGTCAACGACCGCCTCAACAACCTGCTGCTGCGGCACTCGCGCTTCGTCAACAACAGGTATCTGTCTGTCTACAGCAGCTCGGCCGAGTGCGCGCTCACGGCCGAGCTGCTGCTCGTCAACGACCGCCTCAACAACCTGCTGCTGCGGCACTCGCGCTTCGTCAACAACAGGTATCTGTCAGCAGCTCGGCCGAGTGCGCGCTCACGGCCGAGCTGCTGCTCGTCAACGACCGCCTCAACAACCTGCTGCTGCGGCACTCGCGCTTCGTCAACAACAGGTATCTGTCTGTCTACAGCAGCTCGGCCGAGTGCGCGCTCACGGCCGAGCTGCTGCTCGTCAACGACCGCCTCAACAACCTGCTGCTGCGGCACTCGCGCTTCGTCAACAACAGGTATCTGTCTGTCTACAGCAGCTCGGCCGAGTGCGCGCTCACGGCCGAGCTGCTGCTCGTCAACGACCGCCTCAACAACCTGCTGCTGCGGCACTCGCGCTTCGTCAACAACAGGTATCTGTCTGTCTACAGCAGCTCGGCCGAGTGCGCGCTCACGGCCGAGCTGCTGCTCGTCAACGACCGCCTCAACAACCTGCTGCTGCGGCACTCGCGCTTCGTCAACAACAGGTATCTGTCTGTCTACAGCAGCTCGGCCGAGTGCGCGCTCACGGCCGAGCTGCTGCTCGTCAACGACCGCCTCAACAACCTGCTGCTGCGGCACTCGCGCTTCGTCAACAACAGGTATCTGTCTGTCTACTAATCTACTGTCTGTCTACTAATCGTAAAATTGCCATAATTGTCTCACGTAGTTAATGGATGCCCCCTAACCACCACAACTTGCCTATTGGGCGCAGCGTAGGCTGCTCATTGTAACACTTTCAATTGATACTATATTTTAAGAAGTGGAACAATAAATAGTTGTCCCGAGATGTATGCAGAAGTAAGGGGACGCTTTTGCCCAGGAGTGGGACATAGAAAGGCTATAAAAAAATCTATTCAATTTTGGCATCAACCCTATAGTATGTGCAACTGGGATCGCTCTCAAGCCATTGTATAGTACAAGCTTTGCTTTGATTGGGAGCATACAATGATGAGATGTGTTTCCTGGATATATTTATTTAAATTAATCGTATGTGTGTTAGGAATGCGGTGACCGGCGGCGCGACCCCGTCGGCCATATTGGGCGCCGCCATGGGCGTGCCGCAAGCCCAGATGCCTACTTCCCGTACGTATACGATCAAACATGCGAAATGCAACATTATGACGATTTTATAATAATACATACATCATCGCGCCTGTATTCCTCGAAGGGGCAGGCAGAGGTGCACTGCAGTGCGCCCACACTTCGCCGATGTATTTGGTCCCAATGTAATAGGTGGCGAGCCGATTGCGATTATACCGGGCACATTCTCCCTCAATACGATTAGGGCCATAGTCCACCACGCTGGCCCTGTGCGGGTCATTGAACTTCACACGCCTTTCTATAGACGTGCAGGTTTCCTCACGATGTTTTTCCTTCACCGTTTCTTAGCAAGTGATAATCTCGGATGGAAATTAGATTCCCGCATGAAAACCCAGAGGTGCGAGCCGGAGTTTGAACCTGTACACTGATTGCAAAGCGTGCGTTCGTCCACTCGGCTACCACTACTAGCTCTGACGATTTTGTTACGAAAAATATAATAATACTTGGGGTACTCTAATATGAATGTGAAATCTGTCTTCACTAAAGACAGATCATGCCTAACTAACATAGTTTCTGAGTTATAGATAATACATCATCACGCCTGTATTCCCCGAAGGGGTAGGCAGAGGTGCACTGTGGTGCACCCACACTTCGCCGATGTATTTTGATCCGAATGTAATAGGGGGCGAGCCTATTGCCATTATACCGGGCACATTCCCCCTCAATAAGAGGGAGATTTGGGCCATAGTCCACCACGCTGGCCCAGTGCGGGTTGGTGAACTTAACACGCCTTCCTACAGACGTGCAGGTTTCCTCACGATGTTTTCCTTCACCGTTCAGCAAGTGGTAATCATTGTTGAAAATGACATTCGCACATGAAAATTATCTCAGAGGTGCGGGCCTGGGATTTGAACTTACCCCTTACGTTACGTACGCACCCCTTACGTTCAAGGCGGGCGTTCTTGCCCGCGAGGCTATCACTGCTTCTGAGTTATAGACCTTTGAATATTTGTCACGGGTATCGTGTTCTGGCCTTTTGAGTACATCCATTAACATTTTACCCTATTCAGCAGTACTACACTTTCGAGGGGCGACTACCAATATTCACAAAACAGAACATAAAAAATTTAGAGAGGGCTCGATATATTACGAGTTATAAAAATTGACGATTAAACAAATAACCGTTGTCGTTAAACGGGCGAGATTTTATTATTTACGTGTCATTATTTTTTTCAGCAAAGAAGGCTGTTGACGACGCTCTAATTGATCTCAGCGATGATGTACCTGATGTTGCTAAATTAAGTAAGTTTATTATTAGAAACTATTTTTGGAACGTAGTTCCTTATCGCGCGTTGCGAAAGGGGGCTAGACGGAAAAAATTAAGACTGGCGCGATATTTTGTAACGACACTTTTACATATTATGTGTGTGTGACTTTTATTGTACGACACTTTTACATATGTGTGTGTGTGATTTTTATTGTATGCATCTATGTATACCATAAACTTCGATTCCGATTTTCCGGTTCCGGTTCTGATTCCGATTTTCCGGTTCCGATTCCGATTCCGATTTCGATGTGTGTGTGTGTGTGTGTGTGTGTATGTATGTGTGTATTTATTTATTTTATGTATATGTAATTTTTTTTTGCTTTTTTATTTATTTCAAAAGGAACTTCGTTCCATCCGGGTGTCCCTTGACACCTCTCAAGTTTTTTATTATACTTGGATAAGGACCCTGTTAAAATATCAACTTTTTTACAAGTATTGCAATAAGATTGCAATAATTAGCTCTATTTAACTGTGAAAATTATTAATGGGTCATATTTATTTCGTGCTTCTTTTTTTTTTATTTAACCTTAAAAAAGGAGGACATTAATGTGGTCCTTTTTTATCAATTATTATTTTTTGTGTGCAGGCATTAACGACAGCCAGCCGGACAAGTCACCGAGCAGTTCTAAAGACGAGTTCGATATGTTTGCGCAGTCGCGGAATAACACGTATGAGAATACCAAAACTGGGTTAGTATACCTATTACTCTTTTCAAACTGACACAAAACGCACCGGCTGCAGAGATTGACACTCGCTAAGTTTCAGTACTTTAAAAAAATCTCTTTGATATGAATCTTGTCCGATCTTTAGTGGCCTACCTAATGGATTTTGCATTGCCGAGTAGAATTATCTTTTTCTAAACGTATAGGAAAGAATGAGACAATATCGGCACTTCTCATTTTGTCTTCTCACTGACTGCCTTCAGTCCAAAATATCTATAAATAGATATATAACTCTTTATTGTTCCACCTCTTAATGAAATACAAACTATACATGTACGAAAAAAAAATAAGTGTAATAATGAGCGGCCTTATCACTAAAAGTGATCTCTACCGGCAACCTTTGGATGGAGAGAAATTAAAGTACCAATATCTATACATAGATTTATTTTAAATTAGTAGTTTCCTAGTTGGGCCTATACAGAATAGATGATTTGACTTTGACTATATAAAATCTTTATATATATAAATCTCCTGTCACGATGTTTGTCCGCGATGGATTCCTAGACTACTTAACCTATTTTAAATTAAATTGGCACACCGTGAGCAGTCTGGTCCAACTTGAGAGATAGGATAGCTTAGATCACAGCAACGCGTGACTGGGTCTGCTAGTTATTTATAAAATCTGTTGTCAGTGGCAGCAGTTACGCGGACAACATGGAAGATCAATCGACGGCGAGTCTCGCGTCCGCCGCCAGCCAGCGACCCACACAAGGACAGGCACTGGTACTGACAAATCACATTTATCACATCAGTCATTTTTGTCACCCGCTTTGCAATGTACGGAAGTGGATACATTTTTCTTTCAACTCCTCCTACATCTTTTTGGATTAAATTCGTGCGGGTTCCAAGACAATTTGCGTGGGCGGCGTTGATCACTTACCATCAGGTGAAACGTCTGCTCGTTTGCCTCCCTATCCCATAAAAAAAAAATTAGCTTATTCCCGGGACTCGCCAAGGGTCAAACCTTCGGTTTAAAGATCTTTATTTCTCATTAAGACAATTGTCACTTACATGAGAACATTAATATTAAAGTAAAACTAACAATTTTGAACAATGTGGGTAGTTTGACGTAATGAAATTATCAAGCTCAGTAAGTTAACCTTGTTATTTTAGACAGGTTTACTTTTTATTGTATGGTTTACTATTTACGACTTTTAAAAATTTCTAATAAATATTCTCGACTTTTATTGAAATAAAAAACTTTTTAACAAAAAATTAAACCGCCGAAAATTTTAAAAAGCAAAAAATAATATACCTTTTTTATTTAACCTTAATAACAAAGTTCTTAAACTAATGTAAGTATACCTAAGTCATTTTGAGTCGGCGCCAAACAATTAATGAACAATAAATTTAAAGAAATAACCAAATTAAATTAACAATGCAACGTGAAATCTTCAGCGACAAACATTAACATTCCAAAAAATGTGCTCTCCGTACGACCACTCGCACACATTGTGTATCGCTATCTCGCTGTGTATTGCTGTCTCGCTGACGTTAACTTCGTGAACGCTCGGCATTTTCCAGCGAAGGTGCGTGTCGCGCCGCGCCGCCGCCCTACATCACACTTTACTAAATTAATTAATTTGCTTGTTTGGCGCCGACTCAAAATGACTTAGGTATACTTACATTAGTTTAAGAACTTTGTTATTAAGGTTAAATAAAAAAGGTATATTATTTTTTGCTTTTTAAAATTTTCGGCGGTTTAATTTTTTGTTAAAAAGTTTTTATTTTATATTTTTTTGTGGCTAAAATGTACTACTTAATCTGAATCTACTGTTTGTTTTTTTGTAATACACAACTCAGCATTAAAATTTGAGAATTAACAATAAATCTCTTCCTATTTTCCCACCTTTCGGGTAGGATTTTTGTTCCTAATTTATATAGGACCAACTTCGAAGTTATACCCTAACCAATACGTGTCGAAACGTGAACCTCTTCTGTTTTCTTCGTTGGTTAAAAATGGGTATAATTCTAAATAAAGTCCACGTGGGCGTAGGTATATCATGGTGTAGTTGCCAATCTATATCAGACTAGGCAAATACACACATGAATTGGCACCGACTACAAATGTAATGAATTATAAGGTTATTTGTAACTTTTTAGTGTTTTTAGTGTGTAAGTTTTTGAAGGCGAATTTAGTATCTATTTTGTGAAAAGATGCAAGTATTAGCACCTCATAACAGCCCAAAAAAGGAATTCACCCCCCTCCACCCTTTCCATCCCATCGTTTCGATATTTGTTAACTATCCGTATTAAACAAAAAAAGATTTTTCGTAATCGGCTCACTAACGCCGAAGATATGCTATAGTCCAGAATGCAAACTTTATCAGCCCATTTCACCCCCTAAATATTTTTTTTTTTCAAATTTCCTAAAACACGTGTTTCTTTATTTTGTATGTAAAATACATATACAAAGTTTCAGGTTGATCAAAAAATATTTTTGAAATTATGTGACCTTCAACCCCCCATTTCACCCCTAAGGGGGTTGATTTCTGATAATGTTTTGAAAATGGGACCACCCTCGAAGAATTCCTTAGCAAACGTCATAAAAAAATTCGAAATCGGTTTAGTGACGCCGGAGATATGCGTGATCATACATAAAAAAAAATAAAAATAAAAATAAAATATACGCGTCGAATTGAGAACCTCCTCCTTTTTTTTTTTCGTCGGTTAAAAAGACTGGGAAGAAATCATTATGCACGCATTAAGGTTACGCTAATTTTAAGGACTCTGATCCCCATATCAGAGGTAGCATGCGGGCCGGGTAGAAAAGGCACGGAAAAAAAACCTCGGTGTCTCCAATGGACACTTCTGTTGATCCTGGCTTACAGGAGTAACAGTGGTAGGAATGTGTGGCGGGGTTCACACATCACATTATAATCACTATCTCTTGACATTATGGATACTTTTCAACGCTATTAAGGCGTGTGGACTAGGATTTTTTTAGTGTCAGTAAACGCCATTTGTTTGGGATGGGATAGAAGATTTTGTTGAGTGTCCTCAAAGACGCCTCGCGTTTGCACTTCCGAACGTATGGCGATCTAAATAATTTGGATTTTAATATATTTTTGAAAGAAACTACAGGGCATATTATGTGGATTTATTGGAACGGAGTTCCTTATCGCGCGTTGCGAAAGGGGGGTAGACGGAAAAAATTAAGACTGTAACGAATTTTTGTAACCACACTTTTACATATGTGTGTGTGATTTTTATGGTATACATTTACGTATACAATAAAATTCGATTTCGATGTGTGTGTGTGTGTGTATGTATATGTAAAATTTTTTTGCCTTTTTTTATTTCAAAAGTTCCATCCGGGTCCCTTGACACCTCTCAAGTGTTTTTTATTATTAGTTTATGATTTAACTTTGGTTATTATTGTTGTGTTTTTAATTAACAGCCCACGGGTATGGATGAGAGGGAAATCGATGAGATAGCCGCCTGGTTGGCTCAGGAGAAGGTAGCATTTTTATTTTTATTCATAACATCCTATTTATCCATTTATCCGTACCAAATACTTCACTAAGACTTTCCTTTTCATACTTACTATACGTAACTCATTTATTAAATTATTTACAAATAATTGTTACACACTATGTTTTCCATAATGTCACATAGCAATGACATAGACTACAGCACTTTTTTTTAACTGCCTGTTCAACAACAACTCCGGTCATCGCAGCTTTTATTTATGGTACCTGTATAACTGGTGACAAATTTTCACTCGTTTTTACATTCATAATAGTTTATCACCACGCTTATATTCCCAGAAGGGGTAGACAGAGGTGCACTGCAGTGCACCCGCACTTCGCCTATGTATTTTTGTCCCAATGTAATAGGGGATGAAGACTATTATCATTATACCGGGCACATTCCCCATTTGGGCCATAGTTTACTAGGCTGGCAAGGAAGAGACCGCACACATAATTCCCATAGTACGGGTTGGTGAACTTTACACGCCTTTGTATAGACGTGTAGGTTTCCTCACGATGTAATCATTATTGAAAATGACATTTGCACATGAAATTCGAAAATCCTAGCGTTGCAAGCCCGGGATTCGAACTTGTACCCCTCGCGTTTGATGCGGGCGTTTTACCAATTAATCTTCGATTGCTTAACAGTGCATATAAATAAGATGGTTTGAACTCAGGCGGCGTCAGAAGCTAACGGCGGCCAGGAGAGCGTCACCAGCAGCGATTTCGACAAGTTCCTGGCCGAGCGCGCCGCCGCCGCCGACACGCTGCCCGACGCGCCGCCCGCCCCGCACCAGCATCAGCCCGCCCCGCACCACACGCCCCGACACCGCCACATCAGCAAGGACGACCAGGACGCCATGTTCGCGCTCTGATCTGTCACGGGAACAACATTGACCGCATAGCATCGTATCTGCGTGCAGTCAAACTTGAGTACGCTTGAATTTACTGATACACCACTTCTCTCACAGTCGGCCGTTTCGAGGCAAAGTATAAGGTATATAAATTTCGTCTCTTTCCCACATATAAAGTTAGAAAGTGTCAGAGTGACTCGGTGCTTTGAATATTTTCCCCCTCCGGCAATAGTAATACCTTCGAAAAGTCTCTTTGAATGTAGACTGTTATGGATTTAATCAATATGTGTTTTAAGGGAAAATCATTCTATGAACTTTACTAAAATAATGATCCACATTTTGGCTCTCAACAAAATTGTTTGAGCCCCTAAAGCATCATACTTCACGCCACTAGGTATGATATTATAACTTCTATCTAGATTCAAACTTCAAGCGTACTCTAGTATTGCGATAAGCACACACATCAACTTTGTCTAGGCATAAACACGATATCAAACTGACATCATAAACATGCTTGATAACTATTAGCTTCCTGTGTTTGTTACTATCATAAAACAGTGCTTCTAGTGATGTTCCATGAAAATATATTTGTCATTACGAAACCCAAAAATAAATCATATACAGGGTGTATCAGATGTCCGAAATAATACTTTGGGTACATATACGGTAGCTCATATGTGGATGCTTAGTCAAAACAGTTTATACCTATCTATCATAGTTTCTGAGTTAAAGACCATTGAATATTTCTCACAAGTATCTTGTTCTGGCCCTTGGGTACATTTGTGAACTTATACAAACAGTGTAAACTACTTTTACGAAGGGCGGCTACCAATATTCACAAAACAGATCGTGAAAATTTAACATAGGTCTATATTTAACTTTAACATAGGAGATATTACGAGTTCTAGAAATTGGCGACGAAAAAAAAGTGGGAAAAACATGGTCGAATTTCAATAAATGTTTTATACCATTCGGTTGTATATCCGATACTAATGCAAACGGCCAAGTATTATTTCGGACTTCTGAAACACCTATATACGTATATATTTACTTATTTATCATTCACTCTGTATACTAATTTTAAGAGCAATGAAAATATGAATTTGACACGAGTTTTATTCGATTTGATATATACTTATAAATTTATTGTTAATTGCGCTGTTACCATAAGTACATAACGCGTTTGACTATGTATTACATTAGTGTAAGCTTACATTAAGTAGATCCCTTATAATATATAACTCGTTTAGACTTCATGAGACCAATGGAGCATTTAATACAAGACGAAAATATTCGACCACAATATAAAGATTTTTATATTCGAGTGATTGTCGGTAGGCCGGAAATGTGATGTATTGTTTTATGTTATATATATATGTATCGTGGTATCATTCATTCACTTTATAATATTGACTGCTCGATGTGAATCATGGAAATGTATTTTTTTTAATTTACAGTGTTTTTTTTTCATTTATTTTTTATTGATAATTGTGCCGATTTTGTTGTTAGCTGATTAATCTCTACACTAAATCAAGGGCTTTATTTGACTAATATGTCTCAGCCTATATATACTTGAAGAATACATTATTTATTGTCATGGATAAATATCCAACTTTCTTTCGAAATTTTATCTATGGTTTAAAAATCTTGCCTAAGCGTATTACCGTCCTTCTCATGGTGATAATGTTGGAGCGAGACAGCAATATGTTTAGAATTATTGTAGTTGTTTTCCGCGCCATTATTTCTTAGTATCACATAATTAAGTTATGTCGTCGGTAAGAGAAATGTATCTTTACGCCACCTTGTGCGCCAAGACTAGACTTAAATCACGGAATATGTTGATTTTGTCTCTTTCTCTCGTATGAAATAAGACAGAGTGAGCGAGCGAATACATGACCGAAGTCTGGTCTTGACACGCGTGCTTATCCCACTGCTGTGTTGTTAACTTGCCTATTCATTCACCGGTAGAGACGAGGCGAAGCGGCCATGTTCTAAGATCGGAACTTACCATTACATCTTCGAGGCGAATTGACTCATGCACCATTTCGGTAACTTAGCTGGAAACCCAGCACAAAAGACGGAGAAAAATTCACTGATTCCAACGATATATACAGGGTGTATCAGAAGACATAAATAATACTGTAGGTACATATACGGTAGCTCATATGTGATTATCATAGTTTCTGAGCTATAGAACTTTGAATACTGGCCACAGGTACCTAGTTCTGGCCTTTGGGTACATTCATAACCCTATTCACCATTGTAAACTACACTTATGAGGGGCGACTACCAATATTCAGAAAAGAGAATATGCAAACTTTACATAGGTCTCAAGATATTATGAGTTGTAGAAATTGTCGACGAAAAAAAAGTTGGAAAAACATGGTCGAATTTCAATCAAATTTTGATACCATGCAATTGTATATCCGACGCTGATGCAAACGTCAAAGTATTATTTCGGACTTCTGATACAACCTGTATAACTCAATATCGCCCAACATGGCGCTTGTCATGTCACTCTGCCATTTAACCGTCTCTCTCTCTAATATGTAAGGTGTTAAATATGATGTAAACGGACGGAAGTATCCCCAAGTTTATAGACATTTTCCTCCATTTATCGCCTGCATGAATGCCCGTTGTAAATGATTTGTAGGTCGGTTGGAATTTCTATAAATTAAAAGCCTTCAAACGGGCGTCGACACTCGTGTGTATTTTTTTTTTGCCATACCAAAACAATCTGTATTGACTCGTTGAAAAAGTTAATTGTTCAACTAACAGACACTGACAGCGCGCCAAAACGGTAGCGTGGCTTTTACCACAGAAATTCAATCTTTATGCATATTGACACAGAGTTTGTTGTGGTATTGGCAATAAATGAAAACGAGTGGGAGGCTTTACGGATTTGTATTTCAAAAGTTCGTGATGTATGGAATTGTACAGTATTAATATAAACGCGGCGATGTTTCGTTTTCGGATGTTATTTGAAATTTAATAAAAAAATATTTAATTATTCCTCATTTATATTTCACAGATTAATTACCATTAAATTACTACAATACTGCTATCCCTACTTTCAAGTCTCACAAGACACATATTTTCAAATTATAAAAAAAATATCAGCTTGGCAGTTTCTATGTTATTGAAATTGGTTCCCATTTCTTTTTATTATAGAATATTATTATCTATTTACAGTAGTATGAAATGCCATTTGACCTGCAACGTTAAGGTGCTGTTAATTGATGGTGTATTCTGTAAAATTTAGAGGTATTTTATCTACTTTGTTGAGAAATACATTCTCATTATCTACACGAAGCTAAGTGTATTTCCGTTCTGCTCACACGCTTAAAGTGTGAGTGAGACAGCAATATTCTTATAGCCGTCAATAAGTTTTAGTTTAGTGCCAACAGAACACCAATATTTAGTTATGTTGGTACAAAAACATTACACTATAACAAAGCCATTCCACACTTGTCTCAATTAAATGTTCTTTTGGTGTTAATGTGATAAAATTAAAAGAACAAGCCTAATGTTAATTATTTAAAAAAGTTATTTTATGTTGTAATCGTTGTATTAAAATAAGATAATAAAATTAATACCACACTTGATTTTTTTATGTCGGTAAGTACCTATCGACCTTCCTCCTGACCACAATTAATCATTTTATTATCTGTGAACTAATCTACCTCATTAATAAACCATTATCTTAATGTAAGTAGGTACACCAATTTAATTTACTAATTACGTTCGTAATATAAATTTCCATTAAAAATTTACTGACGTATAAAACAATTTAGGGAGCTATAATTTTAAGCGAGCTACTATTTTTTGATTTTTTACGTAATTCCTCGCAAAATTGTAACTAAATGCCAATATATTGTACTTACATAGTTAAGTAGCAAAAGTAGCTTTTTTAGTTACCAGAATAATTCAGTCATACCTACATTATGGTCAACGATATACAGAATGTACAGAGTAAATGGGGTGAGTACCTACCTACCCAAAAGAATTCAAATACAAAGAGCCTTGCTTTATTTATACCAGACTCAACAAACAACGAAATAATGTACTTACTTACCTACTAACAATATAGTCATAATATTCGCAGTATCATTCATGACTAAGCGAGCTAGTCATAATATACTACATACCTACTCTATACGTAACGTGAAACGGAACTTCTTTTTAGGGCTCCGTACACAAAGGGTAAAACGGGAACTCTGTTACTGAGACTTCGCTATCCGTCCGTCCGTCCATCCGTCCATCCGTCCGTCCGTCCGTCTGTCACCAGGTTGTATCTCATGAACCGTGATAGAGAGTTGAAATTTTCATAGATGATGTATTTCTGTTGCCGCTTTCTGTAACAAATACTAAAAAAAACAGAATAAAATAAATGTTCAAGGGGCTCCCATACATCAAACGTATTTTTTTTGCCGTTTTTGTAGACAATGGTACGGAACCCTTCGTGCGCGAGTCCGACTCGCACTTGGCCGGTTTTTTATAGAATTTAGATGTCATAATCCCAGAGACGACGGGGAATAACCGGCCATAGACAAAAACTAGTTTGATTCGATTCAGAAGCTTGAATCGATTCTAAAAACTTAAAACGAATGTTCCAATGTGCACTTTCAAGCTATCTTTGTCTAACATGATGTGAAGTGATTCATGCTATCTCTTTTTAAAAAGACAGTGTACGTATGTTACAGTGCGTAAAGCAATTTAAGGATTTTTGAAGAATTGTGTGAAATATCTATGTGCCTATAAGATAACGTGTTCAGTATTAATCTAATATCAACATAAAGTCGAAAGACATATTTACGACGTTTAGGTCAAATTCTTTTTTGCCACATTTAAGCGGCTTTCAGACTACGCTAATATATATAGTATATAGCTCAATAGCACAACAATATCGCGCACCATACAAAGCCAATAATATATAGTACAGTACAGTGTGAACGCTTCCCTAACAATATGTGGTGCGAGATATCGCGGTAATAATTATTATTAGGTACGTGGTGATATTGATGTGCTATGAGCTATATACCTACTATATGCTATTATATTATAGCGTAGTCTGAAAGCCGCTTTAGGTATCTGTACTTTATTATTGTATCGAATCTACTATTGTGGATAAGTCAGTCACAAGTAGAAATATTCTCATTAGCCCATATTTAGATATGCCAGCGACACAGCTACGGCAACAAACATGTCGATACCTATAATAAAGAATTCATAAATTCATTCGATTTTACGACTCGAGCTTTCTTTTCAATTAGTGCAGAATGCAGGCAGCTAATCTGAGTGTGTTGTAGTTGTTGTTGTATGGCCATAAAATAGTATTTTACCGTGTGTGTGTTGTTTAGCAGCTGATGCTCAATTGATAAATACCTATTATTAGCTTCCATCAAATTTAACTTGGTAAGTTTATTTGCCTTACGTTGTTTTGTTTGCAGTAACTTATCGACAATAGGTGATGTTTTGGTCCGAAAAATAGAGTTTCGAGTTAAGAAATGTCTAGTGGGATTAATTATTTATACCTACCATATTATTTAGCCTTCTTCTATAGATATAAGTTCATAATTTGCTACCCATTTAAATATTGCTTGAAGTTGCATTTATCGAAGTCAATTCAGTGCAATGACTATAGAATACATTCACTGCCATTCCGCCCAAATCACTTTATGTACACAGATACTTAAACCCACTTAATTATTGACTCCGATGACCGCATAAAATAACATAACCCTCTAATTATACCCTCCTTTTTTAAATAAAATTAAATGGAATCTGGCTAACTTATAATCATGATTATTGCTTGAAAATCAAATACATATTGCGTTTCATTATAAGCAACTAAGTAAATATTTACGTAGCTGCCTATTTGGAGATGGTTTAAATTTCAAAGACTTATTTATCTACCTTGAAACTACATTCTAATTCCTCCCTCGTGTAAGTTGATACCTACTGGTTGATTTATTGACATCGACTCAAATGTTATATCTACCTACTTAGGTACTATATGTATACTACCTAACTTAATTATTTACAGACAGGATTTTCAAGTTGGCGAGATTTCTTTGTTAGTTAAAATTCTTGGTATCCATCCACGGACGGAGCATACAAATTCACACAATACAGTTTTGTTTGTTGGTATGTAGGTAAGCAGATAAACCGTTACTTTGTTTACTGGGTACATAGTTACAAACCAAACAACGATATAAGTCAGAATATTAAGTAAGTACATACTTACCTATCTAAATGGTGGTGAAACAACTCATTATTGTAAATAAAAGCAGGAAGCAGAATTGAGACATAGTTCAGTTATAGTTGTTTAAGTTGGTGGGTAGTGCACATTATACCTAAACTACTAATAGGTATGCTTTAGGGTTCCGTACCTAAAAAGAAACCCTTACATAAACAATCACTTTGTTGTATGTCTGTCTATTTATTTACTTGTAGTTTCTACTTCAATCGTTACCTACTTAGATTGTAGGTTAGTTGTTAGGTAGCTAGGTACTTACCTATATATAGTTGTCCTGGCTATTTAGGTGTATGTATGTCCATTTCAGTTTTTATACGTCATGGAAAAATTCGAATTCTCGTCGGAACGCAAACCGGCCCCGATCACCACTTTCAACGGCCCCCAGTTTTACAATGTGTATAAGGAGGCAGAGTTTCTGCGGGCGAGCGAGAACGTCGAACAGATCCTGTCGAAGGGGTACGAACTGAGGCAGAAGTTGAATGCGGTACCACTTGGGAAGACTATAGCGATCGAAGGGATGTCGCTTGAACGCAAGTAACGGCGAATAAGATAGATTATACTTTGTTAAATTCACACTCACATTCACTCAATTCACAAATGTTGGAAAATAAATGCGATTTAGGTTTGCATCTAAAATTACTTGCGTGCGTGCGTTACTGTGAGTCGTGAGCGAATTCAACTTACCCTGAAACTATACTTTGTTCTGAAAATGTAGGTACTAGATTTAATGTCTCAAAAATGTGCTTCTTCAATAAGTTAATTATTAGTTTGTTTTGGTGATACCAAAAAATATATCGCGTTCGTTTTGACGCGTCTTTGGGCGTAGAGCATTAAGCCAACCCTCTTTTACATTGAGATCAAAGACTAGCGAAAAGTGTTGGTATCTTGGCATCTTTGCCTAACCCCTTTAAGGAATGCAAGGATGATGTTATCATAAGTACTGACGTATCATGAACGTTGTTGTTTTAGCACTCCATTGCTGGTGAAGAGAACAGGTGAAGGTGTGAAGGTAGAGGATTACGAGTTCACATACAATCGCCTCTCTGGGCTGGTCGCGGCGTATGCCTTCGAGAACCGCCATCGCTTCCCCACTATCGACGCCAGCGAGCCGAAAGCCTTAGGCTTGGTCTGGGACAACGAGAGCGAGGAAGGATGCCGACTGTACCTCTCCGCGATATCTGGTACAGAACATTTCACTGAACAGTTCCATTTCTGGCCCCTCATATGCGCATTGAGGAAGTTCCAACTGAAGAAGATGCCCGAGAATTTGATTATCAAGATGGGCAAAATCAAGAATGACAGCGGCGAGAGAATGGCAAAAGTTCTGGTCTACAATGTGATTACTACCAAGATGCTCTGGACGAAATTTCCCGGGTCTTCTTACACCGATTTGTTGAATATATTGAATCAGGCATCGCCTCAGCTGAAGAAGTTGTTTAATACGAGCGGTTAAAACGTAATCTCATCAACTTCATGATCAAAATGTAAAAATGCAGAATGATATCCATTTTTATAGAATGTCATGCCTTGTGAATTAAGAAAAAATAGTACTCTATTTTTTCACTATGACGTTGTGACCTAGATTTGTCTTACCTATAACTAAACTAAATTTGACAGTACATAATATAAATACTGCATTCTATTTTGGTTCATCCATTACAAGCATAAGGACGACAAAATCTGCAACTGGCGCAGATTCTTTTGGTACCAAAGTAATCTAAATTCGTTGTATTGCCGTTTTCTCGTGGCGGCCATGTATAAAACGCGACACATATTTTTAGTGATGTCAAGTTTAGTTAGTAGTAGTGTAATTTGATGCCAACAGAATCGCCACCATTATTCGATTGTGTGTGCTTTCTGTTACGATGTAATTAGATAAGGACAATATCTTCGGGTATTTTAAACAGTTGATTTTTACTTCCTTTAAAGGAGTTAAACTTGACCACGACTAACAATTTGACTGCTAGTTATGTATGTCATGTCGTGTCGTTATAAAAACTCTATACTTTTAATATATAAGAATAAAATGAATAAACTATAATTATGTATGTAGGAATTAACTCGTTCTGTATAACCAAAATTATTATATACAGTACCCATTTTGTAATGTCTTATTTCCTGGCATTCATTATGTAGCCATTTTTTTATCAGAATAAATGAGAATAAAACAGAATTTTAATATTATTTATTTATCAATTTCTGTATCCACAATAGAAACATAATTGCTGATTTGGCGAATTGCACTCAGTGGGTATTTACATTCATTTCGCTGTTATCAAACGATGTTACATGACACGTAGAAAATTACATTCTTAAACACCTCTACCATTATTAGAAAAATAGTACTCGAAGACCACAAAAGCACTAAGAAAAACAAAACCTACAAAATTACAATTACTGTTTAACGTAAACTATATTTTTTTGTGATGAATGAAAATAAACATGTAACTATAGAAAAAAAAATATAATATAAAAAAATATTGTCGATGCTCTTCTTAAAAACACGCTTGTTCGATGTAACTAGACTTGTACTAGGGCATGTGGAACATAATATACCATTATGATACAGAAATTATAAACACGTTAGTATAATACATAAACTAAGTTATGCCGCTGTTTTTATTTAAATTAATAAATTATGCGATTTAGACAATAAATTAAATTTAACCGGGCGCACGTAAGAGATCTCAAACCGATTGGGTGTTGGTATAGAGTATTATTATATCAAAATATCAAAAAATAGTGCATAATAATAATTAACGCAAGTAATTCGTTCAAGTACAACCCTTAACACAATTTAGAGAACGATACAACAGTCTTGGCGACGAAATGCGAACGTGTTAGTTTAAGTATAAAAGTAAATAATTATAATCTATACAGCCAAATGCTATGGAAGTCTCATAAGAGTGTACTGGCCGCTGAGCGCTTATAACTCGTCTCTGGATGGCAGCTCGTCTTCTTCCTCATCTTCGCTCTGAAACAGAAATAAAACAATTGCATAACGCTCAAGTTCTAACATTAAATTAGACAAGTGTTACCAGAGATTAAAAACGTTATCTGACGGTTCAGTTGATTCGTGCAATTCGATTCTCCTCAGTGACCAATTACCGAATTTGCAGTGGTATGGTTGTAACTCACAGTACAAGCTTTGGTTAGTTTGACATCATCACATGAGTATGTGTTGTCTAGCAATATTTATTTCATTGGCCACCCGAAATCTGGTCATAGACAAGCGTGTAATTTTTTCTCATTATAGACACACTTTATTAGATGCGATTAATTCGCCAAATTCAATTGCATTGGTATTTTTGTCAATACCAAAATAAACTTTATTTATTTACACACAGAGCATATGTAAGAAAATCAATTGATTAACATGGTGTATGGTCGTATAAGAATATTTTGAAGGCTGTACTCACCACGCTGGGCGCTGGCTCGGCGCCTTCTCCGTCGGTCTCAACGAACTTCGTAAGACCCGCGAGCGTCCTCTCGCCATTGTAATCGCGAGCCTGTTAATTAAATAATAGCTGTTAAAGTAAGTGATATAAGGTCTAAAATACTACTAGAAACATTGTGAATAACGTCGTAGTGAGAATTTAAAAACACTGACAGGTATTTTTTGTAAACGTTTGGTTTTGTTGTGGACAAAAAAATACTTAGACTGCTATTCGATATCTAGGCCACTACTCTAACAATGGAATGAGACCATAAAATAAAAAAAAGCATATTAGGAGCCAGTTAGACCGTCTTATGGTTAAGTTTTTATATAATTCTAATAAATAAATATTTCTACAATCTTTCAAAGTAGGTTATAACAATCAAACGTCTTAAGTACGTCGGTTACGGTTTACAAGTTAATAAAATGTAGGTATGAAATTAAATATTGTATATAGGTCAGTAGCCGCATAAAAATTATAGTGGCCAGTACGCGCACGAGGAGGCGTGGATAATAATTTTAATTTCACATTACTGTGCAACCATAATACCTAGAGGCATTATTTCATGAACTGAAAAGTTAACTGCTTATTCTTTGAAATTTTACTTTACTTTCTTAAGAGTATTATAAAGACCCCGCACACTGAGGCGTTAAATGTCATGCGTCAGAATTCTTGCCTATATTACCAAAATGAACTCTGTATAATTTACATAAAGATTGCATTTCTGTGGTAAAAAGCACGCCTCCAGCCCCACACGCGTCGATATTCGTTCGCGTTACCAATAAAATTGCGTTAAAGAATACATTTTGCATATCACCCATTTTTTTTATAATGTGATATAAAACGCCCGCCTTGAACGTAAGGGGTGCAAGTTAAATTCCCGGGCCCGCACCTCTGAGATAATTTTCATGTGCGAATGTCATTTTCAACAATGATTACCATTTGCTGAACGGTGAAGGAAAACATCGTCAGGAAACCCGCACGTCTATAGAAAGGCGTGTGAAGTTCACCAACCCGCACTGGGCCTGCGTGGTGGACTATGGCCCAAATCTCCCTCGTATTGAGGGGGAATGTGCCCGGTATAATGGCAATAGGCTCGCCCCCTATTACATTGGGACCAAAATACATCGGCAAAGTGTGGGCGCACTACAGGCGTGATGATGATGTATTTATTTATGTGATTTTTTTTGAAATTTGTCCTTGCAGTATTTATGCCAATGTCGAGTAATTAATAAATTACTCGACATTGGCATAAATACCGCCAATCACAGCCATTCTTCATCGAATTCAATTAATAATTCATCAAGAGGAACCGACACAAGAAGCACTATTTCCGACGAGATGTCAACAATGACGCGATCGAATTAAGTCGCGTGTCTTTAGTTAGGCCTATGTCATTGACATTTAGTTCTTATTTATATAATTATATAGTACATTTTCAAGTGGTACTACTAGCTGTGGTGTGAACGCACCTGGTTGTCCTTGGTGTACAGCTTAATGGTGGGGAACGAGGTGATCTTGGTGTGCTCCAGCTCGTTGGCGGTGGCGTCGATCTTGGCGATCACCACGTCGTCGTCCTTCTCAAAGTGCTCGCCCAGCTTGTCGTAGATCGGCACCAGCTGCTTGCAGTGACCGCACCTGGCAACACAAACGCAATATCGTAAAAATTATAGCGGCAACAGAAATACATCATCTGTGAAAATTGCAACTGTCTAACTATCACGCGTGACAGACGGACGGACGGCGAAGTCTTAGTAATAGGGTTCCCGTTTTACTCTTTGGGTACGGAACCCTAAAATAAAAATACATACTACAAAAATACATAAATAAAAGTTGTAGATCTTTTTATTACCTACAACTTTGCCGTTTAATTTTTTCTCATAGGACTTGAAGTTTTGCCGGAAATCGAGATAAACCGTTTTTTACCCTTAAAAGCGCACACCCATCCACTTCCCGACCTCAGATCGCCCGTCTAACCGCTCTTCCTTTTTCAACGGGTTTCATACTACTATTATTTTATTTTCATTTTTATTACCATTTTCAAAGGCTTCTACACTGGTCTACAAAGGCAAATTTCATAAATGGCTTTCTCGCAAATGTCCAAATGGTTTAGGTTTCGCCCACAGTTCATTGTACGGTACCCATAGTACAAGCTTTGCTTAGTTTGGTATCATACAATGAGTATGTGTTGTCTGGCGATATTTATATTAATTTTGATGACAACTGACATTTTAGGTATCCACAGAAATGTCAATTTTATATCGCTTATCTATGTAAAGAAATATTCGTTACAGCAATATGTGTGTATGAGGCTACCTACACCTGCTCGTCTGGCTCGCTTTAAGTCGACGTTCGCGTTAAGGTCACCAGCGGTCATTGCCAAGGACGCCGTGTTTTACCAGATGCGTGGATGAAAGTGGTTACTATTTTGTACTTCGTTCGTGTCCAAGTCACAAGAATCTAGTGTTATGATGTTTCAATTTATTTAATACTCCCGGCTTCGCACGGGTGTATTTTACATAGCCTATGTTACTCAGTGATAATGTAGCTTTCTAACGGCAAAAAAAAATTGAAATCGGTCTAGTAGTTTTTAAGTTAATTCGTTACATACAAAAATACAAATCTTTCTTCTTTATAATATTAGTATAGATATGAAATTGTATGAGGCTTAGGATCAATGTGTCAAAACGAACATTAAGATGCTGCACCCTTAGAAGAAAAGAAAGAAAAACCTTGAGGTTCCGTACACGGTTATGAAGCCATACCACGTCTATTCAGTTTCGGGTATGGGAAGTGCAACCCGATGACACAGTTCAATTTACATGACACCATACTAGTTTAACACGAACTGAGCGTGTTTCCGTCCTTATTACAGCCGTAATGCATGGGCGAGACGGCAATATATTTGGTAATGTCTGTTGGTGTACTGTTTAGTTGTAGTTCGTGTACAAAAGAATCTACACCATTGTCCAAGTCATGATTATGTAGGTTGTTAAATATTTGACCTCAAAACAAATTAAACCTTCAACTAAAACAAACAGACTTCTGCCTTACTAAGTATACGATCACGTTGTAAAGTATTTACATAATGTCAAATACAATTTTTGTTTCCGAATCGTTGAACAGCAAACAATGGCGTTTGACACAAATGTTTTAATTACAGATCAGTGAATAAGCGCTAACGAGGCGCCGGACACTTGAACAAATTACGTGACGCAACAACTCACTACACGTCAACAAAAAAAAAAAAAACCGGCCTAGTGCGAGTCGGAATCGCGCACGAAGGGTTCCGTACCATTATCTATAAAAACGAGCAAAAAAAATCACGTTTGTTGTATGAAAGACCCCTTAAATATTTATTTTATTCTGTGTTATAGTATTTATTGTTATAGCGGCAACAAAAATACATAATCTGTGAAAATTTCAACCGTCTAACTATCACGGTTCATGAGATACAGCCTGGTGACAGACAGACGGACGGACGGGCAGCGAAGTCTTAGTAATAGGGTTTCCGTTTTACCCTTTCGGTGCGGAACCCTAGAAAAGCGATGGACTTGCGAGGCTTACGAAATATACCTAAGATGGTGTAATATTGTATTTATATTGTGACAGACAAATATACAAACAAACTCCGAATTTATTAAATTTAAAACACTTCTAATTAATAAATCTTGTTGTAAACTTTTCTTAGACGCAGAGTAGAATTTATATAATACCGTATAGGTAAGAGAGTTATATTTCCTTTAACTTATCGAAACTACCTATTTTAAAAGTTTACATACACTCTGAAACTATGAATTATTATTCCTAATACACATTATTGTGTTTACCGGGAGTTTATTAAACATTATTTTACATATTTTACAACCAATTATAACTAAATTAAAATTTGGTGCTAAAAAAAATATATGGAGGTTATGCTTATATTGAATTGTAAACGATATTTTGGTAGTAGTACAACATGGTAGTTACTAGTTTAGTAGTTTTTTTTTTGTTCGAAATGATGACATTACCGCTTCCATATGCTAAATAAGTTGAAGCCACTTACCAAGGAGCATAGAACTCTACGAGGACCTTCTTGTTGGTGTCGAACACGACCTCGTCGAAGTTGGTGGCCACGAGGGTCTTGACGGGCTGGGCGGCCCAGTCGCTGGGCAGGTCCTCGCTCAGGAGGTGCTGCTTCAAGGTGCCCGCGAAGAAAGATTGCACGAATTCCTGTACACAAAGGAATATAGTCATAAAATTTTATGTTTCAACTTCATAAACATCTTGAGACTTAATGTACGTAAGGATTCCACGTAGTAGAAAAACATACCGGAGCAAAAAAAAAAAAAAAAATTCTTTATAACCTCACTTAACTTTTTTTTTGGGTTTCGGAGTCGAATATCAAAAACGGAATTTTAATTGTAACCGCCACTATGCGCTTAAATATATAACTTGTTTAAAAATACGTGAAAGATGAGTAAGTGAAGTATAAAATAAATTGTCAATACGTTATCCACCTAAATGATTTCTATCGTAATGTATTGAAATCTAGAATAAGATTAATTGTACAGTCACGGAACAAAACGTTTTGTGAGAAAATTTCACTAAGGCTCACATTAACATTGTCTTGTCACACTGATCGTAAAACGAAATTTCACCTGAGCATGATATTTTATCGAAGCTTGAAAGGCAATCCTTACCAAGCGGTTAAAAATCGTAAAATTAGTTATATATAACATTTAACGGCCAGATTTCTGCGTCGTTTGGTATTACGATTTGATCTCGCTTAGTAAGTGGTAGCCGAGTGGTCGAACGCACGTCTTGCAAATCAAAGTGTGCAGATTCAAACCCCAGCTCGCACCTCTGGGTTCCATGTGCGAATCTCATTTTCATCCGAGATTATCACTTGCTATGAAACGGTGAAGGATAACATCGTGAGGAAACCTGCACGTCTGAGGGAACTTGTCTAGTTCTCGATAGATGTGTGAAGTCTGCCATCCCGCATTGGGCCAGCGTAGTGGACTATGGCCTGAAATCCCCCTCGCATAGAGGGGAGGCCCGTGCCCAGCAGTGGGACGTTAAAAGGGCTGTAGTAGCTAGCTAGCTAGTAAGTATTGCCTTTTAAGCCTCGATATGCAGATTATATTAAGGTGGAGAACCTTTTAATACCGTGACTGTACATAGACGGCCTCGCGGCAGTTGCCTTGCCATGTCTTGAGTACGTCATTATGTCGTTCCCAACGACAAATAGGCGTTTATCGTGACGAGTGAAACATGCAATTCGTGACTAATTATATAATTAATGATGGCTCAACATTCATGAAACGTAAATATTGTTACGATAATAATGGCGATTGTTTGAATTTAAGTAATGAATTTAAGAATGTTTTCCTTTTGATTTTATTAATGCTTTTAATGTTCTACAGCTCGTTATGACTGCATCTAATCGATTGTCACAGTCCGATTCGATAAGATTAAACAATAACTTATACATTTCCTTCGAATGTGTATTCGTAAGTTAAATAAATTGAAATATGATTCTTATACACTTGTTTTTCGAAGACGCTGTTCAACGACAAATATAGAAACATAACCCCGAAATTAATAGAAATTTCAACCAGACAAACAAATCAAACAAACAAATCGCCTACAACGATATTTTCAGTCTTCAGTTTTAACTCAAAAAAATGGTTCACTTTTGCATAATGCATTAAAATTATCGCAAATAGTCATATCACCTCCGAACGGGAATACGTCATTAAACCAATAACTCTGTATAGACATTTATTACGTCAATGACCGGCAACCGAACTCTACGTGAGACAAAATGGCAAAGACGTATACTCAATCGTGTTTCTTAAAGTACGTACTTAAGTGTGTTGCTACCCCCTGTGGGCATAGGCAGAATTTAATCATGTTTACGACGGAGAACAAGGAAAATATATTAGAATAAGTATGATAGATGTATAGATATTTCACAATATACGTATTTTTTTCTGATTGAACCATACTATGAGATAGTGAAAGAAATACTACTACTACTACAGCCCTTTTAACGTCCCACTACTGGGCACGGGCCTCCCCTCAATGCGAGGGGGATTCGGACCACGGTCCACCACGCTGGCCCAGTGCGGGTTGGCAGATTTCACACATCTATCGAAAACTAGTCAAGTTCTCAGACGTGCAGGTTTCCTCACGATGTTAATAGAAATAATTAAATAAAAAATATCTCCAGACATAGCACATATTCATTGTATGTACCCAAACTAAGCAAAGCTTGTACTATGGGTACCATACAACGGACTGGGGTGATCCCAGTTACACTGAACGCAGGACAAATTCCGAAAAAGGTCTGCCGAAATTTGCCACTAGCGGGAATCGAACCAGCAACCGTGTTTTCAGTGAGCCAAGCGGCCTTCCCGAGAAAAGAGAATTTCCGACAGATTTTACCAAATTTATTATTATATGTATAGCGTGCATGTAATACCACTGCTTATTTGTAATAATGGAATCGGCCATAAAACAACGATTAAAAATCACTGTTAAATTGACTACACTAATTTCTGATTTGATTTGATACACTGTGTGAACAACACTGATAACCCCTAAACAGGCTTGTAGTACCTTAATTGCCTAAAAACAAGTGTCATTTTTGTGTAACAATCACTCACCTCAATAGTGTTGGCGCTGAGTTCGTTGGAGGCGGGTTTGTACTTGGCCATGTCTTGTTCCAGGGCGATCAGACGCGCCGCCGGGATCTCGTCCTTCTTCATGCCGAAGAACTCAAGGATTCTGTATTATAACATTTTAATTATAATAAATAGCGTAGGACGCTGTTAAAGATGACCCCAGTCGAAAATAAAATCAGGTCAAGTGCGAGTCGGTCTCGCGTACCGAGGGTTCCCTACAAACTTGTAGGTATGTATATATAGTTCGTCCATTACGGGAATCTAAGATGTTTTAACAACAATTATAAAAAGATTAATTACACGTTCTATCTATAAAATTACTGTTTTCGGATTTTCCCTTTTACTTGTGCTATAAGACATATTTTCTTGCCAAACTTCATTATTCTAGATCACCGGGATGTACCCTATAGTTTTTGATTTCCTTGCAAGTATCAAAATATGCGACATAAACGACCGTTTCTTTTGATTGCGTTTATTTTGAAGTTAGATTTTTTTACAGCTCCATCGGCTTGCAGACCTGATACTTTCATGCGTTCCTGAGAAAAACGGTCATGATAAACAGAGAGACTGACAACGAAAGTGGTCCTATAAAGGTTTATTTTTCCTTCTGAGTTGCGGAACCCTAATAAAACTTGCAAATTGTACTGTTAGGGAAAAGAAATGAGAAGTAAACATATCTCACCTCTGGTGTTCATCTTCGTCGGCGTCGATAGCCACAACCATGACTCTGTCGCGGTAGGTCTTGGCAACACCCTTCAGCTCCTCAACGTACTTGTCGAAATCACCATTTTTCTACAACAACACAGAATCTCTTGCATTTCCTTTCTATTCATACACCATGCATTTAAACAGTAGCTGTAGCATGTGCATCAAGAATAGACTTATGTCACGTAATGTGTTGATGCTGTCTCATTCTCTCGTATGAAATAAGAAAGAGAGCGAGCGAGCAAACCCGTGACTGAGGTCTTGTCTTGACATGCATGCTAACCCCTTAGGTCTCTTGTGTGAAAACTATGCTCAAGGATATATTGACATCATCAAAACACTTCATCAAACAAAATTGGGTTATTGAACTAGGCGCGATCACCATAATCGAAATTTGCGTAAGCACTAGCTTTTTTTATCAGCTAACAACGTCGACAGGTATATTATAAATGATCAAATAAAAGTGTATGTAAACTTATTATTAGCAGAGGTCAATCTCCTGGGCAATATCCTCAAGAGTTGGCACCTAACAGGTAAACAAATTAGAAGTGTGAAATCGATTTGAGCTTTTTGCACAATATTAAATTTCTTCGATAATGTACGTGTGCATTTTTAAACAACTTCAAAAAATAAGGTTTTTAATTCGACCCGTATGGTTTTTTTAAGTTGGTTACTTCAAAACTCCATTGTTTGTGAAGCTCAGCGGAGTGGGTTAGTTTTTCGCGGATTATGTCGCGTCCAGTGGTGTTAGCACCCATGTCAAGACAAGACCTCTGTCACGGATTGGCTCGGCCGCTCTCTGCCTTATTTCATACGAGAGAAAGAGATATAATCTACATATTCTGTGACATAAGTCTAGTCTTGGCGTTCATGCTACTCGTGCAGAACTATGTAGACACTACCAAAGGTTGTCTGGTAGAGTGCACTTTTTTAGTGATAAGGCCGCCCATTGTTGCACATTAAATTTACGTAATTTACATTACTTTAAGAGGGGGAACAATAAAGAGGTTTTTATCTAATACGATGTAATTTGATAATCAATGAATACTGTAGCTTTTTTCGTTAGTTAGCTAGAAATAAATTCCGAAAGTCAATGTAAATAAATTTACTATTAATTAATTTAATGACTCCGCAACTCGTGGCGGATTGTCGCTCGGTGAAAGTTCGCGGCAACAGTTCACCGGTTCAATGCATATACCGCGAGACATTCACTTGAGAAAGTAAAAGATGAATACATTACTTTCGAGATCATATAGTTGGGCCTCGAACAATTGACATAGATTTTTTTTATTCCTCCGCGAGCCAGCCAGTACCGTTAGTAATGTACGCATTTGGGCATGGTGAAACGATTATCGATACGGGAAGTAGCGATGTCTCGATACTCGTTCATGGAAACTGGTTTTATAATAATAGCGGCGGCTAGCGAGTCTGGTTTACTCATTACCAAGAACGACACTAAATGGACATCAAACTACGGGTCCATTAAAAAAATACTTGTAGTTAAGTATTTAAACTATCATAACTTTATAAGCGGCGTGTGAGACTTTTAATTAAAAGTTGGTTATCAATTTAAGAGGTTTGTATGAAATTTACTGACTATTACGCCTATATTCCATAAGGGGATAAGCAGGATTAACCCACCAATAGTATTTGTTCCAATGGTATCTGTAAGTATATACCCAGTAAGTCATTACACAAATTGATCACCAATCGTTTGTATTTTGTTGTTCACATATACCACTAAACTATGGTTGAGAGCTTTTAAAATACTGCTCGCCTGCTTACGTTCATGAGAAGAATTGCATTACACTTAGTTTAGTTTGATATAAACAATATCAGAACCATTATAATAAATAATTTAGATTAACCAAAAAAAAATCTGGGGTTTTATTTTATTCTCAATACAATTGCTGTAATGTGATGTCTTTCTTAGTTCTTATTATAGGGTTAAAATAATAGTTAATTCTTACCCTGGACAGGAACAACAGGAGGTGGTACTTGATCTGGCCACCGAAGATCTTGGAGGCGGTCTCGTGGGAGAACTCAACGATGGTGGGCATGCTCTGCACGAACACCCAGGTCTTGAACAGGTCCTCGTCGAACTTCTCCGCATCGTACTTGACGCTTGGGTCTTCGAACTGTTACGTGACAAATATTAACACATAAACTACATTATTAAAGTAAGTTGGTCTATATTAAAGACAACTTCAGTAGAAGTATTATCTTTATATATATTTTTGTGGTTTGCGTCAAGTGTTTTCCTTCCAGATATAAAACTCATTATGAGAATGACACACACTTTAATAATCCTTCTTTGGGTCAGTGTGTACCCTTGGGGGCGCTAAGGAAATAACCCAACCTAACCTAACCTTTTTTTTTTTGTTTGCGCTGGGAAATGCATTCCCAGCGCAAACAAAAAAAAAAAAAAAAACCTAACCTAACTCCATAGAGCCCCCAAGGATACACCCCAACCCTTCTTTGTCCACTTATGCACCTATGAGTCATCTTTGTAAGTTTATATAGATTGTACACACCTATGTATTCAAGAAATAAAGAAATCAGTACACATATTACTGGAGATATTTATCATAAATGGTGGTATCAATAAATTGAAACTCTTATCAATATTTTTAAAGGAACGCAAGAAAAAAAGATGACTTTTGAGATAATGAATTTCCAGGGTCAAGGACTTGACCACTATTATCTTGTATAATTCATAAAATGTTAACTTTAAACGAATGTAGAAATATTTGGTTTCGACATGTCTAAAATTATGTGGTATTGTAGTAAATGTGGTTAAATGCTAATGATGAAAACTCTACCACATTCAATTACCTTTTAGTTCTTAAACAAATTGAAGTCAAAGTACAGTTTTTAGATAATAACCCCATATGACACAACCAGAATAAACAATCTGGTGTGCCAATAGCATTATCTTTAATGCATTGAGGCCAATAAACTTATTATCAATGTGTTGGAAGCCAGCGTTTATGCAAACAAGTAGTTCACATCTATAGATAGAACATGCAACTTAGCTTAATGAGAATAAAACTGGATTATTAGCTATAAATAAATGTGAAAATTTTCTTTATGTCACACAAATATGCAAATTAAGAATGCAAAAATAATTGTCTAACCAATCCAATGAAGAGTACACCATGACAAGATATATATCAAGATATATTTGCCACTGTTATTATTCATATGAGATAGAGAGCCAAAATTAACCTATACAGGTTACGTTACGTTTGCATCAGTATCAAGTATACAACTGAATGATATAAAAATTTGATCGAAATTCGACCGTGTTTTTCCAATTTTTTTCTCGTCGTCAATTTCTATAACTCGTAATATCTCGAGTCCTATGTAAAATTTGCACATTCTGTTTTGTGAATATTGGTAGCCCCCTCTCATTAGTGTAGTTTACACTGATGAATAGGGTTATGGATGTACCCAAAGGCCAGAACACGATACCTGTGACAAATATTCAATGGTCTGTAACTCAGAAACAGTGATAGTTAGGTATAAACTGTCTTCACTAAGCATCCACATATGAGCTGCCGTATATGTACCCAAAGTATTATTTCGGACTTCTGAAACACCCTGTATATCTATCACTAATTTTGTCTTGACCCAACCACCTGTGCTATCAATGCTGAAAGCTTGTAAGACGGCTCAAACAGCATATAATTTTGTGTCACATGTCTATAGGTTATACAAATTTTACACGTGACATACAAGATACTTACGTTCTTGTAGAGAACAACATCTTCGTCTTCCGCCCCCAATTCACCGATAACTTTCTCGTCAGATACAATGGCAAAGACTTGATCATCAACAGCGCTGGCGACGCCCAGGAAAGCCTTAGCCTTTTCGGTGTTGCTGTCAGAGAAGAAGCCGAACACAATCACGTTGTTGGCGGCAATGAGCTCCTTGGCCTGTTCAGCGGAGGTGACTTCAGCAGCCGGTGGGCCAGTCTTCTTTTTCAACCAGTTGACGATGTCATCGGCTTGACGACCACCTGTCATTTGGGAATATAATGTTACAGTTACAGCAAATTTTAATTTATGTTCTACAAGTTGTTCAGAGTGCTACTAAATTTGTACAAGAAATTATGTAGAATGTTGGTCTAATAATTAGGATTGTAATTTCCTTAATAGAATAAGTGTGTAATATGGTATTAAAGATTAATCACAAGTTTATTGATGTAACTGTGCGCCAATTAGTTATGGATTATAATCACAAGTTTATTAATGTAACTGTGTGCCAATTAGTTATGGATTGTAACTATAAATATAGAACTCAATGTACAACCTACCATGATAGGTTTGTTGAAAGAAGTTAACATGCAATTACATGGATAAATCTAAATTACATACCTGAGTAATCAATAGGGCTGCCGTTTTTGAAGAATTTGAGAGTGGGGTATCCTCGGACGCCGTAGCTTTCAGCGAGTTCCTGTTCTTGCGTGGCGTCCACCTTAGCCAGCTTGATGGGGGACTCTTCCTCGGCCAGTTTGGTGGCCGCCTTCGCGTACTCCGGCGCGAGAGACTTGCAGTGGCCGCACCATGGCGCGTCTACAACCATAGAATGAACATATACAACGCATGCCGGCGTAAGCGCGTGCCGACACTATTATCTGACGTGTCACGGGTATATACTATTTCTATAACATAACGCCCTACCAAAACTCGAATTTACATACTTGTAGGGCCAACGGGATGGCAATAGAACGGTCGATAATAGTTAAAACTTACAGAATTCCACTAAAACGTAGTTCGTTGTTGAGACGACACCGTCGAAGTTTGATTTTCCAAGTACCAGCACATTGTCTTCCGTGGGGATATCGTCAGCAATAACGGCGCCTAATAAGGCTATCGCCGTGAATAAGATAATTCTCATTTTGAGATATTCAGTATTTTACAAGCTAACTCGGAAGACGAAACTCAACAAAATGCCGACTCGAGAGTGCCACTTCATTCACTCCTCCCGTCACTTGACGTGGCAGCGTCGATCGTGTGTATGGCTCTGATTGGTTGAAATGTTTTTTTAAGACAACCTGACAGACAATGAACAAAAACAACAATGATGATAGTCACTTTTACAACTAATAAAGAACAGTCTTCAATTTCTTTTGGCTTATAATAGAAGTGTCTCCTAAAATTGAAATAAAGCTTACTGTAATTTAGCGTACTACTTTATTGTTTAAATTGAGGCCAAAAATCATTTTTAATGCTTTTAGAACCTGGTTTTAGAACTGAAGCTCACCTATCAGAATACAAAACAGCTGGTCAATTTGACAGTTCTGTTTTATTTAGTTTTACTAAAGAGGGAAAAGCAAGCAAAAACTACATTTATTTCAGAAATTTATTGATATTGATTAGTGATAACAGAAGTATAATGTGGAAACATGAAATAAAGTTTAAATTAATCGGCTTACCCACATTTGATTCACAATTATCCACCAACATTACTAAATACTACGGTAAATGATTGTTTGTGCATTTATGCCGAATATATTTTTATTAATTCATATTATTTGATGAGGATTTATTGATAATATATTAATAGTACCAGATTATAGTATTTAGCCTATCAGGAACCTGAAAATTTATAAAATAGGTATTTACTTACATAAAGGCTAAATCTTAAAATATGCTTTCAAATCATTTCTATTTATAATTTTATTCTGTAGTGTTTTGTATCTTCCTTTCTCCTCTTTTTTATACTACCAAACATATCACTCATTCATACATTCAAAGACAATTCTTATTTGCAGTAATAATTCACTATAATAATATTGTACCACCCACACGGGCCTCGTTAACTAACACAAACAAAGCGCAACTGTAATTTACAAATGCTGGCACGCATACCATTCTACTATAACAGATTTATTTTAGAAGTTTTGAATTTGGAATCATTCCAATTTTTGTACTAGCGTCCTTCCTCATTAATAGTGGTGAACTTGTAACTACATTGTCTGTGGTAATTAAATATATTTGTGCAAAATTTAAGGTATGTGAGAGTATGTTATTAATGTGGTGTCTAAGAAAATATACACATGGTAAATTATTTCATAAAACAATGCAAAAACTTTGCAAAAATCCAAGTATATATCAAATTACTAAACATGTGACTATAGGTATAGATATAGCTGGCAGAATTTAATGTTGGCATCTATTTTTATAGATTTCTCTGCATGTTTTTAAGAATTTTTATCCTATCTTTTATATCCAGCGTGTCTCAGAAAGAATGGATAATCCTGGAGCACCTAATAGTACAGCTATCTGTCGATCAAAAAAAATATCCAAGAAAAAAATCCAATTGGTGCCCAAATTATGAAGTTTAAAAAAAAATACATTTTTTTTAACCTTACTGTACTTACATACACACCACGGCCGCTAATGAATGAAATTTGTTGCTTATCTTATTCCTCACAGACATTCTTATTATAACTACAGTAAATAGTATGAGTACCTATTGTAATTTAAAAAAAAAAAATTGACAACTTAATCTTTTAACATGAAATTTGAAAAAAAATTATTGACAGAGTTTGAGAGCCTAACATGAAAAAAAAATGTGGCCAACTATTTAAAAAAAATGTGCAGTTAATGCAGTTAACAAAATGGTATAATACATAAATGATGTTGATGTGATGTATTTATGGTAAATATGCATTATTGCTATTCAAATGTAAAAAGAGTAAAATTGACTGAAGAAATCTTGTCTTAAATTGTAATAATAAAAAGCGTTAAGTTGTACTTATATTCATCTTTATTTTATAAGAGGTGTTCGAATTGTCTGCCACCGACTCAGATACAAAATTGACTTCTTTTAATAAATGCTCTTTTACTGGAATCTCGAAGACGCCGTGCACTGTGTACTGAAAAAAAAAAATCATCCCTACCACATTAGACGGGTTCAAGCTCTACTACCGAGAGATTACAGTGCAGGATTGTTTTTTTGCCGACAAATGCTTGCAAAAATAGATCAAGATCCACAATTATTCGACTACATTCTGTGAAGCGTCGAACCCACTCTCAAAAAAGATGGATACTTCAACATGCATAATCTGCACAGCTGGCAACCTAATATATATAATAGGTACATAATGTGGGCACCAATTGGATTTTTTTTTTATCGCCAGATAGCTGTACTATAAGGCGCTTCAGGATTATCCATTCTTTCTGGGACACGCTGTATATATCAAAAAAGTTCCTATTATATTTTATAGACTGTTTTGCTGTATTACTTGAAACAAAATTAAATCAACAAAACCCATTGCATCTATAAATAAACTACACATTTTCTTCGTTCCTTACTTGCCCCCATTTAATCAGCATAGAAAAACGTGAGGCTTAAATAGACTTTAAACTGTTACTTTACACATCTACATAAATAAATTTAAGTCACCAGAAAACACACACTTATTAGTCTGAAACTAACCCATACTTTAATTATAGGTACCATACAATGGACTGGGGGTCAGTCCTAGTTTCACCCAGACACCTGCAGTTTCTGAATAAGTCATTTCTCAAATTTGCCACTTACGCAAATTGAATCTGTAACCACTTGGTACAGTGAACCAGTCAGAAAATGCTCGAAACACGAGATCAAATCGTTGTTCAATGCATCAATGAATACATCATCACTCCTGTATTCCCGGAAGGGGTAGGCAGTGGCGCACTACCGGGCACCCACACTTAGCTAATGTATTTTGGTCCCATCCAATGTAATAAGGGGGAGCCTATTGCCATTATACCAGGCACATTCCCCCTCAATATGAGGGAGATTTGGGCCATAGTCCACCACCTTGGCCCAGTGCGGGATGGTGAACTTCACACGCCAACAGATAAGGAAAGTCTATAGGATAGACTTTCCTTATCTGTTCAGCAAGTGGTAATCATTATTGAAAATGACATTCGCACATGAATATCATCTCAGAGGTGCGAGCCCGGGATTTTAACTTGCACCCCTTGCGTTCAAGGCGGGCGTTATACCGACGAGGCTACCACTGCTTCATATTATGCATTTAATAAAACTGTTCTACTACTACTACAACCCTTTTAACGTCCCATTGCTGGGCACGGGCCTCCCCTCAATGCGAGGGGGATTCAGGCCATAGTCCACCATGCTCACCCAGTGCGGGTTGGCAGACTTCACACATCTATCGAGAACTAGACAAGTTCCCTCAGACGTGCGGGTTTCCTCACGATGTTTTCCTTCACCGTTTCATAGCAAGTGATAATCTCGGATGTAAATGAGATTCGCACATAAATCCCAGAGGTGCGAGAAGGGGTTTGAACCTGCACACTTTGATTTGCAAGGCGTGCGTTCGACCACTCGGCTACCAAAGCTGTTCAATTAAACTTAATCCTGGTTAATACCAACGTGACTAATATAAAATGAAATAGAGTCGCATTATGTTTATAAACATCAATTTTGCTTTTAATTTATGGATTGTTTTCACATTTCGAATTATGTTATGATTGCAGATGCCAGAGTTGACCGTAACATCAGAAATTTACGAGGAGTATGATTATAGAACCAAAATAACACCAAGCACTGAAGGAAGTAAGTGTAGCATATTAAATATAATAATATTATAGAGATATAAGATATTCAGTCTTTATTTATATTGACACTAAGTAGATATATCTTCAAACCAAGTCAGGAAGATTTGTTTGTGTGATTTTAGTATAAATACTTACTTACCTATATGTTTTGTTTCTAGGCTCAATTTTGTTTTCAATAAATTTCAGATGTTATATCGGAGTTTCCATTTCTGTTACCGCTAAGTGGCAACTCTGCCACATATGATGATGATAATGATCTAGATGTGGAGAGGCCACAGAAAGAAGTTATCAAGATAGGTGAGTAATAGTAACATTCCTAAGTGGTGTAATTATACCGTCTAGGTACTGGAGGAAATTTATTTCATCGAGTATCTACCTGTCTATATAAATATCCTCTCACAAAACCTTCCCATGCTATGTGAAATTTATTTTAATTAGTAGACATTCTTAATTCCTTTACCTTCACTCTAGTGTTAAAGGATCGAATCATTCCTATTGGTGGAATTTCCTTTGTATGTCATTTTTTTTTTATTCCTGTAAGTAGGATTAAAAACACTTTCAATAGAAATTATCAGATTATGCCGCCCGCCGGTTTGTAATGCTGCTTCCAATGGGAAGAGCCGATAAGAAACTCAATGGTTACTCGTTTCAAAATAATAGTTTGTTATATACAGTCTCAGAAGCAGCAACGCCATGTGAGTGGGCAGCACCTTTGCCTTAATACTAGAAAATAATCATACTCAAGCAGGCTAATATTCGATACAAATTCTGGCATTACAAATAGGAAGCTAGTACAGTAAAGTGAGATTATTCTAAATCACAAGTGGCTATACAAATAATTGCTTTGGTGTGATACCTTCTGTATGCCCGTGAAGACATAAGTTTTATCTCTTTCAACTGTCAGATTTGTCGAGAAAATGACGTCACTTCGAGCTTTTTGTACTGGACATGGCTCGGTGTGACGTCATTTTCTCGACAAATCTGACAGTTGAAAGAGATTAAACTTATGTCTACACCGCTCATGCACTAGATAGAAGAGTCAACGATAAGTTGCTATACCGTTAAGTTTTTGGATGGGTCTTCAAAGCCAAAGCAATGGCGACTAACCGTTTTGTTTTCTAGAGCACAGTTCCAAAACCAAAATAGCATTAGTGGGGTTGCAAGTGTGGCGAGGGGCGTTCTTGTTGGGAGATTGGCTCATCCACCTCGGGCTGCGCGGCGCGCTGGCCGGCCGCGCGCTGCTCGAGCTGGGCGCCGGCACCGGCCTCGCCAGCATTGTAGCCGCCTTGTACGCTAACAAAGTTTTGTGCACAGGTTATTGACTTTTATTGCTATCTATAGGTATACATACTAATATTACAAAGAGGAAAGATTTGTATGTGACGAATAAATTTAAAAACTACTAGACCAATTTCAAAAATTTTCTATATTTATTTAAAACATAGGCTATATTTATTTATACCAAAATGTTAAGGAAACATATCCACCCGTGCGAAGCCGGAACGGGCCACGAGTATCCTCTATTGCATTGGCGCCGCAGAAGCCATGTTTTTTTAAATTGAGATATGATTGAATTGAGAGATGCAACCTTCTACGATCTGTAGTTATAATAAAAAATAATATTATAACACTTGTACCTAATCCTCCAGAAGAAATAATAATCAATGATTTCTCAGTCTAATAAAATCCCATAGAGACCAATCTTAAGAAAAGTTATGCAAAAAAAAAAATACACATTTCTAGTAGGTAATTGCACTGCTCTATCTTAAGTAAAGAGAGGGAGATAGGAATATATTAAGTGTGCAGCCTTAAAACCTATAGAATATAACAATAATTTATGCGTGCTTTTCAGATATCAATGTTGGCGGCATATTGGAACTGATAAAGTTGAATAAGAAATACAACAAGAAGCTTATAAGATGTCCGTTCCAAGTGATGCCGCTGGACTTCACGAACACGGCGTGGAGTCCGCAGCTACTCGACCAAATCAAACAAACTGACATTATTATTGCTGCTGACGGTACGTCATTGTTCTATAGAATTACGACCTGCAGACACTGGCGTGGTCAAAGTCAATTTTATTGATGTGAAACATCTAATGGCGCGCTTGGCAAGTCAGAGCAACTGTTGATGCCGCGATGCCGTGATGCGAAAACTTCGAGCAGCTCCGTGGCTCCTCGGTTTTTTTCGCCGCTTAGACTCCGCCCACCGGCTGACTCCGCTCACTCGCCGCTACGGCGCTTCTCTCTCTCTCTACTCTAAATAACATAATGTTTCACATCTGCCAGGCGTCTCGCGACGGCTACCTTTTTTTTAAAACAAGCTGAGCCCGCGACCTCAATCAACTCAACCTTTTATTTTGCAGTAATTTACGATGATGATGTAACAGCGGCGTTTATAGCGACAATACAAAAGATACTGAACACGCAACCGCCAAAGACACTGTACGTGGTGCTCGAGAAACGATACGTATTCACTATAGAGCATCTTGACGCAGTGGCGCCCTGCTACGAGACATTCCTCACCCTCCTCGACAAGATCAAGACAGAAAACACGCATTCCACATGGACCATCAAACAACTGCCTCTAGACTTCCCCAAGTACTTTACCTACGAGCGAGTCAAAGACCTAGTCTTATGGCAAATATCCTCCGAACCTAGCAGCTAATCCTCAAAAGACATTAAACTTTATTTATACAAAACAAAGTCTCATTATTGAAAGTCAACATTATGCGAATATAATTTTTACTTCAATTTACTTAAGACCCCTCAACTATACATAAATACGGTGCTACTTCAAGTTAGATTTCCAATAAATAAACGTGAGACATTAACTCAACTATATAAAATTTCAACATGGTACAAAAAAAATCGTGTGTTCTATATAAAAAAAAAACATTTCGAATAACTTATACCATTTTTTGGCAGACCTTTCTAAATCGAAGGCAGAAAGTGGAAGAGTCGTATCTCGAAAATTTACCTAAATGATTTATTGATATAGAATTGATCAGAAAAAAAGGCGCGTCGAATGGTCTATGCCTCGTCTGCCTAAAAAAAATAGAATTAAAAATTTCTAGATATACTAAGGAGGTTATGAGTTTTTGAAATAGTTTTTCGGCTCTGGTGTAAAATTGCATATTTCGAGCTACGACATATCTGCTTCCTGCCGTCGATGTTTAGTCTCTAAGACAAATAAATAAATCTAAACTTAAAATTATTTTTGAGTGGGCCAAAATTCATTGTATTTTGTTAGGAATGTTTTCCTGAGCTCTGAGTTGCGCGCCTGTTGGTCCTTCTCTTTGCTGAGCGTCTCCACGCTCTGACCGACGCACAGGTCTCCCGTGAAGTGGATGATCACCACTTGCGTGTTGAACGTTACGTTCTTGTCCGGGCTCTGTTTTGAGTAGTTCGTATGCGGCCCGAAGTCCATCGAGAAAGGCAATGATAAATCATCTGTACAGAAAAAAAAGTTGCTCATATGACCTGGCCCTTCAACTGTCAGATTCGTCGAGAAAATAACGTCAGACCGAGCCATGTCCAGTACAAAAAGCTCGAAGGAAGTGACGTCATTTTCTCCACAAATCTGACAGTTGAAAGAGATAAAACTTATGTCTACACGGTCATGGTTAGTTAACTTTGTTTCCCGCCGTGGTTTACAGGTCGCTTACAAACCGCACCTATCTAGGGTGTATCAGAAGTTCGATATAAAATTTCAGGATACCTATAACAAATACTCAAAGGTCTGTAACTCAGAAACTTTGATAGTTAGGTATAGTCTGCCTTCACTAAGGATCTACATATTAGCTGCAATAAATATACCTTAAATATTATTTCGGCCTTCTGATACATCCTGCATAAGTATCTTGGTTTATTAGACGCGCCTGATCGGTGGCGCTGTACAATTTTGCGCGTGCGAATCAAACCCACGGTCTGCTTATAATATTTATTGCGGCATTAGCAATAATTATTAAATTTATTGCTAATATTAAATTAAATCCAAAATTGGCCTAGTAGAGATCACTTTTAGTGTTAAGGCCACCCATTGTATACTTTAAATCTAGGTATGCGTAGTTTGTATTAGTTTAAGAGGTGGAGAAATGAAGAGTTCTGTCTATCTAGATGTTACAGTTGGTTCCATGATTATAGTAACTGCTGCAGTAGCGATGTAAGCGCAAGTGTTGCTGCTACGTACCAGTAGCGTACTCCTCCGCGCCCTGCACTGAGGAGTCGCCGGTGCACTCCGGGCCGCAGCGACCATCCTTCAGAATACCGCGCATCGTGGTCAACTTGCTGATCGCCTTCTCGCTACTCTTACTTAACTGTTCATTCTTGTGCTTGTCTATGTTGCGTAAAAACTTTTTCATCTGAAATGGTCATAGAAAAAGAAGGCAGAATGGCAGTAACGATAGTTTGGTATGAAAGCAAGATACATGTGATTACTATTACACGTAGGTAAGTATATAAAGAGTCAGGCACCAATTCGACGCGTGTTTACTAGCTTAAATGGTATATACACCTTTTGTAACTTTAAATAAGTTGGTTAGTTAGTTTTGGAACTTTAGTGTTACCGTTTTTGATATTTTCTTAGGAGGATCTTGGTAAGACATCTTCGGTTCCCCGGGATTACTGCCGACGACGCACATAGTATTCTTCGGAATGTCAAAATCGGAGTAAACAGACGCCTGTGCCTCGACTGGTTCCTTCTGCCTTGATCCCGTTGACGACTTGCTATTGGTTGGCATGTATGCTGCTTTTACCATGTTCATGTTATCCTGTTTCTGACTCGCAGCTCTGTTTTTGGCCCTTTGCTTCCTCTGGACCGGAGACTCATCTTCGTTGGAGAGGCTCTCCTCAGACGTGGAAGGGAAAACTTCGTTGAGGCTGAGCACCTCCACGTTGCATTCGTCGAGGTTGGACGGATTTTCCAAGTCCGCCACTTGACACAAGTGGTCAGTGGAGTGTATGCTTATAAACGACTTTTGTCCGGCGCACAGCGGGTCCTCCTCATTCGACGCGGAAGGCTTCTTTGAAACTGTCACTGAAAACGTAAATGAGATTTGAATGGGGAATGTGTTTTATTGAATTATCGCACAAGAAATACGCACCAGCGTACGCGCAGCTCTCGGTGCGGTTACAACTGAATGCTTCTCCTACAAACAAACATTGTATCGTACAGTAACATATCGATCATGGACTCGCGGCACAGGGAGGCCAGCACTGCTAGCAGTGTATTACCTTCATATTCAGCGTTATCAGCCACCTGCTGGTCTATCCAACATTTATCAGGTAATTTTTGTGCATTCCTTGAGTGTGACATTATTTAAACAACAAATTTCAGTGTGTGAACTGTCAAATGGCTTTCCATTTTTCTATTTATTTGGTTGCCCTTGACGGTTCCAATTTTAATATTTTTAATCACTGTTGAGATTGTACGGTGATAGTCCGACCTTTTTACTCGTTATCTCCATAATAGAGGTTAGTTCTTTGTCTATGGGTCAGTGAATCTTCATGCCGTGTCCATATTTTATGATTAATAGCCCGACAGTGGCGAAGCAAAGGAGGGTTATGATTTTAACGGGTTCTTTTACTATCCGGGAATTCCGTAACAACTCTACAGACCGAAAATACGCTCGCTACCACACAATTTTAGTTTAACGTCGAGAAAGTAATGGTAGATAATTAAACAAATAAAATTATTGAAAATAATCTGTTATATTTCATTTCATCATACGAACAAATAATTACTGAACATTACAATCAAAATGGAACAATACAAAACATAACAAGGGTCATAAATCAGTAAATACTGAAAATGAAAATACAAAAACTAAATTTAAAATATTGTGTTTGTAGGTATATGACAGAGATGTAACTTTCCATATGTAAATAAGGTGATAACTTCATAAATTATTGGAGATATTGTTTACAAAGTGTTTTAGAACTACAATATGGATTAGATTGAAGTGAACTTATAAGGCATCGCAATACCCTGCCGTATTTTGATATTCCATGCCAATAACTAATTATTTATTAATATCTACCTGCATTTTGATCCTGAGATAGTTTTATTCATCTAATTAAATAATTATGCTACGTATTTGATAAAATTGATTTCGATTTGTCTATAAAGATTAATTTATCAGTCTGCGTTATCAAGCCGTGGGTGTAATCAAAAGGTCAATGAGGAGGTTAAAATGTATTTTAAAAATGTAGACTTTTGTCTATAATACCTCCACTCGAAAAAAACCTTAAATATAAATAGCCTTTGGAATTGGAACAAGACTCAGCTTGAATATTTCATTGGACAATAATACAATCAGACTTTTGTTAGGAAACAGTTGTACTCAATAGAATTTTAGCATTGACTGCTCGCTTCTGTAGAAGCAAATTAAAACCGACTTTAATCACAAAAGAAATATGAACTAGAATACTGTGGCAAGGTTTTCATAGCGTGTTCTTAGTACGGGAAAACGTGACCTCTAATTTGACTGTATTATCACAGTGACAGACAATCCCGGGATCAACACTCGACACCGGCGGTACTTCTGACCATTGAACTAATGTCATGTTAAAACTGTCGCTGAGGGCCTCTTTGAAATTCAACATTAAACATCTATAGGGTTGAATCGATATAATTAAGTACTCGATAAGTACTAATCATTCGACACCAAAACAAATACATTCAATATCAATACTATTATGGATATCGATACAATTTGAATAACGAGTAAGCATCGATAATTATTACTTGGGTAAATGAATTGATACTTAACAGACATGTATTTCTAATAGCTTGGAATCGACCTCCCATGCACTGCTGCGTCATATACTGCCGTACAAAACGGACGACGATCTTCCGAGATCTAAGTTCAGAACAAGAAAAATAATAATAGGTACGTCATAATTTAGTAACTTAACTATTGCCATCCATTTCATGGACACACGTACGCTTACAGCTAGAACACTATCGTGAACGGGGCAGTGACAAAACGTATTCACTCGACAAAGAGACATACGTCCGATTTAAAAACGATCGATCGATCGGCGCGGATGCGTTTCGAGTAACGATAGAATCCGTCCCACCGATCGTATTCACTAGGAGACGGCCGCGCGAGATCCCCGCTCGCGGTCGGACCGGGCCAACCGCTATACGGAGCTCTTCCGCTCCGAGATGGAGGACCGCTTGCGGCTCTGCACGGCGCCGGAGCCGAGCTTGCGCTTGGCGTCGCCGTGCGCGTGTGCAGCGTGCGCGGCGTGCGCGGCGTGGCCGTGTGTGTGAGAGGGAGCGGGCGCGGGGTAGGCGCCGGCGCCGGCCATGCGGTTGGCGTTCTGCAGCGCGGAGGTCTTGCGGCGCGCGGCGGGCGCGTCGGCGGGCGGCTTGCCGGCGGCGGGCTTGGGCTCGGCGGCGGGCTGCTGGTGGCGGCCCACGGCGTGCCAGCGCTCGCGCGCCGCGCGCAGCGACTCGCGCATCCGCTCCTTGGCCTCGCCGCTGTCCGCCAGCGTCTGGTTCAGCATCTGCACCGTCTGGTACAGCGCGACCGGCCCGAGCAGCCCGAAGTCGTGCAGCGAGCACACGTGCAGCACGAAGTTCCTGTAGAGGTTCTTCTCGAGCAGCTCCCGCCCGCGCATTCGCAGGAACGTCTGGCACGCGACCGGGATCTGGCAGTCGCCCACGTAGTTGTGCTTCATCACGTGCAGATTCCACATCTTCATCAGCTCCTTCTCGCCCTCGTTCACGTCCGTGAACTCGTCGATCATCATCATCGTCTTCTGCTGCAGCCAGAGCGGGTCCGTCTCGCTCTCCGAGTCGATCTCCAGCTCCTTGGGGTACACCGGCAGGCACGTGATCGTGTGGTGATATAACCTGCGAGAAAATAATAACATTTAGAAGTTGGCAGATTGGAGCACTTTAGTCAAATCAAAGAGCCTCCCTCAGCATTCGCGCACATGATTTTATCTCTAACCTGTTGTGTCCGGTGAGGTAGGGTCGCTGGGCGTCCGCTACTTCAGCGTCGTCCAGCTCCAGGAACTCGGCGAGGCTGTGGTGGTGCGGGCGGCGGCGTGCGCGCGCGCGCCACACCAGCACGTGTGTGAGCGAGGTGCGGCGCGTGGGGCCGGCCCGCGGCGCGCCGCCCGCCCCGCCCGCCCCACTAACCCCGCCCGCCCCACTGACCCCGCCCGCCCCGCCCGCCCCGGCAGACGGTCCGCCCGCCCGCCCCTGCGCCGCGATAAGGTCGTGCGGGGACCCCGTATACGATCCGTCGTATAGCTCATTGATAGATACGTCTATGCGAGCTCCGCCCGGGATTGGCTGCGATCGAAATTAACTAAGTTATTGCTTTTAGTTTGCAAGTTTTGTTTGCGGTAACACTGTCAATAATGTAATGTATTTTATGAGGCGTTTAAAATTTAACGAATTTACTTTCTTATTGAAACTGTCTCACCTAAACATTAGTAAATACGATAAAGAAAACATCACCCATTTGTATATGTGTATTGAAAATTCTATTAATTAAACAATTATGTGACAATATCAAGATCATTCAATTACAAAGAATTTAAACAGTTATACAGTATATATGCATTGCGCTAAAGAATACTCACGAAGTATGTGAAGTTGAACCTTGAGTGACACAGTTTGAGATGTTTCAATAGTGAATAGAGCGTCCCGCAGTCGAGCGAGCACCACGGACAGTGCAGGTCGTCGCACGCTTCCGTCTGTTGCCGCGAATTATTATTGTAAAGGAACTGATATATGATCTGTTGACGTTTCGATTCACTGTCGCATACATCCGACTTTATTTTGTCACCTGATGAAAATATGGTAGATATTGAGTTTCTTTTGTTTTTTCCTGGTTCTGTGGGTTTCAAAGTACATTTAGAAAAGGGCTTAACAAAGCCGGTGACAATTTTTTTTAAAACGAATTCTGTTTCAATGTCAATAAAGATTGAATTTCTTTGATAAAACGAATTCGTCAAAGACAACTCACCGTTTTTAATATCACTAGTACTACACTTTGAAGTGGATTGTCTGTCTTTGTTAGATGTATCCTTCTTGATGCCATTCTCGTTGTTCTGTTGGTAGAGTTTGGGCCTGTTTACCAAACCATTGGTTGGCTCCTGGCTCCAACTTAGCTTCAGTTTTAATAGGGGCCGCACTTTAAACACGTCAAACGGGTTCGATTCCGCGTGGAGATCGTTTTCCTGTTGATATAGAGGCAATTAAATAATGTCAAGTTTCATAACCAAAAGTGTTTTGTAGATGGAATATCATTTACTATTTGTAAACGGAATTTAGGAACCGTAATTACTCAGACAAACGGATATATTTTCTTTCTATACAAATAAATAAATCTAAAATGAAGTCGCCTAAGTTACTTCTTGTAACATCAGCTATCTGCCAGTGACATTTATAGGTAGCTTACTACTTTTTTACGAAATGATGAAATTTAATGGAATAAGATGAGGAATGGCATCACCTGCGACTAGCGCGGGTATGTCGCCAATGTCAAGTAATTAATAGCAAGGACAAATTCAATAAATACACGTAATAAATAAAAATGAATGATGACAGTGATAAAGATGGCGGATGAATCCCTTATGCATTTAGTAAAAAGCTATTATATTGACATTAAACTTCTTCATTAAACTTCAGTGTCATATATCGTCAGGTGACAGAAAAAACTCACTAATTACAAAAAAATTGGAAAGGTGTGTTTTTACCCTAAGCAAGCAATGCAATACTTTACAGAATTCCAAGAAGCAACCTATGGATATGATAACTTTTTCTGGGAAAGATGTTTAAAGTACATACATACATACATATACTCACGCCTGTATCCCATGGGGGTAGGCAGAGACTACCGTATGCCACACGCTACGATCCCGACAAACCTCTTTCGCTTCATCCACAGTCATACATCTTTTCATGCACTTCAGTTGTCGTTTAAAGTACTTAGTGTAAAAATACACCTTCCCTATTTTTTGTACTTAGTGAGTTTTTCCTGTCCTCTGACGATCTTATTTATTTGTATAAATGTGTTTGCATATAGGCATTTTCGAATGGGAATGGAATAGGCATTTTCATCGAATTTCGATTTATTAAAATTTTGAGGAATGTCACTCCAAATTTGTTTTAAACAAACTACTATTGAACTATATTCAACATCTCTGAAAATATTGCTGATTTGCGACCGTGAGAATAATGATGCCAATAAAATTCCCATCTGCAGGATGGTTACATATCTCGGTTACAAATCTGTTACAATCACCTTCTGTTGAAATCCATTAATAAACTGCCATTTTGTTTGGTTTCAAACGAAAATTGATAGCATTAAGTTACATAATCGCGTAGCTGCGTGCATTTGTATTGTCGAAAGGGAAATAATAAGAATGATTGACCAACATTAGGTATTGTTTCCCACTGGGCCATGAGAGCCTTGTGCGGCGACCGCGCGATGGTCGCGCTGCGTCCGCCGGGCGCCGCGTCGTGAAGCACCAAGTCGTACTCCCCATTGGTCAGCAGACACCTATTATGCTTGTCGTATACAATCAGCTCGCTGCCATACAACTTGCTCCATTTGCATTCACCCGAGTTCATGTGCTCCGTGGACTTGATGCGTTTCGTTACGGGCTCTAAAATTTTAATAACATAGCCCCTGCTAAATTAAGAGACAACGTGAAAAAAAATTACTCGCTCTGTGGCAATTGCATTAAAAAAAAATTGATACAGGTTTTATAGATAAGCACAAGTTTAGTCGGAGGACACCATTTGGTCCATGGTATTAGAATTTTATACAAATTCAAACATAGACTTCAGTGCCCAAATTTCCTAAGGTAGTATACATTGTTTTGAGGGGTTATAAATGTGCTTGGCCACCATGAGAGGGTCACATAAGCTGAATCAAACCACAGACAAATGCAAATGATATAGGAGTAAAAAAGATGCATATAACAGACGCACAGCATTAATTTTATTGATTTTAGAACAGCACCCTTAGCATGACTGTATAGACATAAGTTTTATCTCTCTTAACTGTCAGATTCGTCGAGAAAATGCCGTCACACCAAGCCATGTCCAGTACAAAAAGCTTGAAGTGCTACAGGGCCAGGAAAGAGAAGTGTCCTTATCATCAAAGGTTGAATAATTTTCTTAAGTTAACTTTTAAGTAGTCAAGCAGTCATTGTTTGCTTGTCTATTGATTGTAATGTGCACGTAATAATATTTAATGCAAGAATAAATTCAGGTAATAAAATTTAATGCAAGCAACTTACCATCGCAGTTCCCATTAGTTATCTCACTGGAGCTGGCTGTACCATTTGTTGTATTTGATCCAGCCCTGGTGACAGTCACCCTAAGCATGAGCATATAGGACTTCACGTTAGGACCCTGGGAGGGACTGAATGTGTCACTCGAGATGCTGACTGCAGAGGCCATCGCTGGCGGCTCTGAGGTCGACGGATTTAGGGGTACTGAACAGCTTCCAACCTGTTGAGTAGGTAATCAATATTATAAGTATCCCTCCTAGATACCACATAAGTTGACAAAATGTACGGAATTAAGGTTATTAACATGTATTAGGAGGGCTATGGTCTATGGTCTCTTCTTCCTCTTTTTGAGGAATTACTGCACCTGCGATTAGCCTGTATTTATCCTCTAATATAGAGTAATTAATAGCAAGGATAAATTTAATAAATACACATTACAAATCATAATGGGTGATGAATGTGATAAAGATCTACTTGTATGGTCAATAGCAAACAATTAGCCCCCCCCCCCCCCCCCCCCCACACACTGGGGCGTCAATGTACGTAATTTTTTTGCCATACCAAAACAAACTGTATTGACTCATAAAATAGTTAATTCTTCAACTGAACGAGTCTGAAAGGGCAAGCAAATTTTGACACGAGGGAGTGTGGCTTCTAGCACAGAAATTCAATCTTTATTTAAATTGACATAGAATGTTGACGCCCCAGTGTGCCGGGGTCTTTACCTGCCATTAACTGTCATACAAATCTATAGAGAAATACCAGAATAGAGTGTACTCTATTGCAGTAGTAACTGCATACTGCAAGATTACTGGCAATGAAGTATAATACTATATTTATATCCATGATCTTTGTCACATACAGGACCCATTTAAATTTTATAAACTGAGCATTTTTCCTAGCTATTAATTTACTTGACTAGTTCTCAATGCGTGAAATCTGCCAACCCGCACTGGGCCAGCGTGGTGGACTATGGCCTGAATCCCCCTCGCATTGAGGGGAGGCCCGTGCCCAGCAGTGGGACGTTAAAAGGGCTGTTAGTTATTAATTAATTAACATTGGCTGAATCTGCTAATCAGCGGTGCAGTCTATTCCCCATCTTATTCCATTAATTAAATCATTTTGTAGAAAAGAAGCATAACACTATACTTTGTTCTTGTAAGTGCAAATAATAGTTAAATAAATATGTATAATTAATGCAGGGAGTCACATAAATTGATGACATGGTCAAATGAACATAAATGGAACTCACAGAAACTTCTACAATAGCTGATGAGCTTTCTTTTCTTTTCTTGTGGCAAATCTTTAGCAAGAGCGTCTCAACCTTCACTAGGTAGTCTCTAGGGTCGTCCAGACTCTTATCGTAGAAACCCAGGAAGGTAAGGGTCATGTAACCTCCTAAACTGTTAGGCTGCAGGTCAGTGCTCTTCTTCAATGTGATCGTCTCCAGCAGGCTATCCACTTTAAAGCCAATACGACTCTTATTACTCCTAGACATCCTTCTTTTCATGTATGATACTGTTCTATTCAAGAATATCGGCTGAAAGGTAACGAAACTCCAATTAGTACTTCGTCCCGCCGATTATTGGCATTTTAAAGTTGAAACATACATACCGAGAGCATATTGCGAGTCCGCAGAAATCTGTATATCTGTGTAGGCTCTGCAAAACGTTTTGAATACACATTAACACAAATTACTCACAGGAAACGCTTACTTCGATATCACCACCGTTCTAACTTACTTTCGAATGCCTGTAAAAACAATTCATGGTCAGCCTGTAAGTGGTCAATTTTGGAATTCTTATTCGTTTCATTGTCTTTATCTCGCTTCTTGGGAGGCATTTTTTAGGGTTTTTATCTAAATTGTTAGTGAAACCGCCAAGTTCATCAGTTCGTTGACATGACAGCGTCAGGTTATGGGGTTACCGTACTAATATATTACCCTAACTTCAGGTTATTAGTTAGAGTTGGGTCTGCTTCACTTCCTCAATTATTATTATTTTAATGTTAACTGTGATTAATAAAAAAACATTCGCAAGGAAACGTATAAATAAATCAGAACCTCTATTTCACTCCTAACAATTTCTTGAGGTACTATTCAAGCCCATAGGGAATATTTTAATATGTACTAGCAACAAAAAGCCATAGACCTTTTGTTTCTAAAATAAGAGACACAGTTATCAAGGATATTTAGCCGAATACTTTTAGTTAAATTATTGAGAATACTCGTGCGTGATGTTGTATCAATCAGTTTCTGAACTGATAATAAAACGTCATCACTTCCGTACGTCAAGCCAATCTATGTCAATTTGTCTGAAAGACGGAAATCCAACACGAAAGTTTATTTTTACTTTCCAAAAATGTTGTTTAGGATATTTCTGTATTTATAATGATAAACAATGCGAAAACTTAGCAATGAGAACAGAATAAAAAAGCGCCTACGAAATATTCAAAAGAAAGCAATCAAATGTGGCCTAGATAGGGTGTTAATAAAGCAATATAATTATATTTCCGACTATCACAACAAAATACAAAACAATGGGATAAACAAAAGATTAATTGCAGGAATCGCCATAGTTTTTATATCATTAGCAATTAGTGTTAGCCTGGTGAATAATATTTTAAGCGCAAGATGTTTGTTACCTAGTAATTTCCTAGTGTGGGAGGCAACGCGGCCTCTCGCCGATTGTAGCTATTGTGAGAACGTTACGAAACCCATTATATTGTGGAACGTCACTAGACAGAAATTTGCCGTAAGACCCAAACAATATACCAACTACCTACAAATTTAAATAGGTTTTTTTTTCAAGAATACATATAATATTCAATTTTCAGAAATATGCATACACACCAAAGCCGATTATTATTAAAAATGCAATTAAGCATTGGAGAGCAACCAAAGAATTTAATTTTAATATGTTCAAAAGGCTGTATGAGGAGACGGCTGGCAGTTACGATAGCCTCGACGACGGCTGCCAGTTCCTTAATTTCAAAACAGATTTGTTCAGTTTGAAAGAAGTGTTCAATATGCCTGAATCTAGAGTTAATAATAAACCAGGGGAGAAGCCTTGGTATGTTGGGTGGTAAGTTCTAGAAGGGTGTCTCCTCACAACTGGGCTAGCTTATCTGCCACCTGCTAAAAGGCTGTTATGTGACATTTTGGCTAATTTCAGTTATATTTTCTTCATTATAGTGAAATATTTTCTCTATCAGCCAGTCTTGGTTTTATTTTTCAAACATTTATAGTTATCAAGATACTTGGAAAGAACTGTCTATGCCTTCACAATTTTTAAGGACAACACTTTCTGCCTATTTTCTTGTAGCTCAAAATTAGGTTTACTAAGACTTTTTAGCCATTGAACAGCAGTATATATGTCTGCACAATATGTCCTAGCCTACTAAATATGTGTGGATACCCTAATTCCTGTTATCTTCTCAGGGGAAACTGCCATCCAGATATATTGGCTACAATCAGACAGTATTATGATGTACCAGAATTTCTGCCAATTGATGCGGAGTTTCCAGCAACTGAAAATATATTTTTCGGATATGAAATTGGAGCCGTTATGCATGTAAATATCTCATTTTATATCTGAAAAAATTAACAATTTCCTATTCCTAATTTACATCCGAGATTACCACTTGCTATGAAATGGTGAAGGAAAACATCGTGAGGAAACCTGCACGTCTGAGGGAACTTGACTAGTTCTCGATAGATGTGTGAAGTCTGCCAACCCGCACCGGGCCAGCGTGGTAGACTATGGCCTGAATCCCCCTCGCATTGAGGGGAGGCCCGTGCCCAGCAGTGGGACATTAAAAAGGGCTGTAGTTATTATTTATTATAATGTTGTTATTCTCATGTAAATATAGGATTGAAAAAATACAGCTATATAGCTAGAATTTCTATAGTAAAGGCCATGCAACTCCATGTCGAAATTTGGTCGAACTGTTAATGAAATTTCATTGAAGAATGAGCTTTGACTATGAGTCAATACAGTTCGTTTTGGTATCGGCAAATATTTCAATGCACAGGTCTTGACTCCCCAGTGTGCGGGGTTTAAAGAGCTGTTAATTTGACATTACAGACACTTCAATTAAATATAGTTATATAGATTTCTTATATTTACGCGAATACTATACATTGAAATTAAACTATTTTACGGATTTTATCGCGTTTATTTACTATTTAAAATATAAATATAAAATAGTAAATAAACGCGATAAAATCCGTAAAATAGTTTAATTTCAATAGTTATATAGAGTTTAATTGCCTCATATTATATTGCTGGTTAAAGGTAAGCAGATGTTTAATGGATGTAATATAATGATTCCAGTTGGATTATATATCAAGACTGATGTGGCAGGGGCAAGTGAGTGGCAACAAGACTTGGACAGTGGCACCTGTGCCTGAATGTGAAGATGTGTGCCATACATTTCAGTACTATGTGGAGCCAGGAGATGTCGGTAGGATTGCATTATAATCTTTAACTAATGATATAAAGTAAAGTTTTGAGGGTGTATATGTATAAATGAAATAAAAATTATTTTTAACAAAAAACAAAAACCGACTTCAAAAACCTAGGTGCACTAAAAAGCTACAAATAACCTTACAATTCATTACATTTGGAGTTGGTGCCAATCAACGTCGGACAAGGCAAATACACACATGAATTGGCACCGACTCCAAATGTAATGAATTGTAAGGTTATTTGTAGCTTTTTAGTGCACCTAGGTTTTTGAAGTCGGTTTTTGTTTTTTGTTAAAAATAATTTTTTTTCACGATTTTTAGTGTCAATAATCGTTGAAAATTTGAAAAAAAATCACCCCCCTCACCCCCCCTTTCCACCCCTTTGGGGGTGGGTTTCGATCTTTGTTAACAATCCATATTAAACAAAAAAAGATTTTTCGAAATCGGTTCACTAACGCCGGTGATATGCTGTAGTCCGGATTGGACCCCCATTTCACCCCCTACATATTTTTTCTTTCAAAATTCCTGAAAGACGTGTTTTTTTATTTTGTATGTTAAATACGTATACAAAGTTTCAAGTCGTTCAAAAAATATTTTTGAAATTATGCGACCTTCAACCCCCCATTTCACCCCCAAGGGGTTAGATTTCTGATAATATTTTGGAAATGGGACCAACCTTGAAGAATTTCCTAGCAAACCTCAAAAAAAATTTCGAAATCGGTCGACAGACGCCGGAGATATGCGGTAACATACATAAAAAAAAAAAAAACATAAAAAAAAAAAACATACGGGTCGAATTGAGAACCTCCTCCTTTTTGAAGTCGGTTAAAAATATTTAAATATGTTTTCGCCCACCATTACCATTGGGGATTTTTTGTAATCCCTATACCTACGCTAAAAACATACATATCTATTCAAAATCAGTTCACTAACGCTGCCCGGAGTTATGAAGTATTAAACATTGAGAAACTCCCGTTAAAAATGGTGTCAACCATATAGACATGTTAATAGCAATTATTATTTTCCAGTTCTTCTGGACACTCGCGTCTGGTACCACGCCACCACTATAGCCAAGGGGATATTTTCCCTGACGGTTCAGTCAGAATATGGATGAGTTGGCGCCACAACCATGACAAAGTATTGCGTAACATATCGAGATGCCAAATTTTACTTCTTTTTATATAAAAACTATTTATTAATTTTAAACTTTGATGTAATACACACATGTGCCATTTTACGTAGTGCAACTATCATTAGCTTTAGGATTTTGCAATATTTTTTTCGTATACTCTTTGTACCTATTTATTTTACAATATTTTATACAATAAAATGATTTTGACATTATTTCTTTTGTTTTATAATATGATAAACATCTTCAACTACAAACCAATTTTGAACCAATGCTTCAAAAATTTTTGGTACAAAACACAAAAAGGAATATACAAAATAACAAAATTAAAATCATATTATATTTAAAACGATGTATTTGTCTAATTTCTATGATCAAAAGTATTGAGTGACGGATTGGCTCGAATACAGCTTCCCAAAAAAGTATAATATTAAAATCACACAATGATTATATTAAAAACAATACGAAAACGTTATGTCTGTGAGATATTCCACCCAATCCACCGTTCAACGGACACATGTAAAGTTCACATAAAGAGATCAGGTTTAGAACGCGAGGGACAATAAGCTTACGGCATGCGCGCAGGCATCTATACAAGCAACACAGTATGTACAGCTCACTGAACCGAATGCATGAAATGCGAACTTACAATAATAATAAATAATTTCTCGTTATGACCAGATAGATGCCAGTTTGAATGGACAATTTTAATTGACATGGCATGACTTATCACAAAAAAAATGGTACCATTAAATTGTACAGAAATGGACACATTTGAAATTTAAAATTTTCATATTGCAACTACCCAATCGGCTGACAGGAAGGTAGACACACAGCAATGGACAGAGAATATTATTTAGAACAAGTGCCAGACGCCGATGACTGCATCTTTGATGGCCTCGATGTATTGCGCTGGCACCCAGTAAACCCAATACCTGGATGCTTCTGTTGGACCTAATTGAAGTCCCTGAAAAATACATAGATAGATAAAAAAAAAGTTTTCAATTTTACGAAACATATCCATTATATTACGAATTTTAAAAAAGGAACATACCATAACGTGATATTCTTCATGATCTTTGATTGGTTCCGATGTTATATCTGCAAAACAATAAGAATATTAAACAAAAAAAATGTATATGTCTACTATGAACGTAACTTCAGTCAGTGCTTTATGAGGACTCAGACACTGCACCGGGTGGTGGCGAGTTTTATTCCCGTCAGTGGCAAATTTCGGAAGTGTGTCTAGATGTAACTGGGAATCCAGGTCATTGTATAGTATAAGCATTGCTTAGTTTGGGATCATACAATGAGTATGTCTTGTTTGACAATATTTATTTAATTATACCAACTTTTAATAGATGCCATGGCAAGTTTCTCTGTGCGATCTTTCGTGCTGATCCATAGCTGGTCCACATCGTGCTTAAATGTGAGCCGCACCTTCCCTCCGTGCTTGTCTAGCATTCCGCTTAAGGGTATTAAAGGTAAAGGCTCCTGTAAGAGATAAAAAAAAATTACATGTTAAATACAAATTCATCAATTACCCCTAAGGGGTATGCAGAGGTACACTATTGCACCCAAATTTTGCCTATGTATTATCATTTTTCAATTTATAAAAATGTACTTCCAGCATCCTATAGATGGAAGACATCTACTGCTAGATGATTTTTACCAATGATATAGTTGTAAAATTATAGGATTTTGTAAATTAAAGTCAAAGTAGATACCTACCTACTATGTTAAATTACTCGTTAAATTACTCTTCTTTAAATTTATTTAAAATTTTTGTATGACTATTGTGGGGACATAATATTCATTAAAAATATTATAGTCTTGTAGTGTATAAATAATTGCGGTTTTAAATTGAAATGAAGTGAACAACTTACCCTCAACCCTTTGATGCCTGGCATCACATCTGGTGGGACACCCTTGTCTAGCACTTTTCTGTGGATCTTCTGCATACACAGTGGCTCCTTGTTGTTTTGGCTAGCAGCTTTCTCTTCCTGCATTTTCCCCAAAACAAATAATACATCAATTTTTTTTGTAAATTTCATTTTAAGATTGTTGGATCAGGGATCCACAACTTACCTGCAGAATTGTCAATTTTCAAAATTATAAACTATTTTTAATAGATAATAGACAAAACTAACAAGCACAAACTCCCTGTTAGTTGCAGGTGTCTGTGATAAATTCTAGACCCTAATGAATAATCCTACGGAACAATCAAATCTACAGTCATTTGAAATGTGTTTAGCTTCTGAACAAGGCATCCTCGCGACAGTTGGGATTGACTGAGTGACAAGCAGTGTTCTATAAATAGAATAATGAAATAAATGCTTGCTCAGTACAAGTAAAGCACCTTGTGTTATTTTCGGTATCTCACTCACTACCTGGTCAATCTCAATGAAACTTTGCTCATTAACTGATTAATCAATCTCCACTGTGAGCTTCGACACTATTTTGACATTGGACCTGATTCAATGGACACTATAAAAATAAAATAGAGGTTGATATTACCTTTGGTGCAGCCTTCATAGCTAAAATGTCATCCATCTTAGATCCAACGAGCATGACTTTGCCACCCTTTACAATGCCGGCCTTCCTCAGCGTCATGTTGTCGCGAGCCATGCCCCTTATGAGAAGTTTCTGCGCCGCCTGTGGGACGCCGCATATCCTCTCCAGGTGATTTTTAAGATCCAAAACTGTAGAGTCGTACGCGAATGTGATGTCATGTCTTGCTTTGTTAAAAACTACGGTAAATTCGATTTGTTCCGGAATCTCACAGGGTGCCGGGGGCTCTGTGGACGCTGAGGTACATGCCGCGATCTCCGCGGGAGCTTCTATGAGTGACTTCGCACTGTCCACTGTTGGTATGCTCTCCGCAGCAACCTTTGACGTCCCATTTGCTATCAATGAATTCGGATCTCGATTCTCTGCTGTATCTCCTTTCTCTGAAGCTGAAATAAAACGTGAGTTTGCAAAATTTTAAGAACAAAAGATCTTGTTGTGTTGGTCTACTAAGAACGTCAAATCGGTTTAGCAAGCCAAGCCTATGTTATTGCTTGATAATACTTACCTATACATTCCATAATTTCGTTTAAATTGTAAGTTTGAGTTACCAAAATATAAAAACACTATTGTAACGTAGTTGTTTTGAAAAAATAATTAAAATACAGCCGACGGGCTGACGTGCAGCAACAATTTTTTTGCACAGATTATAAAAAGTGTGGTCCTCTAAAAATAATTTTATATGGTATTGCGTATCGGTTTAGTAATGTCACTTCAAAATGTTGTAATTTAATTTCTCTGTATATGTTACTATTTTTGCTGTTTCCATGTGAATTTTTCATACTGATTCTCGACGACTCTTTGGGCGGGACGCTTTTCGAAGATATATACCGTATGTCTCTCAATAGACTAGTATCTATGATAGGTTTTATGACATGTAAAGAATCCTTTTCCGTTTCCATGGCGCCCAATATGTAAAAACTGTAAACATTTCTCAACAGCATATTCAATAAATCGGCGTTTAAGTATATTTTGATAAGTATCAATCTATAATTAACTATGAGTTTTAATCTTGACGATCCATTAGCGGGAATACTTAGCGATGGCAGTGACGACAGTTTCTTCGATGATGATATATTGGGAAAGAAGTCCCAAAAAAAGAAAGGTACTCCGACAGCGGAAAAGAAAACGGCCCTGTTTGATTTAGGAGAACCCGATAAACCAAAGTCCCTCACGAGCGCAATAGATAAGAATCCATTCGAACTAGGTGCCGCAGATTCAAAAAAATCACCCACACCTTTCAAACGAACCCTATCTAAAGAGTCTATTAAAATTCCACAAAATCTTGAGAAAGCGAAACCAGTGTCTGATAAATTAGATTTGGGTAAGTCACAATCCAGGTCTAAACTAAGCACAAGTGCGGACAAGCTGAATATACTAAGTGAGCTTACGGAAGCTAAACCAACTAAAGCTATAGACAAAGGTAAGAGTTCGCAATCGCTACTAGACGATATACTAGGTGGATCTTCAACGAAAACTGGTGGGTCCAGTCAAACGGCAAGGCCGGTTACTGCTGCTAAGAGTCAAGAATTCGACTTTGACACCATTTTAGGTAAAGAGCCCAAAGCACCAAGTAAAAATATGCCTTTAAAAGACAATACAAAGGTAGATAAAGGAGTTCTACAAAAGAAGAAATCAACAGAAGACTGGCTTGGAATATTTCAAGACAAAGAAGAAGAAGTTAATGTTGAAGACGATAGTATGCCATCATGGCTAGTTGGCGATTCTAAGAAGAAAAAATCCGAGGAAAAGAAATCAGTTAAACATGAACCAGTGAAAAGAAAACCTACAGAAGAACAGAATATAACTGAAGATAAACACGAAAAGGATAGAGAAAAAGCCATAGAAAATGTGACCACAACCGTAGAGCCTAATTTTGATCAGATATCAAAAATGGTACCGTTACCAAGTGTACTGCAGGGTAGCAATGAGGATATAATGGCGGAGGGAGCAACTTTGTACTTGCAGCAGCAGGAATCACAGTTAATGGTGGCGTTGCAGTTAAAGGCACAAGAAGAGAAATTGGCAGCGTTACAGAGTAAGTTTTGAGCGGAAAAGGAAAGATGTTGTGCCTGGCGGGGTCCATTAGCGCCTCCCGATGGTTAATGTCGGTATCTTGTACAATATACCTAGTTAAGATGGTTGGTAAGAAACTTTGCTATCACGATGCAGAGTACAAATGGAATTGTAATAAAGTCGTTTTATGGAACTTTGTACTACTTGTTGAAGCTACGTAAACATAACTTAATAGTATGCAATTTCCAGTACATAATCGTATCTAAAGTCTTAAACGCACCAAGCGGTATTGCCACAAATCAAATACAAATCACAATTTGTAGCTATCCACAGCATTAGCACGAGGTCAATTCTAAAAATAAGAAAAATACTAGGTACATCAAGTTGGATATTGTTAAACTGTTTATCTAACAGCGCGTCAGAAGGAGAGCCAGCGTGTGCAACGCGAGGCTTCGTTGGCACAGCACTCGCAGCTGGACGCTATGCTGCATCGACAGGCGGACAACCGACGGCAGATGCAAGCTATCATATCCGCACACCAGGAGAGAATCACGCAGAGGATTAAGGTAGTATTATACACCATCATTGTATTCCTACAAATAAAGGCAGAGGTGTACCTACCCCACATTTGGCTGACAATATTTTGGTTAAAAGACAACATAAATTAGATTGATAGACTTGAAAATAAGAAAATCGTTTGGGAATTATATTCACGCGATACAGTTGGACGAGTGGTTTATACACAAGTCACTAGATCAGAATATTATGATCGTCGGTCCGGATACCAACTTGTTTGTGATAGGATAGTCCATTATGTACAAATTGTTAGATGAGTGAGAATAAACCATTAGGGCGGTTTAATTTACAGGCACTGTTAGGTACAGATACCGTACAGAATGAAGATATTGACAATCCCAACGAGGAGTTCGATCAGGGTGGAGGTGAGTATAGAGAAACACCTCACTCTCGTGAAAAAAAACAACTGCTGCAATTGGTACAATCACTTCAAGAAAATCACGATAAAGAAATAGATCTTATGGAAACATCGTATAGGTAAACTAATTTTCAAAAAAAAAATATCTCACCGAGCGCATCAGTAAAGTTGTAAAGTCCTACATATTTTGCCACGATTGGATTGTTAATAAATTGTAATGCAATTTTAAATAGGTACTTAAAACCAAAGTATATTTTGAACACCGTTAAAACGGTCGATTTACACATTACAGGCGACAACTAGCTTTCCTAGAAGTGACTCTAAACCAATCGGAGGAGAGAATGAAAGAAGAAACCGATAAATTGGTGAAATATTATACGGAGAAGATCCAATGGTTAGACGAACATCACCAGCTTTACAAGAAATTAACGGAAGACAACCTTGGTGCGTTGAGTAAGAGGCATAGAGATGAAAATGAAATGCTCCGACAGCAACATTTGGAGAACGTTAAGGTTTTACAAGAGCATCACGCGGCGCTCATGGAAAACGTAAAGTAAGTTTACACAAGATACTTGCAGGAAATATGAACGGACTTGATAATCCACTTGTAAGACCCATTAACATTTTTCTCTACCCTTTGTAGTGAGAGGGTGAGTTACTCATGAATAGAATCTATAAACGCACACTACAATAAACTCGTAACACAATCGCGAAATCCGCACGTATAAACAAAATTTAAAGTCAGAAGAGAAGGACTGAAAAGGCAAGTCCGTTTTATAACTAGGTACATATGTAGTAAATGTTCAAATAAGACAAATTGATGCTGGGTCTAGGTCTTTACATGAATAATGCAACTACAAGACTGACTGGTATGATCAGCGAGGAATTGTATTGTTTATAACGAATGTTACAGAAAAAAAATCCTCGTTTATTTATAGGAATGCAGTAGAACAAGAGCAAGTATTCATCAAGGACTCCGCCGGCTTCTCATCAGATTTAAAAGAATTGGTGGCTGACGTCAAAGAAAACAAAAGTCAGTGCCAAGAACTGGTTAATAAGGTTCAAAGTTTAACAGAGAACACACAGCGCGGCTCTGATAGCAGCTTGCAAGCGAGAGAGACACAAATTACTGGTAATATTAGATTAGAAATATCGAATATGCATAAATTTGATATTGCATTTTTTGGTGTTTTGGCAAATGTTTGCATGTGTTTTTTTTAGATATGATAGAACAGTTAAAGAGGGAACGTGAAAATTTTGAAATAGAAAAAACGGAGAATAGGGATATAGTGAAAATGTTGGAGGCAAGATTGAAACAAATGACTACGGTATTTATTCCTATACGTGTCTTAAAAAAATTGCTAATGGTTGGTGTCCTTAATGATGATTGATTGATTCCAGATGATCGAAGAAGAATCAGTCTCATTGAAGCAAAAGAAAATGGAGTTTGAATTTGAAAAAGCAACGTTCAGTAAACAAACTGAATTTGCTAAAAACATTCTCAAGAAACAAGACGAGGAAATGAAGGTAAATATAGATTCTAGGTAAAACCTAATTAACCTAATTATGAAAATCCTAATATGCCAATTGGTAATACAGATATTGAGAGAAGATATCCAAAAAGAATATCAAGATAAGACAATGAAGATTGATGAGGAAAAAGCGAAGGTGGTCAAAGATAGCGCAACACTTGCTAGGGAAAAATCAACTGTACTTAGCTTGAAACAAGAGTTAGAGGTATGTGATTTCAAAGATACTTATATGATATAAAAATTATGTAGGTATAAGTAATTTACCTGATGCTTGGTCCAGAAAATGAAAGCGGAACTTCAAGCGCAATTGGAGGAAGTAACTGAAGAACGCTCCAAACTGAACGTGGAGAAACAACAAATACATATGGAAGAACAGAGGATACTGGCAAAGTAAGTTAAAATCCGCGACAATCCAAAATAACACATATTTTAACAATTATAGTGTAAGACTAGATAATACACACACGTACTTATAAAGAGTAAGTAGATACTTAGAGGATAAAATATTGATAAAGATTGTATACCAATTACACCTCGTTGCATACATACAAATGTCTCTCAATCAATTAAAGAATATATAAAATAAAAAACTGACCATTTTAGGAGTCGCGATTTGGATCTACTCGCTAAGACAGCTATAGAAAAGCAGTCTCAAGCTGACAAAAAATATTCCGAAGCGGAATTCATTCAACGCAAATACGAGGAAAGAATTCGTAGAATCCAAGAACATGTCGTTTCATTAAATTCTAGAGAAAAACAAATCGCTAGAGAGAAACTTACTTTATCCAGGGAAAGATTGACTTTGCATAATGAGAAGAAACAGATAGAGGGTAGACAGCAATGTTCTCTATGCAAATCTCAAAACGTATCACAGTATTACGAACCTACATATTCATTACCTGAATCATTCCACGCACCTGCTATGAGAGATAACAGAGGTTCTAATGTGAACTCTGCAATGAACGCAATAGAGCACGAAATGGCACATCTCATGGGTAGGAGCCTTGGTTTGAGACATAGCACTGGATTGGGAAGTATGAATCATGAAGAGAGGGGTGATGACGAAAGATCTGGTAGACACTTGCCAACAGACGCCACACCAGTGGAATCGGGAGCATTCAAGGTAAGTAAATAATTTTATTGTAAGTAAGTACCAACACAAACTACCAGTAGTCTAAAATATTATTGACTTACTTGTACACAACGATGATAATGACAAGGACACAAATATACACTTAACTAACGCCCAAAAAGTGTCGGGAGGAAAAAAGGAAATAAGAATCTTATTCGATTTACGTTGAAATTTGTATGCCTTTCAATTGCATACCCGATGCAGACTGTAAATGATCACTATGATAGTGAAATGATGTTTACTTTCTTTACATTTGGGGAAACAAAATCGGAAAACAAAATTTCTATTTCGTAGCTACCTAAGTACACGTACGCTTTTAATAGCAATTTTAGTCATCAACGCTTTCAATCAAAACTAAAAATCACATTTCTAACAGGATTACATGGATCCAAAATTCATGATGCTACGTTTAGACGTTCAGAGAGTATTAAGCAATTTGGATCAAAGTAAGAGAGATGATGTTGAAGATATAGAAGATGAAACAAAGGAGGATTAACATTGGTTACATCTTGAACTGGTGGTTGAGGGTAAGCCTTCAGGCTCACTGCACCGCGTGGTTGGTTTAACTCCCGACAGCGTTAAATTTTGATTTTTTCCTGGTCTGGGTGTCAATTGTATGACACCCATAGCAAGCGTCTCTTAAGCTTGGAATCACAGACGAATTAATTGAATAAAAGACTGAAATTATGTATTAATTGTTTTAATTTCATTTTGATGACTGTTATAAAACATCTTTTATTTATTAAAATTATGAACAGTATTATCAAAATGTACACAAATGCCTATTCAGCTACTCGCTAACTTAATTATAAATATCTCATTGTAAAAATATAGGTAGGTACACGATCTTTCTTATAGTGCCCGGGGCACACTGGAGCGTCAAGACGCACGCGTCAAAAATTGCCAATACCAAAACGAGCTCTGTGTCAGTATGCTTAAATATTGAATTTGTATGGTAAAGGCCACGCGTTCACGCTGCAAAATTTTATCGCGCTGTCCAAAACATTTCGTTGGAGAATGAGCTTTACTTGTGAGTTGATACAGTTCGTTTTAGTATTGGCAAACATTTTGACGCGCGCTTCTTGACGCCCCAATGTACCCAGAGCTTAACAAAGTTATATATTAGGTACTAGACTATGCAGTTTATTATTATAATTTATGAATACACTCTTCGTATTAATGGCTTTATTTCTTATACGCAGTGGATTGGTTTTTTGCTTAAATAATTGTTGAGTCTGTACTCTGTAGTAATAGTGAATTTGTCGAATTACGCCAAATAACTGAATTAATTTTTCTATGAGACAAAACTTGAATTAATTCACGTTTCCGAACTCAACTTCTTTATAATCTATTCCCGAAATTTATGATCTGTTTACGGTGCCATTGTAAAATACTTTTGTTATTAAAAATGCCCTTATTAACCAACTTCCAAAAAGGAGGTTTTTTTTTGGTTTGTTGAGGATAGAAATTTCAATAAATCTCGGGGATTGTTTGTTAATGTCTTTCTAGTGGGACAAGATTTATAAAATAAACATTAGTAATTATCTATGTTATTATTCGGATATAATTTAGTATGTAGTAACTTCCAAATGTATAGAAATTAGAAATATTTGATCCTAAATGGACACAGCACTCTAGTACTAGAAGTGCTTTGTGTATGGATTGGAATTTCTATAAATATGGTTATTAAAGTTATCGCGTGTTTATGTTACTCTACAAAATTCATTTAAACAATATTTACATTAAAATCTCACCCTATTTCTCATTCACACGGTCACATAACGTTTCAATTTTTAAGTAATATAAGAAATAACATCTTTACGGACGGCCTGGCCTTGTCGATATTATAATAATGATTCAATTTCATTAAAAAACAGATCTTTACACACTGTATAACCCAAATAGATTTAGACACCATCGCGCCTGTATGTCCCCGGAGGGGTAGACAGAGGTACCTATACTGTACAGTGCACCCACACTTTAAAGATTTATTTTACATTACATAATTCTTAAAGTTAACAGAAATATAATATTTATGACAAATAATAATAAGATTTGAGATATTAACAAGGAACTGAACTTACATACAGTTTTTAAAATGCTCGCTATTCATCAATATTTTGTTATTTACAATTTCATAAATGTTTAGTAATATGATATTAATGCATGGGATTTATTCAAACATTTTTTTAGGGGTTTAATTATTCCAATAATGGATCTACCGATTTCTATTTTTTTGTAATTAAAATAGAGGATGGTATAATATATATAATTTTTCAATAATTTCAATTCAATAAATTTATCACAGTAATAATATCGTTCAACATCATTAAATAATTTCAGATTACATAGATAGATAAATTGTTAATAAAATATATTGTTTAACATTGTTAAAATATGTCCAAATAATTTTGCAAACCGCAACTAATACAACGGACAGGGAAAATAATATGATGCTATATATATGTATCAGAAGTCCGAAATAATATCACATCGCTTGACTCACATCGCCTTTTACCTATCAATATCTAACTTTCATACTTTTTGAAAAACTATAGGTATTGAATTTGTCACAATTATCGTGCTGTTTTTAGCTCACATTTCGATTCGATTCATCGATTTAACTACTTAACAGAGTAAACTACATTTACGAAAGGCGGCTAATATTATTCCCAAAACAGTACCTTCCATGTAAATTTAGCATCGAACTCCATGTATTAAATAGGTATGGCTTCCATTGTCTATGATTTTGGATTTTTTTATTGATAACGAAACACTTGTTCGGTAGGTCAGACTTTACAAAATATAAAGCTTTCTTTTGAGAAAAAAAAAACTTGCCATAGTCATTACACGTTTTTAAAATTGGCAATTCAAAATTCTTTTTTTTGGTAATGGCCTCTTTCCACAAATGTTTCTTATTGTTTACCGGTACCCATGTTTAAGACAGATTATTATTTTGGACCTTTGAAACACTATGTGTAATAAAGTAATGGTGTGTTATGATTTGATATCACTTGGTTTCTGGTGTTTGACCTCTAATAGCTGCGGATAGTTTTCAACTATGGCCAGTAGTATCCCGTCTATGTAATTCCTCAGTTGTACATTCACATCTTGCTGCTCCTTTAAAGCTTTCTGCAACTGTAATTGAGAAGAAAGTTTAATTATTAACTCATTTCCGGATTGCGCAACGTACGAGTCGATAAATCCCCCGTAAACTGGGGCGTCAAAAGTCACGCATCAGATTTTTTTCCAATACCAAAACGAACTCTGCGTCAATTTGCATAAGGATTAGTTTTCTTTGGTGAAAGCCGCGCCCTCGCGCGTCTAAATTCGCTGTCAGTGTCATTACGTTGATGAATTAACTTTTTAGTATATACATTATATATACATTTATAATACAGGGGGCCGAATTTCGTTTGATAGACATCAATCAGATATGTCGAAACAAAAGAAAAAAATACGACCGAATTTGACGTTTCGATCCGACATATCTCTAATAGAGATGCATGTCGATCGCAGGGAAATCGCCCCGCAGTTCGTTTTGGTATGGACAAACTTTGACACACGAGCTTTGACGCCCCAGTATGAAGCGTCGTGTAAGTCTGGGTTGTGCAAATGATTTGTTTACATGGATGACGTAATTAAATGTAGTTAGGTAAGTATGGAAGCATTTCAGTATGAAAAAGGTACATATTCAATCCCAAACAATCCGTTCAGTTAATCTGTTATAAGCATGCAAGTTAGCGGTATATGCTAGAGGACCGTATTTACAATTAAAAAATATTGCTCGGGGTCAAATATTGCCACTTTGAGCAGTTCCTTTTAAACAAATTGATTTCCCCAATCATTGCGGATTCAGAATAATAACACTGAAATTAATTGCGTGAATCAAGCATTTGCGTATGAATCAGTGGAATCGCTATAGATCTGCTGAAAACTGAGGAAATGAATTAATTTAAGAATTATTGCTTAGTGGATATTTTAGGCCCTTTGATACAAGTTGCAATAGTTAAACAAGGTTCTTTTCCATCATCGCTAATAGCAGTAAGTATTATTTCAATATTACTATGACTTTTTGACACGGTACCTACGTACCTACCGTTAAACTCGTTAATATGTTGCCAAATTCACGGTCCGAGAATATTTGTGTACAAAAATACTTGAATAACATAGATAGTATGTGTCATGTTTCAGAAGCAAATTTAAGACGAAATACAACTTGTATCGCAAATATATTTTAATTGAATACGGGTGTAAGAGACATGCACAGAGTTAGTAAAAACATCGTACCTTTTCCATCTCTATGCTGAGATCGGATTGTGTATCGTTACCATCGAGCTGCAAAAATGCATACATAACATAATAAGCAGTTGCTTCGCAAATAAGTCAGTATTCAGGCTTCGTAATAAGCTAAGCAACATGACCGTTGATGAAAATAACTTGTGAATATCATAAAATTACCAAAATTGCGGAATAAACATGAAAAAATATAAATAACTCTTTAGAGCAAGCAAAATTGTAAAAAAAACGGTCATTATGATAAGCATTCATGGATTAATTTTGGAGTAGAGATAAAAGATTCGGTAAATGCTGATGTATGACGGCACTAGTGTGTATGGAGAGATGGATTACCTCATCGTCGCTCATTTGCGAGAGCTCGTGGGCCAGGGAGTTGGTGCCGACCAGGGGGCCGCTGACTCCGTCCAGCAGGCTGCGGCCCTCTTCAACACCACGCGTCAGGATTTGCGCTTGAAGTTCTTCCTGAGCTTCTGATAAAGCTATAAAAGAGAATCATCCGCCATCTTTATCACATTCACCACCCAATCTATTTATAATGTGTATTTATTGAATTTGCTCTTGCTATTAATTACTTGACACTGGTTAAATACCCGAAAACCACAGGTGCAGCCATTCCTCATCTTATTCCATTAATTTTTATATTTCAACATTTAATTAATTTCTTAAAAAAATAAGAAAACTTTTAAAAATATATTAATTTGACTTCCTGTAATAGCCGGCACTCGTTTTGTAGATAACTTTATTTATTAGCCAATATAGTGAACGATGAAATCTTGTTGAGTGAAAGTTTTTACGGTAAGTATCAGATAGGTGCTTAAAAACTCGTGTGACGTTAATTTCCATTGAAATCAGTGTGGACAATAAGAATGTATTTTTACTTCCGTTACATTTACCTACCACTTTTGACGCTCGATCTTTTCTCCGACAATTCGATTTATGATCAAAATAACAACCTACTTCAAAAACCTAGGTGCAATAAAAAGCTAGAAATAACCTTATTACATTTGGAGTAGGTGCTAATCTACATCAGACTAGGCAAATACACACATGAATTGGCACCTACTTCAAATGTAATGAATTATGAGGATTTCTAGCTTTTTAGTGCACCTAGGTTTTTGAAGTCGGTTTTTGTTTTTTGTTAATTTTTTTTTCACGCTTTTTAGTGTCAAGTCGTTAAAAATATGCAATTATTATCACCTCATAACAACCCCACAAAAGTAAATATTTACAGCCAACCCCCCCACACCCCCCCTTTCCACTCCTTTGGGGGTAAGTTTCGATGATTGTTAACAATCCGTATTAAACAAAAACTAATAATCAACCTAAATGAAAACTCCTTAAACTTTGTATACGGCTAAAACTACATCATTCACGTAAATAATGATCATAATAAACATAGAATTTTTCATAAAACGAAAACTGCTTGGCCATACAATTTAAAATTTTTATGGGACCAAATGGCATCTATTTCGCATCAAACAAAAAAAGAATCACGTAAATCGGATCATAACTCGCAGCGTAAACGGTGTACATACATTAAAAAATACGTACCGATCGAATTGAGAACCTCCTCCTTTTTGGAAGTCGGTTAAATTTTTTTGGTAACTACAGCTACGTACAATCTGTTCCAAGGACAGTGTACGCGCAGAATATTATCCTTTCTTAACGGGTGTTCGAGGAACTTGAGTAATTAAGAAGAAGATGAGTAAGTATTGGAATTGCTTACATTTATTCTGCGTCCGTAGCAAAGTTAACTCTCTTCTGAGTTCATCAAGGCGCGGATCGGGTGGCGGGGGCGGCACTTCGTTCAGCCTCTGCAGCTCCTGTTTGGCAGCCGCGAGCATCCCAGTCGCAACAGACGCAGCATCCCTCTCCCTCCTCTCAGATTCCCTGGCTGCATTGAGCTGAGCCGACAGCTCGGCTACCTGTTCTTGAGCATCGCGATGCGCCCGCGCAGCCGCTTCAGCGTTCGCTCTTAACGTTTCCGCTACGCCGCGAAGTCTGCCCACCTGAATTTAGTGTAGTATTAGTTTCTACCAACATAATATTTCAGACAAGGATACGATCGATCTTTATTTTGCTATTTTATAATGATCATAAATTGTTTTTTTTTTTAATTATTTTAGCGAATAATAGTTCAGCTTTTGATATAAAACGTTTCCAGCACCATCATCTCCATACTATCCTATCTAACTTCTAGATTACAACTTAACACAACAACAACAATACAGGTACAATATAACAGCAGCCGCGAGTCACCACCAAAAGAGGATCAATGAATTCCAGTTTAGAAGTTAATAGCCATTTCCAAGCTATGTCAGTAAATGTTTGCGTGACTACCTTCCCTATAGCTACACATAGATCGCGCTAGTTTTATGTATAACATTGAGTTTTTTATCACGTTGCGACTTCGACTCTTCAAACTTGAACATCCTTACCTCCTGCTTTAGTTCTGATGCTTCTGATTCAGCAGCCGCCAGTCTGTCGGTGACGGCAGCGAGCTGGGTGTCTCTGTCTCTCTCGATGCGTCCGATCGCCTCCCGACTCCGTCGCTTCTCCTCCGCTATACTTTCTTCGCATCGGCACTCGATCTGCACACATATTCTCGATCATGGATGTACACTTTCATTAGCTATGTATTTAGTTTTGTTTCTATATAGAACGGACATTGGTTGAAGTATGTATTGGCAATTTAAAAAATCCCATTGTGTTTTTTGCCGGATTTTGAGTTGAGGTCGCGCTTCGATTTGGTAGTAATAGGGAACAAAAAGTAAATTTGACCATTTTTAAGTCATAGCCTTATACAAAATATCTGATTTGACATTATTTACGAGTTTCGTTTAACCAGTGGATACATACTTCCCGTGATGGGTGCATCTCTGTACACAGGTATCATGAAATGTCATGCACATAACTTTTGATGAACGATCTTGTTACTAGATACTTGAAATTAGCCATTGTGCTTAGTGACACAATTGTAAACCACAATAAATACTTATTTTTAATAACTCTGGCTAGATTTATGTCTTATCAGGTATGACCCGTATGACTAACCTCCCGTATCTGTTCGTCGAGCATATGGACCCTGGCTTGGAGCACCGCGTTGTCGGACTTCGCCCTCGCGTAGCGTTCGTCTGCGGTGCTCTGCGTGTCCGCTAGCGACGTCACCTGTTGTTGGAGCAGTTGCACCTAGTCAATAAGAAACAGACGTTTAAAAAAATTGAAATTTTAAAGAACGGGGTCCTTAGCTTAAACGAGTTGATACATAGTGTAGGTATGTTATTCAAATGTCCTTTAAACGTTAGAAGATTTGATACAAATATTAATTCTGAAATACTAAGCGGCTCGTTCAATGATGACAATATAGATCCTAATCATAATAAAATAATTGAATTGTATAAAAATGTGGGTTATCTACAAAAGAATGCTGAACACAAAGCAATGGAAACGAGCTCAAGGGCTTGTTATAAATACAATTCTTCCGGAAACTGACTTAGATTCTTGCAAGGAAGTAATTAAGTGCAGAATCCAAGAATGATTGAGCCAATCTTAATGATAATCACTTAGGTATCTATATTGTCATTTTTTTATTGTTATTTATTAAGAAAGCTTTACCAAAAATTATTACACTAATGCTTGCAAAATAACAATGAACAGTGGTCTAGACCTAATTGCAAAATTGCACTCCACTAATCAATGCTACTTGCCATCATGAAGTAAATGTTATTTTAAAATACTTATTTTGTTACTAATATAAACATTCATTTGGAGCGATATGAATAGCGATAACGAAGCCATGCGTTTATCATTCCACGCACTGTTAGCCACCAATGCTAGGTCCATTATTGGATCGAATGGGTTCAATACTGCATCGAACACAATGACTAGGATCTCTAGAGCAAGTTGATTAAATACCTAACAATGGCTTATGTAAGGTAGGTCTAGTATTCGTTTTTATATGTATATTCTATTGCGTGCTTGCTATATTGCCGTGGTTTAAGTCCTTGGACAATACGCGATTGCTACGGTTTCCCGTGTAAAGCTATTTTTGTTACGTATAGTAGTCGGTACGTTTGTTTATTTTACGTATCAAATTCGTTTCTACCATATTATGATACATGACCACGCAAACGGTTCAAATCATGGCATTCTTATACGATAAACCGATTTTCTTCTTCTTCAAAATTATGAAATTTAAAGGAATAAGATCAGGAATGGCTATACTTGCGATTAGCGGGTATTTATGTCAATGTTATAGAATTTAATAGCAAGGACAAATTCAATAAATATACATTTTAAATGGGTAGGAAAATGTTAAAGATGAATCCATCCCTGGTACGCCGATGCTAGAAACTAAGTACGGATCGTTTGAAGTTTATTATCAAAGCAAACGTCCTTGATCCCCTACCGAGTAGCCGACGGTGTCTGTGGCTAATTGATGATGGTTTGCAAGATCACTCGCAGCCGTTTATCAATTTAAATTAACATTTCAATTGGTTTCTACGTTGAATTGCTTTTCCCAGCTACATCTGTTGGGTACATGTTCATTTAGTGGAGCTATAGGAGAGTTAAAAAAATCGAAGTCGTTACGATAATCTTAACATAATTCAAACTATCTTTTATTATTTTACGAAATTTGTGAAATGAATAAAAATAATGGAATAAGGTGAGTAACGGCTGCATCTGCGATTAGCGTGTATTCAATGTCAAGTTATTAATAGCTAGGACAAATTTAATATAGCACATTATAAAAATGGGTAATGAAGATGATAAATAAAGATTTACAGGCAAATATTATCACAGATTACCTAAACGTATTTTTAAACGTTGACGCATTGTTATCAATATTATAAGTGACTCGTAGATCGTATCTACAGCTGCTACCTTATAAGAAAGGTCAGAATTCAGGAACAATATATAGAGCATTAACGGATGTATAATATCTAAAGTAAAAAGAGGTACTCTGAAGTTTACACACACTTGACCTATGTTATTTTGGTGCCATTGAAACAGGATATGAGCCTTTTGAATTTATATCTGACCTTTTTGACACTTAGTGCGGGTTGGTAAACTTGACGTGTCTTTCGATAGAGATGCATATCAACGGGTAAAAGGCGAATTATCTCAAGTGCCATTTTGGTAACTTTGCACGAAACCCAGCTCAAAAAAGGAGATAAATTCGTTCATTCCAACGATTTAAATAACTTAATATCGCCCTACATGGCGTTTGTATCCACACGATGTTTACCCTTTTTTTTATTTATTTTTTAACGTCGGAAAATCCTTTATGGATACCCTGCCACCTTGGGGGAAGTAACAGGGTTATATGGGAGTCCCGGCGGAAGGCCGTATACCCACTAAAAACCCTCACCGTTTAGCTAGTGATAGTCTCTATTGAAAATTATTGCATGCCTCTATTTGGCTAGCTTGATGCTTTCTTTACCAATACAAACGTATCAAACATCATAATATATGAGTACAAATCATTTGATTTCTGTTCAGCATCATTGGTTTCGGCATATCGTGGACAAGCATCGTTATGCATAATACATAATGTATAATAGACATTCCTGTCTGTCTGTTGCAATGTTTTATGCACTGACAGGTTCATTGTATCTATTATAATCTTAAAATCTTAAACAGGTTATTAGCTGCAGTCAATCAGCATAAATTAGAATTTATCGACAACGTTTTTAAACAAAAATACGTTTGTCTGTGATAGATAATTACATATTTCTGAATTATGCGTGCGTGACCGAGTGTAGTCTTTTGTTTAAGTTAGAATATAAAGAAATACTTGTTTGCAACCACACAAGTTCAAATATAGAAGATTATTATAAGACATTTAGTGACAATAGTTTAATATGCGGGTGATTAATTGAGACCCAAACTAGGCAAGAAAATTTATCTTGAGCTCACAGTTAACAAATAGAAGACAAAAGTGATAGAAATGAAATCTTTAGAGCGTTGAAGAGATGGAATTAATTAATGGGTATTTGCAAGGCTCTTAACCTATTCCTTGTATAAAATGCTTGGATACTATTTAAACAATCTATATCAAATAGACCCTGTAAGACGACCATTGCTTAAACTTTATAACCAGTTTCTCTAAGGAATTCAATCGTAGAATTTTCACGAACATTTCAAAGAAACTTAACACTCTACTGCAATAAGTTATATTAGTAATGTAATTGAGATATAAACTTTACGTAGTTATTTAATAATAAGATGCAGTTAGAGCTTTCTATAACTTCTAACATCTAGTCTCATCAGGAAGGGTCGATTTAGTCGTGTTAAGTGTTTGTATGATGATACGTAAGTTGTTACGTGACAATTTCTGTTATAGCAAATTGGATGCTATAAACGTAGCCTAGGTTTAAAGGTAGATTGAAACAGGGCTAGCCCTAGAATAGGCGGTAAACCGCACTGCGCAATAAAGAATAATCTAGGTTTAAGTTATAAAAGATTTGACTATTAGGCTATTTCACTACACAATTAATAAGTCACTATCTTTAAAATGATATATACGGTTACGAAAATTTTGTGATATTATACTCGTAATAGAAATTACTCATAAACAATTTCATGAAACAGATGTGAGCGTAAGACGGCCACAATCATAAAATTAGCCGAATGAATAAGATCGCACTGTAGTAGGTCTGAATCACTTCTCTGAGGATAGGTGACGATACAGCTATTTTACGTCTCCTAACACAACTATACAGCGATTTATTATTATGTATAACAAAGAGGGATATTTTCCTAACATTTGACAGTTTCACACGATAATAATTTATTATTTAAATATTTTTATGAGCTAATTTACTTCGATAAATTTAAGCAGTTTAATTTTTGTACGTAGAATCCTGATTTAACTTGTTAGTTACGCCCGAAATAAATGAGCATCTAAAATGATATCCAAGTGCAGGTTACTAATATAAAACATAGGATACTAAAAAAAAATGTGAATTTATATATCAACTTACGTGGCGCAGTAGGTACCGGGGCAGTTGATATTGATACGAATGAAAGGTTAAAATTGAAATTATGAGGTCAGTAGATAAAGTTGGCAATTATACCTAATAAACTGTTGTACAGAGTAATCTCAGTACAAATTGTTTATTTAACCGGCTGATCTCATCATTAGCAGTCACCAAGTTTGCTTAAACATATTTAAGCAAATATTTTGTAACTAGCTTCTTAGCGGTCCATTGCCGGATTCGGTTGACCGGGTTGAGGGGTCGACGAATAATAAAATATTTGACCTTCTCCGTGCTTAAAATATTTGTCCGATAGACTGGGCTAGTTAGGACTCAAATTACGGCCAGGAAATTACTGATTAGTGCATCCGCTACAAACTTATTCTTCTTTAACGTAATGAATGAATTGAAATTTAATTAAATAAGATGAGGACTGGCTCTACCTGCGATTTAGCCAGTGTCAAGTAATAATAATAGTAATATTCTAGTGATAGTTATTAAGATGGCGGATAAATCTGCTACGTACTTAGTTGCAAAAGAAAATGTATGACACCTAAGCATAATATATTTGAAATCTCGTACCGTGATCGTAATAGAGTTTATAGAGTAACAGTTTGTTAAGTAAAACCATGATTATCATCGTTATGTACAATCAATAGGCACTTTAGCTGAATAGTGAAGTGAGCGTTCGTGACTTCCTCGAGCCAGGGCTGGCAGGTAGGTGTAACAGGTCGATTCTCACGCAATTTCCCACTTTTCCCATTGTTAAGAAGAGTGTTGCTAACTCTACGTTAACATATATATCTACTAAAGTAGCAAAAAAAGAAACCCAAGTTTTTTATTTACTAACTTAACAATTATATTTGTGACGAATGAGTGAAGTCGGTCCTAATACAAATTACAGTATCTAACATTTTATTATACAAGGTTATGAGACATAATCACAATATTTTTTTTTATGAATTGTCATTAAAATTAATAATACTATCTCTACCACCTATTCGGCCTTATTTATAGTTAGTAATTTATAAACATCATGTTTTTGATACAAATCGAGTTATGGACTAGACTGCTACCTATAGTCTTGTTAGTAACTACTTAAGCCATTCCAAATAAGTACTCTATCTTTCACCGCTACTGGCAACCCAGCGCAGTCCATACATTTTCCTACAGCGCGGAGTGGTCTTACAACTTTCCACCGTTTGTTAACATCACGTTTGGCTCGGATGGATGTTAGTTGACGTTCGGTTTCATTCAATTACCATCGCCGGGGAACGGTTTCAGATGTCACACATAGGTACCGTAAAGCCTCGGGTATATTGGGGTGTCAAGGCGCGCGGTGCAAAACGAACTGTATTGCCTCATAAAAAAAGCTCATTCTTCACCCAAACATTATGGGCAGCGCGACCGAATTTTGCAGCGTGGTCACGTGTCTTTTACCACAGAAATTAAAGCTTTATGTATATTTGTTCAGAGTTCATTTTAGTATTGGCAAATACATTGCAGCGCGCGAGTTAACGCTCCAATGTGCCCCGAGGCTTAATGGGCAATGTAACAGGAACCGTTCATGACGATTGACACCTGTCTACTGTCGTGCGCCGTGAGCGTACTGTGGCGAGCGAATTCGCTGATTGTTTTTGTAGATGTACTCTGTCTCTATATACATAGGGATTGAATATCTTTGAGGATGACTTTGTTCCTGAAAATAAAAGAGTTCTTTATTCATCCTCTAATGTGTATTAATTGAATTTGCTCTCGTTATTAATTAACTTAACGCTCTGGCTGAAATACACCCAATGCAGATGTAGCTTTTCGTCATCTTATTCCATAAAATTTAATTATTTCGTAAAAAAAGAAGAAGGTTCTTGTTTCAAAGTATTTACTCTACACCTAGTCACAAAACGGGTGTTGGTATAATTGCTTAGAATTGGACTGCCAAAAATACTCACCCTATAGTACATATAAACATTAATAAGTTTTGAAGAACTACTTAAATTATATCACAGATAGCATTACAAAGGTCGACGTACCTACGTCGCGCCACCGGCCTAGTTAAATAATTACAACTTATTAGCTCGGCGTGCGGTAGGCAATGAATCGATCGACTACCTACCGGACAATCGATATGCGTTCATTTGCAATTCCATATCCAGTTAACGCTGCTGGTGTTGCCAGCTTTTGTGGGAACGATGCAATTTTAAATTTGTTTTGCTTTATCCAGCCAGCAACATTTATATTACAAGTTTTGTAAACTTTTTTTGTCTATGCGCTTATTTATAGTTATAATTTACTTGGCAACACCATTTAATCATCCGATGATTTGACATAGTAAGTATTGGCCAAATATCTTTGCAAGCATCGTCAATGTCCTTATTTAATACATCAGCTGACGATCTAACGAATGACTTTTACAGCGTCCGCGTTTTGATTAACTGTAGCAAGTAATCGTTTCATTTGATATTTCAGACAGGTCAAGGACCGTGGCGCTTACCTCTACTAGATACAGCTTTGTACCTACCTACATATCTCTTTCATTTTCCGGTGCGTGTTAAATAACCATGTTATCAGGTATATTCAAGAAAGAGCTTTTCCTAAAATTTGACATTTTCATACGTCCAATTTTGTTTGTGACTTTGACGACTAGGTACGCACGTCAAACCAATTCGGTTAAATTTTGTTTTATACGACTTTTTGACACATTTATGTATTAATAATTTCATGATAATTTCTTATATCATATAGGAGTAAAATGTCCAATAAGCCTCAGTGGGTGGGTGCGTATGTTGTCTTCAAAATGAGTGACTAGATAATTTGATAGATGGTTAGTATCGCACGCTCATAATAGAGCTAATTAAAACATAATTGTCTTTAACACCATTGTTGTAATTACATGTAACATTATGCAAATCTAAAATGGTGGCTGCGTAACCGGCCAGGATGCCTTTCTCAATACAGTCAACGAATAAATTAAATTAAACTATTGTTTCCATTCCAACTTCTATTTATTTTGAAACACACGCAAACAGTCCTTTGCAAGAAATGCTATATTTTAGAATAATGGCGGAACATTAAATTTTTACAGTCTAATTTCCTTTGAATTGAGTATGTAACTGCTTAATTTTACCTCAACAAAAGTTCTAAAAAAAATTTGGTTTATAAGTTCAAGACGATTGTCGTCATGGAAGAAAACCAAGGCGTTGAGAAGGCGAGACGAATTGGATACCTATGCGTTAAAATGTTGCCCTGAGTGGCTCAAGATTGATAGATAGGAGAAAGACCCCTGGAGTCCTTTGCCTAGTAGTGTGAGACAAAGCGACTTTAAAACTTGCTTGACCATAAATAAAGATTATAGCACAACGCCGAATAACACCTTATCCTTATCTTAATAGATATATCAACTGTCGCGATTAGAATTGACGCTAAAGATAATCCTCCAACGGAAATAAATATCAATCCATCTACAACCACTCAGAATAGCATGTTTCATCGCCAGTGTTCTGGAAAGCCACTGTAAATGAACCATGACTTCCAGTAGGTTTGGGGTAAACTTTATTTAAACTATGACCCAAGCAATCAACCTTAAGTCCTAAGTCTTAGCGTTATTTTACCAATACGGCCGCTATTAGCTTCCAGCAAATACTCAAAGGAACTAAGAAATATTTACCAATTTTCCGTAAAGCTTGCTGAAGTTTTTAGTGTTTAAGAAGGCGCTGTAAACCTTGACTCAATTTGAATATTGAAGCTACGGTGGTGTTACGTACCACGTAGTAATATAAAGTTTGGTCGATGAACGTTCACGTTTGCGTGACACTTATTAACAAATCATAGCTCGCGATGGTACGAACGGGGTCGAGAAATAGCGATGCCTCAACAATAAAATAAAAAAATCACTCTCGTTTTCAATTGCACGGTCGAGTCGACTGATACGCATCGACTACTCTCATTGAAGATGTAGTTTTTATACAACTCATCATCGGTGCTAATATAATGCGATGAATACTTGTTTGTTGCACTATCAATAAGATTCGTAGCTTTTCAATTGAAAATGAAATCAATTAAGGTCGCTTCCGTTAGACATTTCCAAGTGCAACATAAATACGGTAAAGTTGTTGACGCAGAACTGAGAATTGCGTGTACGTAGTTGTTATACCTAGGGATGAGTAATTCCCTGACGTGTATACATCGCCAGGAAAAAACATCCGCGGTCGGTGGTCACTATGCTTGTCGCCACCGCCTCATGATCAGTAAATAGGTAATTAAAGCCAATAGAGAAACAACTGGACTCATAAAATATGAATGAGACAACTTAAATTAGAGTAAATTTGCGTTTGTATGAAAACATTTTATGATGCTCACTTGATCGGAAAGATTGTCGCACCACTGATGCGCTGGTGTCTTCTTCCCACCGTTTAGGCCATTGGTCAGGTGGGGGGTCAAAGGACCTCCAGTGAATAAATCCTCAGTGAGGCTCGCGTCTGATGTGATCCTCGGCCTGATCTCCGGCGGAGGACCCTGTGGGCCTACGAAGTCGAACTGTCCATCCCACATATCATACTCCAGCTCTAGACTGTCTTCCACCTCGATCTGATCACCCATCGTGCCTCTAGACCGATTGAATAATCCCGATTTAAACATTTATACTCCGGTTCTCTTATCTTTGGACTTATTCCAATATTGCACTCTAACTTAACTGCTACAATTCATAAATTAAAACCTACTTCGTAAACAATTAATTTGACTTCGAATCACGATTAGAATGATTTCGTTTTTATAATAAAGCTTAATATCCTAATGGCACACTCGAAATAATTACTCCTGTTCAAGGTAATACGATTATTGAACTGCACGAAGCTCACGTAACACCACTTGCAGGCAAGCGATCACTTTGTGTCACATTTTCAACATACACAACTTCACAACACCACCGATCATCACGAAACGATGCGCCCTCGTCAATTTATATCACAATAGCCTAATTATCGTCGTAAACGAGAATTAAAACATCGGGCAAAAGGAGACTTCGCCGAATTCGATTCAAAATTTTCGACGGTTGCACTGACATCCTTTTGAAAGGACGAGTTGGACACGCGCGCCGTATTTGGGAACTGTTATATCTTTGAAGTTCTATGAACAGTGCGTTCTCGATACCGCAATAGAACAATCGAAACTTTTATAGAGACGCGTAAGTACGTGGTGTTGGTTCAGTATCGCGTTGGGCACTAACCGGCGTGCGGCGGCGGTCGGGCGGAGCGCCCCACCCATTTACACGACACAACATGATTATCAGCCGGCCAGCCACCGGGCCGCACAAATAAACTTTATTCGCTCCCTGCACATATGCACGACCCGGACCATCTGATAGATAGTTCCGAGGCAATAACCCCTTTCATAAGCTCCCCCAGTCTGGCTGCATCTCGTAATTTAACGGGCGAGGGGCTGCTATGATTGGACCGGACCCTACCAGATGTAAATGATTGAATTCAACAGATGATCTTTCAGAACTATTTTACTTTTAATAACGTTTAGGAGTTGTTTTAAGATATGTAGAAGATATATCTTGACTTTTGGACAATACACAAAAACTAAAGAGTACTTTGGTTTGATAGGTACTATAGAAAATATCATTATGGTAGAGTAATTGAAGAAAGTAAATAATGAAAGTGAAATTAATATTATGATAGAAATAACGTGGAATTATTAAGAGGCTCCATGTTAAGTGTGAACGTAACCGGCTTTGCAAGTTGCAATCATGGCGTTGGATGCATTTGTGTTTATCTGATGCCCATTTGATTCCATGAGTAGGCAAAACGAATGTTCACGCAATCTGTGACTAACTTTTAATGAAAATCTAATACTAATTTATATAAGATTGGTTCAAACCCCCTGGTGAATGAAAGCTTACAAAATGATGGTCTACTTTTTAAGCGAACTCTTTAAAAAAGAAATACAAGAAGCGAAATAAGTTATTTAATAGAATACTGAATCGAAATTGGAGACCATTGTTCACACCGTGTGAAATTCGCGGTCGGTACTTTGAATCGACCACTGCTGGGTCTATTTAACGGATGGCAGGTACCTACTGTGAAGTAATACTTATCATCTACGCTGTGATTCAGTTATATTTGGTTTCTCAATAAATTTGAATAATGCTTGGGAAGGAGAAAGGGTCTTGTTTAATTCATAAAAAAATTCGCTAATACTGTGATGGTACCAAAAATATTTCAGGATTTTCAGATTGTTTTATGCATGAATATTCATGGCTTCGACAATAAACCATGAATTGGTGTCTTTACAGAGCTACGCATCGAGACAACGATTAGTTCCAGTAGACTTGTTTCCATTCTGGAAATGAACAAGCATATTTGAACCTTGAAGTAGTTTTGGGTTAACTTCAAATTTAAGTGATAAGGTTTATTATTGCTACTTAGCTATTGCAATTTGCAACCTGCTCTAAAGTATTGCAATAATTCCCATAATCTGTCGGCAATCGTTCAATTCTTTTACGTAACTAGCAGATTAAAGTTTAATTAGAACTGCTAAATCGCGTACCTACTATTTAGTCATGCTTTCAAATGTCAAACAAAGGGTTCACATTGTTTTAAAAAATAAATATTCTATTATGCGAATAGGAACAATGTGATCTCATACATTTTTATACAATTTACTTATAACTGTGGAAAATTGCATAGATGGAAACAAATGACAATCAACGTTGAGTAAGTTCAATAACTCTATTGATAATTTGATGTAAGTTAAACCGAGATCCAATAAACATGCCTATTAGGAATTATTTATTCTTTAAAAATAGGTGAGTTCTCGCCCTAATTGAAAGTCTCTGTTAATTGGTATTTCTAATGATGTGGTGTGTTAAAATACGCATTCTAATACGTACGTTTAAATAAGTTACGCGTATAAAATAAATCAGTACCTACGTGTTAACATTTCAAATTGATTTGGTATGAACGTCATAATATAAGGTAAAGTGTCGGTCAAATCCGTAGTAGGTTTAGTAGTTTTCCTCAGCATCAACTACGTAAGTAGTTACCATAAAAACTAACAACAAAAATTGCCATAAAACAAACTGACTGACATGTTGTAAGAAATTCCTTTGTACATTAGCCCATACTTTATACTTACCCCAGTTAAACTTCTTAGGGACCTACCTACTAGTTTAAATAAATTAAACATGAATAAAATAAAATCTATTAGGCACAAGATAAAATTACCATAAAATTAAAAACGTTGACATTTGCGAAAGTTTAAAACTATGTTGCAATGTCAGATCTTTAGCTTGTTAATATCAATGATATCTTTAACAATCGCCTATGAATTGTTTTTTATTACTTCACAACTATACCTAATACTACGCTTGTAAATAGAAATAGGTCGTACATATGTCTTTGATTAAATCCGGGGAAGTGCCACGCTAACATATTAGAGTAAATAGTAAAGCGATGTTAGAGGTACTTTTATCGACGTTTTGCACGCAACATCAAGTCATTCGGTATTCCCTGTTATTCATTAAAATGTATGGAAGCTAGGGGAACGACTGTAGGGGTGAATTCTTAATTGGTTTTTTTTTCGGAAGAATCTAAGTGATGAATCGTCAGAATAACCAAAGCTTTTACCAAAATTATATTTTATGGCACATTTTCTTTATCCGAATTATTTCATATGTGAAACAAAATAATACAACTACATTGACAGTTTAAAACTTACTTCATTACATTAAAGTACCTACTTATGTGTTTTTTTTTCGCTTATTTAAGAATGATGACAGGAGATATCTTGCACATATTACTATATTGTTTCAAAATTCATGACTTCATCTTTAATCATGCTTTGGAAATACATAAAACCTCAAAAATGTGATAAAAAGAAAACTCAATTAGGTTATTCTAATCTATAGTTTCTTGTAAAAAGACAATGATTTGTAAAAATGCAGTTAAAAAAAAGATTCCGCAGCATGCCGTCCTGACGGCAATGTTCCACTTCCATAACCTCGCAACGGTTCAAGGCTGGTCTTTGCCCTGACTGAAGATACTGATCAGATAACAGAGACTAAACTATTTAAGTAAATATACCGCTGATAGGTACTATAAGTACACATGCATAGAATAAAACGAATGAAGTTATCGTATGATTGTTATAGCAACATGTAAAAGAAGTCTTCTTCCTTTTTTTTTCGTAGCAATCGTTCCGAGTCTACACCTTATTTAGTAGGAAAGTAGTCACAGCAAATGCACTGAGAGTGGTCACTTAAAATAAGTGAACAATATTCATTTAGAAACTTTATTCAGGGATAGATTTCCTGTATTAGTACTAACCATTTACAATAAATATATACGAATGTTGCCCATAACTGTCTCATTATTCGTGAAAAATATTTCAAGTTATCACTTTATTGAGAATGCAGCCAGAGGTGGTCAAAACTAAGAGATATGACTACGTAAAGTGATTTCTAAATATAAATGCTAGCCGTAAAGTGCTAGTTAAACATCAATCTATCCATAGAAGTTAGTTACGAACGAATTGCTTTTAATTCTTGGATGTAGATTATGTTGAATGATGAATCTAAATTTAGCAGTTTCATTTGTACGATATCTTGGCCTAGTTGTTCCAGTGAAGGCCGCTCGGCTCAATGCACCAGATGGTCGTTTCGTTTCTGTCAGTGGCAAATATTGGAAAGGGTGTTTTCGGAATTCGCCCTCTGGATTTAACTGGGATCGTCCTCAGTCCATTGTATGATACCCATATTACAAGCTTTACTTAGTTTGAGATCATACGGTTTTAAAGAAAGTAAAAGCGCCTTAAAGATGTTTTTATTTTGTTTAGAAGAGGAAAGAAAGAGGCCACTTTCTAAAGATAAGTTATTAACAAAGATGTACTGAAGAGAACTGAAACAGAGATGTTCCTCCAAATTTTATCAACTACTGGACTATCGGACAATAATGTAATACAGAAACACCATTTTAAAGTGACTTGAGTGCCATACAGAATGTTAAAACTCTGGTGACGATTCACGGTGTAATTAGCACCCCAAGAGATGATAATTATAAACCTGATCTAGATCTGTTCCGTTTATAACGCTATTTACACCACCCGCTGATCTTTGCGCCCCAAAAACTATATCAATTGGTGTAATTTACGAGCCGATGTATGCCCCGTGTGACCCAGATGTGATAGGTACGTTGCCCCCCGTCTTCTGTTTTATTTAGTTCTGCGAAAATACCATATGCAGGAAGCGTTTGCTGCTTCCATAATAATTCATTTGTATTATCAAATTCAGAACACGTTTTAAGGAATATTTGCTTTTCTTTTTCCTCTGAATGTCTGACTTCTAGAATTGCTTCATGTTAAAGTGTAAAAATTAGTAAATTTATATGAATCTTGAATTTCCCTCGCATTCAAGGAGAATGTGGCTGGTAATGGCAATGGACTCGCCCCGTATTATATTGGGGCCAAAATACATTGACGAAATGTAGGTGCACTGAAGTATAGCTCTGCTTTACCCATCGGGGAATATAGGCGTGATGATGTATTTATAAATCTTTGTCGTGTAAAGCCACGTTTATTTTTTTTCTTCTTGCTCGTGTATCCCCAAAATGGCATTGATATAGAATTGTAGATTGAACCGGTGAAAGCAAAAATAAATTATTTGCTTATTTAATTCTCGCATTGCAAGTGTCTAGGATTAGATAGTATGCAATTAGATTCTTTGCTATCTTTTTCCTTTCTTTCTACGAATGTTGTAGATACCTACTATATATACTGGCTAAATGATTGCATGACTGAAAGATTCATGTGTAGTTTCAAGTATTTTTTAGTCTGTCTTAATGATAGGTTAGCTAATCCAATCTTCGTGGGCCTTATATTATGGTACACTGTAGATAAATTATTGTCATTGCAGGCAATCAATTAAGTTATGTCATGTAATCGTGTACCACGTTACCGTTCATGAAAATATACAAACAGCGATGGCTGGAAACGAAGGAAATGAGCGAAGGACAATTGATAAGGCACACAGCGGATATTGGTGTGGTTAACTAATTTTGATAAATAAACTTTGTGTGTGTTTTGCAGTAAAGATATTGTTCAGGTTTTAAATGTAGCGTATACGTTAATTAATGGTACCTACCCAGTTTGTGTGTGTGATAAAGTAGGTGGCAGGTACTTCACACAGTCGTTTGTGATAAGACAATTTGAGATATGTACGTTTTGTCTCGTTATCTTGTATGGATTATGTAAATGAGTAAGCGACTCAGTGTGGCATAATCTATGATATACAGATTATTTTTGGTGCCTATGCTAATGGCCTCCTATTAGGAATTGTGGCCTTACAATATGATGAGCAGTGACCTTGTTTAATTTCTAACGTTACGTACATATAGTAAGAGCTAAAAGGCAAACCTGGGTGTCAACACGCGCGTGTAATTTTTTTTGCTACACGAAAACAAACCGTATTGACTAATAGAGTAAGTTCATTATTCAACTTAACGACACTGACAGCGCGAGCGAATTAGACGCGTGGGAGCGTGGCGTCTACCACAGAAATTTAATCTTTATTTATTTATTTGCACAATTATACACAGGTAAAATGTACAAAGGTAAGCTTAATGCCTCTGGCATTTTCTACCAGCCAACCTTAGAGTGATGCAGAGAGAAAAAAAGTTGGTACTATCTTTATGCATACTGACACAGAGTTCGTTTGGTATAGGTAAAAAAATACGGGCGAGTGCTGCACTGCACGGGAGGCTAAAAGCATAGAATCCAAATTTGTTGGTAGTTAATAGAAAATAAATTCCTACCAATGTACCTAGACCATTTAATCAAAATAATTTTAGTTCCTTTACGTCATTCGATGTTACGGCAGTTAGTAAGTAAGTATACCCACAGCAATATTCTCATGAGATAATATAAACTGCCTATCGTTAAGAATGCCGGTTAGCGTAACATAATTAAACATTACAAATCGTAGTCATCTGCAGACAATATGTGTGTACTTCGCACGAGTTCGTTCGCACCACTTTCCGTTTTACATTTTACTATGTTCTTGTCGGTACTCGTAACTTCTTAGATAATATATCTTACGAGACTCGCTTCTGCATTCGCGATAAGTGTGATAGATCGACGAGATACCATCTAAATGCTTTGGGGATTCGATATAACTTGTGCAACGGACAAGAACCAGTTTCATTCCAGTTAGCAATGTTTCAGTTAGTATAGTTCTCTATATTTTCGTTAGATTCAAAAATTCCATTGCTAAGTGTTTATTGGACATGCTTCGCTGATTTAGCTTTAATTGTAGTTTTAAAACCGTAAACAGCTACCCTCATTGTTGCCTCAAATTCAATTTTTACACAGATATCATATCATATTAATAATCTTAAATGGTTAGGTATTTGTCTTTTACATTTGCTTATTAATATTCCAAAATTTACTGGGCCGTTTTTTTTTCTTTTCTTGTCTTTCGTTATCTACCATAAACAACGTGTTTACTTTTACCTTCACGTAGTTACTGCACATAGTAATGAACACGTGGAGCTAATTAATTCATCATAACTATTTATAAGCGAGATATTTGCAAGTTTCCCGGCATCCTTGGCCTAGAAGGGACCACCCACGGCCGCCACGTCGCAGGAGTTACCACCCACTGTAGTCTCTGTACTGGATTGCTAAGTGGATTTAACTGTTTGCGAAGGTGAGGATTAATAGGAAAGGTTTCATTACAGTTTAACTCATTATTTCAAGACAGTTGAAACAAACACATAAAGTAATAGGCACAAGATGATTGAAACTGATATAGTTAATAAGTTGTATTTTATCAGATGCAATTTTATGATAGACCTATCAGCTGTTTTGTTACTCGTTTGCCTTGAGAACTACGTAGCATAAGCGTAATGTACTACCTAGTTTTGCAGTAAACATTTTATAGGTTAAGATATGCTTTATAGAGACCACGCGAGTGTGAATCTTTAGGTTTCCTGGCAAAGTCAGTCTGGGTCGAAAATCGTCAAACATATGCATTATAGTTCGGTCGACAGATTGAATAAAAGTGGATTGGATGCGGTATATTGGATTTAATATCTGCAATTTGGTATTTGATAGCAATTTGCTAGTCCGAGCAATTTATTGAAGCGGCAATAGTAATCCTTCCAGGAAAATAGCTTGCATTAATGAGATATATTTAAAAGAGGCACTGTGGTTGACCGGTATCAACTTATAAATAAGCCTTCGTAACGTCGTCATAAGGATAGTGTGTATAGTTTACCTTTTAAAGTACCTACCTACTTAATAATAACTGTTTTATTAAAGGAGTTATTGAGATCAGTTAGGTAACAGCATTGTCTGAGCATGCTGACATGATTGGTTGTCATAGACCAGTCTTTGTAAGTTGTCTAATTTTCATTGTTATTATGTAAGCGCAATCAGGTAAAAAATCTATATATATAAAAGGCTTTGTCCTGAATGACTGACGGAACAACACACAGACCTAAACCCCTGATCGTAGAGACCTGAAACTTGTGTTCTTTGTATGACGTAGGCATCCACTAAGAACGGATTTTCCGAAATTCTACCCCTAAGGCGGTGAAAAAGGGTGGCAAAGTTTGTATGGGACAACGTGATTTTCGACTTCTACGTGGATGAAGTCGCGGGGAAAAGCTAGTAAAGAATAAATAGATACTTAACTATATGTTCAGGAAATAAGTATTACCTACTATCATTGAATTTACTGACTATTCAGTTAGGTTACAGTATCGGACAGAGGGACACATTTATACGATGGTAGAATTCGAATGTAGCTAGAGTATCTACCTACCTTATAGGGTAGAGAAAATACTAGCCAATCAGTGTGTGTAAAAGGTTGCGTAGGTACCTAGATATCTATATAATCCGTATTTTTATCACTGAGTTATCTTGTTTGCAGGCGCGTGATTCTGAGATATCCCCGCGATACAATCGATCAATCCCCGCGTGTAACAAAACATTACCGTGTTTCAAACAAAAATAACCAGGGTTATGTACGCTTCCGTTGAAGATGTTTATGTTGGAAATTATAATATTTCCGTGATGCATTAAAAAAGAACCCGATTTATTGTTTAAATAGCGGCCCGTCCCAGCTTCGCACGGGTTTCTAATATAGCCTATGTTACTCAGTGATAATGTAGCTTTCTAACGGTAAAATATTTTTTGAAAACGGTTTAGTAGTTTTTGAGTTTATTCGTTACATACAAAAATACAAATCTTTCCTTTTTATAGTATAGATTAGGTAGATAGTGATGGTAGTTGATGGGTATTAGTAGCAGGTAGGTATACCTACCTACTATTTGTTTAGAATATTTCGGCCAGGCATTGATGATAATTAATCCTGCTAAAATACATTAGCTACATATTACAAAACAGAGTCTTCTATAGAAATAATAAAAAAAACTTATTATTTTTATGTCAATGACCACGAAACGTGGGATTCAAATGTTTTAATTGAATTAAGGAAGTCTAAAATCCATTACTTTCCTGACTTGAGTTTATTTTCCAACTATATCCGTGAAGCTTAAAAAGTTCACTAGTAAATCTAAATTTATAATAATCATAATAATCGTTTGTGCCGCGCACGCATCTGACCGGAAGTGGCGTACGCGCAGCCGAGGGACCGTTTCCGCCGGCCATTGCCGCCTAGCTACGATTATTAAATGAAGCGGCACGAGCCATTGTTTGAACCCCTTCCTCTGATGATACAGAGCATTAATAAGGTCATTGAACAGAGATTATGGGCGATAAGACAGCCAAGAAAGTTGGTCCTATCTGTGGTGTGAGCACGCTTGTCAAGACAAGACCTCTGTCACGGATTGGCTCGGTCGCTCTCTGTCTTATTTCATACGAGAGAAAGAGATTATAATCAACGTATTCTGTGACATACGTTGCTCATGCTACGACTACTGGAGACATTTGAAGTTGGTTGGATGTCTGGTAACATTAATTCGAGCTGATTTCGTACCAAATGAGTGACGATAGATGGGTGCAGAAGACAGAGTAGAAGACTTAGTTCTTGTAAAAAAAAAAGCACCATATCCTAAACGCAAAAAGCATTTCAGATGAAACCGGGCGAGAATTGAACTCTATCATTTTCAACATAGAGGTAATTATCTATAATAACTATTTATTTAACAGAAATAGTAAAAAGCGGGTACCTTCCTACGCCTAATTCTTATTCTGTAACGATAACACATATCTACTGGAAATGGACTTAAAAATAATAGTGATTATATACGTCGCGACATGACTCTTAATTTCGTAGTGAGATCATTCTATATTTTCTATTGTCTTCGAATATCGGGTATACTTATTCCTAAAGCGTACCTATATACCTACTTATACACATGAAAGTGTCGTCATTAAGAATTATAAATAGTTAATATGCCTACATACTTAGTACCTACGTGTCTATTATTTATTTGTAAACTTGGCTTTGCTCCAGTTCGACCTTGCATCAAAATTGATAAAAATAGCAGTTTGCAAATAAACAAGTTAGATATTTATGCGATTTAGTGTAAGAAGTGTTAGGACACATACATACATATACTCACGCCTGTATCCCATGGGGGAAGGTAGAGACTACCGTTTGCCACATGCTACGATGCTGACATACCTCTTTCGCTACATCCACAGTCATACATCTTGTCATGCACTTCCGTCGGTTGAGGGTGTTACGGACTTGACCTTTCTAGAAGAGACCGTTAGAGTGGTCGTGAAAGGTCTTCTCGGGCGCCCTTTTCCTACACTCACGTTCGCCAGGTATATTTCTTTCGTCAGTCTTTTAAGTGTTAACATATAACGTGATAATGAAAAGGCTATCAGTGCCTACAAATAGCATAGTAAGGTCTTCGATAGTCAGTAGTCAAGATAATATATAAGTTTTATTTCTATGATTTTAGCGAGTGCCCTCTTAATTTCGCTTCAAATAAGTAAGACATCGACTGACGTTTCCAGCACGGCTACCACGTGCAATAAGACAGGACTATGTCACGAATTATGTCACTCCGAGATGCTATCTCCAGAGAATTATGTCAGTTTGTTAAATTGTGTTTCTGATACCAGTTGTTTCTTTTACGAGGTCCAGATACGGCGGCGGTTAATTCGGTTTCGTTGGTAATGGTTTGATGAAGGATTGTAAGTACGACTTCGTTCTTCTCAGATTTGGAAGGAAGTAATGTTCACGTATGTCAAGACAGACCGCTGTCATGGATTAGTTCGCTCGCTCTCTGTCTTATTTCATATGAGAGGAAGATATATAATCAACTTATTATGTGACATAGGTGAGCCTCAAGACTAGTCTTGGCGCTCATGCCACTACAGGTCAACATATAGATAGAGAGTATCTTATACTTGGCAGCTCTAAGCTTGATAGGTACACCAAGCATACCACATCGAGTTTTTTTTTAAACAAAATATGTACACATTAATCTTTAGAAATGTTATTGGTAACCATTTGGTAACTAAGTATATCTTTCTGTTAAGCTGCTTGCGCTGATGATGGACCCAGACATGAACAAAGCTTTGTAAATGATGATCAATAGATGACAAACCCTTGATAAAACAATTCCCCTTACACGGCTCTGTTTTCCGAGAAAAACCGTGTCTTCGTAATATCCTTAGTTTATGAATGAATGTATCATAAGTGTGTAATATGATTCACAGTGATGTTTAAACAAGGAATTACTGTACAGTGTGTAAGATTATCACGTAATCGTGCAGGTAGGTAAGCAGCTTAGGTATGTTGATGTTAAACAGATCTCTGCTTACCAGCTGTATCACAGCTTGCCAGGCCCTGTAACATGACCGCGAAGACATAAGTTTTATATCTTTCAACTGTCAGATTCGTCGAGAAAATAACGTCACACCGAGCCATGTCCAGTACAAAAAGCTCGAAGTGACGTGTTTTTCTCGAAAAATCTGACAGTTGAAAGAGATAAAACTTATATACTATACCTACACGGTCTTAGCATGACCGTGCAGTATACCTACCGGTAGGTATACTACCTACTTTAGCATGTGGAAATTTAATTCGATTTATAACGAGGAAATGCAGCCAGCGTTATTGTCATTAATCAACGCAGACGATACTCTATGACGCAGAAGCAGACTAAACTTTTTTAAATAATTATAAAAACAATTGTCGATGGTTCGGTATAGGGTTGAGTCGTGGAGTCTAAAATACCTTTTTCGAAATGGAGCCAACCATTGTAATATATAAACTGTGTATACCGCAGATTAATTAAAAAAAGTGTTATTTTTAAATCGACTGACCTTATAATTTAGCCCTTGAACGTCTTCTTCGAGTGACACATCGGAGTACATGTCGTCAGCCGGCTCCCCGCCAGACCCGCAACCCGAAGAGTTGAATGACGACGACCGGTATAATTGGCTATAACAATTAACCCAATCATCATCATAAATTTCGTTTTTGTCAAGACTCGACTGATTTAACGCAGTTTGAAAGTCACTAGCGCCATCTTTTAGATCATTGAGTAAGTTTAAACGCCATCTATGGCCGTGTTATGTACTCATCTTGGAAGAACAAATGCGAAACTAGGTATTAATATCAAAAGTATTTACAAGATGGCGCTGCTCATGGATTTCGCTAGACGGTAATAGATGGCGTTACTTGAATTTAGAATTAGCCATCATAAGTTATAACGAAAGTAAGAATAACTTATTGACTATTTTATTTACATACCTAGCTAAGACATTGGAGCCAAGTTGTCGTTTTCCAGAGCTGAAACAAATAATGTGACATTTAATAAATATGTAAGTATTCGCATGTATTAGCATCGATATTAAATACTTGGTATTAGATACCCACTAGTTAGTCGATATTTAAATGATACATAACGAACCGACACATTAAAAGTACATAATCGTATTTATAATAATTTTACGAGTCTCGTTAGTTGTGTTTAAGGTCTATTCAGTTATAAGTTATATTCGTTAGCGATGTGAGTAGCAAATATCGAGAGCGTCTAGCATAAATACGAAATGTTGTTAAGTTGTCCATCCTTGTTACGAATATTTTTGAATATACCTCGCGTTGACATAAAGTTGTAATGAAATCGTAGTACCTTAACTCGCCTCTAGAGGCGCTGTACGAGGCGCTTGGTTGCGGATTACGTTTAAAAAAGAAAATTTAACTTTATCTGAGAAATCACAAATGCATGGCTGGCTTAACAGTGAATAAGTTAGCTAATTACTTTATGTTGATTTCACGCATGTATCCCGTCGCGGAGCGTCTTATTTGCTCAATAGAAAGAAGGAAATGCGTAGAAAGATAAATGTTTACGGGGTTACGCTCCGTAAGTAACGAAGTATTTCATTTTATTACGGGCTACTATTACTACGGTACATAGGCATGTTACGTCATTGACCATTGCTAGTATTTTTTAGTTACGTTCATGTGAAATGATTTTAATAATTTAATGTCGCGTCATGATTGTCTACCAGTCTCTATAATTGCGCATCGATTTCTTTGACTAAAGGTAGGTACTGTAATTAATTCTGTATATGTGAGTGTAGACATAAGATTCGAAAGTATACGCTAACATACACACAAGTACAGAATAATTAAATGGACCGAAACTTCTTTACAGGACCTATCAGAAGTCCGAAATAATAGTTAGTTGTACATATGTATCGGCCTGTCGGGTAAACAACCGAATGGCATATAAAAATATCAGAATTCGAACATAACTTTTTTTTGCCGCCACTCCATCAACATACGACCAACATTTTTTTAGGGTTCCGTACCCAAAGGGTATAATAACGGGAACCCTATTACTAAGACTTCGCTGTCCGTCCGTCCGTCTGTCACCAGGCTGTATCTCATGAACCGTGTTAGTTAGAGAGTTGAAATTTTCACAGATGATGTATTTCTATTGCCGCTATAACAACAAATACTAAAAAATTTAATATAATAAACATTTAAGGGGGCTCCGATACAAACGTGTTTTTTGCCGTTTTTATAGATAATGGTACGGAACCCTTCGTGCGCGAGTCCGACTCGCACTTGGCCGGTTTTTTTCAGTACAGACATGGTCTGCAATGACGTTATAAATGGATCATTACTTTCTATAGTCTAACCTTGGACACAACTATGGAGGGTATATTAAGACACAACCATAAGCAACTGTCGCTAGTTTAAAAATTATTTCCTTGGTATTTCTTTTTAAACTTATTCCTAATATTTTAAAATAAAAAAGGTTGTATATTAATTTGCGAGAGGCGGATTTCCGTTACGTTTATCGGGCGCACGTTTTCACATAAAAGTCGATATAGGTGTTTTAATTGCATTCTTGTAATTGTGCACGTTGTGAATAATATGATTTGAATGTTTGAATGGTCTGTGCGACCTTCTTTGAGCCTTGCATCAACTAGGTCGTCCGGTAGCGGTTCAAGCCAATGTTGGTCTATGATCTATCCAGTCACTACGAAATGATTCAACCTATCATTAATGATTGAGTTTTAATTTGTAGAAAGGTACATTTAACACTGTTATTATTTAATTATCAAACAGACAATTATTCAAATGGATTTGTAATCTGTGTATAACTGTGCCCCCTTTTACATTGGAACCAATGATAAATCGGCGAAGTATGCACTGTAGTGCACTTACGCTTACTCCTTCGGGAAATACAGGCGGGATGATGTATAATATTTATTTATATTTTTTCTATTTGTACGTGGATTAGGTAATATGTTTTGATTAGTTTTGTTCCGTGCATATTATTAATCAATAAATAAATAAGTAGTTTTAGAGCTATAGCTTTGAAACGTTCGAAAATATGTTTTATTACAATACTAAAGAGTATATTTAAGTAAATGGGTATAGATAATAATACATCATCATCACGCCTGTATTCCCCGAAGGGGTAGGCAGAGGTGCACCGTAGTGCGCCCACACTTCGCCGATGTGTTTTTGGTCCGGTGGCGAGCCTATTGCCATTATACCGGGCACATTCTCCCTCATTACGAGGGAGATTTTTGGGCTATAGTTCACCACGCTGGCCCAGTGCGGGTTGGTGAACTTCACACGCCTTTCTATAGACGTGCAGGTTTCCTCACGATGTTTTCCTTCACCGTTTCATAGCATGTTGTAATCTCGGATGAAAATGAGATTCGCACATAAACCCAGAGGTGCGAGCCGGGGTTTGAATCTGCACACTTTGATTTGCACGGCGTGCGTTCGACAACTCGGCTACCACTGCTGGGTATAGATACAAAGTATTAATTTGCATAATTCGATAATCTTGACCGGAACGAATATGTTACACATTCCCTTCTACATACAGTACAATATCAAATTACGTTCTATCGGTAACCCTATATAACTAATCGTAATTCTATAAAAAAAAAAATGAGATAGGGAGGCAAACGAGCAGACGTATCACCTGATGGTAAGTGATCAACGCCGCCCATGGACACCTGCAACACCAGGGGCATCGCGAGTGTGTTGCCGGCCTTTAAGGAATGAGTAGACTCGTTTCTTGATGATACCTTTGTCGCATCGGTCCGGGAACACCGGTTTATGTTATTATAGGTTTATTTCGGTTTTAGACAACACATACTTTACCTACCTAATATCCAATATGTGAGGATTTTTTAGAAAACCATCCCTAGTAGAATATAAATAGGGTACCTATGAAAGATTGTATAAAGATTTTAGAAGTTAAATTCATAGGTACCATGTTGTATTTCGACGGTGTGTGAGGTTAAAATATCACCTTCTGAGTATTGAATATGGCATGAAAGTTTATATGATCTAGATTGTAGATCAATTTGTCAACAATCCCAAACGATAGACAGAGTCTATATCGAGGGGTGAAAAGCTATTTGACTTAAACGACACTTTGAGGCGATATTGACCTATGTACATATTAGGAATCAGCGATTTTTACTGCGTCGAAAGAGTATGCTCTCCTGTAAAGTTAGAAAATTTCGCTTTAGCCAAATGGCCTTTCCCTCTTCGATATAACTTTTTTCGGGTCATGCAATTTGTTTATAACTTTTTTTCTTCAATTACTTTTCGAGTTCCATACGAAGTTGCGGACGCAACCTAGTGTTCTATGAAGTGCGTCAGTGGCCAGGACGTCCGTGGGGAGTGTCGGTGAAATCGCAATACAAAATGAGACACAGGTGCGCGCGCGCCGTGAAATTGTGTAAGAAAGTGATGACTGACGAGCCACTTGCCGCTGTAATCATATCCATCTGTTATTTGAACGATATGTATAATGAGGTTTCTATATTAGACTATAAATTTATTAATCTATAAAATAAATTGTTATACTTTATAAGCCTTAATAAAATAATGTTTCCCTTGAGGCAGCCATTCTGGCTTTGAGTTTGGCTAAACCCGAATTATTTTTTACGAAATGAATAAAATGATGATATTTAATGGAATAAGATGAGGAATGGCTCCACTTGCGTTTAGCGGGTATTTCAACCAGTGTCAAGTAATTAAAAGCAGGGGCAAATTCAAATACAGATTATAAATAAAAAAGTGAGAATGACAGTGATAAAGATGGCGGATGTACAGCCCTAATTATTAAACACTCTTATTCATTTATTGCTTAAATATATTGTTATACCCATATGTCGCTTTTAGTTTGTAGGTATAGTAGGTACAGACCATAGATAAAGGTTTTTTTCGTTAATGGTCTTATGTCAAATCTGTCAAAATCTTGTAAAATTATCCGCCATTTTTATCACCTCCATTGCCCATATTTATTTATAATTTTTAGGTATGTAGTGAATTTGCTTTTGTTCTTGTTATTAAAATACCCGGTAATTACAGGTGAATTTATTTCTGATCTTATTCCATTAAATTCCATAATTTCGTTAAAGAGGAGTAGAAAAAAACTAATTAAGGCACAAGGCAATGCGTCAGGCTAGTTCGTTTATGCAGGTACCCAATTGGCACAGGTAATATAGGTGTGCCACGAATTTACAACCTTCTTTGGATTTTTCTTTAAGTTTATTAAACTTTTTTTAAGATGTCGAAATATTCCAACACGTTTTGTCAGTGTTCGGAATTTTTAAGGTTATTTTGCCCACACAACCCATGACGTAAGCTCCACCCACATTGTCTACTTTTCGTGGTAATTGTAAGGACATTTACCACTGTGCAAACGAGGTCAATTGTACCCGCAATAAATGAAAAAATAGAAAATGTAACTTGTTTTGATACCTAAAGCAAATAATTATGCGATTAATATCTTTGTCACGATCAATTATTCCCAGAAACAATAGAATGAGATTAAGTTAAAATACTGGCCACAATTAAATAACGCAGGGTACTTTAATAAGTATTAAAAATAAAAACAAATAATTTAAACATGGAATGTGCGAGTTGTGTGTATCTTGTGGTTGATTCAGGTATGCATTTGTGTACAGTCCCTTCGAAAACAATGCATTGGACAGTACACATGATAATACCCATGCGAACGCATTGTGTTAATCCATATTTACCGTGACAATAAAACAACTAACTACATATTAAATTACGTCATCGCGCCATAACAATTTGTTTTTATTACTGCCATCAAAGTCTTGTAGAAACAAATCTAAAGCTGTTACAGACAAAAAATCGCAGTTAACAATTATAAAAAGTTTTTTGATTGAATTTTAGTACAATTTATTAAAGCGAGGTAGGTAGATAATAGTCAAGTAAATAATTGGTGTCGTGATTATCGCAGTTATTTGTTAAACATCAGATTGACTATAAGTAGGCACTAGTTGATGTATAATTTACAATTATTGTACCTGTAGGGTCGCTTTCTGTAATGCATGTAAACACCGTTCCGCTCCAGCTTTACAAACAAATAACTGCAACGATTAAAATCAACACCAAATCCGGTCACATGGAAAACGATGCGTTATTTTCTTGTCGTAAACATCACTAACATAAAACACTGGCCACATAAACATCACTATTAAAAATAAAAATAAATAAAACGTGATCGCAATTCGAATTTTGAAATAGTTATGGCGCGCGAATGGAACCCGTTCGCGGTATATTCGTGCGGGGCGCGACGAAGTACTGACGCATCAACAAACAAGAACTGGACTGGTCAGCGGACTCCAACGCAAGCTATGAATTATCCAGTATCCACAATGGTAGACAATAGCTGGCGAAACAGCCGTTATTAAATTATTAAGTGGCTCGCGGCGGTGGACGGACGGACGGTGTAACTTCTTCAGGTAAATCGATATCACGATCTATGATTATGCTAATTTTGTGATGTGTGAGACGATAATTAAGTTGTTTACTATATTTTTTATATTTCTTCCATTATACATTGCAAGGAGTTTTTATATCAATGAGGGAGCTTTTCCCGACATTTGGCAGTTTCACACGTTCAATTTTGTGTGTGACTTTGACGTGTACGTATCTACGTCAGATCAGATATTCTGTGTTAAGACGAGTATGGGATTCATCCGCCTTCTTTATCACTGTCATCATCCATTTTTATTTATAGGTAATGTGTATTTATTGAATTTGTCCTTGCTATAATTACCTACTCGACATTGCCATAAATACCGCATATCGCAGGTGCAGGCATTCCTCATCTTATTCCATCAAAATATCATCATTTCACTCATTTCGTAAAAAAAGAAGAAGACTAGACTAGATGGCGGTCAAATATTTTTGGACATCTTTTGGGCGCATTTAAGTATAATTTATCTACTTTTTAACCGACTTCAAAAAGGAGGAGGTTCTCAATTCGATCCGTATGTTTTTTACAAGCTTTATATTAACTTGCAATGTATATCCGGGTGGAATCTTGCAACTGAATTTTAAATCAGTTATCTTTATCCGATTGAGCTGAAATTTGATATTCACGCTTATTTTGGATGACAATGCATGCTTAGCTATGTGACGTCATTCTAATTCCAATATGGCGGATCATCCAAGATGGCGGAATAGTTATTTTTACTGCACTACCACAGTATGGTTATCAAATGAAAGGGCTTCCTGAGGAGAACACGAAAACTAAGGGGTATTAAATAATTAAAAAGTAAATTATTTTTAAAAGTGTTTTTTAACATTTTTTTATGTATATTATTACCGCATATCTCCGGCGTGTGTAGACCGATTTCGATTTTTTTTACGTGTGCTAGCGATTTTTTCAAGGTTGGTTTGGTCCCATTTTCATTAATACCATTGATCTGCTAATTAGATACAATACAGAGTCAACGTTTAACTTGGATGTCTTTTGCTACATATAAAGATTCAAATTGTTTCGTACGCTATAAATGTTTAAGGATATCGACTATACTGCATGAATGAATAACGACAGCTTATTAAAATGTAGTATGGATACTTTGATTTTAATAATGTTTTGGAGTAGACGGACTGAGGGTTTAACAAATTGCCCCCTTACCATCACCTATCACTAAGTAATATTGTTTTGATATTACTTTTAGGTTTTGACAGTTGACTTAGAATACAATCTGTCAAGAAATGACAGTTAATATCACAACGTTACTTTTTTAAAGATGTGTTAGTGGTAAGGCCCCTGAAAACGCCTTTCGAAAGTTATTTACGTGTATTTTGTCTTATTCCTATTAAAGCATCAAGTTTTAAAAATGTTATTGTAGTGTAATTCAATACAAAAACAAAATATTATAAAGCCAGTTTCGTATGTAATCTATTACTTCATTACAAGTTTGTTTCGACCTTAGCTAACAAAAAAAATCATTTACTCGTCGCGGGGGCGTATTAACTGTACTTACCTAATAAACACAACATGGCTACGCAATAGTGACGTGGATACGACAACTTATGTATATAAAAAGCCTTGGCCACATTGGAGCGTCAAGACACGCGCTGAAACATTTTTTCCAGTACCAAATTGAACTGTATTGATTGACACATAAAAAAAGTTCAATCATTTCTTCAACGACGGCGCGAGCGAATTTTGCAGCGTAGTCGCCCAGCTTTTACCACAGAAATTTAAACTTTATGCACATTAACACAGAGTTAGTTTTAACATTAAAAGATGTATCGTAAGTATGTAGTGTAAATATGTTAACCAACCCTCCCTCTTCACTAGTGAAGAGGGTTGGCTGGAAATCAGCGATAAGGGAGATTAATTCGCCTCCAGCACGTGCTGGGCCAACACCTTTTCGGCACAGTTCGCACTGAGCTCTTTTCTTAGCTTTTCTGTGCATTTTATAATTTTTATATTCTCTGTGTGCTTTGTTTGCGTATGTGTCGAATAAATGTTTTTTCTTTTATTTTTTCCTTTTTAGCGCGCTTCTTAATGCCCCTGTGTGCCAGGGGCTGTAAGATATTGCATGTATGCGTGTAAATTTTATAAATGACCGGTAAATAACAGTGTGCACAACCATACACAAATCGTGACGTTAGAATTACAAAACGAATAAAACGCAGACGATTATTGTAATTTACATTACTTCAGTATGATTGGATTTAGTAACGGACTAGCTTTATGAGAGACGTATGTTGATTTTAAGCACAATTTTACTGAAGTTGGTAAACAAGGAACACGAAAAAAGCTCCTCTGAAAGTTAGCATAATAATTTTAAAGTCTTCATGACAAATCATCGCATTGAATCACTACCATCTCTTATATATACACACTCACCAGTCAACCATGAACTTTGATTTTAAAACCATCACTTAAGCCATCATACGATTAGCTACGATCTTGAATTGATGCAGGGGTCTTATTTTTTGGTAGCAATTAGGCTGCTTGATTGCAAGATGTATGTCGCACGGTAGTGTTACGAGTGTTTGCTTCCAAGGTAGGTACCTATTTGGGTAAAGTATGTGTGATCGGATTCAGAGGATTTGAGGAGTATGCTAACCTACTTACTTAATTTTCACGCGTAAAAATAAAATGGATCTAGGTACATTATATATTTAAAAGCAATAATGAGCGATAGTGGTCGTTTTACAGAACGGTTGATTAATTGTAAGCAGAAGAAATAATTGATATTTAATAATCTAGGGAATAGATTATGACAACCCAAAAGTAAACTATTGTAAAATGAAGACCACAGAGAAATAGAATATCTCTGTGACCATATTTTTACTCGAGGGAAAATAAAACCTTGTCTTATATATCAGATATAGTATTACACTGACGAAGACAACAAGAGAAACGAAGACTAACTACATGAGATTAAACATTATCAAACTGGGTGAGGCCTTGTCAACACGAAGACAGAAAAAATTGAAGAAGAAATTACTGCTAATGTTAGGAAAGGTTGAGTAGCTATGCTGGCTGCATTTCTAACGCGTCATTTATCAATGAAATCTTTAATACTCTGGTTTTCACAATAGGATATTAGTTTTATCGTATAATTACGTGTGTAACGAACGAGTAAGGCGAGTGGAATCAGTTGGGCAACCGCACCGCGAACCCACCCGGCCGGAACAACGCACTTCACTTTCTTGGTGAGAATCCGAGCAGTGTTGTCAGGGGAAAATATTTTAATGACATGAATATTAATAATAGGTTTGTACGAACTTTTTTAGGGCGCAGACTTCTTCAAGCTTCAAAAAAAATTATTAATTTATTATTATTAACTTAGATCTTGTATAATTTGACCGCTGGTGATCTTTACAGCTTCAACGGACAAAATTGGGCTGGTGTGGTATGATCCCAATGTCTTTGTAACTTGTTTTCCTATACTCAAAATAAGTGTTCAAACTGTGATCTATGCCTTCCCTCAGAGCTGTTTCCATAATTTTTAACAAATTTGTAAGCATGCTGTTTTTTACCAACTTATGTTGTGGCCAGTTTGTAGTCTCCCTTAATTAACTACAATTAGTTAATCTACAGCTTAATAACAGCATATCATGTCTATCTGGAGGATCATTATAGCTCGGTATCGCAACACTTAGCATTGGGTTTCTGACCACAATCGCTGCACAGGTCGTGTGACGAAACTATATCATTAACGTTCACTGCTTTTAGAAACCTTAATATTTGCAGGAAACAGTAGGAAGTTACGCAAACGCACTATTTATAATTTTGTTATTTACTTAAAAGACGTTCATCATAGTTTGCTGATCTTTTCTAAGTTAGTTAAGGCCATAGTGTTTCCATTCAGGTAACTACTACTACTACAGCCCTTTTAACGTCCCACTGCTGGGCACGGGCCTCCCCTCAAAGCGAGGGGATTCAGGCCATAGTCCACCACGCTGGCCCAGTGCGGGTTGGCAGACTTCACACATCTATCGAGAACTAGACAAGTTCCCTCAGACGTGCAGCTTTCCTCACGATGGTTTCCTTCACCGTTTCATAGCAAGTGATAACCTCGGATGAAAGTTAGATTCGCACATAAATACCAGAGGTGCGAGCAGGGGTTTGAACCTGCACACTTTGATTTACAAGGCGTGCGTTCGACCACTCGGCTACCACTGCTATTTACTCGGCTACCAATGCTTTCAGGTAACTACGCCGGTAATATTAATCAAGAATAACAATGGGGGACAATCAAGATCAGACCACGGACCCCAAAGAAACAACGTATAAGCAGGTTTTAAGATATATTTCCACTAGATGCACCCAGAGGACTAGATCTTAGCGTAGATCCTAGCTTATATGGGTAATAGTTATGTGTGCGAATTAGATGCTAAGAGCCATGTCCTTTGAAGGAGACACTTGGTAAATATAGGTAAGAAGTGAGATGAGCATATATAAAAAGAAACAAAACTGCCAGTTTGTTCGCTGATAAGAATTCTGTATATATGTAACCAAAAAATGTAATGATGCAGGTATTTCGCAACAGGCAATACACTGGTTGGTGTCGAAACTTACTAGCTAATTCTTTTGTGAACACGCTAGCCTACATAACACTTTAATTTACTAGGAAGGTTTTGTCGTTGTGCGAACTATGAAAAAGTGAGAGGTTTTTCCGCCTTTTTGCACCGAACCGTTTATTTTGTGGTACATAATTATTATTACGTAATAAAATGTTTATTATGATAGTAGATAGTTATCTGAGTTAGGTAAGCTTTATGTTCCGTAGGACGAAATAGAAAACTTATTCTTATGGTCGTATTAGCCCTTCGTTGGAATATTTTTGCAAGAGCTACTAGGTGGTCTACTCTTAGAGGCGATTATTACGGTTTTAACGGAAAAGGATGTGCGGTGACAGATCATTTTATATAGAAATGTTCACACGAGCTGACCGATTATAAGGCTCCCGTAAGCTGGCTGTTTTCGTGAACGCTTTCATAGATAATGTTCCAAAACGAGCACTATTTGAATTCATGATGTAGCTTTAATTTAAAGCTTATTTATTGATATCAACACTATTGTTTTCTAAGTAAATTCTTCGCAAAATAATTACAGATTACTCCAACAGATTCAATCATAATCTTTCTTCACCATTACCCGACATGACCTTCGTCTTTAAAGAATTGTTTTGGACATAATAAATTTTGGTGAGTATTTTCTCTAGCGTCACTGGCAACAATTTCTTAAGTTTCCTTGCTCTGGTTGCGGTCCATCTCTGAGAATCTCGTTACATCTCGCTTCGTTAATCAGAAAAGTTGTAAATTGTAACACTCCCCTGCTTTACATAGGAATTTCTTAGCGGTTCCGAGATAATTTAAGTTTTTCGCTGACAACTCATCAGAGTTTTATGAGGCTCACTGAATGTCTATTCTTTTATTGCTTTTTTTTTTTTTTTGAAGGACTTACACTGTTGGCCGTGAGGTGGCCTTTACAGCTTTACCGGAGGAGTGAATGTCTATTCTTTTATTGCCATAGGGCTACTTCGTTTAGCAAATCGTAAAAACAATTGGCTGTTTTGAAATGTCTGTAGATCACTTAACTGTACAATAATTTCCATGGTATTTTTTTTTTGTACACAGACAAAGGTCGGTAATCTCAGTTTGTATCATCTGTTGATGTGATCTCATGACTCATTTAACTGAGAATAGTGCCGGCGGCATTGTCCCAGCTGACAATAGTTGGAGCAGCGTAATATTCGTATATTACCTATTTATAATATTAGTATAAGTATACTATAGATACTCTTATTGAGATTATGAGTGTTCTTCCTCAGGAATGCTTCTAAGGAGACTGAGACAAATAGTTTAGGTTTAATCTAAAAAAAGCTACCTAAATCTCCCAAATAATAAATGATGCCCATCTTGAGCCCCAAAAATAGTTTTTAAAGTAATTTAGATATGCACACATGACAATGTATAAGAGCAATAAAAATACACACAAAAACCCCGCATGTTTAGTAAGCAAGTGAATACTACGGTTTTAGTAATCATAAACATAATAAAAAGATAACTGTAGTAGCAGAGGCAGGAAGACGACAGTTACATCATTATGCCAATGATGACTGACCTTATGCATGATCGAATGATAAGGTAAATAAGCATGAACCTCGTTTTCCTTCCTCTGACTACAATTTAATTGGGGCTTGTAGCGGGCCAACCACTAACGTTCTTTTCGGATTCACAGCCGTGTAAAGAAACGCAACAGTATAAAAAAATGTCATGAACACTGAACAAAACATCCCAATTATACGCATAAAAAATACGGGTCGGATTGAGAACCTTTTTGGAAGAACGTTAAAAAGAGCTACGGGGATTATTTATCATTCCCACTGGTACACATGGTGTTCAATTTGGAAAGAACATAGGTGGCTCGCTATTAGGTTTATAGTAACATTAGAACCGTATTTATTTAACTAAAATGCCTTAGTATTTACGTGCATGGTAGAAAAATAAAGAAATAGCTTACTGTCTCATGGAGCCCCAACGTCGATGCGGAAGGTTCTCTTGATGGCTACGGAAGAGACAATACAACGATAGATAAAAAGCGAACACAACACAAACTGAACATAAATAAATAAATTAAAAAAAAATAGCAACACAAGTTACAAGAGGTAGGTTACATCTACAGAAAAAAAATGTGTTTTAGTAACTAATGAGAGTCCTCAGAGAATTAATAAAAAAATAACACACAAAAAAGGTTTAAGTAATATATTGATGCTCCTGTGGTTTCAGAAATTGTCTAATAAATTCCCAGCAGTAAAGAGACCTATGCTCTCAACTTCTGACTGAGGAGTGTAACCACTTTTTCTCTCCGTGAAACATACCTTGGTGGTGTCCGTCTAAGACTCGTTCGTGTCCACGAGTGTCGGTTCAGGGGGTTTCCTGGACTTCTTGATCCGTTCTCTAATCTGCGAACAAAATAATAATCTTAGGGTTGCTGGATCTATCAGGTGTGCTTATTGTCACATCTCATTCTAGCTGCTGATGATTTTCTTATAGGAAATAATTTCAATAAATGGGTTAGTATACCTACCTAAGTACCTACAATAGTTATGGCTACAGATTTTTTTTAATGTCTTTATTCAGCCATAAACGTAACGAGGCTCTTGAACAAATCCATTTCCTAATTTTTAGCACATTCTTAGTAATCCCGCTAATTTTCGTAAAATGCTTATCCATTCTTTACAGGTCAGCAGATAATATATCTTATAGTAGGTATAAAGCCCCGGGCGTCAAAAAAATTGCCAATACCGAACGAACGAAAAACGAACTAAGTATATTTAATAGCAGTAAAAGCTTATTCTTCAACGAAATGTCATTGAGACGGCCCGAGCTAATTTTGCAGCGAGTTCGCGTTGCCTTTACTATAGAAATGTAAGCTTTATGTATATTTACATATAGATCGTTTTAGTTTTGGCAAAGATACTGTAGCGCGCGACGCCACTGTGCCTGGGGCTTTATTGTTCTGGATCTGCTAAAATTTGGCAATACAATACAAATTTATTCCAGATTATTAAGCAGCTAAATAATCTGGAATAAATTTGTGTAGGATTGGAACGTTAAAGATAGCGTGAAAGGGAACGGTGTCAGTGAGTGTAGCGGATTGGTGTATATTTAGGATGAAGGACCGAATGTATGAATGAAGAAACGATGTGAAAGGAAGAGCGAATGAGGAGGAAGAGATAAGATTGAAGGTGGAATTAAAATAAGACTAGGTTGATTTTAAAAATAAAGCGGGTTTCAGACTACGCTATAATATAATAGCATATAGTATATGTATAGGTCATAGCACAACAATATCGCGCACCATACATTGTTATGGACACGTTCACACTGTACTGTACTATATATTATTGGATTTTTATGGTGCGCGATATTGTTGTGCTATATATTATAGCGTAGTCTGAAACCCGCTTAAGAAGAATTGTATTCTTTTATGAAGAAAACAAATAAACAAGATTTTAACGACGAAGTGTTTTTGCTTGAAGAAATCCTTACACACTACATGTGTATATAATTAAATATGTTTGTTGTGTTAACAAGTATCTTGTCTCAACTATGACCTACATTTGTAAAATATAATTTATCATCAAGTCGTCTGGCATCGGTGATCCAATGATGCATAAAACCGAATTACCTACGGAAGTTTTTTACGATACCGTTGACCGTACATAAAAAATGTTGTTCTTTGTGTTGATTACAAACCTCTTTTTATATGATCAATAAAAAAATACTCTTTGATAATAACATAAATATAGCATCTTTAATTAGATTAACGGCTTTGATTTCCCAACGGTGACTTTATTTTTAACTGTAGTTAAGGCATCGCATTTATTGAATTATTTAAGTATAGACGATAGGTTTAGGTATACGAAAATATGCTATATTTATAAGATATTTTCTGGCAAAGCCATTATTTAACATTAAAGAGGGTATCACCATTTCTGCAAAATAGCAACTTACGGGATGATTTCGGTTGTATGCTTTATTTATTTTTAATAATTATGGATTACCCAATTACGGGACTTTGACGGTGAATAAATACTATACCATATATATTCCAGAAATCCCCTGTACCAAATTTTATTAACATCCATTTAGCCAGTTTTGCGTGATCTTTAGTCGAACATACTTCCAGATTTATAGTAAGTAAGAATAAGAGGACACGCCTTAACGTGGAGCCTAATACTACTGCAACCGGCAACTGCCTCATTTTTAAATCTCGTGGTGTTAGTGAAAACATGCATTAGTCCAATAACCCTATCCCTAAGACACGAACAGGCTAAGAAGCTGTGAAGGTTGCTACCACATCTCAAAATAAGCATAAAATAAGGACGAAATCATTATAAATCATGTATTGCCAACTTTACATACCATAACAGGTAATAATACACCACCTCATATTGTAGGAGGAAAGGATACAGAGAGAAAGCAGCTATAGTAGAGTCATAAAGTTACATTTCACTTTTGCTTGTGACGTAAGTCTGCAATAATAATATTACGTTGGCGAGGACACAAGTCAAAATGAACATTGAACGTCTATTGTATAAGTTTATATGTTTTTTTTATGAATCTCAACACAATACTGGCGTTGCGCCAAGACGTATTTCTACTGCGTGCTGACTGATAGCTGATAGAGATAATCTTTTATTTATTTATTTTTTGGGGAGAGAAAGGAGATTTACACACATATACAAACTTATCTAGGCTATGTCGGTATCAAATGGCTAGTTCCTCAAGTAGCCAATTAGAGTTTTATACAATTTAAAACTCATATTAGCTCTGTTGCGTTTTGGATGGGTAATCGCACTATAACTATCAGACTACTAGCCTGGGTTAGAAATTTCTTATGTTTAAAATATTACTTGACTACTTCCAACAATCCTCTGACCCTACAGCCAAATGACATTATACAAACTTAGCTAGCTAAGTTCTACAAACGGTAACGCTAACATTTTTTGATATGACTTCAGCCACACCACTTTGGATATGACACTAGCTGTTGATAAGTAGATAATTTAACTAATGTCATCCCCATACATTTTAAAACTTGTAGATAAACATCTTGGCTAGGGCTGCTGAATTATTCTAACAACCGCCCGGTTAATAATGCTCAAGTTATAATCACTGGGAAGGTTTACATCAGTACGCGGTAGGATCGGTAGAAACATTCGTAGATAGAACTTGATTAGATTTTACTGAAAAGCCCTAGAGCCGGCTTTCCAGTATCCAGAAACATGATCTTCCCGATTAGTTTAACTTTTTATCTTCTCTAACAATTATAGTCATTTTGTCTTAATGATATGTAGAAGACTGTACTGACGTGTTAACTGGTACATCAGCGTCCCCTTCTCCGTAGCATTCGAAGTTCTCTGCATCAGATATGGAGTTGCCGGGGCTCGAGTCTGCCGTTGGGTCTGACTGACCAGCCTCTGTGCCGTTCTGAAATATTTGAAAGAGGGATGATTAAATTTTTTGTAGTAGAAAGACAAAATAAGAGCATACGGGGCAAATTGAGAACCTTCTCCTATTTTGAAGTCGATAAAATAGTAGTTCCTCTTACTTTTAAACCATTTTACCTTACTTATGAGGCCAAAGAGGGGACAATTTTATGGCATACGTTATCCATTTGAATTTAAAATGGGTCTCTTTCTAAAACATATAAAAACCCACTACTCTCAATATTGGGGATATATTTCTTAAGGATGTAGAATATTGATCATCATATAAAAGAAGCGTACACTCTTTGATAACAATAATTCGTACAATTACCTGTAATTTCCTAGGCAAGTTTCCAGGCGAGGAGCGTGGCGACTTCGTCCTTTGAAATACGCTGGGCGCCATCATTGCCGCCGCCGGCACCTTCACTTCTGCAAATAACCGGATTGACACCATTAAATAAAAAAACATAAATTTCCACTGTTAAACTCGGCTAAGAAGGACAGATAAGTATTGTTATATTTGCTGAGGCCACCTGCGAACAGTTATTAATAGGTAGTCATGAGTAAGTACAATTTAAGGTATCTTCATTAATTTTAGCGTAAGGTCGATCGAAGTCTAATCGCCTACACAACAGCCTGTGACCTTCTCAACCAAGAGGTTTCAAGAAAGAGGTTGATGACATTATACATGAGTCACGCAACTAAACTATTGGGAACGAGGTGAGGCCTTCTATAAAGAAACGATAATTTAGAGGAAGGATCGCATTTACGTAGCAAATTCTGATGTTCCTCTTTCGAAAACTATCTTACCTATTTGTATTCTTCATAAAATATGTGATATCAAACAGATTATAAAGGAATGTATTATTAAAATGTTTATCGAATGGAACTTCTAAGTATGTTAATATTTAAAGAGCTGAAATCAAATTAAAGTAAATAATGAGTAGTCAATGTAGTGTAGATAAGACTAGCAGCAGTAGTGCTGCTAGTCTTATCTACACTACATTGCAGTAACATTAAATAATGTTAAGTAGGAACTAATGCCTGATAACACTATCTTCGTTATCAAAGTAATAGGTAAGTAGTACATATATCAGATGGTATACTTTCCAGCACTTTCTTATGCTTATAATATTTATTGTACCTACGCAATTATTACAGAAGCACTCATAAATTACGCTACGAATATTTGATAACATACTTTAAATATATTGATTATCTTCCGAATAGCTTTCAGTTGGTACCTAATCAGAAAAAGAATAAGTATTGTATATTATTATCTGGAATTTCAGGTGTTACATTTTTATATTCGAGTCTAAAAGGTGCCCACCACAAGCGGCCTGATGCAGCAGTCTAAGGTAGCAGATCACTAGCCGCGCTAGAAGCAGCAGCGCTCGCCACCACGCCTCCAGCAGCCGTAGCAACTCGACCGCGTCACTCCGGAGAACTACCACCACTTGGGACATCGACATCAGTACCGACACCCAATAACTCCATTACAGCATTGGCATTATGTCAATTGATAACTGTCCACTGCATGATTTTTGATTTCTTATGTGTTTTTTTTGTTTATTGTTATTTTATCAATTTCAGAGAAGTTAGAAAGATATTTAATACAATGCGTGTACCTCCTTGCTTTAGTGAGATAACTTTTAATATTATGTGATATAAGGATGATTTTCTTTGGTTCCCGTGTTATGATGAGGTTTTAATCAACGTGTTGTTAATTTTAAAGTAAGTAGGTATCGGTAGGTACTATGCGATCCAAATAAGAATAGGAATGTCAATAAGCTCTATCTGTCAAATGTCACATGAAAAATTGACATTCCTATTCTTATTTGGATCGCATAGTACTCAATGATACGGAACATGGGAATGAACAGTTTTTTTTACAACAAAAACTAATATTAGTAATTAATTATTCTCAATATAAATAATGTCCATACATATGTATACCTAAAGTGAATTATACAAATATTTTAGTTAGAATCATATTTCAAATTGCATAGTTTCCTTTTTTATTTTGTATTTTCTAGTTATCGGTTAGAAAGTTAATGTTGCAGATTAATACGTCAATCGATGGTTGTGATAAGAGAACCTGTGTTATCGGATCTAGCGGTTAACGACGCGGACTGGCACCGACTCAATGTACAGTATTCTATGGAAAATAAACTATGTGTACTACTAAAGTAGGTATACTCGAGTTCTATTAGAAAATGCCTTGGGTAAGTGTACCTACCACTAGAAATGGTTTTGGGACACGACTTTTCAAAACACGTCATGTTTCTATGGTCAAAATATTCAGAAACATCTTTGATAATACTACTACCATAATCTTTTACATGGTAGTTTCAGCCGCTACGCTTAAGTATTTTAAATGTTTGATTTAAGTGGTTTCACTAAAGTGATATCCAAGTCACTGAACTGGCGCAAGTGTAGAAGTGTTTGCTTATTATTTATCGTACTTAATGATTTTTAGTATTGATAAGTTTCCATTTTACTAAGAAACCTATTGTTTGTATTTTATAGTGATGTTATCAAGAGCGTGATTGGTTTGTATAACATGCAAGTATATTTTCTGTATCACCGTACCTACCGAATGCATGCTGTCAAATTAAAATGGGCAGGTTCAGATCCAAAGGCTTGTACCTACTACTGGGATTTTCATGTGGAAATCGCATTATCACTGTATGACCCAAGGCCTGTGCCCAACAGTGGAACATTGAAACGGCAACTCTTTTTTTATTACTTGGCTATATAGGCAACTATGTATGAAAACTATAATATTGATACAAATTAAACAAACCATTACACCAAAATGGTATACATTACGGCACGCAAGTGAAATTGCCGACATTATGTTTCCTACGGCCGATTTACGCAAAAGTTGCAACTACGTCCTTCGCCCAACATTGGCCAATGGACCATGTATCGATCGATGCCTTACAAAAATACGGCCCGTTCTATTTATGGGCAAGTAATTACGTAATTATTTAAGTTTTGTGTCATTAAAAATGATGAAGGTTTTATTGAAATACTTGTTGTCTCGGGTATTGAGCTGGGATGGACAGTAGTCCACAAACATTAGTGTAGTAGCACTTTTACTTCCTCTGAGGTGGTAAGGAATCCGTAAAGCATTTTCCGAAGTTGAAAATGTTCAGAAAGTAGTGTGACTGGTAAATAGTTAGTGAAAAATGTACCTAAAGAATCATAGTATTTGGATTGGATGGTTGGTTTCAGTAGAAACTGAACAGTGCTTGTATTTTTATGTTCAACAATTTAGTCTGTTATTTCGAGATGTCATTGTCGGTTAAATATTTTGTCGATTAACCCATAGATTTAGGATGAAGCGTAAAATAAAGCGGTATTTTGTAACTGTCTAACTATATATATCTATTCTAAGATAAGTCCACGCATTGTATTCACACCTACAGCTTTTTGTTTAAAACATAGAAGTATCCAATAACGATTGCTTGGAATTTCATAAAAAACAACTTTCACGTAAGATTTCAGTGAAATATGAGGAGTTGGAACTGAAATTAGTAACGCAATATCACACACAGCTGTTCAAGACTCGACCATTTGAGTAAACTTTCTCTGTCAACAACACTTCACACACAATAAGCACTTTTGGTTACACACTCTTTCCCAACACAACGGAATTTAAACTAAAATCATTCACTTATTTATTCACAAAAGGGATTTTATATTTTTATATTAGGGTAGTTGAATAACCGGCGAGGGCCGACCGCCGCCGCCGACTGCGCCGGCACAGTTTCAAACAGTTCACTGATAATTATGCAACACGAACTAATAATACGGTATTATCGATAAAAAGTAGTGCTGCCAAGAATGGGTTAAGTCTTGGAGTCTTCCTCGCTAATGAATAGGTAGAAGTTGTTGAACTATTATGAATATACTACATTACTAATTAGGCACAGAAAAGTGTTTGGAATGTAATTTTGTAAATACCTAATAATAACAAGATATTGTGCTCTGGAAATTCGACACACGGTTTCTGACCAATGTTATTGTTATTTTTTATAAGAATATAATGTACCTATATTTTTATAACCTATATTTAAAAGAAAATGTTTTTTTATTTTATGTAACCCTGACTAGTCCTCCAATAACATTTTAATATTAGGGATAGGGTTTAGGTAATCGCAAAGAAACGGGACGGTATAAAAAAACAACTGTCATAGCCTTAATCCACATACACATAAGAGCTATAGGGCATTTTAATACCGTAATTTTTTCTTGCCTGGGTCGATCCTCTAGCATTCAACGGTTTTATACTCCTGCAGGGAATAATGTAGGCATGTTTAAGTCGAAGGCCCTGTTAAAAGTTGTCACAAGACTACTGCACGCAGCCGTAATGATGAGAAAGACTGGACATCACTAATAAACCGTCAGTCGTCACAGCGAGCCGATGCACAAAAAGCAGTCATTGTTAGGCGAGTGTTGCGAATAGGTAATAGATAATGCGCGCGCGCAGTCACAGTACTTTTATGTAAACTGGCCATTGTGAAAGTTGACGTTTAACCGCCAATACGTTTCGCAAATGGCTTTGGCTGTGAATTAACCTCCAACTCGAACCTTATAGCATTATGAGGTATGATTATCATTAATATTAAATTAAATTTACCATCCAATTAAAGATAAATATTGGCAAGAGTTTCTATTCGCGAGACTTTAATCGCTGTAATTGGTTTGGTCATAAGTCATTTATCTGAGTAAATTTAATTAACACAGGACTCTAGTCATGCTAGGGATGATTTTTACGCGACGACGACGCCCAAATCTTGACTATAAATTTCACTGAAGAACTTTTAAGTACATATTATCAACTATTTTGTTATATCAGTCAACAGAGCAGTGACTACCTCGAAATAAACAATAATTCAGTACTTCCTGTCACTGTACCTATTATTTATTTAGGCTTATAAACACACTGAATACATACAAAGAACACAATGTCGTTATCTATAGGCTACAGGAAACGGAAACTAAAGAAACGTCGGAAAAGTTAGGTACCTACGTCACACATGGTAAATATCCACATACCTAGACCAAAGAGATATCTAACTCTAAATATAGGAACTGATTCTAGGCTAGTTTTCAAGATAAACTTGATTACCACATGAGTGGAAATACATCTTGAAATAAAATGTAGTTTTTCTTGATGGACATTCAGTTCTTCTTTTAAGAAATGGTGAAATTTAATGGATTATTATGACGAATGGCAGCGTCTGAGATTAGAAGGTATTCTGCCAATGTGAAGTAATTAATAGCAAAGACAAATTCAATAAATACACTTTTAAAAAATTAATTGTAATAAAATACTTTTAAAAACAAGCTTTTTTTAATTGCCCTTAGTTGTCGTGTTCTCCTCAGCAAGCAGTTTCATGTGATACCCATACTGTGGTAGTGCAGAAAAAATAACTATTCCGCCATCTTGGATGATCCGCCATAATGGAATTAGAATGACGTCCTATAGCTAAGCATGCATTGTCATCCGAAATAAGCGTGCATACCAAATTTCAGCTCAATCGGTAAAAGATAACTGATATAATATTCTGTTGCAAGATTCCACCCGGACATACATTGCAAGTTAATATAAAGCTTGTAATAAAAAAATGCGTACTGAAAATGTGATGGTCTAATATTTACGGGTTTCAATATCTACGGCATAATCTACGGTACTGGCGCGCAAATGACAATTGTCAATAACGTCATAAAAAACGTAACCAAGATCGTAACCAAGCATAATATCATTTAACAATAGAAATCTCAATAAAGAAACACCACTATTGAAGCACAAAAAATGACAACATTACCATCATTAAGCCCATTGTGAATTGGAGATTTCAAATCGGAAAAAAAACTAAGCCTTTTCACCTCAACAGTTTTGAAGACTGCAACCAATCGCGTACCATTCGGCTAGTAGTTTGAGAAACACAATTGGTATCAAATAGACCGAAAACACATGCTTCGTGTTCATTTGCAAGTGATCGGCCTTGAGATCTAGTTGCTGTTTGCACGCTATATCTGTTTGTCAGAATGTTTAAAGTATTTTTTGTGCATATATTTAGTTCTGTCGTCTTCGTAGTATTTGCTATATTGCAAACGGACTCTCAACTTGTATGTCGGCCCTCTTCTTTTCTTGGAGTCTCTTTTACGTTAATTTAACAATAATGTTCTGTTATTATACGACAAATAACTACATTCATTTAAAAAAATATGAAACTAATTCTCTTATTTCCTTTTGATCACAGATTAGGGTGTAAAGATGACGTCATCTTATAATTACCCTTTACAGCGTATGCAAACGGCTACTTATTCCGTAAGAGTAATTAGCCATTGATCTCTGATTTAGCTTTTTTTAAATATGTTTAGCAACACCGCACTGACCGATTGATTGAATTGATACGTTCACCGCTTGGAGTAAGTAAATTCCCTCGCGATACTTCCATCGGATTGGTCAGTTCATGTCTCTTAATTGCCGCCACAACAGTAACTCTAGTTTTACTTTCTAATTTTCAAATATTAGAAAATACCTCATGTGTTCGAAATGGATGACGGTAGATGTTGGCAAACCGGTTTTTAGCAAAGAATGGTCAATTTTATTGGATCGATGGCTGGGAGCGGTGGCATCGACCTCAAATTGCGCAACTGGACAGTATTCGTCGCACATTCGTCACACCAGCAATACAAAAGTCGTATAAAAACGGACAATTGTTGGATAACATTCGGCTCATTACGAGTGCTCTGTGATTTATAAATTGAATTGAACCGTTTGGTCGATGATGACGAAATAAACGCTCGCGAAATTCGTTTGGACCACGCGTATTATAAAACATTTTGTAAATTGATTTTGTTTAAGTAAAATACAAACAGTTAAAGATATATTTCTCTAAACACACCACAAACGTTAATCATCTTTACAATGTGTCGACATTTCCGTAGATGTTTAAAACGTGACGAGTATAAGATTGGTTGGCAATCCAATAAAAACGAAGAATGGAACCGTTAGATATTATACAAAATGATACAAGTACGTTCAGAATTAAGATATTACAGTGCCATTAAAGCTGTGGCACATCTTAATCTAATAAAAACAACCGTACGAGTAATGTTTTTTGCAGGATGTGGCTTCGTGTCGGAAAGTCACGTTTGGGTGTCTACAGGACGTTGGAACGGGACGTGACTCGCATTCCTTTTCACCGATTTTACTGATCAAGGAAGCAAAAAAAATACAAGTGTTACGTAATCTTATGTCGTGTAGCTTATCACAGGTTTTACTTATAAGTAGAACCTGTAACTTAATGTTGTTTGGTGGACGGTTAAGCAAAACACTATTTTAAATTCATGACCCTAAAGTCAGTTTTACTATGTACTTAATCAAAGTGCAACAATTTTCGTAATGGCCACGCAAGCGTAAATGTACGCCTTTGCGACACTTTGCGTATATTTTGGGTAAATAACTAACAACGAATGTCTACATTATATCTTTAACAGAGTAATAAAATTAAGTGTTTACCAGAAATTCAGTCCAGCTCTCGAAATAAATTCGGCCCGGCGAGGAATCTGAAATGAGAAAGATAACTATGTAGCTACTTATTTAATTTCTCAGAATAAGGTTCTTCAAGAACTCGTAAAAGGATGCACAAAATGTTGAAATGTTGTGGTCCAATACTGTCGTAAAATGATTTTGGGAAAATCTGACATCATGACGACATTATAGGTAGAAATCTTTCATAGACTATGAAAGAAGAAAGAAGAAATCACTAGAAGTTAGTTATAAGTTGACCTATTGACAACTACATTATAGCAATATGTGGTGAAAGATATCAAATATCTGCAAATTACTATAAAAACTTCTTTTAATAATGCCACAAGTCAGTAACTCTCTCCATGGAATCAACGCGCCAGCGAAAGATCACAAATACCACTTCCTTGTCTGGTCTTAGATATTTTGAGAGAACATCGCATCACTGGTGAAATAGCATTATAACTAAGTTTTTGTTTTGGGACTAAACCCAACACATTTATACCTCTGCTACCCAATGAAGATACCGATGTTGGACGAAGGGACACTTAACGCAGACCTCGTGGGATGGTTTTAATATTCAAATAGATTGACCTTACTTCTGAATATACAGTTTATGTATGAAAAATCTAACATATTGTGTAGGTTATCGATAAAAAGTGAAATAGAAATCAGGTTAGCGGTGGCTTTGATGTCAGAATTTTGTTTGTTACGGCCGGTTTATTTTTTGCGGGAAGTTGTAGAACACCTTGGTTAACCAGTTACGTGGTTATCTGGTAATGATTGGGTACATTCAAAACATTTATATTTTATATTAAAAATGGAAAGTGAGACAAATTTGTTCCTGATGATAGATAAGCAGATAATTTAATTATACTGTAGTTGCTAAACGAGCGTTTTCAGGAATTGTTAAATAGTTTATAAAGACATCCATGATATTTAGATTTATTCACTAGATAGACCTCGCACGTTTCCGGAATAAGAATAAATCAAACACAGTTTGAGGAAGACCCCTTGTGATTAAACCTTATGCCGCTGTCGGCAACTTTGACTTACAAGGTAGTTTGAAACACAAGCTTTCAATTATTGTCCTACTATCAAATTTAAGTTGCAATGATGTGAAGTGCAAGATCCAATATGAAGAGTGTATTGTCCATTTTTTCATCGTCTAGATCTTCAGAATGATTTCACTGGTCACGTTCTGGATCCGTAACGATGAAATCGTCGGTACTGTCCAACTCGTGCGTAAAGATGGCTTTCTTTAGCCGCAACTCGTTGTACTCAAACAAACAGTTGACTTGCTATGCTTCTTTGCTTATTACAGGAAACTGTACCGACCTAATCAAGGTGTTTAACTTTTTACTTGTCGTACTTTGCATTTTTTAACTTTGGAATTGCTTGACTCAATTGTAATACTTTCGATTTTCAAAAATAAAGTTGAGCAAGAGAGACGTCACTTTAACTTTTAAAAAATCGGTTATGCTTCACTTGACTCGATTTAGCAAGAAATGATCTCCGGACAAAAATAAATTAGCGAAATCTTTTCGATCTTAAAATAAATAAATAAATGTTTATTTTATCTGTTAACTTGCCTAAATTTAGTTTTAAAAAATAATCCTAGCTCCACTTTAAAAGATGAAATGTGACGCGACCGCTCGACCGGTCGCGTTGGAATTGCGATCCGTGTCATTCGTATCGATTGCATTTCTGTATCTCTGTTGTAATAGGTAGTGTTGTAAAAATTGCGACTGGTACGGGCACTGTTGGATCAACAAACCTGCTGATAACGATTACAAATTAACCAGACTTGAAACTGGTACTTGCATTGGCGCATTAAAAAAGAAGCTCATTAATCTTTGTTTTTTTATTGGTTAATAGAGATAACTTTTTTTTTCGGTATTTTTTTTTACGATTTATTTTTGTTGCGTGTCTTGATTTATGTGATTTAGAAGCGCTCCGTTTTATAACGGGCTGAAATATTTTCAACGAGACGTTAATCAAAAACTGTTCCCATTTGTACAAAATTATGATGTCGTCAGTTACGGAACGTTACTTGTTGGTTACGAGCGATAAGGATGAGTTTTACAGAAATCTAGTGTTTGTGGGCGCTATAAACAATCAACTAAATAAGCAAAATAATAATATAAATAGCTTATTTCTGCTTTATAGAGCGGCCTGATGGCAGACATATTGTATGTGTTTAGGTTTGGTAATGGGTGGTAAAATACAAGCCTTCTAACTTGTAATAACTTTTCTAGTTTTCAAACTTATTTCAGGTATTGGCCGCCGAACGCACTAGTGATACGCCAACGACGCGCTAGTGTCGTGAACAGTATGTATACAAATTGTAGGTAAGTATAATTTATATAAGGCCTTGGTCGTCGCACTCCCGTGTGCTTGTAGGTACACAGTAGCCGGCCTGTCTGTCATGTTCTCTAATCCGTCATGGACCGCCGCACAACTAGCAGCTCACAGATCCCCGCTGGCAGGACCGCTCTGATTCACATGAAAATAATTACAGATCAAAACTCGCCATGATAAGTAAATATTCAGAATAAGGTATGGAGACGGGAAAGTGTAATTTTAGTTACGGAGTTTTATTTAGAAATCTACCAAAGTTCTTATGTAGATATCAAAGTTCTTCCCAGTGCGAGATTTTCTAACTTTTAAGTAAATTAATACTAAAAAAAAATTACTTTTTTATAGAACTTTGAAAAAAATCCGTTAAGTTTATAAAGTAGATAGTATTAAAAATATAAAAAAATACTGCTATAGAGGTAGTGATAAGGGGGCTGATCTATACCTGAATTAAAAGGCTCCCTAAGGACTACTCTCAATATCATAAACAATGAAACAGGCTAACATGGTGTCAAAGTTATCATTTGCAGCTACTAATATAAATTACTAATTAAAAAGCAGTGGTAGCCGAGTGGTCGAACGCACGCTTTGCAATCAAAGTGCGCAGGTTCTATCCCCGGCTCGCACCTCTGGGTTCCATGTGCGAATCTCATTTTCATCTGAGATTATCACTTGCTAAGAAACGGTGACGGAAAACATCGTGAGGAAACCTGTGTGCCCGGTATAATGGCAATAGGCTCGCCCCCTATTACATTGGGACCAAAATACATCGGCGAAGTGTGGGCGCACTGCAGTGCACCTCTGCCTACCCCTTCGGGGAATACAGGCGTGATGATGTATTTTTTTTTTTAATAATATAAATTATTTTTTATAAAAGTAAAATCTATTTTGTTAACACTTTGGTTACTTTGGGGTTAACGTTCGTAATGTTACACGCTGACCTGGTTTAACAAACGATTAGTATGCACAGTTATTACCACTTAACAAAGGTAGGTACTAGTTACATTGGTTCCATTTGATTTTATTCGAATAAAGCTAGGCGTAATTTTATACTGCGTTCTATTCAGGTTCAACGTTTCGGTTATTGGATGTTGCTATTGAGTGACGTCACGTTTTCTAATATAATACATTACCGGTTACCGTAATTGCTTACGTTCTATTTTTATGACAATAATATTGATCATATTGATACTCCCCGTTCATCGGATCGTAAATATACCTAACAGCTTAAAATAGATAGTACAACTATCTAAGTATTTATAGGTAAGTACACACCTGTATGCTTTATTTTTTACCTTGCACATAACTATGAGCTAAAAAAATATTTAAAAAAGAAATTTAAGTTTTTCTTGAGACATCTCAAGAGGCGCGGCAGTGAGTCAGCCAAGTTCGTAATTCCATCGTTCCTCTTATGTCAATTTACTTTTCGTAGATTAAGGTACTCTTAAGAGTAAGTCAGTTAACCTAATTAATACAAACAAATTGTCTTAAATAATTGTATAGTTTTAAAGTTACAGTGATACATACCCAAGACTGAGTTATAACTTAGCAAGGTAACCTATCCGGTCATTACTAACTATCCGCGTATTTCCGATGCCTATTGTGAACCGGTCTGGCTGGGTACAATGTTCTTGGCACACAGATGGCGCTACGGTAATCGATACGTGCCTTATTGGGTAAACAGATTGATTGCCACCATGACGTGGCAAGTATTAGTCATGATAATTGTGGTAAAAAAAACATTTTAAAACCGTATGGAGGCAAAAATAATGTCGCGAACGTAATTTCTAACGTAAATTTATTAAGTAGAAACAGTCTCCTTACCACCATGCAGCCATGTTGTTAATATTACTTTCAGTTTTTGACAGTTAACTCACTACAAAACCTTTAAAAAATTGACAGCCAGTATGCAAACAACATTAATTAAAGAGGTGATCTTAGCTAGACTAGAGTTAAGTGTACTTCTACTTATTCATACATTTATAGTATAGTTTTTAATGAAACTTAACCTACACAAGACATATGAGTAGATGCCTACTGCCATTGCTGTTTGGTCTAATTACATGATTTGGAACAACAATACAATAGCAGTGGTAGCCGAGTGGTCGAACGCACGCTTTGCAATCAAAGTGCGCAGGTTCTATCCCCGGCTCGCACCTCTGGGTTCCATGTGCGAATCTCATTTTCATCTGAGATTATCACTTGCTAAGAAACGGTGACGGAAAACATCGTGAGGAAACCTGTGTGCCCGGTATAATGGCAATAGGCTCGCCCCCTATTACATTGGGACCAAAATACATCGGCGAAGTGTGGGCGCACTGCAGTGTACCTCTGCCTACCCCTTCGGGGAATACAGGCGTGATGATGTATTATTATGATTTGGAACAGCAACTGCCTATTTTGCAATTTTACAAGCTTGCCTGAGTCAACCTCAACATGCTTTTGTGTGCATTTTTTTATTATGATTCATTATTACCTACTGACTAGTATATTAACATCATACCAACCTCCTTTTACGTTCAATAATTCATTCTTATGTAATGTTTGTAAGTTTGTATGTAAGGCGTTATCTTCGAAATTACTAATTCGATTCCGAAAAATCTTTCACTGATGCACTATCACTATCCTTGACTGTCATATAAGCTATGATTTCTAATCATATAAGCTGAACGCTAATCTTAGACAACTCTGACAATATGTTACTAAAAAAGTACTGATCCAATAGAAAACAACTTTATATAAAGTCAGATAGAAATGGTTTCTGATTATCCTTTGATATATAGTAACAGAATCTTAGCACTATTAGCTGGTGGTGATACATGAGTTTACTTTAGCGCGCATTCCAAATCGATGTAGCCGAGTAGGAAGGATTGCCGCATTAATCTTGTTAGATCAGATTAGGGGAGCTGGCGTGGAGTTAATTGGGAGAGGATATGGTATTACGTGTGAGTAATTTATTGGTAGACGGACTAACATAATATTCGGAGCACTTTACTTAAAGGAAAATGGAATATTCTCATTTTTACATCCAAGAGTTAATAAAGCAAGAGGTGCTTACTGGCAACCTTCAAATTCGAAATACACCAGTAGGTTTTCAAGTTGACTTTTTCTTGTTATTGTATTCAATTTCATATTCGAAATGCATACACCAATAGGTTTCCAAGTTGACTTTTTATAGATATTTGGTATTCAATTTCTGCTGCTTTACATTCTGCACATTTCATTATAAGCTGATATTTAAAGCTCGTGACAGATTCAAGCCGCGGCTGTCTGTAATCCTTACAAGGGTACAATGGGTTCAAACGCTTTCTTGGCACACATATGTAACGGGCTAAACGATTATAAGGAAAGACCAATGGATCACGGATTATGTCGCACTGAGCGTCAGCTCATACATAATTGATTTATGATAAAGAGAGAAAATTTACATTTGTCATGATTTGTCTTGCAATCAGCCGTGTTACCAATGCTGGAGGAGACGCTGTTTCCTTTCCAGCTTACAATCTGTCAAACGCCTTTCATAGCAGGTGGCACTGAGTTCTTTTAGTGTTCTTAGTCTTCTAGTACATCCTCTTATACATTCTTGAGGTATTTTTCTTGCTTTCTTTCAACCCCGAAACCTCTTCTAATGTCATCTTAGCTCGTTGTCGCGAAGTTGGCCACGCTCCAGGCTGCTGGACACATTCGGCCGTATTTCACTCGCGCGAAATAGTCGCGGGGGAAATAAAGTGCGCTATTAATGGCAACTATATTTAGACGGCCGGTCCGCGGCGTCCGATAGTCTGGTATGCGCTATCTCTTGTATATTATGATTCTGTATTGGCAACACAGTCGGTTGTGAAAACACAGAATAATATAACATCGCCATACACAAGATAATATGATCTCTAAGTAAAACTTGTACTATGGTACCCATCATACAATGGACTAGGGGCGATCCCATTTGGGTTGGGTTCACACCCAAATCCGAGCAAGATCTGAAAAGGTCATTACATAATTTTGCCACCAACGGGCATCGAACCAGCAACCTCCTGGTGCAGTGAGCCGAGTGGCCGTCGTTCAGACCATTAGACCAAACGAATGACGAGGTACATACTTAGTTTTAAACATATGTACTCAATATGTAATACCAAATAGAATTCTATGTTATTGTTGGAAAAATGTATGGTATTGCATGTGACCGAATCATAAATATTCTATTACCATCCTGGAGGTATTTGTTTACTTAAAGCTGCGTGTTTTCCACAATATTTTTTTTTATCCAACGGACATCGTCATTGGAACTTGTAAAACGGGTTATTTTATTGTTGATATTAATACTGACGTGCAGTATTTCTTCGAGAAGTTTACTTTTATTATAGAACGAGTGATAATCATTTCTATAAATGAGTTTCACAAATAAAATTGGAAAAACCCAGACTTTATTCGCCTTGGCTACAGAAAATAGTATTTAACTTGCCTTGGCTAATCTTGGTGATGTTTGCCGATTCACTAACTTGGCGTATGAAGACGGAAGACTACCAACTAGCATTTGAGTAATTGCAGCAGACTATAGCTTGAATTCCGTGCCCAGGAAATTAACAAAATACTTAATTTCAATCTGATTGAGTTTTTGGGCGCAGGGAACGTCTTTTGTTTGTTTTAAGTACGACCACAAACTAATATCATATCACTCCAAATTTATGGTAGATTGTGGGTATTCTAAACCAATTTTGGACCTTAAGTGGTACTGTAGTCCGTTTGTAAATAGACTTTAACTTCTATAATTATTCTTATTAGGGGTTATTATTTAAGTTATGGCAATCTACATTACTCTGCACTTATTATCGCTTATTTCGTGTGGGTTTGTACATAAAACATTAGTTTCAGCAACCACCTTGCCCTACATAAGGTACTAAGGGCCATCGACCTACCTCGTATCGATTGCACTCCATGGCGTTTTGTGGGGCAGTCGGAAACAAATGGCAGCTCTTGGAAGCCCTTTGTACAAGCATTTCTAATGGTATTTGTAGGTCGCACGATCTACTACCACAGAGCGGAATGAGCGGTGGTACTTGTGTTGTTAGACCACTCATTTATGGTTAACCGATTTCTTTTTTTTTATCTATTCTTCATCTTCCACAAAAAGGTATTGCTTCACTCATATTTAGCAAGAACTTCGCCAGTACTTTAATAGCAATAACAAATACAATAAATACACATTATAAATACATCAAAGCAGTGGTAGCCTCGTCGGTAGAACGCCCGCCTTGAACGTAAGGGGTGGAAGTTCAAATCCCGGGCTCAGATGATTTTCAAGTGCGAATGATATTTTCAATAATGATTATCAGTTGCTCAACGGTGAAAGAATACATCGCGAGGCAACCTGCACGTCTATAGAAAGGCGTATGAAGTTCACCAACCCGTACTGGACCAGCGTGGTGGACTATAGCCCAAATCTGCCTCGTATTCAGGGGGGATGTGCCCGGTATAATGGCAATAGGCCCTATAACATTAGGACCAAAATACCCCTTCGGGGAATACAGGTGTCATGATGATAATAATAAGTGATAAATGTGAAAAAGATGGCGGATGAAACTATTTATTTGTTAGTATCGGTATAAGCTAAGCTATGTGTAAAATTTTTAAAGCTACGGTTAAGGTAATTCTAGGCCACTGTTTTATACTCTAGTACCGATTCTATTGGCGTCTTCATTAAATGTATCGCTGCTTCACCTCGTGAACGTATTGTGTGAGTAAGAATACGGAACTGTTTTTAGTCGTCCTTATTCAATTTAGTCAAGTCGTATTCTGCAATTAACTGAAGCACACCATTTGCAGAAAAATACTTAGTTTATATTCTTAAAAAAGATAACTTTACCTACATTTTTCTACACGTGCGTCACTGACTATGTATTCAATGAACGCAAAGGATTTGGCACGTTTCGCTAATTCGCCCCCTCAACAGGTACACGTCATTTGTGTACGTAGTAAAGATCAAGGTGACTGGCTAGGTAATTCATAGTTTTTATGGCATTTGTTTTGTATCTAGTGTTAGGTATTTAGTGCGTATTTTCGGCAGTATCAAGGTATTTGGTATGATACGGTTTAAATGTATGCCTTAGTTAATTGAGGAAAAAAATAACTTAACTCCTTTTCCCTATGTATGTAGTCTTTATAATTTTATTGTTGGTTACTATTCTTGGTTACTCCTTCAACCAAGTATCATTGTATTTTGGTCGATTTTTAGGGTTCCGTACCCTAAGGGTAAAACGGGAACCCTATTACTTAGACTTCGCTGTCCGTCCATCCGTCTGTCTGTCACTAGGCTGTAACTCATGAACCGTGATAGTTAGACAGTTGAAATTTTCACAGATGATGTATTTCTGTTCCCGCTATAACAACAAATAGGTACTAAAAAACAGAATAAAATAAATATTTAAGGGGGCTCCCAAACAAGAAACGTGATTTTTTTGCCGTTTTTATAGATAATTGTACGAGACCCTTCGTGTGCGAGTGCGACTTACACTTAACCGGTTTTTATAAATCTTGTGCGTATTTAAAGCTACTTTCCTACGCAGATCATTGACGCTTTCTGGCTTTTTGCAAATTAGTCTAAGTAATTTACTTGGAAATTTTTAGACGACTTAGGCTATTGATTTGAGCATAGGCCGCTCGGCTCACTGTACCAGGTGCTTGGTGGTTCGATTCCCATCAGGTGCAAATTACGGAAGTAGCCTTCTCGAAATTTAATATTGCCAGAAGTCATTATTTCCCATAGTACTAGTTTTGCTTAGTTTCAGATCATACGATGAGACTGTTTTGTCTTGCGATATCCATTAATTTTTTCCTTTATTAACAATCTTATGTGTTAGGTACATTTCATCTTATAACCTACTTATGTACTACAATATTAAACATGGTTGTTTATGAAAGCAACGTAATTAACTGTTATTATTTGTATTAGACACCGGTTTCGTGATTGTCTTGCTCTTTGTCATAGGCCTCCCCAAGTGATCTTACGTTGCTAATTACGTTGCTTTCATAAACAACCATGTTTAATATTAGTAGTACATAAGTAGTTATAACATGAAATGTAACACATAAGATTGTTAATAAAGGCTTTTATTATTATTCATTTAATTTTTCAAAATTTTCCTCATTCCTGCATTTTAACCTTCGTAAAACAACTCGCGGCTTAAAACTGCTTTTTTATTTGTATTTAAACCTCATTCTAAGGTTTTATGCGCATCGTTTTAGTGAAGGTTGCCAAGTTGCTGCGTCACAATGTGACCGTCTTGTGGACAGACACACAGGACAGTGCTAAATGATTCTCAAACAATGAGGTGTAGCGATCGATGTTTTGCAAATCGTGTACCACTCTTTTGCCTGTATTAAGAAATGTAGGTACCAAGTTTTCCTCTTGCTGAAATAAGTATTAAGTATACAGAACCTTTTGCACTGCAAGTTAGGTATTTGATATACGTAACCAGTAACTATCCAGACCAGTGGTTCCCAAACTTATTTTGTATACTACCCACTTTGAGAATAAATTATTTTTAGCGCCCCCACTTTATCATCTACACAGCCTATTCTTTCGCCTACAGCCTCTACAAAATGCCCCCCTTTAGGCCTGCAGCGCCCACTTTCGGAAAGGATGATCTAGACAGTAATACATCAAGACTGAGCGATTCAGAGTTCGATCTCTACCATGGTCATCAAGCTATTAACGTGAGCTCAATCCTGTCAGGGCTAATAGGACTACTAGTAATGCGATCATCTTGTAGTGCTAGCAATCTTTATTGAGAAATATGTTATATACAGGGTGTATCAGAAGTCCAAAATAATACTTTGGGTACAAATACGGTAGCTCATATGTGGATGCTCAGTGAACACAGTTTATACCTAACTATCATAGTTTCTGAGTTATAGACCCTTGAATATTTGTGACAGGTATCGTGTTCTGGCCTTAGGGTACATTCATAACTTTATTCAGCAGTGTAAACTACACTTATGAGGGGCGAATACCAATATTCACAAAACCGAATATGCTAATTTTAAATAGGACTCGAGATACTACGAGTTATAGAAATTGACGACGAAAAAAAGTTGGAAAAACATGGTCGAATTTCCATAAAAATTTTATACCATTCAGTTGCATACCCGATACTGAAGCAAACGTCACTGAAGTATTATTTCGAACTTCTGAAACATCCTGTATATATTGATTGATCACAATGCGTACATGTTATTTACGAAGCGAATTCGATCTTATACCAACTTTATAAACCTTAACTTCCCAAATTTTATACTGCTAGCTAACCGGGCGAACTTCGTACCGCCTTAGAATGAGTGACATACGAAAGCAGCGCCACCTACTGCTCTAGCATGAGCCCGTATGCCCGATTTCAGTAACATTAAGAGACGAGTTATTAAATTAAAATTAAAATAAATAGTACGACAACTGATTCATATTTTGGCATCTTGTGAAGATGTCTCCTATTATAAATGAAAACAGGCTGTAGTGCATTGATTTCGGTCAATAGATAATAAAATCAATGACGTTGATAGGTTTCTGACCTCCTTACTATAGACCACCATTAAAGCGTTGGGTACACTGACCTTGACTTTATTTGAAAATGTACTCATACATAAAGGTTGATTTTCAATGGCAAAAGTCACGCGATCCGAAGCCTCAAAAATTGATAAGATTTCGTTGAAGAATGAGTTTTTTTATTCTTTGAAATTAATAATTCGTAAATTGGTAGCGCGAATTTCATGTCTTATTTCACGCAGGGCTAGTTCTCGGAATCTTTACTTAGGATATTGCTAGGATGCAACATAATCAAAACGATCCTAACAAAACTGATAATAAATAGCCAACGTCATTTCATGTTTTCGACGCCATTATTCTCACGTGCACCAAATTATTATAAGCTCAAAATAGATGGGTTAATAGGAACACTCTATTATAAGCAAGGTATTCTAATGGGATACAGGGGGGTAATTCTCACAAGATCGCCATCATCTCTTAATCTACATAAAAAACTGAGCCGTCGCGGGACGCCTGGCAGATGTGAAATATAAAACTCGCCAAGCGCGCCATCAGATGTTTCACATCAATATGTCGAAACAAAACGGAATAATACGACTAATTTGACGTTTTGTTTCGACATATGTCGAATTAAAGATGATGTCGATGATGCGAGAATTTGGTCCCGGGTAATATAGAAACTTAATAGGGGTATCACAGAGTTATTTGACGGATGGAATGATTTGAAAGTTTCCATGGCGTAGGTTTAGGTTATATGTTGCGATTCATCCGCCATCTTTATCACTGTCATCATCCATTTTTATTTTTAATGTGTATTTATTGAATTTGCCCTTGCTATTAATTACTTGACACTGGCTGAAATACTCGCTAAATGCAGGTGGAGCCAATCCTCATCTTATTCCTTTCTAATTTCGTAAAAAAAGAAAGTTATATGTTGACTCGGAAGTTGTTGCTTAGTTGTCCTTTTACATTATAAATTACATATTTAGGCATCGCATTATTTTGTCGTTCATAAAAACCGTTTGTAAGCATTTTATATAATTTCTGTTTTAAAAATAATAGAAGGTGTATAAGAGCAACACTCGTGGTCTCTTTATAAACTTCTTGGCAACAATTCGTTCTGGTTTAAAAAAAAATATGAATAGAGTCTGTGGTATTATTTCGGAATAAGATGTGTATGTACGTGAATAAGTTTTAGATAATTATTATATGCTTTTAAATAATAATAGTACTTGTATAAATTGCCAACTGATACTCAACAGTACCATTACTAGCCGAGTTTATTATACGTTATTATTATTTTTTTCTATATGTAATATCTGCAAATACTACATAGAAATGACATACAGCATGTAACTAAATACATCGTACATTAATTATAGCCTCAGATTATAGCCTATGGTTTTTTTAAGATTTACACATACATATTACACTTCTAGTTAATTATAGAGAATTACACTTGTTAGGAAAACACCAATTTTCCCAGAGGCAGTTTCTTATTTTTTATTCTTAAAATCTTGCATCGTAACAGATAAGTAAACATTGCAATAGATTAGATAGAACAAGATAAACATTAGTTCTCAGCGCAAAACTGTGAGATTCACAACTTGAGCTATTTCAGAGAGATAACATATGATAAGAATATATATTGTGACCTATTTATTAGTTTAATGAAAGTATAGACAGTAGGTAATGCATAACAGTAGAGTATGTTGACCCTTTGACTTGAAACAGGAAGCATTGAACTACGGTTATCGATACATAAAAGATTTTTATCAAATTCTATGTTCCTCTTGTAAGATGTGTGTTGAAATCATGAATATTGCATGTAGAGATTACAATGAGCCTATGTAGAGGCTGTGAATATTATTTGTATCATACGCATAGCCTAATATAGCACGACTATAAAATAACCATACTTACTTTTAATATAATCAATTACCAAGAAGTATTTTTTTATTACTGACATTTTAAATACTTAGTCTTAGTGATGATTATGTTTTGGTCATTTCGTTTATTATATTACATAAATCGAGTCATCATTCCTGTTAACAATGTAGTATATAGATTTGAGAGAATTACAACTCTGTGTTAATATACATAAAAATTAAATTTCTTTGGTAAAGGCCACACCCCCACGTGTCAAAATCCGCTCGCGCTGTCAGTGTAATTTAGTTGAAGAATTAACTTTGTCTATGAGTCAATACAGATTGTTTTGGTATGGCAGAAAAAATTGACGCGCGGGCGTCCACGATTCAGTGTACGGGATGCCTAACGAGTCTTCTATTGTTCGTGAAACAGGCAGTCATATATTTCAAACCTTTCCAACAACATTCCTTTACTACTACTACTACAGCCCTTTTAACGTCCCACTACTGGGCACGGGCCTCCCCTCAATGCGAGGGGATTGAGGCCATAGTCCACCAAGCTGGCCCAGTGTGGGTTGGCAGACTTCACACATCTATCGAGAACTAGCCAAGTGTCAGCCAGTGTCAAGTTTCCTCACGATGTTTTCCTTCACCGTTTCATAGCAAGTGATAATCTCGGATGATAATGAGATTCGCACGTAAATCCCAGAGGTCCGAGCCGGGGTTTGAACCTGCACACTTTGATTGCAAGTCGTGCGTTCGACCACTCGGCTACCACTGCTCCTTCTTTTACTAAACCTTGTAAAACAAGTGTAAATAATTATTTTATAAATCGCATCTCGTCGTCCCTTATCCGATAAGTAGAGTCTTAACCGGTATCTTGTTACGGTAAAACCATGGTACGTGAAGCTTAAGCTTAAGCTTAAGATGCACTCGTGCATTCAGTGCAGTATATTGATCACAAGGGTTACACAACCTCCAAACTACTATGTTTTGTACTCTGTATTCTACAAGTAAAAAGTAATTGAATTACTTTATGGCTTAAAAACTATGTTTATATACTAATATTATAAGGAGCAAAGATTTGTTATTTTTGTATGTAACGAATGTACTTTAAAACTACTAGACCGATTTCAAAAAATATTTTGCCGTTAGAAAGCTACATTATTACTGAGTAACTTATGCTATATTATAAACCCTTGCGAAGCTAGTATTCCATAAAGGCCTTCTTTTTTTACGGAATGATGAAATGTAATACAATAAGATGAGCGGGTTCAGGGGCACTTAACAATTTGCAGGCCACATTTTTTAGGGTTCCGTACCCAAAGGGTAAAACGGGAACCCTATTACTGAGACTTCGCTGTCCGTCCTTCCGTCTGTCACCAGGCTGTATCTCATGAACTGTGATAGTTAGACATTTGAAATTTTCAGAAATTATGTATTTCTGTTGCCGCTATAACAACAAATACTAAAAAACAGAATAAAATTAATATTTATGGGGGCTCCCATACAACAAACGTGATTTTGCTCTTTTTTATACATAATGGTACGGAACCCTTCGTGTGCGAGTCTGACTCGCACTTGGCCGGTTTTTTTATTTATTTTTCCCTTATATGATTCTGTGCTATTATCCGATTGGTGCGCGACCTCGACTGAGAAGATCCGGCAAGAAAGTCAATGGGCTTGAAGTTTTTTTTTTTTATTTGTTTCTATTTTTTTAAGTGAAACCTTACTGCTAGTACGTCAAGTCAAAAAACAATTTCACTATCTAGATGTGTATGCTATCTAGTGTGCTGTTTGATTTCGTTTAGGGAAAAGATCTAGAATTTTGCGCATCGCCAAAGAGTGATATTTATGGAATGGTAATTTACAAATTTGCCCTTTGTTTAGACGTTATTGTGTATTTAACGCCACAATCAACAAAATTTACGGTAGCACACCAATAAGCATAATATAGCATAAGCATAGCATAGCATAACATAGCAAGCCGACCCTTAGACAATTACCGCAAGCAACATTATATTTTCGAGAACGTAAAATACATTGTTTGGTGGAAGAGAATTAGGGGCGGGCCAAGGACAATAGTGGTTCAAAGCATTTGGTTGCTGAAGTGTTCTACACCAACTAAGTCGATTAAACTTATAATTAAGTACCTATCGCTAAGTTATGTGCTCCATACCAAAACTAGCATAAGTACATAAGAGATACATAATATTTATTAGCTTTTAAGTCATTTTTAAGTTTTAAATAAGTTCCATAATATTTTACAACTTTAGTTATTATTTTTACGTAACTACGTACGTATGGTTTTCACGAAACAATAGTGTGTGAAGTCAGTAACTCGGCTTCAAAAGATTTCAGACGAGCAGCGTTTGCTGCTTTTGTAACAATGGTGTTTTCTCAGGTGTTGTTTCACGGTATAAAACATATTTTCAAGCAACGACAATAATAATAATATGTTATTGTTGAATATATTTTATGGATGCTTAATTATATTTGATACGCCTTCCAAGAGTTGAAAAGCAGTTGGATTTAAAGTAAAACTTCTCTTACCAATTTTTCATATTTATTTGAAGCAAAGGCAATTTTAGGATCCAAAAATGGCTTGTAATTACCATAGAAAATTAGACTACAGATAGTTACAGTCGATTAGCCGGTTCGAACTGGTTAAAATATAAGTTATCGTGTACAATTGTCTTGTATCAGCTTATCGATTAGTTGCGCGATAAATTCAAGGCTGAGACGGTTGGAAGTGAAGAATATGTTTATAGTGTCAAGATTGATCTTGTAACATTTAGATGCCGCTAATTTTCTCTTTCTTTCTTTTGTTATGATGACAGACAATCGATAATTACGTTACGCGTTAATCAATGTAGCGATTCTTGCATGATCGGCATTATCTATAATTCAAAAATCCTAATTGATCGTATTTTTTATTCGTTTCGACATAATAACTACTAACAAGAAGGGTTTTTATGAGATAGGGAGGCAAACGAGCAGACGTTTCACCTGATGGTAAGTGATCAACGCCGCCCATGGACACCTGCAACACAGGGGCATCGCAAGTGCGTTGCCGGCCTACTGTATGCTTGGAGTAGTCTTAAATTTATGGGACCTTAAACCTAAAACTGTTGAGGTCCTTCAAAATACACAAGAATGCGATGTAGATTTTAGATAATGTCGATCTTGCGAAAATTGTCCCCCAAGGGCCCGATTTTCGTTTGATAGACATCAAATCTATTAGAGATATGTCGAAACGAAACGTCAAATCGTATATTTTTCTTTTGTTTCGACATATCTCTAATAGAGATTGATGTCTATCAAACGATCATCGGGCCCCTGGTTATATTAAAATCGCGAAGGTGACCGAAGACTAATTACGAGACCAGTATAAATAGAAATACGCATCTGTACACATTTTACATTTTTTTACAAAAATAGAGGCTTTCAGCAACAAGTTCTTCTTTTTTACGAAATGATGATATTTTGATGGTATAAGATGAGAAATGCGTGCACCTGCGATATGCGTTATTTATGGAAATGTCGAGTAATTTTAGCAAGGACAAATTCAATAAATACACATTATAAATAAAAATGGATGATGACAGTGATTAAGATGGCGGATGAATCCAGCAACAAGTTATATATCAAAGAGGGAGCTTTTTGACATGTTTGACAGTTTCACACGGTCAGTTTTGTGTGTGACTTTGACATATGCCAGATGGTCTATGTCAGGACGGACCTGGTATTAATGAGACCAATTTCAGTTAAATTTAGGTATCTATACTTTCTAACATCATTGATTCTCAGACCATATGCCCCCTCATCAATGGCGTAACTCATCGCGTGACCAACATAGCTGGTGTTGGCGTACTTGCAGTAACCGTATACCAAACTGTCACACCAAACGGATGTGGGCGGATCGGTCGGCTCAAATTTATCGGGTAATATTAATTCTGCCATCATACAACGCCTGGCTTTCGTCTAATGATAAAAACCGCCCTCCTGTTTAACTATAATCATTATACAAAATAAACCTTTCGATGTCTCTCCTTGGCAATGGGTTTAACTCATTGAGTAACTAGAGTACCCATAAGTCTTCGTATGACTCTGCGGTAATTATTCCGCCATTGTTGTTATCTCATGTACCTGAAGTATATGGCAACTATGGGAAAACATCAATGGCGGAAAACACCAGAAAAATTTACCGCAGCGCGGGCTCTATATGCCATCTCCGTTATAATATCTCCATGGTTTAACTTCTCTCTTCAGGTGGCCTATCTCTTGACACCATAGATTATTATTGTCTATGCTTGCCACTATGTTTATTGATACATTTCGAGATCAAATCGTTCGAATCGAGTTCAATCCTTTTCGATTTGGTTCAGCTGGAATAGACTTTTATATTTCGTTATGCATTTGCCCATATTAAGGAGTACTCAATGTAACACAGAATATTAAAACATTTTGATATCTGAAACCAGTGCGTCTGGCTCATCAGCGTATCCGATTACAAATGGTTCGGACTTCAACTATGCAGTTAACTGTGCATGTCACATATAGCGGCGATCAACCTCAGCAAGGCATTATGTATCCGTTCAACACTCGATGCCGAACACTCCACTCTTCATATAGCTCTGCGACGATTTTTCCGCCATTTTTGTTATCTCATGTACCTGTAGTATACGGCAACTATATGGGAAAACAATAATGGTGGAGTCACATAAACCAGAAATATTTACCGCAGCGCGGGCTCGGTATGCCTTCTCCCTTATAATATCTCCATGGGTGGAGTCGATATGGGTTCTCTAGTTACTCTATGGTATGATAGTTGGTATGGAACATTGGTACCATAGATTACTAGAGAGATTCCATAGAGGAACTATACGCGGAAAGCATAATATATAGGCGTGCGTCTTGTCATGTAAGAGTATAATCCATAATCTAGAAAGAGGCCATCTAGACAAAAAAAAGTATGATCTATGATATCAGTGCAGTAGTATATATAGTTATTTACAGATACAGTTTATAATATTATGTGATATATTCATTACTGTTTTGAGAGGATGTTTAAGCTAAGCTAAGTAAGGGGATTTGCAAGTTATAAATTTTGATACAGGGATAAACAACATTCGTTGATGAAAACTGGTCTTCTAAGATTTTTTTTGAAAGGACTTACACTGGTCTTCCAAGACATTGACCAACATCGTTACAGCCATATACAATCATGATTATCGAGGAAACAGTCCACGACATCAGGAAAATTGCGGAAATGTGAGTAGAATTCTTTTTAAGCCTACAGCAAAAAACAGTGTCTCAAACACTACAAAATCCTTGAAGCAATGTCGTCCTACAGATTTGAACTTAACTGGACTTTTGCCAAATTCTCCACTTGGCCTCTACGAACCTACGTATGAGACGGTTACTCGATTTAAAGCTAGTTACTAATATTGCTGTTATTTGATGTTATCTTGGAATGAATGCAAATTGTATAGTCTCTTAGGCATTCAAATGCCAAAAGCAGGTCAAGTTGAACAATTCATTTCGGCAAAACATGCTTCTAGCTAAATCGGTAAAACGTTTACCGGATTGGCTGATCTGTCGGATTAGCTATCTCTTTTATGCTCGCGTTGTAAAAGCAAGACAACATTATTACTGTAGTAGTAATCTTATGGTTAATCATTTGAGCATGCGTGGTAACAATGGATGATAAGAAATACTGAGTCACATCGAGAAAGCGGTATTTGCGGGTACTGTGCGCGTGCGCATTGTAGATATTTTGTCTCTAGAGAGAGCTCTGGATTGGAAAGCCCATATTGTTCGATGTGCAAGATATTGATGTGATATTAGCTTTCTGTATACGAACGAATGATAGAAAAAAGTAGGTCAGTTCAGAACTATGTTTGATTTTAATTACCATGCCATACGTACCACGGTGTTGTTAATTAACATGTGTTATATAAGTAGTACATCCGTTACGTAAAACGTTACACATACCTACACCCAAATATTCTTCTTTACATTGAATAGAAGCATGTAGGCATTTTATAACGAGCTGCTAAAAATTCCGTGAGATTAGTAGATATATAAATATTTCATAGAGATACTAAATATTATCCCCCGTAGGCTTGTGCCTACTTGGTAAAACGCCCATCTGGGAAGCAAGGAGTGCAAATTCATTTCTCATTTTCATTCGAGATTATCACTAGCTATAAAGCGGCGAAGGAAAACATTGTGAAAAACGATGCACGTCCGAGGGAACCTCTCTAATACTCGATAAAGAGTCTCCCATTCCGCACTGGGTTAGCGTGTGGTGGGCTATGGCCTGAATCCTCCTCGCATTTAGGGAAGGCCCATGACCAGTAGTGGGTCGTAAAAGGCTACTATATTATTTTTATACCATAGATATTCATATTCATTTATTTGGTAAATATTAATTTACATGTCAATTATATTAAATAGAAATACAGTTAAAGTTCAGTTTCTGGTTACAGTTCAGAGGTCTAGTAATTTACCCAGTAGGAAGCATTGTGTCAATATTAGTTAGACCGTAGGTGGATTTGAAAACCCTGACAATGATAAATATTTGATGGACAGCATAATTTACTCGACCGTTTAGTTTTAAATTGGGTATTACGTGAACTAAATGAACGCAGAATGACCCGCGAATTTGAAGGCAACCTTTTGTGTTTCGGTATTCGCAATTATTAGAGGCATGATGTTGGTAGAGTGCTATTCATATATAATATTTGTATTAATAACGCCCTGAACACACTGTGAAGAGCGAATTTACATGCCTGTATTTGAAATTGTACTCTGTGTTACCATATATAAAGATAGTATGTCTGCGATAAAAGCTATTTGCTTGAATCAGAGATCACATTGCGTTGAAAAATCTGCTTCAATAACATACAGTTCGTTTTGATATTCGTAAATAATAGGCCGCGCGTGTTTTGTCGCACTTATTTGCGCAGGGCAGCGGATATGAGTTACGTGTAAATTGGATAGTGTTATGTCATAGTGACGAAGAATACTCTGTGGCGCTTCCGGAACGCATTGCCTTCTTATTTTAAGACACAGTTGAATATAATGGGAGGTATAGTTACGTACAACAAATAAATATATCATCACACTTATATTCCCAGAAGGGATAGGCACTGGTAGTATGCAGTGTCGGGTACATTTCGCTGATGTATTTTGGTCCCAATGTAATAGGGACCGAGCCTATTGCCATTATACCGGGCACATTCCCCCTCAATACGAGGGAGATTTGGGTCATAGTCCACCACACTGGCTCAGTGCGAGATAGTCACCATTTTACATCAAGATTGCATTTAGGCTAATGGCAGACTTATATGTGCTGAAAACACATGATAGAACCGAAAGACTTAATTATTTGTCTATAAATTGTTAATCTGAAGACTATTTTTAATTCAAATGACAGTGATAAGTATTAAACAATGTTATTAGACACTGAAATCATGTATCAAATTTAATTGACATAATAAACCTGTTAACAAATGCACCCCGTTCCTTCCGAGCGCATCGTCACGCGACTCTCCTTCCTGCCCGCACCCTGAATTGTCGTTAGACGTTTTTATATGGCTGCCCAACACGACATACGCCGTGGGAACTAACGCTTAACCCTCCCTGACCTTTCCTTATTCATACTGCGTTACACATCTATTAAAAGAACAGACAAAGATACTTGAGGGCGTGTCTTGGAGTCAAGAATGTAACAATGTTATAAAGCATTACCTCTACGCATATAGGCACGACGAAAGATGTGTGTTAATTTTTTGGACAATTCCAAAATGAACTGTACTAAATCGAATATAAAACACATTTTTCAACGAAATATCATCGATGACGCGAGGGAATATTGGCGCGTGGTCTCGTGGCTTTTGCCACTAAATCTTAATCTTTGTGTATATTGTGACAGAGTAAAATTTTCAAAAAGTCAAGTTAATTTCCTCGGCCAAGTGAGTGTAGAGCATTATTATAATAAATATAGTTACCTACTTGTGCGAATCTCACAGAAACTGGTGCAAAACTTTCACCAGGTGCGCTATGATCGTGAATGATTTAATTCGACGAGCCCGCACTGGAGGACGATGGTCTGTGCCCGCGCAGACTGAGAACTACATTTCAGCAACAGCCATTGTCACTATTAGCAATTGCATTTAGATCAGTTAGAATTTCTAATAATAATCTGACTAAGCTAACCCGTATAATTATTTCTAGGTAGAGAGTTATTTGTAACACCATATGTACTTCTATTTAGGTGGCTGATTTGAAGGTGTTACCAGACAGATGGTTAAATGTCTTGTATTGATAATTTTGTCGTGTAATTAATTTGAATGCTAATAAGCAGGTTAGGGATTTCAATCACATAAAAATGCGACCCGATTATATGGCAGCTAAATGCTTGTATCAATAGTGAAAAATAACCTGAATTCTATATTTTTGTTTCAATTGAATAAACGACATAAATTTTACCATTATTGCCTGTGTAATCGATATTTGAAGACAGTTTGGTCTATTAATTTCTCTCTCAGCATATCTCAGCATTGTGTATTCAATAGCCACGAGAGCTCATTTCGAAATACATGAAATGTAACAAACTTTTTATAACACCCTCAATGAACAGTGGAATTAAAAAAAAGTATAATTTATGGTCTGACGATTATGAGCTCGTTTGGTCTCCCTTTAATATCTAAAAAACTAACTACAGCCCTTTTAACGTCCCACTGCTGGGCACGGGCCTCCCCTCAATGCGAGGGGGAGTCACCACGCTGGCCCAGTGCGCGTTGGCAGACTTCACACATCTATCGAGAACTAGTCAAGTTCCCTCAGACGTGCAGGTTTCCTCACGATGTTTTCCTTCACCGTTTCATAGCAAGTGATAATCTCGGATGAAAATGAGATTCGCACATAAACCCAGAGGTGCGAGCCGGGGTATGAACCTGCACACTTTGATTGCAAGGCGTGCGTTCGACCACTCGGCTACCACTGCTACTGCCACTTTAATATCTATCAATGTCAAAAAACGGACATGTTTCCCCACATCGCAGAGACCGCGACCGCGTGACCACCTACTACTTCCTAGTTTATAAACACTAGTAGAAAGCTTACAAACATACTCTCATACTGTTCCAAGATGTGTTCGTGTTTTAAAACAATTACTAATCGCGATTGAGACACTTATTTGTTTGATAGGTATGTTTAATTAAACTGGCACTGCGTAAATAAACTTATGAGACCATGATAAGGCAATGTAGAGATTCGAGAGAGTTAATAAAGAAAAGTTTGTATTCGCAAATGTAATGTTAGTGGTTTGATAAAGAAATGCAACAAGCGGCTGTTGTTTTTAATAAAGATATTGATGGGAAATGTGCTTTTTGTGTAAGATATTACAGTTCGTATTCGCAAAATATAGGTCGCGCGCGTATCGGCGCGTCTGTTAAATAAAGTAGACCCTTAATGCTCCTGGGACAAATTTTGTGCTAAAACCAAAACTGTCTATATTGTCTCATAGAAAAGTTCATTCTTCAACGAAATATCATTTACAGCGGTAGCAGATATAGCAGCGAGGTCGCGTGACTTTAACCACAGAAATTAATTCTTTATGTATATTGATGGAGAGGTCGTTGTCGTATTGGCAAAAATTCTGCACCGCGTCTTGATGCTACAGTGTACTATGTGATCCAAATAAGAATAGGAATGTCAATAAGCTCTATCGGTCAAATGTCGAATGAAATGTATGGTTTGCAAAAAACTTATTTGCATATCAATAATAATAGTACCGACATCAAATATAAATAAAAAGGTTAAATTAGTGGTAAATTGTCTTATTAGAATATTTTATTATTTAAAGTCATAATCGTTTTTTCACGTCACAATATGGCGCAAAGTCGATCCTATTCTCATTTGAATCGCATAGTACAGCTAAGTAGAGTTTGGACCGCGAACGAAGACATGCAGTTGATACTATGAATATAAAATGCCGGTTGGATTATGATCTGAAATGAGGTTTAACTACAGTAACTCATAGATTCCTGACGGTATAATGCACTGCACTAATAGTCGCGTCAAAAGCGCGCGATCACTTTTTTATCAATACCAAAACGTACTGTATTAAAGAAGCATATTTTCCAAAGAAATACCATCGATGTCGCGAGTAAATCTAGATAAGTGCTTTTACCACAGAACTTCAATCTCTATATAACTTGACACAGAGTTCATTTTCAATAAAAGTCAAGTTTATTCGCTCGCCTCAGTGGCTACAGGGTAAAACATCGATAAAAACAATGCTATTGTGGGGAGATTCCATGGGGAATTGATTACGCCGTAACATCCGTGATGGCAGACAATGCCCATGAAGTCCCCTTTCATTGTTTTCAGTTTGAAAAGTTTAGCACTAGGTTATACTGAACAGACTATGGTGTTCAAGGTTAGGTTCAAGGTCTCTTGATTTTTCTGGGTCGCTGAAAGTTCCAGTAGGCTCAACATTACCGCGTAGACATACATTTTATCTTTCCCAACTGTCAGATTTGTGGATAAAATGAAGTCACATCCACCTATGTATTAAACAAAGCTCAATGTGACGTCATTTTCTCAACAAATCAGACAGTTAGAATTGACAAAATTTATGTCTACGCGTTCAAGCTGACCTTCATGGTTTTTTTTTTTTTTTTTTTAAATCCGGGCCTCTATCGGCCCGGCCCGCGTGCTCACCTCTGATGTGGGGGTCAGAGTACTTAAAATTAGCCTTAACTTTATTGTGTGTAAAATATTTTTTCCAGCCTGCATGGTTTATCTTATAAGACTGTCTCTCTTTTATAAAATTTGTAATGCCAGCAATTATATATAATTTACACATCATTTAATATGTTCATAAAAGCTTAAGAGAGAGACTAGCAAGGGTAGAGTTATGCCCGGCTAAACATAATGCCTAAAATTAATACATTGCGACTGTCAACTGCTATATATTTAGGCTACACATTACGGCGCGGGCGTTTCGTGGTGATAATGAAAAGGGCCATTAAAATAAGCATGAATGGCGTTCCAGTACAGTGCGATTTACCAGGAATTTTCTCCCTCGCACCACCAAATTGTGGAATGAACTTCCTGCAGCGGTGTTCCCGGACCGATGCGACAAAGGTATCTTCAAGAAACGAGCATACTCATTCCTTAAAGGCCGGCAACGCACTTGTGATGCCCCTGGTGTTGCAGGTGTCCGTGGGCAGCGTTGATCACTTACCATCAGGTGAAACGTCTGCTCGTTTGTCTCCCTATCTCATAAAAAAAGCACTTATTTTTTCAAATAATTTGGTTCAGCGGTTTCTTTTTAATATGTAAACGTATATCTGAAACAATTCACGTGATATAACAACGCAAGAGTGTTTTACGAAAACTTGTCAGGTTTCTGTGTAGAAACGTAAAAGATTTCAAGTGTTTGCTTCACCGTCTAACACGTGATATTGACAAATTCAATTATTGAATGAAATTGAAAATGCACGTGGGTGGAACCGACACGTTTTTCGACATACGACATACTTACATGGTTATTAACATTTAATTCAGTTTGTTTTGTGATATAGACATATCAAATAGATTTGTACCTAGATCCTGCAGAAGGAGACAAATATACTTATCAAAAACCGGCCAAGTGCGAGTCGGACTCGCGCACGAATGGTTCCGTACCATTATCTATAGAAACGGCAAAAAAATCACGTTTGTTGTATGGGAGCCCCTTTAAATATTTATTTTATTCTATTTTTAGTCGTTGTAGTTATAGCGGCAATAGAAATACATTATCTGTGAAAAATTCAACTCTCTAACTATCACGGTTCATGAGATACAGCCTGGTGACAGACGGACGGACGGACAGACAGCGAATTCTCAGTAATAGGGTTTACGTTTTACCCTTTGGGTACGGAACCCTAATAAATATAGGATTATAAATCAAACATATTCGGTACCCACTACTAGATCTTGGAAAAATATCGTTTCGGGGGATATGAGTTACCCAAGAATCGAACGAGTCTTCCATCAATGCCTTTTTTTAAGAATGAACTTTATATCTGTGCTAATACAGTTCGTTTTGGTATTGGCAAATAATTCGATGCCCTCGCTTCTTCGCCCCAGTGTGCTGGGGCTAAATTTATTAATCCTGAATATATGGTCGCGGTCGGTGAAAGATTTCTTTTGAAAGTTTCTGGTTACCGGCGCTGGTAGATCCTATCATTCTGACTGTACACAAGTGGTTTGTTGACTTACCTTTCTAAGTATACAGGGAAAATCTATTGATTTATTTAAGTATGAACGATAGGTAATCTTCTTTTTTTCGGCAACCTTTATTAAGATCAAGAATTAATTAGACGCACTCGTGACGTCTTTGTAGGCTTAATGAGTTTGAATGATTTGGATTAGCCTATCTACAAGACTTACCTAATCATAAATATATATTTTTAAAAAAATATGCAAGGCAAAAAACGTAAAAAAAGGAGGTTTGGTAAATTATATCACTGCAATACAATAATATTTAACAATCCTATGTAACGATACAAGTTAGTTCACTCCGAAGTTCACTCTTCGCGCGTAAAATCGAGGTTCGCTCTTTTTGTCATTCATGCCACTCAAAAAGCTATAGAATTGTCCCGTTTGTTCCACTTAATTAATCCACTTTAAGTGCTTTGAAATATCGGATAACATAAGATTTAATAGCTTTATGTACTGATAGAAGGTTGAATGTGTGAAATTTAATTATATTAGAATGGAATTCATTTTAAATGAAAGGTTGGTGACCTCGTATGAGCGATGAAAATAAATACCAACAATAAAATAATTCAAAAATATATTGACATTAACACCCAGTGGACTCACTCAGTGACAATTTCAGACAAAAATATCGATTAGAAATTAGGAGCATGTTTAATTTATACCAGTAATATTTTCTAGTAATATCAATTCAGTCGGTATCTAGGTATACTACGAGATTCTAGTATAAAATTCAAGTTAAATCATTTACGTACAAAAAAAGCAATAGACTGCAATAATATCAGATAGGTGTCATTATACGATGGTTGCGTAATTATTGTACACACTTTTTGAAATATACAGGCACATCAGTTTGAATTACTTCTTTGCTTTATAAAAATATGACTCATGTGCTTTTTTAAATAACAGTCCTAAAAACAGGCTTTCTAATTAATTATTAATATTCCATACTTAACAAAGAATTATCTCTCAACAAATTTAAAATAGACTTGTCTTCTTTTTAACAGGCATAAAAAGCGGAGGTTTGAAATTCAACCCGTATGCATTTTTTTAAGTTTATTTAGTGCCTTGCTATCTACCTGGATTCCGTGACATCAGTGACGTGCCGGCACCATGAGTCATCGGCGGAGAGATGCATTGACAACGCCGACCTATCCGTACGGGCATGGACAGTGGAATTTTATGAGTTGGTTTGTAATGTTTGAAGCAATTATAACAAGCATTGTTCATTTATGCTAATGGATTCCTTATAAGTCAGGTATTACACCAAAATTAATTGGTAATTTGCATAACAGTATTAAGTAATGTTTTCTACTTATTACTTATAATGGATATATTAAACCCATAGATACTGAACGTCATAAATCCAAGTTAAAAACATATAAAATGGGATAATGTGGTTTATCGACACGCAACGCACACAAAAAAAAGTTGAAGCACCGGCTTAAATGTATGGGAATGCATGAGAACAGGTAGAAGGGCGAACACTGATAAGGTCCCCTCATTTTAACACATTACACTGGAATGCTTTCCATACCTTAAGCACCTGATGATGCATAATAGATAAGCGTGAGCGGGATTCCTATTGTCTCCTTATATAAGGATAATAATGGTAATAATGTAACAATGCCTGAATGGGTGAACTTAAATAGAGCGGCAAAGAGAGATAATTCTCCGCTGCTAACAATGTTTCTGTGTTCAATGCTTAAGAAGACAAACTCTACAACCACAAAGTAATAAAACATTGGAGGCAAAACTGAAAAATATATTCTTTAAATTTCTAAAACACGTCAACACACGTGACGTGGAACTAATTGGTCGTTTTCACGTGCAATATGGCAAACTACTAATTAGTAATAACAGAAAAAATGTATGTATACCTTGACAAATGCCCGCCAAATGGACAAGACGAAGCGGGACAACGTTCTCAGACGATGGTAAAGCCTCCAACTCAAGGACTTAACACATAACACAAGAAAAACTTGTTGTCACTCTTTCGAAACGCAACACTTGGACACAAATCGTTATAGACAATGTTATTACAATATCACCGTTTAAGTCACATAAAGTTTATGCCTTTTCACAAAAATACTCTTATAGAGTCAGCACTATTATTGTTATAACAGGTTTTATTTACGATCGTACAACATCCCGCGCGCTACCGACACACCTGTGAAATACGCTAGAGTTCCGCGGTGACTGACTACGCTGCGAGACAGAGATAGGAGATGTTGTCAGAGAGAGATACACGCTGACGTGGGAGGGAGGACGACCGCTAAGCTTCAAGAACGCACACTGTTCCACTTTCCCGGTACAAATGTTTCCAATTTATTAATTATTCGTTTCGTGACATAGCATAAAAATGTTTTGCATAAGGAAAATTGCATTAATGTACAATATGATACGCAGTGCGTGTTATTATACAGTGAAATAGCTTTACATTTGTGGAATTTAAAACACCGCATTATCATACACCAACAACGACACTATTTAATTAACCAAAACTCAGTAGTGCATTGCAACATTCGTACATTTATTTGAAAAAATAATGAGTACCTATATAGTATATCACTAAAAATACAAATTCAAACTAAGGTATATAGACATATTTTTATTACTAAATTTCAAAAATAATTTTCTTCAGAAGTCGGTACTAATGAAGATAATATTTTTAATCCAGCGCGGTTTGTACATCAGTCCACTGTGCCGCCGTACCTCCTGTTACCTGGCACCGGCGATCACGACGCCCCCTGCCTCACCCGCCTGCCGCACGATTCAAATTTTTAAATCCACCGCCGCCGGTACAACAGCACCGTGGTTATTGCAAAACCTAACTGATCACTGATTTGTACTGGCATATCTTTATTGACTACAAATTCAATACTCACTTAGGTATAGTTAACTGCCTAAATATATTTTTTTTAATTTCAACGTAAGACAGTTTTGTAACAACGTGCAGTGTGCTCAACAGGTTGTTGATGTCAAGAGTTGCACCCCTTACACAGTTATTTAACCACTGGCAAGTATTTTGTGCAAATAAAAAAAATGTATTGCAAATAGTTTTATTCAATTATGTTTATGGTTCTTCGAATGTGCTTGCAGTTTAAAAAAAAACAACGGTTGAGAGGACTAATTGGAAGTCCGTGAAATTTAAATAAAGAATAACGTATTATATGTAAAAAAAAACATGTTTTGAATTGAGAACCTCCTCATTCTTCTAAGTGATTCGATTCGATAATATAGTAATTGTTTCGTTCAGTTGTTTTCCTTCAATAATACCACGTCACTTAGGTGTATTATCATTATCATGTGGTTTAACATAGGTAGTGGAATGGCAACTGTAAAATGAAGATCACGATAATAAGGCTGCCGTCTTTTATGATAGGTTATCTAGATCATACAATTTTTTTGTTTTATTTCACATCTTTGACAGTTAGCTCATAATTTTGACAACCTCCTCTATATAGTGAAAAAATCAGAGTTAATGTATGCCCAAGTCTCAAACAAACAACAACAAAGGAATGCCGGCGGGAAACCACTAATTTTAGAAAAATAAAATATGTGTAAGTATTTATATCGTCGAGTAAGTCATCATCTTTAGTTTTTTTTGTTCTTTATTTACACCCATTCACGTCGCCGTCTTTTGTTTATGTTCATTATTATTACACTCATTTAGTATTTAGGTGACACGGTCTTGATTTAATGTGCGTAGAGACGACAATCCTCGGCTGAGCCGACTACTCTCTACATTTAAGGCATGCTCTCTAAATGTTATCAGTAGGATCATTGTTTTATCATATTATAGAGACGTGTCTTATCACGAGACCTGAAGGTAAATTACAAATCATATTTTTTGTCATATTATGTAGTTTTTCAATAATATGTGCGTGTGTTGGCCGTGAATCTTTTATACTACGGTAAGTTAATTTCATTTTGTGTCATTACTCCTACTAACTAACTACTTAGTAAATTTATTACTTGATATAATTTCTATTTAAGTTTTACAAGTGTTTGTTGTCAGATTATGATGACATGGAAATGTACATTCAAAAATGTACATCAAAATAAATGACAGTAATAATTTAAAAAAAACAAAAGCTATGGTCGATGAATATTCTGAATTACTATTTTACAATTAAGATTTTTTTTTACTAATTATTACTGTCATTTACTGAGTGCAAAAAGGGTCCAAAAAATATAAAGTAATTTTAAAACAGTTTTAGGTTGTAACAATGCATCTATGTCAAAATAATACAGATCTTTTAGACTACTTATCCTTGGTACTTAGCATTTTAAGCTACAAAACTTGCTTAGTAGCGTACTTCGCGATATAGATAAGTGCTAGGAATACTAAGTAGATAAGTTGTGGCCTTGCGTAATATAATATTTACGATATATTTATAAGTGACCCCAAACAATGTTGTGAGCAACGACATTCAGTTGTATCACGGATCGTAAAAATGAAATTACTCAAGCGAGACTCTGATTTAATAATTTTCTACTCAAATATCGGAACGACAAAACGTAGCGCGTAGGTGAGAGTTCTTATGATGTTGCGTCGAGGAGCAAATTAAGACGTTAATTATAATGGGTAATCGATTCTATTCCAGCGTGGCCTGCACGTGCGCCAAGACTACACTTATATCACGCATTATGTCGCACCGAGTCACTTTCACCGTCATAACTCATGCAAGGGAATGGTGATAATTTTCATATGTCACATTTTGCCTTGTCATGTCAGGTTCACAGGTTTAAGAAATGATATCGTGTCGCACATGTAGAGATTTGTTGTCAACGACCATTCTTATGTGTATCCAGTCATAGGAATAATAATTTTCAACCAGTATTATGAGAGTACGAGAGTAGAGCGGTTGGCCTAAATAACTCTAGGCTATCCTTTTTAGGGTTCCGTACCCAAAGGGTAAAACGGGAACCCTATTACTGAGACTTCGCTGTCCGTCCGTCCGTCCGTTCGTCCGTCCGTCTGTCACCAGGCTGTATCTCATGAACCATGATAGTTAGAGAGATGAAATTTTCACAGATGATGTATTTCTGTTGCCGCTATAACAACAAATGGGTCGTTTTCAAATTTGGGGCCAAAAGCGAAATTATTGAAATTATTGTTCACTAAAATAATATTATCATTCGTGTAACCAAGTATCTCAACAGTATATCTAAAAATATCATTAGGCAAATTATGTGACTCATTTGTGTCACTTAAATTGATGAATATTGCGTATATTGGAATAAATGAGTGATTGACTTGATTGTGATACAATATTTTTTATTCTGAACACACCTAAATACAAAAAAAATTGTATAATTTGAAAAAAAAAAATCGTGAAATCGTTACTTTTTGGCCCCAAATTTGAAAACGACCCAAATACTAAAAAACAGAATAATTTTTAACCGACTTCAAAAAGGAGGAGGTTTTCAATTGGACCCGTGTTTTGTTTCAGAGTTTATAATAGATCTCGCAATGAGAAACGCGTGTCATATCTACTCTTATAATCTTTTGATAGAGTCATATAAACGAACGTGAAAACAGACAAACTTTGTTTGCTATCTATTAAGTGCAGTAAACAGTATCCAATGTCACATAACGCCTTTTATTTAATTATTCTATTGAAGTCAATTGAACTCAGAGGGGACAGTTTCGTTTGAATAACAGAATATACGAGTCGTGTGTGTCGGTCGATACGCTTGTGAATTATTTGATACGAAAATACAGTTTTGGACGGAGAACATGTTGTTGTGGAACACTGCGTAGGTGCCATTTTTCTGCAAGAAACAGTTTCAGACGAAATTGGATTTCTAAAAGTCTCGCGATTTAAGTTGTTATAACTAGGTAAGTAGCTTTTTTACTTTCGTTAATAGGTTAGTGCTAACGAATTTAAAATAAATAGATTTGTAGGTATCATTCCAAACTAATCAGCACGTTTAGTTCAAAAGGTGAATGAAATCGACGCTTTGGTGTCCTCGTCAACTCGTGTTTATGTATTGATACAAATGATTCAAACTAAAAACTGTGATCTTTGTTCTATTGTAATGCAATATAAAATTAATAGTTTAATCATGAACTGGCTTATAGAAATATAAAAATTGTTATCAATTTCCAATGTTTCTTCAAGTCGCTTACGTAACTTATAAAATAAATATAATAATATTGTGGGACTCATCCGCCATCTTATCACAGTCATCACCCATTTTTATTAATTATGTATGTGAATATTAACAGAACTTGCTCTTGCTATTCATTACTTGACACTGTCTGAAATACCCGCTAACCGCAGGTAGAGCCATTCTTCATCTTTTATTTCCTAAAAAAGAAGAGTTTATTAATTAATCAATTTAATACACGTGTGAGTTACTCACTGTATTATATGAGTAAAAAAAAACTAAAACAATAATGAGTGCTCTATCAATACAGAAATAAGGATGGCGAGGCTGATGGAGTTCTGGCGTCGCTCTCTGCAGCGGCGACCCATCCTCACAAACACGGTGGTGTACGCGACATTCTACACAGCAGCTGAGCTATCGCAGCAAACCTTCAACAAGATCTATTCGGTTGGTATTCTTATAAGCCGCCTTAAATTCACGAGCTTCGGCGACAAGACGCGCGCTGATTTTTTTTTCTAATTCCAAAACGAACTGCCCCCTTACAACCTATCCTACCTCGCAGCAATGTTTTTAATATGACTGTCAGTTTTCGACAGTGGACTCAGTACAAAACCTGTCAAAATTGACTGTTACTATTGAAACAGGTGGTAAGTCCTCTGTATCGGACTCAAAAGAAATCTCAGTCTTCAACGAAATGTCGAGTGAATTTTGCAGCTTGGTCGCGTGGTATTTGTCACAGAAATTCAATCTTTATATATTGAAACATAATTTAATTTGGTATTGGCAAGAATATAGCAGCGCGAGTCTTGACGCTCCCACGGTGCCTGAAAATATGTCTTTTCAGTCACGTATGTATACAATGCTCAGTTGATCTCATAGTAAATTGTTCATAATAAATATATATATATATTCCTCATCTTATTCCATTAAATATCAACGTTTCATTCATTTCGTAAAAAAAGAAAAGAAACATTGACAATTAATAACTCTATTTTTAAAAGAAAAAAAAAGTATAAAAAGCTTTTGGCAGCGGTGGGATTCGAACCCACGCCTCCGAAGAGACTGGTGCCTTAAACCAGCGCCTTAGACCGCTCGGCCACGCTACCACTTATCAATGCTCGTGAAAATAAGTAATCGTATCCAATTGTTGCGACGTAACATACTCTAAGATTAGATTCTCTATGCTCATGTGGTATTTTTAAATTTACTGAATAAGTTATGTCTTTATGATATTTCGTTGTAGCCAGATCATCCCGAGCTGGACTTGCCGTCAGCTGCTCGCATCGTGAGCGTTGGAAGCTCCATATACGCGCCTACTTTATATGTTTGGTAAGTACCTACGTATGTAACCTACCGAGGCATAATAGAATAAAATATTTTCCACTCCAGATGCACTTAAGTAGTAGGTATCTAAAATATCATTTTATAAATATTGACTTAACTACTACGTCAGACGACGTCAGACGACCAATATATACAGGGTGCATCAGAAGGCCGAAATAATACTTTGGGTACATGTTCGGTAGCTCATATGTAGATGCTTAGTGAAGACACATTATACCTAACTATCATAGTTTCTGAGTTACAGACCTTTGGATATTTGTCACAGGTATCGTGTTCGGGCCTTTGAATACATCCATAACTCATTCAGCAATGTAAACTAAACGTATGAGAGGCGGCTACGAATATTTACAAAACAGAACATTCAAATTTTACACAGGACTCAAGATATTACGAATTGACGACGAAAAAATATTTAAAAAAACATGGTGGATTTTCGATCAAATTTTTATACCATTCAAATGTATACCCGATACTGATGCATACGTCAAAGTCTTATTTCGGACTTTTGAAACAGCCTGTATACATACCTACCTACCAAGAAGGTAAAGATATTGTCGAGTAGTATCTGTCAGATACTACTCGACAATATCTTTACCTTCAGATACTATCTGATACCGAGTTACTTTATTAAATATAAACAAGTGGACCCTATAGTTCTGTATAAAATTTTTCTACGTAAACGGGTACTTATGTACCTATTAAGTAAGTACTTTTTAATCTATATGTGAGAATAGACTATGTTACGAGTAAGATTTTGGCGATTTAAAAAAAAGTTAATAACTATAAGGCCATTCAGTTTTTTTGCCGGACCTTCTCAATTGAGGTCGCGCGTCGATCCGTCGATCCGATAGTAGCATATCTAAATCTGGATAGGGACACCCTAATCACCTAGCAGTATGTATGCAATTCCCTCATGGCGTCTTCCAATCTCTTCTGGCTCTACCTTCAATCATTCTCTCACTCGCACACTTCACTCTCTCATTCATCTACCGCTTCGTTTAGAAATCTTAACTTTAATAAACCTAAAACTCGTTCAGAAATAAAACACCAAGAATGTTAAAATCCTACATATATGTAATAAATATTTCAGGTACAAGTTTTTGGATAAAAAATTCGTGGGCAAAAGCGTCAGGACAGTTGCCACGAAAGTGGTAGCTGATCAGCTGCTAATGACTCCGGTTCTGCTGGCCACATTCTATACGGGTGAGCGCTTATCATAAATAAATGAAGCCTTACACTCCATACTCATTGTATAATCCAAACTAAGCGGCGAGGACTGAGGTCAATCCTTGTTATATCCAGACCAGAGCAAATTCCGAAAAGGCTATTTAGTGCAGAACTACTTTGCTAAATGGAGGTTATCAATGCATGTGCCTTGACGACGGCTACCTCTAATGGTTTGACCAAACGCTCAGCACACTGCACCAGTGTTGTTAGTACGCATTTCAAGACAAGACCTCTGTCACGGATTGGTTCGGTCGCTCTCTGTCTTATTTCATTCGAGAGAAAGAGATATATTCTGTGACATAAGTATAGTCTTGGCGCTCATACTACAAGTACTGGTAACAGGTAACTGGGTTCGCCCCCAGTCCATTGTACGGTACCCTATAAGCTTTGCTTAGTTTGGGATCATACGATCAGTATGTGTCAAAGTCAAATAATTTATTCTGTATAGGCCTATGGGGGCACTTACAAATTGTCAAGTTTACATTTTTTTTCTTATATACTACTATACTACCACACCGGATCGAAACAACTCAACTGAGAAGATCCGGCAAGAAATTCAGTGGGCTGATATTTTTTTTAAATCGCCAAAACTTATTACAAATACACAGGTACATATAGCTCCAGTGTGTTACCTTTAGAGCTGCTTTTAATAATGAAGATAGATTATAATACGTTAGTAAGGCAATGCACGTTACACTTTGACATGACGGGCAATATTTCGATTTTTGTTTTAATCCCAAGCTGATTTATCATCCAAATAATCCGAGATTTTGTAATAGCCCTTTTGATACAATTTAGATTTCATTGCAGTTTTAGATTTATTAATGGGCAAATCTCTGATTTCTTTTGGAAGTTTATTGAAAAGGCGTATACTTTGCCCCATGAAAGAGTTATTTATTCTGTGGAGACGAGTAACTGACGAGTGTTGTCTATTTAGTTATTTAGTTATGTTGTCTATTTAGTATAGTTATTTATAGTTAAGTTGTACTCGAGATCAATGCTATTTTTTTAAAATATTTTCCCAACACAGCGCTTGGCATCCTGGAACGCAAGGAGGATGTGTTCGAGGAGCTTCGTGCTAAGTACTGGAAAACGTTCATAGCGAACCAGGCCTTCTGGATACCAGGCCAGACAATCAACTTCTTCCTCGTGCCCCCACACCTGCGCGTCGTGTACGTAGCATCAGTCTCATTCGTATGGATCAATGTACTCTGTTACATCAAACGACAGAAGAGCACTGAAGTTTAATGTGACAATTTTTCTATTTATGTCTAAAGACGCTTTTGTCACGGCTGTGGGGTTTGTATGCGTGCCAAACTAATGTCATATCATGTCACTTTTGAATTAAGAATGGGAGAGAACGTCTCGCGCGACATAATCCATGATATATGCTTTCTTTTGGAACGCGCACGAGCCCTGCAAGGAGTTTATGGGTTAAGATAGATTTATGGAGAGTTAAAATACATTATAAATCAGGTCGGTTTTGGAAAGTGCCATTGTTAATAGCTTGAAGACGGATTGACATTTATGGAGGGTTCAGTGTATGTAGTTACCTATTCAAACGTAGATATACAAATTCCTATTTGTTTACAAACATCTACAATTGTATTTTTAAGTATAAAAATGTGTTACTATGCCTTTGTAAACTGATCATAACTTTATATAAATTTTGGCACTAAAGTGGTCTTTAATATCATTGTAAGTGTAGGTATTTAGATGTGACGAAGGTACATAATGTACCTATAAATAGATAATTAATTTCCATATGAAATATCTCACAAGTAGATACCTATGTATGAAAGCCATTTTTGATTTAACTGACATAAAAAAATAACAAATAGATGCATAAGAAGTGTTATAAGTTCTATAAATAACAAACTAAATTAGTTAACAATTAAAAGCTAATTAAAAACACATCAATACCTACTTATCTAATTCCATTCCACGTGACCAGGTACAACCTCCTCCAGTTGTGCTCTCAAACGAAGATTTTCCAAAGACAACAGGTTGCATCTACGCATCTAGGAGCAATGTTTGGATTAACCATAAATTAGAAATGGTAATTTTTTTTCAAAATATACATTGATATTGATAGGGATCCCGATACCACGCGGTGCATTTAACCGAGCGGTAGGTATACCTACCTACTCTGAAACGGTTTCGGCATACCTACTTGATATTTTCGATGTCGAAGAAACATTAGCGGATATACTTAAATACTAGGTATGCACTGCATAGAAGAATATAAAATCCTTCTTAGCCCTGCCTACTACAGATTACAATTATTTTCTATGAATTACATACCATGTCAGTTATATTTCACCCCCTTCCCATTTACTACTTATTTCATCTGGAACTAGGAGAATGTGATAGATTGGAGGGCCACCATAACTAGCAATGTGAGGTTCACGAATCCGTTTTTATCTTACTTACCACTCCACACTGCAGTGCGCCCACACTTCGCTGATGTATTTTGGTCCCTATGTAATAGGGGGTGAGCCTATTACCATTGCACCAAGCACAATCTCCCTCAATATGAGGGAGATTTTTGGGACATAGTCCACCATGCTGACCCAGTGCGAGTTGGTGAACTTCACACGCCTTTCTATAGACGGGCTTCCTGACGATGTTTTCCTTCACCGATGTGTTAGGTAACCAAATTAAAAGCACTTCAGTAAGTATAGGTACATGTGTAAATAAGTAAATCTTGCCTCGTCTAGCAACAAGGCAGCGCTGGATTCACCGACGTCCGCCATGTATCGTGAGAGACGGGAGTCGAACTCCAGACGGGAGCGTTCAGCGGCTTGCACCACGTCGCGCAGTGAACTTCTCATACGGTCAATCTTCTCTTGGTATAGAGATCTCTGTTCAAATTCAATAGGTTGAACATCTGTTTAACCTATCTATGAGAGATGCCGATGCAGATGCCTTAGCAACACCTCTCATAGATATAATACATACATACATATACTCACGCGTGTTTCCCACGGGAGTGGTCAGAGACTACCGTTTTTCACATGCTACGATCCTGACATACGACTTTTGCTTCATGCACATTCATACATCATTTCATGTAGGTACTTCCTACGTTTGAGGGTGCTAGAGACCTGTATTTTCTTTTCTGAAAGTAAACCTTACTTAGGTTTACTTTTAATATTTTTATAATTAGGTAGGACTTGGTTTATGTAGAAAAATCAAAACACTAATCAATAAATACCTATCGCCTGTCGGACAACAAATATTCATCGTATGGTGACCCCATACGATCAACTAAGCAACTTAACACTTTGTCGAAATGGTCAAAGAGCCTCATACCGTTTTATTTGGGTTACGTAGGTACGGTGTTACTACCACTATATATTCACAATCGAATTTAGTCCTTGTTACTTTCAACGTAGCTTACTTGTGCATTCCGCTTAGTTCTGAGTGCAAGGTAGATATCTCCGATTGTGATTAGTGTCTTATGCACATGCGCAAGGCGCGCGTGATTCGCTTTCAGGTGGCTTTTGAGACGCTTCACCGCGGCGTCGCGTGACGTCACCGCACCAGATCGCTCGTGGTAAGCTTGCAATAAAGATGAGTAGCGCTTTGATAGCTCTTCATATCTGAAATTGCATTATTTGAATGCATCCCGAGATAGCAATGACATAAGTTTTATCTCTCGAACTGTCAGATTTGTCGAGAAGATGACGTCACTTCGAGCTTTTTGTACTGGACATGGCTCGGTGTGACGGCATTTTCTCAATTATGCTACAGGGCCTGAACTCGCATGAAGGCGCCGGTGTCCAAAACTGAAATTGCCCTAGAACGTACGTGGCTAGATTAATAATAATTGCCTAAGATTTCTCATCGAAATTCCAAGATTATAGGAAAATAACTAAGCTATGGTAAAATCCTGGCCCCCCAGTTGACTAAGTGTAGAAATTTTCACCTTGAAGTCATTTGACTAATCATATTCTAGCCACCATTGATAAAAGTTGTTGTTTTATGCCTTGAAAAATGAAGCTATAGTCATTCTATAACGGTTGTGTCGTTAGACTTGGAACCTAGGGTCAACTCCCCTAACACATTAGCTGTGAGTTGTTGTGATGTCATTTTCGTTTGATTAATTGTAGCTAAAATATGATGGCATTAAACATTGTCAACTTGAAGCCATTAGACTGGTCATATTCTAGCCACCATTGATAAAAGATGTTGTTTTCATGCCTTCAAAAATTATTTCATATGAACTCCACAACGATAGTGTAAGAGGACTTGGGACCCAGATGTGTTTGCTTACTTACTGGTACTGTAGGCATACAATGCTCATAGTAGACCATGATTCACCTATATCAACTCGCTTTTCCGATGTTTTTTCAGCATCTAAGGAAAGCAACATTGTTGTGTAAGTATTTTTCAGTAAAACTTCATGAAACGTTGATCCAAATGTAGTAAGATCACACGTGTATTTATTTTTTCATCAAACGCGCGATTTTTAAACCGAAAAGCGGCGTGTAGTGTGACATTGACTCGCCGTATTTATCTCGCCTTTATACCTGCATTTAAAGATAATATTTTAAAATTTATAAGATTCTTTGTTTTCTTCGTAGGTACAAAAAAATACACATGATTTTGGGTGGAGGGGGTGGTTAGTCCTTAACCTCACCTCATCCACCACGTATCACCAAGGGGGAGGGGCGGGTTAAAAAAACATCACGTGGTTAATGGAAGCAAATAAAATTCGGTCACCCGTTTCATCATAATTGGAATATTTCAAATTCTTCTGGGACGAATCACTGTTCCACGTGGTATCGTGCAAGTGGCAGTGTGTAGCCTTGCATTGGACCAGCTCCTCCATATACTCGCTGGACTTGTGGAAGCTGTGCTCAAGGTCTTCTAGTATATTATTCGCATTCTGGATTCCGTTTATGAAATTCTTCTGGGATACCGCATTTGGCTGTAAAAGAGCTTTGAAGATTTTAGATTCGTTCGAATTCTATACTAATTTTCAAGTGCCGTTAAATGTGGGTACTTTACAGTGCACCACTGACTACCCAATGGGGAAGTAAAGGCTGGATAATGTTAATCTGCGAAGGCATCATACCAGGCATCTTGCCTCAACTTGTAGGTCGTCAGTCCGGTCTAAGGGTCAGGTCGTTTGTTATCTATAAATCCACCTCTTGTACTGGTTGTTAAATTTGTAGAGTGAGAGCATCGAAACTTACGTATTCGTTAACTTCAACGCATTTTAAATTGCCTGTAGAGAAAAGGTTGTGTAAGTTTGATGTTTGCATTACGAGAAATTGAGTTTAAATCCGCGTTTCTCTTCTTTTTTCACGAAATGAACCGTTTTTTTACCCTATAAATGTTTGATGTTTATAAAAATGTCAGACAAAACCATAGATCAGACATAGTAATCACTCAGAAGAGCCATTCGCTTGGAGATAATCGGACTTTTTTGAGTATATTTCGCGCATGCCATAAGTAGGTACTCCTTCAACCTAAGTCTTCAAACAACTGCAATCCTAGGACTACGCAATGTAATCCTAGGACTGTGATTTTCAGAGTAGCCAAAAATTTATTTGATACACAATCGTTAACTCTTTAATAGATAATAACGCTGGTAAAAACCATCGGTAAAAAACGAGTAGAAACTCTAGATCTAGATCTCGAGGCAAAATTAAGGCTCCCCAAATGCCTACCCGCAGTGCTTAAGTATAATACTTAAGGTCCCCAAATTTAGGGGTTACTCAATTCAATAATGCAAACAGGTTTTTAAGATGGTTTATTCAACTACAACAAAAAGCATAACTTTAATAACTAAATCAGTCTAAAAATATTCTCCTGCATTATAACTACCGTGACTCATATATTTCCATCCAAAAGGTTAATAAACTTAATTACACCGTGCATTTATGCAAACCATTTAGGTAGGTACCAAGGTACCCACTCATTAAGTAGGTAAAGCACTATACAACAACAATAAATCTTGACATTTTTATTGTTTTAGGCGCTTTGCCCATTACCCCGTTCGATACTATGACCGTGCTGTGAACGTATCAAAACCGTATTGCGCTATTTTTAGTGTTGTTCGGTCATTAAAGGGTATGGTGGTTGCCGTTTCATAGTTAATTTAATTTTTTTGCTTGTCGATACGGATTACGGTCGTGGCATAGAACAAGCTAGTGGGAAAGACCTTTACGTACCCCCTTAGTATATAGGTAAAGCTGCAGTATATAACAATATTTAATCTTGTCTTTTTGATAGTTTAAAACGACACTTTATATAAAAAACACATAATGATCTTAAATGTTATAAATAGATAAACTTTGTCCATGTTTAGTATAATTTGCACCGGGGCACTGTATTTTACCTTTATTAAATAATATACATAAATTCGAGTACTTCGTACAGGACTGCAGCTCCATACAAAGTAGATTAACGAGAGTCAAATGAGTGTCTGTGATAAAATAATCATTCTATAAAATGTTTTTTAATCATTATGTACAAGAAAATAAAACCAATATTCCAAAGATTTGTACACCGAAGACATGATTTTGTATAAAACATTCAGGAAGACATTAGTTCAGCACCACGCGTGCGAGGCCATGTAACGTAAGTACATAATTTAAATTTATATAAAAAAACAGCAACAATTTTTATTGGTAAAAAAGCTAACGCGTATCGAATACTGATTCATTAACAGCTTGAAATCTAATCGCCAAACTTATAGTTATTTCAATCTACAAATCACCTACAAGACTTTTATAATGTCAATGTAAATAGAATAAAATACATAATGTTAAGGGTAAGATTACAAGACCAAAGTAAATGAATATTGAATGAACATAATTTTTTTATGTACTCTCAATTAGAGTGGTAATCAACAATGATATATTTTATATATAATATAGACTTTATTACAACGCAACTAGGTCTATTTTACATCTGACACATCGGTGCTGATTCTGTTGACACCTAACGTCGAGTGTATTAACTTAGAGAACACTATTTAGTGTTCTCTAAGTTAATACACTCGACGTATTGCTGTCTAGCTCATATATCACTGCCGCGGGAAAGACAGCAACACATTTTGTACAGTGACTAAATAGCTTGAGTTGGATAGTCTCAATGTGTTATTGTGTAGCTAGTGGTTAATCAAAACAATATAATTTCATTCAAAACAACAAAATACATGAAAACATCTTTAAAATCAACAATTAAATGATACATTGGTGACAACGAAATAAAAATAAACAAACAGGTGATATATTTTCAATGTGGAACTGTGTTACCTTAACATACGGTATATAACAAAGATAACAAGATTTCAGTAATGTTATATAACAAATATAACTGATATTGCTGTCTTTAGGCACTTGTAAATTGTTAGTCAACTATACATTATTATATCGAAGGGTGAAAGGCAATTTTCGACACTTTTGGGCGATATTGACTTACAAACACACATATTTGGAGTTAGCTATCTAATTTAGGAACCCAAAATACAGGCAATGCCTTGTTTGGGTTCCACAGTAACTCGTTGTGTAACAATTTTGGTGAATAATACATTTTATTTTATTTTAGGCTATTTTTTCTGTGTGGAATGAGTATGCTCTCCTGTAAAGTTGAGAAAATGTCGTATTGGCGACATCTATCTCGCCACATACGAACTAAATCCTGCATCGCGATATTAAAGTTATCCGAGCGATATATACAAGAACCCGACAACAACCTATTGGCAGTAACCCACCAGACACAACACCCGTCTGGTCGGGGGATCCTCCCGACTCAATGGTGGACACTACACCCTGTTCTTCACTTTCCACAAAAGTCAAATACCCTTTCACCCTTGATATCATTATTTATATATCTCTCTTTGGAAATGAAAATTAAGATTTTTAACGAATTTATTAAAATTAAATAAATTGTGATGGTGGTGGAAGAAGACTATGCACTAGACTAGAATATCTACTATTTAATTAACAATTTGGCATAAATAAATTTGGCTAAATCAAATAGTTATCCAGATTTGAACGAGGTCATATGATTAAATTGTATTCTTTGCTAAGTTTTTTTTATAGGATTCGAAAATATTGTCACTAATACCACCAGGGTACGATTGCTGGGGTGGAAGTCTGTAAACACTATCATTGTGGTTTTGCTATGACTTCATATTTTAAGGCACGAAAACAACATGTTTTATCAATGGTAGATAAAATACTACCGATGGAGACATTAGACATTGTCTCCTTGAAGCCATTGGACTAGTTATATTCTAGCTACCCTTGATAAAATATGTTGTTTTCGTGCCTTAAAATATGAAGTCATAGCAAAACCACAACGATAGTGTTTACAGACTTCACCCCCTGGATGTTTGGTCTAAAATGGCAATTCTTTTTGCGGATTGAGTTTTAAAATACCCACCACAAATTAACTAAGCGTGAATCGCGCAAATGGAATCTTAATATTCAGTTGATCATCGGTTTAGAGGAATTGTTCAATGACTTGGCAAAACAGCACGCCGATCTTAACATGCAAATTTTAAAAGTCTGTCCCTTTCATTATACAAATGAACGAGCGAGACATAAACTTATATTTGCTTCATAGTTAGGTTGGTTTTTAGGGTTCCGTACCCAAAGGGTAAAACGGGAACCCTATTACTGAGACTTCGCTGTACGTCTGTCCGTCTGTCACCAGGCTGTATCTCATGAACCGTGATAGTTAGAGAGTTGAAATTTTCACAGGTGATGTATGTCTGTTGCCTCTATAACAACAAATACTAAAAAACAGAATAAAATAAATATTTAAGGGGGCTCCCATACAAAAAACGTGATTTTTTGCCGTTTATATAGATAATGGTACGGAACCCTTCGTGCGCGAGTCCGACTCGCACTTGGCCGGTTTTTATCATGAGGAATTCGGGAATAACAAATGAATATCGACATGCACTCCGCTTTGATATTCGTCATCGAATAACTTACAGTAAACTCAACAATCTTAAAGAATATTGGTTCGCAGTAACAATGCAAAGAAATTATTGAGCTTTTTGGAAAATTTTCACTTACTATATGACATAACTACTGAGATCCACAATCAACTGTAGATTACTTAATTTCATTGAATTAATTTAACTGTTTGTAGGTACTATGCGATCCAAATAAGAATAGGAATGTCAACAACCTCTATCTGTCAAATGTCACATGAAAAGTATGGTTTGCAAAAAACTTATTTGCATATCGATAATAATAGTCTTACATCAAAATTAAATAAAAATGTTGAATTAGTAGTACATTGTCTCAACATTTAATTACTTAAAGTCATCATTAGTATTTTCACGTCACAATATGGCGCAAAGTAGATCCTATTCTCATTCGAATCACATAGTATGATTATTATGTGATTAGCTGTCGAATAGATTCGGGACATGAAAATAAAGTATTTAAAAAATCTTTGTCAATAAGCAGCTTTTTCTACGAGTTAATACAGTTCGTTTTCGTATGGCAAAAAAATGTTTGCGCGAATTTTGCCGCACCTGTGGGTCTAACAAGTGTAGCAACAGTCGGTGGTTGTGGAATACTCGGCTAGAACCAGAATGCACTAGACCTTATTAGGATTCATTGCTCCAAATCGTATGTGTCATTCTTCATTTAGTGTAAACTGGGTCCAATATATTAGAGTTACCAGATATATGGTAGAATCTGACTATTTGTAAGTGCTTTTTGGCCTACACGAATAAAAAAGATTTAGATTTTATGTTTTCCACAATATCTGTAAGTTTTGCGTAAATGGAGATTTGCATCAAACATTACTTTTCTAGTCCATTTTTAAGCGTCAATGGCCGAATGATTAGACGTGCAGCCCTGATATTTGAGTTTCCGGGATCGATCTACACTTTGATTTCTAGTTTTCCATTTAAACTATTGACGTTATGGGACTACTAATAATGTGATCAATCCTTATCACTAGTAAATTTGATGAATAAAAGAGAAAATCGCTGAAAATTTCCGGAGCAGCCCTATTGAATGTAAATTTAGTAAACTACAGATGATTGTGACTTACACTACCGCCCACTTTCATGTTGTGTTATCTGTTGTTTGAACATGTCGGTCTCAGAGGGAGTTGGTGATGTTCTGGAAGAGGCGCTTGCCCCACCACGTCTCAAGATCGAAAGGCTTGAAGTCGCGCAGCACGGGGCTGGGCGCGTCGTCTTGGTAGAACAGGACCGATGGGGGGGCCGGGGATGTATTACCAGATCCTATAACGACAGATAGATACATATAAACATACAACACATCGCACCTTTAAACGTAAAGAGACCTAACTCAAAAATAATGTTGTTGAAAAAAGGTCGTTAGAACGACCGTTTAAGATTTATAGTCGAAATCCTAAAGTTAAAGTTAAAGTTGCGACATATTCATCATATCGAGGGCTGGAGGGCTATTTGATTTAAGCGACATCTTTTTAACATTACAGCACCCTTAGCATGACAGTGTAGACATAAATTATATCTCTTTAAACTGTCAGATTTGTTTAGAAAATGACGTCAATACGAGCATTTTGTACCACACATGGCTCGGTGTGACGTCATTGTCGACAAATCTGACAGTTGAAAGAGATAAAACTAATGTCTACGCGGTCATGCTACAGGGCCTGGAGAGTATACTCATTCGACGCAGAAAGATTTGCTGATTCCAAATATGTATACAGGGTGTTTCAGAAGTCCAAAATAATACTTTGACGTTTGAATCAGTATCGGGTATACAACCGAATGGTACAAAAATTTGATCAACATTCGACCATGTTATTCCAACTTTTTTTCGTTTTCAATTTCTATAACTCGTTATATCTCGCGTCCTATGTAAAGTTTGCATATTATTTTTGTAAATATTGGTTGTTGCCCCTCAGACTACTGAATATGGTTATGTATGTACCCAAAGGCCAAAACACGGTACCTGTGACAAATATTCGAAGGTCTATAACTCAGAAACTTTCATAGTTAGGTATAAACTGTCTTCACTAAGCATACCCATATGAGCTACTGTATATGTACCCAAAGTATTATTTCGGACTTCTGATACATCCTGTATAAGTCAATACCGCCCAAAAGTGTCGTTTAAGTCAAATTGCCTTTCACCCCTCGATATAATCCAAAACAAAGCAACGCTCGTACTATGTGTAGGTACCATACAATAGACTGGGGGCGATCCCAGTTACACACAGAACAGGACAAATTACAAAAAAGCAATTTTTGGAATTTTTCCACTGCCGGGAATCAAACCTGCAACCACGATCGCTCAAACAACTAGTGAATAGACTGATAGATACATATGCGAATTTATTTTGACTTAGGTACATTCAGCGCTACCAACCGATATAATATCAGCTAGTGAGCTGTGCCCGCGGTTTCACCCGCGCTTGTGGTTACTGTATCGTAGTGTGATCTTATAAAGTACACCTTAATACACTTTGTACTTTTTAGACCGTTATAAAGTATACCTTTCTCAATAAATAGGCTGTACAGTGCAAAATTATTTTTTGAAATTGGTCTGGTAGGTCCAGAGCTTAATGCGTTCAACCAAACCAACAAACTCTTTGGCTTTATAATATTAATATAGATAACATACCTAGATAATCTTTTTTTTTTTCTTATATTATTGCTATCATGCGATCGGTCTGGTGACCATAAGCAGATATTATTTGTGTCAGCAGTATGTTAGGCAGGCCATTCCATTGATTGGTTTGCCTTCTTGTTTATGCTTATAATTATATTTATAATGGTAATGGTAATTTGTCCCAAATGTGCTCTCTTTTAAGTCTTCTTTTAGGCAGTGGTATGTTCAAATTTGTCGCTAGGTTGTTACTATGCCATCTTATTCTCTCCCTGTACTTCATTATTGTGTATTCCACCTCTTCTTTGACAGTGTGAATATCAAAGTAATCATGCAGTTCATCAGTTTTTGTAAACCATGGTGCTTTGGCACACAATCAAAATTGAAACTCCATTCCAATTTAATATGTAATTCAATTTACAATAATACAACAATACATCATCACAGCTGTGTGCTTAGTTTGACAACTTAGAAACAGAACTTAGAAGCACTTAACCTGTGCTTTGTAATTATTATTTTTTTATAAATTTGCAACATCAATCAATGATTTTGCCTTCAGATATTTCACTTACGGAAGTATACAGACTTCAAAACTTTTATATCTTATCTTATCCTTCGTTACTCTAATAAATATTAATTTTCGTTTGATATAGATGTATAGAGTATTATTACTTACTTACATTCATATTATTGATAGTCGTTATCAGATAAGAGAAAATCCTTTTGGTATAGGGGGTCCTCATGATTACATGACATAATTTAAGTGGTTAGAAATACTATCTTTTTTTATGGTAACAAAAATATTTTTAAAGTTATTAGTCTCTTCCGAAAATAACTTGATCTACAATGTTTTATATTAATAACAGTAAATAGATCACCTAACACTTATATTCTGCAAGCAAATATAGTTTTTATTTATGGTTACAATAAGCCTGACTTCACAATGCAGATGCAAGCAAATTGTCCTCTCTGAATTGCAATAGAAGTTAATTGAACAAACAATCAAAGGAATTTATTGCAACATAATATGCAGTTAGAATTGCCTTTCATCAGGACTGTAACAGAAGAGGCAAAACAGTACACAAATAAATACTCAGCCCGCCTGATGAAATCACTGCTTCAAGGAAACACCATTAATTGCCTAAAAGGAGCCAATGTGCTGGACGATTGAAGAGAGTTGGGGCAGTGGCTTTATCTCTCTGAAAACCCCTACTACTCCAACCAACTTGATTATAGTTGAGAGACTGATCACAGGCAAATATAAAAAAAAAGAATTGCTTTTTCATTCAAGGTAATACATTATTATTAACAGTGTAATACATCTTAAACCGTAACAACTTAGACATCTAATCAATCTAATCATAGTTTAATGTATTTACTATTTATTAAACCTTTCTCTGAAGGGGTAGGCAGACTTGCCCTAGAATATAATCATTTTTAATATGATTTTGATTGTATATGAGAATAATGTTTCTTACCAATTGTACTAGTAGGTGTTGAAGGCTCACTATCACCATATGCAGATTGTGTCCAGGCTGTAAGAGAAATAAATAAACTATCAGTCTTTAAAATACAAGCCAATACACAACTTTGAAATAAAACTTTTTACAATTCAACTTCTAAGCACTTACCATGCAAAAAGAAGTTTGCAATGCAAATAAAAAACAAACAAATAAAAAGTAAAAAACTTTATGCCCCTAAATGACCATGTTGGAAAAAAAAGATTGTGTGAACTTACTTTCACTTATAAATCTAATTATTTCCTCGTGCTGCGGTGTGATTACGTGATGCTGTATTCTCTGGTGAACTGTCTTTTTACCATTGGAATGAAATATGGGCTTGGGCATGCTGAAAAATTAAACAATTTTATACATAAATCAATTTGGTGTAATAAAACTCACTACACTGTTATTACAAACTATTATGCACAGACTATTTATATATATTATACCTACAATATAATACAAAGGTACTGTCCGTTTGAAAGTACAGCCAATTTTTTTTTACATTCTATATGTATCCAGGCAGAAATACATTCGGCTTGAGAGGTTATGTAAAAACAGTGATGAAATCTCATAGGACACTATGCAATGTAGACTTTGAAATTATGATAACCTACTTAATGATTTCGCCATTGTCAGACTCTGAAGACTTCCTGTTGTAATCTTTGCGGCTGTCCAATCTTTCTAAGTTCTGTGATAGGCCTGTAAATCAGAATAGGTGCGAAATTTCATCTCACATGATCACGCACGGGATTAACTCAGTATTTATACTAAAATAGAATAATATTTGATATCTACCTCGGCGTGTTTTAGCTACAATTTTACTGGGTCCCTTAGAGACAGTATACATTTTAAAATTTCACTCAGAAATTAAAGAAATAAACGTAAAAGTTGCACGGATTACGGATACCAAACTTCACCAAATCAACCTATTTGACTGCTCTAATGACTAGTTGCCACATTCGTAGGAAAGTTTCTGATTTGGCAGGTTATAAAAATCTACAAATTATATTTTTCAAAATGGTTAACGGATGCGACCTTTTTTAAGTAGCCACATAAATGTAATATTTTGTTTGAAGTCTGACACCAATAAATTTATAATTGGCTTACGATCTAAAAGTTGTCACGTGTGCAAAACGTAGAGTTATAAAAGTTATAATCTCTTTGAATTACCTTCTATAATAAACCTTTTCCTAATAACAAATTTATGAAGTGTTATATATGATCCATTTATAGTGGCATTGCAGAACACTTTCTTGTGATGGATTCATCTTTCTATAATTTGGGGGTTACATCCACAAAAATAGAGTGGTATACTTAGGAAAAAAAGTTTGGCAATTCTGTAACGTTGTGTCAGTGTCATAATCAGATGGACAATGTCATCGAGATTGTGTGACAGCGACGTTTAAATTGTTTGTTTGCTTTATAAATGCTAGATGGCACTGAAAGTAATTAATCAAGAATTAGCGGCCACTTCTTTTCTTCAGTTAATAAGTATGGTTGATTATGGTCAAATACCTACAACAAACTAGCCTAACATACATGTAGCTAGAAGCAGTCAATGAATTAGATAAGTATTGTAAAAAAAAAGTAGCTGTCGCGGGTCGCCTGGCAGAGAAGCGTCGTAGCGGCGAGTGAGCGGAGTCAGCCGGTGGGCGAAGTCTAAGCGGCGGAAATAACCGAGGAGCCACGGAGCTGCTCGAAGTTTTCGCATCACGGCTTCGCGCCATCAACAGTTGCTCTCACTCGCTAAGCGCGCTATTCGATGTTTCACATCAAAAACATGAGCTCGAGCTAAAGCATGTTGGATCAGTTCCTGACCTAGGTAGGGTAGCTGAATTATGAACATCGGACCACGTCGTTTGTACTTCAGAGAGCCGGTTGAGCTACAGGCGTTAGATGTTAATAGTTGAATGATAAATGAGTAAACCTCGCTAGGTCCTTTCATAATCAGAAAATCGAAACATGTTTAAGAAAGATAAGTACCTGCATAGGTAGGAAGGGTTTTGGTGTTTTACGTTCAGATACAAGTAGGTACCTAGATAATGTACCAACATAGACGTCCCTAGTGTACATAACTACCTACTTACCAATACATTTCAAAATTTGAATGTAGTATACATGAAGCTTAGGTATACAAGCCGTTTGATGTGCTATGCGAAGCGTAGGAAAAAACAGCAATAGAATTAAACAAAAAATAATTAATTAGCTATTCAATCACGTTCATGTCGGATATGGCAATCCCGGAGACCATGCAATAGCACGCAGCCCATCTCTACCGGAAACAGTTTGAACTGGTGTAAAACAGACAAAATAATAACGGAATGTTTGTTTGCATGTAGACAGTTATACTTACGATGGTATTATGTTGATAGATAGATTAGTTTTTATGTAGTCGTAGTATCATTAGTATCAACTATCAACAAGAAGCAGTGGTAGCCGAGTGGTCAAACGCACGCTTTGCGATCAATGTGAGTAGGTTCAATCAAACCCCCGCTCGCACCTCTGGGTTCTATGTGCGAATCTCATTTTCATCCGAGATTATCACTTGCTAAGAAACGCTGACGAAAATCAATGTGAGGAAACCTGCACGTCTGAAGGCACTTGACTAGATGTCAATAGATGTGTGAAGTCTGCCAATCCGTACCGGGCCCGCGTGGTGGACTATAACCTGAATCCCCTTCGTATCGAGGGGAGGTTCGTGCCCAGCAGTGGTACGTTAAAAGGGTTTGGTGGAGTGTGAGGAACAGAGTGTTAAGGTCCTCATCCACCATTGAAAATTGTCGGGTTCTTGTATATATGTGCAATCGCTCGGATCACTTTCATATCGCGATGCAGGATTTAGTTTGTATGTGGCGAGATAGATGTCGCTACAAGGGCAATAGGAGTAGAAGTAGGACTAGTGGTCCATGTCACAGTAATTGCAAAGTAGTTTTGCTAAGTAGTTATCTGTATTTTTTTCGCCTCAAGCTTGTTCTATGGGTACTATACTATGGACTGGGGGCGATCCCAGATACACCCAGACCAGGGCAAGTTATAAAAAGGCTCACCGAAATTTTCCACTGACGGGAAGCGTACATAAAAGTTACCTAGTTAGTAGGTACTAATATAAAACTCTGCGCTCCATTTAAAGTCATTGTATGGTAGGTACGTAAGAAATATGCAAATGAATTACCTACTCTAGCGCATGTTCTGCACATATGGTGCGTTCTGAATACCAATGTTGTTAAGGATATTCTGTATTTACATGTGAACGTAGCTATCTACAGCCTGAACTTTCGCCGTTGCACAAGCTAACTTTCACTTTTCTGCAACGCATGAATTCGTATCTCGTGATGGCGTGTTTATAATCCGTGTAAGTATTATCTTATTTAAAATAACTGTAATCTGATTTAGATTTATAGAAATTAAATCCAATTTCATTCTATACGATCTCTTTGTTAATGAACTAAAAATATATTTGCTTTGCCAAAACGCACTCTATTGTAATATAAATAAATATTTCATTTCTGTGGTAGAAGTACTAACTTGCGCGTCAAAATCCACTCGCGCTGTTAATGTCATTTCGTTAAATAATCAACTTTTTGTATGAGACAATACAGTTCGTTTTTGTATTGGCAAGCAAATCGACGCGCGGCTTCACGCCCCAATGTTTAAACGCAATGCCCTATATGCAAGCTATTAACTGTGAACAGCATGCCCACAATTGTTAACACTTAACGACATTTCAATTCAGTTATCGCTAGGCATTACTTGCGGCCGGCGAATCTGGGTTGAGCTGCCTTAATGCAAACCACGTTTAGTATCGATAACGATAAGTACAGCGGCCATTGACATGTTTCCTTTCTGCAAATAGATAACGTACTTAGTTACTTTAACACGGACTTTAGACTTTCATGTTATGTTTCTATTGCTTTAGTAGCTGTAAATCGGACCCCTTAGATCTCTTCTACATCTTGTTTTACAAATAAATTAATGGTAAAAAAAACTTTTTAAAAACAAGCTTTCAGTTAATTTTTGTGTTCTCCTCAGCAAGCCCTTTCATTTGATACTGTGGTACCTACTGCAGAAAAAATAACTATTCCGCCATCTTGGATGATCCGCCATATTGGAATTAGAATGACGTCACATAGCTAAGCATGCATTGTCATCTTTAATAGGCGTGTATACCAACCACCACCACCTGCGATTAGCAGGTATTTCAGCCAGTGTCAAGTAATTAATTTTCTTCTCAGTCGGACACTCTTGTTAGAGTGGTCGTGGCTATGGAGTTTCAGTGTTTTTTTCGGATGTGGCCGCTGTTTTTGTAATACATTTCCAGGCTTCCAGGTCCACGGCGCTGCGAGAACATTGTGCTAGTATCTTGTAGAGTGTTTATAAGATCTACCCATCTAGTTGGAGATCGACCACGGGGCAGTTTGCCTTCAGTTCGACCGAAGTAATTAATAGCAAATGCAATAGAGACGGCGGATAAATCCCTCATCTCAAAGATATTTTTATATTTTTCTTGAAGTCATGCTAAGTAACATTCTATTATCTTAACTAGCTGATAAAACAGACCTTTCAGATCACGACGACTATAAGTCAGTAGGTGGGTACAAGGTAACTATGCATTTGAACATAATAATAAATAGCGGTTACTCCATGCAAAATAATAAAAGGAGATAAAATCGCGTTCATTGTTAATGGCGCGGTGCAGTCGGAAACAATGGCGTCTCACATAGGCCGAGCTAACGGGACCCAGCAAAGGGGTCAGATCAGATCGACGGAGCGCAATCACATTTCAGATTACCTACTTTAGTAAACATCATACATACATCATCATTACGCTGGTATTCCGCGATGTGGTAGAGGTGCACTGCAGTGCATCCATGCTTGGCCGTTTTATTTTGGACCCAACTTTGGAACTTAATCCATTTGTTAATACAGTTGGTTTTGGTATAGCAAAAAAAATTAACGAGCGCTCATCGATGTCCCAGTGTGCGGGAGGATTTATTATGAGTTAAGAGGTTTAGAGGAGTCCTTTAGTTCGGCAGCTCGTGTCAACGCTTCTATACATAACTGCCTGTTCACTAGAATCGCCACTACACATCCGGTCCCTTTAAAGCCGTATTTAACTAAAAGTACCTTACCATCCTTTGCTCAGTTTGCCTTATAAAAAGTTGATTACAAGCTGTATAGTTTAGTATTTTTTTCTTATGTTTCGACATATCTCTAATAGAGATTGATGTCTATCAAACGAAAATCGGGCCCAATGGTCCGCCCCAGTCCATTGTGTGGAATTGTACAAGCGTTGCTTAGTTTGGGATCATACGACGAGAATGAGTTCTGTGGCGTTATTTATTTGTTTATTATATTTACTAGCAAGACTAGCTTGATAAATGGTTTTCATTTGTCATAATTGGTGTCGCCCGGCCTCGGAGATACAATAAAACAAACTGCGCCGCTCATCTCGTCCACTCCGCGACATCTACACAATTATTTTGTTTTATTCCACAATTGATGATCATCCCACACCGTCATGATTTATTTGGGACATCACCTAAAAACTAGTTCAACAATAGTTTTAAAATATCTACAATATTTTTAAACTATTATGACACCGTTCGGTGGAGTGGGTGACAGAGTAGTGGCCCATTTGTGTGATGAAATTTTGGCTTCGTGCGTAGTCGAAGCACGTGATGGGAGGAAGGGATATTTAGCAGATCCTATTAATATCGAAATTGTAGGTATATCACCTGTTTGATCTAGTTCTAAACGCATAAACTTCAAACAGTAACGTCGTAAACATTGAGGCGGTTCATTTTAATGGGTACGAAACAAAGACGTCGGCATTGTGCCGCTAATTGCTCTTTAGAAATCAATTACGACTGTTTTGTGTTGATTATTAGCTTTCGACTGGTAGCACCGATCGGGACCTTACCGCCAGCTCTTAAAGCATTGTTGTTTCTACACTAACCGCCATTTTTTGACAGATTTTGTACTGAGTTAACTATTAACTGTTAAGAACTGAAAGTAATATTGAAAAACATTGCTGCAAGACTGGTGGTTTTAAGGCGGCAGGTTGGCAGTTAAGTCGCTCCTAACTACGAGTACTCCGAACCTCAAAGATTGACCGCGCCGTACTAATTTCAAGATACAATAGATTAAATAAAAAAATCATTGGTAGCCGAGTAGTCAAACCCACGCTTGGCAATCAAAATACGCAGGTTCAAACGTACGCTGGGTTCCATGTGTGAATCTAATTTTCATCTGAGATTACCACTTGTTAAGAAACGGTTAAGGAAAACATCGTAAGGAAACCTGCACGTCTATAGAAAGGCGTGTGAAGTTCACCAACCCGCACTGGGCCAGCGTGGTGAACTATGGTCCAAAAATCTCCCTCGTATTGAGGGAGAATGTGCCCGATATAATGGCAACAGCAAAATACATTGGCGAATACAGGCGTGATGATGTATACAATAGATTATAAAGACAAAAGCTATGGGAAGTGGCGTGTAATATTATATTCCTGTAATTCTTGGTTTGTATACCGCAGTGGAAGACTATGGTCTGAACTCCCCTTCAAATATGAGGCGGAAGGTGACACCTTTGCCCAGCAGAGGGACATCCAAAAGGCCATTTAAAAAAACATTAAGTTGGTAGGTAAACCATTTTGCGTTTCTTAACGTTTTGGTTAATGATTTTCTTTATTGTTGACGACTGTATTTAGTGATTCCACTAACTTATAAGGTGCAGTTAAAAGGATTTGTCGTATTGACTTTCGAAACAGGTTTATTGCTATTTTGGGATCGAGTGAAAGTTTGCTGTAATAAACTTAAGAAGTTTTCGCTATATATTTGACTTACGATGAAGAAATAAAGGTTTAAAAATTATTACTTTTGTTTTGTCAATCTTATTCTTTTAAATAATCTCATTACACATTTTTCCCATCTGATTATTATTTTATGGGGTATTGTCACGACTCTATTATAAAATATAAAATCTATAGCAATACTAGCATGCTAAGACAAGACTTGTTTCACGGATTATGTTACACTGTGTCTAATTTTATTCGAGAAAGAGGCAAAACTGACATTGCCACGTTTTGTCTTGCCGGCTGTGCTGATAATACGATGTGGGATTAAAACCACTTTTCTTAATATCTGTACATTTCGCTATAATTATAATTTGTTAGGAAGTGAGTGAATAACCATTACAGAGTGCTTGTTTATGATGTTACGCATAATACGTACTTCATGATCTGCGGTTGTTTTCGTTAGTAATATTTTGTTTATTAAAATGTTGACACTATATTATTATGCATCACAACATAATGAATAGTATTAAAATATTTTATTAAATAGGCTATCAAAATATATTCTTGAGTTTAGCGAATTTATGACACATATAAGTATTTTTTTATGTTTAAAGAATAGCCGTAACTTAATAAAGGAAATATCAGAATGATGTCTTCATATAATTGTAGCAGATTCAACAATCGTGACGGAAATTAAAAGGATCCAGCCACCTCTTTTTATCTCCAGTAATTTATAATTTATAGAGTCGTCTAGGAATCTAAGCAAAACAAAGTCAATATTCGAAGAAATAACGCCTTAAAACCATCTGTTTGGCAATATTGTTTATATATAACATAGATTTTCTGAATGTAAGCTGAAGGATGATGTGGTGACTAAGATTGAGAAAAGTATGTTGTGGTGGTTTGGCCATGTAGAGAGGATGAATGAAAGTAGACTGACGAATGAAATATACCAGGCAAACGTGAGTGGAAATGTCGGGAGAGGGCGCCCGAGGAGGACCTTTCACGACCAGATTAACGGTCTCCTCCAGAAAGGTAAAGTCCGTAGCACCCTAAACCGACGGAAGTGCATGAAAAGATGTATGACTGTGGATGAATCGAAAGAGGTATGTCGGGATCGTAGCGTGTGGCAAACGGTAGTCTCTGCCTACCCCCATGGGATACAGGCGTGAGTATATGTATGTATGTATTTTCTGACAATTATTCTAATAAAGTATCACAGTATAAATTAAAGCACTACAACTTTAAGCTGTGGTGGTAATAACCTAGACCTTGCAACGTAACGTTTATTATAACTGATTCAAGTTATTCTTCACCGGTAGGCCGCAACAGTGAATATAAAGTTCAAGGTAGTAGAAAGGCAATACTTCCCATTAAACATAAGTTGTCGGCAAGTGCTGGATTCCTATAAAAAACTAACCGTTATAAGACAATGATTTATTTTTTAGCAACTTTATGTATGCGAATACATTTTAGTAAGTAATATTTTTTTTCAAAAAATATCGTCCGTTAGTCAAACGGGGCGTTTTTAGGGTTCCGTTCCTAAAAAGGAAAAAACAGAACCCTTATAGGATCACTTTCTTGTCCGTCTGTTGGGGTGTCAAGACCCTTTTTCTCAGAGGCAGATAACAGAGACTTGTCTGCGGTCCGTGAAATCAAACGTCTAGGTTAACGCAATCAAAAGATACGGCTGTTTATTTTGCATTTTCAGTACATTTGCACGGGAATCAAAAATCTATAGGGTACTTGCCGTTGACCTAGAATTATAAATTTTGGCAAGAAGCAAGGCCTTATAGCACAAGTGAAGGAACAATCCTAAAACTGTATATTTATTGTTAGAAAATGTTTTTTGCGATTACAAACTTATTTTCTAGTTACTTTGTATGGGTCCCATTCCATATACCAGTATACCAACTACAAAGTTAAGTTTGTCTCTCTACCCAGTTTATCTTTTCGTTAGTTTAGGTACGGAAGCCTCGGTGCGTGAGACCAGCTCGCACTTGGCCAGTTTTTTGAATATAGGATACAGACATAAAAGCGGCTCTCCCGCCAAAACGAGTAGAAGCGCGCGCACACCGACCAGTCGGCCAATCAGACCCGTTCGCGCTTAACGCCCGCGAGCGCGCTTATCGAAAATGCGAATCTCGAAATAATTAAACTACGACAACATAATTTAATAGGCGGTCCTTATCGATGATACTACATACCAGCTCCAGACCTCGAGTGGAGCGCATGTTCCGAACGAATAAAACAAATAAAGCGGACGTCAAATAAAAGAAACACGGTCCGGTTCAGCTCGCCTTGTTTGTAGCGAAAAGGAACAAAAATCGCGCGTATGTTCATCGCCTGTTGTTTCAGGTTTAATTCAGGTTTAAAAAAAAATCGTGCTATTTAAGTGGTACCAGTAAATAGGTAGTGTTGTCAATTAACTATGTGATTGATTGAAAGTGATAGGCGCGTGTGAAGTGTGATCCAATTTATTGAATTGGGACTCTCGTGTGTAGTGATTGCTCGCTACTTTCATTGCTAGTGATCTGATTGATTACAGTCTGCTACAGTAAGTTGTTTTTAATTTTACGTAATTGTTAATGTATATGCGCGCATTGAGATTTGATATAATATGTTTAGGTACGTTTAAGTTTTACAAATCAAATAAAGCCCGTTCATATTTTGATAACGTTGATAACAAATAATGAGGTGTCTGGCAACAGTGATTTTATTATAAATTATAACAAAAATGTAGGTAAGTTGGTAATTAGCATTTTACAATTCTAAATAGTTTAAGCAGCTACTTACCTCCTTCAATGAGCGTGAAATCAATTTCTCATTATTCATTTTGTATGGCCACCATTATTGAATAAAAAATGAAATATAAATTAGTAAAAGCTGTTCCTTCCAGCGAATAAAAATATAACGCATGTAATCCTGCTGAAAGACTAAAGTCTCGGACCTACAATATACGTCCAAGACAAAGGTGCATTGCCCAGACATTGAAAAAAAAACCTGGCCATCGATAATTAAAAACAAAACATAACTTTAAAAAGTTCCCAATAATGTTTAAATTCTCACTTAACACTGTCCGCATGTAATAACAAAGCCGTTTATAGAAGAATAAAGAGAGCTGATTTATGTATCGAGCTATAAATCGAACGATCCACTCGGTTTGAGTGCCTTTTTTATACCTAGACAAGGATCTAAATAGTTTCGTGAACAATAAAAACGACGACTCATACACTTTTAATTGTAATTTAAAACTTCAATTTGTTTTTGTTCAATTGATTAAGATCTTAACAAAAAACATGCAAAAACATGATCACATAATTGTCAAACAGTGTTCATGTTATCATTAATTACTTTATCACACTCCCACTTTCATATAAAATGAACTGGTTGATAAAAGTAGAGAATAGTAAACAAACTTGTGAGGATATCGGCACATGTTTAAAAAGATGAAGGAAGTGAATTTGGTAAGTGACTTTTCTTTATGAAACCACAGATAATCATATTACGTTTTTATTGAAATTACTGGTGCTGATTCTATGGCATCAAATTAAACTTAACTAAAGTATTTTGCCATTATTTTCGCATTTTTGCTATTATGTTCAAAATATCCATTAAAAAAAACTAAATCTACTAATCGACATTTCCACTACTTCTTTTACTACTAATTTTACTTAACATAGAAGTTAAACTATAGGTCACGTTTTCTACCCATGGCTACCATTAGCACTATGACTGCAACTCGGCTTTACCGTAAGTTCATCGACTTTATGACACAGATAAATAGTTGAATGTTTGTCTAAACTAAACAGTTTTCGATCTGAAAGAGTTGTTAGTGTATACGTTATCTAATCATCAATACATGTAGATAAATCCATCATAACCCATTAAGTGCCAAAATTTTTAACGCAATATGAGACACATGATTACCACTTGCTGAACGGTGAAGGAAAACATCGTGAGGAAACCTCCACGTCTATAGAAAGGCGTGTGAAGTTCACCAACCTGCACTGGGCCAGCGTAGTGGACAATGGCCCAAATCTACCTTGGCATTGAAGGGGAATGTGCCCGGTTTAATGGCAATAGGCTCGTCCTCTATTATATTGGGACCAAAATACATCGGCGAAGTGTGGGCGCACTGCAGTGCACTTCTGCCTAACCCTTCAGGGAATACAGGCGTGATAATGTATTTAAGAATCACATAAAAATATTTTTAAAATATTTAACCAAATGAAACTGCAAAAACGAGTCGCCCCAAATGGAAACATTGGTATTTAATAGGTTAATATTGACGATGGCGCCGATTCTATTGGCACCATACTAAACTAAACAAATTTACATTTGCAAGGTGGGGTTTGTCCCGTCGCATTTCATGCGGTGTCTTATTTACAACCAATAATATAGCTTGCTGAAAACTCTGAAGGAAAATGGTGTCACAGAGATCGCTTGTACTTTGTGACAAGCTTTCGAATAGTTATTGTCTTGCCTAATTTATTGACTGTTTTTTAGGGTTCCGTACCCAAAGGATAAAATCTGAACGCTATTACTAAGACTTCGCTGTCCGTCCGTCCGTCCGTCTTTCACCAGGCTGTATCTCATGAACCGTGACAGTTAGAGAGTTGAAATTTTCACAGATGATGTATGTCTGTTGCCGCTATAACAACACATACAAAAAAACAGAATAAAATAAATATTTTAAGGGGGCTCCCATAAAATAAACGTGATTTTGCTGTTTTCATAGATAATGGTACGGAACCCTTCGTGCACGAGTCCGACTCGCACTTGGGCGGTTTTTTTTTTAATGGACTACGCTGTTGGCAGTGAGGTGGCCTTTACAGCTTTACTTGACTGTGTTGTACTGAACAGGTTATAGGGGCTGGTCAGCCAATAATTCACTTTTTCAGTATCAGTAGGAGACACGTAACAGCCAGTTACAGTATGCAGTATGCAGCACATTTTTTGGTAATACGAACTCGATGTCAATAGGTATAAAGATTGAATTTCTATGATAAAAGCCACGGCCCCACGCGTCATTATTCGCTCGAGCTATCAGTGTCATTTCGTTGAAGAATGAACTTTTTCTATAAGTCGATACGGTTTGTTCTGGTATGGCAAAAAAAAAAAGCGCGAGCAGCCATGCCCCAATACGCGTGAGAGGCTTTATCTTAAGGTGTTTCTTGGTAAACGCGAGCATAAGTCATCATCTGTCGATGACAAAAAGCTTACCGATCGGCTAGACCCTCTGGCGTTGCGTAGAGGTGTAGGCTCCCTCTGCATTTTCTACCGCTTCTATCATGGAGAGTGTTCCGAGGAATTGTTCGGTATTATACCTGCCGCTGAATTCCACCATCGCACGGCTCGCCACAGACTGCATTACCATCCTCACCATCTGGATGAATGGCGTTCCAGTACAGTGCGATTTACCAGGAATTTTCTCCCTCGCACCACCAAATTGTGGAATGAACTTCCTGCAGCGGTGTTCCCGGACCGATGCGACAAAGGTATCTTCAAGAAACGAGCATACTCATTCCTTAAAGGCCGGCAACGCACTTGCGATGCCCCTGGTGTTGCAGGTGTCCATGGGCGGCGTTGATTACTTACCATTAGGTGAAACGTCTGCTCGTTTGTCTCCCTATCTCATAAAAAAAAAAAAATCTACATCATCGATATTCATGCCTATTTACTATTTATCTGCCTATCCACTTGTTTATAGCAATGAATGATTGTGAACACATTCTTAGGAATTAAAAACACGTGTTGACTCTGAAGAGTGATTCATACAGTGTTATGACCGTTCATAAATCCTTGAATATGAACGATTGGGCTGACGGATCAAGTCTCATTAAATTTTGTACCAACTGCTTCTAAAATATTATACGAGCCAATATTATTACTTCCAACACAAATTCCCCAATTTAGAAACCATTTACAGAGGTATTGTAAAACACTTTTCTCCAAAAATGCCATTACAGGGTGTATCAGAAGTCCGAAATAATACTTTGGGTACATATGCGGTAGCTCATAAGTGGAAGCTTAGTGAAGACAGTTTATACCTAACTATCATAGTTTCTGAGTTATAGACCATTGAATATTTGTCACAGGTATCGTTTTCTGGCCTTTGGGTAGATTCCTAACCCTATTCAGCATTGTAAACTACATGAATAAGGGGCAACTACCAATATTCACAAAACAGAACATTAAAATTTCCTATGTAAAATTTTACAAGATATTACAAATTATAGAAATTGACGATGAAAAAAAAGTTTGGAATGATTGGTTATGACCGATTCATATATTCATGAAACGGGTCGTAAAATTTATCCAAAAGGTTCCTATAAAAAAACTTGCGTAAGAAACGTCCCCTAAACACGGATTCTTGCTCTTGCCGATAACGGTCCCTTTTAAAAGGAACTTTCCTTGGCGGATCAGTTCCACTAATAATGTCTTTAAAATATAAAATTACCATTGTTGTAAGTAAAACAAAAATAATTACCTACTTACCATAAATAGGGTAAGGATAATAATTCCTTATACAACCAAATCCTTCTATTCATTAGTTTACCCAGAAGACGATACAATCCGTGCCCCTAATCTTTTCTCAATGCTTCTAACAAAAGAAAGTTACCTGTTAAATCTCTGATTACAAAAAGCATTCGTATAAAGAATAAACTAGTTTTTAGAACTAAGGTCCTACCAACTCGGTGGCCTAGCCTTAAAAACAAGGGGTGCAGGTCCAGACCACGTGGCATACTAACCTCTCTGAGATTTTCAAATGTGCGAATGTTATTTTCGACCACTTGCCAAACGGTGAAAGCGATGATAGCTTAATATCGAACTGAGATGGAGCGTGCCCGGTATAATGTCAGTAGGCTACCCCTACATTACCTACATTGCGATACACCGGCGACATGTGGGTGCACTGCAGTGTACCCCTGACTTTCAGGATAGCAGGCGTGATGATGGTGTCGCTGATTAAAATAATATTGTTTGTTTTGGTTTAGGCTAAGATGGCGAGTCGATGGGTTCTACTAGCGGTGGTGTCAGTACATCTCGTTCAGTGCAATCAAGACGTGAATGCGGTAGAAGGCGTGCTATCCAGTGTATATCAGTGAGTATTAAACCTTATTAATAAATCAATACAACCCTGTACCCAAAGTTCCCAAAAAATCTGCGCGACTAATTTTATGAATCAGATTTTTTTTTAATTCATATAAACCAATACAGATACTTATTTATCGCCAATAAACAAAAAAATAGTATCTCTAATTCTTTACCACCCGCCCCCTCTATCGGTCAAACATTTCTAGGGTTATCAACAATATTTTTATTGATATGAGAACTTTTGTTTTGGTTATCGATAGCTATATAAGGTAACTAATCGCTAAGGCCATGAAATTCAGTACCTACTGTTAAATTACATGTTAAAATAAACTATCTGCTTTGGTTTTAAAAATGTTTATTTAAATACGTAACCTATAACTAACTGTACAATTAAACTTTAGTGTTGTGACCATGATATGAACGTTCTTGTTTGTGACAGATACGATATTAGTTAAATATAAAGCCCTGGACCCACAGGGGCGTCGACCAATGCGCCCTCATCAATGTTTTTGCCACTACTAAAATGAACAATGCGTCTATGTACATAAAGATTGAATTTCTATGGTTTACCACGTGACTTCACGTCAAAATTCAGTCGAGTCATCTTTGCCACTTCATTGAAAAAAATACTTTCTCTATGACTTAATAGAGTTCATTTTGGTGTATACAACAAAATTTTCGCGTGAATTTTGACGCTCTTGTGCGCTTTATCGTAATAAAGGCGAAACAGTGTAGTTAATTACTCGGACAGATGCTAATGACGTCAATAATCTCTTTGTTTTTTAACGTTAAATTGTCAACAAGTGTTATCTGGGTTTTTTCCTTATTAATACATTATATTATTGGTAGGTACCCACTTAATTACTTGTCTCTTACAGTCAAGTTTTTATATCTCTAGAAATATCTTCAATTTCAACTAAATGACCCTTGTAATATGGGTTCAGCACCTCTTATGGCAGTATTACTTTATATTTTTGACATAATGTAAGTACTACTTCAGCTATAAGCCTCTCAAGTCGAGATGACAATCTACTTAAGAGGTTCTACAAAATGTAATAATTAAATCAAAAACAAAAACCAAAAATCTGGCGTAAAAATGTTTTCCAATACCAAAACGATGACCAAACTCTGTCTATATACATACTACTACTACTACAGCCAATTTAACGTCCCACTGCTGGGCACGGGCCTCCCCTCAGTGCGAGGGGGATTCGGGGCATAGTCCACCACGCTGGCCCAGTGCGGGTTTGCAGACTTCACACATCTATCGAAAACTAGTCAAGTTCCCCCAGACGTGCAGGTTTCCACACGATGTTTTCCTTCACCGTTTCATAGCAAGTGATAATCTCGGATGTAAATGAGATTCACACATAAATCCCAGAGGTGCGAGCCGGGGTTTGAACCTTCACACTTCGATTGCAAGGCGTGCGTTCGATCACTCGGCTACCACTACTACTCGTCTTACATAATATACATACAGATTAAATTTCTGTGGGAAAAGCCACGCAACCACGCGTCAAATTTCGTCGGCGCTGTTAATGCCAATTTGTTGAAGAATGATCTTTTTCTACAGTCATTACATTTTTCTATACAATGTCAACGATTTTGATATTGGTAATTCTTTGGAGCGCAAATCTTGACGCCCCAGTCTGTCCGAGGCTTAATTTGTTGATAATTAGATCACTTATGTCATTCCTAATTTGTTATTGCTTGCTATTTAGTTTAAACTATGGAGTGTAGAAGTAAAGGAGAGTCATCTGTTTACTGAAAAAGTGTCCGTCGAAATGCATTAAATATGGGTGGCGCCAAATACGCATCAGGTGGCATTTTTTTGACAATTTTAACAATGATAATGTATTTTTTAACTACAATTGCTATATTCATAGCGTACCCTTTGTCGACACCAGAGCGCCATTATACAGCATACAGCTGGACACTTTTTATTTTATTTTCCCATAGGAGATGATTCTCCTTTACATCTACACTCCATAGTTTAAACTAATTAACAATACGTCTTTATTTACCAGGCCATCATGGATGTACAAGTGTCAGATGGACAAGGGCTGCCAGCGCACGGAGCACCCACTGCCCTCGACCACCAACACCACTGGTCATCTGTTCACCAGTGTCGAGGTCTGCAGGACCGTGTGCGGCCGCTTCGGTGCCCTCTGGCCCCGGCCCGTGACGGCTGCGTTGAGCATGCAGACCGTAGCTATACACCCCAATAACTTAAGGTAGGTCTACTCTTTCTTCTCACGTTAGAGTCAGCTGTCCGATCATGTATGTATTTATATGTAAAACACAAAAATTGTGTCCAACTATGTCCGTTATAGATTTTGTAAACATCTAACCGATGTGCCCCAAACAGGTTTCATTAGAAAGGCAATAATGAGAAAATGGTTTTAGAATACTAAAATAATGCAATACGCACATTCGGTCCAATGATGATGTGGATTTTCGACTTTTCCCATACATTTTTTTGCTTAGTAGCACACGCCGAGTATCCGCTAACTTACGATTAAACATGTTATTTGAAGATACGCAACGTTTCACAGTAAACGTCGATAGAGAGTCATCTAAAAGCATTTCTACAAAACATTACGCTCAAACATACGGAAGTAACATTCGCTGTCGGTAAGTAAATCAAGTCACATATGTAATTCCCATTAATCGTAGGCGCGACAATTTCAATAGATTATTGTAGGCAGACGTAGCCTGCACGGAAAAGAAATCTATGACACAAACAAAATTAATTAACGTTGATAAATTATACATAATAATTTATAATTAACCTAGAGTAGTAAGGACAATGTTGCGCGGAGATTGCTCATTGTATGCACTTCTTGAACTAATGTTTTGACTATCAGTGTCATGCGCCGTGAGGTTCATCTAACGGGGTAGCTGCTATCTAGTCCGCTTGAACCAGATAATAACTTCTGTAAATACTAATAATAGTACTCATCTGCATGGTACGGACGATTTACATAGTAACTTTTATAGATATTTTGATAGGTAAGTGAGAAAATAATTTAATTATTTCAGTATATATAATTCAGTAAATAATTGTTTTCAATGTACTAAACAAGCGCTAAACAATACGTGTTAGGTACCTATCGACAGCTTCAAAACCCAACTGAGATAAGAACGACGTAATCACGGAAATACATTTGATAGAGTATTTTTGTTATTATATGAAACCGGTCACAAAAACTACACAAAAACATTATCTCAAGAACAAATAAATGTTGTAGCTACAAAATAACTGGTCCAATTAATTGTTCTTATAAGAATCGAGACATTTAGAAATCTGTGTTCGAATTTTATGAAGGTACAGGTGTACGGTATGAACTGGCATGGCGCCTTTTTTATCGTGTGGAATTCGTCATGGACTTGCGCACCCCCGAGGGAGACGTACGGGTTGTGCCGGACCCTTACCGGCTACCGCAATCCCCTAATTTATAGAAATTTGGATCCATCTATGTGTAAAATTGTTCAACAAAGTCGCTGTAAATGGACCGTTATATTGGTATAAATGTGAGAGAAAGTAACAGCTATCTTATTTCTACTGAAATAATTCGCATGTGTGACCTAAATTATTTTTAAAAAAATCTGCGCTCGACCTGCAAGGGCCTTTTGCTCCAATACCGACACATGGACGTCGATGATTACACAATAGATTTTTTAATCTGCTCAGGCGGGGGAAAGTCGTTTTGGTTGAATGAATACCAGGAAAGAAAGTAAACGCATAGTAACTTACCTAGCGTTCATTGACGTAGAAAATAAATAGATATTTAATAAGTCCCTCAAACATGTACTCACTTACATTTCGAAAGCCCTACGTAGCCTTTAGTAAAATAATACAAACAGTAACTTCCATTTAGTGCTTTATAAAGTATTTGTAAAAAAGGTAGGTATATTCCACATATTATTACGTCTAGGAGAGTTTGATCATCCGAAAGTGCCTGACATTTATCAAATAGAGTTGATGTTTTTGTTGTGGTAGAGATAGGGTTATGCGCAGGTGTCTCGCGTCCGTCTATCTATTCCTGGTCAGCGCGGGCGCATTGTCGGTGACATCGGACAGTTGCGTCACACTCACGCGCACACGCGTCATCTACTTTGTAGAGTGCCAGTGACATGTAGAGATGGGAAAGTGTGACGAGTCCTCATCGGATGCTGCATTCGTCTTGCTACATAAAGTAGTTTAACGACTACTTTGTCTCTGCAGTCTGTTTTTTAAGAGTGAAACACGAGTAAAATATCAGTAAATTAAGATATTCCTCCTTTTAAACTTGTATTTTGTTTCAAGATGTTCAGAATGCTAAAGGTGGAAGTAGGTATGAATTATAAAAGTAATCTGCACATAGATTCGAATCCCAATTTTATTTGCACACGTAACTTGCAGACTGATAGCTGCCAACGTATCCGGAACACGTCTGTCCTATTGCTCCTCATCTCTAGCGATACTTTACATGCAACAGTTATAGGAACAATGAGTATTTTGTTAACGGCTATTTTTATTAGCGTTTTAGAACGTCGAGAGCGACGTAGAGTGGGAACGTAAATTGATTTGGTGTACGTAAAACTGAGATGTTACGACGTAGGTGTTTTATGTTTGCGTAAAATTCACGTGGTCGGTCATCGAACTGGCCTAACGATATATTATATTGTAGAGAATTCAAAAGTGATTTATGGTCGTTGTTTTCAAGGAACACGACAGGTTTGGTATTATTTCAGACCATCTGAAGTTCCTTCTATCTTTCACTATCTCATACCATGACCGTGTTAGGAACGTGTAAAATAACAAAAAAATCTTTGTATTATATGACACTGTGCTCAATAGTCCGTTCTGTCACCGACCAACACCAGCACGGGCCATGATCGGACCGACAGTCAATTCACGATGGTGATACGTGGTTGATACGTTCTATTGGGCATAGTAGTGCCTTTACGTATCTGATATATTCATAGCATTGTCATATGGAACGGTGTAACGGGGAGAAAGAGTTAACTACGAGGTACATAGATACAAAGTAGAAACAGAACAATCTGATGCAATTATAGGTCCACATTAGAGGTACATATATTGAACAAAACTAGCTTATTCAGGTAGATTCGGGCAGTAAATGAATAGACACCAGCACTGCCGGCGGTACACCTGTTCATCTGATGTAAACAAGTTAATATCAGACTTCATTGAGAATACTTATTGTAGCAATGCCACTCGACTCTGTTTCCTAAAGCGATATTCGGCCCACGGTATCCGCTACTGCGCTTCCAGTGTGACCTAGTTGTTTTATAGACCGTATAATGATAATGATTAATTTGGGCATGTTATTATATATTTAAATTTGTTAACAATTTTAAAATACAAACTATTTAGCGAGACATAAGTTGTTATAAGAAATACAATAGTATTGCGCAAAAATATACGGTGATCCCTATAACTTAAACCGACCGTAAACTAAAACCGACACCAAAAACCAAGCTGCACCAAAAAGCTAGAAATGAACTCATAATTTATTTCATTTGCAGTTGCTGTCAATCTACCTTGACACTTTAATCTATGTTAGGATATTTAGATACTAATACACACTTAAATTGACCCAAGTGAGTTAAGTGAGGTTGCAAGCTCCTTATTTTGAAGGCGGTTCAGAAGGCAATCTTCGGACCAATCATAGTTATATTGTATGTGCAGGATAAAGAAAAAACTGCAAACGGAACTAACATCACAATCGATGTGTTATCCTCAATGTCATCTTACAATAGGTTGTCGAATTCCCACGTAGCGTCGGCTGCATTATGACGAGCGTATAAATGATTGGTTGCACGAAGGTCGGAGCCAGCAATTATTGCAGGTCCAACTAGCGTATATAAGAATCAAATATTTTACTAACTACGATAGCAATATTGACACGTTTTAAGAAGGGAGGCTATGTTATCCAAGCTCAGTATGATCGCGTACACATAAGTTTTATGTCTTCTGGAAATGGCTTTTTATGTGAGTATACCCAATTGTAAGATACAAGCAAATATGCAGAAAGTTATGTCTTCAAAAATTGTGTCTCTACTTACCTTGATAACTATAAATGTTAGAAAAATAAAACCAAGAATGTCATGTAGTATGTGGTAAATTTAACTTAGATTAGTCAAAATGTCATACATGTGTTGACAGACACAAGCGTTTCTATAATACGAACTCACAAGCTTCGAAAGGATCAAGAATCAAGGATCGAAAGGTCCAAATGTATTCCACCTATGTATTGTTTGTATTTAAAGGTCTACATTGAGACTTTCGAGACTAGACATTCAACCCATTTAGTCATTATTTGGCTTGAGCATAATATTACCAAAAGGTGTACTTACTCCTCTATGAATAGAAAGGGTTAGAAAATAAATCTCAGCGCGCTGGGTGCCATCCAAGTCTTTGACAGACTGTCCTAAATATAACCTGTAGCGGCTACTAGACACCTATGTAAATATTTTATGCTGTTGTACCATTTTCTTAATGATTAGGGTAACACCCCCAGCTATTGGCACAATAAGCGCCTACTTGGAGAAAATCAGTCACCAAAACGCTCTATGACCCGTTATTTCGCTAAAAAGGATATCAGATTATAGAATATCCACTCGTTTTATAATTTTTCGAGAGTTTTGTAAAAAAATAATACTAGAAACATAAGTTTTTTACATTTTTCAAAAAATTTCCGAATACCCAGTTACTGGCACAAGTACCGGTCCTTAAGAAAATGCGTAAAACAGGGCTAATTTAGTGTATGTCCCAAACAAACTTAAAGTTTGTACTAATTAAGTCTGAGTTTGAGGTTAAAATTAAGGGTTTTAGATTAAAAATGTACAATCTTTCTATTTTTGACATAAAATCAGGGGTTAAAGTCATGGTTTTCTTGTTATTTTAACTTTAAGTACTGGGTGCCAATAAGTGGGGGGATGCTAACAGTGGGTATGGTTACCCTATATCATATTTATGAGGCTAGCTAGATTAAAATTTTGTTTGTAACGTCTTTTATTGAGTCCATTTGATCTGATATAAAATGCTATGTGCATCTAATTGTATTTCTTTCGGAGGTAAATAGTTAAATATCCACCATTTATCACAAACTAGTATTTTAGATCACCTATATAGGTATTGCTGGTTGGTTATCTATCAGAAACATTTTATCATAAATTTTAGTGTATTATGTATATCACGTTTGGATGATTGATGACCGTTTTTAACCGACTTCAAAAAGGAGGAGGTTCATTCGACCCGTATGTTTTATAAGTCAATATAAAATACATTTAGACATGCTTGTAAATCTCAATAATGCGAGTCGCATTGAAGGGGAATGCGGCGTACAATGGCAGGCAATAGGCTCGTCCCTTATTACATTAGTACCAACAATGCAACGGATAAGCATGCATGCACTGCTGTGCATCTTTGTCTACCTCTTCCAGGTATTCAGGCGTGAAGGTGAATATAATAAAGCGAGAGGCAGTTCGCTTCTGTTATATTTATAATGTTGTACGAAAAAATATATCAATTATTACGTCATTCCTAAATGGTTTTATATAAATGGCTCTAATAGTTCTATATAGATTTACCTATCATATATTCATCATAGTAGTTCGTGAGGACAGTGACCTCATTATGTGCTAATATTTACCTTCGTCTATTGATCATCATTTATGGGTTGAACGTCCTGACACCCACTAACGGTGCCTTAACCTATCCGAGACGGTGGTCGGTATAAGTACGTCGCAGTTTCTTAGTATAGGCAACTTTATGCTAGTGTGATTTTCATTTGAAAACTGCTAAAAGGAGACTATGGCCCATATTTATAAAAATTAAATACCACTACAAATCCAATACACACACCATTTACAACGAAATTTTTCAGTACAAAAGTGGACAGCAAATTTTTTTTTATCAGCAAAACAGTTTTGGTTAAATTTAAGGTATTTTAGGGATTACCCTAAATTATTAGGGATAGTATATGAAGGCACTCATCTGTATCTGGAGATTTTCATACTTTTTCATTCAAATAGAAATATCATCACTTTTACTTATCATGTCGAAAGTTATTTTTATTCGATGTTTGGTACCCAGTGGACCTGATATCTATCACCTATCTGTATATCTGTGTTTATTTCTTTACTTTAGTATCTCCTTGTCGGTACCAAAGTGTATTTATTACCCTCCTTCCAAAAGTCATAATGTATGAGCAAGAGAACAATATGTTCAGCGCTGTCCAATCAACAAGGGTTACTCCCCTCACATAATATGTCTTATTATAATGTTGCAATAAATATTATAACTTCATTTGTGACGCCCATGCAACAAATCATTTAATAAGCGTCATTTTGATCTTTCTCAAAGCTAATATTAAAAGTGCATCGAACCCGCATAGTTGTAGCAAAGGTGTCTATCTATCTACGTTTACATCCTACCTTACACATGTGAAACGGGTATTGCTAATCGCACTCCATACTTGTATCAACTAGGTATCTGGCAAAATTAGTGTTGCGAGATTTTAAAAACAGATAATATTCTGCTTCAAATGTTATAATAATCAGAGGAAAACCTATTTTGAAAAAAAAATAGGTACATAAGCGTACCTACTTAGCTTTCCTAAAAATTTCTTACTAAGGTTTGATAATACATAAGGTATCTACTTACTTACTACAGTAGTTTGTGTACTTACCTATAAATCATTAATTTTTGAAATAACATTGAGATCAAAATAGCAACAGGTAGGTGCACTGCTTTCTACTTCTGCCTACCCCTGCGAATAGAAGACGCATGATGGCGTATTTATTTAACGTACGATTTTTATTAATTATCTACTTAATGCTATCTTATTACTTAAGGTTCGACCTAGTCAATGTGCCCGCGGAAGCTCGCGAGCTGATCGTGGAGATGACACGTGTGGTCAGCAGCAACCTGCTGGCCGAGTGTGGAGGAGAGGTCACGGAGGTCGTGGACAGGCCTGTCGTGGTCCTCATCACGGTCAAGTCACCAGACATGAGCCTCACCTGGGAGACTGACGAGCAATATTCCCTTGATGTGCAGACCAAAGGTTTGTAAACTAAGCTTCTTTTACATATCCCCCAAAAATACTTTCTACTATCTGTACAACATCTTGGAACGGTCTCAGGGAACAATAAGGCCATATACGAGTATGCTCTGCTGGGAACCTTGCCTGATCAAACCACTTGTCATGTAAAGTTAATAAAACTTAGCATACCAATAAGTTCCAATCAAGTCTTTTTATTGAAGTTATCACCACTAGCAGACTTGTTTTGTAATTTTCAACCCGAAAGACATACATTAATATCATATTCTCGTTACAGATGACCAAATATCAGTATACGTAATAGCGGAAACAGTCTACGGGGCCCGACACTCCTTGGAGACGTTCACACAGCTAGTAGCGCCCGACCGAGGCGAGTTTTCCGATAGCAAGAAATGTGGTCTGCAACTCGTGAGTGGCGCGAAGGTCCGCGACCGTCCCGTCTTCAAACACAGAGGGCTACTCTTGGACTCTTCCAGACATTTCCTCCCCATGGTTGACATCAAGAGGAACTTGGACGCCATGGCCGCTAATAAGATGAACGTGTTTCATTGGCACGTTACTGACTCTCATAGTTTTCCCCTTGAGTCAAGTCGGGTGCCGCAATTTACGAGGTAAGACGAAAACTATTTAATGAGGATATTCCTAATTCTTAACAAAATGGTCACTGCTTAGAATTTGGAAAAGTCCGAGTATATAGTACTGTTTTGTTGACATTTTTGGCCATTATTCTTCACATCATTTCCATTTCTAATGAGGTGGTAGAGCTTATTTTAAGTTGTGACAATTTTAAATAATCATGGTTTCATTTAAATAATCTGATTCTAAACTGGGTCCGTGGGAATATAAAATTGTTTATGTGCGCTCAAAGAACTCCTAAGAGACAGTTTTTAGCAATTCACGACTGCTAAGTTAATGTATATTTATTTTTATCAAAAGCTTTTCGTCGTCTTCGTGTTCAATTTTCAAGTAATCTATTGCTTTAACTTTCAGGTACGGGGCATACTCCGCCCAGGAGATCTATTCAGTAGAAGAAGTAAGAGGCCTTATAAGGTACGCCCAGGTCCGTGGCATCCGCGTTGTCATTGAGATCGATGCGCCTGCACACGCCGGCAACGGCTGGCAGTGGGGGAAGGTACGTAACAAAAACAAACAGTATTATTTAGTTGCATGACTTTTCTGCTTAAGCCATTTCGATTAAGATAAGCGGTTATTGGTTAGTTTAGAAGACATTCTTTATCTTCGTTCCTAGACACGTATGTTTAATAACCTGCGTGAACTCAGGATAGTTAATTGAAGTGTTTAAATGGTATGTACTTAAAGGTCAATTCTAATAAAGCATTACTCGATCCTCAGGAGTACGGCTTCGGAGACTTGGCTGTGTGTGTGAACCAGTGGCCGTGGCGACATCTATGCATCGAGCCTCCATGTGGTCAACTGAACCCTGCCAACCCAGCCATGTACCGTGTGCTCCGAGACCTGTACCGAGACATCGCTGAGACTGTCACTAAACCGGCGCTACTACATATGGGAGGTGATGAGGTTAGTTGATAAAACCTTAGTACGTCGTCCTTTAATCAGGGTTTACATAATCTGGCATGGAGTTTGCCAATCTATACTATATATATTTATATTTAATATTATAAAGCTAAAGAGTTTGTTTGTTTGTTTGGTTGAACGCGCTAATCTCAGGAACTACTGGTCCGAATTGAATAATTCTTTTTGTGTTAAATAGTTCATTTATCGAGGAAGGTTATAAGCTATATATCATCACGCTACGACCAATAGGAGCAGAGCAGCAACGAATAATGTGGCAAAAACGGGAAAATTCCCGAACATGAATCGGGTATTATAGACTTATAATCATAGACTTTATAACATCACTCTACGCCAAAGTAACTATTAGCGCGGGTGAAACCGCGGGCACAGCTAGTATAATATAAAGTTAAGGTAGATGAGGAGACCAATCAATATTTAATTGATTGAGGGGTTCACGTATAGAAAAGGAGGACAAGGTGAACTGATGTCACTGTATTTAACTTTATTTCCGAAAACTTCATCCCTGCTTTTAACTTTACACTCATTCGTGATTTATTCATTATCAGGTGTTCCTCGGCTGTTGGAACTCTAGCGATGAGATCGTTACGTACATGGAAACTCAAGGCTACGACACTACCCGGGATGGTTTCATCAAATTGTGGAGCGAGTTCCACTCGAAGGCTCTGCAGGGCTGGGACGAGGAGTTGGAGGCAGCTGGTGGTCAGCCACGCCAACCCGTCATGCTGTGGTCCTCCGAGCTCACGCAGCCGGACAAGATACAGACGCATCTTAGCAAGGATCGGTATGTTCGAACTTTTAAATACCAATGTCTCGTTAACACTCAGACAGATTGGATTTATTCAATATATTTGCTAGGAATTCTGTATTTACTTAATATCTTATTGATGTTTAAATTATCACCAACTGAAATAAAACTTTTTTACGGATTCTATCGCGTAATATGAGGGTACCCAGTTATTAACTATGACATCAGGACTTCTAACACCTCAGTCCCCCCGTGACCATGGTTGCTGTAAAGCAGCCGAAACGTCAGGAAAATAAAATAGTAAATAAACGCGATAGTTTGGGCGGTAAATGGAGGATCCTCCGACCAGACGGGTGTTGTGTCTGGTGGGCTACTGCCCAACGGTTGTTGTCGGGTTCTTGTATATATGTGCAATCGCTCGGATCGCTTTAATATCGCGATGCGGATTTAGTTCGTATGTGGCGAGATAGATGTCACTACATCACTCCCCTCCGAGACCGGAGGTCGCTAGCAGGTTAAGTCGTCCATACATCTTGTGATGCTTGCCGGGCCAGTGGAATGTTCCAGTGAGTCGGAACCAGATGCCGCATAGTTCACAGTGAGTCGGAACTGTCTGCGGTGATGCCCCAGTGAGTCGGGGTGATGCTGCATATGCTCCAGTGAGTCGGAGTGGTGCAGTGCTGCGTAGTGGCTGGCTGCTGCGTCGACCAGGAGAGAAGTGCGTCTCTGCTTGCTGACCGGCCGAAGTGCAGTGTGCTGTGCCAAGGTCGCTGAGATGGCTGTGGGTGATGACCAGGAATGCGCGTCCGCTGCATGCTGGTGGTCAGGATACCCTAGCCGTGGATGCTGGCTGGCTGTATGACTCGCTGCTCGGAAGCTTGAAGAAGTGATGATGACGTTACGATGAGGTAGCTTTGCGAAGGCTGCGCTGACGTTCATGCTCGGGGTCACCAGTTTGGGCGGTAAAGGGAGGATCCTCCGACCAGACGGGTGTTGTGTCTGGTGGGCTACTGCCCAACGGTTGTTGTCGGGTTCTTGTATATATGTGCAATCGCTCGGATCGCTTTAATATCGCGATGCGGATTTAGTTCGTATGTGGCGAGATAGATGTCACTACAATAGAATCCGTAAAAAAGTTTTATTTCAATGTATATAGTATTCGCATAAATATGAGAAAACAATATTATCACCAACTCTTAATATCGTCCGATAGTGAAATCGAAATTATTTGGGATATTTAAACAACTAGGTTATTTCATAAGATGCTAATGAATTGCTTCTACTTGATTCTTCTAGTTAGTTCCTATTTTGATTGGCTATTTTCTATGTTCCAGATACGTGATTCAAGTTTGGGAGCCGGTCAACAGCCCCTTGCTCTCCCAGCTCCTAGCTCTCGGTTACCGAACTGTCTCCGTGCCGAAGGACATCTGGTACTTGGATCACGGCTTTTGGGGCGTCACGCAGTACTCCAACTGGAGGAAGATGTACGCTCACACCCTGCCGAGGAAGGATAACTTGCTAGGAGGAGAAGTCGCCATGTGGACCGAGTATTTGGATGAACAAGTCTTGGGTTAGCATTTTTTCAACACGTCCGTTTCGTTTTGAGGTCATATTGGCTCATGGCAAACTTTCATCCAGTGCGCAGCGCTTACAAAATTAGTAACTCTATGAGTCAATATAACCTCATGAAGCACCAGTTGAAAGTTCAGTAAAAATCATTACGCAGCGATCGTGTTAAGGTGGGTTTTAAACCGCTCGAGTCAAGTGGGTACGGCTCTAATCTTCAACTTCAGTTTTTTTTTGTTGCTTTTCAATATGTCGGTATACTGAAATCATAATATAAAATAAGATAGCAATAATTTTAGTGCTCGTATTTTTTATTCATACAAATTTGGGGTTATTTAATTGAGTGTTTAATTGCGCGTAGACACGCGCGTGTGGCCGCGCGCGGCGGCGGTGGCGGAGCGGCTGTGGTCGGACCCGACGAGCAGCGCCTACACGGCGGAGCGGCGCCTGCAGCGCATGCGCTCGCGGCTCATCGCGCGCGGCCTGCGACCAGACGCCATCGCGCCCGCCTGGTGCGCGCAGCACGACTCCAGGTGCTTCTAGTACAACTCGGCACGACTCTAGCACGATCCCTAGTGCTTCTAGCACGATATCTAGTGCTTCTAGCACGATTCCTAGTGCTTCCAGCACAACTTCCAAGTCCTTCAAGCGCGATTTCAAGTGCTTCTAGGAAAAGTTATAGTGTTTCTAACACTGTACGAGACATATAAATATCCCCGCATAATATTCTTATTTTTAATCAACCGTAGAATGTAATCTACTAGCTACATCTTGGGCTAACGTCGATAATGAAAAAAGTATGGATGTAGAAAATGAGTAGGGCTACCCGATGAGTTACGACTCTTGTGTCATTATGTTCAACAATTAACAGATAATGTTTCCACTGTCCATTCCAGATAGTTTTGGCAATCATTCGAGATTAACAACCAACTGACTGAACAGTAGTAGACCACCCCTACTTTCCTATTATTTTATAAAGACTGATCGAGGTCGATCGGTCGGTCGATCGGTCGGTGCTTAAATATTTTTAATAGTACTTGCCTATATAAATCCTACTATTACTATGGACAACCAAGTACTAATTAATTTTAGCTCTACCATGAGTTTTTTTGCACGATAGTTGCAATCGTCAACGTAAAATGTTTTCGAATTAAATTGCACAAGATCCTGTATCAGTAATCCGAGGATACTGTTATCGCAGCCTTGACTGTTGTTGCAGTTATGATCTCATACTATTGACAAGTGTTTTAAGTCTTTTACTATTTGAAGTACTTTTTATCGTAGACTTAATTCAAATAAATTTAAGTCTAAACCGAAAAAGTAAATTCATTTCATACCCGTTGACTACATTTCATTATATTATTATACTAGCCATGTTAATTTTAATCCTGTAGCAATGTAATTAGAATTTAATTTTGCTTGCTGTCGACAATACAGTAGCTCTGTGGATTTATGCCAACCTAGTATCTACCCAACATTGTCTTGTATTTTCTGATAAATCTTGTATGCTTAGTATAGTCCTTATTTCCTACTTTATTTTATTTTACCAACTTAATTAAAAACAATGCAATAAATATTCTTCTATTTTTACGATATTTTGTTTAAGTAGCATATGAGCATTTATTTAAATAAAAGTTAATTTGACAACTACTTAAAAGGTGAATTTAATCGTTGTTCGACCAAATTTGAATGTGAGCCGTGGACAAATAATGCTCGCTAGAAATTCTGAAATATACCGAATTTATTGTGATATAATCGTTATTTTAGCTTTACACTTAGCCTTAATATTGAACTATGACAGTTATTTAATAAAGGTGCTATTGTTTACCAGCATGTTTGTCTTATTTTAATTACCAAATGCTCGCCTTTTAGTACGGAATCTTACCCTCCAATTTACAGAAATTTATGAACCACTTTTAATGGAATTGCGGAACACTATACTACATTGTGGTTTGTTGTAGGACTGAATTTTCTATAAATTTGAGTGTGGTGGTGATTATATTGCCAGTTTCCCTGTTTCAAATGCTTTTCCATAGGCGAGAATTATTATATTAAAAATATTAAAATATACAGGGAGGTCAAATTTGTTTATACAGCTGAGGTAAAAAAGGTTACTTGTATAAAATTAAAATAAACAAAACATGAGCACATGAAGCGTTGATTCACTAGTTTTGACCCTCTACCTCATAACATATCGTGTTTATGAGTGTAATACCTACTACAAAAATCTAACAAATTAAACAGTTTACAATATTGTTGAAAACAGTGACTAGGGTTCCTGTATTTATTAACCTAATCTAACTACTTACAGCGAAACTAATCCTGTGATATTTATGCTATACGTATGTTCGATAAGTGTCTATTATTATTTTTCTAAACTGTTTTTTCAGACAATGTAGGTACACAATGTTCTACGTTTTCCAGAAATTATGCTCAGTTATAATTATCTACATAATATTATTGACGATATTGACTAGATTAATTGCATTAAAGGAATCGGTAATATTAAATACAAAACATAATATATAATTTTTTGCGTTTAACGCATAATGGTTACGCCCCACGTACACTGGAGCGTACGTCGCGTGAAGAAACGAGTGTCAAATTCTTTGCCAATAAACGAACTCTGTGTTCATACAGGGTGTATTAGAAGTCCTAAATAATACTTTGGGTTCATATACGGTACATACTTTGGGTACATATATGTGGATGCTTAGTAAAGACAGTTTATACCTAACTACCATAGTTTCCGAGTTATAGACCTTTGAATATTTGTCACAGGTATCGTGTTCTGGCCTTTGGGTACATCCAAAACCCTATGCAGCAGTGTAAGCTACACTTCTGAGGGGCGACTACCAATATTCACAAAACAGAACATGCAAATTATACATAGGACTCGTAATGAGTTTTAGAAATTGACGGTAAAAAAATAATGGTAAAAAAAGCTTTTTAAAAACAAGCTTTTATTTAATTGCCCTTAGTTTTCGTGTTCTCCTCAGCAAGCCCTTTCATTTGATGCCCATACTGTGGTAGTGCAGAAAAAATAACTATTCCACCATCTTGGATGATCCGCCATATTGGAATTAGAATGACGTCACATAGCTAAGCATGCATTGTCATCCAAAGTAAGCGTGTATACCAAATTTCAGCTCAATCAGTTAACGATAACTGATTTTTATATTCAGTTGCAAGATTCCACCCGGACATATATCGTAAGTTAATATAAAGCTTGTAAAAACATGATTGAATTTGATCAATTATACCATTCAGTTGTATATCCGATACTTATGTAAACGTCAATGTATTATTTCGGACTTCTGAAACATCCTGTATACATAAAGATTGAATGTCTGTGGTATAAGCCATGTGGCCACGCGACAAAACTCGCTCGCGCTGCGAATAACATTTCGTTGTGGATGAGCTTTTTCTATGAGTCAATATAGTACGTTTTAGTTTTGGTGAAAAATTTGACGCGCGCATTGACGCTCCAGTGTGCCCGGGGCTTGATGGGTGTTGCTCTCATTCGAAGGGTACAGGAACATAACAGGGAATGTCACATTTTTTTATAGAATCATATTTTGTGTATGTTATTAGAATTTTAAAAAGTCAACAGATGGCGCCAAAAATGCAGTTTTGTTTATGGTCAAACTATAGAATTGTTAGAATAGTTGAACTTTCAAAATGCTTTTTTCAAAATGTATTAATTAGGATATTCCCTGTTATGTTCCTGTATCCTTCAATTGCAAAAAACTAAACTACATCAAACTATTTCTATTCCTATCACTCCCATTCTTCGCACCTAAACTCAAATCGTTTGGCACTAAATCATGCAACACCGTGTCACTCCTGAAGATACTCGTCGCAATTCTACTCGCCAGTCTCTCCGATTCCCTCAAATCGTCGTCTTTAGAATGAGACGTCAAGTCTATCTCAGCATCGCTGTCACTGTCACTTGCCTCGCGTCTACGATAAGCCAGATTCTGCGGCTCTTCCTCAACTGTCCCACAAGGGCATGGCTTCGATAGCACTCTCAAATCAGTTGGAACGATCTCCGAATCAATTTGCTGTGGAGGCATCAGTAAGGGAGGAAATGGGAAAGACTGCTGCAGCATTCTTCCGTCATCGTTCGGGTACTGCATCGATGGCATGTCGTGAACAGAAGCCATAGGCGGTAAGGGTTCCGGATGGCCCTGGTTATGGATATAAGGTTCGGGATGTTGAGATTTTAAGTCGTGGTTCTCCAAAACGTTCGGGGGCTCTGGCGATTCTTTATCGTTTGGTGAATCGGGTGCTTCAGGTGACGAATCTGGAGGTTTGGCGTGGCCTGAAAGTGGAAACGAGGTCAATAAAATGCATAACAAAATCTTTGCATTTTCCATACTTTAATTTATGCATCGACGCTGTCGCCCGAATACTTGTAAGTGTTTTAATTTTCGCTTCAAATTTATATACTCCCACAATTAGTCAACTTTTCAAAATAATCTTTATGCTGCCTACAATGGCATTATTAAGTGCAAAAGTGTTTTAAATTATATGTGGATCATAACTTTCTGGAAATTGGTGTGATAGAGTTAAATCAAAGGCATGGAAAATGCTCTGATATCACCTATTCACAATTACTAGTATCGTTAAAATAAAATGATTTATTCTCTGTAGGTAAATCTGAGTTGTATACGCTTAAACTATGGCTAAAATTTACATCGAATACGGTGTTAAAACGAACCGGACAGTGGTAGAGGTGGCGAGCCTAGCCCGAGGCACCTCATCCTCCAAGCATCTTGCAGCAGCTGAAGTCGCGCCTGCTTACGCCACTTCGCACGACGGTTTTGAAACCATACCTGCAGATTTATTCAATTCGTCACATACCATCTAACACCATCTAAAACCATCTAAAACCATCTAACCATCTAACACTTTATAAATAATAATAAATTCTAAACTAACTCAACTTTCAGTATCTACCTAACCATGCTTGCGTGGGATAGCTGCTAAAATTCGGACTTTATTCCCTCAACTCGCGAAATGCACCAAGCCATCAACTTTGGAGTAACTACCTATTTTGGAAAAAAAAACTATCTTTTATAAAAATGCTTTTAAAAATATATTGTTTTCATAGCGGTGTATCAGTGCCAACACTGCATTCATTTTTTTACTTTATAACAGTAAATTTATCGGAATCTTATTTAAACATCTCGTGTGTCAAGTCCGTAAGCGACGGTAAGCGAAAACTGGTGATTAAAACTTAAGTAGGTAATTGGTATTTATATTATAGGTACGTCCTCTGACAATGGATACCTAGGTAGATAAGATGGATCGAATACGCATCTAATATTTGTAATACCTATTTGACCAAGCAGGTATTCTGATAATATCAATAAATGCTTATAGAACTCGGAACTTTTATAGAACTCGGAACTTTTTTTTATTAATATAGTGAGCACCGCGCGGGACGTACCTATCTTATTAGAAATTATGCGCAGCTCGACAGGTTAACAACTCGTAATTTAAATTAAAGCATTAATTAAATGATGAGAGTTTTAAATGGAAATCTATAATTCTTCCTCAAATAATTTGTTCTTTTGACTACTCACTTTACAATAATATTCATGTCACATTTGACAAACAAAATTGCGATGGGTTAATTGTCTTAAATCTTGAAGAGGGTAGCATGAAAACTTCATATTGATAGGTACTATATACGTTACAATACAACACTAGTACCTACTTGCACTCTAGCCTCCGATAGGCTGATCCTTAAAGCGACTTCCTCCCGTAAAAACACATCAGGGTAATGCGTCTTCTGAAAAAGTGACTCCAGCTCACTGAGCTGTTGCGGAGTGAAGGTAGTTCTGTTCCGACGCTGCCGACGCCGACCAAACATGTACTCGGTTAGAAGATCCCCGGGTAACGGAGACAGATATGGACCAGCCATTGTAGAATAAATATCTAAGATTTCTTGGTCTGTCCTTTGAATAGTTTTAAAGGTCTTCGCTTATTTGTTACTCGGTTACATTTTCATTTAGTTAACTCTATAAAAATCTTAATTGTTTATGCACAGATAGAAAATTATGATTTTCATTTAATTACAAATACTTTTATAGGTACGGAAGGGTCATATAAAAATTACCATTAATTTTATTAACGTTAATTTAAAGTATTTTAGAACAGTGATAAAGTTTTAAAACTTATCTTTCGCGACTAGCACTGAACTTTGGGTTTAACAAAGGGGTCTCGCGTTCGCGATGATCTAAACTGCACTGTTTGAGTTTGCGAAAATCTCGTCATGAAAACCGCACTGGCTCCACCCTCTCTCTACAGAATGAGGCTGCGTGATTGGCCGAGCGCTCCAGGGGTTGAAACTACCAGCCAATAGGATCGCGTCATTAAGGGCTGCATTTAATAGGTGTAGATTAAGTTATAGCGTATTTGTAAATATAAATTCTGTATAAATTCGATCAGCTTCGTCGCCAGGCTGTTAATGAGATGTTCAATAGTTTGAACGACGTCATCTGCTTGGGAAAAAATAAATCAAAAAGATGTTTTAATTACTGTTCCAGTTTAGATATTATACGTACCTATTTGTAATTATATTTTCTTAAACCAGTTTCACCCGTCCATTTTTGTTTTTGCTAAGATTTTGTTTCTTTTTAATGAATTTGTAAGTCTTTTAATTGTTAAAATATCAAATTGGGCTATGATTTGTGACCTCTTCATATAGTAGTTAAGTAATTAGTTAGACTTTGTATACTGATTTTCATAATACATATTTACATACCTAAAATATAAATTAAATACATCATATTTAAAGATTAACATACAAATCTATAGAGATTTTGATCCATCGACAAACATTCTACAATCCCACTACAAATCGATTATAACGTTCCATAAATTTGGATTATAACCGTAGAAACCTATTTATAGCAAAATTAAGACTGCTAAGTGTGTTGTATGTAGATAGTGGAAGGAACGATTACGAGGAGCAAATGAACTTCTGCTTTTCGCGCCGGTCCGAGGGCTGACGCGATAATAAAATATGACTATCTTACTAACTTACCAACTGTACAGTACCAGTGGCGTGCATAGGTTTCCGAAATAGGTAGGGTAAGCACCAGGCAAATTACGAATTTATAGTAGGTATGTACTTAATATTTAAAACTGTAGCATACCAATTAAGTAGTTGAGCTCTGGAGGTATAATTAAAACAATTCAATTTCTCTTATTATGTGATTTACATGTCCCACGTGGGATCAACATATTTAAGCATTTTATTATTCTATTTTAATTTAACAAACAGGATTTAAAAAACCTTCTTATTTTACTCAGTAACATATTAGCTTTAAGAAAAAAACTGGATGAATTAGTTTTGTTTTTCTGTCGAAAATTAATTATATTTTCAATATGTGAAATGATGTGCAAAGTTCATAACTTGCCATACTTCTATATTACAATAGGAACTTAAATAAGAATATTATTAACAAATTATCATTTATAGGACAGTTCCAACATGGCAGCCCTGCGTCAGTGAGCCGGGCGGCGCCCGCCCACCGCAACGCCACTAAACGAGTTTCCGCAAACATTTTAATGAATAACACCTCCCCTTCCTACCCCCGCCCTCGCCCTCCCTCCCCTGCGCCTCTCCCCTGCACCCGCGCCTGCAATGCGCTAATTAAACATTCGAGTCATATTGTTTGAGATACGATGCAGTGGGAATTCGCAGTCGACTCTGTGGTGCGTTGATTAATTTTAACTGGAAATATGTTCGTTGTAGTTTTAATTACAGATTTACCATGTATTTTGTTTTTAAAGTTACTACCCCAAACTATGCTGGACAAACACATTATATTATCGTTAAAGTCCACCAGTTTAGTTTTTTGTGGTTTGAATTAATTATCTAATCAACTTTATTTTACAAGACGAATATTTTTGGTTAATGGTTATTGGGAGATTTATTTTTAGAATCTTTATGGGGTAGGTACCCCTATAAAGTTTGGATAACGTGTGTACATTATCATTATATTATTATGCTATTTAAATTAAATCAATATTAAAATGTAAAAAAAAAAAAAAGTTCCTTATGAGTAAAAATTATATCCCATATCTTAGTCTCGGCTGACAATAGAACACCCCACAGACAACATAGAGTATTCCTTCATAATAGGTCTATTTAAAACTACATATTAAAAAATTTAAAGTGCCATTCCGCATCCATACACCGCGCCCCCGTCATCACCAGCAATCATCTTAATTAGGCGAATGAGAAAAGCTAAAAAAAGCAGCACGCCTCGGTCCAACAGCTCAATTAGTTAATTAATCTTTTTTTCCACGTTAAAATAGCATTTATAAACGAGGCGCAAACCAGTGGGAACTGCCTCCCCTGCAGGGCTAACACGCAATTTCAGTACTGTGTAGTATCACTTTTCACTGAAGAATGCCTTTAAAATATGTATTGTAATTTCCATATATTCGGGGGTAGCGGTAGAAGCAGATAAAGCTGTCTATATGTGGTGGCTATTAAAGAAATGACAGTTCTAAGCCTGAAAATTATATTATTTAAATACCTTTATACATTTCGAATATACATTCCTTAGTGTTAATAGACTATGATTTTAACCGATTTCCACAAATTAAAGTGAGAGTGCATGTAATATGGACTCTAAGTTTATGTCCTATAAAGTTTCAAATAATATGGTCAACGAACAGCACAATTTGTCTCTTGGTTTGGTGGGTCTGTATAAATGGCCAAAGTGACTCGCAACTCTATAGATTAGGCACCGCGCGTTTATGAAACTGTTTTATATGGCCAATAACGCAATTATTATCGATGTCTTATCTATCTCACGGCTGTTTTTGTTTATGAAAGACTAGTTGTGCCCGCGGCTTCATCCGCGTTTATGATTACTGTGTCATAGCTTGATGTTATTAAGTCTATAACCTCCCTCAATAAATAGGCTATACAGTGCATAAATATTTTTTTGAAATCGCATAGGTAGTTCCAGAGTTTAGTGCGTTCAACCAAACCAACAAACTCTTCAGCTTTATAACATTAGTATAGATTTTGAACTCTACTTTAGGTTCTATGTTATACAAATTGCGCTACATTAAGGTATGACTTCAGCTTTCAGGGAACTCTTTCATTTCTAAAGCGATAAAAAATCATGATAGGTTACCACCAGACAAAGATCATTAAATATCGATTTAATATTCAAAGTCAAAGTAATTTATTTGCGAATAAAGGTAGGTATATAAGGTTTATAAGGTGACATCAGGGACAGTATAGGTAGGTAGCGTATTTGTTTAAGGAATATTTGGATTCTTGGTGGCAGTTCTTTAATATTCTTAACAGTTTAAAGAAATCAAAGTAATGGCAACCCTGATGGTAGAGTTAACAGTGTTTACGTTATTCGCAGTACGAGATGGGACAATACAGTCGGCAGCGGCGCGCACCGGTTTAATTAATGCGCTTTCTGTGCTGACGGTACCGGCTAGTTGATTAACTTGATTGATAACGTGACTGCCGACTATACCTTGTGGCTGGTCATGGCTTCAATGGTATATTCAGAAATGTACATAGAGAATTGATAAACTTAGGTCTTGTGGTGTACAGAAGAACATGTTAATCAAAATGTATCGAAGAATCACCATGTTCATTGTTTTATATCGAGGAAGGAAAACTACATCCTTAGGCCCCGCGCAAAATGTTTGCCAATACCAAAATAAACTCTGTGTCAATGTACAAAAGATTGAATTTTCTGTGTTTTCACTCGTCAAAATTCTTTCACTCACACTGACAATATCAGTTCGTTGAAGAATTAACTTTTTGAATGAGCCAATAAAGTTATTTAGCCGAATTTTTCACAACGAATTGCCATACATTACAATTTAAAAACATCTGAAAATCTGGTAAATTTGTTCAATAGTTATTGTTCAGCTCGTTATGTTACTAGTACTGTGTCTCGTTGTAAGGGCACACATAATAAAAAGTTTTGTGACAACAAACTCTTTTTCACCAAAAGGTCCAGACTGCCTATTCCTCTTCTAACGCGTATTTATAACTTTTCCTACCGTGTACATCAAAAAGAGCCCTTTGAAGACAATAACAGTAAGTCTGCGAAGGGTACAAACATTCATTAATAAAAATACGTTAGGTATAGTCATTGCTCGCGAATGGGGGTATCAAAAGCCGTTGTGAGCCTGCGCGTCGCTTCCTTCCTTTGTCCGAACTCATCCGTTTTGTTTTAACACCCCTTTTAACTTTCATACACTCATGTGCATGTCTCCTTCGTACGCATAGGCCAGGGGTACATCGGCGAAGGAATATCTTCAGCGGCGTATGTAAGATAACATACGCCGCTGAAGATAATCCTTGGAATTAAAAGTAAAAGTACGAAGTACTTTGACTAAAATAACTACTACACTAACTACATAAACTAACTAACTACTATAAATTGATAAAGGTAAGGTTCTTTTCTCTTCCCATTTTAAAGATAAGGACAACGTATGGATTAAAAAACCTTAGTATATGAGTACTTGTGACTTATTTAAAGTTGAATATCAAATAGGTACAAATTCATTTACTTCAATTATTCGTTGCGTTATGTCAATTTGTAAATTAGTTTGTCAAATATTTATTGATTGAATATACCTGTCTGATTTGTTGGTAATTTATGTTGAAAGGTGTTTAAATTGGTAATTATTGCCGTTAAAAAATAACGCGTTATCTAAATACTTAAAATGTATTATCTGTTACCAAATGTCAATGTGTCAAACGAATACATTGGCATAATAAATAATATTTCAGTAAATAGAGACGGTATTCTTAGTGCTGTGGTGTATAGTTCAGATGTAGTTTGTTGCGAACAGAATTGACGTCAATATGTAAATGGATCAAAAAAGGAATAGAGATGATAACGAATTCTTGTAATGTTTCTTAAAATGTAATTCAAGTGGGGTCGTGCAAACTCTAATGTGACTGGAAATTTAAGAATTGGTTCCATACATCGTCTGCTCATCCGGATATAACAGTATCATGAATAAAATATCCATACAAATGTACCCAACAAAAGTAAACCCCAGCCTTCACGTGTGTGCCTCTGCCTAACAGTGTCTCCGTTTGATATATTTATGATTAAGCATCTGGTCCAAAGCGCGGCATTGTCTTTGCGACTCCTCTGCGGGCCGTCCGTCTTGCTTTCACGCCACTTCCCCCTCTTTGCAGGCACGAATTTTTTTTAATTATGATGTTGGGCCTTTTTATCTTTAGTGAACACTGCGCCCTTAGGATTCTTGGGTGATATAGTCTGGTGGTTGTGAGGTCGAATCCTGTGTAAGAAATCCCCAAAAAGTTTTTAATATATTGTAAAGGCACTTTATACCACGCTCAAGCTGTAAATGGAACGTAACTTTTATTTCTCCTGTGCCTCTAAAAAAAAAAACATTTATTACAAATGTTTTTTTTTTGAGAGGCACAGGTTCTGCTGGTAGCGACTAACTAAACACTATTAGATTTTTTGACTGATCAGTTTTGAGGATAAACATTGAAATTGTTTTATATTTGTTGAACTGTTGTCACTATAATTGACGGCACTAAAAATAATTCTGTAAAATAAATGTTCAACATACACAATTATTATTAAGGACTAAACATAATACAGATCAATATAATATCAATTGTGACCAAAAAAAAACGTTAAAAATCTCTCAAATGTATTGGTAAAGATTTCAATATTCCCAAACTATATTGAAAGTGAAGCTCTATAGCAGCGCGGGCGCGGGCGGCGTTCTCGGAACTTCTGATTACGTAGAGGAATTAATTTTCAGACGCGACGAAACTGTACTGTAGTGCAGCCGGTGGGGATCGGGGAGGCTGGTGGGGTTGGTTGGGGTGGGATAGGTCTACCCCGCCAGCCGCACCTGAACTGACGGCAAGAGTGTAAATCAGTTTCCTGTATGCCTTTGATTAAGGCTCACGCTAAGAGGTAAAGTTGCATGAGTGTATGTTCGTAGGAGGTAGTTTTCGGAACTAGTTGTCCCATTGTGAACATTCTAGAATTCATTCAGAGCTCCACTAGTCCTGAATTTCATAGTTTACAAATTTGGAGCGAGAAAATCAGCAGATAACAGTTAAACAAATAATTATGAGTTATTTTTTGACAGCACCATCGTCAGCCACTGGAACTCTAGAAGGTATAGAAGGGTTGCGTGGAGACATAGTCCAACCAACATGTAGAGCAACGTAGACCAAGAAGGTAGAGTTTTAACGTTGCATTTTTTAACAGTTTTTTTACATTTAGTTACAGACCTTTCACGTTTGCTATCGCCGAGCCGAGTTTAGTATTCTAATAAGACCGCCAAAGCGTAGAGGGCAATCTATAGCAGCTAAATGGCATACCCAATCAACAGATCAGTCAGAAAGGATAGAAATAGATAATTATTGATCTACAGTTTCTCTACCAATACCAATGCTGCGGTTTAATTTACTTAACTTTTTTAAATTGTTCATATAAAAAGGATTCTTTATAGAATTCTCCTTCGCATCGTCTTGTTCATTTTTCGAAATAAATAAAATTATGAAATTTGAATGGAATAAGATGAGAAATGGGCCAATTATGCCAATTTCAAGTAATTAACAACAGGGACAAATTCAATAAATACACATCATAGAGAAGAGATAGGTGATGAATGTGATAAAGATGGCGGATCGATATTTGCTGGTATCATCACCGTCACCGTGACATTTGACGTCGCGCTGATTAAATGGCCATAAACAACATGTTTAGCAAGGGAAGGGTTCCCCGCGCCGCGCGTATTGTGAGCGCCTCTCGACATGGTATTAATATGAAAACAATTCGTCCCTTGCCGGCACCGCGGTGCAATGGAGGACATACTTATTGGCCCCCTCAAAAATTATATTTCCATTAGCCTTCATAACTCTTTGGCTTTACGCTGGGCCGTAAGCTTGTGTCGTAGACATGAATATAATATATGAATATACCTGGGTAGGTTTATAGCATATTTTTTAAGAAAATGCAAGAATAAGAAGATCTTACATCACGCTTCTTTACCACCACCTTTGTGGTGGCAATGTTTTAATATCTATGATCTTTTTTCAGCGTCTGCGTAGATTCCTTAAACTAAATGCAATATTTGCTGTCCTTGGGCCCAAGGAAGCCAAGAGAGAGGAACTATGTAGAATCTCTGTGACGAAAATAAATAAATATCGTCAAACAACATCTACTAATCGTATGAACGCCAAAAGAGGAAGATTTTAAAATAACACAGTTATTAGAGGTGGTGAACTATAAGTTTATCTTTATAAAATGTTCAAATAAGTAAGATGTGCTATTTAATCGCTCCGCCACTGCACCCTAAACGATCCCCAAAGACTATGCATATGCGCACCGCTGCAATCGACGATTGCTCCCATTGTGGCGCAGATTAAAATTTTAGGGTTCACCCGCTAATGTGATTGCACTGTTTCCTCGGTACGGAACCCGCGGCCCCGATGAACGATATTATAGGGGCGGTGTGTTAGTTTTAATCACATAACATTTGATTTTGTGATGACAAGGTATTGAAAGGAAGGAGGGTAATTTGATGGGATTTCATTATGCATTTTGTTGCGTTGAAGTACCTAGGCTGTTTTGGATACGGCACCTATTGTGAGAGAGCCATATACGACACAGATATCATAAAGGTCAGTTATAATTAACCTTAGCAGTGGTAACCGAGTGGTCGATCGCACGCCTTGCAATCAAAGAGTGCAGGTTCAAACCCCGGCGCGCACCTCTGGGGATTTATGTTCGAATCTCACTGTCATCCGAGATTATCACTTGCTATGAAACGGTGAAGGAATACATCGTGAGGAAACCTGCACGTCTGAGGTAACTTGACTAGTTTTCGATAGATGTGTGAAGTCTGCCAACCCGCACCGGGCCAGCGTGGTGGACTATGGCCCGAATCCCCCTCGCATTGAGGGGAGGCCCGTGCCCAGCAGTGGGACGTTAAAAGGGCTTTAAAACTTTCACTTCAACTATCTACATAATTTCAGCCTGGTATTGAAGGCATAATGAACGACCTCTTAAATTATTAGAATTAAACCCATGTGTATGTTTTCATGCTTTTTACTAAGTCTTTTCTAAAATCCTGCGTCCACATGAGCGCCAAACCGTGCACTACCATTTTCCAATATCAAAACGTAATGTATTTAACTCATAAAATAAAAGAAGCACATTTATCAACGACGCGAACGAATTTCGACGCAAGGTTATGGCAATTTTCGAAATGATCCTATAATTTTTCTCAAGCCGTGGATATTCTTTCATATATATTCGACGTCGCTTGTATGATACCTAAGTATATTATTTTCTTAGACCGTTTTCGTTTTAAGGTGGAAATTTAAAAATACGTATTACAATTTTCATATTTTCAGATACAATGCTGTTTTCATTTCAATAGACGTTCCCAATTAGAGTTTCCATATTCGATTCCGCCGAGCGATGATAGAATACACAAATTGATTGCTTTGCGCGTATTGTAGGGAATGATATCGACTTCGATGTACTCTGTATTGAGCTCCGTTTGTGCCGCGTACACACTGTTTAATTTCCAATCAATAACCCACATACCTCTGCATACTTAAATATACAAGGTTCTTAATAAATTAAGCCTTTCGAAAATTAATTGTTTGAATTTAAAGCAGCTTGATGGGTTCATAAATCTAAAATAATAAAGTTATTACATAAAGGATGGAGAATTCATAAAACCTATCATTCATAAATCGTTATTATTAAACAATGTAAGTACTTATAACGTGCTTACGTAAATGAACTATAGTTGGTTTTATATTGGGGTTCGAACCCCGGCTCGCACCTCTGGGTTTATGTGCGAATCTCATTTTCATCCGAGATTACCACTTGCTTTGAAACGGTGAAGGAAAACATCGTGAGGAAACCTGCAAGTCTATAGGAAGGCGTGTGAAGTTCACCAACCCGCACTGGGCCAGCGTGGTGGACTATAGGCCAAAAATCTCCCTCGTATTGAGGGAGAATGTGCCCGGTATAATGGCAATAGGCTCGCCCCCTATTACATTGGGACAAAAAATGCAACGGCGAAGTGTGGGCGCACTGCAGTTGGTTTTATAACAAAAATAACGATTTTCTAGGGCAATTCTATGCCGTAGTCGCTCTCTTTATTAACTGGCCTAGGTAGAGTGTATAACAAAATCATAGAGTGTAGCCAAGCCAAGACAAGTACAGTAACATATAAACTGTATGCAGCCACTCCAAACGCGATTGATGTGACCAAATTCCTACAGATTAAAATGTAGAGTTATTATTGACACGAAAAGAAGAAGAAGACATTTTACATGCATGTATTGTACATGTTTGTATCAAACAGTACATAATTCTTAATCTAATTTTAAATGAATTTAACTCGACTTGAATAAAGAATTGTATGAACTAAGCATTATGAAGTTGATTACATCTGGTGATCGCTTCACAGATGCGCCGCTTCAATAGACTCACTCAATTGGTGCTGGATGATTATTTACGTTTGAAAGGATTAAAAGTCAGCGAATTGAATTGATCTAGCGTCAGGTGAACGAAGCCTGAATACTCATTTCTATACTTTTAGGTAAGCATTTTCATCAAACCTCTTATTTGATGTGGAGGCATCTTTCATTATATATTTTTATCATCGCGTTTTTAGGGTTCCGTACCCAAAGGGTAAAACGGGAACCCTATTACTGAGACTTCGCTGTCCGTTCGTCCGTCTGTCACCAGGCTGTATCTCATGAACCGTGATAGCTAGAGAGTTGAAATTTTCATAGATGATGTATTTCTGTTGCCGCTATAACAACAAATACTAAAAAACAGATTACAATGAATATTTAAGGGGGCTCCCATTCAACAGACGTGATTTTTTTGCCGTTTTTATAGATAATGGTACGGAACCCTTCGTGCGCGAGTCCGACTCGCACTTGACCGGTTTTTTTATTATTTTAAGTTGAAATAATAGTATAATTGTTTATTTTATAAAGAAGGGTACGATATGCACTTGGTATTTGTCCGAACTCTTTGACTCCAACACTTAAATCAAATATCATGTACATTTCCAAAGTGCCAAACATTATAAAACCATTTCCTTCCAAGGATTTAATTGCAAAAATAATAATAAGGCAAGGTAGTGGTTTTTCACTGTCGATTATAGATTTTTTTTTAGTAGTTATTTTATTTGTTTGATTTAATTTTTTAGTAGTTATTATAGTTTTTAGAATGCATATCTGTAATGTACTTAATATAATGTTCTGAATCCGTCGCATTGAGTGAGGTGAGGCTCGTGGCAATTAGTAGGTACAAATAAATAATATTAAAATTGTTATCTCTTAAAAAATATTCGAATTTGACACTAAAAGCAGGTAGGCAATGAAATGTTCAAAATCAATCGAAATATATTCTAATGATCGAGTATTCCATATAAATGCTTTGAAATGTACAAGAATAGGTACTCGTAGATTTATTAATAAACATAATAAATAAATACGAAACTCGAACATTTCATTTGGAATAAAATCTCTGAGGTATATTTCAGTGAATTTCAATTCGGCTCGCGCTTTGGAGGCGTATTCATTCGATATTTTTACGTACATAATGTATTCAATATTCGATATTAATGTATTCAGCGGCGCCGGGCCGCAATTTTCATTTTGTAATTTTTACTGAGTGCGCATTCGGGTGGACGATGGCACTCAAAGTTTTACAGGTAGGTAAATATAATGTGAAGGGCACAGGCAAATGACAGGGAATGTCACACATTTTGATATTTTTTTATAGAATCATATCTTTGTCTATGGTATTTTGAATTATAATAATTACAATTCTAATAATAACAATAAAACTAAAAAAGGTTAGCGCCAAAACAATAACAAAAAATATTAGAAAAAAAATATTAGAAAAAAAGAGAAAGAAGTTGGAAGTTTATTGAAACAGGATTTCACAAAATTTCATAGTTGCTTGACAGATCATAGTCCTGGACACATGTTTATAGATTCTTGATATTTGATAAGTAAACTCTTTTTGATATACCTACAATAAATAACAATATAATTATCGACATTTCATTTGTGTATTTGCTAAGTCTGACTTAGATTGGCACCTACTCCAAATGTAATGAATTGTAAGGTCATTTGTAGCTTTTTAGTGGGGTGTTGGTAGATTTTTGAAGTCGGTTTTTGTTTATTTAAAAAAAAAATACGCTCAGTTTAATTAAGTTTTCGTTAAAAAGTGGATATGAATCTAAAGTTTGAGCATCAGTGTACAGGTTGGGCAGGAATTGTTTGTTCCATGTAATTTTATAGAAGCCACGACGGGCGGGGCGGGGGCGCGGGGCGCGGGGGCGGGAATCAAATGAAAAGTCCAGCCCGACGGGATTGTTCAAATTCTCCCAAATTAATGTAAGTATCCAACACAAAAGGAATTCGTTTATCGAGGAGCGTCTCTCATATTTTATTTCTGTATTAAAATCTTCTAAGACGGAACGAAATAAACATGTTCATTGTAGGTTTAACAAGTCAGTAAGATAACATTTTTGAAGAGATTTTTGAGTTCGCTGTTTTTATTTTACAAGCTTTATATTAACTTGCAATGTATGTCCGGGTGGAATCTTGCAACTGAATTTTAAATCAGTTATCTTTAACCTATTGAGCTGAAACTTGATTTTGCACTACACGCCTATTTTGGATGACAATGCATGCTTAGCTAGGTGACGTCATTCTTATTCCAATAAGGCGGATCATCCAAGATGGCGGAATAGTTATTTTATCTGCACTACCACAGTATGGGTATCAAATGAAATGGCTTGCTGAGGAGAACACGAAAACTAAGTGCAGTTAAATAAAAGCTTGTTTTTAAAAAGTATTTTTAACATTAATTTTTATTATTATTTTATTTCCTTTAACCTGCTTTAATATACTATTTTATAAAATGGAAACATTCTTAAGGTAACCAGTTCCCTGTAGGTAAGAAGTTTTCAGATTAGCAATCAGTACCTACTTAGAAACCTGTTACAAAGATTGAAGATATGTATATGGTTACTATAAAGAAAATATAGCAGCTATCACGACATTTCTCATCAGTATGAAAACAAACCTGTTTGCCCATCATTTTCCTATGTATCCATCGAGCCCCTGTCGCGGTGTCGTGGCGTATTACGACTCCGTTAATTAGTAAGGTGCGTGTCACGAAGTGCAACAGAGTAATCAGTCTTGTACCTGCCATCACAACGATATACGGATAACAGAAATGGCACATGAAATCTTAATATACATAATTCTTCTGTACGTGTGTTTGTAACCTAACTCCTCCTAAACTAAAGGGTGGTGAGAGCAGTTGAAGTTAGGACCCAAAATGGGCACACTCACAGACGCTCTGTTGCTAAAATATGTATTCTTCCAATTAATTGTTGATTATAATGTTATTATTTGGTACCTACCTATAATTATAAGAAGAGGATATAAATATTTTATGTTACAAAGATTCTACTTATCAATAAGTAGATTTTATGATTTATCTTAGAAAATCTTTGTACACCATATGATATGGTAAAACATGATGGATCTGACACTAATTTTAACAACATCAATGTGCAAGCTATTGTATATTTGAACCTACCCGTGTTTTGTGCAAATAAAAATATTGTATTGTATTGTATTGTATTGTATTGTATGTTATGTGTACTTTTTAATTTCAATTTATTTTTCAATGTTTACGTAAATGTAACAATTGTATTCTTCTTTGGCCGGGAGCATGTAGGATTCCTAATCCTACACAAAATATATCAGGGATAATAGTATAATTCCTTTATTTCTCATTTTTCTTATTTAGTGCCTTTTTAAATATAAATATAAAAATACATTTAAAAATATAAAAAAACAGTTCCCCACCGGCATCTGGAACAGGTTCCTAGTTACCAGTGGTTAGGGCTCCAGAGAGAGGAACTTCCTCACAATACGCGCCGTCTAATAATATTATTATTCCTTTATTTCTCATTTTTCTTATTTAGTACATTTTTAAATATAAATATAAAAAATACATTTAAAAATATAAAAAACAGTTCCCCACCGGCATCTGGAACAGGGTCCTAGTTACCAGTGGTTAGGGCTCCAAAGAGAGGAACTTCCTCACAATGCGCGCCGTCTCCAGAAGTACCGCCTTCTGAATCTGTCCCTTGATCCAGCTGCCTAACGCGAGCCTCTTTAGGTGTTTGTCGAGGCTCTTGGCTAATAAGCCATGGGCGGAAACGACTATCGGTACAATGATTGCCGCATCAATGTCCCACATGTCGACATCCTCGTGAGCCAGATCAAGATACTTGCTTTCTTTATCTTTCTCTGCTTTCACGAGATTCTCGTCATGGGGGACAGTGATATCGATAATCATTGCACGGCGCTCTTGGCGATCTATCAGCACAATATCAGGCTTATTGGCTACAATAGTCCTGTCTGTGATGAGACCGGTCCCAATACAATGTGATATGACCCTCTTCGAGAACTGGTTGTGGCTCATACCTGTAGTAATTATTATTATTTATTATAATTATTATTATAGTAAAAACATGTAATAGTCACAAAAAAACTGGCAACACCAGCGACTCCATAATTACTATTTGTTTGTCAATGTACGTTCCTGTTAATTAAATTCACAAAATATGAGTGTATCTCGTCTTATTCCACCACCAGAACCTACAGTCCACAGATTACCACAGGTGGACCGATTAGGATGAAATGTTGTGTGTAGATTTCAATGGTTTCCTGGATGGTTTGAAAATACAATGTGACCTAGTTAGGTGGCGCTTTTAAAATGTATTAATTCTAAGGCGGTACGAAGTTCACCGGGTCAGCTAGTACCATTATATATAATATACTTTCTTCTTCTATATCCTCCTACACCTTTTTTCGATTAAACTCGTGCGAGTTCCAAGACAATTTATTTTTTTCCCAAGGACTCGCCGAGGGCAAGCTCAGTGTATTCAGTGGATACCGCCGTCGATCCTGGCTTATAGGAGTGTGGGCATGTGAGGCGGGCTTAGTCCCAAAAAAAACATGAATAATGGTAAAAAAACCTTTTTAAAACAAGCTTTTAATAAATTGCACTTTGTTTTAGTGTGTGCTCCTCAGCAAGCACTTTCATTTGATACCCACACTGTGGTAGTGCAGAAAAATAACTATTCCGCCATCTTGGATGATCCGCCATATTTTGATTTGAATGACGTCACATATAGCTATGCATGTATTGTCATCCAAAATAAGCGTGTATACCAAATTTCAGCTTGATCGGTTGAAGATAACTAATTTAAAATTCAGTTGCAAGATTCTACCCGGACATACATTGCAAGTTAATATAAAGCTTTTAAAAACCACTCTAGGTAACCGGGGATTACCTAATTAACTTAAAATCGTATTACAATATTAACGTAACGTATAACAAAAATTATGTAAAATAATCTGAAAAATCGTATCCGGCCAAACCACTATCCGTTTCATCTCTAATATCCCTTGTCGACACCAGCGCCATAGTGGAAGGTTTATGAACTATTATTTCAACGGACACTTTCAATACACAGATGACTCACCTTACTTCTACACTCCATAAGGCCTTGTTGTGCTTTCCGTTACAGATGACAACCTTTATTGAAGATATTCTTAGAATCATCCGCCATCTTTATCACTGTCACCATTCATTTTTATTTATTACGTGTATTTATTGAATTTGTCCTTGCTATTAATTACTTGTCATTGGCGAAATACCCGCGCTAGTCGCAGGTGATGCCATTCCTCATCTTATTCCATTAAATATCATCATTTCGCTCATTTCGTTAAAAAAAAAAAACCTTTATTGAAGACATTATGGTAGATACACATATCAATCTACTAAAAAGGAGGTTTACTAGTTTTTAATGTAAATAAATATCTTAACTGAAAACGATAAGTGCACCTTCCAGATAATCCTTTTGCTTCTGTATCATGTATCTTGTGGACTTAAGCGCCTAACATACTGATGCCAGCGTATTCACTTGATTTTTTGAAAATTATCTTGGGGCTAATGTAAATACGACTATCTACGCAAATCAATTCGCTCACATCATTGATGAGTCTTCGTTATAAGATGTGCTTCTTCTATAAGATAATGCAGTTGATACTATACTGTTAGCAAAATTGTGGTCTAAATACGTTGGATCAATGAATGAATGGATACATCATCACGCCTGTATTCCCCGAAGGGGTAGGCTGTGGTCCCCAGTTCGCCGATGTATTTTGGTCCCAATGTAATAGGGGGCGAGCCGATTGCCATTATACCGGGCACATTCCCCCTCAGTACGAGGGAGATTTGGGCCATAGTCCTCCACGCTGGCCCAGTGCGGGTTGGTGAACTTCACACGCCTATATACGTGCAGGTTTCTATAGACGTGCAGGTTTCCTCACGATGTTTTCCTTCACCGTTCAGCAAGTGGTAATCATTGTTGAAAATGGCATTCGCACATGAAAATTATCTCAGAGGTGCGGGCCCGGGATTTGAACTTGCACCCCTTACGTTCAAGGCGGGTGTTCTTGCCCACGAGGCTACCACTGCTGAATGAATGGAGACCTTTTATAAAGGTGAAGAGAAAGCAAAGCTATTCATTTTTTGGTATTGACATATTGTACGCGCGCGTCTTGTCGCAGCTATTTGCGCAGGGTTTTATTCTCACCTGCGACAATCACTGGTGTGTAGTGCATTAGTTGATGACGTCACGCGCTGTCGCGCCGCGTCGTACGTCCCTGCACACACGAGCGCGTCAAAACGCCCGCGAATAATTTAGTTTTTTTTTTTTGAATGGACTACGCTGTTGGCCGTGAGTTGGCCTTTACAGCTTCACCGGAGGAGTGGCGAGTGCAGAGTGCGACTCCAGCCAAAGCCTTAAGGGCGGAAGAGGAGGGCAACTAGCTCAAGGGCGCCACATGGGGCACGACCTCGGCTTGGGCAGTTGCCGTGAGGGGAGAGGTAATGACTACGCTCCTAGGTGCAAAGATGCACCTACGAGCAGAAGAGGGGGTTCCTCGACCTTGCCGGCGAGGTCGGTGTCTGTTTGAGGCTGGTGTAGGTGTGTTGGGGGCCCTATCGACGCCCGGGTCGAGGAGGGCGGTGATCGTGTCAGGAGGATCTATCAACACATGCCGCGGACGGCGGCGTTGTGCTGTTGTGTGCGCGGGGTTTGGCTCATAATTGCCGGCGGCGACAATTAGAGAGTTTGAGTGCGACGCGGCTTTTTTAAAATAGCGTTCGGACGCTATTTTGAAATGTTTTCGAATGGAGACGAGGCCAAGATCGGAATGTAAATCTACGTTACGAATGAACCACGGGGCTCCTACGGCTCTACGGAGAAACCGGGACTGCAGTACTTGCAGGCGGTTCATGTGGGTCTTCGCCGCGTGAGCGAAAACCACACTGGCATAGGACATGATGGGAAGGATGCAAGTTTTATAAAGTGTCACCTTATTTCTAAGGGACATTTTACTCCGCTTGCAGATCAAATAGTGGAGGGAATAATTTAGTGCCAATACCAAAATGAACTGTATTGACACATACAAGAAGCATATTTTTCAACGTAATGTCATGTCACACGAGTGACTTTAGGCGCATGGTCGCGTGGCATTTACTAAGTAAATTCAATCTCTATTTATATTGCAACATTTTCAAGTAATTCGACTTTATTCGGTCGCTTATGCGAGTGCAGGGAGTAATGACGCACCTCGCGACATTGTCAACGCGGCCGCCTAATTCCTCTAAAAGATTGAAAGTACCATTTAGATGGGAGGTGAAATGGCAGAAAAATACGCTTTGTTCTCTCACCTTTATGTATCACATACAATATACATCGCAAGAACTGTGAAATAGTACTTAAGTGTAGTGCTATGGCAGGAGAACCGTAAGAATTAATAAAGAGGGTCTAAAATTGCCTACAGAGTAATTCCACTAGAACGAGAACATTTCAATATTTCCTAAAAATAATGCGCAATTCACACACAGATTCAGATCGGTTTTTAATGTTGTCTTTATTAATAGTAAGCTTCCTTTCTAACTTCTAACTCATAAGTACTTTACATACTTTGTAATAATTTATTTTCTATGTATACGACGTAGTGACACTACGAGTTATTATCTTTCTTTTTTTTTACGAAAAGAGCGAAATGATGATATTTAATGGAATAAGATGAGGAATGGCTTCACCTGCGACTAGCGCGGGTATTTCGCCAATGTCAAGTAATTAATAGCATGGACAAATTCAATAAATACACGTAATAAATAAAAATGAATGATGACAGTCACTACGAGTTATTATAACAAAGCGGAAGCTTTTCTTAACATTCGACAGTTTCTCATGTCTCTTTTTCATGTGTCACTTTGACGTACACGTACGTCAGATTATCTATGTCAAGACGTATAGGACTAGTCTGGCGGGCGCATGAAACCAATTACAGTCCACCTATCTCAACGCCTTATTTACACATTTATATATCTATACTTTCTAATATCATTGTAGTGAGAATAGGTATCTACTGTAAAGTATTTATCGGTTCAACAAACAGATGCAGTCTCTTATCAATCAACTGCCATACATCAATTGTCGCAGGTCAAACGTTATCAGGAGATAACAATTACATATAATAGACATAATAAGTCAATATTATAATAGCTACTTTACCTTACGAAGTAGAGCTCTTTGCTCTACCATGAGTGTCACGCGTGTTTTACATTCGCCAGTCGCTAGCGTCTACGTAAAATATGTGTTAGAATTTACCAGCGATCCTATATCGGTTAACCAAGCTATATTCATTTATAAATATTTTACGCAGTCCACACCGAGTTGAGTTCTTCGTAGAGGATTTATAAAAGTATGATATAAGTAGAAGGTTGGATAATCCAGCCATACACAATAATATTATCTATTATCAACTAGCTGTCAACTGCGACATCGTCCACGTGAAATTTTGGAATATTTAACGAAAATTGCCTCAGTCATCATGTCAGTGAAAGTCTCATCAAAATCGATCCAGTTGTAGATAACCCAGAATAAATAAACGGGCAGACAGACAGAAAAATAAATTATAAATATTTTTTTTCTTATAAGTATCGTATATGCTGATTCTGAAACATAGATAAGTAGGTAGGTACCTACTACTAAAGCCCTTTTTAACGTCCCACTGCTGGGCACGGGCCTCCCCTCAATGCGAGGAGGATTCAGGCCATAGTCCACCACGCTGGCCCGGTGCGGGTTGGCAGACTTCACACATCTATCGAGAACTAGTCAAGCCCCCTCAGACGTGCAGGTTTCCTCACGATGTTTTCCTTCACCGTTTCTTAGCAAGTGATAATCTCGGATGAAAAAGAGATTCGCACATGGAACCCAGAGGTGCGAGGTACCTACTACTAAAGGATATTTTTTGGTGACAAAATCAACATAGCCTTGCAAAAACCAAACATAATGAAAGGCAAAAAACAATTAGGTATGATACATAAAACGAATGAATGTGCAGGCATTGTTGTTCAGAATATCCCAATTAAGTTGCGGTGGGAGCGAGGAATATAATCAGAAGTGATTCCGCTCCTGCAAGGACAGGGAGGACTCGGCGGGCGCACAATGAAAAATTTTAATTTCGAATGCAGTTTGTTAGAGCCCACAATACCGGAGGAATGGTAGCGCACAAAAGAGTTTTATTATTTTGGTTTTCGTTTTTTTTTTGCTATTTACCTACGCCGATTAATTACTTGTTCCAATGGGTTTTATTATACATGTCGTTATTTTATGTACCTACTAGTACTTACCTACGTATTCCTTTTTAAACTTTATCTAAAATCGAGTACAGTTTTTTTTTAATACGTGTGACGTGTGCGCGGTGTATTTGTGGTGCTGTGCCTGGTGTATGCTGGCTCCTTCGATGGCTTGCTGTCTTGCGCATGCGTGGTAGCGGCGGCCGTCATCGCGCCAGCGAGGGACGCCGAGGCGCGGACCCCCCGCAGAGGATTTCGAGGAGTTTTTCCGTGCGCGTCGTATATTGTGATTTATTGTCGATTGATTCTGATTTCTGTGTAACTCACGTTAATTATTGTAGTTCTTGTATTTTGGTGGATAATAAAACGCCGTGTGTGTACTTTACGGTGTTTTATTCGTTATATACCTTATATTAATCTGCAACTAAATTACTCAGTGAATTTCGTATCACACGTTTTTTTGTTTTCATTTCCCTATTTTTAATAAGCTGAGTCCGCGACTTCGTATGCGCGAAATTTAGGAATACTAATTATTTAAAATGTTTTTATTTTTTTTTATTACAAAACACGAAAAAGAAGTTGCATATAATCGGTAAAGTTGTTTTCAAGTTATGACGTGACCTAGGGAAATAGGGCTTTACATACTCTGTTCACTGTATTAGAGGGGGAAAAAATATTACTATCTTGTTCATACCCTCGACAGAATCGATAACACTAAGTAAAAAACCGGCCCAGTGTGAGTCGGACTCGCGCACGGAGGGTTCCGTACCATTATCTATAAAAACGGCAAAAAAATCACGTCTGTTGTATGGGAGCCCCCTTAAATATTCATTGTATTCCGTTTTTTAGTATTTGTTCTTATAGCGGCAACAGAAATACATAATCTGTGAATATTTCAACTCTCTAGCTATTACGGTTCATGCGATACAGCCTGGTGACAGACGGACAGCGAAGTCTTAGTAATAGGGTTCCCGTTTTACCCTTTGGGTACGGAACCCTAAAAATCACCTATTTACTGAAAAATTATTAAGAGGTCGTCGTAAAGTGAAAATTTATAAAATAAAAATACTTCGGAGTTATCTGTTTACCGTTACTAACACTCATTCCGGGAAACGTTTTTTTATTTCACATAACTCAGAGGCAACGACATCAAGCATTTCTTAAAATCTCCCGTCAGTGATAAATGAGTGTGAAATATGTGAAACTCATTTTAGTTCCGGCAGCGCGCCGCTCGGCCGTCCAAAAAAACGCCTAAGTTTCAGTGGCACACCTCAGACTAACCGTATCCGGCTCGAACCCGTTTGATCCGGATAATTATACATGGACGTACACGAGAAACATACTAGTGATGTCACTCAAGATTTTTCGGGATCAAAAACGGGATAGTAGTTACCTACATAATATACAATTTAATTTAAAATAAATTTGTCGAGTCTCAACATTTTATTAAGTGGTACCAGTAACACAAATTCTAATGGACTACTATGCATAAATAAGAAATGAAGACTGCATTTAATCTGTAGCCTACCAATATTTTAGAAAATAAAAAGTAGGTTTACTTAAAATTACTAAATTTAATACATATAGACATTATGCCAAACGTCGTCCAACGTATACGTTACCACCACTTCCTAATGTATTGTTACAATAATATTGTTGTTAGAAAGTAATATTAAAAACACTGCTTCAAGACTGGTGGTAAGTGGGCTATGTTGGTTGTATTTGAAATTTCAGGATCTTGTCTGTGTTTGTTAAGTCCCGCAAAAAAATGGTGGTAACAACACTAATAATGTCCGCACGGTATGTCCGACGGACACGGCACGATGGCGGCGCGGTGGTGGGGTGTGTGGAAAAACGGGCAATCCTTTAATTAAAGCTCTACCCGGTGGTCACCGCCAAAGATAGGTTTAGTTTCGGGTGCCAATGCTTTATAATAACTTTTGGGACAATTTGTTATACATTTCTTATTTGTCGATACGTTGGTCGTAAATTCATATCATATATACCTAGGTAAGTTCACGAATTATTATAATGACATTCGTAGTTTCCTTGTTATTATATGTAATTGAAATTATTCAATAATCGTACTTACCTATCAACTATTTAATGGATGGATAGAATAAAAAAAAATGTCTGTAGTGTATGGAGTGTAGATATACTCCAGTGTTGCCTACATATAAAATATCGTCATAAAGTATAAATAGATGATACAAAAAAGGCTATAATTAAATCTCGGTATTGTAGGCTTAGCATGACCGTGTAGACATACCTTTTATCTGTTTCAACTGTCAGATTTGTGGAGAAAATGACGTCGATGATGAAACTTATATCTATGCGGTCATACTAAGCCTACAAATAAGTATATTTAGCACCTTTAAAATACAGCCTCACAATGTTACTTTGACAATTAAAACATTTTATCAATTAATTTAATTTTACCTTAATCGCATGGTCATTCTATTTAAACTAATTCGCTTCAGACGGCATCGTCTGGCTGAAGTAATTACTTTTATACGATCCAACTCTTTACTAAATCACCAACGTTTAGCTAAAATTCGCCCCAGAGTTATCTCCCTCTTCCATTCAATTTAACACTTGCGTTACATTCCATTTTACCTTTCATTGAATTAGTTTAGTTTTTAACTGTAATTTAATTACAAAATTGAGGTGTGGCTGTACCCGCTAAAGATAATATGCCACTGTCAAGTTATTGATACTAATTTGTAGTTCCAAATATTATTTTTTACGACGTGAATTAAATATGATGAAACTTATTGGAATAAGATGAGTAATGGCTTCACCTGCAACTAGCAGGTTTTTCGCCATTGCAAAATACTTAATTAATAGCATAAGCAAATTAAATAAATTATAATAAACACATTATAATTAAAAATGGGGGCTAATAAAGATGGCGGTTCAACTGCAACGTCAAATTTTAAGATGTATTTGAGGCTTACGTATGAGTGTCTATCAAGTTAAGTTAATAAGCAATTAGGGCTAAGCGGCCGCGGCACCAAAGAGTTATTTTTTTGACAAGATCGAGGCTACTATAACGTTTGATAACTAGAATGTACCTACTATAATCGTTGCGTACAGCAGAGGCCATTTAAACGTATTAGAATAAATTTACTCTGAACAGAGACACGTGGAAATCGGGTTCCATTAAATGAATAGGGGTCCGCCCGGCGGCGGCGACCGCAAATCTACTAACTGCGACAGGTAACATCGTTTGTACATTGTAACATGCTAATTACTATACGTTCATTAGGGCCTTCTGAAATGAATAGCTTATTTAAACAATAGAAATAGATTAATGATTTTATCTATTAGTATATTCAATGATTACCACTTGCTGAACGGTGAAGGTGAACATCATGAGGAAACCTGCACGTCTATAGCTTTCTATAGCGTGTAAAGTTCACCAACCCGCACTGGGCCAGCGTGGTGGACTATGGCCCAAATCTCCCTCGTATTGAGGGGGAATGTGCCCGGTATAATGGCAATAGGCTCGCCCCCTATTACATTGGGACCAAAATACATCGGCGAAGTGTGGGCGCACTACAGTGCACCTCTGCCTACCCCTTCGGGGAATACAGGCGTGATGATGTATATAACCAGGTATTTTATAGTAAGTAGGTAGGTAGGTAGTCAATAATAAATTAATTAACATTGTAATTTTTAATAAAGTTAACCCATTTGATTTAGCGCCCAGTTTTCCATTGTCAGATAGGCCTTTCTTTTACGAATAACCCTACAATAATTTGTTGAATTGACGGTATTCAACATTTGTTACGCGGATTTAAAAAATCGGCCCTAAGTCTATTTAACATTAGTTAAATCACGACCAAAATATTTATTCTTACTTAAATCTGTGTACTTTATAAAAATGTAGAGACCAGTTAATCTATCATGAATTATTATTCTTTTCCGTCTACTACAAGTGAGTTGTTTACGTGGACTCTACACCAATAGAGTAACAACTCACTCGTTAGTATGACAAATTATTAGTTATTTTGGAGTATTACCGCTAGCTGTAAAATATGCGATACCAATATCCAACTTATTCGTCAGTGATGGGCACGAAATCAACCTTTCAAACTCTTAGTAGCCAAAAAAGTGTTAATATTATGTAATTTATTACTTATATTGATGCACTGTTTGAACGATAAGTTCAGTGCCCGACTGCCCCAGAAAGAGGGTTATGTTTTCGTACCTACCCCTTCCCAACAACGTCATTTTAAACGATAACTCGATGCAGTATCGTCTTTTGGGGGTAACATCGGGGGCGACTATTATTGAGCAAATGTAATAAGTAGAGGGATTGAGATGACAGACCAGCTCAGGCGTAGAGCGGCGTTGATTAGTGCACAGTAAAGGCATAGAGTCGTTGAATGTACCCCACGATTATGAAAACCAAAGAAAATAATTAATAGTTTCATACATATTACAAAGTTTTTAAAATAAGTGCTCAGGCCCATCATTGTAAAAAGTTTTTTAACATCTATATATTTACGGTAAAGTATCAGTAGTATTGAGTTAGTTACCTACTTTTCAGCTCGCTTGAAGTTCTTCAGAGGTCAGGGTTTAAAACAAATAACTTCTAATCCCGTCCCATCCCATCTATAACACCTACTCATTTAACCGTTACTAATCTACCCTTTCTTGATATTTGTCTTTGTGCACACTGTTACATTATTTTTTAATTAATTAATCTGTGGGCAACGGGGCTGATTACACTTAAACATTGATTGGTATCTAGTTTTAATCGTATCATAATAATTAGCAGAGAGTAATTGTTTGTTGTTCCAAATAAAAGAAAAAAAAAGAGCTGTGTAATTTCATATTAAAGTAACATACGACAAAGGGAGAAAAGTACATTAAATATGTTTTTTGACGCGTCCCTTTTCAATCTTTATGTTTACTGACGGCAAAAATGTTGTCATATGACTTTAGATGCCCCGGTGTGCCCGGTATTTAATATTTAAATAAGTAGAAACAAACATTCTCTTGCAATTAATATTGTATACTCTACAGTTTTATCTGTTCTTGATTATATTTGCACCGAGCCACGGACACGCCCCCTTCCATCCCCTATTATATTCCCATTCAATCACAATACGCTTTAACTGACCAAACTAAGCAAATCATTCTCAACCTTAAGGCAACAGTATTAGATGATAAATCAATATATCAAGGCATACCAACATAATATAAGCACATAGTCTCCCGTTCTGTTTCGATTTGTCTATAAAATAATACACTTTGAGCTTTGTCTGGGAATCATTGAAAAGCAAGTGATGTTTTAGAATTCAATGAATTTAATTAATTAAAATATTGTTTTATGTTGATTGGAATATTTTTCTTTGTTATAAATGGCTTTGGTGATAAAATAAAAGAAACTTGAGAAGGTATGCCCGTTTTTTCTAACTCTAGGTTATTAACGTGAAGCCTAAGTACTAGTGTGTAGCAGTTGACAGTTGCTAAGTATTCATATTTGGGCATCGTTAAGGTGTCCATAGCGTAAGGGAAACCTAATTATTTAATAATTAAAGTGTTCATTACTTGGTAATAGGTACCTCGGTAGGTAAATGTATTAAGAAAGAAGCAACCAAGGTCTGTATTTAACTAACCTATTCAATAAGACCTTTTTGTTAATTGTTTTACATCAAATTATTATTTAAACTTCAAATAAAACCTAACAGAGATGCAACCTGTAAAACCAGGATCTAAAATGTTAAAACATGGCCAAACTTCTTTTTGTTCTTTTTTTTTAATAAAAAAACAGTTTCGCAAAGTTAGGCTATGTTTTCGGACGATACAATATCTCTTATTTTCATTGTCCGAGCATGAAGATGCGGGTATTTGCAACGTTTTCGCGTACAGAACAATGGCCGTGGTTGTGTTGCTAAGAGGTCCTATTGTTTAATGCCTCGATTACCCGCGAATTCTGCCGGACGGAAGAAACTGACCAAGTCGACAGCGGTATAGTCCGACCAGGGTTGTTTTGATCATTTGAATATAACATGATAAACAAGTGGGAAAAAATGTTTTCTAACATCCTTCCCGATTTTCATTGTAATTCTGAATTTAATAAACGTAAGCTTCCTAAAGTAATAAAAAACCTTGCGTCAGTTACACCCAAATTCACTCACAAATAATTGGATAAAATATAGATAACTAGCTGATGCGCGCGGCTTCACCCGCGTGGTTGTCGGTTATCGCGACCAAAAGTAATCATGAAATTTTTGCCGACGTCATCACAGAAAAACTTTCAACCCCTTACAACCCAGTTTCGAATTAAAAAGTAGCCTATGTCCTTTCTCAGACTCTAGAATATCTCTGTACAAAATTTCATTCAAATCGGTTCAGTAGTTTAGGCGTGATTGCGTAACACACAGACAGAGTTACTTTCGCATTTATAATATTAAGTAAGGATTATCACATGCTAATTGTATACTTAAAACTTTTGTGCAATTATTTTGTCTTTTGTAAACAGGGAACAATATTAAAGCGTTAACGCTACTATTAAAGAAATAGGAAAATTACATAACAAGTATCAAAAATATTATTTGCGGTAACTGGATTTTGGGCGGGCGGCGGGCGGCGGCGGGCAGACCGCCGGGCTTCGTGTATCACTGTGGAATGGTCACTATTGTAAGGAAAATATGGATATTACTAGATTAAATAGGTACCCGAGTAAGATACCTATTGCTTATTTTAGTGCATCAACCTATTTAGCTCATCATTAAGCTCATATTGAAATATACATATTACATATTTACGTAATTCCATACTACGATAAAAATTGCATAGATATTAAAAAGCCAATTTAAAAAAAATATAAGTATGATTAGGTATCCAATATGGTGTATTAATTACCTACAGCAAATATATAAAGTATAATTAAAGTGTTTTCACAATGACGTATGTTTGCTGCTATTGGGATGGAAATACCTCAGCGAAGTATGGTTGCATTGCAGTGCATCTCTGCCTACCTCGTCGGGGAATACAAGTTTGATGATCATGAAAAATTGGTAAATATCTAACGAAATCGTTATTATCCATGATATTCTACACAACGGATTTCCGTGGGCGGCTGCGGGCGAAGTAGGGCGAGCGGGGGGTATGTGCTCATATTTTCAAAACTGCCGAAACAATGATCAATTTAGGTATATAGACTACGGCTACTGCTTCTTTGTCTACAGATAGGTTATAGCATAGGGTTGTACATTATTAGGACTTTTAACTCATAATTGCACGAGTACATAGCTAGTTAGACATTATTTAGACCTAACAATGTTATATTTTTGTTTGTCGTTTATTTATTCTTCCTCTTTCTCTTTATTTAGTGCACAATAAAGATTACTTTAACTCTATCTATAATTTTATGGAATTCCTTGAATTGAAAAACGCAGACAAAATAATCACTATCAAGAGTCATGACCATAGATTAAGGAAGTAGCGCAAATTGAAAAGATCTTTGGTTATGACTTCGTTTTGAATATATCTACGTAAGTTCTGATTTGTTTACTAAGTAGTATTAAAGTCTGCATTAATATGATAAATTCCACAAATAAAACACGGGAAGTTATTCAAACTCTTCTGACAAATATCACTACTATGAAGTCAGGAAATAATATACCTACTATAAATAAATAAATATCGTCATCGTATGATTTCAAACTAAGCAAATCTTGCACTTGGGTTACGGTACAATGGACTGGGGGCGATGGGTTACACCCAGATAGGCCATTTCCGAAATCTGGCGGGAATCGAACCCACAACCCCCCCGATTCAGTGACCCAACCGGCCTACGCTTAAACCGCTAGAACAAGTCGTCGTCGTCAAATTATCCCTGAAATTCCTATTTTCTTGCAACCCTACTGCTAGAATATGCCTATTTCGCGTTGCCTTCACTCCATTGTTTATTAGCCGAAAAATGTTTTTAGTTTTCCATTGTAATGCTCTTTTGTTTTGTGCTATAGCAACCCATTCGGTGACTACCTAATATTGTGCGGTAGAACCCAGCGAGTGATGCATAAAAAACATTTAATAATTCTTACTTATCTACTTTAAAACTTCGTTTATGTTTATACATACCTTATGGTAAGTTATAGGTTTCTGTTCCATTCAGAATGGGTGGTAGAGTCTTAACAATATAGTTTTTATGTCAAATTTTACGATTCATAAGCACTGTAATATCAGTTAACGTGAATAAAGTAGGAGAGATTTTTTAGTAGGTACCTATCTATTTTAAAATATTTCGGTAAGTTAGTAAAATGTAGTTCAATAGGCAGGATCATTCTCTCATACCTATTATTTTAATCTATGTTCCTACGTCTGAGCTCGCGACTTGTACGCGCGAAATTTAGGCATCCTCAGTACCTATTTGAAATTTTCTTACAAACAACTACAACTTCTACAAAGTATCAGAAAACTTAATAATAAAAGATGAATGACTTCGGTAAAGTCGTTCGTAAAGTTATGGTGTGAAAAATTTTCAAGTTATACTTATTAACCAAATTAAAGAGTTACTTTTAAAATACCTCTTAAGCTCAATAAATAGGTACCTACTAGGTGTTGTGTAGTGATGAGACGTGTCGTCGGCGAGGCGTGACGTCATCAACTAATGCACTACCACCGACCTCATCAAGGCGCAGGTGTTCCGCTCACAAATAATTACCGCCTAGAAAAGATGGGATGCTCTCTTTTATTTAAGATGGTAGACACGTGCGGTGCGGAATACACGTGTATTGTCTACTGAACAAAGCCCTGGACACACTGGGACCTCATGACGTGCGCGTCAAAACTTTTGCGAACACCAAAACGAACTCTGTGTTAATATGCACGTAAGGGTTGCAAGTTCAAATCCCAAGCCCGCACTTCTGAGATAATTTTCATGTGCGAATGTCATTTTTAACAATGATTACCACTTGCTGAACGGTGAATGGAAACAGCGTGAGGAAACCTGCACGTCTATAGAAAGGCGTGTGAAGTTCACCAACCCACACTGGGCCTTCGTGGTGGACCTTGTCCCAAATCTTCCTCGTATTGAGGGGGAATGTGCCCGGTATAATGGCAATAGGCTCGCCCCCTATTACATTGGGAACAAAATACATCGGCGAAGTGTGGGCGCACTACAGTGCACCTCTGCCTACCCCCTCGGGGAATACAGGCGTGATGATGTATTTTTAGAAAGTGGAAATATCGTATCTCGAGAACAAGCCGCGTCGAATGGTCTAAGCCTCGTCTGCCTACGACGAAAAAAAAAAATGATACAGCATTTAATGTTTTCTAATTTTATTAAGGTGTTATGATTTTTTTAAATTGTTTTTCATCTCTGCACTCTTACAATGACTGTGTAGACATAAGTTCTATCACTTTCAACTGTCAGATTAGTCGAGAAAATGACGTCACGCCGATCCATGTCCAGTGCAAAACCTCGAAGTGACGTAATTTTTTCGACTAATCTGACAGTTGAAAGAGATAAAACTTATGTCTTCGCGCTCATGCTAAGCCTACTGGTGTAATATTGGCAATCTAAACATCTATACATCTTCTATATCTATACATACATACATACATACAAATAAATAAAATTGAAGTGTCTGTTTGTAATATCAAAATAAGACCTTTTTACTAATTGCATATGAAAGTATACACGATACCTATAACGAAAATGCAATTTTAAAAATTTTTGTCTGTCTGTCTGTTTGTTTGAGGTAAACTTCCAAACGGCTGAACAGATTTCGACGGGACTTTCACTGGCAGATAGCTAATGTTCCAGGGCGTAACTTAGGCTACTTTATTTTTTGAAAAAGCATTAGGGTTCCGCGGAATGAACAAAAAACCCATTTTTACAGGGTGATCTTCCAAACGGCTGAACAGATTTCGACGGGACTTTCACTGGCAGATAGCTAATGTTCCAATGCGTAAGTTAGGCTCAGCGGTATCTATTTTGACAAGTCTTTCAATGGAAGATAGCTGATGTTACAAGTAGTAACTGAGGGTATTTTCATTTTAGAAAAAGCATTAGGGTTCTGCGGAAAGATCATAACTCTCATGTATTCCGAGTGTTCTCCAAAACGGCTGTAGCTATTTTGATGAAACTTTCACTGGCAGATAGCTGATGTTACAAGGTGTAACTTGGCATACTATCATTTTTTTTAAAGCATTACGGTTCCGCGGGAAGAACATAAATCCCATTTATTCCGAGTGTTCTCCAAAACGGCTCTACCTATTTTGACGTGACTTTCACGGGCAGATAGCTAATATCACAAGGGTGACTTGGCGTACTATAATTATTTTTAAAACATTAGGCTACTTAGAAAAAATAATTGGGGTTGTTTAATTCCGCGCGTACGAAGTCGCGGGTACAGCTAGTATACAATAAAAATCAATGCTACTTTTCGTTGTAAGCTAACTCCTCCTAAATGGCTGGACCGATTTGAATGATTTTTTTGTATGCGTTTGGGTGGTATCCTGGATGGTTTAGATTCACAACTGGACACGGTAGGTGGCGCTGCTTTCGTATGTCACTCATTCTAAGGCGGTATGAAGTTCGCCCGGTCAGCTATAGGTACTCCATTTGTTATAACATTAGAAATAAGAGGCTCGTAGAAGCAGTAGTGCAAATCATTTTATTGCAAAAACAAAACAATAACAATGGAAAATCAGTAACAAATAACAAGAAAATTACTAAAATTCGGTAATAACAACAAACAAGGCGTAGCATTCAGAAGTATTCAAATGTGAATGACAATCACAGAACATTGTTTAAGTCAATTTGACTGCTAACATAAACTGGCAAAATAAGAAAGATGCTGTTGTCACAACGGATGAAGGGATTAGGTAACATTTTAGATTTGGTAGGATTATAGTGAAACGAAAAACGTTCCCGGTATTATTCATCCCTGCTTATTTAGGTTTTTTGTATCGACACTGTTATTTTAAATTGGAAAAATATATATATCAAAATGAAAGCCATTTAATTTAATAAGATAAATAGTGAAAATGATTAGTTACAGTGAGACTGCTGGTTTAAAAATATATTATAATAAATTGGGCTTCAATCGTAACTGTAACATGTTAATTGTTACTTTTGTTACAAAGTGTACATTAAAAGGAACCTTTTTTAACTTATTTCTAATGCTATAACAAATGGAGTATAGTATTTCATATTTCTTGATACGACATTTCAGCGTTCTGCTGTCGATTGTATGAAGGTCTGTGGTAAAAGTTAAGCGGCCACGTGTCGAAATTCACTCGCACTGTCGTTAAAGAATGAGCTTTTTCTATGTAGTTCATTTTAGTATTGGCAAATGTCGCGTGCGTCTTGACGCTCCAGTGTGCTCGGGACTTAAACTGCGCGCTGGATTTTGTAACGAACATCGGAAAAAAGAACTGGGAATAGCGTTTTTTTGTTTCAGAAGAAAATGTTGTAACGTGAAAATGGAGAGATAAGAAGTTCCAACTACATTGATCCCTCGTTGTTAAAGAATTCCAAGGTGGTTTGTTTACAATACTTTATACCCAAATTGATTAAAACTTCTTCAAATTACATTTATTGCTTACATTTCACACCTTAGTTTATAAAGACTTTTATAAGGCACATGCAAAAATGATTTCTGAAAAACACACAGTCCAAAATCTGTACACTTGATAATTGTAAACTAAGATTAAGTGTGAACGTGATTATTTAATATTAGAACAGCACTCTTTAAAGAATTTGTTGTTATAGCGGCAACAGAAATACATCATCTGTGAATTTCAATTAAATTTCAAATCTCTAACTGACACGGTTCATGAGATACAGCCTGGTGACAGACGGACGGACGGATGGACGGACGGACGGACAGTGAAATCTTAGTAATAGGGTTCCCGTTTTACCCTTTGGGTACGGAACCGTGAAAAACAGATTTTTTTTAGCTATATTTTTATTTATTTAAAACTTGATTCTTAATTATTTATTAAGGTTATAACATAACGGTAAAGTAAGATAACTAATTCATTCATTCAAATCATAATTGATAAATTCATTTTGTAGTAGTTATACAATCGCGCCTCGAAACACTTGAAGATCGGTTTTTTAAACGCATATCACCTAGTATAGTATTATACTAGCTGTGCCCGCGACTTCGCCCGCGTGGACTTTAGGGAGATTCAATGCTTTTTCTAAAATTAAAGTAGCCTAAGTTACGCCTTGGAACGTCAGCTATCTGTCAGTGAAAGTCCCATTGAAATCGGTTCAGCCGTTTAGAAGTTTACCCCAAACAAACAGACAGACAGATAGACAGACAAAAAAAAAATAAAATTGTGTTATTTTGATATTACAAACAGACACTCCAATTTTATTTATTTGTATGTATGTATGTATGTATGTATATATAGTTTGTGACTCGGGAGTCGGGACATAATGTTCTGCTCGTCTATCGCTTTGGGAATCCCCGTCGCTAGAGGAATTCCCTTGTTTCATTTCGTTCGTCAACTTTTGTCACCTTGGAATTATTTTGCTTGCAGTATGAGTTACAAAATCGTTGCTGTACCGTTCATATCTTTCAATTATATTTATTATTACGTTATAGTGCTTCAAGTTGAGATGAAACGGATAGTGGTTTGGCTGGATACCGGATATTCGGTAAGCTACCAGGCCGGAGCGCCGGATATCCGGCGGCCGTATATCGCTTTACATGACACTTTTTCTTTAAGATGTCTTTACATCTCAAATCAATCGCAATCACGACTCATATGGTGGTCACTTAATTTGGTATACGAATTTTTGAAGTGCGATTATAAAAATAATGTCCATAACCTATTGTGGTATGATTTGCCTTGTGCAGAATAATGAGTATTTTTTAATTTTACAATAGGTATCCGGCCGGATACTGAATTACTATCCGGTGGTCACTAGCCGAGTGGTCGAATAGAAGTGGTAGCCGAGTGGGCGAACGCATGCCTTGCAAATCAAAGTGTGCAGGTTCAAACCCCGGCTCGCACCTCTGGAATTTATGTGCGAATCTCATTTTCATCCGAGATTATCACTTGCTATGAAACGACGAAGAAAAACATCGTGAGGAAACCTGCATGTCTAAGGTGTGAAGTCTGCCAACCCGCACTTGGCCAGCGTGGTGGACTATGGCCTGAATCCCCCTCGCATTGAGGGGAGGCCCGTGCCCAGCAGTGGGACGTTAAAAGGGCTGTAGTAGTAGTAGTAAATCCGGCCGGATACTGAATTACTATCCGGTATCCGGCCGGATACTGAAATACTATCCGGCATCAGTATCAGGATAATAATTCAGTATCCGGTCATAAAAAAACGATCACGACAAAGGGCCACGCAAAGTAGGGCAAAGGGCCTCGCAATGGTACCCTACCCATTCAAAATTTATGTAACTGTAACAAAGCGCATTGTTATTGAAATTTTATTATATCCAAGGGTTTTCCATGAGGAACGAATGATAATTCAAACAATCTTAAGACTTTTAATTGATCACATGACATTTTATTGCCTAACCAAAACATACCTAAATAATAAACTTAAAGCAAAACAACTCTCTTCCTCATCATCCCCGGTGTCTCCCCCGCGGTCTCGGCCGTCGAGTTCAAATGCTGAATATGAATTTCCACCAGCTGTCTCACTAAATTCGTCGTGTCAACATTCGTGTGGACAATCAACTCGAACAATTTCATCTGTTCTAGAGCTTTCCAATCGTCTCTGTGTTTCACAGCAACGTTGAATAATTCATTAAGTACGTCTCTAGACTTCTTTACCATGCTTAATATAAATCCGGCTCGGTACGGCGCCTGTTCCCTATACTTCTCTTTCAGGTTTTGGATGGACTTAATTTTCCGTTCAGTATCATGCAGGGTTTGTTGTACAAGAGTCGAGATTTTACTCTTGAGGTTTTCATCTTTCTCGTCCTCATATCCACTGGTCTTCAGAACGGGCCTGTTTATTTGCGGATTTTCGTTAACCAGCCAGTATCTCCGATTTTTAACGCTACTAACGCTTACGCCCGGTGCGCTAGAACTGATTTCCTCGGCGATTTCTTCTATATTTTCCTCGCTTCCATAGTCTTCTGGCAAATCGATCAACTGAAGGCATAGATATTGTTTTGTCAGTGTTTGAAATGTACCTGAAAATTACGATAAAAACACGATTCTGTTGGTGTCAAACTACGAAATAACTAAATTTGACGGAAGTAAAATATTGCTGTCCCACTCATGCATTACAGCCGTGAGAAGGACGCCAATACACTTTCTTTGAGAAAAACAAAAATAAAACAGCATTATATTGATTAAAAGATAAGACGAATAAGACTGAAGATCAGTCCAAACAAAGAGACTCTGTCTTTCCAAACTAGAGGTTATTCTGTATTAGATACAGTGCCCTTCCGTTTAGCTTAGTATTGTTTAGTTTGGTTCCAACAGAGTTAAGACCATTATTTGGTAACCTATGGTACCTCGTATTTATTTTTCTGTAGTCGTGATTTGATTGATATAGGTACCTATTGTTATAATACTTACATAGTATTGTGATAACTATCGGTATCCACATATTCTCATAGTTATTTTATAAGTATACCTAACACTTCGTTACTGTATAGGACTCGTTTACCACCTACCTATCACATCCTCGTGGAATATTTAATCGTTCGCAGTGTTAATTAGATATTAATGAACGGGAAAGATAAAGAGTAATGAACAGATTTAAAAATTTCCTATTTCTTTTTCGCGTATTACTCAACATCTTACGAATGTCTGTATGACGACTTGGCTTGGTTCGATCGAACGTACGCCGCTTGGCTCGCCGAATGGTAACGGGTTCGATTCTGTCAGCGGTAAATTACGGAAACCAAAACAATTCATGGCATCCATAATACGAGAGTTAGTCAGTGTTTGTAATCAACAGATGAGTACCTCTAGGTTCATACTCACAAGACGACTACTCATACTTATACAGGGTGTATCAGAAGTCCGAAATAATAATTGAACCTGTATATCGCTATAAGGAGTGGAGCTATATGGCCCAGACATTAAGTTAAAATTCTTAACTTTATTCTTTCATACAAAACTAGGAAATTCATTTTTTAAACAATTTTCGGTCGGCCCTTCGCAAAACGTGAACCAGCTGTTTATTTAAAGGTCAATGCTTCACACCCATTGTGACAAACCCCGCCCACAGCGGGTACTAGTACTCTAATCTAACACACGAGCCGCGCGGGGGTGGGGTACAGGGGTGAAGCGGCGGCGGCACGCGGCCGGCCGGCGCGCGGCGGCGCGGTGTCTTTGAGCGGCTTTGATTGTGTCGGTCGCCTGTTGCCAACTCGCCCACAGCGGTCTCCTTCGCACTCGCGCCTCTCTTTCGCACTCGTCGGTCATTGTAATTGACAGAAATTTTGATATTCCTAGGTAGGTATGAGAATGACCAAAGCATTGGTAATGAAATTACTGTAAAATTTAACCGCCGAGAACCAAGCTTCCTTTAATGAAGGTAAATAAGTAAGTAGGTAGGTATCGAGACACTTTTTGTAAAACGCATTCATACATTTTATTTTTGTTGCTAAATAGTAAACATTATTAAATCTTTTGTGGTTTGGTAGGTAGCTTTCTATCAAAATGTACCTGGTAGCTGTTTTATTTTTGATAAAGACTACGCTGTTGGCCGTGAGCGGCCTTTACAGCTTTACCGTACGGGATTTGTGCTATTGAAACTTGGGTTAGTGTGTAGGTATCTATCTAGGATCCCAGACGGCCTACCTACCATACAAACACTATTTAGGTACTAATGAATAAGATGTATGACTTCTTTTTACAACAGTTGTCTAGGTATCTACCTAATTACATAACTACCTTCTTAAGAAGTAGGTTGGTAAGGTTATTAAAATTGTAAATTAGAAGGTACCTACGTAAGTTTTCATTTAACAGATTTTCTTCACTAATTGTAAATGTAAGTAGGTATCTGGGTAGCGACTAGCGACCTTATCGAAGTTTTTAGTTGGTAGGTAGGTACGTAAGTTTTCATTTAACAGATTTTCTTCACTAATTTTAATAGTAAGTAGGTATCTGGGTAACCACTTACTTAATTAAATGACCTAATCGTCCGACTAAAAACTGCTATGAAATAAAGATAATAATAGTAGGTAAGTATTTACCCGTGGCCATGTGTGCAGTGTATCAATCCATGGGTTTAATTGGAATTTATTCACTTCTCACATATCACAAAGAGCTAGGTAGGTACCTACCCACCTGCACACTTGAGTAAATATTACTTTCACGTTTTTTAGAGGACACAAAAGAAATCACAAAACTGTTACCGGTATTCCCTTTAGTCGCACCAATGCACAAAATCATCTCACAGTTTTCCGAGTTTGAAAACACTTCACTATTACGCGGAGAGCGAGACATTTTTCGGAACACAAGTTAACGCCTTGACGGATTGCAAGGAACTAAATATTTTGATTTACGTTATTATTACTGAATAAAAATATCAAAGGACCGCTCCGACATTGCACGAAGGCACAGTGTTTTACCGCGCTGCAACGCTGGGCCAATCACCGCTGATGCAATATGGCCGATGATTTGTCACTGGACGAAAATTGTCCTTGTGTGTGATATCTCCGCCCGCTAATGTTCACTACATTGACATATTCGCGGCCATGATTATTAGAGTAATCATAGATTAAAGTCTTTCAGATATGCAAGACCAATTCTAATAATTTTCTACATCATTAGGTACCTACTTGTAGTGATGTAGTGATGGTTCTAAGAATTGTAGTGATTATGATAAAGACAAACAATAATAATAAAATAATATTTTTTTTATTTTAATCAACTCTCCCTAAGTTTCAGTTTAAAAAGAAATCCGTTCACGAAAACTAAAACGAAAATGGATTATTTGCTCGTGGAGAAGTTTTACTTTACATCGATTTAAATGAAGTATGATTTTTTGTCATAGTTTAGGTAACTACAGTGACCGATTTTTATTTCTGTATTGAACTATGCTCGTAGGTAAAAACCTTGTGTCATATCTATCACTCCCTCATCATTTTAAAGCGAGTTCATTCGCCTTATCAGCTGATTTTTAGGGTCGCGGTGCGTAAGTTTTGACACCAACTTTGGACACAAATTGCTCAGAAACTAAATTAGTTACGTATATTTTGCTTGAGCGTGTTGATTGCTTATCATCTGTCCTATATGGCCCCCAAGTATTATTTCGGACTTCTGATACACGCTGTATAACAGAGTCAGACTCGGTCTGTTTAAATTCTTCTTTTGGTCAGTGTGTACCCTTGGGGCCGCTAACCTAACATAACCTAACCTAACCTTTTTTTTTTTGTTTGCGCTGGGAATGCATTTCCCAGCGCAAACAAAAAAAAAAACCCTAACCTAACCTAACCTAACCTAACTCCATAGAGCCCCCAAGGATACACCCCAACCCTTCTTTTCCACAGATCGGTCAGTGGAACGCAGATTTGCTAGGAAAATGGATAATGGTGACGATTGACGTGTTGAATTATGACGTCATCGTCCATATCATAAGGACCGACGGGAAAAATGATGTTACTTTACTAAGATATGTCGCGTCATATCGATTTCATTATAAGTTACCTTGGAATGAGTAGTAAATACTGTGGACCTGGCCACTTATAAAACAACTTGGTCTCCTTGATATTGGTTGGTTGTCTTCTTTACGTCAAACTCGTAACTTATCCATTATCTATCAGAAAACATTTTAGCGTTTAAAAATCAAGATTTAAAGTGTAAATTCTCTGTAAAATCTTAGTTTTTCATTTTGTTATAGAAGAAGAAAGATGTTCCTATCAGTGTTTAAAAAATTACCACTTCCAGCGTGTTATAAAAGCTTGGTATCGCAAATTAAAAAATGTCACAGTGTGTTTGGTATCAAGGATTTGATACAACCAGAAAAGGTAGGTTCTAATACCAGCTAATCGTGAGGGGACCATTCCTCATCCTATTCCATTGAAATTTCATCATTTCGTTAAAAAAGAAGGTAACCTATACCATACTTATTCGTATAGGTACGCTAAGTACCTACACTTTTACTTTCCTAATTTGCCTCATGGACAAACACCTTGAATAACCCAAGTAGCTTACGCTTAAATAATACCGCTATGATCTCGAGCCGTGTATTTTCGATGTAAGACATTCGTGGTGTGTATATTCCAGTTGGACCACTACACAGTAACTCCAGTGACGGCTGAGCACCACCACATGGCTCTGGACATCGTGAAGCAGCATTATCTGACGGAGCACGTGTTCGTGCGCGCGCGCAACATGGACCTCAGCAACGACAGGGCGCTCGACGAGTACCTAGTGGGCCTTTTAAAACAGGGTGGGTTGCCAATTATATTTAAGGAAATTATAGAATATTCTTTTGACACTTAAAAGAAAAGGTAGAGTTCTTGACAGATAATATTGTTTGTTTAAGTTTTTGGGAAAGGAAATTACCTACGTACGAACTTCTTAATATTTTTCAGGTAACTCGTTATTTGTGAGTACGGAAGACGGCAACGTAGCAGGGCTATGTGTCAACTTCGCAAGCAGTGCAGCAGACCCGAAGAATTTGAGAAACTATGCCTTTTATCGACAGGTAAATACTTCTTCAAAAAATAAATTGTCCTACGATATACCCAGTGGTAGCCGAGTGGTCGAACGCACGCCTTGCAAATCAAAGTGTGCAAGTTCAAACCCCGGCTCGCACCTCTGGGTTTCATGTGCGAATCTCATTTACATCCAAGATTACCACTTGCTATGAAACGGTGAAGGAAAACATCGTGAGGAAACCTGCACGTCTGAGGGAACTTGGCTAGTTCTCGATAGATGTGTGAAGTCTGCCAACCCGCACCGGGCCAGCGTGGTGGACTATGGCCTGAATCCCCCTCGCATTGAGGGGAGGCCCGTGCCCAGCAATGGGACATTAAAAAGGGCTGTAGTTAGTAGTTATGATATACCCACGCTACGCTATAGTTAGGTACCTTGTTATCTGTTCAATACTTACCTCCAAACTTCATCCCAACAGGATCCAAATACTAAGGACTTCCTTTATTTTACGGCTAAACTGTTGGAAACGCCGAATCTATGGGAAGTTTTCAACCAGGAAAAGATTTTTGAGGTTAGTACTTTTTTCGGTACCACACTAAGTGTGACTCTCTATCAACCCCTAAGTTTGGGTAATACTAAGTCTTAGTATTACACAACCCCCCAAATTAATAAAGAGTTTAATCAATTTACAAATCATTTACTGCGACATTTTTCTGTACAAAAGATGTAAGTATCAAAATGATGTTTATATTAGAAATTATAGTGTGTCAACTTATTTAAGGTAGCTGTAATTATTTCAGATAAAAATGCTAACAGTGCTTCCGGAATATCGAAGACAAGGGTTGGCTGTGATGATGACTGAGAAATGCAAAGAGATGGCACACGAGAAGGGATTCGACGTCTTGCGTATGGACTGCATCAATCCCTACGAGTACGTTTCTAAGTACAACTCTTTTCCAGCCGACCTCGGCTTGGCAATACGTGAATAGTAAAAGATGCAGAAGCAGTGTTATGTGTTATGGCCGAATTGATATTTTTTCGACAGTTAGCGAACGCGTAGTATAAGTAAAATGTTTCTATAGTTAACTCCAATGTCAGTAGTCCTCAAAATAATCGAAGCAAAAGTGGGAAACTATAAAACGATCATTGGAAAGCTATCCCTGAAATAGATTCCCATGGGTTGCGCGAACAGGATTTCATGATTATGTACTTTTGGTCGCGATAGCCGACATCCACGTGGGTGAAGCCGCGGGCATCAGCTAGTATAGTATACCTACTTGTGGGCCGGCTAGCTATCAGTTCTGAAACAGTTACTTTTGTGCAGTTACAAGGTGGCCGAGCGCTGCATGCTGCAGTGCATCGTGAAGTTCCCGCTGCACAAGCTGCGCAGCACCACCGCGCCCTACATCCGCCGCAGTTCGGAGCACAACAAGTGCGTACGAGTCTACGTGGACACGCACACGCACGAGCTCACCGACCGTGACGTCATCAAGGGCAAGCAAACCGAAATCGAGAGCCTCATCGAGTGATTTACTAATCGATACTAATCCATGCATTAAGTGATGTACTTTTTTTCGAGACTTGGTGAACCGTTTTATATATTCGATATCGCAAATTATATTATATTGTCAACACTAATAAATTATAATTGTACTATTTTGGTTCATTATTATATTATTTCTGGTCTACTATATTAATACTACTGCAGGAACTGCTCAATAACTTTATTGGATTTAGATATCCCACTCTCCATTATTATTGCAGAAAAAAAATTGGTTGCTTCCGTACAATATTTATTTATTCTAATAAAAAAATCATTATCACAAAATAATATTCACTCCAAATTATAACTTACCTACTTAAATTAATTTTATCATAAAATTGATATCAATTATATATAATAATAAAAAGCAGTGGTAGCCGAGTGGTCGAACGCACGCTTTGCAATCAAAGTGCGCATGTTCTATCCCCGGCTCGCACCTCTGGGTTCCATGTGCGAATCTCATTTTCATCTGAGATTATCACTTGGTAAGAAACGGTGACGGAAAACATCGTGAGGAAACCTGTGTGCCCGGTATAATGGCAATAGGCTCGCCCCCTATTACATTGGGACCAAAAATACATCGGCGAAGTGTGGGCGCACTGCAGTGCACCTCTGCCAACCCCTTCGGGGAATACAGGCGTGATGATGATGATGATGTATTGATATCAATTGAAATATGACAATAATTATGTAGGTTCCATACTTTAAACTATTGAACTTTTCTAACATCATTATTATAGAAATTACAATCCAACTACAAACCAGCTATAACGGCATTTTCAATGAAAATAAGATGTACAACGCAACATTCCATAAATTACGGCCAATTTTCCATGTTTATATAATCAATTTTAATTTAAAAATCCTCTTTGGATATTTTTAACTTAACTATAGATGTAGTGTTTTATTTTATTTAATACTATCATACCTCGGTCTCGGTAAATAAATGGTAAATATATAAATACCGAGACGCATGCAATTTTACATCGAGAACAAACATAAATATTTATTAGATAGAAATATAACTTCGCTCAGCGATGAAATTAATTGTTAATTTTTCACTAGAGATGAAACGGATATCCGGTAACTATCCGGCCGGATACCGGATAGTAATTCAGTATACGGCCGGATACCGGATAGTAAGATTAAAAAAAATCTTATTCTTTTACACAAGGCAAATCACACAATCGGTTATGGACGCCATTTATTAATATGATCGTACGACAAAAATATTTGTTTTATTAATTAGTTTAGTACTCAAAATTAAGAATTGGCAAATTGTGGTGAATGAATACCAAATTCTCGGCATTTGTTTGTAAGAAGCGACTCCGCTTGGCTTCGTATACCAGACCAGCTTCTGAAAATAGTCTTTCGCTGTAAACGCTACTGACAGGTGCTGAAAGATAAATTCTAGCAAACCTTTACAACTGCGGGTACTGATGCAAATTAACTGACGGCCATATGGGTCGTGATTGTGATCAATTCAAGATGTGTAAGAAGCGTCATGTAACGCGATAAAGGGCCGAATATCCGGCGCTCCGGCCTGATAGCTTGCCGGATATCCGGTTCCGGCTAAACCACTATCCGTTTCATCTCTATTTTTCACTGTTAAAGAAATATTATTCCATTTGTAAATAGTCTAGGTAGTGGTTAGATGGGACGCCCCGGTTAAACGGGATTAATGTAGTAATGTGATAACACTACATAGGCTGATTCGGTTGGCATCAAAGTTCTCTAAACTCAGGCCTTTTCACGGCAGTAATGTATGAGTGAGATAGATATATTTTTCGTGTTGCCAATTTAGTTTAGTTACAATTTGGTGCTAAAAGAATCAGCACCACTGTTATACTAAAACGATAAAATTGCACTAAGCTCTAGGCACGCTGGGGCGGCAAGACGTGCGCACCAAAACGAACTGTATTGACAAATAGAAAAAGCTCATTATTCAACGAAATGTTTTTGACGGTGCGAGCGAATTCTGCAACGTGGTCGCGTAGCCTTTGCCACAGAAATTTAATCTTTATGTATAACTATATAAGTTCGTTTCGATATAAGGAAAATAAACTGCGCGCGTCTTGCCGACCAGGCCATGTAGCATGACCGCGTAGACATAGTTTTATCTCTTTCAACCGTCAGATTCATCACAAAACATGTCACACCAAGCCATGTTCAGTACAAAAAGCTCAAAATGACGTCATTTGCTCGACAAATCTGTCAGTTGAAAGAGATACAACTTAAGTCTATACAGTCATGCTAAGCCTACTAGTGTGCTCGGGGCTTAAAGTCCGTTACAGCTACTAATTACATTACCTAATGTAATAAAATCGATAGTCAAGTTATGAGCATTAAACTGCACACTGCTATGAGATTTGATCTCCTACTAACAGCCTCTTTCATATCAGTTTAATTAGCGAGATAAGGTTTGATGATAGCTTCAAGGAACCACGTGTCGGAGAACCTAAGGTGGTCGCCAGGTGTCGATAGGAACACCAGTTTTCCATCTTTCTCCATCTGTTTCAGGCCGAGACGATCCTGAAAGGATAAAACACAAGTTATTAAATTACGTGACATTCGGAGGTAGTTAAACAAGAAGGATTCAATTCACAAATTCCACTAAAATTACTTATGTGTACCAACAAAAAAGATCCCATCGAAAAATAGCCTTTGAACCAACTACTACATTATCAAACTTCAAGCTGCCATATCTCAAAACTGACTAGATGTGGATTGCGTCCTTTTTTAGGGTTCCGTACCCAAAGGGTAAAACGTGAACCCTATAACTAAGACTTCGCTGTCCGTCCGTCAGTCTGTCACCAGGCTGTATCTCACGAACCGTGATAGTTGAAAATTTCACAGATTATGTATATCTGTTGCCGTTATAACAAAAAATACTAAAAAAAATAATTAAGTGGGCTACAACATACGTGATTTTTTTGCTCGTTTTATAGATGATGGTACGGGACCCTTCGTGCGCGAGTCCGACTCGCACTTGGTCTAATTATCATATTCACAACAATCTAACTATGAAATGAAATGACAAAATTCGATTATGAAAAAACGGTATACCATAACCCAAATCAAACGGTAGCCATAACTTATTCGAGATATCGAAAATTGGCTTAGACAAAGGAGGCCGTAAAGTCAACTTTTCTGTTTTAGGCGAGATATTTGAAACTGAAGTGGAATATAAACCATTATATGTTGCAATTTCAGATGAATTATCCACGTCTGTAATTTTCAGTTTAAAAATTATTTTTAACAAAAAACAAAAACCGACTTCAAAAACCTAGGTGCACTAAAAAGCTACAAATAACCTTACAATTCATTACATTTGGAGTAGGTGCCAATCAACGTCGGACAAGGCAAATACACACATGAATTGGCACCGACTCCAAATGTAATGAATTGTAAGGTTATTTGTAGCTTTTTAGTGCACCTAGGTTTTTGAAGTCGGTTTTTGTTTTTTGTTAAAAATAATTTTTTTTCACGATTTTTAGTGTCAATAATCGTTGAAAATTTGCAAATATTATCACCTTATAACAGCCTTATAAAAGTAAAAATTTACAGCCAAAAAAAAATCACCCCCCCTTTCCACCCCTTTGGGGTGGGTTTCGATCTTTGTTAACAATCCGTATTAAACAAAAAAAGATTTTTCGAAATCGGTTCACTAACGCCGGAGATATGCTGTAGTCCGGATTGGACCCCCATTTCACCCCCTACATATTTTTTCTTTCAAAATTCCTGAAAGACGTGTTTTTTTATTTTGTATGTTAAATACATATACAAAGTTTCAAGTCGTTCAAAAAATATTTTTGAAATTATGCGACCTTCAACCCCCCATTTCACCCCCAAGGGGTTAGATTTCTGATAATATTTTTGAAATGGGACCAACCTTGAAGAATTTCCTAGCAAACTTCAAAAAAAATTTCGAAATCGGTCGACAGACGCCGGAGATATGCGGTAACATACATAAAAAAAAAAAAAAAACATAAAAAAACATATGGGTCGAATTGAGAACCTCCTCCTTTTTGAAGTCGGTTAAAAATAAATATGATCTTGTTAAATAACTAACCAAACACGAAACTTAACACTACATTATCAATCCTATAATCCCCAAAAGGGGTAAATAGAGGCGCTACTATTACATAGCGTCGATACATATTTCTACATATTATTAACATAAACACTGCGTTATTTTTTTTTAATACGAACCTCTAAGTAAATTTTCGACTCCTGGAGTGTTATAAGCTTCTTGGCTTGTCCGGGCGCATAGTACCCGAACCACTCAGTCTCTCTCGGCTGCACTATCGAGTCGTTGTTGAACTTGACCAACACCAAGTGCTCCAGTTTCAACAAATTGTTGATGTACGTCTTGTTGATGTTCACCTCGTTGTTGATATCTGATAGGAACAAGCTCTTGGCTTTATATGTCTCTTCATCGAGAGGGTCGTGCCAGTATGTCGCTTGCACAAGAGCTTTTTGAACCCAGCTGTAATTAAAAATAATTAAAACTAATTATGATGAACATGTAGCAATCATGTAGTCTCGTGGGCAAGAACGCCCGCCTTGAACGTAAGGGGTGCATGTTCAAATCCCGGGCCCGCACCTCTGAGATAATTTTCATGTGCGAATGTCATTTTGAACAATGATTACCACTTGCTGAACGGTGAAGGAAAACTTCATGAGGAAACCTGCACGTCTATAGAAAGGCGTGTGAAGTTCACCAACCCACACTGGGCCAGCATGGTGGCTAAGTGGTAATCTCCCTCGTATTGAAAGGGAATGTGCCCGGTATAATGGCGATACACTCGCCCCCTATCACATTGGGACCAAAATACATCGGCGAAGTGTTGGCGAACTGCAGTGCACCGCTGCCTACACCTTCGGGGAATACAGGCGTCATGACGATGATGTATGTATGTAGCAATCTTATAGATTATTTTCATAATACATCATCAGCTCACAATTTTTTCCTTTAACTTTTAGCAAGTATATTACTACATCCTAGCTGTGCCCAAGACTTCACCCGCGTGGAATTTAGGGTGATTACCCGGAAAAATGGGTTTAATTTTTCCCGTGGAACCCAAATTTTTGTTCTAGAATAAAAGTAGCCAATGTACTCCTTTTATCATCAGCTACCTGCCAGTGAAAGTCCCATCATAATCGGTCCAGCCGTTTGGGCGTTTACCCGGAACAAAGAGACAGACAGACAATTTTAAATAAATTGCGTTTTTTATAGGCGTCGTATATATATTGTCATATGCATTTGATAAATAGGTGTTATTTTAATATTTCATGCAGACACTTCTAATGATGCTGATTCCGTGGGCGCCAGAATAAGAACACAAAATTTTACACCACGTAAAGTATCGTTCTCTCGCTCATACAATACGGCCGTGTGAAGGACGGCAACAGAACCAGCTTTTACGTCAGTACTTATTGTTTGAGAACTATGTAATGTTTGTTACCAAACATCAATATTATCCAACATCGGATAAACAAGGAAAATGAGCGCCAACTCTCGACCTTCGCACATCGTCCCTTACATACTTACAAGACGGTTTTGCAACGCGACGATGACTGCTTACAAATGTGATAAAGATAATAAATATGGTACTATATAAGGTAAAGTAATAAATGTTCTTTCTGAATAGGGTACCTACTGAATAATTAAAGCTTTGCAATAATTACGGGAATGTTAGCGGACTTCATTCTCATATACAGTGCGTGTCTTTTACCACAGAAATTCAATCTTTATGTATGTTGACACACAGTTTGCTTTGGTGTTGGAAAAATGTTTGCAGGACTGCGTCTTATCGTCACGCCCCAGGGTCCCCAAATTAATTAAAATTTTAAATTATTGGAATAACCTGGACATTGATTCTACATACATACATACACACACATAATACACACACACACACTTCAAACACATAAAGAGCGAATTTTTATTATTATTATTTCTTCATTATTATTATTGCCACATGTAACTTACGCATTTTAAGGAAATGGGCGCTAAAATTGCAACACAGTTTTAAACTTTCGCAAATGTCAACGTTTTTATTTTTATGGCTTCACTGTTATTTTGTGCCAAACAAATTTTATTTATATTTATATAACTAGTTAATTTAGGAACTAATCAAAGTAAATACCAACGGCAAGGGGAAGTGGCACTTGCCCAATTTGAGACACACTGATATTATAAGGTCTTAAATTCAACACATATCTTAAACATCACTCATTATTACATTTAAATTCAAGTTATTGTATTTTAAAATAGTTCTTGAGTACATATTAATAACCATACCAAAACATCACCATTCACCAACTATCCAATACACTAATATGGATGAAATTAAAAATAAAAGTATTCTGGGAATCAAATCAAACATTTTTGTAAGGTTACACTTCATAAATATCACAGAAATTAACAATCTTATTGTGTACATACTTGCTATAAGCTGCGTAGTTGAGCAGTTCCCTGATATAGTCACAGGACTTGTGCTGCAGGGCTCCACAGTGTGGCAGGCCGTACACCCCCTGGTGCTGCCCTCCAAGAGATATCACGTTCTTGATTGGAGGTAAAATATGACCGCAGCGCTGGACAACGGCTCGTCTGGTGCCAAATAATAAATGGCAAGAGCAAATTAAATAAATAAAAATGGGTGATGAATATGATGGAGATAATAATCATTATAAAGATGGCAGATGAACCGTCACCATTAAATTCATAGAAATGTACTATTAATAGTTTCATTGTAGCACACTTTCTTACTCTAAATTCTTGTAAACAGTTTTTAGATTAATATGTGGAAGGAAAATGTTTTTAATATATCAAGCCCTGCGTGAAACATTATTGATTAAAAGCCGAAGTGACTCAAGCGCCATTTTGGTAACTTTGCATGAAACCCAGCTCAAAATATGGAGAAAAATTCCCTGATTCCAACCATACAGGATGTTTCAGAAGTCCGAAATAATACTTTGACGTTTGCATCAGTATCAAGTATATAACTAAATGGTATAACAAAATGATCAAAATTCAAACAAGTTTTTCCAACTATTTTTTTTGTGTCGTCAATTTCTATAACTCTAATATCTCGAGACCTATGTAAAATTTGCATGTTCTGTTTTGTAAATATGTATTGGTAGTCGCGCCTCATTAGTGTAGTTTACACTGCTGAATAGGGTTTTTGATGTACCCAAAGGCCAGAACACACATGAACACTTACATGAACTGACTGCCTTGTGAGAAACCAATGGCGTTGAAGCCCTCTTTCAACTGCAGGTCTTCTCCAAGGACCTTGCACACATACTCCACTTGTTTGTTGGGGTCCATAAAGTATCCATTTTCAAGGTCCTCAATAGTCGAGTTGCCGATCTGTAGGGATGTCACATAGATGCCAGGTATGTACTTCTCAAGGAATGCTTTGAAAATACCGAGACTGAAGCCTGCACAGCATGTGTCCCCTGTAGAGTACAAAGTTTTTAGCAGGATTTACATTCTATACTTACATAAAATTAGATAGATAAGATATAGTGACTTGATTATCTTTTTTAGTAGGACTGTTGTCCCAATTCTGTTAAATTTTGTCATAGCTTTAGAAAACATTTTTCATAACAATATAGATTTTTATAGTAAAATATGTGGGTGGGGCTTTAGTGAAGTCGACCAAATATGCAAAAGTATGAATTAAGAAGTGTAGTAAAATAATTATTTATTTACATTAAAAACCAGACACAATGAAAATAAAAATACAACGGTAGAATTATTAACTAAATAATATAATACAGAAGAAAATTAGATATTTATTTAGGTACTTCAGTGATTTATAATAATGTTTAAAAAGTAAGATTATTTTCTAAAGTCATGTTATTAAGTACAAAGAAGTCAGTATGCTCAGATTACTTTATTGCTATGTATTTTTAAGTTTACGTTGTATTATATTAATTTTATCTGCTTCATGTAATGCGTACGTAATAAACTGGACTACTAAGATAATAATTTTAATTATAACTTACCCATTCCATGCCACAGGACAATAGGCGTGGAATTAGCGGATATTAATTTTATAAATAAAAGAAAAGCTAACAACTTCATGTCGACAAGGATATATCGCATAAAAAAAATAATAATTCCGTGTTAAAATTATTTTCAAAACAAACAAATCGGGAGAGAAACGAAAACGTACTGATTTTTTTGTAAACAAACTTTATGTCATGCCCACTGATCACCACTGTCATGCCATAAATGTCAGCAAATCTGAAACGTCGACGTGACATTGACAGCGACTTGATTTTTAAACACGTATAAATATAAATATGCGGGAGTGTTATTCCTAACTCCATGGCGTACATAGTTACTTAAAACAACTATAGATGGCGTTGTTCCTGTATGAGTGTGGAAATAAAAGTAAGCCTTCTGGGGCAGTTGGGTAATATGAAAATAGATGGCGTTAGTGACAATAATATGATATCATCTCATATTCTTATCATACATCACATCATCACGCCTGTATTCCCAAAAGGGGTAGGCAGAGGTGCACTGCAGTGCGCCCACTTTTCGCCAATGTATTTTGGTCCCAATGTAATAGGGCGCGAGCCTATCGCCATTATATCGGGCACATTCTCCCTCAATACGAGGGAGATTTTTGGGCACCACGCTGGCCCAGTGCGGGTTGGTGAACTTAACACGCATTTCTATAGACGTGCAGGATTCCTCACGATGTTTTCCTTCACCGTTTCATAGCAAGTGGTAATCTCGGGTGAAAATGATATTCGCACATAAGCCCAGGGTTTAAACCCGCACACTATGATTGCAAGGCGTGCGTTTGACCACTCGGCTACCATTATATCTTTATAGCCAGCCCCATTGCACTTGAGATTCATCCAAGTAGCTAAGTATATCTACTATATTACAAACTACTTTATCTAAGTATCCTGCAATCGAACTAGGAAATATATAGGAAAAAGGGCATACCACCTTCTAAAAAACGCTCCCAAATGTTAAAACCTACAACCTTTTGGACAAGTTAAGTTATATATTTAATAAAAAAACAAAATCATTTCATCTTGAGTTTATTGACGTTTACCATGGTTTAGAATGTAGGAAGGTAAACTAATTTATCTACCTAAATCAATACAAACTTAATAGCCTATTCACTCACAGATAAGTTAGATCTGCGTCACAACACTCTTAATAAGACAGTAAATTTAATTCAGGATAAAATAAACTGATTAAAGTACGTACCTACTTAGTGTAACCTACCTAAAAATATGATTAAAATAATTTTTAAGCTAGGCAATTCACATTACCTAATGCTTACCTACTTACTTTCTAAATCATAATTTCCAATTTTTGTAGGTAGATACATAGGTAAGTAGGTAGGTACTTACTAACATTGTAGATATAGACTTGGTTAGTACCTTAGTACAGTTGTCACTCATCAAAAACGTAGGCCATATTTAAGTGTGGGTAGGTAAAATGGTAGATATTTGTTCCTACCCACCTACCTCCTAAATTGAGAATGTGTCAGCCTTACATAATGTACGTACCTATCATTCTACTCTCAGAGTAAAAATTAGGCCAATGGTGCTGATTTTTAGGCATCAAACCAAACTGCGTACAGTAACAAGTATATTGTTGTCCTACTCAGAATCAAAATGTATGAGCAAGACAGCAATATGCTTAGTGTCGTTAATATAAGTCGTATTAAACAATTAAATAGAATCCGTAAAATAGTTTTATTTCAACTAAATTGAGGTCAATATTGCCAGTGTATAGGTAGATGAAAAACAGCAGGGTTATTAAGTAATTCGATTGCAAATCCATTTTAATTACTTTCTGTCAAAACAGAGCGGTCAAAATGTATGGAAAAACCGCCATGTTTTGGGGTTTCCAATTAGGGTTACCAACCGTACTATAAAATATAGTATTGTACTATAGTTTAGCTCTGCGTACTGTATATTGTTGAAAAAAAAATAGTACGCAAAAGTACTATATTTTTAAAAGCATTTATTATTGTTTATTAAAAAGCAACATCTCTGAAAAAAATACGCATCCATATATTTATTTTTGCCTTGGATGGAGATTTGCGCATATACTATAGCGTGTTTCGTAACGTAACGACAACTAAACGAAACTCTCACTGTCAACTTTTTGTAGGATTTTTGTGAATGTACTATATTTTTGAGCAATGTACTATATATTTTACGACTCGTGGCTGGAAAATACTATATTTTTGAAAAAAAATAGTTGGCAACCCTATTTCCAACGAATGCTGTTCGCAACTAATGTTATCTACTTATTTGCTTGGCTGGGCTAATAATAGCTGCATTAACGAATTGGTTTCTCTAAGTGTTTTCTTGTTCCATTGGCTATGACTACACTGAACATTCTGGTAGGCTATTAGTGATCTTGATAACACTACATACTGCAATTCTAGGAAAAATATAACTGCCATATAGATATTTCATATGATGAGGATAGAACACTGAACCTATTGTAAACATTTCTTTATAAGTAAGTACCTATCTATACTCCATTTGTTATAGCATTCGAAAGAAGTTAAAAAAGGTTCTTTTTATCGTACACTTTGTAACAAAAGTAATAATTAACATATTACAGTTACCTACTATTGACGCCCAATTTATTAGAATATTTATTAAACCAGCAGTCTTACTGTAACTAATCATTTTCACTATTTATCTTATTTAATTAAGTGGCTTTCATTTAGATATATATATTTTTTTCAATTTAAAATAACAGTGTCGATACATAAAACCTAAAGAAGCAGGGATGAATAATACCGTGAACGTTTTTTGTTTCACTATAATCCTACCAAATCTAAAATGTTACATAATACCTTCATCCGTTGTGACAACAGCATCTTTCTTATTTTGCCGGTTTATGTTGGCAGTCAAATTGACGTAAACAATGTTCCGTGATCGGTGATTGTCATTCACATGTGAATACTTCTGAATGCTACGCCTTGTTTGTTGTTATTACCGAATTTTAGTAATTTTGTTGTTATTTGGTACTGTTTTTCCATTGTTATTGTTTTGTTTTTGAAATAAAATGTTTTGCACTCCTGCTTCTACGTGCCTCTTATTTCTAATGTTCTATCAAATGGAGTATAAGTAATACACTATAGTTCTTGTCCCTTTCAACTTGATACTAAGATAGGTAAGTACTTATGCAAGTTTGTTATACATTATTTCCAATCAAAGATTAGTAGGTATACCTATAATTATTTTACCTAGTTGGTATCTGTGGATATTATGGCCACGGATCAATTTATATTGCATATAACTTCTATAAGTACAGCCAATAAAGTTTTGCTTAATCTATTACCTACCTATTAGCACCTAAGAGAGTAGGTAGGTACATATTAGCATCGAAATTAATATTTGAAACTTTTTCAGACACTTGAAAAGTTGATGACATTATTATATTTATTATAGTCATAATTAAATGCCGACTTCTAGTTAGGTAGGTAGTAGACTAATAATATGTTGTAGGGCCTTTATAAAATGTAATATCTTCAAAACTATCTAAATAACCCTGCACTTCATCCATAGCTGTCTTTTATTACTTAATGAAATATATCTAATTATATAATATTTGCATCAAATACATAATAATAGTTCGTAAAAAAAAAATTATTTCTTTCGAAGCGCACGTACCACCCAACGTCATGATGTAATAGTGTCCATGATTTTTTTTTTCTTGTAAGAATAAACAAGATGTTTTTTTTATTATTAATAAAAAACCATCTTAAACCCCCCATTGTCTCATAGACCCTATAACAGTTTTTCCTTAAATTTAAATTAAATTAAACTAGTTATCATAACCGTTAACCTACACATCACAGTCTCATAGTTATATTAAAGGAAATCACTATAGTCTGTTAAACCAATGAATCACGTTGGGATAAAAGATCTTTGGGAATATCAGATCTCTGGAATATTCCAGAATAATGGTAGATTATGACACATTATTAAACTACAGTCATTATTGTAACGACCGGACCTTGTCAACTCTACAATTAGGGTTAATTTACATAATATTGCATTTTAATTATACACAAAATATACATACTTGTACGTTAGGGACTAGCGCACATCTGTGCTCTTCTCGGAAAAAGTACTGTGATTAAGTCCTTTAGTTAAATGCCTTTTTCTTCTTCAGAAAAGGCATAATTTTGAAAATTATTTAACAAATAGCACATATATGACAGGATTTTCCATCATTCAATTCAAGTTAGCACAGATTTACGTTAATCCTATATTTGTTCAGTTAATTATGACGCTGTAATTAAAGAAATCCGATTTTAGTCAGTGATCCGACGTGATTCCGATCTAGCCGATAACTAGATTGTACAGCCTCAGTTAATACTAATCAGATCTCTTCATTACAATATCCTCATGGAATCTGTGCGCTTCATTATCTTCTGTTCCAAGCTCCGGATTTTCGGGGATTCGAAGTAGTCGCTGGAGTCGGAGGACTCGACCGGCCAGTGCCTGGCGGCCGATCGAATCCGTCTCGCCCTCGTATCCGAGTCGTACATAAGAGTGTGTGTACTCCCCTTTCGGGATCTGAACGGGATCCTGTAAGGTGTACTGCTCTGCACATCAGACATCGATCGGATATGTCTTCTATACTTAGACTCCTTCGTGAGAGGCGAAAATATCAGCATAGTCTGACCCGGCTCTGCAGACCTGGAAAAGGAAAAATCCCGCGTTAATTGCATGTCATTTAGCTCAATTACCCTATTAACATAACAGATAACGTAATCTCAGAACAGAATGGTTTGGTATGATAACATGGTTTGCTGAGAATTTATGTAGAAATGCTAATTTAACAGATAGGTATTTGTGCGACTAGACATGACGTCACATTATGTGATGTATAGTGTACCTAATCATTAATTTTCATAAGTAATGCCTAAAAATAGCTGTTATCAGTTAAATACACAGGTTATCTGCTGACATTTGTTACTATGTTGTTTTAATAAAAGATTTTTTATTGACGTAGAAATGTGTGTGGGCGTCGCGTCGTCGTAGTCTTATTAATAAGCTAAGCAATGATATTAAAAGTACAGATACCTAAATGTGCCAAAAACAATTTGATCTAAATGGGTGAATTAATGCCATAGCCTATACGCCTTGACATCAATTATCTGAGTACGTAGACGTCAAAGTTACGGAGAAGTTTCAACGTGTGAACATGTTAAATAAGAATTACGGTAATTTATCATATATGTATTGTGATTTGTAAGTAGGTATAGTTGCTCTTTTTCTTGTACAAATTAAATCAAATAGGTTATGCTTCAGTGTAAGACGACAATCTTAACAATGTCAGAATCAGTACAACCAGTTGAACGAAGACAAATTAATTTATTGTCACGGGACTTAGTGCGCACCTATTCTAATGTGCTTGTTTGTCACGTTAAATGTACGGTGCTGTTGACACGTTATTAAAAACGTCTTACACAGGTATAATATCAAAGCCACATTAAAAACTAAACCTTTAAGTATCTTTAGGCTAATCAATCAGTCCAAAATAATGAATATAAAGGTACTTTTTAAAAGATATAAGCTAAGCAATAGAGTAGTACAATAGGCATTGGTTTCGATTCTGTAGTAGGTATACAAACCACAACCAAACTAAATTTGAAAGCACAAAAAATATTGCCATCTTGCTCTATCATTACGATCGTAAACAGGACGGGAATAGCGTCGCCGTTGTATAGGTTTCGGTATAGGTATTAGGTAGGCAATCTAACATTTAAATTGAAGGTTGTGTACAAAACCTACAAGGTAATTGAATAAACGCTGATAATGTAAGGACGAACCGAACTAATAGAACAAAAACAGGTAGGTGCGCGAATTACAAGGTTAAACTACCTACTAGGTGAACGATAAGTAATAGGAAGACCTCCTTGCGTAACGAAACTGAGCGAAACTTGTTCATGTGTAATGGAACGCAACCCTACGTAAGTATAATCTGTGGCGGCGCGGTTTCCCGCCATTATTGTAATATTTTGTCTGTCACCTGTAAAACTCGGTAAAACGTTTTCATAAACAATACAGTTCTACGATATACTTTATAGTTTTATTGCTATAGAACGCATAATTCTGTGCCAAACTAAATTAAATTTTGCCACGTTGTCTAACTAAACGTATACGAATACCATCTTGGTCTACCTTGCTTGAATTACCTATTAACTTTTAGTCTACTAGTATTTTGTAATTGTTATAGGTAAACTCGATTTCATTTACAAACAACCCACAATCTTATTTATCAGCACTTAAATGATAAAACTCAAAAGCAAATCAAAGAGTTTTCTGTATGGTCTTGTGTCTTCTCTTATTGTTTTTGTGTTTTTGCCCTTTTGATTTTGAGATTTTGTCCTAAAAAACATCACGACGTACAAATCATGGGGACATATTATAATGGAGCTTTCCCCCCGCGGAGGGGCATTTTGAGCCCGCGCTGCGGTAAATTTTTCTGCTTTATCTGATTCCGCCATTGTTGTTTTCCCATATAGTTGCCGTATACAAAAGGTACATGAGATAACAACAATGGCGAAAAAATCACCACAGAGCTATACGAAGAGTGGAGTAGTTATGGGTGCTCTAGATACTCTATGGTACAAATACATCGTGAGATTATCTGACGTAAGTAAACGTCAAGTCCCACACAAAATTGGACGTGTGAACTTTTTTTTTTGAACTGTCAAATGTTAGATGATGCTCCGACTTTGAAATAATAACTCGTTGTCCGCCATCTTTATCACTGTCATCACCCATTTTTATGTATAATGTGTATTGTTTGAATTTGCCCAATGCTATTAATTACGTGACACTAGCTGAAATACTCGCTAAACGCAGGTTGAGCCATTCCTCATCTTATTCCATTAAATATTATCATTTCATTACGTAAAAAAGAGAAAAAAAGTTGGTATACGGCCTTTGCGTCAGCTGTGTGCTGAGATACTTGAGTTCTCGGGATAATGTAGAGACGTCTCAACAACCTGACCCCAACTGCATTGTTTCCGTATCATACATATTAATGAAAACGACGCCGAGAGGGTCAGTGTCACAATAAAACCTCAATTATTGTCAAGAACTTGAAACAAAGATGGTTATAAATAACATGAGGATAGCGTCAAAGTTCGGTATTGTGTACCGTGTACATGTCTTATATTAATTGAACTAGCTGTGCCCGCGACTTCGCCCGCGTGGACTTTAGGGAGATTACCCGGAAATATGGGTATTATGTTTTTCCCGCGGAACCCTAATTCTAAAATTAAAGTAGCCTAAGTTACGCCTTGGAACGTCAGCTATCTGTCAGTGAAAGTCCCATGGAAATCGGTTCAGCCGTTTAGAAGTTTACCTCAAACAAACAGGCAGACAGACAAAAAAATTTAAAATTGCGTTTTCGTTATAGGTATCGTATATACTTTCATACGCATTTGGTAAAAAAGTGTTATTTTGATATTACAAACAGACACTCCAATTTTATTTATTTGTATGTATGTATGTATATGTATGTATGTATGTATGTATGTATGTATAGATGATAACTATTATAAGCATCCTGTATTCATTGTACTGCGATTCAACAATTTCTTGTTGTGTCGCTCATACATTACCACTATGATAAGGACGGCAATACACATTAGTGTAGTTGTGTTCAGTTTCAACAAATCCATATTCGCCTATTATTTCGCTTATACTATTTCGTACTGACAAACAATTGCTGAACAGAGTCCTTACCACCAACTCTTAAAGTATTGGTGTTTAAATACTGACTTTTTAACAGATTTAGTGCTAAGTTAACTACTACTACTACAGCCCTTTTAACGTCCCACTGCTGGACATGGGCCTCCCCTCAATGCGAGGGGGATTCAGGCCATAGTCCACCACGCTGGCCCGGTACGGGTTGGCAGACTTCACACATCTATCGAGAACTAGTCAAGGTCCCTAAGACGTGCAGGTTTCCTCACGATGTTTTCCTTCACCGTTTCATAGCAAGTGATAATCTCGGATGAAAATGAGATTCGCACATAAATCCCAGAGGTACGAGCCGGGGTTTGAACCTGCACACTTTGATTGCAAGGCGTGCGTTCGACTACTCGGCTACCACTGCTCGGCTACTATTCCTAAGTTAACTATCGAAAAATAAATTAATATTAAAAACCTTGCTGCAAGACAAGTGGTGATAACTGCCGTGGTGTTAGGGCGCATATCAAGACAAGACCTCTGTCACGGATTGTCTCAGTCGCTCTCTGTCTTATTTCATACGAGAGAAAGATAATCCACATATCCTGTGACATAAGTCTAGTCTTGGCGCTCATGCTACAACTACTGGTGATAAGGCCGTAGATACTATAAATGTCATGGAATATTGTTCGCACGCCCTGGGCCCCAAGTCTACTAACACTACCGTCATGGAAATAACATCTTGTATCAATGGTAACTAGAATATGACTAGTCAATTTACATCAAGGTGTAAAAACTAATGTACAATATCTAATGTCTACACTGCTCATATTCCAGCTACTATATAACACTATTAGTAGACTTGAGGCCCTGGACGCTCTGCGATGCGATGGCCCTTAGTGGGACTTTGAGTATCTAGACTTTGAGTATGAGGACTATGAGATTAGTTGGCCTTGAGATCCAAATTCCATTTCACACTTCACGAGTAAATTCTCTATATGTACCTACCAATTAACATCATTATTTTATAAGTTAACCTAACTATACTAAGATGTCTGATCTCTCCTTGACGCAATCGTAAAATAGTAAAATATACAATGGAAACGGGAATAAATTCTCCACTGTTGGAAAGTATAAACAATTTACGGGGGTTACCATCTGTTTCATGTTGTTTTGTTGTATTCCCAGATAGGTAGGTACCTACCGTTTTCTAAGCGCGCCTTCTTTGGGACCGTCAGAATTAACGCTTGATTCACATTTAACAGGGTTCTGTTATACTCTTGTTAACATTTGCACCCTTAAGGAGCTTGGAAGCTTTGAGCTTTGAGTTTGGAAGCGAGCGTCTACAGCGTGCGACGCCGCGTCAGAGCGACAAATAGATGTTGTATGCAAATGTATGAAATTCTAGGGAACATCATTCGAGCACAGCGACACTAACGCAGCAGCAGTGCTGCAATGACGCCAGACGCGACGCCACTAACGCTATAGACGCTCGCTTCCAAAGTCTACCATCAAATTGTATGTAAAATTGGTGACAACTTGGCAGTTAAGGAGGCCTTATCACCACCTGTTTTGAGGCAACGTTTTCAATATTGCTTTCAATTTTTGACAGTTAACTCAGTAGGTACAATATCTGTAAAAAAATATAATAGTGAAACAACAATACTAAAAGAGGTGATGGTATGTTAAATACTTGACGATGTTTCGGTCTAGTGTTTTTATACAGTTAGTAACCACTGTGTCAGTCCTGTTGACATCAAACTAAACGTATTGCCGTCCTTCTCATCGCCATAATGTATTAGCGAAACGGCATTATTTTTAGTGTTGTCAAATTTAGATAAGTTGTAAATTGGATACAACAAATTCGATATCACTGTCATTCAATTTATAGTAAGTAGCAGTACCTACTCTATTTAAAAAATAATGGAACAAGGTTGCTTAATTAAAATTAATAGATGTAGTCACGCTACAATCGATTTCAGGGAACTTTTCCTTTCATTGGATTTTTAGTTATGCAATTAGTGTGCAATAAACAAGTAATTATATATCCAGAGTTTCGGAGCTTTTGCTAACATTTGTCATTTTTGTGCGTGAGTTTAATGCTCAGACCATAGAGCTGGTCTGTCTATCTGGTATGTGCTTTAACGTTATCGTACTGACGTCAGATTGTCTATGCCCAAACGTTTAAGACAAGATGGCATCAATGTGACCCATTTTGGTGCAATCTTTTTAACGTCTTTTTGCACATAGGTATCTGTAATTTTTCAATGTCACTGTATGCAATTATACGTAGGTAGGTAAGTAGGTATATTCTGTTTCGAGATCTTCCGTCTCTACTCTGACCTCTCTCGAGCTACTTGTAAATGACAACTTCCTGGTGAAGTCAGCTGTGTTTCAAGTAAAAAACAACCGTAGGGCTGCCCATACTTACCTACTTACTTTAGGTAAGTAGGTACTAGCGGATACCCAACGTGTTACTGCGCCAAAAATAAATACATTTTGTGGTCTAAAACCATTCTTGCATTATTGCCTTTCTAATGAAACCGGTTTGGGGCACATCGGTTGGATGATTTCAATGTGCTTTTATAGATAAGTTTGTGAGCACAAAGTGTTCATACTAAGCAAAGACAGATAAACCTAAACTAACCTAACTGTAGCCCTAAAAATATCTGTCACCTCTTTTGTGCTTTGACCTTAAAATGCATACAGTAATCGAATGTGGAACCTACGTATATACTACTCTTACGAGATACGGCCACAAATATTCAGTAAAATGAAATTTTGCACACAAGACTCGAAATAACATTCATTTTCGAATTTCAATCAAATTTTGTCATGCATTCAAAAACAGTTAATAAAAAATCATTTTTTACACAAATTATACAATTCTGTACTCGATACTCATGTATATTATTTGGAGTTCTGAAACGTCAAGTGGGTATATTTATTAAAAGGAGGTAGAGACTTAAGCAATTTTTGTCTATGATTTATACTGTGTAAGGTGAAGGCAAAGCTTGCGAGAAAACCTGCACAGAGAAGCTCGTCAAGCAAGTACAGCGATACACGCCAAACTCGTGACGTAACCAGCCCAAATCAAACCGATCAAGCGGTTTCGTAACTATCTTAACTCAACGTCGCGATATTTTAACACCAAAACTACCGTCAGCCAATCTTTGTTACAACAAAATATTAGCATGTTTTATAACTGAATACTGTCGCAATTTAATCGATCAAAGTTTTATAATTGAATACTATTCAATGAAAAAATTAATGGTAGTGGAATGTATACGATTAGATACATAAAAGTGTCTGAAAGACGTCATATATATATATATATATATATATATATATATATATATATATATATATGTATATATATGACGTCTTATATATATATATATTTATATATATATATATAAATCAATTGCTGTTCGTTAGTCTCGCTAAAACTCGAGAACGGCTGGGCCGATTTGGCTGATTTTGGTTTGTAAAATGTTTGTCGTAGTCCAGGGAAGGTTTAAACGGTGTGAAAATAGGGATTAATTATTATTTATTAAATATCCAATCATTGACATTAGAGTAAAACGAGAAACCATAAACAGAGAAACGTACACGAGTAACCATGGTAACCACAGACAATGACGCAAAATATGGCAGCTAATGTATGAAGGATGACAATCTCCTTTGGGAAAATATGGACAAATTGCGAGGAAGATAATAAGAAGATAGGATGCAAATAAAAAAAGGCTTTAATGTGCTATTTCAAACACACAATATATGTTTTGCTAGAATTAAAAAAATATATAAAATTCTGACTGTCAATTAATTGGTTGTATAATGTTTATATTTGAGTCGTCAACGTTTGTCAGTACTTGAGAACTATATTTACAGTTATTGTTTTAAAATGCCAAGGAGAAGACGAGCTGACGTAGGTCGTCGAAGTCAATCTAATGTACGACGAGCTACCTCACGTTCAAACTGCACTGATGACCAGCGAGAGACAGATAACGATAACTTTCGTATTGGTATGGCAATTAAAAATGTTTATGTTGTTGAAAATGGCAATGTCTGACATTACAGATAAAAAAAAATACAGCCATTTTAGAGACGGTAGAGCTTAAATGTCGTTAGAATAGGTGATGTACACCGGGTCATCGGACATTTAACGTTTATTAATTCCAAGGCGGTACGAAGTTCGCCGGATCAGCTAGTCTAACGTATAAAATTGGACCTGTGAAACTGTAAAATGTTAAGAAATGCTCCCTCTATGAAATATGAACTTGTAGGACTTGATAAAAGGTAAAGTCACATAAATGTTGGGACGCAAAAATGAAGATGTTACGAAATTTAATAATCCTTAGTAAGGAAAATCCACAAAGTAGTCCTAATACCTATAGGTTTGAATAGTGAGTTCATCGAAAAAATGCTTAGTTCTTTAATCAATGGTTTTCTATGGTATATATATGTATCTAGTAAAGTATCCAAAGAACCATTGGGAGTGGCTGTAGTACCTAGTGACGTTATTACCAGACTACCTACAGCAATTTCTAAATTTACTTAAAGCAGTCGGCAGTTGTGTGCACTCCAAAAAAAAACGGAATTCTTGTAACATTTCGCATCATTTGCAGTCCAGATTTAGACGTTTGCAACGGGTTGGTTAAGACATCAAATGCAAATCGCAAAACGTAGATAGGTTAGTAAGACGAGAAATAGTACTACCTGTAGGTGTATCAGAGGTCCGAAATAATACTTTGAGGTTTGCATCAGTATCGGGTATACAACTGACTGGTATAAAAACTTGATCGTAATTCGTACCTTTTTTTCGTCGTAAATTTCTATAAATCGTTATATCTCGGGTCATAGTTAAATTTGCATATTCTGTTATGTGAATATTGGTAGTCACCCGTCATACGTGTAGTTTACACTGCTAAATAGGGTTATGGATGTACCCAAAGGCCAGAACACGATACTTGTGACAAATATTCAAAGGTCTATAACTCAGAAGCTATCATAGTTAGATATAATAAATCTTCACTAAGCATCCACATATGACCTACATTATATGCACCCAAAGTAATATTTCGGACTTCTGATACACCCTGTAGATTTTTTTTGCACAGTAAGAACATTCTACCTTAATAAATGTACCAGAATATAACAGAGCGATGTTTATTTACCGTTCAATAGTAAATTCAGGCAGCGTCTGTTTTCGATTGTACAATCTCGCATCTTGACATTCTTCGGACATGTTTCCCGGCGTGACAACCAGTCCATAGAACGCCTTGTCGTCCAAGGAAAAATAGAAGGCACTAGACCGCGCGGAAGGTCACCCACGCGTTGGACTGACCAGATCAAGTCCGCCATTGGAGGCTCAGTCAACGAATGCAGCAGGGTGAACTCTTGCAGACAGCGGTGGCGAAATGTCGTGAAGCGCATTACATCTGCCCCTTCCAATACTGATACATAACGATCACGACCGCTCTGTCAAGAGCGTACCGGATAAGAAGAAGAAGTAAATTAGTTAGTGAGCGTTTTATTTAAACACTAAAAACTGTTCGTACCTACTATCCTTTTAAATATTAGGTCATTGAAATCCAACAGAACTAAATAGCATGACAATAACAGAATTTGGCAACACACCAAGGGAAACAAAGACGTGTGCATTTAGTACAAAACTTTCCGACGACGCTAAATTATAATAAACTGGCGAAATATACGGAGACGTCCCACATTTCTGACATGTATGTTAATATGTACCTACCTATTACATTTGAATAATTTATTTTCTGTTCCATTCCTATTATTATTTAAATAGATACTTGCTGGTCTTATGTTTTTTAGGGCTCCGTACCCAAAGGGTAAAACGGGAACCCTATTACTAAGACTTCGCCGTCCGTCCGTCTCTCTGTCACCAGGCTGTATCTCATGAACCGTGATAGTTAAACAGTTGAAATTTTCATATATATATTATGTATTTCTGTTGCCGCTATAACAACAAATACTAAAAAACAGAATAAAATAAATATTTAAGGGGGCTGCCATACAACAAACGTGATTTTTTTCTCTTGCTCGTTTTTATAGATATTGGTACGGAACCCTTCGTGTGCTAGTCCGACTCGCACTTGGCCGGTTTTTTAACATGGTCTTAGCAGTCATTATTATCCCACTAGTATGTGAGCATAGATAGAGTACATACTGGCACTTACTTATGATATAAGTATTTGATTAAGGTTTATTTGGTGCGCTACCTACCCCTTTCGGAATTTAAGCTAATTTAGTATTATAATATTGTGAGTATTTATAATTAATATAATACCATGCCTAGTTAGTTGCTAGTACATACTTTTATACTATTTTAAACTCTTACTAAGCCTATTGTGACAAATGTTAGTACCTAACCAGTGTAAGGTACTAACATTTGTCACAATAGGCTCGATCCAGTGATCGACTAAAGAATACATATTTAATGTTTTATTGTTCTAGCTCCTACTATTTAAATTCTCCATTTATAGACACTTTGGACATAATGGACACTTTTTAATTGGTGAAATATCCCAGTGTAGTTCGCATGTGCTTATGGATAAGTTAAAAATGTATCTAGTTTTATGTTTCAATTATTCCATCTGTTAATGCCAACACTACTGTCCACAGACAAAAGTAAAAAAACTAAACGCAGCATCGCGAAATGGACAACACTAGCGGTGATCGACAAGATGGCGTCCGACTTTCATTAAATTACGCAGCTCAATGTTTGCTTAATTTATATATTCTTCCTTTTTTATAGTCTTAAAAATTAAATCTAACTCATCATCACTCGGGCAACGGAAGACTTTTATTTCCTCTACACCATATAAGTATTATAGATACCTACCTACCGGAAACATTAATTAATTGACGTCTGTTAACACAGCAACTGAAAAGCCAACTATCTACCTACCGCGACCCGATTATCACAAAATTAAAACTACACTCATTAAAATACAAATGCCATTCACACAATGACGTAGTTCTTATTCTGAGATTCAGGATGGAATATAAAAATGCAAATTCACGAAAACAACAAAGATTTAAGCAATATTTAAATACAAAAAGCAATGACAAGTAGGTAGCTATCTATATACAGTAAGCTACCTAGAGTATTTTTGTATGCGGGCTGTTTTGTTTTAAGTTTTAGCTAGTATAAGACACTGGGTCGTCGACGCTGGCACGTCCAAAATTTTACAAATACCAAAAATAACTCTGTAAATATGCATAATGATTGAATTTCAGTGGCAGGTAAAACGCCCCCACGCGTCAAAGTTCGCTCGCGAAGTCAGTGTCATTTAGTTGAAGAATTAACTTTATCGATGAGTCAATACAGTTTGATTTAGTATGGCAACAAAATTATGTTTTTTTCAGTAATACAAGGATCCTTAAATTGAAGCCTAAATAGAAGTATATTAATATTTTACGTTACGTTACGTACCTACGCAACGTAAAATAATAATACAGTAGGTACAATCATTATTTTCGTATTAATACTTATAGTATATAGATACGTACGATTTATTCCGGAAACTGAGTCACTCCCTTCTGGTCAACTGACTTCCTTATCTTACTAAGAACCCGTATGATTCAATTATGACCGCATACAAATCTTATTTACTCATAACAATAGGAAACTTCATTAATCAAGTTCTAAAATTAACAGATTATTTAGGCATAAAACCTTTTTCTTTTTTCATGAAATGAGAATTAAATTTAAAAAAAACAATCGGTCGCTCAATGAGTTATTATGCCAAAGAAGCTTTTCCTAACATTTGTCAGCTTTTTTTTTTTTTCATCCGCCATCTTTATCACTGTCATTATCCATTTTTATTTATAATGTGTATTTATTGAATTTGTCCTTGCTATTAATTACTTGACATTGGCGAAATACCCGCGCTAGTCGCAGGTGAAGCCATTCCTCATCTTATTCCATTAAATTTCATCATTTCACTCATTTCGTAAAAAAGTAAGTAGGCAGCCGTGGCATCTACAAGACCAATTTTGGTTAAACTAATAAAATTGGACGTCTCGATTTCAAATAGGTATGAAAATGTGTCTGTGCTTATATGGTCGTAGATATCTGCATTGTTTGCTACTGATCGCATGTGTTAAACAGTCCAGAAGTGCATTATTGCCCGACTACCTACAGCGTGCAACGTGCGTAAATCAACTTCTATTTGCGTCAGGCTGCGGCGTCAGGGATAGAGATGTGTCCATCACTCATGAGTTGAGTCATTTGAGGTCCTCATATTAGCAAATTTAACGAGCTACTCGAATTTCAACATTCGATCTCACTCGTTCACTTCCACCTCAAAGAAAATATGCTGAGAAAAGTTTACATCGTGTCGCGATCGAATAAGTAAGCGAACGAAGTGATTACGCGCTCGATCGATGCCTCTCCTCAAATGAGGCGTGACCTTGTCAGCACCTCACAAAGAAAAATTAGGGTACTGACTGCCTCATATTCCAATAAAATAGGCGAGATACCAATCACAGTCAGTAGTTGTAGCATGTGCGCCAAGACTAGGCTTAGGTCACGGAACATGTTGATTATGTCTCTTTCTCGCGTATTAAATAAGACAGAGAGCGAGCGAGTGTATGCGTGACAGTGGTCTAGTCTTGACATGCGTGCTAACCGAACAAGTCTCTGTACCCGACTAATTTACTATCACAATTTCATATCTACACAAGTACTTGTATACTCAGACAGACATCGCAATGGGAAGAGTGATACGTACTCAAATACCATTCATTATCAATCTTTGAACTATGGACTTCACTATTGAGTGCCAATGACCGACGTTTTGGCATCACGACAGATTACATCAACATTTCGAAAAAACATTGAAATTGAATTCACACAAATGTTTAAGACTTGTATTTCGTCTTGTTCGTGTTGTATTTAAGTAACTATAAATAGATCAAGACTTAGTAACATTTGACAGTTTCACACGTCCAATTTTGTTTGTGACTTATCTACCGTACGTCAGATTGTCTATATCAAGACTTACAAGACTAGACAGTCGTGGCATCAATGAGACCAATTTCAGTCCAAATCTTTCTGACACATTTATATATGCTTTCTATTATCATTGGTTAATATTATTTTTATGTTACTAACACGATTGTTATTATGAGCACATTTAATGAGGCTGTTTCTAAGTGTTATCATTGAAGGTCAGAGACATCCAATTACCTTTTTTACTTGGATAAACAATTATTTTATAATTTATTCATGCGTAATTTGGAGACGAGTGAGAATATGATAGCCGTATTGTGTGTTTTGTTCAATCCTTGATGTTTCCATCAAGAATTGACGTCATTATTACGAAATACACATACACGTTTTGAGAAATTTTAATCGCGTGCGATTGGCGTACGAACAATATTTGTATGGTCTTACTATTATCTACCTACGCATCTAGAATAATTTACTTAATTATGTGTAAACGGGAGCTTGAGTATAGTCAACAAAGGCAGCGGTAGTACAGGAATAAATAACCATAGTTTATAAAAGCCAGTGGTAGCCTCGCGGGCAAGAACGCCCGCCTTGAACATAAGGGGTGCAAGTTCAAATCCCAGGCCCGCACCTCTGAGATAATTCTCATGTGCGAATGTCATTTTCAACAATGATTACCACCTGCTGAACGGTGAAGGAAAACATCGTGAGGAAACCTGCACGTCTATAGAAAGGCGTGTGAAGTTCACCAACCCGCACTGGGCCAGCGTGGTGGACTATGGCCCAAATCTCCCTCGTATTGAGGGGGAATAGGCTCGCCCCCTATTACATTGGGACCAAAATACATCGGCGAAGTGTGGGCGCACTACAGTGCACCTCTGCCTACCCCTTCGGGGAATACAGGCGTGATGATGTATTTATTTAGTTTACAAAAATCAATTAATCGAATATTATTTCTCCAGCATAAAATATTTTGGGTAGACGAGGGTAGGCGAGGCAAGTACTAGATCGTTTCAGATATTTTGTTTGCAAAGTGTACCACAGCCAACAGTGCCGGTTGAACCTACTTGTATTCGTTTATAGAAAGATAGGATAGTAATTTTATAGATTTTTTTTACACTGTAGCTACTTCAGAACTGTTCCTACTCCACCTTCCTAACTACAGCCCTTTTAACGTTCCACTGCGGGGCAAGGGCCTCCCCTCAATGCGAGGGGGATTCAGACCATAGTCCACCACGCTGGCCCAGTGCGGGTTGGCAGACTTCACACATCGAGAACTAGTCAAGTTCCCTCAAACGTACAGGTTTCCTCACGATGTTTTCCTTCAACGTTTCGTAGCAAGTGGTAATCTCGGATGTAAACGAGATTCGCACATGAAACCCAGAGGTGCGAGCCGGGGTTTGAACCTGCACACTTTGATTTGCAAGGCGTGCATTCGACCACTCGGCTACCACCTTCCTACCAGAAATGTTTTATTGCTTTCAGTTTCTAACAGTTAGTACAAAATCTGTCAAATATTTACAGTTAGTATGGAAACAGCAATACTTTAAAAGGTGATGGTAAGGCCCCTTCTTGAATCGCAACGTTAGTAAAAATACATTATTTATAGAACCAGTATACCAATGGCTATTATGCTAGTAATAGAAAGTGATCGCCATAGATTGGAACACCATGGAAACGCCACAGTGCGATGGCCCAACGTGTAATGGCGGGCACGTCCCTTGCGTCACGGTGAAGGTCGAACGTGATTTGATTGGAGACCGTGGACTCGCCAAATGGGCGAGTTTTCAATTGACTGTTGTATCTATATGGATTTGCTATAGTTTTTAAATTACAGCTCCCTTAGAATGTCATGCAGAAATGTTTTTAATATTACTATCAGTTTTTGACTGAACACTCGGTACAAAAACTATCAAAAATAGACTAGAGTTACTTTTGAAAAAATACTTTAAGGGGCGGTGGTATAGCCCTAGACATATGACAACACAAACTCATCGTGTGATCACAAACTAAGCCAATCTGTACTATGGGCATAATGGGTTAAATGCGATCCCAGTTACACACAGACCAGAAATATCGAAAGTATATTTTCCAAAATTTGCTACTGCCGGGAATAGAACCCGCAACAATTTGGTACAGTGAGCCGAGCGGCCTACGCTAAAACCTACACCACGCCGACGTCAAGTGATTGTCTTAAAGGAAGGAAACCAAAAGAAAAGGTATTTGATTTGCCATGTAATGGAATTAATTAAATATGTATTAACGGGACTTCCCATAACGGTCCGCACCCAACTTCACTTATTTTGAAAATGAACTCTGTTTTAATGTCCATAAACATTAAATTACTTTGGTAAAAGACACGCGACAGCAAGTCATCGATGACATTTCCTTGAAAAATGTACTTGTTTATAGAATGAATACAGTTCGTTTGGGTATTGGCAATAAATTGGTCGCGTGCCTTTTGTCGTGCCTGTGCAGCACCCTTAACATGACAGTGTAGACATACGTTTTATCACTATCAACTGTCAGATTTGTCGAGAAAATGACGTCACTTCGAGCTTTTTGTACTGGGCATGGCTCGGTGTGTCGTAATATTTTCGACAAGTATGACAGTTGAAAGAGATAAAACTTATGCCTACACGGTCATGCTACGGGGTCAGCTTCGCGATATTTCATAAAGGGATTGAATGCATTGGCAAGGGATAATTTTAATAAAATTATACCTAATACACAAAGACAGAGCATTTCCTAACATTTGGCAGTTCTACACGTCCAATTTTATGTGTCTTTGACGTCTACGTACGTACGGCAGATTATCTATTTCAAGCATGTAGATATTATAATATAACGGAGAATGGAGATGGCGATGTTTCTGGTTTATATGACTCCGCCATTTTTGTTTTCCCATATAGTTGCCGTATACCTACTACAGACAGGTACATGAGATAACAAAAATGGCGGAAAAATCGCCGCAGAAATAAGAAGATTGAGTCGTTAATACTTTAGCTAGATACTCTAGGATTTCAAGACGTATCAAACACAACACCAATTTTGGTAAATTAAATTTGGAACATTTTATTGACACATTAGGAATCGATATTTTTTTATATCATTATTAATATTAATAGAGAAACGGTATTAAAATCCCGGAGCTTTAGATTTCACAATTTGAGGCTATAATAATGTCGAAATGTATGTAATCCCGTCAAAGTTCTTAACGACCGACAATTAACTCGGAAAAAAGAACGTGCTAGCACAGACATATTCGCGAGATATGTACCTATTCAACTATTGCATACAATCTCTATCAAGGCTTTTTTGGAATTGTGTTGGCATTTAAATAAGATTTACCGATTTACTTTTCAATGGATTATATTATGAAATTTGTACTATTTATTTAGTTTGGTACTGTTTTCGGGTTCCGTACCCAAAGCGTAAAACGGGACACTATTACTAAGACTCCGCTGTCCGTCCGTATATCACCAGGCTGTATCTCATGAACCGTGATAGTCAGAAAGTTGATTTTTTTCCAGATTGATGTATTTTAACAAAAGCCTCCCCTTTACTTCTCCAAATATCTCGATCCGGTATAAGGTATATGGTGGGATAAAAATAATCATATTTCTCAAAGCTAAGGAGATGCATACATTCATGTATCATTTCAGATAGGTATGCGAACTTGGGTACAATACTATGAAACATCTAGCCTATCATGTAACTCTTATTGCTATAAATTTTCGATAAAAACCAAACAACATGGCGGATTTTGAATACATTTTGACATCTGTTTTGACAGAAGGTGACTGAAACTTGTTTGCAATTTATTCACGTAATCGCCCTTCAAGTCATGTTCATAAATACCACCTAGAAGAATAACGCTGAACGTACGTAGAGTAAGCAATATAATGACAAAAGAAAAACAGTTTTAACACAAGGCCCATAGAGTTTATTAGGATAAATGACGCTTAGCAGAAAGCCTCGGGGTTTAGTCAATAATAAACTGTACAAACTTAAACGTGAAACAGACGAACCAGGGTCAAGCTATAATGAGGCTATAAAATTGACACTACCAAGGGTCTGTGGTCGTTTCACGCTCGAAATTCGCAAGCGAATACGTGAAATATTTACAATGGCAAATTGTACGGCAACTAAACAATTGTGTCGTAGTAGTATTACGTAGGCGTTAGCGTACAAAACCTGCCGCACTCATGATAGAGGCGTTGTTTGAGGAAAAACTACGCTGAGATATCTTGAGTCAATAAGGAAATTAATATATTCATTTAAGGTGCCTTAAAGCTAGCTAGTTGATCTCCTTGAAGCATTCAAAGCAGCCAGAGCTCATATAGAACTTGCAAACAATCAAAAACATTATGCAATGCGATCCAACTAAGAATAGGAATGTCAATAACCTCTTTCCGCCAGGTGTCACTTAAAAAGTGTGGTTTGCAAAAAACTTATTTGCATATCGATAATAAGAGTCTTACATCAAATTTAAATAAAAAGGTTAAATTAGTAGGTCTCAATATAATATTTAATAATTCGTTTTCGTTCGTCACAATAATATGGCGCAAAGTCGATCCTATTCTCATTTGAGTCGCATAGTAAACGCTGTGAACCAAAACCCCTTCCCTTCCTTACAGTATATAACAGTAAAATTGGTATTATCCATTTCATTTTCTAAATCTAATTGGAATAATGCAGTTTTTTACAGATGAGGCAAACGATATATACGTGTGATTTATTCAACTCTACCAATGTCTTTTGCAGACGTTAGGTATTACAGGCGTGCTCCGGAAGCTGTAGGTAGGTAGGTATTTTACATCCCACCTACACTTTATTAACAACATGTGAGAGTGAATGCAATAATTATAAAAAAACATTTTCGCATGATCTAATAATGTGTGTACCGGCTGGCTACATAAAGAAACTTTTTAAAGAAATTTAAAAAAAGAACAATCGGTCATGCTCGCATTTTAAAAATAATTTTATTTTCGTCGGTCGCCATTTTTTTGCGGTGTTTTCAATTTATAACTTTATATTTTTAATTATTTACTTTCGACTAATTATCAACGTAAGAAGTAATACAATTAATTATCCATACTTAGTTTAGGTAACTAAATATATTGTCATTTTATATTATTTTTAACAAATGGCCTACCTCATTTAATATATCATGAAGTCAAGTCTTTTGTCATTATCCAACCTGAAAAGAGGGTAAACAGGTCGAACTAATGGCGTCATCGTTGCTAACCTGCTCAATACTGCTTATAAATGTGATAGGTAAGTACCTATTTTGCAAATTGTAATGGTAAAATGTTTTTTTCGACAGATTATTCACATTGGAACGCAGATCGTTAAAATATTACACTAACCTTCTTAGATTTCTACTTATTGTATACTACTACTACTATTGTCTTATAACGTCCCACTGCTGGGCTCGGGCCTACCTTCAATGCAAGGGGGAATCAGGCAGTGTCGAAACGGTGAAGGAAATATCGTGAGGAATCCTGTACTGAGACATAACTCAGGGAACTTGACTAGTTCTCGATAGATGTGTGAAGTCTGCCAACTCGCACTGGGCTAGCGTGGTGGAACCATGGCCCAAATCTCCCTCGTTTTGAAGGGGAAGTCTCTCCCAATAAGCTCGGCCCTATTACATTGGGACCAAAATAAATGGGCTAAGTGTGGGTGCACTGCAGTGTAACTCTGTATACTACTTCAGATAATACAGGCGTGATTATGTATGTGTTTATTTGATGTAAATTAATGAAAACACTAGTTATTATTACACTATTTATCAACCTAATTAGTTAATTAATCATTACTATATTTTTTCATAATTAGTACCTATTTCATTATATTTTGGTAGTACCTATTAGATCATAATTTGGTATAGGCACAGCTGCTGCTAATGGTGCCATCTGCGTCGATATAGTATACCAATTATCGACACCAGCGCCATTGTGGAAGTATTTTGAACTATTATTACATGCATTTCGACAGACACTATTTCAAATTTTACCCATGGGAGAAAGAAGGGCTTCTTTCATATACCCTCCATATTGCTAGCGCAAAACAAGCACATTCCTTAATCGCTATAGTTTCTTATAACCTTCGACACAATATGTTTGTTCCCGAAGTGCACTTTAAAGAAATAATATTTTTATGAAGTGACCATAATTAATTCTTTGTTTGTATTTATTAATATCTGTTGATGACGTCAATGACTGGTTATAAAATGTCGTAAACCAATAATAACTTTACGAATAATAATCGAATCTGTAGTAGATTTCACGTAGAGGGTGGTACCTATTTGTTAACAAACCAATTTTTAACAGTGTGGTGCTCGCCTGAGATTTAATGTCAATATACCTTGTCCGCCCACAGTTCATCTCTACCTACAACGTCGAGGAATACAGGCGTAATGGTTTTTATTTGATTGGGAAGAAACTCCTATATAATAAATAAGGAGCTTTTATAGGCTTCCGTACCCAAAGGGTAAAACGGGAACCCTATTACTAAGACTTCGCTGTCCGTCAATCCGTCCGTCTGTCACCAGAATTTTCACAGATGATGTATTTCTGTTGCCGCTATAACAACAAATATGTACTAAAAAACAGAATAAAATAAATATCCCACACAACCATACAAAAAACGTGATTTTTTTGATATTGGTACGGGACCCTTCGTGCGCGAGTGCGAACCGCACTTGGCCGGTTTTTTAAGTTTCGAACTCTAAACGGCTCAAACAGAACCCGATTACTGTTTATATAGGTATCTATCTCCACTCATCGTTTGTTCTGCAACCCTCATAGGTAACATTGATAGGAGCACGGGCTGAGAGTAATCCCAGTTCAATCGAAGCTGTGACAAGTTACGAAGAGGCCATTTCCGGCATTTGCCCGTAACGGGAATTAATCCAGAACAAGCCGGTGCAGTGAGCAGATCCACTTCTTTATTTCCATGTCATTCCTTTTCGCCAATGAAAATCCACTGACGTTCAATCCTTTACAATGTACCTACATTCCTGTAGCAACGATCGTAAGTGGAAGTCGCCAACGGTTTCCCTTCAGTTAACTTATATGTTAATTTACGTTTTATTGGAAGGTAGAAGGTAACTACGCGGAACATTTCGTTTCCTAATTGGCGTCGTGACTTGATTGATTTTACCTCCAGAGGCAGGTAGCTATACCTTCTAGTGTCTACAAAACATGTGGGTATTTTCGTCTTTTATATAAAACTAGCGCCCCTACCAGGCTTCACACGGGTAGACATTTTTTTAAAACATTTTGGGATAAATAAATATAGCCTGTGTTACTCAGTGATAATGTAGCTTTCTAACGGCAAAATAATTTTTGAAATCGGTTTATTCGTTTTTAAGTTTATTCGTTACATACAAAAATACAGATCTTTACTCTTTATAATATTAGTATAGATAATGTATTAATATTAAGTAGGTAAATGAAAGTCCAATATAAACACATTTCTCTGTTATTAAAGTTCATTTAAATAGTTAAATTTTCATAAATATTATATTATACCTGCTTGCTTACTAAAATTACTTAAACTTACTTTTGTTGTTATGGATGGAACCGCGTATAAACAGACTAAGTAGGTTTTAACGTTTACATAACAAAAAAGACATTCTAGAGCTACATTATGATATCACTAACCAGTTTAGTATTTATATCAGTTATCAAGTTCTTAGTTATATAACTAATTATATTGTGACTACTTACTTTCCCTTAAAAAAGTCCGATATCTGGCTCACTTTCCAGAATATCTGGAAGAGCAGCATCAGTACTGTGTGGTTGACCCACGTGTAAAGCTTGTGGCAGCTGTCCATTGCGCCCGCGCCGCCTCGTTCCCTCTCCCACAACACCTTCGGAAACGATAGCTCACTCATCCGTCACAGTTATTTCCAAATCAAATACAAACACCACTTGTTCACAGCGAGGATTTCGAACGTTCGATTTGAAGTCAGTTTATTGGGGGAAACGTCTGCCGCGACTGAAGGACTGGGGTGGTTTGGCTTTATCTTATCAACGGGGCCGGTCAATCGTGGACTGACGTGATAACACAGCGAGCGCTGACGAGTTACTAGTCCAACCGTACTCGACGGCGAGTGCACGCGAACTGCGGCCATGAGAATTCCACTACAACTCGCTAACACACGAAAGATGAGTCAGTTGTATCACATTGTAAGTATTTGTTTCTTCATGGAATGCGAGACGCGACCGGCGAACACAATATGTTTTTAAAAACAAGCCATACCCACAGATGTTTTATTCGGTTTCCCAAATTTATTGGCAATCACAAAAAAGACGTTCGGAATCTGATCTGGATCCTCGACGTGTTATTTTTATTAACACGCTATATATGGAGATGTACGATGGAGATATACGGAGATGTATTGATGTACCTATCGTCCAAAAAAATAAGCTGAATGCTTCCATAAATGAAATTGTTTACGCGCAATAGTTCACTGTAACTGCTATAATGAGGGTGTATTATAATTAATGAAAATGAAGTAGGTAAGCAAAGTACTTAATATCAATAGAAATCATCGATTCCGATATGTATTAATTAATTGACTTAAGCACCGGAACCATGAGGATAATATATACAACAACACTCGGTATACTACCTACTCACTGAGCTAAAGTTAAAAATATACGTGACCTCGTTTGGTTGACAGTTTCCACAATTTCAGGTTGAAATAAGTTTTATAAAAAAATATTCAATGTAAAATCATAAGAAACCATTTTACTTAAGTTTTAGTTATAAACTTCTAATGCTTCAAAAGTGAGGTCAACAGACGCATCCAACGAATCCCAATTTGACCATAGCTATTAGGTAGGTTAAAGGTAAAATATCTACGTACTTTCTAAGAGACAAATCTTTTTCCCGTAACTGATATTCGTAAGAGTCATGTAGTTAACTAAGTATTACCTACTACCTACTCGTTTTATTATATAGATTATTCATGCCATCATGATATTTAAGTTGTTGATATCAACATGACAAATGAATCGGTACTTCCTTATTTTGTAATCAAAATACGGACGCTTGTGAACCAAACAGCACCGTCAAGAGAGGTGACATTATTAATTTAATTATCTTGGGTCACACAAGTAGTAGGTAAGTACCAAGTAAAATACAATACTGATGCCAGTAACATAAGTGATGGATAAGGCGCAAAACAGGAACTGTCCCTTCTGCGTACCTCTTATAAAATCGTTTCTTATTGTCAATAATATTGTTAAAAAAATAGATGCTGAATATGTCATGTCCACGAACCTTTAGAGGAAGCGTTTTGAAGACCATAGAGCCAAAATGTATGTCTATCCAAACTTTATTACCATAATCCACATTTTATCTGGAAATAGTTCCTACATCTGGTTGGGTCAAGTCATTTACAGGATCAATCTATTGCTTTGCATAACATCACAAGGGGTATCTACGTGTTAAACCGATGTCCTCTCGCCTTCCAGGGATAAATTTATAGTAAGTATTCTGTATTTTCTACAATATTTACGTAACAATTCCTTGTGGAACTCAACCATAATGTAATAATTCAACACATGAGGTCGCAGAGAATGGGTGCGACATGAAAGTGAATAAGGCCATGCCGAGGGCCGGTCAACGATCCTTCCGCTTCCGATCCTACTCGTACACGGTACAACACCTGCGTTACGTGTTTATTTATAGATAGGTACTTATCCTACCGATCGTTGTGAAATCGAGTCAAGTGCAAATATATCGATTATAATGGAATAACAAGACGACGGAACGGACGGAATATCGATCGAGACTCGTTACATCAAATACTTCGATGGGACTGAAAATACCACTCAATACCCTAAAAATAATTATCCTGCTGACTAATTACAACCACGCAGACTCATAAGGTACAATGAGTTGATGATTTGGACCAAAACGAGCATTCCAGTCATATTAATATTTGATATTAATATTTGACCATAATCAAATTAAATTAACTGAGTTATAGAAAAGCTTATTATGAGGTTGACTTAATTTGAAACGTGTCTCAAAAAAAGCTCGTCTACTTCTTTGTTTTACGAAAAGAGTGAAATGATTAAATTTAATGGACTAAGACGAGGAATGGCTTCACCTGAGACTAGAGCGGGTATTTGGCCAAAGTCAAGTAATTAATAGCAAAGACCAATTCAATAAGTACACATCTTCTTCTATACATCTATACATACATACATACATACATACATACATACAAATAAATAAAATTGGAGTGTCTGTTTGTAATATCAAAATAACACTTTTTTACCAAATGCGAATGAAAGTATATACGATACCTATAACGAAAACGCAATTTTAAATTTTTTTGTCTGTCTGTCTGTCTGTCTGTCTGTTTGTTTGAGGTAAACTTCTAAACGGCTGAACCGATTTCTATGGGACTTTCACTGACAGATAGCTAACGTTCGAAGGCGTAACTTAGGCTACTTTAATTTTAGAAAAAGCATTAGGGTTCCGCGGGAAAAACATAATACCCATATTTCCGGGTAATCTCCCTAAAGGCCACGCGGGCGAAGTCGCGGGCACAGCTAGTTGTAAATAAAAATGGATAAGGGATAAAGATGGCTCTTTAAGGTAAGATAAACCTATGTAATTTCTCAGTGACATTAAAGTATCCAAGGCGGCACCAATCACCCACACTTGTGCCAAATACTTTTATTTATTTTTCTTGGCACTCATTTCAGCTATCCGCTAGTAATTTAAACATCTACACATTGTGATTTTTTTTTTTATTTTCAATTAGAATCTAGTACGTAAACTTTGGGAGTGGTGCCAACGAGAATTTCAATGTTTTATTTGTTTTATCATGCTTTACAAACTAAGGTTATTGGATTTTATTTTGATACTCACTAGAATAGGGGATTCGACATTATTACCTTTTCCTTCCAACTCTCCAAATCCAAAACGAAATTTATCTACTTAAGTACCTATTTATCCATCCATTTGCATTATCCTCTTCAACTACGGATCTTTAAAGATAAAACGAATGCATAAAAAGATACCAGAATGATTACGTAATTCTATTGCAAGTCAGTTTCAATCATCTTCTGTCCAAATGTGTTGAAAATCCACCATGTTTATTTGATTTCTGACAAAAATTGATAGAAATTAGGGTTACAAATCGCCTGGCACAGGGCAAAGTGCAATATTATGGTTACATTAGGAATAGAAATCTACTCCTTTCACTAGTGCGATACCGATTTCTATGACCATAACGAAGTAAGCAATTACTAATGTCAATACAATGACTTTTTTTTTTTTTTTTTTTTATGAGATAGGGAGACAAACGAGCAGACGTTTCACCTGATGGTAAGTGATTGACTATGATTGACACACAGCCTAAAGCGCTTTAAAGTTATAAACTTAGTTTTAATAATACATTAATTTAAAATCAAAAAGTAATAGACAATAGACGTGTTGATTGAAGTTAGCGGAAAGTCATAATAACCAAGGGAAAGTTAGGTAACTAACCTTTTAGCACCACGTAATAGGACGGAAGCCTTTATAATCGATCAAAACCGAACTTTCAGACCACTTCCGCTTGCAAACGAGCGAAGGGTATCCTAAATCCACTCTACCTACAAACTTTTCAGGTACCTTTTATTACAGTACACATTATGTGATCAATAATAAACCTTCGCTGAGATTAAAAACTGAGGGCTGCCTTAGACCTAGATCTGAACTGAAAGGCCACTGAGAAGTGGATCTTCTTCTGGAAAACACTAGGTAATTATTGTTTTGATTTCTTGACTAGCTTGTGAATTAAGAATATTGTTCACAATTTTAGAAATATTAGTTAAAAATCGAACCATAGCAGCTGTTTACATGGACAGTATCTATTAGAAGGTGTCTATTGTATGAGGAATACAATAACACAAGTAGAAAAGAGAGTAATGCAACCATATGGTAGTGACGCAAACAAGTTCCATTGAATAAGAACTCGGGCAGACAAGATGTATCTGTGTACAAAAATGGACAGAGCTACGACTCTATGTGTATGGACTATCGGTTAAGAGCATAGAGTTATAAATAAGCAGTGGTAGCCGAGTGGTCGAACGCACGCTTTGCAATCAAAGTGCGCAGGTTCTATCCCGGCTCGCACCTCTGGATTCCATGTGCGAATCTCATTTTCATCTGAGATTATCACTTGCTAAGAAACGGTTACGGAAAACATCGTGAGGAAACCTGTGTGCCCGGTATAATGGCAATAGGCTCGCCCCCTATTACATTGGGACCAAAATACATCGGCGAAGTGTGGGCGCACTGCAGTGCACCTCTGCCTACCCCTTCGGGGAATACAGGCGTGATGATGTATGTATGATGTATGTATGTTATAAATAAATAGAAACGCAAAATAAAAACTTGCCACTTATGGCACGGGGCCAGGTAAAACTGCATCTGACGACAAATTCAACGAATTTTCAACGAATCCCTTTCCTATAAACCGAGTACTAAGGCAATTTTAAAACCAATGGCTTTGGTAAAGGTAAACCGCAACCAAACACCATCATAATTTGTCTTCGATTAAACGGAAATAGGCGGAACTGCGTAATATCGTGGTACCTATACCCACTCCTTAGTTCTGTCCCAAGTCCGTTCCGCTTTACAAGATGCACATTTACAAGATTAACCTTCATTAGTGGAAGTAGATTTTATACCTAATGTTCTTCCAATCGACAGTGGTCTACAATTTGTATTGAATAATTCTGATGGATTGTGGACCTCAAGAGACCTGACTGTTATATAATTACTTAATGATTGCATAAGTATATGAAAGCGGTGTCTGATTATTAAATGTTACCGGGACGTTTTGTTCAAAGGCTGAATAATGCATAAGTATTATTTAGGTTATTCGTTCCCTTGGGCGGTATTAGGGTTCGGTGACCGAACTTTGGAAAGTAGCGTTTTTAGCGTCAATTTTTTTATCGAGACTCGTAATATTTTAAAATAAAATTTAAAGAATAGGCAAAAATACCAGCGAGAGTTATACTAAAAACACCTAAAATAAAAAATTATCATCAACCAAAATAATTACAAAACAAGTTACTGTGGAGCCCCCACAGTAACTTGTTTTAAACAGTAACGGGTTAAGGAACATGTTTACGAATTATATTAGGTACCTGCTCATTAGTGTTAGTTCTGTTGGTATCGTACTATACTAAGCATATTGCCGTCTCTCTTACCGGCGCAATGTATGAGCAAGATGGCAATGTTTTAGTGATGTCTAATATCATTTAGTTATACACATATCAAATACTACATATATGTTTACTCATAAGTCATCATAAATTCAATTTTATTTGTACTAAAACGTGATAGCCCGACAACAGACGAAATTGGTCCAATAATTCAGCGACAATTAATGCGCCTTGCTATTACTGTATAGTAACATTACAAATCAATAATTTTAGACATCATTAGCATCCCAAAACTATGTTTCTAAATGGAATTTAGTTGAATTTACTTGGCTAAGTGTACACTCTTCGCGGGCTTCTAATTACGTAACGAACCGTCACGATTACCCACATTCAGAGTCTATTTATTGAGCGGCCACTCGACAATATTAGTTTAGCACTCCCCACCCGCTATGACTATTTATATGATAGGGCATGGACTGTGCCGTGAAGCTCGATCCTTCTATATTGCACGGGGCCATCTTGAAACTAAAACTAATTAGTGGTATTGTAGTTAAGTGGTCTTTAAATGGATTGGAATTCTTATGATGTTTATAGTAATAGTTTTTTTCTCCCCTTATTACATTAGGAGCAAAATACAAGTGTTAGTACACAGCAGTGCACCTCTGCATACCTTGACGGGGAATACAGGACATGATTTATTATAGAAATATGTGGGGCAAATTAATATAAAATATCAGTGTCGGCACTTACAAGTTCTTTGGTGTCGGCGATGATGCTTCAGGAATTGGAGCGTTGGATTCCAAAATAGATTTATCGTGATTCCTGACATTTGCCGTATCTAATCATGACCTCATCGCCATTGTCTTCTTCATTTTTTACGAAATGAATGAAATGATGTGTTTTTAATAGAATAAGATGAGGAATAAAAGTAGGCTATGACAGTGATAAAGATGTGTATCCCTATAATTATCGCTAGCTATAAAAAAGCATGACCATTCTCAGAAGAAACGACAGTGATGGTTTCGACATGACAAATGTCATATCACATATTTAGGTCGTAATCTCAGCAACATTGTTCTCACTGCCTTTTCTTCTGACAATGGTAGTGACGTCATGATCCGACACGTAAAATACCACGATATATCGATTATCGATTCTAGGAGTTGACACCTTGGTTTCCATTCGGTTCAGTTATTATTTTCGCTGATATAATAATTCTTATACAGTCCAGGCCCGCACTTCTGAGATAATTTTCATGTGCGTATGTCATTTTCAACAATGAATACCACTTGCTGAACGGTGAAGGAAAACATCGTGAGGAAACCTGCACGTCTAGGCGTCTGAAGTTCACCAACCCGCACTGGGCCAGCGTGGTGGACTATGGCCCAAATCTCCCTCGTATTGAGGGGAATGTGCCCGGTATAATGGCAATAGGCTCGCACCCTATTACATTGGGACCAAAATACATCGGCGAAGTGTGGGTGCACTGCAGTGCACCTCTGCCTACCCCTTCGGGGAATACAGGCGTGATGATGATGATGTATTATAAGTCCTAACTAATACAAATAATAAAACTAATAACTGTGTGGAGCGGCACTAAGTTGTTCAACATTTAAAAATCGATAACCAACCATACGGTGTATTGTAAACGTTGTTTGACGTGTTTTATTTTTCGTTATGAATATTTACGAGCGCCCGTTTAATGTGAAGCATTAGCACTTCAAAAATAAGAGATGGTATACTAATTGTTATTCCAAATATTTGTCATTGATATTCCGTATCAGTAAATGTTTGGTCATTATATGCGAGTACCTAAAGTATAATTTACGAAGAGATCGAGGTAGAGATACTATTAATATTATTTATTTTTTTACTGACGATTCAAGTGTCTGTATTTTTTACATGAATAAAAATTCTAATTCTGATTCTGAAGCATCGATGATACTAGAATATACATGTTCGTTTACTTTAACGGTTTCCGTCGGGGCTTATACCTCTATAGATCCATAAATAAAAGATGCGACCATAAAAAGATTGAAGTATCTATCTACTAACTTATAATTTATTATCATTACAGACGTAGTCAGAGCAGGAGATCTACGACTGTCCACTGTTTAAAGTAATACTGCTCTTTAAAAACAAGAGTTTGATAACAAATCATTTATTTAAAACTACCGTTTACAACGTATTTACAATTCAAAATAAAATTAATATACTACTATACTACTACAGCCCTTTTAACGTCCCACTGCTGGGCACGGGCCTCCCCTCAATGCGAGGGGGATTCAGGCCATAGTCCACCACGCTGGCCCAGTGCGGGTTGGCAGACTTCACACATCTATCGAGAACTAGACAAGTTCCCTCAGACGTGCAGATTTCCTCACGATGTTTTCCTTCACCGTTTCATAGCAAGTGATAATCTCGGATGAAAATGAGATTCGCACATAAATCCCAGAGGTGCGAGCCGGGGTTTGAACTTGCACACTTTGATTTGCAAGGCGTGTGTTCGACCACTCGGCTACCACTTTAATATAATAACCAAATTAATATAATAACTTAAAATTTATTGTAAAAGGGTTACTCTATAAAACAATAATAAATATATTGTGATATTTGTAATGACGTTGCAAGAGGCTCGCCCCCTATTACATTGGGACCAAAATGATCGGTGAAGAGTAGGCGCAGTGCAGTGCACCTCTGCTTAGGTACCCCTTCGGGGAATACAGGCGTAGTGATGTATTGTATTTATTCGTCATAGTTAATTATACCTACAACGAACGACCATTAAATTGATTTTACTGAGAGTAGGTTATAACTAGACAAAAGTCACGATTAGGTAATCGATTTTGTTAGTAGAAACCGCATCATATTGTCTCGAGTATATATAAAGTATAATAAATTGGTAAATATTCGAGTACGCCGAAGAGCTGCGCGGGCGATACAAAATGAGGAAGTAATTGACACCGACGCAGCCGCCGACCTTTGCCATTGGATGTCATACAACCGACATACGAATTTTTTTACGCTCCTATTTTAACAAGTAGTTTTTGATGAAGTGAAAGGAGAACGTGATTTGGAATCGCACTATATTACATCACCGTCACTGCCGAGTACTATAAGGATATATTAACACGGTAAAGTCGGCTGCCCGATTATTATAGGTTTCGCAGCAACAGAGGCCTTACCACGACCTCTTAAAGTATTATTGTTTCAATCGCAACTGTACATTTTTAACAGATTTTGTACTGAGTTATCTGTCAGAAACTGAAAGTACCTAATATTAAAAACATTGCTTCAAGACAGGTGGTGAACGCTGCTTGTGTGAACGCTTCTACTATTCTTGTGTGAACGCTTCTACTATTCGTGTGTGAACGCTTCTACCGTTCTTGTGTGAACGCTTCTACTATACTTGTGTGAACGTTTCTACCGTTCTTGTGTGAACGCTTCTACTATACTTGTGTGAACGCTTCTACTATTCTTGTGTGAACGCTTCTACTATTCTTGTGTGAACGCTTCTACTATTCTTGTGTGAACGCTTCTACTATTCTTGTGTGAACGCTTCTACTATTCTTGTGTGAACGCTTCTACTATTCTTGTGTGAACGCTTCTACTTTTCTTGTGTGAACGCTTCTACTTTTCTTGTGTGAACGCTTCTACTACACTTGTGTGAACGCTTCTACCGTTCTTGTGTGAACGCTTCTACTATACTTGTGTGAACGCTTCTACTATTCTTGTGTGAACGCTTCTACTATTTTTGTGTGAACGCTTTTACTGTTCTTGTGTGAACGCTTCTACTATTCTTGTGTGAACGCTTCTTCTTAGAACTGGTGATTATTGGATAGCCGGGTTTATTGTATGAATAGTGCCTAGCGGTAGGTATAAATATTTTTTTAATTTATTAAAGACAGTTTATTTCCTCGGCTGGCCATGGGTCTGCGTCGACGCTATCAGGCGGATGACGCAAGATATTTATGTTTCATTAGCAACATTCCACTGGGAATTTATTCATTATAGCAGCCAACATTACTACCAGCTTTATAAAACGCTATTCATTAATATACTAACCTACTTGTTATCCAATGATAACAGAAATTATAGATACCTAAATGAGTCAAAAGGGCGTCCAATTTTTTTTAGAGTATCTAGAGTATAGATACTCTAAAAAAATTGCTTCGTATAGCTCTGCGGCGATTTTTTCGCCATTTTTGTAATCTCATGCACCTGTACTATACGGCAACTATATGAAAAAACAAAGATGGCGGAGGCAGATAAACCAGAAAAATTTACCGCAGCGCATTTAACGAAATGCCATCTCCGTTATAATATCTCCTTGCATTGTTGCTACGACTACTGTCTAGTCTTATACGTTTTGACATAAACAATCTGACGTGCATAGATGTCAAAGTCACACACGGTAATGGTAGGTATTATTAAATACTACTTATTTTGGGTGAGACAAATAAATTATTATTATTATTAAATTACTTATTACTCAAAACAAGTAGCTGGTCTCAAATGGATCCGTGTCGCAAAGGATAGAACAGAGTGGAAATCTATGGAGGAGGCCTTTGTCCAAAGACAAGCTGCTAAAGACTAACCGGATGCCGACATAATATAGAATATTGTTAAAAGAAAATCAGCAATAAAGGCTATTTTTATTTTTATTTATTTTATTATTAATTACTTGACACTTCTTATTCCATTCCTCATTTTATTCCATTAAATGTGATCATTTCATTCATTTCATAAAAAAGAAAGAAGAAATTCATTGTATTAATTATTCTTTCATTATTTTAACCATGACAGTCCAGTCCAGTTTTATATATTTTTAATGACTCAACTGTAAATCCTTTTACAAAATGTACCTTTCTCATTATTATCTTGTAAAGTCTCACCATATACTCTCACCGACCGAACAAGTGTTTTTACATAGGCCCTCTGTTGGTGACAAAATCATCGACTAATACGATGGAGGCCACATATTTTAAAAAGTGAAGTGATGTGAATTAATAGCAAATACTCTCTCTTTATTATAATATCTCGTTGATGATATCTACAGATACTTTTACTAAATTAAATCGGACCTTGAACTTTGGGTGTTGTTGATGTAAGTTATTTTTAGTTATGTACCGTAGATATCGTCATATTTAGACGTGTCGTTATGAATAAACTGAATTAAGGACATTATATCAATAACCTCGAGTTAACAAAGAAACTAGTTGGTATGAATGTTTTTGGTGTGGTGGAATGTTTGGTTGGTATGATTGTGTTTTGTTTATTCTTTACCTGTAGTAAAGAATAAACAAAACACAATCGCGCGTATAAGGTGATCTTTACAGAACAATTACTTATGAAGCTCCGATCAGCAATAAGTTATGAAGGAAGTATTAATTTTCATAAAGGAAGTAGGTACCCTACATTTTTATAACTCTTAAAATTTTGGTTACGATTAGGAGTCTTCAGCGTGACTTGGCCAACAAATAACATTGGAGTAGCTTATAACCAAATGATTTACGTTATTTGAACATGTGCATGTTATATAAAAAAGGTCGGACGGATTCTCGCTAAGCTATAAGTGAAGCACCCATGGTAAGTCGGCTCGCTTAAATTTACATCAAGTAAGTCAATCGTTAGCGTTACGCGTCTCATAGTGGTTGGTATGCTTCAATTTCCGCACACATACATCGATATGTTGCTTCAGTTTCGACTTTAGTAGCGCAGTCTTACTTTTTATACGTTGTTTTCAACTTACCTTTGTGATGTCATCACTCTGAATGGAATGGCATTATTCATAATGACACCATAAAAAAATATGGAAACGACTCGAAAAACTTGTTTCACTCCGCATAAACTAATCCAATGATCTTGAGTTTGACAAGCGGCGGTGGAGTCGCGGCGAGTACGTTCTCGGTGCACGCGCACCGAATGACTCACGCTTGGCCGGTGCAAATGAACGTAGGATTCTGTTATGGTGTTATGTTACTTTGGTTTATCTAACTAGATTGTTATTGTGTTGACGGTGATTTCTTCATACCTACTGCGGCAGTTAAATGGCGATGAGTTTGTTCGTACTTTGATGCATTTTGATGTTCTTTTTTTCAGAAAGTTGGTTACTTCATTAAAATATCGTCTGTAACATGAAAATGGGATCAGTTACGAAAAATAATAACAGAGGATTTAAATGCCAAAATGTTCGTGAAGTAGAATTAAAAGTAGGTTTAAGGTAACTAATGCAAATGAGGAAAACGTGTTTAAAGTTTGTATAAATTCAAATCCCATATTTTTTTTAAACAACAGATTTTGTAACGCCAGTGTTAATTTAACAACAAAACTTAAGTTTTTTGGGTATGAAACTAAACCTTAACTAGCATTTAACTCGAATCCTATGTACCATTTAGTTAAATATACCAAACAAAAAATAATTTTGAAACGTTGTTTTACAAGCATCAATAAAATTTGTCTTCAATATCAAATGGTGATCAGTATTCCCTATAATTACATTATCATACATTTATTATGTTGTTTGTTCGCTATGTTTGTTCTTCGATCGAGTCGAGCATGCTTCATTTATTTGTTAAGCATTGTTGCAATTTTATTGAATGTACGTATAAATAATGTTATGGAATGATTATGGATGTCAAGGGCTGCTAATAGTTATTGTGTTGCAGCGGAGCAATTACAATTAGAGTTCACACGTTATGTGTTTACAGACTAAAATATCGGCAAGCCACATGCTAAACTAATCAATGCTAGTACTATGGGTACCACACAATGGACTTTGATAATCCCAGTTATACTCAGACAAGGACCTCAAGTCCACTAACACTATCTTTATATAGTGACAACAGTTTCAATGTATAATACTTAAAAATAAACGTGTTTTATCAATGATAGCTAGAATTAGACATTGTCACCTTGAAGCCGTTAGACTAATTCTGGCTACAATTTACAGATGATGTTTTCAGGCTTAAAAAAATCCATTCTCATACTTCAACTATTATAAGAGCAAACTTTTGGACCAGGGTCCCAAGTCTCCTAGCACCATCGTTGTCAAGTTGCTATGACAATATTTTTGAGAGCATGAAAACAACATCTTTTGATAATTATAGCTAGAATGTGACTAGTCTAATAGCTTCAAGGTGACAATGTCTAATGCCTACACTGGTTATATTGTAGCTATCATTGATACAAGATGTTGTTTTCATGCCTTGAAAAATATAGTTATAGGAACTCAGCAATGATAGTGTTAGGGGACTTGGGACCCTGATCTAAATCTTAAAAGGCCATTTCCGAAATTTGCCGCAATTGAACACACAACCAAAACTGCACGTCCATAGAAAGACGTGTTAAATTCACCAACCCGCACTGGACCCGCACCCGTGGTGGACTATAATCCAAATCTCTCTCGTATCGAGGGGGAATGTGGCTGGTTTAATGGGGGAACAACTTCGGCTTCTGTTACATTTGGACCAAAATACATCGGAGAAGTGTGGGTGCTCTGCATTGCACCTCTGCCTACCGCTTCGGGGAATATAGGCGCGTTGATGATAATGTGTGTATATTTTGAAATGTATAATTAAATTAAATTTTGTACTTACCTACTCACTGATAAACTGTAACTAATTATTTTTATGACATAAATCCTTGGTACGAATGAACCTATCACGTGATTGTAGCACGATTCAAAGACATAATCATTTATTTTCTTCTTGTTATAATAATGCTAAAATGATAACAAGGGATTACGTCATGTTACATGTTTAAGATAATTTGTAAGTTTGGCTTCTAACCTTGAAACGTGTCTTGTCAGTGTCATTTAGTTGAAGAATGAACTTTTTCTTTGAGTCAATACAGTTCATTTTGTTACTGGCACTAAAATTATGTATGCGTAGGGCTTTAGTCTTTGAGCCACTTGGCTCAGACTAAAGACCAATAGCCTAATAGACCAATTATCGAATACTGACTCTATTCTATCTAACGTTATGTCTATTGCTTAGCATTATGTAATTTAGTGAAATAACATCTAAAACTAGTAAATAGGTACTGAAGTAGTACACATGCACTTATGTGTGTCGTTCAACGGATAGAGACGTTATCGGATATTGGTACACAAACGCACTTATCGGAGAGGGTGGGATACTATTTTATCGGTCCCCCGACACATTGTTTATATCATATCGCATTTATGCAACATTCTTTTCTATCTGCCCCGATAACGACGTATCGACTGATTGTATTGCAGTGAACGCCACAGTATTCATGGTAACCACTTTCAAGTTCCTTTAAGGTAGACCTAGCATCTCGATTAAACTTACACTAAGCCAGCCTGTTATAGGAATAACAGAAAGAGTTTATTACAGGAGTAAGCTAGGCCCTATCAGCGAATTCCGGGGTAAAGCTAAATTGTCTCAGAAAGGGTAGGGCGAGGTGGAAGAAAAACTTGTCTCAATTAAACAGATTCGGTCAGAAATTTAAAAAAATACATATTCGGTACAATTGTAGCCATAAAAATGAAAACTTTGACATTTGCGAAAGTTTAAAACTGAGTTGCAATGTCAGCGCATATTTCCAAAAACTGGGTGAGTTATATATTGCTTCACACAATAAACGCAGGATACGTTAGTGAGATATTAGTAAGGTACGACAAAAACTTCTTGAGATAGGCAAATTAAAATTTAAGAAATGAATAAAGGACGGAAATAGTGCATTGAATGCCCGATAAATATGAGTTTAATGGGAGCGGACGTACCAGATTTTTTTTTAGAAGCGTTCACACAAGCTATCGGTTTACAATCCCATCCTTTGAGCCTCTTCTATTTGTAAGTGGAGTTGGCTTCCGTACCTACGCCGTAATTTAATTGATAACCGATATTTATTTACACGAGGCAATGGCCAGACATTCGTCTAAATGCGTACATTGAGTTCACCAATTAACCAGAGCTCGCTAACTCCAGCTGCCTTTAGCTGGGCGAGCGCAGGTACCGAACGTGAAGGAGTTGAGTAAATACAGATTATTCATACCGCTTGACTCAATGTAGTGACGTAATGCCTTACTAGATTTGGAATGAAGGAATCAAATGGAAAAAAGAATATCTTGATGTCTATAACTCCCTATTAGATACCATTATCGGTCTCATCAATAATGTCTCCTAACATTATTGATGAAGAGTTGCTATGACTTCATATATTAAGGCATGAAAACAACATAGGTACTTTATTAATGGTAGTTAAAATATTACCAATGTAGACATTAGATATTTGCACCTTGAAGCCATTAGACTAGTCTTATTGTAGCGTTATGGGACTTGTGGCCCAGCAGGAGTGGGCAGATTGATATACCTTCCTTTAAATGGGCAATCTTAATGGAAATACAGTTTATGTTATAACATAAGGATGTAGACTTATCGGTTAAAAACATTAGTAAGGTACCTACTCAGGTTTGATTAGCACCACTGTAACTACGTTTGATTTCTGGAGTACACGCTGAATGGGATTTGATTGATCCAAAACTTGGGGCCCGATTTTCATTTTATAGACATCAATCTCCATTCGACATGTGTCGAAACTGGTCGTATTTTTTTCTTTTGATTGTACATATACAAAACAAATGAAAAAAAATCGTACGATTTGACGTTTCGTTTCGAGATATCTCGAATCGAGATGTATGTCACTCGCACGAAAATCGGGCCCCAGATCCTCTCGAAAGTAAATCCCAAGGGTAAATTATGAAAACGACGGCGCGGCGGCGCTGTGAATGAAGTGACTTACGCTAAAACTGCTGTGCAAAGCGATCATAACAATATTAACGACTTTGGTGTGTCTACTATACCTACCTACTCGCGTGTACAATCTAAAGTCATAAAATATGTACCTACTACTGGCACGGGTTGGAACGCTGACGCATCCAACTTGCATTGTTACAGCATGTACGTAGGTAACATATATTGTATATAGGAAAGATATACACGAACACGTGCTCTGGCACGATTTAAATTTTATTTTTATTTACCTATACCTACCTTTTTTCTACCTACTAACAGATCTAAGAAGAAGTGTAGGTATAAAATATATTATAAGTTCTAAGTAATAGTAGTAGTAATACATTAACAAGTCTCGTGGGCAAGAACGCCCGCCTTGAACGTAAGGGGTGCAAGTTCAAATCCCAGGCCCGCACCGCTGAGATAATTTTCATGTGCGAATGTCATTTTCAACAATGATTACCACTTGCTGAACGGCGAAGGAAAACATCGTGAGGAAACCTGCACGTCTATAGAAAGGCGTGTGAAGTTCACCAACCCGCACTGGGCCAGCGTGGTGGACTATGGCCCAAATCTCCCTCGTATTGAAGGAGAATGTGCCCGGTATAATGGCAATAGGCTCGCCCCCTATTACATTGGGACCAAAATACATCGGCGAAGTGTGGGCGCACTACAGTGCACCTCTGCCTACCCCTTCGGGGAATACAGGCGTGATGATGTATTTATTTTTGAATGACTAATAATGGGTTATAGATACAATACTAGTCAATAGATATGCTTTGTTTGCTGTTAGCTTTGGTAGCACTCGATTGCGACAAGAAAATGTAAAAATGATCTTCAAGATCGAATTTGGTCTCTTTCTCTCGTATAACAAAAAGGACAAAGCTACTCAGTCCGACATTATCCGTGATATAAGTCTTGTCTTGCCGCACGTGATAAACGTGCAGAGTTCATAATCTTCTGCGCCTTTGGCACGACCTTGCTCGTGTTGTGTATTTAGCTTTTAATTTTTTATCAACTAAAGATTATATGGCGAAAATAAACCACGATGACGTTCCGTTTTGCTTCATTGGACGATCAAAAAGAATTAATTTAAAGTATGTTTAAGCACCTACCTAAAATAGCATGGGTTTATCTCATATGCAGTTAGAAGCTATTGTGGGAGTTACATAGTGACGTATAGCGATATATTTAAGTAGGTACCTATATTTATAAAACCAAATAAGCTATTTGGTATTTTTATAGAATAATTCTTATTCTCATTTATGCCTAATTTTATCTAAGCGAGTACCTAATACTCATTATGAACATAAGGTAGAATAACTACTCCCTTATGACCACCTATTGTAAAGTATTGCTGTGATTTTAGATATAGGTATTGATATACTTACCTATTGATTTATTTGACACAAGAACTAAGTAAATCTACAACTGTAATAACCCCGGTTGATTTCCAGTTACACCCAGACCGACAGAATTAGTCGCTGGCGGGAATCGAACTCGCAACCACCCGGTGCAGTCAACGGACTCACCTGGTGCCGTGAGCCGAGTGGCCTACGTTCAACCGACTAGAGTCCAGTCACTAGACTAAGCCGTCTTCAAATACACTATCATTTTAGAAGGATCTTGATGCAAGTGTTAGCGTTTTATATAATTCGTGTTTAAAAAAAAATAGGTGTCAAAGAGCATCACTCCGTGGTCTTTTTATGATCTTCTTGGTAACAATTCGTTGTTTTTTTTTAAACGAATATGATTTTATTGGTCTATGGTTTTTGGAATAAAAAGTGTATGTGCGTGTATAAGTTTTGGATAATATAAGCTTTTATTTAATATTAGTTCTTGTTTAAATCGACAACTCATACCTAATAGTACCCCAACTAGCGAGTTTATTATACAAGAAACTCATAGTGACATAGGTATAGCCTACAAAGCTAATAATACCACTTGTTGCCCAGCCAGGGATAAAAGCTATTCAAATAACAAAATCTGGGTAATAGCCAACAGATTATGTCGTTACACATTACTTATGCTTATGTGGATTAGAACGAGCTGCGCATGATATTACGCAACTTGGTAATATGAAATGTTTGATTGGATTTATCACATAAGCAGTAATCAAACTAGATACTTACTTATCGTTATCTGACATAAATAACGGATATGCAAAGTATTACGAAACTGTCTCAATAGATCTACGTATTTATAACTATATGAGTCCACTTACGTATGCGCTTAAGTGTGTTACTTGTAAGTTTGACTGAATTATACGCAATGTTTGATACAGAAGCAAGGGAGGTTGTTATATTTAGCGAGTGAATTTAAGGTCTGTGGTTTTATAATCACATCATACACTAAGTTTTTTTTCTTAGGTTAAGCATAATAAATCATATAATACAAAGATAATAGAATATATATACATCATCACGCCTGTATTCCCCGAAGGGGTAGGCAGAGGTGCACTGCAGTGCGCCCACACTTCGCCGATGCATTTTAGGTCCCAATGTAATAGGGGGCGAGCCTATTGCCATTATACCGGGCACATTCTCCCTCAATACGAGGGAGATTTTTGGGCTATAGTCCACCACGCTGGCCCAGTGCGGGTTGGTGAACTTCACACGCCTTTCTATAGACGTGCAGGTTTCCTCACGATGTTTTCCTTCACCGTTTCAAAGCAAGTGGTAATCTCGAATGAAAATGAGATTCGCACATAAACCCAGAGGTGCGAGCCGGGGTTTGAACCTGCACACTTTGATTTGCAAGGCGTGCGTTCGACCACTCGGCTACCACTGCTAGAATATATAGATATAATAGTGACCAAATTTGCGAATGATGTTCTTTATGGGAAGACTAATATATTACGTAGTAAGTTGAGGGTATACGGACATGCTTTTATAAAAATGGGTAATTGTTTGTTGTTACCTACCTTTATGTTTGGCCTATTACAAGATTCCACTCTTTAGCTCAGGCCTCTTCTACTTGATTGCATGGAAGAAATTACTTTTAGATAAATAAGTAAACACTGAGCCATACCTAAAATGAATTACCTATCAACCTATAATACCTTCAAGCCTAGCTGTATTGTAGGCAGGATTACACTATATGTGTATCTGGTCATCCGCCATCTTTATCACGTTCATTAGGTACCTACCCATTATTATTTATAATGTGTAGGTATTTATTGAATTTGCTCTCGCTATTAATTATTTGACACTGGCTGAAATACCCGCTAAACGCAGGTGGAACCATTCCTCATCTTATTCCATTAAATTTCAAGAAGAAGAAGAAGAAATGTGTATTTATTCACGGAACCCAAAATACAGGCTAGTTTAGGTTCCTTAACTATAACTTTTCTTATAATTATTTTGGTAAATCAATTTATTTTACTAATGTAGCAGGACAGTTACTATGTGGTCTTCAATGTGTTTATTACTTTGCCCTACGACTAGAGAGTTCCACATCATCATTATTGTTATTGAAACTGATGTTTATTTATGTTTATCTGTTTATTTACATCGAACATATTTGTTTGTTTATAAACTCGCACTATAATGCAAAGTTACAAGTATGTTTCGTAAATCAAAATAAAACACACTGTGTCCCAGGCAATCGGTTGCGTGCTCAAGCTACTGCTTGCTTGTATAGTTGTTGAAATTGGCTAATCTCACGGCTCCGTTTACATCGGCCCGTGAGAAATGAATTGATATTTTACAGAACCGTTGTGTTGACATACGCATCTAATTTAATCCGTAGATCGATACCTACGTAGATTTGTAAATAAAAGTTTGAACATATTATACTAAGAATTCGGATATTACCGTAGAAGTCAAGGTAGGCACATAGGTACATCAGTATATGACGTAGACTTTTTAAGACGTCAGTGTCGGTTGAAGGCGACATTACAATCAACAACAAAAGTATGGAGTGTAGAATTAAAGGAGGACAATCTCCAATGGGAAAAATATTGAAAAAGTGTCCCTTGAAATGCATGAAATAATAGTGCAAAAACCTTCCACAATGGCGCTGGTGTCGATCAATTCAATACACAGATTGCCTTCCTTTACTTCTACCCTCCATACACAAAAGTTACACTTTTGACAGCGTTAAGACTCGATATATTTAAAGGCTTAGTTCATTTTAGGTATTAAGTTACGCAGCCACCCTGCGTCACCGATGACATTTCGTGGAAAAATAAACTGTTTCTCTGAGTCAAATACTATCTCGATTATTATTATACCTTCTTTTGTTTTTTTTTACTAAATATTTATGGTTCTTTATCGAAAAGGTTCAATACAAAGATTCTCGTTTTCACCCACCACGTTCTTGGCAGTTTTTTCATCATGATAATAATGTGACTACAACTCGAGAACGACGCGACAAAAAATCACGTTTATTTTAAAATGATATTTAGACAGGTGTTTCCTGATTTACACACCACCAATGAATCGTATTTCTATGACACAACACGCTAATTACCTACCTACTAACATTCATAGGTGGTGATAATGTCTCGGTCATTCATTAAATGGATGACTCAATACCAATACGTAACTTGGACTAACTTTAATACCTAAAACTCATACGCATCACGGGTATCACAAACAACTTGTCTTTGGCAAAATTATCCGAAATCAAGGGAACCAACCATAAATTCAATTGGAATTGGATTTAAGTCATAGTGGGCTATGTATTATACACGAAGGTTTTCCCCGTTTTACAAATTATCGTTTGTATCACGTACGTAGAAGATAGTATAAAATATAGTCGCATTTCATTCTTAAAATTCCACGGCTATCAGTTACTTATCTACCTAGGAAGTATTATATCGGTTAGTTAGTGTAAGTAGGTAATAAGAGAGTGATGACGACGACAACTTGATAAGAAGTAATATAAAGATCAAAAAGGAAAGGTAGGTTCACAATGAAGAACTCTTTTTCTTGAACAAAATGTTTTACAAATTTTACACACAAACAAAATTTTATTAGGAGACAATAGGTAGGTTATCACCTACTCCTATTGTCAGTATAATAATAGTTTCTGTATAGAGACTACTTCTAAATGGTAAGTTCTTCCAATTTTGTAGGATTCCACTAGCAACAATTGTACTTGGATAGTTTAACACGTTGGCTGCTAGGCCGGTTTTCATGCACTTTCAAACTGTGTGCGGCCAGGTTGATTAGGCCCAGTGGGAGTATTTTCGTACTGAGTGAAATAGCATGGTTTCAGCAGCGCCCGCATACGCAGAAAGACACTCACAAGGCTTTTAAAACCAGTGTAGCAGCAACCGTGTTAGCAACCCCAAACGGTCAATCGGGCTGCGTAATTGTTACGAGTTTAACGTAATGTCCTTTAATCTGACAATTGGTATGAACGCTACAATAGTGTTCTACCTACTGCACATATTTTGTTCCTGATAATTTCAGCAGGCTTAACTTTACAAAGTTACAGAATTTACTTTGTTGCCTGCGGATTAGGTTTACTTAAAAGTAAAAATACATGACAAAAACACATAGGTAGCGTTGGCATTCACCTTTAAGACCCGTGGCATTTAATAACACTTAAAAATAAGATTCAATTATTCTAATAATTGCTTACTAGGTACTTAGAATACGAAAATATTTACGAATATTTATCTCCATCCAAGAGTATAATAAGTGCAAAATATAAAAAAAAACCTTGATCTTAAGATTAGAGCTATCTTACACCTTGACCAACTCAATATGAGGAAAATCCTTGGTATTTCTATAATTACGAAACATTTGCTACTCGTTATGAATAACAAGTAACATTGTCAGCACCTACCAAGTAGTCCTAATACCGTTACACGAAAGAATACCTAACTGCTTGGCTTTATTGAAACGCAAAATACGAATAAAATACGCACATTTTTTTTCCTGTGTTTTTCCAACGGCGCGCATATGTTGGTGATTCAATTCAATGTGAATTACATTACTGATGGAGTGGCTATGACTTACGGCGTAATAATCAAGACAAACAACACACAAATAATAAGCACATTGGTGCTACAAGAGGAAAACGTAAGTTGCACAATAGGTGTACCTACCTCTACCAGCCTCTACCATCGTCTACCAACATACCACCTACCCACCCACCCAAATCACTATAAAAGCAGAAACCATTTACTCCTATAACTCGAAATCCCTGAAACTGTCTATTTACCACATCCTAGCATCCCTTTAGCATTATTCTTGTTACCTAAATGATACTTTCAATGAAAGTTTTGTCATTATGCCAATATTACTTGATTACGACTCTATGGTCTTGGATATAATTGTTAAGTGGATCATGACCACAGATAGCTGCTATACTTTTTTTTTTTTGTGTTAATGGCCTCTTTCCATTGAGTCAGGCCCAGCTATACTAATCATGACTTGTATGATCGCGATAAAGCAAGACAGACAAGTGCAAGTACTTTTATTAAATAGTTAAGTACAATATAAATAATCTTAACCGTTTATCAGCATCACACCCAATAATATGACAAGTATGAACAATAGAAAATCTTTGGCAGTTCTTGTAAAAATTAACATACCAAACATTTATATGTTTAGGTACTTATATAATAATCTACCATGAGTGAATTCCCGTTAATCACAAAGAATCTCAACGTGTTCCTATAATATTTATTTATAGACTAGCTGTGTCCGCGACTTCGCCCGCGTGGACTTTATGGAGATTACCCGGAAATATGGGTATTATGTTTTTCCCGCGGAACCCTAATGCTTTTTCTAAAATTAAAGTAGCCTAAGTTACGCCTTGGAACGTCAGCTATCTGTCAGTGAAATTCCCATTGAAATCGGTTCAGCCGTTTAGAAGTTTACCTCATACAAACAGACAGACAGACAGACAAAAAAAAATTGCGTTTTCGTTATAGGTATCGTATATACTTTCATACGCATTTGGTAAAAAAGTGTTATTTTGATATTACAAACAGACACTCCATTTTTATTTATTTGTATGTATAGATGTATAGATTTTAACTGCTTCAAAGGTAGGTAGGTACTATTGTGTTAAGCCTACCAGTTTCGAGCCTGTACTTTAAAAAAATGTGGCCGCACTTATATTCTAAGAATAACAAATAAATGTATTCTACTTAGATACCAAACCTACCTACTGTTTGCAATTGCAAATCAGCTCCATCCTCTTTACCTACCAATGTCCAATATAGTTTACTGATTATGTTCGTTCGTTGTTTATTTATGTATTCCACTGTAAACTTACGAATTTATTTAAATAACATTTGACTACCTACTTAGGTGCTTTTTATCACGTTTCGTTGCATGCTATTGTTCCCTCGGTGCTCAGTAGTTGTAGCATGAGTTCCAAGACTAGAGTTGAATCCCAGCATATGCTGATTTTGCCTCTTCCTTTCGTATGAAATATGACAGAGAGAGCGAGCGAATCAGTGACGTAAGTCTAGTCTTGACATGGGCGATAACTCCATAGATACTGGCGGAGGATGGTGCACCGTCGGTTATTCGGTGCATCGTCGTCCCACATAACCCTGCCTCTTCCCCCGAGGTAGTGGATTTTTACCCCATGAAGGATTTTTCAACGATAAAAAGACACTTAACCTATCAACAACAGTCCGTAGCCTCCGTAGGCAATGAAAATAAAATATTGCTAGATAAAAAAAATATTCTACCATTTTGGAAAATCGCGTTGACGATTAATTTTCAACGGCATAGATATGTAAGACTTTATTGACATGGTAAAGCCGACTATACGATAATTACAGGACTTCCATAAAAACGCGTAAACGCCTTCATACAAAATGTTCTGCCGCTGTACATCTGTTCGGTAAAGGTAATTATTGGGCAGCCGGCTTTACCGTGTGATTAGAACGACGAACTAAGCTACGAACCTATACAACTAGGTATTAATAAAATAATATCAGGTTCCTAAAAAAACTAGTTACATAAATATTGCTAACAATTTATTGTCAGGCTTTTATTTTTAACAATAGCGTAGTCTATCCAGGCCCTGTAGCATGGCCGTGTAGACATAATTTTTGTCTCTTTCAACTGTCAGATTTGTCGAGAAAATGACGTCACTTCTAGCTTTCTGTACTGAACATGGCTGGTTATTATAAAGATACTAGCTGGTAGGTATGTTTGTCTTTTAAGTAAGCCATTCTACCTAATTGATGAACATTAAATCCAAAAATAATTCACAATAGGTTAAACAGTAAAGAACAAAAAATATAGATACCTAACTACTAAATAAGTCGTCCCGCTTCAAAAGATACTGTAATGAGTTAAGAAAATTAGAAACACTTAGTAGGTAAGTACCATATCTATTTACATAAACAATAAAATAGAATTATAACAACTAGTAATTAAAGTTTTTCATGTGCAAAACTAATATCTTTGCTACGAGATCTAAATACAAGTAAGAGCATTGAACTTAGTTGGCTTGTAATTTGTTTCTTAACGTATCTAACATAAAATCATATCACCAATATCACCTATCTGATGCACTTTTTGGGCGAATAGTACGGTTATTTTTCCAAATAGTAAAAACGGACAAGCATGAAACACATGGGTAAGTAGGTAGGCATATATTTATGGCAGACAAGATCTTCCAGCCTGCCAGGGTCCGCTACGCCTCTGACTAATAATGTCGGGATTTTATATATATAGTTGCGATGGTCGAGAACTCTTCTGTCGCGATCCTGTATTTGCAGCATGAGCGCCAAGACTAGACTTATGTCACAGAATATGTTGGTTATATCTCTTTCTCTCGTATTAAATAAGACAGAGGGCGACCAAGCTAATCCGTGACAGAGGTCTTGTCTTGACATGCGTGCTAACACCACAGGATTGCGTAGGAAATCGTGGTTTTGTTCGCAATGTATTTTTGCCGCGCCATCTATTGAGATGTAGAAGTTATCTTTGTAACGAGATATAGAGGTAGACACATAATAATAACATAATAAATATTGATGCGGCAATCATTGTACCGATAGTCGTTTCCGCCCATGGCTTATTAGCCAAGAGCCTCGACAAACACCTAAAGAGGCTCGCGTTAGGCAGCTGGATCAAGGGACAGATTCAGAAGGCGGTACTTCTGGAGACGGCGCGCATTGTGAGGAAGTTCCTCTCTCTGGAGCCCTAACCACTGGTAACTAGGACCCTGTTCCAAATGCCGGCGGGAACTGTTTTTTTTATATTTTTAAATGTATTTTTTTATATTTATATTTAAAAATGTACTAAGTAAGAAAAATGAGAGATAAAGACATAATAAATATTTTCATTTCTTCTGATTAACACCGCGTATGGCTACTAGAGATAATAAAAGATTAGTGAGCCTAGCATGCGCACCAAAACAAGACTTATGTCATAAAATGCGTCGATGTTGTCCCTTTCTCTCCTATGAATAAAGAAAGTGAGACATGAAGACATGTTTTATCTTGGCAGGCGTTCTAACCGCCAGCATAAGCGACAATGATAGACTTGTCTATCTACAATGTCGATTAATATGGTATTTTCATCAGTGCACATTCAACTTAACCGAAGAATCAACAGGAATAAGGACCATGTAGACTCTACATGATCTCTTATTATTTCTAACGGCAATAAATAATAAAACAGCAAACGTTTGAAAATAAAGTTTAATCTTAATATCAATCAACTATTTACCTATAACATTACCATGCCTTGCAGTTGGCGTGATGATAAATATATACTTTTATACTTATAACATACAATTAGGACAAAAGCTTATATACTTACATTTATATGAAAAAAATTAAGGCCTTAACATAATAATTAGCCTAGTTATCAACGTGCTCAGTGGAATAAAAATAAAATAATTCATTTAAACTATCTAAAATGCTCTATTGAATGATTGATTAAAAGCATTACTTACTTACCTATATAGAATTTTCTATTTAATTATTAAAAGAAATCATAATAGTTATGTAGAATCTACTATCTACAGAATTTCCAAAACAAATACATTTACTAGATATCTTCCTGTTACCTAACATTCACTGTTTATTCTACATTACATATGAGTTTGCTACTTGTTCAAAAATGCTTCGATGACATTAGAACTACGAATTTTTACTTTTATTATATGTGCGAATTCAAACCTTGATTTAGGACCGATTTTACAATCCTTAAATAAAATGTCGAATAACTCCCGAATATGGCTGTTTTAATATCTGTCAATTTAATTCGATATCCGTTAAGCATAGAATATTTGAAGAATGGAAGATCGGCCCTTAGAAAATATTATTATTTAACAATGTTGCAATCAATCTTAAAATTGCTTATAAATACATCAATGTTTTTAATGAAATAGTCACAATGTGTGACTGTAAAATATATAGTTTTATCGCGCGCCATAGAATTCGAGCAACTTCGCCTCATCACAAATGAGCGATAACGAATGGATTTTAGTTTACTATTCCATTAATTATTAAAGAAAAATGTTCGTAATAATCTTTGTAAATGACATGCAGCTGAATTGAAATTTGTAAATTTTGTAGTTAAAATCATATAATCGTCGATTTTTAGATTCTTAGACGCGACGAAAGCGCGCGGAGTTGGGAGCGTGATACGACAGGCACTCAGCGACAATTGTTTTGGTAAACACATACAGCGCTTCTAGCAGCGATGCAGTGAACCAAAAATTAATTTTTTTAATGGACTACGCTGTTGGCTGTGAGTCGGCTTTTAGAGCTTCACCGGAGGAGACCAAAAATTCCATTTCACGTTAACGCGGCAACATTAAAATTTGATACATTTGATACAAGAGCGTCGACTTAACCGCGCGAATCGTTATTTTCACAATGAAAGAACCAAGTCAGCCATGAAAATTATAAAAACACTACATTAGTACCTACACGGCTAGGCTAACACGTGAGCCAAGACAAGATTTAGGATTATATCGCATTGAGAGAAAGTGATCTTGTCACTTTCTCTCACATTTTGTCTTGTCTAAACCGTATGTGGTACCAATGCTGGTTAACCCTGTGAATGTTACTAGCAAGCTAAGCCACCGCCTTCGTTCCGTTCCAGCTCGCGCCGCACATACTCGGCTTGCTTGTCGCTTAACCCCAGGCGCTGCACTTCCTGTTCAAATTGTGTCATACCTCCCACCCCTACTAAGTACCCGTTCAGTCTGGCGGCCAGGTGAGATGTCTGCAGCCTAGCGGAGTCCAGACCGAGACTATGGCAGAGGTCTTTGTGGCCTTGGAGTCTGTATTTTTGGTGGTAACTGTGAACAATATAAATAATTTAGAAAATTAAATATGTTAAATTGTTACCCTTGATAGGTCTGGAGGGATAGAATGAAAAACATTACACTCAGGAGCACTAAATTCGTGTAACCAAAATCATCATCTCAGAAACTTCAGAGTTTATTTGAATCCCTATGTACGCTTAAACCTTTAAAACTACGCAACGGATTTTAATGCGGTTTTTTAATCGATAGAGTGATTCAAGAGGAAGGTTTATATGTATAACTAGCTGTGCCCGCGACTTCGCCCGCGTGGACTTTAGGGAGATTACCCGGAAATATGGGTATTAATTTTTCCCGCGGAACCCTAATGCTTTTTCTAAAGTTAAAGTAGCCTAAGTTACGCCTTGGAACGTCGGCTATCTGTCAGTGAAAATCCGATTGAAATCAGTTCAGCCGTTTAGAAGTTTACCTCAAACAAACAAACAGACAGACAGACAGACAAAAAAATTTAAAATTGCGTTTTCGTTATAGGTATCGTATATACTTTCATACGCATTTGGTAAAAAAGTGTTATTTTGATATTAGAAACAGACACTCCAATTTTATTTATTTGTATGTATGTATGTATAGATGTATAGATACATGAGAAACACTGATATTTTTAGGTGGCGCTGCTTTCGTATGTCACTAATTCCAAGGCGGTACGAAGTTCGCCGGGTCTGCTAGAAAATTATAATTCTTATTGGCTAATAAAGTTTATACTAGTAACCCGAATCCATTGTGTGTGAAAATTACTTGTCGCAAGTCCATACAAAAAAAAAATTATCAGCTCTCCGTTATTTATATTCAATTGCCAAGAAAATATGAGACTGACAACCAAATTGTTATAAATTTTCTACATCATCACGCCTGTATTCCCCGAAGGGGTAGGCAGAGGTGCACTTTAGTGCGCCCACACTTCGCCGATGTATTTTGGTCCCTATGTAATAGGGAGCGAGCCTATTGCCATTATACCGGGCACATTCCCCCTCAATACGAGTGAGATTTGGGCCATAGTCCACCAAGCTGGTCCAGTGCGGGTTGGTGAACTTCACACGCCTTTCTATAGACGTGCAGGTTTCCTCACGATGTTTTCCTTTACCGTTCAGCAAGTAGGAATCATTGTTGAAAATGACATTCGTACATGAAAATTATCTCAGAGGTGCGGGCCTGGGATTTGAACTTGCACCCCATACGTTCAAGGCGGGCGTTCTTATCCTCGAGGCCACTACTGCTTCTATTTTCTCAAAACAAAAAATGGTTAATAATGCTGTTTTAAATAGTTTTGTAAGTATATTTATCGAAAGTTTGAAATTAATTTGAATTGTTATTATTAAAAAACAGTTTTTTTTTTACTTTTCAATAAAGATCTGTTATTACAGTAACTAACACTGGTATTCATAGTCAAGTTAGGAGTTTCTCAAAAGGTCTAATCGCGCACAAATTGTCGCCCAAGGGAGTAACCATCTTGACTATGAATAAACCAAGATAGCTGTTAGTATATTATCAATAAAATTCTACCATGCAGCTTATTCGCTAGTCTTGTGCATTGTGACCAATAACCTCACATTATTTATAGTCAAGATTGATAGAGACCCATAATAGCAATGTCAAATAATATGATCTCCCATAACAGCGTCAATGAGTTCGCCGCATTGAAATCAATTCTGCTCAATACGAGCGGGTAATATCGCAGATTGGCTTGATTGATGCGCACGAGATCCATTATGAGCGAAATTTTTGTGATACTTTATTGCACATATTTTAAATTGAGTCCAATACTTTTATTACATCCGTCAACCAGTATCTATATAAAAATATCACTGAGATATAAAGGGTGTATCAGAAGTCCGAAATAATACATGCGTTTGCAAAAGTATCGGATATACAACTGAATGGTATAAATTCTTTATCGTAGGTATACCGAACATGATTTTTCTAGAATTATTTCATCGTCTTTTTATAAAAATTATAATAGGTCCTGTGTAAATTTGTGAAATATTATTTTCCTAAAATCAAAGTATCCCATGTTACACCCTATAGCATCAGCTATCTCCCAGTTAAAGTCCAGTCAAAATCGGTCTGATCGTTTCGGAGAACATACATATAAATATGAGTTTTCGATATAAATAGCGTATATACTTTTATTTTAACATTACAAACATACACTTTAATTTTATTTACATACTAGCTGTGCCCGCGACTTCGCCCGCGTGGACTTTAGGGAGATTACCCGGAAATATGGGTATTATGTTTTTCCCGCGGAACCCTAATGCTTTTTCTAAAATTAAAGTAGCCTAAGTTACGCCCTGGAACGTCAGCTATCTGTCAGTGAAAGTCCCATTGAAATCGGTTCAGCCGTTTAGAAGTTTACCTCAAACAAACAGACAGACAGACAAAAAAATTCAAAATTGCGTTTTCGTTATAGGTATCGTATATACTTTCATACGCATTTGGTAAAAAAGTGTTATTTTGATATTACAAACAGACACTCCAATTTTATTTATTTGTATAGATTTGTATAGATAATCTACGGTGTTAATATTGATACGATGTGATTTGAAGTAGGTATATCCGCCTGTTGTGACATAGAGTCTAGAGCGACAGGAAAATTGAAGAATTTCATATGACACCAAGTACACATTTTCAAGGCTCAGGTCAAGGCATGACTATTGCAATAATTATTCCGGTTATGCATGCATATAACCCACGATAATGTATTCAGACATGGTCGCCGGGTAGGCACAGCGAGGTTGCCTTTTTATTGTCTCATCCTAGGTGTACGGTCAAAGATATAATCTGTACACAGAGAAAAGTTTGCAAGTACAGTCTACACGAAAGTGATCATCAATTTGATTTTGAAAAAAATCCGTGTGTCTGAACCGTTCTTATGGACACTCGTCGTCTCTTTACTGAAAACTATCATAACACTCATTTGTTCTTATAGTTTTTAGGGTTCCGTAACCAAAGGGTAATACGGGAACCCCATTACTAAGACTGCTGTATCTCATGAACCGTGATAGTTAGACAGTTCAAATTTTCACAGATGATGTATTCTGTTGCGGCTATAACAACAAATACTAGAAAACAGAATAAAAAATATTTAAGGGGACTCCCATACAACAAACGTGACTTTTTTGCCGTTTTTATAGATAATGGTACGGAACCCTTCGTGCGCGATTCCGACTCCCACTTGCCCGGTTTTTTAATTTCTCGAGGGCAAAACCATGAATCAGAGTTGTTATCATAATGGTCACATAACGAACAAAAAAAACAATTATGATCCATTGATAGTAGCATTGTAAAACACTCTTAAAAACGTGATTTGTAGATGGATTGAAAATTCTGTACATTTCAGTCTGAAATTTTCAGAGTATTTTCATCTTTATTTTTGTGACGTGACCTGTACCACTTTATTACTAGCTTCTACGATGATTCAATAAGGTTGTCAATTGTAGCCTATATGTTATCTAATACTAATATTATAAAGAGGAAAAATTTGTATTTTTGTATGTAACGAATAAACTCAAAAACTACTGGACAGATTTTAAAAATTCTTTTACCAATAAAAAACTACTTTATCACTGAGTAACATAGGCTATATTAGATACCCGTGCAAAGCTGGGACGGGCCGCTAGTAAACAATAATACTGTAAAGTTTCGTCAAAGATCAGTAGTTTTTGCGAGAAACAATAACAAATATCCATCCATCCTCACAAACTTTCTCATTCATAATATTATTAGGATAGGATAGTAGGCTTGAACCATAGACCATAGAGCAGGTATCTAGTGTGTGGCTTGAACTTACTCCTCTGCTGGGTAGAAGATGCCAGCGGGCGCGATCTCTGTCCGCAGCTGTTCCTTGCAGCGAGCCTCCATGGCCTGGTAGGAGGCCTGCGCCGCCGCACGCTGCTCGTCATCATGGTACAACACCATAGACTGGTACTGGAAAACAAATACCAAAATGTCAAGTCAATTAAGTCTTGAACACACTTGACTTATTCCAAAATGTACTCCGTGTGGATTTACATAAAGATTCTATTTCTGTGGCAAAAGCGACGCGACAACGCGCCTAAAGTAGGTGATTCATTTGCGAATAAGACCGCCGGTTCGCCAACGAACTCGGGACCAAAGGTCTAAACCGCCAATGGAGCTCTTAAAAGTCTGCGGATTTGCTCGCTGGCTCTTTGTCCATGCTTGAAATTCTAAGTCCGCGGTGCAAAAAACCGCCATGACTTCGCCAATGATGAGAGATGACTGTTTGGTACGCTAATGGATCACCAACGTGGGTCGACGAGCCAACGATTTAGACCGTTAGCTCGCCGGCTCGCAAATGGATCACCCCCTTAAGTATGCTCGCGTCGTCAATGACATTTCGTTGAATTATGTGATTAATAAAGTACGTTTTGGTATTGGCAAAAATACCGGCCAAGTGCGAGTCGGACTCGCGCACGAAGCGTTCCGTACCATTATCTATAAAAACGGCAAAAAATCACGTTTGTTGTATGGAAGCCCCCTTAAATATTTATTTTATTCTGTTTATTAGTATTTGTTGTTATAGCGGCAACAGAAATACATCATCTGTGAAAAATTCAACTGTCTAACTATCACGGTTCATGAGATACAGCCTGGTGACAGACGGACGGAAGGACGGACAGCAAGTCTTAGTAATAGGGTTCCCGTTTTTCCCTTTGGGTACGGAACCCTAAAAAAGAGCTATAAATGTATAGGTACTAAGTACCTACTATCGTTGTTCAAAATAATAATTAAAACTAAATATTTTTGTAAAATGTAGATAGTTATGTACCTCAACAAAAAATACTTAGGAAGGTACCATAATTAAATTCACATTTAAAAACTATGACGCAAGTACTGCTCTGAAAAAATATAAACAAAGATTTTGAGTTATTATTTTTATTCAAAACAAAGATACGAGGCGTCGTCCGTTAGCTGGTCATAGTATTGTTTTGTTTTAACCATTTACCTGTATTTCAACGACCAGCGAGGCAGCACGTAAAATACATTCACACAATAAGGTAACCATATCTGATTAGTTAGGTACGTCCTTCATAAATATCAATGTCACCTCTAGGAATAAATATAACCTAATACTTTAGATAAGTTGGTAGGTACCTGCCTACAAAACCAGTTAATTTTATAACAATACTTGCCGTCTAAACCTCGTAATAATAACCCACGATTTTGCATATTATAATTATTGGTAATAATATCATTTGGTGGCATAAAAAATAGGCTTATTAACGACAAAATAATGGATCCTAGGCTAGTCCCGTTGCATTGGGATTCATATATACATCAACCAAATGCGGATAGATTACTGCCTACCCGTTCGGAGAGTACAGGTGTTATGATAAATTAGTGGGTTTTTGTGGGTGTTAACTAAACCTATATTCTGGTGGGGAGTCATGTGAAATCGGTAGGCCTGGACGAGTTGGTACCACCTACAGAATTGGCAGAGATGGTGTGTTGTCCAATTATTTATGATATCTGCGTGTCCTATGCGTGATATTTTCTTATTTATGTACTTACCTAGTTTCGTAACATGACAGAGATACTTTTATAAAATAATAAAATCAAAACAGAAGGTCGATAATGGCGTTTATACAGAATGTTTCAGAAGTCCAAAATAATACTTTGCCGTTTTCACGAGTATCGGATATACTGAATGTTATACTTTTTATAATGAAATCCGATTATGTTTTTTAGTTTTTTTCATCGACGTCAATTTTGAAATCTTGCTATATCTCAAGTCGTATGAAAATTTTCTGATTCTGTTTAAAGACTTTTAGTAGCCATCCCTCGTATATGTAGTTTACACTGTTAAATAAGGTTATGGGTGTACCCTAAGGACACAACCTGATACCAGTGACAAATATTCAAAGGTCTATAAGTCGAGAAACTATGATACTTAAGTATAATCTGCCTTCACTATGCATCTATATATTGGCTATAGAATATGTACCTAAAGTATTATTTGGAATTCTGATACACTCTGTATATGGCAGAGTTATATGGGTTCTCTAGTTACTCTATGCAGCAAATGGAGTCGAGTTGATTGACGGAAATCATGTTGTACCTATATTGGGGCACTGCTAGGTGTATTTACCTGTCTCTTCAGCTTAGTAGTAAGTCCGTACTCGTGGTTAGCCCAGAACATGTCCAACAGGTCCTCATACGTCACTGTCTTCGGGTCAAAGTCCAGCTCTATCACTTCCGTGTGGTCACCGCTAGAATCGTAAAATAAAATCATTAAATAAATACAAATCAGTAGACACACGTTTCTCAACTCTGGCAAGAAAACCGACGTTGAATTTAACCCTTAGATTTTTAGAAAGTCCAATCCATCTACAAACCATTTACAGCAGCATTTTTCAGTATTTAATCAGTGTCTTGTAATACCTATGTTAATGGATCATAGAATTCTATAAATTATAAATTAATCTATCATTTTGTTCAAATATGTGCTTGAAATATATTTCGTACGCGTCTTGACAAGCCATTTGCACAGGGACCCAAATCTCGCAAAATAACCATCATCTCTCATGTGTGGAAACAAAACGTCAAATTTGTCGTATTTTTTCGACATATGTCGAATTCGAGATGATGTCGAACATGCGAGACTTGCCTCTCTGATCGTCCGGTTCGATTGTGTTTGTGTTCGATTGTGAACGAAATGTGCTCAAAGATAATACAATTTTACGACTGTTATTTCTCTTTTGCTAGGTATCAATAATGCCCTTAAACGAATACAAAAGATCAAGTGTAAAACACAGAATGTCCCACTGATCTACTGGCCGCTAGTGTGTAGATTAGGCGTGAGACCTAGGTGGACGGATGTCGACAGTTAGTCGAGTATTTTTATAGATACAACTGGGTCGGACCTAACCCAGTTATATCCAGTTCTTTTAATAGATGCGCCACAGAAAAGAAAAGAAGTCATTCGACTAGTTGCAAAATGTTGGTCGCAGTAACTTGTGTGCGATTCCTATCTCGTTGATGCTGGGTTAGAAGTAGTTTTTACGTCAAGACAAGATCTAAGCACTTAAAACATACTATTCTCAGATTTTCTCAAAACTAAACAGTTTCTACTATTTATTCAACTATTTGTTCGAACAATAAGCGTAAGATTTTATAAGACTCTTGCAAGACTATTTTACTAAGCAGACACTAAGAGCAAAACTGAGCATCGTCGTCAGGGTCTTCTAGAAGGTAAATATCATATTATGCACATCAAGTTTCGATATATGTTAAATAACTAGATACCATGAATCTGTCTCTAAAAAAAGTTACCATGGGATTTGTTATCTATTCATTTCCATAGAAAATGCTCTCTAAATCGATAGCCTCATCAATTATTAGTAAGTCATGTGATTCTGAACCTCACCTCAATAGAACATTGAAGTTCACTCACACATTTATTATACAGATCTAGGCTCGAAGCTAAAGCGCCTTTCAGTCTACGCTATAATATATAGCACAACAATATCGCGCACCATACAAAGCCAATAATACATAGTACAGTACAGTGTGAACATGTCCATAACAATGTATGGTGCGCGATATTGTTGTACTATGAGCTATATGCTATTATATTATAGCGTAGTCTGAAACCCGCTTTATTGCAGTAGGACATAACACATTTACGAGTAAAATATTAGGCAGCGATTACTAAGCAATATAGAGTTGATTTAAGATGGTATATCGTCTTATTAACTCATATTGTAGTTTCTAAATCGTTTGATCAGCCCCATTAACATCACCCGTATTCCAACAATGTTTTCAATATAACTTCCACTTTTGGACAGTTAACTTTGTACAAAATCAGTCAAAAATTTACAGTTCGTATGGACACAACACTACTTTAAAAGGAGGTGGTACGGCCTCTGTAATACTAATATACTACCACGTGTTCCATGGATACACAAAGGGATCAAATCAGACACGACCTTCAGTAATGAAGATGCCGACCGAGAAGAAGACCACGTGTTAGCACGTTGTTATCGATGGCCCGCGCCGACGGAGGAAACTGTTCGCGGAACTCCCGGGAGTGCGCACGCGACGAGCTGCCGCGGCACCCACGGCCAGAGCGATCACGCTGCTCAACTCGATGCTCACTCAGCACATTAATATTGATATTTTTAATGATAAGCCACGTAGTGTGCACAAATGTATTTATATTTTTTTGAGTAATTTTTAATGTAGTTTTATTGGTTTGTATATACATATAAGGAATATTATTTTTGTTACCTATTTTGTTTTTATAATAAAAGCAATACTAAAATGTTAGTGTGTAAGGTTTCAAACTGTAAGCTACATTGTAATTTAATAAATAAATAAATAAATAAATTGTTAACAGACGAATCGCGTGGAACGGCGGAAAAAGTAAATATAAACTAGTTAACGTGTTCGCGCAGTTGCCTTGGCCGTGCGCCGCGCCGCCAACCTTGGCGATACGGAATATGTTAGACCCCGAAATTATAGCAAGAAATCAAGGCCAAGAACTAACTAACTTTATATTAGTCAGCGTTTGAAATAGATAAAAGACATTAGTATACACCACTGTCCTCAAGAAAGCTGTTCGGGAGATCGTTTTCACAAATAAGTACAGATATGATATTTTTTTTAATATTTGCCTTTTTTGTAGCAGTGGTAGCCTCGCGGGCAAGAACGCCCGCCTTGAACGTAAGGGGTGCAAGTTCAAATCCCAGGCCCGCACCTCTGAGATAATTTTCATGTGCGAATGTCATTTTCAACAATAATTACCACTTGCTGAACGGTGAAGGAAAAACATGGTGAGGAAACCTGCACGTCCGTAGAAAGGCGTGTGAAGTTTACCAACCCGCACTGGGCCAGCGTGGTGAACTATGGCCCAAATCTCCCTCGTATTGAGGGGGAATGTGCCCGGTATAATGGCAATAGGCTCGCCCCCTATTACATTGGGACCAAAAATACATCGGCGAAGTGTGGGTGCACTACAGTGCACCTCTGCCTACCCCTTCGGGGAATACAGGCGTGATGATATATTATTATTATTTGGCTTTTTTTACGAAATAAATGAAATGATCATATTTAATGGAATAAGATGAGGAATGGCTCAACCTGCGTTTAGCGGGTATTTCATGAGTACATTTATCCACTGTCGAAATACATCATTTGTGAAAATTTCAACTCTCTAACTATCACGGTTCATGAGATACAGCCTGGTGACAGACGGACGGACGGACGGACGGACAGCGAAGTCTCAGTAATAGGGTTCCCGTTTTACCCTTTGGGTACGGAATCCTAAAAACTGTACACACCTACTCACCTATTTTATACTATGATGCAATGAGAAAAAAAATATTCTACATAAGATATAAGAAAATCGAGTCTTGCCATTTTGCACGCGGTTATCGCGAATTTTTGCAATTTATACGTATCGCAAGACGTGCCGTAACTCGGGTTAACGTATCAATGTCTGACGATAAGCGACTTATTTATAAACACCGCGATATAGTTAGAAGTGATGTAGGTTATTCAAAGAAGCACCTTGACCTAAATGATAGGTCTTTGCAATCAGCATCGGGAATTTTACAACTCCAAAACGTTGTTAGGCCGTTTGTCCACAGCCGCCGTCACCGGGACGTCAACGAGAACGAGATTATTTCGGGCCAAGTTAAGATGACGTGACGGCGATCGTTTGTCCATCGCGCCGATATCGGTGCATTCAAAACAAAAACCGGGCGAACGGCGCGGTGCGACGGTAGTGTGTGTTTTGTATTGCCGGCGCATCGGCCCGTTATAAAATCGTGCCGTTCTAGCGGTCACGCCGATCTACTCGAAACTTCGGCGGCCGGGATGACGGTGCTCGGGTGACGGACGTGCGGTGGACACGCGACTATAGTAGTCTATGTATCGTTACTTCGGCGCCGTCGTCATCTCGTTCTCTTTGACGTCCCGGAGACGGCGGCGGTGGACAAGCGGCCATACTCTACAAGGCCGTCTTAAGCATATTCGGCGCCGGGATGCGAAAGTCAGCCTGCGCCCGTGGTCATAGTGTAGTAGGTACCTATCGAATTTTATGGCGGTCGGCTTGCGCCCCCTAGGACTCTGCGCCCGGGTGAACCGCACCCCTTGAACCCCCGGGTAAAGACTGCCTACGACGATTCCGAGAAGTATTTCACTTGATAATCGCTAACAATTACGTAATAAATTATTATTTAGTTAAAAGGTTGACGAAAATTCATTTTGTCAAACAAATATTAAACGTAAACATGTAAATTGTAATAGAGCTACTGAAAACATGAAAAACCAGCTTATATTCATGTCTATTCCGATTTACAGTAATTACAACTGAATTGACAGCACAAAATATACCTATCGCCGTCTTGCTCATAAATTACAGTCGTAAAAGGACGACAATACACGTAGTTGCGTTTTTCTACTTTGTTTAGTTTATTTAAGAATCATCTCTATTATCTCACTACTGCCTCTCACCATACATGCATTGGTAAATAATTCTGTAAACTTTAAAGTAATAGTTCCTTTATATCGACGGCAGAAAGCGGAAATATCGTATCTCGAAATATCCAAAACTATTTAAAAAATTCATAATTCCTTAATAAAAGAACGAAAATATCAATGCTGTATCATTATTATTTTTCGTCGTAGGCAGACGAGACATGGACGTCGACGAGGCTTTTTTACAAGCTTTATATTAACTTGTAATGTAGGTATGTCCGGGTGGAATCTTGCAACTGAATTTTAAATCAATTATCTTTATCCGATTGAGCTGAAATTTGGTATACACGCTTATTTTGGATGACAATGCATGGTTAGCTATGTGACGTCATTCTAATTCCAATATGGCGGATCACCCAAGATGGCGGAATTCTTATTTTTTCTGCACTACCACAGTATGGGTATCAAATGAAAGGTCTTGCTGAGGAGAACACGAAAACTAAGGGCAATTAAATAAAAGCTTGTTTTTAAAAAGTTTTTTACCATTAATTTATTCTGATCAATTATATATCAATAAGTCATTTATACGATACGAAATTTCCGCTTTTTGCCGTCGATATGTTGAATCTCATTACCAAAGAGTTCCCACCAGCATACTGTCACGTAAGACTCAAGTTAGAAGATCAAATGTAATGGAATTTGACCACAAACGTGGCTAATATATTTTCTATAAACATTTGCAACAGTGAAAGGTCTGTCGATGGCAATTCCGGTTTATGAAGTCAATGATCTTTTCGTGCCAGACAATAATGTACCAAGACATACTATGTAGACAGGCGCTACGAAGAATGAATGGGTTAAAGTTTATCACGAGTAATTTTCTAGTAAAATACATTGTTGCATTGCATTAATTATCAAACTACGTATTACGATGATAGTAAAAGAGTTGATTAGACCACATAGCACGACACGTGTTGAGTGATAATACATTGAATTGAAACGCACACGACTTAGTTTGTATACGAACAATAGACTCCAGTAGCAGGGCCGTATTAAACTAGGCTGTGGCAAGGGCCCAAAGGTCCAAAAGGTCCAATGTGTGCCCCCTTGGGCACACAAGAATTTGGGGGCCCTTTTGGAAAGTAAAAAAAGCGAATTATAATAACATTTTTTTACTACCTTCCGATTTCTACCTTCTGATAAGATTACTGATTTGTGAAAAAAGTGTACCTAATGTGCCCGACAATTTTTTTTGAGAATAAATTTGTGAGAATGTGTTGTCGGTCCTTCGGGGCCCCTAAGAACGGGGGCCATGGGCACGAGCCCCGTGTGCCCTTATGGTGAAGACGGTATTGTCCAGTAGTTGAAAGCATGTGCGCCAAGACTAGACTTAAGCCACGGAATATGTGGACATTTTGTCTCATTCTCTCGTATGAAATAAGACAGAGCAAGCGAGCGAATCCGTGAAAGAGGTCTTGTCTTGTCAAGCGTGATAACTCCATTTGCGTTAGCAACGATTTTTCACTAGATAAGATAGGTACGGTAGAAATACGCACACCTTCCTCAACTTAATCTTGCCTTTTTTTATCAAAATAATAAATTTGTTTCTAGTTCATAATAAAATACTTTGAATGGCCCTGATAAACTTCAATTGTGCTGATATTAAACGCTATCTGCGCCAGTTAAGTCCCGTGCACAAATGTAGATACTACATCATGTTATAAAAATGTGAGGTGACTTCCGTAAGTAAGTAGTGTAGGTAATAATAAAGCCGATATAATATCTCTCATGATAAATGTATAAATGATATGATAAATGTATTAGACTGAACAAAAGATAAGGGTTGCTACGATTTTTATGATAGTATTTTTCGTGCACTCATATCATTTGCAAGTGGACGCAGTCAGACTCAGCCTAAAGATACACTTACATGCTCCTATAATGAGGGTTCTTGGTAGTCCCTCCGGAGTAGCCGACGCGGGTGCGCACCACGCCAGGCGTCGCGCCGAACAACGAGTCGTTGGACCAGAAGCAACCCATGCCGAAGGTCGCCTTCTTCGTCGGGGTGTCCACATCGTGGAGTAAGGCGGCCTGCATACAAGAATACTTTAACATGATTGTCCCTAGACGCAATGCTTTAATTAACAATGTCTACACGAATCCTTTAACTATAGGTTTTTTTAGCTTATAATACGATTTTGATGGGTTAAGTTCCCCATAGGATAGATCTAGCATGAGCTGTAACTGTTGAACTCTCTTTGATTTAAAGATAAACACAACAGAAGGGACGAGCACGACGACTTGTCAAGGAACAGAGTGTTGATATTCCAGCTAATATCAAACTCAATTTGTTTTTATTCGTGTAGACAAAAAGCAATTACAAAAAGTCTGATTCTACCACCGGTTTGGAATGCTGCTTCCACTGAGAAGAACTAGTAAGAAACTCAATAGTAACTCTTTTCATAAGGTACAAGAGGTACAGGTAGTGACTGCCAGAGTAAAATACGAGTTCCATTCACCTCTTAGCTTTATCTAACATATATTATCACTGTTAACGCTTACGAAACAAGTTAGTAAAGCTATTTTACTGGTACTCTGATCAGGTATCTAGAATATGAAGACTGGAAGGTCAGGTCAGGGCCTACAGGGTATTCCATGCTTAGATACCTAATTGTTGTTTACAATACAAGTTGCATCACATTTTAAGGATTGCCACCAGCTGAATAATTTTCCTAACCTATGTGTCAAAATGAGGACCATCCCTTTTTTTAAGTTTTATAAATTTCGTACAAATTTCTCTGAAGAATTCGGATAATTTCAAAGAACCTATTAACAAACCCGTGTTCGGGGAATTCAGAAAATCTTTGAGCCAACTAAAGACTCACGGAAACGTGTGACGGAAACTGCTACAATCTGTTAGGTAATCTATCAGAAAAAAATATTCGCTCTCAAGGAAGCAGGAAGTTGTTGAACTCCAAATAAGTTCTTATAAGTCCCCGTGCTTGCGTACTTTGCACATTTCATGCCTAAAAATGAGTTAAATGTAGGGTATCTAGATAGCCCTATGTTCTCACGAACATTATGTACATAATATTATTGTTCGTGGACTCTTATTGTAACAAAATCAGCTGTAGTCAGAGCAAGACAATAACAATTAACTTTAAAAAATATGAGTCGAAAAATATACAAGTGATGCTTAGGTATTTTGCAAATCATATCAGTTAGGTACGTCCTGACAAATTATTAACAAGTATCGAGAAGATAAAGATACCAATTAACAAACAATTACAGTTTTATAACGGGATGGGAGGGCAGATGTTATCGGGAGTCAAAGGTGAACTTTTGCCGCCGTTGCACATAGATCACTCAAATATATAGACGATACTTGTTTAGAATTAGATGCGTAGAACGTTATCGGACATTCATTGAACGGCGTAATTGTGTTAATTACACCCCGTTGGTGGTACACTTGACATCAATAAGAGCGGTTCACACATAAATTAATTAGTGCGTTGTTTACAAGTTTTAAAATTTGTTATTAAAAATAACAATTGTCGGTAAGAGAAATAGCTCTAAGTTTTTGAGTAACAAATAAGGAGCATTAACAGGCCTTATAAAGTTATTGAAACGTTTTGAATAACGTCTCGTTTGACGCGTTTCTTGAATATAGAAAGAAATAAAAGACATTAATTAGGTCTAGCAACAATATCCATAATACACAAGGAATCACATTTGATATAGGAATTCGTTCTATATATTCGTTCTCTATATTCCATCATCAAGGTAGGTTTACAAGCGTTACATATGCTGACACAAAAAAGGCGGATACATTATGTGGTTCATCAGATTTTGTGAAGTTTAAAGAGAATGAAGATTTTATATAAAAAATTGCAATGCCCACCTATCAGATAACAAATGTATGTGTTTCGTTTAGCAAAAAGCGGAATAAATTTGCAAAGCTGACTAGTTTATTCGATGGAACTGACAGCTAAGCCATCTATAATGAAAAGGCCCAAGAATAAGACTATACCTACCTAATTTCTAACATTAGAATAATCGACAAGGTAAGGTAAGGTCGCCAGTATAAAGTTTTATGATGATACGAAGCAGTGCCGGATTAAGGTAACTTGATGCCCTAAACAACCTTCCTCTGTGGGCCCCCCTATCCTTACTGAACTGAACTGCAAATAATTAATTGGAAAAAAAAATTGAATACGTATCGCAGGTACAATATTGAAATTGCTTTAACTTTCGTGAGCTCGTTTTTTTATTTATCAGTCGTCTCTGGTCCTAGACGGGATGCCCTAAGCAAATTGCTTAAATAGCGTATAGGCTAATCCAGGACTGATACGAAGTGAATGAAACATTAACATTAACGAATTGCGGAACATATATAAGCGTTCAAAATAGATCGTTAAGTGGTACGCGAATTATATTATCCGTTTAGAATGGGAGGAGAGGACAAGGTGAGCTGTTTCGGGAGTGTAATAATGACCTACCAGTGCCGGTTGCCAAGTAATTTTTTTTGCAATTAAGATTAGGAAATAGACGCGATGACGCCTGAGATGAAGAAGATTTATTACAACTACTCGTAAATATAACTGTTTGTTGGTGGAGGCTTTGACAAAAATAAAATATATAAAAAACAAAATAATTTTAACATAAATAAAAACGTTAAAAAAAAAGCGTAATAACTTGACGAGACGGCTTGGTCTAGTGTTTTTAAGGTAAGTTTAATGCCCTTTTTTTTTTCTTCTGATACACTTTTTTAAGCAAGCTGTTTCATTTCTAATGGAGATTTTACATCGAAAAGTCATTGATTCCAGAGAATAAGATATTTCTAATAGGTATGATTCACGTTATAATTTCAAAAGTTCCCATTGTGCAGCAATTTTATCAAATCTTATAGTAGGTAGCTAAACAATTGGGCATGCAATAAAAAGATTCTAGAAATACCCACATTTTTTTTTTTCTAAATAAAATTCGTGTCCTAATAATTACTTCTTCTAATTATTAACTTCCGTAAGTTGGGCTACTCTGTTATTTTGTGGTTAATCCTCATCAAGATTATTACCAAGGTTAAAGTCTACACACGTCTAGCCGGGTCACGACGACCGTTATTCAGTGTATTGGCAAAAACTTCCACTTGAGTTTATTACTCTTTAACTATCCGGTATGACCGGGGGAGGGGTTCATTGTTCTGGTTTTTAAACAGAGCCCCTCCCTGCCTGTACCGTTAAATTAGCAAGCAAGGAGTAAGTGATTGTCGGATATTCACTATTCACCGTTATTTAACTCGTGTGAAGTGAGGAAAATCGATTGAGAAAATTGTATACGTTCGTATAAAGCATTTGCCATGCATATTATATAAATATGAAGATATTTGAAAATATGCTTATTTAAAATGTTTAAAAATTAACTTTATTGACTAGTGTTATCCAGTTTGTAATCCAAAAACATAAATTAACAGCAAAACCTACTTTTATCATCGAACGAAAATAAAGTGGGTTAATTAAAATAAAATAAAAATGTTAAACGCTACAAATACTCCACAGCGTACGATAGCACTTTCTTTAAGTCATCGAATATGGAATTTTGCAAGTCGACAAACCAAGAATATTTACCTAATGAACTAATTACAAACAATGTTGCGTCAGAAAATAATAACTTGAATGAAAAAACAAAACAAATAAATTTAGCACACAACCAATTTTATAATAATTACAAAATAAAATATAATGTTAATTAAAACATAAAAATATATACTCACATTGACCGGTGGTTTCATCGTGCAGAATTTTCTAAGAAAGCTCAGCATGCAGTAACAAGTCGTAGCAACTGGGATAATGTGTACTTGTAAATTGGTAATATATTACCTAATATTTGGTCTATTGATTTGCTAATGGATATAAAGTGTGATTCCGCGTGATATAGATCGCAGTACAGTGTGGAGTGAGGCCGCGACGCGTCGACGCGGTGTGGCGGTCCGGCGAACACTGGCGGCGGCCGACTGCCCGACTCACCTTGTCGCCGCATGCCTCGCTACGCGTTCCAACAACACACACTATCGATCTGTGTTCCAGAGACAAAAACTGTTGTTTCAAGAGAAAATGTGAGATAATTTTTCTGTTTCTCATATGACGACTTGGTCTGGTTCGACCGTAGATCGCTCGTCTCAAAGCACCGGTTGCAAAGATCCTTTCAGTGGAATATTTCTGACTTTTGCACGCCCTATATTGCCAAATACATAGACGAAATGTGTGTGTAATGGGGTGCACTGCAGTGCACCTGTACCTACCCCTTGGGGTAATACAGTGCCACCCGTTGCTGTATAAACTATGACATAAGTTTTTTGTATTTACTAAATGAGATTTCACGATGATCCCACGAATTGTGTGTGTGAGTGAAAGAAAGTAGTGCACTGTGTAAAGTGTTCGCGTTGTGTCGTTGCGCGCGTGCGTACGCGCCGTGACGTAACCTTGCCCGCGACGACGGCCGCGCGCCGTGACGCCCGCCGCCGGCGGATTGCCCGTCGCGTCACGAATAAACAACACGAATTATTTTAACTAAAACTGCCAATTTAACTCACTTCCCAATTCCAGAAATTTTTTTCGACCACTCTACCGGATTGTGCGATTTTTTTCCAAGTAGAGGCTCGAATAAACGATTACGCGCAATCTGAAAAGACAAAAAAATATTAAGTCGAAACACTTTTATATTGAATAAATAAAACATACACGTAAATACTCACCAGTTTAATGTTTTTGTAAGTAAGCTGGAATACAGGTTAAGTAAATTAATAAAAAAAAATGCAATCAATTTAAACAAACGATTTATTGATCTTTTTAAGAAAATTGTATTTTCATGTATCGTTCGAACGGCGCGGGCATTGCCACACCTATCTCACTCGTAAACTATATAATGTACAAATTAAATAAAAACAAAATAAAACTTGCATTGATCTTGGGTTATTACAGGGCTACAAGTCTATTAACACAATCGTTGTGGAATGACTATGGAATCACTTGATAATACGTTAAAAATCCTTTTTAGGGTTCCGTACCCAAAGGGTAAAACGGGAACCCTATTACTAAGACTTCACTGTCCGTCCGTCCGTCCGTCTGTCACCAGGCTGTATCTAATGAACCGTGATAGTTAGAGTTGAAATTTCACAGATGATGTACCTATTTCTATTGTCGCTATAACAACAAATACAAAAAATTAGAATAAAATAAATAATTAAGAGGGCTCCCATACAACAAACGTGATTATTTTGCCGTTTTATAGATGATGGTACGGAACCCTTCGTGCGAGAGTCCGACTCGCACTTTTTTTTCAATTATAGCTAGAATGTGACCAGTGTAGGCATTATTTTAGCTACCCTGGTTATAAGATGTTGTTTTCATGGCTTCAAAATGAGGCCATAGTTAATCTACAACGATTATATTAGCAGATTTGGAACTCTGTTGTACTGTGCAGCCCCGGTGGCTTTTATGAACAGTCAGGGGTCGCAACACCAGCTTTCTAAGTACAGTGTAACATAAATTCAAATAGGCACAGACTAATAACATAGGGCACTTACGAATCAATTTATTATGCGTTTAGTTGCCGTTTCCCCGGCCAAATTGCACTTCGCTAACAGCCTTTGCCTATACAGGGTGTTTCAGAAGTCCGAAATAATACGTTGACGTTTGCATCAGTGTTGGGTATACAACTGAATGGTATAAAAAATTAATCGAAATTCGACCATGTTTTTTCAACTTTTTTTTCGTCGGGCATTTCTATATCTCGTAATATCGCGAGTCCTACGCAAAAAATTTCATGTTCTGTATTGTGAATATTGGTAGTAGCCCCTCACAAGTGTAGTAGTCAGTGCTGAATAGTTTTATGGATGTACCCATAGGCCAGAAGACGATACCTGTGACAAATGTTCAATGGTCTATAACTCAGAAACTATGATAGTTAGGTATAAACTGTCTTCACTAAGCATCCACATATGAGCTACCGTATATGTACCCAAAGTATTATTTCGGACTTCTGATACACCCTGTATACTGTATGAACAACGTCCCAAAATAATTTTATCGTAACAGTAAATCACATTGAACATGCTAAGTACATCAATTTATATAGATTACATACATATTATATGAAATATATTGTATATGATTTGTAGATCTGGGTTTTGATATGATATAATCACTTAGATACATAGAGAATTGACGAAATGAAAGACTAAGTGTTACATTAAATTAACACGTAATCAAATAATTTGCGTAGGGAATAAGTACAATCAAATATTAAGTACCGTATTCTAGGAATATAAATGTTGCATATGGGCAAGACGATGATGGCAAGCAAATAAATATTCTGAAAACATTACTTAGATTTAAATTAAGTACATGTAATTGGAATTTGAGCCAATTTTTCAATACTCAAACATAATATCCAAAAGAAACTACCACACGAATAATTTTTTCTGTGATTAATATATCGACGCCTGTACTCGTAGCATGAGCGCCAAGACTAGTCTTATGTCACAGAATATCTTGATTTTGTCTCTTTCTCTCGTTTGAAATTAGACAGAGATCATACGAGCGAAGTCGTTAAAAAGGTCTTGTCTTGACGTGCGTACTAACCTAAGTGAAAGGCAATCTTTACTAGGCAACAAAAACATCGTAAAATTAGTTATATACCAAACGACGCTGAATAATCTGGCCGTTCGAATAATACGTTCGAATACAACTCATTTTAGGATTTTTTGTCGCTAAGTTAGGATTACCTTTCTAGTGTTGATATGTATTCCTTAGATTATCACGTGATAAACTCAGTCTGACGTTTGAAAAATCGGCACCAAAGGTGTCTATTGAAAATTCAACGCAGAAATATATTATTTGCAATGATTTGTTACATACATCTAAATGTAATGTGATGACGGCCGACTATACATCTACAATAAAGGCCCGGACACAGTAAGGCGTCAAGACGCGCGCGTCTGTTTGCCAATACTAAAATCAACTGTATTGACTCACAGATAAAGCTCATTGTCCAACGGAAATGTCATTGACATCGCGACCGAATTTTGACACGAGATCGCGTGGGTTTCACCACAGAAATTCAATCTTTATGTATATATAAACAGAGTTCGTTTTGGTACTGATACAAATTGTGACGTGGGTTGATACGCCTCAATGTGCCCGGTGCTTAGTACGTTTGACATAACAGTTGTGACGTCACTGTTACACCAAGCGTTACTTACACAGGAACTAAAATAATTCTAAACTAAATAATAATTATATACACATCTATGTTGGGAATCAGCTGCCACTCTGTACAACCTTTTATAATACAACATTTTATTCGACGATATGCGTATATAACTGTAAGCAATTAATGCTTGATAATATGTACAAAGTATAGTAAATTTAATTCAAATATTGACAAAACATTGTAAATGAGGCAAGACCGAGTTATAGGCACCGTTTTTGTCTCTCGACATATTGACAATACATTCAAACTGCATCCAACTTTATAAGAAGCAATCGACAACACTTGAACGATATGCCAAAAGTGACATGAGCAATTGTGAGTACAAAATAGCCACGTAGCAATTACTCTTGAACGAATTCATCTCCTGAATTATAAGCAGATTCGTAGCAATTCCGCAAATTTTCATGTGATTTTGCGATTCACTCGCAAGCTAATTTTCTGTATGGAACATTCAGGAAATGGATTGTTTGAGAGATTGCTTACGGCAGTCATATTAGACGTCTTCTTTGACTATATTAATGATAGGGAATCATTGGATTTTCGCTCAAGACATTAGACTCTTTTGTTCTAGACAATAAGGTTCTTTATGCCACATTACTGTATGTGCCCAACATATGACTACCACGGATAATGTTTCCTACTCGACAATCGCTATAAATATTGTATTTAAAGTTACATAAACTACGTCGAGAATGGATCCGTCCACATTGTACCGCCGGCAAGACCTACCATCACAACCAACACGTAATAATTAACACAATTAAAAAAACATAACAATATTTAGTGGATAATACATTTGATACAGAATTTATAATGAATCTTATCATATTTTGTGTGTATACGTAGTTGCTCTATTGAAAAATGTATGGTATCACAAAATGCCGCCAGGGAAATGCCTTTCTTAATAATACTGTTACAACAAAAAATATTAATATTAATATTATATGTTGTGCTTATGCTTACATATAAGGCCATTATATATTGTTTTGTGTGTCTCTAAATATTATTTAAATGAATATAAATAAAACAGGTACGGACTTATTGTAAAACATCATTAAATAATTTAGTTTCTAGTTATTAGAGTTTTAAAGAAAGTAAAAAAGAACCAAAATTATCAAATGAAGCTTTGTAATTAATAAACACCTATTTTATTTACTGATATTCATTATATTATGGAAACATTTATTATTAATTTTCACGAAACATTTCGCGTGTTAAATATAAATATACATAAGTTATACGTACTTTATAAGTACCAAAGATATAAATCAAATCTACCAAATAGTTATTCTAATGACTAAGATATGGACGAATGAATTTCTAATGGATGGGAACTAACGATGAGGCCTACGTGTTAAAATACAACTCCAAAGGCTTACAATAAATTGTATAAGTAAGTAATTATATAACAAGACGATATCGTGTAAAGGAATGTAAAACTGTCACGTAAAGCTAACAATTATACCACAGACGGAGAACACTGGTTTTTTATTTATTAAAGTACATAGCGGGCCATATACTATCATTATTTCTTGGATAAACTGATTTGAAATCAGTAAGTTTGTAACGCAACAGAATAAAGTGCAACTTTCATAGCCTTTAATTTATCGGGAGTCTCAGAAGTCCGAAATAAACATGTCCACGAGTATCGGGTATACCACAGAATGTTATTGTATTTTTTTGACGCTAATTAAAAAATCTCATGTCCTTTGCGAAATTATCATGTTCTATTTCGTGAATTTAATTTATACTACACTATGGTTGTCACTTAATCCCACAATACGATACTTGTGACAAATATTTAAGTATCTAAGTCTGTAACTATGATAGTCAGGGACATTCTGCCTTCACGATGTTTTTTTTTTGTTTTTTCTTTTTAATGGACTACGCTGTTGGCCGTGAGGTGGCCTTTATAGCTTTACCGGAGGAGGCCTTCACGAAGCCTATACAAAACAGCTACCGCATATGTACTCAGGTATTTTGAGTTTCCAATACACCCTGTATATACATAAGAACTGAATTTTATTACGGATAATCCACTGACATGCAATCTCTCCTTCTGTAAATTTCTACAGGAAAGTATGTAAGTATATGGCCCGTTACTATTTACACAAAGATTTTCATTAAGTCCTAATGGCGTTTCCACTAAATTGGAGAGGGTTACCACTTTACAACGAATTATGTAGAATACGAACACCATCATTCCTACCACAAATAATTTCTACCAAGAATATCTTATAATACATATTCGTGAGAAAGTGATGTTTTGAAACTATTTTGGAAATAAACCGTGATTTGTGCTTGCAATTTAAAGATAGTAAAAATATTGGCACAAACTGAGTATTAGTAGCAACTATGGAACAAAGAACTACTACAAGCACTAGACAATCGTCCGTACAATACACTCACACACAAATAATGCACAGTGATTTATAATCACTAAATTGAATCATCCAATCTATTTTATATGACTGAAGTTCTTGTCTATCTCGTCGTCGTGATCTAAAATTGCCACTTAAAGCAATTCCTCCATTATCCTTGCAGCTCCAGTATATTAACATATAATATGCATCTGCTGAGGAAATGGGCATGCGTAACCATTTTACAAAAGTTTGCGAATTGGTTACGGATCTAACAAAATCCTGGTTAAAAAAGTTAATTATTTCAGAGCGCAATTGTTCAAAATGCCATTTTTTTTCGTTAAGGTGATAAATTGTACTGCAATATACATTATTTCGATAACGACAATGGCTACGATCAATAAGAAATTTGTACTTTACATGTCGCAAATTACGCAAAGCCAGTTAATTGGTCGCACTACATTAATTTTAATGTTCGACATTATTAATGTTAAAAATTCTTTAGAAATTTATCTTACTCCACGTAGAGGTGCAATCGAGTGAAATCTAGTAGCCCTTATTGCTATGGTGTTAAGCACTATTTGCGTTTATTGTTATAATTTATTTATAAATAGCGTGCATGGATGTAATGTACGGAGCGGTGAAACGTACCTACATCACGAACGCCGTGGCCCCCTCACTTTGTCAACGATCAGCTGTATTCCGTAAATATCAACGCAACACCGATGCGCCCGCGCAACTACAAACAGTTCGAAGAGACTAGAATGTATTTATCTTTGTGAAGGATGACAATAGGTTTACACAAATGGGAGTTGTTTGAAATTAAAATATACTGGCCAGATTTGCACCAGTCAGTAGCTAAGCAGAAATCTTTGTAAACAAATATTATATTTTTTTAATGCTTGCTTTGAGTTTTTTTTATGGGTCTATCTCAAATCCAAAGTGTTCAAATACAAACCATAATTTATTTTATATTAATAAGATATACTTAATAGGAAAAATAAGACTGAAAATAAAAATTGCATTACAGTTTGCAGTCACACGCGCGATCGTACAATAAAAAATGATTGCCTACATATCAAATCCAGGCTTTAGACATTATAAGGTACAATTAACAAAAGTGGCAGTAGTACAGCAGTAAGTACAAATTCGCTTGCACCTGCAGGATGATTACGTATTTCTATTGCAAAAACCATTTCAATCACCTGTCAAAATCTATGGAAATGCCGCCATGTTTTGTAGTTTCAAACGAAAAATGATTGCAATTGAAGTTACATGCATGCAAGTTGAACGTCTTAACACAAAGGTGAATCCATCTCTCAAAAAAATGCTAACAGATATTAGTTGTGACCATACAAGTAGGTAGGTAGGTAAGTAGGTAGGTGATAGCTGGATCAGAAATTGGGTTAAGGACTAGTCGTTCAAAGAATAATATTTGTAATGTTGTACTACCGCCAGACGTGCCGTTTGTACCCCCCGACAATTCAGAGTATGGACTATTATGTAAATACGTTTCACAATTTTTTTAACCGACTGCCAAAAGGAGGAGGTTTTACTAGTAGTAAACGACGAAAAAGAATGCATTATGTTGTTCAAATTAAAGTTAGAAGACACTAAATTATGATCAGTGTGAATGTTTGAATAAAGTATTATTATAGATAATTAAAATACTATTACGTAATTATAAATACATCGAAAATGTTAGTATATATTTTTTAAGTTAAAATCGTGCATAGGAATATAAAAGTTATCAGTTTTAAATACTATTATGTTTAGTCTGTCTCTACTTATATATTAATTTTATTGCCATTGAGTGGTCCAACATAAATAAGGCAGTTATTGCTGCTAAGAAAGCATAGGGGTGACAAACCTTATTACGATTTTTTAATAATTTGTCTCGATAACAAGAATCGGGTATCGATTTCTTTTTATCGATTAATCGGTTTCATAACGCGTTTTCTCGCCTAACAAAAGTCCACTAGCCCCACACAAGAACTTCATGTATACATCAACTACACAGTATTATTTAAACAACTTCCACTTTGAACTAATAAACTATAAATTTACTTAATAATTATTAAAATAATTTATTAGTATTGTATTAAATAAATAATAATTATTCAGTTAAATTACTATGTTTAACATAGAAAAGCAAGATATACCAATACTTGAGGCACTTACGATCAATAAATACAGATTTAGAGTTAATTAAATAGTTATAGTTTAGTAATAGTTTTGAGTTTTGTTCACAATGATTATTATGCATCTAATGTAACATTGGAAGATACAGTTTAAACTATAATTTGTTTCCACTGACAGTTAACCATACCATTTAAATTAATAATTTATGAATAATAATATATTCCAAAAATTATAATAGAAATATCGGAATGTTTATAAAATACGTAAGGCGCGAATTACTTAAATATAACTGCAATATTATAGGAATCGCATCTGAATGTAACTCTACATAAAATATTAGCAACCGCATAGTTTACTTAACTCTACATATACAATAGTTGTTGAGCTCTTACGTATCTATCACACTGTTATCCAGCCGTTGGGAAGCCCTCGCTTGGTGAGCAAAAATGGCAAACTCTATCGGCAACTATCAACATATTACACCATAATTTTCTCAAACGGTCCGCAAATCGGTCGATCGACATTCAAATTCAGGGTGTCCACTCTAAATGGCAAAAAACATCCCTGACATTTCACTAACCATTTTACTATGATTCCTCGACTTTGTCCTATTTTCAACTAGATTATGAAAACAAAATAATAAAATATCATCAAGAATAAAATTTATGAATGACGAAAATTTTGAAAAAAAATACAAGTGGCGTACACGACTTACAAATTGTAATTTCAAAAATATCGGATTATTCCTGACTTTTCCTGATCACTTTTAGCTTCCCTGACTTTCTAGAAAGTGGACACCCCGAAATTACAGCTTCAAATCATCGACAAGACACATTCTGGAACTAATACCGAATACGTCGATCGCCGACTCGACCGATTTCTTTTTTGGAATGACAATCAGACTTGTACGCTTACCACATCACATTATAATCAATCCGACGTTCTTGACACACGATCCGCATGATCGTTGTCGGATAACTCCCCAATTACATGATAATACAGCACCTGTGGGACCTAGTGTCGCCGACAACGTCGCTGGTGTTACCGGAGAAGCGGGGCACGGTGCCCGCGCTCGAGGAGAGGCTGAGCGGGTTGAGCTGCACCGGCATGTCTTGCTTCGACACCTCCGATAGCGAGTTCAGACTGTGGTTGTTCGTCGACGCGAGACTCGTCTCCACCGGACTGCCATTCGTTCTGATCTGAGATCGCTGCTTCTTCAAATCTGCGAGCGTCCCTGAAACATCACCAAACGATTACCTATCCGATAAATATTGAAATTGTCGCTTGAGTCAAAAGCGCCATTTTGGTAACTTTGCACGAAATCTAGCTCAAAAGTGGGAGAAAAATTCGCTGATTCCAACGATATATACAGGGTGTATCAGAAGTCCGAAATAATACTTTAGGTACATATACGGTAGCACATCTGTGGATGCTTAGTGAAGGCAGTAGGTACACCTAACTATCATAGTTTCTGAGTAATAGACCATTGAATATTTGTCACAGGTATCGTATTCTTTGCCTTTGGGTACATCCATAACCCTATTCAGCAGTGTAAACAACACTTATGAGGGGCGATTACAAATATTCACAAAACAGAACATGCAATTGTTACACAGGACTCAAGATATTAGGAGTTATAGAAATTGACGACGAAAAAAAGTTGGAAAAACATGGTCGAATTTCGATCATTTTTTTATACCATTCGGATGTATGCCCGATACTGATGCAAACGGCCTAGTATTATTTTGGACTTCTGAAACACCTCGTATATAACTCAATATCGCCCTACATGGCGCTTGAGTCACATGGCCTCTTACCCGTCGATTTACTTAATTTTTGCAAATATTACGTTGCTCTACTTGCATTCTGGTGCATTTTAATTTCAAAATAAATATAATTATTATAATTTTCATTGAGAACTACGCAATCAAATAAACAAATTTCTATCTATATGGCGTAATATTAAATTTGACTAAAATTCTATAGGTAACAAATTAAAAAGATACATTTATAAAATAAAAGATAGTGTAGTGAACGGGCAGAAAGGTTAAAAAATAGGTGACAGTATTCAAAGTGCATGCATTCGTACGGCACATAACATTGACACAAACCCATAATAAACAAAACCCAATACAGTAACGAGCGGCACAATAAGAGGAGGGACAATGAATCGTCATCACACTAGAGCATGCAGCTACAAGCTACGGTCGGAGCCCGCTTGCCTCAATATGCATCCTCGAGAGCGTGTCAGTCCCGGCAACCGGCACACAGCCCAAAACTTCAATTTACATTATAAACCATCACTGTGCAAACTGTTAGATCAACTTTACATTATAAAAATGTTATAAACTGTGCTATTAATATTTAATGTGCACGTAACGTCGTATTCGAGTTCGTAAGGATGCATATAATTACCTGCGTTAATCATGACGGTGACATGAACATTGATTTTACCATTATTGTCTGTGGTGTAGGTGGCGGTGCCGCCTTCGGCGATCGCGATCTGGTTGGGGCTCACGATCACCTCTTTCCTACCGTCTAACGCGTCCTCCGACTTGACGGGGTCATCGTCCTGGCCCTCGGGCGCTTTGCGTACGCCGTTCGGTACGCTCGGTCTGTCGTAGTGTTTGGCGTCGTTGACGGCGTCGTGGGGCGGGGCGGGCGCGTAGTGCGACGCGGCGTTGACGCCGAAAAGCGGGTTGGTGATTTTCTGGTGGCCGTAGGTGGGTTCGGACTCGTCGTCGGTGTCGACTCGCTCGATGGGCCGGTGCGTAGTGCGCTGGTTGTACGCGTGCTTCGGCACCGCGTAATCTACGTTAGAGTCGTAGCTCTGGTTCGACGTGGTGGATGTGTTCGATAGCCGCTTGTGCGGCGGATCGTGCGGTACGTTCGCAGTGTTTTGGTCGTTCTCCACGCCGTTCGATAGGCCCTGTAACACAATTGGGGTAGCGTGAGCCGCGCTGTTGTTCTTTTTGATATTTTTATAATAACTTAACGAGTAATGTATCGGAAACGGCCGGATGCTTTATATTAATAAGACAAGCTTAGGACAAAAACATGTACTTAGTACAAAAAAAAAGTCTGCGACGAACAAATATTTTCTCTAGACTTCGTCCTTTAAAATTAGCTTCATATTAAATACAAATATCATGAAGAATTTAATGTTACTGTAAAAAAGTAATGGATATAATAACTTTACAGTGCGATATAATTTAATTAATTTTCTACATTCCCGATCCTTGCCTATTATTACGTATTTTAAATCCGCATTCGATAAACAATACATTCTGCTCCTATAATATAATGCTTTAGTTTTTAAGAAGCGATAACCTATGACCATAAGAAATTTAAGAAACAGGTCAGCAATAATGGCGATATTTAGAATTGACGGGAAACAAAAAAATGAATGCAAAGATCATTTTTTAATCGCTCCATAAGAACCATTTGTTGTAATTTCATACCCGATACCGGAGCCCTAGGACATGCGGCTCCTTGCGCATGCGCCGCAAGTTGTCGTTAGTCAAAAACATAATATCCAAAGACATGATTCCGATCAATCAGCAGCACACAACACACATTGTTATATTCACTTCACATAACAATCCTTTGAGAACAATTCGTTAACACTTTATGAGGCGCCATAAAGGAAGAGTTGAAGTTCGAAGGTAGTCTTTTGTATCATAATGCATTATCAGGGAGAAATAAATATTAAAAAAGAAATATGTCGAGCGGTGTGTGCTTGCGCGGCGTCCGTCCGCGTGCGCGTGCGCGAGGGAAATCGCAAGAAAATTCGTAAATCGGCGAGCGTAGTCTACGAACGCGCGCACCGGAACGGGATGCCTCGACGCTGTACTAATGCACCGTGATTGATGGCGATCGCTGATGCACCGGTAATCATGGATATGCTTTTCAAAGCATAATGTGGAATATCTTTTATGCTAAAACTATGCCATTTTTATAATTGTGACTCGTGCGATTACAACAACAATATTTTTTGTTTATTTCATGTCAACCAGTGATAGGCTACCTTGTAGAACTCAAGGGGTTCGAACCCGGGGCTCGCACCTCTGAAATTATATTAATTTCATATGCGCATGTAATTTTCAATAATGATTAGGGATTGCTGAACAATGAAGGCAAATATCGCATGGAAGCCTGCAGATAAAAGGCGTGTGAAGTTCGCTATGGTTCAAATTTCCCTCGCATTGAGGGGTATGCGCTCGGTATAATGGCAATAGGCTAGCCCCCTATTAGACTGAGTCATAAATACATCGTGTTGGTGCACAACTTTGCACCTTTGAGACCTCTGAGACCATCCCTGAGAGGAATACAGTCGTGATGTATGTATGTATTTATTTATAATTTTATATATTAAAAACAAATGTATATAAGAGTATAATTAGTAGATACTGTGTACATCAATCGATTATTGCTCCATAATTAAATCGCGCCGTGAAACTCAACAAGCGACCAATTTACTCAATTAATAGGTTCTTGGGAGCAATTACAGTGGGAGATGACCGAGATGTGGGTACAAATCAATCGCTCTAGTAAGTATCGATCTAAAGAAGCTTAATTACTGGCCGCTCTACTTGGACACGAGACGCTCTCGCTATTATTTGTTATTATTATATATAAACAATTCACGTATAGACTAGCGGATAGAACACATAAGTCTACGTGTCTAGCAAAAATGACTTCTAGCGTTTCTACTAATCACTACGAAAAATTTATGATATCAACTTTTTTATTTTTATTTATTACCTGCTCTGCTATTGCAACTTTAGTCGGAAGTCCGGAAGAGTAATAAAAACTAAAAAAAAAAGTATCAAGGGCAATCTGTTGTAAGCCGTAAGGTTGTCAAACAATATTGTTCATTTTTTGTCATCCACTTCAAATATAAACATCGGAATCAATAATACAATGCCTCTATGATCATTGAAGCAAAATAGCCTTTATTGTAATAAAGCAAAACAAAGTTTGATAACAGTGTTGGGTGCGGACCGCCCCGGGCACCACAATTAGAAGGGCGACAAAATTGGAAAACAATATTTTGTGCGGTCATTGGCGGTCAGACAGCTAATACATTTTTCAAGAAATTAGCTTTTTTTAGCTTCTTAAAGCTGAAATTAATAAAAAAATACTTGAGGTCTACCATCAGCTCTATTAGATTGAATAATTTGTCGATAGAACAGTGTGACAGACGATATTAACTTTGACGAAGTTATAAATGATTTCGCTGCGCGTAAGTCCCGAAAAGTAGAATGTTAGACTGTTTAGACTTTATTAAACGTTATTTTTATGACGTTAAAAGGGCGTCCGAACGCTATTTTAAAAAAGCCGCGTCGCATTTAAATCCTCTAATTGTCGCCGCCGGCATTTACGAGCCAGACCCCGCGCACACATCATCAACTCGTCGCCGCCGTCCGCAGCGCCGTCTGTGGCACCCTTGAGCTAGTTGCCACCCTTTTCCGCTTTTAAGGCCTTGGTTGGAGTGCACTCTGCACTCGCCACTACTATACGGTAAATCTGTAAAGGCCACCTCACGGCCAACAGCGTAGTCCATTAAAAAAAAATGTCAAAAGGGCGGCAAATTTTGACTCCGCCCCGGGCGACAGTGACTCACGCTACGCCACTGTATTTGTGTAATTAATGCAAGTATCAAATTAGTCGAGTCCAGCTAATTACCGTCCGTCGAGATGAAAGCAGAGAAAGTGCGGTGCACGGGGAGCGCGAGACAACGGGCCCGTGTTGAAGTCACTCGTCTAGCCGACACGTACACAATCCGGACTAAATACTTAGCATTAGTTAGTATAGTATGCATGCTTAACATTATCTACCATGTTAGGACCATCGAACGGAACATTAAACTGGAGTTATTTAATTTTTAGATCGGTCATTTGACTAAAGCAACTTTTTTTTACCTTCGTACTCATTCGACGCAGACAAAATCGCTGATTCGCATGTATTTAAGTAAATATCGCCCAAAAGTGTCGCTCAACCGCTCAAGTCAAATAGCCTTTCAACCCTTGATATAGTCGTCTAACGTCTTTATGAAATAAATGTTCAATAACAATAGCAACTGGAATCTTAGTGAAGCTTACTTTTATATTTACTCGACAGAATAGCATAGCTACTTAAGCAAGGCCTGTCGAAATGATACTAATTCATCATCAATCCTGTATGCTTTGCATGACCGTGTAGACTGTAGACATAAGTTGAATCTCTTTAACTAGCAAGATTTGTCTAGAAAATGACGTCATCTCGAGTTTTTTGTATTGGACATGGCTCGGTGTGACGTTCTTTTATCGACACATCTGACAGTTGAAAGAGATAAAACTTATGTCTACAACGTCACGTTTAGGGTGCCGATTATAGGCATAGGTATAGCGTATCAAAACTGACTCACCTCTACCTCGAAGGGAGGAAAGGTGAAGAAGTTATTGTGATCCCAGAGGACCTAATAGGGGCAAACCTATTGTAAATATGACGAGCTGGTTTGAACCCGCGCCCCTTGAACCTAGGCGGGCGTCCTACTAACAAGTCCACCACTGCTACCATTTAATGTTTTGTGGATACCGTCTGATAATATAGTAATACTATATTATAAGTATTAACCTAAACAACTAGAATTGTTTTCTTATATTTACGCGAATACTATACATTGAAATAAAATTTCGCGTTTATTTACTTAACCGAATAAATACCGATAATTCGATTCGCGTTAAATACCGATAATCGAAACGTCGGGAAAATAAAAAAGTAAATAAACGCGATAGAATCCGTAAAATAGTTTTATTTCAATCTAAACAACTAGATGACGTTAAAATGCATTTTGATTTATGATATTATACAATCAGTTTATAATGAATTACTTTACTTTACTAATTACTTTACCGACAGGCAGGATTTCTCATTAAAAATATATAACGCATGTAATATAATTATAACAGCAAAATTCGAATGCACATACACTTGCTATAAACATAAAACATAATGTTTACATTGGGTAAGTATAATTTATAGGCCGAAAATGAACGAACATTATAATTTAAAGTTTATATAAACTTATACTGTAGTAGTCATAAAATGTTGTAATGTTGGTAAAACTGGTAATTTAAAAGTGTTTTATTTGAAACCCATATTGTTATCATAGCATTTTCTTTTTTGTATTTTCCATTTTTTTTTCTTGAAGGACTTACACTGTTGGCCGTGAGGTGGCCTTTACAGCTTTACCGGAGGAGTGGCGAGCGCAGAGTGCACTCCAACCAAGCCCCTCTCCTTAGATAAATAGACTTAACAGACTTGATACATTTACCATCAGGTATCTTACTACCACCACTTCAAGTATTGTTTCCATTGTAACTGTAACTGCAATTTTTTTACAGATTTTGTATTGAATTAACTGTCAAATAAAAGTAATATTTAAGACAGGTGGGGATTCATCCGCCATCTTTATCACTGTTATCAGCTATTCCTCATCTTATTCCATGAAATAACATCATTTCATAAAAAATAAGAAGATCATAAAACATTTTTGCAAGGATTCATCCGCCATCTTTATCACTGTCATTATCAATTTTTAACCGACTTCAAAAAGGAGGAGGTTCTCAATTCGACCCGTATGTTTTTTTTTTTTTTTTTTTATGTATGTTACCGCATATCTCCGGCGTCTGTCGACCGATTTCGAAATTTTTTATTAGGTTTGCTAGGGAATTCTTCAAAGTTGGTCCCATTTCCAAAATATTATCAGAAATCTAACCCCTTGGGGGTGAAATGGGGGTTGAAGGTCACATAATTTCAAAAATATTTTTTGAACGACTTGAAACTTTGTATATATATTTAACATACAAAATAAAAAAACACGTCTTTCAGGAGTTTTGAAAGAAAAAATATGTAGGGGGTGAAATGGGGGTCCAATCCGGACTACAGCATATCTCCGGCGTTAGTGAACCGATTTCGAAAAATCTTTTTTTGTTTAATACGGATTGTTAACAAAGATCGAAACCCACCCCCAAAGGGGTGGAAAGGGGGGGTGAGGGGGGGTGATTTTTTTTTTGGCTGTAAATTTTTACTTTTTTAGGGCTGTTATAAGGTGATAATATTTGCAAATTTTCAACGATTATTGACACTAAAAATCGTGAAAAAAAAATATTTTTAACAAAAAACAAAAACCGACTTCAAAAACCTAGGTGCACTAAAAAGCTACAAATAACCTTACAATTCATTACATTTGGAGTCGGTGCCAATTCATGTGTGTATTTGCCTTGTCCGACGTTGATTGGCACCTACTCCAAATGTAATGAATTGTAAGGTTATTTGTAGCTTTTTAGTGCACCTAGGTTTTTGAAGTCGGTTTTTGTTTTTTGTTAAAAATATTTTTTTATTTATAATGTGAATTTATTGAATTTGTCCTTGCTATTAATTACTTGACATTGGCGAAATACCCGCGCTAGTCGCAGGTGAAGCCATTCCTCATCTTATTCCATTAAATTTCATCATTTCACTCATTTCGTAAAAAAAGTAAAATAAGAAGAAAGACAGGTGGGATCTTTATAACTGTCATCATCCAATTTTATTTATAATTAGTATTTATTGAATTTCCCGTTGCTATTAATTACTTGACACTGGCTAAAATATCCGCTAAACGCAGGTGGAGCCATTCCTCATCTTATTCCATTAAATATCATCATTTCATTCATTTCGTAAAAAAAGAAGAAGACAGGCGGTGGTAAGGTTTGATGATAATGATATGAAGTATTTGTATAATGCGAGCATAATTGCTTTTCTGCGCTATAAAAAACCTGATAACATGGATACGTAGTTAGCGGTATAATTGCAAATAATTTGCAATAAATGTGCAGTAAAATAGAGTGTTTCTGTATCCGCCAATATTGGTCGGTTTAAGCCCCGCGTACACTGGGGGCGTCACAGAACGCGCGTCGAACTTCTTGCCAATACTGAAACGAACTCTGTGTTAATATACTACTACTACAGCCCTTTTAACGTCCCACAGCTGGGCACGGGCCTCCTCTCAATACGAGGGGGATTCAGGCCATAGTCCACCACGCTGGCCCAGTGCGGGTTGGCAGACTTCACACATCTATCGAGAACTACCCAAGTTCCCTCAGACGTGCAGGTTTCCTCACGATGTTTTCCTTCACCGTTTCATAGCAAGTGATAATCTCGGATGAAAATGAGATTCGCACATAAATCCCAGAGGTGCGAGCCGGGGGTTTGAACCTGCACACTTTGATTTGCAAGGCGTGCGTTCGCCCACTCGGCTACTGGGCACTGCTATGTTAATATACATAAAGATTGAATTTCTTTGGTAAAATCCAAGGCCACACGCGACAAACATCGCTCGCAGTATCAATGCCATTTCGTTGAAGAATGAACTTTTTGTACGAGTCAATACAGTTTATTTAAGTATTGGCAACAAATGGACCCGCGCGTCTCGTCGCTCCAGTGTGCTGTGGGGGCTTTAATCTTGCAATAAATTAATAAAAAGAGATTTGTTACGCCATGGAAGCTTTCTACGCCACCAACGGAATGAGTAATGGACTAAATGCTCTGTTTGGAAACCGTGCAAAAACTACACCATGCTGCGGCGCAATACAAACAATTCAGGTTAGTTCTTTTAGATATTTCATCGTTTTCTGGAAACGATATTAACTAAATTATCCATACTACATAGTAGGTTTATAGTAAATTTTGACTCAAAGTCGTCGAGTTCACTCTTCAAGTTCACATTCTAAATAGTTTTTTTTATCTCGATAGGTAACTACGTAACTTAAATTATAATCCATATTATAGGGTAACAAGTATGTTTTTTCTACACAAAATTTAAATACAGGTGTTCTAAGGATATAAAATGTGATTTAAAATGGCCATCACACAGCTCTAAATTCTGTGGTAATCTAATATCTGTGGTAAAAGCAAGCAACGGAGATGGCATTTTTCAGGTTTATCTGACTCCACCATATACACACATCAACACCATCTAGGGATATTTTGTATGAAGTTCTTAAACTCAAAAAATACTTGCCAGATTTAAATTCTTTTGAAGAAAGCTTATTTTGTAAACCTTTTTGAACGATTCTAAATTTGAATTTGAAAAAATAAATAAAAAACAAAAGATTTACACCGTCTAATGATAGCGAAGTCCTAAGGTTTCATTTACCTACAGTAGTTTTTGGCTAATTTTTGTGTCAAATTTAAGTTTTATAACAAGTTATCGGTTAATTTCGAATTAATGTTATTGTGTGCATTATGCAGCGGCGCTATTTAACGACAGAGGAAATGTTAAGGGCGGTAAGCATGCTCCAAGCTGGGGCTACTCCACGGAGTATTGCTGAGGAGATTGGAACAAGACAAAACGTGATATCAAGGTTATGGTCACGTTATCGTGCTACTGGTGAAATGCCTGAAAGACACCCAGGCGGGAAGCGCATAACCACTCAACGACAAGACCGATTTTTGCAAGTTGCCGCGAGAAGACAACCAAATGTTACGGCCATGCAGTTGGTTCAGAGGCTCCAGTCAGAGCACCAGTTGCTTGGGAGTGACCAAACTGTAAGGAGAAGGCTGCATGAAGCTAACCTTCATGCTTGCAGACCGCTTCGTACTCCAGCACCTCGCCGAGGAAATCGTGGACGATGACTAGAGTGGGCTCGTGAACATTTGCTCTGGGAAGATAACCAGTGGTCTGTAGTGCTGTTTACCGATGAGTCCCGGTTCGGTTTCCATCCCGATACACGTAGAGTACGTGTTTGGCGAGTTCCTGGTCTTGAGAGCCGTCTGCAACATCCTCAGGAAGTCCATTCATACCTCGGCGGGACAATTATGGTTTGGGCGGGAATTCGTGTTGGTGGAAGAACAGACCTCGTTTGGACCAGAAACACCATGATGGCTGAAAAATACCGTAACGTGGTGCTAGTACCAATAACCTACCCCCATCGACTACAAATGGGCCAAGAATTTACGCTCATGCACGATAAAGCCCGTCCGCACACAGCGAGAGTGGTGACGAGCTGGTTGCAGGAGCACGACGTATTGGTCTTAGACTGCCCCGCTCAATCGCCTGACCTAAACCCCATAGAACACGCGTGGGACATGCTCCAAAGAAGGGCTTTGAGGAATTTCCCTGCAAACATTGCGACGGAAGAGCATTTTTTTGCATCTTAGCCGGAACTGGGACAATATACCGCAGCAAGACTGGGATAACTTAATCCAAACCATGAAAAACCGTTGCAGACCCGTTATTAACGTCATGGGTGGTTTTAATGACTACTGATTTTTCACATAACTGTTAAAAACAGATTAATTTTTCCTTATTTTTCATTTTTTCTTGAGGAACACATTCATTGTTAGTTGTACCATTATTTCACGTTTTTTTCTTTATTTGGATAAAAATTTGTTTACGCAAAAAAAATAGTTTTCTTTTATTCTGGAGTGTAGTCTGATAAATGGGCTTTATAAAAATATATGCATGTTGTATGTTACTTTTAATAAATTTTGAGTAAATTGAGCAAATACAAAATATTCCTAGACAGTGTTGATGTGTGTAGTTGCCGTATGCTACAGGTACATGAGATAACAATGGTGGAAAAATCGCCGCAGACCTATACGAAGTGTGGCGTCGTCATGGGTACTTTAGATACTCTATGGGTAAAAGCCACGGCGACACGCGTCAAACTTCGCTCATGCTGTCAACGTCATTTCGTTGAAGAATGAACTTTTTCTATGATTCAATACAGTTCGTTTTGGTATTGGTATTTTGGTACGAACAATTCGACGAACGTGATTTGTCAAGTGTCAAGCGCGTAGCCCCCCACACTCCGGAGGTGTGTGGGCGGCTTAATGCAGGCAGATAATATAATATTAACGCAACGTACAGATTCCAGGGCGAGATAACCTCAAAATTCATCCGGATAATACGCAACTCGTTCATTACACCGAACTACATGCTTTATTACCAGCACCGAGGTTACTAGGTACTTAATAAATTATCAAGATGGAAATATACACGATGAAATATTTGAGTACCCAATGTTACCAACATAATATTTATTTACATTACTTATCTTTTTATTCTCTAAAGAAATGAGAAGTGAAAATGTTCTCGTGCAAATTATATCTGATATAACAGATATAATTTGCACGAGAACCTTTTCACTGTGACTGTGAAAATATAAAAATAAACATTGAGGTCCCAATATGTTTATTCTTTAAAATTATAATGTAGGTACAACCACAGAGTATTTAGAGTACCCATAACGACTCCGCTCTCCTTATAGCTCTGCGGCGATTTTTCCGCCATTGTTGTTATCTCATGTACCTGTTATATACGGCAACTATAACGGAAAACAACAATGACGGAGTCAGATAAATCAGAAAAATTTACCGCAGTGCGGACTCGCAATGCCATCTCCGTTATAATACCCCCATGGTGTACACGCAGGAATAAGCCCGTGTACGCGCAAATAAAACGCTAGTCTGTTAGACAAGTTCACTTTTTATGTACTTTATTTCTTATCTTTCTTATAAATTACATTTTTAAATATATATATAAAAAATACATTTAAAAATATAAAAAACAGTTCCCCACCGGCATCTGGAACAGGGTCCTAGTTACCAGTGGTTAGGGCTCCAGAGAGAGGAACTTCCTCACAATGCGCGCCGTCTCCAGAAGTACTGCCTTCTGAATCTGTCCCTTGATCCAGCCGCCTAACGCGAGCCTCTTTAGGTGTTTGTCGAGGCTCTTGGCTAATAAGCCATGGGCGGAAACGACTATCGGTACAATGATTGCCGCATCAATGTCCCACATGTCGACAACCTCGTGAACCAGATCAAGATACTTGCTTTCTTTATCTTTCTCTGCTTTCACGAGATTCTCGTCATGGGGGACAGTGATATAGATAATCATTGCACGGCGCTCTTGGCGATCTATCAGCACAATATCAGGCTTATTGGCTACAATAGCCCTGTCTGTGATGATAGACCGGTCCCAATACAATGTGATATGACCCTCTTCGAGAACTGGTTGTGGCTCATACCTGTAGTACGGTACCTCGGATGTCACAAGGCGATATTTAAGGGCAAGTTGCTGGTGGACAATCCTGGCTACTTGTTTGTGTCTGTGCAAATATTGACCATTTGCGAGACGCGAACAACCGGAGATGATATGCCTCATGTACATTATTATTAGCAATTTTTTTATTGACTTTTATTTAAATAAAAAGACTGGGAAGAAATCATTGCACACACATTAGGCTTACGATAATTTTAAGGACTCTGACCCCCATATCAGAGGTTATCACGCGGGCCGGGCCGAACTGGGGCCTGGATAAAAAAACAAAAAAAACTCTAGTCTGAAAGCGCTCTTACCGTAAATGGCCATGCCATGAACGTATTATGCGTCAGACGTCAGATGTAGTAGGTAGTGCTTGTAATAAAATGAATAAACGTAACAGTTACACAATATACGCGAAACTGTGTTTATTACAATGCGTACGCGCAGCGTGTCGTGTCGCGCGGTCGGTTTCCCTTTCACGGTGTGCGAGTTTTTAATTTTAGGATTCCGTCAGACACTTTTATATATTATAATTCGAACTGCGACTTAACTGTATTATTTGAGATCACTAATAAGTACTGCTGTCTTGCTCATACATTAGAAGCGGGAGAAAGACGGCAATACACTTAGTTAAGTGTACAAAATCAGCACCATTGTATTATAGCTGTATTTAATTTGGTTAATAAACTATCTACCTAAATATAAGATTTTACAGCGTCAAATCTGCAGCTTCCTTTTAATTATTTATAAAATACTCATTTCACCTGATGGGACAATGTTATCAATAATACATAAATAATTTGATCATATCTACTAAGTCGCGCGCAAAAAGGAGCGTAAGGACGCGCGCTACCGAATTATATTGAATCCTAAATAAAGCACATGTTTTAATGAAATTTCATCGATAATGCGGCGAATTTATTCGAATGGTCGCCGTATCCATGCCTTTTGCCATAGATACTCATTTATATTAGCACAGAGTACATATCGAAAGAAAAAGTATAGTTTCTTTTAAATATTGTATATAGGCAGAACCCCGGTGCGCAATCTGACAAATTTTTCATACTTAATATATTAACATCAAAAGTTTTTCATTAATATTTCCCTCGCGAAAGCTGAATATTAATTCGGACATAATGACTTCGCTATTTAATAATCTTTTCAGTACGAAATTGACGTTCATTATGTTAATAGCGTGTCTTCAATGTTGCGTGCAGACAGCATTGAATGACGGTAGAATTGCGTGTGAGCGTACAACTTTATAATAAGTAATCATTTCATTCAATTGACACCAGAGACCTTACCGTGTCATGTATAGCAGGACTGTTTAAATATTACGTTTATTTTTATTACTAAGCTAACTGAACCCGGGATTTAGTCCACAGGGATTTTTGGAATCCTATGTACCCGGAACCAATAGGTATTTTTATAAGATCAATTCTATAGAGAGACAAGCACAGTATATTCGACACCAACCAATTTTATGCGTCATCTTTAACACGAGACAGTGCTATATGAAAAAAGCAACCATGGAATTTCTTGCCCATTCTTCTCCGAAATTTTTTCTCGGAAATGCATTCCGAATGGGTGGTAGAGCTACTATTTTTACTAATTATTGACGATTCATAAGTGCCTGTATTGGTTTATATGAAAAAAAAAAATTCTGATTCTGGTGCTTCCTTAGGAAGCGCGAAAAAGATCTTGTGTGTATAGTTTCAAGTGAGGAACCGCTATTGTGATATTCACTACTGAGTGCTTCAGTTTCTGCTACAGATAGCACTTAAAGCCGTCGGTCCCGGCTTTTACAGTGATGAAGTCCAACTCATGTCGGAGGTCTGGTCGACCTAAAAACTCCAACACCAAGGCAGAGTGGGCTACTACTTCATAAGCCCCCCCCCCCCCCCCAAACACTGGGGCGACAACGCGCATCGTTTATTTTGCCAATACCAAAACATACTGTATAGACCACCGGTCGGCAACCTGCGGCTCGCGAGCAACATGGGGCTCTTTGGATGTGAAGATGCAGCTCTTTAGTTCCATACGCAAATATTATTTATTTTATAAAAAAAACATTAAAAAATCATTCTGAATCGATTAATGAGTATTAGGCACCATTTCTATTTTGTTGTTTTTTTATCTAAAAACTTTATTTATGCAAGTAGTAATAAAAATAATTGTGGCTTTACAAACACTCTTTTTGTAAATTGTAATAATACATCATCATCACGCCGGTATTCCCCGAAGGGGTAGGCAGAGGTGCACTGTAGTGCGCCCGATGTATTTTTGGTTCCAATGTAATAGGGGGTGAGCCTATTGACATTATACCGGGCACATTCTCCCTCAATACGAAGGAGATTTTTGGGCTATAGTCCACCACGCTGGCCCAGTGCGGGTTGGTGAACTTCACACGCCTTTCTATAGACATGCAGGTTTCCTCACGATGTTTTCCTTCACCGTAAATTGTAATTTTTGACTATTCCGACTCAAAATGTTGCCGACCCCTGGTATAGACTATAATTATAGATATAATGTAATTCTTCAACGAAATTACATTGACAGCGCGAGGGTGTCTTTTAACACAGAAAAACAATCTTTATGTTTATTGACACAGAGGTCGTTTTGGTAATGACATTTTTATAGCGCCGTCCTTCTCTGTCAAGTATAACTAACCTGCAACTCGTCGTCGACCGCGGAGTCGAAGGTCTCCCGTAATCTCGCTTCGCCTCTGACGTCAGCCTTCGCCGTCAGCTGTTTCTCTCGTAGCGACGTACGCCGAACGGATCGCACCCTGTACCAATAAATACATTACTTTAATAGCTAACAAAAAAACCGGCCAATTGAGAGTCGGACTCGCGCACGAAGGGTTACGTACCATTATCTATAAAAACGGCAAAAAAAACACGTTTGTTGTATAGGAGCCCCCTTAAATATTTATTTTATTCTGTTATTTGTTCTTATAGCGGCAACAGAAATACATCATCTGCGGAAATTTCAACTCTGTATCTATCACGGTTCATGAGACATAGCCTGGTGACAGACGGACGGACGGACAGCGAAGTCTTAGTAATAGGGTTCCCGTTTTACCCTTTGGGTACGGAACCCTAAAAACCAAAGTAGTAAATCTCGCGTAATGTATAACATTATGATGGGATGATACACATGGGACTGTGTTGTTGCGTAATGATAACAATGATCGATGAATACATGAAACTTGACGTTTACACTGTGAAACTATTGATGAAACTAATGTCGCGTAACTACTTTCACGCCACTAGTTTCGTGTGCAACATTTTGCCATATTTTTAAGAAAGGAACGAAATAAAAAACGAAAAATACTAGCAGTGTTTACATTCAATATCCCAAATATATGTATATGCATGTGGGTGTGTCTGGAAAGAATAGGCACGTGTGCGAGTGGGTGTATGCACGTGTGTGTCTGTGTGTACCTGCTGGTGCTGGCGGTGGAGGAGGACCGCCTGGCAGTCCGCAGACGGTCGGCGGCGGAGTGCGCGGCGCGGCGCCGCAACTCCTCCTGGTCCGCCGCCAGCCGCACGATGCGCGCCCGCACTTCACCCTCCTCGCAGATATCTGGTACACGATACATTCTAAATGCAACGATCGCCAATGTCAAAGCCAAATCATTTATTCTGTATAGGCCCACGGGGGCACTTACAAATTGTCAAGTTTACATATATGTTTTCTTATATACTTCTCTATAATAAGAAAGATAGTCTAAATATTGCACAGATTAGTTGATCGCGAGTCAGTTTGAGCGTCAGAAACACACATGGATGTGGTGGGTTCTCATTTGATGATAAGTAGATCCTCAGTTGAACGTGGTAGGCCCTGGCTACTATCTGGGTACTCTTTTAAACATTACTATACTATTCTATTAATACTACTATAGCCCTTTTAACGTCCCACTATTGGGCACGGGTCTCCTCTCAATATGGGGGGATTCGGGCCATAGTCCACCACGCTGGCCCGGTGCGGGTTGGCAGACTTCACACATCTATCGAGAACTAGTCAAGATCCCTCAGACGTGCAGGTTTTCTCACGATGTTTTCCTTCACCGTTTTATAACAAGTGATAATCTCGAATGAAAATTAGATTCGCACATGAAACCGAGAGGTGCGAGCCGGGGTTTGAACCTGCACCCTTTGATTGTAAGAACATTATAGAGCTTATCTGGATGTTTCGGGTCCTAACTCTGTCATAGGAGCTCTGACAGCGCCATGTTGGGTCACCGTTAGGACGATAGTGCGTAGCAGGTGAAGTTATAATACTTCATCGTCATGACGGTACCGCTCCCCGAAGGTGTAGATAGAGGTGCACTGCAGCGCACCCACATTGTAATGTAGTGTGTGGCACACGAAATACAAGGTCCAAAAGAGGCTACATATTTATGTACCTGCCGGAGTTTCATCGTGCTTATTCCTCACGTTGAGATCGGCTCCGTATTGTACTAATAATTCGAGCACCTCCAACTGCAACAATTAATACTTATCAATCATAATCTGACAATTGAAAGAGTTATAACTTATGTCTACGCGGTCATGCTACAGGCCCAGCCTGACCGCGTAGACATACATTTTGTCTTATCCGACTGTCAGATTTGTCGAGAATATGAGGTCAGTTCGAGCTATTTTTAGCAAACTAAGCTCGATGCGACGTAATTTTCTTGACAAGTCTGACAGTTGAAAAAAATAAAAATTGTATTTGAGCTTTCTGAATAATCTTAAAATAAAGTAGGCTTGTGGGGCGCCTGATTGGTAAATACTTTGGGGAGGGTGAGGAACAGGGTGTAAAGTTCCGAGTTTAAATTTTTCACTGCTACCTAATCACCTATCAGTAAAATAATTTCATCTGTCTAGAAAATTACTGAGGTAAAAGATCCGCCGAAAAAGTAACGGATACGGATCTTTCTTATACAGCGGATATCCGGCACATCACTAGGTGTAATTATAAAGTGTGTGCTCACGTGTCCCCAGCAGGCGGCGGCGTGCACCGGCTGCCACACGTCGTGGTCCACCACGTCGGTGGACGCGCGGTGCTCCAGCAGGTACTCCACCACCTTCAGGTACCCGTTCGCGGACGCTATGTGCAACTGAAACACACAACACAGTTAGATCACATTTTTAATGTATTGTTCAACGTCACATGATAGTGATTGAACAATGAAAAGAGAAGACAATATACTTTATATTGTATAATAGTTAGTTTAGAAAAATACACAAACATTTTAATTTAATTAATGCTTATAGGAAAAGAGCAACATTTAGTTTCATGCTCATTTTTCTCCATGGGAAATGCATTCGAATGGATGGTAGAGATACTATTGTTTTTTATTTAACGATTCATAAGTACCCCGTATTGATTTATATTAATAAAAAAAAACTGATTCTGATTCTGACACAAAATAAAAAACGGAAAAAAAATCGCAACTTGAGGTACCAATTCAGTAAGTATAATTTTGGGTTACATTTTGAGGGACGCCGTATTAAAGAAGGGTAAGTGCGGCTCTGTCCGATCCAAAGGTCGTGGGTTCAAATCCGGATAGCGAGCGTGCATCAATGGGTTTTTCTAAGTATTATGCCACAACTGTCCTTATTTGGCACAATTGGTATATTTCGTAGAAGATGTTAAATATTTATTTATATTAGATATATTGCTTTCAAATTTAATAAACACATAAAAATCGAAAATTGTGGAATATTAATTAATTATTTATTAATGTAAACAGAGCAAGTTGAATATAAAATCTGTAGCTATTACACATTACCAGGGTCATGTGAATAAATTAAGTTTGCTCAAAATGTTTCAACACCTTTCTCCAATCTTTTAACAGGTCGAACAGCATGATTCATATTTCCTCAAATACCTAACGGTGCGAAACATAATTGTCCAGACTGTTATGTTTTGTTTATTTCAAATGTATTTATATTGTTCTTATATTGTTTTTGAGACGGAAACTAAGCACTAATTAGTTTCCATTTAAAAGTAAGTATCTACGGGTCATTGACAATTGGTAATTGTTTGTAATCATTTAGTTTCCAGTTCTTAGTTTCAGTTAATTCGAGCCTACAATTTTTTTTCGATGAAGTTTTATATCGGACTTGGATGCGAAGTTAAGGATAAGAAATTAAAACAAAAAAAAAACTTACAAGTGTTGCCCCTTGACTATCTCTGGGCTCGTCCAAATCCATTCCCTCCTTGACCATGTCATCCACATCCGTCAACATTCTCATTTCCGTCGCCGCCCGCGTCTCGTCGATCAGACGCTGGGTGACGCCCCGGGCCGCCATTTCGCTTTCAATGGCGTCCAGCGTTCTCTCCTCTTCGCATATGTCGTAGGGCATGTTGCCGTCACCGTTTACAGCCAGGAGGTTGGCGCCGCGCTGGATGAGTATCCGGACGAGGTTGAGGTTGCCGCAGGTGGCGGCGGCGTGCAGCGGCGTCCACTTCTCGCTGTCCTCGGCGTTGACGTTGGCGCCGTGGTCGAGCAGCAGCCGCATCATCGCCTCGTTGTTGTCGATGCAGCACTGGTGCAGCGCGGTGAGCCCATCCTCGTTCGTCGCGTCCGGCGTCACGCCGCGACCGAGCAGACGACGCACTAGAAACAAATAATACTTGTTGATCTATACTGAATACGCGCTCGACATTCCGATTTATAATGTCTATAACAAGCTTGCAACCCATAAAGGGTTGTCTGAAATAATTTTGTGTGGTCAGAATTATAATTAGTCAATTTAAAAAGCCTGGGCTAGGTCAGTTCTAGTGTGTTTATATTAAGATCAAAGAGAGTTCAAAAGTAACGACTGATTGTAGAGCTGTTGAGCAAAATATTAGGTTAAATTAACGTATTTCTTCTTATTATTTTTAAATCAATATACAATAGTGTCTACAATTTGTTTGGCAAGTTTTAATTAAGCCTGATACGTCTCATCCAAGATGGTCTGATCTAATCACATAGTCTGTGGATCTAATAGATTCCTTTTGGTTACACAGGCAATGGAAAATCTCTCGTTACCAAGTAGTCTTCCAAATGTTTCCCAATATCGTCGTATCCACCATAAGGATCGTAATCCTTAAGATATAAATAAACTTGCTAATATTTTTGTTAGCATTCACTCCGTCGTCGTCGATCCCGTAATGTACATCAAACAAATGTGGGATTTATCCACTATTACGCGTTTACTTATTAATTAGAGCTGACCTTATAGTAAGAACATCTGTCGAACAGTGTTTTTGCTATCGCCATAAACCTTCTATCTACGGTTTTATGCCACTACGGCGAGATTTTCTTGAAAATGTACGCTGTATCAATGTGCATAAAGATTGAATTGCTGTGGCGAAACACACGCAATCACGAGACAAAATTTGCTGGCATCATCAATGAAATTTCGTTGAAAAATGAGTTTCCTCTTCTGTCAGTTCGGGGTTCTTCAGTCAGTCAGAGTTCTTCAGTTCGTTTTGGTGTTAGAAAAAAATATGTACGACGCGCCCGCGGGCACAAAACATTACGTTGCTTAAGTATATGCCTGGGTACATTCTATAATACCTATCAAAATCCCTTAACCCACCAGGTGTTCGAAGCATATACTATAATTCGCACCTAACGAGAATCAATACGTCCAATGTCACTTAGCGGCAATAACTTGGACAAATATAGCAAATGTAATTGACCGAGTAACATTGTCTACACATAAGCAAGTAGTATATGAAATGACGCTGCCTTAGGTGTTTTATGCATTTGTGAAACTGGCACCTGACTAATACAATCCAGATGTTTCTGTAATTCGATACAGTCACGGAACAATAATTAAACCATAGAAAATAATGAGTAGTTTACAAAAAGATAATGATTCAACAAAAAACAAGAATCCTTTCCCTACCCGGTATATACATAAATACATCATCACGCCTGTATTTCCCGAAGGGTTAGACAGAGGTGCACTGCAATGGGCCTACACTTCACCGATGTATTTTTGGTCCCAATGTAATAGGGGGCGAATAGCGCATTCTGCCTCAATAAGAGGGAGATTTGGGTCATAGTCCACTACGCTGGTCCAGTGCGGGTTGGTAAACTTCGCACGCCTTTCTTTAGACTTGCAGGTTACCTCACGATATTTTCCTTCACCGTTCAGCAAGTGGTAATCATTGTTGAAAATGACATTCGCACATGAAAATTATCTCAGAGGTGCGGGTCCGGGATTTGAACATGCACCCCTTATGTTCAAGGCGGGCGTTCTTGCCCACGAGGCTACCATTGATTTAACCTACCCGGTAACTATGGCAAATTAAGACCTGAACTCAGGCGCGAGTGAATACACAAATTTATTTTTGAAAACGTACTCTGTCCCTTATACATACAGATTAAATTTTAATGGTACGCGACCACGTAAATGCATTCGCTCGCAGTAATGAAATTTCGTTGAAGAGTGTGCATAGCTCATAAGTTGATACAGTTCATTTTGGTATCGGAATAAAATGACGCGTCTATTCAAGCAGGCCTTAAGGGAGATATTTCTATAAAAGTAATCGTGTACCATTATGTTATTTATGAAGTAAATAAGAATCTTCAAGGAATAGATATTGTGAAGCTTAATGTTTTACTTGTTATCAACTCACGAAATGTCGAGTGCGATAAGCAGTGCGTAGCGATAGGCACCCGTGAACATAAACGTATCGATAAAATGAAGTAGGTACATTGTTGTTTTGTGTACTAACACTTTACACCATTCGACATTACCGATCAGAAATGTAACTTAATCTATCAATACTGTCAACTGAAAATCCTTGTCTGCTTTATTTAAACCTATAACGGGCGAATCCAACATTTTTTTTTGAGGAGATAGTTAGCATACGGTAGAATAAGTTAGACGTTGCTATGAATAACCAAAATGTCTCCATCCGCCATCCAGATCACCCATGACTTCGCCCGCACGGAATTCGGAACCCTAATTATTTTCACCTCCAACAAATTGACACCAACAAATGTCATTATATTTTAGCCAATGAGTACAAACACTTGACAAATTATAAACTAAAACCTTCCTCGAGAACCACTCTATCCATTGGTGAAAACAGCATGAAAATCGGTGCAGTAATTTTTGAGTTTATCGCGAACAGATCGACAGACACGGGGAGGACTTTGTTTTATAATGTGTAGTGATGTTTATTTATTTAATGTGCTTTTAAATACTTGACACTGGCTGCTGCGGTTAGCACCCGCTAACCGCAGGCGGAGCCATTTCTTATCTTAGACCATTAAATTTCATCATTTCATTAAAAAAGAAGAGCCAAAAAGTCAGTTGTCTTCAAAATAATTATTGCTCGTCAGCCCTAACCTTAAAATAGAGCAGTTAGGCCAATTTATCCCTACTAAGGCAACGGATTTAACAGAATATAGATTTCCGTGGTTAATCTGATTAGTCATTAATAAGTCAAGTGATGTACCTAAGTAGGCGGTATTCAGTTTATCATTACGTCGGCGTCGTAATCACTGCAGGTGGTAGCCGTGCTTACAAATCAAAACAATTTAATCGGACGCACGGAGCCGGGCTTAAAGTCTATTATGCCATAAATTAGCATAGATAATTGGCTAATTATGGCCATCGTGATAAACTACGACTAACAATTGTTACAATATTTTTGAACGTGCATAGGTACCTACTGTAGTTTGTGTAATATATCTAAATACACAATTAACACGCTGTTGCCTACAGCTACATACTCATATGAAGCAGAGTGGGGCGTTAAGACAAGCGCTGGAAAATATTTGCCAATACCAAAACGAATTCAATGTCAATATCCATAAAGATACAATTTCTGTGGTGCAAACAACGCGACTGTCAATGACATTTCGTTGAAAAATTAGCTTTTTCTACGAGTCAATACTTTTTGTTTTTGTATGGGCTACGCTGTTGGCCATGAGATGGCCTTTACAGCTTTACCGGAGGAGTGGCGAGCGCAGAGTGCACTCAAACCAAGGCCTTAAGGGCGGAAAAGGGTGGCAACTAGCTCAAGGGCGCCGCAGAGGGCACAACCTCGGCTTGGGCAGTTACCGTGAGGGGAGAGGTAGTGACTGCGCTCCTAGGTGTAAAGATGCAGTTTACAGTTCTTTGTGCTGTTTTAAACATTCGTGTTACCTTCGTCGATGTCGTTCCTGGCAGCCGCCTCCAGGAGCATGACGCTGTCGCTGAAGTAGATACTCCGTTTGTTGCTTTTCTCCCGTTTCGCCCGCGACCGCGCCCACTCTTTCTCTCGTTGCTGCCATATTTTCAATTGCTGCATGCGACGTCTGAATTAAAATGAATATAAAAATAAATATCGCCGGAAAACACATACTCATCGTATGATCCTGCCTGCACGAGCGAGGACCTATATGCGGCCACTCTCGACGCGATTGTTGTGGCAAAATTTCTCTTCTTGTGGAAAAGAAGAAGAAAATCGTATGATCTCAAACTAAGAAAAGCTTGGAGTACGGGGTAGTATGCATTCAATGTATTTTAGATTAGTTGCTGTTGGCTTTTATTTTATGAGAATTAAGGAGAGAATATTAGTGAGCACCATTTCATTCGAATACCAATCCTAAGAGAAATGTATTACCTTTTCAAATCACAAATTTATATGGTAGACACAAAAAAGAAGCTTGTGTATTTATCTTTGGTGTTAGCACGCATATATACAAGGCCTCTATTAAGGATTGGCTCCGTCGCTTTCTGTTTTATTTCATACGAGAGAAAGAGATATAATCCACATATTCTGTGACATAAGTCTAGTCTTGGCGCTCATACTACAACTACTGGTACCATAAAATAGACTGGGGGCGATCCCAGTTACACTCAGACCCAGGGGTGCTACTCTTGAAATCGACAACGATACATTCGAAACGACACGACATTACTTCGAATATATCGACCTTACCCTACTCTAACAAATGTTCGAATTCCTTGTCGTTTATCGTATCCATAGACTATGTTCGGAGTGAATGATACGAATAATAAATGCAAAGTTTGTTGAAAACCTGAATATTCTCTATGGCCTCATTTTTTAATCTGTGGGGCCTCTCTGTAACAAAAATAGATTGAGAATCTAAGATACATAAGACTCGCTAGCTCTTTCACGCTCGCTGTTTTTTGTATAGCGCCGTTCCGCTTTAACTACAGTCTTCTCTATCTACGATCATAAGGCTTCCAAAGATAGTAAAAGTCTTGACTTTGTAAACTTCTGAAAACGTTAACAGAAATTAGCAGGAGAGCTCATGGCTACACTTGATATAAAAATTATAAATAATCACATCGTGCTACAGTTTTTATTTAATATTTTACTTACCCAATTGTTAATAGGTACTTAAACTGTTGGTGTGTCGTTTTTAAATAAATAAACTGTTTTATTCCGTATATCACTTCCTTTTATAATATTTAGACGAATTTGAATAATATTTTATATTGATAGGATACGAAATTCACTACACGATAATGCCGACGACGTCCTAAGAGGTGTCGTTGAGATTATCGCAAAAATCACATGTTGGTCGTGGTCAAATTCGAATATTCGTGTCCGACATTTAAACCTAAGAGTAGGGTTAAGCTCGATATATCGGATTATGTATCGTTCGTTCAGTCATCGATACGACATTAAAAACGATGGAACTTAGAGTAGGATTCGACACGACAAATGTCACGATATATCGATTATCGTTTTCAAGAGTAGCACCCCAGGGCACATTTCGACATTTGCCACTGGCGGGAAGTGAGCCGAGCGGCTTACGCTCAGGACCACTGGACCAAGCCGTCGTCAGAAAATTTAATAAAAGAAATTGTGAAATATCAACAATCTGATATTTTGACGGGTGTAAGGTGAAGGTTGTCCGAGACTACGTGATTGGAGCGGAGATTATCGGTGTCGCAGTGAAAGTAAAGTTAATGAACGAGATAATTCTTAAAGGGTGTGCTCATATTTAACATCCTTTACATCATCACGCTTGTATTACACGAAGGGGTAGGCGGAAGCGAGTACACCGATGTATTTTTGTTTCAAAGTAGTAGGGAGCGAGCATATTACCATATACCAAGCACATTCCCCGTCATTGCCGATGGGTCACACCATTTTGGGTAAGCCAACCCTTAACATTTTGTACAAGCGGCCCGCCACGGCTTCGCACGGGTTTCTAATAGCCTATGTTACTCAGTGATAATACAGCTTTCTAACGGAAAAATATTTTTTGAAATCGGTCCAGTAGTTTTTAAGTTAATTCGTTATATACAAAAATACAAATCTTTCCTCTTTATAATATTAGTATAGATATAGATTTGTTAATATTGGGTTATAGTAAACTTTTAATAAGCGATATAAATCGCTAAAGATAGTATACTCAAATAAAAAGTGAACATATTTGCGCAAAAAAATGCAAAGAGAATTTAACGTTGCCTCCAAATAATTCCAACAATGTCAGTCCTCCGACAAACCATAAACTAAGTCATTTGATGTTAGCTGTTTACAAACAAGAGAATTATAGGCACAATACGTGCATACCTACAGTTGGCAGCTTCCAACATCGTTTACCATGTATGGCGAAACAAATGTATACACAATCATACCTACCTACTTCTAAATACATAACTGCGTTAAAATTATACTATTATCTATTATTTACCCATACATGACAGAAAACAATAATTTTTGACCAATTCAAGTCGATAGTTAGACAACTGTCATTAAAATAATATTGGGATTGCTCTGTTACCCCTATCTTCGGTATAAGTTACACATGCATGTTGGAACGTTAAAACAGAGTTGATATAGAATTTTATACTAAGTAAGGCAATAGGTTTTCGCTGTAAGTATAGTTATGATGTAAGCACGCATGTAGGGACTAGACCTCTGTCACAGATTCGCTGACTCTCTGTCTCATTTCATACGAGAGAAAGAGACAAAATTAACATATTCCGTGACATTTATTTATTTATCATTACATATAGTCGTGGCGCTACAACTACTGTGTCAGCTATAGGCACAAGAGTTTAAAAACCGGCCAAGTGCGAGTCGTACTCGCGCACGAAGGATTCCGTACCATTATCTATAACAACCTCTACCTGTTGCCGTTATCAAAATCGAGCAAAAGCGAGCAAAAAAATCACGTTTGTTGTATGTATATTTGTTGTTATAGCGGCAACAGAAATACATCATCTGTGAAATTTTCAACTGTCTAACCATCACGGTTCATGAGATAGAGCCTGGTGACAGACGGACAGACAGACAGACGGACAGCGGAGTCTTAGAAATAGGGTCCCGTTTTACCCTTTGGGTACGGAACCCTAGAAATGTGGATTCGTAACACACAAGCGAGTGTTTCATTGTCGTATACGGTCGACCTCCACGCCGCCGTCACCTGACACCCACTCTACGCAAAATTAACGCGTCCGTGGCGATACAATTCTTAGTCAATTGACGCTATAATTGGCAATATTGTTAGCGGGAAATGAATATTCATTTGTATTACCAACAACGTAGACTGTTCTCAATCATTCTTATATAACGAATATAATTTTTTGTTTTCGTCTCTATGTTTCTATTAGAACACCTTCAAGTTTTACGTAAACGCCGGAATTTGCGTTTAGGTAGCTCTACTATGGATTAAACAAATAGATTATGTTCGCTAGTCGTTAGCGCTTGCGTTAAATACTGTTATTTTTTATTTAATATTTAATGATGAAACTTATAATTTAGCAAACTTTTTATTTATTAGCGAACGAACGGTAGAGCTACAAAACTTTTACAACAAAAGCATTATTTACGTACAGGTTTTAAATTCAGTTTTAACTACGTATTCATTTTTTTTATCGACAAAACTTATAAGTATAAAAAAAAAAATCAAGCTTAAGTGTAGTAAATACGATATCCGACACGAGAGCTTTGATAGCGCGGCGTATAAAATTTCAGTCATTATTATGCGCTACGCTTAATCCCGCACGGGTTCCTTAACAGTAAACTGTCATGCAATCATAAAAAGTGAAAACAAGGTTTCACTTTAATGCACAAAAACAGTTTTTTTTGTAATATGTATGTTTCATAACGTTATGAAGGTACTGTGGCAATAAAGGACATCCTTGGTTTTATTAAGCCAGTGGGTAATAATTCAGGCACTTTGCAAAAGGATACCATACATTTTATGTTTAAATTTAACTAAGTAGGTATGTAGTAAGATGGCCTCGTGTAGTAGTCTGAGCGTAGGTCACTCAGCTCACTGCACCATGGGGTTGCGGCTTCGATTCCCGCCAGTGGCAAATTTCGGAAATGGCTTTTTCGGAATGTGCCCTGCGCCCTTAGCATGACCGTATAGAATATCATATAAGTTTTATCTCTTTCAACTGTCAGATTTGCCGAGTAAATTACGTCACTTCGAGCGTTTTGTACTGGCCATGCCGGTCATGCTACAGAGCCCGGTCTGGATGTAACTGGGATCGCCCCCAGTGCATTCTATGGTACCTATAGTACCAGTTTTGCTTAGTTTGGGATCATACGACGAGTATGGAAATATCGCCATACTCGTCGTATGATCCCAAACTAAGCTTTTATTTATTGTACGTTATATAAAAATGTACTTATCACTATTCAAATTAAGATTATTTTTAAATTAATGAATCATCAATCAATCGAACACTAATCACAGTACTGTTAAGCGATAGGTACGTTTCATGGAATCTACATGGTAATATAAAGATAAGCTAATCACAAGCCTACCTAAATTAAAAAAAAAACATATATCAACACATTTTTTACCATAAAACGGAAGTGTTAATTATTAGATATCTGTTATCATATGAGCTAGCCTCTATAATCCTTCTGACGTCGTCGCCGTAAAGGATTATCTATAAATGGTAAACCAAACAGAGTTGTATGGTGACTATATATCTCAGGTTACATGCTATACCTATATACATAATATCCTATCAAGTGGCCATGTATAAATATTGTTAACTAGCTGTGCCGGCGCTAATAGTTACTTTGGCGTAGAGTGATGTTATATAGTCTATGACCTTCCTCAATAAGTACAAACTTTAACCGTTTAGGCAGCGTACGCAACGGAAGCTTTCAAAAGGAATATTTTTTTCCCGTTTTTGCCACATTATTCGTTGCTGCTCCGCTCCTATTGGTCGCAGCGTGATGATATATAGATTATAACCTTCCTCGATAAATGAACTATTTAACACAAAAAGAATTATTCAATTCGGACCAGTAGTTCCTGAGATTAGCGCGTTCAACCAAACAAACAAACTCTTTAGCTTTATAATATTATATATAATATTAATATATATATAATAGTATAGATATTTGCCCGCGTGCGTTATTATCACGTTATAAAAATACCGGCGAGGTAAAAATCAACCAGGTATAAAAATAATATCCAATATCATATAAACACTTATAAATAGAATAAGGTTTCATCAAGAACCATTATTAGTAGAACCATTACTACTACTACAGCCCTTATAATCTAACGCGTTAGTTAGTCTAGACCAGTGATAGGCAAAGTACGGCCCGCGGGCCAGCTTCGGCCCGCGAAAGCATTTAATCCGGCCCGCCGACGGTCCTTCGACATGAATAGTATATGGCCCGCGAGAATTATATATTGACGTTCCAGAAGTATAAAGTAGATTCTACTTAGTACAGTTCAATACAAAATACATTTCTGGCCCTCCTCTAAAATTTCTTAGACTTTCTGGCCTCCTATTAAGAAAGTTTGGCCACCACTGGTCTAGTCGTAGGCCGCTCATCCCACTGCACCGGGTTGTTGAGGGTTTGATCCCCGTCAGTAGCAAATTACGGATATGGCCGTTCCGGAATTTGCCGTGATCTGAGTACTCATACTACAGTGTTGCTTATTTTGAAAACATTTAATAGTGTTGTCTATATATAAAGAGGAAAGATTTGTATTTTTGTATGTAACAAATTAACTTAAAAACTAATGGACCGATTTCCGTTAGAAAGCTTTTTTTTTTTGACGGGGAGGAAATCTTCAGAAAGATTTCCAGTCTTCTCCCACACAGAAGTGGGACACATATGTGGGATTCTTACCCACTAAAACCTCCCCGGTGGCCGTCTTCGACACGTTGGAGGGACTCCGGGATCTCCTACCGGAACGCACCAGTGTTACCATTAGAAAGCTATATTATCACAGTGTAACATAGGCTATATTATAAACCCGTGGGAAGCCGGGGCGGGTTGCCGCTAGTCTTTAATATTTAAGTTTGGTTGTTAAAAAAATATAAGCATTTTTTTATGGATTATCTGAGGCATGTGTCCTAAATTGGTCATTCAAACAGTATTAAGATATCAGAGTCTCCATTCATCCATATCACAATTATCTTGGTAGAAAAACATATGTGCTGGAGCACCATATCAGGTGAACCTCTTCAATACATCAAGTCTTATCATTGACTGGCATCTACCGTGATAATAAAATACTAGATAATATTTCGTTCCATTGATATCACCTAATATTTGTATGTTTTAAAAATGGTATTACTCCATGTTTGCACGAATGGCACAGTCACAGTCATAAGTCATAACTAATTATGTACTTGTCTCTAACTAACTATCTCTAACTTTGATAGGATATAATGTTCAGTTAAGACTGCTATTTAGATTTCATATAAGGCTAGACATGGGTCTCAATTGACCTGAATGTGTTACTATAAATATTAGTTACCTATATAAATAAAATTAAAGCTCTTTCAACATCCTATTACTAGGCACCGGCCTCCACTCAATGCAAGTAGGATCCAGGCTATAATCTGCAGCACTGTCCCATTGCAGGTGGGCAGACTTCACAGATCTATTCAGAACTAGTCAAGTTCCCTCAGATGTGCAGGTTATCTCACAATGTTTTCATACATATTTTTTTACAAAGTGAAAATCTTAAAAATGGGATTCGAACATAAAACCTACAATTGCAAGCCATGGACCTGCACTCTTTGACTGCAAACTGTGTCTTCAACCACTTGGCTACCCTAGCTTAGTTTATTCAAAGTAACAACAAAATATTCAAACAAAAATACATAACTCTTGGACACCAACATAATATCATTATGTATAAATAATTTGCATATGAAATAAGTTACAGCACTACTTTAAATGGTTAATTGAAATATGCCATGTATTGAATACAAATTATTTATTGCTAAATAAAATATATTCCATGTGGGTGTTAAGAATTATCACATGTACAGAATGGGAAAGAGCATACTCTTGTATTGATCATAGATCATAGAAATATAGTTTCTTATTTTCTTATTAGAAAATAAAATAATATTATAAGATTTTAACATGAAAATAATATGTAATTCTCAAACAGTTGTTAATGAAAAAACTAACTCTCATATTTATAAAGTTTCAAAATTTAAACCCAACTACAAATAAATATCAGTACAAACTTTTTCTAAATTTCCATTATAAACAGATAAGAATTAAAAGAAGGTAAAAAATCACTTGCTCACATATTGGCTGATCAGCTCAGGTAACAATAGACAATTTTTTTTTTAAGATTGATTACTTCAGTAAGCATATTGAAGCAACTTACCGTCGTGCCAGGTGAAGCCTCTCTTGTGTGGTCAGGTGCTCAACCTGAGCCATCTCGGCCACCAAGTCGGCATGCTCCATCTTGATAGATTCCTGCAAATAACACTCTTATTCACACCACACACGCACAGGTAACTGATATATGAATTTTATCACCTAATAATGTATGTTTTTTTTATAAATTTACATTGAGTCTCAGTTTCATATGAATTCTCCTTATATTATTTCAGCCATATTGCCACTGCTATCACTTTTGAACACTTGAGACAAAAAGTTTTCATGTCTGTTTACAAACAAGCAACAACACCTTATATTATGACTTCAAAACATAACAGTGGGTGTAAATATTATAATTTAAATTATACCCAATAGATTCTAAACAGTTTTTAATAGGTAATTCACATTTTTAGTTATATACAAGAACTTTACGTAGCTCTACACCAAATTTATTGATAACTGGCTCATGTCTGATAAGATAAAATAGGCAGCCATCAGAATTTTATTATGTAGGTATTAGGGATACATAACGCCGTGAATAAACACCGAAAGTAACTGGATGTTGTTGTACGATAACGAATACTAGTATACGTTCAGATAAAAATATATAATTGACATTTACCTTTCACATTTTTAACGAAAATTAAATTTTAAAGTAAAACTGACATTTTTAGAAAGGCACTTCACTCGCGCGAGTAGGTATCTCACCTTAGCGGGTCAACATGTAATTGTGGCAGTTGTGCACGAGAAACCATACACCACATTTATTTGTTCTAAAACATTTTTCACGCCACTTACCGTTGTTCTAGTTTATTACAAAGCGTAAGTATGTTTCATTCTTGTATTGATACATTTGCCACACATGATCAACGGATTGAAATAAAGGAAGACGCAGGAATCCTTACGCATCGATTATTCGTGTTATTTAAAAAACGTTGTAACACAATCATTTACAGTTAGATAGGCGCATTAATTTCCGTAATTTTTCGTGAAAACTAGAAACAAGGAGAAAATCACAAGACGACGAGTAAGCGAGCGGACGATTTTTTGTAACACTTTTGACAGAGAGGCACCGACCGACTGACAATAACTGACAGCGAACGACGTGCGTGAGTGACATTAGGGTTAGCAGTACTCTGTGGTTTTAATCAGACCATCAGACCAAGAATATTAGAATATAATACGCTTAGATAGATAACAATTGCTCTCCATGAGTGAGGCGAGCGAGACTAAATATTGAGTCAACCATCGAAATTATGTCAAGTTTTGTAGTAATAAATATCTTGAAGCTATTTACCTACCTGTTATATAGAAATTTAATGTTTTTTCCTTTAGGACAGCTGGTATTTGTGGACAGTATCTACCCTCGTATGTTTGGTATGTTAGATATTCGAAGGTAAAGTAATGGAAACTCGCAAATTTGTAATTTTTATTGAATTTCACACTATTGAACTAAGTACTTTAATACACTATTAATTCACTTGTAACAAATTATTGTATTAAGTAAGTACAAAAAAAACCACGATTAATCAATTTAATGAGCGGTGTAGACATTCTACACTAGGCACTATTTATTTTTATCAATTGACACACCATTTATTTCAATAGCAAATCATATTTTCAAAAGTTTTAACTTGGACCTGAGGCTTTAAATTGAAATATTGTTATTACAAGGTCTATTAGGTACTTACATGGAACATACCTATTTAAAATGTTTACTATAAAATACCGAGGTCCGAGTGATCTACGCGACTTTGTGTGCTGAAAATAGATAATACATACATTGAAATTGGTATTGGTACCGACATAGTAACCTACGTAATTTTTACTGTTAGATACCTATTGTCATATTGTTTATTATAGTGAGCCGGTTAAATTTAACGGTACTAACAATATTGTAACTATTAGCAGAAGTACCTACGAAGAAGTAAGTACTTATTACACTTATTCAAGCGCCTGCAATTTAAATCAAAGCAATGTTGTAAATAAGCACATTATAGTTAGTTAAATAAATAAGTATACATTATAAAGGTAGAGGCAAAGTTGGCTTGCATACCTATCTTACTAGCCTTCTTCACGAGAAGAAGTCTAGTAAGTAAAACACGAGTTTTGATTAGATACAGCCACTTCCTAAGCAAATAGTTCAATAAACTTTGAAGCATTTGATTGAGTTAGGTATCCAATTTTAATGTTTTAATTTAAACATTGAAAAAAACCATACAGGTTGAAATAATAACCTTCTTTATAAAAAAAAACAAAATGCAATAGACAAATAGTTCCTACTAATTCACAATATTTACAGGCAGTGCCACATAACTAGGATTGCGTTACAGTTTATTTGATGCATAATTACCCATATACTTCATATGATGAATTTTGCTACCCTCTGATAATAGGTATTGTACTACTTAATTACCTACTTACATATGCATCGACTTGCATCTATAAGCCCTTAAGCTATAAACAAGTCATTAATCTATCTAATATAAGACATTCTTTTTTTTACTCATTTAGTTAGTTATTGAAATGGCTTCAAATTGCCAATGACATCACCGCATCAAGTAGGTACATACCAAGGTAATTTATTTATTTATCTAAGTACTAAGTTGGTACTTAAATATCTACTTATATACCAAGAATACTGAGTCACTTATTTTAAACAACATTACCTAAATTATTTCCATAAATCAAGAAGTTAGCTGTTTATCTATAACTTGAACTAGAACCCAATGCCTTAAATAGGTACTCACCTAATTAGGAAGTCTGTCTAGAAATTGACTTCTGGCTAAGTGTGCCACTAAGAAAAACATGAGTTAATAAAATGTCGATTAACACCGTGAGCTCGTTAAAAAAAAACTGAGATTTTTTGCCTATAGGTACCTAAATGGACTGTATTAACTACTAGTGAATATTAACTAGGCTAGTGAATTCTGGACCGTAGTCACGTGGCTTTTAGGTACCGCAGAAATTCAATCATTATGTATATTAGTATTAGGTACATTTTCAAATAAACCAGGTTAATTCGGTCGCTACAGTGGTTGCAGGGCGTTATTACAAATTACCACACAAACATACAAACCACAGACAATGGTTTGTGGGATTAACAGATTGGAGAATCACAGATTTTTAGGCTGTGATAAAGAAAGTAGATTCTTATATACAGCAGTAAGTATCTTTTTTGTTTTACGGTTTTCAATGAATACTTGATCTTCATGAAATGTTTCAACTATTTAGATTAATTAATAATGTTATTACATATTACCTAACCTACTAACGAACACCAAAAACGTCTACCTATAATCACATCCAATCACAATTATTAACAATAATTTCGTTAACTAGTGGAATTGTCATTGGCAACAAGTGTCATCTCTGAAAACATAAAAATATGTATAAAATATAGATAATTACATCTACCTACTAGCAAAACGTTGAACTACCTATAAAGATCCTCAGCAGTATTAATTTTACAATAATCATAGAAAAATACACGTCATTACACTTGTTGATTAATACGTAGATAAGTAGACTCGTATTTTATTTAAAAATAGTTCTGGATTGACTGCTTTCTAATGGTATATACCTATACTTACACACATTCATCGTATGATCCCAAGCTAAGCAACGCTTGTACTGTGGCTAGTGGTCCGGTGCAGTACGCTCCGACCACTAGACCGTCCACTAGACCGTCGCCATTTCGGTAGTAGTAAGTTTGTAAGCATCATCAAAATAATAACTATTGCAGCGTCAATCCGGTCCCAGAACATATAAAAGCCGAAATACGTTTATTTTCAATTAATTCCTAAATTAGCAACAATACGATTATCTACATCATTGACCATAACATTTTAGTTCGTAACATAACATTTAGGAATTAGTTCGTATGTGGGGAGATAGATGTCGCTACAACATTATTTACAATAAGTTATTAAGATACAGTTAAGTTATAAAGCTTGTTAGCCCCGCATTGGTCTGACAGATAGGCATTACATTTATCTATCTCACATTACATTGAATGCAATAGTAGATTTTTTTGTGTGCGTATCGTGCTTTGGTAACATAATACTAAATGTAATGTAACAACACATTTTACGGAGTACTTTTATTCCGCGTCAATTGCAATAATTTGTACGCATTTTTAGTTATTGTATAAACACACATTTATCATAGACACCACATATTCACATCACTGTTAAGAAAGTGCAATCGTTTATAATCGTGTTCCATAATAGCACATTATTCTAGGGTCCTATACTTTAAGAGTGGTAACCGGTCGTGGGCACCACGGCGGGGCACTCAGGTGTTCTCGTCTGAGGAGTCATCGGACGATGAGCTAGTGTTGAGCGTGGAGGCCAGGGTCAGCTGCCTGATAAAAGGCTCCCTCGGCAAGCTCTGCTGGCCCAGGGGTAGCCGTCGCACTCCCAGCCGTTCGCTCTCGGGCAGTGATTTGCTACACTTCTCCTCAGTTATGGCATCACGGGGGAACGATCTGAGAAAAATATAGAATTAAAATGTAAGTTATGGCCTGTTCACATCAACGAATTCGCGGAACATTAATTAATTTTCCATAGGAGGTAGTACCTATATATTATGCAAGGTAATAAATATTGAATCCCAACATACCCTGTCAACTCTAACATAGAGCCTCTCCGGCACTGGCCTCTGTGCGGTCCCTGCATGATGCTGGCGGGCCTGCTGGAAGCTCCCAGCGGATCCGAGTGAGCTACGTCCTCCATCAACAACACCGATGGGCCTCCAAGACTGGTGCTTCTCTTAGACAGCATACTAGGTGCTTGTCTTCCTCCTACCGGGTCTTTTGACGACCCCTCTTTACTCCAACTGTCTCTATTCGCTTCAGAGTCGGACATGACTGCAGCCTCGGCTACGGCTCCTTGAGTAGAACTAGAGCTCTCTCTTCGGAATAGACCTATGATAGATTTTGGATGTTTTGGCTTCTCAATACCTCCTGATTAGGTGAGGAGGTGACCATGATGGACGTGTTTTTACAATGGAACGGAAGGGGAAAAGAGAAAAAAATAATGTGTCAGAAAATGTTTACAAGTTTTATATACGGTAAGTTCAAAGGGTGCAGCAGAATTTAGACTGATATTTATATCATAAATTAATTGTTTTATAAATTGTCATAGTGGCGTCAAGGATTTAAAAAAAAAACTACAGTACTAGCTATGTCATAGGCACTGAATACTTGACTAAGCATTTTAAAAAGAAACATGCAATGTGAATATTTTCCCGTTGTGTTTTCTTGGTTGTTGTAAAATAAAAATGTTCTTAGCTTCTTATGGTTTTATTTTTCTTTCGTACATTTTTGTTTTTTGAAACATGGGTTTTTTTTTGCTATTATCATTCTTGCTTCAAATTGACATAACTGACATCTGTCAGATGAAAAATTGAAGGTATGGTTAATTACGTTTCTTTACTTTAGACATTCCGCCCACCAAAATACTTATTTTTACACCGCCCACCATGAGCTATTTATTTTTACTAATAGATTTTAAATATAAAATATTTAGAGACTTACACAAGTTTAGAGATCAATGATGAGCTAAATATCTAAAGTTACTTCGATAGCATAACAATACAAAATATAATGGACTGTATACATGAAGATGGTTTCTTTGTAATTACTTAAACTTAATCACAAACATTTTTTTTTTTTTTTTTACTAAGATTACTCATAAAATCACATAAGAAAAAGTTGAGCACAAAATTAAACAAATGCGATAAAACAAAAACTTAAACTTCTTAACAAAAAAAATAAAAATGATGTAGGTACATGGTATTAAGCAATAAATACCTATTTAGTTTAACAAGTTACAGGTAACACACATATTTTAGTAATAGGTCGTTTAATTATAACGTCTTTGCATTTGAGACTCACCACTCTAGTGATATTATCCAACCCCGGGTGCTTGTCCACAATGACACCTAAGAGCCATTTAGCTGGTGGAAGATCATCCTCTTTGACAAGTACTACGTCACCCACTTTTGGTTCAGGTGTCCTGTTTGCCCACTTGTAACGATGCAGGAACTGAGTTAGATACTCCCTTGACCATCTTCGCCAAAAATGTTGTAGCATTTGTTGTGTTAGCTGCCAGCGTTTGAGAGTGGAAGTGTTGGAATGTTCATAGTTTTTCTCAGGAACAAGCAACAGTGATTCTCCGACAAGAAAATGTCCTGGTGTTAATGCTGTTGGATCTTGTGAGTCATTGCCAATTTGTGTGAGTGGTCTGGAATTAAGACATGCTTCGATTTGGTATAATAAAGTTGTTATTTCTTCGAAAGTTAATGTAGAACTGCCAATTACACGTTTTAAGTGGTGTTTAGTAGATTTAATACCAGCTTCCCACAGTCCTCCAAAATGGGGAGCATGAGGGGGAATAAAATGCCAAGTAGTTCCATTGTTTGCCAAACAATTTGCTATTTCGCTAGTTATCGAGGATCTTTCTTGAGCATACAAAGTTTTTAGTTCTCTTGCAGCGCCTACAAAATTGGTTCCGTTGTCGCTGAAAATGTCTGCACATTGTCCACGCCTGGCGACGAACCGCTTAAAAGCTGCTAAAAAGCCTTGGGAAGTGAGGTCGCTCACTGCTTCTAAATGTATGGCTCGTGTTGCCATACAAATGAATAAACATATATATCCCTTTGATGAGTGGTGTCCTCTTCCCTTTGATGTTCGGATTTGAATTGGCCCCGCGTAGTCAACACCACTTTGATAAAATGGTCGAACAGGTGTTACTCTAGCTGGCGGTAGCTGTCCCATTAGTTGATTTTTTATCTTCGCTGCATGACGGGCGCATACTACGCACTTTCTTACAAACAGTTTTACTTGATTTTTGACATCAATGATCCAATAAGTTAATCTGAGGTGATTCACCATCAATTGTGGTCCCCCATGTAACGTTTTCTCATGAGCTTCTGCGATTACAATATTGGTGAAATGTGATTTCGCCGGTAATATCATGGGGTGTTTGTGATCATTAGTGATTCCCGCTCGTTCTAGTCGACCTCCTACTCTTATAATGTTTCTGTTGTCTACAAAGGGGTTTAGTGAGGTAAGTTTACTTTTCTTGTTTAATGGTTTGTTTCTTTTCAAATCTGCTCTTTCCTGCGCAAAAAATATGCCTTGACATTGTTTAACACATATAAGCAATGATTCTTTTAATTCACTGCTTGTTAACCACATTGGAAAATGCATGTTTTGCTTTCTTGTTTTGTGTATAAATCTTTGGCAATAAGATAAAACTCTGATAAGCTTCCTTAAAGTTGAGTATTTGTTCCAGAACTGTAGTTGATTTGCTTCAACCAGGTGATGAACTCGGGTGACCTTTTCTTCTATAGTTGTGTCAGGTATGTTACTTTTGTTATAGTTTATTTCTTGATTTCTTAACCAGGTTGGGCCAGATATCCACAGTTGCAGGTTTGGGCATTCTGATGGATTGATGCCACGTGATGCGCAGTCAGCAGGGTTGTCAGGTGAGGAGACATGTGACCATTGACCGCTATCTAAAATATTCAAAATTTCTGATACTCTATTCGCTATGAAGGTTTTCCATCTGCTTGGGTGACTGCGTAGCCAAGCTAGTACTACTGTTGAATCTGTCCAAGCATTCATGTTTTGTTTTGGTATGTCTAATACAGCTGATACTTCTTGTAATAACTTGGCTAGCAGAAGTGCTCCGCATAGTTCTAGCTTGGGAATGGACACTTGCTTGATAGGAGCTACTCTTGTTTTAGATGTTATCAGGTGAACATGTACCTTGCCTTCTTCATCAACAGTTCGCGCATAAACAACGGCTGCGTACGCGACACATGATGCGTCACAGAAGCCATGAAGCTGCAGAGTACATTGTTTTTCAGTGTGAATCCATCGTGGTAATCGAAATTTTGTAAGTTCACTTAATTCATTACGGTAAGTAATCCATTCCTTTAATATATCTGTTGAAAGTTTGTCATCCCATTCTAATCCAGTTAACCATAGTTTTTGAATGAATATTTTTGCTTTTATAATCACTGGTGCTATCCATCCCATAGGATCATAAAGTTTAGCGATATCTGATATAACCTTTCTTTTTGTTACAGGTTCAGCGGTTGGGGGCAGCAGCACGGAGTATTCGAAGACATCGGTTCGTCGGTTCCAGGTAAGTCCAAGTATTTTAACTATTTCATCTCCTTTTAGTTCTAGATAGTTTTCCATTACTTTGTGTTCATTGCTAATTTTCTTAAAGAGTTCTTCGTTATTGCTTGACCACTTCTGAAGTTCAAAACCGCCTTTGTTTAATAGCTTGTTCATGTCTAAAAATATGCATTTTCCTTCTTCTACCGTGTCACATCCACATAATAGATCATCAACGAAAAAGTTTCTTAGTACTTTTTCAGATGCCATTGGAAATTCCTTCATTTCATCATATGCGAGTTGATGTAGTGTTCTTACTGCTAGATATGGAGCAGATGCCGTGCCAAACGTGACTCTATTGAGACGCAAATGTTGTATTTCTTCAGTTTGGTTGTTGCGCCACAGCAAGCGTTGATAATCTTGGTCTTCCTCAGCTACTTTAATTTGTCGGTACATTTTGACAATGTCTGCTACTAGACAAATTGGGTGAAGTCTCCATCTCATGATAGTGTGCCTTAAGTCTGACTGCAAGGTTGGTCCTACCATCAATTCGCTGTTAAGTGACACACCATTTCTGTCCTGACAGGATGCATCAAATACTACTCGAACCTTTGTTGTGCTCCGATCATTTTTTACCACTGCATGATGAGGTAAGTACACAGCTCCTGCTCTGTTCCGTTCAGTTTCTGGGATTACTTCTATGTGACCAAGCTGCAAATATTCTGAAATCACATTTGAATATTGAAGTTTTAAATTAGTTGATTTGCATAACCGGTTTTCTAACATTAGAAATCTTTTTGTTGCTATTTCAAAAGAATTCCCATATTTGCATTTTGGATCATTGTTTTTAAATGGTAACTTAACAATGTACCTGCCAGATGAATCCCGTTTAGTAGTATGTTGAAACAATTCTTCGCATTTTTCTTCATCTGGGGTAAGTTTCTTATGTAGAGTAAAGTTATCAGATTCAATTTCCCAAAATTGTTTTAGTTCAAATTCTTCATTGTTAATTTGTGTGTGCATGGTGATCACAGCACTATTGTTTGAAATAATGGATTTACTATCTCCTACCTTGCCGGATAAAATCCATCCTAGTTTGGTGTTTTGTGCTATCGGGGTTCCTGGTGGTCCTTTCCATATGCCATCTGCTAGAATTTGGCAATAAACTTCAGCTCCAAGCAGCATGTCTATCTTGTTGGGTATGTTGAACTGTTTATCTGCTAACTTCATTTTTGGCAAGTTTGACCATAACTGCAACATAAATTTTCTTTCTGGAAGGAACGAAGTTAACCTTTGAAGCACATGTGCTTTGACTTGTATGTTGAAAGTTGAATCATGAATTGATTGTAATTTGACATACACAACATGTTGAGAATTGAGTGAGGAGCTGTTATCACCCCCTACCCCTGATATGACACTGGTGTTAGTGATCTTCTTCAGTCCGAGTAGTTGTACTGCGGACTCGGTGATAAAAGACGCTTGTGACCCTTGGTCTACTAGAGAACGTAGTGTTATGTGTGATTTCATATTTGTTTCAGCCTTAACTAGCGCTGTCGCTAACAACACTTGGCTCTTGGTGGTTGAAAAACAAGTGGTAAGTGTTTCTACCTGTGATTCATCTGGCGTAGGTCTGCTTAGTGTTTCAGCAACTTGGTAATCGATGTGCAGTAGCGAATGGTGTTTTTTCCTACATATCTTGCACCGGGTGTTAAGATGGCAAGATGTCACTGAGTGATTTCTTCCCAAACAATTAAAGCATAACCTCGAGGTTTTCACATACTCACGTCGAGCTGGTAAGTCTTTTTTTGCAAATTCGTTACAATTACCTAGCTTATGATTAGTATTAGAACAATAAATACAAGCAGAGGAGGTTTTCTCCTTTACATCAGTGACAACATGGTGAGAATGTGTGTTTTTTACTTTAGGATTTAAGAATTCTAATGCTTTGAATCTTGTTTCTACAAATTCTAAAAAACTTTTTAAAGTTGGCAACATATCCGTTAAATTACAAGTTTTTGCCTCCCATAGTTTTCTTGATTCATTATCCAGTTTTAATGACAGAATGTAAATCACAATGACATCCCAATTTTCGATGTTAATACCTACATTTATTAAAGCATTTAGACATTCATTAGTAGTATCAAAGAGATCTTTCAAAGCAGCAGAAGACTCATTCGTCATAATTTTTTGACTAAAGAATCGTTTAAAAATACAGGATGTTATATACCTTTTGTTGTTGAATCTGTTTTCTAAGAGTTTCCAACAAACCGCATAATTGTCACTGGTGATCGGCAAGTGTCGCAGCAGCTGCTCGGCTTCTCCTGTGAGATGACTCTTCAAGTAATGAAGCTTCTGGACATCCTGCTGTGATTTGTTGTTATGCACAAGTGACTGGAACAAGTCTCTGAATGTGGTCCACTCCGCATAATTCCCACTGAAGTTAGGTATGACAATTCTTGGTAACTTGACATTCTGTTCACAATTATTTTGTGAGTTTGCATTGCTGATGTTATGATATGATTCCTTGCTGAGCTTTTTCAAAGTTTCCTTCAATGATGATTTGTAATCCATGTATGACTCTTCAGTTAGATCATACGCATCCTTGTATCGGTAATCACTTTTTTCTATTTCTTTTCTTGGGAATTCACCGATTAGTTTTAAATGATTCTCGTTGAATGTTGACCATTGTTTTTCCAAGATTTCTAGTCTCGTTTCCGTGTACGTTAATGTTATTCTTTCTGTTGGTGATTTCTTGAAATTGCTAAAGCCTTTTGCTATTTTTTCTTTTGTATCATCTAAAACTCGTGTTAATGCGTCCATCTTTTTTGGTTAGAAAAGACAGCGTGGTTGGTTCTTTTTTCTTCGATGTTTGTTGCGATCCGGCTACGACAGGATCATGAATATTTTCCCGTTGTGTTTTCTTGGTTGTTGTAAAATAAAAATGTTCTTAGCTTCTTATGGTTTTATTTTTCTTTCGTACATTTTTGTTTTTTGAAACATGGGTTTTTTTTTGCTATTATCATTCTTGCTTCAAATTGACATAACTGACATCTGTCAGATGAAAAATTGAAGGTATGGTTAATTACGTTTCTTTACTTTAGACACAATGTGAGACGTTATGCTAAGTGCTATATCTGTTATAAACGCCTTGTTTATTTTTGTAGGCAACATTATTACCGTGGAAAGGCTTCTATAGATGTAACGTTCGTGAAAAATTAAAATGGTACGGAGCAAAAAATACTGTGACTGACTTTTAATCCTTGCAACTTGTCTTTCACGTATCAATTGAACTCTACGTAATACTTGATGTTAAATGGCTAACGTGTGCTGCAAAATATACTGGATTCATCACTTTAAGAAAGTAATATTATTACTTTAATGTATCTATGTGCTGTCAATGCTAATAATAACAATCGCGTCTACGATTTTATTTCGTAGGCAACTTTGAATAGTGCTACGCTGCTTCGTAGCGCAGTTTATGCGTTACATTCGACTGACTACGAGCGCTCTCTATCATTATTTTTCATTCATTTTATTTTTATTCTGACTATTTATATTTTTTAATATATAAAGTATCGATAAAAGTATGTTTTAAATAACTATTTTTTATATATTATATATTTTTAAAGGAATTTCTGTATGTTTTACCTAGGAAAGTAGCGGATGGTGAGTTGTACGCCAAGTACTCCTTGTTGGAGGCCCAGGAGGGGAACTCTGACTGTTTGAGGGCGCCGGAACCCTCCGTCTCCTCTCGTTTCCATGGCAACATGGTCTCCGTCGCCGTCGGGGTGGCCACGCGCGCGTGCTCCGCTACTATCATGTACGTGTCTGTTCAATACATTTATTTCATATGTACATTTATTCAAAAGGCGAATACATTAATTGAAATTGATACCTATGCTATAAGAAATAGGGATTATTACAATATTGCATACCGTTATCATCTGACAGTCTTCTTTCGTCTTCTTCAAGGATGTCCTCGTTGGGAACTAAAATAAAGTCAAGTCTATAAATAGAGGTTGCAATTGCTAAGATTTTTTTCTAAAAAGTGAAATAGCGGTACTTCAAGTCTATATAATTTTATATAGACTTGAATATATATATATATCTTCATCATTCCTATTACCTACATAAGCAGTAGTGCTTAGATAGTAGTATCTACTTGTTATTAAGTAGTTTATAATGAGTTATCTATATAGCCAGTTATTAATAAAATTGAAAGGAATACGTTCCACTAAATCGACGGACACATAATTGCAAAACAATCTATAAAAATATGATGTCCGTCAACCGAATTTAAAATTGTTTAGTTTCTAACTTCTACATCTATGTACCTAGGTACTTACGTAGAGAGTGTATTGTAGTATTTGATATTAGGGATATACATAAATAAAGAATTAAACACATGTAATAATATAAAGACTCATGCCTATTATAAAGAGCACACACTACAGAACAGCAGTACTTAGGTAGGTAGGCTTTTACACAAGAGTTATATGAATGTAATTATTTTCTATGCAAATACATAAATTATGGCAACCCAAAATGTAGATTGTAGTATGTGTTTATTGCATGCAAAAAGTAGGTAACATCGTATCGGATGATCAATATATCTGTAAAGCTTCAAAGTAAAGGCGTCTGCACACATTGATGTAGGTATACTTATTAAAGAATTCGTATGTCCACAAATAAATACAACCTACCTATTGATGTTACTCCAAAATCTGATTAATTTAAGGTATAACAAAAATATAGAAAAAACAATTGCACAATATCTAGTTATAGAGCAAACACTTGCGCATCTAAAAATAAAATTTTATAAACGAATATAATAAAAAGCAAAATGTTTAAAATGTTGATCATCAGACGCATGTTGTTATCTAGTGACAGTTAAAACAGCTCAGTCTCCAAGTAAACACATACCAAAATTGTACGTGGATCTGTCCCTTCTCCACGGTAAGGATTTCTCAACAGCTGTCGGTAGGATCTCTTCTGGTGTTTTAGCGTACTGCTTTACAATCCTCGCTTTCAGAGGATTGAATCCGGGCAGGTTTGCCAGCTGATTTAAAAGTGAACTACTATTCTCTTTATGCGAGGACGTCGGACTGACTTCTTTGTGTCCAGCTGATAATATTATCATCGCCAGTTGTCGAGATTATCGATTAGTTTGCGGTGCCACATGAAGATTGCCAGAAGGGAAGAAAACGACAATCAAACACAAACAATAGCGTCGATTCTGTTGGTACCAAACTAAACTAAACATACTGCAATCGTACTTCTTGTGCGAAACTGCAATGTTTAGTACTATCACATATAGTTCAGTTTTTGTACAACGGAATAGACATCAATGTTATACAAGCAGAGAGGAAGAAAACACGTAGCAATTAGGATATTAGACACGTATACATGATAAGCCAATTGTTAAAGGACATAAGAAAACTATAATGAAATGGTGAAGTTATTTGGTTATAAAAATAACAATTACGGAATATTTGGTACAATCTAAAATAAACATTTATAAATATAACAATTAAATTTTCACGAAAAAATTGCACCATTATCTTGGAATACAATTAGTTTAGATTACGTTTACTTCATATGGGTATTTAGTTAAATAGAAATAAAAGAAAAATACTTAAAAGAATCTGAGAAAAATACATACATATAAATAAACCGGAACATGCCACCACGAAACGTATTTAGCACATTCTCACAGTATGTAGCCATGTCAGTAATTAAGAATACGCATTAGGGCCCAGCAAATAATAGTTGTAATATCAATTTAATGAACGTCACATGAGTTTTATCGAACTTGGGGAGAGTGCGTAAAGTGAAAAATACGTAAGTTAATAAAATCTATAGGAATATGTTTGGATTTGAATTGTGGCGTTTTTGAAACAGTCCCTGAAGAATAACTGTAGTGGTCGTTTATGAACCTGTTAAAGATTAGTTAGTTGCATCCATCAAGTTAATGTAAAGTTACAAGCCTGTACTCAAAACAATTACTCAATATTTATTTACGTGAACGGTGAATCTACCTTGAGTTTACGCCTATCTACTATGTAAATTATTTGTATAAAAAAATCTTATTTTACTTCTTCGGATAGCCGCTGTACAATTTACCATACAACAACAAATTTTGACGTAAACTCATGGTAGAGTCATAAAAACAATTGATTTTCTATTGTTATGAAACGTATAGGTACGTTTCGCGCGGGCCTCAACCAATAAAGGATCACACGGTGTTTTCTGTGAGTTTTTTTTACTTAGCAGTGATTCTAAGATGTTGCTTAGCTAGATTCAAATCCAAACTAGGTGTTGTCGTTCCGGGTGTTGCATGCAGAATACCTACGCGGGGATTTGGCAGTGAATGTTATACCGCCGTCGTCGCCTTCGCGTCGTGGCGCCCGCGCCGCCTCCTGCTCGTCACCCTCCTCCTGGAGTACCTCATCTATGTAGTCTGTAAAATAGTATTACATTCACTGACGCATGTATATATATGTGAAAATAATTATGAATTTGGTGCACTTCTAGACAAATAATTATATAATTATATATATATAAATTGTTTTTATTCAAACTATTCAATTATGCTTTGATATAACTACACAATTGAAGTGTCAATTTATGGTAGTCACTGCAGGCAACATAAAACAAAAACTATCTTAAGCTACGTGTGTTTATAAATACATTGCGATTTAATGGATAATTTTACTCGGTCAATGAAAAACGAAGCAACAGTGCTCGCAAATGAACATTAAAGAATGGTTCATCTAAGTATTTAATAAATAGTAAATAAACAAAATCAAATCAAAACAAATACTTGGACCCACACGTGCATGCGATCGACACTCGTGATAGTAATAAAGAATAAATAAGTACCTAATCTAGAATACTTTATTTTACCGTGCGTGAACTGTTTGGCCGAACCGTTTTGCTGGAATTCGGGGAAAGTCACATGGTTTTTGCCATCCTGAAAGAAATAACAATATATGAACTCCTTAGAATCATGAAAAGTATTATGAGCGTGTAAGGATATAATAATAGTAACCTGCTTTCCACGTTTGCTTCGCTTGTGGTGATGCTTCCTGTCGCCGACTCGCCGGCGTATGTTCATGTGAGTCTTGTAGTTGACTTGTGTGCCGAGGTCGCGGTCGTTAACAGCATGCCGGCTGTAGCTGAGACGACGGTGCTGGGAACAAATGCAACACCCTATGCAACAAAAGCCAATTGAAAGCATCGTATGGGGACAGAGACCATTTCAAGAAACGAAGTGTACCTTGCGGAGACGATCGCCCGAGATCCACTGTAATAAACAACAGTGACTATATACTAATACATACCAATTAATCAACAATTTAATGACGAAATGGGTACTGCATTGCTGATTGAAAATCAGCAATATCGTACCCATTTCTGTTCATGAGTTTGTTTATGAAATTTTTGAAAGATTTATCAAGAATTTTATAAGAGTACTTAACACGGAGATACCACTTTTCTAAAAAACTAAATGAATAGTTTACGTCGAATGTTTTAAATCGATCCCGAAACTTCACAATAAGACGTCTCGTATTACAGTTATTGACGCTTTACTAAACGGAACGCAACCACACAATAATATCTGTAATTCAATAAATCCTAAAAGTAATTTAAAAATGAAACGAAAAAATAGTACAAGTAACTAATTTTATTGCTTCCGCATTAGGTTGACGACGTCAATGATCGAAGCCCTAGTTTATATGGCTTCAAAGACTATGCATGTAATCTGGGATAATACAGAGAATCAATATCACTACAAATTACATAATACATACTCGTCTAAACGGCTTGCACAACTCTTCGGCAAGGAGGTGGTGTATCCTGGCATCTGTGAGGTCTTTCTTGGACGGGTTATACTCTAACTCCTGCATATCTATGTTCCACGTTGAAGAGTCTAGTTGACTGAAGCTAGGACTGAAAAGAGTTTGCCTTTTAACTATTAGCTCTGCGTGATTGTGAAAGGAGACTTGAGTGAGTGTACAAAGAGGTTATATAAGAGTTTATTATCCTTAATTCTAACTTAACGTACCTTCCATTAAGGTTGGGATTCGTATAACTTTTGAATATAGCAGACATGGATTCGGCACCAGATATGTTGCCTATGGTTGAAGCATTCCTCTGCATGTATTCTATGGCATCCTTCATTGCTAATTTCGAGTATGTCTCCAAAATCTTTGGTTCCGCGCCCTGAAATATGTCCAGTTTGTTTAAATACAATATCAATTTGTGATTTTATATAATTTTTAAGGTAGTTTATCAAGTATTCAATTTCATCGCCTACTCATGGTAAAGGAAGTGTTCTCACCTGATAATTCCTCAATAGGAACGGCCTAATGAACCGATTGTCAAACCTCTTGAATTTATCTCGCATGTGGTGATTGCCGTGTTTACCTAGAATGTCTTCTACACCCGCCATCAGATGATCCATAAACTGAAACATTAATTATACGACTGGGGAAAATATCCAAGACGAGAATCTACTTTTAAACCAGAGTAAATACCTCTGTACTCTCTTTGATCTAAAAAATAATACACAAAAAGGAGATACGACTTAACTGACCACGCCTAGGCTTGTTAAAGCATACAATAATTTAATATTCTAATTTAGATAAACACAAGTTGACTTATCGATATTCTGTGTTTATAAAATGACTAGCGGCCCGTCCCGGCTTCGCACGGGTTTATAATATAGCCTATGTTACGCAGTGATAATGTAGCTTTCTAACGGCAAAATAATTTTTGAAATCGGACTGATTAGTAGTATAGTAGTTTTTAAGTTTATTCGTTACATCTATACATCTGTATCTATACAAATAAATAAAATTGGAGTGTCTGTTTGTAATATCAAAATAATACTTTTTTACCAAATGCGTATGAAAGTATATACGATACCTATAACGAAAACGCAATTTTAAATTTTTTTGTCTGTCTGTCTGTCTGTTTGTTTGAGGTAAACTTCTAAACGGCTGAACCGATTTCAATAGGACTTTCACTGACAGATAGCTGACGTTCCAAGGCGTAACTTAAGCTACTTTAATTTTAGAAAAAGCATTAGGGTTCCGCGGGAAAAACATAATACCCATATTTCCGGGTAATCTCCCTAAAGTCCACGCGGGTGAAGTCGCGGGCATAGCTAGTACAAAAATACAAATCTTTATAATATATTAGTATAGATTCCACATACTGAACATGATAAAGGGTTGCAGACTTAATATACCGATTTTAAATCACATTTTATAGACCACCAGTAACAATAAAATCAACGTTACCCTCTCATGAATCCTTTCATTCATAGTCGGTTTCCTCTTCTCGGCTGTCTTCACGTTAAGTATTTTGACGAGAGGCTTAATAGTGATGCCTTGAATGAATACCGTAAAGTATATCACGGCTATGGTGGTAGTAACGAACATCGGTTGTAGCTCTACAACTTCAGGGTCTATCAGTAACACCAGTGCGAACGCGACCGCACCTCGAAGACCTACGATAGAGAAAGTAGAGACACTAAAAATTTCATATAAATGCAAAAAACTTTGCTCCAGCATATTATAGCGAAGCTGCAAAGTAAATATGAATTCAGTTTTCGTCCTTTGTGGAACGGGGAGGTTCGCGTTTATTTTTATATTTTATATTTTATATAAAAGTTGGTATCTGTCTGTAAAATGGCTAAACGTAATACTCATACCAGTGCAGACAGCTACTTAAATATTATACTGCGGTGTAGCGATCGTCTACCCATTTGACGACGCAGCGCTTTTTTAGGGTATTTTTAACAGGAATATTTAAAGTCGTATTATTTCATAAATGATATATACGCTAGAAAATTTTTCATTGAACTCTTTATTATTATGAACCTGTAAAACTTTTATAATTTATGATTAATCAAATTAATAAACATTACCGAGTTACTTACCACCATAGGACATAACGAACTTTTCAACTCTATTTAATTTGTGCAGACGGAACTTGTTGGCTATTGCACTCAATATGCACACCCCTGAAACAACATAGTAAACTTTCTTAATTAGTAATTTAAAATACAACACAGCCTTATAATCATGGACAATTTTATTTTAGTTATATTTGCCCAACTCGGTACTGGCAGAGATACGACGAGAGACGGTGGACTCTACACCCCGCAAACCACATTTTAATTAACTAACGCGGGCATTGACTCTGTCGTCCTCTGCACAAGTATATAAGTAGATTGACTGTAAGTTATGTAAAACAAAATCTAACTCATAAGCTCTCGAAGTCGTAAACACCAAAATAAGTGACATTTACAACTGAGCGCTTTCGTTTCTGCTCCGAAGGACAAGAAAATTGGTGGTATTTGCGAAGTCTTTCATGCTGCCTAGCAAACAAACAAACCGAAACTCCCAACTTAGTAAAAAGTTATGAGCAGACAATTTTGAAATGATAGATGCCATTGTAAGGGGGTTTGTACATGTCTATAAATTTGGGAGTCATATATTAAGGTTGTAAATGGTGCTCACCTATTATTCGAAATACTGAGCAGAAGACAATGGTCAACAGCACAAACCAGGTGTTCCAATCGTGGTGGTTGTTGACGGTGGCGACGCCCAGGAACATGAAGATAATGGTCTCCGAGCTGGAGGAGAGCATCTTCATTGTGTACTTGATGGTAGTGTGCGACTTGTGGGAGATGTTCGCTTCCACGTAATTCTTCATCGTGATGCCACAGAACGTTATTCTGGAAGAAATATCGCATTTACGGAACTAACAGATTACTATCAGTTGGATATAGTTGGTAATGAAATATTAAAACACATACATGCTTTATGGGAGACGATAACCATGCCACGGTGACCTTCGTTATTTAAAACTACGTCTCGAGAATTTCAAACTTCCTTTCAATGCGTACCAAAGGTATTTTTATCACTTGTGGAATAGAAAATTACAGAGCGTGCATATAAAACAAATTAACAATAACTAAAGTAAATTATAATCAACATTTATTTTTTCCCCGGTAAGTTTAAAGGTTCAACATAGTGTAAAACGATTATAGGAGGGGACAGGTGGTACGTGCTCACTGTCCCCATTCTCTGTCCATTCCATCCCCTCATGGGACAAATGGAACGGAAGCTTAGATCGGTGAAAATGTGTTGGTGTTGAAAACATGTTTAGTGTAATGGAAACGAGATACGGAAAATCGAATAATACCTGACAATTTCATCGCTTGGAAACTCAATGTTGGACTCAATAGGTCTTCTTGAAACTTATTTAGCAGAATCTAAATGGTAATTAAATAATCGATGGTCGCTTGAAAAAAGAAACTGAAGCGGAAAATTAAATAGACTTTCTTCAACACTATCAATTAATAATATTAATAGGCAGCTAATATTAAGGTGCGAATACTCTAAGAGTGTATAGTGTTCGTATTTTCGTATTGATATTCATTCCAAAACCTCACCCTTTTACCAGTATATAATGTCTCAAAATGTATATACATATAAATTATTTTTAGAAACAAAGTTTAAGGTGGTAGTTATGTTATTCTAACAACTCCAAGGAAAACAAGAACATTCAACGTCGAAAACCGAAGTAATACATTTACGTCTACAGAGTTATAAACATATAAAATAATTAGGTACATATAGGAATTAGGTATATACTTACGCAAGAATTCCACTCATATGGAACATCTCAGCGTTTAAATACGCTAAATACGCCATGACGAATATGAAGATGGGCTCTATGACCCTGACCTCGTGCGTGAAACGAGTGACCAGGCCCGTGGCGAAGCCCCACACGACCCCGATGCACGTGCCCCCCACAGCCACCACCAGGAACGAGGCTAGGCCCGCCAATATGTCCGTGTACTCGAGTCGCGAGGGACCCATTTCCCTGCGATAACAAATCCGTAATGTAGGTATGTCTACTCTATTTTCATTAAAATGTACAGTACAAATTGAACACGAATTGTCGTAGATATTTGACTCTACATTTTTGACAACGACGCTGATCCCAAAAATCGCTAGCCGTAATCAATTGTAATTGGATCTATGTGAAAATTTGCACCCGATTCGACGTTGCTATTAATATTTATTATAATTTAATAGTGTATATAACAATAGGTATTCAGTATTAAGTTGTTCTCACGTGTAAGCCTCAAACATGTGATACAACACAACGGTTACAGCATCATTCAGCAGCGACTCTCCAAACACCACTATATACAGGACTTCATCTACATGGATCTCTTCAAAGACAGCCAGGACTGCCACTGGGTCTACGGCCGAGATTAGCGCGCTGAACAGCAGCATATCCAGGAGAGGAGTTGTGCAGCCGAACATGCCCGTCTGACCGCATGCCCACAGCGATGCTCCTGACAAACACAGACAAATTGGTCGCATATAAGCTTCAATTACTCAAAGTATTAGTACCAAAGTATAAGATATAACACTTTTTTTAAATACCTAATCGAACCCGCACCCCCACAGTGCAGTGAGCTAACTGACCTACGTTTATAATGTAAGGGAGCTCTATTTCCGAGAAATGTCAAAACTGGCACCAGAACCCTCTTCAGTGGATAAATCGTTATTAAAAATACGGTGGATACATGGCTTAACTGACATTTTTAAATTTCAACGTAACTGTGAACATACCACCATATAAAAGTTGAATATATGGATTGGATTGCATACGATCAGAAACACTGAAACCTTAGATAAGGGATTCAATAATATCATTGACTTTTGGATCAAAATTACCTATTGTCAAAGTGTTAAACACGGTCCCGACCACCGCGAACAATAAAATTGTTCCGAGATGGTCGAAGAACAGTCTGTTGGGCATGAAGTATCCTGCGTCCAGGATGATGGGTGGCAGCATGTACAGGAAGAAGGTGTCCGGCGTGAGGGGCTGCACGTGCACGCTGTGTGTGCTCAGCAGTAGGGCCCCGATCAGAACACCCACGAAAATAAGGAGACACGATTCAGGGAACATCTTCGACAATTTTGGGGCCATGTGGAAACCTGTAACAAATCGAAACTCTTTCACTGTGCCTAATGTCGATGACATGTAATGTAAAGTCATAAATATCGTATTTATAATACTCTGTGGTCGTATTGAATAACATAAAATTTGAGAAAAACATAGAAAGATGTAAATTTATTCAAAATTATACAGTGATAATTTATTATACCTATAAAATTCAGTGTAGTGTTCAACAAGGTCGTACTAAAGTAAAGAAAACCTAAGCTTAGACGTTTATAAATGAACAAAAATATCTTTAATATGAAACTTTCATTAATGTGATATAATGTCTGTGAAAAGATCAAAAAAATTACCTCAAGCTAAGTCATATACCAGTATTTATGATATTTTTGGGCCCACGCCGTTTAATAATATATTGTACCAAAAACCAAATAAAACTACTAAAGATCAAACAATACTCCAAACCACATGTGATACATCTACAAGGAAGTCCGTAGGTGTTAGTAAGAAGGACCATAGTCAACACGAACCCTCATACATTACAAGTGAAAAATATAACGACTTGAACAGGAAAAGCAGCTACAACATTGTGATTCCATCGAAGAGCACTATATTTTATGACCTAGACGATGTAGCGAAGCGACACTCCTTTAATTGCCTAACTGAGGTCAGTTTATCGAATGCCAACTTTTTAAAAGTTATGAAAATACCCATAAATTCCACACATTTTACTGGTAAATCTAATGCTATTGTCCAAGAATGCGCTACTCAAATTCATCCAAAACTGTTTCCAAAAGACAGTATTGAAGTTAATACAAAGAAGATTAAGAAAAAGTTTCCTTATAATGCAATGCTCTCCTCTGAAATTTTCTTGAGGGATGATGAGTATACTAACGACTATCACAACAGTCACTATTACAGAGATGTATCTGACAGGACACAGAAGTTTTGGTCGTATGCAAAATATCGCACAGAATATACAAAAACTATACCAGAAGAAAAGAAATCAAAGAAGAAAGATAAAGGTAAACGCACCGAGGATCCGTGCCCGTGTCAGTTGTTTTCTTACGCTTGTCCTTGTACTGATAAGAAATCACTTACTGAATTAGCAAAAAATAGCAAATCCTTCACTTTTACGGATCAAATTACCAGTACAACACAAATGTTAGAAGTAAAAACTGATATACCTTGTAAAATCAAAAGACAGAAACGCAATTCTGTGTCAGAAGATAAACCCACTAATACCAGCCACTCAGAGGTCACAAAAAATGTGATTTCCAACATTGAACCTGATGTTCGTGTTGCAAATAAGCATGATATACCAAGTCTTTTCGACGCAAATATGGATAAAAATAGTATTATCACAAAATCAAGGTCACGAAAAAAATCACGTAAAGTTCTTTGTCCAAATTGCAAAGAGCATGTCGATGTCGTGGTCAGTGTCAGCACTACAGAGGAGGAAGAATGTTTGAAAACGAATCACTCTTCAGTTTACCGCAGTAAGGAATTACCGACGGCAACTTACGCTTATAGAGCGTCGTCGAAAACTAGAAGTAAGACCGTAGACGATGGTGACATGTGTATACATGAACCACGCTGTGAAATGTTGCCCGTATGTCAGATTCTCCCGACTGATAACGTTGGAAGCAATAGTATTAATTCTAAATGTACAAAAAAACAATCTGCCCAGAAATCCACACCACGGGTTATAAGAATCACTAAAGCGTGTAGACATCATCCCCCATGCACTGTGGTACCCTCGTGCCAAAGGGCCAATGTACTCAAAAATAACTGCGAGTATATTCCCCCGTGCTTGCATCGACCACGATGCGTTAATTTACCTCTATGTGTTCCACTATCTAAAAGTCTGTATTATGAAGACACAGCGAACAAACAACCCGACAACGTGGAGAGTGTGGAATGTCCACATATTCCACGATGTAAATATGTTCCTGTCTGTCAGCACGACTCCTCGGGAAACGGTATGGAACACCCAATCAACGGGTCTTGTCGCGTTCAGAATGCGTGCGAATATCTTAGTGACCTTAATGCTCCAGCGTTCTTAGTGCATCCAAAGACAAACAATAATCCTAATAACTTTTCTCCCTATCCTATCCCGCCTACCTTATGCCACATATTCAAATCGACCAAATCCTGCCAGTTCGACTCATCAAATTATAAATGCAATGTGGATAAGGAAGAATCGAATAATGATGCAGTAATATTTATCAGAGACGTCGGCTGTCAATTCAGAAACAAAAACTACAGTCCAAAGGATTCTATGCTCAAATCTAAAATATCGAGTAACTCTTTCGAATTTTTGGACGTGAAATCGGGTGACTACTATTCAAACTTTCATACTCTGAGATATGAAGACAAGTTCACTGATCCTCAGGAGGTGCGTTCTGTGTCAACAGCGTCGATGAGTTCAGTGGAAGTTGACTCTCAATGTCCCTCTCACGGGCGAGGAGCAAACCGCTGTTCATCGAAAACTCGTCCGACTGGTTTCAGTCCTAAATCGGCATACGTTGCCGCTTTTTCGACACTTTCAAACAACCTCAAAAGGATCAACAAGTCCGAGGCTCATGGATTTCGTGACGGTCACAGTACGTTCCCTGTGAAATCTCGGCGTAGCTTTTTGAAGGGGAAATATAGAAAAATATTTTGCATAAAAAGCAGAAAAAAATCACGAGCCAGTAGCAGAATTACTAGTTGTCACTCACGGCAACCTAGTCTTCTACAAGATAATTAATTCATTTGTCAAGTTTTTTATTTTTTTATTGTTATTTATTATTGTCAATATAATGCTTTGCTAGTCCCTGGCGTTATTTACTTAGTTTTTTATATTTTATTTTAATATTATACTTCTATATACTTTGAGCGTTAGGGAGTGTTCAAGTATTACGTAATGCAAATTTTGGAGATATTTGACTCCCCCGCCCATGTAACGCGCCGTAGCGTTTTTTACCCCCCTCCCCCAATTGCGTTACGTAATACATAACCGATCCCTATCAAATATAACATAAACTTCATTATATGCATCATGTACATACAAATTTAGATAGACACAGAGTAATTAAGCTATACTAACAAAGTCTATATTTTAATTTAAAAATGGGTAACAATATACTGTAAATAATATTTTATCAATTAATGATTTGAATGGTACTCTCGACAACTCTCGGCAGCAATTATGTGGAAATCCTCCAGGGCACAGACTACTTAATTAACGGAGATAACGATTATACTACGTTATTAATCACCATGAACTCTAATTACAAGTGGGAAGTGCTTCAGCGAGTAAGAGTCGGGCACCGCTACTGCGCCGAACAGATTCCACGAATGTAGGTCACCATCACGTTCCGAGAAACCCATCCAATACCGGAGTAAAGTTTTAACTGGTTCGAATAACAATTTCCTCTTTAAACTGTTTACAAGTATTTACATAAGGTTTTACTTATCAATCAAATCAAATTGGGTTATGGGTTATACTATTATTATTTTTGTTGAAGGATATTTGGTCATTTTTAGAGTGGTAGAGAGTGAGTGAGAGTGGTAGGTGGTAGAGATAGTATTATTATTATTTTTTGACGATTCATAAGTGCCTGTATTGGTTTACGTGAATAAAAAAAATGTGATTCTGATTCTGATTCTTTAGGGTTCCGTACCCAAAGGGTAAAATAGGACCCTATTACTAAGACTCCGCTGTCCGTCCGTCTGTCACTAGGCTGTATCTCATGAACCGTGATAATTAGACAGTTGAAATTTTCACAGATGATGTATTTCTGTCGCCACTATAATAACAACAAATACTTAAAAACTAAAAAAAACATATATAAAGGGGCTCCCATACAACAAACCCTTCGTGAGCGAGTCTGACTCGCACTTGGCCGGTTTTGACAGCATAGAATATAAAATTAGTTATGACTTCCCCTCTAAAATTCCCGGTGAGCTCATTGACCGCCGGCTGCTTTGAATTATTAAGTGACAGAACAGTTGTATATACAAACATGTCTAGTGGAGAAACGAGGTTCATGACATCAAAGCGTAGACATATATACTTACGTAGGTAAGTCTGTTTGAACTAAAATATGTTGTACCTTTACAAGGTGTTTCAGAAGCCTGAAATAATACTTTAACATATACATGACTATCAGGTCTAACAGGTCTATCAGGTCCAATTGGTACACAAATTCAATCTAAATTCTATCAAACCTTGAACGGAAAAAATATTCCATTAGATACGTATGTCATTTCGAACTTGACTTTTCAGTATTTGTGCCGCTAGTTTTTTTAATAATTGCAATAAATATCACGAGATCCGTTCAGAATTGTATTAAACTGTTATCAGGAAATTAGTAGTCGCATCGTGTTAATGTATTTAGTTTGTTTTATATACGATGTTTTATATACCTAATGGGCGCAACTCATCAACTCACCAACTATGATAGCTAGGCTTAGTCTGTTCTCAATTTACCTACCATCTAATTATCAGCCGTATATGTACCTAAAGTATTACTTCGGACTTCTGATACACTTGTTTATGTATATACAACATGTAGGTAGGTTCATTCGTTTACCTACAGGTGTCGCTGCAAACACCACTTGGCCCAGTTTTCCTTTACCTTCAAATATACAGCAATTTAACCTTAGGTAACAGTGAATTCAACGAAATAAGGGAATACTAGTAGGTACCGAAACAAGTGCTACAAGGGCGAAACGTTTCATATCGATCACATTTTTATTGTAGTCGATTAGTACTTATACAATGGTCTACTACACTAATAAAACACAGGTCATTTCGTCGCTATCATTTGATATTAAGTATCTATATACGAAACTATATTTTTATTTGGTATTGTGTAACTATTATCTATACATCTATACAAATAAATAAAATTGGAGTGTCTGTTTGTAATATCAAAATAACACTTTTTTACCAAATGCGTATGAAAGTATATACGATACCTATAACGAAAACGCAATTTTAATTTTTCTTGTCTGTCTGTCTGTTTGTTTGAGGTAAACTACTAAACGGCTGAACCGATTTCAATGGGACTTTCACTGACAGATAGCTGACGTTCCAAGGCGTAACTTAGGCTACTTTAATTTTAGAAAAAGCATTAGGGTTTCGCGGGAAAAACATAATACCCATATTTCCGGGTAATCTCCATAAAGTCCACGCGGGCGAAGTCGCGGGCACAGCTAGTCATAAATAAATGTGTCTGAACAAGAATTTGAAAACTACTATCAAGAGACGATAAAGAAAACGTCAATAATTAACCCAAAATACAGGCGACGCCTGGTTTGTGTTCCACAGTAACTCGTAGTGTAACAATTTTGGTGAATAATACATTTTGTTTTAATTAATATATTTTTATAACGGGTCGATTTATCAATCCCCAAATAAGATGTAACTATCTAATGAATAACATTATTTGGGTGTTGGTCAATTAATACCTACACAGTAAGAAATCGAATTATTCATACAATAAAACATATCAGACAATTAAAACATAATATTGTTTGCTATTTGACGAATAATAATTTGTTTAGTCGGTACTGTAATTTATTAGATAAGTTTTTATTGAACACAGTTCAATTATTCTAAAAGTTATAAATTTCCTCTGTGAAGAAATCGATTTTCTACCACACAGTAGATTTTCGTGTTTTTTTCGAATTTTTTTTTTTTACGATTATCGTAAAGCTGTTTTCGAGACTCCAGAGCTATCCAACAATAAAAATGTTATAAAATCCGTCTCGCCGTCGTTGCCCGCCAGCGACTAGACAAAAATCCTGACATTTTATTATCATTTGATTTTTTCAATTATCAGAAACAAATCCTGAAAACTTGATCGTAATTATACTCACTACCCATTGCAGCGACCGAATTAACTTGACTTATTGGAAAATGTACTTTGTATTAATTTAAATAGATATTGAACTTCTGTGGTAAATGCTGTGACCACGGGACAAAAATCAGAAGACTGATCGATGGCATTTCATTGAAAAAGGTGCTTCTTTTAGGACACCATACGAACTCTGTTTTAGTTTTTTTTTATTTTTTTTAATAGTCTATTATATGTCCCACTGCTGGGCAAAGGCCTCCCCCTTTCGTCTCCACATGTCCCTATCCTGGGCCTGTTGTGGCCACGTTTCTCCCGCAAAGGTGACCAAATCGTCGCACCATCTTCTCCTTGGTCTGCCACGATGCCGGCATCCGCCTTCGGGCATCCAGGTGTTGACACGATTTGTCCACCTTTGTGGGTCCATCCGTGCTACGTGACCGGCCCACTCCCACTTCAGCTTTGCCGTCTTCCCACCCACGTCAGTAATACGAGTAATGGAGCGTAGGGTGGTGTTTCTGACGCGGTCCGTCCGTTTAACACCTAATATGCTACGCTCCATTGCACGTTGGCAAACCTTGAGTTTGGATTTCTGTAGCTCAGTTAGTGACCAGGTTTATGCACCGTAGGTTAGGACAGGCAGGATACACATGTCGACGAGTCTGCGTTTAAGGCATACAGGAAGGTTACCCTTCATCATATCCCCCAAGGACCAGAAGCTCTTCCAGGCGTTTTCAATACGTCTCGCGACTTCCTTGTCTTGCCGGTTTTGAAACGAGACAATCTGGCCCAAGTACGCATACTCGTCGACATATTGTATGATCTGCCCATCTACCTTAACCCTACGTTTCGTGCTGTTGGTCATGAGCTGTGTTTTTGTCCTATTCATAGATAATCCAACCTCAAGGCTTGCCTTGCTCAGATCTTGGAGCATTTCTTGCAGTTCCGAAGCCGTGGACGAAAAGACGACTATATCATCGGCAAAGCGAAGATTGGTCAGTCTTGTGTCATTGATATTAATTCCTAGCGATTGCCAGGTACTCGGAAGCCTCTGAAATACTTCCTCCAAAGCGCTTGTAAATAGTTTAGGTGACAACGGATCACCCTGTTTGACACCCCTTTCAATTTTAAATTTGTATCCCGGCATTTGTATTAGTTTGACGCAAGCTGTGCTATTTTTATAAATGTTTTTAATTATATCGATGTAAGACGGATCTATGTTTTGTTTAATGAGAGCATTGAAAATGGAACTATGAAAAACACTGTCAAACGCTTTGGAGTAGTCAACAAATGCAATGTATAAAGGCGTATTAAATTCGTTACATTTTTCGATGATGTGGTTAAGGGTATGAAGGTGGTCTGTTGTGGAATAATGTGGACGAAAGCCTGCCTGTTCATGAGGTTGGAAAGAGTCGAGAGTAGAAGCTATTCGGTTTTGTATTATTTTAATAAAAAGTTTGTATATATGTGAGGTTAAGCTAATAGGTCTATCATTATCTATGGAAGATTTGTCGCCTTTCTTGTGGAGTAAAATTATGTTTGAATGACACATTTCTTTTGGAATGTGGCCCGTATCTAAAATGGAATTAAACAAAGTTGTCAGGTGGGGTAAAAGGATAGATTTTCCAATCCTTAGGGTATCGGTAGTCACACCATCTTCCCCTGGGCTTTTAATGTACTGCATACGGTTTAAGACCTTTTCGACTTCGATAGTACTTATGTTTGGTATTGTATTGGGTCCACAGTCAATGGGATCATAAGTTTGGGAGGAATTAGTATATAAATCCTTATAGTATTTAGTTGATATTTGTAGTATTTTTTCTAAGCTTCCTTGTTTAACTCCACATTCATCTGTAAGACTTGTGATCCACGTTTTTCCCTTTACAATTCTTTTTCTGGCTGTTCTTAAAGATGAGTTTGTCTCTAAGGCAATTTTAACTAAGTTGGTATTATAGTTCCTAATATCTTTCCTGATACTCCTCTTTACCTTTTTATCTATTATTCCGTATTCTATTCTATTCATTTTATGTTTTTCTCTTTCATCTAGTAGTTATATTGTAGTTCCACTTAATTTATTATTATTTGCTTTTACGGGTTTAATTTTCTTATATACTAGATTAATACCTTTAATAATATTTTCATAAAGGAACTGTGGGTCATTAATATTTAAATCATCTAAACCATTAAAATAGTTTTTTAGTTCTAATTGAAAATTATCTGTAATTTGTATTAATGTATGTTTATTAACTTTTCTTAACTGCGTCTTGAATACGGTATTGCGGTGGACTTTAACATCTAAACTGATCTTAGTTCTAACTGGTCTATGGTCGGAGTTGAATTTAAACCTATTCAGTACACTAACATCTTTTATAATATAATGTTTTGAGGATAAAACAAAATCTATTTCGTTTCTTGTGTAACCGTTGGGTGAAGACCATGTCCATCGGCGTTGCGGTTTCTTAAGGAAATAAGTGTTAGCTATTTAGTATTGGCACTTAATTTATCGCTCGCGTTTTGACACGGGGCCTAACTGTGACAACATTATTCAATTGTTAATTTTACAAGTTTTTACAGAGGGTTTACAATTATAATATTAGATTGGCATACATAGATAAATATATAGGAAGTACTTTTGAACCCTATATTTTTGTCTATTGCTCTTAGTTGCCTAGGTAGTTAAAGTTGGTCTGCAAATCCATTGAATCGATACACCACTCAATCTAATTACCACAACCAGTTGACTAAGTCCCTAGTTCATTTAATACTTGATTCAACGCGTTATCGGTTCGCTGGACAAGCGCTTCATTCGCATTTTGTATTGGGAATTAATTGAAACAATGTATCATGATTTTTATGACCTATAAAAAAAACAATAAAATAGTAGTTTGGAGATTCATAAAAGCAAAATAATTTTTATTGTAATTTTCTCAACTGTTATAACCTTTTTTAAGGGTATAATCAAACGGTTCCACATAATATAATGCTCAGCCACTGTATAGTCGTCCCTGTTAAACCCGCAATTATTGGACAGTTGGCTTACTGTGTGAAAAAAGTCTTAAGGTTTACGTTTAAAAAAGCGGTGGTAGCCGAGTCGAACGCACGTCTTGCAAATCAAAGTGTGCAGGTTCAAACCCCGGCTCGCACCTCTGGGATTTATGTGCGAATCTCATTTTCATTCGAGATTATCACTTGCTAAGAAACGGTGAAGGAAAACATCGTGAGGAAATCTACACGTCTGAGGGAACTTGTCTAGTTTACCGATAGATGTGTGAAGTCTGCCAACCCGCACTGGACCAGTGTGGTGGACTATGGCCTGAATCCCCCTCGCTTCGAGGGGAGGCCCGTGCCCAGCAGTGGTACGTTAAAAGGGCTGTAGTACCTAGTACCTTACGTAACGCAGTTATAATTTGAGCGTGTCATGTTATTGTATAAGGTTTCCTTTTTAGCGGACCTACTTAAGAACTTTGAGAAACATAGAATCGTTGAGGGGCAAATTATTCTGATATTTTTACTCTTCCGGTATTATTTTGACCGTTCTTACTAACAATAGGAGTCACCTTAATGTGATGCCTAAATATTAAGCAGTTGCCTAGCGCAAAAAACAAACAATATGAATTAGTGACTTGTTCTAGTAAATGCATTTCATAAATACGTCATTCATAAGAAACTATTTCAATTTCAAATGAAACTTATTAAACGTTTTCATTGTATTTAGACAGTAGTGAATCCAGACATTCCAAAGTTGGTTTCATGCGTGAATCAGTCGCTAGACCATAAGCTCAAAATAAAAGGTCTTAGCGCTATAAAGTCATATTTTATTGAGGACCAAATCGGCACGTAGAGAATTGCCACCCACGACTGTTCCTCACTCAGTTGGATACAAGCATAACTTAAATAGATTAAATGGTTGCCATCGCATTTATTTTATTTATAAAGTAAGTTTAGCCGCGTACCTACTGTACTCAAAATCAAGTTTTTTTCTGTCCTAACTTTAATTAAGTTCTTTAATTTAGGTAGATATGTTTTGATTTTTGTTGCCTGAAATAGCATTAGCAAATGATGGATATGTATCCTCCAGGAAACTGTTCTTCGATAAAATGTACGTTATTCTATTGCTAGCTCTCGACGCAACGCATCAAAGACTGATACTAGATTTGACCCATGTCTTTCTGTTTATGAAATTTTTCCGTACACGAGGTACGATACCACTTGGTTGGATAACTGGTTTTAATGCTGGTTTTTTTCATCAAGTAGCTAGTATTGCACCGCTGATTTCTAAATGGAAACCTCTTGGCAATAGCAATAGGCTCACCCTCTATAAATCGATGGGAAAAAGGATTTTCTCTGTCTTATTAGCTGGCTTTCGTGTAAAGTTACCAAAATGACGCTTGAGTCATTTTGTCTATATTATCATCTCACATCTTCCTACACGATGGCGTAATGACATGATGTATTCTAACAAATACAAAGGTTTTTTAAACTTAATGTTGTGCTTACCAATCTTCGCAATGCTAGCGAAGAAAATCCACAAGCCGATCAGGAAAGGGGTCTCCACTCGGTGGAATTCGAAGGCCGCGATTACGAAGGTCCTCTCTTTCTTCGGCTTGTCGGTAGCGGGCAGGTTCGTGGTGGTGTCGTGATGCTGGCGCAGCTGCGTGCCTGGTTGCTCTCCGGGCAGCGGCACCACCGGCCCCATAGGCCCGAACCCCAGCCCGGGGTACGTGGAAATACCATCGACTGTTATGGACGGAGTCGTTTTTGTTGTGCTCTGAAACAAAAAAAAAATACTGTACTTACAAACAATTGAATTAAATTAGAGTGTCTGCATGTAAATCTAAATAATAGTTTTTTTTGCTAAGGACATAGCTATGAAAGTATTTACAGTACTAATTACAAAAAAAAAAATAGTTTTTAACGAGCGCCTCTTTGCTCCGGGTAATCTTCGGAACGGCTGAACCGATCTCCACGGGGCTTTTATTGATGTTATACGATTCTCCTTATGTTCTTATCTAAGTTACTTTAGACTAAAACGTTTTATAATATTTTCTAAATAACAGTCGCGGCTAGTTGAAGATAAATAAAGTTATGTAAGAATTTGGTCATTTCTATGTTCGATTCTTTCATTCGAGAAACGCCTAACGCTTACGGTCCGTAAAATGTCCAACGAGACGTTATGTTGAAATGTTGGTATAAAAACTTTCGTATGTTACGCTCCCGATGCGATGCCTGTCGCTGCTCGTTATACTTATTTAACAATAACTTATCGTTGTAACATCAGTTGATTACAATCTCCGATAACTGAATTGCTATAATAACCGTTAGAACACAACTTAATTTTTTGTATACAATTGTATCTGAAACATACAAATCCTTAGTATTGTTTCGTCCCTCATCAGATATTTATGGAAACCCTCTTGAAATTTATGGTCGAAATATAATGGCTCATAGTGTTATTGTTAATTATCCCGGACCGGAGTCAAACAAGACTAAGATTGATTACTTATTGTGAGTTTGCTGTTATCAATATTCCCAGTGTGTATACGAACAAACAAAGGGCCTCGGGTTTGCTGCTTTCAGACCAAAAAAAGTAAGTTATAAAAACACCGTGCGATGAAAAGAAGCATAATCGAAGTGAAAATAAAAGATAGAATAAGAAATATGGAGATCAGAGAAAAAGCCAAAGTAACTGCTATACGCACTAAAACCTACATCATACTTTTGAGAATACTATGTTAATATCTACTACTTAACTACTACTACTTGGTATTTATACCAAGTTGTCGTTACCACCATACGTAACTTACGTCTCGAACGCTGACACAGAAAAACTAAACAAATAAGGACTTAAAATCTAAGTAATCGGAAAGCATACAATCTTAATTCAACGATATATAGAATAGAAAAAAAACACAGCGGGGACACTCTTTGATTTCATCCCTCATCTGATGAGAAAATAAAGGAAAATATTTTTTGTTTGTGGCCAGAGCGGTTTATTTTTATTAAATAATGCAAAACTTTTTGATAAATCTGTTCTATTTCTGGCCACGACTCAATAAACATAATTTAAGAATGCTATTCATGAAAAAAGAAAATAAAATATAACTTATCTACTTTTAAAACATCTAACGGCAACTTTATCTTTTTTTTATGTAAAAAAAATAAAAATGGAACGCTTAGATTATCTACTCTATGGTTCAATTTTCTTAGATGATTAAGGACCCCAACTCTCGCATGTCGATCATTTCAATTCGAGATATGTCGAAAATATCCGACCAATTTGACATTTTGTTTCGACATATTGCGAATAGAGATGATGTCGATCTCACGAGAATTGCCTCGGCGATGGCATGCAAGAGGACAAGGTTCTTGTCAACAACAGCCAGCCCGTCTTGACCTTGCCGCAGGCGGGCTTTGTTAACAGCGGCCTTTGTCCATAGACTAAGTAGTACTTCAAAAATATATCTATTTAATCTAAGGCTAATCAAAAATTGTAGGTATGGTTTTGGTGTTCTTGATTATAATGGCTATTTATTATTTCATCATAATAATTATATTGAAAAAGCATAATATTATAATACTATTGATTAGGGACACATATATTTATCTAATTCTGGTACCTAAACAACTTGATCGTGACCTATAAATACGCCTACTAGTATTCAGCCACTTAGCAGTTCTTCCTTAAGAAATTCGAAATGTTGCTAAGTTTCTTAAGGTCAAGCATTTTCACAATTCTTATTTAGCGATATCATATCAATAATATAAAAAAATCAATGCCACTTTTCGTTATAAGCTAACTCCTCCTAAACGGCTGGACCGATTTGAATGTTTTTTTTTCGTATGCGTTTGGGTGGCACCCTGGATGGTTTAGATTCACAATTGGACCGGGTAGGTGGCGCTGCTCTCGTATGTCACTCATTCTAATGCGGTACGAAGTTCGCTCGGTCAGCTAGTTTAGTATAACTATTTACAAAAAAAGAAAAGGGCTCGTAGGTTTAAGAGGAATTGCTAGAGTACCCATTTCAGACCCCCTGGTAGGTAATCGAAAATAAAAAAGTGGCTTTGATAACAAAATCATAATAATTGTTATTATAAGTGTAATTAATTGTATTCCAGTCCTCCACCATGACGTCACAGCCCCCAAAATTTCTGGTGATACGTTGTTTCGCCATTGAAGATAGAGCCCGGATAGCTCAGTCGGTAGAGCATTGGACTTTTAATCCAAGGGTCCAGGGTTCAAGTCCCTGTTCGGGCGGCTATCATTTTTGTTAATGTAACACATTTTAGGTTTTTTTTGCTTGCAAGAAGTATATAAATATGTACATATACTATAGGTATCTATCAGTGATAATTTATTCTTCAAAGTGAATATTTAATCACTTACGTAAGTACTATGATGAAGAAGGCATCTTAAAAGATTTATCTTATAAAGCAGTAAGAAGGTAAACAAAAAAAAAAAGTTTACTTGCAATCGATAAAAAATCCAAATAATAAAGATTAGCTACTTACTTAATTTCTAGACTCCGAATAAAAACTTTAAAATCTCAATCATAATAGTAAGTTGAGGTAAATTATGGACTTTATTTCATTAAATTAAGAACTATTCTTATTTTTCCATGCGTGTTCATGGTATATTTTCTAAATTTACCTAATATTATAATAGTATTTTAGGATGTTTAGTAAATTTACGTAAAATTGTTAACCCTCTTCTACAGGGTGTATCAGAAGTCCGAAATAATACTTTGGGTACATATACGGTAGGTCATATGTGGATGCATAGTGAAGACAGATTATACCTAACTACCATGGTTTCTGAGTTGTAGACCTTTGAAAAATTGTCACGAGTATTATGTTCTGGCCTTTGGGTACATCCATGATCCTATTAAGAAGTGTAAACTACATTTAAAAGGGACGGCTACAAGTATCCACAAAAGAGTACATGAAAATTTAACGCAGAACTCGAGATATTACAAATTACAGAAATCGGCGACGGAGAAAACGTTGAAAAAACATGTTCGAATTTCAATCTAATTTTTATACCATTCAGTTGTGTACCCGATGCTGATGCAAATCCCAAAGTATTATTTCGGACTTCTGAAACACCCTGTATACATTATGCAAATAGGCACACCCAACTTCGAGTTTTTAAGCAATAAAGACACTGATTGGATTGTAAAAACAAACATCGTATAAAAAATTGATTACCTTATAAAATACGTTTTAATTAAGCGAAATAGGCGGCCCACTTTTTAATTTATAATGTCAGATATGAAATCGGGGTCTACGGCTATATCGTCTGGCATTTAAACGTTTACCTTTAGCGGTCCTATTTCAACAGATTTAGGCCTCTTGTACGTTTGTTTTGTTGCCATAGCAAAATGAACTATATTGACACAGAAAAGTTCTTGTTCTTTTTTTATGAAATGCACCTGCGATTAGCGATATTTATGGCAATGTCGAGTAATTAATAGCAAGGTCAAATTAAATAAATACACATCTTTACAAATAAATAAAAATAAAAATAAATAAAATTGGAGTGTCTGTTTGTAATATCAAAATAACATTATTTTAACAAATGCATATGAAAGTATACATAATACCTATAACGAAAATGTAATTTTTTAAATTTTTTGTCTTTCTGTCTGTCTGTTTGTTCCGGGTAACAAAGCTTATGAAAGCTCCGAAATAAATAAATCAGGCTAGGTTTTGCTGATGTAATATGAGTTGTAGACGTGATAGCAGAACGGTTAGTAACGTTAAGTGTTGGTAGATGGGGTTAATTCATAGAAAAGCGAGTTTGTTTCACATAAATCGTTACATCAACTCAAGGTTCGAGACGATCTGTCGAACCGCATCTGATTTGAAGACTGTGTAACATTATCTACCTGATCTAGACCGAGGTCGTTGGAAATTACGAGAAGAATCATTTATTCTTAACAGAAATAATATATTTATTTACATATCTAAGGTATTCGTGGTTTCGCTAAAGATGCGTAAACTTTTCAATTAGTAATTTAAAAGTACATACATACGTCATCACGCATGTAATACCTGAAGCGGTAGGCTGAGGTGCACTGCAGAGCCCCCACACTTTGCCAAAGTATTTTGGTCGCACTATAATAGGAGGCATGATTTAAAAGTAGTCCATTAACATTATCAGTGACGCTACCATTGCCTGTTACGGCGTCATTGAAAAACAGATCGTAGATGTTGCCAGTAACGATCTATTTTTGAATGGACCAAGCAGTACGTAGGGTAAGCTGATGTGTGTTTGACGGTACATTAAAGACTTACTTCGATGGGAGTGCATTGTGCGCAGGCGAGCAGGGCGACCGCGGCCCACAGGCACCGCCTGCAGGCGCGCCGGCTCAGGTTGACTCCGTGCTTCAGTGACGTCATTGCTGCAACTCACTATCACCTCATGCACATTGGTGCGCAGACGCACGCGCACTATCACACCAAGCGAGCGATCGCTCGATCGGTCTCAAACACGTAACTACAGTGAGTTTCTTAGATTCGGTGATTTTATGGATTTCATAGTTTATTCTCAAATTCGCAACGCTGATAGCTGTTTTATTGCGTTTTAGTTATAGGAGAGGCGTACATTGTGAGGTATTGCGTTCATTAGTGGTCGTCGCCGCACGGGCCTAGCCGCGCACGTGGCAAATATTTTTCATCAATTTGATATGCCTGTGCCATGAAACAGATAACCAATGTTGAAGACAATAGTTTAAGTTTAGTTTACATAAGATATTTAAGATTAGAGACTTCCGAATAACTTTTCATTAACGCAGAGCTCCAGTCACATTGGCAATCTACAAAATGTTCCATCAAATCATAACGCTAATGTAAAAAAAAAATATACTTATTGATCAATAATGGCATAATACCCATACATTCTAGTGTAATTAAAAACTTGTATTGATTTGAATAATTACTACCTCTGTATTTATTTATAGAAAAAGAAAATCCAGTAATAGCGACAGTGCAGAACACTTTTTTACTGAAAAATACTATTGTAGGGGGTTTGTAGGTGGATAGAAATTTCTTAATTAGGGTTTGTAGCTGAAAAATTACTTCATTGTCCACATAACTCAATTAGTGATGAATTTGCTCGTTATATGAGTCATAAGGCATCACTTATAAATAAATGCGATGGTTTGATGGCGCCGCCGCCGCCGCCGTGCCGGCTCGGCGCCATGTCGCCCACGTCTCAAGGATCACTGCTCTGCAGGACTTATTTGCTTAACATGACCGTTTACTGTATTGCCTTTGATCTTAGTAATAATAGAATTGTGTCGAGGTCGCCTACTGTGTGTTGGGTCAATAAGCTGCGGGGAACATTTGCTATAAATTATGATATGGATAAGGAATGGAATAAAACTTTGTTAATAACATTTTTATTTTAGAGATTTTAAAATCTGGATTACCACACCTTGTAGGTATATAAGTTTATCATCCAATATGAAGATAAGAAAATAAATTTCCAAAAAATATGCGTGTAGAGAATCAAGTTATTCAGTAACATAGCACATTATAGTTAGGCGTAAGCTGTTGGTTGTCATTTTGTATAAATAAATCGGGCTCTAGGTGGTACGTAAGGACCCTTTACACATAGATAATTAAATAAAAGCAAAATTAGAGAACGACCTTTGAATGAAAAAAGAATATTCACAAATTAGTAAAATTACCAACACACTTATCATATCTTCCACAAGATTCACCACGAACCTTCTTAAAGCGCGCTACTTCATTTGAATGTCGTTAATACTAGTAAAACAGCAATGAAATTGCTTCCACTGTTATGTGAATATTTCATAAGATACTTACCATAAAACAACCTGCGGAGATAAGCATATCTTTCTCCTTGAAAAGGAATATTGAAGTGTTTAGATTTGTTTTTTGGAATAACTTAAAAGCCGTCTTTGTTTACCTACCACGGCATTATGATACAAAATAAATATAATAATATAAACTAGCTATAAACTACTTATAGCAGTGGTAGCCGAGTGGTCGAACGCACGTCTTGCAAATCAAAGTGTGCAGGTACAAACCCCGGCTCGCACCTCTGGGTTCCATGTGCGAATCTCATTTTCATCCGAGTTATCACTTGCTATGAAACGGTGAAGGATAACATCGTGAGGAAACCGGCACGTCTGAGGGAACTTGTCTAGTTCATGATAGATGTGTGAAGTCTGCCAACCCGCACTGGGCCAGCGTGGTGGACTATGGCCTTAAATCCCCCTCGCATTGAGGGGAGGCCCGTGCCAGCTGTGGGATGTTAAAAGGGCTGTAGTAGTAGTAATATAAACTATATTGCTATTATTATAAAGCATAAAATAAGTTGAAACATTTATAGACATCAGTAGTAACATTCAGTAGTAGTAGCAATAGGCAAAACAATAAAATTATTCAAGACACAAAATTGGAATTGCTTAAACCTACTCTATTGCTATTAAACTAAAATACACCCTTTTGGATTGCATATAAGATGATTCTATATACATTTTTGTTAGCATAATAATTGGATGACTTAAGGAAAGCAGTATCTTTGTGTTGCTATCTACTTCTTTACTTGATAAACTATTTGCCTTTCCTTGACCGATATTCCGCACCCAGTTCACAAGTGAACGAGCGATCGACACAAATTTATGGCCCCCTGGTAGACATCCCTTACCTTCATGTGTATTCAAACAACATGTATCTAGCAAATAAACTTTTATACTCCAATGATAGCCTAGTCATAAAAATGGATAGCATTTTTTTATTAATTATAGATTCTTGCTGTTTTAATATGTGTGATGATAGACACCTTTTTCAATATCATTTCTGAGTAGGTTAATTGAATAATTTTATACAAAAAAAATACGAATCGAATTGAGAACCTCCTCCTTTTGGACGTCGGTTAAAGATACCATAATGCTCGTTAACCTCAATATTTCTAACGGTAAAAGAATTTTTGAAATCGGTCCAGTAGTTTTTAAGTTTATTCGTAACATACAAAAATACAAATCTTTCCTCTTTATAATATTATACTAGCGGCCTGTCCCGGCTTCGCACGGGTGGACATTTAACACACATATTCACTACAAGAAACTCACATTTCACTCATATTATTTTTGCAAAACCCATTTAAGGCCGCAATAAATGCAACTATTTAACTTAAAACTGCCATGATACTTTAAGTTAAGAATATATATAGTAAATTGACTGAATTTTTATATAGCGTAGCTGAATGCAAGTTTAAGTCAAATAAATTGTAGAGATGAGCACTGGCTTATAGAATCGTGTCGCGTCTACCACTGCATTGACCTTGAACTCTACATAGCTAGCTATACGTGCCTACAATACACGATCTCCGTTGCCAACGAATGCAGGGGTCGTACAGAATACCTTTATAAAATGTATATTAAGTTTACTCCTTCAACCAGTACATAATCCGGTACAGTACGTACGTACGTAAAGACACGAAATAAAACAACTATCACTTTTGATAAATCCACAAAAACACTAGACGAATACTCCTGTATCTCAATGCAAGATAAATTGCTTTCACAAACAGACATACAGACGCAGGAGGATTCTTATAAGGATTCCGTTTTTTCCCTTATGAGGTCCACAACCCTAAAAGGATTAAAGGTCTACCTTTTTATTCACAGGGGACACAGACCGTGGAAATGTTTAAGTATATTTCGCTCGACTTTGAGCGAAGGTCAAAGTCGAAGGTCGAGGTGAAAATACATGCTCGAAATTGAGCGAATTCGTGACTCGAAATTTCAAATTGGTGGCTCGAAATTGGTGATAGCACTAGCTGCATAGCCCCAACACGACGAATCGATAAAAGCAAATAATCAATGAATCATCACAAACAAAAAATCGCCTGATACAAAGAATCACATGACACGAGGAATCGGCCAGAAAATTAGATTCGTGATGAATAGTGCTAATAATTTTACCCATGTCGGGGTCCACTAAGTACTAAATGATATCTCCTGAAGGGTAAAGATATGGATTTGCAATCCGAAGGTCATTATTGCAGCGGGCGCCCTGCCGTGTGTGGCATGAATAGTCGCATTGTTTATTTACACCCCACTGGACAATGCGGTTAAATGTTGTTGGGACCGACTACCTTCTGTACAAAGGTTATGTCACAGAATTAATTTGATTTAGAGTAACTTTTATCCTAACTATTTTTTTTTGAGGCAATATGGTATATATGCCTATACTTTATAATTATACCGTAGATGTTACATTATAATTACACATTATAATTTCAGTTTTGGACTTAAGTAGTGAACAACCAGAGAATATTACTGAATATGAAATAATACGAATATAGTTAAGTATTTTTTCTTTATAATGAATGTAATTTTTCAAAAGTATAAAATGTTATTAAATTAACTTTCTGTAAGACTTATCTGTTCATACAGTTCACTAATGATAAACTTCACAATTTAATAAAAATCTTAATAAAAACGCCACTCATTATAAATGGATTATAAGTTTATGTAGGAACTTTACTAGAAAGTGAATAGTATTTTATTCAAAGAAACATAGCGCATCAGCATTAAATAAGCGGCCATTATCTATTGAAAGATCAGCTTATTCAGCGCTACGAATATGCTACGGCGTAGTTGTCTGCCGGTTCGTTGACTCATACTCTTCACTGGTTTTTCGATACAATACGATAAGTGTGTTATGTAAACAAGTATATTGGGATAATATTGGTTATTATTAGGACAACCACAGTGAGTTATTATATTAAAGAGGGAGCTTTTCACACGTCTATGTCAAGACGTATAAGACTAACTGGCACCAATGTGACCAATTTTGGCACATTTTTTCTGGACTTCTTTTTGACATATTTAGTTACCTATACTTTGTAATATCATTACTAATCATATATAATCTTTTTATTTAAATATCCTATTAGATATACCTAGTACTTTGTCATATAAATTTTGTAATTATTATGTAGATCTGTACGTATATCCATACAAATCAATATGCATAATTATAAAGAGACTTTATATGCAGTAAACTTTGACGCTATCCGTCTAGTTATTAGAATATGTTAATAAGAAAAGAACCCAATTAATAATAATTAGAGTGTCGAGCTGAAGACTGCGATCAATGGTCTAGATCGCGATAATAAATGTTCAGCGCCCACGAATACTAATTCATTTTCAAATTCTTTTAGCTCCTGAAAAGCTCTATAGAAACATAATTAATTTAAATTTTAAATTAACCTTTTTTGTTATTTACTTTATTGTACCCTATTCTATTGGTGCATACAAGCTATCGACTTACAGGACACCCGTAAACCAACAGCTTGAAAAAACGCTACATACATAGAGTTCTGCGACTATAAATCCGTTCACGTTAAACCCGCAATTATTGGGCAGTCAGTTTTACCTTCAATAGAACCTGAGCAGTTAAGTTTTACCTCACTGTCTTGTTTTATCTCACTCACTTGTTTTGTTTATGTATGTATGTGTTTGTGTATGTATGTATATGTATGTTGGATTATTATTTTATATTGTATGTATGTAGGATGTTATATTGTATGTATGTATATATATACATGTGTACTTTTTAAAACTATTTACTATTAATATCCATTATTAAGTACTCCCCCGTCTTAATCAATACCCTAGATCCACTCCATCCTAATGTTGCCTGGTAGAGATCGCTTTTAGTGATAAGGCCGCCCATTGTAACACTCTGTGTAAACTGTGTGTAATATTAATACTTTTTGCGGTGGAACAATAAAGAGTTATCTATATATCTATCTATCATGAATTTAAAAAAAATTTCAATATCAACAGAATTACAAACAACAAGTCTAGACGAATTGTAGCAAGACGATTTTGGCTGGGTCTGGTATCATTAATCTCTTGTTGAACAGGACACCCTAACGCAACGAGGTCAACGATGCGAAGTTTAAAAAATAAAACATCAACCTAAATATGAAATTGCAAAAAATCTATATTGCCTAAACCTCTTCAAAGGTTTCCCGGTTTTTTGCTAAAGGGAATACATTGATCACTTACCATCAGGTGAAACGTCTGCTCGTTTGCCTCCCTATCACATAAAAAAAAAAAAAAAAAAAAACATTTAAGTGTAGCTAAGTACATAATATATTTATTGAGTCTAGATAAAAAGAAATGACGTAGATTGTCCATAAACACATATATTTAGGTACTTGACGTAATTTTATTTTGCAATAAAATGGAACCCAGTCGTATTATAGTCCACCTGTGGCAATGGTTTCAAACTTATCAAGCATTAAAAAAAAAATACAAATCTCTACTTAATTCCTGCTATAAACTTTATCACCCTCTTTAATCTAGCGATTAATTCGCCGCTTAACATTGATCTTGTAAATAAAAGCCGCCGGTGACATTTACTGCTTCCATCGTACCATCGCAACTCACCTGAGGCGTTTATAGGTCTAAAGTTACCGGTCGGGACTACAAAAGTCTTTAATTCTAGTGCCAAAGTAGTCATTCAGTAATCGGATTATATCTCCATTGCTTCCATAATCCACATTTGCTACAATTCTAAGTGTATTGTTTATAACGAGTAGTTTTAACAAGAGAGTAATTTCAAGAAGTGGTCACGCAAATAGGAATATTTTATATGCGAGGGAGCTTAGAAAATAGTTATAAAGAGTCAGACTATGTTTGTGTTTTGTGCACAAACAGTGCTACTATTCTCTAAAGCTACTAATCTAATTTTTAAAATTATGTTAGTGATGGAATATTAGCCTTGACACTCTGCTGATAGTTTTATATCTAGTACCTACTCATAATAGTCCATAAATTATACAGCAATATTAAAATAACAACATAGTAGTAAGAAAAGCAACAAACTAATGAGAAAACAAAAATATTTGTACAACATACTAGCTAGGCCAATAAAACACCTGCCGTAGATATTTCTAGACCCGCAATTACCTTCATTTGACCTAGATCACATTGATAAATAGGCTCAGAATAAAGTAAAATATATGCTCAACCAAAATCTACGTTCTCATTTGCCAAAGTTCCCGTGACCTAAATTTCCTGTCGTCGATCTTCATAAAAGGTTAAGTTTACACGCAAATCCGAAAGCCTACAATTTCTGAACTTTCCTAACATTATTTTATGCTAAGTAATGGAAAGTGCGATTGTAACAATTTTATTTATACTTAAGCAAGTCATGTATTTTTGGGAATTGGATTTTCTACACCTACACCAATTTATTTTTATCAAAATATTATTGTCGTCCTACGAGTATAATAGTAGCCTAGGTACTTAATACATTTCTGAACAAACTTTAAGATCATTTACGGTAGTTCTCTTAAATATAACATCAAACCTAAACTCTACCTGGCTAATTAAATTATAATTGAACGAGATGTTATATAAAACACGTTGTATCTCAAGTACCGGTCTCCTGCTCACTTCGTGATTTCGTAATTGCCAACGTGCAACGTGCTCGCTAAAATTTTCCGTTCCCCGTTCCTTTTAATAAAAAATTAAGGGCTTACAATTTTGATCACGTAACTCTACACTTATAAGCAGTAATCATGAACTGTTCATATTTAGCGTGGGTTGTTTTTATGTATTGTTTATTAGAACTATCCGCCTACAATAAGCACTGTAATATTTTTATGTCAATATTCATAGGATTCAAAACTCATGTTCCCTTACGTCACAAGGAACGCATTATATAATGAGAGTATCATCCGGCGAGTTTCCTCACAAATTTTGCAATTTCAGACCCTGACATTCGTTAATCGGCCACGATGATACAATTTGTATGGAAGCAATTAATCACTGTCAATCAGAAAACACAAAGTGTTATGAAAACATGTGGTACTCACGAACAATGACATAAAAAAAACGATTCGGCGCCTACACGAAGCGACAATTAAATCGTTACCATAAAACATTTAATAACTTATCGATTTTAAACGAACTGAATACGATTTACGTAACGATACGATAACAAATACAAAAACATAGGGTATGAGAGTTACACGTGAACGGAGGTTCGGTGGTGCCTAGAATAGCTCACGTTGCGATAAACGCATCTGCGATCATGTGTTTTGGACAACCATGACCCATGGGGTTGATAGGACAACCTAGGTCAGCGTTGCGAATTAGATTTACCGTATCGGAAACGAAGGTGTTCTTTTCCAAGATATAGATTAATTCGATGGGTTGGTTTTTGAAAGATGATTGGTGCAGGTTATCAGGGGATATTGATCGCGATTCGCGGAGGGCGCGTGTACGCGCGGGCGGCAGACGGGCCGCGACTGGCGGCGGGCGGCGCGCGCCCGCCCTGCGCCGCGCCCGGGCGGCTGCGCGCCGAAGCTTTTATTTTGACCCGCAACGTTGCCGAGGGGATGCTTATGATAAAATGAGTCTACCACGTGATCATTATCAATAAACTTGACATGCCCGCTATGATTGTATCTTTATAGCCACCTCGTTCTGAAATACTTACGATAGAAAATAAATTAAAACTTGTCACAATTTTAAACGAGGTCCAATAAGGAGATACTTACCCCAATTTTGACACTATCCTATGACTGATTATACTCACCAGTTACTTACTTACTAAGAAATAATAAATTTATTGACATTCATAAACTTCTGGCAAATAATCCCCTTACTATAACACCATTTCAAACATTTGTCAATAATCCTCTCAGTAGAATAGAAGCAACATTCCGATATGGTGATTTTCATCCCAAGTTAATAGCCGATAAACCCTGTGCCAGTATACCGGTAAAAGTAAAACAAATGAATTAAAATTATTAATGAAACATAAACGGATGTTCATTGTTTTGTTTTCCGGAGCACTACCGGCGCGGGCGGCGGCGACATTTCGACAGCCGGTGAAACAATGCAACGATTAAATGAATCTGTACATTGACAAGCACTGCTTAGTTCAGCGCGGCACGCGACCGAGCTCACAAGTTAATCATGGCAGGCGTTATCTTCATTATAAACGTACCCAAGAAACAATATGAAAACAAATTGAAAATCAATAAAACTAACCTTAATATTGAGAAGGAGAAATTTGTGACAGCGTCCAAATTGATCAATGAGTTGAAAGAAAAACAAAATTACCAGTCTGTAACGGTCAATGATTACAAAATGACGAAATGCAAGTCTACAGACTCCTTAAACTCGGGGTTGTATTTGCATAAGACCAAGAGTGAAATAAGTCTTACTGGTGGAATAGACAGTACGAATTACGGCAGGAAGTGGGGAGATTTAAAGCAGGTTATGAGAAGGAAGAATAAGCTGGTTATCAACAAGCCAGTGCGCGGTATTGGCGTTCTCGATGCTTTTCATTGGGACACACCACTTGAAACTGTAAGTAACTTAACTAACTAACTACAGCCCTTTTAACGTCCCACTGCTGGGCACGGGCCTCCCCTCAATGTGTATGTATTTGTAATAAGTTTTGGCGATTTAAAAAATGATAAGCCCACTGAGTTTCTTGCCGGATCTTCTCAGTTGAGGTCGCGTTTCGATCCGGTGGTAGCATAGAATAATATAAGACAAAAATGTAAACTTGACAATTTGTAAGTGCCCCCATAGGCCTATACAGAATAAATGATTTGACTTTGACTTTGACTTTGAATGCGAAGGGGATTCAGGCCATAGTCCACCACGCTGGCCCAGTGCGGGTCTTCACCGCTTCATAGCAAGTGATTATCTCGGATGAAAATGAGATTCGCACATTTCGCACCCACAGGAGCGAGCCGGGGTTTGAACTTGCACACTTTGATTGCAAAACGTGCGTTCGACCACTCCGCTACCACAGCTTTAAGTTTCCCCCCCCCTCTCCCCCCAAGTAACTTAACTACTTAATTCAAAAATCTCATATATCGTTGAAGCCCGTAGCTAGCCCCTAGCTTTTGGCTCCCTAGTGTGCAGAAGTGGAGTGAAAAATGGCGCCTCAAATATTTTCAAATTAATTCAAATCTTTTATAATTTACTAGCTGATGCGCGCGGCTTCACCCGTGTGGTTGTTGGTTATCGCGACCAAAAGTAATCATGAAATTTTTGCCGACGTCATCACACAAAAACTTTCATCCTCTTTTTCAACCCCCTACAACTCTGTTTCGAATTAAAAAGTAGCCTATGTCCTTTCTCAGACTCTAGAATATCTCTGTAGCAAATTTCATTCAAATCGGTTCAGTAGTTTAGGCGTGATTGCGTAACACACAGACAGAGTTACTTTCGCATTTATAATATTAGTAAGGATAATGAATGTTTGCAATTAAATGGGACATGGTCGGGTCATTTACCATGACTGACTGAACAATATGAGGAAGTTGTTGAAATCTCTTAGATTACATCGCCGGTTCAATCCGCCGCCTGGTTGCACCTTAGCGACCACTTCCGACTATTTAGTTCGTGATAATTGCGCTACTTATCCCAAACAATGGACAGTTACGTCAAGGTATCACAATTATTACTTTTAAGCCCTGCACAAATAGGCATCAAAACGCGCGCGTAATTTTTTTTTGTCAATTAATCCCCGAGAAAACAGGGCCAATATTTACCAATACCAAAACGAACGGTGAAGGAAAACATCGTGAGGAAACCTGCACGTCCATAGAAAGGCGTGTGAAGTTCACCAACCCGCACTGGGCCAGCGTGGTGGACTATGGCCCAAATGTCCCTCGTATTGAGGGGGAACGTGCCCGGTATAATGGCAATAGGTTCGCCCCCTATTACATTGGGACCAAAATACATCGGCGAAGTGTGGGCGCACTACAGTGCACCTCTGCCTACCCCTTCGGGGAATACACGCGTGATGATGTATTATAAAACGAACGGTGTTTTAATATATATAAAGATTGAATTTGTGTGACAAAAGCCAAGCGATCACGCGTCTAAACTCCCTCGCGCTGTGTTAATGTCGTCTCGTTGAAGAAGGAGCATATACTACGTTACGTACGTTGTTAAGGGCCCAGTGTACGCGGCACTTTACTAACGGCATTCGGCATTTTTCAACGAAATTGCATCGTCGACGCGACCGTATTTAATCGCCTCGGCTCGAGGCTTTTACCACAGAATTTTGAACTGTATGTGTACAAGCACAAATACCATTTGAATAAAAAGTCAAATGAATTCGCTCGGTCCAGAATGTTCCGGGTGTTGGATATGATGTTCTAAACAAACCTTTTGCTGCTGTTAAGAGACATTTATTTGAGACTAGTTTTGCAGTTACATACATAACAATATTAATACATAATACTAATTTCACCTTTTCAGATCTTGTCCGAAGTGGTATTAAGACTGGATATCAGAAACGTAGCTTGGAATTCCACTAAAGACGATCAATTTTGGCAGGTAGGTACATTCTACGCGTACAATAATAGCACAGGTATCACGAAAACTGGAATTTGGCTTTGATTATGATTAATTAAAATTTAGGCTGTATTCACACGGTAAAGCCGGCTGCCTGGTAATTACTGGTTTAACGGGAATGGATATGCAGTGGTTCCCGAAAAAATGTAGTCTTTCTTATCTACTAATAATTCACATTACAAATCCCATTTCAGCAATTATTAAAATGACGGTAGAAATAACATCGCGTAGTTATTACATAGATAGGAATCTCGGCCATCAGTCATCGCAATAAAGTGCATTAGTTGACGTGACCCGCGTACAAATACTCCTTTGTTTCACTACACAATGAACCATACAACCAAAATATTTATTAATATTTTAATTCAGATATTAAAGTGCATGAAAATGTTCTTTTGTTGTGAATATGAATCATCTACTACCTACTAACTAACGCAAAGAAACCAATAGGTACGTGTTTTGTTCTCATATTATCGAGAGTTGGAGCCTTCTAACCTAAGTAGGTATATTGACGACGCGGACGGCTTGGTCTAGTGATTTGAGTGAACGCCACTCGACTCACTGTACTGGGTGGTTTCGGGTTCAATTAACGTCAGCAGCAAATTTCAGAAATAACCTTTTCGGATTTTGTTCTGGTTTGGTTGTATCAGGAATCTCCATTACTTCATTGTTTCACCCATAGTACAATCGTTGCTCGGTTTGGGATCATACGATGAGTATCTGTTTATTACTAATAAATAATATAAATTTCGATCCATATATTATGAACCATTAAAAATGACATTGCTTGGAACCTTTCAAAACAAAGTGTGTAAATATTTTATGCTCTCTGATTTGATGACATATTGCTGCAAGCGGCACGGCTGCCTGTACCCATTGCAAAAAATATGCCTAATAACTTATTTGTCACTGGTTGGTTTGACATAAAATCTGCGCGGTGATATGTGCATAGAGTAAATAAAAAAAAACTATTCTAAGAAAACTCATTCCAAATTTGATTTCACAGGTGATATTTTCCTTAGGTTCGGGCAACTTAGCGGAGGAGTTATTGCAAGTGTTGCGAACATTTGGGATTGGATCTAAATACCAGAGCTCCGTTAGTCTAGTGCCCTGTGCTTTGTACTACAAGTCCAGTGATATAGACAGTAGCCATCCCACATCAGTAGTGGATGACACAAAATGTTCGGATGGAAAGTAAGTACCAATCGACGTATCAATCAAAGTTTTACTTTGTAGTAGTTTTTAACCAAATGATCTACGTAGATACATATTATACTCATATGCATTAAGTAAAAAGCTGTTATATGGATATTACAAACAGACACTAGAAGAATACGTGTTATACTTTAAGATTAACCTAATTTCAGCGGTACCAACAGCCCATGGTCTCGGTTCTCGTCATCGGTGCGCGCGCGCACGAACCTCGCGCAGGTGCTGCACGATGTCCGCGCCGGCGCCGCCCTCACCTTCGACTGGGTGTTCCTGCTGCTGGTCGCTGCTTTCGTGGCTGCTATTGGCCTGATTGAAAACTCTACCGTCATATTAGTGGCTAGCATGCTCATATCGCCGCTTATGGTAAGTCTTGGCATAAAATATAACATCGCAAGATAATATAATAGTAACAATAATTAAACCCAAATGCCTAAAAGTGAATAGTTTCTTAACCTATTTACAAAGAAACAAAATATAACTCGCACTCGCACTAAACTATAAAATACCCATTTTGTTTAAACGTACGGAGGCACTTACAATTTGCGATTTTACAGTTTTCTGAATGCTATGACCGTAGTAGTTTACCGGGCCGAGACTATAATCTAATAAGAAATTGGGACAAAAGTAGAAGCTCAGGAACCTGAAATTGATCTTCCTAAGCTTTGGATCTATCGTCTCCTTCAATAATGGTGTTTCCAGAGCCCTATAACAGCGGGCACCCTGGGCACGGCAGTCCGCGACAGGTCGCTGCAGCGGATGGGCGTGTTGCACGAGTTTCTCGGCCTGTTCTTGTGTCTCGGCGTCGGCTTCGTCTTCGGCCTCACCATTAGCGTAGTGGACGAGCGATACGGAGTCGTTGATGATTGGCCAACACACGAAATGATCACAAGGTATTTAACATAGAATAAACGCATTGAAACTAATAATTACATATACGATTATGTACCTAGTTCCCAAGAATACAATAATAGAGGGAAAGTTAGAAGGCAACAGAGGAAGACCAAAGAGAAGTTATTTTTACCAAATAAACGAAAAATAAAAGTCAAAGAGGTAAAAAAGAAAGCAGAGATGAATGGAAAAAAACTCGAATAAGAAAGAAACCTAGTTCCCGGTAACATAACGAATGAGCTCAAAACACTGAAATATGTACTTCCCTATTGGTAATTGAAACTTGCTCAATTTTATTTTAACTAAGTGGGCTTACCCACTAATACTACGTTTCTATCGTATGCCATTTATTCTTTATTTATATATCTGGTCTTGAATGGAAATTCAGGTGGATTGAGGCTTAGTACAGTTTATTACGATATTTTTTTCTGCCACGGCTAGCACGCGCGCCAAGACAAGATAATGTCACGGTCTTTTTCGTGATTCATACAAAACGAAGCAACAAAATTGATATATCTCACTGTTCATGTTGTCACAATCTTCTGCTTCCTCCGGTGAAGCTGTAAAGGCCAACTCACGGCCAACAGCGTAGCCCATTAAAAAAAAAAACAATCTTCTGTTCTACCAATACAGATGTGAATACCGCTCACTGTGGGTGGGAGTACTGGTGGCGATACCGACTGGTGCCGGCGTGGCCCTGGCTGTACTGGGCGAGTACACTTCTTCACTCGTAGGCGTCGCCATATCAGCATCTCTGCTGCCTCCCGCCGTCAATGCAGTAAGTTATAAACAATCTGATACAAAGCTTCTATATCAGTGTTTCCCAAATTTTGTTCTGCCATGGCAGAATTAATTTTGACACTGCCCCTTCGTGACCCACTTAATACTTTTAAACCCAAGCTGGTTCCATTAGGTAAAATAATACAGATTTATTAATAGTTTTTTTTTTTTTATAAATACTATAAATATTTTGGTATAGCCTACTTAATCACTCAATTTTAGTGCGGAGCTGCTGCTTATTTTTTTTTACCAAAGAATCCAAGTTGATGGCCCGGCACCGGGTCGAGACCCGGCTAATGGGGAACGCTGTTATATAGCAATCCTGCAACTCTTAACCATAGTATACCATATCACCTGCATAGTATACCAGAAATAATTTTGTGAAGTTAGGAGTCAATTTATGAATGAAATGTTTTCCACTAAATTACTAATTAAAACATTAATTTATTCCTAAGATTTGTATGATTAATTTGGATGCATATCCATTCTGTTGTATTTATCTTTCAAAGAAAGTTCAAAAGTAGTAGTTCAAAAGTAAAGTTGTTGGAATGCCGTCCCATAACAGCGATGGAATTTAATATTAGGGCAAGTATACCTATTCGAAATAACGTTGTATAAAAGTATCAAGTATTCTATAAAATCGTAGCACTCCGAAGACAAAGCATAAGATGAAATATAAAGGAAGTGTATCATGATATTCGACACCAAAGACATTTGCGCATTTTATAACAAGAGGTTGACCTTATAACAATGGCTTTGCGACTCCTCTTTATCTTGATGTTGTTGGTACCAATCAGAGCCGTTACTGAACTTATTATCTGGGATATTATTGATAGGCATACCAAACCCCTTATACACAATGAATAGATTACCTAGAAAAGAAAGACAGACCTTGGGTACAACTTATTTCTTTGCAATGACTTCAGGGTCTCCTATGGGCGATGTCGTTTATACGGCTCATCACGCCAAACCAGTCCCGTTCATCAGTTCTCGGGCCTGAAGACCTGGCGGTACTGGGCACGATGTCACTTTGCTTAACCCTCGTTAACATCGCCTGCATATTCCTGTCCGGAGTCGCTGTTTATAAGGTCAGATGTGAAACAGTGCTGATTAGCTCAATACAAGGCAATACACGACATAACTATAATTGATTCGCATTTTGCAGGTTAAGGAGGTGTCTCCGTTGGAAAGGCGAGATATCTCATGGTGGAGATCCAACAGGAGTCGCCTGCAAGAGACCAAGGAAGATATACCGAAAGGCACGTCACCATCGCTCAATTGGGACATCTACAAGTTAGTGTCTACTTTGTTTTAGGTACCTAAGTCATCTTATTTAAGTCGTTGTTTTTTTATTAATTTAATTTAGATAGGTACGACCCACTAATATTCCTTAACCTTTGGTTTCTCTTCTGCGTCGACAAAGAGAACAGAGTGAGTTCCTCGCTCAACGAGTCATTCATCAAGGGAATGCCGCCAGCGTCTGGGTTACGTTTCCGCATGGCCCAAATTTTCAACATATTTTATACATATTTCAAATTTGAATTGTAAGTTATTGTAATGTGACTTAAATTTATTTCATGACAGTAAATGGTGTAGCGAGACATTGGAGGGGAAAGCAGAGGTAGACAAGAAGGGTGCGTCTCCGCTGTCTCCAGCGGCTGTTCACAGCGATACCGTCACGTACCGCAGGCGAGCCTCCGCCTTGACCCGCCTTAGAGCCCAGCACTTTGACAATTATTGCCTGAACAAATCACAGTAAGGAAGCCTCCCCTTTTATATTACAAATTTCTATATCAGTTCATCAGTTACAGTCAGCGAAGTTGGCAATAGTAGAGCAATAAGCATAATATCGTTGGCACCTGAGCGTCTGATCACTTAAAGCAATTACACTAACACATTTTATTTTGCAATATATATAAATGCCCTGATGGGTAGAAGAGAAATTAGGGGTACTAGACTAGAGAGACTTTCAAAGCATTCTATTTGCAACTTATATCTGCTAGGAATGTACATTCAAATAATTTACCATGATTTTAAAGGTCAATCATACGAAAATCAATTTGATAGGAATAAATTATCATCTATTTTTTTTTTCAGAACTCTAGACAGTTTTGCATCAATAAACTCAATAACAAACAATCAGAGGACAGAAAGTGACATCTCTACATCCAGTGATGCTATTTTAAACTCAAGCGATTCTATTTCAAAAACTGAAATAAAAGACGACGCGAATAATCTGGAAGATACAGTGGCTAAAACACATAGTTATTACAATATGGCATATTCTAATGATGAAGATACTTCTCAGCATCCGACTATCGAGCCCTCACTAAGCTTCACAGTGGATCCAAGAAAATACGAAGCAATTTTAGGCAATAAAGTTATTGATGTTTAATTATTTTGTTACCTAGTACCTAATCATGAATATAGTTGACCTATTTTGTGTTTACATAGTTACCTATATGTTTTTTTTTAAATAAACAAATATGAATTGGTCGATGCAAACATATATACAACAAACCTTTTTACAATCGTATAATGAAGATTACCTACTCTCAATCATATCCTTATAACAGGTATAACAACTCCCGCTTCCGACGCACATACTGCATAATCAGCAGACAATCTAATTAACAAGTTATTTATAGACGACCATAGTTAAATATACAAGTATGTAGGTACGCATATGTACTTAGTTAAATGCGAAATCCTCATACCAGTGTCACAAACTTATCATATTGACAATAATTAAATAATTATCCCTTCGCTAATCACGTCAGATTGTTCCGTAGACTGCAACAGTGGAAGTTATTCTTTCAATCAGCCAAGATGCCTTCGGGTGTCATTTTTATAGTTCACATCCCATCAAGTAATTACGAACACGTCCTGAGGTTTGGCAAGCCGCAAGATCTGGTGGCCATTGATGACCATTCCTATAATCACTGTCGGCTCGCCGTCGAGTTGAGGAGTAAGAAGTCTCGAAGCATTCCTGTGCATCTGACGCAGAATTACTACAATGATGGATTTAATCCGACGTTGGAGAATATAAAAGAGAGTGAAGAGTTTTTTACTATGGAGAGCGTAAGTAAAACGGACTTTTTAATTAAATCTACACTGTAGCATAGGCCCTGCATACATTGAAGCTAGCGAATTCCCTTCACATTTTTTTTCCACGCGTCATCGATGATCGGAAAAATGTGCTCTATGAGTTAAAACAGTTCGTTTGGTATTAGAAAAAAAATTATGGCAAGCGTTTTAACGCGCCGATTTGCGGAGGGTTTTTTCATGAGTTTATGCGATCATTCACTGACTTGTCTCGACTACTAGTCGAGACGAAATCCAATTCCGAATAATGTTAGTACAAAATTACCAATTTGTTATGTTAGTTTCTTGGGTGGCTAAGAAGAGCGCTATTTACTTACCATTCTAATACTTTACGTAGTCGCCATGGCAAGCGTAAAAAAATAAATTTATGATCGTACTACTCATACTTAAAGGCCATGTATCGACATATCTAGGTACTTAGGTAGGTACCTACTTATCTAATACCGATTATTTATTTTCCTATTTTATAAAACATTACTAAATGTCCCGTTAGCCCCTTCGACTAAGCTTCATGGTTGTACGAGGAGTGGGCTCACATCAACAATTTAATAGCCATGGTAGTGATCGAACCCGAGACCTCACAGTTAGAGGGCTAGACTTTGGCTATTAATAATGTCTTGCAAGTCGCTCGTGTCTGTAAGCAGTTTCCTATCGTGACGTCATCACGATCCTATATTCCTTTGCATTGGACATTCAATAAATGACGTCACTGAGAAACGCGTAGGACAACAAAGTGCGTAATTTTAGAGGGTAAAGTAGGTTACGTAAACCTTAATAAGATCTTATTTATTACTTAGAATCATACCTTCTAATCAAACAATATGACTTTAATATATTATAGATAAATCCAGCAAAGTTCTAACAAAATCTTTGAAACATATACGTTTGAAAGATCTGAATGGAAAAAAATCCCGAAATCTTGTAAACCGCCCTTGCTAGCTTGCATCATTACATTCAGACCATAATTCAAGCATATACCGACTACTTACTAGTTTCTACCTAAGTAAGTAAGAAATTTGAATTATCAGTTCGGGAAACTGTCAATCGAGATTATTTATTTATTGGCGTTGCTTGCTGCGCAGATCGTGCAAGAGCTGCTGGGCAAACTGCACGTGGAGCACGTGGTTTGGACGAGTGACAGAACCGGAAACTATTTCGAGATAGCGTTTCCGCTGCCAACGGGCGACCGCTGCGAGACCATGCTGCACTGCCTCACGCAGCTTGGCGTCGGCGTGCGCTGCCGGTCTATTGTCAGGTGAACATGACGTGAAAGGAAGCGAATTCATTGTACCACGCTATTTATAGACCAATGAAAGTGAAAGCAAGAATTTAATTGTCGTCCGCATGCATGCCAATACTTGTTGCTAATCTTAGGTTTTAGCAACAACATTTAGAGCAATAGTCATCTTAATTTTGGTAGGTATACTTATAGGTAAGTACTATTGAAAAAAATTCTATCATTTTGCTAGAATTTTTTGAAACGCTGGATTTGTATACCAGGCAATTGAATACTAGAGACAGGTGGTAATTAATAAAGATGGAACTAGATAGGGATAACTAATTACCTACTGATAGCTTTAACAGTGTATTAAAGAGTTCGATAATGTATTACGTTGCATTACAGTGTACTACCATGCAACGTGGTACATTCTGCCGTAGCTAACGAACAGGCTGAAGAAGATGAAATATTGTAAGTAGACGCTAGAAAAACGAACAGGATTAGTATATGAGAACCGATGGTTTTAAGATGATTACAATGTTTAGGCAAAAGTCCGAGGACGCAAAACGTTGGCGCAGCTTCGTGGAATCGATAAGATCAAAACTAACAGTGAAACAAGTGGTTGACGGGGTGCGCGGCGGCGGCGAGCTGTCTTTCGATTATCTTACATTGATTATAACAGCCGAGTAAGTTACCAACTCCTGTATCTACCCGCTTAGATGCATTTACTTACATAAAACGTTATAGGTATAATGGCTGCTAACTAGCTAGCATTGAAAGACAATTGCAAGTCAGAAAACACAATTCCCGTAATAGATGACCCACACTAACCACTGAGTTTCTTGTAGACATTTAATTAGCAATGAAAAACCTCTTTGTCTTCAGTCAAGATTTTTATATTATAGCAGGTATATAAATACCAATAAAGGGTTTTATTTCAGTTCCCTAGCGGCTCTGGGCCTCGTGGAAAATAATGCTTCAAATATAGTAGCAGCCATGCTGGTGTCGCCACTTATGGGGCCCGTAATGTCCATCACATTTGGCACAATAATCGCTGACAGAAGTCTCGTGAGGAGCGGTTTCGAGAGTCTCATTTTAGGAATGCTCGTTTCCCTGGTTTTCGGTTTCATATTCGGACTGATATTGGGATCTACGCAAATGCCATGGGGTTTCGGAGACTGGCCTACGGAAGAGATGAAATCCCGGTAATAAATTGAAGCACTAATAGACTAATATTTAGCTGAGCCGCCCTCGTAAGTTAAAGGTTTCAGATTCGATCCCCACTCTAATCATTAAACCATTAACCTGAGCTTGCAGTTAGAATTAGTTCTAGGTATGTCTTCATAATGTTAGCATTTAGCTTAGTTGTAGGGGCTAACGACGGGACTATCTAGTAATGTGACAACATTGGTACATAATAAACTTTAAAAAAAACCACTTAGGTCATACCTAAGTATTATTTTAAAATACATTTCATACTTACCGAATAGTAAACACCTAAAATATGTTACAAAACATGATTCGGTGAGTGATTCCCTCAATACCAACTTATCTACAGTAAGTCTAAAATGTTATTTTTCAGCGGGAACGCACGTTCTTTATGGATGGGTGTCCTATGGGCTCTTACGTCAGGCACAGGCGTAGCTTTAGCATTACTACAAGGGAGTGCTGGCCCACTTATTGGTATTGCAATATCCGCATCTTTATTACCTCCAGTCGTGAATTGTGTAAGACATTCTTTTACTTTCCTGTTGCACATACACTGTTCGACATTGATTTTATTTTGATCTAAAGAATACCTGCAGGGATTATTCTGGGCGCTGGCTTGCATATGGCTTCTGTATCCGGGTGTCAAAATACCACACTTGAAAGGGGAACAATACTTTGGAAATTCGACTTACGAACCTTTGTATCACGAGTATATGCCTATTGAGTTTGCCGTAAATGGTAAGTCTACTAACCATAGACGCAATAAAGGATCTATGTAGGGCCCTAGGTCTGGACTCTGGAAGTCTTCAGAAGTAACGTCTTGTTTCAGGCATAGTAAGTTGCTGCCTTACGATAGTGAATGTGATTTGTATATTCGTAACGGCAATCATATTCCTGAAGATCAAGGAAGTGGCGGCGCCCTACACTTCTAGCCCTGATTTAAGGCGGTTCTGGGAACAGGACATCAAAGTTGCGCGCGAGGCCAACAAATCCAACTTGCAGAAGGCTGAAGAAGATGAGCGTACTGAGTAAGAATACGTAGCTTCGCCATTTTTGTGGGTACTTGTAGAATATCTACCTACTCATTTCCCTTGTAATATGATAAACAATGGGAAAAGTACCTAGGACCTGTAGCGAAAGGCGGAACGAGATAAGGGCTCCTACTTCAAGCTAATGGTAAAAATTGAGACCTAAGTCACAGCCAAGACATTACAAGAAAGAGACCCAACAGTAGGCATTTGCTTATGCATAAGTAGGTAGGCCCTAAAAATATTAACACTAGTCCGAAGTTAGTCTATCTTTCAGATTAGTTCTCGACGATCTTAACCAACCAACAGACGAAGAAATGAAAGAAAGATTAGAGGCTGCAGTTGAAGAAGCACTCGATGATGAAACTTATAGAAAAGTGAAAAGAATGAGTTACCAGAGTCACAATGCTGATGAGGTATCAACTTTGAGTAGTTACTATAGTTAGATACCTACTTACCTACATATATTTATATTATTTATTAAGTAGGTAGGTATCTAGGTAGGTGAATTCTGTCAATCTTACACTGTACCTATTAAGTAGCTATTATATACAATAGTGCTTTAGGCTACATAAGCACTTGGGTAGTAGGTATATTTGAACGTAGGTATCTACCATCTAAGCATGTACCTACTTATCGGCATTGCTATCAAAATGTCATGGCAATGATGTCGGCCTCCACTGTTCCGAATTTGATAAAAAAATATGCTACCACGCTACGGAATTGCCTACGTAACTCATAAGTTTTACATAATATTGTGGTAGTTATTTTTTAGGGTTCCGTACCCAAAGGGTAAAACGGGAACCCTATTACTAAGACTTCGCCGTCCGTCCGTCCGTCTGTCACCAGGCTGTATCTCATAAACCGTGATAGCCAGAGAGTTGAAATTTTCACAGATGATGTAGGTATTTGTTGTTGCTGCCATAACAACAAATACTAAAAAACAGAATAAAATAAATATTTAAGGGGGCTCCCATACAACAAACGTGATTTTTTTGCCGTTTTTATCGATAATGGTACGTAACCCTTCGTGCGCGAGTCTGACTCGCACTTGGCCGGTTTTTTTATTACTAGCAATCATATAACTACTATTATGTAGTCCAAGAAACTTTATATAAACATCTAGCCCAAGCATTTTAGGTTGGAGCCAGGCAACTAAGGTAAAATGTTTTTACTGGAAGCAGACGCACTTCAATTGTTAAAGGCCACGACGAGGATCGAACTCACATCTCAGCTACAAGAGGAACCACTCTAATTACTAGCCTATTGACGCTTTATAATACCTTTCATCTTGTTCCAGGTATTCCGCACTATCGGACTATCAAGAACTCCTATATCACTCATATCAAGTCAAATCAATTCCGGAGTCAATACACCGACTGTGCAAAAGTCTTCGAATACCGACGATATAGCCGCTCTGGACAAGTTGCTAACCTCACTTCTGGGCTTGAAAGAGAAGCGGATATCCCTCGTATCTCAAGGAACTCCACGGTCAAGCCGCATACCACCAGCTGGCAGACAGAATCCAAGACCCGAGATCTGGCCCGAAAGGATTTTCGAAGACTCCGTCGTTAAAAGCGTTATAAACAATTTAAAAGCAAGCAAAAGGAGTTCACAAGTTGATGACCCATTTTTGACGCCGAAATAGTAATAAAATTAAATATCGTCTGACAACACGTACAACTACCTACTCAACGTATGATCCCAAACTAAATAAATCTAGTAGCTACTATGGGAACAACGGTTTGAGTGCGATCCCTTTAACACCTAAACCCAGACCAAATTCCGAAGAGGCTATTTCCGAAACTTGCCCTTGACGGGAATCGAACCCACAAGTGCGGTAAGCCGAGCGTCCTACGCTCAAACCACTAGACCGTCATCTATATTATTGTATATATATTTATTTAAGTTGTTAAATACTACGCACCACGTGATTGATGCGCAGCTATATTTGTGCCAATTATCTGACAACAGATAGGTACGTATATTTCTGCGTAGTGTAGAAACTGCATATAAATAGTAGCTTACACCAAGAGGCAGATAGCTGCATCGATTTAGATAGGTATTTCATTCTTCCGCATTACGATAAATGTCAACATTAATAACACATATTGATAGCAAAATAAATTTATTTATTATTTACTTTTCATGACTATTTATTATAATTAGGTAACAAAAAAAATAAACAAGTACACAAAAATAAAATTTACCTATGTTGTACTCAGGCAAACGTTTTATCACAGCATTGCTTATGTCGAGGTAATAATTGCCTATTTCAATAAATCATATTTTATGTCACCGCTGTATATCATACTCCCTAAACATTAAGTGCTAATATAAAATTCAATAATTGGTCTATTATTTCAAATATAATTAAGATTATTCGTCACATTGACGCGTTGTTACCGTTTATAGCTTTTCCGTTGGACGGTGGCTTCGCGGATTTATGTTTGACTTGCGAAGTGTACACGTCATAGCCTAGTGATATTGTGTTATCATACAGCACCCTGTATTTGGTCGGGAGGAAGTAGAAGTTGATGACTTGGGCGGGCGGCCACACCATCCACTCGGCGCGGTACAGCGTCACAAACTTGTCGCTCACTTCTTCCTTGAAATTCTCTATAGGATTCTCCTCAAATAACGCTACACTCCCGAAAAACGTCACGATCATCAAAGGCGAAAATATAACTTGATCAAGCACTAGTTTCTTGATGACCATGTCAACAGTTTTCCCCACTATAAAATTATCTAATACTTTGTACCAATAGTGGCATAAACAACCCACGGCCGCACCGGAGAATCCCATATGTGAAGTCCTCACAAAATCATACTTTTCTTGGTCCCCAATATAGATCTCGTAAGTCTGTTCCAACAGGTCGCCAAATGACGATAAACTAACAGATATAGAGATGTTTGTATAAAATAAATATTTATCAGAGAATGCCACTCTCACTACGTTTTTTAATCGTGATACGGATGTCGACTTCCGTACATTCGTGGCTAGTTTCCTCCATGACATTCCTAACGCCTGCATTGTTTTATCTGTAATAAAATATATAAAAAAAATTGAAATCCATAATCAACAAAAATAATCTATAATAATATAACAATAAAATGTTGATTTACAAACACATAAATTTTAATAAGTAAATCCTTATTAATATTATTATCTATAAAAATTAGAGCTATAAAATTCATAAAAGTTATATTTTATTTCTTTTCACTAACTCTTCAGTCTTCAGAACTTTATATTTGACTCAGATTTAAGAATCCACTGTCTCAAATTTATTTTCAGTCTTATTAGACTTTCTATGCTTCACTTGAGATGTATACACATCATACCCAAGGGATATAGTATTATCATACACAACTCTAAACCTAGTTGGCAGGAAGTAGAAATTTATAATCTGTGCGGGAGGCCAAACAAACCACTCTGCTTTGTAAAGTGTCAAAAACTTATCTTGAACTTCATCTGTAAAGTTTTCTAACGGATGGTCTTCAAATATTGCTACGGTTGCAAAGAAGGATAAAATTATGATTGGTGAGCAAATAAATTGGTCCATCATTAACTTTTTAATAACCATATCCAATGATCTGCCGATGATCACTTTGTCTAACACGTTGTACCAGTGGTGGCAGATGACGCCGGCCGTGCCTCCCGACAACGACATCTGACTGGTACGGCCAAAATCATACTTTGTAATTTCTTTCTGTTTAATTTCATATGTTTGCTCTAACATATCTCCGAGTGTCGATATCCCGATGGACAGCAATACATTGGTGTAAAACAGATTCTTGCGATTAAATGCATCATCGGTCGCTTGTTTATAAGTTCTATAAGCTTTTGAAAAGAAGCTTCTCACTGCCATTAGAAAATTATGTACTGTAGGTTATCACCTAAAACAAAGAGTAGATGGAATCTGTATTAATATTAGTATCCTGTTTTACAACGATGTATTGCTGTTCCTTTCGAGCGAAGATAGAGATCACTACGTAACACTTTAGATCACTGTTCTATGATGGCAGTGTTAAATAATTTGGTGGTTCATTATTTTTAGATACCTAATGAATAAAAATTTAAAGTATTAAAATACGGTGACACATACATACATAATTCCTGTCTACTGCGAAAAGTAAATATATAATGTGAATATTTAAATTACTTACATTTGAATCAACGAAAGAGATCGCCGGGTAAATTCGAACTACAATACTAAAATTTATGTCATAACACAAACAATATTTAATTATTTATATAGTAGCAGATTATTACATAACGTTGCTAAATAATTAATGATATTTTTCAGTTTACCTATAACCTCAAAAGTAGTAAAGTTTCCGCAAAATAAAGTAAGTAGGTGTGCTGAATCTATGGCCAAATCTGGCGGAGTGTCGGACGCTGTGGTCGGACGTAAGACGTCTAGGGATTAGCGATGGGCGTTGAATCAACGGACTAGTTGAATCAACCGTTGATCTCCTGTCAACGTATCAACGTTAACTATATAAGGATCAACTAGTTTAATTTGTCAACGACATTATTTACGTCAATGAATTTACCGCGAAACATACGTTGAAAATAACATCAAGCGACAGTTGTTGAATTTGAACTTTTAACTGTATATGAATCAACTACTTGAATTCGTCAACGACATTGAATTTAACGCGAAACTTACGTTGAAAATAACATCAAGCGACGGTTGAATTTAATGAATGAACGGTTTACGTTGCAAGTTGACATTAGTAGCACGTAACTCGTTGACGAATTTAACTAGTTGATCGACTAGTTGACGAACGCAAATTAACGTTAACGTTGCGTTAACGAAAAAACCGTCAACGACCCATCGCTACTAGGCATATTCGATATACATCGAATCGATTCAATGTTTTGAAATGCTTACGATATACTCGATATATCGATGTATTTTCAGTTTTTAGTAGAAAAACATCGAATCGATTATCCAATTAATTTCATAAAAACTCAAGTTTGACCACTAAAATTTTATGACCCTGAAAGTAGCAGACATCCGACGAATAATTAGTATAGCTAGGGATAGAATAAATTTACCATAAATTTGAAATTTGTAACTTGTTTATAATTATTGTCTCGAGATCTTTAAGTAATCATTATAGCTTAAATTGTGTAAATTATAGTTTTATTTGTACGTGTACATAACTTAGTTGTTCATTTCTAATATAATATCAAAATAACTGTACATAAATTATTATCACAGCTCCAGTACTTTCAACTACGTACATCGTTCCGTTCCAAGTGAGTTGCGTCGATTAGGCATAAACATAATACCCACCACGCACAAACTGGTTTAGCAAGGCTCTGTTAAGTTTACTAGTCAACGCTTAAAATGCAGAATGCAGTCTAACAAATCTGTTCGGTCGTTCAACGCCGTTTTCGCCCATCACTAGTTAATTAAAATATATATTTATCTATGGGTTGCTTGCCTGTGCCTGCCTCATTCCCTCTCTTCCCATTACATTACTCTTTGGCTCGGCATTTTATTAGTGATCTGTGCTCTTTGGCCTGCCTGCTTTAGCTGTGTGCTTTAGCGTTGTCGCGCTTTCGGCAATTTCTACATTCATAAAAATAACATTAGCTTTTCATTACATATGGTGCTAAAGTACTAAACTGGTACTAATTATCACTATGGCAGGTAAATCAAGCTCTCAATTTACTTATTGATTGCTGTTGAATTTATGTTATTGTCGTCAGGCTCATCGTTTTTTATTGCTTAACAGCGAAAATACTATAACATAAATAAGTAGGAGTACTGACTTAAATTGATTGTTGTAGTCCGTTAGTCTTGGTAATAAAGAGTAACAGTGTTTGTGGGCGAAGTTAATGCGTTCTGGGGTCAAACGTTGATTAGAAAATCCATGTTATGTGTTCCACCTAATATCATTATTTCAGATAAATTAACGTTGGATAGACATGCTATGAAGGATCGTTCTACGTCTCACCTTCGCATATACGTCGGTGGACTCACAGATAAGGCCACAGTAGACGATTTGTATGACCATTTCAAACAGTACGGTCAAATAAATGGTATAGTAGTGAACAGAAACTTTGGCTTTGTGCAATTTGAAGAGGAAGTGTCTGCACAAGAAGCCATCAACAAAGCCAACGGAAGCGTTTTTTTAGGAAAGAATATTAATGTTAGGATATCTCAGACCAACACCGATAAGAGGTAATTTGTGTATGTTAAAAGTTATTTTTCAACCAATGTTATAAATCAGGTTTCCCAAACATTGTTCTGCTATGGCCCAGTAATTTTCACACTGCCCCTTCATGACACACTTAATACTTTTGATCCCAAGCTGGTTCCATTGGGAAAATAATACACATTTATTAAATCAATGCTATATATTTTGGTGTAGCCTATTTAGTCACTAAATTTTAGTGCGGAGTATGGAGCTGCTGCTTATTTTTTACCAAAGGTGGGAATGTTGCAACCCAGTATTTTATTTTGATGGTCTGGTACCGGGTTCATCCTGGCTAATGGGAAACGCTAGATGTACCTACTTCTTTTCATTGATCATCAAGAATCTAGCAAATGGCAGGATATTTTTGCTTACCCCATTCAATGAAATGTGCTATTATAATAAGTATCAGATACATTCTATTGTCATACAATTTTCACAGGCGTGAGGTAGAAACAGTGACCATCCATTCAGATATACCTCCAGCTGTCGCACTCACTGACAATCTACCTGCTGAAGAAAATAATGAGGACCCTTATGATAATTTCGGCAACTTCAAAGGAGAGCAGAGTAAGAAAATTTTAATAATTATATACATCATCATCATCATCACGCCTGTATTCCCCGATGGGGTAGGCAGAGGTGCACTGCAGTGCGCCCACACTTCGCCGATGTATTTTGGTCCCAATGTAATAGGGGGCGAGCCTATTGCCATTATACCGGGCACACAGGTTTCCTCACGATGTTTTCCGTCACCGTTTCTTAGCAAGTGATAATCTCAGATGAAAATGAGATTCGCACATGGAACCCAGAGGTGCGAGCCGAGGATAGAACCTGCGCACTTTGATTGCAAAGCGTGCGTTCGACCACTCGGCTACCACTACTTTTTAATAATTTATTTATAAATTTTATATTACTCTACATGTTCATACTGATTGAGGAATTTAGTCACTAATAAGTATTTGTATTAGTTAGCAGTGGTAGCCGAGTGGTCGAAATCCCCCTCGCATTGAGGGGAGGCCGTGCCCAGCAGTGGGATGTTAAAAGGGCTGTAGTAGTAGTAGATTATTAATTACTATGGAGATTCATGCCCATTCTTCTTCTTAAGAAATACATTCCGAATGGGTAGTAGATGTATATATTTTTTTGTTTGTTGAAAATTCATAAGTACCTGTATTGGTTTTCATTTTTTAATGGACTACGCTGTTGGCCGTGAGTTGGCCATTCTATAGATAATTAAGATTGTCACTATATAACCCAGTTGTCAATGGCAATAGTATTCATATTTAAGCATGGCATCAATGCATCTCGGAGGGTAAAGGTAATTAATAGTGTTCATGTCCCAGCAGGTTACAGGGAAGAAGAGGAAGAGTTCTCCTGGCCGGAGGGCCGGGAGGGGAGGGAGGGGAGGGAGGGCTGGGAGGGTCGCGGGGCGCGCGGCGGGCGCGGCGCGCGCGGCGGGCGGGGGCAGCGCGCGCGCGCCCGCGGCGGACCTTCCTTCCGCGATCGTTCACCTGTCGCCGGCAGAGGTACAATCAACTGAAATATTCAACTTACACAAACAATCAATAGAATAATCATGTATTCATCTTGACAAGAGATAAATATGTAATTCAAAAGTCAGCAAGTAACATTCTGTAAACATTTTCCTGTAGCTATAAACAGTAGATATAAGCGGGGGACCGCACACTGGCTACTAATACTGGATACTAAAACGAACTGTATTGCCATATAGAAAAAGTTAATTCTAGAACGAAGAGACATATTGACACAAAGTTCGTTTTGGTGTTGGCAAAAATTGTGACGCATGTGGTCGCCGCTGTGAGCGGAGGCCTGAATAGTAAATGCGCTATCTTAAATGACCATACTGTACAGGCGGCGACTGGGCGGAGAGAGGTTTCGACCGATATCCACCGCAGGCGGAGTACGCGCGAGCACTGCCCGTCACAGAGAGAAACGACTGCGAAATTATTGTGGTCGCTAAAAGTCTGACGTAAGTAAAAAGGAACTTTAAAATTGTGGCTGAACTTTTCCATGGGGTTATCATTATTACTATTCTACGGAATGGTTCTTTTTCTTCAATTAACATTTGTCCCAGTGCTGGGTAAAGGTCCTCCCCACCTCCCTCCATTCATCTGGTACCAGTTTAGTACATACTAGTGCCCTGGTTACCATATTATTGTGAGATATTCTATTTAATGGAACGAGATTTTATGTTTTACTTTATAGTATTGTATCTAATGTAGAGTGACTCTTATTTTACACATGCTATATTCTACATAATCAGTACCTTATTGCTGTGATCGATTTATTAAATAACCCCACCCTCAATCAACGTAAGAGATATGTCAGGATAATACATTGCTACATATGAAATTTTGTTTTAGGGAATATGCTGAGTATATAGAAGGTCGTCTCAAAAGACTTGGCATCGTAGTGGATCTGCTGTTCCCTATGGAGGATGTGCCGATCGGCAAAGTGCTCGGTAACATCGCGTCGCGCGGCTGCCTCTACGCGATCCTCGTCATGCCACAGAACCAGGAGCACAGATCCCTGACTCTTACCATCCTTCATGGTCTACCTCAAGGTGTGATATAGATGATATGGCTGTTTTCCCTATTGAAGTTGCCAGGTTTAGATATCTACATATAATTACTTAAGGGAGCATTTAACAAGAAACTCGATCTTCTGCCCCTTGAATACTCTTCTAACGTATTCAATTGATTGCTGTCGTGTGTGAGAGATGGTAATCGTTTACGTATATCCTTCCTGTGTTGGGTTTGCATGCATGTCTAGACTAAACCTTTGTCACGGATTCGCTCGTTCGCCCCCTGTCTTATTTCATATGAATGAATGAGTAAATCACATACAATTACTGTATTTTGGTTGTGCAGAGCACCGGAACATGCCGCTGGAGGAGGCGCTGCTGCTGATGTCGCGCAACTTCCAGGAGGTGCAGCGCGGCGGGCCCACCGGCCGCGAGGCGGTGTACGCGCTGCTCGGACAGCTCGCCGACGGCCGCACGCTCACCGTCATGCAGTACGAGAAGGTCATCGAGTACCTCAAGGTGACCCAAGCTTCACCACATCAATGCAATACTTAACGCCGAACAACTGCTGTAATTAACGCGAAGATGGTATTACTGGAACGTGACAAACCACTGGCTCACTTATCATGATATCTATTCTTTATGCTCCCTATGTACCAAAAGTGTGCCATAGACGGACTTTACTTTGAGCGTATGCATGAGAGCGGGACGCGTTAACTATATATATAACTATAGGATAAATAACTTACAAGAAACAAACATTAACACACAGACACCTCTTAATAAATAGTCCGGTCGCACCTTGCATAGTCGTCGTTGCTGTGACCACTTTCTTGTTTTTTCAGGAGCGTAAAGAACAACAATTCAAGATAGAGTTAGGCGAGCCGCTCGCATCGGCGCCGGCGAAAAAGACACAAGTGGATCTTCAACAGAGGATACTCAGTATACTAAACGACAAGCAGTTGATACCACAGAGCGAGCCTTCTCCCCCCGAAGCGCCCGCTTCGACTACAATACAGAATAAACTGCTCAACGACCCCACTGTCAGAAAAACCTTAGATTCAATATTACAAAAGTTTACATAGAATATACATAATATTATTGCAATACAAATGCATTTTTAATATATCATTATTTCTCGCACTAGACTTTGAGGAAGCAGTTGAAAAATAAAATTGTTCAGGCCTTTTTGTCCGTTTATAAAATATGATGTTAGCCTTTGTCCAGAATACCAAATAAATCCATAAGACCATGTCTACCACTCCTCTCGAGCCATCGTCAGGGACTGTTCAGTCATAAAGGACCCATAATTTGGCCGTGACCATCTAGCCACTGAATTGAACTATAAAGAGTAATCAGTTTTATGAATTACAATGCGTGCTAACGCATGTCGCGACAGGACCTTTGTCACGGATTCACTCGCTCACTGTCTAATTTTATACGAGAGAATGAGACAACATCAAGATATTCCGTGGCACTCGTCTAGTCTTGGCACATGCTTGAGTATAATCCAGACAGGCATTACTTTTGTGACAATCATTGTAATGATATCTTTTTTCTTATTTACAATTAAGTGCCGATAAATAAAACACATCCTCATATTACATCAGTTTTATTTATTAAGTTCATACATAATTATTAATAGAGGTCGTCTAAGCAATTTCCTCCACAGAGCTAGTAGTTCATTGGTGATTTTTCAAGTGACAAATAGTGCTATTAGTTAATTTCTTATTATGTACATACACGCAAAACGATTTTCGGATACAACAACCCCCGGCATATTCATAAAAACTGTATTGTAAAATATATATACACTCCCCACCAATTTGTTTCATATTACAGAATGTTTGGCCGCATTTCAGCTACAACTAACATCCAAAGCAGTTTGTCACATAAATAAAATCTACATGCAAATATTCCAAACTTTTGATTAACAGTAAAGATTTGTATAGACATTAAAGTGACATGATTACAGGTTATTACTATTTATTATACGTTTTTTTAAACACCGCCAGCGGTACCGCGGCGCTATCTCCGGATTGGCGAGAGCACGGCACAAACCCCGTCCGCGTCGGCTACACGAAAAACTAAACCATACGGATTAAACATCTGAAATTCAATACTTTATAGGTTCCACATTATTTCAATATTTTCTGCTTAACATCGTCTCGTTGAGATCATGGCTCGAGTCTTTAAATGTTTTTGAAGCATCATCTCATCTCTTTAAAAATGATAATATTCTTTATGTTTCTAGTAATTATTAGCTATACAAGATACATGATAAACTAGGATAACATTAGGAATATCCACATCTTACTCTATATAAACAAACATACGCCCTTACTACTACGACTAAATGCCACCATACACCGATCAAACTCCATAAAGCTTTTGTTGGAAGATTTTGGTGTCAGTTGGGAGTTTGAACGGCGAGAGCGATATTTACGTGCGATCAGTCGACACCGAGTACACGGCCAACAATGCCAGTGTAGGCGATTCCACAATCCTATATCATTCGTCAGTGAATTTATGTTGATCTTTCAGGTGGGTCTTCTTGTTTCGAAGGATCAAACCCTTCTTTAATGTGTCCTCCAGTACCTTTGGGATCCAAATCTGTAGCCCAGCTGAAGTGCATGAGCGCTAAATGAGAATTACCTAATTTATTGTGGACTTTACCGAGTAAATAATATACTAATGACTCCCTTGGAGCTATATCTTTCAGATGATGAAGATCTGTAAGCGCATCCTCCGGTCGGCCCGCGCGTAATAATACAGAAGCTCGATGGAACCGACACAAAGGGTTCTCCGTGTCTAATGCGACAGCCCTTTCTAACGTAGCAAGAGCTCGCTCCATTTTACCCAAAGCGGCTTGAGCCAACCCCAGCTGGCATCTCAACACTCCTGAGTGAGGGTGGATGGTGAGAGCTCGTCGTATATGCACCTCGGAAGCCTTCCAGCGTTCCTGTCGAGCATAAACGGTCGCAATGCCGAACCAGGCTACATAATTTCGCGGGTCGATGCTAACTGCCGCCCTGAAACTTGCGAGAGCCTTATCCGTCTCTTCGGCCACTGCATACTCATGTCCCAGTAACGCGTGCGCGTATGCCGCATCGGGATCTATCTGAACAGCTCTTTTGAAGAATTTCAAAGCTGTTTCCCTTTCTTTGTGAAGTGAAAAACAATTTCCAGCTGCAAGCCATGCAACAGGATCTTTTCTGTTTAGCTCTACCAACTCTTGTGACAGTGCCGATAGCTGAGCTTCTCGTTGCAGATGCCACAAGCATGTACTGTAAATATCCATGCCTTCTGTACGATTTGGGTACTGTTTCCTATTTTCTGAAAATATTTTGGCTGCTGCCTCATACTGTGCTAATTCATAATGAGCTTTAGCTATCATAGTTTGCACCCAAGGTGAGGCCAGTTGCTTTGGTGATGTCTCTTGGAATAGTTTAATTGCATTTTTACAGTCTAGGAATGAAAGCGCCTTGTATGCTTCCCCTAAATCTCTCATCAAATTTAACAAAGCTACACCATTGGAATTCTTTGGTGGGATTGTGGGTGTAATGGTTTCAACATTTTTACTTCTATCATTAGTTTCGACTGTATTTGATTTGATATTTTTGGCTGTGCGCTGTTTATTTTTCCTTGAAGGACTCTTAGGAGCTACAAATTTCCTACTTGGTGACTTATTATTTTCTTTGACTGAGTAGCTGCTATTGTTATTACTAAATAGGCGTGATGACCTCCTAGGAGCCGGGCCGAGTGTGCATCTTGGTGCTGGACTAAAAACAGCATCTTTGAGTTGTCCCATTTGAGCTCTCAATGAATTCACTATCTTAGGTATGGCTTTTTGCTCATTGGAGTCCGTCAGGGTGGGAGTGTATAATACAGGAGATTCTTCCATTGGTAACATGCCAAAAGACGGTGAGAATGGAATGGGTGCCATGCCGCTGAACACACTGTGCATACGCTTTATGGGTGCTTGGGTCTCCGGAGTGATGCTCGTAGACATAGTCATGGGAGTCCTCGCAGCAACATTATTAGGTGTAACATTTGCGTTCATAGCTGTATTGTTGGGAATGTTACTGTTAACAAATGAAATGTTTTCTGAATTGCTGACTAGATTCACTAATGTGGTTACACCAAATGTGAAGTCCGTGTTATTCATTTGGAACACCTGGTGGGGATCCACTTTCTCGCCCATGTTACACAGTTGCGCAAATGATTTCCACATGAATGGGTTGAGTGACAGTGCTTTCCGGTGCGCATCGGCGGCTTTACTTCTTCTTTCAGTGATGTTGTATATTTTGGCAAGAAGTTGTAATGCATATGGAGCTTGTTCTCCAAACTCAGAAGCTACTATGTCTAAATTTGATCCAAGTGCAATCTCAGCATCTTTGTAACTGAAATAAGAGAATAATATTGTATGGGATGTAATAAATCTAAGTTTTTAATATTGTATAAAATAATAAGTTTCTGTTGACATAATAGATTCATGTTTAATTAGCTTTGTATAAATAATAGTTAATAAGGTATCCATAGCGCAAATAAGTATACGGTACCCATAGTACAGAATTTATGTGGGATGTAACAGATTATATGTACAGATGTAATAGAGTTAAGTTCTAATTCGTTTTTGTATAGATAGTAATTATTACTATGGTATCCATATCCATAGTACAAATTATAATAATTAATTAATTTTAAAATAAGTATTAGCGTGTAATAATAAGACAGAGACAGAATGATGCGATGGAGCATCAAATGTAACACGTGCCATTGGTTGATCAGAAACCAGTTGATCGGCGGTGGGGCTCCGAGCGGTTGGAGTTAGTTCTTATTGAATTATATTAGAGGGCTTCTGATTGGCAGACCACTAAGAATGTTTGTTTTAATTTACGGATTCTGATATATATAGCATCATTTTTTTGTACGGCACAATCCACAGCAGTACAGCAAAAGAAAAGAAAAACAGAAAAAGTCTTTCATTTGGCGACCACCAATCCAGCATCAGTAAATGTACCCCGTAATATTGTTAAAATGATTTTTTTATGATCACAATGACTGATTAAGATATAAACATTGGGTGACTTACGTTTTCAGATCGATCGAACATTTAGCTAAAAGAAACCTTGCTTGTGGTAGCGATAGTGACATGTTTTGCAACAAGTGATGAGCCTCATTTAGCCTCCCTGCTCTATAGTAACATGTTCCCAATAGGAAGGCAGTCTCTTCTGACGCAACTGAAAAACGAAACAAGTCATTATGAAACGTTACCAGCTTTAAACCCCATTGCATGGGTGTGAAATCAAAACTGGCGTAAAAATCAATAATTGAAATGCAAGTGCAGGAAACAATCAAGCACGGCAGTTATGCACATAATAATGCTTGTAGAATTACCTTCAGCGTGTAATCTTTCGGCCAGAAATATAGCGTTGTCGTATGCATAATTATTCAGACAATCCCAAACGATAACCTGTGGATTTTATAATAATTTCAAACATTTATCAATACGTCTTTGAATTTAGCTTGACAGTTCGTGGAAAATGTATTTGGTGCTCACCTGTATAGGCTCTTGAACAATCATTTTTGTAGATTATGTGCACTTATATAAGAATATAAATACTATAAAATAGGTATTTCACATCGCAAGCCACGATTATTAGTCACAAAATAAATTACAGCGTATCTTTCACGACGGACATTTTCATTTTTGATAAAAAAAAATTGTCAATGGTTAGTTACGTTTGATTTTTTTTCCTTGGTACACGGCTATGGGTACCAGTCTTTTAGAATTTCTGAGCCTATTCAAGAACAAAACATGAATTGTGTTCCCTAGTCAATCATACAAAACAATACTACTTTACATATAAACGAAAATTGAGCCCCGCTTTTCCAGGTTTGTAAAGACAATTTAAACAAGATCTATATGATGTGACTAACACTTATTAGATATTACTTATACTAATATAACGTTTTGCACACGATTCCAACGATTTCCATTTATGGCGGTAGAGTCCGAGCTTTATAATTTTTTCATGTACTACTTGAAAATATTTAAAAATAAATTTTGTTGTTTAAGAGCATGTAAAATTACATAGCTTTTATAAACTTAATGAACCTTGCTATGAATAATGTTATAGTTATAGGCTATCATAGAAAAGTGATTTATAGTCTTATTCTTTCTAGTGTTATCTATTAACATAAAAACCATATTATTACACGTATCAAATACAATGGAATATGCAATTGACGCGGAGAGCTAATTTATATTTGATCGCAGATTGATATATCCTATCATCCACAAAAAATAAAACTGTTAAAATGGTAGGATTATTTTTATAGAAACTAGATTGTCTATGGTCATTTGAGTATGTAGTAAAAAAAAAATCTGTGAAAAAAAATTACATGTCAATTCGTCACGAAGGCAAAATCGCGATTATAATCCATGCAAGTGCTGAACAAAATAACTAAGGAAATTGTAGTTTTTGCAGTGCTGTGTATATAAATTTACGTCTATTTCGTATTAATATTCTTCGTGCGTGAATATTGTGGTGTTGGGATACTGTGTGATTGTGTGTACAATATGCGCAGAGTGTTGATTACGAATGACATCTGCTAACAAAAGGAAAACACTGAAAGAAGAGGTTTAGTAGCATAATACAGGTAATCATACAATATTAATTTACTAATATATAGTTTAGTGCTATTGTAGTCACAGTTCGTTTCGTGCAAATGCCTTTTTCTGCGTTCATGATTGCAACATTTGCAATTTTGTGCGTCAATAAACGTATCGCCCTTCACTATGTATCACATCAAACAAGAAAATGTTAAGACGTGTGACCTCCAATTTATGAGTTCCGTAATATTTCGTGTTTGTGGCACTGTCCAGCTCTGAATCAAAGAGGATGTGCTTGTTCTCTATGCAGCCTATTTCGTGTTTATTGTAACATGTTCCACTTAGCATGTAGGTGAAGTGAAATGGTGATTGAACAACATAAATACTTCTTGGAATGCAATATTGTGTATATCAAAGAATTCTAGTTACCTGTAGATTATGAGAGTTGCAAAGGTTTCACACATGAAATAGTATTTTATAACAAAATATATATACTTATTAAATGAGTAGACTGTATGAGGAAAGTGAGGTTTATAATACATTTAACTTGGCATACCTATGCTTACACAGGTACAACAAATGTAGGTAGGTAATTATTTAAGTGAACTTAGCACCATATAAATAAATACAATTATTCATAATAAATAACATATAATGAACTGAAAGCCATTGCAGTCATCCAGGGCAAATAGCGATAATCTCATTTTGTTATTAAATTTTATGAAAATTCAAAATTGGAATCACTAGGTGTTGTGAGTCTTGAACAAAGTTGTAATTATTTGAAAGTAGTCTAATAGTTTGACTTTGTTTGGGCATCTATTTTATTGCTATTTAGTGTATATAAAAGAATTACCACTACATTCATAGAATGTTAATTATCCATCTACAGAGAACATTGTTGTACTGATAGATACCATTGCTGTTGGATTTCAAAATATATAATTGTATAAATTTGGGGGGTAGAACATATTCTATTAAAGATTTCATTATCAATCACTATAGTAGTCCACCACCTTAAGGCACAGTATATATGTTTATATGTGACTATTAAAATAACACAGCATGTTTACACAGTTGTTAGATTCACAGAAACAATGATGTCAACAATACATGTTTCAGTTCCATTATGTTTCATTGTCAAAGCAAAGCTACCTAGTATTAAAATATAGACATAAGTATATTACTGGCTTGTAGAGGAGGAATAGTAGTAACAGTATTTTACAGTTTTTTTTTATCAGCCTGTACGGTCCCACTGCTGGGTGAAGGCATCCCTTTTCTTTCTCCACTCCTTACGAGAGAGTTAGAGTTTGTATTGTACTGTACTCAGTATTGGTTCATCATTTGGATAACTATCTATAGAATAGTTATATGGATAAACCAATTTCAGCTCTCAGTATGGCCAGAAAAGGGTCCATTTCCTAATAATGATAGGAGTTTATGATAACTGTGGCTGATGTAAACTGTATTTACTAAAACCTAAAAGCAATGCTGATAATTCTGACACTTTTGTTTTTAAATATTTTTCAATGGTAATGAACGGCAGTGCAATGCAGTGCATATTTGATGCAATGCAAAATTATATGCCTGATAAACATTATTGTATACACACAAATCAGGTGGAGCCATTTCTCATCTTATATTAATTTCATCACATCAATCATCACACATTAAAAATAATATGGGTGATTAAGGTGAAAAAAATGGTGGATATATTTATTTACAAATGTAGAATATATTATTGTTATATTATTCAAAATATTTCAATGTGATTTAATTAGTCATTTGTTATCATATCATGCATATCAGGTGTTTCATCTTTGTAGCTGATAAGTTGCAAACACAAGACTTTAATGTGTCCCAGTAATCTAGTAGGTAACTCAACTTTACCTAGGTAGGTACTTAGATTGTCAGTCAATCAGAAAGAATCACTTTTGTTTTGTAATGTTTGTAATCAATCCTTCACATTGTGTTATTTTCCTGATTTTTAAATTAGGTAGGTACTTTACTAAATGTGAAATCATTAATTAATATAAATCCAACAAATGTTTGAACTTTCTAAGAAAGATAGTGGTGTGTTTTAGTTATGGTATAGGTATATTTAGGAAATGAATTTGTTAATGAGGTAATTTATAAATATGTCCAAGAATTATGAAAAGACTAATGACGAAATGAAACTTAATAAACAAATAAATGTTTTCCTGTTTAGGTTTCTAGTAGTAATAGTCCCGAAATGATACATATAATTTGTACACAAATTTAGGCATTGGAGATATTTAAAACAAATTTATTAAAATACATAAAACAAGTTTTGCTTGGTAGCATGAATTAAGGTCAGTTCAGACACAGTTCAATAAGATTTCTCAGCATTACTGTTTCTATTATTTAAATGTCAACGAGGGATATAATAAAACAAGCTACAACATTTGTAGGAAAACTATTTTTTTATTACCCTACATACACCCTTTACATACCTTTTTGGGTAATAGATTTGTGATACACATTTGAAGTCTAGGCATGCAAGTATAAAAGTGTAAATAATATATCTTCACGCCTGTATTTGTCGAAGGGATAGGCAGATCACTGCACATTTCCATGGTTCCACATTTCGCAGGTGTGTTTGGTCCCAATCCAATGTAATAAGGGGCATATTGCCGTTATACCGAGCATACTAAATCCAGAAATAATTATATCTATTATACAGGGTGTATCAGAAGTCCGAAATAATACTTGGGGTACGTATACGGTAGCTTATATGTAGATGCACAGTTAAGACAGTTTATACCTTACTATAATAGTTTCTGAGTTAACATTTGAATATTTGTCACTAGTATTGTGTTGTGGCCTTTGGGTACATCGTTAACCCTTTTAAACAATGTAAACTACATTTACGAGGTGCGGCTACTGATATTTATAAAACAGAACATGGAAATTGTACATAGGACTCTTGATATGACAAGTTTTAGAAAAAAAAAAAGAGAAAAAGTTGAAAAAACATGTTCGAATTTCAATGAAATATTATACCATTCGGTTGTATACTCGATACTAATGCAAACGGCCAAGTGTTATTTCGGACTTCTGAAACACCTGTATATAAAAGTAGGTATCTACTCAAGCGAGGTGAATATTCTGCACGTCGACCTTAGTTTCATTGGATTTTATTTATAGTAGTAACAAAACATGTGGTTGAAGGCGTACGTGTGATTATTGTACCTATGGTTGTTCGTTAGCGCCAATTGAATATTGTAAGTCCACCAATCAGATCACTCCATTCAAGGACTCAATATCATTGGTGAATTAATCTTAACGGACAAGCTGTCTATTACTCTAGCGCTTTCAGCCTTCAGGGATTCCATTGTTATTGTTTTAATGATGCAATGTACGGTGCTACTGACGGCTTACGGATAACAATACGTTCATCATATCGGAATTATAAACAATAATTGTCCAATAGCTGGCTGTAGTTCGCTTAAGTAATTACGGAGGAGATGATGGTTTGCGAGACAGGCCAAAATGTTACAGTTAAAATAAAAAATATACTAGCTGACCAGACGTACTTTGTACCGCCTTAGAATTAGTGACATGCGAAAGCAGCGCCACCTACCGGGTCCAATTGTGAATCTACTAAACCATCCAGGGCGCCACCCAAACGCCAATCGAATTGAGAACCTCCTCCTTTTGGAAGTCGGTTAAAAATTAAGTATTAATTAATATTCATAGGCTGACAAAGTCCTCGAGCTAGTTGCCTCACCGCCCTAGGCAAACACTGTGCTAAGCTCTATTTTGTCCGGTAATTTTGTAAAGGACACATCATTATAAAGTCAAAAGCACTCCTTACTAAAATAATATTATCCGCCCTATACTTGCCGCGATACGGCACGCTCAGCATGACCCTTGTCTACCAGAAATAGCTCGTTATGACGTCATTTGCTTGATAAATCTGCCAGTCGGAAGAGGTATAAACATTATATGCGGTTATGCTGTGCCTGTTGGTATGATGTAGGTAGCTACAGTGTCCTTAGAGCTACCGTCCCCATTGCTTGATAAACCTCTTTGCTCGTATTTCAAATCTAAAGGAGTCCGATGAACTTTGTTATTTAGGTGTGTTATTCATAAATTACCTAATTGCCTAACCAATTAATTACTGACCAACCTCCCGCAGACTGGGGCGTCAACGCCCGCACGTATTTTTTTTTGCCATAGCAAAACAAACTGTATTGACACAGTGTGTGTTGTAGAATGAACTTTTTCATTCTACAACGAAATGACACTGACAGCGCAAGCGAATTTTAAAGCTTAAGCTTTTACGACAGAAATTGAATCTTTATATGTATGTTTACACAGTTCGTTTTGGTATTGTCGCTCCGTGCGCACGCGCGTGCATTGACGCTCTAGTGAGCCGTGGGCTTTATCTTTTAGAGTTTGAAATTATAAACCTAATATACTTATGTGAGATACCTATTCATGTGTTAATTACTTGAATCGATTGTCCTGTAGTTGGTAGTTGTAGTCCTGTCCCGCATGTGCGCCAAGACTAGACGTAGGTGTGTCACGGAATATCTTGATGTTGTCCCTTTCTTTCGTATGAAAGTAGACAGAGAGCGAGTGAGCAACTCCGTGACAAAGGTTGGCATGCGTGCTAACTACACTGAATGATAATAGATTTACTTACACTTAAAATTATTTTCATCATCAATTTAGATAGTAACGAACACATTATATGTATGCAAAAGCATGCAATTTTTAAGTGTGTAGGTATCAAGCATGCGCATTACTCAGTCGTTTCAAAATGTTCCATTTATAAGATGGATATTATTAGAGTTCACAGTATGACTCACAGTAAGATAATTTTAAAAGGTTCGACTTAAATTGACGACGGCTTGGTCCAGTGGTTTAAGCGTAGGCCGCTTGACTCACTGAACCGAGTGGTTGCGGGTTCGATTCCCGCCAGCGTCAAATTTCGGAAATGGCCTTTTCGAAATTTGCCCTGGTCTGGGTGTAACTGGGATCGCCCCCAGTCCATTGTATGGTACCCATAGTACAAGCTATGCTTAGTTTGGGATCATACGATGAGTATGTGTTGTCTAAAAAATAAAAAAATAAAATAAATACATAAAAACCGATATTCGAATCAGTTTGTTTACAACAAAGATAACAAAACAAACTGATTAATTAAAATTGATGTATGTGGACGATACATTATTAAAATGAGTCCACCGTACACAGACTTATTCCGAGGACTCCGGGTCATAGCCGTCTAGACCAGCCCATCCTGAAGTTTTTGGATTTTCCTCAAGGGGGTGATCCATTTGCGAGCCGGCGAGCTAACGGTCTAAATCGTTGGCTCGTTGGCTCGTCGACTCACGTTGGTGATCAAAGCGTACCAAACAGTCATCTCTCATCATTGGTGAAGTCATGGCGGTTTTTTGCACCGCGGACTTAGAATTTCAAGCATGCACGAAGAGCCAGCGAGCTAGTCCGCCGGTTTTTAAGCCCGCAGACTTTTATGTGCTCCATTGGCGGTTTAGACCTTCGGCTCGCGAGTTCGTTGGCGAACCGCCGGTCTCACTCGCAAATTGATCGCCCCCTTTAGAGCCTTTTCGACTAGCGTTTAATAAGAGCGTATCTACCTATAAGCTTGTTTTTCAAAGTGACACGCGCATATAGGAGCGCCTTTTGCCACACACGCAACCTGTACAAGCCTTGATGCGCTTATAAGCGCGAGTCGCGATGTTTCATTTGTTTATTCATCAGACTCAATATTGCTACTGACACTCCACCACCGGTTCGAGCGTATATGCCGGAATAAGCGCGTATAGGTACACACGCTTTCGGCTTCTTGATGCGAAAAATTAAGCGTGTACGCGCGAATGCCATAATGCTAGTCTTAAAATATCGCGTCTAAGTTCATTTTCTGTCTTTGCAGCATGAGCACAGCAGACACGGTCAACATGACGGCGCAACCGATCAAGGACGTGGTCCTGGACATACTGAAGCCGCTGCAGGAGCCCATGTTCCTGCAGACCCGCACCGCTCAGGTCATCGCCGGCATATTCGTGTGGACAGCTCTATTCATCACTTGCCAACAAGTATGTTACCTTGTAAAGTCCTGAATTAGCTCTCCCCGTCACCAGAGATGTGTATGTTAATTTTACGTCATACAGCTAGTCAATATGCAGGTGTAATTGTTTTCGTCATTAAGGTTATGCTGCATTCTGACATACAGGAAATTCGAAACGGCAACACGTACGCCAATATAAGGCTTATGTCCAGGGCCGTCTTAAGCATATTCGGCGACGGGGTGCGAAAGTCAGCCTGCGCCCCCTGCCCCCCCCCCCCCCCCCCCTACACACCCGCTCATGTCAACAAAAAAACAACCTAATTGTGCCCCTGACTCCGCTCGAGTGGTCTCAGTGTAGTAGGTACGCATCTAAATGTATGGCGGTCGGCTTGTGCCCCCTAGGACTCTGCGCCCAGGTGCGCCGTACCCATTGAACCCCAGGGTAAAGACGGTCCTGCTTATGTCGTGGATTTATACAGCACCGAGCCGCTCTCTAACTTTCTTAATTCATACGAGAAACAGAGACAAAATCTTTATTGTAACAAATGGCTTTTCGTAATTTGTATTAATCTGGTTATTACTGGAATTGCTCCTAGACCATTATAATGTTATCCATGATGGAAACTAGTTCGTGAGTCCTATTTATCTGATAGTCGACCTGTCTTGTTTATTTCTGGATACGTCAGTAACGGGCGCGTTGAGATCGATACATTTGAGGCGAACGTGTCATTATGTAAATGTCTCACGCGATTGGATCGAATGAAAGTCCAACTCGGGAACTAATTAATTTACATCACCTAAACACCGTTTTACGAGACCGGTACGTGCCCATAAGTAATTAGATTTCCAAGTGAATGTGTCAAAGGCAAAAGCAACCGGATGGACTATCAGACGATGATTGGATGACGCCACACTGCTATTAGCTAATGTTCGATAATAAACTTGGATGAAACACCGCGCGAGTTCTAGACGCTGGTTATAATGCAAACTAAGTTTCCCTCTCATTCGTATCTACATAACCTAATTAGGATTAAATACCAAAGAGTTAAAGGTAAAGAACCAAGAAGTTAGAATCAGATTGACTTTCGTATTCATGAGATAACTGGCACGTTATGTTTTGTTATTTATAAAAAAAAAAACTAGCAATAGTGTCGATTCTTTTGGCACCAAACTAAACAACACTGATCTTAATGTATGGCCATCAAAAAAGGTCTCCTCCAGTAAAGCTGTAAAGGCCACCTCACGGCCAACAGTGTAAGGCATTTAAAAAAAAAAAAAGGAGAAATATTTCGTTTATAGTTTAATGGCAAAGATGGTTATTGAAACCGGAACCTCTTCGGCCCCTCTAACCACTAGGCTTTTGACGTTACATTAAACAAAACATTGTCCTGGACGCTTCGTGGACGTAACTGCCTAATGGTGACATCATCATCGGCCTCAAAAGCCTCTTGTCAACCTTACAAAGAGCATAAAATGTGAAAGTATACCTACCAGTGTATTTCGTTAAACTTGCAAATGAATTCGGTACACATAATGCTTATATCTTATGTGGATTTTAGGATATGAAATAAAAACCATCCATGTTGCATGCAATGCATTATAATTATAGTCCCTTGTACTATAAAGTTGATATTTTCAACGATTTTCTTTCCATTCCAAATCGTTACTTTTATCGTTGAATTAATTAATTAATTTATTGAATTAATTAATTTATCGTTATCATCGTTATTTTATTTGATAATGTTAGGTATACTTTTTGTGTACGTTATGGGTGTTAGATGTTTACGCATCGGATTATGTGTAGAAAGTGTGAAACTATTACGTAAACTTACATAGATATCTCTTTTTATTTGTGTCTACATGAAAGTATTATAATTATTAATAACCAAATAAAACAACACCTGACTCGTAAATTAATAGAAAGTTATGAACTATTCGCGCTGGTATTATGAAACCCTTTTATACTCAAATATGCCTTTTTTAGCCTATTTTCGTGTCCCACTCCTGAGCAAAGTTATCTTATTTAATCCTCCACACACTGCGATCTCGTGCTGTTTGTGACCAAGTATTAGGTACCCGCAAAAGTGACGAGATCATCTTGCCATTGTCGTTTTGGTCTGCCCCGGCTGCGGTGGCCGTTGCTTGGAGTCTAATTTGCAATGATGTTTGCGAGTCCATACGTGCCACGTGACCAGCCCACTCCCACGTTAACTTTGCAGTTTTTGCCCCCACGTCACTGATGCGAGTAATGGAGCGCAGGGTGGTGTTTTAAACGCGATCTGTCCGCTTGACACCTAATATGCTGCGCGCTCCATGGCTCTTTGGCAAATCTTGAGCTTGGACTTCTGCTGTTCGGTTAGTGACCAGATTTGAGCGCCGTAGGTTAGGACGGGCAAGATGTCGACGAGTTCACGCTTTAAAGATATTGGTAGATCGCCCTTCATCAGAGCTTTCATGGACCAGTAGCTTTTCCAGGCGTTTTCAATCCGTCTTTCGACTTCTTTCTCTTGCCGAATATATGCCTATATGGTAAGTAATTTTTAGATCGATTGAAATTGTTGATTTTATAATTTACCTTTTCTCAGTACTCGCAAATTATTTAATAATAAACTAGACACCATTGTTAACTTGCTCTAAAGTAAAGTATCTAATCGCAGTCACCCCATCTCAAGCTACTGACTCTCATTAAATTTTGCGTACCTGATTAAAAACCGTGATATTGGTTCTCCAAACAAAGAGTAGCGACTGCGGGTAATAACACTGTTATCTAAATAGCAACGTAGTGATAATTAAGTTGACCTTTAATCTTCAACACCAAGATCCATAATCATTTGTTACTTAATTCCCTACCAACTGTTATCAACGAAAATAAGCTCCAATTATCGTTTTCGTTTAATTTTAGGTAGCGTAGGTATATACTTTTATATAGATTTAGTAAAAGCTGTTATTGTGACATTCCAAATAGACCCTTAAATTTTATTTATTTTTATAGAGCATTATCTCAGTACTTCTACTATTTCAAATTCAGTAGTCGCGAGAGTATTAATAGAAGTATTCTTTTTTATTAATAGTTATGAAGCGGTTATATAGCTTTTTTTTAAGTTAGTAGATGTATTGTTTGTGTCATTTTCGTGCTTCTAATGACCATCATCGTATTCTGTGTCACTAAAAGTGACACACTTTGAACGCTAATGTTTGCGGTGATGTTGAACGTCGCAAATGTTCCAAGATGAATGACCAACAATAGCCCTAATAACTGCTAAGAGTACCGGTACTTCACAGTAATGTAATCTGTAATCACGATACTGATTTCAACGGCCCGATATTGAGATCTACGCAATCGGGGGCGTCAAGACCACTTGATTAACATGTGTACAAAGCGTATTTTTCAACGAAATGTCTCAAGCGAATATATTCGCATGGCTTTTGGAACTTATATTCAATCTTTATGGATAGAGAGTATGTTTTCAAAAAACTTCAAGTTATCGCTCGTTCGGCATGTTCAGGCTAGGTATTATTGCTAATCTAGATTTATTTATATTCGCCGTACCAAGTGTGGGGTAATTATGCAATATCCAAACCTTCTTCATCGTCTTGAAACTAAAATAACGTTAAACACGTTATTTTATATCGAAAGAATGCGTGACTTACTGCTGATATGATGATGGAAGTGTTTTCATTTTATGTGTAAAGTTATAGTCCACTGAAATGGCTGATTTTATGAAAAAGCGTCTGTAGATATTGAAGCACTCTCCTTATCTCGGTTTGCTTGTCCTTCGCTCGAGTCTGGACTTATAATCGATGACCGATTTGTGCGACCAAGAATACCCCTCAAACCTTTAAATTTAAGGAATTTAAGATTTTAAAAATTGGCGCGAAGACGGTGGCTTGACGACCTTGACACCTTTGTGGGTTGCCAGGGACAGAGAAGTGTGGAAGAGGGAAGGAGAGGCCTTTGCCCAGGAGTGGGACACTGTTGTAGGCTAGTAAAAAACAATGCGAAGCTCAGTGCCTGTATTATATGTCGCAGTGAACAAACGTCCTCTCAGTAGGTATGCTGTGATATTTTTTTTACAATTAAGATCAATTGTTTAAACTGTCTAAATTTGAGCGTTCATTGAGTGCCAGTCAAACCCTCATATTAGGTATAATGACAATCATCATGTCACGTGTACCCACGGCCCGGCTGTGTTATTCACCTATAACCGTAATACGACGGCCATGTTTCCTGGCCCGGTGGGAAAACGCAAGGTCAAAAAACCTAATGTGATGGCGTCAAATACTCACGATCTATATCGCTTTTACGTCGATTAATTTTATGTCGATAAAGCTCTGCGCGAATAGGCGTCACCAATGTTTGCCAATACCAAAACGAACTGTGTTAACTCATGGAAGAGGCGCATTTTTCAATGAATCATCGATGACGCGGGCGTATTTAGTCAAGTGAATTCGCTCGACCCCGTACTTAAGTATGTCCAGGGTGTAATTTTTCCCAGGGTTCGCTATTTCATGGACATTAGCGTACAAGGTCGCGTTGAAATTATGGTGACATCGTTCGTTCAGCTACATAAATTCACATTTATTATATACCCAGAAAAATGTTGTAACATTGAAATATTTTAACTAAGTTTGTAGTAACTATGAAATAGTAGCCATTTAAAAAAAAATATATATACATCCATGCATGCTTGCAGGTTTCATCACATAGATATTATTACGTAATGGTGTTAATACCGTGGATCGCAGGTTACAAAACTGTTTGCTGTTGTTTGAAGACCTGCGCACACTGGTGCATCAAGACGCGCCTGTTGACATTTTGGGAATAGTAAAACGAACTGTATTGACTTACAGTAAGAGTTCATTTTTCAACGGCATGTTATTGAAAGTGCGAGCGAATTTTGTCGTTTCAGTGCGTGACCTTTACCACAGAAATTCAATCTTTATGTATATAGACCCAGAGTCCGGTTTAGAATTCGGGCAAAAAAATTACGCGCGACTTTTGACGGCCCTGTCAGTCAGTTTATTCATAACCGTAGTATATTAGCTTATCGGCTGTTAAATACAAAACGGAATATAGCCCATAACTAGTTGCGATAACGCTACCTCTGATAATGCCACAAAAGAATTGACAAATGCCGTTATTTCCCATCGACGCAGTAAAACCTTATCAACAATGTTCTATAAACAAAACACTTTCTTGATATACTATCAATTTGCATGAAATATAACAAAAAAATAATTGTCATGAAAAAACGTTTTCCACCACTTTTCACTGTGGCGTCTATAACATTGTTGATAGAGTTAGGTAAACGCCACTGAAAGCAGGCGTTCACATAACTGCAAGCTAGTACGTAACAGTTACCTATGGCCTATTTGCGTTGTATATTATCCCGCATGCAGGCTGTTCATTTCAGTGAATATCGATTTAGTAGAGGTGCTTAAGTGATACAGGATGCGAGAAAATCAAGAACATTCTCAATTCAATTCAATTTATTTAATAAATAACTTATGTAATACAATACAATATACGCCGGGTAACTAATAGTGGAATAAATAAATAAATATCGCCAGACAACCAAATACTTATTGTATGATCCCAAACTAAGCAGAGCTTGTACTATGGATACCATACAATGATTTGGGCCTGACGTCACAAATTCTACACTAAAGGAATACACGACAAAAAAAAACTATAAACTGTATAGTCCCAAACTAAAGAACGCTTTTATATTGTAGGTATAGACGCGTATATTATAATATTAGGACAAATTATTAAGGGGAAATCAACTGACTATTAATTATTAAGTATACTTACAATATGGCTAGCACGTTCGCCAGGACAAAACTTTTGTCACAACAAGTCACTCTCCCACTTTCGTAAAGACTCCCGCACATTGAGGCGTCGACCCTCGCGTGTCAAATATTTTGCCATACCAAATCAAACTCTATTGACTCTAAGGTAAAGTTCATTCTTCAACTAAATGACACTGTCAGCGCGAGCGACTTTTGATGGCGTGGCTTTTACCACAGAAATTCGATCTTTATGTGTATGGACACATAGTTCGTTTTGATATTGCCAAAAATTTTGACGCACTCCTGGTTTATTCAACCTTTTGCCGTAACATTAAAATGCGACTGTAGTGATTAGTAAGTGCTGAGTTGGTCAGCTGGTCTAAAGCGTGCCTTTAGATAATAAGCATCTCAATTTATGTTAAATGCTCTGTATTAAGTCAGCACACTATAAATACCAGAAACGCTACTTCTGACCGTTACGTCATGGTCAATTAATACATCTCAAATGATTTGATTTAGTTGCAAATGAAGAGAGCGTGAGCAAGTAAGCCGCTTGTCTCGAACGCTATACTAATGTTATTATGTCTTTTCGACCAACTCCGTTTCAAAGATTTTTAGCGGAAACTTAATATTCCAAATGCATAATTAATACAATAGCGTTCGGCACGAATTGTTGGGTAACTTTCGATAAGAGAAAATGAGGTTCATACTCATTGTTATATTAGATCGTGCTATGAAGCCAATTGACCGTTGTTTTGTATAGTCAAACAGCTGTGTCGATTCTTTTGACAGTTTTGGTCAAATTATCGTGATCCAATGCCACATTTCATCATCATTTGGCTTCCGCAAATACGCACGACAATTTTTTTGCCAATACGAACCTGAATTATCAACCCTTGGAACTATATATACGTCATCACGCCTGTACTCCCCGAAGGGGTAGGTGGAGATGCACTGTATTTTGGTCCCAATAATGTAATAGGGGGCGAGCCTATTGCCATTATGCCGGGCACATTACCCCTCAATACGAGGGAGATTTGGCCCATAGTCCACCACGCTGACCCAGTGTAAGTTGGTGAACTTCAGACCCCTTGCTATAGACGTGCAGGTTTCCTCACGATGGTTTCCTTCACCGTTCAGTAAGTGGTAAGCATTGTTGAAAATGACATTCGCACATGAAAATTATCTCAGAGGTGCGGGTCCGGAATTTATACTTGCACCCCTTATGTTCAAGGCGGGCGTTCTTGCCCACGAGGCTACTGCTTAGAACTTGGAACCTTGGAACTAGTACATTTTTAAACGGAATCGATGACGCTAGCAAATTTAGTTGCGTAGAATTTGCCACATTCTTGTAACATAATATTTGTCTAGGCGCACGTGGCTGGTAATGTATACTAACCTTGTCCTTTCGAACAGAGCTCCTAAACATTTAGTTTCTTGTTGGCTCTTATCAGCGTGATCAGCATCTGAACCGGTAGCAGATTCGGCCATACTATTCATAAGTGCTAAGCATCAAACTAGTTGCTTGAATATGTACGACTAGCTTTCGTACGCGAAAATTTAATTCCGTCTTCAGCCCGAAAGGAAATCTTCTGCTAAATTACGAGTACCAGTCAGTAGATCTTGAGGTGTTTGTAAAAACACATTGGCCATGAGTGGGTGTGCTGCATTGCGTCTCTGCCTACCCTTCCAGGAATACAAGTGAATGTATTATTTTATTAGGGCCTGTTCTTTCGGTGGTTTCTCGATGATGCAGTCAATGTTTTCGCTTATAATACAATGTATAAATGTTAGTATAATAAATAAATTTGTATAGTATAGATAATTCAATATGGTAAATGTGTTCACAACAGAACAAACGAGAGCACAATATCCACTTACGTTCTGCTTGACTCGGTTTCTATATCTCGTGTAGGCACCGAACAGCGTGACCACTCAACGGAGGGAAACAGAAAACAAGACAAATGCCATGCAATTATATAGTTATTATGAACAAAAGGAAATTACTAGCAGAGATTTGAAAGTCAAGTTACACCAGCTAAACCTACATAATGTGATTAACTTTTAGTTCAATCCACAAATTTGTAACCCAAAGCCCTCCCAAGGCGTTGGGGCACCATTGGGGCGTCAAAATGTTTGCTAATTCCAAAACGGACTGTATTAACTCATAAAAAAAGCTCAATCTTTAACGCAATGTCATCATTAACAGCGCGGGTAGATTTTGACGCGTGCTCGTAAGCTTGTTTTACCATAGAAATGTAATCTTTATGTATTTTGACATAGGGTTGTATGCTTCCTATTGCAGATTTACCAGCACCTACGCTGGTACACGAACCCCTCCGAGCAGCGCTGGATAGTGCGCATATTGTTCATCGTGCCCATATACGGGTGCTACAGTTGGATCTCGCTTCTCTTCTTCAACGGCAACTCCTACTACGTCTACTTCTTCACCGTCAGAGATTGTTATGAAGGTAAATATTCACCATGCTATTCACTTTAGTTCATGCCTGTACGAATTTATAATTATTGTTAAGGATTGAATGTCAGTAGGTCTGTCTACGAGATATAAATGTCGTTATTAAAACTCCTTAGCTATTATGTGTATAGAGATAAGATATTTTTTTTACCTTGTTTTTTTTCATAGCAGTGGTAGCCGAGTGGTCGAACGGACGCCTTGCAATCAAAGTGTGCAAGTTCAAACCCCGGCTTTATAGGTTTATGTGCAAATCTCATTTTCATCCAAGATTATCACTTGATATGAAACGGTGAAGGAAAAACATCGTGAGGAAACCTGCACGTCTGAGGGAACTTGACTAGTTCTCGATAGATGTGCGAAGTCTGCCAACCCGCACTGGGCCAGTGTGGTGGACTATGGCCTGAATCCCACGCGCATTGGGGGGAGCCCGTGTCCAGCAGTAGAACGGGCTGTAGTTTTTCTTTACACGGATTGTACCTACCACGGTAAATCTAAAAACAAACACGATATAGATAGATGAGCCGCTCATATGCAAATTAAAATATTTTGTAATGTTGATAATGTGACGACATGAGTCTGAAACAACCTAGTTTGTAGATACATTTATCCTGCCTCGATTTGCTGGTAAATCATCACAGTGGGCGTCGCTAACAGCTAGTGTTTGATTGTGTAAATTGGCCTCGTAACACTAGACAACGGTCCTATTTGCTTTATTCTTTCCTGGTCGTCATATTTATTAAAATTTTATATTTTTAATAAGTGTCGATTCGTTTTAATTAAATTTGAGTTAGATATTTAAAAAAAATCTATAAGTAATGCGTATCTGATGTTGTCTAACTATTAAACGTTAATCAAAGCAACAGAAGGCCCATAACTTTCGAATAAAGAAGGCCACGTGTTCTACTAAAAAAAGATGCACAAGTGCATTTAGATTACATTATGGCTCCCATCTGGTTAGTAGCGTCATCTTAATCGATTAACGAGACGATCGATATATCGATTACAAGAATGGTAGATAATGATAGCTGTTGGTTTGGCGCACGGCTCAACACGCTACGTCGCAAGGTCAGTAGCCTCGTCTTGCGAGTGAGTAACATTTTGTTGACCTTACGAATTTTATAATACATGCATCTTTTGAATTCGTATTGAAAAATAACGTTATTTTTAAACATTAATCGTTTTCAATGGAAACTGTTTCTTTTTTTATCAAATTAATTTTAAAATCAATTAACAATATTCAATCATTATGTTCGCGATGCAGACCTTTAGGTCAGGGTTGTGCGCGAAAATGTATGTTTATATGAATTGATGTTACCACTAGGTCAGACACCACTAGACAATTTATCACAATATAACTCCGTTGGAGCACTCATATCGGACATGATCTGGTGTTGATCTGAGAGCGGCCATATTCATAACAAGCAATGCTTAGTTTGGAACTCTACGATGGGTAGTTGTGTCTTCATTCCCCTTTATTGGCATATGGGGAAATCGACATAGATGCCGTAGGCTAAAAACCCTACCGTGGATTTACTCCCGCCTTGTGTCACATGCTTGGGCACTTATTGACAGCTGTAGACGAGTGCAACAACCCCCGTCCTCTTCAATATATCTTATCTAGAGATGAAACGGATAGTGGTTTGGCCGGATACCGGATATTCGGCAAGCTACCAAGCTGGAGCGCCGGATATCCGGCGCTTTATCGCGTTACATGACGCTTCTTAAAGACATCTCGAATCGATCGCAATCACGACCCATGCATATGGTGGTCAGTTAATTTGCATCAGTACCTGCAGTTGTCAAGGTTTGCTAGAATTTATATTTCAGCACCTGGCAGTAGCATTTACAGCGAAAGGCTATTTTCAGAAGCTGGTCTGGTATACGAAGCTAGCGTAGTCGCCTCTTACCAACAAATGCCGGAAAGTTTGTGTTCATTCACCACAAATTGCCAATTGTTGATTTTAAGTGGTAAACTAATTAATAAAACAAATATATTTGACGTGCGATTTTAAAAATAAACGGTGTCCATAACCTATTGTGGTATGATTTGCCTTGTAATACGAGTTTTTTTTTAAAGTTTACTATCCGATATCCGGCCGGATACTGAATTACTATCCGGTATCCGGCCGGATACTGCATTACTATCCGGTATCCGACCGGATAGTGGAAATAAGGCCGGATACTGGATAGTTACCGGATATCCGTTTCATCTCTAGTCTTAACCCTCCTAACATGTTGTTTGGTTTCAGCATTCGTGATCTACAGTTTCCTGTCCCTGTGCTACGAGTACCTGGGCGGGGAGGGGAATATAATGTCGGAGTTGCGCGGGCGGCCGGTGCGCGCCTCCTGCGTTAACGGCACGTGCTGTCTCAACGGCGCCACCTACACCATCGGCTTCCTCAGATTCTGCAAGCAGGCGACCCTACAGTTCTGCCTCGTGAAGCCGGTGTGCGCGTTCATTATCATATTCTTGCAGGTAAGGTATCAATCAATAATATTAAAAAATACAGTTATATTAATGTGCCGAAAGACGCATTATTTTTTTACCTAAATGGCTAGTCTTATACGTATTGACATAGATCAGTAAGTAGACGTCAAAGTCACACGCAAAATTGGACGTGTGAAACTAGTAAATGTTAGGAAAAGCTTCCTCTTTGATATAAATACTCATTAGTATCAATGTTATTGACTATTAAACGATTTTAAAAGACGGTCCTATATGACTTATAATGTATAGTATAGCTCTCGTTCAGATCACATCGAGTAGTGTGTAACGCAGTATAACTTGATATTGGTATTCTATTAATTTGGACTTCTGACGTGGAATTTTCGACCTTAACTTAGCTTACTTTACGGTTGATTACATTATAATATGAGATCAGCAAACGTATGATCTTACTGACAGTTATTTATGAATACATTATTTATACATATTTGTAAGCCGGCAATGGCACTAGGTAAATTAAGATGATTTTTACCCTTATCCAAATATAGGCAGATCCATCCCCAGTCGCGCGTTCTTTTTGTCAAATGTCGAGCCCGTTCCTCAAGTACTTCACCGTTTCTTCGTTATAAAAATACCAATCGAATTGAGAACCCCCTCCTTTTGGTAGTCGGTTAAAAAGGGATGGCGCACGCCTTCGTGATGACGTAATAGTGTACATACTTGGTTTGATATTTCCTCAAAATCGTATAAAATACCACTGAGTGACTAATGTCTATAGTGAACAGGAAAATGTACCTCAATAAATATATTAACTCAATTTGAAGCAATTAACTAACTACTAACTGTCCTAGATGCATTTGAATAATGGCAGCAACATAATGGCGTCATATGCCTCACTAGGCGTGAAGACTGCGAATTTTTTGCCAATACTAAAACAAACTGTAGATAGAAAAAGCTAATTCTGCAATGAAATGTCATTGATATCGCGAGCGAATTTAGATGCATGGTTGCATAGATTTTACCAAAGTAATTCAATCTTTATGTATATTGACACAGAGTTCGAATTTGACACGCTTGTCTTGAATCGCTCGCGTCAAACGAATCTTGTTATTAACCATTTAACTCGCACAACAATATACTCACAATACATAAACATGCCTGCCTTTTAATTATCGGGAATATTTTTTTTTTTGCTGACCATTCATCTAATTTCATCGCCAGCGTGGTGGACTATGGCCCAAAATCTCCCTCGTATTGAGGTAGAATGTACCCGGTATAATGGCAATAGGATCACCCTTTATTGGGACCAAAATACCTCGGCGAAGTGTGGGAGCACTGCAGTGCATCTCTGCCTACCCCTTCAGGGAATACAGGCGTGATAATTTATTTACTTATTTATTTATATCTTCCCATTTCTCGTCACAGTCTGCAGGCCACTACCACGACGGCGATTGGTCTCCGGACGGCGGGTACCTGTACATGACGATCCTGTACAACTTCTCCGTGAGTCTCGCGCTGTACAGTCTCTTCCTGTTCCTGGGCGCCACCCGCGAGATGCTCAAGCCCTTCGACCCGGTGCTCAAGTTCTTCACCGTCAAATCTGTCATCTTCCTGTCGTTCTGGCAAGGTGAGTTATCAATGACTCCAAGAAAATTTACCTGTTTTTTAATGTTTACAAGTGTAAGTGGGAGTGTGTGTTTACAGTTCGATCATCGATGGTGATAGTGATAGATACCAACTATGATATGCGTCCCGACGCCAACTACCATAAGCGTCGCGACGCCAACTATAATAAGCATTCCGACGTCAACTGTGAGAATCTGCCCGACGCCATCTATGACAAATGTTGGGATACCAATTGCAGCGTTGGGGCTCTAACTATAATTATCGTCGCGAAGACAATTGTGACAATCGTCTAGACGCCCTCTGTGACAATTGTTACGATGCCAATCACGATCCACGTCATGACGCCATCTGTGATATATGTTGTAACGCCAACAGGCAAAAGCCATGTTCAGTACAAAAAGCTCAGTGACGTAATTTTCTCGACAAATCTGACAGTTGAAAGAGATAAAACTTATGTGCCTATTGGGGGTAAAAACTTGTTATAGTGAGCGTGTGTGTCATGCCTAATAATATATTTATAAACGATGTCAGGTGTCGCCCTCGCCATCCTGGAGAAGGCGGAGGTGATATCGCCGATAATGGCGGCGAACAACGAGCCGACGACGGCGGGCACGGTGTCGGCCGGCTACCAGAACTTCCTCATCTGCATCGAGATGCTCGCGGCCGCCGTCGCGCTGCGCTACGCCTTCCCCGCCGCCGTCTACGCGCGCGCGCACCGCGACCCGCACCGCTCCGTCACCATGCAGTCCATCTCCAGCAGCCTCAAGGTACACCACACACACACACACACATTACACACACACACACACACATTACACACACACACATATACACACACACACACATATACACACACACACATAGGTACACACACAAACACACAGAGACACACACACCCACACACATAGAGACACACACACCCACACGCATAAAGACACACACACCCACACACATAGAGAGACATACACACACACATGCACACACCCAGTAGTATTAAGGCCTCTGGTGTTGATATATGTTATAATTTCCAGGAGACGATGAACCCCAAGGACATAATGACGGACGCGTTCCACAACTTCCACCCGCAGTACCAGCAGTACACGCAGTACAGCTCGGGTGAGTGCACTCGCGAGTAGCCCCTTGTCGCGCATGCCCATACCGCCGCCTGCTCGCATTATTATTTGCCATTCTTATATCGACCGTAAATGTATTTTGTTTAGATTGTATTTGCCATGCTAAACATTTTTGGTGTACATCATTTAGTTATTTAGCAGGATGAACTGACACGGCAGATGGTTAAAACTCTGATGGTTCATAAAATATTGAGTATTTGAACCCATTCTTCTCACGGTTACATAATACAGAACTGCATCTAAGTTATATACATGGGAATTAAGTGCAATCAGAATTTTTGACAACACCATATTGCGTCCATCGTTTACATTTTAATTGGACCCAATTTTAATATTTTATCTGATGAATTTTGTTATAATTAAATGGTTGATGATAAATCTTGGAGTACCTACTTAAATATGACTGCGGAAATACAAAAGCAGGGTAACTTATATATATTTTTTATTTATATTTTAGTTTTACGCGACCAGGGACCCAATTCTCGCAAAATGGACATCATGTTTAATTCGATATTACGTAACAAAACGTCGAATTAGTCGAATATTTTCGTCTGGTTTCGACATATCTCGAATTAGAGATAATGTCATACATGCGAGAATTGCCCCGCATAAAGAGATTCTTCATTTTTTGTTTTTACGCTGGGCCCTTCTTATTGTTTTGATTTTATTTCCTTTCAGATGTCACTTCTCAACTGCCTTATGAGAAGCTATAAAGCTCTGCCATAGCTGTGCTCTGCATGAAGTGCATTCGTGTCTGTCTGTCTGTTTATACATAATATATAAAAAATACCATTATGCCCGAGCATGGAAACACCACTAACAAATAATACCGGCTCATTTATTCATCGTCCAGATATGCTCGCATTTAGTGAAATTTATATCAATATGAATATTAGTATTCAATGTATTGTTTTTTTTTCTCATTGTAAACAGATATTTATTTAAATAACCACTATTTACAATTTGGATATGCGCGTTTGTTTTCAATTACTAAAAAGAAAAGACGAATTTGAATTTATGTTGTGAAAATGGTTTTTTTTTATTAGGATTAATTAAAAAAAATATTGACAGTAGTTTTTCGCGACTCTAGTGAGTGGACTATTAAGCCCAGTGCACACTGGAGCTATCAAACCGCGCGTGTCGAAATTTTTGCAAATACGAAAACGAACTGTATTGTCTCAATTTAAAAGCTCATTCTTCAACGAAATGTCATTGACACCGCGAGCGAATTTAGAAGCGCGGTCGCATGGCTTTAACCACAGAGATTCAATCTTTATTTATATTAATACAGAGTTCGTTTTACCTTATCTTTTTTACCAAATATTTATGATTCAGTTTATAATTCGTAAAATTACATAAATACCGTTCCCCGTTGTTTTAATTCCCCGTTAATGTTATCGCACATAATTCGGGCGTATCTGGTTATATAAACTTAATTTTACGCATTCATAAGTTATAGAGATTACAATAAAAGAAGCACATTTGAAAAACAAACGTGTTTTACAGTTGGTAGGATTCAAATTGGTATGTCACGGTTTTCGGTGCTCGGTCACGGACCCTATACGTTAAGTTTATTTTTTTATAACGTCGAGGTATTTGACTAGTCCGAAACGCATAACGAATTTTATACGAAAGAATAATATTAGGTAAGGACACATTGGTTGATTTTTCATAAACATCCATGATTCTTGCATTTGACAATCAGGTAAGAGACTAATTTTGTCCTGTCATAAGGTTCAGAATTGCGTGATGGGCTTTGCCGTTGAAGTAAGTGGATCACACAATATAATAAATCAGTGGAGGCGTCTTAAACTGACAATTTAACTTAGAGACATTACACGGATTATATCCTTGCGTTGCTAGAGAGAGACAAGGTTATATGGAAGTGCAACTGTGAGTGTGCCTTTCTTTGCGTAGCTTCTGTCTCTGTCATGCGTCTGATTTGATCGTGTGTAGGCCGCAGTAATGTCTTTTATTCGGACTATTCATTGCCATACAGATAAGTATTTACTTTGTACTTATGCCTTAGTTATGTGTCGTGTAAGTTTTAGCGTGTTGGGCTCTGCCATAGACAGACTGAACACCTTTCTGAATTCGAAACCATAATACATACACATTAAGGTTGTAATTGTATATACAACAATTATGCTTTTAAGTGTTTTTAAATTCTAAATTGTAGATTTTGAATTCAGAACGATATTCCGACTGTCAATGCTGACCTTAAATGTTTCGTTTTCTGTGATTATAATTTCTTTTTTTTTTGTTAATTCTCTTATAGTTACAGGATGTGATCCTTAGTTGAATGCTAGAATTCATAAAGTAGTCCGAAGTTTTTTTGTTTTTTTTTTTTAATTACAAGTATTTGGCATTTATCGGGTTGATTTTGTATATTTTTACACTGACTATTGAAGCTTAGTACAGATGGAGGTGTGACCATAAACGAAACACTGTCATCTGGACGTAGCATTATACTTTCTTTAGTTTTGAAATCCATACAATTTGCCAGACCAAAGAGCGGCATTCCGTATTTCTACGTGTCCGCGCTAAATGTCGATGCGATTCGCCACAGCTTTGTTATAAATGCTTTAATACAATAACTTAATATAATTTTAACAACCTGTAAAGCCATACTGTTTTCATTTCCCCAAAATAATGTTATCATAATATTGTTTTATAAATAGGAAGTTACTTTTTCTACGCTAGCTATAGTTTTCGATTGAAATTTTAAATCGAGTAACGCTGTTTAGGTTTAAGTTTAAATAATTATTTTCTATGATTTACCACAGTTTGATTTAATTAAATTAAAAAACACTTGTATTTTTCGCCTCTCATTAATAAATAAAGATTACCTACCTATAATTTACTTTTATTATAATAATACTACTACTACAGCCCTTTTAACGTCCCACTGCTGGGCACGGGCTTCCCCTCAATACGAGGGGGATTCAGGCCATAGTCCAACACGCTGTCCCAGTGCGGGTTGGCAGACTTCACACATCTATCGAGAACTAGACAAGTACCCTCAGATGTGCAGGTTTCATCACGATGTTTTCCTTCACCGCTTCATAGCAAGTGATAATCTCGGATGAAAATGAGATTCGCACATAAATCCCAGAGGTGCGAGCCGGGGTTTGAACCTGCACACTTTGATTTGCAAGGCGTGCGTTCGACCACTCGGCTACCACTGCTTAACTTACTTAATATATTTTTAAAGTAGTAATATTAGAGTAGGTTAGACTACACTGCTGAAATAAAGAGGTAAGAGACAATTTTGTATTATTATGCTTGTTAATTGTTTATTTGCCGCATGCTTCCGTTGAATGTTAGTTAAAATCATGATATATAACTACAATTAGATCACTTTTCATGATTGCATATATTTCATAGCAGTTTATCGAATTTTTCAGTGTTTCAACAGTATTGTATTATACATTTTAACATGTATATAATACGTACACGATATTATGTTTCTTTGTACAGGTAAATGTTATGCCAATAAGTGCTATTATGACTTGCGATAACATTAATAGATTATTGTTATGAACGAATACAGCACGCGGTAGTTTAGCAGCCAAGTTCCGCATTTGACATTCACTGAATGCACAAAACACTGCCTACTTAGTCACAGGATATAAAAACAATTTCTACAGAATAAATGCACTGACACAGCGTGACTAATCAAATTCCATTTGTATGTATGTACACACATACCATTGTACAATGTTTTGATTGAGCAGTGTGAGATAGTAATTTGTTAATCAATAGTGATTATTTATTATGTAAATGATGTACAATAACAACATCAAACAATATTTGAAAGCACTAAAATATTGCTATCTTGCTCATACATAACGGCCGTAAAAACGATGACAATACGGTAGCTTAGTGTAGGTTCGTTTGGTGCCAACAAACGCTATCAAAGTAATGCTATTTGATCGTCGATCCTATTAGGCACTCTTGTATGTTTGTCTGAGCATCACTGTAAAACTACTGAACCTGTTTCAATGGAGTTCTTCCATGAAAATATAATATTGATAGATTTAGAATATAAATTTTCATGCTATGTCTATTGGGGGGCAGAAGAAAATATCTAACTTATTTACGGCCGATTATAATTACGGAATCTGCGCTAATGACATGGTGAGCCATAGCTAGTAAAACTCTTCCTCACCAAGATTTATAAGCGAAAAATTACAGCCAAAATTTATGAATTTCATCCATAAAATTAGCAAAAAATAGGCAGCAATAATACTTCTGATTAACATTATTACTTCAACACTGCCGCAATTTTATCATGGGCATACTAAAGTATTGATCATGTGTTAGTGATGCGCGGCGCGGGCGGCGGGTGCGGGGCGGGCGGGGGCGGGGGCGGGGCGGGCGCGCGGGACGAGGGCGCCGTCCTGGCGCCGCGCGCGCCGCCCCAGCGCGTCGCCACCATCAGCCACGCCACCAACTACCACGAGAAGACCACGCTGCTTAGCTCCGACGACGAGTTCCAGTGAACTGACAACAAATACGTACCCCGATAGACCCGTCATCAATGCCACACACGTTTAAATCATAGTTAGCCTAGTCTACTAGATATCTTCTTGGCTCACGTGCTAGCCGGCGCGTGTAACAAGAAAATACTTGTCACAGTGTTATGTCGCGCGTATTTTTTATGTGAAACATCTAATGGCGTGCTTGGCGAGTGAGAGCAACTGTTGATGCCGTGATGCGAAAACTTCGAGCAGCTCCGTGGCTCCTCGGTACTCTCCGCCGCTTAGACTCCGCCCACCGGCTGACTCCTCTCATTCGCCGCTACGACACTTCTCTCTCTCTACTCTAAATAACATAACGCTCCGCGACGGCTACGGTTTTTTGTGCCATACCAAAATAAATTGTATTGAATCATAAAAAAACTTAATTCTCCAACAAAATGACACTGACAGCGCGAGCGATTTTTGACGCGTGGGGGCGTGGCTTGAAACTTTACGCAATTTATCAAAATATACGTGACGCACCTATTTATGCTTAAACGTGTGTGTAGCTCCTTAGTTTGTTGTTGATATTCGAGTATATCTGGTCTCTTCCCTCCTCAAGCAACTATGACGAAATGAAATACCTACAATCATAATATTGTGAAAATAGATTATTACTAATTTATACACACTTCTAGATATACAATTGCCTTGTCTGAATAAGCTATAAATATACTTACAAGTCTTATCTACAAAGTCACGTACTAGAAAATATCGTCTTCTCACAAAAGCTTTACTTATCATTTTTTGATCATAAGACTTATCTAGACACACGGCTGTGTGCAAGACCAAATCTATGCAAAAGGTATAGGTGTTATTGTTTAAATTACAACTTTGAATATCAACAACAACAAAAATGTTTAGTGTTAAGGCTATCTTTTCTGAGCCAACCAGTACATTTTAACTCGTTTATAACTAAAATACATATATTTTATGTTTAACTCAGAGGGTAGGAACAAATTTTAAAACAAATGTTATTTTTTTGGCGACAGCTTGGTCTAGTGATTCGAGGGTAGGCTGCTCGGTTCACTGCACCGGGTCTTTGCGGGTTCGATTCCAGTCTTTGGCAAATTTCGGAATTTGCCCCAGTCTGTGTATAACTGGGATTGCCCCCAGTCCATTTTATGGTACCCATTGTACAAGCATTGTTTAGTTTAGGATAATTAATGAGTAGTTTTTGTCTGTCTACTATTTTTTTTATATATTATACATGTAGGTTTGTTGATTTATGATAGAAATAGTACTTTAATGTTGAATATAAGTTCAGTACCTTATTGTTACCTAATTTATTTGTGACGCACTAAACGTCCAAAAGTATAGTATTGTAATCTATCTACAAACCATATGCCATTTGTAAAACCGATGCCAATGCCTTGCAACTTTCCATAAAAACAGGTAATTATAGAATGGACTTACTTTCAGTTACAACACACATAAAGTTAAAATACAATTGCGGTAGAATGCAATTAAAAGGTACATTAGATCTAAGTAATTTGCCCTTCGACAGAGGTTAGATAGACCATGGCGACTTCCTGATGACTACGGCTCGATATATATTATATATAAGATTCTATAGTTGTGTAAAGTAATAAATACCAAACGATACATTACAAAGATGTACAGGAAAAAGGAATTATTAATTAAATATATAGCTATTAACTTGCTATAAGGAATACCTAGCACGTCCAACAGGGTTATTTTAAAACACTCGGAATCGAATTCGGAAACGGAATCGAAAACTTCGAGTTGTCGATTCCGTTTCCGACAGCATGTTAAAACGCGATTTTGAATAGCGGACGGAAGGGCCAATCGGAAAGTTCCGACGTCGGAAAGATTGTGTGCGTTTACAAAGAACGTTTAAAAATGGTAGAAATAAAATTCGATTACAAAACAGTTATTAATACGATTTTTTTGGACCAAAAAGGCTTATATAAACACACTTATCATAATTATAAAAATAGAAATTGATTACTTATTTAAATTATCGATTTAAAACTTACTCTCCTTTATTATTTTTGATTATAACGAACCTCGAAAATTTTTACTGATACGTCAAAGTGAAAGTGAAGGATAACATCATGCCTTTGAAACCACGAAGTTTCAGAGCTACGTCATAGATGGCGCATGGCGCTGCATTTCGGAAAATAAAAACAAAACCACGAAGTGAATAATGCAGCAAGATTGTTTGCCGGCGCTGCACAGCAGCCGCCCTATGTTGTCTCCTTCGTGCTATAAGATAATATTCAATCCTATCGAAGGTTGAAGGGAATCATTTTTACAATAATGTAAAGGGCCATAAAACCACGTTAATGGGTTTATTTTAAACACTCTTTAGTACTGACTTACCTTAAATATTATGCAAGTATTTAGATAACAATTAAATTTGGTATCTAATTTATGTTTTTGTTCAATTTCGGAAGCTTTCTGCGAGGAAAAAGGTATCGGAAACTTTCGTCGATTCGGATGGGTTTATCCCATGAGAAATGTTAAAAATCGTCGGGTACGGAAATCAAAATAGCGATGGCTGGAATCCGTGACGGAAAGTTCCGATTCCGTTTCCGAATTCGATTCCGAGTGTTTTAAAATCACCCTGCTGGTTATTTAATTTCAATTGCTACTTACTTATCTACATAATTTTATGTATAAAAAAAAACAATTATTAAAAAAAAAATTGAAGATAAAATAAATATACTATTGAATCCTTAGCAAATTGTGCCTTTGCCCAAATAATATGACTAGTCTAAATAAACTAGGCTTCAAGGTGACAATGTCTAATATGAACAGTGGCGTGTGACAATGTCAAGGTGACATTAGACATTGTCAGCCTATGACTAGTCATATTCTAACTACCTACCATTAATAAAATATATTGTTTTCATGCCTTAAAAAATGAAGTCATAGGGGACTTGGGGGGCGCTGAATCTTGCCAATTGCTAAAGGTATATTCCCACTGCTGAATAAAGTCTATTATGTTATTTCACTATCACCTACAAAAATAAATATAATGTATTTTATACAAACGTCAAGGAAATTATTTTTGTTTTCAAGGCATGTCAAGATGCTTACCATATTCTGCTTCGCCGTCCAAAAGTAACTTAATAAAATCCTGTGCTATGTTTTAAGTAGGAATACTTGGATGTTTAGGTACCTAACTAAGTACCTCATATTTGGGTTCTCTGTAAAATGTATGAAGAAATTGATTTTCAAAATGTTACTCATTTTTTTATTAGGTTTGGGTTTCATACAAAAATTAATATACTTATCCGAGATTAATAATCTTGTTTTTATTAACAAGATTATTTACTTACGTGTTATTTGTGTTGTGATATAATACCTATGTTTTGTCCTAACCGTCTAAATTATGATTACTTACAATTACTTAGTTAAATAATTTAGAACTATAAATGTTAATAAGTACCACAGATTATGAAGCATTTTGAGTGTTATTATGTCATTAGCATTGAAGCAATTCAGTTTTAATTATATATGTATTTTTGTAATTGTAGGTACTAGCCATCGATATTTATTTGATTGTAAATTAAAATCTTTCTAGTGTTTATTATTTATATTTATTTTAGTTTTTCTAATAAGTACATATTTGATTTCGTAAATTTCCTATTAAAGTTAGTCAATTACCATACTTTAATATCTTGGATATTGTTTGTAATGACACAGCACGGATGTGCGTCCGCCAAGATTTTTTTGTAAATAAAAAAAAAAATTACACTAATGACATTAGAAATCTTTACACTAACTTTTCCATTTTAACCAGAATGAAGCCAATGGAGTTAAATAAGAGGCTTTCTTTTCTTATAATAAAAATAATTATTTTTTTATAATAAATTGTGTAAAGGAAAAAAAATAAAGGATTAACGTTAGATATTTTTTATTGATTACTTTAATGTTTTAGCTCCAAGTTAGTTTTAAGTACGTGAATGTATAAATAAATAACGATATTAATATACCTAATAATATAGCCTTTTACTCTTTATAAATGCTTACCTTGTGTATTTGGATGATTGCCGACCATATGATCTCTTAAGTAGTACCTAGATGGTAGTATCTATCTACGTATGTACTAAATGGATTCACCCAAGGGATTAATCAAGTTGAATAATGTCGACATTATTTTTATCTAGGTGCACAAAGTGGAATAATCTGAAGTAGAATATCTCAATAAAAATACCATAAAGTAGTTATCAAATTTTATATTAAAAATATACTTACATAGTTGAATTACAATAAATAATAGGTAGAGATGAAACGGATATCGGGTAACTTTCCGGTATCCGGCCTTGTTATCACTATCCGGCCGGATACCAGATAGTTACCGGATTACCGTTTCATCTCTATACTGGATAGTAATCCAGTATCCGTCCGGATACCGGATAGTACCTAAAATTAAAAAAACAAGGCAAATCATACAGAATAGGTTATGGACACCGGATACCGGATAGTAATCCAGTATCTTGCTGGATAGTGATAACAAGATCGGATACCTGATAGTTACCGGATACCCGTTTCTTCTCTATACCGGATAGCAATCCAGTATCCGGCCGGATACCGGATAGTAAAATTAAACAAAAGGCAAATCGTACACAATAGGTTATGGACACCGGATACCGGATAGTAAACCAGTATCCGGCCGAATAGTGATATCAAGGCCGGATACCGGATAATTACCGGATATCCGTTTCATCTCTATACCGTCATTCGTATACCAGACCAGCTTCTGAAAATAGCCTTACGCTGTAAACGCTACAGCCAGGTGCTGAAAAATAAATTCTAGCAAACCGTGACAACTGCAGGTAGTGATGCAAATTAATTGAACACCATATGGGTCGTGATTGTGATCGATTCGAGATGTCTTTAAGAAGTGCCATGTAACGCATAAAGGGAATATCCGGCGCTCCGGCCTGCTAGCTTGCCGAATATCCGGTATCCGGCCAATCCACTATCCGTTTCATCTCTAATAATAGGTATTCCACACAGATATTGCAATCGCACATAGGTGTTTTTGTACTTCAAATATAAACATATACGTACTATTGAAAAATTACTGAATAAATAACAAACTTAATTTTAAATATAGGTACATAATAATAAATTATTTAAATACAATAAAAAAATAAATGAGTTGGTATCTGTTTACCTATATTTTAAATTCATGATATTTAGATAGCTACTTATTAAAATTATCAACGTCCAATGTTAAATAATATCATTCAAATTTGACGAAAAATAGTGCTCATTAAACATTTTCTAATTATATTGTTTGCGATAGGGAAATGCTTCTTTATATAAATAGGTTACAGCATAAAGGCATAAGTATATCTCATACACGTGTTTCAATTTCGTAATAAAAGTAATTGTCATTACACCCAATAACAATAAATTATCTTGCAGCATATGCAGAGTTGCAGGGATATAAAAATTAGGTTGTATAAACTCACTTATAGTAAATTATCATAGAGAACCGTTTTTCTTTTAATCAAATGCAAACTGCAAAACTCTTGATAAACTGTATATCCCGCTACTATTATCTTAATTTACTATTATAAGATACCGTTCTGATTTTTCATATGAAACTTTAAAACTTCTATTGTGGAATAATTCAACTGATTTAAAAAAGTTTCGTTACAGAAACATCATAAATCTCATATAAGTATATGTACAGGCTTACGATCAAGTTATACAAAGCTACAGTGGCAGCACTTCATAAGTATGTAAGTATGTATTTATAAATAAAATTATATTTATTATGTTCTAATTAACTAATATGCCACCGAGCTAAAGGCATCTAAATCACAATTCTCTAAATCAGGCTAAGCCTCTTAGTTAAGACGTTGAAGAGAGATATGCAAAAAATCACAACATAGTTTTGTGTACCGACCCATAGTGAGCTTCTTTCGCGAGCGATCAGATTGTACAAGGTGCTCGGTCCTAAAATAAAATTGTGCAGTGCTAGGAACGGAGTCAGTTTTCCATTTTGAGCAATCACTATCTAAAATGTTTTCAGATTACCCTTCATATAATGTCATTAGTGTAATTTTTTTAATAAAACGAAATAAGTAATTTATTCTAAAATCAAAATCAGTTCCGGTCAAGAGACAGTTAAATAGTAATTAATTATGACATAGATAATCTAAAAGCTTACAATGAGAATTCAGCTAAATCTTTTACAACTTTGATCGTTGGCAAAATCATAGTTGTACTATTTCTAAATTAAACGATGACGTATCGGCAGGTAGTTAAGTTCTTAAATGGTAGGTATTTACCTACCATAGTATGTTTTTTTTTTCTAATAAGTGCTTCGTATCAGCAAAAAGTTCGAAATGAATAAGACACTACTGAATCATTTAGCTACAAAAGGTTTTAATCGAGCCACATATGCTTAGCTTATATTTTGAAAGTAGAAATCTTAAGTTTTACAATCTGAACCAGCCAGACCTTTTATACCTACGTCTCTGGATCGCATTTCAACTCCTTACTAAACATTATATAATTAGTACATTGTACTTTATGAGTTCTTTATGAATGAGTAGGTAGGTAATTGCAGAAATAAGATTTTTTTTCGGTTTGTAAGTTTCACGAAATAGTCTCTGAAAACTAACTCGACAACTTTTTATTAATTGAAAAATATAATCTCATGCTTTAAATTATATTAGTAATATAAATGATAAGTAGGTAATTTCTATAAAAAATATTCCTATAATAATCGTTTTCAAAGCTCAATATCTCCGTAATAACACATAACTAGATACCTTTAGATGCTCTTATCGATCACGCTTAAGCACGCCGTATGCTTTAAATTCTCAACAATAAACATTTCCTTAACCTAGTCTCATTCTCCAAACTTAACTATTATTTGCAAGTGACATACTACAAGTTTCACCGCAAAAGAAGAAAGCGGAGTGATTTAACAACACCCAAGACTACCACAGCCGAGATTCATTTAACTCCTATCAAATATATTCACCGGGTAGCTTTCACAAAGACTTGGTGGAACACACAAGTGCCTTTTTCATCATACAACCTCCTACACGTTTACCAGAAAACTACCGCTTTACTTCCCCCAAATCATTACATTTTAAACCAGCTTGTACGTAGGTACTAAATAATCCTTTGTAAAGTTAAAAATATTGAGATTATATTAGGTCTACATAATGGTCGTGAAATGGTCGTCTAGCATTTTTTAATGGACGTGCACTAAGTCACTGAATGACTCCTCAAAGGCGAACAGTTTTAGAATTTAACATTGCATCAATTCAATCATCAATTTAAAATTGCTTCACGACATTTGAACAATCCCAATTAATTTGCCATTCTAGATTTTCAGTTTCCATTTCACTTAATTTCGTCGACAAACGTTATGTCCAAATATTGGCGACGCTTGAAGCGAAAATGCTTTGAAAGGTAGCGTCGAAGCTACAACACATTGTCCGTCGAGTGCGCGGATGCGGATGTCAGCGGATGCCATTGTGCGGATGACAGTGGGCGGATGTTGGACGAGGCGTGGGTGCGTGCTACGAGCACCGCTGCACGGCGCGAGATCTGAAAAATTGCAATATTGTCGTATCCGATTGAATTTCCTTTTAAAGTTGGTAGTTGCTACAGTGAATTATTGTGATATAATATGGTTGTTTTTTTTACAGAGATTAGCAATAGTTAGCGAACCGGTAAGTAGTATAAGTTACAAGTGTCTATATATATCCAAAATGACATGAAAAAATATTGGGACGATTGAGAGCAATCGCTGACGAAAGGTCAGCCTTATCTTTGGTAAACTTGTATTGGGTATTGGGACGCAAAAAAGGGAAGCCTGACTTACAGCTGTATCCTATATTTCGCCTAATCTGTCTAATGGTAACTAATGGTAAAATTAAGACTATTTTTTGTATAATCAGTCTTAGTCTTCCACTATAAATGAGGATCTAAACAGGTGTCCGAATCCGACCTAATGAGGAGGCCGAAGCTTACCCCTCGACGAGTAAAAAAGCTAAAAGCTTGTCTATGCTATCACTTTATTTATACTATGGTTTAGCCATCTTGATATCTAATCTAGGTGCCTAAATTATGAAGTATACATGGCTAGGTATCTACTACCTACCTATCTAGTATCTACAAATAAAGTATTGTATTGTATAGGTACGTATTGCAGTTACATACAACCCACAACGCTGGAAATTACTCTGAATGTCAGCACGACGTAAAATTTTATGACGGGTTCGTGTCCTCTCGATCGTTAAAATGAATGCTGGGTTGATGCGAGACCACGTACCTACCTACCCAAACTTTATTCAATTCTTGGGTAAGTATTGAATTGTAATGTTGATTTCGATAGGTAATATAGGTTTTCTAGAAAAACAAGCTTAGTGATGTAGTTAGTTAAGTACTTGTAATGAAGGGGATTGGATAGAAAATAAGATAACTAAGATGCTTATCTGCTTCTAACTAGAAGCTTATTGAATTACCCAGATATGTTAGTTACTATCATTTCAAAAGCGAGATATATCTCATTGCCAGAGTTCTACATATCAACTAATCAGAGAAGTAAAATTGGATTGGGCGTTTTTAGGTTTTTAATTTTAACTTCACTAAATTCAGTACCTAAAGGTGGAGTTTCTCAGATTCGACCTGTACTAATGGCATTATTATTATACTTCGTTTCCCATACAGTAGAATGTCTACAAACAAGAGAGGTGAATTCCAAAGGTGAATTTCCATTCTGGTGAATTCCAAGCAAACGGAGGCGGTAGAGAACGCGTTCCAATCTCAACAATTGAATGGTAACGCCGAGACCACTTGGAGTTGTGGATAATGGCCAAGCGCCAAGAGGCTGTATCCCCGGGCCCGTGTTGTGTAGCTGGCATTATTTACAAAACGCTTCATTAATCCCGCGCCGCATCGCGAAAATCCTTTCAGATGTTTTCCTCGTTCACAATTGCTTTATGATCGTTGGAGGAAATCTATTGTTGGATATAGGGATATTATTGCTGAAATATTTAGTTGCGAAAAAGGTTTTTGTTGAGCTTATATTTATTCATTGATACGATGAGTTTGTTAATGTTTTCTTTTGTTGTTACGGTACGTATATCTTTAGATACTTAGAAGACCTACTATGTTAAGCGGCGAAACGTCGCGAAGCTATTATAAACAAGCACTTTTCGCTGTGATATCAATTGTTGCGATGCTCTTAAACAGGGGTGTCGCTATCCTGTGATTATCAACGTCGCGACGCCGTAACATCAAGCGTCACGACGCTGTTGTGAGAACTCATAACCGCGAATGTCACTATTTTCTCATAACTGTGCGTCGCGACACCCTAATAGCCAGCATTACGGGAGATTGAGTACTACAGACATTCAAATTCCTAAACATAGTCTCTGAAAAACATTAACTATAACTAGGTAGGTCCTACTAAAATAAAAAGTTACAAAAATAGTAAGTTTTATGACATAGCTAACTAAAATGCAGAGTGAGCGTTAAACAAGCGTCGAAACAAAAGGAACAATGACCTTGTGAGCGGTGATTACAGCCCTCCGGCGGGTGACGTCACTACATGGAGCCCGGGTGCCACTGCACCGAGGGAATCACCCAGGCGCAGCCGCCACTATGCCAGGCATAACAAATAAATTACATGCAGGATGTAGTGGCGAAAATAATCTTTGACAACTTAGGTATAATAGCATGACAATGTATGATTTAAATAAACTTGTAGGTTAGTTATCTTTTTACTAAATTGTGACTTGTGCATAACTTGAAAGTTAATATGTGCGGTTGTAGATTCCATGTGTTAATGATCCATAAAAATATAGACAACGTTATAATTAGGGACAGTCTAAGAACGTAACTAACAGTAATCGAGCAACGAGTAGAACAAACAATACTTATTTAAGATTTTCCGATAGGTACTCTACTGTTTTTCAATAAATTGTTTTATTTTGTGATCTGGATTTGATGACTGGGTAGGTACCATTTGTTTTTTTTGGTCATCCGCCATCTAATCACATACATCACCCATTTATATTTATAATGTGTAATTATTGAATTCGCTCTTGCTATTAATTACTTGACACTGGCCTGAAATACTAGCTAACCGTAGGTGGAGTCATTCCTCATCTTATTCCATTACATATAAAAAGGTATTACGTAAAAAAAGGTGAAGAAGAAAGTGCCATTGTCACTCACCTAGGTGATGGCCTGTGCGGCGACCCCGGTGGGGAAGACGCCGGCGACAGGGCTGGCGTGGCGGGCGCGGAGGCGGCACGACGCCGCGAGTACTCCGTGCCGCCCACCGCCACGGCCGTGCCGCCGCCCACCGGGTCCGTCACGCGCGTCATGCTCAACCCTGACGCTGAGCGGGACGGCCGGGACGGAGCTGACAACCCCAAAACCCCGAAATTTATAAAAAAGAACAATTAATTAATATCGCGAAACTGGCTGTCTGGAAGAAATTTCTATAAGCTATAAGTCCGCCCAATTGTACATAGCTGCTGTATTTAGACTTAAGGATGTTGTATTTGTTTTTCATTGTTTAGTGTACAATAAAGAGTACCCTTTCTATAAGAGATGCTCATTCGCGAGAAAGAGGAAGACATTACAAAGGTATCTCACGTTTTGTCTTGTCGGCTGTGTTATGCAGAAGTCAAGCACTAACCTCCAGTATAGCTATAGAGTCCTGCAGGCGAGGACCTCGGCCGGTACCCCGACGCCGTGGAAGCGGTGGACAGCGTCGAGGGCGAGCGCCTCATCCCCGCGCCTTCCCCGGTCCCCGCCGCGACTGACGGCTTGCGGGGCCGCGGTTGTCTCTTCGATCCTGTTCTGCATACTCCTGACGTGAGAAGGCGATAATACACGCTATAGTCGGTGCGGTGCGGAACTTTTAAGTGCTAATGGTTAAATGAATGGAGACCAGCGATCGTATAGACTTGCTGTACCTAGTTGCAGCATAGCATGTGGGCTCAGAATTCACTTATGTCACGGAATATTTTGATTCTCTCTCTCGTCTGAAATAAGACAGAGAACGAGCGAGCGAGCCCGTGACTGAGGTCTAGTCTTGACATACGTGCTAACCCCATTGCTGCTGCGTCGAAGTTAGCGTTCGAAAAATAATTGCGATGGTTTATTTAAATAGGTGCTAGTGTCGGTATGTGCATTATTTTTAAACACCAAATTACATCAAAGTTAAAGTCAATCAAAGTCAGCCAAAGTTAAAGACAATCGTAGATATGGTTATACCTACACCTATGGGGGGAAAGACATTCTATTTTATTGTAATCTACTCACACCTTATCGAAACGTGATCGCGACTGAGAAGATTTAACATGAAACTCTTATTTGATACATATTTTAATACATTGAGATCATAGGGTATGTAGATTGGTGGGTATTTACTATTGCTTATATAATTACCCATCTACATAACTACTAATAATGCAAGTTTGCAAATCTATTGGCATATAGTTATACGAAAATATCGAGCTTTGGAGTAGGATAATGAAGATAGAAAAATCTCTAGGGGTAAAGTGCTTATTACATTTAAAATTGCTTATTTCTAGGTTTATGTTTTTATCATTTATTTCTAGGAAAATTTCAAAAGTAGAGCGTAGAGTTCAGCGAATTTATGAAATTCTTTTACAAAAACTCGCGGCTCCATCATTCTAGTGCACCAAAACATTTTTGCACTTCTGCTTATTAACGAAGTACTAGCTAACCAATTACGGGTAGCAGATATCTTGTCAGATGTTTGTTCTTTCGATATGAAAGTTGATTCAACACTAAGAAGAAAATGATGTAAGTAGTAGTAGTAGTAGTGATACATGCTGCGGTGTAATAAAAATTATAAAATATTTATAAATATAATACGATTAATTTGATTAGGTAGGTGTTAATGATGGCTAAAACACGTACCAACCAAGTTAAATTTTGATCGTAATAATGCAAACAGAACTCTCATGTACTTATGACAATGCACCAAATGAAAGAATTCAGTAAAACCAGTAGTTGTAGCATGGGCGTCAAGACTAGACGTATGCCACAGTATATCTTGATGTTGTCCCTTTCTTTCGTATGAAATTAGAGCGAGCAACTCCGTGACAAAGGTCTTGTCTTGACATGCGTGCTAACCACACTGATTTACACTTCTATCACGAAAATATAATCTAATTTGCATACAAACCAGGTTTATATGAGATTGCTCAACGAATTATCGCATTATGAGGTTTGGTTCATACGGTTATGACGCCAAAATACCTAGAAATAGGTCGACAAAGATTGAAAAGAAGTAATTCCTTTTGGTTCTACAGCTAAATTGGTGTCGGACACGTGACGCGAATATTGCTATACCTACCTAAATGTACTTATATTGGATTACAGTAAGGTCTGATCTCGGGAATGCGTTAAAGGATAACGAGACCTAGGAATTGAAAAGACCTTGGCCTTTGGTCTTTGTTGAACGGTTATTATCCAATAAAATAATAATTGAATAAATGATTTACGGGATGCGAACTCAACCCAAGTCTTTTCATCTTCGTCCTGTGGCAATTCTAACAATTTATCGATCTAAAATGAGACATTTAAAATCTAACTAAGATTCTTCTTTTAGTGAAATGATGATAATTTAATGGAATAAGATGAGGAATTTCTCCACCTGCGTTTAGCGGGTATTTCAGCCAGTATCAAATAATTAATAACAAGGGCAAATTCAATAAATACACATTAATAATAAAAAATGATGATGACAGTGATAAAGATGACGGATGAATCCTAACTAAGATTGCTTTTATATTATATTTATTACCCATATAAGTTAAGTATCTACGTCAATGATAATAGGAATTCTAAGAAGTTCCAAGTAGATAATTCATCCGCCATCTTTATCACTGCCACCACCCAGTTTAATTAACACCAACATGTGTATTTATTAAATTTATCCTTGCTATGAATTACTCGACATTACTGACAATTTTTTTTTTCCGTCTAGCCCCCTTTCGCAACGCGCGATAAGGAACTACGTTCCAATAAGAATAATTTAGGGAAGTGATTGTTTTTGATCCAGTAAATAAGGTGTTTCAATTCGTAATGAGATGATTGGTGACAGAATTTACACTGAATAGTTGGTATAATGGTTTGGTACCTGTAGGACACTGTCTCCCCATGGAGCATTTCCCTTCGCAGATAGTGCGCTGGTTCAGCATGGTCTGGTACGAGTCCAGCATGACGCGGCACTCCGAGAGGTCCCTGTCGGCTAATGCTAGGGACGGATAGCGTTCCTTCAGTCGTCTCCTTTCCTACAAATTATACATCATCATCATCATTACGCCTGTATTCCACGAAGGGGTAGGCAGAGGTGCACTGCAGTGCGCCCACACTTCGCCGTTGTTATAGATGGACATGGTAAGCGTCGCGATGCTCACTATACGGTCTGTCACTTAGTGACTATTTTGAGAAAAAACTGACTGTTACTGACCACCGTTAAAAAAACTGACTTTGCTGACCAGTTTCGACGTACTCGTATGTTATAACAAAACGGAGTTCATGGAAATAATAGGCAGAAATATTATTTTATCAAAGATTTCAGTACGTATCACCTAATACGATAAATATTTAGTGCAATGTCGTGCAGGTTGTCACGAGCCCGCGCCCCGCCCCTGGCGTGCATAATGACTGTAACTTTGGGCCATAAATTTATGTTGATTCATGGTTCTACTCCGACACACGACAATACACACTAGTAGGTAAGTTTATCGGCATCAGACATTTTATTGACTGAGTTATAAAAAAAGAAAGACGAGAAAGCGAAAGACGTATCGCTTTTACGATTACTCTGAATCACAAGGTTAAAAATATATTTGTGTGCTTTTATAAAACATAAGCTGAACTGCTGAACCCACGACTTCGTACGTGTTAAATTTAGGAACCCAAAATGAATATCAATTTTCAATCTTAAAAACACACACCTACGATGTCTCCTTCTAGCCTACGAACCTCAATTGAGGTTAGTACCTACTTAATTACTACTTCCAAATGTTATGAATCTGGTAGGTATAAGCAGTTGTTGGTCTCTATAAACCCTCCGAGTTGGCTACAAAAGTGGGTATGCATTGTAGTTCGTAAGTATTGATTTGTTTACGCGGCCAAATGAGGCGAGGTTGGAATTCGCTTGCCTATTTGTTACGTTTTCATACCATAGGCGTGTGTGGTTTCTTTTTATCGATCGCTGCCACCCGAGACAACTATTATTATAATATCTACCCACTGTAGGTAATTATGTTAGGCTTTGTTTTTTTTTAACACTGGTGAAGCTTTTATCAAACTTATCTGATTATACTCTGTGTTGATAACTATTTGTTTTATCCTTAATCAAACTGTTCTATCTATAATAGGTTTTGATTACATTTTTTTTTTAAATGTAGGTAATAAACCAATCGACTCTCTTTCCCCATAGACATTTGTTTTTTTAATCTTTAATATGTTTTTCTGCGTACAAATAATAAAACACTAGTGGTGAGAAACCAATATGAACGAAACCTTATTTTGAAATCAATACGAACCTTAGAACTTTTAAACTTGGGCACGACATTTAACCCAAAAAAGACCAGAGGGGTAGGAACTGCCCTTATCATCTCACAAAGATGAATGTAACACAGCAGACAAGTCAAGTCTTACCTCTACCAGCTTATAAGTCTCGAACTCCTGCAGTTGCCTTTGGAAGCCGAGGTTGGGATTGGCGACGGCGCGGCCTGCACGTACAACCTTCAGGGCTTCGCGCCACGTGAGAGTTGTCACAGACATAATATATGCCACGGCTACTGTCACGCTGCGAGACATGCCCGCTAAGCTGGAAGACGAAAACCTCGTTAATTGAACCTTCATGACAATTCTGAAATCCTGGTATTTTGCATTGAATATTATGTGTGCTTGATTCTCTTCATTATAATGAATTCTAGCGTGTTAAGGCAAACGCTGCTCAAATAAGTTATCCAAATCAGTTTTTTAGAAAGTTCTATAGTCTATGGTACATGTTTTGTTGTACCTATAATGCTAGTGTGACTATCTCCTACAATATAATTGTCTGTGTTCCATCAAATTAGTTCAGTATGTATCAATCATGGAGTATGATGACGTCAGACGCCACTCAGCCCAGCTGAAGATCGCAACGGGATGCGATTGACACTTGACCGAGAAAGGTGAGCGGAGACTTCAGGCCGAGCCGCGGGGAAGAAATGTTAAAGTTATTTGAAACAGACTTAATTATCTTAGCTCTCAATTTTAGCCTAGCAAACGGATTTGTAAAATGTAAGAATCACTTTATTTCCATCAACCTAACCTTTTATTACTATGTAGGTAATTAGACATGTGTACTCAGAATTCCTACTACTGAAAATGAACACAGACATTTTTTGTTGTTTGAAGGGAAGCAAAACTATGTTTTTCATCAATATGAAAGGTGTTTGTTTTTGCAGTTACTGTGGTTAAGTATAAGATAATAATATCTTGGCCGTAGCATTTCGGGCGTCTGACTAAATGGAAACCATTCCTTGCAATCTACTGCCAGGGAAAGGTATATAGATCAATGTAACATTGTAGGTATATTTATATTCCTCGCAGCAGTCTATATCGCGTGAACGACGAAGGGTGAATGTGTAATTAAGTGTAGCGTTGACGATACAATTAGCGATGAAACTGATTAATAATACCTACCTATCAACCTTATCGATACAACACTGTCATTCGCTGTAGACCGAACTGATGCGAGCGGTCAATTAAAATACTCATATAATGTGGCATGGAGCTTTATTTTTGTCGTTTGATCAGATACGAAGGGTTTTTGTACCATTTTATTGTAATAGGCACGTATAATTCCAACGTACATTTTACAAGTATTATTGTATAGTTATATGGCCTAAGTCAGGAACCCAATAATTATTTACACCATAATACACCAGGGTAGGTTGAGAAACATTGTATTACAGTGGACCCACTGTTCGCCGATTTATTTTTGATCCCAGTGTAGTAATGGGGGCATCAGGGATCGAAACATATTGTAATGGTGAAAAATACTGATTTTACTGACTGTGGGACTCGAAAATACTGACTTTACTGACTATTTTCAGAAAAAAACTGACCACTGACCACCGTTCAAAAAAGTGACTTTTACTGACTTTACTGACCAATTTCGACCGCTGAGGCGTGCCTATTGTCATTATACCGCGCTCATTTTAGCTCATTTCAGAAGTGAAAATGGGGCCATAGTACACCACGCTGGCCCAAGGCAGATTGGTGCACTTCAAATTCAATTATTTGTCACACTGAAACAAACTATTGACTCCTAAAAAAAGTTCATTCTTTAACTAAATGACAGTGCTTGCGAATTTTGATGCGTGCGGGTGTGGTTTGTACCACAGAAATGTAATCTTTATGCATATTGACACAGAAGTCGTTTTGGTATTGGCAAAAATGTTGATGCGTGAGGCTTAATGATGACGTACCAATGTATGAGGACATTCCCCTCTCGGAGTCTCGCAGCATGTATGAAGTCGTTGCACAAGCTGAAGTACTGCGTCAGATTCTGGTCGGGGGAGTCTGACGCCATAATGCACAGGTAGTGTTTGTCCTGCGAACAAGCGATCAGACAAATGGGATATGTTTTATGTCTTTATAATAATACATCATCACGAATGTATTCCCCGAAGGGGTAGGCAGAGGCGCACTACAGTGCACCCACATTTCGCCGAAGCATTTTGGTCCCGATGTAATAGGGGGCGAGCCTATGCCATTATACCGGGCACATTCCCACTCAATACGAGGGAGATTTGGGCCGTAGTCCACCACGCCGGGCCAGTGCGGGTTGGTGAACTTCACACGCCCTTCTATAGACGTGCAGGTTTCCTCACGATGTTTTCGTTCACTGTTCAGCAAGTGGTGATCATGAAAATGACATTAGCACATGAAAATCATCTCAGAGGTGCGAGCCCGGGATTTGAACTTGCACCCCTTGCGTTCAAGGCGGGCGTTCTACCGACGAGGCTACCATTGTTTAATTTTATCCATCCGTCTTTGTTTGATTGAAAAATATGAATGGAAGATGCTTAATTGTGTTAAATATACTTATAATAATGGGTTTTGTAATAGAACATCAACCAATACCTTTGAATTATAACAAAATAAAAAAGTTAATTGATTTGATAAAAAGATATTGCAATTTGTAATGCTCTAGCTGCTAAAGCCCCTAATCCTAATGCATATGAATAGTCGAAAAAAGGCATTTTCAGCAGGTACAAAAGTGACACCATAAATGGAACATTACATTATTTCAAATTTTAGGGTCCTTGTTAAACATATTAGGATGTTACTAACACTACATGGTGTATCAGAAGTCCGAAATAATACTTCGGGTACATATACAGTAGCTAATATGTGGATGTTTAGTAAAGACAGATTATACCTAACTATCCTAGTTTCCGAGTTATAGACCTTTGAATATTTGTCACAAGTATCATGTTCTAGCCTTTGCGTAGATCCAATCAAGCAGTGTAAACTACATATACGATGGGCGGCTACAAATATTCACATAACAGGACATGAAAATTTAACATTGAACTCGAGATAATACAAGTTTAAGAAATCGGCGACGAAAAAAAAGTTGAAGAAACATGTTCGAATTTCGATCAAATTTTTATACTGTGGTGTCAGCACGCATGTCAAGACAAGACCTTTGTCACGGATTGGCTCGGTGGCTCAAGAGACAACATCAAGATATTTCGCTCCATACGTCTAATCTTGGCGCTCATGCTACAAGTGCAGTTGTATACTCGATACTCTTGCAAACGTCAAAGTATTATTTCGAACTTCTGGAACATTCTGTATAATAACGACGATCAAAACTGTTACAAACAAGACAGAAGTTTTAAATATAATAATCGCGGTAATATTTGAAACCGTCATTTTAACAATCCATAAAATGAACCTTGAGCTAGCAATCCATTACCGCAAGTCACGCCATTAATCACTGGACCTGACTAAAAGTACCTACCAAAAAATATAAGTGGGGTAGGTAAGCAGTGGTAGCCGAGTAAGCAGTGGTAGCCGAGTGGTCGAACGCGCGCTTTGCAAATCAAAGTGTGCAGGTTCAAACCCCGGCTCGCACCTCTGGGATTTATGTGCGAATCTCATTTTCATCCGAGATTATCACTTACTATGAAACGGTGAAGGAAAACATCGTAAGGAAACCTGCACGTCTGAGGGAACTTGTCTAGTTCTCGATAGATGTGTGAAGTCTGCCAACCCGCACTAGGCCAGCGTGGTGGAATATGGCCTGAAATCCTCCTCACATTGAGGGGAGGCCCGTGCCCAGCAGTGGGACGTTAAAAGGGCTGTAGTAGTAGTAGTAGGTATATTATTTTGCCGAAACATTTCTATGGTTTCTTTTGTGTGTAAAAGTTACGTGACTCGATAAAGATCTTGAGGATAACAAACATAATGATCTATTCATAATACCTAGTTAGTTGGTTTCGTAGCTTTACGACCTACAAACAGTTTTTTTTTGGAAGTGTACTCTATCTCAATATTCATAAGGTTGGAATTAATGTGGCAAAAGCCACGCTAATGCACGTCAAAATACGCTCGCCTCATCAATGACTTTTCTTTAAAAACTGCTTCTTGTATGAGTTATTACAGTTTGTTTTAATATTGGCAATAAAAATACCGCGCGCCTTTTGACGAGCCTGTCGGCTCAGGGTACAAAATAACTAAAACAAAATATAAAGATACTTTTCAAACTATTACATTAACATTAATTTTCACAATTACTTCGCTTTTCGTGTTTTTCCTTTACTCTTAATACAAAAAAGTACTATATCTTTTCAGTATAAGTTAGATAATAAATAAATAAAAAACTTGAGAGGTGTCAAGGGTCACCCGGATGGAACGAAATTCCTTCTGAAATAAAAAAAAGCAAAAAAAATTTACATATACACACACAAAATGAAATCGAAATTGCCAAAACCGAAATCGAAATCACACACACATTTACAAAAGTGTCGATAAGTACTGTTGTTTGTTGTTTCTAATAAATAATTTAATTTAATTTAATTTTCTCACACACACACACATTTACAAAAGTGTCGGTCGATACTTTTAGTCTTAATTTTTTCCGTCTAGACCCCTTTCGCAACGCGCCATAAGGAACTACATTCCAATAAATATTTTTAGGACAAATTTGGAGTCGGTTGGGTTAACGCCAAAGCACCAAATCGAATAACATATCCACATTACAAACTTAGAAAGCTAGTTAAGTAGGTAAGTTCCTATTTTGTTATTTATTGAACCGCCAACTACCTATCTCCACGATCTCTTATCCAGTGGCGTCCCCTGGTGGTGAAACTGTACAACTTCACTTCGAGTTATAATGCTCCTGGGAGGAATAAACCGACAGACGCGATGATGTGATTGCTTTACGTCATAAATACGTAGTTATGATGCCATATGGTAGTTTTACTCGTACTGAGAGCTGTGTACTGTAAGATAACGTGACGATATAGTGAAGATATCTGAATTGAAATGTTAACTTCTGAGCTGGTATTTACTATTTTATAAGTAGTAGATGGATGGAAATCTATTTGCCATACTGAGCAATCTACATTAATGCAATGAACTGACTCCTGCCATAGGACCTAACGTCAGTTTATAATAAAATGCAACAAAACATTTTAGAAATCAATCAATACATTCTAGACGGAACCACACTATACAAAGATCTACCTTTACGTTTTCTTTGAAGATGTCTCTAATTGGATCATGAATACGCATTCGTGATAAAATATCTACAAAACATGTTGAGCAATAAGAAGATAAGATAACAAATAAATCTATGTTTTTTTTAAACCTAGAGAGTAAGATCTGAGGCACTGTGACCAACCGAGATACTTGTATTTAAAAATAACATTTGAAGAGTTATGTTAAAAACACACCCAATAATGTAGTAGGTAATACTCATAATAACCCATTCGAAAAGTCAATAAGTATAAAAGTCTTAACTCGGCTTCGTCGTGTTGCGTGTTCCACTTAAAGTGGAATTATTCCGATTTACTGAGTCGTTAACATTTTTTACGATCGACCTACTTGCAAGTTGAAGTCACCAAGTAAAGACGTAGGTGCTTAATCGAATGTTGATATTTGTACTTACTTAATAAAACCCCCGACACACCGGGGCGTCAAGATGCGCGCGTCAATTTATTTGTCAAAACTATAGCGAAATCCGTTTCATAAAGATTTAAATGCTGTGGTAAATGTATGGAGATATTATAACGGAGATGGCATTTCGGGCCCGTGCTGCAGTATTTTTTTCTGGTTTATCTGACTCCGCCATTGTTGTTTTCCCATATAGTTACCGTATACTATGGGTGCATGAGAAAACAACAATGGCGGAAAAATCGCCGCAGAGCTCTAAGAAGCGTGGAGTCGTTATGGGTACTCTATATACCTGTATGCAGTATACGGTAACTATATGGGAAAACAACAATGGCGGAGTGAGATAAACCAGAAAAAATTACCGCAGCACGGGCTCGAAATGCCGTCTCCGTTATAATATCTCTATGGTTTTAGTATTGGCAAAAATGTTGACGCCGTATCTTGACGTTTGTGTGCCCGGGACTTTAACCCACGTTTTAAAATTATATTTTCGAACATCGATTTACCAGGTTGATTGATTGATCCAGATGACTTGGAGATTTAACTATTAGTGTCAATCTTACTCGGAGTTCTAACTACAACCCACAATTCAATATTCCATGGTTAAGGATTAAGAGATAAAGCATATTATTATTTAAACAGATGTAATAGGAATTATTCTCCAACTTCGAGCGTACACGGAGTTGCTTTTGACTTAATTATAACGTAGTTACACTGTTATTCCCTTAGGATTGCCTGGAGTTGAACTAATTTGATGTGAGGAGCCCAAGTACATACATCTAAGTTAGATAGTTATTATAACTAGAGTTCTGTTTAATTAAATATGGTCCCAAAACACCTACTTACGAACTTATGAGAATTCAGATTCCCGTTTTTGAACCATGACCTCACAATTCGTAATTCAATATAAGACAGCTTTGTGTACTAGTCTGAGCATAGACCTCTCGGCTCACTGCACTGGGTGGTTATGAGTTCGATTCCCGCAACGGGCAAATAAGGAAATGACCTTATCTGAATTTGGGATGGTCTGAGTGTCACTGGGTTTGCCCCAGTCCAGTATGTGTTGTCTGGCGATATTTATTTATTTTTTATTAAAATTCGGCAACAACCCATCACTGGATGGAATATGTTACGAAATCCGGCGGTGGTGAAGTGAATAAGTGATGAGCCGGGTTGCCGGTCGCGGGATTCGCGCCGCGCGGGACACATCCCGTGAAATCATAATTTATATCCCATCCGGGATTCTATCCCGCGGCCTGGTTGTAAAACCCTGATCTCGGAAGGTTAATATTATATTTTTTTACTCGATAACCCCTGTAAGAGCTGCAAGGGTAGAAGTACCCTTCAGGGACAGGTTTTACGAAAAAACGTGTAATGGAAAACTATTAGACTACTACCTATACACGAAGAAGAAAAACATTAAATAGCTAATAGTAAAAACACAAGCAAGTCTAGGATAAACTGTGTAGATACCTATAAGGTTCGTCGTCAGACGTGCGTAAACGCAACCAACTGAACTGAAGCAACAAAAATTACCATTATGTTATGACTTTCGTGTATTGCATCAAACTAGCTATCGGATTACAGGACTCCCGTTAACCAGCAGCTCGAGTTTACGTTTATATATAAAAATGTTGCAGTAGGAACTGTTTATCCGTTCCTGTTAAACTCGTCACTATAAAGCAGTCGTCTTTACCGTGTGAATTGACGCTCGACACAGGCCGGTCAGCTGGTACGTCTCTGTATGAATTTGCATTCCGAACGAAGCACTGCCCCGTTCACATTGAATATGCAGAGTTGGACCGGACCCAGCGGAGCGCCGAATGCTGGCAACCTTTCATTATTTATGCGGCTTTACTACTTAGTGGGCTTTTAATTTTTTGTTAGTTCAACCCAACCCTTAGAGTTCAAAAGGACATCACGTGCGAGAATGTACCTCTTGAAACCATTTACGGGAAAGCAAATAACGCTTAGCGATCAACAAAAAAGGAAATAAAACTTGAATCGCAATATCAATCGCAAGTTATCTTTACCCGTCCAGAATTTATAAATATATTTATAGATAAATCTTTTTGATCCCTTTATCAAAACACGGTTTGAAAATAAAGAATAATTAATAATGTTATATCTAGCTTGGCAGCCAATTGAGTCTATAAGTAATTTTTCTTTAGTAAAGTATTTACTTTTGCGAATTTGTACTTGATCGATAACTGATCCCATGTTGTTTATCTTTATATGACTTTAGAAATTGATAAGCTAAACGATAAGTAAATTGATAAGTTACAATACGTTAATAAAAGCGAAAATACAAAAAAACTCACTTTAATGTGCTTGGTACCTATACATATAACGTTTGCCAGTATTAGTGGAACGCTAAAACCTTTTACCGAGAACCAGGGAACCGGGGCGCGTACCGTAAAACGTTTGTTCGGTAAAAATGAGCAAACAACACGTCCGCGTCACGAGGTCGAGGGATTCGCGCCGTCGCTTTCCCCTTCATTCAACAGGACAAGACAAAATGTGAGATACATTAATTTTGAATGGCCAAAGACAGAGAGCATCTCGGTACGAGATAATCCGTGCCATAAATCCTGTATGGCGATCGTGCCAGCCGTGTTAATGACTGACTGACACTACAGCATCGTTTTGCACAATCGTAATCACTCATCAACAATTTTGAAAATGTTTACTAAAAGAACTCATGCAAGTTCACCTCTGCATGAGAAAATAAGGAATCATCTTGTTGCAGGTCCTTTGTTATTACTATTAAGGGTAGATTTGCAGTCTACCTTAATTTGGTTGATTACCAATATTTATGTGCTTCTTGAGATTTATTAACTGTGAAAGATTTCGAACTGAGATTAATTGTTGTAAGAATAAGAGGTACCTAAACGAAACTAAATTAGGCGGAGGGGTGTTAGGGAAATAATTAATCGTGAGTGTCAGGGCAACTCGCGTAGCCGACACCGTGATGCTTTCAGTTTTGGTAATAAAGTTTTTGTTGTTGTTTCGCACAAATCCTCTGCGGTACAAGTTTCATTTTGTTTGGAACATTTTTTTGTTGTTAAAAGTTATTAATAACTTATTTACACAAAAAAATCGTCTCAAATTGGACCCCTTTGTGAGAATAACATTTTTTATTATATCCAGCGTAAAAAACAAATACTTATCAACAGCTGTTCCCAAAAATATTACTAGTGAAGCGTGGCTACAGGCAGTGTTGTATTTACTACGCGACTACGACGTAGCACATCGTAGCAATTTCAGCGATGAATTCCCTGTAAATACATCGCTACGAAATTGATGTAAAGGAAAACTGAGTTAGTACGTTATACTGTCAAGACAGTGTTCGACACGTGATGTCTGCTACGAGGCGCTGACCTGAATATGGGACAGTTGAAAATAGCTGTCTATTATTAACGAATCAATACCGATATCATATCTTATAAATAAGTCTGTCTAAATGATATTGGTCATTAAATTATTATACATAATAGTACCGTATATGCCAATCAACAACCTTATTTCACGTAATCGTATATTATCTTAAAGAATTTAACAGTGGATAAGAAAGACGTTTTTATAATTGCTCGTTCCTCTTATATTTGGTATAGACAAAGGTTATGGCTGTTTTATTTAATCTCGTCACTTTGCTTTACGCATTGAACGACAGTTCATCCAAGGCGAAGTGACTTAAGAGCCATGTTAGGCGCTATTGAGTTATATACATATATCATTGGAATCAGCTATTTTTTCTCCGTCTTCTAAGCTGAGGTTTCGTGCGAAGTTACCAAAATGGCGCTTGAGTCAATTCGCCTTTTAACCGTCAATACTACTACAGCCCTTCTAACGTCCAACTGCTGTTCACGGGCCTACCCTCAATGCAAGGGGGATTAGGGCCATAGTCCACCACGCTGGCCCAGTGTGGGTTGGCAGACATCACAAATCTAAAGAAAACTAGTTAAGTTCCCTCAGACGTGCAGGTTTCCTCACGATGTTATCATTCACCGTTTCATAGCAAGTGAAAATCTCGGATGAAAATGAGATTCGCACATAAATCCCAGAGGTGTGAGCCGGGGTTTGAACCTGCACACTTCGATTGCAAGGCATGCGTTCGACCACTCGTCTACCACTGCTATAACCGTTATTACAAAATATAAATATAGATATTTTAAATCACGAGTTGTAGATATGTTTTAACCATTTGCATTCCAAGACACAGGACAGATATTGACCTAATATCCATTTAAGTAATAGTTATCTACTTTGAATCCGGAACCAGCGCTGGCATCAATAAATCCAGACAGGTATATACGTAGTATGTTCAAATATGATGGGTAGGTTGTCTGGCTCGTAATTAATTCCGCAACGGCGGTTAGCAAATCGAATTATAGAGGCGGATCTAATTTTAAAGTGTTGCTAACGAGGCCGCGCCAGAGTTTGACAAACTGAGAAGGTAGGTGATTAAAGATAGCGTTGTACTAAACTAAACTAAACTAAAAATATTGCCGTTCTACTGATATTTGTAATTTAAGAGCAATAAGGTAAGATCTTTAGAGCTGCTCAAATATTGTATATTTAGTTGTAATTTGTGATAAACGAAATTGGGGACATTCACTTACTTAGTAACTAGATAGCCACTAGGTATTTATGGTTTCAGAAACTTTGCAGAGTGCCGCTTCGACTGTGTAGTTACATTTTAATTACCTAGTTATATTGATTCAGAACTTAAATATTGTTTTCATATTCGCACGAGTATCGAGTAGGAGTACTTCAAATTTCTAAGTATGATAAAAAAATATTTAAAAAAAAATTCTGGGCACATTATTAAACAAACTTGTAAGAAGTCCGCTTATTCCTGAAATTATCATGAAATTTCAAAAATAGTCGATAGGTCTACCTATCCTACAGAATTTTTTTCTATAGCTTTGTACTCTCGTAGTTTTGTATAATCTGTCTTCAAAAGCATTTGCAAAACAGCTGCCGTGTGTGCACCTAGTTTATTATTTCGAACTTTTGATACATCCTGTAGATAGAATTTAAAAAAAGCTTACTGAGTGTAGTCTTCTTGCCGCGTCGTGTATAGACAGTATGTGTGTTATCTTGTTTTTTTCGAGCTGCACTGTGTCCTTTGAATCCCGATAGTTCCCCACGTACAGCCCGGGAAGGACCTGGGAGCAAACAAATAAACATCGTTTTAAATGGCGGTTTACAAAAAACAAAAAAGATGGGTAAGGTTGTCGGACTTTTACCTTAAAAAAGTAAAGGTACCTTGTGCCATTAGTATCCGAGTAAACTGGCTGTGACATAGGGATTCCAGAACGGACATGACACATTTATAAGGGTTCAGATTTTTGCCATTTGGTTTAAGAACCCTAATTAACACGTTGAATGATGAGTGCGTGTGATCTATGAGAAGTGAGAACAAGTAACATAGCATTGAGTGAGAAGAATTATAGTGCAGTACATTTCTGCCTATCCCTTACGGCCGTGAAGATGTAGGTATCTCACTATCAACAAGACAAGACAGAAAACCGACATTAATGATTAACGACATAATAATTTCGAGACACATGAAATCTTTGAAATCAACAACTAATTGGTTAAGATTATATTTTACTCGCAATAATAATGGCCGTCGCTTTGTATTACAATAATTTTGAAACCGAACGGCCTACTATACAGCATTAGCAAGAAATAACATAACTGAAATTACCTAAGTTCGCCTTTGAGGCAGTTCCTGTTTTTTCAGCCTCGACTGCGAAGCGTGGTTAGAATATTTGAGCCTCTCAGCGCGTTACACAAAAGTTTTATTTTGTAACGATTATTTATGCTTTATTAGCTTAACGCCCTGAAGTAACACTTTGTATCAGGAATACATACTTAGTTATCGTTTTCGGATTAATTGCAAATTTTGAAACTAAATTTTAACTATAACTGCCCTTATCTGTCTTGCAGTAGTCAACTCAGTACAAAATCTGACAAAAATTGACAGTTAATATTCAAACATACACATACATAATACTTTATGAGTGGTGGTAGGGCAGCTGAGATGATATTGTTTTACATCGATCTGTCTACACTTCGCTACGACTTACAATCAAGTCCTTCGCATAAGATTTCAATTTCAGCGAAGCCCAGCTAAACACATTAATCTATATAGTGAAGCTCTTATTACGATCTCAGTAACGCTTCACAAAATATTCTCACAGAATTATGATTTTCTTTTTGTGACGCGCTCAAAATGATAAATGGTTTTTCATTGTCGACTCATTTCAAATATAACTGCAAAAGGAATAAAGCTTTTCGGGTCTGTTGAAACGTGGCTGCAAACCGTTAGGTGCCTGTACTTATTTACTACTTACTTCTGATAATACAGACGCGAATATGATGTATTTCGGATAAAGGTAAGATAAATTGTAAATTAAATCTGCATGATATTTTTGATTTAACAATTTATCCAATGCCACATGAAATCTATCAGCCAGGACTAGACGGTGGCGTTTCACGGTATTAGATGTATGAAGGAGTAATTATTATTATTATGAGTCTATGACGTCCCACTGCTGGGCAAAGACCTCCCGCCCCTTCCTCCATCCTTCTCTGAGCTAAGATGGGCCACTCTTTTCGATGGGGGTCTAGTTCATCCCACCATCTCCTTTTCAATGAAGGAGTAAAATTAAGGAAATTGTTTCCTAACATCGCTCATTGGTATAGGATGGCAGAGTTGCCGATTAAGGGGTTAACTGCGAAAGATATAGTGTCGTTTTGAACAATTTAATAACCCACGTATCAGTTGTGAGGAGAAGTAAAGGAAAGGCTTGCCCTAAGTGAGATATTAAGCGTCCATAAAGAAGTATTTTCAAATGGAAAAAATATATAGCGCTTATAAACAATGAAAACGAGTTCGTGGTTCGAATTTTATATCCGGAACACTCAGGCTTCATGTATGTGGCGATAGCTTTTATTACTCCGAGAAGATAATCGAGAGTACCAAGGGAATCGTAAAAACTAATAAAAAGTCCGATTCTGTACAATTTCAGTGCCGCATAAAACGCTGTAGCGTAATATTAATTGGATTGGAGCTTGGAATTTGCGTTAAAATTGCGTCAGGAGGCATTTAAGAAGATAAATTTGCACTTATCGGAGGATAATGTTTTCGACAAGATTACACTTTCGAAGTTGATTATAACTATTGAATAACAAAATGGTTGTAATGTGTATGTTTTTTAATTAATTATTAAGCAGTTTAAGACAGAGACCTGACAATGTTCTAAAAAAAAATATACGCGTCGACTTGAGAACCTCCTCCGTTTTTTCATCAGTTAAAAAGTAAATGTATTAGATTACGTTCTATTCAATTCAAAATATTAATTTTAGTAAGTAGGTGCCTTTTACCAACTGTACTAGACGTTGCGAGATAAATAACTAGCTAATATGTTCGTTATATTACAGTTTGATAACACGGGCAACACCAAGGCTACACGACCCCAGCTGACAGCTGTCCCGACTTTATTACTCTGAAATATAGGTTAGTTCTACACATGTGTGGTGCCATAAAATCCTAGCGACACAATTGCATCGATAGACAAAAGAATACGCACCTACTTATAATTTATGAAAAGATTCTTGCGGTAGATACTGAGGCGATCTATTAATATATTTTTACTTTTAAAAATTTGATCCCAAATCTGACGCCAGATAGGTACGTCTTTTTAAACTAAGTACCTAGCTACTTAAAGTAAAACTTTTATCTTCCCTTATATATCTATTTATCTTATGTAATAATTAGACGCCACTTCACTTTTGAAAAGGCTTCCATCGAGCAAAATATTATAATAATCAGTCTTTTTTTTGGCCATTATGTTTAGTGTTACATTTTTGACAGATAAATCTCTCTACCCACAAACAATCAGTCTCGCCGTTTTTATCTTTTTTATGTTTAATCACGGTATAATTTATACCGTGGTTTAATTTAATGAACAAAGCTACCAGTGTATGTTACCTACTACCTAAGTACCTACGTGGTTCAGCTGATTTAATCGATCCAAACCATTTCAAATAAAAACTCCACTGCGACTTAATTTTTTCGTTATTATACATTTTATTATAATTGAACGCTAACCTACTTTATTATTAATGCAAAACTAAACATTAATTTATAAGTAACATGACTAGTGGGAATCCAAGGACGGCGCAATGACTAATCCATGGAAAATGTATCGCAATAAATAATAGCTAAGTAATTTCCCATGACATAGGACAGCCTACTACCCTTGTATGTATTATAATGGCCCAACTCAATTTTTCTTTAGACATTGGTAGATAAACGAGAGTCAGCGAACCAGTAGTGGGCATGGGCTACTACTCAATATTATTTTGATGACAACAGACTGACTAAATAGTCAGAAAATAATATTGAGAAGATTGGTTTGACAGCTCTATATTTGGTAAAAGGTAAACTTACATGAATGTCGGGGCCCAAAAATTGAGACAGACAATTTTATCCTAAACAAGGCAAATCGAGAGATTAGACAGAATATACTTAGGTATCCGCTGTCCTATATGTAATTAAGTACTTAAATATGTATGACGACGGCTTGGTTTGGTGTAGAGGTTTAGGCGTAGGCTGCACCGGATGATTGCTGGTTCGATTCCCGACAGCAGTAAATTTCAAAAATTCCCTTTTCGAAATTAGTCCTGGTTTGGGTGTAGCCATAGTACAAGCGTTGCTTAGTTTAGGATCATACGGTGAGTATGTATTGTCTAGCGATATTTATTTATAATTTTATTTATATTAAGTAGGGAAGCTGTTGTACCTTGGACCCTAACAGTTAACGATTGTAAAACAAAATAGTACCTGCTGTAGTACATTTCTACGAATAAGTGGATGTACCAGGTAGGTAGGTGTAAGAACGTAAGTTCAACTCGCCTCTGTTTGTTCGCTCGCTGATGCAGAGTTCTATGCTTCAAAACTTGATTAATTTCAACAAACAGCAATGTTCTGAGTGGGTTAATCATGAGGTAAGCAAACCGCTGCAATGTTGGTTGGCAAAACTAAAACTTACTGTAAATAATAAGTACTTATTACAGACAAGATATCACAGTCACTATGCCCCGTGTGTTCAATATACCATGGTAAACATTCACTTATGTTTTATATAGATACATATCTATACCTAAACAATGTTGTATATAACTCGCGTAATAGATCGTGGCGGGTCACCCCGTGCATGTAGAGGGCTATGGCTACTACATTAATAGCACGATCGGTTGTTAAAAGACAACATGTGAGGTATATAAATGTTGTCTCTTTTTGTCGTATGAATTAAGAAAGTGAGAGTGCGACTCGATAGTCTTATCTTGTCTTAGAAACGTACGCTTCGTCTTGGATTAGTCGTCGTCATCGCGTCAGGTGGACTGCACAACGCGTGTACCTATTATGAGGTTATGACTATCTATAGGCGTAGGATGACTGCGGAGTTATAAGTTTCATGTCTTTCAACTGTCAGATTTGTCAAGAAAATGACGTCTCTTCGAGCTTTTTGTACTGGACATCGCTCGGTGAGACGTCATTTTCTCGACAAATCTGACAGTTTAAAAAGATTAAACTTATTACAAGGTCATGCTAAGCCTGCTGCCTACACAATAATGAATAGGTACTAGTAGGTAAATACTAACTACTGTATGTACTAGTACCTACTAACTATTGTGTAAACTATCCTTACGCAACTACTAATAGGTAGTCAGGTACTTCGTCATTATTGTTTATTAGTTAGATTGTAAGTTTAGTCTTTACTATAGGTATTCAAGTTAATTTTCCCACATTAGTGCACATCGTATTACTCTTTATGTTAAGGATATGTAATAACGTTAACGTATGAGAAGAAAAGTTTGAATGTACTCATTGTGGTCGAAACGGTATGCCATTTATGTTACGACCAAAGGAACCCCGCGAGGGATAGTGCGCCACATGTTCCGAATATAATTTGGCATCGTTTGTGTAAACAGGTAAGATTGGCATCCCTTAGTGAACAGCCGGCTGGAAAAACAATCCACTGCTCCCGAATTATTTGCCTTGGTTGAGGGTGAGTGGAAATTAATCTTGAGCTGTCGTGTTTTTTTAAATTAACGTAGCTTCTTGGCGTAATTTGGATAACGCTCAACTCGCGAAGCTTCTGAGTAAGAATTTTCTTTCGAGTACTTTTTAGGGTTCCGTACCCATAGGGTAAAACGGGACTATTACTAAGACTTCGCTGTCCGTCCTTCCGTCCGTCCGTCTGTCACCAGGCTGTATTTCATAAACCGTGATAGTTAGTGTTGATATTTTCAAAGATGATGTATTTCTGCTGCCGCTATAACAACAAATACTAAAAAACAGAAAAAAAATAATGTTTAAAGGGGCTCCCATACAACAAACGTGATTTTTTTGCCGCTTTTATAGATAATGGTACGGAACCCTTCGTGAGCGGGTCCGACTCGCACTTGGCCGGTTTTTTATAATTGTTTTCGTGTCCCAACATTCCCAACTCATTAGTCCAGGGGCCTTACCGCCACCTCTTGAAGCATTGTTGTTTCCACACTAACTGTTAATTATTGACAGATTTTGGAGTAGGTTAACTGTCAAAAACTAAAAGTACTTAATATTAAAAACATTGGATTCATCCGCCATCTTTATCACTGTCATCATTCATTTTTATTTATTACGTGTATTTATTGAATTTGTCCTTGCTATTAACTACTTGACATTGGTGAAATACTCGCGCTAGTCGCAGGTGATGCCATTCCTCATCTTATTCCATTAAATATCATCATTTCGCTCATTTCGTTAAAAAAAAAAAACATTGCTGCATGACAGGTGGTGATAAAGGGCAGTGATCATTGACAAATGATCATGTTGTTCTCTCTTGGCTCACAGAATGACTGTTACGGAATAATGTATGTAACATCCACTGGCTTAAAGTTTACATCGCCCATATTCAGGGTTAAACTCTGTACACCTTTTATTAGCCTTAAAGAAACAGATTTGTTAAGTACACATATTTTATGTTTTTGACAAAGAATAAGTACCTATACATTTATGAAATTAAATCTTAACGCAATTAATAAATAAATCTAGGTTCTTAGTTTATTTATTATTTATTTAAAAACGACACACCAACAGTATGCCTATTAACAATTTGGTAAGTAAAATATTAAATAAAAACTGGTCTGATAGGTACACCAATGACAGGCGTGTACAACTTTCACCGACATGAGACTTAAACATTTAAAAAATAAACAAATAAAGCTGAAACTAAACTAAAAATTAAGTTAAAGCTAAAATTTAAAAATTTGAATAATGAAAAAGTAAAAATAAAATAGGTAGGTTTATGTTTCTAGGCAGTGCTCCTAGCAGCTATCTATATAGGTAGGTACCTAGATAATAGATACGTGATATTCTAATTCAACATCCACAATTCCCATGTTAACTTTGACCATCAGATAAAAAAATGTAAATGGTCGCTTTGAAAGTCAGTGCGCGCGGAGTCCCATGAGGCGCGGTATGAAGACCCGCCTATCTTCGGCCTGAATGGGACCCTCATCAAAGATTCAACGGCCTAGGTTAAAGGTTCAACTGCAAACCCTAAGGTTAATTTGAATTGTAAATTTTGTAGTAAGCTTTTGATTTTCGTTATGAAATATGCAACTTAGCACGATCTTGCACCGATAAAGTAGGTATCGCTTAAATTCATGTTAATTGACAAGTCGCGGTTTAGGTAGCGAAAAGAGGATTCAAGGAGTATGTAATAGTTTTGGTACTGGCAAAGCATTCGGCGCGCGCGTCTAGACTAGACGTGTGTCGTTACGTCATTTTCAAGAAACGTATCGTAACCAGTTACTTGGTCGGCGTCATATGTTTTAAAGCAAGTGATTTTTGTTACTAGTTATTTTTATTTAGCTACTGTGATTGTTTGCATAAATAATTCCACCAACTATACAGTTACACACGAAACCTAAATAAATTAAATCACTATCTAAGTGTTTTTAGTTATACAGTTACGCTGTTTCACTGTTAAGCGGTTTCGTTTTTTGTTGCTGTTATCTGATATCAGAACACAGTTACTGTTATCAGAAATAACGCAGTTACAAAAATCACTGTAATTTGACTTGAAAAAGGTGATTCGGTTATATGCCGCGTAGCTAGTTATTGTTACTAGTGACGTGAAATAACGCCCACGTCTAGTCTAGACGCCCCAGCGTGCGGGGGGCTTTAATTCTATACGGACTCCTGATATCCTGTTTATAAAAGTTTAAACCTTTACTTTAAATGCGTTTTACAGCCGAAGAAGTGGTCTCGTAGTGTATAAACACTTTATTTAAGTGGTAATTTGTTACTTCCTCATTAATTTGTTCGTTTGTCTGCATGAATAACTGAACTCGCAATGACTTAAGTAAGTAGGTACTTCCAAGGCTTACAACTTAAACTGAATCGTGAACCACTATTCACCTTTGAAACTATCACTATAAATTATAGTTTGCCAGAGAAAAAAACTGAATTTAGGATTTATTCATATTTAGTAGAGTAAGAATCGCCAGGCAACACATACACATCGTATGATCTCAAACTAAGCAAATATTTTACTATGGGTACCGTATAATAGACTGGGGGCGATCCCTGCTACAACCAAACAAGGGCAAATTCTGAAATTTACCACTGACGACGGGAATTGAACCTGGATCACCTGGTTCAGTTAGCCCAGCGGCCTGCGCTCAAATGATCACACCAAGCCAGACGTCTTCAAACATAATAAAACTGGCTACAGTTCAGTTTTCTAGTCAGTCTATTATAGCGGTGTAGGTCGGTACCAGTGCAGCAGACCTTGGCCCACTAACTATCCGAAAGCTCGGGTATCTCATCCCGGCAGGTTCGATATCTCGTCACAATAACATTTAAGTTATGCGAATGCAATTTTAGTACTACGTAGATACGTAACGAATATAAGGTTGTTACGTTAGAATAGTAATGATAACTACTATTGTATTGGAAAGCCCCTTTAAAATAGATGCTAAATTGAAAATGGAACTTATATAGGTAACTACTTACCCGCAAGAACGCCCGCCTTGAACGTAAGGGGTGCAAGTTCAAATCCCAGGCCCGCAGCTCTGAGATAATTTTCATGAGCGAATGTCATTTTGAACAATGATTACCACTTGCTGAACGGTGAAGGAAAACATCGTGAGGAAACCTGCACGTCTATAGAAAGGCGTGTGAAGTTCACCAACCCGCACTGGGCCAGCGTGGTGGACTATGGCCCAAATCACCCTCGTATTGAGGGGGAATATGCCCGGTACAATGGCAATAGGCTCGCCCCCTATTACATTGGGACCAAAATACATCGGCGAAGTGTGGGCGCACTACAGTGCACCTCTGCCTACCCCTTCGGGGAATACAGGCGTGATGATGATGATGATGATGACCTACTTCATCTATGGGATATTTATATGTTAGTATTGAAGTATTTCTAAATAATCTTAGCTGAGCGAGTGTAAAATAGTTTTAGCAGGTACCTAGGTGTCTATTATTTAAATGTACAATACATGATCATCACGCCTGTATTCCGCGAAGGGGTGGACAGAGATGCAATGCAGTGCGCCCACACTTCGCCGATGTATTTTTGGTCTCAATGTAATTGTACGATGCCTTGTAAATACACAATATACAGTTAGATAACTAACACAATAACCCATACATTAGGTACCTAGGTGCCTACATACATTAGCGACGAATCATAGACAATTTCATAGGTACTTTTAATAGTAAGAGTTATAATGGTTAGATCCTTTATAGGTTTTACTAAGTAAAAGATAATTAGATAGGTACTGTAATTCAGTCATTTTTACAAGTGAATGTGATATTATTTACCTACTTGCAGGTGCAGTTCATAACCCCGCCTACAACTATTACTTGCACAGAACAAATAGGTAGCTAAAAGATAAAGGATAGATAAAACCTTGACCTGGCTAGCGCAGTCAGGATAACGAATATGTAGGTATATCACGCCTGTAATCTTCAACGGTGTAGGTAGGTGCAGTGCATCTACATTTCACCGATGTAGGTATTTTGATTTCAGTTTAGATAAAAGGGGCCCCTAGGCTTAGCATGACCGCATAGACATAAATAAGTTGACAAATCTGACAATTGAAAGAGATAAAATTTATGTCTACACGGTCATGCTAAGCCTACACCTTCTTTCGCGGGTGTTCTACTGACTATGCTACTACTATTTACACAATATTTGTGAATGAATATTCCACCTTAAAGTAGATAGGTAGGTACATAATATAGTAAATAGGTTCATAGAGACTTAAAAAGTACACTAGTTAAGCTCGTTAAGTAGCAAAGCGCTTAAACGATAACGTCTTCGTTTTCAGGAAAATTACGCGCTGTAAGGGAAAATAAAAACGATTAGGTACCTATTATAAAGTACTAAGTCATCGAGATTTTAAGCGCTTGAAGTGCTTACTTGCAAATTTATAATTGACGGTAGTTCGAGAAAGACGTTGTTAGTGTCTGGCTATAGAGCGTTGTCAGTACATACCTACCATAAATACGCCTTCATTTCCTGAATGGGTAGGTACATATCTACATATATAGATATTTGAATCCATCCACAAATTTACAAACCATTTTGGGGGTATCTTTTGTGCTCAAGTTTAAATTTCCCCAGAAAAATACAGATCATATACCAAATACCTATATAACTCTTAAAATATTTTACCTAAATATAAAAATACCCAGGTAAAAATAGTTAACATACCCTAAGTACTCTCCTGTGTAAAACATTTATTTTACCTTATTTTTTTGTAACTAAAAAGTTAGTTACAAATTAATAAGTAGGTAGTATATATGGACTCAGACCATTGTGTAAATATAAAAACATGTCCTTCAGGGACAATCGGTTAAGTAAAAAAAAACTATGCAATACAAAATTGCAATCTCATGGATACAAGCGCTACGCAGGCTACGAATGCTACGAGCTACGAAACTCTGCGTTCTTTATCGTTACGTAACTCACGTCTCTTGCACCTACCCCCCGCGTGCTGACACAATTTATTTTTAAATTTGTCAAAAATATTTACACATTATAAAACACTTACCTTATTCATTCCATTCCCCATTATCGCTTGTTTTCCGTAGACATCAAATACGTAAACTTAATGATGATGTCATTCCATATAATTCGAGTACAATCAACACACGTAAAATCATGAATTTATAACAAAATCAACGGGGCATCTCAATTTACATTTGAATGTCAAATTGTCAACACGAGCGCGTCTCTATGACTACCTTGTTGACGCCGGTGCGCCATGCGTTATCGATGTTGCCATCTGTAATCGGTTACATAAAAATGGATGACATGTTAATCCGGTTGAGCATTGGAATTAATTTGGATTTTGCGTTGGCTTCGTATTATCGATCGTGTTTCTTTTAAGTCAATCGGTTTATATGTGAGCGATGGTTGCACGGAGCTAGATGGGCCCGAACCGTCCGGTGTCGTCGGCCCCCGGCGCGGAACTGCCGCCTGCCGCGCCGTCCCGACTGCCCCGCCGGCGACGCGAGGCGTCACTGCGTCTAAAACTAAAAACCCAGGAGAGACGCCTGGTTGTCGTTTTTATTATATCAATATGGAATTATTTAGGTTCCTCGCACAAAATTGGAAGAGAATCCCGTTTTATCCGCTACGACGCAATGGATTCATAACAAAACTTATTTTACTTATATGAGTAGAACGGTAGGAATCTTAATTATAAAAAAGTGCGTAAAAATCTCGACCTCTACCCTGATATGTTTTTTACGCAATTACCAAACTTAACACAATCAAACCACTACCTATAAGATTTTCATTAGTACATACATACTTATTTAGTTATATATTTGATCTTTGGGAATTAAAGCAGTCTGGATTGTACCTTTGATGAAAATACTTACAAACACATAAATACAAAAATAATTATAACGTCTTTTTATCTAGAAATGTAAAATACCAAAATACGTAGGTAGGTACTTTCATATCAAATATTTACTATTGAAATTAAATCATAATATAGCTATGGGAAAAGTCCAGCGTTTCAGCATATACCTACCTAGTCGAAATTCGAAACTAAAACATAGTTACCTACCATCTGGGTGACGCGCCTTGGCAATACGTTACTTTAATGAAAAAGAGAGCTCCGCTGTTGACTCGGGTATAAATAACCCAGTCCCTTCGAAATAATTTATATCGCTTACTTTAAAGTGACAGTAGCAGTGGTACCCTCGTCGATAGAACGCCCGTCTTGGACTCAAGGGTTGTAAATTCAAATCCGGGGCTCGCACCTATGAGATGATTCTTTTCATGTGCGAATGTAATTTTCAATATGATAACGTTGAAGGAAAACATCGTGAGGAGACCTACACGTCTATAGAAGGGCGTGTGAAGTCCACCAACCTGCACTGGGCCAGCTTGGTGCACAATGGCCAAAACCTCCTTCATATTGAGGGGGAATGTGCCCGGTATAATGGCAATAGGCTCGCCCCCTATTACATTGGGACAAAATACATTGGGGAAGTATGCGTGTGCACCGTAGTGCGCCTCTGCCTTCGGGGAATACAGACGTGATGATGTGATATTATATAATAAACTATTTTATACATAATATCGGGGATACATTACATAAACAGTTATCTAGTTTGTTTCAGAAGTCCGAAATAATACTTTGACGTTTGCTTCAGTATCGGGTGTACAACTGAATGCTATTAAAAAAATATCGAAATTCGACCATGATTTTTCAAATTTTTTTTTGATGTCAATTTCTATAACTCGTAATATCTCGAGTCCGATGCAAAAATTGCTAGTTTTGTTTTTTAAATATTGGTAGTCGCCCCTCATATATAGTTTACACTGCTGAATAGGGTTCTGGATGTACCCAAAGGCCAGAACACCATACCAGTGACAAATATTCAAAGGTCCATTATTCAGAAACTATAATAGATAGGTATAAATTGTCTTCACTAAGCATCCACATATGAGCTACCGTATATGTACCCAAAGTATTATTTCGGACTTCTGAAACACCTTGTATATGTATAAGACAGGTCTGTTGTTGCCTTTGTATTAAAAATAAAATACTATAAGAAAGAACTCAGTAAGGAAAGAATAAAGCACCCTCTAATTATAATAATATTTACAGACCGTTTATGTTTTATCAATGGCCACGAAAATTGAGTTTTTAAACTTAACTAAGGTTAATTTAAAGTAGAAATAAGAAACAAGATTTTGATACAAAGCCTTTAATAAGTGATCTACCATCACAATTTTTCTGGGAATGCTTTATATAATTATTATTACACATAATTAACTATATCTAGGGGTGAAAGGCTATTTGGCACAAGCGACAGTTTTTTAACTTGTAAAGGAGGGCTACTTTATACTCATTTGACTCAGAAAAAATAGCTGATTCCAAATAAGTCAATATCGTCCAAGTGCCGCTGAACTCAAATAGCCTTTTATTTCCTCGACATGTAGACTAGCACCCAGACCTGCAGGCTCAGCATGACCGTGTAAACAAATATTACCTGTGGATTTGTCGAAAAAATTACGTCAAATTGAACAGTCTAGTCAACAAAGGATGAGGAAATTTGTTCTGACATAAGTCTGACAGTTGGAAGTGATAAGAATTGTCAACATGATCATGCTGAACCTGCTGATTGGTGTCAAGGGTGGATAAATGTTGGTCTTACAGTCATGACTTGTGCTTTTTGTCCCTTGGGCGTGCCACTAGCCCCAGACCCAGCAGGATCAGCATAGCACCTGTCCACCACCGCACTGATGATGACTCTTCAAACAGGAATTTACCTATCATGCCCTGCAAACAAACAAGCCAACAATTACTTATTTAGTACTATAATAGCGTCGAATTGTTGGCACCACACTAAACTAGACAAATTGTATTGCCATCCTTTTTATGACTGAAGTTTTTGAGCAAAATGCCAATATGTCATCTATGTTGATTTTGTTGTATACAAACTACACCTAAACTATGCTTACTTATATGGACGCCACAGCACATACAGACTATGAATGATACCTAATGACAGCGCAGGCCGCGAATGCAGACTCTGCGCGCTTTGGGTGGCCGACGACGCGGCGACGTTAATACAATTTTCACGGATTGACGGTATTCTTGTTCCTCACTTCGGGCAGGAATCATTATTCGTAGCTTAGCCATTATTTTAGCCATGTAATTTCAATATATTATAATTTTATTTTAATAAGTAAACTCTTTCTTTTGCACCTGCTGCTGCGTCCATACATAATTCACTCATATATTATGTCTGTAAGAAGGATGTTAATACTCTTTGTTTAGTATCAACAGAACCAGAACCAGGGTTTTAAGCATATTCGGCATCGGGGTGCGAAATTCAGCTGGGAGCAAGCTTATGTGAAAAAAAAACTGCAATATAATTTTTATGTTTCATTTCTTTATTCCTTTGAAATATCCAAAATAAACTAATTGTTTTGCCAATTCCTAAGCCCAACAAAAAGCAAGGTAATTAAAAAAATATATGCATATATTTTTAAATATTTGTTATAACATATTGTTTAATATATTATGCATTGAACTAAATTTTCCAGGCTTTTCAGTTAGCAAAGTCTCAGTCCCAGTGTAGTAGGTAGGTAGCTATCAAAATTTATGGCGGTCGGCTTACGCCCCCCTAAGACTTTGCGCACATTCAGCTGTAACGCAGCCTATGAACCGCTGGTAAATACGGCGCTGACCAGCACCAATGTGTTTACATTATCTTTTATTCTATATAGAACTAAATAATACTAAGTATTATAAAGGGTATGTTAACAAAATATAACATCTGTTCAATTCACTATAGGTACTGTTCACATTAACCATAGATAAAAAGTTTACCGAGATAGGAATTCTTACACTTTATAAATAACAAAACGACTCATTTACATTGTCATTGTAGGCGATTTGTAGATGGTAAACATGCATAATACTTACAGATAGCACATAACTAGAAGCGGCAGATATAACAGTGGGTGCCACGGAATTACTTGCCGCATCTAGGGAGCGGAGATAGTGTCTGCAGCCCCATGTGTTCACCAGTACCATAGTCACCAGGATGCCAGCCCATATCACATAACTGTCACCCTGCCGGTAAGACTGGAGTGAACGTCTGCTGACTATCAACAAAATATTAATTCCTAGCAGTACCTTTTAAGTACTCTGCATTTTGTGCTCTTTTCCGCGGTCTCAGGAAATTATTCATCTTTATTATATACATAATGAACTTATCGCTTTGCCTATTAAATCCTTCAGAGTTATCAAATAAGTAACCAAATTTTATGAGTGATATATTACTCACAACAACTTTTTCGGTTCCTGATAATTTGCCTAAAGTACTTCCAATGGAAGCCCATATGCCAGCTAGAAATGCTTCATAAAACATTGTTATTTCTTCCTAATTTATAGCAAATAGCAATCATACTAAACAAAAAAAAAACTTCAGACCTCTAAAATTACAAATTTTATATAGGTTTAGGTTAGTGACGCGTACAACGTTTATAGTAAAACGTCAAAAATAACTATCCTAAAAAATATCCATTGTAATTGCAAAGTATAATTTATTATAAACTTTTGCTAACAAAAAAATTGATTGCAAAGTATAAAGAAATTAAAACACAAATTTTGATGTTCATTTACATTTTACACGGTACTTACATGTAAACTAATTACGTAAGTAAGTAAATAAATTTATGCGACTGCTCTCACCTTTTAGAAAATAAAACGAGGCTTTGTGTAATGTTTTGAAGTAATCCAATTCAATCCACACGAATTACATCTATTGGAGGAAAAAAAATAAAGCTTAAATTATATTATACTATCTGAATATTATACTTAAATGAGAACTATCGATTAAACTAATTTCGCATCCCTAAAGGTTAGGTCCCGGCAACGTCAAAATGACGTTTAATTTAACTATCTGTCATTATTGATTGACAGCTGACGTACATAGTAGAATGCAATCATTGATACTATAATTCACTCACGCACGCTCGCTAGTAGTGATCTGTGGCCATCTGTTTGTGTTTCGCCGTTTCACGCCAATTGCTCAATACGAGTTGCCCCAAAAATAGTTAATACTACATAGCGAATTTATATTATTTCGGATAATTATAACTTTTTACATACAAAATGGAAACACTGAAGAATGGTGATAACGTGTTGCTAATATGGAACAACGATGATCAAACTAGCATCAGCAATTTAGTCAATGAAATAAAAGGTGTCGTTTTGGATGGAACAGTGGTTCTGGAAAACTCTGAAATGATTACAAAATGTAAGTAATTTCATATATTGCGTTACTTATTTCTGAGCCCTATTCAAGATGGTGCGAAATGGAATAGGATTAGTTTTGTTACATTGACAGTCGAATCTGCATTATTGTTTTTTTATTACAAAGGAATAAAATCTTTGGTATTTAATGACAAATAAAAAGCTACTCTACACTCGGTAAGCAACTGGCTAGACGGCCGGTAAAAACACAGGCGGGGATGGGGCGTTTGGATTACAGAGGTGTTCGGATAAGAAGGGGTTCGGATTAAAGAGGTCCTGGTGTATTTCAATTGAGGCAAAGGTTGCGTACCAAGTTTAAGTTCTGGTCATTTCTTAGTCATATAACTATAAATCTGGTGTATTTAAGTTGGTAGTATTAAAAGGTTTGTTATATTTAATTAATGTTTTTATGTTCTAGCGTCAAGGCCACACTCATCATTTGATGCTGTAATCTCTAATTGGCTGTCACCACACACAGTGAAGCACTCAGATGATCTCTTAGCAGTAATTGTGAGGCTCCTCAAGCCCAGTGGTAAACTTATAGTGAAAGATGAAACTGACTTAATTGGTACACTTAAAATTAATGGGTTTGTCAATGTTGTGAAGTCTGCTGATAGTTTATATTTAGCTGAGAAACCCACATTTGAGGTAAGAACAACTGATGGTTTTCATAGAGAAGGGTGACACCCTTGTTGGTATGTCTGATGAAGCTTCTGTCACTGGACTTGATCCAGTGCAGTCTCTTTCACCTCCACATACAAGATCAGAATAATACATTCAGAAAGTAATATTACAATTTTTATTATATTTTACTTACTAGCTGTATTCATGTGGATACACCCACATTAGTTAACTTACGACACAAGCATAGTGTAGCTTGCTATCAGTGAAATAATTTACAGAAATTCATCAGTATTTCTAGAGATTATCTTGTACAAACACACTTACAATGTAACCTATGCTATGTCTATATAGTCTAAGAGTCTGCAAGGTTAGTATTCTTTTTTCAATTGTAGGTTGGTTCTAAAGCATCACTAAAACTAAGTAGCAAGCCAGCAGTGTGGAAGCTAGATGACACTGTAGAAGAAGCGTGGGCTGGCGGCAATGATGAGGATATCATAGATGACGACCAGCTTCTTGATGAAGACGACCTTAAAAAACCACATAAACAGAGTCTGAAGGGTAAGTTTGTAAATTGCTTTAGTATGCAGCTGCATTTATAAAATGAAAAGACATTGGTGTTGATCCTGTTGGCTAAACTAAACTAAAAAGTATATTGCCGTCATTTTTACTGTTATTATGTATAAGCTAGACAACAATATTTTTAGTACTGTCCAATTAAGTTTTGTTGTAATTTGATGCCAACAGAATCAGCAACATTTACTTGATTACAAAGTCTCCATAACTATGTGATCCACAGTCCTTGAAATCTTGAAATATGGCAGGAGACATTTTTCTAGCCTTTAAATAGATGCCTTGAACAGATCTTAATGAACATGCGCGTACGCAATTGTGGGGGACAGCTAAACTGAGCATAAATAAATAATTATTACCAATGAGTATTTAATTCAATAATTAACAAAGTTTGTTATGTACACACGTTTCATTGTTAATAGCGCCATAGATAAGGCGGCACTTATCATTTTGGTGTCCGCTTTGTACGCTATCTTGATAGCGCGGTGAGTTGAGGTTGCGTGTTCCAAGCCCGCTTTGAATTTGTGTAACTAGTTGAGGTTTTGTGTTCCGAGACGCCGTCCTCATGACGCATTCAGTACATTCACAATGGGTCAATGCCATCATCATCGTTAGCGCACGTGACTTTGTTGTTGTAGGTTTTTACATTTCGACTGTATCACCTATAGGTATGAATTAATTTAAATTATTGAAAATTTGAGAATTAATACGTAAGAAAATATGTGTTAGACTTTTTATATACACGATTATTTTACCCGCTCCTTCCAGATATTATTCTTTAATCACTGAAATAGCTACACGCTCATCGTAATATCGAACTTGCTACACACATCTGCGTGGATAGTATGTGCGGCAAGACTACACACTACACTTATGCTACGTAGACATGGGCGTTTTCGGTTTTTTTCCGCAAACGGTTATCTAACCGATATACCGTTTCCATATCCAAATCAAAAAATAATAATAAACATACCGATCTAATTGAGAATCTTCTCCTTTTTGGAAGTCGGTTAAATATGAAATGGTTTAATAAGTTCTATTATTAAATTGACTTGTGGACTTGTCGGGCAATTTTCCACTTGTATAAATAACGTTTTAATTCAATATTATTAGAGTTGCAAATGCATTGTATTAGCCATGATCGTACGATTGTTCGGAAAAAAATATCTCTATGAGTTCCAAATAATATAAGGGTCTATTTGCAACTTTATTAAAATTGGATAAGATTGATATTCATATACATTTTGACGACAGCTTAATCTAGTGATCTGAGGGTCGGCCACTCGGCCTACTGCACCGAGAGGTTGCGTTAAATTTCGGAATTTCCCCTGATCTGGGTGTTACTGGGGGTGATCCCAGTAACACCCAGATCAGGGGAAATTGTATGGTACCCATATTAAATCTTTGGTAAGTTTAGGATCATACCATGAATATGTTTGGTGATTATTATTATTACAAAACGAAATTTTCTGTTCACTGTTTTTTTGTATAATAAATTGTTTTATTCCAGTTTGCGCGACAACGGGCAAACGAAAGGCGTGCGCAGACTGCTCGTGCGGACTCGCCGAAGAACTGCGAGGGGAGACTAAGGAGACGCCCAAATCCTCATGTGGCAGCGTAAGTATTGATTGTTCACAAGACTACACCAACCTACCTTGTAGTTTAGTTAGTAAGGAAGACCGTGCCATGTGTCACGTATGCGCTCTTATTTACATATTGTCACAACTTGTATTATTTACATTCAATTAGTTTGAATTACACTTATTTTGCATCGCGAAAAGGCGTCGTTGCATTAATAATAATACATCATCACGCCTGTATTCCCCGAAGGGGTAGGCAGATGTGCACTGTGGTGCACCCACACTTTGCCGATGTATTTTGGTCCTAATGTAATAGGGGGCGAGCCTATTGCCATTATACCGGGCACATTCCCCCTCAATACGAGGGAGATTTGGGCCATAGTCCACCACGCTGACCCAGTGCGGGTTGGTGAACTTCACACGCCTTTCTACAGACGTGCAGGTTTCCTCACGATGTTTTCCTTCACCGTTCAGCAAGTGGTAATCATTGTTGAAAATGACATTCGCACATGAAAACTATCTCAGAGGTGCGGGCCTGGGATTTGAACTTGCACCCCTTACGTTCTAGGCGGGCGTTCTTGCCCGTTGCATTACCAATAGTTATTCTGTCCGTGGGACGATTAAGTGCGACCTGGGTTTAGGGGCGTGAAGCATACGCTAATGTTGGGCACGTATGAAACCATGAGGGATCTTATAATTTTTATATCTTTGGTAACTCTAAATTGGACTCTAAAGGACAAGGTTAAAACATTTATATTTAAGAGAATTAGCGCAACGACGGCCACTTTGGTAAAGTTCATTTTAAGCTTTTAGTCTCGACATAATGGTTTATCCAACCGGTTTCAGTCAATGTCGCGTCGACCAACACACCTAAAGATTCCTTACGGAGTTAAATAAAAACAAATTATGTTTTGTCGTGCAAGTACAGTAGTAGCCTTAAACGCAAGGGAGGCTGGTTTAATTTTAATTATTTTTTTAATGATTATGCAGTCTGGTAAATTATGACGGGAATTCCATTCGCATTGAGAGGTTGCGTACCCGATGCAATGGCATTAGGCGACAAAAAATGTATAGGCGAATGTGGGTGGACTGCAATGCATACCTGTCTACACCTTTGGGTAATACAGGCGTGATGTTTTATTGTTTAATGTGTTTTTTCCAGTGTTATTTGGGTGACGCGTTTCGCTGCGCGACGTGTCCATACCTCGGCATGCCCGCCTTCAAGCCTGGAGAGAAGGTGGTCCTCGACCTCGTGTCGGACGTATGAACTGCTCAGCTAGGGGCCACCTGCAGCCTCCACGCGGTCTCTGCTAACCTAGTATTCCATGTTGTGATCTTTGCTGAATAAATTTTTGTAAGTATTTTTGGGATTTAATTTCATTGCTACGTTGATGGATGTTTTGTATGTAGCTATTTTTGACAATCTTCAGTATGCAGCGTAGTAGTATTGTAGTTAATAATTGCGGTAGCAGCAGGTATATAGTCCCGACTTTTAGTGAATCGAGTATTTTATTAAAAATGTTGGTACAGTGAAAGCTATATTTAACTACCTACTTTGATGTAAACTATTGCAGAAGACATAAAACGTTAAATGTATCAAACCACTAGTTCTCTACTATATTAACTAGTGTACGAAATACTTTGTCTGCATAAGAAAACATTTTTATTTATCAACTAGCTGTGCCCGCGACTTCGCCCGCGTGGACTTTAGGGAGATTACCCGGAAATATGGGTATTATGTTTTTCCCGCGGAACCCTAATGCTTTTTCTAAAATTAAAGTAGTAGGCTACTGTTACGTTACGCCTTGGAACATCAGCTATCTGTTAGTGAAAGTCCCATTGAAATCGGTTCAGCCGTTTAGAAGTTTACCTCAAACAAACAGACAAACAAAAAAAATTAAAATTGCGTTTTCGTTATAGGTATCGTACATACTTTCATACGCATTTGGTAAAAAAGTGTTATTTTCATATTACAAACAGACACTCCAATTTTATTTATTTGTATAGATATAGATGTATACATCTGTTGATTGTACCTACTGCTCTGTTATGTGAGGTAAGTGAATGAAATAAAACAAATGTATAGCAAATATTCAATTATACTTATTTTCTCTTCTTTTTACAAACAGTTAAACTTATTTAACATATCTCGATCTATAACATTATTTTTCCATATACAATAAATTTGAAATAGTAGTCATTCCGCTATACAATAAAATATACATATATATACTTTTTGCGATATTTGTCACATAATAACAATTTTTTATAGTTACTTTATCAATTAATTTAAATGACACAACATTTTCTGTTATCCACTGTACGCTACATGAATGGGAAGTGTACATTTTGGTTCTGGCATTTCCATAAAATTATGTTCCCACCAATTTCTAATGTCACCACGGAAATGGATATTGAAAATCTGTTAAGGATGGCACAATCATTGTGTCAAATTAAAGATACAGTGGGGAGTAAACTAACATTACGGACTATGTTAACCATTACTGGCCCTACCTAACATTGGCAACGACAAAATAACATTATGAATCTCTCTTATACCGCGTACCATCTGTGGTTGTAGCATGAACGCCAAGACTAATCATATGACACAGTATATCTAGATTTTGTCTCTTTCGTGACAAAGGTCTTGTCTTGACATGCGTGCTAGCCCCACTGAGGCCGGAGTGCGAGTTGACCTCTCTTTGAAACGTCAACGAATTAACGCGAAATTGTATGGGAATAGTTCATAAACCTGCCTGTAGAGGCGCTGTAGGATTTCACCATACGATTTCGGCATTAACACGGCGATAACGTCAAAAAGTGTGGTAATCTCACACTTGGCGTGCTGTTGTCGCTATAATATTAACATCTAAACACCGTCAATCACAATAATTAAACGCTATTAAAGACTTGTATCGCACCAAAATTAACATTTCGTAATAAATATATCGATATTTAGACAGCAATAAATGGGAGAAACTTATCGTAATTTTGTCTTGCACAAACTAGGGCTGAAATAAATTTGATAGCATTAAAATATTGCTGTCTTGCTCATGCATTACGGTCATGAGAAAGACGAGAATACAACTTCGGTGCCAACAAAATTAGGACAGTTTTCTAGCATGGAAAGTGAGCAAACTTAATTTGATACGACTACCATTATTTGTCATATACTCAAACGCAAGACATACCTACGATTAAACAGACGTTAATAATATTAATCGTATCAATAAGTGTCATATACAATCAATCACTTTACGAATTGGCAGAATAACGCCCTGTACTCGGGCGAGCGAATTAAGTATTTTTTGAAAACGTACTCTATGCCGATATACAGATCGTATCAGAAGTCCGAAATAATACTTGGGGGCCATATAGGACAGATGATAAGCAATCAACACGTTCAAGCAAAATATACGTAACTAATTTAGTTTCTGAGCAATTTGTGTCCAAAGTTGGTGTCAAAACTTACGCACCGCGACCCTAAAAATCAGCTGATGAGGCGAATGAACTCGCTTTAAAATGATGAGGGAGTGATAGATATGACACAAGGTTTTTACCTACGAGCATAGTTCAATACAGAAATAAAAATCGGCCACTGTAGTTACCTAACTATGACAAAAAATCATACTTCATTTAAATCGATGTAAAGTAAAACTTCTACACAAGCAAATAATCCATTTTCGTTTTAGTTTTCGTGAACGGATTTCTTTTTAAACTGAAACATAGTGAGAGTTGATTAAAAGAAAAAAAATATTATTTTATTATTATTATTTGTCTTTATCATAATCACTACAATTCTCAGAATACAAGTAGGTACCTAATGATGTAGACAATTATTAGAATTGGTCTGGCTTATCTGAAAGACTTTAATCTTTGATTACTCTAATAATCATGGCCGCGAATATGTCAATGTAGTGAACATTAGCGGGCGGAGATATCACACACAAGGACAATTTACGTCCAATGACAAATCATCGGCCATATTGCATCAGCGGTGATTGGCCCAGCGCTGCAGCGCGGTAAAACACTGTGCCTTCGTGCAATGTCGGAGCGGTCCTTTGATATTTTTATTTAATAATAATAACGTAAATCAAAATATTTAGTTCCTTGCAATCCGTCAAGGCGTTAACATGTGTTCCGAAAAATGTCTCGTTCTCCGCGTAATAGTGAAGTGTTTTCAAACTCGGAAAACTATGAGATGGTTTTGTGCATTGGTGCGACTAAAGGGAATACCGGTAAAAGTTTTGTGATTTCTTTTATGTCTTCTAAAAAACGTGAAAGTAATATTTACTCAAGTGTGCAGGTGGGTTGGTACCTACCTAGCTCTTTGTGATATGTGAGAAGTGAATAAATTCCAATTAAACCCATGGATTGATACACTGCACACATGGCCACGGGTAAATACTTACCTACTATTATTATCCTTATAGCAGTTTTTACTCGGACGATTGGGTCCTTTAATTAAGTAAGTGGTTACCCAGATACCTACTTACTATTACAATTAGTGAAGAAAATCTGTTAAACGAAAACTTACGTACCTACCTACCAACTTAAAACTTCGATAAGGTCGCTAGTCGCTACCCAGATACCTACTTACTATTACAATTAGTGAAGAAAATCTGTTAAATGAAAACTTACGTAGGTACCTTCTAATTTACAATTTTAATAACCTTACCAACCAACCTACTTCTTAAGAACGTAGTTACGTAATTAGGTAGATACCTAGACACCTGTTGTAAAAAGAAGTCATACATCTTATTCATTAGTACCTAAATAGTGTTTGTAAGGTAGGTAGGCCGTCTGGGATCCTAGATAGATACCTACACACTAACCCAAGTTTCAATAGCACAAACCCCCTACGGTAAAGCTGCCGCTCACGGCCAACAGCGTAGTCATTATCAAAAATAAAACAGCTACCAGGTTCATTTTGATAGAAAGCTACCTACCAAACCACAAAAGATTTAATAATTTATAATGTTTACTATTTAGCAACAAAAAATAAAATGTATGAATGCGTTTTACAAAAGGTGTCTCGATACCTACCTAATTACATAATTACCTTCATTAAAGGAAGCTTGGTTCTCGGCGGTTTAATTTTACAGTAATTTCATTACCAATGTTTTGGTCATTCTCATACCTACCTAAGAATATCAAAATTACTGTCAATTACAATGACCGACGAGTGCGAAAGATAGGCGCGAGTGCGAAAGAGACCGCTGTGGGCGAGTTGGCAACGGGCGACCGACACAATCAAAGCCGCTCAAAGACACCGCGCTGCCGCGCGCCGGCCGGCCGCGTGCCGCCGCCGCTTCACCCCTGTACCCCACCCCCGCGCGGCTCGTGTGTTAGAGTACTAGTACCCGCTGTGGGCGGGGTTTGTCACAATGGGTGTGAAGCATTGACCTTTAAATAAACAGCTGGTCCACGTTTTGCGAAGGGCCGACCGAAAATTGTTTAAAAAATGAATTTCCTAGATTTGTATGAAAGAATAAAGTTAAGAATTTTAACTTAAAGTCTGGGCCATATAGCTCCACTCCTTATAGCGATATACAGGTTCAATTATTATTTCGGACTTCTGATACACCCTGTATATAAAAATTGAATTTCTGTGGCAAAATTCGCTCGCTTCATCGGTGACATTTCGTTGGAAAATGCTTCCTGAATGAGTGAATACAGTTTGTTTTGGTATAAAAGGCGCACTTAATAGCGCGGGGCTTTAGATTTATGATCGTTTACAAAGAGCTAGTACTTACAATCGAAACACTGGACCGTGGACATGTGATACCAAGTCATGGACGAGCTATTTACAACACTTACTATAAGTAATTTAAAGATTTTTGAAAAATCTCCATTATGCTACGTACACTGGGGCGTTAACGTTTTTCCCCATACCAAAATAAACTGTATTGATTCATAGACAAAGTTCATTCTTCAACTAAATGACAATGACAGCCCGAGCGAATTATGACGCGTGGGGGCGTGGCTACTCCCACAGAAATTTGAACTTTATGCATATTGACATAGAGCCCTTTTTGGTATTGGAAAATACTTTGACGTCGAGCGTTGACGCCCCAGTGTCCCGGAGGCTTTATCAACACTATCATATGACTGAATTGGTTACATACACTGGACTGGAAGACTTGTTGACCTGATTTTTGTATAAGCTCTTTGTAAATAAACCTCTCTTTCAGAAATATCAACCTCTGTAATGGTAGCATGAGTGCCAAGACTAGACGTATGTCACGGAATATCTTGATGTTGTCTCTTTCTCTCGTATGCAATAAGACAGAGAGCGACTGAGCCAATCCGTGACAGAGGTATTGTCTTGACATGCGTGCTAACACCTCTGGTTTATGTATTGCGAAAATATATGACGGAATCTGTATATTATTGCTAGCATACATATTGCCCGAGAATGTAAATATTTAACTCCAAATTTATAAAAGTTATTTATATATTAACGGCGGCACTGAAGAATATTTTTGCTATGAAAAATGCCACTGTAGAGATGGTAATTTTTATAAATTTGGAGGACATAACATCATGCATATGTCGATGCAAAATAAGCAAGTCGACGGAAAACATTTAAAATCTTAATATTGTAGCATATAATAATCAAGTAACAAGTGCTGACTGAATATGTATGTATACATAACGATATTTTTAACGTATAATTGACTCACTAAATCTATTAGGAGGCGCGGAAGAACATCGATTGTGCCAACGTATCGGCGAAATATGACAACAAAACTGTTTCCTTAACACATTTTTACAATTTATAATATCAATCGTGATTTTATCTAAATTATGTTCACAAAAATAATATAGCACCTTTGTTGAAAATTAAATTAATACTTTCTGAATTTGGATTTTGGGAAATAATACTTTTTTGTATACGAATTTTGTACTAATGATGGTCCGGCGCGGGTAGCGGAGCTTCGTAGACTTGCGCCCGCCAAATAAATGCTCCTATCTCATAGTTTAAGTAATATCTACTATCCCACAACATTCAGTAAAGCGTCCCAGTCTTTTTAAAAGTTTATTTTCATCAAATTGAGATCTTGTTTAGACTTGATTACGACCGACTCGCGCGCGGCCGCGAGACTCTAGTCTCATAGTTTGTGAGGTAGGCTTAGTCATGATCTAATGAAAGCGCCTTGTTAGAAAATACCGATTAATAAAATGAGATCTTTCATTACAATTACAAATATTAATATAAAGACGTTAAAACTAGAATTACATACATTATACAACAAATTATTAACCTTTGTACAACACTGACCGCCGTCGAAGAGGTGTCCGTACCTTGTGGTCGTGTTATCGATAACGTAACATTGTTTAATAGCACGTAGCACTTGCGGTACAATGAAACCGACCCTTTCACGTGTAACTGTTCGTTCCTGCCCCGCGGCCCTCTCGGACCCTTGTCTTACCTAATGCGAAGCACGATGGAAGAACCGTGACTTTATCTGACAAAATAATTGTTCGAGACAAACTTATTATGCAAACATAATGTGAATGTGAATTTAAAACGAATAATCATTTATTTCGACTTAATAATTATATAAAATTAATTTAATTTTGATATGGCCATGCATTCGTCGTTATTCAATATAACGATATATGTATATTAATCACAGACGCTACTTGTTATATTTTGTTACCAGTTTTAGTGTTTCAGCGTTTCACCGTTGAGTATACAACGACTATACATTCTCTTACCAATAACGCACTTATTATTCTATAACATATATTTCTTTTATTCAAGCAATACTTCATACCTACTCGACCAATAACTACAAAATATCACAGACTGTGTGTTTATTATGTATACATCTTCTCATAGAAAATTTATGTGTATCACACGTGGACGTCAAAAAGCAATAGAGATGACACCTAGATAACCATGATCATTATACATATGTCATTTTTACAATATATAACTATTCATTATCAACATTTATATTAGAGGCGATCGAATTATTTGTCAGAAGAGTTTGCCACGACCGGCGACGACCATCATCGTCATGGATATGTCTGCAGTCACAACCGTTGGAGGAGAATGGAGATCTGACACGACTGCTACGAAATATAAGCTTAACATTCGGAAAACCCACCTAGGAAGAATCAGTCGAAACTTAAGCACACGTCAGCCCAATACTAATACTACTATCTAACATTCATTGTACCTCTCGTTTTGTCTTATATATGCGTTGCCACGTGTCCACGTGGACTGGCGATTTAAAATCTCATTGGTTATCACAATATCTAACCTACTATAAGATCTGGTACAAACTTACACATTGTTATTTTTGTGCTCATTATATTGAAAATATTTTATTCCATTTCATAATTTCCTCGTGTAAGTATCTGAAGCGTTCACTTTGTTGCGGCTTATCGTTATGAAATATTCGTGTACCACAGGGGCAGTAGATATGGCGCTGTCGCCTCACACCCTCGCCCCTACTTTGTGACACATTTAAAGTTAGTCATGGAGTGTAAACGTTCAACTTCCACCCAAGCTACATACATATTTACAACATCGTACACGAACGCGTACCAGAAGCACCCGACAGTAAAAAGCACCTAGATTTCCCGATCAGAATTACATAAGCGTACCATTGTGGACTGCCGATCGCCGCAGAAACAACGCAAATCATAAACGTAAAGTTATCACACGCGCCACGGCGAGCGTCCGGACTCACTGGGGCCGAACGTACGCGTCGCGGGTACCGGTCGCGTCCACTGATAATTCGGCTCGGCACATACAAACGAAACTGAAAATCAAGTCCTCGCAATGATCGCGATCGTACGATCGAGACGGTTCTCCTCCAAAATGTAGCGAAGCTTAGCGTTTCTTGGGAGGGGGGCGGAGGTCATCCTCGCTGACGTCGGAGGCGGACCATCTGCGCTTGCGCGCGTCCTCCTTCACGCTCAGGTTCTCGGGGTGCGTCTGCGGCGGCGCGGGCGGGGCGGGCGGGCCGGCCGGCGCGGGCGGCGCGGGCGCGTGCTTGCGCGCGACCAGCGACACGCACACGTCGCCCACCTGCAGCCGCTGCACGCGCAGCCCGTACTGCGCCAGCGTGCGCTCCGGCTTGCACGACGCCCAGCCCCGTCCGTACACGAAGAACGGATGCTCCACTGTCGATTCCAGTTCCACCTGGAATTATTAATGATTTATTATTACAAATGCGAACTCGATAAATCAAAGAATAGGAGTAACTGATCTTGCGTTTCAGGATGTTCTGTCTCTGATGCGGGATTATAATCAAATTTTACTTTCGATTTCAGGTTTCTACACCCCAGTTACTGCTAGCATATTTCTGCAGACGATCAAAACACCTGGTGGCACTATTTTTCCATGTAACTCCACTTGAGAACTCGCCGTTTTCTCAAGCTAGGTCTCGGCTACTTCAGTGACTACCATGATGTCGATAGTCTTTTTAAGTGTAATAGTGATAACTAGCGTCAACGTCAAATAATTGTATAGTAAATTGTGCGTTCTTACGGTGGCCAAACACTGCAATTTGCTACTCAATAGATACCTTCGAATGTTAGTTTACCTGTGAGCGGTTTCTATCATAAGTTAGCGTGAGTGCTAGCCGGTCTCCCCGCTCGTCGAGCCGCAGCAGCGTGCACTGCGTGAGCGCGAGGTCACCGCTCCGGTCGGCGCTCATTACGAAGTCCTCCGTGCGCATCTCCTCCACCCGCCGCAGCGAGCCGTCCTCCAGCCGGATGAGCGCGCCGCGGCAGAAGTACGGCGCGGGCGCACCCCGCTCCGGAGACGTTGGTGGGTCCTGGAATTGACATAAATACTGTTGAAAGAAAAACATACAGACGAACATCTAACCTCCTCCTTTTTGGAAGTCGGTAAGAAATGGATGTCACTAGACGACTGCTTGGGCTTGTGGTCTGAGCGTAAGCCGCTCGGATCACTGCACTGGATGGTTGCAGATTCCGTTCGTGCTAGTGGCAAATTTCAGAAATCACCTTTTCGAATTTGCCCTGGTCTGAGTGTACTTAGGATCGCCCCCATTTCATTGCACGTTAACCATAGTACAAGCTTTGCTTTATTTGGAGACCGTACGATGAGTATGTTGAGTTAAGTTGTCTGAAGATATTGATTGGTTTACTATTATTGGTACTGTTGAGTGCTTCTGAGGAAAGTTACGAAGAAAATATGTACCTCTCTGGGCGGCGGTGCGAGTGCCGGGGCGGACACTGGAGGCGAGTGCGGCGCGGGCGCGGGCGGCACGAAGCCCGACGTGACGCGCGGGCGCAGCGGGTAGGCCGAGGGCGGCGGCTGCGTCGGGCGCGGCCGGTACAGGTAGGAGGCGTAGGAGGCCGGGTGCGGCAGGAAGGGCGCGTAGGCGGGCACGGAGGGGAAGGGCGGGCTGGGCGCGGGCGGCGCGGGCATGGCGTCGCGCGGCCGCCGCTGCGCGTAGCGCGCGTAGGGCCGCGGCGGCGGCGCCAGGAACTCGGGCGTCATGGGCGGCGCGGGCGCCGGGTACAGGTGGCTCAGCTGCCCGAGCTGCCCCAGCTGGGCCAGCGCCTCGCCGGGGAGGCTCGCTGAGATCATCGGACGGGCTGTTGACAAAAGATAAGAGACGGTTATCCACCTGAGTTATGGAGTCTTTCGCAATATTACAAACTAGATCTACTTTATTATCAAAGTATTTAATTGAACTCTGAAAGTGTAAGGCCCCTTATTAGTGTCCAATAAATAATACGATAATTATCAGGAATACGTTCAAATGATCTTAACGAACTCACATCAATCTTGAATCTTCGTAGCTACGTATCTAATATAAATCACACGAAACTCGTTATTATAGAACTTGGTCCGGTTCTCAAATATGTTATTCGCTGATCTCTCTGTTGGATAGGTGTAATAATGAATAATGATGTGTAGAACTAGTTGAGAATGAAGCGGCCTTGTTCCTGTCGGCGCGGGCTCATCCAGCATCTGCGCTAGATTGACTGCACGTTTCGTATCGCGTCGAGATAAGAATGTGGAGCGGCCGACGTCAACATTATAAATAGATTTTATTCATGTAGATACATAAAAGTTAGTAATTGAGCGTGCGCGCCACATGACGCGGCGTAGTCTGTCGTATAAACACTGCTTTTGTTCTATTTTTAGGATTCCGTAGGTCTACCATCGACATAAAACGGTCGTTGTTGGTTTATCGGCGTCGGACGTGCGCGGGCGTCGCCGACGCGAACATCAAACGCGGCTGATGAGAAACAACTGAATGTCATTACGATGATTCCTTTCAATTTACAGTTCATTATTGTTACCACCATAAACATTGAATATGTTATTGATTTAAAATAAGGCACTTAGGAAATTTACACTATACATGATTGCTTGTTATTATTCAATCATTACGACCGGGCGACCTATCTACTGAATTAGTCTCAAACAACTACCATTGACAACAATTTATAATAAGATGAAGTCGAAAAAGTTTCCAATTCTATTATATCTACATAAATCTGAACAAAGTAGTTACACTAGGAAACTGTGGTTAGTAAACATTTTCGTCTTCAGCCATAGATCGTAATTTAGTAAGTATCTTAGAAGGTGCTTAAAATTATTCTAATTTTACGCAGCCACACGTTAGCATACAAGGTTATCTTGTAAGAACCAATAGACAAACGTCTGTGGTTCAATTGTTTGATATTATCACTATTACAAGAAACACGTGTATCTACGCGAGTAATAAATTCGTTAGAACTATTTCAAAGAAACTACGGAAATTTGTTAGGCGGTAATGCTCCGTAATAGAATCAGAATATGATTTTATTCATGTACACATTAGGTACTCTACAATTTTATTGAATCGTCAAGAATGTTATCTATACTAACTACTATTCCTATACCGAAAGAAGAATAGGCAAGAGACTCCATGGTCACTGGTTTTAAATAAGTATCTAGCTATATGTTCTTTCTGTGGAATAAATCGCCAAATGGGTAACATTGTTTGTCAAGGTAGATATATTACGTAATGTTCGAGACCATAATGAGATTTTAACAATACCTAAGGCTATCCAAAGTTTGGAGCTGACTTCAATATACCTACGTGACCGAATGCCAAGTTCTATAAACATGATTAGGTAGTTTACATATGGGTACATAATATGTAACCATTACGTCAGCCGTCTTTGTTGTGCTCTTAACGAGAACTCGAACAAACATGTTTATCAATGCTATGGGAAGCTAAAAAGTGATTCGATAATACCTGCACGACCAGCATGTGCGCCAAGCTGAGACAAACTCACGGATTTTTTCGTAACGATACGCTCTCTCACATTCGTAACTCATACGAGGGAATGAGACTAAACTGAAATCTCACATTTTGTCTTGTCACAACCGGCTGTGCGTTCAATGCTGGAATAAGTTGAGAGTCAACATCTCCGTGCGTGTTTGCGATGAGGGCGATAATTTGGAGAACAAAGAATACGCGCGCACCTGCGTACACACTACTCTCGTCGAGTTAGCATTCCTTCCGCGCCGAGGGATGGTATTACACGAGTATGTACTTACCATTAGGTAGATACATAGTACATAGTTTGCTGTAGGTAGTATTATAAAATAAATATAAGTACATCTAACACAACAGTCACGGCATCGCGAGAAATATGAATGAACGTAATCATTTATCAGCTATCGCAAATATCTACTCGTGCAAACATAACACTTTACAAGCCAGCTAAATACCTAGGTAAGTATACGGGTGTGCTAATAAAGCTTTTAATTTTGTTTTTTGGGACGAGAAACTATAGCTGACTATTTGGCGAGGAGTAAGTTCTTATGCTGCTTCTTGCAAAGTAGGTATTAGAAAAATTCCATCTGAGCAGAACAATTCGAAGGCAAAACTGTGCTCAGATTTAAGATACCAAAATGTTTTCATTGTAATCTTGTACGCTAGTATAAAAAATTACACTTAATTCACGATAAAAGGAGTCAAAAGATGTGAAACTCGATAGCTATCAGGCCATTACACAAGACTAGGCTTTCTAGACTAAGTCACGAACCTTTCGTGGCCTTGGGATCGTGTAAAACGGTTTTATGTAGCCTGAAGAATACTCACAGCCATTTCGGTTGCTTCAAATTATAAAATTGTTCATTTAATGTAGTCTTCGTAACGTCTTGCTCAAATTGTACCTAATTCTTGGTTTTATGGAGAAAAAAAAGCATGAAGGATATCTTTGGCAATCAATTGCTTAATTTTATTTTAGTGTTGTCACGCACGGATTATCACAGTAGGTACCTACTTCATATAATTGAACTAAGTGTAGACAGTTTTCAACAGATCTAGAATTTATTATGGGATAGATATTTTTTGGTTTAAAACGGATCTAGGTTGCTGCTTTATATTTTTTAAATTCACAAACAATTATGTATTGTAGGCGAGACAATAAATGTTTTATTTACGCACTGCAGCTACAGTCGAATTTCGCGAATGAGGAAACGAGATCGCACACTCTCGTTTGGCCATTGTGAGTCATAAAAACAATGTAAGATGGTGTGTCGTGACTAAGGCTTTAAAAATTCAAGTCAATTAGCAAGTTCTCAGCCGCAGTGCACGACCGCCTCGACTTAACAACTATTTTTGGTTTCAATCTTCGGAAAACTCCGCTATATCGTACTGCACCAGGTAGGTATTATACCAACGTCTAATGTTACTTATTTTATTACGATATTTTTTATCGTTTCTAGTTGTTAAAACATTCATAAAACATTTAACATCGCGTTATCGAGATGACAGAAGCCATTAAAAAACTTTTAAAACGTCGAGTAAGAAGGTATATCTCGTGTACCTATTTATAAAAAAATCCACCTGTGTCAATGACAAGTAGCTAGTCTAAAATATTAATGTACGTATTTCTGGTGTTTACGCCAGCGACCTTTTGATGCTCTCGGATCTGTTTGTTATTGAAATTGGAATGATCTAGGAAAATTCTGCAAGATTTACCTATCATCTTTCTTAAACATCTACGTGTTTTGTTTTCTTATATTTACGCGAATACTATACATTGAAATTAAACTATTTTACGGATTTTATCGCGTTTATTTACTATTTTATTTTCCCGACGTTTCGGCTGCTTTACAGCAACCATGGTCACGGGGGGACTGAGGTGTTAGACGTCCTGATGTCATAGTTAATAACTGGGTACCCTCATATTTAGTTGTTGTTTGCGGTCCGATCCACGCAGAAAGTGCTTACGGTGTCCTGAGGTCTTGCAATGGTACACTTGGTTTTGGATTTAATCATATTGATTACTGGATCCCAAGTTGGTGGTAGCACCCAGCCATCTTCCCTATTGAAATTAGGATGTTTTTTAATTTCAATGGCCTCACGTATCATCCTTGGTCGGAGTCGGTGTTCTTTAGCGAGGATATGCGGTTTATCAAATCTGATATAATGGCGGGTGCCCTGCTGTGATATAATGGGTACCCGCCATTATATCAGATTTGATAAACCGCATATCCTCGCTAAAGAACACCGACTCCGACCAAGGATGATACGTGAGGCCATTGAAATTAAAAAACATCCTAATTTCAATAGGGAAGATGGCTGGGTGCTACCACCAACTTGGGATCCAGTAATCAATATGATTAAATCCAAAACCAAGTGTACCATTGCAAGACCTCAGGACACCGTAAGCACTTTCTGCGTGGATCGGACCGCAAACAACAACTAAATATGAGGGTACCCAGTTATTAACTATGACATCAGGACGTCTAACACCTCAGTCCCCCCGTGACCATGGTTGCTGTAAAGCAGCCGAAACGTCGGGAAAATAAAATAGTAAATAAACGCGATAAAATCCGTAAAATAGTTTAATTTCAACATCTACGTGTTTTCTAGATTACTTGTAACAGGAATAAAATCGGTAGGTATTTATTACTTAAGCAGCGTGTGATCAGAACGATTTACCGCAGTAGTAAGATATAATTAGCTAATGTCAATAGTTAGACCGCATTTAATTCGTGACAAACAATTCTAATTTTGTAGTTTTGGCGTGTAGCAGTCTGTTTGGTCGTGATCGGCGTAGGCGCATGCGGCAAGGCCGTGGGTTCGGCGGCCCGCGGCAAAAAATCGCGTATGAATGGCGAGCCAAATTCGACAGCGATTCTCCGCGGAAGCGGTTACATCATGCGCTCCGGCACCGGTGCCGGTGGTGTTGCCATCTTGGAGATGTATAATTTAAATTTAGAATGTGGAATTAAACACTAAAAACATGAGTCTTAAGAGTCAGTTAAATATATACTATAACAGTTAAATACCATAAATTCATAGAAAATATGTATTGATTTTGGGGTTGCTGAATTGTTTTATTCTACTTTCCACAATGTTACGTTTAATTCCATGTACGCAGTTTAAAAATCGAATGAGTTGTGGTAACTTGGTTGGTAACACCACACGACACAACATGGCCGCTAGCAGCGATGCGCGCGCGCACTCGAGCTGAACTAATTATTATTTGTTAAAATATTGACCGACCAGACTTTGTTTGACGCGGGCGGACGAATAGAGCGCGTTTAAAGCCGGGTTAGTTTACTATAGATACCTATGATGTCATTAATCTATGATTAGCTTAACATGTCGATTTATCCACTTGACAGCGATATAGGTAAGTACAACTATTATTTTAGGTGCTCATTATGTTAGCGTGAATCGAGCACATTACGAAGCAATGCATCATCTAGGTATATGAAGGAGGAAAATAATACGCAGTTATTAGCCGGCGTGGCGGACGGGGCGGGCGGTCTGCCGCCGGGTGGCACTCGGGCGGGCGGGCGGTCGGTCGATAGGGCGCCGCCCGTAACCCACTTCCGGCGCCCCTGACCTTGCCGCCGCCATTCACGCCGCGTCTTACAGAGCTGCCATATCCCTCCCCCTAGTCCTCCCCACCGCTCACTACCCCTCCCTCCTCCCTTGCCCCGTCCACCCGCCGTCACGCAGTCCCACTGAAACTTACAAATGCCCAGATTATTTGGACTTTACGCTTGATTTGTCGTTGTTTACCAAAACATCTGTTTATATTAAGTTTCGTTTTATCAAAGCTTTAGGGAATGCTGAAACGGAGCGTTCAGGAAAATAAACAATGTTAGTTTTATTATTGTAAATGAGTGTGAGCGGATGCGGTATTACCCAACGTTGAATAATGAGACAATAACTAACAATGATCTGTTGTTTTATTTAAATTAATAATAGGTAGCTATGGGTGATATTTACATTTAAAATACACATGTACCTATAGAACATAAACAGTTGCATTTAACTTTAACCCGTATCTACAATTATTTAAACACTGCCTAAAATGATACATAACTACCTATAGGTCATTTTTGAGTTAGCGTAGTAGGTACTTTCCTTGTCTACAAATATTTTGTCTTAAGGTTATTAGTTTCACAGTTTAGGTAGGTTTAAACACAATCCTAGTAAATACTTTTGATGCGCCAACAAATATAGGTACATTATTTAATATCAGTTGCGTCTCATTCATTACAAGCACCGCTTATTAAATTTCGCAGGAGTTGGCCCATCCGCGGTGGTCGCGCGCACCTGTCTCGCACGGCTGCCAGACCAGCCAGACACGATAACATTTCGTAACGATGCGTCTCGACTGTTTATTAATTAATTTCAATACGTTACGTAAATATTGAAAGTTTCATTAGTTACCTATTAGAGATGATTTTGGCTGCCCGAATGCATGCCAGTCTCTTCCGCTACCTAATGAACTTCCACGCTTAACTATGTTCAAAGATATAATCGTACTATTAGGTACTATTATATCGTACTATTATACCCAAGCTAATAAAAAATCGTATGTAGTTTCATATCATATCAACTATCTATACTTCTACATCTATATCTATACTATAATAATACTATATCTATACTAATATTATAAAGAGGAAAGATTTGTATTTTTGTATGTAACGAATAAACTTAAAAACTAATGGACCGATTCAAAAAAATCTTTTTTCGTTAGAAAGCTACGTTATCACTAGCTGGCTATATTTGTTTATCCATTGCAAAAACCCAGTTATTGCATCTTGTATCCTACAGAAAGGGCTGGATGAAATAAACAAGTGGTTGAATAGATGGAAGATTAAAGCAAGCGCATCCAAATCAACTCACATTACATTCACCCTAAAAAAAGGAGATTGTCCCCATGTACACCTTGGCGATAACACACTTCCCCACTCTGACAGAGTCAAATACCTCGGCCTCCATTTGGACCGAAGACTGACCTGGAAAAATCATGTTAAATCCAAAAGAGACGAGCTTAACATGAAATATAAAACCATGCTCTGGCTGCTAGGACGTAACAGCAAACTGTCAACAGACAATAAGCTCCTAATCTATAAAACGCTTCTAAAACCAGTGTGGATGTATGGAATACAACTATGGGGAAGCGCCAGCAACTCAAATATTTCCATAATACAGAGGTCACAAAATATTATGTTGCGCACCATATCCAACGTTCCTTGGTTCATTAAAAATAGTGAAATCCATGCCAACCTTCAAATGACCACAGTGAAGGAAGAAATTAGAGCTTCCTCACATGCATACCAACAACGGCTTGGCTTACACCCGAACCAATTGGCAGCCCAGCTAAAAAGCCAAAACCATCCCAGACGCCTAAAGAGGCAGGTTGTTCTACAGCTACACGAGAGGGAGTAGAACCCTCATAAACAAGAGTAGTGTTCTCAATGGAGGGCTCACTCATCACGCCAACTCTCACACCACCTATCCGCTTATAGTCTAAGGACTGATTGCAGATATGAAACACAAAAAAAAAAAAAAAATTTGTTTATCCCAAAAGGTTAAAAATACATTCCACCCGTGCGAAGCCGGGACAGGCCGATACAATCTATATTTTCATGGTACCGTCGCGTCCTAAGCTACCGAATCTGTAACGTTCATATTGGCAGTATATAACCACGATAACCGTTTACCCTTCAATAATAAATAAACCACAGTGAACAGGTAGGGCTTAGTAAATGGGCCTGTAAATATTGTGTTATGACCTTTGTGGGTTTTTAGGTAAAGGTGAAATTAACTTCTCACAAGGACCATGGAAAGGACGGTACTACAATAAGTTGACTTAGTATCAAAAATATAAGACGGTTATAGTATTACCCCTATATTTTTGGAAATTAATAATCCATTTACAAACTTATTAAAAAAACACAGTTGTATTATAATTGGCTACCATTTGTGGATTTAAATTTGAAATTAGCCATAGATTTTGGTGTTGATATAATTAATAAAATCTATCAATACCGTGGATAATAAAATAAACGAATTTAAGAGCATTAAATCGAGGTTTATAGCTCAGAAAAAGTTGTTTAGGGAACTCACAAGTTTTTTATGCACGTGATTACCGATTTAAAATAAATGATTTTATCGAACGGCTTGTAAAAATAAACGTAGAATAAAATCTTTTCACATGAATAGATTACGAATGTTGAAATAAATTGTGATATAAGAAAAAAAAATCACAGCGGATTCTGTTTAAGGAGTTTAAGTTTATAGTCCCTTGTATGTAGACAACCCTCATAAGTAGTATATCCGTAAACATTGATACCTATTATGTACCAAAAGTATTTTCTTAACAGATAAAAGACCAAATGACTGATAACGATAACACTACTTAAGTATATGAATAGCGTAAAATACGTCAATAGAAAAAAAACCTTATATAATTAACCAAAAATGTAACTAAGTAGGTATATGATATCAATAATTTCGATAAGTATCAATCTTTTGGGACATTTTGTACCTAATCTTTAATGACAGTCGATGATGATAAGATTTAATCATTTAATTTAGTAGGCATGTCTGGATTACATTAAATTTCTGTTAAAACTGTTATTAAGAGATACCCAATTGTTTTTCCTTAAGATTAGGACTTAAGTAGATATATAGAATACCTACTAACAGCGGAAACCTATATTCTGCCTAGTCTGTGGATTTGCCTGATAAGAACAAAATTTTCTGACATCTCTATTTTTGCGTCCTAACATTAATGTGATTGCCTTTCAGGCCTTTTACCAAGGGTAGGGATGGCAGAGCAATCGTCCCAATATTATTTTGATGACAACTGACATTCTGGCTATCCATAGACACTTCTAACTTATGCTACTGGTTCGCTAACTATCTACATTTAACTATGTAATAAAAATATTGGTTTCGGTCATAAACCAAATGATATTAGCACAACTATAAAATGTATCATAATAATTCATAAATGTATGTAATGTATGTAACGTATTCAGAAGTATCTACACACACTATTTAGCATGTATTAGGTTGACTAAACACACGTGATTGACGTCAATGTAGTTAATATGGATTAAATACGTACCCGCCTAAATTAAATAGCATAAGCTGCTGAATGATATTATAATCCGAATAGGTGGTAGTGTCCTACAAGTGTTTGATGATTTATAAATACCTTTTATAGGTTGCATTAACATGCATATAACACTCTTGAATTTTTAATATAGATTTTTTTGAATATAGTTAAATTACCTAAATACTAGTATTCTGTTAACAAATATTTTGTCTAAGCAAGTAGAAAATAAATTCAAAATTACCAGCCGTGCCATTTCAATAAATATAAGGAATATTAGAAAGAAAATTATGAAGTAATGAGTTATGTCTGGTCTTGCATTTGGAAAACGTTTAGATAAGGTTAAAGTTGATCTTATGCACTGGTAAAAGTGTATATCATGACTATCACCATGATGATGAAAGCGACAAAGAAACTACAACGAAATTAAACTTTCACGTAATACAGGCAGATATCATAATACGGCACCAATAATAATTTTAGTAGAGTTCGGGTGATTCTATGAAAACATATTTGGTAACCGGACGCATGTGATGTGACGTCATCCCTTTTGATTGCCCACATTAACTCCTAAAAGGCGATCATTATTGGCAAAGAGTATCGAAATTTCGTTGCAAACGTGCAATGTCATGATGGCAATTGAAAAATGGAATGGAATAAAGTAACATTCGTTTCCATTTTCACCATAGAATCTCACCGACCGACCAAGTGTTTTTACATACTCTGTTGTTGGCAAAATCATCGACTAAATACGATGCAGGCCATATCTTTTTAAAAGTGAAGTGAAGTATCATTAGATCTACAACAAACAGGTGTCAAAATGCCCACGATAAATTGTTTGCCAATACTAAAACGAATTGTATTAATTTATAGAAAAGTATACACTTTCTACAATGATATTCTAGTAAAACAGATATGTTATGAGCGCGCACTAGTGAAGACTCGAATACAACCCAATAAGACGTATAGTCTTTAGTCTATGTCACGCATGGCGACGAGCAACACGGTTTGTTGCGACAAATATATAAAATTTAAAAAATGCCATCGTGTGATTTTTGAAGTTGTACCAATGTACCAATTATCATACCAAAATTAGTAAAATACAAGGGATCTCATACCATATGTAAGTACGCAATATACCTCAATTTACTAAGATTTAAAAAAATTCAATGCAAACAATAATATTTATTACGCACATAGATTATAAGTACAGATGTAAATATCTTGGGCAGTAAAGTCATCGTTGCCTCACAGATGTTTTTTTTTTTTTAGCCTTGTATTAATTATTCATTTTGTATTATATAATATAATAATTGATATAATTAGAAATTGAACATCTCATGTGTGGGAAAAGAAAATATAAATGGTTTATCATTACCATAATGTAATATATCACTGAGAAATATTAAAATAAAGCTATTTCAATTTTTAACAAAAATGATTAGGTGTGAAATCTGTGTTGATGTTTTATGTACTAATGAAAAATAGTGGTTCCAATAATTAATAATTAATTCTAATAATGTCAGTTGTATGTCCTTACGGCAATGTCAGCTTTTCATTTTTCTGAACACAATTTCACATCAAATGTTAAAATTCATGGCCTTATTTTTATTTCTGACACTATGTTATTCAGCAAAAAATAATCCTTATGATGAAGCCTTTCGGTCGGTATGATAAAGCTACAGGGTGATTATTTTTCTCATGTAACGGGTTCGATTCCCGGTTCAACCATGTGATTATTTAAGTATCTATGAATGCAGTTTAAATTGTTATTTAAATTCAAATAATGTCTTCTTTCAGTAAAATGTTCCATCTACAATATTCAAGCTACTTTCCCTCCATGTGGCATAGCCGTGGGACACCCAGTATAGAATATCATTGACTTTCTAACGAAATTAACGTCAAGAAAATTCTCGAACGTGAGTGTTGGAGGCTTCATAAGATTTTATTGTGACAAGTTGGGTTTAAAACCAAAAGTCAACATTCTACGGTTCCAAAACGATTCGACAACGATTTATTATTCCCTATCGAGGCATCTACTTATTGAACCAAAGATCTGAAAACGATTGATACCTAGTACAGTCACGCTTCTGCTCAAGATTGTATAAACAGGAATTTTATTCGTTAATCAGAGTTATTTCTTACGAACAACATGATATAATGTTCAAGAAACAAAAGTTAAAGAACAACAATTTATAAACGTGAGTATAATAGTCAAGCTTGGCTCAATGAATCCCTCGTAGGTCACGCGACGGGTTACGTAAACTCGTGTTTCCACAATATTACTTAGCTTACTTGTTTGCGGTAAAAGCGCTGTGACGCGATAATTGCATTGCAGTGTTGCTAATTATAATATTCACTAGTGTATCGGTTCGTATCGGGAACCGGTGTGTAGGGCCAGTTATTTTATGCCAGTTGCATATTGCGTGTTATGCAAATGTCGCGTAATCGAAACGTAAAATATGTATACAATTAGGCATACACATTGAATTTCTAAGTTGTTCACTAAAGTGTGCCTATTTATAACTTAAGGTATGTTCGTATTGAGAGTGAATCCAATGTTGAAATAATAATGTTGCGTCTCAACAGTCCTCTATGTACTCAGAATAAGATTTTTTTATTAATATAAACCAATACAGGCACTTGTGAATCGTCAATAAAAAAAAAATAGCATCCCACCATCCATTCGGAATGCTTTTCCTATGGAGAAGAATGGGCAAGGAACTTCATGGTTGCTCTGCCCTGGGACAGCCATTTCTCTACTTAAAATAATTAATTGTTTGTTACAGCTTCAAAAATGGAATATTGAATTTAAAATCATTTTGAATTTGTATTTAAAGATACCTATACGGTGAGGCGTTACTGGTGAAATATAATACATATATCATTGAATATATCACTGCCTGTTTACTATAACCTGTCTCGTTTTCCTTGGCAAGTGTTATTTAGGAGAACAAGTGTTATACAGAAGTTTTGTTTTTAAAACGGAGCCAATGCTCGAGCTTACATTTTATTCAGCACTTGGTTTATTCAAATGTGGAAGAAGGTGTGTTTAGTTTCCACTGAATCAAGATTGATCTGCTGTAGTCAATCGTAAGTTAACGATCGAAAAAACCCCGAGAAGACTTTTAGGTATGTGGTGAAGTAAATAAGACATGAAGTGGCTAGTATGTAACAAGACAAGACAAGACTTCTGTCAATAATTTTGTCGCACTTTAGTGATTGACTGTGATAAACAAATTTATACAAAGTTATCTCATACAGTTATCTCAACCGTCTTTGTTACCAATTGTGGAGAATATAGAGACAGTTATATTATACGGGCAAGGATTTTATTAATCCGTGCCAAGTTGGTGAACCAAATCCCGATGTAGGTAATTGTCATTTCGCGGCTCGCGTCGAGCGCACAAGGAGCGTATTCGCTTAAACGACCAATTTGGAGACCAACAACAGTTTTATTGAGAGTATCACGCAATAGGAGAGCCGAGGCAAACAACCCCGCCTACACTCACGACTTGCTACGTTACCGACTTGTCTTCTATTTACATACACGTCAGGGTTGCCAGATACGCCGCACGCGCGAACGTAAACAACCATTATACGATACATGCACATTCTAAAATACATTTTTAACGGCCGATGTTGGTATTCTAATAAATTTCTATCCAATAAACAGCTCTAATGGCAAAATTTCCATCGCGTGAATAGTTTATTTGAGTCTTTTAGAATCGGGCAGCCCTGTTGCGACCATTATCGTGGAGACGCGAACGTTCGCCCACACGAAGACACACTAACAATGTCGTGTTAATGTGTGCTACCTGTATTCGCAGCGCAGGCGCCGTCAATACGCCGAGCGAATTGTATGAAAAACCAGCATTGATTCATTATGTCTAAAGGCGGTTTCAATTATGTTCAATATTACCTATTAAAACGATGTTGGCACATGTGTCTGGCTACTGTATTGTTGAATAGTCGATCGTTTTTTGTATTGAAATAATAATTACACTTTTTGACGGGACGTGAAATTTCAGATGAAACGTTGATCACGTAATACCAGTTTTTAGGTCTTAAGGCTCGCGGATCCAGTCCCCAAGCCGAATGCTAAGGAAGAAAGTTGCTCGTCTCGAAATATGAACACGGCTCATTTGTGATTCGAAGAAACTATTCGGCGTTAAATCGAATCAGATTGCCACTGTATTAGCATTAATTAGTGCGGTCAACGACCGGCGGTTATTACTTAATGATGCTTCAAACGCTTGTGTAGAGTCGAGCTAATAATGCATTGTAGCAATTGCTCTACATCTGTATAATCAATATTTCAAACTGCAACTCGGATATTTAAATTATGACGTGGCGGACCATCTTGCTCTTAGCGTTGATCTATTGCGAATGTGTGCGTGTATAATAAACGGTCATGAATGTAGGTAATTTCAATAATGGAATCGTAAAGTATCACGAGGAACATAATTGGCCGAACCCGACGCCCACGCATTCACACCGACATATAAACTGTACGTACACACACACATATGCATACGCACGCACACACCGTGTTTAGCTTCTCTGTTATTTTCATTTTAAATTTTCCTTTTTTTTGCGACAGAATTTGTTATTCGAACTTGTAAGTAAGAAGGCCATCCAGAAAGGTCGAATATTAATTTCTTACTCGAAGATAAAGTTAACCCGAAATTATGTTTCGTATTTAAAACCTGCTCTCTGACCTTTGGATGTTGTGCGTGATCCCTTAAAGAGGGGTAATATTATCATAGGTTTACTTACTTACGTCCAACATTATCTACATGGAAATAAGTTTCGCGACTACATACCTACATATTTCACAATTCTGCAGGCTAGGTGTTTATCCGTCCACGCTAGCCTAGATTAGTGCTTGGCAGAAAGTGTAACAGTGAAATCGGTATCAGTGGAATTTCTAAGTAAACAAAACATTTAGTTATAAATGTGCGGATGCGAGACGGGTGTCAGCGCCGCCCACGCCGCTGCCCGGCGCTAAATGGACTTTATTTTAGGTTGCAATAGATACACTATGATATAAAAAGTAAAGTGAGTATGTTAACTTGACACAAGCACATCGGTTTTGTACGAACGCGTGTCTCGCGCTGCCGTTAATATCCATCACTATACAACTACTAATGAAATAAATCGTACACTTTCACGAGATATTACGCTATCCACTTACGTTCTTTTCTGCAGGAGTGTAGTAGTTATGGATTTTGAAAGGAGAAATAATGTCGTTAATGCCCGGCAGCGTTTGGTTAGGCTTGGACGGTCTTTACGGTTTGACGAAAATAACGTTAGTCCGGTATTATATCGCGAGTACTGCCACCTAGCGTTCAGTACCAAAACAAAATAATTTTAAATTGCAACTGTTACCCTTTTGTTATTAGTAAGAGAAAATACGGATCGGCGTAACGATGGGATAAAAAAGGCTTATTGTTATCGTGCTGATATAGTTTTACTATGCACACACGGGGCAAATAGCTACTCGGAAACCGGGTCATTTCTAATTTTAATTCTATTTCCTACGCCGTATATCGGAAGTTTTTCAATAGCCAGCCCGCGCTGACTGCCTGCATTTGGTTCTGCATACGTGGCTATATAAAAACGGTCGCTCAATAATTCGGATATCCGCCGCTAAATCGCTTGACGGCAAAATATAATTGCTTTGCATGTACCGTTGGTTCAAAGTTTACACGTGCATGCGTTTTACGCGAAGTTAATCAATTTTGTGCGGAGACGAATAAAGAGGTGCCTACCTATGGTTTCTCTATTGTATTGGTCCTTAGTTCATGTTGAAAACTAAATAAAAAAGTGGCAGTCTCTTTTATAAATCGGATAAAATATACAATAAAACTATGATAGATATACTAACATGTATCTGAGTAATTCCGTGACATTGTAAGCATTATTATTTTTGTTCATAATCATCAAAGTATTTCACTGTATAACCAAATTCCGAGAAAAACTACGAGGCATGTACCATCATTATTATTTTCTTTTTGTGAGCATCAAAATGCTCGTGTCTTATATTTATTAAGTAAATGGGACCAAGGTACCATCGGCGAATACATATCCCTCCAGGGGAACAGGGGTTGAGGTATTATTTTCAATACGAACCTAATTTAATTGTTGTATTTAATTGTTTTGTGAAATTTAGTCAAGTTTAGTCCGTGAGTATAATCTGTGTTTCCCAGTCCCTTTCTTTGAACAACTATGTACTTCATTGTGCCTACATGGGGCCTACCATCGTTTCTTATAGCTGTTTCCAAATCATACATATTAATATTTTTAAAGTGAGTTGTTATATAACAGCCTGGAATATATATTATTTGGAATTATCGACACTTTTTGTAGGAAAGTAACATTAATGTTATTGCCTTTTAAAGATAAGGTGTAAGAGGTCAGTTGAAAATAGTGGGGACATGTAATGAAGCGTGAGAAGTGAGAAACATGCAACCGAGGAAGTCGCCTTGAAGGCTAACTCATTGATCCTGCCGGTTTCAATGGAGGCTTTCGAACCGTGAAAATCTTATACGCTTCACAGCCTACTGGCAACACTATACCGGGAATAGCTTTTACGTGTAACAAGGTACGGACACTTGCCGCGTATTGTTTGTACGGTCGATGCATTACCTATAAACTTGAAGCCTTTGTCTGTGGAATCGTGGCTTCATATGGAAAGATTTTCTTTTGTTTGTTAGCTGGTGTCGTCATGCATGCGCTGCACGGAGAGTTAAATGCGGTACAAAAGCGAAACTCTCAACCAATAGACGTAAAGATTGAATTTCTGTGTCCACGCATCAAAATCCGCTTGCGCTATCAGTGGTGTTTTGTCTGTGGCTATCAGTGACCTTACGTTGAAGAATTAGCTTTTTATATGAGTCGATACTATTCGATTTAGTAATAGCACAAACAATTTACGCGCCTGTCGTGATGCCTTGGTGTACATCGTAAAAAAAAATAAAGTACGCACTTACCATACATAAATAGTTTATTGATATTAAAGTCGCCTTGATAATATTAAACAAATTATTGAATAAGACTGGTCATGTTCTTAATTAATAAACTTAATCTTATCAGTGATCGATATACAATTGTGGAGGTCGCGAATAACGTATCCTTTACTCACAATCGCTGCTCGCAAACTAATTTGGTAAAGACGTGGGGAGGACAATTTGAAGGCCACGGAAGAGCCGCTCGATTAAATTATATCACAGAATTAATAATATGGTGTTTTAACGGACATATCTTTGCTCTTAGTGTTCGTCGGCCATTTTACCTTTCCACGAAACTAACTGTAAAGGATTTCAGTTCCAATTTTAGTATACAACTGGAAAGTATAACACGCGTAAAGTATAACAAACATCTGTAAAATGAAAGAATAAAGGCATGATAAATGTATACCCAAGATCATTATAAAAGTAGGTAGGTAATACTTTAGAACTGATGAATCACATTGTAGGTAGATTGTAGATGTATCATAATTTCAATCAATTATAAAGTCAAAATGATGTATGTGTTATTATAACGCTTATAATTAGGAACTTTACCCTATTAGAAACGAGTATCATATTGTAAATTACCTTGTATATGTTAATTTAGCCAAACGAATTGACATGATTCAAATCATGAGTATGTGGGTAAAATATAGAGTAACCATATGTGAAATTATATGTGTGTTTCGTAATGGAAGCCTCGTGTCTGCTGCCCGGACAGCAAGTCCCCAACGCAGGTTGTAGACTGATTTCCTATCACTGCATTTTTTAAGGCATGAAAACTAAATATTTTATCAATGATAGGTAGAATATGACTCGTCTAATGACTTCAAGGTGACAGTGTCTAATATTTACACTGGTCATATTTTAGCTATCCTTGATAAAATATGTTGTTTTCATGCCTTATAATGAATTCATAACAACTTCACAACAATAGTGTTAGGGGACCTGGGGCCATGATCTACAGTGACTAACTGCATTATAATTTTTCTAAATCGTCTACCTACGCAGTGTCAGAACTGAGTGCAAGCGGTTCGGTCCACTCGTGATGGCCGCCTGGTGATCATTTACATTCGGGAGATTGTCCCATCTCAGATCACCTAAATGTAGAGCGAAGTTAACGTGTTTCACCTCGTACCTTTAGGCTGTATTCCAGCACACAACATTTGGCAAGTGGATAGTATTTTTCTCATTCTCTCGTATTAATTACGAAAGAGAGGAAGCGAATCTATGACTGAAATTATGACTTGGCGTACATCCTAGACGTGCTGAAATGACATTGAGCTAAGTGCATGAAATACCAGGGGGTGAAGTCTGTAAACACTATCGTTGTGGTTTTGCTATGACTTCATATTTTAAGGCACGAAAACAACATCTTTTATCAAGGGTAGCTAGAATATAACTAGTCCAATGGCTTCAAGAAGACAATGTCTAATGTCTCCATCGGTAGTATTTTATCTACCATTGATAAAACATGTTATTTTCGTGCCTTAAAATATGAAGTCATAGCAAAACCACAACGATAGTGTTTACAGACTTCACCCCCTGGTCACAAGACTAGATTTACTAGGTCACATGACTAGACATAGTTAAAAACATGCTGGATTTTGTCGATGTTTTTGAAGTAAATTTTGCAGCTTTTTATGATACCGACCAAACGTACACACACCATTGCCAATGCTACACCTATTAAAAAGTAAAGTACCTACCCAATAAGTCACACTTCAGTGAATGTCTAAAATTGAATCAGACCCGTGTTAATATGACCGACATTGACAAAACAGTTTTTACCACACACTATTAATAACGTATTAGATAGGTAATTAGGTATATTAATAAAACGAATTACAGTAAAATGTGGGAGCGAAATTGCTTTTTTTTTGTTCGGGCGCTATTTTGTTACGCACGACAGACATTATACTGCTGATGGAGTCATGATGACTGCACATTTCATTGGGCCAGGTATAGAATATTTTTAAATTGGTCTTGAAAACCAATTTTACTGACGTCAAACTTAGATAAAACCACGTGAAATCTAGACTTTGTAAAAAAATATTACGATATTGTAGACCGTAGGTAAAAAACAAAGGCGTTACTTATCAAATGCTATAAAAACAATTTTTATATTAGCAACGTAGTTCAGATTACTTATCAACAGCACTAAAAGCCTTGTCACTCAAATATTAACTGATATAGCGAACCCCCATTATGTCACAATTCACTTAAATGCTGGCAACACCGAAAAACAAATGTAAGTATTACTACAAACTCTATATGACTGTAAGCAACACCCGCTCTATTTCGGATAGGTACTTACCAGACTTTCTTTGTATGAGTTAACACAGGAAAACACAGAAAAAGTCAGCATCTCTACTAATTCCTATAATTGCATTAAGCGTTTATTTTACTGCCAGTTTATTTATTTTTTTGGAAATTTACATTGTTTCTCATTGTAAAAGCTCGACCGTGTGTCGACATTAGTGGATATTCCTTTAAGTATGTACTATTTACTTAGTTTTTTGTCTGACCACTTTCATTTGTAACATCAGTTACTAGATGGCAGTGCCGTAAATAGCCTTTTCTGCGCCCTGTGTGAGCTTCTATAACTGCACCCATGTTTTTTTTTAGATATTATATTAAAAAAAATATATATTAGGGGCGCAGCGGGAACTTATCAGGAGCAAACCGAAAAAATAATAGTCCTGACTGGTCTGGCCATTCTTGCGCCCCCCCAGAGTCTACGTCCTGTGCCTGGGCACACGTGGCACCGCCATATTTACGGCACTGCTAGATGTCAATATTAATATACTAAAAACAGAAATCTATATTCTGTCTCATCTATTGATTTGTCTTACTAAGGATAAAATTGCCTATCTATTTTTACGCCCCAACATTCATGTCAGTTTCCCAAGGATAGGACTGACAGAGCAATCATACCAATATTATTTTGATTATTTACAAAAAAAAAATGATTTTACCCATAATTAACGGCAATCCTACCTCTTGCCAATCGTGTACAAATTACTCGTGGTTGCCGAGAATAGTGCGCGATCGATCAATCACACGCGTCAATGCTCAATAGTCCTGCACCGTGCCAAGAGCTTTCCTTTGGCTAGCCACACACCTTGGTATGCGCAAATAAACACCCAATACTCTTGTGTCTCTATTCTATCGCTACACAGGGAGTATTAGAAGTCTGAAATAATATTTTAGGCGTACGGTGGCTAGTATGTAGATGCATAGTGAAGGCAGAGTAACTACTACTACTACATACTAGTAGTACTACTATACAGCGTGTATCAGAAGTCCGAAATAATACTTGGGGGCCATATAGGACAGATGATAAGCAATCAACACGCTCAAGCAAAATATACGTAACTAATTTAGTTTCTGAGCAATTTGTGTCCAAAGTTGGTGTCAAAACTTACGCACTGCGACCCTAAAAATCAGCTGATAAGGCGAATGAACTCGCTTTAAAATGATGAGGGAGTGATAGATATGACACAAGGTTTTTACCTACGAGCATAGTTCAATACAGAAATAAAAATCGGTCACTGTAGTTACCTAACTATGACAAAAAATCATACTTCATTTAAATCGATGTAAAGTAAAACTTCTACACGAGCAAATAATCCATTTTCGTTTTAGTTTTCGTGAACGGATTTCTTTTTAAACTGAAACTTAGTGAGTGTTGATTAAAAGAAAAAAAAAATTATTTTATTATTATTGTTTGTCTTTATCATAATCACTACAATTCTTAGAACCATCACTACATCACTACAAGTAGGTACCTAATGATGTAGACAATTATTAGAATTGGTCTGGCATATCTGAAAGACTTTAATCTATGATTACTCTAATAATCATGGCCGCGAATATGTCAATGTAGTGAACATTAGCGGGCGGAGATATCACACACAAGGACAATTTTTATCCAATGACAAATCATCGGCCATATTGCATCAGCGGTGATTGGCCCAGCGTTGCAGCGCGGTAAAACACTGTGCCTTCGTGCAATGTCGGAGCGGTCCTTTGATATTTTTATTCAGTAATAATAACGTAAATCAAAATATTTAGTTCCTTGCAATCCGTCAAGGCGTTAACTTGTGTTCCGAAAAATGTCTCGCTCTCCGCGTAATAGTGAAGTGTTTTCAAACTCGGAAAACTGTGAGATGATTTTGTGCATTGGTGCGACTAAAGGGAATGCCGGTAACAGTTTTGTGATTTCTTTTGTGTCCTCTAAAAAACGTGAAAGTAATATTTACTCAAGTGTGCAGGTGGGTAGGTACCTACCTAGCTCTTTGTGATATGTGAGAAGTGAATAAATTCCAATTAAACCCATGGATTGATACACTGCACACATGGCCACGGGTAAATACTTACCTACTATTATTATCTTTATTTCATAGCAGTTTTTAGTCGGACGATTAGGTCATTTAATTAAGTAAGTGGTTACCCAGATACCTACTTACTATTAAAATTAGTGAAGAAAATCTGTTAAATGAAAACTTACGTACCTACCTACCAACTAAAAACTTCGATAAGGTCGCTAGTCGCTACCCAGATACCTACTTACTATTACAATTAGTGAAGAAAATCTGTTAAATGAAAACTTACGTAGGTACCTTCTAATTTACAATTTTAATAACCTTACCAACCTACTTCTTAAGAAGGTAGTTATGTAATTAGGTAGATACCTAGACAACTGTTGTAAAAAGAAGTCATACATCTTATTCATTAGTACCTAAATAGTGTTTGTATGGTAGGTAGGCCGTCTGGGATCCTAGATAGATACCTACACACTAACCCAAGTTTCAATAGCACAAACCCCGTACGGTAAAGCTGTAAAGGCCGCTCACGGCCAACAGCGTAGTCATTATCAAAAATAAAACAGCTACCAGGTACATTTTGATAGAAAGCTACCTACCAAACCACAAAAGATTTAATAATGTTTACTATTTAGCAACAAAAATAAAATGTTTGAATGCGTTTTACAAAAAGTGTCTCGATACCTACCTACTTACTTATTTACCTTCATTAAAGGAAGCTTGGTTCTCGGCGGTTAAATTTTGCAGTAATTTCATTACCAATGCTTTGGTCATTCTCATACCTACCTAGGAATATCAAAATTTCTGTCAATTACAATGACCGACGAGTGCGAAAGAGAGGCGCGAGTGCGAAGGAGACCGCTGTGGGCGAGTTGGCAACGGGCGACCGACACAATCAAAGCCGCTCAAAGACACCGCGCCGCCGCGCGCCGGCCGGCCGTGTGCCGCCGCCGCTTCACCCCTGTACCCCACCCCCGCGCGGCTCGTGTGTTAGAGTACTAGTACCCGCTGTGGGCGGGGTTTGTCACAATGGGTGTGAAGCATTGACCTTTAAATAAACAGCTGGTTCACGTTTTGCGAAGGGCCGACCGAAAATTGTTTAAAAAATGAATTTCCTAGTTTTGTATGAAAGAATAAAGTTAAGAATTTTAACTTAATGTCTGGGCCATATAGCTCCACTCCTTATAGCGATATACAGGTTCAATTATTATTTCGGACTTCTGATACACCCTGTATAGTAGTAGTATTAAGCAGTGGAAGCCGAGTGGTCGAACGCACGCCTTGCAATCAAAGTGTGCAAGTTCAAACCCCGGCTCGCACCTCTGGGTTTATGTGCGAATCTCATTTTCATCCGAGATTATCACTTACTATGAAACGGTGAAGGAAAACATCGTGAGGAAACCTGCACGTCTGAGGGAACTTGACTCGTTTTCGATAGATGTGTGAAGTCTGCCAACCTGCACCGGGCCAGCGTGGTGGACTATGGCCTGAATCCCCCTCGCATTGAGGGGAGGTCCGTGCCCAGCAGTGGGACGTTAAAAGGGCTGTAGTTAGTTAGTAGTATAGTAACTAAGTCATGTAAGTTTCACTGGTACCCTGTTGCGGCCTTAGGGCACACCCTATCTAACAGTGTAAATACGTCTACGAGGAGCGACTAGATACTTTTATTCCAAAAACAGAAATAAATATATTTTTTTGCATAGGACTCGAGTATATCGAGTCACAAAGTTTCAACAGTAGAGTGTAAAAAAGGTGTGAAACATCATTTTCGATTTTCGATGAAATTTTTATACAATTTAGTTATGTTGTATACCCGATACACATTCAAACGCCAAAGTATTTTGGCGGACTTATGATACATCTTGTAGATGCGCCGACCCATGTGTGTGTTTTGTTTTTATTATGATAAGTAGCAGCTAATTTTGTTAACATTCAATACCGTTGCGAGTTCTTTAATTACATAAATGTGTGTTTATCGGGACATTTATTGAGCGCTCGTTTGTACTTACATTTCTATTAATATATACTTGATTATATATTTTAATAACAGTGTGCTATGTTTGTATGCAATAAATAATAAGTATTAGCATTATTATAATGTTAATTAGTAGATATGTAGGCAGTTATTACGTAGGCACACCGTGGATTTATTATGAAGCGACTAACGCTACTGATTAAGTGCAACATTTATCTTAATAAAACCTACTAAACTATAAGTATTAAAAGTACTTTTAAATGTTCGTCCTAATTTGTTGTTATACATAATTATAACAATAAAAAAATACAAACAGAAAGAATAGTTGACAGTTTTTAATATCTGAACGGTAAACACTTAACGGCTTGTAAAAAAACCGTATCAGTTTGATCTGATACATTTCGTTCCTTCGTATAACCTCATACAATATACCTGCTCGTGTGCTATTTAGTAAAGATATTTGCAAACATTGCCGCTGACCTCGTGTGAACAGTTATCGCTCCTCCATTTGGATTCCATTGGTGGCAGCAACACGCGTAGGCAACCAGCGTGGTCCCTTGCATACAAACACCACATCTTAGTAGCCGCGTGACTAACCTGCTATGAGGAATTACCACCGATTGTATGCTAAGCAGCAGCCTTAGAGCTGTGCGCCCGCGCCGATACCTAGGGCTGCTAAACCTACCAATTCATTTCAATGACCTTACAACTTCACCTATGTAGGCACCTAAGGAACAGATAAAATAATTCCAACTAATGTTTATTGGACAATTTTATTTCCTTCCATTACTTTTCCTAACAAAAATTGGTATTTTGTTTTCGTTTGAAATCGAACCTTGGCAGTTTTATTGTATTTCTGATAACCCTGCCTGGCAACTATTGATCGCACGATGCCGCCTCAGAGACCGACATGATTATCAAATGCCGAATTCAATAATGATGGCCTTGTGGCCATAAAAGTATTGCCGGACGATACGTGCCACCATTTGCGATTTACGAACGGAACTACCGAATAGGACTACTCATCAGGTGCTATTATGTCACTTGCTCGCTGTATTGTGATAGGTTCGTGCGAAGCGTAAAACCTACCTACCATTCATTGTAGTTGTGTGATTTTACCTAGATTTTTGAAAGTACACAGAAGAGACGTGTGTTCTAGCAACGATTATCTAGATACATTTACAAAAGTAAAGAACGAAGAAGTGATAGTGTTAATCGTTGTTAAAATTATATCTATCAGTTTTTATTACGGCCAACACTATCTCTCAGCATTGAGGCGTTTTATACCACGATGTGAAATATCCCACACCCTGTTTTTGCAATGGAAACCAATTTAGTGCGTTTGTAATTTAATGTTATCTTAACTTATAACCTCTTAACCTCAAATACAATCATATAAATTTAAAGCAAAACACCGCCTCAACATTATCTGTTAGAATAAATGTAACATCGCCGAAGTGTGGGCGCACTGCAGTGCACCTCTGCCTACTCCATCGGGGGACACAGGCGTGATGATGTGTTATTATTATTAATTTAAGTATATTGCCGTTTGGTCGTATTATTAATCTTGCAATCTGTAGTAATTCTTGCGAAATATTCGAGCCTACCTACCAAACATGTGGGCGTATCGTTTCAAGTTGTTTAACAAATGGATTTGCATACCTAGGCCGGGGTCACATGTCGTAGCACGCCGTCAAAGATATGCGGGTGACCTAAGCTTTAAATAAATATACAAAAGACGAATCAAGGTTAAGTAAAAGTTAAGTTGATTAATTCCGTGTTCCGATCATAACGGGACGTGTTATATTTTCTGTAATAAAAGTTTATAAATAAACGAGATATCGAGGTTGCTGTTATTGCTGGATGTTTTTCATCCAACACGTTAATAAGTATGTAATATGTATAGCAGTTACCTATTTATCTGTATAATGAAAACAAATAGTGTTATCAATGTTTATAAATTCGGCTTTATTAAAATAGATAGATGTTGGCGGGGCACGTGTATGGTGTAGTCTTATTTGCCCACAAAATATAGTAGTAGGTATATTGTAATGAAATCTCATACACAGAGCGTCTCTAAATTTTTGTTTCACATTATCATTTTTTCTTCCAATTCCTTCTACATATTTTTCGATTAAATTCGTGCGGGTTTTCAAGACAACTAAGCTTTTTCCTCGGGACTCGCCGATACCGCTGTCGATCCTGGGGTGCTACTCTTGAAAACGATAATCGATATATCGTGACATTTGTCGTGTCGAATCCTACTCTAAGTTCCATCGTTTTTAATGTCGTATCGATGACTGAACGAACGATACATAATCCGATATATCGAGCTTTACCCTACTCTTAGGTTTGAATGTCAGACACGAATATTCGAATTTGACAACGAACAACATGTGATTTTTGCGATAATCTCAACGACACGTATTATCGTGTAGTGAATTTCGTATCCTATCAATATAAAATATTATTCAAATTCGTCAAAATATTATAAAAGTAAGTGATATACGGAATAAAACAGTTTATTTATTTAAAAACGACACACCAACAGTATAAGTACCTATTAACAATCGGGTAAGTAAAATATTAAATAAAAACTGTTGCACGATGTGATTATTTATAATTTTTATATCAAGTGTAGCCATGAGCTCTCCTGCTAATTTCTGTTAACGTTTTCAGAAGTTTACAATGTCAAGACTTTTACTATCTTTGGAAGCCGTCAGGGAGGAAAATATTGAACGGAGAAGGAGGAGGCAGCAAATGCGGGATCATTTTCATTATATATACATTCCTGATGGAGAATTTGTAAATAATTATAGGCTGAACAAAAGACTGTTTGAAGACATTTGTATGGATATAGTACCTTTGCTGCCTACAAAAAAAATATTGTTGGAGTTGACCCAGTAATAAAGGTAACCTCTAGAAGATAGTAGATCTTCATATAAGGTTTTTCGTGTAAATTATGAATAGCAATATCAAAAATATACATTTAAAAACTTTCTTACGAACAAATTTAAATATTTTTCTCGCTCCAACTTGTGTTTGAGTTTGACACTTAATTATGACCACAGATTTAACTCAATATCCTTATGATCGTAGATAGAGAAGACTGTAGTTAAAGCGAAACGGCGCTATACAAAAACATCGAGCGTGAAAGAGCTAGCGAGTCATATGTATCTTAGATTCTCAATCTATTTTTGTTACAGAGAGGCCCCACAGATTAAAAAATGAGGCCATAGAGAATATTCAGGTTTTCAACAAACTTTGCATTTATTATTCGTATCATTCACTCCGAACATAGTCTATGGATACGATAAACGACAAGGAATTCGAACATTTGTTAGAGTAGGGTGAGGTCGATATATTCGAAGTAATGTCGTGTCGTTTCGAATGTATCGTTGTCGATTTCAAGAGTAGCACCCCTGGCTTACAGGAGTAACAGTGGTGAGAATGTGTGGGGGCTTAGTCCCAAAAAAAAATTAACAAACAAGTGACGATCTAACTGTAATCGGCGTTTATACATTTTATTCGGTAATGAACTTGTTACAAAAGTATCTATTTACTCTTAATGTTGTCTATTCCAAGACATAATAATCAAATAACAACATTGTTCGAAATTCCGGGAAAATTCCATTTCGTATAATGTTTCGATAACATTTAATGATGTACCTACTGAACAATTTCGTCTGGTTTATAAATGAGTTTATATCAAAAATAGAACTAAAATATGCCCTTTATTAGTAAATATAGAGTAAGCCTCCAAGAGGATGGGTAGAGTTTGAAGTGAAAATTACCATCACCGTTTTCCATCGGTTTCCCTTCCACTATCATATACCTACTAGAAGCTTACTCAGTAAAATACACTAATTAGATATAGTTTTGCTAGACATTTGTGCTTACTCCCATGGCACCAAACAAAGCAACGCTAAGCATGTATATCGCCATCCATCTCATGGCCGTAATGACATGAGCGAGGCCTTATTAACTGATTTCATATCCTTAACAAGTTCGTTGCCAACAAAATCAGCACCATTCTCATACTATAGAATAAATAATAATATTGCCAGATAATACATACCCATCGTACAACCCAAACTAAGCAAAGCTTGTACTATGAATACCATTAAAATGAACTGGGGGTGATCCATGTTACACTCAGACCAGGCCAAATTATGAAGACAATTTCATAAAATTTGCCACTGACGAGAATCGAACTCCCACCATTTGGTGCAGTGAGCCGCGCGGCCTACGCTCAAACTACTACACCAAGCCTTAAGTTTCCAAATTGACCATGATATAAAGTGCAGTGGTAGCCGAGTGGTCGAACGCACGCATTGCAATCGAAGTGTGCAGGTTCAAACCCCGGCTCGCACCTCTGGGATTTATATGCGAATCTCATTTTCATCCGAGATTATCACTTGCTATAAATCGGTGAAGGAAAACATCGTGAGGGAACCTGCACGTCTGAGGAAACTTGACTAGTTTTCGATAGATGTGTGAAGTCTGCCAACCCGCACTGGGCCAGCGTGGTGGACTATGGCCTTAATCCTCCTCGCATTGAGGGGAGGCCCGTGCCCAGCAGTGGGACGTGAAAAGGGCTGTAGTAGTATAAAGTGCACTTCCACACAGTTCACAGTTCATAAATGATTCGCACTTGATTGTTTTGGTAGCACGCATGGTGCTCGGATAAGATAGTGGGCAAACAGTTGCCTGTCGCTAGGTGCCTACTATCTGTGGCCCGTATTAAATAACAGCGATCATGTGACCTATCTGGCTTATTTACTGATAAATTGTATAGGTACCTACACATTTGTTGAATTGGGATTAGATGCGCAAATAATCAATCCTTCGAAAGAGATACATTGAATTAACGCTCACGATTGAAATTAAGATATGACGCCAGAACTAAATTTCATAATAATTTCACATTCTGGCAGTTTTTAAAAATTGGTCTAGTATAAAATTCTCGAACTTTTACAATGCATTCTGTTATTTATATACTGAGTTAAGGCAACATAAAAATATTTAACTGTAACAAAATGCTTTGTAAATGTCACAGAAATGTAAGGGTTGTCACATATATATTTGGCGTGCATACGAGTATCTGTGAACAGTGTGCTTGCTTCTTCACATTTAGGTTTTTTGAACTTCATAATAAATGTTAATGACACAGAACTCTATTAAGAACCCAGGCTCACACTTAACCGACTTTGCAGTTTATAGATATTTTATAATTAAATAATACAGCGATAAACTTGTGCCGCCCGCTATCGCTAGTCACGTACACACTCCGTAGTTACAGCGTTCAGAATAATAATGCCGGACCAAAACAAGGTCTATTTTCATTATGATATCGTTAACCGAATAATTGCCTATAATTGCCCCCCCCCCCCCCCCCCCCCCCCCGAAAAAAGTTAAACAACTTATCCGATCCAGCGGCAACGGCGGAAACGGCAAGAAGCTGAAAGAACGTGTATTCCTAACGACACCTGCAGTTTTCGCTGCTCGCTATGATGGTGGCACCTTATTTACAACCATAACATTGATAAGAAACACGGATGAGGAATCACCTGAACAAGAAATAGAATTTTCGTTAGTTTTTGCGCGTCTGCAAATAGGAGTAATTAGCAAAAAAGGTTAATTTGTAACGGCTTATATTTAGCATTGAAACAAAATGTTGTCGATTGGTAGCGTAAATAATAAATGTTTGGAAGTGAGAGCGGCGGACGCGGATGTGTCGTGACGTCACAATGTAGCCGCACGCGTCGCTGCAGGCTGTTGATAGTTGCGCACGCGTTCTTCGCGGAAGAGCCGTTGTCAATGGCCCGAGAAAGATTTCGATTGGCTGTTTTCAAAACGGTACGCAGAAACGCACAATGCTCGCGTTTGAGAGAACGTAAACATGACGCTATAAACCGGGGCAAATGTTGCAGAAATAGTAGCAAGCAATGGAAAGAGAACGAAGCGAGTGGACGTTTTAATCAGCCAATCAATATCGAATTTCCTTTTCAGATGAATTTGGCATGCAATTTTCTGTAGAAAAATTATAAAATTTGCCACAGTGGAGGCGTTCAAATAGCATTTTCTGACAATAAATTACTCAATTCATCTGTACGAATTTATAAAATTACTTTGAAATGCCTAACTACCGAACGTTGCTCGACAACGAAATCGCTAACAATTTTTATTTTTTTTATGAATCGTCGATTTTAACAAGGCTTTCTAATAATATAAGTCAGACGTCCTTGCTCGGTGTTGCCAGTGCTCGTTGTTTGGTGGGGCACGGTTAAATTAATAGGTAACATTGAACTTGAACGCGGTGCGTGTGTGACGTCATGGGGCGTCCACGTGTGAGTGGCCGCAAGGCCGCCACCGCCGCCTATCGCAGCCACATCGCACAGCACAACCTAACTAACCGTGACACAGCCTCGCTTGCAGCACTTACACACACCTACATAACTTGTTTAAGTATCCCAAGTGTAATAATAATATTTTAAAATATTTTTAAGCGGTCAATCGGTAAGTTAGTTTAAACCTAGGTAGCGACCGTTCGCGGTTAAACTCGCACGAAATTTATAGCATATGACACTCTGTTATAATGTAGCATTTTTTTATCCATGTAGGTATAGTTTTTTGAAATCAGAATAACTTTACTATATTTCCTATATCAATAGTAAATTGGCTACATAGTTTCTAGCTAGAAGTCTATTCCTAACCTAAGTACCTACATGTACCTAATAATTCCATCTCATCTTACGAGTTATTCAAAAACATTTGTCAATAAGTCCCTACTTACCAATAATTCTGTATGCAGTATGACTAACAGTTCATGTACCTAACACTACATTGATAAAAATATTTATTATGTATTATTATATCAATGAAATAGTTACCAGAAAGAAATATCAGAAGCTCCAGGACTCAAGCAGACAGTCTACAGTTTAAAAATGATACATAGATTTGTACGAAAATCGTCTAGTGAAGTCAAGTACCTACATGTCTATGTTTTCCATTTATTTTTTAATGTAAATGTATAAAACTATAATATGTTAAACCTAGTTAAACTACTAATACATTGTAATCATCTATTCATTGAAATCCACTACATTATAATTGTTATATATTTCAAGGAATTACATTTGAGAAAAAAATGAGCAATTAAACAATTATCCCTTAAATTGTAACTAATCTGCTGCAACTCTAAGCCAATATTACTTGCAGCTGATATTGTATTGTTATCTTCAAGTACGGCGAGTTATTATTCAGATATCCTAAATGTAATGTACCTAACAGCCTAACACCTAATTTTATGTGTACCTAACAGCGGACTATCTACTGTATTACAAATATATTACTCCAGTACTATATACAATATAGTAGCATCATTGTAAACACGAGGAAATAACGCATACAATTATACCCCTACCCAAATCCAGTAGTTACCTAGGGACATGATTCATTGCGGATTTTTGCGTGATGTTTGTGTTATTAAATCAATATTATTAATTCATTAATACAATATTGTTTGTACTTTAAGTCACTTTGAAGTATGAAATACATAATATAAGGAAAAAGGAGACATCTTATATTCTGTCTTGCAAATAAATGACACAATATTATATTACTGTACTTAAGTATGTTTGTATACCTATTAGATGACCAGTACATCTGAAAGTTGTGCCAAAAACATCATAAAATATTTAGACCCATGTAATAACCCTATAGGCCCGCTGGTGCTATAGCACCATGTAGATATTTGGCTATTCTGAAAGTATTACTTAATATTTTGCAATAATATTTAATGCATGTCATCATAATGCCACGTATCTTCTACTATTTATACATTATACCGATAAAATACTCTATGTAATATCGCGACGCCTTATCAAGGCGATCATTCATGTTTTGATAAATAAACACATAAATATATTGCAAAATGATGTCATCCGTCCCATCGCGTCCTCTCCGAAGTTAAAGCAAGTATTGTTATTTATTTCCCGATTCAGTCATCATACAATGTTAATTTAAATATATAGAAGTATATGAATTGTGTAACCACAAATAGGTAAGGTTTTTATCTATACTCAGAATAGGGTACTAAATGTAATGGCTGAAATAAATAATGCGTCAGTACATTCCTCGTAATTATAATGTAGTTTTTTGGGAGTTAAAAAGGCTGATTTATAAATATTTAATAGCTTATTGTTATGGTTGTCGCTCCTTAGCTGGAGGTCATCCTCTGGCCCACGTATCAGGAGTTTCCGGTTTACTTCCTGTCTGCTACATTTTGAAAACTCCGGTTTTGCAATTAGACGTAGTTATTATGGATGTAACCTAATTATCTATTTTTATATTATGGAAGCCAAAACCTACAATCTTTTTTTTATGATAGCTATGCTTAGATAGAACGTTATAAAACTACATAATTATATTATTTTACACAGTAGGTGTTATTCTTATAAAAGTGCATGCCGACAAGTATGCTAAGCAAAGTGTGTTTTCTAAGGTTGAAGTTGAATTCACTGCGTGTTGTAACTTATCGTTAGAAACCCATTTACCTTGCACAATATGGATACAAATGATTGCATGTGTCGTGTCTTATACATGTTGTTGTTTATTCAGATACCAGGTTTACATAATTTTAGATAATGTTCGCAGCATATTCTTCGTAGTTTTTTTGTTATCGGCCTGTAGGTAACCTGTCCATGTTTTGGGTAAAGTACTTTAGTTTTACTTGCTGTATTATTTCTATCATTCATATAAACTATCGTTAGTTGACCTATTTTTTGGCGGTGTTGTATCCTACCACTAGAGATAGGTACCATAGGCACCACCTTCTAATGTTTCAAAACATGCTTTTCGTAGACTATGCCAAAAAGAAACGTTTAAAAAGTGGTATAACTTCAATGGATTTCATTATTTAGTAAGTAACAGTAAGTAGGTATTAAGTAAGCACCATTTGTATCGTTGCCTATGTCTGGCTGAAGATGTTTCAGTCAAAGAAATCAAGATATTCAAATAACCTGTGTGATTATGGTCCGAATCGCAATGATTTCATCTCAGAGTTTATAACCTAAAAAAAAAGTCATGTGCCAAAAAGCAACGACATAGTAAAATTCTTCTATTGAAACACATTCGAAAATATAATCTTATAATATTTAAAAATGATTATCCTTCCGCCGATAAAACACATGAATGTTTTTGTCCAAGTGATGATATTTTACAATAATGAACTGCATGTACATGTTTTCATGTGTAACATGTACGCATTTATCTTTAGTTTTGGATGTCAACCCCATTAATCATAGTAAATTTGTATTGTATGATAATTATTTTACTAACATTATCGCGAACGCTTCTTTAGATAAAATGATAAAATTTATTGATAAGTTGTAAATTTAGTGTTTCGGCGAGGCTCGGGCGAGCGTTGTTGCAAAACATTTTATTTTAAAATTTTGAAAGCCACTGAATCCGTGAAGGTTAAAGGATATTGACGCCGTTCGATAAATAGCTGGTATTTTATTTGCCTCGGAGAAAAAAACTAAGCCGTGGCGGCCGGGGTAACGAATTAATTAAATCACAATTATCTATTTTATTTCTTAACGCTACCATAGAGAAAATGAATAAGAAGTTCGACAAGTTTAGGTTTATGGTTTCTAGGAGACTTTTTCGGTGATAATATAAGGTACCGTGGATTTATTACAACGTACCTTTTTAATAGCCGAACGGACAAATATTTTTACAAAAAACCTGCTATATGTAGGTAACATTAACATATGCAACACTGTTCACGTATTTGCGTATCGTATCTGTTGCATAAGGCGTTCATTTCGCAACGTCAACGTCTCTACCACAACTCGGTGTAGTCGCGAAAGCAGTGACGTAACGCGGCGCTGCGCCCGCGCACCGGCCGCCGCCGACCCATTGATTAGGCCGGCACGTCAATGTAACCGGTTACTTAATCCTAATCATTCCTATTATATTTCATCAATAAAGCTACGAAATTGTGAAGCGACATTGAATAGACGAAGCAACACGTTGCGTTTATTTTACGAAATGTCTAATTCTGAAGACTATTCATATCTGAATGAAAACTATTAAGAAGAAGAATAGAATATAGGCATAGAATATAGGCATAGAAGAATAGAATATAGGCATAGAAGAATAGAATATAGGAATAGAATATAGGCACTACTATTACAAGGACATTCAGATACCATCATGCCGGCATTTCATTAGAACATTATATTGAAGAAACAGTTCTTTATATATCTTTATATCCCTAAGAGTGCTTAAAGTCGAGGAGGTAAGTCCTATTTATAGACGGGACTTCTGTCACGGGAAACCGGGGTCAACAACATCTATCAAGCGGTTAAAACATACCTAGCGACTAAACACGGGTTGTATGTACAGGTAGGGATGCCACTTTAAGGTTTTATATAAAGGATAAAATAAGTACTCTCTTATATCATAATATAATATCGTTAGGCAACACCGATTCATTGTATGAACTCAAACTAAGCAATCTTTGTACTATATACTTTGTACTTGGATACACTTCAATGGACTCCAGGTATTCCCAGTTATACCCAAACCAGGTCAAATTCAGTAAAGGCCATTTTTAAATGTTGTCGATGACGGAAATTGAACCCGTAGCGTCGAGTAGCCTACTCTCAATCTGCCACTCATCATTTGCCTGACCTTGTCCCATTATTTGGGGTCGGCGCAGTATGTCTTTTTCTTCCATTCATCTCGCTTTTCCGTCATACTGACATCCACTCCGATCTCATTCATATCACCGTTTATACAGTCCATCCATCTTTTCTTGGGTCTTCCTCTCGCTCTATATCCGTCCACATTTATACTCATCACTCTTTTAGTCACATGATTCTCATCTGTTCTCATCACATGTCCAAACCATTCAAATCTCCTATTATTACTTTTTCTGTTATGGGCGCCACTTTTATACTACCTCTGATATACACATTTCTCACCTTATCCATTCGCGTCACTCCACACATCCATCTCAACATTCGCATCTCGGCAGAGTGGAGACGGTCGACAGTTTATAATTTAGATGAAAACATGTAGAGTATATTTCAGATCATAAGTAACGCAAATATTTTATAATCATTTAGTATAACTTCTAGTGTTGGTAGCCCTATGTACCCACCCGTATTGTATTCGGAATATGATGAATTTTGAAATTCCACACAGCTACGGCAGGTATCAATATCTGGGGTATATGTATGCGTCTTGATATCACATAAAACGTTATATACACATGGTACAGTCGTTATTTTTCATGCAAGAGGAGTTATCACGGTGCAAAGGTCATAAAATATTATTGTTCTTGGAAACAAGTTCAAAGAGTCTACTTAGTGCCTGTAAGGTTTTTAAATATGTATCTACATTTTATTCCCAAAGTAATAACTTTGGGAATATAATGAAGAGAAATTAATCGATAGCGAATAACAGCAGTGGTAGCCGAGTGGTCGAACGCACGCCTTGCAAATCAAAGTGTGCAGGTTGAAACCCCGGCTCGCACCTCTGGGTGCTATGTGCGAATCTCAATTTCATCCGAGATTACCACTTGCTATGAAACGTTGAAGGAAAACATCGTGAGGAAACCTGCACGTCTATAGAAAGGCGTGTGAAGTTCACCAACCCGCACTGGGCCAGCGTGGTGGACTATAGCCCAAAAATCTCCCTCGTATTGAGGGAGAATGTGCCCGGTATAATGGCAATAGGCACGCCCCCTATTACATTGGGACCAAAAATACATCGGCGAAGTGTGGGTGCACTACAGTGCACCTCTGCCTACCCCTTCGGGGAATACAGGCGAAATGATGTGTTATTATTATTATTAGTAATAACTTTAACATAATAAAAAACTCTACTATGAAGTTTCAATGCGATTTCTTGAACTTTAGCGAAGGAAGGTGTATTTTATTAATTATAATAGGTTAGTGTTGTTTGTTGTGTTCATTTCCCGAAGGTAAGAGTAGAGCAAACATCGACTGTGCAAGGGCCGTGTTGACAAATAAACACCCTTAACAAAATCATTGTTCAGCTACAACAATGCATGTTTATTATTTAAATACAAAATGTTACATGAGTTTCATTGTTTCAGTGGAACCAGAAATAAGATCTGATTAGCGACTGCGGGCTATACGGCCATTAATGACCGCTATTAACCTTTGCTTTATTCACTCTATAATATGGAGATACTTGATGATGCCTTGCTTTAGTGGTTTTAGCATAGGCTGCAAGGTTCGATTCCCACCAGAGGCAAATTGCGAAAATGTCCTTTTCGGAATTTGCTGTTGACTGTGTGTAACTACTAGAATCGCCCCTAAGTTCACTATATTGTACCCATAGAACAAGCATTGCGTAGTTTGAGATCATACAATGAGTATGTGTATGGTGATATTAATATTTATTTATTTACTTTATTTGATTGTTTTAAGAGCAGATAAAAAGCTATAAGTAGAATTTTTAAGCGATGATATTTTTTATTCATATCGTATCTATGCAACTGTAACTACTAGAAAATTGATTGTATTTATATTAGTTACGTAATATTATACGAAAAAATATTACACAATGTGGTGAATTAATTATTCAGCACTCCACATATATTACACCGTATTTACAGTATGTAAATACTGTTTATATTTTAAAACAATATTTACCGCTTACCAAATTACAGTAAAATTTACCTCCGACTGTGACGAGTATCGTTTACCGCTTACTACTTATAACTTGGTGCTACCATTTGTTTTACCACTCGAATACTATCAAATCACCATACAAATATATTACGAAGACGAAAGCGACTATATTCTCATGGTAGCGCTAAATATAGCCAGATGTCTCAGTTTTCCAATTTACATGCAAAACATCGTACCGGCGGCGTGTGGCCGTATTGTAAAACCGATAAGAAAACAAGAAGCGAACGCCGTTGGTACGCGGCGCTGAAACTGAAACTTTGTTTACGTATCGCAATAAGATACTGCGCTCTTCTGGTCGTGAGAACATGCGTTTCTACCATACAAACGCACCATATTGATTTTCACTCATCACTGTAAAATCAGAATTAGAATATTTCTATTCATGTATCTACACTAATAAAAATATCACAAAATAAAAATTATACGTAATCTCTACCAACCATTCAAAATGCCACTTTCATAGATTAGAATAGGCCAGAGACTATGGTTAGGTATTTTTTTTTAGTAAAAAGTGCAATTGAAAAAGTTTGGGGTAGTACACTTTGAACATAAAATGCTTTGAGCACATTAATACAGTTCTGTCCATCCCTAATTTTACTTTCACCTATGCGCAATGGCATGTCTTACTAATGTAAGTAGATTTCCTCATTGCTAAATTCGGACAAAATTGTTTTCAGTTTGCATTTCAGAGGAACGTGTACTAATTAATATTTAAAATACAGTCTTGATAGCGGGTAGGTATTAATTTTCTTTGTGGATTGTGGTAGTAGTATTTAACGTGTGACTGAATAAAATATGATCTAAAATTAACATTAACCTAATGCGAATATATCCTTCCTGTTTAATAATTATCGTTGTATTTATTTTACTAAACGGCATTAATTAATTACGTGAAGCAGATATTGTTATGTGTTTGTGTTAAATGATATATAATGATGAATATTATGTACAATTTAAATCATATGAAATATATTTAAATATATTTTGTGGCACAAAAGCAGTGGTAGCAGCGCGGGCAAGAACGTCCGCCTTAAACGTAAAAGGTGCAAGTTCCAATCCCGGGCCCGCACCTATGAGATAATGTTCATGTGCGAATGTTATTTTCAATAATGATTACCACTTGCTGAACAGTGAAGGAAAACATCGTGAGGAAACCTGCACATCTCTGGAAAAGGCGTGTGAAGTTCACCAACCCGCAATGGGCCAGCGCGGCAGACTATTTAAAAAAACTCCCTCGTATTGAGAGATAATGTGCCCGGTATAATGGCAACAGGCTTGCCCCCTATTACATTTGGTAGATACATCGCCAAAATACATCCGTGAAGTGTGGTCGCACTGCAGTGCTCCTCTGCCTACCCCTTCGGGGAATATAGGCGTGGTGATGTATTATTATTATATTCAACATTATGTACAGTACAATCATGTTCATTCATACTTAAGTCATGTATTATATACAAACATGTGTATTATCTACATACATAAATAAAGTATGCATATAAGTAAAGGTATGTGAGGTATTAACGTGGCTAACCCAGCTGATAGCGTCAAATATCGCTACGTAGGCGGCCGCGGTAGCTTGCTGATAACACACACAAACACAAACTTGCACACTATGTATTGAAATATAAAGTTGCATATGTGTGTGCGACTGTGTAATACTATCGCTGACACAAGCTATGATATCTCTTTGTTTTCTTTGCAACCGCCGCTTGTTATCTGACAAATGGTCCCCGTTTATTTAATACGGTACATAATAAACGTATAAAGTATATATAGTAACACCGGTGTCGGTTTAATAGTGTCTTATAACAAATTAGTCTTTATCAAGTAGTAGTTGCATGCAAGGAATGTTTTAATTCGTTTTTCAGTTCAGTTGTATGAAGAATATAATTATGTAGAGAAAGGATGCAGTTTAAATTGTATTTTAAATATTCATATATTAGTTCACGACAGTAGTACTCAACCTTTTTTTTTCATAGGGGCCTCGAACATGTGTTAGTCATAATAACATAATAGTTAGAGACTTTGACTATAAAGTCAAAGAGTTAGAGATTTCTCTATTATTTTCTCTTAGAGAAGAAGAAGAGCTTTTAGCTTTAAGAAGAGCTTTTAGTTTATTGACAATTATAAATAATACATGCATACACTTATATTAGTAAATAAACTTTTATCTTTTTTTTATCTACTTGTTAAGAATTGCTCTTTACTTTAATTACGCATATTTATTCAAAATATATCAAAGGGTAATTTTGGTCATTAATATATTAATTTGGAATATTGATTTTAAGCAAGTACCTATTATATGTATATTCCATTAATCAGACATATGGTTACCGCAATAGTTTAAACTCCCCATAATTGGACTTTATGATCACGTTTGTTGATAGTGACTAAAACGGACTAAATAGTAATCCCATTGTTATGTGGTAACAATCATATAACTAAAAATGATATCATTACCACAAAAAAATGTGTATTTAGCAATTACACAATGTTTTAGTGACGTTTTATGTCCCCAAAACATTTTGTATTGCTGAATAAACCATTACAAAAGATAGTAGGAATACTGCCTACTTCTGGTATCAGAGTAAAGTGAAGTGTGAACAAATTGACCCCACCCTGTAGCCCAAACACTGACAGTAATACATCGATAGATACACTATGTACAATAGCCAGAAAGCGAACTGAATACTTGTTATGACTACAGATAGCGCCGTATATCAAATGGTGTTACTTTACATGTAGTATTAGGTACTAAGTAACATAACCTATATAGTTATACCTAGCTAGTGTTGGCCTGAAAACACATTGTTAGAACTGAAACGTATTCTGAAACTCGTTGTTAGGTTGCAAAGTGATTCGAACTATTATAAACACAGTTTAGAGTCCGCGCAGGTATCTAATTACTGTATTATAAAAATGAAGTTATATGTAAGATATAGTTATTTTTTTAATAAAGAGGTTATGTTTGTTTGTAGGTTATCTTCTGAATTACCGGTCCGATTCCGTTAATTGTTTTGCTGATTGAAAAATATTGAGTGACTTTAGTCTATCTCCCAAATTTATGAACATTTACAGGCGCATTGTAGAAGACTTTTGCTTAAAAAAGAATGACATTGTGAGTTTATTTCAAATTTCGATAAATTTTAGAGTATGGATGAAGAAGTATGCATTAGAAGCGGATAAATGCCTAAAAATATGGTATTATTCAAAGTGGGTGCAGATTTTCGTCACAACTTAGTTAAGTAGAGCATGCAAGTTACACTCATCCCTACACAGAGTGTATCAGAAGTCCGAAATAATACTTCGTTAAATAATTAGCTCTCGTTGATTTAGTTTGCACTATTAAATATGGCTATGGATGTGAATTAAGGGCTCAACACGATATCTGTGAACATATTCAATGGTCTGTAACTCAGAAACTATGAAAGTTAGCTATAAACTACACGTACACCTTGCTACCTCATATGTACGTAAAATATTATTTCGGACTTCTGATGTACCCTGTATATCTAGGTGGAAATGTAAACACACCCAGTTGATACAGTTAAAACGTTTGCCGAGCGATAACTGATGCACGCCACACGTCAGTAGGCGACTCTATCTGTTGATAGCGAACTCTACTTATCCAAAAAGATTGTGACTACATTATCTGATTTTTTTACGTAAGGTTCACTTTTGATAATCGATTTCGTATGTATAAGTAGTTACTTTTCAAGTTCCTACCAAATATAATGTTTAATCAACTGTAGAAAAATATTTCCTTGGTACCAATCTAAACTAGATTAAAGTGAGTATAGTTTTGTCCTTCTTACAGCCGTAATGTTTGAACAAGGCGGCAATACTTTTAGTGCTGCCAAATGTAGTTTAGTTGTAGTTTTTTTACAACAAAATTGACATCATTAACGTGATAAATAACGAAATATGTGATTTAAAGTAGAATTAAAATAAGATTCATGAATCTAACGGCCAAAGAAAAGCAAAGTAGTATATTGATTAAATCTGCCCCCTAATCACCTTCTTCTTTTTTTGCGAAATCAATGAAATGATGATATTGAATAGAATAAGATGAAGAATGGCTCCACTTGCGTTTAGCGGGTATTTCAGCCAGTGTCAAGTAATTAATAGCAAGGGCAAATTCAATAAATACACATTATAAATAAAAATGGATGATGAAAGTGATCAAGATGGCGGATCCCCTATTCACCTGTCTTGCAGCAATGTTTTAACGTTACTTACAGTTTTTCACTGCTAACTCAGTACGAAATCTGTCAATGATTGACAGTATGACAGCAACAATAATTTATGGGGTGGTAGCTCGCCCTAGTAAGTTTGTAAAGTGAGATTTCATTTTTCTGCCAACATGTCTATGGAATATCCTTGCCAAATGAAATAAATAAATAAACAACGCCAGACACCATATACTCATCGCATGATCCCGAACTAAGTAAAGCTTGTACTATGGGTACTAAACAATATACTGAGGACGATCCCAGTTAGACCCAGACGAGGGCACATTCTGAAAAGGACATTTCTAATATTTGGCGCAGGAACCGAACCCGCTTCCACCTGATGCAGTTAGCCGAGCGGCCTACACTCAAACCCAAGCCGCCATCATTATAACTTTTAACGATGTTGCTAACTGAATATCGGAAAGTAATGTTATTACTTGTACGCAACAACGGTTACAATTAATTAGGTGTTTAGTAATTAATATGTTTATTTGACATATTTATCTACAAAGAGATATTATGACCAGCGATAGTGCACAGTGGTAGTCACTTGCGTGTAAGCGGGCGAGTTCAAAGTTTATCGTGCCGACCTAAGTGGCCATTACGTAGTTTTCCTACTTGTTCTAATTTTAACTTGCCGCTCGTATTGAAGATGCAGTATTGTAGTAATTTGATAAGGAGTTATCGTTTGTGGCAATAATTGTTTAGCGATTAACGTACTACACGAGTAATTTGGGTTGGGATACACTGTACTTTATGCTTAGAAGGATGCAAAGAAAATGTATTTATGAACTCTACCGACGGACTCTATTATGTAGAGATGATAGAGATGCGGTAAATTGTAGCGCGAGTGGGTGGGTACTACATTTACTGAATTTGGAATGCAGGCGTGATTGTACTAATAATTCGGTATATTGAGATTGTGTGTTTGATCTTATAGTGATAACACTTACAATCTGCTCATCACATCCTATGGGAGTGCAGCCTTTGGCAAAACGAACGCAACAATATGTTAAACAGTTTGCATGTAACATCGGGAGTGACCTTGTTGAGACCAGAGAAAATTTCCGTGCGTTCAAACGGTTCTACCATACCTATTACTGGAATCAAGTATAATGCAGCTCACATTGTCAGGTCCAACTAATGTCAAATAGCATCCGTGGTGCCTTCTTTATTTCTGTGGCAATTCAGCCAATACAGTTATTTTTGTCTCCCGCTTTGCAATGGAGGGAAGTGGATACATTTTTCTTCCAACTCCTCCTACCAAGACAATTTAGCTTTTCTTCGGGACTCGCCGAGGGTCAAACCTCGGTGTTTTCAATAGATACCGCTGTCGATCCTGGCTTACAGGAGTAACAGTAGTGGGAATGTGTGGCGGGCTTAGTCCCAAAGAAAAAAAACACACAAAAAATATTATATTGGTTTAGTTATTGAAATAAAACTATTTTACGGATTCTATCGCGTTTATTTACTATTTGATTTTTACCGTAAAATATTTTTATTTCAATGTATAGTATTCGCGTAAATATGAAAAAACAATATTGGTTTAGTTATGTTAGCGTTTATACGAACTCCTGTATCGTTTTATATCGTGAATATGTACCGAAACTGTTTTAATACCCAAAAAAATGTTTAATATACCTCCATATCCTCTTAATATATATATAAATCTGTTCGTGTGTTTGTCACATAACTCCTCCTAAACGACTAAATTTTGTGTGTATATTTCAATAGGCTCTTGGATGGTTTGAAAACAAAATTGGACTCGGTAGGTGGCGCAGTTAACATATTTATTAATTCTAAGGCGCGGTACAAAGTTCGCCGGGTCAGCTAGTGAGTGCATAATTTTTTAAAGTGTATATTATTCGCAATATGTAAAGCTCCATAAAGTTATAGCATAATAGTGCACTTGCGCACAACATACATTGTTCAATAGTATTTACTAACCATAATCATGATAGAGTCTTCCGTTATGTTTACCCTGTACACAGAATATTAACACGGAACGCGTAGAGCTGCATTCTAATCTTGTATCTTGGTATACAAGTGTAGAGTTGTTACATTTGACATTAATATATCACTTAACTTATTGCCTACCAGTTTAAGCTAACATGCTACTTCTGAATATTAAAGGCAGTTTGTTTGTAAAATGGTGCCGATAGCTTCAGGGCTCCGAGATCATTGACATGTATTGAGTTAATATAATGACATAACGTAGGATCGGCTTACATAATACGACATAATATGCCGATAGGAGGTGATAGCAGCCTACAAGTTACAACCGAGCCGGTGTTTTTCCAAGTAATGACATTACGCGCTCTTGATATGCACAAACCATTTATGCTGCTAATTTTAATTACCCTCCATGAGGTATGTGTTTTACGATCCTGATATCGGCGCACTGATGGCTTCCTCAGAACACCTTATGCTAATAATTAGTATTTACAGGCCCAAAAGGGCTTGTCAATATGTATCTAGAACGTTTTGGGTGCGACACAGGTAACCAGTGCGGGGCGGCGCGGCGCGGCGTCAGAGGGAGCTGCCGACACGCTCAGAAACAACCTAAATAAAGCGGGCCAGCAGGGAGCACCCGTCTCGGCCGAGCACGCACACTCGCGGCCGCGCACACACGCCCGCACACTCACACACCCGCGCACCACGCACACATAGCCCTCCAGACGAAAATAAAATCCACTCGTATGCGCCATGCAAATAGGAAGCCGGGCCGTGCACGCGAGCCGAACTAACAGATTCTTACGTTTCGTGGCAGTGTCGCAAGACGGTCACGGGCGCAGCATCGCACGCCGCGGGTGACAGCAACGCTCGCCGGTCGGAGATCTCATCCGAGGGAAGCGGCCGCCGACCACTCCGAACTGGTTTAGTACGCCCGGATTCCAATGGAAAAGTACACGGGCGTGAAGTCCACGAACTTTCGGCACTAGGAGGCGTCGGTCTCACCGCGGGTCGGACACTCGGCAGGAAAACCAACGGGCGGAGATTAGCATGAATGATATCACGGATCGATGTGGAACGCGGTGGAGAGCGGAGTGCGACGTTCGCGCGGGTCGCGGCGCGACTGACGGCGGCACTACGCGGAGCCCCGTGCGTAGTGAGTGGCCGTGAGGCGCGGGGACGAGGAAACCCGGCGCGAGTACGGCGCCCGGCCGCGGCCCACCGGCCAGGGGGGGGAGCGGATTAATCACGTAGTAAGTATGCCCTCCCCCTCCCCCTGCCGTGCCTCCCCGCCTGCCACTGCGCCGCGCCCGGCGCCGCCGCCACCGCCGCCGATAGAACCTGCGCTCTACCGATACATAAATAAATACTAAATGCAATATGAGCGCTCGCTGTGCCAGACTGAAACCGGACACTTCTCGGGCGAAATGAATTCTCGCTGGCCGTTGCCACCGATCGCTGGCGTGCCGGCCGCGCCACGTAAGCCGTGATGCAACTGTTAACCGACTTGCAAGTTATCAATCAGAGATATTCTGTTATGTAGAATTGCCGAGCGGGCGCCGCTTCGATAGCACATGAAAGTTTACTTCTGTATTAACAAAACACCCATTGACTACCCGTTCTGCTACTGGATTTGTCCATGTAACGCGTTATTCTCAGTACTGTTGAATTGCATATACTCTCTAGAACAGGTATTTCCCACACATCTCGAGTGGAAAGGTTCACAAGCCGGTTCCATGATTCTATGTCGCTGACGTCATGCCGCGCCGAGCTCGTGATGCCTACATTTGGGACCTTTCTACATGTTTTTATTTTTGGCTGATTCTTATCTCCCTTCTTAGGACGTGAAGATACGCTGAATTGATCTTAAACTTCGTTAAGGCGTATATAGAGGCATTTTCTTTATTGCTTTTAAGAACTCTACAGTGAAGTTAATGCGGCTTTAACTTCATTTGAATCACAAAATTGAAATAAAGGAAACCGATTTCAATGAAACATAATAACTTTTAAAGATTCTACCTATCCTTATTACTGCATGGACACTCACTATCATATTCTTTTAGAAATACTCATGAACATAATGGAAACTCTAAAACCACTTCAAGTGGTTATAAAAGTGATATAATGCACCGTCGAGTGGTTATGCTGTCAATTCAGAAAAAAATGTCTTAAAAAACAAAGAAACATTAATATAAAAGCGAGGCAAAAAGGTTAGTTTCGTTCAGGGAATCGTCGGTAGCCGCTCCCCGGCGCACTCGGAGTAATCCCGGCTCCATCCATTGTTCCACAAACGGTTACTGAGATAAACCTTAAAAAGTATCTAATAGCGCGGCTTGAGACGACGCGCCTTATTGTTCCAAAAATATGAGTTTCATCTCGTTCTCTTAACTGTTATGATGTAAAAAGGGTGAATGAAACAATGGGTTTAAAATTACAAGGTCATTTTTTTATACAGTGTAATGGACGGAGAGTGATTAATATTTGTACATAGCTCATCGTGAATTCACGATTCAAACTTAGATATATTAATATTAGGTACACTCTAAAAATGAAGAGAAGATGGTGCTCTAGCTTTTTTATCAGTTATATACTAATATAAATTTCAAATAGTTCAGCGTACGAGTTACAAACAATAAATGAAATGCCTCCCTAGAAATGCATCAACTTAAGTTGAAATTGTAAGTGCTCATCGCGTTGAACTCTTCGGCAAGGGCCATCGATCGATTCGCCACGCTCAGGCGCAGAATAAAATTAAACGCATTTTTACTCCGTCCGTATTGCCTGGCGGACATTTAGGTAATATAAAATTATTTATTTTTTGTTATTTAATTTTAAACGCGTATAATTCTTGACAATTATATTATGCTAGTAATTGCTGCAATAGTTTTCAGTATTTCATGCTATGAATAAAATAAGCTTCAATAAAGTAATTACAAGTGAAAAAAAATAGTTTCAGATGGCTCTTAATGAGTTCACAATCCACAGTATGTTCACACATTTAAATACAATGCATATGTCTTTAAGATGTGACGAATACCTACATGTGATAATACTTGAATAAAATCATTATGTAAGAAAAATAAATGTACTTAAAGTCACACACTGTGAACATTGAGAAATGTATGCATGATCATTAAGAATAATCGGGTACTAGACTATTTTCGAAAAAAATAAATTTTTATTAACGTTTTTCTTTCTCATAATACCACCAAAAATATATATTATAGATATTTATCGGAGCCCACAAAGGCATACTTGTATGCAGTAACGTAACATTCATTCAGTTGACAGCGATGTTTAAAAGCCCATTCAACTTGTCACGGCTTAACCGCACAAGACCTCGTTGCGAAATAATAGCACAGATAATAGTGTTTAATTGCACAGCAGCGGTGCGCGATCGTGCTGCTTTGTATTGCTACACTGTTGCTGTTGACAAGGTTGCCAGGCCCTAGGAGCAACGCAGAAGAAACTATCAAGGGTCTTATCACCACCTTCGATATTTTAATCTGTCTATGTACTTAATATTCCCCTGGCTCGCACCTCTGGGGATTTATGTGCGAATCTCATTTTCATCCGAGATTATCACTTGCTATAAAACGGTGAAGGAAAACATCGTGTGGAAACCTGCACGTCTGAGGGAACTTGACTAGTTTTCGATAGATGTGTGAAGTGTGCCAACCCGCACTGGGCCAGCGTGGTGGACTATGGCCTGAATCCCCCTCGCATTGAGGTGAGGCCCGTGCCCAGCAGTGGGACGTTAAAACGGCTGTAGAAGTAGATGTACTTAATAATCTGTCACAAATGAAGGTAATGTTAAAACAAAGGTTAAGGTGGTAAGGAGGCAGACAATAGCAACTTACGCCGTTGCATTTTTAAGGGCTAATTACATGTTTCGATAGCATCGAATAGCGATTAGTTCGCTCTGTATTATGTCTTACGTACCTATGGTTATATCAATTGATACAAGTCATCGTGTTTTATCCTTAGAATATTCCATATCTATTAGCTTCAATATTTAAAAAAAAAACTATTTCTATTCCATCTCATCTCATAAATATGAGTAAGCAAAACGTATTGTTTGCTCATATTTAAAGTGAGGTACCTATATCTAACTCTTAGTATAAGGTAACGGAATCTTATTTAGTAGTTCCTTTTCAACGTTATACCCAAAGGTTATATTTTTACCTTTACCCAAATTTGGTAATTATGTCCCCAAATAGTAAGCCGTTCTTTTTGATTAGTCACTATTAAAACTAGAGTTTTAAAAGCTCCATAAGGTCGCACGACGTCAAGTTTGCAGGCATCCCAAGAAAATGAACAAAGGAACCATAAATTAAGCCTATGTGTATTTTCCCACAGTTTAGCCTGGAGCCTATTAACATTTTTTGCAAGTTTGATACATTTTTAAATTATACCAACTCTTTGAAAATCAATTCAATGCTAGCTGAAGCAAATTTTGTATTAGTTTTTTTGAATAACTATCTTCTGCTTATACTTTTGATTGTATAATTGTAATTGTAAAGCCAACAGTTATTAAAAACTGCATCGGCTGGCAACACCGGCCACGGACGCGTAGCCCCGATGCGTGACGGCGCGTCGGCAGGTGCACGCGCGCAAACGACGACACAACCAACCATGTGATCTGCTATCCACAGTTATCAGCACAACTGATCACATTACAATTCATAGCCCTGTTTTAATCGTAATCGGCAAGAATTAAAACTATTTTTAATGTTCTGTTTGTGTGAAATAACTTGCTATGCGTTTGCCTCGCATGTTAGGTAACAATAAAGGCATTTGTAATGAAGTTGTCTACTTCGGCTTATATTTCCTGTCAAAATTATGTTATAACTTTCTACTATGTTTCATAAATTAGTAGGTATTATATGTACTTATATAAATTAGGTAGAGATATATAAATTGGTAATATGCAGGTCGTTTACTAAAACTATCATCATTGCCTTACTTTGTCCCATTATTTGGCAATGACCATGTCATTAAAACATGTCATTAGACTTGATGCTCTGATCTTACCATATATGTACGTCTCATTTCACATATTTAGTCAGTACAACATGGATATTCAATATTTTAAGATAGCAAACATTTTGCATAGTTATTGAAGCCCCATCAAAGTGCACCCATGTAGCTTATCGAGACTGGCAGTAGACGTTTGGTTGCCCACGCCATATTCGGTTCACCGCTGTTTGATATGAAAGCAATTTAATCAATGTAGTGAACAGCAAAATAAATACCTTTTCACATAATTTAAACTAACACCTTTACCTACTATGTTACTAAATTCACTTGCTGTGTTAGCTGGCACCATAATTTATATTTATGTATTTAGGAACCTCATATTAAGATTACGCTAAAAGATGCGTCTGAGTAGTTCAACTTGAAGTTTTGATAATTTTAATCTCTACATACATTGCCCTATAAAGTCAATTCAACAACATTATATGGATCCATGTATCCTGAGTTCCTATAATAACTGATCGTTTATTTTAAAGGAACTGATTACGAGCCGTAACAGGCATCGGGAGCGTTGGTTAGGATATATAAAAAAAATCTTACTTCTCGTTGTACCCGCGCGTTAGTGAAACCAGGCATTTTATGGATATTAACCGTCTTGCGACAAGTTTTTGTATCGCAGCTTTTTATTTATAATACAAGATGCTTCTTAGAATATCACTGAACCTCTGCGTTGCGTTAGCTACAGCCGATGTGGGTGCCTCGTATCCATGGCAATCTGATGCAGTTTGTTGACTCCTATGATGTTTAATCTCAGTCCAGACGTCTGCCTGCCCACGCCGATTTGTGCAGGTACTTCTTATTTCACCCTTTGTATCTAGAGGGCATTGAGTGTTTACACACCGTAGGCAATCAATATGTATCATAACATAGATATTTTAATATAACATAATATATCTACAAATGAATTGACATGATTTGATGACATGTTATACCTACTCGTAATATCATGTTGCCATTTGCATGACAAAGCAATTTATTATTATTTTCAGTTGGTAAAAGTGCCCCTTTATATTTGCATGTAAATTTATATCCATTGAGTTTTTTTTTATATAAGTAATTTAAATAAAAATAACAACTTCATAATATAATAGAATGCGATATAACCACAATTTAAATACTATAAAACACGATGCTCAGGTATGTATTGGCTCCAAAAGAAGCAATTAGTTGAGTGATTTAAACGAGATTATCTTAAAGCACTAATAGCGGTGACGAGGTGCATACAATAATAAATCTAACAGATTAGTACCAGCGGAGAGTTCATTAGTCTCTCAAATGTTAATGCTATATACAATTTGTGTTGCATACGTCAAATATACTCTAGTTTATAATAGTCTGCCATTTAAACTATTCCTGTTCGTTGAGCCGCACACATTACCGAATTATTGCACCGTGGCGTCGACGCGTGCTAATGTAGTCACTAGTCTGTGTCTACTATGTATAAATACATTATTTGTCTATTGTGTGGGTGATATCTAGGTCTATTAGATCTTAGATGTGATATAAATGTAAGAAACTTATTTTTGTTTATTTAGCAAAATTATACTCTGATTCTGCTGGACGTTTCTTGTTTGATGATTTAGATTAACTATTAGATAGCACAACTATAAGGTTGTAGTTGTAGCTTCTAGGTAAATCCACAAAAAAAGTAATCCACATGAAAGGTCACTCGTAGTAACAGTTGTTAGATAATAAAATCTAAAATCAGCGTCGATATCTAAAAATATTGTAGGTAAGCATACTTAGTACCTACCTACTTGATTGTTCGATGCCTAATTTAAGTTTCTCCTCCCCGTAACAAAGCAATTTAGTAATTTCAGAGGATGTATACCTACGCCTATCTAGTATAAGAAATCTGGCCATAGAAGCAGTATGAAACGTTGTTACTTGACAATATTTATATGGCCATTACGTGTTATGACATAATTAATCAAACGACGAGCGGACCGCGATGGCGGCACCGGAACTTAAGGGCGAAAGTATTTACCTACATCTCGGGGGTTATATCACGAGTCATGCCGTAAAAATGTTGATGAAACTTTGCGTTGTTATGTTATGCAGCGTTTTCACGTAGGTATGATGTGATAATGTAATGAGTTGACTTGCGCAGCGTAATAAAGAGTTCAACACTCTGAACTCTTGATAACTTTTATAATTTCAAATGTAGGGGTCATTCACAGACCTAAAATTTGATTCAATATCCATGGCTTCAGTAAACGCTTTTGTTCAGTATATGTTGTGACTTATTGTATGTTTAAGGAATCGACTAAGTATCTACCTACTATGTTTGTCTACCCATTCCTGAAAAGGCGGCTACATTAACACTACATCTCGAGATGAAAAGCACTGTTCGCACTTGTGGTGTTCGCACAAGGTGTGTTGATGTTTTTCTTTATCATGTTGCGCTGTCGTTTAGTTAGAGCAGTGTTGTCGTCTCGCCCTTATCCCGGCGCGGTGGCGGCGCGGCGTGGCGGCGGGCGGCGGGCGCGGTCCAGTCAGTCTGGCCGCTAGTCTATTTCCGACGGCTAAACCTACGCATCGGCCGTCTAGTTTCTATTTGTTTGCCGTATAAATTGCTATCATTACATTAGCACTGAAGTCTGGTGCGTGCCATGATATATTTTTAACGACGCGTTGAGCGAAGTGGTCGGGTAAACATTCCCGTTTCACTGTTTGCCTCATCGTATTATTAGTTTAATCAAGGCCTTTCAGTAGGTCGCAGTGTATTTGGGTGGCGGAGAAAGATTATCGGCGGCGTTAAGATAAGGCAGAAGTCAGGCTATTTGGTTTGTAGTTTCATGATCGGCATTCTGAATTGTAGACACCAATATGGTCAATATTACTTAATTACTGATTACACGATATTCGGAGGAACTTCAAAGTATGCCAAGGATATAAGTAAACCTAAAAGAAAGCTCACTTGAACATAAAATAAAGCACATTTCAAATAGTCACATTTGTCGCTGTAGGTACCAATGTTGTTTTAAAACAAATTGGTGCAGAAGTATTTTCCAATCGCAAACAGCCATGCTCGTATTTGTGACGTTACTTCTGATCCCCAGAGGATGAGCGAGGAATCAACGGTACAATACACAATATGTGGGTACCGTTACACCCACCGCGAGACCTGTGAATTTATCGAGACTATTCGAGACATATTTCAAACTAATTGCTTATGGTTTCTGTTCTGTTCGTGACTTATAGCGTTGAAACTCGAAATCGAATCTTAATTATTACCTTTATAAATATACCCCCAAATATGTAGAAAGTTATGAGTCATTTACAACCGAATTGCAGATATTTGTACTGAAAATACAATTGTAAGTGCTTTGCAATGGATTGAAATGTCTATAGATTTGAGGATTACGATCAAAATATTATTAACAGTGAGATAGTTGATACTTACAAACCGCTAACATTAGTGTTGTAAAAGTGAAACGAGAACGAAGACGATCTATGTATAACATAACTGTCGTATGTATCGTAGCAATATCAATACTGGAAAAATAAAGTAAGAAATACGATCAGCGAATGTTCATAGTAAACACGGCACGGCGAAGCGCTCGACAAGCCCGCGACGAGCGTGTGAAGACGTATTTTTCCCAGAACGACAAAGCAACATTGTTCTTTGACTGAAATAGGTTCAAAGCGACTGCCAGCTCATTGGGAATGAGCTCACAATATGTACGTCCAACTTATACACGCTTCCTTAAACGAAATTATTGTTTATTTTTCGCTCACCGCGAAATAAATTGCGCAAGGTCGATGTATGGGTTATCTTAAACTTTCTCTCAGTATCGAACGGTGAATTTTGTATCCTTTGCAAAATAAGATGATACATTACGATACATCACGATAGCTTAAAAAATGTACATTTCTTTGTTTACAAATTTCAGGAGATCTTTATTAATGGTAGGTTAGTAGATTCGACCTATCATTTGTAAACTATGCTGCATATAAAGAAAAAAAAGTTACCTTCACAATTATTAAGTGTCTATACCTCTATGAAATAATTTAATTGAATTTTGAAATTAAACTATTTTACGGATTTTATCGCGTTTATTTACTATTTTATTTTCCCGACGTTTCGGCTGCTTTACAGCAACCATGGTCACGGGGGGACTGAGGTGTTAGACGTCCTGATGTCATAGTAAAGCAGCCGAAACGTCGGGAAAATAAAATAGTAAATAAACGCGATAAAATCCGTAAAATAGTTTAATTTCAATGTATAGTATTCGCGTAAATATAAGAAAACAATTAATTGAATTTTACTTTGCTTTATTCTATGCCATTAATATACAGCCATAATTGTAATTTTAAAGCGATTGAGTTTGTATACTTTGAGCCCTAACAGTCTGATATAGGCATAGGACAGGCAGGGGCCCTCTTCCGCTCGTAGGTGCATCTTTGTACCTAGGAGAGCAGTCACTACCTCTCCCCTCACGATAACTGCCCAAGCCAAGGTCGTACCCTCTGTGGCGCCCTTCAGCTAGTTGCCACCCTTTTTTCCGCCCTTAAGGCCTTGGTTGGAGTGCACTCTGCGCTCGCCACTCATCCGGTAAAGCTGTAAAAAAAACAGGCAGGGGCATTGAAATGAACCATTTTGTTAGTGCCATCCCAATCGATTTGATTTTGTTTCACTCGACGCTCGAATGTGCGACGCACATCACTGGCGGCGCGGGCGCATCCACGACTAAGAATGTGCCTCTCATTACCAGTTATTTTAATTGCACTGGGTATTCTTAAATGAAGTCCGGTAGCGGCGGCCAACGCCGCGTGTGAATACATCCGTCTACATAACATTATTGTATGTATTTCATACTTGACATCATTAATGAAACATGTGAATTTTCAACATTTTTATGATTACTAAAGGATATTTTTATAAAGTAACTGTACATCCATTGTTTGTATAACTGTACAAAAGCTATTAGGACTGAGATTTATAATAACAATAGATAATAAGTCCCGAATCCTTCCCACCATTCTCGATTTATTCGCTGGATTCACAAAGATCGTTAATCAAACGATGCTCGTTTATTTTAGCAATGGATCCGACGGAGCCTATCTACTTTTATATTACCTACCTACGTCAACACAAAGCGTCTCATTTCGAAAGCTTTAACAGCACCTTACAGAATTGAACGATATTTCATATTTGAAACGTTTCATGAATTATTTGGTCTACAAATTCCGTCGATTCAACGTCTGTCTGTGGGTATCTAAAAGGATCCATCATGTTTTCCGTTGTCCAATTCAAATATTTTCGAATGTCTGCCCGACATCCTGTGAATATTTTTAAATTTGCCAACCATTTTTTTTTTATCGTGTGGAAATCTTTTTGGACTCCCGCACGCCACGATGGAGACGTACCTACGGGTTGTGCCGGAAGCACACAAGTTCTATGTCAACTTATATAAATAAATATAAATAACTGTCTTACATAATTATAAAGTGTACCTATGCCATCAATCTAAAAATATTTACATAGTTATTCATGGCGATTTTGTTGACAGGCACTAAACTACACTATACTCAGCATATTGATATCCTTTTTACTAATACATATATGAGTGAGATGGCAATATTTTTTCAGCGCTATCAAATATAGTTTCGTTGTAGTTTGTGTACAAAAGAATCGATATATCCAAGTAAATATGAGTAAATATCCATCGTAATAATAACCTCAAAATTGTGATTTTTTCTTCCCTAACGGTATCATATTGTGAAATACATTCCTATCTATAATAAATTCATATCTTCCCTCTATTATGCACCTTTAATAATCGTATTGGGACATAAGATAGAGCACCAATTGGCGTTTAAAAAATTATGAGCCCACTGAGTTTCTTGCCGGATCTTCTCAGTTGAAGTCGCGTTTCGATCCGGTAGTAGTATAGTAGTGTATAAGAAAAAAAACTTGACAATTTGTAAGTGGCCTCATATGCCTATAGGTACAGAATAAATGATTTGACTTTTATTTTGAATAATTGGCACAGTATTTAAATACTAAAATAATTCTCAGTTCAATATTATTATAGACTATACTTAGTTATTTATGTCAATGGCCGCGTTGAACAAGTCCACCGCTTAATCCCTGTGGGGTTACCACACATGTCAAGATAAGATCTTTGTCATGGATTTGCTCGCTCGCTCTCTCTCTAATTTCATACGAGCGAAAGAGACAACATTAAGATATGCCGTGACATAAGTCTAGTCTTGGCGCACATGCTACAACTACTGTTGTGCGCTGGTAATCCGCGCAAATGTCACGTTAGCGGCGTGATGCGCGCGCGCACGCCTCGCCTCTACAACGACGATTAATCCGGCTATTATCGTGTCTCAGTGACACCCATTAATGTATCTGCCAGACTGCACATAGCACTGCCAATTGATTGTTGCATGCGACGTAGACCTTAATAACGTTTCTAAATATAACTAAGTAATTAATTAAATAGGTTTTATTGTTGTGCTTGTGATGTATCTTATAGGAACTTTACAAACGTCATGTCTCTCAAATCTGTCATTACTTCAAATAGCCATAATATATCAAAGTATGAAATGCGTAGTTAGTACCTTTACTCGGCTTGTTAAAGTTAATCCCTCTAAAAGGCTGTACTTAGTAGAATATCTACACAAATAAATAAAATATAACTGTCTGTTTGTAATATCGAATAGTTGTTTGTAATATTAGGAATTACGAAAATGCATTTTTTTTTTCAATTTTGTCTGTCTGTTCGTTCCAGGTAAACTTCCAAACGGCTGCACCGATTTTGACGGGACTTTAACTGGTAGATAGCAAATTTTCCAGGGTGTAACTTAGGCTACTTTTATTTTGGAAAAAGCATTAGAGTTCCGCGGGTAGAACATGTAACCCATTTTTGCCGGGTAAACGCCCTAAGTCCCACGCGGGTGAAGTCGCCGGCACAGGTAGTCTATTTATATTATACGGAGTGGTTAATAACTAAAATTTCAATTAGCTCAAGCTTATTTACTTAATATTACTATCTAAACCTTACGTACTATGTCTCCTATACAGGATGTTCCAGAAGTCCGATTGAATACTTTGATGTTTGCATCAGTATCGGGTATACAACTGAATGGTACAAATTTTTATCGAAATTCGACCATGTTTGACCAAACTTTTTTTTTCGTTGTCAATTTCTATAACTGGTAATATCTAGAGTCATATCTAAAATTTTCATGTTCTGTTTTGTGAATATTAGTAGTCTCCCGTCATAAGAGTAGTTGTAAACTAGAGATGAAACGGATAGTAGTTTGGCCGGATACCGGATAACGGATATTCGGCCAGCTACCAGGCCGGAGCGCCGGATATCCGGCCCTTTATCGCGTTACATGACGCTTCTTAAAGAATCTCGAATCGATCGCCATCACGACCCATACATATGGTGGTCAGTTAATTTGCATCAGTATCCACAGTTGTTAAGGTTTGCTAGAATTGATCTTTAAGCACCTGGCAGTAGCGTAGTCGCCTCTTTCCAACAATTGCAGAAAATTTGGTATTCATTCTCCACAATTTGCTAATTGTACATTTTGAGTACTAAACTAATAAATAAAACAAATATTTTTGACGTGCGATTATGAAAAATGACATAAACGGTGTCCATAACCTATTGTGGTATACTATACTGACTTACTATCCGGCATCCGGCCGGATACTGAATTACTATCCGGCATCCGGCCGGATACTGATTTACTAGTAGGCCGGATAGTGAAAACAAGGCCGGATAGGCCGGATACCGGATAGTTACCGAATATCCGTTTCATCTCTAGTTTAAACTGCTGCAGAGTGTTATGAATGTACCAGAAGGCCAGAACACGATACCTGTGACAAATATTCAAAGGATCTAACTCAGAAAATATGATAGTTAGAAATAATCTGTCTTCACTAAGCATCCACATATGAGCTACCGTATATGTACCCAAAGTATTATTTTGGACCTACGATGCATCTTGTGTGTATACAGGTATACCTCACTACGCGAGCCTAAGGCGCAACACAATTGGCAAATAGACTTCACACACCACTGAATGTGGCGGCTTCTGGCTTTGTTATAGTAAGCATGAAAATTAATAGAGGCTTCACTAGTTTTGAACGGTATTATAGTTATTTAGCTAATGTATAGTCTACTTAACTTACGTTACACAATAGAGGTAGATAGGCCTAAGTGTGGCAGCATCGATCAGCGACCAGTAATGTTAATGGACTGAGCGTGGCGTGACGGGGCCTCATTATGTGCCCCCGTCTAAACGCTAAAGCGTGTCATCATTTATGTCAATACCAAAACGAACTCTGTGTCAATATGCGTAAAGATTGAATTTCTGTGGTAAAAGCCACGGCCCCACGCGTCTAAATTCGCTCGCGATGTCCGTGTCGTATAGTTGAATAATGAGTTTTTTATGAGTCAATAGGGGTGGTTTTGGTATGGCCAAAAATTTTACGTGCGGGTGCCGAAGCCCCAGTGTGCGTTGAAACATTTTATTTTGTAATGGACTACGCTGTTGGCCGTGAGGTGGCCTTTACAGCTTTACCGGAGGAGCGAAACGGGCACACATAATGAGGCCCCGTCACGCCACGCTCAGCCCGGTGACATTACTGGTCGCTGATCGATGCTGCCACACTTAGGCCTATCTATCTTCTAGTATTGTGTAACGTAAGTTCAGTAGATCATACAAGACACTAAATTATATATATATATATATATATATTGATAGATCATTCATTCTGCTGCCGGGCAACACGCACTGCGACACTAAAATATGCCACGTCCGGCTGTCGGGTTTATTTATATATTGAGTAATAAAAGCGGCCTAAAGTAATTATGCTTTAAATAAATATTAAGGTCTTTAATAACAAGAAAAAAATTGTAATCCGATAAATTGTTACAAGCAATTTCTTATATCAGCTTCCATTCACATTATAGGCATTCACTGACAGATAAGGGGTGGTGGCTCAATTGGTATAAGTAGGTGTAGGTACTTTGATACGAAGGTCGTTGGGTCGAAGTTGGTAGGAAGCTTGTACGTAGGGGTTTTCGAATTGAAAAAATGGTTGTGCGAAAGTATACTAAGCTAATACATAGCTGCCCCTCGCAGTTCTATAGCTATACGAAAGCATAGAGAAGGTAGCAGTTTCATCCTGACATTCTCAGTGATATTGGCTGACTTATCAATGAAGGATCAGTAGGTCCGCATTTGAGCACCTACTACAAAACTTCAATTTATCACTTGACATAGATATCGAGAAATTTTAAAAACTATAGATAACCACGCCTATTAAATTCAAATTGTATAAATTTATTTGTAACGTTTTATTACCTACTATTTCTGTTTTATTTAAGTCAAAATACACCATAACCACTGTCACATGTATAAAAATAGTTAAACTAGTTTCTTGCGTAGAATTAAAATTTTCCTAAGAAAACATTTGCCTTTAAAAAGCTTCTCGTAATGTTAGATAAACAGAACCCTTAGGTACACGTCTCCGGAGTACACCAATTAAAACAACTGTAATTAACTTGTTTCAAATATTTGCTGAACTATCAAAGCTGTCTGCGTAAACATATCTGTACTATACGTGCCCTAGAGACAGAGTTGCTGTTGAAGTGCCGGTCGCACTGCGTCTACAGGACCCGCGTCCAAATATTGGCCAATACAAAAACTAATTATATTGGCTCAAAGGAAAAGATTATCTTCCCTTATTTTCCGAAATGATCACGTTTTAATGGAATAAGATGAGGAATGGCAGTCGAACGCACGCCTTGCAATCGAAGTGTGCAGATTCAAACCCCGGCTCGCACCTCTCGAGATTTATGTGCAAATCTCATTTTCATCCGAGATTATCACTTGCTATAAAACGGTGAAGAAAAACATCGTGAGGAAACCTGCAAGTCTGAGGGAACTTTACTAGTTTTCGATAGATGTGTGAAGTCTGCCAACTCGCACTGAGCCAGCGTGGTGGACTATGGCCTGAATCCCCTCGCATTAAGGGGAGGCCCGTGCCCAGCAGTGGGATGTTAAAAGGGCTGTAGTAGTAGTAGTAGTAATATGAGGAATGAATGGCTGCATCTGCCATCAGTGGGTATTAATGACAATGTCAAGTAATTAATAGCAAGGACAAATTGAAAAAAATACACACATTATTACTAAAAATGGGTGATGAACATGATAAAGATGGCGGATGACCTCTATACGAAAATCACTAAAAAAGTATAAAAAGTTCATTCTTTCACGAATTTTGAAAGGAGGTCGCGTTGTTTTTACCACAAAAATTCTATCTATGTATATTGACACAGAGCTCCTTTTGGTGTTGACAAAAACATTCACGCGCACATCTTGACGCTCTAGTGTCCCTGTAGCTTAAACCCTTCATAATTAATGAGTGCTTACTCACTTTATAGGATACATCGCAGTATTTCGTGTTTTCACATAGGAATAGGAATAGGTTTTCAGCTTATGTATTTTTTGATATTCCCTTCTCAACATTTCAGCTTAATCAGCAAAATAGTACCTAATTATACGCAATGTATAGTAGTTAATGAAAGTCACTATTCGGAAGGGTATACACGAAGTAAAACCGGCTACTCTGTCATTATCATCATTTGCAGCAGCAGTTTTTTTTATACAAGAGTTTACACGAGTTCTCGATTTACGACATTATTGTCATCTACTAAACACTTTTTTACATTTGTCTCTATTTATTATCTAAATATTCGCTTCAATTTTTTTTTTTTGTAGAATGGCATGTATTTTCAGGGGCAAATTTTGCGTCCAGTCGTTCCCGGGGAGGGCGGCGCCCCGCGGCCGCGCGCGCGCCCTGGCCGCCCCCCCTGCCCGCTGGGGTACCATTCATATACAGAAATTGGGTCATTAGGACGATTGAAAAGATATGTATTTTGTTTATGGTATGAATTAGTTGACCTGTCGGGAAGTATGAAGGTCAATTCAATTTCTCGGAAAAAGAAATCAATGAATAGTTTGAATTAGTTGCATAAAATTTAAAAGAAAAACAACAACATCTAAAATAAACCCGATTAAAATTATACAGGTAAATACAACGCCTGTACACCATAGTTACATTTTTAAAGCTATAATATTCAAAAAGCTATATTTTTTTAATATTTGTTTATCTACGCCGACTCCAAAACATCCTTTAAAACCACGGTAATGTGAATTGAAAACATAAATACTAGGGAAATAAATGGTATTTCGTTTTGGAGAGTAAACAAGGCCTATTTACATAGTGAGAATATAGGTCAGGTCACGAACCAGAGCGGAGGCAGGCCGCGCAGAGTTGTTGCAGCGCCCTCGTGACCCAGATGCAAGCTCGCAAGGGCAAACTCCACCCTGACAGAACAATGTTGAAAGACCTCCCGGACGCGCGTGTCGCCACCCTGTTACAGAGTTATTCCCACGACGTGGAGACGCTCGCGGGTAAAGGGGTAGGTCAAGTTGAACTAGCTAATCTGATAGTCGAGTGCATTTCCTAATTATGGTTGGCGAGTTGGAATTGTGTTACGTAAAGTGTATTTCTTGGCGTTTTTTGTTTGTCACTCAATCTGTCTTTACCTAACTTGAAAACACGTAAAATATACCTAATTACATTCAAATTATGATCGAGTGAATTATAAGCTGAGTCAGAGTTTAAACTTTTTAGGTAAAAATGAGAATGTATCGGTTTTGATGACCTTTTTCCTTATGAGAACGTGTGTAGGTATAAAATTGATACCGAGAAATATTCGACTCTTTGTCACTTATCTTGGCGTGTAGGTAGATGATAATTGTAATACCTATTTACTTGCTTCTTGGCCAATAAAAACGAATATATAGTAGTTATATCGACTTCCTTAGGGAATATTACGTTTATTGGCGCTGACAAATACAACGATATGTCAAACATTTTAATTTAAAAACGTCCGGTTTCCGTTTGTATAAACGTTAACATTTTTAAAAAATTTACAAAGTGTTTTGTACTAAAACGAAGAAAAGCATACCTATCTAATAAATAATCTACTTAATTGGGAGTGTTATACTTTTAAGTCTTTTGCGTAAGCATAGGTAGCTCCTTTTATTTATTTAGATATTGTTAGAATCAAAACGTGTAGGTAGACAATTACCTGAGTCGGATCAATTAGTGTTCAAGAGAAACCATGTTGAAACTTTGCAGCGGAAACCCGACTTACGCGCTAATTAAAAGCTTTGTTTTGAACAGTAAACAAAAAAACTTTGAGGAATTTACGCTTTACAGGAAATAAGAATAACGTATTATGCGTATTATTCTCATTTTCATCCGAGATTACCACTTGCTTTGAAACGGTGAAGGAAAACATCGTGAGGAAACCTGCACGTCTATAGAAAGGCGTGTGAAGTTCACCAACCCGCACTGGGCCAGCGTGGTGGACTATAGCCCAAAAATCTCCCTCGTATTGAGTTAGGTTCGCCCCGTATTACATTGGGACCAAAAATGCATCGGCGAAGTGTGGGCGCACTGCAGTGCACCTCTGCCTACCCCTTCAGGGAAAATAGGCGTGATGATGATGTATGTATGTATTATGCGATACGGTAGAATCGCCATCTCACATAATTTCAAAGATATAATCACACACGATACTTCATACTAGAAAGTAGGATATTCGTTAAAGTTAACGCCAGTAGGTAAACGTACTGGTTAAAAATAATTTATTTACTTCAGGTTAACTACACATTTTAAATTGAATAGAACCTTAAATTCAAAGTATAAATTAAATAAAAAAATACTTGTCACAAATAACCATTATATCAGGCGTTAAAAATGGTATTTAAATTCTTCGTAGCGTAGATCTTATACGTAAATAGGTACGAAGCTATGACATTGTATTTGATCCCGTTCTTATCCAATTTTACATAATAAAGTTAGGATTACTCCTACCTACACTTTATATAGTTAAGATATTTTCAAGTGTCTGCTTGGGTACGAATTAAGTGAAATATAAACAGAGATCAACAAACAATTCGTTGCAACGACATTGCATTCTCCATACCTATCATATAATCAGTAAATAACATGCGTCAACATTGCAGTCTTCAAACCTGTACTGAGAGGTAGGTACCTATATAGCTTAATAACCATATTATTGCTATTACCAACCACTCGAACGCTGACCGATCAACGAAATTCAAGCCAGATGAACCTCACTACAGCATGGTTCTAAGAATTTGTTTAAACAAGTTACGGAGCGGCCACAGATAACCAGAACTCACGCATACATGCACACATTGCATAGTATGATGAGCTTACGAGGCCTGTAAGGCTGTGCACACACACAGGTGGCGTGTGTGCGTGTGGAGGCAGTGTGGCCTGTGTGGAGAGTAGCGTGGGCGGTGTACAGTGTACACAGAGCTTTCACGGCGCAGCCTTGGCCGCGAGACACGTGCGTCACTAGGGTGGTGGCCGGTCCTACGACACCGCCAAGTCGATACTTAAACTCAATGCTGGGTTCCGAATCGTTGTCGGTAACATATCTTTTTTAGCAACGAATGACGAGTCGTAACTGGCGTCGGGAGCACCACTTTTTTGAATGCTTATAGTTTAGTTTATCATCTCGTTAACAATTGTTTGGTCCGTAAACGAAACGGAACGTTTCTCGAATATAGGAATCAAATATTCAAGTTTTACATGAGGAAAGTATTCATGGAAATCATTATAGTATTTTGCGGGTTATACAGGGTGTTTCAAAAGTCCGAAATAATACTTTGGGTACATATAAGGCAGCTCATATGTGGATCCTTAGTGAAGACAGTTTATACCTAACTATCATAGTTTCTGAGTTACAGACCCTTGAATATTTGTCACAGGTATCGTGTTCTGGCCTTTGGGTACATCCATAACCCTATTCAGCAGTGTAAACTACACTAATGAGAGGCGGCTACCAAGATTCACAAAACAGGGCATGCAAATTTTACATAGGACTCGAGATATTACGAGTTTTAGAAATTTACGACGAAAAAAAAGTTGGAAAAACATGGTCGAATTTCAATCAATTTTATATACCATTCAGTTGTATACACGATACCGATGCTAGCGTCCAAGTATTATTTCGGACTTCTGATACACCTTGTAGATATAAGTTTTGTTTGCGAGAAGTTTGTATGCATTTTTTTATGTCTCTGCTAGCCGTATAGCAGTGGTAGCCGAGTGGTCGCACGCCTTGCAATCAAAGTGTGCAAGTTCAAACCCCGACTCGCAACTCTGGGTTTATGTGCGAATCTGATTTTCGTCCGAGATTATCACTTGCTATGAAACGGTGAAGGAAAACATCGTGAGGAAACCTGCACGTCTGAGGGAACTTGACTAGTTCTCGATAGATGTGTAAAGTCTGCCAACCCGCACAGGGCCAGCGTGGTGTACTATGGCCTGAATTCCCCTCGCATTGAGGGGAGGCCCGTGCCCAGCAGTGGGACGTTAAAAGGGCTGTAGTTAGTTTTAAGTGACGTGAGATATTTTAACCTAGATTTGTGACACATGCTGTTTTTAGTCAAATAGAGATGTAAAAATACTTATTGTTTAAAAAATGCAATTACGAAAGGAGCCGCATGAAAAAGCTGAGTCATTGGTTATTTTGTTGTCACCTTGTCTTATGTTGCATAAAAATACTTTAGAAGCTAATTCGACCATCCGTATATATATTTATTAAAATTATTAACGCTTTGTGTTTACTAAGGTATTTTTATTACTTATTTATCATGTCAAAACCGCTTCTAAACCATTTTTATATCTATACACAACATAAGATCACTTTATTATATAACCAACAATACAATATGACAACATTCTTATGCAAATGATTTATAAGAAATATATTTGTGAAACCATATCTAAAAATAATTGCTAGTGTATTAGGTAACAGTTAACGATTTTATTTATGTTAATTATGTTGATATTTTCTCTTGACATACACATAGTATAACTACCTTACATAAAGCGTAATTAGTAGCCCCCCACTATAGTACCCATGATACCTACAATCGACGCTTTGCTCGGGTCCATAAGACGATTGTATGTTGTTTGACTAGAAAATGAATACTAGAAAACTTGAAAACTTGTACTTAAGTGACCCCTTTTATTACTTTACATGATGGTAGAGATCTCAAAACCCATCAAATTCAAAGAACCCAGCATCAGGGACGCAGAAATTCTGGATGTTCCAGTTTACACTTATAAGACATAGTCAGACAATTTATTATGTTTTGGAGTAATATTTATATAGGACAGGTCCTCTGGGACCATTTTGAGAAAATCTGCAGTACGATTTTGAAATTTCATATACTGGAAATTGCAAACCTGTTTCATTATGTTATGTTGTAACAGCTGTCAAAATGGATAGAAAAACTTATATAGTATTTCATAACAAAATGATTGCAGTAAAAGTTATATTTCTTACGAGCTACTGAACTAGCAAGTCGGATGTTGGAAAGCCACTGGTCACTGGGGTATCAAACGCACGCGTCAACATTTTTGCCAGTAGCAAAAGAAACTCTATTAATATAGGAACACATGCATTGAATTTCTGTGTGGCCATGGGAGAACGCTTTAAAATTCGCTCGCGACGTCAACGACAATAAAGTTTGTGTCAGTAGTAAACATTTAGACGCCTCAATGGGCGTAAGTTTCGTGGTAGATACATTCCTAACGGGCTTCATTATTTTTATTTCTTAAATCTATTTTATTTTTTACCACAATTTGCAGGTCTTTGTTTTATTTTTGTATCGATACTCGTGTTCCCCGTCCCTAGAGGGCTGGCGTGGCTCGCTGGCGGCGGTGGGGAGGGGGGATGCCCCCCCTCGTAGCCCTCGCTCTATCAGCTGAGCGACACGTGCGCACCATATACTATTTCGTCTAGTGTAGCCGCTGGCAACCAGCCGGGCCGCAGAATGCTTACGCGGCACATCCAAACGGCTTACGAAAGTATTCGTCTTACGACATATTTGTAGACTTAATAGTAGTCGAGAAAAGGTTGCTTTTCGATAGATAGAAACATTATCAGCTGAGCGATACGTGCGGAGCATATTATAGCAACCGCTCGTACAATTTGCTTGTCGAGCACTTGCCTTAGAGACGCTAGGAGAAGGGGAGCAGGGGGTATACCTACTCCAAACAATGTCGAGTTGTGGATCAATCAAATTTGATTCAACTTGTAGATAAACTCTTAAAATTAACATAAGCACAAAATACTGTAGTCGTTTCACAATATAAACCTATGTTCTATTTAATCTGTGGATTTGCCTTATTAAGGATAAAATTGCCTCTATTTTTTCCTTTTACCAACGATAGGGCTGGCAGAGCAATCATAGATTGATAATTACTTCGATTTCGAACTGATATTTGGGTTGTCAGAATCAGAATATTTTTTATTCATGTATACCAATACAGGCACTTATGAATCGTCAATAAATTGTACATAAAAACTTCTACTACCAATTCGCTAACTAAAGCCTATCTATGTCAAAAGCATTATTGGTTTCGGCCATAAATGTAGACTAATACCCATAGAAATCATTAGATAGGTACAATCGATTTGAACCTGTTATCTATTGATTCACCTGAGAGGAAACATATCAGGGTTATAAAAGTAAATGGGGTACGCAAATTATACACTAGTAAGTGGGTAAATATGCTACGTGTCTAGTACATAGGCCACATAGAAATTAGTCAGTTGGACTTATCTGTACTCTTCATTTAGCTAACATGGCGTTGACAGTGTTATAAATTAAACTTCTCAGAAAATTTATAGGACGATGCATAGATTTGTTGTTTTTTTTTTTAATTATTTACCATGGCATAATACTGCACTTTTGTTCTGAAAACTGTTTTATAATACCGTAGCTGGATACAAATTAGTGTATCCGTGCTAGCTTCTACCCGCGACTTCGCCCGCGTGAACTTCTATTGTTCAATATCGTTATAAATTATAGCATATATGTTATTCTGATATTAAACGATAATACTGTAAAGTTTCATCAAAATCCGTTCAGTAGTTTTTGCGTGAAAGAGTAACAAACATCCATCCATCCTCACAGACTTTCACATTTATAATATTAGTGGGAGTAGGATACATACATTATGAAACGAAATTTGCCGTCGACGGGAATCGAACTGAAAGCCGAGCGGCTTACGCTGAAACCATTAGACCAAGCCGTCGAAAATCATGTGAGTAGCGTTTCGGGAGCAGCCGCAACACATAAACACTGTCTTGAACGTTCTATAAATTCACTATAACGTAAACGTTACTTGCTACTAAGGGGTTTATTGAAAGAAATGTTTACAATGCTATACATTTGTTATAATTGTAGCTAATTTTATTTTCATAATTAAATAGCGAGTCATAATTAACGTGGCCGGAGGTTGCCAAGGATAGAGAAGTGTGGAAGGGGAAAGGTTAGGACTTTGCCCAGGACACTATTATAGGCCAGCAAAAAATAATTATTAAATAGAAATATGTCTACTTAGAACTATTAAGTTGGAAGGAGTAATTTTCGTTTACCTTTTACTATTAAGTGCTAAATTGCTTGTTATTTAGAAAAAAAATTCAAACATCCAGTCCGCACTATATGGACAAGAGTTCTATGTAAGATAGGTAAGCGCTATCTGTTTAGCCTAGTACTTAAACCCACACACGGATTAATTTTATGTATCGACCATTTAGAAATTTCAGAGATAAGAATTTCTGCGAAAATATTAACTATGTAGTATCGGCAAAATATTTTCATATTGAATATTATATAGACTACTAGAAAACTGTTAATAAAGCTTGTAACTAGTAGGTACTTAGGTTAACACAAGGTAAATATTTCTAATTAAATTTATCATAATCGTTATACTATTATCGTTCGTCGGATTTTCCTTATTATTCAAATCATGCAAACAATGCATCACGTAGATCACGTGGCGTAGGTATAATCTCGTATAACAAATTCGCCCGTCACTTTGTTTTGTAACCCGTCGATCTGATATGCGCGCGCGCATGAATGCATTCACTGTGTGACGGCTTCCCCATATGGCCAAGGCTAGGCCTTTTATGGCTCATATAAGTGGCCACTCACCCACCGCCTGAACGAGCCAGCCATATCAATGAACTGGCCATCAATAAAACATGTGGCACGGAGCCAGGAAAGGAAATGGCGAAATGAGAAAAAAAAATATTTGAAAAAGGAATTCGATGCGTACACTCGATTGTTTGTGCGATTTGAAAGCATTCAATGTAAAGCTGAGTGCACTCAGAATGAATTATTCGATGCTATTACTTTTTGCGCGGCCAGTGTACACCATACGCGGGGTAATTGATTCGGTGTCGTTACATAACCGGCTCTGTGTGTACTTACATAACAACTAGGGTTAGAGACGAGCGTAATGACGGCATCATCGTGTACGCGTGATGGTAATGAATGAGTGATTCGAATCAATCTATCAATCAGCGTCAATACATGCATATTATATGAGTGTTGCTTAAATAATTTAAAAAGGATTTCAAGTTGGTTTCGTATGAACATACATTGAAAACTTTCCATTCAAAAGATAACATTATGAAACTTGAAATGTATTTTTGTAGCGTTCTAAGGTTTTTGTCATGCTGCCCAAAAATCTTCATAATCAACATATTAAAATACCTGACTTTAACATCTAAGCATTAGAACACAGAATAATTGCTATTCAACTTTACCGAACAACAGTGAGGAATACAGCGTTCAAAGTCTTCACAATCATTGCAAGGAACTCTCTGAAACTAGGCATAGGTAGGTACACAGTATAAGGCTGACGCAATGGGCGTGAGCTAACGCATTAGTCACCGGAATGCCTACTTCACCAGCGACAAGTCCCGACCAGTTACTAGACGGGTCAACCTCTGAACCTAATCTGAGTAACCCGAGATGTGTCGATAGTGCACCGTCTGAGGCGAAATAAGAATAATAAGCGTGGTGAGGCCCCGGCGCTCGTGGGAAGCCCGACCGGTCACGGGGCGCATTCCGACGCCCATCCGACAGCCGACACACGCAAACGTTACATATGGATGCTTGAAAAATTGTTTCTATTTACTGTCAAATCTGACACTCTATTGACAGCGACAAGTTATGATAACAAAGAGGAAGCTTTTCTTAACATTTGGCCGTTTCACACGTACAATTCACGTTGTGACTTCGAAGTAGTATACGTCCGATAATCTATAACAAAACGAATAAGGCCATGGCATCAATTTTGGACGTATTTTTGGCTCGTCTATATATCTGTAATTTTTAGTATCATTGGTTGACACATAATAAATACGAGACGCACTGGACGTTGATAGAGAAACCTTTTATTTTGCTTTAGTCTATGAAGCGATGGCTCCAAGAAATTAATGATTTCCTATTTCCTTCAAAAGCGATGCGTAGCCATGAGCTCTACCATGAGATTATATAAATTCGCAAGAGGTTATTGCGTCGTTAGTTAATCCTTAGATGACCGAGGGCTGTACAATTTTACCATACAAATATATTACGTAGACACGAATAGTTATTGAAAAACACGCGTTAAAGTCAAGGTACTTTCAGTAAGCTGTAAGCTACTGCTACTGAAAGGTACGTTATGTGAACTCACTTTTTACTTGTTCGATTGATCTATCTCTGCGATTGACCTTTTATGAACGTTTGTAGTTTTGTAGTCATGTTTAAGTAATTTGAAAAACAAATGGAGCTTTGTTGGATTACTCTGATCGAGAAGAAGAATTCTGTGTTCTTCAAAATTCTAGATCCGCTATATTTTTTTATATAGTGTCTAATAGTCTAATAGTGTGTCTAATAGTAATAGTAGTATAGTGTTAAGCAGTGGTAGCCGAGTGGTCGAACGCGCGCTTTTCAAATCAAAGTGTGTAGGTTTAAACCCCAGCTCGCACCTCTGGGATTTATGTGCTAATCTCATTTTCATCCGAGATTATCACTTGCTATGAAACGGTGAAGGAAAACATCGTGAGGAAACCTGCACGCCTGAGGGAACTTGTCTAGTTCTCAATAGATGTGTGAAGTCTGCCAACCCGCACTAGGCCAGCGTGGTGGACTATGGCCTGAAATCCTCCTCACATTGAGGGGAGGCACGTGCCCAGCAGTGGGACGTTAAAAGGGCTGTAGTAGTAGTAGTAGTCTAATAATCAAGGTAGCAATGTGTACATTTTAAAAATGGTTTAATTTATTTCTATTCCTGCGGTCCCCTAATAAAGTAGTTTACACAGCTGCATTCCAGCCGCTTATATTTCGGGAACATACGCCTTTAATGGGAAGGCGGAACGCATGATTTTAACGGCACAACGGGTGCGTATGATTTTTCATTGAATATTAAAAAGAAAACGCTTTGCTCGAGTAATAAAAGCACTAACTACTGAGCGCGCCGCCCGGTCGGCGTTTGTGTCATTCCTTTTTTTTTTGTCTGCGATCCTTAGCTTGTTTTATTATGTGATGACAAAACAACTTCTATTTATGGTTTTGGCGGAGCTATCTGCGAATACCAAGCAGTATATAACCACATTATAACGCTATTATCTGTACATTTGTGTGTTCTATAAACGTTACTTTGACGCTCGTAAATCCGAAGCAGTTTTATGAACTTATACATGTAGAGTTATAAGTCTTTCCCAGAAATCACGAACATATTTTAAAATAACTCCTTACTTTAATCTCCTGCTTGGTTATTTTATGGTCGTTTAAAGAATAATGGTGTAATAATTTATGAATGAACGTTACATTAAGTTCCCATCGGACTGCGCAGAGGTGAAGCCTCATATGAGCGATCACGCGATGTCTCACTGCGCTGCGCAAAATCTGCGTGAGAAACTAGTCCTTATAATTCTTTACAAAAACAGGAAAGAACCGTTCAATAAATACTTTAAATTAAAAGTAACCAGTATCATTACAAAACGTAATTTATCAAAACTTTATCGTGTCACTCTATAATAAAAACTTTTAAAAATTCAGACTTCTGCCGCCTTAAATTCAGACCGTCGAAAAAATCGTAAACTTGTGGCGGTTCTTGGAAAAACACTTCGGTAAGCCGTGTTCGATACGATTATTATGGAGGGAGTTGACGCGTGTTTTATGCCGACACCGTAACATCGCGGAAATTACGAATCCACCAAAATAGTATGCCTATGGAATCCACGTAGAGACTTGTTCGTTTGGGTCACATAACCACTCTTAATAGTTCTGGCTACATATATTTAGCTATCCTCTTTTTGTCGTCCTATATTTGTTTCTTTCTATGATCTCAGTACACCGAAATTTGATTGCACTCACTGCTACCAAGTTATGTGACAAACGAAAGGCTCCTAGGTATATTGGGTATACCTAAAATAAACCTACGCAAATTTATTTTTTATTCAATTTCAGCTTCCGGGTCGGCGAACGGCCATTCTAGTATAAAAAAGATAACTCTGGCGGACCTAATAGGCTAGGTAAACAAAGTGGGTTCTATTTCACTATGACCATACAAATTGATAGTTCTTGCGTCATATTTTGCATGAATTTTATGTAAGATAATTTCTATTGAATCGTGCTGGCTTTTGTTTTGCATATTTATGACTATATGAACATCTTAACTATGTTTATCACGGGTACTTTTATTTTTCTTTATGCTGCGGTTTTGTGGTTTTGAATATGGTATCCATAAAACCTTAGTAAAAAATTACACAATTATCTGTAAATCTGAATATCCCTGGGGTGACCACATAATTTCTGCAGAATTAACCTCGGTTCTTTTCGCCTTGTCGGAATAATTGATAGCAATTACGACGGATTAAAAAGTGTAATTAATGGTATCGTGTTATACAGGCCGGCGCTAATCAAACATCCCAATTTAATTCAATGAACCGTTATCTAATACTATTATAAACTGGGGCAGGCTAACTGAGGCTGCTCCTATAAATAGCATCGTTAATGAGCGCAGATCAAAACAATTAAGCTAAATCGCCAATGGAGAAATGATTGCCGACAATTATCGCGGTCGGCGGCGGCGCGGGCGCAGCTCTGAGTTGGAGTATTTAAAAAATATCCTGATATAGAGCACACTTATTACTTTATTTATACAGGGTGAATCAACAGTCACAAATAATATTCTACTTACCGTAAAAGATATGTAGATGCTATGTAGAGGCTCAGTCAAGACAGATTATATGTAACCACCATAGTATGTGAGTTTTGAATATTTGTCAAAACTTTATGGTTGAGGCGTAGAACACATGTAAGGGCCTAAATAATCGTCTTACCTACGAGAAGTGTTCACTAATATTATATAAATATTAATAGTATCACTGTTAATTTGATATATGACAACATTAAACTTTTTAATTTGGTGGTAAAAATAAATTTGAGTAGACAACGATTTTCATATAAATTTGTATCTACACCTAAAGTTTTAGACAGATGTATAGGAAGCCAATAACTACGGAGTCCTTTGTCGTATAAGTAAAAAGCAATAACATCTACATCGGTAGAAAAAGCTGCCGGCATCATCTTGTAACTACAAACCAATAATTCACAGGATATTAACATTGTCATAATGGCAGGTAGCAATTTAATCTTTAATAACCATTATATTTCCGTGAAAAATGTGGTAGTAAATTATCGATTGGCGGTACTTTTTGTCAAGAGTGTGGCAACACTAGCGAAGAGCGCGTAGCTCGGTAGCGACCTCGCCGGGGTCGTCGCTGACACCGATCGATTTATATCTGTTTATAAATATATAGATATAAAAATATATATTGTAAGGTATAAATATTGTACGTAAAACTAATTGTCTGTATATCATATTTAAATAAAGCGTAGCAGGTAAAACTATTACAAGTGATATATGAGTTTATTAAATATCGAACTACAGACTATAATGATACTATAGATATTATTACTATAGATTATATGTTATGTTGGTTAGTTCGCTATTTTGATGTAAAGTTAGAAGAGGTTTATTACACTGCTTTGACAATAAAATATTGAAAAAAATACAGAGTTTGTTCAACTTCAACAACTTCCGTAGATATTTTAATTAACTCAGATAACAGATATTGGTTCAGGCGAAGCCAGATGCTTACAAGAGTGTTCGGTATCCAATGCTAATTTGAAATTATTATTATTGCCATCAACTTTTATAGCTATGAATATATAATTTGAATCATGGAAACGAGTTTTTATACCGTACAACTTGCACATCAGACAACGCCAAATATATGCGGATCTGGGTATTTTGCTCAATTAACTTTGGTGTTGTTAAAAGCCGCGCGTACTGTCATGTGGAACAAAAACCAACGCTCAAAGTTCATCAATACGTTTGAGGTGGGATACATTATGATACAAAATATAATTATTTATTCGAGTACGAAAATAAAGCACATACAAATAGTTCAATTCGAACACAAGTCAGACTGCTGCTTCTAATGAGAAAAGTTGGTAATAAACGCAATGCCCATTTTTTACAAATTAATCAAAAGCCTGTGAGTAATACAGATTCATATCAGCAGCAACATGAGAGTAGGCTGCACCTGTGCCACGATTTACGTATCATGTTACTAGGAAGCGAAAAAAACAGCTGCTGCGCATTTACTTATCTGTAAAGGGAAAATAAGAATTCAATGACATATCCTACGTGTAAGTAATCGTGCATGCGGCCAAGTCAGTGCATAGAGGTTAGTCGGTGGTGCGCCCGCGCCACGTCGCGCGGCGCGCCCCTTTGCCCCGCGTCTCTGCGACAAGGACATCGACCCCCACAACCTTGCGATGCCAATTAATTTCAACAATGTTCTCTTACACACTATTACGCGGCTAAATTTATAACCTACTACGCTATACGACGTGATTATTTTCGCTTGATTGTCGGCACTTTTTATCGCGATGAAATATTGAGATTAGAAAATGGCCGGAGCTTCCTGTCTTTGGTATTTCATTAGTTTGTATGGTGATAGGATGGTGATAGGTGGGTAGTTAGTTTTGTTTTTTGTTACTTGAATAATAAAATTCCAATCAGAAGCGCAGAATACATGACGAAATAGTAGGTACATATCTACCTAAACGAACTTTTTTTTAAATCTGGCAATGTTTTCGTGACTGTACACTAAAACCAATAAACTGTAGGTCCATTTTAATAACGCACCGTTAAGTTAACCAATGATGTCATCATATATAACAAACGAGAATACAACAGTATTGTTACTTGCCCTTGTTACTTGGCCTTGTGGCCGATGTAATAAGTTCCCAGTAAGTTGAACATTGGAATTGTTGGAATAAGTTGTAAACATCGTATTGTGGAAATCAATCAGGGCGAGCGTACTATAATTTTACTATAGCCACTATGGGCTGGGAGAGGCTTAGGATAATGACCTGAGGCGTGCGCGAGCGCCGCCGCCGCGCCGGCCGCCCCGCGCCGCCGCGCCCGCGCCGCTCCACAATGCCACTGCGTATTCCGTACTAATAAACAACGACGAACAATACCCACTTAGGTATACGTTTATGGCGCACCCACATTATTATTGCTGTGTTAGTACAGATTTACAAGATCTGTATCAGTACCAACTGCTGTGTATACACGTAATACAGGTGGTCAAAGCTCCTGCGTATTTTGGCACATGAAATCAGAAAACAGAATTACTTTTTAAGAATGTTGCTGGGATTTATGAGAGAACATAATACAAATTCATTTATCTTATAGTTATTCATAAACTATTAGATACTTACGAATCGTCAAAGATAAAGACAACATTTATAGAACTCTATCGCGCTATTTAGTGCATTTCCTATGAATATAGTGTAATTATGATGTATGTACGTGATGTCACGTTTACCTACTTGGCAAATATGATTACTATACAGAATGTAAACCAAAAACCACAAAAAAATAACAAAAATGCCCTCATGATGTCGCAGCCGCTTAGACCCATAGACAATCTACCCGTAGTATGCCGTCTAGCCAGATTTTCTCAGTTGAGGTCGCGTAAGAAAAATAAATGTTAACTTGACAATTGGTAAGTGCCACCTTAGGCCTATACAAAATAATTGATTTGAATTTGACTTAGTATGGTAACGTCGTTTCACACACACACACACACACCTTAAAATTGAACGTCTGGAACTATTAAATAAGTATGAACAGCACTGTCTGTGCTTTTATAGTCGTAGGAAAGCGTAGGAAAGCAAAAAAAAAAATGAAATATCTTACTATCCATTTCTATCTAAGATATAAGATTGTTTATAGTTTTCATTAGTAGATACCTAATTAGTTCTCAGAATAAAGACATCTGGTAATGGAGATAGGTAGGTATCCTTGGAATATATTTACTTATAATTTACCCCTACTCGTATTTTATGGGTAAAATAAATAAATAAAATAGGAGTAGGGGTAAATTGGCACTTTACCACTTTAGCGTTACTATATTATTTCATTTTGTATGTATTGTTATTTTGTTGTATTTAATAAAAAAACGGTTATAAAAATAACTCTAGGTACCTAACTACAAAAAGAAAATTGTTGTATAGACAAACTTCCAAGAAAAATAGGTGCCTACGTGTGGTATCAAGTACGCGTACTAAAATAAATGCTACAAATTATAATGGTCCCGTTTAATTAAAAAGTAATGTATCACATAGAGTTTTGGCAGCGCGACGAGACGAGACAAGTTTAGTATTAATAATGATGTGGAGGAATTTCATACACATCCGGTGTTCGTGAAACTGACGTTATTTTTAAATGAAGATCAGTCACCTATTCCACTTCAAGCTCCGATTAGTATTATTTATCGGCCTTACATCCCAGCCACACCTGTTCTACACCCACTGGGGTGGATTAACTGGATTTTTCGCGAAAATGTAACCTATGTCAGTATACATACAGATTGAATTTCAACTCATAGACTGAATAGGTTGATTGATGTTTTCATAATGCTTTTCCAACCAATGGAAAATGCAGCTCTCGCCACCCGAATAATGCATATTGTTGGTAAATTAAGGTGCATCGCATGTCCTAGAAAAGACAAGTCGACGGATTTTGCTTAAGATACATGCTTAATCAGATGAACATTGTCCAATCTATATATTGCCTATAGCAACCATTGTTACACTCTCTATTTAATTCTCAACCTTTAATTTACTCTCATGTGTGATGGAGCTAAACGCTATTGTTTTATATTTATAAAATGAGTGCACAGAAATTCCTCACAAATCTATTTTAATAATATTTTTTCAAGTTTTTAATTTTATCACTATACGGTCGCCAGATCTCCGAAAATTTTTCGTTCAGAAATATTCTGTTGTTCTGAAGGCATCGGCAATATGAATGGCGAATTCCACTGCCCACTTACTGGCCTGAATGATTTCGACATTCTTGGCGCAGCTCCGATTATCCGAGAAAAAAATAAACGAGCAGCGCAACGTAAATAAGCCCACTTGGAGTTGAAAGTGCGCACTGTACGACGCGGACGGCGGGAGCGGCGCGGGCGCGTCGCCGCCGCGGCTCGATAAATAAATCACGTCGATATGCTACGCTCTCGGGATAACGTATTTTTACGCAACAGGCTCTTTGTTTATAACTAGTATTGTCGGTGAGCAGACGGCTGGTTATTCAACCGAGCGCATTCCGCGACGACCCACTTTTTGCTCGGCCGGCTCCGGCGGTGAAAAACGACCAATTAGAGCGTTTATGGCAGAAATTAACGTCGCGCATTGTCCACGCGGCGCGGCGGCGGCGGCCAAATGCGACCGACGACGGCACGCCGGAACGCCGGAACGCCGGCATCCAGCCAGTATAGCTACTTAGCTTTATCTCGTGATGAATGCTTCAATCTTGGCACCGCTCACGGAAAACAAAGATACGCTCTGAATTATGCACAATTTGTGTTCGTTTATCAGAGAGAAAATGTTCTCATTGATGTGAGGTAATAGCTGTGGCGTCGTAGTGACGTCCGTCGCTATTGTTTGTTTACCCGCCCATATCAACCATAGACTACGCTTACATGACAGTGACAGCTAGTATAATGAAAAACCTCTTAGCACTTACCTCAGAACAAATAAAAGGTAGGTAGATTTTAAAAGCAATATGATAAAGACAGGTAGCTCTATATGGAGATAACACGACATACCTTACCTACATGCGGCTAAAAAAAATGACAAACTTGCACGGGACATGTGTTACTAATATTTGTAATCTTAGAGCCTCTACTCTACTTTAATTATGCATTGATTTAAAACACGAAACAACAGAAAACGTTATATAAGTTGGTAATAAACGACATAGACTAATTAAAATCGTACGAAAAAATTAAAGCATTCTAATTTTAAATTCCTTTTATTAGTCACATCGAGCCGTTTTAATCTGGAGGCCTAGTATCAGACATTGTATTCGTTAAAAGAATAAAAAGAGAACGTTTTATGGGTGTACAAGGCCCCCGAGGACCGACGCCAATAAAACCGATCAACACCGACAGGGTTGCGAGACTAAAATCTCTTCCATGGAACGGGTTTTAAATGAGACTTTCTTTACAATTGATTCCTACACCACTCAGATTTTTAAAAGTATATTTTATACGTACTCAGGCTTGTTTTATTCCTACCTTCAGGATGGCCTGGTTTCATTGGAATATAGGCCACATTAGTGAAGCATCTGCTTCATCAAGGCATCTATTTCATAACAAAATTTAAGATGACAACAATTCTTCCCTCGTATTCGAGCGCTAAGGTGCTTTATAAATATGTTGGGAAGTATTATTAAATTACTAATTTGGTGTTGAAATAATACATGCTACACTAAATCTCAACTAAGTAGCGCGCGGTGTATACAATTCGACACTTTTTTTACATTTTATATAAAGTTATAATTTTTTTTTAAGTTTTTAGGTTAGCGTTAAATGACATCGTGTATCAGTAGGTAAGTACCTCTGTGTGTCAATATAACCTCATGACGCACCAGCTCAAAGTACACTAAAAATACGCGGCGAACGTGTTAAGTGCAGTCTTGCTATGTAAAATAAATAGTATTAAATAATTTAAAAGCCAGTATGAAGCATATCCGTTTCAAAATAATCTGGTATCCCTGTATGGAGGTGCGCCTCACAAAAAGTTAACTCCTGGGGCGGACCATTATTTATATTTTTTTTATTCCGCGGCAAAGTGGTGTCGAATTACTGTCTCGGAATGTTTAGTAGCCAGCCATAGACACGGCGATGTCAAGGAATGTGCATCTTGTATTCCCTTTGGAATTATGTCACAGTTTTATGTTCTGACGAATGATTTACGATCCGTATTTAACACCAACTTAGGTTAATTCCATAATAAAAGCTATGTTTTAATAGCTGACGTAGAAAGCTTAAGATATGTCCTATCAACGAAATTATCTGCTTTGGTCTGAGTCACGGAATCATTGAATGATTATTTTGATCCGTATATAACATCAACTTAGGTTAATTCCATAATAAAAGCTATGTTTTAATAGCTGACGTAGAAAGCTTAAGATATGTCCTCAACGAAATTATCTGCTTTGGTCTGAGTCACGGAAGCATTGAGTGATTATTTTATGGTAGTGTTACTGAGACACGATAAAAATCATGCCTACCTAACCCTCTCCCTAACTCTAAAATCATGCTAAAATTTATATTACCGTCAAAAACATTTTATTTCTGTTTCATCTAAGGCACTAAGCCCTACATATACAAAATTTTGGATACATATACGGTAGCTCATATTATGTGGATGTTTAGTGAAGACATGTTATACCTAAGTTTCTGAGTAATAGACCTTTAAATATTTGTCACAGGTATCGTGTTCTGGCCTTTGGGTACATCAACACACTATTCAGCAATGTAAACTACCTACACTTATGAGGGGCATCTACCAATATTTACTAAACAGAATATACCTACATACAAATTTTACATACAACTAGAGCTAATAGATTAGAATTTGACGACGAAAAAATTTTTGAAAAAACATTGTCAAATTTTAGTAAAAAATTTATACCCACCATTCAGTTTGTATACCCGATACTGATGCAAACGTAAAAAATATTATTTCGCACATCTGAAACACTCTGTATAACACTTGGGAATAGTGGACCATATTACCTAGCACTTTACATACAAACATAAAAGGCACCTCACCTATTTGGTATTAGTATCAATTTAAAACTCTTATTTATATTTACGTAACCCACTCAATACTTATAACATCTCACGTACCGACGTAAATAAATAGTGAGACATGTAAAAAAAAAGTAACTACAGCCCTTTTTAACGTCCCACTGCTGGGCACGGGCCTCCGCTCAATGCGAGGGGAAGATAGACATATCGAAGAGGGCAGAAATCAAAATTTAACAAGTAGTATCTACCAAGCTATATTCTACTAGTACTATAGCCCTTTTAACGTCCCATTGTTGGGCACGGGTCTCCCTGCAATGCGAGGGGGATTCAGGTCAGAGTCCACCACACTAGCCCGGTGCGGGTTGGCAGACTTCATACATCTATCGAGAACTTGTCAAATTTCCTCAGACGTGCAGGTTTCCTCACGATGTCTTCCTTCAACGATCTCAGCAAGAGAACATTTCGGATGAAAATGAGATTCACACATGAAACCCAGAGGTGCGAGCCGGGGTTTGAACCTGCACACTTTGATTCCAATCCGTGCGTTCGACCACTCGGCTACCACTGCTATATTTATAAGAATTAATTTAAATATTTCGTTTTATTACGTACAAATTCTACTACCTACAAATTCCTGCGGATATAAGTGCTAGGTAAATTAATGTCTTTAGGGAATCCCATTTGTTAATAAAACGGGTATTTTTCATTGTTATGTTTTCCTGGTGTTCAGTACATATACCGTACAATTTTAAATCAAAGTCTAGTAATAGTAACTACCACGTATCTAAATAGGCAGCAACGAATACTTGTCGTGGATAACGAATTTTTAATTTTACTACGTTGGTATAGCTGACACCTGCGTGAAAGTAAAAATAGGTCGAACGGATCTCGCTACAAGAAGTGAAGCACTCATAGTAAGTCAAAGTATATGTCTATCTCATAACATATAGGTAAGTCGATCACCGCTTATACTCCTCACCCATTGGTATGTCTTAATTCAGCACACATAGATCAACACGTTCCTTCACTTCAAATGAATTATCGCGTCAGAAGAAATCCGGTTAAAATCGAAGCGTACAGTATCTAAAATAATCTAAAATATCTTATATATAAATATAAGTATCTAAAATAATTAGGTGTCAGACGACAATACTTCCATACATACCAAATATCTTTGGTAGGGGCGCGCCTGGCAACCATCCTGCCCTACCTGTTTATAGGGTTGTCAACACTTTTATCAACAAAACACAGTAAGTACCTATTATATAAATTAATAGAAATTATCACATTAATTATTTCAAATAGTCAGAATTTTGTATTTACGAAAATTCATTCAATTACAGGAGCTTCTTTTAACCATAGCAGCTAACGATATGTTTGAGCAGGAAAAATATATTTACGTTTCTCATGCCGTAACACATGATTTTATCGAATGATTAAAATATAATACATTTGCGCATGTAGGTACTACAATACGTGTTCACTAGCTCTATTAGACACCTTAACGCCATGCCTAAATATGAAATCGGTGCCAGTTGCGGGGTCTTTATATTTAGGCATGCAAGCTTAGTGTTATTAAAAACAAGTACCTATAAGTTTCTTTAATAGTAGATATAATTTGATTAAACACTAGCTGAGCCCGCTACGTTAAACGCGCGGAATTTAGGAACCCTAATTGTTTCCCTAAATTAAAGCAATATAAATTACTCCTTATGAAATTAGCTATGAAAGCCCAGTTAAAATCGGTATAGCCGTTTAGGAGTTTACCCGGAACAGACAGACAAACATTTTAAAAATTGCGTTTTCGTTATGGGTAGCGTATATACTTGTATACATTTAGTAATTGTTACTTTGACATTACAAACAGACCTCAATTTTATTTATTTGTATAGATAGTACCATATAATATAGTATACGGTTGGCAACCCTACCTGGGGAAATACCACGAAAAAAAAAGATCTACCTGTCTCAACATCACAGTTTTACTACGAAACTACGCTACCTTGTAGAAAAAAAACGTCAATAGGTAGTGGCGCTTAATTTTAAGAGACACTTGTAGGGACAATGGTTTGAGAATATCTATTATGCTTTACATCACAGCGAGGTACCTACCTGAGCGGTCTCGTAGTCGGCAGCCGGTTGAATTGTCGGCTACAATACGCCGTGTGGGTGCGCCAGGACACAAAGATACAGATAATTGGTATATATCTGTTACAGTGCAGTGGTAGCCGAGTGGTCGAACGCACGCTTTGCAATCAAAGTGCGCAGGTTCTATCCCCGGCTCGCACCTCTGGGTTCCATGTGCGAATCTCATTTTCATCTGAGATTATCACTTGCTAAGAAACGGTGACGGAAAACATCGTGAGGAAACCCGTGTGCCCGGTATAATGGCAATAGGCTCGCCCCCTATTACATTGGGACCAAAATACATCGGCGAAGTGTGGGCGCACTGCAGTGCACCTCTGCCTACCCCTTCGGGGAATACAGGCGTGATGATGTATTTGATGTATCTGTTACAGTTTATACTTATGTTAAGAATTGACTGTGACGCTATGTCATCTTTGTTTTATTTGTGTAGGCTATGCACCTAGAGGTCCTTATTACGGTTTTGAATAGAAAACGGACATGTACGTAGCACAAACCTAAACGATGAGATAAACCTAAATCAAAATCAATTTATTTTTATTCGTGTAGGCCAAAAAGCATTTACAAATAGTCAGCGCCGGTAAGAAACTCAATGGTTACTCTTTTTAAAAATAGTAAGGATTATGAGTAATACATTCTCAGGAGCAGCAACGCCATGAGAGCAGGCAGCACCTTTGTCTCAATACTAGAGAAGAATTATACTCACGCAGTCTAACATTAGATACAGGTTTTGGCATTACGCTTAGGAAGCTAATAAGGTTATACTAATACGGTGTGCCTACTCCCACTTACAGTATAGGGATTATTCTAAATCACAAGTGGCTATAGAAATAATTGCTTTGGTATGATGCCTTCAACGCTAGATGGGAGAGTAGATGATAATTTATTAATAGTAAAATAGAAAATGGTTGGACCAGTCCGCGCAAGTACCAACCGTACACGAGCATGACTTGAGAAACAGCCATCACTCTCCTCAACCATATTCGAGGGAAGAGGGTGAATATAAAGTCATTATATCAAATGGGGTGCTTTTCCTATCATTAGCCAGTTTCACACGTTCAATTTTGTGAGTGACTTTGAAGTCTACCTACGTCAGTTTGTCTAAATTAAGTAGTATACGTCAAGACTACCGAGATATCAATGAGACCAATATGGGTCCATATTTTTGGATCTCTTTATGATACTTTAGGTATCCGTACTTTCTAATATTATTGTCTCATAATATGCCTTTAGATCCCAAACTAAAGGCATCATCGTCCATCATCTTGCCGATGTTCCCTGAATGCTTTGCTGAAGGCAAAGGTACAAGGCGAAGACCCACATAACACGGTCGCAATGTACGTACTAAAAGGCTTATTCAAGAATCAATTAATTCCTTAAGTTCATAAACTCATCAAGCATTCATGTACTTGATATTATGTATGACATTAACTATCCATTAAGTATTATCATCATCTAACGTAATGTGTTCGTAGTATGCAAATAAGTAACTTTCTGCCAAATCATGATTCATGTGAAATCGTAACTCGCAAAAAAATTGTGTAATCCGAGGCGTTCTCACACCGACTGTGGCGACCATTAGGCGCAGTTCACACAACACAATGGCCATGTTGCGCCCATGTGTGCCGAACCCTTCACGGCCGATTGTGCGCACATTGTGCACCAGAATCACAAAATCCACCAAAAAGACCAACACCGACTTTTGCACTTCATCAAATATAAATTTATCTCGGAATAATGCAGTCCCAACCTGTCGGAGTGGACCCATCGGACCTTTTTTGTTTGTCACACAATGGAGATTGAAAAAAAACCTTTAACGTTCTTCTATCCCATTGTAAGCTTACACTAAACTGAATTATTGTTTTTAACCATGTTTTTACGTTCCATTTTCGAGTGGTCCATGAATAGATCCTTTTCTAAATGAATATTTTATTGTTTGTTCAATTCAAAACGCCACATTGCCATTGTCCAATATATCTTTAAATAGAATTCTATTGAAGGGCGCATTATGAATTCTGGACGAATACTGGAATTAAATGTAGAGCATGTCTAGACATTCAAAATAATTCAAATTATATACTTGTTGGTAACTTAACCTTAGTAAGTAAGTAAGCTAATTCAAAATGAACTACCTGCTCGGACCATATGTTTTGTTTATAGAAAATATGTTTATAATAAATAGATGCATAGGAGAATTAAATATACATATAGGTTATTATTGTTCTATTGGTATAATCATATAGTTCTATTAGAAGTGAATACTACTTACTATCTAGACCTATTTGGTAATCTTAATAATGGTTTAAAATCTAAAATGTTTGTACCTGCCTATTCAAAATGTTACACGTCTGTGTATTCAATACTTTATTAAGTTTCTGAAAATACTACATCTGCCCTCTACCGGATTCATTATAAACTAGAACGTAAAATATCATGAATTTACACAGAATCAACACGTAGAGACGAAGCTCTACGCCTCTACACAGGCTGTACAGATACTAAATAACGACACCAGATGGCGCTACCTAACGGCAAAACAGCGCTACGAGGAAGGGCATTGATTGAATCCCTTGTGACAAGAATCATAATGTCCTTACCTAGTGAGTACAACATAGAATTAGAATTATTCCATTCTTACCAGATGTTAGATTTTCCGAGTGACCCAGCAGACAAGGTGAGAATGATCTTTTAATAACCGGTATTTTGAATTCTAAAAAAATATGAAAAGTTTCGTAGCAAATTTCTATAGACAGAATAAAAATAAACAACTACACATGACACCAAATCAAAGAGAAAAGCATAAAACAATAATGTCATGAAAACTGCCGTTGTCATTCCTTAAATTACCTACAAAAAAAAATCGTAAGAAAATATTTCAAAACCCAGGTGGAGCCATTCCTCATCTTATTCCATTAAATATCCATTACTTCATTCGTTTCGTAAAAAAAGAAAGACAACCTTGTCATTAAATGCTCGACATTGGCATAGGTAAATACCGCTAATCGAAGGTGCAGCCATTCCTCCTTCTAATCTATTTAATACATTTCGTAAAAAAGGAAGAAGGGAAACATATATCTAATATGTCAGATACATTTCACAAAAGCTGTTACACAGCACGAAGTTCTGGATATAAGTACAGAACCCTATCTACAAACACAGGGGACAGAAAGCGGCGGAGCAGTCGCGAGGAGAGTATCTTCGACAGGAAATTTAGGGAGCTTAAAAATGAGATCAACTCCCGAGTAGATAAGCAGCTGCTGAACGCACAAACAGCCCGCGACAACATCCATCAGAAATATTACAAGATCAATGAGAAAATTGAATCCATGATCGAGCTTCAGACTACAGTGGCAAAGATGAGGAAGCAGATGCACGATGCGGAGTTCACCATCGCCGTGATGTCGAACCGTGTTAGTAGGATGAACAGTGGCACCAGTGACTTGAATCACTCCCAAAGAACACTATTCAGAGCGCAGTCGCCGATATTTGAAGAAAAAGAGATTTATACATCAGCATTATGATCTCTCATAAATGCAAGCAAATTAACTCCAAACCCGATGTTGTTGTATTTTTTCGATCTATACATTACATAGACATTACTTTTGCAGTACATCTTTGCTCTAAAAATTGATTTGTAATGCTGTTCAAAATTGTTGTCATTTCCGTAAATTTGTGGTATAAGAGTTGACTAAAAAGTGTAGCTCGTTTGTGTGAATATTATACAATTTGTTGATAAATTTTGTGTTTCCGCCATGTTTATTACCATTATAAGATATATTTTCAAGTAAATAAAAGCAACTAAAATTATAATAATAAAAAGGGGATCCAAAGAACTATACTTGAACACATCATTTATAATCTTAATCTATACCTACCTGCAGTACGAGCGAGCGCGAGGCATTGTTTGGTTGGTATACGCTGCTGTGTGCTGGATAAGTACGATTGCCCTCTTTTCCAAACGATTCAAATATTTATTTATACACTAGCTGTGCCCGCGATTTCGCCCGCGTGGAGTTTAGGGTGAATATCCAGAAAAAATGGTTTTATGTTCATCCCGCTGAACCTTAATGCTTTTACTAAAATAAAAGTAACCTCAGTTACGTCTAGGAACGTCAGCCAGTGAAAATCCTGTCAGAATCGGTTCTAGCCGTTTAGAAATTTACCCGGAACAAACAGACAGACAGTCAAAAATGAAAAAAAAATAATTTCGTTATATGTATCGTATATACTTTCATATCTATTTGGTAAAAAGGTGTTATTCTGATATTACAAACGGACACTACAATTTTATTTATTTGTATAGATTTACTCCTTTCAGTCACTGGGACCAGCGAATAAGATTTATTAGAATAGATATAAAGATTGAATTTTCGTGAAAAGATCCACCCGCCAAAATTCCCTCGCGTCATTGACGACATTCTATTGAAACATGTGCTTCAGTGAGTATAAATGTAACAGTTCGTTTTGGTATTAGAAAAGAAATGACCGCGCGCGTGTTGACGTAGGGTTTAAAACCATACATAAGATACTCAATTTAAAATCACAAAACTAAAATAATCTTCTTGTTTATGACTCGAAAGGCCAACACTATAATATGTTATCTTCATATACATATATAATTCAGCTTTATAATATTAGTATAGATTCTACTGTACGTGTGTATGTCACTGAACTCCTCCTAAACGGCTGGACCGATTTGAATGATTTTTTTTGTATGCGTTTGGGTGGCGCCCTGGATCGTTTAGATTCGTTGGCGCTGCTTTCGTATGTCACTAAGTCACTAAGTAACTAACTAAGGCGGTACGAAGTTCTCCCAATCACCTAGTACATAATAAAAAGCCTTTCTCTAAAGAATAGACAGACGAAGATTTTGATTAGAGGGTAGAGTCCGAGTTGATTCCGTTTCGGGTTTATTCCTATTTTATTTCTTTAATATATTTTATATTTTATTCCTATTATTATATTTTATTTTTATATTTTATTCCTATTTATGATGGAGCTTGATAATAAAAGGCAATGTATTTTAACATCATATATTTGTCTGGGGATGGGTTCTTTGATACAGCTTATAGCTGAACACAAATTAATTTATTTGTGATGACAAATAATTTCTCATACGAACGAATCTGAATTATATTACACATCCATTACTGAATCGTTTAAAACGTTACATATATCCACTGAGTAAGTAATTTAATTACATAAAAAGCGAAATCTTGCTAAACACTTAAATGAGAGTACCTCTCAAAAATTCTTGATTGAGTAAGGACACGAAAAGTTACTATGTTTTATAATACTAGCCACATCCAATATGGCACAATTCAAATTGATTAAATACATGAATGAAGCTACTTATTTAAGCTAACACAATTCGTTCTGAGAACAGATCTCTAACCTCAATAATCAATGACGTATAATTGAATAATGTACTTGATTAACGACTAGTAAACATTTAAGTAATTATTACACTAAAATTATGGAAGAAATTCACTAAACATTTTCGCTAAGTTTAACTAAAGACACGTTAACAGAGCTTGCTACAATTTGAGCTGATGGTGCGTGAATTGTATTAACATCTTTATATATTTTAATATATAAGAAGTATACATTGGGAACCAAATTTTAGGTAGCTCTGTGAATAATTATTACACAATCAATAAATGCAACTAAATTTTATGTAAACAACTAACACTTAAATACTGACATTTATTTGCATAGATTGCACTGCTTTCATTTATAGTTTATAAATGCAAATTGTTAGACAATCTGATATTTCGGGTAACGTAAATGTATCATAATAAAATTAATTAAGTATATATATCACAACATTCAGATTTCACTACTACAATGATGTCTATGGTAGAAGTTTCAAACTAAACTTCAGTCCATAGCTACTATCAATACTTAACGAAGAACACGATCCTTGGTTGGCATATAATAACTAAACTATACTTGAACACATACTTAAAAATTAACTACTCAAGAAATTATCATAATCATTAGCAGCAACAAATACGTAAGGTACAATATCGACTAAATTATACTCATTAACACATTATCTAGTAGGTAGGCACCCCTGAAAAAACTGAACGCTTTTAGTATGTAAAACATTACGAATTTTTGTTTTAGTTAGATTCGTAAAAAAATACAAAAAGGAGCCATTCTTTCTAATCATCCCAAACCAGCCACATCCGCAATTTCAATTATATAGATAGTAACGTACATAATCGATGTAATTAAAAGATTTATCGAATGTTTATTCACATATGAAGACACAAGGAAATAAGATGAACATTAGAAAAACTTTATATATATGTAGTAACTGTCAGTCATCAGTAAATCATCAATAAAACAGTGTTAACACTTAGTACGGTGTGGCATATCAACGTCCAACGCTTTACTTGTCGACACTCGTTGGTCGCTCTCAGTCGAAGAAACAGATGAAAGCCCTCAGGAGTCCTTCTCCAAAGCGGGCGCAGCAGCCGCGTTTCGAGCGCCTATCTTCCGGCGCGAAGTTCGGTTGTTTCGGGCGTTTCGGGCGACGCGCGCACAGCTTGCTCGGCTGAGGCTCCTCAGTCGGAGGTTCGGATCGAGTGCTGAGGTGCACGGGCAACGCTGCAGGAGCAGTGGGACGCGGTCGCGCCCAGCGCCGGAGTAAATTCTCCTGATCGGCGCCCACAGGAACTGGGGCCGACAACTTCCGAGCTCGGGCCACTACCAACGCCCGTTCCATAGGCTCCAGCAGTTCGAGAGCCAAAGCACGATCCAGCTCTTCGCCCGACAGTAATAAGTACCTGGGGCAGTAAGACAGCCCCCCGAGCGCCGCTCGCCGATTAGCCGATGTCAGTTCCCGCTTCGTGCGCTTGCAAGCCGCCGTGCTCCATCTCGACAATGCCTCGATCAAGACCATCTCGCTGGATACTCGCAACGTATCACGTCTCACAATCAACGCTAAGTCTTCGTATGCCAGCTCTTCGAGCCTTTCATCGGTCAACGCGACGTCGGCGTTATCGTCGAGGACCAGCAAAGCGTTATGCGCCAGGGAATCGCACCAGGCTGAGCACTGAGCCAGCGATCGTGCGGCTGCGTCATTAGTCAAGGCTGGGAGCGGTGGGGCTGAAGCCGCACCGGGTATGCGCGCGCACAAAAATCGCAAGTCACGTAATATTTCCAACGCGACTCCAGCATCCAGCATTTCATCGAGTCGGCGAGCGCAGCGCTCAGCAAGCGGTGCGCACAAGAACTTGTACGCGGCATCGAGAGCGCACCGCGCTGTACCCACGGAATTGAGCTGCGTGGGCTCACAGTAATGATAGCGCAGAAGTTGTTCAAAGCCTCTTCTGTCTATATAGTCCACCACGATTACGTCGGTTTTCACCGAGAGGAGCGCGGCGAAGACCGGACTGGTGGCCGCTAACACTCGGCGGTGTCCCGGATAGCGCCAGGTGTCCCCGTTGATGCCGGCAACGAACACGATGTCGCTCTGTTTCTCGTCGTCATAGAGGCGATCGTGCTCCTCTAACTCCAGGCCGGCGTAGTCCACGTAGATGTCAGCGGCGGCGCTCTCCCGCCCCGACTCGATTTCGTCCTCGTCGTCGGGGCTCGTGCGGGCTGGATTCGTCACCACCGTCATTTTAATTTCGATGCAATACTACCTGAAAATAAAGATATAAGTTTATTAATATAAAATGTCTTACAAAACTCATATTAAAGTTGAAATCTCCTTCTGAACAAGTATTCAGTGCTTGTATTTGCATGACAGGTAGAGTTTAGGTTTGATTTGAAAAGAGTATTATATTTACCAAAACCTTTTCAGGAAACATATATGCCTGTGCAAGTAAATTTTATCTACAATTCACAATTGAGTTTATTGTGGAAATAAAACTATATCATTATATTATTTATTATGTCTATTGAAGTCCTTCCTTGTGCAGCGCGCTAACTAGAGCCAGTTAACGTGTGGTTAGCGTCGCTTATTATATCCTGTGTGCGCATATCAGAGCTATAAAGAATCGTTATTAGCTCGGCTGGTGCTAGAATCATCGTACGTGTTAATGTAACCAAGGGCAGTTTACCTGGTCGCGTCTGGTTTTATAAAGGCAATATACACAAATATTGTAAGAGATCTCGACGTATTATGAAAATAATTGTTATTTGTCTGCATAGAATAGGCTGAAAGAGGTCCATGTTTAATTTCAGTTACACGTCAAACTAACTCAGAGTAAGCATTGAAATGTGAGTTGTACATCGAGGCTTATACAGTACAATATTAAATTTCAGTAGCGTGATTTTAAAACACTCGGAATCGAATTCGGAAACGGAATCGAAAACTTTGAGTTGTCGATTCCGTTTCCGACGGTATGTCAAAACGCGATTTTGAATAGCGGACGGAAGGGCCAATTGGAAAGTTCCGACGTCGGAAAGACTGTGTGCGTTTACAAAGAACGTTTAAAAATGGTAGAAATGGTAGAAATAAAATTCGATTACAAAACAGTTATTAATACGAATTTTTTTGGCCAAAAAGTCTTATATAAACACACTTATCATAATTATAAAATTGGAAATTGATTACTTGTTTAAATTATCGATTTAAAACTTACTCTCCTTTATTATTTTTGGTTATAACGAACCTCGAAAATTTTTACTGATACGTCAAAGTGAAAGTGAAGGGTAACATCACGCCTTTGCAACCACGAAGTTTCAGAGCTACGTCATAGATGGCGCATGGCGCTGTATTTCGGTAAATAAAAACACAACCACGAAGTGAATAATGCAGCACGATTGTTTGCCGGCGCTGCACAGCAGCCGCCCTATGTTGTCTCCTATAAGATAATATTCCATCCTATCGAAGGTTGAAGGGAATAATTTTCACAATAATGTAAAGGGCCATAAAACAACGTTAATGGGTTTATTTTAAACACTCTTTAGTACTGACTTACCTTAAATATTATACAAGTATTTAGATAACACTTAAATTTGGTATTTTATTTATGTTTTTGTTCAATTTCGGAAGCTTTCCGCGAGGAAAAAGGTGTCGGAAACTTTCCGTCGATTCGGATGGGTTTATCCGACGAGAAATGTCAAAAATCGTCGGGTACGGAAATTAAAATAGCGATGGCTGGAATCCGTGACGGAAAGATCCGATTCCGTTTCCGAATTCGATTCCGAGTGTTTTAAAATCACCCTGGAGCCCTCAATATAAAATAAAGTTTTTATAGAAAAATAGGACTGTAGATCATTTGTAGATGGATTAGAATTTTTACTTAATGGAGGTGAATTATATTTAATAGAGGTTCGATCAAAGGTCGATTTTTGGGCGAAGCCAAAGGCTTAAGCCAAAGTTTAATTAGCCTAATAACTAAATAATGATTTTACTAAGCTAATGATGACTGATGCAGGGGTCGAAACAAATTGTATGGGTTTATATGGGGTTCTTTCTAGCTTAGTGCACCTAGTTTTTTTAATTAGGATTATTTTAATGTAAAATAAATCTCTCGTAAAAAAGGATTTTGTGGCTAAGATACTGACGCGTCTCTGGGGGTCATCGCACTCCAAGTTTCATCTACAATTCCTAGCAATTATCCATTACACTTCCCTTTATCTACGCCCGTATTATAAATCTTCAGTCTTTTCAGTTTATTTAACGGCAGTTAGACATAAAATCCAATAAAGCTGATAAACATGTACCTACTAAGCAAAACTATATCATTATGCAGGTAGATAGTTTTCTCTCGATGTAATCCAAACTACCTATTCGTACGAACTTTTATTACTTAGATACCTACCTACCTACTTTTTAACTTTTTGTTTTGAATGTTTAGTTTCTTTTATTTTTATTGTTTTTACTTGTAGCTGGTTTTAAATAAATGAAACCATCGAAAAAAGTAAGTAGGCAAGGCAAGTCTTTAAAAATATAGGCCATTAAAACTTTATACTGTACTAGCATTGAAATCATTTGTAGCTCGCCGACCATTGCGCAAATGTTCTTATCTCATTAAGTCGAGCACTAAACTTCTGTATCCTTAAGAAAACAAAGAAAGAAAGAAAACATTTATTCAGCACAGACACAAAGAACACAGAGAATACAAAACTTAAAAATAGATACAAAAAAAAGGAAAAGAGCTCAGTGTGAGCTGTGCCGAAAAGGTAGTGGGCTCAGCACATGCTGGCGGGGCATATAGCTTCCCCCAGCGCTGATTTTCAGCCAAACCCTCTTAATTATAATAAATAAATACTAAATAACAGTCTATTAAGTAAAAAGAAACAAAAACAAACATGGAAAAATAAACAAAAGCAATATAAAATATAGATTGAATAATATACATAATATACTAAATATATTTCACTACTTATATAAATGAACAGATTAGGGCTATACAAAATAAAAAATACAAATATAAAGATTGTAAGGATTTTTGTTGACGTTGGTCCCTACTACAGACATTGGGTGGAGTAAGAAGACTGAAAGTCAGCGGACCAGACCCACGAGGTAAATAAATTACCCAGAATATTACCTATATGAGTCTTAGAATATGTGAAGAGTTCATATTATATTATATCTGGTATAATCATGTTGTTATATTGTATATTAATTATTGTGTTTTTTTTTTTCTTTCTCGTTTATTTATTTACATTTTTTTTGTTTTTTTTATTATTTAGGTCCCCATTATTCGGATTGACTGAACGCGAATTACTGTAGGTACCTATGGCACGGACAAGGAGTGAGGCAAGGAACACAAAAATCAGTGGGACAAACCCATACGGTAATTAGCTATTATTATTCATATTATGTTGTACATGTTTATTTATTACTATTATTGCATTTATTCATTTTATTATTACCTATTATTATTTTATTTTTCTCTTTAGGTCCCCATTATACGGGCAGGTTTAGCGCATACGGATATGAAGATATGCTTCTGGAAATAGCAGTGGATAGTTTCTTATGAATAAATTGGTAAGGATTTATATGATAGATATTTCTTAAGGTTTAAACACAAATATCGGACTAACTTTAGGAATTTCTTATCTGTTTACGCTTGCAGTAGAGCAGTTAAAACTATATTTGTTCTATGATATCTGATCTGATCTGTACCTACTGTATTCAGGCACAATTCTCATCCGTTTATTAAAGATTATATTACTTTATTTTAGTTAGATAAAAAAACTATTTATCACAGCACACTTATCAACTCGGAAAGGGATCGTCACCGTACCGCCTTTCACCTCACCGTCAACCAGGCGTCAACCAGGCGTCAACCTAATGTATGCACGTAACCAAAGCGTATCAGCAGCTCCTTTACGTCAGCTCGGCTACGGCTAGTACTACGACCGTTGGCGCGGTGGTTCGCGTGAGGGGACAGGGGCAAGGGTGGACGAAGAGACGTGAGCTCGGGTACGGAGAGACGTAAGCGCGGGGACGACGAGCCGTAAGCGCGGGAACTGCAAGTTGACCACGCACCGCATCGCGGTTCGGAGCCTGTTCAGAGGCGAGGCGATTACGTTACGATTCCGATAAGTGTGCGTTGCAGTATGGAGTTTCATACAAATAATACTGAACAGCTCGAGGCGATACGGTGACGATCCCTTTCCGAGTTGATACGTGTGGTAAGTAAACAAAATTCAAATTCTTAAACCATCGTATGAATAAGATATCAAACATATGTTACATTCAAGGAAAAGATGGTAGTCTTTCATTTCGCGAATTGCATTTAACGCACGTATGCGTCACAGCGTGCATTCTCCAAATCGTAAACAAAAATACACGCAGCAATGCGCACGAGTCGTTTACAATTCGAGCAAGTGCTTCGGTAAATAAACACCGCTTTATGGAAGAACGTCTTGTTTAGCAATTGCCCTTGATCTTTTTAAATGTTTGAAGAAGCGGGATAAGAAAATTAAATAGTCTTACGTACTTATCTATCTCGGCTAAACGGTGGACGTGCACATGTTCGAATATTGGATGTATATTTTCTTACTTATCGTGTGATGCAGACAATACTCTACTATAGGTACCATACAATGACTACCAAGTACCAGGGCCTCTATACGAGTAGATTGTCAATAGCTAGACTTTAAAAATAAACTATTATCCTATAGAGTTATCGAAACTCAAAATATAAAAGTCCTTGTTTTTCATCAATCATAGTCAGGATATGACCAGTAAGCACACACAGACATTAGACATTGTCCCCTTGAAACCATTAGACCAGACATAGACTATTCATATGTTGTTTTTATGTCTTAAAAAATAGATCCATAGTCATTCTACAACAATTGTGTAGACTTGTGGCCTAGGACAAATTGCGGAAAAGGCCATTTCTAAAATTTGCCGCCGTCGAGAATCGAACCCGCATCCGCCCGGTGAAGCGACCTATCCTCAAACAACTTGACCGAGTGTTTTTGATAGGTATTTCCGTCAATAGTACTTCAGTATTTATTTAATACCTATCACAGGTATTCTAAAATTGTAAGATTGTAGCAGGTTATGCGTTAGCATGGATGATGTAAGAAATTAAAGATTATTAGTATATCAAAGATACATGTTTATTGTAACAGGAATAAAAGCAGAAGACAATATAACAAAGAACGTGGATACCGTTACTATGTATATTTAAAAATAAAACCAGCCAGGTACATATTTATTACTAAAAAGTACCTATACTCAGTTTGTTGAAGCAAACTTTACCTACTCTAAATCACACAACTATAATAATAAGATGAGTCTTGGTAAATTAATGTATACTTGTTTATTACTTGTTTAAAACAAAAAGTTAATTTTAAAAATAATATACCAATTGCTGTTTTGTGTTAGTTAATTTTGCATACAATGAGTTTACCTATTGTGAGAAATACAGTGGAGGTTATGACTAGTAGGTAGGTATCTAAAAACCACCTAGTTTAAAATATTAAAATAAATTGGCAATACCTACATTGTGTATTCTTGTACAAGTGCCTACTATACTCTAGCTAGGTTATTACGCAATAAAATCCAAGAATATCAAATTCTTTTGAGTCCAATCTCAAAAAAAATGGGTCCATTAAATTATTTTCGGCCAAATGCAATGGTTTCACAACACCCCGCTTCCTTGATCTCTGGAAATAACATAATGCACCTAATGTCGAAACCGTAGGGACATTTTACGATAGAACGGGGTTATTTGTGCTGGGCCCAGTAACCCACTTACATTTGCATGGGTTTACGACGCCGGCGCTCGTATTGACTTATATTTAGAATAATCCAATGTATTGCGAAAGCACAAACTGTACGTTTGCTTGGGAAGCTTTGATACGGTGTTAAAGAGCGGCTAGAACTCGGTATATCCATTATTGGCACAGTTTTAATGTCTTATGAACATCGTGATATTTATTCGCGTATTTTTTCATACTTGCCTTTGTTTAATTACAACAATTTACTGTGTTAAACCAACTAGGTTGTTTTGTTTATGCGATCGTTATCTCGGACGAGGTACACTACAGTGCACCCACATTTTGGCGATACTATTCTAATTTAATAGCCTTGGCTATTGCTATTAAGCCACGCACACTGCACCTAAATGCAAGGAGGATTCGGGCCATGTTCCACCTCGCTGACCCAGCGCGAGTTGGCTTGGCGGATTATACCGTTCTTTTTCTTTTTTAATAAGTAATTAATGTCACGCATGGTTAACGCCCCAATTCCCGCCATGCGTGTATCCTGCAGAATTGGTTGCTCAACTAAACGACTTAGCAGCGATAAAGCCTAGTGAATGGCGACCTTGCATCGATATCAAGGCTCTTATAATTACCCAGATCTCATAAATTGAGTATATCGGAAGGATAGGCACTGAGTTACTATTGCGTTTTGATTGGCATGCAAAGGAATATAAATAACGTCTTTAGATATGATGATGACATATTTATTAGTGGACATCGTGAAATAGTTCTTGCATTGTATTTTCTTGCAATTATCCTACCTTCCAGAGTTGATTAGGTATCATGGTTTTTTAAAATATCTAAAAATAAAGGATATTTTCAGGAAACAGTAATATTTTTTTGTCATCAAATTAAACTATGCCATTATTCTTATTGCTGCAATGTATGGGAAATATAACGATGTTTTTGTGTTGTCAAATTTAGTGTCTATTGCAGTTTGTATGTAAGAAAATTAGTAGGGGTAGTAAGGCAGTATCATGTTTTTTACTACGTCACAGATAATTTGGCTCTGGGGGCCTGTCGTAACTTTAATACACATCTTTATTTTTTTGCTCTGATTGTTGTGTCACAAAAATCCAACGAGTTCTTGTTCTTCTTTTTTACGAAATGTGTAAAATGGTGATATTTAATGGAATAAGATGAGAAATGGCTCATTATTTCCAAACATCTGACAGTTTCTTACGTCTAATTTTATGTGTGACTCTGACGTTTATGTACGTCAGATTGCCTATGTCAAGACGTATAAGACAAGACGGTCGTGGCATCAATTTGTATCGGGCGCCTTTTCGACACCTTAAGGTATCTTTTTGACATCTTTACTTTCTAATATCATTGGTTATAGCATAAGCGGAAGTACCTACATCGCATATGTATAACTGAGTAGTTACAGTAGATCGCGGCCGCAAATGTAACTAAGATTCGGCCATAGTTCGCAATGCAGAGTTTCTGAAATAGACACAGCCGCGACATGCGGAAGTGCAGTGAATCGACTCCGGCGCAGCATGCGACGCCTCAAACACAGCTCGGCGTTTTTCATTTCTGCTATCTGATTTTGATTACAAATTAATTACCAAATTTATAGAAAGTTAATTGCTGTATTTGGTATTTTAGTAAAAAAAAGCTGGTTATTTGATTGATTGTTTTTTTATAAATTCAATTTAAAAAATCAATTCAATCAAATCAAGTAAATTCAATCATTGAGATTTTTGCCGGTTCTTCTTCGTGAAAGCAACATGACAAGCAGGATTATGAACCACTAGTATATTCTGACTATTTATGTATGAATGCTTTGTTAGCATACATAAATAATATTTTCGACTCTCCAGGTACATAAAGGTTTATTTAGCTATGTCTCTAGGTACTATATTGAGCTTCAATAAGGCTAGCACGCAAGTCAAAACCAGTAGTTGTAGCATGTGCGCCAAGACTAGACGTATGTCACGGAATATCTTGATGTTGTCTCTTTCTCTCGTATGAAATTAGACAGAGAGGGAGCGAGTAAATCCGTGACAAAGTTCTTGTGGCGACATGTATGCTAACCCCACTGACATGTAGTTTGTAATAATACCTATAAATGGCTGTGCTAAGCCTGCATAGTAGTCAGTTCGGCTATTATGAGGTTAAAGTATACTTTTTATGTCACTAAACTCTAAAGGCATGGAAGAAATGTTGTCTTCTAATTGATAATATGTAAACACAAGATAACCCTTTGAACTATCTTACTGACTCAAAAAATAAGTATTTTAGCTAATTTATGCAAGTAAAATGGCTTGATAAGGCTATCTCAGTACAAAGTACAACCACACTATGTTTAAACGTACAACATTTCTCGTTAAATACGTATTCATGGGACGCGACTGGTGGAACCACTGCCCGACCGTTCATTCTACGAATAAACTGAATCCATAACCACAATTAAGCATTTTTTGTCTCTTGGTCCTTACTCAAAAGGTGACTCTCCTATTGTCATTATGCTGGACATACTACTCATTGGAAATGTGATCTTTATTAAAATTAGTACAGTGACAAGCGTACTTTTACATTTCAGATTTTTTCCCCGAAAAGTGCAAGAACTTTTACAAAATAATCCAAAAAATTAATTCACATCGTCGTGATGCCACCGCGAGTTCCAAACAACAACCTATAGGTGTAATAAACCTCGGACAGCTACTTATAAGGTTTCACAAATAAACAATACACGTAAAGGTCAACTATACAGTTAAAATATTAACCGGCTTCAATAAACAACTGAACAAAAACGTACAAATAGTATTATTCCAAAATACCGTACAGTGTTTGAACAAGCGGTTATGTTTCGTAATGCCTAACGACGGAGTGTGACATTGAAAGATACAAGTGGAGTATTTTGTGCTAATCCATTGTGCGGGCCACGAATAGGAAGAATACATAAAGATAATAATGGCCAGTCTGTCTAATGTGTTTACATTTATCATTTACTACCTTTACGGGATCTGTTTCCGCGACCAGTGGCTGACATGTTGTTTTTTTTTACCTTATTTTTAAAAGAGGTTTTAATTAAAATAAGTTAATCATAGATACTAGGGCACCTATCAAATTAACTCCGGCCTGTAATGAAAAATTATTTACTTGTTATTAGATTTAAAAGTGGAATCTGCATGAAATAAAAATAATAACAAAACATTGCTCGCTTTGATTTATCAATTTCGTTCGACGGCCACAATAATGTAAACAAATAAACGTCACATTATTTGTAACTGTTATAATAACTTTTTAATAAATATGTATAATTAGCGAGTAGATTATAGTAATTATTTATTAACAACAACTATTTACATAATAGTTACAATTCAAAATAAAATAACCTAATAAGAAAATATATATTTATGAAATATGTAAAAAATTTGGCCCATGCACGTACCCAACACGCTGGCTGCATTATAGTTAATAAAATTTTATAACCGCTTCTTGAAACACAAAATACAGATACGAATTCCGATATTCTGTGCCGGGTCTGATACATGAAGGATGGTCTGATAGCTCTCATGTAAATAAACAAATATATTAAACACTATATTTAAAATCTTGCAATGCGATGATATAATAAAGCCTCGCGCACAATGCGGCGTTAAAAGCCGCGCGTAAAATATTTGCCAGTATTAAAACGAACTCTGTATTTATTACATAAAGTTTGATATTCTATGGTAAAAATCACGCCCTGACACTTCAAAATTCGCTTGCGCTGTCAATGTAATTTCGCTGAAGAATTTGACACTGGCTGAAATACCCGCTAAACGCAGGTGGAGCCATTCCTCATCTTATTCCATTAAAATATCATCATTTCACTCATTTCGTAAATAAAGAAGAAGAAACTTTTGCTCTGAGTTGAGGCAATTCGTTGGGTATTGGCAAAAAATCAAAAAGTGCGTCTTGATACCCGGTCAGTTTAAGAAAAATATTCCAAAGTTATATTGATGCTTACTTTTCCTTTAATTCGCCCACAAAATGTTGTAGGCCCTTTTTCTTGCCAAAATTAAACTTTTTTTTTCTTACAACCTTTTTGTTTGATAAATATAACGATGTAACTAAGGAAAAGGTAAGCGAACAAGCAAGGGGGAAAAGTTAATAAAAACAAAATTAAAAGCGTCGTAAAGGGGAAGGTATTATGGACCCACCGTGTGGCGTACCCCATGTAGGGCATACCGACTAGTGTAAATAGTGACATTGGAAACATTAAGTACACTGAAGGAAAAAACGCACGAGTCCAATTTTATTTCCAATACCAAAAAGAATTATATTGAGTTACAGATAAAATCGATTCTCCAACGAAATCACATTGACAGCGCGAGCGAACTTCGCCGCGTAGAGCGTGGCTGTTACCAAGAAATTCAATCTTTACGTCTATAGGCATAGGGTTCATTTGGGTATTGGGAAATATGTTGACGCGCTACTTTGGACGCTCCAGTGTGCTCGGGATTTACGGCGTCGTGGAAACACGACCAACGAGGTAAATGACAATAAATGTATATCAAAGTATGTATACAAAGTGATCTTACGAGAAATATGGATCACATCTACGATTTTTCTATACTATGACCAAGCTATTTTCTCCCGTACCATAATAGCGTGAAAAGCCTAGCTAGTGAGATCGCCTTCGTAATCAAGCAATTAGGCTAAAGGACTCTACTAGTACCTAATGTGATTATGTCACATAGCTAGCAAGCTTAAAAAAATACTTTCACATCCCCTTAGAAGATAATCTAGTGTGTTCAAATACCATGTGAATAGGAAGCTGAATAATGAGTAGCTCGCGGGAATGGTCGGCAGGGCGGGCGGGCGGCGCGGGCGGCCCCGGGAAGTCCTACTTACAAGTGGGTCAAGTGTATCCTATGCGCGCTGAAAACGCCACGTCATGCCTGAAAATTTGGCAGCTCGCTGTGTGATCACCACGCCGCTGCCATTAAGGTCTCGTTTTGAAACTTTTAAAAATATCGACCAAACGGCTTTCATTTTCGATTTTGTTAAGTGTTTATAATAAAAAGGTAGTGCTCTGTGATGGTTTTTTGTGGGTATACGGCCTTCTGCCGGGACTCCCACATAACCCTGCTACTTTCCCCGAGGTGGCAGGGTATCCATAAAGGATTTTCCGACGTTAAATAAAAGTGCTCTGTGGTATTGTAAGTAAGCAGATAGTAGGTACCTACATATGTTTGAAGAAATATTAATTAAAATTATCTCTAACATTTTGAATCGTGGACTATTTAATAAAAAGGTTGAGTATAATAATATTATAACAATAACAAATTAAACAGAAATTAACATATTTATTCTTGACTCAGTACGAAAGCAGGTATGTAGTTATTTAGTAGTTATTTAGTACATACATTAATTTAATTGGACATGATTAATTTCAAGATATGTATATAAATACTCTGCGATATATCTGGTAGGTACATTTATATTTATAATCCAATGCACAATGTAAAAACCGGCCAAGTGCGAGTCGGACTCGCGCACTAAGGGTTCCGTACCATTATCTGTAAAAACGGCAAAAAAGTCACGTTTGTTGTATGGGAGCCCCCTTAAATATTTATTTTATTCTGTATTTTAGTATTTGTTGTTATAGCGGCAACAGAAATACATCATCTGTGAAAATTTCAACTCTCTAGCTATCACGGTTCATGAGATACAGCCTGGTGACAGACGGACGGACGGAAGGACGGACGGACAGCGAAGTCTCAGTAATAGGGTTCCCGTTTTACCCTTTGGGTACGGAATCCTAAAAATGTATAATTATTTGTTGTTTTTGTAAAAGAGACTTTTCAAGTATAACATAACATTCATTTTTTACATATTTTATAAATATAATATTTTCTTATTAGTTTTAACTTATTTTATTTTGCATTGTAAATATTTTGTAAATAATTGTCCATATTCATTTTGAAATAAATATCTAAGCGATATTTAAATTTGGAACGAGCCAATATAAATTTATCCTCCACCATATTTAGAGACGCGAAACTCACCGGAATGACCTAACTAACGTATCGCATTCAAAGCGAGCGAAAACATTAATTTTAATTTACGTTCTTTTCGTATTCTGATGTGTCATTTTTGTTAGTCATTTCTTTGTTTATAGATTACTTTGTATTATTATAAGGATTTCCTCTGGATTTGTTTACCTTTAGAAATATTGGCGTTCAAATGATATATCGGACTGGATATTTGTCAAACACTAGGTACTAAGTAGGTATATTCGTCTGGTCTAATATATTTGCGAAACGCTACCAACGAAAAGTTGATCATTTTTTCATCGATCGCTGTAATGTTATGGTCTAGGTTTATTAAAATTTAATGTTTAAAATGTGTGTCTATCTGTCTGTTTGTTCCGGCTACTCTCCAAAACGGCTGGACCAATTTTTGACGGGACTTTCACTCGTAGATAGCTGATGTTAAAAGAAGTAACTTACGCTACGTTTATGTTATTTAACAAAAAAATGGTTTCCTAAATTCCACGCGATGGAGTCGCGGTTACAACTAGTATCTGATACCTACAAACATCATTTTGTTTTATATAATTATACAGACCACAGCATTCTGTTTTTGATATTCTGTACATGATTTGAAGTCGTAACTCAATTTATGGCCTATTTTCAACGATGCCAGATCTATGCGTTAAAATGGCTATAAAGTGGGAAGGTCAAAATCCTGAAGTAGTTACCTATCAATGATAAAAATCTACAGCATGAACTCACTGGCATCTGGGAATGAATCATTTCAACTAGTATGTATGTGCCAACATCAATAATTCGGTCTCAACACCTTGCTACCTAATATTGTAACGTGTTAACTAGAATACCAACTTCCGAATAAACAATGACCTATGTTTAAAATCAATATTGTGTACCGTATTGCGAGGTGATAAAGCTTTAAATACAGCAATTGACTTCCTTCCTGTAATACTAGGAAGTATGTAACAAAAGAAAAATTCATACACAATTTTTTTAAGTATAACAATGGGGTTAGTATGCTTAACAAGACACTCTAGTCTTGATATGTCCTCCTTGTCTTGTTCTCCTCTGTCACGGATCCGCTCCTTAGCTCGCTCGCTCTCTATCTTATTCCATACGAGAGACACAGACACAATCAACATATTCAGTGACATAAGTCTAGCCTTCGAGCATATGCTGCAACTACAGGGATTATACCTAACTAATGTTAAAAGATTTTTAGTATTTTACTAGCTGTTAGGGTATAGATTGATATTTTGTTATATTTTGAACTAGCTGAGCCCGCGACTTCGCCCGCGTGGACTTTAGGGAGATTACCCGGAAATATGGGTATTATGTTTTTCCCGCGGAACCCTAATGCTTTTTCTTAAATTAAAGTAGCCTAAGTTACGCCTTGGAACGTCAGCTATCTGTCAGTGAAAGTCCCATTGAAATCGGTTCAGCCGTTTAGAAGTTTACCTCAAACAAACAGACAGACAGACAAAAAATTTTAAAATTGCGTTTAGGTATCGTATATACTTTCATACGCATTTGGTAAAAAAGTGTTATTTTGATATTACAAACAGACACTCCAATTTTATTTATTTGTATAGATAATAGATCTACTGAGTTTGTTTACTGAGTTTAGGTTTGCTTAGATTGTATTTAAGATCTAAAACAGGTTATAGCATATCAAGGACTTCTCTTCAATCTGGTTAAACTTAATTCAAAATTAAGTCTTTTTAAATCGCCTTTATCGCCTAAATCCCTATTGTATTGAGAGGAAGCCCTTGCTCTGAAGCGGAACACTAAAAGGGCTGATTCTAAAAAAGCCTTCTTCATCATACTTCATACTAATATTATAAAGAGGAAAGATTTGTATTTTTGTATGTAACGAATAAACTTCAAAACTACTGGGCCGATTTCAAAAAATATTTTGCCGTTTAAAAGCTACTGTATCGCTGAGTAATATAGGCTATATTATAAACCCATGCGAAGTCTGGACGGGCCGCTAGTTAATAATAATGTCAATATTGAATTATACTCCGTACATTTGCACGTGAAACTATACAGAACATAATAATAAAATGAATACTCACTTAACTGCGCCTAGCACGGAACGCAAACAATGTCACAATACACCACTAAACATACTGAGGGAATATAGCCATTACTTAGGGTTTATAAACCAGGGATGTGCCTCTTTTTACATGAAAGGAAACTTTTGAATAGAAAACTTTTCCGTTGCAAGTTTCCATAATTTGATCTGATGACGTAGCCCCTCCATAATTACGGGAAGCTTAGGCCAGTCATCACTGTAGGTATATTTGCGTGTGTTGGATTATGTAGGTAGTTGTGTGTGTGTGTTCGGTTGTTTAGGAAAATTACGAATTAAGTAATTATATTGATTCATTGGTAACTCATTGAAGTAAATTTATCAACGGAATGTCATTGATGACAATGAGTGGCGCGTGGTTCGCGTGCCTTTTACCACAGAAATTCTGCCTTTATAGGCTCACCACCTCTTAAAGTAGGTATAGTTGTTACAATACTGTCAATTTTGACAGATTTTGAACTGAGTTAAATGTCAAAAACTGAAAGTACGTGTGAGCATAATACGTAACTAAAATAATATATTGAATTCATCCGCCATCTTTTTCACTGTCATCACCAATTTTTATTTATAATGTGTATTTATTGAATTTGTCCTTGCTACTAATTACTTGATATTGGCGCTAGTCGCAGGTGAAGCCATTCCTCATCTTATTCCATTAAATTTCATCATTTCACTCATTTCGTAAAAAAGTAAAATAATATATTTTAATATTCTCATACTAATCTACTGTTATACTAAGTAGGTACCGATCGTTTATTATAATTACTTTATAAATTAGATAGAGTAGTGTTCGATAGATCAGATTAAATATCGATCATAATCAAAGTTTATTAAGAACTTCGATTGAGATGAAAAATAGGCGTTATATTAAAATTGCTGCTAAACAGCTGGTATTAACCTGACTACAGGGCAGAATACATTAAAAAAAGTCAAGTTGATTCACTGACTAGGGTACAGGGTGTAATCCCTCCAACTAATAGATATACCTACCCAGTGTTCAAATTGTACTATATACTTACTGTCTATTCCCACTGCACTCGCCGTCTAGACACATAAAGAACGATCGTCTAGACGTAGAATAACAGGAACCCTATTGTGTTATGTAGCCCTTATCAATACTTTAATTCTTTGCTATAAAATATTTAACGCATTTGCAAAGAAAACAATGGATTATCAAGTAGACACTGACTGGTGAAAATTTGGTAACTAGGAAATTTATAATATATACATCATCACTCCTGTATTCCCCGAAGGGGCAGAGGGGCACTGTAGTGTAGTGTAGGGCAGAGGGGCACTGTAGTGTAGTGTAGGGCAGAGGGGCACTGTAGTGCGCCCACACTTCACCGATGTATTTTGATCCCAATGTAATAGGGGGCGAGCCTATTGCCATTATACCGGGCACATTCCCCCTCAATACGACGGAGATTTGGGCCATAATCCACCACGCTGGCCCAGTGCAGGTTGGTGAACTTCACACTTCTTTCTATAGACGTTTCTTCAACGTTCAGCAAGTGGTACCTAATCATTGTCGAAAATGAGATTCGCGCATGAAAATTATCTCAGAGGTGCGGGCCCGGGATTTGAACTTTCACCCCTTACGTTCAAGGCGGGCGTTCTTGCCCACGAGGCTACCACTGCTTAGTAGGAAATTTGATTAAAATATAACGCCTATTTTTCATTTCAACCGAAGTTCTTAATAAACTTTGATTAAGATCGATATTTAATCTGATCTATCGAACACTACTCTATCTGATTTATATAATAAAGTAATTGTTATAACCGATAGGTATCTACTTAGTATAACGGTAGGTTAGTATAGGAATATTGAAAGATATAATTTTAGTTACGTATTATCCTCACACGTAATTAATTTCTTCGGAATTATTACTTACTAATAATGTAATATTATTAGTATTATCCTATTAGTAATATGTAAATGTACTTACCTACCAACAAATGCATTACACCATAGGTACTTTCCAATTACATTATATGCAAATAGGTATGCATACCGAAAATATTAAATCATTATTGAATTACCAACATAATAAAACCTCCATGATTTATCAAAATCTTACTTAGTATATGTAGAGTGTTGGTACTCTACATATATTTATCTCTATTTATATTGATGTACTCGAATAGTGTAAGGTAGGATAGTTTATTTATAAAATTGATGGAATTTACTTGCGATACACCTATGAAGTTTTATATTTATTTACATAAAATACATTTCATGCTTCTATCGAACTTAAAATATACCATAGTCGTGAGAATCGCAGCAGTGTTTTAACAGTAGGCAGATGGATAGTACCTACTTGACGTACTGTATGAAGGTACCTAAATAGTATATTAAACCTACAACATTATCATAAGTAAACAATGTGGGTTCCCGTTGGATAATAACTAAGTACACTCTATTTTCTATTTGCGGTTTTGAATAAACTTAGCAGTTAATTCAATTATTATTTAAATACTTACTGACAAGCAGGACAAGTATAACTTCTATTTATATACCTAACCAAAGAACTTCGTAAGATGTTCCTGCTGTGTTATTGTCTTATGTTAATAAAATTAATAAGTATATAAGGATCGCATATGATTATAAATACATGTAAAAGGTTCCTTTATTATAATATACAGTGTAATAACCCTAGGGGAATACCTATGCCGTAAATACGAGTGAAAATCCGGATCCGAACCCAATCATGGCCATTAAATTATATTGGCATTCATAACAAAAGCATTTAGCTTAGTTGGGTAAGCTAATGGGTCTACTGTGAATGTAATAATTTTACATTGTTCCAATCTATGTTAATCTTAAAAAAACTAACTAGGGATTGTATTTTTTACAAGTGGTAAAAATAAATAGTTAGGAGTATTAATAATATATAACAATCACTATATGTAATTCTTGGAATAGTACAATACATACAATCTTGTGCTACGCAAAGCACATTTTTTTATACAAGTACGGTACGGTCATAAAAGTGCCCAATTCTCAGAACTAAATAATGAACTGAAATTATGATTCATCAGTCAATAAGTAGATGTTGGAGGGATGCCAAGTGCCGATACATTCGTCGGTCTTAAAAAACGTATGAATAATCTTATAACATTGTAACTATACAGCATAAATGCCTGGACACACTTAGACGTCAAGACGCACGCGTCAAAACCCATCCTAATACCAAAGCGAAGTCTGTCTCAATATATTTACTTAAATAATTAATTTCTGTTGTATAAAACGGTAAAGGAAAACATCGCGAGGAAACCTGAACTTCTATGTATAAAAAGGCTGTGAAGTTCACCAGCGTGGTGGATAACGGCCCAAAATCTCCCTCATATTGAGGGGACATGTGCCCGGTATAATAGCAATAGGCTCGCCCCCTGTTACATTGGGACCAAAATATGAAATGGGCGAAATGTGGGCGCACTGCAGTGCACCTCTGCCTACCCCTTCGGGGAATACAGGCGTGATGATTTATTATTGATGTATAAAACACGCCCCACGCGGCAAAATTCGCTCGCACTGACGACATCATTTGGTTGAAGAATTAAGTTTTTCTGTTTCTGAGTTAATATAGTTCGTTTCGGTATTCGCAAACATGAGCTTTGACGCCTCAGTGTGAACGGGGTTTTAAGCTTTGATAGTTAGGTTGCTCAGTGCTTTACGTATTTTGATGCCTGAAATAGGAAGCAACTTAACTATTAGTCGTATAAGTGTTTGCCTCAAAATCTGTTGTCCAAAGTAGCGGTGCCACAGTGTCGACTTTTAAAAATAAACTTTCTGTAATCAAATTGAGCCAGCTAATCGAGACAATAGAAAAACGATTTTTGGGACTATGAAATCCATTTCATAGTGCTATCGATAGCATGAGTAGGTAAATAATGTTTGACATACTGACCACTAGAAATGATCGTTTTACAAAAACCCCGTCGTAAATACATGAGTACCTGTTAAACATTTTACTAGCATAAAGACAGATAAGAATTGTAATTATTTTGCATAATTAAACGGGCTGGTACCTAACTACAGAAGCATTGACACAAAAATGTCTTACGTACAGAAGGGATATTACTATGAAAATCGCTGAAGTGACTTATGACATTAACCTAGACCCTAATGCCATTATTTTTATAAAAAGTACTAAATACAGTAAAAGTAATAAACCTGTAGATTTATTATTTATGATCAACGCAAAGCAATAATGCTACATTAGATTATAATATCGCACTATATCAGCCGATTACTAAAAAGTTTAAAGAGGTATGTCTCAATCTCAACTAAAGACTTTTTGCGCTTAGGTCTCTATATAGATCAATTAATTCTTGCCATATAGGTAACTAACTTAAACTTTGGAAAAATAATGGGGCAAAGGAGTTCCTTGCCAATATCTCTATATAATATCAAGTATATAGAGTCCTATATATTTTGTTTGATTAACGATTCTTATGTAGAGTACCTAGTCATTTCCAGTTGGTATAATGATTTACATAAAATAAAAAGAAATCAAGTAGATATTTATATTTCGTTGGAACAAAAAGCTACAAAGAGTTACTTTATTGAAACATAATATGTCTGCTTATTTACTTATCATGCGACGTGGCGTTCATCGCCGTTTACCACCGACTCTGTGCCGTTTACTAATTATTATGCAAATTGGCCACGTTGTTGTCAATAACTGTGGGACCATTGAGAAAATAGAGCTTTGTTTAATTAGGTGCTCATTATCTACGTAGTTCACCACGGATCCCCGAGTAAAAAATAATCTTTAGTATAATTGTCATGATGGTAGATATTGATTCTCTACACGACAGTATTTGTCTGTTAAACATGGTATGCTAAACAACCTAATTACTCCCCAGAAGCTGCCTGAACATCACGCTCATTTCCCAAAAATGATACAATGTTCTCAACAAAACAATACAATTTTCATTACCTGTTGTGAAGCGCGCTGTTCTGTCAAATTCACATTTCAGTGGTGAAAGACACGTCCCGATGGGAATTGGTAGAGTTTTTTCAAGTTCGATCACACACTGCACTCGGATGATTCGTCTTTTCCTTCGTATTTTATGTATTATTTTCTATGATCACTTGACGAACGTTGTGTTGCATTTGTTGTAGATATTGTATTGAGAGACAGGCTGCCCGGGGCGCACCGGCGCGCGCCGCCCGCCCAGCGCGACCTCGCCCGGAAAAACACGAAGCAGAGCGTTCAGGCGGCATGTACACTCGCTCTCTCGAACGCTAATTTTAGCGTCGGATTTCAGCGGCCGTTTCTAGCGGCGGGTTTTCGCGCGCTGCTGTATCGAGGCGCGCTCGCGGCGAGCCTTCGTTGATAAGTGGTCGTTCGTAGGTTAGTGGCGGTGCCGAGCGGCAAGTTGTGGCCGTCGACGCAGCGCATGCGCGCCCAGCGAACAGTAGCACCACAAATTGTACAGTAACTAAGGAGTTATTGATAAAATCTATATAACGCTGAGCTTATGTGATGACGCGCTGCTTATGTACCTACTTATTTATCATCACGCAATTTATTTAGATACTTAGGTAAGCTACTACCTAGGTAGGTAAGTTAACTAGTTTACTTTTTAAATTCTTAAAAAAAACACTGTTCTTGTTTTAGCTACCTTATGTTTATTTGATTACCATCTGACCAACCATCATCAGTTCTACAGGGCGTATCAGAAGTCCGAAATAATATTTTAGGTACATTTACGGTAGCTAATATGTACATACATACATAGTGAAGGGCGATTATAATTATCATAGTTTCTGAATTACAGACCTTTGAATTTTTTTATGAGATAGGGAGGCAAACGAGCAGACGTTTCACCTGATGGTAAGTGATCAACGCCGCCAATGGACACCTGCAACACCAGGGGCATCGCAAGTGCGTTGCCGGCCTTTAAGGAATGAGTATGCTCGTTTCTTCAAGATACCTTTGTCGTATCGGTCCGGGAACACCGATGCAGGAAGTTCATTCCACAATTTGGTGGTGCGAGGAAAAAAAATCCTGGTATTACGCACTGTACTGGAACGCCATTCAGATGGTGAGGATGATTTATCACAGGTATCGTGTTGCATCCATAACCCTATTATAACAGTGCAAACTACATTAACGAAGGGCGAGTACTAATATTCAGAAAACAGAACTTTGATAATTTTTCTTAGGACGAGAGATATTTCAAGTTTTTTAAATTGGCGACAATTACAAAAATTGTAAATTCATGATCGAATTTCGATCAAATTTTCATACCATTCGGTTGTATACCCGTTACTCATGCAAACAGCCAAGTATTATTTCGGACTTCTGAAACAAACTGTATAAAATCGGAAATGTAATCCAAATAGATACTCAGGTCCATGGATTATTTGTTGAACTACAACATACTACTATACAACTTAACGAACTTAAAATACTAACGAATATAAGTAGATAACTACACTAATTAATACACCTCACATTAAAGATCAGTAAGATCGGTCTTAATCGACTTTCGATTATATTTATTTATAATAGGTAAGTAACCTACCCACATAATTTGTTTATTTACGCTACTGGCATTACTGAGCTCTCGATTAATGTTTTTATCCAGGTACCTACCTACTTAAATACCTAATGCATCTGTGTGAACAAAAATATAGGTAGATATTTATATAACATCAATGTATATAAATTAAGTCGACTTTGTGTCCGACAATATTTAGCAACGAAATGGGGTAACTCATTATACACATTTATATGGGTAGTCGTAAATACCTACCTAATAACACTAATTTACGGCTTTGTAAATAAGAAACATAAACAACCTTGCTTCAACTAACTACGTATTTAGAACTTATTGAATAGTTTCCTTGTCAGTAAAAAGGAATCCATTACAAAACTTGTGGGTTATAGTAATGGTGAATGGAAGTCGTTGTAATGGTAGACGACATTATACTTAAGCCAAAACAGACAGAAGTGCGTTTAGCGTTCTATCTTCTAAGTAGTACCTAGCACAACACAACCCTTCACCTATTAAGGGCTGTGAATTACGAGTAGCTAATCACTAGCATCCATGTAAAAAAACGGTTCAGTGCTTGTCAAGGGCAAGGCCTCAAGTCTACTAACACTATTGTCGTGGAGTTGTTATGACACCATTTTCTATGGCATGAAAACAACATCTTTTTAGGGTTCCATACCCAAAGTGTAAAACGGGAACCCTATTACTGAGACTTCGCTGTCCGTCCGTCCGTCCGTCCGTCCGTCCGTCTGTCACCAGGCTGTATCTCATGAACCGTGATAGCTAGAGAGTTGAAATTTTCACAGATGATGTATTTCTGTTGCCGCTATAACAACAAATACTAAAAAACAGAATACAACGAATATTTAAGGGGGCCCATACAGCAGACGTGATTTTTTTGCCGTTTTTATAGATAATGGTACGGAACCCTCCGTGCGCGAGTCCGACTCGCACTTGGTAGGTTTTTTCAATGGTACCTAGATTATGAGCAGTGTAGACATTAGAATTTAACTAGTGATATTCTAGTTACCATTGATACAATATGTATTTTTTATGCCTTAAAAAAATTAGTCATAGCTAATCCACGACGATAGTGTTAGCAGACTTGGGGCCATGTTATCGTGGTCGTCTTAGGGCACTAAAACACAGACATCAGCCTCAAACAGACACCGACCTCGCCGGCGAGGTCGAGGAACCCCCTCTTCCGCTCGTAGGTGCATCTTTGCACCTAGGAGTCTAGTCACTACCTCTACCCTCACGGTAACTGCCCAAACCGAGGTCGTGCCCTCTGTGACGCCCTTGAGCTAGTTGCCACCCCTTTTCCGCCCTTAAGGCCTTGGTTGGAGTCGCACTCTGCACTCGCCACTCCTCCGGTGAAGCTGTAAAGGCCACCTAACGGCCAACAGCGGTCCTTTAAAAAAAAAATGTCTTATAATTTCATCCAGAACTAGTTAAAATCATCTTGCCGCTCGGGTCACTGAACCAGGTGGATGCGGGTTCGATCACCGCCAGTGGCAAATTTCTGGAACAGCCTTTTCAAAATTTGCCATGGTCTGGGTGTAACTGGGATCGCCCCCAGTCCATTGTGTGTTACCTACAAGCGTTGCCCAATTTGGGATAATTTGATGAGTATGTGTTGTCAGACGATAATTATAAAAAAAATTGGTTGACCACAATACGCTGAATCTGTCTGTTCGAGCTCTTAGAGCACGTATAGGTAGGAATTAAACCAGCGGCATGCGCGTGCGCCGACCGTCTCTGACTCACGCGCAAATTTAAATTATAACAATAACGTAACAAGACGTTAACATTGTATACCTCTCGAGGTTTGATCTCGCTGCATTTGTATCTATTATTACTGTATTCTACATTTTAGAAAGGTATTTTCAATAATATTGACCGCCAACCTGTTTCCGTTTGTTTCTCAAAGGTTGTTCCGGAAGGCAATCTTATAACATAGAAACCTGCTGAAATAAATATCTATTATCTTATCAATAACAAAAGGTAAGTAGTAAGTACCTAGCTACTAACCTGCCACATACCTACTTTGTACCTTAATGTTGTAGCTTGAAGATCCTGGAACTACTACCTTCTAGTTGAATACCATATATGCTATATTACATACCTACTTATAATAATCCAGCTGTAAAAAACTTAATTAAAACCTCAGTTTCCGTCCTTCAGCAAAAATAATATAAGTAGGTCTAACATTTACTCTGCATTCATACAATAGCACCTTCTTTGTCAGTGATTGTACATTGCAGATATTAGCTTTTTCAAACTAGTGTTGTGGAACAGGTTTTGTTCTGTTTGTTGAAATAGTGATAAATTAAGTATGTAGGTAACACTTACCAAAAGTCTATAAGTGAAACATGAAATAAGAATAAACGGCAATAAGTGGAACAATATATAAGTATAGTAATAAGTACCTACTTACAAAAAAAAAAAAAGCTAAATATTGATATATGTATTTAAATGTCCAATGTAATCTATTAAATACGGTATAATAGCAATAGGCTCGCCCCCTATTACATCGGGACCAAAATACATCGGCGGAGTGTGGGCGCACTGCAGTGCACCTCTGCCAACCCCTTAGGGAAATACAGACAGACAGCGTGATTAAAAAAATATGAGGTTGCAAGTGTCAATGTCGTGCGCAAACTGTCACACAGTACTGTCAGTTAGTCTCACACAGTTGTCACTTGTCAGCACTATAATCATCATCTGTCAAGCGTGTGTCAAGCAAGTAAACAATAGAATCTTATTTGTTGCATTTTTCATAAAACTAAAATCTTAGTTAATTTGATTGGAAATAATAACTTACTTACAACTCCACTAATCAAATTTAGCACTGGTTGGTATCCAATTATTTTATCAAAATGTCTTCCTTTCTCGAAAGGCAGAAAAGTCTTTTCAATCAGTTGAAAGAAGCTGAGGATCAATACAGTTTTTCGAAAACAAATAAAGCTACTTCACAAGAGTACCAGTCAATCGACAAGCATACGTACCGTAAAGTAAAGCATGAAATGAAACAGTTCAGAGGCAGAGAAAGTATCTATAAGAGGCCTGAAGCAAATCTACGCGAGTGTGTACGAGCTAAGACAATTCCTGATCACATTAAAAATCCAAAGAAGTGGGTTTACTATTCTCTAGCCGATGTCACCCCGGACCAGATGTCAGACGCCACAAATACGGCTACTGCACATGCATTAGTTCGCAAACTGGAAGAAATTGAGGCAGCTAAAACACCAATAGATCCTGAATCAGATGATGCTATTTTCAAAAAACCAACCTTCCACATATCTGCTGCTATAAAGAAAACGCCTATGCCTGATGAGAAGACAATCTTTAAGAGTAGTAAAGTTATAATGCCGGAGTATGTTGTGGGCTTGACAAAAAAGAAAGAAAAGAAAATTACTCCAAAGCAAAATCCTAAAGTTGCTTCAAGCGAGAAGAAATCTGAGTTAAAACTTGATCATCTCTATGATGAGGATGATTAGAATATATTGTAATGCTTTTAAATAAATCTAGAGTTATTTATTTTTGAAGCTTCATTGCATGAAATAGAGTGGCAATACATTATTACTCCTCCTAGACAATGCCCTCACTGAGGCTAAGCTTGCACACACACTATTTATTTAAGGTCTCTATTAATTACTATTGTTACTCTATAAATGGATATAATCTTGTCAGCTCCTTAAACCTTATTATTCTTGGCCAGTATAACTAGCTGTTGAAAGAATCTGGATCTCTCTTCATCCATTCCTGAATGTTACAGAACTGAATAACTCATGCCTTTGGACTCTTTTTTACAAAATCTTAGATAACTCTTTATTGTTCCACCTACTAATGAAATACAAAACTACATAGGTATACAATAAAAAAAATTGTGTAACAATGGGCAGCCTTATCACACAAAGAGATCTCTACCAGGCAACCTTTGGATGGAGAAAAATTGAAGTACTAGTAAGGACACTTAAGCACTTATATAAAATAGCTTTGTGCATACTATAAAATGAAACAGCAGTATTATTGTTAAATGCTTTATTTACATAAATAAATATCAACACTGTGATATGATAGCAGATTCCGATTTGATTTCCAAGTTCTCTGATGGGTTGTCAGTTTTGCTTTCACTTGCAAATGTGCTGAGGTCACGCATCATGGAGTATGCATCCTCACCATCAGCGTAGTACTTGGGTTCAATTTCAAGTATTTTGAAACCAAGAGAATTTGTGTAAAGATTAAGAGCAGCTCTGTTGCTTTTTCTTACGTGAAGTGATACATATTTAGCCTGCAAAAGAGAACCATAATTTCAAACATAAATATATGACATATTTTGTAAGAAACTTCTATAAACTACTTGTAAGTTTACATATTAAATCCACCACAGGAAACTTAGTTAAAAAAAAAACGTAGTCTTTACCCAATAGAGCATAAACAATAATTCTGTAAAAAAAAAACCAACCTGGAAGCATTCCACCATAGCAAGAGATGCTTGATTCATTAGCTTCTGTGCAAGTCCTAGCCGACGATGAGACCGTTTCACTGCCAGCGATGTAATATGTCCATGACGGTTATCCTCACCATCCTCTTCCATTTTGGCTAGTACATATCCTGATAACAAATTTTACTTCATTACAGTTCAAATATACAATAATGCTATTGTTTCATTCAGTTCAATTCAGTTCTAGAAGATGTATTCATGTAATGTTCTTAAACATTCTGGATTCTTACCAACAATGTGACCTTTCTCATCTTCAGCTACGTAACTAAGCTGGGGCCAGGACAGTCCATGATAAAAATAGTACTTCATTTGGTAGTTCTCCGGCAAACACAGCAGGTTGCAATGCTGCATGTTCATCAGGTCACTTGGGCGGGCACAGCGGATGTTCATTTTGATATTATGTTTTGAGTTACCTAAAATAAATTAAAATAATCTTTAATGTTAAAGCAGTTACACCCTAGTGGTTAGACACCCTTGTAAAAGGCTTACTAGAACGGACTAATGGGTTTAGTAATGTGATGAGATTATCACATTACTAAACTCATAGTTAGTAATCTTTACAATAAAAATGTCTGCAAATATTTACAGTAGGTTCAGCATATATGAAGCATTACAAACATAAAATATAAGTCTGATTTCATAGCTTGACTCACCAAATAATGTGATACTTACTAAAACTTTAAAAACAAAAATAAGATTTATTTAACTTTATCTACTTGCTTACCTTCTTAACTTAATCCCTTCTGATTTTTTTTGTTTTACTTGGTTGTCTGATCTCTGAGGCCGGGGGGCTATCTGACATGCCACCCAGCAGCTCACGAACGAAACGGAACTTTGATAAACAACACTTCCACACAATGTACCAGCCTGGAACAAAGAATTATATTTATTATAACATCATCGTTCAGCCAAACTGTTCGTAACAGAGGCTATTCGTTAGTAAAGTATATACAAATACAAAGTACATTGGGCTACTTACAAAATAACACAAAGACAAAAACTAAAAATATGCTACATACGAAGGTTACAATAGCTAAAATCACTTCCTTCATATCTCACTAAGCATAGGTTAATTTATGAACACGAGGTTAATGCATCCACTTTACCAGCACAACAACTATATCTTTACAATAATTTATCAGTCATGAGAAGCGTGTCATATTTTTAACTTGTGTTCTAAGTTTATGTTGTTTCCTTGTAAATTTTACAGCGCCATTTTGGTTCAAGTTGTAGTGGTGCAGTAATTGCTTTTTCAAAAAGATATGGTCGAGCTAATTATTGACATGACATAACCACACAATCTCATAACAAATAAATAGATAACAATTTACGTATATACCTTTCCTTACTACTTTCTTCTCTGATATATTTTTTCAATAATCAAAATATAACCTCTAATTCGAATGACATTTGTCATTTCGTTAAGAAAATACTGTAATCGAAGTTTAGAAATTAATTTGTATGTATATGCTTGATAAGTTGATATCTTTTTGGCTTTCAATATAGTAATGTACAGAGAGAATTGTAGGCCTAATAAAACAGCATATAATTTTAGTTAAAATAATGTTGTGAAGGATGTATTTTGCTATTAGCAGTTAATTTATCAGATTATAAATGATTAAATTAAAACTCTACTGAATACTTTGATAGAATAGAAGTACTACAATTGGAATTTGGATTATATTACTCTATGTAGGAGGTATTTCTCTAAGTATTGTAAGTAGGTAATACTTGTCTATGGATGGTGTTAGATAGAAAATAGTTTATTTTTATTTAACTTACTACTAGTGATCTGTGGTCAGTGTGGTGATCTGTGATCTGTGGTATAAAGAGTTCAACATTTTGTATTTATTTTAAAATAGTGATAAGAATTTAAAATATATATTTGTAAAAATATATATATGAAAAAAGGGCTGTAGTTAGTTAGTTATTTGTAAATTGAATTAATAATTACGTAGTGGCCTTTCTCATCAGATATTGAAGGTGTATTAATTAAACATAATTGAGAAGTGCATCAATTAAAATTTCGAAATGGGAGGAGATGCTCCAGAAAGAAATTCATCAAGTCCTATGTAGGTATTCGTATGTCGAAGTAATTATCAACATATTTTTTTCCCTGGCTGGACGCTACTATATTCCTGACGAAAATATTTAATTTCCAGTCGCCACAGAAGTCCTACGTTTACTCACTCAGAAACAAAAGCCCTCTTAAACATAATTGATAAATTCAAAACTATTATTTTGAATAAACAGTCAAATGCAGCTGCCACCAAGGCTAAAGAGCTGACATGGCTCAAAATAGCTAAGGTATATAACAACCAGACATCTGTGCATTCGAGGAGTGCAACATGTTTGAAGTTTAAGTGGCTTAACTTGAAGAGGGATGTTAAAAAACTCACTAGTAATGTTATGGATGAGGGTGCTAAGCTCGATGAACTGACCCAGCAAGCGGCAGCCATAATAAGTGAAGTTGAGAATAACAAAAGTGTTGGAAATGACTTCAGTGAACCTGATTTAGATTTTCGTAAGTAAAAATTTAATAGGTTTTGATCCTTAAGTGTGCAGGTTTAAACCCCAGCTCGCACCTCTGGGTTTCATGTGCAAATCTCGTTTTCATCCGAGGTTATCACTTGCTAAGAAACGGTGAAGGAAACTATGGTGACTATGGTCAAAAAATCTCTCTCGTATTGAGGGAGAATGTGCCTGATATAATGGCAATAGGCTCGCCACCTATTTTACATAGGGACCAAAATAAATAAATCAGTGAAGTGTGGGCGCTCTGCAGTGCACCTCTGCCTACCCCTTGGAGGAATACAGGCGTGATGATGTATATATCTATTTATAATGGCAGCACAATCTGCTTTCATATTTTAAAAAAAGTAGAGATTCTGATTTCTATGAACTTTGAAACAAGTACTGTGCACTTGTGCACTTGTTTCAAAGTTACTTATAGCCAATTTTTAAATTCTCAGACAAACTAAAAGACTATGTCTAATACACTACTAGCAACCACGTAATTTATAAATTATTAGGTAGCTTTTATTTGATTGAAAACATGTATTGTATCTACAGATAGTTAAACAGCCAAATAAGGTATTTATTTTATAGTTAAGTGACATTTTGTCCGAGGATGTAAAAACTGGCCACAAAAAAAAAAACATACGGATCGAATTGAGAACCTCCTCCTTTTTGAAGTCGGTTAAAAATACTATAAACCTTTTGGAAAAGATTAACCATAGAGTTATTTGCCTATTCTTCTTCATAGGAAATGCATTCTGGATAGGCCTCTGCCTAACCAGAATGCATTTCCTATGGAGAAAAAAAGGTGTTCCAATAAGTGTGGGTTATCACAAAAACATTCACACTATTTGTATGTGATGCCTTATCTATTAGCAATCAAGGTTCTAGGACATCCTTCTTTTTCTTCCTATGTCAACAAAAAAAAATAGATTAATTTCTTTTTCAGCTATTGAAGAAAATGAAATGAATGACTCCCAATGTAATGGAAATAATGAGAAAGAATGTGATGAAACTTTTGGTAAGTATGGTTGCATTTCCAAGAGTCAAAATATCGTCAAAATATTTTCCAATATCAAAACTGACTCTGTGCCAATATGAATAATGAAGCATTTCTATGGTAGAATCCACGCCCCCACGTGTCCTAATTCGCTCCCGCCGTCAGTGTCATTTGGTTGAAGAATAAACTTTTTCAACAAATCAATACAGTTTGTTTTGCTATGGCATAAAACTTTACGCGCGAGTATTGACGCTCCAGTATGCGGCAGGCCCTACTATGGAGCTTCTTGTCTATTGTTCTCCGTAAAATATGACTTGTATTCCTTATGACTATTTGGATTCTATAACTTAGGATTCCATTTAGGGTCCAATTTTACAAGCTCCACACAACTGCCACACTGCCAAATAAAGTTATTTGAGTTATCAGTCAAAATAAAATCTATCTGATATCTTTAAAACTGGTTTAGTTATATTTTTTGAAGTGTGAGTAATGTAGTTACATTGTAACCTATTTTATTTGCAGATGAGGATGTATGGTAAGTGAAATACTATTGGACGACGACTTGGTCTGGTGGCCTTAGCGTAGGCCGCTTGCCCCACTGCACTAAATGGATGCAGGTGTTTTTTCAATCAGAAAAGCTAATTAAAAAAAAAAAACTTTTTCCGAATTTACCCTGATCTGAGTGTAACTGACTGTGTAGTTTAAGCTTGAGTGGTTTAGATAATAATGCTAATCAAACTAATTGTTAGCGAGATTTCATTCTTATAATCACATCATCTTGCTGTGTTATAATTGACCCTAACGACCTATGCGATAAAAGTACAGGGTGTAATTTTTACAGATTTTAGTCGGTTCAATTCCCGGGTGTGGCAAACGATTTTTCGAAAATCTTTGAATGCAGTTTTCTTTCTTCTCAAAAATAAAGAAATGTTTTCTTGGAGTACTATTTTCTATCTACAGTATTAAGAGTACTTTCCTTTCAGGTGGCATTACAAAATTATATATATATATATATATACATCATCACGCCTGTATTCCCCGAAAGGGTAGGCAGAGGTGCACTGTAGTGCGCCCACACTTCGCCGATGCATTTTGGTCCCAATGTAATAGGGGGCGATCCTATTGCCATTATACCGGGCACATTCCCCCTCAATACGAGGGAGATTTGGGCCATAGTCCACCACGCTGGTTCAGTGCGGGTTGGTGAACTTCACACGCCTTTCTATAGACGTGCAGGTTTCCTCACGATGTTTTCCTTCACTGTTCAGCAGGTGGTAATCATTGTTGAAAATGACATTCACACATGAGAATTATCTCAGAGGTGCGGGCCTGGGGTTTGAACTTGCACCCCTTACGTTCAAGGCGGGCGTTCTTGCCCACGAGGCTACCACTGCTGCACAAAATTCCACCCTGTATATAAGTCAATATCGCCCAAACTAATCTTTCACCCCTCGATATGGACACTATGACGTAAATGCAGCTTATTATTATAGAATGTAAACTTACAGGCGTTACAGAAGTCCTGTATTCAGTCAAGAAGAAACGTTAGCCCTCCTAAAAATAATGTACAAATATAAAACGATAATTTTAAACAAATGCTCGAACGCCGTCGCCAGCCGCGCTAAGGATACGGCATGGTCGAAGGTAGCAAAGAGTTTCAACGCCCAGGGGTTCGAAACTAGAAGGAGTCCGTTTAATTTGAAAACTAAATGGTTGAACTTGAAGTCTTATGTTAAAAAGTTGATGAACGATAAGAATGCTCCGTTTAAAACTGAATTTGATGACGAGATCACGCGGATAGTAGTGGCCATGTCCAAGTGTGAGAATAATACTGTCGTTATAGATGAGCAAATGGAGTCTGAAACTGAATTTAATTGTGAGTTTTTAAATTATATTTTCATATGCGATTCTTAGTTTGAAACCTCAATAGTGTAGCGGTTAGATGGGCCGCCTTGACAACCGAGCGGTACCGGGTTCGAGCCCCACCATGGCCCATAAACTATTGACGTAAGTCCATTCTTAGCACAAGCTAAGCTTATTCGGAGGAGTTAACGTGATTATTGTAATGTGATAATCTTACATTGCTAGGAAACAAAAAAAAAGATAATGATTCTGTTGTACACACACTACACTATTTTGACAGCTCAAAAATATTGCCCTCTCGCTCATACAATACGGCCGTAAGACCTAACATGTTTTATGTTCAAAGTTCCAACAACTGATGAATTACATTTTAGTGAAGTGGTGCGTATCGGCACTGGATGTATGAAGGAAGTATTGCAATAAACTATACTTTGTTACAGTTAATGAAGAAAATAACGAAGAAAAAATATCTGATGGATCTGCAGGTATGTTTGGTTTTATAGATTATATAGGGTGAATGTTTCAAGTGAGCGCGGATCGCCAAATCACAAACTTGAGATCATAGTGCAAAATGCTTAAAGAAGAATAACCAAGTATTATTATTACTGATACACAACATTTATTAAATTAAACGCAGTGATAAGTACTTACAAAAATAAAACTTCTAGTATCATGCTTTGAATAATGAACTGTACGCCTTTGTGTTAGGTGCCAGTTTCACCGTAGCATTTTTTTTCACAGATGGTGACAAGGAAATTGCTGAGTAAGTACTATCCAAATTTATTTGTAAAAAAATACTTGAACATGTTGATTATAACTGTTGGTAAACTAAATACCTATCATATAATAACTAAGACTAAAACAGAACTAAAAATACTGATGTCTTGTTTACATTACGATCATAAGAAGAAAATGGAACCATGGAGTTTCTTGCCCATTCTTCTCTATAGGAAATGCATTCCGAATCGGTGGTAGAGATACTATTATTATTATTTATTGACGATTCATAAGTGCCTGTATTGGTTTACCATGAATAAAATAAATCTGATTCTGAAGAACGCCCATACATTTAATTTGGTACCAAAAGATCATTGTATCTACTAATTAGTTGCTATATCATTTACAGGCTTATGGATGATATAATAAAATTTTCACCAGAAGAGTGTAGTTTGCTTCTTAGGTGTGCCAAGCCGGAAAAGCACATTATATTCTCCAAAGTGATTTCAGCTGAATCAAAGAAATTGAAAGCTATGGCTTGGGATAGGGTATGTTATCTTTATGTACTACTAATTGTTATATCTGGGATTTCGCCCGCGTGTACTTTAAGATTTGTAAAGTTTTCTATGTTACGCCTTATACGATCCCACAAGGTCCCGTCAAAATCTGTCTTGCCGTTTCGCCGATTACCCGGAGAAAACAGACATGCAGACAAAATGTAAAAAAATGTGTTTTTGTTATAGGTGCCGCATATATTTTTATATGCGTTTAGTAAAATGCTGTTATTCACACTGACACTTCAATTTTATTTTTTTGTGTTTAGTTTCAATGGATCTTTAAATTGCATTATTTAACACTAGTTTGGAAAATGGCGCTGTAGGAGATTTGTTGCAAGATTTAAATTTGGTTCAAACGGTATTTATGTATTTCAGTTGCCGGAGCTTCTATTGTTCCCAATCATGCCCAAAAAAAACCTATTACGTTTACCTTTTTTTACACAGATAAAGGACTCATTCAATAAAGTCAGCCATCAGAAGCGGTCGACTAAAGTGCTGCGCAAGAAATTTAACAACCTGAAGAGTAGGATCACACAAGGCAATTTCAGAGATCTACTGAAAGACTTGAACATAAAACCTCACAAACAGGAAGATGCTTTTAAAGTAAGCACTGATCGTCGAATAACAAATGTTGATGGCGATATCGGAAAACTTATAATTATGATGTAGCGACATCTACCTCGCCGCATACGAACTAATCCTGCATCGCGATATTAAAGTGATCCGAGCGATTGCACATATATACAAGAACCCGACAACAACCGTCGGGCAGTAGCCCACCAGACACAACACCCGTCTGGTCGGTGGATCCTCCCTTTTCCGCCAAAGTGCTGTTTGTTTCTTGGAGATTGTTTCTTATTCGAAATCTTATGGCCTGAATATTCTGACTATTTTTGAAAATTTACTCTGTGGTAACATACATAAAAATGTCTCTGTAGCAAAAGCCATGGGACCACAAATTATCTCGCTTCATTGATGATATGTCGTTGAAAAATGTTCCTTTTTACATAGTTGATACAGTTCGTATTAGTATTAGCAAAAAATGGTCATCGTTATTGCTATCATTTATTATCATGGGTATTTGGGCATGAGTAATAATTATACAATCTAGCACAGCGAGCACGTGCGTGCGCCAAGATAAGGCTAATGTCACCGAATATGTCGCACTTTCGTTATTCATACGCCACAAGAACGACACAAAATTTACATATCTCACAGTTTGTCTTACCACAAGTGCCACAACCGGATATGTTATCAATTGTTTCAGAAAATCAAGACCGAGCCGTTATTCGAAACCAAACGAGAAATCGACCATGATATTGCTGATGATATTGATGACAGCATTGGTATAGAGATAGACCAGGATAGCGATCACTATGTTGATAGTAATCATGCCCTAGATCCATTGAGCACTGTCCTTAGCACTGATTCGGGATTAAGTAAGTATTTTTAGGGTTCCGTACCCAAAGGGCAAAACGGGACCCTATTACTAAGACTCCACTGTCCGTCCGTCTGTCACCAAGCTGTAACTCATAAACCGTGATAGTTAGACAGTTGAAATTTTCACAGATAATGTATATCTGTTGCCGCTATTATTATAGTTGTAGTTATATTTATTGATACAAATACTAACAATCAGAATAAAATAAATATTTTAGGCGCTCTTAATTTTTTGCTCGTTTTTGCTCGGTATTGATAACGGGTTGCCGTTATCTATACCGAGCAAAAACGGTAAAGGTAGACGCTTGAAATATGCATAGAATATTTAGTTAATATTTAAGGGGGGCTCCCATACAATAAACGTGATTTTTTTGCCGTTTTTATACATATTGGTACGGAACCATTCGTGCGCGACTTGACGACGACTTGGACTAGTTGCGAGTTCGATTTCAGTCCGCGGCAAATTACACAATTATTTTTAGCCATATGGAACTTGCATGTCATGTATTCATTCTGTTGATTCCAAATTTTGCAGTTCTTGTACGGAGCCAAGCTCCCGTCGCTCCCCTCCCTCCGCTCCCTTATATTATTTTAGTTTAGTTAGGACTGAACTCCATTAATAGAAGGGGCCGGAAGAAGCGGATTTGGAACTCTAAGTAGAAGAAATATGGAGTTTTTGGATGTTGCATGGTTTTTGGAGACGTTGCAATTATTGAGATTTCTGAGAGTTGTTCGATTCTAACCGTAACGCCAGCCCTATGTAACAGCTTTTATTTTTGTTCACAGGTTCAATGAATCCATCAGAAAATAAGGAAGTAGTGAAACTAAAACTAGAACTGTTAAATTACGAATTAGAAACGGCCAAGGTGAGTCGAGATTTTTTTTTTATATCTTACTTGATTGCGATGCGTTCCTTACGGAGTATGTGTGGTGTCACCATCGCTGACCGGTTGAGGAATAGCAAGATGCGAGATGAATGTAAGCTGAAGGATGATGTGGTGACTATGATTGAGAAAAGTATGTTGAGGTGGTTTAGCCATGTACTTTGACTGACGAAAGAAATATACCAGGCAAACGTGAGTGGAAATGTCGGAAGAGGGCGCCCGAGGAGGACCTTTCACGACCAGATTAACGGTCTCTTCCAGAAAGGTCAAGTCCGTAGCACCCTAAACCGACGGAAGTGCATGAAAAGATGTATGACTGTGGATGAAGCGAAAGAGGTTTGTCGGGATCGTAGCGTGTGGCAAACGGTAGTCTCTGCCTACCCCCATGGGATACAGGCGTGAGTATATGTATGTATGTACTAGATTTGATACAGGTTTTTATTAGTGGCTCTAATTTGACACTGAACTAAAGTGTGCTAAATTAGTTTAGTGTGTTGTCAATAAAATTAGTACCACACTTTATATTATAATAATGCCGTTCCACAGGACATCAACTATTTTCATATAATTTGAAAATTATACCATATTTGTTACGGTATAGAGCTCACATTACAATGTTTTACCATGAAAGTGTTTGATATGTGCGTCTACCTTAAAATTACCCGCAAGTTTATAGAAAGTTAAAAGATATATTTACAGTAAAGCCACTGCTAACACTTGAAATTGCCATCAATTTGGAGGTGAGACTTAAGTCAGTATTTATGAGTAGGAACTACTTCTCACTCATGTTTGTATTACAGTTAAAAAGAAAGAGAATACAAGACTTGGCGAAGTCCGAAGCGGCGGAGCGGGAAACAAAAGCCGTAGAGAACGCGCTGCGACTTCGCGCGGCAAGACTCGAGGTGACGGCGGCGGAAATGAGACTACCTCCAGGACACACCTCGCTGGCATACACACCGGAAGAGGAAAAGGCACAATACTACATGCACCAGTACCGTGATAATTGAAGACTACGAGACATTACGAATACTGGCAAGTAGGTACTTTGACTTTCGAATATTCGAAATAGTATTTCTTTAAATTTTCTGTAGCAATATACGAACGTACCAAGTTATTGGTATTCCTTCGATAATTATGTAGTATTGTAAACTGAATCTTTTAATATCAAATTTCCAGAAATACATTGTGAATGTGTGAAATTATAATGTTTGTTCAAAATTCAGTGAACAGTGAGAATACGTATAAGTACTTTAAGAAAAGAAGTACAAACAATAAATATAACTTTTTTTAAATCTAACTGTTGGGTTGTCTGATTTATTTTCCTAGAATCAGAATTTTAGTATCTCCATAGATCTCCTAGTATCTCCATAGACGTATAAAGCCCTGTGCGTATGCCAGGGGCGATCGAATTCCCTGACTATTTTAGAAACTACTCTGTGCTAATATATATAAAGATAAAATTTCCTTAGCGACGTGGACGGCCCCGACACCTCGCGAATAACTTTGCTCGCGTCTTTATGACATTTTGGTGAATAATGGGCTATATTATGAGTTAATACAGTTCATTTTGGTGTTAGCAACAAATTGAATGACCTCTAATATATCCTCCCTACCTTTTAGATTTATCGAGATAGGTACTCTGGGTACAGCATGTAGGTAGATACTTTTAAAGAAATCACGTGGTAAGTATGGAATAAGATGTGCCTGGGAGAATTCGCAGGATGCCTTGGGTATATTCTGTGACTTGTCCAAGGCCTTCGACTGCGTCCACCATAAAATACTCATCAGGAAATTACACCACTATGGTATAAGGAACATGGCTCTCAATCTTTTGACTTCCTATTTAAACAATAGAATTCAGAAGGTTGATATTAATGGTAAGATATCGCCCGGTTCTGTAGTCTCGATGGGCGTTCCACAGGGTTCGATACTAGGACCATTCTTGTTTTTAGTCTATATTAATGACTTACCTTTCTATGTGGGTAATCATCATGAGATTGTGTTGTTTGCAGATGATACTTCGCTATTATTTAAAATTAAACGACAGCTCTTGCTTTATGACGATGTAAACAACGCTCTTGCTAAAGTTGTTGATTGGTTCAATAAGAACAACCTGCTTTTGAATGAGCAAAAAACTAAATGTATTAAGTTCTCGACGCCAAACGTGCGAGAAATAGGGACCAGTCTTCATCTAAATGGAACGGGATTGGACCCTGTGGAGTCAACTGTCTTTTTAGGTATCACAATAGATTCCAAATTGCAATGGGGTCCCCACATTAAAAAATTGTCAGGTAGGCTTAGTTCGGCGGCTTTTGCTGTTAAAAAAATTAGACTCCTAACGGATGTGGAAACAGCTAGAATAGTTTATTTCAGTTATTTCCATAGCGTTATGTCTTATGGCATATTGCTCTGGGGATGCTCTGTCGACCTTAATTCTATTTTCATACTCCAGAAGAGGGCTATACGAGCCATTTACAACTTGGCTCCGAGAGATTCCCTTAGAGAAAAGTTTAAGGAGATAAATATTCTAACTGTCATATCCCAATTCATATTTGAAAATTTAATGTATGTTAAGAAAAATATAAGCAATTTTGAAAAAAGAAGCGATGTTCACTCCTTAAATACACGGAATAAGCATATGCTATCCGTACACGTTACTCGTCTCCACAGAATAAATAACTCTTTCATGGGGCAAAGTATACGCTTTTTCAATAAACTTCCAAAAGAAATCAGAGATTTGCCCATTAACACATTTAAAATTGCAATCAAATCCAAATTGTATCAAAAGGGATATTACAAAATCTCGGATTATTTAGATGATAAATCAGCTTGGGATTGTACAGCTCAGGTTCAAAACAAAAATCGAAATATTGCCCGTCATGTCAAAGTGTAGCGTGTGTTGCCTTACTAACGTATTATTATTCTATCTTTATTATTAAACGCAGCTCTAAAGGCAACACACTGGAGCTATATGTACCTGTGTATTTGTAATAAGTTTTGGCGATTTAAAAAAATTATCAGCCCACTGAGTTTCTTGCCGGATCTTCTCAGTTGAGGTCGCGTTTCGATCCGGTGGTAGTATAGTAGTATATAAGAAAAAAATGTAAACTTGACAATTTGTAAGTGCCCCCATAGGCCTATACAAAATAAATGATTTGACTTTGACTTTGATGTGGAATGGCTCCACCTGGGTTTAGCGGGTATTTCAGCCAGTGTCAAGTAGTTAATAGCAAGGGCAAATTCAATAAATACACATTATAAATAAAAATGATGACAGTGACAAAGATGGCGGATCCTACCTAGTACTTGCTCAGTTGATATTTTTTTTTATTGTAATGTTTGAAAAAAAAAGTATAAAATGTCATGAACTAAATAAGATCGGTGACTTGGGGGGAGGGGGAGGCCTACAAATAACAAAAAGGTTAGTTATGAAAATTTGTATATTTTACTTGATTGCGTTTTACAAGATGATTAAATTATAATTCAATATTAAAATTACTTAATATGCATTTGTACAATTTCATCTATTACCTAACTAAACTACAATGTCTAAAATATATTACACATCGCTAATGTACAACATGCTTTTTACATTGATATAATAATGCTACGGCTATCAACTAATGTCATATGTATAAAGTACAAAATGTAGGTAGGTACGATATAGTACTATTGCAGTAAATAAGTAGGTAGTTTAAGTAATCACAAGCCACAAATATATTAACTTTAAAATAATTTAGTTGCTGTTAATTGAGCATATTGCTACTTGTTGTGTCCGTTAAAACTGGGGTTGCCAACCGTATTATAAAATATAGTATTGTACTATATTAGATCTCTGCGTACTATATACTGTTGAAAAAAGATATAGAACGCAAAAGTACTGTATTTTTGTAGTAAGTACTATGTTTTATTTATTTTTTTCAACATGTCCGCATTCATTTTTATAGCAACATGTCTCGAAAAAAATACGTACTTCCATATTTATTTTTGCCGTTTATGTTTTCAGTTTATGTGCCTTCATGAAAGAAGAGTTTTGGCCGAAGGGTGTAGTGTTCCGGCGATACAGAGGCCGGCTACCGAGCACCAAGAGCGACACGTCACCGACTCTACGTATGAAATAAGTAATTCCGTGTAACTAAAATTTTGTATGCTAGTCTCTAAGGTATTTATTATAACAGTATTTGTGACGTCAGACCCAAATCATTGTATGGTATCCATAATACAAGCTTTGCTTAATTTGGGATCATACAATAAGTATTTGGTTGTCTGGCGATATTTAATTATTTATTCCACTATTAGTTACCCGGCGTATATTGTATTGTAATACATAAGTTATTTATTAAATAAATTGAAATTGAAAAATTGTTTCACATCTGCCAAGCGACCCGCGACGGCTGTTTTTTTTTTTACTGGCTGACACGTTTTTATAGGATGTTTGTGAATGTAATATATTTTTGAGTAATGTACTATATATTTTACGACTCTGGCTGGAAAATACTATATTTTCGAAAAAAATTGTTGGCAACCCTAGTTAAAACACGTCGCGGCTAACTCAACATGGCCGTTCAAATATGATATCTATAAAATTCACATTTGAGCCTTTGTCCAGGAACATCAAAGAATTGTATATAAAATAATATTGTCCTTGTTAAATTCATTAAGGACTCAGCTTACGGCTAGTTAACTCACAAGAGATTGGCAATATGCGCAGACACTATCCATTCATAATCCCCATAAAGGTTCCTACCTAAACTCCAAACGTAGCGATCAATTAGAAAACGTTGAATGCATTCAAAAACACCATTTGCTATGTAAATAGCAATAAAGCCGACATTTCAATAGCAGCCCTCGTAGCAGCACGTATAACATATTTCGCACAACGTGTAGGTATCCATCGTAATTAAAGGCTGGCAGTGTTTATATTAAAGTTATTATAATAGAGCAACTCTATAATTTCAATAGAAATCCTAAACGGAAAAACAGAAAAGCCACACACTTCCAACAATTAGTAAATATCACGTCAAAAATCTGACCAGCGTTTAACTTTACAGCCGTTGAGCGAAATGGAAATGCATTCGTCTATCACTTTGCACGCGATCGTTAAATCATAAATAATTTCAATCCGTTCAATAGAAGTAATGTCGCACGTTGAAAGTCCACGCTAACGTTGCCTACGAATAATTCCGATGCAAAATTGTATAAAACTGGACGGACAACTCAACTCACTACGGCAAAATGAGCATCCAGCGAGCGCGACCCGCGCGCGGCCCGCGGCGGGTCGCGTCCAAACGAAACGTCCCAGTGGCGGACTTCAATCTATCGTAAGTATATAAATACTAGCATTTAAATAGAAACTCCGATTCGTCGTCATCGCACGGACCGCGGGTGCGGTCGCCCGCGGTCCGTCGAAGGATTTCTTTGGTAACACGCGGCGCCGCTCTCGGGGAGGGGTCTAGCGCACTAACTCGTCCCGCTTGTCGCGAGGGGTCTCGCGGGGGTCTTCGCCGCTTCCTGCGAGCGGGCAGGAGGGGGGTGGCCGCTCGTCCCGGCCGCGACGACGGTCTATATCTGCAGCGCGTGCAGCGAGGGCGCGGCGGAGGCGGAGTGCGGCGTGAGCGGAGTGAGCGGGGTGAGCGGGGTGTGCGGGGTGGTGGGCAGCGAGGGCGGCACGGCGGTGGCGGGCGTGAGCGGGGAGTCGGGCGGCGGCGGCGGCTCGGCGGCCCGCAGCAGCGCGCGCCGCAGCTCGAGCGCGCGCGCGGCCAGCGAGCGCGCCGCCTCCGCCATGCCGGCCACGGCGTGCGCGCACGGGAACTGCTGCGCCGCCGCCTTCGTCTTGGCGACCGTGGCCGCCAGCGCGTCCGACAGCGCGTCCGAACATCTCAGCGCTTGGGACTTCAAACCTGCGTGTTGGGCGCTCCTGTCAAGTGATAAAGAAGTTATGAAATAGTTCCTTCTTTCGCGTCACGAGAGACACCTTCCGACATGAATATCGACGGTTAAAAGGCAGTGGTAGCCGAGTGGTCGAACGCACGCTTTGCAATCAAAGTGCGCAGGTTCTATCCCCGGCTCGCACCTCTGGGTTCCATGTGCGAATCTCATTTTCATCTGTGATTATCACTTGCTAAGAAACGGTGACGGAAAACATCGTGAGGAAACCTGTGTGCCCGGTATAATGGCAAAAGGCTCGCCCCCTATTACATTGGGACCAAAATACATCGGCGAAGTGTGGGCGCACTGCAGTGCACCTCTGCCTACCCCTTCGGAGAATACAGGCGTGATGTACATCATACATATTATTTATTATTATAAAAGGCGAATTTACTTGAGCGCCATTTTGGTAACTGCGCGAAACCAAGTTCAAATGACGAAGAAATATTTGCTGATTACAACTATATGTATAACTCAATATCGCCCAACATGGCTCTTAAGTCACCTTCAATCCTGACAGTCATGACAAACGCCTATGAAAATAACCTGTCACTGTGTCGCCTGTCACTGTCTCACCTGTGTACTGTGTCGCCGACGTGAACGATCCTATGCGCGCTGAGCACCACGAACTTGCCGTGCGCAAGGAAGACGTCGGGCGGCTGGCCCATGTCGATGGTCCTTAGGAAGGCCTCCACGGCGGTGGCGAGGTGCGCGCCGTACGTGGCCGTTTGTGCCGCGTAAAACGCCGCCAGCTGCCGGTCGTCCACCGGGAGGCGGGTGGCTGCGGCGACCGCACTCACCTATACAAGGAAAGTATTTGTAAGTAACTTGGCAGTGTTCGATCAGAAAGTTGCAAGTTATGCTTCATTAGACGTTACCTCGCCCGCATGGTCGGCGTCTCTGACGAGCGCGTCGAAGGAGGCCCGCAGCTTGTCGGGCAGCGCGGCGCGTATCTCCGCGTTGCGACGACCGACCGCCGTCCGCGACTCCAGCCGGACGTAGTCATACTCCTCTGTCCATTCGTGTTCGGGGACTGGAACCGATACTGCAGCGGACCGCCTGTAATCGACACACACGTGATAAAGAAGGTAAGGGAAACCTTTAGGTTGATTGGCGTGACAAATGTGTTGATTGGCAGCAACTTTTTCTTAGGAAACAACAGGTTACTTATACAATCTTGGAACTACCATCCCACGACTGACTGACAAATGATTTCATTAATTCAGCAATTTTTCCACTCTCGCCACGGTACTACACCGTGGGATTCATAACTGATTCTGACATCACGGCTTTTAGCAGTAAATACTAAAACTAACTCTGTGTCAATATGCATTAAGATTGAATTTCTGTGGTACAAGCTAAGACCCCACGCATCGAAATTCACTCACGCAGTCAGTGTCATATCGTAGTAGAATAAACTTTTTCTGTGTTAATATAGTTCGTTTGGGTATTGGCAACAAAATTATTGCGCAAGCATCGACTCCAGTGTGCCTGAAGCGGGTTTCAGACTACGCTATAATAAAATAGTATATAACTCATAGCACAGCAATATCGCGCACCATACACTGTTATGTACACGTTCACACTGTACTGTACTATATATTATTGGCTTACTATACGGTATAAATTGGTGCGATGCGCTGAGTTCATGCTATGCTATATCGCGCGCCGCCATTTTCCTTCTTTATCACCCCCGGCCGTCCCGTCAACTGAGCTTGCTTTATACTATAAATGCTTGCGATAATATCGCATAATGTGAACGCTATGCTATGCTATACTATATAGCATCCTTCTTTGCTATACTATATAGCACAATAGTAGGTATAGCGAAGTCTGAAACCCGCTTTAAGCGATCATCTCTTACCTAAACAACAGTGAGGCATTTCCATTGATAAACGAGGCTATCCTCCTGACGTCCTCAGTGAGCGACCTGGCGCAGGACACGAGCTGGTCGAGCGCGTCCTCGGTGCCGTCGGTGGGCTCGCGCTCGCGCTCCAGCCGCTCCGGCGCCCAGTCGCCCGCGTCCAGCGCGCTCGTCGCCTCGTGCGTTATGCGCTCCGCGTCTTTCAATGCTTTCACTAGGGGTCGTAGCTTTATTGCTATACCTGGAACTCAAAAAATATCATTGAAGGTTTCAAAATTAAATATTCTTTAGGTTTTTTAAGATGTTCTCTTTCCGTCCTGCACGCTTAGCATGACACTACCGACAATATGTCTATCGACAACTTGAGCCCTATCGTGTGTACCGATTTTATCGATACCCTATACATGAGATGACTAATGTGCTTATGTTAAGCCCGCCCGGTAGATAAAGCACGGTTTGACGTCATATGCTCGATAAATCTGACAGTTGGAAGCGATAAAATTTTTGTCTTCGGGGGTCATGCTAAGCCCGCTGAGCATTGTTTACATCGTTCATCGTCGATAAAATGAATGAACACAGTTTCAGCTCTTGGATTTTGCTTAGCTAGACAAATGAGACTGCATTGTGAGTCACCTTTAGGTACCTAGGTAGGTACTTCATTAATACATACAGTTGATGGTTTTGGTAATAAGATTATTTGTACCTTTATCTTGCGCATCATGCGCATTAGCGAGGGTAGCGTCTGCAAACACGGCCAGGTCGTGCAGCGAGGCTCGAAGGCGCGCGCCGGCCACGCGCACGTCCAGCGCGCGCGTGCGCAGTGCGCCGCGCCGCCGCCATCCCGGGGTCACGTACGAAAGCAGCCGAGACACTGCCGCTGACGCTTCCTCCTAAAGTCACGATTTATATTGATTATTACCTAACAGTCGATTGGTAGGATCAATCAGACCCGCTAATAGGTCTCGCTACACATTGCTTATTGCTGTCGGTTATTGACAGGATTTTGTAGAACTCAAAATTCTATAGGTTATATTAGGGTATACTTTTGTCTACCAACCTGTAGTCTATCTAAAGCTTCGAGTGCCGCGTCACAAGGTAAAGGCAACGCCCGTGATCTTGGGACGTCGTAGGTGCTCGAAGCAGACGCGGCCGAGTGTATCGAACTGCCAGAATTAGCCGACGCACTTGAGGTGGCTGAGGTAAGGGAGCCGGTCCCACTGCAGGCGGAGTCCGCGCTCGCCGGCCTGGGGGCCCGGGGAGCGTCATACCAGTCCGCTAATGGTCGAGGACAGTCGTACATGCCGATGCGCTGGACTGGCATAGGAGCACGGGGTACGTCGTAGTGTGAGCACTCTTCGATCTAGTGGGGAAAATTGAATAAAACATAAGTCAACCCTCTTTAGACCATAGCAGATTCTGAAGCAGGCTTCCACGTCTACTTCTGTACATAGTACTCTAAAGCAAAGTAAATACTTACTTTGGTAAAGGCTGGTGACTGTTGTGTGGGCATGGGCTGGTGCGCTACGGGTGCAGGGGTGCGCGCGCGCCGCCGCTGCATGGCCGAGCTGGCGTCGAACACGCCCGCCACTATCCGTAGCCTGTTGCCCGGACATATTCCCTAGAAGGATACCATCTTTGTTAATCACACATTTTACTTGTAAGGGAGTTAACATTTTTCTTTGGGTAAGTAGGGTAATTATGATTTTCTGTGATATCCGTAGAGATTTGACCAGCTGTTTCCTTTCGGAATTGTTTATACTTATAACTTTGCGTCATTGATTTTGACTCATATGAACAAAAACGATTGCGTGTAACCGTGACGCTGAAGCTAAATGCGTTGAGGGCACCTGATGCGTCATCGTATTGCGTTGCGATAACGCACAACTTAAGCGGAATATACCTATATGTACACGTGTGTTTTGGGTGTAACGTGCATTGATTAATAATATTAACGGCATTGTTTTTCAACTTGTTTGAGTGAATATGCGGTGGAGCCTACCATAGTGCAATTGCACTTTTTGTTGTAAAGAAAACCTTGGACCTTAGGAATTTGGTAAGTACCCGTTCCAAAGCCGAGTCTTGCAAATATTTTATTGTTGGTAGAAGGTAATTTTTGCCCTTCAACTCCGCACTTATAAATATATTCTAATGTTCCCCTTGACGACCGAACTAAAAAAAAATTCTACAAAAACGTGACGATAATTATCTCGTGGATTCGCAAATTTTCAGTCATAGGCCGTTGTTTGACGACAATCCACGACGAAGCTAATTTACGTCTGAGTCTTTAGAAGATCTTCCTTTTGTCTGCCTACAGGTTTGCTTTGTCCAAAGAAATCACAGATGTCTGCTATATGTAGATGTAGATAAAGTATATATTCACCTGTCTTCCTCTAAGCGAGCAAAGCCACCAGCCCTCGCTGCCACCGGTATTCTGCTCCAGCACGGTGAGCAAATCGCCTCGCCTGAACGCCAACTCGTCCGGAGACTCCGCTATATTGTCGTACAATGCGCGCGCCATGCACTGCAATAAAATAATTACATGGTTAAGCTTATATAATACACTTTTCATATTGGTTAAGGTTTGATTTTCTTTGGTCCGGTTTTGGTAATGGAAAGGATACTGCTGAAGTCTTGGGTATAACTATTCGTTTTTTAAAATTAAGTTCTCATTGTTAGCGCATTATTTTTCATAAACTTATTACATTTGAGATGACAAAGGACACTACGACCATGCGTGTTCTCATATATGACCTCCGGAAATTTCCTTCGGTAATCAGTCAAGTCCTTGATTTCAAACCACAAACCAAGTAAGTACCAATATTAGAGACACACGTTGACATATAATTATTAAGGGATAACTTAAAGTTTCTTAACCGAAATAACGTTGCAATATTGCAAAATAAATATCACCGTAAAATCCATTCTTGTTTTCTGAAGTGAACGTTTCAATTTATCAGCGATGTTATCGGAACATTATCAATTTGTTGACTCGAGCGAGATTTCAAAAGTTAAGTAAGAAACAGGTATTTTGCTGCGGGGGCTTTACATTGGGTAGAATATGATTACTTTAATAATAAGGGTGGGTCCCTAATAAAATGGCTTGGGATCTGAAGAATTAGTAACAATTTTTACTGGTGTTGACTCTATCTATTAATTTTTGATGCTGTCGCACTTCCTACATTATATAATTAAATATTTAATATTACAGTATCTAAGTATGAATAGCAAAATATTTTATGTCTCATTTTATTTCATACATGAATGTTTCAAAAAATAGTACAGAACCAAGTCAGTGGTGCGCCATATGCTTAGTACCTAAATAAAAATTACCCGTAATAGACATTTTCATTATTTTGCCAATACAAATATATCACGGCTATCCTGCATAAAACCTACAGCTCATAATATCACCCATTAATAACATCCTAATGCTATCTATTACCTATTCAAGATTTATCGACAGCGTACCCATATGTCTCTACGCAACTAATAATTAACGAATTAACATTCGCCATCACCCACGCGGCAATCGGTCGCATATGCGCGTGCGCAGCTGCGGCGGAACGGGCGCGTCCTAAATCAGCCGATAATGACGGATTGCATTGTGCAACCGCCGGCTGTGGGCGACGCGACGTTGGGGCAGGACATGTCTGCTTCCGATTGACGCAGTTATGCAATTGATAAGAAACTCGCAAAACTCAGTTCGATCTGAAGCCGGGGTATTGATTGATAAGAGGTCATTGCCTTAGCGGTTAAAGCATTAGAATAATTTATTTTCAAGCTAACTTAAGATGCAGTTGATCTTGTGTAATCTTGTCTAACAACATTTTGAGTTGACCATAATCATAAAAAAATAATATCAGCAAAAACCATTTACAAGTACGGCCCTTTGAAACTTATTGTATTTTTATGAACTCCAAATAATGGAATAATATTTTTGTGGTCTCCTATTGAAAAGATTTTAGGTAATACCTAATAAAAAGATTTTAAAGGTGAGTACTTGTAATAAGTAAGTTCAAGATAAAATTTAAAAAAATTACCCGCGAGATCCATACTGCTGTTATTTTGACACTGCATTTTGCGATTGCTTTACAGTTGCACATATTAAATGATTTTTTTCTCTGTATTATAAATGTTTCCACTACAATATTTATTATTCTCGATACACTTATCCCAGATGCACATGTAATCACCACGACGGTACTCGGGGTACTGAACGTAACAATAACCGTTGAAATCAAGTTAAATATAAACATTATTGAAGTTATTAGAACCGGTTGCGCTGAGTCAGAGGCTACGTCAGGCAGGCGCATCCCGTTAAACAACAAATTAACCACCTAAGAATATATTTTTCCTAATAGTAATTAGGTATATTAGTTGTCCCTGATTCCATGATTCATGTTCATCAAGGAAGAAAAGATTAATTGCCTTAATGAGTCAAAAGGTTAATTATACACATCCGGAATCGTTTTAATAGACAGCGGTGCCGATTTTGTTGGCAGTAGGTACCTACTATATATTTTGGCGCTCATACATTACGGCCATGAGGACGGCAATACACTTAGTTTAGTTTGGTGCTAAAAGAATCAGCACCATTGTCATACCTACTACTACAGACATTTTAACTTCCCACTGCTGGGCACGGGCCTCGCCTCAATGCGGGGGGGTTTGGGCCATAGTCCACCACGCTGGCCCGGTGCGGGTTGGCAGACTTCACACATCTATCGAGAACTAATCAAGTTCCCTAAGACGTGCAGGTTTCCTCACGATGTTGTCCTTCACCGTTTCATAGCAAGTGGTAATCTCAGATGAAAATGGGATTCGCACATAAATCCCAGAGGTGCGAGCCAGGGTTTGAACCTGCACACTTTGATTGCAAGGCGTGCGTTCGACCACTCGGCTACCACTGCTTCATACCTACTGCACTATAATAGGTAGGTTTTAGTTTTTTTTTTTGCAAAAGTCATTAGTTGATGAAAAAATTATTGGGACAACAGTACCTTCAATCTTTTTTTTTCTAGATTTATAATAGTCTGTGGATCAAGGTTCTAAGTACCCATTGGTACGTGAGTACGTAAGATAAATGATGATTAGTTATAACCAACTTTAAATATTATGATTTTCAGTAACTGAATCATCATTCAATTAAAATTTATAAATATTATATTCCAGTATTGTACATAATGACTACATCATTAATCTAAATCAAAGGTCAACTGTATGCTGAAATCCATGTTACTATTAGAGTTAGTTGACAAATACATTATCGGAAGACTACGCCAACAAAAGCGAATCAATTAAATCAGATAGTGTAAAATTAATATTCTGGACAAGTTAACCTTTAGCGCAAGCATTAGATATTATACTTTCACCGCGGCATTCATTAATCAATGCCATTGATCTATAGAAGACTACCTTCTCCCGTGACTTGGTGCGCAGACTTCGAATATTCAATATCGTTATAATTTATAGCCTATATGTACAAACAATAATACTGTAAAGTTTCATCAAAATCCGTTCAGTAGTTTTTGCGTGAAAAAGTAACAAACATCTTACCATCCATCCATCCTCACAAACTTTCAGACGCGACTTCGTCCGCGCAAACTTGGATTATTCAAATATCGTTACAAATTATAGCCTATATGTAATTCTGATGTATGAACAATAATACTGTAAAGTTTCATCAAAATCCGTTCAGTAGTTTTCGAGTGAAATAGTAACAAACACTCATCGATCCTCGCAAACTTTCACATTTATAATATTAGTGGGATAACGATGCTGTGAATCCGGATACGCGATCTGTGAATCATGACGTGCAGCTTCGCAGAATTACTAGAGCGGTATTGCTCGAGGACGCACCGCGTATCGTGTACGAAGAGGTAAAGTGCGTACTTAGAGCCCATGAGGTCATTGGCTTGACCTTTTAATTAAAGGAGCAACAACTAACTAATGAATATTTTAGAAAACAACACATATTTCCTTAAACTTAACTTGCAACTGTGTTTTTCAATAATATAACAGGAGTTTCGATGCATAAGTTCAAGCCACTTCCCTAAATTACATTTTCTTTTTTAATCACGCAGTGTGGATTAAAATTTAACTAGATTCGATAAATACCCAAAAGTCATTGCGGAATAATTTAAAATTACAATGTGTTACATAAGCAATTAAAAATAGATATTGCTCCAAGAATCAAGCTGAATAACAAAAATTCAAATACACCAATTGTAAACAATCGGCGCCGAATGAAAACTGTTTACCGCAAAGTGTCCTGACCACAAACAAATAAATATTGTTTCTTACCCAAGTCCAAGAAAGACTTAGAATAATAATTAAATATAGTTCTGTGTAATGAACATTTACTTATTACAACTAACCACACATACAACATTCTAGAAAACTGAATTGAATTTAAAAGAGGCCATTTCCTCAAGAACGAGTGAATGAAACGAATTTGCCAAAAAATAGACGCCGGTTTGGGGTATTTGAACTAAGAAATATAGGGTGAAAATATTTTTTTTAAAAACTTACCTTTTTAGAACAACCAAAGTGTAGCCAGCATTGGGAAACCCGATACCCCTTCGCTTTATCTTATGTATGGGTAAAATAACGACACGTGCGACAAATATTGGCAAATCAACCGTGTGGCCAGTGCTCGCGCCCGGGTACACCGCCATATGATAGTGGGTCGAAAATCAATGAGGGACTGAATGGCGGGGCGGCGACCTACGAAGGTCGCTCGGCTCCCCGTAGTACGCGAAGGGTTGACGCGCATGCGCAAACATCACCCGTATAGGTATACCTACAAATAGAAAACGTTTTTAATGTTACATTTTTGGTAAATGTAACTGTTCTGAATAAAAAAAAAAATATACTGGTCAAATAATTAGACGTGAGTGAAGCCATATTTCATTATTAGTAGGTACTTAGTTATTCCATTTCATTTGGTGAAAGACAATTATGTACATGGACCGTCAAATTTTTTTTGGATGTACAGGGGTCATTTGCTATCAGTCAACCCTAAAACATAATTTCCAAAACGTTATGGTTTTTATGATATGATTTTTTTTTTGTTTTTTCAATTTTTACCCAAAATTTTACCTATAATGCGCTATAACTTTTTTGTCTATAAATGTAATGCAACGAAATAACTTTTGTTATAGTAACAAATGTTTTTCTAATGATAATTACAAATAATTTCGTTAAATCAATTCCTAATAATTTACTTAAGTGGTCAGAAACTCTTAAATCTTTTTAAAAGAATAAATATATATTTTTTAAATCAATATTAAAATAAATACAACTAATTTTCAAATCAGTTTTATTTAATAAATATATCTGATTCTTACTCTATCTAAAGGTATCAACAATTCAAAGTTCAATTCTTAGTAAGTACGTCTTGTCTGAAATACGCTCGCTAGGCTTAGTAACAACTTACGTCTTAGATTAACCGATTAGGTTTTCTATACTGAGCTGCAGCTCGAAACAACCAGCTCATTCGTTCATTTTTCCATCACCAGCTCACCAATGATGGCTATCACGAGAAACGAATGGATCAGGAAGCAAGTTGACCACTTTAAATAGTATTAAACGTTCGGTCGCTGTTTTAATAGCGACAGTATTCCCGCTGTCGCCTGGCGCCTGCCGTCTAGACGACTTATTTTATTTTAATTAAACCTTTTTTCCTCATCGCCTGCACTTTAATGGTTAAGGTGAATAGGCAATGAGTTACGGGACACAAAAGATACATTAAAACCGTTGCGAAAACGGCCAATGCTTTATCATTCTCAATTGGCGATTCATTTTCTTATTTTTAATCGACTAAATTAAATCGAGACTGCTACTATATAAAACCTAGCTTTACAACCACGTCCTAAAGTAGATATTGATGTTTCAATAGTAACTGTTTTTTTGACAAACTTTGTACTGAGATAACTGTCAAAAACTAAAAGTAGTATTAAAAACATTGCGGCAAAATATGTGGTTCTAAGGAGACAGATTCTTAAATGCAGTTTCTGTGAATAGATGTCTAGTTATAAGTATTTTATAACAAATAATTATACAAAGGTACCTTTGTTAACAAGAATGGCACTACAGAAAAATAAATCTTTAAAACTCCCGACATCGGTGAAAAAGCTGAACTTTCACGAAACACATCCTCAAATCGGTACAAATGTGTGTACAAAGAAATAAGGACGAGTTCGTTGTTTGCAAGATTGAAATAGCTTGCCGTTTCTTTCAAACGACTTCACTTTTCTTATAAAGCGTCACCGCTATTTTATCCGAACGTTTTGGTGGCGTTTTTGCGAATAGAAATAACAGGTACTTGAGTTTCCATTTGCATAAGTATTTTTGTGGGCACTCAAGAAATAGAGTAGGTAGATTGCAATCAGTGTCGTAGAGATAATGAGGACATTTATAGCTGTAGTGCGGCACATAAGTGGACGCCGCCAGCTTCTCAAAATCCCCGATTATCATGTAAGATAATAACTGCAAATATATGCAAAATGTGGACGCGTTGGCTGTGTTCTGACAGCAAAATGATGATAAGTTGTTCTAGATATGATGTCTAGTCTACCTAGTAACGAAACAAAAAACGATGGATAACAACATACATTTATTATTTATTAAATATAATGTAGATTACCCTATTAGTAGGAGAGGAGGCAAGGATACGTTGAATTAAGTCAGTACAGTTTTAATTGTTTAGTTTTCAAATTTATTTAAATGAATTTAATTCATCGAGTTCGTTTAGCTCGGTAAACATTAGGTACCCATGTATACCTAATGCATACTTACTGGCGCTAATTAACGTCGTATCCCAAGAGATAACGTTACCCAAACCGCCGCCGAACCCTTAATTTCAATATGTAGATAATTATTGTTAACAAAAAAAGTCAAAATCGTAGTTAGGTAGTAAAAGTTAATATAAAGGAGGAATATAACTAACTAACGCTTAATAGCATTAGAGAAATATAAACACATGTTTTGTTAGAAAACACTTAGATAACTTTCAGGGCTTGGGCTAACGTGACAGAAATAGTGTCACACAACTGCGTTGATGTTCCCAGCAGTGTAGTGCGTCATATGATATGTGATGTCACGGTGGCCGCTGAAATATTGTTTAGTTACATACAATTTACGACGTAACTATGCATAGATATGTGTAACTAGAATTGTATGGGCATCATCATTAGGATAGCACCAAGTAGGCTTTTGTAGGGTACCTAACAAAAACATAAAACAAAAGATGTGCCAAAATACCTATACGTAAATGAGACTCTATATTTATATAGTTAGATTGAAAGTCTATTGATATGGTGTCTGTCTGCACGATTCAGATTCTAGCAAAAAATTGCCTTTTTTAAATTTTACATTAACAATAATATTGTCTGGTTCATTGCTTGTGTTTTATACATTTTAAATTATCGTTGCACTGGATATTTGTGTTTTTGCTAGTCTTACAAAAAAGTTATTGTTAAAAATGGTTTTATACGTTTACAATGCTGAATAGATTAATTCCACAATAGATTGGTAAGTAACTAACATTGTAAGCCAGGGATACACAGAAATAGTAATGCCGTTGCGCGATTTTACTCGCCAAACTATCCAGCTGTTTAATATCATAGGGATGATCACCTACGCAGGCGATAAAATCTAACTGACAATATCTCATCGCATTCGATTGACGCAAACGCAATAATGTTCTCACGTCATCGGTTAACGAAAACATCGTGATTGCCTATTCAATCCATACATGGTACCCACATACCTTCGATACCTCCATACTAATAATAATTACTTACGATTTTTATTACGACATATAACATTGCCTAATGATCGTTCCGATTTTATGTTCTTTATAATGAACTAAAATCGTAAACTTAATGTGGAGCACAACGACACGACATTAAACATGTAAATTGGACTATGAGACTTAACGTAATTTATATGGTGAATTGAAAACATTCTATGAACAGGCGAGCCGGCGGCTCGAGGGGTCGGATTGAAAAGACCTCCCTCGCGAAGAGGGCGAAGCGACGGAGGGAAGACTGATGCAATTTCCCACTGCATTTTATAGATATGCAGACATAGAATAATAGAAAACGATTTTTTGTCTCCGCTGTAACAATCCTCCGGGGTTCCCGACGACGCCGCCGCGACGCGACGGCACGACCACAGTGGAGATTTTAAAATATTTCCTGTGATTGAGCTTTTGAAACAATGTTGTCGTTTTGTTCGCTGGGAAATAATTAAAGTTTTAATGGTGGCCCCGTTTCTGTCGCCCAATTATGCATCTGTCGCTTCCTAGACGGCTGGCAGCGCGGCGTGAGGCTGACACTTGTAGCGTTTAGCTTGTCGAGGATTTGGCTGCGGTCCAACAGCGCGCGTGTACCAAACTCGCGTGGACAATGCCGGTGCCAAACCAGACAATGCCGTGTCCCGAATATTAACCAGTGTTTTGGCGAAAAATTTAAACATGTCAATATGAGGGGAAACACGCCGTCTGCGATTTACAAGTAGACAGTTTAAGCTGTAAGAATAAGTATTCTATTGTTTTAAGATTAAATGACTAAACACGAGGAGTTGAGATAAGACTCTGTGTTCCATACCTCAATCGGGCTCAAATCTGAAGATTGAGAAGTCAATCATGACAGAGGCATAATCATCAGCCCATCAATATCTTGGTAAAAAGCAATAATAGGTATGCAATTAACAATGCAATACAAAGGTATCTGTTTATATGATAACTAAGACGTTAATGAGCAAAGAACATTACTTTTTATGTTGATTGTGTAATCGTAGTAATTCATGCAAGGGCGGTTACCCAAGTAACGACTGAGTTGGCGCGATTGAGCACGTATCCTGAGTCGTGAGCGGCAGTCGGGACCTGGGGTCCTAACAAATTAACGTAACTAGAAGGTGATGTGGCCATATCTTACGTCGACCTGGAGTAGCATCCAAAACACTTAGATGCAATCTTCATCTTAAAACAAAACAAAAGTAGCTCAAAACTTACTGCATACAAAACAGAAAATCATTGGTAGCATCTAATTACTTGCCACCTCTACCGACGACGTCCTTTCTGGCAAGCTAACGAACAAGCGGACTATGCTTTTACATCTATTATCTGTAGCAATATTACTCACTCACTCGAAGACTCAGAAGACGAAGACCAGACATAAAATCTTTTTTTATATTAACTTTATTTTTTTATATTAGCTTTATATTAACTTGCAATGTATGTCCGGGTGGAATCTTGCAACTGAATTTTAAATCAGTTATTTTTAACCGATTGAGCTGAAAGGAGACGGGGATCTCTGGGCCCAATTGTAATAAGTTGAGATATGGTTTTAAAAATGCGGTATTTTTTTCTGTTTTAAAATATAAAAAAATCAGCTCAATTCACTATCTGGGAGACGAGAAATCATAAAAATAAGTATATTTCACTGAAGAAATAGAGTATCGATTACAATAATCGATTACTGTGAATGATTTAAACGAATGAACATAAAATACTTGATTGATTCAATCAAAATGAATAAATACATTGTAATCATTAACAATAAAAAACTACAATTAATATAGTAAATAACTGTGTGGCGTCCGCGTTTCCGAACGCTCCACAAAATGTCGACGGACGAGTTTCCGAACGCCCGCGCGCCCCATACAGAGTATGCACGTTCGGTAGCTCAAAAACAAATTGTGTTATAAATGATTAAGCACATAATTTATATTCATTTTAATATATTAATATACACTAAAGTGGTTGAATTAACACCAAAACTGTTTATTAAAACAAAATAACAATCACAGTTAAAAAATCAGCTGTATAGTATCTAGGTTGTTGTCACTTTGTTGAATAACCAAACTTTTACTAAATCTCTTATAATTCTGCTCTCAGATAGCCAAGATCAGCAAAATATTCGGAGATGGTTGGATAATATATAAGCTCTTAATTGACACCACTCTCATATTTTTACAACTGGGCCCAAGAATGTATGAAAGCGTATCCGTCTCCTTTGGTATACACGCTTAGCTAACAGACGTCATTCTAATTCCAACATGGCGGATCATCCAAGATGGCGGAAAAGTTATTTTTTCTGCACTACTACAGTATGGGTATCAAATGAAAGGGCTTGCCGAGGAGAACACGAAAACTATAAAAGCTTGTTTTTAAAAAGTTTTTTTATAATATTTTTTTTACATTATGATATTTGTTTGTAATCGATTGTCTACGATATAAGAGACGAGATGTGTAGAAACATTAATGTAAGATATCTACGTCTAGCAACACTATTTGCAATTGCAAAGTGAAGTCGAACTGCGGGCCACTCGACGCGACTTCAAACAATTTCGTCTGATGCACAGTTGCGCACTCCAAACCAAACTGGAGAGCACTGGCTGTGATTAAACCCGTCGCGAGGAGGCCGTGCTTTATTTGTACACTGTTTCATTAAAGTCCTGCAAGTTAGTTTCAAAAAATTTGTAGGTAAAGTAAATGTTGGCGCTACTGGCTTCGAATTTATTCGACGTTTCGTAGGATTTGTTTTGTGCAATCAAAACTTTATATCCTAGACAACCAATATTTAAATTAAATAAAACAATTGTTTAACATTCGACTTTCAGTTATTATTAAGCCGTTGTTTGCTATTCTTTCAAACATTTACAGAAAAAACATAGCATAATCACATTGACTGCTGTTCCAACCTAGTTGGTAGTTGCATCTTTTACAAAATCAATGGAATGTTATTATGATCTATTTACAGTGGTATCGTATAACTGTGTTTTAAATTAACGTTATAGGTAATATGTAGATTCTTTGAAATTTTCGTAAATAGGTAAGGGGTTAATGTTTCATACCTAAAACAATTTAATCTTGATTAATATATTATTTAACGTAAGTTAGGCAGAGTGGCAGCCAGACTGCACTGGATTACCTATGCATCAGATGCTTGGCACCAATGCTTAGTAGCGTTTCTCAAACTAATATCGTCACTACGTCTCGTAAACTTCCTAATAAACCGCGAATGGATTTGGGAGATGAACGCCCAAACTAATAGAAAGTTTTAATCCATTTATGGTTTTCATTGTAGAACATTTTTGTTGGGAAAATGTTATTGTAGGCGTTTGAAGATGAATTAAAATTGAATAAGTTTGGGGGTACCTCCGCCTATTTTTACGAAATTACTTCACAAAACGATCTTTAATAGCAATATATTGTCTCCAGAACGGTTTAACCGTGATTAGAAACATTTAACGAGTAGCTAACTAAATTAACTTTCTAAACTCACTTAGCTATTGCAATATATTCTGCAAACAAGCTTAGAAAGCTTGTAATATTTACGACGCCATATCATCATAATATTCCACAGATAATTGCGTACCCACCCTTATAAATATTTAATCATGAATAACATTCAATTACGCAGATTTCATGAAGTAAATAATGTATACTGCTTTTCGAATTAATATAGATTTAACTAATAAACTTGAATATATTAGCAGATAACAAATAATTTTAAATGTACGTTTTAACTGGCGTACAATCAGAGTTAGGCCGCCTTCAAATTACAATACAACACTTTATAGCGATGGTATTTTGTTAAATATTATATGTGTTTCTCAAACATTTGAAAAAGTTTGACAACGTTGTCCCTAGACAAGTGCAAGACTCTACAGAGAGTAGCGACCTCTACACATCCCTCTCCCCCAGTGCAATAATAATATACCTACATTTAATGTCGATAGAAACCTTTATAATAGACCTATAGTACCAATGTCTCATTTTCGTAGGTACGAGTAAGTTGTACATGTTTTTTAAATGTCTCCTTAATATCTGACTTTAGGAAAAACATCTGCCGCATACAGGGTACGATTACGTGCTAAATAGTATTGTACACATAACAAGGTAGAATTGGTTTTATGTAATTTTTAAATAATTAAATTATATCCAAGTACCCTCATATTAACCTTTAATTACAATTTTGTTTTATCTGTGTCGGGTGGCACAGACTTGCAAACTTTGTGCCGAAAACTCTATGATACGATAAATAACTTTATTTCATGCAAACTTGTAAGTGCTGTGTGTACGGAGTCAGCATATGGACTATTACTTTAATACGGAGAAGCTAATGTTTTGTGTTATGAAATTGGCGAGCTATAGGATTTTAGAATAGTGTTGTGATCGTGCCATCAAGCCTGGAGATCTATCAACAAAACTGAAGAATATGCTATCGTCAATGTGCTGGTAAGTACATACTTATTATCATTATTTAAGAGTGCCTAAATCAATATTTGAACTTCATCCTTAATTTAGGGACCAACCTTATTTTTTAAATATTTGCCTGACTGAAAGATTGATCCGAATGACCTCTAAACATTTTTTAGAATGAGACAAGTACGAAATGGGTACCTATCAATTCCAATTAAGTACCTACGGTAAATAGAATTCCCATCTCAAATAAGCAATTCAATGTTTTAATTTACAAAGTAATACATAAAATCAATTACCGAAACATTGCTTTTGTTACGCCGGATTTATGTTTCGCGAAAGTGTTAATACCTCGAGGTCTCGAGGCACTGGGATCCAAAATGGCAAAGTTACGAAGCCGTCGCTACCCGTTGGGATAAAAGTCTTTGGCACCCTCCGCTTTTTTAGGGTTCCTGATGTGCGCCAAGACTAGACGTAAGTTACAGAATTGATTTTGTCTCTTTCTCTCGTATGAAATAATACAGAGAGCGAGCGAGCGATCTTGTCATCAGTCTTAGTATGCGTGCTAACCCCACAGATCTCAAAAAGAAAAACGTCATTTTCACTCTTCTGTCTGTAAGTTAATAGGTTACGTTTTATACGGAAACTTGCAATAGTTTTTGGTCTGTTAAATATTTTAAGAAGTATTACCAAATAACTAGTAAGTACGGAACTTTCGTTGCGCAGACCCTACTCGCGCTTGGTTTTTTTATAAGCATATACGTAGATAGACAAATATAATAGAGGTTTCCGAGTATTCTCATTACGGTACCATTTCGCCCCCTAATGGAAGTGAACAATAAAATGTCTATAATATGTCTATAAAATGTCTATAATATTATAGACAATGATGTATATGTTCACTTGATTAGAACATGGGTGTTTGAAGTCTGCTGTTTCTTTTATCTTGGTTTTGTTGTACAGTGTAGGGAAATGGTGCATCTCTACATTACCATTCGTTCTTATATTATTACTAGTGGCCCGTCCCGGCTTCGCACGGGTGGACATGTTTTTTAAACATTTTGGGATAAATAAATATAGCCTATGTTACTCAGTGTTAATGTAGCTGCCTAACGGCAAAATAATTTTTGAAATCAGTCTAGTAGTTTTTAAGTTTTTTCGTCACGTACAAAAATACAAACCTTTCCTCTTTATAATATTAGTATAGGTAGATATCGTATTAATTATTCACATAAGACATGTCAGTATTTAAAATATCGATGTTATTTATTCTATATAAAAGGACATTCCTTAGATGGTGGTAGCCGAGTGGTCGAACGCACGCCTTGCAAATCAAAGTGTGCAGGTTCAAACCCCGGCTCGCACCTCTGGGTTTATGTGCGAATCTCATTTTCATCCGAGATTACCTACCACTAGCTATGAAACGGTGAAGGAAAACATCGTGAGGAAACCTGCACGTCTATAGAAAGGCGTGTGAAGTTCACCAACCCGCACTGGGCCAGCGTGGTGAACTATAGCCCAAATCTCCCTCGTATTGAGGGAGAATGTGCCCGGTATAATGGCAATAGGCTCGCCCCCTATTACATTGGGACCAAAAATACATCGGCGAAGTGTGGGCGCACTACAGTGCACCTCTGCCTACCCCTTCGGGGAATACAGGCGTGATGATGTATTTTATTTATAGATGGCATTGATTTTAAAATTGTCGTCTTTATTTATGTCTGGCAAGAGGTATCCTCCTTAAATCGGGTGTCAGTCAGGCCTGGCCGTGAGTGAAGAAGGCTTAATACATTGGACTCAAAATAAGAAAATAAGTTTAAGCCGAACGTTGTAGGCGCCAAATCAACAAGACTTTTAAGAGCTTACTTAAAGGTCACGAAACGAAATCGAGTTACTCTGCAAATACCTATATACTCACAATATTCATAAAGATTAAATGTCTGTGGCAAAAGACTTGAGACCTACCGTATTAATTCCCTCAAGTCATCGATATTATCTCGTTGGAAAGTACGGTTCTTCTATTAGTTATTACAAAATGTTTTGTTAATAGCAACAAATGTATGACGCTTCTAAACGCTGTTCGTGTATGCCTTAACTTTAACCAGATTTAAGAATCCTTAACTAATTTGGTATGTATAAGTATAGAAAATCAACTTCTTTCTTTTGTTTTACTCCATCTGTGAGTGACCAACTCGATCCGTAACTTGAAGGTGAAACTCGATTACGTTTGGTTGCTTGCTCACGGGAGTTAATGAAGCTTCTTCTGAACTCTATTTAACTACACTCACTGTACCTCTCTCTACTTTACTCCTTTGTACAAACCCAGGACAACTTTTAATAAGATTTTTTTTTTATGATTTTATCTTCTTTTATAAGTAAGTTAACTGATAGGTTGTACTTGCGATATATCTACTCAATGATAAAAATCTTTTTGAGGACTGGGTGCTCTTTTTTTGCATGGAGCTTTTACCATCTGACTATTTCACAATTTGCGACTAAATGTTTGACATAAACGATAGCGACTTGCGAATCCTAAATACCATGGGCCCGATTTTCGTTTGATAGACATGATCTCTATTCGAGATATGTCGAAAAAAACTAAAAAGGACAACCAATTTGATGTTTTGTTTCGACGTATCTCGACTATAGATTAAAGTCTTTCAAGCGAAAATCGGGCCCCATATCTACGTATAAACCCCCGGTAGAGCTACTGTTATAGGTAGTAGTCATTGGCTCAAATTTTGTTTGCAAACTATCGTCAAATATAGCTTAACCATGGCTAAACTACATTTGACAACACTAGAATATGGCTTTCTCGCTCATATATAATGGCAACGGGAAGGACGGAAATACAAATAGTTAAGTTTGGTCCCATAAAAATAGTACCTACCACTTTGAGAGGGCCACCAACACACCTACACCAGCCTCAAACAGACACCGACGCGATCTCGCCGGCGAGGTCGAGGAACCCCCTCTTCCGCTCGTAGGTGCATCTTTGCACCTAGGAGCGCAGTAACTACCTCTCCCCTCACGGTAACTGCCCAAGCCGAGGTCGTGCCCTCTGTGGCGCCCTTGAGCTAGTTGCTACCCTTTTTTCCGCCCTTAAGGCCTTGGTTGGAGTGCACTCTGCGCTCGCCACTCCTCCGGTAAAGCTGTAAAGGCCACCTCACGGCCAAAAGTGTAAGTCATTCAAAAAAAAAAAAAAGAAGTACCTACCACTATCATACATCGAGAACATAGATCATAATCGGTTTACAGTGACATAGCTACCTTATAACGATCAATCGATCAGATAAGATCAGTATAAGATACCGTGGTCAGTGACGTTTTGATGAATTGCCTGTCCGTTCACCGCTTCTGTACGTCCGTCACAACTCTGGTAGGTAAGGTACCTGCGTCTTCGATCATTCACGTTTGTTCTCACCGGCCGTTTCAACATTGGTAGGCATCCTGAATACAATCATGTCACTGTTACCGGATTAGCATACATCTGAGGCTATCACTATCTACTACCGCCTTTTACGTAATTAATTAAGTGTATACAAAAATTATGACTACTTATACTTTTTATATTTATTACCTACCTACTTACTTTGTTTTCGTCAGGTTTTCTTTTATGTATACTTCAAGGATAAATAATAGTAAAATGACATTGCTAAAACATAAAATTTCATCAAAAAAATATGGCCTTGAGGATACTGTAGACTAGTCATTATGATTGTGGATTAGTTAGATAGATTGATTAGTTAGAATTTTTTCTCAACAAAGAAAAATAAAGCAGATTATCATTTCAATTCAGTGTTTTCATTGTTATATTTATGGAAAAAGGGCCGATATATCTATAAAATTTAGACACAATATAATTTGTTATTACTTATCGTTATATAGTGCCTACTTATAACAATTTAAGTAAAGCGGGTGAGTGCTTGCTCTCAGTCGAAGCAAAGGCCAAAGGTGGTTGATTAGTAGCGCCCTATTCCACGAACTGTTAGATCTTTGAAAAGGACTTGTTGTTAAATATTATAATGCCTGGAATACATAAAACAGTACCTACTTGTTACACTGTACATAAGTAACACTCAAACAAAGGTACAATTTTAATGATATGACATTACTAGCAAATCAATCAATCAGATGTTTTCACATACAGTTCTAGTCCCGTTAGCCCTTCCCACTAAGCTAAATGCTTGTGCCAGGGGTGGGTAACGTCAATAGTTTAATAGATAAGGTGGGTTTTGTACTGGGGACCTATCAGTTACGAGGGCGACCCGTGTAACCACTAGGCTATGCCGCGTATTTAAGGGTGATTGAGTAATGACGTCACAAAAGGGAAATTAACCGATTGCATAAATTTGAGGCGATCAATTTGGGTTTTAGATACAAAATTATCATAGTAGGTAGCGTGCTTGACTGGACTGTAACTAAAATATTTGGCTCGTTTATGGTCATAAATAACCGAGACATACCCGAGGCGTTGGCAACAGGATAATTCGTTTATGTTGTGCTTATCTTTATCTTCGCACGTAGAGATGAAGGAGACGCTGATACCGCTACTAAAGAGACTATTTTAGCTAAGGTAAAAAATAATAAAAATGCACAATGACATTCCTAATCAACGTTTTAAATGTGATACGATTACCTATGTCTAAGTAGATGTAGATAGATACCAATTGAGCTGTTAATTATATACCTATTCAATGGCTGTACACGATTTTAGTGGACATACGAATGTATTAATACGAATATATAATTGGAATGGCAAATGGAAGGCATCCCCTGAAAATCTGTATCAAATGAAATCCACTTATTTATCGAGATGTGATACAAGTGTGCGGCGGAGGATATTGCTCGCAATATTGCACTCAACGCGACATCAACCGTTTCCTATTGACGATGAAATCGGAGTTCCTACGATTTGTAGCGATTCTGTACGATTTTCGAAGTAACAGAAATATCAAATGAAAGAAATGGAAATAAATTTCCTTCCATTTTAATTCCTCTACGTATTGCGTAGTAACCTAAGAAGATAAGTATTAATTATACACTCAGATAAGCAGACGATATGAATTGGTAGGTACCTAACCTAATGAAATTGGATTAGTAAAGCAAATGCCTAGTAGGTGCGTGAGAACGAGCTAAAACTCTTTAGGTAAATTTCATTGAAACTAGGTAAGATATTATAATTTGAAATGTAAAAATTCTGATAAAAATATAATCTAGTCTTCTTTATGATAATTATTCTGCCATCATCGATAATGATTACGCTACCGTTCATCAAGCGATTTGGAATAGGTACGTAAGCGTCGATAAGGGTAGGAGAGGGTGACATCCGCCAGCCGGGGCTGACGTCCGCTCCCCGTGACGTGACGCCGACAGCCACTCCAATCTGCGAAACTCACTCGAGTGTGTCACGTCTGACGTGACAGCACACCGACACTGGTTTTAAATAAGTAGTTCCCTATCTGTGTGTAATAGTCGTCTGAAAATATATAATAGACATGCACTGCTTATAAAAAACTGGATATTGTAAGTACAACTCTGGATGTTGGAACTTGTCTTGCTTGCATTTTGCATCAGAGACCAAAAAACATTAGGGATTTTTAATACGCTGCGACAGAAGGTTATTGAAACAGGTTTAGAACAGATTTCTTAATCACGGAGTTATTATTGAGACTCCTGTAAAATATCAAAAATAAATTGAATTATATAGATAACTGAATTATACAATGACATATACTTATATGTGTACAATTACTTATTAGGTCATTGGCACACATGCAACTGATGTGAAAAAAGTTGACGCAACTCTATCTAAATATAATATTACAAGGTAAACATAATTTCTATTTGCTCATGATATTGGCAAATCGTATTTAATCGAGCAAACCTAACCACAAATATTGTCACGCCATATTATTAAGTTCGTAAAATAAATGTACCGGTACAAACTTATGGAGATTTTTAAACTTGGCCGAATTCCATTGAGATGATACGCCGCGAGATAAACAATGAATCTCAGGACAAAGAAAGAAAACAACAAAGATATCCCAACAGCACTGTACGTGGCAAAAACACATTAAAACAAAGGATTTCAGGTACCTACCTACTTAGGTTTATGTATGTTAATGCAAGTTTGGGAATTCCAATTAGGTAATTTTGAGACCATACTTACCATATCTTTAAGATTCTCACAAGTATTCACACACATCATACATAAAAATATGAGATAATAGTAGTGTCGATATCTCCGTAGGTATGTGTAGTGTAACGATATTCCTTGTTGGCTGCCATCTTCGTAAACAATTTTTTTATTTCATACAATATCGAAAACATGTTCAAATTCAGGTTTTGGTATATATACCAAGTTCAAAAATCTACGTACAGTTATTCTCCAAGTAGTGGACCCAGAGCACTTCACTTTATTCCGCAATTTCCAGTTAAAGCCGCCGAGGATCGGCTAATCGACTCTTTCGGGTGTAAATAAAGATTAAAAATCACTCGGCTGGCTCTTCAGCGCCCCTCTCCAAAGCGTTTTGAAGATGAGGGGAATGAAATTTTGCGAGGGACCGCAAACATAATTCAACTTATTACATATAACAAGTATCGATTTTAAGAGCACGACTTACAGAATATTCTTACGCGACTTAAACATTTTAAAACGGTACGATTTATATTTATGACAGATTCTTTTCATAGTTTTAGCTTTATAATATGTAATTTAGTAGGTACCTTTTATGTGTATGAGAAAGTTACAAATATACCTACTATTCTTACTCCCTCTTTGGCGTATATACTTACCTATGTTACCATTTATTTATCTACCATGGCTTTAATTAGGTACTGAAAGTATAGAATATATATAACCACTTACATCAAAACAAGCAAAGATATCAAACACATAAAGGAGACGGGGATCTCTGGGCCCAATTGTAATAAGTTGAGATATGGTTTAAAAAAGCGGTATTTTTTTCTGTTTTATAATATAAAAAAATCAGCTCAATTCACAATCTGGGAAACGAGAAATCATAAAAATAAGTTTATTTCACTAAAGAAATAGAGTATCGATTACAATAATCGATTACTGTGAATGATTTAAACAATTGAACATAAAATACTTGATTTATTCAATCAAAATGAATAAATACGTTGTAATAATTAACAATAAAAAACTACAATTAATATAGTAAATAACTGTGTGGCGTCCGCGTTTCCGAACGCTCCACAAAATGTCGACTGACGAGTTTCCGAACGCCCCAGACAGAGTGAGCACGTTCAGTAGCTCAAAAACAAATTGTGTTATTAATGATTAAGCACATAATTGTATTCATTTTAATATATTAATATACACTAAAGTGGTTGAATTAACACCAAAACTGTATATTAAAACAAAATAACAATCACAGTTCAAAAATCAGCTGTTTAGTATCTAGGTTGTTGTCAGTTTGTTGAATAACCACACTTTTACTAAATCTCTTATAATTCTGCTCTCAGATTGCCAAGATCAGAAAAATATATGAAGATGGTTTGATAATATATAAGCTCTTAATTGACACCACTCTCATATTTTTACAACTGGGCCCAAGAATGTATGAAAGCGTATCCGTCTCCTTTGTGCGGATATTTTCAACGAGAACGCTGTGAATATTCATATTTCAATAACAGTACTCAAAAGCTTCATAATATGCAAAGGGGCTCTGCAACGTTCGTCTACATCGTTCTCCATGTTATAAAGCTATAGTTACACTACAAAACTACTCTGGGAATTAATACCGTGGAAGACTATAAATAAGCATCCGTGAGCCGCCATAAAAACGCTTTCGTTGCTGAACATTTATTGATACAATATTGGTTCAGACCTCACAGACAGTTTACTGCCTGTTCCTGATAACTAAGACTGCTTTCACAATGTCGATTTAAGTCGCACGATTGTAGCTGTTGTGTGGAATTGTCGATTGATTTACTGGCGAGTGGTAAACTGCTGCAAATGCACGAAGTCTTCTCAAATTAAACGGGATTTCAAGTGAATGGTTGGTTGCTTTGTTTTTACATTTTCGATGGGGGTGCCAATAGTCGATGACTATTCGTTTAGCTGCATCTCTGTTATATAAACAGGGAAATAAAGTAAATAAGTTTTCACCGCTATGACTAAAACTGTTTACGGCTGTATGTATCTATACATTCGAATCTAAAGTCACGCAAAATATTTAAATGATTAAAAGCGCCTACTACCTGTGCCTGCATACTCATCAAATTAAGCGGAAATCGCAGTAAAAACGTGCACCAATGTGAATGCAGTTCAATTAATCGAATAAAACTTTCGATAGCCGTACGATCATGTAGGAAGCGATGGTATTGTGTAACGAATGTTATGCAACCACGTGCATGCGGTATTAATATTAATATATCACTCGCCATTGTTCGTAGATCGCAGTTGACGCTGACAAGTGCTTTAACACGGCTTTAACTCAATTTACACTTGACCGTTGGCATACTCGCTTTTGCAAACGGATGCGGGCTGATGTTGAATATTTTTTACCTATTGTACATTTAACAATAACCAACAAAATTAAGATGTCAATATGCCATTAAAATTGTCTACTTTGCAACTATTTCAAAATTTTATGGTTTTGAAATTATCGACTTGGCGAGTTACTGCCATGTCCCCAATATTAGGAAAACAACTTTTTTTGCGCTATAATTACTTTAGGTAGTTATAAATTTGATATATGTATCGAATGTTGGATAGAATAATTATTGTCGCGGTGATAGGCTAGTCAACATCTGTTTAACTGCTATCCATACAGGGCTCCCCTTCACAATAACACCACGATGACTCCACCAAATAAAATTCGCTACAAAGATATCGAAAACAATGTGAACCAAGTCGAGTATTGCTACCATAAGTTTGAACTGGTTATAACACTCGCTTGCTGTTAAGTCTACGTAAAATATTCGTCAACACTAACAAGTTGCTTTCCAATTTTACGTAGTTCGCTGCGATAACTCTCAATTAACTTATATTAGGTACACTGAATTGCCCCTCTAGATAACTGCTGTAATGGAACGAAATAATGAAATAAACATAAATGTGATTACAATATCCCTCGTAGGAGTAGGGTTGCTGGTGTATGCGGATAATCCGCCCTGGGCCAGTCCGAGCACGCATCGCTATTGATGGCAGATTTATTGTATACAAAAATACGTGTGTCATTTGATAAGGTCGCAGGTCGGTATGTAATTTGGAGCCGGGGTATGAGGATGGAATCGTAATGAGATGGGTGTATTGGAATGTTAGATAACTTGGCTGTGATATTTTTTTATGTGCAAAAGATATCGTATGTAGGTATATCCTATTTGTCTTATCTGATGGACAAACCTCAAGCTGGGGAGCTTGAGATTTGTTTAAGGGGTTACTGTCAGAACATATTCTGTCTTGAGCTTGTTTTGGCTACATGCATTTTATCCGCAAGGGTATTTATTACATAGGCATAATCGTCGCTTCATCTCCGCCTCGATCAAGTACAAAATAGCAATTGTATTTAACTGGTTCTTATTCTCTTTTTTAATAAGTACCGATCAATATTCCCGTTACATTGGACTGAAAGTATAGCTCATTAGGTAATGCCTATTATGGATATGTACTGTAGACAGCGGGACTCAGCCAGCTAGCGGACATAGACAGGATAACTAACATTAAGCTCGACAATATTTAAATGTATGGTTCATTAAAGTACTTACTTCCGTATCTTGCTAGTAGCCTTTAAACATAGAGTATTATAATGCATGGAGAACCTTTAACTTATGTAGAGATTATTTTTAGTTTATGGTCGAACCGTGAACAATGCGATTTAATTAACTGCGTATATTGAGGTCTCTCCGCGCTCCCCTTAACAATAAACCTGTGACTCTTCTCCAGTTTAACGATTGTTTTATATTCACTGATCGGAAACGACTACGATAAATATGTGTATAGAAAATTAATTGATTTTCAGGAGATATAGGTGCCGACTAAAACTAATAGTAGGGCTGCTGGCTTAGATAATATTTTCAAATAAATACATACCTACATATTACATAGATTCACGTTTTAGGTATATATTACCTACCTCGGAAACTGTGCAGTTGATAAAATAAAAAAAATGCATGATTAAAGTACCTAGGGATACTTAAGTGTATCCCAAAGATAGACCTAGTGCCAATCACAATCCTTATTAGTTTAAAATTAATTAATATATAATAAGATATGGCGTCATTATATGGTATAGGTACATACAACAATAGTTAGTGCGTTGTTAAATTGGACAGATAATTTATTCTGCTGTATTAAGCAATGGCACCTTCAACTACCTCGAAGACGGAGATTAGCTAGACGTAGATAGATTAGCTTATAAGTACTTAAGGCGGACTTTTTTATTATCAGATAAACTGTTAGTGTAGGTAGACAGATGTCACAAACAGCACACAATACATTTTTCCAATCAAAACATAGGGTTAAATTCATTACTTGAGCACATTACTAGTAGTTACGACTAACGTTAGCTCCTCCTACTAAACTAAATGCTTGTTTTTTTTTTTTTGAATGGACTACGCTGTTGGCCGTGAGTTGGCTTTTACAGCTTCACCGGAGGAGTGGCGAGTGCAGAGTGCGACTCCAGCCAAAGCCTTAAGGGCGGAAGAGGAGGGCAACTAGCTCAAGGGCGCCACATGGGGCACGACCTCGGCTTGGGCAGTTGCCTTGAGGGGAGAGGTAATGACTACGCTACTAGGTGCAAAGATGCACCTACGAGCAGAAGAGGGGGTTCCTCGACCTCGCCGGCGAGGTCGGTGTCTGTTTGAGGCTGGTATAGGTGTGACTAAATGTTTTTATTAGGAGATAACTCATCTCAATAGTTTGCCCAGGATCGAGATCGAACCCATAACCTAACTGCTGTTGTATATGGTTTGTACATAGACTGAAATGTCTATAAATGTCTATATTTTTCGAACACAAACAACGCAATTAACCATGAGATAATTATTATATCAGCATACAGGAATGCGAGTGGCTAAACGCCCCAGTAATAAGATACCGCAAGCACTTGCCCTAACATGGACAAAACATACTGGCGTGAGCGAATTCATTGATATTTTTTCCAAATATACCTACTCCGTGTCATAATTTAACTCGGCGTTTTTCCAGACAAACTCTGGATTGCCATAATTAAAGTCCCAAGTTACTGTATTTCTAGGAACAACTAAAAATGACCTAATAATTTTTATTTTATTTAGCAATTTTCAAAAATTATGAACTGAGCTACGACTTTTTAAAGCAGTTGTTGCTGTATGCTGTATTTTCGATGTCTGGTGTACCTGAACGCCGTATATTACGACAGTTACCGTATCAAGAACAACGCTGACTTAACTACAGATTCAGTGGTAAAAACACGGGAACACGCGAGTAAATTCGGTTGCATTTCGCCATCTTTATCATAGTGATCATAAATTTTTATTATAATGTGTATGTATTGAATTTGTCCTTGCTATTAATTACTTCACATTGGCTGAAATTCCCGCTAAATGCAGATGGAGCCAATCCTCATCTTATTTTCCATTAAAATGATATTTAATGGAAAATAAGATAAGGAATGACTTCATTCATGGAATTTCATTCATTTCGTCAAAAAAGAAGAAGAAGAATTTTGGTAGCATCAACGATGACATTTCGTTGTGAAATATGCTTCTTCAATTAATTATTACAGTCCGTTTTAATGGCATTTTTAATAAAAATGTCGTCGTGCGCGTCTTAACGCCCCTATATGCGCAAGCCTTTATCAGTTATCGATAGCTTGCTGAATGCCAGATACAATAGTGTGACAGCCTAAGAACGCCCCATCAATGAAGTTATTTATTATGCCGATATTTTAAGTGATAATGTTGGAACAATGTATGTATCATCTGAGTACAAATGTGTGTGTGTGTGTTATTATTAGGGCATGACGTCCAATATAGCCACCACTTGACAATACTAACTTGAGAATGGGATATCAGTGTTCTTTCGTCTAACGTGGATAGATTAAAATGATATATTGTGGCCTAATGGACTGGTACAAGAAAACAACAAGGAGTCTGTTGAATTCTAACTTTATTATTAGAACAAGTAGGTACTGTGGAAGAAAAAACACGGAAAAAATCTCGTAAAACTCTCTTTTATTGTGTTTACTACATCTACTTATACAATTCGTAACATTTAGGTAAGTATTTGTCTATTTTTACTCATTAGAGGAACGGCAACATAATGCAACTGTGTCAAAAACTATTGTGTGTAAATCTAACAAGGATTGTTTAGTAGACTGAACAACACGTGAGGGTCGTCGCTGTTTTTATTCAGTATACAATACTAGTATAATACAATTGCCACTTGGCTCTTGGCTTTATCCCATCCCAGGTACAAGGTTAAGGTCAATCGAATGGACAGTGAAACAATACTTGACAACAATGCATTTTTCGAGCGCATGACTGACCGTGAATCAGCGCACGGTGTCTCCTAGCTTATCCGTATGACAAATAAGGCAGAGGTGTGCCACCGTGACTCAGTACAGGGTGCCAATTTTCGGATGAGCGGGACATCATCTGTAATTCGACATATGTTGAAACAGAACGCCAAATTGGTCGTATATTTTCGTTAGAGATAATGTCGATCATGCGAGAATTTGGCCCCAGTACCTACGGAGGATGCAATTTCGAAATGTTAAAGTTATTCCATCCGTGAAGACTTAAGAGCGGCTTCAAATATAAGCTACGCAGAATCCTCCCCAAGAATAGCTGATGCCAACATCGAGCTAGTTCAATAGCATGACCAAAATAGACTCCAGTCTGACGCATGAGCTAGAGCCGTCATTGATACGAAGCGTGCACTAAAATAGGACATAACTTTAAAGCTTACGGTTGACGCGCTAACTTATTGGTGTCAGATAAGTTAACTGGCAACATATTCGGAATTCAATGTGGCAGACAAAGGATTCTTATTCGATTGTCAATGTAACACAGACGTCGAGATAGAGCGCACCCGGTGACCTTGCGTGTGCGTCGATCGTGGCGTCGCAAGAGAAATAGCCGGACGGGTCGCGATACGCGGAATACTAAGGCAGGCGGCGCCCGCGCCGGCGCCACAACCCGACAGATTCCCATACGAACATGGTAAACACGCCATTGTGTGCCAAAAGAATATAAACGACCTTTAAAAATACCCTTCAAATATATGTACCTCACTTAGAGTTAAATCTCTCTAAGTCGGTACACCTACAATATAAAGATTTCGCAACAATATTGATAAGACGATGATAGATGCGAAATGTCACGCTTGCGCTGCGATTACGCCGCGGATACAAATTCGCTTCGTAAACAAAGAAACCTAACATATTTTACATGAATGATGCTCGAGCGGTATGCGACGTTACCTTCCTTGTTTTAAGATCATCTTTACACTGGCTGAATAACATTATCTCGGATAGAAGAGACACACCTGCAGGCGCCGTAATCCGTAGACGCAGGATTATTTTTAACCCCTGCTCCTTCAGAAGGGTACTCGGTAAATACTGCTGACGAGATATAACGTGTAGATTAGAAACACTATCTAGGTATGGATCTAGCGTACCGAGCCGCTTGCGTACATTTTATTTTAGAAAGTACCACGAATTTATCGCGCCCGTCATATCGTGGCTGAAATATACTTTAATAAAGGATTTTAAATTGCTTTCAAAGACCCGGACTCACAATAGGCAATCACGCAGCCGATAAAGCATTAATAGGTGTGTAGGCGGTACAATTACCAATTTATTTCGCAAACCGATAACTTTCAAATAAGCTGATTCACAACAATACTCATGATACTCTATAGGAAAAGTATGCCCGCAACAAATCAGTGAACTCAGTACTCTGTAAACACAAGGCAGCAACAGTTACCAAAGAATAACCGAATGTTACTTAACTTCATTTCCGTGCGTCTAATTAGGCTCGCAATTAAAATCCGTTGTTCAAAAAAAGTTTATTAAGATGCTGTATTCGTCGAAGCGTAATAAAGTTGGAATGGTAATTAAAAGCACGAAAATAGGTACTCTCCGGTAAGAAGCGAGCGTGCAGAATGCAGCTGCGCATTTGCAGTCAACACCACCTTGGAGAAACACTCAAGATTTATGTTAGATGCGTGAGAGCTACTCCGAGTCTCTCGTCTGAGCCCGTGCAAACTTAATGCCAAGAAGTGCTAAAACTTGTTTGTGCTTTGAGAAGTTTAGCAGTGGAGTTGCTAAAGACCATCCTACAACTGTTTACGTAACGCTCCGATGAATATTCGAAGCTTATTCAACTGAGGGTGGCTAAAAATAGGGGCTCTCGGGTGCGTGTGCACTGCAGAAATTAGCTGTAGGGTACCCGAGGAAATGGCGTGCTAATTGGGGCATAGTATTCTCTACTCTCCACATGATTGCTGCTGACTGGGAAATCTAAGCTTGTTGTAGGAATTTTTATTATCTAAGGCTAGTTACAGGATTATTTTTTAAACGAGACTTAATAAACTGTTTTTTAACTTTAAATACTTTATATCAAGCCTATCGTTCATCAAATTCTATTAGGCATTCTTTTTGTAAATTTCAGAAAGGAAATGCGACGCTGACGATTACGTTACCCTGCAACCATCTACTCTAACGAGTTCGGTGGTCACCGTGTCCGCCGTCTGATTGCCAACTGATTAGTCCTGGCACACACTGTTCGGTCAACGGACACAAATCACCATGACAATCCGTCATGTGCGCACACCCTAACAGGACAAATAGAGGGTTGGGTCACACTCACTTCTTATATTGTAACTATAAATCACTCTCTCTTGTAAGAACAACAATTAAGTATTAACCCCTAAAGTTAAACAAAGGAAACAACAGTGTTCATAATTAATTTTAATGCGTACCTATAGTGAAGGGTGACGTACAATGTGGTAACATTGTAGCGTTGGTATTACTAGCGGATTAAAAATATTATGAAATCTTGCCACAATCACAATAATTACTATGTAAAGAAAAAGGTAATAAGTAGCTAAGAATAGGAAAGCACTAAGTTTATCACGGTTGTTTGATAAATAAAAGCTCTACATAACTCGCAAAAAGCTCTACATGGCGCAAATACAACGAATTATCAAATTTTTCTTCGACTGTCAGAGGTTTAATAATGTTTGCTAATCGATGATCCGCATGTTGGGCTGAGGAGATATTGCTCATGGCTAACGGTTTTCTAATAGGTAGCTGACATTTATATCTCCACCAAACGCACTTACGAAAAAAGATTCTGGTAATCGATTAATCTCTCAATTCCTATTCCTCCGCCACTGTCGTCCGCTCTCAGTTTTCGGGAAACGCAGCCCTAGGGCGGGGGAGCCGGGGCGGGTGGTAACGAGATGGCCGGTCACGCGCGGCTGGGCGGCGCAGATAGCGCGCCCTCCATCACCGCCATATTACAACACTCCATAATGTCGACCAAAATGTGACTCGGATATAAAAACGATGTTTACGAAGTTCGAGGTCACTTTATGTGCTTGCTCTTGATCTACAGACAAGGCTATTAGGCACCAGTATCTTTGGTTCAATATTCAGTGAAACATATTTTATCTTTGGACTAAAAAAAAATGATTAATTTGTGCTAATGATTATTAGCCAAAATACTCTCATAAATATTATTAGCAAAGTAATTAGGTACGTACATATTATTTGCGTCCCCTTTTTCATAACATAGTAATTTGTGGTTTTACGGGCATTGGAAAGTAATGTTATTTTGCAAACTTAATTTCACATGACACGTCAGAGAAATAATTTTCAGATATGGATCAATAATTCCGGATATTACACCTACGCCACAACATTTTTTTACCTAACTCTATGTCACCTAACCTAACCGAGTTCAGATAGAATAGTGCCGAGTTACCACACTTTATTACAAAATCGTGCGGCAACCAACGTTACTTTATATGTGCGAGTTCTGAAAACAAAGGGAATAAAACACTAGCTAGGAGCGGCCGCCTCGCTAGGGATGCAGGCAGTGCCAAAAAATGTCGATAATTAAAAAAGTATTGATATCGATTTGGACACGTGGGTGATTTTATTTAAATACAATGAACCGTATAATTTTTTTTTGTGTTTGTTTATAATTCATTTAAATAAATTACAAACTAGCAACATAATTTCTAATAATCGAGTGACAGTAATGTAAAACCATAAAAAACAAGTATTTTTAATCAAACGGAAGGATTATGTTTAATTCGGCGGTTTAGTCAGTATCAACAACGGTGTTGCTATTGAAAATATATCGCATTTTATCCATTTTGGATACTTGATATCTTATATCAACGTATCTAAATAATAGATATCGCCATAAAATATCGAAATAACAATAGATGGTATCGATACAGCCATATTTACTTACAAGCCCATGCCTCGCCACTTCCAATCAGTGATATTGACAGGGGACTGGTTCGATTCCAATCCTCATCATTTTATTTCCATACAGTGACACTCCTGGGCCCCAAGTCCGCTAACACTATTGTTGCGGAGTTGCTATAACTTCATTTTTCAAAGCATTAAAACAACATCGTTTATCTATGGTAGCTAAAATATAACCAGTGTAGACATTAGACATTGTCACCTTGAAGGCATTAGACTGGTCATATTATGTCTACCATTGATAAAATATAATGGTCATCCGCCATCTTTATCACTGTCATTATCCATTTTTATTTATAATGTGTATTTATTGAATTTGCCCTTGCTATTAATTACTTGACATTGGCGAAATACTCGCGCTAGTCGCAGGTGATGCCATTCCTCATCTTATTCCATTAAATATCATCATTTCGCTCATTTCGTTAAAAAAAAAAAAAAAAAAAAAAAAAAATGTTTTTGTGCCTTGGAAAATGAAGTCATAGCAACTCCGCAACAATAGTGTTAGCAGACTTGGGGTCCAAGAGGGTCACTGTATGGAAATAAAATGATGAGGATTGGAATCGACCCAGTCCCCTATCAATATCACTGATTTGAAGTGGCGAGGTAAAGGTTTGTAATGTGATTGTATTGTGATGATATGTAGAGATGCGAACATTCCCGCAAAACTATTAGATGATATTCACGACTATTGAAACTACTTGACAATGATAGAGTGTGTGGATGAATGCTACAGAACTAGATAATTGATTACGTTACTGATTTATGTGTAAGACTCCAGTCACACGGTAAATCCGACTATCCGATAATTGCGAGTTTAATGGCAACGAATATGCAGCAGGCGAGTTCTGTAAACCGTCAACACGTGTGAACGCTACAAAATGTTCTGCCATAATAATCACATCACATCCGTAATAATTATAGTGCAGTCGGCTTTACTGTGCGTATAGAGCCTTAGGTAACTTAGTGAAAACTTTTTCATAGAAATATTTGTCAGAAAGACATGACTTTGTATGTGCCGACGATTTTGAAATAATTAAGCTTTTACGTAGTTCCAGAATAAATAATTAAATCTGATGGACACCGAGATTCTTGTAGCTATTAACTTTATTACACAAACAAAGCTTTCATTTGTAGTTGCGCTCGAATTGAGAAAGTCCAGTTCATTACATCTTCCCTGTATAATTCTCATTGTTTGTTTATTCGAAACTCAAATAGCCGACTGGTTGTTGACCGAAGGTACCGAAATCCCAACTTAGTTTAATTCTGAGTGATGCCGAACAGTTTCCATTGCTACAAATGGTTCAAAAGATAATAAAGTGAACAAGCTTGAAGTTTGAATTGCTTGAAATTTGAAGCTCCGTAAGGCAATTGCAGTTTTTATTAAACAACTTTTCTCATAAAAAATCGTACGTTTGTAACGATGCTAAGTTTTCAAGTTACAGTCCCTTTGTAATTTAGACCGCTGTCTTAGTTTTGTTGTGTGAATGCGTAGTTTAAATATGTTTTCGGTGTCAAGAATAACATGCAAACGTAAATATGTCCCATGTGGGGCGACATATCCGCAATAAACACATGTACAACACACACATACGTCATTGGCCTGTGTTTTGTGCTTTTATTGTGTCTGATTTGAAATCTCAACATATGGAGCTCGCGCAGCTTAAATGGTAGACAGGATGGAATTTGTTCCAGTCCTTTTATATTTATTCAATTGTATCTACCAGGGGTGGAAGTCTGTAAACACTATCGTTGTGGTTTTGCTATGACTTCATATTTTAAGGCACTAAAACAACATGTTTTATCAATGGTAGATAAAATACTACCGATGGAGACATTAGACATTGTCTCCTTGAAGCCATTGGACTAGTTATATTCTAGCTACCCTTGATAAAAGATGTTGTTTTCGTGCCTTAAAATATGAAATCATAGCAAAACCACAACTACAGTGTTTACATACTTCCACCCCTAATCTCTACCTAAAGTATAAGACTGCTGTGTGACCCGAAACCTAGTAGGATTTTTGTCGTCTTCGAACCAACAATCTTTTCCGTAATGAACATCGGTGACTGGACTACGTACCTAAACTTCCCAGGTTATATTCTGTTTATTCACAAACACCTATTATTAAGCTAACGGCAAAGGATTTTGCTTAAAATTAATTCTTTCCACACAGCATAGGTATTGCGATTTTGCGGTTTCGAAATCCGGCACCAAACTCCCACGCTGCAGAATTTTAAACATGAATCATTGGTTTTTCTATCAATTTCGCAATACTTAGCTATGGACTTCAATGACTACCTATACTTGTGATATTTGTAAGTTAGTATTATGATAATTATAGCTACGACAAACTCATAATTTTTTGTGATGATTCAAAAAGGTAAGCGAAATATTTAATCCATATCCATATTTCACTGAATATGTAGGCTTAATTCCTAATACCTACAAGCTTAGTTGCAGGGCTGTTAGGGCCACTAGAGTCATGCGATAACCCTAAATTGATAGGACTCTTGTAAAAACAATCGTTTTTGCTCGAGCTCGTAAAGGTCCCCTGTTATCAATTCCGGTGATTACCAGTGGTTATGTCGCTGAGTAAGTGGAGCCGTCGCGTGGCCGCGACGAATTCTTCAGTTTGTGCTGCGCGACGAATCAATCCTCTGTAAGTAGGACATCCCTGTAGACACCAACCTATACAGAATTCTGGTACCTATGTCTAACCTAACAAAGATACTTATTGCATAGTATTTTACACACACAATTACGCAATATGTATCGTGCAAATACAAATGTATTCACCAAAACGAATGGTTGATTTTGAATGTAGCACCTTTTCCAAAAGAAATTGCTTCACCAATTTTGCGTCATGTATTAATTGCACGTTAAATAGTGATCAGCTGCTTTTGACACTGTACGCAGCCTCAATATTTTTCATATTCAGACCCAGTTTAAAAGCATTCACAGAAAGGTAATTCACTTATCATTTTAAAATCGCGGTTCATGATTGTAGGCGGGCACGCAGCGGAGCTATAACTGTTGCCCTACTAATTGCTTGCATCGTTAACATAATAATGCCATCAAAATGAAAACGAGAGTTTTCGTTTAAGGGCTTGACCTTTGGAACGAGGTCCGATGGGTACTGGGCGCTTTCGGCAGCCTTGCCGCGGGGCAAGGGTCGATGCTGACTCACGCTCTTCACCTCGTAATCTGACGTAATAATAAATTATTGATCGTGACTGCACACGATGCACGCCAACATATATATTTATTTATTATTATATTATTAGTCTAAAAAGCAAGATTATCTATGGCACGCCACCATTTCAACTATGAATAACAATTGTCTGACAGTAAAAAATAAGATATCTTCCTATATGTTTGTGTGCGACTTATATTGTGAATTATTATTTCTGTTAAGCTTCCTTTTTAGGGTTCCGTACCTAAAGGGTAAAACGGGAACCCTATGACTAAAACCCTATTACTATAGGATGACCCTATACTAAGACTTCGCTGTCCGTCCGTCCGTCCGTCCGTCTGTCACCAGGCTGTATCTCATGAACCGTGATAGTTAGACAGTTGACATTTTCACAGATTATGTATTTCTGTTGCCGCTATAACAACAAATACTAAAAAACAGGATAAAATAAATATTTAAGCGGGCTCCCATACAACAAACGTGATTTTTTGCTCGTTTTTATAGATAATGGTACGGAACTCTTCGTGCGCGAGTCCGACTCGCACTTCGCAGGTTTTTTTTAAAATAGTGTAGTTAAGTGTATGCTCTAAATAATACGTAGTTCCTACCTCCACATTACCTTGCTACATACATTGAAGAGTAAAACCTAATTTGATTCGTGCCAAGAAGAAATATCGTGAAACAAATGTTGGTAGGTACACTTAACTATATATATCTAGGTTTATTTTTATCAAGTATTACTTATAGACGTGTCATAGACGAGCTTAGCAATCAGGGAAGTTTTTATACAGCAAATGACTCAAAGAGCTCACGTCACTGATACTATCAAGAGTTAATCTCACCTCAGACCGACAATTAGACTTTGGCGAATTCGCGAAATGGAAAGTTGGCGCGCAAAATTAAAAGCAAGAATCGATACGGTGGTAAAGCACAATCACTTGACGACATATGCCGCGCACAAACATCAAAGGCCTCTCTCTGTGACCACCGAGGAATTCGAAAAAGCCATAATGCGTCAAGTTTCAACGGAAACCGCGCTCCCGCCCCGTTTGTTTAATCTCCCAAAGCGAAGGTCACAACAAAAAACTGGTGAAAAAAGATATGAATGGGACAAGTGCTAACCGATCGGAATTCTAATGAATGGTTGCCGGTCAACTTTTTTAAACTAGAAAAACAATCTTCCTCTCATGACGAGACGTACATTCGCAATACTCGTAGGTACAACGAGTGAACATAGAATTTTTGAAGATTTTTTAAAGTATGTTATTTTCGCGAACAACTTTTAAAAAAAACGTAAAGTGGAAGAACGCCAAAAAATGTTTCGAATACAAAAATAACTGTTTATGGGACGTTAGGTAATATTTTTTTTCGTGAATTCCAAGTAAACATTTGCACGAAACATGTCTTTCAAATCCATTAATGCCGCCCACAGCGAGCAGCGGCGTGATGCGCTCTCAAGTGGCCTTTACACTTCTGGGAATGCAACTACCTGCTTTTTATAGCTAAGATAAGGGCTCCGCAACCCGACCCTATTCGATTATCGATCAGCCGCTGCCCGCACTACGATCGGCCGACCTTTTTAAATCGATGGGATTACACTGCATGGAACTGACCCAGAATCCCGAATGACGTAGAACATATGCAGATGCAGCCACATGGTATGCATTCGTGTATTTAATGAGCGTAATTATAGCCACCATACGATTGCGTAAGCTACTTTAAAGCAATACCAAATACTTCACACCAATCCTTTCATTTCAATCATTGTCTGCTCGTTATGACAAAACCGGTAAGTACCAAAAAGCATAAAGAAGAATTCCAACAGCCGTTATGGTGTCAGCAAGTCTGTAACGTTACAAAGATGTTGTGGATAACGTAACAAATGCGAGACGTGGAGTACAAAGGACGAAGGTACAGACGGCGGAGAAATTGTCGCGACTGATTTGATTGTCCGCGCCGACGCGCACTTTGTCGGCGCCGAGCCAGCGCCAGCCCCGCCTGTGTTATGCATGAGCTCGCCAGCAAATGTGTTTTTCCAGGACATGACCTGTGTTCGAGCTGTTTCAGTCGATATAGTCGTGGTTTAGCTAGACCCACTGCAGGGCAACGGGATTTAATGACATTTAATGTGTATCAAAAACTATAATAAATAACTCATCAATCTACAGGCTGTTTCAGAAATCCGAAATAATACTTTACGTCAGTACAGTCATACGTTTGCATCAGTATCGGGTATACAACTGAATGGTATAAAAAAATTATCAAAATTTGACCATGGTTTTCCAGATTTTTTTTCGTGGTAAATTTCTATAACTCGTAATACTCGAGAAGTGTGTAAAACTTTCATGATCAATTTTGTGAATATATCTAACCGCGTTTCGTAAATGTAGTTTACACTGTTTGATAGGAACATAGATGTACCCAAAGGCCAGAACACGATACTTGTTACAAATATTCAAACTCGGACTATGATAGATAGTATAAACTGTATTCACTAAGCATTATATAAGCTACTGTATATGTACCCAAATAATTATTTCGGACTTCTGATACACTCTGTATACTGTGACAATTTGTGTTGTTACTCTTGTCTAAATTTGCAGTAAATCATATCTATCGTGTATCGTATAGTTACGTCATGCAAGAGTTTGGCTGTACTAATCCATGATGTCCTGATTTACCCTAATTTAACATATGAACTGTACACAAAGTTAACGTGAGCTTTACAAAACGGAGAACACGACAACGTCTTTATAATCTTCGAGAGCCGTAACTGATATCAGTGAGAACATATTCAGTTGCTCGGATACTTAGATAATCGCTTTTAGAGTGTCTACTTACACGCTCATTACGACGTTAATTTAACCGTTATCTTACTTTAACCTTAACCTAAATGTAATAAACAGAAGACAAAATATTTAAAACAAATTCGTCACTTGATAAACGATTATATTAAGATAATGACTCATATATTATTTTGAATATCATATCATAATAATCTTCATGCTTCATACCTGCAACAAAGGAAAGAATATCTTTAGAAATGACACGGAATATAACAACATTTATATTGTATCTTCAACAAAAGGGTGCGCTGACTGGCGGGCCTTATACAGCCTCTATAAAGGCATTATCGTAGCAACGTTAAGCCTTAAGTTATATAGCATAAGCGTCACGGGGTTGCGACTAGATCAGATGACAGATGAGAGGTATTCCAATGGTTTATTGCGTCGGGAGATTTTTTGTTGAGAAACGTGACTATCTGGGGTCGTTGACCTGGCTACTGATTCCTGTAGGACGCGAGATAGCTCGCCACCGTGAGATTGTTGACTTTGATGCTTATCGCCACCTTTTTTGGGGGTTTCTTTTAATCAGCGATCGTGGATAGCGGTTAATGACAACATTAAAATGTCTGCACTAAAATGGTGTTGTTTATGCTGTAAAATACATCATCATCATCACGCCTGTATTCCCCGAAGGGGTAGGCAGAGGTGCACTGCAGTGCGCCCACACTTCGCCGATGTATTTTGGTCCCAATGTAATAGGGGGCGAGCCTATTGCCATTATACCGGGCACACAGGTTTCCTCACGATGTTTTCCGTCACCGTTTCTTAGCAAGTGATAATCTCAGATGAAAATGAGATTCGCACATGGAACCCAGAGGTGCGAGCCGGGGATAGAACCTGCGCACTTTGATTGCAAAGCGTGCGTTCGACCACTCGGCTACCACTGCTATATTGTTAGCTTTATAGCCGTTTCTTTTATAAATAACTACCCACAGAGAAACTGTACTCTTTTCAAAACTGAAGTTACTGTTATTAGCAAATAAGATAAACGAAATGCTTGTTAATTTTTATTTCACTGAACCAATCCTCGTTGTAATTTTTCATGTTATTGTCCATTTATTTTGCCATTACACCAAATTAAAAATAATAAATCAATTTAATAACAAACGTAAACATATGTTCCGGTAACACGCAGTTGTATGTATCGTCGGTAAATAAACATCGTGTCATTAAATTTGCATACAGCCATAAGTCTGGGAGGATATGGGCGAAACTGAGGCGACTCGTAAAACGAGACCACAGCCGCTGTTCGCAAATGCCCCGAGCACACAAGGGCGTCGAGACACGCTTCATTTTCTTGCCACTACCAAAACGAACCGTATTAACTTATAGACAAAGCTCATTCTTTAACGAATATGCATCGATAACGCTTGCTAATTTTACAGCGTGGTCGCATGACGGTTTCCACATACATTTCATCTTTATATATATTTTTATAAAGATCGATTTGGTATAACAAACATTTTGTAGCGCGAGTCTTGACGCCCTTATGTGGTCGGTGCTAAATGCCAATTCCCATACGTTAAATTAAAACACTTCCAAGTACGAGGTACGGATATGTTGCACGAAATGCTGTCTGACTGGTGTTAACTTGACATTGGGAAGCAACATTCAAGTTCCATTGATCTCGGTACCTAATTCCACCTTGAGTTCGCATCAAGAAATGCAGTAACGTCCATATAAAGATATAAACGAAGGCAAAATGCGCAAGCCATTTTATTCTTTTTACATTCAAAATTCAAATTTGGAGCTTTACTTTATCAGCCAGTTCCCAAACCATTACACACTCCTTATCTTTTTAATTTCTATTCTAATTCCACCTAACTAAAGTCCATATTATTAGAAAACTAGATGCCCCATAGAGTTGCTCTAAGCACGAACACATCGCTGACGGACCTCATTACCAGCCCGCTGATGGAGTTATTATCTCTACTAATAATAAATCCACTTTAGACAGTGTCTGTGCGTTATCCAGCGTTAACGTCCCCAGTCTATCACTGATAACAAACGATGGGAAGCTTTCTTTGTACCGGTGGTTACGATATGACAGGCCAATATTTTGAATTTGATACTGGCAGGAAGTTTTTTTTTCAGATAGTAGCCCACTCATTCAAAAAAAGAAAAGGCGAATGGTAGGTTGGTTGGTGCCATTCATTGTCTATGCTTGATTTATATTGCTCATCAAGCTCCAAGCCCACAGGGGCGAAGAAATTCGGGCGACAATTTTTTTGTCTATCTCAAAAATTTAGATGGCGTGACTTTTGCCACAGAAATTCATTCTTTAAACATATTAGCCCACAGTACATGTTCAATAAAAGTCAATTTAAATCGCCCCAATGCCCCCGGGGCGTTAGTGTAATGAAAATCGTTTAAAAATAAATTATGCACCTAAATCATTCTTATACATAATTATATAGATAGGTAGGTTAGCAAATTACCCATCTAACCAAATACGCATCTTTCATACAATAATTACCGTAATTACATTTCTTGTATTCACGATACATTTTGAACTGCTTCAAGTCACGTTCTTTATTTTGTTAAAGTTAAATAGCACCAGAAGCCATCTTGGGCGGGCCGCGGCTATTTTAAATATAATTGCAGACTACGCAACGTTTGTTGTTGAACCACTATGAAGTATGAACACGGTTCTGCAATAAACATTGTTTTTTTTAAACTGTGGTCACACAACGGTAATCAACAGATGCAAGAACAAGAACTACGCAAGTATTAATTCCTTTTTCTTATGTTATTATAGCATGTTTATGAGTTCTATGATTTTTTTAAGTCCAATTTGGGACAGTAGACGTCTCAATTAATTTAAAGAGTTATTGGAATTACGAAAAGACAAAACTTCCTAAGCGCATACCTATAATTTCTCTCTATCCAAAGGTTGCCCGGTAGAGATCGCTTTTAGTGATAATGCTGCCTATTGTACCACTTAAATTGTGTATAGTCTACGTAATTTTTATTACTTTGGGAGGTAAAAGAATAAAGAGTTATCTATCTATCTACCTACATCATTCACGACGTAAATGCAACACATTTATTAAGTCCAAACGAATATACCATATTGGTCAAAAATTCATTTTATTGACAGCACCTTTTCAATTCACACAGAATAAATTCGAGTACCTGGTAAAACGAGTAAATAGAGGCAGCAAATATTGCAGACTGCCAATAGTTGGCAATTGAGTACTACACTGCTCTCTGTAGATAAAAAAAAGCATTTGCGTTGCGATGAGAAGGTGCATAGTGCGTATAGAGGGTAGACCCTCCATAATAGTGCGGTTTGTATCACAGACCTAAAATTCACTCACTGCAAAAAAAAATATGATACGAGCAATGAAAAAAAGAAAAAAAGCAATGGATTATTTGGTTTTGGTAGGATTTTATAGAACTACCTTTAATATGGTAACCCTACGTTATGTGTACTAATTATAATATTCTGTTCAGTGAGCCAATAAAAAATATGATACTACTACTACTACGGCCTGCTGGGCACGGGCCTCCCCTCAATGCGAGGGGGATTCAGGCCATAGTCCACCACGCTGGCCTAGTGCGGGTTGGCAGACTTCACACATCTATCGAGAACTAGACAAGTTCCCTCAGACGTGCAGGTTTCCTCACGATGTTAATATGATATGATAATCAATAAAAATCTTAAAATACAACAGGTACATTCGTAATGCATTTCCTATAGAGAAGAATGGGCAAGAAACTTAATGGTTACTCTTTTCCAATAAGGAATAACATTTCTGTGTATTTTCTTTCTGAAATCCGTTTTATAAAGATGCTTTCTCAAATCAGTTTCTGTCAACGAATAAACCCAGTGACAAGAATGTTTACATTTCCGAACTGCATTAATCAGTGTTAATTAGTTCGTCGTGTAGTGTAGTGAATGGCACGCACACAACAATCCATGTTTGTGTACACTACCTAATTGCCTAGTATATTGTGATACGTCTTGTGTCCCACTATTGGGATGATAAGTGAAGCCGGCCGGCGCCATGTGCACCCGTTTATTTACAGACATAACATTATAGTATTTTATTATTGTGATTATGTAACAAAGATTTGTTATCTCAATCAATGTAATAATGACTGCTTCGGTTCAGAAGAGTCCATAGAGCAAAAAGCAGATTCTATTGACTTATTTAGAATGTTATTATTATAAATTGCAATGTAGCTGTATATTATTTATAAGCAGTCGTTTGATTTATCTGTTCAAATCTCATATAATTTTGGGGTATCGATGTATAGTGTAATAAAAATAAATAAAAATAGATAAAATAACGGATGTTGGTAGAGACTCTTGTAAACTAGACGCTATGATACAGAAACTCGTTAGAGTCGTACGTAAGTAATTAAAATAATCACTTCAATAGTAACAGTTAAATTATCATTTTGGTATTTAAAAAAACATTGTTGATTTTATCTTCTATAATTTGAGTACTTCGTTTTTTTATGAAAGAACACGATATCTCCTATTGAATTAGCGTCACTATACAAGCGTGGAATTATTGGCTGCTGAAAAAAGTTAATTGGTTACGATCGTCAATAAAAAAGAACTCGACAGGTACCTTCATATTTTATGAGACTATTAGGCCACGAAGTCAATGGCTCCACAAGTTTGAAGTTACACGCATAAAATATCGGTGTTATGATATAAAACTAAAATCGGGCGCAAATCTTCGCTGAAATGTCTGCTATTTAAAGTTGGCGAGGTCTGGTCCCGGAAGATATAATACATACCTACCATACGCCAACAAGTAACTTTTATTGTGAGGATATTTCTCCCTTACAGACCTACATCTCGGCGCCGAATTGTAAGCAAAGCGGTTGCCCTTTTCAACGAGATAAATGCGTTGACAATATTAGATGTTGGGCGGGAGTTGGGGAAATAAATATGTGTTTGAGGATATTACCTACACGGGGTCGTCACTAATAATAATTACAGATTATTGCAATAGCAGTGCAATAATATAGCAGTGGTAAACTTGCGGGCAAGAACGCCCGCCTGGAACGTAAGGGGTGCAAGTTCAAATCCCAGGCTCGCACCTCTGAGTTAATTTTCATGTGCGAATGTCATTTTCAATAATGATGACCACTTGCTGAACGGTGAAGAAAAAACATCGTGAGGAAACCTGCACGTCTATAGAAAGGCGTGTGAAGTTCGCCAACCCGCACTGGGCCAGCGTGGTGGACTATGGCCCAAATCTCCCTCGTATTGAGGGGGAATGTGCCCGGTATAATGGCAATAGGCTCGCCCCCTATTACATTGGGACCAAAATACATCGGCGAAGTGTGGGCGCACTACAGTGCACCTCTGCCTACCCCTCCGGGGAATACAGGCGTGATGATGTATTATTATTACTATTGCAAAGTGCAATAAATGACGAAATCAATTACAGACGCTCAGGATATAACCGAGTAATATTTAGAGACCAATCGACAGACTTACTTGAGTTTTAACATACTTATTATATATTTAAAAATTCTTAAGTGTTGTGACTTTTATCAATAAATAAGTACCTACTTAGTGGTTTATTAAAGTTTGATACTTTGTGAAATCACTTGTATTTCTAAGCATGTATATTTTTCATATATTCATAGTGCAATAAGGTCATATCTGCAAACATAGTGACATTGCAGATATTAATTAGTTTTTGAGACCTGTCTATAATGACAATAATACTGTCGGTTAACCAGTTATTACCATTGAAGCATAACTGCCTGTATAAAGATACATTTATTTGGGAGCTCTACGCTCCATTACACGCTGCCCATGTACAATTACGCCCAAGTTTCATTATATACGTAGAGTACACTAATTAACCTGGATTGCATTTAACGCTCTGCTCTCGCGAATGCATGAACCACGAGGTTTATTGCTTTATTTTGGTATATTTTATTGTTGCGCTGTGCTTATGCTGACTCATGACATTAAAAATGTGTCGGCAGTCAGCGTTGAATAATTCATTAGCTGTAGTGTCTATCGAATTAAAGGTTGTATATCAGTCTCGACGTGGTATCAGCGGTCTATTTGCATATCAGACATGTTCCGATGAGAGCGGGATGTCGATGTGTTTTGATTCGTGTCGATACGATTGCTAACTCATGTCTATGAGGTACCTATACCCGTCCATTTGATAGACAGATTACCAATTTTTACCAATACCATTTTTTTTGTATAATCAGACAGTGTTTTCTGTAACTTTTATACTTCATAAAAGTAGAGGAGTAGATAAATATCATAGAGTAACTAGAGAACCTATATCAACTCCACCATGCGTATGGCTCTGCGGCAATTTCATAGAGTCATAAAAAAACATAAGTAGCTATAGGTGATATCGTTTTTCTTTCATGTTACATAAATAAGTGGCCAATGTTTTTGAAACGAATAAATGTATTGGAGGTATTTTTTTAAAATTAACATTTTAATAAAAATATAAGTAGGCATGCCCACAAAATGTTTAAGAGAATTCAGAAGCTGTGTGCATCACGCGAAGTCACGACAATCACATTCGGTCGACAATCAGATTATATTTACACACGAGTTCCTCATTTACATCCAATTTGGGCGTTGCACTTGTAATCTCGTTGGCTGTATTAGATACCTGCTGATAACTTATAAAACAACATACATTCACACTCCAATTCAAAGAAACATTTATAAAATCGCGACACAACTGTAAACACCTCATAATTAGACTAAACATTCTTCATTCTCAAGTCGAATAGCAGTGGTAGCCGAGTGGTCGAAAGCATGCCTTGCAAATCCAAGTGTGCAGGTTCAAACCCCGGCCCGAATTCGGCGAATCGGCGAATCCGCGAAGTGTGGGCGCACTGCAGTGCACCTCTGCCTACCCCTTCGGGGAATACAGCCGTGATGATGTATTTGAAGTCGAACATTCATAGTTTCATGTAACAGTTTCATGCAACAATTTTGTAACAGTTTCATGCAACAAATTTACATAGATTGTAAGCCTTAAAGTGAAATAAAGTAACCATAAGTAGCTATTTAAAATCAAATTAAAGTCAAAAAGACGAATAGATATTAGAGCCAATCGTAGAATTCTAAAGAGACGGTATTCGATCAATTCGCCACAATGACTACGCGTCAGCTCATTGTGCATTCAGTACGCAAACATTTTATCATTTTAGGTGCTCTACGAATGTTAAATAGAGTTCGTAAAATGTGTTTTTATACACGTCATTTCTTAAAATCGTGCGCTTATATCAATTGTTGGGACGTGAGTTGAATTTAATGCGCGATGCGTGGGTGCGCGTGCCTGTGGCCCGGGCGACACCCTAAAAGGTTGAATTAATAGCTACTATCAACATTCATTGCAGGGAGACTGGGTACCGTATAATATAATATTCGGTATTTTAATAATAGGTACATGAAAATTGCATCCCTTTATGGAGAGTTTTCACGAGCGTAAAAGCAATTTAAGATCGCATATGAATCTCTCCTACGACTCAAATTCTAAATAGAGAGAGCAAACTCAAATGGCAAATATAGCTATATTTATTTGGTTACACGTAAACGGGTAGTTACAGGCAAAATACCGTAAAAAAAATAACAGAAATAATATCGAACAAAAACTCTATGGTCATAAAAATATACTGTAATCATGCTGATCCATAGAGGCTTTTGTCTGCTGTTTTTAAGGCGGATATTCAGAAATGAACCTCCATTTTATCGGAGAGGAAATTCAATTATCTTTAACATAGTTACTGGTTGAAACGGCGGCGTAATGTCCGGGGTTGGGAGTAAGCGAGCGACCCAGAGGGTGGCAAGTTACCACTTGTTTGCATACAGCCCATACACCCCTTTATGTGCCCAAATGTAATTCTACATGCTCACTTATATGCTATATACTTTCAAAACGTACATAGACCTCACTCGTACACATGTGCAATATCTCAAACTCGTTCACGTAGAAAGTTGTGTTTTTGCACGCACTAAAACATTTATGCCCTGTTGATTCCGCTTAAAATTTCTAACAAAGGAACCGATTGTAACTCTATATATTATGGGAATTTAAATTGGCAACGACGTATCTTGATCATAGAGCTGTATTATTATAACTGTTAATATTCGATGCCCGAGGCTCCATATCAGATAGACCACATTCGAACAGACACCGGTAAGGTATTAAATTTCTAAAAACACTTAACAGTTAAATAAATATGATTGAATATTAATAAAGTTTAAAGATAATCTGATTTTGCAGTATACTTTAACGTTAAAACTACAAGATTTTATGGAGTTCTATATTTAATTGTAATTTTATGAATTCGTTTTATTATATGCAGTTACGGAACTTAATTGTGGACCCTACTCAGAGAGCGATCTTATCATGGACGTCGTGAAAGAATGATAGACGTTATTGAAACTTTATTGCTACGTATTATTTTTTGTTCTAATTTCGATATCAATTACATTTTCTTAGTATGTACCTATACAAACGTATAATACTCGATACGCCTTGTTATATCGATCAACTCATTAAATTGGTAGATTTTTTCAATAGACTTAGAAATACGAGCGTACCTCCTTTTTTACTGATTACGCGTCAATTGAGTTATAAGTATATATTTCAAGTATGCGTTCAGCAAATCACATTTGATCGGCATAAATCAAGCATTACCTTTTGAGACAGGTAGGTATTTAAAAGTAATTGTAACAGGATACTTAAGCGGGGCGCGAGAGACCGCCGTGTCTATCCACCTCTAACCACCGATACATAAAGACTGCCACCAGGCCAACCACTTTCGCGAAACCGGGACCGGCTTTTAGCAAAAATTTGATCAGTGAAAGTCAGCGGTACGAGTAGATATAAACGGGAACAGGGGTACGTTTGATTAATATAATCGGTTCTCTTCTAGCCGCAGTAGATAAATTGTCGAAAGTCATGCTCGCAAAAGCTCTTAAGATTTTTTTACGTCGCTACAAAGTACCACTTAGCCGTGTGTTAATGGATTCTCGTAGATACCGATGGCTTTTGCAATACCGTTCGGCAGAGGACCGCGTGACGGTATGCCTTTCTTTTCGGCTGCCGTCAGCGATGCGCATTTAATTAACAATAAGTTAAATTATGTTTGGTCTGTCGTCGTTTTAACGGGCCGCGCAATTTTTCACAGAACCGATAACTGCGGACGTAACAACCGCAATTTATATTCACTTATCTCAGTGCCGAACGAGCAGGATCTTCGGTGAACTTTAATATAGATAGCGATAAGATTACAGGGATATTTTTTTCCTTTTTATTTTAATGTACAAACACTATGGTATACGCTTTTGTTTATGACTCCTTCTCAACGGAATAAGTATGCTAAGATTTATTAATATATCTCAAAGTTGATTAAAAACAAAAGACATTTGTTTTTAAGCTCATGAAAGTAGGTTTTAAAATGTTGTACATTAAATTTGTAATCATAAATGTGCGAGCAGACATTTTAATTGATTTAATTAAACGACGACCAAACCATACCATGCATTCTGTTGTACTGCACACAAGTATACAAGCGACGTATCTAGACCTAATACACTTGAATCGACCGTGGCACGGGTGGTTATCGACAGATATGGAGACATGCAGTAATGCGGCGGGCAGGTTCAAGTTACTTTTTACAACGAATGGGTTCATTGACTCAAAACTAAACACATATTATGGTTATTGCAATGTCAATGTACAAGGAAATTATCAGTGACCTTCGTCACTTTTAAGTAGGTGTAAAGTGATGTTAAGCATTACGTATTTGATGATCTAAGCGACCAAAATTGCACCACACTCATGCATCTCTGTGCTGTGTAGTAGTTAAGAATAGTTTAGGTATCTATCAGTAAATACATTTTGCAGAATGTTATTAGTAGTTAAGGACATACCTATCCCTGTCATGTGGCAAAGTTTCTCTCCATCTATGATTTATTGGCAGTTCTTGAGAGAAGACATTCCTATGATTTATAGGCAGTTTCTTAGGAGGGTCCGATTTCTATTTTTGATTTTTAGGTTATGTTGCTACAGAATAACAGAATTATTAAATATATGCGTTGTGCGGCAAAGCTGAAGTGGGATAAACGTGGATAAAACGTGTGGAGATATGTGGAGACTGCAGGGGGAGGCCTTGCCCAGCAGTGGGACATTCAATAGGCTATGAGAAAAACATGTAAATTGTGTTCCATCTGCCTTGCCTCCCTTCTATCTGCATTGTTCTGGTAAATGATAACCTTCTTATATAAATTATTGTTGACATCAAATCTAGATCCACCGCAATTCGTTTTACATTTAAAAATGGCTAATTTTTAAATGTAAAACGAATTGCGAATTGTACCTACCAGTTTTTAGTTTTGTATGTTTCCATTTTATTTAAGTCTTGTGACTTCAGTTTGCAGATGGTTGTTTGATCGTGATTCTTCAGATATCTTTTATCTATCGTTATATCAACCACTTTATCTCTTTCATCTTGTTCCGTTGACACAGATTGGTTTTGATAACTCGGTCTGAGAACTAGTCTAACTAATTTAGAACAGTTGAGAGAGCATTATCTTTTTTTGGAATATTACTATCGGCTTTTTTAAGCTTGTCTGCCAGGCCTCCTGTGGAGAACACTTGTAGTCTGGAGAAAAATGATGATCTGATGCCAGTAGCCCCAGTAGTTTACAGCTAGTTGACTTCCAATACAGAATGTTGTCTTTCGGGGTGTTATAAGTTAATAGGTAGGTATAAATCTGCATTTAGTCATGATTTGGTTATAAATAACTTAACTCTTTGAAGACACTTAACTTTCACGGAACTTATGTCAGCAAATCAGTTTTGATAGATTTATTATAATTAAAACCCAGGAAAATAGTCCTTATCTGCAATCAGCACTTTATTTATATACACGGTTACGAAGATAAATTGATATGAAATGTTAAAATCTCGACAAAAAAACCCAAGCAACGATTTGTAATCCTATTACTTTTTTATTCGCAGCCGCCAAACGTTTCTTAGAAACACATGTAAAAGCTCTCATGATGATGAACGACATCGCAAAATGGACCGGTTCAAAAAGTCATCGGAAAGTAGCAAGTGCCGTCCAAGTGTCGCCAGCCGGTCGCCGCGATTTATCATCCTCTTGTATGGCCGTTCTAATTGCGACAACTTGTCGCCGTGTCGAATCGCAACTCCATATCAACCCTTATTCAAAGGAATGACATGTTTCTTCTTAGAACCTTTGCTTTATTTATGGGAATTCAGCTAATTATATTTTATCTAGACTATTTATAGTTGCTATAAAGCAATATTGCTTAGGAATTATCGGTATTAAAAATACTGAATTCATATTAAAAACATGAAGTTAGACCAAATCATAAAATAACACCTTTGGTGATTTCAATTTGCATTTATATGAGTAGTCACTATATACAATTTTATACAGGTCAAACATGATGCAGTTTTCATAACATACAAGCATAAGCATAATTAGTAGATAGATAGATACATAATTAGTATCTGACAATTCAACGATACCGTTTTTTCTTTCGTTCAACATACGTAACACACTAAACTCGCGATCTGATCATGTAAGTCCTAATTACCTACATTCGATACACGATCAAGATAGCACACTAGCCAGTGATACATGGACCTAGGATTCACACGCTACACTTCCTAGATATGTGGGTCTAATGCCTTCTATTTGCCTGTACATGCACGTGGTTAACTCGGGCTATTTGTCACGGTTACCCACTTAGCAATAAATGTCGTCTCGGCTAGATTGATGATTAGGTTTATTGATTTATTGCGCTGTTACTAGGTCGGATGGGGTATGCTCACACCACAGGTGGTGGCTCATGCGAATAGTTGATGGTGGCATTAATCGTCCTAGATAGATAGATACATAACTCTCTATTGTTCCGCCTCGTAAAGTAATACAAACTATACGTATACGATATAAATTTAAAGTGTTACAATGGCCTTATCCTAGCGCAAGAATAACATTTGTGTCGTCAATATTGGCCCTTCTCAGCTAGCGAATAGATACACCCAATAAAGAATTATATTTTGCACAAACACTCTCTCTCGGGACAGGGATGAAATCACGGTGTCTGATATAGTGCCAGGAGCAGGAAGTATGGGTTGTACTGCTTACTCGAGGTTGAGTTGGTGGTCTTCTCTTCGTGGTTCAGAGATACCGTGAGAACATTATTCAGGATCTATGTGTGATCTATGGCTAACATCGAACTATAGTTTTAGGATCTTCGTTTCCCCTACCCTGTGGATAAGTGGGGAGCTAGTGATGTCCTCCCAGCACTCATAGCTCTCGGTCCTAGACCTCACCGCTTACTGCATTGTCACAGGCTGGTTCAGAAACCAGGTGAGATTTGTACTGAACCTCAGTCTCATCGTCAACGCGTTTCATTTCAGGCGTGAATCTATCCTTCAGCGCTGCAAAGCTGTCATCGAAGGCTGACAGATCTGTTATCTGGACCGAGATTTCATCACAAGCTCTCATCCAAGAGTCATTTTATATTCGTAGTAAACTTTGGTATGGCCGTATTCCATGCTGCACGCAGCTTCTATAAGTATCTAGATGTGACCTTTAGCCAAGTCTGACGTAGGTCTCATACGCGGCAAAATCAAGCGTCGCCTGATCAATTGACCCGTAATATCAAACCGCACCAACGTTTATTAGCAATGCCGAGACCGTCTTAAGTAGGATGAGTGTGCATGTCTAGCGTACGAACGCGATATCATCTTAAGGAGATCAGTTATCCGACTTTGTTACAGAGTTCGTTCTTGCGCCCACTGGGGCGAGCGAAATAAATTAACTTTTTGCGAAAATTTAATCTATAGTCATACACATAAAGTTTGAAGTACTGCAGCAAAATCCACTCGACCACGCTTCAAAATTCGATCTCGTCATCGATGTAATGTCGCTGAAAAATGTGCTCCATAAATGAGGTTTAACGGTCCGTTCTGATATTAACAAAAAATAGGTCACGCGCATTTTGACGCGCCTATGTGTGCAGGGCTTTTTGTGTATTTATATACATATGTTCATCTGCATGTACGTCGTCTTGTCGGCTAGCCTGATACGTACGAGACTTGATTGTATATCGTAGATAACCAAGAAGGCTACAAGTATGACACTATAAAACTAGATTTCTTCTATCTTTCCTGTACTCATTTTGCGAAAGTACGCGTTTACATCTCCATTCTTATTTATGTAGGATTTTAATATTCTTGGCAAATAATTTCTGAACGTGTTTTATTTAAATTAAGTTAAGATTTCTGAACGTAGCAATAGATGAATGGGAGAGTGAAGTGTGCGAGTGAGAGAATGAATGTGGGAGAGCCTTATAAGATTTTAAAATGAAAAGACGTGTAATGAAAGATGTTTATTCAAAATACAACAAATATGAAGACTTTTAATTAATGTGAATAAACATAAATTACAATTTAAACTAAATGTTTTAGTAAACTCTACATATACTGTATTATAAGTTATTGACGTCTGTAAAGACAAGATCTAGATGTTTCTATTTCAAGATCATTTCACAAGCCCTATATGACTAGTGACTGTTTCGTGTTCATTGTAGAAGAGGTTTGGGACACTTATGTCCCAAATGTTTGTAGAGTTTTTCTTACCAAACTCTACCAACTGTTACACTATTTCCAAGATGGAAATTCGCGATTTAATTAAACTGCGCCCCGAGTTAAAGCCCGGGGCACTTCATGAATAGCTTTACATATTTAACGAGGATATAATCAGATTTAGTTCTGACACCCATCTCTATGGTGATGACATTAAATGTCGCTACCTAACGTTGACGATGTTTAAATAATAAACAAATATCCCTTATAACATAATGATAGAGATGTAGCTCTACCGTGAGTTACGCTTGTTTGCCGCTAGCATTTACGGAATACGATTATAATATGAAAAATAATACAGCTTAAAAAATGCTCTACCTAGAGCCTGGACGTTATCTGATAGAGACTCCGAATACAAGTAAAAAAAAAAACAGCCAAGTGCGAGTCGAACTCGCGCACGAAGGGTTGCGTACCATTATCTATTAAAACGGCCAAAAATATCACGTTTGTTGTATGAGAGCCCCCTTAAATATTTATTTTATTCTGTTTTTCAGTATTTGTTGTTATTTCGGCAACCGAAATACATAATCTGTGAAAATTTCAACTCTCTAACTATCACGGTTCATGAGATACAGCCTGGTGACAGACGGATGGACGGACGGACGGACGGACGGACGGACGGACGGACGGACAGCGAAGTCTCAGTAATACGGTTCCCGTTTTACCCTTTGGGTACGGAACCCTAAAAACAGCAAAGCTCATGGTAATAAAAAATACATGTACCAATAGAAAACGCTTTATTGAATACCTATTCAAATTTCATTAATATAATCGACAGTATATTGAAGTATTGCTAAAATCAAAGACGAATTAAGCTTTTATTTTTACAGTTGCACTAGTATATCACTATAGAAAAGTCCTACTAAGAAAACCCGTAATAAATGTGTCGTGCGTTAAGTAGTCTGAATATTATGGAATTATACGCCACAATATCATTTATCACAACGATTCTGAGATCTTACCTATCTATACCCTCAAGCCCTCCGTAAACTGGGGCTTCAAAACGTGAGCGTCAATATTTTTGCCAATATCCAAAGGAACTGTATTGACTCATGTTTAAGTTCATTATTCAACGAAATAAATAAATTCTTACGCGTTAGAGCGGGACCACAGAAATTCCACCTTTATGTATATTACCAAAGAGTTCGTTTTGGTATTATTAAACATTATTACGTGCGACTTTTGGCGCCCCAGTGTTTGCAGATCTTTATGGAATTAAGGCTGCCGTGTGCGATTGCCACTTGGCCTTATTAGCATCCAATGAATTTGCAGCTTAAGTGCCAAAAGCTATTAAGTCGACATTAGATTAGCTAGCTCGAGACGAGCAAGCCGGAGGCTAGCTTTTGATAGGCTGTTATAGCGAGTGTTCGCTCTGGATTTCCCGGCGTGTCTTATCTCGGCGAGTCTCGCCCCGTATCATGTCCCGGGAGACTTTCGTGATACGAATCAGTGCTGACGAAGGTATCGATGTCATTTCTCGAATACACTACCGTCCGTATTCAGGGTAAGCGGATAAAAGTTCATTAGGCCGTCTGATATGTTATTACAAAAATTATATAATACTTATAACCGCTTTCCAGTGGACAACACTTAAAATTGATAAATATCAATGCTGCTGTAAAAAAATATAGGCGTGTTCTTATGCTGTTTAAATACTAGTAATTTGAGATTATACCATCACTAGTAGAACCGCTTATGCTAAGAGTGGACTCACGTCAATAGTTTAATGGTCGAGTTGGGGGTCGAACCCGAACCTTTCAATTTCGAACGAGAGCGTCCCGTCTAACCAATAGGCTTTTGCCGCTGTTAGAGAAGAATTGCGAACAAATTTTAAAGGTTAACAGAGTTAAAGTGAGGTGAGTGGTGAGTCGTGACGGAGATGTCCTGACAGTGGTGTTGTGGCGAGACGCGGCGCGACCAGGAGAGGGCTGAGTGCGCCGGCCTCGATGTGCTACCGCCTTATATGGCGCTGGCGGTCGTCGAGCTCCGCACTGGCTTGCGACAGGCCCAGGTATTTAGGGCCTAAATTGTTTACGCGCAACTCGCATACGTTTAATTTCATTTAAAATGTCATGGAATCGTGGTAACTTGCGATATCGCAACGAAAGGTTGAGATCTTTAAAATTGCTGTTGAGTTCATGTGATTACTTCACTATCACTCGCGTCGAATACTATTCGTTCTTTTTACAAATCCTCAAGTCGAAATAAAATTGGAACGCTTCCAAAGCAGTCTGCGATTATTATACAAAAAAACACTTTTATACGATTGCTAAAAATGCCTTCGATTTCCAAACTGGGTCGGACAATCGAAGCTGCAGGAGTTGGGGAGATTATAATGTAGCCTAATAAGGACAGGGTGCATTCCTGGAGCGGTCCAAAGGCCGCCGCCGAGGCCGAAGCCGAGCAGCAAGAAGCCGTCGGCCAACATTCGCGGTTATTTAAGGAACAGGCTTTTCCACGAAATCACGCACGCGATGTATTGTAAAGTATTCGTAATTTGGACGCTTATTTTTTCGTCAAAAGTGGCTCGAGAGGAATCCGCGAATTTTGTTTTGCACGAATTCATAATGGTAACTTGTTTCCAATTTGATCTGAAGACATAACGTCCTTCTTGTTTGAACTACGTAGTTGGTAGACGACTGATAAATAAATCCTAGTAGATAGATTGTTATTACTCCATTTGTTTAACCCTTCCAAATTAATAGTATTAAGCCCTGAGCACACTGGAGCGTTAAGATGCGCGCGTCAACATTTTTGCTATTACTTAAACGAACTTTATTTACTTATATAAAAAGCTCATTCTTCAACGAAATGTCATTGACAGCAGTTGCGAATTTTGTTGCGAGGTCACATGACATTTATCACAGAAATCAAATCTTTATGTATATTCACACAGAGTTCGTTTTGAAATTGTCAAAATATTGACGAGTGACTTTTGACGTCCAGTATGTGTCGGGCTTAAACTGTACTAGATAGATTGGTACCACTTTATTTGTTTAATGTTTAAGTTATTCTCATATATAGCACTATCAAAAAATTATAAATTTTAAATAAAACTATGAAGTATTGAATATCCGATAACCAAAACAGTGCCGCTCTCTTTATCATACTATTATCAGTATCGATATAAAGGGTAATACAAAGCGCGGATATCTACCAATCTCGAGATAAGCGTGCAATGCTGTGTGTTGTGTAGTGTCGAAAGAACGTGGTTTTATGCGATGCATCGCTTCGCAGGGAAACAAGGCCGCGCCCAGGATATTAATCACACTTTTAAACAAGCATCGGACCGAGCATTTTAATCGATAATGTTATCGATATGATTTAAATTTCGATATAATTTAAATGCATGGGTAGTGGGAGAAGCGTGTTCCTTGTAATAAAAGTTATTTATGATCTTGGAGTGAAATATCTTGACCAGAAAATGTGTTTTTTGGCGAACATTTTATGAAGCCTCAACCTAGGTAAATGTAACTTTAATGATTGTATTGTACAATGAAACTATCTACCCGTTAACACGACAAAATATTTTTTTGTTTTAACCGTATAGATATTTAAAATCTATACTAAACTGTACAGGTAAGTAGTATATAAAGCTACTAAAGCTGTAACGAACCGTTATCAACGAGAGCAACGATTAGTTTTTTTAGGAACGAGTAACGAGCCGTGTCAGGTAAAGATCTATATTTACGAATATTTTATAAAAATAGTTTACACTACAACTTCGTTGAAAAAATTACGGTCCGTTAGCAAAACGGGACGTTGCTTAATTATAGAAATCGAACATTATTCATATTGTTAAATTTTGTCTTCAATATCGAGCTGTTGAACATGAATGCCAGTAGGCAACAATAAATCATGCACAGCGTAACATTTCCAATATAGTACGAATATAAAGTGCTATCGAATATCGTAATAAGGGCAGCTAAGATGCAGACAATGTACCGCGATAAGGAGCTTGCCTGAGGATAACCTACTTAGCAATAGGGCTAGCATATATTAAGCAGTATGTGGGTAGGTGGACTAAAACACTTAACTTTGTCTAGACGTAATAAAAGTCGAGTGGGGAAAGATGCTTGAATAATTTTTACCAGGGTATATGTTTAGTTATGAATAGTGGAGCTGCTTTTGTTAACATTAAACTACACTTTTTTTTTATGGACTTACACTGTTGGCCGTGAGGTGGCCTTTACAGCTTTACCGGAGGAGTAGATTAAACTACACTAGCCGAGCATAGTTATTACCGTTTTGCGGCCGTAATGTTAGAGCAGGACGGAAATATGTTTTGTCCAATTTAGTTGTAATTTTTGTAACAACAAAATTAGGGCCGAAATTGACATTTTCTAAAAAAGATACAGATAATAATAAAGCTATGATAACTAAGCGTAAGGTAGAAGTTGCAACAATCTTGATTTCAAATCTAAATTCTAGAACATTTCGTGCGATTGCAAGAAAGTGAAATGTAGCGCGTTATGTAGGAGTTCTTTGTTCAGGGAATGGAACAATGAAAAGCAAGAATATTTCTCCATCTACACTATTTCCTGAAACTTTCATATTGTCAATATCAAAACTTTTTGCTAATCTTTACTTCAACAAATTTATCATTGTAGTTAGTTACTTTCACTTACTTGTTGAGTGACAAAATATGTACAAAATAAATACATGGTATCCATTTATAGTAATAGAGGCCGTCGAAAGAAGGTCGAGTAATCCACACCTCGTGTGTCACATGTTGAACGGAGTTTGTTGACAAATGAACACCATTTAGAAATTAATTGTGATGTCGTTTATTAAATTTAAACTTATTCGACACTTAAGATAACGTATTAAATGAGTTGGTAAAACCAACGAGTGCTTAAAGTTTAAAATTGCTTGGTTTTGCAATTTATTTAGCATTTAATAAAGAAGTGTTGAGTATAAAAAATAACTGACACCACTTCATATCATAAACAGTAAAATATTCTACATAAACTTTTTATTGAGTTCGTTAAACTCGTACTTTAAAGCGTTTACTTTATAAAAATGTAACTACTTCTTTTGTTGTAGATTACGAGTGTCATTAAAAATGTTATTATATTATACTTATTATAAAATATTTATAAAATCGAAACGGTGTTGATAAGTAACTTTATAAAATAATTTATTTTTGTTTGTTTGTACGAGGTCTTACTAGTAGGTAACCTACCCTAGCTAACCTACCTTAAGTATGAAACGTTATTGGGGGATGTGAGATTAAGAGTGCATTTACGTTTACCATATCCGGCAAAGTCTCTACAAGGTGTTTCGAGAATGACTCAGGGATATTTCCAATTTGGTGGATGATATCATTAAAGTACACAGATGCAATATCATCTCATCAGTACCTATGAAGTATATTATTTAAAAAAACGACCTAACAAAATCTACTACCATACCACAGTTATAAAAAAGAGGTTTCGTAGTGTTCCTACATTACAAACTCTATAAAAGCGCCTCAAACAGACACCGATCTCGCCGGCGAGGTCGAGGAACCCCCTCTTCCGCTCGTAGGTGCATCTTTGCACCTAGGAGCGCAGTCACTACCTCTCCCCTCACGGTAACTGCCCAAGCCGAGGTCGTGCCCTCTGTGGCGCCCTTGAGCTAGTTGCCACCCCTTTCCGCCCTTAAGGCCTTGGTTGGAGTGCATTCTGCGCTCGCCACTCCTCCGGTAAAGCTGTAAAAGCCACCTCACGGCCAACAGTGTAAGTCCTTCAAAAAAAAAAAAAACTCTATAAAAAATAACCTCATCTATTTATTTACATATTGTAAAAAATGCCACAAAGACACTTTTGCCAAATCATGAATTCTGGGACGCAATTCTCGCCAGATCGACATCATCTCTAAACAAAACAAAAAAATACGACAAATTTGTCGTTTTGCCTCGATTTGCCCCCTGAACTCATGTGCCATATTTATCACCAATTTTTATTTTTAGTGTGTATTTATTGAATTTGTTGTTGCTATTAATTACTTGACATTGGCATAATAACGGGTGATCACCGGCGCAGCCATTCCTCATCTTTTTTCAGAATATTTCGTAAAAGAAAAATTACTGTCGTACCTATGTATCCGGTACTACCAACTACGACGCTCTACAACGTGGTCATTGCAGCAAACCGGTGACTCTACAAAAAGCTACACCTAAAGATTACCATCGCTTCGCAGAACCCATGAGTCATGTCCATGTAATGCGCATAGCATACGTCAGGACTGCACGGACACTGAACCTACTATCTAGAGGTGTGACCCTATTTGCCCACCGGTTGCCTAAACACATCATTAAGATAGTTAAGTACCGCAGACTTGGTTGCGTGTCGTTGTGAAGCGTTTCCTCTATTATTTATAGAGACCACGTTATAGTACTAGAGGTTGATGAAGTATTATTACCGGTATAGTGGTAGCTGCAGGTTTAAGAAAACTGAAAAGTCAGACTTAATGCAAGGTTGCTGCCATATAAGCTCACAGTTGTTTGGTAGCAGTGGTAGCCGAGTGGTCGAACGCACGCTTTGCAATCAAAGTGCGCAGGTTCTATCCCCGGCTCGCACCTCTGGGTTCCATGTGCGAATCTCATTTTCATCTGAGATTATCACTTGCTAAGAAACGGTGACGGAAAACATCGTGAGGAAACCTGTGTGCCCGGTATAATGGCAATAGGCTCGCCCCCTATTACATTGGGACCAAAATACATCGGCGAAGTGTGGGCGCACTGCAGTGCACCTCTGCCTACCCCTTCGGGGAATACAGGCGTGATGATGTATGTATTTATTTTATAGTTGTTTGGTAAAAGTTCAAAGTAGTTTGCAAGGTAAAACCATAACTCATTCGGTATAATGTACAAAATTAGTGCCTGCAACTTGCAGACTAAAGTGTTTGGTTCACGATTGCACTGCTTTCCTAAGAGGAGCAGAAGTGCCACTTTGCCACTTTTCCGATGTATTTTTGGTCCGAATAGGGGATTCCATTGCTATTATACCGGGTACATACTGGCTGAACTTCACACGTCTTTCTGTAGACGATGTTAACGTTTTTCGTACAGCAAGTAATAATTGTAGTGATTAGTACAATAGTGTTGTAATTTAATTAACAACGACTAAGCGCACGCTCTTAAAGGTAAGAGATTCTTTTTTGTGGACGAAACAATTCGAGGAAGTCATTATAATTTTATTATAAATAAGTTTCGGTATAAGCAGGTTTTATTAAAGTTTTTAGTCACTTCATCTCTAATGTATGAAATTGCAAATCAGACCACTAACCTCACATATTTCCGTTCCAATTCATACGTGACACTAATATAAGCACGGAATAAAGCTATATTCTATCTCACGTTGCGAGTTTTTTTTCTAATAAACATTAACAACATTAGTATTCTGTACAACAGGAATTATGTAGACTAGAATAAAACCAGATCTAAGTATCGTATCGTGGGAACAAACATGTGAAAATCGTCGCCCGGAAATAGCCGACCAACCTTGCACTCGACCTGCTGGATCAATAAATCCTTGAACTTTCCGAAGCAACGAACTTACGATGTGTGTAGTTGGACTGGAGCCACTACAGGGTGCGATAATCTACAAGAAGACGGAATATTAGCAAACTTCTTGTTCTTCTTTTACGTAATCATGAAATTTTAATGGAATAAGTTGAAAAAAGGCTGCATCTGCAATCAGTGGGTATATATGCCAATGTCAAGTAATTAATAACGAGGAGGAAATTTATAAATACATTAAAAAATACGCTTTACAGATGGCGGATGATCATTAGCGGAATTTTATAATATTGAAGACGTTTATGTGCCCAGTCGAAGTGACAGTTTATAAATGCTCTACAAAAAGTCACGTTAAAATGTACATTGTAGCAATGTCACAAGGCGCATAATGTATTGATTTCATTTTACAAAAACTACAAGTTAATTATATTAGACACTCAGATTTGACAGGACTAAAACTGTCATCTATAAAAGATGATCATGAGAAATCAAAAATCAATTCTTTTAAACTTTCGCGTAGAGGTTAAGTTTCAATATGTTACCTACTTATTCTTCGACACTTATATTCCCCACCTTGCGTTAATATTTTCGAGTTTTACCGCAAGTTTCAACTTTTTCACACGTAGACAACAGTTAAAACGGTATGCTTAATTACCCAGTGTGTCGATTACGTGTTCAATGTGACCCACATTCAGATGCAATATGATCGGTTCTGATTGGCCAACAACAAGGAGCGCTATTATTTAGAATCATCACGCCTGCAGCCGAATGCAAACACGAGTAATTGGGTGCTCTATATTTGATTAGTTACATGCTCTATTTCATTTATTTTATGTAAAGGTTGGAAGTTGAAGATGATCCTATACTTTCCTTAGTATGGTTATGTTTGTGAAGCCCCAAAAACCAACCCTCTAATTTATAGATATTTAAATCGATTTATAAAGGACGTAGAAAGGCATTTCTCAGTACGAAAGTGTTCTACAGTAAATAGCTCATTATTTTTAATACATTGGGTGTAAGTTCAAGATGAATGAATCAGCTGTGATGATAACTGGTACAGTTAACATATTATAAAAGATACAGTTACATAGTAATAATTGAAATTGACCTAATAAGTACGGACAGCTCGGGCCGATATTTCTGAAAACATGAAAGAAAGGTTATTTGAGTGACACACAACTAAGTGCGAATGGCCACGAATAAAATATGCTAAGTTCAATGATTTAAGTGTAATATAATATAGAACATCTCGAAGGCTTTCCTTAAGTTCAATATTGCAGGCTCAGCATGACAGCGTAGAATTAAATTTAATCTCTCTCAACTGTCAGACTTGTCGAGCACATGACATCACTTCGAGCTCGATATGACGTCATTTGCTAGACAAATCTGACAGTTGAGATAGATAAAATGTATGTCTATGCGGTGATATTCAACCCGTTGGTCTATATTATATAATTTTACTAGATCTAAACTTAGAAGATAGACTACTCAATTCTTGAAAGGTTAAAGTACCTAGAAATTGTGGTTCAATGTAATCGTGCCCTAAAAAGTATCGTGCCCTTTTGTTACGACGGTCGTACATTGCTCCACCTTGGGCCCAATTCTGCTAACTGTCAACGTCAAGTTTACGACGACCGAGCCATAGTTGAGACGCAACCCGTTAGGACCCACACACGCTTGCTACAATCTCGTATGAGGATTACATACGTTTTATTCCATGCCATATAGGATTCTATCTAAATATAACTAAGAGCTTATTTGCACATAGGATTTGGTTGCGTTACATGTAACTTTTTTAGTATATGCAACATAATTAGCACATTTTATTGGCATTAAACAACGACTTCATTAATTTGACAGGTCTAAAAATATTGCTGTCTCGCTCATACATTACGGCCGTGAGAAGGATGGCAATACACTTAGTTTAGTTTGATGCGAACAGAAACAGCACCAATGTCGGCAGGATCAGAAGACCTGATTAATGTATGCTCTACTCGGTGAGTGGCGTCATTGATCTATATCTACCTATGTATCTGAAGTAAGTTGCGGCGATTTAATATAAAGGAAATTAAAAAAATAAAATAATAATAATATTATTTATTAATAATATTCAAAACATATATATTTACTGAATATTATCAATATAATATTTCAGTAAAATATAATCATCCCACTGAGTTTCTTGCCAGATTTTCTCAATTGAGATCGCGCTTCGATCCCGGTAGTAACATATGAGAAATAAATAGGAAACGTGACAATGTGTTAGTGCCCCTGTAGGCCTATACAAAATTATGTAACTTTGACTTTGATTTACTCAAAAAAATACACAATGCTCTATTTATGCGTTTTTAAAATTTTACCGACAGCTCCTGTGTAAGTTACCCATCAAACCCATTAGTATGGGCAGTCGGCTTTACCGTGTGAATAGAACCTATGGCAGGTACAAAATAATGCCACATTAATTACTTAAGTAGGTAAATTAAACCATCGGAACATAACAGTTTTTCATTGACTTGTCAAACCAGTTATTTTTTTATAAAAATGGTAAAATAACTGTCTTGTGATAATAAGTAGAGTGAATAATTAAGTGTTGGTACTTTTTGTATTGACAAATAATTATGAATTTTATTAAATAACAGTTACCTATTTGATAAAAAACATTGCTACGAAAAAGTGACATCTTATATCCTACTAAAGTAGACTTGTAACTAGTTATAGAGTTCTACGTAGAATACACCTACCTAGTAAACCAAATAGAGCAATCTCTCTTTGCTTGCTAAATATAGCGACATTGAAATACCCAAGGCGTGCACTATGGTCGAACATAAATATTGGTTTGAGGAAATACACTTTACCCTCTCGTTTTAAATACATTACTAAGGTACTTACTTTTTTATTTTTAGACAAACTCCATAGTTAAGTACTTAGTGAAATCAATGTTTGTGCGTTCACAAGTATTATTTCAGCGTAACAGTAGAGATAAGGCGCTGAAAACCTATTCCATCACGATCAGTGCCCGTGTTTGTGGATGATTAGTAAGCCCGTAGAGTTACAAGATGTTTTCAAAAATTTAAGGCAAATAGATTTAAACGTAGAATAATGAAATTATGTATATCTTATAAAATAACCGTTGAGCTTAGAATGTGGGATCCGCATTAAACATTTCCTGTGTTTCTATATTCTTATAGATTATAATATTTTAAACGAGCCTACTCATTCCTTAAAGGCCGGCAACGCACTTGCGATGCCCCTAGTGTTGCAGGTGTCCATGGGCGGCGTTGATCACTTTCCGTCAGGTGAAACGTCTGCTTGTTTGCCTACCTATCTCATTAAAAAAAAAAAAGTTTCCCTATTTTCAATATATTTCTAACTTTATTAATGAAAATGTGATATTTCCTTTAAATATCGTAACATATGGTGACTCTATGGCGGCGTTACTCATTGCGGAATATAGACCGTCTTATCACGACACTACCACGCTACAATCAAAATCAATTTCACATCGTTTATCAAAATTAATTAATGTTCCCGGACCGATCAATTGTCACGCAACGAATGTTACTTATTATAATCAAATTTGTGTACGTGCGCGACCCTGAATATTTTACAGATCATCAATCAATATCAAAATGATAACAGTGCTTACGCGAATATTATTTAGGGTATTATCGCTGGAAACAAGTCTTTATCATTAAACCTAACCTAACCTTACACCTCTAGATTTGATCTGTAAAATTCCTTGTTATTAGGTAACACCTAATCACTCTTTAGTGAACGTGTCACCTGCACCTTCAATTGGTCTGTTAGCTTTATTACGTCAGCGCACCCTTCAGTGTCGGCGGGGGTATCCCATGCGGGTCGTGCGTGTCGCGGGAAGACGGCGGCGGCTCGCAGCACTCACCTGCGTGGGGAGCACAGTCTCCCGGCCCAGGGGTATCGACATTTTGCTAGCGGCGCCGCCGGCCGCACCCCGGCGCCCGCCCGCGCCGCACCATCCACCGACTCACCGCTACGGGCCCGGCCCGCCCGCGGCTCCCACTGACGCTTCGCACAAACAAGAAAAACACTTTTCCAATAACGCGATTTTCCACGAGCTCATTCGCTTCCGACACAGCTGCGCTCTCGGCCAACGCACATCACACGTGAACCCACGCTCCGAGTGTATACGCACATAAAAATAAATGATATAGATTTAAGTATGTAGGTACTATCAGAATACGGCAGTGTGTAAAACCGCGATATCCGAATCGAGACGCGACGGAGTGGCGGCTACCCCAGCAGGCGCTAGTGTGCGACTGGCGCGCCGCCGACGGCCGTCGCGCGCATCGCCGGCGCTCACCCCGCACCTTCGCGCGGCCCTCGTGCGCCGCCCCGGCCAGATACAGATACGTTCTCGACCGCGGCCGTATGGGGTCGCGGCACAGCCTCCTTCATCTCGCTCGGCGGACACGTGCCGCGGACACGGGGCGGGCGTAGTGCGGTTATCGAGCGCGCGTACACATGCGCATGGCGGTGCACTATCACGGCCGTGGCTCATTCATTTGTACAGGTCTCGTCGAACGGCGCACACCTGAGCAAATATTATGGAGCCCGACGACAATAGGTCCGTTGTTTGGGAATGAACCAATTATCGGAGCGGCGCGAGAGATTCTAACACTTCATTTGTTAGCGTTAAAGTTATATTTACTGCACCTGATAGATATGCGTTACATTTATTCTACAGTTTGTGCCACTTGTTACAAACAATGTAAACCAATTGGTTTATAAGGAAACTCCTGAAGTTCTCACAATCTAACTCCTGATGTTTCCGATATTAATTAACTAGGACAAAATGCAATAAACTATGTACTTACCAAATTTTTATATTCTCAAAATATCCGTATCAAATTTAGGTAATTAAGTCTGATATTACCCACTTACCACTATATTATGTTGTCACAGCTTACAGAACTGCTCGCCCTTGATGAAATAGTTGCTCGAGTCGAGATCCCCTACTATATAAGGTAATCTGGTAGGTATACAACTAGGTACCTAAGTACCTGTTCGTTTATAATTTATGTAGGTATGTAAGTACAAGTAACGGCACGACTCGAGATCTAATGAATGAACAAACTCCTGAATGGAGCTCAGTCCTACCTGTCTAGTCTACCTACGCTCACTTCTTAACGAAGCGACATAGACCACTGGCGTAGGCTTAAATTTTTACTAACTAGATCATGAGATATGAAATTCGTAAGTCCCTACTAAGTGTTATGTTCGTGCACCCATATCGCTGACTATATTTAGAAAGAAAAAGTAAAATTTCCAAAGGGCCGTTTAATTAGTTATACTCGTAAGTAGTTTATGTAGAGTTAAAGTTACACTTGAATGTATTCAACAACTCTAACATGAGAAGCCGTCGTCAATTGTCATCTTGCGAAAAGCCTGTATAACCTGCCATTTAGCTTAATATGTCAAGGTAGAGTAAATGAGTATCTCAATTTTCCGGTGTGTCGTTTGGGAAGGAGGCAGGAGTGGACTGCGTGGGCGCACCCGAGGCTGCAGTAGGCCGTTCGCCCACTTTTCCTTTCTACTACGTTCACTGTTCCAGATTACGTCAGCGCATTACAAGGTATCGCCGATTTAGTCCTTTGCTACCTCCATTCATGTGGGAAGCCTTTATATACAGTAGGTATGGTGCTAATTATTTTGACACTAAACTGTCGATTTTCATAGAAAGTTAAATAAATACATCACCACGCCTGTATTCCCCGAAGGGGTAGGCAGAGGTGCATTGCAGTGCGCCCACTTTTCGCCGATGTATTTTATTGTCCCAATACTCCCAATGTAATAATGGGCATTAAAAAAAAAAAAAATGTAATAATGGGCGAGCCTATTGCCATTCATAGAAAGTTATCATATTTATAATAGTTAGGTAGTTTACTAAAACTTGCTTTAAAATATGTTGCAAATTGTAACCGGAATTAATTTGAGGAAAGTATTGACGTCCCGTTCTTAGGTCGTACAGTGTGAGCTAGACAGCAATATTTTAAGGTTCTGTCATAGTAAATGGGTCAACGGCTCTACGATATGTTTAATGGTTTTCTAGCAATCGCTTTACTACTAGCTACTGTAGTTAAGGCAAAAAGTTACTCGGATTGGCGAAAGAAAATATCATACAAATATTTTACGGTGACACTAACGACTACCGAACGTAAGACACGCGTAAATCCCATGGTAGAGCTAAGCTTATCTACTCTGTCTATAAACCTGAAAAAGATTAGGTAGATTTCATTTTGGTGTGGTTTTCTATGACTATATCTATGTGTAGCAGTAGTAGTCTAGTCGGTAGAACATCCGCTTTGAACGCAGGGGGTGCAGGTTCAATGTTCGAACCCCTGGCTCGCACTGCTTATTGTTTTAGTTACAGCAATCTTAAAGGTGATACTAAACTAATGTAGTCTTATACTCGTAAATAGCGACGGCTATACGTAAAAGTCAAACTGCTATTGGTGCCTACATAATAGGATATAAGTGCCTTGTCACTAAACATTCCATATTCACTAGATTATCATTCGTTCAAAGGAATATTAATTATATGTATCTAACATAAAAGTAAAGCGAGTACGGTGGATAAGAACCTAACCTACCTACTTACGCAAATGTTCGTAGTTATACAATACAATATCACGCTTATATTTCCCGAAGGGATACGCAGAAGTGTACAACAGTACCAACACATCATCAATGTATTTTCGTCTCGCAATGTAACCTCTCTCTTGAGACTGTTGCCAGTATGTGTAGATCCTATCTGTGTAGAACCTATCTAAAAATCACACACAGAATTCCTAATTACTTTACTAAGTTGTTCAAACCTCAAGAAAGCAGTAGTCTCTGTTGTCAGAATAATTGACTAATATATAGATAGAAGCCAGTAGATTTTTAATTTGTTGGTAGCTAATAGGTATGTTCAAAAAATCTTTCAATCTCAGTTACCTACATAACTACTTTCAAATAATATTCTTAAAGATAATTTCACTAATTTAAATAAGTACATACCTATCTATATTTATATAAATTAAGTAGGCAGTTACCCTACTGTACTATTGTTAGTTTCATAGCAATGATTATACGGCTTCTAATGTGTCAGTTGCATGCATGAAGGTATTTGCATCGTGACTATTATTGATTAGTCATTAACACCTAACAGGTAGGTCAGTTGCGAGTATCTAGGAAACATTATCAACGGAATTACCTGTACGCCTTCCATTCCGCCGTCGTACAGCGTCCATCTCCCGTACGCGGTCATTATTCACCTCACATAAGCACCTTTTTACGAACCAAGATAAAAAAGCAAGTTTATTCACAATAACTTTCATGAGGCGGAGTTGAACGCACGACCGACGCGAATTGAGTACTGTTTAGAGTCACAGCGGCCTCGGCAAACAAACGTTTTAGTGCTTTATTAGCGCTGCGTGTGCAAATCGTTCGGGCGACAGACGCTCTCGTTCAAATTGAAATTGATTGTCAGTCCAAGTCTCTCATTGACGTGATTGAGCGGAATGGACGCGATGGTCCTTGTGGACCATTCACTATTATTGGACATTATATGCGCAGTTGTGCGATGCACCGTGATACTGTATCAAATTACTATGGGAAGTATATACCTACGTCTGAAACACATTTTATCACGTCGCGACGATAAGTACCTACTTGGAATTGTAAAGTTGGAAGTTTAAATATAGAAAAAAGTTATTATTCAGTTGAAGAAGATGGATTCTTCTTCGTTGCAACATGCCTAGTAGAGATACCGTGTGGTTATCACATAGGGGTAGTGAAATTATTGAAGAATCGTCGCAATTCCGCGCACTGTTACAACCACCTCTTAGAGCCCATTTTTTAAAATATTACTTAGATTTCTTGACAATATAAAAATTTACAGATACATCACGCCTTTTTACCCAAAAGGGGTAGGCAGAGATATTCAGCAGTGTAGTGTAGGCTAGGTGGCTATAACCTGGTTATTTGTTCGCAAACCAGCTGGTCCAATAGATAATAATAATAGTTCCAGATGCCGATGGGGAACTGCTTTTTATATTTTTAAATGTATTTAAAAATGTACTAAATAGGAAAAACGTCCTATTTAGTACATTAACGTGCTGGCCCGTGCCCAGCAGTGGGACGTTAAAAGGGCTGTAGTAGTAGTAGTAGTAAATAGGAAAAATGAACAATAAAGGAAATAGTTTATTAGTTATAAAAATTACATATCTCTTGTTGGATTTCATTACGGTTTTATAACGACATTGCAAATGAGACAAACATGTATGAAAAATTTGAGGGATAATGTTGTATTTGTCCAGTATATGAAAACGTACAAAAACTGTATGCAACAGTTTGAGCGGCATAATATTGCCATAACACTAGTAAAGTTTATCAATTACACGAACAATGAACGGGTTTGATGAACTTACCCACAACATTTGTCAGACGACGACTAAAATAAAAAAAAAAATCAAAGCAATTGTCTAAGTGATTTATTATGAGTAATAATACATACTATTGTACTTAATGACGTGATCGATTTATCGTTTGGTGCGGCGCCCCATCCGAAGATCTCTTTCGATTTCATATTGGCGCACGTCAGCTCGATCCAGGAAATCTCGCTTGTCCAAGTAACTGAAAAGATGTGAATTTGATTTTATATCAACTGACTATCACGTCTGTGTCTACGACCGTACCCCGTGGTTCAGCCGCCTTGCCGATGGTAGTGGTACTATTTCTTCGCAATAAGTGTATTTTAAAGTGTTTTATGTTTTATACGGAATGTGCCGTCATTGATGGCAAGCAAGCAAGAGACACAGAGAGTATTGACACTGACAGTTCCTTGTCTACGGGATCGCTCCCATTCACGAATAAGGGTCGCCATCCACCGACGGCAGACTGCAGTGGCGCCATCCAGTGACAAACGGTTAACACAAGCTGCTCATGCTGATCACTAGATGGCGCCGTAACAGTGTCCTCAAAGAATACTCAGTAGTTGTAGCATGAGCGCCAAGACTAGACTTATGTCACATAATGTGTTGGTTATATCTCTTTGTCTCGTATGAAATAAGACAGAGAGCGACCGAGTCAATCCGTGACAGAGGTATTGTCTTGGCATGCGTGCTAACACCACAGATGTGTGTAACGCATCCACATCGGGGGGGGGGGGGGGGGGGGGGGTGAACGGCACGGTCTGTGGGTAAAATTCTATTTGACTTAAGCCATTTTTTTTAACTTTACAGGAGAGAATACTCAATCGACGCAGAAAACATCACGCTACGTCACAGTTACCACAAATGCGGGTGAAACCGCGGGCACTATAGTCAAAGTCAAAGTCAAATTTTTTTTTTCTTATATTCTATTATGCTACCACCAGATCGAAACGCGACCTCAACTGAGAGAGCACTTAAAGAGCATTTACAATATAAAAAACTTTTATAATAAAAAAATACATTATAAATGATTAGTAATTTCACTAGATTTGGTGGATTTGCCTAATCTAAATGTTATTAGTGCTGAAAGACTTACATTTTGTGAGTCTACAATTTCTAGACTGCATAATACTTTATTTGGATAACTGGAAATGGCTTTTGTTATAGTAAAAAATAATGAACGGTGCGTTTAAACTAAATAACTCCACTTATAAGTATATATCTACTTATATAGTTGTATTTATAAACAAATCCAATTCAAATCAAAGATTACTCACCCGTTTTTTCCTTTATTGTGACTTTGAATCTCCTCTTCTAAGCCTTCGTCTTTCTTATACGTAGCCCAGTCTAGTTTGGACTTCTCTAGTGTTGATAGCCTGTTGGTTTTGTTCAGCTGTCCGAGAACGCTGGAGAGTCCGCCGCGGGTCGCGCCCGGCCTGCCCCGCGGCGGCGCCGGCTCCGGCCCATCGGATGTGCTGCCTGAAAAATGGTAAACATAAGTTGATTTCTATACCCATAACGTCTGGGCCCCAAGTCTACAAACACTATCGTCGTGGAGTTGCTATGACTGAAATTTTTTAAGGCATGAAAACAACATCTTTTTACAAGCTTTATATTAGCTTGCAACGTATGTATGTCCGGGTGGAATCTTGCAACTGAATTTTAAATCAGTTATCTTTAACCGATTGAGCTAAAATTTGGTATACACGCTTACTTTGAATGACAATGCATGCTTAGCTATGTGACGTCATTCTAATTCAAGATGGCGGAATAGTTATTTTTTTCTGCTCTACCACAGTATGGGTATCAAATGAAAGGGCTTGCTGAGGAGAACACGAAAACTAAGGGCACTTAAATAACAGCTTGTTTTTAAAAAAATTTTTTTACCATTAATTTATTTCAATAGTAGCTAGAATAAAAGCAGTGTAGACATTAGATATTGTCCTGTTGATGGAATTTAACTAGTACCATTGATGCAAGATGTAATGTAATTTATTTATAAAAATTCATCATCATCACGCCTGTATTCCCCGAAGGGGTAGGCAGAGGTGCACTGTAGTGCGCCCACACTTCGCCGATGTATTTTGGTCCCAATGTAATAGGGGGCGAGCCTATTGCCATTATACCGGGCACATTCCCCTCAATACGAGGGAGACTTGGGCCATAGTCCACCATGCTGGCCCAGTGCGGGTTGATGAACTTCACACGCTTTTCTATAGACGTGCGTGCAGGTTTCCTCACGATGTTTTCCTTCACCGTTCAGCAAGTGGTATTCATTGTTGAAAATGACATTCGCACATGAAAATTATCTCAGAGGTGCGGGCCTGGGATTTGAACTTGCACCCCTTACGTTCAAGGCGGGCGTTCTTGCCCACGAGGCTACCACTGCTTAATGTAATTGTAACTGTAATTTATTTATGCCTTAAAATTGCAGTCATAGCAATCCCACGACGATAGTGTTAGCAGATTTAGGGCCCAGATGACGTAGAAACTGAAACTTGAAAACTCACAGCTAGAGAAAACTCACTTATAAAACTAAATAATGCATTAGTAGAGTCGCAGAATTTCACGTATTTCGCGCTCCTAAGAAACTAAGGACGAATTCATGAGAGTTCAAACCCCGGGCTACTAGGGCGTCAAGGCGTGCGCGTCAACATTTTTGTAAATACTAAAACGAACCGTATCAATCAAAGAGCTCATTCTCCAACGAAACGTTCATTGACAGTGCAAGCGGATTTGACAGTGTGGTCGCGTGGATTTTACCACAGATATTCAATCTTTATGTATATCGACACAGTTTGTTTTGGTATCGGCTAACATTTTGAATTGAAAGGGTAATTCAACCAAGGAAGAAGCTTTGACAGGGGTAGTTCAGAAATTATACTACTACTACTACAGCCCTTTTAACGTCCCACTGCTGGGCACGGGCCTCCCCTCAATGCAAGGGGGACTCGGGCCATAGTCCACCACGCTGGCCCAGTGCGGGTTGGCAGACTTCACACATCTATCGAAAACTAGTCAAGTTCCCTCAGACGTACAGGTTTCCTCACGATGTTTTCCTTCACCGTTTTATAGCAAGTGATAATCTCAGAAGAAAATGAGATTCGCACTTAAATCCCAGAGGTGCGAGCCGGGGTTTTAACCTGCACACTTCGATTGCAAGGCATGCGTTCGACCACTCGGCCACCATGGCCACATAGATTATACAATAGTACAGAATTATTACCTGATGCTGGGCTGGCAGTTTTAATTTTCTCCTTAATCACATTATTTTCCACAACTATAGTCTCTCCTGCGAACTCGAAAATCCTTTTTTCTCGGGCTTCATTATCATCAGTTTTTGTCGCTGTTTTTTTACCAATATCATTAATTGGTTTAGAGGCGGTGGGAATGTTGGATTCTTTGGGGGCTGATTTAGGTTTGGTGTCCGTACCATCTAGAAACTTTGCCCATAAGTCATCCTCTTTTTTCTTCTCTTCTACTGGATCGACTACTAAATTTTTAATTGGTTCCTCTTCTTTTGTGTCTATCTCTGTGACTGTATTTCTGGTCTTGCGTTTCTTTTTATTGTTACTTTCTTCGGCTATTTTTCGTTTATTAGATTTCTGTACTTGTTCACTTTCATATTGAAGATCAGTTTCTTCGTTTGCCGACTCCTCTTCCGACAATTTTTCTGGTTCTCCAGGTACATAATCATCATCACTCTCGCTTTCAGAAGACATCTGTTTAGAAAGTATACTTTAGATTGTATAATGGTATCATTACGTAAATTTTTCAAAAACGTATATAAACTATACATGTAATTATTATGGAAGAGAGTAACCATGGAGTTTCTTGCTCATTCTTCTGCATAGGAAATGCATTCCTATTGTATACACTATGTACATATACTATTCATGAATAGTCTAGTCAATAACCAAAACACAAATAATTTTACACTCTACCATTAATTTGGAATGCATTTCCTATGGAGAAGAATGAGCAAGAAACTCCATGGTTACTATTGGTTCCCATGAATAAAACAAATCCGATTCTGAAAGTTAAAACCAATGCGTTACGCTATAAAAAAGACTCAAACATTAATTTGATTTTATCTGCTTTCAAAATTAATAGTACCTATCCTAGAGTAGTCAATGCAACCTGATGGTTAGTAATAAAATAGTTTGGAATAGGTAGACACGATAATAAGTGCCAAACACAAGGAAAAACAACTATGATCTAAAGCTAGAGAACGAAGTTTGTTTTATAAAATACATATAGAAACGCCAATATAATAAGCAACATAATTTATTTACAAAAGAAGTTTTACAGAGGTTTCCTATTCCTGTTTCTATTTTTGACATTGGATACTTCATAGAAATTGCTTCCTGTTTTATTACGTTTCTGAGCCCTCTCCAAGGCTCTTCGTTTTCTAGCAGTCATTTTCTTACCACCATCATTGCCAGCCTTTCGCTTGCCCTTTTGTAAAACATCTTCAACTATGAATGCGCCACTTGCGGCCTCAAGTTTCTTCCTTTTCATTTCCTTCACAGTTTCAGCATCATTTGTTAAGTGGTCTTCAACATCGCTGCATTCGTTTTCGTCGTTACTGTAAAAATCGCTAATTTCCGACGAATCGTCACCGTCATTGTCCTCCTCTTTGTCTTTCTCTTCTGCAGTACTTTTTGATTCATCTCCTTCAGCATTTACGTCATCGATCCCTTTTAGATCTTCAGGTATATCAATCTTATCTAATGGCTTTACATCATCATCATTGTCAAACTGTAAACCAACTCTGATTTTAGCAAAATCTTGAGCAATTATCAATTTATTGATATTAACAACTTTCTCCTTTTCTTTTTCACCTTCATTTTCGGGTGGTTGTGTGTCTGTGGTAACTTCTTCCTCTTTTTTGTCTTCTACTGGTTTTTCAGGTGCTTTTGAATCATCTTCTGATTGTTGCTTTGATAAAGGAATTTCAAATCCTTCAGGAGCCACATAGAATGGAAGCTTTCCTCTTTGCCAATCATTGAGCACCATTCTAGCAACTTGGCTGACATCAGGTTCACCCTTTTTCAACAATTTTCCTGTGCGTGCAGCCATCTTTTCCAAGAATTCGGTTGCGGTATTCCAGCCGTCAACTTTGTATGTTTTGACCAAATATTCCTTACGGACCCTTTTGATGACCTCCTCTATGTAATCTTCAGGATTTTGCACCAATTCAACTCGCACAACTCCTTTTAAGACTTTCTCTGTGTCTGTCTCAGCTGATGGATAAACGATACCGGGGCAGTCAATAAGGAATATTCTCCTCATCAATGTAATGTACTGCCAAACTTTGGTCTCACCCGCAATTGGTGCAACTTTACATACTTTCTTAGATCGTAGTGTGTTGATCACAGATGACTTTCCTACATTAGGATATCCAATCAAACCAACACTGATCTGCTTCTTGTCTATGTGCAACTTTGCAAACTGACGCAGCAGGTTGATAAGGGAGCCTTTACCAAAGGGATGTGTCATGGATGCGTGAAATGCGATAGTTGGGTATTCCGCACTGAGAATAGCTACCCAGCGCTGTGTCACCCAGTTTGGTACAAGATCAACTTTGTTTAAAATAAATATAAGATGTTTGTGGCGTTTTTCATCTCGGAGAAACTTCTCCACATATGGACTCCTCGTACCCATTGGGTCTCTTGCATCCAGTACTTGCAACAATACATCTGAAGAATCAACAACTTTGTACAACTCGTTCCAAATTCTTCTACTCATTCCGGCCCCAAAGACCCAGTCTCTCTGGCCTTCTTTGACACCAGTGTCTTCTCGGACTCTATCAATATCTTTAGTTTCATCATATTTTTCCGAACTCTCTTCTACAGCTTTAGACATACTTTGCAAGTCACCAAACTTTAAATTCACTCGCTTCCTTTGCTTTTTAGGTCCAAATGTTCTGTCAAAGCCCTCAGTGTCTAGTAGATGTACTCTGGCATTTTTAGCTGTCTCGTTGAGTAGTGTTATAGGTAAATTAGTAGGTTTCATGATAACCTGATAAGGATTTTTGACTGCAGCTCCAAACTCCTCTTGGAACTTTTGCAAAGCGTTTTGAGAAATCACTCGTGAGTTACCGAACCACTTTTGACTGGGTTCAACCCGCGCCTGCGTACCTGAAGGTAACCAACCTTGGAATGGCGCGGGCGTCAATATTTTTCCGGTCTTGTCTCGCTTCGCCTTGAAGTTCCTGTACATCTGAAGCCTCTTGATGGTACCTTTGGTTCTGGGCTTTCCCACCCCTTTTAACCCTTCTGTTGGACGGTCGGGGTTCATGGAATGTGCAGCTTTGTTGATGCCCTGTTTCCGGGGGGCACCCGGGGCCGAACGTACTTTTCCCATGTTTAAATGTAGTGTGGGATGCACTACAATACTATAATAAATCACAAATAATCGTGAACAATAACAGATATTACCAAGTAGAGGTTATCACAATGCTTTAAAGTTTTTATCGAAGCTCATGTTACATCGCGCTCGTGTCAAACCTAAGGCGCTAACTTCAGAGCAATGAAATAAAATTCGTCTTAAAATACCAATACTCACATTTTACGAAAGGCTTTCGTTCAACACGATATTCACTTTATTAACTATCACAATGATATCTTCAAAATCCTTAAGCCGAATCAATAAAATTATCCCCACTGATATTGACAACAATCAATTCTTGTTTGTTTTCTAACTAACTTCACAAGTATTAAAGAACGAACAAATGAATGATAGACAATACATAATACCTAGAGAATAAAATGATTTTACTTCTTGACTAATTCAACCACAGACAATATTAGCCAAGATTATGTTGAACCGTATTTCCCTATGGTTAAATCAGTAATCTTTGAATCTTGGCTAGCTAGTGAGCTGCAATCAGATTCATCCGCCATCTCTATAACTGTCATCATCCATTTTTAAATATAATGTGTATTTATTGAATTTGCCCTTGCTATTAATTCCTTGACACTGGCTAAAATACCCACTAAATGCAGTGAGAGCCATTCCTCGTCTTATTCCATTAAAATCATTATCACCATCATCAATCATCACCATCGTCATTTCACTCATTTCGTAAAAAAACGAAGAAAAGAGCTGCAATCAGGTACATCACTAAGGTATGCGATGCGCCCTTGTTTATGACAGTGACAAATAACAAAATGTCAGACTGGCAGCTGATCCGACTTTAATATAGATATCTGTGATCCGACTTTTTGGGAATTTTATCAAATATAATAAACAAATCTTTTCTTGCGAAGTGATAGCGTTTGTTCAAGTTAAAGTGATTGATACAATAATATACAACAAGCAGAAATACTACAGTAATTGGAGCTCATTCATAGAAATTAGTCCTCCTAAACAACTCATCTTAGGGCTGCAAGAACATTTTCGATACTCAAAACGGCCCCGATGCCTGTGACCCGTAAAAACTGTAGGACAACATGTATGACATGTTGTCGGAGTTCAAAGTATCCGAATACGACTCAATCATGGATATATTCAAATTGACGTCTGGTGTTTCGTTGGATACATTTGGTGAGATGTGGTATCCAGTTTTTCTGTGGTCTTTGTTCTCATCAGTGTTTGTGCACACTTGTGCAGCGTTAGTGGCATTCGGTACTTTAAGGAAACACAAGTATGGAAAGTTCTTCCCGGTGTTGTTGATTGTGATGGGTGTAGTGTGTCCAGTGACCTCCGGTGTGGCGACCAGTGCGGCGGTCGCGTTCATATACCGGGCCGCCAACTTAACCATGTCTCCCATACATGCTATGATATGGGGTATTGGTCAAACAGTACTCGGTGCTGGTTTGGGGTTCACAAGAATTCTGGCTACTTTGTAGTAAACTCTAGATTATTAATTAGCTAATTGTACCAATGTATCTGTCTATAGTATACAATATAAGTCAATTATCATAATTGTTATGAAGGAAGAATGCTGTGGCTTTTAGGTGCATCATCTAATAAACAACTTGCATAATCATAGTACCTACTTTCATGAGTAAGCACTCATTGTGTATGTTTTACATTTGTTCTGTAAATACTTTTTTATTCCATGTAGCAGTGTAGAATATATTTAATGAAAAATTAATCTGATATAAACAACATGTAAGAACTTAACTTTAATATAAAATACATACTTACCTATTATGTGCCTATCTGCTATGACTGTTACACATAAAATCTACTGATGGTATTAGTTTTTGTACATTATGCTAAGGATTAAACATACAATTAAAGCCATTTTTAGATTACCAATGTACTTATACATAGATAAATTAATAAAATCATCTTAGAAGCATTCCATATAGTACTGCACTTAAGGGCAAATGATTTTGTTAGTGACTTCAATCATGTTATATTGTCAGTAGGTAAAGAAAATATGACTGAACTAAACTTGTCAACATCGCCGTCTTGCTCATGCATTACTATCATGAGAAAGCCAGCAATAGGCAAGCGCTTAGTCTAGTTTTTTACAAAATCATTATTATACCAGCATAGTGCCTCATCTGTTTTGTAATTTTATATTGGTTCTTTTATTAGTATATAAAACCCTGTTGATTTAATCAGTTTATGTAGGTGCTAACACAATGAAAAACCAGTAATCTGTTGTGTATCAATCATTCATTCATGGATTTTTAAATTGAGTAGTGTTCTGCCTGAGTTATGACTCCGGACCTTGAGAGACTTAATTCAACCCACCGGCCTTAAATATTTATTTAAAGCTTTTATGAACATACTTACCTACTGGCATGAACATAATATATGAAAGTGTAGATAAAATAATGCTTTACATTAAGTGAAGCACCCATAGTAAGCCGACATGCCTCTACATAAAAGTACATCTATTTATCACACACACATAAATCAATGTTACTACTTCCTTTACTTTCATTGAGACCAGTATGAAGTCCTGTGTTATGTCTATGCCTACATATAGATTTTTTTTTATACACATAGGTAAGAATATTTTCATCTAACATAAGGTACTTTACCTACCTACGTACCTATTCTAACATTTGTATAGAGACATTATAATTTACCCCATATTTTGGTATTTGTGAACACAGGAACAGAACTGTTATTCACATTGTGCATAGGTTAGTTAATTACATTTAATTTTATTAATAGGTGTAGCATGAATGGACTCTTATATTGTGTACCTATTCAAAGCTTTATTTTAAAGTTAGTAAATTATGAGAGTAATGATGATTGTCTTTGTATTATTTTATTGCATGGGGGGGGGGAGTAAAAATTGGCTGCGTAGGAGTATATTTATAAAGATTCCCTTCTAGCTTGAATTTATAAAATACATTTAACTTTTTTCATAAATATTACTGCCTCATATGTTAGTTATTATATATTTTAAGCAAGGCTAAAGCTTTATACTTACCTAGTGTGATTATTGTAAATAGAATGTACCTGCTGAAGAAAATTGTGTAAAAATCATTTTCCATACTTGTAATATTTATCCAATGATGAAAATAAATAATTTGGATATGGTATTGTAAAATCTATTTGTTTTTATATACTATAAACATATTTTCGTTTAACATCACTAACCCAATTACCCAATATGATGTGTCACCAAAGAAAGATGAAAAATAGGTAGACAGAAAATTGGGAGACAGGCATCCATCTAGGAGAGAAATCATCCATTTTTCTATTAGGACCATGAAAGAGAGTAAGCATGGCACCATCTAAATATTAGCATAAACAAACAATTGTTTCGCTCATGATATTATATTTATAAATTATTATTAACTCCTTTGTCCCTGTAAATATCTCATAAATTATTATATAATACAATATTAGTCATCTTTGAAATTAGAAGTCAACTTGTACAAAATCAAAGATTATTCATCAACCAAACAATTAACATGATGTTATTTGGGGCATCCTTGTTCATTTGAAACTGCTTATAACAGAATAATCTAACCCTGTATGAAAAAGATTACAGTGTCCCACTATGGGAGTACTTCGAAAATCTTTTATGTATTGAGTGATAATGTGAACTATCCTCATCTTCCTCATGGCTGGCTTCATGAATCTCTTCCAACATTAGAGGAATTCCAAACTCCTCTTTTGTCAGTGTAGTCTGTAATAAAAGAAAAATCCAAGAGTTTAAATTCTACTATAAAATGAAATGTAATAAAAAGCTTAAGTTACTATGTAATTTCTTCACCTCATGTATCTCAGTCTCCCTTCTGCTGAGTCTACTAACACTTTCTTGAAGGGATTTTGTTTCAGAAGTGGCATCTTGTAAAGCTAATTTAAGCTCCACAATCTCTCTTCGTGCATTGGACAATAACGTTTCAGTGGTTTCCAAATTACCCTGTAATTGGTCTTTATCTAATTCCAACTTCGATTTTACTTTGGTTAGACTTTTAATCCTGTTTTCATAGAGCTTCATTTCTGATTCTGCATCACCAACTCCTCTCAGAGTACTTGTGTGCTCAGACTGTAAGTTGTTACACATCTTCTTTAAATATGATATATTTTGTTCAAGTATAGCTTTTTCTTCAGATATAAGTTTTATTTCATTTTCTAATTGACTTATCTTACATGTCATATTTGCAATTCGAGTGTTTTGAGTTTCAATAATACTTTCTTTGTCAAACACCTTGGCTTCCAAGGTTTGAATTTTGCTAATATATGTCTGCAGTTGTTGGGATTTAGATGCGGACTCGCTTTCTAGAGAGTGATTAGTATTTTCCAATATATTGGCTTCTACAGAAAGACTAGCAAAGTGTTCTAACATGTCAGATCTTTCAGCTTCCTTTTGGGACAACAGCTCTTCGATTCTCCTAATCTCTGCTACATAATGCTGTAACTGAGCCTTTAGGCTATCTACCTCTTTCCTAGACTTTTCATATTCAATTCTATTAAGTTTTAGTGTTCCATTAGCATCAGCTAAACTGTTTTGCAAGCGTTTATTTTCCATTAATGCATTGTCAAGCTGTTGTGTGAGTCTCAATATTTCATTATTCAAGAAAGATATTTGTGTTTCATGGTCTGCTAGCTTATGTTCAGAGACTTTGTTTACAGTTAACAACCTCTTCAAATCAGATATTTCATTTTCTAACTTACTGATCTCATATGTCTGTGACTTAACCTTCTGCTCAAGACCACTTATAGTTTCAGTCTTATTATCAAGTTCTATGACTAGTTTATCTCGTTCCTGATCCACTTTCCTAATATTATCAATCAAACTTGATTTTTCATTGCGTAAACCAGAAATTTCAGACTGTAGTTCCTTACATTTTCTTTCCCACGAATCAACAGTATCCTTTGATAGGCTCAGTTTCCTCTGATAACTTATCAATTCATTTTGTAATTCATTGCTACTCCTTTCAGTTTCTATTTGTATATTCTTAATTTGACTTGATAGGGTTTTTTCCTTAATAACATCAGATTGCATTTGCTTCAACTGTTCCCTTAAAAAGTTACATTCTTCCTTTAGATGTTCAGCTGATGCCCTCCCATTTCTATGTGTCATTTTATATGAACAATTTTCCTCTTCTAGATGTTCAAATTCCTTCTGTTTAAAAATTAAATCCCTTTTGAGTTTTTCTGATAAATCCAAAGCTTCTTTGTATCTCAAATAATACTCTTGTTTATCCTTCTTCAATAAATGTATTTCACTTTCAAGTGCATTTATTTTATCTTTCAGTTTTTGGAAATCACTTTTGCAATAATCTCCTCTGTCATTGTGTTTCATTAAATTCAAATTTTTGTACTGACTCAACTGTTTACTAAGAGAAATATTTTCTTTTGATAACTCAGAGTTTTCAATGTTTAATTGACTAATGACATCTTTATAATTTTGTTTACTGTTGTGTTCCAGGCCAATGGATTTCATCTTAAGGTCGTCATTTTCCTTCTTGAGCATCAATATCTTTTGCTCACTCTCACACAACTTTACATGCAAATCTTTAACAAATGCATTTTCATGAGAAGGAGTGGAATTGAGACCTTCTTTGTCCTTACATTTAAGTAAATGTTTATTGAAATCATTTATGGTTTCACTCATTCTCTCTTGTATAGACATAATATATTTTTCATATTTCTTTCTTTCATCTTCTAGAAGGGTTTGCAATTCACATTTAGTTGGGCATTTCTGCTTGGCATATTCATTGGTATTAAATGTTTTATGTGATTGGGATAGAGATAAGATTTTATCTTGTAAACTTTTATTAAGATCCACAAGATCTTTAATTTCCTTATGCAATGCTACATTCTCTTTTAAAGAAGCAGTCAATGAATCTCTAATTCTATTTACTTCTGGTGTGTCCTCATTACATTTCCCTAAAACTAGACTTTCTAGTTCAGAATTTTTCATAGTAAGTCCTTCAATTCTAGTTTGCAAAAAGTTAATTTCATTTGTCATTGTAGATAATTTCTTGTTGCAGTCTTCTTCAACTTTTAAAGCCAATGTATCTACCTTGTGTAGTTCATCTTGGAGATTTTTATTCTTATCAGCAAGACTCAGTGCCCGGAGCATTGCTTCATGTTGTTTTTCCAGACCCTTCTCAATCTCATTTTTTAAAATGTGGTTAGCGTTCTCCAGTTCTCTTAGGTCTTTCAACAGATTTTGATATTTATCACTTGAGTTCATATTGCAACAGTCTTTACTAATAGCTGTCAATGGTCTACCACCTTCCAAAAGCATGTTTAATCGGACAATTTCATTATCTCTATGTTCTATTTGATTCTTGAGCAACACTATTTCGTCACAGTAAGCATCATTCTTTTCTTCTAAGGAATGTATTCGCTTTGTCAATTCAGATAAATCTTTCTCATGGTTTGGATTTTTTCTCTCATTGCACATACATATTTTAGTAGTGCTGTTACCATCTCCATCTCTTCTTCGGCTTTTGTTACGACTGCTCAAAGTATCAGCGCACAGTCCTCTGAGACTCATGTCTCTCAAGTTATGCTGTAACTTACTTATAGTTGTGTCTTTATTGACCAATTCTTCTGATAACGACTTTATCTTTCTTCTGGATTCCCTAGAAATTTTATGGTTTTCTTCTTTTAATTTCATGATTTCTTTGTAAAGCTGGTTGTTTTCTTGTATTAACTTAGCGTTGTCGCATTTGTAGGGTTCAGCTTCCATCATGAGGGAGTCGCGTTGCATTAACGCTTCTTTAGACAAATCCATGTAATGCTGTAAACTTCTAGTGGTCTGCAGAAGGTCCGCTAGGATACATTCTACTAAAGGCACAGCGTCTACTGGTACTGCGTTATTATAACCCAGCTCTTCTAGTTTATGTTTCAAATTGAAATATGCTTCACCCATCTTAGAATCGATCACGTCTAGAATTACGAAAGTATTAACAAATATAGTATAGCTGAAAAAATTAAAACGAAGCGTTATCTTTACAAATTCATTATAAATAACAGAGAAAGTAGCCACTACTTTTAGTACTTTTACAAAATCTGGTAAATACAAATAATGCGAAATTTGAATTTGTTTGGAACCACAGAGGTAGGTAGGTAATATATAATCCTTGATATAATCTATATAAAAATAAGCCATAGCTAATGACTAAAAAAAAGAGATCACATCATAGATGAATTCTTGCCTCAGTCCCAATTCAAATTTCGAAATGAAGGGAAATAAATATGAAGATTGGCTTCTCCCGCAATTGTCAGGTATTTTTCCAATATCTAGTAACTAAGCGGTAATAAAATTTACAAGAAATACTCTTTATAAACAAAATAGAACATAATGAAATAAACTAAATCTGTGGATCAACAAAGAGCTACGAGTTTATGCTACGAACGAACGAACTGAAAGATTTCTCGCACCTCTATTTCCATCGAGATAGAGAGAGATAACATAAATCATCGGCTAAACTCGATGGAAGCTATATACTTTTAAACGGTGAAGTGAACACAGATGACATTGATTGACATATAAGAAATGACATTTAGTTAGTTGACACGAAGGTATTTTGTTGTATTGTTTTTTTTGGAAAGGTATCTCAAAAGAATGAGAAAAATACCGAAATAAGCGGTGAAAACGTTGTTCAAGATTTTTAGTGGGATGTGATGTAAATATTCATACAAAATGAATCCTTACAAAGACGTAGAGGAAAACTCTTTCACTTCATCTCCGCGTTTAGCTTACGAAGACATAGCCACAAAATTACTGAAAGACCATTACTTCCTGACGGCATTGGAGCTGCACACCGAGTTGGTAGAGAGTGGGAAAGAGCTGCCGCAGCTGAGAGAATTCTTTTCGAATCCTGGTAACTTTGAGCAACATGTCGCCAGGGCATCGGAATTTTCTTCTATGCGTAAGTACCTACTATTCTATGCTCTCGTTATGCTATATTAATTAAGTATGTTCAGTCTATGAAGCACGGAAACCTAAGAAATATTATATACTTTTACACACTTCATGCTTTGGTGTAGTTTTATGCTATATTTAAAAATAAAATAACATAACAATTCCAAATAAGTTATAAGTAGTTACTATGGAACCCTAACTAGGTTTAGCCTATGTTTTTCTTGTAGATCGTACACCAAGCCAAGCCACTTTGGACTCTTTAGACACTGCTCGGTATTCAGAAGATGGTGGAGGTGACCGTGGTGGCAGCGGGGGTGATGTTGCAGTTTTAGAGTTTGAGTTGAGAAAAGCAAGAGAAACTATTAATTCCTTGCGAGCAAATCTCACACAATTTGCTGGTAAATAAAGAAATTTTATTCCCTTATCTGATGTTTAAGGTGCTTAAACTAGCAATTAGCATTGACATCATGTTTATGTATAGTCATAGAATAAAAAAAATCATACAATTTTAATTGTTTATGCAACAAATTACTAAAGCAGGTAGATCAGGCTTTTGGTAATGAACCTTTTGATTAAATGGTTGCATAAATTTCAAACACCTATATTTTAGGAATCATTATCATAGATTGCTATGGTCATTGGTTTATGTCAAAGGCCTTTGTGTGACCAGAGAACTTTGATACTAATTGGTTACTAGGTTGGAAATATGAGTTTGTAACCTTCAAATAGTGATATTGTATATGAAATGGTTTCAGATGGTGAATCCACACTCGACAAGAGTACAAGAGATTTATCAGACCAGAGATCACTGAAACCACATGAGAAACGGGCACTCAACTTCCTTATCAATGAATATCTCCTGCTTCAAGATTACAAACTTACTTCCATTACATTTTCAGATGAAAATCCTGAACAGGTACATGTTTTTATTATTTTTATAACTGTTATATGCCACTTTGTAGTCCTATCATAATAGGTCAAGTCATTCCAAAGATTACTGAGAACAAACAGACAAAAATTTGATAAATTTTGTTTATTTGTTTTGTTACAAGTACTGGATATACTTTGATGCATTGCGAAAAAAAATAACATTACAAACAGACACATTTATTTTATTGATTGTTATATATAGCTGATGATAAGTCATGTTTAATCTACACCATATGTACCTATAATAATAAAGTTATTGCAAAATACAAATGTAACATGAAACTTCAAGGATGTTTCATGTCTACACACAGTTATTTGTATTGAACTGACTTATTGCCTGCATATTTGCAGATTCTATTATAATAGTGGTCTTAACTTTAACATCAATAGCCTATTGGTTACGATGATGGGCCACATTTGTTTGCGATCATGAGATTCAAACTATTAATGTATGAAGTATTTAGCTTAATAGAATGGGGCAAATGGGTAGTAATCTGAATATTACCAATGTCTTTTTTAAATTATAAAAAGTGTATAACACAATTCGGAATAAATTTAGAATGGAAAACAATTTTGAGTGTACAACAACAACAGATTGGACCAAAAAACATTTTTGATTCAAACTTTTTGTTTTTTTTTCGAGGTCATTAAGACCTGGAACGGCGGGTCAATACTCGGGCGGCAAACTTTCTGCTCATACGAAAGAGAACTGTATTTACTCAAAGAAAAAGCTCATTCTTCAATGAAATGTTATCGTTAACGCTATTGAACTGTGATCCATGGTCGAGTGGCATTTGCCACCGACTACACACAGAGTTCATTTTGGTGTAAACAAAAGATACGACGCATGCGTCTTGTCGTCCCTGTGGGCCCAAGGTTTTACGGTATCCATACTACATATATCATATACATCCTCATCCAAATACATCATCACGCCTGTATTCCCCGAAGGAGTTGGCAAAGGTGCACTATAGTGCGCCCACACTTCGCCAATGTATTTTGGACTTTGGTTCGAATGTAATAGGGGGCGAGCCTATTGCCATTATACCGGGCACATTCCCCCTCAATACGAGGGAGATTTGGGCCATAGTCCACCATGCTGGCCTAGTGCAGGTTGGCAAACTTCACACGCCTTTCTATAGACATGCAGGCTTCCTCACGATGTTTTCCTTCACCATTCAGCAAGTGGTAATCATTGTTGAAAATAACATTCGCACATGAAAATTATCTCAGAGGTGCGGGCACGGGATTCGAACTTGCACCCCTTACGTTCAAGGCGGGCGTTCTTGCCCACGCGGCTACCACCACACACTACATATATTATATTTGGGATTATAATATATTTATAGGAGTTTGAAGACTGGGACGACGTAGGTCTGAATATGCCGCGTCCGGCCGGCCTCGTGTCCTTATTTCGTGGGAACACAGCCACTATAAGCGCTCCAAAGTGCGACGCAACCACGGAAACTGAGTGGCAGAGCACTGAGATGGAGTGTCAGACTGATATAGAGGAGGGTAACGTGTGTGTGAGTTGTCAGACCTCATTTGACCACGACACTGATTGGAGCCATGATGTAAGAACTTAAAGAAACATGGAGTGCGCAATTCCACATGATTGTTTGATGTTTGCCCCGTATACATCTATTTGAAAGTGTATAACCCAAAGGAGACGGATACGCTTTCATACATTCTTGGGCCCAGTTGTAAAAATATGGAAGTGGTGTCAATTAAGAGCTTATATATTATCAAACCATCTCCGAAAATTTAGCTGATCTTGGCAGTCTGAGAGCAGAATTATTAGAGATTTAGTAAAAGTGTGGTTATTCAACAAAGTGACAACAACCTAGATACTAAACAGCTGATTTTTAACTGTGATTGTTATTTTGTTTTAATATACAGTTTGGGTGTTAATTCAACCACTTTGCTGTATTTTAATATATTCAAATGAATACAATTATGTGCTTAATCATTGATAACACAATTTGTTTTTGAGCTACCGAACGTGCTCACTCTGTCTGGGGCGCGCGGGCGTTCGGAAACTCGTCCTTCGCCATTTTGTGGAGCGTTCGGAAACGCGCACGCCACACAGTTATTTACTATATTAATTGTAGTTTTTTTTTATTGTTAATTATTACAATGTATTTATTCATTTTGATTGAATCAATCAAGTATTTTATGTTCAATTGTTTAAATCATTCACAGTAATCGATTATTGTAATCGATACTCTATTTCTTCAGTGAAATAAACTTATTTTTATGATTTCTCGTCTCCCGGATAGTGAATTGAGCTGATTTTTTTATATTTTGAATCAGAAAAAATACCGCTTTTTTTAAACCATATCTCAACTTATTACAATTGGGCCCAGAGATCCCCGTCTCCTTTGTTGTACACAAAATAAGACTCAATTTAATAGCACAAAAAGTATTTCTGTCTTGCTCATACCATACGACACTTATCCCCAAATTTTTCGAATTTCAAACCATAAACTGGTCCCCTAAAATTATTATCCTACAAAAATATATTACAAACTCTGTATATCCATCGTATCTTTTTATTTGAGGGTTAGTCTCTGTAGATTATGATACCTGTTGATCTGTCATTACGTCCATTCGAAATCTATTGGCATACTACCAACAACTGTATACATTTATAAAATGCTTACAGCTCCTAATCCAAGCGGAAGAGATTGAACTGTTAAAACAGAAAGTTATAGCGCTTGAGACTGAGAAGTTAAATTTTCAAAAGCTTTACGACGCAGCGATTGTCAGCTTGAACTCCCTAACGAGTCCAGCGACAGAGAGTAAAGGGTTGGACTTCCATATACCGGTGGATAAACTGTTGGCAGTACAAAACAGAACAGAGTTGGAGGCAAAACCATTAACAAGTACTGCGACTGAGAATCATTATGGAAGCGGCAATTCCACTCACAGCGCGACACCCGAACAATTCGAAATTATCGACAGTGAGAAGAATAGCGCAATGTGAGTAATATAGTCTGTACATCTTACATTCGCTCGAGCTTTTTCAGATTAACATGGATCAATAACCCTATTTATCCAACTACGGTACTACTAGAAATATTTCTGACTCACCCATACATTATGACTATGAGAAGGACGGCTTATAGTAATTCCATTCTCTTTATAAACCATGTATATCGATATCTTTCGACACAACATTGTTCTACCATGTCACTAAATGAATCATAACTTTGTGGTTTAGCAAGGTTCCAACAAAATTATCACTGCTGTATAACTAACCTTCTTTTAACCGACTTCTAGAAAGAGGAGGTTCTCAATTCGACCCGTATGTTTTTAAAAATAGTTGTATGTACAAAAATTTGTTTTTTTTTGTTAACAGAACAAGAAAAGGATCAAATATGAGTTCATTCGATCCGGGAGTGCCTGGCGAACAGAGCATCCGTGGTTCGCCTCTACGCCGCGACAGTGTCACAACCCTAGACGAGACGCTTAGCATCAACGACGGTGGCGAGTGGACCCGCGTACACTACGATTATAACAGCATAGAGACCAGCAGCAAGGAAATGTGGATTGACAGGTGAGACAATACATACTGGGTATCCACATGCTTGACCATTGCAGTAATAGACAATGTTAAGTCATGGAGTGTATCCACAAGCTAGCCAACCCTCATCAATGTAGCAGTAGCTAGTCCCACAATCGAAAATATTTCTTTTGGCATCTAGAATAAGTCTTGAATTAGGTTTTTTCACTGTCTAAAAATAGAGGTCCCAACACAAATTGTTCCATCTCAAACGAAAATGTGTCACTAAAAATTGGTTGCTGTTGGTCGTCAGCTTTCATATCGGTGTATTTAATACCTGTTCCTATTAAAGCGTTGTTCTTCTTCTTGTGTCGCCTTTAAAACATCAGCAGGAAAAACCATTTTACCATACAAGGTGCAAAGACCATTTTTATTTTAACAGCGGTATACCCAACAGTCTGAAAGTGTCTATCTTGAACTGGTGTTGCGAAACATTGAACCTCAACGAGCCACTTGGAAATGACCTGCTAGCTGAACTGGTTAACAGTGACAAGCCTATCACTCTGCCAGGTCTACTTACGCTGGTGGCTGATACCTTACCCAGGGTAAGTTGATTACGTAGACTATAGATAGCAAAAGGTATTCAGGGATTATCGGGAAAAAACGTCAGGTCAGCCCAGAACTCTAGGAAGAGCTAATATTTTTGAAAATATTTTTTAAGAGTTAACCCATTTCTTTTTGCACAATTTACTTTCGTTGTCTCCTTCTTAGTCGTACACTCCTGGCGGAGTGGTCGTGATCATGGATTGTTTAGTTGGTTGGTTGCGGTTTTTGTGAGACTTCTCCATCTCTCTCTGTCAGTAGCATTACATGCACATTCATTAAGGGTACACTTCGTTGAGGACTTGATGAGGTCTGTCCATCTTGTTGGTGATCTGCCGCGGGAGCGTTGACCCCCTACTCTTCCTTGTATCATTATTCGTTCTTTCTTTGTACTCTCACATTAATATTTAATTCTTGTAAGTAATCTTTAAAATAAATACTACTACTACTACAGCCCTTTTAACGTCCCACTGCTGGGCACGGGCCTCCCCTTAATGTGAGGAGGATTTCAGGCCATAGTCCACCACGCTGGCCTAGTGCGGGTTGGCAGTCTTCACACATCTATCGAGAACTAGATAAGTTCCCTCAGACGTGCAGATTTCCTCACGATGTTTTCCTGCACCGTTTCATAGCAAGTGATAATTTCGGATGAAAATGAGAGTGAGAGCCGGGGTTTGAACCTGCACACTTTGATTTGCAGACCGTGCGTTCGACCACTCGGCTTACACTGCTTTAAAATAAATACAAAAAAAAAATCTAACTATGCCCGTTATAGTCATTGAAACCATATAACCGATGTGCCCCAGACCAGATTAATTCGAAAGGCAATAATGCAAAGATGATCTTAGACCACTACATAAACAAAATGTATTTCATTCAGGAGCGTAGTAGCACACGCCGGCTATCCGCTAGTTTGGTATAAAATAAGTAAAAAAAACAGTTTTGCTATTTTAGGTTTTGTCAGGTATTTTAGTTCGCATTTGGAGAGGACATCCAGTGCATTCTGATGCGACATATTATGGGTTATGTGTTGTAGTAATGTGTGGTGCGATGTGATGGTTGTCAGTGCCGGATAAGGTCACTTGATGCTCTAAGCAATCTTCCCCTGCGGGCCCACCTATCTCTAAGTGACTACATATAATAACTACATAGAATTCATTGAAAAAACTGAGCCGTCGCGGGACGCCTGGCAGATGTGAAATAAAACATAGTAGTCTAGGCGGCGAGTGAACGAGTGAGCGGAGTCAGCCGGTGGGAGTCTAAGCGGAGAAAAGAACCGAGTAGCCGAGGAGTACGAAGTGTGGCCGCATTTAAAACTATACTTTATGCCTTAAGTAATAAGGTTGATTTCATTTTGTTGTGGCGAAGCGCTCGCTACGCAAAAAATCAGGTTTACCCCTCGCCTAGATGTTTCACATAATAAAATGTGAACACGCATCGTAGGTAGTATATGTTTTGTTCCTTTTGCCATTATCCCATGCTAGATGGGGTCGGCACAACATAATTCCACATGTTGACCTAAGATTCGGCTATATTTGTACGACCGGCCGCCTACCTGACGTTTTTTTCTCTCGGTCGTCTCTGGTGCCCCCCTAGACGGGATCCCCTAAATCAGGGCTGTCTAAACAACGGCCCGCGACGCAAGTTTTAATTAGAAAATAGTTTTTGACAGAAACCACAATGGATTTTTTAAGATCCTTAGCGATTGTTTCCCCAAACTAACAAATTTTGGCATGAAAATGGGATCGATGATGGGCAGCACTTATTTATTTGAAAGTGCGTATTCAACAATGAACTTTATAAAATCTAAGTATAGATTTTCACTGTCAGATAAGTCACTTGTTCATGCAATGCGTCTGGCTAAAACGAATGTTGACGTTGATATCGGTATGATTGTTAAAAATAAACTAACGAAGAACCAATAAACTTATAAAGAAATGATTACCCTGTATTTTTTTAACTTGAAATTGAAAATATTTTTTTCTGCGGCCCTCCAGCTTTTGTAGTAAAATTAATTAGCCCGCGAGGGTATGTAGTTTGGACAGCCCTGCCCTAAGCAATTGGTGAAATAGCTTAAAGGCAAATCCAGGAGTGATGGTTGCGGTGTAATAGATCCTGCCGCACACGCTGGTGGCGCGGCGCTGCGAGGCGGCGGCGCTGCTGGCGGGCGGCGCGGCGCTGCTGGCGGCCGGCGACGCGCGCCGCGCCCGCACGCTGCACGCGCTGCTCACGCTCGTCAAGAAGCCCGACCACGCCGACACCAGGGCCATCTGCGAAGGTAATATACCTACACTTTATACAGTACCAAACGAAAATAAAAATATCAAATATTTTTTAGGGTTTTAAGACTTCGCTGTCCGTCCGTCCGTCAAACTACTTCTTTCCAGCAAATTATACAATGCTCACCTGCTTCTAAGATATGGGTTAGACTGTCAATACATCAGATGAAGATTTTGTCACCTGTCTCCATATATGACATGACACCAACCATCTGTTTTATCTCGACCTTCCTCTCCCACGCTTTCCATCTATCTTCACCTCCAAGATGATTCATGTTCTTGTACTGACAACAAAATGTTTACTTCCAGCAACATGCCTGGTGGTGAAATGGGGTGGGAGTGGCGAGGTCCTCTCGTCGATAGCCGAACTCCTGGCGTCCCGGTCTGTGGAGCGCCGCATCCTGGCCAGTCAGATCTGCGTCGCCATAGCACCCTACGTACCCATCGAGCTGTGCACGTCACTACTACTGAGCCTCGTGGTACTGATGTGCGAATCGAATGAACTCGAAATCAGAAGCCTCGGCTTGAAATCGGCTTGTTTGATATGCCCCGTTGCCGATCATAAGTACTCACAGTTGGAGGGGCTGCTGTTCAATTTCCTCAAGGATCCGGTGGAGAAGTGTGTGAAGGACACGGTGAATGTTTTCGTGCCTTTGCTAGCGAGGAGTGCTTTGATTGCAGGTAAACGCGAAAGCCAGCAGGCAGTTCTATACATACCTACTAATACACAATGTGATACTAACCCTTTAAATATACGTTCTCTAGCTTATTCTAAGGGCATAATATGTGAGATCAAAAATATTTAATCATCACTTTGAATAACAATGCTGTCGTTAATTTTTCCATCAATTTCGCCGCAACACAGTTCTAAAATTACACTGGGCCAGCGTGGTGGACTATGACGCAAACCTCCCTCGTATTGAGGGAGAATGTGCCCGGTATAATGGCAATAGGTTCGACCCCCATTAATTTGGGACCAAAATACTCTGGTCGAAGTATGGGCGCACTGCAATGCACCTCTGCCTACCCCTTGGGGGAATACAGGCGTGATGGTGTATTTTAACATAATTCTTGTTAACAGGTAAATTCTCAACGGACCTATGCAATCGAATCATGACGAATCTAAGCAAATCGAGTCGCGACAACGAATGGAAGACCGCGTTGCTCTACGTGGACATACTACGGGTGTTGGTGTTGGCCAAACTAGCGTACGTCATCAACGTACAAATGCTCAGAGACGCCCTGATGAGCTGTGATACGCGCGCCGTAGACTTACAAGAGGTACCCCTTGAAGATAATGCGTGTTTCGTTGATTTACAATGCTATATAGTGCACGTCACCGATGCTAAACAGCTGATAGCGGCTATGAATAATATAATGAAAGAGAAACCCGATGTTAGATGGGTCGAGTTGGATTGGTATATTAATTTGTGAGTATAGCTATCTTTTGTTTTGATTCTGTTTGACAGTTATTTACCACTATACAGGGTGTTTCAAAAGTCCGAAATAATACTTGATCGTTTGAGTATCGGGTGTATAACCGAATGTTATAAATTTTTTGTTGAAATTGGATTATGATTTTTCAACTTTTTTTTTGTTGTCGATTTCTATAACTTGTGATATCTCGAGTGGTATGTAAATTTTTCATAATCTGTTTTGTGAATATTGGTAGCCGCCCTTCGTAAATGTAGTTTACACTGCTTGATGAGATGGATGTACCCAAGGGCCAGAACACGATACCTGTGACAAATATTCAAAGGTCTTCACTAAGCATCCACATATTATGTATTTGTACCTAGAATATTATTTCGGACTTCTGATACACCCTGTATAGCTGCAGTCTATATGTATTAGAGTTTAAAATTGAAGGTTTTATAAAAAAGTTTCGGACACGGAAGTATTTGCATGACTGTTAAAACTTGATGAGATTTTTTTTTTATTATTCGACCCAATATTATTACTTTGTGAGGTGCAGCAATAAAGAGCTACACATCTATCTATCTAATGGGCCTTGGCTCAATATGAGGACATGGCAGACTTCACACATCTTTTGAGAACTGGTGACGTTCTCCCTTGCTTGCACAATTTTCATTCTTTCAACAACTGAACATTTTGGCTTTAACAAGAGATTTTTTTAGTGTCAACGACAACTATATGCTTTGAATTCTACTATCTATTTTTTTTTTTTTACAGAGTAAAACAAATTTTAGAAATGGCAACCACAATGAAATTATTGAATCATACTGCGATATACGAACTCCTTATATCTCTGTTCAGTAGTTACGTTGAAAATTTCGGTGCCCTATTTTGTTTGCACATTCTAAAGCCTATATTCACCGAATCTATAATCGAATTGGAACATAAGATGGAGAAGTTGCATTCTGTGAATGTGGATAGCACTGTGGTGGTGGGAATATATTTGGTGGCCATATTACCTGCACTAGAAGATACTACACAACATGGTGAATTTCTGCAAAAGTAAGTAAAACTACAGTTACTACGAAATGTTTTGGCGACAACATGCACGCATAATAAACATTAATGTATATTTTCTCATTTCAAATGAAGCGTCAATAGCTCTGTGGTTATATGGACCTCGTAACCGAGATGTACCGGGTTCAATCCCCAATCTAAGCCATTGAAGTCAGCCGACTCTAAACTTAAGTATCTACTATGCGATCCAAATAAGAATAGGAATGTCAATAACCTCTATCTGTCTATAGAATAATTAATTATATTATTGAAAGTCATAATTCGTTTTTTTACGTCACAATATGGCGCCAAGTCAATCCTATTCTCATTTGAATCGCATAGTAGCTTAGTTAGATAGACTCGGAACTTCTTATGATGTGATAATCTCACATTGCTTGTTGCATGGCGTTGCATGGCAAAAAAAAGTATTACACATGCAGCAGGCAACGTAATGTATATCTGTCCCTTCCATTTCATATAGAGAAAACAAGACATAACATACCACTTTGATACTCTTGAACTTGTATTGAATATATATTGCTATAAGATATACTTGAACCTACGAATTCTTCTTCTTTTTTACGAAATGAGTGAAAGTATGATATTTTAATGGAATATTATGAGGAGTGCCTGCACCTGCGATAAGCAGTATTTATGGCAATGTCGAGTAATTAATGTCAAGATCAAATTCAATAAATACACATTATAAATAAAAATTTATGATGACAGTGATAAAGATGGGTGATTATATATATTATCAGGGCCGTCTTAAACTACGCTGGGGCCCTTGGGCACACAAGAATTTGGGGCCGCTTTTGAAAAGTAAAAGAAGCGAATTATAATAACATTTTTTTACTACCTTCCGACTTCTACCATCTGATAAGATTACTGATTTGTGAAAAAAGTGTAATGTGCCCGACAAAAATGTTTTGAGAATAAATGTGTGAGAGAAATTGTCGGTCCTTCGGGGCCCCCTGAGAATGGGGGGCACGGGCCCCGTGTGCCCTTATGGTGAAGAAGGTATTGTATATTATTCCATCTACAGAGCACCTTAATTCGGCATTTGTCATTATAAAACATTAAATCATTTGTTAAATTTTAGGTGGGTAATGTACAGCAGCCTTCGCGGGCTACCGGTTAAAATATTATCCGTACCATTGAAATGGGTTTCGGAACACAGGCCCGACAGTCTAGACTTTTATTTGCAACATCTCAGAGAATGTAAGTATACTCGACAAGGTCGAGATTGAAATGTGCACTTTGTATAGTGGCGGATATAGTTCAATTTTTAATTTGAGTGAAAATGGTTGACGGCGCGCAATATTTTACTATGCGTGGCAAAACCTGACGCTAATATTTTTTACTAGTATCAACGCTGGTGTCTTGAGTTTGCAAGCCACTCTTAGACCCCCGACATGGCCTAATAATTGCAAATAGGCTTAAGGTGCCCTCTTAAAGTCGAAAAACAGAACCTCTACTCACATTTGTAACTAAGCATATCTAGCTAGACGCAACATCTAGATGGATGACTGCTAAATTTTGACCGCCACTGTAGCTTCATTATGCATTAAAACGTGGTTAAGCTAATTAAGCTCTTATTTCAATGCTACAGTAGGTATATATTTGGCGTTGCGATTACGGCATGCGAACTTTTTTTATTAAGTCTATGGCAGCATGCGTAAAATGTCACAAGTCGTTAGGAAAGAGTATGGAGGGTAGAGGTAAGGAGAAACATCTCCTATGGGAGAAAAGTTGCAGAAGTGTCCAGCTGTATGCTATAAATGACAGTTTAAAAACCTTCCACAATGGCGCTGGTGTCGAGAAAGGGCCATGAATATAGCAATTGTAATTAAAAATATATTATCATTGCCAAAATTGTCAACATAGTGCCTGATGAGAATGTGGCGTCATTTAATGCATTTCGACGGACATTTTTGCAATACGCAGATGACGCTCCTTTACTTCTACACTCCATAGAGAGGAGCTAAAACTCGCCGATTTATAGAAATTTGAATCCTGTATAAATTATTTACAGTAGAAATTTTCAGACAGTCAATAAGTACACGATGACACCGTAAATCACTTTCAATGAATTTTAGCGTATTTTTAATTGATTTTATAATTGTCGTCAGTCGCCGCCAGCAGTTGTGAAAGTGCCAGTGGGAGCTGTGTGCGCGCGTACGTGGGCGGGCTGCTGGGCGAGCTGGGCGGGGCGGCCGCGCACCTGCGCGAGCGCTGCCTCGAGCGGCAGCTGCTGCCCGCCATCATGGCGCTCCTGCACGACGAACACGCGTGAGTCGCCATTCAAACCCAACCCTGACACTAGGCCGACTGGCAGTGACGTGGCTAGGTGACCGAAGGACCTGGGGCAAAAAATAAACTAGGGCCCCAACTAAACTAATTAAAATCGTATTCGCCGTGCTCCGAATCCTAATTACACTAATATTTATTTCCTAACTTATTACTATATCTTTTAATTATTACTGTATGTTGAAATTAAACTATTCTACGGATTTTATCGCGTTTATTTACTATTTTATTTTCCCGACGTTTCGGCTGCTTTACAGCAACCACGGTCACAAGCAGCTGAAACGTCGGGAAAATAAAATAGTAAATAAACGCGATAAAATCCGTAAAATAGTTTAATTTCAATGTATAGTATTCGCATAAATATAAGAAAACAATATATTACTGTATGTATTATCATATACATCATCATCATCATCATCACGCCTGTATTCCCCGAAGGGGTAGGCAGAGGTGCACTGTAGTGCGCCCACCATTCGCCGATGTATTTTGGTCCCAATGTAATAGGGGGCGAGCCTATTGCCATTATACCGGGCACATTCCCCCTCAATACGAGGGAGATTTGGGCCATAGTCCACCACGCTGGCCCAGTGCGGGTTGATGAACTTCACACACCTAGACGTGCAGGTTTCCACGTTTCAACATGCCACGTTATATATTATCATGCTTGATTACCTGCGATAAAAATACCTTAATGTCATTATATTTTATGCTATTCATCACTACTGTGATATCTCCTATAGAAATCTTATCAACCTTAGATAAATATTGTTAGTGTGCAATTGTATTTAAGTAGTGTTAAATTGAAAGTAGGCGTTGTAAGAATTAGGCGTGGGCGTTATTTCACGTCACTAGTTACAATAAGTAGCTACGCGGCATGTAACCGCATCACCTGTTTCAAGTCAAATTACAAGTAGTGATTTTTGTAACTGCGTTATTTCTGTTAACAGTAACTGTGTGCGAGAGACGTAAGTCGGTCAGTGGAGCGCGTTACATTTCTTTCGCATAGCGCCTACCGGCCGGCTGAGTAAGCGAGAGCGGGTGACACGAATAAAATCGAAGTAATCCGAACGCACACGTACCGTGGTACTGGTATACAACCAAAAACGAAACAGCGTAACTGTATAGCTAAAAACACTTAGATAGTGATTTAACTTATTTTCGTTTCGTGTGTAACTGTATAGTTGGTGGAGTTATTTATGCAAACAATCACAGTAGCTAAATAATAATAACTAGTTTCAAAAATCACTAGTTTTGATAGTGGTGACGCCGACCAAGTAACTGGTTTCGTAACGTTACTTGAAAATGACGTAACGACCCACGTCTATTAAGTATGACTGGCTACTATAGATTTGATTACGATTACACTCGTGGCTACATGAGATGGCATTTTGTAGCAGCTTGTTCTTCTATTCGATAAGTTATGGGCAAACACACCATTCATTGTTGTAATTAAACATACATACCACCAATTAAATATACATAAAACCACATAAATAGGGCAGACGGTTTCTTTTTCCTTTTTTTTCATAGCATTGCATATAATCAAAGAACGACGTTATATTACATGCCTATTATATACCGTTTTTTTGTTATTGTTTTGTGTTCTACTCAGTTCCTTAAGAAGTCAAGTAAAGTACGTTATCAAGTATATGCCACTTATATCTCCCAGGTCTGTCCGAGAAGTAGCCATCACGGCGTGGGGCTGCGTGACTCGCACGTGTCTCATCCGCGGGTTGGCGTGTGAGAGCCAATGTTGGCCGCCAGTGGAGGACATGTTGGGCGGCAAGCGACCCCTGGCGGCCAAGGAAGCCATCCGCACGGCCGAGGCGTTGGCGCTGCTGGTGTTGCCCACGGTCGACAACCACGCAGTATCAGAGAAAGGTTAGCTAGATAGAGTATTCTTTATTGTACACCAGTAGTTGTAGCATTTGCGCCAAGACTACACTTTTGTCACGGAATATCTTGATGTTGTCTCTCGTATGATATTAGACAGAGAGCAAGTGAGTGAGCACATGCGTGCTAACCACACAGATAGAGAGAGAAAAGAATACGAAACAAATCCCATGTAAGTTGAAACACAAAGACGCAGAATTAGTTTTTTCCTTTCTATCATGCTACACTATATAATTTATGAAAATAGATAGTACAGCATGATAAAAAGGAATACACTAATTTTGTGGGTTACGATAATTTACGTGGCAGGTATCGACAAACAATAAAAATCATTCTTAGGTCTAAATAATAGGTTGGTTTAGTTTTAACACTGGCATTTACAGTCATAATAGAGTACGCTCTATCAATCAATTTTCCCATAGTCATCTCATGTTACAGACATCTATAGACGATGACGAAGTTTTTTTTTAACTATGAACAAACAAGTTGGTAATGATTCCATCAATTTTGATTGATGACTTACACACAACCAATTACCAAATCTTTCGGTAAACCGATACTAAAGTTGCAAGTTGTGGTATGCGAAATGGACCTTAAAGGTACAGCCAGGGTACGTAAACCTTCGTCAGTCTTCAAATTCATTCCTCTATCAAATCGTATACTTACTACCTTTTGAATCTAAAACACTGAGCAGACAACAACATGTTAAATTATACTTACTTGAGATGACAACAAGGATCAATATAGTATACACCTTTGACATATGAGGAGGTCCGGAACAAAAACCGTTAAATTCACTTTTCGTATTTTTACGGAAAACGCAAAAGAATACCTGCATTTGTCGGGTTTTGGCCCGGCTTCCCATCTTTAGAGCCTTACTTAATACGTTTTTAACGAAATCTGCTGTGGTCTGAGTGATGTATAGTATGTATGAGTTCTACGACTGACAGAAAAGAAAAATGCACAAAGTGGATTTATCGGCTTTTGTTCCGGACCTCCTAATATAATGGACTATGGCACAAAAAATCTCCCTCGTATTCAGGGAGACCGTGCCTGGTATAATGACAATAGGCTCGCTCCCTATTACATTGGGACCAAAATACATCGGTGAAGTGTGTGCGCACTGCAGTGCACCTCTGCCTATCCCTTCGGGGAATACAGGCGTGACGATGATGATAAGGTATGTGATTTTGAGTTGTCAGTCTGTATCATATATTTGCTTTTGGATTGCTTGCGTCAATGCGATATTCTATTTGAAATCAAATGTTGGCATGACTGCACTGGTGCATGCAAATTTCGACTTTAAGGGCTTTATTTCACCGGAACGCCATGGCGGCGCAACCAGTCGCCGGTACCAGCAAAATGTATACAGCTCTATAGAGAATTACTCACCTGGTGTCCGCTTGGTTGCGCAACCAATTTGGCGGCGAGACCAGCTCGGACGGCAGCACAGAATGTTACTGGTCGCGCCACCACTAATTACTATAGCGCTGTATGGTGTCTCACTCACTCAGCCGCCAGTGACGCTCTCTATCTCTTTCCTACGTACATACAGCAGTTGTGCTATCTCTTCCGAGGTCCATTTTGATACTGTGACAGTGTGGTGTGGCGACTCTGGTGTCTGTATGGGACACCATACAGTACACTAGAGTCTAGTGACTAGACATAGTTTGGAAGCTTACGGACACCACGGTGACGCGACTGGTTGCGTCGCCATGGTGTCACGGTGAAATATAGTCCTAAGGTGTCGAACCTTTGTTACATCTGAGTACTATGCGATTCAAATGAGAATAGGATCGACTTAGCGCCATATTGTGACGTGAAAAAAACGAATTATGACTTTAAATAATTAAATATTCTATTAAGACAATTTACTACTGATTTAACCCATTTTATTTATATTTGATGTAGGTACTATTATTATTGATATGCAAATAAGTTTTTTGCAAACCATACTTTTCATGTGACATTTGACAGATAGAGCTTATTGACATTCCTATTCTTATTTGGATAGCATGTACATGAGTTTTGTTTGTTCCAGCGGTGGGTTTGCTGTGTGGTCTGTGTCACCGCGTGGCGGTGTCGAGCGAGAGCCTGGGCGCGCTGACGCCGGGCCTGCAGCTGGCCGTGCACCACTGCCGGCACCACCCCGCCTTGCTGCCCGCTCTCAGGTAATTCCATATAGCTTTTTATGTAATGCTCTATATTTTACTTTCATATAATGACGGCATGCCCCCTTATCATGCCCGTGTAGACATAAGTTTTATCTCTTTCAACTGTCAGATTTGTCAAGAAAATGACGTCATATTCAACTTTTTGTACTGGTCATGGCTCGCTGTGACGACAAATCTGTCAGTTGGAAGCGATACAACTGGGCTACTCATACTATAGGGCTTGGTCTATTGGTTTAAGCATAGGCTGTTTGGCTTACTGAACCCGGTGTTGCCTTTTCGAAATTTCCCCTGGTCTGAGTGTAACTGGAATCGCCCCCAGTCCATTGTATGGTACGCATGTTACTTGCTTTGCTTGGATTGGGACCATACGATGAACACACATCATCAACTCGTCGCCGCCGTCCGCGGCACGTGTTGATTGATCCTGCTGACACGATCACCGCCCTCCTCGACCCGGGTATCGAGAGGGCCACCAACACACCTACACCAGCCTCAAACAGACACCGATCTCGCCGGCGAAGTCGAGGAACCCCCTCTTCCGCTCGTAGGTGCATCTTTGCACCTAGGAGCGCAGTCACTACCTCTCCCCTCACGATAACTACCCAAGCCGAGGTCGTGCCCTCTGTGGCGCCCTTGAGCTAGTTGCCACTCTTTTCCGCCCTTAAGGACTTGGTGAGAGCTGTAAAGTCCACCTCACGGCCAACAGCGTAGTCCATTAAAAAAAACGATGAACATGTGCCGTGTCATCTGGCGATATTTATTTACTTATAATTGTGAAAAGGTAGAATTAAACCTCTTTATAACATTGGTAGATATAGATTAAGTCACTGTTCTAAAAATTAGCGGTGTGTCTTTTAAAATAAAATTGACACAATTTTAAACGTTCAGAAATAGGTACAGTATGGAAGAACATTATATTATTATGTAGAGGAGGGTTTTCATTACTAATCTTTTAATAGAAAATTGGAGGAGGGCGTCCAAGCACCCGCATTAGCGCAGTACAAGGCGGCGATAGAGGCGTTGATCCACAACATGGCCGGCACGCCCGCGCACGGGGACGCTCGCGACGCGCCGCCGCGCGCCGCCACCAACCTGCAGGCCGCGCAGGAGGTGGGCAGACGCGTCACACAGATATTCCAACAGTCCAAGACCAATATGCACTTACAGAACATATTCAAGAAGAAAACTTAACGATATCAAAGCTTGGCTTGAGACTAACGCGCGAACAAAAAACATATGAAGACTCAATCGAAATGCTAACAGTTTTACTATAAAAATACATTGTTTTATGACTTTATTTTATTCTAAAAGTGTATCTATTTATAATGTGAAAGTATTTTTGTTTTGGGTCTCTCACCCACTGAGTCACGAGTTTTATCGAAATTAATTATGCATTCCCTATGATATTAATATTATACTCTTAATTTTATGAATCATTAATTTATAGACACTGCAAGTATGTATTTATTTAGTTTTTAGGTATTTTAGATTTAGGATAGTACAAATTAGTGCAATAATACATGATTGTTATTATGACTTATCCTTATAATTATTACTCAATCATCCTAATGTACTTAAACTTAAATATAAGTGATTATCTGTGCCTATACCGTTATAGATGCAGCGTTAATGTTTCAATTCAGTACATTGTCACATTTTTTATGTGTTTCATACATACTCAAATAAAGTTACAGTCCATTTAACATACATACATACATATACTCACGCCTGTATCCCATGGGGGTAGGCAGAGACTACCGTTTGCTATATGCTACGATCCTGACATACCTCTTTCGCTTCATCCAGAGTCATACATCTTTTCATGCACTTCCGTCGGTTGAGGGTGCTAGGGACTTGACCTTTCTGGAAGAGACCGTTAATCTGGTCGTGAAAGGTCCTCCTTCGGGCGCCCTCTTCCGACATTTCCACTCACGTTTGTCTGGTATATTTCTTTCGTCAGTATATTTAAAGCTATTGTAAAAAGATTGAAACTGATATGATGGTTTTTTGTTCGTTATGTCTACCTATGTATTTGGGGTTTTATCTGAACTTGTAGCCTAGTGGTGCTTCGAAAGAGCTACGTATTATTTTTAAAGTTGAATTTATAACTACATAATGATGTCGATTCTGTTGTACACAAACCACAATTAAAATTTGTTTGACAGCATTTAAAGTATTGCCAACTCACCCATATATTTCAACCCATGTAGGATTTTGGCTCAGATGCGGACATGCTTTTTTATTTATTTTAACTAGTTGAGTCCGTTACTTCGTATCCGCGGAATTTAGGAAACCTTATTACCCGGTTTTTTTTTCATAGAACCCTATTTTTTCCAAAAATTAAAAGTAGCCTTAGTTACTCTTTTTAACATCAGCTATCTGCCAGTGAACGTCCTGTCAAAATCGGTCCAGCCGTTTGGAGTTTACCTCAAATAAACAGACGGACATACAAAAAAAAATAGCGTATATCTGTCATATGCATTTAAGAAAAAGCTGTTATTTTGACAGACAATTACATTTTATTATTTGATTAGATTAATGTTTGAATGAGCCAATTATAACCTCCGAAAAATTTCCTTCGAAAAGTTTAGAAAATAGGTACCTATTAATTATTTCTGACCATACCTTTAGTTTAGTTGGTGCCAACAGAATCGACGTCGGTATGAACGGCAGCTCTTTAGACTAAACAAAAAACAATTGTGCTCATCATTGTTTATTAAATCTGACTATATAGATAGTATGAGCATGTGATAATATGTTATTTCGTCCCGACGCGCTTTTATCGTAAAATACTCTTAACTTTTTTTATTAATAATATAATGAACTGTACATAATATAAGAATAGTACTTACTGAATTATAATTTGTGTCGTCACTCGCTTATCGTTAAGTAATTGTTAAATACACCCAGCCTAGAATATTATGTGAATCTCAAGTAATTATTTTTCTTACAAGGAAAATACGGATCGGTGCGCTAACTGACCGGGTGGCGGCGAAAAGACTAATTCGCTAACAATTTAAAGTCGATTTTACCTACTTTAAAATACGGCAGACAATCCTCGAGCAAGCTTTGTGGCTACGAATTAATACTAACTTCAGTCATGTTTAAAAGTAAAGTGGCATTTAAATTTTTAGCAGTTTAGTCGTCTCACCGCCCCGGTAGTCGCTAGGAATAGTGTGTTTAAAATATAAAGATATGCTATCTTTATTGATGACTGACTGCAGACACATCGGCGATTGGCACACTAGTGTAATTGGAGGTTGTGTTAACATTTGTCAAATATATAAATTTTATTTTATAAATTGTTTATTTTTTACATCCTTCTAAGTTAACCAGAAAGTTGGACAGAATATACGGAATGCTGTAATTGGATCTTTAAAAGCTTAACACGATCTAAGAATTTATTAGATTAAACTGTCTTGCTTAGTTTCTGAGATATTAAGATGTATGGTGGTGACCCAGATTCATTACATCCAAGTGTATTTTTCCAACGCTCTTTTTAGGTCTGTATCCAAAGGGTAAAACGGGAAGCCTATTACCTACTAAGACTTCGCTGTCCGTCCGTCCGTCTGTCACCAGGCTGTATCTCTTGAGCCATGATAGTGAGACAGTTGAAATTTTCACAGATTATGTACCTATTTCTGTTGCCGCTATAACAACAAATACTAAAAAACAGAATAAAATAAATATTTAAGGGGGCTCCCATACAATAAATGTTTTTTTTGTCGTTTTTATAGATAATGGTACGGAACCCTTCGTGCGCGAGTCTGGCACGCATTTGGCCTGTTTTTTTTCTCTATAGTGACCTCTAGTAAGATTGTATACCGAACTTGAAACATTTTGAAACTTAACACCTCATTCTTTTGGTAAATCAAGATACGTAGTTGTTTAAATAAGTATCCACTATTCATAACATTCATTGCATTGTAGTTAACTGAATAGCTTGTTATCTAATTTTGCAAGTTATCGTCAAACGATATCAACGTTTCAACATTATAATCTGGGTAATGACACGAGTGTCCTCTGTATATGTTTTGAAATAACACTCGTACAAATTTGATTAGAGGCAAGAATATCACCTGCGGTCAAAAATGTAGATAATGGAGCGTGCGAACAATTTAAATTACATTAAAAGTAAACTATAATATAGTTACAGGCGATTATATATCAATGCAGTGGTAGCCGAGTAAAGTAGTGGTAGCCGAGTGGTCGAACGTCCGCTTTGCAATCAAAGTGTGCAGGTTCAAAGTCAAACCCCGACTCGCACCTCTGGCATTCATGTGCGAATCTCATTTTCATCCGAGATTATCACTTGCTATGAAACGGTGAAGGAGACCATCGTGAGGAAACCTGCACGTCTGAGGGAACTTTACTAGTTCCCGATAGATGTGTGAAGTCTGCCAAGCCGCACCGGGCCAGCGTGGTGGACTATGGCCCGAAGCCCCCTCGCATTGAGGTGAGGCCCGTGCCCAGCAGTGGGACGTTAAAAGGGCTGAAGTAGTAGCCGATTGTCCAAGCAAACGTTGATTATAATTACTACTTAGGGTTAGAGTTCATTATTTAAAAATATTATTTACGTAAATGATTGAAATTTTGAACTATAAGTGCACATGACACCTGAGTGTGCTGGCCTTAAGGCGTTCCGCATACATACGACTTACACGCAATTCTTTACTACTGCCAATCATTATCGAACGTTACTAATACTACACTTTATGGAATGCTTCAATAAAACTAACATAATAATATAATAATTGTACTTTAATGACGTAACTATTCATGGAAAGGTATTGAAATATAATATCGTTGAGTATCAGATTATTCCTTCTTCTTGCGCGGGCGCATGCAGCACACGGCGCTGGTGTCCAGCATGTTGTAGTTGGGGTCGCCCTTGGCGCGGGACTCTGTGAACTTGGCGTGCGTCTCAGCGGCCAGGTAGTAAGATTTCACGGCTGGGACATTTTTCATGTCTTCAATGTATTTAACCTGGACAGAAAACATGATTTGAAACTTCCTACAGTAATCTATCAAATGACTATTTTTTAAATTAAAATCGGATAAATGGCTGTGACAGACAGATGGAAGAGTAATCTTAAAAAGCTTTTGGTTCTTTTGAGGAATGAAACACCAAAAACATATTTTATCTACTCACCAATTTCTCATATTTAGACTTGTCAATGGCAAATTCAGGCTTGCCAAGCAGTGGCAAAGCCTCAAAGCGTTCCAGGAATGGCCAGAGGGTGTAGTCCACCAAGCCAGCACTGTCTCCATGTAAGTACTTAGTGCCGCGGCTCTCAAGCTCCTTCTGCAGCAGTTCCAGACCCTTGTGGTAGGCTTCCACCATTGATGGTTGAAGAGCAGGGGCGTTGAAAGCGGCAGTGTAGTATGCTGACTGAGCCTATGTAAATAACACCATAAAAATTTTGGAAGGCCACATAATTTACTGTGACAATTTTATTTTTGATTTTAAAAGTATTTGGGTTCAGCTATTAATGAGCTGTTTAAGATTAGTTTGGTTCACTCACAAACAATAGCATTACAATAGGAAGTTTTCTGAAATGAATTATTCTTATTCTTGTATTCTTAAAATGAAAATGCAAAACAAGTAAATCACTAAATTACATAGGATATTAAACAATGTTGTGTTTGGCAAAACAATTTGTATATGTAAAGCAAAGATTAGAAATCATACCGCAGAAAAATTCTCAACAAGAATCTTGTCTTGAGCCCTCCTCAATGGGTCTGTAGACTGGAGTGGGACCTTGGGATATTTCTCATCAAGATACACATTTATTATGTTGCTGTCAAATAAACCCTTGCCCTGCTCGTACTCCAGAGCTGGTACTGTACCTAATTCAACAAATATATATTGCTAAAGGAAATATGCACATAATACAAACATAGCAAAGTAAGAATGGTTTTTTTGAGCATTTCCACCTTGCCAATAGGGTATGCCTTTGATTGTGTACATGTTCATAGTCAGTACTACTAGATTAGACTAGCCTGTGTTAGTAACCATTTTGTATGTATCTAACCAGTAACTAAACGTTTAAAAATATACTAGGTACTAAGAATATTTCCAAACTTATTCTTTACTAAATTGTTTTGAGTTCCTTGCAAGGTTCATCTCAATACAAGAAACAGAAACAGTGGTATATTCATGTTTTCATTCAAATCATTGAATAATTACAGGAATAGTGATTAAGTATAGTGATACAGACTATAAATTATTATTGAAATAAAACTTATTTACGGATTCTATCGCGTTTATTTAATTCAATGTGTAGTATTCGCGTAAATATAAGAAAACAATATATAAATTATTAATTTACTTACGGCATGGAACGAAAAGCATTCGTACATTTTTTTATGTCAGAAAAGTAAAAAAAAGTGAATGTTCGTGACAAGGTCGAGGTCAATGTAACATTGTGTAGGCACTACATAGATTCATTCTACAAAAACTTACCTTTGGGGCTGAAGTTGAAAATCCATTCGGGTTTCTGATCCAAGTTGATAAATACCAAATCATATTGCAAGTTCTTGGCGTTTAGCACTAGGACAGTTCTTTCAGCATAGGGGCAGAACCGCATAGCGAACAGACGAAGTTTATCATTGTATTGCGGCAAGGCATCACCTATTTGCAAAAAAAAATGTTATTTCATGTTGTAATGATTCTAGTAAGATTTTTGAAAATTAAATATTCACCGGTTTGTAAATGTTTTTCAGACATTTCAATTTATTGGGCAAGTAAGAGATATACAACTTATTCTTTCACCCAACTATTTTATTTTTGTTGGTACGAAGTAATCAAGTTATCGGGAATTAAAAAATCAGAGCGGCGTACGTAAGACCAACGAAACAAAATTTCATTTAAATGAACGAACGAATGAGGAATAAAAAGTATAAGGAACAAATGAATGAATTTAAGGAACAAATAAACGAACAGAATGGTCTAATGTTCAATCGTTCGTTCATCCTTGAAATAGATACAGATTAAAATTGAATTCTATTCAAAGACAAATAATTGTCTTTGGTTCCAATGCTTGGCGAAACTGTATTGTTACTATTATACTTCGAGATAAACTGAATAAATTTTACAACAAATTTTCTTAAAATGAAGTTTAGATATATAATGCTGGGGAGACCTCCAACGGTCAAGATGATGGTTTTATTTCATCCATTCTTTGCATGTACCGGAGTATGTTATAGCAAATTTTGGTTATTTATTTATCCGAACTATATTAACTTTATCGTTGGTTCCGCCTGTATGTCGTTGGTTCCGCCCTTATTAGTTTTGTCAGTGCTCACATAAATTGATCCTACTAATATTATGAGAAAGTTTGTGAGGATGGATCACATACCAGTATATGGTCTGTGGGATGGATCGACGGATGGATGTTTGTTACTCTTTCACGCAAAAACTAATGAACGGATTTAGATGAAACCCTACAGTATTAGTGTTTTAACATCATAAAGGCTATAATGGTCAGCAATAATGAATCATCCAAGTCTGCGCGGACGAAGTCGTGGGTAGAAGCTAGTTATCGATAAACGAGATCCCATAGAGTAAACAGGGAAGCCATATCGACTCGGCTCTGCGTATGGCCCTGCGGTAAATATTTTGACGTTTATCTGACATCCGCCATTTTAGTTGCCGGACCAAATACGTACCTATAAGCAAGGGAGCCATTTAACCTAAGTACCTAACGTGTCAAACAATATAAACAAGCTGCGTATTTATGAAAGTACATACATACGTTTTATAGCGCTTTAATAGGTACAATTTTTTACTGTAAAACTTTAATAAATTCGCAGCTTGTTTTTAGTGTTTGACTTATTAGGACTTACTTGATCCGGCAACTAGAATGGTGAATGTCAGATAAACGTCAAAATATTTGCCGCTGGGCGGAGTCGATAGGGCTTCTCTTCTCCTTTTACTCTATGCGAAATTGCGAAATCCGCATGATGACATTGATGACTTCAGACTTGCTTTTAAATTAAATGACTACGACCTACTAAAATTATCGTCAAAGAAATTATTAGTGCAGCTAGGCACGCAATACTCCTACTACTACTTACCCACATACTTATCTGTTAGTTAATCGATCAAGGGTTTCCAAATAAGTTTTGTAGGTACTACCCATGATTGTTCATGATGCATGGTCAATCAATAGAAAAACTTACAACACGAGAGACGGGGTTCTTTTAGTTAATGCAGAATGATAAACGATAATTCCATAAAAGATTACGAGCGTTCCTTAATTGTTCTGATATCCATGATGTAGGTAGGTACGTATATAAAAACACGAAACTAACTTTGAAACTCGCATTATCAAGGCTACGATAGTCAAAGCCTGCCATAAATTACTACGCGTTGTCGCGATTAGGTATCATGTTCACATACACATATTGATATCTATCTAAATATAATCTGTATTCTTTTAAAACTTAAAATAGTTTTCGATTTAGCATGATAACAACAACTATTAGTTTTGCAATGCATTTATGTTTTTCGTCGTTTCAAGGTGTTCGGGCAGTGGCAAGAGTGTTGGGCTACGCATTACCATATAGCAACATGGCAGCGGTCAAGGGCAAGATTAATTTCGACACAAAACATCTGAAAAAAGGTTAGTACTCTCCTTAATTGTTATTTTCCACTAATAAAGTAAGCTTCATCATCGTCAATGCCATCATCATCGTCATCTCCATAAATAAAGATTTAAAAAAAATTATAAATGTTAAAATATAGTTAAAGCTAGTTAAATACTTTTGTATTCTATAGAATCTTATATTTATGAAATGACTGGACTGGACAAACATTAGGAAGGTAGATTAGACAGGATTAATTACATTGATTATTATATCGTAAGTAATTTGATTGCAAACTTCATTTTAATATCCAAACGCGCTACTTTGATTATATTAATTTCGAAATTTACAAATAGATGTCGCTGTACAATGATCACCATTTTTTGAACCGCGGTGCTAAGATTTTATCCCGATTAATGACCCTCTTCGTGAAATCTTGTTAAAGCATACTTACCTGGCGTAGGGGAAACCGTGATCATGTAGGCGGTTCCCCCAGGGCGAGGCCCCTCCATTGCACTGCGGTTGGGTTGACCCTTGCGATTATCCCTAATGTGGATAACTCGGACGCGTAATTTTTGATAGTGGGGACTGCGTACGCGCCGTCCCCCTCGTAATTCTCTCTTAGTTAAGGCACTTTAAATAACTGACTTCAAGAATGAGGAGGTCCTCAAATCGACCCGCATTTTTTTGTTACCGCATATCTCCGGCGTCGGTCGACCGATTTCGAGTTTTTTTTGACGTTTGCTAAGGAATTCTTCAACGTTGGTCCCATTTTCAAAATATTTTTTTTTGCTGAATTTATTTACTTTTTTAGGGCTATTGTAAGGTCATAATACTTGCATATTTTCAACGATCATTGATACTAAAAATCGTGAAAAAAATATTTATAACAAAAATCAATTACCATCTTTATCACGGTCATCATCCTTTTTAACCGACTTCAAAAAGGAAGAGGTTCTCAATTCGACCCGTATGTTTTTTTATTTATTATGTGTATTTATTGAATTTGCCCTTGCTATTAATTACTTGACACTGGCTGAAATACTCCCTTAACGCAGTTGGAACCATTCATCTTATTGCATTAAATATCATCATTTCATTCAATTCGTAAAAAAAGAAGAAGAATTACATTTAGAGTCAGTGCCAATTCATGCCTAGGCAATCAAATCTATGTCAGACTAGTCTGACATAGATTGGCACTTACCCCAAATGTTGTAAGGTTATTTGTAGTTTTTTAGTGCACCTAGGTTTTTGTTTTTTAGTACCATGTCATTCCTACCACTGCGAAAGTAGAATAACATAATTCTACATTGTTACTTGAAATTGATTGTTATAGGCTATAACTTATAGCTCCTTCCTTCTTTTGTATTTTTTTTTCAGAATTTATACATATTAGTAACTATTATGTTTATCATATGCAAGTTACGTGTCTAGTTTGTACATACATCAGTATATGCCACTTGAGAGTGATAACAAAACATGTGATATGGTTTTTTTTCAATGACGATGCGTTTTTTAGCATCTGTTGTACTTAGGTCAGGTAAGTGATTTTTTTTGATGTTTTAAATCCTTTTTTTAAGTACCTACTTACTTGGAGATGACATTTTATGCATATTTTAATCAACTCGTGCTCATTAAAATTTAAAACGCTATGACACAGGTGGAAAGTGAACACACAAACTACACCTTGTACCTGCCAACATATATGTAGATCTTCTAATTTAAAATACCTCGGAGTTTTAATTGACGAGAAATTGGATTTCAAACAACATCTTTTGATTTCAGCTAAACGGGTTCGAAAATTAATTTATATTTTTAAAAATCTCAGAACATCAGCTTCGATAAAACTTCTTAAAACTGTTTATTACGCCATCTGTCAATCCATTGTATCCTTACTGCATTGCGATCTGGGGAGGAGCGGCAGCTTCACATATGATACTCCTTGAAAGAGCGCAACGTTCTGTTCTAAAAGTTATATTTAAAAAGCCAATAAGATATCCAACAACAGATCTATACAAAGAAGTAGACGTCCTCACAGTTCGCGGGATATTTATCCAACGTGTCACATTGATTACTCACAAAATAGTTCTAGGTTCACCCATCTACAAAAGCATGCTCCAAAAACGATTGTATCAATTACCACTGCCCTTAGTAAATTCAAGCTTTGCAAGAAGATTTAGCTCCTTTCTTCACCCTTATGTATATAACAAAGTAAACAAAAAATGTCCTATCAAAAATTGCTCGATCAAAGAAAGTAAATTTAAAATTAAAAAATGGTTAGGTACTCTTACATACAATGATATTGAAACAATCCTCAAAGTTCTTAGGTAGCACATACACATCACACACCACATAGTTTTTAATACACGCCCATACATTCCACCACACAACACATGACATCACACACCCATACATTCCACCACACAACACAAGACATCACACATCCATACACAAAAAACATATATTATGAATATTATTAAAATTATTGCATTAAATTTAAATTTTTCGCATTACACAGTCATTTGACAGTTCGCACCTATGTTTTATTAAATTTTATTTGTTTTAAAATTGGTTACCTGCGAGACAAGCTTGCTTAGTGTAGGAACCAAGTTTAAGAAATTGTTTAAAACTAAGCTCTTAAATTGATAACTAGTTATACACCCATGTTTAATTTTTAATTACAGTAACACACGTACTAGTGTGCTAGATTACAATTTAAGATGAATAAATATATTTGAATATTTGAAACAGAAACACCTAACTAATGGACTCGAAATTGCTCCACGAATCATATCTTAAAACTCCGTTAAATCCATCTACTTATTCACCAAGTAGGACTCTTAATTATAAAAGTGTAGGCACTGCCTCGTTGTCTCCGTAGGACTTTAAATTTGGAAGGCGGGTGCCGGCTTCTAGGCGCGCGCTATAAACAAATTTTACTCTACGCTATCACAGGGGACACCTTGTGTGTGAACTGTGAATGAAGTAATACAGGGTAAAATATTTTTATCCTGTCCCACAGTGTGAACTGTGAATGAAGTAATACAGGGTAAAATATTTTTTTTTCTGTCTCACAGGCGACACTCTGCCGCCGCCCAGCGGGAAGCTACGTGTGTACAACATGCGGTACTGCCCGTACGCGCAGCGCACCATACTCGCGCTGAACGCGAAAGAGATCGACTACGAGGTCGTCAACATCGACCTTATGGAGAAACCCGAGTGGCTGGCGTCAAAGAGCCCGCTGAGTAAGACGCTTCAAATTAATTACTTCATAAAAGAAGGCTCATAATTCGAACCACTTACGAGAAGGCGCATGTCTTCTGTTTGAACTATACCTACAAGATATTTGGGACCAAATTTCAATGGTTCGCATGTGGTATCAGTTAACTTGGTAAACTTCTTTCTAACTCATATCTGTAGGTAGATACATCTCATATGTTTAGGGTGCATAAGGATCCCCTAAAATAGGGTAGTAAAACTGGTATAGGTACTAACACCAGTTTCATTACCCTATTTTCTAACACTAGTTTCACTACCCTATTTTAGGGGTAGTGAAGTTATTTATATTACTAAATCCAAATCACTAACGTAGGTATATACGATAAAAGGCTTTTTTAAAATTGATATTTTAATGATGAAATGGTGGTGGGTGGGTGCGGGTTCGACTCCCGTTAGCGTAAAATAGCAGAAATGTTTTTTTCGGAATTTGCCCAGGTTTCGATGTAACCCAGTTACATCGCCGCCAGTCCACTGCATGGTATGTACAAGCGTTGCTTAGCTTGGGATCATACGATGAGTATGTGTTATCTATATTTTTAGCGAAAGTGCCTGCATTAGAGACAGTGGATGGTGTATCAATCTTCGAGAGTCTGGTGACCGTGGAGTACCTGGATGAGGTGTACCCCCAGCGGCCGCTGCTGCCAAAAGATCCAGTCAAGAAAGCATACGATAAGATCCTCATTGAAATCTCCTCGGCCGTGAGTATATTAACAACTACCCTTTATTTGTTTTTGTACAACGCTTGCATACCTATACCACTTTAGTGGCGTTAGCGCGACCGAAATATTGTACGTTAGTATTATTTCCTTACGTCAGTTAAAAATATTTTTACTATCATCTTCTTCTTCGAGTGCCTGTCCAACTAGTGAAGGTTGTCTATCAACTTTTGAAATTCGGTCCTGTCCTGTGCAAGGCGAAATAATTGGGCAGCATTTGAGATTCCAGTCCACTCTCGTATGTTATGGAGCCACGATTTCTCCCTGCGACCAGCTCTCCTCTTGCCGATGACCTTGCCCATCATAAGTTGCAGGAGTTGATATCTTTCGTGCCTGAGCACAAAATCATCATCTTGAGTGGTAATTCTAATGAATCATTTATCGTATTAGGGATACCTACTGTGATTGTATTGGTCTTTGGAAGAGTTTTGCACAATTATAGTTGTAAAAAAATAAACTGCTTGAGAGAAACGTGCACGTTTCCTCAGTTATTCCTAATTTATATTAACCAAGAAAAGTATACAAAAATTCCTGAATTGCATATCCGAGGTTTGATTGAACCATACTTTTAATTTATGAATATACCTCAATATAAAGATACTTGTGACGTGTGCGCGGTGTATTTATGGTGCTGAGCCTAGTACATGCTGACTCCTTCGATGGCTTACTGTTTTGCGCATGCGTGGCAATGGCGACCGTCATCGCGCCAGCGAGGGACGCCGAGGCGCGGACCCCATACTTATTTTACTCTTTGGCGGACCCCCCGCAGAGGTTTTCCGAGAGTTTTCCGTGCGCGTCGTGTTTTGTTGTTATTGTCGGTTGATTATTTTATAATTATTATTTGATTCTGTGTAACTCATTGTTTAAGTTTTATGTTGTGTTTTGTGATGGATGATTATACGCCGTGAATATACGTTTCATTCGTTATATACTTTTTTTTCTGAGCAGTGGAACGCCCGCCTTGAACGTAAGGGGTGCAAGTTCAAATCCCGGGCCCGCACCTCTGAGATGTGAATTTTCATGTGCGAATTTCATTTTCAATAATGATTACCACTTGCTAAACGGTGAAGAAGACATCGTGAGAAAACCCGCACTGGGCCAGAGTGGTGGACTATGGCCCAAAATCGGACCGTATTGAGGGAAAATGTGCGCGGTATAATGGCAATAGGCTCGCCTCCTGGGACCAAAATACATCGGCAAAGTGTGGGCGCACTGCAGTACACCCTCGGGGAAAACAGGCGTGATGATGTATTTTTTCTATTTATAGTTGTACACAATTTTTGGGAAGGTTTGTTGAAAACTGTTTTGTTTATTTCAGATCCACACAATATTCTTCAGACTAGTGAAGATGCCGGACACGCTCACCGAGGAGATGTTCGTCGCGTATTACAAGGCGCTAGACTACATTCAGGGTGAACTCCAGAAGCGAGGCACCAAGTTCCTGGACGGCGAGCTGCCGGGGTACGGCGACTACATGCTCTGGCCCTGGTTCGAGAGGGTGCTGCTCTTCGATGATGAGAGGATTAAAATCGATGGCCAGAAGTATCAATTGTTGGTGAGTATGGTACCCATAGTCATCTTCTTTTTTTTTTACGAAACGTTGAAATTTAATGGATTGAGGAATTATTATTATTTTATTATTTTTGTTTATTGGGAACACAAACAGTATTACGATACATGGTAGGTACAAGATATATTGTAAAAGTATGAGTAAATGTATCACCGACTACGTCTTCCACATAGTAATAAATGAAATAGGAGGGCTACATGACTAAAGAAAAGTTAATTAAGTGGGTAAAAAGTATGAAATGTGACTAACATACTAAAGTACTTAAATTAAGAGAAGTTCTACATTTGATCTCGTTCAGAGAGGATTGTCCGAACAACCTTTGTGAAGCTGTATACAGAGCATGCAAATATGTCTACAGCCTCAAAGTGCTTATTATAAGATTCAACCATACGATAAATAGGGGCTCGCTTGCCAGCATTAGTATGACAGAGATGACGCGAATAACTTGCGCGCACGCTACTTCTCCGGTAAAGCTGTAAAGGCTACCTCACGGCCAACAGTGTAAGTCCTTCAAAAAAAAAACACTTGCCGTGGAATGGCTGCGATTAGCGATATTTCTGCCAATGTCGAGTAATTAATAGCAAGGACAAATTCAATAAATAGGTACATATCGATGTTTGAAAGACAATCCTTACAAAGCGACAAAAATCGTAAAAAGAATTAGGTATACAGTTTGAAGCAGAAAAATCTTGCCGTTCGAATGGCATAGGTATATAACTCATTTTACGTTTTTTTGTGGCTTAGTAAGGATTGCCTTTCAAGCGTCGGCATTATAAATAATAATGGGTGATGAACGTGATAAAGATGACGGATTTTTTTGGTGGTGCGAGATCTCAAAATGGCGCCCCACTGAATATAAAATCCGAATATTCGAATCAAATAATACTAAGATCGTAGACGCGACACTCGCTGTAACGCTCCTTGATGCCTTACTGAATAGCGTCGCGACGCTAACTTTAAGATGTCATGACGCTTATCGATGGTCGACTTTCGGTATATTTTGGTATAAGTTTTTTGCAAACCATACTTTTCATGTGACATTTGACAGATAGAGCTTATTGACATTCCTATTCTTATTTGGATCGCATAGTACCTACTTTTTTTTTTTTTTTAACGAAATGAGCGAAATGATGATATTTAATGGAATAACATGAAGAATGGCATCACCTGCGACTAGCGCGAGTATTTCGCCAATGTCAAGTAATCAAATAGCAAGGACAAATTCAATAAATACACATTATAAATAAAAATGGATAATGACAGTGATAAAGATGGCGGATGACTCAGTACCTACTTATCTGCCGGATTCATCCGCCATCTTTATCACTGTCATTATCAATTTTTATTTATAATGTGTATTTATTGAATTTGTCCTTGCTATTAATTACTTGACATTGGCGAAATACAAGCGCTAGTCGCAGGTGAAGCCATTCCTCATCTTATTCCATTAAATTTCATCATTTCACTAATTTCGTAAAAAAGTATTATTACTTATCTGCCCATTACCCGCCAAAAAAAAACGTCAAGGTTAAACATCATATGTAAAAGTACAGTTAGTGTTTTGACACTAAAACGACGACTTTTGAGTCGTTGACTATTTTCAAATCTCCGGTAGGTATTGCCATACAATAAACGCACACACAACATACTAAATACACACATATAATAAACGCACGTATAATTCTTTATTTCAGTCGAGGTATTTGGCGGACATGTTAGTCGACCCAGCGGTGAGCCAATACCTGGTGCCGAAAGACGTGTTCAGGAAGTTCCTCGAATTCTATTCTCGCGGCGAGGCTATCGACTACAACCTGCTAACCCGCGAATAGACATACTTTATATATTTATCAAATATACAAAGTATTGCTATCCAGCGCGGAAATGCGGCCAGCCTGCTGGGAACTTTCGCCATCGACGACGATGTGGAGGCATTTTTTTGTATATAATTTATTATTTTTACCACTGTATTTTTACTTCCATTGTATCTAGTTTTTAATGTAAATAAATCAAATACATATACATAATGTATCAGAAGTCCGATATTTTAGGTACATATACGGTCTAGTTTACCTAAAAAGTAATATTCGTTTCTCGTGAACGAACACCTATTTACTTGAGTACCTACCTATGTAATATATGCAGCATGTCTATCATAATGCAGCATGTTATGTTATATGTATCTTCTAATACGTTTGCGATTGCGTCCAATTTTGGCTACCAAACGTAATATTTAAAGCTACTGAGTAGGCTTTGGCTGAAAATCAGCGCTGGTGGAGAACCCGTTCCCCACCAGCTCATGCTGAGCCAAACGCCTTTCGGCACAGCTCGCACTGAGATACACTCACTACAACTCGTATATTATATACTCTAAGCTCTTGACTTCTTATGTATGTACCCACTTTTGTATCTTTGTGTGTTCTTTACTTTTACTTCTTCATGTATGTTCCCATTTGTGTATATTTGTGTCTGTGCGGAATAAACTTTTTCTTTCTTTCTTTCTTTCTTTCTTCTTTCTAATAAAATGGAAAAAAAAATCTCGTTCATTCTGAATTTTATTTTGACTTCCTAACGTATGACATAATAATGAAGACATAGGCAGAGTAGTGTGTTTCATGAAAATGTATGGTGAATTGACGACGGTTTGGTCCAGTGGTAAAAACGTAGGCCACTTGATTCACTGCACCTGATAGTTACGGGTTCGATTGCCGTCAGCGGCAAATTTCGAAAATGGTCGTTTTTGGAATTTGCCCTGGTCTCGGTGTAACTGGGATTGCCCCAGGCCCCCAGTCCATTGTATGGTATCCATAGTACAAGCACTATTTACTTAGTTTGGGATTACACGATGAGTATGTATTGTGTGGCGATATTTATTTATGTATTTATTTATTCTTGGCCAAGAGAACTTCTCCCTCTTTTGAAGTCGTTTACTATGAGAGTAATTGGAAGAAAACTTGTTTTAATAAGAATGACAGAAAACGTATCTGCTTACGTATTTTGTCAAGAAGCTGAGTATCCGTTTCACGAACAAGCAAAGCGACTTAAGCGACGCCAAATTAAGTAATGTCTTATGTAAGGCGACGGCTAAAAAAACAACTTCCGTTGCACCTTCCTTTTTTTGTAGGCGGCTTATATAATTTCCTTATTCAGCAACAATACTCGGCGGCCGTTTGCACGAGTATCGAGTATACAACCTAATGGTATAAAAATTTGATTGAAATTCAATCGTAATTTTTCCATTTTTCTTTGCTGCCAATTTTAATTACTTAAAATATCTCTAGTCCTAAGCTAAATTTTCAAGTTCTGTTTCCTGAACATTAGTAGGCCCCTATTTGTTGTAGTTTTCACTGATTAAAAGGGTTATGAATGTGGTCTAAGGCCACAACACGATACCTATGGTAAATATTCAAAGGTCTGTAACTCCGGCACTATGATAGTTAGGAATCTACCTTCACTATGTATCTACATTTTAGCTACCTGTAACTGACTTCTGATACATCATGTATAAGTACATTCTTCTTCTTTGTCGGTATCACTCTTGGCAGATTGGTCGTGTTCATCACTTCAGGTGTTGGTGGCAAGCTTCACAACACGCCGCCACTCTTCTCTGATGGTCGCCTTCCTCGTGCATTCCTGTAGTGATGATGAGCCATGTATTGCCGCTTTTATCTGGTCAGTCCACCTCATAGGCGATCTTCCTCGTGGCCTGGTACCCTCAACCTTTCCCTGGACCACAACTCACTCAATACCCACCTCGCCTCGGAGGCATACGTGACCAAAAAGAATATGTAAGAATAAGAATAATATTTATTTCCATAAACTTAACACAATTATTCGTGAGCGGACCAAACTAGACTCGGGGTCTGTATCTTAGTGATGTATAAGTATGGGTATAAGTACATTCCTAACTACTTAATTAATTCACAATGGTACTGTATCTGCAGGCTTGGCACCAAACTTGACTGCCAACCCTTTCACGGTCGTAATATATGAGCGAAACCACAAGATTTTAATGCTGTTATATTTAATTAAGTACCTAGAGACGCAGAGTCCTTGTAACACGATATTAAATAAGCAATCAATACCAATTAACCCAAAATCTCAATAGTAATTAACACGTTGGCTGCTAGGCCAGTTTTCATGAACTTTCAAACTGTGCGCAGCCAGGTTGATTAGACGCAGTGCAAGTATTGAATATAGTGCGTACCGAATGAAATTGCACGATTTCGGCGCCCGCATAGGCAGAAAAATACTCACAAGAGTTTTAAAATAATCAGCCCACTAAGTTTCTTGCCGGATCTTCTCAGTTGAGGGCGCGTTTCGATCCGGTGGTAGTATGGTAGTATACCTATACCTAAGGAAATAATGTAAACTTGACAATTTGTAAGTGCCCCCATGGGCCTTTACAGAATAAATGATTTGACTTTGACTTTGACTTCGCCGTTTATTATTATGAGATAATATTAATCGGGGTTAGATTGGTAGCTAATAAGCTATCACAGACCAGATAAGTATGAAGAATGTTTCATTAAGTAACATATTGTTAGCGATGGAGCACAAGGCGCAAGAGTGGCGGCAATACCTCATAGCTCTGATTGGTAATGTGATTGTTAAATTATACGGGGTATGTCTGGGTCTATCTTTGGGTTGAATACAAGTTTGGCAGCGTCAGATAGCAATTAAATTATGGAATCCAGTGTATTTCACGACAGCGATTAAATATCGTATATTTTACGACAGCGCTCGGCGAAAAAATTAAGTTTTTGCGCTTGGACTCACCGCGGCTAACAAACTAATTTACCTTTTTGAAAGTGTAAGTACTATGTGTGTGGTCAAATTCGCTAATGTTTTTAATCAGAGGTCAAGTTAAAAAGTATTTTGTATAGTCTTATTAATAGCTTGGTTACAGTTTTTTTCTTGATTATTTTATTTTATTATATTAGGGGAGCTTACGGCTAATTTTACAAAATGAAATTTAAAGTACATGCCAATTACAAGCTTCCGCACATGAAATTAAAACAATGATAAATCGAACGAATGATGCACTTAGGAGTAGTTACGACAATAGCGATGATTGTACAGATAAGGTTTGTTTTATGTTTCGTGTACCTACTACTACAAAACAAATCAAATTGAGAGTTGTGGTTGAGTTTGTTAAATCTCTGGGAGAGTAACTGTTGCTTCGATAATTACTGTGGCAGAATGGAACGTGAAGTAGGTAAAGCTTCGAGGAGGAATATTGAGCTTAATGTTACTGAGGAGATCCGGACAAACCAGATTATTTTGAGCAATATTTAAAAAGAAAACCGATGTCAGCAATATTTCTACGGAGAGAGAGGTAAAAGATGAATTTTCATGCATTGTTGGCCATAGTCTAGATATATATAATTATAAGCTATTGTCCTACTACAGTTTTGTTAAAAAGTGCGCTATCTTTGTGAGTTCGGCATTTCATTTTGGTATTGACAAAAAATAGGTCGCGCGCATTCTGACGATTCTGTGTGCGCAGGGCTTTCCTGTCAAATTTATAGGAATCTTTGGATACCTCTACTGGATGCCTCTACCTAGTACCTACTTAAGTTAGCTTTTTAATTTTTAAATCCTACATTCAACCTTTGTTGTGTTTTATTAGGTGGCTTCTCAGTGTTTATCAGTGGCTACAACCTGGGGTGGACGTCACCTATCAACATAAAGCTCGTGGACCCTGACCAGACCCCGCTACCTGAGCTCATTACTGTCGATCAGGAAGCATGGATAGGATCACTACTCACCATTGGCGCTATGTTTGGTATGGTCATAATACTTCCTGGAATCCACATTTTGATATCTATGTGCTTTTTACATGTTCGCTGCGTAAGGATTTTTAGTGTACTTTCAGCTGGTACGTCATGAGGTTATATTAACTCTTATAGGTACTAACTTTATGAGCGCTGCGCACTGGATTAAAGTTCGCTATGTGCCAATATGTCCTTACATCGCAGCGAATGTGTTAATAAACGCAGAAAGTAGGTAATGTTATGAATATCTTGATGTTTCTTTTTTTTTTTGAGGTAAATATTTTCTGATTAAGATGTAGGTAAATATTTTCTGTATTTTTCGCAAATATACATAACGCTGCCATGAATTCTTATTCCTAAGGGGGCTTTTGGCAAGATTTATATTGCTTTTAGCTATAATCTAAATGAAAGGTAGCCGTCGCGGGACGCCTGGCAGATGTGAAACATTATGTTATTTAGAGTAGAGAGAGAAGCGTCGTAGCGGCGAGTGATCGGAGTCAGCCGGTGGGTGGAGCCTAAGCGGCGGAAAGAACCGAGGAGCCACGGAGCTGCTCGAAGTTTTCGCATCACGGCATCGCGGCATCAACAGTTGCTCTCACTCGCGCGCCATTAGATGATTCACATAAAAAAATGTTTTAGGTCCATTTTTCGGTGGATTTGCAGTAGCAAAGCTAGGCCGCAAGTGGGCGTTTATGTCTGCGTGCCTACCGCTGCTGGTCAGCTGGTCTCTAATAGCGGCGGCGACCGACATCGTAATGTTGTATGTCGCCAGGCTGTGTGGCGGCCTTTACGTCGGTATGGCGTTCACAGTTAGTCCGTTATACCTTGGGGAAATTGCTACGGTAAGTCTCACTAGACTGTACCTAACGTGCATTAGACCCTATAAAATTACATTACCCACTAAGGCTAGTTGCTATTCAAAAATGTACTCTATCGTTAACTGTTCTAAAATTAAAACCTACGCTCTTTATAAAATAATTATACGTACAGTTTGAAAATGAAAAAGCCATCTCAAGCCTCTCGCATAAGACCGAGACCAAGCCTCCGCACTCATAGTGCCACTATTGTTGATGCTAACTGTACCTCCCGAGCATTTTTATATAACTGCTTTATTCTATTTGCGTCTTCCCAGAACGAGGTCCGTGGCGCAGTAGTAGGTTCCATGGCGGTCCTCATGAACAGCGGCTTCCTGCTGGTGTACAGCGTGGGCCCGTACGTATCGTACGGAGCGGTTGCTTACATCGCCATCGCACTGGGCGTAACTTTCTTCATCATTACATGGTTCGCCCCAGAATCACCGTATTATTATTTGGCAAAAGGTAAGAATACAGACTATCTTTATTCTCAAACAACTGGACTCCCTTACCACGGAAGGAAAACTCATCCTACATCCTCCCACTTTAACTACGACGAATTCCTGTTTAATAGTCCTGTAGTTGTAGCATGAGCGCCAAGACTAGACTTATGTCACAGTATATCTTGATCTTGTGCCTTTCTCTCGAATGTAATTAGATAGAGAGCGAGCGAGACAAACCGTGACAGAGGTCTTGTCTTGACATGCGTGCTAACACCACTGTTTTGCTGTGTTAATATAATGAGAATGTAAAAGTCAGCCCCAAGAAATGTCATGAACAAGTGTTCCTCATTATTCCATTATATTTCATAATTCATAAATTAAAAAAAGAAGGGAAGGTATATGATTGTGATGATTAGTCTGTATTGATACCCATTGGTTGTTAATTTATTGTCATTCGGCTTACAGGCGATGTAGACTCGGCTGGTGATTGTCTAATGCAAATCCGTGGCAAGACCCGCGAAGGAGTGCAGTCGGAACTGGATAAATTAGCGCTCGAAGTCAGCGAATCCATGCAGAATTCAGCTCGGGTACCTACGTCAATAGATCTTATTATTCAATCATTATCTTCATTAAATATCTAATCAATCAGTAATAACCACTCTCATCGATGAGGCCTTCATATTCCCAAACGAAACTGAAACAATTACTTTAAAAAATCGCAGTAAGACCTAGACCTGCTGCTCCTCTTCCTCCAAGTCAGGATCTACAAGAGTTTCCGCAGATTTCAATTGTTTACCAGTTACCAATTGCTAGGTATATAGATAGCCCCATTTTGGTAAAGGACCGTAAAAATTGCGATACGTTATTTGAAACTGTTCTTTTAAAAAGTAAAGTATTATTTCCGCTATAAATTTCAACTTGTGTATTCGTTCCAGGTTATAGATGTATTCCGTGGCACCAATCTGAAGGCATTGTCCCTCGCCTGGGGGCTGATGATGGCCCAGCAGTTCTGTGGAATCAACGCCGTGTTGTTCTACATGACCAATATTTTCGAGGCAGCCGGGACCAGTTTGGATTCAGCGATTTCAACCATCATTATTGGGGCTGTACAGGTAATTAAGGTTATTTGAGCCTACGTCGCGTTTCCAATGAACAAACAAAAGCATAAGGTAATATATTAATTTCAACTTGAGTGACCAACTAGTTATCTACTATTTTTCTAAAAATAGAATAATTAAATTAACGATTAGTTAGGTATGTCTTAATTTTGCTACATCTCCATAGTACGATTTCGAATGGGTGGTAGAGCTATAGGTAACAAATTGAGATGTACCTATTTGTCTGGATTTTTAAGCTTTTATAATTATGAACAAGCCGTTTTTTCTCTTTCAGGTGGCTGTGTCGCCGTTTTTCTCGTTATTTGTAGACCGTCTTGGTCGACGAGCGCTCATGCTTAGCTCCTGCGCCGGCGCGGTGGTTGCACACGTAAGTAATTCTTAATATCTGAGAAACATTCAGTCTTTTTGACGTAGCGCAACGCTACGCGAGCGTTTTCCTTCCCGTTCAAATGACAGAATTATAAATAAGAACGACAATGGCATCATGATTTCGATACAAACACGTTAGAACATCGTGATCGAAAGACTCTGATTATAACTGATTATTGATTAAGGATTGTATTCATTTTATTATTCACTTTGTCAATATAATTTTGTTACTCGCTTGCTATGAGCTCTTAAGTCCGTAAAGCGGTAATACGTTTTTATTTCACAGGTGTTATTAGGCACGTACTTTTATTTAGAAGAAAATGGTAACCCCATAGTACAGAGCATCAGTTTTATACCTGTGCTTTCTCTGGTGCTCTTCGTCTCCATGTACTTCTGGGGCTTGGGGCCCATTCCCATCGGATTCGTGGCCGAGGTGATACCCGTGGAAGTGAAGGCGATTGCCGTGCCAATGGTCACATCGTTTTGTTGGATTATGTCGTTTGTTGTAACTAGGTAAGGTTCACTGTACGTTGCAGATATTTTTGACGATTCATTCTCAAGATGCACGCGCAATACATTTCGACACTGTTCGTATAACGCGGACTAGATACTACTGCCGATTGTGAATTAAATAAAATGATATTTACTTATAATTAACTGATCAGGAGCAAGAACTTCAGATCGATAAATCTTTTCTACGTATATTATAAACCAATTACTTAGTGACGCCAAGACTAAAAAAGTTTTGACCGAGAATAATTTTTTGTTTGCTATACTATAATTACAAGGGTGGTTTAAAAAAAATGTAGTTAGTAATTTGTATAATTGTCTACAAAAAGCAGTTTAGAAATTTCATTAAATATAATTGGTTTTTTTCGGTCATTTAAAACACGTCCCTATTGTAAATACTTGGTCGTTTATTCCTTCCTATTTATAGAAAAATCATTGTGCAAACCCAATGAAATGTAGTTATATAGCTATTTTAATAATAAACAAACGTATTTTTCTAGGTTTTTTGGTCCATTAGCGGAAGTAGTGGGCATGGGTCCCATATTCTGGATATTCGGCGGTTGCTGCCTGTTATCGTTCATTTTCACGTGGTTTTTCCTACCAGAGACAAAAGGGAAGGGCTTCCAAGAAATACAGGACATGCTGAAAAGCGGTGAGTTCTATTTGGCCTTACAACGGAAGCTTAATCATACCAAAATATTACATACATATTACAGTACTAGCTGTCCCGGCGAACTTCGTACCGCCTTAGAATTACATACGAAAGCAGCGCCACCTACCGGGTCCAATTGTGAAACTAAACCGTCCAGGGCGCCACCCTAACGCATACAATAAAAATCATTCAAATCGGTCCAGCCGTTTAGGAGGAGTTCAGTGACATACACACGTACAGTAGAATTTTATATATTAAGATGTGTCGTGCCGAGACTCTCTTACACTTTCTTAATTTATTAGATAGATTGAGATAAAATCGTTATATTTTGTGACACAAGACTTGCATTGGTCGGCGTGCTAGCCTTAAGCCCTGCGTACACTAAACTGTAGACTTTTTTGCCAATACGAAAGATATTTCATTGAAGGCTGAGCTTTTTCTACTAGTTAATACGGTTCATTTTTCGTTTACCTATACAGTTGATGGCCTAGTTAATGCTTTGTGTTTAAATTTAATTATAATACCTATTTATTGCAGGTAAGCTGAAGTAATGCTCCTTGAAGACTGAATCCTGCGATCACATGTAATTTAATGTACTGAGTTATTTGGTAGGACAGTAGTTAAGCACTGCTATAGAGTGGGCGATTTGTCAATTTACGTGAATTGAGGATGTAACTAAGTAGGTATAAAGAATAAGGTATCGAATAAATGATTTTTGTAACCATATAAACAGTTGTAATCGATTAAAACTTCTTCTAGTGCAAACGCACTGGCCTTCAATACTTAAAAGTTTTTACCTACATTCCTTCAGGAAAGAAAGTAAGGCTCTAGTCATAAGACCAGCTGCCCGCTACTGAAGGTTTATAATGGGAGCGATTTTAATGACTTCACTTTATAATTGGTATTTTTTAGGGCTCCGTACCCAAATGGTAAAAGGGGATCTATATCAGATTAAGCGGATAAAATCTCCATGCAATATCTATCCAATATTTTTATATTATTGATTAGTATTAAATGTTGTGGTTTAGCATCAAGAAAGAGGCTTTACAGTTCGGCACCATTTTTATTTGGTTATAAATATTAATAAATAAACTAAGTACATTACCTATTACAATACATTTTGATTCACTCAAAGATTAATAAATTAAATAAAAAATAAAAATAATTAATTAATTTATAAATTTGTGATTATCTGAAATTTATTGAAATTTCATGTGGGTTTTACTTGTCACGGTAAAACCGGCTGCTAGATGGTTAGGATTGTGAGGGTTTAACGGGAACGGATGAGTAATCGCAGATCATTTTGTATGTAGTTTTCAGATGAATGATCGAGCAGTCGTGTTTACCGTGTGAATGAAGCCTAAGTAATTACCAAATACATAATGGGACTTCACTGAGTAAACAAGGTATTTAGGCACAATAAAGTATACTAACCCAATCAGTAATGTAGAGATAAGTGGGTAGAGCCATCCTTAATTATGTTTTTATTTACTAGATACTCGTAATAAATTATCATCCTACATACACATTACTGATAAGATCTGTAAATAAACCATAATAGTTACGTGCCTCAAACTCCTACAAACAATTTAAAGTAATAAGTCACAATACATAATAAATAATTACTTATCAATATTTTTGTGATAAAAAAGGCAAACATTTCAAATTGTGTTTGACAAAATTGTTAATACGGATAGCTCCAGCGTGAGGCATCACACGCAATACTCTGAGGTGATGATTTTTGTTTTAAATTTTCCTGTATTCAGTCTCAAGCAAGACAGTATTCGGTATTTTGTCTGAGGATTGAAAAATCGGCCCTAAAGTACCTATTATTATTTGTGACAGATATAAATGAAGAAGTAACAACGATTACAAATAGTGTATATGACTGCATAATCAACCTTTCTTTTGGTTGAATAAACCAAGTTATTACAGATTTAGGAAAATAGGTATGTAAGTAAAGTATATAATGGGTATGGAGATTTTCTAAACTAAAATAGACGATTACATATACTTTCTTACTATTAAAAATACTGACCTACATCTACGTTCAGCTTAATTTGGTGAGGGGTATTAAAAATTTGTAAATATTTTAAATTAAAATTGGCCCAAGCGCAAGTTATCAATCCCTTTTTTTATAGACTAAACCACAAGTACAGACCTATACAAAGTTTTAACCAAACTATTATAATTATTAATTTATCATTGTGAATTTAAACTCATTTTTTTAGATAAAACTAGGATTCACCTGTAATAATTGCTTTTAACTACTTAATTATAGTACTTTTTTCATAACACAATGAAAAAAAAACATTTTTTATATACATGCTATGAAGGTTCTTCAATTCCTTACGAACACTTAGTTATTTAAATTATTCTGATGTTTTCGCAATGTGTTCCTCATACGCGTTACTGGCTAGCTCCCTTAGACTTTGCTCGGAGGCCTGACCCAATTGCTTCACCATTTTGGAGAAGTGACCTTCAGCATCCTGGAGCAGCTCGTGCGGGTGACCACACTCCACGATTTGACCGGCTTCCATTACCTTAAGGAAGTGTATAAGATTTACATCTGTTTCTATTATATTACTACTACAGCTCTTTTAACGACCCACTGCTAGGCACGGGCCTCTCCTCATTGCGAGGGGGATTCGGGCCATAGTCCACCACGCTGACCCAGTGCGGGTTGGCAGACTTCACACATCTATCGAAAACTAGTCAAGTTCCCTCAGACGTGCAGATTTCCTCACGATGTTTTCCTTCACCGTTTCATAGCAAGTGATAATCTCGGATGAAAATTATATTATAGGAATGTGAAATCAAGACTATATCGGAGGGAGGGTTTTGTTATTATTTTTTTAGATTCCAATTTTCTGCGGAGAATTAGTCATCATTAGGGTTCATGACTAATGGACAAATTCTCGACAGACAGGGAGTTCGGTTTTGTTGGTTTCTACTTTTGGTGTGAGTGGTGGGTTCTCTAAGATTGTATTTTTTGTTGCTAATTTCGTAATTAGTTGGAGAATGGGTAAAAATGTATGGGTTATAAGTATAAGTTAGGACTAAAATAAGCATAAAACTCACAACAACTCGATCGGAGTCTGCAACGGTGTGCAAGCGGTGTGCGACAGTTATCACGGTGCATTCGGCAAAGTGTACGCGAATCGATTTCTGAATAAGAGCATCCGTTCTACAAAATATACATTTTTATAATTAATGTTCTAGAATTCCATTCCAAAAGATAATCGGGTCATTAGGTAATTAAATTTCAAAGAAGTTTCAATCACCTTCTGCCAAAACAACTATCTAAATTTATTTAAAATCCACCATATTGATGGGTTTCTAACGGAAATAGATAGCAATAAGAGTTACATAATAACCCTGCTAATCATTAATACGACAACGTGTACCTGTTTCAATCATACACTATTGAGCTACACGTATTAAAACAATTTTTATGAACTTAAACGAGAATAAACAGCATTAAACACAGTATTAGATGTACCACCGCCTCTTATTTTTTTGAGAGGACCACACTGTTGGCCGTGAGGTGGCCTTTACAGCTTTACCGGAGAAGTGGCGAGCGCAGAGTGCACTCCAACCAAGGCCTTAAGGGCGGAAAAAGGGGGACAGCTAGCTCACGCCTCTTAAAGAGTTATTTTTACAATAGTAACTGCTTTTTGACATAGTGAACTGTCAAAAACTGAAAGTAATATTAAAAGCATTGCATTGTGGTGGTAAGGGGGCTGCTACTCACGTAGGATCGACATTAGCCGTGGCTTCGTCGAGCACGAGCAGCTTGTTCCGGGCGAGTGCGGCGCGAGCCAGACATAGTAGCTGACGCTGTCCAGCGCTGAAGTTAGTGCCACCAGTTGCCACCTGCGACGCTAGCGACGTAATACTGTTCTTCAATTCAACCTAGGACAAAATCTATTCAGTAATACATATTTGGTAAAGCCATCCTTTCCCAAAGTGAGCGAAAACGCCCCTTTGTGGGCGCTGCAGGCCTAAAGGGGGGCGGTAAGAGACCCAGAAGAAAAATGGGGGCGTTATGTAGAGGCTGGTTTTTAAGTAGGTGAAAAAATGGGGGCGCTAAAAATAATTTATTCTCAAACTGGGCAGCATACAAAATAAGTTTGGGAACCACTAGTATTATACTCATTTAGATATGTGTCCTTCACTCATGAATTAACGCATTTGAGGTACTGCATGGTGATTATATAATTAAATTGCAAACAAGTTTCAATCACCTTCTGTCAAAACAGCTATCAAAATATATTGAAAAATCCGCTGAGTTATTTGATTTCTAACGAAAATTGATGGCGATAAGAGTTAGAAAATAGCTGATGTTAGCAAATTAATCGAGTTTCTCGAATTTCAACATTGATCTGTCTTACGTCTCTGTAAGTACACGGGTATTGTAACTTTTAGAGGTGGGGAGGAAGTCCTCCCCACCTCTAAAAGTTACTGACAAAAGGTTTTAAAGGTGTTGTTGTCGTAATGGGTGCATTTAATATTTCTTGGGCGTTAGTTACCTGCTCTAAAGCTTTCCAGATGTCAATATCAGAGTATTTGTCGAAGGGATCCATGTTGTATCTGAGACTGGCAGAGAATAACACCGGCTCTTGAGGAATGATTGCGATCTTCGACCTCAATTCCTGTACAGGAGAGTTTAAATTAATTTAACAAATGAGTCTTGACTGTCTTAATTTTATTTGAATGAAGAAGTTACCTTCAGAGCAATGTCCCCAGTTTCAATTTTGTCAATATAAACGTTGCCTTCGATAGGTGCCAACCGGAATAGAGCCGATATCAAAGAGGATTTGCCTGCTCCGGTGCGACCTACCACTCCGACCTGTAGGAATTTGTGAATTATTTATTTGATATGCATGTAACAATTTATTACAGCTTCATGTCATAAAATTATGCCAATAATTTTTAATAGTCTTTTTAACAATAGTTTCATTCTTGTTCTGGTAGAAAATCTATGGTCAGGTTTTTTGTCACAAAATTTTGCTGAGATACAAACTATGTTATTTATGACTGATTTTTGATTCCATGCTTTAAGCTTCTGTAACATTGCTTATAAGGCTCGACATACTCACTTTCCATCCACTTTCAATTTCAACGTTTAGTTTTTTAAGCACAGGAGCAGCATCTGCGTCATATCTGAGGGTCAAATCCTTAAATACGAGCCTAGCTTTTTCAGGCCAGTCCCGTGGTGGGTTTGGTCCGTCGGTCTTCTCCTGGGGCAGGGCCGTATATTGGATCACACGCTCCACACTTGTCATCTGGGATATCACGTCCGTTGCCTGCTTCACCCCAAATTGAACCATATTGACCAATATCAATCCCTGGCTGATCGCTAGGCCCACGTTACCGGATTTTGTGTTTCCTGTAATGTTTTTCATGTTTAGTTTTATTGAATTTTTCATGTTATGTGATTAGATAACCTTAGATGTAGGTACTTTGATAAATTCCTGATAGCTAGGTTCTAGGTGCTAGGTAAGGGGTATTATTTTGTTTACTTACCACTATCTAACAACAGGAATGCATATGCAACTATTGCAACGTACACTGCGCATATAAGACTTAGCCAAATCTGGAAAGCGGTATTCGTGACCAACGTTAAATACCTGAAACAAACGTCAACGTGTCGCTTAATTTATATTAGAAGCGAATGAATGTTAGGTCTGTGATTATATATGGGTTCCTATTATACCAGCGCTGTAGAAAATGTCCCACCACTGGGCAAAGGCCTCCTCCTTCAGTCTCTTCAGAACACTGTCGTGCACGGCTAGCACATGCCCAAGACAGGTCACGAATTATATAGCCTAGAGTCGCTCTCTCACTTCTGTACACAAACTGACATATCTCACATTTTGTCTTGTCACAACCGGCTGTATTACCAACCAATGTTAGGCTTGTTACACGATCTAACCGCAAGTGTACAAATATTCACATCTTTCACTTTTGTTAAAAAAAATGTACAGGATTCGGACTACAACTGTCAAAGAAGTTAGAATGATATAAGAATTCTGCTTACCAGGCTGCAGTGTGTACGTCTTGCTTGTCATCGAACTGTGTGAGCAGCATTTTCTGGGCATCGCAGGCCCGGACTGTTCCCAACCCAGCCATGGTAGCAGTCACGTGGGAAAACACGGGACTGCGGGATATACCCTCGACCCTACGAAGGTAAGTTTACTGTTGTAGCTAAGCGGACCATGTGACAAAATTTTCGCTACAATTTTTGACTACAATTTATCCCAATTTAACTCAAGAAAAAGGAAGGATGGAAATGTCCAAGGGAAATCCTCTATCTTTCTCGTTTATGTCGTCTATCTTTCTTGTATGATCCCAAAGATAGTGGTGTTTTCAAGCAGACCTACCCTTCTATGCTAAAAGTTACTATAATGCGTACCTACTTCAGCAGATTTTTAAAAGCATAAATTTTATGATTTACCTTCTAATAAAGTCTAATAAATTACCTTCTAATCGCCTGCGCGGTGCTGATATAAACGGCTGACCAGAAGTACATGAGCACACCGCATAAGGCAGTCGTCAGGACCATGTAAGGATTCACTATAGCGATCATCACGATTATACCCATCATCACCATGAACACCTGGACACAAGAAACTGTTTTCACATTGATAAGTTTTAAAACGAGTTTAATATAAGTATATCAGCTCAACAGGCCACTGTTGAGTATTTTGATAGTCGAAATGACTTTCGACTTATGCAAACAAAGCAATAATTTTCACAAGAGTTTCAGCCTCATCCTAAAAATACACATTAGAAAGCGAAGCGAGTTCACGTTTACTTTCCCGGTAATAACCGGTACAATAAGTCCTGAAATAATGTACATTTTCATTCAAGATGACATAATTACAATGAAATAGGTCAAACTATGCGCTGTAATACTTATAAGAAAACTAAAACAAAAATGTTTCTAAAAAAGCATTTTAAAAGTCTGTATTTTACATGTTCCATGAAACAATATTCTAAGATTGCAATGTTTTAATAAAGTAATCGATTTTCTTCACATTACCTGCAAACTTTCCAAGAACATTCGAGGTAAGATCTCGTCCACGATACCCATGTCCTTAGAGAATCTGTTGAGGATGCGTCCTGACGGGTTTGTGTCGAAAAAACGCATCGTGGCGCTTAAAATGTTACTGAACATTTTGTTATGCAGCTTTATTGAACTGCGCATGCACACCCAGAAGAATAGTAGGGATCTAAAAACAATATGTAAAATTCACTTCTGATGACATTAAGTCTTGAGTTCTAGGGGTTGCGATCATTTAGGTGGAGTCTACTGCGATTTCTTTTTCACACAGCCTGGGATTTAAAACAAGGTTTGGTCATTCAGGAAAATGGGTAAGTATACTCACTAGGGGTAGTAAGAACTACCTTAGTTACCGATTGGTGAATCTTGGAAGAAGGTCCTTTCTTCATTCTATGTATTTATCGGATTATATAATTTACCCTGATTAAACTGAAAAGTAGGTTAAGAAGTTACACTACTAACCTGACCGACGTAAGTATAATGCACCCAAATATTGCGATCGCCCAAATGATAATATAATACATGTGATTTATTTGGTTTTGTACAACTGTAACAGTTTCAAATGTTGTATTGATTGAACTAGCTCCTGTCATATTGGAAGCCAGGGTAGATAATGTAGTTATCATCACTGGAGATTCCGTTGCTCGTGAGGTTGTCAAGTTTGATTCGATCACTCTCTGAGCATATGATATTTCTACGTCGTTCATCCTGAAAAATACATTTCTTATGATTGAGAGGTAAAAAATGTGGAAAGTAAGTCTATTAATAATAATAATTATTATTATTTATTTTCGAACAACATAGGTCCATTGGTTAGTACTATTGCGATTATATATTATTACGGTAAACAGACTTCTAGGGCGATGGAAGTATAGGGACTATAATCAGGAGACCACTCAATGCATAATGCATAAATAAGAAAATTATACAAAATCGTATTTACCAATGTGTAAGCCACAGATCGCTTGTAGATGTGATAACTTGAGCAATGATGAAGGAGACGACTGTTGCAAATAGCAGGAACCAATGACTTCCAGCGCTGAAGTATTGATTGTACACTTTTGCTGGCACTCGACCTAACGCATAAGACATAATAAAAGTTTATTTTGGCCGATTGGTCTGTCTGTAAAATTTTCAAAGGTATTACGTGGTGATCGACAAGACCTGCTTGACCCATACTATGAGTATAGGCAGAAGTAATCGTTTGTTAATTTGTTGATATACCTGTCCCGGTGGTTTCTTCGATCTCTTCTTGTTCCTCTTCCGGTAAATCTACTGCTTTATCTTTATCTGTGGCCGTGCTGCTTGCATACGACTGGAACATAGAAGACGAATGCTTACCGCTATCTTCGGCATTTGTAAACTGATTTCGATCATATTTATGTTTGATGAACTTAGTTGGCACTAGGGTTGGAAAGTAGTTCCAAAAACCAGAACAATTTCAAATACAGTAGTATTTACTGGTAACTTATAGTGCATCCAATATTTTTGTGGTTTATTAGGGTAAAATCTTATTAAAATACACAGATATCAGTATCCTGTTTCAGTTGTCACTCACAAAATCGAGTGATGCGTCTTAGGCCTAGCATTGATCTCGAGTAAGATTATTGCAATAACCTTTTTCTACGTTACAAACAATACAATGTTTTTGCAAAGAGTAGCGTTGGGACTTCAAAAAGAATTCAAAAAGTTACATGCATTACAAACAAACTAAGACCGATTTCGACACCTTACCTGTATAGAAAGACTGCGTTTAGGAAGGGTGCGACCAGCTACAGAATCGCCCTCCTCTTCTTCGTCTTGAAGCAGCTCCGCAAAGAGTGGCGTACGCGATACTTCATCGAAAGAGCCTTGCGTTTCAATTTCACCCTGATAATTTAAAAGAAAATAAGTCCCTAGTAAATCTCAGCGTCAGCACTTAACCAGCGTAGTGGTCTAGGACTCTAATTCCCTTAGCATTAAGCGGCTTTCAGATTACGCTATAATATATAGCACAACAATATCGCGCACCATACAAAGCCAATACTATACAGAGTGTATCAGAAGTCCGAAATAATACTTGGGGGCCATATAGGACAGATGATAAGCAATCAACACGTTCAAGCAAAATATACGTAACTAATTTAGTTTCTGAGCAATTTGTGTCCAAAGTTGGTGTCAAAACTTTCGCACCGCGACCCTAAAAATCAGCTGATGAGGCGAATGAACTCGCTTTAAAATGATGAGGGAGTGATAGATATGACACAAGGTTTTTACCTACGAGCATAGTTCAACACAGAAATAAAAATCGGTCACTGTAGTTACCTAACTATGACAAAAAATCATACTTCATTTAAATCGATGTAAAGTAAAACTTCTACACGAGCAAATAATCCATTTTCGTTTTAGTTTTCGTGAACGGATTTCTTTTTAAACTGAAACTTAGTGAGAGTTGATTAAAAGAAAAAAAAATATTATTTTATTATTATTGTTTGTCTTTATCATAATCACTACAATTCTCAGAATACAAGAAGGTACCTAATGATGTAGACAATTATTAGAATTGGTCTGGCATATCTGAAAGACTTTAATCTATGATTACTCTAATAATCATGGCCGCGAATATGTCAATGTAGTGAACATTAGCGGGCGGACATATCACACACAAGGACAATTTTCGTCCAATGACAAATTATCGGCCATATTGCATCAGCGGTGATTGGCCCAGCGTTGCAGCGCGGTAAAACACTGTGCCTTCGTGCAATGTCGGAGCGGTCCTTTGATATTTTTATTTAATAATAATAACGTAAATCAAAATATTTAGTTCCTTGCAATCCGTCAAGGCGTTAACTTGTGTTCCGAAAACTGTCTCGTTCTCCGCGTAATAGTGAAGTGTTTTCAAACTCGGAAAACTGTGAGATGATTTTGTGCATTGGTGCGACTAAAGGGAATACCGGTAACAGTTTTGTGATTTCTTTTGTGTCCTCTAAAAAACGCGAAAGTAATATTTACTCAAGTGTGCAGGTGGGTAGGTACCTAGCTCTTTGTGATATGTGAGAAGTGAATAAATTCCAATTAAACCCATGGATTGATACACTGCACACATGGCCACGGGTAAATACTTACCTACTATTATTATCTTTATTTCATAGCAGTTTTTAGTCGGACGATTAGGTCATTTAATTAAGTAAGTGGTTACCCAGATACCTACTTACTATTACAATTAGTGAAGAAAATCTGTTAAACGAAAACTTACGTACCTACCTACCAACTAAAAACTTCGATAAGGTCGCTAGTCGCTACCCAGATACCTACTTACTATTACAATTAGTAAAGAAAATCTGTTAAATGAAAACTTACGTAGGTACCTTCTAATTTACAATTTTAATAATCTTACCAACCAACCTACTTCTTAAGAACGTAGTTATGTAATTAGGTAGATACCTAGACAACTGTTGTAAAAAGAAGTCATACATCTTATTCATTAGTACCTAAATAGTGTTTGTATGGTAGGTAGGCCGTCTGGGATCCTAGATAGATACCTACACACTAACCCAAGTTTCAATAGCACAAACCCCGTACGGTAAAGCTGTAAAGGCCGCTCACGGCCAACAGCGTAGTCATTATCAAAAATAAAACAGCTACCAGGTTCATTTTGATAGAAAGCTACCTACCAAACCACAAAAGATTTAATAATGTTTACTATTTAGCAACAAAAAATAAAATGTATGAATGCGTTTTACAAAAAGTGTCTCGATACCTACTTACTTACTTATTTACCTTCATTAAAGGAAGCTTGGTTCTCGGCGGTTAAATTTTACAGTAATTTCATTACCAATGTTTTGGTCATTCTCATACCTACCTAGGAATATCAAAATTACTGTCAATTACAATGATCGACGAGTGCGAAAGAGAGACGCGAGTGCGAAAGAGACCGCTGTGGGCGAGTTGGCAACGGGCGACCGACACAATCAAAGCCGCTCAAAGACACCGCGCCGCCGCGCGCCGGCCGGCCGCGTGCCGCCGCCGCTTCACCCCTGTACCCACCCCCGCGCGGCTCGTGTGTTACAGTACTAGTACCCGCTGTGGGCGGGGTTTGTCACAATGGGTGTGGAGCATTGACCTTTAAATAAACAGCTGGTTCACGTTTTGCGAAGGGCCGACCGAAAATTGTTTAAAAAATGAATTTCCTAGATTTGTATGAAAGAATAAAGTTAAGAATTTTAACTTAATGTCTGGGCCATATAGCTCCACTCCTTATAGCGATATACAGGTTCAATTATTATTTCGGACTTCTGATACACCCTGTATAGTACAGTACAGTGTGAACGTGGCCATAACAAAGTATGATGCGCGATATTGTTGTGCTATGACGCTATGAGCTATATACTATATGCTATTATTTTATATAGCGTAGTACGAAACCGGCTTTAGGGAGTAGGTTTTACTCACGTGTCTTAATATAACAACTCTGTCTGCGTTCTTGAGATGATGCAGCTGGTGCGTGACGAGGATCCTGGTGGAGTGTTCCAGTAGACCCATCACGCACTCGGAGACCATGTGCTTGCCGACGTGTGTATCCACCGCTGATAGAGGGTCGTCCAACAAATAGATATCCGCCTAATAGACAAAATCAAGGAGTTAGAAACGAAGCTCGGTGTGCCTTCTTTCCATGTTAATTTTGATTTCTTGTCCGTTTTTAATGACAGGCGTAAATTGCAACGAAATAATATGTACGAGTACTTGCTTGGTTCAATATTTTACCTTCTGCTATCATAGCCGATGATGGCTTTGAAGACTATATATATAACAGTACTACCGTACTAATGGCAGGTGTGTTAAGTATGCCTAGTTACAGTAAGCCATAAACTGACGCTAGCTAGCGTGCAGTTTGAGACCAACATTTATTTAGGTAATAATGATCCTCTACCTGTCTATAGCAGGCACGAGCTAGGCCAATACGAGCTCGCTGTCCTCCGCTCAGGCTGATGCCTCTCTCGCCAACAAGGGTGGAGTCTCCGTGTGGCAGTAACTCGAAATCCCTCAGCAACGCACATGCAGCCACGACCTAGATACAATAAAAATATGTATATAGATACAAACAACGACTATGACAATAAATATTTCGAAAGATGGGCTATTGTCATAGACTATCGCTCTATTTTCCCTCGCAATGAAAGGGGGGTTTATCCGTTATAATGGCAAAAGTCTTACCCGACCTCTATTACATTGGGACCAGAAATATATCGACGAAATATGGGTGCATCATGACAGTTGTCTTATACTTTCTACTTCAGGGAATATGGAAGTTATATGGTGTATGTACCTATCTATAATATCAGTAGACTGAGATTGAGAGAGTAGAAGTCGTGGAGGAGGCATATGTATTTCTGTTTCAATTCATATACTCGTATTATTGTAATGGTACTGTAGGGGAAGATCTTCTTCTTTTTTCAACCCACTACTGGGTGTAGGATTCTCCTCTGTCACGCGGCCAGAAGGTCAATTTAAGATTATTCCGAACCTTTTTATATCGTATGCGATCGTAAGGCAGCCCGAATAGGATGTTGTCCCGAACTGTGGCGACGAACAGCCAGGGCTCTTGGCTAGCGTACGAAACCCGAGACCCGCCCAAACACACCACGCCCTGTGATGGCTCCAGCTCACCCAGGATCAGTTGCAGAAGCGACGACTGATGATAAAAATTAAACTTCAGGTAATAAGTATACCTACAAAAATAAATGTAGATTGATAAGATGACATTTCTGTAGTACCCGCCAACCAAGATTTGGTATCAATATCTCTAATCTGTCAACTATGGATATCGCATTTTATAAATATAAAAACCGGCCAAGTGCGGGTCGGACTCGAGCACGAAGGGTTCCGTACCATTATTTATAAACACGGTAAAAAATCACGTTTGTTGTATGGGAACCCCCTTAAATATTTATTTTATTCTGTTTTTAGTATTTGTTGTTATAGCGGCAACATAAATACATCATCTGTGAAAATTTCAACTCTATCCCGGTTGATGAGAAACAGCCTGGTGACAGACAGACGGACGGACGGACGGACAGCGAAATCTGGGTACGCAACCCTAAAAACTAAGTAGGTATCAGATGTAGGTACACATCTGATCCAAGATAGCCTTTGTAATGAAGATAAACATCGGGTTACTGCTCGCTAAATCTAGCTACATTTATTGACCTACCTAGCGTCGACGTACCTATTGAACAATTGCATATTGTTAAGTGTTCAGGTGGCCGTCAGCTGCGCTAATTATGTCACACTTATTAATTTACGTAGTTGCTTGCGAATGGAAACTAACATCACTACATAGTATAAAACAAAGTCGATTCCCGCGGTCTGTCTGCCCCTATGTATGCTTAGATGTTTATAACTACGCAACGGGTTTTGATGCGGTGTTTTAATAGATAGAGTGATTCAAGAGGAAGGTTTTAGTATATAATATATCAAGTTTTTGATTACATTGGCTAAAATATAATGATATTTGTTGGAGGTGTCTGAAAAAAATAATCCGTCTGGGAGCTTTCAACGAAAACGCTGCCTAAACCCTTTGAGATACATATAACAAAATGAGGTATCGTGGAATTGTGTATCTTATAAAGGTCTACAGAAAAGTCCGCGATGGCATATGTCTGTCTCTTAAGGATAACATATTATATCTATTTTAATAGATACTTAAAAAAATGGGCAATTATAAAGCGGTTATTAGAAAGCTATAATAGGTTCCAATGGGTTGCGGGAACGCGCTCCGGGATCTAAATTTCATGATTACTTTTGGTCGCGATACGGTTATCGCGATATGATGTCGGTACATCCACGCGGGTGAAGCCGCAGACATCAGCTAGTAATGCATAAATAAGGAAATACCTGACTAATGTTGTAAAATGTCTTTATATGGTTACATAGTGTTTATCTAGAGTAATTGTTAGTGTAACGTTCTAGTTAAAGTAAAATATATAAATATTTTCTTTGATGAAAGGGCTCATTATACCTTTCTACACTTACCTTGCCAGCCCCCACTGGCCCAGCTATGCCTACAAACTCTCCAGGTTTCGAAATCAAGGTAATATTTCTCAGGGTGGATACCGCGGCGTCCGCCGCCCAGCTGGCTGTCACGTTGGATATCGTCAATCCACTCGCTTTGGACGCTTCCTGGGCTAACTTATCCTTATCACCACTGCCTAAGTGGGATTTAGAGTTGCTTAACTGTTTGTTTTTTGTTTTCTCCGATTCCATCTCGTCTAATAATAAAAAATCCTGAAATAAATAAAAATTTCGTGTACTGGTTACATATCTACTTTAGATAAGATATACGAGAGTGTGTGAGGAAATTCGCTAGACAAACTTTAAAAAAAGCAAGTCATTAGTGACAATGCAACATTTTTATAAAAACTAATTAAATAATTAGTGGGAGTCATCCGTATCACCCAATTGTTATCTATATACAATGAATGTGTATTTAATGAATTTGTCCTTGATTAATTATTTGACATATTGGCTACCCATTATTATAGTATACAGTATACCCGTTATTAGCTAGTAGGTGCAGCCATTTCACATCTTATTCCATTAAATGTCATCATTTCGTAAAATAATAAGTAATCAGTGTCACTCTCTTACCTCAAGTCGTTTAATGGAAACCCTAGCCTCAGCCAAGAATGACAATCCAAAAGGAAAATATATATTGCAGATCATTTGCACCAAATTAAAATATTGGACTAATGAAAAGGTTGTCCCAGCTCGAATATCACCTCCCATTAGGACAAACGTAACGATGCCGGTGAATAGAATAAATCGTTCTGTAAACACCATGAGAGCTGTAGAGAAACCCTTGATCATCGATGTTCTTGAGATGAAATGGACTTCAAGCCTGTAGAGAAAATGTCGGTTAATGAAGTTCTACAAAAAAAAATTAACGTTATTCTACCTCCAGATGTTAACAATTAGCTTGGATTTTGACCCTTACACTATTTATCTTAAGGATGATAAATTACTTACTTCCGCAACTTGTCAACGATCTTCTCAAAGGGTTTCTCCCAGGCGTACATCTTGATTACCTGTACTCCATTCACGAGTTCGCTCATCACTTTTACTCTCGAGTCTGTGCGCTTTGCAATCTTCCCGCGAAGTACACCCTGGCGGTTGCTTAAGTAAACTGGAGACAGAATGGTGTTTTAATTAACTTGCCTCTACGACCATTTTGTCACAGGCACAGGCGTCCACTTGGAAAGAGGCTCAGACTATGGTCCACCGAGCAGACTTTTAATGACGTTACTCTCAACCAGAGGATTACACGGCATTAGTCTCTACCAGCTCTGTTTACAGCTAGGCAGTCGACTAATTTGGCCCGTCTATTTAACGAGCCGATTCACTTGATTTACGTTTCATTTTACAACATCGTCAAGTACTCACCTTGCACAAACATACTTTGCAAAAACACTACCAACAAAGAAGCGAGAGTTGCGACTCCAATATGCTGCCAGATCAAGTAGGACGCGACTGGCACCACGAAGGGCATAATCCACACATAGTTCAGGAACGTGGACACTAGATCGAATCGGTTTACGTCATTTGACATCAAGTTCACCACTTGACCTGACTCAGTCTTTCCTAGGCCGAGCCTATTCAGTTTTAGTATCTGAAACATGTAACGTTTTAAAAATATGTAAGGCTTAATCGGAGTTATTGTTTATTAGTAACGACAAGTAGAGATACGAGAGTTTCACAAATTTTGCTCATTTTCAGCCACTGAAATTATAGGAACGAAAATAATTGCAAAATAAAAATTACTAGAATGACTTGTGGAATGAGAAGGGTTTAAACACTGAGAAAAAATGCGATGGTACAAAAGTCTATCTCACCTTTCTATACAGCAGGGAGCAACAAGCTATCCTGACTCTCATGCCGACACGGCCCTGCGACAGCTGCGTGTGGTTCAAAATGAGTGCCGCTAACATACTGAACATGTTCATGAGGAAATTGTACACATGAGCTTCCTTGTAACTCTCTGGCGTTCTCTCCCGCGAAAAGTATTCTATGAAAAGCGCTAAAGTGAACGGTATCATAGGCCTGTAAAAGGTTTATAAGCATTTAAATTGAAAACCCGTACGTAGGTCACTAGATATGTACTCGTATATATTAGGAAAAATAAATAATGTGCAGAAAAGGGTGGGTTACAATAGAGTTAAATAATTAATTAGTTTTCCTTAAAGTATCGAACATTCGCCTTAGATCCAAAATAGATCTATTTAGAATGACCTCTAAATGTGCGGTGTGTCATGATTTTATCGTCTAAATGCGAAGAGTGTTGGTTTCAGTGAGGCTATAGTTATTGAATTCAGATTAATACTCTCTTATGAAGTTTTCATCTCGTCTACTTAACTAGTAATTTCAGTATGGATACAATAAAATTAAGATAGCACGGCATAACTGAGAGTGCCGTTGTACCTACTTGTCTTACTACAATTGTCGTGCGATTACTAAGGTGCAACAAAGATTACTTTATCTACCTACCTACGGAGATATCAAACACTTATTACATAGAGCAAAAAATTATGTACAAAATGTAACAGATATCAAAGTACTTGACAAAAAAGTATCTTACGAGTATATTATTACTTCAAGTGAGTAATTATAATCCACTTACCATATTACTACAAACAGAAGACCGACTAAAAGTCCGCATAACATGTATTCCACCCAAAACGTACGCACAATAGCTTTTGTGAACGAAGGCTGGGAGCCATTCTGATTGGCCGATTCGAGTTCCAACTCCCATGCTTCTTCGAGCCGGTCGCCCAACCGGCCAGAGTGGTCACTGTCTCGGGCTTGGATTAGATCGTTAATTGTGATACCATCTTTGTACCCTTTGCGGAAAATGCCGAAACTCCATCTGTAATTTTATTTTATACATGCCGTAAAGTTTACCTCCTCATCTCTACACAAGCGCTTAGAACCTTTACCCACCGGGTTAAACAAAAAAAACTATTTTCAGGCTATCTACGTAGGTATGATGGCATTTTCCAAATCCAATGTGTAAGTATAGGCTATTAATGACTAATTATAATAAGGTATATTATAATAGATAAGTATAACTTCGGCAATATAATATGCTCAAAAATGACAATCCCTCTGTTGATTTAGATTTACTTGGAAATAATAATTTATGTACATTTAAAAGACAGATCTACAATATCTTCAAAATTAGAAATTGGCAAATAAAAATTGGCAAGTAGCTATAATATTTATTTATAACATTTTATTTATTCAGTTAGTATGTTTTTCTTCTTCTTCTAATTGTTACTTTAAGTTAAGGCTTAGTTTGAATTTTAGGTTTAACCTTTATTATATTCATAAGCTTGTTATTTATCTCGTACACATATTAATGCTACCCGAAACACAAGTTTTTGGGTTACAATCATGTCCACTATAGTGTACACTATAGTGAAAATAAGGGTGGAACCTTATTTTCACTATAGTGTAATCAGTGTTTGTAACCTGTTTTGTGTGTAAAATAAATAAATAAATAAACTTTGTGGGTTTATCTGTGCTGTGAGGTACGATAGCACTTGGGTATTTTATATTAACTAGAAATTATATTCCGAAGGCATATAAAATTCATAACAGCGCGCGAGTCTTTGTTAAAAAAAAGCGCGTTGGTTTCGGTTCAGTAACGCGTGTACCTGTAGAAAATCCTATGTAGGTATACCTTTCGAGATACCATGCCATACCTACAGACAATATCATGCATGTTGCAAAAATGTCCTTGTTAAGTCAAGTTAAAAAAATTACCTAATAAACATCTTTTAGGACTCTTGTACATAACAGATCAGCCGATTCGTAAAATTATAAATTTTGGGTAACTAAACTAAATTAAGCGTATTCCCGTCCTTCTCACGACGGTAATGTACGAGTGAGATGGCATATTTTTAGGGCTGTCAAATAGTTTACTTTTTGTGCAATATAATCGATGTGATTGTTTAGTTGCCTCCTGTAGAAAGATACCTAAGTATTAATATTGCACTTAGAGGTAAATGAACCGTTTATTGTTTTTCTACGCAATTATGGATACCTACGCGCTGTAAATCTACGTAGGTATCACACCTACCTACCACTGCAGGGTAGATATGTTTTTACTAGATTCAGGTACCGTTTTTGCGTTAAACTGTTCCTAAATAAAATGAGTTTTCATGCTAACGAAAAACCTGGGTGTACAAGCAAACTGCAAAGTTTTATCAGTGTAATCAGGGGGGCAATTCTCTAATTCGACATATGTCGAAACAAAACGAGAAAATACGTCAATTTTTTTGCATGTTGTATGTGTTCATGCGAGAAATACCCCCTGATCCCATACCAGGGTATAAATTAGACTAATTACTATTGAATTTACTAACTATATTTGTTTCGTGTCATCACTAGAGTGATCTATATTTATACAAATTGTGCCTATGTTATCTGTGTTAACTACATGTTGAGCATTGTACTAAAATAAATAAGTCTTTAGTAATTATGGGAGTTTGTTTAAATATATAAATATCACAAAGAGCATGGCGCAGTCGATAACAATGATTGAATATACATCATCACGCCTGTATTCCCTGAAGGGTTAGGTGCAGAGGTGCACTGCAGTGCGCCCACACTTCGCCGATGTATTTTGGTCCCAATGTAATAGGGGGCGAGCCTATTGCCATTATATCGGACACATTCTCCCTCAATACAAAGGAGATTTTTGCGCCACAGTCCACCACGCTGGCCCAGTGCGGGTTGGTGAACTTCACACGCCTCTCTATAGACGTATAGGTTTCCTCACGATGTTTTCCTTCACCGTTGCTTAGCAAGTGATAATCACGGATGAAAATGAGTTTCGCACATGAAACCCAGAGGTGCGAGCCGGGGTTTCAACCTGCGCACTTTCATTGCAAAGCGTGCGTTCGACCATTCGGCTACCACTGTTTTTATGCTATTGAATAGTTTTAAAATATCGGGACATATGCACAGCAATCCTTCACTATGAGAAATTTCAAATTTGTTTCGACCCATAAAGTAATACTTCAAATATACTGGTTATATTAGAAGTCTGCAATAATAATTTAGCTAGGTACATAAGTATAGGTACGTTAGCTATTATGTAGATGCTTAGTAAAAGCATACTATACCTTACTATCATAGTTACTGAGGTACGGACCCTTTCGTTTCTATTATAAGTATCATATTGTGGCTTTAGGGCACACCCATAACATGACCATATTATTTATCATTGTTGACTATTTTTTTTAAAATAAATAAAAAAATCGCATAGGTCTCGTGAACTTTTAGTATACAGGCAAGGCCGTCTTAAACTAGGCTGGGGCTCTTGGGCACACAAGAATTTGGGGCCCTTTTGGAAGGTAAAAAAAAGCGTATTATAATAACATTTTTACTAAGTTCTTGTAAATACCTTCTGATACTGATTTATGAAAAAAGTGAAATGTGCCCGACAAAAATGTTTTGAGAATAAATGTGTGAGAGAAATTGTCGGTCCTTCGGGGCCCCCTGAGAATGGGGGCTCTGGGCACGTGTCCCGTGTGCCCTTATGGTGAAGGCGGTATTGTATACAGGCTGTATCAGGTGCCTTATCATCACCTCTTCAAGTAATGTTGTTTCAATAGTAACTGTAGTACTGAGTAAACTGTCAGAAACTGTAGGTAATAATAAAAACATTGCTGCATGACAGGTGGTGGTAAGGGTATTGAAGACCGAAATAATACTTTGGGTACATATACTCATATGTGGATGCTTAGTGAAGACAGTTCATACATAACTATCATAGTTTCTGAGTTTAGACCTTTGAATATTTGTCACTGGTATTGTGTTCTGGTCTTTGGGTACATCCATGAATCTATTCAGCTGTGTAAACTACACTTGTAAGGACCGGCTACCAATATTCACAAAACAGAACGTGCAAATTTTACATAGGACCCGAGGAAAAACATGGTCGAATTTCGATCAATTTTTTATATCCGATACTGATGCAAACGACAAAATATTATTTCTGGAGTATGATACATCCTGTATATAAGATTTCGAATAAGAAATCGGCGACGAAAAACAATTATATTATAGTGTCGATATTTTTTTAACTAGTCAGTTGGATATATAACTACTCATGCAAACGGTAAATTTCGGACTTCTAATACACTCTCTATACAAAGATAAATGGCCGGGACATGACAGATAGATAAACGCTAGTAATCTCAATAGTCTCCCTTTGAAGCCGAAACTCTAAAAATATTCAAAGAAAACTTACGTCAAGAAGATCTTAGACAATATATTAGCTTTGTCGTGAGGATTTTTATCCTTCAACACCACTTTTGATTCCATTATTCTCCATTAAACCACAAATTCGCGCAGTTGAACACACATGAAAACAAATAACAAAAACTACTTCTTATATTAACAACCATACAGTTATTTTTCAAGTGTGTTTGTATAATGATATATACACGTAAATAGTGTTTCATTTATAGGTTATCCACCTCCTAGGGGATGTCAGCGACTTGATTGCGACCGTCGCTGGCGAGTGTGCGAAGTGCAATGATAATAGGCAGGCAGATAACTGCTGACGATGTTGAAGATGCGACCTTCATAGATAAATTTGTGACATCAGGCATGACAAGCGAGTTCCTTAATATGTAAGGATTTTTTACACCTTGATAACAGTATTGCGACAATAAGATTCGTCTACCATTTAGTTACCGTGATTCCATATTGGATCATAAAGTAGGTACTAAGTATTGTTTACTTACTCAAAAACACCGGAGAAACGTGAGTATTGAGGAGAGTTCGGTACAAATGGTAATTTTAATTATAATGGTAATTTTGGTTTAATTAAAACATTGCAAAAATAAAGCAATGCTAACAAAATAGTAGAAAGGTGTTAATATAAACTTTTCTGTTAAAAAAAACCTCGTCCAATATTTCCTTTTAAGTAAGACTCTATCACAGACTCGCAAATGCAAGTTTGTGATTAGTTTTTTTGTGATGTAGATGTAACAAAGTATTGATCTTGATTTTTGCCAAATTTCCTGATTCTAAGTCTATGGGAAGTATGTAGGTAGGTCGTATTGGTTTGGAGGGGTGAGTTTTCGAGTAGGTATCGACATTAGTAATACAAATTGCAATATATTTTGAAGTTTCAATTAGTTAAATCCTACAAGGGATGTTGATAAACCTACTTACAAGGTTCTAATATACATACATCATACTTAACTATACGGGATTAGTTTTTCATTTGATGTACCTACGAGACTAAAAATGACATTAGGATTAGGGTAAAATAAGTTCCAACTCCAGCATAAGCAGTTACATTTACTATTGGCAGCGATATAAATAATTTACCAAAGAAGGAACATAGACCTACCTATATAGTTATCGTATGGCAGCTGTACAAAACTTTACGTAGACATACAAAATGTACCTACCTAACTACCTGTTACGTAGTTTTTATTAGGGTTCCGTACCCAAAGGGTAAAACGGGAACCCTATTACTGAGACTTCGCTGTCCGTCCGTCCGTCCGTCTGTCACCAGGCTGTATCTCATGAACCGTGATAGTTAGAGAGTTGAAATTTTCACAGATGATGTATTTCTGTTGCCGCTATAACAACAAATACTAAAACACAGAATACGATAAATATAAGGGGCTCCCATACAACAAACGTGATTTTTTTTGTTGTTTTTATAGATAATGGTACGGAACCCTTCGTGCGCGAGTCCGACTCGCACTTGGCCGGTTTTATTATGATTGTAAACTTACTTATCTAATAAAATAATTACTTAATCAAACAGAAGTGTAGATATTTTAAATCTTTACCAGATTTTATTTACCTTACTTACCTATCTATATGATGATGTTTTACTAACCTATCTACCTATTGTATCTTATATTTCATTACATTGCGCAATACCAACAGTATATTTATTAATTACAACTATACTCCATTTGATAAAGCATTAGAAAGAAGTTAAAAAAGGTTCTTTTTAATGTACACTTTTTTAACAAAAGTAACAGTTAACATATTACAGTTACGATTGACGCTCAATTTATTATAATATATTTTTAAACCAGCTGTCTCACTGTAACTAATCATTTTCACTATTTATCTTATTAAATTAAGTGGCTTTCATTTAGATATATATATTTTTTCTAAATTAAAAATAAAATTATAAATTAAAATAACAGTGCCGATACAAAAAACCTAAATAAGCAGGAATGAATAATACTGGGAACGTTTTTTTTCACTATAATCCTACCAAATCTAAAATGTTACCTAATCGCTTCATCCGTCGTGACAACAGGATCTTTCTTATTTTGCCGGTTTATGTGTCATTTACATGTGAATACTTCTGAATGCTACGCCTCGTTTGTTGTTATTACCGAATTTTAGTAATTTTGTTGTTATTTGTTACTGTTTTTCCATTGATATTGTTTTGTTTTTTAAATAAAATGTTTTGCACTCCTGCTTCTACGAGCCTCTTATTTCTAATGTTATAACAAATGGAGTACTCCATTGTTGTTGAACTGTAATATGTTTATTGTTACTTTTGTTACAAAGTGTACATTAAAAAGAACCTTTTTTAACTTCTTTCTAATGCTATAACAAATGGAGTATAGAGCGTTCGATAGAGGTCGCTGAAGCGTTTAAGTGCATGTGCAGTGCGTTTAAGTGCATGGATAAATATTATTGGTCGATGGTACACATTGGAAAGACGAATAAAAAATAATTTGGGCGTTAAAGTTTTCGTACAAAGGGTCGAAATTCGCATTTTTAAGATGTGGTCTGCAAGTTTTGTCAGAAATTGCGGTCCCGATGCCTTATAAGCGCCGCGACGCTAATTAAGTAATCATATGGCGTTGCGACGCCCGGTACCAAATCAAGCCAGTATCGGAAAAACTGGGAATTTCGGTACTCCGTACAAAATATCTATATTTTTCAAAATAAAATATGTTGTTCTGGGCCCCAAGTCCTCTAACACTACGTTGTGGAGTTGCTACGACTCTTTTTGGGACCTTGATCATTTACCATACCACAATTGTGTAATAAAGTTATAGATAAAAAAAGTGTTCATTCAAATTTTATTTATAGAAAAGAATACCACACAGTAATGAAAAAAAAATTAAATTAATTATTGAATAAGTTTCTTAAAGTTCATGTCCTGAATTATAGTATCACATACATATATTAAATTAGATGTAATGTTATAGTATTTTTGAACAAATTTGAATTATAACTACCTACTTGAAATGTCAGTTTAAATAATGTGCTACATTAATCCATGTCAGTATACTTTTTGGCAAAATTGCAGGTCAAGTCTAAATATGCTACTATATGAATTAAAACTGTACTTAACATATATAAGTAACTATTATTGTTAATACTATGTACAAGATTCAGAAACTATCCACATGAAAACTTATGTACTTACTAACTTAACTCTTAATAGAAACTGCAACATAACTTAGTTACATAAATTATTGAACTTATTTAACATAATTAATATTAAAAGTTTTGATACTTATTCAGTCTTAAATAATAATCATGTCAAACTTATAACTATGATTAGTCACTCTTATACTGTTCAGCTAAAGCCTCTAACTTAGATATAATTTTCTTTAGGTCCGCATTTTTATCCAATTTTAGATAAGTATTATTTCTAATTTCATGCAGTTTAACCCATTCCGGCATTTGCTCAGTGAGAACTTTGATATCTCGTTGTAAATCACTCGCCGATACATTAGCTTTGAAACTGCTATCTAATTTTGAAAGAATTATATTCAATGCTAAAACATTTTTTCTCTCAGTTACATATATATTTCGCAGAGTTTTAGCTAGATCTGGTAGACGGCTGTATACTAAATATTTTTGATCGTAGTCTGAAGATCTGGTCATGGCTTCCAATGCTTTAGCCGCCTGTTTTGCTTTCACCTTCTCGAGCAATGCCGTTGGGAGATTTCTTAGTGCAGGATTCAATATAGTTACACCACTAGTGGACGGCTGGCTTGTTTGTGTACTCTGTGTGGTTATTCCTATTGGAACTGGTTTATTATCAGTTAGGCCAGTCGCAACTTTCTCATTATCAGTGAGACCACGGGCTTTAGCCTGAGCCAGTTTTTCCAATGCCCTCTCCATTTTAGTATTACATTTGAAGAGTTCCCGAGCTTTAGCCAACACATCTTGAGCCGTAGAAAACTTCTCAACATTGGGCATTTCAGGCAATTTGGAGCTGTCCACTTCAGGTATCTTCTCTATTTCGAATTCTGGATGCCAACGGGTCAACTTATCATTGGGGATTACCATAGGAGGGTCCAATGTGAGCAAATACTGTGAGTGGTGTTTCTTGACCACTTGCAGCAATGTATCAAAGAAGTATCTACGCCTCTCTAAAAGTACAGTTGGGTTCATGACTTTAATATCATTGGGAACATTTGGTGATATAACTAATTCATATTCCTCTTTGTGTGTTGATGTGGTGAAGTTTTTGACTTTCTGCACTTCAAAATTGTAAAAGTCTGGCACTAAATGTTTGATTTGTGCTAAGTGTTTCTCATTGAAGGTTCTTTTGAGCATTTCTTGTATTGAAGGCTTTAGTTTGGTGAATGTAATTTTTTCATTTCTATTGTAAAGGAGAGCCACAACTGTCTCCATGCCACGGAACAGTTCGGCAAGGAATCTGTAGTGATGGGGCAGGGGAAGGCTGGTTGTTGTAGCGAGAGCTGCGTGCCTGACATAAGCTGGAACCTGTGAAACAACCAAAGTTAATTTGGTACTACTATTGGCTACATCTACTCGTAATTAATGTGATGTATGATACCATAAATAGTTACGAAAAATTTTAAGGTTGTTGACCCTGTTAAATAAACTACGCTACACTGACATTGCCATTGTTCATATGGCTACATGATTGAGTAAGATGCGCTTTTTTGTGCAGTATCACTGTTATATCTGGCTATCTATTTGTGTATTTATTCTTTAAAACAAGTATTATTCTAATCAATTAAATTTCAAAGCCCATTTCTATTAAATAGGTTATTAAGAACAATTAGACAATTATCTATACACTTCTTAATTAGTCTATATGTTGGTACCAGACCAAATAATGTCTTCTAACAAATACTTTATTTATTACTCATTACAAATATTACAAATATAAGTGGTGTCAAGTCGTAATCTTTTGTAAACACTAAGGATAGTATGATCAGTGTTTAAAGTACTATGTCAACGTCTGAATATTAATACTCATATCAAAACATAACCTGGCCCTGTAGCATGACTGCATAGACATAAGTTTTATCACTTTCAACTGTCAGATTTGTCGAGAGAATGACGTCACTTCGAGCTATTTGTACTGAACGTAATGTAATGGATGTAATTTTCTCGACAAATCTGAAACTTTTGATGCTGCGGTCATGCTAAGGGTGCTGCAGTAAAATATGAAATAGAAACATATGACATGGCTGTTTCCACCAACACAGCATGTATGAGATATTCAAGCTGCATCTAATGGCACTGAGACACATAAGCAATACAATGCACAGAATAACAAACTCCGAAATATTAATTAAAAAAGCATATGAAATTTATAAAGTCATAAGAAAGTTAGAAACCATACAATGGCCTGGGGGTCAATCCAGTTACAAGATGAGGATATATTCCAAAAAGGCTTTGAAATTAGCCACCAATGGGAATCAAATCACCCTATTGTGGACACCCTAACACAATCATGGAGTTGCTATGACTTCATTTTTACGGCATGAAAATTACATCTTTCTTCAATGGTAGCTATTGGTAGAATATTACCAGTGTAGACATTAGATACTGTTACCTTGAAGCTATTAGACTAGTCATACTCTAGCTACTGTTGCTAAACATGTTGTTATCATGCCTTAAAAAATGAAGTCACAACGATTTTGTTAGGGGACTTTGGGCCCTGATAAATTGAACCGAGTGGCCAATGCTCAAACCAGGCTAATGTTAAACATGAAAATATATTATTTGGATTTTTGTATTACTCATGTAACCACATAAAAATAATTACTATCAACAATCTGTTATAAAACTAGTATCTAGTAAGAATGTACTAACCTTGCTTGGGCTTTTGATTGGGCTCACAAATACTTTTCTTGGTGATATGAGGGGCCTATCTTGTGATGTGGGCGCTGGAAAACATTTCTGAGGTGACAGCAACTCCTTCTCTATTAATGCTTTCTTGCTTGGACTGAAACATTACAATTGTGTTAAAAAACATAGGTAGATCACATTAACAAGATGCTATCATACACAACTATTAAATACCTTGAGGGTACTTCCAAATCAATAGATTTGAATTCCTTGAGATTCCGCTTCTCACTAGTTTCTTTGATTTGCTGTATACCTTTACTGAGTCTTTCCGCGGTCGCTTTCAACTCGGCTAACCTAGAACTGCCAGCTAACTTTTTTCGGATATCTCCCAGACTTAGTTCTTTACGTGCAGTGTTTAAAAGTTCAGATTTGGGGGGAACAGAACTTTTAACAACGTTAGAAGCGTTCAGTTTCTTTGAGAAAGCCCCTGCAGTCTTCGCTGGTTCTTGTACACGTTCCTGTGACGGAATCTGTTGCGTGGCTTCATTGTCGACCTTTTGCTCTTGAGTACATATTTTAGGCGGCTTAACATCCTTAATATTCTCTTCACACTGTTTCAATGAAGGCTCTTTTCGAATTGCTTTGCTGATAACTTCAAAAGGACGGTCCTTATGCGGAATTTTACTTTTGGAAGCGGTGATATCGTCAGACGCTGGTCTTTTTCTACTATTGAAAAATGTTGTTAATCTTGTTTGAGACATGATTACTGAGTTATGTATTTTAACTCTGCACTAATAATTTAATAAAAGTCTAATTACAGAAATAAATAAGAGCCAGCCAGCCAAGCGCCGTTTTTTCCCTCCAATAATACCGCCGCTTTCTTTCATGCCTTACTTACTGTCAGTCGCTGTCATCGTTGTGTGTGCATGTCACTGTCAACGATTTTGGTTCCCGTTTAATAGATCCAGTTTAGATTTGAGATAATTTCATTGATTCATCCGCCATCTTTATCACTGTCATTATCCATTTTTATTTATAATGTGTATTTATTGAATTTGTCCTTGCTATAATTACTCGACATTGCCATAAATACCGCATATCGCAGGTGCAGGCATTCCTCATCTTATTCCATCAAAATATCATCATTTCACTCATTTCGTAAAAAAAGAAGAAGAAGAAGATAATTTCATTAAATTCTTGATCCACCATCTTTATCACTGTCATTATCCATTTTTATTTATAATGTGTATTTATGATTCATCCGCCATCTTTATCACTGTCATTATCCATTTTTATTTATAATGTGTATTTATTGAATTTGTCCTTGCTATAATTACTCGACATTGCCATAAATACCGCATATCGCAGGTGCAGGCATTCCTCATCTTATTCCATCAAAATATCATCATTTCACTCATTTCGTAAAAAAAGAAGAAGAAGATGTGTATTTATTGAATTTGTCCTTGCTATTAATTACTTGACACTGGCGAAATACTCGCGCTAGTCGCAGGTGATGACGTTCCTCATCTTATTCCATTAAATATCATCATTTCGCTAATTTCGTTAAAAAAAATATAACAATAATAATAATGTGTATTTATTGAATTTGTCCTTGCTATTAATTACTTGACATTGGCGAAATACCCGCGCTAGTCGCAGGTGAAGCCATTCCTCATCTTATTCCATTAAATTTCATCATTTCACTCATTTCGTAAAAAAGTAAGATCCAGTTTAAAGAAAATCAGGTACTATCAAATCAAGAAGGTTTTAAAGTAATTATTATTTATTATTATTAATTATATTACTTTGTATTATAAGAGTAATCCGCGATTATTGAATTTGTTCTTGCTATTAATAACTCGACATTGTTAGACTACCCGCTAATCGCTGGTGCAGCAAGGTGCAGCCATTCTTCACCTTATTCATAAGATCTATATGTTATTATTTTATTCATGCATTTCGTAAACACGTAGAAAGAGAAGAACCATTATCATGGAGATCCTGTCCTTTGAGAAAAATCTTTAAGAAAAGTGGTATGTCATATCTTTGGACAAAAGGATAATTGCCAAAACTGAAAAAAGAAGAAGAAAAAAGTGGTAACTGGTATGTATTATATTTGTATAGACTTTATAAAATTATTTTTTTTTTAACCTATATTGTCCCACTGCTGGGCAAAGGTCTCCCCCATTCTCCTCCACACATCTCCGAATATAGACTTTAATAGACCTAGAATAATTGAGGATGACGTATCCCTCTCATTTAATTGAGTAAAAATGCTCTTTGGCATTAATCAAGTACAATAAATGGAAGTACAATTTTATTCTAAAGAAATAAACGATTAATATGTATATTTTTTAGATACCATTGTAGAGCGATTTTTTGTGGTAAATTGTTATTAAAATGCGACCCGACCCATTCCGGAACAAGGTACAGAGTACCGATACTAAAAAAAGTACTATACTTTCAAGCCGAATTATCAATGGCCCAGAAAAAATTGACGATGGTGAAGAAACAGAAATTGCTGCACAAATATCAGTCCCCCATGAAGGTGGATGGGGATGGGTGGTTGTTGCTTCATCATTTTGCTGTATTTTTATACTAGATGGAATATCTTACACGTATGGAAGTTTATTTAAAGATATTTATGCAGATCTAGAAGTAGCCGAAGAATTAGTGGCGCTTGTGAATTCTATAGCTCTGGCATTATACTTCATGGCATCACCTTTGGCAGCAGCAGTTATCAACAGATTTGGATTTCGTGCATGTGCTATGACTGGTTCAATAATATGTTCGTTTGCTCTGTTTTGTTCATATTTTGCAACATCTATATCAATCCTCTGTGTAACTTATGGCGCCATAGCGGGTATCGGGTACAGTTTCATAAATATGTCAACCGGATTAGTAGTAGGATTTTACTTTGAACGGCTTCGATCACTGGCTATAGCGATAGCAACAACTGGCTCAAGTGTCGGTATTGCTATAATGTTTCCTGTAAATTCCTATATAGTCGGTTTGTGTGGCTGGCGTATACTCACGTTACTGCATTCAGGATTATTTGGGTTGATTTATTATTTCAGTATGGCATATAAACCATTACTCTCGTTAACGGTGATGAAGACCACAGACGATGCCACTCGTACTGTAACTTACCTACCAAGTCTAGCTTCTACCGCCGCGCGTGCTGCACCTTCACGCGCAAAAACCGAAGCAATAACTTCAACTGCGACTGAACGACTTTTTAGTGCAGTATCTAATGCCCACTTTCCGACAGCCGCAGAAGTGGTGGAAGAAGGCACAACAGCGTCTACAAGTCAGGCCGGTCCGTCAACGGCGCCTGTATCAAAACTCAGGATATCAGCGTATAATCCCCATGGTGCGCTTAGTCAGAGGCAATTACAAAAAGTCAAGTCTATCGTGTCTAAAACAAGTGTACAAGATAAAGTAAATAAAGAGGTCATCGCAGAAGCCGAGCCTCCTAAAAAAAAGAGTTGGTGGGCAAGATTACTTCATTGGGAAGAACATGTAGAGGAATCCCGGCCCATGTATCGAGATGACGCGTTTTATGATGGACGAGTCGACAAACTACCGGTTTATCAGAAAAGTATGATAGATACTTCAGCGGACGCTAGAACTGGGCTGGAATATCAAATGGCTGTTACACGCGCCGTCACCACAGCAGATTTAAAAGATAAAAGAGGCGTATTCACTACTGCTGTTAGAAGAATATTGGTAACTATGATGGATCCAAAACTTTTATCAAGATGTTCATTCCGATGCATGTGCCTCAGCGGTTTTCTAATGTTTGTAGGATATGTCGTCCCGTATGTATTTATTCAAGATCGAAGTATAACTGTGGGCATCGATCCCGAGTATTGTAAATCATTTGTAAGTGTAATCGGAATTACAAATATAGTGGGTAAGCTCGTCGTAGGCGCATTATTAGCGTGCAAAGTAAATGTGCTTAAACTGTATTCTGGGTCATGTATAATAGCGGGATTATCAACTATAGCTTCAAATCTTTCTTTCAATGTGTACTATCAGTTTGTGTATTGTGGAGTTTATGGTTCTTTTGTTGCCAGTTTGGCGTGCTTACGAAGTGTTTCACTTGTTGAATTGTATGGATTACAAAGTTTAACTAATGCAACAGGCATTATGTTAACGTTTCAAGGTTTGGGAAGTCTGGTAAGTACTCCAATAGCTAGTGTGCTTAAAAACCAATTTGGATATACTGTTGCTTTTACTGTGTCAGGGGCTGTTTGTTTTCTGGCCGGTATAATTTTAATTCCTGTGGCTTCCTTATGCAAAAAGGAAAATGTAAAAGAAAATAATCAGAAAATGTCAACAGAGAACCCTAAGCCTACGATTGTTCAGAAAAGTAAATGATGTTATTGTAAGTGGTTAAAATGTTTTATTTCCAATTCTTAAAAACAGTCTCTAAGTAATTTAAAAGTAATTTTTATCATCAACATCATCACGTCTATATTCCCCGCAGGGGTAGTCAGATGTGCACTGCAGTGCGCCCACACTTCGCCGCTGTATTTTGGTCCCAATGTAATAGGGGGCGAGCCTGTTGCCATAATACCGCGCACGTTCCCCCTCTATACGAGGGAGATTTGGGCCATAGTCCACCACCCTGGCCCAGTGCGGGTTGGTGAACTTCACACGCCTTTCTATAGACGTGCAGGTTTCCTCACGATGTTTTTCTTTCACTGTTCAGCAAGTGGTAATCATTGTTGAAAATGATATTCGCACATCAAAATTATCTCAGAGGTGCGGGCCCGGGATTTGAACTTGTACCCCTTACGTTCAAGGCGGGCGTTCTTGCCCATGGCTACCAGCCCAGGCTACAACTGTTTTTTATCAGTAAGTAGGTATTTTATACCTACCCAATTATAGTGTAAATAGTTAGGTATCTAAATTATTATTAATTTTATTTTCGCTCCTATCAGAGCAGGCTAAAGTCACTACCAACACAAGGCGCTGAATGTTGAAAGAAGGACACTCGAAGATATGATTCAGCGATTGGATTTTTAGGGTACCGTACTCAAAGGGTAAAACGGGAATCCTATTACTGAGACTTCGCTGTCCGTCCGTCCGTCCGTCCGTCCGACCGTCTGTCACTAGGCTGTATCTCATGTACCGTGATAGTTAGACAGTTGAAATTTTCACAGATTATGTATTTCTGTGGCCGCTATAACAACAAATACTAAAAAACAGAATAAAATAAATATTTAAGGGGGCTCCTATACAACAAACGTGTTTTTTGCTCATTTTTATAGATAATGGTACGAAACCTTTCGTGCGCGAGTCCGACTCGCACTTGGCCGGTTTTTTGTGATTGACAACAATTACAATAAGAAGAATCAACCATTTTAAGACGATAAAGACATGGATGTAGTATAGTAATATTTAAAGATGATAATTCAATCGACATTAATCAAAACGCATACCACATATAGTCGAGTAAAACTTTTTACTAAGAAAATATCCCTCACCACAAACATTAAAAAATGCTTACCAAGAACCCAATGATATTCTATATATCATTGCAAGAACCTTTATTTTCTTTATGGTACAATGATACGAATGGTAGAATTAAAGGAGTCATCTGTGTATTGAAAAAGTGTCAGTCGAAATTCATTATATAATAGTTCAAAAACCTTCCACAATGGCGCTGGTGTCAGCATGGGTATATATCGACGCCCCCCGGTAATAAACCGGTACGGAAAAATCACTGATTCCGAATCTGGTATATCAGCAAAAAGTCCATAATAGCGCTACTGACTTATTCCAGGGGAGTGTCGATATATACCCATGCCAACACCAGCGCGCCATTGTGGAAGGTTTTTGAACTATTATTTAATGCATTTCGACGGTCACTTTTTCCAATTTTTCCTATAGGAGATTGCCCTCCTTTAATTCTACCTTCCAAAATACAGACCTAGAATAATTGAAGATGACGTATCCCCCTTATTTCATTCGGTAAAAATGCTCTGGCATGAATCAAGAACTTATAATAGAAGTAGCATTTTATTCTAAAGAAATAATACAATAATTTTAATATTTTGTAGACCATATTGTAGAGCGATATTATGTGGTAAATTATTATTAAAATGCGACCCGACCCATTGCGGAACAAAGTACAGAGTACCGATAGTATAAAAAGTACTATACTTCCAAGCCGAATTATCAATGGCCCAGAAAAATTTGATGATGGTGAAGAAACAGAAATTGCTGCACAAATATCAGTCCCCCATGAAGGTGGATGGGGATGGGTGGTTGTTGCTTCATCATTTTGCTGTGTTTTTTTACTAGATGGAACAGCTTTCACGTATGGAAGTTTATTTAAAGATATCCATGCAGATCTAGAAGTAGCCGAAGAATTAGTGGCGCTTGTGAATTCTCTAGCTCTGGCATTATACTTTATAGCATCACCTTTGGCAGCAGCATTTATCAATAGATTTGGATTTCGTACAAGTGCTATGACTGGTTCAATAATATGCTCATTTGGTCTGTTTTGTTCATATTTTGCAACATCTATAACAATGCTCTGTGTAACTTATGGCGCCATTGCGGGTATCGGATTTAGTTTCATCAATATGTCATGCGGATTAGTAGTAGGATTTTACTTTGAACGGCTTCGATCACTGGCTTTAGCGATAGCAACAACTGGCTCAAGTGCCGGTATTGCTATAATGTTTCCTGTAAATTCCTATATAGTCGGTTTATGTGGCTGGCGTATACTCACGTTACTGCATGCAGGATTATTTGGTTTGATTTATTATTTCAGTATGGTATTTAAACCATTACTTTCTTTAACGGTGATGAAGACCACAGACGATGCCACTCGTACTGTAACTTACCTACCAAGTCTAGCTTCTACCGCGGCGCGTGCTGCACCTTCACGCGAAAAAGTCGAAGCAATAACTTCAACTGCAACTGAACGACTTTTTAGAGCAGTATCTAATGTCCACTTTCCGACAGCCGCAAAAGTGGTAGAAGAAGGTGCAACAGCGTCTACAAGTCAGGCCGGTCCGTCAACGGCGCGTGTATCAAAACTCACGATAACAGCGTATAAACCCCAAGGTGGGCTTAGTCAGAGGCAATTACAACAAGTCAAGTCTTTCGTGTCTAAAACAAGTGTACAAGATAAAGTAAAGAATATAGAGGTCATTGCAGAAGCCGAGCCGCCTAAAAAAAAGAGTTGGTGGGCAAGATTACTTCATTGGGAAGATCATGTAGAGGAATCCCGGCCCATGTATCGAGATGACGCGTTTTATGATGGACGAGTCGACAAACTACCGGTTTATCAGAAAAGTATGATAGATACTTCAGCGGACGCTAGAACTGGGCTGGAATATCAAATGGCTGTTACACGCGCTGTCACCACAGCAGATTTAAAAGATAAAAGAGGCGTATTCACTACTGCTGTTAGAAGAATATTGGTCACTATGGTGGATCCAAAACTATTATCAAGATGTTCATTCCGATGCATGTGCCTCAGCGGTTTTCTAATGTTTGCAGGATTTATCGTCCCGTATGTTTTTATTCAAGATCGAAGTATAAGTGTGGGCATCGATCTGGAGTATAGTAAATCATTTGTAAGTGTAATCGGAATTACAAATATAGTAGGTAAGCTCGTCATAGGCGCAATAGCGTGTAAAGTAAATGTGCTTAAACTGTATTATGGGTCCTGTATAATAGCGGGATTATCATCTATAGCTTCAAATCTTTCTTTCAATGTGTACTATCAGTTTGTGTATTGTGGAGTTTATGGTTTTTTTGTTGCCAGTTTGGCGTGCTTACGAAGTGTTTTAATTGTTGAATTATATGGATTACAAAGTTTAACTAATGCATCAGGCATTATGCTAACGTTTCAAGGTTTCGGAACTCTAGTGAGTACTCCACTATCTAGTGTGCTTAAAAACCACTTTGGATATACTGTTGCTTTTACTGTGTCAGGGGCTGTTTTTTTTCTGGCCGGTATAATTTTAATTCCTGTGGCTTCCTTATGCAAAAAGGAAAATTTAAAAGAAAATAATTAGAAAGTGTCAACAGAGAACCCTACGAATGTTCAGAAAAGTAAATGATGTTATTGTAAGTGGTTAAAATGTTTTATTTCCAATTCCTAAACCACCAGTCATTAGGTATAAAAAGTACTTTATATCTGAAAAACTTAGCAGCACTTTAAATTTTGCTTGAGTCTGGGCAACGAAAGCTGACCATTAAAAAAGGCTGCAATTTTAAAAAATCTAAAGCTGTCAACACTGGCTATACTTCGCATAAATCGATTTGATACTAGTACACAAGTTATAATTTAAAAAAAAAACACGTTAATATTAATAAATAGCATTCAAGTCAAATAAAAAACTGTGCTTCCTTGCTTTACTATATTTCTGTAAAAAAATTATGTCTCATTTAAAAAAAAACCTCGCAAGCTCATTTTCAAAAATACGGTCCTTTGATTTTCTTTTTTGAACATGATCAATGTATTTCATCAGCGTATAGGACAGTTTTGACAATCAGGAATAGTTGACATGCTGAAGTTTAAAAAAAAAAAATCGTGCACAGCTTTCGTTGGCCAAACTCTACCTTGAGAGTGTGAACGTGAACCTCGTTGATAAGAACCTCCTATTATATTAATATACTCTGTGGGACCCTGGGAATATGGAGGGTAGAGGTAAGGAGAATCATCTGTTTACTGAAAAGGTGTGTAAACGAAAACTCATATTCCGCGTTTACACATAGAGCTAGAGCTAAAACAAGAGGATTATTTTTGTAATTTTTTAGTGTTTAGTGTGAACGAAAGCGAACACAAGAACGCTTTGAAGAGACCGCTCAGGGGCGCGAGCTCGTCCAAACACGCAAGAACGCTCTAAGCAAGAGTAACTGTTCGCGCGCTCTAGCGCCGCCGCGCCGTGTACATCGTGCGAGCGAGCATTCTTAGAATATTCCATAGAAACTTTGCGAACGCACTAAAAACAACGAAAGAATGATCTACGCTTGTTTACACTAAAATAATGTGATTTAATGGGGAAAGAATGAGCATTCGCTCGTCTGATCTAAATCGGCCTTTACCTCTACCCTCCATACCTGGGAAGGACGCGACGCGGACGGACGGTATCACGGTAATATACGTGCCTGCCTGCCTGATACTACAGATAGGCTGACATGGTTCAATGTCGAAATTGAGTATCCGGTCAGATCAATGAAGCAGTAACGTGTAAGTTGTGTATTGAATAGATTGCTTTATATTATAATTGTTTTCTGGTCAAATTATTTTTTGTTTCTATTTTTTTTATAGCAACATTTTGAGTTCGTGTTCGAGCGAGCGCATTTTGTTCTACGACCGACCGGCCGCCATACTCAAACAAAAAGATTTGAGATGAAAAGATAAATTTTATACTATATTGGCAGTTGTTGAAAGTGTTTAATTTACTAAATGAGTTCTAAATCAGATGTAAATAGGAGAGTGCTCGCCATCCAGGCGAAAAAGAAAAGACATAAACTCGGTAAAAAGAAGAATCGCGAGGAGGATCACGGGTCTGGTGGACAAGGAAACGGTCTGCGTAATCAGAATCAGAATCGTTTAGAACCCACACATAGCTCTTCCAATGAGACGATCGAGGAGGACGAAGACGAACAATATGCGAGCGACGACGAGGAGCAGGAGGACAGTGCCGACTACTGTAAGGGTGGATACCATCCTGTTAAAATCGGAGACTTGTTCCTGAATCGGTACCACGTCACTAGGAAATTAGGATGGGGTCACTTTTCTACAGTGTGGTTGTGTTGGGATTTGGTCGACAAACGATTTGTTGCGCTGAAAGTTGTCAAGTCAGCGCCTCATTTCACGGAGACAGCTTTAGATGAAATTAAAATTCTGAAGGCTGTTCGTGACAGCGACCCGTCCGACCCTAAGAGGAATAAAACCGTACAGTTGCTTAATGACTTTAAAATAACTGGTGTGAATGGAACCCATGTGTGCATGGTGTTTGAGGTTCTGGGCCACCACTTATTGAAGTTGATACTCAAGTCTAACTATAGAGGTATTCCGCGCGACAATGTGAAAACCATCATTCACCAAGTGTTGGAGGGGTTGGATTATCTGCACACCAAATGCAAGATAATTCACACTGACATCAAACCTGAGAATGTACTGGTTTGTGTTGATGAGCCATATATTCGCAAGCTGGCAGCTGAAGCCACCGAACTACATTCCTTAGGCTTGAGGCTCCCTCACTCCTTGATTAGTACCGCACCTAAGGAATTTCAAGAACAAGTAGTCACCGCTAAAATGAGTAGAAATAAAAAGAAAAAATTAAAGAAGAAAGCAAAGCGCCAGTCAATGCTTCTCAGGAAACAGATGGAGCAAATTGAAGAAATAGAAGAGCAGAAAAAGGTTCAAAATTACAGCGAGTCTGCTCCCATGTCGCAGGATGATGATTCACCACCCACACCTGAGGAAGCCAGTGTGATTGAGACAACACATTCTGAGAATGAAATCAATGTTAATGGATGTAATGACATAGAACAGGGAGATGAAGAAGCATTTGACACTGATGCTGATGCAGTTCAGGTGAGAACTAAACAATATGGTTGTGGAGACGATGCAGGTACATTTATATCCGAGGGAGAAATGACTGATACTCCACCCTCTTTCAATTCTCAGTCTACTAAAGGTAAATTTGAAAAAAAATCTGACCCTGCGTTTGAAGTCTGCAATATGGAAGTAAAGATTGCAGATTTAGGTAATGCCTGCTGGGTTCATCGTCACTTCACAGAAGATATTCAGACTAGACAGTATCGGTCTCTGGAGGTGTTGCTGAGTGCTGGCTATGGGACTTCGGCTGACATATGGAGCACAGCATGCATGGCTTTTGAATTGGCCACGGGAGATTATCTTTTTGAACCACATTCGGGTGATGGCTACAGCCGGGATGAAGATCACCTTGCTCACATTATAGAACTTCTTGGAGATATTCCTAAAAGGATTGCAGCCTCAGGAAAATATTCAAAGGTGTTCTTTAACAAGAAGGGTGAGTTAAGAAATATAACAGGGTTGAAACCGTGGGGTTTAGTGTCTGTACTCACTGAAAAATATGAGTGGAGTCAGAATGATGCAGAGGAGTTTGCTGATTTCTTGAAGCCTATGTTGGACTTTGATCCGAATCGGCGTGCCACTGCTTATGAGTGCCTTCAGCACCCATGGTTAAAAGTCGCACCTGAACAAAAGGAGTCTGAGAACTAATTAAACTTTGCTCTCTGAAATGAATGTTCATACATACATTCAAGAAATCAGTAGTGTCAACAAAGTATTTCAGTCTTATACAATTTTAATAAAAGGTTTATTTATGGATTTCTTTGTGAATATTTACTTTATCTAGCTTGTTTTGTTAGCATTCCTGAATTATTTGGAAATAGAAATTGTGAGCACCCATTGGTAATATTCTAAAGTAATAATAATACAAGAGTCCCATGTAACAACTGTAGCAAAGTATATGATACACCTGCTGCTCAACCATCATCTTATTGGGCACTTTATGTCTAATAATTGGCACATAGGCATCTTAAATTACTCAAACTGTACAGATACTTTAGGAAAAAAATTGTGATGTATGACATGTAGACAATATAGTATTTGTCACATTAATCTTTTAGGAATTAATTAGTTGACATAATGATATAGCTCTGCACTAATTACAACAACTTAGGAAGTGATGAACCTAATGTAATGGAGTTATGCATGCATATTGTAGCTATTCAGGAAGTAGAATGTTCACATAGTTTAAGTTTGTGTTTTATCATTATCACAATAAAAATCTCATAATGTAAACTTAGGAATAAGACAGTATTTGTAACGCCACACCTCCGAGACTGCCTTTTTATATTTGAATGAGTCATCAAAATCAAGCAATGGCTGGTATTAATCTATCCGGAGGCAGTATGAAACAATGTCCTCTAAACCAGCTAATAGTTATTATTATAATATCATAGAACCCAATTTACATGACCATCATTTGTATTAATTGTATCTGCAAATTTACATGAATAAAATGTCGAAACGAGCTTGTTACTATGATTATTTTTTCTTTATTCAATGTCCTGTTTTTTCTTTGTGAAATATTGAAAGATTATAGGTAGCTGTTAGTTTTGTGTGTTACGCTACCTACTATATTAAATGGTTCTAGATAGATATTACGTAGATATCCGTTGTGGGTATTTATAAAACATTCTGGATGACAAGGTAGGGCCGGAAGCAGTATTTGTAAAGACTGTTGGCAGCTCCCACCAAGCTCATTGTGCTCTCTATTTAGGGTTCTTTATTGTAATGTCGGTGTTATACGAGAAACGCTACGATACGGTGTCATGCACACCACTACAAGGACCTCTTTACATTGCTTCTACTCAGTTGGTACCCTCTACCCATCTATGAACTGTATGTAACTAAATACTGTGTTGGCCGCGGTTTATTCTATACCTATCTATCTATGATAGCTGGCTCGTGTTGCCGGTTTTGCTTGAGATCTAGAAAATGCATTTACAAATTATTTAAAATTGCGCCATCTAGGTAAAATAATTAAAATTTTCTCGTATGTACGTCTACTTATCCGTAATGGTTCTGTGATGTAAGCTAGTAATGGCATCTATGTAAAGAAGTTTTCCGCTGACGCTAGATGGCGGTAGTAGGCAACAGTATTAATTGTTGGACAAAATTAATTTTGAAATACCCACTGGGAGAAATTAAGATAACTGGATCCATGGACATTTGAAATCATAAACTTTATGTACTATGTATACTACCTACATAATGTTAACTGCTTGTTACCGTTAACATGCGTGAGTAGTCTGAGCGGATCTCATATAGAACGTTAGAAGCATGCACCAAGCAAGATACTTCAGTACCTAATCTGTACACTATATAAGCGCTCAAGAATCAAGAGTTGTATCCGTGCGGACAATTAATTATCTATATGTGTAGACCGTTATCGTGTATGAATTGAGTTGCGTCTCTGTACTCTCTAACTAGAGTCTCTCTAGCCTGCCCTAAAGCCCCCGACATGATCTACCGACTGTTATAACATGGCTCGCAAGAACAGAAGTGTTTTTTTTTGACTACGCTGTTGGCCGTGAGGTGGCCTTTACAGCTTTACCGGAGGGCTTTACCGCAGAGTGCACTCCAACCAAGAGAACAGAAGTGTTTAGTAGTACACTCCATTGGAGTACTCACCCATCTAGGTGCTGACCGCCTCAAGTGCAAACTTTTTGGGGAAGGTACATAGTTTACGAACATCGATTTCTTATTTGTGCACACTCGCTACCAGGATTTGAAGTCATGACCTTTAGATTACAAGGCAGGCCGCTATACCCATGATATTTATGTAGAGAAGAAATTACACTAGCCGACATCTGTGAGAATTTCTCAAACAAATTGGCAGGTAAGCAAGTTATATTGGTTCCTGTAATAATTAGGGAGATAATGTAGAGATCCCGGATATGACATAGTCTCGTCATACTGTTAGACCCATGATATTTATGTAGCGAAGAAATTACGCTAGCCGACATCTGTGAGAATTTCTCAAACAAATTGGCAGGTAAGCAAGTTATATTGGTTCCTGTAATAATTAGGGAGATAATGTAGAGATCCCGGATATGACATAGTCTCGTCATACTGTTAGACCCATGATATTTATGTAGAGAAGAAATTACACTAGCCGACATCTGTGAGAAATTCTCAAACAAATTGGCAGGTAAGCAAGTTATATTGGTTCCTGTAATAATTAGGGAGATAATCTAGAGATCCCGGATATGACATAGTCTCGTCATACTGGGCCTAATGCAGTAGTTGTAGCATGTGCGCCAAGACTAAACGTATGTCACGGAATATCTTTATGTTGTCTCTTTCTCTCGTATGAAATTAGACGAAGAGCGAACGAGCAAATCTGTGACAAAGATCTTGTCTTGACATGCGTGCCAACACCACTGGTAAGTTAACATAACTTGTCTTTCGAAAATCGTACCTTATAGGTAAGTAGTTAATCCTTTTTTAAAAATTATTTACCTACCTACTTTACTAAGAATATAAGGTATCTACTAACACAACAGTCCTGTTAGCCCCTCCAGCTAATCTAAATCTTTATTAGGAGTGTTCTTACGTCTATTAGATTAATAATCAGGACAGGTATCGAACCCGGTACCCCTCGATTTCGAGTGCGACCTCTCAAACATTAGGCTGACGAAGTTTGTACGTAAACAAATCTAGTTACTTACAATAATCTTGATTTTTAGGGTTTTGTACCCAAAGGGTAAAACGGGAACCCTATTACTAAGACTTCGCTGTCCGTCCGTCCGTCCGTCCGTCTGTCACCAGGCTGTATCTCATGAACCGTGATAGTTAGAGAGCTGAAATTTTCACAGATGATGTATTTCTGTTGCCGCTATAACAAAAAATACTAAAAAAAGGATTAAAATAAATATTTAAGGGGGCTCCCATACAACAAATGTGATTTTTTTGCCGTTTTTATAGATACGGAACCCTTCGTGCGCGAGTCAGACTCGCACTTGGCCGATTTTTTAATTAATGAAGGTATTTGAAATCTGTGTGATGGCATCACTGCGTCTGTAATGATGATAAAGTGACGATTTACAAGGTGGTGGCGACTGACGGGCGTTAGTTCCGCTTTCGTCTACGTCTATCATGATACTTGTCGCAATGAAGAAGCTAGTTGATTTGGAAGTAAAGTTGGCATCGTATGGCGGCGTTATGGTCATCAATACGCATGCGCGTTAACGGCGGGCGACCTTCCCGCGTCCTTACCGCCACGGCAGTCGACGGCTCACGCACGCCACGCCACGCCGCGCCGCGTCCGCACCATCACACGTAAACACGGGGTGACAATAATAAACCACACTGGTTTTCGTAACAATTTCTCATCGCGATTGTCTTCTATAAGGTGAAGTGTTGGTGATGGGTGCTTGGTATCTTAAATAGTGGTATTTTGAAGGCGCCAGTGAAAAAACAGGTTTGTTTGTGTGTAAATACCCTTAGTATCCTTTCAAAACATAACAATCTCTACCATATTATAGTTCCTTATTATTTCAGTGATATATGTTTTACAATTGCGTGCGTAACGAAACAGCTGTAGGAAGTAAGAAGGTATTTATCTAAACTACAGGACTGAAACGCACTAAAGGTCACGACCTTGACCGCGCGGAGGTCAATGTCCGGTAAAGTTTAATCACAATGCAACCATAACAACGTTACCTATTTAACTTCGAAATTTTATCAAATTCATTTGGTATAAATTGGTAGAAATACATACGCTATTTCAAATTTTGTTAGTAAATACTTCAGTTCGTAATTTTTTTATAATTTTTGTATCATAGATTAAGAAAGTATAAATACATCATCACGCCTGTACCTATTCCCCGAAGGGATATTCACTGCTAGCACGCGTGGGTGCGCTGCAGTGCACCAACGCAACGTCATTGTATTTTGGAGATTTGGACCGTAGTGCGGGTTGGTGAACTTCAGACGCCTTTCTATAGGCGTGCAGGTTTCCTTTTTCTTTACCGTTTTTTTTAACGTCCCACAAAGACATGTAAATCTCAGAGGTGCGGGCCTAGGATTTGAACTTGCACCCCTTACGTTCAAAGCAGGCGTCCTACCAACCAGGATACTATTGCTTACTATGCAAGTTAAAGTTTACTTGGTAGGTACTATCTAATTCTCTCATCTTTGTAACGCTTTAATATCAAACACTTTCCAATTTTCATATTGAATGAATAAATAAAAGAAACTACATTAATGTTTTAAATATTTAGTTTGAGGGATTGTAGGTAATTGTGCGGCGGATAGGTCAATATTGCAGTCAATGAATACCATCACTTTAACGACGGCATCCCATTTGCGGGAGACAGGAGTTAAGTAGCCTTTGGTCATAAATATCAGTTAAGTTAGATCCAGCAGTGCTACTCTCAAAGTTGCCGATTGGCAATTTAAAAGCAATGATTTAAAAGCAAATGGATAGTCTAAACGAACACAAGACTCAATCAGAACATTGTGTGTTGTACATAACTCATCAATTTGTCTTGTAAATGTTGTTCGGTGGTAGGAGTAGTTGTTATTATTATGTTCTTGTTTCTATGAAAAGTTAAGGTTTTGTACTTACAACAAAATCGATAACGTTTACCTCGTATTTTTATCAACATCAGAATTTAAGCAGTGGACACTAAACAACGTATTAAGCAATCGATATGACTTGTACGTAAAGTACTTTCAATGAAAAATAAAACCATTGTAAGGTTTTATTTTTCATTGAAAGTACTTTGCGTACAAGTTCAATTCTATTTAAATATACTTAGGCAAATGAGAATTGACGAAATATTTTTCTATTTTAAACTGAGTATAATACAGGTCAAGGTTCTCAATACGACCCGAACGAAGGCGAAGGCATGTTTAATTTCTAGTTCCCGCATATCATTTATGAACTGTTTTCAAAGTACCTAACTGTTAAATTATAATGGTTTTAGTTTAAATTTTAAACAGTAACTTTTGATACTTTCATAAGTTATTTATCCGGAATCATTCATTAAAATATGAATTTTACAATTTGAAGTCATCATGTTCATTATGTTTCTAGCGAAAAGTAGGTATAATATAATGCATAATTATTCCCTAGATGTCAATTTCACTCGTCTCGACTGGCGTCCACGCGCCACGACACATTTGCCCTCGCGGTAGCGAATCAATCTCAAATGCAAACGATTCCCAACCCTAATACTCAAACTAAGCGGACTTTTGTATCGTCTGCCTGTGTCATTTATTTCTGGGTTCACATAATCGTTTACAATAAGTTAAAGAACTTATATTTTAAGGGTTAGTACCTATTCCTGAATTTAAACTAAAACATAGTCGCAGATTTCAAATGATATTGGAAAATTCTAGTTTTTTTTTTAATTTATTGTGTGGTAAACTAACTATTATTACTATTACTATTTTCTCAGGTCATTATAGTTTAAATTGTAGGTATGAATTAGATAAGAATGTGAACCCCAAAATTAATACTAGAAAGGTATAACTCAGTGGCAGTATTAATTTTGAACACTAATAAAAATGCCATTGTGGATTCTATTGACCTTTGGGTAAAGCTGTAAAACCATTTAATGATGGACTGTTTTGGTTGATTTTACGAGAACGTTGTCCTGTCTGGGGATAATAATATTAAGTTTTCTTTGTTCTGTCTGGAGCCGGCTGAAAAAGTTTCAGTGACATTTACAACAAAGAAACTACATTCCCTTACTGAAATGAGACTGTTTTATGAACTTATTCATATTTAAACTACTTGAATTGAACTAAAGTATACCTACGCCGGGAATCGCAATGAGACATCCCCTTCTATACATATCAACTTAACATTATTATTATTTCGTTAACTTAAATTCCATAATTAAAGTTTCAACATTCGGATATACGAGTATGTACCTAACCTACTCAAGAGATTTTTAATTTCTATACTTATTTACCATGAAGTGCATTCCAATTGGTTACTTAACGGTATGCGGAATAGTTACTATGGTTTATCGACTGAATCAATTACACCAGAGTCCGTTCAAGTGCATGGCCATTTGGTTTATATGTAAATAACCGCGTACTGACCAACCGCACAGCCTCGCGAGGCTATCTCGGAGCAAATCAGTTCTTGCAACGTGAATACACTCGTTATAGTATGAAGATCCCATGCTTTACATTACGAGGCAAATGTCACATGACAGTGTGCGGGCGAGGTAGCGATGGTAGAGACGCGAGTCCAAGCAAAGGTCTAGCTGAGCGAGACAACACAGATCCGTACGAGGCTGCCCAGTCAGTCAGTACGCAGCTGATAAGGAACGGCCCGTGCTACAAATACAAATCTTATCTGCACTCGGTACCTCGGCCACAGTACAATATACTGTGCCTCGGACTATGCCTCGGCTGACTCGATTGTATCAGTTTATTTATGGAGGGCTGCCCCCTGCCCGTGGTGCTGTTTGCTTCTTGTTTATGTATCGTAGCTGTTCCTTTATTTGGTAGATGCCTATGATTTTAATATTTGATACTTTCTTAACATTTATTTTATCCACGGCATGTGAAATGACTTAGTATCATAGATAAAGAAGTGAAGAAAATGTTACGTGTACTTCTCAAAATAATTATAATCTACGTGTGCTACCAGGAGTTAGTTCCACTTGCCATTAAACACAGATAAGAAGTGTAGAACCATCTCGGATTGTTATCGGAGATGACTTCTTAAAATTGCGTTGAAGACATAATATAGGTCGTTGGGGTAAAAATATTATGTAACACTGCGTCGCGTTTAGGGCGTTATAAATCCTTTTTGTTCGGAAATAAATAGATTTAATAAGTATCTAATTTAATTAACATTACAATTTACCTGCCAACTTTATAATGGCATTGCAAAGCACTTTATTGAAACAAAATAACTCGTGCGTGTTTCGACACAATTACATATTAAGGAGTGTTGTGCTTACGGCAGGTGGTCCAGAGGACGAGGGCGATACCGGCCGCGGCGTATTGAGAGGAAGGTTTCTCATGCCTGGTCATAAGATAATAAACTGCATCAAGCAAGAACATCGTAAACAACGAACTGGAATGTAATGCGTGTGCGAGTTCAAGTTTCAATGTCCAATTATTGCCATCCGCCAACGAGAATTGGAATTTCAAATACGTAACACCACTTGGAGGCTCACACATACATACCACAAAAGCCCATTACAAACACAACCAACGCCCTGTGTATGTCCACAAACCGAAAAGTGTAACAAAACGCTATAAAGAACTAAGGAATAAAAATGTATACAATACAAAAATATACAATAAAAACAAATGTAAAACAATGTTAAAATACTACATAAAAACTATAATTACACATAAAATTAGACTAAGAATATTAAAATAATGCTGACAGCATATTATATGATAATATGACTTGCCAACATTAACTGAACTATGAATACGAATGTAATAAGTAAGATAAATGTACGTAATAAAAATATATAACTAGAAAATAAATAGATAAAATAAGATATACTTAAACAGATATATTTAAATAGGTTATAAGAAACAGTAAAACATGTAGAATAATATAAGCACATAATAAAACGGTACCCTTTACCATTAGAACAATAAAAAAATAGATTTCAATTAGTCGGCTAACAAATAAATAAAAACCCCCTGAAAAACTTATTATCCCAGTTAAAAAAAAAAAAAAAATTGCCATCTTGTTGGTACAGCTTTTCTGAATGAACTGCGTCTCTTACTGTCCTAATAATGTGTTAAACGACCTCATAAGTCACTACGATAGAATTTCGAGTTCAAAAGATACATTTGAATTAAATGGCCGGCATTTTAAAAATACATGTGCTAAAATCGTGCGTATTTTGTTATTGGAACTATTCCAAAGAAGTTGGGTTTTTTGCATTTGCTTGCGTTCCTCGGCTGGTTTTGGATTAATCACGGTCGGTGCCTTTGGCATGAGTCGCAGAAGCAGTGGTATTTTGATTCGTTCGTAATTTAGATATCACTTGTCTTTCCCTTGTTTTACAGTTTTCGGATGTTTCTTGCATCAATGCTGTTGTGTCATGTGTACTCATTGCTTTTTTTTACTTGTCTCGGTATTACGGTATGTTGTTGTGATATTAAGTTAGTTAATGATATTGCAAAATCGAGCAATACTATTGCATCTTTTAGCGATTCGTCTACTGCTGACATCAAAGGTCCTAGTGATTGTAATCTTCCTTCAATTTCTACCATAATTACTACAACGCATGTTGCTTCTAAATCTGGGATACTGATATTCCTCAGAAATCTGGGCTTACCTGCGCTAATTTCACGAAAGTGATAACAAACTGATAATATTATGTCATCTCATGTAAGGTGAAGATATAATGGATCTAAGACACAAGCAGAATAAAGAATTGCATCTTAAAAACAGCTGAACAGAAGAAATTCTTTGTTCTGTCTCTCTCATTACGCAAATAAGAAACATACCTAATTTTGTCCTTTTCGTTGAGGCCGCCCTCACTAGAGACAGACCATTCTCACCCACAAGTCTTTACAGCTTTGGTAAATTAGGAAGTGAGTACCTTGGCAGCAGCGGCGATAGTGGCCTGCCAACTATGTCGCCTGATTATCTGTTCTAGATGTAACTCACTTCACTATCAGAACTACAGGTTTGAGATGAATCACATGCAGGTTCTCACGAGTAGTGCCCACAGGCGCGTGAATAGGCGCGTGACCAATTTTATGCCAATCCCAAAACGAACTGTAACGCGTGGTCCCGTGTATTTTGCCACAGAAATTTAATGACAGTAAATTTTCAAACAAGTCAAGTTAGCTCGCCGTAAGCGGCGTAAAGAATGTCTCCGGGCACTATTCAAAAAATGAAATAATGCAAATTCATAAAACTATCTTAAGTTAGCTACATACATGATCTCATGAAGTAACCAATGATATAGGTAATCACGGCGCTATTGATCAACAGTCGACACCACAGTTGAGCAAGAGTGATAGTGGCGAAAGAGTGAGGCTGGTCAGGTCTCGAAAATCTGCAGTTTAATTCGGTCTTTGGATGTTCTCTTCCAATGTTGACTTTTCCAAAACACATAAATAAACCTGGCATGATCACATAAACATTATTAAAAACAAGTTTTAATTGCAATAAATCACCAACCAAATGTTTGACGCACACGTAGGTAGGTACGTCTTTCGGTACGAAAGCGCTCTTCTAGATATTCCAAGTTGCATTGAACCTGCACAGGGGCCCGATTTTCATGCGATCGACATCCATCTCTATTAGATTTGTCGAAATGAAACGTCAAATTGGTCGTATTTTTAACCGACTTCCAAAAAGGAGGAGGTTCTCAATTCGGTCGGTATGTTTTTTTTTTATATGTATGTACACCGATTACGCTGCGAGTTATGATCCGATTTACGTGATTCTTTTTTTGTTTGATGCGGAATAGATGCCATTTGGTCCCATAAAAATTTTATTTAAAATTGTATGGCCAAGCAGTTTTCATTTTATTAACATTTTTATGTTTATTATGATCATTAATTACGTGGATGATGTAGTTGTATACGGCTTTTTAAGGAGTTTTCATTTAGGTTGATTATTAGTTTTGGTTTAATACGGATTGTTAACAAACATCGAAACTTACCCCCAAAGGAGTGGAAAGGGGGGGGAGTGGGAATTAGTTGCTGTAAAGCAGCCGAAACGTCGGGAAAATAAAATAGTAAATAAACGCGATGGAAAAAATACATCATCCTAAAATCGCGCCTAAAATCTTTAATAAAATTCCGAAGTGTTATAGGGACCTAAATATAAATGTATTTAGACTACGGTTTAGGAGGTTACTGATACAAAAATGTTACTACAGTATCAATAACTTCTTACAAGATAAACTCTAGCTAGGTTAATATTATTATTTAAAGTAAAATAATTATAATATGATATGGTAAAACATGATGGATCTGACACTAATTTTAACAACATCAATGTGCAAGCTATTGTATATTTGAACCTACCCGTGTTTTGTGCAAATAAAAATATTGTATTGTATTGTATTGTATATAATGTATTTTTTCTATCGCGCTTATTTACTTTATTTAAACGCGATAGAATCCGTAAGATAGTTTTATTTCAATGTATAGTATTCGCGTAAATATAAGAAAACAATATGTGAACTACTGGACCGTTTACAAAAATTAATTTGCCGTTAAAAAGCTACATTTACGCTGAGTAGTTGCTATAATATTTATTTATGCCAAAATGTTAAAACAAAATGTCCACCCGTGCGAAGCTGGGACGGGCCGCTATTTATCTTTATATAAACATGCTATTTTGATGGTTTTCATAGAAATTACGACATGTATCAACCCATCACAATCGAGTAGGTACTTTCTGTTGTTATTTCGTAAAGGTTAAGTAAATAAACGTACGCGGTCGCATGTTGTTTATATTGGATAGTTGTTTCAATAATAATATCAATTAATATCTTTGTGGAATATTACCCGATGATTACCTACATGATCATACCTTTCATTCACATTCTTTTGTACCTACCTACCGAGGACGCGAAGCAATGAGAGATGTTTTTTTTTATAATTTTAACGCTGTTAGGAACGAACTTTATAGAAGAGTATAGATGGCTTTAGTGTTGTATTTTTTTCGGATAACTACTAATTATGGTTTTAAAGCCCACTTTGCTATATCACTACTAATGATATAACTGAAGGTACATTCCCACAACGTTAAAGATGCGTTAAAGTGTTTAATGAATAAACTTGAATCCATATACTAATTTACAACTTGGTTACTTCTATCTAATTATATTTTGCTCTCTCAATACCTATTTGCGTAAGTCACTTGTCTTCCTCATACATTACAACAAAAGAAAGAGACGAATAGTATAATTTCAACAATAGCGCCGATGTACTCGGATATTGCATACTGTCCGTGTCCATACACAAATGAAGTAGGCAAGTTTGAAATAAAATTTATGGACATCCAAATTGATTTGAATAGTGGAAATATCCAGCGTTAATTGATGAAATGCTCTCCGACTATCTAAGTACAGCTATTTGAGTTTTAAATGGTCATCTGTAAATAAATTCATCGTTTCGTCAATTTACACTTACTGGATTTATCGTTACAGTAGCTAATGTAATAGCTTTGGTCCACAACATGTCCACACCTAATTATTAATGTTTGCCTTCAATTTACTGCTTGTTAAATATAATTGAAAAGATGTTCAATTTATGACTGATCTGTTTGATTTAAATTTATCTTTATTGTTCGATTGTTGGTTTTATTGATGAATGCTTTATTACCCAAATTGTCGCATATAGACACAATTCAGTTAAATATATATAAATATGGCCAGTGACTCTACAATTTATACTTTGCTCAAAAAAATAAACAATAAAAAATCCACCAGATTACTAAGCACGATTTTTTGTCAAAAGGAGACCGCCTGCTAGATTATTTCTATGCCTTGTCAAGCCTAGGTATTATTCGCTTTGCTTGTTTATTTTGCTTGTTTTCGCTTGTTTATTTTTAGATCAAAGAGAGTTCAAAAGTAACGGCAGATTTAAGAGCTTTATCGCGCGAAGTTCTAAGAAAACCCAAATACACCAAAAACATTGTCGAAAATGATGATAATTTACTTCTGACTTCTCATAATCGCCTATATTCTAGGCGCTAAAGGACTTCTATTTTAAGGTTTAGTATACTTTTTATTAATGATATTGTATATGTAATTAACACTGCTATGTTCGTTTAGTGCAGTTGTTAGTCAATACGAAGCTCCATCGTATCAGGTGCTGTGGGGGGCGGGGGAGACGGTGCGGTTGACCGCACTTCTCAGGTTCGAATCTCGGTCATTCGCAACTTCATTACAATAACTCATATTTGATTGTGGCTTCTTATTATTGAATACACGTAACACTTATTATTACACGATTATCATTTATGTAGTTGCTTACTTATAAAACTTCGAAAGGCGTCCAAATAACATTTTATATACCTAGTGATGTTTTTATAGAAAACATTAGGTACAGATGGCGACTCAAATTTAACTCAAATCTACTGTTGTATACCTCAAAACAAAATGTAATTTCAATATATGATTGTAACATAAGTCCTACAAATATTTAGTAGAATCCATTTACAATGGATTCAGAAAGCATTTTGCAGAACATAAGTTAAGGTTATTAAAAACAGATTATAAATTCAATAAGAAAGTTGTTTTATTAATTCGTCTTCTACGCCGATTGTATAAATCCAGCCTGAACTAGTCTGCAGGTCTTGATGCCCGATCACAGTTTGATGTTTCGGAGTCGATATTCAGCCTTCCAACCCTTGTTTTTTGATATTTTAGTATTTTTAGCAGTCGGTAGTGCTCATTTCGATATACGTACCCAAGGCAGGCGACCTTTCGTTGCATTCTATTGAAATCCAAGCCCTGCCCACATATGCCTATTAATACGAGCGCCAACAATTTTATACCAATACTAAAATGAACTGTATTAACTAATAGAAGAAGCACATAATATAATGAAATATCATCTATGTACTAGTTTTTTCGTCCGCGCTGACTTCGATTATTCAATTTCGTTTTTATTTTTAAATCAATATCGTTATAAATTATATCCATCCATCCTCACAAACATTCAAATTTATTATATTAGTAGGATAATAAGGATGACACGGACGTATTTAGACGCGTGGTCGCATTACTTTTGCTATGGACAATCAAACTTTATGTTTATAAGCACAAGAGTACATTTCCAAAGAAAGTCAAATGAATTCGCTTTTCACCAGTATGTTTAGGACGTAAGTTCCAGTTTCGAGCTCCAAACTTGTGTTGGACCATTAGTAACCCTTCACAGAGTACAGTACTAATTTAATTAACAGTGTATTCGCAAACTGGGACACAGGGAGACCTTGAGTTTCACTTCACAATGTTGTGATAAGCAAAATAAGTACCCATAGATAGACGTTCTTCAAGTGATGTTTGCACTTCGCCAATACTTGCTCAGGCTTCATTATTTACCACCCTGTGCATATAGTGACAGCCGAGAGATTGTTCTCGGGATTAGCATCACTGTACAGCTTTTCAGAATCCGCACGTTGTAGTTGTCAATCAAGAATCTGCTCTAAAACATAAAGAGTTAAATTCAAATTTCAATAATTTAATTAATTAGGTAAGTACGGTCTAGACTTGTTAAATAATGGTACAGCTCGGTCCTAAATTAATATGCACAAATTAAACACACTACCTACATCGTCGTGTTATGAAAATTGTTCTTATTGATTTTCAAAGCACATTAATTTTACCTAATAAGTAGTTGTTTTTAGATTTGTAGTCTTTTGAACTACTGATCCAATTCTGAATATTCTTCCACCTTTAGTAAGAAACACTATTCTTACTTATTTTCTGATTAAAACCGCGGGACGTAGCAAGAACAACAGGAGTATAGCAGCTTGTACGTTATGTATACAGGTTGCATGCATTTTTTTAAGTATTTTTGTAGGGTACTGTAATCGCGTGTTAAGGGCCAGCCCATCGCGAATTGCCAGCTACTATTTCGTTGTTTTTTCCTAAAGGCTGTCACTTTATCTATTAATAACAATTTCCAGAACTCTGAGATCAAACTAAGACCTTGTGATTGGCAAAACCATTCAAAAGTCAAAACAGTCGAATTATGTTTGTTTACTTTAAAACGTTTTATTGAATTCTTATCAGTGTTGTAATGATTTGTCCCGTTCATTGACTTGTTTAGTCTGTAATTTCGTATTATAGTAATTATGGATAATTATTGTATCTACTACTACTACAGCCCTTTTAACGTCCCACTGCTGGGCACGGGCTTCCCCTCAATGTGAGGAGGATTTCAGGCCATAGTCCACCACGCTGGCCTAGTGCGGGTTGGCAGACTTCACACATCTATCGAGAACTAGACAAGTTCCCTCAGACGTGCAGGTTTCCTCACGATGTTTTACCTTCACCGTTTCATAGCAAGTGATAATTTCGGATGAAAATGAGATTCGCATAAATGCCAGAGGTGCGAGGCGGAGTTTGAACCTGCACACTTTGATTTGCAAAGCGTGCGTTCGACAACTCTGCTACCACGGCTATCCATTATTGTATGACATGTATTATTATACCTACTGAAGCTTCGGGCACACTGGGGATTAAAGACGCGCGCTACAATTTATTGCCCATACCAAAACGGACTCTGTATCAATATACATAAGATTGAATTTATGTGGTAAAAGCCACGCAACTACACTACAAAATTCGCTCGTGCTGTCAATGAAATTTGGTTGAAGAATTAACTTTTCCATGAGTCAATACGGTTCGTTTTGATATTAGCAAAAAATTGCAGCACGTAATTGACGTCCCAAAATTACACTATACGATATGAAGAAGCGCTTTATTATAAATTTCCCACTGCATCGTTTCATTTTATGGATTACATTTATAGGTAGATGTGGCAATGTTCTCTCAGTCTCGTATTAGACTTCCTCGTTTGTCTTTTCTACACGTCTTTGTTTACATCGGGATCGGCTCACCCCTAAGGAGAGGGGGGTTATTCAGTGACGATGAAGTGTTCCTTGTATTACGTTTCAGTCTGCACCATGTGCATATTATTATCCATCAATAAATCGGTGTCAGTCAATTTTAGATGCATGTAAAAGCGTGTGCCAAATTTTCGCGCATGCGCCCCGCCTGCTCCGCCCGCCCGCCTGCGCCCGCGCATCCGCCCTGCATCGCACAACCCGCTATTTATAGATAATGTGACATTGTTTTATTTGCCACAGGCAAGCGTAATCATGCGCGTACTTTTCCATGCGAAAATCGTTAACCTCTGCGCGATAAGTGGAGAGAGTGCGCGCTCGTGGATCGTACACAGCGCCTTATTAAACTGATCATAACCCAGTTATGTTGACTTCGATTTGTATAAACAGTCCTATCAATTAGTTACATTTTGTGTCAGCTAACATAACAACCACGGATATTCTAACAATATTTTTTTTTAATTAAAAGTAGTTATCTTGTTATCTTTTCGATAACTGAGTAATAGTAGTATATGTATGGTATTTATTTTGGCGGGAAATAGTGTACGGGGACAAGGAGGCGGGCTGCGGGGCGAATAGCGGAGGGCGTTTTTCCCTAGATCCTGTTGTCCTGTGCGGGCGCAGGCAGTCAGACTGCGTCCTGCCGCGCTCCGCACTCCCGCGCACAGCCCGGTCTATCGGTCGTATACTCTGGCATACCAACTGATAAAGACAGTGTATTTAATTATATCAGTCCATAAAGATAAGGATGAGGTTTGTGCGTGTGTGAGTGGTTTACCATGTGATGGATTTGCGGGTAAGTACTTTCGTAGGTACCTCTTTATAATATTAATTAACTTTTTGTATTTTACTATATATAAAGTATAGTTTGTAGAGCAAACTCCTCTCAATACGAGTAGGTATGTTCCCCATTCATATTACATATTTTTATATTATTATAAAGTTTATATATTAAGAACAGTACCTACAAGAAAAAGTGTTTTATTTTTATTGTCAAAGTCTTGTACAAACTAAGTAATAAATAAACTTACCTAATCTCCCAAGACGCGCTACCTGAAATATAATAGACATTTATTCTGTAATAGTACTTACTACCTAAATGTGGAAACAGTTGCTTTGTCAACAAATACTTAACAGGATACTTGTATCAAAATCACGTATGTTTATTGCTATGATTAGGCATTAACCGGTGACCACAAAACTGGAAAATCCATTACAACATTTATCATAACTGTATTTTTATTATGAGCATGGTGACGTCTATTTTCTTTTTTAATTATAAATTTATAATATTCATACTCCTTGGTACTTACTACGTTACGAAACAAAATTATTCGTAGTTCACGACTACTTTTCAAATTTAATGTTTACTCTTGTTACTGTAGGTACAAAATGACGGGGGGTAACAACATGATTTTAAACATCATTAATATAAACATTTTATTGAAAACAGTTTGGCGGTGGTGTAAATCTAATTTTCGTTTGAAACAGAGTATCTAGAGTACCCATAACGACTCTACTCTTCGTATAGCTCTGCGGCGATTTTTCCGCCATTTTTCTTATCTCATGTACCTGTAGTATACGGCAACTATATGGGAAAACAAAGACGACAGAGTCAGATAAACCAGAAACAAAAACCGCAGCGCGGGCTCGACAAGCCATCTCCGCTATAATATCTCCATGGTTTGAAACTTAACAACATGGTGGCATTTTAATTTTGACAGCTGTTTTACTATTTAAACTCGTTTGGAATAGACCTACGTAATCACTGTTAAATCGTTATTTTAATTTTAACGATAAGCTATCAGATGAAGTCGCACAATATTTACGAGTTATTGTTTACAAACAAATTGTTAGGCGCCCCGCTATCGGCAGTGTGATGTCGTTGGACGATTTTGTAAGCTGCCCAAACCAACCGCAATTCGACTGTTTTCACAAGATAAAGCCAGCTGCCGGAAAATTACGAGTTTAACGGGAATATGTGTGCCGTGGCAAAACATTTTGTAGGCCAATGAATGAGCTAACGAATTGTAGGACTCGCACCCCAACACCCGTACCACTCAATACTAAAAATGTATGATAGAACTATATCCTTTTGGTGCGTTTTACATAGCTCCTTGTACAGAGTTATCGTTCCATTTTCTTGTAGGTACTGTTCTGAATATAATATAAACTTTTTTATACAAAACGACATTGTGCCGCACATTTTTGCTCATGTATTTTTTTTCTTAATTGCCTTGTGCATTTTAACTTCTATCAACAATACCTACTATTGGACACTCTGGGTAGTAGAACTGGTAAAAGCAATTCAAGCCGTAAGTCATTAAACAATTGCGTTACGCTTGAGCTTGTTTGAGCTTGTTTTTTTAAACAGTAAGATTCTTCGAGGGGCAAGACATTATCAAAGCATTCAGCTGTAGTATTTTAAGCAAAGTAATTATCGTTAAGCTTGATTTTCATTATCTTTGAAAAGTGAGCGCTCGAAAGTAATGTGCCTTTACACATAAGTTGACGATTGTTCTACAAGAAATCTTTTCACCTCCTATGCGTACGAGCTATTTACCGATATTTCTGGTAAATTTGACAAAATGATAAAAACAACGCGACCTGTTTTGCATTCGGGAAAAGTTGAATATCATAAAATACTTTTTTAAACTCATTACCACATGCGTGTCCTGATTTTGTGACTATTAAAATAAAATGAAGTTGTTAAAGACCAATTTTAAGTATCAAGGCTGTAAAAATATTAAAAGCAAATGCACTTGTTGTTATTGTACATAAGTGCGCTTACCTTCACTTGCAAAGATAGTTTCTTCGGAGCGATATACCATATTAGGGGACTTTAAGGCGAGTGCAGAACAGGCTGCGTCAAATTAGGAACGTAAGCTATTGCCTTATAAGTTTAAATTATCTCTTTTGACATTTAGTTCGTGCTCTGGAAATTGATCAAGCCTGTTTGATAGCGCTTAATTACGATACAATGTTGTTTATAATATGTATCTTTGCCTTTCTATGTTGATATAAATTCTTAAGTATTCTGGTATACATAGTGATACTGGTGTGACTACACTTTGCTATTAACTTTTTAATTATTCTCCTGATAACACTTGACCTATAGACACCAATCTACTCTTTATTTTTGCTCCATTACATATTCCAGGAAAACCCCCTAAATAAATGTTGTGTTTTTATATTTTTTACATATTAACTGTATAATTATATTTTAATGGACTACCTAAATGGACAAACCTAATGATTTTGTTGCATAAATTATCATTCAGACTAAATACAAGTTTGGACCAGTATGTATTATAGAGTCATAGCTACCATTTTTAAACTTTTGTCGTAGGGAATGCTATATTTTTTTATACACATTTACAATTTGAAATCTGCCGCCCGAGTTTTGAGTTAAATAAAAGACAAGCATTCGAAAGTCGTCGATTGGTTTTCTTGCAAAAGTTCGTAGAGTTATTTACGTAGACTTTCGTCCTAGTTCTGTGTTCCTTGTTTTTATAACATATTAAGCAGGTGTCTGATGTTTGCGTTTGGTAAGTGTGTCGTCGTTGGTGGCTTGTCACGCCGTCACGGTGGCGGGCCGTCACGCTGCGTTATGCTGCGTGACGCGTCACGATGCGGCATCCGCTCGGGGACGCTCACACACCACTTGGCGAATCATGTTTATAAACAAACTAGCTATACCCGCGACTTCACCCGCTTGGATTTGTGGGAGAATACCCGGAAAAAGTGGGTTTAATATTTTTCCCACAGAAATTATTTTTTTTCTGAAATAAAAATAGCCTTGGGTACGCCTTGGAATATCAGATATTTGCCAACGAAAGTTCCGTCCAAATAGGTCCAGCCGTTTGGGCAAACAAACAACAAACAGACACACAATTTTAAAATAGCATTTTCATTATAGGTATCGTATATATTTTCATATGCATTTGGTAAAACGGTGTTATTTTGATATTTGAAACAGACACATCCATTTTATTTATTTGTATAGATAGATGTATAGATTAAATCGGTGCTTGATTTTCTTGAGTTTCTTTGTATCTTACTGAACTCATGGCACTCTACCATGAGTGTTACGTGTTTTTAACATTCGCTAGTCGTTAGTGTCTACGTAAAGATTAGCAATTTGAGGAGCGGCAATTAGATACTTAACGAATTTCTATGCAAATAATTAACGTAGACGATGATTATGGGGAGCTACAAGCTAAAACCAACCAAACGTATGTTTCTTCCTCTATTATAAGTTTATGGTGATAAAGTTAAAGCTACTTTAGCTTTTGTAAACTATGTAATGAGATTGAAATTGATACTTTTTTTATAAAACTTTTTTGATGCATTTTTGACTTATTTTGGCCAAGTGCGAGTCGGACTCGTACGAAGGGTCCCGTACCATTATCTATAAAAAATCACGTTTGTTGTATGGGAGCCCCCTTAAATATTTATTTTATTCTGTTTTTTAGTATTTGTTGTTATAGCGGCAACAGAAATACATCATCTGTGAAAATTTCAACTCTCTAGCTATCACGGTTCATTAGTTACAGCCTGGTGACAGATGGACGGACGGACGGACGGATGGACGGACGGACGGACGGACGGACGGACAGCGAAGTCTCAGTAATAGGGTACCCGTTCTACCCTTTGAGGGAGGGAACCCTAAAAAAGCTAAAAAACGTAACTCAAAAATGGTTCACATTTGCATAATACATCTGGGGGTTAAAATTATCGCAAATAGTCACCCCTATCAACTCCTAACGGGAATACGTCGAATTGCCAATAATCCTGTATTTATGACGTGATACGTATTTCTATTAAATAATGTATTAATCACTGACGTTTTTCCTTTTAGATTATTAATTATTACGATTACCAATATTGCAAATTAATTTCAACCAACACGTAGTCCTACGTGCATAACACGGTCATGATACTTAATTAATTACCATAGCTCATTAGATAGATCTTATAAACATGACCCTAAGACTTATTGAAATATTTAATTCTCAATGATTGAAATGCAGTGATAGCCCCGTTGGTACAACGTCTGCTTTGAACCCAAGGGGTGTAAGTACAAACTCCTCTGATATTCTTTCGTTTCATGTGCAAATGTCAAAAATGATTACCTACCACTTGCTGAACGGTGAAGGCCAACATCGTGAGGATACTTGCACGTCTATAAAAGGGCGTGTGAAGTTCACCAATCCGCACTAGACTAGTGTGGTGGACTATGGTCCAAATCTCCCTCTTTATGAGGGGTCTGACCCGTCTAATGGTAATAGGCTCGCCCCCTATTATAGTGGGCCCCCTAAAATACATCGGCAAAGTGTGAGTGCACTACAGTACATCTCTGCCTAACCCATTGGGGAATACAAGCGTGATGATGTATTATTATCATTAGTGTTGTCGAATAGATAAGGAGATAGAGCACTAATATTATATTTCACTGCATATGACTACGTAGAGAACATAATATGGTATGATATATGTAAGAACTTGGGATCTAATTCTATTTTTCACCGAATGTCGTCGAAGGTCACGCACGTAATGCGCACGCGCCGCTCCGCCCGCCCACTGGCAAACAAGCTGGGGTCGACGACCCGCGCCGATTTAGCGAACCCTTTATATATCAATCAAAAACATAGAGCAAGAAGTATTTATAGTATTTACTTATTATTAGTCTATTATAAAATATCTCAATTAAGTGTTTCCAAGTCCAGCAGTTGAGTCACATAGTTACATGATTTAACCGTTTAGTGTGATATGGTGCTGATTCTGTTGGCAACACACTAAACTGAACTAAGTGTATTGCCGTCATTCTCACGACATAATTAGCATGACGGCCGCTTGGTCTAATGGTCTGAGCGTAGACCGCTCGGTTCACTATACCCAGTGGTTGCGGTTTCGATTCCCGCAGTGGCAAATTTCGGAAATTACCTTTACGGAATTTGCCCTGATCTGGCTGTAACTGTGATCGACCCTAGTATATTTTATGGCACTCATGGCATTGCTTAGTTTGGGTTCCATACGATGTGTTTTGTGGCGATATTCATTTATTTATAATTATTTTATTCTCGTTTACATCCGAGATTACCACTTGCTATGAAACGGTGAAGGAAAAAATCGTGAGGAAACCTGCACGTCTATAGAAAGGCGTGTGAAGTTCACCAACCCGCACTGCGCCAGCGTGGTGGATTATAGCCCAAAAAATCTCCCTTGTATTGAGGGGGATTGTGCCCGGGATAATGGCAATATGCTCGCCCCCTATTACATTGGGACCAAAATACATCGGCGAAGTGTGGGCACACTGCAGTGCACCTCTGCCTACTCCTTCGGGGAATACAGGCGTGATGATGATGATGTATTGTTTGTTAACTCGTAGGTAAGTATGTACAATTATTAATTAGGTAATTTATCATTACTGATAAGAAGTCATTAAGTACATGTGTACTAACATAAGTATTAAAAGTGGGTTGATCAGTAAATAAATAAACTTTGATTTTAATATCGATGCTAATGAACCATAGTTAATTAATAATGACGTTAAGTAGGTATGCAAAGAAAACACATACGCGATGCATTTAAAAATATTGAGCTGAATCCAGATAATAGGCAGAGATAATGGAACGCCGAGTTTTTTTAGTGTTACTCCAAATTTCCATTTTCCGTATTTTTAATTTTTATACAGTTTTACGTGAATGTGTTGTGGATATTCCTACATAAATTTTATTAATAAAACAGTTGCCAAATTTAATGAAATACCAGTAATAACAATATACATAGGGTAGAATTAGGCATCTCCTCATTTTATTTTAAGTAGGTTAAAAATACCATCATGCCTTTATTAACAGCATTTAATCTATCGTATGTTTTTTTAACCAAATAAAATCAATTGAAATAATGTTAGAAATAAACGCAGCTAAACACTGTCATTTCCTTCAGAATTTGTGATGTGTGATGTGTGTGTTCAGAATGTGTGATTCATCCGCCATCTTATACACGTTCATTACGACCCATTATTATTTATAGTGTGTATTTATTGAATTTGTCCTTGCAATTAGCAATTACATTGGCAGAATGTCCTCTAATTGCAGTTGCACCCATTTCTTAAAAAAATAAGAAGAAGAGTACTTTATATTACTTTGTAAACTTGGAAAATTAAAAACAAAAGGCATCTCGCATTACCATCGATATATATCGAGTGCAGTACCGTTTTTGAGATCGTGAGAGGGTTCATAAGCGCTCGCGGAGCATAAATCGTGGACGACATCGTTTATCGTCGCTGGCACATACATTACCGGGTCGTGGTCTATAAGTTACCCTCGAGATGTAGCCCTCGAGCGGACGGAGATAGGTTCCAACTGGACACGCCGCGAGTTTGCCTTTATAACCGCCTCACACTGACTGAACCCGAAATCAACAAATACAGAGTTAAAAACAAATCGTTATCAGTAAAACCAACGATTCGTTTCTTTGTTAATAAAGAGAAACGAGCCAAAACATGCATCGGTAGCGTTTTATAGAATCAGTTTTGACAAAAACGTCTCGTTGGAAATTTTGCGGACCGTTAGTGAAACAAATTAAATTTTGTTTAAATTCACTTGCAGGCAAAGAGACGCCTTAAAATAATATTATTTCGAAACGAAGCCAGACTCATAAAAACATTTATCTTTTTTTAGTTACATACATTATCATACATATCAAAAGAATTCAACAGTGTCGTCTAAATCCGTTGCATTACTTCGCAAAACGCGTAGGTTTTGTTACGACGTTTTGCTGCTAAAAATAAAATTATTCATATTCCGCTTTGTTATGTAGAATATTTTTCAGACGCGTCTCTTTTTCGAGTACCACTGACGTAAACAGCTTCTATTGGAGGAGTTATATAGCCATGAACATTCTGGCGCGAGCGAATTATCTTGACTTATTTAAAAATGTACTCTATATGAATACACATAAAGATTGAATGTGTGTGACATAAGCCGCGTGACTACGGGAATAAATTTGCTTGCGTTATAGATGACATATCATTGGAAAATGTGCTTCTTCTGTGAATGAATAGAGTTTGTTTTGGTATTACACAAACTATTAGTCGTGCACATCTCACGCGCCTGTTACGCAAGCCTTACTCCATACAAAGTGGTGAAACGTTACAAATATAACAAGGTATAGGTGATTGTTAATTTATTGTCAATGCAAAAGTTCAGAATGCCACTCATATCGATGTAATTTATGTTAAAGTCTCGTCATTACTATAAACAAATCAATGTTTATCGATGTTTACAAGTCGTATCTGACCGCGAGACCGACCGTTGCGATCCAGCATCCGAATTACGCGGGGGTTATTTTCATTCGACTTTCACAGAATTGCGTCATATAATCTACCGTTTAACTGGTGATGTTAATAGTCAAAGATGCCGGATGTGAACGGGAAGCTAATCCCGAAAACAGCTTCGACACCCAATCGAAAAAGCTACTCACCTAATTTTAAAGCTTAAACAGCTACACAGATGTCTTTATTATTCTATCTCTTAAACTATAGGTTAAGTTTGAATACTATGTGGGCACCGTTATCTTCTGTCCGATTCCTTGATTATAAACTGCTCGTGTTACTAACGGATCGTAAAAAAATCAAAATTTTACCAAACATTAATTCGTAAATAGGTAACTCTCTTCATGCCAGTTACGGCTTGTAACTCGTGCCTGAAAAAACTAATCACTGCACTTAGTGATTAACTATTCGCTTTTATAGGAACTAAGCATTAGTTGAAGTTGGCACTATGTAAACATTATTTTCAAATTAGTTGGCTTAGATGAAGTTGTACATAAAGAGAGATATCTTAAAGCCAGCAGTCGCTTCGATCTAGTCAATGTGCGTACCAAGGTGTTTGTTAACCCGGGTGCAATGCGCGTGCGCACGCGACCGGTTTCCATGCGGCGCATTCCGCGGACCAACATCGCAGAACTGCTAGGTGGGTGAGGGTGTCTCACCATTGGTCTAGAACCAGGATGAGTATTAGTCCTCGTTTTTAAAGAATTAATTCCTAGTGGCATTAAAATACTTTTGATCTGAATAGCGTCATTATTGAAGTGAACTTTTATAAAATTGGCTCATAGAAACTGATCGTTTTGGAATGTATGCATGCCTTCTATTTCACTTCATGACAGTTGAATGGTATGAATTGCAAAGGGATTTATGGTCTTAGTACGGATGCCATGGAATCCATTGCAATACATTAAAAAAGTGACTTAAATCGACCACACACTCCCAGTCCTTTTACCTTACACCTATGACCTCTAAAACATTCAATTACATCATATCGAGGGGTGAATGGCTATTTGACTTAAACGACATTCTGTTAAATTTACAGGAGAGCATACTCATTGGACGTCGAAAAATTCGCTGATTCCAAGTATGTATATTAGTCACTATCGTCCAAAGTGTCGCTTAAGCTAACTTTTTAATCTTTAAATTGTAATAAAACATATACGCTTACAACATTTAAATAATTCAAGGAATATGTTGGTCACCCCAGTACCCTAGATGTCTATGTCGTTGTAGCTATTTTGCTACAATTTTCCTAAACCTTATAGGAACTCTAACAATTCCTGACTTGTTCCGTTATCTCGATTAAACATGTACCTTTTGACTTGTAATTAGTTTGTGAATTTATTTATCTCAGATTGTGTTTAGTAGCAAGCGTCTCCATCACTTGTTTCTTCAGTGGTTCATGAGGTTACGATTTGTTGCGCTTATTCCCAATTCAGATAATGTTTCCTACAATATATGGTTTGCGCATCATTGTTATCGCTTATGTCTTTTGGGGTCAACATTCTTGACCTCAGACAAAGGTTCTGTATTGTAATGCCTTTCTTGACTTAAGATAGACATTAGGTCAAATCTACATAGGTCCTTTTTGCTTGACTGCTCGAGGTGAGTCAAGTATTGGTGTCGATATAAATCTTGGGTAGTAGGATTTGCAGGACACGATAGGGTGTGGACAAAGTTCAGATTAAGTAGGTACCTTTTGCTAACTGTCTGTAATCTGACAAATGTAGTTTTTAATGATTAGTAGAGGAATTAGAATTTCTATATGTTTGGAGGTATTTCTATAAGTATTAGGGATGAATAAGATTTGAGAAGGTGTTTTACAAGCACCTGGCATGTAACGTAATCAGTTGGGTATGACTCCGCCTAGCCGCAGTTACCGCAACGCTCGTCGGCTTTGTCGGCCTCCTGACAACTGAATTCATTTGTGTCTAGGTGCCGTGTGTAAGCTTTCAGCACAGACTGTGGGCCCAGGGCGAACGGCCCGTTCGGAATTTACATCGCTGCTCCGTTTACGATAAATTCCAATATTTGCCGTCGTCAACCTGACAGTTTAGTTGGTATCTAACTCGTTTATAAACTATCGGGTACATTACTCTAAAATGTAATCTATATTAGTGAATATTTGAGCTGAATACGCCTAGTTACTGAATAAATCCGTGTTCATGAGGCCAATTGCTCTGAAAATAGTTTTGCAGTATTTGTTTATCTAACGACGAATCTCATATATCCGCATTTATCGGATAAGCAATTTACTTCAGAGCTTTTAGCTTAGAATACGAAAATATTAAATACTAGCGGTTCGTTCCGGCTTAGCCTTTGTTACTCGGTGATAATGTAGCTTTACAACGGCAAAATATTTTTTGAAATCTGTCAAGTAGTTTTCAAGTTTATTCGTTACATACGAAAATACAAATCTTTACTCATTATAATATTAGTATAGATATGTTTTCAAATGCAGCCGATAAAATATTTAAATTCATGACCAAGAGTGTAACAAACAGTCTCCATTCCACGTATGTTAATTCTGACAATAAAGTTTCATATGCGCGAATATAAAGCAAGGCCTGACGCAAGTTTAAAGAAATGGATAAAACCCAAGACATATTGTTATTTTGCCCTTTTCACCATACAATTAAATATGTAGGAGAATACAGAAAGCGTAGGAGCACCACGTCAGCTGAAACCATAGTCTGAGAGTTTTTATAATAATTTTGACAGATATTAAAATAACCTAATGTAGTTTGCTCGAGGGAGTCGCGTCGTCATCTCATTATTTTTGAAGATGGATTGAGTGTAATAAACCGACCAAAGCCCTTTTAACAACATAATACAAAAAAATCTTCCAATGGTTGCTTCGACTAATTATGATGTAAATATTTCTGGACAATTACGATAAATCACGTTTGAAAGTTACGATCGTTTAATCTACTAGCCGTGAGAACATCAGTAAAAGGTTGCTCTGTTATCGTTCGGCCTCTAATTTTTTTTACTAAGACTAGCAGGTAGGATTGTGACAAATTCTATTTATAGAAGGAGAGTGTCCCAAACGTGTCAAATCGTCGTAACTGGTATTATGGTAACAAAGTAGCTGTAGTCCAACTAAAAAAAATCTGTAGTAAAGCCGCATTTAAAATTATAAAGCATTTTTCATAACAAAAGAAAGTTGTTAGTGATTGGATTGCAGAATTTATATAAATGTATGGGTACATGTTTTTAGATTTGCTGACTCAGTTTAGTTCCTTTTTAAAAAGGGTAATTAAGTAGGTAAGTTTATCATTATTATTAATAATATCCAATAAGTATTATTACGTGGTATAAAATATGTTTTAATTGATGTTAAATGTAGAAAACTGAAGAAATTCTTAATTTAATTCTGAATGATTTTGTAAATGCAATTGAATTCATTTAAATAAGGTAATTTACATGACTTAAGATGAGTGATACTCTGCCAACGTAACAAACCTTATTTATGCACTTAGTCCTATTGTTAATAACTAGACGAAGAAGGTTCGAATCCTATGAATATTTTAAGTGATCGATATCCGGTGCTGGCTGCTCTAATGCAGAGTTGCGCCCGCGCACGCAGCAGGACGCCATCGATCACTACTTACTAGGCTCAAAGGACTCGCGAACAAAAAATAAAATACACAGATCTATACAAAAAGCTATTTGATATTTGAGAACGACTTTTCTACAAAAGGGCCTTTTTGGTCCGTCAGTGCGCATTTTTTTATATTATTTTTATAGCGATAATTTGCTTTACAAATTAACTTTCATTGTTTTTAATTGTCACTCATTATTTAGGTCTCTTGTCAATTTATAGAAATAAATTGACAAGAGACCTAAATAAAAATAAAATTAATTATGACAAGAACAATGCAGCAAAATGCTTTTGCCCCAATTAAAAAAGTAATTAATCTTATCACTATATATATTACATTACTTTATAATATAACATTTGCTGTCTGTCTGTTGGGATGTGGTTGGTGCGTTGAACTCTAGGCTAAAAATATCAAGTTAGATGGTTAAACATGGTCACAGTTACGCGTGGAAAGTGTGAGAGACTCCGGTGACAGGTTTGGCGATTGCCGGTGGACAATGCTACGATAATTATAAACCTTTAATCAGATTTACTATGAACTATTTTAATTTTTAAATTTTAGGTATTAAATCCTGAATGCCCACAACAACCAGTTAGTTTTTTTGGTGAAAGATGGTAGAATAATGATTTTAATTAGCAATAAAAGAATTTGAAAAAATTATGTGTACTTTTGGTGTGATATTATTCGTTAAGTGACACAAAAGTAGTAAAGCATATCTTTTCGAGTTATTACAAGGTAACCGGTAATTCATAAGTAAAGTATCCATAATATCCACAATTTAACTGATACATAGGGGAAGAGTATTGCATCATCATCATTGCTATAATTATTGTGGGAACCTTGATATGACTAATAACTAATAACTTTAAAAATATATTGAACACTGGCAAATATAAATAAAATGTGGCGCCAAAGCAATTTAAAAAAACCGGCCAGGTGCGAGTCGAACCCGCGCATGATGGGTTCCGTACCATTATCTATAAAAACGGCAAAAAAATCACGTTTGTTGTATGGGGAGCCCCCATAAATATTGATTTTATTCTGTTTTTTAGTATTTGTTGTTATAGCGGCAATATATCATCTGTGAAAATTTCAACTGTCTTACTATCACGGTTCATGAGATTCAGCCTGGTGACAGACGGACGGACAGCGAAGTCTAAGTACATAATAGGGTTCCCGTATTACCCTTTGGGTACGGAACCATAAAAATAACGTTTTTCATTTGTGATGATCCGAATAGAAGATCCGAATTCTTTAGACTGGATTATTAGGTGCGATCGTATTCGTTGTTGCAACTCGTTATAAGTAGACACTGTACCTACCTGTAGACACTGTGATGTAATTGTAATGTATGCAACTGTGTTCTCTAATTCGAGCGCTGTAAAGCATGAAATGTAATGCCCATTAATAATCAATTTGTTCAACCTCTTTGTTTGTTCCAAGTCAGCAACGACGGGACTATGTTATTGGTGCATGGTATATACTACCTCACGTCATCCATAAAGAGGTTGTTTACCGTTCCTTAGAAACAGTGACCTCTATAAAAAAGTTATCATTTTGAATATATTGTATGGTAATTTGTATACACCACCCTAATAAGTAATATATTTTTATTCAAATGTAGCGATTTCTAGCGAAAGTAATGACATGACAGAACTATGTATCTGGAATATGGAGGGTAGAGTAAAGGAGTGTCATTTAGGTATTGAAAAAGTGTCCGTCAAAATGCATGAAACCTTCCACAATGGCGCTGGTGTCGATAAATGACATATCGATGCCCCCCGGGAATAAACCGGTAATCCGCGGGATTCATCCGCCATCTTTATTTATTTATTTAAGAACGACACACCAACAGTATACCTATTAAACAATTGGGTAAATAAAATATTAAATAAAAACTGGTCTGATAGGTACACCAATGACAGGTGTATACAACTTTCACCGACGTGAGACTTAAACATTTAAAAAAAAAGAAACAAATAAAGTTGAAACTAAACTTAAAATTAAATTTAAAGCTAAAATTTATCACTGTCATCATTCATTTTTATTTATTACGTGTATTTATTGAATTTGTCCTTGCTATTAATTACTTGACATTGGCCAAATACCCGCGCTAGTCGCAGGTGAAGCCATTCCTCATCTTATTCCATTAAATATCATCATTTCGCTCATTTCGTAAAAATAATAATAAACCGGTAATCGGAAAAATCCCTTATTCCGAATCTGGCATAACAGCAAAAAGTCAATAATAGCGCAAAAGTCCATAATAGTTCATTAATATTAATTCTTAAGTTAGCCACAATATCATCGGTAGGTATGTCATCGTGTGTATATTCAGTATGCGCCCTACATGTCAACCAAGGTAGACCGGTCATTTACTTATAAAATAATGTGTTATTTTTATCTACTTCCGCAGTTAATAGCTATAAACATCAACCTCAATGTTCTTTACCATTCCTCTCTTTGATATAAATCTCAAAACGTATTACTTACTAATACCCTCCAATTTGTCGTATTCTATCCAATTTTACGTAGATTTTATCTAGTGGTTTCCAATTGACTTCACATTTTAAAACTCTATGTCTTGCATCCATGTGTGAATAACGGAGTTTGGAAATACTTAGTAGTTCGGTGGAACTTGATCAAATCAAAATAATGACCTCAAATTTGGTTGAGGTAACAATTGGTTCTCATGCCATAATTTCCTTGACGGAGTAAGTCACAGTACTCCATTGATTTGAGTTACGATTAGTAAATTAAAGCTTTTTGGGTATTTGTGTAACTATTAAAGTGATGTTACATGTCTTCTGACGTTTAACATAACTTTAATAATAATACATGAATAATACTTAATTTTTTCAGTATCTGATCTTGAAAGTTATTATATTTCATTATCCAACATTGTATTCTCTTTACTCTAGTTTTCTAGCCACTAATAGTTAAGACTGCTAGTTGCTATGGTAGCTTTATTAGTTATGCGAAAACTGTTGTATGATAAAGCACGTTTGAGCAATGCTACGATTAAGTTGGGCCGTTACGAAAAGCGGTTAACGTAACATTGTAGTTACATATTCAAGTTATATGTGTATCGTTTGAGCGTAGTATATTATTATGTCATCTTTTCAAAATGCATTTAAGCGTTGATTCCTAAAAGGTCACCGGAAAATTTTACTTTACAAAATTTGCCTACATAGAGCCGCGCCTTACGCTTGAACGTATTATGTTATTCCTCTTTCGTACTAATTATGGACGTTGTTACACCTTTATTAATTGTGCGTTTAGTGTTACTTTATTTGTATGCTATATTTAGATGTCCTTAATGCAACAATTTAAAAATGTAATTTACGAGAAAAATAAGAAATAAATGAATAAAATAAAAATGAAACAATAAGACCACAGGAAAACACTTTGTTGAATGTTACTTGCCAAGTTTTACTAGGTTGTTGCTTACGAAGTTTAAGTAGATATACATTTCCAATTACTATAGAAAAAAATATGTGAAACGTCCTGACGTATTATTATTATTTATTTATTTCTCATTGGAACTTAAGTGTCGTTGTATACTTAACTAATTTCTATTCAATTGTCCTTCTTCGATTTGTTATCTTATGTTAATTACATTGTTTTAATACGTCTAGTTAACTAGTAATCAGTTTGGGTCTATCGCACGGTAAGTAGGTGGCGCACTAACTTATCGCGCTTCATGTTAATTATGTTTTTATATCGACTATTTATGTATTACTTTAACTACCCTTGTTGTTTTTAGTCTTCTTTAAATTGATCCAATAGGTACTTTAGGCAGTTTCTGAAACTGAATTTTATGCTGTCGGTTACCGTATGAATACGGTTAAAACTAACTAACTACAGCCCTTTTAACGTCCCACTGCTGGGCACGGGCCCCACTCATTGCGAGGGGGATTCAGGCCATATAGTAAGCCATAGTCCATGGACTATGAATACGGTAATAATAAAAAATGTAAGCATGATGATTATTTACAATTAGCATTGGTACCTACTTATTTCCAGGGACCCAATTCTCGTATGATCGAAAACATCTCTATTCGAGATATGTCGAAAAAATAAGACCAATTTGACGTTTTGTTTCGACATATCTCGAATAGAGATGATGTCGATTTCGCGAAAATTGCCCCGCTGATCATTATTGTTTTTTTTTTCTCCACACATCGTAGTCATAACACAATTTTATAATACCTAAAATACTTTAAATACATGACACACATATAAGATTAGTCTAGCGTCTATCTGTCTGTCACAACCGTCACAGGTATTAACTTCCATTAAAACATACGGTATGTAGATCAGCAAACAGTTTTTCGGTGCGGCCATCAAAATGAGAGTATTTTTCGCGTTATTGTGTAATTATTTAGGTTACACAAAGTTGTCGATTTAATGTTTCTGTTCACATCTCGTTCTTGCGACGTCGACGACGGCTTTGAGGGCGCCAACACATCACCCGAGCGGCGCGTGACCATCACGCGGCGACGGCGTGACGAGTCGTTTATATTTAAATATTGTTTCAAATCGTAAAGTGATAGTTTATCGGCGGGAATAGATTATTAATAATGTTGTACAAAAACAATGTCTGATGATGCGGAATATTGATTGATGCTTAGGGTACAAGACAAAATTGGTTTCGTCTAGTGTAGGCGCGCGGGCGGCGCTCGGCCCGGGAACGCACCTCGCGCCGGCTCATTCGCACCGAGCGCAGGCGCCGGGTGGCTGCGCACCAAAGACTACTATTGTGCTGCGCACCACGCGACACATCGTATCTACCTTAAACCTCCGCCGCGAACAAACGGAATACAACATCAATTAAAAATTAATCAATCCAACTGTAAAATAAATAAAAATAAATGCCGCAACGTGAACAACACGCCGATACCGTGTGACAATTATCTTAAGTGCCTTCATTAATTAAACATATTGTAATAAAACTGTAATTAAGTGGAACGAGACCTTAGGGTGGTTGTGATTAATGAGCCCGTGTGTGCCGATACGAGACGCTCGATGAGTTCCCCGAAGCTGGAGATGTCCCTGGAACATCAGATGACGGTGTTGATGAAAAAGGTAAAACTGGTCATTGTCACTGATATGTCACGCCTTATTATTGTTGTGACCTTTTCCCCTCAGTGTTTGGGTCACAGCACAACAATTATCTCACTTTAGATTGATAAATCCATTTTTTTTCACTAATTGAACCATTGATAACTGAGGGTAATTTGATTTAAAAATAAACTGAGGTGATGAGATATGTTTAATGCATTGACCTACAAATTAACGTTCAGATAAGATATTTTTTGGTCGATTTTTATCTTGCAATTGGGTACACTGAACTTTCATGCAATTATTATCATTAAAATAGTTCTGATAAGGCAACAACATTTTTTTTTTGCGTTAGGTATAATCGAGATAACTCATTTTGTATTCAGATGTAAAAGTATGATGTATCGATCAATATTCAATGCATGTTGATCGTCACAACAATGTGCACTGAATTGTTTTTATCGCGGTACCGGTACCGGCTGCGCTTGCGTACAATGATGCAGCTAGGAGTTGCTACAATCGCGTTTATTTTGTATCGACAATACCACCGATCGCATTCTTTTTACCGGTATTACTTGCAAGTCTCATCAATCCAGTTTTACATATAGACTTGTATGTTATTAGTTGTTCGAGTTTATTACGTGCAGTTAAATTACATAGAAGACAGGATTGACGGGGCGGACGCGGCGCCGAGTTATTGCAGCGAACCATGCAATCATATACATGAATGACTTTGGGGTAGCCAGCGTGTAAGGGTTGCGACTTATTCCTTTAAATATTAATATAATGCCAGTATTTCAGAAAAAAATGTTTACCAAATCGTAAGCTGCGAATCAAGTTGATCGGTTTATCCATTATGGAACTTAGGTACTACAGAATTACAGAGTTGTCGAACAAAGACAAGAAGATAAAATGAAGAAATGAAGATCGAACAAGATAAAATGAATTTGCACTCGCTATTAATTACTTGACACTGGCTGAGATGCCCACTGATCTCAGGTGGAGCCATTCCTCATCTTAGTCCATTAAACTTCATGATTCCATTTATTTCGTAGGAATAGAAGTAATTTTCATTCTTAGCAGGGCGCCAAGACATCAAGGCTAATTCATTTTTTTTTCAGACAAGTTTCTCACAAATTTGCGCTTAATTTCACAGTACAAAGTATTGTATAGGATTCATATTGGCATAATCACTCACATACCATAACAAGATGTGACGCCTCTTGCAAAAATGCAAGATAGCGGCGTCTCACCTAGTTCAGCCCCCTTACCATCTCCCGGCTGGCAGCAATATTCAATGTTTGACAGTTAACTCAGCACAAAATCTGTCAAAAATTTACACTTAGCATTCAAACAACAATACTATAAATAGTAACTTTAACGTGTAGAACAAGTAGTTTAGTTTATTCGCTAGCTCAGTGGCACTGACCAGTAACGTCAAGCTATTATCCACACTGTCAGCATTAGAGTAGGTAACCTCATTCTCTTATCAGCAAAGGAAACATTTCGGCACAGTTGTATGAACTTATAGAATAGAATCACGATTGAAGATATAGACATGCATAGAATAGAGCAAAAACTAAATGTTTTTGGGCACCTTTGCTTTGTTACAGCTCAATTAGGGTATCTATAGACGTTCCTACGTCTGAAAGTATGTATGTATTCATGGTTATTATGGAAATAAATTAATTTAATAACCGAAAAAATGTCAACAAACGTTTAAAAGGAGCCACAGTTAATGTCTTTATCAGTATTATTTGTCTCGCTTTCTTATTTTAGTAATTATCACGCAGCCAAGCTTGTTGTGCTCGGTTATCTGTACTTCAAGCGCAGCGGTTACAGGTCAAACTGTTATTATTAAATATTTATTACCTATCACAACGATCGCACGTGTGCCGGCGCATGGACGAATTTACATCTATAGACAACGAGGTTTTTTTTTGTTTTAGTCTACCCTCTGCTAATTTTATATTGCTTCTTGATTCCTATCAAACCGATTTTGTTTTTCGTAAAGGTGAGTGTAACATTATCCTCTGTGGTAGGTTGTGAACAAATTACGTCGACGTTACATCAAACTGATTAGGCTCTATGAAATAATAGATACCTATCTAAGTAGTAAAGCCTCAAATTTAAACAGATTATTGATCCAATTACAGTGTCGTTTATAAAACACTTTCACACTAACAAAATTCATTGTAAATTTGGGAGATAGTTACAGACAATTACGAGTATTGCAAAATAAATAATGATTGCTCGTAATCTATACTCCATTTGTTATAACATTAGAAATAAGAGGCTCGTAGAAGCAGAAGTGCAAAACATTTTATTTCAAAAACAAAACAATATCAATGGAAAAACAGTACAACAAATAACAACAAAATTACTAAAATTCGGTAATAACAATAAACGAGGCGTAGCATTCAGAAGTATTCACATGTGAATGACAATCACAGAACATTGTTTGCGTCAATTTGACTGCCAACATAAACCGGCAAAATAAGAAAGATTACTATAAGATTACTAAGAAAGATTAAATAAGAAAGATTAAAATAAGGTAACATTTTAGATTTGGTAGTATTATAGTGAAACGAAAAACGTTCCCAGTATTATTCCTCCCTGCTTATTTAGGTTTTTTATATCGACACTGTTATTTTAAGTTGGAAAAAAAATATCTAAATGAAAGCCACTTAATTTAATAAGATAAATAGTGAAAATGATTAGTTACAGTGAGACAGCTGGTTTAAAAATATATTCTAATAAATTGGGCGTCAATCGTAACTGTAATATGTTAATTGTTACTTTTGTTACAAAGTGTACATTAAAAATAACCTTTTTTAACTTATTTCTAATGCTATAACAAATGGAGTATAGAAAGAGATATTCATGGGTGTTTCAATTAGAGGAAGGATAGAAATCGTTTGCAAGGTTAATTAAGCAGTACTGGTGCCAGATCATTAATTTTATTGTTTGAAGAAGGAATAACCCTTGAACTAAATAAGACACACTACAACAACAATCATTAGGGAGTTGATAAAATAATCATTTCTCGTTAAGTATTTTCTTTGAAAAAATGTATATACCTACTTATATACAAATCATATAATCGTCGGATTGGTGGTGTTTCGAGCGTAGGCCGCCCGGCTCACTGCACCGAGTGAATGCTGGTTCGATTCCCGTCAGGGGTAAATTTGGAAAGTGGCCTTTTCGACATATGCCCTGGTCTGTTTGAATTGAATCGCCCCTAGTCCTTTGTATGGTACCCATAGTACAAGTTTCTGTGTTCATGAGTATGTGATATCTGGCAATATTAAATGCAACAAATTAATTATGACATAACACTGTCTGTACTAAGATTATAAAGAGAAAAGATTTGTATTTTTGTATGTAACGAATAAAATCAAAAACTACTGGACCAATTTCAAAAATACTTTTGCCGTTAGAAAGCTACATTATCACTGAGTAACATAGGCTATATTTATTTATCCCAGTATGTTTAGAAAATATGTCCACCCGTGTGAAGCCTGGACGGGCCGCTAGTATTACATAATTCCAAATTGCGCAGCCTATGAATTAGTTCAATGTTAACTGTATTGTTACGTTTGTATCTTAATGTCACATAAATAACAGTGAAGCGACGTTCGGGTCGTTCATTCACCTCGGGACAACTCTTGAAATAGTTCTATCTAAATCGTCTCAATGGCTCGAAATAAATATTTTTGAAAATGCAAAAGGGACGTCGATGGGTAGCGTTGCCAAGAATCTATCTAGCGTCTATAAGGCTACATCGCACTGGGTGTAGGATAATAATGTTAGAGAAGTCAAAATGCGCGCGTCGACTTTTTTACCAATACCAAAACGAACTGTATTCAGTCATATAAAACGTTCATTCTTCAACGAAACTATATTGACCGACGCTTTTATCACAGAAATTTAATCTAATCTATATGTATATTGACATAGAGTTCGTTTTGGTATTGGGCTTTATAATCAGTGCATAAAATGTCAATTAACTGACATGTTTTGCATAGAAATTTAGCCATCAAAGACAAAACTTGTAAAAAACCCAAGTTAGTTCTTCTACCGTAAAAAGTTGAGAGATCCACGTAATACCAAGTCGGTTACTTTATTAAGTCCCGACTCAAGGGACTTTCTGTCTTAACGATTAGCTAAACTAACAACATCTTATAGTGGCCATATCAATATTAAAAATCTTTTATGTTTTAAATAATATAGATTGACTGAGCAATCGCACTAAACAATCTTATTTAATATAATATGTATTACTTGTGAGATACATTGTATTTCATGCGATGGATTCATTAACTGTAAATGTAACTTTGGAATCCTATACATTTATATGGCATTACAAAGTTATTTATGTAGTTGGTGTATCTAGAAATCTGGACCGAAATTACAAAATATTTTAGTTTTTACTTTATTGTATTCTATTTATTGTATACTAATTGTATTATAAATAATCTATACTCTATATACATACATACATACTACAAATAAATAAAATTGGAGTGTCTGTTTGTAATATCAATATAACACTTTTTTACCAAATGCGTATGAAAGTATATACGATACCTATAACGAAAACGCAATTTTGAATTTTTTTGTCTGTCTGTCTGTCTGTCTGTCTGTCTGTTTGTTTGAGGTAAACTTCTAAACGGCTGAACCGATTTCAATGGGACTTTCACTGACATATAGCTGACGTTCCAGGGCGTAACTTAGGCTACTTTAATTTTAGAAAAAGCATTAGGGTTCCGCGGGAAAAACATAATACCCATATTTCCGGGTAATCTCCCTAAAGTCCACGCGGGCGAAGTCGCGGGCACAGCTAGTTGTATTATAAATTTAAAACTTCTATGTCTGCTAGAAGTGCCTTATAGTTTTGATGATCGGTCAGTGATTGAGTGAGTGAGTAGTGACAAAATTAAGAGATTTTGACTAGTTATAATTCTTAAGCTACTGGTTCAAACTGAATGAAATTTGAAATATAACGTGTTAATACAATGCCTGCTTAGTTACTGAAAATTCAGGCTTCTAGTTTCATCCACAACGAAGTTATAGCCCGTGCCGCTTTTTTGCTCGACTTGGCGGGGGCACTGCCGTGCCCCCAGATGTATAGCTGACGTTTTGCTAGAACAAGGAAAATTTGTGTCTCACTAGACATCGTGTGTTTTTATTAATAATCTCCAAACTGTGCAACATCTCATTTCGTTGAATAAAGACTCTTTAGTTGCTATCGCATTTATAGCAAGTTTTATTTTTTCTTAATCAACTTTTTCTTGCTTAATTCCATCAAGATGCTGTAAGATGGCTTCTTTGATTTGGAATTGTTTAGTATCGTGTAGTAGTACAAACTATTAACTAAAATAACTCGTCATCAATAGCGGTGGAAAGTGTTATGCTTGATAAAAAAATGTTCTAATTTATTATCGTGCGAGGACAGACAAGAGGCCAGATAATGCACAACCTTAAAACCTGGCACGTAATGGCACTAACGCGACCCAAACAAACAACTATACATTGTAGTTAATTAGATGAATATTAGGTGCAAATTGCATCATCTTATACTAGGAATATAAATATGCGACTGAAACTAGGCAAATTTTTTATTACTTTCAGCTGAATAAAGTTTCTATTCAAATATCACTTTCCAAATAGTATAAACCTAGTTGCCTAACTGCAATATCATTAAAGTGGTTATTACACTTCACTGAATTTATTCGTCTTAATTCAGTCGGTACTGAATTAAGTCAAGTGTAATCGCATTCAGCAGCTTGCTTTCATTTAAGTTCTGATTAAAACACGGTGCGTTAAAAAAACGTTTACAAATTGATAGAAAATTCAAGACTTACAATTTATTAACTTATTGTAGTTATTTTTAATTCACTTCCTTTTTGTGCAATGGGGAGATGAGTGCCGGGTACCCGTCAAGGGCGGCCGGGCTTCGTAGTGCGAAGCTGCAGGACTAGTTTGCACTCACATCAGCTAGCATAATAACATGTCAGCGGACACGCCGCCTGCCGCCTCCTCTGACGCAAATTCCCTCGGAAATCAGCCATAAAATTAGAAAATTAAAGTTAAAATTACACAATCTCAGTACGCAAATCGTATTTTTACGACATCGATGATTCGATAGATGTAAATACACTTTGGTTGTTATCCGGGCTTGATAAATGTTTAATAAGAAATTCAGATAAAATATGATAAAATTGAATCATCTGTTAAGATAATAAAACATGGTTCCTCATCATGTTGTTTTTATTATAAAGTATGGAGGGTATATTAAAGGAGTAACATCTAGGTATTGAAAAAGTGTCCGTCGAAATGCTATAATTACTAGTTAAAAAACCTTCCACAATGGCGCTGGTGTCGATCATTAGTATATAAGGCATACTTCAGTTCATCCACGATTGCTATATTCATACCATACCTACCAATGATCGACACCAGCGCCATTGTGGAAGGTTTTTGAACTAGTAATTATAGCATTTCGACGGACACTTCTTCAATTTTTTCCCATAGGAGATTGCCCTCCTCTAATATACCCTCCATATTATAAAGAAATAATGTGTCAATGCAAGATATCCGTGCGTGATCGTACCTAACATATCCTTGTGGAAAAATTACATCGGAAGGGCATGGAAACAGATTTATACTATATAAGCCAACACTGTTAAACAGTTGTCTTGCCAAATGAGTAAAAGCATTAGTTAGTTTCTACACTTATATCAGGTTTTTCTATAAAACTACCTTCAATTTTAAAATACGTACGCTTAAAAATTTTAACAATGTCAACTGTATGCTTTCGATTGGTGTTTACAAACATAATAGAAAGGCGTCACGCAATTGTATGTAGATACTTACACACATGCTCAATGTAGACATTGGACATCGTCAACCGTGCTCAGCTCACAAATATTGAATTCACTGCAACGTCAACACTCAAAATACGAGTAGTTGGTCTTCAATGTTGTTGCTCAATAAACTAACATGAATTCAAGCGGAATGCATGTTGCTATGTCCAATAAAACTGGATTTGATTCTATGCCAGATGGAACACTTATCGATGTCTGATGTTCCCAGATTATATTCACCATTCATCTCACAATGATTTACTGTACCCATTTTATAACTTAATGCCAATTTTCTGGGGATAAGCCTAATCTAATAAAATAAATAAAATACATTTACAACGAATCAGTTTCTAAATGTGCCATACAAAATATTAGAATGAAAGAAGCGAGAATGACAATGAAGAATTGGTTATTGCAACAATCGTATATAGAGACTGAAAATTTATTAAAAATTGTTCACTGACTATACTAACAACTACTTGGCAACCTTTTCACACATATTCACGCACACACCCTCAGTTTCACACACTTCATTACGCACACACCCTCAGTTTCACACACTTCATTACGCACACAGTACAATATGCACACACTCTTTATAAATACATCATCACGCCTGTATTCCCCAAAGGGGTAGGCAGAGGTGCACTGTAGTGCAGCCACACTTCGCCGATGTATTTTGGTCCCAATGTAATAGGGGGCGAGCCTATTGCCATTATACCGGGCACATTAGATAGATAGATATATAGATAGAGTACTCTTTATTGTACACACCAAACAAATAAAATTCACACACATTCCACACACACATGCCCCCTCAATACGAGGGAGATTTGGGCCATAGTCCACCACGCTGGCCCAGTGCGGGTTGGTGAACTTCACACGCCTTTCTATAGACGTGCAGCTTTCCTCACGATGTTTTCCTTCACCGTTCAGCAAGTGGTAATCATTGTTGAAAACGACATTCGCACATGAAAATTATATCAGAGGTGCGGGCCTGGGATTTGAACTTGCACCCCTTACATTCAAAGCGGGCGATCTTTCCCGCGAGGCTACCATTGCACTCTTTATATTTTATCTAATATTTTAATAATTAATTTTCTATTTTACATTTTAATTCACTTCCCAAATAATTTTAACACAGAAACCCAAAATAAAGGCAACGCCTAGTTAGGTTTTCATAGTAAAGTAACTAGTTTTGTAACCGTGTTGGTGAATAATAATTTCTTTTTTTTTTTAAATGAAATTTGGAATTGTCATGTCAACATAATATAAGAATCGTAACGTTACTGAAATCGGTAGAATGGCATTGAGTGTTTTTAACCTTGAGAGGGAGAAAACACTTACGATAAGAAGAAAAGCTAATAATAGTTCCACTTGAAAGGTTTCTACATTCCGATATGAAATTCTTCGTACACTTTCATAGCAAAATATCGTTTTGTGAAAGCACCTTGAGTTTTCTTTGAACCGATCGTCGGGCTACAATCGACTCGACTTGTATAACACGATGCAGTGAAACAATGTTACCAATCGTACTCATTGTTACAAAATATATCAATAATACTACTACTACAGCCCTTTTAACGTCCCACTGCTGGGCACGGGCCTTCCCTCAATGCGAGGGGGATTCAGGCCATAGTCCACCACGCTGGCCCATTGCGGGTTTGCAGACTTCACACATCTATCGAGAACTAATCAAGTTCCCTCAGACGTGCAGGTTTCCTCACGATGTTTTCCTTCACCGTTTCATAGCAAGTATCTCGGATGAAAATGAGATTCGCACATAAATCCCAGAGGTGCGAGCCGGGGTTTGAACCTGCACACTTTGATTGCATGGCGTGCGTTCGACCACTCGGCTACCACTAATAAGGATTAATAATTATACAACGTACAGAATGGATATAACAAGCAAGCATGTACAGCATATGAAATCATTTTATGAAGGCATTTATTTATTTATATGCTTAGACAAGCTCAGGCATGGTCAGATAAGGCGCTTGCACGTTTAACGGATTCAGTTTTAAGATCATTTCAAAGCGAGTTCATTAGCTGATTTCAGAGCTGTGTTGCGCCGAATTTAAAGAAACCTTAAGACGTGAAAGTTTTATTAATAACTATAAAATACTTCTGATTATACATATTCGTTTAAAATAAGCTAAAGAAAGCTTTTGTATTGCATATAGGTAGACATAATAAACTTATATATTTTTCCGGTGGGGTTTCTGGTCATTTTAATTTGCTGCGAAAGTTGTGTTTCCTATTTTGTTGGTACATAAATTAGCGCTCCATAGCGATAATATGCTAAAATATTTTTACATCTTTACGCTAAGTTTCTAAATAAGTAGGCTGAAGAAATTGAGTGCCAATAAGATGTTAGCAGGAACTATTATAATCAGGGTCCGTAACACCATCGGTTATTGCAATACTGTTTTAACATTAGATACCTACTTAGTTATGAGGATAACAGTAATGCTAATCAGCATCGTATTGTTATTTCACTGCCGCTGCGATAATAAGTGTGTCAAAACGCGGGCTACCAATTTTCTGTCAAAACGACAACGAACTGTATTATCTCATGGAATGGGCATATTTTTCAACGAAATTTGATCGATGACTAGCGAAGTTAGTCGCATTGTAACATGATTTTAAGTACACAAATTAAATCTTCATTTATTTCGGCGCAGAGTACATTTTATTAAGTAAGTAAGTCGAGGGAACACGCTCGCCCCGGTATGGTCAGGGCATTAATCGTTAAAATTCTCATTTCATGTATGATAATAATGCAATTTATAATCACAATTACGGACTGGATATTTTTATCGTTTAATCGCAGTAGATATTTTATAGCATCTTCTAGTTAGTGTATTATTATTTCTTATAACACTGGTGGCAGCTTGTAATCGGCAGACCTGTCTGATCCGTGGTTATGTAGATGGGAAAATGGCGGCGGTGTACAGCGTATAGTTACGATGGTTGCAATAACTTGTCGCTCTTATACCCTTTAATTTACAACCCTCTGGTGGTTTGGATAATGCAGCGGTAATTTGTATGCTGTTATGTAGCGGTTGCAGATGACTCTAAGGTGCACGACGTTACGACTAATTTCTAGAAGTTGGTACAAGGCTTTCCGTCGAATTAGCTTGACACTGATTTAAATCACAATCAGAATATTTTTATTCATATAAACCAATACAGGCACTTATGAATCGTCAATTAATAATAAAAATAGTAGCTCTACTTAAATATAAATTTATTCGTGTGTAAGGTTCGTTCGTTCAAAACGTTGGGTAATTATGTACTTACATTGTATCGCTATTTAATCGCATTATATCATTTTGCGATAGATACCAAATGAAGTTGGTTAAAACAGAGTGATTTTTCATTACATTTAGACAGCTGTTGTGATGGAAATGGGTTTGCAAGAAATAACGTTAGCGCCCGGTTAGTCTAAATAAAATATGAGCCTTTATAATGGTAGAGCTTACGATAATATGATAGTAGTTCAGCTGCACATCATTAATATTCAGTTTCCAGTTCACTACAAAAAATATGGTTACTGATTCTTATTTTGGTGCCACCAAACATGGTGCGTTTGTCTCATTTGCGTGTAAAAACCAGACAGCAATATTATAGTGGTGTCAAATATAGGTTGAGTTGTAGTTTCAGTACAACAAAATTGAGGCCATTATTGATCTATCTATCAGCCAAAAGACGTCATTGCTGGACCTAGCTAGGCCATTATAATGGCCTACAATCTTCTAATTTAGGATTTTTGTAGAGCAGTCGTACCACAAAAGTATTTTAAATAAAAAATACGCTGCATTCCACAGACACACTTGTATCTTCTGATAAGTGTTAATGTCGCTTTTCTTTATTTAAGTTTATGTAAACAGAATCCATGCAATTTGATTTATGTCCACAGTAGGTAAATTTTAGGTAGGAATTAGTTAATAACAAGTTTTCATTAGGTATAAATATTACGATAATTCAGCGTGTACGTGACGTGACTCATGAAATGTTTACGACGCGTCTAAAAAACCCATTCATATTGTCTATTATCATTGTTCAAACACTACCTAACGATTGAAATAAATTACTGGTAGCGAGAGATCGCTCTCAGGTCCTTTGCCAAATATGAGTAGGAAGTGACGTGACAGTGCCCCTTTGTTTACAAGTCGCAATGATCTGCATAGACTGACCGCTGTGTGAGGAGTCGTAGACAATAATGCCATGCGCGTGATGGCTACAACTATTTATATAATTAACCGACGACTGTGTCTGTCTATTTCAGTACGCGCAGAGTAAAAGTTATGACTTGTGGTGAAGGTATCTTCCCGTCTCTGCTTTTTTGTCTAATTGATCTTATTCATTCATAAATGTTGCTAACACCTGTTGGCATACGAACAACATCAATAATTAATAATAGTAGGTATTTTGCACGTTATCTAAAATACAGACTCATACTTTTATGACAAGTTTTCCTTAAGCGGATTATCAGACTATCTTTTTAATATTTTGTTATTCTAAATATTTTTTCTTGGGCTTGATTTATTTTCTTTCACTTAATCTAATAAACATGAAGATTATTATTCACGTAACAGGCAATTCTTATCGTGAAAGAATGTGCTAACGAAAGTACGTACCTATTAGATAGGTACAAGTTATCTAGAAACGTTTGAATACCTAGTTGTGACTAGGTATTCAAACGTTTCTAGATAATCGATTTTAAACACCTCGATAACAAAGGTTCGATTAATCGGTATGTATAATCGAGACAAGTCCGTTTCACGATAGTTTTTATTGTTCCAAGATGTGTGAGTAAACCATCAACTGACATTGTGCGTTGTGTAACCACGTGGTCACTACGACCGCTGGGCGTCCTCTACGAGACCACTGCACAACATTTGGCCAACCAGTTTAATTCCTGCCACATCAATAGTAATCTTTATTGATATAACTTCTAGAATGTTTAATATTTGATATCCTTTTTGGTATGTGCAAATTGTGTTTTCTTTTTCCATTAGAGTAAGCGTCGCCGTCGTCATAGTTGATGCTTTTATCGCATAATCTAATCTCTACGAGTGGTTATTTGGATAGTCTGACTTTATTGTTGTGGTAACTAGAATTGTATACTCAGAGATAACGCTACAATGTTACCTACCTCACATAGGTAGGTACACATGTTTGTAAGTACCTAAGCAGTTTAACTTTCTACTTACATAGCCACAAAAAAGTTGGTACTAGGTACTACCTACTACTGAAACTCAACCATAAGTTTATACGTTTGCTAATCGCTGACATCTACGTTATATTTGTACCTGACAAAGTAAGTAAGTAGGTAAGGAAAAAGATCTATGGGTTAGTACTATGTGTATTTTGCAAAGCCCTTACGTAGTCCCTGCGTGTGCGCATTTACCTTTTAGTGAGTAAGTAAGCTGTATCTTGATTATCTTTAAACAAATATTCATCCCTATTTCTTTGAATTGTTACAGTTTTTTTTTTTTTTTAACGAAATGAGCGAAATGATGATATTTAATGGAATAAGATGAGGAATGGCATCACCTGCGACTAGCGCGAGTATTTCGCCAATGTCAAGTAATTAATAGCAAGGACAAATTCAATAAATACACATTATAAATAAAAATGGATAATGACAGTGATAAAGATGGCGGATGACTCCTACAGTATTTTAAAGCCACTTTTACGCTGACAGCTTCAATTGCTAGCCTTGTTCATGCGTAAAATGAGTGCAACAACGCAACGAATATAAAATGCTGTGGGAGCCACTCATCAACGAAAACAGATCAGCTGGTTGTATTGGTCCGTCCGTATTTATGTGATTATTTAATAAAATAAGTCATGGGCTTTAGAATGGACACTGAGCTATTTCTTTAAAAGGAATTCATTTCCTGATTATTTCACAAATTTTCTAGAATTTAGGCGATTAACGTAAACATTCATCAACATATTATTTAGTACATATAGGGAATATTTCTGGATCCGCTAAAGCACAGAAAAAGTATGGATTTAAGAGGAATTGCTCAAAATGACCATTTCAGTCAGGCCTTTTACATGATACATCTTTGACAAGGATTTGGACTATGTTTGACTCAGTATGGTATTTAATAAAAGAATTATAATTTTGGTAAACAGGCTATTCAGAGACGCGTGTAAGGTCATTGCCTGGTGGTATGTACATATCACTGTGTAATGAATATTTAACACGGCGTACCAATCTATTGTACTTACCTTAAATCGTGTGTTTAACATAACATATTCCGGGTTATTGCCTTAACAAATATTTCTATTAATTAAGGAACGTTGTTATTGTACTATTACAGTTAATTCGGGCTCCTTAGGGCCGCTCCTTAGTATATACTAGCTCGATGGGTATATGTCAAATTTTCATATTTACATTAGTAGTTTGATACTTCATCTTTTTGGAGTTCCCAAACCATAGACAAAAAAAATGCAAGTGATTAATCAAATCACAAAAAATTTGATCAAATAAATAAATTATAGATAATACAATATTTAGGCATATCGTTAAAGTGTATCTTGGTGTTTGAGCTAAAACGGGCATAAGTATTTTTAGTTTAGGTTTTTAGGTAAAGAAGTGTGCATGAATTTGACGTCTACCTTAGATTGTCTATGAGTATAAGCGGCCACGGCATTAATGAGTATAAATAATTTTTGGACATATTTCGGGTGTCATAACGATATCTATACAATAATATATCTGAATTACTTACCTGTCAATGTTCTCTTACGATAATTACGTAGATCGTATGATTACCTATAAAATTTTATCATTGCGATAATGGCGGATGTCAACTGTTACAAACGATTTGTAAATAAACAATGTCATATTTAAATACGTATTATGCCTACTTACTTTAATAATAAAAACGAAGGACATGTGTGTGAGTAGCCAGGCTGTCTCAAAAAAGGCTCGTCTGGCGATTCACAATGGTGTTTGTTTTGGTACCTACTCTTATGTATGGCAGTGAATGTTGGGTTTGGCAAAAGAGGCATGAGAGTAGGGTGAAAGCGGTGGAAATGCGTTCCTTACGGAGTATGTGTGGTGTCACCATTGCTGACCGGTTGAGGAATAGCAAGATACGAGATGAATGTAAGCTGAAGGATGATGTGGTGACTAAGATTGAGAAAAGTATGTTGAGGTGGTTTGGCCATGTAGAGAGGATGAATTAAAGTAGACTGACGAAAGAAATATACCAGGCAAACGTGAGTGGAAATGTCGGAAGAGGGCGCCCGAGGAGGACCTTTCACGACCAGATTAACGGTCTCTTCCAGAAAGGTCAAGTCCGTAGCACCCTAAACCAACGGAAGTGCATGAAAAGATGTATGACTGTGGATGAAGCGAAAGAGGTTTGTCGGGATCGTAGCGTGTGGCAAACGATAGTCTCTGCCTACCCCCATGGGATACAGGCGTGAGTATATGTATGTATGTACGAAGGACATTTCATACCTGTAAGAACCTATTAATAGGTTTCTATATAACGAATCGTTACCAGCTAGAGCAACGATTCGTTTTATGGGGAACGAGTGACGAGCGGTGAAGGGCATCGTGAGCGCTACTTGCGAAACTTTTACGGTTCATAAGGGAAACGGGGCGTTATTTGAGTATAGGAATCGGGCATAAAGTGTGCCTAGAATATCTCAGTTGACATTGCACGCGCAATCACCATTGTTCTCAACCGTAATGACCAAAACGCTATGTGCATTTATACGACTTTATTGAGACGAATGCTTCATTCAGGCATGCACAATGGCATGACACTAGTAAAGACCAAATCGAAAGATAACTTAGGTACACTCGACAAAAGTGAATCCATTAACACAACTTTCCAAACAAAACATGTAAGGGAAATTTGACTTCAAAATAATAAAAAATACACCACGCCTGTATGGGGTACACTGTAGTGCATCACCTAAAATTCGACTTCTGGCTGAATTATTATTAAGCCTACTACTACTACTACTACTACTACAGCCCTTTTTAACGTCCCACTGCTGGGCACGGGCCTCCCCTCTATGCGAGGGGGATTCAGGCCATAGTCCACCACGCTGGCCCAGTGCGGGTTGGCAGACTTCCCACATTTATCGAGAACTAGACAAGTTCCCTCAGACGTGCAGGTTTCCTCACGATGTTTTCCTTCACCGTTTCATAGCAAGTGATAATCTCAGATGAAAATGAGATTCGCACATAAATCCCAGAGGTGCGAGCCAGGGTTTGAACCTGCACACTTTGATTTGCAAGGCGTGCGTTCGACCACTCTGCTACCACTGCTTAAGCCTGACTAACTTCAAGCAAGGACATGCGTCCAAATTCTTGAATGTGTCTACATAATCAGTCTTAAAATTTACAGGAATTTTGGTTTTTTAAATGTCAATAAATAAAATACGATAGGCGCTTAGTCTATACTTTATTTTTGGGTAAGTAGATAATTATTTTCTCCCAAATTGTCCACAGCTCCAACGATATTTTGTTGAAGAATTACCCTATTTTCGTTTTGGTATGAGCAAAATAAGGGTCGCACAAATTTTGGCGCATAAATCTATCGCCATTTAAGTTAATACGTTTCTGTCACAAATAAATCGACTCGCTGCTTTACATTTTTAGGTTCCCATTCATTCAGCCATAAGAGCCGCACACACTGAATGTTTGGTGTTAACAGAATCAGTACCGATAGCTATTATTTATAATAACTTCCTTTGGCAATACGCACAAATATCGCGATGTATCATGCACAATGCCTTATCGCTCGGTTCAACGACCGCCTTATCAGACTTCTTCATTGAGCTCCTTGTGACGTAGCCACTTCTAATTTTCGCATTATTGCCAATAAATGTCTATCCTATCATTATATTTTATAGATTGCATGTTTATACGTCGATCTGGAATGTGAAATGTACCTTTAAGTACTACACGTGCCGTATGTAGGCATACATAAACGTGTTACGTGTCCTACAATGACATTTGAACAAACAGATAGGTACCTACTTAAATTTGTCAAAAATGGGACTGAAACTGGTCTCACTGATGCCACGACCGTCTAGTCCATCCTTTCCCAAAGTGGGCGATAACGCTCCAGGCCTAAAGGGGGCAGTAAGATACTCAGAAAAAAAATGGGGGCGTTGTGTAGAGGCTGTAGGTGAAGAAATAGGGGCGCTAAAAATAATTTATTGATATAATAATTCGTTGTTGAGTGTATTTCATTGCACTTCTTGCCGTGGCTGTAATATATGAGCGAGACAGCAATATTTTTAGTGCTGTTAGTGGAAACAGAATTAGCTCTGTTATCTTACTATATGTCAATAAAATCGAATTGTTTTCTGTCACAAAAAAAAATATCGCCAGACCAGACCCATCGATACATTATATCGAGGCTATTTCACCTAAGATAAACTTTTGGGCGATATTGACTTACACATATTTTGAATCGGCGAATTTTTCTTCGTCGAATGAGTATGCTCTCCTGTTAACAAATGGCACTTAAGTCAGATAGCCTTTCACCCGTCGATATGGTAGGTTATTTACATACCTACCCTCGAAAATAATATTTATATTGTAACATATTTACAAACCCACTACATTGGCATGTTCCAGTAAGCACAAAAGTGGTCTGGAATGCCTTTTTAAATGGATTATTACTTTCTATATATTTGGGGGTTTGAATAACATTGAATAATATAGAACCAGTTTTCCGTGGACCAAAAAATCTTGTTTGAGTGTGAGTGAAGTATTTATGATTTTCCTTTTAAAGCCTCCAGCATATTGAGGCGTCAACCCTCGCGAGTCAAAATATTTTCCAATACCAAAACGAACCTTGTGTCAATATGCATAATGTTTCAATTTCTGTGCTAGAAGCCACGCCCCCACGCGTCAAAATTCGCTCGCGCGGTCAGTTTAATTTAGTAGAAGAATTAACTTTTTCTATGAGTCAATACAGTTTGTTTTGGTACTACTACTACTACTACAGCCCTTTTAACGTCCCACTGCTGGGCACGGGCCTCCCCTCAATGCGAGGGGGATTCGGGCCATAGTCCACCACGCTGGCCCAGTGCGGGTTGGCAGACTTCACACATCTATCGAGAACTAGTCAAGATCACTCAGACGTGCAGGTTTCCTCACGATGTTTTCCTTCACCGTTTCTTAGCAAGTGATAATCTCGGATGTAAATGAGATTCGCACATAAATCCCAGAGGTGCGAGCCGGGGTTTGAACCTGCACACTTTGATTTACAAGGCGTGCGTTCGACCACTCGGCTACCACTGCTTTTTTTTTTGTTTTGGTATGGTAAATAAATGGACGCGTGGGCTTTGACGCCCCGGTGTGCGGCTTTACTGTCTCACCCATGGAGGTAGAATAGTAATAAGGAGCCGGCGGCATTTCGAGTCCGGTAAATTATCCGCCATATTAGTTTTGACTAGTGACACTTGATCTTAAGACTAAGATGGCGGATCACAGATAAACTATTGCCAACCTTAAAAAAAATCACCGCTGAGCATTACGAAGAGTGGGGTCGTTAGGGGTTCTCCATCTACTCTGAGCTCTCACCGTACTTTCCCGCTGTCACATTTTGTCACAATTGTTTCTATATTAGGTAGAATGCGATGGAAAGGTGTAAAATTTTACTTAGAATTTGGACCATGGTACTTTCAAATTAAGGCCGAGTTTTTAAATAATATAACGCACCAAGCATGGTGGGTGCATCGCGCGATACCCTCACAATAGATAAGTGCAGCTACATGAATAAATGGATGAACCATCTCATAGTAGGTAGGTAGTTATAAAATATCATGCGAACATCGAACCGATTGTTTGCCTGCCCTTGATACTCAATACTGGACATTATGTACTCCTCAGTCACATTCCTTAACCTTGGATCGTTACTCGCAATACCTACGAGAAAATCAAGAAATAACTCTCTTAAATATCGTAAACAGCATGATACAAAGAAGCCATTGATTGAATATACCTTACAAGGTTATCTTGCCCTTTCATTTCGTAAAGAGTTGCTTACCGCGTACCTATTGTTGTTATTTTTTCCATAAGAGTAATGAGCTGTCGTCAGCCGACGCCATTACCATAGTAACACTTCCGAAATTACTTGTTTCAATACCATGAAAACTAAAGAATTAATACAATAGATCCGTCATTCAATTAGTTTCGGGTTTACAACAGCCGCATTGAAAATCAAAATGGCCGTCGTAAAAACAAAGTTGTTATTGTAATGCATCGCTATCTACATGCATAATGCTATGCAGGCAAACAAGCAATTGAATTCTCATCTTAAAGGTAGTTATGCATCGTTATCGTACTAACAGCCCACTTTTACTTAACTGTTTACATACTGTCACCTTGATTGCCAATCACGCGTGAAAGACGTTTATGTAAATAAAACCATTCAGTGAAACTAGTGAGTACTACTTTAGAATAGTATAATCAAAATATTATTAGTTTACAATATTACAACTTTTACGTTAAGCTTTCTCGACATACAGAGCACGACTGCCTAGCTGCCTTATCTTAACCCAACTCCTTAACGTTGTAAGTGTTAATGACTCTCAAAGTGAAGTTCGATGGTGGTGTCTGGGTCGGGAACACAGGGTCGATTCACATAGCCCGCGATGATGTCATCAAAGCTGTGCCACCGGGATCGCCAACATTTAATGTTTACAAACTTACTCACTGTTCGGATGATGTAATTTTTGAGGTAAATAGGTACTTAACGATTAATAATGGATTGTGTACAGCTTCGCAAACACCGTAATCTAGTTTGCGATAGCCAGTGTTGATGTAGGTAGGTAATGTGGAATTACCTAGATAACCTACTACTTTCTCTTGGAGATAACGTTGAGAGATATATATAATGCAACGAAGAATGTTCATATAATACAAAATAAAGTCGCAATTTCGTCTCTTTATAATCGACAAACTGGGCTTCCCCATGATGTATTTTCCTAAATTGAACTGATTGCTTAAATTGTCTTGCGGAATTGAGTATGCATTAATAGCCGTTCCTGGTTACGCCCTGGCATTGTATGTCGTTCCTGATAAATATTCATGATTAATAAGTCTCACACTCACTCCCAGCCATGCGGGCGTCGCAATGGACCACCATCATTCTCAATTGTTTCTCGCAAATAGTGTCGCCATAAAAGGTACGTCGCGAGAATTCAGTCTGGTACCTTATACTGCTCCGGTATTATTTATGAACAATCAAGAGTGGCGTGTTTGCCTCGGAGCGGTGACCGAGTCGCCCTGATTGTATAATGGCTACCGGTCACAGATGCATTACTGAACTATATTTATCTGAAGATACCTAAGCAATAACTCTAAAGATTATGAAACAGTGTCTGGTATTCCGCCCTACGCATTTCAACGTCAGAATGCAGCAATGAATGAGCCTACGCAATCGACCAACGTTAAAAAGATGATTAGGTTTCTGCAAATAACTGATCAGTTAGTCTTTCAGCTTTCTTGAGTTGCCAAAATGGGCTAGGTCGCGTCACGAGACTGTGATTGAGCCAGCAACCATGCTGCAGCCCCCGCGTCAGTGACGTATTGTTTTTGGCACTGAAACAAAAGTAACGACTTCCGAAATTCGCGAGATCTGCATGAAATATTTTAGGAATCGACATGTTTGGTTGTAATTCTGTCGTTGAAGTAACACGCACATCCAATCTAATTTAGCCTCAATTCTCGGTTTAATTTAGGTCCATTTTAAAGGCAACAAACAGACCGTTTAAATGATGTCGACGTAGGTACAAGTGGTCGCAAATGGAAATGTATTGAATTCAACACATACATAATATATGTACTTGCGGTGTATTAAATTAAAACTATGATTTTTGGCGATATCACACCAATTGTTTTTATCACGTTGTCACCGGCAAATAGTAGTCTTTTTAGTTCTACAATCTCATTTGAGCTAGGAATTGATATTTTAAGCCTGAACGTCACAAGATGTCGCATCGAAGTCAAGGTTCTGCGACCTACTTTGATCCAGTGGTAGGTGCCTTTAAAATGGGTCAACCGCTGACCTTCCCAGACGCGTCACAATCATAACTGCAGGAAAACAAAACCTTTTTATGCGAATTCATTGCAAAACTATTTTTGGAATTCATTCACGGTCAGAGACTATTGGGAGGGCTGAGTGGGGAGCGACGTAATGTTGGAAAAATATCTAAATTTTCGCTTTCGAACTCTATCTTTAACACTTGCATTTATGTCGTTATTATCGACAGACGTCCATCGGCCACCCGCATCGTTTACAATGGGTTTCGTTTCTACTTAATGCAATATTATTGTTTAAATTACTCAGTACGTACAGTAGACCGCATTGTCTGTCCTTCATAGTCTTATCTTTATTTTTACATTATACAATAAGGTCCAATAGTGTCGTATTGGCATTACCATGTGTTTAAACTTGGTTTCTTATCTGGTCCGGGGGGCTACTGATCATAGAGAATCCATGTAAATTTATTATCTTATCGAGGTCGTTCACACTTGACATTCAACTTTCATGTCGTGATAATGACGAATAAATAAGTAGCTTGGTACTCGTTACAGACACATACACCGAAGCAAGATGTAACAATTTTGGTCGATCATAGTTTGAGCACTGTGAACTCAGCTGTTTCACTTTGTTACTTACGATCACCACTGGTGCCAAAATCTATAAAATAGTTGCGAAGGCAGGTCACCTTTGAATTATACGTATCGACCTATTATGGAACAGATACATGTAATAACAATGATACATCTGCTTTTCGTCTAATAATAGTAAATTGACGGTTCGGTGTAGTAACGTGCATTTGTTTTTGTTTTCCAGACGCAGATGAGCGGTGATCGCGCCGGCTCGCAGTGCGGTCTCACATCGCTACTGCCGATGTCGTGCGGGCGGCGCGCAGCGGCGTTCGCGCGCGATCTGCACTCGCGGCTGAGTAACCTCGGCGGCGCGCATCCCGACGAATGCGAGAGCAGCTGGTTAGCCAGAGGCAGCGTGGCCCACCGACCTGCCACCGCCGCGTCCACGGCGAAGCGCGACATCGACACATACTACGACTTCGAGCTACAGTGTGAAAGCCCCTCCAGCCCCATCGACGAACACGAACCCCCGTTTCCCGAAAGGTTCCCTACGGAGGACAAGGAACCGCTATTCTACGATGTCGACTCTGAACCGGAACCCAAGGAACAGGCCAAACTTCTGCACAACGACAAAACGAAAAATGGCTTCACATTTTCCACAGCTTTTTACACAGACTGCTCCACAGTGAAAATACAACCGGTCACACGTGAAAACGGCCACACTCACACTCATGTAGATAAACCATTGTATTCCCCGATCACATTCGAAGGTTGCGCGCGACAAAACAGTCGTGATGAAATCGACTGTGCCGTAGAATCTCCACCCGTTGTAGATACGGACCGTCTCAGCTTAGCAACATTACCCAGCGTCACTTTGGACAGCGACTCTGAATTTGAATCAGCCAAAAGCGAACCTTCCGACGGTGTCGACACTGAAATATTTCAAAATGGAACATCCGTGGAAGACACTATTACTGAATGTGTGGACAACTTGTCGCTGGCAGAAGTCGAAATTCCTCTCGACGAGGAAACGGTGACTGAACCGGTTCACGAACATCCAGCTTCCTGCGAAGATAAACCGTCTTTAAAAATCGTGATCACTGAAGTTCTGGTCGAAAAAGAATCTTCACCTGCGCCTGAAATTGAACAGCCCTATTTAAATGCCGAGATAACAGACGATAATCACAACGAAGCAGAGGACGATCGGCCTCAACGAGTCCGTCGTTGCTCCTCACTTAAGACTGGTAAAACGCCACCCGGTACGCCGGGACGAAAGAAGATAGTACGCTTTGCAGACGTGCTCGGACTGGATCTAGCGGATGTGAAAACGTTTATGGACGAGATTCCGGTCGTGCCCAAATCAGCATACAACGATCTCACCGGCTGCGACGTCCAAAGCTCCCCGCCGGTGAAGAATACGCAGAGGCTCGGCACTCTTACTCTGGTCCCCTTGTTCCAGCTATCGCGTGACGTCACCGACAAGCTAGAATCGCAAAACGTGTGCCTGGAGAGCGCGCGAGTGTGCGACGGCGTACACGTCACCATATGTGGCTCAGTGCGAGTGCGGAACCTGGACTTCCACAAGACCGTGCACATCCGCTACACGATGAACAGGTGGAGGACGCACACAGACCTGCAGGCGGTGTACGTGCAAGGCTCGTGCGACGGCTTCTCCGACCGGTTCCAGTTCGTGCTGTACACGCCGGCGATATCGTCCGGGCAGCGGCTCGAGCTGGCCTTGCGGTTTCTGTGCAAGGGCCAGCAGTACTGGGACAACAACAGCGGCGCGAACTACTGCTTCGACTGCCTGGCGCTGGGTGCGGGGCACGTGGCGCCGCCGTCGCAGGGCCCGCTGCACCCCACCGTGGACTGGCACCCCTCCTTCTACTGACGCGCCGGCCCGCGCGACCCGGCGCGCTCGGCGCCGACGGGATGAGGCTAACGTTGCAAAGCGTACTTGTGATATAAAGTAGACTAGGAGTAGATACTATATCCGACGAGTGTGCGACTCGTACTCAGAGTGCCATTTTGCAATAACGATATTTCGAGTATATTTAATCGATTATAATTTTCGTTTTGTGTCTATTATGCGTAGAGTAGCGTCCCTTGGGACGATAAAATGTGATGTTGTGATGTGAGGCGCGAGTCGAGGCCGACGCAGTGGCGGCGGCGGCGGCCTCCTGTACATATTGAGAGATGAATTCTGAATGATATTAATTATTTTAATAATACATTTTTAACGATGTTATTAGACTTTTGTAATAGCTGTAGGTACGTTGAATTAGGAATATCGCCTATATAAAAATGTTTCACAATACATCATAGTGAACTGAAAGATTCGTAGAGACAACTATTTATCGTCCGTCGGTTAAGTCGTTACGAATTTTCTTAAACTGTTAGTTAAGTAAACAGTGTTTAAAATATAACCAGTAGTCACAGTTACTGTAAACATTAGAACCCCCTACGATTATTATTGTTAATATAGTATGCGAAATATGTAATTTAAATATTGTATATAACGATGTTATAATCTGGATATATTTACATTTTATATTTTTATAATCACGGTATCATGCATGACATACTTCCTACGTGAGAACTGATAAATAATACAATATTATGATTGTTGATTAAATTTTGAGATTTTGATCAATGAGACTATTAGGTAGAAATTACGGAATTAAATTATTGTACTTTTAAGCAACATCCCTATCGATATAATTTATTTATTAGGCCGAATTTCTGTTTTGTATAAATGTACCTGAATTCTTGATATGTGGCCATATTAATTTTAAATCGAAAAATCAATTAAGTACCTCCTATCTGAATTGTAATTGTTACTTATATAAATGACTCCTGTTTTATTATTAAAATACCTTCCTAATAAATTAATGCGCATAATTGATATACAATGGTTTCAATAATTATCCAAGTAGGTATCCTATGTTTAAAATCAATATTATTGCTTACATAAAGGTAAGTCGAAATAAAAACAAGGTATATAAGTTAAATTATATATTTTACTAAAAATATCACAATAATATTGATTCATGATATCAAAATATTATTTACATTGCAACATTGCGTAGATAGTCACAGATAGGGTTGCCAACTTTTTTGGCAAAAAAAAAAACGTATAAAATGGTTTGGATAGAAAAAAATTAAGTATTTGAAAAAAAAGATTTTTTTTTTATTTTGAAATGTTTCTAAGCTTGTTTGACAAAATCGCCAACACACACCACACCACATCAGACATCCAACATTTCGTTTAGTAATTAAAAATCGTTTCCATCATCCGTTTTCACTTATGTGTACCGTTAAATAATTAAGTAACCATAATGAGTGTTTTGATTTACGCATCACAGTAAAGGTTGGAAATAAAGTATTTTCACATACTTTATTGGTATGCAAAAGTATAAATTACCAAAAAAAAAGTAGGATACTTTATTATAAAGTATGTTTAGCAACCCTAGTTACAGCATACTTTCGAATATTACATACTATACAGGCCTTACAAGAGTGTCTAATTATACCTACAATGGAAGTACCCTACCTAGTAGATACTTAACATAACGAAGGGTGAAAGGCTAATTTTACTTAAGCGACACTTTGGGGCGTTAATGACTTATTAACATTTTTTTTTTTGTTAATGTCCTCTATCCATTGAGTCAGGCCCTACATATTTCGAATCGGCGAATTTTTCTGCGTCGATTTAGTATTCTCTCCTGTCAAGTTAAAAGTAGTGGTAGCCGAGTGGTCGAACGCACGCTTTGCAATCAAAGTGCGCAGGTTCTATCCCCGGCTCGCACCTCTGGGTTCCATGTGCGAATCTCATTTTCATCTGAGATTATCACTTGCTAAGAAACGGTGACGGAAAACATCGTGAGGAAACCTGTGTGCCCGGTATAATGGCAATAGGCTCGCCCCCTATTACATTGGGACCAAAATACATCGGCGAAGTGTGGGCGCACTGCAGTGCACCTCTGCCTACCCCTTCGGGGAATACAGGGGTGATGATGATGATGATGTATTTTTATTTAAAAAATGTCGTTGAAGTCAAATAGCCTTCCACCCCTCGATATAATATCGCCAGACAACACATACTCAGCGTATGATCCCAAATTAAGCTTAATACTAAGGGTACCATACAATGGACTGGAGGCGATCCTAGTTGGACTCGGACCAGAGCAAATTCCAGTCAGGCTATTTCCTATATTTTCCGCTGATGGGAATGGGTGATCCGAGCGGCCTAGCCTCAAACCACTACACCGAGCAGTCGTCAAGATAGATAAGATACTTAGATAAGTATAAAGTTTTCCCACCAACAATTCGATGCGTCTTACAGGGAAACTAGGTACTTATCCCTTACATGCCCACGGCCCTTTTAACATAAGTCAACAATCCTCCAAATGTATCGAAATTCCAAGCCGACTACATACCACCTCCGTAATTATTTTTAAGTAGGTACCATAGTATCCTACAATGCCACTAAATTGATCATAAATTTCTATCATATTGGAGGAGTTTGTGTGTAATTAATATAAATGTAATACATAAGCTATGAGGACAATAATTAGACATCTTATTGTAAAATGAACAATAGAGAAACCTTGTAGTAACTTAAGCTTAATTAAATAAATAATTACAGGAATGATTTCATCTTCTGAATACTGGGAATCATTTTAATAAACAATTAGAAAATTATATCATATCTTTTGAGTGATTAATATTCGATCTACAATCTATATGAACACATTATACAACCTCTCAACCGGTCAATAGCGAGACCGTGTAGACATAAGTTTTATCTTGCTCAACTGTCAGGTTTGTCGAGAAAATGACTGTTATAATAATAATAAATACATCATCACGCCTGTATTCCCCGAAGGGGTAGGCAGAGGTGCACTGTAGTGCGCCCACACTTCGCCGATGTATTTTTGGTCCCAATGTAATAGGGGGCGAGCCTATTGCCATTATACCGGGCACATTCTCCTTCAATACGAGGGAGATTTTTGGGCTATAGTTCACCACGCTGGCCCAGTGCGGGTTGGTGAACTTCACACGCCTTTCTATAGGCGTGCAGGTTTCCTCACGATGTTTTCCTTCACCGTTTCATAGCAAGTGGTAATCTCGGATGAAAATGACAGTTGAAAGAGATAAAACTGTCTACACGGTTATGCTAAGGGTGCAGTTATCAGCAAAGCGACATTTAGGCACTAATTCAATCCAGAGTACGGACAAAATGTAGGTGCATGAAACGTGCTTTACTTTGCCGTGAGAATTAGGTTGTAACTCACAAATCACAAACTACCAACGTACTTGATATTTTTTAATAAAATAACTTTATAAGACCTACGACCTATTTAGGAAATGAAAAGCTATTACCATATTGAAAATAAATACCCAAAATCTAAGAGATCTGCTAACATTTCTAATCATCAAACCGCTCCAAAAACGTTTATCACCAATATCACGGCGCATGAGCATCTTGGTGGCCCACTACGCGCACACTTGACGTGCAGACGAGTAGAGGAGGGACAAGTCACAACAATGGATGGGAAAGAAAGGTGGTCTCACCTCTTCACCAATATGTAGGTAGGTATACATAAGTCATTATCTATCCTCCCATTAGAGATGGGTTAAAATCGTGTCGATATCGGATATCAAATTTAAATGTCGGATTCTGAACAGAATCCCTCTTTTTTTTTTATTGGAAGAAAAATTGTTAATCTTTAAGGTTTAAATGTTCTACAGTGTGATTATAAATAGAACGTAACTTTTAAAAAAAGAAATTAAGAAAACAGTGTTAATTTAAAATTTCCATTGTGTGCAGGTGATTTTCAGACATATCGGTCACAACATTATCATATTTTCTCGGTTTTTTCTCTAACAGGTATTATAGGAACAGTAGACACTTGCTCACGGGGCGAGTAGGTATCTACTTACCACGTTGTTATTCACTGATAAAACGCACCCTTGATAAAATGGCGAAATAAAACAATTTTCAATATACTTAGGTATAAATTTGGTACCTATAACCCGACATTGGATTTCCAAAATCCGACATTCCTACTTCCCACGCCAGAAAGGGCAAAATAACAGTCTGCGAACGATGGGTGTCCCATCACGTTATCATGTTTACATCTTGTTGAACTTGTTCTGCGCCCTCCTTCGGCGGGCGCTGCGGGCGGCGCGCGCGCGGGGGAGCGGCGGGCGCGGGGGGCGGGGGGGCAGCGCGGGGTCGCGGAGGGCGCGCAGCTGCAGATGCAGCCGCTGCTTGCAGAACTCGTAGAACTCTATCTCCCGCGTGAAGTTGGCCCGAACTATCTGCTTGACGGCCTCCGCGACCGGCGGCTTGAACGCGTTGCGGTTTATCCGATTGAAGGTATTCAGTTCTTCTGTAAAAGATAAGTTCAAGTCTGAAAATCGCTTGCAGACTGTGGCGATCCTATTGGTAAGCTTGTCATTATACCATGCTTGCTCACCACACACACTGATCTACGCGCATGCATGATAATAGGCATGAAATTAACATTTAGTTTTCTTCTATTCGCATTTAGCCCAGGTGTGTTCACACCCAGGATTATAACTACCGATTCCGTCTTAATTTTGAGCACTTCCTTACTGCTTTTCTGCAGTTATTTGTTACCCACACGGGTTATTTGTAAGTAGGTATACTTTCTTGATCACCTACCTAAGTATGTTTTTTTCAATCATATTTTATTTCAGTAAGTTTTATTTCATTTCCAGTAATACCACCAGACAACACACATCGTATGATCACAAACCAAGTAACCCTTGTACCACACCAGGTGCCATGCGATGAACCATGGACCCGCAACCACCCCGTGCACCACTGGACCTTCCCCGTCCTCGTCATTTTTGCTATCGTAATGTTATTAGGTTGGTATATCGAATGTCACTGACCCCAGTACATCCGCAGCGCGCCCTTGAAGAACCTGGGCACGTACCGCTCGAGCGCGGCGAGGGTGCCGTTGATGTCCTCAAGCACGCCCACCACCGCATACTGCTGCTCCACCACACGCTTCGCGCGCTGCAGAGCCTCCGCACTGTTGAAGGGACTGAACAAAAACAGACAAAATCATTCAAAGACAACGTGTCTTGAGGTTATAGCAGGAATTCATAATCTTAAGTCTAGTCTTTAACAAGTAAGGCCCAGATCACAAAACACTACTTACATAATCTTATTTCTGAGTAATGACTCCTAGGTAATCATATTATTTATAATAATCTGTTGTATACGTAAAGTGAGGGTAAAAATAACTCCTAAAATCTAGCATCACCCTAGTTTGGGGGCTGACTGACAAATTATTATTTGTAACGCCTTAATAATTTTCATAGCAACAAGACAATAATATTCATGTCCGTAAGAAAACGTTAGGCGTCGTTATGAGTCCGATTGCTTACTAAAATACGTTGCCAGAGAATGGCACGTGGCTGTCAACGATCGACGCACGGGTTCTGTTTGGTGAAATCACTCACGTGCATTGTGGCTCGTGTCCGCAGAAGAAGAGGGTCTGCCGGCGGTGGTCACCGATACCCTCGTGTGTCTCGCCTTCGATGTACCGGCACTCGCGATCCCCACTCAGCACACACGTCTCAAAGTCCTGCAATTGACAAAAAAAGTCTTTTATACCTCCTCTATAAGCTTTTTTTAATATATAAATATCTCAAATGCGATTTCAGAGATAAGAAAGAGACAGACAGAGACGGGGTGGGAGGGAGAGTGAAAGAGGGGGGAGAAAGCAGTGGGAGTCTAGGTGGTAAAATATCCGCCTTGAACACAAGGGGTGCAAGTTCAAATAAGGCAATAGAACCGCCTCCTATTACATTGAGACCAGAATAAATCGGCGAAGTGTGGGCGCAGTGCAGTGTACCTCTGCCTGCCCCTACGGAGAATACAAGAGTGATGATGCATCGATGTACATAAATGAGATTTCAATTATCCATTCAGCTGGATTCATTTACTTCTAGAAATGGATTATAAACAAAATGTTTAATCAATATTTCTTGTACAATATTAAACGAGGGGCTATGCGTGCCGTAATCATATTGGCACCGTTAACTATTTATTTTCAGAGCATATTCTGTACAATCATCGTTTAATTACTGTCCGCTTATTAGATCACAGGTGGGACTAAACACTAGACACGTTGGAGTTAGTTTTTTTCATAAACTAATTATAATGTTAAACTTTTTGTTCCCGCAAAACTAATTTATTTTTTCCATGACAATACAAATACCTCTAATACCAGTTCTGTGAGGCTCATAAAATGTAGCAACTTGAGAATGTGTAAAGCTTTTAATAGTTACTGGTACAAAAATATAAGTTCCAGGATGTGATGTCTGATATATTTAAACGTAGAAAAATCATTTGTTGTTCAGAACTCTCGATAATATAGCAGCCGAAACGTAAGATTACTGATCTACAGGGGTCAAAAACAAAGGCGCATTACTTTGAGCGGCACTAATAATATTTTCTATGAGTACACTAACGGTGGAAACTTATATTCTGTCTAATCCGTGAATTCACGGATGTCACCCGTTGGTGAATGGGTAAAATGGTCTATCTACTCCATTTTTGCGAATGTAGGGACGCACATGAGTGAGTTTACCTTTGAGGATAGGGCTAACAGTCACAGTTAGCTAACTGTTATTTTGATGTCAACTGACATTTTGGTTATCCATAGAATCTTACTACAGGTTCGCTAACTACCGCTTCTCTGTTAAAAATATAATGGTTTCGGCCATAACCATACTCGAATAAAGCTATAGTAGGTACATAATTGAGTTCTACATAGGCAAGTGGAAACATAAGAACTACCTATAAAAAATCAATGCATACCGTACACCCAATATTGTTGTTTGAAAACGCCGTCAGACCAATAATTAATTTTCTAATATGAACAGCAATAGTTTTTTCAACACATCAAGATAATGGAAGCCTACACCGCCTCTCTAGACTTTCGTTTACATATTTAGAACACTACCCCGAGCGGTGTGTGATAAGAATGAATGAAAACATGGTAGAGATAGTCCCCATGTTAATCTAGAAGTGAAACTTGTAGGAGGTTGTAGCAGTTAATTGAATTTCGGCTTTACTGGCACAAATCAGTATCAGACCATTATTAATGAGATTAAACATAATGTTTGGCGGACTACATTATACTTTACACCAATACTTATGTAGGTAAGTAGTTTATTAATTATACATACATCATTCATTGTGTCTTCTTGAGATATAATGATGAATGAAGCACATAGTTGCTTGGTTTAATTTCATTTATAACCGAATTAGGTCACCGAAAACCGATGAAATTACTATTTAATATCTCAGATTCTTAAACAATTGCGTAAAATTACTGACTAACTTATTTTCATACTAAAACAACGACCAACAGGGTCAGCATGGCCGTGTAGACATCCTTTTTATCTCTTCCATCAGGCCGATCTGTCGAAAAGGTGATGTTCGAAAAGGCTCAATGTGATGTCATATGCTCAACAAGTCTGACAGTTGGAAGATATAAAACTTATTTCTACGCGGTCATGATAAACCTGATGATAGCTACCTGTAGATAGTAAAACAAACAGTACCTACAACAAGAGCAACACTGTATCGGGACTTACTTACGCATTAAGGTGAGCACAAGCAATTAGTCTATACAAACAGTTTATACAAGCATCTCGTTAAGCACTCTAAACTAATTTATCATTCACATCAGTACATTAACCTAATTAATCTATGAGTCGTTAGAAGCTAACAGCAATTTCTACGATTTGCCTTTCAATGTAACCTGTCAGTCGTGAGCTTTGCTTTTATTCGAGTCATGTCGATCGCGAGCCGTGGCCGACTGATCTCGAGAAATCGGGACCCGAGACCATGGGATTCTGAATGGCACGTTTTGACAGCTCTAACGGAAACCATCATTCAAAAATAGAAAATTCATTATAGCGGCAAGTGTGAAATCGGAAAATCCATTCCGGTCGCATCCGGAATCCGGACACTACGAATCGCAAATTAACCGTAAAGTAGGTAAGTCGGTAGAAATTCCCACAACTATGGGAACTGCGACTTCGCAATCGGGTAGAATAATGGCTGTTGAAATGCTCTTTCCACTATGATTTATACGCGGCCGAGACGAGAGTTGTTTTTCAAATTATGTGCGATAGTATGGGCTATAGTAAAAACTAAGTACGCTTGCCAATTACACTGTTCATAGCACATTCATGCTGAAGGGCTTACTTAGGCCGTTTAAGAGATAGGGTTGAATACTTCAAATATTTAAAACATTTGTCTAAATGTAATGAGTATGTACGATCGCGAATGTCCTCAAAACAATAATGGTGCTGTAGAGAGTAAAAAAAATAGGAAACCGAGTTCATATTCTAATTAAAGGTGTAGGTGTATTTATTCAAAAACAAAATATTTTACATAGTCAACAATTTTCTAATAATAATAAAAAATTATATACCCCACAGTCCCCCATCATTGTCGGGCGGTAAGGTGCCCAGAACGCTGGGAAATAATTAAATAAATATCGCCAGACAACACATACAAGTTATCGTATGATCCCAAATTAAACAAAGTTGGACGATGGGTACTATACAATGCATGGAGGCGATCCCCGTTACTTGGGGGACAATTCCGACAAGGTCATTTGCGAAACTTTCCTCTGGCTAGAATCGTACCCGCAACCACTCATTGCAGTGAGCCGAACGCCTTGCGCTCAAATCACTAGACCAACTAGACCACTTAATATTAATATTATGATAACGATAATCAGGTGTCTTTTCCAAGTTCGCGCTATGAGTTAGTGACAGCCCTGGCAAGGATCAACTCCTGCGCAGTTAACGGGGCGCGCACGTGACCGATTGTATGACGATTGATCCGCAAATTGGGGGACGATCAACCCGCCGTTTACAATAGTTTTTCTAAGAAGCCAGAGCTGCTCACGTTCGAAACAAAAAGATAACGTAATATCGTTATATTACGTTATCTTTTTGTTCGATTCGTTCCCCTAAATACTTAATCTTCGAGCAAGATATTTGAAACTTTAGACCCGCCGAACGGGAATCCGCAAGTTCACGACGAGTAGGTACTTATTCACTCATTTGGAATGTAGAATAACATTCTGATCTCTGGTAATCTAGAATGGTAGAAGGTAACTTAAAAATATGTCCACATAAAAATCCAATAAAATTAAAAAATCTGCTTTTCCATTATCGCAAATTCCACCTGTCAATGTCGCAAAGTAGACTAAGCACCTACTTAAAATTACATTAAAATAGGCTTGAAAACCGTTCACAATTAGGATATAAATTACAAAAAGAATAAGGACCCCATAATAACATTGCAACATTTTTCATTAAGTACCTACATTTTCTATAGCAATGAAAGAAACAGTTCAGTCAATTCGTAAAACGATTTGCGTGTGACTTTCAACGTATTCAAATAAAAAGCCATCAAACGAACAAAGATTATATCATGATAGAGTATAAAAAGCGTAATTGACTCAACGTTTTCTCTATGCCATTGACGGTGACATGTATCTCTTAATAAGTTGGTAATTACATGTGTATTATACGCCATTTTTATGTCTCATCCTTTGTTAACTGTGAGGACTATTAGAAACTAAATCACTAGGTACATATCCTACTGGCATTCGACGTAATTCAGCCCGACGATTTGTCTCGTCATTGGTAAAAGCGTGCTTCGATTTAGCTGACTAATAATGATCAAGGATAATCGATTTGACGCATCTTAAACTCTTGTCTTCCTCGGGCCTTGAGAAGAGTAATAAACAATAGCCGCCCCAACACAACACGTGAGAAACCTTGGAAATGACCATAGATGACAAGTCATGTTTTTTTTGTGTAATAAACCAGTTACATTCTTAATACCAGATTAAAAAGTACCTATATTTGAAGATTAGCAAATAAAAAGATATCGACTCTGAGTATTGTGATATAATTAGTCATTGGTATCCACTTAACGACGACGTTATTAAAGGTTTATAAGTTTTTCTTGCCTTGCTAGAGTCACGGAATGACTTTTTAATTTTCGTATTCGATATCAAACCATTTTCCAAATTACGCAACTACAACACTGATCTTGAAATCAGCTGGTACAGGAGGGTAGAGTTAACCTCTCCATATGATACACCTATGTTAAAAAAAATACCAATTGAATTGAGAACCTCCTCCTTTTGAAAGTCAGTTAAAGAGTGTAAATTATAATGCCGTCTCGATGTAAGGCTAATATATCAGCTCAAAAACAAACGTGCTTTTTTCGAATCAAAAATATTTTTTGAATAAAAGCAAGTAAATAAAACCTCCAACGAACACGCACCGTTATTATATGGGTAAGTAAATACTGAAATTACCTTTTTCAACCAGGCGGGATCCGGCAGTGGCAAGTCCGGGAAGGCTCTCTTCCTCTCTACGTAATACCAGGGCGCTCTCACGTAGTAATACCATGAGATGACTCGCTCCACAGGATCCCGTACTACGTTCACGTAGATCGGAGTCGGGTAGCCGTATCTTAAAATAAAAAAAGGTAATACTTACTTTGCAAGTAAGAACTTTGAGTCAAGTCTGTGTCTAATTAATAATACCCACGTATGCTACTAAATTACCAAGGCACTCTTAACATCAGTCTATTAGAAAATGTATAAACACACAAAATATATTTGTATTATTGTAAGTTATCTATAGAAATCAATGTTTACACACATTCATTTAAATGTATCATATAATTTCAATGTTCAATGTTGCATATACAATTTCTAACCTATCTTCAAAGCAAGCAGATCAATAGAAGACGTCAAAACAAAGCTAGAAATTGGATCACAAGATGTGTAACGAATTATTCCGGCCCCATTATCGCAGCGACTGACTGAACAATAGTGCAATTTACACACACTTTGCACGCAAACCGTTTGTGTACTATAATTGTAGAATACTAGAGAGTCGCCTGTCGTATAAAGGCCTTCCTACACATATCTCGATAATGCTACGAGACTAGCTTACCCGATACTATTAGCTTCGAGACGATTTGATCAACACTTACTCTATCACCAGCTCATGCTGAGCCAAACGCCTTTCGGCACAGCTCGCACTGAGATCCACAACATCCACTCACTACAACCTTATATGATGTACTCTAAGGTCTTATTTTTACTATAAGAAGTATGTACCCACTTTTGTATCTTTGTGTGTTCCTTACTTTTACTTTCTCATGTATGTACCCAATTGTGTAATTGTGTATCTTTGTGTCTGTGCCGAATAAACTTTTTTCTTTCTTCTTTCTTATCACAATTTATACGTTCGCTGGGACTCGATTGTAGCAAGCGTCTACGTAAAATGATTGTAATACAAGTAAGTAGAGTCATCAAAGGCGGCGGTAGTACAGTGACACAACCATTGTTTAAACAAACACATTTTACTTTGCCTGCTAAGTGTACTACCGTCATGATGATGAAGACGATGAAGACACTTATGAATACACTTATGAAGACGATGAAGACACTTAACAATTAGCTTGCAAATATTTTACGTTAACGATAGTGATAAACGAGGGTAGAACACGCCTAAAGCTCATGCTAGAGTTTGCTTATTAGAATACTTGCCAACACTAAAAATATTTATATGAAAAGGAAATTAATCGTGTTTGTAAATTGTTAAATATGTAAATATTTTGTCTTGGTACGTAAATAAAATATGAATTATTGTTGACACATAATTGAAAAGGAAATTTTAAATTAATAAACCCAATATAATCAAGGCATTTTCCCTGCTTTTGGTGTATGATTTTAATTAAACTCTGAAAAAACAAAGCCAAGCGTCACTGTTGTGGAGTAGCCCCTTTATAATTGAAGCTGCAATTAATGTCCATTACATACATTAATCATGTTACGCTCTCGTCCCGATACCACCAATACAGTTTGGTGCAATTTGATTGATGGTACACAGCCCGCGGCACCTTTTAAGATCTAAATAGTACAACCAGTCAATACGTAGCAGATAATTTGAGTATCAGTGTCGTGAATGATAGTTTTAGGTTTGTTTTTGTTGGGTATCCATGTTTTGGCGCCCGGGGCCGTTATTTCACGGACAATTTTACGGTTAACTTGATCCCGAGATTAAGAATATCGCTTTACTATAATATACTGAAGATTTCACAACTGGTTGCGTAGTAGGAATGTTGTAAAAATCTTCACTGTTAGTGATGTACAGATAAACTGTAAATATTGCACCCGAGTCAAGTGATTCTTCATTGTTGGGCCCGCTATGACACAACTCGTTTCTGCTTGAAGTTTATGTTATCTGTGACGAAGCAATTTATCTATTTTCTCGTCAGCAGCAGAGGTTATATTTTTAATGTTGATTAAATTTGTTGACAACATTAAAAAGATTACTATAAATTACAGCAGGAATGAACAGAAACAATAAATAAACGCGATAGAAATCAGAAACAAATTGTTGTATTTATTAGTATATAATGGAAATTTCAGATTTTAATACGATTAGTGACTATATTCATAATTTAAGAAGAAGCTTACCAGATTGAAAAAAAAAGGAATATTCTGATTCTGTCTGAAGGAAAATTAAGCGAAGATTATTGAAACCATTGGCGGTTGGGTACCTGGTAAAGTTGGTGTGGCACACGTGTTTAATGTAGGAGGCTGGCGGCGAGTAGGCGGATACCAGACCAGCCAGGGCTTGCTGGTCGGCGGGCGCCAGGCGGATCGTCTCCACGCGCTGTACTGCGTCGCGATGAAAACCTATAAACGGAGGTTGACTGTCATCTCATGCTAATATAGATAGATAACTCTTTATTGTTCCACCGCAAAAAGTATTAATATTACACACAGTTTACACAGAGGCTCACAATGGGCGGCCTTATCACTAAAAGCGATCTCTACCAGACAACCTTAGGATGGCGTGGATGTAGTGAATTGATTAAGGCGGGGGAGTACTTAAATTATCAACTATTTACTGTTATTATCCATTAGGATAATAACAGTAAAAAGTTTAAGAAGTACACATATATATAAATACATACATACACTATAACATCCTACATACATACATACACAAACACATACATAAACAAATCGATATAATCGGTAGACACTGGTAGACAGTTTCAATTAATACAATACTAATATAAAGGAAGCGGTGGTAAGGCCCCACATGATAAATAAATATAATATTACCTACTAAACCACATAAAAAATATATTTAGTTTCTCTTCCCGGTTTTAAGAAATGACATCCTTTTAAACGATTTTCTTAAACACGAGATTGTAAATGAATGGGTATTAAACTTAGTTAATCGCTAAAAGCATTAAGTACATTAATCCAACACCGCTAAACCTTTAATGTTGGCAATCAAGATCTTAATTAAGTAAAGTTTAAACCCATATAGATGTATTATTTTGATAAGAAACCGTTATTCCGTCTGATAAATACAGCTTAAACAAATAATCATAAACTTGTTTTCATAATATATTTTTGCTAAACGGTATCCATATCGCGCACATTAAGTAAGCAAACGCATATATTTAAGCAAGATGTTTATACTACGAACACGAGCCCTGTTGGCATTTCAGCTCTTGTAAGTACAGAAATAGCAGCATAACATTGTAACACTTTAAATTTATATCGTATAAACGTTACTAGTTGAGGGGGAATGTGCCAAGTGTGGGTGCACTACAGTGCACCTCTGCCTACCCCTTCGGGGAATACAGGCGTGATGATGTATTTATTTATTTATTGATGTTACTAGTTTGTATTACTTTAATAAATTAAACAATAAAGAGTTTTATATCTCTCTATCATAACTCACCAAACTGATTCCTAATAGCGAGCCGTCTCAGCAACTCCATGAATGTCTGACTGCCGACCTTAGGCACCCGGTTAAAGAAAAGCAGGTCCATGCCAGCCCGAGCCGTGTTGTTCAGCTGCCATGGATCAGGCACGAGCAGTTCGTCCATGTACTCCTGGTCATCCTCTTGTTGGGACTCCTCGGGCTCCGCTTCGAGGGTACGCTGGGGTTTGCTGCGCTCCTGATAAGAACAGAAAATCTGAATTACTTTTAGTCGTGACCAAACTGCATCTATCTCGATTATAAGCTGTACTACAAGTAAAAAAAAAAAAAAAAAAAATGTACTAGATAAGCCTAATGTCTCAGGCATGTTCTACCAGCCAACCTTAGAGTGATGTAGAGAGAGAGAAAAACAATCTAATTAAGTGGGCGCAAGAAATAAAAGACGCGAATGCAAACAGAGAGAAGGAGACTGATGACTACATGAATATATGACTGCATTGAACATAATGCCGTCTTGCTTACATTATGTCCGTAAGAGGGATGGCAATATAATTATTTTAGTATCATTTAGTTTGGTGCCAACAGAATTTACATCATTGTCTACGTAAAATATTTAATAATCGCTATAAATGATTGGTGAGGGCTAATTTACGTTATAATATCAGAAATCAGAAGAAATAATAATTGCTGTACGAATATTAGACTGTAGCAACTAGTCACCCCTACTGAGAGTATATAAATTAAGCTCATGGTGTACTTACTAATAGTCTTTGAATGAAAAATAGCGAGACCATACTATATAGTATCCTATACCCCTCTCTTCACGATGGTTATTATTTCTTGATGATTTATGACACCCAGCTCAGGGGCTGTCTCACAGCTATGTAAAACTTTTATGATATTTATGAATGGAACTCGGATATATCAGTGTATTTGAGAACAATTTGACACTAAATTAAATAAACTGTACTCTTGTTCTTTTCAAGGCACTCATGTAGATAGAATCAATATTTAATAACTTATTTTAAGCAATATTTTGAGTACCTACTCTCCGATTTAGTTTAGTCGTAAGTAGGCTGTATACACGATTGTCATTAAAAGCAATAAACAGTGATTTCTAGAACGCGCATAAAACTGATACTCAGACAATATGTAATCCCTCTCAGACACTTCCCGAATGCCTTTATACCTCAATAAAATCCGTGGAAAATACAAATGGATGTCAACCCTAATCCCAACACTGTTTCCACGTACACCTGGTGTTATTTAAATCAGGAAGAGGGTCGTAATGGGACCGGCTCTGTGGGTAGATTGACAGATATAATTGACGTCCGTAAATAAATACTAAATACTGTTAAGGATTTTTTTTATTAGGTAGAGTAAGTACGAAATTCACAATTTGTATAAAAAACAACAGACAGTTTTCTTTCTTTGTTATTCGAATCTTAAATAGCATCTGCCATATTTTTTGAAACGTTTTACGTGCGTTATCTGTAAACACTGTCTCCATTAAATGTTTACGGTATGGGTATTCTCTTTATATTACTTTTAGCAATAAATGTTGGTGTAAAAACTACTTTTAAATTTGGAATAAATGGAGCTAGTATTTTTTTATTTATTCTTGAATTATATACCCCCAAATTTATAGAGATTTATGAGCCATTTACAGATAATATGTAGAACAGTTTTGTATCTCAAAATGCCACTGTAAGTAGCTTGTGGGTGTATTGCATATTTTTTTAATAAGATGGTAGATATATTAAAAATAAGAGTTAAATTATTTGACGTCAACTCTGTAAATCGATAAGTAATTGATATATGAGCAGGATTCGACATGACAAATGTTACGATATATTGTTTATCGATTTTCGTAGTTCTCAACGTGAAATGTTTATGAAATATATATTTTTAAAGTAGATTCTGAACGTAAATCAACGCCTAGTTACCTATCCACTCTATCCGCATGTAAAAAACGGGACAGCGGCAACCGACACAAGAAACGGCCTTTAAATAGGTTGGTTAAATATATTTGTGCTGCAATTTCGATTTATTTTCTAAGAATCAACTTAGAATAGGAACGTGTTTCCGTAGCCGGTGGTTGCGATCACGACCGAGGAGATTTGACTCCATTGTGAACCCGCGGCTCAATGTTGGAGGCATTCCTCCGACAATAGGGCGGTAATAGCCTGTTACTGCATTCAACACAGTAGGTACAGTGGAATACCATAATTGTGGTAGGTAGGGTTCATGAGTATTAGGATAACTTCGGGATAATTGCGAAAATATATTCTTGTGACTTTTTTAAAGAGAGTAAAGCCGACCGAATGCAATAAATATATATATATATATTTAACGAGATTTGTATAGTACAAGCTGAGGGGTTTTTCATTGATTTTTCGTGAATTTTTTTTCGGTGTTGTTGATTATAATATTTTTTTAAACATTTATTTATTTATTCAAAACTCATTTGCAATATCCTTACAGATTAATCCAATGCGATATTGCAAGCTAAAATTATATTTATATATATACTGTTACACATTAATATTCTTTACCCCTTAAACAAGGAGAAACAAAAGGAACATGAGAGAGAAATAATAACAAACAATAACAATAGATTTTACACATTATGTCTGTTTACAATAGACCTTTGTACGGTTTCTGTAAATTTCGGCAGGCTACAGTTATATATGTCAATATCTATAGCAATTACATTAATGAGCCGAATGGCGCGCGACAAAGGAGCAAATTTGAGTAAATTCGTCCTCGCCACTGGCTCACTGAGTGTAGAGGGGTAACGGCGCGCACCCACATAACCAGTGGGGGCGCATAGCCGCAACTCCGCTAATACGGCCGGGTGGTGCCGCTGTCCACGTAGGACTTGCCACACATACGATATTATATTTATAATGATTATTTCGAATGAGAAAGTCTATAAGGTAAAACTGCTGTTGAACGGCTGTTCTTAAAAGCTTTTGTATTACAGGAATCGCATAAACAGACAGTGTTCACGATAAAGCCGTAATTATTGGACAGCCGGCTGTACCGTGTGAATAAAGCCTAGCCCTACGTGTACTACAATTAATTTAATTTGACTTACAGCGCCAGTGTTCCTCCTTATCGCCTCGAGTGCTTCTTTGTACTCTTGCGCAGACGCGAAGGCATGCTCCGTTCGATCCGTCTGAGAGCCTGGCAAACAAAAAAAAAATTATTTTATATCTCTATATGTAAGAAAAAGTAACCTATAATTTCAGTTTTAGCTATACCACTATAAGTAAATGAACAATAACTTTTATTCAATTTAACCAATTATAAATGGTATAGTTCATTAAATTATAACACAGTATACATGTTAAATTAAAAAAAAAAAAACCTTAGATAAAATACATCGTGCTCTTTTATTTAGAACGTAAATCGATCGGTACTACATTTAGTATCTACATTCAGATTTTATAGACGCCTGTTATGGTTCCCCTGAGGAAGCTATAAAATATTTTATAAGATTATATTTGCAGTCTAGGTGCAGCAGTGGTAAATGACCAAGCGTGAACATGAAACGAATTACATTGAAAATACCTACCAATTTACCTAGTGCACATTTAATTTTCTGCTCAACTCGAGGGAGATTTAGGCCATACTCCACCATGTGGCCCCAATGCGAATTGCTAAACTTCACATGCCTTTTTATAAACGATGTTTACCTTCACCGTTTAGCAAGTAGTAATCATTGTTGAAAAAGATAATCACACATGATATCCATACATCCCAGAGTTATCCCGGGGTTTGAAGCTGCAACCCTCGAGTTCAAGGCAGGCGTTCTACCAATTAGTCTAATATGTACTGAATAGATATGAAAAGTATTGAGTGAATTGCCACATATTAATGTGGAAATTCATATCATATTATTACTAATTAATTTCGTAATTATCAAATTATGCCGGTTGAATTTCAAGATGAAAATAAATAATGGTTACTCTGAGAGAAAAGGCCAAAATAATGATATAGGTTATGAATTGATTATAAATTAAATTACTAACACTAAAGCCGTTAAGTATGTTTTTTGCTCCCAAATTCATATTTACTTTGTAACGTTATTGCTGTAAAATCATTCCATTATCCAGCGGCGGTGTATAACAATAAGAAATTAAATAAAAAGCCATTTGGTTACCATTAAAGCGTGAACTACTAATAAGCCGTGCGAGATACAATCATAACGGCCCTGCACTCACTGGGGCGAGTGATATAACTTATATCTATACATCTATACAAATAAATAAAATTGGAGTGTCTGTTTGTAATATCAAAATAACACTTTTTTACCAAATGCGTATGAAAGTATACACGATACCTATAACGAAAACGCAATTTTAATTTTTTTTTGTCTGTCTTTCTGTCTGTCTGTTTGTTTGGGGTAAACTTCTAAACGGCTGAACCGATTTCAATGGGACTTTCACTGATAGATAGCTGACGTTCCAAGGCGTAACTTAGACTACTTTAATTTTAGAAAAAGCATTAGGGTTCCGCGGGAAAAACATAATACCCATATTTCCGGGTAATCTCCCTAAAGTCCACGCGGGCGAAGTCGCGGGCACAGCTAGTCAAAAATATAATCTTTGTACAAATGTATAAAGATTGAATTACCTACTGTGGTATAAGCTACACGACAAATTCGCTCGCGTCCTCGATTACATGTTGAATAATGTACTTCTTTAATGTGTTAATAAAGTCCGTTTTGGTGTTGATAACATATTTTAACGCCCGCGCCCGTTTTGACGCGCCTACGCCCGCAGGTCATAAAATAAAAACCACACCTTCATTCCGAATAATAACGGCAACTAGGCAAATAAATATCACGGCCGCTTTAATATGTGTATAATAATGATATTGGAGAAAAAGTGTAGGAATGAACGACGAATCGAGTGAAGCGGATAACATCCGGCGGCGCAAGCGTAGACTGTCGTGAACATGACATCAAGCTCGCAATGATTGCTCCGAATCGCGAATTAACACGTAAATTGATACCAAAACTAAATTATCGCGAGCCAAATAATTGTGCCCACACTTTCTACTCTAATAGGCGCTAGATTCGCGTGGATAAAACCCATGATGATTTGCAAATCAGTGATACTCAATTTGGTATACCTACTTCATGTTACAATTAAATTAATTCTACGAAAAATCCATGACGTTGCTGTCTGTCTGAATAGCAGTCCTCGCTGACTCATTAAGTTCAATCCTTTATATTTTTGAGTGTTAAATTACATAATACCCCATTTATATGTATCAATCACCATTAGCTTTTATGTACATCTATTGTTACTACTGTAAGGTACAAAAACTACAAATTAAACTGCAAAATAATACATCATCATCACGCCGAAGGGGTAGGCAGAGGTGCACTGCAGTGCGCCCAAACTTCGCCGATGTATTTTGGTCCCAATGTAATAGGGGGTGAGCCTATTGTCATTATACCGGGCACATTCCCCTCAATACGAGGGAGATTTTGGACCATAGTCCACCACGCTGGCCCAGTGCGGGTTGGTGAACTTCACACGCCTTTCTATAGACGTGCAGGTTTCCTCACGATGTTTTCCTTTACCGTTCAGCAAGTGGTAATCATTATTTAAAATGACATTCGCACATGAAAATTATCTCAGAGGTGCGGGCCCGGGATTTGAACTTGCACCCCTTACGTTCAAGGCGGGCCACGAGGCTACCACTGCAAAATATTTATTGGTATTGCGTGTTCTTCCTGGCCCCATACCACCTTCTTGTCTTGCAGCAATGTTTTTAATATTTCTTTCAATTTTCGAACTCAGTTAAGTCAGTACAACATTTTTCAATACTTTACAGGTACATTTTACATAACAATACTTTAACTTGTTAACGCCCCTGGGGGGCAATTCCCGCAAGATGAACATCATCTCTAATTCGACATATTTCGAAACGAAACGAAAAATACAACGATTTTATATATTTTTTTATTTTACGTTTTGTGTTGATATAATTATGTCGAATTAGGGATGATGTCGATCATTCGAGAATTGGGTCCCTGTTGTCAACTTTTGACACGAAGGGATTTATAATTTTTATATTGTGTGATTCCTATCTAACCAACTATTGTCCTATCGATGTTCCTAGTTACATCCAAAATAAAATACCATATCCTAAATTTGCAACTGCTAGACATTGATATTAATAAATACATATGATTAATAACATCCCCTATATTGCAAGCAAGTGAGCTAAGTGCAGCCTGCATGCGAAACAAGATCGCAATAAACAAGTTTCATAATATTATCTTCGACGCCCATTATGCATGCGGTGAAGTTCAAGATTGTATGCTTTCCCACCGCGCGCCGCGTTACGTCATAGATTATTTAATGGGCAAGTACCGCTCAATAATGTCTTTGTTATAAAACTCCGTTATTAGAAGTTAAACTGTTTTGTGATTTCTTGTGTGATAGGATGACATTTAATCAAGTGGAATATGCTATAGAAGCTCTATACGTAATCGCTGTACACTGAACACCTCTTAATCACAATATATTTAATATTTAACCAATGCAGGCTACTACTACTACTACAGTCCTCTTAAGGTCCCACTGCTGGGCACGGGCCTCCCCTCAATGCGAGGGGGATTCGGGCCACCACGCTGGCCCACTGCGGGTTGGTAGACTTCGCACATCTATCGAAAACTAGTCAAGTTCCCTCAGACGTGCAGGTTTCCTCACGATGTTTTCCTTCACCGTTTCATAGCAAGTGATAATCTCGGATGAAAATGAGATTCGCACATAAATCCCTGAGGTGCGAGCCGGGGTTTGAACCTGCACACTTCGATTGCAAGGCGTGCGTTCGACCACTCTTGAAATGCTCAAAAAATTAGGAACCTGTGAGCAATTTTTTCTTTATACGATCATCAAAATGACTTTCAGTGTACAAGCTTTTATTAAATTTCACAGCACAAAATACAAATCATATCGACATTAAGAGCAATCATTTTGAATACAAATAGCGCCTAACAATGGAAAAGTAGTGAAAGAATTTTATGCTTTTTGTCCATTCTGACTACTAAGTCGCGGACATGCAATTATGTGCATACATAAGTGCGGTAGCCGCCTCTGTTACAGCCTTCATGCGGTATCTAAATGGACGATCGGATCGTAACAACCATTGAAAAAAGGCCCCGAGAAATCCTCGTGAGAGGCTAATTATTTTTTTTTTATTTATTTATTTTATTGGTTTACCAGCGCTTATACACACTAATACTTACAGCTAGGTTTAAGACTAATACAGTAATATCATTAAGTGTGACAAACAAATTATAGGTAAACACCACTTGCAATACGGAACAAGAATTATGAACACACAGTAATAGAAATATAATAATAATAATAATGTACTATTTATCCACCTTCTGAGCATAGACTATTTGCACCTAGGTGCGTTTAAAAAACTTTTTTTAATCTTACTGAGTGAGTCCATTCCCAGGTCAATAAGATCACTACAGCTGTTCAACAACTTACACAGTCTTGGTATAGGGGAGTTGGCTCCTTGTACGGATCTACGGAAAGGGGGGCACAGAGGGGTAATAGGAGTGCGAGGGATTCGTCGGGGAACTCGAAAAGTAACCATATTTAATAGGGGTGGGCAATCAATTTGGTTAAGCAATAATTTAGCCAAAAAGGTTAGGTCTAGTAAGCGTCGCCGTTCTTCTAATGTAGCCATTTTGAAATGCGTCAACCGTTTTTCGTAAGAGCGGACACTTTTCGAGATACCATTTTTAAAAGCGAGATGCGAGACGAATTTTTTTTGAATCCGTTCGATTCTAAGGCTGTGCGTAGAAAAATGCGGCCTCCATACAGTGCTACAGTACTCTAATATGCTCCTCACTAAAGTATTGTACAGAAGCGATTTTACTTTTATTGTTTTGAAGTCCCTAGTATTTCGATTAATAAATCCCAGCATTCGTGATGACCTTAATTATGTGGCGTATCTTGTAATCAATGCATATCTGTCAGCGGAACTTAGTGCTGGTGTCGTTAATTATATACGAGTATATAAAATAGCTTACAAAAAAGCAAACGTACGGAAGGTCAGTTAGTCAGGCGGACAGACGGACCGATAGCCAGGTTCGAAAGACAGGCAGTCGGACATACGGACAGACGGACAGATACACGGAAAGACGGTCAAACAGACATAGCAAAATCACGATGCTTTCATTCATTTGTCAATAGCACTCAATAAGTGCGTGCTGTTACCATTGTGATTCTGTGTTCAGTTCACGGAAAACCTTCGTAAACGTCTACTACTACTACTAAAGCCCTTTTTAACGTCCCACTGCGGGGCACGGGCCTCCCCTCAATGCGAGGGGGATTCAGGCCATAGTTCACCACGCTGGCCCGGTGCGGGTTGGCAGACTTCACACATCTATCGAGAACTAGTCAAGCTCCCTCAGACGTGCAGGTTTCCTCACGATGTTTTCTTTCACCGTTTCTTAGCAAGTGATAATCTCGGATGAAAATGATATTCGCACATGGAACCCAGAGGTGCGAGCCGGGGTTTGAACCTGCGCACTTTGATTGCAAAGCGTGCGTTCCACCACTCGGCTACCACTGCTTGTTGGTAAACGTCTGCGATATCAAATAGTTGTGTGAACTTAGTTCTGTTTTCGTAATCTCTTAAGTACTCAACAACTCAATGCATGCTTTTTTTATATCCGTTGTGTGTAGTAAATACAATAGCGTTCAACAAAAAGTGGTAATTGCGTTTTATAGTGTATAAAGGAAACGCCATTTTTTGCTGACGCGTAAAAACTTACGTAGGTAGGTAATACCTACATTAAAATAACGACATTTTAATGGAACCGTGTATCTCGTGTGTATATGACATATGAAATGAACGTTTAGACAAATTGTTTATGTACAACTTTAGATTTTGCGCAAATAAATTAATTTACCATTTGGGCACATAACAACAGGAAGCCTATGATATCTACTGTCTACTTTATTTTTAAGAGGTGTTTTACATCACACCTAATCACTATCCGTGCAGACTCTTTGTCTGCTATTCCAATAAGTAATGCGTATTTTGTAAGGTTTAAGTTTACCATGTCAATTTCTTTTAGATCAACTTATTTTTTCTTAATACTAGAAAGTGCACAGGTAGATACTGTATAGGTATATGGATAAAGCTTTTTTGTGCTATCGTCTCTATTTATTTCAAATTCTTTGCCACCTCACCTAATACCGCACAAAGTAAAGTAAAGGCAGCAAATAAAAGCCACACAATACAAATTACCCTCAGTAAGTATAACAGTATTGAGGCAAAGGTGCTGTCTGCTCTCATGAGAGTTTCTTGCCGGCTCTTGTCAGTGGAAGCAGCATTCGGAACCGGTGGTAGAATCTGACTATTTTTAAGTGCTTTTTGGCCTACACGAATAAAAAAATAATTGATATTGCTTTTAAGTATATCATTCTCTTATGAGAAGTACTAGTATCATTTTGTGTAGGTATCATAGATATCGGTATGTATCAGACATAGGTATGTAGCAATGGATATAGCTAGGATAGAATCACATTCTCGTGAAATTGGCCGTACTGTAGCCACTCTACTAGAGCGGTAAATACACACGGTCAGGACATTCGTGGGGTTAGATAGGTTAACTGATACACGTCCCGAGCTAACGAGCTACACGCCGAGACGCCGTAGATACCTACATACTGTGCTTTCGCAGAATATCAATGGATTCAACAGTACTCTTGCAAATATTCGTGTAAACAATTTTAATTGATGATAATCGATGTATGTGGTACGTAGAGCCGTTGATTTCTGGCGAATGCAAGGACTGAAGATGCGTTGTTTCTTTTAGATGCTTACATTTGCCATTAAAACAATGGTGCCGATTTTATTGGCATCACATTTAACTACAATAAATTAAGTGTAAAGGCCCCAAGTCGACTGTCTTTACTTTACAAGTCAAGAAAACAAAATATTTTATTAATACTTGCTAGATTATGACTAGTTCTTTTTTACGCAATGAATGAACTAAGACGAGTTAAATAATCACATTTGTTCTGTGAAATGCTTTGCCTTGCCATTGTTAATTGAAATAGAACATCACTAGTAGTACTACTCCGGCCTACAGTTACACTGGGCGTTTATGGGCTGTATCTAATTAACGACAAAATCGTTAAATACCGTTGGTTCACGATACAATACGTACTATAAATTCCAAGATTTATCTCCTCTCATTCCATTTGTTCGAATTCAGTTCGCAAAAAATGCATGAAATCGGAATCATCTATTTATGCTTTTTGCCCTAATTTACAAGCGAGAAACGGCAGGCTTTTTTAATTCAACAGATTAACAAGTTTGAATTAATAATCAATTTTATTCGTTTCAGAATAATATTCTCAAATAATACGCATTGAATATGCAATAGCACCCACAATCGACGTAAGTGCATGAAAAGATGTCTGAATGTGGATGAAGCGAAAGAAGTATTTCAGGATCGTAGTATGTATGTAAACGGTTGTCGCTGCCTACCCCTATGGGATACTGGCGTGAGTATACGAATGTATGAATGTGAATATGCAACCCGTAATAAGTGGCTTGGCTTCTGGGAACCAATAGATTATAAAATTTTAAAGAAGACGGGTCACATAGAAGGGAGATAATATAGATGATAATTTGAAAATTTCAAATTCATGTCTGTCCGGCTGAGCATCACTTTAAGACTTTTCCAAGGAATTTACCTTTTGGATAGCATAAAGATAGAATTAAAACAAAGGGGACAAATAATTACTATGACGACCATCGAGGCTGGAGCAGCAGAAAAAAATCTTTCCAGATTTTTAAAACAAAGTGTCCGCGGCCGTAGTCGTCGTCAAAGCTATTACTTATATAATGAAAGTTGTGCGAGATCTTGTTATAAAGCTCAAATTCGAATCGCATTTCCCCCCAGTAGCTCAAATCAAAGTCAAAGTCAAATCATTTATTTTGTATAGGCCTATGGGGGCACTTACTAATTGTCAAGTTTACATTTTTTTCTTATATACTACTATACTACCACCGGATCGAAACGCGACCTCAACTGAGAAGATCCGGCAAGAAACTCAGTGGGCTGATAATTTTTTTAAATCGCCAAAACTTATTACAAATACACAGGTACATATAGCTCCAGCTCCAGCTCTTTTTGTAGTTTCTTATTTATTCCGTCCTGCAAATCTGTCACGTTTTTGTCAAACCTCTGATCGTGTCGCATCGTGCTTTCCGAGAAAAATACGTGATTGTTTTGCAAACGTTTCAAACAAGACAGCACCTCAAGCTTTTTTTTAAAAGAAACTCCAAAAGTTGTAAACAATAAAGGTGGCGTGATATTTTGGATTTTCTCATTGGATGAAATTTTAATAGAATAATCAAAAACCTATAGGGTACTTCCCGTTGCAAGTACTTGTGCTATAAGCAAGGTCTTATAGCACCAGTAAAGGAACAAATCCGAAAACTAAATTTTTTGTTAGAAAATCTTTTTTTGCTATTACAAACTTATTTTGTAGTTACTTTGTATGGGGACTCCAATATACCAACGGCAAAGTTAAGTTGGTCTCTTTATCCAGTTTATCTTTTCGTTAGAGTCATGTTCGGTGTTTTCACAGTTTAGGCAAGGAAGCCTCGGTGCGCAAGTGCAGCTCGCACTTAGCCGGTTTTTTTTCTCGATCGTCTTTCGTGCCCCCCCTAGACGATCCCGTCTAGGGGGGGCACGAGGGCATCCGCCCTAAGCAATTGCTTATTTAGCTTATGGACTAATTCAGGACTGGTCCTACGCTTGAACAACTAAAACAAGCCATCATCGTCAATATTAATATTGAAACTAAACTGAATGCGTTGCCGTCCTTCTCACAGCCATAATGTATAAGCGAGACAGCAATATAGTGCTTAGTTAGTTCAGCACTAACAGAATCAGCACCATTGTTTGCAACTCGGTACTCTTGGAGCATTTGTAAATGACCGAGTGGGTTCTGTGGTCGGTCGTACGGTACAGTCTAGTCACGCGTCTTAAATGTCATTACCATGGAGCAGCCCGTGAAATATCGCGGTGTACATTTAAGCTCGAACCAGTAGTTGTAACTTGAGTTTTATGATCGACAGCTGCTAGCGTTGAGGTAACTTTTGTCATGGATACAGATTGTTAACCTCCATACTTGTGAGTGTGACCATAGCTCAAAGTTGCACCAAAATGCAACGTATACCCAAAAGGCCACACTGCGCAAGCAACCCCTAAGTTGCCTGTAGTGGCTGTAGTATCCACGAGGCGTTGGTAGTTATAGATATTAGGTATTGATTGATGCTTTTGTTTACCATATTGGTATCGGCGTATTTAGCACAGACGCTTGCGAATCCTAAGCAACGTATACAGACGCTTGCGATTATAGTAGAACTAATGAACTTGAAAAACATACTATTTTTTTTAGGGCACCAAGGGACCGCAGACATTCTCTGTTATAAATTCAGGGGTCGAAACGGGTTAGTGTAGTCAGTTAAAGTCAGTTTTTTTGAATGGTGGTCAGTATCAGTCAGTTTTTTACAGGTAATAGTCAGTAATGTCAGTATTTTAGACTCGGAAAAACTAATATGGTGAGCGACGCAACGCCATATAATGAGCATCGCGACGCCTTAAAATGTGCATCGCGACGACGTATAGGAAGCGTCGCGACGCCTTATGGTGAGCTTCGCGACGCCTTCTAATGAGCATCGCGACGCCTTATGGTGAACGTCCCGACGCTTTGTAGCGAGCGTCGCGACGCCTTATGATGAGCGTCGCGACGCCTTATATGGACACAGAATTTGCTTTGGTATTGACAAAAAAAATTATACGTGTCTTGACGCCCCTGTGTGTGCGGGGCTTAATAGTGACATTATATGAGATAAAATAATGAGTTTTTTTTAATTTTACTATCTGGTATCCGGCCGGATAGTGAATTACTATCCGGTATCCGGCCGGATAGTGAATTACTAACCGGTATCCGGCCGGATACTGAATTACTAACCGTTATCCGGCTGGATAGTGAATAACTATCTGGTATCCGGCCGGATACTGAATTACTATCCGGTATCCGGCCGGATAGTGAATTACTATCCGGTATCCGGCCGGATACTGAATTACTAACCGGTATCCGGCCGGATAGTGAATAACTATCAGTTATCCGGCCGGATACTGAATTACTATCCAGTATCCGGCCGGATACTGAATTACTATCCAGTATCCGGCCGGATACTGAATTACTATCCTGTATCCTGCCGAATACTGAATTACTATCCGGTATCCGGCCGGATACTGAATTACTATCCGGTATCCGGACGGATACTGAATTACTATGCGGTATCCGGCCGGATAGTTAAAACAAGGCTGGATAGGCCGGATACCGGAAATTCGATTCATCTCTAGTTTCAACCCCTGTAAATTTCAACTTGATATCTTCACGCGTTTCTGGGAAAAAATGTCTTGACAAACAGAGAGATAAACAGACAGACAGACAGACGGACAACAAAGTGATCCTATAAGGGTTCCGTTTTTCCTTTTTAGGTACGGAACCCTAAAATCGGGCACACAAAAGTTAAAGTAATTTCAAAATCTTAGGACAACATGTGGAATCATATCGTGCCGACCTCTCAGGGCAGGACAGGACATTCATATTCTACCTACGATACGTTTTCCCTTGGTTTTCAATTAATTATTTGTAGTACACTTTAAGATAGGGGGGCCCACAGGGGAAGATTGCTTAGGGCATCAAGTTACCTTAATCCTGCACTGCATAGGACGGTCGGCTCACGGCACCGGGGGGTAGCGAGTTAGTGCACCCAGTAACTGCGATCATCCCAGTCCATTGAATTCCACCCCACGCACAAGCTTTGCTTAGTTTTAAATCGTGCAATGGATAACTAGTGTTTAAATATAATAAAATAAATACATACATCATCACGCCTGTATTCCCCGAAGGGGTAGGCAGAGGTGCACCGTAGTGCGCCCACACTTCGCCTATGTATTTTGGTCCCAATGTAATATGGGGCGAGCCTATTGCCATTATACCGGGCACATTCCCCCTCAATACGAGGGAGATTTGGGCCATACTCCACCACTCTGGCCCAGTGCGGTTTGGTGAACTTCACACGCCGTTCTATAGACGTGCAGGTTTCCTCACGATGTTTTCCTTCACCGTTCAGCAAGTGGTAATCATTGTTGAAAATGACATTCGCACATGAAAATTATCTCAGAGGTGCGGGCCTGGGATTTGAACTTGCACCCCTTACGTTCAAGGCGGGCGGGAGGTTACCACTGCTTTTGAAACATTTAAAAACTTTACCAAAATAGTTGACATATAAGAGGCATAAAATAGTTTTAAATTGTAATTTAGCAACGGTTAGCATCGTGACGGTATTATCGTCGCTACGAATCCGTTGAACAATCGGAAGTTTAATCTAATTCAACGGGATTTACATACCTGAAGGTATTTGATAGGAAATCTGAAATGTGCTGTTTACGTTAAAATTTACTAAAGAATGTTCCCTATTCAAATATTACGTAATATACAGGTTTTATTATTTGTGATCTAATTGATTAAGCTCGCCGATGATTCAGCCTTGGACTCACTCGCCCCTCTGAACGTTAATGTATGAATCGCTAATAAAGTAGATCCTCTCGTGTTCATTCCGTTTAAAATAAAATAATTATTCTAAGCCACAGATTTACTCGCTAAAAAGACATTCTTAATCTATGGTATTACCTAATATTAATAAAAAAAACGAAATGGTAAGATTCAAAAAGCGTTCTCACCACCTAATTTACATCGATATGAAAACTTTTGTACTTGGTAGGTATCATGTGATACATTTTTTCTTTCTTTTTACTATAATAACCATTATTTTTCAAAAAAATTAAAACAGCCCTCACACTTCCGCTCCAGTATTTGTCTATGGTCTTCAGATTGTTCCTTCTCACAGATAACTACTATATATACTAGTCGGAGAGTCCTGTAACCACAGCTCCTAAACCACAACAAAAAAAATAAAAATAAAAATGTTTCTTTGTCACAGCATTCAGCCAGTTTTCCAACTGCGTTTTAGCAACTATGAAAACCGTCATTTTTAGGATATTTATACTTGTTTATGCTACAGCGGTACTAACGTTGACGTGGCCTTACGAAACTTGCTGACTTTGTTTAAACTGTTATAATAATATCTAAACACAAATGCTTTAGTATCCAGTTTAGTAACAGGCCATGTTTGGTCTCGCCCCGGGTTCGCGTCCTGACACAATGGTACCGCTGCCGCCGCCGGGGAAGATAAAGGAGTCACGACGACGCCTTCCGGGTCCAAGAGGGCGGGACCAGTCGGGGGTCATTGAACTTCATCAAAATATTACAAGGCGGCCATTCCTTGTTCTAACATAAGAGTTCTGGAGAGCTGGGATAGGAATGTATGTATTACAACTCTCTGTGTTAAAACTTTATTTTATACCTACAATATTTTTGTAACTGACACATGTATTCGAAAAGAGCCTTTTCCATTGACTACACACATATACAAAATTATCTTCAATAGTCACCAGAAAAAATCTAACAGCCTAATACCTAATTATTTATGAAATCTGTCCCTGCTATTAATTACTCGACATTGGCATTAATTAATTAATTACCACTAATCGTAGGTGCAGCCATTCCTCATGTGATTCCATTAAAATTTCATCATTTCATTCATTTGGTAAAAAAGGAGTTCTTATTTAAAAAAATATCCTATACCCTACCAAAGCACACCATTGACAAGTTAACTAGCATGTATTACCTACACTAACTTAACTAGTAACTTTAATTACAACCACTATTCAAAAAGCGCAGACTGTATTGTGTGGCGTACTGTTATGAAGGTCAATGAAAGTAGGCGATGCATAGTTAATTGCGAATGGAAATTATTCCCACTGTCTTCATAAACGGCATAAATGGGTATCACTTCACACAACTCAGTAAGTAAATATGTTATGCATTGTTAATAAACTTTCATATTTTTTATGATTAAAAATACTATAAAATGCAAATGATAACATTCAGTATGTCAGCAATGATTTGTGGCGCGATCATTCTACAAGAATTTCTCCATTATAATAGTCTATATAAATGCCAACATGTCAGCTACGCAACAGTCTAGGTTCTAGGTTTAAATGCGTAGGCGCAGACCGAGGTTTCTAATCGGGGAACCTGGAATTCTGCTTCAAAGTACCTAACCGTACTAATTCAAAAATACAGTTGCATTAAAAAATGTGGGTAGTTATTTTTCCGTTACCTACGTACCAAAAAATGCTTCAAACATTTTATTTTAAATTTTGTACATATAAAATACTTTAACTAAAGATTTTGTAATGTAGATATAATTCCTATAAATATGGAGATTTAACTTTTATGTTACTTTCAGTGTATTAAATATCTAATTTATGAACAATTCAAAAACTTCAGTAAATTAAAATACTACACTTTTATTAAATTACCTATGTCATGTTACCGTAGTTCTGACATGTATGAACCTACTATTGAGGACATCAGCCACAAATATTATTTACACATGTTTATTTTTATATCATTGTTTTATAATTACTTAGTAACCAGACAGTTATAATGAAGTGTAACCAATCCGCATAAAATATTCTTAACCTACCATAGATTACGATTATGTATTTACAAACTTATGTAAGTTTATTTTTTATTTAAAAAAATATGAGTCTTCTTCTTCGTATAGTCATCTTATATTTAGTAAGTAGCTAATCTCTGTGATAAAGCACAAAATTCTAAGTTAATACTGCTAGAAGAGGTGGTACGGCCCACGTTTTCAGAACAGCGAAGTAATGTGTAATCATAAAAGCATCGAATGCAGCCCAATGCGGCACACAACGTGTAATCTCGAAGGAAAGTGCTTCATTTCTTAGCTTTCCACGGAATTAAGGTGATTGTCTTTTATTTCGTTTCCGGAGCCGAGATCGCCGTAATCACAAGACGCCCTGGTACACATTGTAGTGGAATGAACCCGCTGTTAGTTACGATCAAACATACGAATGGAAATATGGATAGATAAGCCCCTTACCACCACCTGTCTTGCAGCAATTTGCTAACCGACTTCCAAGAAGGAGGAGGTTTCTCAATTCGACCGTTATATATTTTTTTTATATTACTGTGGAGTAATATAACTAAACGTTTAATTGATATGTAACGAAACGCATAATTGATTTGCTTAAATTATTAATATTGTTTTGAACTAAACGTAATTGATTTGATATGATTATAAATAAATGGTAAACAAAACGCAAGAAATGGAAGAGAGGAACGAAAGTGGGAAAAAGAGAGAATATGTGAAAAAATGGCGAAGGACGGAAGACGATATAAAGTGTAAAGGATTATGACATATTTGTAAAACATGAAACATTGATAAATAAAAGGAGAATGACATAAATTAAATTTTATTTATAACGCCAGCCCACATTAATTTCAGTTTTTGACATTTATCAAAAATTTACAGTTAGTCTGGAAACAAAAATACTTCAAGAGGAGATGGTGAGGCCCAAGTTCAATGCGTACTATAAATTTAGAGGAAGATATTATTTTCTACGTAGCTCGGGGCGTAATAGGGCGTCAGGACTAGTAGAGTAATGATCTGTGGTCAAGACACGCGCTGTAATATTTTTGCCAATTCCAAAACCAACTCTGTGTACAAATTCATAAAGATTCAATTTCTGTGGTATACGCCACGCGACCATGTTGCAAAACTCAGATCACAAGTCGATAAAACACTTTGAAGTGCATCAACCGATATTATTTTCGTTCAATTCAAGACTGATTAATTAATTTAGAAAGGACGTATATAGACTAATAACTCTACTGTAATGTATTCAATTCACATTCGACTTGTGATGAATTAATAAATCGGTAATTAATATGCTAATCTTTACTCTTGTTTATTTAGCGTTAATTTATTTGTAAGTCATACACACTGAAATAAAATTGAAAATATATACATGCTAATATTCCAACATACCACCGAAAATCAATTACTTTACAGCCCAACAAGAAGTTATAAATAATTTGTAGTAGGTAATTATCAATAATTTTGATGAGAACACTGTTTGCTCATTTTTGGATTTATATAACGTTAAAATAGCTTCAAGTACGTTTCAGATTCGTAGATTTTTTTGACGTAAAACAAAACGTATGTATTGTTGGCGCGTAATAACGTTTTTTTAAATTCTCAGCTCCCTATTATGTTATATGTTTATTTCAATGTCATTTGTTGCGGCCACCCTTCAGCTTGTTTTTTATAGTTATTAACTCCTTTGTTTATTTCTTTGTAATCTCGACTGTAATCAGTATTACGTGTACACTTAGGCATAATGCAGTTCTTTGTAAATTATATTATTCTTAAACAATGGCGGCGGTAACAATGTGAACAAACTCCTTAGAGTTGCAACTAGTTATTGAATAAATTTTAAGTATTATCTGATTAATTTGATATACAGTCAATGTTGAATAAATTATTTACGAAGCGTTGATTAATTCTGATGTCATGGTTTAAAAAAACCACCAATACCTGTGAAACAGAAGTTTTAAAACTTCGCCGATAAAAAAATTTAGGTCCTTATTGTTTCCTTATATTTACGCGAAAACTATACATTGAAATAAAACTATTTTACGGATTTTATCGCGTTTATTTACTATTTTATTTTCCCGACGTTTCAGCTGCTTTACTGCAACCATGGTCATGGGGGGACTGAGGTGTTAGACGTACTGATGTCATAGTTAATAACTGGGTACCCTCATATTTAGTTGTTGTTTGCGGTCCAATCCACGCAGAAAGTGCTTACGGTGTCTTGAGGTCTTGCAATGGTACACTTGGTTTTGGATTTAATCATATTAATTACTGGATCCCAAGTTGGTGATAGCACCCAGCCATTCCCTATTGAAATTAGGATGTTTTTTAATTTCAATGGCCTCACGTATAATCCTTGGTCGGAGTCGGTGTTCTTTTGCGAGGATATGCAGTTTATCAAATCTGATATAATGGCGGGTGCGGTCCTGTACATGTTCACAGATTGCAGACTTCGTGGAGCGTCGGTGTTTCACGTCAGCTATGTGTTCTTTTACGCGGGTTTTTATTGACGTCGGGAAAATAAAATAGTAAATAAACGCGATAAAATCCGTAAAATAGTTTTATTTCAATTAAGATTCTTGTTAGTGTCAAGTCCATGTCCTATCTTGTTGTCTATAAAGCATCTGTAATTTACAAATATACTCGTTTGGAAATACTATATTTGAATGCCGTTGTATGCCTTGACCTTATGTACGTAAATAATTACAAACTAGTATATATAAATATTACGACATATCTATAAAAAATATATAACGTCAAAATTGTATGAATATACACGTATACATCGGACTTGCCTTTTTCATAAATAATAATCATATATCTTCACGCCTGTCTTTCCCAAAGGGGTAAAACTTATGCAATATCGCCATCATACCGCGCACACTTCCCTTCAATACCTACGAGGGAGATTTGGGTCATAGTTCACCACGCTAGCTCAGTGCAGGTTGGTGTACTTCACACGACATTCTATAGATGTGCAGGTCTCTTCACGATGTTTGCCTTCACAATTCAGCAAGTGGTAATCATTATTGAAAATGAAATCCGAAAAACCCAGAGGTGAGAGTCCGGGAATTGAACCTGCATCCCTTGCGTTCCAGGCAAGCGTTCTACCCACCAGGCTACCAGTGCCTCTATCATAAATAACTCGTAATGAACTCAATCAAATTAGAATAACAAAACAATTAATCATGATTAATTATCAAACCGCATTGCTTGGTGTCCGGTTATTTGTCGGTAATTGAAAATACAACTGTAGGGCAGCAACGCTATTGTGGTGCACAAAAGGCTAATACATAGTAATGTAGAGCGCACAGCCGCGAGTAACGGAACTGGGCCGTGTTCACGCACGCGCGTGTCATCGTAAAACGCAACCGAATGCCCCTTGCCCTCCTCGCACAACACGTAACGCGCGTAATAATACTATGGCCAACAATCAAAAATATCGCCCGACAACATATACTCATCCCAAGCTAAGCAAAGCTTGTACTATGGGTACCATACAATAGACTGGGGGCGATCCCAGTTACACGTAGAGAAGAGCAAATTTCGAATAGGCTATTTCTGAAAAATGCCGCTGGCGGGAATCGAAGCCGCAACCACTCGGTTCAGTGATTCAAGCGGCTAATGCTTAAACCAATAGACCAAGCCATCAATGACTTTACAGGTTTATCTCTACTATCGGAGTCGTTTTTGAAATTGTATGGAACTGCGTTAATAAACTACGATTCCCATTTTTTTTGGTAAAACACCGGCCTCAAGCCGCCAGTTAATAAACTACAGTTCCTTTGTCCGTTTTGTTAAAGCAGTGACACATTGGGAAACGTTCCATGATGATGGTAAGACACTCTGGTGAATCAGGCTAGTGTAATACGTCCTTATGGAAATCTGGTAGTAACCAAATTGCTACGAGTATAAGTAGCGTAAGCATAACACAGCACAAATTTACGATCTAATCCGATCTTACTGGATTAAAAATTGTATATGTGTAAAAGATATGTATGTAAGTCCTCCTAATAAAATGTTGAGGAAATAATTTTTGCACGTATATCAGAGGCTGTATCTGAAACTCTTAGTGCATTACTGTGTTAATAAAAAAAAGTATAGATGTAACATTTATTTCAATTTTGATTATATTAATTCAGATATTTAATCGGCCTTAAAAAAGGAGCAATAGCTCAATGTGACCAGAATGTTATTAGAACGTAGTTCCTTATGGCGCGTTGCGAAAGGGGGGCTAGACGGAAAAAAATAAGACTAAAAGTGTCGACCGACACTTTTGTAAATGTGTATGTGATTTCGATTGTTTTATTTCAAAAAGGAACTACTCAAGTTTTTTTTATTAAATTAATACAATATTGCAGTGGTGTTGTAAGGAAGAGGAATTATTTATTGAAACCTTAGCCTTTAGATTTACGAGGTTCGCACACCTCGCTTCTCGGTTAGCTAACCACGCTCATTACCATAATGACCTGCGTGAAGCCCCCCCCCCACACTAAGGCGTCAAAAGTCACGCGTCAAACTTTTTACTGAAACGAACTCTGTGTCAATATACATAAAGATTTAATTTCTGTGGTAAAAGCTACGCCCCCTTGTGTCAAAATTCGCTCGCGCTGTCAATGTCAATGCAGCCAGCGTTCTTGCCACAATCCCACTCGGATCAAGTCTTTTTTAATACATAATTATTTATACGGGATTCATCCGCCATCTATATCAATGTCATCATCCATTTTTATTTATAATGTGTATTAATTGAATTTGCCCTTGCTATTAATTACTTGACACTGGCTGAAATACGCGCTAACCGCAGGTGGAGTGAGTGCATTACTCATCTTATTAAAAAAAATATTTTTTTTGCTCGTTTGTTTATGAATATAATTAAGTAACTCGTTGAAGAATGGACTTTCTCTATGAGGCGATACAGTTAGTTTCGGCATTGGCAAACATTTTGACGCACGCGTTTTGGTCCTCCAGTATGTGGAGGGATTAATACAACCGAATCATAGGGTAATAACAAATAGGCGCAATTCAACGCCGTTCTATACACACACAGGCCGAAACTTGCCCCACTATGGACATAATTACTATCTCCAAGCGATAACTATCGTACACACATTAATTTAATATTATTAGCCGTTCAAAGTTAAACTTATTTATGTAGATTTATTGTAAACCTTATACCTTATACTGGTAATAAAGGTGTCTATAATTTATGAAAGTTTCATTTTGTATGTAAACGTTTGGTAGTTAGATAAAATTCTTTTTTTATATTCAGCTCGCATTACCTCCTATTTCATGAGTTCACTCGACACTTTAGGAGAAGAGGGTCCGCCTTTTCCCCTTTTATGTAGCCTAAAGGCTACATAAAAGGGGAAAAGATTATTAAAGAGATTATAGTCATATCATTCTGTTGCCAGACTTTACAAATCTTTGATACATGTGTACAATTAACATCAAAAGTGATTTAAATTAATGTTAGTAGATATATTATTCGTTACATTTTCATTTAAATTGTAGTTTTTTTTTGGGTTAATGTAAATAAAAGCGATTATAACACAAATTAAAAAAATATTTGCAAATGAAAAAAAATGCTTAAAAGATCTAGCATGATGACAAAAACATGTTCGTAATAAAAAAATGATATGCATACATTGGTAAAATATATTTAAGTAATTACTTGCAATCAATCAGACAATCTCTTCATATGAACTTAAAACTGATTACTTAACCGATATGACTACGAAGTTCGGAGTCTATTTACCAAATCGGACTTATCGGGAGCGCTCAATAAGGAAGTAGCGCGACGTCGAACGTGCCCTGTCCGTACGCATGTCCATCAAAAGTTGCGGCCGCGGGCCCACGTAGGAGCCAGCTGCTAACTTTACAAATCCGCAGCTATAACGGACTAGCCCTTTTAGGGCTTGCATATTCAACCAAAACCTGTAACCCTATCGATCCTAACGTGACTTCGAAAAACACTCAGCGTGCTTGTATCTTTAAAAATGCGTTTTATTCTTTTACCTCTTTTAATTACATGGTGTCAAAAATACCTCTAGTGTGTCAAAAATACTGTAGGGACACGTAAGCTATGTATAAAATAAAACTTTTTAACAAAAAATTAAACCGCCGAAAATATTAAAAAGCAAAAAATAATATACTTTTTTTATTTTACCTTAATAACAAAGTTCTTAAACTAAAGTAAGTATACCTAAGTCATTTTGAGTCGGCGCCAAACTAGCAAATTAATTAATAAGTAAAGTGTGATGCACGGCGGCGCGGCGCGACACGCCACTTCGCCGGAAAATGCCGAGCGTTTACGAAATTAATGTCAGCGAGACTCATGCGGGCACATACTTGAGTGCACACATTGGGCGAGTGGTCGTTCCGAGAGCACATTTTTTGGAATGTTAATGTTTGAGCCTGAAGATTTCAAGTTGCATTGTTAATTTCATTTGGTTATATCTTTAAATTTATTGTTCATTGATTGTTTGGCGCCGACTCAAAATGACTTAGGTATACTTACTTTAGTTTAAGAACTTTGTTATTAAGGTAAAATAAAAAAGTATATTATTTTTTGCTTTTTAATATTTTCGGCGGTTTAATTTTTTGTTAAAAAGTTTTTATTTTATAATTTTTTGTGGCTAAAATATAGTACTTATGCTTATTTTTTTGTAATACACAACTCAGCATTCAAATCTGGGTAAATCTCTCCCGATTTTCCCACCCTTAGGGTAGGATTTTTTCTTCCTAATTTATATGTGACGAACTTCGAGGTTATACCCTAACCAATACGTGTCGAATTGTGAACCTCTTCCGTTTTCTTTGTTGGTTAAAAATGTGTATAATTCCAAGTAAAGTCCATGCGGGCGTAGGTATATCATGGTGTAGGTGCCAATCTACATCAGACTAGGCAAATACATAAATGAATTGGCACCGACTACAAGTGTAATGAATTATAAGGTTATTTGTAACTTTTTAGTGTACCTAGATTTTATAAGGCGAATTTAGTATCTATTTTGTGAAAAGATGCAAGTATTAGCACCTCATAAGAGCCCAAAAAAGGAATTCTCCCCTCACCACCCTTTCCATCCCATCGTTTAAATTTTTGTTAACAACCCGTATAAACAAAAAGATTTTTCGAAATCGGCTCACTAACGGCGGAGATATGCTGTAGTCCAGAATGCAAACTTTATCACCCCATTTCACACCCTATACATTTTTTTTTCAAAATTCCTAAAACACGTATTTCTTTATTTTATATGTAAATACATATACAAAGTTTCAAGTCGATCAAAAAATAATTTTTAAATTGTGTGACCTTCAACCCCTCATTTCACCCCCAAGGGGGTTAATTTCTGATAATATTTGTCCGCGAAATAATGTAAGCGCCCAACTGGCCAGTATGTTACGCCAGTCGTCGCCCACCATCTGCGTTGTTCAGTCGAAATACAATGGTAGCTACCAGTAACACATTGAAACTCTAGTATTTTATATAAGCCAACACAAAATTATCACATACCCCCAAAATACATTTTTAAAAAGACAACAAAAGCTTGTACATGGGTGCAATTTTAAAGTGTTGCGTTTCTGCGGGCAATTGTTCCGTTAGTCATACATTCGACTGATACCGATAAAACGAGATGCAAATAGATGCAGTTTACGAAATTGTGCAACCGACCGATCTAATAGCCCAGTGGTGTGGAACAGGTGGCACAAAAATTACTGGCGTATTACTCAAAAGCCGCAAATGGTGAGGGCTCGATAAAAAAAAATAGATATGAAGTCAGTGAACGGTATCGCTGCGAATCACGAGCAGAGACGCCATGGAATTATTTTCTTTTTTTTGTTATTGTGATAGTGAAAGTTGGTTCGGTTCCCGTGATAGTGCTTGCCGGGTGCACACGCGACAGACAATGGATGGCATTGTGCATAATGAAGTAACGTCACGCAATTTTAAGAAGGACGATTTTCAAATTTACCCCAATTTCCTTTGTTCTCTTGTGCGCGTGATTTTTTTCATTACGTACCTATTTGACTCTATTGTTCATGAGAAAGTTTATGTAGAGTCTTCGATTATATAAATATAATCAAAGATTTATAATACGGAGAGTATTATAATTTCAAAAATATATAAATGGTGACCTATGTGTGTGAATCATTTCTTTCCAATAATCTTTGACATAAATTACATAATTATAACTTTTATACGTAGTTGTGGTCTACTGATTTAATCTTATTATACATATCTACGAACAAGTTTCTATAAGTTTATATTTTTGTTAAAGAAATTACATTGCTTTTTTATTTCTTTGTTTTAATGGCTTCTTACTATTGAGTCAGGAACTGTATTATTAAAATTATACTGACCGCTTTTATGACCATAAAGGCTATTTATAATTTAAGTTACGGTACTAACCTAATATACAAAAATACTTATACATAATACATAATACAATACATACCATACATCCATGTAGCTAAATTGGAACGACCAAACGAAATTTGGCGTTTAAATTTTATAAAAGACAAACACTTTTGTCTATAACTGTACAAGCCTAAACACGAAAATAAAATTCAATTCGATGCGTTATCTAATACACACATCTCGATATGTAAGCATGATAGTGATGATGAAATGTTTATTTACCGAAACTATCTTGACGTTTAGTGATGACAGAGCGCACTTTGTCTGGTAAAAAAGTTAAGTGTCATCCAAGTTTACGCGGAAGGAGACATGCAAAGAAAGTTTTGTGCACAAAAAGAGGTAGTTAGGTACATTTAACGAAAACGAACAAAACAGTGTTGTTTTTATCGTTCACTTCACCGCGAAGTAAAAACATCGACCGAAAGTCTGTAGCATGATAATGGCGTGTGTAAAAAATAAAAAAAAACAATTACGAATGACGAATTTTAAATGCAATTTAATATAGCTCATTGTCCATAATATAATCAATATTACATATTTGCTTAACGATGTCTTTACGATCACAAAAGAGTCTGGAATGTCTGGTATTTTCTCCAGGAATATTCTATTACTAAAGAAAATAAAGCAGTAGCAGTGGTAGCCGAGTGTTTGAACGCACGTCTTGCAATCGAAGTCTGCAGGTTCAAACCCCGGCTCACATCTCTCGGATTTATTTGCGAATCTCATTTTCATCAGATATTATCACTTGTTATGAAACGGTGAAGGTAAACATCGTGAGGAAACCTGCACGTCTGAGGAAACTTGACTAGTTTTCGACAGATGTGTGAAGTCTACCAACCCGCACTGGGCCAGCGTGGTGGACTATGGCCAGAATCCCCCCCGCATTGAGGGGAGGCCCGTGCTCAGCAGTGGGCCGTTAAAAGGGCTGTAGTAATAATACTAATAAGAAACAATTATAAAGTATGTAAAAATATTAAGAACCTAGTTAAAATATTTATAATACTAAATATACTATAATAATGAAAAAGTTTACACATTGACATTGACATTAAATATAGACCGTAGCCCGCGCATAAGGAGTGTGCTCGTTATAATCACAATATACTCAAAAAAATACATCGGTGACATGGGGGTGTGTTACAGTACACGTCTGCCCACCACTATTAGATATACAAGCGTGATAATGTAATATTATTACATGTAAGTGACACTCACGGTCTGTCAGGTGGTTGAAGGCGGTGACGTCATCGTTGAGCCGGCCCTGCATGCGGCGCAGCTTGGTGCTCAGGTCCCTCGTATGGAGAAACAGGAACAGGGTGCACGACACCGCCACCAGCGCCACCAGCTCGCTCGTCCTAGAACAACATAACACACTATTAACAAACTCAAACTCATAGATACTGAATTAAGTACAAATATTTACAACGAGTAAGAAGCAGTTGAAGTCTTTTTGATTGAACGCCCGCCTTGAACGGAAGAGGTTCAAGTTCAAATCTCGGGCCCGCACGATTGTGATTTTCAGGTGAGAATGTCATTTTCAATAATGTTTACCACTTGCTGAACGGTATAGAGGAGAACATCGCCCAAATTTCACTCGTATTGAGGGGCATCTGTCCGATATAATGGGTCGCCCTCTGTTATATTGGGACCAAAATACATCGGCGAAGTGTGGATGCACTACAATTCACCTCTGTCTACCCCTTCGGGAAATACAGGCGTGATGATGTATGTATTTATTTATTTACAACGGCTTTCTCTATTGGTTCAAGCGTAGCCAGCTAACTGCATCGAGTTGTTGCGAGTTCGATTTCGTCAGCGGCAAATTTTAGGAATAGCCTTTTCGGAAATTGGTCTAGTCTGGGTGTAAGTCTCAGTCCAGTTTTGAATTATACGATGAGTACGTTTTGTCTGGCGATATTTATACTTATTTATTTATTAAATTAATAAAACATAAAGTAAGCACTTCTCGGTATTTGCTCAACAGTGGATTACATTGAAAAGGATTAGCAATCTTATCTTATATGTATCTAGACTTACAATGCATATATAGCTATCGGATTACGGTATTTACAGGCAAATGAAAAGCTATGCACTCGTAATTATCGTGGTAGCTGGCTTTACCGTGTCAATAGAGCCTTATACTATGAGTGTCACGCTAGTATAACAGCGGGGGCAGCTAGCCTCTTTTAACTACTATTGAAATGTCAACAAAAACACAAAGCAAAATCACGAGGAATCCATTTTACACATATATTTATTAACACTTTACTGTGCAAACAAAAAACGCTTCGTTTATCGTAGCCTTGCTTGATACCAATATGGATTGTTAAAATTTCCGCGTTTTCGTTACAATTGTCAATCGTCGTCATAGAGGGTAATGTTGCAACAAATTATTAGTTTAAATTAATAAAAGAAGCATACTTAAAATATACCGCATTCCGCTACCCGGTACCCCAAAGGGTTTGGACAAAATGTTGTTTTTTTGACATTGGCGAAAGTCCTGTTAACCACAGGTTGACGCAGGCATTTCTAATCTTATTCCATTATGCAAAAAATTAAGACGTAATTTCTAGATACGTCTGACAATTAGTTTTTTTTTCTATATCTTTGTAATTTAACACCATTAACATCTAATGACATTTGAAACTCTACATTTTCTATATTCTCAAATCACAATAGGGACTATATTAATGCCCAAATCACTTTCTCTACCACGGTCATCAAAGGTAATTGCTATCCTGTCTTCTCTACGTATTTATATCTTGTGGAATTGAAATAAGTTGTTAATCTCTTTAATCGACTAAACGCAAGCCAAGGGCCAGTTTTATGCAAGTATATACGGTAAATACTAAATTTTTTACAATAAATAACAATTTATTTAACAAAGTAAATAATTGGTATAAGTAATATAATAATAAGTAGTAATAATATAATAGTAAGTAACTATTCAGGTTAATATAACAACGGCTTTGCATAATTAATAATGTTACTTTTGAAATTTATGAAACATCAACATGAAAATGTATTAGCTAGAGTCACTTAGCTAATTTATTTATGGAAATATATTGCCTAGTCACTTCGAAGACCAAATAATTGGATGTTGGAACGTAAGTAAAGTATTAAGTGGACAGGTAATATAGATAAAACACTTTATTACTCACTAGACAGTTACTTCACAACAAACGTACGGTCTATAGATAGTTAGGTACTCGTTAGCTTCGATATAAGTTGATACTATCTAGTTCTAACAACAACATGATAACTCATTTGTTCTTGAAAGTATTTTTTAACCCTGTTCCGATCAGTATCTCTCGACTCTTCAACGTGTATAATCTACTTTGAAAGCGAACAGACATAATAACAAAAAATCAGAAAAGGCCGAGCTCGAAAAAGGCGCCCGCGCCGGGCACAACTTGCATTTCAACCAGTCATTTGCGAGTGTTATCCTGCGGACGAGATGTATAATAACACTTGACAGAAATCGTGTACAGTGCTAATTCGTTCTGGCACTGAAGACTTATAAAAGGCCAAAGCGGCAGTAGTGCAAAGAATAATTACTAAATCTAAATACACTGAAAGATAGAATGTAAATTGGGGACGCGGTGAGGAACAGGGACCCAATTTTCGCATGATCAACATCACCGTCATCACCATCATCCGCCGTATGTCGAAACAAAACGTCAAATTGGTCGTATTTTCTGGTTTAGTTTCGACATGTGTTGAATTAGAGATGATGTCGATCGTCTAAGAATTGCCCCGCAGAGCTGCCCCCTTATTACCTCTCTTGCAATGACTTTTTAAATATTGCTTTTAGTTTTTGACGGTTAACTTCGTCTTGAGGAATGATGGATGCTGAAAGATGAGGTACTTGAAGATGAGTTCTAGCTGTACTTGCGATTAGCAGGTATTTATTTGGACGGGTATTTGGGGGGTAAATACTAATTTAGGGGGTATTTAACAAATTATAAATAAAAATAGGTGATAACAGTGATAAAGATGGCGGATGATCCTGACAGTCAACAAAATGTATAGAAAAAATTACACTTTTTTTTGTTTAAAGGCCACCATAGAGTCTGCCCCAATGTGAATGCGCCAAAGCCAATTGACAGTTAAAGCTGCCGGCACACTGGGGCGTCAACGCTCGCGCGTCAAATATTTTCCAATGCTAAAACGAACTCTGTGTCAATATGTAAGTTTGAATTTCTGTGATAGAAGCCACGCCCCCACGCGTCAAAATTCGTTCGCGCTGTCAGTGTCATGTAATTGAAGAATTAACTTTTTCTATGAGGCAATACAGTTTTTTTTGGTATGGCAATAATTTTACGCCCCAATGTGCTGGAGGCGGCGGCGGCTACGGTGGTAAGGGCGCTATGGAAAGCTTGTTATGAAAAGCTCGTGTAACAACCGTTTTAAGAAGGTCGTTGTAATTTACAAGTTTCATTTGCGGAATGTACTGAGTTTGTGACATTTTAAACATCCAAGTCTGTGGACAGGCCAGCGTGGATAAATAAAATAGAAAGTGGTCGTGACATGTTGCTTATACAGGACATGTCGTGCGTGATTCACAGAATAAATTACTGTTTATGGAATACTCGTAGGAAAGTACTTATAGGGACGGCTCGATTTCTAAACTGAATTACACTCCATTAAAATTCCTGGACGAACAATGAATAATAATATAAAGGGCTTGCATAATAGGTTTAGTTTATATGTTCGAGCAAAGAACGAAACATAAGAATCAGAATCAGATTTTTTTATTCATGTATTCCAATACAGGCACTTATGAATCGTCAATAAATAATAATAATAGTATCTCTACCACCCATTCGGAATGCATTTCCTATGGAGAAGAATAGGCAAGAAACTCCATGGTTGCTTTTTTTCAATAAGGATTTTTTGGGGTTTTTTTAAATTAAAAATTATACAATATAAAGTAAATGAGGCTATACATTCTCAAACCACAATTAATTAACTATACAAACTACGTGTTGTGCAAGATTTAAAGGTAGGAAGGAGGAGGGAAATGGGACAAATATCTAAAAAAAGTCAAAATAAGTCATCAACACAGTAGTATGATAGATTGTCTTATGTTATAATATGCAATGGCTAAAGCAAACTGTTGTAGCATGTATGCCAAGACTAGACGTATGTCACGGAATAACTTTATGTTGTCTCTTTCTCTCATATGAAATTAGACAGAGAGCGAACGAGCAAATTTGTGACAAAGATCTTGTCTTGACATCACGCGCGTCATATTGTTCGCCAATACCAAACGAACTGTATTTACTCATAGAAAAAGTTCATTTTTCAACGCAATGATATAGACAGCGAATTTTGATGCGTGCGGGGGTAGCTTTTATCACTAATATTTAGTCTTTATGACTATTGACAAAGAAATTGTATTGGCAAATAATTTGACCCGTGACTTTTAACGCCGTAGAGTGTCCGAGGCTTTAGGATCGAAATAAGATCCTTTTAAATTAATTTCGAGCTCCAAAATAAACTATCACATCATTATTTTTATATATCATCTATGATAAGGTAATTAAACGTGGCGGCTTTTGCATTGAGCGATGATTTCTCAGCAATAGCAATTAAATATTAGATAACAAATTGTTAACCTAGTATTCATGTTTGTAAGACGATGTACTTCAACCTAGCGATCGCGTGCACGCTAAACTGAGCCGGGCACGTGCGCCGTGCTTTATTTCAGCGTTATATCCGTATAAACTACACATGTTTAGGTATCTACCTGAAGATTTTATAAGTAAATAAAAGAATACGGCTGCAGTATAGTAAATAATCTACTTAGACATGCAAATTAAATTATGTATCTACATATTTAGATTTCTTCTGTTATCTATTATACTTAGTTATAATTATTATCTACATATTTATAATATTAGTCTACATTGCAGCAACTTTGTATAATTAATCCGTGGACCACGCTGTGGACTCTACTGTGTTAGCATAACTTACTGTAATACTTCATCGTTACTCTTATGTACCGTTGTTTTTTGTCCCTAATAAATAATTTAATTTAATTTCATATACTGCAGCCGTATTATTTTATTTACTTATAAAATCTTCACGCATACAATATAAATAAGTCGTAATAATTTATTCAAGTACCTAACTGAAATACTTACTTACTTTTATAACGAAGAATACAGTTACAAAAAGCTTATAACTATGTAAACAGTTACATTTTAAGTGCCTAAAAACATTGTTAAGTCTCGGAACAGATGCATGCATACTCGGTTAAGCGGTCAACAGAATTAATAAAATAACCTCACTAACTCGAAAGTTGTCCTTAATTCTCTTATTACCATACTATATTATCTCTGTAACGAGTCGGTGAGATAAAATATGTTGTAGGTACCTAGCGCCTATCCGCGACTTCGTTGGCGCAGTCTTCGATTACCTTTTCAATAAATGTATGTAGTAATATATAATGAATGTAGCCTATATGTTATTCTGATGTATAAACAATAAAACTGTAAAGTTTCATCATAATCCGTTCAGTATTTTTTGTGTGAAAAAGTAACAAACATCCATCCATCATCACAAACTTTCACATTTATAATATTAAGTAGTAGTAGGATATAGTAGAACACTCAGGTAGTGTACCTCTACAAAAAGTGCTGGTATATTTTTTCCAGACGATCCATATGCTAACGTACCATTAGTCACATGTAATGAGGTTTTTATCACTCCATTTTTTGTGTATCTTGTGAAGTAACGTAAGTTGTGAGTACATAATTAGTAATTTTGGGACTTTTTTCTGCGTAATGCGCCCCAGCTTAATGCACGTATTGTCCAGTATTATACATACATAAAATATATTTGCTTTCAGAGCCAAATTAAACATGTAATGAGCAAAAATCCAATAAGTAGATACCCATTATAATAAAACCTATTTACTTAAAAAGCTTTCCGAATTTCTTATCTATTCCTTCCAAACCAGACTTGTAATAGCATTAGAAATCAATTTAAATAATCTATGAAGCTGGAAGAAACTCCTCTGAATGTTTTTGGGTATATAAAAATAAATATAGGTACAAATAAATTTGCTCTAGTTGAAACAACGGATACAATACATGAGGCCATTGACTGGTTTCATGAAATACCTCACGCGCGCAACAGTGCGAATGAACTAGTTAATCACATAAATTATAAGTCGAAATAGCCTATAAATAACTTTCTCGGCTAAGCGAGACTCACGCATCTATCTCCCAGCGTGCGATGCACTCCATTTGTCGTGAATAGACGCAATCCCACATCAATTGTATGATGAATCGCTTCAAATAAACTAATTTAACTTACATAATGGCCGGTAATATGGACGTGCTGTGATTTATTTAAATACCACTTCTTTAGTGATGACTTATTAGCTTGAAAACCACTGCCCTGAGAAGAAACGCGGATGTAACATACATTCTTAAGTTTTAATCACCTTTTAATAACACAACAGTTCGCTTACCAAAATATAATAAGTTTTGTGTTTTTAAGCATCAAAGAAACAAAGCAAAAGAACGACGGCTTGGAGTTGTATCTGAGTGTAGTCCGTTCGGCTCACTGCACCGGGTGCTTGCGGGTTCGATTCTGGTCAGCAGCAAATTACTTCCGAAAAGATCAGGCCCCTAGTGATCGCCCCTAGTCCATTGTACGGTACCAATAGTACAACATTTGAGTATGTGTTGAGATGTGTTATCTGACGATATTTATCTGTTTATTTTTACATTTTAGTCACCGTTTAATAACACAATTCGTTTACCGAAATATATATTCGTTACTTTTCGAACTGAGCATATATGAATATATTGTCGAGTGTAGAATCGAATTCTTTCATAATACGTTTGAATTACTCAATAATCAAAACTCAGATTTTGCTTATACAGGGTGCATCAGAAGTCCGAAATAATGGGCGGCGTTGATCACTTACCATCAGGTGAAACGTCTGCTCGTTTGCCTCCCTATCTCATAAAAAAAAAAAAATACATTGAGTAGTTCACATGTAGATGCTTAGTGAAGACAGTTTATAGGTATTACCTCTATTAGTATTAGGTATACCTAACTATCATAGTTTCCGAGTTATAGACCTTTGAATATTTGTCACAGGTGTCGTGTTCTGGCCTTTGGTTACATCCATAACCCTATTCAGCAGTGTAAACTACACTTATTAGAGGCGGCTACCAATATTCAAGAAACAGATAATGCATATTTTACATAGGACTCGAGATATTACGAGTAATAGAAATTGACAACGGAAAAAAAGTTGCAAAATCATGGTCGAATTTCGATCAAATTTCTATACCATTCAGTTGTATACCCGATACAGATGCAAACGTTAAAGTATTATTTCGGACTTCTGAAACACCCCGTATACTTGTCGTAAGTTTTTAAGTTCCTATTTTGAATATCGTATAACGAAAGTATAAAAACTGCAGCCTATAGTTAACCACATACTTACCACGTGCAAGGGACTAGTGCAAGAAGTTAGCTAGTGTATTATTTTTATCTGTGCATTTTTTATCTCGTGTTGCATGACTTGCGTTGATGCGCGTACTCACGGTCCATCGGATTCAGTTGACTCTCATCACAACCAGTTTCACACTCGCCTTAGTATTTTAGTGCAGACTGATGACATTTTTTACAAGGTCCTGATATTTTTTGTTGCGCAACACGCAATATCAGGAGGTCGTTAACTTAACTAAACTTAACCAGTTTTTAGAGAGAATGTTACAAGAAAATTTGGTTGAGGAAAATTACTTAATACACATTTTTGAGGTGTACCGGTAGCATAAATAATTTAGATTTTTATTAATGTGTATTCAAACATCGTTCAAATTATATCTTTCAGAGGATTATTGTAATTATTGTGTTATATTAGGTGAGTTCTACACCCGCATACTAACAATTCTAATCGAATTATGTTTTATGATAACTTACGGAATATTTCATATGCAAAAAATCCATAGACTATGGATTTTTTGACACTATGGACCATAGTGTGCCTCAAAGATACGTGCAAAAATTTAGGCGCCAAGACGCGCAAGACCGCATACTTAAAATTCACTCTCTACTACGCATGATCACCTTCTTGTCAATACCAAAACGAACCGTATTAACTCATTGATACTGCACATCTTTCTAGGCAACGTTATCCATAACGCTAACGAACTAAATGTGTGGTAGCATGGCTTTTGCCACAGACATTAGATTTTTATGTATATATACAGAGAGTACATTTTGAATAAAAGTCACATGTACTCGTCCCAGCGTGTCCGAGGCCTAAAGCTTCGCCACCTCCACATAATTGACATATTTTCACTTCAAATATATCTAAGCATTATAAAGTTACGTAGAAAGTGGTGATAAATGTGTGGCGAGGCGAAGTCTAGGTGTCTCCTGTGTTGGAAAGTTAGGTGCAGCCGGTCCAGTAACGGGTTGCAGCGCTTTCCATGGCGAGATGCGCTTTCTGATATCAAACACCATTATACTAGTGAGACAACGATGCCCCAATTGCTTTACTATAGTATATAAATGCTAATGTGCCACAACGACGGATCTACGCAGGTCGATGGAATGAACTCGTGAATTCTTCTCGTATAAAATGGTTTTCTATGCAGAAGAGGATGTAAACGTTTCAATACCAAACTCGAATTAAAAGAAATATCGCCAGACAAGACATCCCAAACTAAGCAACTCTTTAACTATGGCTACCTTACAATGGACTGTAGGCGATCCCAGATACATTTGCCACTGGGTGGAACCAAACCCACAACAACCAGTGAGCAGGGGGCCTGCGTTTAGACCACTAGACCAAGGCAATGAAATAGTTTATAATATTTTCATTGATAAACAAACCACTTAAGAAGCTCGCGGTAGTCGAGTTGGGTCAAGGGCCAGATTCAGGAGGCAGTGTTGGGGACGGGACTAATCGTAAGCAAGTTTCTCTCACTGAAATGTTGACAGGCCGCTAGCTAAGACCCAGTTCGCGAGTTCGGTGGGATTGTGTTTCTTATTATTAAATTTATGTTTTTAAATGTTATATCAAAAGCATGAATATGATGTTAAATAACAGTTTAAAGAACGCGGACAACTGAAAAGTGGCTCTTCAGCTCCATAAGCCCTATTTCTTTCAGCTACTCAACTACCTATTATATTACTGCTTGAGAGGTTATTCAAAGATCTTGACAATAGTCTCACTGTTTTAAGTAGGTAATGCCAATATCAAAGATTCAAAGAAATATGGATGATTATTAATATTTTAGCATTATGCTCCCACTGCTATAAAAAGTTTATATCAACGAATAGAAAATCCTTTTTCACAAATATCCATGTACATTTAAATTTTATAGAAACTGCGGTGAAATGAGGGTATAAGGTTAGAGACGTACCTAACGGCTGTAATAAACGTTTTATTATGCGTAAATGGAGTTTAACGAGCCACATGCGAGAGTAGCGCCGCGGTGCGGACATCACGAGAACTCGTGGTAGACCACCACCGCCATTTTCATACATTTTGGACTATTTTATTTGGTTTGGACTAAATTGACGTCGAAAAAACCGCAATACAATTTTTTTTTCGGTACACGAACTAAGGTTATCGCTGACCTCATCAGGTTCGGAATGTATGACAAAAGAGAAATTGTTGTAATTAAACTTTACTCAAAAACAAATTGTTGAGTAAAATTTAATACGATTAAGTAAGGACATCACACTATTGGTTAGCGAATGCACCAGTCGCAATTGCCTTCGTTCAACACATGATAGTATATCAAACGATTAGCCGCATATTAACCTCATCATATGCACATAGGAAAAAAGGATTTGTAGCCGAGTGGTCGAACACACGCCTTGCAAATCAAAGTGTGCAGGTTCAAACCCCGGCTCGCACCTCTGGGTTTATGTGCGAATCTCATTTTCATCCGAGATTACCACCGGTGAAGGAAAACATCGTGAGGAAACCTGCACGTCTATAGAAAGGCGTGTCAAGTTCACCAACCCGCACTGGGCCAGTGTGGTGAACTATAGCCCAAAAATCTCCCTCGTATTGAGGGAGAATGTGCCCGGTATAATGGCAATAGGCTCGCCCCCTATTACATAGGGACCAAAAAATACAACGGCGAAGTGTGGGCGCACTACGGTGCACCTCTGCCTACCCCTTCGGGGAATACAGTCGTGATATGTATTTTTTTTTTATGTATGTGTTCATCACGGGAGTCTGACATTTTTTTAACAAAAACGACAATTTTGGGTGATAATGACTTACACACATATTTGGAATCAGCTATTTTTTCTGCGTCGAATAAGTATGCGCTCTGTAAAGTTAAAAATTCATGGTAAAAAAAACTTTTTAAAAACGAGCCCTTATTTAATTGCCCTTTGTTTTCGTGTTCTCCTCAGCAATCCCTTTCATTTGATACTCATACTGTGGTAGTGCAGAAAAAATAACTATTCCGCCATCTTGGATGATCCGCCATATTGGAATTAGAATAACATCACACAGCTAAGCATGCATTGTCATCCAAAATAAGCGTGTATACCAAATTTCAGCTCAATCGGTTAAAGATAACTGATTTAAAATTCAGTTGCAAGATTCCACCCGTACATACATACAATGCAAGTTTATATAAAGCTTGTAAAAAATGACGCTCAAATTAAATAACATTTTACCCCTCGATATAATACCTATAGGTAAACGGACAATGAAGTGACCCTATTAGGGTTCCTTTTTCCCTTTTAAGGTGAGGAACCCTAAAAATGTCTCGAACATGCCATGTTAATCACAGCCAGCCCGTGAAACCAGATCTTTTATATTTTCACGTGAAATGATGAGCTGACAATATTTATTGAGCTCTTTGGTGAATGAAGCTCTGCTAGTGCCTATGGCCGCCATTAATCGGTCGTTAACCGCAGTTTACGTAGATTTGTAAACTCATAATGCGACGTTTTAAATCCCATAACGCACATATCTCGGAATCCTAACATGCTAATTATTTTTGTGTTCTCATATATGATTATAGGTTTTTATCTACCTACTCGTAATATTTTATTTCTTATTATTTTATTTATTTCCACAAGCACAACTTTTACAGAGCGAAACTCCAATACTAGATAGACCTATGTAAGTTCCTACAAGAGAACCTGGCAATATCTTTTTACATTTATTTACATTTATCATAAGATTTTGTTTGTATGTATGAGATTCTGTGAGCAAGATACTTGAATGGTTCATAGATAGATACCTAACCAATTTAATTGTTATAACGTTATATCTAGATAAAAAAATAAATAAATAATAATATAACGTTACAAAACACTTGAGTTACTTCTAATACAATGTTATAAATGTGTATTAAAATGTATATAAACGGGGTTATTATTGTGTCATAATTTAGTGATGTTCATCGAACATTTTTAAAATATTAATTTAAGCAAAATAAATCAAACCTATTGTTATATATTTAAGTACTTATTTTAAACAACCGTTATAATAACAATACGGGTAAGTACCTATTAAAAGTGCAACGACATCTCTACCAATGATATCCAGCTACAAAAACAACAATAAAATCTATTTCTTAATAATGATCGGTACAGTTACAATAACTATGATTTGCTCGTATGCCCGATGTTTACATTTCGCCACCAAAACTTGATTACCTTTGTTACAGGACGAAGATCATTATCTCTAGACTAGCCACAGCCGAGTATCTTATCATTAAGGCCGTGGTAGCGGTAAAGAGATTAATGTGTCCGTATTACTAATTCAGCATTCAGATGTAATTTTATGAGCGATAATTTCCTCAAACACATCTTCATTCACATACTAATTGATGACGACTCTATTGTACAAAAACTTTAACACGTTCGCTGCGTTGTGAGGTCACATTGGCTTATGGCGAACTTTAATCCAGAGCGCAGCGTCCATAAAGTTAGAACCTCTATTCTATACATATAAAATGCTTAGCTAAAATGGAAACTGACGGATCAACGCACAGCCTGAACCGCTGATCGTAGAGACCTGAAAATTGTAGGGTGCGTTCTTTCTTTGACGTAGGCATCCGGTAGGATTTTCCGAAATTCTACCCTCAAGGGGGTTGACGAAGTCGCGGGCAAAAGCTAATGAGTCAATTTAACCTCATGACACACCAGGTGAAAGTAGGTACACTTAATAGTAGAATGCCAACAGAATTAAAAATTATTACGTAACTAAAATTTATGTATTTTTTGATCGGGTGTGCAACTTTAAGTTTCCACTAGAATTGATGACTTAGATACTTGAGTGGAACTGCGCTCCCATCACCCAACCAAGGAATTAAATTTCTTACGTTTTCGTAAGCGACTTACGAGCGTGACACACATATTAAACTTACTGTAGTCACTGAAAAATAATACAATTTAATGTATCTTATTAACTGGCTACAATTTACTTAAATATTTAATAGCCGTTACAATGGTATTCCATACTGTAAGATGGTATGCAGCGCGAGACCACACACAGCTAGCTAGCGTTGAGATGCTGCAGACACCCGCGCACTGCGCCCGCGCATCGCGGCCAAAGTAATTAACCATCGCTCATTAATCACGTATCCACTTGTCGGAAGAGGAAAACAAGGACTTTTTTGGTGAGTTTAACCTCATTGAATGCTCAATCTTGAATTGACAGGTCATTTCCAAAAGCGCCAACAGTTACAACTCGACAGGAAGGCAAGTGCTACAATTATTTACTATTATATTCATCTTAGGGCCAATAACCCAGCCAAATTGTTGTATACGATTCAATATAATACATTATTTGCATATTTTGGCTGAACAAGTTTGTTCTGATTCGGTTTGATTGAATTTTAATTTGATTGGTTTTCAATCGACTGAATTTGGTCATGATATAAGTAATTTGATTCTATTTAAGGTAGTTCATTTAATTTGGTCTATTCTAAAAACAATTTAAATGTTATCTGATCTGTCTATTAAATTTCAGTTGAATTAATATTGCAAATGCAACATATCGTAATCTTATACAAGGATAACATTATCTATGGGTGTATACCTACTTGAAAAAAAACATTGTAGTCGTTTTTTATAAATATTTGACAATGAAAAAAAAAAGTATTCATCCGCCATCTTTCTGTCATCGTCCATTTTTATTCCAATGTGTATTTATTGAATTTGCCCTTTCTATTAATTACTTGACACTGGCTGAAATACCCGCTAAACGCAGGTGAAGCCATTCCTCATCTTATTCCATTAAATATCATCATTTCGTAAATTTCGAAAAAAAAGATAAGAAGAAGAAGAAAACATGATACTCAGTTGGCACAAAACTACAACTAAACTTATTTGGAGACACAAAATATTGTTGTATCACTCACTCGTCAATGTACGGGTAGAAGTAGAACATTGCTTAGCTAATTATCATATTTTTGAAGCGCTTAAACAATAAAATTATTTTCAATAGATCATAAAAATGTATTGATGGTTTATAAATTTATCCTTTATGGTTCCAATACCCGACACTGAAAAATATTATGTAGTATTTTGCATGTTCTATTCAAATTATAAGCGATACTAAATATATTTTATTAGTATATTACGGTATTTCGCCAATTTAGCAAACATTGACATGTTATATTTTATACAAATGTGTTCTCAACCACACAAAGGTCATTACACCATTGCCTATTAGGGTATTTGAATACCTAAACTCTATATTTTTAGCAGTTGAAAACGAATAATTTTGTTCTATAGATACCACCTTTTGTTAAACACTTTCTAAAAACTTAAAGATATCTACTCAATAAAAACAAATTGCCAACATATTATGAATACTCATTGTATGACCCCAAACTAAGCAAAGCTTATATTATAGGTACAAAAGACTGGGAGCTTTCCCAGTTACACCCAGACCAGGGCAAATTCCGAAAAAGCCATTTCCAAAATTTACCTTTGACGACAATCGAACCCTTGCCCACAGCCGCCGTCTAATAATGTTAAATATAATATTGAGTCAACGACCTGTTTAACTATTCAAGAATTACAAACAAGCATAATATATAATAATTTATTCACCAAAAGCTCCGGTTTCGGAATTCAGAATTTCATAATAAAATCTGCTAAGATAATGTGTGAATAGGTGAAAATGAGGGATTCAAACTCATCCGCCATCTTTTTCACCTCAGCCATTTTTAATAATTATTGAATTTCTTATTGGTATTAATTACTTCACATTGGAAATGTAACTTCACATTGGAAATGTGACTTCACATTGGAAATGTAACTTCACATTGGAAATGTAACTTCACATTGGAAATGTAACTTCACATTGGAAATGTAACTGCAAATTGCGGGTGCAGTCATACCTCATATTATTCCATTATATTTCATTTCGTTTAAGACTAATAAGTCACCATGACAAGCAATATTAGCAGTAACACTAAACCTAGTAAAAACTGCATGGTTAACGTATCTTCACCGCTTTCCACGACGCAATCTAGGTAAATAACCATATCAAGTTTATGGAGTCATTTTGCAAAATACTGTAAATCAATGCGCGTCTACTAACGCAGTTTAATAAATATTCTAACAAACTAGAATAAGTATTATAGGTACTAACACTACAAATAATGTTAAGAATTAATGCAAACTGTGTGTAAGGAATATATAAAGTTTTACTATTATTATAAGTGGCCACATTTATTACATAAGAAATGCAATAAAATACTAGCATACCTAATGAATGATATTAGAAAACCTTCAAATTATTAACTGAAACTTAATTTATCAATACTTAGGTAGGACACTAAGAATCTTAAATACTGCTGAAGAATTTAAAGAAAATAATGGTAAGAATCATTTTATTGGTCGGCATACAGGAATAAATCTTGATACATTTAATACGTTCTGCTATCGGTATGCGACTTTCTACCCCTGCTTATTCCCTGACATTAAAACGGCACGTACCTAATCATCACGAGGATCACATGACCACCGGTACATGCTGAGTCTATCGTCCTCTCACTTTCTTGGCTGCGCGGGCTCGTGGGATCACACATAACAAGCTTTATGATCTATTCTATTGAAGAGCCGCGCGGCTGCCCAATCCGACCACTTTTACTTTTCACCTAACCGCTTGTGAAGAGGTAAATACCCGCACATGACATCACCACACATAATATTAACGTAAAACAAGTTCACTTTCCGACATACATTTGGAATTTGAAGGTTTCTATGTTGTATGTTTATGAAAGTTTAACTTCGAGAACGAGAATTGAACGAGAATTGTAGCGTTTAATTTGTTTCTTGGCTTGAAGAGAAGATTTAATTACACGACGTGCACGGGCGCGGGAACACTTTTTTGCTAATCCCAAACGAACTCAATATACTAATAAAAAGCACATTTTCAACAAAATGTTATCAATCGAGCGAGCAAATCCGCGTGGTCGCCTGGCTTAGACATTTTATTTTTATGTAAACATTAATAAAAGTTTATGATTACTGAACAGAGAGCCATATTCATATGCTAGAGCAACCGTATTCTTCTTTTGCAATTTCACTTTTATTATTATACCTATTTGTGACAAGTAGGTATTTGGTTCCGGTAATGATAACATCAGTTTTGATGGATAGCTACATGTGATGCGTGTGACACGAAGTCTCGACGCGCAGAAATGATTGACCCGCACAATGGCGCTTGCAGACGCACGAACATTATTATATCTGTCATGGTTGTCTGTGACAAGAATGAAAAAAATACGTATTGCGACAGTTTGACATGATTTATTTTGAGTGACAAATTGCGCGAACTTCTTTTGTTATTATGTAGTATATGTAGCAGTGGTAGCCGACTGGTCGAACGCACGCCTTGCAACCAAAGTGTGCAGGTTCAAGCCCCGGCTCGCACCGCTGGGATTTATGTGCGAATCTCATTTTCATCCGAGATTATCACTTGCTATGAAACGGTGAAGGAAAACATCGTGAGGAAACCTGTACGTCTGGGGGAACTTGTCTAGTTCTCGATAGATGTGTGAAGTCTGCCAACCCGCACTGGGCCAGCGTGGTGGACTATGGCCTGAATCCCCCTCGCATTAAGGGGAGGCCCGTGCCCAGCAGCGGGACGTTAAAAGGGCTGTAGTAGTAGATATAAAATGATGTTGGACAGCATTGTGAAGGCAATTTTGCATTAAGCGCTGATCACACAGGGACGTCAAGATGTGCGCGTCATCATTATTGCCAATACCAAAAGGAACTCTATGTCAATGCAATTTACATAATGATTGAATTTCTATGTTAAACTCCACGCGTTCTCGCGTTAAAATACGCGGGCGCTGAAAAATTTACGTTGAAAAATAGGATTTTTCTACGTGTCAAAACAGTTTGAAAATGAAAATGAAAATATTTTATTTCAATAACACAAAATTTAACATTAGTTCATTGTTGGAGTCTCCTTTTAAGCATGTTAAATGCCTGTGCCAGGAGGCTCCGCTCTTCCATATCTTATGCTAGTTTGTTACATTTGGTTATTATTTATTTATAAATGATATAATTTAAGGTGCTGAGAATATTTATTAATTGTGTGTGTGTGTGTAAGTCAGCGTTTGTGTGAGTGAGTGTGTGTGTGAGTGAGTGTTTGTGCGAATGTGTGTGTGTGGATGTGTGTTAGTGAGTGTGTAAAAATTAGTTTGGTTTTGCTAAACGCTTTATTTTTGGAAAACAATTGACGAGTGTAGCTTGACGCCCCTGTGTGCCTAGGGCTTTATAGTAATAAGTTTTACTGGAGGTTTTCAATTTTCAAAGTAAATTGAAATATTATCAATTACAAAGTAAGGTTTATGACATTTTAAATAAAGTTATCATTGGAAACGTAAATGTGGACGTACAAGTGGTACAATTGAATGAACAGTTTCCATGCAATTATTTATCCACGGTGGTGTGGCACGCTTGTCCAAACAACAATCACAATTATTTTGCCGTTCCGCTGATTCCAAATCGAATTATAAACATCTCAACTGTAATTTTATTATTTTAAAACCGTTTTCGTTTATTTGAGATGTAATCGGATGGACTGCAAAATAACTAAAATTAAAGTAGTTGAAGCAGCTCTAACTCAATTTGCGTTAGGAATGCATACGAAGATACGTTCTATAACAATCAAAGTAATATTTGGGTTTCTTATGACCGACGACTTCTTACAAAAAGCATATTTATAAAAAAAAATAGATTTTTTCATCATTCTTATTACTGTGCGGGTCTTTGGAATGAAAAAATATCTGTATTGTTTATCTCAAAAAAAGGAGACAGATTCTTCTTAGAAGCAGTTAAGGTATTCACAGGAATTACTCGGTAAGTTAAGAGTAGGAATTTCTACTCATACTTTACCGAGTAATTCTTGTGAATACGCGTAATTAGATATGATATGACCTAACATAACTGTAACTATCACACACGATGACAATTCAAGCTATATTGCAGATTATGTAGTATATTAAACTACGATAAACTGTTTTTATTTAGGTAAATTAAATTTGTATAATATTTGTTTTAAACGAGGCAAATATTAAGTGTCGTAGTTATAGTATCTTTATAAAGATATAGCCCATTATAGATATATACAGTTATGGACGTAACCATTGTTAGAACCGAATACATGAATTAAGATGCTGCCGAGTTTTATAAATTATTACGTCACGCTTTCTATGTTTACTAAAAATATTCACGGATAAACGACTGTCTGTAATTTTAATCACAGAATCAGCGATGTTCCTTCACCGTTTAAAATTTAGTAACACTTCGTTGTCGACACTCCGTCTGTATTCTCATGCGCGTGATGAATCGACGTTTAATTTTGACGCTTTCATACGTTTGCAATTTCTTTTTTGCTGTATTCTCGGTCGCACATTCAACATAAACAAATTAATAGTCAATCGGGATCCAATCAAAACTAGATCGTATTCCTGATATCTTCATATCTCAACTCTCAATTGCTCCGGCAACTGCTTGAATTAATCAAACGCTATTGGAGTTTGCAGTTTTTTGTGCGAGCCGCCCGTCGGCGATGGCCGAGCGTTGCTTTGTTGTGCTTATTGCACGGTGAGAACTCCGGGATATATCTCGACGCTGTTTATTCTCCCTTTGGACTTGTTTCGTCTAGTGATGACCGCTTAAATTCATAGAATGAACATTATTAAAATGGTGGTTGATATTTCCAAAGCTTTATTGCTTCGTTCAGAGTCTATAATTAGTTAAATTGAACGTGTCGTGTGCTTGCACGCCATTAATCAAAATCTCAACCTGAGAAAATTTAATTCGCGTTTAATTAGTCTTAATTACAAAAGTAAAATAAATAAATGTGATATAGTTTATTACTGTTGATTCATTGCTACGCGGAAAAGTCACCTAATGCAACTAATTTAAATGCTAAACGCACTTGCTTCACTTTATCGCTCTTCAAATAATCATGTATTGAAAATTGTAATATAGAGAACGCAATCATCAAACTAAATAAAAGCCTTACAAGACCTTGAGTTTGGATAGAAACGAATAATAAAATACAATTTTATATGTACAGACCTTTGCTACCTATTTTGAGGTTTCATCTCTTTGCTTCGTGTGCATTCGATATTAAACGTCTGGAATAAAAATTAATATTCATTATTATAGATCGAGTTCTGGTAAATGCAGATGAGTCGGCGCCAGTCTGCACCACTCATAGCCCAGCTCGTATTCGTGGCCGGCATCGGCGAAGTGCACTGACTCCTGGCTACTTGGTTTTTTGCCTTTTTTCAGTCCAACCTGACAGTGACATGACGCGGCCATGTAACATTAACGTGCAAAACCCAACACCGTGATATTGCCCGTCAAAATATTACTGTGAAATCAACTCACGCGCATAATGTACAAGATCAACAACACCTTTTTGTAATCCACCGTTAACTCGCACCGCTTATAATCTATTAGTCAGATGCTAGACGAAACTAAATATGTTATTATGGTGTCCATTACAAATCACTGCTGCGAATTATTAATGAATATTTATCATATTAAGTTCATCATAATAATTTTGTAAGCTTTTTAAGTAATTTAAATTGTGGTACGGGTTGAGCTCGATGCGTTCATTTTATGATTTCGTCGCACGCAATCTTCGCATAACTTTTTTGTCTGTTTTATTTGATTATATTTCATATTATAATGACTAATAAAACTATCAAGGCGTCCAGTTATACACGAATTTATCACATTACCATAAGTACAGTTAGATAAAGCTGTTCGCTGTCAATAGTTTTTGTGCCCGCACTACGCTTCAAACAAAGCGTATACATGACAACTCATTTGTCCAAATTAAGCGGATGATTAGCAAAGAAAATTTATCGATAGCCACACGGAATGTTCTTTAGTTAATCTTTCAAAGCGGATGTCTGGCTTCGGGCAACAAATGTTTCGACGTCCTTATGTTATGCTGCTGCTTTTTTATCAGAAAAAATATTAATATGTCTATAAAAGGCCCTAAAATGTTATCTAGGGTTTAATCTATGTAGGAATAATTAAACCAGCAACTAGCAGATAATTTGCCACTGTCAACCAATTAATCGAATTATTATATTCAAGAAGTACACATTATAAATAGAAATAATAATTTATTGATACTTATATGACTAGTTAAATGGCAATATACGACTGAATTACTAACAGTAAATAAATATATGCCATGAATTAACATGAATCTTGTATCAAACCGTATATATCTGACCGTAACAATGCAGCGAATGGGGATCACTATTAGATCAAGCTCAGATTCTATTCCATCAGCTAGACCACAAGACATTGTTAGTGGAGCAACTAGAGCATTTCTGTTCAATGGAATTTACTGTATAACATTATGAAAATCGTTAACCAACGTAAGATTAGATTAAAAGAATAAAGAAATAATGAACATGTAACTATGTACATTTATAAAATTGTTTATAAAATTTATTGTAGTTTAACAAAATTTGTTGCTCTATTATGGGTATCATTATGGGTAGATGTGTGTAATATATTGATACGTTGATATATTTTAGGGGAATGCTATATATAAACGAGCGTATACAGAAATATAAAAGGTAGAGCAAATACGTCATGATTACCGCCATCAAAAGACTTCAACGAGCGTTCTCATCATTGTCAAAATTCATTAAATTAAAAAAATAATAGGTATCTCCTTGATATATCTCTGACACATTCTTTATGCAATCCTTTTAAGCGTGTCTGAGAATTCATTCTTTATATAACTATTCATTGCACAGAGAACTTGGTTATCAGGTAAATTAAATTTAAATTAGACTTTCCTTTTATGTTTCAAAAATACGTTGTTGGTTTTTAATTATGTTAAAATTTTTCTCATCTATAACAATCACTAATGAGTATTAATTACTACCTGCTGGCTTACATGTTTTGTCAACAAACTAGATCGGATTATCTTCTAATGCAACCTTCCGATGCACCTCGAGCACGCACACTACGCTCTGATTAAGCTGCAAGCAAATACCCATTCTATTCCTAACCCTATTAAAGCCCATTTTACGACAAATCTGTACACATACATGTGAGACATCACTGTAATTATTTCCTTTAACAATACTAAGAATAATGTTTAAAAAACTAGGGCTTGACGCCGTGTCACGCAAAATGACACCTTATAAACGCTTGCAGTTGATAACGAGACATCCCAACTCCCAGTGTTATATGAAATTCTACTTTATTTTCCGGGAAATAGAGTGTTATATTGTATAGTTGGGATGTTGTTGCGGTTTTCACGGCATGCCATTGTGTCGCGCGGGCGTGCCAGATATGTGTCACTGTTATAAGATCGAGTGTGCCGTGACAGGGCCGCTATGTGATCCCGCCGATAATGCTCGTTTAGCGTCACATTGGTATTGTGGGACACTGAACCCGGTGAGTATTTACTGTTTTTGTTTCTTGATTGAATAGTTGTCTACCATGGAGTGAATAGAGTTTGATACAAAGAGTCTCTTAGTAGATAACTTATACTTGGGACTTGAGACAGTAAAAAATTGTTTTGATATTTTGACTTCGAAAGAGTAGAGGGTTACTGTAGTTTTTATTAGAGCTAAAGAATCTCCCTTGTGTATAGTAGTTAAGTTAAAAGAAAGCAATAAATAAATGGCATGAAACCCATAACTAAACATCGTGACGATCAACAATTGAATCTGAATTAGAACCAGGCCATCCATTATCGCTGCTTCGGAATTCAAGATAAATTTATCACGCAACTTTAAAATATTGTTCACTTCTCACGAGTCGACCCTTTTACAAACTGCCGTCAACACAATCCATTCGAAAAATTGCTGTGAAATGATACCAATTGACTCAAACATTTTTCACACTATAGAACAAAATAACAAGAACATAATCTCATTTTCCTATACACTAGAGCCATTTAAATAGAAACGGTGCATTTATGGAAAATTATTTTATAATAACTATTCACACTTCGATTTTACTCCTAATTTTGGAAATATTTGGTATAAATTATAGATTTTTAAACTAATCGCCTCCTCTTTAGTAATTTTTGTGTGTTGATTTAATATTAGGTACTTTGATTTAATTGTCGGGTATGAAATGAAAAAATATAAAAGTATATTTTTTCTACAAACTTAATCAAATATTTATTAGTTAAATACATTGTTTAAAACTAAAATAATAATTGTAATCTTTAAAAAATAATGTTATAGAGGTAAGGTATGATAGTGTGGCTAATCCTGCTTCTTCAGAACAAAGCGTAATTGGGCCGTGTGCGTCCACTACGTGGCCTCGTCTAAATATAACAATAAACTAAGTAAAACGCGTGCCACTTTCCACGGATTCCTCATCCATAGGATCTTGTTATTCGGCATCCGATTTGTTAATCGCCGTGAAGCTCGTTCCGTGGAAAGTGTACGCCGCGCACCGATTGAATACAGAATCTGAATTCTAGGCAAGAAGCAAAATCATTTCATTTAAGTTTAACCTAAATACTTAGTAAGAGGCCTCAAAAAAACTGAACACGCAATAAAAATGTAAATATTTTGAGTAAAGTATTTTCGTTTCTAATAACCCCGACTCAAGTTGCATCTTAAAAAACTTTCTATTGGAAACGAAACGATCGTATTCCGTCCACTTTCATAAAATAACGAAAAAACCCCTTATCGTAAAAATCTTAATGCAGCGTTTCACAACTTGCATATAAAATGCAGTCGCGAAATGTACGTCAAACTTTCAACGCCTTCTCCTGGTGCCACACTTGTTGACGGCGGCATGCGCGTGCGCCGAATCTTTACTGCGCTCAGTCTTTTTATTAACCACGTCATTACCACGAATGACTCCAACATTGAGAAAAAAGTAGAGTCATTCTAAAGCTTTCTTTGCGGTTACAAAATTCTAATGTATAATTTGATTGCTACCGGAGCATCCATTTATTATAAGTATTGAGTAATTTGTTCTTACACCTTCATTTGCAGCGGAAGCGGCCGGCGAGCCGACCCAATGACCGACTTCCACACAAAATCAGACGATTACCCAAAACAGACAGCGTAAACGGCAGATACCGTCCAAATACCGAACGGTAACTTGGGCTAACAAAAAGTTCATTCATGTACTGACCCTACAAACGAAATTATCTAACTGTTCGACACTCAATTTTCGAACCCAGCGCACGTATGCTTCTTTACAGAACATCTATTATGCGAGTTCGAATTTAAATTTCAAATAAGAACGTTAAAACTAAATCGACACAAAGTTTTTGGGTTGCACTGCACTATGGGTTGGTACTACTTTGAAAGACTTCTTTTGTCCGTGGCTCTCGAGACGAGGGTTGCCTGTTGCCTCTACACGTATGGAGTATAATGTGAATAGATGGTAAAGTCTCAAGTACAAAGGAATGATCCTTGTTACGACTCATAATACAGTGAATACAATGCTAGTTCTTTTACGCTTTACCAAGCTGTGTTACGCGAGAAAACATATTGTCTTCTAAACAATATTGCAAAAATAATTGAATTCGGTAAAGAAATAGCCCTTGTTTTTCATTGTAATAATTATCCATGACAATAGACTTTTGTAACTTGCAGAAAATAGGTTAACGTTACAAAAATTTGAAGATGAATGTATGCTGTAACTACCTATACAACGTTGATCTTATATCATAGAGACCCATTGTAAAGTCTATCATTGACTTCGCGCGACAATGAACAGTATAAGATTCTTGAGTTACAGTTTATATAATAAATCCGTTACAGGTGGCCACGTCCGCACCACAGCTGCTTATAAGGCAATTATTGAAAGATCGTTCGCCGCATCGCTCAGGGTAGGAAGTGAAGCGTGGAGTTTAACTGTCTGGCGGTCAGCGAACGCCAGCCTAGACCTTAGGCAAGTTAGATATATGACAAATACTTTGTTATATCAAGTTTAAGCTTCTGATTAATTAATACAGAACTATTTATCACAACAATTAATTTCGTACGCTCACAATAATTATAATACTACTACAGCCCTTTTAACGTCCCACAGGTGGGCACGGGCCTCCCCTCAAAGTGAGGGGGATTCGGGCCATAGTCCACCACGCTGGCCTAGTGCGGGTTGGCAGACTTCACACATCTATCGAGAACTAGTCAAGTTCCTTCAGACGTGCAGGTTTCCTCACGATGTTTTCCTTCACCGTTTCATAGCAAGTGATAATCTCGGATGAACATGAGATTCGCATATAAATCCCAGAGGTGCGATCCGGGGTTAGAACCTGCACACTTTGATTGCAAGGCGTGCGTTCGACCACTCGCCTACCACTGCTAATTATAATACCAAATGAAAAAAAAAAACAAACACAACAGAAGATACGAATATATTTCACATAAAGTATAAAGGACAGAAATACACTTAATTAGTTTAGTTTAGTTGAGGTCAACGGTACAAACAACAAACCACCTGCGATGGCATTTTTCGTACAAATTTACTCTGAACTCATGTAAATGGCTCATAACTTTCTATAAATGGCGGTTAATGTTTGAGCCGTGTGGTTAACATTTAATGTAGCTCTCAAATATAGACGTATTCGAGTATTCCACTGTTTGAATAAAAATTCCGAGACGCATGTCATAGGAATAAGGGAAATAGGTACTTAATAATACAATTGTACAAATTCATCGGGCCAATTCGCTATGGTGTTGCATAACATAGTGTTTTGCCGCTAAATGTTGGTAATATGATATAACGAATATCTGGTGAAAGTGTTGGTCTAAGTTTATTTTCGTGTACAGTGAAGAGTGGTCGTCGTTCTGGGTTGACAGAGCGAAACACTTTTAAGTTTGATGCTCTATTTTACCAATTGTAAAGAATGTAGGTAAAGAGTCAGTTTTTTAGCTTATTTTCTAGTCTTATAATACAATTGTAGCCATCTTTGATCTTTAGTCATTGTACTGACGATATATTTTCTTGGTACGTTTTTATCAGCCTGCATCATCACATTTTTGGGCCTCCACTCCTTCATGAGAGAGTAAGAAAAGCGTTTTGGCCGAGAAACTTACCACCCTTATCCACTGCGGGTTGGTAACTTGTCTTTTTTATAAGATATATAAATTAGATATATATAGGTATTATACTTCTTTAGTAAATACTATCAATACGCAACATACATATTTTACTCAGTCGATAACGAAAACGTGAATGAATATAAGCTCGTGGTAGAGCAATATTCCCGATTTTCCAAGGTTGACATAAAAAGATAAATTTAATAAAAGAGTTCTGTACGCGATCTTAAGTAATGAACACGCGAATCCTACAGATATTTTAATGGAGAAACCGCGTTCATGCTCCAGTTGCGCGCTTCGTCGCGTCGTTGCGCCGATCTCATCACACGGACCCAAATGATCGTTATACAATCTGTTGTCAATTGAGTGATTATCTCAGGTATTTTATTTTATTTGGAGAGCTTACGGCGAATTTTACAAAACGAGACTTAAAGTAATTAATTACATGCCAATTACAAGCTTCAAGCCATATGCTGCTGTAGCTGTCTCTTTTTTACACAAACTACAATTAAATGTTATTTGACAGCTTTCAAAATAGTGCCGTCTTGCTCATACATTACGGGATTAAGAAGGACGGCAGTCGGCTTATATTAATTTGGTTTCAGAACCGATATAAATCGTTTCCTACTGATCATAGATACCCACCGTTTAATAAGTAGATACCAATTATTAATGGGTGAATAGGGTTAAGTAGTCCTTTGTAGGAAAAACATGTTTTTTTTTTTTGAAGGACTTACACTGTTGGCCGTGAGGTGGCCTTTACAGCTTTACCGGAGGAGTGGCGAGCGCAGAGTGCACTCCAACCAAGGCCTTAAGGGCGGAAAGGGGTGGCAACTAGCTCAAGGGTGCCACAGAGGGCACGACCTTGGCTTGGGCAGTTACCGTGAGGGGAGAAAAACATGGCCGGAAGTTGCCAAGTACCGAGAAGTGTGGAAGAAAGAAAGGGAGGCCTTTACCTAGGAGTGGGACACTATTAAAGGCAAATAAAAAAAGGGTTAAAGCCTCTATTTAGCAGTAAAACACCTGAAAAAAAAAAAAGTTTACTTAAAAATACCGCCTCGCATATTACACTTAAACTAATGTGGTGAGATTGTCTTCATTTCACTATGCACCGACTAAGGCAAGCGATTTACGTCACTTTAAAAAATGTGAGCTACGTCTATATTAATAAAGTTTGATTTTCTATAACAAAAGCAACGCGCCAACGCGTTAAAATTCGCTCGCGGCATTATGACATATCATTGTAAAGTGAGCTTTTTCTGTGAGCTACTAGAGTTCTTTTTAGTATTGGCAATAAATTGTTCATAAGCGTTTTAATGCGCCTGTCGGGGTAAGACTTCACTTTAGATTAAGAGTGAATATTATCTTCCGTTATGTTCGAGGAAAGCAATGTTGACAACAATCATCTTACATACACTAATGACACAAGGGGAATCCACTGAGACAAGAAATGAGGAGTTTCGTGGAAAGAATGTCAAAGAAATCAGTATTAGATGTCGGATGTTCTACTAATTGCTAAGATTAATTTCTGCACGTAGGAAGATCGTAGGAAGATCTGCATAAAACGTTTTAGTGGGTACTTTCATTATGAAAATATAATAAAAAGAAACATTGGATCTTTCCTTTATTATTAACTGGTATAAACTATTAGCTAGTCATATACCTAATACATATATGAATAAAAAACAGACGTACTTCCCTATTATAAAATGTTTAGGTATTTTCTAAACTTTCACTTCACTGTTGTTCTGTAGTTTTTTTAAATTATTTAAGTAACAAAAGTTCAAACATTTCAATTACCTATGAATAGATGTTTAACTTTCAGCTATATTTCATGGAAAAATGAGAGCCGCGGCAACTCGAGCGTATGAATAGACGAAAACTTGTGCGCCCTTTGTACGAAGATAATGAATTATTCAATGGAAACCAGAGTATAAGTAGTACAAGCCTTGCGGTTTGCATAATAACATGGTTCCGATGAATAGAAACATTTATCATATGGAATATCAGCGAAACGGCCACGCATCCGAACACATCTTGTTGCGAAGGACCCCACATAGTTATTCTATGTCCTATATCGCTCAGATGTATTCTATGTCTAGCTTCTATTGGTTGAACATAGATTGTCTCACTGCACGGGGTGGTATCGAGGTACATTCACGTCCTTTCAAATTACAAAAAAAATATTTTCCACTGTAAACCTATGAGCATCAGTGCACAAATTGAAGGAGATAAATACGTAATAAAAAACTTATTACACCCTTTGACGGCATTTTTATTTCAAGTGCATAGCGTCTCTATCATGATCATAACTATTTAAGAATACGATAATATAGTCTAGCATTTATAGAAGACAAATAATAACTAGAGTATACAGTTGAATTTTATCGTCTCATTAAACAAGGTTCACCAGTAATTAACTATGAGATCTTCGTACGTAACAACCTATATCTTTTGTAAATTATACTTTACAGAAGTAAGATTCTTGTTATCTGTTTTAATATTGCTCGTAGATGAAGTCAGACTGCATTTTATCTACTTTCTTGAAGGAAATCTTTGTTGAAATATGACTAACTGTTGATATTAATAATATATTTCAACATAGCTGACTCAATTCGCAACGCTCAAGGCGGGGAACCAGAGACGTGCGAATAGCATCGTGATAGTCTCGAAGTCAACGCACTATTGTCAGCTAGCGCCAACAATGCTCGAGATATAAAGTTGACAAAAACGCGCGAATCGCGACCGTCTACGGTCCATGTCGTTCACCCGGCACCGAGGAAATCGATGTTTACATCTGCGATTATAATCGATTCGACGATCGAATGTTTTACCCCTCGATGCGATTAGTAGAGACGATCGTGCGTAGCGAGGGAAAAATAGTTACAAGTTAGTTCTTAAACAGGTAGATAATCTAACACCTTTTTTTTCTTTACACCTAATATTAACGGTGGATAACGTGATAACTTTGTTTGGTGGTCGATAAAATAAAATCGTGGCACGAAATTTCAAAGTGTAACGACAACCACGTTACTAACACAGGACTCATTCAGATTGCACCTTATATTTCTATTTAATCTATGGTTACAGTGGTAGCCTCGTGGGCAAGAACGCCCGCCTTGAACGTAAGGGGTGCAAGTTCAAATCCCAGGCCCGCACCTCTGAGATAACTTTCATGTGCGAATGTCATTTTCAACAATGATTACCACTTGCTGAACTGTAAAGGAAAACATCGTGAAGAAACCTGCACGTCTATAGAAAGGCGTGTGAAGTTCACCAACCTGCACTGGGCCAGCATGGTGGACTATGGTTCAAAAATCTCCCTCGTAAGGAGGGGGAATGTGCCCGGTATAATGGCAATAGGCTCGCTCCCTATTACATTGGGACCAAAAATACATCGGCGAAGTGTGGGCGCACTACAGTGCACCTCTGCCTACCCCTTCGGGGAATACAGGCGTGATGATGATGATGTATTCTATGGTTACAGTCCATCTAATAAATGATCATAATATATAACTTCAGACAACATACTCATCGCTATAGTACGGTGGTAGAGACACTAATATTAGGTATTATTTATTTTTTTATTGACTATTCATAAGTGCCTGTATTGGTTTACATTTAAAAAAAATATGGATTTGCTATGACTTCATTTTTTAAGGCATGGAAACAACATTTTTTTCAATAGTAGTTAAAATATCAAAATATGAGCAGTGTAGGCAATAGATTTTTTCAGCTTGAAGCCATTAGACTAGTCAAATTCTAGCTACCATTGATAAAATATTTTATTATCATGCCTTAAAAAATAAAGTCGACGATAAAGTTGGAGGACTTGACTTGGGGCTCAGTATTAATGTATCTGTTAATATTATACCAGCTATGCAAGTAGCTATTTTATATAAAAAGCTGTCTATACACTTTAATACTATACTTTTCTATCATATATGTACCTATAGTTTATATTTATCTAAGAGGTGGAACAATAAAGAGTTATCTATCTATCTATTATATTAAAGTATGTACTCACCTCTTGGGCACACTAATCCGCCGCTGCCGGAACAGGTGGTCCATTGTTTAGTCTTTGTCTTTACACTTAACTTCGGACTCTCCCACACGAACGGGGAAATTATAAACTTTCACTTAATCTTGTGTTTATATTCCGGAGTTCAGTATCACTGTGTCCACATACCTGAGTCCCTTTCTTTGAATACAATTTTAAGAGACGGGCGTTTCGTGTTTTTTCCTGGATGTTGTGGAAGTTGTGATTTCCTATTGCAGAGAATTTATAAATAAAAAAATTGTAATGTTGTCAATTTTAATCAAAATTACATAATACTAAAATATATGTCATGGTCGTGTATCAAATTGGAAAATATATATTTAATGAAACCTGTTTTTGGTTTGAGTTTTAAGGTCAAGTTTTAAATTTAATAATTTATTTGTATGTAGATACGTACTTGTATCTTCATACAAATAAATTATTAAAGTTTATTCATTATTGCTTGTATTATTTAGATAAAAGACAACAGAATACATGGTAGATTAATAGGAGTTAATGTAATTTTGGTTGAGATTAGTCGATTGGCCGGGAGAAAGTGAATGCGGCGCTGCGCCCGCGCCGGCGATCGCGCTTCTCGCTACATTAACATTGATCATCATCAGAGCTTAAATAGCTCCGCCGTGTATTGTTTCTGAATGTTACGGCTTTCACTATAGTATTTTTTTATACGGTAGATAAATAGTGACTTTTTTTATAATTTAAATTTCTAACCTACCTCCCTTCATTAAAATTATTTTACCCTATAAGCAGCTTCATAACAAAAATAAAAAATAGTTTACGTTTGTTTTTTTAATACTGGCAGTTACTTAAATTCCTAAATCTCATTAATTTGAAGTACCTATTTATTATGTAAAATGTTTAAAAGGTAATCCATCCATTCGTGATTGGTGTAGTACGTGGCTGTAATCTTTCAATTAACAATTCATAAATTTATAAAGATTAATTATTTTGGACGCACTTTATATAAATTTATTAGTAAAAAATAAACTTATTAGTTTTCGACATTAAACTAATTAGTGTTATAATAATAATGGAATTACCCAAGCTATGTTGGATATTTACAAGACACCGAATAAAAAACGATTTTTAAATTTAATTGTCTACATTCGCGGGATGTTCTACCGCGTGCGTATATTTCGAGACGCGACTCTTCGGGCGTGCGGACGCGGGCCCATGTGATAGAGCACTGCACTCGTCGCGGCGGCGGCGGCTCGACTGACGATCCCCTCTGAATGGTGGTGACAATCGACATCTTCAGTCTATAGTCACCTCCGAGAGCTGCACATATTCGTAGTTGACGGAAACCGAGGAACTCAGAAAATTACGATACAATCTGAAAGTTTCCAATGATTTTATAAGGAAATCTTTCAGTCAGCTCGCGGAATGTTCCGTGTGACGGAAGCTATCAACTCTGACAGAAAAGGAAAGTTTCGGTCAACTGTAAATACTACTTAGGACTCCAAAGACTAAACAAACAATTAATGCAAAGTTAAATGGCTAGATTCAGTGCCGGATTAGCCATATAGCAAGAGGTAGCAAATGCTACGGTCCCCGCACTCCAACTGCGGCTGTCTGACCGTTAAAAAAATATATATAGGAGTCTAAAAATATTTTGAATACCTAAAGCGCGATGGCTTAGGCTATGCTTCCCTTCCAACTGAAAATCTAAATTTCGATTCGTCACTTTAAATCTTATCTGAAATTATTTACATTTATATGGTATTATGTATATATGTATTACGGATTAGAGGCTACGACAGCTTTATTTTACCAACCTGCGTTTATTTATGTATCTTATGACAGCTAATCCAGAAAGGAGGAGCGATAGCGGTTGGTCAAGGAATTTATATTTTTTGTCTGTTTCTCTCCAATTCATTAAGACAGAGAGAGAATGACTCGGTGCGATACAATACGGTCTTGGCATGTCTGATAGCCAGGCTTGCTCATGCCACTGAAATTGTACCATGCCACCTATTATCATTTTCCTTTGATTGTGTTAGTGGAGTGGCCCTGGGACCAAATTCTCGCAAGTTCGACATCATCTTTAATTCGACATACTTATGTCGAAACAAAACAAGTCAAATTGGTCGTATTTTTATGTTTCCGTACCCAAATGGTAAAACAGGAACTCTATTACTATGACTTCGTTGTCCGTCCGTCTGTTACAAGGCTGTATCTCATGAACCGTTATAGTTAGAGAGTTGAAATTTTCACAGATGATGTATTTCTATTGCCGCTATAACAACAAATACTAAAAATCAGAATAAAATAAATATTAAAGGGAGCCCTTGCAACAATCGTGATTTTTTTAAAGATAAAGATAAATTTATTTGTAAAATATGTGTGTGCACGTATGCAAGATGGACATATTATAATAAAAACGTAACATCATACTTAGCCATTATGGCGTACAAATCTACAATTTCTTATTATTAGATGCCGTTTTTGCCGTTTTTATAGATAATGGTACGGAACCCTTCGTGCGCGAGTCCGACTCGCACTTGGTCTGTTTTTTTTCGTCAAACCACAGTATCAGCTGGTTGACACCTACCTACCCACGTTACAGGTGTATGGTGTACCTAGCCCTTTAGACCATGCAATTCTCAGAGACCTAGATTAGTGTTGTTATTGTGTAATTACTTTACACAATACAATAGTAGCTCTCGCTCAGTGCTCTGCAAATTGCATGGTCTAAAGGGCGCGCACCTAAAGAGGCAGGTATGTAGGCAATTAGTAACCTAAATTATGCCTTATTAAGCAATCCTTACGTTTTAATATTGATAAAATATATACACAAGTAACTAAGCACCTACTTACCTAACTATAATGTAGCAAAGTACCTAAATTGATAACTTAATTATTTTGTTGGAATTTCTGGCGTGACAACTAGTTAAGTATTTTCCAAGTTCCACTCGCACGCGAGATTGCATTTACCGACTCTCATAGGTAGTTACGTGCAGAGCGAGAGGAAGACCAAAGAAAAGATGGATAGAGTGTGTAAAAAGTGAAATGAATGAGATCGGAGTGGATCGGTAAGACGGAAAAGCGAGATGAATGGAAGAAAAGGACATACTGCGCCGACACCAAGTAATGGAATAAGGTAAGGCAAATGATGATGATAAGTAGTAAGGTACTTACCTATAGATATTAGTTTGATAGTTACACATAAATAAATTAAAGTTCGTCGCGCACCTCACGTAACGCGGCCTTGTTCTAAATAACCGCTGTGTTCCAGTTAACGATAGATTTCTAATTCGCATAATTCGAATAAGTATTTTTCGGTCTAATTGCACGTGGAAGTCGTAAACATTGGCGAGTGGTATTTACTTGATAACGGTGAACACGATTATTCGCATAGCCATGGTTTGTGATTACCGATGATCATCATCAAATAATAGATCCAGCCTGTTTAGTAATTATTTACTCGTTATCTCCTACCGCCTAAAGCAGAGATAGATAGGCACCTACAATCACATGTAGCGATGTTTAAAATGTACGACGTCGCCAGGTCGTCCGATGCGCGGAAGTTCATTATAAATAAAAACTATTCAGTTAGAACTTTACAAATCAAAAGATATGTTTAACATAGTTCTTGGCATAAAAACCATTAGATCACTTATCTGCATTGTTCACGTCGGCTCGCGATTTCGTTATGGTCTATAAACACGTTAACATTCATGGCAAAAACTTTTTAAACACATACGTGAGTATGTAAATAGATGATTTGCTTTTCTTCTTAAAACAGGGAAAAAATAATTCTACCTACCAATCAAAGTGTAGTGATTAATATGTGTAGACAAATGCCTAATAGGTAGGTACCTAACACAAATCTTTCATCTACGAAAACTCAATCATAAAATAACTTTAACGCGCATAAGACTATCTTACATGATATGCAATCTAAAATCCCTAAAACCAAATTTAAAAAGCTATCTGCCCAGAGAAAGTTATAATTTCTTAGATCTCGTGATGTCCGAATCACCACAAATTAACATAATGTATGCAGTGTTGTGAGCATGTAGATAGAAGCTAACAAATAGACACTTTGAAAGTAAGACTTTGAGACTACCTAACTATGCAAAGCCGACACCTCATACTTTCCTTTTGTGTAAAAGCTTTATTCATGTGATGTGATTCACTCATGCGGTTTTATGAGGAACAAAACAATTACTATCTTTTACCAAAGAGCAGCCAAAATAATTTCACTATCGGACTTACTATAAGACGCATTACAGACGCTTCGAATAGAAGAGTGATACTTACATCATCACTCCTGTATTCCCCGAAGTTGTGCACTGCAGTCTAAGTATCTATACCTACACATATACACCATCATTGGGACCAAAATTATAATTTGGTAGGTACCATTGAATTAGTAGGCGAGCCTACTACTTACACCAGAGTCTGGACTCTGGACCAAAGAATATAGTAATATATCCGGGCTATGTCGGACACACTTCCCTAAATGTACCGCCATAGTTTTGGCGGACTTCACAAATCTTTTGAGAACGTTAAGTCCGTTCAATGAAATGATAATAATTGAAGGAAGGAAACAATATATTTTACGCACAATCGCAATTCTCTGATGTGGAACCTACCCGCGTCGCTAGTCGACGCCTTTCAATTTATAGGTGGCTCATGTCGACAGCTCGACCCATCTAGTACCTACCGAATTATATTACCTAAGTAACTGACTTCTTAATTAGTATAAAACCTAGACAGAATAAGAGCGATTTAACACAAATTTCAAACCTAGTCCACCCTATAATAAGCACTAACCTAAGACTTGGGAAATGCGCGCTCTTAGTAGTTAGGTACTCAAATCATATTTACGACCTGAACACACTGGTGCGAGCAAATTATCTTGACATTTTATGAAGATGTACTCTATCTATAATAACTACAATACCTAAAGAACGTTTGTCTGTGGTCATGCGACCAAATTTCCTTGAGTCATTGATGCCATTTCGTTGAAAAATGGGTTTCTTCCAAGTTTGTTATAGGCTTTAAGCGACATACCTAAAGCCGCATAAATACGTACATTTTACTTCCCACACGAATGTCTTCTGAACACTTCATAACAGCTCATTAGGTCGCAAGAGACAGTGAACAATGAACGTCGGTTACCAAATCCTTTTCATGTTCTTCCAAGAACTTATAACGTAGGTCCTAGTCTTAACGAACATTATACCTATAGTACGTAGGTAGTGTTTGATAGCAAATCTTTACTTTGTTTTTTATTGCTAGCTTTTCACCCAAATTTCCTTTTGACCGGCTCATCCCTATTCTCGGGAACAATGCTTAATGAAAATTAGCTTCTCTTTCTTTTGTCTTCGCTTTAATATTTAAAAAATCGGCCAAGTGCGACTCGGACTCGCACACGAAGGGTTCTGTACCTATTATCTGTAAAAACGGCAAAAAAATCAACTCTGTTGTATGGGAGCCCCCTTCAATATATATCCTAATCTGTTTTTTAGTAGTTATTGTTATAGCGGCAACAGAAATACATCCTTTTGTAAAAAAAATTAACTGTATAACTATCACGGTTCATAAGATACAGTGTCAGACGGGCAGACGAACGGACAGCGAAGTCTTAGTAATAGGGTCTCGTTTTATCCTTTGGGTACGGAACCCTAAAAACAATAAATAAAACTATTTGTGACAATTAAAATTTTTATTTATTTATAAATAATAATTCGATTGAACGAATTGTGTAGGTACATTACCTAAAGTGTAGGTACTTACATAATAACTTACATCTAACATACTGTTAAATCCGTTAGCGTCACATACAAATAGTATTCATTCTTAATTCATTAATATTTAACATTGATAAGACATTTCTATCCAAATAGTAAAGGCAAACCTAGTGAGGAAACCTGCATATTCAAGTCTGGAAAGTCGACCATAACCTCACTAGAGCCAGTTTCTAAACCCGTCGTTAAAATTACCCATGTATTTATTTAGTCTTATTCAATAATTAATTTATGATTATAGGATATTGTTAAGTGTACCTAGTCGCCTACTTTAAAGTGGTGTTGTATATTGATATCAAAATGTGAGTAGCAGCCATGAGTTACTCAAAAACACATAAATTAAACATTGTAAATGTATTCTAATCAATTGGCTAATTATTATTGTGCAATAAAGTCTAAAATCCCTATCATAAAGACATATAGAACGCAGCGAAACCTTTTTTTAATAGCGAGACACATGATCAAAACAACGAGCGTAACGATGTTTTTCGAAAAATGTTTTACAGACATTTGAAAATCGTTATTTTTTTCGTTGTCACCCTCGTTGTTTTACTCATGTGGCCTACCATTATGCAAAAATCTGGGATCCACTTCTCGCATGATCGAAATCATTTCTTATTCGACATTATGTCGAAACAAAACTTCAAATTGATCGCATTTTTATTTTGTTTTGTTTCGACATAATGTCGAATTAGGAATGATGTCGTGAAAAGGTGTGTGAAGTTCACCAACCCGCATTGGGCCAGCGTGGTGGACTATAGCCCAAAAATCTCCCTTATATTGAGGGAGAATGTGCCCGGTATAATGGCAATAGGCTCGCCCCCTATTAAATTGGGACCAAAAATACATCGGCGAAGTGTGGGCGCACTGCAGTGCACCTCGGCCTACCCCTTTGGGGAATATAGGCGTGATGATGTATTATTATTATTAGAAATGATGTCGATCAGGCCAGAATAGCCCCGCTGACATTGTTCAAGTGGAGTGTAGTAGGTTTGGAGGTAAAGGGAGGATCCTCCGACCAGACGGGTGTTGTGTCTGGTGGGCTACTGCCCGACGGATGTTGTCGGGTTCTTGTATATATGTGCAATCGCTCGGATCGCTTTAATATCGCGATGCAGGATTTAGTTCGTATGTGGTGAGATAGATGTCGCTACATCACTCCCCTCCGAGACCGGAGGTCGCTAGCATGTTGAGTCGTCCATACATCTTGTGATGCTTGCCGGGCCAGTGGAATGTTCCAGTGAGTCGGAACCAGATGCCGCATAGTTCACGGTGAGTCGGAACTGTCTGCGGTGATGCCCCAGTGAGTCGGGATGATGCTGCATATGCTCCAGTGAGTCGGAGTGGTGCAGTGCTGCGTAGTGGCTGGCTGCTGCGTCGACCAGGAGAGAAGTGCGTCTCTGCTTGCTGACCGGTCGAAGTGCAGTGTGCTGTGCCAAGGTCGCTGAGATGGCTGTGGGTGATGACCAGGAATGCGCGTCCGCTGCATGCTGGTGGTCAGGATACCCTAGCCGTGGATGCTGGCTGGCTGTATGACTCGCTGCTCGGAAGCTTGAAGAAGTGATGATGACGTCACGATGAGGTAGCTTTGCGAAGGCTGCGCTGACGTTCATGCTCGGGGTCACCAGTTTGGAGGTAAAGGGAGGATCCTCCGACCAGACGGGTGTTGTGTCTGGTGGGCTACTGCCCGACGGATGTTGTCGGGTTCTTGTATATATGTGCAATCGCTCGGATCGCTTTAATATCGCGATGCAGGATTTAGTTCGTATGTGGTGAGATAGATGTCGCTACAGTAGGTATAAAACATAGCACCTAACATGTGTTATGACTAGAGTTGCAATATATAAAGACAAATATAAATCCGTCCACAAACCATTTACAAAAGTCATTTGTAATGTCGTTATGGATTGATCATAACTTTCTATAAATAAAAAGGATATCTACATAGATATACAATAGTATTTGTGTAGTCAAACTATAGGAAAACGCAAATGAAAACAGTTAGCTAAGCTTAACATTTAGACCAATACTCATAGTCCTGCAAAGCTGAATTCCTACTTTGGTCCTAAAATCCTAATATAGTTTCCCTTACTTCGCAACTCAACCATCCAGTTAGCTTGATAAGTATCTACAAACATCGATAACACAAATTATAAATTAAACACAGGTATCAACGGATGAAAGGCGAAGTGACTCACGGGACATTTTGGGCGATATTGTGTTATATGCGCATGACGTTTTCATTAATGGAAGACGTCCATCGCATGCGCCGCACTAAACCACTGGGAACGAGGACCCTGTTCGGAGCCGGTTGCCCCAAAAGCCCCAAGTGTCCCGGTGGCCGGCCTCGTACAGGCCGCCGACGTACAGGTGGTGGCGACGTCGGCGGAGAAAAATACTCGTCGCTCTCGCTCGACGCTACTGCAGTCACCGACGTCCTGATGTTGGATGCCGGCGATGGCGAGGCGGAGCGAGGCGACTGGTCCGGGGATGTTGGTCGTACGTTAGGTCTCCTCACGGCACTCCGTTGTCGGCATTGTCTCCTCGGATTTCTCCGAGGAGCATCTGTCATTGATACATTTATTCATTTCCTTGAAATCAGCTAATTTTTCTCCGTATTTTGAGCTGCGTTTCGTGCAGTTACCAAAACGGCGCTTGAGTCAATTCGTCTTGTAACTGTCAATATTGGTGTTGATTTTGTTAAGACCAAACTAAACTAATAAGTGCAACACAGTCATATTAAATTTGTAGTGGCGTTAAATGTAGTTAAGTCTTAAGCGGGTTTCAGACTACGCTATAATATATAGCACAACAATATCGCGCACCATACAAAGCCAATAATTTATAGTACAGTACAGTGTGAACGTGGCCATAACAATGTATGGTGCGCAATATTGTTGTGCTACGAGCTATATACTATATGCTATTATATTATAGCGTAGTCTGAAACCCGCTTTAGCTGTTTAAAATAGTGTAGTCAAAATCAATTACTTAACTAAAAAAAATATTATGGTCCTCTAGTATGACTGTAATATTCTCAGTTTAGTGAGGTATCAACCAAATCAGGTTTATTATATTATTTAACTCTAGAGTACCTATTCAGAAATTAAGGAACATAGTGTTTTGCGATTATACGAAAAAATAGTATTTGAAACAAATGCAATCAAAGGGTATGTATGCCCAGTAAATTCCCGTACTATGTCCTCCAAAATGTATATGCAATAATTATGACCTTAAAGGTCTTATTTATTAAAGAATTAATTAACTTCGGGCTGAGATATAATTTTCCCCCAACCGATGTATACGAAGACAGTCGCGTAGGAATACATGATTCCGAACTGAGGGCCGGGGTCTCGACGGTGCCTTTTAGCGACGTTGACTGGTTCTTCAGGCAGAGTGCGAGCGGGGTGATTTACTCCCAACTCCCCGTTACCATAGCAACCAACCAAACGAGTATTGGGAAAGGCCTCCCTGAAGAAATTCTGTTCCATCTCGTGCTTCTGATCGCGGCCCACACACGATAGCTTCAATACCACGCTGTGCTCAAAATGTGGAACTTTTTTCGCGAACTGAAATAAAAAGGTGATGTTTGAAAACTAATCACACATAGACTCCAATTTTGTAGTAACCAAACTAAATATGACAGGGCTATATTCCTGTCTTGCTCATGCATAGGTACAATTGGAGTCATACATTTAATTTGGTGCCAACAAAATCAGCGCCGATGACGATTCTGATTCTGTTGTCAAACTAGGCGGGGCGTATTGCTGTTTTTTTTACGACCGTAATACACGAACAAGATGGCAATATTTTAACTGCTGTCAAATATAGTTTTTTTATAACAGAATCGACATCATAGCGGGATTTAAAGTAAAAAAATACTTATTCAATTTTCCTGTATGCAAAAGATTTCTAGTAGATGTTTCTTAATGAAGCGACGGTCAGATTATGATGTAAATGATTATCTATGTATGGTGTAACACAAATTATTGTTACCCTGACATTTTAGGTTGTGAAGAGTGGCCGCACGATATAGACGTGCGGCGGCGCAGAAAAGCAATAATCAATCACATTCATTTTGTATGAACTATCGCGTAGGTACTGACAAACCGTTATCAAATATCAATTCAATTATTTTTTAATGTACCTAGTACTCTGTGTATAATATACATAAAGATGGAATTTCTGTAGCAAGAATCACGCGACTAAATTCGCTCGTGGCATCGATGACATGCCGTTGTAAAATGTGCTTCCTATGAAAGTCAATACAGTTCATTTTGGTATCAGCAAAAAAATGGGTGCGTGCGTTTTCACGCGGATATTGGCGTAGGACCTTATTGGCGCTTAACTTCAGTTTGTTTCTTAAATAATATAAATAACTTGCCTGACCCAATTTAACCATTTATAATCAATATGATCATGTACTGTATTGGTTTGGTTAGAAGGGTTCAAAAAGTTTCTCATTTAAATACTGAACATTTCCACAGCTATAATAACTTACCTCATTGATAGTAGTCTGAATCTTGGCTTTGGCCCAGTCCGATGATTCCACTATAAGAGAGTACACATCAAAATTGTTGTTATGCTCCTGTTGGGTGGCCATTTCCTTAGGGACAGTGAACAACCCAATCGTGATGACGTTTTGACTGACATAGTCACTGTTTTGGTTTATTTCGTCAATAATAAAGTTCATTTCGTCCGAATCAAACATGGTGTCTTCCACTATACAGCCTCCGAGAGCATATGGTATGTTTGGTTGCCTGAACATATAAAATTTAATTTAATTAGGTAATGTTTATTATTATCTTTTTTTTTTGATAGATCATCAAATCAGGGCTGTATTTGCCGCAGCGGTAAACAGAGATGCAATAGGTTCCAATGTCATAGGGTGGGGATCCTATAGCAAATATAGCTCTTTCCCCCTCTATAAAAATTGTACGTACACTAGTACACCAGTCTAGCGCAGGTTGGTGAACTTTTTATATAGTAGTGTGCAGGTTTCTTCACGATGTTAGCCTTCACGCTACATGAAGTGATAATCACAATTGAAATTGACTTTCGCATATGTAATCTGATAATCCCAGAGATTTGAACCTGCCGCCATTGCTTTCCAGGCGGGCGTTTTACCGACTATAGAAATAACAAAAACTATAGTTTTTTTTCATAAGGTTACTTTCAAAATGACATATGGAAGATAGAATTAAAGTTAAATTGTAACTTACACATCCTTGAAATAATTCAAAAAAACAATATCTTCTACTGTGTGCAGGATGAAGCTCTCAGTGACATACACAAGAACGCCTTTCACTATCTTATCCTGGGCCAATTTATCCACCACCTCGTAGAAATCCTGTTTTATATCACTCAAGGACCTAATATTGATGACATGGAACTCTACACCAGGAAGTGCTGGGATGTACACCCCTCCGATGAACGGATGGCACCGTGTGAACATTTGCCGTGTGATTATGTGTTCACTGGTGATGGAGTGAGGCAGAGGCAAGTATGAGAGGTAGCTCGCTTTCACCGTAAGCATACAGTTCTTTGGAGCAGCCACCTGTTGCTGGATTATATCTATTACTGTAAAAAAAAGGGAGATTCAGACCATAGACAACCATTGCATTGGCACAATGCAGATTCGTAAACTTCACACATGTTTAAATAAAGAAGAGAGTATATGTATAAAGAAAATAGAAATTGTGGCTGCAGGTTCAATTCCTGCCAGTGGCAAACGTCGAAAATGCTTTGCAGGCAATTTTCGCAAGATCGACATCATCTCTAATTCGACATATGTCGAAACAAAACGTAAAATTAGTCGTAGTTTTTCGACATATCTTGAATACAGATGAGCGACATTATTTATGTCAAAACGAAACGAATAAATACGGACGTATAGGGCGTTTTGTTTTCACATATGTCGACTAATGACAATCTGTCGAGAATTATCCTGCTGGTCCGGGTCGAGTGTAACTGGTATCGTACCTAGTCCATTGTATAGTAGCCATAGTACAAGTTAGGCTTAGTTAAGAATCATACAATGAATATGTGTTGTCTTGCAATAATTTAATATTTAGGCGAATGGGTACGCAAATAAAAGTATACTAGATAAAACTACTGATATTATAAAGGTCTCCTCCACTGGGTCAAGGCCACTGATTAACAGGCACTGGAAAAATATAGTATAATTGCTTTTAAGATGTGATTTTTCTTTATGTAGTATGGACAAAAAATACATTAAGTAATTGTCCAAAGTTATGATAGGTATATCATTTTAAATTAGTAATTTAAAGAATCTATTGACTCAAATGTATGTACTCACAGTAATGTTCCTTTTCACAGGCCGGTTCACATGGAGTGGGAACCAGACTTCCACATTTACTAGTAACAGCAAACCCCGAGGAGTTAGAAAAAGTAAAAACCACTAAGGGTTCAGTACTAAAAATGCCAGACTTAGCAAAACGGATTCCGTGTCTTATAGATGAAATTCTCATGTTGATAGCAAAGTCGACTGGATGTGTCTGCTCTTTCTGCAACGTGTGAACGACAGAGTGCCACATGGAGCACACATGCTTAAACAACATCTTGTCTTGCCATGACAGATTACTAATAATTTTCTTAACTATCACATAGTTTGCTGTGATGTTTTCCACTAAACCACTACTACAAACCACCGGCTCCAATTCCCGACTCAATTCTCGTCTCTCTATGTAACTAACTATGTTCTCCGGCAACCGTAGCTTAGTACACCTTATTTCATCATCAAAAACACTACTTGTGTCATTCTCACCGTCATTATCCACAAAATGCATTACATTAACGGGCTCTTCTGCCATTTTTATGTATCTTAGATTTCCGTTACAATTTTATCGTCATCAGCCCTCCTGATGGGATCACCTTTCAGCAATGCCAGTATAAAGCAATAGAGATAGATAAAAAAGAACAATAAGTAGTAACCAATGTGGATCATAACATCTCTCAAGTGCTTCCGAAGTTGACCGCGGTTGTGGATCTCGGCGGGATCGTACGCGCCCAGGTTCCCTCGTGGTATGGTGAAGTATTCAAACGTGAGCCATATAAACATAGGCAAGTTCAACAGCACTAAAATCACCTGGCCATGTAACAATAACAGAAATGTAATAAACGAGTGAGCAATATACTTTGGAAGCAACCAATAATTGAGCTTATCGCAGCATTCCTGCGCATTCAGATAGTCGCATTCCAGGTCAGACAATATTATTATGTAGTAAACTAAAAGGAATAATATAGCACTACTATCGATCAAACTCAGCGAGAACAATAATGTTTCAGCTAATATCATAACGTAAGTATTATTACAACTCTGATACCCGATAACTGAATAATGATGCCAAATACTAGTCACTGACCCACACTTATTTATTAACTAGCAAAGCATTCCCCCATTTTTTCACAATAAATACGGTTTCTGACAATAGTTTTTTTTGGTGAATACTGAATTGGTGATTTTCTACTTTTATAGGTTTTGATCACAGATTACTATTTATTTATACTTGCAGCTATCTGTCTATCACTCACATCTGTCATTTGATTTCATAACATTGACTCTATGCTACTCTATGCCCAGTTTTAAACAAGAACTTAACAACAAGAACTTTCATCCGTCATCTTTCTTTATAACCCATTTTTTATTTATTGAATTTGTCCTTGCTATTAATTACGTGACATTGGCGAAATACCCGCTCTTGTTGCAGGTGAAGCCATTCCTCATCTTATTCCATTATATCTCATCATTTCACTCATATCGTTTTTTTTTTTTTTTTTTTTTTTTTTTTTTAACGAAATGAGCGAAATGATGATATTTAATGGATTAAGATGAGGAATGGCATCACCTGCGACTAGCGCGAGTATTTCGCCAATGTCAAGTAATTAATAGCAAGGACAAATTCAATAAATACACATTATAAATAAAAATGGATAATGACAGTGATAAAGATGGCGGATGACTCACTCATATCGTTGTTGTCGCACTTGTATGTCAAGTATGAAATGTCAGCTGTCATGATGTCAACGTCACAACGTTCTCTATGGCGATGTCAAAAATATAGCACGCGAGTTGGCGGGAACGCAAGGATCCTTCTTCTCCTTGCAACCGTCTTCAAGGCAACACATATTCTGAATTGGTCGTGGTATTGTTCCTTCGTCTCACTAATTATAATTATTACCTATGATTCTCAATAATTAATATTATAACCGAAAGCGCAGTGACCTACTTACATAATTATTCTAAGTGAATTACTTTCCTACCTCCATTAAATAAAATAAGTGATATACATTAATTAATACGTGAATATTGTATAATTGTAACAAATAGCGTAAATTATCCCCTTCATTGTGTCTCCTGATGTTCATAAATATAATATCAAATACTAACCGTGCTTTTTCTTATATCGTTAAAAAGAAGAAGACTCTATGCCTGCCTATTAACGAGTTATTTTATACCCATTCATTTGTATTAGGTATATATTGGAATTGTTATTTTATTTATATTATCTACTTGACCAGCCTAGCCATTTCTCATTTTATTCCATAATATTAAACTATTTCAGTCATTTTCTTAAAAAGATGGTAAAAGTCAAACTCATAGACATAAAAAATTATGTTTAAAATGTAGGTCTTCTACTTCTCTGAGGAAATGAAGTCGATTCGTTTTTTAGAAAAATATCGTAGTTATTTCATACAATGGAATTAGATCGGCTTCACTTGAAATAGCAAGCATTCAATATAGTATATAGTAGCACGGATTTAATATATATACCTACTACACTACTATAATAATACAATTGGGTGATTGAGGTGTCAGGTGCTACAGATGATTAGCTCAAAGCTGTAAAAGCTTTATAAAAGTATTAATGTATTTATCAATCCATGATTTATCTATGCTTATTGGGTACTTGGACTTTCATGATATATGTAAATGATAAATCAACACATGTACTTCAAAATAAATATGTAACTACCCTGTAATACGCATAACGAATGACCATGGATGATTTGGGTGGCAATAGAAACAATATTTCTGTAAATCTTTTTATTTAACATTCTCTCCTTATGCTAATAAAGGCTTGATAAATATTTACAAGGCTTCATTACAGGGCAAGGTAAAAAAACTATCCAGTTACACTACAGATCCGACGCTTGTGGTTATCATATCACATCACACACAATTTGTTGAATACTTGGCTCTGCTACAGACAATTTGCTTTTTCATGTTAACCTATATTTATTTAGGTTACTTGCATACTCAGCATGTAAATATTACAAAACGTGTCTTCAAGCATATACAATAGGAAAGCCAATTAAGTAGTAATATTATTGCAGAGAACACAGTGAATAAATACTCAAAACTTCGGGTTCGGATACAGCTTAGTCACTGTTTAAAAACAAATATTAAAACTCTCCTAAAATAATTACAACAATAATTAACAAATATGCAGATAGTATGATATTTATCCAAACATTAATCTCACTTAGTTTCTTGTTAAATACATTTAAACTAAACTCTTGAAGAAGAGTGAATACAAAGCTAATTAACACACTAGGCCCGTTAATATGATTTTTATAATATGAGGGCAGATGACACAAACATCTTCCCCTACAATAATGTTGGTTCCAATAAATTTTACTAATATGGGTACAATTTCGATAATGAGCAAATAGATTTTTAAATATTTAAATCTAGAGTAAAGGTCATTATAAATTCCTTAGATTATGGAATATTACTTAAATTATAAAGCAAATTTAAATTTGCAAGCCCTGTTTTTCAATAATGCAGCCATTTTATTGGCCGACGGCGGCTAGGATTTTTATAAACTTCCCATCGCTTTACAACTGTAGAAATTTGTACACACAATGTTACTTGGGTTTTACATTTACAGCCACACATTTACAAATCCAATATAAAAATTAAGTATGTTAAAAATATTTAATTCTATATACTCACTTCAGTAGCACCATTCCATATGCGAATGTACTTTTTAATGTCCTAAATAAGTACTTTTAAAGTACAAACGCATGTCATACTCAAATACATAAACATACAATGTTACTAGATGCTTCAGAACCACTTATTCAGAACGCAGCAATATTTACACCATTTAGGTAACCAATATGTTAGGTTACTATCATTACTCAAGGACTGACTTATTGGCACGCGCTGGGCAGTAATTATAATTCGTTGTAGCAACAAGTATTCAAAAATTACATTAAACATAAATGCAAACAATGGCAATATATTTTCGATTCATAAATTTTGCTTTATCGATGATTACTCTGATGAAGCAAAGGTAAACTCTAAATAAATAACTGTGATACTATACAAATTACATTAGTAAAAACACTCACACATAGCAATGAATACAACAGGAACGAAAAACTAGTAAGTACAATGTGGGAGTAAGTATAAATAAATTATTAATAGTTGTATCGCAACAATCACGCAAGCAGACTATTATCTTCATGAGACGTAAGAATTTTTTTTTACTTTATTGGAAACTACAAATAATAAACTATAGGATACAATGTTAACTACGAGCTGTCAACGCGTACGCTTTGAATTAAGACCCATTTAAATCTATGTATAAACTACCTAGATTCGCATTTGTTCTATAGTACCAATGGGAATGGTCCATTACTATCTATAAATTTGAGGGAAAGTTTTTTACACTTAAAATCGCCACCCCTGTGGATTGTGTTTTGATAAGGAAACAATTATTGGTTAAGTCTGAAGAGTAAAAGTGAAACAATATTTTTATCCACTACCAGTCAATATCGATTTCGTAATCGAGTGCAATCGTAACTTAACGATAACGGCGCACCTATCCTACATTTTAGACAATAAAATGGAATGATACATTATTTAAGAATGTTACAATAATTATAATATTCGATTCTAGGAAAATAAAACTAATTGTAAGACAATTGAGGAATTTCATACTAAGGAAAAATTAATGTTCCAATAATAAAATAAATAATGAAAGAGTGTACGGATAACGAGTGATGCAGGAGAATGCTTGCACGATTGTTGTGATGCGAGGAGCTGGCTCCCTAAGTAATCTAAAGAATCCGTATCTAACATTGCTCCCAAGCTGGTCCCACCCATGACGATGGCTTGTGAATGTGCATTTTGTTCTCTACATTTTACTAATCTCTACAATTTTCACTACACACACATAATAGATTTTATGATTTTGCCAAAATCGATAACAATATTCATATCGCGAGAGACAAGTGTTCTTGTGCCACAATTTGCACTTCAACAAGACTGGAATGTCACTTATTGATTCGGGAAATGTCTACTATCCATGCGCCGGGGACAGCGGCAAGCGGACTTTAATAATTGACACGACATCAATCTAAAACATTTTATAAGTATATTATAACATTTAACACGACGTGTACGCGACCAGGTGACTCATAGATTGACTGTGCCTCGACAAAAACAACTCTTCTTATTATAATTTTCCCTAAGTTTTAGTCATCGGGCGGAATGCAGAAATCCACAACTATGTTGAGTATTATTTCAATATATACATAAGTAGATAATTATTATGCCTATAAATAGTAAACAAAATGGACTTATCGTACACGAAACACGTCTCGCGCCACCGTACGCACGGCGTCGGCGGACGCGAACGCTCACGGATGAAGTAAACGAACCGTTAAATTATTATTAAATTACCAACTAGCGACACAAAAGTTCCGCATCAGCGTTAAGTACCACATACTATCATAATATAAACCGTAGTTTACATATCGTCAACACTTCGTGTTTGACAACATCAGTTATAGTCACTATAGAATAAAAATCATCAATCGGAAGAACGAATTACGAAGAGAGACTAGCGCGTCACCCGATATGCTACTCGGTAGCTATCGAGATATAACATAAGGGACGCTTGAGAGATCACACGGGCAGCGGCTGGTGGCGGGCGGCGGCGGCGGCGGCGCGTCAGGTGGCGTCGTACTCGAACCGCTCCCACGAGTAGTGCTTGCGCGCGGGCCGCGGCGCCGGCCGCGACAGCACGCCGCCCAGCAGCGGGTCGTACTGCGGCACGTGCCCGCGCCCGAACAGGTTCGGGATGATCTCGGTGTCCATGTAGTCGTACCCATCGCCGTCCACGTTCATGTGCGAGCCGGGCTCGATGCCGAACTCCTTCAGGTCGAACTCGCCCGGCCCCTCCTCGATCGCATCTGGGCGAGTGTCTTCGCTCTGGAACGACGGCAGCGATAGGTCGTCCATGCAGTCGAACCCGGTCCGCGAGTGGTCCAGGATGTCTCCGTTGGCGAGCGGCGTCACGCTCATACCCTCGTGCGCGTCGTCCCCTATGTCCATGGCCTGCGATCTGTCCTGCGAGCGATCGCCCACGTCCCCCGCCAACAGGCTCCCGAAGAAGTCGTCGTTGTCGGCGGAGTTGGGATCCGAACCAAAATCGGCGTGAAAGTCACCGTCGGACAGCAGATCGACCGCGAGGTCGGCGTCAATGTCGGCCGCCGAGGGATCGACGGAACACCGGTCCGCGTGCAGATCGGCGTGACTCATAATCTCGTTCTGGATGTGGTCGAGTTCCCTCTGCAGTTCGTCCGCGGCGAGCGAGTCTCGGAGGCGGGAGTCGCCGAGCACGGCGTCGGTCAGCACGTCGGTCGGCCCGAAAGCGGTCGCCGGTTGCGCCGCGCCGTAGAGCGCCACCACCTCACGCGGAGCCGGCGACCCCGCGCTCGGCGGCTGCGGCTGGGGCTGCGGCGGGGGCAGCTCCCCGAGGTTCTCCACGAGGATCTCGAGCACGTCGTCCATGATCTGGCTGTGCTCGGCGCGGTCCCGCGGCGGCGCGGGGGGCGCGGGCGGCGGCGGAGGCGGGGGCGGCGGCGGCGCGCGCTCGGTCTCGTAGTGCGCGGTGGGCAGGATGGCGATGGGCACTACCTTCACGCCGTTGAGGATGTAGGCGGGGGGGTTGGCGGCCTTCTGCGGCGCGTCGTCGGTCGCCGAGGTGGGCGGCGTGACGGTGAAGAGGCGCACGAGGCGGTCGGGCGCGGAGTCGGCGGCGGCGAGCACGTACCGCGGCGGCGGCGGCGCGGGCGTGGCCGGCTGCTGCAGCGCGTCCAGCTGCGCGCGCAGCTGCGACACGCACAGGTGCGCCTGCAGCAGGCGGCGGCTCTGGTCGCTGGCGGCGGCGCCGGCCGCGTCGCGCCGCACGGCCTCCAGCTGGCGGCGCGAGGCCTCCAGCTTGCGCTCCAGCTCCTCGATGTGGCGGCGCTGCGAGCGCACGATGTCCTCGGCCGGCTCGGGCTCGGGCCGGGCCTCGGGCGAGGCGGCGGAGGCGAAGGAAGCGACCGAGGCCACGGAGGCGACGGAGGCGGGCGAGCGCGGCGGCTCGTCGTGCCGCTCGGCCAGGAAAGGGCGCAAGCGGTCGATGAGCTGCGGCTTGGGGCCGGACACGCGCAGGTTGCGGCGCTTGCACTCGGCGCGCAGGTCGGACACCTTCATGTCCTCTATGCGGGCGGCGGGGGCGGGCGTGGGCGCGGGTGGCGGCGGCGGCGGTGGAGGCGCGTACGCGTCGGACGAGTCGGACGCGACGGACGCGGCGGAGGAGGGCGCCGGCGACGCGGGCAGCATGAGCTGCAGGAGCAGCTGCTGTTGCTGCAGCAGGAGTTCGTACGGGGTCTCCTCGGAGTCGAGCGGAGAGGGCGCCTTGGGCGCGTTCGGCGGGCCCTTGTACTCGTGGAATTTGAATCTCGCCTTCGGTTGCTGTTTCTGTTTACTTTTCTTTCTGTTCTTGTCCTTGCCAGGCGCGGGGTGCTGCGGCGGCGAGGCTACGCTGACGGGCGAGAGCGTGGAGGGCGGCGAGGGCGTGGGCGAGCCGTCGTCGGGCGGGCCGCAGTAGGAGGAGGGATGCTGCGGGCGGCCGGACGCGCCCTCACTGGTCGCTTTGAATTCGAGGATGCCGCTCTTCACGGCCGTTTCGATGTCTTCCTCGGTGTGTAGTATATTTTTCTTGATGAGCTCGAGTGGGCCCGGTCGGTGCGAAAGCTGATCGTTGAGTTGGTCGGCCAAACGCGCTTTCTTTAACATTCGCTGCTTCTCGGCCAGACTCGGATCCACATGGCTCTCCTAAAATAAAGAATTTTAATAAAAAATTGAAAAATGTGTTTACTTATTATTAGAAGCTAAATTGATTACTACTGTTTTCACACTTACTTGTTCTAGAATATGTCTTCGTTCGAGCTCTTGACGGTCGGGTCGCCTTTGAATTTTTGCTTTTAGCAAATCGCCCGTTTTTGCTCTCTCTAATTGCTTGCATTGTTCAAAATAGGCTGGCGGTGTTTTTAGAGCTGTAATAGATGAGTACATAAATAAGATACAGTCGTTAAACATGTCAGAATTACACATTAAGTTTACAAGGTGAAAGTAAAATTTGTTATGTATGGGGGTCAAACAAAATTGCTTACGATTATATTAAATTCTTTGTGATTAACATTTGGAAGAAACCATAAGTAAAAATATTTTGACTACCTATTTAAATGAAAATAATCAAGTGAAGTGTAAAGTAACGATTTGTAAAATGTATTTATATTTCCTACTGGTCACAAAAAAGCTCATTAACCGTCGCGTTGAAATCGTAAATAAAATTCCTCCGGCCCACGCGCGAGCGCGCACTATGCTAGTGGGCAACGCGGCCGGCACATGGATATAACTACGCATCTATCTAATAATTCGCCGCTTCAATTTGTGCACGATACACTCGATCAACAACACAGTAACATCAAGAGTGGGTATATTACTTACGGGGCATGATCCCTTGTTCCACAAGCTGGTTGAATGGCCGCCGCATCATCAGCTTTACTTTTAATGCTGCAAAATTAAATAACATTAATCAGTATGACCCTTGCTTCACATATAAGTATGTCTAAGTACTGATTTAAGGCGGTACCTAGTTTTCCTTATCGTTAGTCCGTAAACGCTACTAAAAATAAGAACCGACAGGAACGTACCTAATGGGACTGACATGCGATCATTTGCCGGCTGCCTTTTGCATACAACAATGGGTACTGATTGAATAGATGGTACATAGTCGCGAAGAATACGGTGTTATGACGCCAGGTGACGAACTTTGACGTAGCGTGTCGCGTGCGGCGCCGGCGACGTGATCGATACGTAGATCGATACACAAAGATTATATCGATAAAGTTCGCATCGGAGCGTAGGCGAGTGGCGCTGGTAGATTCTTGTTTGCGTGTAGACAAGCGGCGAGCAGCGAGCGATGGGCGGACAACGTTGGCTCGACGCCAAGATAAATAAACACTGCACAAGGAAACTAGTGTTATGCCGCGACCGTATTACAGACGAAACATTCACTACCACTGGGCCGAATATTGTGGGTTACTGGGCGTATCTGCCGAGGCGCCGATTGCACTTTACCCACCTCTAAACCAGAATAAACTATTCAACCATACAAAGTCATATTCAAATCTTTTCAACTATTTTCCTTCCGTTCTACAAATGTATCGCTCCGACGTTAGGTACATATATTGATTTTAATAATAATTAATTATTAACGTACAGGATGAACGTTACACTTGCTGCAACAACTGATGTAAACAATATACTTATATGTTATAAGGATGGACTTGTTTATTCGTATTTTATTTACACGGTTATGTATGTGTGCGGGTATTTTTAGAAGGATATTATGCAAATGTCTGACAAGGGTTGGGATTTGTTTATTCGGGATGCGCGCGGCTGGCGCGGCGGACTGCGAACATGGCCGGAAGTATCAAACCTACTACCAGCATACTAATGTTATTTGTATGCCAGACATTGCATACTGAGACTGGGTCTCGTCTGGGACATAACTACTTTTTTTATAAATACATTCTAAAACAGCGTTAAATAAGACCTAAAAATCTAAAATCTGTCGAATCGGCTCGGCGATTATACATTGTATTGTATTCATACTGCATTAGAAACTAGAAGTTTTTTGGTAAAATTTAACAGCTGTTTTCATGGAGAACAATTGATAAATGTTCAAAGCTGAATAACATGATCGCTCGGCGAGCGTGTCCCTAATGTCTTCATGGAATTCGTAGATCCTAATTTATGTAATTTTATGACAAATTATTATACTAACAACCCAGTTGCCATGCAAATTAATGTCCGTTTACAGGAACACTAAAAGACGTCTTAACGAGATGCTTACATGCGAAACAGTTGCCAGTCGCAGTATAATACTAAAACCAAATTTAAAAGACAGGCAAGAAGTAGGTATACCAAATTATTTTGTCATAGGGTGTGTGAATATGATTATGGGTGTGTGTAGGTATGATTTAATGCGCAAAAAGTGAAAGTTGTTCTGTTTAGCCGGTATAATGTGATCTAGTTCGCACGGGAGATCCACTTCACATTCACTACAATACCGGGTGTGTTAGTAATAATATAATATAGGACAAGGACAAGGCAGCTGATATACCTATGGAATTGTTGAGTGAAGTCCGATTACACATAATTTCTATACTACAGGATTTTTTCGTCAACTTGTCTGACATAGACAACACATCAATGTGTGCTATTTTGTTAATTGACTCCAAAAAGGAGCATGTTCTCAATTCGACGCGTATGTTTTTTTTTACCTACCTCCCTTAATGTCGCATATATTTCATAAAATACCTGTTAAAAATTTATCTCAGAATTTTTTTGGCTATTATATGTTTACCAAATTATTTATACTTAGGTCAAATATAATTTTGCACTTTTAAACCAATCTCTACAAGCAACTTGCACATTATGTACTGTATGTAATAATACCACCATGTCATATGTGGGTGCGTTATTAGTCACCTTCTGAAATTGTTTTTAAGGTAAGTAAGTAACATTATCAATAATCCGGTTACCAAAACTAGTTTTAATTTCGTATGATATTGGCCTTGTTAAGGCAGACCCATTGAATGTGCTACTAATCAAAAAAGATAGTTAATGCCATTGTTGGGGATTACATGTAAAATTACTATTTCGGAAAGTCTTCTTCTGGGATGTCCCAAGCGGAATGGGAAAAGACACGTGGGAAACTGAAAAAAATGGTCCTATAGATAGCAGTACTTACATTCCTTGTGTTTGCCCATGGCAGGTTGCAGTGGGCTGTCGTCGACGATCACCTTCGGCGGGGAGACGCGCGGCGAGCTCGGCGGCTCGCTGGCGCCGCTGCTGCCCGCCTGGCGGCCGGCCATCTCCTCCGCACCAGAACTGTTGGTACAAAGGATTAATTTATTCAACTTATTACTAAGTTTAAAACACAGATAATATCGACGGCAAAAACGGAAATGTCAAAAATTTTAATAAATAAAAAATTGGGGGCAAAAAAAATATTCAATGCTTTTTCGTCGTAGGCAGATAAAACATAGATAATTCGACGCGGCTCTTTTTTTCTGTTCAATTCTATATCAATGTCATTTAGAAAAATTTTCGAAATACGGCATTTCCGCTTTCTGCCGTCGATATAGACCTTTCTGGAGCCATCCCACAATGAGACAAAATAAGCGTACTTCACTTATCATCCGATAACTTGTGGGATGTATGTAGGGCTAATAAATAAAAAATCTTACCTAAAGGTGTCGTCTGAAGGCGGTGTTATGGGTGTACGCGGCGGCGATGCTGGCGAGATGGGGCTCGCAGCGCGGCTGCGGTCCCGGCGGTGCTGCGGCTTGAACCACTCCGGGTAGATGGCGCTTAGCGTTTCCACGAGGTCGTGGTCCAGCGTCACGCGCCACGAGGCGCGCTCCTCCGACCCCTCGGAGCCGCCGCCTCCACCGCACGACGAACGGCTCTCTGATTGAAAGAAAAATACACATGAAACGCTGCACCTAGACCAAATCTCAATAAAGAGATACAAGTAGGCCTGTAGACAGTCGGCGAATTGACATCCCTCTCTCAAGCGAGGTAAGACTTCAGTGCTGCTGCTAGCGAAGGTCAGCGATACTGCCGAGACCAACTTGATACTATACACATTTTGGCTTTGGCCTTTATTTGTCGAAGCTAGGCCAGCTTATGAAGGTCCAGTCAATCAGATAAGCGGAGAGACTAAATATTATACACAACAAAACTACACTTTGTTACATTTCGGCCCTAAAGATAAGTCTGTTTTCGTTGTAATATCTGTTTTGATTCATTATGCTTAATTTAGATCTTAGCATAATGAATCAATCATATACTAATGATGGCATCCAGTTCAAAAGTAAAAATAACAATAAATGTCATGTCTAATCCTCACCGACCCATGTGCTATTTATAGTAAGCAAAATATGATTATTGATAATGTACCTAGCTAACAATAACTGAGCTAACTGGCACAATACGTTTACGAGCTCGATCCAATTCCCGGCGCGTCCGGGGACCACAAACAAAATAACCAGAGGGACAATAACTATTCAAACACCGAACTACCGTTTTTAATGGCTGCTTCACAATGTATACATCGTAGCAACATCAAGGAAGTGCGTGTACTCTGGGCACATTGAGTGATGTGATTTGGGTGCGGCCGGCAAGCCGATAGAGAGCGATTTGATCACGTCGCTCTCATTATTTTGGGTCCTTGAACGAGTTTACGTGCGTGAAGGTGCGTTACTTTACTGCCGGGGAGCGGTATTGCCATTTCAGTTTTACGATTTCGAGAATAGGGTGTGAACGATATTCGTAGGTTTACAGCAGCTGCAATGAGTATTTTAGAAGTTTAATCTAGATTTCGAATAAATTTTCTTTATTCTTAGCATCATTGATTGCTAAAATTATGCATGCATGCATATGCATATAGCAATCATACTGGAAACGTTTTAATTCCACGGAATAGAGTTTAAAAGGCATCATAAAGTAGGCTTCGTAAAACATATATGGTGGTCGTACGTGCGTGTGATAAATGTTTTAACTGATTCCATAGCCGTCGAAAGATGGATGTATTATGTAATGTTTAAAACTCATAAAGCTGGGTGTGCGAAGGAAAGAAAAATACGAGCTCAAAATAAAACAGCTGTCTGTGAGTCACGCACAATATAAAACTAAAATGTTAAAGTAAGGTAAACAATTGCAGACTACAAAAACGCGAATTCGGCGTTCGATTTTGCTTTAAAACTGAAACAGTGATAGATGCGATAGTTATATTATGTATTTCAATTAACTCAATCAAATCTCGATAATCGAGTGACAAGTACCTATAATCAAGGGTGAGTCAACGTATTAGGATCTTACGTACAATGTAAGAGGATAATTGATTATATCGATTCATTATAATACGGTAACTAAACAAAAGTAAAGATACTTGTAAATGTCTGTTACGCCATTTTACATCGGTATTACAAAACAGAATTTTGTAAACAAACTGCCGCACGTGCACTCAGATGATTCATTACAAAGTTTGGTGAAAATTATGAGGGCAGATGTACCTACCTAAGGCCATTGCCAATTAAAATTTGGTAGCGAAGATTACTTTTTACTAAATTAAAACTTGCTAAATTAATTTCGCCCCAAGCTAGAACCTTGTATATGTTCTCAATGAATCAAGGCATAGTGAGTGAGCAAAGTATATAATTAGAGCAACATGACGTTATTAGTGAAACAGCTGGTAGAAGGCCAGATATCAGTTCCTAATATAGTTTTATGGTCTTAAAAAACTTTAAATTTTAATTTTAATCAATTATAACTCTCCGTGCTGGAATTATGTAACTAGGTATTTATAGTCGCCTTTCCTGATCATGCAATATACCTGGCAGGCATGGTCAAGTCGGAGATAAATCCTTGCATTCCCATACTCCCACAACCCGATGACAATGCGTGTGTATTTCTAGAATGCTTTCAATTGTTTATGGTTGGTTAGACATGTCGGTAGGTGGACTAGAGCCGGTTTGAGTGGTGGCCTAAAAACACGGAGACAGGGAGGCAGCCCACTAGCCAGGTGACCTAATATCATAGTTAAAATTGCCAACAAATTACATTCACATGAGGCTCTAAATAAAAAACGACTTTTTTATTTTTACATTAAGGTTCCGTACCTACAAAGGAAAAAATAAACCCTTAATAGGATCACTTTGTTGTCCGTCTGTCTGTGTTACAAGTCATTTTCATCATTACATTACGAATTTATTGAGCCGAGATCACTTCATCACTGTCTAGATTTTTTTTCTCTTGTTTAACTTGTAAAAGGGTAGGTATATAAATGCAAAGTAACTAGGATCTTAATTCAGAATGAGTTCAAAGCACTTTATAAACAAGATTTCACTTCGCGTGATTCACCTGCATGTCCGAATAGCTCTAAATTTATTTAACCGCCTTGTAATAGGAATATTGATATCGTCTTCCATGTATATTATATTTTTTGTATGTAGAAATATTTATATTACGAAACAACAACAATAGTCACCGTCGCATAGATTTGTCTCGTGTCGTCACCTCCCACGCGACTTTGTCGTAAAGGAATCATAATTCGGTATCACACGACACCACTCGGTTACTTAGTCAGTCGGTCACTGGACACAGTCATTCAGTTTCTAGAATAAGTTTGACGCTATTTATAAATTTAAATTCACAGATCACAGAATCAAATTTTAGTAGGTTTTTTTTGTTAGCCAGATTGGGCCACGATGGAAGTAGATATTTATCTACTTTATGTAGACCGAAAAGATTAAAATCTAAAAGGTAATTAAAATCGGTTTAATTAGGAAATAAGACAGGTTTTTTTTTCTAAAATGGCTAGTATTTTAAGTAAATCCATGCAAAGGTAAATATAGTTATTACAACAATCTTACTTTTGAAGTCCTTTCCGCACAACGAGAACATAAAATATTTTACGCCGCTAGCTAGCTAGACGCACTCAAAGTAATGTTAAGTTTAATCAAAACGAAAGCGAAAACCGTGTTCTATTTCTTCAGCTAGATCATAGTTATATTTACGTGAAACGATTTTTGTTTTTCATGTAGGTCAAGGCTTACTCCTTTGATGTTTTCTAGTATACGTACTAATTTCAAGTGGTAGTCTTACCACGAAACAACGTGTTAGGCCGGTCGGACGCGGGATGTGCGTAGCGTAACGTAGCGCGTCAATCAAGATGTCAGTGTACATGCGCACGCGCTCCCGCCCGTTGTCACACCACAGCCACACACAAGTCGTCGCAATCTCAACCCTCCTCTTATTCTGATTGATAGCTATACACTGCAAGTTGACCCTAATTCGCCGTACACTACTCAAACTAAAACGCGTGTGAGCATTTGTGATTAAATATAACCTTACAACTTATCGATAGTATTGTAAATACAATCAGTTGCTATCTAATCTAAAAATACTATGTACTTATTATTAACATTAATAAGTAAGAACATTTACAAGCTGAATCATTTGTTACTGGTGTAGTATAAAATCATCGTTGAAAAAGAAAAAAAACCTCTTCTGGCAGTAAAACTTTTTGCATAGACTTGGGAACTTTTGCACAAAACCACATATATCTACCCTGATAAAGGGAACACACAAAGGATATTGTCCGGTTTGCACCAATTTCCTTTGTATTTACATCGAAACACGCTTTAGTAGGTATAATAAACAAGTTATAATATAATGTAAATGAAGGTAGGTTCCGTATGGGCTCACGTCATCGGGAGGCTGTTGCGGTGACGTCAGTTGTGCACACGGCTCTGGGGTATGCGTGGGCGCAGGCACCTGTCTCCGCCCACTGTGCCCACTGTGCATGTTCAACAACATGAATGACAAAGAACAGCGTGCCACAATTGACATTCTAATCCGGAAATTTTAACTTTGATTAAGGATATCTTTCATATCCCTACGGTAATTTGACACAGTTTCTATGTCAAACATTCATGATCATTATCGCTTGGGTATATAATGTTACGTAAAAGAGTGCAAGTAAGTTTACCAAAGGGAACTCCCAAATATTTGTTTAACTAAAAAAATACGAAATTCAAAGTGATGAATAATATATGATTTACTACGAACGATGCGATTTACTATGGAAACATTTACTACGCCTACACCTGCGGTAAAGGTAAGAAAGGTTGCAACAAACTTCAAGTAATAGGAAAACATAAAGAATCTCGAAGAGAATACGCGTATGAATAATCTCATTACAGGCTTAGAACACCGTTTGAATTTACAGTTACACACAACGTTAACGTAAGTGCGGATTAGTACCAATCAACGGCTCACGATGGAATCTTGTACGTTGCCTTACGAAAGTCAATTGAAATCCCAATTTAGCCTATCTCGGTAAGCTTTATATGCTATACAAGTAACAAAATAACAGCGATCGCAGACCCGAGTGCATTTGTCTTATTAATACGTACACCATAAATCGATATCTACGAGGTTCTATGAGGTAACAGATAACATAAGATACATAAAGCAAACAAAGTAACGTTAGCTAGGTAACAGAATATAGAATGGCAGGTAGTGGAATACGTAGGATCGGTAGGAATTTACACCACGCCATGAGTAACTTTTCCAGTGTGTTAAATTTAGTGTTTATATGACATGATCATTGATTAGGCTTATTAAGTTTCCATAAGAGCATTTGATGAAGTACTTTCTCGTGAGCTATGATCACTATTTTTGTCAGTTTTCAGACAGTTTTGTTAATGTTATTTGTTACAAGTATTACCTGTGTAACGCAGCAACAAAATATCGGTAACTCTAACACAGACATTACTCGAAGGTGTGGAAACTGTAGGAAATAATTTACGAAATGCCCGTCCGCAGTTTCACATAAACACCGTACCGTTGATTGTTGATTTTTGTTGAAATGTATTACATTGCCTATCCATCCAAACAATGAATCACATCTTGCGATAATACCATCATTCGGTTTATAGGGGTCCTAAATATACCAGAGGCTTGGCAGGGGCACGACACGATGCACTGCAATCTTTATTTGAAACTGCTTTTATATTAACAATAACAATGTGTTTATATTGAGAAGGTCATGTTGTAACTGGGTAACGTTTCATGTGCGCGGATAAAACCGCAAACGGTTACACCGATGTTAAATGTTTGATGGATTTTTCAAACCTGACCTATAGAATATTTGAAACTGCGTTATAAAAATCTATTTAGAAGTAACACAACGTCTAACAAACGCCTTTCTTCCTATCCAAGATGTCTGAGTATAGGTGTTTCCACAAATCGTTAAGTACGCCAAATGATCTACTTTACACAGGCCAATGTTTTTCTATACATTCCAGCGTACCATTTTGTAGAAACCTCTGTATATAGACGTCTTGGCTAGGAGGACTGAGCACTACACAACCCAACATCATCACGACGACGCTACTAAGGAATTACATTATTTGTTGCAATAATATCAATCACTCCGTCGCTCCACAATCTTCTATACAATAAACATTGCTTATCTGCATTGAAAGTAAGACACGCGTGCGCACTGTTAACAAGCGTTTGTTTACATGCATACGCATAGTATGACCTCCACAGAGAAAGTGTTTCAACCATAGACAATAAATAGCATCAAGGAACTAATAAAATTGATGTCTATAATCCAGTATATCAAACATCGAAATGTGTTTATATTAGGAGATGGAAGTCCGAACTGAATTCATGAGAGGTATTTTTAAAGCATTTGTAGTGATATGCGTTTGTTTTGTATAAAATTTACAGTGTATATTATAGTTAAAATCGTAAAAAAATACAAAAAATAACGTGGGACAATCTCGTGAGGCATGGCGGGCGACGGAAAGGGGTCACTCGCCACAGTTCTCTGTCGCCGCCTGCTCGAGATGCGTCCCACAAATCATATTTAGCTTAACACTATGGAGAATTGTGACTATTGCTGTTTGTCTTGGAATAGCAGAGTTAATGAAAGCGGGCATTTGATACATGAGTTGAGTGTGACCTATATTTTATCCCAAAAATATGTTATTTAATTATTCACTTAACTCGATACAAATTACCTACATAATATAAGTGGCCATAAGAAATACTATCACAAACACACATTAAGACCTACCGAAAGGGGGGTCTGCACTAAAATAGGCTTATCGAGACGCGAAGACCAACGAGTTAGGTCCCAATAAACCATAAATATTCCCAAATTGCAAATACCTGACCAAACATAGACTATGTAAACTTATATAATGCAGACAAGCCATAGCGGGTCGATGACGTAAAAGGATGTTTTCGGCGAGTCGGCAACAGCGGCCGTCTGTTTATCGTCGGAGCACAGTTAGAACTACAACCAGTCTGAGCCTATACCGAACTGCAGCTGTAAAAACACACAGAATTACACCACTTTTGCCGATCGTAATAAATGTACATATAATGTGATAGCTCACCCGTTACGCAACCGGCGACGCCCACATAAATGGCAACATAACAAAGTATTCACTCACACAAACGTACACATTTTCTAGTTTTTGTCCTAACAAATGAAAGTAGCAATATACTAGCCTGGGATTTCTAATAAAACTCATTACCAATCGCAGTAAAAACCAAATATTGAGCCTCGGCCTTTTTAATTTCAACTAAACACACCTGACATGGCATACTCTTTATTAGATATTTTTTATTTTATTACTCAAGTATAGCTATTAATACATATAGCTTATAATTTCACATAAAATAAATCTAAATAAAAATCAAGCTACAAGAAAAAATAAAATACCTCTTGCGTAACAAGCAGTATCGGAGACATTTTAGTTGCCGAGTAGATATAAACATTGCCACACATACGATTAGAATTTTCGCCAAAATATATTACGTTTATATCGCATCGCATCGTGCGTCCGCACATTTTTTTTAATAATATTCCCAAAAAAATCTAAGAAATGCGTCAGCGACGCCACCAGCGATTTTTTTTTGGAAAGCTTCGTTATTTATTAACTCCATAAAAAGTTCCTACCTACTAAATTATTATTTTTGCTACATTATACATTTTAAAACTGAACGCATATGATAATGTTAATGATGTATATGAGATATTATTTTTATTTTAAGATGTCTAAATAAATCTTGTAGCTTTTCGGGTTCGCAATGGCTGAACATAACGTATAGTTTGATCAGCGTCTAGGCATAAACATAATTATACCAGGACACTGAGAGATCAAAAAGAACTACGCACAGTGACACGTTTTATCTGTTTTTACTTTTTAGTACATGCAACCCGATAAAATTACATTATTACATTACGCAAGTCTCTAGTAATAAATTTTAAGAATATATTTTGGTCTTTCACAAGTGTGTCTATAATGTTTTTATAAATGAATAGGTGACTAAGTATTAATCTCGTCATGAACTTCCGTCATTTACACGCTTTTATTCTCAAACAAACATGTGAGTGGATAAATAAACTTTCTACAGAGCGATAAAAGTTCTCGTATCCCTGCAAACAGTTGTTTTAACAAATGGTGTATATGGTACTAACTTATTTACATTTATAATTGAAAAGACATAAATCTGTTGAGTTTACGACGTAAACCAAATAGTAAGAATCTCTAAATTCAGAGAACACCGCAACAGCAACGTAAAGACGTTAACAATTTTATTTGTAACTGAAACATAACAGCTGTTTATGTTTAAAACTAGGGCTGCTACCTCGGCATTATACTTCCCTCAACATGTTGTTTTTTACGTTCAAGGCGATCATTCATTTCTACAAACGGCAGCCTTGAGGACGCGCAGCGCTGCTCCACGGCGAGACAATCACGCCGACTGATTATAAACAATTTATAGATATTGGCAACAGAGCGGAACTCGCGCTCGACAATTAACTGTAACACTTGTTAAATTGTCTCACGGAGACAGTAGGAAATAACTTTCCTTGGCAACGTCGTATCTGCGGCCACAATTCATGATCGTGCTGTTGAATAAAGTGGCAAATTAAACATCGTTTAACAACACCACGCATTTTATTATTACGCGAATTATTTCAGACTCGATAGCTACAAATATCCGGCGTTATGTAAGAAAGAACGGACCCAGTCCGACGTATCTTTGATAGCAATGAAATAAAAATACTTTGAAATCTACATACCATACCTACATGCATGTCTAACCAAAATGCCGCTGCAGTACAACAGAGGTCTAGGCTAGGTCTCAACGCTTATTAACTAAACTACCTTAACTGTAGCTTTAATTAAAAAGAAATATAATAATAAGAGCTAGAAAGAATAGTAGGCATGTGGTCTATATGATAAATTCATAACCACTCTTGGTACCTAATTTATTTAGATACAGTTATAGTTTCATTACCCGTTGTTTCGTTGTGTTCATGAACCGTGAGTCTTGGTCAAAGTGTTAACAACACAATGTTTTACGTCATACCTATTCTAAACGCATATTTATTTCGATTGAAGTCGATAAGCACATGCAATAAATTCCAATAATGTGTACAGGTGGCGGGATACCACCGGTGGTCGTGTCGTGGGGATCGCGCCCGCACGTGACGAAGAACCCCATTCATCCGTCATGTTCCACGTGCGATACGGCTCTGCCCGCCCTGGCACAGTGCCGCGTGACGAGATCACGCCACAATGGAGGGAAATCATTGCTTTTTTACATTAAAAAAAAACTCCCAAGACCTCTGTTTACTCCGAGACACAACGCGGATTGACATAATTCTATTTTGACGATGTCCCATTAATAAATTTTAGACTTTAAGCCGCGGCGAACATTGATTTAGCGCATTAAATAATTCGAATGGTTGTAAAATCGATCATAAAACGTGTACTAGGAGCGCAATGGGCGGATGCTAATATAGTTCTGACAATATTCACGGGGCGGGCTAGTCGGCCACGCGAATAACAAACGAGCAAAGCGAGCACTGTTTTAGGTCAACGTTGAACAAATACCAAACGGGTCGGTCGGACGCTTCCGTGGTCTATTTCTGAACTGCATTTAAACGACGAGAACTGCGCTGGCTTTTCTGTCGCGAGTTTCGCGACCTGAGTAGGTACCGGCGCTAGACATTCCCAGGATACGTTATGCGCGTAGTGCTTACATCTCAAAACTTGCGAGTGATATTAAAACATAGCACCATATTTAGTGTAAACTCCATTCATAGGCCAGCAGAAGGTTTTCCCTAATGAAAAACTTGTCGGGGATTCTGCTCGTGCAGGCTCGCATTCATTGCAGTTGAAATATGCATGTGTTATGCCGTAGAAAGAGCAGAGTTAGCAATGGGAAGCCAGAGATGAGGCGTAGATTCGCCACAGATTGCGGAAGCGATCATTCGTTCCTATTTCGCGTAGCGGGCTGGCCCGGCCCGATTGCGTCGGTAGTCGTCTCCACTTCTACAATCTAAATAAGGAGCAAAAGTTCAATGGCCCGCCACGGCAGACTAGGAAGAAACCGAAAGTCACCATGGTATTTGACATATCACGATTTTGACTGCTTTTTACGACTGATCGGTGTTGCCAACAACACTTAAAAAACGAGTATCAATTATTATTTAAGCTCGCATTGTAAACTCTACCCCGTGCTCATACAATTTCATCATCGCAATATAAGTTTGGTGACTGAATATGGTCCAAAGAATGAATGAATGAATGAAGACTGAATTTTGACCCTTCCATTATAAGTGAATCAACAATTATCCGTCATTAAACTACCAATAAAACACATAATTGTCATTTTATGAACCACTGAAATTTAAAAAGCTCTACCAAGTTATACACAAAATAAACGTAAAGTCTTGTAGCACTCACGTGTTTTTAAACAGTTTTACGACATGACAGCTTCTAATTAAAGTAGGTCATTATAATAGTCACCTGTATAACTTTTTTGTGTCAGCGTTGACTGTTTCATGAGAAAATAGACTTAAAAATTATATATCTAGACGAAGACGTCCGTTTGCATGTGGTGATAGCGACGCGTATGACGTAGCGCCTTGGCAAGCGCTAAGGCGTGAAACAGGAATTGCGTAAAGGTGTCGTGAACATTTCATTCGAACTGTGTCTCTGTGAACTTTTCTCGACAAACCAAATTACAGAAATACCATTAGCGTCCATCAACAACTGCGAAAATAGCACGGTATGTTCCAAATACATCCACTTGTATTTAATCGCCAATTAATAATCATGTTTATGATTAATGAGTGACATGTCATAATAGCAATAGAAAAATTGTTGTTGGTATTACTTTTTATTTAGTTTATACACCTATATTAATTTTATTTATTTATATTTTTATTTTATTCACTTAAGAGAAATTTAAATTATTGCTGATAACAAATACGAATGATACGTATCCGTATGATATTAATATAGAGTTGAAATCTAAACCAACGACGATTATATTGTAGTATTTCATTTAATGGAATATGTAAGAAACCTGCTGAAATTACCAAAGGATAATACAAAATTTGTTTTATTGTGTGGAAGCGATAGAGGTTGACAAAAAGTAAGTTGAATTATCGAACTAATCTCCGTAACCTAAACGTGGAAAAAATGTTGGACTCGCTCCAAGCAGCTGATTGATGAGGATGGTCATTTCGTACACGGCCAATCCCGAGATTTTTCTTATTATTTAGCAAAGTAGTGAACTAGTCTATTTCTGTGACGCGAAAAACAAGCCGCCCGCAAAACGTGCCGCTGGGCTACAAAAAATAAACTAAATCATTCAAATTGTTTATACACGCATATTATTTATTATAGTTAAGTCAACTTTATGTTAATCATATTTCTAAACTATGTGCATTTTTTTAAACTACTTACCCCTAAATGAAAGTTATGATTGTAGAACACTATGTATGTATTCAAAAGTCCCAATATAAATGGTTTGCAGAAGGATTGAAATATATATATATGAGGGTAGGTACATTGACACTAATTAGTGAAGTAAGTACATACTTAATGATAATTTAATATAACAATAAAGCGAAACAGACGGAGCGGAGCAACAGCCTTAACATAGAACCGTTAGAACACCGGCCGTATGCAACACTGCCTCCGCTGCGGGCGGTACCAAATGTATGAACTAAAACTTTACTATCCCCTCGCTATCAACGCAGAAAAAGCACAATTTATTTAAACTAACTGATTTGTGAGAAGTTTTGTCTAGAAATCTACGCTGGAGAATTCGTTCCTCTTCAACATATGAACGCCTTTCAGTAAAAGTGACACAAAGCTTTACTTCAATTATTCATTCTATACTGACCGAATGATTTTTTTTAACTCTACCGACTGTTAAGCAGACTATATTGATCAAGAGAATCAAAGTGTTAAAAGGCTTCGTAGTTTCTGTATCTATGACGTTTGTATTTTATTCTATTGCATTTTTACAGATAGTACGACAGTTATTTCGACATTAACGCTTGTGGATGGTCCGCTATTATTATAACACGAAACAACACACGTGAGATCTAGATTACTACAAAAATAGACTGTTTTAGATGCAAGTACTAGTATTAACATGAAGTAACATTTAGATTGGCCTTATTAATTCAGAGACGGGACTAATTTTATGGACCATCTGAGACTAGAGTTGCGGTCTATTTATTTTTCGGCCGAACCCTGTACCCTGACCAATCAGGTCCGTTAATTCTAGTCAAAAGTGTAATAATATTAATTAATAAGTATAAATATGTATCGAGAGTTTGCGACGGCCGAGACCAGACTTGCCGGCCGCGGGTTCGAAGGCCGCGGCCTACAAACATTCAACCATGCACCTCTGAATTATATCTGCAAATTGTTTGTTTCTTATGTCACGAGAAAGTTAATAAAAATCGCTACATAATAATGATTAACGGAGTAAAACGCTGATTTTGGCCGGTGCGCGAACGTGGGTGTGCAGAATGCGCTTAGCGACCAGATAAATAAAACTAACGCTCCACATTTTGTACAGATTCGCGGATAGAGCTCGAGCGATAAAAGAATTAATAACAGCTGGTCTTGATGTAACCAGCGCGTGCACAATGCATGCGGCTATATATTAAATTGTACCAACTTTTAGTTTGAATAAGTTTTGTGTAAAATGTAGGATAAATAAAATCACATTCTACATTTTCTTCAAACCTACTTTTTGATCTTCAGATCCCTAATTTTATAAAGATGTCAATAAATTTATATCCGTATTTTATAGGTAGACTCAAATAATTGTTTAATATAGGCCTACGGGGGCACTTACAAATTGTCAAGTTTACAGTTTTTTCCTATACGCTACGACCAGATCGGAACGCGACGACCTGGATTGAGAAGATCCGGAAAGAAACTTAGCAGAACAAAAGAACACCATAATGCTACTACTTACGTCAATGGTTAATAGCTTTTTTGGTATATAGGTATAATGAGGTCAATATCTGCCTGTCATGTGTGGATATACAAGAACGAAGAAAATTACAAATAATGGCCGTCTGTGGTCTGGCTGTTTTCAATCCCAGTATCAGTATTACTGAATAATCTTTTATTTTCAGACCCCTCGGCTACATAGCATTTTCATTATAAGAAATGTAGATAATAATCAACGGTAATGAGTCGGCTGCCTTCATTTATTTTCTTAAGTATCAATTATTATCAATTTTGTTAACAAACAACAAACGTGAATTAGAACGTAGCTAGCTGTAGTGGTATTCGGAGACGCTCGGGTGAAGATTGTCATTTGTACACCTGTCACGTAAATTAGTTCCTAGCAATTTAAGGCACTGAAAAATGTTGGTTGCTAGTATATTTATTGTACCGCCGAAGATTTATTCGGGCATAACATTTAATATAAATTAGAAATTCTGCATTCCTTTAGTTTTAAAAATTTTTAGAATCACACAAATGCGCTTTTGTATTTTGTTGTGCTGACCGATATTTGGAATAAGTAACAGATTGTACGTTTACTTACATGTAATATGTGGCTAGTATTGCGTAGATTGTGGATCATAGAGTGCAACTAGTTGCGTAACATGTCCCCAGACTCACCGAAATATTGTGCCAAGCATTCAGACGCACAGAAAGAAGGAACGTGAAGGTTAATTACCTGAAAATATAAAATAAACAATTAGCACTCGCGCACTACAATAATATCCATTAAAACTTTACGGAAACAGGTTTATTGTAATGTAAACATTGCTAATACCCAACTATGTTCAAAATTGTGAACGCACGCACGCCAATACATATTCTAAATAACCTAACTATTTTTAATATAACCATACTCACCGAGAAACCAGTGAAAACGATTTGTGTTTTATTACGGTAATTATAAAAATACCAGTTAACGACAACTGACTAATACATATTAGAACACCTAATGGGAATAGATAGTGTGATACAAGGACAATGAGAATCAATAATATTTGTTTCATTTTACGTGACAATAATTTATCAACCACATCGAATGATAAAGTTGAATGATTGGCATGTGTTTACGTTTTCTCGATGCTTATGCGTACGTATCCAACAGTGGTGCTGCTGTCTTGTTTCCAACACTATTTTCATTATGAATATCAAGATGAGAAATTTCACGAAAATAGACGGTCGCCAGAACCGAATGTACCGCAATCAGGTATGTGGCATTTGAAACTGTTATCAATAATTCACGGTTCATAGACCTCTCAAATACTTAATATATATTTTCAAATTAATAATAGCCGTCAAAAAAAAATTCAATTTTAAAATCGGATTAGGAATGTAAGTCTTAAAATAATAGTAATGACACATCACGATGCGTTGGCAATAGTTGAAACGTTTCGCTGGCGCTTGGAAACGATTGTCAAAAACCAGTAGGTAGAGTAATTGGGGAGCACGCAAATAGACAAAAGTTCGTAAACAAGTTTGACAGCGTTGCCTGGTGCCGGCCGCCCACGCGCTTCTGACACAATCTCGTGAGCCCTAAAGACAACAAATTTACGCGCCGCAAACACGCAAAACATCGCAACTTGTCGATATATTTGTTACAAAACAAAAGTAACGTAACGACAGCCCAGAAAGGCTGTGAATTATGATTATAGCAGTCTGCGACAGTTTTGCTACAGTTGCCAAAATTCTTTTTCATTGCAACAGAAGCCTGTTCAAGGTTAGGATATATTATGTGAGACATACGATGGAGATGCACAAAATGCATATCAAATTGTTTTAACCAAATAACTATAAAGACGATTGTCGTCCATGATTAACTTGCAAAGTGCTTACGTGTAAGAATTTACCTGCATTGGTTTTATAGGTCAGACGGCCGAGGTTCGTTAATCTCTGAACTGATTCGGCGGCGACGGCGGGCCACGGAGCATAGTATCGACAAGCCAAAAGGATCGGTAATCTGGCGGTGTACCAAGGAACGCGATCGTCGGACTAACTAATGTACACTACGAGACCCAAGTAGGCATTTTGACCGGTGTCGAATGCTGCAATTTTTACCCGTTTCCCATTTTTTACAACACACTTGAGCTGCATCCAATATGTTCATACCTCATAGTCTGAGTTTAGTAGCTATTCGATATTCGACAATGTTAGCGACGTGGTGGGCATCCAAAAACATGGCAATAAGTTCAATAAAGTCATATACGTGTGACACTATTCCCAAATGACACCATGTAAATCTAGCGGAAGTTGGAAGTATAGAGTCTTTACGAAATTATTAGGTCTTCCAAAGATATATTTTTCAGCTATACAAACTACATACATACACGTCCCAACAGCCCAGCTCAATAAAATTAGACATAGGGTTAGTCCTGGCTGCTATCCCAAATTCTCGAGTAGGAGCTTAAAATGTCCACACTGTACCTAATAGAAAGCTAAAACTAATGCATAAGAATGTAGGACGCTACACAAGTACACACATAAGGCACACTACGATGAGCACATGAATCTGACAACATTGTAGAGCATCGGCGTGCCTATGGCACTGATTGTGATAGGTGTGTGTGGCAGGTGCCGATGATTGCCTGGCATTAGTTTTATTTTTAACCCTTGCCTTTTGTAGATAACCGAATACAGGATATAGATACCTAGTCTGACAGAAAGGATCAAATTAAAAGGACCACGGGTCACCCGACCATCAGCCAAAATCGAAGACTTTCATGACCGGAGCTAGAATGACATAAAATTATTGCAATATGGGGAAGGGGCCACGAATACAAAGTCACATAAAATACCAATTGCTTAAAAGAATTTAAGGTGCCAATATTTCTCATATCACTTTCAGCAATGTAAAATCTTACAGTAGCGCAATAAAAACGCCTAATATAACCCAAAATAATCGTGAAACACGTTGAACGCCGCACCTGGACCAATAATTAACATTTTGCAAACGCATATGAGCCGTATTTCCATCGGCGGGTGCGCATCTACAGAGACGTTGCGAAATCCACGTCAGCAAGCCAAAAGCACCCAGCCGGGGCTGCCTCAGAGGATGACGCTCCCAGATGACACCGTACAGATAAAAATAAATCTGCAAGCTAAACAAACCTGGCATTTCCGGCGGCTACGAGCGCACTGACACAATTAAAGCCCTAAAATGCATTCTTTTTATAATATCACAACACGCATCGCGGCGGTGAGAAGCGCTGGAGAATTTCACTTTTGGCGACGATATACCATGAATGGGCGCATTATTACGTAACTTGGCTTCATACCTGCTCCTGACTCATTTGTGCAGAATTACACGCACTCGACTGAAAGTCACGCAGCTGCGTAACATACATCATAAACAAATACCAACGACTCCCTAATTTAATATTTTTGCGCAGATATTGCACATCATAATTTATTTTCTTATAGCGTCAGTTAATTATGATGTACACAAATCAATGAGCGGGTAACTAGCGAGATGTCAGTGTGGAACAGATTGGCAACAACCATCACGTCTATTTCCACACAAATTATTCCGTTGCAAGAGTTATGGGCATCGCGGCGTGACGACCGATTCACATGTTTGCCAAAATGAAGCTTATTGCATACCACCATCATGCCAATGTTTAGGAAATTACTTTTCAAGTAAAGACTAGGAGTTAGGGGAAAAATACAACACTATGATGACTTCTCCATAACTAGACTTATTTATTTTTAGGGCGTCACTTGACTAAATAGTGAAGACACAAAACTGAAATGTATTTCTGGATTCAGGACGGAATTCGTGATCAGAATTTTAAATGTATGCAATGCAGAAGCGATGAAATGTGCGTTTGTGTGTGTGTGTGTGTGTAGTAGTATGGAGTTTCAAAAATCTTCCAATGAATACCGACTCTTAGTTCAAAATGGAATTCCATCTATCAACCAGTACTTATAGCATGAGCGCCAAGACTAATCTTATGTCACAGTATATCTTGATTTTGTCTCTTTCTCTCGTATGAAATAAGACAGAGATAATATAAGCGAATTCGTGATAAAGGTCTTGTCTTGACGTGCGTGCTAACGCCACAGTCTGGCTACTTTATCGCACACGGGTTAAAATAACAATGTATTTGCTACGTTTGTAGTAAAAAATATAATGAAATTTTGTATAGTCTTATGTTCCGGCTGTATAATGGATAACAAGAAACTATTATAAACAATTTTTAAGACTATATTTTAATCGCCGTCCACTGTTGTTATATGAAAACATTAGGGAATATTAATAATACGTTAGATAGGTACAAAATGTTCTCTACTGAATTCAGGATATAATACATATGAAGATATAAGTAAAGTAAGTATACAGCCGATGGATGCGAAACAAATTCTTATGCAATGAATCATGATATAAGCAAATGTGCGGCTCCTCTTGCATTTTAAAACATTGACGTCAAAATGGGTGAATTGGTGCGAACCACTTCCAGTGCTGATCTTACGTCATGAAACAAATGAAGTACAAACAGATCTACGACCGGATAGGTGAGAGATCGATCGTTATTTATATATTGCTTACGTATTATTACATCTAAATGTGGTAGACACGTCTTGCTCGAATTGTATTATTATTTTAATCAGCTTCAGTTAATATTTTTACACTGAACAAGAAAATCAGGGCCAACGCCGGCTAACAACCATAAAACTGGTCGTACAAAACACGCGCCTACGATATGAGTATAAGATTTATAACTAGTCGTTTACGTGACACCGACCGGATAGACTAATCCAAATACATTCGGGTTCCAATGTCGCACCGTCTGAAACAGTCTTTATTTAAGAATATATTTGGGAATGCTTAGCGTTGGATGCCGAGCGACACATTAATTTAACAGATTTGTATTATGAAATCTCGTGCGACGCCCCTGCTCGCTCGGAAGCCAGTTTCGTGTATTTTTATTGAGCACATAAATAAAATTATTTCGTTTATAAATTCATTTTAAAACACCTCTAAGCGAAATTGTACAAATATTATCATGATAAATTTAACAATCACATTTTTTACCTATTCACAGTAGGTAGGTATTTGTAAATTGTCAAACTTGTCAGAAATTATCAGATTGTACTATTCATCATGCAGTTTCTATGTAGAAGAATGATCTCCACCAATTATTTTTTGAACCCAGATAAAAAAAAATCATAAAAAACAAAATATGCCACTGCGGTCGCATACGCGGGTGGACTATTTTACTAAAGTTCTTCATACAGGAAATTTAGTAATATATTACGTGAGTAAATATATATTATATTCATGCATGCTATTCCAGATAATTATTTTGGTAGCGACCGAAATATGTCTACATGTTACATAATTAATGGGTGTCACAGCAACTCGTTGAAGATTACCATTCCCACATTCATCCACATTCCTGCCTAAAGGTAAAACTATATTATCAGTATTTATGCACATACAAATACAATTAATATTATTTAAGTTGTAGGTAGGTACTTACATAAATGAATAGGGTCTAGAGGTGATCGAAAGGGTTGATATATGGATTATTACAAAACATTTATAATGAGACGGCAGTATTGACATTTTAATACTAGACGCTAGACTAATTCAGCAAGACAAAAACGTCCTCTTAAAAGTAACACAAAAGCGGTTTGGAGAAAATAAAGGTTTTTTTTTTGGAAAGTCGGAAGAAAAGATTGTCCTTATAACTTTCGTCTAAGTAATTTCCGGATAGAGAGTCTTAGTATTATTATGTCAATGTGCGACATTAGAAAATGAAAGTATTCACTCAGAGTCCAGTTGACACGGGCCCAAGATGCTGTCACGAGATAACGGTAATACAGTCCATATGTACGGCATATTACTATATTGTATTAATCATTTCCGACGACATCTCGCCGTTAATCAATGCCTGCTTTTCCTTCCACAAATCAAGCATAAACGCACGCGGTTATTGGTAATGCATTTGGCAATAAACCACGGCCGTATACAATACGCGTTCAAAACGCCGGTATGTCGATTGGCCTTGAGCGTTGTTTTACCATAGCAGAAACTATAACAACTCATATATTTGCGAGCCATCCGCTAACGATTTTCATTCCGGACTAACTGTGTTGTACAATCTCGAAACGCCACGGGTTGTAAAATTCAACTCTGATAGCTATAACTATAACTCTTTACTATAACTAATCTATACACATGAGAGCTACAGGGAATGTTTATACCGGATTCTTTCTCACCAGTGAGCACCCCACTGGCGTTCAATTCATAACGATTACACATTCAAGTTGGAAAACGCGTAAGTTGATGGCCAGCTAATAACGTTAATTAATGTAAATCATATTTATCTACTAACAAAACTTCCACCTGCAATTTTATGAGTAAGAAGAAAAGTATAAAACTGGATGGTACATCGTAAAGAAACGCAACGAGGTCAAGGTGGGGCTTTAGAACGAGGTCGGGCCCGCTAATTACCCACCCACCTTGTCAATAATACATATGCCATGGAAAATAACAGTGGCGATGGATACCATCGATTTAGGACAAAACACGTTCTGAAAAACAAAATAGCTACAGCGAGATATATCACGTCATAAAATATTTCAAATGAAAAATGTATACGCCGCGCGTTATGCACGAATAATAGCCTTTCCAACTGTCGTGGGACTATAATTTTATGGTCAACCTCCATAAAACTAAAAAAAAGAACATGAAAATAATCCACTAGAACGCGATAATCTTAAGTGTTATTTCCGTGTATATTTAATACAAACAATACGAATATTCGTTGGACTAACGTCAACTACCTGCCCGCGATTAACGATCAATAAAATAAATCATTTCTTATAACCTAAGGTTTAGACTTAAGGTATAGTTTATTGCACGTCATACTTATTACGTTCAAATGCGAACAGATATTTTAAATTCAACGCAGTTTGTACATGAATTACACAACCGCGGACAGTGAGTGCCAAAATTCTATTTGTGACGACAAACGGACACGGGTATATTTAACTACCACCCATAAACTGTCGAATAGGTACTGTCTCACAACAACACAATTCTATCCGATACACGAAATTCAAGATCTGCCTCGGGAAAGAAATTTAAACGGAATCCAAGAACTGCCTGCTTATAATAAAATCCAGAACATTAACAGTTAAGGAAATATCAGAAGCCTTACACAAATAAATTTTATGTTAAATATTGATATCATAAATATATACAAAAACTTTTCAAATGCAAACTTGTAAATAAATAGTCGTAGTTAATGGAAATCTGAATACGACTACATTCGCATCATAATTTTCCAAAAATTAAGGGAAAATTTGCGAACAAGAGAGAGATTCTGAAAGCGAGAACAACAAAAACCGATCTCCAGTACAAACAATAAATGTGAATTATTGATGCACAATATACACAACGTAATACAATTTAAGGAACTTAACTCAGAGATAATGCGCTGTTTTAAACATCCACATTGTGTGCAAGTAACTGTGTGGATTAATTATGAGTTTGTTTGCGAATCCTCAAACAAACATTCCGTTCTTATGTACAATGTCGTGAGACTAATAACTATAGCCACGACGCCGCCGACGCCCGATGCATAAATAGATTTTCTTGGATGGCAATTCACTACTTTTATTATAAGGCCGTCAACAAGACCCGAGGAAAACGTAGCCGTAGTCACTGCCTATTTTTTACGTGAAAAACAACCGAACATGACGTCACCCATGTAAACGTCGAGAAAATACGAGGCGTGACGCTAATGTATAACGTTCTTTTTTGGTGCTGCCAAAATATGAATAAGGGCCACCATTTGGCTAAATGGGTTTTGGATAAATGGGTCAAAACATTAATGTAAGTAGGTAATTTGAATATGTTTCGTTTCAGTATAAAATTCATGGTATTTTTCTCTAGGTATCTAGAGCAAAATACCATGAATTTTATTATATTAAATATTCGCAGGCGTTTTAGTACATTTTTGTGGAGTGTGACGGCGGGGCGGGTGGCGCAGCGGCGGCCGCGGCGGAGTCGCATTGGACGTGCCGCCCGCCCTACGATACGAAAACGATAATTAACGTTGCCCGCGGTAGTATAGACAAACTGCAGCTAACCGGATTTTCAAGGCTCTGAATATTAGTTTCCCCAGCTGTTTTCACCAGACATCAGTCAGTGGCATGTTGATTTTAAAAATAAACAGTGTCATAGTCGCTAAAGATGTCTATGCGCTACAATAATAAAGCCTTGCAGCCACAGGGGCGTCAAAACACGCGCCAACTTTACAACAGAAATTCAATCTTTAAGTAAATCAACAGAGAGTACAATTTTGAAATAGTCTAGTCAATTCGCCCCAGTGTAAAACTAGGTCTTGAATTTATTGTACTCCAATCGCTTGTTCACACCATGTTTACTATCTTATGGTGTAAGTATATTTGAAACTAGCAGTTTCATAAATTAAAACTATATCTGTAGTAAGCAATCTCCATTTTTTGGCGGTTAAGGAAAGAAATGTATATTTAGAAATGATCTAGTCTATAAAATTCATGAGAAGAGATTTAAATTTGAGAATAAAACATTTTTTTCTTTAACTCGTAAGCAGATGACGCCAATACAACCTGGTTTAAACTCGGTGAGTGATTTATATTTATGCGGTTTTAAAGAACAGTGGAGAAGCTTGCTTTATTTAGGTAAAATTTACACAGTACTCTACGAGAGTGAGGAATCATCCTCGTTGTGAATGCACCATATTCCTGAGTAGCAAACCAACATTGGCCTTTGTATCAAAAGTCTTTCGAGATGTGATCAGTCAGTGCTATTCGTCTAAAGACCAGGTTATCTTCATTGCAGCTCCTTGAACTGATCACAGTTCAAGGATCACTAAATAAAACCAAATTAATTAATCCGGTTTTCAATCTGGCTGCAACGAAGATAACCTGGTCTTTAGACGAATAGCACTGACTGGTCACATCTCGAAAGACTTTTGATACAAAGGCCAATTTTGATTTGCTATTCAGTAATAAGATGAATGTACAACGACGCATCTAATAACAGGGGCCGGCTATTCATTGGTATTCGACAATTATGGAACCTGCTAAGAAAGCCAACTGTTCCTGGATCCTGGGTATGTATACCAACCTTTTCTGTAACGATTGAATTCCTCGATGGCTTTTCTTGATGCATACCATATACTTAAGATGTCAACGAGGGAATCGTAGGTCTGTGGTGGAGACTGTATTTTGACCCGCCAGTAGGTTACATCACCGGCAACCCATTGGCTTTTTACGGCAGGTCCCATTACTGGTGCAGTCAAGGAATTACAGGAAAAATCGTAAGTAATTATACACCGCAATTCTTATCTTCTAGGAACGAGCGCGTACGTCATGTCAGTTACGAGCATGTTTGGATTTAATTCGCTCACGTGATTTTTTTTAATGCTACCGCCACCGCCGAACGGCGACGCAACGGAAGCTTCAACAATAAAGGCCACTAACATACTTTTTCTTTTACATTTTTTTTTGAGATCAAATAAGACAATAAAGATTTTTGACACACGAAATTCAGTCCTATCAATGAGTAAGTAACTTTTTTAAACCGAAAGAAGCGGCATCAGTTGTACCTGATTAAAATTTTACAAATACTTGTATATATAATGAGATTATAATTGCACACTGAAGCTTAGCAAGTACAGCAACAGCAAAGGGATAAAAAGAAAATGGAATTCATGGTATCTACTATTTTTCATTGCGAGCTTGCCAACTAACCTAGTTCATATTTAACAGCTACTAACTGTTTTTCAACAGCAAGTAATAAACTGATTAAATTTTAGACACTTATACACGTATTTAGTTAATGATGAGAACTAATTTTCCATCTAATAAACCTTATAAATTAACAGAGCGAGCGAAGATGATGTCTTCAGACAGCTTGATCGTAAACCTACATGTGAAGATTGACAGCTTGGCAGACACTGTTAGCCCAGTGCTATATAGTACTACGGCCCGTTCGGCGGAAGTGAATCATATCAGACGTCCGAATTCCTATGACAAGGGAAACACTCAGATATGGACGATAGAACATTATGCAATGATGTGATAGTTAGTTCAGAGACTTTATTTCGGGCTGTTACTATGATATGACAGTGTGCACTGGCGTCAGACGATATACCTACTTGAAAATGTATGCAAAATTGGAACTTGCATGGTTTCATGTAAAGTAGGTATCAATTAACTGCAAATTACGTATGCGGGTAGATAATTGACGTTCTTATAAGTGCCCTCAATTTATATTTATAAAGAAAATATGATAGTTTTTGCGCAACTATATATTTTGGCAGGATTGTTAATGGTGAACGATGATTTCATTCGTGCCGTCTCGGTCTGCGGCTGCGGGGTCGACAGGCGATACTAATTAATCCGCATGATAGCGGGCTCGCCAGAAACCGGCGCGCCGGCGGCGACGCAGACGCCGCACCTGTCACAACATACCCTCCTTCTTACACCTACTGCATAAAAACCATTAAGTGACCACGCTCCAATATGACTAACAAGTACTGGTTTGGCAAACGATTAAGTGGTTTTCCTAGTCACGTTTGCCATTATGTGGGTATCACATGAGATTTTCCTGTTATCCTAACTATAGTTTCATTATACGTCTTTATACGTAGGGTTCCATTAGCGAGAAAGCAGTATTGAAATCAGTAGTTGTAGTATGTGCGCCAAGACTAGACGTATATCAGGGAATATCTTTATGTTGTCTCTTTCTATCGTATGTAATTAGACAGAGAGCGACCGAGTGAATCTGTAACAAAGGTCTTGTCGCGACACGCGTGCTAACCCCACAGAGGACCAAACTATGGGGATAATTCCTATACGCAAGATTTGAGGTTATGGCAGTTGTTTTTAATAATGTTGCGTTTCTTTACTAATTGTACAACACCAATGCGGAATGCATAGGACTAATCTTTAATGTGCATAGGTAATTATACTTAAATGGTACCTTATTTAAGTGGATCACCAACCTTAAATAACCAAGATACCTAAAGGTCGCAACTAAAATTATTGCCAATACCAAAACGAACTCTCGGTCAATACACATAAAGATTGACTTTCTGTAGAGCCACACCCATCATCATCATCATCATCAGCCGGTGTCAGTCCACTGCTGGACGCAGGCCTCTCCCAAGATGCGCCACTGAGCCCGATCTTCGGCTCTTCTTTTCCAGTCACTGCCTACCGCTTTGCATATATCGTCGCTCCACCTTCTCACAGGACGTCCTACACTACGTTTGCCGATTCACGGTCTCCACTCTAGGACGAGTCTACCCCAACGGTTGTCAGTTCTGTGGCAGATATGACCGGCCCACTGCCACTTCAGTTTGCTAATCCGTTGAGCTATGTCGATAACTTTAGTTCTCTGGCGAATTACTTCGTTTCGGATTCGATCCCGCAGAGAAACACCGAGCATAGCTCTCTCCATAGCTCGCTGAGCGACTTTAAATTGGTGGACCAGTCTAACTGTGAGCCAACCTAGCTGAATTCTTCTCTGGATTTCCTTCTCGAAGTTGTGTTTACCTAGTTGGAGCGTCTGCCCTAGGTAAACATACTGCGTAACAACTTCGAGTGGAATTCGCTCGCGCTGTCAATGTAATTTCGTTGAAGAATGAACTTTTCCTGCGAGTCAATACAGTTCGTTGTGGTATTGTTAAAAAAAATTGACGCAGGTCTTGCTGGGCTTTATTTCAATTAAAGTGTATAACAGTTCATGGTAATTTAGATTGCATACTTAATGACATACATACATATACTCACGCCTGTCCATCCCAACAGGGGTATGCAGAGTATACCGTTTACTACTTGCTCCTATCCTGACATACCTCTTTCGCTTAAATTTTACATCTAAATTTTTGGTCGGAAATGGAGTGTATCCACTCATCAACCATTTAGCCTCCTTCATTTGTCTGATATCATGAATGGTAGCCCAGCACGTTGGCTGTTCAGTCTGTTGTCATGCAGTCACGCATGGCTCCATGGTTTCGCGCACGCGCAGGCCAGCAAGACAATGCATGCGCATTTGTTTACGAGTTTTCAGTTACATAAGATGTGGCCCACTCAATGTGGAATCTGCGCACCTATTTATACCGTCTTTCCATTCCTGAAGCCCCGTGACACATATTACTTACTCCAGTGACTAAGGGCGCGCTAAATAATTTTCCAGCAACTCAAACGTTAACCGAATTTGCCGGCGCGTTACCTATATATATTTTTTTAAGTAATTAAGTTTTACTGCAATGTGTTATGTGTGTAATCTGACATTTTTAAGAAATAAAACTGAGGTGCATCATTCATACAAAAAACACTTGGATGTATTTTGAAATAGATATATAATAGACTAGCTGTGCCCGCGACTTCGCCCGCGTGGACTTTAGGGAGATTACCCAGAAATATGGGTATTATGTTTTTCCCGCGGAACCCTAATGCTTTTTCTAAAATTAAAGTAGCCTAAGTTACGCCTTGGAACGTCAGCTATCTGTCAGTGAAAGTTCCATTGAAATCGGTTCAGCCGTTTAGAAGTTTACCTCAAACAAACAGACAGACAAAAAAATTTAAAATTGCGATTTCGTTATAGGTATCGTATATACTTTCATACGCATTTGGTAAAAAAGTGTTATTTTGATATTACAAACAGACACTCCAATTTTATTTATTTGTATGTATTTGTATGTGTATGTAAGTATGTATGTATTGTATGTATGTATGTATGTATGTATGTATGTATAGATGTATAGATATAAGCATATTAAAAAACCATATGGATTGAATTAATGATTCACTTATTCTTAAGTTAACAATCAATTATTATGATTGAGTTATATGTGTATCTTGCAAAAATATATGATTTAACCGTGTTTTCAATTACTTAATAAATACTATTATGTAATTTATTTAAAAAATGAAAATAAGCTATTTTATTAATATATAGTGTTGTTCAACTAAAATAAAAATATTGATTTGTAGAGAATAAATATTTAATTAATATGTTATTTCACTAAATATTTTGTAAACTCTCAATTACATATAGTTCAATAATGTTCCTTATTTGATCGAGCCTGATTCTCTCAACTTACTGGTTTCAAGTATCTTCAGTAAATTAATGACATAACCGACAGGTCAAGTCAATTTAATCATTATTAAATCGAAATAGCAATAGATAATTAGCCAGGTTGAAACTAAATAAAATTATAATTTGGTTAGTAGATACTTACCTATATAGATCCTAATACAATAAGTACACTGGTGGCCGATTGTATTGTTTATTGTCAAAAGAGAAAACATTATACCTAACATTCTGACAGATTATGCAATATATTCATTGTAAAATTCTTTCCCAATTTTCAAGTAAGGTAGTAAGTTATGTATATTAAGTCAAAATTATCATTTATACCGCACAAACAGACAACAAAAATACTGTTTTATATCTCGGAGTTTTAATGTCAAAGCTGATAGGCGGATAAGTAATTAGTCAACGAGTGAGTTAAGACACCGGCCGTTAGATAAGTTTCAAGTTTGTTCGAGCGGGTGGTGCACTGCAAAGCAATATGTATTGTGTTCGTACCGTCGCAGTGCTTGCAGCGCTTGGGCTCCGGGGATGCGATCTCGTCGCCGAGTTCGCGGTGTCGTACCGGCATGGCGGCGCATCCCGCGCCGGCGCCGCCACCAGCCGTGTCAATGCGTGCCTCGCGCGCTCCACCACGAACGGTCCTCTAGAGACGGCGGCGTCGCGGCTGCCACTGGCCTGACCGTATCTCCGCCCGCCCCGGCCGGTAGGCGGCGCCCATGCCCAAGTTATTTTGGGCGACTGTGAGTCACGGCTCGAACGGCCCGCGCCGCGGCGCCCGCGCATCGCAGGCTGTTGCGCGGACGCTCCCTAAGCCTAGGCAACCCTCACTCCGATCCACTACTCCACAACCTTTACGACCCCCATCATTTAGGCAAAAAATATTTGTATGGAAAATACTTGTACAGAACCATAGCATTCTATAGAAATTTTAGGGTGTAAGAAGCTACCTCATTAGAGACAATTTATTTTAATGATGAGCCCCACTTGGTATATATATATGTCTTATAAAAATTGAAAATCAATTGTTGTATTGTGCAGGTCGACAGATACTCGTAAATATGGTGGACCATCTGACATAATTAAAACAGAGAAAATAACATTCCCAACAATGATCTTAGGACCATGACGATGGTTTGAATAAATGATATGCTCTTGATAACATTGTATTTACTCAAAGCACTTAAAATATCTCTAATTTATTATTATTTATACTGGTGTAAAATCAGCATAAATTGAAAGCTTCAAAATATTATGTCACAGAAATTATGTCCTACATGACACGAAAATTTAAGGTGTAATGGTGCATGCTAACAAGTAATCACATTAAAATCTATACCACACTATGTAATCTAAATTAAACATTCGATCAATCATCATCATTGTGTCTGTAACCCTGAGGGATAGACAATACTATGCTGTGGTGCACCCAGATTTCTCAAATGGAATTAAATGGGACCATTGAATCCATTAAAATATTTTTAATGTAAAAGGGGTGACCCTCTTAAAATTTTAGCTCACACAATCCTCAAAAGGCGATTCAGGCCATAGTCCAATGCATTGTCTGACCCCGGCAGTGCTGATAAAATTGATAATTTTTTTTTTTATTGAAAACAATTATCTAACATTAACATCATCATATAATTACTCATATCATTAGCAGTCTCAAGTAAATGTGAATACTTATGAAGTGATAATAAGTTTATGATACATGGGCAACTAATAATATCTACTTCAAGACAATAACAACTTCAGAAATCACAATTATGAGCTTCTGTTATTTCCATACTGATTAATATAGTAATCATAATCAACATGATTACTACTTTCTGAATGGAGAAGACTAATCGTGATAAAACTTATAAGAGCAAACGGACCTAACCTACTGTGGGCAAGAGTGATTGACTATACCAACTCCCTATTTCCTGAAATGGAGCATGGAGTTTCTTACCCATTCATCTCCATAGGAAATGCATTCCAAATGGGGTATAGATATATTTGTATATTGACAATTCATAGGCATTGGTTTATTTGAATATAATAATCTGATTCTGATAAAAGCAATGGAGCAGCACCCCACTAGGGTAAAACAAAAGTACAAAGACAAGTTTTCTAGGATGCAGGCAAGAAGATAATTAATAATTATTGACCTGTTATAGTTCTAGGGAACAGACATTTTGTGACCTTGCTTAGTAAGTTGTGAACTTATCCACAAAACACTAGACTTCGGCAAATAATAGAATGGCAACCACAAACTTTGGGCACACTGGGGCGGGCGTCAAGACGCGCGTTGCAATATATTTGACAATAACAAAATGAACTCTGCATCAAAAAGCATAAAGATTGAATTTCTGTGGCAAAATTCATGCGACTGCGCTGTAAAATGCTTGCGCTGACAATCACATTTCATTGAAGAACGAGCTTTTTCTATGAGGCAATACAGTTCGTTTTGGCATTGGCAAACATTTAGCAGGGCGCATCTTGACGCCTCAATCTACGCAAGGTTTAAACATATGGCTTGATTACCATCCTACAATGAATGTGTCCACTACACGCAGAGTAGGACCTGGTGACCTTTATTATTAGAATACACAAATAAAACAATAACAACACATGGTACACCCGATCTTGTTTTGCAGTTACATTCACCGGCGAATTAAAACCCGCGGTATCGTGCTGTTAAAATCAACAGGTCAAATTGAAACTTGCATCTAACATGATGACTACCGTAAACTATAAATCGGGGGTGCTTGAAATAACTTCGCAGTGTCTGGTTACCGAACAGAAATACATGACAATTGAACTGTTTGAAACATTTCGCAAGTGATATCACGATTATCCTTGGAAGCATGACAACTATCTGATTAATAAAAAACAAATTTATAACATAATCTTGCTAATGAATAGTACATTTCTAACGTGTCATCGTATTATTAACCAGAAATAGACTAAAACGAAGCAGAATGAATACAACTGTGGGCGGCTACGCAAAAAACTTACCTCTTCGTAGAGAATACTATGTCAGCTATTTTCTATAAATCCAATTGACAGAATATTTAAAAATGTTGTCCAAATTCACTGTAATTCCGTTACACCACGTCACTGTGATTTATTATCTCACTTCACAAATAGGTATTGAAATAAATATTACTGCTGCTCTTTTCTACTGCCATTTTGATTTTTTGTACAATGTTGCCATACCAATAAAACTTTTTTTAAATTTCATTACATTCAAGTACGAGTCCTTCGAGTTGATACTAAAACAATTTAGTTTTTTTCTCAGAACAATTTATTGATAATTACGATAACGATGTAGACAGGGATTTCATTACTATATATATACAATTAACGACCAGATTAACGGTCTCTTCCAGAAAGGTCAAGTCCGTAGCACCCTAAACCGACGGAAGTGCATGAAAAGATGTATGACTGTGGATGAAGCGAAAGAGGTTTGTCGGGATCGTAGCGTGTGGTAAACGGTAGTCTCTGCCTACCCCCATGGGATACAGGAGTGAGTATATGTATCTATATATACAATGCAGAGTAGGTATTTACAATTATTTTATAATTTGAATCATAAGCAGTGACATCTATGAGCAACTTGTAAGTTGTATTGTACATTAGTAGAGTATGATTTTACTGCCATCTGTTGACGAGTAGCGAATCAAGCACATGCGCTCGTCATTATAGCCAGATTACAAATTCTTTCAATTTTGACATAGGAACATACATTTATGTAGGGTAGATCTACCCTTCATAATTACATTACCTACTTCTTTATTTTTCTACTAATTTTTAAAGCTGCATGCGCAACATAGAGAAAATAATCACCACACAGTACCTTGTATAATGATGATGAACGCGCGAGAACGAACTTGCTTTCCATCTGAACTTAATAGTAGTAGGTATTGAAAGTTACAACTTGTATGATTGAACTAGTTACTATTACCCTTTGAATCGACATGGCCATCAATATACTACAATGCATTTGCAATATTTCTGGGCTTTCCTGGGTACATATTTTAGCTCTTAATTTCAGCTCGGTACTTACAAAATATTTTTTTATGTACCTATAATTAACATTAATTAATTATTTGCCATTGAATAAATAATACACATAGTTTACTCATACAATTTTATTGCGAAATTGAAATACAGCATAATATTATCTGTACTAAAATTTTCTAGTCATAACTTGACGAACAATTACACCTCCATAATGAAGAGAGCAAGATTTTCTTTTAGACAATAATGTACACGACAGCAATACATATAAATAACAGAAATAAATCATAACAAAAACAATTGTGATACCATGGAATTTAATTGTTGGCCCGCTTTCTAGATCAACTGCGTTTAGCGGGACAATAAGTAAACGCGACAAGACAGTAGCATTCCACGACACCACATAACATTACTTTAAAATTAAGGTAATGTACAAATCATCCAATTATTTATTATTAATATAACAATTACAAATAATATTACATTTCAAAAACAATTACTTTTAATTTCAATGGGTATTTAGTTGACGGTAACTTGTTGCCGCCACACGGAACGCGTTGACGGAAAATTTTCCGTCAAAATTATTCGGGCAACTTTCCGAATCTGTCGGTTTCCGTCAACAATGAATACCCCGCTGATTGCGACAAACCAAAGAGTGTTCGGCAAAGCTTTATCTAATCGATTGCAACATTAACCCATAATAAATAATATAATAAACCTTACTAACTTGGAGCCTCATGACACGTAGACAGGGCCGTCAAATTTTCTTAGGGAATCTACTTACATATAAAATAAATAATTGCATTCTATAAAAGTTATATATCGTAAGTGATGTGCTTAATGCGCATTTGATATTATACAATTCTATGTTATATATATAAACCAACATTATCTGTAATTAATAGGCGGGCAAAAACTGGAATTCCATTCGTACCTAATACCAAAAAAGGTGATAAAATATAATAAATGCCTCTAAAAAGATTACATTTAATTTCGATAACACTGAGGCATTACATTGTTATTGCTATATTAAATAAGGATATATTATTTATAGTTAACCTTTTATATACTTTGGTATATTTGGTTACCTTTTCAATAAACCTATAAAATCGATTTTTAATTTATTTTTCTTTTCTAAAATCGAGAAAATTGGGAAATCCGTCAACCCTTCACACAACCATTATTAATGTGGAAAGTTTAAATCGCTTTAAATATTTTTATACATACATACACCAATATTCTAGTCCGGCTTTTCAAGGGCCTAATAATGGGAGCGAGATCTAATTTCAGCTTCACTAATTCGCCTACTTAAACATTTAGAAACGAGATAGTTGACGTGTATTCATAGTACAGTCAAAAGCAAAAATATGTATACACTACGGTTCAAACATCTAAGCACACTTACACTTGAGAAATGTTAAGAAGTTGATGTCTAGTACGAAACTATGCAACCATTCGGATAATGGTTTAAAAATTCACAACATACATATAAGGTACGAACATGTTACATGGAAATTTAAACCATAAAGTGTATACATATTGATGCATCTGTCTGCACCATCATGATATCAGTCCTAGTATAATGCAATAAATACGGGTTTCATTTTTTTTCCACATTAAATGGGAAGCCAATAACGAAAGGCCGACTACGAGACTACACATAGAGTACCTAAGTATCTAACACACATATTTTTGGTAAGGAAACATTATTTCAAGGATATTTTAACTTTCATGCTCTATTGCAACGCCGTTTCCGTTTCCGTTCTGCTTGTGTTTGTTATTCTGTGTCTTCATAATGGCTAATTCTTTTTGCTCTTTGCGCGAATTTCTGTCCTCGAATTCAAGTCTGTGGCGTATTATTCGTTGTACTATGTCTTCTGTGGTCATAGTGTTGCCAGAGTTTAATATCTGATGATAAAAAAAAAGTTATTTTAAGCGGATAATATACGGAAATGCATTAGCTTAGATATTAGCCGCAGTAGAAAAAGTGCGAAGGTGAAAATCATTGATTCGTCAGGGTCGGTCTACCAAATAGTGCAGAACAATTATAATCATGGTAATAGGCAAATAAGAAACAAACCTAATAATAATATTTTTTAGTTAAAGGTGCCTTATAAAACTCGCGTATATAGGGAAGCCGAGTTTCACAAGGTAATCTTGTCCAAGACCGTTAGGAGAAACTATTCATAATATAATCGTACTCATAACTACGACTAAACAATATCTTAGACCACTAAAAATATAAACGCAGTGGTAGCCTCGCGGGCTAGAACGCCCGCCTTGAACGTAAGGGGTACAAGTTCAAATCCCAGGCTCGCACCTCTGACATAATTTTCATGTGCGAATGTCATTTTCAACAATGATTACCACTTGCTGAACGGTGAAGGAAAACATCGTGAGGAAACCTGCACGTCTATAGAAAGGCGTGTGAAGTTCACCAACCCGCACTGGGCCAGCGTGGTGAACTATGGCCCAAATCTCCCTCGTATTGAGGGGGAATGTGCCCGGTATAATGGCAATAGGCTCGCCCCCTATTACATTGGGACCAAAATACATCGGCGAAGTGTGGGCGCACTGCAGTGCACCTCTGCCTACCCCTTCGGGGAATACAGGCGTGATGATGATGATGTACTAAAAATATTCATTGGTCATACAGAGGAGGGTTTTTGTCCACGAGTAGGTAATAAAAGGCTTTAAATACATAGATTATGAGTATAATTTAGTTTGTTGTACACACAACAGATACGCACCTTGAAACATCCTCGTTGTTTGGGCACCCTGTAGGGTTCGATACCGTCTGCGTCGGGCGCGATGGTTGTCAGGCCGTGGCACACCACCTTCACGCGGAAGTGGTCCATCAGCTCAGCGGTCACCTTGTAAGGCGCGCCGATCACCACTTCATGCACGTACTATAATTTGAAAATATTCTATTAATTTTAACAACTAGCTGTCTATCTCTTGCGCGTCCGCCAATTTTTTTTTCTGATCTGTATCTCTTTCAACTGTCAGATTTGTCGAGAAAATTACGTCACTTCGAGATTTTTGTACAGCACACTTAGCATGACTGCGTAGACATAAGTTTTATCTCTTTCAACTGTCAGATTTGTCTAGAAAATGATGTCACATTAAGCTTTTTGTACTGGATATGGCTCGGTCTATATGGTCATGCTAAGGGTGTAGGTGCCTAGGCACTGAAAGGAAATAGTCACACAGTTAAGAAAAACCAAGCACCGTTTATCCTCTATTTTACAAGCTCGAATTCACGCTTTCTTCGGGCAGAGAACAAGGCGTGAAGATGTCTCCGTAGAGCGCCTCGGACATACAAGGAAATGTCAATCGTAAAAGAGCGCAGGGCAGATAGCGATAGATGCAAGTCACGTAAGCCCTTCAAACTAAACCTAATACCTGTACAAGGAGCGTACCTGCATCAATACTTAAATCGCTACCCGTACTATTCTTACAACCCAGCTATCAAGTTTGCGACATCCAAGGAAAAACTTCCTAATAAAACGTTACATTTCGACGGCGTGGCAACCTATCATATTTTTATGAAATGCAATTATGTTATCTGTATTGTAAATTCGATCGTATAGTAACACTTTAATGTTTATATTAATTTTTATTATTCAACGATAATCATAAAATGTAGGTCATTATCGTATATGTGATTACAATTGTAATGACTAACAGCGGATTCCTATAATCAAGAAACAGCTCGTGTCGTTAACATCGTCAACGAGACGTTAGTCAAAAGTGCTGCTATGAATTAAAAAAAATAGTTCCGCAAGTTACCTACAATTACATATTATTAAAGTTTGTTCCCGATGCATGTTAACAATTAAAAATCAGATCGTTGTTCTTATGGATAACGATACATTTTATAGGAACCTTGCATCAATTATTATAGTCTCATCCAATTTGTGTTTAATGGGACGGCCCATTGGGTGTAATCAAATTTACTATCACAACAAATTGGTTTCTTATCTGTGAAACTTTAACGTTGACAATTACATTGCTTACCTTGCACGCTAATACTGAGAGGACACGTTCATGTAGGTTCATGATTGGATAGTTGGAGCCCTTGTATCGGTTCACCTCCAGGTCGGTGTGTAGCCCCACGATGAGGAAGTCGCCCTGCGCGTGCGCCGCCTCCAAGAAGTCCAAGTGACCTACGTGGAACAGGTCGAAAGCGCCCGCGACGTATACGACCTAAAAATATATGATGTATTTAGAACAACCACCAAAACTATCTAACTATTAACTCATCGAAAAAGCTTATATTTCAACGGAATTTCATCGATGTCGCCAGCAAATTTTAACGCGTTGCTTTTACCATAGAAATTTAATCTGTACGTATATTAACACAGAGTATATTTTCCAAATAAATCAATTTCAATCAAGTCGCTCGTCTCGGAGCAGGGAGTAGTTTTTTTTTAAATGTTCACGGTTAACAAACATTGGTTTACCTTGTCAGTGGGTTTGGGCGAGAGTCCACTGCTGAACTGTATGATCTTCTGCGTGGTGGGAAGGAACTGCGAGCAGCCGGTGTACGGCGACCGCGCGGTGGAGTCTGTCCCCAGATTCGACGAGTGCTCCAACGCCACAGAGTACTCCTTGTCACCTCGCCTGGAAACACACACCTCTAAATATCGATACTGGGTAAAAACAACCTTAGTACTTGATGATACAATCTTAATAATGAATTCTACGTCATATATGAATGGTAGGTATGTCGAAACGAATGCTGCTATATTTTTGCCTAGATTCGCATCAATGACGTTTCGTTGAAGAATCAGCTTTTTATATAAATTAATTCAGTTCGTTTTGGTATTGGCAAAAGCGTATTTTTAAACGCTCGTCATGACGCCCCAGTCTGCTGGGGCATAATACAATGATAATGTGTGAATGGACAGCAATTCACAACTGACTACACCTTAGGGAGTAAAGGTGGGATGATATACTAATTTTATTATAAATGAGTCTCTGGTGTCACTATATCCTGAAGTCGTTATTATTTCAATATTCTACATTATACCTACTTACACGTAAATGACCAAAACCCCATTTACTTATCACAATTTAATAACATTCAGACGCGAAATATTCATCATAAGATTATTGCAAATTAACTAATTAACTAAACGTAATAAGTAGCATAGCTCTTTCCTGCGTTTTAAGTTCGATCTTCCTTTATTTGACTTCTAGGCTCCGCGGTCAATTAATCATAAGAAATCTAGTTAAAAGGCTCAGTTTGAACGCGTAGACATAAATTTTAACATATCCAACTGTCAGCTTTGACGTCCGCTGCTCGACAAATCTGACAATCGGAATAGATAAAATTGAGCACCCTTAGCATGACCGTGTAGACATAAGTTTTATCCCCTTCAACTGTCAGATTTATTGAGAAAATGACGTCGCTTCGAGCTTTTTGTACTGGACATGCCTCGGTGTGACGTCATTTTCTCGACGATTCTGACAGTTGAAAGAGAATAAAATAAGTTTACACGGTCATGCTACAGGGCCTGAGATATAACTTTATAAGGTCTCCGACTGTCCGTAGCCAGTACCAAACATGTTAGAATGCCCACAGGGACACACGGTGGCCGTATACACGTGCCCTCCAAAGCAGACATGACGTAATATATTATAATTAGATCGTGCATTCAAGGTCCTCCAAACCAACATGTTTTAACGCCCGATCTATTGGATGTTTTTACCAATTAGACAACAGGCTCCTCATAAATAAGATCACTTGATCGTTTTAATATTAAAATTAAACAACTGGTTTCATGATTCAGTTTAAATAGGACAGTTTACAAACTCACCCGCATAAAGAGTAAAAAATAATAAATGGTACTGTTTTAACTACCACATATACGTATTATCTGTCGTCCATCATTGAGCATCTACCTATCGGCTACTGTGTGACTAAAATATTATTTCGAACTTCTGATACACTCTGTATTCGTTGACCCATATAGCAGGGGCAACTTGAAGTGAATACATATAAGATGTACCTACCTACTTGAGTTGAATTAGCTAATATTATTTATTTGGCATTGAACACGCGGCCAATGTCATGTGAACGATAATGTCATCGACCCTATGTTCGCCGGATTCATAAGCCGTTATTGTATTAGTACTCGATGTCTATGGGAAAAAAAACATTGTAGTGTGGGTACACTAACTGTAGTTATAATAAACCAAGATGTACCGCTCTATCAATACCATAAATAAATATCGCCAGACAAGTCATACTCATCTTATCGAGGGGTGAAAGGCAATTTAACTTAAGCGACACTTTTGGGCGATATTGACTTATATAGGGTAAAACCCCCAGCTATTGGCACCTTAAGCGCCTCGGAGAAAATCAGTCACCAAAACGCTCTATGACCCGTTATTTCGCTATAAAGGATATCAGATTATACAGGGTGTATCAGAAGTCCGAAATAATAATTGAACCTGTATATCGCTATAAGGAGTGGAGCTATATGGCCCAGACTTTAAGTTAAAATTCTTAACTTTATTCTTTCATACAAATCTAGTAAATTCATTTTTTAAACAATTTTCGGTCGGCCCTTCGCAAAACGTGGACCAGCTGTTTATTTAAAGGTCAATGCTTCACACCCATTGTGACAAACCCCGCCCACAGCGGGTACTAGTACTCTAACACACGAGCCGCGCGGGGGTGGGGTACAGGGGTGAAGCGGCGGCGGCACGCGGCCGGCCGGCGCGCGGCACAGCGGTGTCTTTGAGCGGCTTTGATTGTGTCGGTCGCCCGTTGCCAACTCGCCCACAGCGGTCTCTTTCGCACTCGCGCCTCTCTTTCGCACTCGTCGGTCATTGTAATTGACAGTAATTTTGATATTCTTAGGTAGGTATGAGAATGACCACAACATTGGTAATGAAATTACTGTAAAATTAAACCGCCGAGAACCAAGCTTCCTTTAATGAAGGTAATTATGTAATTAGGTAGGTATCGAGACACCTTTTGTAAAACGCATTCATACATTTTCTTTTTTGTTGCTAAATAGTAAACATTATTAAATCTTTTGTGGTTTGGTAGGTAGCTTTCTATCAAAATGAACCTGGTAGCTGTTTTATTTTTGATAATGACTACGCTGTTGGCCGTGAGCGGCAGCTTTACCGTAGGGGGTTTGTGCTATTGAAACTTGGGTTAGTGTGTAGGTATCTATCTAGGATCCCAGACGGCCTACCTACCTTACAAACACTATTTAGGTACTAATGAATAAGATGTATGACCTCTTTTTACAACAGGTGTCTAGGTATCTACCTAATTACGTAACTACGTTCTTAAGAAGTAGGTTGGTTGGTAAGGTTATTAAAATTGTAAATTAGAAGGTACCTACGTAAGTTTTCATTTAACAGATTTTCTTCACTAATTGTAATAGTAAGTAGGTATCTGGGTAGCGACTAGCGACCTTATCGAAGTTTTTAGTTGGTAGGTAGGTACGTAAGTTTTCGTTTAACAGATTTTCTTCACTAATTGTAATAGTAAGTAGGTATCTGGGTAACCACTTACTTAATTAAAGGACCCAATCGTCCGAGTAAAAACTGCTATAAAGATAATAATAGTAGGTAAGTATTTACCCGTGGCCATGTGTGCAGTGTATCAATCCATGGGTTTAATTGGAATTTATTCACTTCTCACATATCACAAAGAGCTAGGTAGGTACCTACCCACCTGCACACTTGAGTAAATATTACTTTCACGTTTTTTAGAAGACATAAAAGAAATCACAAAACTTTTACCGGTATTCCCTTTAGTCGCACCAATGCACAAAACCATCTCATAGTTTTCCGAGTTTGAAAACACTTCACTATTACGCGGAGAACGAGACATTTTTCGGAGCACATGTTAACGCCTTGACGGATTGCAAGGAACTAAATATTTTGATTTACGTTATTATTATTAAATAAAAATATCAAAGGACCGCTCCGACATTGCACAAAGGCACAGTGTTTTACCGCGCTGCAGCGCTGGGCCAATCACCGCTGATGCAATATGGCCGATGATTTGTCATTGGACGTAAATTGTCCTTGTGTGTGATATCTCCGCCCGCTAATGTTCACTACATTGACATATTCGCGGCCATGATTATTAGAGTAATCAAAGATTAAAGTCTTTCAGATATGCCAGACCAATTCTAATAATTGTCTACATCATTAGGTACCTACTTGTATTCTGAGAATTGTAGTGATTATGATAAAGACAAATAATAATAATAAAATAATATTTTTTTTCTTTTAATCAACTCTCACTATGTTTCAGTTTAAAAAGAAATCCGTTCACGAAAACTAAAACGAAAATGGATTATTTGCTTGTGTAGAAGTTTTACTTTACATCGATTTAAATAAAGTATGATTTTTTGTCATAGTTAGGTAACTACAGTGGCCGATTTTTATTTCTGTATTGAACTATGCTCGTAGGTAAAAACCTTGTGTCATATCTATCACTCCCTCATCATTTTAAAGCGAGTTCATTCGCCTCATCAGCTGATTTTTAGGGTCGCGGTGCGTAAGTTTTGACACCAACTTTGGACACAAATTGCTCAGAAACTAAATTAGTTACGTATATTTTGCTTGAACGTGTTGATTGCTTATCATCTGTCCTATATGGCCCCCAAGTATTATTTCGGACTTCTGATACGATCTGTAGAATATCCACTCGTTCTTGAAATTTTCGCGATTTTTGTAAAAAAATAATACTAGAAACATAAGTTTTTTACATTTGTTCCAAAATTTTCCTGTTACTGGCACAAGTAAATGCGTAGAAAAGGGCTTTTTTTAGTGTATGTCCCAAAAAAACTTAAAGTTTGTACTAATTAAGTCTGAGTTTGAGGTTAAAGTTAAGGGTTTTAGATTTAAAAATGTACAATCTTTTCATTTTTGACATAAAATCAGGGGTTAAAGTCATGGTTTTCTAGTTATTTTAACTTAAAGTCATGGGTGCCAATAAGTGGGGGCATGCCAACAGTGGGTATGGTTACCCTACATATTTGGAATCGGCGAATTTTTCTGCGTCAAATGTGTACACTCTCCAGTAAAGTTTAAAAAATTTAGCTTGAGTCTAATAGACTTAGACCCCTCGACAAGATCCAAAACCGGGGACCGGACGATCCTATTTGCGGCCAGATAAGGGCCAATTCCGAAAAGGTAATTTTGCCAATTTTCCGATAACGGGAATCGAACCGCAATTACCTGGGGCAGTGAGCCGAGCGGCTCATTTCAAGGCTTAGTTCGGAAAATAAGGATTTTCCGAACTAAGCCTTGAAAGTTGTTCATAGACGCTGGTCTAGCCTAGAGTCAAGTAAAAACAAGGACTTCCTCCATCACAATGACATAAAAACTACTAAGATATATCTATGAGCGAAACGATTGAATAAAAACTATTATTAATTTAATGATCATTACTAACGTGACATTTTTATGACAATCATGTAATCTGAAATGAAATTATTCATATTATTTAATTGCAAGATTGATATTACGGGAACACTGACTGTAAGGACTCCTAGTTCATCTTCTATTTAATCTACACAACCAGGATCATATTCTGTAGCTAGAATTATATTAAGATCTGAAGTAAAATTGTATTAGAGTGCAAAATAAATTTCTACTGACAGGTAAAATATAATTACGTTTGTAGAATCCGCCTATAAAAGAGAAGATAATTTTTAAGATATATAAAATATACAGATAAAATTTATAATTACCTGAAATGCTCCCTGGTTAGAAGCAGCATCCTCCCAACCAGATCGGTTGTGGACACCCCAGCTGTTCTTTGCACTTCCCTGTAAAGGATACAAAAAAAAATAGGCAATGAAATAAAACATCTTGTGTTTACAACACTACGGCACTAGGGCAGGGGTTCCTAAACTTTAAAGATTACGGAACACTAACCATATACTTTTTATTTTATGGGACCCCATATCAAATTATTACAAATCAACATTTAATATATATAGAACATTTAAAAAAAATGGTTAAATATATAGGTAATTGAAACACATTATTCTTAACTTAAAGTTTTTAAGTGAAGAATGAAATTGTTTTACTGTTTTATGATTAATTGTTTTATAGTTCGGTATTATGTCCGACAATTGTATGCGTATATAATTTTGGAGGAACCCTGATGACAATTCTACGGAACTCAATTTGGGAATCCGTGCACTATGGTACCACAAGTATGGGTGACCATAACCTTGACGTAAATATTGGCGCCAAACTTAAAAAGTAATTTTGACAACACAAAAAATATTGTATACTATTTTGTTTGTAACACAATTTGGTTGTTATTAATAGCCCTGTACTAGCATCCCGTCATTAATTGTTATACAGGGTTTTGATAACATTTTAAAGATGACACTATTTGTAAACAAACATGAATCATTGTATAAGTGACATAGTTTGTTCATTGTTATTAATGATATTTGTAAATAAAACATTTCAGTTCAATCTGCAAGCAATATTTTCGTATATAATCCATCAATAACGTTAACACTATTGTGCCTCATTTCATCACCTTGAAAATCTTTGCTTATGAAACTGGGGGAAAGTGTTAAATAGCTGTTGCTCAGTAGATATATTTTCAGAATTGGAGCTGTAATTCATGAGATTACCTTCTTCAAACATACAGTCTAACTTCTTCTTTTTTTACGAAATGAGTGAAATGATGATATTTTGATGGAATAATATGAGGAATGCCTGCACCTGCGATATGCGGTATTTATGGCAATGTCGAGTAATTATAGCAAGGACAAATTCAATAAATACACATTATAAATAAAAATGGATGATGACAGTGATAAAGATGGCGGATGAATCTCCAGTCTAACTTAAAACTTTCAATAAATTTGAGAATGTCAATTTTACCCGTTTTTATCATCAGTCATACTGACAATTGACAAAAATGTCTCAATTAGCAATTTTCCAAATACACATATTACTTCTCATCACTTAGCACATTTTTTGTTGGGAAATTCCAAAGGAAGGATGATGAGTGTTTAAAATAATAAATATTAAAACAAAGGTAAAAGTCACAACATTCTAACTAAATGACCTTATAAATAATAATAGTTAATTTTATTTTCATACTTAAGCAGAGACAATGGGGGTTACCTGTATCTGCCAGCTTTCTTCACCAAATGATATGTGTCAATTCCATCCGCAGTAACTGTAATATCATCTGAAACCAATAAATAAAATGTTAGGATTAGATTTGTATATTGAGGATAAACTGGTGATCTTTTTTAAAATTTTAAAATTCTGGAGATGAAAAAAAATGCTTATGTGGCCAATGCTCATGGTCCAGACAACCTCATCTAATCCTAAACACTAGTTTAAAAAATCTTGCTTAGTGGCTCTATCTACTGAAATTAATTCAAGCCCTAAATGAACTTATAATCCATTTACATTGTAAAACAATTTTCAATTTAAAAAAAATGCTTTTGCAGGGGATTTCTAAATAGATAGAAATGTGTAAATCTATAATCTTTGTGATGAGTGGTTAATGGTCTCCACATATTAATACATCAATACAATTTTTTTTTGTCTGACGCAAAGCAGTTACTTACTCAATTAGTTGTTCTTGCCGTTGCATCATGTAATCTTTATCTTAGATCAAATAAAATTTAAACAGGAAATAATTAAGTAAGTAGGTATTAAAGAACTGGTTTTCAAGGTCTTCACCATTAGAAAATATTAACTCAAACAAATAATTACATTGTTATTATATTTTGCCGGTACCTAAGTAATATTTAATATTGTTTACAAAAAGAATAAATTGTGCCCTAGTTAATTATCAATCGAGAAACGCAAATAATTTTAATAAGCAAATAACTTGTCTGGCGACTGAAGACCTGACAACATATAAAATATAGATTAACAAAACTATGGTCAGTACCACTCGATGGAAGCCATAGATTTTTAAAAAAATGAAGTAAAGTGATGGTCAGTACCTATAAAGACTCTTACCCCCATGCACACAGAAGTCACACTGGTACTTGTCCAGTGTTTCAAGTGTGGTGACGTAGGGTGCACCCTCAACAACCTGGTCAACCCACTTGATAGCACGCACCATCTTGTACCGTTCTTCTTGTGTAAACACTGGAGGCCCCTTGTGCTTCGAGATCTCCTCGTCGGTGTGAACACCCACAATTAGTACACCGCCCAATGCCTTTGCTTGTCGCAGTGAATTCGCATGCCCGAAATGGACCATGTCGTAACTGAAAACATGCCGATAATTTACAGAGTACACGACACAATTATCATAAATAAACTATCGGAACAATTGCACGTTGGAAATAGAGCAATAAACGTGTGCTGAGAACAGAAATCGTTCGCGCCGGATGTTTTACAATAATTACCTATAACACGGCAGTCGTAACCAGCTTAGGTATAAGTGGATTGGGCGTTGGACTCACCATGAATTTAATAACCCTTGGATTGCTAAAATCGCATAAAATGTACACTGCACGTTTGTATCACATAACTTCTACGTATGTGTAGTGGGTATGCAATAAATAGGGACTGAAGTAATGGACTAAAAATAAAAAAAGCTTATTACTCACCACCCATCACACCACACGCGGATCTGTTTTTTATCTTCACTTTTATCACTCATATTTGCGTTTTAATGAGCCACAGGTTATAATTGATATCGTACTTTTAATGTTATACAATTTTAGCTAATTTAATTTCACGTAAGCACGAATTGAGCACACAACACTCCTACATAAATTTACGAATCGACTGATAAAATAAAACTGTCATGCTGCTTTTTAATCAGCCGGCCGACAACGTCATGCGCTGAAATGTCAACTGTCATCAACGTTGTATTCTGTTTAGATTCTACTATTTATAACCAAGGAGGCATTACTTTAGCAATATTTTTATCTCGTAAGCTCTCAGCTCCCTACTGTCTTTGCATCTATGTAGATAATTCAGTAATTCAGGAAAAGCCATGCGCAGCTATTCTACAAGAAACAGAAAGGGACAAAGCTATATGCTCCGACTGCTCCGAGTAGTGAGTGGGTAAGTACGGGCACGAAGCCTGTTCGGTAATTCATAGATGAAATCTATTTCGATATCAGGCACGGATGAAATAACTTCCGGGATGGGTTCCTCCGATATGGTTTCTCATTTTATTTATGAATTCCCAGTTATTACTGAAATTATTTATAAATTACTCCCACTAATAATAATAACTACCCCTACCGAAGTTCGGTGATAAGTATGCTAAGACAGCCTACCCTGCAAATACTGCATCATCTTTAAGCTTCAGTAAAGAGCGCATTTATGTAGGACCTTGATAGTAACATCAATTTCTACTTACCTATTGCACATAAGATAGTAACTGTTTAATGATTTATTCAATATATGTTTAGAGGTAAAAATTTGGACTATTAAGTACTAAACTACCTACTTACCCGATATCTATACCTGAAGTAGGTAAGTACATCGAATAACTGCTATCAATTTTATAAATACCTTGTTGTAGTATAGTGTGGTGCGATTTATCTAATTGAAGTAAGAAACATGCGTAATTGGCTGGTTTGAATCACGCCACTGTGTGACGTATAGTACCTACAGACGTATTCGTTAACGTGTGGACTTTGGCGTCACGATTACTCGCGCCGAGAGACGAGACCGAGGAGACGAGGGTTACAGAAGTTATCTCGTATCTAGTTGAATATTCCAACTTATAGGTCAATGACATCCACATAGAGACTATCTGTTTCAGTATTCCGCAATCAGTGCATTTAAATTTTGTATTTGTGTGTTCATCCGAGTAAGCAGTAGGTAAGATAAATGCACATACATAAATGTATGTTTCAGTTTTAAATATTAGAACTTAACGTTGTGGTAGGTGAGAGAATCTGTAGGTATATTTCAGTGGCTGTACTTACCTACCGACATATATTTTATAATTTTATTCAATTTGTTAAGAAATAAATCTATTAGTTAACCCTGTGAGGAAACTTGCATTTCCACTAAGTCCGATAACCGGATTACTTAGAGAGGTGTTACGCGACGCGGTATAGTCGCAAATGGTTTCGCTGAAAATTCAATCATTAATGAGACATAAATCCATCGGGGAACCGTGTGTGCCCTGCTGTTGCACCCGGATCTTGTTAATATTATAAATTGAAATAAAAGTCATGCAATAATTATCTCAATCATAAAATGTAATTAATCTTTGGCGTCAGCGACACCTCCGTTAGTAATAGCGAAGGTGGCTTCGCTTTCTGGTAAGTCGGGAGAGTCGTATATCTTCGCAATTCTGTTCTCCCCGCGGCCCTTCCTCAGGGATATCCTCGTAGTGGACGCGTGCGCGAGAATATTGCCGCCAATAGGTTTCTTAGGGTCCGCTTGGAAGCTCAACGTAGCTCCGGGGTCAGACGTCATTTGGTTCGTTATGAACACCGCTACATTGTATTCTTCTGATATCTATGAAATAGGATTCACATGCATGTAATGCGTCATTTTTTGTGTGAGGCCGATTTTATTATCAAACCGATAATAACCAGACGAAAGTGATAGATAAACGATCCATTTACAGTTAAGAATGCAGACAAGAAAACTATTACGACAATATATCTAAATAGATGTGAATCATTTGCAGATAGGTAGTAAACAGTTTAGTTTTAAGTTTATATACGTCTTATCTAAAGTCAACAAATATCAGTTCATTTAGTAGCCGGATGTCGATTTATCTATCGAGTCTCGCGACTCGCGTCCCGTTCTTGAACTCGCTTAGAACGCGTGTTCTTAATTTTGATGAAACGGTTTGTTTTGATGAAATATTTATAAATTACCACAGTAAGTAACTAAGTAGGTTTGCACTATATGCGTGGCTTCACTAGGATGTCCAAAACAATGTAAAGGATGGATAAATGATAAAGGATGATGAGGATGGATGTAGGTAAACATAAAACAGTAGACTTTAGCTAGCGTCAAAAACCTAATGGTTATAAGGGCTATCCCCGTAACTGGAAAGGGTCCAGTTCAATACCCACCTTGGCAATACAACTATTGATTGACGCGAGACACTTTCTTAGTTTGAGAGGTAACGAAACTACTTATAACGTGATAACTTCACACTGATAATATTTGCACAAAAAATATATGCAGCGTTAGCATTAGTTCAGTGTGCAAATAGTATCGTCTCCATTCCATGGTATGGTACCCATAGTTTAAGCAGTGCTTAGTTAGGGATGTTTTCTTACGATATTTTTTTTTTCAATTTGCTTGTATAGGCACTAAATACCTTTTGGAGTCTCGAGAGTACTTGCGCCAGTTTCTGCTGCCTGTCGGCCAGTTCGCCCCGCCCGGAAAAGTCGACCCTGAACAGCGCCATGATAGAATCTATTACCAGCAGCTTGAACACGCCGGCTTCCTCGTGGAACTTTGCAGCTACGAAGTCTAATAGTTCCGCCTAGATTGTATTAAAATGAATTTAAAATAGGATTTTCGTAATTGCGAATGTGTTCGATGTTAATCTTCAAGACCGTCAAAATGTTTGTTGTTTCTACTGATTACATTGTAATATTGTGTTCGGGAGTCCGTAATTAAACAAGGTAATCTGTTTAATAACGGGTTATAATTTAGGCTAGGGTCAACTGTCAAACCATATGGAAATTCATGTGGAATTTGGACCCCAGCTAAATATATATATATAATAGGAATCTAACTATAATATAGGTAACTAAATAGGAAGGGCGAAGAACTTCACCTGATGTTCAGAAGTGTACGCTCTGGCGTACAGCACGTTGTCTAGCACCGCGTTCTGATCTAAGTTGAATCTATCTGCAATCGGCCTCAGTCTATCAGGGCGACTGTTAATTGCTAAGGCTAGTTAAAGTTTTGGTATAGAATAACCAAACTGGCTCAGTGCGGGTAAGCAGACATCACACGTCTAACGTTACTTCACCGTTTTTTTAGCAAGTGATAGTCTCGGATGAAAATGAGATAGGTAGATTCACAATCTAGAGGTGCGTTCGACTACCACTGCTACCATATATATCAATTTTACTTATAATTTTTTTTTAGTTTTTTAGTTTCAATAAAATAGTTCCTGCTATAATAAAATGGCACCATTGACGCAACAGCTTAGTTTACGTACAAGGAAATAAATATATATAACGATCTAACGAAAATCCATTATTGGGTATCGTTAATATGCATCCATATGTATTCATTGTTCTTTGTCATATTGTAAACGTGTCTGAAACGTCAGCGTGCGATCCGATCATAAGTAGCAAACTTGAAAAATATTTAGTATCTACCTAATGATGCAGTCTTACCAAGTTTGTTTAGAGTTCGATATAAAAATAGCGATAACGCTATAACCATTTTTTATGTACTAAACAGGTAGTAAACTCTTAGGTGGGAATCCATCCACATAAGTATTTATGTTTTTTTTTTTCGTAAAAAACTATATTGTGGAGTCTGTGAAGAAAGTTTTGAAATCTGTTTCCGATATTGAAAAAGTATCTATCTTACTTAAATAGGGACTATATTATTATAAATCATGCGATAGCAAACCCAGAATTGTAAGAAAGTAGGTGCACACTAAGGTACCCACAAGGTACCTACTTACCTGGTATGGTAAGAATGTTCCAGATGTTTACTTATTATAAGCGAATTACTAACTTATGCTACGGAACCAGTTTGTGGATCAGTCACGGTCTTGGCGGAATCTAATGAATAATTTAACATAATTATATCGTTTGCTCACCTACTTGCGATAGATCAGATTTATCTATGAATTGATTGCCTAATTTTTACCATCGGAAAATTAGGGAAGTTCTTACTTGGTGAGTAGGGTCATTAATTAAATAAGTTATAATGAAAGTAGATAAGTGCACCACTTAGATACTTAGATGCAAGTTATTTATGAACCTACCCCCATTTGTGTTATTTTTTAATGAATAATGATTATGATAGGCCCTATTTACATTACGAAACTAGTGGCGTGAAAGTAGTTAGGTGACATTAGTTTCATCAACAGTTTCACATTGTAAACGTCAAGTTTCACAATGCATGCATCGATGAATGCATGAAACTTGACGTTTACACTGTGAAACTATTGATTAAACTAATGTCATAAAACTACTTTCACGCCACTAGTTTCGTAATGTAAATAGGGCTTTATGTATAGAAACCTTGTGATTCCCACAAAACCTAAATTATGGATCTATTAATGTTTATCAACACATGCCGCGGACGGCGGCGTTGTGCTGTTGTGTGCGCGGGGTTTGGCTCATAATTGCCGGCGGCGACACGACAATGAGAGTTTGAATGCGACAGTTTCATTCATCAGTAGTCATTAAAAAATACTTTGTAAAATCCAAAGGCAGGGACCAGCCGACTCTAGTGCATAACAACTTTGGATGAAAAAGGATACAAGGTGTGTTCAGTGTCTAAGAACATAACTTTGCCTCCGTGGTAGCCCGAAGGAGTTGGTATCTGTGTGGTGACGCACAGCGTGTGGGACAGCTGCGTCTTGCCAGTGCGGAACTCACCGAACACTTCTGTGATCGCCATCGACTCAATGCCGCCTGCTAAGAGCTTGCTACAAATTTAATTATAGAATTGAAAGGGGGCCTTACCACCGCCTCCTAAAGTATTGTTGTTTCAATAGTAACCGTCAATTTTTGACAGGTAATAATTGGTCTCGCGGCGCGCGAGACCAATTATTTAGACCAGGCTTTAGGTATCTACTTGGGGCCTTATTGTCGATAATTTTGAGCTATTCTTGACAGCATTTAATATATTGGCATCTTACTCAGATTTTACGACTCTGAGAAGGACGTCAGCTTTTGATACGTGCCAATAATATCGACACCATTGGGTAGATAGATACGTATACTCGGCCACAATAGTCTATTAATTTAATAGGTAGGTACCTGCCTACCTACATGACGTAGGAGGTACATAGCTTAATTACAAAGGGAGGTCAAAACATAATCATACTTGAAAGAAAATTAATGAAACTATCTAAATATCTATACTAAACGAATGCTTAAGTTACAATCATCACAGAAACGATTTGCTGTACTCACTCCAATTCGGTACTGCCGGTACTAATTTTGAACACTTGTTTACGACGATCACTAACTTCTAATGCAGTCATAAAACCAAGGAAAGCTACCTTCTGACATGCCTCTTTTATCTTATCTACTTTCGTATCCGAGAAACCTTTGATATTGCATAGTTTTTTCTTCGTAGACATTTGAATTCCTTTGATGGTACATATTCCAGCTGCTTTTAATTTTTTTATATCGGCCACGTTGATACCATGTTTTTGTAAAATATCTACATCTTGGAAAAAGCTTTCTTCTTCGTCATGTTCAGAAATATTATCATCTAGAGCCTGATCCATCATTATTTTATTTTAAAAGCTAATAAACTAAGTATGCAAAACAACAATGAAACCAACTTCAAACTCAAATAGAGGCCAAATATAGATTTACGAATTTGGCGCGTAACTAACGAGGGAAGGTATTTTCTCTGTGTTGTTCTTTTAAAATTAGTTTGTCTACGGTTGTTAGAATGGTTGGTTTAGTCAATTATACAAGTCTGTCACAATCGAATAAAAGCAAGCACTAATCTTCCTCACACATGTCCTTCTTCATCTATATGAAATTTATAAAATTAAGGTTACACAAGACAAATAAAAGCAACCACAAATTGAATTAACGTAAGGAAATATATTGGTGATGAAGGTGATAAAGATCAAGAATTTGTCTTTGATCTAGTTAACTTATGACACTAGTAAAGCAGCGTCATTTTGATTGATTGACTGAATTCAAGTTGTCTCTGGTTTTTATGACTATTGACTTCGCTTTGCTTCGCATCGTCTTCGTTTGCGGCGCAAATAGAAGATTGTATTTTATTATAATTACAAATACTTCAAGAAATTTACCGTCTAATCCATCTCAGTTAAGGTAAGGGCGTAAGTTAACCCTACGGAAGTACTGGAAAGTGATTATTTATTATGTTCATATATTTCCTTCAGTATCACAGCCATGTTGAAGTAGTGTTGATTTTACTAAGTTTCGTCAGTTTATCGTTTCTAAAAGTTAAAAGTTGTTCACAAGTATATGTGACAGACCCAAGTTTAGTTTGTGTTGTGATTATACAAGTTGAAAAAGTCATTGCAAATATGAAAAGTGTAAAAAAGTGCAACCGTTTCTGGCGTCGAGGCGTCATCGTCAAGGTAAGGCTGGATGTGTCTTCAATAAACATCACAACGTAGCATTTACAAGTTCTGTACAAAAAAAAAAAAACTTAAAAGTACACAGATAACAAGAATTTATTTACTTTTATTTATATAGGACTTTTTATCATGGGAAGAAAATGAATAACATTGATAACTCTTATAAGCCAAAAAATAGGTCAATAAAGTTAGTCTCATCAAATAGTTTATGTTTAAAATAACAACTTCAGGTGAGTTTCAAAGATATCTGGTTTACATACCTACCTATTTCTTTAAAATGTTTGACATAAAATTGGTAATAATGGTACACAGGTTTACTAGGTAGTTGCCTACATCCTACGAACATGAACGGTAATTGCTTACTATCGTAAGAACAACATGAATGTGTGAACTAACATTCGAGTCAGTATTGCATAGTATTTGACTGGTGAAGCTATTTATTTGGAAACAAATAAATAAATAACAAACTGTAAGAGTGCTTGTTTGGGTTGGGATCATGTTTGATGATGATAATCTTCATGGAACTGCCATTTATTTGCAGAGATGGATTCTGAAGATTCTCGTGATGGTAGTGGCGATGCTCACTCTTCGTCAAGTAGTAGCAGCTCAAGTTCCAGGAGCCGCAGAAGTTCTTCATCAGAAAGGAGTGCTAACCCTAAAAAAGCTCCAAAGTCACCACCCCAGTCTCCAAGGTCTGAAGGACCCCGGTCCCCATCTCCAGAGAGTCGATCTCAGTCACCTGCAGCACAGTTACCAAGACTTGGCAAGGGTCCTCGTTCACCTGATAATTTGAGTGGTGCTCATTCTGACATTAATTCACCAGAAAATTCTATGCCAGTATCACCAGTTGGTCCAAAGTCACCCGAAGGCCCTCATTCCCCAAGTGATGTTGGTTCAAATGTTGGGTCACCGGTGCGTGGTGAACGATATTCTTCGGCCCCTCCCTCTGGTGGCGAAGGGCCTAAGACACCACAGAGTCCCAGTAGTTCTGCCAAGTCTGTTCCTGGTTCTCCAGATAATAATAGGTCCAGACCTGCTTCCCCTGACTCTGCATCACAGGCCACTTCCCCTTCAAGGAATACTGCAAGACGGTCCCTTTCATCAAGTCCATCTCCAGATAGAAATTCTACTAGATCATCTGCCAACTTGTCACCATCTGTTAAAAAAAATGATTGGAGCCCAAAAGAAAGGAATGAAAAATGGAGGAGACATACAAAAGCTGAACAGAAAATGGTACCAGTATCAAGGAATCGCAGTAGATCAGAATCCAGCCAATCAAGCAGGAGTTCCTCTTATAATAAAACAAGTATTAGGGACCCAGCAACAGAAGAAATATCAGAAGGTAATTAAATTTATTATTACCAATATTCTGGCTGTACCTTACATGCTTAACATTTATAAATGTGATGACAAATTATTTTATGACAATGACTGAATTATTTTATGTTCTGTCTATTATTGTATTATTTTAATCTGTAGGTGAAATGGAATCAGATCAAGAGGATGGCAAATTGAAAAGTAAACCAACAGCCAATGACAAAAAGGAAGCCAAAGACCTAAACATAAGTCACGAAGATCTTTCTGATGTATCTGATTTAGACTCTGTGGGGCCAGAAGACTCAGAGAAAGAATCTAAGGTATATTAATTTCTATACATTTATGATTATGCATTAACTTTTTATAGTTGAGCCCATTGATAATGTAAACTGGATTTGGCTTTCACAAAGTTTTTCCCAGGCATAATTTATCTTGTTTCTAATGGGCATGCCTGATTTATGTGTAGTATTCAGAGCCTCTCAAGGGTTCAATTTTCCTACGTCACTAGGTTTTTTTATGATGGAATTGTCACTCACTGGCTTCTGTCTGCTAAAAGAGGTTGTCTCATATAATATAATAATAGTTTAAGATTTTCATATTTGTGCTTGCAGCCTAGATCTACCCCGGCATCACCAGAAACAAAGACAGACCCTAATCTCAATGGAACAAGCTCTCAAAGCTCGCCAAGATCAGACTCTGGAAAAGCTGATACTCCTAAACTAGACAAAGTAAGTTCCATGTTCTGTAAGGTTGGATGAGTTCACAGTTATTGGCAGATACAAATCTCATAGTTCATTCATACAGCACTTATTTTCCACAAGCTCCTACCCACTACTTTGCCCGCGCAGACTTATTTTATTAAATATCATTACAAATTATAGCCTATATTTCATTCTGATGTATAAACAATAATACTGTAAAGTTTCATGAAAATCCTTTTACCGTGAAAGAGCAACAAACATCCATACATCCTCACTAACTCACATTTATAATAATTATTAGTAGGATGCAATTATAATTAGTTTATTATGAAATGATTTGAAATAAAAAAAAAGCTGAGCTATGCATATACATAGTTATGAGACTATTAAAAATGTGCAAACAGACCTAGAGATAGAGAGCGAGATATATGTTCTCCTTCTTTTTATGAAATGAAGTTTTAAGAGGGTTATATAATTGCTTTTTATAATTTTTAAATCAATGGTTTATAACTCAATTCTATGAGATGTCATAACTCTTAACTATTTGATCAGGTACCTCAAGAAAAGACGAGTAATACGGAAGATGGTGAAGAACAATTAGATTTCGAGGCAGAAGAGGGAGAGTGTATTGAACCAAAGCCAACGGAACAATCTAATGGTGACGGCGATGATAAAGGTGTAGAAAAAGGTACTTATATCCATATATTTTTAGTTTAGTCATAAGATTTCTTTATAAGGGTTTAGTAGCGGGATATATACTTTTGAACTATGGGGTTACGAAATGAAGAATTTATAAAACAGTTGCCAGAAAAAATTGAAAACAATTAGTTCCATAGTATTTGAAATTTATAATATTTTCCACCAAATGCAGAAACAATTTTGAATTTCGGGTTCTGTACCTAGAAAGGAAAAAAAGAAACCTTTTTATAGTAATACTATAAAATACGAACCTTTTTTTTTGTGCCACTGTAATGGCTTAAGAACCATAAATTGAGCATAATTTGTTGATCACTTGGCCAGGCTTCTTTTTGTCACACACACCCAACGATTTGCTTGTCCAAAGATACATGATAATTTTTCGCGATAATTCTAGTAGTTTCGCCAAAAATATGTTCACGCTGGCCAAAATTGTACAAGTAAATAGTTTGAAATAAAACTATTTTACGGATTTTATCGCGTTTATTTACTATTTTATTTTCCCGACGTTTCGGCGGCTTTACAGCAACCATGGTCACGGGGGGACTGAGGTGTTAGACGTCCTGATGTCATAGTTAATAACTGGGTACCCTCATATTTAGTTGTTGTTTGCTGTCCGATCCACGCAGAAAGTGCTCACAGTGTCTTGAGGTCTTGCAATGGTACGCTTGGTTTTGGATTTAATCATATTAATTACTGGATCCCAAGTTGGTGGTAGCACCCAGCCATCTTCCCTATTGAAATTAGGATGTTTTTTAATTTCAATAGCCTCTCGTATAATCCTTGGTCGGAGTCGGTGTTCTTTTACGAGGATATGCGGTTTATCAAATCTGATATAATGGCGGGTGCGGTCCTGTACATGTTCACAGATTGCAGACTTCGTGGAGCGTCGATAAACGCGATAAAATCTGTAAAATAGTTTTATTTCAATGTATAGTATTCGCGTAAATATAAGAAAACAATAAGTAAATAGTTATTATTAGTCTAGTTTTGTAGTTGGTTGGTGGTGTGTCTTATGGTGTGAATGAATGGTGTACAGAAGAAATAAAAGCCGGCAAGCGGTCGCGCGGTTCGTCGCTGGAGGAAGGCGAGGTGTCGGACGAGGCGGAGCGGCGGCCGGAGGAGAGCGAGCCGCGGCCCGTCTGCCGCTTCTTCTCGCGCGGGGCCTGCACCTGGGGCGTCAGCTGCAGGTACCACGTACATTCATTCATTGGTCTCTTGAATCTCTGGTCTCTTCATTATTAGGGATTCATATTTTCACAGTTAAGTAAAGATAAAATAATAAATGCGTTTGCATAAAATACCCCCAAAATATATAGACACTCACAATTAATTATAGGTGGTTTGAAGAAGAATATATATATATAATTATAGATATTATTTCTTTAATTATATTATGTACTAGTTATAGTTATCTGTCTGCTTTCTCGTATTATCATATTAATTTTTATTTTATCTATGGAATATGTATGTGATATTGATCTGCATTCACTCAGTTACAATTATACAACAATTATTTGAAACCCAATTAGATCAATAAACCAGCAAATTTACAGAAATTCAATCCTTCCAAACAAACAAACCACTTTTTAGCACAAATACCTGCTTTAATCATATGTTGCAAGTGTGCCCATTGACGGTATTTATGTCAAAATCGTTATCCCATATACTTGTGTTAGGTTTTTGCACCCGGGCGTGACGGACAAAGGTAACTACAACATGTTCGACGTGGTGCGCGGCGTGCCGGCCGCCGGCGCTTACCCGCCGCCCGCGCGCGACTCCGCGCCGCCAGAGTCCGCCTGGGAGCGCGGCCTGCGGACGGCTAAAGAGGTACGTCGGTCAGCGAAATGACAAGACTTATGTCGCTCTATCACTCGGTCACCTTTTTAATTCATAAGAGAGAACGAGACAAAACTCCTCAGGTGTGTCAAAGTTCACCATTTTTTCTCATACCAAAACGAATTATATTAACTCATGGAAAAAGTTTATTCTTCAACGAAATGACTTATGTGGATTTTACCATAGAAATCCAATCTTTATGTATGTGCCACAGTGTTTGTTTTGGTACTAGCAAAACTCACGTTTTGTGGGTTTTACCATAGAAATTCAATCTATATGTATGTGCTACAGTGTTTGTTTTGGTATTAGCAAAACTCACGTTTTACCATAGAAATCCAATCTTTATGTATGTGCCACAGTGTTTGTTTTGGTACTAGCAAAACTCACGTTTTGTGGGTTTTACCATAGAAATTCAATCTTTATGTATGTGCCACAGTGTTTGTTTTGGTATTAGCAAAACTCACGTTTTGTGCGTTTTACCATAGAAATTCAATCTTTATGTATGTGCCACAGTGTTTGTTTTGGTATTAGCAAAACTCACGTTTTGTGGGTTTTACCATAGAAATTCAATCTTTATGTATGTGCAACAGTGTTTGTTTTGGTGTTAGCAAAAGTCACGTTTTGTGGGTTTTACCATAGAAATCCAATCTTTATGTATGTGCCACAGTGTTTGTTTTGGCATTAGCAAAACTCACGTTTTGTGGGTTTTACCATAGAAATCCAATCTTTATGTATGTGCCACAGTGTTTGTTTTGGCATTAGAAAAACTCACGTTTTGTGGGTTTTACCATAGAAATCCAATCTTTATGTATGTGCCACAGTGTTTGTTTTAGCATTAGCAAAACTAACGTTTTGTGGGTTTTACCATAGAAGTCCAATCTTTATGTATGTGCCACAGTGTTTGTTTTGGTACTAGCAAAACTCACGTTTTGTGGGTTTTACCATAGAAATTCAATCTATATGTATGTGCTACAGTGTTTGTTTTGGTATTAGCAAAACTCACGTTTTACCATAGAAATCCAATCTTTATGTATGTGCCACAGTGTTTGTTTTGGTACTAGCAAAACTCACGTTTTGTGGGTTTTACCATAGAAATTCAATCTTTATGTATGTGCCACAGTGTTTGTTTTGGTATTAGCAAAACTCACGTTTTGTGCGTTTTACCATAGAAATTCAATCTTTATGTATGTGCCACAGTGTTTGTTTTGGTATTAGCAAAACTCACGTTTTGTGGGTTTTACCATAGAAATTCAATCTTTATGTATGTGCAACAGTGTTTGTTTTGGTGTTAGCAAAACTCACGTTTTGTGGGTTTTACCATAGAAATCCAATCTTTATGTATGTGCCACAGTTTTTGTTTTGGCATTAGAAAAACTCACGTTTTGTGGGTTTTACCATAGAAATCCAATCTTTATGTATGTGCCACAGTGTTTGTTTTAGCATTAGCAAAACTCACGTTTTGTGGGTTTTACCATAGAAATCCAATCTTTATGTATGTGCCACAGTGTTTGTTTTAGCATTAGCAAAACTCACGTTTTGTGGGTTTTACCATAGAAATCCAATCTTTATGTATGTGCCACGGTGTTTGTTTTGGTATTAGCAAAACTCACGTTTTGTGCTGTCAACTGATTGTGCTACCAATACTGGAATGTATTAAGGGTTAACCGACAATAGTTTGGCGTTAGTGAGATAGAACTACGGTATTAAAATCTTCCGTAGATATTATTTATAAGATCTACATCTGTAACACTACAGAAGATTATGTAAACATATACAAGGATAGTGAGCTAGTTGGTTCTAGGTGATACGTGATATTATTTTCATAGTTTTGTCTGCTAGTTCACCTACCGCTTGTTCGTCGGCACGTAGAGACATGTCTACTCTATAATCGCGTTTCGTTTATGTCATTAAGTTGTGAGGTTCACTATAATGCAAATGGCGCATATTGAAATATCACGTTCATATTTACAAATCTGTAGGTATATTAACTGAGAATGAGTCTTGTTTCTATGAACGCACGCTATAATAAACTGATACAATTAAACGGATTTTTTAAATTTATTTCTCAGATTTTTTAAAACTAAAGACTTAGCAGGCTGAAAAGTCTATATAAGACAATTTCGGTTTATCAGTATGAACATACGTCAGACAATAACGTGCTAACTATTTTTGACACAAATTAAGATACTTATTACAGTAATGGGCACTAGATTTGTACACTACTTAAGCCAATGCTTATAAATATAAAATCTTCACCAAATTGGTTTTTATATATAGTATGGAACAAACTACGACATTACTTATATATCTAGTAACGTCTACAGTCCTCGCGGCGCTTTCAAGCTCTGGTGCTGACATTATAATGCGTTTTAGATGCTGAAGATAGCGAACAAGCGTAAAGAGCAAGACATGGACTTTGAGGAGAAGAAGCTGCACCTGTCGGTGGGCGGCGTGGTGCATGACCCCGACGCGGAGCTGGCCTACGCCGCCGCCGCCGTGGGCGCCTCCCCGCCGCGCCTGCACGACCTTCCGCCGCACCACTACCGGGATCCCGAGGGATTCAGGTACTACCAACTGTTCTATAGCCGCGTTTAAAATTGATAGGTTACTCTTTATTGTTCTAGCTCTCGACGTAGTATAAAAAAAATATAGTATAATATGATACAAATTTTGAGTATTACAATGGGCGGCCTTATTGTGGTAAAGTGTCCTCTACCAGGCAAACTTCGGACGGGTATAAATTATAGTACTCTGGTAAAAAAAAACGAGTTTACTATAAACGAATCTATACTTACTTAAATACATATGGACTAATGAGTGTTCAGACTAATAAATAAATGTAAGTATATAAATAAATGTTTAAAGAATAGTGGGAGCCATGCAACACATAACTCGCTTTAAAAAGAAGTCGACTAGATCTTTGGTTCGCTCTGAGCTGTACTTTCCGACTAGGCGCTTTCACGCAAGCGGCACCTTCGATCCATGTCACTAAACTTTTAGTATTAAGCAGTCTTTGCTTGAGTTATGTTGAGTTAGTAATGTTGAGTTTCCCGCAGGCCGTACGGGCCGATGTACCGCGGGCGGTTCCCGCGGCCGGCCGCGGACGAGCGCGAGCGGTTCTACGAGCGCGAGCACGCGTACGAGCGGGAGCGCGCCTACGAGCGCGTGCCGCACTATGAAGAACGAGTGCCGCCCCCTGAAGACGCGGCTTATAAAGTAACATACATTTATTTACTACCTCACGGCTATGCACTGCAGACTGCAGTTTCATTCTCTTTCATGACACTTAATTTGTAAGTGCACCTGTATGCCTGTACAAAATCAGGGGTCGAAAATGGCCAGTAAAGTAAGCCAGTATTTTTAATGGAGGTCAGTAATAGTCAGTTTTTTCTGAAAATAGTCAGTAATGTCAGTATTTTAGACTAATTTTCGTGTAAAATGTGTGTGTAAATTTTTAAGGTTCCGTACCTCAAAAGGAAACTATAAACCCTCACGTTGCCCGTCTATCTGTTTTTCAAGCGACGCTTATTAAACGGCGTCGCAACTCCTTATAATGATCGTCGCGATGCCTTATAGTGAGCGTCGGGATGCTTTGTATTGAGCGTCGCGACGCCATATAATGAGCGTCGCGCCACCGTATACTGAGCACATAGCCATATTTACACAATGGTAATTTGATTTGGTGTTGGCAAAAAAAATACGCGTGTCTTGACGCCCCAGTGTGTGCGGGGTTTTTCCACAAGATATCTGTTAGGGATTTGGAGTTGGATTTAAAGTTTTGTAAATTTTGGGGCTTCCCTTTATAGTTAGGTTAGTATTTTCGAGTCTCACGGTCAGTAAAACCAGTATTTTTGACCATACAATCTCTTTCGACCCCTGCAAAATGATTTGACTTAGACAATTATGTTATATATGTGATTTGCATACAAAGAGTAATAAATTGATCACCTATGTATTTATTTGCTTATTAACCAAACGCGAAAAAAATACTGAAATTGATATAGTAGTGTTTAAGTGATTTAGATTAACACGGTTGTGTTTTATTTCTTCGTTATTTAGAAATTCTTAGGCATTGTCCCAGTGCACTTCTTGTGAAATTTCGTGTTTGATTACCCTCAATCTGTAAATTATACTATTGACGTGCCTCTCCTATTACAAGGATTTAGCTTCGTTGGTGGGCTGAAAAAACTAATGACTAGGTAGATGACGACATAGATTTTCCTTGGATGTGGGTGTTACTTTTGAGGGGGACCATCAATAAATTTACTCATAGTGGTGTTATTACCTTTACCACGAAACATCGACTACACTAAATATAATATGTCCGGCTCGCTCAAACTTAGGGCCGGGACGGCAATAGAATCAGGATCAGAATATTTTTTATTCATGTAAACCAATACAGGCACTTATGAATCGTTAATAAATAATAATAATTCCTATATCCCTCAAGCGTAGACTCGTCGACATGTGCATTCTGCCTGTCCTAACCTACGGTGCTCAAACCTGGTCTCTAACTGAAGAACAAAAATCAAAACTCAAGGTTTGCCAAAGAGCTATGGAGCGCAGTATTCTAGGAGCCAAACACATAGACCGTGTTAGGAATACCACTCTGCGCTCCATAATACAACTCACTGACGTGGGGGAAAAGTCTGCAAAACTAAAGTGGGAGTGGGCAGGCCACGTCGTTCGTATGGACCCGCAGAGGTGGGCCAACATAAGTACTAAATGGAGTCCCGCAGGTACAAGACGCCGTGGAAGACCAAGGAAACGGTGGCGCGATGATCTAGACATTTTTGCGGGAAAGACGTGGCCGGAAATGGCTCAGGATCGGGATCGGTGGAGGGAGAGAGGGGAGACCTTTGCCCAGCAGTGGGGCACAAAATAGGCTATTTAAAAATAAATTAATAATAATAATAGTATCTCTACCACCCATTCGGAACTCATTTCCTATGGAGACGAATGGGCAAGAAACTCCATGGTTGCTTTTTTCCAATAAGGATTTACATATTTGTGTTTTTCTTAATTAACAATTATACAATATAAAGTTACTTGATAGATAGAATTAGACTTGATATAGTGTAGTTTAGTTAGGTGCAATCGGAATCAGCACCTGCATCCGTGTGGTTTTTGTATTTAGCAGAGACGGGTACGAGCGTCCCGGGAGGTGATAGTGCAGCGGGCGGAGGGCGAGCGGAGAGAGGTGCGCGAGCCGCGGGAGGTGCGGGAGGGGAGGGAGGTGCGGGAGGGGAGGGAGGGGCGGGGGCGCGCGCGCGGCGACGAGTGGGCCGACCCGTGGATGCGCGCCGAGCCCGCCGCGCGCCGCCGCAAGCCGCCCTCCTCCGACGACTCCTACTCCTCCTCCAGGTACGACGCGACTCCAATTCTATACATCAAGCGACTAGATACCATGCTCTGCTATGAGGTTTATGTATTTCCACGATGAGATCTATCTAATGTTGATTTTTTCTAAAATCTTAGTCATGACATTGTTGGTATCACACGACGGCGGTGCCGCCGTCAATAGCAATAGAATACCGCAGTGGTGTTCAATACTTACATTTAAAAGGAAATTCAAATTAGAGACCCGCCTTTGTTAGTGCCAGAATAAACGAATTCTAAACATGATTTATTATCAATAACTATTTTTATTATGTCGATTTTCATATGTAAGTAGCTTTTTTCTATAATAAAAGTATCAGAAGTACGGATTTTTACATTCAACATTGTTGAATAATATCAAAACTCTTGAACATTTTATGTAGATACTTTACAACCATCACATACTAACGTATTTCGCGCAACGTTTATTAATATTAAAACTCTCCTACGCTTCGTTCCCCTCCCCTGGCGATGGGTTTTCGCTTCCATAACGTTGTGATGGTTTCCATTTTTGTGAACATTCTTATCAACACTCCATTAATAACTGCATGCAAACATCTGGTTCGATTCATAACTGGAAATACATCGGTTGCGACTGTGCGTGTACCTGTGTGTGTGTGTGTGTGTGTGTGTGTGTGTGTGTGTGTGTGTGTGTATGTGTGTGAGTGTGTGTGTATGTGTGTGAGTGTGTGTGTATGTGTGTGTGTGTGGATGTGTGTGTGTGTACCGTGTGAACGTATGTGCGTGCGTACATGTTGCATGTGTGCGTGCGTGGCCCGCCCCGCCTGTCCCGCTGAGCAGCTCGTCTAATTCCAGTTCCCGGAGCTCGCGCTCGCCCGGCGCGCGCCGAAGGAGGAGAGCCTCGTCCTCCTCCAGACAAAGGTGAGGAGGTCTCTTAGAACCAAACAGTCACTTGCTCCACCAAAGAGGTATTCCATGTACATATTACTTAGTAATGGAATAAGATTATACAGGATGTATCAGAAGTCCGAAATAATACTTGGACGCTAGCATCAGTATCGTGTATACAACTGAATAGTATAAAAATTTGATTGAAATTCGACCATGTTTTTCCAACTTTTTTTTCGTCGTCAATTTCTTTAACTCGTAATATCTCGAGTCCTATGTAAAATTTGCATGTTCTGTTTTGTGAATTTTGGTAGCCGCCCCTCATAAGTGTAGTTTACACTGCTGAATAGGGTTATGGATGTACCCAAAGGTCAGAACACGATACCTGTGACAAATGTTCAAAGGTCTGTAACTCAGATACTATGATAGTTAGGTAAAAACTGTCTTCACTAGGCATCCACATATGAGCTGCCGTATATGCACCCAAAGTATTATTTCGGACTTCTGAAACACCCTGTATATTGCTGCACCTGCAATCAGCAGTTAATAACTAAAATGGGTGATGAAGGTAAAAAGATTCCAAATGACTCCTCAACATAACTTATTAAAGTGGTTATTCAAGTGATGTCGCAGCGATGTCTCGAAGTCTAAATTGCTATCATCAAATGATGTGTTTTAATAGAAGATTAAAATTTTATCACCCGCCATAGTGACCAGGGGCCCGATTTTCGTGCGATCGACATTCATATACGATTCGAGATATCTCGAATCGAAACGTCAAATCGTACTTTTTTTTTCATTTATTTCGACATATCTCGAATCGAGATGAAAGTCGATCGCACGAAAATCGAGCCCCAGACATATTATATAATTCGACATTATGTGGAATTAGACATACTCTCGATCATGCGAGAATTGCCCTCCTGGCATTAAGTGCTCTTACACAGCGGCATATTACCAACGGCATAGGCAACTGCAGCCGTCGACACGCGTCGGCGGCAACCGTCGACGGCAGCCGTCGACATCTCAACTATAGAGATCAACGGCAGCCGTCGGCGGCTCTCATAGTATAAGAGTCAGTTGCAAAATGGATTCCGAAGAAGAAACACTGTTATTATTTTTACTTCAACGGCACCGACAAAAACGAAAAATAAAAACACGTTCTTTGTGGATTCAAGAAATATATTTATTATTAAAATCATTTACAACTTCTTCACATACCGACATCCATGCTCTGTTTTTTATTATTTTATTACTGTACTCTTTCAATTTATAATTCCAAGTACACGCATTTTTAATTACTGCCACAATTAGTAATTCAATATCAATTTCGTCACGCGTTTTACAACGCATGCGCACTCTTAAACTGTTAGCAGTCGAGTGACAAAATGGCTATAGTTCGACGGTTGCCGCCGACGCGTGTCGACGGCTGCAGTTGCCTATGCCGTTGGTAAGAGCTCTTAGTGAAAACCCGAATGAAAATGTCGCTAATAATTACGCCTTTCAGAGTCGTTTCATATCGGATTAAATTACTGATGGGAAAAGTTCTTGAAATGGAAGATATAACATTCGGCAGTCGTTTTTTGCCTATGTTTTACGACGTCAATAATAATGTTGTGCGTGTAGGCTGTCGCCGTCGGTGATAGTCCGCGAGCGGCGGCTAGCGACGGCCCGCGCGACGGCCATGAACCCGCCCGCGCCGCGCCGCCGCGCGCCCTCCCCGGCCGCCGCGCGCCAGCTGGCCGCCAACCCGCCGCCGCCGGCCTCGCACCGACACAAGGTACCACCGCCCACCATGAACCCGCCCGCGCCCTCCCCGGCCGCCGCGCGCCAGCTGGCCGCCAACCCGCCGCCGCCGGCCTCGCACCGACACAAGGTACCACCGCCCACCATGAACCCGCCCGCGCCCTCCCCGGCCGCCGCGCGCCAGCTGGCCGCCAACCCGCCGCCGCCGGCCTCGCACCGACACAAGGTACCACCGCCCACCATGAACCCGCCCGCGCCCTCCCCGGCCGCCGCGCGCCAGCTGGCCGCCAACCCGCCGCCGCCGGCCTCGCACCGACACAAGGTACCACCGCCCACCATGAACCCGCCCGCGCCCTCCCCGGCCGCCGCGCGCCAGCTGGCCGCCAACCCGCCGCCGCCGGCCTCGCACCGACACAAGGTACCACCGCCCACCATGAACCCGCCCGCGCCCTCCCCGGCCGCCGCGCGCCAGCTGGCCGCCAACCCGCCGCCGCCGGCCTCGCACCGACACAAGGTACCACCGCCCACCATGAACCCGCCCGCGCCCTCCCCGGCCGCCGCGCGCCAGCTGGCCGCCAACCCGCCGCCGCCGGCCTCGCACCGACACAAGGTACCACCGCCCACCATGAACCCGCCCGCGCCCTCCCCGGCCGCCGCGCGCCAGCTGGCCGCCAACCCGCCGCCGCCGGCCTCGCACCGACACAAGGTACCACCGCCCACCATGAACCCGCCCGCGCCCTCCCCGGCCGCCGCGCGCCAGCTGGCCGCCAACCCGCCGCCGCCGGCCTCGCACCGACACAAGGTACCACCGCCCACCATGAACCCGCCCGCGCCCTCCCCGGCCGCCGCGCGCCAGCTGGCCGCCAACCCGCCGCCGCCGGCCTCGCACCGACACAAGGTACCACCGCCCACCATGAACCCGCCCGCGCCCTCCCCGGCCGCCGCGCGCCAGCTGGCCGCCAACCCGCCGCCGCCGGCCTCGCACCGACACAAGGTACCACCGCCCACCATGAACCCGCCCGCGCCCTCCCCGGCCGCCGCGCGCCAGCTGGCCGCCAACCCGCCGCCGCCGGCCTCGCACCGACACAAGGTACCACCGCCCACCATGAACCCGCCCGCGCCCTCCCCGGCCGCCGCGCGCCAGCTGGCCGCCAACCCGCCGCCGCCGGCCTCGCACCGACACAAGGTACCACCGCCCACCATGAACCCGCCCGCGCCCTCCCCGGCCGCCGCGCGCCAGCTGGCCGCCAACCCGCCGCCGCCGGCCTCGCACCGACACAAGGTACCACCGCCCACCATGAACCCGCCCGCGCCCTCCCCGGCCGCCGCGCGCCAGCTGGCCGCCAACCCGCCGCCGCCGGCCTCGCACCGACACAAGGTACCACCGCCCACCATGAACCCGCCCGCGCCCTCCCCGGCCGCCGCGCGCCAGCTGGCCGCCAACCCGCCGCCGCCGGCCTCGCACCGACACAAGGTACCACCGCCCACCATGAACCCGCCCGCGCCCTCCCCGGCCGCCGCGCGCCAGCTGGCCGCCAACCCGCCGCCGCCGGCCTCGCACCGACACAAGGTACCACCGCCCACCATGAACCCGCCCGCGCCCTCCCCGGCCGCCGCGCGCCAGCTGGCCGCCAACCCGCCGCCGCCGGCCTCGCACCGACACAAGGTACCACCGCCCACCATGAACCCGCCCGCGCCCTCCCCGGCCGCCGCGCGCCAGCTGGCCGCCAACCCGCCGCCGCCGGCCTCGCACCGACACAAGGTACCACCGCCCACCATGAACCCGCCCGCGCCCTCCCCGGCCGCCGCGCGCCAGCTGGCCGCCAACCCGCCGCCGCCGGCCTCGCACCGACACAAGGTACCACCGCCCACCATGAACCCGCCCGCGCCCTCCCCGGCCGCCGCGCGCCAGCTGGCCGCCAACCCGCCGCCGCCGGCCTCGCACCGACACAAGGTACCACCGCCCACCATGAACCCGCCCGCGCCCTCCCCGGCCGCCGCGCGCCAGCTGGCCGCCAACCCGCCGCCGCCGGCCTCGCACCGACACAAGGTACCACCGCCCACCATGAACCCGCCCGCGCCCTCCCCGGCCGCCGCGCGCCAGCTGGCCGCCAACCCGCCGCCGCCGGCCTCGCACCGACACAAGGTACCACCGCCCACCATGAACCCGCCCGCGCCCTCCCCGGCCGCCGCGCGCCAGCTGGCCGCCAACCCGCCGCCGCCGGCCTCGCACCGACACAAGGTACCACCGCCCACCATGAACCCGCCCGCGCCCTCCCCGGCCGCCGCGCGCCAGCTGGCCGCCAACCCGCCGCCGCCGGCCTCGCACCGACACAAGGTACCACCGCCCACCATGAACCCGCCCGCGCCCTCCCCGGCCGCCGCGCGCCAGCTGGCCGCCAACCCGCCGCCGCCGGCCTCGCACCGACACAAGGTACCACCGCCCACCATGAACCCGCCCGCGCCCTCCCCGGCCGCCGCGCGCCAGCTGGCCGCCAACCCGCCGCCGCCGGCCTCGCACCGACACAAGGTACCACCGCCCACCATGAACCCGCCCGCGCCCTCCCCGGCCGCCGCGCGCCAGCTGGCCGCCAACCCGCCGCCGCCGGCCTCGCACCGACACAAGGTACCACCGCCCACCATGAACCCGCCCGCGCCCTCCCCGGCCGCCGCGCGCCAGCTGGCCGCCAACCCGCCGCCGCCGGCCTCGCACCGACACAAGGTACCACCGCCCACCATGAACCCGCCCGCGCCCTCCCCGGCCGCCGCGCGCCAGCTGGCCGCCAACCCGCCGCCGCCGGCCTCGCACCGACACAAGGTACCACCGCCCACCATGAACCCGCCCGCGCCCTCCCCGGCCGCCGCGCGCCAGCTGGCCGCCAACCCGCCGCCGCCGGCCTCGCACCGACACAAGGTACCACCGCCCACCATGAACCCGCCCGCGCCCTCCCCGGCCGCCGCGCGCCAGCTGGCCGCCAACCCGCCGCCGCCGGCCTCGCACCGACACAAGGTACCACCGCCCACCATGAACCCGCCCGCGCCCTCCCCGGCCGCCGCGCGCCAGCTGGCCGCCAACCCGCCGCCGCCGGCCTCGCACCGACACAAGGTACCACCGCCCACCATGAACCCGCCCGCGCCCTCCCCGGCCGCCGCGCGCCAGCTGGCCGCCAACCCGCCGCCGCCGGCCTCGCACCGACACAAGGTACCACCGCCCACCATGAACCCGCCCGCGCCCTCCCCGGCCGCCGCGCGCCAGCTGGCCGCCAACCCGCCGCCGCCGGCCTCGCACCGACACAAGGTACCACGACCCACCACCCAGCGGGATTGGTCAATCCCAATCAATTGGAGACTGGTCAGTCTCCAAGTCCCCAACACAGTGGAGTTGCTATGAATTTATTCTTTATCCTTAAGGCATGAAAATATCATCTTTTATCAATGCTAGCTAGAATAAGAATAGTGTAGACATTAAACATTGTCACCTTGCAGTAGTCATATTCTAACTACCATTCATAAAATATGATAGTATAAAACTATCATATTTTATGAATGGTAGTTAGAATGTAAAAGCCTTATAAAATGAATTCATAGTAGCAACTCTACAACGATGGACTTGGGACTTGTGGTCCAGAGCATTTGTATGGTATGCCAGTTTGACAGAAATTTTCCGTTTTCGTTAAAGCGCGGCGGGCAATGTATAGTTGATTCTTTGGCTGACGAATGGATGTCAGAACAAAGTTTTCTCGACACTTTACCCTTGCAGGATGTGGAGCATTACTATTCCACGTTTCTGTATTATTGGTTGCTGATCGCTTGCTGTTTGCGTATTCGCTATAAAACCATTATGAAGTCTATTTTGTTTATTCGAAGAATGGTTTTAATCCATGCAGTAGCGAGTAATATTTATTGATATCAATTGTGTGCGTAAACTTATTTATATCTTGAGTAATAATGTTTTGCGTTAATTTTGTCAGGAGGAAGTGGATCCGTATGGACGTGGCAAAGCGCCGAGTCGTGGCAGAGACAGGAAGAAATATTCGAGGTCATCATCTTCGGGTTCGGGTATGTCCACCGTCTATACATTCTAATTCGCTATTGTCTTGTTACAGTATTGTGTTCGGGGACTACAATTGGTGAAGTTATTACTTGTGGGAATGAAATACATATACTAAACATGTTTGTTTATGTCCCAGAGTCTTCGACGTCGTCGAGCGAGTCGGAGAGTGAGTCGCACTCGTCCTCGTCGTCGGGCAGCTCGGGCGCGCGGCGCGCGCGACACGCGCGGTTGCTTAACGCGGCTGCACGACCCAGGTTAGTGCGACATTTTTTATTTCGTTACTCATTTTTTACTTTTTAAATATTTCATGTACTTGGAATATGTTGGATCAACTATACTAAGGATCATGCGTTAACACACCGGCCGGGGCCTTAACACACATTTTTTCCTACAGTTATTATAAATATCACTTATGACTGCACAAGGTAATAATCTAAAAACATAATATTATGTTTCATTTTATTGACTAAGAATTTTGTAACGTAAACTACCTATGTTTTTAACAATGAAGTTATATCGAAATATTTTATTCGCTTCACTCTTCGTGCATAAGTGCGAAATGGGCACACCAGCTTTAAACTATATGCAAAGTGCAAGTGGTAAAGTTCGTAGAAATAGCTAACTATACATGCTTTGATATATAATAATAAACAATACAACACAATAATCAGTGACTGAAGAATATAATATGTAGTAGACAGTAGTAAACATTTATATTGAAGTCTTGATTAAGACACTGCTTTACATGTTATGTGTAGGAAATATATTGTATTACTACTTTCGTAATGCCTTGCCAGGTGCGATATCCTTAGTACAGTGTTGATGTATGTCCATAAACAACCATAATATTAAATTAACATAATAGTTTTTATATATACCAGTGAGTCATCATATTAAACATAAAAGGATATAGCTATGTAAAGTAACAATCATTAAGTCATACTAACCCATACTTTTACTATATTTGTTATACGACATGAAATTGTAAGTTTTAATTACTGTTAGGTTAAATGCGAAATCAAATACTGGCCTAGCGGCGGCAGTGACAGCCGTCCCCAGCAAAGAGGTGTCGAGTGATAAAGGTAAGAATCATTATTTACTTGCTAATGCGTTTTATTTTAACACACTTCTATAAAACAGAGCGAATTCATTTTTACATAAAATTGTCATTTCAGTAAAAACAAAAAATACTATTGATTTATCAAATGTTTATCACATGTTACATATTTTTTTAAATATTTCGGTGCTAATTTTAATATCAATTTCTAGAAACTGCTGGCAAGAAGCGGACTGCTACTTCACCCGTGGACACGGGGCCCGCAAAAAAATCGGTATCAAGGAGAGAAGAACTATTAAAACAGCTCAAAGCTGTCGAGGACGCCATTGCTAGGAAAAGGTCTAAAATATAAGGGTACTCGATATAAGCGCTGTGTACAGAACGGTATAGAGGCCAGTTCGGCGATAATCCAGGCCACTTCACTTCAGCTTGATGTATTTAATGTCACTTATTGTATTCATGTGGAATGGAACTCGTACAAATAAGCATTTAAGGTTTACATTGTAACATCGTCATATAAATTTTATGAAATTGAAAATCTCTGAGATTATTTGATAATGTAAACTAAAATTGATGGCAAATAAATAAAAAAAATTTTAATCATTGTTATCCTTACAAAAAATGTATCAATCGGCTAAATACAGCTTAGCAAGTACTGACTTAGTAAGTAAATGTATTTTTGCTATTCATCACAAATTTGGAGTATTCAACTCTATTTAGTAGGTTTAATGGTGAATTGTCATAATGAACTTAATGAGCAAAGAATAAAGGCGTAATTTTTTTAATTAGTTTTATTATATTAAACGGTTTTTACCAATGCTATGTTAGCAAACCTATATTTCCTTGAAGATGTATTTCTGACAAGGACTTGGTTGAAACCGCTTATTAGGAGGGTATTCAATGCATTGTAACTCACGTACCCTACTCCGCAACTATGTGCTTCGGTGAAACTGAAGGCTCCTTGAGATATGTACCCCATCACCTGTCTGGTTGCGATATTACGTACACCCTTTATGTTGCTAGGAAGCCATAATTCTCTCATACATTTCACGTATTCCGATGGCTCTTCTTTAACGCGTTTCTCAGTTTTGTGCAAGTTTGACTGCAAATACAGAATTATTAAATACTCAAAATATATTAATATAAAGAAATTTGTACTAAAGCTACTTCACTTAAGTGTTAGAACTTACGGCTTTTAATTTCTTTTTAAGTTTCAGTCTTTTTCTTCTCGACTGTTTGACTAATTTAATATGCTCAGAACGTTTCTTTCGTCTTACTTCTTCATTAGGATCTTCATGGTGTGGTTCAAATAAGGTTTTTATGCTTGAAACGTCAGTGTCTTCCGGCAGACAAACAAACGCGTGTTTTTGTAAACTGCCCTTACCAACTAATTTTATATAGACCGGTAGCAAACAGGCAGGAGAGTTTTGGATGTTTGGTAAACATTTCTTTTTCAAAATACATTCCTGGAAAATTATAAACATTGAAAAAGTAAAAATTTTTTTTTTTTTGCTTAAGTAAATAAACACAATGAATCTACTAACCTCAACATCACACAAGAGTTTCCTATCTCTCAATACAAAGAAATCATTGATCTTATCATTAGCCCACTCACTCAGTAGTATGTTCCATGGACATATAAAAGGGCTGTTAACTGCTAACTTAACATAATTAACCCTTTTGCTTGGTGGAAGCCGAAAATATCTTTCTCGTAATTCTAACTCAATTCTTTTCTCCTCCCTTTTACCTGCGCTTGAGTCAGGCGGTAGGTAACACTCGCCCATTTCGAAAGCCAGACTTTCGGATTCTCTCAGACCTCCAGACCTAGCACCAAACATTATGAATGTTAGCCAGAATGGTAGACTATAACCTGAAGGTACAATAACATCCCAGCCACTTCCATAGCCTAAAACAAAAAAGTAAGGAATATATACATATAAATAACACATTTAAATATAAATAAAAATTATTATTTAAGAAAACAAAACATAACTAACCAAGTTTTTTAAACTCCGACTCCTGTGATCCAGGCCTTTGTATCAAGACAATGGGTATGCTTTGGAAAGCTGGATCATTGTCATGAACTTCCCCTGGCACCAGTTGTGTTTTAGTTATGTGCTCAATGAACTGGCCATTTGTCATTCTTTTCTTTTTTATTGCATCATTTATTTCAGTGTTCCATAGAGGAGAGTCAGAAAGATAAGGAGGTATACTCATTAAAGATTGTCCATCAATTTGTACATCAGCTTGTTGTTTAGCTTTAGTCCGGTGTGAGGGACGACTTAAGCGAGGATCTTTAACAACTAAACCAATTATCATATTGGGGGGTAGCTGTGAAGGTGAACTAACTAATCGTAAGCTATTCCAGTATTCAGATTTTTCCTTTATGAAGACAGGCTTGTGTATGGAAGTCCAATCATCTGTTTTAAGTTTTTCATCAATAGCAGCAGATATTAAACTATGAACTAAAATTGCATGACTGTTTGGCCCAGTTAGTCTAAATCGGTTGAAGCCACCTCGGAAAACATTAACTTTTACTGTTTTAAAATCACTATTTGTGATTTTACGTCTTTTTGCAGCTGGCACGTCATTATCTTCATTTGCATCAAGCATACCTGTTAAAAGTGATTCTAATTGTTTTGTTTGTGATGGATGCACAAACAGCCACAAATTTTTATTATGCCCCATTCGTTGTTCCCAGAAAAATTGAACTTTACCCATGTAACCGAATGGATATTTATTCTGTTCATAGATGTGTATTGCACCTTCCCTTGTCCCACCGATGTAAGCTTTCGCAGTAACACTGAGTCCACAGGAGCGACTTGTGATATTAGCAAACATTTTCTGGATTGCTTCTACTGGGCCTACTATCTGTATAGGAGTGTAGTAAGAAATGTCCTGCATAAGGCAGTGTGCTGAGCTGCCTCTGTAGCATGCCCTGAAAGCTTTATCACAAGATGCATTAGCTAAACGATGTCCCCACCGTTCTATCATTTTAAATCGTTTTGCATGCCAGATATGGGTTTCTAACCAAACATTGCGTTTCTGCCGCCTATTGTACTCTTCTAATAAGTTAGCTGGCCGCCGTCTGTATTTTCTCGTCGGCCTTTTCTGTTTCGGTGGTAACCCACTCTTCTTCAATTGATCTAAGTGGGCTTTTCGTAGTCTGCGAGGCAGTCTTTTACTGTTGTGGCTCATTACCCGGCGCCTCATATGTACGGGTAAAGATTGAAATATAAGTTTAGTCTTACTTGGGCGGAGGATACTCTCAGTCATCGCTGCAATTTCAACGCTTCTAGACGCAGAAAATTTCAAACTATTAGCAGAAAAAGGTAGATGTTCAGATCCACCTAAAGTGGCATCGAATTCGGTTGATTCCATAACTTTTTTCAGTGGTTCGTCGTAACACAAGACAGTAAATAGGTGCCCAAATGTTAATATATGTAACAGTTAATACAAATCACTTTATTGAGATAGGTACATTATTATTAATAGAAATAACAGAATCTGGCTGGTTATATGTGATTATAACCTCAAAATGTCAGTTCGATTTGTCAAATGTCAGTACTGACAGTGACGTTTGGTTTTTGTTTTGAGCTAGTGATTACATGATCGTTATTTAGTCGATATTCATGTGTTTCTCAGCGTGAAAATTAAAGTTTTATGAAATAGCATGCCGTGAACGAATAAATCCTAACATCCAAATAGTACTTGTAACATCCAAATATATGGAATTGTTAACAATTTTACAAACCCGCTTTGCCATTTTTCAGTTTAAAAGTTTTCTAAGATGCCTCTGTCAATGTATAGAAATAGACTGCAAACAAAAACAAATTACTTATACAGAAGTAAGGAAATAGTAACCTATTTACTTACTTCCTTGGGAAAAGTCATGCTTTTTTTGTTAAGTTTTTACTTTGAACTTAGTAGGTAGGTATGTAACAATGTTTCTCGAATAGTTGTTACTGTGGCGATTTAGCTTAAGCCATTAGGCTTATTTCTGGATCTTCCCCACTGAATAAACTGTCTTCAGTAGAAGGGTTTTACAGTTTTTTAGAACCTTAGGGGAAGAATTGAATTTGAAATTTTAATTAAGAACTTAGGTACTATAAGTTATAATTATAGTCTATGACCTTATGCATTAAGTAGGTAGCTACTTACAAATGTAAATATAGGCACTAAGTAAATAGATATCTATTGTGATAATGTTAAAAAGAAACTGCTTGGATAGATAGACGGTAATATATTTTCCAGCCTTTCGGTGAGTATTATGACAGGTAGGTATATACCCTAAGACTACACTAAACTCATGTAGGTACACTGTAAATCGAAGATTTATAGCTGATAGGTTGATATATCTGTTTGTACCTACTACTACTACTACAGCCCTTTTAACGTCCCACTGGGCTGGGCACCGGCCTCCCCTCAATGCGAGGGGGATTCAGGCCATCGGATCTATCTGTTTACTAGGTACCTAATAGTTTTCATCCTTCTTACCAACAATCTCGGGACCTGGCTTGTCTTCAAAAATGCTGTTTTCTTCGGGAAAATCCTCTATGTTTTCGGGTGGACAAATAGGTGCATTTTCCGTTTCTTAACTCGTTTAAAATGAACTTAATTTTCCCAGCCATTTGTTTGTATAGTTACTAAGGTCCACCTTATATTATAAACTTAAGTAACTTATATTTAGGTACACAGGTATTAGGTATTACAGGTATACTTATTTCCTAATATGCTTCGTATGGCCTACAATGTACCATGTTTCAATGAGATCCTTTTCTCTCACTGTGGCTCTGAATACTTTAGATATGTTCATAGCCACTTATGAAAGACAGGTAGGTTACTTTGACAAGCGACGGACTCGAACCCGCAAGCTAGCGATACGGGAGCAAAGGCTTCGAACGGGTGGTTACCGGTGCCTTGTTTTTATACTAACGTTTGTGAAAAATACTTGTAACATAAGGCGCAGGTGTTAGGAAAGCAACACAAGTTTATCTCGATTGAAATTATTTCATTTCACACGTTTAATAAAATGTTCAAGATTGCTCTTAATAGGTTGGTTTTCTACTAAGTGCTCCCTGATTGGTAAAATTTGGATATTTCTTAGTCGATCAGAGTCCAATGTTTTATCCATATTATTTAAAACAATATCTTAGTACGAATCTATAAATAGGAATTATTCATGTTGATTAATAATCGCATGACAAATAATATACAGGTAACTCGTAATATCTCGAGTCCTATGTGAGATTTTCCTGTTCTATTTTTTTAATATTGTTAGCCGCCCCTCATACGTGTAGTTTACTCTGCTGATTAGGGTTACGGATGTACCTACCCAAAGGCGAGAATACGATACCTGTGACAAATATTCAAAGGTCTTTAACTCAGAAAATATGATAGTTAGCTATAAACTGTCTTCACTAAGCATCCACATATTAGCTACGGTATATGTACCCAAAGTATTATTTCGGACTTCTGATACACCCTGTAGAGATAGAAGTACATAGGTACATAGAAATTGTAGTACAGAGTTAGAGATAGAAGTTTGTTTGTTTTCAATCATTCTGCTCCCAATTTATTCCAAAATACGTCTAGTACCTATCAACAAGATGTGTAGTTTGAATACTTACATGGTAACTATTACACCGTCACTCCCGGGATAACGCATACGCATACCTAGTAGGTACCTATCCATATTCATGTCATATAGCGTCTGTTCTCTGGACGGCTTAAATCTGGTGTGATTCTTGTTCTTCTAATGCCATCTTCTATCGGCAGTCGGCGATTATCGTTGCTGTACTAGCTATAATTTATGGCACTTACAGCGGATTCATATACACAGATGTAATCTGTGGCAATAAAATTGTCTATTTTTGCGTCCCAGTCCCAACCCTATATTCTATTAGGTACCAAGGATAGTGTGGTCAGTGAAATATATCCATCTATTTTTACGAAATGAATGAAATTATGATATTTAAGATGAGAAATGGTGAATGATGGATGAAATTATGGAGCCATGCTCCACCTGCGTTTAGCGGGTATTTCAGCCAGTGTCAAGTAATTAATAGCAAGGGTAAATTCAATAAATACACATTATAAATAACAATGGGTGATGGACAGTGATACAGATGCCGAATGAATCCTACTCGACAGAGCAATTGTCCCTATGTTATTATTATTTTTTACGAAATGAGCGAAATTATGATATTTAATGGAATAAGATGAGGAATGGCTTCACCTGAGACTAGCGCGGGTATTTCGCCAATGTCAAGTAATTAATAGCAAGGACAAATTCAATAAATACACATTATAAATAAAAATTTATAATGACAGTGATAAAGATGGCGGATGACTCCTGTCCCTATGTTATTCTGATGACAACTGACATTTTGGTTAACCATAGAATCTTCTAACTTATACGAGTAGGTACTACCGGTTGGCTAACTGTCGCATACCTCTGTCAATTTTTTTTTCTAACGATTGCACATCGTCACAGTTGAAATTATGTTATATATTCCGTCTTAATCCACATTCTCATCCAGTCATCCATCCTGACCATCGAAAATCTCTTTGAGAGCATAAAGCCTTGGGCATTAAAGTACTTGCTTTCGTCGCTCCACTTATTCAGCAGAGCTCAATATTTCGTCACAACTTGATCTTAATAACAGATTAGTTCATTTTTCTTAGAACTGATCAACGCTGGCGGTCGCAAACGACCTTTAAAACTACCATAGAATGCAACATGTATATACGTTACATGGCTATCTAAATAGGTAGGTAGGGACTAAGAAAGTTTGTGCGGGGCTTAAATACTAAGAATTACTTCTTAGTGAGGGACTCCACTTTTTCATATGAGCAGTCTTTCTGAACGTACACAAATATATTATGTAGGTATACAATGTAGTGAGAGTAGGGAAACACATTCCCCTCATAATGATTTGAAATTTTTGCTATAATTCTGACCCTCCTTTAGAAAGTTTTCCCACCACTGTAATACACAATAAATTTTGTATCTATTGATGCTTGACTATGAGAAAATCGTGAGATATACCGTCTGGAACTACCTATCCGAGCCTTAAAGATTATAATACAGACCCTTAAATAGATTGCCTTCAACAGAATCGTTATAGCTATTTGTCAAATTACTTACTTGTCGTTTTCTATTTTTTTTTGTACAAGTTCGTTTCCACTAATATAGACGGAACACGTGAAGATAATTTGGCAGTCGGGTAGGCGATGACGGATAAGGCGGATAAGACATTATTTGACATAAGTACTTATAACGTCCCCCGTACACTGGAGCGTCAAGAGTCTTGGTTGGAGTCGCACTCCGCATTCGCCACTCCTCCGGTGAAGCTGTAAAGGCGCCACCTAACGGCCAGCAGTCTTTTTTTTTTTAAAAAAAAGGTGCGTCAAGAGCCGCGTCGCAAAATTACTGCGAATACCAAAACAAACTACCGCTATATATATATATATTTGTATGTATCGAATTAATTTGAAAACTACAGGACCGATTTCAAAAATGATTTTTCCGTTAGAAAGCTATATTATCAGTGAGTAACATAGGCTAGCTAAATAAGAAACATAGGCATAAGAAACCCGTGCGAAGTTGGGACGTGCCGCTAGTACTACATGAATTCAATCTTTACGTACAGTTCGTTTTAGTGTTGGAAAAAGGTTTGACGCGTGACTTTGACGCCCCAGTGTCTTCAGTGTCTCAAAACTGCCGGAGCGGTCAACAGCCCTGCGAAATTCCATCGTGCGGTCGTAAGCAAATACGTAGTCATTGGTTCTGTCTGTCGATACGAAACTACGACTACCCGCCTGAACTATCACGCCACTACCTATATTAGCTTCCCATCCAGCCAGGCGATTATGTAACATTAAATGCAAACATTTTTCGTTTGAAATCACACATGGCGGCTTCTCCATACATTTTGACAGCTGTTTTAACAGAAAGTGATTGAAACAGTTTTGCAATAGAATGTTGTGATTACCCCCAAGTTTAGTTTTACTTGTCTAAGGTAGGATTTGGATAAGCGGGTAGGTACCTAAGTAAAACATTTAAAGCATAAACATTACCTAATTACTGTGTTGGTTGTAAGCAGATTAGATTTATGATAAAAAGATTTATGAAAAATACATTAGTGTCTAAGTATATTTCAAAACCGACCAAGTGCGAGTTGGACTCGCGCACGAAGAGTTCCGTACAAATATCTATAAAAACGAAAAAAAACACGTTTATTTGTATGGGAGCCCCCTTAAATATACATTTTATTCTGTTTTTTAGTATTTGTTGTTATAGCGGCAACATAAATACATCATCTGTAAAAATTTCAACTATCTAACTATCACGGTTCATGAGATACAGCCTGGTTCCAGACGGACGGACGGACAGACAGCGAAGTCATTAGTAATAGGGTTTCCGTTTTACCCTTTGAGTACGGAACCCTAAAAACAATGATTCCGAGAGTTAGGATAATGATAGGATCTGTAGACATATCTACATAGAATGAGATTACAGTAGATATTTGTTTTGTTCATCTTACTCACAAAACTACTTAAGTATGTAATATGTTTTCCTTGGTAAACGCGAAAGCATTCGGTGATTTTATGTAACAATATTATATTCACACATAACACTAAAAGATGGGTGTTTCGCAACATGGTGTTGCGTTTTACATTACAAACTTTCTAAATATTTTTATTTTACACAAGCTGTGGTCGCGCGATGGTCACATCGTGTTTTACCATTATTTACCTCTTTGTTGAAAGTTCAATCTTACGTTCCATAGTCCGCCTTGTAGTTAGTACTTATTTTCCTTTGTTTATAATTTGTTTTTGTATTTTTATAATTGATGTTATTATTTTCACAAATAAATAAATTGAACGAACCTTTGACAGTGGCATTACACAACAGTTTTGTCCTGAATTGTGGTAAAAAATGGAGAAATACATATGTTACAGTGTTTGTAAGGGGGTAATTTCAGAACCGACTCACATCCGATTCTAAAAAAATAATTTACTTACAGAATACTACACTATCCCGTAGCTTCGTAAGCTATGTCGCCCGTGCGGGTGAAACCACAGCTAGTCAACTATAATAATAATGAAAACAATTCAATGTAAACCCCGATCCACAGGCGAGTCAAAATTCGCGCGACCAATTTTCTCACACCAAAACAAACTGTATTTATTTATATATAGAGCTAATTCTCCAATGAAATGTCATCGATGACGCGAGCGAGTTTTGGCGCGTGATTGCGTGCATTTTACCACAGATATTTAATCCATTTTGATACAGAGATCGTTTGTGTCCTTAATATAGGTTAATATAGGCTTTAGAGAGTTTCTTCTTACAATAAATAAGAATGTATTTTAAGGAATCTTATTGTAATTCACGATGCGCGGTCGCCCTCGTCACAAATAATGTGATGGGATTCTTCCATGGGCGTATTACTCAATAATATTATCACAAGTAGTACGGAGCAGCCTCAGCTGATGGCATCCTACCGTGGCATTGTCCTCTTTATTGGAGGATGTGACTGGGGCGAGTTATCATGACGCAGCAGTGACGTCACCACCAAATTCCTCATGCGTGCGCATATATCGTTCCCGGATATCTTCCTCTCTAAAGAAATCTCGTTACATGAACTAGGCTTTGTATTAGATACAATTATCTACCTACATAAAATTCCTGGTCGTTACTTTTTAAAGTTAATACAATATACTTATATATATATATATATATATATTGTAAAGGGTAGTCTGTAGGACGCTGAAAAGTTAATTCTGGAATAAATGTATTGTGGAATGAAATGAATGATTTAATTAATGGCATTGTTCTCTTAAAACAAGAGAAAACTTAGGACCTTAAAACTACCTTGTCAGTTTTTATGTTATAGGGTTATTATATTAATCAAATCATACTCTCGTATACAAAAGACTTAGGAACTAGCAAAAGCGTTCAGTGCTTATTGATAGATTTGTCATACAAATAACATGCTAACATGTAACATAATAACATGCTATTATATAAAATGTTTCATCATAATGCCTTAAATTAATTAGTTGCTAATGTTGCCATATATAATATTGAGTGGTGTGCACACATTCTTCTTCAGTTTCTGAAGGTGCTCCCGTCGGGTTTGGAACAAAATCAGCTTTCACAATGATCTCAGAATAGAGAACAATCTGTCAAATCATTATGAAAACCAGTTTCGTAATTCCTTGTATCTTGATCCTTGTTCCTGTCCAGTCCTTCGGTTCTTCTTTCTTCATGATTAGTGTTAAAATTAATAATTGTATTGTTAATATACTCGTATATAATTACTTACCTAAGTCAACGGTAGTTACAAAACGACGCGATAGACAGGAAAACCGCAAACGAGTATGTGCGTAGATGGATCCAGGGATCCTGTACTGGCCGCGCTCCCGTTTGATGAGCGTTAATGATGGCGAAATTTCAGGAATTCAATGCTAACACAACTGTTAGCAGCGATGGAAGAATGTGAATGGATTTGTCACCGCTCTATTGGGTGAAGTATGCGTCGGGAATGGGATGTGACGTGCGCGCGCGCCGGGACGCTCCCATTAGCCGCATCACCGCGTGCCGCATGACATCATGCTGAGTCAGTCGCGGCAGAGCGATACAACAATGCCTTTTTCCTCCATTAATTGTCGCCTCGCCATCTGTAACACAAAGTAGCGCCGTTAATGTTCGCCTTGGTGGATGCTGCTAGTAGGACGCGACTGAGGGTTATTGCGTTTGTATAATATAAGTGAATCGACAAAAATAGCAATAAAGGAAGGCAGTAAGGTATGGTGAAGCGATGCGGGCTCACCCACACCGCGAGGCGGCACTAATTAGGCGAGGCACTCTCCGTGCGCTGGCGATGGTGCCACGCCACAAATGGCCACGGCCTTGTTGGGTCGGGTGCGCGGGAGTCGCGGCGCCACTACAATTATTTCGCCAATTTATCGACTCCGACAGCTACGTGTTCGCGTGGTATGTACCACCTACCTACCCACATATACTAATGACAGTGGAATTCTAAAGTACCTCCGCCACGCCTGCATTGTCACCTTTTCTTCGCAACTTGAAATGTAATTGAATTCTTACATTTCTAACTTATAACCGATGCCAAGATGTTACTTATAGTAGGTTAATCAATCATAAAATTCACGACTGCTACCTATGAGTATGCCAGTTAGAGCTTTCATTGACGTCTCTACTCTACCTACATCTCTATGATGTTCTTGACGTATTGACGACATAGTGACAATAGTCGTGTCACCCTATTACTAAACGGTGTGATCCGATATTTAGGTTTAGCGGATGGTAAATGGTGCCAAGTGAGGGTAGAGTATTGTCGGCTGATTGCGAATAGTGGTTGGTGTGGTAGGGTGCAGGTGCGCGGCGTGACGCTGACGTCACGTCCGGCGCGGTGCCGCGGGATCTCAATGAGTGCGGCGCACTATGTGGGCCACACGTGTCATGCCCCCCCCCCCTCCCCCTCCGTCCGCCGCGCCCGCTCCCCGGCCCCCGCACCGCCCGCACACCCGCACTCACAAACGCTGCTCTAATTGCTGACAACTATGGGAAATAGCGCAAATGTGTTACTTTTTATCATGAAGCGCGTTTACACTCGTGATAATGACGAATGTGTGCCGTCATAAGATATTTATTTTTTATCGGCGCTAACACGGGTCTCAACTCAAGAATTTATATCCTCACACCGAGACGGATATTAAAGACAATAAAATAAATAAATACGACGACAGAGGATCATACCCGATGCGCTCGCGCAGCGATCGTTACGATTGAGGCACCCCAATGGGTAAGGTGTAAGGCGAACGAGCGGAAGTGTATAACGTTTTTGACAGAATTGGATCGTGTGAATAATAAACATCAGCCGCGCGAGGCATAACATTGTCGTATCGAACGGGTCGGTGTGGGACGATGAGAATCGCGGTTACGTCACTTCGCAAAGAGCCCCGGCACGGAGCCGGACGGCCGCGGCGCGCACGAGGAACAATAGACTTAAAAACGGAATTTAGCGCATGAGGTGTCGAAATGAGCTCCCGGCTGCGGCGGCGGACGTCGCGACAAGTATGTAGGGCGGGTGACGCGCCGACTATTGATAGTGCGCACTGGCGACGGCGGCGACCACCTCCACAAGACCTAACGTTATTCTCTTTACAATTATGCGCTCTAGAAGGCCGTTTATTGCGCCTGCAAGCGGATCTATGCCGCGCTGTTTCCACCGGACGGTGAACAACAGCGTGCCTGCGTTGCTCCCCACTCAGTTCGCCAAACCTCGAGCGCCAACAAGAATGAAAGCTCTCTGCTGGAATAAGAAGGTATTCTAATGATCGTACCTACAGTAATGATCTTAGACCATATCAATAGTCTAGACAATTGGTAGACTTCGTCTACGTAATGTTTGCTATGAATATTTTATGATTCATGCTTTTTTATGTTGCTAAAAGTGATATTTACTTGTCATGTATTTCAAAATGATTTTCTAGATTTTGTTCAAAAAAAACGCTGGTTTAAATGCGACATCGAGTTGAAAGTATGAAAATGACAATGACTAATGTCTAATTTTATCTATTGTGTCAACTTATATTCAACAATACTAAGTACCTAGCAGTAAAGCTACGAATTATTTATAGTGAAATTATTTGAAAAGTTCACGTTGTCGGTGAAACAATGACCGTGTAGATGCCGATGTGTCGGTCCAGTCGGTGCGAGGTGCAGCGCTGGACGTTTGGCGAGGTGCGCGCACTCACGCGAAGCGCAGGTATAGAGATAGAGCGAGCATTCCGCGGCTCTAACGGTGAGTTATTTCGCCGGGCGCGGGGTGGCGTGAATGGCCGCGCGGTGCAGCGGAGGCTGCGCTGCAGCCTGCGCCGGCCCCGGCCCGCGCCCCGCGCCTGCGCATTCCGACGAGCGCCGCGAAGCTGGTCGTTTGCGCAACCTCCGCCGCATTCCATTCATAGCGACGCGCGACTCGATAAACAGCGCGGGTTCGCAGCGGCTCGGTCGCGTTTCGTTGCGGCCGTATTGCGGTCGTTAGACGTTTCGTCTCTCGGCCGCCGCCCTCGCCTTCCCGTTTGAAATTTTAGAGCGTTACGCCACATTTCTTCGTGAACGTCACGGCGGTCGGCCGGTGTGAATTCCACCGGACGTTGACCCGTACCGTCACTGCTTTCTCCGACTCGCTGTTTGCTATTGGAACGAATCTATTAATTGGAGAAACTCAGTTCACACATGAGCGTGGAAAGTAGACCGATGAGCTTTAGCGACCCGAGTAACCGAAAGGTAATACAGTAGGTATGAGAACGCCCTTTTGAATAGGCATTTTTAAACGGTAACATCATTATCGCGGACGCTCAAAAATTTGCCAATTCATACTGAGTTCACAATGTTGTAGGTACATCGTTAGCAACTACAAGGCTACATCGCTCTACAGAGCCGATTGCGAAGCTCGCCGAGGGATTTCCCTGTTAAGTAACACGAATTGGCGACGGAGATTCGCGCGCCGTGTCATGGCACAAGCGTGCGGCGCCGAAGTTTGCGACGCATTAGGCTCGCGCACGCACAGGATGCGAGGAGGCTCCGGCGGCGAGCAGAGCGTGCGGCCAAATGCCGGAGGCTGCATTCCTTCCTGCGCCCCCCTTCCCGCCGGCCGCAGGTGAAATGTCACCAAACAGCATTCCGAAATATTTGAAACGACCTTTATGGCGCGAAAGAAAGTGGCCGGGGATGCGGGGCGCGGGGCCGCGCGACCGTGGGACAGCGGCGCGCGCGCCAGTCGCACGGCGCCCCCCGCCCGCGCCAACCGCCTCCCGCATTCCAGCGCGCCGCGGGCCGCGGGCCTCCCTCCGAATTTATTCAGCCGCGACCCGAGATACCGCCGTCGCGCCGCAGCCGCCTGGCGGCGTGCGCTACCCGGCCCTGTCTGGACTCCTGGTCACCCACAAGCAAAGCACCTCTCCACCAGATAACACTTTGTAGCGTGAGAGACTATATCATTACATGTGTCTAAGTAATCCGGCTGGCACGCCTCTAGCGGGATATATTGAGCACGAGAGATCTTTGATTCATCGTTACGAAATCATTAGCATGCATCGTTTAGGTAATTATAATTTATCTTGTAATGTACCTGTCAATTGGTGCATGGTGGTGAAGGAGTTATAGGAATCCCTAACAAAAGATTTCAACGCATAACTATAATCGTTACGTGAAAAGAGAGTGGGTTGTCCATGGCGTTGCGTTGTAGAGTGGCGTTAACTCTTGTCATGTTTCCACGTGTGCGGTTTAAAACGCGCCCTGGTTTGTTGTATAAGTAGGTAGGTACACTGCTAATGGACTTGGCACGCATTATCCAAGAGTTCAGTGGGCTCTTCAAATTGTGAACTCTTTAAAATTGCATGTGCAAAGTCTTGGGAAACCGTTATTTGTAATTAAATTAATATGTTAAGTTCATTGTTGGAGAGCTCGTATTGTTTTTGAATAATGGCTTGCTTCATGTAACCCCGATTTATTTTAAATACCTACAGGATCTGTATGACTTTCTATTAGATTAGAGAAGTCGCTGGAATGTATCTAGCTTGCTGTTAAGCGTGTTCGCCGTTTGTTCGGGCGGTTTAGATAGAATGAGTCGAGGGCCGCGAAATTCGCCGGAGTAGTGTTGTGTGGGGTGCGCACGCACCACTGGCGAGCGTGAGCGGAGGCGAGTGGCGCGGCGCGGGCGACGGCGCGGTGTCGCAAATAGCCCGTGACGCGTCGGGCGCTGCACTTTCGCGCGGTCATGCGCCCGGCGCCCCGTAGCCAGACGCTCGTAATCGCTCCTCTATTTAAAACGTCGTCGCCGGCGGCGGGGAATGTGCCGGCGACAATGCACGGGCGTCAACGACCGCTCGCAGCGGAAGCGACACACTTCCAGCCCGGAAACGTGCGCCCGCGCCTTAAGGGACCGCCGACGGTCTATTTATAAACGGCGCAGGGCGCACGTCGTCGTCGCCCGTGATGTAATAAGCTTATTTCAGAACCGTTCCCTTCGCCCGCATGCGGACGCGTGGGTGAAAGTAACTAGTTGGATGTAATTAAGCTAAAATTAAAGTTCGGAACGCGGGATTAAAAGAGGGTTAGCGTGGTCGAAACGGAACGTGCGAACGAACTACTCGAGGAAGACGCGACGCCGCCGCCCTTCGGGGGGTAACGGGAAGTGTTACGGTTATATTTATGAGCGGTCGGCCGACGTCAACTATCATGCCTATAATATTTCAAACGCGAGAATGATCACAGTAATAAATGAAATGAGCTGTTATTGTGACAATGTTACGAAACACAATTTCGTAGGTGGATGTAATAACTCAATCAGTAGGGAGCAAGGCGGCGCGGTTCCCATCGCCTCCGTTCCGGTGTCGCGCACCGCTCATTAACGAATAAGCAGGTAAAGAAAGCGCAAGGGTCTACCGGAGATAAGGTCAATAAATGCGCGGCTCTGGTGCTCATAATTAATAAGTCTGCCGCGATACCATCTCGGGGCAATTACCGAAAACATCAGGTGAGAATGGTGCATCGGAAACTCATTACTCCTTACGTTACATTCAATTACTACAATGTGCTTTAATAATCACTTTGGCAGGAGCTATCATACGCAACCTCACTGGTGGCCGGAAGGAAAATATTCGTATTTAATTTAAATACTTCTCGCTTACCCGTAGTAATTGGTACAAAACTTGTTCGAAGTGGTAAATTACCGAAATAATAATTGTTAATCTTTCCTGTTAAAATAGCAATCGACCTCTTATTACCTATATTGGGATCTACCTTCGTTTAATGTAGCTGCACAACAGTTCATCTCTGCCTAAGCTGGGGAATAGCTACAGTGATAATATTGTTCTTATCAATACCTCTACATTCAACAAATAAAATATCGCGATAACTTAATACTTAAAAATTTTAAGCATTAAATAAGTTCCTTGAAGCTCAGATATAATTATCATTATGGACAAGATCGAGTAAATTGTACTCACGATGAAAGTAGTTTTGCAACATTAAAGAATGGATGCTTTCTGAAAAAGAGCTTATGAAAAAAATACATTAAAAGAAAACAAACAAGGCGTATCTTGTGAGCTATAGGATTTGTTAATGATTACCTCGGAGTCACTTGTGCAGAAAGAGGTTCTTGGATCATCATTAGCTGATGAAGAATAAGGTCTCCAGCGTTGATTTTCAGCCAAAACCACCTTAGAATGTAAGTTATACAATAATAATTTATGATTGTTCAACCGAATTGATAAACTAAAGGTTAAACAAATGACCACCAACCTTGTGTCTTAAAGGATGCTTCTGGAGATAATCGAGCGTCTACTGCAATGAATAACATTCTTTCTGGATTCAGTTACGAGTAATCCAATAAGAATGAATTGAAACCCTTCATATACCTAGACAGGTCCCAAGAAAGACAAAGTTCTGTGATGCCTCAAGCAAGAGTCATATTTGCAAACTGGTATCGTAACAAATACATCTAAAAAGTTACAGGGGTGTAGCGACATCTATCTCGCCACATACGAACTAAATCCTGCATCGCGATATTAAAGTAATCCGAGCGATTGAACATATAGTTTTGAGAAATAAATAAATAAATATATACAAGAACCCGACAACAACCGTCGGGCAGTAGCCCACCAGACACAACACCCGTCTGGTCGGATTCTTCAACTAAATGCCACTGACAGCGCGAGAAAATTTTGACGCGAGCGGGCGTAGCTTTTACCACAGAAATTTAATGTTTATGCATATTGCCAGAGTTCGTTTTGGTACTGGCTATGGAGGGTAGAATGGAAGGAGTGCAATCTTGAAAGTGTCCGTCGATATGCAATAATTACTAGTTCAAAAAACTCCTACAATGGCGCTGGTGTCGACAAAGTGTATGGTATGAATATAGCAATTGTGGATGAACTGAAGTATGCAGAGTATACAATTGCTATATTCATACCATACACTTTGTCGACACCAGCGCCATTGTGGAAGGTTTTTAACTAATAATTATGTATTTCGACGCACACTTTTTCAATACATAGATGTCACTCCTTCCATTCTACCCTCCATAGTACCTACTGGCAAACATTTTGCCGCGGGAGTGTTGACGTTCCAGTGTACGGGGGCTTAACAATTGCACATTTCTGCAAGAAATAATTTGAGTGGACGGTCCGCTAATAGCTAACGTTTCACGACTTCCATGTACAGGAGCGCATTATTTCATTTTAATATGTGGCGAGGCGTTCCGTTAATGCGACGACACGAGTTCCACCTAGCTAATAACTACTACGTGATGTTTGAGCCGCGTCCGGAATATTAATACGCGGTAATTAAGCCCGACATTTTACAGTTTCAATCTGTTAATCACGAGTGTGCATTCGATGTAAATATGACATGATTTTTTGGAGCTGTTAAGTAATTGGTGGCAAGACTCCTCGTGGGAAACGGTCACGAAGTACCGTTACTTGGTACCTAATAGTGGTGTACCGAATACTCTGTCTAGACAACCGAATGGTGAGCTTTACGGCATTCCTGGGAATAATAAAAATCGACGCTTCGTGCTAGCGGCTATCGACTAACGTTCTCGTCTTCTGAATTAACCGTCAAGGAAACGCAACGGGATAAAACAACTAACATAGGCACTCTGTATAAATATACGAGCCACCGGGGATTTTAAAATCGTCATCCTTACATGTTAACTTAAATCCACTGGCGTTTAATCCTTGACAATTGTACATTTCTTCAAAAAACAATGTCAGTAGTGGTAGCCCTATAATGTCATCGTTAATGGATTAAAAACGGTTATCCCCTTGTTTTGTATTGTATTGATGGCTTTAGTCTGACTCAACTGCTACGGTTTTGCAGTAGATAAGTAGCATAATATCGTGACTAATGTCTAGCTAATAGTTACGGAACTATAATTTAATCTCTGCAAATTGCTACGGCATTGCTACGGTGGTGGTGCTACGAAATTGTAATATTGCAACAAAATCTTATGACTTGTTCTTGGTTTACGTTTCGGTTTTTTATTTATTTACTGATATTGATAATATTTATTTTATATTGTGTTTAATAAAATACTTTTACTTAATTAGGACCTGATAGGTACACAAGTAAACTACCTTACATACATACATACCTACTTATCAAACAGTGACAATAGAAATATACTCATACACGTGCCATCGGGCCTAACAATTAGCAGACATTTCACATTCTTAGTGATTGCGTTGTAATTAGCTGAATGTATTCACAATAAAAATACATTCTAGCAGCGGATCATATAACCGCCGAAGCATTGTTTATTATTAAAATATTTATCGACTTTGTAATCTAATTTTCCAGCGAGTGTTTGTTTTACAATATGGTGTGAGCTAATTTTTATAAGTGTCAATTCGCGTAAAGTGTGTTACGGCGCGTTCGTTCAGTGGGTGGCGGCGGCTGCGGAGGCCGCGGCGCGACGTAGCTTTCACGTTTCAGTGACAATGTTTCAGGTGTGCGCGGTCGCGTATCGTGTCTAGAACCTAGATACCGTGTATTGTAGTGTGCGCCGGCGCCGGCGCCAAGCGGCGCGCTCCGCCATGTATTATTCAACGCCGCGGGCCGCAACCCGCGCCGCCCCCCAAATTTTGTTAGCCTCGCAGCGCCCGCCGTGTCGCAGACGTCTCTAATTACATACTATCATGACCGACTTTACTCTGTCACGATTATTTCGATTATCGTTAAAGTCAACAAAGTCGTTGCGTTGCGACAGAAAACGTTTTCAAACGAATAGCTCCACAAACATCGATACTTGCAAACGTTCAAATCTACGTTATGTATATAATAATTATAAATAAATAAATAATTATCTATTTAGCACATGTAAATTATGAACGAATTCACCTACTATTGTGATTTAAACGCGAAATTCAGATTTTGCGATTTATTTTTATAATAAACAACCTGTAAATAAGATTCACGATAACATGAAACTTTAACCCAGTTTACCCTCGATTATCTCCTCGCATCCTGTAACCGAGGATAGTATCTAGGATATTGCGAACCCAGTAAGAACGACAGACTCGCCTCAATCGACATGAGAGTATAGCCACTATCGTGCACCAAATGTGATAATAATGATTAATTTGGAAGTACTACAAATACCGTTAAAGACGTTAGAGTGCGCAAACGCAGGCAGTGACGTCCGGCCGGCCGTGTGGGGCGCGGGGCCGGGGGCGGTGGTTGGTCGGGTGACGGGTCCGATGTCGTGGAATAGCCCATTGTGCGCGCCGCCCGCGCCCGCGCCGAGCGGAGGAAAGAGGTCAAGGCCTCAGTGGCGCCTACCTGCCGGCCACATCACTGCCTACCTACTTTTCACAATCTGTCAACCGGGCACCTGAATAATGCCACAGATCTATCATTGTGACAACTCAGTTGTGGATTCACGATCTTCATGCGTCCGAGTTCTGTTAACCCGATTAATGTCTTCGAAATGGCGTCAAAGATTGTTTCCAACTTGTCGATTTTACATAACTACTTTACAAATAGGTTACTGAATAAGAACGCCAGGTTCCTTAAAAGTAGATACATATTAAAATTATGTGAGCTACGTCTACTTTCTTCTAGCTGAATGATTCGCTATGGTTTACCTTATGTCCGAAATGCGATACTACATCTATAAGAAGGTAACTGTGTTTTTAGTTAGTTTGGGCTAAATATGGCCAAAGTAGAAACAAGCAATTCAGTCACTGTCTAGCATTATTCAGATTTTCTGTGAACCATTTTATTGACTGACAATTTCGTTTATAAAAGCGAATATTAACTGAATTATTATTTATTCAGTTCTCATGAAAAGTTAGAAGAAGACATTACTGAAAATACCTTGTTAGACCACTGTGCTAGTACCTACTGACCGCGCGATGGCCCCCTGAAAAATTGTTTAAGCACATGCGCGCGCGTCGAGCTAGATGTGTGTGACGCGAGGCTCAGTTTAGGTGTGAAGGTCAATGACCGATAAGATTTACACTTCGCCGACCTCTCTTTTACCCTAGAATTAGACAGCCTCAATCAATATCGAATTTAACAAAACCTGCCGACATTGCCATAGTCTTCAGAGCAATAGGGGACCAAAAGGAATACCAACGACATTTTTTTAGATAAGGGAAGAATCGGGATTTTCAAGCATTTTCTTAGATTTTTGAATATTTTTAAATTGTAACGGAGTCGTTTGTACATTGAAAATCTGGTGCAATAAATTATTTTAACAAGAAAAGGCGTTTTTGGAATTCTTGTCCGTTTGTGTGCGCGTTCACCGCGGTGTTCGCGTTGAGTACACATTATGTCGTCGTTATGACTATTAAGATTTAAGTAGTAGAAGAAATTACAAAATCTGTACTGACGAAGTTGTGGGAAACAGCTACTAATTTGACCAAGAGAGACTACCACAGACTGTTTTCATGTTTCATGAGTGTAGGGTATGGTATTCATGGACTTGTGATAGTTAATACTTATTTCTTTGTATCTACAAACTTTCAATGTTTTATAACATTCGATTGCGAAATTTTTAAATTTTTTTACTGAACGAACGTGGTGATTTATCATCTTCTAAAAATGGCCGACCAACTGTAAGGTACATTATTTATCACTGGCTTATTTACTTTATGTCATTTTTAAATAAGCGCGGTATTAAAGGTATAATTATTTGCGTTGTAAACGAGGGTATTTCCCATACCTGTCTAGTGTTTTAAGTGTTTTGGTTAGGTGGTGCGGGGGAGGGGGCGGGGGCGGGGCGCGGGGCGGAGCAGGGTGCTATCGGCGCGGGCGCAAGGTGCGCGTTATCGCGCCATTGTTAGCGCCGACAGATTTATAACTTCCCTTTGCCCTCAATAAGGGCCCATGACCTGTGCGCACCTTATACTCCTAAATAATACAAACATATCAATCCGTCAACTTTGAATCGCGGGCTATCTACTATATTTATTTCCTGTAGGATTGTACATTCTGAGGAATGAACGCCAGTGCGTGTGCACCAGCGAGGATGAATGACAGAATTCAAATCCCCGGATCTCCTATATATGTATTTATTTATACAGATAAGTTGCTATTGTAGATGTGTTTTATCCCGTTGCCTTTGTAAAAATGTCAGTTGATATCTAATTATAGTCGCAGGAATGACGGTACGAATTATTTATTTAAATAGGGCGCGTAGGTAGTTATAGAGAGAGTTATATACATGAGGTGAAGGTGTATTAAAGAACAGGAACCATGTACAGTAGGCAGACAGCTACTAACTTTCTGTTTAAATAATAAGTACTTACAAAGGTAAGATGTTAATATAAGTCTTTGAGAAGACTAAGATTGGTATATAATTTAAGGAATAAATACTTTTAATCTTATATGTAGGTAGTTGCATGAATTTTCTTGTTACTTAAAATCGAATTAATCTAACACTACTAGGTAATTTTCATGACAAAGTTGAATTATTAATTGAAATAATGTCAAATTACAATCATGCAACCCAAAAAGAAATCTTTTAAGATGCGCAGTAAATTAAAATATTTCATTGATTTAGGCAGCCCATTTATTATAAAATATAAATGAAACTATAAACAATTTGCTGAAACAAAGCCAATAAAATACGAACTCAGCCAATACTATACACTTTTTTGATGTTAAATATTTTCGACAAATGTCACAATAGGTTAAAACTTTCGCGATAGTTCAATAGAAACAATAAGCGTATGTACTTACCAGACGATAGTGGTTACGGACATGGTGTATGCACGTGCGCGCAGGGCCGGGGCGTTGGGTCGCGGCAACCTCAGCTCTCCCCAAGCAGCTGAAAAGGCAATAAAACCCTTTTTAAATACATATTACCGACACTATTAGTATAAAACAATGAATCAAAACCATTAAAGTTATTTGGTTCTTATTGAAAAAATATTATTTTTTTCCCAGCAGTAGTCGATACTTGAGAGACTCCACATTGCTCTTCGAATGGTATAAATAAAGAATACTGCAATAACTTAATTCATCAAACAGTCTAATAAACTAATAGCCACTAAACTACAAATCCTACATTTGAATAGTCTTGTAATATTAATTTGAGAAATGTATTTTAGTAAAAAAAAACACAATAATTTAGGAAGGCGAATGTATATGAAGGGATAGTGCCAGCCCTGCAAAAGTCCCCTTCCCAATCCGTGCGTGAAGGCGTAGCAATCTACTGTAGTATTAAGTACTCTGCGAGATCCTACTGGTTTCTTCCGTTACAAAATAAGATGTCCTATTTAGGCACAGTCACTATATTTGTTTATCGAAATGCTTGGAAATGTATTTTTAAAGTGATTGCTTTTAGTTTAAGTGGGAATTTAATTCATGCGTTTTATATGGGCAATTATTATATTGTGGTTAGGTGGGACGTCATTGGCGGCGGTGACATTGATGATGTCATGTGGGCTGTGGGCAGCCCGGCAGGCGGCAGGCGGCAGGCGGCTGGTATGCAACCGCCTAACGGTGCGCCCGACGTTCCCAGGCTCGGCGGCGCGCTCGATCGACGCCTTGAGATAAGCCCCATTCTATACGAAACCCAATAAGCCGTTTCCTTGAAACTCTCACAGGGGTACCGCTCCCGTGAAAAAATGACCAAAACTTCACAAAAAAAGCCCGTGAATAAGGCGGGAGCACGAAATAAGAATGGCCTCAGTTCTGGGAAGGCCCGGCGCCGGTGCAGTCTTTACATCCTTTATAATGATCTTTTTTGTGGAGCGACCCTTAATGGCTTATCGTGGGGCTGAGAATAGTGGAACGGTGCGAGGCGGCGGGCACCTTGTTACTTCACGCGTGCAGTGCTAGGACCGAGAGGAAATCGAACATGGAATGAGATTTCACAGGAGATAGTGCGGTTGCGGAAGCGTCACCGAGTTTATTAGGTGCGGGTATGAATGACGGAACGTTTACAGATATCGCCGCGGATACAACAATGACTGACCAATTTTGTAACTTGACATTTGCATATCGCACTCGGATTCGTCCTACATGTTGTCGCGACGTGTGTTGCAATTCGTGTCAATGTTTAATGAGCCGGTTTATGGACGGTATCCATTTCTAGAGAAGTGTAGTGGTGCGGCGCGGGCGCTCGGTACGTCCGCGGTGGGAGGAAGCGTGACGAAGGAAACGCTTATGAAATGCGTGCCCACGCGGCCCGAGCTCACCGGAAGCGGAGGCGCACAGCAGCGCACAGCGCGGTGCCGTAGGCGTCGCGAATGCGCGTCGCCGGCGACGTGTCGCAACAGTGACGGTGACGCGGGGCAGCACGAGCGCAACTGCCCTGGATGCAAGAACGATAATAATCCACGCGTGGTAAAATGAGAGCAAAGTTTAGAAGTTTGAGGACCGAAGGGTGCGAAGTATGACGGCCGGCTACGTCACCGAGAGATGCTGTGACTCAGCCGTGGTCGAGAGCACACGTGTCGTTGACGTCACAGACACCTGACTCATCACGTAATCACAGTGATCTGGGAAAGACAGTTTGATATTATACGCCGCGGCTGATGGACTACGGATGACTAGCAATGACGGATGATGGACATAATTACAAAAAACGTGCAGTATTTTAATTGCATTGCTTTATCTGTGGTTTCAGACTTCAAAATATGAAATTATGTCGGTAATTTAAATTAACTCAAAAATGAGGGTTATATCAAATTATGCCAGCATAACTTTATCAACACTATCTCTACGTTTTATAAATTTAAATTGTTACCTATGCATGACGTCACAGCAGGGTTATTAGTACCAGTCCGAGTGGTAGCGATGACAATCAATTTAGCTTAAATTGTTCACACAATCAAAGAGCTTTGCATCGTTTTATCAGTGAAATCAATATTATGGCAAATAACCAAATTTTAAATGAAGTATATAATTATGATTTAATAATAAGTATAATCACTAATTATGATACTGAATTAAATTTAACAAAAACAATACGAAAAAAAACATTATGTTATATGAGTATGTCAAAATTGCATTCAATATTGAAAATAGTTCACCATTTTGAAATAATATACATTTGGTAATTTCATTCAAATAAATACTTGTAGAAATATGTTGTTCTCAAAAAATACATCTTGATCATAAATAGGTTGGTAAAACTGGTGTGTTACATGAAATTGTATCACATAGTTATCCCGTTTTCTTGCAATGTTAGTGTAGTCTTGTGTTCCTGGAAGTCAAGCAAGCGAGCCAGGCTCAGGAATGCGGAGTGTGTCGGACGGAGTCAATGATTTAAATAAGTACGAGAAGGGTAGGGTGAGCACTTGCTCGGGGGCAATGAACACCCGGGGGTTAAGAAGTAGAGTAGTGCGGGTGTGTGCGAGCGGGACCGCGCACACGTCATGCCCCGATGACGTACGCCCTGCGCATCATGCTGCCGCAGCCGCCGGCGCCCGCGCACCGCCGACACTAACCACTGCACTACACTGCACATCTCTCATTGTATCCAATTATTTCTACGCTCACATCTGAATATAACTTAAAACAAATCCAAGAAGTTAATGTAGTATTTTATACATTTCCTATAAGCCTGTAGTTAACCTGTTAATTGCTTATTACCACACGAATGAATAGAAATAATTGTGTTGGCAGCATTGAATCATATTCTACCCTCATTTAATATTAACTTAAATCATTCAAAAAGTAAAAAAAAAATATTCTTAAGAACAATATTACAAGAAACGCGTTATTATCGGATAGGTATACACCAGAAAAGTAAGTGGGTAATGATTTAAAAATATAAGAATTTTAAACGACTTAAAAAAAATAAAAGAAATAATGTAGACTACTTAGTTCTAATCTTACGCTACTGGCTGGACATTCCATTGATACAGACGGAAAACCACTGTATAAATTCACTGCACTAATTTCACAGCCGATTCCGGTGTAACGATCGAACGGACACTTGTTTCTAGCACACCGCACGAAGTCCGGCCAACTAGCAGCGCGGCGTTCACTTAAAAACGTGATAATACAAAAAGAAGTCAGAGGTTATGATGTTATCGAGGGAGACATGAATATTCGAAGACGCGAGGGTCACGAGTGAACGGACGGCGTAGCATCGCGCCGCGGCGTGAATGGAACGACCGACATTTTATGAATCGAGGGCCGTCGTCCATTGAGCTGGCGCGAGCGGTGCGCGCGCGCTGCGCCGCCGCAGGGCCAGCTCGGGCCCGAGCACGACCCGCGCCGGTTCCGGCCCCGGCGGAAGTGACGCTTCGACCGAACATGGCGGCGTGCGCGCAGGAAGTGCGCAGCTTACCTATCGGGACGTCTCCGCCGGCGGCGGCCCGCGCCCGACGCCCGCCGCCGCCGGCCGCCAGCGCCGCTTCGCGCAGCTCACGCGAGCCCGCATGCGCCGATACCGATATCCGCAAAAGTGCGCGCGATCACTACCTTGCGAATAAATTATTCGTGCTGTTATCTAAAAATATTCGTGTGCGACGCAGAACGGTCGCAGCCCGCAGTCCGAGCCGACGCGGAGTTGCACACGCGAACCGCTTCCCCGCTGCGGGGAGACTGATGAGGGCAGGCCGCGCCGGCGCCGGCGGAGGCTCCGACGCACGCGCACAACGCCGTCCGTCCCTCTCGACGCGCGCGCCGCGGCCGAGGTGCGAGCGGGACCACGACACCTCATTATTACAGCGGCTGCTCGAGAACACCAATAGACCGAGGAGTAGGGACAAATATTCGACCTTCACTTTACGACGCACACGAGCGCGCACGCTGATCGCGTAGCGACGAGTACCACACACGCGCGCGTCGCCTCGCGAATTGCTGCCGCCGCCGGTGTGCTACATTTGACAATTTTTCCAGAAAACTGACATGCACCGTCACCGTGGCCGAGGCGCGCCCGCGCGCCACGTGGCCGCACCACGAAGAACCACCTCTTGCAACTTCAATATATTATAATACATAAATGAAACCTTCATAAGCCTAAAACCTGAGCATATTTTTAATGCGATACAACTTATACAGCACATACTAGAACGATTTATGTACTCTCAAGTAGTGACCACATAAAACGTATTTACTTCTTATATGTATGCAGGCCCTACCACTCATATCAAACAATGCTTTTATACCAATACATTACACAATTCACACATTTTTTTGTTAATCCATTTGTCCATCTAATACTTACCTTGCAGTTTGTTTTCTCATTGTATTATTATTATTATTTTTATCTAGGTAGGTACATTTTCAGGTTTTATAAACTGCACCGACTTATAATAAATTCACTAGATTGACCTAATAATACCCCAAATTAATAGAAAAGTTATGATATCTACATTTTATTTTATAGTAACTACAAAAGTCTATTGTAGAAGACTGACCACAAAATGCCTTCGTGAGTGGTATTGTAATTTCTATAAATTTGATACAAGATAGGTTTTCATATTTAAAAAAAGCCTCTAGTCAAGCAGTTCGCTTGGCTAGGCTGTATAATATATTTTTAAAATATGACTAGTTCAAGCTATATTTGTGGTTAAATACACAACCAAGATGTTAATTATACAGGGATAATTACAGGGTAACTTACATGCTTTTAAGGAAATAAATATTCACAATCCCCAAATATTAGATAAATAAAATCATTAAATACAATATGTAATAACATTACAAACAATTAAAACTTAATATATTATTATAATTAAGGGGCTGGCATATTAAAGCGCTAACTATTTGTAAAAAAATATTCTATGGTTACATATAGGTAGATCTAAAAACAATAGATAGGTATGAAAATAAACTATAAAAATGCAATTCTGACCAAAATAATTTCTAGACATAAATTAAGTGTAGTGTTGGAATATGTTAAATGTTGTCAAGTAAATTAGGAACGCAGATGTTAAAAACATATTTTCTATCTTTCTATATTTTCTCTTAATTATTAAATAATGTAATAACTAGTAGAGAAAAATACACCTGATTTATAATTATAGCACATAGCAAATATTCATACCATTCAAGAAAATATTATCTACCTGCCTTAAAATTGTCATGAAAATCATTATTTAAAAAAATGGCAAATATTATGAATAAGAGGGCTATAATTGAATTTAACCACAAAAAATGATACAGTTGGCATAAAATGAAATTTAAGTAAAGCAACATTCTCTAAATATGTTACTAACACAAAAATCGTAAAAAAAACGTATCTATGGATATATTTTTCAACTTTTTATTATTATTTATAATAAAAAAGGGTTTAATTTATCCAACTGGTAAATTAAAACCAATTAAAATTAAATATTTACATGAAAAAAAGATTATTCTTCATGAAATATTCCGCTTCGATCGCGCTTCACTGGGGTGAATAAAAAGGATGTTATAACTGTTAAATTATTTTAAATTGTTAAGTTTTTTGATAATATCTAATAGGCGCTGAGTTGTAGTGCGGGTAGATGTGTAAAAAATGTGTAGAAAATGCGTGCCGGTGTTGCCATACGCAGCGGAAACAGTGCGGTGCGCAGTACGCTGTGCGCGCTCGTCCGCACGCCGGCGCTCTCTACCCACATTACCAACCTAACAAAACATTATTTACACTAATTCTAAATCTATTATTATTTGCTCTGTTATTTATATAAAAAATATTCTTTATTAAGTTTATTTATAATTAGGTAGTAGTAGCGGTTAGGTATATTTTATCAATCTGATTTTGTAAAGGAAGGTAGGTACCTATAGAATGGCAGGACAAACAAAATCTAGTAACTAGGTAGATTTTTTTAACAGGAGGCTTTCTATTGTGGAGTTATTTTGTATACAAAGTTTCATAAAATATTAATAGCTGTGTGCTATAAAAATACATACATATAATATTGATATATTAATTAACAAGGTAGGTACTTACTAAAGGATCCTAATATAATTTTTGTGAAATTTATTTAATCTATTGGTTTCATCCCCGTAATAGGTAGCAATTAATTGCATTTTCTAAGAAGAAAAGAATCAGGAACATTGATTATAACTTATCTAAATCTACCAATGTGTGTTTTATTTTATTTTGTAAAGTAGGTACTTTAGCAGTTGATCTGAAGTTACAAGCATTCAGGTGATTATGTAGGTACTCATATATTCCCCCAATTGCTTCTATTCTATTCACCCCTCGGGTTCGTGAGTTAATCTTACTTATAAGGCGTTTATTGGTGTCTGTTATGTTGGTACTAACCTAAATTACACTAAACTAACCGTATTGCCGTCATTACGACCTTAAGATATGATGGCTATATTTTGAGTGCTGTCAAATAAAATTTAGTTTAGTTTGTGTACAAAAGAATCGATATCATTACCTGTGTAAAATTATGACATGAAAAAAAAAAATTGAAGCATATTAGCTTGGATATTGTGCATTTGAAATATGTGTAACGCTTGCACACACGTGTGTGTAATTTGCTTTGGAATCCGGTGTAGTTATCAGTGCGTAGGGCTGAGTCTATCTAATCTTGGTCGTCCACTTTAACTCGTTGATAAAAAAATGTTACTACTCTTTTTAAGTATGCTTAGTATCCCAACAATTCACAACATGTGTCGACCTTCGAACACCCGCTAAATTCTCTCATAGACAATCAAAATATTTTTTTGTGTTTAAAAATATTTAATAAACCAGGATTTATTAGCTTCAATGTAATAACTCCAATTTTTTGCGTATCACAAGTGTTTTGTAACGACGTTTTTAGGTTTAAAGTTTACACACCTTGATTTAACTGATCTCTTTAGAAATAGATATTGGAAGAGTACTTAATAATAATAATACATCATCACGCCTGTATTCCCCGAAGGGGTAGGCAGAGGTGCACTGTAGTGCGCCCACACTTCGCCGATGTATTTTTGGTCCCAATGTAATAGGGTGCGTGCCTATTGCCATTAAACCGGGCACATTCTCCCTCAATATGAGGGAGATTTTTGGGCTATAATCCACCACGCTGGCCCAGTGCGGGTTGGTGAACTTCACACGTCTTTCTATAGACGTGCAGGTTTCCTCACGTTGTTTTCCTTCACCGTTTCATAGCAAGTGGTAATCTCGGATGAAAATGAGACACATACATTACTAACATAGCATAAAATATAGCATACAAATAAGGTAACACTAAATGTACAAATAATAAAGGTGTCACAACATGCATTCAACCTGTCATTCATTTATTTGAGGATTAAATGGTCAATACAGGCAATATTGCTACTGATTCTGTTGGCGTCATCATTATTTCTATATATTTCAAATACTGTGGGATAATTGTAAACGTTATTTGGATTGTCTATTGGCGAAACAAAAACCAGTGACTAAACTTAAAAAAAAAATAACTACAGGCTTCAAAGGGCTAGTACCCAAAGCCGTAAAACCAAATATAAAAAAATCTGTTGGCATCAGACAACGACGGTACTGACTCAATTTGACAGCACTAAAGCATTCCATCTCAATCATACATCACACCCGTGAGAGGGACAGCAATGCACTTAGTTTAGTGTGGTGTTGGTGCCAACAGTATCCGCATCATTGAGCATTTAAATAATTAATAGTTCTCCAACCTAAAGATAATCGCAACTTTATTTAGATTGGGCTCGATGGCCAAACAATAATACAAGGGTTATTATACATAAGTATGACATTTAAAAAAAACCATATTATAGTACAATTTGTAGTCTAAAGCGGCAACACCATCACGGGGAATCCATCATTCCAAGGAGTGCGAAACCAATAGGTCAATAGTAAGTAAGTAATAAATAGGGTAGATTTTGATATTTTTATGGTTAGGTAGACCTTAAACATTAAGTCATTTGTCCTAAAAATATAGATTTATTGTTTTAGTGCCTAAATGTCCCTTGTAAACTTAAAAAGGAACATGCCCTTACCCATAAAATATTTAAAACGTTGTTAATATAATGTTTAAACGAAGCTATTGTATTGTAGCTAAATCGTTTGCAGACGGATTAGAAGTTTTATAAATTTGGAGTATCCTAAAATTTATACAAAATTAAAAAATTCTTACCTATATATAACAAACGATTTACTTAAGATGGGACCGTAAAGCATATCTTTTCTACATAAGCTTTGGAAAAAATATGAAATAATATTCCATTTTGAGGGTAGATAAGTTATCTCCTATATCGAAAGGAATGTCGAGAAAATACCGGTATACTTCTAGTTAATTAAAATATACGTCTGCTTATTTACTCTAACCTATACGCACCTGTGATTGAGCATTGAGACCTTCGTTGAGCGTTTATCCGAGTAGTCACCTGTCTTCTCTATTCATACATTTCTTTCAAATGGAGCGTTGGCGCATTAAGGTCGTTTATGAATCGGTTGATTGCATGATTTATAAAAATTTATTCGTTCGTGATCTGGGTTAAGTGAGTGCACAAGGGAGCGGGAGCAGATCCCGGCAGACGGAGGTGAATAGGGCCCGCCGGGCGGGCCGGGCCGGGCCGGGCTGCGCGGTGTGCTGCGCTCGTCTTCTCTCAGGCGTGACGTCCGGTCGGGGTCAGCGAACGCAGGGCCGCTGATAACTTTCTTATGCCCGACAAACGACCCTCCGAGATGTCGCTCACGTGTCCTCTGTCTTCCCTTCCCGGAGTGTCGATACCGAGCACACGCTATTTGACATCGCCGATAGCAGGTCCCAACATCGAACTGGTCGCAGCTTTATACGTTTCACTTTTATTTGTTAGTACACAAACACACGCGAGACCCTGCCGAAGGTATATCATTAACGCGTAGGACGTATCGTTAATAGATATTTGTTGTGCGATATTATCATCGGCTCTTCGGCGCGGGCGCAGCCATCAGCGCCAACAGATTAATCGAGGCAATGTATCACACGTGCAGTCCGCGCGAGCGGCCCTTCTATTTGTAAACCGGCGCCGAGGGCCGCGCATTCCTAGCGTGCCTCGTGCCCTGTGCTCTGCCATCTGAACATTCTCCTCCGCGATACCTACCACCACTTACAAACCAGTACAACGTCGTACATATCGCTGCGGATATGTAACACGAAAATATACATCTCTTTATATAAGCAGCAATGTATGAGGTCCGTGGCGATACTGTCGTTATTCTAATGCGCCACTCGACTTTGAACCCTAACACTATATTAAAAGCTATGCTACTGTAACTGTCAAACGCGGAATATTGTAGAGAAGATTTCGTCAAATTCTTCAACCGTATATGGAGTTGTAAATGGTTTGGAACGATAGGTTTAAATGTTTAAATAAATCGTTAGGTGTCTTCTTTCATACATATATTAGGATGGGAATACGAAACAGATTCGGTTTTATTTATGCAGGTAGGTAGTTAGTTTTGTTTCGTTAGGAGTCCCAATATGTGACTATCTATCTCAAAATGTAGAGCTGTCCGCCATTGTTGTTTACAAACATTGAAAGTATTCTACTACTTACCTAAAAAAATTAACAGCTCTTGACCTCTTTTGTTTCTGCTAGAAAACGGATATCACGATGTTACAAAAGCACCATTCTATAAAAAGAGAGCGGACTAAAAAGAAAGAAAATTATGCATCGATGTAGAAAAACTAAAAATACAAAGATAACGAGTAAACGAAACTGTAACCCAAATACGGCTAAATAGCGACTATTGATAATGAGATGTACCAAAGTACAGGCGCTGCATTCCGATGAATGGTGAGCGGGCGCCTCGCCATCGCACGGGAGGCGAGCGGGCGGGGGGGAGCCGGAGGGAGGGAGAGGGGAGGGCACGCACGCATGCCTGCGCGTGCGCCTGCCTGCGACAAACAGCCGTTCTACAACAAATTCCAACAGGTGTCCACTTCGGACCAATTTTGGGTTTAGTTAACAATGACGTGTTATGTAAATGCCCTTTAGATTACATTAATTTCGAAAAAATCCAACAGGAATTTATAATGCGTTTCACCGCTAATAACCCTACCGCACGATAACGATGTTGCCGCACACGGCAAGCGTATCGTGAACGCTGCGCGGCTGTTTCTCGACATCCCAAACTACCCGCACGCATGATTTAATGTGCTGATGGACATACATAGTGACATTTTGAATATGCGCCCTATTTAAATAGGCGAAATAGTAACTAGACGTCCATAAAATAATTTTATTTATTTAAATAAATAAATATCCTTTCTTAACGTTTTAAACTAACACGCTCTAATATAAGGTCAAAACACTGTCTACGTCATTGTGCACAATTGTTCACTGAATCACCCGGATACGCTTAGTAGTTACCTATCTACAAATTGTCTCATAATTCAAGAACTCCAACTATTTCCGTACATGTCGAAATCATTTATTGAATCGATTTGATGAATCAGAAACCGTAGGAATCTGATTTGCTCATTAGGCGGTTGATTGAATAACCCGAATAAAGGCAATCAGCGGTGGAGGCAATTGAACATCGGTAGATGCCTTACTGTTACTGGTACGTTAGCTGGAATGTTAATTAATGTGGTGCAGTGTCGCGAATGGCCCACAGCGATCTTTATTGAAGTGCTAGTATATTAAGAACATGTTCCGATGGAATGCGGATTCTTCCTAGAATTAGCAAATGCTTCGTTTACGATACCGTTCTTCCCATGGCGCAACGCGTCGTCGCTGTCGTGTCAAATGACTGTCGTGTCTACATAAATTCTATTGAATTCATCTAATTCTATGTCTTTAGTAAAGTTTCATTATCAATCAAATGTTACTTTTGAACTGCATGCTCTGCACTTTTCAGCTTACTGTTAGATCGTTTTTACCTACCTATTATTGTTTATAATTTTGTATTATATTTATGTTTCTCTCGCAAACCTAAATAGTTATGTAGTTTTTGCATTTGTTTACCTTAGAGAATTGTACACTTAGCTTTAGAAAACCTTGTTTCCATTATGTTACTTTGGTGTAACAATTATTGGTGAACCTTAAATAAATAAATCAAATATTTTCATTATTTACCTATAGATTTCTAATTAATAAAATATTCGGATGCCTTTACAAGTCTCCTGCTTCTTTTTTACGAAATGACTGAAATTTTATGGAATGAGATGAGCAATGGCTCTACCTGCGCTAACCGGGTATTTCAGCCAGTGTCAAGCAATTAATAGCTAGAGCAAATTCAATAAATACACATTATATGTAAAAATGGGTGATGAACGTGATAAAGATAGAATTATTGTCTGATTTCAATTCACTTTCCCTGTATCATATTTATTGAATCTGATCGTATTCATATTTCGTCATTTAATCAATGTCACATGGGCTTACTAATAACACTTATGTTATACCTAATTTCTTGCAAGTAACAACGACGATATTTACATGAGTTATATTAGCAACTGCGAGTTCGTATAACGTATTAAGTCAGAATAGAGAATTTGAGCTAAATCTTACCGATCGCTTGTCGCGATAAAAGCTCAAGAGATGGCTCGATAGCGAGTTTTATGAGATTTTACGAGTGTTTTACGAGACAGGAATTTGTCTTCATAGTAACAAAATTTAGTGAAGGTAGACAAGCTACTGGTCATAAACTTGAAAGGAGCTTTATATAATAAATACAATTAAGTAGTTGGAGTGAGGCATCTTTATTTTTCATGGAATTTCGTTTCTGAATTTATGGTCGAGCTGATTAGAGTTTTTTATGTATATAGGCTATAGGTAAGTAATTGATGCTGAGTTTGTTGGTTTTCAAACAAAAAATGACTAAACTAAATCCTTCGCCATCTCAACATTAATCTACCTATATGCAAGTCATAAGTTATTTATATCTAATCGTGTACAAAAATATCGGGTTCAATTTAAAATTATTGTAACTAATATTGATCTGGATATACAATCATTTTGTGGTTCAATGTAACGCGCAGCTTGCCGTCGTCGACGGCGTGCGGCGCGTGCGCGGCCGGCAGGTGCGTGCGCGCAGCCGGCTACCTTGCTGCCCACGAGAATTCTCCACCGTTGTAATTATTGCTCCTTTAGGGTTCCGCCCTACACTACACAACATTCTAATATTAAGTAGCTTCGCGTATCGGCTGTTATCGTTTTCGTATGCATCAAATGGTCAATCGTGTAATAGATATTGCAGCATTTGTTTTTGAATTACAAATGTTGAATGAATAGGTACATAGGTAGGACACATACTACATAGGTAGCCAAAGAATGCAATTAAAGCCCCAAGTCGACAGACGCGTCCAAATTAGCACAATCACAATAGATTTTTTTTTGCCCATATCAAAACTGTTTTTACTCGCTCACTGCCATCGATGACGCGAGCGAATTGTAACGCGTGGCGGCGTGTCATTTAGCACAGAAATTTAATCTTTATCTGTATAGATTAGAGATGAAACGGATAGTGGTTTGGACGGACACCGGATATTCGGCAAGCTACCAGGCCGGAGTGCCGGATATTCGGTTACCGGATATTCGGCCCTTTATCGCGTTACATGACGCTTCTTAAAGACATCTCGAATCGATCGCAATCACGACCCATACATATGGTGGTCAGTTAATTTGCATCAGTAGGTACCTACCCGCAGTAGTCAAGGTTTTCTAGAATTTATCTTTCAGCACCTGGCAGTATCGTTTACAGTGAAAGGCTATTTCCAGAAGCTGGCCTGGTATACAAAGCCAAGCGGAGTCGCCCCTAACCAACACGTGTTGAAAATTTGGTATTCATTCACCACAATTTTCCGATTGTTAATTTTGAGTAAACTAACTAATAAAACAAATATTTTTGACATGCGATTATAAAAATAAACGGTGTCCATGACCTATTGTGGTATGATTTGCCTCGTGTAAAATAATGAGAATATTTGAATTTTACTATTCGCTATCCGGCCGGATACTGAATTACTATCAGGTTTCTGGCCGGATAGTGAAAACAAGGCCGGATAGGCCGGATACAGGTTAGTTATCGGTTATCCGTTTCATCTCTAATATAGACATAGAGTTCATTTGGGCTTTGGTAAATAAATTTACGCCTGCTTTATAACTTACAGGGGCAAGATGCGAGTTACAGGGCTAAAAGTGTGTTATCGTTCATTAATATCATATTAATAACTTATACAGGGTGTTTCAGAAGTCCGAAATAATACTTTGGGTACATATACGGCAGCTCATATGTGGATGCTTAGTGAAGACAATTTATATGTAACTATCATAGTTTCTGAGTTACAGACCTTTGAACATTTGTCACATGTATCGTGTTCTGGCCTTTGGGTACATCCATAACCCTATTCAGCCGTGTAAACTACACTTATGAGGGGCGGCTACCAATATTCACAAAACAGAACATGCAAATTTTACATAGGACCCGAGATATTACGAGTTATAGAAATTGACGACGAAAAAAAAGTTGGAAAATCATGGTCGAATTTCAATCAAATTTTTATACCATTCAGTTGTATACACGATACTGATGCTAGCGTCCAAGTATTATTTCGGACTTCTGATACACCCTGTAATTAGGTGCCTAATTCTATTATATACCTACAATCCTGATGTAGGTAATTGGATACACACACTGGGGCGTCAAGTCGGCGCGCGTCTATTTTTTGCCAATACCAAAAATAAATCTGTGTTATTAACCATAAACTTGGAAATGAATTTCTGTGGTAAGAGCTCCATTCTATATCTATCTTGGGGCTCTATTTTCAAACAATGGCGGGTGCATCGATGAGATCGAGCGACGTATGGGCATCACAAGAACAGCGATGGACAAGATGCGGAAAATATGGAGGAATAGAAACATAACTAAAGCCACGAAAACCAGGCTCGTGAGGACGCTTATACTTCCCATATTTATTTACGCGGCTGAAACGTGGACCTTGCGAGATGAAGGCAGGAAATAGATGGAAATGTGGTGCTGGAGAAAAATGCTTGGGGTTTCATGGACCGAGTTTCGCACGAACGTCTCGATACTTCAAGAACTGGGTATCAGTACCGTCTGTTTTCGATTGTACAATCTCGCATCTTGACATTCTTCGGACATGTTTCCCGGCGTGACAACCAGTCCATAGAACGCCCTGTCGTCCAAGGGAAAATAGAAGGCACTAGACCGCGCGGAAGGTCACCCACGCGTTGGACTGACCAGATCAAGTCCGCCATTGGAGGCTCAGTCAACGAATGCAGCAGGATGACCTCTTGCAGACAGCGGTGGCGAAATGACGTGAAGCGCATTACATCTGCCCCTTCCAACACTGATACGAGTACTTAAGATCACGACCGTTCTGTCAAGAGCGTACCGGATAAGAAGAGAAGAGAGGTAAAAGCTACTCATAGAGTATCTAGAGTACCCATAACGACTCCACTCTTCGTATAGCTCTGCGGCGATTTTCCCGCCATTTTTGTTTCCTTATGTAGGTACCTGTAGTATACGAAGTATATGGGAAAACAACAATGGCGGAGTCAGATAAACCAGAAAAAATTACCGCAGAGCGCGGGCTCGAAATGCCATCTCCTTTTTAATATCTCCATGAAGCTACTACATAATTCGCTCGGCGCTGTCAATGACATTTCGTTGAAGAATGAGATTTTTCTTTGAGTCAATAGTTATTTTTAAAATTGGCAAAAATTGCGACGCGCGTTTTAATGCATCAGTGTGCGCGGGGCGTAACTCGTTTCCAAATCATGTCATTTAGCCCGTGTGTGAACCTACATACTGTAAGTTAGAAGTGAGGGGTTTGATGGGTACCTACCTATCTACCTACAAGCAATCGAAATTTATAGGACACGAATACGTTATCTTGCATAAAACACTATCGAGCCAATTGTGGGAATTTATTTCTTAACCTTATATAAAACATATCGCGATAATACCTGAGCACAACCTTATTCTGATAAATAAACATAAACACGATATGAAATAACAACACTATTATTTATTCGTAGAAATTATGTCCGATTTTCAGATTCCATACAATTATCATGAAGAATAGGTAGGTATTAATATAATCTTAATTTACGTCATTTATCATGTTATCTGTATAGCATTAGGCTAACGGCAGCCGGCTGTACCGTGTGAATAGAGCCTTAGCTATATAAGGAAGGATATCTATGTTCCTCCTGAGGATTTAAAAGTATAGATTAAAGTACTATAAATAATACAAAAATGAAAATCGTGTACCTAGGTAACTCTGACAACGAAGCTTGGACATTTCCGATAATGTAATAAAATTGTGAATTGGGATAGGTACCTACCTAGTTTATAATAAAATTAGGTAACTAGCTACTAAAGTCTTTGGGCACCTATATTGCTTCATATATGTCAGTAAAGCGAGCTATCCACGTGGCCCAACTACTCTAGGTTCTCTAGCTTCCAAGATTCTCGCTTTTATAATTTTCACATAAACTACGATAATTCCAGAAGTGCGAGTCGCTAGGTAATCATTTTAATTTTTTTATTTATTTTAGATAAGTAGGTAGGAAGATATATTATTTATTGTTAAAAGGTCGGTCGTGGGGCTAAATGTTCGACAAAACGAATTAGTTTAGTGTTCTTATTGCAACAATAGTCTGAGTAGGTACTTTTCCATGTTGTCTATTTCCGGCGTCTATGTTAGATGAAAACAGGATATGAAGAAGAAATGATTCCAACGATCTTAAGAAAATTTGTTTGCTAACTTTCTTGCAGAGTTTGCAATGATTTAGGAAAATGTGTTGTTGAAAACGAAAATCACTCTTTATTTACCTATATGTATGTTTGTGATTCTGTCTAAATCGGTATGATACTCGTACATTCTGTGGTTACAGAAAATCGTTTTTATTGATGAACTGTATTGAAAATAGAAAACTGTATATAAGAACGTAGATTCCCCTTTGTACTAGATACTTATTGATAAACAAAACAATGACGGCCGCCTACAATCGAGTCCATTTCTGAGTAGCTAATTTATATTAGTTCCCATGTAATCATTTCAGCCGTGGAATACCTACATGAATACATAAACATAATCCCCTGTTACTCGCAACCTACGAACAATATGCAGGAAGTTCCCTTAACAGCTTTTATTATTGTTGTTCACAAATTTGTTATAATAAAAGCAGAAAAGTGAGATTCCCACGACATTACATGAACATTTATCGTATTATTTTCACACAAGAATTGCTCTCTCGGCGCGTGTCATGTTCGACAACGTGCACCATATTTCATGAATGAAGAGTCGCAGGCTAGAGCTCGCGCAGAGAACCTATTCGAACGCTTCGTGGCGTAGTCAACATTAATTCGATTGATAAACCTAAGTCGGTTCGGGCAACGAAAGTAGAACAGGGTTTGTCAACATGGACCGTCAGCTGGCCCCGACGATAGTGCTTATCGTCCGCGGGACATAGTCCGCTCATTCACAAGCCTATCCATTCATGCGCCCGCTCCCACCGTACTCCACGCATCAATCTAGTTCTTAAGACGTTTGTTAAAGGGTTCCGTTTCGTGTGTCGTAGGTGGCGGGGCGGTGGGGCGAGGGGTAATGTAGATCGAGGATATCGCGGGGTCAGCGCGGATTGCAGGCGCCCGATAAACGGCTATGGCGTCCAACGCCTCGACTAACAGCCAACGGCACGCACACGGACATGCTCTAAAAAATATAACGTACATAGAATTGAATTATCACCCCATCGAATATTTTCGACATGAATTCTTACTGTTGTGTCGTCGATAAAGAAAATATGTCACAAATAAAAGTTTGAACTGTCTCATTCAGTTGTTGCGTGAATGGTAGTAAACATGATAACGATTTAATGTGACGAGTTGAAAGCGAACACAGTTATTAATGTTTTTAAATGCTTTATAGGCTTAATATACCTACCTAAGGCTGGTACCTACGTAACGCCAAAGCAATTTTTTTTTCGAAAACTAGAAGAGTCCGCCTGGAGTCAATCTACAGTACCTATTCCTCCAAAAATCCGCACCTAGCGGATGAGAGCAAGTCGAAAGGGACCTTTCAAATTTTAAGTCTGAATGTTGGGTCCCTATGTGTTTGCGATATTGTGATGATTGAACCATTAGGTAGTTAACGCTTGTATACATATCACTGAAAGCAATGCTTATCATCTGTAGTGGATGATTTTGACGGAACGACGAAGTCTGGGCATGAATGTACTGTTGAGCACAACAATACTTTGGACAGTAAGAATAACAAGTTAATAAGGAAAATATTTAGAAGGTACTTAGATTATTAAGATATTATTAAGATAGTGTGATTGTGTGATGTGAGTGTCATCGTAAGACTACAAAATGTCAATCACCTTCATTACCCATTTTTATTTCGTTCTTGCTATTAATTACTTGACACCGGCTGAAATACCCGCTAATCGCAGGTGCAACCATTCATAGTATTACACTAATTTCGTAAATAAAGTTCCCAGGGTGTAGGGTAGGTATACATTTGAGACGATTGGGGTATAAACCTTAGGTCCATGGGGGCCGGGTGCCCACCGGATGTTTCAAGGCATTGCGAAACGTCTGCTGATCAGAACGCTGGAAACTATTTTGCACAGCACATCTGCATTGGCATTCAACGTGGCATTGCTGCCAGCGTTCTAGGTACGCTACCACCCGACAGTGATGGGGGACTAAGAGATTTGATATATATTTTTGTTAAATATGACTGTTTTTGTACGTAATCATTGTAAATAATTGTTATGTAAATATTTGTCTTATATTAATAATAAAGTCTAGAAACGTACAATAAAAAATAAATCGGAAAGTAGAATATCAGAATGTCATATTTAATTAACCGACTTCCAAAAGGTTTCACAATTAGACCGTATACCTATATGTTTTTTTTTTCATGCACAATTTCGTTGGGAATGTATCATATCAGAATAATGGTAGGTACCAACATAGCTCGGTTCTACTAATGGCGCCCATCCGCTTCTCACTTGATCTGCATATTACAATGATGAGTAACTGGTCCAAAGTCTCCGTACGTGCGTCTGTAGGTAGATAAGTTGTGTGTGTCACACACGCGTTATTCAATTTGCTGCATTGACACATGTATTGTACTGCCTACTGCCGAGCCGGTGTAGTCTCGTATCGCTTTTGTAGCCTGTCGTTCTTTGGTCTCAGGACTGTTAGGATATTATAAAGTTCCACTATCTGGACCCCAATTCTCGCATGATCGACATCATGTGTTCAGCCAGTGTCAAGTGATTAATAGCAAGGGCAAATTCAATAAATACACACAAATAAAAAATAAAAATGGGTGATGACAGTGACAACGATGGCGGATGAAAAGACTCTCTTTGATGGTCGATTAAATCCCTGCAATACATAAATATTAGCTTCAAGTAATGTACACAAAGCACTTGCTATTGGTCAGAATCTACCACCGGTTGAGAATTTCGCTTCCACTGAGGAGAACTGACAAGAATCTCAGCGGGATTTTGATTTTTTATCAATGTTTAAAATCTGTGAGTCGGTGAATTTCCGCAAAAAAACAGTTCTCATTGCATAGATATGTTTATAAAACGAAAAAAAATAGTTAACATAATGGAATATAATTGTATTAAATAATAGCGTGTATATACGCCAAAGTGCTATTTGGAAACAATATCCGGTATTAGAAGTTGCCCTCCCGACTTTTGACATAGCGATGGATTGACTCATCTGACGTAGGAATAATGTATCATTCAAACATCGAGTGCCCATTATTCACATGTTTATCACCCATTCATAGTACCTATGTGATGACCTATGTGATGTGGTGTGTGTGACGCATCAATCGTGGTTTATTTAAAACGGTTTCATTATGTTGTGCAAAACACACTGTACCAACGTACGCAATTGATAACATGGATTACGGGCTTGGATGTCACCGTTTTGCGCGCAATCTGTGGTATTCTTCACAATGCAATTACGTTTCTGCCAGATAACTTTGAACCTTAAGTTGATATATTTAAAGTCACAATCAGTACGTTACTCGCATTTTAAACGAGTGTAGTAGGTATATAGCGTTTAATAAATGATCGGTTTCGCCTTGCAGTGCAAGTGCGTAATATCGTGCGTATAACTGTATTTTGATAATTGCGGGTTATGACACCACAAGATGCATTATTATACAGGACTTTGGAAACACTAATTAGTTAGTGAGATAATTCTGTTGACATCAAACTGTCAAATATGAATAAATCAATTTCGGCAGACAACACATACTTATCGTATGTACCCAAACTAAGCAAATCTTGTATATGGGTACCATACAACGGACTGGGGTCGATCATAGTTACAACCAGACCAGGGCAAATTCCGAAAAGGCCATTTTACGAAATGTGCCACTGGCGGGAATCGAACCCGCAACACCTAGTTCAATGAGCCGAGCGGCTTATGCTCCAACCCCTGGACAAAACCGTCGTCAATATATTTTAGTTATAATTAATGTATCTAAATCTAGCCACTATTTAGATACTATGTATAACTTTACGTAGGCTCACAAATATTTACAACAAAATCTGGGTCGACTAATCAAGAAAATAGCTTAATATCGTTACTTAAACATATACAAGGTACCTACTTAAAGTCTTTATATGGTTACTAGCTGACCGGGCGAACTTCGTACCTACCGCCTTAGAATTAGTGACATATGAAAGCAGCGCCACCTACCGGGTCCAATTATGAATCTAAACCAACCAGGGCGCCACCCAAACCCATGCAAAATTATTCAAATCGGTCCAGCCGTTTAGGAGGAGTTCAGTGACATACACACGTAGGTATAGTAGAATTATAAAGGTATTGTGCACATAAGAATGACTCTACAAAACCGACTTGGCGGCTCGGCCGTGAAAGGAAATTTTCACATTTATCTGTGAAGGCGGTAACAGTAGAATTCGCATCGTAATAAAATAATTCTAAGTCATCATTACTCTAATCTTTCAGCAGGTCAATGTTAAAAGTCAATTCGAAAGACAATCAGCCGTCTAAGGATGAGCTATAATAATTTATTATCGCCAGCCGAACATACCAACCAATCGTCTAGCTTAGTTACTTACCTATTTATCACACTGGACTAAACAATGAATACTAATAGCGTGACAATTAGCGGACCATCTATTAACGCCATTTCTTTCCGGATTTACTGACGTAGATAACTACGTACATTTACGACGCTTCGGTGTAGTGGTGTGAGCGAAGGCCGCACCTGGTGGTCGCGGGTTAGATTCCCGGCAGCGGCAAATGTCGAAAAAGACGTTTTCGAATGTATGTAAGTAATTAATTGTATGTAGTACACGCTTTGCTTAGTTTCGGGATCATATGATGCGTATGTTTATGTTTTTTGGCGTTATTAAATTGTTAACAAAAAAAACACTCGGAAATATCAAGGAATTGGGAGACAATGTTTGTCTAACCCATCTAGATATACCTAACTAAGTTAAATGCATCAAAAAGACGTCCAAAAAATTTGGACCGAACTTGGTCATATTAGGCACCACAGGTCGTCTAGTCTTATACGTCTTGATATAGACGGTCTGACGTACGTAAACGTCAAAATCATACGCAGAATTGGACGTGTGGATCTGTCAAATGTCAGGAAAAGCTCCCTCTTTTATACAATAATTCGTTGGATATTGTATAAAAGTGTGCACGTATATGTCGAACGTTAGCATCGTTCCCAAGCAAATTGCAAGTGGCTCGAGCGACCGTTCCCGCCAATAATGCCCTCCATTCACTGCCGCACTTATCGATCCCGCGATGTTTCCAACGAGGGTGCTTATCGATCGGACAAAATCCGTCGATTGTGTTACGTCACAGGCGCCATAGCAGAAATGCTAAAGAGTTATCAATGTAAACGGTTTGTTTACTCAGTTAGCCGTAATCTTATCCGGTGACCTCCTTAGACTCTCCCGTTTCGAAATTGTATCGTCGGTATCGCGTGGTGTCCTTATTACTGTCGGCGGAAGTGCGCGCTCGACTCGAATCGTCGGCCAAACGTTCATTCATGTTCTTCGTATTTATTTAGTGGTCGGTCGTACCTACCGCGCTCCTCGAGATAATGACTTCAGAATGTTGAAGCACCTACTTTATTTTTATGTCTATTGCTTTATCTACAGAGGCGATGGTACTTAGTGGAATGACAATTCAGATGCTTTAATTAGTTTAAGCTGTTTTGATGGTGACCGGAAAGGAAAGACAAAGAAATTGGCTACAAAATCCATGTAGAGATAGTATCAATTTGCTAAAATATTTTCTAACTAAAATTTTTCAGGGTTATTATTCCGTCCTCCGTTCAGATAATAAGTTGGACGAATGCTCTCCGAGCAATAGGTTCACATAGTACCCACGAGCATAGCCGCAACACTTTTTTATGCCTATGTACATATTCAAAGCGAAGTCTGACCTTTTCATAAACTGACTCAGTAAATTAGTTGTGAAAGTATTTTGGATCAATAATATAGTGTATACAGTATAATATCGAGGGGTGAAAGGCTATTTGACTCGATAAATTATCTTATTAGGTATTAACTACTATTTATATTAACTTGTGAGTGCTTATAAATTGGAAACATAAAATATAACTTATGATATATCAAGACACACAACTACAAGACTGTTTGCATTTACCTAAGGCGTCAGTCGTTGGACGAGCGGAAGTGGTGAACAGGAGCGGGAGGAAAGGGTCGGCGCACGCGCAAGCTAATTGCCGGGAATTTCGGAGGTCGCCCGATAACCCGCGCTGCGCCGGAAGTCGATAGTGCTTTGATGTATTGCGATGGCGTCCGCTCCCTAACCCAATATACTTCAATAATAAACGGCACCTAGATGCCGCGAGCCCTTTTACGCGATTACACATACTTTGATAAGTATAGTAGTTGTCGTTCTTCAAGTAGGATAAGCAGGGTAACATTTGAAGGTGCGACGGTTATGACGACGGTGGTCTGGTGTAGGGATTTGAGCGTGAGGCCGACTGGCGCATTGTACCGGACGTATTAAATAAACAACGTATCTACATAGTACTTAGATAGGCAATACTTACCACACACCGACAAATACTTCATGAAATATTGAACGACTTAACACGAATCGATAGAAGAGTTAATTAGTAATTTACCCACACCGGTCGCCGAACAGACCTTTTATCATGTTTTCCAATTTACACTTTATTATTAAAAATAAAAAACAGACCTACTATATCAACTTTAGGTACTTGATTGACAAATACTAATAATAAATTAATGAATTATATATTTAATTAATACTGGAGCATGAAGTGGATATATAAAGGAAAATGTCGGATTTGGCAATCCAGCTAATGACGCTCGCAAACCGCGAACAATCGCGGGAAATACCCGTCGCAACCCGGTAAACAAGGGCCCCCAGATAAGCTCCTGTGAGAACGAACATTCACAGTTACGAACCTACACAAGTTCCTCATTATGAAGTGGTTATAGTTAAACAATTGCCTATCATAATATAGTCATAATGTTAGCCTCACTTATATTAATTCTAGGGTAATCATACCTTAGTATCTAGAGCAGGAATCTATCATTCTAGAAGTTGTCGGCAGGCCACAACTTTGATACTTGTCGTCCGACTTGTCATTGTTTATTTAATTAGCAATCACTATTGCATACTTATATTTCAATACAAATATATAATTGCATTTTGTTCCAATGAAAATCAGAAGGGTTTTCGGGTGGCTAGAAACAGTTTCTTCAATCTGAAAGAAGGCAGGCCCTAGGAACAGGCAGCTCTTTTGGGTATATTCTTCGATGGCAGCTAACGCGACAGTTTTGAGCAAAAAAAGATTTCACTCTTAGGTAATCTGAGTAAATAAATCACATTATAATAGCCGTAACGTACTTTAAGCAAAAAAACTGACGCAAGTGCTTTGTTACATCTCGATAGAATTGACGTTAATGTAATAGATAACGAATAAATTGAGTAACGGCCTCATAAAATTTCGTCACTTTTTTATGATAAAATATCAATTTGTGTCAGCTATTTAAACTTTATTAATTTGCCATATTGGAAAGCGATATAGTTCTGGTTTAAGGTTTTTGTAAGATACAGAAGATTTTTAGTTTTCCTTCATACGGCATGTGGTTTGATTCATTGCTGGGCGTCATAAATATACAAAGCTCACTGCATCGACGTTGCGCAGTTGTCGGAAATTGAGCCCTTTTATTTATTTGGGGGATAAAATGAGAAGTAGTTAAGTACTGACTTGTACTTAATCGACTAAAGACAACAAATATGTGTTAAGTTTGGACTAAACATTACATATTTACCTAAATAACAATTGTGGAGAAAGGGACCCACCACTCACCCTCGGAATTGTCAGAATCCCAAATTATAAACCAAATAAATTTGATCGATAATATTACGCCTGATTCCATCAATTATTGGAACGTAGTTCCTTATTACATATTTAGGAACTATATTAACATCTACTGGGGCTTCAATGTTACTTAAAGCACAGTAAAAACCGGTAGGTAGGTAAGTAATTGTCTACGAAAGCAAATAAAGATATAGTTCAGTGGCACAGTTCTATTATCTATGCGGTTACGTATTCCGAGCTACTTGTATCCGGTGACTTCGCCGAGTGCCGCGTATAAACATTATCAGGTCGCTACCAAAAGATAGGGGCAGTGAAATCTCTGTTCAATCCAATATTTTTAACGTTATCGAGTCGACTTGTTACAATTTAAACAAATATGATAAGGGCGTACGGTAACTAGTGTCTGTGCGACTCGTAAAGACTGTTTCAACCGGATGTAAGGCGCTACTCCTAATGAAAATTATTTCACGTTATACAAGAAATCAATATTCGCTGTCACGGCAAAATGAACCATAACTGTTTATGCATAAATGCCAAAATGGAATAGGTACGTAGTATCACTGGATATTAGATACCTACCACTGAAACTGTAAATGGCGGTAATGAAGTGGTGGTCTTCATATGAGTCACCAGTGAATCATTTCACCCGGATGCGGCGTGACCATCTTTAGAAAACTTGACAAAATTATAACCTAAGGTAGTAGTGTTCTGATTATTTTAGAAATTCCGAACACCTTTTCGTAGATATGCCAGTTATCTTGTATTGCCAACTATTTCTAGTTATCTAGTTAGTCTATTATCTAATAGAACATGGTAGGTGTAATAAGCTGTGAGGGCGATAGAGTGGATTGTTTTCGTGAATAATAGTTTTTGCTTCTCAACTAAGCATTATCCTGGTTGCTTATCGGGGTACACGAAGTATATAAACAAAATCATACAGACGTAAGTCGAGTGGTGGAGCGCGCAATATTGTTTGTGTCGTTATCCACAAACAATGGTGACCGCGGCGCGTTCGTCCGCGCGCACGCATCACACTTATCGCCGACCTATTTCGGGTGCGCATAATTAGTAAATACGACGTACATTCGTAACTGATCAACTAATCGTGCAACGCAGGTACACGACTTAATACGTATTACGAAATAAGACCGCGTCACCGATCCCTCGCCTGTTTGTTTTTGAGACATAAAATCGATAACTCGTTCACACGTAGAGTACAAACTACACTTCAGTCCATTATAGATTATTATTATACCGCGTCATCTGGCGTTCGTTCATAAAGCGTTGCTACTACAAGTGAATTGTTACTTACCGCGCGATGAGGCTCGCCACATACGTCTGAAACAGAAAGTATGTACATGAATAAACACAAAAACATTAACAACTCAGACGTAATTACACACATTCGTGTTGCTCGGGTGTCGCAGATATGCATATGTAAACGTTTCGGCGCAAAGCGATTTGCAAAAGGATTTAAGGATAACGCGCTTTTCGGTGAAGGTGGCGGTCGTGTTATCGAGGCTGGGCCGCCGTTCCGTGTTCCAGAAACGTTGGAAGCGGGCCGTCGTCGGGCAGACAGTTTGCAATTAATCGATTACAATAATTGAATTACGCAGTGACGTAGTGACAGCTGCGCAAGCGGCGGCCGGTGTGTGCGCAGGTGGCGTGCGTGACGCGCTCTGCGAGAAAATCAAAGGAAAACCCACGCGCTCGTCTCGCACCGCAATCGACACGTTTTCATTTGCAAAATATTGGTGTTACCACCTGTAATCCGGTTATAATAATGTATTCTGCGATCGCCGGGGCGCCAGGCTTATTCAACTTTTTCAAACTAACGAGTCGCATGACATTGGAAGTTGGAAAATGGGTTGAAATAACGATGAAACTTAACATCTAATCAGAGGCCTTTGTGTCTAAGTATATCCTTTATTTTCGTATACACCTGTCTATAGTACTTTATAGAACTACATGAAACACCTATTAGGGCAACATGACTGGGAAAAACTATTGGAATGAATTAACTAATAACGTACCTACATTACATTAAAACATAACGTGTTTAACAAAAATAAAATAAATGTTATTGGACAAAGACTAGACCCTATTCTCTGGAATAAAATTAACTAAAATCAGATTCTGCCAGAACGATATAACTATCGAGGCTTAATAGCGAGCCACTGCTTCCCACTGGTCCGAATTTCTGGTGTCAAATGCTAGCCGTAGTCCACTCTTCTTTATACTTCTATTGTTCCTTCTACGTCTTCAAACTTTGAACAAGACACAGAGATTCTAGTATTTTCTACAACTTGGCAGTTGGCAACTATGTTAGTTCTGTACCTCGCATAAGGCATATACTTCATAGAAAAAGGTTATAGAGACAGAACATACTTAATAGAGCCTACTGCCCACGTAAATTCTCAAACGTTAGATAGTAGCCCATAGGTAGCCCAGAAAAGATATCAACATTTGATATTCTTAGGGATCTTGCAGAGATAGTCAAACCACGTCAATGTGAATTGAACACATTTAGATAATTTCAAGTGTCAGTCAAGGAGACGTTATCATATGCAGGACAATGTAGAGCTTGTAATGTTTTTGGTGATTTGTTAGGTAGTATAAGTAGGGCACAACAAGGGCTTTTACCTATGTCTACCATGGATAATAATATTATATTGCTACATCTTTGCGATTATATGCTATAGGTGCACATATAAAGCTCAAGTTAAAGTGACCCAACGTATTTATAGTCGACTAGCTTCAACGAGCTACTAAAACGAGCTACTTTGATATAGGCAGGCATACCAAAACATAGATGGGTAATCTCATATTTATGTAACATAGAGCAACATAGGCGGGTCTGTTCCCAACTCTACATTGTTGCTCAAATTCATTTTGCCCTGCAATTTCCAACCGAACAGGGGATTTATATGTAAATTATAGAGACAAATCAGATGCAGTTTGTGAGACGATAAATTGTAGAGTCTACAGGAGACTGCTAAATCGACTGGTTCCATCTGAAAGATGTATGATTTATGAACACAAGATAGCGGCAACAAAATTAGCTATGTGAGTTGTTTTATTTAATTACTTCTGACTTTTGTTAAAGATAAGTTCTTTGTTGGGCGTCCCGTCATCATAGGGGTAGGTTTGTGTACAATATTAGGGTAAAATCTACCTAATGGAATATAAAAACTTACTGTACCCCGCAAACTAAGTTCTATGGACAAGTGCAACAGACCTCGCACTGTATTATTCGATCACGTTGTCTCATTTGATTGGGAGTGATGGGTATAACATGTAGAGCGTTCTTAATGTACAGACATGTTGCATTTATTTTTGAAGTAGAGATGTATTTAAGTATCTATGCAGTGGGGTCTGTTCTGTGCCAATATTTATTGGGAGCCATCCAATAAAGTTAGAATTTACATTAGTATCTAATAATATCTTCTCTATCTGTACCTTTAGGTATAGATACAATACAAACAAAGAGAGGGGTTGGGGGTTTGATTCCCGCTAGTGCCTAATTTTGAAAATGATCTTTCTTGGAATTTGCGGTGGCCTGGGTATAACTGGGTTCGCCCCAAGCCAATGGTATTCGTAGTACAAGCATTACTTAGTTTGGGATCATAAGATGAATATTTGTCGTCTGGCGATATTTATTTATTATTTTTTTTATTTACTGTACAGTTAGGAAGTCAAAATATTCAATAACTAATAAACATCCTTTTCCTAATCCTGGTTTTCTGTTCGCACCAATATAAAGTATACTAAGCTAGGTATGTTGCCATCCTTCTCACGGTCGTACTGTATAAGCAGGATACCAATTTTTTGTACACTGTCATTGTGTTTTATTGTAGTATCTACTTATTTTTATTATTATTCCTAACTTAAGAAGAACCTAATAATGAATACAGTAAGTAGGTATCTTATGAGTACCTTTAAGTACTTAAAGTCTATAATAAGATTATATTACTACCCGATGGAAGATTTAAATAGTTTCGAGATCCCGAATATAATTTCAACTAAAAATGAAAAAAAAATGGATTTGGTATAAAGTAAAAATAATTAAGTGCCTTCTAACTAATTTAATTTTGTTAAGTAAAATAGCCATAGTATTATTTCACGTATAGATTATTTTAATTTTTTTAATAACAATGTATTGCTTATCTATTATTTTAATCTTTAATAATTTCCAAATTCCAGTTTGCCGGTTGGACACTAAAACAAACTTACTAAAACATTATTTAGTAAAAAAGTACCAATCTGAACTAGCTATTAAAAATGCAAATTTCTCTTTTTAATTTAAATATAATATTTCTTTGTACATTACATTAGGAATCATATATCCAACGTATCCCTAAAAAAATCTATTCAATTTATTAAATTAAACAATCAAAATAAAATTGCCAGGTTGTATGATACGCGCGTGTGTGTATGGGTGTGTGAGTGCGCGCGCGGCGGCGCGCGGTAGGTATGGCGAGAGGCTGAACGGGGGCGCGCACACACACAGCCGCGCGGCGGCCAATCGCCGCGCCTCTTGCACGCACACCACCGCGCACCCGCGCCGCCAAAAACCTAGTTTTCTTACTAAAAGCGTGTTCATTTTGTGCACGTTTAGGGTGTTGGCGCCCCCGCGCACGCCACCAGCCCTCGGGACCACCGCTCCTTGCATTATTGCACCACCGGAACATTTAGAAAAAAAAATACAAATATTCGCAGTGCCGCGGCGGCCGCGCGGACTTTGATGAATTTTCATCATTTTTCCAGATCTTTTTTCCGGGATTATATTTTATACCTGGATAGCTACCGGTACCCGCTTTCCAATGAATATAAATAGAGCGAGAACACTAGAAGTAGGCTTGAGATATTTGACTTGCAACTCTACATTTGTTCCGTCCGGCCTACTTCATGATGTATAAAAAAATATTGACTTTTTATAAATTATTTTAGTAAAAAGGGAGTCCCGGGATCGTTTTACTTAGTGACATTCGCGATTGATCCGTTTGTTGAGGTGTAAAGGCATGCGCGCGGGGGCCCGCCCAGGCGGCGGTGGCGCGGGCGCGGGGCGGCGGCACCGCTGCGCCCTCGCACACACACATTACTTCTAAAAAAAAAACTTTCTCACCCTAAACCTTTTGCCACCGACGTGTAGGCGCAAGCCTGTAGATCACTTTTCTGTAGCAATAATTTCGAAATATCAGCACGCGTTACGGGGAAAATTGTTGAAAATTTTCCGACCTCATCGTCGGTTAGATGTCGAACCCGCGGCTCCTGCAGCACTGTGCTTTATAAAAATTGCCTAAAATTATTCCAGGATATGTTTTTTCTTTATTACATATTGCATTAATCTGTTTATTTAAACGTAGAGTATTTTTTTAAATTTACGAAAATATTGGGGCGCGCCTATACTTTAGTCAATGGACACGAATCTCCATAAGTGAGTATGTAAAAAATATTTTGGTTTATTACTGGATGGTGTACTCAGCGAAAGTGGGTCCATGGTGTGTCGGTATTGTTGGGCTTATGGCTGCGCATGTCAAGGGGCGCGTATCCCGTGGCGACGCGGTTTTGCGCCAGGACCTACAATTGTCGTATAAACATGGGACTGCACTCACTTGCGATTTATCAATAATATTACTGCTTTTGCTCTCATACCATATTTCAAGAGTACCTTCCCTAACAAAACAATGAAGTGTCAAATATATTGATAATAATATGTTTGACTCTATGGATATCTACCTAGTTAAATAAGCCCCACAAATCGGCGCCAAAGAAAAAAATGTTGTAAATCCCATATAGAGTTTCGATTTACCATTGTAGAGTGGTTAATATTTAATCTATGTACCGTTTGTTACATAAAATTTGTCTTATATACGTTTATAGAAATGATAGTTATGTAAAACGTAGTGGGTCACCTACTTAACTAAATACCTATTGATTTTAAATTAATTTCTTAAATTGTGCTTGTTAAAAAATAAATACATACCTAGTATCAAAACAATCGAAACGTTTTGAAATATTTTTAACCCGATTTAATATATTCTACACTTATTTAAACCTTGAATTGCCGTTGCAAAATTAATGCCTACTCATTTTTATAAAAAAAAACCATAAGAGTATAAAGTATCTAATGACAATGTGAAAGAAAATAATACGAGTAGATACAAAAATATGTGATTAATGTTATAAGAAATGATTTAAAACTGGTGTTATTGTTTGACAGGGTTGCCACTTACCGTTACCCATTTGACATGGGTAGGTACAATTAGTATAAACTTATGTATCGGTTTTTTAATAATACTTACTATCGTATGTTCCTAAAACTTTCTATTAGATTTTTAGATATCGTTAACATATTGAATGCTAACATAATTTACTTAAAACAATATTAAAATAAAAAAATAAAATTGAAGATAAAAAAATTGAAATGTTTTTTTATAATAAACTATAACAAATAAAAATATTTTGCGACGCAATTTTAGTTTAACACTAATATATATATATATATATACATAGTTGAACACATTACTGAACTGATTTTCTTTGTTAACAAATTTGACAAAAAAACACCAATAGATATTATTGGAAATTATAAGATAAATGGACGAGGTTACTAGGTAGAATATTATGATATATTAATAAGTATTTTAATTTTAAATTGCCTGATGGACGCATATTGCTTACACATATTTTGTATCATTCTGTATGCCTGTGGCATCCCTAGATCACGGTGGGCTCAAGAATGTTATCAGCCCGCTAGCCCGCGTTGTTCCGGGAACTCCGGGATTAATCCTAGAGGCGCAAAGTGCGCCACAGGCCGTCCCGCGCGCGCGCCCGCGCCCCCGCCCGCGCCGCACGGGACGAGACGCCATCGCACTAATGTTTAGCCTTCCATAATCACCTCAATAACTCTATTTTTTAATGCTAAGTTATCCAGGATGGTTTTTTTTTATGGCAGATTATACAGGATGTATCTTATAATGAGCATTCCTTCTGGGGTTATGTCTAAAGTAGGGTTATCGGAAACGATTAATTAAATAACATCCTTTAACTTTGAACCCCTAACTTTCTAGTATGTTCGGGATGATAAATACTAAACGTACTCAATGCATTGTTCCTTAGGAAACAAAATAAAAGTAACACTCAATGGATTCTATATTTTTAGATACTTTTCACTAACAATAGTGTGATTTTTGAAAGATGACATTATTCATTTTAATTCGTCTATCTAGTGTATTAATTAGTAGTAGAAACATTTCGAGCGAAACAAATGTATAACAATGTATGAAAATTTCATAAAAGCTACCTTAACTCAAGTACATAGAGTCCCGAATTGGGATGAAATCGTCTCGGTCTATAACGAAAATTATAAATGCGCATGCAAACGTGAAGGTCTAACGACTATAGTCTATGTGACAGGCTCTCCTGCAGGTTGTAGCCGTAAGTAGCCATACAATTAATTACCATACAGCTGGAAGAAGGAAGGGGTGCCGGTGCGTTGACCCCGGGAGCCCGCCATCGCCCGGCAATTGTTATTTTACCGTATCCTCGTACAGACTAAACGAACACAGACATTCTATAGTGGCGCCTACACTATCGTTCCTTCTTTCCTATTTAACCGCTGTACAATAAAGAAACGCAACGGGATAACGAGCAACTTTCATAGCCTCTAATCTGTACACATAAGAATATCGCCAGACTACACATACGCATCGTATGATCCAAAATTAAGCAAAGCTTGTACTATGGGATTCCATTTAACTAGGCCAGGACAAACTCCGAAGAGGTCTTTTCCGAAATTTGCCACTGTCGGAAATAGAACATGCAACCAGCAGGTTCAGTGATCCGAGCTGTCTTCGCTTAAACCACTACACCAAGCCGTTTTCAGAACTACTGTAGTTTGGATTAAGCGGCAAAATTTGTAATATATTAATAAAGGACCTGTTTTGACCATTGATTACTTATATTTGTTTGGTTTACTAAGGATTTCATTCCACATGGTAGTATTCTGTGGCTATGTCGGTAATAGGTTGGTACGCAGAACATTCAAAATTGAGCTGATATTCAGGATGTTTAAGCATAGAATACAGATAAATAGATTCAGAAAATGTTCATTTTTCATGTACCTATAAATTACTTTAAATGCTGTTAAAAATTATTTCATTTTAAATTGTTAGTTCTATGAAGCAGACAATCTTCAAAATAAATATTTTAATAAGACGCTTTAAAGTTTCGTGCAGCCTATTAGATCTTAAGAGCAGCGGGATGTGCTTGCGATAATAAAATATGTATCGAAGACTTTCATGTTTTGTCTACTAAACTAACTCTACCATAGGTTTATACGTCCTCTTTGTCTATGAGCCACTAGTCACCTAGCGTTAACGTGGAGTATTTCTATGGCCATTTTTACTTCCTTGGTTGACAGCCGATAGGGAGAGTATTACAGTTGGTTCTACAAATATTTTACGTAAAAGCTGATGACTACAGAGTGTACATCTGCTTATCCTCAAAGCCTATAGAAATTCTATAAGACACGTAATCCAATGTGACACGTAATATACTTAGTTAAGTATTTTAGCTCCAGCTAAGATGACTACCTAAGACGACTATCAAGATACCTAGTAATCTTGGCTAGAAGGGCTGTTGAGATGCCTATTTAGTTCAGCCATTTAACCGATCGTTTGCGGTCGTTCGTTTTGTGTGTACAACGCGATACGCTCACCTGCCATTTGAATTTTTGGAATTAACAGTAGAGAGGTGAACTATAAGCTAATAACTGTTGTAATAATAATAATCTAATAACTGTAAAATAAGTTATTGTAACTTATTTTTTAACATTTTGTAACCACTATATCTTATTTTGAGTTGCTGCCATAAAGTTGTACGCGATGTTCAGGCTTCAAGAAAGCTATAAGTAGAGAATATTAGTAGTTAGCTAAAATTGTATTGTAAAATAAAAACCATCTATGGTAGGTATATGTAAATCGAATAAATAAATTCACCGTTTTATAAGATCACGTAGACGCGTTTCGTGCAATCAGTTTCAAAACAAATCACGCTCAAGTTTCGGTGAAATGTATTTTACGGTTCAGTTACGGTTACGTCGTAACATGTAGGGCAAAAAACTGGACAAAATGAATATAAAATCTATACTTATCGCCTTTCTATTGATATAAATAGCCCGTTTTTTGTGACAAATTGCATAATTGTGACAAAATGTTTGTAGAGCAAGCACGAATCTGATTTATGTTACCTATCTACCTCTACCGAGATGTTGTTAGTTTTATTTATCTTCAGAAGTTCAAAGGCAAATTACGTATATTAATAAATTTCATGGTATACTAAATTAAAGTTTATTTTCCAAACTATACAGCTTCGGAAGCTAGCAGTAGGAAGTAACAGCCTTATCAATTTGATACCATTAAATACGTAACCTACTAATAATCTAAATTATACTTAAACAGAAAAAGATCTGTAAACTCAACGCAACTTCAAGTAGAAGAAGGAACTTCAAGCAGGTAGATATGTACCTTCCGGAAAAATTTAACTAGATTTCTGTTATAAATTAATTTGTCTACATTTGAATTATCTACTCCTTTCTGCACACGTGGGGCCACTCACGACAAAAATTAATTGAAACAATGTTCCGACATTATACTCACTATTTATGTGTTATATCCACGCATTTTTAATTGTAGCCAAACATTTTATTAGCTTTTATATAATTTAGATCGTTGATAATATGCCTTCTCTGTGAACACAGAAAGTTCATAATTAATCACGATCAAAGTAAACAGAAACTTAGTTAATTGTAACGGAGTCATTAAGTGAGACTTTTATTACTGTCCTTGATTCACCCGAGGGAAGCGAAGGGCGGAAATAGAGTTACACACGTGTTCCACAGGCGACGATAACGATGCTTTTCCATGCTACTGCTAAATATAACACATTTACTTATTCAAAACTTAACTTTATCACGGAGGGGTAAGACTGAAAGTGTATCGTAAAGTCATTTTCGGTCCGATAACGAAATGCATAGTTCTGTGACGGGAAAAATATAGGTAGTCATTGTAAACGTGGAGGAAAATGACACCGGCGTTTAGCGAGTACTTACGCGTTGCACGTGGAAGTAGGTTCTGAGTAAGCGAGGTATGAGAGCTAAATACCTACAGGCTATAGGCATGAGTGAGCGCTGACGCGGCCGCATGGCGGCGTGCCTGCCACGTCGCGTCGCGTCGACGTCGCCGCCGCGGCGCGGTCCTCGCCGTGTTAACAATACCGAACTATCATATTTTCCTTATTGTAGGCATGCAGCCATGCGGTAATAACAGAATGTGTTAAGTAACTGAATAGTTTTAAAGTAATTTTTACACTTTCGGAATTTTTCTACATTTTGTAGACAACTAAGAGATTTCATCGCATCGGTATAAGAATTCATCTTTACCTCCGATGTCAGATATTATGACCTCGATAAAGGCAGCTATATGCTAACTGCAGTCAAGAATAGTTGGTGCATGAACAGAATCAGAACCGTTGGTTATTGATTATAACCGCGTGATACCATTCTAGAAGGGATTCAAAATCCGAATTGTTTATTATTCCTATTACCTATTCATTTTAGCGGGCCACCGTTATTTTGATCCCGGTAAAGTATTGTGTACAATCAATAAAGAGCATAACCGGGTAAAGTATGTACAACCGTCATCCTACATCCATATAACAGTTACGGGGATTATAATATCGTCAATATTTCTCGCTTGTGCTGTAGCTTTTGCGTGTAATTCTTAACGATTGTACATTCCTTTCGGAAAGATCGTAAGAGCAAGATCGTTAATATGTAGGTACAGGAGTTCTTCAATCTATGATGGATAGGTATGCCTAGTATCCACTGATTGGTTAACACTATTTCCTGTTATCAACACAAAGATGACTATCACGAGCCGCAGCTCTACTAGCTCTACTATCTCCAACAAAATACCTATTTAAGATAAAAAAATGATACCGAGCCAATAGATTACCAATCACTTTTGGAAGGTATTATATACATACATAATCAGAGTAATCTATTCCACGCCTACCTATTATATCTCTTATGTACTTGTACATAAAATTGATTATAGTTATCAATACAGACCGAATGTGCAAAAAACTATTCGCCGACATGTGGCGTGTAAACCAATCTATCAAATTAATGATGAACCTGGAGATCGAAGTAGATGGTTGCGCTTACCAAACAAAGATTTTAAGTTTTCTGAAAGGTTTACTATAATTGTTTTCGGTTTTCAAAAAAGTCGCTACACTTGCTTTGGCCAGAATTTAAGGTGTCATGATAACACAATTATATGGGCTTTCCATGGTTTATAACAGAGAAAAGTGGAAAAGAAGTCTGACAACGGTAGAAGCCATAATACTTTTGTTACCCAATTGCTATATGAGCTATTGTTACTTTTTATCTAGCGGCGCTAACTGTAACGGATCCTCTTGATCTCCCGACTAGGGTAAAAATCTTGTAAGGACCTTACAAGATTTTGCTGTAAATTTTAGACTTTGGTTTAATTAGTAGATATGAGTTTTTTTGGTGAATATTATTTTGTAGGTGGATAAGGCTTTATTTTTGTCTAATCTTCTGATTTATGAGTCTGGATGATTCTTCAAAAGTTAATATTTGCTTCATCTATTCTTTCCGATCATGTCTTCTTCGGTTGGTACCGTTCCTTATCAATGCCGATTAGAGTACTGACTGTATTCTGACTTCTTGGTTGGAATGCCAACCACTGGTATAAGTTCTTTAGTCGCTTTTAGAAGAACAACTTGCCTATTATTTTTATTTAATTATAAGTGTAAAGAGACATAATTATCTAAAAATACGTAATAATTACATTCAAATTTTGTGCAAAAACTAGGTGATTTTGTTTTTCTTTAGCAAAAACACTGTATCTGAATATTCATAAGGATCAAAGTATTCGGACTGATTAAGATGAAATCCAGAAAGTTCTTCTGATCAGTTCTGAGTCATGTCTAATTTTCGGTTAGGTACATTACTACCCGTCGACCACTATCACTACTACTGTATTGCAAAAATATCTTGTAATTGAGAATTTTATCGATTTTGCAGTCAATAAGAATGAATACACAATAATGAATACTGAAGCATTTATTACAAATTAATATTGTCGTCAAGTGTTCGTTATAAAGAGTTTTGCGCTATGTGTAAGTAGGTACAATAAGTGCGGAAAATGAGATTGGTAACTCATTAAAAATTAAACTTTGTTGCATTTGCGCGTTGTTACCAATTAAAACAATAGATTGCGAGTAGGTGCGTAGTCAATTTCCCTAATCGGACGGCGCGAGTGCGCGTGCGGCGGCTGCCTACTTGGGGCCGCGAGGGTGCCGTTACCCACGCAGACACGCCTCCTAACGCACACCAACCGCTTATTAAACGATATTGGTTATACGTTATATTAATCCCAGCACAATACCTCTGAAAACTAAAAGATTCCCGAGTCTGCGCTCTCCAGCAGCCCCGGGAGGTACCAAGCTCCGCATGGTTTCAGGGAGTCACTTCGACTGTCGCTGAAAACTTTTCTCGGAAAGTTCGGCCTCCTTACCCACACGCCGACATGTGAACTAATCGTTATACATAAATAAAATACACACATTTACAAGTCCACACATGCGCACAATACGCCCCGTAGGTAGGTATGTTTCTGCCATTGCGAGGATCACAGAGAGGCCCCAAGAATGTAGGCACGGTACATTGCGTGGAATGTTCTGTTTGGAGCGATGACGATTCTGTCGTGGTGGGTCGTGTACGTGTTATAATTATGGAAAATGTAGATAATGCTAGTGACCAGTGCCTGCATAAGGAGTAGTGTGGGTATGATCTATTAGAGCGTGGTGCGCGTGTGTGCGTAAGGCCCACCAACAGCCACAGTCGAGGTTATCAATTTATAAACCGTAAAGTAAAAAAATGCGCATAAATGCGTACTGCGCTCATAAATTCTCTCTGATCACGTATCTAAGTATTATTTACAACCTGTGACGTAATCGTCGGCGGTTGAATTTGTTTTAACCGTCATCAACGTTTTATATCCCATACCTATAAAAGTTCAAATTAAAAACTCGGTGAGAAACTCTTTGCACTGAGCTCTGTGTCAAAGTGATTATTTATAAACATGAATAAGTGTTTCCATTGAATTGTATCTATTTATTATACTGCTTTATTACATACACCAGAAACCGAATTATCCTTTGCGTGCTACAGGCGCAACTTTCCATCAGACTTGACATGAGAAGAAATGCGTGGAATTTTATGAAAGTTAGTAGGTACTCAATTTTATTAACTCGTCGCGATCTGCAGCTGTTACGTTATCCGTCGTTTATTTGACCGTTAAATTTAAAATTCATGTCTCAATCGTATCCGCTTTGAAACGAACCGCGAATCTCATAAAGTCGTAACGTAAAGGGAGTATTACGAAACGTCAAGTAGTGAATCGTTTTGCAGGAGAGTGAGAGCACGATAAGAGGTTGCATCGCTATGCAGGCTGCGGGCAGGCAGGGACGCGCGGCGGCGGCCGGCGGCGCAGCGGCGCAACAGCGGTGCGACTGCGGCGACCGCCGGAGGAATGCGACAGGTAACCAATTCCAGGAAGGCCGCGGCCCGTTACCGCGCCGAATATCTCCGGCAGTCAAACGCGCCGACAAGTGCGGAGGCCACTTGCGACAACACCGTCCGATGCGCCCGCGCCGCCGCCCCCACGCCCCGCACCACCACCCGCACCCGCCCGCTCCACTGCATTCCATACGACATTGGGTTAGAAACCAGTCGAACGGACTCGGCGCATTCATCTGCAGTGTTGAGAATGTACACCTGAACCTCCTTCGTCTAATATCGCTTCAACGTTTGTGCCACCACCACGAACGCGGCCGGCTTGGCCTGTGCCGTGGTGTTAAATGGGTATGTTTGTTGGTCTGAGGCCATGGGTCTGACTCGAGTCACGGCCCGTGACGCTCGTCGTGACCTGTAAAGACACTTGGATATCTAATTGATATCGAAATGAGTTTAACTCGCTCGCCCTACACGGAAACGGATGAACATTTCGTTATAGCTTTTTTAATTACGCTACACGATAATAAAATAGTAAGAATCCATTAAGTTCATTGTCGGCATGGAATGATGACATTTATATCCATTAGCTGAATAGCGAGATCACTTTACATTTCTCGTTTCAAGAAAAGCAACTAATCGCACGTTCGCCGCGGTGCCGATAGTTAACCGTCTCGAATACTAACGGCTCTACAATGTATCGAACACAAAAATGAATTCAAAGTTACATTACCAGTTAACGTCTAACAAGAGGGTAACATGACAGAAATTAATCTAAATTCGTTCTCGTCGGCCGAGAATTTTGAAGTCGACCCGAACAAATTCATTCACATAATAATCATTCATAACGTATACAAGGACACGTCCAAGGGCCGTTCATTCATAAACAAGCTACGTTTTCTATTTTGATGAGACGAAAAAAAACACGATGAAGTTTCTGGGCCAAATGTGTTCCTTAATAGAGTTCGGGGAGTCGCGCGGGATATTAGGGCTATGACGGACGAAGCTCTCAGTTCCGAATCGTCCGTTGTACGGCGGCGTGTCACTGTCGGGTAGCGGGGCCGGGCTCACATGTGGCGCCCATCACGCAGGAAACGTCAATTTGTTTCCTGATTACATTATCACATTGTAATTATGTGAGAGGATATTAGAGAGTTGGGATTGAGCGTTTCGTGTGAAACTTATCTTCAGACGCATTGAAGACGAATGGAAATCACATTATAGTTATTTATTTTAAGTTGTAAAAATTTGGACTATGGGCATATCCATACATACTTGAGTCTCCACAAAATACGGTTTATCTCAAATGATTCTTAAGGTGCTGATAGAAATGAGTCGTTTATTTTAAATAATACGAATTGTCGGTAAGGAAATTGAAATATCATAATGTCAGATTCATATTTTGGTATTAAGTAAATCGTAAAATGTGAACATGACATTAGTAACGTTAAGTGTACATAAAGAAATAATATTTTAGTGTGGTATAAAAATGTGAGACGATGATGATGGTCTGGAGAAAGATGATCGTTAGAGAGTCGCAATGATAACCGTTGAACGGTGCTGCCATCTATAACTTCCTTGGTAGAAAACTTTATAAACAGCAATCATTCTCTACGCTCAAAATTATTGAAAATTTGGATTAGTACGTAAGGTATTCAAGGTTAGACAAAAAAAAATTGGCAACCCTTTAAATTTGATTTTAAAAATGCGACGTTCGATCCGGGACCGGATCATCTCTGCCTTCTAACTTTTATTCACCTACCTACTAAATAAAACCTTTACGTATCTATTACTTACTTAAGTCAAAATAAATTAGGGGACTATATATAATTTTATAAAAATAGCCACTCTTAGGTACACATATGGAATATTTTTTCAGCTAAGTTTAAAGTCAATAATATTTCATGCACGGGGGGACGGAACAACCCCCGATTTATAAATATAATAGATAAATGACAAGTCGAACGCTGCGCTGCGTCGCGACGGCGGCGTGCGCCACATGGGCCGCGGGGCGCACCGGAAATATCACCGCGATATATTCCGAGTAGATCGCCCCCTGCGATGCATCTCAATCATCCACTAATAAGCAGACGGAAGGAAAGTAATATAGACAAAAGTTTAAAAATAAGCCAGTCAGGAATAGATGGAAAGGTGAGCTTGAGCGCGGCGGCCTCATGAGTTATAAATACGTGCGTGTGGCGTCGCCGGGCTGCCTACGCGCGCCCTACCGGCGCCCGCGCCGCCCGCCCGCCCGCGCCACGCACCACCATGCACACCACGGAACAACATGAGCACGCACCTAACACATCACCCACTTCAGTCATTTCCTTACTTCAACAATTTTACTGAATGTCATATATACCATTCATCTAAAATGTCTATGCAATAGAAATTACGATATTTAATTGTTATTGGGTACTGTGCATTTTTGGACAGGTGTATTAGATAATTGTGCTTACCTAGGCGCGAGAAAAGACGATTGCGCTCTACTCTAGAATGTATCTACACTGTATTTAGGTATCGCATAATTCATCTAAAGTGTATATGTTCTAGTTTAAAATGTCTTTCCACCATCTTAGTAAATAACGATATTTAATTCGTATGAGAGACGTAGTTGTAACAGACAATTGTGTTCAGCTAGGCACGAGAAGGAAGACAATTGTGCTCTACTCTAGGATGTACTCTACCATCCATATCCCCTTGGTTCTTAGTTCATCCAGTCTAAACTTGGTCTTGGATAGTCTCCTAGTAAACTTTAAACTTTCAGAACAAATTCAAGAGGTTCCTCCTTATTCATTCTCTCTACCTATTGCTAGATCATATTGCATACTGAAATTTTGGGTTTATTTTGAGTACCTGAAAATATATTTACTCCTTGCCCATTAGAACCTAATATCAGATTCATGACAAAACTTTGAAAAATATAATGACGACTGAAAATAAGACTAACCCGGAGTATCCTTATTGAATTCAAATGGTTTATGAAATTGCACCCTGATCACACTGGTCCGAGTAAATACACTTGACTTTTTTATGTTCTTTATAAAACATACCTACAGATTGAATATCTGTAACTAAAGGCGCGATCATGCTTCAAAATTCGCTCGCGACATCGATGACATTCGTCGAAAAATGTGCTTCTTCTATTCGTTAATACAGTTCGTTTTCGCAATGACAGAATATTGATCGCGCACACTTCAATGCGCCCCTGGACACAGTGCTTTAGTAAATAACCCTAAATTAATTTTTGGTGTTTTATATTGTATGGTATGATCCATTCACTGTGAATCACGGTACAACGGTACAACGGTACAGGGTACGCGGTACAATCTAATAAAGCAAACTGGAATGCGCTCTACCAACCGCTAACATAACGCTTTGATTGGAATCTTCCATGGCGCTTTCAAAACTTTGTAAGGTGGCTTAAAATAATCGTACACCTTGAGTTTGAATAAGGATTAACAATTTTCATACAGAATATGGTTTTATATTCTTTTTTTCACGAACCTAACTATTTTGGATTAAAGTCAGTACTGTGGGAATGCCACCTTCGTGGGTATTCTCCAGCGGTTTTGATATTTTTCAAATGGTATTGCTGGATCACAGACTAGGTAAAGTAAATATATTTTCGTGTCTATACCACCGATCGCACCTAATTGCAAGTCAACTAAATTTGATAGCATTAAAAATATTGCCGTCTCGCTCATACATTACGGCAATGATAAGAGCAGAAATACGCTTAGTTTGGTGCAGGGAATGCTAACGGATGAGCAATAGCAGAGCGTTACGTATGGAAGCATTCCCATAAGCTGATGACGCGGACGGATTGCACCGGATTGGACTCCTGCAAACTAACAGCTCGTGTGTATGCTTCCATACCAATATAGCTGAAACGTGAAAGTGCTAGATTTATTTGAATGCTGATAAATACGCATAAATGCTGACAATTGGTTTCAGCACAGTTTAATTATTCTCTTGCACCTCTTGAAAACTGTAACGACCTTTCAGCCGCAGAGGTTAAACTACATGTTATACATAAGGTTGTATTTGGAACTGATAGAAGAGAAATTGTAATAAAAGAGGAGGTTGGTAGACTTTTGTAAAGTACCTTAAAACATCCATGCACATCAACATTCCTAGGAATTAAAATATGGCCTGTAAACTGCATTTAACACATAAAAGAAGCATATTTTCAGCGAAATGTCATCGAAGACGCTAGCGAATTTAGTCTTTTTGACGCGGAAATTTTGCCACAGATACTCATTCTTTATGACTATGGGTACAGAGTAAATTTTTAATACAAAGTCATTTGAATTCACTTGCCTCGGTATGTTCAAGGCGTAATAACTAAAACTTTGACGCACCAACATTGTTATCATTATGAAATTAGGAAGCAATAATGGTGTGTTTACCATACGTGGGTACCATATCTGGGCGAACTCATTTCATATGAAATTAGGACGGCAACACACATCGAACGTACTCAGATAGTTTTATAGGTCGGGTTTAGCTTTATATTTATACATGTATGTATAATAACACACATCTTGATATGTTTATTGTGTTTTATAAACGTTTTTACATGATTGAGAAATGCTATTTTTAAACGGAGTAGATGTAAAAGTAGCACAGAATCCCATTTTGTTCTCGCCCCGGTCTTGGGATGACTAAAGTTGATTAAAAATAACATTAGAAGAAACGCCAACAATGTTCGAGTTATGTGCTTATGGATACAAATATGGGTTGTTACAAGGTTAGGTTAGATACATTTACCTATATTCATCCCGTAGGCGTTGGTCCTAGGTCTCTGCAGTAGACATTTAGGTGTGCAAGAAAATAAAAAGTGTTTAACTAGTTCCTTACTTTTTGTTCATTCATAAGTTTTGCTGTTACTCAATCGATGTTTTGTTAAAAAAGAGTAGGTATATCTTTAAAACAAATCTCAGCATGGTTAGCAAAACAGGAAAGTCACCGATTATGTCGCACTGAGTCTCTATCTCTTTTTTGTGTTTCATATGAAACGAGAGATAAGTCATTTTTTCTTTTACGAGAGTAACAGAAAAAATGTCATATCTCACATTTTGTATGGTTACAATAATAGCCTATCACACCTTGATGTGTTTTATTTATGTGTAACAGTAAGCGTATACAGCACGAGACTAGCTAAACCTTTTTCACAATGGGTATAACAAGTCTGCAACTCTTCGTAAAAAGCTTTATGATGGCAGATTATCGATATTATTTACTCGCTACTCGCACCAAAGAAAAACATTAGTTTATTTTATATATTATAATACAAGCGTAGACATAGTCAAGTAGCTCGCTTGTCTCTTCTTCTGTGTTATTCTTTAGATCAAAGAAAGCTCAAAATTAACCGATGATTTTAGAGAAGTGTTTCGTAGGAGTTTAAGGAAAACGTTACACGTCAAAAATCTTATTAAATAAAATATTATAATAAGCTAGAGAACGTATATTTTAAGAGTCAGTATGTCCGTTTTGGATTGCATTGTATATGAGAGAACGACGTAGCATGGGGCTGAGCCCTCGCTCCATTTCGCAGAAGGCAAAGTGTCGCCTTCCAGCGGTGAGCTCAAACCGTTTGATATACGAGTGCATGTACCGTGATTGGATTCGCACTATTTCTACATAAATACACGTCGAATGCATCATGAGGAATGGAAAAAATGTATGTAATTTAATGCGACACCAATGACTATTGAGAATGTATATATTTTGTGTAATAAATTGCGTTTAGTATCTAGATCTATATTTTTGCAATCAGTCCCAAAGAGAACAATAATTCTCAATAGTAGATTTGTGATGGGTAACTCGTCTATTTTATGAGGGAGTACCTCATCTTACTTCGCGGGGTGCTCACGAGTTACACTACATTTGGAGTGAGGGCATGGAGATATTATTAAGGAGATGGTATTTCGAGCCCGCGCTACGGTAAGTTTTTCTGGTTTATCTGATTCTGCCATTTTAGTTTTCCCATATACTTCCCGTATACTGCAGGTACATGAGACAACAACAACGGAGGAAAAATCGCCGCAGAGTTATACGAAGAGTGGAGGTACCTACTCTAGATACTCTATGGTCGAGCGCGTATTCACTTCGTGCGCTACTTAGCTTAATCATTACAAAGACTTATTTATTCGCGAAATGATTAAAACTTTTCTCAGCAACTTTTACATCTGTCATGAGGAGGAAATGAACAAGTGAGGCGGTTCAACGTTGAAATTCGAGTGGCTCGTTCAATTTTGTATCTAAGGAGAATTCGTAGTTTCAAAATAACAGACCTGGGAAAATACGTCAAAATGCGAGCGGCTAATCTATGATAAAACCCATAGCAAGCGAACTCTACGCGTATTAACTTTAAGATAAGCTAATTTTTCAACAAAATGACGCGACCGAATTTAGTTACGTGGTCAATCGTTACGTAAATTCGCTCGCCTTACTATGTTCAGGACGTAAAGTTTTGTACAGTTGCATTATGTTGTCCGGTAGCTTCTAAAATGAAGCCTTTATAATTGAATTGCACGTGTTCTAAGATTTTTATCAAATTTCTTTCACTCTGTTGTCGTTATCAGCCTTTGGTAATTGTTTAAAATAAATGATCTATAGAGTTAGTTCAGCAGTACTGATAATAAACTTAAATAGTAACGCAGTGAACTTGTATTGTATAACTGTCTTGTTACTACTAACTATATAGTTATCATAAATATTTTATGTATTTTTCCATGTTTTGTCTTATGTATTTTCGTGTGTGTGATGTTCAATACATTTTATATTATGTTTTCTCAACTGTAAATAGTCACCTCAAAATTTAATATCTTATTGTTTTGTAAAGTCTCACCCATCCACCGACCAAGTGTTTTTACATACTCTGTTGTTGGCAAAATCATCGACTAAATACGATGGAGGCCATATCTTTTTAAAAAGTGAAGTAAAGTGAAGTGAACGTGTATTGACTCTACAAGACATTTAAAGTTATCCTGAGATCTGAACCTCAGTGAAATACATAAAAGTAGAAATCATAAGAAATCGTTTAAATACATCAACTACAAAATTGAAAAAATAATAATATGTGGATAACCAAATAAATCGATTGAGTGGAAGTTGTGTATAGAATTATCTCAAGACATGTACTGTATAAAAAATACGCGCTTAAGGACGAAATGGATAAGTACTCGTAGATAATAAATTTATTGGTTACTATAGGTAGGTATGGTAATGAAAGCAAGTTATTATTTTTATAAGTTTGAGTGTAATCTGCAAGAATTTTGATAATTTTCTATACCTGCAAAAGTTTAAGAGGGCAAGTGAATTTTGAGATTAATTCAATTGATAATAGTTGCTCCATAAACTATTATAACTAAGACAGTATGTATAAATTCTACGAAATTTCCTTTAAAATATACCCACTATTTGTATTCTAATAAAATTAGCAAGTATGAATATTATACAAGTAGGTATCTATAATAAAATAATATCAATATAAATCAAATAGGTACCGTTCATTTGTATGAACATATTCACGGCTCGCTACAGTATGAACCGGAGCTCGGTACGCGTCTGTAAGTATAGGACATACCCTTTGTTCAGCTAGTATTAATGCTTCCCGGCTGCCACGTGAAATTTAAACTATTCCGTTCTCACGGAAACTGACTCCCACACAAAAGGTACGATTTTCAAAATGTAAGTCAAGGATGATTAGTGTTACGATGTGTCTAAGAACCGTGGGAGAGTTACTCATCTCGCACTCAGCCGTACGTGACTAATACCGGCTGTTAGAAAAATCGTTGTCAATAATAATAATTGTGACCTTTGGAAACTAAGAAAAATAATTAATAATTGTAGCGGAGCCTGGGAAAGTGAGTTACGCCCCGCGCCCGCTCGCCCGCTCCCACTAGGTACCTAATAATTTATACGCATTTCATTCATCTTGTCTCTACGAGAACGACTTTTTTGTCTTTGTTTATGAGGGGCTCTTGGCATTTTATGTCTTTTTCTATTTATTTAGATATACTTAGATAGCATTTTATCGTATTAAATACTTAAACAAGTTTTACGGTCTGATGCGCGAGTTTCCAACTGAATAAAGGCTATTTGCAAATATTGCGGCGCATCGGTATACGAGCAGCATCCAAGTAACATGTATATTTAATGAACTACTTATACCTACTTACTTATTTCAGATTTACTAAAGCGTCGATTACGTTTTGCGTTGTAATAATCTAGAGTTGTGCTGGAACGTCGTAAACGCGACGACGACAACGTCGCCTGTCCGACACGGTGCGATGCGGCCATGCGGGGGATAACAATCGCAGCTCGGTGGCCGAAGGAGCCCGGCGCGGATGTAAACAGACATAGTGAAGTTCATTCAATTAAAGCCGGGACACTCGGAGTGGGAGTCAGGGGACGTCATTGAAGGGCCGCTGGTGGCGCGGGGCGGGGCGGGGCGCGGCGCGGGGGCGGTCGGGACCAGGAATATTCAAAGCGTGAGAACGCCGCGCGACCCGCATGCCGCGACTTCACATATCTCACGCGCAACCTCCACTCCAACTGATCACTTGAAAACCGACTCTAGCTATCGGATACATGGTTGCGAATTGCATTAACGTCGATTGTGGTTATCGCTCGGAACATCGAGGACAATACTTTTCTAGTTTAGGTACGGCGCTGGCGGCTGGCATTGGCCCGGATACTGCCGATGAGCGCGCACGTCCACTCGTCGCCTATACCTGCCAGAACGGCTCCGAATTCTCGGGCGGAATGCTACTTAGATATATTGGTTACGGAATTACAATTACTTGTTGAATTCGGTTGTTAACCTAGTACTACGTAACAACTACTTAGTTGTAGTCTGATTTGTACGCACTTGGGGTCTATTCGTTATGGTGACCATGAAAGCCACGATTCCTTTAAATAATTCCTTATAGGCCTGATCTACCACAAATCATGTGACTACGTGGGCAAGGCATACGTCAAAAAGTCCGAATCGACAATAACGATTGTTTTATGGTTGGAACGTCGTCTTTTATGCGATGGCGCACAGTAGGCGTGTCGTAAAACATTTTCTTTCGTGCCGAGCGACCGAGCCGAGCTAATCTTATTTCTGTGGTGAACTCAACGTTCCTGGAATGACAATATTTCGGAGGGTCACGGGACCCGGCGGCGCAAGATCGGACCGTCCCCGCGCCGCTGCAGTTACACGTCTCGGTTCACCTTGAGACATCGACGCCGTATCCTAAATATAGACATCGGATTACGTATTTGCGGTGACAATGCGCGCCGTGTCGCTGGTGTCGGTGCCGGCGGTAGTTTCGGCGGTTTTTGTGAAATCGGGAAAATTAGTTAGGGGTGGTGTGTGGGTGTGCGGGGGCGGAGGGTCGTTTTCGGTGGGCCCCTGGCGGGCGTCGACCTCACGGCCGGCGCGCCGCGCAGCGGATCCCGCGCGCGCCGACCGCTCGCCTTTTTACGCGCTCTTTCCCGCGACGCGCGCCGCCGCCGCCGCCAACCCCGCGGGCCCCCGGCGCGGTCGCCGCCCGCAGATAGCGAGCCAGTCGCTACCAACCGATTTACTGTCTGCACCGCATTTCATATTTGCACACCGCTAACTGATTTATTAACACACTGCGGAAGGCAGTTTAGTATCTAATTTCTGGCTACACAGAAGTTGTGACGAGTATTTAAAGTCCTGTAACTGGCTTTGGTAAACAATTATAAATAATCTTCTTATCCTTTGTTTACCCGTTCTTACTCTATTCGCATATATTTTATCATTCGTACGATGTTCCTTTCGGCCTCTCGCTAAGCAAGAATATTGCTCTGCTCAGTTTGGGGGCCGCAGCTTTTTTTATTATTAAAGCAAAACCAACTGAACCTCTGATTGATACATTAGAGATTTCCAAAATAGATGACCTAAAGCCTTTGTTATTCAGCCTACGTATTCCTGTAGGTGCTCGCTTGTACGAAGTCTCTAGAAACCGTTGGTATAGTTATCTAGTCTGTGGTATAGATATGTGGGTGTATTTTTAACCTTCTCTATTAATCTCACAGTTATATATGTATACTGTAGACAGCATGTTGCATATGTACTTACATTAATCATTATCTACTTTATTAATAACGCATGACAGTACAATTTTATATAGGCGAGGTGACAAGCCAAAAAAAGTGTGACATTTCATTGAACGTGAGATATAGGTAAGGTATAAAAGGAAAGTGATATTTACATGTCAGTGGTTGTGTGCGGGCCGCGCGTGGGTGCCCCCTGGCCGCCGCTCCGCCGCCGCTTCGCCCTAATTAAACAATAATCGAAAAACTACAATGAACGGGCGCACGGCTCTGCGTCCTCGGTGTCCCGCGCCGCGCCCCGCGGCCCCCGCCCTCACTCCCCTCGCCGACCGCACTCCTGCGTGACGTCACCATTGCACTCCTCATTATCGCCTCTCGACTCGAAGACACACGCACTAATAGATCCGACCGAAATATTCAGACTGGTTTTTTGTCAGATTTGTCTGCGAATTCGTGATGTTCACGTCTGTCGGCGAGAACGCCGGCTCTATGCGCCCGCGCAGTCTATAGCCGCCGCCGAAGATTGCAGCCAGATAACGATACCGCAGTACTTACTAACTAATATGTTGAGTGATTTAGATGATAGACCCTGCCTCTGTATAATGGAGTAGGTATTAAATTACATGCATATTATTGAACTCGTCGTACCGCATACCGTTATTGTTATTTTTCCGCCGATTTAGAGATATTTTTGACCGTTCAGAGTCACGTCACGTCTGGTATTCAATGTCGGAATGTAAGTTTTCTGTCTTTTATTTAGATCAATTAAAATTTTATCAAACATGATAGTACTTTGTCGGATATACACGGGATAGTAAATAATTTGAGAAGGCAAAATAGGCGAACCAGCTCGAAGGTCAGATGACGAACAGCGGGGAAGTAATGAATGATTTTCTCGAAATAGTTTAAACTGCCTGCGAGGCAGCTCGCGATATCATTGTGCAGAACTGTGCGGAGGGAAACTCACTTCGAGAAGCGAGTACGTCACAACCGTTCGTGTCATCGGCGTTTCGCTGGGAGATTATGAAGTTTGCACGACAATCTTTGCGTTTGTTTATTAATGAGTACGTGCCGGTACCTACGTGTAATGTAGAAAAATCTGTGAGGCTGGTGTCGTCACAGATATAATATAGGTGACGTAAGCAGCAGTGTAAATGATGCGATGCCGCGCTGCGGTTGGTATACGCATCAGTATGCCTCTTGCGCCGGCGCCGATTTAATTACTGTAACAATACGAATCACAGCAACTCTACCGCGATACAAGCGCGGTGCACTCACTCAGAGATAACAAAATATTTTGTTGGATTGTTTGACTAATTAAAATACTAATTAATAATATGATGTTGGGTAGATTTTTATTTCACTTTAACACGTTTTCTGTTGGCTGATATTTACTTGCTCATATAGATCCCTAAAAGTATGGAATTTAATCGTAGGCTTTTATTTTGTAAAAAAATCTGATAGGAATTAAATGTGAATAAGTTTATTAATTTTCAGGTATATGGGTACACAGGTGTTTGTTTATATCTTAGCATCGCATATAGCACTATGGTACACAATATGCAAATAAATATCGTCCTTATTAAAAACCACATAGCGAAAATGTTCTGAAACAGTATTCAGCAGAAAACGCACAGGGAAAACTTACCACTATCAGCAAATTTGTTGTACCTATCTGGATAAGCGCTGTGCACACCCGCAACGTATAAAGCCCCCAGGGGCGTCAAGACGTTCGCATATTTTTTTGCTAATACCAATTTGAACACTTTGTCAATATAAAGAAAGATTGAATTTCTGTGGTAAAGGTAGTCGCGTCCCACACGTCAAAATTCGTGACATCAATGACATTTCGTTGAAAAAATAGCTTTTTCATTAGGGTTAGTTTTCGTTTTTTTTTTTTTTTTTTCGTATCTGAATTACGGCAATCTGTTTTGCCACAATAATCCGTTGTCTTGTCTGACGGTAGCTCGTCCGTAAATTCTTTTTGTTATGGAGAGCTTCCTTTGGTTAGCTCTCACTCCCTGTTGGCAAATCTCTCGATTAGTATGAGCACGCTGTGTCGCTTGAGCCTTCCGTGCTTGAAGCTGCCCTCGCCGCTCAGTTTAAGAGCCAGTACGTTTTTGTGTTGAGTCAGACTATTCTGGTATTTTACACTGTAGTTAGTTATCTCCTGTTTGACAGTATTTAGTTTTAGCTCGTGATATATGTATTTGTTGCTAATGAAATGGCAATAAAAGGTCACCTATGGCAATAAAAGGTTACGTATGGGTACGGGGCTTAAGGATGGTTTTGGATCGTTATAACGTGAACTAATCTTTTTCCTTATATACGTTTGGGATATGAGTGCAGGTATGTCTCCTACAGCTTCCGTTCCTCAATATCACGAAGGCTCCACTTAGCACAGGGACGCGGGGGCTCGTGACGAGGTGTGGTGTGCCTTATGACGTAATTCGTGAGGGCAGAGTTGGGCAAAATGTAATCAGATTAGTGATTACAGATTATGATTACAATGTGTAATCTTTAATAATGATTACAGATTACAAAAAGTAGTAAAAAAGGTACTTAGGTGATTAATGATTATTAATCTGTAATCGTAATCATGATTACGATTACAGATTAACACTGAAAAGTAATTAAAAATAAAAACAATTTATATAACTATAAATCATCTTTATTTTTAAATCAGTCTCATAAATTGCAATATTTAGATTAATTAGTTCACGAAAAAATTTACCCGATATCTGTGATTTATACAATATGCGGTTTTAATTAGATTTCAATAAAACCTCTTCTCAAACATTTCATCTGAAAGTATATGTTCCTTTTGGTCATAGTTGCATATGAGAAAAGTCTTTCAACTGGACCCGAGAATGGCAGAGGCAATCAATCAATATCAATCAATGAACTCCTTAATTTTAATTCAAGTCAACAATAATCATAGTTAGTTTTTTAGGGTTCCGTACCCAAAGGGTAAAACGGGAACCCTATTACTAAGACTTCGCTGTCCATCCGTCCGTCCGTCCGTCCGTCCGTCCGTCTGTCATCAGGCTGTATCTCATGAACCGCGATAGTTAGAGAGTTGAAATTAAATTTCACAGATGATGTATTTCTGTTGCCGCTATAACAACAAATACTAAAAAATAGAATAAAATAAATATTTGAGGGGGCTCTCATACAACAAACGTGATTTTTTGCTGTTTTTATAGATAATGGCACGAGTCCGACTCGCACTTGGCCTGTTTTTTAGTACTTACTTTGTTTTTTTCCCCTCTCTACATCACTCTAAGGTTGGCTGGTAGACAATGGCCACGGCATTAAGCTTATCTTTGTACCTTTTTTAACTTATGTAGAATTGTGCAAATAAATAAATAAAAATAATCATGTAATTTTGATTACTAACTACTGTAATCAAGATTAAAGATTACATGTGTAATCATGATTACAAGTAATCATGATTACTTTTAATCAGATTACTAATCCGATTACAAAAGTAGTTGATTACGCCCAACTCTGCGTGAGGGTACAGCTCTAAGCACCTACCTACAAACTTACTGTAGATAAGCTTCAACGGCACGCAAAATCTTTATAATGTCTAGATCTTTATTTTGTAGCATTGACCCTTGAAATAGTGTACGGTCAATAATATAAATTAAGTACGAACATGATGAACATGTTAATAAGAACTAATTATGTCTATTCATCATATAAAAATCACACTGAAGATTATTGTCTTCTTCTTTGGCTGTTGACTGTACATAACTATCTACTTTACAATGGTAATGGCCGTACATGTGAATCCTATAGCAAACGACATAGAGAGAAGACAGTAGTATGTATTACTCGGCGGAATGCTTGTGTAGGTTTTCGAGGACTGGAAACATCAGCGATGACGTCATGTTGGTTTTTTCGTCCCGACGTTCATAGCCTCGTATAGGACGTTGATCTACATCTTATACGTATCTAGACAGTAAGTACCTTATTGTGTAAACGGTGGAGGTACGTAGGTAGGTACATGACGCATGCGCGCGTGTGTGCCGTGCTCAGTAAAACCATTGCTTATTTTACAATACCTATACCACATAACTAACCTCACATTACACATTTTTGGTATGTTTGTTGACGTTTATTTCGACAAAACGTTTTTTATCTAACTACTACTAGATAAGCCAACAAGCATTTATGAATTGTTAGCTTTCTGCTAGTTATGTTACTGTGTCCGAGAAGAGCCGGTAAGCAACACAGCGGTTACTTTTTCGAAAGAAAAAAAAGTGTGATAATACATTTCAGAAATAGCAACGCAATGTGAGCAGGCATCACCTACTACTTACTAGAAATTAATAATACTTAAGCAGTTAAAAAATAAAAGCTGATTAAGTCTTGTCAAGCTTTTATCATTTATATTAGGAAGCTAGTTTATAGTGGAGCCATCATAGTTAATCTTGCATTTCAGCCAAGATCACAGTCTACAAGCGTCCAAAAATCTCCATTACAGCTTAGAGGTTTCACGTTCCAAACAATTGAAAGACCTTTATGGAACTGCCTATCTTACATTCTAACGGACAATACAACCAAATTGCTGTACGATAGATAATGCTCTTACTATCTACACTAATAGACAAAAGTTATCTACTTCTCGTTTTTCCTAGTTCGCAATGCACTTGGTAATTTTCTGGATGAATAAAATTTAGTTTGTACAATGACCTGGAAAACCTGGATTCTTCCGAATATCAGTCAATACCCATTTCAAAATTCAATATAATTGATAAACGCGTAGTTTTAGCTATTAGATAGCATTGAGAACTGAGTTAGGTATATGTTATGTGGGGCCACCGACCGTACAAGAAGAATGTAAAGCCAGATTAATAAACTATTTCGCTCTACCTTGAGTTTCTTCTCTCGCTAGTCAGTATCATCTACATTAAAGTATTTGTATTGCAAGGTGACGGATAAGGTAATATGTTCTATTCTAATTATTTACGTTTTCGCTATTGGTATGCCCTCTAACACCAATGGTAGATTTAAAGGAAGCGCTATAGCAGACAGCTGGGCCCTAAGTCTGCTAACACTGTCGTCGTGGAGTTGCTATGACTCCATTTTTAAGGCATAAAAATTACATCTTGTATCAATAGTAACTAGAATATGACTAGTTAAATTGCATCAAGGTGACAATATCTAATGTGCACACTGCTCTTATTCTAGGTACCATTGAAAGAAGATATTGTTCTCATGCCTTAAAAATGGAGTCAGAGCAACTCCACGACGATAGTGATAGACTTGGGGCCCTGAAAGCGAGTAACTTATGGCGGAACCCAATTATCTTTTTGACAGAGATAAACGATAATTAGCGAATTGGCAGTATGAGATAAAAGTTTTTATGGATGACTAAAACATCATCAAAATAATATTGTGAACCATACCATTTTCCTCTTAATGACTTACCATCTTCTCTCCCATACTGCGTTGAAGGCATCATACCAAAGCAATTATTTCTATAACCATCTGTGGTTTAGAATAATCCCATTGAGTTTCTTACCGGCTCTTCTCAGTGGAAGCAGCATTCCGAACCGGTGGTAGAATCTGACTATTTGTAAGTGCTTTTTGGCCTAAACGAATAATTTTTTTTTTTAATTTTGAACAATGTTCCTTCAGCCCTATGCTTGGTAAAAAGGTAAACTTAACTAATGAATTTTGGGACGCAATAATAGACAAGGTATGCAATTTTTAACTGTTTGTCCAAAAGGACGAGATTCCACAATTCGACCATAGGTATATGTTTTTATCCTTAGTAAGGCAAATAGACGGATTAGACAGATAGGTTTTTGCCGTTAAACGACCTCCGTTACATTAGCCGTTACATAACCATGACTACTCTGTCCTTAAGATGTACAAAGTACCTACTTATGTGTCGGTAATCAAGGAAATGTATTCGACAGTTCAGTACCCACACGCCTAATCTTTGCGATACATATTATCACCTATGATAATTTTTAGCACGGAGTCTCCGGGGCCTCGGCGGCTGATGATTTAGCCAATTTTGACGTTTCAACATAACTATATAATAGGCATAGAGTATATTGAGTACCCATAACGACTCCACTCTTCGTATAGCTCTGCGGCGATTTTTCCGCAATTGTTGTTACCTCATATACCTTTAGTCGACGGCAACTATATGGGAACACAACAATGCGGAGACAGGTAAACTAGAAAAAATTACCGCAGCGCGCGCATTTCAAGCCATCTCCGTTATAATATCTCCATGATAATAGAATATGATGTCTGTCAAATTTGCCATGAAACCTGTATTGATTATGGTGGTTCCATAAATGATACAGGTTTTTAGAAATATCGCCAGATACAGCCACACATCGTATAATTCCAACTAACAACGCTTGTAATAATAGTAGATAATAGTGCTATAGACTAAAGACGTTCCATTTACATCCAGACTAGGGCAAATGCCGAAATTAGCCGCTGTCGAGAATCGAACTCGCAACCATCTGGTGCAGTAAACCGAGCTGCCTACGCTCGAACTATCAGGCAAGGCCCAGTCGCTTAAAACCAACTGAATTGGGGGTTTCACGAACTGATATCAGCTAGAAATACTCATTTTACCGAACCGAATAAGTACTTAAAATAATTTGAATAAAATCAGAAGTCTACAATGAAAACAATTTAAACAACTATTTCAGTATTACCTGCTGAGTTTTTTACTTTTATATAACTCTTCAACCCTTATAGATATAAGGAGTTTCTTACTGTTTAAGGATTTTTAAGTAAGTTTGGAGGTAAGATCCTAGGGGGCCATCCAGTTACCTTCTTTTTATCAGGAATGTGTAATCTTTAAGGTTTGGCGTGCACCGGAAGGAGACTCGGTAGGTACTATTAAAATCCCTTGGAGCACTTATGTATATTGAGATAAGGGCCATGGCATTTGAATCTTTCGCTGTCGCGTTGCCATAAGGATTGTACAACGGTTAATACAAAATAAAATCAATGGCCTGATATGCTACAATACTAGTTTTTCATTAACGCCCTGCACCCACTGGGATGAGCGAATTAACTTCGATAACGTGCTCAATACTAATACACATAGGATATAATTTACATGGTGAAAGCGACCTCGCGTCTGTATGCGCTCGCGTCATCGCTGACATTTCGTTGAAGAATGTGCTTCATCTATTATTTAATACAGTTCGTTTTAGTATTGGCATTAAAATTATCGCGCGTGTTTTGTCGCGCCTGTGAGCGCATAGTCCATTATCTCAAAACCCCCTCATATCTAAACTCCTCCAATGAATACTATTATTCTATCTAGTCCAATTAAATGTTAGTAGGTAAGTGTTTTAGCCTTCGAAAACTTGGTAATTTATAATATTTCCAGATTTTTTATACCTACATTCACTATGCCAGCAGCCTGTACCGCGTGGTCACATCACTGCCATCTAGTGTCAATAAAGTGTTTAGTTTATATTGATTTATAGTTTACACCAAACGCTACCTACTTATATGTGCAGTGGTACAAATTGATTAAGTGACTGATGATTTATTAAATAGTAAACAAACACACGCCATTGACAATGAATAGGTTCCAATAAGCTACTTATATGTTTTATAATAAATTGAGTGACAAAATAAGTGTGATAAATTCGTATAACTTAAGAATATTCATTAAGTCATCACATTTATATCCGCAATGTATCCGATGAATCATAAGATTTAGATTCAATTAAAAGTATCTAATTTCATGGAATATTGATCAATCAGAAACATGTCGGGTTACATTAGCTATGTATCTACATACGTTATAAGGTCACGTGAACTCACGTGTTAGATCATATTTATTCTTATTTGCTAATTAACATCTTAATTCTTCTAATAACATTCGGAAATACTATGATTATTGAATTAAATTCTTGGTCTATCCTTTTATTGGAGGCTTTGGCTAAGGCTTTGCATGCTTCAAGTAACGCCATCTAGTGAGAAGGAGGGAAGATTTCATGTTGGTGATGGATCGCATGTAAATGCAACTCCCGTACAATGTTAGAAAGCGAATTCCTTGATGGTTGCTGGGATTTTACAGACTACGTGACATACATAGCTCATTTATACCTTAAGAACCATATTAAATAAGTACACACCGTTCACCGTCTTCTTCTTCTCATTTAAGGGCTCGGCCCTTGTCGGTGCATCTGTTGAAGTCCCCGCCATCTGGGTCGATCCAGTGCAGCCTTCTTCACCTCCACATAGACATGACACCAACCCTATCTTTTATTTGACTCATGTAACATATTCGCGGTCTACCTCTCCCACGCTTTCCGTCGATCTTGCCTTCTATGATGTTCTTAATAAAGGTGTCATGTCGCATGAGATGGCCTATCATCTTTCCTCTTCTGTTCCTTATTGTCTCTAATAATGTTCTTCGTTCTTGCACTCTTTTCAATACATCCTCGTTTGTTATCATTTCTGTCCAGCTGATCTTTTCCATTCTCCTCCAACACCACATTTCGAACGCCTCCAACGTTTCTCTATCTTTTTGAGTGAGTGTCCATGTCTCACACCCATATAGTGCCAAACTCCAGACATAGGTTTTAATAAACTATTTCTTTACCTTTTTTGATATTTTGGACGTCAATATGTATCTTTTATTTTTAAATGCTTGTTTTGCCTGAGCGATTCTAGATTTAATGTCTGGCGTAGACCTGGAGTCTACTGTTCACCGTCTATTAAATATGAAATTAATAAACATAAAAGCCTAATTAATTGCCTCAAACATATTGTTACTTGTAAATAATTAATTAAGCATAATATAAAGATCTGATAATACATTAAAATATTACTTCATCGTTTCCGGGGTAAGGAAATATCATTAGAAAGTGTACAATGTGTAGTTACTACATTTTACTTACACTTTTTTGTTGCGTTGATGTCTTTTGTTCCAAAGATTCCTTCGAAATGTTTAAATTACGTTTGGTCATTTTATTTATTAATATGGTACCTACTCATATCTGAGCTCCTGTGCATAATTTTATGGACACTGTATGTAGAGTGTAATGCACAATGTTATGATAGATTGTGTCGGTAGGTCATCTTCAATTTTTACGTTTTCCGTTTTAGACCACACAAGTTTAGACCTTTCAAGACGGGACATTTAGAACTTCATAAACATATACAGGTCAAAATATAGTCTTTCTACTCATCAATAAAACTTGCAAGCGGACTGGTAACATACAGCGGAACCCTACAATATTCTGTCTAATCTGTGAATTTGCTTAACTTAAAATAAATGCATAACTTCTCCATTTTTGTGAGTTTACCTTTTACCAAGCATAGGACTGACAGAGCAATCGTCCCAATATTATTTTGATGAGAACTGTCATTTCGGTTAGCCATAGACACTACTATACTCTTTGCTTCTAACGTATACTAGCGGTGCGTTAACTATCGCATATCTCTGTAAAAAATATTGGTTTCGGCCATTAGACGTGTTTTAGAAAGTTATTATTTGTTTACTTGGAAAGTACATTTCATGATTTCCACATACAGAGTATTTATTTATATATTGAGTGTTCACGTATGTAATATTAAGTTTTACTCTTTTCTTTTAAGGCTATCACACGTGTGAGAGTGTTGTCTTCTATCGGAGACAGTGGTTACGTAAGTGAGTAAAGTAAGCGAGATAATCTTTTGAAACGCTAACGTGGCTAGGGAGGCAGGTGTGCGTCGGCGCAGCCCCCCAGCGGCCCTGCCGCGCCGCGGCGGACACTTCCGATACCGACTGCAACGCGAATTGCGACTCATTCCCACAACAACCACCACACGCTAATCCCGACCTTCACTCTACCACATAGAGTGCACTATCAACTGCTACCGCCCGCCGCGTGTTTTCATTACGTTACCTGTTTTAGATATAATATTTAATGAAGCAATTAACGGTTTGATTAATCTCAAAACAGACGGTGAAAACGACATAATCTCGATAATATTCGGCGGTCGAACTCTAATATCACCTACTCGTTTACTAATAGGGCTCGGGGCGACGACGCGACGCACTATGTTAACAAACAAACAAGTCACGCATCGTATCGAGCGCAATGTGAAATGCACACACGAGACATGTAACACATGCATAACTTACGTGTTTATGCGCAGGCGACGGTACGTAAACAAAGCTGTAATAGTCCATCGATCGGCGAGTGCAGGGAACCTAGTGATCGATGGTGGCGCCGAGGCAATGCAGTTGTCGAACTCCACGGTGCAGTTAAGGCGGAGCCTAATTCATGCTCCGTAAGGGTCAGAATTTCCGTTATTTTGGTGTTTCAAATGATAGGAATTAACACGGGTCGAGAACGCGTGCGCACGTTGCACAGCGGTGCATAGGTGAGCGATGCAGCGTGCAGCGTGCGCGGGGCGCGGGCGCTGACTGCAGACGCGCGGGGCACCCCGCCGGCCGCCGGGCGTTCGCCCTCTGACCGCCCCGACACATTGTCAACAAGCATAGAATGAATGGAAATGAGCCCGTGGACTTGCCGGTACCTATACAACCTGTTTTCGTAGCCCTCAGTGCCGATAGATCATTTTTTAAGAATTTAAAAAAATATGAGCGGCTATTAAAAATGTAATTAATTATCGAGTAGCTAAGTACTTACCTTTTCTAATACTAAGATCGCATAGGTCAAAAATTAAAGCCTGCGCAAATAGGGGCGCGTAGAGACGAGCGCGGCCGTTCATTTGCCAATACCAAAAGGAACTTTATTAACACGTGCAAGAAGCACATTTTTCTACACATCATCGAAGACGTGAGCGAATTTATTTGCATTTTCCCGTGACGTTAGCCATAGGTTTGCAATCTTTATGTATATTGGCCCAGAGTACATGTACATCTTTAAAAACTGGTAAGCGAATTTGCTAGCCTTATTATGTTCAGGCCGTAAAAGAAGTGTGCTCAAGCAGAATTATTTTATTTATTACGAAGGCTACTAGGTACCTACGTGTAATCTTTCACACGAAGATGCAAGTTATCCTGTGGTAGATAAGGGTATTTACTATGTTCCTTGCGAGAGCGGTTGCCCTTAGAGTGTGTTTCCACTCTCAGCTTAACCCTAAGCGGTCGTCCAAAACAAACGTTTGTGAGCGCGCGTGCCAGCTCCGCCACATGTAAGCATGCCTCGGATTCCATTGAGAGGATTTTATCGGTGGCGGCGGCAAGAGGAGCTGCGTACGCGCAAGAATTTGGGTGATCGGGTGCGCGGGCGCGGTGCATGCGGGGTCGACGACCGCGTAGCGCCGTGCGCCCTTTGAGGGAATTTTCTAATGCAATTCCTTAGCGCCGGTTGCGAGTAGTGACATGACTTCCTTTCATAATTCTATGAAAAGTACCTAACTATATTTATTGGCATGCATGCTAGGGTTCCAAATGTTGAAATTGGATTTAAGGCTGCAAGTTACACAATGGCAACGGTTTAGATCAAACAATTTAAATAATCTACAAATTAATATCAAATTGAAAGCAATTTATAAGCTTAGGGAAGTACAAAAATAAGCCTTAATATTGTTATGTGACCGGTTAAAAAAACACTTCAATTGGTAGGTATACCTACATGCATTATTAGGAATCCAATTAATCAGCTGTTGGTATACAGTAGCATACGAAGTCATGGTAATGTGAGAACGGTCTTAGTTATTGTTTCCTGTTATAGATTAGCCGATTCTCGGAACTCTGATAAAAAGTCCAATAAAATGTTAACACAATAGGTACCTTTGAGTGTATTCGTATAAATCTACGATGTATAAATTATTGATAGGTTAATAACAATCCTAAAAAAAAACGGCATAAAATTTGTCTTGTCCTGGTGGATTGATGGTAGGAGCACTGGCTTTTTTTATAGCATTCATCTTCATGTTAAAGCTTGTATCTGCTATGGTCACGGTACAATGGGCTAACTAACGGTGATCCTAGTAACACCCAAATTAGGACAAAATTACGAAAAGGCTGTTGTCGAGATTCTCCGCTTGACGGGTGAGAATAGTACCCGCAACTACCCAGTGCAGTGAACGTCTCACTGTGAACCGAGTGGTCTGCGGTAAGCCCACTAGGCCAGGAAGTTTCCGAAAACAACAAAAAATATAGTAGATATAAAATTTACTTATTATTATTATTATCACCTTGTCGTTAGTGAGGCGTCCACTAATTAATCAGTTCTGGATTCGATTCTCGTCCTAGCCTCGTCCGTCGTATTATAAGAGTTTATATAGTTACTTGGCATAAGCATTCAGCTTAGTGGTGCTTACAGAACTACTAGTAATGTGAAAAACGTAGCCTTAAAAACCTGTGTTTGGAAGTTCTAGCGACAGATATAACGTATATTTTTCCTGAAATATCATGCCTTCGTTTAATAACTTACCTAGATTTTAAGACGATGTCATCTACAAACTTACCCAATTCTGTATACCTAATCGTTTAATTGAATGTTTATGTAGGAATATTCTGTAGTTGCTAATAAGACGCCCGACATTAGATATATGTTGCCGCCCATGTTTTTACAATTACCTAATCAATGGTTATCTACCTTTAACATAAATTGCGTATCTGTCCTTCACAGTTACCCTAGTCGCCTACTCTTTTTATAATTTAATTGTAATTTTGTAAAGCTTGGCTATTTAGAAGACTTTTATACGAATTTTTAACGGGACTTTCAATTCAATTCAATCGGATTTTCAATTCAAAATTGTTTCTGAAAGCCAGGATCTCCGGCGGTATTCAACGAAGACGCCGAGGTTAGATCCTCGATGAATCCCCGGGAAAAGCTGAACAGTCTTAACAATTTTAAGCGAAGAAACGTTAGCGGATTTCGAAGAAAATTATGAAGTTCCCTCAAATTTAACTGTAGATATTGGCTGAATTCTGCAATGGCTCACTCTTAAACGTTGGTGGGTTTGCAGTAGCGAAGAAGATTGACGGTAAAAGTCACGTGCGTCCGATACTTATGTACCTACTTAGATCGATAAACAATTTGGAAGTTTAAAGAAATGGTGAATAACCCTGAGCTATCGTATGGAGCGACGGTACAAGGCGACACCTGTCTCAGTCCAAAGGGCTACCGGAAATGCAGCCGATTTTCACCAATATATGGGTGCGTTGGACAAAAATACGTACTTACTTGTCTTCTAGCATATACAGCCATAAAAAAATATCAAATTTTGTAAAAATATTTTATGTTGGTACTTACTTTCGTTGGGTCCCGTCGAAAATAAGTGTCAAAATATTTTTGGACTTTTAGCTTATTAATCCACGGCGTCATGCATGTCACATCGAATTTAAAGTCCCATACTAGTTAGGTTTTTTTATTGGCAGAGCAGATACTTGTTTTCTGTATTGTTTGCAGCACTGCTAGCATGTGCGTCATGGCTAGACTTATATTACGTCATGTGTCGATTTTGTCTTACGGAGGGTAAAAAATAAGACTGTGAGAGAGACTCGGAGCGACACAATCCCTGACACAGGCCTAGTCGTGGCATCCAAAGTAACACAAAAATCGTTAGATATCGTAGATGGAGAATGTTCCTAATAGTTCCTATATTCGTTGTACATTTGACAACAAGCATAAGGGGAAATGGAACATATCCACACAGGTTGATTAACGACCCGACCGGGCCCCGGTTATCGCCGCTCCCGTTCCATTTAAATACTGTCGATAAGGAAAACTTTTGTTACGAGGTAAAATCACATTCCGTTGGTGTTATGATGGTATAACGCACATGGATATAAGGAGGTTCATTCTCGGAATATTGTGCGCAAGTTTTAATTATTCCTATATGCTAAAGATATCAGTCTATTATGTATTAGCAAAGCTTATTTTTTAAGCAGTCAATTGTTTGTGTTACTGGTATGGTATAAATTAATATTAGCTTATTTCAAGAACAGTAATAAATTTATACTATCATATCATATACCAAGCTCATAATAACAAATAGGGATTAGCACTAACGAAGGGGATTTTGAATTCACTACGACGTTTTTGGTTAAATGTAATTTTTCAAATTCATTTCAAATTTACTTGTGCTATTTGTTCTCATACTATGTAGAGATACATCTCTATTTAAATAAATTCTCGTATACTTATATTAGCTTTACACATTTTTCAGAAACAAACGGGCTTTGTATTGCATCAATAATTGATAATAGTTTTTCTTGTAGTTAGTAGGTACCAAGTTTAATATAGACGTATTGGTTAGTTACTTAAATAAAGGAAGTAGGTATATAAATGTATCCGATAGATATAACAAAATAATACAAAATATAATTTGCTCCATTTTATATTATTATAAAAACAATAAAAGTAACCTTAAGTAACAATTTCATAATAAATTTGCAATTTATACAAGTTGTGCTATTGTTAGTATTGGTGCTGATTCTGTCAAACTAAAGTACACTAAACTAAACTATTATGTTAAAAGTTTAAAACCACTTGGAGTGGTATTATTTTTCAGGATAACTGAATTCAACAGTGCCACTGTAAAATATCATAACTTTTTATAAATTTGGGCGCTAGTACATTGCAGTTAGAATAATGCTGCCGAATTTAGTTGAGGTGTAGTTTAGTTTGTGTAAAAGGGTTCACTGTGACACAATTTTCAACTCGTAAACAAGCTGGAATAAATGCATATTGCCCGCCACAATACTATCCGAGTACAAATCAGAATATGAAGCTGAGCGATTTAATTAATTAATTTTGTTTAGCAACTCTCAGCTATTGATAGTTCACCTTCAAAATTATTCAATGAAATGATAAGTACTCCTTTGGTGCGGTTTTAAATTGACATATCGGTGAAATTAAATCTAAACTGTGTGAAAAGTGTTAACCGAGACACGCAATAATATTCCTTGAACAATAAACATAATTGAGCAATGGCTACACCCGTTTTGGAGTACTTATCCTTGCAGGTAAACTAACGTATATTTAAATTCAATATAAGTAGTTGCTTTTCGTCTTTATGAACCCCCAAATTGATAGAGCTTTATAGTCTGACTGGCATAAAACACAAGAGAAGGATCAGTATTACTACAAATTTGGAGGTCAGGACATATGCCTATATGTACCTATAGATATATTATTATATAAAGCGGAAACCACTCATTATCACAAAAATCCTCGTTACTACTGACTTTAAAATGACGGAGACGGCTCTGAACGTACGCAGTCATGTGGGGGTGGAAGCAACTAGTATTATTATCTTTCAAATTTTATCATAATGTATCATAAGGCTCATCTACATTGATCCCGTGTCTCGAGATTTTCATGTCTTTATTCGTCAAAAACGATCCTGTGTCACTAAATTCCACCGCTCAATGCAAATGCGCTCTTAAAGCTTGTGCTTATCAAATAGTACGTAGGGACATTGAAGTTATATATTGTAAGATAACAGGGCCCCAAGTCTGCTAACACTATCGTCGTGGAGTTGCTATGACTAGTTAAATGCCATCAAGGTGACAATGTCTAATGTCTACACTGCTCATATTCTAGCTACCATTGATAAAAAGATGTTGTTTTCATGCCTTAAAAATGGAGTCATAGCAACTCCACGACCATAGTGTCTGTAGATTTGGGGCCCAGGAATATTTAAAAACAAGCTGAATGTTTTGTAGGAGTGGTAGCCGAGTGGTCGAACGCACGCTTTGCAATCAAAGTGCGCAGGTTCTATCCCCGGCTCGCACCTCTGGGTTCCATGTGCGAATCTCATTTTCATCTGAGATTATCACTTGCTAAGAAACGGAGACGGAAAACATCGTGAGGAAACCTGTGTGCCCGGTATAATGGCAATAGGCTCGCCCCCTATTACATTGGGACCAAAATACATCGGCGAAGTGTGGGCGCACTGCAGTGCACCTCTGCCTACCCCTTCGGGGAATACAGGCGTGATGATGTATGTAAGCTGAATGTTTGTGACTTATGTTGGGTGTGTTACCGACAGCACATACGTATGTATATACTGTTATGCATACGAAGTTAGCCATGATTTCATATTCTGAAATAGTAGAAAGGATTGTCATTGCTATTTTTAACGAGTGACATCATAAACCTAATTGCTTGTACTAGGAACGAGCGCAGCACGTGCTATTTGCATACGATACATCCCCAGCTCGCGGGACACTGCACGCCTTACCGACTTCATATAAAGCCCGGGACTCACTGAGGAATCAACATTTCTGCCAATACTAAAACAAACTGTATTGACTCATAGACAAAGGGCATGCTTCTCTGGAGGGTAGAGAGAGTTAAGGAGAGTAATCTCATATGGGAGAAAAGTTGAAAGTGTCCAGCTGTATGCTATAAATAACAGTTCAAAAACCTTCCACATTGGTGCTGGTGTAGACAAAGGGTATGGTATGAACTGAAAGATGCGGAGTTAAAAAAAATAATATTATTGTTAAAATTGACAAAATAATGCCAAAATAATTTAATGCATTTCGACGGACACTTTTTCGATACACAGATCTGTGACTCTCTGTGAGTCATCTATGACTCTCCTTAATTCTAAGCTCCATACATGCTTCAAAGAAATGTCATTGACAGCGCGACCGATCTTAGACGCGTGGTTGCGGGACTTTTACCAGAGACCTTCAATCTTTATGTAGGGGTTCATCCGCCATCTTTATCACTGTCATCATCAATTTTAATTTATAATGTGTATTTATTAAATTTGCCCTTACTACTAATTACTTGACACTGGCTGAATTACGCGCTAAACGCAGGTGGAGCCATTCCTCATGTTATCCCATTAAATATCATAATTTCATTCATTTCGTAAAAAAAGAAGAATCATCTTTATGGACATTGATACAAAGGTCGTTTTGATATTGTCCAACATTTTAACGTCTTGACGCCTCAGTATGCCCCAGTGTATTTCATCTGGCAAATGTTTATTCGACATTGATACCTATATACCTACATGATACTTTGTGACACGAACTCGCTGTCGTAACACAAAACATGTACTAACTCTACCATCCTGTAAGACTAGCATGACCGCGTAGATATGCGTTTTATCTCTTCCAACTGTCATATTTGTCGAGAAAATGACGTCACACCACACATTTTCACAGTCACTACCTCTCCCCTCACGGTAACTGCCCAAGCCGAGGTCGTGCCCTCTGTGGCGCCCTTGAGCTAGTTGCCACCCTTTTCCGCCCTTGAGGGCTTGGTTGGAGTGCACTCTAAGCTCGCCACTCCTCCGGTAAAGCTGTAAAGGCCACCTCACAGCCAACAGCGTAGTCCATTAAAAAAAAACCACACATTTTCTCGACAAATCTCACAGTTGAAAGAGATAAAACTTATGTCTACGCGGTCATGCTGAGCCTTCAGCACTGAAAAGCGTGTCTCTTTCTCCTTGTATTGAGGCAGAGTGAAATGGGAAAAGGCCCGCCCTAATAGACCAATTTGCACTGTATGCACTAAAGTGAATGCACTTCTGTTTATCATTTCGGAGAACACATGTGTGGTGATGCATTATCATTAGTAGTGTACGATAGAGGAATCCTACTAATATTATCAATGTGAAATTTTGTGAGAATAGATGGATGATTGTTACTCTTTCACGCAAAAAGTACTTAACGGATTGTGACAAAATTTTACAGTTTTATTGTCTATACATCCGAATAACATATAGGCTATAATTTATAGGTATACGATATTCAAAAATCGAAGTTTGCGCGGACCAAGTCGCGTGTAGAGGCTAGTAATTGATAAGCACAACCTTCTACAATTTGGTCGACATTGAGCCGGGCACGCAAATGGCGACATAATAATAAATAATAAACAACAAATAAACATAATTACAATAACATCATTCGAGGGGCGGCGACACATGACATTCGCTGCGGGTTTCAACTTAAAATATACGAAATTAAAATGTTACAAATACAGCTAATTACTTACTTACTTAATACTTTGATACATAACGATAACATACGCAATATTATTTTTTTAGTATTATTTTTTGGAATATTGGTATTAATTGACCACACGCTTGTGGAATAAAGCTTTTACTTTCATACACTTAGATACAAGTCAATTTAAAAAATAAGATAAAAAAAAATATATGTGTACTCACACATCGTCAGACGGTAGACCAAATAAATAATTTAAATCTGCGCCAATTAACGAGTTTGGCCGTAATAAAATGAATATTCAGTTCAACTACCACATTTTATATATACCTACTAGGTTTTAAAATACCATAACATTATATCTTTAACATTCGTCACTTTAAAGCCCCACGCACAGTGAGGCTCCAAAAGGCGCGCGTTGAAACTTTTGCCAATATCAAAACAAACTGTGTGTCAATATATATAAACATAAAATTTCCGTGTTAAAGCCACGCGACCACCCGTCGAAATTCGCTCCCGTTGTCAATGACATTTCGTTTAAGAATGAGCCTTTTCTCTGGGTCAATACAGTTCGTTTTAGTATTGGCAAACATGAGTTTCGACGCCCCAGAGTAGACGAGGCTTAACGGAAACCATAAACGGAATATTTAGCATCTTTAAAAGTATAGAGACCCATTTTTCAACAACATTATTTTTGAGTTAGGTCTCTATACTTTTAAAGATGCGATTTATGCGCACTTACATTGAATGTAATATTCATCCGTTTAAAAATGTGCCGATAATCTACATTTTAACCACCAAATCTATAGACAATTAACATCCAAACAAAGTATTCTACAACGGCCTTGTAAATCAATGCCGTTGTAGAATACTTTTGTCCTGAAAAATACTGTTGCAGCTGGTTTGTAGATAGATTAAAATGTCTATAAATTGGGGGACAGTAAATATTGGAGTCGATTCTGTTGGCACCATACTAAACTAAATGAATTGCCATCCTACTTACGACTTTTCATAATGTGTGACCAAGATGGGTAAATTTTTAATGCTAACAAATATAGATTACTTGCAGTTTGTGTACAATAGAATAAACATAAACTTAAATTATTTATATTAGATTGATATTATGAGCATCTCTATATATTCATATGGTCTTTAGTGAATTTAAGTATAAATACAAACATTTCTGGATATCCCCAAAACAATTACCTAATAAATGCACGATTTAGTAATATATTGGTGTCGATTCTGTTTGCATTAAACTATACTGCACTGAAGTAAGCGGAATGTCGTCCTTCTACTTTGTGAGCAAGACGGCAAAATCTTCAGTGCTGTCAAGTACCTATAGTTGGACGTAGTTAAACAAAAAGGATCCAATCCACATTACGTCACTTTTGAGAGATAGCAGCTTGAAGTTTGATGTGGGACCATGTGGGGATGGTAACCAATTTTCGAAAATTTTGTGGATTGGATCCTTTTCGTTTAACTACATTGAGCTGTCGTTTGTATACAACGGAATAGACATAATTGCTAATGCCGAACGGCACTCGTTAAACGTTTAAACGAAGCTGATAATCCCAACAGCGCCCGTTCGACGCGAGACACGCACTATGTTAAGATACTTTACATATTTACAACGAATTCCACAATCGATTTGTATATAATGAATTCGTTCTTTCATATTTACCTACAACGGCTTGATGTTATAACCGATATAAACTACTTTGTGTCGTAAAACAGACAGTGCCTAAGTATCTATCTAACATTCCCGGTACAACATGAATATGATCTTTGAGTTTTGTTTTGAGTTCCTTCCAATAAATTGCATTTTCTCACACAAATATTACAATCCTAGTGTAAAATGAAACTACACGAGTATAATGGAGGTAATTAGACACTGGATTTTATTTACAAAGGTTTGTTACATATGTTAACAAATTCTAGTCACAGAAAAATTTGCTAAGGAAGACCTTTTTAACTATCACAAAGATCGTGCAAACGAAAACCGACCATGACATTTTAAGATCTACAAATGATTATCAACCTTAAGGTGACAAAGTTCGTCACCTTAAGGACGATAGTCATTTCATTCCATACCGACTCTACCACTATATATAATTTGTCCACATAACCGTACGTAATAGTATGAGGTTCTAAATTTTCCCGTAAATAGGTAGCTAACCAGCTTGTACCTTGTAGTGATGTCTTGGTCTAAATTTTGACATTGTGCAATAAGCTATTGCCACTAATCAAACTATACCTACTTCGTTCTTGAAAAAGTAACCGGCTGGACGATTACGTAATTCTGTTGCAAACCCGTTTCAAACGTCATTCGTCAAAACGTGCCTTTGGCTTATATCGTAAAATGATAGGTATGTCAAATAATCGCCCAGCAGGTCCGTTTAGATTTTACCATAGATATACTAAGAACGGATTTTACGTTGCGCATACGCATAGTAAATACTTGTATATGAACTTAAGAAATCGGATCTTAAGATCATTTTGAGCGAACTGCTTATGTTAATGTTTATGATGCTGCAGTCGGCAATCAGTCAACCTACCCAGTGGTAGGTATCATAGACAGTGTTAACCAAAGCAGAGTACTGGGAGTTCAGTAATTATTATAGTCGGTCAGAAACATTGAGACTTTGACTTTGAACTTAAAGAATTGAGACTTCCATCATATTTTAAATCTGTTAAATTCACTTGCAATGGAATAAAACCCACGAAGATTATACCGATGGGTCAATTATACTAATTGCAAACTATTTCTACACAAATAAATATCACAACTCCATACGGTTTCCGTGTCCTCACAGCGTCCAAATTCATATCAACGATGGTCAGATTATTTATACAAAAATATCACTATGTATGTTCTAACTCACGCGGAGGATATCTCAGGCCGTTTGTTAAGTAGCTTGGTGGCGGGCGGGGCGGCGTGTGTGTACGGGATCGGAACTCGAAGAAGTTACCCTAGTCCAACGTCCAAACACATCATCACCACGAAGCCTATGATGCAGCCCCATGTCGCCAGCTTGCCGTTACCGCTGCGAACAAAATACATAAATAAATATCGGCAAACAACCCATACTCATTGACTGACCTCAAACTAAGCAAAGCTTGTACTATGGGTGCCATACAATGGACCAGGGGCGATCCCAGTTACAGATTCCGAGAAGGTCGTTTCCAAAATTTACCGCTCAAAGGAATCGAAACCGCACAAACCCTTCTATGCTTGAACCACCAGACCAAGTCAATGGTTTACAGTATATAAGTATTCGACCTCATTCCACTGCCGAAACTTGCTTAAAGGAAACATCGTATAAAATACCTGTATGTCTATGAGAATGTTCGCTGACTGAAACACATTGGTCAGAGTGTGGGACGAAAGAAACAAATTCCCTTCGCATTATGGAGGGTGATCGGTATCGTGGTAGTAGACTCACCCGGTATTACCTTGGGTCCGAAATGTGAGTGCCCATTTGCATAAATAACCCTTTCGAAAATCCAAGCGTGACGTGATAGGACTCATACTGCGGAACAATTTTCGTATTACACTGTCATTTGCTCTAAGAAGCAGTTAGACGTAGAGGTAGAATAGTATAAATATTACAATGCCTTACTGATGACAAGGACGAATCCGGTCTTTTCATTGTTTATTACGTCATTATTATTATTATTGTTTAGGTGCACTGTAGTGTACCCACACTTTACGAATGTGTGTTTTGTCTCAATGTAATGACGAGAGCCTATTACCATTATAAGTACTAGGCAAGTTTGCTCTCAAAGGAAGAGGATTTAGGCTATGGTTCACCACGCTGACCCAGTGCGGGTTGGTGTGGTTCACACGCCTTTTGATATATTAAATGTCATGTGCACAAGAAATCGCAAAATCCAGAGACCGTAATTTGAACCAGTACCCCTTGATTCTTAGACGAGCGTTCTACTAACGAGGCTATCACTGCTTATTCAATTATTGATATTGTACAGCACTACATTTTCAAAACACGTGGCCGACGGTGGGTAGGTACAAGTTGTTTTAAACGACCGGAAATGTCCAATACAATACTTAAACGGACACATCATAAACACATTAAAATGTATGTCTCGTGTTAAGAAGCCAGTAATACGTTAGAGTTACTGACGCACTTTGCCAGTGATATACATAATGGTATGTACATAATAAGAATAACATATAGGGGTCCGTTATAAAACGTTGTCGTCATTCAATGCGAGCCATTGAGAAATAACGTCTAAACGATATTTGAATATCAAATAGGTAGCAAAATTACGATGTGGGTGAGGCCGGGCCGATGGCGCTTGCGTCTCACGCACTCGCTTCTAGAGAATAAACCGGAAAATACTAACTGGAATAACTAAGCATTACGTTAAAACTATTCCTAGTACTTAGGGGTCGGTACTTCTTCACATTACGTTTTATACATACTTATTAAATTTGTAGGCTATGTGGAATCGATACATGGTAATATTCAATAAACTAAAAGCAAATGTTTTTGGCAACTAAAAGCAATTCAAAAAGGTTTTGTTTAAATAACGTTTCCGGGGACACAAATCTTATACAATAAAACAAGATTCATTCGACTTTGAATTATATTTTGTAAGAAGCAAACGTTGATTTCAACTACTACCTTACTTAACTATAACTCTGTCATCTATTTGGATATTCTATTAATATTGTTCGTTCCTGCTTTTACTATTGAGTGATTACGGTTTGGTCTCGTGGTGCAAGCCGAGGCCGCTTGGACCACTGCACCGGGTGTTTGCGGATTAGATTCCCGTCTGCGACAAATTTCGGAAGTGGCCTTTTCGCCCTCAGTCCATTGTATGGTAACCATAGTGCATACAAACTTTGGTTAGTTAGGGATCATACGATTAACTAGTAGGTATGTGTTTGTTGTCTGACGATCTTTTTTTATTAAAATAAATATTGAATTACATTCACAAATCCGAAATAAATTAATCTTAAAATTTGCGTCATTTAAAAGCTAGAATGTCACATACATGCTATTCTCCTATATTTGTCAGCACTGATCATCGAAAGTTAGAAATACGGTTTAGCTTATTTCAGTTAAGTAACCTGACTGGCGTAGGCCCTCGTTGATATTCAAGTATCAATTTAGGAAATTCCTATTAGCACGGTGGGTAATTCCACATAGAAAATTGCATTCCTAATCGACTTACCTAATCGGTAGACGAACGAATAGTTTTGTGTATTCAATTGCAAAACATAATTGGGCAATGTCTTCAGCATATCCATTTGGCAGAGTATAGTTAGCTCGTGACGAGACGAAGCGTCGTACTGCGCTATGTTAACGAGTACGAGAGCTCGGCACATATGCCGATCACGCGCCGCGTCGTGGGGAACCCCGAAAGGACCAACGAAAGAACGACATACGCCTAAATACCAATGCGGACATCACGCGCAAAGATTGTAAAAAAGAAAACATCATCACGCTTGTATTTCCAAAAGGTGCAGATAGAGGTGCACTGCAGTGCATCCACAGTTCGTTGATGTACGAGTACGAGACAATAATCCACGACGTGCAGATTTCTTCATGATGCTTGCCTTAACAGTTCAGCAAGTGGTAATCATAATTAAAAATGTCATTCGCGCATGAAACCTAAAAATCCCAGACGTCCAAGGTGGGTGTTCCACCAACTAGGCTACCACTGAAACACATGATTGTAGAAAAAAATTAAAGAAATGCGATTGCATAAAACTGTCATAGCCTCTAATACCTATACGAGCTACGAGACATTTTAATATCGACATCATTTTTCGCCAGTGCAAAACTACTGGCGTCCGATCCATAGGGAGTGGGTATGCGTTCTTATGCAAGGAAGAATAGAAGTGGATGTCCCGCTTATAGAGACAAATGAAATGATTTTAATGCAAGTGAATTGTGGTGTTTTAAAAAACCTGGCCAAGTGCGAGTCTGACTCGCGCACGAAGGGTTCCGTACCATTATCTATAAAAACGGCAAAAAAATCACGTTTGTTGTATGGGAGCCCCCTTAAATATTTTATTTTATTTTGTTTTTAGTATTTGTTGTTATAGCGGCAACAGAAATGAATCATCTGTTAAAATTTCAACTCTCTAACTATGACGGTTCATGAGATACAGCCTGATGACAGACGGACGGACTGACGGACAGCGAAGTCTCAGTAATAGGGTTCCCGTTTTACCCTTTGGGTACGGAACCCTAAAAATCCTGAATAAAATTGATAACTTTCGATAATTCGATTCCAATGCGACATTTGCATATAGTTACTATTTTTTATAACATTGATGGCAAAATCCAATTTGACAAATCCGACTCCTTAGCCGTGTCGGCTGATATTCGTATAGCTATGGGTAAACATATTTTAACGGGGATAGGTAGGTAGGCGTGTAGATATGGATGGCGTGGTGTGGTGCATGCGGGATGCAGCCTGTGGAAGTGCAGCACGATATCTGGACTCTGGAGGTAGGTCAGGGAGTGTCGACCGGCGGCGCACTGGATTCCCAGACGGTGACGTCAGCGCATAGACAAACTAGAGCGTCGTCACCGGCCTTATCCCGGCAACAAACGCGTTATTTCTTATATTTATTGTTATTGACAGTGGCGAGACGGTGACAAGCCCACGCGTGGCGGCGCGGCGCACCGAATTTACTTCATAATGCTCGAGGCTGTGCCGCGCCGCCCTGCGCGCGCGCCGCCGCCCGCCCGCTGCAAATAGACGCGCCACCGACACCATGCCGACGACGACAAAGCTTCGCCTCATACCGATCCCGACTTACATTACTTACTGATACCTACTGACAATCAATACTATCTATTATCTGTACCTAAAACAATTTCTTCCAGTTATAAAAATCCTTCCCATATTACTAAGCGATGAAAAGGGATAGGTACCTGCTATTAAAACAAAGCTTCAACTAGCCTTTACTTATTCTTTGTTTTTATTTATATATATACCCGTAGTTATAGATTGAAAATATGCTTGTTTATGTAACATTCTTATTTGATACCGAAGGTTTATATCGATAACGATTCATATATACATTTCTGACGCATGTACACCTACAGCCTTTACAGAAATATAGATAGTAAATTATATAAATATTTTAGGAAATTTTCGCTCCAGCGTTACTTAAAATGCCCAAGGTCCCTTTCTACCGAATTATATTGTCGAGAGTGGCTAGACTAGCGCAAGTATATCGTTACGTATATGGATGGTATCACGATGCGAATGGCAAGTCACCGGACGTGCGTACAAAGTACTAACCCTGTGCTACGAGGTACTCGTAGGTATCCCGGATACTACGAGGGCCATCTGTCGAAGTGGATTCATTGTGCTGCAAATAAAACGCGCTCTACCTACCACTAAAAACATTCGAGTTTCGTGTAACCACGAAATCTAACTGGTGCGACATACCCATGGCGCTTAAGTAGATACTTATTACATTTAAATAATTCTACGAAGCGAATAAGTCACATCGCTCGTTCCATTTCGTAGTTTCTTTTACATTATACCTTTCATATCATTTAAACTATCTGCCTTGTAAGTGCAGATCAGATAATTGGTTTCCAACAACATCGCTTTATAACAGCAGTAATCTACTAGGTAATAAGTAATAACTTTATTACGTACACTAGTTGAGTAACAAAGAGCATATGGCAAGTTTTCTGAGTGAGAGCCTCTTTCAACATAAAATGGGGAACAGATTTTAGAATGTTGCTACTTAAATTGGAAATGCAGTGAGCGACCACTGAAGACGAAAACGACTGTTGTCTGGAAATTCAGTATTTTATTAGCCACGTAACAAATAGTACATGGTCGGAAAGCAATAAATGTCGAGTCGGTAAGATGTCGCGGGGACGCGCGGCGGGCGGGCGAATGGCGCGGCGGCGGCGGCGGCGCGTCCGGGGTGTCAGACGGCGCGGCCGCTATTTCTGGCGGGGCGGGCGCTATTTGCGTCGCGTCGCGCCGCGCGCCTACACTTCACGTGCCGTTTGCAATATGCAAACGCTATTGTATCTATTGCTATTATTGCAAGTCACGACATTTTTACAGTAAAGTCACTGTATGTTACACCTACATTCGCGATCACAAAATACCAATGAAATCCATTTCAGCTGATCAGTTCACTTCATTCCTAATCTGAAATGTCCCGCTGCAGGCCAAAGATCACCTTTTCTACTCCCGTTTTATCTTACCCAGTGAAACTCAGCCGATGTTTACTTCTGCTACGATTAGCCTATGCATCACAATTGCTAACTACTTGTAAATTGCAAGGTGCGCCCTGAAAATGTAACTATTCTCCTTCTTTTCCACAACCTCGCTCGATTCGCCTTTATAAAATATTTTTGCTTTGGCTTAAAAAATAATGTACCAAATGTTCTGTAAATTATTACGTCAAGTCGAGACGCCGCCCGCGCGCCGCCAGTCGCAGATGGGATAATACGGTCAATTTATTAAGATCAGAAAACCCGCAATATTTTAGTAACTGTGATTCAAAGTTTGTCTCGGTATTTACATGAGTATACGTGTATAAAGTATCTACACGAATTCCATCACAACTCACGAAGGTTTTAATATTTTATAAAAAAAAAGCTATAGTAATGTAACTGATCCAAAACTAACGCGTATAAGTTTCTTGACGGTAGGGTGCTCGGAACAATTAGTCAAAGACGTTACTCGTCGGACGAGCTAGACCGGAAGGGAGCCAAGACTTGTCGGGAACAATTGCTTAGATGGACAATAGCACTCTGTCACTAAGGGGAAGTGACTGCTCCTCGCTCTCACCCTAACGAGACTTTGTATATCGACGGCTTACAAACAGTATTGGCCGAAATACTGCCACGAATCAGAACAATCAAACTTGAACGACCCTCGTCATTCCAATTATGACGGGAGCCCGGTGTTTTCTGCCACAGAACTGAGATATTGTGTCGAAGATAACAAAAAGCCCTCTAAGTTTCGCACAGTTCTGTTTACTAAGAAAAGGTATATTTAAAGAATGCTCTGTTCAATGTTGTTCAACGATATAAATCGCTCGTGCGGTCGTCTCACGGGTGTTTCGAACACTACTTTGGAATTATATTTAACTAAACCAATATTCCCTGATCTCAATTTTTCCATACATTTATTACAGGGCTGACAATAGGTAACGTTTACGCGCCTAGCATGATATTTTGATATCAAAATGTAAATACATATTGAGGCGTGAAAGGCACTTTTGGGCGATATTAACTTATATACATATTTGGAATCAGCGATTTTTTCGACGTCGAATGAGTATGCTCTCATGTAAAGTAAAATAAATGTCGCTTAAGTCAAATAGCCATTCACCCCTCGATATATATGCAGAAGAATTGTCAGCTACCATTAATAATATCAAAATGGATTACTCAATATCAACGTAGGAGCAACACACTCTAATATGTAGATATTACTAAACGAAAGCTACCTTTACATTAAATCTCGGTCTCTATTCCAGAATCATCGCAATATAATATTCATTTGATTGAAGCAGGTATGCCTACTACTGGTTTTAATGAGAGTGGAATCACATGTAAGAAGATGCGCAATAAAGGGCATGACGTTATCGTGTATCGTCAATGGCCGAAGTGCCGTGACGCGGAGGGTCCGTAACAAAGAAATGCTCGTCCGGAGAATATTTTTGGGTCAGTTTCAAGGCCAAGCTTTTAGGTTGAGTTTCAAAGGGGAATTATCAAAAATATAGATGACAAAACACTGTTTGGAATAATAATCTTGGAACTGGTTTACATTGTAATTGTCTGACAAATAAGATGGGTTTGTTTACTGTTCGTAATTTGTTTACATAAGTATGTTCAAAATCTAAATTAAAATAAATAAAATGAAAACATGACGAGATGCAAAGTTCTGTCACTTGTAAACAAAATGTGTACTCACGATGCATTGGCTTCCGGTATGATGTCGTCGGCGACGACGTAAATCATGGCGCCGGCCGCGAACGCAAGCGCATAGGGCAGCGCGGGCTGAGCGGCAGCCACGGCGACCGCGCCCAGCACGCCGAACACCGGCTCCACCATGCCAGACAGCTGGCCATACCTGATAGACGAACATACACAGACATCTCAAACAAACGGAAAGTAGGTAACGGAAGGAAATGCACACAAAAATCTCAAATGTTTATTATTTATAAAGCTTCACGCTACATCGTGCTGAATATTTAACTGCGCAATACTATTAATAACATTCATCTCCTCTAATGCATCACTTTCCAGTCAACTAGCAGTCGCATGTCAAGCTTTCGATAGGAGAGCTACTGCAATCAAACATTCTAGAAGAACTACGAGGCACATTGTTGCCACGAACGGTAAACTCAAGTACAACTCTTAACTATATTACGTACCTATCGTGTTTATTACTACTTAATATATAAATTACCAGTTGTAAACTGCTTGTGGCTCACAAAGTTCGCGATTCATTTTGTGAAAGCGAACACAGTTCCATAGTAGGTAGGTAGTTACACGTAAATGTAAAGAAACTGTAAAACAGGCGCAAGTGAAACAACTTAATTCCTGAAAGTTTTATAGGATTCAACTTTTACTAAGCGCAGGAAATAATTATAGAATCCCTACACGTTGCAAACTGTTGAAGGAAAGCGCGAAAATAGGAAACACACGAGTTTCATGAGCCAAATAACAGAAAAAAGGAATTGTACTAGGTAAGTGTTTTAACGCATAAAAAAGTTGAAAACGGACCGACCAGGGTTCCAACCCTTAATATAAATGTGATTACGACATACTATGGTATTTTCTAGAAGTTAAAAATACGTTTAATATTAGCATTTATCACAAGGAAAAACCAAGCACTTAGATAGCGCATACTGATAAGTTGAGTTATGAATAGGTTTCTAGAAGACCAGATTGCGACCTACAGATGTCGAAATTCTTTTTTTATTACGTAACAACACAATATTTCGTTAAGAATATCAAACGGAAGCTATTAGAAGCGATTAGATCCCAGTACCTGGTGTGCGTGCGCTTTTTAAGGGCCCCTAATTTCGAAAATACCGATTTCGTAGTCATATCAGTGTTGTTAATTTTCACGTGTGCGGGTGGCGGGGTGCGGTGCGCGGTGCGATGCCGAAAGAGGCCGCTAACGAATTGTTTTGGTGAAAGTGCGGACCGGTGCCGCGACCACATTCCGACGAACTGGTCGAGGAGCCGCCGTTGTGGGAAACGCCGCCAGGGCCACCCCACACGACGACCAGCCCATATCTGACTGCCACCGACGCCGACCACTCCCTACACCTAACTAGGGACCAATCTCGGGCGACCGTCTATTCATTAAAACAACGACAGTCACCGACACGCCACAGAAGCACTTCGCATCGAGCCCGTAACTGTTCAGCTACAATCTAACTGAACGTTGATGATGGAGCGTGCGAAACTGAATAGAAAGTCTCTAAAGCTGAGAAGCTCAAACATTTGAAAGTTCGGTTCACTAGGTGTTGTGCAAGGATATGATAAGGAGCAAATAGACTCAGTGGTGCGAGCGGGATACAACGGGTTTGTTGAATTTGTGGGGGTGCGCGGGGCGGGCGGCAACGGCGACCCGGCGGGCGCGCGACGTGATGCTATGTTATCGCATGTATTATTCAGCGAGTGGCGAAAGCGGCAATTTGCGACAATATCCACTGATTCGCAGAAGCGCCGACTGTTGAGCCGCCGACAACCCATAACACAGGATACCCGTCACTCAATAACTACGTTGAATTTAAATAAGATATATGCATATTATGATGTTTGTTTCTTTTATAAATTGTTCATTGTTTGAAATGGTACACCGCAGTAAATTTTGGAAAGCATAAGTAGGTACCTTTAACTGCCTACCTACTAATAGGTAATGTTTTGATCAGTATTGAGTGAAAGTAGCATATTTTGTTTATGCGGATAGGCGAGATCTGGGGTTCTTTATTTACTTTCATAGTAGACCAGTAAATATATACTACCATGCTCCTAAATCTTAAATGGTTTTATGCCTGCCTTTGTATCACACATCCTCACGCACAAAAGAAAACGAATTAAGAATCTATTGTTGGTGGCGCGATTTGTATTGTAATTCTATAATTACAATAGAAGTAGCAATGTACTTACGCGGCTTAAACTTTGTAAGTAAGTACACCATGGTACCTATTTGACTATGTAGGTAGGTACTGTATGTATGTTTCCAATTTCTTACCATAGAAATAAGCGGGGTCTTAAAGCTCTGTAAGTAATGGCATACAATTTAAAGAAATCATCGATAGAAAAAGACCGATCGGTCCAGGAAGGAGTTCGAGAAGATTAGGCGCGGCAACAACGCAATATGGCCACGCCAAACCGGCCTCGATGGCGCAGAACAGCGCCACCAAGGCTGGCTGTGCCTTCCGCGACGACTTCTTCGGGGCCTGCGCGGCGACGGCGGCGGCGGCGTCGCTCTCTCGATTTAATTATTTAACTCTGAAGGCCGATCGCCCGAGGCGGGCAGCGGGCGGTGCGCTGCGACTGGTCGGACGGGTGCGGTCCGGAAGAACGCGCAGACAGCGCGCCGCCGTCCACTTGCCGCGCACCGCACCAGACTCCGCGGCACCAAAGCGACACATCGCACACGGAGCTAACGCAACACTCAAATTTCGAAATAGACGACTTTCTCGGGTCCAGTTAGCAATGACCATCTGACCAAATAACGTCCGTTGTCGTGTCGAGAGAGGGCCTCGAGACAGACACGCGGGCTCGCGCCGCCTCCACCGCGCCGTCCCGTCGCGACCGTTGTTGTTCCGTCGCGACGGCGGCCCCTTGACACCCAATACTTGCGAAAACGATTGCAACAGTTTCATATATTTGCAAATCGATTTCGTGTTGATTGCGAGGAGATCTTGATAAAATAATAACAAACTCGATCTCTAGAGAGCGTGTGAGGATTAAAGAAATATAATCGACCAATTATGAGTAACATAATTGACTTCGTTATCTAACGAATGAGGCACCTATATGGTGTGTAAGCGTGATGTTTGCTACGTCACTATGAGTCATATGCGCATACGATGAGAAACGTTGGCTAGACGCATTGTCTACAACAATGGATCAACACACTACTTAATACGATTATATCGTACCACAAAAAACTAACGTCGATGTCGCTTCGACAAAATAACAAGAAACTTATTAATAACACAAGTAAAAACCTAGTACCTAACCTACTCATTTCCCGTCTGAGCTCTAAGATATATTGTATTGATTGAGTACCTGTGCACCTGTACCTGTAGTAACCTATCTTCTTATTTTCGGTTTAAAATTAAACGGTACCATATCTATTTAGTAGGTTATTTTAACAGTTGTAACAAATATAATGTGCACACCACTAATTTAGTCTAAGACAACACCTGAATTCCTCGAAAAGGGACTCCTAGAAGAAATAATCTTTAAAGCTAAACATAAAGGTTTGTAACATGTAGTCCACTTATTAGGCTTCAATTTATTGAATATCATTGAGTTTGAACCATGAATATCAAATTAGAAAGTACCCTGTACTGATGGCAAAATGTGGTCCCGTATCGGGCACACGCGAGAGGGCGACTCGGCGAGGGCACTTCTTGCCGGGGCCGCATTCCTCGCTCCCTGCATTCCGCACTCAACTCATACATTATCATTACAAATGGTGCAATTCCCACACATCATTCCGCTGGGAGCTACCTAAGTAAATTCCTGATAGATAACCAAATGACTACCGCGTATATCTTATGGCGACACGGATATGCTGTGTTTAGATTGATTAATCTAAACACAGCATATCCTTAATAATAAATAGCATAACAGCATATCCTATATTATCTTCGATTAGTATTGGTAGACTAGTGGTTAAACGCACGCTTTGCAGTTAACTGGTGAATTAAGCATTCAATTCAATCCTGACTAGAACTTGTGGGATTTTTGTGCAAATATCATTTTCATCCGAGATTCGTCACAAAACGGTGAAATATAACATAATGAGGAACCCTGCGCGACTAAGATAACTTAACTAGTTCGGGAGAGACGTGTAGAGTACGAGAATTCCCCTCGCATAAAGAGGAGGCCGGTGCCTAGAAGTGGGAGGTTAAAATGGCTTATTGTTATTATTTGATCTACGATTGTCTATACCTAACGAATGAGTAACTGCCTCGCTATCACGAAGATAGTTTACAATTCAGTTCATAAAAATGATTGTATGTGTGTGACAAAAGGAACTCGTATGTGATTAGTGCATTCCCATTTAAAGTTGGCTCCAAGATTGACACGTGCAGTGAAGGGTGGTGGGAGTCGGCGCACATTCCTAGCCCTTTCCGCGATTTAAATTTAAAATAAGTACCCAATCACTGTAAATTGATAATGAAATAACGGGAACGATTGAGACAACAAATAAAATTATGGAAGAGAAGTCTACTAAGTAAAAAGACAGATGCCTAAAGGAAGGATAATGTAGATAAAACTGAGAAACGGTAACTAAATTCCCCCTTTGGAATATTCAAGTTTGCGAATATTTACGAGGGCGGATCGGATCAAGAGAAAACGTCCTATGTCTAGAAATTTTCAAGACTGTTTTATTGGTGCAGCAGTGGTAGCCTCGTGGGCCAGAACGCCCGCCCTGAACGTAAGGGGTGCAAGTTCAAATCCCAGGCCCGCACCTCTGAGATAATTTTCATGTGCGAATATCATTTTCATCAATGATTACCACTTGCTGAATGGTGAAGGAAAATATCGTGAGGAAACATACAGAAAGGCGTGTGAAGTTCACCAACCCGCACTGGGCCAGCGTGGTGGACAATGGCCCAAATCTTCCTAGTAATTAGGGGGAATGTGCCAGGTATAATGGCAATAGGCTCGCCCCCTATTACATTGGGACCAAAATACATCGGCGAAGTGTGGGCGCACTACGGTGCACCTCTGCCTACTCCTTCGGGGAATACAGGCGTGATGATGATGATGATGTTTTATTGGATTATGATGTTGCCGAACATCCACACAATAATACAAAATGTATCAAACGTCCAAATATATTGTAGGTACACAGGTTTACGTACTGTAGCTAATATGCAGATACTTAGTGACGGCGGGCTATACCATTCATAGTTTCTGAGTTACAGACCTTTGTGTACCTATTTGGAAAAGGGAAGCAATTCTCGCAAAACCGACATCACCTCTAATTCAACATATGTCGAAACCAAACGTCAAATTGGTCGTATTTTTTCGTTTTGTTTCTACATAATATATATCGAATTAGAGATGAAGTCGATCTTGCGAGAATTGGCCCCCCTGGTATCGTGCCCTTAGGTCACATGCGTTACCCTATTTAACAATGTAAAGTTAATTTATTCGGGGTGACTACTAATATTTCTAAAACAGAACTTTAAAACTTAGCATACCTACGACTCGGCATATTGCAAGATTTTAAAAGTGGGGGCGAAATACAATATTAAAAATTTGGTAGCCGACACTCATACAAACGGTAAGGTATTATGTGGGAATAATGATACAGGAGTTCGTGATGGGGCATTTCTAACAATGGTAGCGCTAGACATTTTGACCGGCAGCCAGCACCAGCGCATCGATTCTAAGAACACGACCCAACCAGAAATGTTGTAAATACGACTATTTACAACTTCTACCAACCTATTTGGTAACGTTTACAATGCGTGCACGTACGGAGAGACCACAATGCGATCAACTAGCGAGTTAAAAGTTATATGTCTTTCATTTGGAAAGTTTATTGGGTAATCCAATCCAAATGGGTAAGTAAAATTATGTTCGAATTAAAAAATCATATGATTAAAGCAATGGAAAGATTAAACTTAAATACGCATTGATTTTATAATAAGAACGATGTTTTGGTTGTTGATAAGATACGGATCGTTTGGTTATTTTACTCCACATACATCAGAATTCTGTACATATAGTCGATCAGCTCGGGCCGGCACGGCAGCAGTCGCTAAATGAATTAGCTTGAACAGGAATGGGGTCGGCCAGTCTGGCTGTGTTGGCATCCGGCCTAACGACGAGCGCGGGCGCATTCTCTAGCCGCACGCTGTGTTGCCAGATCACTGTTTAATACATCGACCACCCGTATAGTGAGGTGTTCAATCGGCAATATTTTGCGAAAATATTTTAATATCTCTTTTCTTAATAATTAGGTCGTATTTTACAACTGTACCTAAGCACTCAAATTAAAGTTACTTTTGACAGATGAAATAATATGAATTGTTAATTTGATACAAAATAACGTAAAAAGGAGATCTAAATAAATAATCCGTTGCGTTGTGTTTCTTGTCGCTTCAACATACCTAACTTCTGGTTAATAATTGGGACATGGCAACCCTAACCGCGTGCCACAGTACCACGAGAGGCCAACGTGTTGCTAGGATATGAACCCTATTCTACGAACGAGTACAATCATAATGTTAACAAATTAAAAGTTTTCTTAAGTCATTAAAACCTTGTTGTAGGTCATATTGAATAAGTCTTTGTGAAGTTTTGTAATGTCGATTCTGTTGCACCAAACTTAACTAAGCGCATTGCCTTCCTTCTTACAGCCGTAATGTACGAGCAAGACAGCAATATATTTAGTGCTAATTGACATCAATATATATCTATAGCCAAGTTTGATTAACCTGACCAAACTAAAGGTAGGTTAATTATATATTTTCTTAAAAATACGTCTAAGAACTTTGCGCGAGTCTTCTATCCCGCCAAAATACCAAATATGAATAATAGTCAGAATCACTCACCAGAACGCCCTCCACACCGAGAAGCCAGCTGCCTGCAGCGGCAGGCTCACGGCCAGCCCCTCTGGGAAGTTCTGTATGCCGATCCCAAGAGCCAAATTTCTGCGAACAAACAGACATCATGTTTATACTTCTTGAAAAGAAACTTAAGAGCAAAAGCATTTAATGGTCACTTTCCAACAACATCGCTATAAGGAAAATGTATAATATAATTCAAATAATACGTTCACTTTCATTCGCTGACAGTTGGTTCATTATAGTCAATTCGCATTATACCCGTATAATAAAATAAGGTACCTTGTCTAAGTGTAACGATGAAAGACTGCGTTCGCGGCTTTCAAATAATCGCAATCAGCTTCGTAAACGCGAGAGGATAGATATATTAAATGAAGCTATTCTTTAAGGTACGCTGAAAATATGACTAGCTAAAATTACAATTAAAGTGTCTCCAACTTAGAATCTTATGTACATGTTAGATTTCTAACTTATGTCTTCAGATAAGTTTATTGTTTAATTTTTAGTTTTGAAATATTTTCCACACAATATAACAAAAATGAGTAGCATAAGTAAAATAGATGTGTTCTCCCACGCGAATGTTCGGCCTCCCAATTATGGTTCAAATTTGAAAGCATATTGCAGTACCGAGATGCAAAAGCGGACATGAACTGACACAGGAACATTCCTCAGTGTCGCTCCTCTCCCCCTTGCACCTGCCACCCTGATCGCGGGCCACGCTAGGAATGCGCCTAACTGTACTCGGTACAGCCTCCGTAACCGTTAAACTCAACTGTTCCCGCGGTACGGCTAAAAGTTACCGCTCGTAAAATGATACGTACGTATCTAATGATATAATAGTATACTATATTGAAATTCCTATGGACTTGTTTATTGAAGCAGTTTTTATTGCTAAAGCAATCATCAATTGTTAAATTATGGGTTCGAAATTGTTATCCCTAAGAACCATGATGTTTTCATCCCTCTGATTTAATATCTGACTATTATTATCTTCTTATCTTAATATATATTATATTATATCTTAATATATATATTGTGTATGTCACTGAACTCCTCCTAAATGGCTGGACCGATTTGAATGATTTTTTTGTATGCGTTTTGGTGGCGCCCTGGATGGTTTAGATTCGCAATTGGAACCGGTAGGTGGCGCTGCTTTCGTATGCAATTCTAAGGCGGTACGAAGTTCGCCGGGACATTTAGTATCATATACATATCAGAAAGGTATCTGATCATTGATGCTCCTAAGGTTTAGAAACACAAGTCAGTCTAGTTTTAGACTTAACTAGACTTATCTAGTTTAGCGTTTCCAAGATCTTAGAAGCATCAATGTACAGTCGACTTGATTATGTGGATTAGATGGATATTTCAAACGCCCAAGGTGCACGTTGTAGCCGACTTGTTACGACAAGCGGCAGCTTTTAAGTAATTTTATATACACGATTTCACACAATTATATAAACTTACTAGCGTGACTAGCGTCAATAACAGTCGTCTTTAGAGCTTGCTAATATATGCCTGTTTTTACAAAAAATATTCCAATTGATATCTAAATATTATCGTAAAGTTATGTAAAAAGGTTATTACATACGCTTCGTATAGAGACTCCTCCTTTTTTGAAGTCGTCTAAAAAGGTACCTATTAATCACTAAGATGGCTTAGGTGTCATGGCGGTGGTAACAGCTAGGAACAACTACGTCAAGGGTAGCGATAGTAAAAAGTATCTACGTATGTAATACTGATTCAGACTTCCACGTGACTTACAAGATACGACTCAGGGTAAAGGGTTCTTCGTATTTTTAAACTCCAAGGATTATTGAACAGCCGGCGATACTCGTTACACGTTTTTTAATTAAAAATAAGTCATTAAAACACCATTTTGTTTATGTACTATCATGTAGGTTAAGCATCGAATGGCTGCCTGCATATTTCGCGGGAACACGAGCGAGATGATAATAAAAATATTTTGTTTAATGTAGTTTTAACGGGACACACAAGCACCATGCCAACTAAAAGTACTAATAGCGACGTAAACGGAAGCCTCGGAAAATTCCTGTTAAAATGGTTAAGTTAATAAACATGCATAGCGACGCGGAACCTTTGAGCTTGGTGAAAGCTGGCGGGTACGAGCTGCGCATGCGCCGACACGACGACGTCAGCCGCTCATCAATAGAGTTAAAAACCTCCACATTACGTACGCCGCTGGTCTTCTTTGCGTCTGAGAAAACCGATTTCATTTTATCTTGACAGACCAAACTTACGTAACATTCGGTGGGTGCAAAATACGTCACTGAGTTTTGGGTGCACTTATTTGGACCTCGGCTAACCCCTTAGAGGATACGGGTGTGATGATTCATGTATATACGAACAGTTATTCAAATAAGCTGGTAAGTACGTTGTTTTCAGCAGTTCATAGTCAGAAAGGTTGCGTAGGTACAAACTTTAATTTCGTGATTCAGATTATTATCGAGAACCCATAGTAAAAACTTTTAACTCCTTGTGGTACCTACCTACCTACTGACGATTTTAATTCAGCGCCATCTATCCAAGTAGACGTGAAAAATTGCTAGTTACTTTTGACGGACACGATCACGCATGAAACGTGAAAGAAACCTCTATGTTTATTATCAGGATTAACATAGATAATAATAATACATACATCATCACGCCTGTATTCCCCGAAGGGGTAGGCAGAGGTGCACTGCAGTGCGCCCACACTTCGCCGATGTATTTTGGTCCCAATGTAATAGGGGGCGAGCCTATTGCCATTATACCGGGCACACAGGTTTCCTCACGATGTTTTCCGTCACCGTTTCTTAGCAAGTGATAATCTCAGATGAAAATGAGATTCGCACATGGAACCCAGAGGTGCGAGCCGGGGATAGAACCTGCGCACTTTGATTGCAAAGCGTGCGTTCGACCACTCGGCTACCACTGCTATATTATATATTAACATAGATGCTAGACATAAACATAGATATATGCTAGATCTTGTGTTTAACTTTTGCGTGTTTAGACTTAATGCATACCTTCTTATATGACGTACTGGTATGGTGAAAGTAAGTAGATATGAATATTATTTTTATAGGTTTTTGTTTTTAATCATGTTCTTGCGATAAATTACTTGGCATTAGCAGTATACTCGCTAATCCTAATCGCAGTCATGTCACGTCTCATACCATTATATTTCATAATTTCATTCATTTCCTAAACGAAGAAGAGGAAGTGCATCAATTGACGAAGTGGCCAATCAACTGACATGTTAAATTTTCATCGAGATTGTCTAAGGGAAAATTACCAAATATGTGCAATGATTTTACTCCACAACATTTATTTTGAGTTCTATAGGTAAGGTCAAAACGGAATACTATCTCTGTGCTATTTTTGTCATGGAATACCTAATACATGTTTAAAATAAACTTTTTTATTTATTTATTTTAACAAAATCCACAGCCCTTAAAGACATAACAAGTATTACATATATAATGTTTAGCTTACGGCCAATAAAAGATTTACGTTATATGGCTAGGATCTTATAAACTTGTCGAGTAGGTAATGATATGTAATTCCTAGTTGAGTTTTAAAGTAAAGCAATGTGTGTGCGTGTGTGTGTGTACGTGTGTGTGTGTGTTTACGTGTGTGTGTGTGTGTGTGCGTGTGTATGCGGTCTAAACATTGTCGTCCTGCAGAACTTAAATATTTTTCTTGAAAGCCACCTTGCTATCGTGGAATACGTCAGTTGATCTTGAATGAAACTTCTTATTGTAAACTCTATGTAGTCTGTTTACTATGGAATGATGTGCGTAGTTTGTAGATGAACGCTTAGTGGCGAATAAGCTCGTATGTCTTGTTCGAGTTTTCGGAGCACAAAAACTTAAAATTTTGCTGGAGAGATTGGAACAATCAATGTATTCATTACACAGTCCATGTATGAAGACCATATCCATTAATGTGCGGCGGTCTCGGAGGCTAGGAAGATGATGGAAGCGGCATGACTCTTCGTAGTTCTGTACGTATCTGTATTTTCTGAAGTCAAGGTGTTTTACGAACTTGTTTTGGATTTTTTCCAAATTGTTGATGTACGTGATATAATGTGGATTCCTAATAAAACTACAGTACTCAAGAGTACTTCTGACGTAAGAATAATAGAGTAATTTAATACAATCTATATCTGAGAAAGCTTTGCCAATGCGCAGGATAAAACCAAGGCTTTATAGGATTTATTTACAATAGTGTCGATATGTTCAGAAAATGTTAACTTAGCATCAAGTAAAACACCCAGATCTCGTACCCGTAGTTCCTTTTTTATTATTACGTTAGCTAATTGATAATCGAATTGTATAAGGTTTCTCCTACGTGTGAAAGAGATGTCATGACACTTACTGATGTTAATTCCAATACGATAATCATCATAATATTTGCCAAGTCTATCCAAGTCAGCTTGTAGCTTTTGTATGAAATATTTGTGGCACCTCGTTCGAACTTAAATAAAGTATACAAGAATGGCACCACCACACCAAATTATTTTGTTCTAGTGTCATGAATTTGTAGTCAAAATTAGAGATGAAACGGATAGTGGTTGGCCTGATACCGGATATTCGGCAAGGTACCAGGCCGGAGCGCCGGATATCCGGCCCTTTATCGCGTTACATGACGCTTCTTAAAGACGTTCTCGAATCGATTACAATCACGACCCATACATATGGTGTTCAGTTAATTTGCATCAGTACTAGAGATGAAACGGATAGTGGTTTGGCCGGATACCGAATATTTGGCACGCTACCGGAGCGCCGGATATCCGGCTACCGGATACTGAATTATAATCCGGTATCCAGCCTTGTTTTCACTATCCGGCCGGATACCGGATATCCAGCTACCGGATACTGAATGACTATCCGGTATCCGGCCTTGTTTTCACTATCCGGCCGGATACCGGATAGTTACCGGATATCCGTTTCATTTCTAATCAGTACCCGCAGTTGTCAAGGTTTGCTAGAATTTATCTTTCAGCACCTGGCAGTAGCGTTTACAACGAAAAGCTATTTTTAGAAGCTGGTCTGATATACGAAGCCAAGCGGATTCGCTCTTACCAACAAATGCGGAAATTTTGGTATTCATTCTACCACAATAAAAAATTAAACGATTTTTGTCGTGCAAATAACCTACTGTGATATGATTTGTGTAAAATAATGAGAATTTTACTATCTGGAATCCGGCCAGATACTGTATTACTATCCGGTATCCGGCCGGATAGTGAAAACAAGGCCGGATACCGGATAGTTACCGGATATCCGTTTCATCTCTAGTCAAAATCAAGTATTTAAAAATTAGAATTTAGTTACGTGTAAATATGGCATAGTGGCATTAATATTATTGATAATGATCAAAACTTCATATCTCGAATACCTACGAACCATCATCAAGTTGGGTAATAAATACATTACCTACTTATTTCATTAATTGCTAATTTAATTACTTACCACTGGGTACTTGGTACCGAAAATAAAAATATAAATTGTTTAACAAGGCATATCTCGTATTATATACAATTGTACAACTGACGTTATAAGTTATGAGGTGGCTGCAGAAAAAAATAACTCTTACGCGTCATCGCCCCTTAACTGTTTAGTGTGTCACGGAAACGGACGCGGCGCGCGGCCAGTTATGTCAACCAATACTTATAGAAATTTTATAAATGAACGGAGTAACGCTGACTCCGGATACATCCGAATTCCAATTACATCACAGACAAGTCCATTTCACTTTCCGACCTACCCGGAAGTGAATTCCTAAGCACGAGCATACGGTGCGACCAAATTTTCAGTCGAAGGTACGATATCAGACTCTATGTCTATGGATATAGAATTCTCTTGGCGAGACGTCGCAGAAAGTCTTCGAGGCATGCACGAAACGCCGAAGCGGATGTGAACGTTACCGGTCGCTATTCAATAAGAAACTTAATTGTAACGCACTTAAGTGCAAATTCTTGTGTCGGCAGAGGCCACAGTCGCGAAAGTAGTGGCAACTTTCACGGCACGATGGGGGTGCATGACGCGGCTGTGCGGGGCCCTGCCGTCGGCCCATTGACGACACCGTGACCTACATACCGCAGCTCCATTCATGCCACGGCCTCGAACATCGGCGCGCGCGCACAGGACTCGAAACTGAAATCTACAATACGTACTAAATGGTTACTCACTGATTACCTAACTATGCTCACTCCGATGAAACCTAAGTCATTTAAACGACAGCGCCACAATAAGTCAAGCCAACCATGTAAATAATAATACGTGTAAGTACTTACCTAGATAAAACGTTTCGAAAAAATCAATGTAGTTGCTGGCTTCGTCTGAGGATCTACCTGCTAAATTAAAATAATAGGTATCTACATTGGTTATAGGATTTAACTCCTTAATATTAATCAAAGACTGTTTCTAAGTATATTGACAAGATGGATAGGTTTCAACTGGCACACATCGACACCGGAATTTCCATCGGCCAGTTGCACAATTCGTGTCAGGCGCTGTCGCAATCGGACCTACGCTGTAGGCCGAGGTCGCACTGTACTACCATCACTACACTTGTTCAATTAGAGCCTCCGATAATATGCGCAATCGACCAAAACATGTATATCCGCGTAACAAATGACGAACTAAATATTTTTTATGTGTTCAACATTCAATAATTAAAATATCTCTAGGTACCAATTCCAGATTACAACTAAACAATGCTGCACTCGACTACAAACCAGTATTGCTTTGTTAAACCTAGTAAGCGCGAAATCCGCAATAAATAGGTATCGTTTCAAAATCGACCACTCGATCTAATGAGCCGAGTAACTTACACTCCAATCACCAGACACGCGGCCGTCAAATTATTGTAAGATCGTACGCAGAATTTGTTTCCAACTAAATACCTATAATTATGCTGATATGGGTTTGAATGGAGGACTATGATGACTGCTTGACGCATGACGTCATCTTTGAACTGCCCTCGAGTTAAAGATTTCAAGTGCCTAAAGGCTTAACATTCCTTTGGGAAACATAAATGGGTATGAAACAAATATGGGTATGAATAAAGCTACGTACTAGGGATGAACGCTAGAATACAACGTTCAGCCGCAACTGAAACATCTGGCAAGTTAATTGTTCCCGTAACGACAAGTCAGCGACCATGCAACGGTCCGTGTTGTTCGGTAAAGGATTTATGTGAGAAGCCAATATAGCGTTTCTCACGTCCTAATTGTATTCAATTTATTTATTCACACGTTTTCAAGTGACGTATAATCAGACAACGCTGAATAGCCTGATAATTTTGTAAGGTTATGGTCGTCCTAGTGAACTGTACATTCAATAACTCAATTAAATTTTGCAATAATAAAATTATTCATTTTGGTGTATCTAAGACACCTAAACGATAAAACTAAACTGGTTCGAAGTCAAAAACCAGTCATAATCAAATTAGGTATGTACTCAACACAAGGGTACTTGCTGAATGTAGACGCTTCTAGGTAATATATGCGCTTAATTCTGTCTGTTAACTGTTATGATGCAACCGAGTAGGTAAGATAAAATCGATATGTAATGTATATGTATAATAAGTTCTTACCTGAATTTAAATGATGTTAGGATGATCTAGTCAACCTTGCAATGTGGCAATTAGGGAATTGTCTAGCGAATATAAGGTGGTAGATGAGTTGGCAATACGAGAGGTGGTTGCGCTAGGTATCGCAAGCGGGCGGGCGCGGGAGGCGGCGCGCGGGCGCGGGGAGGCCCGCTGGCTGGCAGCAATGAGAGGCGAGGGGGTCAGAGGGGGTCAGGGGGGTGGGGGGTCAGGCGGGCAGGGGGAGCGCCAGCTGCCAGACAGCGGGGCTCCGCATGGGAGGCTAACAGCAGCCTCTTGCACCGCTCGCTGCTCACCGTCGGGCCAGCTTCACACGCAGGCTGCTCTACTTTGATTAAAACTAAAATTGCATATTAAGCAACGCTTACATGACAGTTTACCGACAGACGTATTAAATAACTTGTGAAAACTTTTTCTTCACAGCAATGAAACTAACATATTAGGTACGACACATGCGTAACAAATTACAAAATAAATGATGAATACGAACTTCGTATTGGAAAAAATTTAACTTTGCAATAAAATAAATAAGAGTTTACGATACACATATCCTTGAAGGAATAGTAACAACTACCTATATTATAGCGTTTTAGTCACTGTGATGATTAATGAACGACTCGAGAAGCAGCGGACCATTATCGTCCCTACTTTCTGGATTTTAAAATCCGTAAAGAAACGCGGAATTTTTAAATAAAAAAATTTATTTACTAACTTGATGGCCCATTTACTTTGCGCGTACAGACAAAAGGTTCAATCCAAGGAGCAATCCTCGACAACGTCACAACATTTGGCTGTGAACGCAACAGCGCATATTAACTAGGAATATATAAATAGGCAGAGCTAACATAAAAAACAAGATTACAAATGAGTAATTCAAGAATAAACCAGATGTCGAAATCTATAGTTAAAAAAATAATAGATGCGAGCTGAATGTACTTACAATCCGAATGTTACCGAAGTTGAACCGTTAAACATACTACTTCCATTGAAAGGTATGTGAGGAACGATAGGAATGTAATATCTATTGAATGAGAGAGCAATTAATAATCAACATTCGAAAGCGTAAAAGATTACACGAGAGCCGACGAATTCCTTTAGCTCGGTCGCGGCGTTCATCAATAGCAGGACATTAACCAACTTCACCGCGGGACAGATGAGAGGCATCAATAACAACCAACCGATTGCCAAACAAAATTTACACCGCATTCAGATCACTAACTGTAAAAGGCATAATTAAAATGACTAATCAAACGATCGACGCTCAAGAATCTAGTAAATGTTAATTATATGTCGGAATTTATTGAAATTATTCAAAATAAAATTAATTCTTTGTGATATTTAGTTGAAGAGAGCTTTCGGTCGTTCGTGGTGTAGTGGAAGGCTCCCACGGACCGGTTCATATAAGTGGTCCATCAACCTGTGCGGTGCCCTGCCGCGGCTCGCAGGCGGCCGATGCTGCGCCAGCGAGCGTTGCCACCAGGTACCTACCATCGCGCGGCCTCTCCGCATACAACTACCATTACCAATACAGTTACTATCACCAACAGCAAAAGGAATTCTTACGAATTACTTACCTACAAGTATCTAAGTACAATATACCTACGTAATATCACACAATCCTCTATTCAGATACTTAAAAATACCGATACCTATACCAAAAAAGGTAATACGTAGAACTCGACACTAGTAGCGCAATTAGTCATATCTTCTACCTTGGAAGTGGCAAAGCTAACCCTATGATAAAGTGCATTGAGATTGGCGACGGCGCCGCAGACGTCACGAGACGCGCATTCCATGGCGCGAACGCCTTCATTCATGTAGTACCTAGTGTTGGTAATAGCGCATCGCGGGATCTCGTGTTCTCGGGATTTCAATATATACTAGGACCCATAAAACTTCAGAATACAAACGTGTGATGTTTGCAACTTGATGAAATCTACGCCAAAAACAGCTGCTCACAGTTGCTACTGCAATAGCATTATAATAATAATAGTTATATTAAGCATGTGCTGTATTATAAAGAGTAATGTCATAATGTCAAGTATCACACGCAGTCAAGTGATCGCTAAACAACTAGCTTTATCCATAACAAAACCCTTAAATACGAATACTGTGCCCCGAGTTTCCTAAACGCATTAAAGCTCTCGCTCTCGTAGATTTTTTAAATGTAAAGCACATTTGAAGAGAATAAAGTTTATTTTGGAATTGGCAATAATACCATTGCAATTTATTTGCACCAGTCGGCAAGAGCTTACATACCTATTCAGTTCTACAGCGATGTTACTTTTATGCGATATCAAATAGTTACAAAATTTTTAGTTGTAATATTTAATTTACTTGACTATAATTGAGCAAATATAGAGGAAAACGAAACTACTCCAATTTGTTATTCATCGCGGGGATGAGTATACACCTGTACTTATCACAACATTAATCCCGTCTAAAGTCCGCGGACTATTGCAAGCCCTATGTAGAAGCGAGAAGTCACACGCAATAAGACCTTTGGACGGAACGAGAAAGGCGGACCGAGCGCCGTTACCTAACTAGTATGGAAAGGCAATACGTAGACGCACGCGCACGTATTTCATGGGGGACTTGGTATGTTCCATCTCGCGCCCGACCCCCGGCATAAGTGTCCCTGTCGCTCGCAAGAAGACGTTCCTTTAGGCGCTGTATATCTACTGATGGATGGGTCTGTTTGCATACTAGCTGTGTATTTTGATCGATCGTCGGTTGCCTGCGAGAAAAACAGCTTGTTTGTCAAATCAAGTGGCGCGGTGCTTTACCTTTAATTCTTTGTTTATCCGGACCGCACGCACTGCAACAATTGGCTATGCTAATATGCAATAAATGTTAGTTCGATGGACAGACCTCAAATTCGACCTCACTATATTCGGTGAGTAAAAATAAGGGCTGGACAAAAGGCGGTCCGCATATAGTAAGTACATACTCAATTATTTAAGACATCAATTGTTGATTATAGTTAGGAAACTTCCTAGATTTTCCAAAAAAAGAACAACTTGATTCACTTTCCATGGAGACGAACAAACAAATAGGACAAAATAACGTAACATTTACTAGACATTCCGCTGTAGTAGGTAGCAGGTGTATACTATAGTATTTACTTACTTTAAAATAATGAGGAAAAAATTTCCTAACCGCTATCACCTACAGATATCTTAAGAACATGCAAGTACATATTTCAAACTCAAATTGCTTTGTCGTCCAGAAACAGTTACGCATCGTTATACAGATATGAAAACCGCCAATAGGTAAAAAAGGCTTATTTAAAAAAATAAGGACACTTTCTTTATTAATTTCTATTTTTATTTTTTTTATGAGATAGGGAGACAAACGAGCAGACGTTTCACCTGATGGTAAGTGATCAACGCCGCCCGTGGACACCTGCAACACCAGGGGCATCGCAAGTGCGTTGCCGGCCTTTAAGGAATGAGTATGCTCGTTTCTTGAAAATACCCTTGTCGCATCGGTCCGGGAACACCGCTGCAGGAAGTTCATTCCACAATTTGGTGGTGCGAGGGAGAAAATTCCTGGTAAATCGCACTGTACTGGATCGCCATTCATCCAGATGGTGAGGATGGTAATGCAGTCTGTGGCGAGCCGTGCGATGGTGGAATTCAGCGGGAGGTATAATACCGAACAATTCCTCGGAACACTCCCCATGATAGAAGCGGTAGAAAATGCAAAGAGAGCCTACATCTCTACGCCACGACAGAGGGTCTAGCCGATCGGTAAGCTTTTTGTCATCGACAATTCGAACTGCCCTTCGTTGCAGGCGGTCAAAAGGAAGAAGTTGGTACTGTGGTGCACCGGCCCAAAGGTGAGAGCAGTATTCCATGTTCGGACGGACTTGCGCCTTGTAAAGTTGCAGGCGATGAGCCGCAGTGAAATACCGCCTCGCCCTACCGAGCACACCCAGCTTTTTGGAGGCCAACTTGGCCTTACTTTCTAGATGACCGCGGAATTGCACGTCGTTCGATATGTGGACTCCAAGGATCCCGATACTTGGCTTGGCATTAAGGGGAGTGTCTTCGAAACGAGGCGATGCGACAAAGGGGTTCTTTTTGGCGGTGAACGCACAAATTTGTGTCTTATTGGGGTTGAATTGCACCAAGTTTAGTTTGCCCCAGTTCGAGACTAGATGTAAAGAAGTCTCGACTTCAGACACAAGTTTGTTCCGACACTCATCGACGTTTGCCCGAGAAATATTAGCACGACCGGTGTAAAGACATCTCCTGTACTGTAATCTGCATAACAATGGAAGTTGCTGATATAATGCAACATATCGTTGATATGCAGCAGGAACAGGGTAGGGGATAGGACACAGCCTTGCGGGACGCCAGCATTTACGGAGTTGCGATCCGAGCATGATCCGTCGACTACGACCACGATGCTCCGATCCGTAAGAAAGCTGGCGACACATTTGAAAAATTTCTCAGGCAGCCCGTAGGAGGGAAGCTTCGAAAGAAGCGCTTTATGCCACACCCGATCAAAGGCCTTCGCTATATCCAGGCTGACCGCTAAGGCCTCACCTTTGCTCTCGACCGCTTCAGCCCAACGGTGACTCAGGTAGGCAAGAAGATCACCCGCCGATCGACCCTGACGGAAACCGTATTATCGGCCATTGATCAGCTGGTGGTCCTCTAAGTAACGAAGGAGCTGGCGGTTTATAATGGACTCCATTATTTTAGAGAGCAAAGGAGTGATGGCGATCGGTCTGTAGTTGCCTGGATCGGAGCGATCTCCTTTTTTAGGGATCGGGTGTACCAAGGCAGACCTCCAAGAGATTGGGACTACACCGTTAGAGTAAGAGAGTCGGAAAAGACGCGTCAAGGTCGGAGTCAACTCAGAAGCACATGTCTTAAGCACAATTGGGGGGATACCATCCGGCCCACTCGACTTATTGATGTCCAATGAGCGTAGCGCTCTACGCACAGACTTCTGTGTAAAACGGATCTCCGGCATGGAGTAATCACAAGGAGCTATAGTCGGCGGAGACATCTCATGGTCATCAATTCTGGAGTTGGAAGCGAAGAGAGAGCCCAGAAGATCGGCTTTCTCCTTCGCAGTCTGGGCCAATGAGTCATCCTCCCTGCACAATGGTGGAAAAGATGGCCGACAGAAATTCCCTTCGACAGCTTTGGCAAGAGACCAGAACGCGCGGGAACCCGAGGGGTAACGCATTAGTCTCTTGCCAATTCTGCCGATGAACTCACTCTTTGCTCCTGCCAGGGCTCTTTTGTAGGATCTAGAGGCATGATTGTACTTCTTTTTTAGGCGGTAAGAATTAGGATCCTGAGACGCCATCGCCGCAGCCCAGGCCTGAAACTCCCGCTTGCGGCGTGAAACCGCTTTGCAGAAGCGCTCAAACCAAGGCTTTGACTTACCACCAATGGGAATCGCAGAGGATGGAAAAAAAAGTTCCATGCCCTGCAGCACCACATCAGACTAGATAGACTCGGCATTGGTGTCAGGATCTTCCGAAGAGAAGCAAACCTTGTCCCATGGGTAGGATGCAAAAAAGGACCGCATCCCGTCCCAGTCTGCTGACCTAAAGTGCCAGACTCGGCGACAGCCCGCTGAACGGGGCCGTAGTTGGCGCGACAAATATCCTCCCTAACGTATACGCATACTCCAGCACGAGGCACAAAATTGTGCTCGAACTTGTATCCTGGATAATAAAGGTATGACGTATCCGCCGGGCAGGATATCTGCGTTCCCGTAAGGAAGAGCAACGCTGGCTTGGCCGCCTCAAGGTGATAGTGTATGGCGTTCAAGTTGGAGTGCAAACCCTGATGTTGCAGAAATCCACGATAAGCGCGGTAGGGGGCGCCTTGGTTCTGCTCTTGCCTCGGGAAGATCGTAAGTGATCGAGCGGAATTTTGCCCACCCCAGAGTACGCAGGGCAGCCCGAGCGTAAAAGCTCAGGGAGGGATTTTCCAGCACGCAGCGTGCTGGTACCCTCCTGGGGTACGTCTTTTCTAATTGCCGTTGTCATACTTGGGTGGGGGTGGGGAATGGGCTCTGGCTCTCTCGCTAACCAGGCGAAGCGCGACGACAAAAGCCGCCACTCAGACGATCGGTCTTCTGCGAGAGTGTGGTACTACCCCGGTCGAGCCGGCCCATGTGTGCTGCTGATAGCAGCAAGGCTCTACCATATGAGAAAATTATAGGACTAGGTAATAAATACGTCTAGAAACCAGATCGGAGTTTAAATTAGCAAAAAAACATATTGCATGAATATGTATAAGTGACTTTAAAATCTAGCTATACTTTAACGTGCAATAGACTTCGACAAAAAATACCGTAAAATCAATGGAATGTGAATAATATGAATCGCGAACAGACAGATGAAGGCAAACCTAGCCGATAGGTACATTCGGAATTCAACGATCATCCGTAACAATAGCCGTTACAGATTAGATCGCCTTACATTCCATCGAACTACTTAAAAACTGCACTTCCAAGTATGCGATTGGAGTTTTTTTTATATCTCAGCCTTGATTGTTGCCAAAAATGACACAATAAGGGGAAAAATGTAAATACAACATTGTAATACAAAAATAAGGTCGTCTCGTCTCCATGTCCGTGAACGAGTTGAGATCTCTCGCCAAAACAAAACTCGCGTTACCTACTAGTGCACGGATTATTTCTGAGCAAACTAATTTATAAATACTTTAATGCTCTTAGACAACACGACTAATGCCGTACAATATATCGGGAATAGTGCATGCGGCGCCACAATACTCATTTATTTAAAGCTTTCTGTACAAAGCTCGGTGAAGAAATAACAAAGAATTTCGAATAGAGGCTTCACAATCGTGTAAGCTTATTTAACCAACTGATTACTAACTATTTCCTTCGGACATCTCTTCAGACCTTTGTGGAACATCGAACATGCACCACTTACGCAAAAGCGTTTACATATTAAGGAAACCTCTTTGCCTATAAAGAGCAAACAAGTGAAAACTAAAACGATTAAAAAACTTAACTTCGTATCGTTCATGTGATGGCCCTTCATCGATCACATCATCTATGGAAATGAATATGATGTCATTGCTGAGCAATATGCACAGGTATCTCTGTCAAGTCGCTACATAGTGTACCTTAGGTGCCAGTGAAGGCGCCATTGCGGATTTCCTTCGGCGATGCAGCATTCCTAGCGAGCCTCAGTCGTTAGTCAGCGTTCGCGCTTTACCGATATTCGTGTGAAGGTAATCGTTTGAATGTTGAACAGGTGAACTATGAATGAGACACGTCATTACACCCACGTGCGTCTCAGTGGACCCGATGACACAGGCGCCAACCAATAAATGCCTACATACATACATATAGGCATTAAGCCCCTTCGTCAACGATTCTTGGTATTTTATGATACTACACTTTACAAAAAAAGACGACAAAGATATACGAGAAATCATGTTTCTTAACAAAAAATCGTGTTTTTAATTGATATTTATCTAATATTTTGATTAGACACACACTACTCATGGTCAGGTTAGTATTAAATTCCAATTAAACGTTTTAATAACATATAATTTACATGTAAGAAATCCTTATTTGGTATTACTTTTTTTGCTATAAACAGATATTGCATTGCTACGATTAATTTCCATGATATGGATCGTACACATTTACTAAAAAATATATAGGTAAGACATGTGTACAAATATGGTCTTGATATCAGTTTTGTATTCGTATCACCATATATAGTTTGCGATTTCATTTTGGAATCTCTACGTAGGTTTAATCACCAATAACTCTGAGTAATCTTTCAATTTATTCATGCCGTACTTGGAAAAATTGTGCATATAACAGAAACCGGTCTCAGTAGGTAAACAATCATGAGTCATGGATATCTGCAGCGAGTCATTATTCATAGCATCAAAATACATACGGATTTTTCTGTTGCAGCTGCTGGACTCTCTGCGTTTCGCTAATCCCTTTTGCATTAGGGTTTTTTAATTACATAACCCGCTACCGCGGTCGTGCTATAAAAAGCTACAACATGATAACCGCACACGACTTCGGAGAAATTCTTACAAAGAAAAATCGCAACCGACCGGTCATTCTCATTACATTACATACCACGGATATTATAAATAAGACAAACGCAGTCGGCATGTCGTCTCGAAGGCGATACGGACACGATAAAAGATCATGATCGAGGGCCTGTTTGTTGTGAGGAAATTACCTATCTATACCGGCGCCGCGGCGTTTTGGTAGAGCCCTGTGTGGTAGAATTTATCAGTTTAATGCGGGCACAGATACCGCGCTCGCGCTGGTAAGTCATGAAACAGGCTTGGACGAATAAAGATAACAACAATAACGGTGAAGAAAGTAACTTCGCGACTGATAGGGATCAAATGACGGACTGATAAAATGGCAATCATCATGTTGGTAAATATATTTTTTCCTTCCACCGCTACTCTAAATTTTCATACACTTTGGTTCAATTCTACAAAATAAATCCTACTAGTCAAAAGTTACATACAAAATGTAAGATGTCAGGCGTAATTGTGTTAATTGTTTATTATTGCCGTTTGTACTAGGCAATTAGGTCAGCTTGTGACGCGGGTGCGGCCCGTATGACGCAAGCTTGAGCGCGTTTGACGTATCCCTAGCCAATTGATGCATGTTATAACTGAGCCTCGCTAAAAACTGCAACTTTATGTTATTTTAATATTAACCATAAATGAAATATAATTTTTCCTACTTTGAGTTGCAGTCTCATTAGTTGTTCTATAATAAAGCAAGTACACATATAAACGAACATTCCATAGTAGAATCTATACAAATAAATAAAATTGGAGTGTCTGTTTGTAATATTAAAATAACACTTTTTTACCAAATGCGTATGAAAGTATATACGATACCTATAACGAAAACGCAATTTTTATTTTTTTTTGTCTGTCTGTCTGTCTGTTTGTTTGAGGTAAACTTCTAAACGGCTGAACCGATTTCAATGGGACTTTCACTGACAGATAGCTGACGTTCCAAGGCGTAATTTAGGCTACTTTAATTTTAGAAAAAGCATTAGGGTTCCGCGGGAATAACATACTACCCATATTTCCGGGTAATCTCCCTAAAGTCCACGCGGGCGAAGTCGCGGGCACAGCTAGTGTCAAATATAATTAGGAGTTCCTATCTACTATTACTGGCTTAGTTACTTACTTATTATTACTACCTTTTACTTATTATACATGAAATATGACAATAAATACAGTAGGTGTGAATCTGCCCTTATTAATATGCCTGATACGAGGAAATACATGCACCGTGACACGTAATCGTTTTCGCAACATTTGATGTGGAGGTACGTAGGGAGTATAAAAACATGTTTCAACAAGTAGCTACGTACCAAGTAAAGGACTGTGTGCCTATCTACGGAGGTAAGTTACAATCGAAATGGACTCAATATTTTACTGAGAATGTCACTGTCGGTAAAAGCAGCATTAGTGGGAAATGAAGAATAAAATTAGCAGACGGCCGGACAGGATCAGGATGCATGGCGTGACAGGAAGGCGGATTGTACCGAGCATACATTAAATGTGTGCTGATTAACATATTGCTTCACACCCACCTGCAGTTTCACACGAGCACCGATTTTATTAATCACGTCATAATCTGATGCAAATACCTTATGATTAAAGCTCCATTAAAATCATACCTAACCCACTGCCGGTTAGCAATGAGGTACTGTTTAATCTTCTATTTTTATTGATTTTTTTGTAATTTCACATTGTTCTTGACAAATTAGTTTTCGCACACTTTGCGAGAATCCTGTTAGTGCTATTTCTGGCGCACTCGTGTAAGTGTCCAACCCACATAAGATTTGATTGGCAGATCTATCTTATGAGAAAAAAATGCGCGATCTAGGGCCTTCGACTTTGCATATGAAGACGCTCTATGGAGAAGTGTCGCTTGGAGACGTGTTCAAAAAAGATCCGGTGTGTTAAAATTCAAATGAACTTTGCTTATATGTCAGGTAAATTTAGAATCACGAAGTTATTTGATGGAAACAAAACCTAACAAACAGTGATTGACTGAACGGATTTAGTTCGGGAACTTCCGGCGGACAGCGGTTGGCGCACAGGAAATCGTAAAAGCTCGACTGGAACATCATTGGTGCGAACGCATCTTCCGGTAAAACGCTTTCCGACGTCTCGCGCGCACTCTTCCGTCTAATATCGTTCAGTTTACGAGGGCAGCGTTTACTGAACTCCTCTATTCTGGGAAAACATCGAACTGTACACTCAAAGGATTCAACCAACATGGTAGTTTTGGATTTCGATACTTTCGTAGTCATAGTTATTGGAATATGTCTAAGCTAAAGCATGTATGTTCCTAGTTGTTGATGTGGACTCTTCGCATTTTACTATTAAGATGACCAAACATGAGGTTTCTTGCTCGCGTAATGTCAAGGAAAAATACTTATGAAACAAATTCTGAAGAAACTGCAAGAAATTAAAACGTAAGTAAGACTCCGGTACAGTGAGTACTGAAATGTATTTGGTCAAAATTCTACCCTCGTAGCAGTGACATGGTAGTTTGGCAAGTCTGGCTGCGATTCGAATCAAATTAAGAGTTTTATCTGAGAATGAATTTGAGTGTACTATTGAGACACATTCTATTAAAACGATATTTTGTTTACCTCCATATCCATAAAATCTAATACCCAAACTAAGATTAATGTTTACCTCTCCTGTATGAACTATCAAAGCTAAATTCCAAAGAATTGCCTTGTATCTAAAAATATGGATAGCCGCACTCAACAAATATTCAAAATTCGTAGTTTATTGAAACACAAACCGCTCGAGTCGCCTTTCTCAAAGCACATTTCAAACAAAGCAAAAAATGTCAATACGTAGTGTCGAACACTGTTTTAGAAAGTATCGCGTTAGTAAAGAATTCGTTATGAAATAGTATGAAAAGGTATTGTTTGTAGCGGCAAAGAAAAAATGAAAAAAGCAAACAGTGGCACATTCCATTGGCTAGTGCACGTGGTACATTCCAATGGGGTCATGCACCACACCGTGCGCGCGTGCGTAAAAACAAGTGCAACGTTCTCGAGTCGACAATCCGGCCTGCTGCCTTCGCACTTTTCACTGCATGGACCCCACGCCCGCGCCACCCACCATATCCGAACTGGACATCGATAATACACGAACATTACATTCATCTTATTATGCAGAGCCCTAGATATCATAACACATACCTACGGCCGTATTGCTTTTTGAATAAGTTTGTGCATCGATGTGGATACCTTCTCAATTGTGCTCCTCGAACTTTCTTTGCAATAACCAAATGTATGAAAGTATTCTTTATAAATGTTTCTCTTTAATAGTGAATTTGCAGAACTCGATAAATCATAATGAAAGTTTAAAATACAATTCACATATGATAAGCTGAGTATTATAAGTAAGTTCTTCGATTAACTTTAGTCCGCTTGGAAATCTTTATTAGCAAAGTAGTGTGCCAAGTACGCTGAAATTTAAAAATTCAAACGTTTTTGCAATGTATGGGTGTATGTGTAAGTATTTAGACAGGCTCGAGTCGTGTAGGGCGCGCGGCGGCGGGTTGGAGGCTCCGCAGGAATGCGGCCGGACGCACGCCTCCGCCCCGCGCCCCACTGCACATCTACCTTACGCACCCATGCTCACCCGGCGATTGCAACATTTTTTGAACTTTGAAAAGGAAGCCTAATCAAAACTTTTGGATGGCTACGTAAAAAACTGCCAAATTAACAGAAAACAGTATCGAACGTCTTCATATTTAAAAATAAAACAGAAATTGGATTCAATTTCTACATACTAGTTAGGTAATAGGGAAAAATAAGAAGTAGGTAATTAAGGACTGGAAAATGTATTGGGTAATTAAGTAATTTAAGTTTTCATGTAACTTTTACATGTTTATAATCACTTATAAGCTGACAAAAAAAATATCAACAGTTTATCTAATATAGTTTTTGTTGTTATTTATTAACTGAGAATGTTAATCGCTCAAAGGTAAAATAAAAAAGAAAATAAAGTATAATCGGATCCGGTGCGCGTCAGGCGTCTGGCGGAGGTAATATAAAATCGACAAAACGGCTCCGAGTCTGTGGAAGGAGCGAACGCCGACACATTCCCGAGGCTCAAATCGTAAATTACGGCAGTGCGAGCGGCGCCGGCGCCGGGAGGAGCGCTTGTTACGATATTTGAACAAATTCCCGGCGGTGTTAATCTGCATAATAACAGCGGCGGATACAAAGCGGTTGCCGACTCCCATTATGCGCGGGCGCCACCAGCCGCCCGCGCTCTCCTCCGCGCGGGCGGCGCGTCGAGCTGCGCCCGCGCCCCGTGCCTGATTACTGATTACCCACAATGCACCACACCGACACCGGCCAACTACGCCGTTAAATCGACCGCCTTATCGCTTGCCATCGTAATGAACGAGTTGCTGCGAGTTTTCATACGGATTATTTATGAAAATATATCAAGTGTTGGATAACGTATACTTAATTTTTAAATTCCAAGGAGGAGTAGCGTTGCAACATAACCGAATATTCGAACAATAATTACGGTACTCGTGTGTTGCGTCTTATTGAACGGGTCGTGTATTTAATCTGCATTCCTTCCACTCGAGTAGAAAAAAAATCTTTTTAAATGATACATGCACACAAAATATTGCGTACATTTTATGAGAAATTACAAAAAATCTTAGCAACCTAATTGATACCTAATATTGGCCTTAGCTGGAATATTTAAATTATTTCGATCAACCGAGATCCTCGTACGAGGTAGGAACCTCGTACTCGATCCTTTGTATTCATGAACGGTTTTTATCGACTATGAAATAATTAAGTAACCATTACCTAGTAGAAATTACTATGTATGTAATAACCGAGACGTGGAGATTTGCATAACAAGGGGGAAACAAAGGAATCACGGTTTTATCTAGTGAACTTCGCCCACCATTACACGAAGGTAGGCCAGTCTGAACCCATAGGTAGTACCGAACTCTCACCGCTGCTTTCCACTAGGTATAGGTACGCGCCGTCCACAGGGAAAAAGTACTCTGTTGGTTTCACATTATTATTGAACGTGGGGCTTATTTGAATCGGGTTTTCCAAATGTTTCCGTTTTTATACCACAGTCCACGGAAAAGGTAACTGTTGTGTAGAGAAACAATTTCCTATGATTTGTTACTTTCGCCTTTAAGAAATGATGCTGTCCCTGTCATTCTTATTTATGAAAGCTGAAGTGTATGCAGGACGAGTCACGGTTACGTGCCGTATTACTACGTAAAACAAATCGTGGTCACCTCTCTAGTCATCAATCTGCATTAACTGCGGTAGGTATTGAAAGAAAATTGAGCCAAAAATTCAGGCCTTTCACAAAGAGAACTAATCTCTTTTTAAAAATCATTGAAATACTGTCTTCCAAATACGTAAAGGGTGGATCGCAATAACGCTTGCACGGCAGGGAGTGGGTAGCATGTGCGTAGCAATACGACTAACTAAATACCATACTATTGGATACATACGTCATCGTTAGACAGATGAATATTTACGAATTTAGTTGTTACTGTAAAGCTAGTTTATTTTTTATATTAAAATTATATAAGGAACAGGATAGCCTGTACCTATGATTATAATACGGTGAATTAGAATTTGATTACTCTGTTTGGTGCCTTTTATATCTTCCAAAGATAATGTTGGAAATGTAAGAATTTCAATAAAATTAATTTTACGATAAAGTTGTTTTACACGAAAGACTTACAAAACGGTAACTTATCAACAGGTATTAATCATCTTTTAATTTCCAAAAACGCCCTAGAAACTGAACTAATGCGAATATTTAGGATCGTACGAATAAATAAAGTACATTTAGCGAGAGGTGCCAATATTGAACGGTTATGAATATGCTCGGGAGGCACCCACGCGTCAGTATAGACGACGCGACAAATCGCCAAGGTTGACTTTAATGATACGGCGCGCGCCGGCGAATTTTTCAGTGAAATAGTTTCACCGGGCGGCTTCGGCGACGGCGGAGTCTGAGCCGCCCGCCGGTCGATGCCCCCGCAGCCACGCGATTTGGCCCCACTCGGCGCAACTACAAATGGAACGACGTTGCCAATCGTCTTTGCGCCGAGACCACCTTCACCGATAAACCACAGCCGCGATAGGTATCGTCTCGAAACGTAAAGCCGACCGTACGCTCACCGCGGCTGGATACCTATTAGGTCGCCTCCGACCGGTAGGCAATTTGTTCGCGGACAAAAACGAAACTTCAAACCGCATTTCTAAACGGTCATCAAATATATTTCATAAAAAAGCTGTCTCGACTTTTCATAAAGAAACCACGCTGTAAACGTTTCATAATGAATTGGCAGAATGAACTTCTAGCCCGTACCGCCATTGCCATGCCAAAGGCAAGTAGGCGTGAGACGGCTCATGCCAAACGTTCGATGAGAAACGTGACATTTCTCGATGGTATCTTAAACGATACCGTAAGGGCTATTTACAATATTTAAAGCCTTAAAACGTCTCGGCGACGGCCGTGAATAATGTAAGCACACATCGGGGTACTTAATATGTTTGATATCGATAAATTAGAGTCAAGTCGGCGCAAGCGGCTATTATTAAAGTGGGCTAGCGGGTCCGCTGCACAAGGCATAGTGCAGCCGTAGAGACGGTAGAGACGGTAGCGGCGTCCCGCTCGCGCCCGCGGCTTATCAATGAAATGCCCGCCGCCGCCGCAACGGTGCCTCGCGTTCCTTCTCCTGACGTAACAAAATGGCGGCCGATACGAGTACGTAGGCACCTCTCCTATTCATGTATTTATAGAAGATTTGATTATCAGCACCGGTTCCTATAGCTATGCATCGTTAAATAAACATAATTCCCGAGAAATACCCGATTTCAAGTGCTACGACTACGAAATCACGTCTAATCAACAGTTATACGAGACAATAGATTTTGAGAATCGTCGACTACCTATTTGCCTTTGGTGAGTAGATAATATACGTAAATCGATGTATGTACTTACTTATATTGAGCAGCATATTATAGTTATGTTACCCGCGACGTTATTTGTGAAACAATTATGAATGGTTCATTATCATTGAAACGTGTTAACAGAATTGTCATAAGATTTAAATTGGTATTATTTGCTACCAGTGGTGCCCCCTATACGCATTCACATGAAAGTCGCCGGCCGTACATGTGTGCGAATAAAAGTCACGTCAGCAGGAACGAGTTAGCATAGAACTCGCTAGATGGTAGCAGTTCGTGCGCAAGCGCAATCAAAGTTGCAACACCTAGTTTCATCAGATATTTCGACACCTTGTCGTTAGATGGCGCTGACTGGCCATTTAGTAATCGACCTCGAATTCTGGTTTCAATGTTGAAAGGCATTTTAAGGATGTTGCTTCTGCCGTGTACAGGTTTTATGAATGACATCATAATGACTCGCTCACCTGGCTGAGTGGAACATCGCCTTATCCGACGCACCAGCGGCGGCGAACGACACCCCGACCGCGAGCCCCTCGGGTATGTTGTGCACCGTGATGGCCACCACTAGAAGCATAATTCGCTTCCACTGCGACTGACGTGCTTCCAGCGACCGCGACAGGCTGTCCCGGCGGTCGCCTTCACCATTCTCACCGACTTTCTGAAAAGTAAATATAATTTTCAGGGTCAAAGGAATCAATGTTGACATAAGATTAAACGCAAAAAGTAAATGCGACACTATTCTATGGGGAGTATATAGAATGACTCAACGATCACATAATCTATGTAACTTCGAAACCCATACACTTGAAATTTTATAGGCTGGTTCTTTATGGTCCCTATAACAACCCCCCCAAGTTTACATTTACAATGATATTAAAAAGTGTTTTTGTATTGCAATGCAAGGATGCGCTTTAAGTTCCTATAGTTACAGCTTATGACCTGTATAGTATGCTTTATTACAAGTACAGTTTAAACTCCATTTAACATCAATTGATTTAACGACAAATTCAATAAAGCGTCGAAATCACTTAGCTTTGGTTGGTTTAGCTTGCCTGCCATACAATGATACACTCTATATAGTATTACACCCACTCTCAATGACGACAACAATTTGCCAATTTATATCACCACGATGCCTCAATATTGCAAGATATTAATAAAATAAGTAAAAAAATACAACAAAATTACTGGTGTAGCAAAAGACGTCATACAAAAATATGGGCAAAAAGATTGTTTTTATGGACATAACTAGTCTGAAATAAACTTTTATTTTTCTAATTCAGATTTTTCTTATCTCCACTTAACGACAACTCTCTATAACGCCATAAAATGCACAGTCCCTTCAGTGTCGTTATATAGAGTTTACACTGTATTTCTTTCAAGATGTAATACATACCAGTGAGTGGTGCGAATTGTGATGACCCCGGCGTCTCTGTGCGGTGTGTTGATTGCTGATGCAGTCCGCGAAGTCGGCCGGCTGCTGCGGGTCCATGGTCAGTACGGTAGGGTACGACGGCCGCCGGTTTAATGCCGTCATCATCTCTAGATCTTCCAGTTTCTCCTTGGAATCTTTGCTTTTTGTTATAGCTGCAAATAACATGACAATTTAAGTTATTTATTACAATTATAACAGGGCCCTAAGTCTGCTAACACTCCATTTTTAAGGTATAGAAGTTACATCTTGTGTAACTAGAATTTGACTATTCAAATAGCATCAAGGTGACAATATCTAATGTCTACACTGCTCATATTCTAGCTGCCATTAAATAAAGATGTTGTTTTCATGCCTTAAAAAATGGAGTCATAGCAGCTCCACAACGATAGTGTTAGTAGACTTGGGGCTCAGTCCTTTTGCACTTATTTTACATACTAGTTCTTAATGTTGAAGAATTGGTTTGCTAATGAAAAAAAAAAAAAAAAATTTCAAAGTATAGGGTATATTTATTGGTGTAAGTAGGAAATCTGTGTTTTATTTCACCTTGACATGTTCGACTTTATAAATAGGCAAGTAATACAATCTATATTTCTGCAAAAAGGCATGTCGTGTGAATAAGCTGATAAAAATAAAAATAAAATGTGAATGTGTGGAGACATACCTAATAACGTGGTTGTTTTTTCATGCAATATTGCTAGTCTAGTTTTTTATATTAAGTGTAATCTTTGTGATATAGAATAGGGCATCCTACAAATAAACTATGTACAAGTAATACATAAAATATGTACAAGAGTAGTAAATATATGTTATTTACTACCCTTGTAACATAATCTGATGCTATTAAAATAGTGTTATATTATATTTGTGTGTAATGATAACACGCCTTTGAATAGAGATCTGTAAGTTAGTAGCTCAGTCGTTAAGATAAGGAACATAAAGCAAAGATACTCTTCTGTGAGCATAAAAGCAAAAAGGTACACTATAATATGGCACATGATAAGAAATAAACACAATAAAACCAGCAATCTTTAACTAGATACTTTATACTTCCTTAATCGAGGACTTCTTAAAACGTGAATATAAATTGAGGTAGGTATGTATAAAAAATTTACATGAGGATAATGGCCAATACTCGTCATACAAGTCTGGGTGAAGAATTTTATGTTAACACTGTATTGAGAATTGGTTCGCATAAGATTTTCTACCAGTAATTTTTACTGTTAGATAAGGACTTGGTATGTTTCAAGTGTTTCTATATAGAGTTTTTATGTAAATAATATTGGAAATAAAATACACAGACATACTGAGTGCAATGCACCTATCCTAACCCTGGGACTTACAGTGATAAGACTGTTGGATGTCCTACTTGTTCATGTAATTATGCAAAATGTGTAACAACTAATTGTAAAACACCACAGATAATGTGTTCAATAGTTACTTTACTATGTAACACTAGTGCCTGCATTTTATAATTCCCAAACTTTTAAGTTTCAATTGAAAACAACTGTTAAACCAGATTGCAATGCCAAGTTGAACTAAAATCTAACTCGGTGCATCCTTGCATGAAGGATGCTCAGATAATTAAAATATCAAATATAGCTATATTGAATGTTTAAGTATTATTTTAAATGTACCTATTTATTTATTTAAGAAGGACACACCAACAGTATACCTATTAAACAATTGGGTAAATAAAATATTAAATAAAAACTGGTCTGATAGGTACACCAATGACAGGTGTGTACAACTTTCACCGACGTGAGACTTAAACATTTAAAAAAGAAACAAATAAAGTTGAAACTAAACTAAACATTAAGTTAAAGCTAAAATTTAAAATTTGAATACTGAAAAAGTAAAAATAAAATTAAAATATTTATGGCAATGATTTAAGTATAATTTTTCTAAACTCGTATAATGAACTGTTGAATATGTCTAAGTTGATAATTTTACTGTTAAACATGTTATACTCATTACATATTCTTACTGCAGGAGAGTTGAGACCCAGATTGGTTCTTACTAATGGCATATACTTCTTCTTACCTATATGCATAGCCTTTTTTTTTCAAAAACATAGTCGATGCTAGCATTCTATGTACATTTAAATGATAACAACATTTAAATGGTGAATGTGTAAAATATTATCAGTAGTTTCATAATAATGTTTTTTCTGTTTGTATTATAGGAGTAATGACTTAACATAGCAGTATTTATTTATTCTGTTGAACTCTATGCAAAACACATGTACATAAGCCCATATGTAAAGAAAGCAATTGATATCAGAATCAGATTTTTTTTATTCATTTTTTTATACTGGCACTTATGAATCGTCAGTAAGAAATAAATAATAATAATAGTATCTCTACCACCCATTCGGAATGCATTTCATATGAAGAAGAATGGGCAAGGAACTCCACAGTTGCTTTTTTCGAATAGGGATTTACATTTCTGTGTGTGTTTTTCTTAAATAACAACTATACAAGGCTCTAATTCAGGATGTACAAGAGACTATTCATAGAAATATTTGATGAATACTCGATAGCCTGATTTTTGCTTGATAGACATCAATCTCAAAAAGAGATATGTCAAAACAAAATGTTTTTTTTTTTTTTCAATGTATCTCGAATAAAGGTGATGTCTATAGAACGAGAATCGGGCCGCAGTACTATATCTTCTACATGTATTGCAACCTACTTTGGGTATAAAACTAATTGGTTTCTTTGTACTTACAGGCCATAATAATAAGATATTGTGTTATTGTATCTTTCTATCTATAATTTCATTACAATCAAAATTATTAGACAATACAATCTATCTGTATTGTATCTACAATAGCATTTTTAGTACAAAAGTGCTCTCCAATGTCACTGCCAGTGGATCATAAGTTTGTATGAATGTAAGGTATGATTATAATATATTATTGTGGTATTCATTCAATAAATAAATGTAAGTGTTTGTAACCATAACTAACAAGATTTATTATACAGACTGATAACATGAAAGGCCCATAGAAATACTAGATGCCATAAAACTGTATCATCATAATGGCAGTGTAAGAACTAGTATATGATAGTATCAATGACCTGTTAACCAGTTTGGACCTAGTTACTTACAAGGAAAATAATACCTACAAATGTTTTAACTTTCCTTGACACCCATGTCTTAATATGAGGAAAACTTAAGACTTTATTGCTCGTAAGTGTGGATGAAATAAATACAATAACAAAGATTTAAGTACCTTAAGAAAGTATTTTTTTTAAATCACTGCGATGGTTTCATACTCAGATTTCTAAGCCAGGATAATGCAACTTCTAAACATGAAAAATAATTCATACACTATAAGTAAATAATAATATGTAGGTACTTACTCATCATCATATTAGTAGAACTAATTCCTAAATAATCAAGGAATTTGTCAGTTGCAAACACAAACACAGCTCCAAACAAAAATCCACCTGCTACTGGTATGAAAGCATATTGTCCTTCTGAACCATAAAATGTTGATTCTTTACACATGTTTATAGCTGGCTCCAGCAGAGACCAGTAAGATGCCGCAGTCATCACTCCAGCAGCGAAGCCCAATGACACGTCAAGCAATTTTCTCTACAAAAAATAAATATTCAAAAATAAATCGATATTCAATGTGTCATTCCTCGAAATTGAAAGTAAAAAAATCACTCACATGTTTGCCTCTTATAAAGAACACACAACCGGCACCGACAGCCGTTAAACCCCACGTCAGAAGAGTACCCAAAAGGGCCTGGGTCACAGCACCGTACCCCTCAATCATTTTGTAATATTACAACTAATTATAAGTAAACAATTTCACATTAAGTACTGTTTGTTACATACACATTTTCAAGTGACTAAATATTTTTATAGCAACAGGTTTATATCCATCATATTATCATCACGAATCACGACTGTAAATCTTTTTAAACACTCCACATGTTTTTATCGTATTTTTATTTGTGACCTTGTAATACGTCAAAGAAACGTCACTATTGAATTTCGCACGTAAAAATATTTTGACAGGTAAATCACAATGTTACCCTTACCAAGAAACAAAATGCAATCTACATATGATTATTCACAAAATGATGGTTTAAAAACGTTTTATAATATATGATTAGCGCTCAACACTAATAAACTAGACATTAGTTCCAAAGTCGCAGGGGCAACAATACATGTTTTAAGTAAAAAAATATATTTTAATATTAATACTATGACGAGGATATGATGGACACAACTTTATACATTTATGAAACCAGAACTTAAAATATATTTTTGACAATCTTTCGTAATAAAATCTACCACTACAACGAGCACTACTACATTAATGGCAGCACAGTACATTTATGTAGATGTCAGAGCCATAATGACGGCACTCCACTCGTTCAAAAACAGTGTCCATGTTAAAGTGTATAAAGTTCTATTATGGAGTCATCCGCCATCTTTATCACTGTCATTATCAATTTTTATTTATAATGTGTATTTATTGAATTTGTCCTTGCTATTAATTACTTGACATTGGCGAAATACCCGCGATAGTCGCAGGTGAAGCCATTCCTCATCTTATTCCATTAAATTTCATCATTTCGTAAAAAAGTAAGTAAAGTTCTATTATCATCACATCAAATAATTATTGTCTATGGTGCCTGACGCCAAAAGCATCGAGGAAATTATTTCAACTTTTTGGCGCGAAATGGAAGATATTGGAAAAGTTGCGGAAAATGTATTCTTATATATATGATAAACTATTAACAATCGTACCATCATTAAAGTTTGTATCTATGTAGTCGGTCTGATTGTTTTTTTATTGTATTTATTGTCAATGAATATCATTTTTGGAGAAGCAAAGCCCGACATCTCTACTGTAGTTGTAGCATGTGCGCCAAGACTAGACGCATATCACAGAATATCTTGATGTTGTCTCTTTCTCTCGTATGAAATTAGACAGAGAGCGAACGAGCGAAACAATGACAAAGGTCTTGTCTTGACATACGTGCTAACCTCACTGATTCGGCTATTAATGAACCAATCTAATAGAGAAACGTACTATGTGATTCAAATGAGAATAGGATCAACTTTGCGCCATATTGTGGACGTGAAAATACTAATTATGACTTTAAATAATTAAATATTGTATTATGACAGTTTACTACTAATTTAACCTTTTTATATATAGGAATTTGATGATTATTATTAATATGCAAATAAGTTTTTTGCAAACCTTACTTTTCATGTGACATTTGACAGATATAGCTTATTGACATTCCTATTCTTATTTGGATCGCAAAGTAGTTGGTCGATCAGGACACCTTACTCAAAAATAACCTACTCGTGGCGTGTGCCGGAAATTCGGGAGTAAGTTCAAGTATCAGTTTGGATGACTGCGCCAAATTAATAGGTAGGTACCTACCTACATTAGTTACTTACTATAAATGTAAGTTAAATACCCACTTCTCACGCACAAAATGTAGACATGTTAAAATCTACTAAATATCGTGTTTATGCAGCCAGTCTTAAAATTTAATTACGCACGTATACAGATAAAATCCACCAAATTGTGTGTTTTACTTTAAATCTATGTACCTACTTACACATAAAATTCATTCGCATGTAGGTAGTTAACCGACTTCACTGTTAACATAAATGAGTCACACTCATTCGCAACGAACGCCGTTAGGAATACACGTGGTATCATTAATGTAAGTCCTTTTATTAAACAAACTATTTGTTTTATCGCACGAGTTATCAGTCACGTCGTCGGCGTCCTACTGTGTTAAACTTCGTTTTATAAATAAACTGTTTATTGCACCCATAAATGGTGCTAAGAAATAAATAAATATTCTGAAATGTGTAGGATTTTGCATCATCATTCAAAATTCTTTTGTAAATCTTACTGTTGTTATTTCCTTACTAGCCTATTCTACCAACGTTTATCTTTTCTCGCCATTGCAAATCCACTGGTTTTAACGTTTGTATTGATTGTTATTAACGATTGTAGACAGATACATTATCATCTGCAGTAAGATAGAACTTAAGTTGAAAGCCCGTTATGTAGTATCTACTTATGGACCTAATTAACACGGTTTATCAATTATATTAGGTATAGCTACGTAGGTAGATGATATGGACATACCGATCCAAAATCACTTTATTCAAGTGATAGACACCTATGTCTGTAATTATCTTACGTCGTTAGTGACAGTGAGAAGTAAAATTTAATAATAACCGTACAGTGATAATGTTCGGTACTAGGAAACAATAATGGACGCTCCCACTTTTACCGATATTGTAATTGTAAATGTAATATTGTAATTTTACTGATTTTTATTAGGTACCGTATAATTGTGACCTCGTATTCTGTAGATCACCGTAAACGTGACAATGAACCGTTAACTTTTTTAAGAGACTAATAAGTAAGTAGTTATTAGTGCGAATTCTGTCGGCATAAAACTAAATTATACTTACTAAACTAAGCGTATTGCCGTCCTTTTGATGACCACAACGTAAGAGCAAGATGGAAATATTTATAAGTGCAATCAAATATACTTTTGTTGTAGTTTGTGCACATCAGACATCATTACATATTGCTACATAAAGGTACAGGTACTTAAATATTCGAGCAGAAAGACGTTGTAAGGTCCTAATACGTACGTTAAAAATACTTAACTTAAATAATCGTGCTGTGCTTAGTAGCCGTCGAAACTCGAAATGTAGCTTTATTTTATGTAGGGTTAAAAGAATAATTTTAAATTGATAAGGTAGAGGGACACTAAGTTGGAACACGGTCGAAATATGCTTCATATTTGTAATTAAAAATTATAGACGTGAAAGAAACTCCACAATCGAAGCCTACCTATTCCGACCAAAGTGCAAGAACACTGAAATCGCTGATTATTCTGTCCGATGAGCCAAATAAAAACATTTAGTGCGTGCCATCCACTTATGGTTTGAATGGTAAATGCGCACGCGACCACAGCCATTACATTAACCATCGTGCACTGTGCGCGCGCGCAATAACTAGGTAGGCAGCGCGGCGCGCGCTGGCGCTACCTCTACTTAAAATTATGTCCCGCATGCTCTATATACGCCACAATTAGCGGGGAGGTACCTGATTGACACAACCTACAACCATACATTTTAACTCTGAACTTTATTATTAGGAATTCAAGCTATTGGTGCCTGTACCTACCATATCTACATTTTTATTTTAGGGAGGTAGTTAAATAACAATTCGGTTCCTATTCTTTATTTTTAGGGTTCCATACCCGAAGGGTAAAACGGGAACCCTATTACTAAGACTTCACTGTCCGTCCGTCCGTCTGTCACCAGGCTGTTTCTCATGAACCGTGATAGTTAGAGAGTTCAAATTTTCACAAATGATGTATTTCTGTTGCCACTATACCAACATATACTAAAAACAGAATAAAATAAATATTTAAGGGGGCTCCCATACAACAAACGTAATTTTTTGCTCGTTTGTATAGATAATGGTACGGAACACTTCGTGCGCGAGTCCGACTCACACTAGGCCTTTTCGCTTTAGTGACCATATCGCCTCATAGGAACATGACACATAATATCTTACTTACTAGGTACCTAAGTTAGCTTATACAATTCTTTAGCTTTGTGTGAAGGTGGTCTAGCTAATATAGTGTTACAGAAGGTTCAAATTCTTATTGAATTTGAAGAGAAGAGGGAATAGTAGCTTATTAGCTACCATTCCCCCTTCTCTTCTTATTTTTATTTATTTTTATCTATTGATAAGCAAAGTATTATGAGAACAAATCCACTCAGACTAATCACGATCCACTTATAGTAGATATTAAATGAAAACTAGTCATGAAATAAGAAACTATAAAAGCTGCCACCAGCCACCAATACGTTACGAATATGCAGAGGCACAAAAACCTTACAATACAATCAGAATATACAATACAAATAGGGTCAGTCTACGCAACTGTTACAAGTTCTCATGAGATGACGCGGTCGTTGTAGACGCAGCCACCGTTGCGATAAACGAACAAAACATTCCGCTAGATCGTCATTATTCAAATTTTCGCTGTACTACTTGCCCGCTTGTTCCGGGCCGTGATTTTTGTCCTATTTACAAGCAGTCTGAAATTACGATTAGTCCGGTCAAAATGAGGCGCGGTCATCCGTGGTGGATGGCCGTGTGAAAGGTCCGTTATCCAAACAGCTTAAGCGGTTAGAGGAGAAACGGTTTTGAAGGTTCAGGCGGAAGTAGATACTTTAAAAATCAGAATCATCGCATTTTATCGCTTCTTAAATGCTTTTACAGTTGTGTCTGGTGAATTTTCTGTTTCAACATACAACTAGCACCGATCTGAAGCAGGTATTAAACAAAGCCTATCTATACGGGTATTCATATACAGTCAAATGCCAAAAGTCTATTTGAATGTCATATCATACAACATTTTATTATGCTCCGAAAATTATAACGTCTAATATTAATATTTTTTTATAATAAATACCTAACATAATTAATTATTCATGTAAAAAATAAAATATTTAAAAAACGTCTGGAAGGTGTCGATTAATATCTTACGTTGACCTTATGTATTCTATAGGTTTATGAACTCGGGTACATAATGTACACCCTAAAGCACAACTATTTAAAATCTATCTTATTTAGTATTATACGCATCGTTATTATAATAAAAGTGTGTGGTTTTGTCCATGGTATGGACATAACCGCAGGCTATAACGGATACGTAGTTTACTGTATCGATTTGGTCGCACACACTGCGATAGAGGTACGTACAATAGTAAGCCGGTACGTGTCACAACAGTATGCGGAAGTTTTCTGATCGTCAATCATAGGATTCGATTTGCTGCAATCCGGACTACCGGTGAGTGCGTGAACCTAACCCGAGCGAGAGCCATAGAGTACGCTAGCTAATTGGCAAGTCGATAGGTACGCGTTAATGATTTCACTTTAATATTTTTTTATTGTATTTGAGTACCTACTTATATAGTAACATACTAGATATGTAGGTATATATATGTCAATCTGCTGGGCAAAGGTTTCCCCATTCCCCTCCACCTTTGTGGAGGAGAATGGAGGTAGAGATGTCTCTATCTTCTGCCAAATCTGACCAAACCTCCAGATAATAGTTCAGGACAATGACCTGGACCTGGAATGTTATACCTAAGTAGGATCAATATAAAAATACTGTTCGTACTATCTCTTTAATATTATACTAGCTGCGCCCGCGGATTAACTCACTTCAATTCGAACCTGTAATTCCTGAGATTAGCGCGTTCAATGAAACAAACTCTACAGCTTTATAATATTAATATATAAATATATATGTGGTATAAATTAAATGTTAAACATGAGAAATGGATATTGATGTTGGTAAAATTCCTATCTATATGCCATGATGCAAAGTGTTTTCAGCCACTAATGTTGCGACATAATTCGTGAGCTTAAGTTTTTTTCCACCGCGCAACCAATAGCATTATCGTAACATTTTAATATTTTTTAAGAGCTGCCACCTGCACCGTGCTCTATCACCAGGAAGCAAGTTGTTTTTGTTCGTAATCTAGTAATTAGTTTTTGAGGCACTGGGTATATCGCTCATCATTCAAACAGAGGAATACCTAGTTCTGCCGCTTACAATAATCCTCGCTTCGCTTATAAAATAATTTTAAAGCGTAAAGTCTCGTGGCCCTCAGGTAATGGAAGCAAAAACGCTGGCGGCAGGCACGCGCGTGGCGTGCGTTTCCCGCGATGTTATTGTCACACAATAATATAACAATAATGGAACAGTTGAATGCAGCTGCAGTTTAGAGGCTGTTTACTTGACATTGGCAACACGAATATAAAAGAAGGTACCTATTATATCTGAAAACAGCTAGGATTGCACCACGCGATAGAAAATAGATCTTCGTGGATTATAGCCATGACTTTCAGTGAGAGTGTACAAGGGAAAAGAAAACTAAAAAACCTACGAAAATTTTACAAAAGTTCGCTTTATATGTCACATGAAAGCAATGGCACAATTATATGTGGCCGTAGGTATCGTTTATCAGAATAGACCGATTGGTCTACATATTGTAGGAATTAGGTAGATTAACCATAAAATAAAATAAAATATGGTGGAACAACTTTTAAAAAACAAACTTTTAGTTAATTGCCCTTAGTTTTCTTGTTCTCCTCAGCAAGCCCTTTCATTTGATACCCATATTGTGGTAGTGAAGAAATAATAACTATTCCGCCATCTTGGATGCTCCGCTATATTGGAATTAGAGTGACGTTACATAGCTAAGCATGCATTGTCATCCAAAATAAGCGTATATACCACATTTCAGCTCAATCGGTTAAAGATAACTGATTTAAAATTCAGTTGCAAGATTCCACCCGGACATACATACATTACAACTTAATATAAAGCTTGTAAAAACATCGATAGCTTATAAGATTCTAAAATTTTAATTTCAATTTTATTTTATCCGTAAATGGATTACCAATTGTCGGCACCAATAAGAGATGAATTGCCGTAAGTACCTCCAACTATGCTATCATCGGAGGTGTTAGATGCAGTCTTATTTTATTACAATAATCCGCTACTAAATCATCTCGCATGCAGCTGTCATTGAGATATCGTTCTATAGGTACCCCCGCTGAAAAATGTTATTCTGTGGCAGTGGGATAAATAAACTAGCAATAGAGAACATAATTCATAACTCACCAGTGCAGCTGTCTCCCATTAAAAGTCGATTAACACCGCCAGTATAGTGTATTAGAAAAAATATTTTTCTGCTCTGAAATATGCTTTATAATTAGATACTGTAAGTAATTGTAATTTATTTACACTCACAGTCGGGTTAATCGTCATAATATAAGAAGCTTGATGTCAGCTATTAGGTAATTATGCAATTATTTTGGAAGGAATAATCAATTAATAATTAATAATCAATGAAATAATTAACAAATTTTACCATCCTCACCATCTGGATGAATGGCGTTCCAGTACAGTGCGATTTACCAGGAATTTTCTCCCTCGCACCACCAAATTGTGGAATGAACTTCCTGCAGCGGTGTTCCCGGACCGATACGACAAAGGTATCTTCAAGAAACGAGCATACTCATTCCTTAAAGGCCGGCAACGCACTTGCAATGCCCCTGGTGTTGCAGGTGTCCATGGGCGGCGTTGATCACTTACCATCAGGTGAAACGTCTGCTCGTTTGTCTCCCTTTCTCATAAAAAAAAAAAAACATATTAATAATATATACAGCACAATCATGCCTGTATTTCCCGAAGGGGTAGGCAGAGGTGCACTGCAGTGCGCCCACACTTCACCGATGTATTTTGGTCCCAATGTATAATAGGGGGCTAGTCTTCCTCAATACGAGGGAGATTTTTGGACTATTATCCACCACGCTGGCCCAGGGCGGGTTAGTGAACTTCACACGCCTTTCTATAGACGTGCAGATTTCCTCACGATAATTTCCTTTACAGTTTCATAGCAAGTGGTAATGTCGGATGAAAATTAGATTCCTATCACATCAATCAGCTGACCAAGTTCCACTTTATGCCAATACCTTCTATCAAGATTCTTAAACATTTTGTCCCCAATTCACAGATAACTTCATCCATTTAAAAAAGTAATTTTTGGTAGCAAAACTGCTTTGTATGACTTTGTTAATTACACTATATAAATATTCATATTTTTCCTGGCGGGCGGCACCATGTCCCCAAATAGAATGCCTCAAGTCAAATGTATTTAAATTATTGAACTCTACCAACAATATTAAAATGGAATTCAGTAGAAAACCCCCGTCGTTCAAGTAGTTCTTTTATGTAGATACAATCGGCGAAGGTTGACGGTCATCGCATGGGTCTGCGCGGACTGACGGTTAAATTGACCCTCACTGTCCCGGCGTAGTGACGCAGTGGCGTTTCCTTGATAGCAGTGAGGCTGCAAATATTGACCGCCAACATTTTGTATGAGGATAGAAAGGCTTTCAATGCTATTATGTCTGCCGGCTCGCAAGAATGTCGAGGACAAGAAATTCCTATTAATTTGTCTTCATTACGCGCGACGGCATTTTTACTTCGCACGCAAAAGCTTCTTCTAGCACTCAGATATCCTGAGATCCTCCACTCCTCCATCCTCCACTCTCAGATATCCTCTTAAATATTGCAAAATCTGCATTGAAATCGATTCAGCCGTTGAAGCGTAAAAAAGGAGAAAAAAACAAACAATCGACTCAACGCTATTGCGGTTTATCGATATTTTTATCCGCAAAAAAGGCTAAATTAACCGCTCGTTTTAATAACCCACTTTTTACTTTAAACGAATGACATTTTCAAACTGTTTTCTTTCTATACGGGTACTTATCAGCTATTTTTATTGCAGAAACAATACCACATTGAAGTTTCATTTTCAATTTAACAGTTAAGCCTGAGGTTTTTGCATTAATAGGCAAGTATTCTTTTTTTGATGCAACTAATAGTTAGGCGCAAGTCCGAGTTACTGTAACCACGGTTAATGCCCTTATTGTTTTTTTTTCAAAGTAAAAACCACCTTCAGTCCATGCTAGAGAGTTTACCTAAGTGCGCGACTAGCAATGCAACAAGCGGAACAACGAATTGTCAAACATTTTAATATACCTAAAAACCTCCTGTGCTTATTTTTTCTACTTTTTACTTAGGTATTGCTCATGAGGGCCTTAACAAACCGCGCGTTTCCATTATGTGGTATACTTTGTGATTGCAAATATACCCGTAGGATGCGCATGAGTTGGCATTTACTATTGAAATGAATATCTTTTATTGATGTTAACTGTACGTGCAGAAAAATACTAGGCATCTTTTCATTATTTATGTAACTACTTACCAACTATATATCCAAAACTACAAAAAAAAATAAACTACAAAAACTATAAAATAAAGGTGAACATCACCTTTGGCGTCGAGGTTTAAAGTTATGTCCAAACTACAGAATACAGGCATTTAAATTCTCGCATTTAAGTCCTATATTTGTTCTCAAAAGCAAAGTTGAACGTGATCGCATCGGTCACGGTCACGCCCCGACGCCTTCAGCTGCCGATCCACCTGCCCGGTGACCCTCGGAAAACGATCAATTTTGTATAACAACAACCTTATCGAGGATAATTATAACAGTTTAATGAAGACGTCATTGATTTCATCCGAACACAGAAAACATCACGACCTAACACTTCATGTATTGTTCACAGTTAACAGGCTCCTTATTTGATAGAGTAGGTGAATTAAAAAATAATCTCCGTTCATCTATGGCTGTGATTGACTTTCTATAGCGATTTAATTTTATATCGTATCGATAGCCCCGATGAGCTCGGTCAGAAATAAAAGTATTTAGTTATCTCATCTGACGATCGACCGCGGGGCCGGAGTCATCCGCGGGGATTGCGACCCAAACATAACATCGGTGACCCGATCACGGAGCGCCGGCTGCAACACCGAAATGCCACTCAATCATTAGCCAGCTACGCCGCAATTTCTCCACGCGAATGTCACGGTAATGAACGCGTCGCGATAGAGCCCAATTCTCCCCTAATCCGACTCCAATCAACTATGTAGATCGCGAGATCGCCGCGACGGCGTCGTGAGAACGATAAGGTACAGGCGGCAGGTGGTGCCCTCCCCTACTATGGCTAACTGTTCCACCATCATCAACGGAGCGAGCCGAGCGAGCCACCGCGCAGTCCCGTCCCGAGACACAGACGCAGCACGCGGCCTCACTCCCGACCGATCGCTACCACGCTCGCAACTCACGCGGGAACCGACCAGTGCGGACCTCTTGCAGTGCTTGCCAGTGAAGATTACGTATAACAGTGGTTGTTAGTTCCTCGGGATCGTATTGCGATTTGAATTTTTTTAACATATTTTTTCACTATAGTTTGGAAGGTAATCGGGGCAGATAACATTAACGGTTGGTTCCGCGCTCGAGTGTGGAAGACCGCAAGCATGACGAGCGCCGGCGAGTGCGCTCTTGTGCTGCTCATACTGGTATGTTAATAATTATGCCCTAACAATGTGTCTATTATATTAACCGTTAATATTTGTAATTCACTTGAGTAAGCATCCTAACTATGTTACTGCACGTAAACAGACTAGTTTCTCTGTAAAATCTCCGCATGCATCTGTCGTATTGTCATCACGTCGCCGCCGTAGCGTTGTCGTGAGACCTCTGAATGCGCGCCCGCAAATATGTTGACAACAAAGCATATCAGTGATATAGTTAGTAGGAAGACTGAAATAGGTAAGTGGTAGGTACTATTGCATAAAATTTGTTATAGTTACAGCCTAATAACAAATAGATATGAATGAAAATAAAACAAACAATCTAAAAAACACAGTCGCAAAAGCTTTCTGGCCCATGACCAATTTATATAGTGGCACATTTCTAAACTTCCTTGCATTTCCATTGTACAAGATGGTTGAAAGTATGTCGGACAAGTAACTTATCGTAGAATCCGGTTCGCTTTTACTGCAATATAATCATAAATAATGCTACTTATTACTAGCAAGCTCCGAGCTATGCAAATGAACCCGGTAGACTAACCTACATAATGGTTTACTTTGTCACCGTTCAATAGGACATAGAATCATACATTACATAGGCAATAATTTAGATAGCTGCATAGAGAGTGGTTGAGCTCGTTTCTTAGGTAGTACCTACCTTGCGGGGGGAAGCCGGCTATACCAATATAATTTAAGAATGTAGGTACATATTGCCTTCTTATACATATTACCTACCCACAAAGAGTAGCTAAGTAGTCGTTTCAAAGCTTGTTTGACAATCAAAATCACCACCACACACCACACATCTGACATATAACATTTCGTTTATAGTGAATTTCATATAGGATGGGTACCATGACGTTTAATACGTTCCAATACACTCACTATTTTCAAAAAATCTGATAATTATGATTATTTAAAAATCACCAATTAATTTCCAAAGCAAACAATAATGCTTGATTAGATTGAAATTGTATTTAAATATGCGTTTTTACATTTTAAACAAATTAAAAAGGGTACAGAAAAAATATTATCCTAAAATTAGAGGCATGAAACGAAACGTTAAATGATAGGGATTGTAGTAATCGTGTAAAAGTAACGCGTAGTAATCGGCAAAAACAAATAATCGTGTAATAATCGGCAAAAATAAATGCCGAAAAGAAAATAAGGAGACCGTTTTAAACAGTCAAGCCCGGGAGTTGGTTGTCCGCTTGCGGGAATACTTTAAGCGGGATCGAGAAAATGGCGGTCCATTATTTTTATTTTTCAATTATTATCTGTCTGTTAGTGGATCGAGTTGCATAGGCACTTGATATTGGGCGTAATACAGTGTGAAGAAGCTTTACATGTAGGTTCGGAATCGGATGAATCTTCCTGTCTAGACAGATAGTGAATAAATGTATGAATAATTGAATAAATTATTTTTTTTTGAATCGATTAAAGGTTAACCGCAATTGTACTCGATAATCGAATTACATAAATTAATAATGCATGGTCACCTCACTATAGAGTTTATTTGACATGTGTCACGGCACCCATGCTTGGTGAAATTCACTATTATATATAGACTATTATAGATCGTTTCCATCATCCTTTTTTACTTATGTGTGCGTTTTTACGTTAAATAGTTACCCAATAGTATATACCCATAATGAGTGTTTTGTTTTACGCATCACAGTAAATGTTCGAAATAAAGTATTTTCACATACTTTATTGGTATGCAAAAGTATCTTTGCTTTATGCCAATCATACTTTATAAAGTATGGTTGGCAACCCTAGTCCTATCAGAGAATGGGATTGACAAGCCCAGCTGAGAACTTATATATATTTATTCTTGGATTTTAGCAAAAAAAATATATAATGTACCTATTAGGAGCTGCCTCGATCGCAGTAATAATAATAAATACCTAGATGACCCAAAAATAACAGAGTCCTCAGTTTCGATTTTGACCTTTCTGGGTCATTCAATTTCAGTAAAAATATTTGAATCGGAAACTTGACCTAGTAGCTCTAATGCCGACTTTGCAATCAAATAAAATACATCCGATCATCCGTGACTATGAAAAAAATATTTTTATACATTAGAAGCATCCGAACGGTTTAAACTTTTGAGCTCATGATTTGGAGCCATTCAGAAGATTGAATTTCACGCGGATTTAATTTTCGTGTTATGTGCAAAAAAATCTAGAAGGTAGTACATAAAATCTTATTTGATAGACTTTCTAGTTAGTTATTATGTTTTTCTTTTTACAAGCTTTATATTAACTTGCAATGTAGGTATGTCCGGGTGGAATATTGCAACTGAATTTTAAATCAGTTATCTTTAACCGATTGAGCTGAAATTTGAAGTACACGCTTATTTTGGATGAAAATGCATGCTTGCATGCAGCTATGTGACGACATTCTAATTCCAATATGGCGGGTCGTCCAAGATGGCGGTATAGTTATTTTTTCTGTACTACCACAGTATGGGTATCAAATGAAAGGACTTGCTGAGGAGAACACGAAAAATAAGGGCAATTCAATAAAAGCTTGTTTTTAAAAAGTTTTTTTTTTACCATTTTTTTTTTAAATGTTGTGTGTGATTTGATTTTTAATACGTATATAGCGTATAGGTAAATCAGCGTATTGTATACTTAAATATTACGTATAAATACAGAATAAGATAAATGTAGATTAGAAGTATGTCAGTTTTATGTTAAGTTAATATGAAGCAGGTGCCTTACCACTACACTTAAAGTTGTGTTGTTTCAATCCTAAGTGCAAATTTTTGACAGATTTTATAGTTACTGAGTTAACTGTCAAAAACTGAAAGTAATATCTAAAAAAATGCTGGAAGACGGTTGGTGTTAAGGGAGCTTTTGCCAGTTTCAGTCTATTTAGTATTTAGAACATCACGTTGATGCGACTCCTAATTTTAGTAGTTGTACTTGATAGCAGGTTGGTTACCTACGTACTATGAATTCTATACAGTAAATATACCTAAAGTACCCACTATAGCTATAGATACCTATAGTTATGGGTACTCTTCAACAATTCCAGATCTAGAAAATACAAAAATTAAAAACAGCAGCTCTACAGTTTTTCTGTCAATCACCGCACGATCGATCACTAATGATGGACGTAAAGATCATCGACAGCGCGCGCATGCGTGATACACTTGAATTAAGCTCTGTGCGCACGCTTTCAGTGTCTGCCCCGTTCAAACGGACAATTGATAAATTGATATTTTCTTTTATGATAGCAGTAGTCTCTACTTATTTAAGTGACAATGACCTATTAGTGCGATTGGTCGCCGTAGCAGAGTGGTTTCGAGTTCGGGCCCTAACTTGGGCATTAATCTAATGACGTGAGCCCAATCCTTGTGGTAGCCGAGTGGTCAAACGCACGCCTTGCAATCGAAGTGTGCAGGTTCAAACCCCTTCTCGCACCTCTGGGATTTATGTGCGAGTCTCATTTTCATCCGAGATTATCACTTGCTATACAAACGGTGAAGGAAAACGTCGTGAGGAAACCTGCACGTCTGAGGGAACTTGACTAGTTTTCGATACATGTGTGAAGTCTGCCAACCCGCACTGGGCCAGGGTGGTGGACTATGGCCCGAATCCGCCTCGCATTGAAGGGAGGCCCGTGCCCAGCAGTGGGACGTTAATAGGGCTGTAGTAGTAGTAGTTAATTAAGTTGAAGGAGCTATCGGGACTAGTAATTTCATAACCGCACATAGGTGCAAGAATACCCATTGGATGGCAAAAGTAGTAAAGATGCATCGCGGAAGGCCCAATAAAAGATAGTGACACTAGTTGGACTCGCACACGGGAGATTGGTGCATACTAGGAACAACCGAGAGGAGTGGAAGACGGGATTGGAGGTCTTTCTCCAGCATTGGGACGAATCACTATTATTATTGGGACTATTCGATCTATGCCATAATAAATTTGACTGCATTGAACTGAATAATAGCATATCATATCGCATACCTAGACTAAGCCATCTACGTTCAGCACATGCTTACCCCCTGTTCCATACACAGTTTTGCCGATCTCATGCCGGGGAGCGCGTTCCTCTGCGTCGACTATTCACACTATACAATTGACATTTCCTAGACATAGATATATTCCTAAGTTATAGATTTAATGTCAAAAAAGCCATAAAAGCTAAATTATGCTCCAAAAATGTCTTACCAAGATTTATGAGTTTATTATCTACTCTTCTTTCTATGTTATGTTATTTCATTTTTTCTTTCTTTCTTTTTAAGTTTATTTTGTTATAATTTGTTATAATATAATGTTATGTTTACTTATTTGTATAATATTAGTCTATATTGCGGCAACTTTATCTAATTAATCCGTGGACAACGCCGTGGACTGTACTGTGTTTGCATAATTTTTTGTAATATTAATTGTTAACTTTTATGTACAGTTGTTTGTATATTATTATAATGTACTTACGTAAAAGTATGGTATTAAACTGAATGATTATACTTATCTACCTATTAGCACTCAAGGTAACAAAGCAGTTCTCATAATTAGCCTAATATATGTCATAAAACTCAACTATATTCTTCCGTTATCTTATATCAATTAATTATAGTTTACAACGATTTCCTCGTGTTATATCAAAATACTTTTATTTTTGATTTTTGCAAAGCACCTTGAGCAAGTTTAACCTTCGTGTTGCAAAAACAACTATGAGAGTAGGTAGGTACCTACCTAAATCATTAAATCAAACAGGTTACAATTAATTAAAATTTTCGAGTTGAAGGTCAAACGAAAAATTTAAAAATGATATTCAACTTATATATCTACGTGCTACCAGCCTTAAACATCTTACCTACTCTATAGTTTGTTAAATCTTTGTCATTATGATTGTTCCGAATTTGTTTGGTCATCGATAACCTTTTCAGTTTGACTTGTTTTTGCTCTTTTTGCAAAGAAAGTATCTCTCCACTAAGTACCTATGTTTCTTTAATACAGTATAGTGCCTAACTAACTAAGTAGGTACCTATATGATCTTTGCACAGGAATATCTACTACAGAGTAAACGTATCCGTACCAATGAACACATTGTGTTAATGACTATCTATGTAGATACAGTTTTACATAAATAGTTACCAAGAGGGAACCAAAGAAATATAAGCTATTTTTAATAGGAACATTCAATACTTAAACATTAAACTGCAGGCGCGACACAATCTCAGCATCTGTGGTTGATCACTCCAATTAGATGCACAATTGCTCGTCTGGGAGTAAGATAAGCACACCGTGGGAGTCAGCGTCGCCTCTAATCTGGAAATTAAGAAAGCGTTAATTTGCTTCGAGATACAAACAACTCGATTAGGAAATTACTTATGTGAGAAATGTTGAATGGATGCCTATAAAGTTACTTGTAACTTAACGTAAATGTTTAGAGAATTTGGATCCGAGAAGGATAAGGCAACATATCTGGCTTAGGTTATTTTGTCTTCTCATTTTAGACGACCACTGACTAATACGAAAGGAAACAGCAATGGCATAATCTTTTAACTAGATTAGGTACGGTTATTATAGCACATTATAAAATTAAAGTTACGACTCATAGAAACGCGTGTTTACATTATTAACATAATTAATGAACATTTATATTCTGCTATACAAAAAACAACTTGAATGGATTGCACGACTGACCAACGTCGGTAAACTGATTTTCATTATGAATCTATTTATAACGGTATTTCTTATTTAACTATGAAGGTATGCAAGTAGATAGATGTAACAACGTAACGAAAACCGTTTGAACCGCGGAATCAATTCATTCCCCGAAACAACTCTTCACGCCCAATAACCAGACTGCACCGTTTTAGAAATAAACCGTTTAACAGCATGTACAATTTACATACAAGCGTTAAAGTAAAAGCGATTATCTACGTCCGAGCTCCGTTTCCGCACGAAATTTGTAAGTCGACGGTCACCCGAATGACCCGAGTTCATCACCGAAAGCGATCCCCAACTAGCACACTTTCTTTCAGCCACACCATCATTTGCGAACTCATAACACTAAAGCACTCAACATTTAGATATTGACTCGTCAATGTCCACGGAAAGATACACAATACAACAAAGTAGTTGGAGCATGAACCGTGATAAGTCTATAAAATCGACTTACTTTCAACGACCGCCGCATTAGCCGACCTCACGTTCACGGACCAAATGACGTGGTATGGTTCGATTCATTTGCAAAACCGCAACCGCACTGGCTTGTAATCCTCTTCAACTACTGTGAAATATTTCATTCGATGTTCTATGAAAAGGGAAGGCTTGCTCAGCTAACAGAGAAATCAACTTAGCGTCCGCAAATTACGATACCTAGAATGAAATGTTCAATTTTAGTTAATATTTTTCATAACATTAATTGGTATCTACTTACACCCGTAACGGTGTAGGTATTTTTTTTGCAACTATCAATTTATAATATTCCGCATAGGTACCTACTGCGCATCACCTCATGACTACATGCATTGCCCTTCATCAGATTTTATTATCATCACGTAAAAGATTAAAATTGTACTTATCCGTAATCTTTTTCATATAAAATCGCAAGCATTTTCTATGTGGTCAGCTTCGATCGCCACTAACCTATCATTACACTGATTGACTAATGTTTAGGGCTATCTATGTAATGTTCTAGTTCAACATCTGTTGTTGGAAAAATTGTGGTAAACGTTCTCAATTATATCACCCAGATGCGTTCAGACTTCATTCTCAATTCTTTGATCCCCGATCGGTCTATCGGCAGGCTAGAAATAATACGGTTTCTGAAGAAGCGACGCATTTCAAAGAAGGCTTAAGTGCCTACTGTTTTTACGTCTTCCTCAGACATTTACAGTAATCCACAGCTTCATTTCGTTAATCTTGGTGATACTGAAAAAGTTACAGTACTAATCAATCGAATTGTTTACAACTCCATCATAAGAAATATATGCTAAGAAATGTATGTAAACGAGACAAAAGCTAAATAGGTACCTACTTACAAGCCATAGGAATATAGAATTTAAGAGTATGCAGAATAAGCGGCCTCAACTCTGGAACAGAGTAAACAAACTTGAAAGAGGACTTAATTGTTGGAAAATCGATTGAAACATTAGTATATATTCAACAAAAATAAACAGCAGTAACGCGTTTTTGCTGTGAACAGATTAAAATCTATCCTGATTAGCCTCGAAACGTCCGTGCGATGTGAAAGGAAACTGGAAAACACATATCTTAACAATGCTCGCACTCAATTAACCTCCTAATTGTTTGATGGCGTGTTGGTGTTCCTTCCTTCAAATTGAATGTTCATTGTTCCAGATCCGGGCTGCGATCGCACAAGACTATGATGGTGAGTTGTTCACCGTTACTTTATAATTCTCTTTAGATTGATGTACTTGCTTTATGGCCGTATCGATTCAGTTTCGGTGATTTGTTTGGAAGTCAAAGTCGGAATACAATCAAAGCATTCCGAATCGAATTGTCTTTGCGATTAAATTCCTATTGACCATAACAAAAGTAGACGAGAGCAAATAAATGAAAGATCCCGTAACATAAGTAATTAATTGTAATTTTTTCTTGACCCAGAAGTAGGTACCAGATACGTATAAATATTTTTCCTTCAATACATACGTTTTATAGCTGTTAAATGAATCTGTTAAAAACTATTACTCCCCTCAAAGCTTGCTAAACCGGACCATATGAACTTATTTAGGGGTCGGTAGTAGGGCATATAAAGATATCTAAAACCAAATTATTGTGATCTGAATGTGCAAATAGTATACCTTATACCCAACAGAAATGTTAAGTGTGTACACATAGGTACTTCAAGTGTTCACTCAAATTAACTATTTCAGTAACGGACATTCAATGTACATTTGCAAGCACGGGATCCGGTCTGAGAGATTCTGTGTCGGCACTGCTAAGGAAACCTGAAGGGTTCAGAGGGGCGCCGCTGTTCGCCGACGACCGCGTCACCGACCCAGTGGCGGACACCGTCTGTCAGATCAGACCAGAGCCAGAGGACCCTACTGGATTGCTGTACAGGCTTAAAATCTCGGATTTCACGAGATGCGGCGTATTGAAACGTAATGTGAGTATTTATAATCCGTTCAGTTTTTTTTATATTCTAAGCAGGTAGATGTAGCGATGCAATCGCCACCTTGCGGAAACCACTAAAACAAAAAGTTACAACTATACTGAATAACAGCGCAATACGAACAAACCTAATGAATTGTGTTTTGAGAATGTATATAGCGTCATTAACTTTATATTGTATAATTGTCAATTAAGAAAAACACACACAATAATGACAATCCTTATTGGAAAAAAGCAACCATGGAGTTTCTTGCCCATTCTTCTCCATACACTCCATAAGAAATGCATTCCGAATGGGTGGTAGAGATATTATACCGGGCACATTCTCCCTCAATACGAAGGAGATTTTTGGGCCATAGTCCACCACGCTGGCCTAGTGCCGGTTGGTGAACTTCACACGCCTTTCTATAGACGTGCCGGTTTCCTCACGATGTTTATCTTTACCGTTTCTTAACAAGTGATAATCTCGGATGAAAATGAGATTCGCACATGAAAACCCAGAGGTGCAAGCCGGGGTTTGAACCTGCGCACTTTGATTGCCAAGCGTGCGTTCGACTACACGGCTACCACTGCTATGCTGCCAAATTAAATAGATATGCATTTAATACCTAATTTTTTTCGTTTGTTTGTAGGCACTTGTTTAATCACGAAGCGTTAGGCCTGCTACAAAAGTTTAAGTGAGCATTCAAAATATAACAAATTATACCGTCATTAGTGTAGTAACTGAGAATGATATTTTAACTGGGGTGTCATGCCGTGCGAAACGACACCATTGTTCTAAGAGTGGTTCATATTAAGGTTTTGTACATACTTGCGATGCGAGGCGTTAAGATCCTAACTTATTTCAACCACCGAAACAGTCGGTTACCTGCCCACGTAGATAGGTGTGTTCATTTTAATTATAGTCAAAGTAAGCACTTTTTGATAGTAGTTAAAGTTGGATTGTAGTAACAGCAGCGCTGGCTATATTATAACACGATGTAATAAACCTTTGTTTATATTGTATCGCAGCTTTAGAAACTAAAATAAATAATTATAGTTTGCATAATTCGGTCGCCCAAAACGCGTAGCATGGACGAGCCATGTATGTAGATATTGTGTTATTGGTATATAATAACGTATGCCGTTACTAACAGTAAGAAGTGTGGTGGCCTACACACAACTAGGCGCTCAGCTGATATATTATTAGCCGACTGCAACTGACACCGGTACAGTATTGAGGTAAAGAGAACCAGTGTCAATACGGTAACACATCGATTCGAGACAATACGGTTCACTTGCATTGCACTAGTTGTGATCAAATCGTACTAATCGGATACATATGCATGAAGAAAAACATGTTTCTATGTTACGTTCACCATAAATTATAGATAACTAGCTTCTACCTGCGACTTCGTCCACGCAGTCTTCGATGATTGAATATCGCTATAATGTTTTTCTAATGTACAAACAATAATACTGTAAAGTTTCATCAAAATCCGTTTGGTAGTTTTTGCGTAAAGAGTAACAAACATCCATCCATCCACCACCCATCTATCCTCACAAACTTTCTCATCTATAATATTAGTAGGATGTGTCCAATATTAACTACCTATGAAAAAAGTGGGAAACAGGATCATGCTTCCTTACAGACTTTATATATGTACGGAAAGTCACATTTAACAGCGGCATTCGAAAATCACTTGTATTCAGAATCTTGCTGTTTTAATTGACTGTACCTAGATGAATTTAAATTATATTATATAGATTTGGGTATTCATTTTTAAAGTTACAGCATAGTTTCTGCTGTTTCGGTTTCTGGTGATAAAGTAATATTGCAGTTTATTCTATACCTCGTCAATCTTCTTCAGTATACGTAGGTATCACATGAGACAATCAAAATGTACAGTTTTGTAAGTAAGTGACTACCAACTAGCATGGATTAAGAAAGAATCTAGGTCCATGCTAGTAGGTAACGCAAATCAATTTTAAATGATGCTTTTGTAACTTGATGATATAATCTCGTAAGCAGGGGTTCGTGCACGTGCGGGTGTGGTTCCCGCAGTTCCCCGGCGTGGTGATGCAGTCCGACCAGGAGCTGATCATCATGTGCAAGCCACCGGAGCCGACCATCATCGAGAACAAGGCTGCTGGGTTCGCTGGCAGCTTGTAAGCAACCTTACGATTCCTGGACACAACTGCCATGTCTGTAACTTTTGGACAATGGCGAAATTCACTACGGAAGTTAGATGTCGGTGACGCTGTAGAGTTGCTTTCCAATGTAGAGCGTGTTTCTGAGGTTCAATTTTATACTGCTAAAGCGTTTAGCTGGATAAATGGGCAACAATTTAGATAAATACTTATTATAACGTGCAGCCAAGAAGGATGGGATTTAAAATCGGTCTTCTATGTATTCAAATTTGAAACTAATGTTGGTTGTGAACAGCCTTTTTAGATTATTCTTTACTTTCTTTGCAAAATAGACAAGTATAGACGATGTTGTTTCCAGTCCACACGGCGCCCGGGTGTCGGGCGTGGTGGAGGAGTCCCCGGGCCGGCTCGAGTATGAGGTGGCGTTGTACAAGGAGGCGCCGCCAGTCAACCGCCACACCAACCACTCCGTCGACTTACCTGTTGATCAGGTAACTGGTGTACGTTCTGTTTCTTATTCTATCAGATTATTTTATGCAATGCTACCTCCTTCAAAACGTTATTTTTTAAAGCAGGAATATGATTTACGGTATATACCTAGGATGTATAATTTAGTCCACTGCGCTGATACATTATTCAATTTTGGTAGAGCACCTGAACAATTATTTTAAATACTTAACAGACAACGTATATGGCTTACTAAACACAGTAGAATCTCACTTCACCTGACTAACCTTTTTTCCTTTTATTCCATTCCTGAAGCAGGTCAGCTTATTATTTATGACACATCGTTTCAGGTCACTTATCACTTTCCTGATAATTGATTTTGAACAACATTTGAATCAAACTCAAATGTTGTTCAAAATCAACTAAATAGGTACTTAAATACCACCTAACTTAAAACTGGAACTATATAATTATCTATGTACTTACTTACTTATTAACGGATAGGTTGGTGGCATTGATCAGTTTAATTTTATGCAAGGATGGGTTTGTTGTCAGGCGGTACCTATTGGTACGAAGCTGCAGCTACGCGCGCGCATTAACCCTGACTCGGCGTGGCGGCACATCAAGCTGCTGGAGGTGGCTGTCTCGCCCGACCCGGACCGACCTCACGCGCCCGGCGCCGTGCTTCTTGTTAAAGACGGGTAACAACAAAAAAACTACGTACCCTCATTTTCAAAAGCCGTTATGAAACTTTGTACCACGCCACACCAAATTATTGGGACACGAAAAGTTATGATGTTACAGCTGAACAAAAGCTTTAACTTATGGGTAGATGTCAATATTGCCATACAAAAATAAATAGGGTATAAATGCGTATGTACCTATTAGTTTTTCAATACTTAGTTCTCCAATTTCGTTTGTAAATAGGTATGCTCCTTTATATTTCCAACGAAATTAATGGTAGAGAGTTTGGAAACAATCGAGTCTCGTCTCGGTCTACACAATGTTTTGCGTGAGAATCATCCACGAGCTTGGCAAACTCACTCGAAAAGAGTATCCTTTTTCAAGGATCAAATCAGGGCGATGGTAGTAGTGCCTTCATTCATTGGTTGTGTATTCCAGATGTCGAAACCGCGACTTCGCGTCTATCATCCCACACCAGCCGGCGCGCTACCGCGAGAGGCACAACGAGGTGTTCCTTGACTTCGAGGCGTTCCTGCTCGCCTCCATGAAAGAGCGCTCTACACTCTGGATCCACTCGCAAATCAAAGCCTGCATGGATGCCGCCGACTGCCAGCCAGATTACTGCCTGGATTTGTTTGAACCATCGGGTGTGAACATATAGCTTAATCAGCCTACCGTTACTAATTTAAAGCTTGATATTTTAATACATGAACTACATAATTATTATCGAAGTATTTAGATAGTTACCTAAGACCGGTACTGCCGTCAATGACGCGAGTTACATTTTTTTTACGATTTCTTTCTATAAATTGGATACTCTTAATACAATGAAATATGATGCACAATGAGCTAATACTCCGCTAGCGTATAATAATAACAAAAACAATAAATCCACATTATAAATAAACGTGGTGATGGCGGTGGAAAAGATGGAGGATGACCGTTTAATATCTTAAGGTTATTAAATAATATGATCACTTGCGTGCCTAACAAACAGAAACCCTATCCATTTTAGATAAAGTGGGTAAAAAGTGGGTGTAATGTATTTACCTATACGTTGTTTTTTTTGTAGGACACGGTCGCCGAAGGAGATCGCTCCCCGATGCTTCCAATATCACTAGCTCGCCGCTAGTCGCCGATAACTCAACAATTCCTTACACAAGGTTCAAGGAGAACCTGGAGTATTCTGTGGTGATGCCCGGGGAGCTGTTCCATAGAGGGCCACCGGAGGCGACATGTGCGACCTCCATGATGGTTGCGGTTGCGCTGGGCGCGCTGCTATTCATGTCGGCTTTGCTGGTAAGTTCCTGACCACAAACACCATATCTGAAAACTATTGTAATTTCAACATCAAATAGGTACTATGGAATTACATACAACCATCTTTAATAATCAAATCAGAATTACACTATTTAAACATAATCTGAGTACCTACTTGGGGAAAATAATTAAATATTTATTTACTGCCTTCGATTTTTTAAAATTACAATCTAAAAATGTAAGCCAGTGAACCTGTTTAAATAGACCATAACTCAAACTTAGAACTTTTGTGTGTTACAGATGTGTTACTTAGCTACAAAGCTGAACTCTACTATGCTCAAGCACAACAATCTTCAGGCACCGAATGGAAAGGGCTTCGAGCAAATATTGAGGGAGCTAGCACACCACTCACTTCCAGATACTGGGTACACTGGTCGACCCACTGTACAGTGATCAAATGAGTGACTTTTTTATCTATTTCGTAGGTGCTTAATTTCTTCCACTAAGATTATGTATGCATATTCTTCCACTGTGATTAGGTACACTTCCTATTTTTTTTTATATTATGTACCTTCCCTCTTACAAATATTTGAACTAAATTTACACAAGTAGGTACCTTCCTACTTACCTAGGTACTCTTTGACTTCAAACTAATAGAAATGTAGGTATATATATTTAAGTTAACTTTATTAATTTAATTTTAGATTTTCAATAATAAGTTACACAGGTGTAAATTTAAACTTATGACTGAAAAATAGCAAGTTTTATTATAAATCATGAGAAATGAGAATAAAATTAAAAGTTTTTTTCAGTCATGACTGTCAGATCAACAAGTAGATTCTATAAGCCATTGATATTGTTAAGATTTAATTTATTCTAATTATAAATTGCCTATGTAAGGTAGCAAAGAAAAGTATTAATTTAATAAACTTATGTAGTAAAAAGAAGTGGTAATTTTTTTTTTATTCTTTCAAATAATAGGACCCATTCCTTGCACAGATTGACTTATTGTCCCAGGTCGTTTTTTTTTTAATGGACTACGCTGTTGGCCGTGAGTTGGCCTTTACAGCTTCACCGGAGGAAGTCCCTGGTCGTCGTAACCCAGATGGATCTTATACTTGTATTTTTGGAAAGCATAGGTTCAAATCGACCAAGATAATAAAAACCTATGACAGGCACCTGATAGGTACATGCATGCAGCATTGAAAAGCTATCTAGGGATAATCTTTGTAGGTCCGGGAAAAAATCTTGTCGTAACGCGCGTTCTGGCCTACTGGCATGTAGAGTCACTTATTTCTGTTTTTCCTTTTCAGTGGTGTTAGCATGCGTGTCAAGACAATACCTACCTCTGTCACGGATTGGCTCGGTTGCTCTCTGTCTTATTTCATACGAGAGAAAGAGATATAATCAACATTTTCTGTGACATAAGTATAGTCTTGGCGCTCATACTACAACTACTGCTCGTGTAGTATATGCGCCAGCCAAGATTAAACGTATGTCGCGGTATATGTCATGTCTTTTCTTCTTTTTTTACGAAATGAATGAAATGATTGTATTTAATGGAATAGGATGAGGAATGGCTCCACCTGCATTTAGCGGGTATTTCAGCCGAATATTTCAGCGGTAATTTGCTGAATTTGCCCTTGCTAATAATTATTAGCACGGGCAAATTCATTTATACACATTCTTCTTCTTTTTTACGAAATGAGTGAAATGGTGATATTTAAGTGGAATAAGATGAGGAATACCTGCAATTAGCGGTATTTATGGCAATGTCGAGTAATTAATAGCAAGGTCAAATTCAATAAATACACATTATAAATAAAAACCGGCCAAGTGCGAGTCGGACTCGCGCACGAAGGGTTCCGTACCATTATCTATAAAAACGCCAAAAAAATCACGTTTGTTGTATGGGAGCCCCCTTAAATAATTATTTTATTCTGTTTTTTAGTATTTGTTGTAATTGTAATTTTCACAGATGATGTATTTCTGTTGCCGCTATACAACAGAAATACATCATCTGTGAAAATTACAACTCTCTATCACGGTTCATGAGATACAGCCTGGTGACAGACGGACGGACGGACGTACGGACAGACGAACGGACGGACGGACGGACAGTGAAGTCTCAGTAATAGGGTGCCCGTCTTACCCTTTGGGTACGGAACCCTAAAAATGGATGATGACAGTGATAAAGATGGCGGATGAATCTTGTGTCCAATATTGTCTCTTTCTCTAGCAACGCAATCTGTGTATGCCATTATGTCTGTCCTATCCTAGCAAACGTGCTGGCCCTGCTGGCAACACTGAAAATAATATTATTAGGTACTCTTTAAACTGCTTTGATGAACGAAGTCGAATTTTATATATTATGTTGTGTTTATAAAATAAAAATATACCTGTTTATAGGTAAATTAACTTAGGGTTTCATTGACACTCAACTTTAGCGCTTAAACCTAAATCATACCTATTCTGTCTATGGTTTAAGTATTATATTATGATATTGTTCTGTTATTTGGGGTTTTAATATTTTACAGTACATTAGACAAGCACAAATAAAGTAACCACTGGGTTTTGGGGTGTATTTTACTATATAGTTTTTCTTGAATAGTCGCTACCTACATAAATAATGTAGCGACAGTAGCGAGCAGAGCACCGCCCTCACCGGATTTTCTTTCAGCTCACGCTGTCATAAAACTTTGACAAATAAGACATAAACATTACAATATAACTTTATTTCACACATAAATTTAGCATCACTAATATACTATCTCTTTCTTTCACAGCGATTATATTATGAATCTATCCTGCTGTCATGTAGATGTAAATCAATCAATATGATGGCTGCGTCTGTGATTGATACTGACATTTAAAATAAACAGCTGGCTGGTACTTCTGCGGCATTGCTAAAATTGTTTATTTTCCTTGCAGCTAGATAAACTGTGATTTTTTTAGTGAAAAATAGTGTAGTCTCCAGTATTTCATAACGACAAAGGAAAATGAGTAAAAGACATACCCCCTCGTCGCCGAGCATGGATGTTAAAAAACCGAAACTTTGGTCCTTGGGTTTACTGGAAAGCATGAAAGATCCGAAGTCGATAGTGAGAGAAACCAAACGGGTAGTTGTTTTAGAAGACAAATATCCTAAAGCTAAAATCCACTATCTTGTTCTTCCCCGTGATGATATCAACTGTATTTTTAAGTTAAATAAGTCACACATCGATCTCTTGGAAGAATTCGGGGACTTGTATGAAGAGATACAGAAGGAGCAAAAGATAGCTTTGCGAGCTGGCTTCCACGCAGTTCCGAGCATGCAGAGGCTTCACATGCACATCATCAGCACAGACATGTTGTCTCCAAGCCTCAAAACTAAAATCCATTGGAACAGTTTCACTACAAAATTCTTTATACCATATGAAGGTAAGAAAATTGTGTCTGTACTTCAACTACTCACTTAACCTTACTTACTCTTGGAAATATTCCCCAGGTTTTATTAAAGAAAAACAAAATTGTAGGTGGCTATAATAAAACTCACTTAAATATGTATACTCTGTGTATTTTCTGAACATTTCTAATTTTACTTCAGATATACTAAAAGAACTCAAAGAGAATGGGTGTATACAGAAGATGTCAACAGAACTGCATAAGAGCCTGATGTCAACCGAGCTACAGTGTAACCAGTGTTCTTACAAGCCCAAAAACATGTCACAGCTGAAGCAACACTTATTTACTCATATTAAATGATAATTTTATGTAATATGCACATAAGTCTTTTATTTGTACCACACATACCTACCAACTTACCTAAAAACAAAATGACTAAAGTACTTTGATTGAAATAGTATAATAATTTAACTTAGGTAGTTGCTAGATGTAGTCTTTGAGCAATATACAGTAACCATACGCAAGTATTATTCTTAAACTATATAAAAAGTAGCTATGTCAAAATTGCACTTAATTTATTGCCCTGACGAAACTATTTTAGTTAAAACTTTATGTCTACTTACTAATTCTGATATAAACATCTGACAGCTTACTTTAAATATAAAAATATGGTCCTTATTTTTAATTATTATGCCAGAAAGTAATATAATCTGTGATTTTATTTGTACATATAATATCAGTCGGCTAATCCTTAATTAAGACATGTTATCCCTAAAAGGTAATTTATTGTTTGGAGGGCTGTCCACATCTACCAAAGAACTGGCATTAGTACTAATACTATTGTCAACATCAGTGTTGCTGTACATTGATATGTTGCGTCTTTTGAATGTTTTCTTTCCTGCTGACATTGGTGTGTCACACTCAGCAGTTGTACTACTTGTACAATTTGCATTTTCAAGAGAAAGCTGTTTAACTGTTGGTTCTTCACTGGGTTGTTCACTAGGTGTCAAAGGGGCTGGCAATGATAGCTTAGAGCATTTTATTGGAGTTTTCACAATGGGACTAGGTTGCACTTCACCTTCAACTACAGGTTGTTTCATAGTCCGACCAGTTCTAGCCATCACTACCTGCAATGGATCGTCAATCCCAAGTTTCTCACACAACTCTACAGTTTGCGGATTCAATATCGCATCTCTCGGAAATGATCTTGGTGCATTCAGATTATAAACAGGTGCAGTTCTTACAAACTTGTTTTCTTTTATCGACAAATCTTCCAGTAGTTTTATTATATTTTGTTTTTCGTCTTCTGTAGGACTGAAATTGTACCTGCAATTTAAAAAAAAACAATTTAATAATTAATTATTATTATTGAGTAAGATTCTTGAACTTTAGTAGAAGCTTACACAACATACCTTTCACTGCCTCCAGGTCCAGGCAAATGGCAATCCACATTCTTCACAGTCAACAAATTATTTGTATTCTTCACTATGGCCAACCATTCTACATCATACTTCAAACATTTATCACCATCATACTCTGCAGGCACCTCCAACACTTGTAAATGTCTGCGTTTGGGCAAACATTTGTCCAAGGCAAGAAACTTTGTCTCGTGCCCAGTTTCTTCATGTTTGATGAGTGCAGCAAATTGGCAATGCATATGTGCTGCAAACCAATAGTCCGGCTTTAAACTGTGCAGTAACTTCTCAGCTGGTACACTGCCTAATTGGTTACTCTCTATATCATCCCTAAAATACACAATTTTATTTATAAATAGTGGACTTCCTCTTTGCAACATTAGAAGCAGACTGGCAGTCAAATTAAAATGTCAGTAAATAATTACATGAAGTTAAGCACTATGAAAACAAGAACATGGTTCATGCTCCATTATAAATTTATAGACATTAGTAGTATTATAATCCAAATATAACAATATTTGTAAAGTTAAAACAAACAGAAAAGTGTATACCTTAGAAAAGGTTTTCTTTTCAGTAGATTATCCTTATCGCCATAATCTGTGATACCTCTTGGCCAATCATGAGACAACATGACATGCACTTTGTCCTTCAACTGATTCAGTCTAAAAACATCCAATGATCTGACATGATACACTGATCTCAGTGAGTTTTGTGTGTAAGGAGGACTTTCCCAGAGCCCCTGTAGATAATCATGACCTTTGTATATGCCCGACATACCTAGAATGAAGATATACATGACAACTTTATTTATAAATTTGCAGTCCGGGACTACACAGTCCCGTACAGTAACATGGGTGTTCCCAAACATCAAAATCTACTGTCTCAGATGTCCACTCAGAAATATTAATGGCAGAAGTGATTGCACTCCAAAGCTGAAAACCCATAAGTGTGCCTTCCGGATATGTAGGAACGGAGAACACACTTTTCTTTGTAACTTACCAACACTATAATAGGTAGACTGTAAGTATGTTATTTAATCTATATATATATATACTAATATTATAAAGAGGAAAGATTTGTATTTTTGTATGTAACGAATAAACTTAAAAACTACTGGACCGATTTCAAAATCGAAATCTTTACTAAAACCAACCCAAGGTGTCAAAAATTTAGCCGTAAAATGTCTATCATCGCAGACGCTGCGGAAAGTATTGATGATAGAACAAAAATAAATATCTACAATATTATAGAACATATCAATGACTACAAAAAAGTTCGCGAGACCATATGTCCAACTATTGTAGTTATGTCACTACAACTACTTTTTTACATTTTAAAAGTTGATAGAAATGCCGATCAAAATCAGACCATGTTATGCATACCTTTGTATTCATTCTTATCCAAATAAGTAATTTCGTATTCAAGACTGTTTCAATACCTGCCGATTACTTTTTTAATGATTATAATCGGACATTCCATTCAAAAGATATTACGAAATTAAAAATGTCAATATAAACAAAACACGCCGCCGAAGACGCACCGGTCTTTCGCCGCAGCGCAGGGAGCAACGCGGCGAGAGAGCGGGCACCAAAGTGCGGGAGAGGGGTGTGCGTTTTCTCATGGGCAATTGTATGTTCCTCTTACTCAAGTAGGAACTCCTGAAAATCAATATGGTTTTGCTGCCACCTACAAATACCACTGCCATCATAGTGTAAAGTGAAGCTTTAAGGTAAAAATATTACAAAACAAAAATGTCCACCCGTGCGAAGCCGGGACGGGCCGCTAGTACATAAATAAAATGAGTCAAACATTGATATTGGATTGAATTTTCATTCTACAGCCATCAATTGAATCAAATTCTACAGCATGACTGCGTAGACATAAGAGAGTTTTATCTCTTTCAACTGTTAGATTTGTCGAGAAAATTTTGTCACAATGAGCCACTTCCGGTACAAAAAGCTCGAAGTGACGTAATTTTTTCGACAAATCTGAAAGTGGAAAAAGAAACAACTTATGTCTACATGGTCATGCTAAGCCTACAGTATATTTATGCAGATCTCTATGGTAATTTTCTTTCAACTGAATAGTTTCTATATACCTCCAATTCTTAGCTCTCCAAATCTAACAACACCGGCTCGTCCTAGATAGTAAATATTTGGAGCCACCCAGCCTCCATATGGTAGCTCTTGCAAGTAGTTTGAAGCCTCGTGATTTCCACCAATAAATAATGTCAATATCGGAGCTCTTTTCTCACCACTGTAATACCTGCAATTCAATTTGAAAGAAAGATTTAAGATAAATAAAAAGATAACAGCAATTAACATTGATTATGGAATGTTTTAGATAAAAAAGTATTTGTACCGTTTTCAACAGATTTTTAATTACCAAATTGTATACCTACTAAAATAGTTCTAACTTAACACGGAGAATTATATTATTATAGACTTAACGTACAAAAAGTGAGGTTATGCGAGGTTCTATCTCAGTTTATATTTTCTACGTACATTTTAGTATGACATACTTATAGAAGGAGCACATGTGTTGATACTTTTCCGGCACTGCCATTGCCCGCATATCTTCGCTGTTGCGGACGGCTTGGAAGTCTCCACAACATATCAGAAGATCAACTCGAATACCTTCCCTTTCTTGTAAGGTTTCAATACATTCGTATATCTTTTCTAGCTCTCCATGAGCACAACCTTCAACAGCAATCTTCATGTTATCGGAAAACCTAGAATACAAGCCAATTTTCACAATACAATGTATTAATTTTCACAATACAATACAATGTTTACTGCTAACACAAACAGTAAATAAACCATAGAGAAAGAAAATAAACTATCATTCCGTAGGGATGTCAAAAAATTATCGATTAAAAAATAAATTATTTTTTTCAAATAATCGATTTTTAATAATCGTTTTTCTCGATCGTTATCGATTATTTAGTAATAGATTTTATCCCGTCTTAGTCACATCCCTTACGGAATTTTGCAAACAGCGCCATCTGTATTCGAATTTTACAAACAGACTTGGTATGTTTCTCAGTTTAAAAACCAACAGATTGTTGTTTTAGTTATTATCGAGTTTGTTTTTTATTATGTACAAAACACTTTTCGAGTTGTTTGAAAAAAAATCGATTTATTTTAAAGAGAAAAATATCGATTTTTTTTTAAATCCAAGATCCTCCAAGTCACATCCCTATCATTACGCGCTTTATAAATCATCTGTGGCAAAATTAGGATTGCCAGATAATAGTAACACATTACCCCAAATTGTATTTACCCTTGAAAACACACCCTCAATCTCCGAGGCTAGTAGTTTCGATGTTTAATCACACAAACAAATTAACGAAACTAAGAAAAATCTATTTTTGGTTTGTATGCGAGATTCTGTGGTAAAAAAAATATTTTATGCTATGTACACAACATCACAATGAAAATACACAAAATAGCATGATGATCGTTCAAAGGCTTTTCTATTCGTATTTTTTGCTCCAAAGATGTTAGAACAGCCTAAAATTACTTAATTATGTTCTAAGGATTTTAGTATAATAACCCTTATTATAAAACGTTGTTATACCCTTGTTGTACGTGCTGAAAAACTTCATATAATGAAGTATTTTCAGCACGTATAACTGACACATTCCATATAATCATGCCACATCATTCGCAAATTGGAAATTTGTAATTTTCAATATTTGGAAATATCGGAAATTATCACAAATCTACGGTTAAGTGCCACATGTTGGCAACCCTATACGCCCATACGCAATGTCAGAGTATTATGCACCACAGACAATAATAATGACCCATTGTCATAGAGTAAACCCATAGTGAATAAAACAGATTTTAAAAAGATTACGCTGAGATTTATGATCCGAATTACGTTATTCTTCTTTAGTTTGATGTGGAATAGTTGCCATTTGGTCCCATAAGAATTTTAAAAAGTTTGGCCCTGTAGTTTTAAAAATTTAAAAAATCGGGAATTTTTTAACAAAAAAACAAAAACCGACTTCAGAAACCTAGGTGCACTAAAAAGCTAAGAATAACCAATTCAATACTAATAAGGAGTCTAAAATAAGGAGTCTGTGCTAATTTATGTGTGCATTTGCCTAGTGTGACGCAGCTTGGCACCTTTTTTTTTAACGTCGGAAAATCCTTTATGGTTACCCTGCCACCTCGGGGGAAGTAACAGGGTTATGTGGGAGTCCCGGCAGAAGAAGGTATATCGGGGCGCCACGGGATCGCTTTCGCATGCACCGCAAAACGCAGCTTGGCACCTACTCCAAGGCTTAGATTAATTAGGTATGTAGGTACCTATTAAAATCCTTAGCCAGTAAATATCAAGCCTAATATTTGAGTTTGGGACTTTTAATTTACCTACTACTACTTACAAAAAAATCTTCGGCGGCAGAAACAGAGCAACACAGCTATAAATAGCGACAAAACTTGAAAAAGCTATGCTCTTCTCCTTCGTTTGATACTTCACGTCGATGTTACTTAATGCAATTAAATACCTTGACAGCGCAATTAGCGTACACATCGCGAAACCTGGCCACAAAGTTACTTAGATTGCGCTAATTGTGATGAAGTAGAGTTATTTAAAAAAAATAACAGCTAATATAGTACCTATTATATACTTAGGTCGTCACTTAGATACGTACCTCGGTAGGAAGGCCTACGTTTGTGGTTAACGTTGGTTAATAATAATAATAATGTAGAGACAACTATGTACCTGCTTACTTAGGTAGGTACATAAGTTAGAGGTACCTAATTACCTAGGTATCGTAATAAATTAATTATGACCAACATAGTATCAAACTAAGCAACGCTTGCACTCTAAATTTCGTGAATAAGATAGCTTATCTACTGTTCAATAGTCATCTTTTTACCTTTTATATTGTAAAGACTTACCTACTTAGCCCTTTACTCCAAATTTGGCACTTATGAGAATCGAACTCGCAACAACCTGGTGTAGTGGACCGAAGGGCCTTAGAGCCACAAAACCAACCTGACGTTAATGTTAGCTTTAAGATGGCCGATGAGACGGGTTAAAACTGAATGTATCTACTTATAAGTAGAATAAGAACGACAGACACTAGTGGGACGCGGTTAGTTGCAATTAAATCGATCGGTTGACCAAATATTTCAGACGCTTGTTTTGTAGGTAGATACCTAGTTACGTAAACTTAACATGACGAAGGTGACCTTCCTCGGCGCCGACCACCCAACCGTACCTAGAAACTATGCCTATAACATAGAAAAGTTATAACTAGCTATACCTACCTAGGCATTATAAACGGCGATAGCGCGGGTCGCCGTAGCTTCTCCACTCTCCAGTAGATAAGGCCCGGGCGCAGTGACGTCAGAGCGGCCGGCACCGTGCGCCAATGACGGGGCGAGGCGGTGCCACGATGCGCGCGCGCACCGCCCACCGACCTTACTGAAAGGGAAAACTCGGAAAACTTGCAGCGCGCTCCCGCGTAGGCATCTACGCACCTAAGATGGAACGGCCATTAAGTACCTATTATTATTGGTGATCGTTTTATTTTTAGGTACCTACTTAAGTACCTATACCTACCTAGTAAATTTAATTTAACGAAGTAGGTACGTAGGTACCCATTATTATCGATTTAAATTTTATAAGTAGCATGTATTATAATTAGATGTATAAGTTCAACAGATGTGATTAATTTCATAGGTAGGTCGCAGGAACCTTGCCAATTTTATTGGTCCCAATCGGACATTAGGTACCTACACACTGATTAACTACCGACTCATACTATTTTTATTTTATTTTAGGTCTTTAAGTACGTAACTAACTACAATTATAATAAAAGACCTACTCCCCCGTTTTGTCCATAGATAGGTAAGGGTACCGATGCAGCTTTGTATTTTTCCTATAGGTAGGTAACCTACTATTATTGAAATGAGTTATCGATATGTAAACAAACAAAACTGGCGTATAGCGGTCGGCGCGCGCGCCCCTTCTGTCGAGAATTTTATAGTTATGCGCAGAGCATAAGGAACTCTTTATAGTGAACGCGCGCGAGTCGGTCGCACGCGCGCTTCCCGTGACGTTCAAAAAGTTCTCGCGCAACTTTAGATATATTATTATTGTTGGGAATAAATAAATAAACTTTATTGTGACAATGAGTTGGGATCAAGATCGCGACGAGCCCTGCGACAAATTAGAAATTAATGTGGCAGTCGGAAAACTACTGGAAAGCTTCAACTACGATTCAATTGTACCACAACCAACCAAGTAAGTTTATTATTCGTTAACAAAATAAAGGTAAGTATGTAGAATTAATACTTAGCTTTTTATTTCTACCTACTAACAAACTTTTTTTTTGGGATCTTAGCCTCTACATAGTTGAACTTAGACGTAAAATTTCCAGAAAATTAATTATTTACACATCGTTAATTAAAGTTTTTAAGAAATTAAATTCCCAAATTGTCTATACCTTTTTTTTTTTTTTACTAGCCTTTACGTGTCCCACTCCTGGGCAAAAGCTTCCCCTTTACTTCTCCACACATCTCGGTCATCATCTTACCTACGGACAATTTTATACCTATACGGGAACCTAGATAGTTTAAAATGCTTAATTGATATAGATAGGTAAATATCTATTAAAACTATTTAAATGTAAATAAATAGATGAGGTTCCTACGTAGTAAATTTTACATGTTTTAAATCAGTGTTTGTTTTTCGTAGCGCGACACTTTACAAACGTTTTTACTATGACGCTGCATGCTGCACTTACCGGCGGATGTTGGGCAATTCGGTGCATCAAAGCTATCTTCTTCTTATAAGCACCTTCAAACTTAAAATCCAACCGCAATAATTGATAATGAGCGCGTAAACGATTTTTTGGTAAATATATTTTATTAAATGAAGTAAATAAAAAATAGCGACTCAATAACACCCCATCTATGTGCTATTTTACGAGTAGACAAAATGACTTAGGTATACCTACTTAAGTTGTTGGTGGAATCTTACACCTAAAGATCTAACCTACCTACTTAAGTTGATCACGATTAAATTGTTGAGTTCAGTGATAAAATCAAAATCTTGATCTATCGATGTAGAATTCGGTAGAGTCATCACTCTACGAAATCATCATTTCTCTTCCTCTGAGTCACCAATCTACTAAGTTTTCAGCAAGAAAATGATCAGTATCTGTGGTAGAAAGTTTAATGAAATATAAATCTCATATCTTCACTCGGGTCGAGTACCATCATTTATATTCGAATAAGGTATGTTGCCAAAACGTACTGTATTTTATAGAGAACTTAATGAGAGGCCTTTATTCAGGCATAGACATTGCTCTAGATATTGTTTAATAAAACAGACAGCGGGTAGGTTTTACTCGCACCCTGTGTTCCGAACAAATTTATAAAATTTGTATAGGTATTGTGGAACTTTTCTGGAACAAAAATGTACCTAATCTAGCACGTCTAGGTTTTTTTCTTTTACGTGTAAAATTCTGATGGCACGCCTTCTTTCTTGCCAAATTTAATGATTCTATAAGATTCGTTAAGGAGTAAGGTTTTATTGAGTGTGTTTGCGAGTAGGTACATCTATCATATATTTTTAATAAAATCTTTTCATTGCGAGTAAAAAAAAAGTACAAAGGTAAGCTTAATGCCTCAGGCATTTTCTACCAGCCAACCTTAGAGTAATGTAGAGAGGGGAAAATACAAACAAACTAAGTGGGTGCAAGAAATTAAAGACGTAAATGCAAAGATAAGAAATAAATGATATCATAATATATATATATGATGGTAAAATACAAACTTTAACGAATAAAATTATGATTAAAGCCAACAATATCTAAGTACCTATATAATATTATACCTATTCTATAGGTATATCTACCTACCACCAAATTCATTCCAACATGACACCCGTTACTGATAAAATGGACAGACGAACAGTACGAACATCCTGTTTGTAAACTTCGCTTTTTTTAGGTGCGGAATCCTAAAACTATTGCCTATTGCGCATTTGTTTCGAAACATTTAAACAACTGCACAAGAGCTTAAAGTTTTATCACAAAGCTGCTTGTTTATGTGACATGGGGTCGCATAAAGCACTATGACTTATTCCGTAATTAGTTAGAGTTAAATACCTAAATGCGATAGGGTAATCTAGCTAATGCCGACCCTGGGTCACCGGTGCGGTCCACATAAAAACGACACTCGACATACCGCCTGCAATTGAACAGGCACTATGTTATCCGTTATCTGTTCCTTGTTCATTAATTTCATATCATTCGAGCCGCGGTTCTTCATATCGACCGCTTTTCGGACTTTCAGTTCTGAATTTATGGCTATTTCCAAGAAACTTCAGCATAATATGTCTATTGAGAATGAAATATAAATACCTACTGATCATTGAACTGTTCGTTGAAATTTTCTATTATTGTAGGTTTTCAATGAAATAAAAGGTTGAGGTACCTACTCAAGCAAACCTATTCATTGAATAACAACAAAAATGTATATTTTATGTCAATAGGCTCGCCCCTTATTACATTGGAATAAAAATACATCGGCGAAATGCGGGCGCACGACAGTGTACATCTGACTACCCCTTCGGAGAATACAGGCGTGATGATGTATTTATATAAGTATTCTAATAGGAAGGTAGTTACCTATACGTTTAAAATACCTTTCTAACTTCTGTAATTAGTTAGCTTCGAATGTAGATACTTATTGTAGGTATGCTATTATGTTTAAAACAAGTATGATGCCATAAAACTAAATACTTAACTTTATATTTAGTTAATGCAAACAAACCTTTTTCCCAATACTCCATAAAATGACACTTAATGGCCGATAATGTGGTAGGTAGTGGAAAATCAACTAAAAGTGAATTTTATTGATAAGTTATCTACTTCGTAAAAATTGCAACTGAGAACCATAATAATTGTTATCGTTATGGGAATACTGTAAATTAGTAAGTAAATATTCATATTTAGGTAACCTTTTACATATCTGCCTTGTTTGATATTCTGGGTCGGTAGGGCGCGCCACCTCAGTGACAATATTTATATTGTTCCCTTCCTGCCCGGTACCGATTTATTTCCGCGTGGCGTAGCGATAAATGCGCCTGCGCAAACATTCTCATTATGGGGTGCTTATCTTCACGGGCGAGGGAGTCCCCGGCGCTGCGGCGGCGGCGGAGCCATCATCCCGTCTAACTATTTTCGCATGTTTCTTTTACATTTTCTGAGAACATTTACCATTGTAATGTATATTTTTTTTTACATTATTAGAAAGAAGAGGTTTAAAACGAATAAAAAGCCCACCGAGTTTCTTAAAAAAGCTGATATTTTGACGTGAGAATTTTCGGTTGAAGATTAGGGTGCTTTTCCGATATTAAAGTCAAAATAAGGTGAAAAAATTAATATTCCAAATCAGAAAAATTACAGTGTATTTAGGACATAAAATGGTAAGTATTCACTAAATTTCGTGAAAAAATAATAATTTTTGTATAAGATAAAAATAAAGAACCAAAAACTTGGTTATTTAAATTTTTCACATAAATTTTGAGGTTATGTGAAAAGAGTGTATATACAAAAGTTGTAGATCTTTTTATTACCTACAACTTTGTCATGCATTTTTTTGCCATAGGACTTGTAGTTTTTCCGAAAATCGAGATAAAACGTTTTTTACCCTTAAAACCGCACCATCCACTTCCCGACCTCAGATCGCCCGTAAATTATTTTTCCTATTTTTTTTGTTATATTCTTTTCCTTTGTCAACGGGTTTCATCCTACTATTATTTTATTTTGTTTCAAAAATTATCTACCCTGGTCTAATAGTCGAGTCTCGAGTTTTGAGTTTTTTTTTTTAAGGACTTATGCTGTTGGCCCTGAGGTGGCCTTTACAGTTTTACCGGAGGAGGAATTGTGTTACTTTGTGAATATTGATAGTCGCCCCTCATAAGTGTAGTTTTCACTGCTGAATAGGGTTATGGATGTACCCAAAGGCCAGAACACGATACCTGTGACAAACATTCAAAGGTCTATAACTCATAAACTATGATAGTTAGGTATAAACTGTCTTCACCAAGCATCCACATATGAGCTACCGTATATGTACCCAAAGTATGATATCGGACTTCTGATACACCCTGTATAGGTATCTAATATATACTTATATTCTTATGTCCATAGGAATGTTACCGCAGACAAAAGTTAAACAGATACTACGCTGAATGACCAAAAAAATCTGCTACGTCTATTTTATCATCTGATGCTGACCGCTGCCATACCAACCTACAACTTTTTATCCCGTCGAAAACTTCTCACATCCCGTATACGTCAAACCGTATCTAAAAACAAAACATTGTCGTCTTTATGAATGACAAAGTGACAAAGCTGCACTAGTACCTAAGACAATAAAGTTAAAGCTGTATCAAAGAATAACGTTAACTTACACCATATCATGCAAGTTGCAAGTGCGGCATCAGATTAAGATTTCCTCGCCTTCTCATAGCACCGGTGGAAGCAAACATCCCGCGGTTTGCGTTGTGTTTGTAGCTAGCGGTGTAAGTGGGGGTGCAAACACGCCGTTCACAGGTGCCGCCGCCGCCGCCCTCCCCGCGCCAACCCTGTTTGTTCAGGCCACTTCGCGCCCCAACACTTGTTACATCCTCACATTTCAACTTTCAATCAAAATCTCTTTTTCGAGTTATGATCAAGATAAAATATTGAAGTCGCTTTTACTTTTACACTGACTCTACATAATATAGAGCTTTGAGCTTTTGATCATTTTACCTATATTTCTGTGTAGATAGCACACGAAATCCGTGTGTCAAAATCATATTATCGTTAATTTGGTTTTGGCCTACGGATGCTTCAGATCAGATCACGACCTTGGCGGAAAGATTCGGCAATTAACTCTACGGAGTATTAAACAATTTCATTCATAGTCATATTTTTATTCCCTTATACAAAGTGTAGACACTTTCAGAAAAGCTTGTTTGAACTTATTAAAAAAAAATTGAAAGCCATAATTACTGATAAAACATTTGCTATACTTATTACTTATATACTTTAGCTTGTACTAACTACTAGGTAGAGGCGATCCCAGTTTGTACAGAACAAAGCGAATTCCGAGAAGGTTATTTCTGAAATTTGCCGCTGATAGGAATCGAACCAATAACCAACAAGTTCGAGCCACGAGACCTAGCGATCGTTGTTGTTAGGTTGGATATAGCGGTGTACCGATAATTGTGTTACCTTACAAATAATTTGAATATCAATGTCAGGTTCATTATAGAAGTATGGTATTTACAAAATATTTACAATGCAAAATAAAATAAGTTAAAACTAATAAGAAAATATTATATTTATAAAATATGTAAAAAAATTGGCCCATGCGGAAGCGTACCCAAGACGCTGGCTGCATTCCCTCGCTGAATGGCTAGAGCCACTCGTTGAGCGAGAAAATGGCCTGCTCTTGGGTCGCCGGTTGTATCGACCAATTTTTTGCCTAGTAAGTTCATTAAATTTTGGGTGCTTGGACCCCATGGACCTAGGGTTTCGACTCCTAAAGGAATGAAAATATATTCGGAGCCGATAACCCCGTACTTCCGCCGTTTCAGAGTCTCAGCCGCCTCCGCCGCCGAGTCCGCTTTCTGAGTGGTTCCCGAGAGATGGGAAGGAGCCAAAGTATCGACGCAGGTTGCATCCCATACCATGGCTCGTCCCATGCTCCAAGGAACCAGAGACATTCCGTCGGGTCTCTTGCCATCGTCACGCACGATACCTTGCGGCTCTAAAATGGCCGGTACGTTGGCGGTGGCAAGAGAACGACGGATGAGGTCATTCAGAGCAGCATGACAAGAGTGGCGGCCAGCACTCCTAGCGCAAACAGTCCATGCCGTCCAAGCCGGTCGACGACAACTCCGCAGGGGCACGTGTGCGGCGTACAAACTTCGGCCCCGAGCCGTAACCCAAACGCTACACGAAGTGTATTAGGATCAAGGTAGTTTCCCGTATTGGCACATGGAAAAGCATGTAGCCAATATCCGGATTCCTTACAGGAAACTGCCTTGATCCTAGCGAGCTCGGAGCTTGTCCTAGTGTCCCTTATATTTCTAAAAGTGGCACTGCAACACAAATCATCCCAGCTTCGCTGTGAAGTCGGGTTTGTTGGATTTTGACTTGGCCAGGCCAACTCCCGTGCTTTTCTACCTTCGTTCACAAAAGAAATAGCCCCATTAAACGAGGATCTGGACAAAATCAGTTTAATGAGGCTGTCATTCTTATGTGTTGAAGACAGGAAAGCCGGTAAACAAATATCAGATTTTTTACGTATACCTACTCCTCCGTATCTTATGGGTAAAGATGCTTGATTCCAAGATTTTTCATTTAACTTTAAATTTACAATGCTTTCGAAAGAAGATCTAATTAGGTTGTCCACTGTTATAAGGGAATTTTGATATAGTCAAACTGGAGATGTACGAAGGAGATAGGTAAATTTAGGAATAAAAAGACAAAATTTTCAAATAAAAATAGCCGAATGAGGATTGATTGCCAATAAACGGTGAGAGTATTCTTTGAATTTAATCAGCGATTGCGCTATTGTTGGTTCAATCGCATCAGGAAATATTGGTGACCCAAGGAGATGGAGAGACTTTTTGTCAACAATTTTAATATGTTTAGCCAACCTATTAAACTGGTCGATAATTAGATTTTTGTTTGGATTATTCTCAGCCAAATATAACTCACACTTATCAAAATTTAACTCTAGACCTAATAATTGAAATTTACTAATTATATTTTTAAGATCCAAAAGCACTTTATCTGAAGTATCTTCTAGGGTACCGTCATCCAAATACCAAACATTCAAATTGGAGCTTAAATTTTGTACGACTGAGTTTATGGCCAAACTAAAAATGGCCGGTATTTTAGTTTGCTTTCATGAATTGACGTAATAGTAAGTAGGTCATATTTTAACAAATATTTTAATAATAATTTTACCGACAGGTAGGTACGCAAAAATAATAAATAAAAAATAATTCGGTCTATCTTATCACGGGTACGGTGACGTTTAGAAATTTTAAGTTGCTAAAGTTAGTAATTATGAAATGAAAAAATATATGGTTCATGTTCTGTTTTCAAATTTTAATTTAATTTAGAAGTAACCTACCACGCGTCAAAATTTATAACTGATTTAGATATCTACCACCATTACGTACGCACGCGCGGATTCCCAAGCAATTTTAGGCAAGAGACCCCTCTTCTACAACGAACTGATACCTCAGACCCAATAGCCAAATCACTTTAAAAATCCTTTCACTAGTTCTTTTCCTATTAATACAAAATACTTACCACTTTAAAACATTGCAGTTGGTAAAGTGAATCCCTGGTCTAGAGCTTTCATTCTACTGTTGCCCTCAACTATTTGTATAATTCCTAGCAAGTTCTCCGTGTGTTGGGCTAGTTTCAAATATTGACAGAGTTGTAATCTGGACGGTACCGTGTGTGTGGTTAGCGGGGCCGCGGTAATGCGCGCGGTTAACACACCGCACCGCTTCATTACCGTGGTAGGTACCACTACACTCGCTAAACGTTATTCGCGATGCCTTCCTACGCAATGTGTTTACTTTTTAAATTGGAGGGAACCTCTTGTTACTAAGTTTCGATTGGTAACTTATTGATGTAGGTATTTGCTCTGCTTAATATCGGTCATGTAGGTCACCTAAACCTATGGAGAATAAGCCAAAATTAATATGACAGTCCTTAAGAACATAAAGGACGAGCAGCAAAGTCTAAACTCAAGCCGCACATCATCTAAATCATTCGTCTCTTAAAGTCATATATGACTATAATTAGAGATTATAATCTCTATTACCTACTTATACTTTCTGTATAAGAATCGGTACCTAAGCAAACTGGTCGAGTAACTTTTATATAAGATAAAAGGGTCCTGAATGGCATTTGGTTAGATAGATAGATACTAAACATACCTATTTGAGAAAGTTACTCCCAAATAAAGTTAAAGTTACTCCCAAATATATTGGAATTTATCCTTGGAAAATGTCATTATAGGTGGGTTGTAGAGTTCAATAGTTAACTCTACAAACCACCTGTAATTATATTTTAAATGTTTAAAGGTCTTTAATTTATTTTATATTAACCTACATTATCCCACTGCTGGGCAAAGGTCTCCCCCATTCTCCGCCACACATCTCTATCTCCTGCCAGATCAGTCCATCTCTCCAGAGAACGGTCCAGGTCATCGTACCACCTATTCCTGGGGCGGCGCGGTGGCAGCGGATAATTTTCATATTGCCTATAAATCAAAATCCAATTGAAGTGTCGCAGCTCAAGAAGGGCTAGGTCCGTGAAGTCAACTACTTGTTTACAAAGATATCGCGCCCGAGTGGACGTTATCAGTGTGGTGTGGACACAGATGCGCCCCCAATGTTCCCATGCATCTTGTCCCCCATCGTTCTCAGTAATTCAACGGATTCTATTTAAGTCAAGGACTTGCTAGAAATAAATTAAATACCTATCTACCTAAATGTAGATGGACACCTAATACTTAAGCACTCATTGTATTTTCCCGTTTATTCTTTGCTACCGTCTGCGGTTGAGGTCTTGCCTGGTATTTTATAAATCTATCAGTCAACATAATTGTGTACTGGATCCTGGCTTTCAAGATTATAGAAGTACCAATGTATCAAGTATTAAATTTATATCAAGTCCCAATCGGAAGTCTCTTTTTAAAGAGTTTAAATTTCTCCTTAATAGGTACTGCGATGACTTTCCCAAATTACGTTTATTATATACTCGTATCTAGTATATTGATATCTTCGTAGTGAAAACCTTTTTACAAGTAAGAAATAATTGTTGTATTATTTACCGTTATCCCTATCATTATTTTATTCATTAGTAATGTAAGATTATTGGACTTTTCTGCTTTTTAATTTATTCATAATTATTTTTATTTGTACAAAAAGTTAAAATATCTTCTAAATTAGCATATAGAAAGATACCTATTTGTTATTTTAGAACAATTTCACTTCCGGGATGTGAGGGCCAATGGGATTGCATTCGCAGAAGTCATGCGGCTTATCAAGTTGAAACAGGGCGCGTGTACCTAAGTAGGCACGAGTTGTATCTGTTTTATGTACTATGTTTAGATGTAGGTATTAACGATTTTATAAATAGATACGATTATTAGTCCTGAAAATCTAGCTACCTACTTTTTTGGATTACTAGGAAATACGTGGTTTTTAGATTAGAACATTTTTTTGAAGACCGATGGCCGCTTCTTTTTAAAGAATTAATGGGTAGGCCGTATATGACCTGACCTAACACATTCTTTATCGGAATCTAAATCACAACGCGATAATTCTATGAAACCATGTTTGAATAATACTTGTGAGAACTTTTCCCCCTACAGCGACATACCAACATATGATAGCGGTTGGATTCACCCCCTGGATTGACAGGACACCGGCTTTCCCAGGGGCACTCGAACCAGGTGGTACGCGTGTGTACCTACAATCTAATCTCGAAATATAATTATTCTTTCGAGTGATGATAAAACACAAGTCGAGTGGCAGAATAATGATTTTGTAAGTCATCTGTCGGCTACCGTCGTTTTACGGTGCCATTAATTGTTTTATAGCGGTTGTTACATCGACTGTAAAGATAACTGCGGTCGTGGGGATGTTCGTAAAAGTTTCAGGGCCCGCTGAATGAAAAGGGGATTTTTAATGGGTATTTAAATGTGAAAGTAAATATTTGTATGACCATCGGTTTCCAGCGAATGATTAATCCCAGTGATGTTATTACTAGAATTAAATTATTTTCATATCAGTCTCCGTTTCTGTTGTCCAGCGACATTAAAACGCATCATTCTTATTAGGTAAATGAATATCAACAGTTAAACGGTTGTGTATTGGTAAGGTTTTGCCATTTCACTTTTAAATTTATTTTCAAAGATCTTTTTTTTTATTTAGGTAACAGTGACACATTCCTTAAAGTTACTTAAACATTAGGTATTAAATTAAATGTGGCACCAACACCGCTTACCACAGCTTACTTAAAGGTAATAATTAAACGTTGACAATTGGTAGTGTTACAGTACATCTTACATAAACAAATTAATATTAGTATTATGTATTATAGTAGTTTGCTTATTTATTTTTTGAAGATTCTAGGGCGCGTTGCCGCAATGTGTAGGTACCGAGTTGAATTTCGTATTGAATGTATGGAGTGTGTATGTTTTTTGATAACGCTTGAAATACCAGATATTTTAACTAATAAAACGTATCCCACGAATTAACACGCCTTCAACACTTTGGATCTCGCCTGTAGTAATAAACTGAAACATGCAACACTTTAGCCTACAACTATGCACTTTGGCGGCAACAAACTGTCCGATGCTAGAGCACTTTGCAAATTTATGCGTAATGGCTAAGTTCGGTGGGCGGTTGCGTCGGCTCACCACTGAAAGGCAGAAATAGCGTGGGCGGGAACGTCACAGATGACAGCTATCTGCTCTGTTTATGACTTCCTCAGCCAATGGCCTCGGGGATGCACTTGTACCTGCCAAGTCATCCACAAGCCAATTTAAAAATAATAGCAATGCATCAATCCTGCAAAAAATAGCCTAGGTACCTATTTCTTATGGCCATTGCCAATGCTCTCGCGCCCATAGGTACGTTCAGGCCATTATACTAAATTAATACTACGTAGCACCCAAATAGGCACATTTGCCAAATCGTCAAAACACAGTCGTAGTTGCTCATAAACTAATAATACCAGTTTGGAACCAAGCAACCTTATATACGTTAAGCTGTAACCATATCTTTATTTGTGGCCATCGATCATAATATATAATAGGCCAATAGGCCGTGGTACCTGCCTACAACTAGTAGTGAACTTAACTGAACAATAGCTCGTAATAACTAAACATCATACACCGTCATATGAGTATGTAGGTACCTAGCATATGTTGTATTTATTGCTATTCCCAAAACACACGACACGTGCAGCATTCTACCATAAATCAATTGCCTATGATTGTAAATATGAGTAGGTAACTTATAAAAGTTAGCAGTTTGGTAGCTACCATTAGGGTTGCCAACTATTATAAAATATAGTATTTTCCAGCCAGAGTCGTAAAATATATAGTACATTGCTCAAAAATATAGTACATTCACAAAAATCCTACAAAAAAGAGTCAGTCAGTCCAAAAAAAATATCTAAACAATACGGCACTTTTTTAAGCGGTACCGCGGTACGTAAAGATGACCAGTAGTTACTTTTGCTTGTGAAAACGTTTTTCACTTGACAGTAGTTGACAGTGATAGTTTCGTTTAGTTGTCGTTTCGTTCCGAAACACGCTATAGTATACGCGCAAATCTCCATGCAAGGCACAAAAACATTGTACTTTTGCGTACTATATATTTTTTCAACAGTATATAGTACGTAGAGCTAGAATATAGTACAATACTATTGTAACACCACGCCAGATGCCAAGCCGAGCCAAGCCAACGCCATGCCAAAGCCAACGCCAAGCCACCGCCAAGCTAACGCCAAGCCAACGCCAAGCCATGACAGCCGCGTCAGACTGATAGCCAACGTCAGAACTCGCCTTTAAAAAGCCTCACTAGCATTTGGAGCGTCATTCTGTCCTCCTCCGGTGAAGCTGTAAAGGCCAACTCACGGCAAATAGCGTAGTCCATTAAAAAAAATGGAGAGTCATTCTGTTACGAGCACTCAGTCTTTTATATTACCCTTCTGTTTCACTATATTTTATGGTACGGTTGGCAACCCTAGCTACCATACCTATTCATTTAAGTATCATACGTCCCTGCCCCGTCAGGCAGGCAGGAGTGTACTAGCAACCTACCGTAAGTATACTTATTTCTTTTTCGTATTTCGTATTTTTTTTATTCTGACCTTATAGGTAGGACCTATAAGGTCAGAATAAAAAAAATACGATTTCACGCGGGGGTATGAAGTGAGTTTTTAGAATTTCTTACAAAAAAATATAGTTTGTTGCAATGCCATTGCCCTCTACTGCCTTTTTAATTTCACATTTCAAACACTTGAAAATAATCTCAATAAATGGAGTAGGTACTGAGGTATGCGTGCCTTCTGCACCCAACACTTATACAGATGGATGCGGGTGTCGGGATCACTGTGAAATCTGGCAATAAATCATTGAGTGCACGACGATAAAAAACTTTGTCGCTAAGACATGATGTTCTAGCAGTTCTTATGATATTAAACTTTAATGACAAAACTAATAGGCTTCGTTCATCATATTTTTATTTTAACACGATGAACGAAATTAGCTTACAACTAATTTAAGCACCAAAATTTTAGCGTCTACGTCGCGTACCTAGACATAGGTAACTACAATTTAAAAAAAATATACAACCGTTTTTTTATTGTTTATACCTCGGTTTTGTGTGGACCCAACGTTCAATTTTGTATCTACACTACATAGATCTGATCTGTACTACGCTATAAAATTTTGGTGGTTATCATTTACGCCTCGTAGTTAGTACGTAAGAAAGTAAGTAGGCAGGTATATAAATTGGTCGACCAACCATCAGTGAATTTTAAGCTCAAGTGTGATTCAATATTCGGATTCTCAATCTTTCTATAAATACAATTTGGAATCACAGCGAAATCTATAAGTACCACTTTGAGTAGGTACATAATTTAACATGTAGCAATTAAAGCACGAGCAGTTACTATCTGTGATTGTCAGGAGCTTCGATGTTACTAACCAGATGGCGGCGCGGGCGCGCGGTAGGTCTTCATGTCTCTACAAAAAGTGCCAGCGCTATCACGCACTCCATCCATACAATAGGTACTTAGTAGCTAGTACATTTTACGATGGTTTAGTTCTCTTAAATTAAATGTATATTCCTATATGTTACCTCCCTTCACCTTAAGATGGCTAAACATTACCGGGGTGACTTAAAAAATAAAATCTCACGATTAAATAACATTTGATTAAAACAGCGCCGGTTTCTCCTATGAGTTTCGATAAAACCGTAATGCGGACTTAGTTAATTGAAAGTAAGTATCATTCCTCTAATATGTTATTATTCTAAAAAGATGAAAAAGACTGGCTTTCGCATGATTTTTTAACTTATTGGTAGCTACTTACATATGTATGAAGTATAAAGCTAAAATATTTTAAGTTATTTCTGTGTAAGATTTTCCAAAAATAAATAGTATAAACTAAGTACCTACTAGACGTGACGCATGCATAAATGAATTTAATAACTTCATTCAATAATTTTAATCAATAGCTTAATGTTTGGAACATATAGAAATGCAAAGAATAGGTCATCCATTTCAGTCTTCTGTTAGTGTAGGTAATAAAATGTGAACGTTATGAGAACTCGTTCTAAGTAATAAACAAGGAAATCGCTGTAAGTTCGCCGAAGCGGTAGGTGATTATTTCTTCTCATATTGCTTCCCGAGAGTAATCCGTTAGAAATCGATCGACTTTTAGTGGCGTGTCAGTGTTTAAAGAAAAAAACATAATTTATTGTCAGCATTCAGATCGCAAGGAAACCCGAACGCGGCATTAGAAAATAAAAATGTAATAAAATAAGAGATGTTTACGAGCGTAAAATGACGAGAGGCCGCGCCACTTCGGCTGTTTACAAATTTTACATGCGCCGAGGTGCACCGTGTTTAGTGCACGTATACACAAAGGGTGACTCGTATTTTTTTTTTTATAGTCGTCGCTTGATGGGCACGGGTACCTAGTAATTATCGGGCGCGCGCCGAAAGCTAAACCAATTTGAGTAGTGTCGGACGGAGCGGTACCGCTCAAGGCTCAAGTGCGCATTTCGGATTGTTTATGTCAATATGAGTTTTTTGTTCGAATGTGGGTCTAAACTTTAACTATTTATAGCTTTGTTGGCAAACAAAACAGTGGGCTGTAATAGGTTCTGGATTTTTTAACAAATTATGATGTTAATTTTACTTTTTATCACTTTGAGTGCAAGTTCAAAGTTCAATAATTATTTCTTCGACATTCTACCTTACTATTAAATTTTAGGATTTGAAATATAGATATTAACTTTTAATTGCCCAATTTTACTTATCGCACACTCCCTAACATCAACCCTAAGGCAGAGTCGCTATGAAGAGAACTTTAATAAATTGAATTACCTTAAGGTACCTAGCCTACACCTATCTATTTTTTATGGCTGTGGATCCAGCACCAACTGATTATTTATGTTTTACAGGGGTGGTAGTTGCCGCCGGCCAGAACACGTGAAGAGGCCCATGAACGCATTCATGGTGTTCGCGCAGGCGATGCGCAGGCGCCTCTCGGAGCAACGACCTGCACTACACAACGCTGAGCTTAGCAAATCATTAGGATCTATGTGGAGGTAACCATACTGACTACTTAAAAGTTTATGGAAAAAAAATCGCCTTGTGCCATACATTATGTAAGACTCCCCCAACAGCTTTTACTAGAGAGATTAAACCCGATGATACATTTTTCCTTTAGTTTTTCTTTTAGTTATTTAAAAACCGCAAGACACATACATTGTAGAGATTCGTAAAAAAAGTTGCTTCACAGAAGGGAATATAAACTAAATTCGTGTAATGCCTCATAAAAAACGCAATATAAAAATGTTTTCTGAATTAAGTTTTAGAAGAACATGTGGCGCTGCCTAAGTTATTAAATTTACGGTAAAATCCTCATTCTGGTCGAAAAAGCCAATATAGAACACGAGTCGCCTTGACCTCTACTGCGATCACGCACAAACATCAAACGAAGGCTGAAAGGTTGCATATCTCATCGTCTTTCTCCTTTAGAATTATAGAAGTGGTTTACATGGTAGGTACCTTAGTATCGGGCGGTAGACGCGCGTGCGGCGCCCAACCGCGCGGCGTGCATCGATTGTTTACTCATTAAAATGCTATCGCCGCTAACTGTATCGATAACATCTCTAACTGTTTCGGCTCGCTCAAATAGAAAATTGTGGTTTAAATTTTGCGCGATGAAAAAAATAAAGCTGCCTATTAGTTAAATATTTAAAAGAACCTATAGTATACGCTGAGAATTGGGCTATTATTCTGGTATAAGTACATAAAGTATGCTCTTACACGCTTCGGCTACTCTAGGTAAACCATACGTGAAACCTTCGAAAACATTTATTATAGTAGATACTCAGTTCGTTTAGATAAACCATAGGCATACATGACCTGAGACTTTGCTATAAATACTTACAGCATTTTAAATACCAAGACACTCATGTGTATGTTTAGGTCTAAGATTTAATCCAACTGCGCGGAATGATTGTAAAAGGGACTATGCCAGCCCACCCGCGCAGGCGCAGCTTTAGGCGTGCTATGACACGAGAATGACAGGGCTCCGCGGGCCAAACTCTCGAATCATCAAAGAAAACAGTCGGTGAAGTGAGCCTGATTGCTCTGTTGTGATTGGTCGACTGGTTGGCTCTTACGATGTCATCGCGCGCGCTTGTGATGCAGATCTCGATCAAATATAGATTAGCAAGGTGAAAGGTCTTTTTAAATTACATCTTAGCCCAGCAACGGTACTTGCTTTTAAGTACTGGTTCACGTTTCCCAATTATTAATATGACATAAAATAAAATGTACTACTGCATCTATGTTTTTTTACGTTTACGATGACTTTACTGATCACCGATGCAAAGAATAAACAATAATGACACAGATTTTTCCCCCCTATGGAAGAAGTCCTCAGTAAGTTTTCTACGCGAGTGCTAAGTAGGTGAGTATTTAGGTAGTTACCTAAGTCTGGGTTGGAAAATAAAATAGATATAGGTAGTTTAGATATAAGTAGAGACCTATAAGCTTAGAGCATGCTAAGTGGGATGCATCCGAGCACAGGGCTCACGGTACATTAGCTGAGAGCGGCCGCATCTGGAAATAGTCGCGCCGATGCTATCTCGCGCCCGGTGCTCGCTCCGCCGCACGATTCCTACCACAAAAACCGCACAGTGACTCAGCAACCTCACCACACTACTAATAACAGCTTCTATTATGATCGCCGTTTTAATTAACACAAATATTGTTCACAGAAGTCTGAGCGAGGACGAGAAATTGCCGTTCATCAAGCAAGCGGACAAATTGCGGACGAAACACAAGAAGGTGTATCCTAATTATAAGTACCAGCCGAGGCGCCGTAAGCCACCACCAGCAACTTCTGTGAGGCCCAAGCGGGAGCCTTCTCCGGACAGGGAGCAGCAGCTGGACTTCGCGGGCATGTCGGAGATGTCCCCGGCAGCCCTGCTGGCGGACGGCACACCGGACAACGCCGAGCTGGAACAGTATTTGAAGCCAGTGCCCGACTACCACGAGTTACAGCCCCGTTACGCGGCTCACAGTCTCACGCACCACCCTTCCCCACCCCTCTACGCGCCCGTGCCGCCGTATCTGCATCCGTGCCAGGAATGGCAGCACTATGGACAACCGCAATAATCTCAACAACAACGTAGCTTCTAGAGATGGTTAAGTAATGTGATAGTATGGGTGTTAATGAAGGACTATTTGCACGTCAATTGGTAAACATCGAACTATTGGTACGCTCGCACGGTGCACAAGGGTGTTCACGAATTTACGATGTTTTCTTTATAATCGACGACAATGGTAGCTCTACCTGGAGTGTTACGCATTTAACGATCGTTAGTTACGACTACGTTATCGAAAAGCCAAGAACAAAAAAATATTATACAAATTAGGCACCTTAGTGCCTATAGCGACTCATAGCGAACGTAATTGGTAGAGCTATGAACCCCGGTAGTAGGTATAGCGTAGTGTCGTGCGTGTCGACCAACTTCTAAGATCGACACGCGTCGTAAAAAAACGTTCAAGGTTTTTGGCCGCTCATATTTTTTGTAACTTATAAAAATAGGTCACTTATGGCAGTTGTAAATAGTTATAAATGGGTAGACATATTGTAGATTAGGTACTACGCTGTAGGATCAGGCGCGCACGTGCGTCTAATCATTATGCTAAGTAAATATTTAAAATGTACCAGTTAATAATTATTTTTAATGATAGTAAGATATCTAATATGATGCCTATATCAGGCGAAAGTATATAGATTATGATTTTGACATGCATACCTACTTACCAGAGCTGTATGAACCGATCGAAGTAGTTAATTAGCTTTTATATTTTGGGTACCGCACAATGGATCCCATTCAAGTAAGTCAGTGACATTATTTTATTGTGCAGAATCTGAAGTTAAACTATGTAAGAACGTTATCACAATTCAAAGAGTCACTATCTTCAAATCATTAAATTACCCCTAAGTCTTAAGAAAACTTATTATTACACTATAATATAATTCACTTCTCTGAAATTCCTCAGGCTCCAAAGTTTATACCTATAAGTAAGTGTAGATTAATTATCAACGTTACGAAAGGAATATTATTTAGTAATTGTAATACCTACTAAGTTATTGTTGTGATTAACTAGTAAATAAGTCATAAATACCTACGTTGTTTAATAAATTTATTTTCTATAAAGTATAGCATAAATATGTGTTTCACTTGTAATTATATAAATAGGTGTGTATACGGTATGTACCCAACAACGTACAACGTAATAACTTCCTCGTTTTGCTGCTGAAAATATTTAGATTGCGTCGAAACATTACTTGCCCCAAAATCTTTAAAAAGTTATGATCCATCTGTAGTAGCACTACTTTCAGGCACCTAGTACCTAGTGTATTTACCTGCTGAAAAATATAATTGTAGTTTATTAGCAGATAGGTAAACAAATCTATAGATAGATAACTCTATAAATGTGAGGTTCAGTGATTTGAATAAAATTAGCTGATATAATGGTAGAGCAAGTAGATATGCTAAGAAGCGGCTAAAGGCATCCGAACTTTTGGTTCTACGACGAACAAACATATTTTGTTATGCCACAGGTCTACCTACTATATTAATTCCTTAGGTAAAGTTATTCGTGGAATAAAGCTTATCTGACATAAAAAAAGTAGGAGAGTAAAATACAAAAGTAAAATAAAAAAGTACCTAAGTGTGTATTTCCAAAAAAATCTAATACAATAGGTAGAGGTACCATCATGTTTTTATAAATACATATTTACTCGGTCGGTAGTAGGTGATATCATGGAAAATTCTCAGAAACATTTATCCTCTGGTAGCCGGGCGGGCGAGGAGCGGAGATAGGCGGCGACCCCTAGTCGTCCCGCAGCTTCCGGCGGGTCGCGCACCCGCGCCCGCCCCGGCGAACAAACGGGGCCTTGTTCTCACCCCTATCTTATCACTCTCACATTTTTCGCGACCGACACTAATGAGGCCAATAAACATATCGCAAATTATGTAATTATCCTACTTCGAGGGAATTTATGCAGATGATTTATCGCTGGCTATGCTGTGATGTTACCGACGGATGATAAGCCGAATGTCAGGCATCCGTTAAATATATTTTCAGTGGAAAACGTTATTTTGTAAGTGAGTATACATTTTGTTGTTTAAAGTTCTCAATTTAAAAGTACTTACCAAGATAAGTAACATAGATTAACTTCTGCCTTATGACAAGTTAAATTGGATTAAATTTTAAATATTGCATTTGAAGTTAGCTAGCACATCACTAGTAAGTATGTAGTCCCGTTATCTCCTTTCAATTATGTTAAAATATTGTTCTAGGTGTGCCCCTCTTAGGGCCCAATGACCAAAATGGGGTTCGGAACGTTTCGGTCACGTCCCAGGGTATTGACGTTTCTTATTGTGTGGCTGATTTATTTAATATTCTTATGTATTATGAGTAACTATTTAGTGAAAATCTTGATGACGGCTTGTTTTTAAAGTCATATAGACAAGAACTAGCAACAGTAGGCCGCTCGGCTCTCAGCGCCGTTTTTTTTATGGCCTCTTTCCATTGAGTCTGGCCCAATGAGATTCTGCCAATGTCAACGTAGTGGCCAAAACACGATGCAGAATAAGCACCGTTAGATTCGTGGCAGCAGCAAATTTCGGAAATGACATGTTTGCAACTGGATATTGAATGAATGCATATCAAAAAGATCCAATAAGAGTATGTACCTAAGCAAGGAGGTATTTAAATAGGTGGTAGTCATAACTTCAAAATTGACACAATGAATTTTAACATTTCAAAAGCAATTCGTTATCACGTTGTACAATTCATCAACCCATGACTAATGTAGTTCCGAGATTTCGAGCTTCGACAGCAACAAAAACATATTGAAAAGAGGCTGTTATGAATTTGTAATGGTGCATCGTAGGCTGCAATATTAAGATTGAGTGCAAATGATGCGCGAGGCGCGTGCGCAGGGCGGCGGCTCGCGTTACACATACGATACACATGGACCGACGGACGAAATGATATCGAATACTTTGACTAACACACTTTTTGTGTGCCACCACATAAGATATTAATTACAGAGGCGGAGCGGAGGGCAGCACGCTCAATTTTACGCTTTAATCTTCCTAATTTTTTGCTCGTTTTCTTCATTGGGTAGAGACTTTTTATCCAACAAACCTACCTAACTACCTTTGTATAGGGAATGTGGAGCTACCGTGGACCTACTTATCTGCCGTCAACGGCGCGGCGGCGGCGCGGCGTTTAGAAAATCAATTTGAGCATCTCAACCGGAATCTAATTAGGTAGGTAATCACCTACCAGATCCAGGCACATCTAAATACCTACCTTCTTACTTCAATCTAGAAAGTAAAAAAAATGGTACTTACATACCTATAGGTACCCACGTATATCTACCTACTTAGATAAATACAAATATAGTTAGTAAGTGATTATATAAAGAGTTCCCATTTTTCCTTTTTCCACGTCTCTACCTACATATTAATATACTTAACTCGAAGTCGTTGAGTCATTTTTGCAATAAATTTAAATCATTGAACGGATTAGAATGAAATTTAGTGTAACTACTCATTAAACAAAAACCAAATCTTGAGCTTTAAAGTCAACATGGAAGTAGCAGCTGGTAAATTCTAGGTACCTATCGATATAACTGCATGTATTGCATAGACAGTTCACCTGGACATTACTTCTGCACCTACTATCGAGATCTTCATTAAGTTTCCACACTTTCATAAGTTAGTAGGTACCTATCATAATGTTCTGCCAGCTTAAGAGAAGCTCAAGTGGAGTGGAATCAACGAGCGACATGTCGTGTGAATATCTCAGCTCCAGAGATACCGACGTGTAAGCCGACACCACGGCGTCTGGTGAACATCGCGAGGAATCAAACCCAGCGCTAACAGACAAGTAGATACCTAAGCACTTGTTCTTTGTTAACATGTGTGGAATGATTCCAGTTACGCGATAAATTATGTCTACACGGCTGCACATAATAGCGTCTTCGATTTGAGCGGGTCTATGTATGTACTATGCGATAGCATAGTTTACCTTGAGCTAGAACACTGTAGTCTTTGCCGGATACCTAACAATATAAATAGATAGATAGCTAGTACCTTTTGTTTAATTTTCATAGCTTTCCAAATTCTTTCTCAATTTGGCATCTATGTTTTGCAGCATCCACTGGAAATTAATTGATTTCTTATTTTATAAATTTTAATACTATAGTAAATAGGTAGTAGGTTAAAATCCAATAATATTAAATTGTACAAAATCAACTCTGGAAGACAACAAATACTTTTTGCAGTATATTTTGCAATGCGATAAACGGTGGAGTTTGCATTTCCCGCCATAATCTATCGTAGCGTAGAGAGAGAATAATTTACGGAACAATCAGAAACAGAGAAAAACAATGTATTACAATGTGATATATGTAAGGGGCCGTCTATTAAACACGTAAAGTTTTTTTTTAGCAATTTTAACCTATAGTGAATTTCACTTAGCATGGGTATCACGACATTTGATACGTTCCAATACACTCTCACTATTTTCATAAAATCTGATAAATATACATTTTTAATAATCAATTAAAGGTTAACCGCAATTGTACTCGATAATCGAATCACATAAATTAATTATGCATGGTCACATCACTATAGACTTTATTTGACATGTGTCACCGTACCCATGCTAAGTGAAATTCACTAAGTTATATTTACAGTTAGAGGAACGTCTATCTATATTTAACTCAATGTATGAAAAAAATCTTTTTTTTTTTTTAACGAAATGAGCGAAATTATGATATTTAATGGAATAAGATGAGGAATGGCATCACCTGCGACTAGCGCGAGTATTTCGCCAATGTCAAGTAATTAATAGCAAAGACAAATTCAATAAATACACTTTTTTTTTTTTTTAACGAAATGAGCGAAATGGTGATATTTAATGGAATAAGATGAGGAATGGCATCACCTGCGACTAGCGCGAGTATTTCGCCAATGTCAAGTAATTAATAGCAAGGACAAATTCAATAAATACACATTATAAATAAAAATGGATAATGACAGTGATAAAGATGGCGGATGACTCGAAAAAAATCTTAGACTATGGTTTCGAAAGTCAACAGTTATCAATGTCAACGTCAACATCACGTCAACTATGCGTCAACTGAACAGTTCGACTGACAGACACATTTCGAATGAATCAGTCAATCAATTCAATCAAAAGGGATATGTTACTTATTCGGTTGGTGATTTTGTGATCATCATTATATTCTGAATAATTGCTTAAGTTTTCGGAAATGATAACAATTTACTCGTAAACATTGTTGAGTGACCGTATTAATGGCCGATTTACCGAATGGCTGGGTTTAGCTGGTGAGTTATACGAAACATATACATTTTATTGAGGACCGATACCTACATTAGTTGGTTTCACAGTTGTTTGTGTCTGGATTGTCTCCCTTGTACACTATAATTGGATCAATTGTTCAATTGACTGTACAACATATCTGTAGTTAATAATATAATGTATGTAGGTATATAACTTCAAAGATGTAACTTGTGTCCTCATATACCAAGTGAAACATTTGAAATAACTTACAGGTGATAGATAAGTAGTAATTCAGTTTATAATTGATACGGATTTTATAGACCATTATACTTTGTTTTCGTTCTGTAAGTTAAAAATTCCAGAAGGAAAACCAGTTATGCTATAAGAAGATAATAAATGAAGAATTTTCCCAGTAAACCTTCATTCCAGGTACCTTTCTGAAGGCTTCCAAGTAATCATTGAGAAGTCTAAAGAAGAGGCAAAATGCTGCTTAAAAGATGTACAATTGCGTTTCTTGTGCCCTGATGACCTCGACGAAGTTAGTATTTATTAACACATTCAAAGATGCATGAATTAATCCTTGATTTATGTTTCAAAGTCGTGTATCAACCTGTTTTCTCAAAACTCTTTTATCTATACCAATATTATACAATACTTTCGTAAGTTTGTTAGTTGGAGGTAATTCCTGGATCTTCTGATCTTATCATAAAAAGAATGTTTTTAGGTACTAAAGTAAACTTTCCTCAAATGATGTGTGTGTACCACACATGCAGCTGTAACTATGAAATTACCTATGTCTCATATTTATAAATGAATCATTTAATAAGTAACAGGAAATATGACAAATGTAAATTTTCATTGAACTGTAGGTACCTCAGAAAAACCCAAACTGCATATTAAATATGATTACAATATTTAAATTCATCATAATCTTCTCGTAATAAAATGATGAAATCTAATGGAATAAGATGATCAATGGTTGCACCTGCCGTTAGTGGGTTTTCTGCCAATGTCTAGTAATTAATAGCATGATATATGAAGGTGCTATAGATGGCCAATCATGATTTTATTAGGTACTATGTTATGTTCCAGTCTAACTTTCATATGTGACACTAGACATCACACCTGACCTTGTAAGGGCAATATGTGATGAACCCCATGTTCAACCATATATTTGTTTTAACAGCTGCATTTACTGTAGTTTCATTTTTTGAATCCAAATATACACCCACACTATTTGTGCCTTTAATTGCTTATGGATAACTGCCAAGCGCTGTAAACTTGTTGCACTGTTAATACAAGGTTCACAATATGTATGTACACAGAATCATTAAATGCATTTCAGCATGTAATACATCATCAACAGGTCCCAAATATAACATAATAACTGACAAACTAGTAACAGCTCCTCTAACACGTATTATGAAAGTCCATAACAATAATTTTGCTGACTCAGACGTAGAGATATATTTTTTTCATCACACACGCATTTTAAGATTTGTATACTTTCCAAGTTAAAAGAAATCGGTGTGTGAGTAGTGTCAATCTTTAGTTTATTTTTGTTGTTGTTGTTGTTGTGTATAGTGTTGTTATTATGTTATATATATAATTAGCGAACTAAGAAACTGCTAAGTGTTATGTACCACAAATATCTTTTCGTGGATGACGGTGTTGGTTGTGCTTTTAACCATACAAATTTAAAACTGTTATTTTTAAGCCGCTGCACAATTGTTTGTTGTCCTAAATAAAATAAAATAAAAAACATTGCAAATAAAACTTTATTCATAGGTACCCAAAGAGTCATATTAGCTAACTTGTATAGTTTCAGATATTATTTAGTTTTATGTAGGTTGCATTGGGCAAGAACATGGTTGCAGAAAGGATTCCACATTTTGAAACAGTTGAGAGTTGTAAAAGCAGTCTCTTAGTGGTAGTCCATAGGTTAGGTTAGGTCCATAGGTAGGCGCGCATCAGATGACGTGTTTTAATTATTCAACTTAATTAATTCCACCACATTTTATTTATAATGCTTAGCATTCACGCATGCCTTTGAGGGCGCAGTCTTTCAGGGTAACAAGTGGCCTATATTGCTGTTGTTTTTCTGCTACCTAGCATAAATTACCTTTGTTATACATCACCAAATATTATTTGTAATGGGTTCGCTGGTTTTGAGTGATTGAGGTTTGAGTGTAGGCAGCTCTGGTCACAGAACCAGGTGATTTCGGACTTGCCGGCGGCTTTTCGGAATTGACCCTGGGTTGGGTGTTACTAGGATCGCCCCCAGTCCATTGTATGGTACGCTTAGTATGAGTATGTGTTGTTCATAGGATGAGTATGTGTTGTCTAGTGATATTTATTTATTTATTATTTATTATTAAATACAAGTTTATGCACTTTGGCATTTATAATATTAGCAAGGAAAACTTGCATCGACTTACATGGTGATTCTATTTAACCGACTTCCAAAAGGAGAAGGTTCCTCAATTCGACCTTTTTTTTTAGTAGATTAATTTAAATTTCCAGGTGAAATCCCTATGCAGAGACTGGTTCCCAATAGAGTACCCACAGTCGTGGTACGAAGACATCACATCATCAGAAAGGTTTTTTGCATTAGCAGCGGTGCATAAGAGCGAGATTATTGGCCTGATCGTCGCTGAAATCAAACCATATTTAAAATTAAACGCAGAGGACAGAGGAATACTGTCAAGATGGTTTGCATCCAAAGACACCCTTGTTGCGTATATATTGTCCCTAGGTAAGTGTTATTTAATTACATACACTTTTGATTTTTTTTGTACTAGCCGGACATTATTATTTGAAAAGAGGTGAATGACCGACAAGTTCGTTTGCTCAGGTCGCTCCTAACTAAAAATTGCCATCGTCTGTCACGCACGATTGACGACAACGAAGTGGCCATTCACTCGCATCAACTTTTTTTTAATAACGTAAAAATATATTTAGAATGTGATTCACCTAGTAGCCCAATATCACCTTACATTACAATATTTACGATCACAGAGTTTGTTTAACTCACACTATGTACCTTGAGTTAACACTAAGACAACTTACCTGCGACGACAATACGTAGCACTTGAGCTAAGGCGCTATTCCATGCAACCTTAGTCAGTTGAAAACGACCTTTACATTTATAAAAATAAGTTTGACATAGAGTTGCCTATTTAATTTGAACTCTATATCTATTGAGCGAACGACATATTTAATTTACCATTTTTTTTACTAAACATTGTTGAAAGATTTGTCAATCAAATGTAAACTCTATCGTCGATGGTATATTGGCTAAATGATTTAAGGCGTGGTCCGGTCGCAGCGGCGGTCGGGCGTGGCGACGATGCTGCTGGACGTGCTGATCCACCACCTGGCGGGCCCGCTGCCGCAGCCGCCGCACGAACACCGCGTCAAGGCTATATTCCTACACGTGCTCACCACCAACACGGAGGCTATTCTATTTTATGAACACAGAAGGTGAGCATATTTACCGAATTGCGCGGGATAGTAATCAAAATAATCATGTCGATTATAATCAAAAAGCAGTGGTAGCCTCGTGGGCAAGAATACCCGCTTTGAACGTAAGGCGTGCAAGTTCAAATCCCGGGCCCGCACCTCTGAGATAATTTTCATGTGCGCATGTCTTTTTCAACAATGATTACCACTTGCTGAACGGTGAAAGAAAACATCGTGAGGAAACCTGCACGTCTATAGAAACGCGTGTGAAGTTCACCAACTCGCACTGGGTCAGCGTGGTGGACTATTGCCCAAATCTCCCTCGTATTAAGGGAAAATGTGCCCGGTATAATGGCAATAGGCTTACCCCCTATTACATTGGGACCAAAATACATCGGCGAAGTGTAGGTGCACTACAGTGCACCAACGCCTACCGCATCAGAGAATACAGGCGTGATAATGTATTTTTATTATTATAATAAAATAATTACGAGTATTTACGGACGAGTATATACGCGACCATAGTCTGTCTGCAGAAGATTCGATTATAGTTTGCTTAAGATATCCTCTCAAGTACCTACACAAACGCAGTAAATAAACACTGATATGCGTTAACATGGCCGGCAGTCACACGTCAAACGAAAATTAGAATGTTAATAGTTCTCTGACTAAGATGATAATCTCCTTGAGTTACCTACTATTAGATTTTAGCAATTAATCAATGAGTCAATGTTTCACCCAGACCAAGGTAAATGTGTGCTTCCTTTGAATTGCGTTATCTGCTTCCTCCGATAGATATGGGTATAATTTAGATGGGTGTGACCACTGTTCGATAAGATTCTCTAATGAACGTATGCTACGAATCGATGCCAACCAATGCATTCCTTGTAGAAGTAGTGACCTAGATATAATTACTTGCTGAGTATATTAATTAAGTATATAGTATAATTTAATGAAACCTTTAGCTATACAGGTAGCATATAATACGCATGAGTCTTTTCAGTATCTAATGCTGGGTTCCTATAAAAATGAAACGGTATGGTCAAGAGCAACATTCGATTATTTAGGCACGAGTAACGAGTCATAACTGTCATAGAGAGTAGTACCTACAAAACTTTTTTTTATAGGAACAGTTTATTTGAATATAGGAATCGGACATAAGTAGCTTTTAGCTAAGTAGGTAACCTCATTCGCTTTATAGTTGATATCTAGATACGGTTCGCGTAATAGATAATCAGATAGATATTTACTAGCAATAAGATATAAACGTATGACTTGAAATATATTTCGAAGTGACGACGTACAATAAATTAATAATAGGTACCTATTTATCTTTTTATTATCGCTCTATCGCTATAGATTGAAATAAATTTATATTCAACAATGAATTCGATTGCAAACGTCAAAGTATTATTACGGACTTCTGATACACGCTGTATATTGATTGTAATATTTTCATTATAGGTTCCGTCTGCACTCGTTTTTGCCGTACTATTACTCGATAAAGGGGCGGTGTAAAGACGGGTTCACGTACGTGTACTACGTGAACGGCGGCCACGCGCCGTGGGGGCTTTACGACTACGTGAAGTACGCGGCGCAGGCCGCGTGGCGCGGCGGCGGGCTCTACCCGTGGCTCTGGGCCAAGCTGCGCACCGCGCTCACCATAGCCTGGCACAGGTAGTGCACCCACACACCAATACTCGCCAGTGCTAACACTAACGTGTCACGGGTGTAGCGTGTTGTGTGACATATACTTACGTCAAATTCTAATGCATTCGTGTTTACTGAACCCCCTATTCACGGTCCTATCTTACATCTAATTGAAAAAAACGAATGCCCTATTTACATTACGACACTAGTGGCGTGAAAGTAGTTTCGCGACATTAGTTTCATCAACAGTTTCACAGTGTAAACGTCAAGAAACTGTGACACTGTTGATGAAACTAATGTCGCGAAACTACTTTCACGCCACTAGCGTCGTAATGTAAATAGGGCATAACATTATAAGCCCATCGATTAACGTCGTCGTTACGTCCGGGTTAACCGTCGTAATAACTGTAAAGTTCATCGGGATACAATTAAATTATATGTAAATAGACTCTATTTATAGGGGCTGCTACGAGAGATTTTGATACCGTATTATTTCTCACCTGTGGACACCCACTGGCGTCGACTAAATATTCCTACAGAAAAATCCTATAGTGGATGGCCCAATAATATAAAAAGTTGAATTTGGAAACTAATGACCAAATTCTGATAATTATTTCACTGACAAAAACAATTTTGCTAAAAATAGAGAGCTTAACAGCTGTGATATCGCTAAGTGTCACCGAATCTTTCTTTATAAAGCTTTTTATTCTACCTTTCCTTTTACAAAGTTATGATCCATTTACAATGACCCTGTAAACCACTTGCTGCATGCAATAGTAGGAGATTTAAAATTCTATAACTTTTGGACTGTTTTCATTCTAGTGAACAAGGATGATATATCTTATTTCTTTGCATAGTTCTATCTCTGGTAATTGGAAATCGGATCATGCCGTGTGTAGGGGTAATTAGTTTGATATTTTTTATTGACAATACGTATTATTTCCTATGGCACCGATTCTACGCACTAATCAATTGAATTAAATTGAAAATTATCATGAATTGAACTGAATTGAAGACTCGTGGTACCGTTTCTTTGTGACATGCAATTAATGTGTTTAATTTGAGTATTTATCAATTTAACATAATTACTAACAACACCCGCCTCGATGGAATTATTTTTTCTTTTTTTTTTAGAAAAATAAGACCCAGTTTTAATTATAATAGCATCGGATCGCATAGTCTGTCGTGTCACACATATTTGAAATTATTTTATATATCATAGAAACAAAATACTCTAAAGATTCAATGCTGATATTGAAGTCTAACCTATTTATAAATATCAAAACACATTTTTCTTTATTATGTTGACTGTTTTAGTGTGTAAGTTAAGATAATGCCTTAATATTTTCGCTTGTTGTGCACTCTGTGAAATTAACGTCTTTTTCTAACAAATACTGTGGTGTTAGCACGCATCTCAAGACAAGACCTCTGTCACGGATGGGCTCGGTCGCTCTCTCTCTTATTTCATACGAGAGAAAGGGATATAATTAACAAATTATGTGACATAAGTCTAGTCTTGGCGCTCATACTACAACTACTGAGTGTGTATATTGACTTGATTCTTGTTTGCTGCGTTTTCAGAAGTTTCTGCAAAACGTAAGAAGTGAAATGCAATATTCATGCAGTTAGTGAAACAGAAAGAAAGAGTTTTTATTAATATTATTTTGTAACTGATATATTCGTTGATAAGCAGATGCAATGCGTATTAATGGTTTTTAGGGTTCCGTACCTCAAAAGGAAAAATGTAATCCTTATAGGATCACATCGTTGTCAGACGCGTGGTCATACCATGTTAATTAAAATACATCACAAAATCAATGTATTTACATTATTCTTTGTTTTATAATATGGACTCGATTCCCGTCGTAGACCAAACTATTTACATACGAGAAAGTGTGTACGGAACCCTCGATTTTATATATCTTATTGACACGAAACCAAATACGACACAACAAGTTTTTGTCACTTTTATGCAATAGGTACTACCTTGTTGAAGTGCAACTGTATGTGCCGCGTTCCATTAGGTACATTAAATAATGTAAGCCTCGTTCACTCTGTGGCGCCAAAGGTGTTTGCTAACAACAAAACGATCTGTATTGACATATAGACAAAGTTCATTCTTCAACGAAATTACATAGTGCGAGTGAAGTTTAACGCATAGAGGCGTGGCTTTTACAGAAATTCAGTCTTCAGCGGCCTCAGTACGCCTGCCAAGATGTTTTCTCACAAGTCCCAAAAACATCTTGTCAACTTGCGTTCCCGTATCTTATTTGCTAACATGGCTTCCAAGATGTTTAAAATTAGACAGCCTGCTAAAATTTTCTCACAGTTTACGATCTTTCGTTCATTCGTTCATTGAAATGACAAATAGAGCGAGACGGAGCTTTACAAAGAAAAAAGATGCTGCATACACATCATAGAATATATTAGATTATTTATGCACAGATTAAAAATATCTTTGGGCATAGCTTCTTTTTTATTATGCCGGAAGCTTTACGTATTATCATTTGGTCGGTGGTATTATGCTTAAAATTTATTTCTTGGGCACTATACTATTTTTATTTGCCAATTTAAATAACTTTACATTGTAAAACGGCAAAAAGCACGCAAAGTATGATGCCAAACAAAATCTAACCTCAAACCTACAGATTTTTTGTAAAATATGGATTTTAAATCACGTGGAATAGGATTATGTGGATTTTCGGAAGAAAATAAAACAGATAGAAATGTCTCTACACTTTTTTGTTGTTGTTTGTCGAACACGAAAATAAATTTACGTGTTCGTTTTCGGAAGAATTTTGCATGTAGTCCGCTTGATATTGGCGAAGGATAGAGTAAAATAAGTATTATTTGTTATAATAGTGTATAAAATGCTATATTTATGTACTTCTTACAGCCTAATTATTTTCTCATCACCGGCCTTTGACCGTGAGAAATTTCTTTACGTTGACCTGTCAAATTCGTGTCTCTATGGTACATTTTGGTAACCCATGCTAGCACTTAAGATATAACATCTTATCCATACGTCAAACACGTCTTATTTAACTGTCAAACCCATTTTATATTTACGCCATGCTAGCAAATAAGACGTAACGATTTTGCCACAAAAATGACGTCACGATGCGTGAGAAAATGTCTTATCTTGGCAGGCGTACTGAGGCCGCAGATTTATTGACATAGAGTTCGTTTTCGAATGGCCAACATTCTGAAGCGTGGCTTTTGCCGAGTGTGCTACGAAATATCGGTACGCGCGCACAGTACTTACGGAAATGGTCCTTAAGTCTACTTACACTATCTTCGTAGAAAGACAATTTCTTTTCTACAACGATTGTATTAGTAGACTTCCCTGGGAGGCAATACTCGCATCATCGACAATATCTCGAATTCGACATACAGTGTTAACTCCATGTAACGTCACTCGATTTAACGACAAACTCCCTAAAGCGTCGAAATCACTTGGCTTTGGTTGGTTTAGCTTTCCTTCCATACAATGATACACTCTATATAGCATTACACCCACTCTCAATAACCACAACAATTTGCCAATTTTTACCACCAAGATGCCTCAATATCGCAAGATATTAATAAAATAAGTAAAAACTACAAAAAAATTATTGGTGCAGCAAAAGACGTCAGATAAAAATAACAGACTATACGCAATAGCGCTTAAATAAGATTGTTTTTATGTACATAATCTGAAATAAACTTTTTATTTTTCTAATTCTGATTCTTCTCTCCATTTAATGACAACTTTACATAACGCCATCAAATGCACAATCCCTTGAGTGTCGTTATTTATAGTTTACATTGTATCTCGAAACAAGATGACCAAATTTGTCGTTTTGAAGGGATATAACGACTCGCAATTTGCTCTATGCTGAAAACAATCGCTGATCGCTGATCGGCGATCGTTGAGCCCAGTTTGCCTAAATTTTCCATCTGCAGGGACGAACTAATAAACTACGAATTGCATTAAAATTGGCCTTGCATGAAAGTCCTTAAATGGCACATCGACCAATCAATTACCGATGTAGGTTAGTAAATTGCGTACCGTCGGTGCGTACCGACCGTCTCAATATTATTATATGTCGAACAGATAATCTGTCAGATTAGTTCCTGTTTATTTGTAGTCACATCACTCGCCCTCGTTGTGTCTATTCGGCGTGTTTTATAAACTGACAAAGTTATTTGTGATATTTTTTTTATTACTCAAAAAGCTTTAAATTTAATAATCCATTGTTTCAAATTTTACGATCAAACTATTTTATTTATATTATATCGAATGTCCTCAGTACATGGGGGCGTAGACTCGCGCGCGACAATATTTTTGCCTACACCAAAACGAACTTTGTGTCAATACGCATAACTATTGAATTTCCGTGGCAAAAGCCACGCGCTGTCGTTTATTTCAAGAATGAACTTTTTCTATGTGTCAATACAGTTCGTTTTGGTATGGCAAAAATAATTACACGCGAGTGTCGTCGCCCCTGTGGATGCACCCTTAAAATAGATGAGTGTGTTTGTTTCATGAGTGTTAAGATCGGCATCGAATGCAGAAGCAGAAATAAAACAAGGTGTCGCGTGCCATGATATACTGCCAACAATATTAAAGTAAGGTGCCTGTGTGTTCAATGTAATTTTATGGATAAACAATAATATCGTATCGTAGGTATTTATGAAGGTCGGGACACGTCAATTATCGACGAAGTACGAATAATGCAAATAAACTGTCTGTAGTTTTCAAATAATTACAAAAGCTATTTGTATATAAACTTATGATAATATAGGGTAAGTTACCTAATTACCCTTATACCTAAGTGTTCGTTATAGATTTTTGTATGTAGTTGATAATAATTAATATATATTTAATGTGTGAGCTATTGACTTCATACGCGTGCACTTTTTATGAAAATCGTTTATTTGGACCTGTTCCTTTTTCAGAATAAATAATAGGACAATTTTAAAATGGTTTCGGTTTATATCTATACTTCTATACTAATAATATAAAGAGGAAAGATTTGTATTTTTGTATGTAACTAATAAACTTAAAAACTACCTATTTCTAAAATTATTTTGCCATTATAAAGCTACAGTATCCCTGATTAACATAGGCTATATTATAAACCCGTGCGAAGCCGGGACGGGCCGCTAGTCAATGATAACAAGCCTACTTAGGAATGTCCCACTGATGGGCACGGAGATCATCTCAATGGGGCAGAAGAATCCTCTACATTTTTTTTTTCTGTATCGTTAAATGTAAGTACACAGTCCATTAAATTTTATTATAAAGTATAAATGAAGCTACCAGATGCGTTTATTTGTATTATTCCGGTACCCCCAACAACTTGGAATTTTTAGTAAAATATTTTTCTTGTATTATGGGCACTATAATCACTTATTTATTTCTGCGTAAAATTGAACCAGTGTAACTAGTTACATAAATGTACTCATGTGAACCAAAGTATTTAAGTAATTTTATTACATCTACATATCTGTTTGTTATTTTAAAAATAGGTTCTAGTTAAATTAATGTTTAACGTTAAATTGAATAAGTATTATTTTGGACCATTAATTATAATATTTATTTGTATTCCAAATTGAGTCATGACGATTTGTTATATTTAAATTAGTTGTTAATGTGTAGTTTAGTTATCATGAGATATTTTTTCCAAAATTATTTTTCTAAATATTTGCAATTTTATGAATAAGGTGTGTGTTAAATTGTCCCTTGTATACTGTAGCACGTTCCTAAGGTTAACTGTAAAATTGTATGTTATATTTCTACATGGGTAATGTCTACTTATGATAGCAAAAGATTTTAGCTTCCAAATAAATATCATTGTTGACTACTCCTGAGTATTATTGAATCTCCAGTTAGACAAACACAACGTTACGGAGCGCGGAGGAATATGAAACGGACATTAAAAGACATCTGTAACAATTTCAGAAAATGTTTAATTTTAATAATTGCTTCTTTTTTCATCAACTATGCTTTACAAACTATATCGCTTAAATTACAATTAGCAATTAATAATTGCACGTAAAAAAACTTAACAAATAGGTACCTTCAACATTTCGACTGGAATGAACGATTATTACAATAAGTAATAATTTTTTACAATATTTATATCTCTACAAAATGAAAATCTATTCAACAAGCAGTCACAATCGCCCAATGATATGTTAAAATTATTTGTTTATAAATTTTATTTGTTATTGCATTTTAAGTATTAAAGGTTTGCGTGGTATGCGCGGTGCATCCGAGGCGTGCGCGCGGGCGGGGCGTGCGGCCGGCGCGGGCGGGACGCGCCGCGCGCTCTACGAGACGAGGTTGTGCCTCTCTGCCGCGCCGCCCTTGTGGTTTTGGCCCTTAAAGTCTTTCAATCTAATCGGCGACGACTCGCTGCCAGAATCGCCCTGAAAACAAATGAAATTAAGTAAGTACTAAGAGGTAACTACTATGTATAGTAAGTACCTTTATTATTTGTATTTCTATTATTACTTTGCAGAAGTGTAAGTCAGCCGGCTACCACGAGTTTTTTACCTGTTTATATGTTTATAAAATTACCACAGTCGGAATCCTGTGCCTCTAACTACTAGGTAAATAATAAAAATAATGTAACACATATAATGAATAGGTAGGTTCCCGCATTTATGCTGCTCACTCACTCACCATCAAATACCTATATTCATATCACAATTCAACTTACATTGGCACCGAGGGAGGTAGTCTCCTGTAAAAGCAGCTCACTGTCGGTGCCTCGCGACTCCTTGTTCTTCAGTATGGACCGCGAACGGGAGTCGCCCTCTAACGGCCAGCCGCCGCCGCGCTTGTTGCCGTTCTTACCTGAACACGACCCCAATATATTAACATACCTCCCTAAGCTTACGACGCGCTACTGGATTACCTACCTAACTATCTACGCAATCATTAATAACATTTATTTTGCACGCCCCCTTATTATTGACTTCTAAACATATTTGGAATAAGCGACCTTTTCCACATCGAATGAGTATACTCTCCGATAAGGTTAAAAAAATGTCGCCTAAGTCATATAGCCACTCACCCCTCAATATGTATCAACAACTAGGTTAGTGTATTATTAGCATAAACATCTCCAGTTTTAAGCACGTTGTATAGGTGATCACGGTAGCAGGAGTCGAAACTGGTCAGTATAGTCAGTTAAAGTTCTAAAATAGTCAGTAATGTCAGTATTTTAGACACAGAGTTTGTTTTGGTATTGGAAAAAAATTTACGCGTCTTGATGCCCCAGTGTGTGCGGGGTTTAATTGTGACATTATATATAGGACACTATTTTTCTATAAAATATCTGTTAGGGATTTGGAGATGGATTTAAAGTTCTGTGAATTTTAGGGGTTAATTGTAAAATTAAAGTTAGGTCAGTAAAGTCAGCATTTTCGAGTCTCACAGTCAGTAAAATCAGTATATTTGAACATACAATCTGTTTCGACCCCTGCTGTTATCTTCGATTTTGAAGAAAGTAAACAGTATTTACACACTCATTTAGATGTGGCAATACAATTAAAGAAAATGTATTATGATTCTAGACAAGGTAAGTAGTTATCCGAAATGAGACAAACCAAAAAGTATGTGATGATTAATGATCCTCGTGGCTATGCCCCTCGGCGGCTTCCTCTCTTCCTCCGTCCAGTCCTGTAGGACAAACGACCACGGTCACGTCTTACAAATGATCCAGCGCAAGCGGCACAGCTAGAAGGTGGTACAATTCATGCATTCTCGAATAAGTACAAGACAAGGTTAGTGAACCGTGACTACATCATGCAGGCATAACGATGAAAAACCTCTGGGTACAAATTCATACGCAGTGAAATCGAAACTCGAAACGTTCGCCGGGGACTGTCTCGCATGGTGGACGGTGTCAGGCGCGTCGGGTACCGGTACCTGTACGTACCTGTTGGAAACGGGCTTTTCTATGTTTGGGCTTGGCGTCGTCGGGCGGGAGGCCGGCGGCGGCGGGCTCGTCCAGCGGCTGCGGTAGGCTGGTGCGCGACGCGTCCAGCGCGCGCGAGCCGGCCCCGCCCGGCGACAGCGGCGTGGCCAGGCTCGCGCGAGACCCACGCCCCGACCCTTCGCCCTGCGAACCTTTGGTACACAACACGCTCCCGTCCCCGGACGCGCTCTTGCGCACACCGTTAAACTCCGCGGACCCCCCACCCGCGCCGCCACCGCCGCTACCGTCCAGAGGGTTCACATACAAGTTTGATGAGTCGACCTCGCATGCGATGTCGCCCTCTGAAGGAAAAGGGTGCGTAAGGCATGATGCAAATGTATCTGTAACGTAAGACATAAGACGCACATGGAGCCGCGCACCACAGCACCGGGGCGCGGTGCGCGCCGCGACACGACTCGGGGCGGTTAGATTACAGCGGGGGTGCACACGTGCCGACGCGGTGGATATTAACACGCACGATAATTACGATTGAAACATTAAAGGTGAACAATAAGTGATAGATTGCATATGGGTAGGTTGGTAGCGGGTACCTACTTTACTTTAAAACATATAAATATAAATCAAATGGATAAATTCATTGAAAGAGGGCATTGGTGCTTGTACCTGGACTGTCGAGGCTGTTGGGCGTGGCTTCGGGCAGCGCGCGGGGCGCGGGGTGGCGCTGCAGGCAGGCCAGCTCCACGCACACCGGCTGCCGCAGGTCGGACGTCGGCATCGGCATCAGCTGCTCCGCGTCTATGAACTCCTTGTAACCCTACGCCGAGATAACAGGTATCACACATTTTTATTCAAAATAAAATTTTATCCAACATTTTATTTTAATTAGGTAGCTACCTATTACGAAATTGTAGACCTCCGCTACGCAGATCCACATTAATCTTATATGTATAGTAGTAGCTGAGTAATATTTGGGATATTTGGTTAACTATTTGTACCTTCATATTACATAAATAAGTAACTACTAGATTAACAAAATATAAAACATACCTAAAGGCGAAACAAATATTGTAATCTAAAATAACACGCAGATACTTACGGGTTAGTGCTGGTTGAAAACATCATTATTAGTAATTTAATTGTATATATCAAAAATAATTAAAGAAATTGCGTTATTAGATTGTTAATAATGAATATTCTACCATATCATGAAGCGTTAGTGTCTTAGTACCTTGAACGTGCAAAAACAACATTCAAACTCAGAAGGCAGCTGATCCAAGTCAAGCTGTTTGTCAGCCGTCTTCTTTTCCTAGAAAGATAGAGATCATTAGTTTTCTTCCCTATCTTATCCGTACTGTTAGGAAGTAGTGTATGAGTCCAAACCATCGACGACACAGGCGTATTACAATGAGGTGGAAACTCAAGTGATGGTATAGATCTCATGGATTCCACTCTGTGCTTGTTGGTTACCTAATAAACAGACAACTATGACAACTCTACGATGATAACTTGTTGATTCAGCAACAAGTGTTAGCAAAATAATTAATGAAGGTGATATCTTACTGGCGTGGGTTCAGGATTTATGAGCAAGCGTTTCTCCGGCGTACCGAGGCCTTCGTTTGAGTACCGGCGTTCCTTCTTAGGGCTGCTCTGAAACTGTGACCTACAAGGTTAGCGGCTAGCCGAAGGCAGCTAACTACAATATAGAGTCCGTCCAAAGCGTAAGCTTAAATTATTATATCAACTGCCTTGTGTTTATCTAAAAGTTTTTATATGTACCGTAACATCTACTGTCACTTGTAAGCTCACTTTACTCACTCTACATAATATTATAGCTCTAGGACCTGAAGTCTAATAGGCAGAAACATAGATGTAATGTAGAGGTCTCACCTGGTTGGGTTCGTCGGCCTGGTCGAGCGGAAGCTTATTAGTGATTGAGTGCTCGTACTGCTTGTAGCAGCCTGTAGTGGCTGGGGCCTCGCCCTCCAGGCTAGTCGCGTCCGCCTGCGACATGTTGTGTCCTGAAGACACATACCATCGTAAGTAGCGACGTATTCCAGTTTCCACCTTATTTCCCGATTATTTATAATATAAGTAATATTGTTTATTAACATTAAAACATAACAACAATATAACGGCAAACTACACAACACACATTCCACATGAACAGTACACAGAATCCAGCGTCTTCCGGATACACACATCAAACGGTCCACACAAGAGGAGAGTGTTAGTTCTAAGAAGCGTTAGGCTTACGCGGACAATGTAATCGACCTTAGATTATAGTGTCTTCGTCGCACATCGCAAGCTACACGCGACGCGATCCCGACCCCGAGTAACGAACTTAACAAAAAGGGGTCGAGTGACGACTGTGTCATAGTAGCAAGATGCTCATCTGGCGTCGTCTCTCGCCTCAATGAGGACGCACTTGTCACCTGAAGACAAGGAATAAAACACTCTGAGTGCACCTCGCAGCAACCAACGGGTGAACATAGCTGTAGCTGCGATGTAACGTGAACTTGTTCTATTTGATTCTCAAGATGTCTGCGATTCCGGAGAGCCAACGATGCGGCGTGCACACACATTCGACATTCCTTACGTTCAATTCAACAAACACAAACGCTGTTGAGCTCGAAAGGCATGCGTGCACGGTGATTGATAGAGTTAGCGTAGTGCATTCTCGGGCGGGAGACACATGGACAAGCGCGAAGCGGGTGCCCTACGCGATACTGACCTGTGTCTACGATCACGTCGATGAGGTCCATGCTCTTGGCGAACGCGTCGCGTAAGTTTATATGATGGAAGGAAACGATGGAGCCCTCGCGCTTGGCGCGCTCGAGCGCCTCTCGTCTCTTGAGCGCCTTCTCGCGTCGCATCTGGTTCTTGTAAAACTCGGCGAAATTGTTGACGATAATGGGGATGGGTAACGCAATTACCAACACGCCGCAAATACAGCAAACTGAGCCGATGACCTTGCCCAACGGAGTCGTGGGGTAAATGTCACCGTATCCGACTGTGGTCATAGTGATGCCGGCCCACCAAAACGTTTCCGGTATGGAAATGAATTTAGTGTTCGGCTCTTCTTTCTCGGCGAAATATGCCAACGATGAGAATATTAGCACTCCCATCGCGAGGAACAACATGAGCAATCCCAGCTCCTTATAAGAGTTCCTGAGCGTGAAGCCGAGCGACTGCAGCCCGGTCGAGTGGCGCGCTAGTTTGAGAATGCGCAATATCCGCATTATACGGAAGATTTGCACGACACGGCGCACATCTTGAAACTGATCAGTGGCGTTCTTATTTGTTTCGAGTAGAAAGAGAGAAACGAAATAGGGCAATATAGCCAACAAGTCTATAACGTTGAGTCCACCTTTGAAGAACTTCCATTTGTCCGGTGAAGCACTGAACCGCAGCACGTACTCGAGCGTGAACCAGGTGATGCACACCGCCTCGACCATGGCCAGCTGCGGGTTGTCTATGGGGGCGCCGTTGGTTGGGTCGACTATTTGCATCTGAGGTATCGTGTTGAGAGTGAGCCCTACCGTGGACAGCACGATGAAGAGGATCGATATCACCGCGATCACCTGCAAGCATGCACCTGTGAGCGACCGGCGCGGGCGGCCGCCGCCGGACGCCCCGCCACCGCACCGCCACGGTCTTTCACTACACCTAAACATTATACCAATGTGTCAAATCGGTAAGTAATTAAATGCCAGTGTTTATACAGAACTACTCTTCCTACGAGTTTGTACATTCAGTATCCATCGATCTACTAAAACAGTCGCACGCAAGTAAGTATATTATGTAAGTATTTACAGATAGTAAGTATATCGTAGAAGCCAATATCTAAGTAACAATCTTCTTAAAATTAATTATTTAATTTTGGTGTAGAAATAACATCTATTCGTGTGATCATGTTAGTTGTGTCGTGTGGTCGTGGTGTAAATAATTAAATGAAATATCGCGGGTGAACGGACGCGCGTCCGTGGCGCGGCGTCGCGCGCCGAGAGAGTAGACGGGGAGGAGACGCCCGTCCGTCCATCTCCCGCGTCGCTCGGTTAGTCGGATCAGTATCACGAAGCGGAAGCGCTGGAAGATCCCTCGGGAGCCGGGGTGGTGGGAGCGGAGCCAGGTGGGATCGGGTGTGGGAGAGTGACGCCGGCGGGCGACGCTCGGCCGTGGTGGGAGGCGGCGCGGGCGCGGGTGGCGCACGGCGGACCGTGTCCGGCGGGCGCGCGCCCGTCCCGCGCCGCCCCGCACGCCGGCCCCCGGAGCGCCGCCCCGGCGGCGGCTGGTCACATCGCGTAAGCCCATCCCATCTTTGCAACTTTGCGACAACAATTAAGCTTTGTTTTATTAGAGTTCTCACTCATTGAGAACTATCGACGCGGCTGTGAACATTTATAAAAATTAATTGTAAAAAAATATGTACAGTTCGTAAATTCGACGATTGACAAATCGTCTGATACGGTAATAAGCTTAAATAAATAGTTATATAGTTACGAGTCCAAATAAAAAGTACTGCCCTTAGAAGTAAGTAAATTAGTATGTAATTTAAAATTAAAGTTAAAGATCTATCTCAAATAAAGTTGTCGATAACGAACTTATACAGTACTTTAAATCACCTATTTACTTACTTCAATCACGAGTAGATAATTCTCGACACAAACGCATTGCCGAATACGGCAAAAGTTGCAATAATGTCAGACATTTCGCAAGCCACTGCCTAGTTGGTAGACATCGTCAAAACCAATACACAGAACGTAGCAAAAAATGGGCGGTTAGTAGCTATTCTTTCACAAACGGGTCGGATTCCGCTAATTTTGCCAAAACTCGAAACTGTACGTCAGGTAGGTAAAGTAAGTTCTGTGACTAGGTACCACCCTATGAAAAGTAGAGTAAGAGTAGGTAAGTAGATAGGTTGCAGCTTTGTTATGGGTAAATAAGTGTCTACTTATATTTTTGTGTCGTGAATTACCAACTCGCTGCTTCTTGTGCTAATAAAATTAAAATTGTAAAATATTACTTTAATGGCGATATTAAACGCACTAAGGCATATATAAATAATTTAGAATATTATAAATAAGTAGAATGAATATGCACTTAAGGCGATTTTGCTGATACTTTTTTGTATGAAAAACAAAATAAAATATCCCGTATTATGTTTTATACTTACATACATATGCTTGTAGCACCGTTGTTGTCAAAATTTAGCAGAATATATGTGTAAGATGGGCTGGAAGGTATTCAATCAAAATACTGAACACATCACAACAGTATCAATTCGACAAAAGCGATCAAAATGTTAACATTACGGAACATGATACAACAGTAGTGGAACCAAGACAACAACACCACATTCCATAACACGACATACGATCAAAGTGACTTACGACACCGAAGACGAGCCAGCGATAGATGTTATTCATGCACCACAAGACATCACAACACGCAAGACAGACAGATTCCAAAAAAGTGTTTTTACTAAGCTTGCTTCCTAAATACATACATTTTTAAAAGCTATGGGTAATCAGTGTCCAGTTAATGTGAACAACCCCTTATCGGGCGTATCTAACCAAAAGTGTGTAGGTAGGTAAGTATAGATTACGAAACAAGCCTTTTATCACAGCATAAATATCTATGTGCTTTTATTATACAGTTATAAGAAGAACGTGTACCTAATGTTAAATATCTCATAATGGGTATGTAGGGTCATCTTACAGTAGCGAAATGAAAATGAACATAAGTTACATAAATAAGTTTGTGTACTGAATTTAAAGTTTCAATTAAGTGACAGTTCGGTGCTTATACAGTGTACCTAAACTTGCGCAGAGTTTTATTAAAACTAGTGCCTTTATTTACTTAAAATCGTGTAAAATGACTACATAATTTAATTGCAACGTGTCAACTAGTAGTACCTAATACTTATGTACAAAAAAGTTGCGCTAAAGATATTATATTGAAATCTTACTCATACTCGCTCACAATTCACAAAAGCATCTAAATATCAAATTTTAATTAAATTACGAAAGATGTAAATCGTTTATACCTCTCCCTGACTAAACTATCCTTGGCAGCGTGGCTAGAGGGGCATAGTCATTAATCGGTACACGTTAGTGTTCAGTATATCACGATACTTTACCCTGGCAGCTATACTGGTGGTGGGTTTCTCGAGCAGGTCCCAGAGCCACTTCTGGTACTGAGCGCATGTACCCTGACCGAACTCCTCTTCCTCGCGCTGGCGGAGGCTCTCCGCTTCCTTCCTCATTTCCTCGTGCACATGTTCCTTGCGCTGGTGGTACTTGTGCTGGCAGCAGGACTCCAGGTAGAGCTCGTCCACGCCCCAGTACTCGAGATCGTCGCTGAACGCCAGAACGCACATCTCATCGACTAAATGTAACTTTCCCGTTCGGTAGAAATTGAGTATTGAACTAAAGCTTTTTGGATGCCTGTAACAATAAGTTTAGATCTAACAGAGTCACCAAATTTCCATTATACTAAGAGCGCGATATTTGTTTTTCTAATTATTATGACAGTCATTTTTATCCAAAAGATACTGCCACTTATAGATTCACTTAAAACCTAGTTATATGGTTCGCTGCTTGGCATCAACGCCCCACCTGCAAAGCGTGTAATGTAGCGCTGACGGCATACAATCGTAATAATCTCATGATACAACTTCTCACAGCTTTGACATTTTGTTTAGTCTACGTACAGGGGTTTTCATTGATATGTAGTATCATACTGACCTATCGAAAAAATACTCGTTGTCTTGTAGCGAGTAATCGTCACATAGTTCGGTGATGGCCTCGTGCGTGTTGCAGTCCCGCAGCCGGCCGAGCCGGGTATGCGGGAGCCGCTCCAGCGTACGCCACAGCACCTCGTGCCGCACGCCGCCCACGTTGATTATCACCCGCTTGCTCAACGCTTTCGCGCGGAGCATCATAAACGGCTCCGGCGGCAGTGACGACATTGATCTGAAAAATATAAAGGATCTTCTTTGAACCGTTTTGCAACTACTACTTTATTGATATCTACATTGCATGTCTGCACCTGTGAATTTCGAATTGTCTAGACCAGTGACGCACTATGTTGCCCGATTCCTCAAACGGGAACGTAAAGTCGTGTTAAGGATCTTAGAACTCACCTAAGGAGGTATGTTGATAAACTCACGGTAACAACTCATTCGTTACAACTGTACGCAATATCAGTTTGAGCTTACAACTTAAATTAGTGTGTTCTTATATTATTCATTACAAACTATTGAAGTATGTTGTCTGTCATTTTCAGTTGGGACTTACAAAAGTACTTACGTCTTCAGGATAAGCTACAAAAATGTTGTCCAATTCTATACTAAAATTTAAAAATATGTTAAGTGTAATTAATATACCTGGAATGCGCCCGCTGCAGCGCGGCATTGCCGGTGGGCGCGGGCGCGGGCGCAGGTGCGAGCCCGCAGTCGAGCGGCGCATCCTGCGCGGGCGCCGCGAAGCCCATGGGCGCGCGCGGGGGCGAGTCGCCCACGTGCCAGCGCGCGGCGCCGCGGCCCGCCCCCTCGCCCCCCATTCCCGCTAGCTCATGGCGCCAAGCGCCGCCGCCTCATTGGTACACGCGGACCCCCGCTATCTAGAAATATAACATTCAAGTATTTCAGAGTCAACGTTAAATATGAGTAAAACAATATTTTTATTATTACTCTAAGCGTGAGGGCGAAGTAATAAATGCAACGTCTGATAATAATGTTAATGATAATGTTGCTAGTGACAAATAAGCATGTTCAACCCGCGGGATGAACATGCTTATTTTTCACTATTTTCATTTTTATGCAGGGCTGCATCAGAAAATAGTTTTTGATAGAAACTGGAATGGATTTATTAAGATCCATAGCCATCGTTTCCCCAAACTAACAAATTATGGCTTGAAAATGGGATTGATGATGGGCAGCACTTATTTATGTGAAAGTGCGTATTCTACAATGAACTTTATAAAATCTAATTATAGATTTTCACTGTCAGTTAAGTCACTTCTTCATGCAATGCGTCTGGCAACAACGAATCTTGACGTTGATATGCATATGATTGTTAAAGATAAATTACCGAAGAACCAATAAACTTAAAAAGAAATGCATTTTTTTTACTTGATACTTGAAAATATTTTTTTCTGCGGCCCACCAGCTTTTGTAGTAAAATTAATTGGCCCGCAAAGGTATGTAGTTTGGACAGCTCTGCTTTACGAGTTAGGTTACATTACTTAATCGAGTAGTAATCTGTGTCACGCTACGAAAATCCCGCCGAAATTTAATGCCCTCTGCTCTCGTTTTAACCATGTTTTTTGCGCATTCTGCCTTAATAAAAATGTTTATAAGTTTTAGTTGGATAGATATTTAATGACAATTATCAGTTCAGCTGCAAAATGGCTTTGGATATCCAAAGTTCCATAAAAACCAAAGGCAATACCTACTTAAGCCCCTAAACTGAAAATATGCGCGTTCAGTTGTTTTATTGAATCCATAAACTTGCAAATGCATGATTCAATAATTATAACGGAACCGGCAAAATGTAAGTAGAAAGTCCCTTACCGCTCCCTAACAAACGCGATGTTGTTAAATAATAAATTTTGATGGCGTCCAGTCGTCGACGGGTCGATCGACTGTTACTCGGTGGTACCGATACATACTTACCTTACTTACCAAAATACGCGTAAACATCGAGCGACTTCTTCATAGTTTAATCGATGATAGATTTAATTTTTACCATTACCTACCATCTATTTTTCAGTCGGTACCGGTTCCAACAGATAAGTAACTAATATAATAGATATTATAAAGCTAAAACGTTAGTTTGTTTGGTTGAACGCATTAAGCTCTGGAAGTACTAGTATTATTTCAAAAATATTTAAGCACTGTATAGCCTATTTATTGAGGCAGGTTATAGATATATAGGTATATACTTTAAAACATCACGTTATGACACAGTAACCGTGTAAGCGCGGATGAAACCGTGGACACGGCTAGTATAATAGGAGCAATGCCATTATCCACTTTCGACCGTATTGCGGAAATAACTATATTCCCAACATATGCCTTTTGCAAGCCAATATCCAGATTGTCTATATTAATATACCTATTATATATACAGGGTATTTCATAAGTCCGAAATAATACTTTGACGTTTGCACCAGTATCGGGAATACTTTTAAACTTTTTTTTCGTCGTTAATTTCTATAACTCGTAATATCTCGAGTCCTATGTAAATTTTGTATGTTCTGTTTTGTGAATATTGGTAGTCGCCCCTCATTAGTGTAGATTACAATGCTGAACAGGGTTATGGATGTACCCAAAGCCAGAACATGATACTTGCCTGTGACAAATATTCAAAGGTCTATAACTCAGAAACTCATAGTTTAGGTATAAACTGTCGTCACTAAGCATCCATATATGAGCTACCGTATATGTACCCAAAGTATGACTTCGGACTTCTGATACAGCCTATAGGCTATACCTACAGATATGTTCCCCGCATTGCATCGATCGGAATAGATGGTAATCGCTGCAGCTATGTAGCTCCGGATATACGTTCGCTTGGAGAGAATCGCCCACTCGAGTCCATCGGCTTTTGTTATAAATTTAGGTATAACAATATAGTGCCAATGTATGAGAACTGTGAAGCTATTTATAGCATCAGATGCGATTGTTATCATTCCAAATACTCTCATCTCGTGGAAATGCTTGTATTCAAAAGTAGAGCGCTCTACTTCTGTTATCTGCTAAGACATTTTGTATAATATTAATGTGGTAGTAAAAATGTTTCTATAGTTTAAATAGCTATGTATGATATGAGGGAGTAGCATTAAATGCGACCCCGGATATTTTTGAACGAAATATTACTGACAGCGTAAGAAAAATATTTACATCGCCTTTATTCAGATTAATATACGCATGAACATTAATAAGATATATGTATACGAGCCTTCCATTAAATAACATTGTATGCCTACTTATGAACTTATTATTCACTGTGTTCATTGAAATAGGAAATACGTTTTCGCGAATCTCCATGATACAGAATTTCGCCGGATTCTGTTTGAATAATAAGTCAACGTCAAAAACAAAATCATTACGGGTCACGTAACAGGGGCGTAGCATAAACAAGTCGGGCTCCTAATTTACTATTCAATCGGAGTTGTCATAAAACTACCGAAGTAAAGTAAATAGAAGTGGGTGGGTGAGGGCAACGAGTACCTGTGGGTGGTCAGCAATCGATTCTTACAATGTTGCCTGGATAGACCCGAAGGGACAGCTTCTCTCCTTCTCGAGATGTCGTTCTGTCTTAAAATCGTATCTTTGTAAACCACCTGTGTCTATTCGCAATCAATACAATATAGAACCAACAACGCCCTATATATATCTGCGTGTTTTAAACGAACAAAGCCTAAAGTCTTATTCTATGAAAAAACTTTCATCAATGGGGTGAATTTCAACAAGTGATTTTTATTTGTCATTTCGGTGGGATTTTTTATAACAATGCTATCTACATATATTTAGTATCAAAAGAGACTTTAACTTTACTTGTAACATATGCGTGAGTGGATGTCAAATAACATCAAATCTTACTGAAATATTTAAGGTTGATTTTTTTGGGAGTCCACTAAAATGAAAACTGTCCACCGAAATTATAAATTATCCCACTGAAATGACTATACTGTGCACTGGAATGAAATTAGCCCACTGAAATGATACAGCCAAGAACATCTATGTATTTTTCTAAGGATTCCGTACATTGTCTCAAACGAATCTAGATAAATTTCCATAGTAATATGAGGACTGTATTTGTGATATTTAGAAAATGTAAGATCTAACTATTATCTTAGAGAAAAATGGTAGGTATAATTAATTTAGTTAATATTTAGTTAAATTGATAGTGAGACGAGAATAGTGTTCTTACAGGTATACACTGCTTAAATTCAAAAGTCTCATAAATAAAAAGAAACAAAGATGTTTTATCGCAAAAATCCATTCGTAATCTTTCATTTTTATAAATTTATCAAAGACACCCGTTGACTTTGCATCATAAGGTATAAAAGTAGAATGCAACAGTTATTTTTGAATTTTCATTTTGAGCGCGCGCTATAAATTCTAAACCGCCATATGTGAGTTTTGGCTCAACAAACAACCGAACTGAAAGCATGTTTCTTTTGTGCAAAAGTGCCACATCTCGAAAATTAATCTGTGTTAATCATTAATTTTATACAAAAAACGACCATATTTCGGACTACTTCAGTTTTGAATCAAAGACTCACGTAACTATGGCAATATTTTTAAATCAAAAGAATCATATTTAAAAACTGGCTGTTTTGCACAGAAAAAAATATCCTAAATGAACTTAAATTTCTTGATCAAAATAAACTTATAAGAGACAATTATGTTCGTTTTGCATTTAAGTTATGAATTACGGTATTTCAAAATGAGTTTTTTTTATAAACTACTTTCTACTATTAACACTTCAAATCAAAAGAGCCATATCGCTGTTGCAATTTAAAGTACCATAAATCAAAATTACTTTTTTTTACCTGAGGGCTAATCAAAGCAAAAAACACCTTTTGTTTAATGCTTTCTTATTTTATGTCAAATATATACCTATTATACATCGTTAGAAGCGTAAATTAGTGTGATTTTGTGATCTCATAAGTGTTCCTAATTGCATTTAATATATTATTATTGTTATAAAATTTCAATAGTTATTGTTGATTTAATAGTTAGAGTATTTTGATAAAGATGACTGGTCCAACCATGTTCCTCTTAATGACTTACCATCTTCTCTCCCATACTGCGTTGAAGGCATCATACCAAAGCAATTATTTCTATAACCATCTGTGGTTTAGAATAATCCCTTCATTGTAAATGGGAGTAGACGCACCTTACTGTACTAGCTTCCTAAGCGTAAAGACTATATTTGTATTTAATATTAGACTGCCGTGAGTATAATTCTTCTCTAGTATTGTGGCAAAGGTGCTGTCTACTCTTAAGGCAGTGCTGCTCTTGAGAATGTATTACTCGCAATTATCATTTTGAAAAGAGTAACATTTGAGTTTCTTACTCAGTGGAAGCAGCATTCCGAACCGGTGGTAGAATCTGACTATTTGTAAGTGCTTTTTGGCCTACACGAATAAAATTTTTTTGATTTGATGTGGCGCTCAAAATTTCCAATTTTATTCAAATTTTTTTTTTCACGTTTCTAATATCTTTGTTTTATTTCGAGTGTTGAAAAACTTACGTTAGTTTTGCTAATAATCTTACCCAATTCTATTATTGCACTTTTATGTTTTCATTGTTTAAATTAAACATAATAAATACCTAATGGATCATTATTTTTCAACCGTTTCGAAGATTTTTATCTGTGAGGAAAATATTTATTTCTGTTAAGTTTTAAATATCATTTTAGTTATTTTATTTTATTGCATGATACTTTTATTATATTCCTTTAAAGTTTTGTAGAAAAAAAAAATTCTAACAATAATTTTATAAATATAGACTGATATGTCTATATTTATAAAAATATTCACCTCTTCACACATTTTCAAAGATCGGGTAAAGAAGTTTTACCTCACTGTCTAACTTGTATTTGTTTACTTTAACTGTAAGTACTTGAGCTGTTTTGTTTATGTATGTATGTGTTTGTGTATGTATGTGTATTATATATATGTGTACTTTTTAAAACTATTTACTATTAATATCCATTATTAAGTACTCCTCCGCCTTAATCAATTCCCTAGATCCACTCCATCCTAAAGTTGCCTGGTAGAGATCGTTTTTAGTGATAAGGCCGCCCATTGTGACACTCTGTGTAAACTGTGTGTAATATTAATATTTTTTGCGTTGGAACAATAAAGAGTTATCTATCTATCTAAGATAAAGGATGAGAAAGACTGTCCTATAATGAAGGAAAACTCTTGAAACATATTATAAAGTTATATTATAACAACTAAAGGTATTTAACAACTAAATAACACAACTATTTATAATAATCAATGGGTATAATAATCAACAGGTAAAGAGAATAATATTACAAGGAGGTGACTGTATGGCTCATCCATCCATCATCGCATTATGGTCGAGCCGAACAAATGTGCATCTAGAAGTACTTTTATTATACATTTATTCTAACTAGATATTTTAAACATAAATATCAAATACACCCAAAATATCGAACCTGCAGTATCTAGGTAATAGTACATCACAAAACTGAAATGATTCAATATTTGACTCAGGGATCTCTAAAACCGATCCACCGAAATAAAACTATTTTTGTCCCCATACCACTGAAATGATATACTTCCTATTTGGCGGGAATCCCCTATGACGTTATTACTGGTGCGTGTGCTCCGACGACCTGAGACGAACTCTTTCGAAGTGAGGAATGGCAAGGGGGGCGCAACAACGCAATGTTGACGAAGCTATTTTACTAAAACTTACTGTCCACTAAGTTATCACTTAACTTTTTTCAGGACAAAAGTTGACTGCTTGTGAAATGTATAAAAAAGAAGTTAGACAAACAAAAATAGGTTTTGTTGATAGGTTATAATCTAATGAAAAAAAGTCGATTTTAATCCAAATAATAAATGTAACTGCAGGGGAAGATATTTTACGAGCGGAATTAGGTCCAGGACAGGTCACCGTGATGATAAAATGCCACTTTGCAATTTTAAAAAAAAATGTAAATGAGGCCTTAACTCAATATTTTTTTTTGCCAAGGTAGAGAAGTATCTACTTTACTAAGAAAAAAATTCAAAATCATAAAACTAGCACATTGCATTACCGTTCTCAGCATTGCCGTGTATATTTTCTGCTTTTGCAATTCAACCAATGACATAGTGATATTTGGTTAAACAGCCTAATTGCTCTTTACATTTGGCCCCGAAACACTCAAGGAAGGGTAGCACTTGTACCAATCGGTTTGGTACCATGTCGCGTGACGCGCCCGGCGACCCCGTTGGTTTATCAAGCCTTCTGTTGGAGCGACCCTAATCTAATAATAGACTTGACATGCACTCGGCAACGGTGACGCCCCCAGACAAATTAATTTACATTTAGCATATAATTATTTAATAGAATACCTAAATAGCAGAATTAATCTTTAATCAGTACTCTATGAATAAAGATTTCTATGGATTTCCAGTCTTCAGTCTTCTTCGTTCTTCAGTCCCTTTACCAATACAAAAAAACAAATACTACACAGACTATGTACTCTACGATATTTACTACGCTGCAACGTAGACAACCAACCTGTAATTACTACGCCGTAGTAGGAACGGGCCGTTAATCTTGTACCTATGTAGCTTTAATAAAAACTTATATATTTTTTGATTGGTTCGAAATATAAGACTGAGAACTAAAACGAGAATGTCAAAATGTTCCATTTTAGATGCTACGTGTTCCATGTCTTACGATGTAGCGCTACGCCCCGCTTCGTAGTAGCCAAAAAGAAAAATAAAGTACGGATTTTGGCCAATGTGACTGCGCTATTTATAATAGTAGCATAATTTCATACAGTAGGTGTGTCAAATTGTGGACTCTGATAGTAGGTATACATTGGATAGAGGTTTATAGTAGGTACCTATTAAATTTTATTAAAAGCCTATGATCGTGAAAGCCCAATCACAGGTTAAAATAATACACTAATGATTCAATAATTAGAGCTCACGTACTTGTTTTGAGCAGTGTATATCCTGATACAAGTACGTCTTACGTTGACATTACGCGATAAATCTCGGTATGTTGGTAAAAAGTGGATATTATCAACGGGTACAGCAGTGCCCGACTGGTTGAACTAGACCGTCCCTCATAACTTTTCAATACATATTTTACCCGAAATACACTACGCACAACCGATATAAAATGATAGATACAAACCTATCATGAATATATCAGCATATCCAGTTGCTTCGCCCCCGAGTTATCACAAAAACCTATATCTATTCGGTAACCACAGAAGCCGCCGCCCGGATAGGGTATACGAGTAATGCGGCATCCTCTGGCGAAACTTTATATCGGCCTACCTACTAGCAATATAGGTCATGAGGCGACGTCCCCTCCCAGCCAGATATTAAGCGCGGCGCCACACGGTCTGCGCTAGGCTGTACGGCGCGAGAGGACAAAACCACTCTTCTACATGGAAATAGGGGAAGGGGAAAAAACATTCTACATTTTTACTACGGGCGTCGATTTATTATATTATGTGTAAAGTTAAAGATTTTAGCAACCCAGTACTTGGGATTTTAAAATAAAGCCTGAAAAGTTATTTTTGAATGAATTTCTGCCATTCGTAACTGTATCGAACTTGAGCAGTTTAGATGCTGTTGCGAATACTTCTGTAATTTCCTTTAACTAGCATAACAAGCTAAGGCAGCCGACATCGTTTTCTCCTGGCCTCCCAATCGTTCATAAACAACTAATACGACGATAAATCTGAAATAGATCCTTTGAGAAAACATTATACCTAATATGTATGCCCTGCTATATTTTATAGGGAAAGAACGGGACGGAACTACAGAACTGCTTAATAGGCTCTATCGGGACGCGGGTGGCGACTGCCTTCGTATTGATCTCAAGTCGCGAAGGGGACAGGCGACCCGCCGCCACTACTAAATATCCCCAAAGCTTCTTTGCAAACTTTTATCATCACTCAACTACTTTTATTTATATTACACCAAGGCATACTGTCCTACTTTTCATCCTACTATTTTGTGAAAAGACAATTGGGCAAGGAATATTATGAGCAATTAGATCAAGTTTTATGGTGTAGTAAGTTATAGAGTAACGAACGTATATTTCGTTGACATTGTGTCCAATTATAGTTCAAACAACGAAAAAAGAGCACATTGCGGTTTTCCGAACTTACTTAGATTTCTTTGTAAACTAAATATTACTCTATGATAAAATACTTCTTAAATTGAAACGTGCCCAAATTATTAGTTCGCGTAGCAAAATGGTTACACGGCTACGAAGCGTAGCGGACCAGCTGCCACGCGCATCACCGAGCGCGGTGATTATGTTTATGGTTGAAGTAAGCATAAGGTAATTTGAACTCAGGTAAGTTCCATTCCGATATTTTACTTTTATATTCTTATTATATCAGCATACCAACTTGTGTGGCATTTAAAAAAATATAGAGAACATTTATAAATATGCATTGTCTTTGTTTCTTAAACATATGAGATGATTGAATTTATTAGTCTATCATCAGTATCCACACCTTATCACTATTCAAGGCTAGAGTATCCTATAGTGTGCGCCTCTCCCTATCCCTTGCTTTAGATATATGCCTATTATCATTGACCTATCCAGTTAGTGCAATCACAAATTTATTATCAATTTGTTTCCCCATTTAAACGTAGATAAATAAATCGTAGATAGACAGCTTTTACCTCCAATTTGCGATTGATGGGTTTAATACCGTACTGTTTAAAGGTAAAACGGGCAACCTTTGACCTTTATCAACGTGGCCGCGTCACGCGCCGCGTCGTTCCGGTTAAAGCCTCCACAGCAGCCCCTTTCCCGAGCTTCCAGTAATTGAATCTGAAGCATGTGTGCATGAATAAACTATTCTAATACTGACGACGGCCGCGTGATACCTGACTGCGACCGGTAATAGCGTTTTATACTCTCTACAAAAGATCATAAGTCAGTAAATGCTTTTACCACACACCATTGCTTTGATGAATAATCTTGAAATCGTTAATTACATACTGAATAGATATGCTAATGTATGTTAGTAATTCCAATATTCTAGTATCTATTGTAATACATTATTATTGACTACTATTTATCCAAAATATGTAGGTACACCTTACACAAAAAATGAATTCTAATAAAAACATAATCTTAGACGTCAAAGAAAGACCTGGAACATTTTCTAATTATTAGTTGGCAACACAAAAATATTTATTCAATTCGAACCAGTAGTTCCTGAGATTAGCGCCTTCAACCAAACAAACAAACTCTTCAGCTTTATAATATTAGTATAGATTTCCACTGCAAATTTAAGTTACATACTTAAGTAGGCATTTAATGTTAGTGCCAGCATATTTATTAGCCACCTACGTGTTCGGAAACACGATCCCGCAAAATAGGATCAGCGATTAAATTGTTATAGTAATAGGATCATAATGAGAAACGATACTCTGCCAATTACGGGAAGTCATATATCATGTTTTGAAATTGTTTACTGTTCCATTGTTTCACTATAAATATAATTATCACAAATACAGGAACATATCAGTATTAACAGTAATCCTATAATGTACCAAGGTACCGATAACTTTTCTTTTATTTTCACAAGTACAAATTCGGAATTGTTGGTTTTACTTATATAGTAAAATTCCCTAAACATTGATCTTTTTTTTTTAATTACTCAAGCATAACTTTATTCACATGAATGTTTTACTGGCAAATGAATACATTTTCCAAACCATTTAATAGCGTTGAATTAGTGCGAGTGACTTAGGAACTAATGATGGCAATTACGGCTTTGTTTATCTCTCCCTTTACGGCGCCATCGGCATAGAATATATTATACCAAAAGAACTACATCGTTCCAGAACCAAACGCACTTAGAATGTACAATGACGTTATATGCTGCCTCTTTTATTTTCCTATTTTAATCACGTCCTCGCTTCAGAATGATGTCTACCGTTATTTGTACCCTTTGGCAATTTAGATGTGACCTTAGTAAGATATAGAGCAAGAGAAACGTGTCTACGTTAATTCTCAAAATTACTTGCTTTATAGTAAACAAACAATTTAGATATTTATTTATAATCAACGGAAAATACCTCTGACAATGAGCTCAGTGTATGCAGTCAGATCCGGTCGGATTCGGCAGCTAAATAAACACATTGTCACACACACATTAATGACAAGGATAAACACGAAAGTAATTAAGAAATTAACAGCAAGAAAAGCGCGCTGGCGTCGACGCGGGACAGTCCGCGCGCGACTCGCGCGTGACGTGGCCGGCCACTTTTAGCACGACGAGTGTTTTTGGCACGACTTCCGAGCTCTTCCCGCTTGTCTCCCGCGGCCCGGCCCACATCGCTCCAGAACAAAGTTTACTACATGAAATGACAATGAAAATAATCATACATCGTTAGCGGCTCGCACGAATGACTCAAATCATTTCCGCGTGTGGAATCCTCCGTTTTACATCAGAAAATATCGTGCTATGATTTAAGACAGCACTGTGGTAATTTAAATACCTTATACATACAATAACCAACAAATGGTACCTAACTATATCTATAGTCTACAATGTCTGCCCCTTATAACAATTCGGCCGGAGATCGTGACCGTCCCGAGGGTGGAATTTACGATTGCATGATTGCATGATGACACATTGCGTGCGCTCGAATTCTTTGTGGGGAAGTTCTTACAGTTGATGCTTATGTCACAAAGTTCTCAATTTGTCTAGATGGCCACCTGCCCTACCACTATAGTTTATTTCCACAAGTAATAGTATTAGTTAACATGTTAACGAAGTGCCGAATCGCATACTTATTTAAATTCGTGGAAATACCTGTTGACTTATATTCATGAATGGTTGTTTTTTTACCGTGGTGAAATAATTCGAATTTTCGAATGCCTTGCGATAGGTAAAACGACTGGAGGGTACTTAAGCACACTAAAGTTCATTGTGCCGAGGTTTTTGGTGCCTACTTACCTACTATATTTAGTATAAATTTAGTTTTTGTCTCTTATCGTTTTAGTTGTTTTATTTTTTGTTAATTACTAAACTATCCCGGGATGTTTATAGTTTGTCCCAAAATGGTAGCATAAAGGTGTTGTAAGTACATAAGTACCTAATGAATAATTGAAATCAGTCATTTAATAACTATTACTTGATAGCCATGTTGTTATAATAGAAAAATCGATTTTTTTCCCCTCTCATTTTAATACGCAGCTGCCATATTTATATTAAAAAAAACATCTGGGGCAGTCAAGTGAAAAGGCAGCCTAGCTAGCTTAGAGGTTTCTCGTTAAGTTAAATAATCGCAATATAGGAATCCTACTACTATTATAAATGAGAAAGTAAGTTGTTACTCTTTCATACACAAACTACTGAACGGATTTTGATGAAACTTTACAGTTTTATTGTTTAAGGACAAAGTGTTGGGTGGAAACTAGTGTAAAATCATTCTAAGTAAGCACTTAGCCATATAAGTAACATGGTGTAGTAACTAGCCATCCCCACCGTGACGGTTACGACATGTCCGTCGCCGTATAACATGGCTACGTGTGGCGCCTGCGACGTAGGTCAACACGAGTATTTTCGTTCTCTCCTTGATACATGGCTACCGCATATCATACGCGTCAGTTTAATATTAACTATACCGTCATTCGCAGACCATGCCGATATAACGATTTCTATTCAAACACTGAACCACTGACATCTACCAGGCAGAATGCCTTGGCACTTACAAAAAGATATAAAAATATTAACAAGTCACGGTTGCGCTCCACCCAGGTTTTATTTTGCGTACTATCGCCCATTACTCTTTGGAATATATGTTAGTTTGCTTCGATGAATAGTTTTTTCATTTCCCATAAAGAATATTACGTGTGTTACTACTTCGTCACAGATAACGGCGGGGTGGGCGGTGCGCGCTCGATCTGGCTCGAGACATTGACCTATCTATTTGTCCGACTACTATCGGTATTAGAGCAGCGTACATAGCTATACATACGTACGACTCAGCTATTACGAATATATGCCGAGTGGAGATATTTTTGCCGAAGCATCTGTCGGATGCGACCGCGACTCGTCTCACCAAACGATCGACGAATCCGAGTTTGCACTTATAATGAAATTTTTCCACGAGGAAAACAATGAAGAAAGTGCCATATTCTCGTAAACAAAGGGTGCAATTTTACTTAATAAATGCTTCTCATACTTTAATAAACATTCGTGTAAAATGTTCCCCGAATTGATAGTGGATACCGCGTTTTATTCAGATTACCTGAATGTTTATTACAGACTGAGTGCGAATGCATATATATAACTACGTATCGAATGTAAATATTGAGGAGTGTGTTTAGCGCGAAGCTATAGGTAATAAAGTGGTGGTAGGTGTTCTGTTTTATTCACCGCCGTTTGAAGATAATGCAATTATCAACATTTGATTACAAACAGCATATTTAAGTAAGGATAGATACAATATGATACAGGCTTTGATTATATAAGATACAGGGAGCTTAAGTGTAATATATTATACTTAGCTAGGTAATATAATGTGCTTTAACGGTCGGGACATATTTTATGAAGAAAATAAAAACATATCCTTACTTACTAAATGCCTATTAGTTACTAATTACTAAATAAAATATACTTAAAAGTATAGGCTATAGGTGTACGATGAAAAATTATTAATAAATGTGATAAACGTGTAAGTAATTTAGTTATAATAACATTTCGCGGTGGCCAATATAATTTTCCGATAAATAACAACTGTATTTATAACACTATAAAATAGATTTTACGTCGTCCGGTCGTAAATATTTGTAAGACCGTAATTGAATTTTCCTTGTAGTGGAACATGAACATTCATATGGTTTTTGTTGTTTATTTAGAGTCGAATAAGGTAAATAAGAACACTACTTTAGGTAAACTTAATCGTCATAAATGCCTTATAATTAATCTCAGGATTATCTGCTTAGTTGTCTTGTAACGGTGAGTGTTTCGGGACTATAAAAATAAACAATCGAATTGAGAACCTCCTCCTTTTGGAAGTCGGTTAAAAATAACTATTGGCGCGGAAGAGAAGTCCTCGTGGCATTATACCGACATATTAATTGAACTAGTTGTTTTCCGCGACTGCATGTAGATATTTAACTAAACGCGAATCTCAAACCACGATATTCACAATGTAAATGTTTTTTTTTGTAAATAATTAAATGAGTTGTGTTAGCTCGCATGTCAAGACAAGACCTCTGTCACGGATTGGCTTGGTCGCTCTCTATATTATTTCATACGAGAGAAAGAGATATCATCCACATATTCTGTGACATAATTCTAGTCTTGGCGCTTATACTACAACTACAGAGATCATTGTACCGATATAAGAGACCAGTATCTTATCAATCGTTCGTAAGTTACGCATCAGCAGAGCCTCATTAAAATGGTAGGTCTAAGTAGTTAACTAGGTTTCACAAGCAGGAAACACTAATATAATAAAAAATCTGCCTATCGGTATTAAGGTTATTAATTATACTGGAATTTTAAAATATTCAAATAAAGAAACCTAAGCTTCACCACCCCGCACTTTGGCCAACGAACTCAATATTAAGTAGGGACCAAATATACGAGTGCATAGGCGAAGTATGGATACACTGCCAAAGTGGGGGCGCAAAATACCTCTAGAGTTATTCCAGTGGTATTTTGCGCCCCCTAAAAGTTATTTATTATTTTGGAATAAATACCATAGTAGCTTATCAATGGACGAACTTAGAACTAGCCTTAATTCGTAGCCGGAGGGCCGTGAGGCGGCTCGGGCTGCCGTCACCAGTCACCACGGGACTCATAAAGTCTCAAATTTAATGGCTGTCAATAATGGCCAAGTTTACGAGCCATCCTACCAATTTACGACATATTGGCTAGCAGCCGATGTAGTGTGTGTCCATTAGCCTACGATAAAAAATAAAACATGTAGATAGGCATCATTTCAGCAACGAAACTTGTTGAACATTTGAAACTAACGGCATACTCTCGAAATTCAATAGAAAGTTCACACATGCTAATAATAGCGACATGCAATGTTTCTAAATATTCCACATAACTAAGTATATTTTGTCTCCCACGATCATATCAATAAATATCTTTACATTATAACTTTACTTAATTGCCTGCCTATACCCTTGCCAGACTTGGATAGCCAGTCTAGAGTACCTAAGGGAGACATATTTATGCATGTTACCAATCTTATGTAAATAGGTATAATATTAACAAGGATAAACTGTCTATTATAAAATACACCACCAAACAATGAAAACAATGCAACAAGCGCACTGTTCCGTGGACACGCATTAATTTCCGAGCTGGGAAACTTCGTTTACAAAAGATCAAAACAATCCACACGCGTTACACTATAGATGTAGTTTGTTTTTACGTAAACTCACCTCGTCACTGATCTCTTAAAACAATGTTTATTGACGTTTATTTGTCAGACGTGTATGTAAAGTACCTAGTAAATTAAACTGATGAATACTGCAGCAATACTAATAGAGTTCGCAATAAATTATGTAGAGTTAATCGTGCAGTGCAACTCATAATGTTTGCGTTGACGGGTCTTAGATAGTTGGCTCAAATCTATGATGATCAACAGATTCTCTCCTACGTTTATCATAAAACGAACGTGTTAGAATATATGCCTAGCTATATCGAAGAGTCAATATCCTGCTTAAACGGGCCGTCCCGTAATCGAGAGGTCCTTGACATGAGTGCACACCTACGACACTTAATTGGAAGAGCTACCATATTCAGTAGGGACTGCTGATTATGCTTTAAAAAACAATAAATAAGTACTTACTAAATTTAATCTAGTCATATGTAGACCGGTTTACATCTGCATTGGGTTCATTACAAATACAAAACTTTGCATTACGTATGAGACAGCCGATAAGATCCTACGTCAGAGCCGACCCAACCATGCGAGCAATATCGATGTGTTTTCTTACGCGTACGTTGATTAATATTGTAGGATTTTAAAATAGGTACGCGCCAACTTGCTTTGGTGTTGAGTAAAATAGAAGATGATTTCTACAAATCCCTCGAATACATTACATTTCACAACATCACAGGGCAGTAAGTAGATAATGACTTAGGTACCTACATGATATTTTCTAACACGGATGTTTCAATCAGTTTTATCTTAAAAAAAGATTATCTATGCAAACAGCGTCAATAGCACGTGGCTGATGGTATTTCGAGGATGTATCTAGTTGATAGAAGCATTTCCATTTCGGCGAAATTTTTTTTTTTTCAATTTGAAGCTGATGTTTAACTCGGATTCATTCACTGTCACTGACGTAATGTCCGTACTAATTCATGAAATCATGTTCGAATGATGTTTGATATTAAAAACATTTTTAACTCTGGTCGCGGTGATTTATTATGCATATAAACAAAAATAAATTTATCTGAAGAAATATGCTTTAGTATCCAAAAATAGTAGTCATTAGGAAACATCTATAGATAATAAATATATCTACCCACTAAACTACCTACTACGTGGAACAGGTCTTTCATTATATTAAGATTAAAAGAAAATTGTACATTAAACAAATATTAAGTTTACATCTCTTTGACTGTAACAAACAAGATACAAGAATTAATCATACAGTTTATATTAAAATGCATTCCGCATTATAAAGTGCGCTGTATACGCCCCTTAACATCAAAGGAACTCGATCACTCCGACACTGTAAACATAACATCGGCAGCCCACAGAGAGTGCGACGGTAAGCTCATTTTCTTGGAATATTAATATTGATCCACAAGTTACGTGTTTAGTTCTATTCCAAATTAACCGTCTCACGCATAATCCAACGCTATAAGCCGACCTTGACAATCGTAAATATTTATATCAAGGTTTACGACGGTCAGTGTGAATGTCTTCTAAAATTAAGATGAGATAAGTTTTGTTAAAATAACGAACTGGATATAAACGATGGGCAATTTATTTTTTGTCATAAGAGAATTAGTAGGTTATAGTTATAAATTATAACAGATGTGACACTAGAGCATGCAATTCGAATCACCTACTTAATTTGGATCTTTTCATGCGGTTGCGATGCGGTTTCCTAATGTTGTTAGTCTTAGGACTGTCAGGCATTTAGACAATAACAACATTGGAAAACCGCATCAGCGTTCTTAAATGCATCATAGCACCCTAACACATAATAGGTACAACATATGTAGATACTAATTTAGCGTAAGATTATCTACGAAGGCAACACGATGAAAATTGTTTGAACTTATCAACATATTGGAAGGATGTGAGAACTGGGTCCGTAGTAAGTCTCTTTGTTGTAAGCACTTGTAAAATTCGTGTTATGCCGTGGGCCGACAGCCGGGATTATTATCCTCCCAGGGACCTATGTCAAGTCACAGAGAAAGTAATCACTTGTCAAGTATCAGCTTAACCAACATTTTAACGTTATGCCTATATGATTATATCGTGTCCACTACGTGATAAAATTCTCACACTACTATTATTATCTAGGTATGCAATCCGGAGATGTTTGCAAAAAAGTTGGGAAAAACCATAGAGTTACTAGAGTAGGTACTCTTAATGACTCTTCTCTTCGTATGGCTCTGCTGTAATTATTCCGCCAATGTTGTTATCTCATGTACCTGTAGTATACGACAACTAAATATATGGGAAAACAACAATGGCGGAGTCAGATAAACCAGAAAAAAATACCGCAGCACGGGCTCGAAATGTCATCTCCGTAAAATAAATATTCTATAATCTAGATTCAGGATTCAGGATTCAGGATTCTTGCTACTTAATGGCACAGAGCGTCGTATATACCTATTTAACTAAATTAGAATGCTATGGGGTTACTATAAAAATAAATCGCTAAGAAAAACGATTAGTTTATTGAAGAACAAGTTACGACCCGTAACTGACCGTCTTTGGAGAGTATTTACTGACAAAACATTATTTTGGAACAATTTTGATTAACGTCTTGTTGACAATTTTACAGTCCGTTAGTTAGCTAAATGGGGCGACTTGGTGATGTAGGTAGCCTCCCTTAATATTAATTATAAAAATAAATTTGTCTTAATCATGACCAACAAACAAACAGTTTTAAGAAAGTAAGTAGGTACTACTTAGTTGTTTACATCCAATTTGGTTTTCTTTCAAACCACTTTATTGGCGTCTACTGTTCAAATTCAGGGCTATTGTTGGCTGTAAAACGTATCAGCAAACACAACAGTATCAGAACATTAGTAAGCACGATACCCGGTAGGTGCCTATACTTATTCTGAAAAGCCAAGTCATACTATACGCATGGCACGAATACATGGAACAACTCAAATAAGGCTTCAAACATGAATCATTAATACGTTTATTTAACTCTTATGAGGATCCGCTAAAGATTAAAAAAAAATGTGAATTAACTCATGGGAAACTATCGTTTCTAAAAACATAGAAAAAGCTAGCAGAAGTTCATTTAATACATATCTAATAGCTATTTACCTACACTTAGTAGATATATTTCGTTCTAGTTTATTCATCCAAAAATGTCTCGTTTAACCTTATCATACTACAAAAGTAACAGCATTTGTCAACCTAAACGCTTTATTTTGGCTCCATGACGCTAAACCGAATACCTACAAACTGTCCCGTCTCTATTGCCTCCGTCCAGATTAGTCCTGTGGGGTTAGCACGCATGTCGAGACAAGACCTTTGTCACGAATTCGTTCGTATGCTCTCTGTCTAATTTCATATGAGAGAAGGAGACCAAAACAAAATATACTGTGACAAGACGAGTCTTGAGTCTTGGTCTTACTAAATCGAGAAAAAATAACAGTATAAATAAGTAAGAGCAAGTAATTTATAAACCAAAGGTAGAATAATTTATTATGATATTAATACAGAATGGATGTAAAAAATGTATAAAAGTTGAAAAAAAAACTTTGTGAACAAAGCAAGTCATTCTTGTTTAACTGCGTATTATACAAACTACTTAACTTAGTGATGTAAAACCTAGGCGCCGTGAGAACACGCGCGTTTCCCACCCATCGCGCCGCTAGCTAGGTAGTACCTACCTAACTACTCTATGAAAATTTATCGCCCAAACCACAAAACGACGAGTTACTCGAATTAGCAGGATTTATTGTTTCAGACATCTCAATTATCCCGTATTCTTAGGAATGGGTTAAAGATCGTTGGAACCGACAATGTTTATACATTAAACTTTTTTATGGTTTCTTTATGTTTGGCTATAGTTACATATTTACTAAATTATACCTACCTGTCTAATTATCTATATTTGTTAGCTGTACTTTACGCGTTGTAACTTGTATAAGTATATACTTACTACTCAAACCTAACGTTAGTTTCACTTAGCAAGCTGTACTTACCTACTCAAATATTCCCAAAGATACCTTCAATGGGCACATCAGAAAACATAACAAAGAAGTTATTCCGGTCTCAAAAATACACTCGGCGCGTCGCTCCAAATATCAGTTCTTCGAATATTTCGTAAATAAGTATGTACGTGTATATAAGTTTCTGCAATCTAAATTTAATTTCATCGCGAATGAATCATTTGTGTATTCACACGGTATCAAATAGAAAGTTAAGAATAAATCGATATTTTAGAAGATGAGCAGTAGCACAAACATTTTAATGTTAGATACATATCTATCTCATAGAGAGTGAGAGAGTAGAGTTTGACGTCTGTTCCCACGCGGACGAAGTTCACGTCTCTAGAAGGCTATCTCTCGGAAGGCTTTTCGAAGAACGTAAAGTTATTAAACTTTTGAAATTAGGCGAGCGGAACTCTCCATTTGCATAAACAAACTTAGTAGTTTGATAGAGATATAAATTATTCATATATGTGAATAATTCATCTTACCTATTACAGAACCATTTAAAATAAGTAGAAATATATAGAATGCCATTAGATTTCAACTTTCAAGTACCTACTGACCAGATATTTGAATTTGCAAACAATACCTTAGTATGTACTTTGTACACAAATCGCAATACATTGTTAAAAAAATCTAATAATGTGCCCTTGTAGAGAATCTTGATTCATATTTTTAGCCGCATATCAACATATGTGTATTGAATTATCATAAAGTTGTTAAATTATTTTTCTGAACTGAAATTAAATAAGGCAAATGTTTTTCACCAATCGGTGGAACATTTCGGAAAGCGTTTTAAAAGAAATATTATGGAAGTAACATCGGAAGCGACGTTGTAAATATCTGGCATCGCGCCAGCTCTCTCACACTCCTGTCACATACTTCAATACGAACATACAACTTTCCAGATAATCGCTCATTTCAATCCCTTGAAACGGGTAGCAACATGCAAAATTTATAAAAATTGATCCTTATATACTGGCAGGTAATGTAGAAGTAATGTAGCAGGTAATGTAGAAGAGTAATGACGTGGATTGAGTAAGCAATCTGATAAAAAAAAAATCTATAATTTTTAGCGTGGAGTTAGATACCTATACACACACCTTGTAGGTACTTGCCACAAACGCGTCCTGAAATATATAATGCAAAAGCCTAGGCAGCAGGCTACTTCTATGAAAGCAATTCTTGTTGGTATGAGACTTACACCAACGGCATAATAGTGCTATGGCTGAACACAAAATAAGATATATATTTAAGACTAGCTGTGCCCGCGACTTCGCCCGCGTGGACTTTAGGGAGATTACCCGGAAATATGGGTATTATGTTTTTCCCGCGGAATGCTTTTTCTAAAATTAAAGTAGCCTAAGTTACGCCTTGGAACGTCAGCTATCTGTCAGTGAAAGTCCCATTGAAATCGGTTCAGCCGTTTAGAAGTTTACCTCAAACAAACAGACAGACAGACAGACAAAAAAAATTAAAATTGCGTTTTCATTATAGGTATCGTATATACTTTCATACGCATTTGGTAAAAAAGTGCTATTTTGATATTACAAACAGACACTCCAATTTTATTTATTTGTATGTATGTATGTATAGATACACATTTTATTCTTTTTACACAGCACATTATTCATCACAGTTCACTGGGCCCGCTCAAAGAAGCTTTCGTATTGAGATACCTTATTTATTACGTTTACCATTTTTATCTATCTAATAGATATATTTGCCAGCAATCTGTTCCACGATAACGCAGTGCTTGAGAATATATAATTTTGAACTTAGAAGACGTTCTATTATCTTCTCCTATTTGAATTTAGTTTATTCGACTTATAATTGAAAATCCCTTAGTGTATTTTGTCTTTAGTTTATTTTGTCAGTCCATACCTAATTAAAACGAATTGGACGGAAAATAATATCGTATTACTATGTACGATATGTGGTACAGATAAATTTACTTATACCTATTGCCTGTTCCACATAGGAACTAATAATAAACGTACTAAAATATATTAATATTATTACACGATCACATTGGCGAGTCACGGCTCTTTAATTAGTGCACTGACAGGGGTTTGTGACGCAACATAACGCATCAGCGGCCAAAATTGATGCCGTAATGCAACTCAGGCCTAGCGTAGTAGATGACGTGTACCACCAGAAATACACCGCGAAGACACCCGGGATCTGAGTTGGCGAGCTGGTTAACTGCCAGCGCCTCCCTGCTAACTGGGTGAAATGACCGCAAGACTCCACACCCCTGTTCAACTATTGATTCATGGCCGAGCGAACTCTCGGCTCTCGATTCTTACTTAATAGGTACTTACTCTTTTTATACTGAACTGTTTAGGCCATACATAATTAATTATGGTTTGTCAATATATTATACGTTTATAAACCGATGGTACATAATTAAGGTAGACGAAGATATTCTGCAACTGATCCAGCATACGAGGACACTAGTAGTTGCCAGAGTCAACAACCTACAGCTCTTATTACAAAGATTAAGTGATATTTTAAGTGGTGTAAGTTATACCTATAGGGTAACTTAACTTATAACTTACCCCATTTATATTGAGCCTAAAAAATCCCACGCAAATTCAGATATGGAGAAATATTTCCATAATTGGAGGATGTTATTCGTAATGGATAAAGAAATGGCTGCAGATGGCTTTTCCAAATCTACCGGACGCGATGTCGAGCTCTAAATGCACTATAGAGCCGCATTCGTTTTAAAGCACCCCGACGAGAAGTGCGAGGAGGGTCTTAGAATCAAATTCAAAATCTAATTAGTTTATTTAATGCCGATTTATTATAGCAGTTAATTAAAAGCTATATTTAATAAAATATAAGTCTATAAGTAGACCGGAAATTAAAAAATGATGCTGCGCCGAGGGCCTACGTCAAAATGTCAAAATCGTGGTCTTGTCCGATTAGTGGTCCTAATTACATTTAAAACTAGATACCTAAGTAAGCATGTGGTTAAGTAATATCTATTCTAAATATATCTACTTATAAGAATTATACTAAAAACGAATATTATGTTCATAGTAACCTTTCAACTTGATTTTTGTTATTGCTATCTACGAAAAGTTATTAGTGCAAACTCTTTACCAGTACAATTAGGTAGATAGGTATACACCAATTCACTTTTAAAACCTTTTTCATATTCAGAAGCTCATGTTTTCAGATTGCCTTACGATTATCGGAAAATTGCGAGTGGTATCTCGAACGTGCAATAAATTGTTTGCCCCGCGTCGTATCTGAAGTGAACCATCACCGAAGGCTTTCAGAAATAGGTCAGGGACTCGCGCCAGCAAATTCTCGACGCGAATACCTTCCTAACGTACGAACGGTATTCTGCTGAAGTATTGTTTTTAATAAAGCTAATTACATGAAACTTGGCCTCTTCGATTAGCATTATTGCGTACTTCCGTAGGTTCGTTTTGAACGTATTATCTTTAACAGCTATTTTATTTATGTTTATCTTTGTTAGCTTTATCACATGAAGACTTGATAGTAGATAGTATCAAGTGTTCATATTATAAAGCTACTATTCTTCACATTCTTTGCATAGGCACTCTGCAATCACCAGGCAACACAAACCCATTAATCAATCGCGATGGTCTTGAATAAACACTAGGTACTTGTATGGGATAGAGGCATCGATTAATTAACCATGTGTGTGTACTGACACTGTTATCTACTTTAATGGCGATAACGAGGGGCTTGTCTGATGGTCTAGTTGCATCGCTATCCAAAACCATTTCGACTATCGTATCGACGTAGATGGACTTTTTTCTACTAAAACGCTTAGCAGCACTGCAAAAAGCCACCGTGTGAGACGTACCTGAGACCTGTATTCTATGTGTAGCAGTTATATCGGTCACCTTCGCAATTAATTTACACAAAGGACAACAAAGAATATTTCTAACCTATCTAATAGCTATCGGGTGGTATCGAGTAATGATCTTAGAACGGCAGCAGTTCCGTCTCCCTAAACCTTAGGTAGGCATCTGCATTAAATTATTAATTATTAACCAGTGATTTTGTAGCCGAACAAACAGTTACAATTGAGGAAATTAACATAAATAGCTACCTACCCAGTTCCTCGATCGAGTTGGATTAAAAATTCAACCTTGATGAATACCTATGAGTAGACAACTATTTGGCACCGACTCAGTGCCGAACGAGATGCTCCACTCACCGCTCATCGAAAATTAACTAGCTTGTTTCATGAAGTCACTAATAGCCACGTATGGACAAATACTTATGGAATTAGTTTTATACAGGATCAGAAATATTCGTTGCCGGTCTAAATTTAAGACTATCGTAGGGATGTGACTTCCTATATAAAGTTTTTTTTCAGCATGAAAAATCGATTTATCAATAATTGATTTTTCTTAAAAAAATAATCGATTTTTCTATATTAATCGATTTTTTCCTAATTTTTTAAATAATTTTCCAAAATAAACGCCAAAATATGATATATACGTGTTAATTACCGTATATATACGTGTTAATTACCGTATATATACGTTTTATTAATCAAAAATTGGTCCTTTGGTTTTAAAACCCTTTTAGTCGTTGAAATTTCTATAATAAGACTTTCAATAATAAAAACACAACACTTTTATATCACGAAAAACTTTCAAAATAAAATTGTCGTTAAAAGAAAAATGAAGTTTCATCAATAACAGCCGAACGTCGGTACAATTCGTTGAAAAATGACATCTAGTATTTATTTAGACTTTAGCACAAAGTTGTACAAAGACGGATTTAATGCCAAAGGCATTCTCTACCAGTCAACCTTAGGGTGATGCAGAGCAAACAAGGTAGGTGCACTATAAAATATGTTAGAAATAATTTTCAGACATTAATTTATAATTTACATACAATACACAAATACTTAAATATAATAGACTAATATATATATATATCTATTATATAGTATCTAGTGAATGTTTGATTGTGTTATTATTTATATGTGGCCGTCCATTAATAACGAGAGGCTCGAAAGGGGGGAAGGGATTTGGCAAAAATCACGAAATATAACAAGGGGTGGAGGGGAGTGTGTGTAGTAAGATATCGCGTGTATTTATTTATGGATTAAAAAATGCTTTAAAAAAATCACGTGATTAATGAACGGCCCCTATATTGTTTTAAAAGCACAAAAGGGATGTCATCATAGTAGACGCCCTGACGCACAGGTACCGTTAATGTAATTAATAGTAATACGCACTCCGGCTGGACTTAAAAGTCAGGGTGTGGTAAAAAAAAATAAGATTATTTGAAAAATAAAAATCACTTATTAAAATCGATTTTTTTTAAATCGATTAATTTTTCACATCCCTAGACTATCGTAGTGGGTAAAGTGGACAAGCAACATACAAAATAAAATAACTAATAGTAAGTATACGCTACTAGTTAAATAGTAAAAAGAAAATATACAGTAAGAATATTTTTGTACTATGTATGATACTCAGAGTCTGTAAAGCTACATTTAAAAATAATTCCGAAAATTATCGCCTAAAAAATCCTACAAACAACCTTTGAGCAAAACTTTGTGAAATATCATTGAAAAAATAATAATTTTATTGTACGTTAACTGCTTACGTGTAAGTTTACAATTTAAAACATTAGATCCAACTGCCTAGATATGGCATAGATAACAAACACGTAAGAAATTTACTATTTCAAGATTTACTTACTTTTTGCCTTGATAAAACTACACGCTATAAAACATTTGTACAATTATAATTAAACACAGACCATACATACCATTCACGCAAATGAAGCTTAATGACTAATACTTATTGTTGTTTTGCATGAAATGTTACGAATAAGGTTTACGTTCTGAACATTAAACGTGTTTGACAAAACATTCGAAGGGTCCTCATAAAAACATGACAAATTTATATAGGGGTGTGTTGCCGACAGCTTGATGTGGCTTGATGTAACCATAGCAGCGCGGCGCGGAACCGTAATGGACCAGTAACGTGTTAACAAACGCGGGCCTTTTAGATCGTATCTCAAAATCACCTACCTACCTAAGCTTCAAATTGTACCTACAAAAGTGCCTACTATCGTTCAGTTAGGACTACATATCGATCAGTTGAATACAATTAAAATTAGAAATGTTTATTCATGTAAACCAAAACATGTAACTAACTACTTATGCATCGTCAATAAACAAAATAAAATCTCTACCACTTCTACCACCCATGCGAAATGGATGTTCTATGGAGAAGAATGGCCAAGAAACTTCATGGTGAATCTAGTTACTAGCTTACAGTATGTTTTTATGTTAGGTTGTTTAATGTTTTCGTTCAAAGTTTATTCTGAGAGTGAGTTCTCTTAAAACTGCAGACCTAAATCGTTTCCTTATTCAACTGCAAGCCCAAACCTTCCTTATACCTACAACTTTTATGGTGTCGGCATCTGTTCCATATCTGGGCGGTTACTGTAAATTGTATCTACAACCTTCATAGTTTATATTCTCAAAAAATACTTCGTACAACAAGATCAACAGTACAACAAGATCACACAACCATGGATTTTATTGTCTAGTTTTCGCGTTTGTTTGAATGGAAGATTGATCGGACATTTTGAACGAGTATTAAATTATTTGGAAGTAAAATAAAACTATAAAAGACTAGATTGATAAACAGCATGTTTAAAATATTTGCCGACGAAATTTCGTGGAAGCGGTTCGGAAGTTCACCGACCTTGTTAGATAATATTAATGGTTGTAATATATTACTTGTTGAAGTGCCATACAGTTGATGTAAATTATGATAAGTAAATTACTAAGCGATAGCCGGTGTGGCTGACGGACAGGTCGTCGCGGAGTGCGGGCGGGCCGCCCGGCGAGCGTGGGCGGTACGCCCGCCCTTTGTTCTCGCCGCTCACTACCGGTGCGATCAATATTCGCTCCGAGTCAATGATACACACTGATTGCTCATTTATAAGCTTACTAATTAACCTTTCCTACGGAAACGGATGTGAATAACTGTTTGAAAGTGCAATTGTTTAAGTTTGTATCTACGTCATTAATATATAGGCATTACAATAACAGTTTACTATTAAGTACTTATTGGAGTAAGAAGGACGTATTTAAGAAGTTTTGTCTTCGTTTCGGAAAACTCATATAGTAAGTCGTCTATCTAGCACGGCTAACTAGAAGGTAATTTAACAGTTGAAATATTATATTGGTTCTAAACTATTTATAGATCGCGCCCTTTAAAGTCAACAATGAAGGGTCTTTTGTCAGTTCACAATAATTTTGCTCGAACAGCTTGTAGTGTTTAACTCAAGTTTACCATCACGTTTTAACACGGATGGATTTAATGAAATCTATGAAATCAGTCAAAACATAAGTATGTATGCGTTGGATCCAAAAATCAATATATATTTTCGTACGTTCGATTCAAATCCACAATATGGAATTTGTTGATGTAATTTTAAAAGCGGAAGCTAGGCAAGCGGGGTGAACCAGGTCACAAATGTCACGCTGGCTGGAAAATGGCCAAATGTAGCGCGGGCCACGGTATGTGACCACGGACTAGATACGCGCCACCTTGACATTAAGGTACACGTTTTTTGGGTGCTTGGGTAATGCGACATTATGACAATGGTTCTACTATAATGTATGAGAATTTTACAACGGTCTACATGGAGCTTATAGATTGATAGATGTTAGTGTACCTTTTTTTTTCGATCCGTTGTTCCTTGTATATGTTACGTATCTCAGATATATCTGATTAAATTTCAAACTTAAATCGACTTCGAGCCAAGACTGCAATATACAAATCTTGAAACCCAAAATTCTTTTTTATTTCACGGGTATCTTCCTCCACTACAAATCATAGAATATAAAATAAACATTGCAGAGGAAGTAACCGTCAGTTTTATTTTTTATGATTAATTGCTATTTTCATCTGAATTATTATCTAGGTAGGACGATAACGAATAGGTATAATGAATTTACGCACGTATATAATTAATATTAAAGTTTTTATCAAGTAGAAATCGTTTGTAATGCTTATATAGTCTGCTTGAAACTAATTGTGAAAGGTTTGTAAAGGGTATGGTACCAGAGCGTTAATAGCATATACCTAGTGAGAATACTAGGAATCCTAATGTCCTATCATTCTTATTAACACAATAGAAGATGCCGTGAATCAGAGTACAATAATGAGTATGATATATTATTTACGAGTATTATCTATGCGTAATACAAATCTTTTAGATTCATGACCCATTCCACCGAATGATGGACGCTAAGTGGTTCCAGCTACTGGCGTAGCATATTTAATGTCCGAGGAAAATTATCTATTACGATGTGTAATCAAACTATGTAAATCTATTGAAACAGTGTTTTCTTGCTATGCTTCTTGATTAGGTAGATAGTAGACACATTTTATGTTGTTGGCTATAATGTGCCGTCCAGAGTACTTTGTTTGCAGCCAATTATAGATAAATACCTGCCTTCATATATTATTTGGTTTGAATTAAAGTAAGTAGGTACATGTCGTTTAGTGAACTCTCTAAATTACAGAGCGGATTACAGAACTTTCTGTTTTATTTTTGTAATGAATAGACTGTACCTACTTGCTTGCAGCTCGCCCTCACGAAAGTATCTAGATCTCTTTCCAAACTTTGGTACCTAAATACAAGAGCTGATTACATTTATTAGACTTCATGTCTCACACAAACATATCTTTATTAACTTATTCATGCAGTTACTTTGAATACAGCCTTTTGGCAACAAATATGTTATGTCATGGTTGAGCGACTGGAATACAGCCAACCGAAGGCTTCTATTCACAATAACAAGACCATCCAAGAGATAAATTTCAAATCAAGCATTTAGCTCACGTAGATAATGCAACATTGTATATATAAATATATATATTTATTTAATTATCTGCTATCTTAACTCTTTTTTATTAGTTACATACAGTCTGTAGGTACCTTCTAACTTAGCATAGGCAAAAACTTTCTAAGCAAAACGAAACAACCGAAATCACACTGATAGGGGGCCGCGTTACCAAAAAAAAACAAAATCTGTGAATCCCCGACTTTTGGGGACCGAGCAACACTGAGGAGCTTTCTCGCACCTTTTGAAAAAGGGAAGGAAAAAATCATCAAGGAGAATACGCTCTTAATGTGAATATGGTAGATACCTACCTATAGGTAACCGTAGGTATATCATACTGAACTGAAATAACATTGGAGCGTCAATATGCGCGCTTAGAATTATTTGCCTATACCGAAGGTGAAACGAATTGTATTGACTCATAGAAAAAGTTCATTCTTCAACAAAATGACTTTAACAGCGCGAGCGAATTTGGCCTGCGGCCGCGTGGTTTCTACTAAACAATTTCGATCTTTATGTATATTGACACAGAGTTTGTTTTCGCCCCAGTATGCCCAATAAGTACTTACAATATATTAAATTAATTGTTTTTATCTACTGCAATTATTTCCCATTTTATTTCCATGTACCTCAATAAACCGAGATTCCACTGTAATCAGACAATCAGATCGAAAGTTATTGGAAATATACAACACAATTTGCTTTTACGTTTCAGAAACTAATTACAAATCAATAATATTCTCAATGTAGAATAGAATTTTGACTAAGTAGATATACATTGCCCTGACACATATTTTTCAGCAAAAGCTGAAAAAGAATGAAACCAATCAAAATGAGATAGCAGGAAGGTACAGCGTCGTAAGACGTTGGATCAATACGTTGCTTGCTACATGTACCTACACAAGTTGGACTACACGCTGTCAGAAATCAATAGCATAATTGTAGCTTTATAGCACCTACTCACCCCGTATTTATGAAGAGTTACGAGTCCTTTAAAATAGCCTTATTGGCAAGTCATTCACTTGCGTAAATTTATGGAAATTTTGAACTAAATTGCAATGGATTTTTATTATTTTAAAACTCGGGTTAAATAATTAGACAGGAATATTTGTAATGTACCAATACTCTATCATTACGAGTGTAGAAAAAAATACCTTCGACAATATTGTTTCATTTAAACGTAGTAGTCTATTCCTTCCAAAATGGTCATGATACGTTAATTGTACCTACTACTCTACCTACTACTGAGACTTATTGTAACTAAGTATCTAAAAATAAAATTTCCTAGTTGCATACATGAGTTGCTATGACCCCATTTTTTAAAGCATGAAAACAAAATCTTTTTTCAATGGTACCTAGAATATGAGCAGTGTAGACATTAGATATTGTCACCTCGATGCAGTTTAACTATCTAGTTACCATTAATACAAGATGTAATTTTTATGCCTTTATAAATGGAGTCATATCAACTCCACGACGTACTGCTAACATAGTGTTAGCAGGCTTGGGGGTCAGTGGTTCAAGCGTAGGCCACTCGGCTCAATGCACGAATTTCGGAATTTACCGTTGTCTATGTGTAACTGTACTCATAGTATAACATTGATTGGTTTGGGATCAGATGAGTTAAAAAAAAGTGCACCACAACTATGATTAACATTTAACTAAGGAAAGACCTTACACGAAACTTTCTTGTAGAATAAAAATCGACAGCACACTTACTTAAACATATTGTGGACCGCATTTTACATAATCTTGTTCCTAGCTACCTTCACGATATTTTGTAAATTACCATTTGTAGCTGCAATAAATTTATGAATTATTTATTGAATAACATTTGTCATGAATATCGATTTAGCGAATACACACATTTTATTGGTATCTAAATATCTATTTTTTCCCTAACACTTGTCTCACACACTACCTACTTGTCTTTTTGACTTTATATAATGCATTAAATAATAAGAATAGATAGACAATTATTGTGAAGCAGTGGTAGCCTCGTCGGTATATCGCCCGCTTTGAACGTAAGGGGTGCAAGTTCAAATCTCGGGCCCTCACCTCTGAGATAATTTTCATGTGCGAAATTAATTTTCAATACTGATTACCACTTGCTGAACGGTGAAGGAAAACAACGTGAGGAAACCTTTACGTCTATGGAAAGGTCATCAGTTATAATATTAGTGTCTCGGTTAGAAAATCTAGTATACGAGAGAAAAATGATGTAAGTAATAAAATTATACCGAGGCGGTATTGACGACCGTAACGCACTGAACGTTGTCATAATAATCACATAGCACATGTTAAAACACAAATTAATAAACGGAGATTATTCTTGGCAATATTCCATGCGGCCAAGACCTTTTATGAAATAATAGACTAAATGCACGAAACCGTAAACCGTTCAATTGCTTGATACGCATGTTCTATTGCTATTTGGTTTTAAAAGAGCACTGATTGACTCTACATAACAAGTATTACCTAGATGTGTCTTCATGTTATGTAAGCATCGATAGTTGTATTAATTGATAGGGTATCTAGTATGTGTCTACTAATCACCTTTTAAACTGTGGATATCCAATGGTACCTGCTCAGTGTGTCTACCTACTAAAGACACATAATAGTAACTCTTACACGCAACTGGGGCAAACAATGGGGTGCGTCTGGTGGACCGATCGTATTTATTCAACAGAATTTGTTGATCGAACGAACACCTACTAATGATGTTACTCACGTAAACTACAATACAATACTTCCGAGTGAATGATAGGATATAAAAGTGTAATTAGGTACCCTAATTACCTCTGTAATAGTAAATATAACTTTGAAAATAACTTAGACCTACCTACAAAATGAATGAAACATTATTTGATGTTATCACATAGGGTACCTTGTACCTACTTACTTGTGGTCCCGTTACCCACTCCTTTTATTTATTTAGTAGGGTTTGAAATGATTCCTACTGTCTCAGCCCGTCTTTTACAAAAAAATTACGCCTCTGACTTCCAACATTTTTTTTACATTAGTTCCTACGGGCCAAAAAGCTTGATTCTACGACCTACATACAAATGTTGCATCATATGAAATTTCTAATTTTTGGATAAAACGTTAAAAAACTAAGACTTGGGTTTGAATTGGCCTACTTAATATTAATGGGAGGTGTAATTGGTGACTAGCCAAAACGATATATGTATCAATACTTCTACTTTCAGATATATTATATCAATGTTGCTAACTAAATATATTAGAAGTTAACTATATAAGAGATTCTTTGTAGGTATGCGTTACTGATACTGATTACAACTAATTGGTGTTTTTGCAATATTGATATCAATAACGAATGTTAAACGTGCTCATACGTTTTGTTATCTTCCAAAAATATCTGTAAGAATTAGTGAACAGTAGAATGTCCCAGCTACCTGTGCCAACCGCGGTCTTGCCGAATGTCGATGTTGCGAAAATGGGTCATACGATGGATGTCATGCAATATGTACCTACCAACAACAATCGATGCAATTTTATGTCGGCCGCTGTTTTAAATGTGTGCCCTGAAAGTGGCAAGTAGCAAGCAGTACATCGTAAATACGAAATCATTGTTTAAAAATATTCTTAGCCGCATTCTTGACTTCGCGATTTCTTAAATGAAACACATAGTGTGTTTCAATATCGACTACAATTTGTTCGCTTTCTACGGATGCTATTCAATGTAGCTATGTTTTACTATCAGTTCTCATTCATCACAAATGGCTCTACTTGTTATAATAATAATCATGAATGAAAATTGACGATGTTTACCTCCCAGCGCGATCTTGAGATGCCGAATACGACGAGATAGAGGGTGTCTCTGCAATTAATTCCAGAGCGGCCAGGCTTGAGCAGCTAGCGGAACCACCACCGCTTCTGATGAGGGCAGATTTGCTTGAAGATTTCACAATGAACACACCATACAATTTTGTCCTATTGGACTCGGTAAATAGGCACCAGTGAAAAGTGAGTGAACCGATAATTGGTAGAGCACTGTGTGAGGTTGACGCGCGATCGAAAACAATGGTTATGGTGTCGGGTCGGGCAAGGAGCGCTGGGTATGCTGCCGGCGAAGGAGCGCTCGGGCGCGGACTGGCCGTGCCGACTGCCGCGGGCTCGTCCGACGCGCGCTGCCGCTATATTTTGCGCCCACTGCGCCCGCTCGCCGCCCGCCCACCCCGCAAGCCGCCCAGAGCTTTCTCTGCGCAACGGAACAACAAACATTTCTTTATTTCACCTGTAACTGAAATTACGGATCACGTAACTTTGAGTTGAGTGTTCAACTAGGTAGGTAATAATCGTAAGAGTCAGAGCACACCGAGTTTCGCGTCAGGAAAGTTCTGTGTTTAGATGTAAGAAGAAAAGAGAGTAATCTCAATTCCTAACCTAGTGACTATCATTGAAATATGAATGTCCCGCGCACACTCTACGCTCAGTCTGTTCTAAACCACACTTGAGCAATGCAGAAAGTAGTACAATGAATTTAGGAACATTTCAATTTAAAAACATCAGAAATTTAAGACTAACTAACATTGGCCAAAAGCTCATGCACTGCAGTGCACTATGAATACCCCGTAGCGATATATTGGCGTGATGATTGTGAAAATTGGGTTATTTTTCATTGGAATCGTAAAGAAAATAATATGACGAAAGATGAATACGGACATGATGTTTCAGAAGTCCGAAATAATACGTGGACATTAGCATTTTTTTTCACGTTTTTTAGTGTCAATAATCGTTGCAAATATGCAATTATTATCACCTCATAACAACCCTAATAAAGTAAATATTTACAACAAAAAAAAATCCCAAATGGCATCTATTCCGCATCAAATAAAAAAAGAATCACGTAAATCGGATCATAACTCGCAGCGCAATCGGTGTAAAAAATAAAGTAAATTTTGTAGTAAAGTTTAAATGTGAGGGCTGCCATTCGTGTAAAAAAGTAAAAAACTACCGATGATGTAATCATCACCTATACTCCCCTACCCCCCATGTCATCCAAAATAAGCAAAACAAAGACCCCCCCCCCATAGTGCTTACGTAATATTTGAACTGAGTCCCTTGGGGCCCCAAGGGACTCATTTCGGGCATTTGATAAATTTATTAATTTTGCATTAAAAATGTTAAAATTCATGGTCTTCCTTTTATTTCTGACACTATGTTATTTAGCAAAAAATAATCCTTATGATAAAGCCTTTCGATCGGTGTGATAAAGCTACAGGATGATTATTTTTCTCGTGTAACGGGTTGGATTCCCGGATCAAACATGCTTTTTTTTGTCAGCCTGTTTTGTCCCACTGCTGGGAAAAGACCTCCCTTTCCTTCTTCCACTCCTCTCTGTTCTTTCCCAGTGTGGATCAGTCTTTATTGTGCGAGTCCAACTCGTCTCGCCATCTTTTTTTGGGCCTTCCGCGTGTCGTAATGGCGTTTGACTATATTTGGCACCCATTCAGTAATTGCCTTAGTTAGCCCAATGTTGATTAGGCATGCGGCAAATGTGGCCAGCCCAGTCCCTCTCAGTGTCTCCAGATTGTCCAGATGCACTGTAATTACAGTAGACTTACTGTAATATCACTCCATCTACTGTAGATACACTGTATTTATCTTAATACAGTGTTAAAGAAGCACTGTAATTTTTGTTTGTTGGAATTCATAGTAGTATTTTGAAAAAAACTTTTTAACAAAAAATTAAACCGCCGAAAATATTAAAAAGCAAAAAATATTTTTTTTTATTATTTTACCTTAATAACAAAGTTCTTAAACTAAAGTAAGCATACCTAAGTCATTTTGAGTCGGCGCCAAACTAGCAAATTAATTAATAAGTAAAGTGCAATGCACGGCGGCGCGGCGCGACACGCCCCTTCGCCGGAAAATGCCGAGCGTTTACGAAGTTAATGTCAGCGAGACAGCAACTCGTGCGGGCACATATTCGTTCCGAGAGCACATTTTTTGGAATGTTAATGTTTGAGGCTGAAGATTTCACGTTGCATTGTTAATTTCATTTGGTTATTTCTTTAAATTTATTGTTCATTGATTGTTTGGCGCCGACTCAAAATGACTTAGGTATACTTACTTTAGTTTAAGAACTTTGTTATTAAGGTAAAATAAAAAAAGTATATTATTTTTTGCTTTTTAATATTTTCGGCGGTTTAATTTTTTGTTAAAAAGTTTTTATTTTATATTTTTATGTGGCTAAAATATAGTACTTACTACATGCTTTTTTTTTTAATACACAACTCAGCATTCAAATCTGGGTAAATCTCTCCCGATTTTCCCACCCTTAGGGTAGGATTTTTTCTTCCTAATTTATATGGGATGAACTTCGAGGTTATACCCTAACCAATACGTGTCGAATTGTGAACCTCTTCCGTTTTCTTTGTTGGTTAAAAATGGGTATGATTCCAAGTAAAGTCCATGCGGGCGTAGGTATATCATGGTGTAGGTGCCAATCTACATCAGACTAGGCAAATACATAAATGAATTGGCACCGACTACAAATGTAATGAATTATAAGGTTATTTGTAACTTTTTAGTGTACCTAGATTTTATAAGGCGAATTTAGTATCTATTTTGTGAAAAGATGCAAGTATTAGCACCTCATAGGAGCCCAAAAAAGGAATTCGCCCCTCACCACCCTTTCCATCCTATCGTTTAGATTTTTGTTAACAACCCGTATAAACAAAAAGATTTTTCGAAATCGGCTCACTAACGGCGGAGATATGTTGTAGTCCAGAATGCAAACTTTATCACCCCATTTCACACCCTATACTTTTTTTTTTCAAAATTCCTATAACACGTATTTCTTTATTTTATATGTAAAATACATATACAAAGTTTCAAGTCGATCAAAAAATAATTTTTAAATTGTGTGACCTTTAACCCCTCATTTCACCCCCAAGGGGGTTAATTTCTGATAATATTTTGAAAATGGGACCACCATCGAAGAATTCCTTAGCAAACGTCATAAAAAAATTCGAAATCGGTTTAGTGACGGCGGAGATATGCGTGATCATACATAAAAAAAAAAAAAAAAATATATATACGCGTCGAATTGAGAACCTCCTCCTTTTTTTCGTCGGTTAAAAATCACTGATGGGGAAAAGGCTTTTTTTTATGGACTACCCTGTTGGCCGTGAGTTGGCCTTTACAGCTTCACCGGAGGAGTGGCGAGTGCAGAGTGCGACTAGGCATGGAGGTATACCATGTATGGATTTTAAGTGCCGTTAAAAAAAACGCATAGGCAACTACAAACTAAGGAACGCGAAATTTAATAATGTTGATTATGGTGATTGTTAACTAGCAACTGCCGTAATAGTTTTTTGAGGACTTTATGATATAGTTGTTGTCTAGTGTTTTCGAAATTATAAGATTGCAAATAATTACAAATTGCAGTGCAATGACTGTAAAATGTGACAAATTTAGAGTTGCCTAAGATTTCGCATCATCAATATGGTAGCTAAAGACAGCTTCTAGATCAAGGGTCCAGGTCTCTTATTATTAGTAAAAAGGAACACGAGTCTAACTTATTTGTAAGAAAATAAGTTAATGTAAACAATAATAAATGAGTCCAATAATCGGATTTCATCAATAATCGATTAATATAATAAATTCAAGTATTTCACATCCCTACTGAAAATGACAGTTTTGTTTTCAATTCCTTCCACCATACGGTAGGACGAAATAGCGGCATGCATAACACATTAATAATTTTGCAGCTTTATAGTAAATACTTGCGTATATATTCGATTATTTGATATAATTTATGAAAATAAACTATCGCATCGTATGTATATAAGAGGAACATGGCTAAGTGGAAGTTAATTCGGCAAATATATGGAAACGAGGAGTTCACGCTTTCAGAGGGTGAAAAAATTACTGTCGGCAGAGGAAATCATAACAATATAATTCTATCAAGTGCAGTTATATCTAGAAATCATTGTGTGCTGAGTATTCAACATAATTTTGCTCTTATAACAGATTTACAGGTACCCGTCTGTTAAACATTTTAAAACATGTATCTACTGTTTAGTTTTTGTTTACCATTTAGTATATAAACCAGGTGTCGGCCAGTGGTTCCATTCTGCCTTTGAGGCTCGGGGATTGTATATGTGTCCATCAGTGTAATCATTTTTGGAAACAAATTAGTAGTTCCAGAGATTACACAGTTAAACATTGTTATTTACAACTTATTCCTCATTATTTTTAGTGCCTACATACTGTAAAATTAGTGTAATGTAAATTATTTCATGTGCATTTATGTTATGTTATTTCTTTTTCCTAGAGTTCAAATGGTGTTTTTGTTGGTAGAATTAAAATACCTTCAAATGTGCCATATACTCTCGAAGACTCCAGTGTTATTGGGCTCGGATGGACTGTAGACACTCAACTTCCTAATATCAACGACCCTGAAAAATATATTTTTAAACTTGTCAAAGAAAAACAAAAGTCTTTAACAAATGGAATACAATACCAAAGTGATAATGAGGCGGACAAAATTGAGGCACAAATAGCTAAACTTAATGATGATTTCAAATCTGAACCTACAAATATACATTCACCTGTCCTCGGTACAAAACTGTCTCTGAAAAGGAAAGCAGATATCATTGAAGTGAAAAAAGAAGTAATTAACATTAAGAACAACAACATTGAAAATGTTGATATTGTAACCATATCTGACAGTGATCCAGACATATATAAGAATCCAAAGGAGATCATTCCTAAAAAACCAAAGCTTGAACCAGTATTTGATGAATCTCATAAACAACCTGTGAAAGCCAATAATATTAAAAGTGAAAATGAATCATTGGAGTATGACGTGTTTGATGTTATACAGGAATATTTGGGGTATGATGATGAACCCATACAGATTGACAGTGATAGCGATAGTGAGTCAGAACAGTGGCTCCTCAGATTATCTCAGAGTTCACCCGGTAAACCATTTACTAAAAAGATGAAAAAAGCTAAAATAGAAGTGGAACAAGAAGAAAGTTCTTACAGCCAGATAGATGATTTCATTTGTAATGATTTTATTGATGAAGAAGAGGAGTACATGGATGATATTACCTCCATACCTGAAAGGCCGCCTAAGGATTTAGGGCATAATGTACATGATATAATACCTTCAAAAGCACAAGATAAACAAGAGAAGAGTAACTTGACATCTTTACAGAATAAACTTACAGTAATTAATGAACAAATTGATGAGGCAGGTGAATTCTCAGATGACATTATTTCTATTGGTAAACCGCCAACACCACATAAATCAAATCAACAATCAAACATACAAGAATATTCAAATGAAGATGTGATTGATGGTATTAGTTCTGAGACAGTGTTAAGGCAATCTGAAAAACTGCTGCAATCATCAAGTGATTTATCAAAGAAAGTGCAAATAATAGATGCTCTCGCTCAGTTACCTAAAGGAAAATCATCTCACATTGTTATTGAAAGTAAGGAAATTTAATAGTAATGTGTTACACATTCATTTTATAACAGAACTAATTAAATAGCAAATTTTAGATTGCTATCTTCATACCAATGATTTAAATAATTATATTGAGGGGTGAAAGGATATTTGACTTAAGCAACACTTTTGGGCAATATTGACTTATGCATATTTGGAATCAGCAAATTTTTCTGCGTCAAATGAGTATGAAAAGTTAAGCCAAAAGCCTTTCACCCTTCAATATATTTATCTCTATTCAACAACCCATCCTATTTTTGGAACAGAATTTAAAAAATATAAACAGTAGTATCTGCATGTTTCAATCCACTTCTTAAAATGAAGTAACTGCACCTTTAACTGTACATTATTACTACATATATCAAATGATGATTAGAACTTATTTTGTATTAATAGGCAATATCATATCCAAACATTTTATTTCATGTTCTGTTTTAGATAAGTCAAAAAGTTCCTCAAAGAAACATGCTAAGATTGAAAAGAATTCCTCTAAAAAACTAATTTCAATTTCACAAAAAGAAGAACGCAAGAAAAAACTTAAGGAAATTGCCGAAAAAGACAAGGACAGTGAACAAAAACACAATAAAGATAATATTAATACCTGTGTTAAATCCATAGCTAATGTCAAAGTTACTGCTGCCAATCGTGGGGCATTTTTAACAGATGTTGCTCAAGCTGTTGTAAAACCTACTAAACATAAAGACAGCGCTGATAAGATTAAGGAAAAAAATGAAAACACTTCACCAAAACATAAGAAGGACAAAGAACTATCTGATGATGTGGAAAACAAGAAGAAACATTCACAAAAATCTACCAAAGAAAAACGTAGGGGTTCTAAACATAAAGATCACAACAAGTCTGAGAGTAAAATACACTCCAAATCAAATAAATCCATGGAGAAACTAAAAGAAAGAGTTCCACTTAAGAAGGTGAAACCATTAACTGTCTCTGATGATTCTTTATCAGGCAAGCCAGTCTCTAAAGTTGGGCCTCTGCCACCTAAAAACCTTAAAAAGAAAGTAAGCTTCTCTGAGAAACCACCACAAGTATACGAATTTGAGATTGAGCCTGGCAACAGAATGAAAAAGACTAGCTTAGTGAGAACAACACTAGTAGATGTTCGACAAACCCCAGTATTCTCCTTGGAGAAGATAACATTAATGAAAATTCTCCGCTGGAATCCTCAGTGGTTGGAGGAACAGATGAACAACAACGATGCACCCCCTATTTTGGGTCACAATAATATACCAATGACCATTTTCCATTCATTTGTGAATCACAATCAGTATGTGCAGTAAGTATGAATTCTACAATCCACACCCAACATGATCGTCACTGACATGCCTGCATACTCATCATTATTTGTGTTTGTAGATTGATCGGCGACTTGCTACTAATGGAGATATGGGAATGCTTATCAATACCTTACATGAAAATACGGAATCAGAATAGCTATGGACTCCAAATGCGTATAGAATCATTGCCGCCTGTGCCGTCCAATGAGAGATGTTTCGAATTGTTCAGTTTTAGCGTCAATGGTAAAACTAATATTAATATTTCATTTATTCTGTAAAGGTATTCTATTTAATGCTGTGCATTGAAATGTTAAACCTATGATTAATTCGCCTTCGTTGCAAAATGAGATTTTTCGATGAGTTCATACAGTTTGTTTTGGTATGAGCAAAAAATTGGTCGGCTGAACTTTGGCGCGCTTGTCGGCCCGGGCCTTAACTGTTTATTTGTTGTTTAGGGTATGGGCAGCTATGGCTGTGGCTATAGGGTTTGCCCTATAGCCGCAGCCCAAGCCTATAGCCTAGTGCCTATAGAGCTATGATCTAAAGCTTAAACCTAACTTTGGTACAATGAAATAACCTTTTTTTTCTTTGTAGTTTCCCTGCCTTCATCTGAAGCGAAGAATGTTCCAAGAATGGGTGAAATACTTCTAGTCACCTTTGGTTTTGAAAAAACTCAAAGATTTTTCTATGTAAATAATGTAAGAACTCTTCCATCGCCACCCAGTAAGTATTTACAATTATTTGTAGCCATAGGTGTAGTTTGATTTCACAATGATGATAGATGGAGAAGTATGAAAAATAAAATTGCAACTAAACTAAATTTGGCATCATAAAAAATATTGATGTCCTGATCATTCTCTACAATGATAATAAGGACGGCAATACACTTAATTTGGGAACATTTGTTTTGTGCCGCCAACCAACCATACCAGCATCAATAAAGGCAAGTAACAGTATCTGAGTAAACCAAATGACTAATGTTGTCATGATCCTAATCGTGTAATACGAGAGAATTTCAAATGTCAAATTGAGTTAGACAACAGCAGCATTGACTTCAATACATTTTTATTTTTTTAGGCAACAAAAATAATTTCTATAGTATATCTCTGCAAGCTACGTTCACGGAGAAGATGAAGATGTTGAGGCCGGGTGAACTGATCGTGGGGAAGAAGTTAGCGTACATCAACAAGGAGTTAATGTTGTTCGAGGCTATGGAGTACCTGGCGGGGTCGCCGCTCAGAGACGCTATACTCAAACCAGAACCATATCATTTCGTATGCAGTGAGCCCAATTGGAAATTTGATTTAAAATCTCAGGTCTGTATAGTTCAACTTTTTAGGTAAGTACATAATATATATTATATAAATAAGTTTATCTTTCGGCTTTGTAGATTTCTCGTCACTTATTTAGTGGTTCGCTCTATGTGTCTAATCAAAGGTATAAGCTTTCAAATCTTTAAAATTGCACTGGGATCAAATGAGTTATTAATTCTATTTACTATATCGACTTATTAATCTTAGGAGCTATACTTGAAAGTATTAATTATTAGTAGCTCCTATGATAGTTGCAACATACTTAGTTAAGTTCTCCCATTGCAACTGAATTTTTTAAACATAATATAAATCGGTGTGTTAATAAAACTGATATCTCCGCTAAGTATCTTTTTAATATAATAAGTAGCTAAGGATTGATATATTTTATTATTACAGTGGACTGCCACCCTGAACTCAATCCAGCTGACCGCAGTAAATGCGTCGGTATCGGCCGCCCTAGGCGACAAGCCCTCCATACAAATGGTGCAAGGGCCACCCGGCACGGGTGAGTAATGCTAAATTAATAAACAAGGCGTCTTTACTGACCTTGCGAGAACCAAAAAAATTGTTACGTAGATAAAACTAGATGAGCTAGGATGAAGTAGGCTGTTCTAGCATCCTAAGTCATAGACTAACGGTTGATGAAACTACTTTAACGCTAGGCAACTGATTAATATTTTAACATCACATTGAGACTTTTCCTATTTCATGAAATCGGCTTTAATATAGTTTTAAACTGTACTTACACCGTAAAAAAAGTGTAAATAAAGTTCAACATGTTATTGTGAACGATGGAAAAAGTTAAGGCGATTAAAATTTTATCCGTTGTTTGGACAGGTATAGTATCTAGTGAAAATCTTTACTACAGGTAAATCGAGCGTGATCTGCGCCATAGTGATGACGTACTTCTACAGCGCGCAAGGCAAGAAGCAGCAGAACCGCGGCAAGATACTGATCTGCGCGACCAGCAACGCCGCCGTCGATGGACTGGTCATCAGGTTGCTTAATTTGAGACAGAGTTTACCGAAACGTGAGTGGACAATATCAAATAAAATAAAATGTAGTTACCAAAATAATAACGAAATAAGTTAAAGTGACTATGGAACCCAAAATAGGTCTAGCTTGTATCTTGGGTAAAATTTTCATTATATAAAAACTTTATTTCGAAAGATTTGGATGAGTATTTTTTTATGTTCGTCGTTCGTCGAAGTCGGAGGAAAATGGATTTAAAGAATTTATTTATCTTATAAGAACAGAGTTCACTTAATAAGATTAAAAACTATTACATTGTAGGTTAGTAGCTTATTGTGCTAGTGTTAATTGTTGGTGGACGTACCAGCGAAAGTGTCAAGAGTATTAGTGTGTTAGATGTTGTAACAACTTTCGTTTAAATTGGCTTAGGGTAGTACATTCTTTAATGTCGTCAGGAAGTTTATTATATAATTGTGCTCCCTCCCTCCCCTCCAGTAGCAGTGGTAGCCGAGTGGTCGAACGCACGCTTTGCAATCAAAGTGCGCAGGTTCTATCCCCGGCTCGCACCTCTGGGTTCCATGTGCGAATCTCATTTTCATCTGAGATTATCACTTGCTAAGAAACGGTGACGGAAAACATCGTGAGGAAACCTGTGTGCCCGGTATAATGGCAATAGGCTCGCCCCCTATTACATTGGGACCAAAATACATCGGCGAAGTGTGGGCGCACTGCAGTGCACCTCTGCCTACCCCTTCGGGGAATACAGGCGTGATGATGTATTATTATTGTGCTCCCTCATAAAGAATACTTTTTTCCCATAGTTGGTTCTGTGTGTTTTTCTTGCGTTGACTGTATTTTGATTGTTTTTTTTGTAAATAGTAAGTTAGAGTGAATGTTATTTGTAAGTACTTTCCAGATAAGCATACATGTGTGAAATTTATATAGTTCATTGATATTAAGTAGTTTGGTTTTTGTATACAGTGTCTGTGTTGGTGTGAAGTAGTCATAATTGTATAAAACTTTAATAACTTTGTTTTGAGCCCTTTGAAGTTTTATTAAATTGGTTTTTGCTGCACTACCCCATACCTCTATCAAGTATACCAGATGAGATTTCACAAGAGAATTATATAATGTCCACTTAACCTTGTGTGGGACACAGTTACCCATTTTGCGTAAAGCTGCTGTCAGAGATATTATTTTATTACGTACTTTTTCAAGGTGTGGTCTAAATGTCAATTTATCATCTAATAAAAGGCCAAGATATTTTTCTTCGTGAGATTGATGAATTGATAATGCTGTTGAGTACATAATCTAGAAATTAAAATTAGATGATTAAATCAATTTTTTATCATTATTAAATATGCTGCTTTATAGTGGTGTGGCGTTACCAGAATATTACACTTACTTTTCCGCTATTATAGTTTTCACTTGTAAAATCCATTTTTTTTAGGAATATAGACAAATGTATGTACTAAAAAGTTACTTTTATAATAATTCACTGCCAATACGGTCCAAAAGCCTAGTCGAGTCGATATGTCGTGTCGTGTTATCCTACTAATATTATAAATGTGAACATTTGTGAATGGATGGATTTATGTTACTCTTTCATACAAACACTACTGAACGGATTCTGATGCGAATAACATAGGCTATACTTAAAAGCGATATTGAATCATCGAAGTGTGCACGGAGGAAGTCACGGGAAGCTAGTTTTTGAAGGACTTACGCTGTTGGCCGTGAGGTAGCCTTTACAGCTTTACCGGAACGGGAAGTTAGTCGTGTTTAATGTGTATGTGTGTGTCGGCAGCGGAGCGGTTCCGCATGGTGCGCGTGGGGCGCGCGGAGGCCATGCACCCGGTGGCCGGCAACGTCAGCTCGCAGCAGCTGGCCGCGCGCGACCTGGCCCGCCTGCTCGCGCCCGCACAGCCCGCACACCACGCACACCACGACCAGCCGCCCGCCGGCTACGACGAGGAGGTGCGTCCATACCTTCCCTTCACGACCTTGCCGGAACACGCCTCGGCGAACTTAGAACACACGACTAACTTACAACGCAGACACCCGCATCTAAGTTCGACATGCAGGAATCGAAGACCATTTAAAACCAGATAGAAGAATAGGTCACATAGTGTCATAAAAAGTTAAAAACCTATTATTTTGTTTTTATAATCTTCTAGATGACCTTTGCATATGAGTTTGCCTATTCTTTTATTAAATAACACATATTGATTATGGCGAACAAATAAAACGAAATCGCGTACGTGTTCGTAAAAGTTCTCGTTTTGTAGCTTTAGCGAAACTTGATTTATGTATAGATCTATATCTATGGGTACCTTAATAATTGTCTGTTTGCAGATTTTACATTTAGAAGCGAAAATTAACATGTGGAAGACGACCGCACAGAACTCTCAAGACCCCGTCCGAGTCGCGTACTGCCAGGGCCGCGTCTCCGACATCATTAAACGGATAAACTTGGTAAGGACTCTAATATTCCTAACGTATTGCACTTATAGACTTATGCACCGATGTGGATAATGGTACTTCCTAAAGGTATGTACATTTGATTTCGACGTTATATTGTGTGAATGTCGTCAGCTGCGGTCGAGCGGGCCGACGCGGGGCGGGGCGGGCGGCGCGCGGCCGGAGCAGCTGGCGGCGGCCGAGCGCCGCATCATCGAGGGCGCCGACATCATCGTCACCACCCTCGCCAGTGCACAGAACCACAAGATGCGCGGGTACACTGCCTTACACGCACACACACTTGAGTCTTATTATAATACCGTTAGCACTCACATTCCGTTGACATGGTAGCAAAGAGACTTTAGTAGCCGGAGCCATATTAACAGTATCGCGCGGCATAATTCGACACCCCAAAAAGGATCCTTGAGCGTATCTCAGCATTACAATGAATACTTTGAACACCAAATTTGTGCTTACCAATAATATTACAGCGATCGGCGACGGGGCATATTCACCATCACTTGATATAATTCCATATTGAGATAATTATGTTTTAATCATATGTTTGTGTCGTAGACTGAAGCGACGGATCGCTCTGTGTATAATCGACGAAGCGGGCCAAGCGATAGAACCGGAGACGTTGATTCCGCTGACGCTGGATGTGACCAAACTCACGCTAATCGGCGACCCACAGCAACTGCCCGGTTTCATCTGTTCACAGGTATATAAAAGATTTAAAAAAAAAATGAATCCTATAGCATCCGTATTGTACTTACGACTTTCAAAGATGTCTGCCATCAAATTTGTTTCTTTATTCGTAGCGTGCTAAGAAACACGGTCTCAGCGAGAGTCTGTTCTCCCGGCTGAGCTCGTGCTCGGAGCAGTGGGCGGGCGGCAGCCCCGTGTGGCTGCTGACGCGGCAGTACCGCATGCAGGCCGCCATCGCCGAGTACCCGAGCCGCGCCTTCTACGGCGGCCGCGTGCAGTCCGCGCCGCCGCCGCGCCCCGCGCTGCCGCTGCCGCCCTACACCATCCTCGGCATCGCCAGCGGGGACCGCGGACAGGGTGAGACTACGGCTACGGCCCTATTCGCTGAACATACATGTTGCATAGCAGACACATATCCAGGGGTCGAAACACTCAGTTTTTTTTAAAATAATCAGTAATGTCAGTATTTTAGGCTCGGATTTAACTAATTTTTGTATAAAATTATTTGGTTAAAGAGTTACACACGCACGCTCCTTTTACTACGGATATTCTTTCTTCATGCCTCACAGTAGGACTCAATACTACAAAGCCGCCATGGGAGTGGCGGGCTTGCAAATATTCAACAATTTTAGGTATTTAAATATTCATTTTTAAGGTTCCGTACCTCACAAGGAAAAAATAAACCCTCACGTTGTCCGTCTGTTTGTCAAGCGACGCTCACTATATGGCGATGTATGATGATCGTCGGGTCGCCATATAGTAAGCGTCGCGATGCCTAATGATGAGCGGCGCGACGCCTTATGATGAGCGGCGCGACGCCATACAGTGAGCGTCGCGACGCCGTATGATGAGAGTTGCGACGCCGTATAGTGAGCATCGCGATGCCTTATGGTGAGCGTCGCGACGCCTTATGATGATCTTCGCGATGCCTTATAATGAGCGTCGCGGCACCTTTTAATGAGTTATATATTGGCACATAGCTATATTGACACATAATTTGAGTTGGTATTGGCAAAAAACGTGTCTTGATAACCCAGTGTGTGCGGGGCTTAATAGTGACATTATTTAGAAGACACTTTTTTTTCTATAAAATATCTTTTAGGGATCTGGAGATGGATTTAAAGTTCTGTAAATTTTGGGGTTTCCGTTTTAAGTTATGTCAGTAAAGTCAGTATTTTCGGGTCTCACAGTCAGTAAAATCCGTATTTTAGACCATACAATCTGTTTTGAACCCTGCATATCCCAGACATTTAAAAAAACCAATAAGTAACAGTCCATTTGCAGTCTTGCATCTTGTCCCACGCGGAGTTATTACGAAGTTGTTTGTTCTAAACAATAAAACCGAAAAAAATCGGCAAATATTTTTTCGGACACATTTTTACCGGGGCGATGTGAACATATTGCACACAGGCGTTGGAAAATGACAATATGCTCACGGTCACCATAGGGTTTTTGCAGTAGGTACGTCGCGCTTGCCATCTTTTCTGTTATTGTAAAACGCGTGTGCGGCAGGCATCTCAGGCGCAAACGACATGGAGGCGTGGGGCGTGTCGCGGCTCGTGGTCGCGCTGGAGGCGGTGCTGCGGCCGCTCGGCCTGAAGCTCGCCGTCATCACGCCCTACAGCGCGCACAAGGAACTCATCAAGAAAAACCTTCGAATGCTGCAGTCGTGAGTAGCACACAATTTAATAAGTAAAAAATACACCTTCGCGGTATTCACTGCAGTATTCCACACGACGCCGATGTATTTCGGTTCGATGTAACGTGCTTCTTAAAAGCAGAAATACTAAACATCGATCTTAATGAACCGGATTGAAAACTTGGTTTCACTGTATATAGGTACCATGCGCTTGAACTCTCGCTTAAACTGACTAAGTACCGCTATGTGTGTGTGTATGTAAAGAAATTTCTTACAAAACATGTAGATCATTTTTTTATACAAAATCATCGTTTTGAGAAACCCAAAGTCCGATCACATGCCGGGCCATACAATCTGTCGAGCTCTTTCTCATTATATGTCTAGTATATAACAAAATGTCGTTTTATCTATCAGTGTATTCGTAATATTCAACACATTTTCAATGATTGTATGAGTGTAACAAAGTACAACGTGTGCGTGCAGTGGTGCGGCGAGCGGCGGCGCGGCGGAGACGGAGGTGAACACGGTGGACAGCTTCCAGGGGCAGGAGCGCGACGTGGTGGTGGTGTCGCTGGCGCGCAGCCAGGGGCTGGGCTTCCTGGCCGACGCCGGCCGCATGAACGTCATGCTCACGCGCGCGCGCCACGCGCTGCTCGTCTGCCTCAACCCGCACGCGCTGCTCGTAATACATGCACTACTAAGACCTTGTCCAGAAGGGGCGAAACGTTTCGTGCTAATTCATTCGCGCGTTAGTGAAATACTAGGCACCGCATCGCATCCACAAGCATCGCGCGAATTCAAAATACGCGCGTAAATCGCGTGACACTACGCTAGACCCTTGACTCGCGCGAGTCGAGATACTAGGGACGCCTTGTTGCGTCCACTTTAACGCGCGAATTTATTTAATTTTTCAAATTCGTCCCCAAATGCTCGCGCGTTGGTAAGCTCCTGGGCGCAACGGTCGCGCGCGACCGTTGCGAATCGCGGCGAATTCGCCCCTTCTGGACAAGCTCTAAGCACACTGGGGAGTAAACGCTACGCGTCAAAATGTTTGCCAAAACTGTGTCAATGTGCATAAAGATTACATTTCTGCAGTAAAAGCCACGCCTCCACGCGTCAAAATTCACTCGTGCCGTCAGTGTCATTGTTTTGCTATGGCAAAGAAAATTATTAGATTAACCACCGAACTACCTGCAATAGCATTTTTCTTAAAAAAGTGTTCTTAAATACTTCTTTCAACGTGGATCATAACTTTCTAAAAATTTGTTTTGAATTTTTTTTAATGACCTGCGTGCCCGACCTGTGTCCGCAATTTTTAAAGAGAAAAGTTTTCTTTAACATCACGCTGAGTACGCCAGTGTCAAGTATAATGCTATGAGTTTTTAATAAATTTGTGTGGTGTATGGCGGGACTTACTACTTATACTTTACTGAGAAATTATTGGAGGACATCTTGGAAGTACTGGAAAATACATGATTTTCATCTAAATTTATCAATTTTGATTGATACAACACACGATTTGATTGTTACACAGTTCATCTTTAATGAACTTATTATATTATTGTATGTTTTTTTTTTATATTACGGTTTGTATATATACTCTTTACAGAAAAATCCTCAATGGCAGACACTCGTGGAGGACGCACAGAAAAGGAATTGCTATCGAGTTCTACCGAATAAGATGTGTCAACCGGCGTCTAGTACTCAAATAGCGGGCGACGATATTCTAAAATACATTGGTGATTACAATTCCAGCTCGAATAATCGACGCTAATATACTAAGCAACTAATTATATTTTATGTTAAAATAAGACTTGCGTTAACCTGTGATGTAGTTAGTAATATAAGCGTTGATTGTATGTAAGTCTGACATATTTTTATAATAAGTACATTCCATGTGCTTGGGTTAAACATAACATTATTTTTAACAAAAAAACAAAAACCGAGTTCAAAAACCTAGGTGCACTAAAAAGCTAGAAACAACCACATAATTCATTATATTTGAAGTCTTTTCGATTAGATTTTTTGTTAAAAATAAATTTTTTTTCACGATTTTTAGTGTCAATAATCGTTGAAAATATGCAAGTATTATCAGCTCATAACAACTCTAAAAAAAGTAAATATTTAAAGCTTTGAGAAACCTCCTCCTTTTTGGAAGTCTGTTAAAAATAGGTAGTAGGTAACAAAGTAGGTGTATTTTCACTATTAAATATTTAGTAATAACATACTTAGCGTGATTAATTTAATTTAAATTTAATTAAACCACGGCGTTAATATTATTTGGATTATTTTGTTAATGTCGATTATTTGTCTTAATTAACGTCCGCATGATATAATCGCACGAATAATATGTCAATTGGGATCGCGTATTTGCGTTCTATTAGGACTACGACGCCTTAAGCTAATGTTAAGCGGTCCGTGGCCTCTCGTGCACCACGCAACTCTCAGGATCCGCTCCTCAATCTTCTAAAGTTGTCGTACCATAGAGTAATCATGTTGCCTAAATATGAAATCCGCAGGCCCAGCAACACTGGACTTTACCACTGGTTTTAATGTCGCTACTAGTTCGAATATGTTACACGAGTCAAATAAAAGATAAGGTTGGGGTCATGTCGTATGTGGAGGTGAAGAAGGCTGCACTGGATCGACCCAGATGGCGGGGACTTCATCAGATGCACCGACAAGGGCCGAGCCCTTAAATTAGAAGAAGACTAGTTCATTAACTCGCAGTTAGAGGCGCTGTACGATCTTTTTATTTGGGATATCGGGTAGACGACAGGGTGGTAGTGGCGTCTACAAAAAGCTGTAACGGGGAAGGTACACTAGTTTGTAATGTAATGCTACGTAAAAAATATTGCGTTTTCTGCACTTGATTACGACCGCTAACTAAATCATTGTTTAATAAATAATTATTCACTGTATACAATCAGTATTCAGAGTGACATATCTATCTATCAGCCAGGGACGTCCACTGCTGGACATAGGCCTCCCCCATAGATCGCCACAAATTACGTTCTTGGTAATTAAGCGCCCATCGACTCCCGGCGACCCTAGTGACATATCAGTATGACATATTTTAATTGCATGGGACAGATGTTCTACAAAAATCTATTTTTGTTAGAAATAATAACTGGATAACATTTCCCATTGACTGTGAAATGTTTATTTTTGTTAAAATTACAACTCATTTATAAAACACAAGTGTCAATTCTTTTGGCACAAAGCTAAGCGTATTGTCGTGCTTCGTATGGCCGTAGTATTGAGCAAGACGTCAATGTTTTTGTTCAGTCAAAGATAATTAAGTTGTAGTTTGTGTACCTATTTACTTATAACTAGTTTAGTATATGAGTGTCATGTAGATGGTATCAATAGGTGTAACTAACGAGTCGGTGAATTCTTGTAAAAACGTATTACATATGAAACACAAACATGTAGTGTATTTGCACATACAACATTGTTTTATTTGGTTGTACCTATACCTTAACTACTGTAATAATAAGAATAGGGTTTCCAACGCTTGTTGTGCATTTCTGAGGACATTAACACAGTATACGTACATGCTATGTGGTTCTTCTACATAGATTACCGGACCGTCGGCTAACGTTTTCGGGATAAGTATAATTTGTACAATCCATAAAGAAACAACATGATAATATTCAACTATGATAGCGTCTAATGCATATAAGACCTACTTATTACCACTTATTGCTTACTACCACGATTGCACACCTGCATTATGTACTTTGAATTTTTTTTAAATAAATTAAACCAAATTAATGATTGTCACAACCCTGACATTTCAGGAACCAATAGTGTATTGTTTCGAGAAATAATCAATATAATTCTAGTTAAAATATACACAGGATTCATACAACGCAAGTGGTATATTCTTGTCCGAAATTGTCAACAAGTAAAATATGTGTTAAAATATAAATGTTATACATAGTTTTATTATTACACTTCTCATCAAAAAAATCGAAACACTTTCGTTTTTATTGTTTTTGTCCTAATTTTTAAAATTACTCATCATACAAAATACGAAACCTATGAAGACTTAATTTGAATTTAGAACATTGACATTAGGATTTATAAACCTCATACTACTCACTATTAAATGACATTTTACATTTATTCCTAAATATACACATTTTTCTGATAATCCTTATCAAATCATAAACTGCGAGGTGTTTCGATTTTTTTGATGAGAAGTGTATATTATAATAGGTTCGTTTTGAAATCTGCAGATCTAGACTATCTATTTGACGTTAATCAACACTTTACACCTACTTGTAAATAATATTTTAACCAATGTATGTATCTATTAATTATCAATTAATACACATTTTACAATTATTTTTTTGTCAAATCTAATACGATATTTCAAACAATACACAAACACCTAAATTCATAGAAAGTTATAATCGATTTAAAGTGAAATTGGTGCTGATTATTTTGGCACCAATTTAAACCGAGCTAAAATAAGTGTTTTTCCGCTCTACTTTCTACCGTAATGTTTGTTATGTATGAACAAGATGGCAATATTTTTATTCCTGTCAAATACAGTTCTGCTTCTTTTTTTATGAAATTAATGAAATGATGAAATTTTAAAGGATCAGGACTGCTGAACCTGCGATTAGCGGTATTTATGGCAATGTTGAGTAATAGCACAGAGTAATAGTACGAGAAATTTCAACCCATTATAAATAAAAATGGATGACGACAGTGATACCGGATGGCCGGGATGGCGGATGAAACCTACAGTTTAGTTGTTGTTTGTGTACAACTGAGTCTTGCGCCTAAAGTGCGCCAAGGAGGACTCAGCATTAACAATGACTTAACAGTATTTTTCGGCACAGTATTTTATAAATCCAATGTATTTGGATCATAACTTTCTAATACATTTTGGTGATTAGATGCATACAGTCAGCGTCATAAATATCTTTAGAACGAATAGACTTTTCAATATAATATAACAAAGTTTTATCCGTATAAGTTATAGTCATTGTCGCAATGACAGTTGTGTAATACAGGGTGTTTCAGAAGTCCGAAATAATACTTTGACGTTTACATGACTATCGGGTATACAACTGAATGGTATAAAAATTTGATCGAAATTCGAACATGATTTTTCAAGTTCTTTCGTCGCCGATTTCTATAACTTGTAAAATCTCGGGTCTATGTGAAATGTTAATGTTCTGTTTTGTGAAGGTAGCCGCCCCACGTAAATGTAGTTTACACTGCTTAATTGGGTCATGGATGTACCCAAAGGCCAGAACACGATACCTGTGACATATGTTCAAAGGTGTATAACTGGGAAACTGTGATAGTTAGGTATAAACTGACTTCACTAAGCATCCACAATAATCCACATATGAGCTACCGTATATGTGCCCAAAATATTATTTCGGACTTCTGATACACCCTGTATATCTAGAACATCTCGTGCCAAAGACCAAACTTTAATTTTCACAGAGAAAGTAACCACTAGTGTAAATCGTTTTGTGGAGTTTTTTCCTCCTGATATTAACGATACCGACTACTTTGAACGGTACAGGTGCAAGGCAGTGAGACAGCCGTAGATATGAGCTAAGTATTGCCATGCAAAAATGGCCCTTGAGATGGCCCCGCATCTCAGATAGTATCTACAATAATTCATAGACTTCCCACTAGACGCCATTGTTATAAGAAAACTAGACCTCAAATAAATTAAAGACATGAGCGTATGAATAAATTCATGTTAACATCATAATATTGTTGCAATAAGATTGTAACTTTATTACACATAACACGGTACTTAGATTCAAGAATTTAAAATTAATTTTAATTATAGTAAAACAATAATACATTCACTTATTATAAATTATATCAGTAAAACAAGGAAGGTTCATTCATACCTATTTACTATTTTCTGGGGAAATAACACAATAGGTTAACAGACTCTCGTTGAGTTTAAAAATAAATGTACAACTAAAAGCAAATTATTTCAGTCATGTGTTCCTTTTTACCATACTTTGCTAAGGATCTACTAACGAAGGTAAGAGTTTGCCTAAAAATAACATTACACAAGTTTGAATATTCAGACAATAAATCCTTTTAATAATGTTTCCATGCTTGCTTTAATTATAAATATACAGGCTGAATTTTTCAAGCGACGGTGAAAGGCTATATGTGAAGCTTATAAGCAACGAATACTCAATATAATATTTTTCGCTCCTTGGAAAGAAAGGGTGCAGGTTCAAATCCGAAACGCCCTATGGGAATTTCGAATATTACGTCGCATTTTCACCGCTAATCTTATTTTCATCCGAGATTATCACTTGCTTAAGACGGTGAAGGAAAACATTGCGAGGAAACCTGCAAATTCGAAGGAAGAAATCGAGAATTATGTCTCGATAGACATGTGAAGTCTGCCAACCAGTACTGGGCCAGCGTGGTGGACTGGCTTGAATCCAGCTCAAATTGAGGGGAGGCCGGTGCCAAGTAGTAGAAAAGGAGCCGCCCACTAGAAAAACTTCAACCTGTAAAACGTACCTACCTACCTACTCGTACGCATACGATATTAATCATTTATTTTTACTCAATTACATGTTTGCGTCAAACTTAGAATGTATACCCCCAAATTTATGAAAAAAATCAATACATCTACTACAGACCACCTATAGTGGTATTTTTCATTACGATACTTGTGTAAAGGGATTTATTTGTTACTTTCAATAAATTTGGGGGCAAGCTATTCGCAACAGCAGACAAACGAGCATACATTTGTGTAACGTTTATTTACAAACTTTCATTGCGTTTCGCTAAAACTTTCATTAAACTATGGTAATGTCCGTAAATTTGTCGTTTATATTATAATAATAATTGTCCTATATTAAGAGGTTTTCTTTTGTCATAATAATATATACAGAGGATTGACTTTCTAGTTACCGTCGGACCTAATACCAATATATATCGGGGGGTGAAAGTCAAATAGGCTTAAGCGACACTTTTAGGCGATATTGGCTCATATACATATTTGGAATCAGCAAATTTTCTGGGTCGAGTATGCTCTCCTGTAAAGTTAAAATAATGTCGCTACAGTCAAATAGCCTTTCACCCCTCGATATGAACCGAGGCTGCGCAACAGATCACTTCACATAAGTAACCCTTAATGAGTGCAGGTTCATATTTTATACCTAACTAAGGCGCGATTTTCCAATGACAAATACTGTCAATTCAATACATTTCAGTCAAGTTAAGGATAACTCAAGGACTCAAATAAAGGAATCTGACAATTGAAAAATCAGGTCTTATATAAATAAATGAACGGTACATAGTATCTACTATTACAACCCGTTCAATCACGCCACGCTCGTTCTTTATATTATTAACGCCACCGTTTACTCCACCCAAGGAAGAGAGGGGCATGTCTTGTCTGAATTACCCAGGCTATATCTGTTCTGAGGCGGAACCTAGAAAATGCACCAGGTTTAATAATAAACGTATTTAACTAAAATAGGGAATAAGCAAAAGGTCAATGAACAGGAAGCAAACATAACTTCTTTATTCGTTACATAATCTAACAAAAAAGGAAACATTTCTGCGGGAATGAGTAACGAGTCATACCTATGAACTATGAATTCTAAGAATTATCTACTACAAATTGCATGCATACGCAATTTGTAGTAGATAATTCTTACATAAAATATTTAAGAACGCAATAATTTGATACGTGCTTTGTCGTCAATATATTGCTTTAAGTTTCGTAGACGCTTATATACATGCAACCCTAAAAATTGGGTTGCGTTTCATTATATTCAGCTGAATCGTTTAACGCGAAGTGACTCTACCTAATTTTACGCATTTCCCTCTGTTTACACCCAACCACATCTGCATTGTCTTAGTGCTTATATCCTTCAGTGCGGATGTGTGCCCTAATGCGGCCACTCTCTAACCTGTCAAGATAATAATAAGCTAAAAGGCTGATACTGGCAGTAAATATGTATTTTTGTATTAATATTATTCTATTTATCTTCAGCCTAATATAAGAAAAATTAATACTTATTTTAATTATTTGCTCATTTTGGACAGTATGGAGGCAGCAATACATTTGTTTGCGGTCATATGGACCATTATTACTTTTATTGGTAGTCTTATGAAACACGACACTTTCAGTCCACAATATGTTATCTATCTATGTACACAACATGACCCCTAGCCAGCCAGGGTCAATGATGCCTGGGATAATGGTGGCCATTACTGTATCTGGAAAAAAAAATGTTACGTAGTTACAAGACGATGTAAGTTATGACTATAAAAAAAACCGGACAAGCGCGAGTGGGACTCGCGCACGAAGGGTTCCGTACCATTATCTATAAAAACGGCAAAAAATCACGTTTGTTGTATGGGAGCCCCCTTAAATAATTATTTTATTCTGTTTTTTAGTATTTGTTGTTATAGCGGCAACACAAATACATCATCTGTGAAAATTTCAACTCTCCAACTATCACGGTTCATGAGATACAGCCTGGTGACAGACGGACGGACGGACGGTTGGACGGACGGACGGACGGACAGCGAAGTCTCAGTAATAGGGTTCCCGTTTTACCCTTTGGGTACGGAACCCTAAAAATACCAATCGAATTGAGAACCTCCTCCTTTTGGAAGTCGGTTTAAGGTTAAAGGTTAATGTTAATTACCTATTATTGAAACGTTTGTACTTATTGCTGTGATGTTTGTTGGAGTGGTGTGTGGGGCGTCGATCACCGCGATACTTGAAGTTGCCGCCCCAATGCGGCTTGTTTTGCTTCTCCTGTAAAATAAACATACAATTTTATTTATTTGTGTATATGTCTTAACTTTCGACTTTTAAATTTGGACTGGATATCAGCTGCCGGGTCGGATAGTTTTAATAAAAATATGGATTGCAAAAATATTTTTATCAGTTACCTGAAAAGGATTATATCCGTTCCTGCCGTTGTTGAAGCGATTATAATTATGAAACTTTTTAACTTTTTTGTTCCGTCCACGGTCCATCTCGTCAGTGGCGTCTACGGCACGCTTTCTTTCTTCCCGCCGCTCCTCGAACACCTGATCGGAGATAAACTAATATTAATTTCGAATCACCCGGAGCGATACCAACGTCATCGATATGGAAGAAACAATAACAGACGGTCGACATCCTTTTGCGCGGCAGATAGCTTTATTATAGGCACAAAAACTATTTAACATTATTTAAATACTCGCAAACAGGTGTCTGAAACACAATCGATTCTAAATTCAATCGCGACATACCTGCCGCGAGATAGCGCTGTGATTTCCGTTCCAGGAAGCTACCGGCGCGCCGTAGCCGCGGTGCGATACTGCATTCAAGTGGCGCAGCGTCTCCAACGGCGTGGCCGCAGCGGGCGGCGCGACCGAGCCGGGCGGTGCGGCCGGCCCGAGCGGCGCGACCGGCCCGAGCGGCGCGGTCGGTCCGAGCGGCGGCACCGGTCCGAGCGATGCGGCCGAGCCGAGCGACGCGCCCGGCACGGCCTGGGTAGGGGACGGGCCGATTCCCGCGGCCGGCGAGCTGCGATCGCTGATCGGCGACATGCTGCTCACGCTAGTGTTGGGACTCTGTTCGGTTTCCCGGCGCTCCTCTTTTTCTTTCACCCTAAAAAGGAAAGCGGATTAATATTCAGGTCAATCGTTGCGATTACTCGAGTGCCGGCGGAGAGACTCACTCGTTGTTGGTGACTCCGTTGAGGCTGGGGCTGAGCAGCGGGCCGCAGCGCTCGCTGGACACGGTCCAGGCGCGCTGCATGCCCTGGGTGGTGACGGGGCGGCCGACGCCGGCGGGCTGGCGGCTGGGCTTGGGGCCGGCCTCGTCGCCGCTCGACTCGGAGTCGTAGGGCACGAGTCGCGCCGCATCGCCGCGGTTCATCTGCTCGTGCAGCCTCTCGAGCGGAGACTTGGCGACGCGCGGTAACTTGCCGACAGACGCAGACCTCTCGAGTGACCGAGCGCCGCCGACAATCGACCTCAGGTCGGACTCGCTCTTTGACGGCTTCGTCTTACCCTCCTCCCCGTTCTGTTTTCTAATCGTAAAGGTTACCTTCTTATCCCCATCGCCGTTTGTGATTTTAGTCGTCTGAATGACCCTCTCGACTTCGCCGTTCTGTTTCACTACCCAAGGTTCTGAGTTGGAGCTCGATTCTGAGGTCTTGTTGAGAGTGCCATTAAGGATTATCGGTTTCGAGTCTGACTTGGATGCATCGGTGGTTGTGCTGTTGGGAACAGGTTTCCTCTCCTCGTTTCTGTAGAAGGCCAGTTTGAGTGGGCTCTTGTCCCTGTTGAGTATATTGTCAGGCAGCTGCGGCCCGTACACTGCACTCGACGTGGCAGCGGGCGGGGCGGCTGCCTCCTCAGTTATGTTGTCCTTCTCAAAGAACATGATGTAAGTGTTTGTGCCCAGCACCGCGGACAGAGGTAAAGGCCGAACACAGCTGTCATCAAAGTGATAATAGTTGTTGTTTGGTGCTTGTCCTATTGCAGTATAATGTCCGCAATTTTGTGATGGTCCTAAATGGGTTACTAAACTCACCAATTTGTATGACTGCAAAAAATATTACAGTATAATAAGTAATTTATATAGAAGCATTTCAATCAATAACATGAAATATAATAAAGAAAGTTACCAGTTGTTGATGATTATTTTTGTTAAACATATATTTATTTAGAGCAATCTTCTTCCGAAATTGCACATGCTTTGATAGTTTGCCTCCGGCCAGTGAAAACCGTTTGAAGGCTATACAAAGCACCATGGGAGCATGTTCTACAAAAAATTGTTTTGTAGCTGATACCTAAAAAATAAAAGTTTGAGGTTAGCAAATTAGCTTTATATAAATCTTCTACTAACTGAAAATAACAAGACATCTTACTTTCTTATTACATGCTTCACACTTGTATCCTAAATCTTCTAACCTCTCACGGGAGAAAAATGAGTCTAGTGCTTCATCCAATGTAGAATGTTTTCTGATATCTAAAAGCAAATCCTGTAATAATAAAACAATTGTTTAAATCATAATAAACTATATTAAAGCACGCCCTGATAACCATCGACGTTAATAGATAGATAGATAGATAACTCATTATTGTAATTGTATTTTACAATATGATAATATTGTTACCTGAAAATGCTGATAAGTTGTTGATAGATGGTGGCATGCAAGGCATCGCACTGTCGACCGCAAGTAACCTCCCAGAATCTGATTCAAAGGGGTTGTCTCTTTACTGTACTGGTCTAATTTGTCGGAATTAATGAACCGAAGTAAGTAACACTTTTCCATAGCCTCCACCAGATACCTATAAATAAATTCATATTAGGATATACATATACTAAAATCTACAATATTAAGTTACTGCAAAAATAACAAGATGGCAAAAGCTAAAATAAATAAATGGAATGCAGGATATGACCCTATTTTATATTTTAGAGTCATACATATTACTGTTGAATATTTGAGAGAAACATACCTATATAGCCCTCATGTTTATTAAATTGAGTCAATGCTCTCAAAATGTTTTCAAAAACTTTAAGTAGGTTAATTGGAAGAAGGTTGATTCAAACTAGTTTTTTTAAAACATTGGTAATACCAAGCCAGAGGGCACATACAATCACAATCGTTTTTAACATAGCATTACACTATGTAGGCATCTTCTATCTCACTCACACCACAGATCTATTAAATAAGAAGAAGTGACATCATAATTGCTTTTAGGTGATACAAACATGTATCTACATTGATGGTGCTCAAGAGGCAGGTTTGTTGTTGGCCTCAATTTAGGGTTTTAATGTCAGACATTGCCTGACACTGGCCACATAACTGGAAATTGGATAATTGATAATATTTCACCTTAGAAATTCATGAGCATCTTCTTGTCTCCCTGGAGTCAGGTGCCGGCAGATAAGCCTTAACTTGGAGTACACTTGCCAAGGTTTAATTGGTGCCCCACCACTCTTCTGTGTCGCTATTAATGTGGCTCGCATTCCACATATAACACACGCTTCTGTAATTTAAAAAAGAAATAGTTGTGTTTCCAATTTACATTAACCATTGGTATATCTTCATACATTTGTCATACTTACAATAACAAATTTGTATGTATGAAAGAAGCAATTAATGTTATACATTATCATCAGATCTTCTTTAGATTGTCTTAATTTTCTCACTCTGGCACCAAATGGTTTAAGATAAAACATAACTAGCGGCATGAATCAGCATCCATGGAAATTTGTATCTCACATCTCTTGGAAGTGTGAATAACATTTAGTTCACATATTGGCTTCCACTGGATTTAGTGGATGATTGGTTTCATAATCTTACCTTGCTGATTACATTTCTCAGCATGAGCCCCTTCTGAGACCAGCCAGTTAGCAAAAGTAGGCACATGGTAGAGGGCCTGCAGGGTAGAATTCAAATAACATGTGTTCCCCACATTCTGCATGCCAGCCCCCGCCGCCCACGGGCTCTGCCATCCCAACTGTATCTTTTCAACAGGGAACAAGACCCTTTTGGGTTTTGGCAAACCATCCTCAACATTTTTATTGTTCTCTGGAAATCAAATCAATCAAACTATCATAGTAACACAGTCATGTCCCTTAAGAGCCAAGGAAACGTTTTTTAACACTAATTAAGGTGACTAATATTGGTAACAATATACATGTACTTGCACTTTAAATACATTTATACTATGGTACAGGCTCAAGGCCTGGAAAATCATAGTAAAATTGACATAGTAAAAGGTGCTAAGCTAACTATATCATGCAAAAAGGACTCAGTCATCCAGTCTGTAATATCCTCTGTATCCATTTACTTACCTACTGCTTTTTGTTTACAAATGTACCTACATATATATATGGGACTTCAAATAACAAAAAGAATCATACAACGCAACTTCACCTGCTGCCTATTATACCTACATATTTACAAAAAGTAGCTGCTGATCTTTACGCGCGACTGTTATTGACGAGTGACTACAAAATTCTAACCTCTAAATGATCTTATCGCGCATGTAGATAACAAACCACAATCTACGCCATAATACTATTGTTTCAAAATTAATAGTTACCTGATGATTGGCTAGCAGAACCACAATCTTTTTTGAGAAGTTTATTATCGTGCACTTGCTTTTTAGGTCGAATCACCACGTACTTAGACTTCAGCCCATCGAGAACATTGCTCTGATAATCGCCAGACTCTTCAAATTCAATCTTAGATAATAACACGCTTTTAGCGGACGAATAAAGTCTGCTGTCTAGTAAAGAGGAACTTTGGGATTCATCTGGAGTTAGCGATAAACGCAATGCGCTTGTTACTGGGTCACAAATGGAAGCGGGCATTTTACCTCCAAAAATGCACTATCACTATATCAAATCACAAAACAATCCATAATATAGGTTACTAATTCAATAGCACGAAATAACTTTAAAAAGTATTTATGTTTCTCAGTTTCGCAGTTAATAACCAATAAATCGCAATGGGAAAACGTAAAGAATTTTGACCATTGCCACCATAGATAATACACTATATATGAGAATTGCCACTGAACTGACTGCTGACTTCTCTCTCTCTCTTTCCCAAAGCAGCACGGCACGATTTTTTTTTTTTTAATTGTGTTTTACGGCTTTGGGTACTAGCCCTTTGAAGCCAGCACGGCACGACCGCGATCAGCGTGGCCACTACTTTTTCATGAAACTACCAAATTCGTCATGAAATACTACCTAAATACTCAAATCAAATAAAAAAAATAGTAAATAAACGCGATAGAATCCGTAAAATAGTTTTATTTCAATACCTAAATAGTTATCGAAAACGACTTCATTCCTAAGCGATGGTTTTCTAAAGACAGATAGTAATTTCGACTGTAAATAATAAAATCCTACCAGCATTTCGCGTTTATTACATCTATATAGTAATACTATAAAGTTGCGCTATACAAGAAAGTATGTGTTTCTTACGTCATAAATTGATTTACATTCGTTATAAAAGATTGACTAAAATAATTCTTTAATTTCCAAGAGATAAATTACTTCCCAGGATGCCACCCTCGGCCGTCGTCGTCGTCTTATTACGTCTTGACATAGACAATTTGATTTTTTATGAAATTATGTAATTTTATTAAGGCGTTAATCACTGTTGCTCTCTTTAATACATACATATACTCACGACTGTATCCCATGGGGGTAGGCAGACTACTTTGCCACATGCTACGATCCTGACATACCTCTTTTGCTTCATCTACAGTCATACATATTTTCATGCACTTCCGGTTGAGGGTGCTGCGGACTTGACCTTTTAACATCGTGAGGAAACCTGCACGTCTGAGGGAACTTGTCTAGTTCTCGACAGATGTGAAGTCTGCCAACACGCACTGGGCCAGCGTGGTGGACTATGGCCTGAAATCCCCCTCGCATTGAGGGGAGGCCCGTGCCCAGCAGTGGGACGTTAAAAGGGCTGTAGTAGTAGTAGTAGTAGCATGTTTCTATACTAATATTATAAAGAGGAAAGATTTGTATTTTTGTATGTTACCATTATCCTTAAAAACTACTGGACGGATTTCAAAAATTCTTTTACAGTTAGAAAGCTATATTATCACTGAGTAACATAGGCTATATTTATTACTAGAAAAAAATAGAGATCCTTAGAAATCTTTACTAAAACCAACCCAAGGTGTAAAAAATTTAGCCGTAAAATGTCTTTCATCGCATACGCTGCAGAAAGTATTGATGATAGAACAAAAAAATGTTCTACAATATCATAGAACACGTCAATATCTACAAAAAGTTTGCGAGACCATATGTCTAACTATTATAGTTATGTCACTATAAACTTTTTTATATTTTAAAAGTTGATAGAAATGCCGATCAAAATCAGACCATGTTATCCATACCTGTAGTGATATGACATATGTCATTTATCTTAGTTCTGCTGAATAAAGCCATATTACTATTATACTGGTTTTTATATTTTAAAAATTTATTCAGCAGAACATTCTATCATAATGGACAAGTTTCTGCGTCCAGGAAGACTGGATATTGATCCGTCAGATAGCTCAGCCTCAAAGGAATGGGAGCACTGGAAGCGGACATTTGATAGTTTCCTATCATTCTGCGGTAAGGATGAGAAAGTGGACAAGAAATTAGATTTACTCATAAATCATGTCTCTGCCAAAATATACGAATATATCAGTGACTGCACTAATTACAAGGACGCAATATGCACATTGAATAATATTTTTATTAAGCCCAAGAATATAATTTACGCTAGACATATGCTGGCTACTCGAAAACAAGAGAGTGAAGAAAATATAGATTCATACATTCGAGCTCTGAAATTAATGTCAAAAGATTGTAAATTTGAAAAAGTGGATTATGAGACGAATAAATGTGATAATATAAGAGATGCATTTATCTCCGGATTAAAATCAGCTAATATTAGACAACGATTACTTGAGAATCTAACACTATCACTCGAAGAAGCATGTGCTCAAGCATTGTCATTAGAAATGGCTGAATCCAGTGCACAGAACTATAATTCTACGACTTTAAATGCTGTTCAAGGCCAAGAAACAGTGAGGGCACCAACAGCTGCAGCATCTACTTTCAATAAGAAGTGTTTCTTCTGTGGTGGACGTATACATAAAAGGAAAGACTGTCCTGCTGTAGATGTTACTTGTCAGATTTGCGATAAGAAGGGGCACTTTGCTAATGTTTGTCGTAATAAGAAAGCGAATACTGTGGCAGTCGTTAAAAAGGATGCTACAACTGACACTTCAGCATGTATTATAGCAGCGTCACCGAATTCTCTTAGAAAAACTACTGTGTCAGTCTACATTCAAGGGATACGCGCTCAAGCATTAATTGATACGGGCAGCTCCATTAGTTTCATGATGATATTTTTTTCAAGTTATGTCGTTTAAAGAAGCAATCTAGTAATCAGACGATTTCAATGGCTTCTACTACACTTACGTCGCAGGTAGATGGTCGGACCTGCGTTTCTGCAAAAATTGGTCATCATGAATATAAAAACCTCAATCTTCTTATAGACAAAAATCTATGTGCTGACCTTATCATCGGTCATGATATATTAGAGAAGCATTCATCCCTTAAATTTAATTTCGGTGGTACAAAAGACCCCTTTGAAATATGCAGTGTTGCAGCGGCGTCTGTGCCGGCGCGGCGGTACCATTGTTTTCTAATGTTGGGAGTAACAAAAAAAGACTGCAAGCCCATTGCTATAAACACTCGAAGATATAGTCAGGATGATAAGGAGTTCATTAACGAAGAAATAAGGAAACTGTTACTTGAAGGTATCATTGAAGAAAGTACTTCACCGTGGAGAGCTCAGGTTCTTATTACAAAGAATACTAATCATAAGAAGCGACTTGTTATCGATTATTCTCAAACGATAAACAGATATACACATTTAGATGCATACCCACTCCCAAATATGGAAGAGTTGGTGTCACAAATATCAAAATATCGAATATTCAGCGCTATAGATTTGCAAAGCGCATATCATCAAGTCCCTATTCTGCCACAAGAACGCCATTTTACTGCTTTCGAAGCGTTGGGAAATCTTTACCAATTTCAGCGCATTCCATTTGGTGTAACTAATGGTGTCTCTAGTTTTCAACGAACTATAGATTGGGTCATCCGGCAAGAAAATCTAAAAGGGACCTATGCTTACTTAGATGATATCACCACATTTATAAATTCTCTTTATGCTCAATATTTATTGAGCATAAAGAGAATTTATAAAAAAAATTGGCAGCAACACGAAAATACGGCCTTACGCTGAACAAAGAAAAGAGTAAGTTCCATCAAGACTCTATTAATATTTTGGGATACAATATAAAGTACCATATTATTAGGCCAGATTACGATCGTTTACGGCCATTATTAAGTATTCCACCACCAAGCGATTTATCATCGTTAAGAAGGGTAATAGGAATGTTTGCGCATTATTGCAAGTGGATTCCAAATTTTTCAGAGAGAATCCATGGTCTAACTAACGCCAGATCATTTCCATTGAACAAAGAATTAATTAAGACATTTGAAGAACTAAAATCTGACATCGCAAAATCAGCTATTCACGCTATTGATAGTAATGCACAGTTCATAGTAGAAACTGATGCATCCGACCATTCAATCGCAGCCGCTTTGTCTCAAGCTGGTAGGCCGGTTGCATTTTTCTCGAGAATGTTGAATCATAGCGAACGCAATTATTCAGCTGTTGAAAAAGAAGCGTACGCAATTGTGGAATCGCTAAAGAAATGGCGTCATTTTCTCATTGGCAAACCATTTCAGCTCATTACTGACCAACGATCTGTTTCTTTCATTTTCAATAATGAATGAGAAAATACAGAGATGGCGTTTGGAATTAGCACCTTTTAAATATGACATTGTGTACCGCCCTGGAAAGCAAAATGATGTTGCTGATACGCTTTCACAGGTATGTGCTTCGGTGTCAATGCGAACAGAAAGACTAATATCATTACATGAAGCATTGTGTCACCCAGGTGTAGCGCGAATGGCTCATTGGGTAAAATCTAATCTATTCTGCAGAAGAAATCCGAAATATGATTAGATCATGCAAAATCTGTTCGGAAGTGAAGCTGAAGTTTTATAAACCTAACTCACCTGAACCAGTTTTAATTAAGGCTACCGCACCTATGGAAAGATTGAGTATTGACTTCAAAGGTCCAGTACCTTCTAATACGAATAATAAGTACATCTTGACCGTGATTGATGAATACTCCCGTTTCCCATTTGCGTTTCCGTGCTCTGATATGAGCTTGGCAACGGTAATTAAACGTTTAAATGAGATATTCATGATATTCGGGATGCCTTCTTACCTTCATTCTGATCGAGGAGCTTCTTTCGTATCTGCCGAAGTAAAGACTTTCTTGAATTCACGTGGAATTGCTTCCAGCAGAACCACACCGTATAATCCAAGAGGGAATGGATAAGTAAAGCGTTTCAAAGGTACTCTCTGGAAGACAGCTGCCAACCTTTCTTTAAACAATTTAAAATATTGACGTTACCTTCAATCTACATTTTAGAAATTGCAATGTTCGTGAAAATTTATAAAAAAATGTTTCCTAGTCTATCAGATGTAGCTCCTCGTGGTAGACGTGACGTCAGCCAGCTCTGTTTGCATTTATCTAAGACTGCACTTATGCGTAAAGAGCGAAGGCTCCCGGACCGCTACCGGGATTTTATTTTGTAGCTCGGGAGAATGTAGTGATATGACATATGTCATTTATCTTAGTTCTGCTGAATAAAACCATATTACTATTATAATGGTTTATACCTTTGTATTAATTCTTATCCAAATAAATTATTTCGTATTCAAGACTGTTTCAGTACCTGTCGATTACTTTTAGAATTATTGAAATCGGACATTCCATTCAAAAGATATTACGAAATTAAAAATGTCATTATAAACAAAAAATACAGGCCGACGACGCGCCCGCGCGTAACGCAGCGTAGCGAGCAACGCGGTGAGAGAGCGGGCAGTGGCGGGCACCGAAGTGCGGGAGAGGTGTGCGTAAGGAAAGTGTTCTTTTCTCATGGGCAATTGTATGTTGCTCTTTCTCGAGTAGGTTTTGCTGCCACCTAACAAATACCACTGCCAACATAGTGTAAAGTGAAGCTTTAAGGTAAAAATATTACAAAATAAAAATGTACACCCGTGCGAAGCCGGGACGGGCCGCTAGTCAATAATAATAGTCTTTCTTACATCAAATTTAAATAAAAAGGTTAAATTAGTAGTAAATTGTCTTAATATAATATTTAATTATTTAAAGTCATAATTAGTTTTCGTTCGTCACAATAAGGCGCAAAGTCGATACTATTCTCATTTGAATCGCATAGTTAGTACGTAATACGTATTTACATGATCTTAAGACTAAGATGGCGGATCTAAGGTAAACCATTATTTCCAACCTTCAGAAAAATCGCCGCAGAGCATTACGAAGAGTGGGGTCCTTATAATAGGGGTACTCTAGAGGATTTTACGTTTAAGGTTCTTCCCCGTCAAATATCGCCTATATACAAAAATAGCGCCCTGAGCCTAACTCGTTTCTATTTAACAGCTCATAATTAGTAATAAACATATTGAACTAAACGATTTACTTTTAATCCATGTGTAATGCTGTTCAATGCTAATGCCTTTTTTTTTTAATGGACTACTCTGTTGGCCTTTACAGCTTCACCGGAGGAAGTGCCAATGCCAATAGTCATAGTAACTGTTATATTAGCGGTTTTAGAAAAGTATAGTTGTAGTGATATAAATAAAGCTGAATAAAGCCATATTACTATTATAATGGTTTTTATATTTTAACAATAGTTTTCATTCAATAACGTTCGTTTTTATTCCAAACAATAATTCCGGGTTATTTTTATTTAGTCTGAACCATTTTTATGACTAAGCTAAATTATATCACGTTTATAGTATTTCTTTATTTTTACAAGGACCCACAACTAAACGCAGTTTTATTACTTTCTCTGTGTTCTTTGTAGTGTAGTGATGCCCGACATGCGCAAAAAACATGGAATATTAGCCGATGCGAATGCGTATGAGGAAAAAGCTACAATTTCAAAATTGAAAACTAAATTTAAAAAAACTGAGCCGTCGCGCGACGCCTGGCAGATGTGAAACAAAACATAAACTAGTAGCGGCGAGTGAGCGGAGTCAGCCGGTGGGCGGAGTCTAAGCGGTGGAAAGAACCGAGGAGCCGAGGAGTACGAAGCGTGGCCGCACTTAAAACTGTACTTTATTCGTTAAGTTATAAGGTTGATTTCATTTTGTTGTGGCGAAGCGCTCGCCACGCCAAAAATCAGGTTTACCCCTCGCCTATCACATCAATAATAAAAATAGCTGCTTAAAAGAAATGTACCAGAAAACCTGGGTAGAAAGAAGAATGCCAGCAGACGTAATTCTATAACAATCTACAAGTGTGAGTGCGCATATAGTTGGCTATTAAGGACGTAGAAAAAAGAACAATATTCCGACAAAATCTTTAAATTATTACTTACATCAAGATTTACAACATGCCCTGAAAACTGTTTTTTTTTTTTACAATCGCATATAAATCAATTTGCAAGCTACATCACTAACATATAGTCAATCTGCAATCAGTCCTCCCACAGATTAAAATCAACATCTGTATTCTGTGTTCGCCACAGATCACTTCTATAGTTATAAGTTAGAAGCTCTTTTTATAGTTTGTCTAATAAATACTACTATTACTATAAATTGTAATCCGTGATTGTTATCAGTCTGATTGAACTTTTGAATACCATTTATTTTGCGTTTGAGTAGTCATTTGCGTTTAACTTAGTCATGGTTCTAGGCCATAATATTCAAGATGGTCATAGGACCCAAGATGTTAAAATATCTGACGATGTAACGTTTGCAACGATGCTGCTTACAAATAATACTTTGGAAGGCTTGTCTAAATCTGGTTTTTATAAGCCGTCGCCGATTCAATTGCATGGTATACCTTTAGGCAAATGTGGATTTGGTAAGATTTGACAGATTAGTGTACCTACCTATACTTAATTAAAGTCACTTGGCCACAAAATACTATAATAAATAACTTTTCTTCCAGACCTTTTACTTGAAGCTAAATCTGGAACTGGCAAAACGGCAGTTTTCATTGTGATAGCCTTAGAGAAAATTGACCTTAGCAAAGGCTTACAAACAGTTATCTTGGCACCCACCAGAGAAATTGCAGCTCAAATATGTGATGTCACCATTCAAATTGGTTCAGGACACAAAAGTGTGTATTATTTTATATTTAGCTAGCTTAATAAGGTTGTTTTATGCCTTGGTGAAGGCTACTTGTTTTCTCTTCTATTCCTTCTATCTAAATATTACTCGCAAGTGTCATCACAATTGTTTTTGTTTGTGTACTATAATATCATGAAAATTACTACTACTGAGGTGGAACTAACCTGAATTACGCTACACTACATTATTATTTTACTATATGTCACTGAACTAACAACATTTGTAAATTCAATTCAATTCAATTTATTTAATAAATAACTTATGTAATTTGTAAATTACAATTATTGTTGCAGCTCTAAGTGTTGAAGTGGTTATGGGGGGTCTACCAGTGCAAGATGATATAGAAAAATTTAAAAAGAAAACACATGTCATTGTGGGCAGTCCAGGAAGGCTGAGGCATTTGATCCAAGATAAACACATAGATGTATCAGCTGTCAGACTATTAGTTCTTGATGAAGCTGACAAACTAATGGAGAAGAGTTTCATAGCAGACATTAACTATATATTTTCAACTCTACCAAAACAAAAGCAAGTCATAATGAGCAGCGCTACATACCCTGATTTGCTGAAAACTGTTATTCATAAATATGTTCAAAATGCCCAACATATTTGTCCGGACAGTACCAGCATATTGCTAGGAATCAAACAGTTATATACAGTTGTCAAAAGCAATAGTAATATTGTGATGCAAACTCAGTATAGATTTGAGGAATTGTTAAAAGTGTTATCTAAAAAACAATTTAAACAATGTCTTATTTTCTGCAACTATCAAGTAAGAGTAGGGGAGGTGTTTAAAATGTTAATGCGGAAAAAATGGCCAGCTGAACAGTTGCATGGTCAACAAGAACAAACCGATCGTTTGGAAGCATTAAAAACACTCCAAGAATATAAATGTAGAATTTTAATATCAACTGACTTAGCTGCAAGAGGTATAGATGCTTCAAATATAGATCTAGTCATTAACTTTGAACCTCCATATGAATGGCAAACATACTTACACAGAATTGGAAGAGCTGGTAGATATGGATCATATGGGACTGCAATTACTATACTAAGTGAAGGAGAAGAACAACTGAAATTTAAAAAAATATTGGATGGAATCAATGTTTCTTTAGACTTGAGGAATTTATGGGATAACATCGAATTTCAGCTTGAAAATACAACCACTGCTGCTACAAATGAAAAAAGTCCAAAGACAATCTTAGTTGAACCTGAAGACACTGATAATGAAGTTGTTGATCTGTTGGATGCATTAACTCAAGATGGTGTTAATAGCACCAACGTAGTTAATTTTGAAGACTCAAACCAATTATTAAATAATACTGAGAAGTATGAAGTTCATTCTTTTGATGAATTATTGGCTTCATTTGGTGCTAATGAGGAAAACAGTGATGAAAATTGTATTTATAAACATGTCACATTCAATAAAAGATCCAATTGTAAGTCTCCTATTTCTATAACAAATAATTTGATAATTGATACAGAGTTAGATGAGGGTTTAGAGCAAATAGATCAAAATATAAGCAAACTTAGCATAGAAACAAATAATCAGGGTATGTTAAAACATAGCAGGACTACGGAGAATCAGGGTAACACAAACAGTAGTAACAAAATTGAAAAGACAGACTGCAATAAAATATTCACTGATTTAGATGTCAACAGAGAAGACACAAGTAAGGCTCTAGAAGCTGCTGGTCTTCCAACATCATTTGGTAGAAATGGAAGAAGCCAAAAAATATCAGAGGTGAAATGTGCTACTAAAAATATAAGTTACAACTATCATAGAGCAAACTTAACACATGCTTCTAAATTAGGATCTTTATGCGGCTCTAGTAATTCTAGTGAGGATGCGATGTATGATGATGATGGGTATAACACTTCACAGAATACCAATTCCCATTGGAATAATGTTGCAGTTCCCAATGATATAATGAATAACTATAAGGAAAATCGTTCTTACACACATGGTGTTCAAATCAATACTCATACAGATTTGGCTTATCAAAACTATATAATGTGGTATAGTCAGTTCAAAAATTATATTAAACAAGTTGAAAGGACTCTCTATATTGAAGAGCTTCAAGAATAGAATAGTATATACATGAAATGTACCTATTAGTTGTTTTCAATTTTATACTTTAGTCCAAAACATAATAATGGAAATAAATTTGGCCTGTAAAAAATAGGAGTCTTTCAATAATAGACATACAAGTTTTATTTACTGTATTGCTTTTGATTTAAAAGCTATCAATCATCAATTTGTAATAATCTTAAAGTAAGTACTTGACTTTGCATAACATGAAGAGTGTATTTCTTAATGTTACTGGAGTCCAACAGTAATTTATAAGCTGAACACGATATTTATATGAAGGCTGCGTTACTACTGTAAGGGTTGACAGATAATTAGTACCCACTTCCTAATTTTATTGTAAGCATGATCTTTTAATTTCTAAATTGATAGCTCTTCATCTATTATACTATATTAAAAATGAACCTTCCAAATTTATAGTAAATATAATACATTGACATTTCAGATCACACATTTTGTAGTGAAAATGATATTGCGGAAGGTTTGTAGATGGATTTAAATTTCTATCAATTTGGGAGTCTAGGTGAGGTGTACATTGGTAAAACTATAGAAGCTATTTAGCTAGTTTGTGTATATGTATACCAATACTTTAACTAGTTACTTCCTATCTACTTAGGACAAACTAGAGGTTCCATACCATTGCTCGGGTACTAAAGTTTGAGAGGATTGCCACAAGTTTAGATTGGCACTGTTCATTACAAGTTATTATTTACAATTATATATCAAATAATGAAATAACTATAAAATGTTTTGATTGCATTAAAAAAAATCGTATTAAAATTAAACTATAAAATATGTATGTGGGTACTTTCACAAATAACAGTATTTTATTTCTTATTAATTAATTCCGGAATTGGAATATTTTTTAGGTTTATATTTCCATAATCTGAAATTAGGAATTTGCTATCTAATGAAATCTATATTTAACAAACATCATTTTAATATTTTGAATTTACAATAAAAATACTTATATACTTAATTTAGTCTTAACAGTAAACTTTAAATAAGGTATATATTATGTATTATAAGTACTAATACCAATTGCCACTATTTTCCTTAATAACTAGAATACAATATATAATAATAATTTATTCATGGGACTAGGGTCCCCGTCCGGCTTAAATGTCGCAAACAGACAGAATGGTGCTAATTATGTTGGCACAGCACCAACCAACAATTTAAATAAAATTGACAGCACTAATATCATTGTTGTATTGCTCATACATTACGTCTGGGAGAGGGAAGGCTAAACACTTAATTAGGTGCCAATAGAATCAGCACCAATGGAAGGTTTCAAAGCCGTTTTACCGGCATGACACAATTTCACCATAAAACAGTTATGACATGGACAGATCTACGCTCGGTTTTAATCAAACTAAAATTCGCTTGCTACGCTTAGTCTATGATTTTGTTACGTATTAGACATGTGGCATTATTACAACGCAACACAATAGAATAATAAGAATTAAATACAGTCACTTAAAAAAAATACATGATTAGTTATTGTACTTACTTATCTATACTTAATATTATAAAGCTGAACAGTTTTTTTGTTTGTTTGGTTTAACACGCTAATTTCAGGAAGTACCTACTGGATCGAATTGAAAAATTCTTCTTGTGTTGATTAGTCCATTTTTCGAGGAAGGTTATAGGCTATTTAACATCAAGCTACAACCAACAGGGGAGCAGCAATGAAAAATATGGCAAAACTAACACCAATTTTTACTATAGTTACGCAAGTGACGAAAATAAATAGGTACAGTGGCACTTATAAGTCGAGTACCTTTCTCAATTAATAATATGCTCTATTTTCACAGTAATACAGTCCGAGGCGTGCGACTCCGCTTAATTACTGCGCTTGCTAACTTGTAACTGAACTGAACACAACTAGTTCAATACAAACTTGGATAGAGATGATAAGTTATGACATTAATCATTCTTTTCATGTGTTTCTGAAAAAGAAAAGGCAATTGTATATTACTTCTGCTTGTCTTGTGATGGTAATAAAATCACCTGCATAACCTGAAAATCTAACTGAAACTCTCCAGCAAGAAGCTTATCTTTTTTAACTTTCTGATCATCCTACTATATCACTGCTATACCTTAAATTACATTAAAGCAAATATTTATTTACCAGAGGTCTCCTCTTCGTCGGCATCAAGTATATCGGCACAACAAACAGAATAGCAGATGAGAGACAGAAATCCTAGAGGCAGGCCAAACACTAATGCCGTCAGGACAGGGTTGCCACGCCACATATTAGTCAGTGTGGTCCTAGCTTCGAAGAATCCTCTATAAAGCCGTAATGGCCAAGTATTGCCTCCATATGTCTGAAAAAAAGGCAATAGAACTAGAGTCCCCATATGGAACCAATGAAATAAGCCTCTAATCTAAATTAAAAATTTAAACACTTACAGGTGCTAATTGATTATGTATTTGGTCAAGAAATATAGAAACTGCTTCTGGTGTCATCAATACAGGATCATCATCAGGAATGTGATAGTGTCCAGTGGTGGAGTTCAGCACTATTAAATGGGGGACAGACATATCTGTCATGGCAATAGAATTTGCTAACTCTGGTGTTCCCATCCAGCCAAACTGGAATCTACTATGGAGTTCATGCTTTTTCTTCCTGAAATAAATATTTATGCATTAGTTGCATGTCTCTACATGTCTCATTTCACCACCTAAATTGGCATTAATCAGTACTTACTAATGTGTTTTGCAAGGATATTTGAAATAGATCATGACTCTATGAATTTGGGGACATGTTTATTTATATACCTAATTTACTATATTTCTCATTTGTGTTGTTCTTGAGTGTGAAGCTCACCTAATGGCAGTAAGTCAATGCAAAATGCTGGATTATGGTCTGAATTTCTCTCCCATTGAGCTGTCGTGTAGTCAATATAATATCAATTAGCCCCAACCAGCCTATTATATTGGAATCATAGTATGTGCATTAACAAAACGAGGGTGCACTGCAGTTGCACCTCTGTCTGCCTCTTTTGGGCAATACAAGTGTGAGGATATATTTGAGACAAATACATTTGAACTTAAGATTTAACATGAAGATTAGAACAAAGGTCCCGTACGGGACTACAAGCTTAGGTGATATTCAAATGCAAGTCGCAAATTGGCCCCAACTCAGCATGTGCTGGTTGTAAAACAACCAGCGCTGGTCTTCCGTCGGAGCCGCTTGGTGACTTCACGGCACAGCCATACTGACAGCCTAATCATAACTAACGAACGCCATATAATGTATAAGTGTTAAGGTAGGTGCATAAATACCTGTGGCTTATAAATTAAAATCATGTGAGTAAACTCAAGTAAAATAAATAAAAAAAAAATACCTAGGTACAGTATAATATGCATATATATAATAATATGTCTTCATACATATATCACATACAGACATGTAACAACCATCGACTCCCTTACATAGCACTTGTGTCATGTCTTAGAGTTTCTTGTTCCTTCTAATGATCGTAAAGAAATTGTTTTAACTTGTTTCTAAATCCATGCATACTTTGCGGGTTCCGTAAAGGCGGTGGAATGTTATTCCAACACTTGGATGCAGTGTAGCGGAAACTACCTCTGAAAGCGGCTGATCTATGCCGTTGCGACGTAAGCTGCATCGCACACTGCCGGGACCCATGTGACCTTAGGCTCGACACCCAAGACAGTTTTTGATAAAGATATGTTGGCGCTTTATGTTTGATGACTCCAAAAAGAAGGCAGGCTAGATGTAGTTAGCGACGATGTCTCATTTTGAGAATTAAATGTTTATTTATTTGAATGTTATACTTACATAATAATTCCTTCAATCATGTCTTTGAAGTCTCTCTCTGTTTCAGTGATTTCATTCAGCTTATTTTCAGAAACTATAGCAATCACAATATATTTCTCCATATCCATAAACTCATTAATATTAGAAAATGTGATTTTTGGGAAAAATTCAAATCTTTCAGCATTAATCCACTTGTCCAATGTCACATTTAATGTATCCTTGTTGCTTAAAATGTTTGGCTTTGCTGTAAACACAAGTTTAATTTATTATTTATGTATTTAGATATAATAATATAATTATTGTCATATGTGTACCTTCAAAGAAATATGCCTCATCTGCTTTATAGACAAACACGGTAGTTTCATTTGGTGGGTTAACATGATTCTTAATCATTTCATGGGACATGGCATAAAACCATGCATGGGGCTGGTACTTTTCAGCATGCATTGTAAATGTTTCCTGAAATTGTTAGTAATATTTGCATATGAACAAGAAATGAATATGTAAATTCATAATTTTACTTTTTAATTCTTCACTATCCATGGAGCTTCCAAAATGAGATCTATATAAATAGGTACTTACTATAACTTATGTTACCTACTTAATAATATGTTTATGTATGCATACAAAATACTTTATTGGTACCCATAATAGTCCTTGCTGTTTCCCAACAAATCCAAAAAAGACTGGATGGGTTTCCTTTAAGAAGCTGATGTTATCTGCTTGAGATACCCTCTGCACGGCAGGCTGAGACATGCGTAATGCATAGTTAACCATGTCCTTTTTCAATCTCTCCCCGGTGTACTCATGATGATAGGAACCTTTGATACTGAACCAAACAAATGTATATTGTCCTTTTAGTGTGTTGATTATAGTTTCATTACAATAATCAATATGTGTAAAGACAAAACTTACAACAAAATTGTTGGGTATGCCCTGACTTTGAAATGTGTCGCTACAGCATTGAAACGGGTGCAGTCAACCTTGGCTACTTTAATGTGAGTGTTATATAGTGACTGAGCAACGTGTGCCCAGTCTGGCTCTATACGGCGACAGTGTGCGCACCAAGGCGCGTAAAACTTCACGAACCACATGCCATCAGTGCTGATATCTAGGAACTTGTCACTCAATTCTAAAACTCTCGACGATGATACTCCGCATAAAGCTAAAAAGAGTTGCAATTATTTTAATTATTGATTACCAACAAACATATACCAGAAAGTAAATACTACAATCTCCAGTTACCTGTTATGAACATAAAACATTGTGCAAATAAAAAATGCATTGTTTTATAAAATACAGAGGAGGTACTAATATTTTCAACGATTAATTACATTCACACAAGATTATATAGGCGTAATGGGCGGCGTATTTTTGAAAAAAATGATGTGTAAACGTAAAATAATAGTAAAAATTATAAATCTCCAATCGAATCGATAAACATAAACATGGGTTTAGTGATGTGCGTTAACATCGACTACTTGAACAACAGATTTCGTAATCGACTAATGAATTCAGACCTAAACGGAGTTGTAGTAGTAAAAATCTCCATCAGCTATTCTTTAGGAATTGCTTCTCAGCCTACACGATATTATGGGTGGGCGTGCGTGACCATTACGCGTGGAGGAATACCTATGTCTTAGCGCATCAGTTTAAACTAGTATATTTATTAGTGATCTGTGGTCTAAACAGTAAACACGCCTTTAGCTGTATCCGCGACTTCGCCCACATGGTCTTTATGGAGAATAACCTTAATTATTTTTCTAAAATAAAAGTTGTCTAAGATACTCCTTGGGCCGTATATAGTCATATGCATTTGGTAAAAAGGTGTTATTTTGATATTAAAAATAGACACTCCAATTTTATTTATTTGTATGTATGTAGTATAAATGTATAGATGGTAGAATAAGCCAGCACTATTCCAGCAATACTCGATTGTGTGATGTCAGACTTCTTTTGCTAAACAAATGAAGTGATGAAAATTAATGAAAAATAGGACGAGGAATAGCTACATTTGCAATTGGTGGGTATTAGCAAAATCAAATTCAATGTATTTATTAATAATAAAAAAAAGGGTGATAAAGGTGGTGTAAGATAGTATTTCACTTAGCATGGGTACCATGACATTTGATACGTTCCAATACACTCACTATTTACATAAAATCTAATAAATATACATTTTTAATAATCACCGATTAATTTCCAAAGCAAACTATAATGCTTTATTAGATTCAAATTGTATTTAAATATGCGTTTGTACATTTAAAGCAAATTAAAAAAGGTACAGAAAAAATATTATCCTAAAATTAGAGGCATGAAACGAAACGTTTAATGATAGGGATTGACACGTAGTAATCGGCAAAAACAAATAATCGTGTAATAATCAGCAAAAATAAATGCCGAAAAGAACAAAGAAGACCGTTTTAAACAGACAAGCCCGGGAGTTGGTTGTCCGCTTGCGGGAATACTTTGAGAGGGAGCGAGAAAATGGCGGTCCATTAATATCTGTCAATTATTATTTGTCTGTTAGTGGATCGAGTTGCACAGGCACTTGACATTGGGCGTAATACAGTGTCAAGAAGCTTTACATATAGGATCGGAATCGGATAAGTGTTCCTGTTCAGACAGATAGCAAATAAATGTATGAATAATTTAATATAATTATTTTTTTATAATCGATTAAAGGTTAACCGCAATTTTACTCGATAATCAAATCACATTAGTTAATTATGCATGGTCACCTCACTATAGAGTTTATTTGACATGTGTCACCGTATCCATGCTTAGTGAAATTCACCTATAAATGCATTCAAGGAACTGAGTATCGATATATGGTATCCATTAGTTTTGTGCCCATAAGAACATCTTGCACCGTACTCATTGTCTATGGTTCACAAACAAAAAAATTCCTCTAACTCTATGGTTTTGTGAAATAAAAATATGGCGCAGACGGATTTGTGATTCCTGATTTTAATTGTGGATCAATTTACTAGAGTGCGTAAATATTATAATGCCAAAATATGAAGTAGATATTGTGATTCTTTGTGAGTTATTATTTATTATGTATTAGATTCAGAATGTGTTTGTCATAGATTGTCTTGAATTGTGATAAATGATAAACGAAACTACTTGATTGCATTTTGTCAAATATATACCTATTGGGTTTCCTCGTAATCGCTACAGGTGAGCGAATTTACTTAACAATCTTTTTTCTGTGTTTTAAATGTTACTATTTATGTACAAAAAATAATTAGTATTGTAGGACGGATGTCACTGTGATTCACCTGTAAAACAGACATAGAACTACTAATCCGTACCTTGGTATCTATTCTAAAATGTAGGTCACGAAATTTAATATAAAAAGTACCATTTACTGTTGTTGATAGGTATCTCAATAATATGTAAGTACCCATCTAGGTAGCTATCTATGTAAATAACACTAGGCCTGTCACTAACTTATGAATATCACTTGAATTCACAAAATATTTAGGATTTATTTTTATTCTGTATCTAATTTGTTGTGTAATTGAAGTATAAATGTTTATGAAGATCTACATAATAATGTTGGTTGTGGGTTTGATCCCTATCAGTGGCAAATTTCGGAAATGCTAGTTTCAATTGCTAACTAGGTAACTGTTTTTGCCCCCAAATAATGTATAATACCACAACCAACTGGCGTTTAACATAAAGTAATTATTTAATGGGTGCATTAATATAAGTTATAATTTTTTAATTGAAACATCCCGCTGCTGGGCATATGGTTCTTCCACAAGTAATCATAATGGACAAAATGATAGGCCTTGGTATGTTTGTCCATATGGCCAATTAAATACAGCATGCTCATAATTTCCTCAAACATAACATTGTTAATTTTTCTGCTTCTTGAGTCTCTTACAGAGATCTGTTTATGCTCTATGTTTGGAGGGTCATCAAGTGTATACATCCCAAATTTTCATGACAGGTTTCGTATTACATCATTAAGTAAGATATGGTTGTTAACACTAGCCACAGAATACCTAATTAGCGTGCCTTATGGCCAAATTCGGTAACAATCTTTACTGGCCGGTGGCAAGCAAGTGTGTAATGCTTAAGAGTATGGAGGTGGTTTCATGTATCTAGGCAGCATACAGGTCTCTCCTGCGTCTTGTCTACATGCTTTTTCACTCATCCTATTATTTTCCTAGGACATAGTGAGCTATGAATAATAACTGCAGTACAGTCAGCCCAGGCGCTGGTGGGGGCCCATATGATACTAAAATAGCTGGTCTGTATGATTTGCTTGACACTCTCGGCTCGGGACATTTTGCTGTTGTGAAACTCGCCCGCCATGTCTTCACCGGCGAAAAGGTGGCAGTTAAAGTAATTGATAAAAGTAAATTGGATGAAGTCTCAAAATCACATTTATTCCAAGAAGTAAGTATATTTCTTGATTATATTATGTGTGCGGGCAATATTATAAGTAGACTCATATTTATGCATTTTATTCTATTGTCTCAGGTCCGCTGTATGAAGTTAGTGCAACATCCAAATGTAGTGCGTCTGTATGAAGTAATAGACACACAAACCAAGTTATATTTAATACTAGAATTAGGAGATGGTGGCGACTTATATGATTATATTATGAGACATGAGTCTGGTCTATCGGAATCTCTCGCTCGTGATTATTTTCGTCAAATAGTGCGCGCTATCTCATATTGCCACAGGTAGGTATTATTTATAGATAAACCGTGTACCTCACGAATATTGATGTTGTATATTACATTTGAATTCTAATGTATGTCTTTGATACTGTTTCAGATTACATGTTGTCCATAGGGATTTGAAACCAGAAAATGTAGTATTTTTCGAAAAATTAGGATTAGTGAAATTGACTGACTTTGGGTTTAGCAATAAATTTTGTCCGGGTCAAAAGCTAGAGACGTCATGCGGATCTCTAGCATACTCGGCACCTGAAATACTTCTCGGTGACTCTTACGACGCACCCGCAGTCGACGTCTGGTCCCTCGGCGTTATACTCTACATGCTCGTCTGCGGGCAAGCACCCTTTCATGAAGCCAATGACAGTGAAACATTGACTATGATAATGGACTGCAAATACACCATACCATCACATATGTCAAATTCTTGTAAAAGGTAATTAAATTCAGGATAGTTGGTTATGATCTAAAATACGTAATTTGCTACTGGACCAAGGTGTTTGTTTGCATTTACAAAAGCTGCTTGCATATATTGTTTTCTTATATTTACGCGAATACTATGCATTGAAATTAAACTATTTTACGGATTTTATCGCGTTTATTTACTATTTTATTTTCCCGACGTTTCGGCTGCTTTACAGCAACCATGGTCACGGGGGGACTGAGGTGTTAGACGTCCTGATGTCATAGTTAATAACTGGGTACCCTCATATTTAGTTGTTGTTTGCGGTCCGATCCACGCAGAAAGTGCTTACGGTGTCCTGAGGTCTTGCAATGGTACACTTGGTTTTGGATTTAATCATATTGATTACTGGATCCCAAGTTGGTGGTAGCACCCAGCCATCTTCCCTATTGAAATTAGGATGTTTTTTAATTTCAATGGCCTCACGTATCATCCTTGGTCGGAGTCGGTGTTCTTTAGCGAGGATATGCGGTTTATCAAATCTGATATAATGGCGGGTGCGGTCCTGTACATGTTCACAGATTGCAGACTTCGTGGAGCGTCGGTATTTCACGTCAGCTATATGTTCTTTTACGCGGGTTTTAATTGATCTTTTAGTTTGTCCTATGTAAGAGAGCCCACATTCACAATCGAGTTTGTATACCCCTGCATCTTGTAGAGGAATGTGACACTTGACAGGTGGTAAAAACTGACTAATCTTCTTCGGTGGCTTGAAGTAAGTTTTGATTGAAGCCCGTTTCAAGATGTAGCCAATCTTGTCTGTGACACCTCTTATGTATGGTAGTACAGCAGGTAGACGCTCAACTGTGGCTGGTTTCACTCGGTCACTGTGATGGCGGCGTGGGACCCGAAGCTTGTTGTCATGCAATACTTGCTTGACATGGTGGATCTCGGCAGCCAGGTGTTGCTCATCACAGATCCCTTGTGCTCTCTGAAACAAAGATTTACCCACGGTAGCTAACTGTGTTGGATGGTGGTGAGATTCACCGTTTAAGTACCTATCGGTATGGGTCTTTTTCCTATACACGGTGTGGCCTAAGGTGTTATCAGGATTACGGATTACTAAAACATCTAAGAAAGCTAGAGTATTTTTGGCCTCTAACTCCATTGTAAATTTGATTTTAGAGTGTATGGAGTTAAGATGGTTTAAAGCAGCCGAAACGTCGGGAAAATAAAATAGTAAATAAACGCGATAAAATCCGTAAAATAGTTTAATTTCACTGCTTGCATATATTTTAGACAAAAATTTAATAAATTACAGGCTTATAGGAAGAATGTTAGTGAGGGAACCCGAGAAACGGGCAACACTAAACGAAATAGGCACAGATCCTTGGGTTACAGCTGGTGAAGCTGTGGCTGTGGAGGATTTTGACACCCCACTAGTCTCTAAAGAGCAATTGTCGGAGGACGACAGGTCAGCCATTGTGCAAAGAATGGTGAATGGCTCGATCGCAACCAAAGAACAGATCATGGAATCGCTGGACATGAATGAATACAATCACATCACGGCGACATACTACCTCCTAGCTGAGAGGAAACTCAGATTAAAAAGGTTAGTTATCTTATCAGACATACAATTTTCACAGCTTTTGTCTGGTTTCTTAGTGCTTATTGTGTGGTACTACATGTTCCAATTTGCATAGAACACTATTGTAGCCTACCTATACTTGGTCAAAAGTAAGCTTGTGTAGAGTAAGTCAAGTTACTCTGTGCAGACATCAAACCTTCAATTTCAATTTTTGTAAAGCCCACGTTTTATCGACAATAGGATCCTAATCGTCGTCGCACTAACCTCCGTCGTAGTCCGTCATAACGTCAGGTAAAAGATATTAGCCCACAATTTATTTTAATTAATTTGCCATGCCTTATTATAAATTGTTACATCGATATATAGTATATGACACGTGTACGGTCGCCGAGTATGAAAGCGTTCGTCCCTCAGCAGGTCTGCGGCGTTGCGGCGCGGCGAGGCTGCGCGGCGGCCGGCGGCGCTGGGCGTGCCGCCGCCGCCGCCGGGCCCGCTTCCGCCGCGCGCGCCCGCGCCGCCCTCGCGCACGCCCCAGGACGCGCCGCCGGTGAGCGATTCGGCAAACATTTATTGCCGCTGCTAATTTTTCAAATATGCTATGGCGTCGGTGGAGTATGATCGCATTCGCCTTTCCAGAGGTTACGAAAGTGCAGCATCGTGCGGGAGGAGGAAGACGACGAGGAGGGCGGCGCGGCGGGCGCTTGCGGCGCGCGCGCGGGCGATGCGCGGCGCGGCTCGCGCTCGGAGGGCCGCCTGCATCTGGCCGCGCGCGCCGCGCCAGCGCCCGCGCCCGCGCCGCCCCGTGCCGACGAGCCCGCGAAGGTAAACCGTCTACTTTTCCGGAGGTCGTCCTAGGCTTTTAGTTTTTTTCTACCGGGGAAAATTAGATTTGGGTAAGGCCCAACGGGAAAATGTTGCATTCGAATTTCGCCTATACCGATGGTCGGGTCGCTTTTATTATGGCGATTTGGAGTCGCGGAACGAAACGGGGACCCTCGCTTCGTCGCGATGGCGCTCGATCGCGTTTTGCCGCTCCGCAGGTGAACCTCGAGGACGAGAGCGGCGCGGAGACGGGCGGCAGGCCGCCGCCGCGACGCCAGCGGCCGGAGTGCCGGCGGCGGCGCAATCGCGCCGGATCCTGCTCGTCCTCCGACCTGTCAGACGACGACTCCGAGAAGAAGAAGCGCGCAGCCGAGCGGGCCGACGCACCGCCCGAGCGCGCGCGCCGCGACTCTCACGACGACTCCAGCGACAGTCAGGAGCGCGGGCCCGGCGCCGGCGCGCTGGGCGGCGGGCGCGCGCCCGCGGCCGCCGCGCCCGCCCCGGCCGAGCGCGGGCGGGGGGCGGGCGGGGAGGGCGGGGCCGCCGGGGCGGCGGGCGCGGCCGGGGCGGGCGGGGACGGGCGCGCGGGCGGGCCGGCCAACGCGGCGGGCGGCCGCCGGCGCCGAGCCGCGCGCAAGGAGAGCCGCCTGCGCGAGTCCCGCTCGCTGAACCGCATCGCCGAGGTGGAGGAGGCGGGCGGCGGCGCGCGGTGGGCGGGCGGCGGGCTGGTGGCGCTGTGCGGGCGACCCTTCCTGCGGCTGTTGGCGGCCGCGCGCCCGCCGCCCTCTGCGCGACGGTTGCACGGCCTGTGTTAGCCGCGCGCTTCGCCGGGTCGGCCGGTGTCGGATATGATCGACGGCGACGGCGGTACGCGTGGCGCCGATGGAACTCCGCATTCGAGAGGTGCGGGCGACTCCGACGATCGGCCGTCGTCGCACCGCGTCCTCGCCGCCGACAGAGTCGCGAATGAGAGATCGAAAGTGCCGCACTTGCCACTCGAACCACCTTGTCGCTCCTGACCGACGTCCGTTTAATGCTGTTCGGTGATTGAAATACTTCCGACTTAGCCTATTTTTACGTCTAAAATCCTAATAGGTAAACAGGGTTTCTCAATTTCTTCAGTTCACGCGGAAGGATTTATTTGCACGACGTTTTTTGAACGAATTGACGACGCGCTGTCTCGATACACGTAAGCGCCACGTCGCCCGTTCCGCGCGGCATATGACACGTACATAGCAAATTAATTATTGGCGATTTTTTCTAACAGTCAGATCTCGTTTAAAAACCTTCGTGTGCATAGCCTTAGATATCGAATTCATCCAAGACGACGGGTAAATATATTTCACTTATGTATGATAGGACTGCCACCGTCGACTGAATTGTTATTGACATCCATCTCTCATCAAATCTCTTTAAGAGATGATAAACAGGGTTCATAACATTTATTTCATAAAAGCTTTTAAACAGATAGAAATTATAGCTAATTATTCCACATACTACCATGATTGCCACTGGTAACCAACATCGTTTAATAAGTACGTACTTATTCTATATTATTTATAAATTTATCTTTAATGTGTTACTACCGAGCTTTACTAATCCATACAATGTTTTGAAAAAATTACAATACCTTGTACTTCTCTTTAAACATGTAATACTTACTTCACACTGAAATACTACTCTTGTTATTTTTATAAGTTAACCTATAAACATGTGTGTATAGTCAGTATCAAAAAGTATATCTTTACTAAATTAATCAACTTTAACCCACTGCAATGGGATCAAATCAATAATTAAGGACTTGACAAAATAATTGTGTCAGTTTTTCACTCTGTAACCACCACTTTGATTTATGGAATTAAAATTTCATGAATTTATGGGCCAATCATGGTGGTGATTCTGTTGGTACCAAACTAGACTAAACTAAGTGTTTTGCCGTCCTTCTCACGGTCGTAGCGTATGAGCGAGTTGGCAATATTTTAGTAGTGTCAACTATAATACTTATATTATGTCGACAACCGATACAACCGAGTCGACATTATTGTCGTACTTAAACTACCTACATAGTTCGGAATATGAGTATCATCTGGAACACGTGAGGCTACCATATTCTAAGTACACATACCTGTCATAAGATAGGGTATTCAAGTTTGAGGGAAACTGAGAGGGTCGAAGAATTTGGCGAATACCTTTCCGTCAGCTAAAAGCTCGCAGAAACTTGTTCCATGTGAAAAAAACAGCTGCAGACATTGATAGGTAATCTATCGGAATTATAATAAAATATGGATCGTATCAATCGTATATGCCCACTCTGGAGGCTTAATAGACTGCTTATATTACTGCTGCTATATTTGAATGGCATTTTCTACTTTTTGGACTTATACAAGGGCCCAGATGCTTTTGTTTTGGTGGCGATAGTCAATTTAATGGATTTACACATTGACTGGTGAGAATGATATTTATAAATCCGGTAGTAATCTCAAACAATAATGTTCCGTTAGTACACAGTAATACAATCTTTATTGTGCTACTACACTTATGAACGTTGTTTGTACAGGGTGGCGCAATAGAACGTGCATATTGCATCATCTTTTTTCGCGGGGTAGAAAGTGCGCGGGCGGGGGGAGCCTGCATCGTTGGGTAGGCGGGCTCATGGAGTTTTAGTCACTATGAGTCACTTCGACGGGAAGCGTCGCGCATTTTACGAGAACTCTCGTTCATACATCGTTACTAGGCGTTTATATTGTTCTGAATATGGACTACGGCAAATTAGTGAAGCTCCGAGTGCTAATTTAATTAAAATATGGGTACAGCGTTTTGAAGAGACTGGTTCAACGTTTAAACCACAAGCAAAAGGTCGTCCAAGAACATCTAGGACCGACGACAATATTGAGAGAGTTATGCAGTCTGTACGAGGAGATCCACAAATGTCTACTCGCAAGAGATCGTCTGTCTTACACTTATCGCGACGAAGTTTGCAACGAATTTTAAACTTGGATCTTAAACTGCATCCTTACAAGCTGCAGTTAACACAAGAATTGAAAGAGTCTGACTTCGGAGCAAGGCTCGCATTTGCTAATGAAATGCTTAATCGATTTTCCAATTTTGACAATATCCTTTTCTCAGATGAGGCCCACTTCCATATCAATGGGTTCGTAAACCGTCAAAATTGTCGTTACTGGAACAGTGAGAATCCCAAACTCAAGCACCAGAAACCACTGCATAGTCCTAAAGTGACAGTATGGGCAGCAATCTCTGGTAGAGGAATAATTGGACCGTTTTTCTTTGAAAATGCGCGGGGGCAAAACGTCACTGTTAATACCGAACGCTATGTTGCGATGTTGGAAGGTTTTTTGGCTCCAGAGCTTGAAAATTCAAGAATAGTGAATTCTAGGACTTGGTTTCAACAAGACGGAGCTACCTGTCACACATCAAATTACTCCATGGCGGTTGTGAAACAGATGTTCCCTGGCAGACTGATTTCGAAAAGAGGTGATATCCCATGGCCCCCACGTAGTCCAGACGTGACGCCTCCTGACTTTTTTTTGTGGGGATACCTCAAGAACAAAGTCTACAGTAATAATCCGGAAAACATCGATCAGCTCAAGGAGAATATCCGTGGTGAAATGGCAGCAATTACACCAGCATTACTGAAGAAAGTTTTCAATAACTTCCGTTTGCGATTAGAGGAGTGTCGTCGTAGAGAGGGTCATCATTTAGACGATGTTATTTTTAAAAAATAAACTTCAGTTATTTCTTAATAATACCTCAGTTTTATTTTAACTATACCTTTTGTATTTATTTTCTAATCAATATTTTAAATATGCACGTTCTATTGCGCCACCCTGTACTTACTGTACCTTACTGAACATATTTACTATCTCCATTGTATGAAAATGTATTATTTTAAATACTTACTTTTTTACTTGATATGTTTGTACTGAATGTTAAAACTAAGCTAAGACACGGAATACGCCGAGTCGGTGAAGAGGTCTGCTTGCCTAGTTAATGAACTTTTAATCAAATACGTTCATGCGACTACGTTTAAAATAATGATAGCGACACTCCGGCCGCCAAAGTTTCAGTTCTCGAGGACTACGCGTTGCTGGATTACTAGTGGGTCAAAACATTACAGCCAAATAGCACTTTATTGCGATTCGCGACACACAAAGTATAGTATAAATATACGTCCATTATTATGGGTCGGTGTACTATTGGTGTCGGTGTATTATTATGCATTGCTTATCTACTTTGTCAGAACTCTACTATTTAAAGAAATATTTTGACACATTTCATAAATGTTAGTCGTACGTTATAGTATTAGATTGTGACAAATTTTGTTCAATAATTTTGTAGATGGTATGAATCTTTAGAAAGGTTATATTTTTTTTAAGTAAGTCAAATGTTGTGTATTTAAAAATCTATGTACATAATATTTAAAATTGTTGTAAATATATAGTCTATCTCAAATATTACATAAGTAAGTACCTAACTTTGTTTGTTATCATTTTTAAAGCAATGTCGCATACAATATTTTACCAGGTTGACGTTGTTGAAGATAATAATTTATGTACTACTTACTACACTTTATAAAAGTTTGACCCTTCGATGCACACGCGTGATCTTATTTTGCAATAACTGCAGGGTGGAGTTTTGAACAAACTACAAGTTTAAATGAGTGATTCTGTAACACAAGTGCATTGTTTTTATAGTTAAAAGCAATATAGCCAGATCTTATACGAACATATTATTGTTATGTAAATCCGAATATTTAATAAGTAGTACCTATGTATACAGGTGATTTTTTCAGGTGGGCGTGTGTGGTTTTTTGTTACTAGGAGTGTCGCTGTTGATTAAAAAAAAATACTAAGTATATAATATATACTATAATATTTATGAAAAAATCTAATATAATCAATACATTAATCATATTCGAGGAAATAATTCCCCTAATTTGTCCCTATAGATTCATAAAGCCAGGCACGCCTATTGGTAAGAATCGCCTTTATATTGAAAAATAATCAAATGATACACTTTCAAATATTATTTATTACCAGCCGATCAGCACTAGGGCTTGCATTTTGATAACACATGGGACAATTATTATTAGTAGCATAATGGACAGTAATTTTTCCTATCAATAATTTTAAAAAAGAATACTTATTTTGTGAAGTATTTTACTTTGTGATGTAGGTATGTTACATAATGATGTATCCTTTATAATCACTAATTTAAGTTTGTCAATTTAAACAAAGTTCATCCTGCATAACCAGACCAAAGATTAAAAGAAATTGTTTATGCATTTCCTATTCTTTTGCTGTTCGGTGCCAACCTAAATATAAGTTGTATCTATATACTTAATCTTAAAATTCTGATGTGTGTAAGAATGTAACTCTTGTCTGGTTCTGGACCTGTTTGTTTCTTCCAACATTAGCGGCCTATCCAATACGACTTAAATCCTGTCGAAACTTCCAATAATTAAGGTTTAAACTAATCAGTAAGGATCGTATTAAAATATACCGTAACTCTTATACATCTATAGGTTGGTGGCCTTGACGGTCTTTATATTATCCCGTCGCCGCCGCCGCCGCCGCCGCGTCGCGTTTCTGTACTGATTGTACGGCGATGGCTGGACAAGTTTGAAGTACCCAATTAGCGTTATGCATGTTCCTCCAATAAACGTGAAAAGATAGGCAACTAAATGTAGAAAAGTGCGAACGGGTCCTCTTAGTATATTTTGTGTCGGTGCTTTGTTAATATTATTTAAAGTTCTTCGAGATTATTAACTGCTACATACTTATTTGAATATATTATTAAAATTGTAAAATAAATACTTATCCATGATTTATTTTACTTATAACAATGATGCACGATTAAAATGTTTAGTAATTTTAGCGACATTGTTTGATATTTTATCTCGAAATAGAGTAATAGTAAGTAACTACTTAACAAATTGAAGTTTTATAACGGTCTTACAATATGAGTTTCCATCCATTACTTACTTTTAGATTAATGAAGGTAGGTAATAAAAATATCGCAAAATGATAATGATTACGTAACCAAGTAGGATGACTGACCCCAATGTTGTCCCACTAAAACTAATCTAACAGGACTTCGATTTTTGCTTTAACTAGTACATAAAAGCGGTAAAACACTTACTTTTATCTTAGTTACAAAGATTGTTTATTGAATAGAGTTTAGAAGTCCCCTAAACGATTACGCGTGAGCTTGTCGCCTCATACAGGTGTATCAGATGACCGAAATAATATTTCAGGTTTACCCACATAAACATAATGAAGCTGATATGTAGATACTTATTGTTGGTAGGCTATAGTCTGCCAACACTAAGCATTAACATTTGAATATGACTGTTTATTAAATTACATTTGCGAAATTACATTTAAGTTTTGAGAATATTATAAAATATTCTCAAAACTTAACATGAAAATTATTATGAAACACTTGTATAGGTAGGTACTTCGTAATAAGGCACACCAAGTAGGTACGCAATTTGTGATATAGTAATTCGCCAAACGTTATCTAAGAAGCATTAGCTACAAATTATTTCGAAATACATTGAAAACTTGTAATTCCTGCCTATACAAATAATGGAATTATAATATTACGCCAATATTTTTTTAAAGGCATCATCAGGTTTTTAACCAATATGCATGCATGCTTTACCATGTAACAGTTGACATTACTTTTCAAAAAGTATGGAAATAGTTCCTTATCAGTGGTAGCCTCGTGGGTAAGAAGCCTTGAACGTAATGTTTTAAGTTCAAATCCCGGGCCCGCACCTTGAGATAATTTTCATGTGCGAATGTTATTTTCAACAATAATTACCACTTGCTGAGCTGTGAAGGAAAACATCGTGAGGAAACCAACACGTCTATAGAAAGGCGTGTGAAGTTCACCAACTTGCACGGGGCCAGTAAATCCCCCTTTTATTGAGGGTGAATGTGCCCGGCTCGCCACCTATTACATTGGGACCAAAATACATCGGCAAAGTGTAGACGCACTACAGTGCACCTCTGCCTACTCCTTCGGAGAGTGTAGGCCTGATTATGTAGTTCCATTACTGCTCGCTCGCGCAACCAAATTTACGGCGCAGTGACGGAACCTTAATAAGCAATGTAGTGTGAAACGTAGAATATCGTTTGACCGAGTATGAATATTGAATAGTTAGTATGCGTATAGTCGCGAGTTAATGATTAGGTACGTACATTCAGTGGCGTAGCGAGGGGGGGGGGGCGAAGGTGCGGACCGCCCCGGGCGCCACCACTAGAAGGGCGGCAAAATTGGTAAAAAAATTGTGCGGTCAGTTGGATAATTATTTTTTCAGGAAGTTAGCTGTTACCCACTTGCACATATTAAATGTCCCTTCCGTCCATTACAATTGTTGCAAATCACGAGTGGCGGTCTGCCCTTGTTTGTGTTTAGACTAATTTTCTTTATTATTTAGTTAGATTTTAAACTATAGCAGGGGTCGAAACTGGTCAGTAGGTAAAGACAGTTTTTTGAACGGTGGTCAGTAATAGTCAGTTTATTTTAATAGTCAGTATTTTAGACGCAGAAAAACTAATTTTCGTGTAAAAGGTAAGAGTAAGGTAAGTGTAAAGATAAGGTTTGTGGTCCTCAAAGAGTTACATACGCACACTCCTTTTACTACGGATGTTCTTTCTTCCTGCTTGACAGTAGGACTCAATACTACAAAGCCGCTATGGGAGTGGCAGGCTTGCAAATATTCGTAGATTTTAGGTATGTATTCAAATATTATTTTTTAAGGTTCCGTACCTCAAAAGGAAAATAGAAACCTTCACGTTGTTCGTCTATCTGTTTTTCAAGCGACGCCTTACAATGAGCGTCGCGACGCCGTATTTTGAGCATCGCGAAGCCTTATGATGAGCGGCGCGATGCCTTATAGAGAGCGTCGCGACGCCGTATAATGAGCGGAGCGACGCCTTATAGTGAGCGTTGCGACGCCTTATTATGAACGCCGCGACGACTCATAGTGAGCGCCGCGACGCCTTATAAAAAGCGTCGTGTCGCCTTATAGATAGCGTCCCGTCTTCGTAGTAAGAGCGTCGCGACGCCTTATAATGCTCGTCACAATGCCTTATAGTGAGCGTCGTGGTGCCGTATAGTGAGCGTCGCGACGCCTATTAGTGAGCGTCGCGATGCCTTATGATGAGCGGCGTGACGCCTTATAGTGAGCGTCGCGATGCCTTATTATAAGCGCCGCGACGCCTTATAGTGAGCGTCACGACGCCATATAGTGAGTGCCGCGACGCCTTATAGTGAGCGTCGTGTCTCTGTAGTGTGAGCGTCGCGACGCCTTATAATGCTCGTCACGATGCCTTATCGTGGGCGCCGCGATGCCGTGTAGCGATTGTCGCGACGCCGTATAGTGAGCGTAATGACGGCTTATGGTGTTATATATTGGTACATAGCCATATTGACACAATTTGTTTTGGTATTAGCAAAACAAATTGTGTCAATATATAATATTTGGGGTTTCCCTTTAAAGTTAGGTCAGTAAAGTATTTTCGAGTCTCACAGTCAGTAAAATCAGTATTTTTGACGATGATACAATCTGTTTCGACCCCTGCTATAGCTATCAGTGTTGCTTCATGTGAACGTAGCTTCTCAAAGCTGAAATTAACAAAAAATACTTGAGAATAAAAATACCATGAGCTCCATATGATTGAGTAATTTTGCCATTTTGACGATAGAACATAGTGTGACAGACGATATTAACTTTGACGAAGTTATTAATGATTTCAGAACCCTAAAAAGGATTTCACTTAATAACGAATTCAGATTATGTTATTCTAATATGGTGAGATTTCCAGCTCATCTACACTTACAAACCGAAAGTACCTACCCACAGCACAAGCGTAGCAAATTTAATGTTTACCTCATCTGTGCATATTTCTTTGTTTTTCTAAGATGTATCTGCTCGACTACGAGGACATAAGTGAAATACACAAAGTGTCTTGAGTAATAAATATTTAACTAATCTATTAATGTAAAATAATACTATTTATGACAGTGTTATTTGATTTATTTACTTTTGCTAGTTATACATTGGTAAAAATATTTAATGCTATGAAAAAATTTGACTTAGCATTTGGTTTATTGTAATAGTTGTAAGTAACAATAAATTCACACAGTGATAGATGCATGGGAACTAAGGTATGTATTGTGGTTTCAAAATTAACAAACTACACAGAGGAATGTAGCCATAGAGATTGCATTACATGCATTATAAGTTTGAAAAAATCACATTTAACCTGATGCAAAGCTTTAAAGTGAACCAGTAGTACCTTTATCTTATGTTTCTAAGAAATAAACATTTCTTACAATATTTTACACTTGATCCAGTTAAACTATGTAATTAGAAAAAATAAGCAATTTCTGAAAGACGAGATTAATTCCATAGAAATATCTTTAACCCTTACACTTCTGCCACAGTATGAGGTACAGATTCAAAAAATACATTATGCCCATAATCATAAACAACTTAAATGTTGATAAGTTTTTGACATGTTCACGTTAAGGAGGTGGTTGTTCAAAGACAGGCATAAACATCACTTACCTAAAATAAAGACATCAGTAAAACTAGCCTTAATAATACCAAAAGCAAGTTTAACTTTTTTTAAAGGCCACAATAATTTAGGTAATATGATAAATAAATGGGTGTTACCCTCTACTGGGTAATAAAAAAAGAGCTATATAAAAATGAATTCTTACTTCCCCAATCTACAAATGCAATGTGGTATATAATAAAGTAATCTAGCATGACAAGACTTATTTGAAGCATATTAAATGCATTGTTCAAATCTAACACATACTAGCATAGCATTAGATAAACAAAGTGAAAATATTTGTTTTATTATGTCTACCATTTACACCAGGTAATTGGAAGGCAAAATGTCTTGAAAATAGGTGTAAAACAGAGTAGATTGGGTCTATTGAGAACAAATTTAAAGAGACAAACTAGAAAGTGCTTCCTTCTGGTGGCTGCGACAGCTTCATATTCTCCTTGAGTGTCATGAGACGTCTCAGTTCCTGCAGAACTGTCTTGATAGTGTAGTCGCGTTGCCATCGTGCAAGAATTGGAACTTGTCTATTGTCAACCTGTACATTCAACATAGTTTAATGTTTGTTTCAAAGGATGATTACACTAAAATAGTAGTACTTACAAGTCCAGTCTGACTGTTCACACAGTTCATGTTGATTCTGGAAATGAAGCGAGCAGTAGGAGGTTCATCTGGGTATCTTGTTCCACACTCAATTTTAAGTGAATACATCCTATTTTCATAAGGAGTCTGAAATCAAATATTAAAGTATATTAATTTGGGATGGCACCCTACTCACATAACCATCCGTAATTTGAAGTCGAGTCGATTCGTATGCGCGTCCGCATTTTAACTATGAATTTCAATGTTCATCATCAGAGACATTCATAAAAATATAATTACCCTAGGGGGACCAATGATCATGCCAGTCCAGTGGGTAAGGGTCATGTCATCATCACTCTCGAGGCCCCAAGATATGGTTCCATCGCCCACTCCCTTTTGGCCCTGCTCAAGTTCTTCTAGAAGACGAAAGTTCCTAGGAACCACTGTAAAAAAGGATGATTAAATACATTGGTAGTATCGCTGAATACACTAAAATAAATGTTTTAACGTAAAAAGAAAGGTCAAAAGAAAGATAAAAAACAAAATCGTACCAACGCCAGATGACGGAATCGCCATGACCACAGTTTCACCGGCGCGCACTACCCAGCGAAAAACTATATAATTCTAGTTTCAGTAGAGCAGCATTTACCATACGAATATTTTATTCGCTTTCTACAAAGAACCACGCGATATTTAATTATTTTTATCAAGTTAGATGATTTCAAAGAACCCTTATTTTTTTTCACTCAAAGAGAATAGACTAGTGAGTGAATAAAAGGCAGGTTAGCAATTGACTTTGACAAATGTCACTGTAAGCAAGTTTATGTGCTAGTGAAGTGCTATGTTGTCTATACTATTATAGCATGTTTATTTTCTAACATTTTTGTTACATATACATTTACAATGTACTACTTCCTAACCGACTTCCAAAAGGAGGAGGTTCTTAATTCGATTGTTATTGATTATATTTTTGTTTAGTTTTTTTTTTATTGTATTTACACCGATTACGCTGAGATTTATGATCCGATTTACGTGTTTTTTTTTTTAGTTTAATGTGGAGTTGTTGCCATTTGGTCCCATTTTAAAATATTTTCAGAAATCAACCCCCTTGGGGTTGAATTGGGGTGTTGAAATTCACAATTTCAAAAACATTTTTTTATCGACTTGAAACTTTGTATATGTATTTTACATACAAAATAAAGAAACACGTGTTTAAGGAATTTAGATATCCGTATGTGAAATCCGTACTACAGCATATCTCTGGCTTTAGTTAACCGATTTAGAAAAAAACTTTATTTTGTTTAATACAGATTGTTAACAAAAATCGAAACCCACCCCATATGAGGAGGAACTTTTTTCGGTTGTTTTGTACGTGTATAACATATTTGTTTACTAGAATATCATTGCCTACAACTTTGTTGCATAATTTTTTCCATAGGATTTCTAGTTTTGCCGGAAATCGAGATAAACCGTTTTTACCCTTAAAATCGCACACCCATCCACTTCCCGACCTCAGATCGCCCGTAAATTAGTTTTCCTTTAATTTTTTTTATATTCTCTTATTTTTTTGGTTCCATACCCAAAGGGTAAAACGGGAACCCTATTACTAAGACTTCGCTGTCCGTCCGTCCGTCCGTCTATCACCAGGCTGTACCTCATGAACCGTGATAGTTAGAGAGTTGAAATTTTCACAGATTATGTATTTCTGTGGCCGCTATAACAACAAATACTAAAAAATTGAATGAAATAAATATTTAAGGGGGCTCCCATACAACAAACGTGATTTTTTTGCTCGGTTATAGGGTTCCGTACCCAAAGGGTAAAACGGGAACCCTATTACTGAGACTTCGCTGTCCATCCGTCCGTCCATCCGTCTGTCACCAGGCTGTATCTCATGAACCGTGATATGAAAATATCAAGTCTCTAGACTTGAAATTTTCACAGATGATGTATTTCTGTTGCCGCTATAACAACAAATACTAAAAAACAGAATAAAATAAATATTTAAGGGTGATCCCATAGAATAAACGTGATTTTTTTGCGGTTTTTATAGATAATGATACGGAACCCTTCGTGTGCAGGTCCAACTCGCACTTGGCCGGTTTTTAGTTTTTAGGGTTCTAAATTTTTATAAAGTGTGTTTTTATTTTTATCTTTTTCAAATTCTAAATTGACGATTGATACAGTGCTTAAATAATTTTTATAAATTAGGACTAAAATTTTGGTATATAAACAAACTAGAAGCTTTTAACTCAAACCGAAAACACACTAGTAACTTGAAAAGCGACCTTGATTTTTCACGGGCAGTGCTTGGGTGGATCCTGAAGGGGACTCCCTTAAACGACCTAGTGTGGTAGCAGAAGTGGGTTTGATACTGGTTTCTGGAAGATACATAATTTTTAAATCTCCAGAATTCAACCAACAACTGCCGCCATTTAGCGTACGCTAAACGACAACTGGCGCTACCTAGCGCCAAATAGCTGGACACTTAGTCACGCTGAGGATCGCGGTTACTGGAGGCGACTCCACTTGTAGGACTGAAATATTTTTATTTCATTGTTTTTATTTAATTTTAAGATACGGATGAGTGCTTTTACCGATTATTATAGATAATGGTATGGAACTCTTCGTGCGCGAGTCCGAATCGCACTTGGCCTTGGTTTTTATTCAACGGGTTTCACCCTACTATTATTTTTTTGGTTTCAGAATATATCGACCCTGGCCCCGTAGCATGACCGCGTAGACATAAGTTTTATCTATTTCAACTGTCGAGAAAATGACGTCACTTTGAGCAGTTTGTACTGAATATAGCTCGGTGACGTCATTTTCTCGACAGTTGAAATAGATATAACTTATGTCTACGCGGTCATGCTACGGGGGCTGGTCTATAAGCGTTATAGATAGTTATTTTCGTGGCAGGATTGCGAAAGAATTTGCCATTACGAATAATGAAACCTAAAATTTTACACGATTTAGTTATCTTGTTGTCTATGTGAGGTACGAAAGTGAGTTTAGTGTCAAATAAGACACCCAAGTCTCTTAATATTGGTTGTTTAGAAATATCCGTTCTATTTATACGGAATTGTGTACGAATTATATTATAATTTCGAGTGAAAATGATTCAATATATAAGTTCAGAGCACAAAAAAATAATAAACCAATATATTAAAGCCCTATTTACATTGCGACACTAGTGGTGTGAAAGTTATTTCGTGACATTAGTTTCATCAACAGTTTCACAGTGTAAACGTCATGTTTCATGCATTCATCGATGCATGCATTGTGAAACTTTTAAGGTTAAATAATTATTAGCTATGATGGGGTAGCAGGTGATGTCGATATTTTTAAGTACCTTGGTGGTTCGCGAGGTAAGGATATCTCGCGGAATTTCGGAACCCGAAAAATTGTCTGACTTAATATTTATTTGTGTCAGTCCAAAGTGTCAAGCACTGATGCAGCATAGAGAAATACTGTACGGCTCTTTGCTTACGGTTTTGCATGCAATGCAATGTTTGTATTCTCTTTGATTTACCTAACCTTTAATTTTTTTATTGGGCACTTTACTTTCACTTTAAAAGTGTCAGTCTAATAACGTTTTCCATGACGCTGCTACTACGCGTCATACGTAATTCATTTGCAATTCCAACTGAAATTCGTTCATATCATTTTGGTCGCCATTACAAATTTGTACGAAGCGAATACCGTTATACGGAGTGGGGGTTGAGGCGCGCGAGGGGGGCCCGTATCAGCGCCGTTGAAGCGCGAGTTCACTCTGTCACTCGGTCATTACGGTATTTCTGTGCAGCGCGTCCTACATTTACGATCTTGAAAGAAAAAGTGACAATGCCCGAAAACAAACCATTTCAACGTCTTCCAAAACATGTGGTGCCCAAACATTATCATTTGGAATTGGTGCCCAATCTGGAGAAATTTACGTTCCAGGGAAAAACAGCAGTGAAAGTATCGGTGAGTAGAAATTTCATCACCGACGCAGCAACTATTACATTTCCATGTGCCCCGCTAGAAATTATAGCTACCTATCATATTTTAGATCGTGAATTCAACGTGTGAAATTGTGCTGAACTGTTTGGATTTAGAGCTGACGAGTGTTAAATTGCAATACGATGACGGAGGTTCAGATTGTACTTTAAATCCCTCGGAAGTACGTCTCAACGTGGCTGATGAGACTGCGACCATCGTGTTCGAGAAGCCACTCGTCGAGGGCGATGCGACATTGCATTGCGAATTTAATGGCGAGATCAATGACAAGATGAAGGGTCTGTACCGCAGCAAATACGTGACGCCTACTGGCGAGGAGCGCTACGCCGCCGTCACGCAGTTCGAGGCGACAGACGCGCGCCGGTGCTTCCCTTGCTGGGATGAACCCGCTATCAAAGCCACATTTGACATCACCTTAGAGGTCCCAGCGGACCGAGTTGCTCTGTCCAATATGCCTACCAAGGAGGAAAAGGTAATTGGTGATAGGAAAAGGATTCATTTCGATACAACCCCTATAATGTCCACATACCTGGTAGCCGTTGTGGTTGGTGAATATGATTATGTGGAGAAAACGTCTCGTGATGGTGTGTTGGTGCGAGTTTATACACCTGTTGGCAAGAGTAAACAAGGAATGTTTGCATTGGAAGTGGCTGCACGAGTCCTGCCTTATTACAAGGAATATTTTGACATAGCTTACCCCTTGCCTAAGATTGATTTGATAGCTATAGCAGATTTTTCTGCTGGTGCAATGGAAAACTGGGGTTTGGTGACATATAGAGAGACATGCCTGTTGGTGGATGAGGAACACACTTCAGCAGTTAGAAGGCAATGGATAGCACTGGTGGTAGGACATGAGTTGGCCCATCAATGGTTTGGCAATCTTGTCACCATGGAATGGTGGACTCATCTTTGGTTGAATGAGGGTTACGCCTCTTTTGTTGAGTTTCTTTGTGTCAACCACCTTTTCCCTGAATATGACATTTGGACTCAGTTTGTCACTGAAAACTATATTAGGTGAGATCATTTAAAATGTATTCTTGATTACCTTTCACCCCTGCAAAATTAAGTAATATTTTATACTGGCAACTTTAGTAATATACATTCAAGGTATACAACCTTCCAAATAAAATATGTTATTATTTTTAACTAGGACTTACATTTCTTTTTCAGTGTAAGTATGTTTACCAGAATTATTTGGATGGATGCCAGCTATACAAACTGTAAAGTCATTCACCTGCAAACATTACTGAACAATAGAATTTATTAATACTTTTATGCTTTAAATGCATATTGATAATGCATTGTTACTTGAGTTTTGGTTATATACCTATTTGAATTTCAGGGCTCTAGAGTTGGACTGTTTAAAGAATTCTCATCCCATTGAGGTGCCTGTTGGTCACCCATCGGAAATTGATGAGATTTTTGATGATATATCTTACAACAAGGGTGCATCTGTAATCCGCATGTTACATAGATATATTGGTGATGAAGATTTTCGTAAAGGCATGAATGTCTATCTCACCAGACATCAGGTAAACTAAAACACAACAATTTTCAATAAATTTCGTAAATAATGGTTCACAATATCAACAGTTATCAGTGTAAATCCCACAATGAGACATTCGAAATAAGCTAGGCGTATAGAATTGTTAGCACATATTACACCGTTATCACAGTTAGTACACAATATAATAAATATGTGTTTATTTTTTAGTATAAAAACACATTCACTGAGGACCTGTGGGCTGCACTGGAGGAGGCATCAAATAAACCAGTTGGGGCTGTCATGTCCACATGGACAAAACAAATGGGATTCCCTATGGTGGAGGTTTGTAATCATTCTTATGCATTGTATTGAAACTAAGATGCAATATCTTCACAAATATACACATGCATCCTCCACTTAACACACTACTCCTCACCAGGTCAGTGCCATATTACTATCACATGATGTAGGTAAGTTAATTGAACCCCCATTTAATGGATATTTCATATCTATCAAACAACTAATTATAATGGCATTTCTGTTACACAGGTGTTCTATAATGTCATTCTACATGGATCATTACAATATGGTATTTTATTAGGAGTAAATGTTCATAATTATACTCTCATTTAGCAAATATAGAGTTATTTATGTTATCCATAAAACAAAACAACTATTATTTGCTATCACCCATCTTTGTACAAGAGTATTTGTCACTGCCAATCTTTATCAACATATAAACATCACTCATAATTAAATAGGATCTTCTATCTGTTAATGGTATGACATATGTTCTGTGTTTAAATAATTTTACATCTTATAACTTTACATTATTGTTTTTTAATAATTAGGTAATGCTTGAAACTTATTAAAATAATTGTTTTTTAAGATGTATGCTAAGTTATCGTATAATATTTCCATTTTGTAGGTAACCTCTGAGCAAAGCGGCTCGGATAGAATACTCAAGCTGACTCAGCAAAAATTCTGTGCCGACGGCAGCCAAGGTGACGATACGCTTTGGATGGTGCCTATCACAATTTCTACACAGGAGCAACCTTCAAAGGTGATTAATGTTGTTATCTGTATTGCGAGGGCACAATATTAATAGTGCAGACACTTAAAACTGAAATCAATTAAAGCCTCTTCGATAAGAATCGTTTTGTATATAGAAAGTATGATATTTATTATGACAGCCGATGCAACAAGCAATAAACGAGGTAGTGGGAGCCTCATTTCTCGCAGGTCCGATTCTGCACAGGAATAAAATCGGAGAGAGCCTACTTTTGGGCGTTTACTTATGACCATTACTGACAGAAATATCTACAGTATTTTAACTTCATACAAACGGTCGGAACGCGAGTTATACCTACGAGTCTCGATGTTGGTACCCACTTGGTACACAATCAGTCGCGACTGTGCCGCAGTGACGAACGCACGGTGTGTGCAGTAAGCGTGCGATTTATGAATATTTGATTCTTAAATAAGTACAATTGTATTGTATTGTAATTGTACAATTGTATAAGTATTTTTAAAGAAACTTTTTATCCAAATTTTATGATTTTTTATGCTATTTAATTAAGCTTTTCGTACGTCTCAGTCGAGGAGAAAATATTTTTCACTCTCAAATTTATAAGGGTGGTATTATTTATTAAATCTACTAATTAAAAAAAAACACAATATGTAATTTTAATGAGCACTTCCTATTTCATTCACAATGAATTTCATTTTTTTAAATAATAAATATATTCAATATACAATCCAAAACTAGAAAGAAATTCAAGTACTTAGGTAGATGAAATTTAAATACTGTAGGCGGGCAGTTTACGTACCGCGCGGCTGTAGGTATCTTTTTCAAGGACACGGCCGAGTCCCATTACTGTAGATATCTATGCTGTGATATAATTTGCCTACTCTGCTTATCAAATAAAATCAATATTATTTACATTGAGTATCTTATCAATACGCCTTGGGTTTGATTAGATAAAATTGACTTTGACCCACTTTTAGTGTTATTTCCTGTAATCAATGGAATTCGTATATCTAATATCAATAAAAGTAATAATGTTTATATTTTGAACAGAACACAATCGAAGAGTGTGCATGCATCAAACGTCAAGATAATAAAAAGCAAGATGATTACGTAAAAATGTTTGATTAATATGTGTAGTAATAGTATATAGAATTTCCTGATATAGTGTAATTTTCTATAAAATTGTCAGTCAGTGAGTCAGCTACAGTGCGTGAATTGACAGATGTAAAATAACCTTTAAATGGAAATATTTTGGCACAATAACACAAATAGGAAAACTTATGTGGATGCGTTGGTATTAATGAAAATGTGGCCAACTATGTTAAACTAAGGTCGTTCAATTACAATATGATACTTGAGCAAAAGTCATACTTTCAGGTTGCATTATCTACCGTATTGGAAAAGCGAACACAAGAGGTTGTGCTTAAAAATGTTGCAGAGGATTCGTGGGTCAAGCTGAACCCTGGAACTGTAAGTTTTTAACATTTAATTTCGAAAAGGTGATATATCTGAATGTATAATTTATATTGTATAATGTTTGTGATACAGGTAGGATACTACAGAACTCGCTACCCCGCGTCGATGCTGGCGCAACTGGTAACTGCCGTGCGCGATGGTTCTCTGCCGCCGTTGGACAGACTAGGTCTGCTCGATGACTGCTTCGCATTGGTGCAGGCCGGTCTCACGCAAACCGCCGAGGTAATTTTGTTTGCTTTTACTAGAAATTATAATGCGTCTATACTAAAACGCAAGATTCATTCATGTGTTACTTTTAGTCTCTGAAACTCATGGAAGCATTCAGCAACGAAACAAACTTCACAGTGTGGTCGTCGATATCTAATTGCATGTCGAAACTGGGTGCGTTGTTTTCGCATACCCCTCTCGACAAACCGTTGAAGAACTACGGCCGCAAGCTATTCTCTAACATCACGCGGCGGTTGGGCTGGGACGCCGAGGAGAAGGAGAGCCACCTCGACACTTTGCTCAGGAGCTTGGTGCTCAACAAAATGATCACCTTTGAGGACCCCGAAACAATAAATGAAGCCAAGAGACGGTACCATATGATGTTATTTGATTAGTTCATAAAGATGGTTGGTTTTTAGAGTTGTGAATTAGCTCGTTATATATTATAGGTTAATAGTCACATTATTCGTATAATAATACAGAAAAACATAGGGCATTGAGCTCGGATTTCTCGATTTTAGTGGTCGTATTTCAGAAACAAGCCAGCTCCATCGATTTAAAATACGCGTTAAGGGCGTTCGAGTCACCCGCGAGCGAGCGATGATTTAACTATCGATGAATAATTGCTACTTACTTTTTCAGTATTCAAATTTTAAATTTTAGCATTAACTTAATTTTTAGTTTAGTTTCAACTTTATTTGTTTCTTTTTTAAATGTTTAAGTCTCACGTCGGTGAAAGTTGTACACGCCTGTCATTGGTGTACCTATCAGACCAGTTTTTATATTTATTTACCCAATCTATACATCTATACAAATAAATAAAATTGAAGTGTCTGTTTGTAATATCAAAATAGCACCTTTTTACGAATTGCATATGAAAGTATACACGATACCTATAACGAAAATGCAATTTTAAAAATTATTGTCTGTCTGTCTGTTTGTTTGAGGTAAACTTCCAAACGGCTGAACAGATTTCGACGGGACTTTCACTGGAAGATAGCTAATATTCCAAGGCGTAACTTAGGCTACTTTAATTTTAGAAAAAAGCATTAGGGTTCCGCGGGAAATACATAATATCCATATTTCCGTGTAATCTCCCTGAAGTCCACGCGGGTGAAGTCGCGGGCACAGCTAGTTGTTAATAGGTATACTGTTGGTGTGTCGTTCTTAAATAAATAAATAAATGTTGGGTGGCGACATAATTAGTTTTGGTTTTTCCTTTCATGTCGTAAAAGATAAAGAGTATATGCATAATATAAAGCGATCGTGAAGTATAAGTGTGCGTGTGCGTGCAGGTTCGAGGCGCATCTGTCGGGCGCTCGCCCGCTGCCGGCGGACCTGCGCTCGGCGTGCTACCGCGCGGCGCTGGCGGGCGCGGACGCGGCGCAGTTCCAGCGCTTCCTGCAGCTGTACCGCGCCGCCGACCTGCACGAGGAGAAGGACCGCATCAGCCGCGCGCTCGGCGCCGTCAGGGACCCCGCGCTGCTCAAGCGTGTCCTTGACTTCGCTATATCGGTCGGTTCACTTGCATGCTATTTACGTCACGTATTGGCGCCATAAATGAGCTAACTTTATTACGTTTTTCATAAGTACATGAACGTTTGATTCTGCCAGAATTGTGAATTTTGACCAAAACTTATCGTGCACTCGGAAGTAAGTAACGTAAAAAAATATTACTTAGTTTAGGGTTCCGTACCCAAAGGGTAAAACGGTAACACTATTACTGAGACTTCGCTGTCCGTCCGTCCGTCCGTCCGTCTGTCACCAGGCTGTATCTCATGAAACGTGATAGTTAGAGAGTTGAAATTTTGACAGATGATGTATTTCTGTTGCCGCTATAACAACAAATACTAAAAATTAGAATAAAATAAATATTTAAGGGGGCTCTCATACAACAAACATATTTTTTTTTTGCCGTTTATAGATAATGGTACGGAACCCTTCGTGCGTGAGTCCGACTCGCACTTGGCCGGTTTTTTTTATTTCGGCCCGTCTATCGTCTTGTATATTTTAGAGTAGGTATATAAATGTTATTTTTTTCCGTTTCAGGACGAAGTCAGATCCCAGGATACCGTCTTTGTTATAGTTTCCGTGGCGGTGAGCAAGAATGGCCGCGACCTGGCCTGGGAGTTCTTCAAAGACCATTGGCAAGAATTTATGGACCGTTACCAGGTAATTTCATCATCACTCCATATTGTAGAGGTCGAAGTACCGAAGCTCGCGCGTTCAATAGGACGAATAAGATAGGAGAATCGAGTACATACCAAAATAAATATTCCAGGGTGGGTTCCTACTGGCGCGCCTCGTGAAATCGACTACGGAAAACTTTGCGTCGGAGACGTGCGCGCAGGAGATCGAGCAGTTCTTCCGCACGCACCAGTCGCCCGGCACCGAGCGCTCGGTGCAGCAGGCGCTGGAGACCGTGCGGCTCAACGCGGCCTGGCTGCGCCGCGACCTGGCCTCCGCCACCGCCTACCTGCAGCCCTACCACTGACAGGCCTACCGCCCCCTCCCATCCGACCCTAGTGTACCACTGCACTATTGCTATTTCTTATCTTGACACGTAATGTTTGTTGTAATATAAATATTTATTCTTAACAATTATAGCGTTCTTTGAGCTAATGTATTGTTTGAAAACCGTTGACGCGTTTCGTTGTGAGTAGCTAGTGAAATTATTCAACAATAAATTTTCTTGATCTAATTAAGTTACATATTGTATTCTTTAATATTACTTAGAATGGCACATTTTGTCGCCACTGTGAAATGAACATTATTTTAAAGTTTTTTTTTTGTATAGAAACGAGCCTGCCATTGCAGTAATGCTTGTTTCTTTAAATCAAATAGTGAATTATTATCTCTTGAACCAAAATGACAAGACTGAAACGGCACAACGAAATGGACAGTTAAGTGTGTTTAAATCTGTGGTTTATGCTTAACCTATTAAGCCCTAGGGGCGTCTAGACGCGCGCGTAAATTTTTCCAATACCAAAACGAACTCAGTCAATATAAATAACACGCGTCAGTCGCTCGCGTCATCAATGACACTTCGGAGAAGAATGAGCCTTTTCGACAGTAAATTTTTGTACAAGCAAAAAAAATTATGCGCGAATGTTGACGCGTCTGTGGCCCCGTGGCTTTATTTTAATATGATGCGTCTAAAGGCCAGCATTAAACCCGTAAAGGAATTAATTTGTAAAAAAATATTCAAACCGTCAACCGCCCAGTATGGTTATACTGTAATATAAATTAATGGTGAGCATAATTCCTTTTGCAGATGAACAAACTATTTTTTTAATAACAAAATAATCTCCAAGGTCCGCATTAATCTCACGAGTGCATTTTATTATTATATTTTAAGTGTTAGTAAAGCTTCACCGCTTGGTGGATGTTGATGGTTACACTTAATATTGTTGCATCGAAAGTGCTATGTTTAATAATAGATCTAGTTTAAGGTGATTCCGTAGCATTAGAAAATAATCACACTGATTTATGGCCATACTTTGATGGAAAATAATTATTATAATTTTTTTTTTTCTTTTATATCAAGTTTTGATCAAATTTATTAACTTGAAGTACATACAGCAGCGATTACGTACAGCTCTAGCTAGCGCATAATATAATATTATGCTCTCGATAGTATTACTTACATAAAAATTAAAGTCTACTTGACAAGCTGATTAATTATGTTTAAAATATTAACCCAAGCAACAACGACTTTGTAAAATATTATACAGAACATAAGTGTTTAGAAATATCAATTTTAATCGATCATGAGGATGAGACTCCAGGTAATTCTGTTAATGTTATGATTTGATTATTTTCTCTATGGATTATAAATAAACTTGTTTTTATAATCTCTTAATAGTGCCTCTATAGGGGTTGTTTTTTTTTTCATATTATGCTCAAGGTGACTATACTATTTTAAAGAGGCCGTAAATGGTTCGTAACTAATATGAACCTGACATATTTTGTAAATGTGTATATTTTATTTTAATTTATATCATGGATGTTGATTGTTATGCTACTACTAATGCTGAGTGCATTCATTTTGGTACAAATATTTACAGACGCCATTTAACAAACAACTTTAGATAATACTTGATTCTACTAGGTACATCGTGCAATCACCATTTTGTAAATTTATTTATTTCGTTGATAAATTCTAGCGCGCTTTATTTGCAAGTGCCCCCAATATGGCATTTAATAAATTCGAATAAACAATGTTGATTTTTTTGTGTATTTAAAATTCTTCGTTTCTAATAGATAATTAATTATTCACGATTCAACAAGTTTAAGACTAAACAAGGAGCGTTAAAACGATTTCCCTCATTGTATTTATTTTAATGACACAAGCTTAGTCAAAATTGTGATGTTTCGGCTAAAACAAGTTAAAGTTACCATTATTGTCGCATAATTTCATTACTATTTTTTTTTGTAAGACTGTGTTATCGCAATAAATCGTACAAAATATCTATCTTATTATTTATCATAATTTGGACTCACCACAAGTATAATTAATACTTAGCAGTTACCTGCGGCTTCAGTACGCCTGCCAAGATAAGACATTTTCTCACGGATCGTGACGTCATTTTTGTGGCAAAATCGTTACGTCTTATTTGCTAGCATGGCGTAAATATAAAATGGGTTTGACAGTTAAATACAACGTGTTTGACGTATGGATAAGATGTCATATCTTAAGTGCTAGCATGGGTTACCAAAATGTACCATAGAGACACGAATTTGACAGGTCAACGTAAAGAAATTTCTCACGGTCAAAGGCCGGTGATGAGAAAATAATTAGGCTGTAAGAAGTACATAAATATAGCATGTTATACACTATTATAACAAATAATACTTATTTTACTCCATCCTTCGCCAATATCAAGCGGACTACATGCAAAATTCTTCCGAAAACGAACACGTAAATTTATTTTCGTGTTCGACAAACAACAACAAAAAAGTGTAGAGACATTTCTATCTGTTTTATTTTCTTCCGAAAATCCCCATAATCCTACTCCACGTGATTTAAAATCCATATTTTACAAAAAATCTGTAGGTTTGAGGTTAGATTTTGTTTGGCATCATACTTTGCGTGCTTTTTGCCGTTTTACAATGTAAAGTTCTTTAAATTGGCAAATAAAAATAGTATAGTGCCCAAGAAATAAATTTTAAGCATAATACCACCGACCAAATGATAATACGTAAAGCTTCCGGCATAATAAAAAAGAAGCTATGCCTAAAGATATTTTTAATCTGTGCATAAATAATCTAATATATTCTATGATGTGTATGCAGCATCTTTTTTCTTTGTAAAGCTCCGTCTCGCTCTATTTGTCATTTCAATGAACGAATGATCGTAAACTGTGAGAAAATTTTAGCAGGCTGTCTAATTTTAAACATCTTGGAAGCCATATTAGCAAATAAGATACGGGAACGCAAGTTGACAAGATGTTTTAGGGACTTGTGAGAAAACATCTTGGCAGGCGTACTGAGGCCGCTGATGCGGTGAGGTATAATTTTATGTTTGCTTAGTTATTGCAAGCGATAGTTCAAGCAGAAGGCAGGTGGGTTATTTACGAGCAGTTTTAACCGTACATCATAATCATAAAGTCGCCGAAAATGCAATACATTGTACTTATACATGTTATATATTTTTTAGTTTAACGCTTATCCGGCAGTAACTCCTCAGAAACCAGCATGCATAAATAAATGATACAAGTTTTAAAACAAATACATCTATATTGCACTATTAACATCTCACTGAGTATTGTACAAATTGTGTGTAATTATTAGTTATTACGAACATGAATTACGCTAAATTACATTATAATAGTTTACCAATCAAATATCTAGTGGGTGCAATAACCAGAACACATTCATATGTACCCACTCAGTAGGTAGAAAATAAACACATCTATTCTTACCAATGCTGTTTTATAGCAATCCTATTTTCAAAACCTTAATTTAAAAATAACAAAGTGTTAAAATAAAGATACTTAGCCCCAAATTAAAAATAATTTGACTCCATAGCCTAAATACACTGGCAATTTTCAGTACAGAATTAGATTATGAAATAACTGTACACCGTACCGGAATTCAAACTGTAAAAAAACATTACTTATTAGCTGGTAAAGATAAAATATTCCTGTACATAATTTAATTACTTACAACCCTTTTCATAATGCAGAAATCTGATCTTTTTAACTTTAATTATTAAATTGTATTATATTGTATTCTTAAATTTACACGAATACTATACATTGAAATAAAACTATTTTACGGATTTTATCGCGTTTATTTACTATTTTATTTTCCCGACGTTTCGGCTGCTTTACAGCAACCATGGTCAAAATCAAATAGTAAATAAACGCGATAAAATCCGTAAAATAGTTTTATTTCAATATTAAATTGTATTATTAGTATACAATACAATTATATAAGTTGGTAAGTCACGTTTAATTCTATGATCAGGCTTAATGAATATATACCTACACAGTAATAGGAAATATAATTAAGAACAGTTTGAGAATATAGAATGATATTTTCAGTCGGTGATTTAATGTACGCGGCTGTTTCTTTGTTTTTTTAAATAAGACTTGTCGCTCCGCCCACTTTTATTGTTTTTAGTATACATTTTCTACCTATAATTCTAATTTATATTTAAAACATTATTCGACTACAGAGGGTTTGCCGTGCTTTTTAGGTAAGCGGTGCTGCCAATTATTTGACTGCATGGTGAGATGACTAACCAAACATGGAGCGCAGTTTCCAATACTGTATAGTTATGATAACGTTATAACCTTTAAATAGACAACAGTAGTAGACCATCCACTTGCGTTATATCATGCAGAAATCGTTAAGGATTGAACGCTAGTGGGTTGGCACTAGCGAGAAATAATGGTTTAGTCCGAGTAGCTCTTAAATGTTAATAGATTAGAGACTATTTCAGTTTTATATTATCCCGTTGCGTTATTGCGTTACTATATACGGCGTGGAAGACATAAACTCCGAAGAGAAAAAAAGGTTAGCCGATGGTCCGCTATTATAACGGCAATAACCGCCGGCCGTTAGGTGGATACACGATTAAGGGGCCGTCACGCACGCTACCGGCAAACCCGAAGTACAGATGTTACATTATCATATGGCTTCGATAACTTTAATGCGTCTGTGAGTATAGTGTGCTATTGATCATGGATAGATAATTATAAAGCTGTTTGTAAATATAAGCTTTGAGTAATTGTGTACAGTACACTATGTAACAGTTTGGTACAATATGGTCATAGAAGTGATTCAAAATATCATAATGTTACATCTCCGTAAGAAACTACAGTACAGTCTCTAAACTAGAATAAATAGCAAGACCATATTATATTGTACTACTTTAGTAGATACCTATTAGATGATCAATGATCATAATATTATGTAGAATCAGACATCATAACATACAATAAGTTTGACTAGCTCTCTAGTAGGGTGATCTAATTCTCTAATTGTTTAATATTCTAGCCTACTATCATTATATTTCTTACCGACAATTTTTTAAGTCTCCAAACATTATCTTCAATAAACACCTTTAAAATACAGTTATTTGGCTGTTCAGTAGTTGTTGCATGAGCCCCAAGACTAGACTTATGTCATAGAATATGTGCATTATCTCTTTCTCTCTTATGAAATAATACAGAGAGCGACCGAGTCAATCCGTGACAGGTCTTGTCTTGACATGCATGCTAACACAGATATCTGTCAATTATGACATGGCAGTCGAGTTACCAATAAAATAAAGCCTTTCTGATAACTGAAAAATTATATTGTTTGCTATATATGTAATAGGTATATATTGTCTATCAGCTCATGTGACGATTGAAAAATCGGCCATTAGTGGTTTGAAGAAAATATAAAGAATAAACCAATAAACAACTCTATCGTCCTATTGACAGCAACACTTGCAATATAGGTACCTAACGAAAATTAACCGGGGCGATCCCAATAAGACCCAGCCTGGAGCAAATTAAAACATCAATTTCCGTTTTATTTTAATCCTAATGTAATTGAACCCTAAACGTACAGGAAACCGGAAGGCTTACGCTCAAACGACCAGTGAACCTGACGAACGCTTAATTACGACTAAATTAAGTCTGACTGCACTAAAACTATTGCTGTCTTTACGTACAGTACTACTAAGAGAAGGATAGCAATACAAATGTATAGGTTAGTGTACCTACTTGGTGCAAATACGATTGTCACCAATGTTGAGAGATCATCCATTCGGCCATTATGTATATTATCAAAGTTATTATCACCAGCCTTAAAGTGACTACACAAGGGTTCAAATTGGTATAATTATAAAAATTATACGCTTTTTTTGGACGGTATGATAATAATCATTCAGATTTATCACTCCACTTATGATTGCAAGGAAGGAACTTAATTTAGTGCAAGTTTTTCAATTTAATATTACAATTTTGTCATTGTTTTCGATAGTTACCTCCTACTAATATTGGGTAAACACAGTTACAATTCTAAGGGTATCTGAGGATGAATAATGTCCAATAATAACAGTGCTTACCGCTATAAACGCATAAAATACCAGCATGGAGTATATACAGCAGGTATTTTTTGGTAAGTATGCATTTATCGTTCGTCGTGCAATGTACAGTATACTCTTGAAATAATTAATCTAAATAATGTTAAATATATTATATTCCAAATAAAATTGTATACATTACAAAGCATATAAACGTAAAACAAACGACTAGACTAGTTTTTTTTTTAACATAATACCTATATATAAAACAAACAAAAATAATAAATAAAAACAGGGGTTAAAATAGGTTAATACCAAAAATTATAAGAATTATAGGTAGTAATTTCCGATTTTAGTGAAGAGTTTAAACGGAATCTTGTTGGTAAGTGTATATAAGTTGGTATAAATCCAATTTGAAATCAATACGTGACTACGATCAAATTTTATTACAAATGGTTGACATTTTAACCAGTGCCCAACATATTAATTAACCCATAAATTTATATAAAGTCAAAATTTCATTATTACTCTCTTTTATTTTGGGAAATGGCTCGTGAAGCGATTATAAGTTTGGGGGTAGGCAGCTTGGTAAGAGACTTATTAGTCCCTTACCACGTCCTCCACCAATTTAATACTATTTTCACTGTTGAGAACTGACACCACCAATTTATATAATTTCTAATTTCCATGGGCACTGAATAAAATGTATACGATATACAGGAAAATTATGAATTCTCATAGTATCCAATTACTCCGTAATAATACTAGGCTGACCTAATTTGTTAACGTTTAAATAATCACTGATTCTGCTTAAAATTATCTACCACATCAATACTTTTATATAATCTGAGCAACTGAAATGAACAATATTAATTGAATTATTTTTACATGAATACAGAGCGAATGAATACGTTCTGCAGTAACCACATTGACATGCATAATATTAAATCAATAATTTATTTAGATTATTTGCCAGTTTTAGATAAATGTTAATATTTAATGTGGAATTTAAAATAAATCTCCATGCAACACTTAACGTTTCCACCCTGTAAGTATAAATAAAGGCAAGTGCAAAATATGCTGTTATATAAATCTCCTTTACCGCACGGCTCTACAGGGGCTATATATTATTAATAAGTATCAACTGCATTAACTGTCAATTAGTTTTTTTTTCAAGCATCTACCAGGCGTCCGTGAATATATCGCTCACCCAGGAGTACACTGGCACATAGTACAATTAAGATATTAAATTCTAAATCTAACTGTCATAAAAATACAATGCAAAATTAAATTCACAAATTATAATAGATGTGCCAATATGCTACTGGGTGAGCGATATGTTATTTTATAAGCTACTCTGTACTTATTTAGTTAACTTGCAATAAGTACAAGTACGAAAGTATGTATTTACACTTCACTACGCGGAATTGCCGCTGTTTGGCATATTTTAAATTCATCTCGACAATTATTTCGAAACAAAATCCACTATACAATGTACAATAAATATTTCCGTTGCAATGACTATTCAATGATGAGAATTTTATTATCATATGGAATCAACTATTTATTAACTAATGGACATAACCAAACCTCACGATTTGATTTAATATTAATTACACTATACAATACGCAAACCACACGAATTATCTATTAAATGACATCTTTCTTATGGTCCTTAATAATTATAAATCCGCTACTCTCTTAATTTATACCTTGTTAAACAACATTATTTTTAGAATTTTACTTACCTATGATTTAGTAAAATCCATATTAAGACAAATTAAATATTGCAAGTAATCGGAGCAATAGCACTTCGTAATTTTAAATTAATTGTGAGGAAAGCCGTTTAGATATCAAGTTTTTGTGCATAGGCCCTTAATTATAGTCTCCATACCCATAGGGTTTTATTACCCTGATATAACGTCTTGTGGTGTTGCGTTCATGGTAGGTACATTTAATACGTGAAATACCTATAATAAACATGCAAAAATATAATTATTATATACAGTAATATGTATAATAAGTATGTACCCACCTAATGCACTTTAACATTGCTGATCCGTACTACAGGTGGATTACAATAATGGTACTTCATATCAATTGTATATAACCGTAGCCATTTAACTTTTTTTTTTATAGTATGTCGACACCGCATCGCAATAAAGGTGCAGCATGAATAATATTCAGTAAACGAGAAGTGTCACAATTCAGATCCATATCGTCAGAATTTTTTCGGGGGTATTCACAGTTGATGGAAACTGGCAGATTTGGAAAGTTTCTATGGAATTCGACTGTATTCTCAAATCCGTTTCCGAAATATCCCATTTGCGATAAAAAAAATAGACACTGTTAGATAATCCGTCAAAAAGAAACCAACTGCGAATAACCCCTCCCCCCCGATTTCTTGAAAGCGATTCCCGACGCGGCACTAGACAACTTGAGCAAATATTAAGAGTGAATGATAACTGTCTGACTGTCTAGCTTAAAGTACCTACTAAGTAATTACACGCACGAGTAATAGGCACAGTGAAGGCGGCGGTAGTACAGCTATAACAACAAAATCGCTTGCACCTGAAGCGCTTGTACTAATAAATATTTTTCAGACAACAGATTAGTGTCAGACAAATAGGAGATGGGGCAAGGACTAAACCATTCAAAGCATTTCGATTGCAGGGTGTACTACCGCCAACCGTATAGTTTGTACAACGAAATAAACGAGTTAGAAAGGTTTAAGTTGTTTACAACCATACAATAAAAATTGGTGGGGAAAGACCTATATCTACAGCTCCTTCAAATGTGAATAGAAGCTCGACTAGAAGCATACAAAATGTTTATGGAAATTAAAACTTAAACAAGTAACTACATAAAATAAGATTATCAGAAAATTGTAACAATACAACATGTATCTGTAATTAAACTGGATTCATTCGTTCTTTTCTGTGTGTAACCTACCCTTAACCTGTTCACAATGTTTAATAACATTACAATGTTAATTAATATAATGCATTCTATTATAATACTATGTACTTACTATTTTCATGTTTTCGTAAACCAAGCGGGACATATTGTCAAGTAGATTAATAATTTCGCGTGAATACGCAAACGTGTTATGTATATTGAACCTTACTTTTATGACTGCTTACTCTATGATGAGGCATCTCGGTAAGTGTTCGTGCAGGTAGTCAAAGAGTTCTGGAGAGGCACCCGGACAGTTGGTGAGCTCTAATTCACGCAATTGTCTCAACTGTATGAGACTCGACAGACCACCAGATGTTAACAATGGACAACCTGAAAACAAACAGTTGTGATTATACATTTATAGTTGACTTAATAACATGAATGTTATTAAGTAAACTATTATTGATAACACAATACAACTTATTTAGAAAGCGCAATGTAAGTTAATTGACACCAATGACAAGTTAAATAAGATAATACGGACGGACGGAATAAGATCAACACGAAATAAGTTCATGTTCATAATTAAAATAAAAACAATAAAAACAGACGTTTAAAAGGTGTTTGTTATTCGATTATGTATATATTTTTTATCAATCTTGTAAATTAATATTTTAGTTTAATTATTAAAGTAATGAGGGCTAGAACATTTTATGAGTTGGCATTAAAATATGTGATTACCGAAATCCTGTAAATACCGCTGATTAACGGACTAATTAACTTAAGTTTAGATTTAGATTCATATTGATTGTAAATGCACTTACCAGCCAAAGATAACAGTTGGAGCGAACGCATTCCGCACAAATGCTGCACACCGAAGTCGCGGACCTGAGAGCACCAGCGCAAGAACAGCGCGACCAGCGACTGCATCGTGCTCACGTAACCCACACCTATATCCGTTATGTGCACACACCTACAATCATGTATATTTTTGAATAACTAGCTTCTAACCGAGACTATTCAATATCGTTATAAATCATAGCCTATAAGTTATTCGGATATCTAAGTAATAATACTGTAAACTTTCATTAAATTTCGTTAAGTTGTTTTTGCATGAAACAGTAACTAAATCACTTCACAAACTTTCATATTTGTAATACTAGCTTCTACCCGCGACTTCGTCTGCACAGAAATCGATTATTTAATATCTTTATAAATTATAGCCTGCATTTTATTCTGATGTATAAACTGTAAAGTTTCATGACAATCCGTTCAGTAGTTTTTGCGAAAAAGAGTAACAAACATCCATCCATTCCTCCTCCCAAACTTTCACATTTATAATATTAGTAGGATTTGCATGTGGAGTCAACAACGACGGCGTTAATACGGGATAGGTCAAACAGTCCGCTATTAGTAAGGCTGGGATTGTTACGGAAATTGCTACGACATACCGATCGAGGGTCAATTCTTCAAGGTGATTCAGGTCACAGGCGATGTACTCCAGCGCATTGTCGGTGACGCGCGGGCACCAGCTCAGGTCCAGGCTGCGCAGACGCGGTAGGTTCTCCGCCAACAACTCCACACCCTCGTCTGTCACCTTGCTGCACCCGCTCAGCGAGAGCACCGTCAGATTCGGCAACGAATGGACTGACGGAAATTATTATACCTTAAGGGGGTGATCCATTTGCGAGTAAGACAGCCGGTCCGCCAACGAACTCGCAAGCCAAAGGTCTAAACCGCCAATGGAGCACTTAAAAGTCTGCGGACTTGCTCGCTGGCTCTTTGTGCATGCTTGAAATTCTAAGTCCGCGGTGCAAAAAACCGCCATGACTTTGCCAATGATGAGAGATGACTATTTGGTACGCTAATGGATCACCAACGTGAGTCGACGAGCCAACGATTTAGACCGTTAGCTCGCCGGCTCGCAAATGGATCACCCCCTTTACTGCCAAATATGTTTATGGACAACTACAATCTTGATTTTGTATACTAGCATACACATAACTTTCCCGATGTTTTAATTTGTAATCTGGTTTTATTTTATGTGAAAGTAAAATAAAAACAAAATGTATTAATTTAATTATTATAAGCTCACTACGAAAGTACGATACGAAATCTAATAATCATGACGTTATTATGTTCGAACATGAACCAACTTTGTAACATTAGAATTTAACAATTAGTATTGTTCCAGAAGATGTCGAGGTCTCCTAGAAACCAAATTGATTATTATATTAGAATAACTTTGATTTAAACCATTACTGACTACAAAGTATATTTTATACTGAAGACATTCTTCGAAATCTCATAAGGTTCATACTCAAAATGGGTTAATTGCCTACGATCTAATACATGAAAGACAACTGAAATTTGAGTGCCCATTCATTTTAGATACAAAATATCTACTCAAACTTGTTAGGTTTTGAATATTTAATTAGGCTTTGAGTACATGATCATGTTAACATATACATGCAAACTAGAACGAAAAGGGTCTTACCGATATTTACGACACCATGATTGGTGAGCTCCCAACAACTATGCAAGCGTAGGACGCTGAGCGAACCACTTTGCTTAGGCGAGAAGTATCCGAGCGCCGCGTCAGTCACATGGTACGCTTGAAGAGAGAACTCGTACAAAGACGGCAGCAGCTGAGCGACCGCGCCCACCTGGCAAGACATAATAAACCAAAATTATGTGAGTATCATACAGTGTGTACCAGAAGCCTCCAAACGAAAATGTTAGGCAGATATCCGGTACCTGATATGTAGATGCTTAGTGAAGCCAACATCAATATATCATAATAAGAGTCAGGGTTACAAGCCATTAACTGTTTATTACAACTTCTGTGTTGCCACCATAGCACACATAACATGTAAAGGCAGAATCAGAGATATTGATTTATTGAGAAAATATGTGAGAATTTCGATTCCATACCATTTCATCACCAAGTTTGTTTACCAAATCCCTAATTGTGCATTTAAATATTACTTATATCTGAACAGACATCTCAATCATTTATACTTAAAGATTCAATTACTCAATATTATTTTATAATTTGCCAGCCAGTCAGTGTTTGTACTTACAGCTTCATCAGCAATGTTAATGCAGTCAGTAAGCGTGAGAGAGACAATTCTTGGAGTTAGACATGCCCACAAACCAGCCTCTGTTATTTCATTACATCCAGTAAGTTCTAGTTCAAAAAGAACCTAAAAAGAAATATAGATTTTAATTTTAGAAGAAATTATAAACTTCTGATAATTTAAGCAGAATAGTTTCTTACTATCAAATTAACATACAGCACAGAGAAATGGTCTTCTTATTCTGTGATACAGCATGTAGTATTTGGTGTTATGTAATCTTCATAGAAACTCTGTTTTGAATATTGATGGAAAATTATCATTAATTAGCTGTTTTGTTAATGAAGCACTATTACCTGCAAATGGTCCAGTATAGCTTCCAAACCTCTGTCAGTTATTGTGCAGCCTTTCAAGCCTATGGCGTGAATGTGATGAGCCGACAAAGGAAATTGTCTTATAAATTCATTTATGTCATCATCAGAAGCTGATACTAAAACAACCCCACGGATACCCCTTCTGATTAGTGAATTATAGAATCTCTGCATGCAGCAACCTGTGGCAGAGCGGAGTTCACGGCAGTCCAGCACGGCCACCAGGCCATTCCACCACCGCGGCGTTGAGTACAGTATGTCGCGCCATCGAGTGCACACTTGAGCGAGTGATCTTCTATCGTTTGCATTGAAGTATAGGAAAAACTTTTCGAGGAATCTCTCTTCCAACACAAATTGATTCCATGTGAGTGGCCTAGGTGAGGGTCGGCGACGTCGCGGCACGCGCGGTGCCACGGCGGCGGCGGCGGTAGCGGGCCCACAGAGAGCGTTAGCGACGCGTTCCACGACACCAGGTGAACGCTTTCGGCCGCGCAAGCCGAGCCCGGTGATTCGACGTGAAAGTTCGGCGGAGGCACGCTCCACCACACCCTGCGCCGACACTGACGACATCTTCACCTTAACACGGCGAATGGTGTCCGCCGGCCGGCCGCCACCCGATGCCGCGCCGCCCGCGCTGTGCTCACACCCCGCCACCGCGCTACTGCATAGGATTGGATATTTTTCTATAATATTTGATATATCAATATCACAATATCAGGTAATAGAATAGATGTAAAGACTCTCCTGGATAGGAAAAGCCCAAGTGATTTTGCTTACAAAAACCAAGAGAAAATAAATTGGGTTCAGAAAGGAACATAAGGTGATGATGGTGTATTTATATCCACAACTATAACTTCTGACAGTTAACTCCATTTCTTCTGTTACTTTACAGTCAAAGGTGAAATTATTATAAATCAGCATAATTATTTGTCTTTCAAAGCACACAATATGCCTATTATAATTACAAGTATTTTTAAACATGGGTGAAACAAACAGCAAACATGAAATGATGAAGGTGAGTGTCAAAGCCAGTACATTTGAATGCACTGTTGTTGCGATTTACCTTCCCATAGGGATATAATATTTATAATCTGGATTACCACATAATTCCTCAAAATAATTACCACAAACATTTTGAGACTGGAATCTGCCTGGGAATTCGTATGAAGTTGTCCTACTGGGCAAGGCCCAAAATGCGAGGTGAATTCAGACTATAATCCACCATGGTAACGCAGTGCGGGTTAACGGACTCCGCACGACGCTCGAGAATTCAAGTTTTCTCTGTTCCGTAGCAGAGAATCCTAGAAGAAATCCGAAAATACCCGAGGTCCGAGCTTGAGTTTAATGGATGTACTTTTCGACAGTAAATGTACACACTCATGATTCATACAGAAAATTAAAGATATTATTGCACATAGATTTCTATTTTCAGCTAAAATTTACACACAATAAAAATCGAAAATCGATTACCTTTAGATAATTATTTTCACTACAACAAAAAACCATGGTAGCGCACTTAAACTTGTAACATTCACTGCGTTTCAGACGGTATTCATTTACCTTAGAATACTTGAGATATAACTTAGTTCAAGAATTAGAAAATATAAAAAAGGAAAATAAAAAAGCTCTGAAAACTCGCCATTCTCGTAACCAACCATAGAGAAAATTTACCAACCAACAGCACAGAATTCGTATAATCCGTAGAAGTGCCGTAGCCTAATAAAAACATACTGTTAACTATTTAATTAAAAACCGGCCAAGTGTGAGCTGGAATCGCGCATCGAGGCTTCTGTACCTAAACTATAAAAGCACTGAACATGGCTCTCACGAAAAGATAAACTGCAAACTTAACAGAGAGGCAAGTTTAACTTTGCAGTTGGTATATGGTTGTCCTCATACAAATGAACTACAAAATAAGTTTGTGATCGCAATAAAACATTTTTTATGCGTTGTAACTATAAATTTACTGTTTTCAGATTGTTTGGTTTAGTTGTGCTATAAGACCTTGCTTCTTGCCAAATTTCTTAATTCTAGGTCAAGGGGAAGTATCCTAAAGGTTTTTTATTCACGAAAAAATGTACTGAAAATGCAACATAAACTGCCACCGTATCATTAATTGCGTTAACATAGAAGTTAGATTTTTTTAGAGCTCCAAGCTACCGCAGACTTAAGTCTCTGTTATAAATTTCAACTTGATACCTTCACCCGTTCCTGAGAAAAAGGGTCTTGACAGACAGACAGACAGACAGGCAGACAGATGGATAACAAAGTGATAAGGGTTCTTTTTTTCCTTTTTAGATACGGAACCCTAAAAATTAGTGGTGGAGGTGATAAAGATGGCAGATGGATCCTTCTCAGGATCTAATCTAGTTCTTCTTATTCTAAGCATATTTCTCTATGCTATAACCTTAAAATAATTACCGCCGCCAAACGCCAAACTCTATCTATACCAATCAAATTACTAATACCAACAACGACAGAAACTAAACTGAATTTTATTACAGTTAAACAGTATTTTCATTAAAATAAACTATTTTATACGAATTATTATAAACTGCGCTGTGGTAAAATAAATAATTTAGTATTTTGTTATAACAATGGAGTTTTTGGAATCTATACCTGTAACATTCAAAGAAATAACACCGAACTATAATATTCCTGAGAAATGGAAAGAAATAATATTAAATACAGGTAACTAGCGATGACGTTCTAGTGTAGGCAGTAGCTGCCATTTGATTTGTAAAGATTTATGCAGCTGTATTGAATTGTTTATCGTTCCAGGAGGTACTCACAGTACACTGCAAGATATCAAACTACCCCAAAGGGCTGGTGGTTATTGGTACAAGGATTCAAAGAAAGTATATACAAGAAACCGTTTCATATATTGGTGAGTAGGTAAATCAATGTACATTTTAATAGATGTGAAGTTATCTCTATGTCTACTTGGGTAAGGCATTGAAAATACAACATACAAGCCCATCTTACTGTGTGCCCTCCACTTCCAGTAGAGCCAGTGTTATATACAAATGTTCAAATTATTTATTTTAGGCAAACTACATCTGATGCAATAGAATTGTCGGAAGCTTCTTTGGATATAAACTTAACAACATGCAACTTGAGATGTAAAGTGGCTCCGGGCACACCTCCACTGAGTGGCATAAGTGTGTATGAGAGGAGTCTCTCCCGAGATGTTGTGGTGCTGGCTGCAACTGTGTCCTCGGTTCATAGGCTTATTTTCCCACATCCATCTTCACTGGATAAAAAGGTAACATATTCTACATTTGAAATCAATTCACTTTTTAAAAGATATGGCTTCCATTGTGTTTTGTTGATGATTACATTTAAAATAGATACTTATCTCTTTATAATTAGACAAATGTGAAGGCCCTACAGAAGTTCTGAATGCCATGTCTTATATTATAAAGAGGATGACAAACAAATCATATGGCAGAAAGAAGTTCAAGTTTTATAGTACTGCTCTATGCTATTTATGTCTATTCAATTATGTTCAACCAATCAAAGAGTTAGAAACCTCCATACTGTTTTCAAATAGTTGGCAAATATAATAAACAAAAATTTATTTAATTGCAGTTTAAATTTATTATACATAACAAGTAAACATAGATTTTGTTTAATTATTTATTAAAATGTATGATGTATATAGTAAGTAAGCTTGTTAAATACTAACGAAGCACCTATAAATTTAAAAAAAGGTATTTTCAGGTAGTTCTCCCGTAGATTATTATCGTACTATTTTGCTTTGTTCAATCATTTCCTTTCTAATAATACTTCTGTTTTAAAATAAAATATAATAATTACTGATTCTCTTTCTAGTCTACATTTGGATCATTAAGCAGTACATCACCATCAATATTCCATGATGCAAGCTCTGTGAACAATCCAAATAACTACCACATTCTGAATCAGTATTCTAATGCAAGTAAGTTTAGAATATTATCATCAAACTTTACAAAATACATTGAAACAAATTGTTTTTTATTTTATTTAGCTTTATATGCTTGATAACACTTTCAAGGCTATTATCAAGCTATTTTCAAGGCTATTATCTCAATATTACCATTGTCCTGAGAGGGTTTTATAGCACATCAATGATGAATTCTAGCTACAGGTGTTGCTCACTCATGTGCATCACTTCTACGAGAAAATGGTGAAGCAGTGTTTGCTCTCGCCTTTGGACATGGTGGGGAAGGTGGTCTGTTGTTGGTGAAGCTGCCAGTCACTGGGTCAGCAGTCACCACTGTATTGAAGAGAGAGTCCACTGTGCCAAGGTTTTTGTCAGGCATTACTGGAGCTTTAAGGTGCGTAATTGTTGCACACAGAATCATGATGATAATGCTGTGTATTTTGTGGTTTTAATTTATATATTTTTTTTTATGTGGCATATCAATGTCAATCAACCATTTTTATTTTACCCTTTTTTACCATAGTTTTGGTAGTAAATTAAGTTTTGAGGTTTGAACATGATAACAATAACATCATGTTTGATAACATATCAGTGATCCCTAAGATACAGAATTTTAAGTCTAGATGATCCTGTCCACATTTAATATACCATATTTTGTTTTATTTCTTAATCCAATTTCTGTAATTAGTTTAGGTTTTTTTTATGTGCATCAGGAAGATGAATAATATATTTACTATGTATGTAGAGGTAAAAGCACCGATGGCGTAGAAACGTACGGAGTAGTGCTCACTAGCGGAGTTGCCGTGGCTATCTGCGGCGACGCGTGCCTTCGCGCATGGAGCTTGGACGACGGCGGCGCGCCGATCGCCGTCTCCACGCCACTCTCGCAGACCCTGGTCAGGCCCAAACCACCACGTAAGTCACATCTTAAGCAAACAATCATTTTTATTTAGCTTGTATGAATCAATTATTATTGCCTTATTTAAATAGCAGCGTTTTGGCCAAATGTCTTTGTAGTCACTCGCTTTCTCTTACAGCTCATGGACACATGTTGCAAAGAACCATTGGAGCTGATGGCAGTGTTATATTGGTGGCGTATCTATCATTCCCCAGTGAGTGTGAATTTGTCGTCATGAAAATGCATGACGATGGTACTGGAGCTGTTAAATTTTCACATATCAGCCGCATATTTGGACCTCAGGTAAAATGAAGTTGAATAAAGTATTTATTACAAAACTATTTTTCTCTTTTCTACAAAACATTATATCTTTTTATTAGTTGGACCTGTTGGATTATGAGATCGGATATGGTGATGGAAACAATGTGATATGGGCGCTGTGGAGTCAAGCCGATGGAGACACTATAATCACAAGTGAGTATTTAGACGCATTTTCTTTTAAGATTGGATGTATCTTGTAGTTAGAACTTTTTCAGCAATTCAGTGTATTTATGTTAGGTGATACTTCATACTAGGTGATACTAGGTGATTTATGATACTTCGCCTAATATGTGTGTGGTTTGTGTGCAGGCGTGTCGGCGGGTGCGGAGGCGTGTTGGCGCGCGGTGGCGACGCGCGAGCGCGCGGCCGCCCTGCCGCAGCTGGGCTCGCACCAGCAGTACTGCGACCGCCTGCTCGCGCCCGCGCTCTTCCCTCCGGCCGTCATCAGGAAGGCGCTCGTCGTATGTATTCACTGATTTTCTGCCGCAATCGTAGTCCACGTCGTAGTTTACGTCTTCGATTGAAGTAAATATTCTCCGTTGTACAGGGTCAGGGGGTTCGGTCCAAGTTTTAAGAGCATAAAATACCGATCGAGTGATCAAATCATTCCATAGATTTTACAGCAACGCCCCAAGAGAAAACATACCGCTTTACTGTCAAATGTAGAGAGCTCACACTACGGGTTCAACGTTCGTTCAAAATACTTATTTTAAAAGTGTGTAACGCGTTTCTAATGAATGCGTAGTGTTGCCGGAATAATGTAAAGTAGGCATGTATCGGTGGCAGATATACAACCGCACGTGGGGCGGCAGCTGCGGCGGCGCGGAGGGCGAGCTGGGCGAGGCGGCGGCGCTGGCCGTGCAGGCGCGCCTGCGCCATCTGGCCGCGCGCTCGCCCGCGCCCGACCACGCGCATCTCATGCACAAGTGAGATACGCCTTGCACAACTTATCTTTTTCTTATAGCGTTATATCATATGCCAACAAAATGTACACGAAGTATCGCTCATACAATTCTTCAACGGAGTTATTTATTGTTGTAGATGTTGGTCAGATCTATACAGTTGGTGCATGCAGTACATGGAGAGCTTACAGAAGCCACTCGGTCTCATGGTTTCCAAACAAGTGAGTTCTGTGAAACGAATCAATGTTTTCATTTACATATAACATTTTTAAATTTTTCCAATATCATAATTTTTTTCAATACCAGGAATCGGATGTTGAAAGTGGATGGTGGTGTGCAGTAATTCGTCGCGCCGGTATATCTCTGATTTGCGAGTTGGAGCCGCTCGAGAGAATGATGCTGTCACCTGACTCTTCATTACTTGACGGAAACGGTACGTTACCTATTGTTACGGTAACTATCTAAGTAGTTTCATTTGACTTTACTCAAGGGTACGTCATCTACACATAAAATAAATTACTCTCACACACTACACTTTTAAGTAGAAATATGAACTTAGTTTTATTTTTCGAAATTTTAACTAAAGATGTATGTAATTTCAAGGTTTTCAAGATGTTCAAGTACATTTTAATGGTTGGCAATTCGGTCTCGTCACTCACGTCTCGCCTCGCACGATTTCTCAGCCTAGCTGAGCTCGTCCATTCGACGAATGTATACATTTAGTACCCGGATACAGGTAGAGAGGTCGGGGAGCTGTCGGCGGACGCGGTGCGCGTCGTGGTGGCCGGCGGCCGCTGGGAGCGCGCGGCCACTGCCGCCGGCGCCGCCGAGCTGGAGCGGCGGCTGTTCGCCTGCGCCGCGCCGCAGCACCGCCTGCTGCCGCGCCTGCTGCATCTGCTGCTCGCGCCGCAGCCGCACCCCGCGCCGGTACGTATCGCCGAGCTGGAGCGGCGGCTGTTCGCCTGCGCCGCGCCGCAGCACCGCCTGCTGCCGCGCCTGCTGCATCTGCTGCTCGCGCCGCAGCCGCACCCCGCGCCGGTACGTATCGCCGAGCTGGAGCGGCGGCTGTTCGCCTGCGCCGCGCCGCAGCACCGCCTGCTGCCGCGCCTGCTGCATCTGCTGCTCGCGCCGCAGCCGCACCCCGCGCCGGTACGTATCGCCGAGCTGGAGCGGCGGCTGTTCGCCTGCGCCGCGCCGCAGCACCGCCTGCTGCCGCGCCTGCTGCATCTGCTGCTCGCGCCGCAGCCGCACCCCGCGCCGGTACGTATCGCCGAGCTGGAGCGGCGGCTGTTCGCCTGCGCCGCGCCGCAGCACCGCCTGCTGCCGCGCCTGCTGCATCTGCTGCTCGCGCCGCAGCCGCACCCCGCGCCGGTACGTATCGCCGAGCTGGAGCGGCGGCTGTTCGCCTGCGCCGCGCCGCAGCACCGCCTGCTGCCGCGCCTGCTGCATCTGCTGCTCGCGCCGCAGCCGCACCCCGCGCCGGTACGTATCGCCGAGCTGGAGCGGCGGCTGTTCGCCTGCGCCGCGCCGCAGCACCGCCTGCTGCCGCGCCTGCTGCATCTGCTGCTCGCGCCGCAGCCGCACCCCGCGCCGGTACGTATCGCCGAGCTGGAGCGGCGGCTGTTCGCCTGCGCCGCGCCGCAGCACCGCCTGCTGCCGCGCCTGCTGCATCTGCTGCTCGCGCCGCAGCCGCACCCCGCGCCGGTACGTATCGCCGAGCTGGAGCGGCGGCTGTTCGCCTGCGCCGCGCCGCAGCACCGCCTGCTGCCGCGCCTGCTGCATCTGCTGCTCGCGCCGCAGCCGCACCCCGCGCCGGTACGTATCGCCGAGCTGGAGCGGCGGCTGTTCGCCTGCGCCGCGCCGCAGCACCGCCTGCTGCCGCGCCTGCTGCATCTGCTGCTCGCGCCGCAGCCGCACCCCGCGCCGGTACGTATCGCCGAGCTGGAGCGGCGGCTGTTCGCCTGCGCCGCGCCGCAGCACCGCCTGCTGCCGCGCCTGCTGCATCTGCTGCTCGCGCCGCAGCCGCACCCCGCGCCGGTACGTATCGCCGAGCTGGAGCGGCGGCTGTTCGCCTGCGCCGCGCCGCAGCACCGCCTGCTGCCGCGCCTGCTGCATCTGCTGCTCGCGCCGCAGCCGCACCCCGCGCCGGTACGTATCGCCGAGCTGGAGCGGCGGCTGTTCGCCTGCGCCGCGCCGCAGCACCGCCTGCTGCCGCGCCTGCTGCATCTGCTGCTCGCGCCGCAGCCGCACCCCGCGCCGGTACGTATCGCCGAGCTGGAGCGGCGGCTGTTCGCCTGCGCCGCGCCGCAGCACCGCCTGCTGCCGCGCCTGCTGCATCTGCTGCTCGCGCCGCAGCCGCACCCCGCGCCGGTACGTATCGCCGAGCTGGAGCGGCGGCTGTTCGCCTGCGCCGCGCCGCAGCACCGCCTGCTGCCGCGCCTGCTGCATCTGCTGCTCGCGCCGCAGCCGCACCCCGCGCCGGTACGTATCGCCGAGCTGGAGCGGCGGCTGTTCGCCTGCGCCGCGCCGCAGCACCGCCTGCTGCCGCGCCTGCTGCATCTGCTGCTCGCGCCGCAGCCGCACCCCGCGCCGGTACGTATCGCCGAGCTGGAGCGGCGGCTGTTCGCCTGCGCCGCGCCGCAGCACCGCCTGCTGCCGCGCCTGCTGCATCTGCTGCTCGCGCCGCAGCCGCACCCCGCGCCGGTACGTATCGCCGAGCTGGAGCGGCGGCTGTTCGCCTGCGCCGCGCCGCAGCACCGCCTGCTGCCGCGCCTGCTGCATCTGCTGCTCGCGCCGCAGCCGCACCCCGCGCCGGTACGTATCGCCGAGCTGGAGCGGCGGCTGTTCGCCTGCGCCGCGCCGCAGCACCGCCTGCTGCCGCGCCTGCTGCATCTGCTGCTCGCGCCGCAGCCGCACCCCGCGCCGGTACGTATCGCCGAGCTGGAGCGGCGGCTGTTCGCCTGCGCCGCGCCGCAGCACCGCCTGCTGCCGCGCCTGCTGCATCTGCTGCTCGCGCCGCAGCCGCACCCCGCGCCGGTACGTATCGCCGAGCTGGAGCGGCGGCTGTTCGCCTGCGCCGCGCCGCAGCACCGCCTGCTGCCGCGCCTGCTGCATCTGCTGCTCGCGCCGCAGCCGCACCCCGCGCCGGTACGTATCGCCGAGCTGGAGCGGCGGCTGTTCGCCTGCGCCGCGCCGCAGCACCGCCTGCTGCCGCGCCTGCTGCATCTGCTGCTCGCGCCGCAGCCGCACCCCGCGCCGGTACGTATCGCCGAGCTGGAGCGGCGGCTGTTCGCCTGCGCCGCGCCGCAGCACCGCCTGCTGCCGCGCCTGCTGCATCTGCTGCTCGCGCCGCAGCCGCACCCCGCGCCGGTACGTATCGCCGAGCTGGAGCGGCGGCTGTTCGCCTGCGCCGCGCCGCAGCACCGCCTGCTGCCGCGCCTGCTGCATCTGCTGCTCGCGCCGCAGCCGCACCCCGCGCCGGTACGTATCGCCGAGCTGGAGCGGCGGCTGTTCGCCTGCGCCGCGCCGCAGCACCGCCTGCTGCCGCGCCTGCTGCCGCGCCTGCTGCATCTGCTGCTCGCGCCGCAGCCGCACCCCGCGCCGGTACGTATCGCCGAGCTGGAGCGGCGGCTGTTCGCCTGCGCCGCGCCGCAGCACCGCCTGCTGCCGCGCCTGCTGCATCTGCTGCTCGCGCCGCAGCCGCACCCCGCGCCGGTACGTATCGCCGAGCTGGAGCGGCGGCTGTTCGCCTGCGCCGCGCCGCAGCACCGCCTGCTGCCGCGCCTGCTGCATCTGCTGCTCGCGCCGCAGCCGCACCCCGCGCCGGTACGTATCGCCGAGCTGGAGCGGCGGCTGTTCGCCTGCGCCGCGCCGCAGCACCGCCTGCTGCCGCGCCTGCTGCATCTGCTGCTCGCGCCGCAGCCGCACCCCGCGCCGGTACGTATCGCCGAGCTGGAGCGGCGGCTGTTCGCCTGCGCCGCGCCGCAGCACCGCCTGCTGCCGCGCCTGCTGCATCTGCTGCTCGCGCCGCAGCCGCACCCCGCGCCGGTACGTATCGCCGAGCTGGAGCGGCGGCTGTTCGCCTGCGCCGCGCCGCAGCACCGCCTGCTGCCGCGCCTGCTGCATCTGCTGCTCGCGCCGCAGCCGCACCCCGCGCCGGTACGTATCGCCGAGCTGGAGCGGCGGCTGTTCGCCTGCGCCGCGCCGCAGCACCGCCTGCTGCCGCGCCTGCTGCATCTGCTGCTCGCGCCGCAGCCGCACCCCGCGCCGGTACGTATCGCCGAGCTGGAGCGGCGGCTGTTCGCCTGCGCCGCGCCGCAGCACCGCCTGCTGCCGCGCCTGCTGCATCTGCTGCTCGCGCCGCAGCCGCACCCCGCGCCGGTACGTATCGCCGAGCTGGAGCGGCGGCTGTTCGCCTGCGCCGCGCCGCAGCACCGCCTGCTGCCGCGCCTGCTGCATCTGCTGCTCGCGCCGCAGCCGCACCCCGCGCCGGTACGTATCGCCGAGCTGGAGCGGCGGCTGTTCGCCTGCGCCGCGCCGCAGCACCGCCTGCTGCCGCGCCTGCTGCCGCGCCTGCTGCATCTGCTGCTCGCGCCGCAGCCGCACCCCGCGCCGGTACGTATCGCCGAGCTGGAGCGGCGGCTGTTCGCCTGCGCCGCGCCGCAGCACCGCCTGCTGCCGCGCCTGCTGCATCTGCTGCTCGCGCCGCAGCCGCACCCCGCGCCGGTACGTATCGCCGAGCTGGAGCGGCGGCTGTTCGCCTGCGCCGCGCCGCAGCACCGCCTGCTGCCGCGCCTGCTGCATCTGCTGCTCGCGCCGCAGCCGCACCCCGCGCCGGTACGTATCGCCGAGCTGGAGCGGCGGCTGTTCGCCTGCGCCGCGCCGCAGCACCGCCTGCTGCCGCGCCTGCTGCATCTGCTGCTCGCGCCGCAGCCGCACCCCGCGCCGGTACGTATCGCCGAGCTGGAGCGGCGGCTGTTCGCCTGCGCCGCGCCGCAGCACCGCCTGCTGCCGCGCCTGCTGCATCTGCTGCTCGCGCCGCAGCCGCACCCCGCGCCGGTACGTATCGCCGAGCTGGAGCGGCGGCTGTTCGCCTGCGCCGCGCCGCAGCACCGCCTGCTGCCGCGCCTGCTGCATCTGCTGCTCGCGCCGCAGCCGCACCCCGCGCCGGTACGTATCGCCGAGCTGGAGCGGCGGCTGTTCGCCTGCGCCGCGCCGCAGCACCGCCTGCTGCCGCGCCTGCTGCATCTGCTGCTCGCGCCGCAGCCGCACCCCGCGCCGGTACGTATCGCCGAGCTGGAGCGGCGGCTGTTCGCCTGCGCCGCGCCGCAGCACCGCCTGCTGCCGCGCCTGCTGCATCTGCTGCTCGCGCCGCAGCCGCACCCCGCGCCGGTACGTATCGCCGAGCTGGAGCGGCGGCTGTTCGCCTGCGCCGCGCCGCAGCACCGCCTGCTGCCGCGCCTGCTGCATCTGCTGCTCGCGCCGCAGCCGCACCCCGCGCCGGTACGTATCGCCGAGCTGGAGCGGCGGCTGTTCGCCTGCGCCGCGCCGCAGCACCGCCTGCTGCCGCGCCTGCTGCATCTGCTGCTCGCGCCGCAGCCGCACCCCGCGCCGGTACGTATCGCCGAGCTGGAGCGGCGGCTGTTCGCCTGCGCCGCGCCGCAGCACCGCCTGCTGCCGCGCCTGCTGCATCTGCTGCTCGCGCCGCAGCCGCACCCCGCGCCGGTACGTATCGCCGAGCTGGAGCGGCGGCTGTTCGCCTGCGCCGCGCCGCAGCACCGCCTGCTGCCGCGCCTGCTGCATCTGCTGCTCGCGCCGCAGCCGCACCCCGCGCCGGTACGTATCGCCGAGCTGGAGCGGCGGCTGTTCGCCTGCGCCGCGCCGCGCAGTAGCATTTCTGCACTCTTATCATAGTTTGGACTCAACTAAATCGGAACCATTTCCTAATTATTTTCTTATTTTACAGTGGTTTTATGATATGTACAATGGTTGTAGTAATATGAAATATATAATTTTAGACATTAACACCGCAACAAATCGACGAACTCACATCAATTTTGGAACCAATCAGAGACTTACAAAGTGCTGTACTTGAATTGAATGATGCACTGAGGCTGGATGTGCCTGAAATTGATACAACCAAAAGTAAGTGGTAATACATAACTTATCACTCTTCTAACTACTATAATCTTTGTAGAACATATCATCTTCTACCCCTGAAGTATCGGCGTGACATAGCTGACTTTCTATTCTTCCAAAATATAATAGCAAATGATATTGATGTACCTGACCTGCTCAGGAAATTCTCTTTCAGCGTACCCAATAATTCTATCAGATTTAACCCCCCCCATTCGTATTCCCCACGCCTCTACGAACTATAGGCAAAACACATACATTGTGCGAGCAAGTAGATTTATTAATGAAAAGTGTCAGCAGCATGATCTGGATATTTTCACTTGTAGTGCCAACTCGGTTAAGCGGTGCCTAAGCCTTGACTTCTTTAATTAGGACCTAATAGACATACTCTGTTCTTTACTCTGCTGTGCTCGTCGAGCCTTACTATGATTTAGTTTTATACTATTAATTATGTTCATACCTTAGTTTTAAATTTCTATGTTCTATTGTTATACGTGGAGACCTGTAATTGGCTCTCAGTTATTTTTCCTCTGCTATTTATTACTGTTACCATAGCTATTGGTCTTCCATTAAATAAATAAATAAATAAAATGTATACCTACATCTAGTTTTTCATATACTACAAGAATACAGTTTTTTACAATTAATTCTAAATTGTGTTCTTAGATGATGAAGAACAAAATGAGGAATACGAAAGCTTGCTTGCTAGTGATCTCGGCGTGGCTGTGGTCACAGAAGCAATTCGCCAGATGGCTGAAATGAGGTATGTTTGTGAGCCAAATTTTCCAATAAGTTGCAGTCCTTACACAACATTGCCTACGAGTTTCCGGCGCGAGTGTAATTTATTCCTGAAATACAAATAGGAAGAATTTTAAAGTAGTATGGAAATAGAAAACAAATCAGCCTTAAAAGTAATCATCTTCAGAGCGTAAGAACATGCACTACAAAGTCCGCTAGAAATTCCTACTTGAGACGCTCATTTAGATATTATTACAATAAGCTCGAAAATGTTGACATTTTCTATGAAACCTTAGATAGCTTCAAAAAGAAAGTGGCTGAAATAGCATATACATGATGGCAAGAGACTCATAATAATGAGCGTATGTTACAGTGTTACATGAATTACTCTTGATTATTTTCATTTGATTAACTTGAGTTTAGTTTAGATGTAGTAATTTGTGTAGTGGTTGTTGGTTTTTGGGTAGTTATAGGTATCCTAGTTCTTAGTATAGCTCAATAAATATTCATTTGTTTATAAGTAATGGAACAATTATGGTGTATTTGTGCATATTGTGTATGTAACTAGAGTAGTAAAAGACTGTATAGTTCCTAAATAAATAAATAAAATATATGAGATGCTAGTACTATACTTTTTATTTGGTGTTATGATTATTTATTTAGGAAACATACAGTCTTTTACTACTCTAGTTACATACACAATATACACAAATAGACCAAAATTGTTCCATTACTTATAAAGAAACATACAATTATGAGCTATACTAAGAACTAGGATATCTACATCTACCCCAAAAACCATACGAAAACCAGAACCAAAACAAAGAAGTAATTCATAATACATTTAAAATTTATAATACATTTAACAATATAACATACGTTCATTATTTTGTCTCTTGCTAATCATTTATAAACTATTTGAACCACTTTCTTTTTGAAGCTATCTAAGGTTTCATAGAAAATGTCCACATCTTCGAACTTGTTGTTATAATATCTACAAGAGCGTCTCAAGTAGGAATTTCTAGTGTACTTTGTAGTGCAAGGTAAAATACGAAAGGTACATTTTGAACGTGAGGAGATTCTGGGGATATTAAGAGTAATCTTTTCGAGTAATGATTCACAGTCAACTTTGTTGTTTATAATGAAAATAATGTATGTGTGTTGTCAGATGCCGCGTGGTGCGCGGCGCGGTGTCTGCGCTGGGCGCGTGGCGCGGCGCGGGCGGCGTGCCGGGCGCCGGCCACTGCGCCGTGCACTGGCAGGCCTACCGCGCGCTGCTCTGGCTGCGCGCCACCACCCTCAACACCCAGTCAGTCCATAACGCGACCATCCTTCAAGTCTAATTTACATTACGTCACTAACTTTCATGCATGATGAAATTAGTTTCACGCCATTACTTTCACTACCTGTGAAACTAGTTTCATCGAAAATAATAGTGTCGTGACATCCACAGTATGGTTCATGGCTCCGTCAACATCAGAGATATAATTGTATAAAATTAAAAAAAGGTTGTCTCGAAAAAAATGATAAATTTTATATTTTTATTAGTTGGTTACACATTTAAAAAAAAATCGACTACCACGACCTACACCATGACTAAAAAACAAACGTCCTATCAGCGCACGCGGTGTCGCGACACTAGTTTCACGTCGCGTTTACACGATGACATTAGTTACATGACATTAGTTTCATCCAAAAATCGCGCGCTACACGAAACTCTTTAGTGTCGTTGAATTAATGCATGCATCGATAAATGTGTGAGACTTGACGTTTACACTGTGAAACTGTTGATGAAACTAATCTCACGAAACTACTTTCACGCCACTAGTGTCGCAATGTAAATAGGGCTTTAGTGTCGTAATGTAAATTCAGCTTTACATCTCAATCCACTTCTACACTACACTGAGCATTTTGGCGACGGCTTCGTCTAGACTAGACCAGGAGTCGGCAATTTTTTGAGTCCGAAGAGTCAAAAATTACAACTTACAAAATTTCAAAGTATTTAAAGTGCCACAATTTTTTTCTTGCCTACAATAAATAGTAGGTACTTGTATAAATAAAGTTTTTAGATAAAAAAATAACAAAATTGAAATCCATTATCGATGCAGAACGATTTTTAAATGTTTTTTTAATAAAATATAAATAATATTTGCATATGGAACTAAAGAGCCGCAACTTCACATCCAAAGAGCCGCATGTGGCTCGCGAGCCACAGGTTGCCGACCCCTGCTGTAGACGAACTGTAGACTCTAGAGGTTTGAGTGTGGGCCGCTCGACTCACTGAACTGGTTGGTTGCAGATTTCAATTCCTGCTAGGGACAAATTTTGGAAATGGTCTTTTCGGAATTTGCCCTGGTCTAGTGTAACCGAGATCGCCTCTCGTCTATTGCATGGTATACATGCCCCTAAGGCCTTGGTTGGAGTGCACTCTGCGCTCGCCACTCCTCTGGTAAAGCTGTAAAGGCCACCTCAAGGCCAACAGCGTAGTCCAATCAAAAAAAAAAAAGTCATGGTTTACATAGTACAAGTTTTGCTTAGTTTGGGATCATACGATGAGTGTGTGTTGTATATTTATTTATTTTTAGCGTAAGAAATGTGTGAGCAAGAAATTTCCCTGTTGTTTCGGTTAATCTCTATTTCGGTTTATGCTAAACGGTTCCTGAGTACATTAATTAGGGCTCTGGATGTGTAAGATTTTCAAGAATGAATGAATGAATGAACCAGGTCGTCGGGGTCGTCGGAGGCCTTCCGGCTGAAGCTGAGCGCGCTGGGCGGGGCGGCGCGCAGTGTCGGCCGCGGCGGGCTGGTGCACGCGTACCTGGGCGGCGCGGGCGGGCGGCGCGCGCGCTCGCAGCTCGCGGCCGCGCGCGCGCAGCCCGCCTGGCACCACGCGCTGCCGCTGCTCGCCTACCATCTCGCGCACCAACTGTATCCTTTTACACGCAACCTACCACCTCATCATCGACGTCGTGGGCCTTCCGTCCGTTCGTATTCAATAAAACCACCATTCATTTGCGAACGTAACTCTTGCGTAACTCTTAGAAGATCCCAAACGACTTCGTTCGACTTTCTTATAATTGAAAACTTGCGAAGTCATTGATGAAAAAGTTTATTAAAGGTTAACATCGAGGGTGTGAAATGATAAATAATATTAATGTAATAGCATCATTGATTGAAAAAAAAACAACACAATACGATTTAAATGTGATGGGAGTTTTAAAAAGCGCAATGATATCCTGATCGAGACGACAGTTGGGCCGTGAGCGGTGGTTTTGAATTCGGCTGGTGGCTGGCGACCATCGACCAGCCTAAACTAGTCCAGAGCTACGTCCTCATGCTGGAACCCTGGTGCGAATGGAACGCTTGTTCACGTAAGATATTATTCAAACATATTAAGGAATGGACGGTAGAAGATTGCTTGTGTTTTCTTCACTTTGGTACTATACATACAAATTTACTTAATAGATAGATAGATTAGGGCTATCCTCGGGTTATCTGACGCCGGGATGCGAAACCATTTTGAACACATCTACCCATTTTATCATCAGTGACAGTCGATTAAAAAAGGCCGCAATTGTTTATTTTTTCATATTTTGTTGATTACGCAATTTTAATTATTTTATTATTATAATATTAGAAATTTATGTCCGTGCGAGTTTGTGAATCTACAAAGTTTTTGCACTTTTTTCATAGGCGCAGCTCATCTTCTGCGGCTGTTAAAGAAAGAAACGGCGCTGAGTAGAGTAATTAAGAATAATTGGGTAACACGACATCCACAGGTCAGTTCATCCTCGGCTTGGCATTGCTCGATCTGGAAGACCCCGAGAACGCGTACACCGCGTTCTGCAAAGCCGCGAAGGGCGTCAGCACTGAACCGTTCCTGCGGCAGCTGGTCGCCGCGCCGGACGCCCGGCTCACCCAGCATCAGGCGCTTGTTCTGTATTACATGAAGGTTAGTAGCTTCCTTAAGTAAGCAAAATAAAAAACAAAATTCACTTCTATGAGTCTTCATCAAAATGATTCCACCGTCGCACAAAATTACAAACAAGTTTTTTAAGATTATTCCATCTAGCCTGTACGCCAAACTAGTCAATTGCACAGTAGCACAGTTAAGTTAACATAAGTTCTGCATCATCGATTCGTTGTTGTCAGGTCATAAAACTTTTTGAAATACACGACGCAGGCGCGTGCGTAGTGCGACTAGCGGAGACGGCAATAAGCATCGCAGACAAGGACGATCCGAACTTGGTAAGTTATATTCTACACCAGTGTTTCCCAAACATTGTTCTGCCATGGCCTGGTAATTTTCACATTGCTTACACATTTATTAATAGTAAAAATGTTTTAATACTACAAATTTTGGTTTCGCCTATTTTGTCACTAAATTTTAGTGCGACCTGCTGCTAATTTTTTACCAAAGGCGGGAATGTTGTGAACCGGTATTTTATTTTGATGGCCCGGTACGGGGTCGCGACCGTGCTAATGGGAAACGCTGTGCTACACGATCGTTCACTCGAGAGTCGCCAAGTGCACTAATGTATGTATGTATGTTCCAGGCGATGTTCCAGTGGGTGGTGTTCAAGTGGCACCTGTCGGGCGGGCGCACGCAGCGCGCGCTGAGCGCGGCGGCCGCCAACCCCGCGCCGCACGCGCGCGCCGCCGCCGCCGCCACGCTGCTCACCACCCTCGGTAACATACATACACACACCGGACAGACTAGCACCTGTCGGGCGGGCGCACGCAGCGCGCGCTGAGCGCGGCGGCGGTGGGCGAACCAGCATGTGTTTAATCGAAATAAAGTGTAGGAGTTGGAAGAGAAAAATATCCACGGGGGACGGGGGACGAGCGGGATCGCGGATATTACGAATTATATTTTCTGAAATTGTTTAATAAACGTGCGGTGTTTACGGTTTAGTCGTGTTGTGTCGCAGCATCCCGGCGCGAGCTGGGCGCGCTGGTGGCGTGCGCGGCGCTGGCGGGCGACGCGGAGCGTGCGGCGGCGGCGCGCGCCAAGCTTCACGACGCGCACGAACATAACCCCTACTACGACTTCCTCTACGCGCTGCATATCTCCAGACATCACTACAGAAAAGGTAATGACCATTATTGGTAGCTCGTCTCGTTCGAGCGATCTTACACACGTAAAATCGCAAATTTATAAATGTTCATGGTCCTCAAAAGTAATGAATGTTGCTGATTCTAAAAAATCGTTCACATAATTATGCTATGTGCAGCTAGTGAGTAATATACGAGTTCCCTTTACTTAAAACACTAGCATTTTAGCTCGGTTATTGGAAAGATGGAGTGACATAGTCCTGTGTGTATAATGTACGTCGTCCCGGTAGCGGCGGCGGTGATGTACGAGCGCGCGGCGCGGTGCTTGGCCGAGCGCGCGGGTGGTGGTGGTGGTGGTGGTGGTGGTGGTGGCGGCGGCGGGCGGCGGCGCTGGCTGGCGGCGGCGCTGACGGCGCTGCGGCTGGCGCGCCCCGAGCACGCCTTCCTGGCGCGGCCCGCCCCGCCATCCACGCGATCCGATCTGCAGGTAACATAATACGGAACTCGACGTCCTAGACGATTTTTTTTCAACCGGATCCATAATTCACTTCATCTGCTATCCTGAAGCCCAGAAAGTCATGAGGAGTTCTGCAGTGCGGTAATCGCGGGGAGGTTTTGTAGGCGTTGGCTTCGACAGTGCCTATGATAACCGAGAATATTTCCATTTTTTTTTCGGATTCGAATCCCGTCCGCGGCAAATTTCGGAAATGGTCTTTTTCAGAATTTGCCCCGGTTTGGGTGTCACTGGGATCGCCCCCAGTCCAATTTATGGTGCCATAGTACAAATTAGTGTTGCATAGTTTGGGATCATGTGATGAGTATGTGTTGTCTGGCGATATTTATTTATTTTTGTGCCGTGTCTCCTGGATTTGCGTCACCGTCTAGCAAATTAAAACCGAAACCATACTTAATGCTGTTATACAATAAGTACACTACTGTTACTGTAATATTACTACTATATAAGTTACTTTATTGTTAATTAAGCTACTTAGTAAATTTATATTTGCACTGTCTCGCCTGAAGCACAGGTATAACCTAGTTCAGGCATAACCTCAGATGATCCGCTTTATGACACTAAATTTGATAACATCATAAAGCTTATTTTTATGTTTTTATCAATAAGACTGTAATATATATGTACTGAATATTATCAATAAATAAATATTATTATTATATTATTATAATTGTTTGGGAAAAGAAATGATCAGTGGCGGCCCTAGGGCGGTGCGACCGCACCGGACGCCGTAATAGGCAGGGCGCCAAACTCTACCGAAAGTCGACCACCGATAAGCGTCGTGACACATCATAGTTAGCGTCGCGACGCTATTCAGTGAGGCGTCAAGCAGGAGTCTTGCAACGAGTGTGGCGTCCACGATCTTTGTATTATTTGATTAAAATATACGAATTTTGTATTCAGAGGGGCGCCATTTTGAGATCTCGCACCAACCAAAAAAATTGCTTGAGCTGCCCCTGGAAATGATTATTGCGTTTACAGGTGATCGGACCGGATGAATTAGCGGCGGAGTTGCGTGCGGAGGATCCCGATTCAATGGATCCAGTTCAGCAGGCGTTACATAGTAAGAACATACATTCTATTACCAAGACAACAGTGCCTTTTTATGAAAAATAACTAAATTTGCCTTTATTGATTATGATTTCTTTCAGAGGGCGGAAACCTTGATTTTGATCTTTTGTATTCAAATCTAAAAGACGCTGATCCGGAGACACTATTGGCGGTAACAAAAAGAAGTATAAGTACCGGCCAATTTCTGCCGCATTGGTTCTTACAGCGATATATGGTACGTATTGTTTACTGTAAACATTTTGACGAACCTGTATTAAATATTTTGTAAATTTGGCAACCTATATTATACCAATGCATACTGCACCGGATTCGTTTAGCAGGGGTCGAAATTGTTCAGTACAGTCAGTTAGTCAGTTTTTTGAACGGTGGTCAGTAACAGTCAGTTTTTTTCTAAAAATAGTCAGTATTTTCTGAAAATACATAGTCAGTAATGTCAGTATTTAGACTCGGAAAAACTAATTTTCGTGTAAAATGTCCGCGACTTCAAAGAATTACATACGTACGCTCCTTTTACTATGGATATTTTTTTCTTTATGCTTGACAGTAGGCCTCAATACTACAAAACCGCTATGGGAGTGGCAGCTTGCAAATATTCGTAAATTTTAGGTATTCGAATATTCATTTTTAAGGTTCCGTACCTCAAAAGGAAAATAGAAAATCCATAAATAGAGCCAACAGACAGTGAATAGCGCTAAATAAATGTATTAAATTAATCGATGACAATAAAATATTCACCCTGGGTTAGCCGGTATTTCAAACTTTAGGGTTTTGTATCGTTTTAAAACCATTTAAACGCTATATTAATACACCAATAAATGGTCATTCAACTTTACGTACCTATGTTCACACAAGTACATAATTACAGTCCCCGATAAAAAAATCGCAAGTCCCAAGATTTCATGACTTAAAAAATGAAGTGATAGCAGTGGGAAGGGGGCGTTATGGTTACGATTGTTTGCGTGCAGGAGGTGGACGGCGGCGGGTGCGTGCGCGCGCTGGTGCGCGGCGGGCGCGGCGACTGCGCGGCGCGGCAGTGCGGCGCGGCGCTGCGGGCCGCGGCCGCCGCGCTGCCGGCCTGCGCGCCGAGCGCCGCGCCGCTGGCGCAGGCCGACGTCCTGCTGGCCGAGCTCGCGCACCACACCGAAGACCCCTACCTTCGACAGGTGCGGCCCCAGTTGCTCGCTACTTTCTTTTATGTTCCAGAACCCGCGCCCGTCCAATTTTTTTTACACAAAACCTAACTGTATTTGATTAATATAAAACGTTCATTATTTAGCGGAATGACAATGATAGCGCAATCGAATTATGACTCGTAGGGGGCGTAGCTTTTTAACATAAAATTTAATAGTAATGTATATTGATAGAGTTCGTTTTGGTATTGGCAAAAATTTTGACGCGGGAATATGCGGGAGCTTTGAATAATGTTATTAGTTACCGAGAAATTACTTAATTATGATTAAGTACTATATTTACATTTCAGATTTACAATGAATTGAATTCAATGGTGGAGGAATATACCAAAATAATCATCAGAACATCGGAGGATATGAAACTAGGCAGTTTTGGGCGTTCGGCTGTTTATTAATTTCTAATCAGTATACAATAAAATAAAGCTTATTTTTTTCGAATATTCCTTTTATTAACAAAACAAGTATAAATTAATACATAACAATGATTAATTCTGGAATGAGGTTGTGTTGAGCCATCACCGAGTTTAAAAATCAATAAAATGTTTACACCATCCTTACACCATAATATATATCTTTGTATTAAATAGGTACCTTAACCCATAAATAATTATCTATGACTAGCATAAGTTACAGACATACACTGTTTGTGATCAATAATAATTAGTCATTGGCTTGAACCCTGTCCATGATCAATACATGAATAGTGTTAATTTAAAGTTGAATAATTAAAATATGAATTGAAATTACTGACCATTTATAACACAATTTCAATGCTATAACTCAGAGGTTAAACTCCTTCCTTACAATTCATGATTACCTCACGACTTCAAATCACTTGGGTGTGGATTTCCAAGGTTAAGTTTGCTTAAATACAATAGATACATCGTAACCGTGTGAATTCACCGCAAATGCAAACATCCTTAACCTTAAGCTAATAACAAATATTATGGGGTATTAACTTAGAATACGTCACTAAGTATTTTATTATTAGCATTATCTTCTTTTATTAATGTCATGGGATATCATGTATATATGAAACACATTCAAGCATTGTTTATTTTAGTTGAGACTGCTTTATCAGTAGATATACCTACCTATTATTATCTATGAAACACAGTTCCATTTGATTGATCCCCTCATAACTGACGGTCCCATATAAAAAAGAGTTACCACGCGGCAATAATGTACCTACATAGAAAACAGACAACATTATATAAAATACCTATTACTAGTCGTTATTTTATTTTTATCACATTGTTTTTACTATTATAATATCGAACATTTTGCCTAATATGACCTTCTTTTTGTTTTTTTATTGCAATGGTTATCAAAACATGTTTAGGTTTTTTGGCATATAAAATATTAATGTTATTCCTACTAGGTCATGGTCGTAATTCATTTTAATAGCTAATGTTTAGCCATTCTAACTCTCATGATTGTCAATACTAAACGGACAAGCTTTTCATAAATAAGAAACATAAGTGCAGCTGTCATGACAGTTTGCAATAATTTTGCTTCCAACCCACGGAACACTAATAAGGGTTTAGATTTTATATCCCTTAATAGGGGCTTCAAACTAGTACCGGCGCGGAGCCTCGATTGTATCAACTGTAATGGATAGGTCAATGTGGTGGCTACTGCTTTAGCTACTGCACCTAATAAAAATGCATTAAAAGTATCAAATTTCCCTCTAGATATCAAACCCCTTTTTAAATATTCATATACCATGAACTGGATGGCCGGATTAGATACCAGCAGCAGAGAAGGTAATGTACCAGACCACAGGCCCTTGGTACCCTCCTTATTGAAAAGATCTGAAAGACCTTCAAAAAGGCTACTGTATGAATTCTTCTCCAGCTTCATTCTAGTATTAACTACCCACAGTGGAGTAGTGGCAAGAACATTTATACTGCCAGCAATAATTCCAAATGCTAAATCCTTTAGAGCTGACCCATCTTTTGATGCTAATTTACGTAATCCATGGAAAGTATAAAAATATACAAAGTTTGACACAGACAGTGATTGCAAGACTGGTGATAAGCCTCTATACAAAGATTCCAAACCTTCTTCATTGGCAAGCTTGAGAAGCAGCTCAAATGATGACCCCTGCATCTTATTTGAGTCTTCAACTGCAAAAAGAGAAAATTACTTTACTACTAAGATGGATTAAATCAAGCAAAATTTTATGTACTTATTTACAATGTTGATGTAACATTTAATTTTGAACTGATAATGTCTCATGTACCTGGAGAGCCAGGGATCTTAAAGTAATTATGTGTATACTAAAGCAGTGCTCCTTCCTTAGAGACTCAGATAATCAAGTATCAAGTGAAGTAGTATTATTTCTTTACCTTGAAGCCTTGACCGCAGCGTATCCAGTGGGTAAAATACTGCCATACCAACTACACTGCCCTGGAAGACAAAATAAATAATATTAGTACGTAAAAGACTTTGATTATCTGAGTATTACCTACAAATCTATCTCCATAAACCCTGTTAAAATATCACAAGCATAGTTACGAAGCGCAAACTAAATGGTCTTTAAACGCAAGTAAATGCTTCGATTTCAAAATAATAATAAGTAAATACTCTGAATATAAATTAACTTACCGTAGCTCCAGCCATAGCGTGAACCAGGGTTTCATAGCTAAATAACGATGGAGGCATTTTACACTTAATTAAAACTACTGATAACAATATTGAATGACTGATCTTTGACCCCGTACAAATTTAAAAATATAAAAAATGCGTTTTAACTCTAGAAAAGCAAATATCGTTAACTCCACTGAGCAACAGTACACTTGACTACCTCCTCTGTCCCACAGATCAATATTAACAAATCAATATTAACTAATATTTTAATATACAATTAGAATATGAATGAAGATACTACTCCCTCCCTAAGAACTAGGTAGGCTTGTTGAAAAAATATCGATATATCAATTTTTTTTTTCTATTTATCGATATTTTAGAGCGATATTTTATATATCGATAAAAAATTCCAAGTATCAAAAAGATATCAAAATCGATATTTTTTTCAAACCAATAAACAAAAGTTGTATGATTTTAGTGGTTGTTCTTGATGTATTAAAAAATATGTCTATTGATTAGTATTGTAAGATGATTGAAGTAGATTAGGCCAACCAAATAAATATTTTTTTAGAGCACGAATATTTTCTGTCAAATCATACCGATATATCGATATTTATATCCTCGATATATCGACGTCGATATTGATATATTTATCAATATCGATACATCGATATATCGATATTTTTTTCACTTCTGACATCCCTACTAAGAACAGAGTATGGAGGGTAGAGGTAAGGAGAATCATCTCACATGGGAGAAAAGTTGAAAAAGTGTCCAGCTGTACTATACGATTCAAATAAAAATGAATAGGAACCATGCCAAAATTATTAAAGAAAAGAAAATAAGGACGCCAGTCGCCATTTTGTCGTTGTTAGTGTGCTTCATCGTGCGACTGAGAGCATTTTTCACTCAACCTTTGCAAATAAATTTTATTTATCAAATATCTTGTTTTGCTCACCCTACATAACTGGTTAGAATTGACAGCTAGGACGTCACAATATGGAGCAAAGTTGAATCGATCCTATTCTCATTTGAATCCCATAGTATGCTATAAATAACAGTTCAAAAACCTTCCACAATCGCGCTGGTGTAGCCAAAGGGTATATTCATATATAGCAATTGTAGATGAACTGATGCCGAGTTAAATAATTTTATATAATTGACGACTGAAGTAGTTAATTATTGAAAATTTTAACAACTTACATTGTACAAAATAATGTTGTGAATATAACCTTAAATAATTATTACAAGATATTTTATTTTGTAGACTGTGAATAGTACGCTTATTGACCTACTCTATTATTATTTGGCGCTTCCTTTAAAATTTACCCTGCTGCTAATGGGGCGCCCCACCCATAAATGCATTTCAACTTTTAACGGACACTTTTTCAATACACAGATACCCTACCCTACCCTAGCACCACAGAGTATTATAATATATAGCCTAGAACGTATCCTCCATAGAATAGAGTATAATGTGACCATAGACATAACTCTTCTTTCATGAGCACGATTATGCTATCTATGGTGCACATTGACGGAGTATTTTTTTATTAATTGCTATACACGGTTTCTCCTAAAGTGGCGTTCTCGACAAGATTTATAACGGTAATTTGATTGCTGGAAGGCATGTGCGGCACACATGGTAGCACACGCGCGACTGAATCCGTTAACATGCTTATGTGAGAGAGGGTTTTCACCAGCATGTGGCACCATGACTAGACTTGTGTCACGGATTATGTTGATTTTGTCTCTTTCTCTCGTATGATATACGATAGAGAGCGAGCGAGCGAATGTGTGACAGAGGTCTTGACATGCGTGCTAACCCCACAAGTCATGATAAAAACCAAATACAGAAAACGAGTTGATACCGAGTAAGAATTAAGGTTAAAATTGACCAAATTTGATTCAATTTGCGACAAGAAATAAGCCCACCCATACCATTAATATTATAAAGTTTTTTTTTGTCACTGTGTTGGTTACCTTTGATTGAAATAAAAACCTTATTTTTTTCAACAGACAATTTTATTGTTTTCTTTTGGGGGGGGGGGAGGGGCTATTTAATGAGTTATGGGTTCGCTGTCATCTGGAAACTTTAACAGGGGTTCATGGAGCCAAAAGTTTGGGAAACCTATTATACACTATAGGTTCCTATATCATTGCTATGGAATTCAAAAATTATTAGTTCAAAAAACATCCACAATGGCGCTGGTGTCGGTGAGGGTGTATATCGACGCCGGGGGACTTTTTCAAATTTTTCCCATAGGAGATTGCACTCCTTCCATCTACCCTCCATAATCATTGATAAACACCACAGAGTAATACAAAGATACATACCATATAATACTCTGTGAGAGATACTAACAACAACTGTCAAGTCAGTATAGATAGTCAGTAGTGTCAAGTCCTTCTAAATGCTCTATGCTTCAGTTTGTTTTCCTTTCGTGTTTCTAAAGATTTTTCGATCTAATTGTTTTCATTTCCTTTAGTTTTCGACTTGTTGTTGCATTGATGATTCTATATTACTTTCATTGCGCTTTGTAAAAAAAGCAGCATTCATTAATTCTGTGTTGATTTGATAACAGAGAATATATTAATCCACCCCCCCACGGTACCGACATTCGCTAACATTAATGCATTTCATTCATATTAGTCTATAGCTTAGTATTTATCATGGCTAATATTTTGCCGTCGTAGTATTTGATTAATTTTGATGTAGTCAAAGTTTGCAACAAACACCAACCTCTGTTTATAACTTATTATATTGTTTTTGTCGTACTATTAGGTCCTGTAAACTGAACAAGATGAAAGTATTTATGTCTGAAGACAATCTCTGTGCTCAAAATCTATTAAAACTCATATCGCATGGCAATGCAATATTGGCCGAGATATTAAGATTGAAAGATCACAAACCTGCAGTTTATCTGTAAGTTACCAAGATTTCCACATGCCTTCAAATTTATAATTATAAGTTATTGATTGATGGTATTGTAATACACTTTTGAAAACTTCTTCATAATGCCATTTAAAAAATGGATTGTACATTGATTGGAATTTCTTTAAATTTGTAGATTTAAATATACTAATTAGTAATTTTATTGAATATTAGTATTTTTTATGTGCAGTTTTGATACCAAGGACATTCAGCAGAAGTACCAAGATGTTATTACAGATTTTAGTTACTTTAAGGTGTCGGATAACCAAGAAAAGAAAATAAATATGAACCCAGTAAGTGAAATGTTATTACTGTGGTACCCTTTTAAAAACATTCGCTTGTAAGAATTTAGTTGTACTGTACTGTATACTTGACATGACTGGCCCCTAATTTTGCAGTATACAAAGTAGCGAAAAACTAAATTACCTATATCCAACAAAACTAAAGTACGAGCCTTATATTTATCTCCAATTATATGATCCATTTACATTGTGATATACTTATTATTCTAATTTTCCATTGTAGGATGTAGTTTGTGGATAGAATAAAATATAGATTTCTACATGAGCTCATTGCTGTAAGCATTTTATGACTCAAAAGAGATTGATATATTGTTTTTTTTTTAGAAATTGCAAGATTTAGATGATGAGCTCAAAGAAAAATATTTGGAACTTATAATTAGATTCTATTTACTTTTTGAAAATATTTATCAGTATATTGTGGATTTAAATTCATTTGTGGATCAATTGAACGATAACACATTTATACAACAAAACATTGAGACTGTGATGAAGGATGTAGAAGGGAAACAGCTATTGGTGAGTACATATACTAGTGGTACAGTGGTAGCCTCGCGGGCAAGAACGCCCGCCTTGAACGTAAGGGGTGCAAGTTCAAATCCCAGGCCCGCACCTCTGAGATAATTTTCATGTGCGAATGTCATTTTCAACAATGATTACCACTTGGGTGAAGGAAAACATCGTGAGGAAACCTGCACGTCTATAGAAAGGCGTGTGAAGTTCACCAACCCGCACTGGGCCAGCGTGGTGGACTATGGCCCAAATCTCCCTCGTATTGAGGGGGAATGTGCCCGGTATAATGGCAATAGGCTCGTCTCCTATTACATTGGGACCAAAATACATCGGCGAAGTGTGGGCGCACTACAGTGCACCTCTGCCTACCCCTTCGGGGAATACAGGCGTGATGATGTATATACTAAAACAATAAAGAATAGATAGATATCATTTTATACTAAAACCATGGTGCCAACACTTTGATTGAAGTGTGTACTCAGTACACTATTCTTATAAGTCACTTACAGTCTCTAGGAACTGTCTTGGAAAAGCTTTAACTATGCCCCACTGACCATATTTCTGGTCTGTGCTCTGCCCATATGTAGGCAAATGATGGACAGCTGATTGCTGCTGTAGTGGTAGTTAGTAATGATAATTAAAATTGTAGGTGTAGGGATACTCAAAAAAACTTTTTCAAGTAAAATTTTAGCCAATCCATAAAATTAAATGAATAGAAAAAGTTAATTCCTCACTGGAATGACAATAACAGTGCAATCGAATTTTGATGCCTTTACGACAAAAATTCAATTGTTATGTACATTAACACAGAGTTTGTTTTGGTATTTTTGATGCCACAGCAGGGAGTTTAAATAATAATATTTCCCTATTTGTAGTGTGAGAGCCTGTACTTGTATGGAGCCATGCTTTTATTATGTGACCTGTACATCCCTGGGCCAATGAGAGAGAGACTGCTTGTTGCATTCTACCGTTACAGCACAAGTCAGTCACAGTCAAACATTGATGATGTGTGCAAACTCCTAAGGGACACGGGTTACGATCAGCGCAGTGGAAAGAGACCTGTTGACTATCCCATTGAATATTTTAGGTAATTAGTAAATCAATATCTATAGGTATTTAATTCTTAAAATGACTCAATAGAACTAACTAACCTTGTAAAAAAATTAAGTCAATTGTATTCCCCAATGCTTATAATTTTATTAGTCTTATGCAAAATGTAAAAAATATGCTGACAATTTCAATCAAGATAGAATTAAAACAGAACCTGGTGAAAATCTTGGCATTTAAATGTGAGTAATTTTTATTTTATTTATTTAATTGGGTACATACACAATAAAAAAAAGGGAAGACCTTCCAGCCACACAGGTGGTGTGCCTGGCGGGGTCCGCTACGCCCACCACGGCGGTAATGTCAGGATCGTATATGTAGGTACCTAAGATGGTCTAGCTAGAGAGAGGTCTACTATCGCGATTTAGGATTGCATAAAACAATGTTGTTTTGTATGCAGTGTATTACTCGTCATGTATTAGCGTATAGTAGAAGTTCCGGTGGCGAGATGGGGATCGCCCGGTCGGTAGAAACAGTATAATTTTTGTATTGCTCCACAATTGTATTCCCGAGGTATTCACTCCACAGCGACGATATATTATCTACACAATTTCAGTTTTCAACAAAATTGTAATCCAATGAGGTCATTTCAAATTTTAGCCGAGTTTACATTCGTCCAGAATTTATTGAAAAAGTGGTAGGCAAATTAAGATCCGAAGACATTTACAATCAGCTGGCAGTTTACACAATACCGGAACACCAGGCGGCGGCGCTGGCCACTCAGGCTAGCATGCTAGCAGTGTGTCTGTTCTTCACACCTCACTACCTCCACACTGATCCATCTAGAATGCGGGAGATAGTCGACAAATTTTTCCCCAGCAATTGGATTATACCTATTTACATGGGTGTCACTATGAACATGATTGATTATTGGGAAAACTTTAAAGCAGCCAAAGCAGCTCTTAATAATACTTGCAATAATAAAATAGTCAAAGAGATATCTGCGAGAAGAGGTAGTTCCATACCAATGTTAACCACTAAAACCCATCAACTGCTCAAAGAAGGCACTCTGACGGATGATTTTCTTTTGGATAATATAAACAAGATATTGAATCTACTGTTAAATGCTAATCTAGTAATACGGTGGTTGCTTCTTCACAATACAGATGTCACTTTTTATGACAATAATAAAAAGAGTAAACAACTGAAAGATCTTGTTTTGAAGGAATCTAATTATGATCCATTGAAAATACTAGAACTTTTGATAAGTATTGCAGAATTGGAGTTAAAAGTTCGAGAAATACTAAACCAGTTGTTAGGAAATCGAAATGAGACCTGGAATTTAAATAAATCGAATGCTGTAGAAGCTATTAAAAGCCTATCAGAGCTTTTCTCTGGTTCTAAGCCGGTAACGAAAGTACAAGAAAATGAGCAATTGAAATTGTGGTTTGATAATATTGCCAAGCAGGTAGCATCACTGGGTGAGCCTATTTCATCGAAATCCATAAAGAAAGTCACTCAACTTATACAAGCTTTAGATGAAGTTGAAGAGTTCCATGGTATTAAGAGTACCTCTACCATCGTCCAGTATCTTAATGAAACTAAGGATGCATTAAAAAATCTTTTGAGAGCTGCATCACTGAAAGAAGATTCACTAGTGACATTAGAAACTGTTGCAGATGTGAGTTATGCATGGTGTACAATAGATACATACACTACTATTATGCAAGATAGCATCAAGGAAAATCCAGCTGTTACTAGTAGACTGAGAGCCCTTTTTCTAAAATTAGCTAGTGCAATGGAGATACCATTACTCAGGATAAATCAGGCTCGCAGTGATGACTTGGTATCAGTTTCTCAATACTACAGCAATGAATTGATAAAATACATTCAAAAAGTTCTACAAATTATTCCAGAAATGGTTTTTAGTATTGTGGAAAAAATTATTGATCTTCAGACTTGGACAATCAAGGAAGTACCTACAAGACTGGAAAAAGACAAGTTGAGAGACTACGCTCAATTAGAACACAGGATGGAAGTTGCAAGATTGACACATTCTGCATCTACTTTCACAACAGGTTTGGTTGATATGATCTTACTCAAACTTTGCACTGACAAAACATTGACTTTATTACACCTTTTGTGTTGCCTTCTCTATTTTGTTTTTGTTATAAATTAGAAACAGAAACACGTGTAATTATTTGTAAATGTTTCGTAGCTGCAAAAGTGGGCTTATAACCGTTAATGGCATTTTGATATCACATTATTTTTTAACTACCTACAAATTTAAGTTTTATTATTTTCAGGAATCTTGGATATGAGGTCAACATTAGTAGGTGTCATAAGAGTAGATCCAGCGGAATTATTGGAGGAGGGACTATTAAGAGAGTTGGATAGACATATTACTAAGAAATTTACGGAATTTTTGGAACCGCAGGGAAAAAAAGTCCAGCCAACAGCTCACAGTCTCCTTTCGCGATTGCAAAAATTAGCCGATAGTATGGATGGGTACAAAAGATCATTAGAATATATTCAGGATTACATTAATATCCATGGTTTACGTATTTGGCAAAAACAAGTAAGTAGTAAACGAAACAGATGGACATAGGCCTAGACTCCCTCACATCACGGTCTTCGCCACTCATGCACTGATTACCTATTATTACGAACCTAATGGATTCATTTTTATTTAATTATTGTTTTTAGATATCAGCAATCATAAAAGAGAGTGTGACTAAAGAAATTAGCCTCCGCAAAGGAGTTGTGCTGTATAGTCCATCAGCTGGATTTATGGGCAGTTTGGCTAGACAAATACCGCAGCTACTAGACGCAAGGTACATCTACCCTATTATACAACTAACTGAGCCGTTTTGTAGGTTTTTATAAAATGGTTGCTATAGGCTTTTTTTATTTGTCTCTGAATCAAAAACAGGCCCAATTGGAATTCTTGTGTTTATAACTAAGCATCACTTTAAAAATAAGAAAGATTTAAAGAGAGGGTTAAATTTTAGAAACCATAAGTAGGTATATAAATAGGTCACGGGGTAAAAAAGATATTGTAAAATAACTTCACCGATTTTACGAAACCTGCACAAACTCTACACAAAATTCACTTAACACCTTCCCATATTAATTGAAACTACACTAATAAATTAAGACGTAACATCTTACAAACACGAAAATAATTCGCCTTTTAAACAATGGTTTTATTTCCAGAATTTGCACTTATGTTAGCATATGCGCAGCTTGGTACGACGTGAAAACTCACAATGAGATAATAAATACGAAAACGTTTACTAAACTAAATGAAGCTATTGGTGTCGTGGGTCTTCATGGATTGGACACCTTATATGGTTATATGATAAAGAACCAAATGCACCATATTCAAGATGTCTTTAGAAATACCCAAGATAAGACAATCTTAGGAAGTATAAGTACAGATGTGAAAAATATTGAGCATACCATAAGTAAAGGATATAAAACCTTTCAACAGTTGACTGATATTCTAGTATTGATTGGAACATTACAGACGATTAGGAGGCATATCGCTTTTCAGCTAAACACTACGTGTAAATTTGATTCTGCGCATTTAGAAGCATCATTGCGGACTATGAATGAGTTAGTATGAACATTCGTCTTATAATAATACCTAGTACCTACCTAGCAATATATTTTTTAATTAAGTACTTGTATGGATGAATGTCACTCCTTATATAACAAATGTTACAGATCAGTAATAAACGAACTAAAATCAACAGCATACTCTCAAACAAAGGCAAAAGTGTCTCCATCACTTATGCAACATCTAGAAGAGTATTTGGTGAGATGTGGAATATATGAACCATTCGATAAAATATACGTCAAAAATGCACAGGAACTAATAAACGTTGACATAGGTCGCATCTTGGTCCTACTGTTGATTTCACAACTGCCCAAATTACAAATATGTTATACTACTGGTAGGCACCATTTTACAAGCTTTTATTTAACTTTCATTTACTAACACGATACTATTTATGTTGTCCCCAAAATGTTTCAAAATATTTGTTTCATAAATATACATCAAATAATGTCATCATTGTGTTACTACTAATTCCAGGTGAAATAGTTTCAAGAAAACTTGGAGAAAATGTTGATGGTTACCCCCTATTAGTGGGAATGTACACACTTTTACGTCAAAGTAAAACGGAGAGTGTTGACATATTTGTTGATTTCCTGTGTTCTTATGCAAGGTGAGTCAGTAATTGGCCAACATGCACTATTTATCTAGTTACATGTAGTTATTACCAATAATACTTAAATGATCTGTATTGACTCATAGAAAAAGCTCATTCTTCAACGAATTGGCATTGACACCGCAATCAAATTTTGACGCGAGGTCGCCTGGCTTACACCATAGACATTCAATCATTATGTATACTAGTTTCTACCCATGAATTCGTCCGCGCAGACTTCAATTGTTCAATATCATTATAAAAAGTCTATATGTCCTCACAAATGCTATGTTGAGTGTTGACACTCAATCAGTTCATTTTGGTATAGAAAAAAAATTGGACGCGCTCCTCTTGACGCCCCAATGTGCGCGTGGATTAAACTTAAGAAGGTCATTTACATTTTTCCCCGTGGCTAGGGCCCACAGCTGAGCAATTAATAACATGTATAATGGGGTAGTAGTAAGTAGTTGGAGTACTTACGTAACTCAAGTTTGATGCCGGTGCATGTTAAATACAATCCCTTTTTTTCAGATTAAAATCTGCAGAAGCATCTAATGATGTCGCTAGTATTGTAAGAATACTTCAATTATTCTGCGAGACATTTAAATATCCATTTAATAAAGTTGAAGACAAACTTCCATTCATATTACTCACTCATACTCTTTAGAGATAAGTGTATGTTCCAACAAAACTGGATGAGTAAAGTTTCTTTTGGGACTAAGCCCGCCACAATTTCCCAACACTGTTACAGGATGTAAGCAGAGGAGAAAGCTTAATTGTCTCGGAACCTCATCAAATTTAATTGAAAAATGGTGTAGGAGAAATTGGAAGAAAAACTCACCAATACTCATCCCATGATCCCAAACTAAGCAAAGTTAATGTTGGTTAAATGTGTTTTTATAATTGCTACTGTTACTTATGTATTTTAAGCTTATTAAATACCTAGCACTGTTACTATTGATTTATTTTATATTCATAATAGACTAAGGTGACTCAGAATTTTGCAATAAAAGCCAGAGCTTGGCATCTGCAAAGTACAGTATTAGCCATAAAGTAACTTATCAAAGAAAATATTTCAAATTAGGTAACAAGGCATATTGTTAATTATGTGAAGTGGCGTTTTATCTGTAATTTTGTCTAGCAAGTTCAGGATTAAATTGAGAATTGTACTTTGGTTTAACCTTACAATCTTTCTTAATTTCAGTACTCGTAGAAGGTTCATTTAATCTACTTAAAAACAGTTCCGTTTTGAGCTTTTCTTGTTGTTCACGTTTTAGACGCATTTCTCTTAGTTTTTGCAATTTTGCATTTCTGTCATCGGAGTCTTTAACCTTCATAGGTTTATGTATACTTATTTTTGTAGAATCTTTGATCACAGTTGGTTGGTTCATACAATTTACTTTATCCTTATAAAGATATTTCTTAAATGAATTAATGGGATCATGCATTTGTTTCTGTTTCCAACAAACTTCTCCATCTTTAATATCTATTGCTTTTGTTTTTGGTTTACCATCTTCATCCTTTAGAACCAACTTATCATAAGTGTCCTTAATTTGACTTGTTCGTGAATATCTTGATGTCTCTGGTGCCACTTCATACCAATTTTTTTTACCGAGTGCTTCATTTGTATCCTGACCAAGATATGTCAAGTAGCCAATTTTTTTCTCATACTCTTCTTTCTTATCTTTGTCTTCTTTTTCATGTTCTTTGTTTGTGGTTTTGACTGCATTTTCGTAGCCTGTAAATAAGTTAATGTGTTCACTTGGTATCACTTCTTCTTGGGTCCCTGCTAAGACACCGAATTCCTGTAAATTCTGTTTGCTTTTATGTTTCAACACATTCAGGCGTGCTTCGCGATCGGCTTTCTCGATTCTCAATCTTTCTTCTTTTTCTTTCTCGGCAGCCTCTGCTTCATCTTTCCTTACACGAGCTATATTCTCCTTCGTTCGGACGTGCCATCTGAAATAGGTAACAAATGATATCCAAAATAAATAAAAAAATTCAAGGAAGGACCATCTGACTTTTGCTTGATTTATCTTACCTTTTCTTGGGTAAAATGTTCATTGCAATTTGGCTAACACACTGGCGTGTATTTAGGTTTCAACAGATGATCATTAATTTTATAATGAGTATTATTTTGTGAACAAGAAAGTAAGGAAATAAACTGAAAAGTAAGTAAAGACAAATTACTGCTACAGATCACTACACTACTGCCATTATAGACAATATACATAGATAGAACGTTCATAGACTAAACCTTTAGGGATGTTTACTATATAACTAAACAGAGACCATCGACTTCATTAATCTATGACTCCGTCCTGCATATGGCTCATCGTACGGAGGGTAGAAGTAAAGGAGTGTCATCTGTGTATTGAAAAAAAAAGTGTCCGTCGAATTATTATACATCATCACGCCTATATTCCCCGAACGGGTAGGCAGAGGCGCACTACAGTGCACCTACACTTCGCCGATGTATTTTTGGTTCCAATGTAATAGGGGGTGAGCCTATTGCCATTATACCGGGCACATTCCCCCTCAATACGAGTGAGATTTGGGCCATAGTCCACCACGCTGGCCGAGTGCGGGTTGGTGAACTTCACACGTTTTTCTATAGACGTGCAGGTTTCCTGACGATGTTTTCCTTCACCGTTTCTTAGGAAGTGACAATATGATGGTGATAAGGGATGAAAATGAGATACGCACATGAAACCCAGAAGTGCGAGCAGGGGTTTTAACCTGCGCACTTTCATTGCAAAGCATGCCTTCGACCACTCGGCTACCACTGCTTTTTTATGGCGCTGGTGTCGGTATGGGTATACAGGGTGTTTCAGAAGTCCGAAATAATACTTTGGGTACATATACGGCAGCTCATATGTGGATGCCTAGTGAAGACAGTTTATACCGAACTATCATAGTATCTGAGTTACAGACCTTTGAAAATTTGTCACAGGTATCGTGTTCTGGCCTTTGGGTACATCCATAACCCTATTCAGCAGTGTAAACTACACTTATGAGGGGCGGCTACCAATATTTTCAAAACAGGACATGCAAATTTTACATAGGACTCGAGATATTACGAGTAATAGAAATTGACGACGAAAAAAAAGTTAGAAAAACATGGTCGAATTTCAATCAAATTTTTATACCATTCAACAGTGTCAGTACGCATGCCAAGATGTTTTCTCACGAGTCCCTAAAACCTCTTGTCAACTTGCGTTCCCATATCTTATTTGCTAACATGGCTTCCAAGATGTTTAAAATTAGACAGCTGGATAAAATTTTCTCACAGTTTAAGATCGTTCGTTCATTCATTCATTGAAATGACAAATAGAGCGAGACGGTGCTTTACAAAGAAATAGGATGTCGCATACACATCATAGAATATGTAAAAATATATTTGTGCATTGCTTCTTTTTTATTATGCCGGAAGCTATTTCATTTGCCGGAAGCTATTTACGTATTATCATTTGGTCGGTGATATTATGCTTAAAATTAATTTCTTCTTAATTTCTTGGCACTATACTATTTTTATTTGCCAATTGAAATAACTTTACATTGTAAAACGGCAAAAAGCACGCAAAGTATGATGCCAAACAAAACATAACCTCTAGCCTACTGATTTTTTGTATAATATGGATTTTAAATCATGTAGAAAAGGATTAAGGAGAGTTTTGGAAGAAAATAAAATAGATAGAAATATCTCAACACTTTTTTCTTGTTGTTTGTCGAACACGAAAATAAATTTACGTGTTCGTTTTCGGCAGAATTTTGCATGTAGTCCGCTGGATATTGGAAAAAGATGGAGTAAAATAAGTATTATTCATAATAATAGTGTATAAAATGCTATATATATGTACTTCTTACAGCCTAATTATTTTCTTATCACCGGCCTTCGACTGTGACAAATTTCTTTACGTTGACCTGTCAAATTCGTGTCTCTATGGTACATTTTGGTAACCCATGCTAGCACTTAAGAGAAAAACATCTTATCCATACGTCAACCACGTTCTATTTAACTGTCAAACCAATTTTATATTTTTATTCAGCACACCATGCTAGCTAATAAGACGCAACAATTTTGCCACAAAAATGACGTCACGATCCGTGAGAAAATGTTTTATCTTGGCAGGCGTACTGAGACCGCAGTTGTATACATGATACTAATGCTAGCGTCCAAGCATTATTTCGAACTTCTGATACACCCTGTATATCGAAGCCCCCCGGGAATAAACCAGTAAACGGAAAAATCGCTGATTCCGAATCTGGCATAACAGCAAAAAGCCTTAGTAGCGACATATTCCCGGGGGCGTCGATATATACCCACCCACACCGACACCAGCGCCATTGTGGAAGGTTTTTGAACTATTATTTAATGTATTTCGACAAACACTCAATTTTTTTGCCATAAGAGATTGCCCTCCTTTACTTCTACCCTCCTTAGCCCATCGGCAATTTTTGACGGATAACTGACATTCGCCACTGTGTTTTTAGTTGGCTTGCCGGGTCAAGTTAGTCAAACGTCTTTGGTTATTCGTCTAATAAAGTAAGTTTAGGATTCATCCGCCATCCTTATCACTGTCATCATTCGTTTTTTATTTATAATGTGTATTTATTGAATTTACCCTTGCTATTAATTACTTGACACTGGCTGAAATACCCACTAAATGCAGGTGAAGCCATTCCTCATCTAATTCCATTAAATATTATTTCACTCATTTCGTAAATAAAGAAGAAGAAGTTAGTTAAACAATATAACACGCTGCGTATTATTTTACAGTATTCCTTTATTTCTTATCTTTCTTATAAATTACATTTTTAAATATATATATAAAAAATACATTTAAAAATATAAAAAACAGTTCCCCACCGGCATCTGGAACAGGGTCCTAGTTACCAGTGGTTAGGGCTCCAGAGAGAGGAACTTCCTCACAATGCGCGCCGTCTCCAGAAGTACTGCCTTCTGAATCTGTCCCTTGATCCAGCTGCCTAACGCGAGCCTCTTTAGGTGTTTGTCGAGGCTCTTGGCTAATAAGCCTTGGGCGGAAACGACTATCGGTACAATGATTGCCGCATCAATGTCCCACATGTCGACAACCTCGTGAGCCAGATCAAGATACTTGCTTTCTTTATCTTTCTCGGCCTTCACGAGATTCTCGTCATGGGGGACAGTGATATCGACAATCATTGCACGGCGCTCTTGGCGATCTATCAGCACAATATCAGGCTTATTGGCTACAATAGTCCTGTCTGTGATGATAGATCGGTCCCAATACAATGAGATATGACCTTCTTCGAGAACTGGTTGTGGTTCATACCTGTAGTACGGTACCTCAGATGTCACAAGGCGATATTTCAGGGCAAGTTGCTGGTGGATAATCCTGGCTACTTGGTTGTGTCTGTGTAAATATTGACCATTTGCGAGACGCGAACAACCGGAGATGATATGCCTCAGGGATTCACCAAGGCGATGACATGCCCGACAAATGTCGATGGTGCCATCCCGAAGAATATATTTCCGGTAGTTGTTCGTCATCACAACTTCGTCCATAATTGCACAGACAAACCCTTCGGTTTCCCCAAAGAGGTCGCCGAATCGTAGCCAGGCCACGGAGGCCGCAAGATCTACATCGGGCCCATGAAGGGCCCGATAGTACCTTCCGTGTAGCTCCTTGCCCTGCCATACCAACCTACGATCATCCGTTGTCAGCACTACAGGTTTGCGCCAGTTCTCTTTTGCCAAAGATAGAGGGGTGAGTCCATTATCTACTGCCACTACATCCGCATGCATTTCCCCATCGGCACGGAGAAAATATTCCCTGAGGCTACATATCTCCCACATATATATCATATTTTACAGTATTATTATTATAAAACTTTTACTGTAAAAACAGGCTACATCTGCGTTTAGTGGGTATTTCAGCCAGTGTCAAGTAATTAATAGCAAGGGCAAATTCAATAAATACACATTATAAATAAAAATGAATGATGACAGTGATAAAGATGATAGTTTACTAAATAAACTTATAACATAAATGTCTATGGTTTAGATTTACTTATTTATTTTACTCTATGAACGAACTTAATGGACGATAGACGACGTAGGTATAGACGCAACGCAAAGAAAACTTACCTACTTTGAGTGATATCTGTTTTTGTAATTGTAGGAAACAAGTAATAACGAGAAAATGATTTCATTTTTTGCGTCCTGATAGTACAACCCTAGTTTTTGTTCAGTGCTTATTTAAGCTCTTTGGTTTTGTGTTTGCGTTGGTGAAATAAATAGGTTATCCTTCGGTTTAGGTAAATAGGTACTTATTTAATTATTTTAGTAGTTTAGCGTTATAATGGAATCTGTTGAAGAGCCTCCACTTCATATTTCCACAATAGACGGTATGAAAGCATCCGTTGCATTAGAAGAAAGCGCTGAAAACTCTGTTGTTTCGGTTCAAGCGGATGTGTGTCACAAATCAAATGGTGTCGCCGAGTCGGCTGAATCAGTAGACATTGTCGCTGCCGAACCGGAGACTCCTCCAGTATCGGATCCTATATTACAAACGGAGACTATTACTACGGAAGTTGCTAGTGGTGCATCAGAACCTATTACTGAGGAGTCGCCCCCACCATCGTCTAAAATAATTGATGAGGAAACCAATAATGAGACCGCTGATCCTGTGCTGCAAGATAATGAAGTTATAAGTGAATCCTGTATTCATGAAACGGAGGTCATAGAAGAAGTAGTTGGAGATACAGATAAAGCCGTGTCTGTTCATGAAGCTGATGAAGAGGATACTACCATAACTGCTAAAGATATTGTTGAACCTGTAAATGATAGATTATTTCAGACAGAAATTTTAATTGAAACCAATGATAATGATAGTGGAGAAAATGTTGTGGAAGAGGCAAAAGTTGATAAACAGGACTCTGTGGGCATACTTAGTGAGCTGGGCGACAATATTGAGCTAACTGAAGCGCTGCGTTCATCTGATATCACAGATAATGTTGAAAATAATAATGTTGCTGCAAGACAGGAAGTGTTTAACAAAGAAGAGTTGCTAGATATTTTAGAAGGTAATGATGAGGAATTGCCTAGCAATGTAGTAGCAGCAAATTTCCAAAATTTACCTTCTGATAAAATTGTAGAGGCAAAAATGGCATTAGAACAGCTTTCTAGATTAAAAAAGAAAAAGAAAACTCGAAGTGTCGACAGACTGCCCAAAATAAAGAAGAGTGAAAGAAATTTGAAAAAATACATGGCTAATAACAAAACAGTTAAGAAAGAGGAAAACTTAATCAATGAAATAGTTAATGAATGGGAGGATGATGAACCTGCAGAAGCAGAGCAATCAGATAAGTTGATGGAAGAGAGTGAGGACTTGTTGCAGGACTCCAATAAGTTGGTGGTAGCACAAGAAACTGTCACCAACCAAGATGAAGCATCTGAGAGAACTTCTCTAGATTCAACTACTGTTGATGAGCAAACACCTAATATTAAAAAAACAGGTGATGAGAGCCAGCCTCAAAGAAGACTCGGTAGAGTTATAAAGAAAAAAGTTATTTTTGATCCAGACAATCCTGATACATTTACCAAAAGTAAATTGGCTGTTAAAAGTAAAGAACATGGACAAGAGAAAGATCATTCAACTCCTAAGAAGATTAAATCTGAACCAACATTCCAGCAATCCAAACCATTGATCACTAAATTACAGTGGAAAAAGCCAACTCCTAAAAGTTGTAAACAGCACAAGAGATTGTCTGAGGTTGACAGATTATTAATGGATGAAGGGGCTGTAAATATGATTTATCAACTCACCCCTGAGGCCCCGAAAGGTAAGAAAAATATGAAAACCAAAGCCGAATTCATAAAAAAAATACAGAGTTCCACACCCGATACTAAAGAAATGAAATTCAGGGACAGAAAAAAGGAGTCCAAATATGAAGAAGGGGAAGCTAAGAAGATTCTGGGAGGTAAGCAGAGGTCTTCCCTGAGTAGCTCTGTGAAGTCCCCATCAGTAACAGAAGACTTTGAGGCAAATAGTGCTGATGATTCTATCATATATCGACGTCACTCATCAAGTTCCTATTCAAGCTCATGCATGAGCCCACGACGATTGAGCGATGTGGAAGTGAGTGGGCAAACAGTCACTGTCATTTCTCAGACTACAGAGACTGAAATCCAGCCCAGCACTGACACAAGCAATGAAAAACCCACAGTGGATATATTCATGTCAGATAGTGCAGACTCCATAGGAACAGATGTAATAAATAAGGATGATTGTTTATCAATCAAAGAAAAATTAAACTCAAAACTTAATCTTGCCTTAAATAAGCGAAAACGTGAAAATTCCAAAGTTGATAAGCCCACAAAGATCAAAAAAGTTGCAAAGACTGATGATAGAACCACAGTTGAGAGTGAAGATTTTAAGTATTTGTCAGTCCTGTTTGATGACAAATTAGCTGAAATATGTATTCGGAAATCAGGGTCCAAATGTAACATTGAGGTAAATTATTCATATATTATAACAACCTTCCATTGCTACATGTAAATGTAGCACATGTTTGTGAGGAGATCTGCTAAAAGATTGTCAGTTTAGTTTGACAAATATTTTTTTAGTGCTCGTCCTTTAAGTTACATAACATGTTTAGCACAATTTATGTTGGATTACATTAAATTTGTGTTAACATGAAAATCTATTTAGGCATTAAGTGTATAGAGAATACAGTCTGTTTTTAATCTAGTTTTTTTAATCCCCTATTTCTTGCAGGTATTAAAAGAGTTAGAAAAATCACTTACACTTGTTAATTCAAAAAAAGACATATCAGTAACATTGATAACGTCTGAATGTGGGACTCTGTGTTCAGAATTGGATTTAAGATCATTATTAAACAATGATACAGAGATGAGGACAAACTATGCTTATGCAATGGCTGAGTCTGTGAGGTAAGTCAATTCTATATAATTGTACTGGTGAACATTCTAGAATATTTTTGTTTTTAACAGTATTGTTTTACAGTGTAAATGCTCAGTGTGTGTAAGATGCCAGCAACCTTCGCTTGCATTTACTATGCGATTCATATGAGAATAGGATCGACTTTGCGCCATATTGTGACGTATAAAAACGAATTATGACTTTAAATAATTAAATATTCTATTATGACAATTTACTACTAATTTAACCTTTTTATTTATATTTGGTGTAGGTACTATTATTATTGATATGCAAATAAGTTTTTTGCAAACCATACTTTAAATGTGACATTTGACAGATAGAGCTTATTGACATTCCTATTCTTATTTGGATCGCACAGTACCACATGTATACAATATATTTGTTCTTTCAGATGTTTATTACAAGCAATGCAGCATCATAGTAAACTGGTGTGTTCAGCAGTGAATGGCAGATGTTCTGGCGTGGGGCTGGCAATGATTGGATTAAGTGATTTAGCTCTGGCCTCTGAGCGTGCTAGCTTTTCTATCGTCCAGAAATCTCATACCAGCGCGGCGCCAGTGCCCGGTATTGCAGTTTTCAGTGCATACCAACAACTGTCACAATCTCTGGTGAGCCTAATTATGAAGTCAAGTATGTAAAGCAATTTGTGTACTTGAGTTAATCCTATGTTATGCCTAGTTGGGTCCACAGTACACTATAAAACACTTATGATAAGAGTTTGGTTTTCGCGGCTACATTTTGGATAAGTGGCGCGACCAGTATAAAATAAACCATATCATCAAATAATCTTAAAACATTTTAATGAACTAAACTATAGTAAGTATATATTTCAATAATTTTGTTTTGTTGCAGTTAAATGACCTGGTGGTGTTTGGGCGGCGTCTTTCAGCGGCCGAAGCTTTACAAGGTGGCTTAGTGGGTCGTACACTCTGGCCTGAGAGATTCTATGAACAAGTTCGCGCCATCGCTAAGGACATCACAACACAATCGACCCAAGTAAGCGATGTTAACATTCCTCATAACTGGTCTCTTCATGCGTACGCTGACAATACGCCTTCCAACCTCGGCCGTCGTAAAGTAATTCAGAGATCTGCGTATGCGGGATACCACCGTTGTGAACGCAGATGTGGTTTCTTGGGCACAAGCAGGACTGATATAGAGAATTTAGATCATAGTCGACGTTGCCGCAGAACTCTCCAGTCTTGCAAAGTGGTAGATATGAACAACGATAGACGCGAGTATCGGTATCGTCTCTCGAAGCCAGCTTCCAATGGTTTGGTTCTCGACAGCGACATTTAAACGTGATCATCGGCGGCACGAGTTGTATATTCTCGTGATGCTTTTCTTCGAGCTCGTCAGGATTCATTCGATTGTAGGATGACACTACGGTTAGAGCATTCTCATTAGCCGCACACTCCGGCCAGTTCGTTATTGGTTTGCAGAACTGAAAAGGACATAATATTATGATGTAAAAAACGTCGATGCTTTTAATAATTTGTACTTAGTTGTAAATGCGCCCATTTAGATGATTAACGTTAATAACGCTAGTTTTGTATTGGATATTAATTTTGGTTCCACGGTTCGCGTCCCGCGACTCAGTCCTTCCAGCCGAGCACGCGCCGAGCCGCGCCTCTTTACAAACATATTAGTTGCGGATCAGGTGAAAAAAATCACAATTGCTTTGGGGAAGCATTTTTTACCTGGAAGTAAATTCAGTGGGGTACATTTTTTTACCTGGAAGTCAATTCCGTTGTTCATTGGGATGAGGCTATCGTTGCGCGGCTCGGAGTCACAGCGCGTGCGGCGCGCGCAGCGGCACAGGCGCACGCGCGCCGGCGCCCGCCAGTAGCGCCGCACGACCGCCGAGCAGGCCGTGCGCGCCCCGCACGCCGGCAGCCCGCGCTCGCTCTCCTCCTACACGACCGAAAATAATCTGAACTAACTGTACAAAAATATATCAATTGGCTTTAGATTTTGTAAAACGAATAAATGATAGAGTGATATTTTGGGAGTTATCACGGCACGTCCTATTCTTCGACATTTGATTAGAAAACGCTCTATCTACCATATTGAAGTTTGAGTTAACAGTAATTTGAATTATATATAAATAAATTGCGACTTATTTTCCGGGTGTATTTGTTTCACTGTCAGTGGTGGTTACCCAATACTTTCCATTACGGTACGGCCAGGAATCTGTTAACACGCAACCAATCTTTGCCTTTAAAATATTCGTATGTATTTACTTACTAGACCATAGTAATATAGAACAGGTTCCTCGCTATCATCACTTGCTGTTGCATATGTACACACAATAAGCAGCAAAAGTATGTTGAACCACATTACTAATTAGATTCCTACTGTAATGCCTAACATAAATGAAACTCTTTACTAGGTCGCAACCTATATCGATAAGATAACCTCCAATCGACGAACATAAACACAAGTAGACTTCAATAAGTTCGCAACTGAATTTGTTTCCTTCCTGTTTACTTTTTATAAAATGACTAGCGGCCCGCCCCGGCTTCGCACCGGTGGACATTTTTATTTTGTCATATTTTTACCTTAAAGCTTCACTTTACACTATGTTGGCAGTTGTATTTGTAGGTGGCAGCAAAACCATATTGATTTTCAGGAGATCCTACTCGAGAAAGAGCAACATACAATTGCTCATGAGAAAAGCACTCTTTCCTTACGCAAAACCTCCCCGGCACTTCGGTGCCCGCTCTGTCGCCGCGTTGCTCGCTGCGCTTCGTGGACCTTCTGGCGCGTCGTCCGCGGCGGCGTGTATTTTTTGTTTATATTGACATTTTTAATTTCTCAATATCTTTTGAATGGAATGACCGATTTCAATAATTCAAAAAGTAATCAGCAGGTATTGAAACAGTCTTGAATATTAATAATTTATTTGGATAAGAATTAATACAAAGTTATGGATAACACGGTTTGATTTTGAACGGCATTTCTGTCAACTTTTAAAATGTAAAAAAGTAGTTATAGTGACAAAACTACAAAAGTTGGACATATGGTCTCGCGGACTTTTTTGTTGATATTGATGTGTTCTATAATATTGTAGAACAATTTTTTGTTCTATCATCAATACTTTCCGCAGCGTATGCGATGAAAGACATTTTACGGATAAATTTTTTACACCTTGGGTTGGTTTTAGTAAAGATTTCTAAGGATCTCTAATTTTTTCTAGTAATAAATATAGCCTATGTTACTCTGTGATAATGTAGCTTTCTAATGGTAAAATAATTTTTGAAATCGGTCCAGTAGTTTTTAAGTTTATTCGTAACATACAAAAATACAAATCTTTCCTCTTTATAATATTAGTATAGACTATGGTTTTTGGATTTTTATATAACCAATAATACAGACAAGGCCACTTTGGATTCCATAGACACTATAACTTCTATTGTAATTATTTTGGGAAATAAATGATATATTGTTATTTTGAGTAAGTACTTTTTGAAATTGAATTTGGTTTATCCATCTCTGTTACCCTTTATGACGCAGGACTTGATCATCAACATCACAACACAATAATCAATCAGTGATCAGCCCGTTCAGGATAGACTGGAAGCACTTTCAAAAAATTCTTTACATGATAGATTATATTAATACCTTCTATATCCAAAGTAATACAATAATTATATTTGATTTCAGAATATTCTACTAAAGAAACAATTGCTTAATTTGAAGAAGGGCGGATCTGAATCTACATTCCTATCGTGTCTGGAGAAAGAGCGCGACCTGCTCGTGGAGTACTGGACCTCCGTCGAAGGGCAAGAGGTATTGCGTACTATTTACAACACCTCTTAAAACTAACTCTTTATCTTGAGTTGCAGTTTCATGAAAATAGGGTAGTTAAAGTATAACATGATAAAGCATAGCCCAAAATGACGCGAGTGGGAGAGTCGCGCTGCATGTTCTGGAGCAGGCGAATGATACAGGTAGCCACTATCGAATCGCTCGCGTCAATATGGCCAATTAGTAAGACGGTCCATATAATTATGGAGGGTAGATGGAAGGAGTGACATCTAGGTATTGAAAAAGTGTCCATCGAAATGCAATGGTTACTAGTTCAAAAAACTTCTACAATGGCGCTGGTGTCGACAAGGTGTATGGTGTGAATATAGCAATTTTATACCCTGCATACTTCAGTTCATCCACAATTGCTATATTTACACCATACACCCTGTCGACACCAGCGCCATTGTAGAAGTTTTTTGAACTAGTAATTGTTGCTTTTCGCGGACACTTTTTAAATTTTTTCCCATAGGGATTGTACTCCTCCTATCTACCCTCCATACATATAATAAAAGGAATACTTTCGTGCTGCTTTAATATTGACATTTTTAAATTAAAGTATGACTTACTGTCCACCGGTATGTCGACAATCCTCGCGTGTCTTGCTTTTTTATTTGGCACCCAAGAAGCATTTCGCCATGCCTAGAATTTTGACGCGACGCGGACTGACACAGTAAACACAGTCGCGTGTCTTCGTATGAGAACAGATCCAGATGTACCGCGCGTCTAATATGACGCATCTATGATGAGGCAAATCTATGGAAAGTGAGAAAGTTCTTACACTGCAACGGTCCAATTTTCGATTATATAAAATTATTGTAAATAACACACATGTATTTTAGTGTCTAATGTTACAATATAATTAAATCCACTGGCGACAAATCATACCTGTACAATAATTAATGCGATCTTTCGAGGATGTCTACGTTTATACCTAAACTATATTATGTACAACATTTTCCTTTTGGCCGTTTGAATTGGCAAAATTTGTAATAAGTGTGTTATTATTATTAAATAATTTGTCAGATTGACATCAAAAATTATTGTTAGAAAAATTTTATTAGTAGTTAAATGTTATGTAAAGACTGCTATCACCGAGAGTATGTAATGTAAGTGGTTCCCCTCAAACGTTGGGCTTGTTTGGTTTGCGACGAGCGGTTTAGGTACTTGGTGTTAATTATATTTAGTCATAAATTCATTATTATTACGTTATAGATGAAAGTGTTTATGTCTTTGTTTTAGATTTTATGTGTTTATTATATTTTAAAATTTAGCGTATTTTTTACTTTGTTTCCAGCCAAAGTCAAGATTAAAAGTTTAATTTAAACAAAATTATACTAGTAGTTTCCTTTTCAATAGCTCATCTATAACGATATGGGTATAGAGTGCAACAAATATTTTGTTATGACAGTCACTAGTTGTGCATTATAATGTGAATTTGAGTTTTTAGGATGATCATTGTAGCCTGCGAGCTTTACAAATAACCTAATCTAGATTAATATTAAGTCATAGATACGGTGTGCGTTATCCGAGAGCTCTACTTAGCCGGGCGTAAGATCATGGTCGTTAATAGTGGTATTAAACTCACTGTACCTAATAATGTTGGTTAATGACACCTAAATTTCGTTTATACAGACTTTCTGTAATAGATTATTTTGTTAAAATGTATTCATGATGATATGTTATATCTCTATTCCTATGTAAGTACCTAGTGGTAATTTCTTTTTATTTAAAATTAAAGTGCCTTTCATAATAATGTATTCTATAATTTAAATATTAATATAGATATGTATTTCATATATATCATAAAGTAATCAGAGTAATAATAATCTACAGACCGTTGAAATAAATGATACATAGAACTATCACATACAATTAAGTATGTTTAGTTAGTATATAAAATCTCAAAAAATAAAATAGATGTGTTTGTATGGATTTATTCGCACATTATTCACCACATGGTACAAAATTAAACCTTTGTATGGTAGGTAATATACCTAGACTAGTATTTATTATGACGACATCGTGGTATGTTGATGATTACTAGGTAACTAAAGTGCAATTTCTATCAAGTTAAATTAAAATAATCGTAGTAACCATTAGGAATCAGGTATTAATAAATTGCAAGATGCTCATGTGGATTAAACTGTAAATAAGCAATGAAATGCGAATGATGTTATTATGTTGTACCAACATGTCGACAGAGCGGTGAATATTAATTGTCAAGTAATATATATATAAAATAATTTGCATATCGTATCATTTTATTCGATAACAATCATTAAAAAATCTGAAGTGAACGCATTATAAACTCTATATTGAAATTGTGTTTTTCGAATTTAAAATTAACTTTGTTTACTGCTGCTATTGTTAGCTTGGTGTAGAGCGGGTCCAAAGGTGGTATTGCATATAATCCATATTCAGTGTATTTATACTATACACTTATTGTGGCCGCCTCTGTACAGGGTCAAAAGTCCATGATAAGTGAGTATTTGATACACAACTGACTAAAATCGAACATGCTTTTTAAAATATTATTTTATTACTGAGTATTTAAGGCCTAAAAAAAGTTGTTTCAAATATTCATGAGCTGATAGTTACGTATAATCTGTTTTCACTAATCATCACCTACAGCTCCTGTATATGCACATTAAATATTGTTTCGAATCTTTGATACCCTCTGTCTAAATCCTAAGAATCTTCTTTTGAATGGTGCATTATTACAGTATCATATTTAGGTGCATTTAAGCACACTACAATATAAGAAAATAACCAAATTATGATATTCTTGTATGTGAGATCTTTTTAATACTTAGTCCGTATCACTTAAAAATGTTTACACTGTTAACATTTCATTATAATCATTAAAAATATAACATCATTATTTTGTAATGAGATGAGTATTTAAGTTCAATATAAATCCTGGGTTAAATAGTTTTTAAGACACGAATTGTCACATATTAAATGTGAGTAATATAAATAAATATAACTAAGTTCAGAAATACTTTTATTGCGTTCCATCCTACTAAATACATAATTAAAGGTACATAAAAAAATTGAACCTATGCTGGTGAGATCAACCACATAATTCATGGTTAAGTTAGTAAGTATCTTTGGTACCACATTCTGGTGTTATCGTTATGATTGAAACAAATTAAACTATTATTCTGAAAATTATCACAACATTTTATTAATCAAATAAGAAATAATGCATAGTCTTACACCTTTTCTGCCACATTCGAAATTATGGGCTTCGGTCTGGATTTAAATAACAATTTCTTTTTAACTATAGCCTTCACTATATATTCTGTTCGGTTATCAACGACGACTTTCTCGAGAACCGCCATGGGTTGTTCCATTTTCATTTCTTTTCCGTTCAGGACATGATGGCCAAGTACTACTACTGGATGTTTATTTCTATTGTAAAAGTGTAGGTCTCCGACCAAAGCGGCGGCGGCGGCGGCACCACCTTTCGTCTGGATGAGACCCTGGAGCTCCACTATCGCCCACTCTGGGATACCGGCCTCATTATCGGTCTTACTGTAACACAAAGACACATGTGAAAAAAAACACAAAGTGATAACACTCGAGGAAGAAAAATGAAACAAAGTTAATTTTGAGTTACGAGTTTAATAAGATAAATAAGGATCTCTTTTCTTCTGCATTAATTTTTTGCACGATATGAAGAGGGTAATAAGGGTCGAATCATGGAGGGAGCGGTGCGCCCTCGGGTGCGGCGGACCTCGTATTCTAGTATCGGAACTTCTTGAAGAGCGGGTGCTTGTGTTGGCTGTTGGCGCGGCGCTGCTCGTAGTAGAGCGCGTCGTCGCCGCCGGCCAGCGAGCCGAGCGCGCCGGGCCGCCGCGCGCCGCCCGCGCCGCCCTCGCGCTCCTCCTCGCACTCCGTCTCCGACGCGGCCAGCACCTGCCGCACACCCTCACACTCACTACGTATACGCTCCCACATCTCTTATAACTCATCGCTCACTAGGTACTTCGGCCACGTGAAATACAAATTAAAGTTCACAAGATAGCGATAATTCTAGAATAGTGCTCTTCTATCACTTAAAAGAGAAAATGGCAAGTTAATAACTAGTAAATTATTACAGCACCTAAGATTTTTGGCAATACCTCTTTTATAATGATTTGTTTTAAGTCAGTGGGCTCCACCTCTTTAGCAGTAATGCTTAAATATAACTATTTTTATTGTTACAATATTAAAATTAAAGTAATACTGCCGAAGAGCTTTTTACAAACATATTCTTACCTGTTGTAAAAGCATACCCTGTTCTTCACGGGTACCGTACATCATTTCCGGTTCCTGATCCATCCCTTTCAATTCCGTAATAACCTGAAAATTGAGAAAATGTATATCTCCTACTCTTTATAACGCGGCTACGTGATGTAAGTAGCACTTGTCTCACCTTATAACTGTAACCTTGATTAACAAGGAACCGTTGTCGTTTTCGACTGTATGCCATTTCTAATGTGTCTTGCGAAACGAGGGTGTAGAAAAAGGCGTTGTATTCTTCAGCTAATGCCCCCTTTTTGGCTCTCAAAATACGACCTAAAAACAACCATAACTCATGAATATAGACTATATAAATTTGCGTAAAATGTTGAAAATTGAAAATCAATGGTACCTAAACGCTGTGCTTCTTGTCGCCTTGAACCACCGTGCGATGATATCTGAATGAGTACATTCGCTTCGGGCAAATCGAAACTTGTGTCGGCGACTTTACTGACGAATATCGTGTTCACTTTGGGATTGAACTTGAAGTTTTGCAATATTTGAATTCTCTCGCTCTGCGACGTGGGCCCGTAGATGTAGGGTTTGTTCATTTTGACGGCGTAGTGCCGCAGCGCGAACACGTTGTCGGAGAACACGATGGTCTTGTCGCCGCGCCGCTCGTGGTAGCGCACGAGGAACTGACACGCGCGGAACTTTGACGGGTTCATTACGTACAGCAACATCTTTTTGTTGATCCTGGAGAGAAACATGACATCATTATTACTAGGTTTTGTCATGCGTCATATTTGGGATATATAAGTTGTAGTTTTTTGAAGTATTTTGTAATGCTCACACAAATACAAAGAAATACAAATGGTTTAGATTCAGAGACGTTAAATCAAGTTATTAGCTAGTTGCAGTCATTAATTATAAGACATTATTTTATGTGTATAAAATTATCCTTCAGAGATGTTCATTACAAAATTATCTAGTACTAATAAATGCCTTTAGAGGTGGTGCGAAGTAATACAATTTATATAAATTAGGGGGTGCACATACTTCTGTATAAGATATTCCCTGTAGAACTCGGGCGTCATTGGACACCAGACCTCGGCGCACTGCACGCGCGCGATGAAGCCCGCCGCCTGCAGCTCCAGCCAGTTGGCTTCGTATAGCTTCGGCCCGATAAGGAAATTCAGGTCCGCAATTTTGTCGTCCTCACGGAGCAGGGTTGCGGTTAGACCTGTAATAGCTACACTATTAAAAACTCATTAAGAACAAAAACCATCGGGCCTTTGGTAACGCCGATAGAACTGCTGTGATATGGATGACGATACTTGTAACATTCCAGAGTTGCCAATTTAGCTTCGCAGGGCTGCAAAAAGGCCCGATCATTTAATGGTAGCTTTTGACTCCAATTTTGTCGTATCCTAATTAAATTTGACAGCAATTACAATAGAAATACTGCTGTTTTCAAATATTGTGTCAGACTTTCAAATAGTTTTACAATGCACTATTGCAAGGTGACGCTATTCGTTTGTAATGAAGCATCTTAATGGAGTGTAGAAGTAAAGGAGTACCATCTTCTATGGAAAAAAAAACAGCTGTATGCTATAAATAACAGTTCTAAAACCTTCCACAATGGCGCTGGTGTCGACAAAGGGTATGGTATGAATATAGCAATTTTAGTTAAAACATATATTATCATTGAAATAAAACTATTTTACGGATTCTATCGCGTTTATTTACTATTTTATTTTCCCGACGTTTCGGCTGCTTTACAGCAACCATGGTCACGGGGGGACTGAGGTGATAACGTCCTGATGTCATAGTTAATAACTGGGTACCCTCATATTTAGTTGTTGTTTGCAGAATCCGTAAAATTGTTTTATTTCAATGTATAGTATTCGCGTAAATATGAGTAAACAATATATATATTATCATTGTCAAAATAATGCCACCCTTATTTAATGCATTACGACGGACACTTTTTCAATACACAGACGAATCTCCTTTACTTGTACACTCCATACACGATAGGTAGAGGGGGATGGAACGCGCGTGGTAAGTGAAGGTCTGACCGAGTTTGGCGTGGGAGTGCACGATGGTGAGCACGCGGCGGAACATCTTGGCGGGGATGGTGTGCACCTCGTCCAGCACCACCAGCCCCCACTCCTGCGCCTGCAGCCACTTCATGGTCTGCTCCGCCTCCCACGAGCGGCGCTGGCCGTGCGTGATCATGGAGTACGTCGTGATTAGGATGCCGGCGCCCATCGGCTTGTCCTTCGCCTCCGACGTGAATCTACACATTTTATGTTTACTCATATACTCACCCCCTTTTATACTTACGTACCCGAATAGCCGAAGCGAAATCGATCCTATTTCGTCCGAGCCACCCATTTATAAAAGTTTCTATGCACTCTCAAACAGTCTCCGGGCGATTTTTAGTTCGAAGGGCTTCCACGATGCCGTTGTAAATCAATCATTACTTTCGATAAATTTATAACGATGCGTGTAAAACGACTTCACAGTTAAAAAGTAGTCATATAAAAAAATATATAATAAGAAACAAAAAGATAATACACAAAAAATACTAAGCAACTAATCAATTTGACTTGAATATTAAACAGAATTATCGTCCAGGGTACCTGCAGATGCAGCTGTCGTCGGCAGTAGACCAGCATTTGAACTGCTGCTTCCACTGCTCGACGGAGACGCCCGAGTTGCAGAGCACGAGCGCGCGCTTGCGCACCGTGCACACCGCCGTCACGCCCACCAGCGACTTGCCCGCGCCGCACGGCAGCACGATCACACCAGACCTACTCAAACATACTGGCTTCAAAATATATTTTTTTATTAGTATAAACTATAAACCAATACAGGTACCTATAGATAGATAGATAACTCTTTATTGTTCCACCTCTGAGAGAAATACAAACTATACATGTACGTTAAACAAACAAAAAAAAATAAGTGCAACAACCCTCCTGAAATGAATCTGAATCTTCCTCCTGAAATTAGGATGGCAAAGAATCGTTTCGCCTTCAAAAAGGGAACTCGCGAACATATAACTAAAAACATGTTAGCAGAATCATCTCATTAGTATAGTATGTATTTATTTAACATATATATATAATATATATGTATATATATATTTATTTATATTTAACATATATATTAGTCTATTATATATAAGTATTTGTGTATCGTATTGTATGTAAATTATATGTCAATGTCTGAAATTATTTCCAACATATTTTATAGTGCACCTACCTTGTTTTCTCTGCATCACCCTAAGGTTGACTGGTAGAGAATGCCTTTGGCATTAAGTCCGCCTTTGTACATCTTTGTGCTAAAGTCTTAATAAATAAATAAACCCGCGAGTGCAACAGGCCACCCACCTTATCACTAAAAAGTGGCCTATGAATCGTCAATAAACAAAACCACCCATTCGGAATGCAGAATCATAACTAAATTTATGCTTTGCTCCACTTAAACAAACCAAAGTTATGGAGATTATAGGGATAGGACTTCATCAACCTTATCATTATAATCATGTGGACTATACTATAGTGAATTTCACCAATCATGGGTACCGTGACACATGTCAAATAAACTCTATAGTGAGGTGACCATGCATAATTAATTTATGTGATTCGATTATCGAGTACAATTGCGGTTAACCTTTAATCGATTCTAAAAAAATAAATTTTAGTCATACATCATCACGCCTGTATTTCCCGAAGGGGTAGGCAGAGGTGCACTGTAGTGCACCCACACTTCGCCGATGTATTTTGGTCCCAATGTAATAGTGGGCGAGCCTATTGCCATTATACCGGGCACATTCCCCCTCAATACGAGGGAGATTTGGGCCATAGTTCACCACGCTGGCCCAGTGCGGGTTGGTTCACACGCTATAGAAAGCTATAGACGTGCAGATTTCCTCACGTAGTTTACCTTCACCGCTCAGCAAGTGGTAATCATTGTTGAAAATGACATTCACACATGAAAATTATCTCAGAGGTGCGGGCCTGGGATTTGGACTTGCACCCCTTACGTTCAAGGCGGGGGTTCTTGCCCGCGAGGCACTGCTTCAATTATTCATACATTTATTCGCTATCTGTCTGAACAGGAAGACTCATCCGATTCCGAACCTACATGTAAAGCTTCTTCACACTGTATTACGCCCAATATCAAGTACCTATGCAACTCGATCCACTAACAGACAGATAATAATTGAAAAATAAAAATAATGGACCGCCATTTTCTCGCTCCCGCTTAAAGTATTCCCGCAAGCGGAGAACCAACTCCCGGGCTTGACTGTTTAAAACGGTCTTCTTTGTTCTTTTCGGCATTTATTTTTGCCGATTATGACACGATTATTTGTTTTTGCCGATTACTACGTGTCAATCCCTATCATTAAACGTTTCGTTTCATGCCTCTAATTTTAGGATAATATTTTTTCTGTACCTTTTTTAATTTGTTTAAAATGTAAAAACGAATATTTAAATACAATTCCAATCTAATCAAGCATTATTGATTGCTTTGGAAATTAATTGGTGATTAAAAAAAAAACATATTTATCAGATTTTTTGAAAATAGTGAGAGTGTATTGGAACGTATCAAACGTCATGGTACCCATCCTATATGAAATTCACTATAGTTATGTTTACGTTATAGAAAGAAAAATAACATATTCAAGACACGGTTTCACTATAACTCCATGACATGTTAGGTCCTAAATAATTTACTAATTATGTCCATTCTAATTAGACAGTCCAAAAACTATTTTAGAGTATCGTTTTAACAGTTTTAAATGCATGGCATCATTAAAACATAAATTGGACAAACAATAATAGCTAATTGAATACAATACATAATAATGTATATACCTAGCTCTTCCATTTCCGAACATCTTCCTGAGACTCTTTTCCTGATAGGGTCTCAGTACCGCGGTTGGCTTCAGATCTATGTTGATGTCTGGGTTGACGGCGTCGTTGCGGAAGTCGTATTCCGCGAGCAGCGGGTGCTCCAATTCTATGCAACGCTTTTGTATAACCTGAGAGGGTTCAGGCAATCACACATTACAAGGAAACTGTCAGATAAAAAATCACATTCTATTGTTATGAATTCTAATCCTAGTGAAGTGATAAGGCGTAATGTCAACTGACCTCTATTTTATCGGGGTCAACTTCGAAGGCGACCGCAGTGTTTGCGGTGATGTCTGTGGCCTCATCGTCGTCGTCCTCTTTGTCCAGCTGCTGGTAGAACTGGCTGATGTCATCCGGCACGCTGCCATTTGCCGCCGGTTTATCGGGAACCTCACCTATTATAACAAGCTTTATATCTGTAGGTAAACCGGAGGCAAACCATCTTAAGTCACATTAAGCTAATTGTTCAGGGCACATGTTTCAAGTCTTAATTGGAACACTATTCACGTATATCACTTGATAACACAAATGTGTGAAATTTTCAAGTTAATTGTAGTTTTTTTTCATTGGACTTATAATACTATGCCACTAGTAGATTGACAGGAGATTGTTCTAATGACATCATAAAACGAATTTAGAAAAAAATGGACTTAGGATATTATACCTCCGGTATACATATACGGTATACTCCTCTATATTGAGTTGCAATGCATGCCCGGATGGAATCTTGCAACGAAATTTTAAATCAGTTATCTTTAACCGATTGAGCTGAAATTTAGTAAACACGCTTATTTTGGATGACAATGCATGCTTAGCTATGTGACGTCATTCTAATCCCAATATGGCGGATCATCCAAGATGGCGGAATAGTAATTTTTTCTGCACTACTACAGTATGGGTATCAAATGAAAGGGTTTGCTGAGGAGAACACGTAAACTAAGGGCAATTAAATAAAAGCTTGATTTTAAACATTAATTTTCAGAGGTAGATTTCTAAATTTTGCTCCGGATCACACATATTCTGGAACTTGAATGGAGGAAGGAGATGCAAGGAAATATTTCGGCTCATGTGTGCACAATGGTTAGTGCCCTCTCTTTCTTACGCATATTCCGTTTCATACAAACGTCTCTGACACAGCTGACTTGGCGTAAGGAAGGGGGCGGCACTTGACTTCGTGGATTGAACTTTGGGTACTTCAGTATTTTTTTGATTATCTGTATTTATATTCGCAAAAAGTAATTCAAACTTCTAAAGGCTTAATTTTTCGTGGTCATGAAATTTTGGTATCACTTTTTAACCGACTTCCAAACGGAGGAGGTTCTCAACTCGATTGTTTTTAGGGTTCCGTACCCAAAGGGTAAAACGGGAACCCTATTACTGAGACCGTCCGTCCGTCCGTCCGTCTGTCACCAGGCTGTATCTCGTGAACCGTGATAGTTAGAGAGTTGAAATTTTCTGTTGCCGCTATAACAACAAATACTAAAACACAGAATACGATAAATATTTAAGGGGGCTCCCATACAACAAACGTGATTTTTTTGCCGTTTTTATAGATAATGGTACGGAACCCTTCGTGCGCGAGTCCGACTCGCACTTAGCCAGTTTTCTTTTTATGTATGGAATTTTAGACACGATTATTCAACTTTGCACGTAAAAAGATGTGCTTGTGATACGGATGTGTACACAAACGACGCTATCTAGCGATAAAATACTTTAGTTCGCCATGCAATGAAGGCATGTAACAGGGGAGGGTTATCAGGGAGAGTTACCCGCGGTGGACGGCGCGGGCTTGTCGGGCGGCGCGGCGGTGAGCAGGTCGTCGTCGCCGTCACGCCGCAGCCGGCACTGCTGCACCACCGGGTCGCGCAGCAGCTTCTGCAACACTTCCACGTGCTTGCTCTCAACGAGGTATCTGCAGTAAAAAAAAACTGAGCCGTCGCGGGACGCCTGGCAGATGTGAAACATAAAACATAGTAGTCGTAGTGGCGAGTGAGCGGAGTCAGCCGGTGGGTGGAGTCTAAGCGGCGGAAAGAGCCGAGGAGTACGAAGCGTGGCCGCATTTAAAACTATACTTTATGCATTAAGTAATAAGGTTGATTTCATTTTGTAGTGGCGGAGCGTCGGAAAATCTCGCCACGACAAAAATCTGGTTTACCCCTCGCCTATAGATGTTTCACATCAAAATGTTAGTAGCATAGACATAAACACGTAATTGCGTCTGTAGGCATTACAAACGATGTATCGTTCATCCCAATGTAATAGAGGGCGAGCTTAGTGCCATTATATTGAGCACTCTCTTCATTAACTGGATTAGAGCTACAATCCACCATGATTACTCAGTGAGAGTTGCCGAACTTCATACTTAGCTAATAAAAATCGTGATTGTAAGTAACATACGTACTTGTAATCAGAATATCCTAAGGATCTACCCATCAATAACCTTAGAGTATCAGAATTATCACAAAAAAATGAACCTTATTATGTTCGATGTACTAGTCACGGATAATTTTAATTCATTGTTAGTACATGAGATATTTAGGTATAAATTTTACCTGTTATGTTTTAAAACAAGCTTCACTTTGCCATAGGAAAGTGTACACAGTTGTATGAACTCGATGATGCCGGCGGGCACTGCGCACTTGCTGAGCCTCTGCAGGTACTCGATGATGTCGTTGGTCTGCAGGCCCACCGACACCGCCGCGTACAGACTGTACGCAGTCAGCTTGTACTCGTGGACGTGTTGTGGACTGAAAATAATTTACAATACTAATTTCGTCCTGTCAAACGAAACAGGCGAAATTCTTAACGATGTATCGCAGTCCTTCAGGTTGGTTGTACTTAAAAATATTATTTATATTTTGTAACCTACCCGTTTACCCTGCCTTGCATGCGCTCAATGTTGAATTTAACCATAGAAATAAAATTTAATTTAGATCCCTTTCATCTTATTTTGATCTCTTTATATTGCTAAAGAAAATTAGAATCAATGTACACAGGATATATTTTTTAATTAATACTTAATTGTTTTCTTATATTTACGCGAATACTATAGTATAATAAAATAGTAAATAAACGCGATAAAATCCGTAAAATAGTTTAATTTCAAATACTTAATTGTAAAATTTGTACATACCGGCATACAGGCTCAGCTATAGCGATTAGGAAATCATGGGCATGTTTATAAACAGGAGAAAATGCTTCCAAGAATATGTGGCCATTGGGAGCCACCCACAGTGGCCGGCTTGCATTGTCTGATTTCAGAGCCATTTGACTTCTGCAAAGGAAAAATCACTATATTATTAGGTACAACAGTGACTTCACTGAGAGTCCTTAACTTTCTTACTCAAATTCAATCATTTCAAGATTGAATCTTCATGTCCAATGCCCCATCATTAGAAATTTTAATCTAACCAATGATATTCTCACCTGTAGTCTTTTGCACCAAACTCATCCTCAGGCACTTGGTCATTCTTCTCAGCATCCTGCATGGCTGCGCCTGGCACGTCCACATTCTCCGTGTTCTCATCGTCCACAAGATCAATAGTCATATCTTCTTCAACTTTCTTTTTCTTACCTACAAATATTAATCAAATATTATTGGCTCACTCTTGAAATAGAGAACCATCATTAGCTATATTCAATTAATTAAACAATTTTAATATTGCTTACCCGATCTATCACTTCCTGATTTGGAATCATATTTCTTAAATTTCTTAGGAGGACCCATGTTAAAGCCTGATTTTTATTTCAGGAATCAATTACAATATTTCTTCAGGTCAGAACCTAAAATAGATATTGCTTATTTAAATTTTAGTTAAACAATGATGTTGATTCTGTTGTATGTAAACTATATCTGACAGCACTAAAAACATTGCCATTTTGGACATATATTAGAGGTGTAATAAGGATGGCAATATGCATGGTTTAGTATTGTGCCAAAAAAATCAGCAACATTGTCCAAATTCATGGTGCAATCGGAATAATTACAATATGTAACTGGATGGTTCTTCACTTACTTACAGATTACTTCGTACTTTTCATATCACAATCTTGCTGCTGGTAGATTGAACACAGATTTAATCACAGATTATAGACAAAAGTTGTTTAACATTATAACTTTGGCATTCAGTAATACTCTAAACAACATACTCTTTATTAGCTCTCCAACATAATGAACATGTTTATATTGTCATGATTAGATAAATTAACTATGCCTTGACAACATAAGTCAATTGACCAATGATCAGAAAAATCCTTAACTAAAGAAAACTGATCTCTATTGATGTCGTCAACCAACCGCATATAAAGAAAAGAAGGCCTTTATAAGACCTATAGTCATACAACATAGGCCTAGATTCATCTAGACGGATTCAGGCTACAGTCCACCAAGTTTATTTTAAGAATCGAATTCTTAGTGGCTCACAAGCACAGGTGAACACAACAATACTTACTCTTGTATTAATCTTTTATTTCCGTAATATTGGCGTAATATAAAAAGTAAGTAAAGTTACTGGATAATAAGCAAGAGCTAAAATACAACAATTCTTATTTGAAACGACCATAAATAAGTATTATTATAGGTAGGGTTGATACAAATGAGCGATAAAATTTAAATATGAATACATACTGACCAGTCTATAAATATTTGCATGTTAGAATTGTATGGATGCCACTATAATAATAGGTCCCTATTTTTTTTATGCTGATTGTGAATTTGTGACTTATACTTTAAAAAACTATAAACCTATAAATATCACAGAACTATATATATTATTTTGCTAGCTGCTTTTATTAATGTATTTTACGGTTTTGGGTACTAGCCCTTTATGCCGAGTAACTTCTACTTTTTTTGTTTTTGTTTAATGTATCGAGGGTAGAATTAAACGAGGGTAATCTCCAATGGGAAAAAAATTAAAAAGTGTCTGTCGAAATGCATTAAATCATAGTTCAAAAACCTTCCACAATGGCGCTGGTGTCGGCATGGGTATATATCGGCGCCCCCCTGGAATAAGTCAGTAGCGCCATTATGAACTTTTTGCTTTTATGCCTGATTCGGAAACAGCGATTTTTCCGTAATGGTTTATTCCCAGGGCGTGTCGATATATTCCCTTTGTCGACACCAACGTCATTGTGGAAGGTTTTTGAACTATTATTTAATGCATTTCGATGGACACTTTTTCAATACACAGATGACTCTCCTTTAATTCTACCCTCCATAGTTTAATGGCCTCTTTCCATTGAGTCGTATAATGAGTCTGGCCCAATGTGATTCTGCTCATAGCTTCTACTTGTGTTGCGGCAGTCATACGAATAGTCCGAAAAATACGCAATAATACCGAATTGAATACTAATGGTAGATTTGATTAAAAAATATTTATAACTTGCAAAACGATTATAAAACTTTGGGTTCCCTCTGGTTCTTCTATGAAAAAAAAACTAATATAATATTTCAAGTGCGTTTTATAGGGACCGCCCCCTCCCTGGAAAATAATTATAGATACGCCGATCGTAGCGGCTCGCATTATTTGAGGATGTTCCTCTCTTTGAAGCTTTGTATCAAAGCCAAATCCACAGATCACTATTAGACAGGCGATTCATTTATTTCGTATAGGCCTACGGGGGCACTTATAAATTTTCCGGTTACAGTTTTCCATAAATGTATTCCACTATACTGAACTTGAACTCGCTGGAGGTGATAAATTTCTTTGATTATGCCCTACAATCTTTGGTGCTGAAGTACGAGGAAATCCTAAGGGCAATGAGGTAGCTATATTTATTAGAAGGTACACTCAGCATTTAAAAAATCTAGACGAATAGACTGTAATCTGTATCAAATGATCAGGTCAGGCTCAAGGCCCGATTTTCGTTTGATAGACATTAGTCTCTAATAAGATATGTCGAAACAAAAGAAAAAATACGATCTATTTGACGTTTCGTTTCGACATATCTATATTAGAGATTGATGTCTATCAAACGAAAATCGGCCTCCAGGGAGCCAGGGACTAAAAATGATAGTAGTAATATCAGAGCGACAGTTGTAGTTGTAGGGTGCCGTGTTCAATCTGTGCGGGTTGGTGCACTTCACACGCCTTTCTATAGTCGTGCAGGTTTCCTCACGATGTTTTCCTTCACTGGTTGGTAGAATAGGTACCTGTTATTTATTGGTGGCGCCATCATTTGACGCGGACAGTTACTATACTCTTTGTTTGACGCCACAAAAAGGATCCAATCCACATCTCAGTGTTGCGATATGGCAGCTTGAAGTTTGATAATGTTTTACATTAATCTAAGGATGTTAACCTGTAATAGGTGTTAAACATGCTATTGCTTTAATTTTTCGATGGGATCTCATTTGTTTATTCCAATGGCCTCCTTTATAAACAGTTTGGTATCCTTAACTTAACTCATTTTTAACCGACTTTCAAAAGGAGATAGATAGATAACTCTTTATTGTTCCACCGTAAAAAGTATTAATATTACACACAGTTTACACAGAGTGTCACAATGGGCGGCCTTATCACTAAAAGCGATCTCTACCAGGCAACCTTAGGATGGAGTGGATCTAGGGAACTAATTAAGGCGGGGGAGTACTTAATAATGGATATTGATAGTAAATAGTTTAAAAAAGTACACATATATATATAAATACATACAGACAATATAACACCCTACATACATACAATATAATATCCTACATACATACGTAAACAAATACAAGTTAGACAGTGAGGTAAAACTTCTTTACCCGATCTTTGAAAATGTGTGAAGTGGTGGATTGTCTGATCAATACCGGCAGTGAGTTCCATAAGCGGACAGCTTCAACAGTGTAGGAACCATCATAAAAGCTGCTGGTGTGAGAGGGCATTTTGAGGGAGAAGTTTTCTGATGACCTTAAGTGTAAAAATTGGAATTATGAAGAAACTCAGTCGTATGGGAAGCCACTTGAGCTTAGCACGAAATTGAGAAACGTGATCATATTTGCGCAAGCCATATATGAATCGTATAAATAAGTTTTGGAGACGCTCAAGTTTATTTAGCTGGTTCTCTGTGAGGTATGGATAGCAGGCGTCAGCATAGTCAAGAATGGGAAGTAGGAGAGATTGAGCTAGCGCAATTTTAGTGGTAGTAGGAAGAAAGTTGCGTTTCTCAATTCGACCGTATTTTTTTTTGTGCTTCGGATCCTTTTTGCTTAACAACATCCAATCATGGAAAATGAATTGATCTCATTTTGTGAAAAAAAACATTATGATTTTTATTAGGAACATCCAGAGATGAATAAATAAAAATCGTTGTTCATTATTGGTAGGTCATAATTTAATGCATTTTTTTTTATTATTAAACATTGCTTCTGCTTTTACTTATTTATATGACAAATGGAATATTGTTTGATATCTAGATTAAATATCTATTCTGTGAAACTATTTTAAACAACTTTTATATTCTCATCAGCATTTGTACAATGTATTATTCGCATTTTTGATAAACACTTAATACTGGCAATCAAAGACATGCCCAAAATAATATGAGAAGCATGTTGCCCTATTTACACGTGACAAAAACACAAATGCTAGTCAGCAAGAGAATTAAGTTTACCTATATTTTACTTGCCGTACTTAATATATCAAATACTGTAACTAGATTACAACGTGGGCGACACGCCCATGTTCAATTTTTCTAACAATTGGGTTGGTGTTATAGAAGATAAGATAGGTATATTACAATACACACATCATTTGAGAATTCTGATGTGGGTTAAGAGGTTTTACAATAGCCCCTAAATTTATAGATAATTCAACCTATCAATAAACCATTTACAACGAGACTTTTCAGAGCAAAATCACTCTGTAATGCTGCTGCCAATGATTCGTAACTTACTATAAATAAGGGGTTAATGTTTCTATAACATTGAAGCATATACCTACACGCAGTTTATAAAATGTTTAAAATAATAACTATAGGTACATAATATACTACAACTGTCTTTCAATAAACTGTTGATTAATTTGTCATATTATTTTAAAATTGAAAACAAAACAATAAATATACAAAATCAAATCCGTTTAAAGTCATAATCACTAAAGTTATTATTTCAATAATTTGAACATTAAATTATCCATTATTCAGTCCGTATAAATGGCCGCGAATAGTCGCTCCAAGGCTGTGTGCAACAACAGGTTTAGAACATAATTCACAAAACAGAGAAAAAACTTAGTGGAAAACTGTAAAAAAATAATGAAATCAGTTTACATAGTTTCGTTCCTTTATGCTATAGAATATGGGAAATATTATAAATACATAAACACTCTCAAGCTTTCACATAGGTACATAATTATTGAGCAATATATACAATTTAAATAAAGTTTCATAAACATGACAATTTAACGAATGCCTTCCGTGAATAAAGCTTGCGAATGTATGTATTTCCGTTACAATTTTACATAAATGTGAGCCATAAGTATATTTTTATACGCATGATCGTATACGTACAGCCTTGTAGCTTACTAACGGCAAGTGTTAGGCGTGTAAGACCCGTAATTGAAATAAAAGAAAAAAAGTTTTGACAAATATTATAGAGATGTAACATCGAGAACGTATAGGGGGGCATAGAGACAAAGAAATTTATTCTAAGAAATCATATCGTAGATTTTTGTATACGGAAATATGCATAATTTTCCGAAAATTTCAACCCTGACTCGAACCCGGTCATTTTTAAATATTAAAGGAGAAAACTACTCATTGTTAATAAACCTTGTGTCAAAAATGAAAGCTTTTAATTTACTCTTTACACAATGGGTATCACAATAAAATAACTAAGTATTTTTTTTTTCAAAATGACCGATTTGAATATCCGAGTCGTGTAAATACTTACATGTTTTTATAATCTGTAAATGCATCTTTCTAAATTCTCAAAAATCGACGACATAGTTTTGAAGAACATATTTTTCTATTGCCTATATTTAGTGTCCCCATGTTGGCCCTAGTCGACGTTACACAAGAAAAATATAAAATTCATTGAAAACTACCAATTAAAGGTGGCGACTAAACTGTACCGCTTGATTGTACCTAATGTTAAGGAGCACATACATAGGCTAGCTTTTCTATATTAAGTACTTTACAGCGCGGCGAGTAGCTTATGTGTCACCAATTAAAAATCACACTGTACAACTGTTACTCATGGTCGGAAAATAGATTTTTTATAGTCCGACCAATTTGGTTCGCACTATAAGTAATTTAATTCCATTATAAGTAATTTAATTCCATTATAAGTAATTTAATACCATTATAAGAAAAAACAACAACAATGATTACCACTTGCTGAATGGTGAAGGAAAACATCGTGAGGAAACCTGCACGTCTATAGAAAGTCGTGTGAAGTTCACCAACCCGCACTGGGCTACCGTGGTGGACTATGGCCCAAAATCTCCCTCGTAAGGAGGGGGAATGTGCCCGGTATAATGGCAATAGGCTCGCCCCCTATTACATTGGGACCAAAACACATCGGCGAAGTGTGGGTGCACTACAGTGCACCTCTGCCTACCCCTTCGGGGAATACAGGCGTGTTGATGTATAAGAAAAAAACAATATTTGATTACCGATTGAATTTTTCACAAGGATTTATTTCTATTGGTAGGTAAGCAGGTATAGAATTTAGTAGGTCCGATATATGGTCACTTTTAATAAATTATTTACATATGTGCCGTGAAAGAATCACATAACTTCAAAGATGTTTACTTTTTAATATTGGAAAAGCCCGCAATGCAGAAATAATGGATTCCGTATTATTTTTTAGAATCACATCAGAAATTGAGGTTAAACGCTTTTGTTGGTTACAAATATTTAAAGATCTTGCATAACAGTTACTTTACGGTCAATCAGTAAAATTTTCGTCGACTTTGCAACTTGCGACATTAACCGTTAGCATGTTTCCTTTACAAAATCGAGGGGCAGTGCTTGAAAAGCTCGCCCGGGGACGGTACGGGTTAGTCGCCGCTTAAAGACATGATTGGACTAGTGCCTGTACTGTCTATCGAACTATTGCATACTACAGGACATATCTATATGTTAGCAAGACAGTGATTTACATGATTAGTCGATGATATCATGATAGTAAACATAGGTAATGACTGTCGTGACACCTCAATGAATAACAGTTGGTGGACCACTCAACTCAGCCCATGAGCTTAGATTAATAATTGACCCACACTCCGTGACACGAAAGTTGCAACGTTATGCAGGATAAAGTCCGCTGGCCTTACAATATACATAATAAACACCTAATTTAAAACTAATTCAATCAATATATTTAATTTAATTAAGGTCTATGTTCTAATGAGATTTCTATATATCTGCATTTTAAATATCAGTCACTATATCAATCGTTAATTATTATTGTCAGCATGACGACGTCATCACTTCGTCACGGCGAGCGTGCGCCCGCAGACAGCCTAGTCATGATATCGAATACAGACTTAGAAGGACTACAGGTAGGAAGCCGGAAGCAGCGAGCACAGTAAGTAATATCGAGAATATTTCAACATAAATATGGAATGTAGCAAACACTCAATTGAAAAGACCCCCGGATTTCGGCATAAAGCCACAATTAATCTAATATTAAATTAGAGACAATATTTACATTAAAATAGTAACTATGCATCGTAAATTATATTCCTGGTGTTTACAGTACTGATATGCATCCTTTTACATATGGTTACAAATAAATATAAAAGTTGTTTAAACACAGATTTATACCTGCCGGATAGAAATTAAACTTTAAAATAGGTCACTTAAACATGAAACCGTACACTGCGAGACGTCAGCTCACCGGTCGGCCGACGGTCCGGCGTCACTCGCATCTCCACACTCGTCTCAGTCTTAGTTATCGCGAAACTCAAAGCGCGCCGCCGCTCCCGAATAAATAAATAGCAAGTCTATAATACTCCGGGGCGCGGCTCGACCGACCGTCCCGATAATGGAATGTAAGCGTGATATGGCGGCGGGCGCGCTCGGGGCGGCGCGCGTCACGCGTCGGGCGGCGGCTCGGGCGCGGCGCGGCGCGGCACCATCACGCACGGCGGGCAGCCCGCGCAGCCCGCGCAGCCGCACGGCGGGCAGCCCGCGCCGCCGCACGCGCCCGGCGCGCACGCCGCCCCGCGCGCGCCCATGCGCACCCACCAGCGCGTCGCCTTCTGCAGCAGCCCGTCCTTCTTGCCGGCCGCGCCGCGCCGCGGGGACTCCGCGCCGCCCGCCCACTCCGGCACGTCGCTCACGCACTTGTTCGGCGGCGGCTGGAAGCTGCTTCTCGTCAGCTCGGCTTGCTGCAACATCACCCGCCCCGCTATAACCCGATCTAGCTTCTCATTTTTTTTCATTTCCATTCACAATTTTGCACATGGCATGCTACAGTTAAAATTATTTAGTGATATCAGATTCATAGGGGAGATTGTTCAATGAACTAGTTGGTTCTCTCAAAGTGTGCAGCTTGACACGGGGACGGGTTTTGGCAGCGGGAGCGTGCCGTTACCTGGTAAGGGACTCGTAGCTGTAGATGCACGTCCGGCCCGTACTCGCCGTCTGGCAGCTGTATGCTGGGCGGCAGGCCGAGCCGCTCGGCGGCGGCGGCGGAGCGCGCGCGCGTCTCCTGCTCCACCATCTCCTGTAGCCGGCCCACCATGGCCTGCAACCTCTGCTGTTTTTCCCATTCCCTGCAAATTAACAACACATCTTTGAAATTGTAACTCTTAAAAGGCATTCTTGCATTCATTTGACAGAAGTACTTACAATTACAATAATTTAGGTTCTTAATCAGCTTAATGGATTTAATTTTCGCTTATATTCTCAGACTGTTTTCAACCGACTTCAAAAAGGAGGAGGTTCTCAATTCGATTGGTATTTTTTTTGTCTTCTTAAGGTCATGGTAAAAGTCAGTGTGCATTGTGATTCTAAGCTCAGTCTTCATGTTATCGAAATGGGCGTAGTCTTGAACAGTCTTTTGGCGCTTGTCCTTTCGACTATCACATTAATGTTAGCATCCCAATCATGTCCCTCAACAATAGTTTTATGCCTGCCCAGGCCCTGTAGCATGACCGCGTAGACATAAGTTTTATCTCTCTCTTTCGAGAAAATGAAGTCACATTGAGCCTTGTCCAGTACAAAAAGCTCGAAGTGACGTCATTTTCTTGACAAACCTGTCAGTTGAAATGGATAAAACTTATGACTACAAGGTCATGCTAAGGGTGCTATATGACATTAATCACTACTTAGAGACATCTAGCGTAATATGGCTAAACCATATAAATTGGCATAGACAATGCTTTTAGCTTTTGCTATTCACCACTAGATGTTTCCATATGATGTGATCAAGATTTAAAATCTCCATACATTGCACCCCTCACATAGTATTATGGGAAACTTTAAGAACATAATTTGTTTAAATAACATCCACTTTATGGTATAATGGATGTAGCCTCAAATGATGACTCACAATGTGGAATGGTGGTGTCTGTGATCGTGCCGCAGGCGCGGCCCCCCCGGCGCGCCCAGCCGCTCCATGCCAGCGCACCCCGCCACTTGTACCGAGAGCATCTGCAAATCACAACACACTACTCTCACTTATGTTGTTATCCTCAGCATCAATACTGACATAAACTTTACTAGGCACACCTACTTTAAAAATATAGATAACATACAAAAAAATACTTCTAATAAAAAAATTCAATTTCATATACAAAACCTAATACAATGACTTAAGAATGCTTTTCACAGAACAGGGGTTTTAAGTAGTATTGTAAATAAAATCTATTAATTTTGGTGTACAATCATTTCTTTCCATAATGCAATATCAGATGGCCACATTAATTTGACTAAAATATGCTAAGTACCACTAAGACTTTTATGGTGCTTTATTTTCTGGCAGGCTCATTGTTTATTGAATACCTATTTATTGTGAGGAAGCAATTAATTGAGAAATTGACATAGACTGAGAATTGATTATTTTAACAGTCTGATTTACGAAATGAGGTCCATCTATATGTTGATGTTATAATTATGAGACAACCGCTTACCTACAAATTTTATGCCACAAAGATGCTCTTTGACACAAAGTGGCATAAAGAAAAAATATTTAAGTGTAACGAACATGATTACTTTTAGCAATAACTAAATTGCGGTGAAGTTTTGGCGTAGGTGTCTTTCTGACTGGCATTTTAGATTGATGGGTACTCACAATAAAAAAACAAGTATATAAAAGAAAATTGATTAACCAAACAAAGTCTCTGACATAGTAGGATAGAATAGACAGTTTAAGCTGCATGTTTTCCCATATTTAAGTAAGCGTCTGCAAAGTGTTCTTTACAGATATCTGTAATAAAGAATCACTAGGATTACTTACATGTTTAGTTGGAAACTTAACGATATTATTCCATATACCTTATGTTGAGGGCAGACTAGTACCTTGTCAAAGTGACCATAGCCTTCTCAATGAAAGTATGTCTTTGAGATTATAGCTTGCAACAAGACCACTCAATCAACACTACTGTTATCCTCAAATTTATAGAAAGCTATCTAGATATTATATGTCTTATCAATGGTATTGTAGAACACTTGCACTGAAAAATAACATTACAGTTGGTTTGTAGATTGAAGTTTCTATTTTAGTTTTAAGACTAGTCTTTTGTTTTGTTCATGTTATAATATCTGTCTAACTATTGGTGTACAGAGTTATTTGTCTATCTATCCAAAGGCCTGCCTTTAGCTTCATATATGTGACCATTGTTGCATTATAAAGTAAAGATCCCAATCAGGTAATTTATAATTTAAAAACCTTCATGAACAGAATGGGTGTAAAAATGAAACATGTATTGTATAGAGGTATAGTAGTAAGTTTTATATGTAATATCAGTAGCCACTGTCAGCAAAAACAAACAGTTTGTCATAAGAGCAGCATTATAAATTACATTTAGATCTTGCCCCTATATAACTTTAACTTTTTTAAGGACCAGAAGAATAAAAATTATCAAAAACTTTAAAAAAATATACCTACTGCTTTCGACGAGTATATTCTCAAGAAATGTACATATTATCGAGTTGGCATGTCACGATTCTGATATGGCAAGAGGTGATTACGGAACTGTCTGTCATGAAAATTTATTTAAATTCACACAAACAACGTCTGGGTGTGACGTCGCTATCGGCGCGCCTCTTATCACTTGGCACGCTCCCGCTGTCTCGCGGCCATACGAGTCGCCTCGGGCCTCACTCGTCTCCAGTGCAAACATTTTTCTATTCCACTCGTGTACATAACAGATTATTTAATTGTTATTTAAAAAAAACATTCCCTTCGTAAAATCTATGAACGACTTGTAAACTACATGTTTCACAGATTGAAAGCAAATGATCGTGGTTAGATTATTGAATTATTTATCATAAAATTCTCTAATCTGTATAACGCCACTACTTACTATTTGCAACAGTGTCGTCCACAATTCTGTAGGTTTTTCACCTATGGATGACAGTTAGTGATGTGCTGGATTCCAATTTCGATGGCACACTAATCGAGTCACTAATGTGAATCAATCACGTATATATTTTTTTACACTACACAATCCCTGACATTTGCATAATTTGTTTTGTTGAAGCTGTAAATATTTTAACAAAACAATCACAGGGCACTATAGATAGATTAGCACGTTTGCAATAATTAACTATCATTCACTAATAAATAAAAATCTAATACATATTCAAGGCATTAACACTATAAAAATAAAATTATTTATAAATAAAGATAACGTATGATATTCCACTATCGCGTGTTTTGTGATAGAGTTTCTCAACTCTTTTTTTCATATTGGCAGGAAGACGCCTGCCACCGAGCGAGTCTTGTTGTTCAATGACGCGGACGGACGCGGCGCGGTGTTCGCTCGCTCGCAGTCGCGTAGCGGGGAGAACGGGAGGCCGGGTGGTGCACCGGCTGCCCCGATGTCGCCGCACACTATCGCGATCGATGTGTGTAATGTTTCTCTCACACATTCAAATAATCTGTCTAGGTAACTTTGTGTGCTCAATCGGTACTTCGGTAGGTGCGATGTCGACGTAGCTTGTACTAGTGGTGTATGTTTTGTATGATAGTGAGCGTAGCGTATGTGTACATATGAGTTGGCTTGGCACACATACGTAAGGGGAGCTCGATTGCTACTTGCTACCGTCCGGCATCGTCGTAGTTGTTATATATACGTACCTACATACAACTGTAATAGTGAACGATGACGCGTTTGTTGATTTGAGACGAGACGGTTGGCATTGCTCAATGATCGAGTTGTAGACGTTGTAGTCATAGTGGTAATAACCAATCATATCTAATATTAATTAGGTATTAATACAAACCATTGTTTTTCCTTTAAAAAGCCCTTAGATATATAAGTACCCACTCACTTATTTTCTTACTAATTATACTGTTTAAGTGAAGTCTCTTCACTTTTATATTTTTAGAAGTGGTAAGATAGGTACACTGTAGTGCGCCTATTTTTCGTCAATATATTCAGGTATATTGGCCCCGCTCTTTTACTTGGCGTAACCTAACCCTAACCATCTTTTCAATTGCATCTTCATGGATGAAGCGGAATATTAATAGCGGGCGAACTTATTGCTATTATACCGGAAATACTCCCTATCAATCCCATAGGGTTTTAGCAATAGCTTACCTCGTAGGAAAAAAAAATTAACTGTCAATTATCTCATGATTTTCATCTACAAACCCACTAGCCATCATACCATTTCCTATAACCATCAATAAATTATAGCCTAGTTGTTAGACGGGCCCCACTGTAACCGAGAAGTTCCGGGTTCGATACCCACCCTGGCTATTTCACTATTGACGTGACCGGCTTCTGGTAATATAATAATATAGCTTAGTAGGAGTGGCTAACGGGATTACTAGTAATGTAAAGTAATAACCTCACATCGCTACTACTACTAATACTACTACAGCCCTTTTAACGTCCCACTGCTGGGCACAGGCCTCCCCTCAATGCGAGGGGGATTTTGGAGCGACACATCGCTAGCATATTTTAAAAACAAAATAAAAAATATACCTACATATAATTATTTACGGCCATCACTAAACTATCAATCAGAAATAAGTCAAAATTGCTCAATGATTGTTCACTGACTGATTCTAAGCACAGGTTTTAAACAGCTATTCTATTAAGATGCTAAGAAAGAAAAGTTATTTATTTTTTACGAAATGAGCGAAATGATGATATTTAATGGAATAAGATGAGGAATGGCTTCACCTGCGACTAGCGCGGGTATTTCGCCAATGTCAAGTAATTAATAGCAAGGACAAATTCAATAAATACACATAATAAATAAAAATTAATGATGACAGTGATAAAGATGGCGGAAGAATCTCGAAAGAAAAGAAAAGTTAAGATTTTGGCCGGTAATTGATAAGTTGACAGTTTGGTTGAAGTTTTCAAAACGAAAAATTAATGCACTACCATCAACCTATGTTAGGGGTGTCCACTTTGAAAAAATACCGATGTTTTTTTTCGATTCGATATACTGTATCTGTATATCGATGTCTTTCGATGTATCGCATGAAAACATCGATGTTTTGTATGCATCGAGTACTTTTTTAGGGTTTCGTACCCAAAGGGTAAAAAACGGAACCCTATTACTAAGATTTCGCTGTCCGTCTGTCACCAGGCTGTATCTCATGAACCGTGATATTTAGGCAGTTGAAATTTTCACAGAATGTGTTCTTCGCCAAAAAATCTAGACGAAAGTTCGAAAATTTTACAGACATTTAAATCATCGTAAATAGTCTAAGATTAATGATTTTTTTTATTAATAGATAATTTGTAATTCTTGGAGAGCCATCTCAAAATTATTTTTCATCATAAAAACTTTTCTATAAAAAAAAAATCAAATCTACCACTTAAAGATCTCGAGCCAATGAACAAGTGGCAAATTTCAAATTTATGGTAAATTTATTTTTACCCTAAATATCCCTAGCTATACTTATTTTTCGTCGGATGTCTCCTACTTTCAGGGTCATAAAATTTTAGTGGTCAAACTTGAGTTTTTATGAAATTAATTGGTTATAATCGATTCGATGTTTTTCTACTAAAAACTGAAAAAAACATCAATACATCGAGTATATCGAAAGCATTTCAAAACATCGGATCGATTCGATGTATCGCATTGTAAACATCGATGTTTTCGATGCATCAATGTATATCGAATATCCCTAACCTATGTTTTTTCCTATAACTCGGTCTACCTAAGTCGGTGTCACGGTCGTCGTCGGGCTACATAGCTATAGCGGATGTCATAGCTTCACAGATGAACCCTACGGTAAATCGGGCTGTTCGTAAAATCATCTTTTAAACATATTTTTATTTAAATAAAGTTCAGATTAGAAATACTTCGGTCATTTCGCGGTATGCAAACTCCCTCCTATGTTATTTGCCGTATACACACCTAGGTACATAATAGGCTTACACGCATCCAAAAATGTATTTCTAGTACCTATGTACCTACAGATCTAGGATCAAATTGATTTTATGATGGGCAACCAAATCGTAAGCTTTGTGATATGCACTTGTGTTGTGCCAGTGAGTGACGACGCGGGCACAGCCACTTGCGAGTTGCGCAACACGGACCGCGGTGAGGTCCATTGAGTTGTGTAAAGTATGGGGCGTGAATAAGAACCTCTATTTCGCATTAAAGAAACTGCTAGCACTCATAATTTCTCATAACTTAAAATTCACATTATGAAGTATCTACCGAGTACCGACTGTTGCACTTAATACGAGTAGATAGGTATTAAGGACAAGGACTCACGGGGTTGGCGGCGGCGGCTGCGGCGGCGGCGTGGCGGCGTCGCAGGTGCGGGCGGGCCAGCGCGCCCGCGGCCGCGCACACCAGCACTGCGGCGCCCACGCATGCGCCCGCCCACCACCACTCTGCAAACATGCCCCATATTAATTTGAACACTGCATATACAGGGCGTCCCACGGATATCCCACATGGAGGGAAAGTACCTTGAATATTGTAGATGGAACATTTTACTGAAAGAAGACATTATTTGAATTTAAAAAACAACTTAAACTGCATTCATAGATATTTAAATAATTACATGGTTGAACCGGGAATCGAACCCGTTACACGAGAAAAATAATCACCTGTAGCTTTATCATTTCTTTCTTTTATTTCTGACACTATGTTATTTAGCAAACATAATCCATATGATGAAGCCTTTCGATCGGTATGACAATGCTACAGAGTGATTATTTTTCTCGTGAAATGGGGGTGAAATCCGGACTCGTTTAATATTGATTGTTAACAAAAATCGAAACCTACCCCCAAAGGAGTGGAAAGGCGGAGGGGTGTTTATATAATATTTACTTTTTTAGGGCTGTTATGAGGTGGTAATACTTGTACATTTTCAAAGATTACTTACACTAAAAATCGTAAAAAAAACGATTTCAAAAACCTTGGTGCACTAATAAGCTACAGTTAACCTTCTATCCCATTACATTTGGAGTCGGTGCCATTTCATGTGTGTATTTGCCTAGTCTGATGTAGATTGGCACCTACTCCAAATGTAATGGGTTATAAGGTTATTTGTAGCCTTATAGTGCACCTAGGTTTTTCAAGTCGGTTTTTGTTTGTTGTTAATTTTTTTTTTTATTTGTTAGGCATCGTAAATGTCTTAAGGTCCGTCCACGGTCTTGAAGCTTCTGTTATGTTCTTAACTACTTGGTAGCGCTATTACGTATGTCTCTAGTATGTATGTATTTTAAAATTCAGTCAGACGACTCTGTTAGATAAAACCTAATCGTACCTATCTATATATCGAATATATTGATACCTTGATAGGCAATGCGCGCTTATTTATATATATATATATATATAGGTTGGTATATGACGATTTAAATTTATCAGCAGGATACCACAGAATAGGTAACAACGCCGCAAACTACCGGACATCTAGTATACATAAAAAAAAACATTATTATAATTTGTCTTATAATAATTTATTTACAGGGTGTATCAGAAATCCGAAATAGAACGGTAGCTAATAAATTATGTTTAATGAAGGCAGACTATAGGTTCCTACCTAAGTATTATAATTTCGGATTTCCAGTTCTTTCAGTACTTGCAAATACCCATAGATCTATTAAATAGTATAAACTACATCAATGAGAGGCTACTTATTAACATTCACGACAAAGAACATTACATTTTCACATAGGACTTGAGGTATTAAAAGTTTTTAAGTTACCTAGTAGACAAAAAACCAATTGGAAATTTTACAACAATTTTACTTTACGCTTTATTCTAATTTTTGAATATCTTGCGAAAATCTCAACTCGGGCATTTTTATATTATGAGAAGCGACCAATAATAACTACGTACGTATTGAGAATAGACAAGATTCGAATGGTGTAAGAAGCATTGAGCAAAATGTTTGGTTATAAAGTTCCTACGACCGCTTCTAATTTTCGTAGTAAATTTGTAGTCGTGTAGCCAATCCGTAGCAAAACAAACTCAAAAGAATTCACTTTACTTACTCAAAAGTTGTATGTAGCTTTTAATTTTATATTTTACGACTCGTTTGAATTAGTGCAATTGCATTATGCTATTTTTGTAAGGAAGTTTGTTTGCATGGTAGAGCTAAATTTAACAAAGCTTGTAAATGTAACGCGAATGCAGGCTTGCGTCACGTCTGGCGCGGAGCGGCCGGGAGCAGGACCTCGCCGCGCAACACCTCGCGGGGCCGCTCTGTTGCCGCTGGCGGTTCAAGCCAAAACAAACTGCCAGTGGCAGCGCGTACTCGACAAAAATTCGACATCGTTCGCCCAAGAATGCACAGTGCGGTTATTTATAGAGGTCGAGAGGAGCGCGGGGGCGGCGGCGACGTCTGGTGTCGGTCTGCCGGGGCCTGCCGCGCTTCACCGAAATAGCTTCTCCAGCTGGCGGTACCTGGCCACGTGGCGCGAGCTCTGCCGGTGGCTGCAGGCTCACCTGCTCCTATGTTACTCGCCAGAGCTGCGTCCGCGCATATCGGCGTGGCAATTGGTACACGGCTCTCGCCACTAGTCATCCCAGTTAATTATAGTCACAATGATTTGTGTAGAGTAGCTGCATAAGAAGTGATCAAGGTTGTAAATTCTACCAAAATATATTTGGTTCCTGACTTTTTCTTTTCGTGTTGATAGTTCTTAACATTTATACCTTATTCGTTAGTTGAGCTACATAAACAACGGTAATATAACCTCTAGTGCTTATATCTACGGTAAAAGATACCGCATAGATCAGCCTGCCTGTCGTTTTGTATGATTCGAATGCTCTACATTAAAATTAATATTAGTTAATTATAGTACCTTTGTAAAGGTATAATATAATTACATCATAATAACTTATTATTATTATTATTAAGAATGTATCTATTTATATTTCTGTAGGTATTCTTGTTACATATCTTTGTAATTGAGTAACGGTCGAAGTGTGCATATCACGTTAGTCGCACGCGACTCTTATCTCTCTTCGGAATACCCAACTATACCTTCTTGTATAACTATATACATAAATATGCTATCTACTCTAAATAAACGAAAACATTACTTAACTAGTCTAAGTCATAACCTTAAAGTCGAATGAGATTTTTTTACCACTTCATCACTGGTCTTCATGTTGGTTGGTCTAGCTTTAGTCTGACTACAGCGCGCGGCCGAGACGAGCGTTTACCATGTCATGACTTTAAGCAAGTAATGAGACACCTTCACCCACAACTATGATGCTGTAGATATCTTATCTACCTACCTTCTATACTTTTATCAGTCCTATATAATTTATTGAAGTGCAATTTATTATCTTTCAGAAACATAAAGACTTATTATAGATAACAATTTCAGTAAGTATGTATTTTTGCTAATTCTCTAATCCATAAACTATGATTGAGTAAATTTTTACATCACACAATTTTTTTCTGTAGTTGTGTATTTCTGTATTTTATATAGGTTCATACCATCAATACAATAAACTTAGTTAAGTAAAATTAGAATCAGCACCATATGACACAGGAACATAAATCTGAAATTAAGATACTAAAATCTTGGTTTAGACACATAGATAGGAGCTTACCTATCTTCATACCTACACTTAAGTTTAATTTTGATATAAAATTTGTCTCTTTATTTAAGTTCATTTATTTACAATTAAAAATAAAGTTGTCTCTTTGATGAAAAAAATCATTTTCACGCATAACAACGAAACACCTAAATTATATGAAAACATCCGTTTGACTGAGCAGCCTGGATTGGAAGTAGAATAAAAAATAATAGTGTAGGTATATTCGGTGCAAAATTCTAAACCATACTTGATGTTGGGGGTGACAGGGGTGTGGGAGGAGGCTGGCGGGACGTCTAGACGTAGTGTAATTAGGAAGGTGAGCGCGTAGGCAGTGGAACGGCGACGACGACGGTGCGGCCGCGCCGACTCGCCAGCCGCCCAGCCGCCAAGCCGCCCGTCGCGTTACGTCACATTCTAATTAATAGTGCCTACCTACTGATGAGTGTTTTCATACATTTCCCGAGAGACTTCCCAATTTTAAGAGGCTTAACATTTATTCTCCGCGATATACCAACAAGAATATCAAACTTTTTAATATACCGATTAGTAAAAAAACTAAAAGCGACATTATCGTCATTAAAAAAGTTTTACAGTATAGTTAATGGTCATGCACAATCCCTATCTATACTATATTATTTTATTATTATATTCCTTTATTTCTCATTTTTCTTATTTAGTACATTTTTAAATATAAATATAAAAAATACATTTAAAAATATAAAAAACAGTTCCCCACCGGCATCTGGAACAGGGTCCTAGTTACCAGTGGTTAGGGCTCCAGAGAGAGGAACTTCCTCACAATGCGCGCCGTCTCCAGAAGTACCGCCTTCTGAATCTGTCCCTTGATCCAGCTGCCTAACGCGAGCCTCTTTAGGTGTTTGTCGAGGCTCTTGGCTAATAAGCCATGGGCGGAAACGACTATCGGTACAATGATTGCCGCATCAATGTCCCACATGTCGACAACCTCGTGAGCCAGATCAAGATACTTGCTTTCTTTATCTTTCTCTGCTTTCACGAGATTCTCGTCATGGGGGACAGTGATATCGATAATCATTGCACGGCGCTCTTGGCGATCTATCAGCACAATATCAGGCTTATTGGCTACAATAGTCCTGTCTGTGATGATAGACCGGTCCCAATACAATGTGATATGACCCTCTTCGAGAACTGGTTGTGGCTCATACCTGTAGTACGGTACCTCGGATGTCACAAGGCGATATTTAAGGGCAAGTTGCTGGTGGACAATCCTGGCTACTTGGTTGTGTCTGTGTAAATATTGACCATTTGCGAGACGCGAACAACCGGAGATGATATGCCTCAGGGATTCACCAGGGCGATGACATGCCCGACAAATGTCAATGGTGCCATCCCTAAGAATATATCTCCGGTAGTTGTTCGTCATCACAACTTCGTCCATAATTGCACAGACAAAACCTTCGGTTTCCCCAAAGAGGTCGCCGAATCGTAGCCAGGCCACGGAGGCCGCAAGATCTACATCGGGCCCATGAAGGGCCCGATAGTACCTTCCGTGTAGCTCCTTACCCTGCCATACCACCCTACGATCATCCGTTGTCAGTACCACAGGTTTGCGCCAGTTCTCTTTTGCCAACGATAGAGGGGTGAGTCCATTATCTACTGCCACTACATCCACATGCATTTCCCCATCGGCACGGAGAAAATATTCTCTGAGACTACATATCTCTCGGTTATGCAAAGTCTTGACGTTTAAAAAGCCACGACCTCCACATTTCCGAGGGATATATAGTCTCATTACCGATGAACGTGGGTGATGCATGCGGTATGCAGTGAGCGTAGTACGGACTGTTCTATCCAGGGCGTCCAATTCGGTCTGAGTCCACTTGAGTATGCCAAAGGAGTACATCAAGACTGGCATGACCCAGCCGTTGTAGGCTCGCACCTTGTTTCCGCCTGATAAAAGACTTTTCAGTACTTTTTTCAGGCGCCCCAAGAAGCGATCCCGCAACAGCTGTTTCATGTCAGTCTCACTAATGCCTAACCCCTGTGACATACCCAAGTATTTGTAGGTCTCGGTTGCGGCGAGTGATCTCAGTTGGATGGAATCTGAAAGTTGGATGCCTTCAGACTCCACCATCCTCCCCTGCTTTGCATGCATGACCGCACATTTATCCACACCAAACTCCATCCTGATAGAATTACTAAAGGTTTCTGTAACCTTCAGTAAGCCCGACAGTTGGAGTGCAGTGGGGGCAAACAGTTTAAGGTCATCCATGTAAAGCAGGTGAGATATTACCTGACCTCCTCGTCGCAACCGAAAGCCAAACCCTGACTCCTCCAAAAGTGTGCTCAGAGGGTTCAGGGCCAGGCAAAACCATAATGGACTCAGACTATCACCCTGGAAGATACCTCGCTCTATCCTTATAGGCTCGCCATTCCCAAGGATCTGTCGAGAGCCTGGACAGAGAAGGACCGTTTTCCATTGCCTCATACATGACTCCAAGAAAGTGCGTAGAGTTGTATCTATTTTATACAACTCAAGCACTCTCACAAGCCACGTATGCGGCACAGAATCATAGGCCTTCTTATAATCTATCCAGCATGTCGACAGATCCTTTCGGTTTCGGCGAGCCTGTTGACAAATGGTCATATCGATGAGGAGTAGCTCCTTAGTACCACGGGACCCACTCCTACATCCATTCTGAGAGGCAGACATTATTGAATTATCTTCAACATGTCTGGCGATTTTCGCTCTCAGGATGGATGTAAGAGTTTTGTAAATTGTAGGTAGACAGGTGATCGGTCTATAATTTTTAGGGTCCGTGGTACTTCCGGTTTTATGGAGCAGATGGGTTACGCCTGTAGTTATAAATTCCGGTAACGACCCAGATTGTAAGGCGGATTGGAATTGGGATGCCAAGCGAACGTGCGAGCTACGTAACCATTTGAGCCAAAAATTATGCAGTCCGTCCGGGCCTGGGGCCTTCCAATTAGGTAGAGAACGGACTGCATTGGCTACGTCTAGGGGCCCGATGGAGATGGCTTCCATTTCTTTTATTGGTTCGCACATTCGCTCGACATCACCGATCCAATTGCCTTCGTAGTGAGTGACTGGCACCGACCAGATATCACGCCAGAATGTTGTCATGGCGTTATCATCTGGTCGCTGCAATTCACTCACTGGTTCATTGGGTCGCTCCCAGGATCTATAAACCCATCTTTGATCCCTTTGGAACATGGAGTTCTGGGAATATCGATCCACGCGAGCCTTATACCTACGTATACGGTTTGCCCATGCATAAATTTTCTGCTTCAGGAAGTCAATGCGCTCTGTGACGCGGGAAATATATTCGCGGGGACTGACATCAGTCCCTGCGAATGCCCGCTTCACAAAGCGCATAACTCTAGGGCGTGTATTACCCTCCCTGAAGCAGCTGAGCTTGCCAATGAGTGCCCTAGCCTCGCTAATACGACGCTCTATCCTGCATTGCCATGCCGGGACGGCGGGTTTTGGACGTGTAGTTGTGTCAGTGTTAAAAACCTTGACACGAGCTACACGACATACCGTAATGGCAGCACAATACAGGATAGAGTGTGTATCCACAAGGTCATCACTACTGTCAAAGTAAATTGACAGTAGTGAGTCTAAGGCACCCACTAGCGCTCTATTCCCTTTATGCATGGGTAGGCGAGGTATACGAGGTCTAAGATGGTTCGGCATGGATCGATACTCCCGAACTACATCCTCCAAAGTACTCCTCAATAAGTTATTGTATTGGGTACTTACATCAATAGGCGCGTTATCCCTATCAACGTCGCTATCGGCGGCAAGCCGTGAAGTAACCGTGGCCCTTGCCACAGGCTGGGCCGCCGGCTGCGACGATGCGACAGGAACAACCCGCCTACTCTGCACCTCCGAGCGTAGCCGATCTAGTACGGTATCAGCCAGCATGTTTCCACGCTGGATGACCCGCACCTGATCCGACAGTCGTTGCGCCGACACGTTGACTGCTGGTTCCAGGGACTGAAACAGAGGCAGCATTCGGTCACGGTACGCAGTGAGGTTAGTTCCCCCCTCTGTAGCCTCATAGTAGGCGCGCATGACGTTTTCATTCATGGAAGACGTCCATCGCATGCGCCGCACTACACCACTGGGAACGAGGACCCTGTTCGGAGCCGGTTGCCCCAAAAGCCCCAAGTGTCCCGGTGGCCGGCCTCTCTGCCGACGTACAGGTGGTGGCGACGTCGGCGGAGAAAAATACTCGTCGCTCTCGCTCGACGCTACTGCAGTCACCGACGTCCTGATGATGGATGCCGGCGATGGCGAGGCGGAGCGAGGTGACGGGTCCGGGGGTGTTGATTGTGCGTTAGGTTCATTGACAGTCCGCTGCCGACATAGTCTCCTCGGGTTTCTCCGAGGAGCATCCGTCATGTTGTTTTGTCGGCACTATTTGGATTTTTTGCGGAAATTCTTATTATTATTATTATTCCTTTATTTCTTATCTTTCTTATTTAGTACATTTTTAAATATAAATATAAAAAATACATTTAAAAATATAAAAAACAGTTCCCCACCGGCATCTGGAACAGGGTCCTAGTTACCAGTGGTTAGGGCTCCAGAGAGAGGAACTTCCTCACAATGCGCGCCGTCCCCAGAAGTACCGCCTTCTGAATCTGTCCCTTGATCCAGCTGCCTAACGCGAGCCTCTTTAGGTGTTTGTCGAGGCTCTTGGCTAATAAGCCATGGGCGGAAACGACTATCGGTACAATGATTGCCGCATCAATGTCCCACATGTCGACAACCTCGTGAGCCAGATCAAGATACTTGCTTTCTTTATCTTTCTCTGCTTTCACGAGATTCTCGTCATGGGGGACAGTGATATCGATAATCATTGCACGGCGCTCTTGGCGATCTATCAGCACAATATCAGGCTTATTGGCTACAATAGTCCTGTCTGTGATGATAGACCGGTCCCAATACAATGTGATATGACCCTCTTCGAGAACTGGTTGTGGCTCATACCTGTAGTACGGTACCTCGGATGTCACAAGGCGATATTTAAGGGCAAGTTGCTGGTGGACAATCCTGGCTACTTGGTTGTGTCTGTGTAAATATTGACCATTTGCGAGACGCGAACAACCGGAGATGATATGCCTCAGGGATTCACCAGGGCGATGACATGCCCGACAAATGTCAATGGTGCCATCCCTAAGAATATATCTCCGGTAGTTGTTCGTCATCACAACTTCGTCCATAATTGCACAGACAAAACCTTCGGTTTCCCCAAAGAGGTCGCCGAATCGTAGCCAGGCCACGGAGGCCGCAAGATCTACATCGGGCCCATGAAGGGCCCGATAGTACCTTCCGTGTAGCTCCTTACCCTGCCATACCACCCTACGATCATCCGTTGTCAGTACCACAGGTTTGCGCCAGTTCTCTTTTGCCAACGATAGAGGGGTGAGTCCATTATCTACTGCCACTACATCCACATGCATTTCCCCATCGGCACGGAGAAAATATTCTCTGAGACTACATATCTCTCGGTTATGCAAAGTCTTGACGTTTAAAAAGCCACGACCTCCACATTTCCGAGGGATATATAGTCTCATTACCGATGAACGTGGGTGATGCATGCGGTATGCAGTGAGCGTAGTACGGACTGTTCTATCCAGGGCGTCCAATTCGGTCTGAGTCCACTTGAGTATGCCAAAGGAGTACATCAAGACTGGCATGACCCAGCCGTTGTAGGCTCGCACCTTGTTTCCGCCTGATAAAAGACTTTTCAGTACTTTTTTCAGGCGCCCCAAGAAGCGATCCCGCAACAGCTGTTTCATGTCAGTCTCACTAATGCCTAACCCCTGTGACATACCCAAGTATTTGTAGGTCTCGGTTGCGGCGAGTGATCTCAGTTGGATGGAATCTGAAAGTTGGATGCCTTCAGACTCCACCATCCTCCCCTGCTTTGCATGCATGACCGCACATTTATCCACACCAAACTCCATCCTGATAGAATTACTAAAGGTTTCTGTAACCTTCAGTAAGCCCGACAGTCGGAGTGCAGTGGGGGCAAACAGTTTAAGGTCATCCATGTAAAGCAGGTGAGATATTACCTGACCTCCTCGTCGCAACCGAAAGCCAAACCCTGACTCCTCCAAAAGTGTGCTCAGAGGGTTCAGGGCCAGGCAAAACCATAATGGACTCAGACTATCACCCTGGAAGATACCTCGCTCTATCCTTATAGGCTCGCCATTCCCAAGGATCTGTCGAGAGCCTGGACAGAGAAGGACCGTTTTCCATTGCCTCATACATGACTCCAAGAAAGTGCGTAGAGTTGTATCTATTTTATACAACTCAAGCACTCTCACAAGCCACGTATGCGGCACAGAATCATAGGCCTTCTTATAATCTATCCAGCATGTCGACAGATCCTTTCGGTTTCGGCGAGCCTGTTGACAAATGGCCATATCGATGAGGAGTAGCTCCTTAGTACCACGGGACCCACTCCTACATCCATTCTGAGAGGCAGACATTATTGAATTATCTTCAACATGTCTGGCGATTTTCGCTCTCAGGATGGATGTAAGAGTTTTGTAAATTGTAGGTAGACAGGTGATCGGTCTATAATTTTTAGGGTCCGTGGTACTACCGGTTTTATGGAGCAGATGGGTTACGCCTGTAGTTATAAATTCCGGTAACGACCCAGATTGTAAGGCGGATTGGAATTGGGATGCCAAGCGAACGTGCGAGCTACGTAACCATTTGAGCCAAAAATTATGCAGTCCGTCCGGGCCTGGGGCCTTCCAATTAGGTAGAGAACGGACTGCATTGGCTACGTCTAGGGGCCCGATGGAGATGGCTTCCATTTCTTTTATTGGTTCGCACATTCGCTCGACATCACCGATCCAATTGCCTTCGTAGTGAGTGACTGGCACCGACCAGATATCACGCCAGAATGTTGTCATGGCGTTATCATCTGGTCGCTGCAATTCACTCACTGGTTCATTGGGTCGCTCCCAGGATCTATAAACCCATCTTTGATCCCTTTGGAACATGGAGTTCTGGGAATATCGATCTACGCGAGCCTTATACCTACGTATACGGTTTGCCCATGCATAAATTTTCTGCTTCAGGAAGTCAATGCGCTCTGTGACGCGGGAAATATATTCGCGGGGACTGACATCAGTCCCTGCGAATGCCCGCTTCACAAAGCGCATAACTCTAGGGCGTGTATTACCCTCCCTGAAGCAGCTGAGCTTGCCAATGAGTGCCCTAGCCTCGCTAATACGACGCTCTATCCTGCATTGCCATGCCGGGACGGCGGGTTTTGGACGTGTAGTTGTGTCAGTGTTAAAAATTATTATTATTATTAATATTATAAAGCTAAAGAGTTTGTTTGTTTGTTTGGTTGAACGCGCTAATCTCAGGATCTACTGGTCCGAATTGAATAATTATTTTTGTGTTAAATAGTTCATTTATCGAGGAAGGTTATAAGCTATATATCATCACGCTACGACCAATAGGAGCGGAGCAGCAACGAATAATGTGGCAAAAACGGGAAAATTCCCGAACATGAATCGGGTATTATAGACTTATATAATCATAGACTTTATAACATCACTCTACGCCAAAGTAACTATTAGCGCGGGTGAAACCGCGGGCACAGCTAGTGCAATATAAGGTCCATCTTAGTGACAAATTTCGTTAGACCAATCTGTAGTCCTTCCGTGTGCGGTGTACCGGTCTCGGAGGTAGCCACCAGTCGGGCTATTATAGAACTATGATTAATCTACAAGTGCCAGAATAGTGTATCATTAAAACATCAAATCTAAAAGGAGCCTCGTGACTCGCATCGACTAAATTGTAGAGCACTTTAGTAGAGTAAAGGAAATTTTATTTGTCTGTACTCTTATATCGGTCTCTGGCCCCGAAATGGTTCAATGACGTCTCCCGCGAATTTCATCTTGTTTATATATCACTATTTCTTAATATGGTACCAAAATAATCTACCTACTATTACCTAGTTGGTATTTATGTTTATTTTAGGTAAGTATAGGTATGAACGTTTAATACTAATTGTGGATGTTGCTTAGACTACAATATTGTTGCACGAAACAAACCATACTTAGACATACACGTTATCTGCTAATCCAAGTGTGATAGTAATTATATTTTTTATTACTTACACCTAACTACCTATCCACACACTGGTTATGGAAGGTATAGTAGCAGGTTTAAAATCAACTTAAAACTTGCAAAACCAATCAATGCATAACTTTAGTTACTATAAGTAAAATTTTCATACATCGTTTACAGGATGTAGCAGTTCAACTTAAAAAAATATAACATGAAATAAAACTACTGATACTTACCCACCTAATATTCAGGTATATATTTTTTAAACAGTTTCGTAACCCAGTAATCAGCCTGAGCCTCTAAATACCGGTTTGTCCCTGTCACTCTCAGTTGCCATTCGTTCGGCAAAAATAAATATACAATCTTAAAACCAAAGACATCCTTGTCGACGGTGCGAGTGCTTCGAAAACATTTCGCTTTTCTCGTAATTTTGATCTGCCATGTGATATCTATTTTGATATCTTCTTCTTTTAAGAATAGAGATGAAATGAAATAAATTCACGTTAGGTATAAATACAATGGAAAATTAACGATGATGTGAAAAAAATGGTGAATGGATCCAAAATTTCAAACCTCTTACTCTTACTTTAATTAATATCTTCTTCTTCTTCTTTTTTACTAAATGAATGAAATTATGATATTTAATGGAATAAGATGAGGATGGCTCCACCTGCGTTTAGCGGGTATTTCAGCCAGTGTCAAGTAATTAAAAGCAAGGGCAAATTCAATAAATACACATCTATAACATAAAAAATGAATCGCTGAATGTGTTGCTAAGCGCAAATCTCGAGAGCAGCAGAACCGATTTCGCTAATTCTTCTTTTAGAACATTCCTTGAAGTACGAGGATGGTTCTTACGGAGAGAAACATTTAATAAATATAAAACTGAAGAGTTTGTATGTTTGGTTGAAAGCATTAAGGCACCAGTCCGATTTCAAAAAAATATATTTGCACTGTGTAGCCTAATTATAGAACAAGAAGAAGCGCGGGTGAAACCGCGGGCACAGCTAGTTATAAATAAAAATGGATAATGACAGTGTTATAGATGGCGGATGAATGTTCAATTAATATCATATCTCTGTACTTCCTGGGTGAAGCGTCGCACGTCAGTGTCATTGTCATTCTGAACTATTAGAGTGGCGGGTTTGAAGGTCGCATGTTAGCGTGCAGTAATGGTCGTGGTCCTCCGGGATAGTGGCCGCCTGCTGATGCTAATACGAGTTGTTTGTCAACGTCTAGTGGTGCCGCCTGTCGCGGGCTATTAATAAGTAAGCAGAACACCGCGTCATCGCTATCAGCTCGCGCGGACGCGACACGAAAACAATTGCCATTGTCTATATGAATGCAATGCCACTTCGGTGATCTTATTCAGCTACGTAAATGCATTTAGGATGAATGGCGGTTACGACACACATAATGTTTGTTACGACGTCGCCACCTTGTTTTTTAAGACGTCTGGCTGCGTTTGATTTGATATTACTACGCGCAGTATGTACATATCTAACCATTTTCTTTTTACGAAGGGTGTAACACCATTTTTCGATATGAACTGAGTATTTAATATAGTAAAACGAGGATAAGTAACGTAAAAAGATTTGATATTCTTAAGGGAGGACTTTAGGAATGTTCAAATAGGTACAGTTGCCGAATACTTAATAGATACTTAAATGGTCAACAAATTGGAATCGCGAAATACCATGAGTCAAATTTTGCGTACCAATTCTCTCATACCACAAGGTTGATCTTCTCTCACATTATGTCTCCTTGATAACTTACAACACTTTATTGAATTTCATTTTAAAAGGATTAAACCAAATATTATTTAGGTGATTCACGGATTAGTTTTAGCGACCGTATCCTTCTTGCTAGGTATGCCTAGCTTAGGCATACCTAGCAAGAAGAAAATACCTATCGTGCACTATTGTGGACGATAGGATTTTTTTTGTCTAAGAAAGGAGAGTAAGTACCTAACAAATAGGTCAGACGCTCAATGCATATGGTAATGTAATGTAAGACTAGAAATGGCCACCTGGTATTTAAATTTAAGAACAATTGTATGCACGTTCGTAAGCCGCGAGTCGCGTTGACTCCTGACAATAAATAGCGGGTTATTTATATCGATCCCTCGGCCCTCCGGCAAAATATCCTTGGAGTACTTTCAATAACATTGTTGTGAACTGCATACTACGCACTGCTTTGGTGATAAATTTATACACAGACACCAACGAGATAAAAAAATGGAAGAATCCGGCCAAGTTATGGTAATGCTATCAAAAACAAATCTTGTAGTCTCTCAACTTAGTTCTTCTACCGTAAAAAGTTGTGAGATCCATGTAATACCCAGTCGGTTACTTTATTAAGTCCCTACGGTAAGGTACCTTCTGTCTTAAGTTATTACGTAATTAGTTAACCTAACAACATTTTATAGTGATCATTATCAACATTAAAAATCTTTTATTTAGATTAATTGGGGTTCGAACCTCCACACTTTGAATTGCAAGGCGTGCGTTCGACCACTCGGCTATCACTGTGCAGTGTGGTGATAATTTGAGTTTGAGAGTCTTTGTCTCGGCTTCGCTATTCCAAATGGATAGCGCTGCTCCGACGAGACCCTCAAGCTTGCTGCCATCAGTGAATATCCTAACATCTTGGCTGTTATGGATATCCACTTTTTGCTGGTCTCATGAACTCGAGGCTCATATGTTCAGCCGGGTGGGGTCCTTCTGTGTACGCTACTCTTCGTTTGATCTTTATGTCTCCTAGGACTGGCTGGGGCACCCCCCTCTTGGCCTCATAAAGGGCAGCTGCCTCTTGTATGCGGAGGTCAAGTGGTAGTAGCCCAGCCAGCACCAGTGCTGAGTTTAGCGAAACCGTGCGGTATGCTCGGCAAAGTTTTATTGCAAAACCCCTCTGCATTGCACACAGCTGTTTTTGAATACGGATTACTTCGGCGTGGAGTCCCCAGCCTATCCTGGCGGCTCTATACAGCTGCTTGTATATTTCTATTGTCTTTTTGCAGATATTTGTGGCGTGGATGTTAAAAGTCAGCTTTTTGTCTATCGTGAGTCCCAGGATCTTTATTTCGTCCGACAGTCCAATGTCGGTCCCTCCCATGCGCAGGAGTGGGGTGTCAAATTTAAGCTTTTTTGTTATCACCATGGCCTTTGTTTTGTGTTGTGCGAATTTAAGTTTGTTTTTGCCTCCCCACTCCTGAACATAGGATAGAGCGCCATTGGCCTGTCGCTGGACTTCCAGCGCCGTTTCTCCAGCGAACACCAGCACAACATCATCTGCGAAGGCCTGACAATAGTCGCCGCGTCTCTCCAGGTCTTTTAAGAGTGGGTCAAGGAGGAGATTCCACAGGATAGGGCCCCCAATAGAGCCTTGGACGCATCCCTTAGTCGTCTTTCGGGTGTGTTCTTCGCCAGCATATCTTACTGATACCTTCCTATCTCGGAGGTAGCTGTCGATGACCCTTCTTATATTCGTTGGGCACTTCTCCTCGGCTAGTCGGATTCTGATCGCTGGCCACCACGCGCTGTCGAAAGCTCCCTCTATGTCCAGGGATACCATGGTGATAAGTTTCTTTTGTTTCAGCTTTTCGCGTATGAGTTGTGTCAGGACATAGAGGGCGTCCTCGGTGCTCTTCTGTGGCATGAATCCGTACTGGCGGGTGCTCATCTTCGGTAACAAGTGCCACTTGATTCTCCTCACGACCAGTTTCTCCAGGATTTTGCCCAGCACTGGCAGGAGTCCATTGGGCCTATATGCCTTCGGTTTTGTGTAGTCCTCCTTTCCAGGCTTCCTAAGTATAACGACTATGGCCACTTTCCAGCTGTTTGGGAAGTGGCCCATTTCCAGACAGTTGTTAGCCAGTGACTAGTATAAATCCGGTTTCTGCATGATTGCGTATTTGCAGATATCCGCTGTGAGACCGTCCGATCCCGGGGCCTTTTTGGGATTAAAGCTGTTTAGCGTTACATTGAGCTCTTCTTGTGTAAACGGTGGGTCATGGTTTTCATCATTTCCCCGCGCGTTTACTTGATCGGCTAGTATTCTGGTACGCTGATGATCTGCATTGGCCTCGGATGTGGAGTCCTCAGGATAGAAGGTCTCTGCCAATAATTTTGCGGATTCTTTCTGGCCAATATATTGATTCTCTGAGTCAACATGAGGTGTGCAAGTCGCCTCCGAAGTCTTCGCTGCTATCGGTGCGGGCGTAACCTCCACAGATGGGGGGAACGGGATAGCGCCCTATCCAATTCTTACGATTTAGTCACTATAACATGAACTTTCGCATCTTTTTAAAACTAACTCGTATATATCTCCTGCAAACCGTGTGTTGCTAGCCAGCGAAATAATGGTGCACACAATTACTTGGTCTTATATTTGGAATAAATATCCCTATAATGGGTATTTCATGTATGAACACTTTAGTCGGAACCATTTTTTAGAAGACCATGCGACAGTTCAATGCGTCCAAACTGCCTCCCCGGAGTGAATGATAATTTTGATTTCGTGTTAGCTTTGGTCGTACCGGTTTCTATACAATTACTAGAATGGCGCAAGTTCTCATGAGCGGAATAATCGAACTTTCAAAATAGAAGTTTAGATTTTCAGATATTTTCAAATTAACTGTGTTTATTGAAATAAATGTCTTTAATTTTAATAACTCACTGGGGTTCAATTCTTAACTATTGTACATTGGTGCAGGCAATAACGGTGGTGAATGGGGTCTTGCAACACATTTCGGCGAGGTGTCAGGCCACATTACTCAGATACCGGCACGTATGCGTGCATATTTCCCCGTCATTTTTGCGTGCGCGTGAGGGCGCAAGCGCGGGCTCGATTGTTTTCGTCGTGTTTCGCGGGTTATTTCGGGCGCGTGCGGCTCGGCGCGGCAGTGCAAGCCACTCGCGCACGTCACGCTGTCCACAAACGTTACCACTATGTACAACACTTTATTCTGGATTGGATTGTACATTATGTTGTTTTCATGTCTTATAACATCTCATAATTTAATTCACGCTACGTATACTTATAGTAGTACGAATCATCGAACATTATGTATATAATTTCTTTGGTCAGAGAAGTTGTACCAGGGATGCTCAAAACCCTTCGTAAGAAAATAGGTTGATATTTACCAAGATGCTACCTAAGTAAATAGGTACGTTATTGCTTTTTGCGTAATTGGTACAGCTAAGCTTATCCCCTGGTTATGGTACTAGTCTATTGAAGAACGAATTCCAAGACTTTTTTATCGGCGTAAGATTCAATTATGAGACATAGAGTTAAGTAAGTAAAATAGGTAGGTATATAGTATGAGTAGAGAAATATTATCTAAGTAGAATTTAGTTGGTATGCGAGCGTCAATTTTTTTATATTTTGCAAGTTAAACTTAGCGAGGGTATTTTATAGGCAGCCGGTATGTAAATATTATGGGTATTGTTTATACACTGTAAAATCATCTTATTTTTTTTTTTATTGGCCTCATAGACCAAATAAGGACTCTGCAATCGCTGGTGCTCCTTCTTCTGCTTCTTTAGTAAAGATTTTATCGTGTAAATATCGCTCTACATACTTAAATTATGTGTGTGGCAGAATAATGTTTTTATGGAAAACGAGGATTAAATAAACAATAAGTTGAACTTTAAGTGGTGGCCTATAGCCTAAATCCTCCTGGTATTGAGGGGAACCTGTGCCGAATACCTAGTGCGCCGTGAAAAGGCAATAAGCAGATGGGTACAGGTATTGATATTAGAAATAAATAATGCATAATTAGATATCAAAAAGAAAGTGTACATTGTACCTACATATACCTTTCAATGGAATAGTTACTTCATTAAGGAAATATTTAGTTTATTAGTTCACATTATCAGTTCATTTATTTGTTAGTGACTGTTTCTATGTGTACCGAATTTTGTCGATCGTTGGATGGGTTTCATGTGCGAATCTCATTTTCATCACTATCAGAGATTATCACTTGCTAAGAAACGGAGAAGGAAAACATCGTGAGGAAACCTGCACGTCTATAGAAATACGTGTGAAGTTCACCAACCCGCATTGGGCCAGCATGGTGGACTATGGCCCAAAAATCTCCCTCGTATTGAGGGAGAATGTGCCCGATATAATAGCAATAGGCTCGCCTCCTGTTACATTGGGACCAAAATACATCGGCGAAGGGTGGGCGCACCGGAGTGCACCTCTGCCTTCCCCTTCGGGGAATACAGGCGTGATGTTCTACATATAGACCAATTATGCTAGCGATTGTAAGAATCTCTTCAATGTTAACGCTAAACACTCTACTCAGGGGGTAGAAGCGTTCGCAACTCGTGGGTCGGCTGAGGCCGGTCCCGGGCGTCGGCCCCGCGACCCACTTCCTCCCTCAACCTCGCCCGCCGCGACCCCCTCCCCACACTCCTTTATCACAGTGATAACAACAAGGCGACGCGGCTCCTGCACCTCTCAAAGTAGGCACACGAGCCCAGTGCGCAACCCTCCAACCGTATTGACTGCTACGTACACGAGTTGCCGTTTTCTTTACCTCCTATTCTTATCTAGATATAGACTGTTGGAACTTGGAACCGCAACTTCGTTAGCGTCGATTTCTCGATTTGACTTCAACAACTATTATATTTCCTGGAATCCTATATTTTTTTATTGTTGACCTACCAATCTTAGCGCGAGTTGCTGCAACATTGACTACTTTTGGCGAGGTGTTAATTAATACGCAAATAGACGAGTTTTAGTTTAACAATGGGTGCAGATCAAAAAAATATATTTAGTTTTCTCTTCAAATAAACAAACGTAAAATCTAAGTATTTTGAGCCGTTCTTTCATTTCATGGGGTCTAGAACAGTCCCATTATTATTAAAATAAGTATTTATTACACACGGGGAAATCCTCCTAACCTTTCGGAGAATTTAGTGACGTCACTCTTTATCTATCGTGTTGTTGCTGTGACCCGCACCGCGAGCGGGCTCATCTCTTTTTCCTCGTGTCACACATGAACTAAGATCCATCTAAACTACTAAAAAACCTGTCTTGGTTAATAGAATTCAAACGATATTCGAAATGCATAATTCACATATACTGTGTAATAGTGCAATATGGTTGACCTTTACGCGAATCTGTAATCGTGAGACGCGAAGCTCGTGCGCGTTATTATGTCCGAGTGCGCCGCACTTAACCTCCGACGGGCAAAAGTAATGGTTAAGTGGTAAAGCGAGTGGATCGGGTATGATTAGTGTTAATGGTAAATAAGGTGGCGGTGGCCAATGGCTATGTGACAGGGGCTATGGTGTCGCGGGTGGACAGAGGGCGACTCAGACAGGCGGCTGTGTCTGGCGGCGGCGCGTCGCGTTCGTCGACCTGCCGTCTCAAGGCCGCTCTTACACGTGCCAGCCGTGCCACCGGGCGCTTCCTGCCGCCGCCATAACAAACCTCTCCCGTCCCACACCCTCGCCAGTAGCCCATTCCAATCTATTCGGCGGGACTAAGTAGGTTCTACTATCGTGCACGAGAATTGCCGAATCCATGACACTCAGGAGAGGTTCTTCTCTGAAGATAAGTAACATTTCTCTACATTTTTGTTTTCATATCTACCAATATCCAGTCTTCATAAATTTACATTACGTCTTACTTTTAAATATTGTACATACATTGGATACGGATCTTGGATATAAATGTTGATTAATCTTACATATGCGTTTCGCTGATCGTTGACGAAAATATTAATACTCATCATGATAAATGTAAGTAGGTTAATAGCACTTATTTAAAATACCTAAGTCTTAGCTGTGAATTGGGCCCATCAGCGGCTTCAGCACGTCTGCCATGATAAGAGATTTTCTCACAGATCGTGACGTAATTTTTGTGAATTACCCCTTGCATCCTATGAAATTGATAAAAAATATTATTTCGTAATTTGACAAGTATTCTTTCCACTGGTTAACAGTACTACAGTTTATTTTTGTTCTTAACGTTTTTATCACCTACAAGTCCTACAACTAACATTAGTGAATAGTTTTGAAATTAAGAAGAAATTGAGTAACAGAATGTAAGACTTATCAATGAAATCATTTTTAGTTGAAGAATATAACCTATGAACTTATTTCCAAGGTTGATATTGTATTGCTCAAACTATGTATTTTTAAGTAGGTACAATACCTATGTTATGTCTTCCTTTGTCGACCGGTGGTGAATAGGTAGTAGACACATCAATCAAGAGTAACGCGCATAACGTGAGTGAATACACATCGAAGAACATACTTCAAACGCCACATGTAGATGGCATCTAAATTTGGGATCGTTGAAAACTTTTTATTTCAGAGTTAGACTTCGGTTTTAGTTTAGAGTTAGACTTCGTATGTGACGTACTTGACTTTATAGTTTTATACCACATGGACGATTTTAAATTAGCTATGAATGAGTACTACCTACAATGGCCTCTCACTGGCCATTAAACTATTAATGTGAGCATAGTATATTACAATAATTGAATAGTGGCACCAGCATTAACTGAACTACTTAAATAATACCTCGTTTATAAAATATTTTAAATAAAAAACATTTTGCGAAATGTGATTCTTTCAACAATTTTATTAAAAGTTAAAAAATATTAAATGCAAGATGACGTTGAGGATATGGGATGGGAATATCCTGAACAAAAAGTGATAAGGTTGAAGACAACCGGTACTGTGATATTGGTGCAGATATGACATTATAATATGTAGGTAGCAAACCAAAACTATGTAGATATCTACCTAACAACAATATACTGTTTGAGTGTGGGCATATTTAAAATGAAATACAACAAGTCATTGTAGTTTTCATTATCTCGGGGTTTTCATTGCTATCTCCCTTCTGCTTGGTAAATATAGTCAATTGCATTATAATTATCTCGTAGTTACAGAAACAAAGGCACCTACCTAATTACCTATATTATTCAGAGAACATTCTTCGTTCGGCAACTAACCAAAAGCAACTTGTAAAGCGATTACTATTAGTGGAGGCTTAAATTGTATATACGTTGAAAACAAAACTACTGGCATCATCTCAAATTTAAGGCTCTATTTCCACGGTAAATCCGACTGCCCGAAAACGGAACGGGAACGGATACGTTGCGATGGGATGTGTTCACAAGAGCGGTCAGTTTACAGGATTTCAGGCAGCCGGCATGACCATGTGAATAGAGCTTTAAATAAGTGGTCACGTAACTTCTTAATGGATAAATAATTGTTATGTAACGAGCACCGTTAATTAAAATCATCATTATTAATTACAACCACATTTTGCACACTTAGTACATTTTTCATGTTATAATTGATATAAGTTAACACTGATAACATACGAACAACAAAATTAGAAAGTTTTAGCGTGATTCATCTAATTTTAATCAATGTATGGTTGAACTAAGGTTTCAGTATTTGACTGACAGAGTGCTGGACGCTCTAAATAAGTAGTAGCACGGTTCTTAGATTGTCCCCGAATTATTTTCTGTATTGGGTTCGCCCACGAATCTACGAGCTATTGTATTATCAATTAGTAAACTCACCACCAAGGCCCAATAGATTTTCAATTATTACTTTTCAGTATGTCAAACTTCTAACGATTTTTAATAATCATCCTTTCCTCGTCAAAACCGTCTCATTAGTGATCCGTTCTCATTAGCGAATACAATACTTGGTCGTATCGTCATTATTTGCATGTGTCGAGTTACTTATCGCTGCTTAACTGCCTCTCTGACCTGTCTGTTTGATATGTCGCTCAATGTTTACGATTCCGAGAAACGCGATTCAATTGTTGTGTCTTTGTTGATATCGCGAATTGCTCGATACCAACGCAAACAAACAAGTGTTCGTGATGTTTTGCTCTATGGCGGTGTAGCTCGTTCAAGGGATGCGTAGTGTGTGTCGACTCGCACATTTTGGCGTTAGAGGGGAGGCAGGGTGAGCGAGTGCGGGGGATGTCAGCCAGCGTTCGTTGGTGGAGCACTCGCCCTGATAACCCACATCTGCACGCTGCGCCGTACAGCCGCCGCCGTCGGCTGCTGCGTCGCGCCCTCTGTCGCCACCCCCTACCTGCCTATTATTATTGAGAACATCTTTTAGCTTCGTTACCCACTACATCACCATTATGATAGCACTAAGATATGATAGCTACTTGCGTTTACAAAAACGGCTTTCCTTATGGCCTAAATAATTACAACGACAACTATTTGGTCTATGATGCGACTGAGATTCAATTATAATAGGGTACATAGTACATACATCATAAGATTATTGAAAATTAAAGCAGTCAACCAGGTATCTTGACTCAGTGTTGCCAACTTAGGGGTATTCCCCCCAAATTTAGGGGGTGAGTGGGGTAATTTTGGGGGTTTAAGTGGGATGGGCTTCGGGTGGTTCTATTTTTAGGTATTTTTTGAATAAAAAATATAAAAATGTTAGCGACATCGAGTACGGCTCCCCGATACTAAGAATGCAGAGCGAATGAGTGAATTTAAAACAAATGTCGCGTAATAAACATAAGACAACATACACCTACCTATATTACAACTACTCTGTGGTGACTGGTGGTCTGTGCTTTCTGGAAATACGTTGGTTGTTATTTATTTGTTTAAGTTAATTTTTCTATTGTAAATATTTTTAGGGGGATTTTCATGTAATTGTGTCAATTTTAGGGGCTTTTAACTTAAGCTTAAGGGATAAAGATTTTTGGGAGTTGGTAACACTGTCTTGACTATAGACATCATCAGTAACACGTTTTTCAAATTGAGTGATTCCATTTGATTTAAGACCCGTTCAAATTCAATACTCAGATAGGTACTTACCTAATTAATCTCGTCAATATTGATGTAAGGAACATCCAAATGTTGTTTGTTTTGTTTCTACTGATAATTCTGTATGTCATCACTCACCACCCTTATCAGGTCAACACACCTACTCAATGACTCGAATCAGTTGTGGGCACGGTATACATGTGCGCTTTTTGCGCGATGCGATGCAACTACTTTATTCATAAGTCTATAATACCATTCCGGACTATAAAGTTCGGTATCTAGTAAAGCTATCTAGTAACTTTATCTATCGCATGGTGATCGATTTATACAGTATGTCTCCCGGATTGGATGTAAGCAAAGTGGTTAAAATTAAAGCATAAAAACAATCCATAACATCATCATTATCTGGTGCGTGTTTTACGGTATTTTAATTAGGCACCGCGCCACGTGCTTCTCTTAAACGTCGAAACGGTAATTGGGGGATGAATGAAGGAAAGCGTTAGTCGCGAGCGCCAGCAACGGCAGCGGGGAGAGACGCGCAGGTAGCGCGACGCGGGGCGCGGGAGTACTGACCGGTGGGCGCGGGCGGCTCGGGCGGCGGCGGCGACGACTCGGTGGTGTTGGATGGCGCGCTCGCGCAGGCGGCCGCCGACGGCGCATCTTCCGCGGCGCGGGCAGAGGGCGGCGGCGGCGCGCCGACACCGGACGGGCCGGGGGGAGGCGCGCAGAGCGCGACCAGCCGCAGCAGCGCCACGCACCACCACCAGAGCACGGCGGCCAGCGCGCGGGCAGCGCGCCCGACGCGGCCCGGGGCCCTCACGCGACCGAAATACGCACACCGTTCACTCGTGCACCGGCGAGCTCGCTCCTTTACCCGGCTATTCGTACGGCGTCGGGACGGCTGGCGAGGCGACGCGGATGCGCGCGCGCGGCCACACGGCGACTGGGGCGCCGTTCCCGAGAGCGTACGACCGCGCCCGAACACTATTTCGGGAGCGACGCTCCGCGCCGCTGCCGCCGCCCGCCCGCCGCACGCTGCCAATTTTACGCGAAATTGCGGGCGGGCGGTGATGCGATATGTACCACACCGCGGCCACCTGCATACACGGCATCGGTGCGCTGCTTAATAGCATTCTGGAGCGATTTGCCCTTTTCATTGAGGGGGATTTTTAGCAAGATGATGGTGAGGGCGCACGGTTTGCCACCGCCGCCGGTCGTCACGCGCGCCACTTGTCAACTCTAAAATAGTCGTCGTCGAACGTGCTGCTGGCCCTTGTCAATAGATACAATGTCGCAGCTATTGGCAAGGAAACCGAGACTCGCACTATCTCACTGTCTCGCGCTCTCTGTGTTGTGAATTCTTATGCACGGTTTATATTTAGACGTAAAATTATTTCTGATATAGATAGGTGTTTGACATTACGTTGAACTCTCATACGTCGGGAAGTTCCACCTGTGAAAATATTCTCTGCCACTGGAGAGTAAATGTACCTATAATTTAATGCATTATTATTGCAGCTAAGAAGGTATACCTAATGTTAGTGCTTTGTTAGATGACTATTTATACTATATTTATTAGCCAACCCTTATAAACGATCCAAAGTACAATGGGGTTCTATAGAATTATCCAAAATAATTATTAAGTAAGTATTTTCGGAATTTCTATGCATTGACAGGGATATCCACCTCAACGTGGAGTCTTTCTTTTAACACGCAAAATCATTGACGGTGCGACGTACCTAGGCTGTATGTGCTACGGCGCTCCTGTGTGGGCTGACAGGGCCACGATAGGGCCACAACGTAAATTGCTTCAAAGTCAACGCTTGGCTTTGATTTTCTTATGTAAGGCATACCGCACAGTCAGTACCGAGGCCCTGCTGGTCCTCGCGGGCGTTCTTCCAGACGACCTTGAAATCTAAAGACGCGCGGCCATGCACTATTCCACTCGCGAGAACATGAACACCGAGTTCTTTAAACCACGCGACCGTTCTAGAATCGCTAGATTATTTAATCCGCATTAATATTTATTGTTTATGAAGATCTTTTTACCGAATGGCAATCTAGATGGGGTTCAACAAGTAAGGGGCGCCACCTCAACCAATTCTTCCCAAGCATTTTTAACCGTCTGGAGAGGGCTGAGCTGGAGTCGGACCACTGTGTAGCTCAATTTCTAACGGAACATGGTAACTTCAGGAGCAAACATTTTTACTTTACTTTAGTAACCTCGCCGCTGTGCCAATGTTCGTCACCGTATATCGAATTCGAAAAATCTGCACATCACATCTTATGGGCGTGCAGTCTCTGGCAAAACGAACGTAACAATGTGTTGAACAGTTTGCATGTAACATCGGCAGTTGTTTATTACACAGACCTTGTTGAGACCAGGGAAAATTTCCGTGCATTCAAACGTTTCTGCAATACCTATTAGTGGAATCAAGAATAATGCAGCTCACATTGCTGGGTCCAACTAGTGTCAAATAGCATCCGTGTTGCCTTCTTTGTCCGTGTTGCAATCTGTGGCAATCCAGCCAATACAGTTATTTTATCTCTTTATCTCCCGCCCTCCCGCTTTGCGATGGAGGAAAGTGGATACATTTTTCTTCCAACTCCTCCTACACCTTTTTCGATTAAATTCGTGCGGGTTCCAAGACTATTTGGTTTTTTGGGACTCGCCGAGGGTCAAACCTCGGTGTCTTTAATGGACACCGCTGTCGATCCTGGCTTACAGGAGTAACAGTGGTGGGAATGTGTGGCGGGCTTGGTCCCAAAAAAGATATCCGAAATAAACCCACTGTATAAGAATCATATTTTTAATAGATTTGAAATTAGCCAGGTACCTAAGCTTTACATTAGGTACTTACGTATTATGAAACATTTCTGTTAAGATATTTATAGTGATCAAATAATTTTCCTGATTAGTTATTTTTGTCTATTGTTTTCTTATATTTACGCGAATACTATACATTGAAATAAAACTATTTTACGGATTCTATCGCGTTTATTTATTATTTTATTTTCCCGACGTTTCGGCTGCTTTACAGCAACCATGGTCACGGGGGGACTGAGGTGTTAGACGTCCTGATGTCATAGTTAATAACTGGGTACCCTCATATTTAGTTGTTGTTTGCTGTTTGTGGAGCGTCGGTGTTTCACGTCAGCTATGTGTTCTTTTACGCGGGTTTTTATTGATCTTTTAGTTTGTCCTATGTAGGAGAGCCCACATTCATGAGCACTCTCTGTGTGGATCGGACCGCAAACAACAACTAAATATGAGGGTACCCAGTTATAAACTATGACATCAGGACGTCTAACACCTCAGTCCCCCCGTGACCATGGTTGCTGTAAAGCAGCCGAAACGCCGGGAAAATACAATAATAAATAAACGCGATAGAATCCGTAAAATAGTTTTATTTCAATATTATTGTCTAGTTTTAAGTTTGCGTTTTTATTTCTCATTATTTTGAATCATTCTTCGTCTTGACCTAAGCCAGAGTTCTTAAACTTAATGCAGTCACGGATCACTTTAAGAATTTCAAAAATTCCACGGAACCCTTTCAAAGAGTATTTTAGAAAGAAAAAAAAAATATTCTCTTATAAATGTATTGCCTAGTAATTATTTCTTTGATGACGTTAGGTTTTTATCGCATATAATATTATTTAAAGTTTAATGTGAAGTGCCCTAAAATATATGGTAATTTGGTGCCTAATCTCCACATTATTAACAAAACGAAATAAACCTCTATTTTTTTCGATGTGACCGTTTCATTCCGCGTCAGACTAACCAATACTTGAGATGGGTAATTCGCTATTTACTGACATTTATTTGCAATGTCTGGACAAATAACCATTTACAATGAGAACAGAATTAAAACACGAAGACTGTATTCAATGTTGGTCCGCTGAGCAATATATCATGGCACATGCACGCGTCCGTAAAAACCATTTGTATCAATGTCGACATTGTCTACTATTTCGCCCAGTATTTTATGCATTTTATTAGGTATTAACCACATAGGTACGTACGTGTACGCATAAATTCGTGTTTTATAGCCAAGACTGATTGTGCTGCATAGAAAACCAATTGTTGCCTTTTGTTATTTTTACACAGGTTCGTATTTTCATACAGTATCTCAGTACAGTTTCTCCTGTGTCTATTCTTTAGGGTTCCATTGCAAAAATATTATATATAAAAAATATATATAATAGTAAAAATATAATAATTCAATGAAGCATTTTCCATCCTGTCCTACAATAACCAATAGTGAATGGGATTAGATGAGTGCTACTGCCCCCCTCGCCAAGTCGCCTGTCTACAAGCACTTCTACAAATCGTCACGCAAGAACCAATGCGAATTATATAAGTCACGTATTATATGTTATTTCGTATAGACAGCTAATTAAAGCATGACCAGGATCTATCAAGTGGTTCTACCAACTAGTTTCAGACCATGATATTTGCAATCATTTTGTTTGATTTTAGCAAATTGTTAGCTATATAAATATTTCTACTGATTGTTAATTAATTAGGTTATAGCCGTGTGAACTTTTTTTAAATTCAGGGATTGGCCTTTTTGGTCTGTGTTCGTATGTAACTAAAATGGCTAGTTAGCCAACTATGTAATATGTTTCCATGATTACTTTGACTTCAAATTATAGTGACCCTTATTATCTCTGCGAGAGTACAAAATATTTGTGCCTACTCAGACGTAAAATTTCATGGTAGAACATTTAAGCTGTAACCGTTAAAATGCATACAGAATGAATGTAAGATAGAAGTTTTTGCATTGATGCAATGTGACATTGCAGGCTGCGCGGCGAGGAGGGCGGGCGGGGTTCACTGCACTGAGGTCGCGATGCACCGGGGCATGTGGCCACTTCGCAATGCACCTCACCCCATCTGCCCCCCGCCCCGCACCAACATGATACTGCTGCATGAAAGACAGGCGATTTGATGACATGCCTATGATTACGTTACAAAACTGGTACGCTTCTAAAAAACATTCAGACTCGGACATTACGACCATGATAGTAGTCTATTATTATTTACTTATTGGGTAAATAACGGCCAGGACAAAAAAATATAAAAAAAGAGTTATTCCAAGCAATTTCTAACACGCCAATTTCACAAAGACACTTTGCCAATATCATCTTCCAAACATCCGCAAACACACATAGTTGGGACTTGCTTCCAGGAGAGCATTAAACAACCTTTATTATAAATTGTAGTTCTCAAGTGATTTCCATATTAATTAACCGTGGATGTATTGGAAGTGCTTGCATTTGAAGGGTCATTTTTGTTAAGTTGAGCTAGTATTTGTTCAGAAGGAGCAATAGATCCAAGTTGATTTTAATAGCAACTTTATCACTTTTGTAAGTACCTAATGCTGTGCGCTTCTAACTTAGGTCACCGAGGAACTCTTGCACCGGTTACTTTAAATTTTGATTAGCAGTGGCGGGCAGTGCGCTCCGCCGCCGCCGCCGAGCCCCGCCCGACGCGGGCCGCCCGCCGCTCGCCGCCCGTCGGCCGCCTCAGCAATTACATATCACAAATTACAAATTGTCTTTATATTTATCACGTACGCGTTTGTAAGCACTATAGTGACACTCAATTTCCTCAACCAGCCCATGTATTTTGTATCTTTGACAACAAAATATTTACTCAATTCATGTTACTTTTAGCTACCTACCTCGTTATGAGATACTTCCCTTGTGCATTACGGATGCATTAAAATAAAATCAATCGTGCATGGTAGATAAATAAATAGAAATATTAACGAAATTATAAAAAAATATATTTTCATTTGCAATGCATTTCATTTGAATAAGCTTTTTAGTTGCTTTCGCTATATTCTGATTTATACGCGTTGATGTCTTTTGCTCTATGTTGTATCTTAATACGCAACTATAGACGCTAATACCTGTACCCAACATAAACCTACTTAGTATTTACATTGGATTATTGTCTACTAATAACAATAGAATGTTTAAGTTTTTTACCAACGTTTTAAGAAGGAATTGAGGTAAGTGGTTTGAGTTATAAGCATATGTAACTTAATAATGCACTCTTTAAATGGTGTTCGGTGCCCGTAAGTCACTCCAGCTTATTACCTTACAAAGTAGCTATATTTCTGCGCAAGCACAAGTAAGCAGCCATCAGCCATAATAACCGCGTCTGGCACAATGTGTGGATCGCTAACCTGTATTGGAGCTGGTTTGAAACTGCCGACCAAGTAGGGTGTTCCACGTATACTTCCGATGCTTTTTGTTTTATTGAACGTTTTCTAGGCTGTATTTATCCACGCCATTATAATTTACAGGCTGTCTTTTTCACCTATAAGAAGGTCTATATTCTAGCGCGTACACTGACTGGGTAGAAATAAGGCTAACTAAAGGACATTAGTATGATAACCAACTTAACAGTATGAACACAATTCCATATATCGTTTTGTAATTTGTTTGTTTAAAAAATGTTAAATAGTTTCATACTTAATAAAAAAAAACAAACATTTCTCAGGATTACCAACGAAATTATGTTTCATGCATATATACATTGATGCAGTGTGGGTGTGTTTTAGTTCGTCTTTGTCTACATTTAGGCTGAGTATACCAATTTCCTTGTTTATTTATTTATTAATTTAATGTATACATACGGCATAATGTATTACACGGATTCGTAGCCAACGGCAGAACAAAGCGGCCCAAAGCCACGCGTCTTTGGCATCCGTTGAAGCCGCTGCGTCGTCGACACCTTTGTGTTTGTGAAACATTTCAGTGAAGTGAACGTATTTATATATTTAGCCATAAAGTATTTAATAACTAGTTGATATTATTTCTACTCTATGTACTCTCTACTTATGTACAATACATTTGTATTAACTTCTAATCTTAGTTTATTACACAAACTTCATTAAGAATCCTTCATATATGTTTTTATTGTAATCGTAATTTAAGGAGAGTTTAACCACAAATTAATTTTAATTCAAAATTATCAATCAAGTCATTTTTATAAGATACGTGAATTATAAATAATTTACATAGATCAGGAGTTACCTATAAATTTAGTTTAATGAATCGTATACATAAGGCAGCCAATTTAAGTATACATGTACTTAGACTTCGTGCGTGAGAAAAATGAGGAGTGCTTTGACCTCATAGGATGTCTAGCCTTTGTTTGTGAGTATCAAGTGTATCGGGTACAGAGTGGGCAGTGTCGTGTAATCAATCGGAGTTATCTGTTTACGTGGAGCGTCGACCCCGGCGTGGCGGCGGCGGCGGCGGCCCGCGCCCGCCTCCGGCCGGAGCCCGTGCGTCTTGCTCGCATCGACGATGCAGTTATCACTGGGGATACCATACCCTTGTATTTTCCTGGATGATTCGGATTTTAAAAATATAGATAACTCTTTATAGTTCCACCGGACAGCGCAATACAATTTAATATCTGTAATCGATAATCATTGAAAGTGTCACAATGGGCGGCCTTATCACTAAATGCGATCTGTAGGCAACCTTAGGATGGGGAGGAATTTTATTAGAGTTAAAATACCGTTCTCAGTAGTCGAGGGTTCCTATAAACGAATCTACAAGCTCAGTCTTGTTAATGTCAATAAGGGGTTTAGCATTTTTTAAAGTATAATTTACCAAAAGATTTTCATTCAAAATTGGAAATGGCCATTGGAACATAAAAATATTTTTTTTTTTTAAATGAACCTTTTTTTTCATCAAACAGAAAAAAGGGTCATTTTGATTGAAAATTGTACACCAGACTGTATTACAAAGTCTTTTGACATCATTTATTAAAGATGTCAAGTTCATGAACTTATATCTACCGATATTAGGGACCGCGGATTTGTTAGGCACGTTTCAGAAACAGAAATGGCAACGGCGCTTATCGGCCCCTTTGCACCCGGTGTTCCGTTTTGTTCTCAAATGCACACATACAGCTATTTATAGATGAGTGCATACTTATTTAGTCGGTATATCAATTAGCTTTAGGTTTTCTATTACCTAGCTCTGTTAGTTTAACTTGTACTAGAATCTAACGTCTCATCATGGTTTATGGTTTTGTGGACAAGTGAATAATGGAAAAAACTTCAGGAAACTTGTGACAGTCGCCTAGTGCAAACGAACAGTGAAACGGGAGTTATTGCTTCGCCTTCGCTTAGTTAGGCATTGCCTTATATCGCTTTGTTTTTCATAACTGAAAACGGAATAAAGCGTTTTAATTCCAATCACCATATTATATATTACGATATTAATGATACAGGGTGTCTTGTAACAGGATTTGTTACAACCATACTTTTAATTGAATGTAAACTATGCAGCTTTAACAACCTAAGATGTGAAGATGTCTAACTTGTAACAATATTTAGGTTTGTGTAGGGTCACCGATAAATCGACAAAGACTATGTCTATGCAAGCGCGTTAAAATGAGAGCAACATTTTTTTTCGAAATATAAATACGGACCGTATTAACTCATGAAAAAGATAACTTTTCAACAAAATGTTATCCGTGACGTCAGCAAATTTGGACGCATGGTCACGTGGCTTCTACTACAGCAATTCTGTATTTATTTATGCAGGTCGTTTCAGTTATCCGAGATAGTATTTTACCGTTTGTATGGATATCTGGTCTAACGAGTTACAACTCAATGGAATAAAAATGTCATTCAAACTCGAATATGACTTGGATTTTTTTTCGCCCCTATTTTAAAATCGAATCGAATCGCTTCGAATTTTTCAAGTTATCTTTAGTGAATATTTGGTGAATAACTCGCTCCTCGTAGATGCATTTTAAATTGTTTAATAAGGTTATGGGCGTGCCCTAAAGCGACAACGTGATACTTGTGATAAATACTCAAAGGTCTGAAACCCAGATACTACGATAGTTAGGTATAGTCCTTCATAAAGCATCTGCATATTACATGCCGTATATATGTACATAAAATGTTGTTACGGAATTCTGATACACCCTGTATTGATACAGAGTACGTTTAAAAAAAAGTGAAGTTAATTCGCCGCCCCACTGGGTGCAGGGCATAATACATGCACCTTGTGGGTTGCGTTGCATCGCACCCAACCGTCCAACGCAACCCGATGCCGACGCCGCCGCCGCCGCCCCGCCGCGCGCAGTCGAGCCGCTCCCGCCGGCGGTGACGACCACAGCCGACAAAAAATAAACCTCCAACTTCCTGCTCGACTGCCGGCCATCACACGACTTTGAAACCAGATACAACGCACCTTTGTCGAATAAACAAGCACATGAATATCCACATATTTTTTATTGTATAGTCAAGTTATGACCTAAAACGTAATTACCTATTAGCGAAATAACCATAAAAATCATAATCGATTATAGTCAGAAGGAAAATTATTCCCTGTTTTTCACATAAATTACAAACGACTTTGTTCATTAAAGCTACTGCTGCAGTATTAAATCTAAATTATCAATCAATAATGCCAGTCTGGGCGTATTTGGTTAAAATATAAATAGTGTAAAGGAATAAAAGAATATTTAAAAAAATCTAATGTAAACAAAATCGTTAAATTTTGAATGCTGTATAATATTAAGTAAATTGTCAGTTTACTAAGCACTAGTTATTCATTGCAGCCTCAATAAAGAGCGCATGAGATTGGGTTAAGCACAGCAATTGTTGTATAAAATTTAATTTTCTGGTAAATTATGTTACAAAAAGGCGACTGAAGTTAAATATTTCAAAAACGAGGTATTCGAGTAGTGCAACGTCCGAGTGGTGTGGTAGAGGTCAGACCGTGCAGGCGCGCGTGTGTTGGTTGGTTGCAGTGAAATCGGGCGATGCACCGCGCGGCTGTGTGAGTGAGCGGTGGCCGCGCAGCCTCCGCGCGTCTGCGGCCTGTCTAGACATCCTCCGCGCCCGCGCGCCGCCCCGCCCCACTGCGGTCACCACTACTTGGTAACAATCTCATTTGGTCAAAGGTTTTAATAAAATCATTGTGGTTACATTAACTCGATGTAACCAAATAAATTTACATCATTAACTCGTTATTATAGTCGCTACAATGATGAATTGTCAGTCATTTTAGTAGCTATAGAAATTTTGCTATACGTCAGTGAATAGACAATTGACAAGTACTTTGATATTAGCGAAATTAGTATAGTTTTAAATAGATATATTTTGAGGTACTTAGGTTGACCCATGCCAAAGTACTTGAAGGAAAATTAATGTAATTTATGGTTATTTCTCCGATGAGTTTGGAATAACTATGATTAATCACGGTATAAATCAAATAAGTAAAGAGAAATGCAAAGACATTTTCTTAACCACAGTTACACACAACGAATGCGTTGTGCTTTCTGAGTTCATGTTTGATTATTATTATTCACCTAAAACCGTTACAGCATCTATCTATAATTCAAGTACCTACGTGTGTACTTAATCCTTTTATTTTCAAGCTCGGCGGGGTGCAGACGGGCAAAAAGGTGAAGTGAGCAGAGAATGAGATTAGTCTCGAGCTTGTTCGGACACTTCGTAATACAAAGTCTGAAATTGAATTCAGGATACCGATTTCATTATAATGACTGTTGCCACCAGTACTGATATTTACACGGTGCCAAATCCCATTTATTCTCTTCACGCGATTATTCAAAGCGGTTGCAAGGGTAAACGTTGGGCGTTTTGATTTGGTTACTTAGTTTTGCTAATTCTAAGATGTTCAACCTGATATCTGGACAGATGGACTGATTCCAACGCGTTCTTATGTACTTCTGAGATGAAGCAAAGCTATGATGAAAATTTATTTAGTTGTTTTCGATGTACGCTTGTTTGGGATTTTGTACGTCGAGTTACAGGTACATTTTATCGATGTGTCTGTATCGAGGCCGGGGAGTGCAGGCAGCGCCGCCGCCGGACGGCGACGTAATAAATAAGAAGCTTCGATACAATGTTGCGGTGCAACTCTCTGCATGTAGTGGAAGCTATAAATAGAGCCGAAGGTACTGTGACCACCTGCCGAGGCCTAGGGCGAGCCGGCACACCGAGGAATAACGCTCGACTCGCATTGTCGCATTGTGCTCTCTAGCATTTTTAACCGACGAAAAAAAAAAAAGGAGGAGGTTCTCAATTCGACGCGTATATTTTATTTTTTTTATTTTTTTTTATGTATGATCACGCATATCTCCGGCGTCACTAAACCGATTTCGAATTTTTTTATGACGTTTGCTAAGGAATTCTTTGAGGGTGGTCCCATTTTCAAAATATTATCAGAAATTAACCCCCTTGGGGGTGAAATGAGGGGTTGAAGGTCACATAATTTAAAAATTATTTTTTGATCGACTTGAAACTTTGTATATGTATTTTACATATAAAATAAAGAAATACGTGTTATAGGAATTTTGAAAAAAAAAATGTATAGGGTGTGAAATGGGGTGATAAAGTTTGCATTTTTTTTTATGTATGATCACGCATATCTCCGGCGTCACTGAACCGATTTCGATTTTTTCTATGACGTTTGCTAAGGAATTTTTCGAGAGTGGTCCCATTTTCAAAACATTATCAGTAATCAACCCCCTTAGGGGTGAAATGGGGGGTTGAAGGTCACGCAATTTCAAAAATATTTTTTGATCAACCTGAAACTTTGTATATGTATTTTACATACAAAATAAAGAAACACGTGTTTTAGGAAATTTGAAAAAAAATTATTTAGGGGGTGAAATGGGCTGATAAAGTTTGCATTCTGGACTATAGCATATCTTCGGCGTTAGTGAGCCGATTTCGAAAAATCTTTTTTTGTTTAATACGGATAGTTAACAAATATCGAAACGATGGGATGGAAAGGGTGGAGGGGGGTGAATTCCTTTTTTGGGCTGTTATGAGGTGCTAATACTTGCATCTTTTCACAAAATAGATACTAAATTCGCCTTCAAAAACCTAGGTACACTAAAAAGTTACAAATAACCTTATAATTCATTACATTTGTAGTCGGTGCCAATTCATGTGTGTATTTGCCTAGTCTGATATAGATTGGCACCTACACCATGATATACCTACGCCCACGTGGACTTTATTTGGAATTATACCCATTTTTAACCAACGAAGAAAACAGAAGAGGTTCACGTTTCGACACGTATTGGTTAGGGTATAACTTCGAAGTTGGTCCTATATAAATTAGGAACAAAAATCCTACCCGAAAGGTGGGAAAATAGGGAGATTATTTGTTAATTTATTTATTGTTCATTCTCAAATTTTAATGCTGAGTTGTGTATTACAAAAAAACAAACAGTAGATTCAGATTAAGTAGTAGATTTTAGCCACAAAAAAATATAAAATAAAAACTTTTTAACAAAAAATTAAACCGCCGAAAATTTTAAAAAGCAAAAAATAATATACCTTTTTTATTTAACCTTAATAACAAAGTTCTTAAACTAATGTAAGTATACCTAAGTCATTTTGAGTCGGCGCCAAACAATTAATGAACAATAAATTTAAAGAAATAACCAAATGAAATTAACAATGCAACGTGAAATCTTCAGCGACAAACATTAACATTCCAAAAAATGTGCTCTCCGTACGACCACTCGCACACATTGTGTATCGCTATCTCGCTGTGTATTGCTGTCTCGCTGACGTTAACTTCGTGAACGCTCGGCATTTTCCAGCGAAGGTGCGTGTCGCGCCGCGCCGCCGCCGCGCCGCCGCCGTACATCACACTTTACTAAATTAATTAATTTGCTTGTTTGGCGCCGACTCAAAATGACTAAGGTATACTTACATTAGTTTAAGAACTTTGTTATTAAGGTTAAATAAAAAAGGTATATTATTTTTTGCTTTTTAAAATTTTCGGCGGTTTAATTTTTTGTTAAAAAGTTTTTATATTTTATACAGCGGCCTTATAAGGTAATATAATGTTTTTTACCACTACTTCTTATAGTAATAATATTTGGGTATGCCTGTCTTTTTGGCACTTATTTACTCATAATAAATCAAATGTAGAAGTAATCAAAGAGGTGGTAGGAATTTATTGAAATAGGTATGATCATAAATAATCTTCCTAAGTATTTACTTCCAATCGTTCCATATCGGAATCGAATATTGTACGTTATTATACATATATGATTTATTTCAAGATGCAATCGAGAAAACAACTACGACGCGACGTGTTGTATTGATAAATTAATTTTATAAATCATTACCGTAATTTTTTGAGGGATAAGTATTATTTATATTATATAATTTTATATGTAAGGACCTAATATATATTCATTTAGCAGGTAGGCACATGTACCATTTCTATTACTAAGTACTAAGTAATAGATACTTTTTGAGCATGTATTAAATTGAAAATTAAAACATTTCCGAACAACATATCCAAAATAAATATATAATACAATATAGAAAAAAATCAATTAATAATCATAGTTGTTTGTTCATCATTTTGTATTTCGTATCTATAAACCGTGCCTGTATACCCGACTGCAGGTAAGCGGGAGCAGTGATATGTAGCTTCAGCTTGTATATACGATATTAAGAAAACAAGTTAATAATAGAAAGTTTTAACCGAAAATATAAGCAAATGTAATTTGCCAAATTTGAAGTACAATCATCTTAAAGAAATATAGTCTAGCCAGAAGCCGAGCTCTCTATCTATAAAGTAGATGGCCGTTTCTAACGACGCTGGATGCCGTCTGAGAGCCCACCTTACACGAAATTCTGGGATTTATAAAATAAGACACAACAAATGTAGCTGTAAACCTAAATAGTGCATGAAATAAGTACCTGCGACGCGGGCGATTCGATGAAAATAGTCACAGACGACTGTTAATTCGAAATTACGTCACGTAATCGTCGTTTGTGTCGGGAGCCCCGTTTCGCCTTGTCTTAATAAATATGTGAAAGCGGTCGGCTGGCTCACGACCTCCTGGAACAGACGTCTAGACACATACTCATAGTCTACATACGTGGACGGTAAATAGGCGGGCTTTCCCCTGCGAAAAAAAACCGCTGATGAACAGACAATGCGTCATAGCATTGCAACAAGTAATAAAACAACCCAGTTGAGACTAACAGCAATTGGGGCGATTGCGCAATGCTTAGCAGTGAAATCCCGTCTAGAAAGATCGCAACATTTGAAAAATAAAACTTGAAATTAATTATTATTGCAAATGGCAAATATGATGTCGTTCTACAGCCATTCCTCTCATTATTAATAAAAGTAAATATGAAACTACTGTAGTTTCTGTTGATTATCTAAAAACTTATCTACTTGAAAGTAATGAGAAGAAATCGTTTATAACAGAAATTGAGTAGGAAAACAATCGTCTTCCCAAGCGCGGAAGCTGCAGTAGGTGCTTATGAATAGATTCTAAATATATTAAGGAATAAATGTGCCGTGTATCGAAGATTAACTTGGTTGTTATTGAAATAATAAAAAACCGTAAGTATCTACAGATACTGTTTTTTTTCTTCTGCTAACGGCATCAGTAAAGCAATTATAATTGAAGTATATTTTGCCCCACCAATACCTAGTAAGCGATCGATGTTATTTTACCGCGCGTTCCCTATTGCCTGGGATCAGCACTAAGTGCCGGAGCGGGCTTAATGATTGTCCTCCAGACGTGGCGTAATCTCGACCTTGGCGGGCGACGCGCACTTGTCCTCCTTGCCAATCTGTGTTAATTTATTTTTATCCTTATTTTACTTATTTTGTTGTGGTTTTGCGTCATGCAACTCCGACCAAAGCATGCCTACCGGCCAGTAAAATGGCGGTTAGTGATATATTTTAAGTTATTTGTTTTTATTATTTGCATAGGATGTATGGCGATATAGCTACAATACCACCTCCCCCTCCTCTCCCTAACGAATTATCACTATTATGAACGTAATAACAGAATTCATTTTCTGGAATATGAAATTTACCGTATCATCAAATCATATTCATATCACTATAATATTTTTTTGAATTTGTACAAGGCAGCTGAAGGTTTGAAATGACATTTCGTGTTTCATTTGGAAGACACGGTGCATTACATAGCCGGACCGCCCATAGACTGATTATCGTGAATATAAATAGAGACTATACTCACAGCAACAGCATGTAGTTATTCTAATTTCTGTTGATGTAGCGATTTTTCGCGGAATTGTGCAGGCGCAGTATCACGTGCCGCGCTAATGTATTACGCAGGAGCAGGCAGCGGGCGCGCGGTGCGCGGTGCGCTTGCTCGTGCCTGTATTAAAAATTCGTCTGCGGCCTGTCTAGACGCGCTCTGTTTGCATAGTGACGTACCGGCGCAAACATCTAGCTAACTTATGCACTTACTACGTATACGGTTGCGGATCGACTTTTTGTGGAGAACTCGCAGGATTTCCATCGCTTTAGCTTGTTATAGTACCTACCTGTAGCCGGGTTTTGCCTGTTACTCTTTTAACACATATTGTAAAATGGATTGAAACATTAGAGCTAAGGCACTCTGCTAGGGCTCCTGGGCAAGTCATCTCCGAACGAACAACTCTGTAATACCGGCGAGGCGCCACACCATATCTAAACACGAAGGCGTCTTTGCCTGATTTCCACAAAAATACTGACTCAACTAAAACATATTTCAACATCTAGATCGCGAGATGTGTAGAAATGGAATAGCAGCCTGTGCTCAGCAGTAGGACTACCTAGGGTAAAAAAAGTCTAGGGATAACTGATCCCTACTGAAAAATTTTACCTGTTCGTAAACTTTAAAAACTTTTTGGGAAAGAGTAACCATGGAGTTTCTTGTCCATTCTCTCCACAGGAAATGTATTCCGATACTATATTTTTTGTTGAAGATTCATAAGTATGGTTTATATGAATCTGATTATCTTCTGATTATGCTTCTTAAAATCACCTAACGCAACATATTACAAAATTTAAGTTGTTGTAAATACATAATTCCAAATACGTATCTACCTACCAAAATTGACTTCTGCTTCATAATGAAAAATGCATGTTTTCTCAGACATCAGAGAATTAACATCAATTTGGTCTAATAGAGAGTGCATCAACCTCGAATTTTTGCATTGAAGCTGTCTGATACCTAGTTTTATTTTGGTGTTTTAGAATTAGAATACATGAGTTTCGTTAGCATCTGTTGTTTGGTGAACGTCTCTCTCTGCTGTAGGTATATACAAATATATAGGTACTTAGTCGCACGTTAGTATAGCTAGTTTGTAGTTTTTCCATTTATAGAATAGTAGATAGGATGTAGATAGTTATTTTAACTAACTAATATATTCCTAACTATTCAAGTAGCTATGTGTTGGCTATGTGTTGGCTATGTAGTAGCCGATAGCACTTCTGTATAGTTTATAAAGCGTAGCAGTGGTAGCCTCGCGGGCAAGAACGCCCGCCTTGAACGTAAGGGGTGCAAGGCCCGCACCTCTGAGATAATTTTCATGTGCGAATGTCATTTTCAACAATGATTACCACTTGCTGAACGGTGAAGGTAAACATCGTGAGGAAACCTGCACGTCTATAGCTTTCTATAGCGTGTGAAGTTCACCAACCCGCACTGGGCCAGCGTGGTGAACTATGGCCCAAATCTCCCTCGTATTGAGGGGAAATGTGCCCGGTATAATGGCAATAGGCTCGCCCCCTATTACATTGGGACCAAAATACATCGGCGAAGTGTGAGCGCACTACAGTGCACCTATGCCTACCCCTTCGGGGAATACAGGCGTGATGATGTATGATGTATTCATAAAGCGAATAATGATAAATTTTCGCGCCCGACGAAGACACGGCGAGTTGTCGCTAATCGACTACCATGAAAGGAATACTCGCTTTCGAACACTTTCCAATGTGATAAGGTTTAAGGTTATGGATAAGGTGTAAGGATATAAGGTTTTGAATAAAGAATATCATGCACTTATATTCATTTATTTGCATATCCTTTGATTTTATTAATGATTAGCTGTGCCAGCTACTTCGCCCGCGTGGACTTTAGGGAGATTATCTACCCGGAAATAATGGTTTTATGTTCATCCCGCGGAACCCTAATGCTTTTTCTAAAATAAAAGGAGCCTAAGTTACGCATTGGAACATCAGCTATCTTCCAGTGACAGTCCCGTCAAAATCTGTTCAGCCGTTTTGAAGTTTACCCCGAACAAACAGACAGACAGACAAAAATTTTAAATATTGCATTTTCGTTATTGGTATCGTATGCATTTGTTAAAATAATATTATTTTGATATTACAAACAGACACTCCAATTTTATTTATTTGTTTAGATGTATAGACTAGCTGAGCTCTATTGGTAGCGGATGTAGGTAGGTAGGTACCTACGTTTCTATGCCTTCAATAAAATGCTTTATTTTGGTATTACAAACAGACACTTCAATTTCATTTATATTTATCCATATTCTATCTTGGACAATGGAAAATTATAACACATTTTAGCTACAAACATAAACAACGTGGCTGCGCGTTTGTTGCAAACTACGACTAAACTAATTTTGACAGCATTAAACATATTGATATCTTGCTCATACATTACGACCACGAGTAGGACGATAATGCATTCAGTTTAGAGTATATTTGAATGCTAAGAAAATCAGTACCATAAATTAGTTTACAATAGTGGAAAGTAATGCCATGATGTGCACCGGTAGTATCTATTATTAGTCGGCGATTTCATAAGCGGGATGATACGCCATTCCAGTTTTAGGTTACATTAACTTCGATTAAAGTATAAAAACAATCTGAGTATGGTCGATGCTGAACCGTTCGTTCAGCTCGTGTATTCTGAATTTATTATGAAAAAATAGAATATTGCATGTAAACTATTGCATTCCAACAACGTCAACATCGAGTTCAAATACACAATTCGTAGTACCTTGCTTGAAAATGTGACTCTTTAGAAATTTGCGAGCCGACACGGACGCGTCGCTCTCTCCGCCAGGGCGCCAGTGTTGACGATACCGACTTTTCTTTAACCGTTCGGAGTCGGATCCCAACGACAAATAATATAATTAAACTTGAATAATCCTTATATATTACAGATTTATGATAGAAAAACAATAGGTTTGATTCAATACTAATAATTGCTCTATTAAAAAAAAAATAGATAATAGGTTATAATAATAGGTACCACTCCAATTTTAAGGAAAATCCTTGATTCGTAAAAAGTTTACACGCTAAAATTATTTAACTAGATTTTAGTTTTTAGGTAGGTGGCTATTATTTGACGAGATAGACTAGTCGGTCGGGAATTTATAACTATGACTATCGCCTAGTTGTAGATGGAATAAATATATATCATGACTTAAGGAAACATTCAGGGACCTGAATATTATTGTGGAATGTCCGTAAACGAATATCGAGTATGGAACTGAAATGACTATGTTATGCCACTTTTATAGATAGGTATATTTTTCAAATTGGTTTTAGAGGTAAAAACTAAGTCAAAGATAAGGCACATTTGTACGACTTAAATATAATCATAAATATTTCTTGCGCAATAAGCAGACTACATCGGGTTAAAATTCAAGGTTCACCTGAAGTTTCTTCAATTTAAATTCCATTATCCTCCAAGCATTGAAATGCATTAATACAATTTCTATCGCAGACGTTCCAAGAGGCTTATACATTGTACGCCACCTACTGCACATAGGTCTACAAGGATGCAGTGCGATCGTTCATTAAAATGTAATTTCAAATCGTTATGTATTGTATCTTGTATCCGATATGAATCTCTAGACTTGATTACATTCATTTTTATTCATAGCGTCGTCATGTAGCGCGACGTTCGCAAAAACCCGAGGTAGGTGCAAAATATATTATGGTGTGCCAATCATTATAATATTCAGTGCACATTTGGTTTGCTTTTTATACGGTAGACAAATAACGAGCGCATATGTGCCGCTAAGTCGAGACGGATGGCACGTCTAGACACGCCATTCATATGCGTCTATCGCCAGACTGATCTCGAACGGCGGCCGCAAAAAACGCTACAGACTCGAAGAGATGCAGAAAAACGTAGCCGTCAATTTACAGCTGCGAATTGTTTGATGATTGGCGCGTGATCGGATCGCTGCGACCGGCAGCGCATTAGCATTATCGCGGCGCGGGCGCAACACGACGCAACTATCGGCGCCAATGTACGCAGTGTGTGCCGTCTGCAATAATGCTGTAGGTAACGAGCTACCCCAGCACAATTATTTTAAAAATCTTGCTTAAATATTCCGTATATCAATAAAATTATATTTCTTACGAAATTATGATATCAAGTTGTTCAAATGATCGTTTCATTATTTATTTTCTTACCAAAATGATGTTATTAGCATAAAATTATCAAAACTCTATTGTGAGTTGTGTGACACATCTGAATCTGAATCTTTACTGTATTTTTATCACAGTTGGTATAAAATATTATTATTAAGTATTATAAAACTACCCAATTTAATAAATATCCAAACTTAAAAATTACCTTGAAAATGTTCAAATGATTTGTTGATCCCAGCGACACGTGTGACCAATAACCAAGTGTGTTCATATACTTGCTTAGTGTCTGACAGGTGGTAGATATGTAGGGTGGTCGGTTGGTCGCTGCACCTTGTGGTGGAACTGGTCGGAGGGGGTTTCGGGGGGCGCGGGGCTCGGCCGGGGCGGCGGGATGCGGGCTCATCGACCTCGTAGCGCGCGCGCTCCCATGGTGGCGGCGCCCGCGAACCCGCGTCGCGAAAAAACGCGTCTAACACAAATTTCGGTAGCCGTCTGGCGCTATCTCTCCCGTATCGAGCGGCTGCGGGTCGCGGGCGCAGCGATTTGGCTCTATGTAATCGGAACGCGTGCGCTTTGCCCGATCACCTTCAAGCGTGCGGTTCGTCACGCCTGTGTCACACTTTTCTTATCCAAGCTGTTTTCATGACACATGCACATCACGGCAATTCATGTCTTTACTCATAATAATGTGAAAGTTTATGTAGAGTCATCCGCCAGTGTGCATCCTAATATCTATGCTTCGGAGTATATGATAGTAGAAATAGTATATCGTTTTAAGTAAGACACGAACCGGGGCGCCATGCTCGGCATCAGATTTACAATACGTCTGCAATTACGGATGTATTGAATGTAGGTGTAAAGGCATTTAATTTAATTTGCTCAGTATAATAGTCCGACAATCAAATTAACATTGTACCGTAATTACACGATGAGTGTAACATTACTGGTAAGGTAACATGATTACAATACAATGAATAAAAAAATGCTTTCACACCATGTATGATTTTGTAACTGTGAAAGTATGAATAGAGAATTAAACATAATTGATTAATTTAGCGCATTCCGAAGTCCAGCTGTACTGGTTGAGCATTACCTTGTGCGAGTTGGCAAGCTCTACTTGTTAGTTAGATATAAATTTCTTTTTGGGGTTTCGGTTACGTACTATTTACTGTTCACCTTTAAACACGATTCATAAGGTTAAAAAAATCCGTTATGACTATATACGGTCGGGATAAGTAATTTGCTTTCTCCTCGCATCGTTGCTCTATGCAACTTTTAATAGTTACAACTATCAACTGAGCTCGACTACACTGATTTTAAGACAACGTCTGCAGCGGCGAAATATTATGTTCCTTCAAACTAAGAACGGTAAGGCATCACTCACACGCAAAAGGCGACTGCGCGATGCTTATGGGTTTAATCCTTTCATGTAAAACCGTAATTATTTGGCACGGGATATACCGTGTGAATGGAGCCTAAGGCTATGAACTCGTGATTTATAATACACTAGCTGCACCCCGCGACTTCGTCCGCGCTTAATTTAGGAACCCTAATAATTTTACCAAAATTAAAGTAGCCTAAGTTACTTCTTATAACATTAGCAATTTGCAAGTGAAAATCCCGTCGTAATCGGTTCAGCCGTTTGGGAAATTACTTGGAAAAATGGGTTTTATGTTAATCCCACGGAACCCTAAAGGGATTTTCTAAAATAAAATAATAGCCTTAGTTACTTCTTCGTTAGTTTCTTCTACTATCTGCCAGTGAACCTCGCGTCAAAATCGGTTTAGCCGTTTGGGAGATTATGCTTAACAAATTATTTTTTATGTTCTTCCCGCGGAACCGCGGGTTTTCCGATTTTTTTAGCAATAATAAAACTCTTGTAACTTCTAAACAAAAGGTCTGATTCCAAAAAAAAAATTAAAGAGGAATTTACAGGTAAATAATCAGGTATAAATATAAAGATGTTTTTTTTGGATATAGGTTCATAATCATGACACGAAAGTCAAAATTTTACATCGTACTTGTGTTTTAACGAACTAATTTAAACAAAATTTAATGGTAAAAAAACATTTTAAAAACAAGCTTCAATTAGCTTTCGTGTTCTCCTCAGCAATCCCTTTCATTTGATACCCATACTGTGGTAGTGCAGAAAAATAAACTATCCCGCCATCTTGGATGATCCACCATATTGGAATTAGAATGATGATGAGATAGCTAAGCATGCATTGTCATCCAAAATAAGCGTGTATATACCAAATTTCAGCTCGTCGGTTAAAGATAATTGATTTAAAATTCAGTTGCAAGATTCCACCCGGACATACAAACCGACATTGCAAGTTAATATAAAGCTTGTAATGATAAAAAAGGGTTATTATTGTTCAACTATCATAGTTAGGCGTATCGTCTCGCGGACTTTTTTTATAGGTATGTATCATCAATAGTTTTCGCAGCGCACACCAAATAATGTCGTTTTTAAGCAATTTTTGTCACCTTGTGTGTACATTATTGCTGTTTTCGTAGGGATTTCAACTTGTTGTTTAAATAAAGTATTGCGTATGTTCATCCCGAATAATGTAGCTTTCTTCTATAGGTGGAAGATTTTTTTAATCGGTTCTGTAGTTTTTGACTGAATCCATTACAAACTAATAATTTAGTCTTGCCCTTTAATAATTAATAGTATAGGTGTTATACTATAGAGTACAGATAAACGCTGATCAATCGCCACTTAGGTGATTAATGAACTACATAAGTTAATGATTTATTGCACGCTGAACGCCAATGCTACCACACCATAATCAACAACAGTTTCCGGTAGCATAATCAACTAATTAACATAAAGTTCAGAGCCATTTTTGATAACAAAAAGTTAACGGTTTTATATTTTTAGACGATTGCGTCACTGTACCCCTAAATCATTGGGCAATCAATAATTTCCAGAGATTAACCCACAAACTTATAGATAGTAATGATAATAATCAAGTTACAATGGCATTGTAGAATAAACATTGAGCTGAAAAAATGCAATTTTAGTTGGTTTGTAGACGGATTGAAATTTCTATTGAATGCAATTTTGGGAAACTAACGCTCTAGTGGTACACTTTGTTTATGCTTCTTGAATATAAGATACAGTAAGACGAACGTACTTATCATAATATTTGTGTCTATATCTGAAGAAGGCTCAAGGAATCCTTGAACTCTCAATGACCCTGGAGGCAAGTCGTTCGCTTTTGATCTGTCTCGATGAATTATGTGTATGGGTATAATTTGCTAGTTCACTATCCATTGTGTTGACTGTGTCGATTGCATGGTTGGCTAGACGCAGGTACTCGCCGGGCGGCCTTCAATAGCTCAGTGTTTGTACAGGTGACAATACCATTAAATTGATTAAATTATCTCGACTATACACGTGTCTGGAACCCGACAGACTGTATGTCACTCCTGTATTTCCCAGAAATATACTATAATAATGCCATACATACCTGTTCTATTAACTTTACTTATAATTAAACTACATTTAACATTACTACATGTCAGGTAGCAAATTACGAGCCGAGAAACCACAGCGTTATCATTTATCTTCACGCCGTCTACTTAAAAAATTGTATGATTGATAATGAAGTAGATAGTATCTATAACTGATTAAATATATGACTGATTAATACACTTTAGACAGTCTTAATGTTCAGAGAAGAATATACTCTTGCAAATAATGTATAGTAATCTCATTCTATAAAGTCTGTCTAACTAGCCAGCTCGATACTGACTTCATCGATTGGTCGTGTCTTGTACGTAGATACATTCATTTAGCACATGCAGATGCTGTACGCAGATAAATTGTCAGTCGGGATAACCATCGCAAAACCATGTTCGTATTTCGACGCGTGTCGGTGCTACCAACTACTTACAGACCAATACCAGTAGTCCCACACTAACTTACTTTTTATTCGATAACACACATTAAGCGTTTTATATACAACTGTACTTCATGGAATTATCAAAAAGACGACGTTTTTACCGTAGTTCTTTATGAGTGTACCTTATGTTTACTCTACTTCTACGTAAAATATGTGTAGTATATTGCAGTTATTAGGTGTCCGGCAATAAGTAATTTATTCTATAAAATATATATGTACATCCATGTCTGTATAACTTGCACGCATGTCAAAACTATAGCTGTGTCACGTATTGTATCGCACCGAGTTGCTCACCCACTGTCTTATTTCTTACAAGAAAATGAAACAAAATTGACATATTCCGTGACGTAAATCTTATCTTGGCGCACATGCTACTCGTGATGGAAATGTTATCATCAGACAGTCGCATTCGGAGAATATTTTAATAATTGACAGATAATATTTTAATATCTAAGAATCATTATCGACAGTAATTCATATTTAAATCAATCTTACCTATTGGAAAATTTTCACAATAATGGTCATTATATTTAATGTTAGCCATTCGTCCTCACATTTACAGGTCTTGTTCTCTATTTATAATGACATAAGGTACTGTATAATATCAAATTTTAATGTACCTGTAAATGTGAGGACGAATGGCTAACATAACGGCCATAAATATATTGGTAAGTAGAGATCGTAGTTTCAAGTGTAATCAGAAACTTTGTAGTCTATAAATTCGTAATATACTATGCTAAGGATATTTTTTGTATGTCTGGGAGGACAATTTAATGCCACAATAAATTGGACGTTTCAAATTTCTCATGTTACTACTCGTACATTTTAGATGTTTACATAATATGGAAGTATGTAGATATCTGATAACTTCAATTCGTTTAAAAATGATAACTTCAATTCGTTTAGTATTTACTTATAAGGATATTGCGATGCAACATAGAATAACTGTACCGACGTGGATTCTCCACGGATGCGGAGAGTCGGCTTGGTAGTTCCAGTTTCATAGATAGAGTTTAATTACATAGCAGACAATTATGTGCCAGACAGACGTGATAACTTTGTCTAGGTCATTTGTTCGCTCGTACAATGAGAGCTGAAATTATTTTGTGAGTTCTGAGTACGAATACTGACACAAAAGTTGAACAGAATGCGAATTGCGTTCGGAATGGGTGGTAGAGATGGGTCGATTGATAAGCACCATGGTTACACAAAAAACCATTCCGATCTTGTTTATTTATATTTTACGATTAAAAGACCCAGTTTTATTGCAAAATAAAATACGAATTTAAATATTATTACGACAAAGTCGAGATATGTATGAGACGTTATTTAGCTGTTCGCGATATTGCATTTCATTTATTGGTGTAGGTATCAATCTTGCATTTCAAATTAAAAATGTTGATAAACAGAGGCACTGTTTAAAAAAGAACAGGTTTAACTAACATTGTCACTTTGTTTCGTTAAATCGTAAAATATGTTAGTAAAGTGAGTAAAGATTTCTCACTCGGAGTTTTAAAGGTATAGCACAAACATTTATCAAATTGTAATTACGGGATTATTTATATTAGAAGATGTTGGTCAGGAACCAGCCAATACTTATAGCAGCAATGCGTTTAAATTTTATAAATAAATAATTAGGTGGATACCACCTTAATTCTCCATTTAGATGACTTATACCGTGTTATCGCATCAGATTAGTCGTTTACATATAAAAAATCTAAGGAAATGCGTGAAGTTGCGTCATTTCCACGATTATCACTATAAATCGATGATTATCAGTATGAATCACGAGTTTTTCGGCTTGTCTGAACCATGAATCAGAAGAATTCGCTCTTTGGTCTTCTTCTAATTTAAGGGCTCGGCCCTTGTCGGTGCATAATTTTTGGACATGCGGGTCTTAATTTGTGTCATTGGTTACTGACTAGTTTTCCATTAAACAAAAGCTACATATACTCGTAACATAAATATTATGATATTTAGAGCATCGCTGGAAGTACATACCAACCTTTATATTTAATTATCTATAAAAATAAATTAATGGTATAAAAAACTTTTTAAAAAAAGCTTGTTTTGAAAAAGTTTAATTATTTAATTGCCCTTAGTTTTCGTGTTCTCCTCAGCAAGCCCTTTCATTTGATACCCATACTGTGGTAGTGCAGAAAAAATTACTATTCCGCCATCTTGGAGGATCCGCCACATTGGAATTAGAATGACGTCACATAGCTAAGCATGCATTGTCATCCAAAATAAGCGTGTAATTACAGCTCAATCGGTTAAAGATAACTGATTTAAAATTCAGTTGCAAGATTCCACCCGGACATACATTGCAAGTTAATATAAAGCTTGTAATAATAAAAATACAGTGACTCTTCTCAGTATGGAGGATAGCCGATTTCAATTGATTTAACTTTCTATTATTAGAACCATCTTCATTTTCATTAAGATTACGTTTGATAATATTACATAATACCTTTTATAAGTAGTGACCATGAAATCTTTTTTGCCAGGTTTTGTACTAAATTAACATATATAAAAATGGAAGTAAAAAAACGTGGTAAAATGAGTATGTAGAACGTGTGAATTGGTAATGCTTCGTTAAAATATATATTTTTTCCTCATTTTTTAGACCAAAAACTTGGAGATTGCTTTTAAAGTGGAAATCCGATATTAGTATTGTGTAATTAGTAGCAACTTCAGTTAACCTTTCCACGAAATAGGATTACGAATATGTATCTAAATGATAATAAATAATGAGGTAAATTGAGGTCATATTGTAATCTAGAGAGGGCGAGTTTTGTAATTATAAGTCATGATACTTATCATAAGTGTATTAAATCGGAAATCGTTGACATTAAACGTTCCAAAGTAAACAGCAAATCATTTACAATGGGGCAAAGACTATCGGTTGCATGCACATCAAAGTAAATGAGGTATCATTATGGTTCGTAACTAGTGCATGATTGTACCTATTGTTGTCTGAAAAGTCATCGTCGAAATCACTTACCATTAAATGGTAAAAGCAAGGTATGCCTGTCAGTCAAAACAACATGTCTATAAATAATACGAGTATGTACGTATGTCGATAAGTCGCGTTTAAAGTAGGTATGTACCTATCGCATTTAAACATAGGTACATAGGTTTTGCAATAATAATAAAATATTAACAAAATCTGGGTAGGCAAATTGAATTTAGAACGCATGTTAGGTTATATCACTTCATAAACTCTTATTATATAACCGCGATTTTCATTTGGTTATCATTCGTGGATTGATTTAGAATTAATAATAGTTCGCAACTAGGTTAATAGACCGTATGGGATATGGTTACTCCCTAGTCGTAAGGGTGCTTACCTGTTTGTTAATTACGTTTTTCAGCCGACGGCGTCGGCGTGTGTCGGCGTGTCATGACACAATTCGTTATGCGTCATCTATAAAACCGTTTAGTAACCGTTGATTGTTGTTGAGTGCATCGCTATAGTGCAGCATTACCGTTTTGAAAAGATAAGCTGGTGATCGAAACGGTGAGTGCATGGTTGTCGGGTGGCGGCCGTGGAGCGGGGCGGGAGGGGGGAGAGGGGGCGGGCGCCCGTCTAGACGCTACGTCACTCGGCCTCGCGATACCGCGCCGGTAAACAACAATGTGCACTGACCGAATATGGCACCCGACACGCCGACGCGGTCACCGGTCACCCGGCTCCGGCCCACTGCCTACCAACACCTCCTGAAATCTCTCCGCTTGCACCTGATGTCAACCACGATACAGGTGTTCACAAACATGTGGCGGCGCCCACCCGTCGTCGCAGCTAACAACGGAAAAGATTCCATATGTCTTACTCTATTGCCTGTCGACCTTGCCTTATATCCTGACACCAAAACAATCCCCAAACACATATTGCAATCGTGAATGAATGCATATCGTACACGTAACGTACACGAGCTCATTGAGGCGTCAATAGAAGAATTGCTGGTGAATGACGCTTCCTAACGACCAAACAAAAGCATGTCGTTTAACGTATGACCGGCTTACTATAAAAAAAACAATGGATAAAAATGTCGCTTATTTAAATCATATCGGTAAATTTTTTGTTTACGTATTTTTAGGGTACCTACAGGCAACATGAATATGTAAACATAAAAATCTATTATTATTCTAGAATTGTTGCAGCTACACGCATTATTCGATAATTCACAATATGCCTTATGAATTCAGGAGGGATGTAATATAGAGTCCGTAAGTTTGCCGATACGATTAGTATCTATGGTACGATTGAATATAAGCAACTTGTATCCATGATTAACAATTATGAAACACTTATTTAAAAAAAAAAGAACTTAGCCGCCTGAAACTCGACTCGCTCTTGGCAGTTGTTTTTGTGTTAATGATGTCGGCATCAAAGCGAGCAGATAATATTATGCTAATTCCTGTGTAAACGCGCGCTTGATACAGTTTATTGAGCATAAAACACGTAACACTGCGCATGATTAGTACGCAACTCCTTTCAAAGACAGCTCAATGAATACCAATTTACATTGAACAGGTAACGGATTGTAAATTCAGTGGCTCCCTTTCAAATCACCGAACATACATCTAAGAATCGTTTAGTCCGATTCGTTCACCGCGTAGTTATATTAGCAAACTAGATTAAGCGTTATTTATTTATTGTTCTGGTTTTAACTAGAATTCATATCATAAAAATGTGATAGCGTACCCAAAATTAATAAGCTATTTATCATGATATTTAAGTGTTGTTATCGTTTTTACAGTGCATTAGTAGATACTTTGAAGCGAATAAAACTCTATATTTACATCTTTATATATTGTTTTCTTATATTTACGCGAATACTATACATTGAAATTAAACTATTTATTAATTAATTAAAAGAACATATAGCTGACGTGAAACACCGACGCTCCACGAAGTCTGCAATCTGTGAATATGTACAGGACCGCACCCGCCATTATATCAGATTTGATAAACCGCATATCCTCGCAAAAGAACACCGACTCCGACCAAGGATGATACGTGAGGCCATTGAAATTAAAAAACATCCTAATTTCAATAGGGAAGATGGCTGGGTGCTACCACCAACTTGGGATCCAGTAATCAATATGATTAAATCCAAAACCAAGTGTACCATTGCAAGACCTCAGGACACCGTAAGCACTTTCTGCGTGGATCGGACCGCAAACAACAACTAAATATGAGGGTACCCAGTTATTAACTATGACATCAGGACGTCTAACACCTCAGTCCCCTCGTGACCATGGTTGCTGTAAAGCAGCCGAAACGTCGGGAAAATAAAATAGTAAATAAACGCGATAAAATCCGTAAAATAGTTTAATTTCATTACATCTTTATATTTATTTCTTTATGCTTGTTTTTATTAGTAATTCCATTTTTGACCATAGAGTAGTCTAGGAAGTAATTCTAATAGTTTTGAATGAAATTGGAATTTACGTAAGTATTTATTATCTCTACGCATCATTATGTCATTCGAAAAGAGATATTTCATTCTGAATATAACTAAATTCGTGTGAAATGTATTAATGTATTATAGCTACTGGCCGAAATTAATATACTCACTACCTTCGCAAACGTTATTATGGGTGTCGGGTAGGTTCTCGCGCCAGACTTTATATTATGCCCCTGTATAGTGGGTACCTTCCTATAGGTACTCGCCGTCCCAGCGAAAAATACTGATGCGATTGACACACATTTTGTTTATAGTGGATATATTTCGGGGTTTGAGTGCATATAGTCAATGATATTTATTCATATTTTCTAGACATCAATATAACTGTGATTGCTGCATCGCCTTTCACGTCGTCTAACAATCGTCTGGTCTAGACTGTCTGGTTCACATCTGTTACTGGGAAGTACATCACATTCAGCATGATAGTGCGAATTTATAATGACTTTAACTTAAAATTTTATTTATTCCTTTCACGGACTGTCTAATCTTCGTGTTGTCTTCGTTTGTTGTAGCAAAAATGAAGAAAGTGGTCGAGCGTAAAGGTGTTTATAATTTATAACCAATGCTGGGGAATGATCAAAGTTGAATTATAAATAGAGGATGTCACATGTCAAATTAAGTAAATAATTAACTTACATTAAAATAAATGTTGTTTACCAGTTAACTTTAATAATTGGTAGTTGCAAGTATCATGTTAGCCGTCATCGTTCAAACAAATCAGAATTTTCCACTGCGTTCATACCTTGTAAACATAATACCTATGTGTAACTCTTTAGTCGACTAACATTGTAACAACTAGGTACATTAACTTTTCTGTTGCGTAACATTATTTAATTAATTATACTGATAGGGATGATATGTTATGTTGTCAATAGGTACTTGACATACTGAAATATTGATCTTATTTTGACGTAGAAGCATCGACAACATTTAGTTAATGTATGTCTATTATAAATTTAATTATTTCTGACTTATGACTTTTAATGATTAGCTGGCCATCAACATCCTTCTAAGCTGCGTGAATGTATTATCGTTAAGGATTGAACGCCAGTCGGTTTCACTGGGGAGAATAAATGACGTTATTACAAGCTTTATATTAACTTGCAATGTATGTATGTCCGGGTGGAATCTTACAACTGAATTTTAAATCAGTTAATTTTAACCGATTGAGCTGAAATTTGGTATACACGCTTAATTTGGATGGCAATGCATGCTTATCTATGTGAAGTCCGTCATTCTAATTCGAATATGGTTGATCATCCAAGATGGTGGACACTATCACAGTATGGGTATTGCTGAAGAGAACACGAAAACTAAGGGCAACGAAATAAAAGTTAGTTTTTAAAAAGTTTTTTACCATTAATTTATTAAACCCCTGTAGACCAGACATCTGTCTTTTCGCATAAGTTTAAATCTGCAATCCGTGAAGACATAGATATTATATTTTAAAATCAAGTGTGCAACAACAACATAATATTTATTTATTTATTTATTTATTTATGAAAAAAACATTTACAACATCATAACAGTCTTTTACAATGACCAATTCGATGCAGTAAGACACAGAAATAACATACAGGAAAGATATGTATATGATATAATATGTTATGTTCAAGTGAGGGTGCTCGCTCCTGTAGACAAATCTAGCATAAAATTGTTGTGAGATTCAGTGCGAACTGTGAAACGTAAGGTCAGGAAAGGCAATCATTGATGGAGTTAACTCAAGCAGATCAGTTTGAAAAATTGAAAAACATCAGACAGACACGTGTAAGAAACGCAACCTTGGACAAATGTAATTTATGCAAAGCGAAATAAAAAGTTCATAAATACATCTATGCATACAGACAGGGACCAAATTCTCGCATGATGGACATCATCGCTAATTCGACATTATGTCGAAACTAAACGTCAAATTGGTCGTATTTTGTTTCGACATAAGACGAATTACAGATGATGTCGATATTGCGAGAATTGCCTCCCTGATCTATCGAATAACATCTATTTATTGGGCGTTTCAGTTAACATAATTCCTTTATGACAGATATGTATATAAATAAAATACAATATCCGTCTCGGCTGTGGTCAGTGTATTGGTGTGGTACAAACACGCAGTGCGTGCAAATGACATTTTTTGTCGACTCTATAAAGTACCTGCTTATAAACCGGTATTTCTGTATTAATTATTATATTTATTAAGTTCAATATATACCTAATACAGAAAGGCGTAGGCAGTTAATGTAGCAAAGCAACTTAGTTAAATAAAATAAATGGAAACTTTTGTGGCGACATCTATGTCGCCACATACGAACTAAATCCTGCATCGCGATATTAAAGTTATACGAGCGATTGAACATATATACAAGAACCCGACAACAACCGTCGGGCAGTAGCCCACCAGACACAACACCAGTCTGGTCAGAGGATCCTCCCTTTTCAATGGTGGATGAGGAATTTTACACCCTGTTCCTCACACTCCCCAAACTGGTGACCCCGAGCATGAACGTCAGCGCAGCCTTCACAAAACTACGTCATCGTGACGTCATCATCACTTTCTCAAGCTTTCAAGCAGCGAGTCATACAGCCAGCCAGCATCCACGGCTACTACGGGTATCCTGACCACCAGCATGCAGCGGACGCGCATTCCTGGTCATCACCCACAGCCTTCTCAGCAACCTTGACACAGCACACTGCACGGCCGGTCAGCAAGCAGAGACGCACTTCTCTCCTGGTCGACGCAGCTGCCAGCCACTACGCAGCACTGCACCACTCCGACTCACTGGAGCATTTGCAGCATCAACCCGACTCACTGGGGCATCACCGCAGACAGTTCCGACTCACCATGAACTATGCGGCATCTGGTTCCGACTCACTGGACCATTCCACTGGCCCGGCAAGCATCACAAGATGTATGGACGACTCAACCTGCTAGCGACCTCCGGTCTCGGAGGGGAGTGATGTTGCGACATCTATCTCGCCACATACGAACTAAATCCTGCATTGCGATATTAAAGTTATCCGAGCGATTGAACATGTATACAAGAACCCGACAACAACCGTCGGGTAGTAGCCCACCAGACACAACAGAACTTTACACCCTGTTCCTCACACTCCCCAAACTATTCTAAAGTTGAGCGCAACCAAATAATCTGGAGCAAGTGCAAGTTGGACTCGCGCACTGAGGGTTCCGTACACACTTATAGGTCTCTAAATAGTTCACCCGTTCGCCGTTTTTAACAAAAATTAAAAGAAAAAAAATGTGACGTGTAACAAATTTACGATTTCCGAATTTTACCCGTTACTTGTTCTATAAAATATTGCTTCTTTCAAAATTTCATTAATCCAGATCAACGGGAAATATCCTATAGGTTTTGATTCCCTTGCAAGTCGACATATGCGGCATAAACGGCCGTATCATTTGGTTGCGTTGACTTACAAGTGTGTTTTTTATACAATTCCAGGGGTTTGCACACCTGATTATTTGATAATAATTTAAATTTGACACCTCGACGCATGTCTAAGAAAAGGGGTCTTGGTAGACAGACAGATGGACAACGAAGTGATCAAAGGGTTCCTTTTTTGGTACGGAACCCTAAGAACGCGATGTCACCGTTATGATTATACGCCACCGTAATAATATACCCACCATAGCACATTTGTGAATACTTAGAATAAATGATTTCACAATTAAAGGTAAACGAGGTTCTTCACATCAATAACGGCGTCGTGGTCAATTTAACATTCACATTACCCTGCACGGTTCTGCAGTCTCGTGGTTCGTAGTTTCGTACCACACCTGTCTAGACGTGCTGACTTCGACACAAGTTAGGGGCTCCCCACATTACAATTGCGTTATTGGTGCGTACGACTCATGAATATAATTCCAACAAAACTAAACAAGTTGAATGATGTTTGAATAAAATACATTATGAAATCAAAATTCAAAAATTTGTGTACTAGAACTGAATCCAACTGTTTAGTTTAAAACACTGTAATTCCACCTTTTAACATCTTGCTAATCATATTGTATATACATCAGAATAACAAATAGGGTATAATATAAAACGATATAATATGATCGATATTAGTATTCCATATATTTAGCAATAGTAATATAATGCAAAAACTAAAATGTATTTGCATGAGCAATATTTATTTATTTAGGAAACATACAGTCTTTTACTACTCTAGTTACATACACAAATAGACCAAAATTGTTCCATTACTTATAAACAAACATACAATTATGAGCTATACTAAGAACTAGGATATCTACATCTACCCCAAAAACCATACGAAAACCAGAACCAAAACAAAACAAAACCAGATGTACTACATAAATGTAGTCAACATCTAAACTAAACCACAACTCATAAAAATCAAGTGAATCTAATATAATCATAATCAAAAGTAAGTAATTCATAATACATTTAACATTATATTATAACATACGCTCATTATTTAGTCTCTTGCCAATCTATACCAATATATCTATACCTATATTATAAAGCTGAAGAGTTTGTTTGTTTGGTTGAATTGAATAATTATTTTTGTGTTGAATAGTCAATTTATCGAGGAAGGTGATAGGCTATATATCATCACGCTACGACCAATAGGAGCGGAGCAGCAATGAATAATGTGGCTAAACGGGAAAAATATTCCTTTTGAGAGCTGCCGTTGCGTACGCTGCCTAAATGGTTAAAGTTACGCAAACAATATGTATGACAGAATTGTTCCCCTTTAAAAGTTCTAAAAAAAAGTCCGCGAGAGCATATATCTATCTCTTAAGGTTAACTCACCATAATTTTATTTATGGTAATCAAATTTGTTCTAAATAATGCATTATTTGAGAAGGTGTTTTTATAAACATTATATTAATCCTTATCCAAATAAATACGCTATCTATACCAACACCAATACTATAAAGCTGAAGAGTTTGTTTCTATGGTTGAACGCATTAAGCTATGGAACTACCAGTCCGATTCCAAACATCTTTTTGCACTATATAGCCTACTAGCTGACCGGGCGAACTTCGTACCGCCTTAGAATGAGTGACATACGAAAGCAGCGCCACCTACCGGGTCCAATTGTGAATCTAAACCATCCAGGGTGCCACCCAAACGTACACAAAAAAAAATCATTCAAATCGGTCCAGCCGTTCAGGAGGAGTTAGCTTACAACGAAAAGTGGCATTGATTTTCATATACATATATTGATTTATTAAGGAAGGCAGGGGTCGAAACAGTTTGGGACTCGAAAATACTGATTTTACTGACCAAAATTTACAGAACTTTAAATCCATGTCCAAATCCCTAACAGATATTTTATAGAAAATAGTGTCCTATATATAATGCCACTATAAAGCCCTGCACACTCTGGGGCGTCAAGACACGCGTCAACATGAGGCGTCGCGAGGCTCACTATACGGCGTCACAACGGGTAGCGAAGCTCAATATAAGGCGTCGTGACGCTCATCATAAGGCGCCACGACGCTCACTATATGGCGTCGCAACACTCACTATAAGGCGTAGCAACGCTCAATATAAGGTGTCGTGAACTCGTGACGCTCATCATAAGGCGTTGCAACGCTCACTATAAGGTGTTGTGACGCTCATCATAAGGCTTTTCGACGCTCCCTATACAACGTCGCGATGCTCACTACGCAGCGTCGCAACGCCCAATATAAAGCGTTGCGACGCTCACTATACGGTGTCGCAACGCTCACTAAAAGACGAAGGCGAAAGAATAGAAAGCGTTGCGATGCTCACCATAAGGCATCCACGTCGCGACACTCACTATACGGCGTCACGACGCTTTATAGTGGCGTTGCGACGCCGTATAATAAGCGTCACCTGACAAACAGATAGACGGACAACGTGAGGGTTTATATTTTCCTTTTGAGGTACGGAACCTTAAAAATTAATATTCGAATACCTAAAACTGACGAATATTTTCAAGCCTGCCACTCCCATAGCGGCTTTGTGGTGTTGAGTCCTACTGTCAAGCATGTACAAAGAATAACTAACGTAACTCTTTGAAGACACAGACATTTTACACGAAAATTAGTTTTTCCAAGTCTAAAATACTGACTTCACTAACTATTTTCAGAAAAAACGATACCGATACGATACCTTCAAAAAACTGACTTTACTGACCAGTTTTGACCCCTGGGACGGTCATAGACTTTATAACAACACGCTACGACACAGTAACTACAGGATGCATCAGAAGTCCGAAATAATACTTTGGGTACATATTCGGTAGGTCATATGTGGATGCTTAGTGAAGACAGTTTATACGTAACTATCATACTTTCCGAGTTCGAGTTATAGATATTTGAATATTTGTCACAAGTATCGTGTTCTGGCCTTTGGGTACACTATTCAATGAAAACTAACGACTAACAATATTCACAAAACAGAACATGAAAATTTAACATAGCACTCGAGATATCACAAGTTTTAGAAATCGGTGACGAAAAAAAAGTTGGAAAGCATGGTCGAATTTCGATCAAATTTTTATACCATTCAGTTGTGTACTCGATACTGATGCAACGTCAAAGTTTTATTTCGGACTTCTGAAACACCCTGTATAAGCGCGGGTGAAACCGCGGGCACAGCTAGTCATTTATAAACTATTTCAGCCACTTTCTTTTTGAAGCTATCTAAGGTTTCATAGAAAATGTTCACATCTTCGAGCTTATTGTTATAATATCTACAAGAGCGTCTCAAGTAGGAATTTCTAGCGTACTTTGTAGTGCAAGGTAAAATACGAAAGGTACATTTTGAACGTGAGGAGATTCTGGGGATATTAAGAGTAATCTTTTCGAGTAATGATTTAGAGTCAACTTTGTTGTTTATAATTTTGTAAAGGAAAACTTCGTCTAAGTAAATGCGTCTTTTTGCAAGAGAGTTAATTTTGTGTGTATGACGAGCAGTCTCGTAGTCAATAAAAATGTTCCTTGTGCGATATTCTAACGATTTCAGGAACTTGTTTTGTATTTTCTCTAGGCGATCAATATGAACAGCATATTGAGGATTCCAGACAACACTGGCAAACTCTAAAATGCCGCGAACAAATGAATAGTACAGTATCTTATATGTAGATGCTTGCTTAAATAGTTTAGCTAGGCGAAGTATCATACCAAGCTGTTTATAAGCTCTTGAGATAACATAATCAATATGCAAATTAAAATGTAATTTTGTATCTAGTATAACACCAAGGTCTCTAACTGTGTCCACCCGGTTTAACTTTTTACCAGAAACGGCATAATCGAAAATTATGGGGTTGTGTTTTCGGCCAAATGATATTATGTGACACTTTTCTGGATTTAGAAAAAGCTGTTTTTTATCGCCAAATCACTAATTTTCAAAGAGATGCGGACATCTATTTTGTATTGTTTTGCTAACCGCAAAATGACAAGATGTCTGTGTGGATACACCTTTCTGAAACAAGGCTGAGCATTACATTATAATGCATTGAAAAAATAATACACACACATTAAAGATACCCCTTTGTACATAAGGTTTTTTTTGGACAAAACATTGAGATTGTTATTATTTTTAGAGTCCGCAACCTGTCCGCATTGTCTACTACCTACTAACACTTTTTAACGTATACATTAAAAATAAGTTAAAAATTTTTGCCGGATTATTACAATTTATATGAGATTATAATAATATTTATAATGGCTAGGTACAATATATATCACGGTAGCTTTATTCCCGGTAACCATGACGTTATAAGGTTTATCTGATTAAGAATAGCAACCAGTATCATTGTTAGGAGCTTTGTGGATTAGCAATAGTACTGTCAATGTAATTCATCTAAGCATCTACCTTTAACGTCAGTTGATAACTGACGATAAATATTTTAATTTATATAATACAGCAGTGATAGCCTAGTCTGTAGAACGCCCGCCTTGATCTCAAGGGGTGCAGGTTCAAACCCCAGGGCTCACACCTCTGGGATTTTCGGATTTCATTTACAATAATGATTACCTCTTGCTGAACGGTCTAGTATTGAGGCAAAGGTGCTGCCTGATCTCATGGCGTTGCTGCTCCTGAGAATGTATTACTCACAATCCTTACTATTTATCATTTTGAAAAGAGTAACCATTGAGTTTCATACCGGCTCTTCTCAGTGGAAGCAGCATTCCAAACCGGTGGTAGAATCTGCATATTACTATACTACACGAATAAAAAAAAAATTGATTTGATTTGATTTGCCGGTGAAGGCAAACATCGTGAGAATACCTGCACGACTATAAAAAGGTATACCTTCGCGGAATACAGGCGTGATAATGCATTTATTGTATTATTTTATTTATTATAGTTAAAAACAACACCCTGCGCTCCATTACTCGCATCGCTGACGTGGGGACAAAATCTGCAAAGTTAAAGTGGGAGTGGCTGGTCACGTGGCACGTATGGACCCGCAAAGGTGGGCACACAACATCATTACAAATTGAACGTAGTACGTAAATTGAAGTAGATCAAAACGACGATGGCAAGACGATCTAGTCACCTTTGCGGGTAATACTTGGTCACAAACAGCACGATACCGTTGTATGTGGGGCATTAAAGGAGAGGCTTTGTTTAGGAGTGGGACTCGAAATATGAAAAAAAAAACGTTTAGCAATTATAACAACGCATAAGACAAAACACTAATTAGATTAACTTAAATTGCAAAATTCAGTACACAAAGGAAAACGTACATTTGTAATCCAGAAATTAACTAGCGGTTGATTAAAAAACATACTATTTATAAAAAGTAGTTCTTATAAACCTCGTTTATTGTTATTCATTTATACAAGATATAAGTGTAGGTAACAGTCGTTCTACATTTTACTAGAGTTATAATTAAAACTTTTGATTAATTAAAAGTTGTCGGATTTGATTCATCATCGGAATACGTTAGGTTGAATTAAATTTATTATACGTTCTTTTGTCATTATATAAATGAAAGGACTTACTGTTATAAAACTTATATAGTATCTACCAATTCGAAAATAGCGATGTTTTAGAATAAGTGAAAACGTGACAGTGAGATTTTTAAGCGATTATTGTGAGACGCTATCTAGAGTGTCATGGTCAGATTGTGACCATGTTTAGATATAAAAATCAAAGGAAGCGTGTTCGGCCCTGGCCGAGATAGTATTACACACATTCATTCACATTCACCCCACTAAACGAGTGATCAATATATCCAGGGTTGCCACTCTTCATGATTTTATAAAAACGAGTTTAAAAAAATATATATTTCAGTATTTTCAAGCGCGTTAAGTATTGGATTCCAATTGACTTTAGGTACTTGCTTATTTATATATTTATGCTGAATGTACATACGCATCAAAAATATCGGTATTGGCAGATTGTTCAAAATGATCAGAACAACTAAGTAAATGCTTAAAAGTAAAAATTGTATCTTTAGTATTCTTTAGTATTTAAATTGTATATTTTAATTAAGATTGATGTATAGATAGATGAATAGTAAAATGTAATAAACTGAGGGTTGGGTGGCAAACGCTACGCGTAACGTTTTGGGAAGGTCTCGACGAGGGACGAAGCAGGCATTTGTAATGAACTAGAGATCGCGTGCAAACTAATTCGTTTTTGTGGCACATTGTATGAAACACTTGTTTTGTGCTACGCTACACGACAAAACAATAGCCCTTGACCGTTTATCATAAACCTTAATGATCGAGATATAATTATACATTTTAAAAACTATAATCGCGTTTTATTTAGATACTAAATTAAATATGCAGGACAGATTTGGCCTTCTCAACAAGAGGCTCCATATCCATACAATTCATGTTTTCGACAAACGTGTCAGAAACAGTTATTGCCTAAAAGAACTATCAGAAAGTATGTTCTTGCCCCGTAGCCACCTTTGTCTGGATCACCTACTTCCGGTCTCCGGTGCGGCGCGGCGGCGTCGCTTTCGCCCTCCACCAGCCAGCCGGCGGCGCGTAGACGTCTAGTCAGACGTCATGCCTCGCTGCCTGAGAAAAATGTGTCTACTGATATAATACTATCAATAGCTTTAGAAATCGGCCCGTTAATACGATTGATAAAGAGATACGTAAATAAAGATACAAGTTAATTAGATACTATAGCAGTTTCTCGTGCTCAATACATATTAGGAGTTGCAGCATGTTTTATTTGGTCAGTACATAACTTCATGTTATGGCTTTCATGTGTGGCGGTTTTCAGGCATCAAACATGTATGTATGATATATTAAATAATTTCTTTGTTTTTATTGTTTGGTTAGTACATACTTACATGTACTACTATCTTTCTTTCCTAAAAGAATGTGCTATAAGCGTTAAGGATTGAAAGCTAGTGGCTTTGGATTGGCGAGTAAGAACGACAGTAATTAAATCCCTGCAGCTATTATATAAGTAGGTATATACAGACAGTTTTATTTTATCACGATCCGTATGCTCCCGAATTTTACCTCATTAATCCGGAAAGCAAGAATGATAGAGGATAGCTCGCTAGAGATAACGGAATCAGCAGCGATCAAGCGGCTTACTACACTATTTAGTATGTATTTACATACACGCTGTGATAAAGTCGTATTCATTCCATAAATAGCATAGCAGACTATTTCATCTAGCCTTAACATTTATAGAAATCTCAATCAATCTGCAAACCGCTTACAATGGCATTTTTATTAATGTAAGGAAATGCCAATAATTCCACTTTAAACCTACCTTATTTTTCATTCAAACGAAAAAAAATTAACTTGATTCATATTTATGTAGGTACCTACTACCTACCTACTTGCGTACGATATGCCAAGGTAAGTATTAGCATAACGGTAAGTATAAGAATAACTGTTTATAAAACTGAATTATTGTCACGTGAAACCTGTATGTAAAAACTATCTAATAATTCGTAAAAACTGCTTTGTACTGCCCCCAAAATCACTGCTACAAGGTAAAGCTGTTCTACCAACACTGCTTGTGTATGACCAAACTGAGCTTTCTTTAGCAAGCAATTTAATAATTGGTGTCCGAAAGGTCTCGTACCGTTAACAGGTGAATTTCCATTTAGGTAAACCGTCAAGGTTTTCGAAGTAGGCCATCATCACGAAACGCGTACAATTAAGTCACTTGAATGCGAATGCTTGCAAAGTTGCGACACATGGTAGGCGCCAGACGTCTAGACGGCCCGTCGCGTCACCTGAAGGCTCTCCAGGAAGGCCGCCGAAATTCCTCTCCCCGCCGCGCACCGCGCACCGGCGACGCGCCACCCGTTGTTATAGTAACTTACCTTAGATAATATATAATCTGGTACAGTTCACGCGTTAATCGCTACATAGGTACTACTTAAATGTTTTCAAAATATGTATTACATAATCGCGGTGACTAACTCAGAGCTTAACAATGAAAATTCATTGAGACACATCTGAAAATCAGGGTTGTCGTAAATAGGAACAAGTCAATAGAAAAAGTCTGTAATAGGAACATAAAAATGTTCCTATTACAGACTCTGGTAGTAATTTGGTTCAGCTATGACTGTTCCTGAAGCATTTCATAAAAAAACCACTCATAAAACCTTTGGTTGTTTTTTAAAGTAAGATTTTAATTTAATTTAAATTTTCTATTAGTTAAAGGGCCAATTTAATCGATCGAAATTGATGAAGTCAAGATACATAATATGGAAATAATTTTAACGAAATCAATTTAGAAATGATAAATGATTAAATGATCACCATTTAGAAATAAATTTATAATCTATTTTTGAAGGACTCTGATATAAAATGTAAAATCGTATTAGAAACTGTATTTCATTGATATTTCCGACGCCGTTTCCATAAAAGCTAGCAAATTTTAATTGGCCAAAACTGCGAGTAACCTTTGGGAATGTCATACTTTTCTCGGAACCATTACAAAATTGTATGTCATAAGTTTATTTCTTTAGTACTTACTATTATTATAAATGCGAAAGTAACTCTGCATGTGTGTTTGTGTTACACAATCACGCCTAAACTACTGAACCGATTTGAATGTAATTTGGTACAGAGATATTCTAGAGCCTACATATAAATTATAAAGGCTACATATAAATTCGGAACAGGGTTGTAAGGGGTTGAAATAGGGTATGAAAGGTTTTGTGTGATGACGTCGGCAAAAATTTCATGATTACTTTTGGTCGCGATAACTGACAACCACGCGGGTGAAGCCGCAGCAGCTAGTGTGTTATATAAGACACCAATGACTTAAGTCATTATTTATCAGACGGTCATAAAAACTAAAATAAGAGGTTTGATTAATAAAACGTAAAGTCACGATCCCGAACGTTACATCAGACACATTTTATTCATGTATTGCATCATTGTTTTACTGTAATATGACTGGTTACTGTTTATAAGTCTGTCTACCTACTGACATATAACATTCTGAATGTAAATATTAATAATATCTACAGCCCTTTTTAATGTCCCACTGCTGGGCACGGGCCTCCCCTCAATGCGAGGGGGATTCAGGCCATAGTCCACCACGCTGGCAGACTTCACACATCTATCGAGTACTAGTCAAGTTCCCTCAGACGTGCAGGTTTCCTCACGATGTTTTCCTTCACCGTTTCATAGCAAGTGGTAATCTCGGATGTAAATGAGATTCGCACATGAAACCCAGAGGTGCGAGCCGGGGTTTGAACCTGCACACTTTGATTTGCAAGGCGTGCGTTCGCCCACTCGGCTACCACTGCTATTTATGCTAAATATTAATACAAGAGATTTATTACAATTATTCGGTAAGGAAAAATATCGTGAGGAAACGTGCACGTCTATAGAAGGGCGTGTAAAGTTCACCAACCCGCACTGGGCCAGCGTGGTGGACTATGGCCCAAATCTCCCTCATATTGAGGGGGAATGTGCCCGGTATAATGGCAATAGGCTCGCCCCCTATATCATTGGGACCAAAATACATCGGCGAAGTGTGGGTGCACTGTAGTGCGCCTCTGCCCACCCCTTCGGGGAATACAGGCGTACAAATTACAAGTACATTACAATATTTTATCGTTGGTATTTTATTTAAAATTATTATTTAATTAAAATTATGCTGCGGGCTGTACTTATTTGTTCTATTTTATGAAATGACTCTATAACTACGCAAGGGTGGTTTAGATATTTGGAGACTAAAATTACAGCATTAATATTTAACATAGGCAGTTAACACACTTACTTGCTTAAAACTAGATAACATTCTCATAGACTCTATATTCTATGCCACCAACCTATAAAATAAAGTAGGTAGAGGTCTTTGGACTCATTTTCATGTCTAGACCGTTTTTCTCCAGGGTTCTTTGTTGTTAGGCTTTTGATATAATTAAATGCCTAAAGGCACTATTTTCTTTAGGTCTATGAATTACGTATATCTACGTTATTATTTGACTACGACTGACTGATTTTCAATATTTTTCAAGATTATAGTTTTAATAGGCGGTAAAGACCAACTCTGTAAAGTAACCTATGGTTACGATCTACCCGATGATGCTAGTAAGTACATATACGTGTAACTTATGATAAGGTTGATACTTTTTCTGTAAGTATTATACACTACTGTGACTTAATAAATAAATGTTAACAAGGAAATAACCTTATATTTATTGTAGTATTGATATACCTGTCCTTTGTTCGTTCTTTCTTTGTTAAATTCAACAAATTCTTCGTCATACGTTACGGCCTTAGTGTTCATTATTAGTTTAGTGTAGTTTAGTTTACAGAATCGATATCAATGTGATATATTAATTTTGATTTTCTGGCTAAAGCATAGGCATATGATAGGCATACAATCGTACCTACGTACGCCGCCAGCGTAGATGTAAGTCTCACTGCATGAACCGCCTTTCACGAAACGAAAGAAACGCAGATTATAATCTACCGCGTTAGCCTTGCACGAATATGTACACAACATACCTACCTACTCTTGGAAACTTTCCGAGGTATTTTACCAGCACTGAGTGGATGTTAAAATTGTTATTAATATAAATTCATGTTATTTTAACGTCTACGCAGGATATAAGATATATCGTTTACAAGAATACAATATTCAAGAGTGAAAATGTTTCCACCCGCAATCAGAAATGGTGTTGTCCTCATTAGCGGTTAGACATACCATAATATAACTGAGCAAACATTTGCCCAGACAAGCTGAAACAGTGTGCACACGAAGCGCATCAATGATATCGTCGTCTGCAGATAACGCGGTGTCGACATGGTTGATAATCGCCTATCGGTCGACCAACACACGTACATTTCCTCCCTGTGTACATTACATACCTAAACTATATCTATTTATCGATCAATACATTGGAACGACCGTAACTATCACATAATAAACGTCTAGTATATAGACACTAATTACGCAACGGTGATTGATGTATGTTACGATTGCAGGATGTACCTATATCCGTCAAGGTGTATTATACATTTTGAGTTCATCGGACTGCTTGAAAATGTAAAATGGTCTAAACTACTTATATTGCAGTAAAAATATGAGCAGATAACTTAGAATCGTATATTTCTTAGGTGATTATATATAAAATGTATATTGACGCGTAGATAGGTATAATTAGTTTACATAGATACTTGTTGTCTGTTTGTATTATTTTTTATAGCCTTTCCAACTAAGCTGATGCAACGTATTGGTAAGATTAAATTCACAATTTAAAATAAAAACACTTAACTATTTGTAGAGGTAACGCAACAAGCAATTGTTTGTTAAAATTATTTTACGGAACTACTTTTACAGATCTAATTTTCAAAATTCTATCATATATAAATGCTACATTATCTCTGCTCTGAGTTTATGAAATGAATATCACACGGCGGGTAAAACGGTAATCCGTATCCAGATGCACGGTAGCGCCTCCACATAGTTATGGTTGACGAAAAAATACATAATAATATTGGCATAATATCTAACAGCTGCGGCCCGCGATTTCACCGCATAATGAAATTTACCTTTTTCCAACTTTTGACCTTGAGACAACTTACTGTCATTGTTATTATGATATTATCTTTTGTTTAACATGTATCTTGCAACAATCATTAATCAATGTTTAACATCCATCAAACTCAACATTCAATCAAAAACGTTCAAATGATCAATAAGCAAACGTGTTTGTTGTTATTACTTGTAATTGATAATAATCTAAACATATATGGACAGGTCACGATGACGTCGAGGTTAAAGGCGCGCAGTACAGTTGGAAAACGATATTAAGAATAGAATAGAATAGAACACAGAATTAAGGCACATTTAATCGAGCTACCTACCTATTGAACCATCATTGCGAGAAAGTGTATTCATATTTGAAAATTAATTTATATTTATATAGTATTCCACAATGCATTACACATTCCCGTCGTTTACACGTAGACAGGTATAATTTTACTTTGTCTACTTATAATTACTTTAATCCAATAGAGAGAGAGCGATTTATATCATATTCATACCATGGTAGCTTCACAGAGGTCATAAATAGTAGAATTGGTAAAATTGATTGGTATGCGTCTGGTGCGGTAACCGGGCCATCGACTTTTCAGCCGATTAGATACCTACTCGGCTAGACGGCTGGGACCCAATTGATATATCCCTATCTTTAATAACATCCATAGATATTATAGCACTTGACCCATTTCCCATAGATAGAAGTTTATTATTTTTAACATTTTAAACGTAACTGTTATTGTCATTTTTTTAATTTAGCGTTTATACCATGGAGAGCCCGCATTTTTCTGGTATAACTGATTTCGCCATTGTTGTTTTCCTATATAGTTGTTGTATACTACAGGTACATGAGATAACAAACATGGCGGAAAAACCGCCGCAGAGCTACGAGTATACGAAGAGTGGAGTCGTTATGGGTACTCTATGGTGTATAGAAAGTAATATGACATCGATAGGTCGAGCTATTGCATTGTAGTTAGGTGGGCCGCCTTCGTAACTGGCAGGTTCCGGGTTCAATTACAACCCTAGTCATTAAACCATTTACGTGAGTACACTTCTAACACGAAAATTAAGCTTGAGTTGGAGGGCCTAATGTAACTACCTACTAATAATGTGATGACATCTTATTGCTTGTAACTTACATAGGAATTGCTCCATTCAATACACAATTTATATTCCGAACCGAACCCTCGCAGGATTCAGTGAGTAGTATTTGAACTAATACCATAAGCATCTTATGTTTGTCAGTAAGCGCGAGTTTGATTGAAGTGTCTCCGAGATTGATTGCACAATTGCAATTTATCGCATATATATCGCAATGTATCTATTGAGATATAATTAATAAACTTTATATGTAACTGCTTAGCTCTCGCAAAGTTTTACTCATGGCTGGTTGCGCAATTCACAATTAATTTGAAAATACAATGATAACTTTTTATATTTTATGAGATGCCTATCAAAGTGCAATTAGAATTATTCATATGCAGTGAGTCAGTATTTATTATGATTATAAACTATGACGTAATCTTTAAATGTTATTTTAATTTGACATTATCTACCTATTTACACATTGCCATGAATACTTTTTGTCGGTAAAGGGAAGATCTTCCTACCAGGCGGGTGGTATGCCTGGCGGGTTCCGCTACGCCCCATTGATAGTGTCGGGGAATTCGTATATAAGTTCAGATCGTTGAGAACTCTTGTACCGCGAGCTAGGATTTTCATAGTACTTTGTATGGCGGTTAATTTCGTACGCGTGGAGTTGCGGTGTGTCGGTTGTCACGCTATCTAGTAGCGATTGGCAGAAGTTCTGTTTCGTGGCGGTATATAGAGTGCGCCACAAGTTATATACGAGTATCTACTTACATCGACGATTCATGATTCTCTTCGAACGGGGTGTTCTGAGCGAGAAACCCAGGGTTAAATATGTGGTTAAGCCTTTACTTTAATAAATTAGACTGAAATAGATAAGTAATAATATAACTAAAATGTTAGCCACTTATGTTTTATCACAGAACACTTGGAGGCAGACGGACCTCAACTTCAGGTTCATTCGGAGGTTATCGTGCAATTGTGTTGTCTACGAGATTGACGATAACAGTAGATCCACTACGAGTAATAAATACTACAGAAGTTGCGTTATGCTAGTCGCTACATAGCGTTTCCGTCTCTATTTATACACATCGTGTCAATTCTATAGGTTGGAAAGTTTTGAAAAATAATAATTTGTGGGGCTTTAATCGAGGTAAAAAATATAAAAATGAATACACGGAAGCAAAACGTGAGGCTAAAAACTTTTTACAAAAAAATTAAACCGCCGAAAATATTAAAAAGCAAAAAATAATAAATCTTTTTTATTTAACCTTAATAACAAAGTTCTTAAACTATTGTAAGTATACCTAAGTCATTTTGAGTCGGCGCCAAACAATCAATGAACAATAAATTTAAAGAAATAACCAAATTAAATTATCAATACAACGTGAAATCTTCAGCCCTACATATTTTTTTTTTCAAATTTCTTAAAACACGTGTTTCTTTATTTTGTCTGTAAAATACATATCCAAAGATTCAGGTTGATCAAAAAATAATTTTGAAATTGTGTGACCTTCATTTCACCCCCCATTTCACCCCCAAGGGGGTTGATTTCTGATAATACTTTGAAAATGGGACCACTCTCGAAGAATTCCCTATCAAACCTCATCAAAATTTTTGAAATCGGTTTACTGATGCCGGAGATAAACGTGATCATACATAAAAAACAGATAAAAACAAAAAAATATACGCGTCGAATTGAGAACCTCCTCCTTTTTTTCTCATCGGTTTAAAATACGTTTTGCCGATTACTTTATTTTTAAGACTTTTGCACAAAGTTGTACAAAGGCGGACTTAATGCCAAATTATTAATAGTGAAGCCAGATAAATTATCCCAAAAGATATAGGTTCTACGGGATAGATAAATCTATGAGCCGCGGAAGTAACTTGTGTACAATATTTGTGAAGCAAATGGAATGATCGTTAGGTAGTCGAATACTTTTTAGCATTAAACATTTTACGTGGACGCTAGCGATTAGTGAGCGTAAACACGTATACAACTAATAGTAGAGCTATTTAACGTATACCTTTCTAGTTAAAGAAAGCGTAATGCGGCTCTTGGAATGGTACTCTTGATAGTTACAAGTTACCTTTGGAGATAGAGTTATAGAATAGAGTATATTAATAACTAGCTGCACCCCGTGACTTCGTCCTCGCGTAATTTAGGAACCGCAATTATTTTGCCTAATTAAAGTACCCTGAGTTACTACTTATAACATCAGGTATTTGCCAGTGAAAGTCCCGTCCAAATCAGCTCAGCTGTTTGCGAAATTACCTGGAAAATGGATTTTATATTTATCGGTTGTGATAAACACAATTTAATTATATTTATTTTAGTCTTGTAGAATCAACGGTTCAATACGGTTGCATTGCATCCATATAACCGAACCTTACTTGTGTCCTCAATACATTAATGACACGCCAAGTCACGCATGCCGCGCACAATCGAAGTGTGCTATCTCTACATTTCGCCATAGTTAGGTCACCTCGTTTCCCATTCAAATCCCAGTGTATTCATATCAATGACAGACAGCCATATTGTCACGAGTCTGCCTGATAAACATCACAACTGTTTACTTATCAGTATACAAGATTGTAGGCCTCAATTTAGAAACAGGAAATTTCTGTCGCGTACCATACGTTTATAAAAGAAACATTTACATACAACGAGCTGCTATAATTAAGTAGCTGTTATAATTAATTTATTTCATCACAATACCTATGACATTTATCATTTGTCACTTTGGTAGACAGATACAATATTACGACAGACAGATAACGCACGTCTTGCAAATCAAAGTGTGCAAGTTCAAACCCCGGCTCGCACCTCTGGGTTTATGTGCGAATCTCATTTTCATCCGAGATTACCACTTGCTTTGAAACGGTGAAGGAAAACATCGTGAGGAAACCTGCACGTCTAAAGAAACGCGTGTGAAGTACACCAACCCGCACTGGGCCAGCGTGGTGGACTATAGCCCAAAAATCTCCCTCGTAATGAGGGAGAATGTGCCCGGTATAATGGCAATAGGCAATACATTGGGACCAAAAATACATCGGCGAAGTGTGGGCGCACTGCAGTGCACCTCTGCCTACCCCTTCGGGGAATACAGGCGTGATGATGATGTATACAATATTATATTTTTGTATCAGTTGCTCTGAGGTAGAGATTAATAAATACACATATAAGTACTTATCTGGTAAGTATACAAATTCGAGATCATTTTTTATTTCAAATGAGTCAAATCTTTTTTCTGGTTATTCCCGTATGTATATACTGTATGTATACACCCGATTCTTCGGCAATACTTTAACTAATAAAACGCCGAACTTGGTTAAAAAGGCACATTTTTTTCGCAGCTTGTATGTCTCTTTTCCCTACATCGTAATTAAATGTACTGCAATGTACTGCGTAATAAATATCTACTGTGTACTACGTAACAATGTACTGCGTAATATTTATACCTTGCCTGATCACAATAATTATGATTTATGTTCTTACTTCGGTTAGGTAAAGGCGCTATGTGATTATGTACATAAATATAGATCGGTATGTACTTGGCGTTGTAGTCAGGTGATTATTTCGGGGCATGGGCCATGCTAATGTCAAAGAAAATACTTACATCCTATTTAAATATTGATGCAAAAAAATTGTATTTTCAAAAATATTTGTTTGTCCCTACAAAGTTTCCGAATAATTCTCCAAACTGATTGAAATGCAAATGGAAATCGATTTGCCTTGAAAAATAAAGGACACTTTCGGAAAATAGTTGCGGCATGGCAACTCTGGTGTAGACAGGTGGTGAGTGCGGCGCGCGCGTCTGTTGGTGGTGGTGTGGCGCGCTGAGTCACGCGGCCGCCGCCGTCTGGCCGGGCGGCGCGCGCGCTGCGGCCGCGGCGCGAACTAGGCCCGCGCCCTCGCCCCGACCTTGTCTCGACACGGATTTATTGATGCGTCACCGCGAGACACGCCGCGCGTCGAGGTGTACTCCCGTTTCGCGATGATCGATGGCTATTTTGTTTTGAATAAAATTTCAAATACCTTTTGAGTTTGACTGTTGTTTGAACAAAGCTTAGTTTTCTAAAGAAGTATTCACAGTTGCTTTGCAGAACATCCACGTTTTAGTCCTACTTTATATCTTTTCCAGCCTAATGCAATCAATGTAACACTTCCATACGCGAGAGGGGATTTGGGATTCAAATAAGATTTTTTAGTAGAGCACGCCAACTGAGTTCGGATTGGTAGACTTAATTTTGGTTTGGCTGTCTTCTATTGGCAATATACGATATTTTACTCTACTGTAACTTGATATCTTTATAATTTTTGTTAAATGCGTTCGCTTTTCAGTCTCCTAGAGGGAAGTTAGATTTTCAGAACTCACACGTATAAACCTTTTTATAATCCGGATGCTTAATTATGGGTGAGCCCTTTTATACTCTCGGATATAGTGTAATAATTAGTTCAGTTTAATGATAATGGAATTTTATAGTAATGTTTAATTTTTTTTTCATCATCATCATTCCCTGGGTAGCCCCCGTCTCCGGTGCTACGCGGTGTTACGTGCGGGCTTTCGCGGTGGAACCGATTAAAGTAGCGGCCCGACAATTTGTTCCACATAGGATCGCGTTCGTACGTACGTAATATAATTTATTTGCGATTATGTCAAGTACGTTACGCTTATTACTCATGGTATTAACTGACATAAGCTTGACAGCAGACGACACAATTCGTGGGATTAATCTAACAATAGACACCTAGAACTAGTGTCAATACGGTCGCCAATTTCCTGGTCTAGAGACGCAATTAAAATACTTCTGCCTCACTTATTCTCTACATAGTTAAGTCGAGTTTAATTTTAACTCTCAAATTGGTATTAAATCATGCCTGTATTCCCCGAATGTGCACTGTAGTGCGCTCACACTTCGCCGATGTATTTTGGTCCCAATGTAAAAGGGGGCGTGCCTATTGTCATTATACCGGGCACATTCTCCCTAAATACGAGGGTGATTTGGGCCATACTCCACCACGCTGGCCCAGTGCGGGTGGTGAACTTCACACGCATGTCTATAGACGTGCAGGTTTCCTTACGATGTTTTCCTACACCGTTCAGCAAGTTGTAATCATTATTGTTGAAAATTACATTGCCTATGAAAATGATCTCAGAGGTGCGGGCCCGGGTTTTGAACTTGCGCCCCTTACGTTCAACGCGGGCGTTCTTGCCCAAGAGGCTACTACTGCTTATAACTTTATACACTAGAAAAGTTGAGTCGCAATTCACTCGTTTTCAAACAATGTGTCTTTTTAACCAAGTCTTATACACACATATTGCATTTTATAAAAATAACCCGTACAAGGCGTTTATTTATAGAATGTCAGGGTAAGATATTTTAAATATCATTATGACATTTAAGATTGTAGTGGAATCAGTAATATAAATTGTACGGAAACCTGTCTAGCGGCTCATGAAGTGGCATTATGACAGTAGTGGTGAGTGGTGGGTGCCAGACGTCTAGACGAGCCGTCGCGTCGCAACGAAGGCTCTTCAGGCGGGCCGGCTCTACAAAACTCTACAGTATTGGCCACTATTTGCTCTACTTGCAAGAGTGCAGCTAAGGATCCATATGTTAAACAAGACGTGTGATCAGCTCCTATTGACTTAAATATGTAGTTATTATTTATGTTATCAATAAGTTTGTCTATGTATGTAAAAATTAATCCCTATTTCCCTTGTTCACGCCATAACTTGAGAACGACTTTACCGATTTGGTTTTTTTTTTAAATTCTTTGTAGAAGGTTCTTATATTCTATTTAGGTACAATATTAGGGTCTGAGTAATTTTACCAAATACAAAATATAATAGGCATAATTGTAATGAACTCGTCCCTGTAATACATCCTTTCCCGAAGTGGGCGATAACGCCCCCTTGTGGGCGCTGCAGGCCTAAAGGGGGGCGGTAAGATACCCAGAAAAAAAATGAAGGCGTTGTGCAGGGGCTTGGGGGGAGATCTCAGCGCCGTTGTGTACTACCTACTGCGCTTAGGTCTCAAATTAAGTCTTCCGGGCTATAGTAAAAGTCTCTTTTAGAATGAATGTTTAATCTCCTCTAATATAGTTTACAATAATCAATTAATTTAAATTGACGTTATAGTGGTTTTTAAGTAGGTGAAAAAATGGGGGTGCTAAATAATAATTTATTCTCAAAGTGGGCAGTATACAAAATAAGTTTGGGAACCGCTGCTGTAATACCTACTCGGGCTTTACACATCGATTAACTATGGAGGCACTAAACTTCACTTCACTTTACTTTACGGGAATCGAACCCACAACCCCTCGGTGCAGTGAACGGAGCGGCCTAAGCTCAAACCACTAGACCCAGCCATTTGCAATCTATGTCGAAATAGCACAAATAGACCAAAGCTTAAAAAGTCAATTGAACCTTTTCGTGGATTCCGTCCTAACAAGTACAACTTGTATTTTTTCGATGTATCTTATCGTTTAGTTTTAGAGGTCGTAAGGCTCCAAGTAAGATGGTCATGACGGCGATTACAAACTTTGAGATTACGAGTGCATTCGCGACGTCAATGGACGATTTATTTGAGAAGAGCAGCGGGCGACGGGACATACATTAACGTTCATTCTTTCCAACGTCGAATAATCCGTACAAATCCCGACGGGTAAAGATAAAACCGCTACAGCTTCTAGACTACATATATAAAAGAGTACATCGTTAAGAATTTGCGGAAGAAATAATCACGACGATTCTCCATAGCTTTGCCATAAATAAACTCGGCGAACTTCGTACCGCCTTAGAATTAGTGACATATGAAAGCAGCGCCACCTACCGGGTCAAATTGTGAATTTAAACCATCCAGGGTGCCACCCAAACGCATACTAAAAACACATTCAAATCGGTCCAGCCGTTTAGGAGGAGTTCAGTGACATACACACGTACAGTAGAATTATATATATAAAGATAAATATCGCTCGACAACACATACTCATCTATGGTCCCAAACTAAGCAAAGCTTGTACTATGGACACCATACAATGGACTGGTGACGATCACAGTTACACCCAGACCAGGACAAATTCCGAAATTTACCACTAGCGGGAATAGAACCCGCAACTACCTGGTTCAGTGAACCGAGTGGTCTAAACTCAAACCACTCCGTGGATATGTATACATAGTGTACAATTGTATATTATAGTTTATGACAAGTTTATTTTGACATTATTGTTGGAATCGGGCGTAATATTGCGGAAATCCAATGGATTATATATAAAAATTATATAACAATTGTAGAGAAAGGGACCCACCACTCACACTCGGAATTGTCAGAAATTCCAAATAAATTTGATCGATAATAGAGGAAACCACCAAGACCGAACTCCCTGTCAATCGAGAGTCAGTATGGCATAAGTCATGGACCCTAACAATGAGCAGGAACAACTGACAGGGAGTTCGGTCTTGTTGGTTTCCTCTATTATCGATCAAGTTTCTCTACAATTGTTATAACTTTATTTTGTTCTACAGCGATTTTTATTGAGCTGCTATTGACGTTTAGTTCATAATGATTATACATTACAATTCCGGTCGGATTTAACGCTAGTGGATACGGGTGGGTTGTGAGGTGAAGTGAGTCCGCGGGGTGAGACGGAGAGGGGGTGCATCGCTGGGTGCACCTCGGTCGGTGTGCAATGCACTCAGGGCGTCGCCACGTTGTCGTCGCCCGCCACCCCGACTGGCCATTGCCACCGATTTCACCAGCAGTTACGAAATCTTTGTATTACGTTATTCAACGGACATGTAGAGAGAAATCCAGTAAAGGTGTTCATTATATAGCATTGGCCCTTGCGCGAACATGATATTATTACTACTTGCGATACATGCATATTACCTATATCAAGGTACGAGCAAATACTCTATTGAAGACAAGACAAAGAATATGTTTTTACCAAGTAGTCATTGTCTTTATCTTTTATACATGTTAAGGCGTCTGTTAGTGAAAACGTGTATAACATTTTTATTTTTTTGCTATTATTGCTATATATTTTATATAAATATAAATTATATTTTGCTATATATTTTAGCGCAACTCTGACCGCGTATTTTTTTTACATCACGCGTTCCTCGAGGTCCCGGACGGAGCATCTAGTAAAAAACAATGCTTTGCGAGCAATCCAGTCCTAATCCTAATGTATTACATAGATAGATAACTCTTTATAGTCAACTACATATATGATAAAAAAAAAAGTGTTACAATGGGTGGCCACTAAAAATGATCTCTACCGGGCAACCTTTGGATGGAGAGGAATTGAAGAATTTGTATTAACGACGGTTATAGATGGAGAATAAAGTTGTAACAACTGTAACTAATAATCTGGCTGCGTTGATTTTTTTAAAAACTTAATGCACGTGGAGCTCCTAAAATTCTTTTTATAATGTATCCACTTCTCATATCAGTGAGCTGTGTGGACTGTGAACAGATTGTGAAACGCGAGGTCACCGCCCTGGCTTGTGGTTGGGACTCAGAAAATTGTCGAAGTCGCTTCAAAACGTTTTATGCATGTTTGACAGAGCTCGCGATGCATTCTGCTCGCGAATAATTCCGTAATAAAAAACTCAATTTATCGTTACTTCTCTTTATGTGCATTTAAAATATTTGGAGATAAATAAGCATATTTGCTATCGAGAATAATTTATTATAAATTTATAAAATAAGATATTAGAGTTAAGCAGCTTACCTATACCCGTTATTTTTTGACATTTAGAGATATTTATTTTAAAAATGTTGAAGATTTGAACGTATCTAATTCATAAAAAAATGAGCAAGCATTTACTTTTATCACTGTCTAAAATTACCACGAAAACAGTCATCAATTTGCTTAAGGTTTACTTATTAGGACTAAGTAGTTCCTCCTTTTGAATGTCAGTATGTATGTACTTATTATAAGTATGTACCTATAACAGGAAGGTAAATACACAAAAAGAAAGTTAAAAATAACAGTTTTGAGGTAGAGTTTTCCGTTCCGTTCCGGTTGCAGAACATAAGAAGAAAGGTAAATAATTATGCAGCAATTAATCAATAAGTGTACTTACAGTAGACCGTAGTCCTAAAGAAAATACGCAATTAGACTTTGGAAAAATACATTCTGGTTCAAATACTTAGCAGTCCTAATAAGCGGCACAACGGATTTTCAAGCATTTTTTTCCAAATGTAAGATATTTTTCCATTAAAATGTTTTATAACTCATGGTTTCGCTCGTTTTATTTGTTTACATTAGCGTCATTAGACTTACGTCAGTACCTATATAGCATTCTAGTTTATTCATAGTTTGTATGCCAAAAAGCACAACAAAAGTAAGCGAAACGAATAAGTAATATTTATGAAGCGAGTTTGCCTGAGGAGCGGTAAGATGGAAGTCCTGTTTGGTCAGTGTCGCGTGAAAATTGGCGCCGGGCCGGATGCGGGCTAAAACACCAGTCTTGTAGTTGCACCGGCAGTTCCCCGCCGCAACCCTCCCTGCCTCCCCAAACTCCCCATGCAGATTCCATTTTGGTTGAAAAATGTACCTACTTAGGTAAGTCTCTACACCATAACTAGTAGGTACCTATAACTCTAACTTAACTATTTATAAATGAGAACAATACCTATGAAAAATCTTAATTATCAATCGATTTGAATACTTTAATTCCATCATTGAAACACAGCACGCTACCTATAAAGACGTAAGTAATGCTAACTAGGTCGGTACTACCATTATAAGACTTATTATGTTACTGTAAATGAGGGATACCTTATAAACAAACAATACCTTTATAAGTTGATAAGTATGTAAGTAGATGACTATCTACCTATTTTGTTCACAATGTTTTACAGAAAATTGCACTTGTCAGGTGCATTGTTGTTTTGTTGTTCTCAACTCAAAGGTTGTTTAGTCGAAGACCCTTGGGCACCTTGATGCGTCCTCTGAGCCCCGGCGCCCGGCACCTTCCGAATGACTCAAGTTTATTTATTAACTGAAGATAATTGGCATTATGACGCATCAATATAATGACAAACAGGCCTTAAAGCCCACTGGGGCGTCAGCGCTTGCGCGTCAAAATGTTTTATGTCGTAAAAGCCACAATCCTACGCGTCATAATTCGCTCACGCTGTCAGTGTTATTTCGTTGTAGAATGAACGTTTTCTGTATGTCAATATAGTTCGTTTTGCTATGGCAAAACAATTGACCCGCGAGGGTTGAAGCCCCAGTGTGCGGGAGGCCTTATGGTTTTTTGTATGTTTTGGCATGAAGGCGTATTCTTGAATACGGGACTTTGAATCATCCTTTGCCTTACCTTGTCCCATTATGGGGTCGGCGCAGTATGTCTTTTTTAACCGGCATCCAAAACCGTACCTATATATATTTTTCTTCTTCATACTGACATTCACTTCATCTCATCTCATCTCATCTGACTTAGAATAGACAGAAGAAAATCTTTGGATGTCCTGAGGCGGTCAATGTAATTGCTGCGTAAAACAACAATCGTGCAAGAAACATTTTAAAGTGTCTAACGCGTGCATAACTTAGATATTATTTTATACGTGAAATTGGAATATGTATTTAATTGTTCTTATTATAACCTGTGGTATTTCCACTTACAGTTCACTTGCCGACGGCATTTTATGTGAATCGATCATATTCGAAAGCTCTTGAAATCTTTGGTCACCTGCATACCGATGCTTAATAAAATAAAAGCAATAAAGTCAACATTTTTGGCGATAACATTCAACCTAATGTAGGTAGGTACACTTTATTGCAAATGCTGTGCCGTGAATGCAAATGACTCAACGAAACTTTAGTATGGATACATACTGGCATAATGGCTCGCTCGGGCCACGACGGATGACTTTACCCCAATTATCACTACAAAGTGAAACCGAAAACGTAAGGTCTGTTTAACTGACAAGTGTACTATATTATAGGTTGCTTTAGAAATATATCTATAACTAAAAACGCAACGGTATTAACCGAGTCATAATAAGAATATGAAGTTCATTAAATGAACTTGGCATTACGTTCGGGAGTCTATCCACCTAAATGGAAAATTACCAGAGTTAACCCAACACCTAAAACGCACGTCAAGTCGGTAGTAGAGAAGAGCCGTCCAATTGCGAATTTATGTACTCCAGCTAAAATGCTTGAAAGCATGCTTCACAAGCACATAATATACTCACAGGTCCTGCAATACTTAAGCAATGAGCGGTTTCAGAGGTCAAAAGTGAGTTAACAGTAATCTGCTGACACTATTTGACTACATCTCGGCCGGAGTAGATAGAGGTCTCCAAGTAGACGTAGTATTATATTTTGACTTTCGGAAAGCGTTCGACAGAGTAAACAATGACATTCTGTTGACTTAACTTTGCTCAATGGATTTTGCACCATTTTTATTAACGTCAGAATATCCCTTATGGATACCCTGCCACCTCGGGGTAAGTAGCAGGGTTATGTGGGATTCCCAGCAGAAGGCCGACGGCGGATGGTACACCGCCCCGATACAATCGGAGGATGCTCCGATTGTATCGGGGCGCCTCGGGATCGCTTTAGCATGCACCGCGAAATGGGTTTTGCACCTCGACTTCTCAAACTTCTCTCTGGCTATCTACGAGATCGACAGCAGTACATGAGGGTGGCCATTTATTAGACCGCGTCCTACCACACAGCCTCCGGTGTCACTCATAGATCAATTCTTTGACCTCTGCTATTATTACTGATGGTAAACGACCTTACTGATGTTCTTACACATGCTTGTTGTATAGGTATTATACGAAGATGACTTGAAACAGACTGCAGCTTTGCAGCTTTGCATCGAGATATTGATGCTGTGCGTAAATGGAGCGATGACAACTAAATGGAATTAAACCTTAATAAGTGTCATGTCTCACACCGACCACCGTATGAAGCCATATTATGTAAATAAAATTTATAACATTTGCTTTAATATTGCTTTTTACGCATATATTTCTTCAACTAAAACATTTTATAATTAATCGCTTCACGTGCAATGCCGCATAAGTCAAGTGGTCCATTGTTAGCTAACTGCCTCATAAATAAAGTTTACCTATGAGACAACCGGGCAATAACGTGTTATCTAGGTGCCTACTTACATTAGAAACTGCACATAATGTCTCAGTTAGGTATAGATCTACATACATCAAATATCGCGTGCATTCTTGTCACAAAAAGTGGTCAATGTTATTGAGTACAAATCGGTCGTGGTCGCTTTGTGGTGACTCGTTCGAGACGACGACCGTCGCCCTTGCGCTGACACCGCTGACACACGTATGACACCTCTAATCATTGCTGCTGATTATGCACTTATGTAGTAGACATATACTCATAATCATTATCGCACTCCGAAGTAGACACTCATTTTTATGTTCAGTAATACCTACTTAAATGTATTAGCAATGCGACAATTTCTTTGTTACAATTGAGCAGAGATTGGAATTTTTAATATTTTATGGAATAATTAAACAGAAAGGCTTATTACAATGGCGTCGGAAGTAACAAGTAGCTGTCGGTTTACGGGAATACGACGGCTGCTCGTATGAACGCTTTCATAGATAATGTTCTGCCACTCCACATCCGTTAATCGGCCAGCCGAAACAAGAACCAAAACAAGAAGATGAATGAACATTTCCAAAGTGTTAATACAGTTTATTTTGGTATGGAAAAAAAATTGACGCTCGATGGTCGACGCCCCAGTGTGCGGGAGGCTTTATTATTTGAATTCACCCTAAGTGAAGCATAAAAATAAAGTGGGTGCATGAGCATCGTTGTTCTCCAGCCTGCACGTGGCGGTTGGCGAAGGGCGCGGGGTCGCGCTTGCCGGTCGGCGCGCGGCGGCGAGAGGGCGCGATGCAGTGCCCTTGCCGCGGACTCTCGGTGCATGCACCCTTGCAGACAGTGCACACTCACCAAGCTGACTTCATTTATAGATGTATCTATCTATAAGCAAACACTGCGAAATTGCGCTACGTTTACTAAACATTGGCATACAATCGATAAGTACCTATTACAAAATATTGATCACCCAAAAATATATAAATAAGATAAGAGTGTAAGACGAGTGTAAACATGAACCTAGATAAATAGTCTATTAGCCATTCTATATGTCTGTGAGGAGAGTAGGCACCATTATTTTATTAAATAGGTAAAATAGAGTCGTGATAAACGTTATAGTTTTACCCTTTACAAATTTGTTAAGGTGCCTTCAAATTTGTTTGATATTTATTGTTCGGTGAGTTGCTCTTGTTATTTTTGTTGCTATAGTGGAACCAAAACAACAGACGAATAGTGCGCATTAGGCTATCTTATCACTAAGTGCGATCTCGTCCAGATAACATTTGGATTTTTATTTTTACTTTAGGAAATTATACTCTGTGCATTGTCAATATCAAAAAATACTAGGCAGATAAACATAGAGCTATGGCTAGTACATGGATAATGTTTGTAGAGAGAATATCAATGTGTTGGTAGACTGAGGACACGGTTAATATAACCGTGCTGAGGACATCCATTCCCAAATAGGAATATGCAATTTGTCATCACTTATAAATCGTTCGGTAGTTGAAAAGTGAAGTCAACTTTTGACAATAATAAGGGTGTGGTTAATCTTGAGCTAGCTAGATTCATTCGTCATCTTTATCATTTCCATCATTTATTAATTTTGTTGTTGCTGACACTTTACCCGCTAATTGCGGGTTCAGCGATTTAAAGATAATCTTTAGTCGTTGCAATATTTAATGCTCGTCTGTTGTCCCGTCAGGCTCCCCGCCCCTGTCCCCTCGCCCCGCCCAGCACCCCGCCCCACTTGCCTCCGTCGCGTCGTGATGCTGCATATCAATGACGTTATTGACTTACAAGTCCAGCCAAAGCGGGAAAACCGTAGTTTTTCTTACTCATCATAATCCTTAATTTTGCTGGCTTTTTTGGTGTTGCTTTTTAATATTATGTTACTGAATAAAAAGCATGTGTATGTGGCCACTTCCAACGCCATTAATGTGGCTAAATTCAAAGAAGATGAGAGGATAAGATACTAGTAGGCGAAGACGCGTGTTCCGATGGACAAAACAAATAAGTAATTGTGGTAACACTTTAGTCACGCTTCAATGTGTTTTAGAGTGTCTTCACATGATTTATTAGGATTAAAATGCTCATTTAGTAACCTAAAGAAAATAAATCGTCCTTTTGGAAATAAAATTTATTAAAAGTATTACCAAGTATCTATATATGATCTGAAAGCTAGGAGTTATAATACGTCCTAGTCTGAAAGACAACCATCTATTAGGTACTCGAATATCGGATCGTACACATAAGAAGATACAGTACCTGCTTAGGTATTGAAATAAAGGCAATAAGCTGAGAAACTGCCAGTTGCGTTGTGCGGTGAAGCGCACGCGCAGCCCGCGACATGCGTCGTGTGGCAAGTACAACACGTCCTGCAAATTGATGTCAACGCCTCCTTGAACCCTCGCTTCACGAATTTAATTCACAATAAGTAACACCACTTTTGTATGCGTCCGCGCACAATACCTATTCAGATTTATTGAGGAGCTGAATCGGTAATCGGCTATCTGTCCGGTCGGTCACCCTACATTATTAATGCATCGCCAAAAGGATACATTTTGAACACACATTTGGAACATTGTATACATTGATGTTGATGCACTCAGAATTGTTATGAGTTTATTCAGCTCGATTTCATCCTGTTTGTGTTTGCCAATTTAATTAAAGTGCATGCAGCCGAAACGTATGCATGCATTCACATACGAAGCAATGTGTTCAAAAGTCATTCAGACTTAGTTAAATGCAACATTAAAAAAAGAAGTACCTTCAAAATAATATAATTTTAATAAGTTTATACCTACCCCTTTACTAATTTAAATAATAATACTAATAGGTATATAGATCCAAAATAGTCCTTTACAATAATACGTGAACTGAGGTTAAGTATAGTACTGAAGTATTTATTAATTTTACGCACATTCCAGAAATCAAATAAAATGGCTAATGTAATTTTTAGCAGCTAGTAGTTTATCCAACAAGTCTTGGGTTTTCTTTAATAGATTCGTGATTTCAGCAATTGAAGATGACGGAATTTTATCTTTAAGTTTAATTAAATTGCTCTCTTCATTTTCAATAGCATGCGTGATCTCTTGTTGTATCGGCGTTAGGCCTTCAACGTACGAGTTGATCGCATCACGATTATGTAACTTCACTTCTAATTCATCAAATAATCGCATGGAATCATCATTAACGCCCTTTTTTTTGACATTTGATTCCGAGTGAATTAACTCGTCTATAATGTCAAAATCTGGTAGCAACTTGCGATAGCTTTGCCGCCACGTCAGAGGTATTGCTAAAATAATACGTGCAAAGGAGTCATCTCTTTATCCCTCCATCTTTATCACCCATTTTTAGGGTTCCGTACCCAAAGGGTAAAACAGGAACCCTATTACTGAGACTTCGCTGTCCGTCCGTCCGTCCGTCCGTCCTCTGTCACCAGGTTGTATCTCATGAACCGTGATAGATAGTTGAAATTTTCACAGATGTTGTATTTCTGCTGCCGCTATAACAACAAATATTAAAAACAGAAAGAAATAAAATATTTAACGGGGCTCCCATACAACAAACGTGATTTTAATGCCGTTTATATAGATAATGGTACGGAACCCTTCGTGCGCGAGTCCGGCTCGCACTTGGCCGGTTTTTATTTATAATGTGTATTTATTGAATTTGCTCTTGTTATTAATGACACTGGCTGAAATACCCGCTAATCGCAGGTGGAGCCATTCATCATCTTATTCGATTAAATTTCATTATTACGTAAAAAAAGAAGAAGCATACGTGCTATCCTTTTTTTTTTGATAAGTGCTAAATTATATTATAATAAACATTAGCTTACCCTGTCTGTTTTGTTTTCTTCTATCACAATTAGCGCAGAATTTCCTGTATATCTCGAGATCCATATCGAGATCAATTAATTGATGTTCGATATCCAAATTATTCTTCTTAATGCTCTCTAATTCCTCAGTAACATTGTTGCTCTTTACATACTTCCCGAAGTGATAGTAGTCATCTTGTAAACTCAATAGGTCGTACATGGTTGTGCCAAACTTTACAATTGCTATATCTTTCAATCTTCTTTTCAAGTTTTCAAACCTCTCGTTGTACATATTATCGCCATGTTTAAGTTTCTCACGAATCATTTCCTCGTTATTTTCTTTGTATTGTAATAATCTATCGTAAATGGCACCATAGATATGTCTCAATTTGAAACAATAACGTGTTGTTGAGTCAGTATTACGCAGAATTAATTCCGTATCTTTTTCTTCTATTTTGGGTCCTTAAAATTAAAATATAAAATGTTTATTATAATAATAATGGAATAAACCTATAAGGAAAAAATTTCATTTCAAATATAAATTAAAGAAAATTACTTGTTACCACTCCTGATATTTCGCAATTCAATTGGCATATTTCTTTATATTTATCGAGTAAATCAAATGTCTTGTTTGCGCGGTCACTAACTATGTGAAATTGTTCTGCGTGAGTTAAATACTTCTGCAATTTAACATAAACATCTTCCACACTAGGCTCAATACGTTGACGTGTATCTGCTATAATTTCTAATATATGCATTACATGATTGGGTCGATCTTCAAAATCAGTGATAAAATCTTCAAATTTCTTGACATATTTATCACGTAATTCTTTAGCTTGCTTGTAGTAAACAACATTGTTGGTTTCAGTAACATTTAATTGTCCTTCAACATAATGAATCATATCCACAATATCGTTTCTGGTCCACGAGCTTTCCTCTTCGGGGCATAATTCTTGGGACTCGGCAAAAGGACCTAAATAAATAAGAACCACTTGTTAAATACATAACAACCAAGCAATCCATAAATTATACTTCAATATTTATAGAAATTTCAATCTATGTGACTAGTTATTAACCATTCACAGTGACACATTTTGGAACATAACTGAGTTGTAACGCCTGTGTCAAAGGACTGTAACTCTCTATAAATAATAAGGAAAGAGAATGATTAGGTAAATTTAAGAAAATGATTAGGTAAATGTATTTTTTGTTCAATATTTATTCACGAGATAAAATTAACACTTACTTGCAGTTATAGTCTCAGCTGTCAAAAAATCGGGATCGTCATACCAAGGATGATTAGAGTCATCAAAAAAATTTGACCAATTGTAGAAATTAAACCAACAATGCGTGGTATGGAATAATAAAATAAAAGCAATGAAATTCAATGCAATCATTATGAAAACTTGTTGTTAGATTTACATGACGATATAAAATAAACAAGTCACCTTTTATATCCTGGTATTGCGTAGTATTTTAAGAAATACTTTGCAATAAAAATAATATTTATAAATTTTATGGTCATTCCTTGAAAAAATGTTAGTAATTTATGATTTAACAGATAAAACATCCATCAAGTAACGTAAAATACTTAGAGGCCTTAGATACCTTTAACGACATGCAAACAACATAAACAAATAAGCTTTATTTGCTCCAGCTAATGGGTTCAACTTACTATTTGCAGGTATTTTAACAGTGTCAATGTAGAATAATTTTATATCAATAACAAATTTAATAAATACATATTATAAATAAAATGATGGAATCCCTCGGCAATAGATGCTAATGAGCGCATTTATATCTACTTGTGTCCCCAGGACACAGTCAGTTAAAGTGACCTGTCATTGGGGAGCATTTGATCTGAATTGCACAGTGTCAGGTGGCTCAGTCGACCTCGCATGGTCGCCATGCTGTCTAGAGGACGACCGGTCAGTTCGCCTATCAATTTGCACTAATCGTATAGGTATAGTATAGTCAACAGCGTTTAACGACATCGGCTTTCAAATTTGGTAATTTATTATGACTACAGCTTGTGTTTTTTGGTAATACCAAAACGAACTCTGCGTTAATTTGCATAAAGGTTTTTTCAATCGGTTACGAGGCTTTTGCCTCAGAAATGAAATGAAATAATTTTATATTAATAGAAAACCCTTATATTGACGTGACTTAACTTGTTAGGTACATATACAGATTTTAAATATTGAAAAGTATGTATTTAGTTAGGCTTATTATGTCCTTTATTTCTTAACTTTCTTAAAAATTACATTTTTAAATATATATATAAAAAATAAATTTAAAAATATAAAAAACAGTTCCCCACCGGCATCTGGAACAGGGTCCTAGTTACCAGTGGTTAGGGCTCCAGAGAGAGGAACTTCCTCACAATGCGCGCCATCTCCAGAAGTACTGCCTTCTGAATCTGTCCCTTGATCCAGCTGTTATTATTATATTATGTTATTCTGTTATTATTAGGCTTATTATTATTATTATGTATTTAATTATTCGATGTCACACATAATAATGTAACTTCTTGTTGTATTTAGGCACTGTGTAGATATGTAATTAAAAACGATAATTCATAAATTTCTTTATGAAGCGTCACACAGACAGCGTGTCTTAAATAATTCTTATGAAATAGTTATTTAAGACAGACCGCAATATAAACACCTCACCTGTATTATCGCTGTCGCCGTTTGATATGTCGCTATACGCACTCGACAACTGCAACAAGCGGAGCAATAACGTGTTACTAAAAGAATATAATTATGGAACCTATCTAATGTTTAAAAATCTGCCAAAAATTTACAGTAACTATTGAAACAACAATACTTTAAGAGATGGCGGTAAAGCCCCCGTGCCCTCAGTGCCCTCAGTGCCTTTAAATGCACGTGTGTCATAGCGATTGTTGATGGCACGAGCTGCAGTCAACCTTGCACTGTCGCCATACAGTCTGCCGTCTAGAGGACATTCGGTCACCTCGCCCACTGGCTGTCATTAGTTCACTGAAAAGGTACGCAATACTGCAAGTCATTAAACGATAATATAGCTACTTTCTTTGACAATAGACTTGCGTGTAGTTATGAAAAGTTTAGTAGAATAGTTTTGTGGAATAGTAGAACCCTTTGGTCCTGTTATTTGTGGTACCCTCTATAATCGTACTACAAAATAGAACTACTACATGCCGTAAACAGATGGCGCTGAGCACTACGCAGTATACGAACCACGATTCTATAAACAAGCCGGAATCGCGATAGAAAAGTTCTTAATCAACTTTAATATATGTATCACACCACCCGCTTGTCTGGAAGATTTAACTTATTCCGATTTTTTTTTCTAAGCAGACTGCGTCTGGAGGTTAATTTGCATTATTTTTTTTCGAATGGACTACGCTGTTGGCCGTGAGGTGGCCTTTACAGCTTTACCGGAGGAGTGGCGAGCGCAGAGTGAACTCCAACCAAGGCCTTAAGGGCGGAAAAGGGTGGCAACTAGCTCAAGGGCGCCACAGAGGGCACGACCTCGGCTTGGGCAGTTGCCGTGAGGGGAGAGGTAGTGACTGTGCTCCTAGGTGCAAAGATGCACCTACGAGCGGAGAGGGTGTTCCTCGACCTCGCCGGCGAGATCGGTGTCTGTTTAAGGCTGGTGTAGGTGTGTTGGTGGCCCTCTCGACGCCCGGGTCGAGGAGGGCGGTGATCGTGTCGGGAGGATCAATCAACACGTGCCGCGGACGGCGGCGACGAGTTGATGATGTGTGCGCGGGGTCTGGCTCGTAATTGCTGGCGGCGACAATTAGAGGATTTAAATGCGACGGGGCTTTTTAAAATAGCGTTCGGACGCTATTTTGAAGTGTTTTTGAATTGAGAAGAGGCCAAGATCGGAATGAAGATCTACGTTCCGTATGTACCACGGGGCACCTACGGCCCTACGGAGAAACCGGGACTGCACTACTTGCAGGCGGTTGATATGTGTCTTCGCCTCGTGAGCGAAAACCACACTGACATATGACATAATGGGGAGGTTTTGTAAAGTGCCACCTTATTTCTAAAGGACATTTTACTCCGCTTGCAGATCAAATAGTGAAGGCGACCGAGCACAAAAGCTGCTCGGTTGCTCACCGTTCTAATGTGGGGACCGAAAGTAAGGGACTTGTCAAGAGTGACACCTAGATATTTGACGCGGTTTGCCCAGGGGATGCTTTGGTCGAACAGAGAGATGGTCCCCAGACTGAGCTCGGGGACGCAGTGGGGTTCCCCTGGTAAAGAGCACAGCGGCGCTCTTTTCCGGCTTCACCTCAATGCGACATTTCCGAAAACATTCGCCTAAAGAATCTACTGCGCGTTGGAGGGTACGGGTGATAACGCCCCTATTTCTATGCGAGAAATAGAGAGCGGTATCATCCGCGTATAGGGCGAGCTGAACTCTGTCCGAACGAGGGATGTCGTTCGTGAACAGGCTATAGAGAAGTGGGAAGAGAACGGAGCCCTGAGGGACTCCTGCCCTAATGATATGAGGGGCCGAGAGCACCCCTTCAAAATTCATGAATTGCCATTTTAGTTCATGTACCTGTAGTATATGGCAACTATATGAGAAAACCAAGATGGCGGAGTCAGATAAACAAGAAAAAATTACCGCAGCGCGGGCTTGAAACGCCATCTCCGTTGTAATATCTCCATGATTACTACGTATCTAACTAGGTAGAGTCTTCTTTCTATACCATAACACTTTAATAATGTCGGTAAGTCTAAGATGTCAAAGTAGCAAAAATACGCATCTCAGTGACGCGGCGACGATAACAATCAATACCAAGTTTAATATGACTAGACGCTATTGCGTGTATTTAACACGACTTTCGGCTTCATTTGTTGGGTGTCGAGACGGAAAAGGAAAGGGTCGGTGGGGGTTGAGGGGGTCGCGATGACGCTAGGGTCAGACGGCGGCGTTCAAGGTTAAGGCCACACGCGCTCCGCGCACACCCCCTGCTCTTCAACAAATTCAAATAAGAAAAAAATCACTGTTCCAAAAAATTGTTCACTACCGAGGCTACCAGAGTATTATACATACTTAGATACATACGTACGCTCGATTAACATAACCTTCCTTCTAGCGCTCTCAGTTAAATAGTTATAAGGTAAGAAGCTCTATTTCCGCGGGATGTCAAAAGTGGAACTATAAACCATCGAAGTAAAAGCTTTATTTTAACTTATATAGGTGTAATTAACTAGTGCATACGTTTGGTATCGAGAATGACGTCATATTATCTGTTCTATTTCATTATTTCTTAAAATCTTTTCGTCCGTGATTATTGGAACTTTACCCGCGGAACTAGGATTACGCGACTAGTTATATACAGATTAATTGAATATATATTCAATTATTCTGAATATAAAACGCATTCAATTGTAAAATAATTAACATATTTGGAAAGAATATTAAATAATGCTCCGTATACATTCAAATCGTTAAATAACAAGTCCACATATTTATCTAAATAATCTAGTTAATGTGAAAATACCGGGCTCCTTACCTTAATTATTATCTTTGTACTTAATACATAAATGTAAAAAAGATGCTTGTATCGAGACTTAGCACCTCCAAAGTCAGTAAAATTTGGAATGGTGTCAAAGGAGACGGATACGCTTTCATACATTCTTGGGCCCAGTTGTAAAAATATGAGAGTCGTGTCAATTAAGAGCTTATATATTATCAAACCATCTCCGAAAATTTTGCTGATCATCGAAATCTTAGAGCAGAATTATAAGAGATTTAGTAAAAGTCCGGTTGTTCAACAAAGTGACAACAACCTAGATACTAAACAGCTGATTTTTGAATTGTGATTGTTATTTTAATATTAATTTTTAATATATAGTTTTGAAAATTAATGCAATTATGTGCTTAATCATTAATAACACAATTTGTTTTTGAGCTACCAAACGTGCTCACTCTGTCTGGGGCGTTCGGAAACTCGTCCGTCGACATTTTGTGGAGCGTTCGGAAACGCGGACGCCACACATTATTTACTATATTAATTGCAGTTTTTTATTGTTAATTATTACAATGTATTTATTGATTTTGATTGAATCAATCAAATATTTTATGTTCAATTGTTTAAATCATTCACAGTAATCGATTATTGTACACAGTAATCGGTACTCTATTTCTTCAGTGAAATAAACTTATTTTTCTGATTTCTCGTCTCCCAGATTGTGAATTGAGCTGATTTTTTTATATTTGAAACAGAAAAAAATACCGCTTTTTTTAAACCATATCTCAACTTATTACAATTGGGCCCAGAGATCCCCGTCTCCTTTATATCGCAAACATTAATTATGAGTTTTATCTGTGATTTATATCTTTATAAAAATTGGATTGTCGCTTACATTATTAGAAAACCGTTGGTTTACTTTCGACTTTTAATTTATGACCTTGTTTGATTGAGCACGTCGAGTATTCACCTTTACTCTTATTCCTAGACCTAGCCGTTAAGCAATTAAATAAATCGGAGCTCATATTACTTACAAGCTGCTAACTATAATTTCTTTAACAAATTATAATAAGTCACAACCCATATAGCTTTAACAAAATAGAGGAACAGGATACGGTCAGATATTAATACCATCATCGCTGCAAATATGCATACCTATTGGTTGCTTTGTGTAGACTGGACTTGGTGAGGAAGATACGACAGGTAGGACGAAAACTAAACTATGTGACACCAGAAGAAGTCCCTAGCTATTCTCAATGTTGGAATATTCCTAGTTAATTTACCGTAACACCTGGCCTTAATTATATTCGCACTAAATTCAAATATATTTATTCATCTTAAATTGTAATCTAGCTTACATATGTTACAGTAATTGAAATTAAACATGGGTGTCTCATTAGTTAACAATTTAAAAGCTTAGTTCTAAACAATTTCTTAAACTTAGTTCCTACACTAAGCAAGCTTGTCTCGCAGGTAACCAATATTTTAACAAATTAGGTGCGAACTGTCAAATGACTGTGCAATGTGAAAATTTAAATTAACTGGTCATATCTTTTTAAAAAGTGAAGTGAGTGAAGTGACATACTCAGCAAATATGCAAGGAAGTTGTCTAGGGAAGATTTGGGTTCCGCCTTGCGTCACCACCTGCCCCGCATGCCGCCGGCACGACCATAGACACGAAGTCACGAGTCTATCGCGCCATATCTTCGTCGATGACGTCGAGCCGCACTGAACAGGTAGTGCATTGATTGTTACTTGTTAGGAATAACAATGGATGTTCCTCAAATAATGGGCACTTGCGACTATAATGCACTCATAATTATTTAAGTGCGTTGGTATACTATAGCTGACTATAACCGTGCCGAATGCATGATAATCTTGAGTGCTTTTGGTAACATGCCCCAAATTGTTAACTTACTTACGCACCTGACGCTAGCTAGATAAATCAGATTACTAGTATAACAGCTAAAACTTTATTTGCTTAACTGCTTATGTATAAATAAAGACCTGGGCTAACATTTTTTTACCATAACGAACAGTAGGTATGTATTATTAACTCATGAAAAAGCTAATGTTTTAATTTTAAAATTTTATACCTTGGCTTATTCCATAGAAATTCAATATTTGTAATACAGTATTTACGATGCTTGGTTTTTATTACAGTTTAAACCAACTACCAATTCACTTTCCAAAACAGTAACCATTGAGTTTCTTTCCTTTTTTATTTTCAGACCAACTTCTCTGACTATACTCTGACCAGCACTACCTCATTCAATAGCTACACTAATGTAGATACTAATTTATAAAAGCTAGGAATTTGATATGAACAACCCGGTATACATAATTTGGTCTGAATTACTTTCGCTGTGGTTAAACTGTAAACGGACTTTAAATATAGCGTGAAGGGCGAGCGCGTGTCGCGCCGGATGTCTCTACGTATCATTATACATTCCAAATACGACTGTTAAAGTACGCTGTCTCGTTTTATCGCCCCCACAATCTGATGCGTGTAAAAAGGACTAACTATCAGTTCACATCTGTATGCTATGCGATTACGGGTTCGCACGACTTGACTCCGGTAGACTAGCCGACGACGCCGCTGACGAAATGCTATTAAATGACGTCACAGGCTACTTTGTCTGTGTAAGGGACAGGAGACACGGCAATCGGCATGAATGCGCGCCGCCGCCGCCCGCCCACAGCGCGACCATGCATGATGTGTGACGCATCCATAACAATTAGGTAAGTTTGTATCTACTCTTTATTATATCGTACATTACATCCACTACAAATACACAATTTGTTACCTAGCCGTGGGTGCGAACTTGAATAAAAATTATTTCAGTTGCAGTCGATGTCCTCAACGTTTTTAGGGTCCGAAGTTCCGAACCTAAAAAGGTAAAAAGGAAACCTTATTGGATCACTTGTGTTGTCTGTCGGTCAAGACCCTTTTTCTCAGGAACGCGTATCAAATTAGATATTTATAAAAAAACTTAAGCCTGCCGTCCCTTAAAGCTGTAAAAAATCAAACTTCTAATTTAACGCAATCAAAAGACGGCGGCTTGTGTTGCATTTTCAGTTACTTCCCGTTGACCTAGAATCATAAAATTTGGCAAGAAGTAATGTCATATAGCACAAGTAAAGGAAAACAATCTGAAAACAGTAAATTTATAGTTACAACGCAAAAAAAAAAAATTTTTTGCGATTACACACTCATTTGCAGTTGGCTTGTATGGGGACAATAGTACACCAACGGCAAAGTTAAGTTTGTCTCTATCCAGTTTACCTTTTCGTTAGAGCAATGTTCGGTGCTTTCATAGATTATGTACGGAAGCCTCGGTTGGCGAGTCGATCTCGCACTTGACCGGTTTTGTTTTCGTATTTAGTTTGGGCATATTTCTTTCTTACTTTCCACCACACACTGTAGTTGCAGTTTTATGTGAGTGCGGTGAAATTTTTGTAATATCCGATATCTTTTATCCTAAGGAATTCCTTCAATCATACCAACACAATACTCTCAAAATAGAATCAAGACTTGCTCATCTTACCATATACACAGATAAATCTCTATTTCTATTTCAGGTACATATCGACGGCATCGCTACATGATTAGAGTCAGTTTTGATCCGTCCGACGGATATGACTCCTTCCTCCGCGCTATCGGCCGGCACTTTTATTAAATTAAAATGGATGAGGTTTAAAGTGGAGCGGCCATAACTAACGGTTGGTGTGGCGTCGTCTGCGCATGATTATGACAGTCTGGTGCTCGGCAGAATATGGGACGCGGGCGCGACGCCTGGGGTCGCGCTCCCTCGCCGACCTGCGATTATGGAACGTAACCTAAATGTCGCGTTACAGCATAGTCTACCCTAAATACAGCTAGGTATCTACCTATGCGGTAGTGTTATAGGTCAGGGGGTTTTATGAGTAGATACTTATCTAGGATTCACAATTTTTTACATTCACAACATATAGTTGCCATTAAAATAAAAATAATAAACATTTGTTTTTGTTTGAAATAAAATTGCACATTACCACAAGGCGTGCAGGCGCTAACCTCGATGTGTACATCTGGAATTTTCAGTTTCATGTGCGTACCTTCACTTAAAGGATTATAACTTGCTGAACAGCGAAGACATTGTTAGAAAGCCTGCATGTCCAAGGGATACTAACTAGGTTTTGGAATATGTGTGAAGTTTGCAAACCCGCAGTCGAAGGTTTAGAGTATGGCCCGAATCCCCCTTGCTTTGAAAGGAAGTACGTCAGGTAAGTATAATGGCTATAGATTGGCCCTTATGAAACGTAATAACATTCGGTCTAAAATACATGTACATCAGTATAACGTGAGCTGATTGCAGTGAGCCATTAAAGTTACACAGTATTTCTGTAAAAACAATAAACCCTTACTATCTAGTTCATTCGCAATGTGTAATAGCAAGATTATTTTTAAGCTTTTTGTTGATATATTAGCGGCAAAAGCGACAAAACGTTCGTTCCATAGAAAAGTAGAATTTAACTGTACCTATGATAATTTTCTTGCGTTCATTTCGTAAAGTAACGCAACAGTGTAAAATTCAACTGCCGCAGCCTCCAATATTATATGGAAAACATTTTTTAAGCTACTGAAAACTAACTAAACTATAAAAACTAATGGAGGTTTCGATAATGTAATTTTTTCTCGCCAGTGCAGACACTTCTGCAAGAGAAAATGTAAGTGGAGGGCCCGCTTATATTCTCTGAAACAATGAAATCTGAACTTAAAAAAAAAACTAAAACAAACATTTGATCTAAGTGAAAATGGTATAACCAAACAGTTGTAGAGTAAAAGTACGCATAAAGTGGTGAATATAGGCGTCTGGGTACTTATAAGTAGATATAAATTTCCATAATGCAATTCGTCTAGACTAGACAAAGTACGCTCGCCAGCGCGAGTCGAAAGGAGACACCGTCTAGAGGTGAATCGAAACGAAATGCACTGTGCACCTATTGAAAGAATGCACCCACTTCGTAGTTACGTAACTACTGCTAATAAAGTGTATGACTAAGTAGGTTTTAATTTCAGTACTTATTGGTTTGATAAATATCATGATTTAATTAAGAACAAAAAAATAAAAATAAATAAACTCACTTATTTTACGAGAAAAAATTGTACATTAAACCTTATAAAAATATTAAGTCACCCTATATCATGGGAGCTAAGCTCTTTTGACAGTTGTATCGAATCTATACAGGAGTTAAACAAGGAGGAATTGTGACCTTTACACGTGGCCCCTAACGACTCAATCCTCGACTGCATTAAGGTATGCATCAACACAATTATCGTCGTGTGCATGGTACACGTATTTTACATTAGATGACGTCAAGCGGCGATAGCTGTTTGTCTAGTCTAGACGTGGATCGTGGAGCGAACAGTGACGGAGGACAACAGACGAAGCGTGCCGAGCGTCTGGAGGTGAGACGAAGGCCTCTCCATTGCCTTTTACGACCAAATGCATTCTGGACCGTCTAGCCAACTAGATCCTAGACGACTATAAATTCGAAAAAACTTTTAACATGCAATATGACGTAACTCGTTTTATTGACATGAATGTGTGCAAAGACAATATTATTCTTATTTGCGCGATCTTTAGAACCGTGAGTTTTCCATACCAAGAATTAGGAACCCGCTTAACTCTATAATTACAAATCGTAGATAAAGCCCCAAAAACAACAAATTCAAAGTAACCGTGCTAAATATGGCCAATAAACAAAAAATACAATTAAAAACACCATACCTGCTGAAAAATACGGATCACATAAAATTTTGATACAAAATTAGTTAGCCATAAAAATCCCTACCATAAAACCGTAATTTAGGGGACTGAATCGAAGGCTTAAGGGCTATTAGCTGGTTCACTTATGGAACAGACGGACGACGGTAATATTAATTAGAGTCGTGTAGGCAAGGCAGAGGCGCGGGGTGGCGGTGCGGAGCGCGGGGCCCAGCGTCTAGACATCCCGCGCCCCCGCCTACGCCCTTGCGCCCCACGGCCGCCTACTACGTGCACCGCAGACGCACCCCTTGTCACCATTTCCACCTTGGAGAACAACACTAGTAAATTAAACTGCACTTCAGCTTCTAAAGTGCACAAATCTACACTATCTACGAGTATGTTTGACTGCGGCACGGCAAGGATGCAACTACAATATAGCCTACAGAATCATATTTTACAAACACATTCCTATGGTTATTTACCGTGAAGAACATTTACGAGTAAAAAATGTAGAGACATCGAAATCAGTTCAATAGTTGGTACGAAATGACGTCATTCAACCCTCAAACATGATTCTCAACAAGTTTAGAACAGACATATAACATCTATTTGGGACAGTCACGTTCCACTGACGTGTCCACTTTATTAAAAAGGACAAAAAATCCATAGTAAGCATGATCATAGTTTTTCATGCGCTCCAAGAAGGCTCGGCTGAACGAAGTCATTGCTTTAACGTTCTAATTAAAGCACGTTGTGCTGCGTATTACATTAGCATTCAGAGTTAATCAGTGAGTTGCGTGTAGCATAGTACAGTCTGTGTTTATATTGAACTAGCGTCTAGACGCGGGGGCGGACCTGCGTAGAGGTTAGATAGGTACGGCGCGAGCCCTTTCCTTTCGCGACCCTTCAGTGCGGCGCCGCGTCCTATGCGGAATTAGGTCACACACACTAATCTAGGTTTTCATCACAGAAACTATCGAGTCAATTTAAAGGTTATATATTTTCACAATTGTTTAGATACTTTAAAACTGCTTCGAGGTAAGTATATAAATAAAAAATAGGAAATAATATAATTGACCAGCTTAATACATTGGGTGAACTACTTCATCATGTACTTCCGATTTAGTAAATTGTAAGAGTGATAGTTTAATAGCGTATAGGGTTCATAGTCCGAGACGTTTGCATATAGATACCGGTGATTAACACCTACAAATGAATAGCTGAAAACACTAATAAACCGTTAGTAGTCTGTCTACAGGTAAACAGTGCAGACGCACGGTGCCTACCGCCGTTAAACGTCTGACCCGACGTAGCCGTTTCCGGTTGCTGTTTTATTAGGTCGTAAAATAAAACCTGAGCACAATTGCTTATAGGTCGGTCCCATTCATTTATTTTAGTATCAATAGGAACGGTCGTAAACATCGTGGAGACTGTTACTGACATTATTATGCCCCATTATGATAAATGTCACAGAACGCTACGTTACGTCTTCCAAAATAAAGGAAGGTGCCTACCCAATCTATTAGCTATATTTTTCTTGGGCGATTTTTAAATTTTATAAGGCCTCCACTGTGTTAATGTTATTTAAATATAGCTAAGATCGCATTATTTTCAATGTATTGTTGTATTGTTACTGAAAATAGAAAAAGTGTTAACCCAGATTGATAGAGATATGCGAATTCATCTACCTATTTACAAACTACTTGAAGGACAAAAGTGTATAATATTGTTTAGAATCTATCTGCCGCCGGGTTAGCAGTAGTGGCATAACACTCACTGAAAAATAACATCACACGTCTGAGATCTGTCTGAAATGTGTATAGGTCTAATATATGTTATTAATAGCGTCTAGACTTCGTTTAACACGAACTGATTCTGTAGGTATACCTAGTGTTAACTTGGCAGAAGGTCGCTCAGGTCAGACCGGTGTAAACTCGCTAAATCTGTTTTCTAACACATTGTTCAATACACCACTTTAATTTTATATTCAATAGAATTTCGAGTGTTCGCATTAATAATTCTCGCGTCTGGCAGACTTTTTAAATTGCCTTTTCTGTTGTAAAGTTCAATATCGCTAACACACGAGTACCTACTTAATGGGTTGCTATGCTAACTTTCGTATTTTAACTTATTTAAAAGATGCAACTTTGTAATTGAGTACTGTGTAGTGCTGATGAAAGTTTGTAACTTAATTTTTGCCACCATAACGTTACATTAAACAATGGTTCCAACTCTATCAGTGCCCATTCGGTAGATACCTAGATACTCTGGCTTAATTTCTATTGCAAGCTCTCGTGTCACACACAAAGAACAGCAAGGCTTGATTGGCCGTACTCACAGACAAACATCATCTTATTACTTTAAGAAATACATTACCATACCACGTGTTTAAGAAGTCCAAATAATACTTTTAGACACTCGAACATTAATTTTTATCAGACTTATAATTAGTTATAATAGTATGAATAGTATGTACAAACATTTAATCGAAATTAGAACATGATTTTATTTTATATTCGTTTACAACCAATTTTAACATCTTGCAATCCTAAATGAAATGAATAGAAATTTTTGAAAGATTAGTGGCTACTTGTCGTTAAATTATTTTGTTAAAAGCCTTTATACTTTTTATTATCAGTTTGATAATGATCTAGGGCCGCAGGGCAGTAGCACAAATGTAGTGGAAAATATTCAGACATCTATAATTCAAAAAGTATGGTAGTTACGTGTAGTAATATGTAAATGAATGTACTCGTATCTCTACGAGAAATGTAGTTTAAAACTACACTTACGTTACGTGTCTCCACAAGAACCTGCGCCTGGGATTTCAAAACAACATCTTATATCAATGCTGAAATATGACCAGTGTAATTATTAGACATTGTCACCTTGAAGCCATTACCATTAGACTAGTCATATTCTAGCTACCATTTATATAAGATGTTGTTTTCATGCCTTAAAAAGTAAAATCATAGCAACTCCATAATGATAGTGTTAGGGGACGTGGGGCCCAGAAATAGTAGATACATCATATAGCAACTCGAATCGTGCGATGCGATACTATTTACCTTGCTTTGTGTTATAAAATACACCGAGTTAAGTAAAACGTAAACGTCGGCAATGCAAACCGTCTGCCCTTCCGTCGCCCTTTGTCTGTCTGTCTGGACCTTCGCAATATTCTAGGTACGCACACTTGCACTTCGGCTTTCGACAAACGATTCAACTCATTCGTATTGGCATGTTTTGGTAACTTCTAGAGGTACTTACATACATTTTATGTATGTATGTATATTTATTCAATATATTATTGCTATTAACCTAACACTGCCATAATAGTGGTTGGTAAAGCCACATATTTTTATTAGATTGCATAGACAGGTACCTACTTACATCTTTACAATTTAAATTGAATGCATAGAAAAGGAAACATCAATGTTAAACAAGACGATTTAACAGCGCGATACCACGGCAAATAGTTGCTAATTGTTAGTTCTAGAGCAATTTGTCGCACAAATAGATTAATTTACGTAGACGCTGGGGATTAAAGAGCGTGAAACATGTCTAAAACTAATGGTATAACTATGCTTCCCTATTTCGCGGGCATTGCGTTGGTTTAGATACAGAATATGCTATATTCCATGAGCTGACCTCGACACAGAACAAGCTTTATCACTTGCGTAAATGCTGTAAATAAAAGTAAATATGGTTGAGAAACTTTATAGGCTGTCTAGTCTAGACGTCTCCCTCTCGACATCGTCTCCGTCGACACAACACGTTTCTAACAAAAGTTTGAATTTGTAATTGACGTTGTTCTATCGTCAATATACAGCACCAGGCGGGTACTTTCTACTTATAGTTTAATTATGCTGAAACGTAGACTGAGATTTAACAAGATATTCAGACTTGCGGTATCTATATGCTAAATACTCACTTTCAAATTATAATTTGTTTCGAACTCACTAACTTTAAGATATATAGGTGGGTAAACGTAAGTTATACTATCTACCTACATCGTAGCAGTTACAAACGCGAATGGTACAAGTTATATATTAAAACTGAATCAAATCTATGGAAATGTATCTTTTTACATAAAAGTAGGTAGGTACTACTTAGCCTTTCTACTACGAGTAAGTACGTATCCAATTCTAATTAACTATCAAATCTATTATCGTAAAACGTACCGAATATAAAAATTCGCCTTGACATGTTCAAATCTATTAAAAAGGACATTTAACTGCTTGATCGATTGCAGCTACTAAGCAACAGACTGCATAAAATAAGGAAACAATGAATTCCTTTCGTAGTGCGTTCTGGCATTTCAACGCATCGAATGCTTTTTGGTTATCAAGTCCATAGTTGCAGTTGTATTACAATATGGAACCCGCAGCACCTGGAGCCACAACGATTGGTGGTCGACGCGAGCCCTCAACTGACCCAGTCAAAGCTCAGGGAATCCTGTATTTAAGATTTTCCTATTATTATTATTTTTAAGTAGGTAACTCTAGTATTTCGAGTACTATTAATTTTTATTTTATTGTGTTACAGAAACTCCGTCACCAAAAAAAGCAAGAGTGCAGCGAGACTGTGGCCGCAAAGATGGTACTTCTACAGCAGAATTCAAGAAATACAAGAAGAGGAGGCTCAAAAAATTGGTAACAAGATACCTTAGCTATGCTTCAAATTCTTTGCAGCTGTTTACTAAGTATATAAGGCGTGTCAAACATGATTAGATCACATCCTATCGAAGTAACGAAATTTGGCCCCCATTTCTATTAAATTAAACCTATAATAATAATCACTTTAAATATTTATGAACACTAGCTGTGCCCGCGGTTTCACCCGCGCTTATGGTTACTGTGTCGTAGCGTGATGTTATAAAGTAGGTACCTATAGACTTTCCTAGAGACTTTCCTTGAGATCATAGGATCTTCCTCAATAAATAGGCTATACAGTGCAAAAAGATTTTTTGACATCGGACTGGTAGTTCCACAGCTTAATGCATTCAACCAAACAAACATACTCTTCTGCTTTATAATATTATTTATTATATTTTAGTATATATTAATAACCTACCGATTTGCTATACTTTCAATGACGTGAGTTTGATATTTGCATTGATTTATCAATGATAGTAATAATCTTATATCGACACAATTGGAAACTAGAATAATTGCGGCTTCTCAAATACGTTTTTTAAGATACGAACGCATATTCGTTCCTCCTACCTACAGAACACAGAATTCCTTGGGTAAAAACCAAAATGTTGTTTGAACCGAGACATCAGCATTAACTCGTCTTGTATACTCAGGTATGTCGGTAGAAGAATATCGGGCAGCCGTACGGTCACTCAGCAGTCAACCCGAGCCTCACAAATACGCTGTCACTGTGAACCCGTCTCCAACGCCCGTGCCGCTTACCTCGTCCGGTAATATTTCATTAAACTCCACTGATATCAACAATTTATAGTACCTTCGACAAACAGCTTTTGTTCATCTAATATTAGATCATTTTTATCGTTAGTCCAATACTTATTACTCTTACTGCGATAAGTGGTTCTATTGTGTAGAGATAAAATACTCGTACGTTATCATTTCATATCTTTTAAAAAGGAATGTCTTATACAGCATTACTTGCTCCTACACCTACACCAAAGTTTTAATACATTTTAGAAGTTTTTTAAATATATTTTCAATGGCCCTTTTCAGAACTATATATAACTTAATAGATGAACTATGAACTTAATAGAAAAATTCCAGAGATGTCAAGCTCGTTGCATCTATACTTATAGCTACCTATAAGTCATAGTAGGTGAGATAATAGAGGGCACTAAACAACAGATTCGGACCCGAATACGTTATTCTGAGGCACTAAACAAATTCCTGCACAGTATAAAAATATTTCTAACACGAATTAAGTACTAACCACCTACTCACGCTGCCCATTATCGACTTACATAAGGGAATTAACCAATGTTCCCAATTGGGATACCCATTCTTGCAGTATAATTTGAACGTTTTTTTAATGTGTTTCTTTCTTATTGTGCATATCTTTATCTACTGTCACTCATTCTAAGGCGGTACGAAGTTCGCCCGGTCAGCTAGTTCTGTATAAAATATATGTAGCAATATAGAAAAAAGTTGGTTTAAACCTTTTCTAGCCATGATCGGAAGACGCGCGCAATGCCCGCTTGAGCGGTACGGCCGTCTAGTGAAGACCGACCGAGATTACCCGGCACGTCCGCCATTAAGACCCGGACAAATTTACGACCCCTACAAGCAGACAATTGTGTTCTTAGGGTACGTAGGCACACCTACCTAAGCAAGTTTTGATTCAGCAGTACGCACTAAACCCAAGATTAAGGCCTGAACTTGGATAATTTAAGTCGTAAATCAATGGAAATTTTAGAGCTTATCTTAAAGTTTGGTAACTTGGTTTACCAAGTGACAGTATTAATATTAGTATTTAGGTCCTAGTATGAAACGTTATTTCTATCTTCTGACCTTGTTCCAGTTTATTTAGTCACTTCATAAAGGCGAAAATATATTCTGATAGATTGGTAAGTTACCTACGAAAAATACAATAAAGGCTCTTAGTTAAAAAAATATTTAAATTACGTTCCTAATCTACTTACTTAGATACCTATTATTGTACATTATTTATCCATGTCCATACCTATTTATATTTTTTGGTGTTGTTTGATTTGCACTCATCTTAACTTGCACATAATGAAAACAATTGATTTTCTATTGTCATGGGACGTATACGTCCCAAACGGGGCTTATTACAGGTACATAATATTTATACTCCAGGAGTGTGGAAGGCGATCCAATATCGTACACGTTGCCGCCGTCGCGGTGCGAGGTGACGGACGAGATGTGGGCCCGGCCGCAGCAGCTCACCGTGTCACCGCTCGGCTGGGACAACTTGCAACGTCTGATGCGCGATAACGAACAAAATCATACTCAATCTATTTGACTCGAACCCTCAAATTTATAGAAATTTTAATCCATCCATAAACCATCTATAAGAGTATTTTGAATAGTTCTATAATGCCACTGAATATTTATAGTACCTAAATTTCTATAATATTGTTATAATTTCCATAAAGCGTGCTTTTGTTAAACACTAGAAGAATAATAACTATTAAGAGCATACGTATTAATGGTCTATCCATTACTTTTCCATTTCCTCGAAATATCCAATGTATTTCCGTGTATTCGTTCAATGTACTTTAAGTAGGTATCCGTCACCCCAACGATATGTGCTAACCTTTAACTCAAACGTGCTCAGACATTGCTCAGAATTCAACAATAAGGGCTTCTGTACACTGGGGTGTCGACGAACGCGAGTAAATTTGTTTGCCATACGTAAAGCATACGCATAACAAGTGGTAGCCGAGTGGTCGAACGCACGCCTTGTAATCAAAGTGTGCAGGTTCAAACCCCGGCTCGCACCTCTGGGTTTATGTGCGAATCTCAATTTCATCCGAGATTATCACTTGCTATGAAACGGTGAAGGAAAACATCGTGAGGAAACCTGCACGTCTGATGGAACTTGACTAGTTCTCGATAGATGTGTGAAGTCTGCCAACCCGCACTGGGCCAGCGTGGTGGACTATGGCCTGAATCCCCCTCGCATTGAGGGGAGGCCCGTGCCCAGCAGTGGGACGTTAAAAAGGGCTGTAGTTAGTTAGTTAGTTTTGACGTATATAAACTGTATAAACTCAGAGAAAAAGTTAATCCTTCAACTAAATGACACAGATAGCGGGAGCGAATTTTGACGCGTGGGGCATGGCTTTTGCCACACAAATTTAATCTTTATGCATATTGACACAGACTTCGTTTTGGTATTGGCAAATTCACCCGCGGGTTTTAGGGGGCCTTTCCTAAAAAAAAGTTGTTAGGGGTGAATCAAAAGTACCTATACATAATAAAAACACATATTGAAACTATTACTTTTATTTCAATATAATTATCTTGCGAATTTATTCGCAGGAATAGGGGGTGGGAGCTGGGAGACGATGGTTTCGGGTAACACCTCTATTGTGACAGCCTCATCCTTGTCCAGCCAGTGGAAGCCTGCCAGATACTGGAATGGTATAGAAATGTTGTAAATTATAACTTATATCAATAGATTAAAAAATGCATAGCAGAAATATAATAGGGGTGCAAGTTCAAATCCCCGGCCCGCACCTCTGAGATAATTTTCATGTGCGAATGTCATTTTCAACCATGATTACCACTTGCTGGATAGTGAAGGAAAGGCGTGTAAAGTTCCCCAAACTGCACTGGGCCAGCGTGGTGGACTATGGCCCAAATCTCCCTTGTATTGAGTGGAAATGTGCCCGGTATAATGGCAATAGGCTCGCCCCCTATTACATTGGGACCAAAATACATCGGCGAAGTGTGGGCGCACTACAGTGCACCTCTGCCTACCCCTTCGGGGAATAGAGGCGTGATGATGTATTTTTATTAAGGTAATTACACTTATTTAACTTGATAGCGGTATGCGATATAAAGAAAATATCGATATAAAATAAGGGTTCGTGAACATGACATGGCGTGAACAGGAAAGGCTAAAGATAACCGTATCCGTTTACCACGCGACACCAATTGGGTACATTTAGATTTTATTGAAATAGTTAAAGAGTACTTGAGTTATAGTATATGGCTCTGGGGTGTATTTGACAATCGAATTTAGTCTCAGTCGCAAAAGCTACTAAACATACCAATTGGGGACGACAACATTTTTTGTGTATAAGAACAACTTGGAAACCTTTAAGGGTAATTTTCGCATGGCATACCGCACGCTTGTGCCTGAATCGTTGTAGCGAAAGGGGTTAAAGTCGTATAAACTATATGTTTACATACCTTTAACGGCACGACTCTAACGCTAACGTTTCTGCCGCCCGGTTGCAATTTTCTTTTAGCCTCAGGTTCACATTCATCCTAGTAAAATATACTTGTTTAGTTAATCAATGGTAAAAAAACTTTTTAAAAACAAGCTTTTATTTAATTGCCCTTAGTTTTCTTGTTCTCCTCAGCAAGCCCTTTCATTTGATACCCATACTGTAGTAGTGCAGAAAAAATAACTATTCCGCCATCTTGGATGATCCGCCATATTGGAATTAGAATGACGTCACATAGCTAAGCATGCATTGTCATCCAAAATAAGCGTGTATACCAAATTTCAGCTCAATCCGTTAAAGACAACTGATTTAAAATTCAGTTGCAAGATTCCACCCGGACATACATTCAAGGTTAAGCTTGAAAAAAAACATCAAACATCATCAATTATGAATTAAGAAATTGATGTTTCACAATTTGACATAAAAAAAATTATAACATTATTTTTTGTTTCAATCGCTTAACATATGACGTATCTACCATTGAGATATTTAACGGAGATGCCCTATCGACTCCGCACTGCAGCAATTTTTTGACGTTTATCTGATATCCGCCATTGCAGTTGCCCTACGTAGTTGCCGTATACTACAGGTAACTAAAATGGCGGATGTCAGATAAACTTCAAAAAAATTGCGCAGAGCCATACGTAGGACGGAGTCGATATGGGTTCTCTAGTTACTCTGTGGTATCTACGTATATTATTTTAGGTCCGATACTCATGCCTATAACTATACACGGTGTTTCAGAAGTCCGAAATAATACTTTGACGTTTGCATCAGTATCGGGTATACAACTGCGGCCTCAGTACGCCTGCCAAGATGTTTTCTCACAAGTCCCTAAAACATCTTGTCAACTTGCGTTCCCGTATCTTATTTGCTAATATGGCTTCCAAGATGTTTAAAATTAGACAGCCTTGAAATTAAACTATTTTACGGATTTTATCGCGTTTATTTACTATTTTATTTTCCCGACGTTTCGGCTGCTTTAAAAATAAAATAGTAAATAAACGCGATAAAATCCGTAAAATAGTTTAATTTCAATGTATAGTATTCGCGTAAATATAAGAAAACAATATTAGACAGCCTGCTAAAATTTTCTCACAGTTTACGATCTTTCGTTCATTCGTTCATTGAAATGACAAATAGAGCGAGACGGAGCTTTACAAAGAAAAAAGATGCTGCATACACATCATAGAATATATTAGATTATTTATGCACAGATTAAAAATATCTTTGGGCATAGCTTCTTTTTTATTATGCCGGAAGCTTTACGTATCATCATTTGGTCGGTGGTATTATGCTTAAAATGTATTTCTTGGGCACTATACTATTTTTATTTGCCAATTTAAATAACTTTACATTGTTAAACGGCAAAAAGCACGCAAAGTATGATGCCAAACAAAATCTAACCTCAAACCTACAGATTTTTTGTAAAATATGGATTTTTAATCACGTGGAATAGGATTATGGGGATTTTCGGAAGAAAATAAAACAGATAGAAATGTCTCTACACTTTTTTGTTGTTGTTTGTCGAACACGAAAATAAATTTACGTGTTCGTTTTCGGAAGAATTTTGCATGTAGTCCGCTTGATATTGGCGAAGGATGGAGTAAAATAAGTATTATTTGTTATAATAGTGTACAAAATGCTATATTTATGTACTTCTTACAGCCTAATTATTTTCTCATCACCGGCCTTTGACCGTGAGAAATTTCTTTACGTTGACCTGTCAAATTCGTGTCTCTATGGTACATTTTGGTAACCCATGCTAGCACTTAAGATATATCATCTTATCCATACGTCAAACACGTTGTATTTAACTGTCAAACCCATTTTATATTTACGCCATGCTAGCAAATAAGACGTAACGATTTTGCCACAAAAATGACGTCACGATCCGTGAGAAAATGTCTTATCTTGGCAGGCGTACTGAGACCGCTGAATGGTATAAATTTTTTATCAAATACGAACATGTTTTTCCAACGTTTTTTCGGCGTCAATTTCTATAACTCGTAATAACTCGAGACTCATGTAATTTTTTTATGTTCTATTTTGTGAATATTGGTAGTCGCCCTTCATAAGTGTAGTTTACACTGCTGAGAGTTATGGATGTACCCAAAGGCTAGAACACAATACCTGTGACAAATATTCAAGGGTCTACAACTCAGAAACTATATTAGTAAGGTATAAACTGTCTTCACTAAGCAGCCACATATGAGCTACCCTATATATACCCAAAGTATTATTTCGGACTTCTGATACACCCTTTATAAAGGTATAAAAAATCCATAAAAAATTAAACGTATACGATTATCCATGTTCTCTAAACACAGATTTGGTATGCAAGTATTATTTTGGACTTCTGAAACATATAACGAATATATGTTTGGGAGGAACGTAGTATAGTCCCTGTGTTTGCGCGCCGAAGCCATGATGTTGAGATGACCTTAGGCGTAGCTTTAGTTTTATCCAGCCTAAGTAAGCTCGTCATGGACAAGGATAGACGTGATATCCTACTAGGGTTTTGCGTGGAGGTGGCGACCAGAGTAATTGATAGAAATAAGACTTGAAGCAGAAAGAGGCCAGAGCAGAGCTGGCAACTTATTTGGTAATAAGCGACCAACAGCCGCCTACACCACACTGCGCATCAATGGCTCTGGTTGCCGGTTTCGCGCAATGGATAGTAGGGAAACTCTGTCATTTTAATTTTTATCATGTTATTTCATCATTATCCTTGTCCATAGCCTTTTGCTATTTTATTGTCTTTTTTACATTGTTATTTTTTAGACGGGTTTACATTTTCTTATGTATTTTACTTTGACCTTTACAAATTTTTAATAAAATTTGTTTGACTTTTATTTTAATTAAAACAATCCAGGTTGGAAAAATTATTTTACACACATTAAACATAAGGCTAATTTCAAGTACTCTGACCTCCACATCAGAGGTGAGCACGCGGGCCGGGCCGATAAAGGCCCGGAAAAACCAACAAAAAATCGTAGTACCTGCGCATTCCTCTCCATGACCCATAGTGCGGTGTCGTCGTGGAAGACGAGCGCGTCTCTCGCGGGGTGCGTGCTGGCCGCCGCCACGGCCGCCTGCCGCGACACCCACGCCGGCGGCAGCGCAGACCCCGGCCACGCAGACAACTTCTTATTCTTCAACTCGTACTCCACTATCTATGAGACATCAACATACAATACAATCATTAAACAGAAAAAAAGTTACATGCATATAAAAGTTGCATCATACGACAAAATCGAAATAAACCTTGTAAATCAGTTAAAATCGAAGCTAATGTGCCCTACGACTTTGTCATATAGGGTCAAAATCTAAAATATTATTATTTTTAATATCGACGGCAAAAGCGGAATTGTATCTTGAAAATTGGCCTAACTGACTTATTGATATAGAATTTATCAGAAAAAAAGCCGCGTCGAATGGTCTATGTCTCGTCTGTCTACGACGAAAAATAATCATAATACAGCATTTAATGTTTTCTCAGAGCAGTGGTAGCCGAGTGGACAGAGCAGTGCAATCAAAGTGTGCAGGTTCATACCCCGGCTCGCACCTCTGGGATTTATGTGCGAATCTCATTTTCATCCGAGACTATCACTTGCTATGAAACGGTGAAGGAAAACATCGTGAGGAAACCTGCACGTCTGATGAACTTGACTAGTTCTCGATAGATGTGTGAAGTCTGCCAACCCTCACTGGGCCAGCGTGATGGACTATGGCCTGAATCCCCCTCGCATTGAGGGGAGGCCCTTGCCCAGCAGTGGGACGTTAAAAGGGCTGTAGTAGTAGTAGTAATGTTTTCTAGTTTTATTAAGGAGTTATGAATTTTTGAAATATTTTATCGGTTCTAGTGTTAAATTGGATATTTTGAGATACGACATTTGATACGACATACGACTGCCCTCGATATCTAGACGTAAAATTGTGCAACGTAATATTGTATAATGCGGGATAGGTAGTTAGTATGTTGCAAACATTTTGTTTTAAGCAAGTTCTTAGTTTATTATTTCTGCTAGTATTTATCAAAAAGATTGAAGTGATAATTTATTTTTATTACGCCAATGGACACAGAGTGATTTAAATTAAAAATATAATAAAAATATGTAATTTACCTTTTGATCAACATAAGTCACAATTAGATTCTCTCTCTGATCGTCCACGGTCAACGCGGACGGCACACATTGATACTTAGGAAGCGCGGTATAGAACTCAAATTTCTTTGCGTTCCGCGTCCAAACTGCAATCGCGCCTTCAGTGTCGGCTACTACCAAGTACGTAGTGTCCGTGACGATTGGCTTAGAAATATACAGATGCAATATAGATTTCGTCTTGAAATCTGTAACAAAAAGGTGCCTTTTTAATCTAGTCATATGGGTATATGAACCGTCACAAACATGTCGGGGAACGTACTAGAGTAGCTTCGCTATTCTACACACACGAAAAAAAAATTTCTCAGTTTTTTCGTCGGTTAAAAATATCACATATAGCCGTCCCCTTCTGCTCCTCCCTCTAACTAAGGAAAATGGTTGTGAAAGGAGCAGCCTCGCATCAATGAACAGGTTGGAGATTGAATGCGGAACAACTCGGTTACGAGTTCAACGTCTCTAACCACTAGGTATTTTATAGCTTGGAGCAGATTTAATCAATGACTCTTAAAATTATGATTACGCGAATCTACTTGAAGCTAAGGTTATTAGCCCTCAGTCATACGTAACAAGAAGAAATAGGAGACGGTACTTACGTTTGTCCAAGGGTATGGTCTGCAGGAGCGTGGCGCCGGCCTCGGGGTCGAGCTGCAGCACGAGCAGCGCGGCGGCGGCGGCGCAGTGCGCCACGAGCGCGGCCGAGTCGCCGGTGAAGGCCACGCGCTCGAACCCGCCCGCCGGCACCGGCACGCCGCTCATCGACACCTTCGACACTGATATGTTGCTTTGTTCCTCATCCTGTAAATAAAATAGTTCGTTTAGCGAATATTATGTCCCACGGCTTATCTACCATCTACTAGAGATGAAACGGATATCCGGTAACTATCCGGTATCCGGCCTATCCGCCCTCGTTTTCACTATCCGACCGGATAGTAATTCAGTATCCGGCCGGATACCGGATAGTAATTCAGTATCCGGCCGGATACCAGATAGTAATTCAAAATTCTCATTATTTTACACAAGGCAAATCGGATACCTTTTATTTTAATAATCGCACGTTGAAAATAAGTTGTTTTATTAATTAGTTTAGTACACAAATTTAACAATTGGCAAATCGTTGTGAATGAATACCAAATTTTCCGCATTTTTTGGTAAGAGGCGACTCCGCTTGGTTTCGTATACCAGACCAGCTTCTGAAAATAGCGTTTCGCTGTAAACGCTACTGCCATTTTTTTTTTTTTATAATTGGACTACGCTGTTGGCCGTGAGTTGGCCTTTACAGCTTCACCGGAGGAGACGATACTGCCATGTGCTGAAATATCAATTCTAGCAAACCTTGACAACTACGGGTACTGATGCAAATAAACTGACCACCTGACTGGGTATGGGTCGTGCGTGATAGCGATCGATTCGAGATGTCTTTAAGAAGCATCATGTAACGCGATAAAGGGCTAGATATCCGGTAGCCTGATATCCGGCGCTCCGGCCTAGTAGCGTGCCGTTTCATCTCTACTATCTACCCATAAAATACTTACATTTTCTAATTTGAGCATCCTAACATCGGCAGCCGTGGAGTACACTATAAGTTCCCCATTAGGTGACAGTTCACAACATTTGATCTGTCTCTTGCCTTTAGTTTGAACTGTTATTAACTTCACTGGGTTTTCAGTAAGCTTCAAAACATGATTTTGTAGGAAATTCCTGCTCGCTTTGTTTATAACATCTATTGTCGTGTCTTCTTCTAATTGAGTTTCTGTCTGATTTGTATCTTCATGTTTTGTGTTTATGTTGGTAACCAAATTTCCATTCTCTGTTGTTGCATAAGATCCTAATTTCCATACTTCTAGGAAATCACTGTACCTGTACACACAGGTGAAAGTTAGTTTTAGGATGTATCTAATTAGAGTATTGTCAAAAAGCAATATAGTAATTCTCAAAATGTTGAGTCATAAATTGAGGTCTCTCCATATTATTATAAAAAATATACATCATCACACCTGTATTCCCCGAAGGAGTAGGCAGAGGTGCACTGTAGTGCGCCCACACTTCGCCGATGTATTTTGGTCCCAATGTAATAGGGGGCGAGCCTATTGCCATTATACCGGGCACATTCCCCCTCAATACGAGGGAGATTTGGGCCATAGTCCACCACGCTGGCCCAGTGCGGGTTGGTGAACTTCACACGCCTTTCTATAGACGTCCAGGTTTCCTCATGATGTTTTCCTTCACCGTTCAGCAAGTGGTAAACATTGTTGAAAAAAACATTCGCACATGAGAATTATCTCAGAGGTGCGAGCCTGGGTTTTAAACTTGCACCCCTTACGTTCGAGGTGGGCGTTCTTGCCCACGAGGCTACCACTGCTATTATTACTATAGCTTTAAAATTGTCCAATGCACTACTGTTTGGTGCTTGTTTCTTTTATCTTATAAGGGCTAGTTATAGTCCATGAAGACTTGCTCTTCTCTGTTTATTACTTTAATCATCGTTTACACGGCATAAGAAAGCGTAGAGCGCTGTTCGGTAATGAATAGACTCTTAATAAAACATTAATTTACCTTAAAAGCAGTAGTTTTTTCTTACAGCACACTGACGAGCGAGCTGCCGGTATCATGGGTGGAACTCTCATCACCCACTTGGGAGGAAAACTCGAGAATGTGAGGTACCCGTCAATACCCACTGATATCAACTTTTCATTGCACATGACGAGATCCCTGCAATATTGCAGTGCATAATGAAATAACACATTCAATGCATGATAACGCAGTCTCTCAATTCCTTACATGCATCACTTTTTATGTACTACAAGTCCCAACGTACCAAGCTTAGGATAAGCGTAAAATTAGCACATAGTTCAATGTTTGTGGATTGTAGATGGAGTTTAGAGTTTAAACCAAATATATTATAAAGTGCAAATGTACCATACCTGACATCATGCTGGTGTATATTTCTGTGAACATTTTTCACCCATTGAGCCTCACCCTGATTGTCAGTGTTCTTAGACAATTTGATAAAGTTCATAATGGCCGGGTCCATTCCACTGCAGAAGAGATTTGTCTCGTCATCTGACACTGCTATTGCAAGTATGTCAGCTTTATGGGTTGAATATGATTCAATCTAAAAAAAAATGCATCTTATAATGTTCATAGCTTTGTTGACATACTTATAGGTAGGTAGTAAATTTCCCATGGGAAACTTATTATTTATCAAATTGATGATAAGTATTTATCGAGGCATGAAAGGCTGTTTGACTTAAGGGACACTTTGGGCGATATTTACTGATATACATATTTGGAATCAGCAATATTCATGTGAAGTTAAAAACAAATTATTAGTACAATCTTCTTATGGATACAACCGCATTAATGAAAAAAAAGAAAATTTACACCTAGTAAGTATTAAGGGTTACTGACTGACAAAATTAGTCACTGATTAAATAATGAAACTCCACCAAAAGGAAACAACAAGTCTTAAAAACAGTGAAATAATAACAGTGGTTAAATTAGTTCACCTGTTCACCAAGAGTGCCATCCCAAAATGTGAGTCTTCCCAAACTGTCCCCAGACACAATGGTGTTATCCTCCAGCACTGCGAGGCTCCATACAATCACATCTCTGCCGCGTCGCAACACTGACATGCGGTTTATTGCATATCCAGTTTCGGCATTCCACACTCTGATAGTATTAATCGAACCTGAAATAAAAAGGGTTTTTTGCATCACCATGCCTGCAGCCCTTGGCAAGGTCAGTCATTGCCTGTGAAATTATTTGGGTCCTAAAATTTGCTATTTATACTCTCAGACTTTTAAGACTCAACCATGCTTATTAACTACAATAATAATACATCATCATCACGCCTGTATTCCTAGAAGGGGTAGGCAAAGGTGCACTATGGTTTAATAGGGGGCGAGCATATTGCCTTTATACTGGGCATATCCACTCTCAGTCCGAAGGAGATTCGGGGCTTAGTCCACCATGCTGGCCCAGTGCGGGTTGATGAACTTCACACAACTTTCTATAGATGTGGCAGTTTCCTCAAAATGTTTTCTTTCACCATTTAGCAAGTGGTAATCATTATTGAAAATGAAATTCACACATGAAAATCAGAGAGGTGCAAGTCTGGGGGTTTCAACTTGCACCCCTATGTAACTACACTTAATGATAAATTTACATCAACACAAATAAATTACCAGTAACAAGAACATTTCCGGCCTTATTAAATTTACAGCACAATATACGCCCTTCTTGTTTATCAAATAACTTTTTGTAGACTATGTCACCATTCTCAACATTGTATAAGTTTACATAGCCTTGTTCAGTGCCAATAGCAACCACAGTGTTATCCTGGGTCACATCCAGACACCAAGCTGCATAGCCTGTGAGTAATACTGTAGTTTTCAGACTTAGTGTGTCAAGGTCCCACTCGATGAGCGCTCCTCCAAGACCCGTAGACAGCAGCCTATCGTTCACCCATCCGAGGGCTTCCACTGACCCGTCTTTCACACCAGGAATAAACTTCAGCAAAAACGGCGCATAGTTTAAATCCCATATTTCTATTGATGCGTTCCCCCTTTAAAAACCAAATAACATCATTATTTCTTTACCTAATAAGAACTAAATAAGTATAAACATCGTAAAATATTTATTTTTGTACCTTGCAACGGCGAGTTGATTATTTGTTTTATTCAATGAAACACAGTTGATAGGTTGAGGTTTTGGATTATAATAACAAAATCGATGCACTTTACTTGCCATCGCTATTTAAATTAATATTAATTAAACATTAAGCAACACATGTAATATAACCTCACACCACCAAATTTTAACATTTGGTATGTTTGGTGCACTGTTATGTTACAGACTGTGCATGCATACTTTTTTTTATTTCATTTGGTAATCCACTGTGATAGAAAGAAACAGAGATAGAAAAATTCACTAATTACTATAGAATTCTATTGAGTTCGTCGCACTGTAACTGGAACGCTAGCGAACGATGCTGTGACGTTGACATATAAACAAGACGCCCAGAAATCGATCGATTATGCATTTACTTCACCTCTGGGGGGTGGGCATGGGTCATCACTCATCCACCATCTTTTTTACGTTCACCACCCATTTTTATTTATTTAAGTATGTGTATTTATTGAATATGTCTCGCTAATAATTACTCGACATCTGCATAAATACCCGCTAATTGCAGGTGCAGTCATTCCTCATCTTGCTTATATTCCATTATAATTACATAAATTTATTATTTTCATAAAAAAGAAGAAGAGGACTTCTTAGAGTTCCATTTATAAGAGCATATTAAGGGGCTATCACTCTGTGAGGCTATCGCTATGTGGGCTATCATCGGGCTATTGGACACCAGAGAGACGTCAAAATAAGTAGCACCAATGTTTATAAAAAAGTAAAAAATGGTTTATGCACTCATGCTAGAAAATATTTTGCAAGCAACGATCAAGCAAAGTATGGAGCATAGCAAAACACTTTCTTAAAACTTGTGCTTTATTGTTCTTTTATTTTGTTAATGGTTTCTGAACAAACACCTAACAATCAATACACATAACTTTGTTTGATTTGGCATTCTGTCTACATGATGTTATCTGTCTGAAGAAAAAAAAACAAGTTCGTAGGAATCGCAGAACAAGTATATTTTCGTCAATACAATTTTGATGATTAAATTATTCTACATTTGCATACCACGCTAGAAATCCGTTCACGCTTTCATAATGGGAGACGGTCAAAGTGAAAACAAACCCTTACTGAGAGATGGTAAGCTTACAAAAGGTTTATTGTTTTGACAGCTGATGATTCAACTAAAAATATAGTTTTTGTTGCTAAACAGTGTGATTCGATGGCTCCAGCCGTTCGCAACTAAGCCAGATAGAATGCCTCTGTTGTGCAACATATTTTCCAGTTCTTACGTCACTAGTCAAGTATATAACATTATGTAGTTAAGTATTTTTGTATAACAGAGGAGGTAAATGTCAGCACAATATCTCCAATTGGACCCGATGAGCTTCCTCCGCCCTACCAGCAAGCGGGAATGCCCATGGTGACATGTCGCGTTTGCCAGGCGATGATCGACATATCGGGCAAGAGGGAACAACATGTTGTCAAATGTTCAGACTGCAATGAGGCTACGGTATGTAACTTATTGCCTTATACTTAAATGGAACTCTAATTTAACATCTTGTACAGATTTATCAAATAGTTGGTCAGTATCACAATTAGCTTTGAAAAAAATAAACTAAATATTTTAGTAGGAGTCCCACTCTGACCATCAAAGCATTGACATGAGTCAACTCCTAATCCAAGTACCTATTTAGATTAGTTGGAGAAGCTAATGGGGCTACTAGTAATATGATAACCTCGCCCTGCTAGTGATGTTATTATTGAAAGGATACCTGCACAATATTTACCTGCAGTCTGTTTACAATATTTACTTGCATATTATTGTTTTTAAGTTCTTATCCTGTTGCTGATGTTTATTTATATACTTTTCCCATTAAACCAAACAATGAAGATAAACAATGAATTAATGCTAAATCGTGATAAATTCTAAAAATTTATAATTATTTCAGCCAATTAGAAATGCTCCACCTGGAAAGAAATATGTGCGTTGCCCATGCAACTGCTTGTTAATCTGCAAGTCATCATCCCAGCGAATTGCATGTCCCCGAGCTGACTGCAAGAGGATCATCAACTTGGCACCCTCGCCCGTCACTCCACCCGTACCCACCTTGCCTGGGATGTGCCGAGTCATCTGTGCACATTGCCAGGACACATTCTTGGTAAATACTATACCATTCCATTTACAATGCATTCCACCTTTTCCTTGGTTAAATTAAGCAGTAACATTCGTAAGGAATGGAACAAGAGTTGAGCCTGTCTATGACTATATTTCCATTCTTAACACAAACAGATTCAACTACATATAATAAACTTCTGATTAATCAAACACTTAGTCATTGTTGATTTGTAATGTCTAATACATAATGTATTGTAAGCAACTGGAAATAATTGTGAGTTTTTATAGACACAAGTGCATGTTTTATTATTGTAGGTGACATTTGTAAGGTTCCATTGTTTGAAATGTGGGGCTTTATCAAGGCATATCAAATGAACTCATTTATTCTGGTATTGTACTTTGGTATTTGTAGGCAGACTAGAAACATCATTTTATATAATGATAAAGGGGAAGTTATATTGTAGACCCAGCTTTTATGTGGACTTGACCGTTGCTGAAGGAAAACTCAATGTATAGTGAACTAATAATTTGATGTTGTCATTATTTAAAACTTATGGTAATGACGTGATTGTTAGTGTGTCCTCTGCTTTATGACAACTCATTAAGAAGCATTGTTTTGGATTATCTGAGTTATATGTACACATATACAATCAACTTATCTTTAATAATGGGCATCCCTCTCTGCAAAGAGGACACTACATTTAATATAATCCCACCAAACATTTTAATTTTGTTAGCATAAATAATAGGTCATTCACCCCATAGTGTAATCTCAATGCAATTAAGATAGTGATAAGAAATGACTCTACCTATCAATTGCGAGGTTCTTTGTTTTATTAACAGAAGATGTAGGAAACAGTTTCAAGTAACCTTAAGATTATAATATCTTATCTTCTTGCCTTGGACCTTTGGTCAGTAACGGACCAACTACTAACATTATTTGCTGCAAGAATGTATGTTAAAGGGTAAAAGTCAGTGAGTTAGCTCTGATCGTCAGCTATTGAACTTTTCGTTGTTTAAGGGCTTGAACATAGCAAAATTTACGTAAAGATTGAATGTTGGTGGCAAAAGCCCTGCAACCACAATTAAATTCGGTCGCGTCACCAATGATATTTTATTGAATAATAATGAATTAATACATTTTTTTTTTAATGGACTACGCTGTTGGCCGTGAGGTGGCCTTTACAGCTTTACCGGAGTAGTGGCGAGCGCAGAGTGCACTTTAACCAAGGCCTTAAGGGCGGAAAAGGGTGGCAACTAGCTCAAGGGCGCCATAGAGGGCACGACCTCGGCTTGGGCAGTTACCGTGAGGGGAAAGGTAGTGACTGTGCTCCTAGGTGCAAAGATGCACCTACGTGCGGAAGAGGGGGTTCCACGACCTCGCCGGCGAGATTGGTGTCTGTTTGAGGCTGGTGTAGGTGTGTTAGTGGCCCTCTCGACGCCCGGGTCGAGGAGGGCGGTGATCGTGTCGGGAGGATCAATCAACACGTGCCGCGGACGGCGGCGACTCGTAATTGCTGGCGGCTACAATTAGAGGATTTAAATGCGACGCGGCTTTTTAAAAATAGCGTTCGGACGCTATTTTTAAGTGTTTTCGAATTGAGTAGAGGCCAAGGTCGAAATGAAGATCTACGTTCCGTATGTACCACGGGGCACCTACGGCCCTACGGAGAAACCGGGACTGCACTACTTGCAGGCGGTTGATGTGTGTCTTCGCCGCGTGAGCGAAAACCACACTGGCATATGACATAATGGGGAATTAATACAGTTAGTTGTGGTAATAACTAATAATCAACCCGGTATTGGCAAAACACTTGTCGCGCGTGTTTGGCGCTCCTGTTTCGCGGGGATTTATGATGTTGATGATATGTTTGTTTGTGTCGTGCAGTATCAGCTGTTGAAGAACGCCCCGGTGCGCTGCCCGCACTGCCGCAAGGTGTCGTCGGTGGGCGCGCGCATGGCGCGGGTGCGCGGCACGGTGTTCGGTGTGCTCGCCCTGCTCTTCCTCGCCATCGCTCTCGGCGTCACTCTCGGAACATTGTCCGCCGCCAAGAGTCACGGAGGCGGAATCTACGTAGCGTACGTCGGCGCATTCCTACTCGCCTTCGTACTGGCCAGTAGGGCCGTATATTACTTCGCCATGAAAGTGAGCACGATCGAGGGCCCCATGTAAACGTCGCTACGTCACTGTAATTTGTGATAAATTTATATGACTAGAAAATATATATATATAGAAAATTCTCAATTCCATATAGCATGCTATTAGTTATTGGTTTCTACCATATATAACCATTGCAATATATTATAGAGACGTGTTTGTTGTATTTGATGATTAGTTGGCTTTGCTAATATTATACTTGAAGTGATCCGAGTTGGGATGATTTATATAAAGTAATCGAAATTATGTTTATATAATGCGACAAAATTAACATACAATGCACAAGGGTATAATTTGAAGTGAATAATTGACTGGTACCAACGCAATAATAATCATATGTCCTAATCACCATACATTTATTTATGAGAATGTAACATGATTTTAAAATCATTTTTGAAAGCAGTCTTAGGCCCAGCATACTAAGTCATGTACAGTGGCGTTCTTAAATACAGATAAGTACCTACCGTCTCATCTGAAACAAATAGATAAGTTCTTGTATACATATTTACAAATAATAATAAATAGTGCCTTGTGCATTGCACTTAATTTTCATCGGCGATAGTAAAGAAACAACTTGTACTATGAGATTATACTTATCGATATTATTTTTCGTTAGAGTTTATAAGAGCGGACTATTAATAGGTTGTTACACAAATAGATTCCATAATATATGCGACTGCATAGTGATTTTATATGTTACATCCTAATTGGTTGCTTTATCCGTTTACGAAAACCAAACGAATTGTAAATACATACTTATTCTTTAAAACAATCTTGTACAATTTGACTTGAACAAATTGGTATGACGCCAACATAAAATAATGTGATGTACAGTTTTATATTTTTTTTCTACTCTTTAATAATGCATAACTATTATAGTATAAGTTGGCAAACAGATGACTGATTTAGAGTTTACCCGCTTAATGTGTGTTGCCCTCAGGACTCTAGGGTTCTTGGCACACAAATACACCCAGTTTCCTACAAATTTCACGCTAAATATACCATAACTTGTTAAAATAAGTAGGTATGCTATCGGTCGGTTAAAAAGATCGCCAAATCTCGCGCGGAAATGTTTTTGCCTATACCAAAACGATTAAATTTCTGTAGTAAAAGCCACGCGACCATGCTACTAAATTCGCTTGCGCTGTTATTGAGATTTCGGTGAAGAATGAGCTTTTCCATGAGTGAATACAGTTCGTTATGGTTTGGCAAACAGATGTGCAGCACTCGCCTTAAGGCCCCAGTGCGGGATTTAAGCGTCCATTTTTCGGGGAAATTTGTAGCTGTATGTATGTCTAACTAAAAGTATATGCGATGCATGTAACACACAATAAAGGCTCTATCTGGTTGTGCATTATTAAATAAAGGTATAAGCTGGATTTAGGGAATCTGTCACAATACTAATAAAATACTAGGTAACATTATATCGATGGTTAACTTATTTTCACTATTCTAAACAATTCTGAAATATGATTTTATTGATAATTAACGAAAAAATATTAAAGTTTATTTAGGTGGTATTTATTTAGGTGTATCCCGAAATTGAATTTGACGAATTATTTCTCGCAAATGATGATATATCGATATTAATATCGGTTTAGTCCAGAGCTTGGAGCTTGGTATGTATATTGTTCACTACCGGTAGAATGTTGGCCTGTTGTCTCGCACTTAAAAGGATTTGTAAATGATTCAAATTAATATACTGGTTTCAAGTAAGTATATGCTAATTCGAATTTAAATAAGCATGTCTTTCGTCGTGGCATTGAATCGAATAAAATACTTCATATACTTACGTTATTGGAAACCAGTTGTGAATCTCCACGTTTCATATCTGCCATACACAAGGACCTAACTACCTACTCCTAAAAAATATGTTAAATTCCTCGCCGTTGTTTCCAAAAGTAGATATATATTGTAAAATATTTGAATAGGTCAATCGTTTACAAAGATAACATTCCCAAAAAAAGAAAGTGCGACGTTTAAATATAAGAACACAAAGTGCAGCACTTCCTTAAAATACTTGTCGTTTAATGAATAAACCTCCGGGCACACACAGGGGGGCCAGAAGCCGCGCGTCTACATTTTTGCCAATACCAAAACAATTATCATCATTTGCCTTACCTTATCCCATTATTTGGGGTCGGCGCAGTATGCCCTCTTTCTCCATTCATCTCGCTTTTCCGTCATACCGACATCCACTTCGATCTCATGCATATCACTTTTTACACACTCCATCCATCTTTTCTTTTGTCTTCCTCTCGCTCTGTATCCATCCACATTCATACTGATCACTCTTTTAGTCACATGCTTCTCGTCTCTTCTCATCACATGCCCAAACCATTCTAGTCTCTTACTTTTCACTTTTTCTGTTATGGGCGCTACTTTAATACTACGTCTAATGTGCACATTCTTCACCTTATCCATTCGCGTCACTCCCCACATCCATCTCAACATTCGCATCTCGGCAGAGTGGAGACTACCAAAACAATATGTAAATTTCATAGAAATTGAATTTCTATAGAAGAGCTACGGCCACATGGGTGAAAATAGGCTCGTTTGGTCGATGTTGATGAATTAACTTTTTCTGTGAGTTGATACAGTACGTTTTGCTATTGTCAAAACATTCGACGCGTGCGTCTTGACGCCACAGTGCGCGGGGGCCTAAACGTGAATCAAACTACTAAACCTACTTTTGACGTATTTAAATAATTTCCACTATAGGTGTCTTTTCAACCTTGTATATTTATACTCGATTATGTAATATTTTCCCAAGGAGTAAGCGGCTAACAGGCAATTTTTTATATTATTTTATTAATTACTTACTAAATTTATATTCATTGTAAATTTTAACTGTAATCAAACATTCTGTAAATTTAAGTTAGATTATTTAATTTTGAGAATCGCTTTCATAATGAATACATGTAAATTGTAGTATCTACCAGTATGTATATTATCATGGTATAACTTATATAGTATATGTATATCGCGAGCGTGCGTGCGTGACACGGTTACAATAAAACATAACCCTCCTTCTGGGGCAGTCGGGTAAAAACTTCGAATAACGTGTTCGTAACGCCTTTTCGGTTGGATAACTCCCATATATTTCCTTAAAAAAATCTATTTTACAATAGCATTATGAACTGGTTTTGTTCTGAAAAGTATTTCGTAACATTTTAACTCTATGAAAATTTCGGATTCAATTTTTCATTTAAGAAACAATCCCTAAAGGAGACGGGGATCTCTGGGCCCAATTGTAATAAGTTGAGATATGGTTTAAAAATGGTGGTATTTTTTTCTGTTTCAAAATATAAAAAAATCAGCTCAATTCACAGTCTGGGAGACGAGAAATCATAAAAAAAATAATTTCACTGAAGAAATAGAGTATCAATTACAATAATCGATTACTGTGAATGATTTAAACAATTGAACATAAAATACCTGATTTATTCAATCAAAATGAATAAATACATTGTAATAATTAACAATAAAAAACTACAATTAATATAGTAAATAACTGTGTGGCGTGCGCGTTTCCGAACGCTCCACAAAATGTCGACGGACGAGTTTCCGAACGCCCGCGCGCCCCAGACAGAGTGAGCACGTTCGGTAGCTCAAAAACAAATTGTGTTATTAATGATTAAGCACATAATTGTATTCATTTTAATATATTAATATACACTTAAGTGGTTGAATTAACACCAAAACTGTATATTAAAACAAAATAACAATCACAGTACAAAAATCAGCTGTTTAGTATCTAGGTTGTAGTCACTTTGTTGAATAACCACACTTTTACAAAATCTCTTATAATTCTGCTCTCAGATTTCCAAGATCAGCAAAATTTTCGGAGATGGTTTGATAATATATAAGCTCTTAATTGACACCACTCTCATATTTTTACATCTGGGCCCAAGATTGTGTGAAAGCGTATCCTTCTCCTTTATAGAAGGTTATGATCCTTTTGCAATAGTACTGTACCTATTGATAAATGCTTTTGTAAGAGGTGTGAGGATCTAAATTTCTATAAATTTGGGCGTAATTATTCCAACAGAAGCGTATACTAGGAACGTATTACCTATAAATGAAATTATATATACTACATACATACATAATATACATATAGTAGATAAGTATGTTTAGTTATCGAGTGTATAAACTTTTTGTAGTTGTGAAGTGGCACAGTTTAATGAATAAAATTGTTCCAATGGTTCTAAACAAGGGTAAGTCAAATCTTAAATCTTTGATAATACTCGAATAACAAAAGTGCTGTCTTAATTGCAACGTAAAATCTAGTTTGCCGTGTGGTAATACTATTCAATATGAAATAATGTTGTAAAGTATAATGTTATTCATATAGCAGAGCAAACGATACCACCTCTCAAGTTACGCCAATCGATGACCAGACATACCTACTGTATAATATTCGTTCATATATTGCATGAACTATCATATTATTTTGTAATGTTAAGTTGTGCTTTTCGACATTTTCAAATATAAGATATTCTATTCATTATGCTAGTGTTACGCGCAGGGTCGTATCGAGACGGCTCCACGCCTACCGCTGATGAAGACTCACGACTACGGTTTCGCTCATACCGGCGTAGTGGCGATGAAGCGACTAATTCTATAACAATTAAATATCAAATGTATGCACTAAGACATACAAGTGAAATTGGCATATCGGAATCAAATCACATAGGGTGGCTCAAACAACGGCGCGCGAAACGCGGTCGAGCGGCCTTAATTATCTGAAAAAGCCGGTGTAAGCGCCTTATCGCATCTGTCGCCACTGTGCCGGGCTGTCGTACAGGACAACCTACGTCTAAACAGCTCTTTACACGTGTATTTTGTAGTTATAAGCAAATAAACTGTACCTACAAATCTACATCCGATCTAATCTTTTCTTTATATTCGATACGACAAATCTCCTGCATTCTATTCTCTGTTCTTGCTTCACATTAACGCATAAATAAAAACGCATTTCTTATTAATGTATGTATTTTATTAACAAAATATTTTTAAGATAAATACATACATTGTCTTAGGTATAATTTACGGCGCATACCCTAAACAATATTGAGAACCATTAAATAACTATGTAGGTATTTATAAATAAATCGTGCGCTTACTATATATGACACATACATTTTGTTGTAAAATGTTTCAATAATAAAAATACATGCAAGTTACAGGTAATAAATAGATACAACACGTGAATTTTAGATACTGATTATACGCTCAACAGCACAATAGTACCTACGTAACAAAAAAGTAACAAAATATTTTATTTTTAAAACTTTAGGACGAATCTCAACTCTAACACGACTAGACGAATATATTACAGAGAAATAGGACATTGGAAAATTGATCTTACGTAAATACGCATAATGTCTAGATTAAATGGCCCTACAAACGATCTGATCTGCCGGCTGACATGAGCCACTGAGCAGAAAGCACAGATATCAGACCCAATTTCAGTTCCTTCTTTTGTATCTAACCCATAAGCAGTGTAGAAGTAAAGGAGTCATCTGTGTATTGAAAAAGTGTCTGTCGAAATACATTAAATAATAGTTCAAAAACCTTCCACAATGGCGCTGGTGTTGACAAAGGGTATCGACGCCCCCCGGGAATAAACGTACGGAAAAATCGCTGATTCCCAATGTGGCATAACAGCAAAAAGTCCATAATAGCGCTACCAACTTATTCCAGCGGGGCGTCGATATACCATACCGACACCAGCGCCATTGTGGAAGGTTTTTGAACTATTATTTAATGCATTTCAACGGTCACTTTTTAATTTTTTTCCCATAGGAGATCGCCCTCCTTTCCTTCTACACTCCATACCCCTTAATGTAGGGCTTCAAACCGTGAGGTTTGTGGAGACTGTCTTAAGGAATGTTTTTATCGCACAAAATACCTCACAACAAATGAGCCGCAAAATGTAATAGGTAGATAATATTTCATAACATAGGTACCTACTATAAAACTTGAAGTCCCCTGCGCAATCGGAGTCTGACAGAACCTTGGAATGACGCTATTTAATAACAGCTTGCCCTTCGTAGCGATTTTTTACGAGATCAAGGAGAATCCACGATAATAGAGAATTGTTAAATGGTGATTTTACTGCAGGGACTGAATTATCGCAAGATTCCGTTAAGTTTATCCAGCAATATGACAGCATACAGAAATATTGATATCGGACTATCAGATACAGAATAGTGATGCGACTCGAGCCGTTTTTTACTCGATTGACTCGAGTTCGTTTGCACTCGAGTTACCGAGCCAACTCGGTGCGCCGAGTAGATTCGGTAAACGCTTCGCTAGATGTCGCAACTTAATTAGTCGTAAGAAATCATTTTATTTATATAAGGTTAAAAATGATTTGTATTTTATTTCATATTACCAAATACTAATGTAATGTATGTATTACTAATTTAATAAAGGTATTTAAAAAAATATTTATTTAAACTTATCGAAACTCAGTTCGAGTGATAAATTCGTACACGAGTTTTAAGGAGTGTAAGTAGTTTACTCGAGTGACTCGAAAATTTTAGTAACGCATTAAAGTTACTCGAGGGATTCGAGTCACAAAATCCTACCCGAGTCGCATCACAAATACAGAATAAACATAGTATACCAGTAAAATTTTCCGTGTCGTAAAGACACGGGGAAAACGTATTCCGTGTGACTGAAATAATGACATGATTTGGGCAGAATAGAGATTTAGTAGAAATGCTTATAGATCCGTGCTGTTTAATTTATGTTATGGTACATCGCTATTTCATTGAATTCAGCCGCTGGTTTACTGGCTGTACTCGTATCTATTCAATTGAGAATTTGAAACTCCGTATGGCTTAAGGTGTTGGATTTAATGGGACTTGTTGTAAGAGTCCTTGTGTTGGTATCCGGACACGTATCCGGATGCGTCGACGAGATCCTTTCTCCCGGCGATACCCTTCCCCTTGCCGGTCTCGTCGAACCGCTGCCTGTGCGACCCTGTGTACTTGGTCGTGTCTGTCAGCCGGTCCACGGCTGCAGCCGCTGCCGGGGACTTGGTCACCTGAAATTGAATTAACTAGATGTTAATTTTAGTTTTAAGCATTAGCGAGAAGTAAGAAAATGTGACATGCCAATTCGGTCTCTTTCTGTCGTTTGAATTGCCAAAAGTGAGTGAGAGACACGGCGTGACATAATCCGTGAAACGTATTGTCTTGGTGCACGTGCTAGGCGTGGTGAACTTCACGTTTTTTTACAAAATTGGTGAACTCGTGCAGCGGCTCTAGTAGCGAGTAAATGAACTACGGGTTGACCACACTTGTACGCACGTACGTAATGTCAGTGTCGTCGGTATACAGATAAAACCTACTTATTTGCTAATATTTTTCTAGGATTGTTGCGTAAGTATGGTACATATGTACGCGGTGCATGCCAAAGCGATCCCGTGGTGCCCCGATATAAGCAGAAGATGGTACACCATTGGTTTTTAGTGGGTATACGGCCTTCTGTCGGGGACTCCTACATAACACCCTACATAACCTCGGGGGAAGTAGCAGGGTATCCATAAAGGATTTTCCGACGTTAAAAAAAAGGGTAGGTACTTAGATAGCTAAGTTAAAGTAAACATAAAATTGTAACAAAGACAAATATCGAAAAACTCTCATATGAAAATGACTTCATTTTGTTAGCTACCAGTCACACTGACAAACAAAAAGGCATTGATAAGTAGCATTGTTAACGTGACTTATTACAAATGTTCTTAATTGTTATCTATCAATTAAATAGGTATAAGCTTTATGTTGTACCTATACAGAAATATTTTAATGTTACGATAACATAAATAAGTAGGTACCTAAGTACATAGTCAGTTACAAAACAAATCATTTTGTACAAACTGAGTTGATCAAATATTGGCTGTAAATATATAATTTGTACTTTGCATAAGATATCGTTTGAAAACTATTTAAAATCAATCTGGGATTCTGGTTACTACGTAGATAGATATGTATTATGTATACCTACGTATTGATCCTAATTTTCTGTCGCATAAACTACGACTAATATAAATTTCGTCTCTAATAATATGGTCTTGCTCATACATTACGACCATGAGAAGGACGACGATATTTCTATTTACTGTTACTGTACCTAGTTACTGTGTCGTGGCTTAGCCTATAAAATCAGCACCAATGTCTAGAGTTACTTACGTGTGATGATATCCCTGGCTGTCCACAAGTAGTGAGCTTCCTCTTTATCTCATCAAGCTCCACCTTCTTGCTTTTGGCCAACTCCTCGAGGAACTTCTGATAGTCTTCGATGCCGACCTTCAGGGACTTGAGTTTCTTGAAATTGATTGCGGTGTCTGTGGTCGTAATCTTCTTCCCGTCGATAACCTTGGCTTGCTTCATCCATTTATCGCTCTGCGAGAGGGTGATGTTTTTGCCATCTGACTTCAGATCGCCAAACTTTGAAAATGCTTTGAAGGCGTCCTGAAATATTAATGAGATAAATTACCTACTGCTTAGTGCTTAGAAAGTGGATCTCATTAGGAAAAATTTAAAATAAGTTAATATTTCAATTTTACTTTTAACCGATGTCAAAAAGGAAGAGTTTATCAATTTGAGGCGCTGTTACCTGCATGTTTAATGTATTTTATGGGTAGAATGAACTTAGATACTACAATCAACTCCCCAAATTTAGAAAAAAAGTTGTGAGGTGTCAAGGGACACCCGAAGTTCCTTTTGAAATAAAAAATGCAAAAAAAATGTACATATACATACACACACACACACACATCGAAATCGAAACCGAAATCGTATACATAAGTGTATACAATAAAAATCACACACACATATGTAAAAGTGTCGGTACAAAATTTAGTCTTAATTTTTTCCGTTTAGCCCCCTTTCGCAACGCGCGATAAGGAACTACGTTCCAAAAAGTTGAAATAGCAAGTAGGTGGGTAGGACACACGTTGGTTGGTAGCTATATTAGGTATTTAAGTTACCTTAAACGGTATCGCGTTGTCTTCGCTTTTGTTACTCGTTCCATTGACTGCTCCCGGCGCGCTCCCGTTTTCCAACTTGACGTCCTTCACCTCCTGGGTCACCTGCTCTACGGCAGCGGCATGTGATTCGTCCGCCATTTTCACTTACGTAAGTATACTACTGAAAAAAAAAGATCAGTAAAGTACCCATGTGATGAAATCACCCTTACCTACAAAGGTACAAATAAAGTATTCTAGGATCTAGCTGGATGAAAGAAGTCATAAGTCGGCACTTGACGTCACGTCTATTTACTCTTCATTTCTTCTAAAATAAAAGAATCCACTATTAGGACTGTTCAAATTAAAACAGCCAAGCACTTTTATGCTACGAATGTATATAGGTTCCAATTTAATTATGATGTATCTACTGAAGTAGGTACCTAATATTTGATTTGATTCGGATACCTGAGTTTCAGTTATTCGTACATATAGATGGGGGGTAGGTACAGGTACTGAATCAATGGAATCTGGATAGGTTACATTACCTTCCCACGTCAGGAGCAGCAGTTGAAGTACCTAAGTACCTACTGAAGCGAATATAACTACTTAGTCATAATTTATCACAAATAATGATAAGCAGGCGATTAAATTTTTGTCTAGATCCTATAGATAAACCTGTTACATTGTCGAATATTCAATAAAACATTGCGTTATTATTATGTTCGAAGTGTTACGGCAAACGAACGGTCGGGGTCGAGGGTGATGTCATACAAATATCCAAACATTGTCTATAAGCATAACAGCATTTCATAGGATAACGCGATTCGTGGCTGCTCACGTCGAAGCGCTAAAAGCGGCAATTACATCACTGACCTTGCCGACAAAACGATTCGCCGCAAACTTGCTGTAAACATCAGCTGAGATTCTCAAACTAGCAAATTACAGACAAACTATCGGATAAACCACCACCCACGAAGTGTGTGGGCAACACTTTGATACACTTTAAAACCATATTATCTACTTAAACAAGGAAATGGCCTAACTCCTGATTTGGGATTCCTAGCCTTGGAGATCGGTATGATCCCGAACACAATGTGGAAGTAGCAAATTCATTTGGCTAATGGCATGCGGGGGCTCGCGAGGAACAATATGTAACACCTCCGCTGGTTTGTCGCTGTGGGTGCCTTGACAAATTAGATCTAGACTAAATGATCTGACCTACAGATCAAGGATGTGAACCATTTGATTTGTACGGAATCGATGAATCATTCAGATTTAATTTTGCAACTACCTAGATACACGTAGGTAGGTACCTACCTAATTGCGTTACCAGTCACCATTGCGTTACCGTTTACCGTCCTTTTTATTAGAATGTGTAAAAATCTAACTTTTCAATGGTGTTCGACAATTCAGGTAACTAAAACTAAAAGATCGTGAGCTGAGACGTGCTGAGACATCAGGTATAAAAACAGGTATAAAAACACTAGGTACTTTAGTACTTATTGGCCAAAAGTACCGCGCTCACAAAATACCTACCTACTGATTTTACTGACTGTGACACTCGGAAATACTGACTTTACTGACCTATCTCTAAAGGGAATCACCAAAATTTACATAACTTTAAATCCATCTCCAAATCCCTAACAAATATTTTATAGGAAAAAAGTGTCCTATATTGTATAGGGGTAATGCCTCCACACACACTGGGGCGTCAAGAAACGCGTAATTATTTTTGCCAATACCAAAACTCTCTGTGTCAAAATCACATATATAACCACGCTATGTCCGTCGCGACGCTCACTACCTACACGACGTCACGGCGCCAACGATAAGGCGTTGTGACGCTCATTATAAGGCGTAACGACGCTCATGATAAGGCGTTGCGAGTGTCGCGACGCTCACTATAAGGTGTCGCGACGTTCATTATAAGGCGTCATGACGCTCATCATAAGGTGTGGCGCTTGAGACAGACCTTACGGAACCTTAAAAATGAATATTTAAATACCTAAAATTGACGAATATTTTCAAGCCTGCCACTCTCATAGCGGCTTTATAGTATTGAGTCCTACTGTCAGGCATGAAGAAAGAATCCGTAGTAAAAGGAGCGTGCGTATAAAACTCTTTTTATACGAAAATGAGTTTTTCCGAGTCTAAAATACTGCCTTTATTGTAAATTTTCAGAAGAAACTGTTACTGACCACCGTTCAAAAACTGACTTTATCTGACTTTACTGACGAGGCAGGTAAATAGGTTATTAACCATTGATCAAAAATTTAGCTCACAAATATTTGAAAACTTACAAAATACAAGATGTACCCTCCTACCTATCGAAGTATAATCCTTGTAGAGTTACCTAGACACCTACCTACTAACTTTTAGCAATTAATGGATTGCGAATATTGCAATTGTGTTAAGTTGAATGGTTATAAAACTTCTAAAGAACTATTGCTTGTGGCCCACCTAACTGTACAAAACAAGTTGTAAATAAACGTCCTTGATGGATATTAATAAAGACACCTTTATCAACTTATAGATTGTTAAACAGTCGCATTGCGCATCCCTTTCATTAAATATTAGGTACAAGGACAAGGAATGGTTTATTCGGCGAATTACAATACATATTTTTAACAGCATGGATGTAGAAAACTTTTATTGTACTACCGTTCTAATAGCATCGGTTTCATCGGTCTGTATGAACACCAATTCTGTTGTTCACAAACACAGAGTATATAGCCTGTGTTCACAAACTACGACTAAACTATATTTGACAGCTCTAAAATATACCTATCTGCCTGCCTTACATCTGCCTACATTACGATCATGAGAAGGACGGCAATAGGCAATTCACAGTTTAGTGTAGTACCGTGTGTTGCCAACAACAGGATCAGCACCAATATCTGTATAAATGTTATGAAAGCTCTAGTTCTCAGATGTCTATAATAAAATCGAAATCCCGTATCTAAGTACCTACCTATTACAGAGTTCAATTGTACCTATCTAACGTTGGTCTAATTAAATAGAATGGCTTCTTCGACCTATATATTTCTGGGCTTGGTCGCCTGGTATGCTTGCCTTTGCATCAATCTTGTTCCCGGTCTGTACCAACCAATACACTGTACCGGTAAAATTTACGGTTGCATTTGCATGTAATATCGTGCAAAATTTACGTAAACTTGATAAGAACAATAATATCAAATCTAATCTTATCGTTATTTATTTGTCTTGCAACGTCCGAAAAAGGTGACACGAGCGAGATAGTTTAGTTTTGCATTTGAGCCCCTATACGATAACTATATAACAAATATAAGTAAGCTGAGGTAACTTATAAGATAGGTATATATTTATAATTATACTTATATAAGTTACGACGTTGGCACACGTCCTATTGATCAGGGAAAAATTACATCACTCGACACTCGTAAAATAAGTTACAATATACATATATCAACATTATAAATCATTGGATGTAGGAAAACCCTACGGGGATGAGTCATTGTTACCGAAATAGGTGGCTAATAATAATGCTGCCCGTCCCCTTCATAAAATTGTAAGTTTGTTTACCTACCCTATATACCTACTTAATGGTATCTTATGATCTTTTTCGCGTGTCTAACAAAAATCAAGCATGACTAGGTGCCTAGTAGGACCTTGGAAAATAGCTATACTTAGCTTCCAGATGAAAATCTAGATAGCTTTACCCACATTACAACAAGGATATATCTATAACACCTACTTAGATAGAGGTACACATCGTTCTTCGGGGCACGGGTGCTTCGGAAAGTACCTGTGTAAGGTGGCCCGTAGGGAGCCGGCACCATGATGTCATGAATGTGGCGCCGAGGAGGACACTGCTCAGCATACACTCGAGCTATGCCCAGCCTGGGCGGGGCAGTGCAGTGTTCTCGTTGAAGAGGTGGGGAGGGATTTCTCATTGCCGACTATAGTTCGTGCTATGGTTGGCAGTGAGACGTCGTAGGTAACCGTTAAGTCATTCTGTGAGGAAGTGATGGTTGAGAAGGAGGAAGCTGAGCGGGCGCGGGAAAGAGACCCGCTCGCTGATCCAAGACGTCGCAGAAGGGCTGGAAGGAGGAGGTGGGCGGCGGCCGACCTTATGCCGACATAAAAAGTGTGTGTGGGTAGTAGTGCTGGGTGACTGCCGCCATTGCACATATTTTCGCCCTATAAGGTGGTGGTAAGTACGCCTAAAATATTTCCCCTACCATCTGGTAGGGACCTTAGGAGTCGTGGTTGCAAAGGGCGGGGGCCCGGCGTATCAGTGAAGCAACTCCGAGGAGAACGGCGGCGTGGTGTGGCCCACGCGCCGCCGTGTGGAGGAGGTGTCTGTTCGCGCGGACAGCCACTGGCGGGTAACGGATGTGTGCGAAAGCGTTCCCGTGACCCCTCCGATATGGCGGGTGATTGGATCACCATGGGTATTTAGTGGATATACGGCTTCACTGGGACTTCCACATAATCCCTTCATCTCCCCCAAGATGAAGGGATATCAATCATAAAGGATTTTCCCATGTAAAATAAAAGGTACACATCGTTCTATCATCTTTGTCATCGCAGTTCTTACATAATTATGAGTTGGTCGTAAGCGGTACAATAGCAGGTAGATACAACTAGTCATCTTAATGCATTAACTTCACATTCAGACGTGACTGGTATCTGTAATGAGTACCTATCTACCTATATGTAACGAGCGAGCGTACCTGCCTTATAGACTTAGCAATGATGTCAGCTAAAGCAACATGTACCTACCTATTCGGCCATGGCCGTGTCTATTCTTGTGGAATATTACTTTGATTTAATTTTGGGACTGCGTTTTTATAACAATAGTTTAGAAATAGTAATTACGTGTAAGTGTTACAGAAATTATGATTCCCTAAACAAGTATAGGTACCTATTGGTAGATATAAAAGCGCTTGTTCAGGCATTGGGTTTAAAAATTGGTAGGTACTAACTTATATTTACTTAGGTGCTGAAGATTCACGATTCATGAACAATGAAGTCATATCGTCTACGGTAACTAAATTACGTAGGTTAATCGTACCTACCTATCATCAAATTTAAAGTCGTTTGAACTTCCAATAAGCTTGTGCACCTAATGAAATGGTTTGTTTAGTGATTAGTGTTAGTACTTATTGGGACCTACCTGTCTATACCTGTGTAACTTGTAGGTAACGTAACCTCGTTACGTGTAGGAACTGAAATAGATTCGGTCTAAATATGTCGTCTACCATTTTTTTTTTGTCATTATAGGCACAGCAGATATACAAAGTGTGGGTACACAAATGGTAAAATGATTTCGAAAACTTCAAAGCGGTGCGTCGCTATGCGTATGTCTGTAAATGGAGGGAAATCGGGAAAGTGAGATAGCGTGCGAAAAACCAGACAGAATGTGAACGGCCTTGCAAGTTTCTATATCGGAGTTTGCAGCTTAATGTTCTGCATAAACTTTCCCCGTTTACTACAACTAGCCCGTCGTAGAAGATATGCCTACCTATAGGCAAGTGCCAATATGGATGACAGAACAGCTTTACCGCTTTTTCAAAAGATTTTCGGTAAGATAGTTAGGTCCCTAGGTACCTAAGGTAGCTACCTACTTACTCTGCTGATAAGAGATTGAAATAAGGAGAAAACCATACATTAAGTATTGGTACTGAACTTACGTACCTATCGTCTACTTAACTTACATCAGAATAAGAACAAAGGATACACTCACAGGCGCTGAAACCAGGAACCCATTCATTTCACACTTATTGTGATGTGACAGACTATAGGTACTTACGCTATGATGGATTTATTTATAGGTACCAACATAACGTTAGACGTACTTACCCATTGTTTATTCAGTTACCACAACGACGAGCTTCCCAAGGAAACCAAAAACAATCTAGATTGGCACATAGTAGTAACTCTGACCAATACCTACCTATAATCTAGCTAGGTACTTTCCCACATTTTAGATCTTAATAAGTTTAATAAACGTGGTAGGTACCTAATTTCAAAAATAAAATAAATATCACTAAATATATAAGTATTTAGTTAACTGATTATCTAATCATCATGAAGCCTGTCACGAATTTATTAGGTGCTCAAGGCTTACATGATGAAATAAGGTAGGAAAGTATCTACCTAACTAATTAAAAGGCAAGAATCATTACTACCTACCTATTGAATCCAATTATTGCTGTGAGTTGGGTTCTAAATATTTAATTAATCAAATTGATGCAATATTTCGTGAACACGAAACTTACTGCAATAAGAACTATAGGTACCTATCTAGTTCTAAATGACCACCACCGATCAAATATTCTGAGATTATCACGTAACAGATGATATCATCTCTTAACATAGGTACCTACCTACATTTCAAACAGGATTCATAATAACGAATCGTAAGTAGAAGTAGGTATCTACTTACCAAGGTAGGCATCTACCTGCCATTATTTTTGTATTGGGTACCTAATAAGAATGACCTAGACCAATTACCATCATTACATTACATTATTACATTACCATCGAATTAAATAGAAAAATTTAAATTACGATTTCAGGCGATTTATTATTTAATGACACTGTTCTCAAAGAAATAATGGATATGAACAAAGCATTTGATCATGTTGATCACAACATATTGCTTGAAAAATTATATGCGGAGTAAGAGGAAATGTTAATAGCCTAATAAGATCATATCTGGAAAACAGAAAACAGTTTACTGAGCTTAAAAGACTAAACACAGAAACAAAAATTGAAGAAAAATATGTTTCCGATGAACGTAATATATTGTTTGGAGTACCTCAGGGGAGCGTTTTAGGACCACTATTATTTATTATTTACTTAAATGATTTACCAAAAGCAGTAGTTCAAGAAATGATCTTATTTGCTGATGATAGTACCGTTTTGTTTACTGGTGAAAATACAGCCTCTATAAAAGAAGAGATAAATAAATCTTTGACATTATTAATAGAATGGTTACGAAATAATAATTTGAAAATAAACATGGAAAAAACTAAAATGATCAACTTTAAACAAAGAGATAGTACGACAGAAAAGTTAAACATAAACTATTTTAACTCAAATATTAAAGAAATTCAAGACGGATTTTTTTTGGGTTTACATATTGACAGTAAAATTAACTGGAAGCTACACATTGAACATGTGTCTAAAAAACTTTGTCAGTACTCATATGCGCTCTCTAAGTTACGGAAGGTCGTTAATCTATCAGCCTTACTAACTGCTTATCAAGGACATGTTGACTCTTCCCTTAGATACGGTTTAATTTTTTGGGGTAACTCAACTGACAAAGAACGTGCTTTTAAGGCCCAGAAAAGATGTATTAGGTCTATGGTAAACATAAAACAGACTGACTCATGCAAACCTTTTTTCAAAGACCTTAAGTTACTGACACTTCCTTGCTTATATATATTTGAAGTGATTATACTTGTGAGATCAAATATAAATCTATTTCATCACCGCACGCGAGCTCGTCATCAGGATAAACTGTGTGTAGTTCCCTGCAAGACACGTCTTATGAGAGAGAGTATTTTCTGTAAGTCAATACAAATATTTAATAAAATCCCGAAATCTATGAGGATAATTACACAGATTGGTATCTTGATAACGAAATTATTTGACCTACTAGTTAATAAATGCTATTATTCAGTAAAAGAATTCCTTGATGACAACACATTGTAGATAGTAAGCCTTTGACATAATTCTGTTCTATTTTAATATTTTTACTGTATTGTTGACATTTTATTGGAACGCTCATTAATATAATTGTAATTTAATTAAGTGTTGATATTGCATTTTATTATAAAATTATGTATATTGTATGCCTACTATGGCGGGACATAGCGAAATTTATCTGATGTAACACCTTACAAATACCTATGTATTCCACAATAAACGATTGATTCATTGAAAAAAATAATTACTTAATTAATAAAAATACCTAGAGGGATTTCGGACTTTTGATACACACGGTATGTTGCTAATTCTCTTGACACTAAACTAATTATACCTACTTATTGTCTTTGTGAGTGTTTTTGTGAAACAGCTTGTCTATCGACAAAGGCCTCCTCTAAGGATTTCCACGTATTCCTGTCTCTTGCTAAACGGGTCCATGTCGGACCAGCTATTTTCTTTAGGTCGTCTTCCCATCTTTTGGTTTGTCTGCCTCTATTTCTTTTGCTATCTCTTGGATACCATTCTGTTACTAACTTAGTCCATTTCTCTATATTTTCTCTTAACATGTGTCCCGTCCAACGCCATTTAAATAGAGTTAATAAAGAGTTATCTATCTTTAATTAGTGCTGTCAAATTTAGTATACCCAGTCTTAGTGCCAACCACAGACCGCAACAGAATCAGCACCATTACTAATGTATTTTTACAATATTAGGAATTATGTTAGGAACATTTTTGGCGCAACAATTATCCGTTCGTGTCATATCGGTGTGGCGCGGTGTCTCGAAACTACTGGATTACGTACGTTTATCTGAAATGTTTTTATTATCGCTGTTGTAAATGTTTGCTCATTAAACCTACCTAACAGAGAATATCTTTTTGACAAAAACTTCGAGCACAGTGTTCGTTGGGATGCGAGTTTATTCAAACCGTGAAGTTTATTCGTTCTGAGCACCCTACCTACCGCCGCAGTCATGGGGGACTATGGACTTTGATATTGTTAAATTTGACTGTTCTTGCTTCTAATCATGGTACATAAATGGGTAAACATTTGTAAATTGCGAATAGTTATTTTGTAAATAAACAAGTCCTCTGAAAAAAAAATCCATGAAGCCAGTATTTTGGATAACATTGATTAGACTATATTAATGACAATGTTTACGATGTTATTTTAGTGGGCACGAAGGTTACACCGACTACCGTGTTAACTGTTATCACTATAATTGCATGATGAATTTTGAGTGCGCCAATAGGTAGCTACATACCTACTCCAGATAAGGTTTTATTATCGACAGGAAACTTTTCATATTCGTTTATGATTACCTATCGTCCTTGTAACGTTATAACATTCACATCTTCCCAATGGTTTAGAACGAATAGTTACTTACCTACATAAACTTTATAAATAAATAGGCAGGTAATACGCAAACATCGACATCCGGAAAATATATTGATACAGCAGACATATTAAATAATATTATTTACAATGACGATCTGTTTTCTGATATATTACCTACCTATGTGAGCAGAAGACGGAGTGCCAATAATGCCCGCATCACGTTTTGGCCTATTCTCTTTTCTTTGTTTGGGTTGTTTCCTCAAAACAAACAGGGGAGGATAGACGCATTATAAAATATTTAAGTAGGTCTTTCAAATTTATAGACGCGTTTCCAGGGGTAAAATGATAGTAAATTCATAATAAATGCGTGCTTAATTAACCATGTTTAACAGCGTATTTTTTGGTCTCAGTCCTCATAGGAGAGTAAGGATTTATTTACTTAAAACGGGATAAAATCGCAACCGTAAAGCTATACGTAACTAAGGCTTCTTAAAATAGAAGAAATCAATTAATCTAAGATGTAAATAAACATAGACTCACATCAATGTGTCAGGATATGAGTTAAATATATGAGATCACATAAACCAGCGTGCGTGAACAGACGAGATGCGTGCGACGCGCGTCTCTCGCGGTTACACCAATACTGGCAAGGCAAGCACTCGGCACGGGCGGGCGCGAAACGCAGCGCAGAATACTACGTATTGAAATATTCGTAGGGGAGCTATCGTACGTTATACCACGCGTACGGCGCATGCGCTGCACAATATATCTAGGCGCCTGGCTTGTCGGTTTGATGGTTTTGGCCTAATAATATACGCCCCAAGCAGCAAACGAATCCAATATTTTTATCTTGGAATGATGTTACGCACATACCACGCGATGTTTTGTCTTAATTTTTGATCGTGCACATAAATAACGTAGATAGTTAATCTGATGACGATAATACAATCTGTAACAGATCAACTTTATTGATATAATAATGATAGGAAACCACGAACAAATGATAAACGTTACGGTTAGATACTATTAGGGATAGGATAATTAGGGAGAGGAAATCCATCCATCCATCAATAATAAAAATACATGAATACTATCCACAACATCTTAACATTTTATTAAAAGCAACTTTGTATTGTTTATAAGTAGGTATATATAGAAAGGATACATAAATACAATTAAATACTGTATATGTTTAAAGGTATTTCATAAAATAATCACACGGTGAGTGATCTAGTACCAAATTTAATCAGTATACATCACCATCTTATCAACAGCATTTATTGCTTTATAAATAAATGACTAACTTCGCTATTGGCGATATTAAATTAACCTTTTTTTTCACTATTATCAAAACAGTATGATAATTTCAATTGGTTTAAGGAGAGCTATGGACTAGCACAAGTAATTTTATTAGCATATCACACATCCCAGATTCATCCACGCGGCACGCCCTTACAAACGGCATGCTTAGATCTGCATTGTGTATTTAGGTTAGAAAATATATCGTAGCAAAATAAATAAAAGTTAGCTAGTTAAATTTACTTACAGCCATAAAACAAACATCACAGACGAATTATAACATGCGTAATAAATAATGCGCGAGTTGGTAACAAACTTAGTCAAAAATAATGAATCATAATAAATAAACTTGTTCTTCTAGCAGACGCGTTGATATTATAAAATTATTCTTAAATGTATACATAATATAACGTTGTGTATAAACAGTGCGTATTCACAACTATTGAATTGACCTATGGTTTTCAATATTTCTATTGCGATTGGCTAACCATTGTGTGCTATTAAGATTGCACTAGAGGAAGTAAGTCCCCTAATTTTGGCAAAACGACATCTGGTAGGGGTGGTGTCTTTTCATTTCGTAACTTCTCCAAATCTTTGTTGGAGGTAACACCGGACAGGACTAAAAGAGTTTGGAACCCACAACGCACGCCCAGCTCTATGTCAGTATTGCATCTGAAAAAGGGGAAAAAATAATTAATTGATTTCAAAAAAGGATTTTCTCAATTCCGCCAGTATTTTTTTAGTCTTGTACCAGTTGTACCTAAAGTATATTTGATTTAACAGTGAAAACCAATGTTATTTGGCATATGGGTTCCTCTCAAAGCTTGTCTCAGCTTGTACTATAAAAAGGATCTCATAAAAGGCGCGACTGGTAATTTATATCACGACAATAGATAGGTATATTGACTGAGGAAAATAAAATTTATTTTATACGTACACCAGTTCAAATTAGCGTAAGCAAATAACGCATCCGGATGCAAACCTATCATTGGATCGCGTCAATACTCAGACATTTTTATATACACGCTTATTTAGCGAGTAATGCATTATCATCACGCGCCTGTATCCCCCAAGTATGTTCTTACAATTCACCACTTTATTTTTGGTCTTGAGACCTGCCGTCTTAGTTTTGGTCTACATTCATGTGCCTATTGCTATTACACCAGGAAGGTGAGTGTTCCCGGTGTAATAGCAATAGGTATTTAGCCTCGTAAAAAAACGACGCTAAATACTCTCAGTAATAAAGAAATTGCTATGTTTAAATTAAACTACGCACCTATCTCCAATCATCAAAGTTCGCGCTGGATTCAGTCCACTGGATTCCAGGTACTTCCTCACATAGTCGTGAGGTTTGCCCAGCACCAAAGCCTTCCTCTCTGAGCATGTTTCTACAGCTCGGACAAGGGTCCCAGTTCCGGGCACCACAATAGAGCCTGGCTTAGGAAACCTCTCATCGGTGTTTGTCGCTATGAATAAACATTCATCGGAAGCGAGGTAGGAAGCCGCTTTCATGAACTTCGGGTAGCTAACATGCTCGTCAAAACCGACGACAACGGCGCCGACTTCAGGATCCATATCTGATGGCTTCATAGACTTGAAGTCTGGCTGGACATGATCTGGCTGTAAAAGTGTAAAAAAATTATAATTTCCTATGTGGTAACTTCCAAAATATGAACTTAGCAATAATAATAATGATCAAATAAGAGTTCTGAAAGCCTATAGTAGGTTTAAAAAATGAAGACGAAAAATTGTAATGACACTTTTACATATATTTTTATTGTATACATTTATGTTTACAATAAAATTCGATTTCGACGATTGCGATTTCGATGTGTGTGTGTGTGTGTACGTGTGCGTGTGTGTGTGTGTGTGTACGTGTGCGTGTGTGTGTGTGTGTGTACGTGTGCGTGTGTGTGTGTGTGTGTGTGTGGTTTTTTTTACTGCTAAGACTTATTTATTTGTTAGGTACTTACCCCCACTCCTATGTGTCTAATGCCAACACTTTTCAACTCCTCACCAATGCCATTTGAGCCCAATAGATATACTTTTTTTGTAAAACCAATTCCTTTTAAGTAATGGGCCACTAGATATGCGGTTGATAGAATTTCGTCCTTAAAATTTTAAAAGAGTTATTTTATGAGTATTTTGATACTAGTATACTCCACCAATCTATTTTCTTCATTGGAGTAGGTAGTGGTGCACCAATATTTTGATGGTGTAGTTTTGGTTTCAAATCCCATTGTAATATACTGTGGGCTCATTGCCATATTGATTCAATGATGAGCTACATAATGTGTAGGTTGGAAAACTTCTCTAATGTTTCAAGAATGTGTTCTTTTACATTTTTGAAAAAAAAGGGTAAATAAACTAAGATTTTTAACAATAACTTTAATTTTCAATACACTAATTAGTCTAAATACCTGATTTGCTATAAATCCCAACTGCTGTGCTTTGCTGGCAAACTCGCTCCTAATCTTAGTAGAATTATTTGTGACATAAAATATTTTTTTGCCGAGCTTGCGTAAATAGTTCATTGCATCAGCTGCACCAGAAATAGCATTATTATCAATCCAAAGAACACCTGCAACAAAATGGCACATAGTATTATAAATATCCCTGTGTTTAGGTTTCTTGAATATATATTTGGCATAGGCCAATATTTTATAGCTGGGCCGATGTACACCTATTGTGCACCACCTGTTTCCAGTGGTCCAATTATGATAGCTTTGATTAAGCTTCTGTTTAGACCCTTTCTGGTTCAGAACTAAAATAACAATTCTATTTAGGTATAGTTATTCTCAAACTTATATAAAGTAATGATTCTTATATAGACGTATTGTAAAATACCTTCAGAACCGGAAAATGACATTTTGGATTAAAATTTCTATAAATTTTAGGGTTAAGTTCTCAATTATTATTATGTTGACATCACTAAATTAATTAAATCTACAGTCCATATTTACATACTATTGAATGAGATTAATATATTATAATATACATAAACTTACCATCACAGTCAGTTAGAACAGTATCGAAGGAATCCAAGAACTCTTGTACTTGATCTTTGGATGCCTCTTGAAGATTGAACACTGATGACTTAAACATTTTGCTGCTGGTAGAGAAATATTTATGTTGAACCGGCACTACAACATTAGCACGTATAATCAGATTTTTGGAGCAGTTTAAGTTATTATATTTTAATAAATGAGATATTAGTTTAAACATGCCAGTTTTCGTCAAATCGTAAGCGGAGAGGGCTTTTTTAGGTCAATTATGACATTTGTGTATATGACACTGACATTGACTTCCCCAGTAAGTGGCTTAAAATATCTCCGAGTACATACCAGGGGATTCATCCGCCATCTTTATCACTGTCATCATCCATTTTTATTTAATTGAATTTGTCCTTGCTATAATTACTCGACATTGCCATAAATACCGCATATCGCAGGTGCAGGCATTCCTCATCTTATTCCATCAAAATATCATCATTTCACTCATTTCGTAAAAAAAGAAGAAGAAGAGTACATACCATACGGCAACTACATAGGGCATGGCGGATGTTGCGTAGGGATCTTCGATATACATCGATGCATCGAAAACATCGATGTTTACAATGCGATACATCAAATCGATCCGATGTTTTTTAATGTTTTCCATATACTTGATATATCGATGTTTTTTCAGTTTTTAGTAGAAAAACATCGAATCGATTATAACCAATTAATTTCATAAAAACTCAAGTTTGGCCACTAAAATTCTTTGACCCTGAAAGTAGCAGACAATGCAGACATACGACGATAAATTAGTATCTTCTTCTAATTTAAGTGCTCGGCCCTTGTCGGTGCATCTGATGAAGTCCCCGCCATCTGAGTCGATCCCGTGCAGCCTTCTTCACCTCCACATACGACATAACACCAACCTTATCTTTTATTTGACTCATGTAACATATTCGCGGTCTACCTCTCCTACGCTTTCCGTCGATCTTGCCTTCTATGGATTATTCTTAATAAAGGTGTCATGTCGCATGAGATGGCCTATCATCTTTCCTCTTCTGTTCCTTATTGTCTCTAATAATGTTCTTTGTTCTTGCACTCTTTTCAATACATCCTCGTTTGTTATCATTTCTGTCCAGCTGATCTTTTCCAGCTGTAAATTAGTATAGCTAGGGATATTTAGGGTAATAATAAAGTTACCATAAATTTCTCTCCAAGAATTACAATTTATTAAAAATATTTTTTTATTCATTAATCTTAGACTATTTACGATGATTTTAAATCATGTGGCTTCTGTAAAATTTTTGAAATGTTTTTTAGGATTTTTGGCTAAGAATATCAGTCTCTTGTCGTCCGAAAATCGAAAATTGAAGATTTTAAAAAAATCTACATGTGCAGTTTTTTCTTTTTTAAATTTATATTTAAACTACAAATTTAAATATAAATTAAAAGCTTAGAAAAATTTTTTTTTCTTTCAAATCAAAGTTCCACCTTTTCTTAATGCTCAAATGTTTATGTGGATTCCCTTTTTTTATTCGTTTAATTCTTAATTCTTAGTCTTTGTTGTTATAGCGGCAACAGACATACATAATCTGTGAAAATTTCAACTGCCTAAATATTATGGTTCTTGAGGTACAGCCTGGAGACAGACGGACAGCTAAAACTTATTAATAGGGTCCCGTTTATACCCTTTGGGTATGAAACCCTAAAAAAGTACTCGATGTATACAAAACATCGATGTTTTCACCCGATACATCGAAAAACATCGATGTACAGTTCCGATATATCGAATCGAGAAAAACATCGATGATTTTTCGAAGTGGACACCCCTAATGTTACGGCCATGTTTACATGTTTAGTTTAAGTTTTTATGAAATTAATTGGATAAAATCGATTCGATGTTTTTCTACTAAAAACTGAAAATACATCGATACATCGAGTATATCAAAAGCATTTCAAAACATCGCATCGATTCGATGCATCGCATTGTAAACATCGATGTATTCGATGCATCGATGTATGATGATATATATTGTTTCACTCATTTCGTAAAAAAGAAGAAGATACATTTCTGCGCTAAAGCACCCTCTAAGGACATTAGGACAGTATACTATTTGCGCTAAACTGTGCCGACTGTGCCGCTAAAGGCAGATGCAGCAAGTCCTCATCTTATTTCATTACATTTCGTCTTTTCATTTATTTCTTAAACGAAGATGAAGACGAATAATGTTAGTGTTCATTATTTTAATACGTACATCACTAAAACTGATTATATGGTATAAGGTCATCCGGTCATTGATTGGATTAACCACGATTATTTTCATTTGTATTCCTCAAGTAAGGTTTATATTATATTATCGTAAAAGAAGAACAAACTATACTGGAAATGGAAACTATACTTGAGGTTCTTGAGGGAAATATAAAGGTTGTGCAATTTAATAAGCCTACAAAGAAAAATGCTATTGATGGCAGTATGTACCAACGACTGATAAATATTTTGAATGATGCAGCGTTAGATGATAATGTGTCTATGCTGGTACTAACGGGTACGGGAGATTTCTACAGCAGTGGAAATGATTTTACCTCATCTAAAGAGATGACAACAAACAGTCTACATGGTATCCTAAAGGAATTTATCAATGCATTCATAACATTCCCAAAACTATTGGTTGCTATTGTTAATGGACCTGCTATCGGTGTAGCTGCCACTACTTTGGCCCTCTGTGACTTGGTATTTGCTTCTGAAAATGTTAGTTTTTTTTTTCCTATCATAATCTTATTAATAAGTGTGTGCCTAATATTAGTTGTTGCATCGTATTTGAAAAGTAAAGGTTCCCACTAGGTATTCTTTAATACCCATCTATAATTATTTTCAAATTTATAATGGTATTGGTATTTATAAGTTCTCTTTTGTTTCTGGGACAAGTTATCATCTCATACTTATTTATCTAAAAAAAATTATAAAATTAAACTATTTTGAATATTAACGCTTAAAAAATTCACATTCAGAGCTCAAAGTAAATAAATTGTTTGCAGTCATACTTCTACACTCCGTTTACTAAGTTGGGCATTGTTGCAGAGGGTTGTTCAACATTCACTTTTCCCAGGATTATTGGTGAGAAAAAGGTAATGGATTATTATTTTATTAGCAGTGGTAGCCGAGTGGTCGAACGCACGCTTTGCAATCAAAGTGCGCAGGTTCTATCCCCGGCTTGCACCTCTGGGTTCCATGTGCGAATCTCATTTTCATCTGAGATTATCACTTGCTAAGATACGATGACGGAAAACATCGTGAGGAAACCTGTGTGCCCGGTATAATGGCAATAGGCTCGCCCCCTATTACATTGGGACCAAAATACATCGGTGAAGTGTGGGCGCACTGCAGTGCACCTCTGCCTACCCCTTCGGGGAATACAGGCGTGATGATGTATTATTATTTATTTACAACTAACTCCTACGTCCCTAGAACATCTATAAAGCCTTCAAATCAATGATAATTGAACATTATGGGTACTAACGTTCTCAAAAGAAACCTGCTGGTACAATACAACAGTTATATTTTCTTGTATAGAATCTTCTTAAAAGTTGTCATAAAAGCTTGATAATATGAACAATAACAACTTTCATAACTATCTTGCATGAACCAAACCCTAGTGCCTACCTAAACTCTGTTAGCTGCATCTTTTGCATGCTAGTGCAATAAAAATCCCTAATATTATGTTAATAAGATTGTATAAATACTGGTAGACAGGTTTTAACTTTTTCAAGGGTCTTGTGTTAGCTTATTACCATTCCCAGGCTCATAAATGGTGGGGTTTTTTTTTTAATTTTATTACATTTTTTGTTATTTCAGGCAATGCAAATGTTAATATGCAATCACAAGATGTATGCAGAGGAAGCACTAGAATGTGGATTTATCAATTACATCTATAAACATAGTGAAGTTCAGAGTACTGTATGGGATAAAATTGTACAGATATCAAAACTACCAAAAGATGCAGTGCTGGCCACCAAAAGACTAATCAGAGGACATGTGAAGGATGAATTACTGAAGACAAATGAGAAAGAGATGGATGAACTGCACAGAATATGGTCTTTAGGATTAAAAAGTAAAATGTGATAAAACCTATTTGAATAATATCACAAAAATATGATGAAAATTAATAAAATAAGGGCATAATTTAGTCAGGGGCCTGATTTTCGTTCGTTTGTGATAGACATCAATCTCTATTCGAGATAATGTTGAAAGAAAACGTCAAATTGGTCGTATTTTTTTCGACATATCACGAATAGAGATGATGTCTATGAAACGAAAATCGAGCCACTGATCTAAATTATTTTTTTATTATTTCAACTATATATATTTGCATATAGGTAGGTATGTACGTACCTATATGTCCATATTGATTCAACATATATGTAGGTACCTATTTAAGGTGTATATATTTCTCTAATTTGATGATTGAATTTTCGATTTTTAAAATTGTATCTGGATTCTATTTTTTTTTTTATCTGGATTCTATAGTGGAAATAGGTTTTGGGCATAGCAACAAGTAGATTAATACCTAGAAGTTATGTATTATTAGATTCAAAATTAAATGTATTTTTTACAATGTTGTAATTTCATCACTGACCTAGTTAGTATAGTAAAATTAAAACCCCAGAAGGTAATAAACATAATTGGAACTTGTAAAGTAAATACATATTATTTTGTCTTTTGTACTTCTGAAGATATCCTGTCTAAAATATTGCATATGTGCGTAAATGAGCATCTCAGTATTATTTATTATAAAATAAAAATAAAATATATGGTCACGCCAGTATTCCCCGCAGGGTTAGGCAGAGGTGTACTCCAGACTGCAGTACGCCCACACTTAGTTTTCATTGGATGATTAATTATTCATAAGTACAAAAGATGTAAATCTTTCCTTATCAATACACATTTGTTCTCATCTGATAGTATTGGTATTATTAATCGTACCTCATTAGCCGACCATCTTCGGATATGCGTTAACGCACGTGAAGTAGCACCGCTGTTATGAATAAAACGCTGTTATTATGTATTTAAGATAGTCTATAGCAGTTTTCATTTATTCCGTTGCGTTTCTTTACGGATTGTACGAACGTTAATCCGGGTACGGAGGATGATACTGGATTGCCCATATGATTTAACTAGGTAATACGCGTGTCACGTTCATTATGAAGCCTACTGGATATTCTGGAAAAAATTTATTACCTGATGTACCCACAATACACTAAGCTTTCCTAATACGTAGATTTATAAAATCGGTCAATAAGTAGAAAATATAATATGTCGAAGAGTTCGAGTACAGCATCAATATCGGAACTGTTCCGGCCACGGAAACCGAAAGGATTCAAATCCAGGGACCTGAGCTGCACTCGGCTGTGTTTGCTCAAACAAGAAATAAACACCGACTTGCATCTTATACCGCTAAGTAAGACGTTGTTTTAATTACCTTAGCCCTTACAGAATAAAAAGGGGTTCTAATTTTACAAGCTTTATATTTTATGGTCTATGGATGCTCCAGTAGAATCCGACAGACCGCGGTTACATTTGCATAACAGTGGTCAGTCATCGGGCCACGAAGGAGGCCTTTGGGCTTTGTTTTTTTTTTGAAAGACACACTGTTGGCCGTGAGGTGGCCTTTACAGCTTTACCGGAAGAGTGGCGAGCGCAGAGTGCACTCCAACCAAGGCCTTAAGGGCGGAAAGGGATGGCTAGCTCAAGGGCGCCACAGAGGGCACGATCTCGACTTGGGCAGTTACCGTGAGGGGAGAGGTAGTGACTGCGCTCCTAGGTGCAAAGATGCACCTACGAGCGGAAGAGGGGGAGGCCTTTGGGCGGTCTGATAACTACTATACTGGAGTTGTGACTACGTCGTCGGTCGGGTCGGGACGAACGGGGCAAGTGTATCTACATAGTTAGGTAGCTACTTACAACTTTCATGCGCGTGTTTGTGCGTACCTACCATAATATAAGTAGATAAACGATGCAACTATAGATCCGGCCAGTTCAAATAGAATAATTGTTATTTTATTAATCCAGAGGATTTATACGATCAATTGGATACTGACCCAGTGCAGGGGTTGACTAGTGCTAAAGCTGAAACTCGGCTCGATTATTATGGACCAAACACACTCACGCCGCCCACACCGTACGGTTGGCCGAAAGTTTTATTTACATCATTGTGCACAGGTAACTTTCCACCCATGAACCTACCTTATGTAGCTCAAGACGTTTACTTAGGCCATGGTTCCAATAGATAGACTGTATCTATTGTACTAGCAGAGGTAGCCGAGTGGTCGAACGCACGCCTTGCAATCGAAGTGTGCAGGTTCAAACCCCGGCTCGCACCTCTGGGATTTATGTGCGAATCTCATTTTCATCCGAGATTATCACTTGCTATGAAATGGTGAAGGAAAACATCGTGTGGAAACCTGCTCTTCTGAGGGAACTTGACTAGTTCTCGATAGATGTGTGAAGTCTGCCAACCCGCACTGGGTCAGCGTGGTGGATTATGGCCTGAATACCCCTCGCATTGATGGGAGGCCCGTGCCCAGCAGTGGGCTGTTGTAGATCGATTGTACTTACATAACTATTTCATGCATAATAAATATTTCATCATCACGCTGACCCAGTGCGGATTGACTAACTTCATTCGTCTTTCAATAGACGTGACGTATCATAATTTGTTATATATTTTTTAGGCTTTTCCATATTGATCTGGTTGGGTGCACTTCTATGTATATTTGCATACGCAATAGAGACGTCATCGAAAGCGAACCCGTCGAGCGATAACCTTTATCTGGGGTGTGTTTTGATTGCAGTCGACCTTATATGTGGACTCTTTAGTTTCTATCAAAACTATAAAAGCTCCAAGGTCGGTACTTTAGATACTTACATAGGTACCTACGTATAATTATTATTCTGCTATGAGTCTACCAACAAAAAAGTTTGAAAGCCTAATTTTAATGACTTGAAAATGTTGATGCTTAGGCTCAGAATACAGTTCTGTATTCTGAGTGCTTAGGTATCATTGGTAGGTTTCCATTCTCATACGAAATTATTCAATAAGCAGGTAGGTACATCAAATGAAATTAAATGAGGAATGGTTTCACCCGCAATTACTTAGCACTAGCTAAATAATTGCTTATTAACTACCTAATAAGACAATTTGCCAGTAATAAGTATTTTGCCTAAGACATTTTGCCAGTAATAAGTAATTGAATAATAGAATAGGTATGTAGGAGGTACCTACTAATAATAAATTGAAATAGGTATTAAAGTATAAATTCGGTATGGATCGGTCATAGACCATCTAGTCTGTGGCTTTAGTTGATCAACGATTATATGTGAATACCTTCGAAGATGTCAAGTATCTACCTATCTCCTGAATTGTGACTTGCAGATAATGAAGTCTTTCAACAGCATGATACCTACATACGCGAGCTGCATTCGCGACGGTGTGCTCAATACTGAGACCCACGTGCGCATGCTGGTCAAAGGTGACGTGGTGCACGTCAGCGCCGGAGATATTGTACCCGCCGACATACGCATTATAGACAGCAAAGGATTTAAAGTATAAAATATTACACCCATAAGCAGTGGTAGCCTAGTTGGTAGAACGGCCGCCTTTAATGCAGAGGTGCAAGTTCAAATCCCGGGCCCACACCTCTGAGATTTTCATGTGCGAATGTCATTTTCAATAATAGTGGACAATGGCCCAAATCTCCCTCGTATTGAGGGGGAATGTGCTCACTTTTACATTGGGACCAAAATACATCAGCGAAGTGTGGGGTACTGCATTGCACCTCTGACTACCTTTTCGGGAAATACAGGCGTGATGATGTATTTAATTGCGTATAGAAAGTTATACCTAATCCATTGAGAGCGGAATTGAAAATCTCTTTTGCTCTTTAATTAGACTGTAATTAGAGAATTGGGTTTGTAGACGGTCTGGAATCTGGGTCAATCATATAATTATATAAAGGTATACAGAGTGTATCAGAAGACCGAAATAATACTTTGTTTATGTATACAGTACTTCATATGGGGATACTTAGTGAAGACAGTTTATACCTAACTATCATAGTTTCTGAGCTATTTACCTTTGAATACTTGTCACAGGTATCGTGTTCTGGCGTTTGGATACGTCCATAACCCTATTCAGTTAATGAGGGGCGACTACCAATATTCACAAAACAGAACATGCAAATTTTACATAGGACCCGAAATTCGAAACCCGAAACATGACCGAATTTCGATCAAATTTTATACCATTCAGTACTCGATGCAAACGTCACAGTAGATATTATTTTGAACTTCTAAAACATTGTTTTTATTATACATCGTTCGGGTTCGCGATGAGTTGGGTAGGTACCACCTGCGTGAAGTGCATGCTTTAAGTATAACTTAGGACACTCAAGGGACATACCATCATCCTCACTCACATTGATGATGACGTAGGTACATCCGGTTGATAGGTACCTACATCTGTGAATATCGCAAAATGTTGGTACCTAATTAGCTAACTGGGTACACCTTTAATGCAAATATTTCATAAGACAAAAAATAATTATTCATTTGCTTTGTCCCTGTTATGTCCTCGAGTGGGTGAAGTGGATCCTTAATTATTCAATTTAATTTACCTTTTGTTAACTCATAATCAGACCACCCTTGCTTGGTAGGTAAGTAACAAACAAGCCTGTTCCTCAGGTTGACAACTCCTCACTAACTGGTGAATGCGTGGCAGTATTTAGAAGTAATATTGATGGAACACCGAATATACTAGAATCGGCAAATGTAGCTTTCTTCTCGACGCAGTGCGTTGAAGGCTGGGCAACAGGTAGGTTCTTAACTAGCTTAATTAGACATCTAGATACCTACGTCACAATGGATTAATAAACCACGTAGATATCAACCTAAGGCACAAAATTTATTACTTAGTTACTTATACTTAAGACATGTCAATAGTTTATTGGTCTGACCGGAAGTCGAATCCAGAACCTCTCAATTGTCAGGGTGGCTCGTCTTTTATTACATATTTTATAAAGCAGCAATATAGATTGATTAGCGTTTTAGGATTTGCAACTTGCAACAAAGAAAATCTAAGTAAAGCGGTGGTAACCTAAGTAGGCATTTACTTACTATTAATGCGCAAGGTAAAAATGTTAAACGACAAGTTAAGCTACCACAATGATTGTTGCAGGGGTAGTGTTGTGCTGCGGAGACCTGACTGCGCTGGGCCGCGTGGCCGGGCTGGCGGCGCGCCTCTCACCGGCGCCCTCGCCGCTCGCCCGCGAGCTGCGCCGCTTCATGCGCTACATGTCGCTCTGGGCTCTAGGACTTGGATTGTTCATAGCCGCAGCCTCCCTAGCACTCGGATATCCATTCATGCAGACTAGTATTTTTGTTATTGGGATCATAGTCGCTAATATTCCTGAAGGTACCAAACAAGTCAATATTGAGTCAACTTCATGTCGAAAACGATGCGTCGCCGCTTACAAATTTGGCAAAATATCTTGCATTAACCTAATATATTGATAAGTTGAGATTGAGAGAGTTGAAAGATAAATCAAATTAAAGATCGAAACTACAACTTAAAGTGAAACTACCAATTTTGTTTTACATTAATGGTCCAAGCCAATCTACAAAAGTTTTTTTATCTTTTCAACGGGCTTAAATTATCATCCTATTTGACCAACCATTATTTTAGGTCTGCAACCAACAGTAACCGCATCTCTGACGATTACCGCCCAACACATGGTGAAGAAGAACTGCTTGGTGAAAAACTTGGAAGCCGTAGAGGCGTTGGGCGCGTGCACCACAATATGCTCCGACAAGACGGGCACGCTCACGGAGAACAAGATGTGCGTGCATAACGCGTGGATGTGGAATAAAATATATTTCGTACAGGACGCTGAGTTCATTAGTAGGTTTCAATAATATCTTCTTACCCATTGTTTATACTTTTACATCTCACCATTGTTATTTTACGCAGACCTAGATAATCGTGTTGTATCTAAATAGGGACCCACACTAAGTACCATCCCTACCTAACTACTAACATAATTTATGTGCAATTAAAGAAAAGAAACGTCAAATGCGTACTTAGGCAATAGTAGGAAACTACCTAATGTACTAAATGTAACAAAACCACCTAAAACTATTAAGATGAGATATTGTTGACCAAGTAAATACCTACTTCTGCAAATCATGCCGTAAAAATAAAGAACTTTGTAGATATGTCGAAACTAGGTAAGTAGGTACTCTGAAATGAAAATAAATACATTTGAAAAATCATAAAAATTATTTTACAGGTGCAGTTCAAAATAACCAAGGTAATAATTTCATACATTTACCTATCTAATCATTTTTATTGATATGGGTTTTTTACTTATCTAAGTAATCGTAAGTAGGTACCTATACCTACCTATTTACTTGATTACCTAGTACTTAGTGTGTACTCATATACCCACTATGCATAGGTATGCATAGTGGGTATATACTTCTTAAGTAAGAAGTATATTAAGATACCAGTGCAGTGGAGTGGTGTAGACCATCTTGTTAATTCTTGTTTTAGCTTTCACTGCTCTCAAGGTGTGTGGCGCGCTCTGTAGCAATGCCAATGTCAAGATCGGAGGCGGCATATATGGAGACGCATCCGAGACTGCCATCTTAAACTTCCTCTTTAAACATGACGATCCTATTGCAATCCGGCGAAATTATCCGAAAATCGTAGAAATACCTTTTAACTCTGTGAATAAATATCAGGTGAAAATGTCAGTTATACAGGATGTTTCAGAAGTCCGAAATAATACATTGACGTTTGCATCAGTATCGGGTATACAACAGAATGGTATAAAAATTCGATTGAAATTCGACCATGTTTTTCCAACTTTTTTTTCGGCTTCAATTTCTTTATCTCGTAATATCTCGAGCCCTATGTGAAATTTTCATGTTCTGTTATGTAAATATTGGTAGTTGCCCCTTATTCGTGTAGTTTACAATGCTGAATAGGGTTATGGATGTATCCAAAGGCCAGAACACGATACCTGTGACAAATATTCAAAGGCCTATAACTCAGAAACTATGATAGTTAGGTATAAACTGTCTTTACTAAGCATCTACATATGAGCTACCATATATGTACCCAAAGTATTATTTCGGACTTCTGATACACCCTGTATATCTTCTCAATAATAGTCTAAAAGTCTCTAGCCTCGTCGCTAGTCGGCGTAGACCGTAAGGGGTACAAGTTCAAATCCCGGGCCCGCACTTCTGAGATAATTTTCATGTGCGAATGTCTTTTTCATTAACCACTTGCTGAACGTTGAAGGAAACATCGTGAGGAAACGCACGTCTTTAGAAAGGCGTGTGAAGTTCACCAACCCGCACTGGGCCAGCGTGGTGGATTATGGTCCAAAATCTCCCTCGTATCGAGGGAGAATGTGCCCGGTATAATGGCAATAGGCTCGCCCCCTACTACATTGGAACCAAAATAGATCGAAGACATGTGGGCACACTGCATTGCAACTCTGCCTAAAAAGAGTCATCTAATTAGTTTACCAATCTACTCACTTCGACTATGTTACCTATTGTTACAAACTTTGACAAACAATAAACCTAACAACACTTGTATAGTATGTAGGTACATTGTACCTACCCATGATGGTAGCTAGCACCATAGACTTGCGGCGATTTGATAATCATCCAGAGGCAAATAGCGAAAATGTAATTTCCGACATTAAGCCCGACCGATTACATTGAATTTTTGGTAAAATGATTTGCCATTTTGTATTGGAGCAACAATAACGATTCATAATGTCCACAACTCTGTCACTTTCATCATATATTTTTTAGACACGATATTAGGTACCTACTAACTAAGCAATTACACCTATAAGGATATGACTCTCTAAGTACAATATATATATATCTAATTGAATGTGGTGTTGATGGTATCTAAGCAGGTGAGCGTCCACCTGGATACTGCATCATCGCGATACATAGTGGTGATGAAAGGTGCGCCTGAGTGCATATTCTCGCGATGCGCCACAGTCGCAGTAGACAAGAGAGATATAACCATGACACAAGGTATACAGCAAGCGGCTGAAAGAGCTACTGAAAACTTAGCTAGTACTGGTTAGTTGAGTATACCATTCATGTATATTTCTACTATCTACCTTCTAACTAAACTTCATACTGATTTCCATACTTTCCTAAGGTGAAAGAATAATGGCATTTGCCGATCTCGTATTGAATCCGAAGCAGTTCCCTCCGAACTATCCGTTCAACGCAGACGATGTAAATTTTCCCATCGAAAAATTACGTTTACTTGGTCTTATGGGGCTTTTGGATCCACCCAGAGGAGAGGTTGGTGTTTTCCTATACCTAGTACCTATTTAACTACCAATCAGTTATATTAATTAAATATTTCTGTCCCTTAGGCAGTGTTAGGATGATTTAAAAGCTAATTTACAAAAGGCCAGTCTAAAAGATAAAGGCCTGAGTTTTTTACTTAAGTTCTTCGAGGAAAAGGAGTGTTATGTAGGTATTGTTATTTATAATCGATTGTGTTTTAGCGACCTGCCAGCCCAGTACAAACAGATGCTAGGGTAACTGGCCGCCGTAGGATAGGTACGTTATGTTAGACCTTAAAATAAAGGTATTCGAATATCTGCTTACATTAGGTACGCGCAGCGATAAATCGTGTCCGCGAGGCCGGGGTACGCGTGATGATGGTGACTGGTGACCACCCCGCCACCGCACGCGCTATAGCCCTCGACGTGGGCATCGCAACCTCAAACAAGTGCCGAGTCCTCACCGGTACCGAGCTCAGGGATATGACACCGGATCTGCTCAATTGGACCCTCGATAAAAATTATGAGATAGGCACGTAAATAAACAGTTTTGCGTATTTTAGCTATGATGGAAAATACTATCTCAACATTTTTAAGAAAAGGCCATTCATTTGACGGCTCTCAGTTGAAAATTAACAAAACATTTTACAGCATTGGTTTTATTTTCGCGTAGCGACTCTTGCGCAAGTTACTAGATATCAAATTTATCTGTAGCTTGTAATGATGTCACCGGATTTCCTACTTTTGCCGGGTTAAAATTTAATAGATTCTTAATGTTTTTATTCGTAGATAAGGGTCATTTGACTGCATCTAAAAACCTGTTAGGTATTCGTCATACTCGAACACCGCGCTGTACCTGTACCTCTACTTAACTGTCAAAGATCATATTAATTAGACTTATTATCATTTTCTTACAAAGATAAATAATTGGTCTCGCAGCGGTCGAGCGCCGCGAGACCAATTATTTATGTATGTTTTCTTACTTCATTTGCCGGTATTTTATGGGCAGTGTTTGCAAGAACATCCCCAACACAAAAGCTCCAGATAGTGGAAGCTTGCCAGCGGCTGGGAGGGGTGGTGGCGGTCACCGGCGACGGGGTGAACGATGCGCCCGCGCTGCGTCGAGCAGACATTGGTATCTCCATGGGAATTACTGGATCACAAGTAAGTGAAGTAGACAACTCACACTTATAGCCGTTTTCACTAACACTAAGAGATGCCTAAACGTGATGGATAAGTATGAAGCAGTTGCCAGTTGCTGTGTACTAATATTTGGGCACCTCTAAGGGATTTCCTAGCAGGGCTGTAGCTAGAGTCGAATTTGAGGTAGGGCAGCATTGGTTACAGGAAGAACTACAAACAATCATAATCAATCTCTAGTTTATGTTTATTTAAGTTTAAAAGGGGATTCCCCGTACCTACCTAATTATTTTCATGTTGTTTAATCGCAGGTATCAAAACAAACAGCGGACATAATCTTAATGGACGACAATTTCGCTACGATCGTGACGGGCATCGAAGAAGGAAGGAAAATATTTGACAACCTTAAGAAATCAGTTTGTTACATACTGATATCTAATGTGCCTGAAATTGCTCCCGTGCTCATGTTCATTTTATTTTCAATACCGTTACCATTAGGTAAGTCAAAAGGAATGCAGACGCGTTTGGTAATAGAGAGGAATCTTGATCACAATTAGTAAGTAGGTACCTACCCCCCGTAGGCCTAAACAAAATAAACGACTCAACTTGATATGAACTGAAGCTACATAGAATGTATAGGTAATGCTTAACTAACATTGGGTACTTGGGTAGGTACCATTGTAGGATATAATAACAACAGTACCTACCTAATACCTAAAAGTAGTTGTTGGTGTTGACCATTTGTAATACCCATAAATATCTTCCTACCCGTATTTGTCTCATGAATGATTCCTCTTATAAATTAGAGCCTAATTGATATTTTGCTGTTCATTGTTAATCAAATAAAAATAACATTTGCATAGGTACCTAACTTAACCTATCGTTATCTCGAAACGACTGAACTAAACAAGTTAAAGACAGCATTAAAATATTGCAGTCTGTGCTTACGTACATAACAGCCACGAGAAGGACCTCAAATTTATAATAAGATCCATTTACACACCTTTGTACTGAAAAATAGGTGGTTTATACAGAGTGCATCAGAAGTCCGAAATAATACTTAACCGTTTGCATGACAATCGAGAATGGCATAATTTTTTTATCGAAATTCGTACATGTACATATTTCCAATTATTTTCTTTCTCCAGTTTTAAGTTCTTGTGATATCTCGAGTCCTACGCAAATTTTTTGAGTTCTGTTTTGGAAATATTAGTAGCCGCTCTTCGTAGATGTATTTTACACCGTTTAATAGGTCCATTAGTGGGCCTTGTAAGCCTCCAAGCATCCATATCAGCATCTTAGGTATATGGTATGGTGCATATTAGGTACCATATATTTACCTAAAATATTATTCAGACTTCTGATACATTTGAGGGACAGTTTAGTTGGTTGCCAAGAAAATAATGAGTCGTTGTTTTGTGGCAGGTGTAATGACGATTCTGTGCGTGGACCTGGGCACGGACATGTGGCCGGCGGTGGCGCTGGCGCACGAGCCCGCCGAGGCGGACGTGATGGCGCGCCCGCCGCGCACCTGCGACCCGCTCGTCTCCCCGCGAATGCTGACGCTCGTCTACGGCCATTTGGGCCCCATAGAGTTTGCAGCCGGCATGTTTGCTTACTTCATTGTGATGGCCGAACACGGATTTTATCCTAGCCAACTATTCGGTGAGGACATCAAAGTTTTAACTTTTTCCCCCGGGACTCGCCGAAGGTGCAATAGGACTAATAATATAAATAAGGTATAATATGACTCTCCGGTGTCTTCAATGGATACCGCTGTCGATTCTCGCTTACAGGAGTAACCGTGGTGGGAATGTGTGGCGGGCTGTCCCAAAAAAAAAAACATCAAAGTTAGAATTGTAGCGGTGTCATCAACCCCTAATCAAGTAACTTAGGGACCTGTCTACTAACACGCTTCAAAATAACAATGCCTAAAGTACATAGAGCATCGTACATAAATGGCAAGATGATTCTTACCAGTGTCGCCATTAGCTATTTATCTAGAATGACTGGAGTGGTCAGAATCAACCTGTTTAAACGATGCTATTCCCACGCCATTGAAAATGTAAACACTGTAATATTAAAGCGATGGTGAAAGTAATCGTATAGTTTATACTAGAGATGAAACGGATAGTGGTTTGGCCGGATACTAGATATTCGGCAAGCTACCAGGCCCGACCGCCGGATATTCGGCCTTTTATCGCGTTACATAACGCTTCTTAAAGACATTTTGAATCGATCGCAATCACGACCCATACATATGGTGGTCAGTTAATTTGCATCAGTACCCGCAGTAGTCAAGGTTTACTAGAATTTATCTTTCAGCACCTGGCATCCGGCCGGATACTGAATTACTATCCGGCATCCGGCCGGATACTGAATTACTATCAGGTATCCGGCCGGATAGTGAAAACATGGCCGGATACCGGATAGTTACCGGATATCCGTTTCATCTCTAGTTTATACGGTTCACTTTACAACTAACACAGTTAGCAGATCATATACCACTATACAATTTGTAGGTGGTTAGTTAAACATATATGTTTTATATTATGTTCACACCTACCTATATAGTATGGTTTATAGATAACGTCATTGCTTATATTTATGAATGCTCTGTCTATTTTTAATACATGCCAGATGTGGAGGTTTATTATTGTTTTATCGTTCGAGGTATACGACAGCGTTGGGATAACGAGGCAGTGAGCGACGTCACGGATTCCTTAGGTCAGGAATGGACGTATCAAGAACGCAAGGAGCTTGAGCGTGCGTGCCAAGCGGCGTACTTCGTGGCGGTGGTCATCTCACAGATGATGAACGGCGTCATTTGCAAGACCAGATATAACTCATTATTTCAAATGGGTGAGCCTCATGGGAACATTATCTTGGAATAACGCCAAGCATAAAGCCGAGCGCACACTGGGGCGTCAAAAGCGGCGCGTCAGAATATTCGCCAATACCAAAACGAACTCTGTGCCCATTTGCAAAAAGATTGAATTCTGTGGTAAAAACCACGCGTTCAAATTTGCTTGCGCTGTCAGTGTCATTTACTTGAATAATGAACTTTTCTATGAGTTAATACAGTTTGTTTTTGTGGAACGCATGGGTGTCGACGGCCTCAGTGTGCCTTTCTAGCCTCCTGATTATAATTACAGAGCATCAGTGACTGACTACAATTTCGTTGCACAAAAATTACGACTTTACCAAATTTGATAAAACTAAATATAATTGTCTCGCTCTTCCATTACGGCCATAATAAGGACGGCAATACGCTTGGGTTTAGTTGTATGCAAGCGAAATTATCACATGTCATATGATGCCCGGATGTCATGTCATTATGATTTTTCTAGGAATGAAGAATAAAGTTTTAAATTTGGGGCTGCTGTTTGAACTTTTACTGGCGTGCGCCTTGTGCTACATTCCTGGTGTTAACACGTTTTTCCGCACATACCCTCTACGGTTGCGATGGTAATTATAAAGAAACATTTATATAAATTATTTCTATGATAGCCTTATTTAAATTAATTTCATTTTCTAATCAACAGGTGGTTCCTAGCGCTACCGTTCTGTGCTTTAATGTTTGCGTTCGACGAATTCCGAAAATATTGTATCAGGAGACAACTGTTCGGGGGGTGGTTTAACACCCTTACCTATTATTAACTTGATGTGTTCGGCTTGTGGTGTGTAATAATTCCTAATTATGTAGACTCATCATTTTCAGAAACAATCAAGTCCAATTATAACACGTTACAATGAGACGATAATAAACAATAGAATAGGTGCATATAAATAAAACAATATTCATCCATTAAATTGAAACATAATAATATAATTACAGTTAATTCCAATAATATAATTTTATAATAATAATAATATAACAGAACTAATTTAATGAGCAATAAACAAAATTGGTTGCTTCAGGTCCCATAACAACATCACATAGTTTAAGGTCAGTAGGTGTTCATGGTGGTCATATGATAACGGACCTCGTTAACATAATATAAAAATTTGTATGTAATAAATTCGAGTCGTCAATATGTAGGTACCTATATTACGTGTTATTTTATTTTAGGTCACTTAAAGATATGTAAGTAGTTCACAATTTAAGATTTTTAATTAAATTGTGTCACATACCAAGTATTTTACTCACCTACAGCCTCCTGAAAGTAATCAAAATCTCTGAAATGGTTTTATGACTTGTAAAAATCTAATAAAACATAAATATCAAACCTTGTGACAATGTTCTTAATTTGAATAGGAAATAGGTAATAATCAAACATCATTTGAGAGAATTTAAAAACTTTTAGTTATGTTCACATAAGTATTTACCTAATTAATTAAATGTCAATAGATATAGGAATGCTTTGCTTATTTATATGTTTCGTAAGTAACTCATAAATAAGGCACAATTTAAATTAAATCTATTTATCTAGTTTAACTTCCCTACTAAGTACAATAAATGCCATATGGAAAGAAGTATCATAAAATAATTCGAATAGGTCTACGGCATAAAATTGCGAGCAAACGATAATATATATCTTTAACTTAAGTACGTAAGTGATGATAAGTAGGTATGTACTGAAACATTGTTAAATTTAGAAGTAGGTAAATAAAGTTCAAATGTAATGTGTAAACGGCAAATTGCAATACCCGTAAGTGAATACCTAACAATAAATTTTAAACAAAAAAAAAACAATCCAATTGAGAACCTCCTCCTTTTGGAAGTCGGTTAAAAACGTAGCACATCATATGCGAACACAAACAGTCCAAACATTATTGCAAAATTAAAAACATGTACATTAATAATATAAATTGAAAATAGGTTTAATATTTCCTCACAACTAAAATAACTACCTTAACCTACGATATTCAATCACAATAACATTTATATTCAAAAATTCACAATTTAATCAAACAATATAACTTTCTAGTGATCATTAAATTAATAGTTCAGGCAAGCTTGGTATGGCCATCATGGATTAAGAAAGTATGAACAACATTAAATAGATCTAGCTACAAAAACGTGTATAGTTTTGTTAGTGATATAAAATATTAGTAAAAAAACATTCTAGTTTATATACGTGTCGAAACTACATACACACAGATCTAATACACTTAAGTAAGTATTCCAAAAATTTATAATAATTTTAAAAATTATGTATTAAATATTAATAGGTAATAATTTATTAACTCGGAAAGTGAACACAGCTGCGGCTTAGCATGACAGCTAGTAGACATGACATAAACGATTAATCTCTTTCAACTATCAGATTAGTCGAGAAAAGACAAGGCTCGGTGTGGCGTCATTTTATCGACAAATTTAACATTTGAAACAGATAAAACTTATGTTTACGACGCTGTCATGCTAAGCCTACTGATATAAATATCGTACCTTTCTGTCTATTAAATTTTCAAATCTATAAAAATATTGGTAGAGCTCTAACAATAATGATTTATTCGAGGTTTTCTTTCGTCGTATGTAAAGGAATGGATACGATCGCATATCCAGATTTATTATTTTCTATTTGCCCCGTCATCGTCAAGCACTTTATATATTTCAATAAGGTTTTTGTAGAATGTATTGCATAAAGGCAATCTTATACCATTATTATTATATTTGGGAAACAGAAGTACTATTACAATGAGTCACTTTTAATCCAACTCAAATACCTAAATACATATTAAATATCTTTTTTTACACAAAATAAAAACGTGACTTTGTAAATGGTTCATATATGTGTTAGTGATGCTTACATATATATAAAACTACGTAAATGGTCTTTTTAAGGCAAAAACGTAACTAACTTGATCAACAATTCTTGAGCTGTTTTGAGCTAACTTGCAAAGATATTAATAAATAAATGGACACACTTATCAAAAATCCTTGTCTTTATGTTATATTTCAGATCTTATTCTAAATACATATAAAATAAATACACCATCAAACACAAAGTGATAGGCGAAGGTACAGTCAGCATCAAAATTATCGGGATAAGAAAACTATCTCAATGGGATACTATAATTTTCATACCGACAGGTGTCATGTACTGTGTTCATGCTGAAACACTCCTTGTATCATTGAGATATAGTTCAATTATCGTAATTGGTCAATACATATACGTCACGCTACTTATGAATTTGACTGTACACTGTGATGCGCCCACATTTCGTCGATTGTATTGTTATTTCTAAATTAACATTAATAAATATGGTTACCTGTAATAGTATAGCGGGCTTTGGTGTGGAGTTTCATTTGTACAAGGATCGTGCCGCAAGCAGCGCGTTAACATTGGGCGGGAGCCGCAAGTCCGCTATAGAATGTCTCGCCTTGATCAACGCCTCCTCGCGACAAACGTCGTCTTGCAGGATACAATCGATTATTTTAGCTACAATTGTCGACGGTGGAACATGAGGATTCCCTGTAATTAATCACATCACTAGTACCACGAAAAAAATATGAAAATATGTAGATAATAACAACAGCTTGGATTGCTTTACTTCCACTTTTGCACTAAAGAAAGCCATTGTATTGGTATTTCTGTAAGTTTGACGTTGTACGACGTATATTACTATTTATAAGTTTAGTTATTATATCAGGGCCCCAAGTCCTGGGTATACGGCCTCCAACCGGGACTCCCACATAACCCTGCTACTTCCCCCGAGGTCGCAGGGTATCCATAAAGGAATTTCCGACGTTAAAAGACAAAATGGTAAAAAAACTTTTTAAAAACAGGCTTTATTTAATTGCCCTTAGTTTTCGTGTTTTCCTCAGCATGCCCTTTCATTTGATACCCATATTGTGGTAGTGCCGAAAAAAATAACTATTCCGCCATCTTGGATGATCCGCCATATTGGAATAAGAATGACGTCATATCGTATAAGCATGCATTGTCATCCAAAATAAGCGTGTATACCAAATTTCAGCTCAATTGGTTAAAGATAACTGATTTAAAATTCAGTTGCAAGATTCCACCCGGACATACATACATTGCAAGCTAATATAAGGCTTGTGAAAAAGGGGGCCCCAAGCCCCCTAACATTGTCGTTATGGAGCGTTGCATGACATATTTTTTTAAGGCATGAAAACAACATGTTTCGACATTAGACAGTAACATTGACCAGAGTAGACATTAGACATTGCCACCTTGAAGACATTAGACTAGTCATGTTCTAGCTGCCATTGATAAAATATGTTTTCATGCCTTAAAAATGAAGTCATAGCAACACCGTTGTGGTGTGCTAGGGGACTTAGGCCCCAGGAATGTGCTTTCACCACTATCAATTGAAGCTATGTACACATACGCAAGGTTAGAAGCATCGAATAGCTGTTATTTTTACCCGGGACCAAATTAACCTGGCATATTTCTTCGTCATCATAAAACTCAGTAACCAACGATAGCGGGCGGCTATTAAATCATTATTGACATTCGCCAGCGAACGGTGACCGTTTAGCTACATTTAGGTAGAACGGCGCGTTTGGTAGAAACTCCTATACATTTTCAAATATCTAGGTACTCATTGAAGTTAATTTTGAATTGGAATGTAAGTATGTATGATGATATATATGTTAAATACAATTGTAATAAGTACTTGTTTTATTGAAGAACAGTCAAAAAGAAAATGGCAATGGAATTTTCTTAATTTATTGTATAACTTATTGCTCTAATAATATGGTCTGATATTCTACTTTGCCCTCCGTGCAGGTTAGAGATACTATTAATATTATTTATTTTTTACTGACGATTCATAAGTGCCTTTATTGGTTTACATGAATAAAAAAATTCTGATTCTGATTCCCAACTCTACACTGGGGTTAGCACGCATTTCAAGACTAGATCTCAGTCACTTATTTGTTTGCTTACTCTGTCTCTGTCTTATTTCATACGCAAGAAAGGGACAAAATTGGCGCACATTCTACAACTAGAACAAATGAACATGTTTATAATGATAAGTACTTACTGCACAGCAATCTCTGGAACTTGATATGACCTGTGATAACTCGTGGAAACGGGTTTCATAAAACGGCATACAGGAGTGCAGTGGTCTGTTAGTAAGTTATTTATTATTGTTAGTTAGCATATACACCTACACCAAATAAACATAATTAGTACATAAAAAGGTACGAAAATACTTCATATTAAAATACAACCCTCTTGTTAACACATGTTAGTTCAGCATATTGTTTACTAGCGGTGCGTCCCGGCTTCGCACGGGTTTATAATATAGCCTATGTTACTCAGTGTTAATGTAGACGTCGAACTGTAAAAGATTTTTTGAAATTGGTTCAGTAGTTTTTAAGTTAATTCGTTACATACAAAAATACAAATCTTTCCTCTTTATAATATTAGTATAGATGTTGTATTTATGCTGCATATGACATAAAACTTTATCATGAAGCTTAACCAGGATGAACACTTTATTAGTAGGTACATGTGTAATATTAGTTTTGACCTTCAACCAGTAATAATCTATATTTGATTGTTTTATTATTCTTATGCCCATATCAAGTAGATTTTTCAGACATACCTGTCAGTCCTCTGTATCCAAATATACCACAGTCATGCATTCTCATAGAGTGATGTTCATTTTTTATAAATTCTTCAGTACTAATGCCTTTGAGCTAAAAAAAAAGTTTGTGAAAAACGATTGAAAGTAATAAAAGAGTACTATGCTCATTATATTTACTGTATGTACTCACTTTAGAAGGTACTAAAAATCTATCTGGGATCCTTTGCAACTTCTGCTGTTTCTCACTTGGCCCAAAGCCTAATGCCAGTAGAACAGACTCGGCATCCACCTTCCTGGCTCCAAGCACATTTAACACTGAACTGCCGCTTGATCCACTGCCATCAGACTGCAAATAAACATTACAATTAACTGACATGTAAATCTATTTTCTTTTTTTTTAATAAAATCTAATGAAGAAAATTACTCCCGCTGAGAAAAGCCCAGTACAATTGTTTGTTTTTGGTATAGTATGGCATGGTTGAATAGCTTTGAAACCCTCCCATTGCATGATATGATAAAACAAATTAGGATCAAACTTTTTTGATTTAAAAATATTTGTTAACATTTTATATCAACAATTACCTGTAGGGACTGATCTCTGAATAGAGGATTTTTAATCCTTGGTGTATAACCCTCTGACTGAATGGAATGGTCTCTTTGCAATTTCTTTACAGGCCCCTTTTGTGGAGTACTTGTTAGCAGTCCATTGTCCAGTGACTTCCTCTTCCCTCCCTCCTTATGTGTCTTTGGCACATCCAAGTTCTGATCATTAATGTTTTCTTTCTTTGGTTCAATAACTGTGTTCTCTGTCACTGTGTCTTCAGCTTTGCTGTTATCGGATTTAGGATCAGTGGTGATTACAGCTCCCTCTGTATTGTCAGCTCCTGTGTTTGCTTCTGCTGGGAAGGAGTCCAGCCACTGCTGCACTGGGCTGCTGCGTCTCATGTCGTCAACAACTCCACTCAGCCAACCTCTCACCTTTCTCTCTATTATTGTTGACACAGACTCATTAAATGTATCTGTGAATAATTAGGTAAGTAAGTATTAAGAAAAAAGGTGCTGGGCTGATACACATCTACAAAACTTTTTTTAAAAATTGTTTGTGCATTACATAACAATTACTTGCGCAGCATTTTATAGCAAATGCAAGCAATAATTATTTAAAAATGAAGTGTGTAGTTAATTCATACAAACATGATATTCTATTATTCACAGAATATGGCCTGTGCCCCAAATTTATAGAAATTTTAATCCACCTAGGCACAAAATACATATTTCAAAACCAGAGTTTTAAAATAAGCAATATCTAGTAATGCCACTGAAAATTACTTTATTCAATAAATTCCTTGTGACACATGCAAACCTCATACTTACCTCTTTTCACAAACCTACAAGCTATATGAATAATTAAAATCTCACACGAAATGGGTCCGGTAGGTACTTATCTTATGATAGATAGCTACATAGTTATCCAAAGAGTACCTACTATCTATCATAATTTAATGTTACACGATTTAAATTTGAAGGTAAGTAAGAAGGTATCTACATGTAAATAAATATAGCTGGTGAAACCAACCTTGTTTAGGATCCATCTTCTGTTCAATATAAGGCTGCATGCAATACGAGGACGTTAATGAAATTGCGTGCAAGATGTACTTATTTAAGGCTACATATTTAAGCTGATTTACCAACAAACTTACCTCCAAACGATGTAAATATTTAGGACACTTCTCTGACTTGAATCATTGTCGAATATGTATGATTTTGAAGCTTAGCCAATTATTTACCTATTTTACAAAAAATAGTGTGAATAGATATAGGGATCACAATAGTTCACAGCACAATGCACTCCACCAAAAACCAACAATTCTCATTTAACCAATAATATAAAAAAATCACAATGATAGGTATTCTGTGGAACACAGACGCGTATACAATAGTAGTCTTTGTACAGACGATCACAGACAGACAGACAGGTCAGCACAAAGTGGCACAAACTATAGGGAGTAGGGATATTCATTTAATATCGATATATCGAGTAAACTGGATGTTTGCCTTTTCATATATCGAACTCATTCGATGTTTTGACAAAAAAAAAAACGATATATCGATATATATTTTAGAAACATCGAATATATTTAAAGTACTAAGTCTGTTATAATTACAATAAAAAATATACGGGTCGAATTGAAAACCTCCTCCTTTTTGAAGTCGGTTAAAGTTTCTTAGGTTTCGTTCATTCTACATGTAATCTGTGTCATGTTATGACTCTGCTTCAGCTAGTTGTAGGTAACGCAATTATCGATTGTTTTGTTGCCCACTGGGCACTGGGCACTGGGCAACATACTAATAATATTAGTAATATTACGGTTGGGGTGTATCCTTGGGGGCTCTATGGAGTTAGGTTAGGTTAGGTTAGGTTAGGGTTATTTTTTTTTTTTTTTGCGCTGGGAATGCATTTCCCAGCGCAAACAAAAAAAAAAAAAGTTAGGTTAGGTTAGGTTAGGTTAGGTTAGCGCCCCCAAGGGTACACACTGACCAATATTACAACTCTAAAATCACTGAATTTACATAACATCTGATTTCATTTTCGAAGACATAATTGTAGTTTTTGTTTCACTTACAAACGTATAACTCATCTCACCTCTCGCGTAAGATCAGATCGCGTTGGAAAATAATGGAAAATCACTATTATTACACTACGGGTATAGCTATGTTACTGTAATCTCTGATTCTACATTCACACATGTGAAAAGGTGTGCAAGTTCATCAATTTTTTGCGTTTATCTGGAAAGATAGTGGAAAGTATTCGATATTTAAAAAATATCGTCATTTTTAAGCAATATATCGAAAAACATCGATACTGGGGCCCGATTTTTTTTTTTAAATATAAATATCGATATTTTTTTTATTGGACTCCCCTAGCACAAACTGTTGTATCTCGATGGACAACATAGAGTAACTAGAGAACCCATATCGACTCCACCCTGCGTATGACTCTGCGGTAAGTTTTTTGACGTTTATCTGACATCCGCCATTTTAGCTACAGTAGTATATTGTTTGACACCATAAGTAGGTGTACTTACCTACTTGATCCGGCAATTAAATAGGGCAACTGCTCAGAGTAGATAGAGTTGACATAAGAACTTAACTCTTCGTAATCCTCTGCGGCGATTTTTTTGAAGGTTGGCAATAATGGTTTATATGAGATCCGCCATCTTTGAATTAAGATCAAGTAAGTACGTAAGTGTTAGACAATATAAACAATCAAATTCTAATATGGCGGAAATTTACCGCAGTTCGGGCTCCTTAGGGCCGCTCCTTAGCTCGATGAATGGAGTCGATAGGGCATCTCTGTTTTACTCTATGATGGGCACAAACATCGAGTCATAGAAACCAAAGAGACTGAATCTTATAGGAATACTATACGATTATCGAGATTAATAACAATAAAATTTGAATCAAAGAGTATGATAATTACATAACTGACATTGCATTTCAAACCATATAAAGCATCATAATATAATATCTCCACGGTTTTCATTCGCCATCTTTATCACTGCCATCATCCATTTTTATTTATAATGTGTATGTGTATTTATTGAATTTGTCCTTGCTATAATTACTCGACATTGCCATAAATACCGCATATCGCAACTGCAGGCATTTCTCATCTTATTCCATCAAAATATCATCATTTCACTCATTTCGTAAAAAAGAATATCTCCATCCATATAATTTCTACTTTAGGATTTCAAACCATGGAATGGAGTTTCAAACACTCACAAGCCTATTAAAATAAACACTCTCTATGTTACTATACTCTTTGCTCACAAGCTTAGGTTACATTTCACAATCTCGAACTCGCAACCATCGGCTGCAGTGAGCCACCTACGCTGGACCCACTAGACCAAGCCGTCGAACCTATGCGTACATGTATATGCTTAGGCCATCCACTTCACTTTATTACTTTCGTTGGTATGGTACCGGGGTGCGAAAGTCAGCCTGACCCGCCCTCCGCTCATGAAGAAATATATTTTTTCTGTTTCATTTATTTATGGAATATCAAACATATAATTTTTTTTGCCAATACCTGACAAAAATACCACGTATTTTTTATGGTATATATATTTTTAACATTTCTCTGTACATATGGTATAATAATATTAATAATTATGCATCGAACTCAATTTTCCGGGCTTTTGAGTTACCAAAGTCTCAGTCAGTCTCAGTATAGTACATACCTATCGAAATTGATGTCGTTCGGCTTGCGTCCTCTAGGACTCTGCGCCCGGATGCACCACACCTCTTGAACCCCCGGGTAATGACATCCCTGCCTATTAGCTATGTCTAGCCTACCAGTATGACCTTATGAACACAACACGTGCAGGTACAATTGGACTGTCTATGTAGACAGTAAGGTACATCGCCGTTCGTCACAGAACAACTCCACAAGATTCGTTCCTATTAGGCCAACTAAAGCCGTGAAAGGCACAGTAGGTACCTACCTATGTGTATCTACACATTTCAGATTATGTAAATACTACCCCATAAGATGGTCGCTGAAAGCTAAAAATAAAATTCACAAACTATAAATAAAGAATATTTTATTTTCTATAAACACATTATTCCTTTTATATCATCAATGGCTCAGATCATTATAAATCGCGGATCGCATTGGGCTTTCGTCAACGAAGTCGTGTGCATGGATGGAGAAGGGTTCAGCGGACGGGCCGCGGACCGACGCCGAAACGAATCGCCCAGCGCGCGCGGCTCCTTAGCTAAACAATTTGTGCATCGAGGTCAGGTAGAGATTACTTTAATCGCTAAATCACATTTGGACACTAATATACATGTATAACTACGTTCAACAAGTGTCAATATTGAGCAGTACGAGGGAGGCCGCGGGAGCGCGCGGCGCGCAGCCTGCGTCACGCGGTCCCGTACACGCAGTCCCCGCGGCGCGTGCCTGCCGTCTCCTCGCCGGGCTGCACGGCGGCACGCCGCCACTGGTCGCGCACGCGCTCCACGTGTCGCAGCACGCGGACCACGTTCATGCCCGCCAACTTGCGCACGTCTTCCTCGCTCCAGTCGGGGTCACGCAGCAACTCCGCCAGCAAGTGCGGGTAACGCGACACGTCCTCCAGCCCTTCGGGCGGCGCGTCAATGCCATCGTACCCGGCGCCCAACCCCACGTGCTCCACGCCGGCGATGCGGCGTACGTGGTTTATGTGCGCCACCACGTCCTCCACGGTCGCCTTCTCACCGCACGTCACTAGTTTCGCGTAGAAATTAATCATGACGACTCCGCCGTTGGCAGCGATCATACGCAGCAACTCATCAGGAACGTTTCTACTCGAGTTGCATAGCGCCGCGGCTCCCGAATGCGAAAATACTACAGGTGCCTGCGACATTTCTAAAGCGTCGCGTGCCGTCTCTTCGCCGGCGTGTGAAAGATCCACTATCATGCCGAGACGATTCATTTCCCGCACAACCGCTCTACCAAACTCGCTTAGTCCTCCGGAGGTTCCGGCAGCGCGCGCCCAACGCGTGTCGCACGTGTGTGTCACGGTAAGATAACGAGCACCCAGTTGATAGAATGCGCGCAAGACTGCGAGCGAGTCCCCGAGTGCGTGCCCACCCTCTACGCCGATGAGAGAGGCTATGCGGCCTTCGCGATGCGCATCCAGAAGCTCCGCCGCATCCGTAACTAAAGCTAAGTGCGCCGTGTTCAGCTCCACGATTCGCTTGATAACGTCCATTTGCTCGAGAGCAAGCTGTACAGCATCACGATCCCTTGCGCCGCATGGCACATAGGCGGACCAAAACTGAGCGCCGACCTGGCCGAGTCTCAAGCGCGGGATATCGGTGTGCGACCAGCGCGACCGCGCCCATGGTTCGATTCCGTCGAGACCGGCACTCAAGTTGAAGTCGCCAATTTTGTTGTGTAAAAACTTTCGAACATTCCAGGCTAAGTCGTTGTGACCGTCGACGAGGGGGGAGTCCCGAAGCATGCGACGGATGGTAGTAAGTCGCTGTTCGGGAGTGGCTCTGCCGCCACCCCCTAGCGCGAGCGGTAGCGCCAGGGCGGCACCGAGCGCGGCCAGCACGACCAGTGCCGCCAGTGCAATGCGCCAGCGCGGTCGACGCGGCGAGGGTTTCTCGTCAGAGCTTCCCGATGCCGAAGCAGATAGTGAGTCGGGCGCCCAGCGCCCGCAACGCTCAGCCACATCCGGCAGGGGCCCGGGAAACGTCATACCTTCTGGTACCGCAGCCTATAAACAACACAAAATGAACATAAAAATACTTGTAACCCACATAGGTACTTAGTTACTCTGTTTTCTTTGAACCCAAATCACCTATATGCGATGAGGTTGACAATCGAAAAATACCTAGTACCTACAATAGGGATTTCGTCTTCATACCACTGCGTGTTGGATGAGTACTGTTGCAGACAAGGACGTTGAGTAGCATTTAATTGAGTGACACATTTAGGTACATTACCGTTACACGTTACGTGACTGTACTCGGGAGGCCCATGGCATGTTACGTGAGTACTAACTAATTTAGGAGGTGATGATACTTAATAGGACACATAAATAATTTGCTACTACGGTAGAGGCAAACATCCGGCAGCAAACACAAGAAGATTAGATTGCTTTATAAAACGACATAAACTATTTTTGGAACGTAGTTCCTCATCGCGCGTTGCGAAAGGGGGCTAGACGGAAAAAAATAAGACTAGCGATATTTAGATTTACGCCCATCTCAATATTCATTAAATAATAATAGTCAACAAGTTACTAATAATAATAAAATCTAAAAGTAAAAAATTATATACCCCACAGTCCCCCAATATTCATTTGGTATTTTTTAGACGAAAAAGAAAACTGGTAAATAAACATTAATTTAGTTCATTTATTCGTGTGTCTTACTTAAATTATCCACATCATTACAACACTGGTAAAATTAAATACCTACCATACACACCTACCTACATTAGATATTTCAGCTTTACAATTCAAGAATTTTCGACGAAAATGGACAAACCAATTGTTATTTTTTATTGATGGTAATTTAACAGCATATTGTAGTTAAGCTTTCATATCAGAAGAATCAAGCAAGTGTGACAACAATTTGCCGCGTGTTCAATTATGCAAGGGGCACAAACAGGGCCGATGCCGGGGGCGAGGGGGAGCCTGAACAGCTTCTGACCCATTTACAGGGAGCTCGGTCGGCGCGAAAATCACTAGACGCCTGGATTTTAGACTCTGTTAAAACAGGGCCTTACCACCACCTATTAAAGTATTGTTCAATAGTAAACGTACAATGTTGGCTGCAAGGTAGGTAGTGGTAAGGGGGCAGTTCATACAAAATGCGATGTTACACATGTTTTGCATTGAATCCTGGCGCGTACGTAGTTTGGCTTTCAAAGAACATTTAAATTAGAGATAAAACGGATAGTGGTTTGGCCGGATACCGGATAATCGGCACGCTACCAGGCCGGAGCGCCGGATATCCGGCCCTTTATCGCATTACATGACGCTTCTTAAAGACATCTCGAATCGATAACAATCAAGACCCATACATATGGTCAGTTATTTTGTAATTTTGTATCAGTACCCGTAGTTGTCAAGGTTTGCTAGAATTTATCTTTCAGCACTTGGTAGAAGCATTTACAGCGAAAGGCTATTTTCAGAAGCTGGCCTGATATACGAAACCAAGTAGAGTCGCCTCTTACCAACAAATGCGCAAAATTTGGTATTCATACACCACAATTTTCCAATTGTTAATTTTGAGTACTAAACTAATTAATAAAACAAATATTTGTGACGTGCGTATAAAAATAAACGGTACCTATCCATAACCTATTGTGGTATGATTTGCCTTGTGTAAAATAATCAGAATTTATTGAATTTTACTATCCGGTATCTGGCCGGATGTTGAAAACAAGTCCGGATACCGGATAGTTACCGGATATCCGTTTCATCTCTAATTTAAATAGTTATGTAGAATTTTTATGTTCTCTACGTCAGTATCATTACTGACGTAGAGAAAATAAAAATTCTACTAATTTTACCCATTTCTTTCTTGAGCATGAGCTCAAGAAATTACGTAATTGTTGTGGTTGTAATTACGTATGTACAAGTATCCCTCTATGGTACGTAGATGCGTACCACACCGTGACCACACCTACCTACAGGTATCAATAAATAAATTGTACCAGATTATTGTCTATTAGATACCTTTGAAAGAATCTTGTCTTGATCTATGAAAGATAGATTATTTCAATTTGCAAACAAAAGGCCCGCAATGTTTGCGCTCTAATAAACATAGTAAACTATAAACATAGTATAAGTACCTTCCTATTTGTTATGTCCGGTCACTATGGGCGAGTGTAATTGATTTAGTTTAGGTCATATTAGCACAACAAACACAATTTGGATTGAAATATTAACAGTTCCCTGATCGCAGCTGTCGCACGTAGGTATAGCCTAATGTAGCGTACATTAGGCTATACCTACGTGTCCATGATCCAGCCGCCTTGCCGATGGTAGTGGTATGTTGGGATAGGAAAACGACGTAGTATAACTCTAATAATAGTATTTTATTTAAGTATATATGTACAGAAAGTGTGTGCAGTCGTAATGACAAGAAAGTACTCGTATGTTGTACATATATACTTAAAATACTATTCTAACTTTTGATTCACCCCTGTCCTTGGGGCAGTGTAGGGGCGTAGTTAACTACAATTTTGTAATCTGGTTACTAATTACGATTAAAAGTAGTTAACTACATGACATGTAATGTGTAGAAACATATGTTTTGAATTGGGCTGCATAAAAAAACAGTTTATTGCACATACCTATGTTTATTTTCATGAATAATCAGATGCAACTTATAAGATCTTAATTACTTTTTATTGATGATCAAAAAAAATTAAATTACTTAATTAGTGTTTCCTTTTTTAGTGACGCAAAATCATTTTTAATCATTAGTTATAAAGAGTAATCAAGGAATCGTGATTGCAACGCAACTACAATTAGTAGTCAGTAATCAACATTTTAAACTTTTTCGATTTCTTTATGTCGTTTTTAGTTATGATTACTGATTACTTTATGTAATCGTAGTTAGTAATCAGTAGTTAGATTACATTTTGCCCAACACTGCCTTGGGGAGACTTTAGTAAGTAGTGAATACTAAAATAGACGTAACAAACAATTCTCTTATTTCTGAATTCATAATTTCTACCTACATAGTCACCTTCATGATTGAACATTGGGTATATATTTTTCATGTATTATGCTATAGGACTACTGACCGAGATTTACTGAAATGAAACATAAACAAGCTTTCATTTTGATAAACAATGGTAAGGTTACCTTTCTTAGGTAAGAACTTATGTGTAAGCATAAACTACGTAACTACATGAACAATAAAACAGTTCAATGTGTTCGAACTAGTTCGAAGGCCAGTGAAGTCGCAAAAACATAGCGGGGCAAGGTTCGTGCGGGGCGGAGCTGCATCGATTCGCTGCACGGCAGACAGCAGGCAGCAGCCGACCCGCCGCCCACGGCTCACAGGCCACGGCCCACGCTGCTACTACCCTCAATGTTAGGGCTGCCACAATCTCCAAAACTTTATAGAATAATACGCGAGATTCGCTCAATTAATCATGAATGTCGTGGCCGTACAGCCCCTTTAACACAACTTCTTTTTTGGATAATACATTGATTTTTTAACAGTTTATGTTGGTAGTAGACAAACTGTAAAAAAATAAAAGTTATATGGAACACAACACAGCTTTATTAAAATGTGGATAATACGGCCCCATCTTAAAACGATTAAGTGTTTCGGAAACAGCAGTCCGCAACAAAATGTTAAACGCTATTTTAGGGACCACTAGATTCTCAGTATATTCGGCTAAACAAAGAAATTACTGCTTTTTCGATAACGTAAAGTTTTTAGATCACTAAGCCTTGGTGGGTAAAGGGGCGCGCACTGACAGCCCTACCCTACTACGGCATAATGTTGCGTGAAATTTTCGCCTCTATTGTTACCTTACCTACAACTAGCCAGCGGTCCGTACCGCTTTTATACCAGACCTGGATGTTATATGGACCGCGTGTAAATCACCCGACATGTACCTCTAACCATACACTTGAAGATTGTATTGTATTTCCTCTTTTTATAAGCTCGCTCACTCCATGTGTGAAACGAGAGTCGTTGAGATATAGTGTCAATTGACACAAGTAAAGGTTTACTCCACAGAAATGTAATGCGAGTAACCCGGACAAACAGAAAGTTTCCAGTTTCCGAAGCTATTCTCATTTTAACTGACGCAAACTATCTACATCTAGGTACTTTAACTGCAACAAACGGCTGTTACAACCATCGTCATTAAAATCTAAGTAAGTGCTTTATAAAAGACTAGACGCCCCTCGCGGTTGTACCTGCATGAAATCTATTAGGTACATGACATAAAATACATCTATGTTACTCGTGGATAGTGGTTGCGTTCTATCAGATAAAGTATTAGTTCCGGTGGTGATTACATCCTAAAACAAATATACTATTTATAAGTATAGAGTCTATAGTAGACAGTCTGTTGCAAAGGTACAATGAAGTAGGTAATTCATTATCGATGTGATCCGGTATGTTTTAATTTTGTAGTTATAAGTGTTATGACACTCCGGTTACGTTGGCCGCAGGTATAAAGACCATCATTACATTCTAAAACTCATGATACAATTATATTAATACATTCAGAGTGAAAGTTATATTCATTATGTTGCGAATAAAACGACACAAATAAGATTCTAACTACCTACCAGCGTATAATGTTGTTTAGTTCTACAGTGAGTATAATGATTGCCCCAGTGTAACTTTAACCTTATAGTATTTTGTTCCTTATAGTATATTTAATTTATTTATGTAATATATTACGAATTCTATGTTTTACTATTTTATTTTGTTATATTTATTATATATACTAGCAAACCCAGCCACGCGTTGCTGTGGCTAAAGTTATTGTTATATTACATTGTAGTATACAATTTAAGAGGAACGGTAGGAGAACATCAGTCACGGGGACCACCATGCTTTTTACATAGATGGTATTTGTAAAAAAATATGGTGACCTCTACGACAATTTCTACGACTATAACCCTTTAGTACAATGAAATTATTTACGAACCAAGACGGAAATGTTGAAGTTGGTACACAAATTCACGGGATTGGGATTTGAAGGGGAAGGACGTTGAACACGATTGATTAAAAAATTTCTTACACTATTATTCATTTAAATTACATTGTCAATTTTCTTTCTTTTCTTATTTTTTTTTAATTTTCGGTCTAAGTAACACGTGTTTGGCTATGCTAACACCAAAAATTAAAAAAGTAGAAATAATCTAATTTCACGGTATTTCGTTTACTACAAAATAATTTAATTTATACTTCAGCCTCAATAACACGTGGTAATCATGCTATTGCATTGTAGCTTATATGACACGTTTGTCGGTTTACCATAGCAGTGCCATCTATTGATTACTTACTCAATCCTGTCGAAAAGTATCGACTACTGTTAGAATCTTTTGGAGTTAACAGATAATTGTGACTGTCAATTAAATTAAATATAGACAAATAATTTGCAATAAAATAAAATTGCGACTATAATTAAAGATCTAAGCTATCCTATCTCTCAAGTTGGACCAGACTGCTCACGGTGGGCCAATTTAATTTAAAATCGGTTAAGTAGTTTAGGAATCCATCGCGGTCAAACATCGTGACAGGAGATTTATATATATTAGAAGATGTATATTATAGTTATGCTTCTCTATTAGGTAGCCGGTAATTAAATAAGTAATATATTTAATTTTAATAAGGTTGGCTGAAAATCAGCGCTGGGGGAGATTAGTTCCCCCCCAGCACGTGCTGAGCCAATACCTTTTCGGCACAGTTCGCACTGAGCTCTTTTTCTTTCCTATTCTGTGTATTGTACCTATAAGTTTTATATTCTCTGTGTGCTTTGTTTGCATTGTTTTGTCTGTGTCGAATAAATGTTTTTTCTTTCTTTCTAACCTTCCTAACAGGTGTAAAATACCCTAGTGAAGGCGCTTTGCCATGAGCTGTGCGGTCGCTAGATAAACTTTTTAACTAAACAAAAAAAAGATCTGTCATACAAGTGAAATCTTGAACATGCGTCTTCTTATTTTAATTCTAAAGCTTAAAGGTTTACCCCTACTTGAACTTGTCAACCCAATTGTAACTATCACACCTTACTCATCTCAGGAAGAGACTCACTCGATTTTTGGGACGGGCATTAAATAATAAATATAGGTACTTTCGTAACTATAGTTTCCTCGTTTCTTGAAATTAGAGATACACTCATATTTATGATTTCAGTTGAAAAATTTACATTAAACATTTTTAACTATTGAATAGGATGGTAGGGTAAAACCAGATATTTATAATGATATACCTATCTACACAGAAATCCAACCGAAGAAATAGGTATAGGTACCTTAGATAGGTATTCATGTAGTCAAGTTCCTTGTTTCAATTTTAACTTATCACAGTCATCGTCAACTAACCTTGTCTTATAAAAACAACGCACTGAGTAGTTACTGTGTGCGTTTAGCGGGCTTCAGAAATGATTCACTATATAGGTAGAGCATGCAATACATATTATATACGACAATCATAGAAAATATGTAGATAAGAACACTGTACATGTAGATAGGAACACTATCCACGGAGCTAGCTTACTTCTATTTTAATAAAAACGTAGATGTCCCTACGTATAAAATTAGATAATCGTTTCATTGTTGTGGATTCACTTTTGGATGACCGAATTTTTCAACTAGGTCATCCCTCAAAATTAGATGTTCCCCGCGAACCCTCATGAGCGCACGGCTGCTCTAATGTCTACAAAGATAGCTCAGATCGATATCTCGACGTGGACCGTCTGTTTCGAACAGTGCAAATAGCGAGTTGACAACGGGAAAGATTAAACCTCCCAAAGCCACGGGGCCACTTTGATCATAGCTAGCTACCTACACCTACATAAACAGTGACGCATGAACGCCGCGATATTTCCGAAGTAAAGTTGCCTCTAATACCTGAGCACACTGAAAGGAACTCATAAAAGGTACGAGGAAAATATTTGTTAAAACGGTGAGCGCTGAGCGGCGTTTACCCGCCGTGATTAAGGGAGATATATCTGATGTTTTCCTTCTCTTTTTGGGCGCATCTCGTACCCCGTACCTACATAATAAATTGTCTCTACTGAGTTATTAAGTTTATTAGAAATTATAGGTGGCAGCTATTGTTTTAAGAATGTTAACTACTGCTGCTTACCTACTTTATATAAATCTTAAACACATGGAAGTTACAAAACAATTTAAATTCAGGTACGAAGATCAATATAGTAGGAACATTTTGTATGAGTTTATGAAATAAAGAAAACCCACTTAAGTACTTCTCAAATCACCCACACACAATTTTGAATGTAAAAAATATTCCATGTGTCAAAAACTACACAATGTTCTATTAATTTTATTTTGTCTTGAATGTAGGTATTGGTATTGTCTATCATATATTTCCAACCCTATAGTTCATTAGGCAAGTATCTAACTATAGGTAGGTAAGTGTAAGTGTAAATAAATAAAATAAGTGTACTTAGATACCACCTGAGTTTTTTTTCTTTGTCTATAACTCGGCATCAATACAACAGGTTGTCGTGGCGTAGAATAAACTTTTCTATCTATTTCAGAAATCTTTCGGGTTCCGTACCCAAAGGGTAAAACGGGAACCTATTAATGAGACTTCGCTGTCCGTCTGTCCTTCCGTCTGTCCGTCCGTCCATCCGTCCGTCCGTCCATCCGTCCGTCCGTCCGTCCGTCCGTCCGTCTGTCACCAGGCTGTATCTCATGAACCGTGATAGCTAGAGACTTGAAATTTTCACAGATGATGTATTTCTGTTGCCGCTATAACAACAAATACTAAAAAACAGAATAAAATAAATATTTAAGGGGACAATAAACGTGATTTTTTTTGCCGTTTTTATAGGTAATAGTACGGAACCCTTCGTGTGCGAGTCCGACTCACACTTGGCCGGTTTTTTTGAAGTGCAGATAGTGAGCTTACTTAAGGGCTTCTATAAAATTTAGCAAACTTAGCTAAAGTCATCACGCGCTTGATAGTTAGGTGGGTTGGTACTCGCTTATATTAATCAAAGAAATAACTTTCAGACTTAGGGAGATAAATATATACGAGTAAGTAATAGAACGTCAGTATGATATGATGACAAAAATATGTTTTTTTTATCTACTAAAACATTTGCTGTTTATCCAAATATTTAAAATAAATTTCTTGTGTAGGTGTATTAGTGTATCGCTGCATGCACCCGTAAAATCAAGCCAAGCTATCTACGAGCATTTTTCGCTTCATACCTCCTTACACGAACAATCGAATCTCACATTTTTATGGCCCCGAAATATTGGATTCTACTCCAACTTGAAAATATTGTGACGATAAATCTTTCTATTGCTTTAGAAAAGAGTGAAGTTGACCTGAGATGTAAAGCGGATGTACGCGAAATAGACTCACACGTAAGATTTTATCTTCTTTCAGTAGGTAGATAAAATAAATAAACAGCCTAAGTAGCTATGTACATTTTATGCACATTACATGTGCTAGTTTAGGCTAAGTTAGCTGAGACGAGCTTCCTAGCGAGCGCAACACATGGAAGCTACCGTTGCGGTTTTTTTGGAGATCCCATTGCCCTTGTGACGCGCTGGCGGCGGTCAGCACCGCCCAGGAAAGATCCTTAGAACATTTTATGCATATTCAAAAATTTAATCAAACATAAAAAAGGTTACCTATAATATGCTGTCAGTAATTATGATTTGTACCTTATTGACAAACATTAGGATTGATTAAATAGACATTGGTACTATGCGGTAGATTTCAGATTCTGCTGTGTTTAAATAACAACCAATACATATTAATTCTTAAATTGAAAAGTGATCATTGGTGGCTTAAATACCTATGTACCGTATTTAAAATGTAGATGCACAGTGAAGGCACTATAACTCACTATCACAGTTTCCGAGTTACAGACCTTTGAGTATTTTTCACAAGAAACGCGTTGTACCCTTAGGACACACCCTTAACCATATATAATTAAACCCACTCACTTAAATAATTACAACCAAAAAGGTGTTGATGTGGTAAATTCCCTCATTCTTTCATTATGAGTAGGCACTATCTAGGAAACTTATTGAAATTATTATACCTAACTACCATCTAATTATTAGTTTATTTAACCATGGCTTCAATAAAACTGGTGGGTAGGTACTCCAGACCGTTCTTCTATTATCAACACGGTAATTGCAGACGAAAATTCAAAGCTAGGTCCATTTATTTTGGTCAGAATGTATTTTTAACTTTTATAACCTTTGCTTTATAGGCACGCTATTTACCTACCAAGCCTACAAGTATTGTAAAATAGGGCCGACGACGTACCTACCAGATTTTAAACAAGTGTAAATAATTACAAGATAATATATGCAGAAAAAATACCCAACTAAGTTTACCTCGGGCGGGTTTGAAAAGTAAATATTTGGTAGGAGGTGTTGCATGGTACCCTTTATGGAATTATAATAAGCCTAGGTATCTCCAAGTAACTTTAAAATGATCCCAAAAATATTACAGCTACCTCTTTTGTGGGTAGTTGTCTACTAATAAGCATGTATACGCACTTTTACGTAGATAATGAAGAAATATGTTACTAATCAACATAATCAAGCATCAAAATAACAACTGAAGATAACCGAAATGGGTGGTGGGGGGTAAATGAGGCGATTTCAACTCAAGACAAAAAAGATTCATCGATCACAGATCATACACTACAATGCGTAGTTAGTTAGTTATGATAAAATAAAAGCACTAACTAAACAAACAAATCAGCATGGTGGAGACAGTCCCTAATGGACCGCTACTTCTTCATGCAGGCTGGAGGCTGAGGTGCGGTCATAAGGGACACGTACGTGTGCGTGCGGCGAGGTGATCGCGCGACACAGGCAGGCGTGCGCAGCCGGTGCCACTTGATGATAGTCCATGTAGTTGCCGTAGCCCATGTGGTCGCAGGTGCAGGCACAGCTCTCGATGTGCCGCCGCAGCTCGAGCTCGAGCTCCCACGGCGGCTCCATGAGCGCGAGCAGACGGGCGGGCGCGCGCCGCGGCGTGCCCGCGCCTCCGCGCGCTGCGAATGCGGCCCCGGGCCGGGCGCGGGCCGCACCTGCGCGACGCCACCTGCCTCCCCGCCCCCCGTCCGGCTCGCTCCACCATACACCGGCTAACGCGGCTCGGCTGCGGTGACGAGGCCCTCGCAACGAGCCCGGGGCGCTTCGGCCGGAGAGCGGCGAGCCGCGGCGCGCGCGACGTGTCGCGTGTCGGCGCACATAGCGTGTCCGCCGTCTGCCGGCTGGGGAATGCCGCGCCGCGAGGAGCGAGCCCGGCCGCCGAGGCCCGGGCGGCCCGGCCGCGCCGGCGCCCCGAGCTCGGCGTGCCGCCCGCCCGTACCGCTCCGCCGCCCCCACCCGCTTCGCGGCGATCCCGCTGCGGCTCTCACCGGACCCATCTTTCGGATGCACAATCGTCAACCATCAATTATCGTGGCGATATAGCTACATTAGTCCAAATTGGATAGCAGATTACAAATAAAATTGTTTCACATTTGCGAACATGATTAAAAGCGATTGTATTGCTATCAGATTAACCAAAAACTAATCGAACTCATTTATATACGAAAACAGTAGGTACTGTAGGTACCTAGGCAAGTAAACTAGTCTACAAAAATGAATGGCGGCGACCGAACTAGTTGTCACCGAGCACTGGTTCGGATGTTGCATTTTATTTTATTCACGGCAAAAGTACTTATCTTTAAATCTAACATATTTATGGCATCCAACCACTATAGGTATGTAATATTATATAGTAGGTAGATGGGCAATAGTGCCCAATATAAATAATAATAATATAGATGCGTATACTTACTCAGGCCGAATATTGTATGTCCTACAACAAAACTGAAAAAAGTTCAAAATTGCTTCCCAACAACGCTTATTTAGATATCTTATCTAAAAGCTAGCGAGATCGGTTGGATTAAGTAATGAATATTTTATAGTCATGTTGTCAACAACAGTTTGTGTATAGCGGTGTTAAAGTTAAATGTGAATCCTGTGTTGCGGTTTTTGTAACTTGCAAGCATTTCAGCACTAACTCGAAATATCAACATCGTATTCCACACTTAACTATATATATAAAAAACACAATTATATAATAAATATTCACAATTCAGAATAAAATAAAAAGAAGATTAAACTAACAAGAAAAAAGTATTATATAAAACTAATTTTGTTATTTGCATGATTTTTTTATTTTACTTATAGTTATCTTAATAAAAACATTTATTAAACAACTATTTACAAAATATTTACAATGCAAAATAAAATAAGTTAAAACTAATAAGAAAATATATATTTATAAAATATGTAAAAAAATTGGCCCATGCGGAAGCGTACCCAAGACGCTGGCTGCATTCCCTCGCTGAATGGCTAGAGCCACTCGTTGAGCGAGAAGATGGCCTGCTCTTGGGTCGCCGGTTGTGTCGACCAATTTATTGCCTAATATGTTCATTAAATTTTGGGTGCTTGGCCCCCATGGACCTAGGGTTTCGACTCCAAAAGGAATGAAAATATATTCGGAGCCGATAACCCCCTACTTCCGCCGTTTCAGAGTCTCAGCCGATATATATGTCGGATCTATAAATACGTGCCACAAATCAATTGTATAATATCAGTAGGTAAGTCATGACTGCAAAGTTAACACAACAGGATTTTCGTATTTGAATTTAAGGATTTAGGTAGTTAAATAACCGTCCTTGTACCTACACACGAGTAGATACGATAGGCTTATGCTGAATAAAAGGGGTGGCAAACTGATACAATGTAAAACATTGCTTACAAAAGCTTGAGTTTGAGTAGCTAAACATTATAAAAATTAACGTAGGTAAACTTGAAAGATTTCCCAATGGTAGATAGTTTAATGACGCAAAAATCTATTTGAATTTTATTAATTTCCGCAGTTCGCACATAATAAAAACAACATTAAAAATTGCTACGAAAAAAATTTAGTTCAAAGCCAAAATAAAACTAGTGAAGTGAATTTGATAGCAGCAATAAATTAGATGCGAAACGAAACAGAAGATAGTTAAATACGCAACGATAATAAAATATTTCGTAAACTATTTCGAAAATACTTACAGCTGATACCAATTATATCTTGAACCATATATGCAAATTACAAACCTCAGATAAGTATGTACCATATATATAATGTTACGTCTGCACCGACGTCCGATCGTTGGTGAGAAATGAAAATTACACCGTATCTCTATTTTCCGTCAGGTGAAAAATTACATGTACAAATTATTCTCACAGGCTCACAGGTACAATTTGAATTGCCCTTTAGCTCTTAAATGCTGATTATGTTGGCCTGGTATTCTGACACCAGAGTTAGTTAATAGCTTACATGATACAGAAGAACTAAGATGATAACTGCTAACAACCGCCTTAACAAAATTTTCTCCAAAAGTGGTCTGGAAGAGATCTTTCGAAAAGACGGCCCAGTGTACTTATTCAGTTACCACTTACAACATTGAATGATAAAAAATCAGCTGGAGTTGGAATCTGTGAAATGGACTCTATATATTATATGAAAATCTACTTATTATACATTTGTTGCAATATAATAAAGCATAATTAAGTAGAATACCTTTACGTTATACCTGCAAATAATATGTTAGTACATACCGTACCCCCACCCCCTTGGAAAACCCTTTTGACCCGAATATTCAATTCGTGTCAAGAACCTTTCAGAAATTCATAAAATACCGGACCCAAACCGTTGCTAAAACACATGTACCTAGTAGGTTGATACGTCCAATACATGTAGGTAAGTAAATGAATTGAATAGATGCCATATACTTTTAAATTATTCTGCATTACAATAACCACATCTACAAAAAACATAAAATTCTTGCTATGGTCTGATATTTGCGATTTTTTTCCGTAGGCGTAGGCATCTCTACATTTAAGCATAACCAATACAGTCGTCGCGTATCACGGTTTTTATTAACGAAATTAGAACGTAGGTGTACCTACTGTGGCTGTAGCCGAGAGGCTGCGTGCGTGCGCATCGGTCGTCTCCCGTCTGCTTCAGCGGCGGCACGGGAGACGAGTCGCGAGCGGCAGTCGACATGATACGCGCGCGGAGTGTCACCGGCCCCTTGCGGCGCGCCCACCCCGCCTCGGGCGCCACCTGGAACGTCCAGGTATACGCACTCTTCCTAACCAACTGCACACACATAAATCCCATCAGTCAACTGCCAAACTAAGACCCACATCACTCTCCCAGACCGCTCGAGTGAATACAGCGTACAATAAACCTCGCGAACATAAGCGTTTTGAGCTGGAACTCAACAGTTGTCCGAAGACTTGTTGCACCTAGATCTTTACTTAGACCATGATTCCATCATTAGTATGTGAACTAAACAAAAAATGGTTGCAGTTTGCACAACTAAAGAAAAACAACATGAAGATCGATATTAGGTATCAGTTTACAGCGTAGTAGGTACTTGCTATGTGTATGTTGATTAATATTATGATAACATGAAAGTTAATGGAGATAAATGTGTCGTTTTTTTGGCTCGCAACGTTAGTTGGTTTTCCCGTTTATGACTAGATGTCCAGTGATCGCCGCAGTATAATAAGACATAAGTATACTATTTGTCTAATATATTTACCAATGTTTAGGTATGTCACAAATTGCAGAAAAACAAACCAAATTTGTGCCAAGTAGAGGCGCGTCCATTATTCAACTATGAACGTTATAACTACGTAATATAATGATAATAAGTAGGTACTACTTGCTGAACGGTGAAGGAAAACATCGTGAGGAAACCTGCACGTCTATAGAAAGGCGTGAGAAGTTCACCTACCCGCACTGGGCCAGCGTGGTGGACTATGGCCCAAATCTCCCTCGTATTGAGGGGGAATGTGCCCGGTATAATGGCTATAGGATCGCCCCCTATTACATTGGGACCAAAATACATCGGCAAAGTGTGGGCGCACTACAGTACACCTCTGCCTACCCCTTCGGGGAATACAGGCGTGATGATGTATTTATTTATTTATAAGTAGGTAACTAGGAGCATTGATAGCATTTGTTTCACACTGTGACTGACCAACTAATATAATATTTAAATCTCATCTATTCTAGCATTTATACATTTTAAACCTTATAACTTTAAAATAACATATGGGTGCAGAGTGAGTGAAAAAGCGGACAAAATCTTTACGAGTTTTGACGCAGGTGGTGCGAGGCAAGATGAGTTCCACGTGTCTGTGGCACGCGTGCCGCGCGCTGTCCGCGGGCCTGCTGCTGATGCTGCTGGGGGCCGCTATGGCAGTTATAGGTATTATGTCTACAGACGATTATGACGATGAGTTTGGAACGGCACTAACTACTTAGAACCCAAAATTATAACAAAAGATAGTGATGTCGACGCGAGTCGTTCCGAAGTTCGTTCAGAGCATACCTAGTGGGTAATACGCACCTACCTATCAATATCAAAATGATTTTATTGCATTAAATGAACACGCAACAATATCTATTTTATTTACTTACAAGTAAGCACTACCGACTTAACTAAGTGTAGATACATACGTACAAATATTACAAATTCACACACTGTCAATTTAATAATAACTTAATCTAACAATTAGTAGTATTCCCAATTTTTCTGAATGACACTAGAACTCGTAGGTACTACACACAAGAAAATACCAACGTACCTCCACAGGGTATTCTTTTGAAACCGTGTTTATTGGTGATGCATTCACTAGATATGCGTTGAGCGAGGGGATGCTCATTGTAAGCTTGCAGTCCGAGCCCGACGTGCTGACACTTCCGGCGTTCACCACCGGCTGCTATGATTAACGGTTATATTTATGTTAGGTATTTATAAGTTAAGTACCTATTACCTCAGAGCAAGGAGGTTGTCGTAAAAATAGTTAAGTATAGCGTAACATCATCGTTCATATAAATTATGTCACCTCGCATGAACAGCACAAAACATCCAGCAATTGCCGAACAACGTATGTATGTTCGTCACTCACTCACATATATCTTCTCTACAAACGTTAAGACTAGAGCAAACTACAAATATGATAGGTAATTTCTTACTTTACTTTACTTTTACTACTTTACTTTAAATATATTCACCACATCCCACCCGCGCTGCGGACCTAGGAACTGGTAAATTGTTGATTTATGTGGTAATTTAATTATTGGTAATGAAAAACTTATAAGTATCTTAAATATTGCAGGTTACTATGCCGACACGCTGTCAGTTGCCCAGGAGGTACGCGGCAATGCGACCATCTCGGTGAAAGATGAAGCACGAGGCTTCCATCTCAACAACCTGTCGTATGCTGGACCTATCGTCATGGGCTTCGGAGGTATGTACATAAAAATAATTGATACAATCATCTGAATCATCTAAAGCAGTGGTGGCAAACTTTCTTAATGGGGAGCTAGAAAGTTTAAGAAATTTCAGAGGAGGGCCAGGATTATAGCAAAAATGCATTTTGTGTTGAACTGTACTAAGTAGAATCTACTTTATACTTCTGGACCATCAAATTATAATTATCGAGGGCCATATACTATTCATGTCGAAGGACCGTCGGCGGGCCGGATCAAATTCTTTCGCAGGCCGGAGCTAGCCCGCGGGCCGTACTTTGCCTATCACTGCTCTAAAGGATGATGGCTCGGTATAGTGGTTCGAGAGTAGGCCGCTCGACTAGTGAGTCGAGCGGCCTACTGGCATGGAGGGGTTCTGGATTCGATTTCTTTTAGATTTTCAGATTTTCGCTACCCCTACTTACAAGACTTGCTTAGTTAGGTAAAATAGTTTAAACTATAATATAATGGAAGAATCTTCTAGTGTTCACTGACTAATACGATTTGAATCATTTACAATTACTATTTGTATTACATTATCTCATATTTTCGAACAATAATTTTGTGAAATCTTGTAGATGCTAGGTAATCCACTAATACATCTCAAGTGTGCCGACTTAGATAGATAGAATACTCTTTATTGTACACCAAATAGAGAGAGAGAGAAAGGAATGAAAAAGAAGTACAAACAAACCAAAATATAACATTCTTAGGTCTAAATAAGGTCTAATTAGCCATGTACATTTGGGCGGTCTTATCGCTAAAAGGAATTTCTTCTAGACAACCAGTATGAAAGTGAAAAGAGCATTGGTCATACCAAATTGATACTTGTATAGGTTTCATAGTGGTAGCAGCGTGTGTGATGACGTTCGAGGCTCGCGACAGCGCCGCCAAGGTGACGCCCGCGCGGCCGCAGGCGCTGCCCAGGCCCGTGCCGCGCCGCGGCCCGCCGTGCGCCGCGCCCGCCCGCCTCGACCAGCTCGGCGTCTACCGTCTGCCGCACGCCCTCCCGCTGCCCCACGCTCTGCCCCTCGCACCTATGTACAGACATCGACCCTCTCATATCAGGTGGGTTGTGATTTCCTACAGATAAAAAATCATATTTGCTATACCCCAAAGTTAAAGCTCATGTAATTATTTGCTACCCTAAAAAATTGCTCGTAATCGTATACAACAATAATTTATTTACTATTCTACCCCCTCTAAAGGTCCTAGCTTCCAATTTACTATGACCGCCTACGTTTTCAATCGTACGCCCCTAGAGATGTTTATACTTGCGGTAGCCTTATTATTCTGCCAAATCCCTGCAGTCGTTATTTTTTTCACTCAATTTAATTAAAAGTACGAAACTTTTGTAACGCTTGACATGGGCACGGTAATATTTACCGTGACATGAGTCTCTGTATATAGGTAAGATTGTGTAAATATGTGAATATATAATCTTAACACACCACAATCGAAACAAAACATAAGGACTACCTTATGTTTCACTAGAAATAGACAGGAAAGTTACTAAATATGACACAGAAATGGCGAAGAAAAAGGAAAAGGCCGTACACGGTTCGGTTCGGCGCCAGACTTGCGAAGCGGTAGCTCGCGCGCTACTATGCCCATTACAGCGCTACGGCGCCCGCTACGACGCTACGCGCTGTCTGTAGACGAACCGCCGCAATCTGCCGTCAGGTAATGGCTTCGATCACCTTATTATAAACATAATGTTTTATCTGCGTAGTCATACTTTTTTTTATATACAGTAGTAAAATTCTGTAGAAAATAACATTGATATTTAACAATCAGGATGCTTACAATTAATTTTCTTTGAATATAAATTGATAGTGAAATAAGTAGTAGGTACCCTTCATGAAATATTTTATTACCTTCTCTCGTATCATGCAGTGCGAGCGCGGCGGAGTCAGAGTGCGGGTCGCAGTCATCGCTGGCGTTGGACCTGCACGCGAGCGGCGCGCGAGGCGGTGTGACGCTGCGCGTGCGCGACAACACGCGTCGCCGGCCACTCGCCAGACAACAACGACTACGCGACGAATCCATGCATCGTTAGTACCTACAGTCATGATCTACTGGAGTTGATGGAAATCCGTTTTTATTTCATTGCGAAAGGTTCTAATGTTTTCCTGCTTAGTGTTCTGTGGCTGCATGGCTACAATGCCACGTCCTGAAATAAGTACACGAACATAATCCTGCTATGTAACAATGATAAATGAACAGAGAATCAAATACTGTTCCTAGTAATTCTAAGCTACCTATTTACCAACAAAAGAAGCAGTTACCAGGTAAAATTAAGAAATTTTGAGAATTGGATATTGATGTAATTTATTTCATCAGCAACTCCCGTGGAAAGCATCAACAACATTAATCACGCAGATGAGTCATTATTTAGGTAAGATTTATATTACGTATCAAAGTTATTTTGATTTGTTAAAAGTAAGTTATGTAGATCGACATAATTTATTTCCAGAATTGAAGATAGTGAAAATAACATAGAAATGATGTATTTGAACGTGGACCGCGAAATCCGAGCGAGTAGCGCTCCGCCGCCGCCCGCGCCCGCTTCCCCGCACATCGCGGGACCGGCCCACCCCGCCCCCGCCCCCTCCACCGCAGAAACGTGCATCACCATCGAGCCCCACAAGCACCCAGAAGACCCTCCTCTCCCAGAATGAGGGACACCGCAGTCTCGCTGCTGCGGGACTCCCGATTCGCCCTTGTCTCGCGCCGACGATGAGTCTTTTGGAATGGAAAGCCATCTACCAAACAAACCTGACGACTCTTGTTGACAACACTTTATATATACATTATAAGAACTGTGTTACTTACCTTTTTAACTTATACAAAAATGTAATGTTTGGAGTTTTTGATGTGTCTTGATAAAACCGGCGACAATTATGAATATTTTTTTAGATGGCCTTTGCTATATTAGTATAATGGACAAATGTCAATACTTTGTAGACGTCCCTATACTTATGATAGTGTTCGAAAATATACAGGCACTTATATGTTTGTCACTAATTTGAAAGTAACATAACTTATTTCCGACTCTCATATAGGCAGCGTCTACCACTGCTGAGGACAATGTTATAAAACTTGACTGGAAGGTAAATATATCAAATAAAATACCGCTATACAATCTACATACCTTTTAACAGTTAATCTTAAGACCTTCAAAAAAATATATACATTTAAATAATACATAATATTGTGAATATAATAACAATAAAACCTTATCGTGACTAAATACATAAACATGACATCAAGTATCGCTACGCTACGAGCAGCTACGTGCTACGGCTACGTGTTTTCGTAGAGAGCCACTTTTCACTGTCGTAGCTGTAACACTCGGTGACGCAGGATCACTTTGTTCTTCTTCTTGTTTTACAATATGGAATAAATGATACGATGAAGTGTAAAGTTGAAGAATGGTTTCACTCGCAATTAGCAGATATTTTGTCGGTTAATTAATATTAATAACAAATTCAATAATCAACTTAAACAAAATCGATGATGAAACCACGGTGAAAAAGATGCCAGGGTGGTGAAGTACTCTTTACATGGCTTACACGTTGAGATAATTCTTCTCTTTATTGAAGTGCTTCATTAAAATTAGGGCAATGTAATCCTTTTAAATAAATAAAGCAAAAAAAACTACTTCTACTGGAATATAAAAAGGTAATTGAGCACACTACTTATTCGTAGCACTAGTTGAAGGCGTCTCTCTACACGTAGCCGTAGCGTGTAGCTACTCGTAAACTTATCGCTAACTACTTGATTTATTGTGTTATTTGCTTTGTTAAATATAAATCAAAGCAGGTTCAAACCCCAGCTCGCACCTCTGGGATTTATGTGCGAATCTCATTTTCATCCGAGATTACCACTTGCTATGAAACGGTAAAGGAAAACATCGTGAGGAAACCTGCACGTCTGAGGGAACTTGTCTAGTTCTCGATAGATGTGTGAAGTCTGCCAACCCACACTGGGCCAGCGTGGTGGACTATGGCCTGAATCCCCCTCGCATTGAGGGGAAGCCCGTAACCAGCAGTGGGACGTTAAAAGGGCTGTAGTAGTATATATTTTTCAATTCACACATACTGATTCGACAAGATGTCTCAGAAAAAATACTACTTAGCACTTTTTACTGAAGTATATTCATAGATAATGGATATAATTCAGTACATACGTATATCAGTATATATAGTGTTATGTACAGGCAAAACAGTATCAGCAAATAACCAAAGACAATTAAACCGATGTAATATTTAATTACTTATCCACTTTAAATTAAAAGACTGATAAAAGCGAATTTTATATAAAGATGCATAATTATATAACCACTTAAAAAACAATAAAATACGTAAATGTGTATAAAACTTTTAGGATATAAATCCTATAAATCAAATTGTATTTTAGGACTGGAATAAAACTTACCTACCTGATTATACGAAAATATATAAAGGTGGGTAGAGGTAATAATAACAATAATGTTTATATAAAGTCGTAAGTAGAACAATATTCAATTTAATATGCATTTTTGTCTATAAGCAGTAACAAATACTATTTATTTAATATTCATGAGATAAAACTCTAATTGCAAATATTATTTATTAAGTGCTAAATAGACAAGTTTTTTTTTTTTAATTTAAATAATGCAGTGTTTATAATCTCGGAAAGTAAACATTAAAAGGTTATACAAAGGTGTATTAGATCATATAATCAAGTAATATAGTATATATTTTACTTACACGCTCTGAAATATAATACGCACCCATAAACTATGTTGAATTGGTAAGTGGTTATTTCTGGCACAGGATAAGTAACAACTTCTAGTTAGTTGTATTATAGCAATCTGAAGCAACTCTACACACATCATCATCATACATCATCTGACATCTCATCTCATAATAATAATAACCTGACTAAGAGCATCCTCTTAGTCAGGTTTATTAAGTAGGTACTTCCCTTACCTAACTACTAAAACATTTTTTTGGTATGTATTTTCTTATAAATCAGTATTTTCGGATATTTTGGTGAACCTATTGTTATAATATATTTAATCGTGAATTACTCAAATGTTTATAAACTTGTCAAAACACGTTTGTTACGTCCACTATCATCTATTTAAAATACAGGTATTTTACGTAATCTATCAAAAAAGAATTTATTTTACTTTTATATTAAACATTTAAAGGGAAATTAATAAAAAAAATATAAGTAAACCTTATAATAATGAACGTTTAACTAGTACACAATGCAAAACCTTGATATGTAACCCTAAAATTCTAGGAAAAAATAAGCAAAATTAACAACTAGTCTATGAGAACTCGCTCAAGGCCTAACTCGGAATTGTTCAAGTAATAATTGTAAGGTAATTATTGGATCTTTGTATACAACAATTATATTGAAAGTACCTACATAGAAGATACCCAAATACTTAGATTTAACCTAAAACACGAACCACAGATCGTTTATAAGTCTCGATCTTCGGGGATTCCAGAAATTACTGAAAATGAATACATACATTGTAGTAGGCATTTATAGAGTAAAATGTTTATTTTCTGTACATCGATTTAGTTTCTTAATTGGAGTAGGTAGGTGCTTGGATACCCAGTAGATATGATATGACAATGAAATTGCTGTTGTCTGACTGATCCGCAAATTATTGATTGTACTTTTATATTATACAAGATCTTAGAAAACGTTTATAAATATACGATCTATAATTGTATTTGTATTCTTGGGTAAATTAGAAATTATTTTGTAAATTAGTGAAGTGTAAAAATCCAAATGTTTGTTGTGATGTCTATTAAAATTGTTGATTATTCATTTTTGTGTTGGTTTTATTTATTGTAAATATGTGCACCTGAACGGTAGCTGAATATTTGAAAAGTCAAACTTCTATCATGTTAATTTATACATCAATAACCACAAACTAAATGAGGTGCCGGTATACTAGCTCAACCATATCACTCATAATACTTTGGAACTAAAAATACATCGTCATAAAGATGGTGCACTGCAAAGCACATCTGCCTACTCCTACGGGGAATACAGGTGTGATGATATATTATTAGATGACATAATGTTTCAACTTATTGCAATGCGCCATGATTTCATGTAATTTATTAGGTAGGTACATTTTACCATCGACCAACCATTATTTATCCATGATATTACTAATAAAACCTACTTACTAATAGTTCAGAAAACTTCAAGAGTTTGGTCTATTGTAAATTCTTACGTACCTACTATATGGTTTCCCTCAGTACTACATACTACGCGCATTGATGTACTCAAACAGACACACATTACGGAATCGATAAACACAAATCTGTGTCAGCGTATGAGCCGAAACCTCCACTAATCCTATCAGAGGTGTCAGTCCGGATAATCCGGGAAATCTCATTAATAGCCACTGATATAAACTCACCTACGACTCAGAATGGGCAGCAGTCAGTCAGTGGAGTGGGCAGTCGAGCGCACTACCGAGGACTGCTCACGTCGTTTCATCGAACATCACACAACATGTACAATCGAACAGAAAACTTTTACAATGGGGCGCATTTTGCAGCTTTTAAGTGAGTCTATTTGTATACTTATCTAAAATATGTTTTTATTTTATTGTATTTACGTGTGATTTTACCTGTACTTCAGATCTAGTGGATCTAAGGATATGGAGTTGCTGGGTTCGGGTCTTGCTGGCGATGACCTAGCGATGGTACCAGAACACTGGCTGTCATACCCGGCTCCCCCGGCGAGCGCGCATACAGCACTGGCTCTGCTCTACATATTCTTTACTGCCGCTGCTTTACTTGGCAATGGACTAGTCATATTCATATTCTCCACGTAAGTGTCGTTCCACTACGATACTTTACTTATCGAAACCGAAGTAGCGATCTAAACCTCGATGCAAACTTCTACCATTATATTTGAATAACAATAATATTAATAGTTTTATCTTGATAATATCTACCTGACTTCAGGACAAAAAGTTTAAGAACATCAAGCAACCTCCTGATACTACAGCTGTCTATTTTGGACTTTATTATGATGGCAAAAGCGCCCATATTCATATATAACAGCGCGATGCACGGATTTGCCAGCGGTACAGTCGGATGCCAAATATTCGCACTGATGGGTGCGTACAGCGGCATTGGTGCGGGCATGACCAATGCATGTATCGCCTACGACAGGTAATATTGTTTCACGTTCCACATATTTAATGTTTTGCATATTTATAAATACGCGGAATGTGGAACACATTCAAACATTACAAAATTATTTTATGCGTGTATTCAAAAGGTAACTTGTAATAAAAAAAAACATACCTTATAAAAGGTAACATTTTAGTTGACCCGATTATCGCGTTGTTAATTGGACACCCTATGGGTACATATAGTAAGCACAATAAATACTTAATTTACTATTATCGTATCAGTTATTATTAACTTATTATTTTTCAATTTTTAGTAACTTTTACACATATTCTTCCAGACATTCGACAATCACTCGACCATTAGACGGTCGTTTGTCTCGCGGCAAAGTCTTGCTGATGATGGCATTCGTCTGGATATACAGCACCCCGTGGGCGCTTTTGCCACTATTCAAAATATGGGGCCGGTATGTACCAGGTGCGTATATCATCTACCTCAGAACTTGCCATGTCGACCAGAGAAATAATCGATTAATTTACTTGAATTATTTTACTTAAGTGTCTAACAATATCCTCCTGTGCGGAGCATAGTCTTATTTTTTTTATTAGTCCGCTGCAGATCTTTATACCTATTGTTTCATTTTTTCTTTTGTGCCCAGAGACAAAAACACACAAATATTGTTACAAAACTCAGTACCTCAATATCGATATTTACATGTGATTCTAAGCTACTTACTTGCATAAATATCTTAGGTTTTCGTTACAGAGGGCTACTTGACGTCTTGTACCTTCGATTACTTGACGAACACATTCGACACGAAACTGTTCGTAGCGTGCATTTTTGCATGTAGCTATGTGTTCCCAATGTCAATGATCATATATTTCTACAGCGGGATTGTCAAGCAAGTGTTTGCACACGAGGCTGCTTTACGGTAGGTACCTTAGGTCTATCCATTTTTAAAAAGGTACACGTAATACTGTCTATGACTTGCCCTCCTGAGAATACTAATTAATGTATTTACATTTTGTCTTGCTATTTTATAGATTTTTTTTTGTCACCCCTCGACGATGATGGTATTTTTAAGTATAGAAGTGTTGTTGTAAGATTAGCTAATATTTTAATAAAATATTTGCCAGGGAACAAGCTAAGAAGATGAACGTGGAATCCCTTCGAGCAAATCAAAACGCGAGCGCCGAGTCCGCTGAGATCCGTATTGCTAAGGCTGCGCTCACCGTGTGCTTCCTGTTCGTCGCTTCCTGGACTCCCTACGGCGTGATGGCGCTGATAGGAGCATTTGGAGATCAAAACCTACTCACACCTGGGGTAATCAACATGTTCCATAATATTCCTGCATTGACCCCAATTTTGTTAAAGGTAGATACACAAACTGCGAACTTAATTTAGTTGACAGCATTAAAAAAGCATAACGATATACTTAGCGTTGTGTAGTTAAGCTTGGTTCAAACTATATGAGCAACACTCTTTGCAGTTGAACAGTACAATGAATACTCCAAAAAAGGCATTTCATGCTGTAATTTTTTAAGTAAATTATTTCAGTGTTCCAAATCCATCATTTTTTTAATATTTACAGGTAACAATGATACCGGCTGTAGCATGCAAAGCTGTGGCTTGTATCGACCCATGGATTTACGCAATTAGTCATCCTAAATACAGGTGGGTACTTATCTATCTATAAATTTTTTACTACAAGTTCTTGGTGTATCAACCTGAATACGTATCTACCTACCTACATATATATATATATATATATATATATATATATATATCTGATACGATGAAGTAAATATCTAATATTTATTTATCTTCTAACATTCAATTTCAAACTCGCTGTAACCCTAAATGAAGTAATAGAAAGCTGACTTTATGTCGTATCAGAACTGTACCCCACATTTGTTTACCGCACTAATTGTCACATTTGTATCAGGCAAGAGCTTCAGCGTCGCATGCCGTGGCTTCAAATCAAGGAACCAGACGACACTGCCTCGACTGCCACTAGCAACACAGTTGGCAGCGCGCCGCCTACCGTCCCTGCGTAAAAACCTCACTTTTACCCGTACCTCAGCCTAACGCGCTCAAAATGAGATACCTACTAGCATCTACCAGTCTGTTCACGAGACTGGCTTTCTTTAACGAACACGGCTTACACAACGGATTATGATGATATTATTATTATAACAATTATTATGAATATACTTACTAAGTATTAGTAACATTTAGCATTATTATTGCTTACTAGCGGCCCGTCCCGGCTTCGCACGGGTGGACATTTTTATTTTGTCATATTTTTGTATTTTCATTTTTTGTATTTTTGTATTTTCATTTTTGTATTTGAGGTGGCAGCAAAACCATATTGATTTTCAGGAGATCGTACTCGAGAAAGAGCAACAACGGCGTGTATTTTTTGTTTATTGTCATTTTTAATTTCGTATTATCTTTTGAATGGAATGACCGATTTCAATAATTTATTCAAGTAATCGACAGGTATTGAAAGAGTCTTGAATAGGAAATATTTTTTTTGGATAAGAATTAATACAAAGGTACGGATAACAGGGTCTGATTTTGATCGGCATTTCTGTCAACTTTTTAAATGTAAAAAAGTAGTTATAGATCCGCCATCTTTATCACTGTCATTATCAATTTTTATTTATAATGTGTATTTATGATTATTTAGGATTCATCCGCCATCTTTTTCACTGTCATCACCAATTTTTATTTATAATGTGTATTTATTGAATTTGTCCTTGCTATTAATTACTTGACATTGGCGAAATACCCGCGTTAGTCGCAGGTGAAGCCATTGCTCATCTTATTCCATTAAATTTCATCATTTCACTAATTTCGTAAAAAAGTAAAGTAATGTGTATTTATTGAATTTGTCCTTGCTATTAATTACTTGACATTGGCGAAATACCCGCGCTAGTCGCAGGTGAAGCCATTCCTCATCTTATTCCATTAAATTTCATCATTTCACTCATTTCGTAAAAAGTAAGTAGTTATAGTGACAAAACTACAACAGTTGGACATATGGTCTCGCAGACTTTTTTGTAGATATTGATGTGTTCTATAATATTGTAGAACATTTTTTTGTTCTATCATCAATACTTTCCGCAGCGTATGCGATGAAAGACATTTTACGGCTAATTTTTTTACACCTTGGGTTGGTTTTAGTAAAGTTTTCCAAGGATCTCTAATTTTTTCTGGTAATAAATATAGCCTTACTCAGTGATAATGTAGTGATAGTGTGTGATAGTGTAATTACTCAGTGATAATGTAGCTTTCTAACAGTAAAATAATTTTTGAAATCGGTCCAGTAGTTTTTAAGTTTATGCGTAACATACAAAAATACAAATCTTTCCTCTTTATAATATTAGTATAGATATTAGTATAGACTACTAACAGCCACACCACACGTGACTACATTGATGACGATTCTCCTCACGAACTACTGAATTAAGTATATTTGTAGCAAGGCTTCGTCTAATGCTTCGAGCGTAGGCCGCTCAACTCACTGGACCGGGTGGTGGCAGGTTCGAATCCCGACAACGGTAATATAGAAGTTTGCCTAGGCTAATTCTCGTATTTACAAATAGTCCATGCGTCGCCGCAGTTCCGACCCCGCTCTATCGTAGATCTATCCAAAATTGGTATTCTCGTAATATCAAAACAATGTCTTTTGCACTAAACATCGTGATTTTCGTCGAAAAAATTAAATAATTTACGCCTTAAATCACTTAAATAAATATAAATTGAAATTCAAAAAGAACTATATGTCATGATTAAGCAGAAAGATGCTAAATGGATGCTAAATTGATTCTCGTATAATGTTTTAGATTTAAGCGGAAGCGGTGGTAGCCTAGTTGGTAAAACGCCCGTCTTGAACGTATAGTTGCAAGTTCAAACCCCTGGCCCGCACTCATTTTATTTTTATTTCTTTATTTTGTATTATTTATAATTTTCCTTAAATAACATTCTTTTTATTTTTCTTTTTTGTCACATCTACAACAATAGATGGCCTTTAAGAGTTTGTTTGCATAAAATAATAATAGATGACGGTATAGTTCGTAACATATTTTAATTTAAGTTTATATGTATAATTTTCCTAACGTATTTTAGGACTCAGAGCTCTTTTTAGGCTCCGAGTCTTCGAAATGATAAAAACAGCTTAAGTTGGAGCACATTAATTATTTGCAACACATTAATTACGAGAACAATACATGTAATCGTCGCAAATAACCTACGAGTGGTCAACGGCATTTTGATAGCGAAACTTGACAGATTCCTGCTAGAAAGTAATTTTGTTGAGCTATGAGAATACCATCATGTCAACGTGGTGGAACAATTAGAAGACGATCAACGTTTTTGCGAACAAATTCAACGACACTTCGACGAAAGTACTAAAAAATCGGTGCCGTTCAAGCTCGATAGACGGATGAGAATACCAAAAGGGCTTGAACGACTAATTCGCTACGATATCGCTACGATTTTTATTACGAGAATTTGTATAGTACCCATTTATAAGTGTTACATAGCATAGGAGCATCGACATAAGAATAAGCAGCTAAAAGACAGTATGGTAAGTATTTAATTTATCAACGAGATTAACAAAAATTACTCAGCATAAATTGTATTACGAGCACTCGCGAACAACAGTCTAACAGTATCGCAATATCCAACATTTCGCCGCGAGCCCGTTACTATGACGTACGGATCTCCGGCGCGCAACATACGCTTCGCTTTGCAGTAATCTAATGCTGCATGTATCCGAGATTCTACTTCAGATCCCCAACTAGTCTTGGCAGCCTCGAAGTAATGCATCGCGCGCACACCTCGCCAGAAGCGTAACTGCCTCGCAGTATGGCAGGTTCTGGTAACGGCCACTATAGGACACGGTGGTCTGATATGAGATAATATTTTAGCTGTCCGGCCAGAACTTGTTAGACATATTATAACAACTGCTCGAGAACGCATGGCAAGTTCCGCTGCACTCACGCAGAGGGCCTTGGTCGGTTCTTCTAGGGGACTCTGCATCAACTCCATATTCCCATATATACGTGGTTGCCAAATTATTCTTTCCGCATGTCTGCATATAACGGCTGCAGCGGCAATGCAGCGCTCAGCCATTTTTACAGTATCAAAAGAAGACGCAAATTTCTTTAAAGGCGAATCGTAATGTAATTCAAGAAATAAAACGTCGGCACCATCTATGACTAGATTAGCAATATCTGAAACACAGAGTGTAGGTATCTGTTCGTTAAGGACCGCTTTACATATACAAGGCTTTCCAAGTTGATTGCATTTAGCCATGATTACTTTTACAGCAATAAATATTTTCTCTACAGGCAAATCGGTACTTAAAACACAACGATCTATATAAACTCCATCTGCTTCTGTTAAAACTTCGTCAATATTGTCCAATCCAAGTACAGTCTCAATGCATGCAAATACAAGAATATGTTTTCCTTTCTCAGATAACACCTCTTTAACGCCACGAATATCATATGCGTTTTGTGTGTTGGGGACTAGTACGCCATCCACATCGGCGCCTATGGCCCAAGCTATTTGTTCATCCATGTGTTCAAAAAGCTGCTGCGATCCATCGCTGCAAGAAATTGAATCCACACTGTCTCCTCTTCCGGTATTAACAGCGTCTACATCACGCGGTGCTTCTGAAATTCGAACGGTCATTTTGGCGCCGATGATACCACCGACAGCTATTGTACATTCGACAGAATCATCTCCAACTTCTGATACTAACAGTTTAATTTTGTCAGGGGTTAAACTATCAATAATTATGGTATCACCAGATTGGAGATCAGTCAATTGATCATAACCAACATATAAACATTCGGCAGTTCCACTGTCACGCCAGCTAGTATCTGTAGTCAGTCGAATTGTTTCAGTCTTAATTAGTTCAACGGTCGCTCGAGGACCATTATTCAAATCACCCGTTACAATATCTGGACCTCGAACATCTACTATTAAAGCCAGAGGGTACACATATTCCAATTCAGCACTGTAATTGTACACAGCTTGTCGTATACTCTGAACAATCTGCGCACACGCATCAGGTTCTAGGTCTCGCATATTAAGCCGAGCCACTGTCATACCAGAAGCAATCAATCTTTGTATGGTAGCAGGATCGCGATTATTAGTTCCGATATCGCTCATAAGACCCGTTTGTAACTCCTCAAATGGACTGTCATGAATATTTAAATTACAATAATGCTTAGATAATGTAGGCTGTGGTGCAGTAGCCTCTTTTAAAACAGGTAAAGATTCAATAGGAATATGCCACGGCAATGCCATCTCTATAAATTATTAATATCTGGGTGAGTTTATTGTAGACCATTACCAGTTCTTCATTAAAATAAAGATGCGATACCACCGTATCTTGATCTAAAATATTATTTTATAAATATTAGTACAGCATAAAATATCATTAATATTAATAAACCAAAATTAACAAGTTTGAAGTGAAAAACTGCTTATTTTGATTGATGATATGATAGTCGTCGTTGTCGATTTTAAAGAGGCATACTTTAAACGGATTACTGATTCATTGACATTCATTCTCTTTGGTGGTTGTAGTGTAAAACAAAGGTTTTAGATTTACGTGGAAGTGATTTTGAGCAATGAAAACAGTCAGCAAAGATAGGTAGCGACTACCTACCTACTATCGCCTACGGCCTACGACCCGCTGACCGCCATTTCGCGCGGTACGGCCAGTTCTTAACTAATTCCATACAATTTCATCATTTCGTAAAAAATAAGAAGATAACCATAGAGTATCTAATGGGAGAAGCAATCGGGAAATATAATTTTAAACCATTAAAAGGCTACAAAAACTACACTTTTGCCAAAAGGCCATGGATACTTTGCGAGTATCATAGAGTAGTAGTAGTAGTATAATTTGTCTAATAGGACCTACAGGCGAAGGGTATCATAGAGTAAAGGCAAAGCTCTCACTGTCAAGACTGTCAACTTACCTGTCAAGGTAATACCCGCAATACTGTCAAGTTAAAAAACTCGTACGGCGTACCGACATCCGTAGATTTTGCTTTGCTTGTTTGTTTGGTGTCATATAAATATAGTAATTACACAAATAAGAACTAATAGCATTGCAAAGAATTGGATTCATATTACAATACAAACACACCTACACATAAAAACTAGCCAGCATGAGAATTTACAGAGTCAAACATTAGTTTGTACCATTTGTACCCATCATTTCCACCATGGATAAGCTAACAGTTATATCAGGAACTCTTTTTATGGCTGCTGATGTTTTTGCAATTGTGAGCCTTGCAATGCCTGATTGGATTATTACAGAAGTCGGAGGTTCGTTATCTAAATATCTTCGATTACCAATGTCTATACTTGTTAAAGAAACTATTGTTATTTTGTGGGATACACATCAAAATAATTGCAGTGACCTTGGTGGTGCAGTAATGAGTACCTTTGTGCTTTTTCTAAAACCATTTCGATATAATTCTGTCTAATTGTTATAGTTTTTAATTATTTTTGTAGGTGATACTCGTCTGGGTTTAATGTGGTCATGTATCACCCTGTACAACAGGCCACAAGTATGTTACACTCCAGACTTACAACCTGAATGGCTGCTGGCATTGATTTGCATCTTCATTGGCTGTATTTGTATTACAACCACTGTGATACTGTTGGCTTCCAGTCATTTTGACAGGAATGTTATACCTTATGCCAGATGGGTCGGATTTGCAGCGAGTATGTACAATTTCTTATTCTTGTGAATTCTTCTGTTTTAAAATGGCAATAACTGTATGTTTTATTCCCTTTTCAGTGGTTGTGTTTTGCTTGGCAGCTGTTATATTTCCAATGGGATTCCATGTGGATGAAATAGGAGGTCAACCCTATCAACTTCCCAATAGTCATCAAGTTGGGATTTCATACATATTGTTTGTCCTCTCTTTATGGATAACTGTGATATCAGAATTGTTTGCAGGCAAAGTCTGCCTGCCACACTTCTAAAACATGAATCATTTAATTAAATGCTTAGATCTGATTATGTAATCTGTATATCCCTATTTAATAAACCAATTAAGTACCTAGGCACTGAAATATTTTTTCTACTGGTATCATACAGTATTTACATACACAATTAGTCACCAATCCATAACTAATCATTGACATCCATTGCTACCTTCCCCACACCAATTGCATATACTTTTTTGTATGGTAGGTAATGATTTTAATATTAAAATCAATCAAGCTGCCAGATGGGTAAAAACTTGAACTTTAATCATGAATCCTTAAATTTGAGCAACTAACTTAGTCACTAACTGTTAACCCACCCCTGATGGGGCAAGAGTTCTAGGGATTAAATTGAAGTGTGGGCCATGGATGATCGGGTAACGGATTGATTGAAAATAATTCCATAAAAAACAATCATGTATTCACTAAAATCCTAAAATATGATAGCATGCTTTCAACTATTAATTCATAATTTACATTTTAAAATTAATCTTGCAATAGATAGACAATTACAAAATTGTAATATTTACAAAAATCTTTATATATAAAAGAAACTTTCACTGTCCTTTTAACATATACAAATACATAGTTCTCTGTAAGTCTATATCACTTTTCAGCACTGAATAATTGTCCGTTATTAACTCCCAACTGTTGTAGCATGTTGCAGATATATTTGTTTCAATGTGGAAAATCTTCCGTATCGTTTTCTTTTTGGCTGTTTCATTGTAGGTTTAATGCCTCATATTATCGCCTCATCCTAGCAAAGCTGATTAAAATTAAAATGTGAACCAAGTTGATTGATGATGTAGGCCGATGGCTGCTCGCCGCTCGCTGTCGTCTGCACCCTGCAGCTACGTGATGTTTACATTACCACGCAACAACACGATACTATAACAGGATGGCTAGTTAACAGAAAATGTTATATACTCGCTACAGCTGGGAAACTGGCCTTGCAATCTATTTGTGTTTGATCGCAGCCAGTGTAACAAATAGGAAATTGATTTAAGAACTCTAATGCTTTCGAACTGGACTCAAACGCCAACTCTCGAACGATGAAGTCCACAGGAACAGCCTGCCTGTAGCTGCACATATAAAAAAAATGTTAATAAAACACGACCAGCAAAGCTGGCATGCATAAAGAACAATTAGGTTAACAAATGGTGCTCATCCATAAAATAAAGAAAAGAATATAGCTTTGGTCTTACAAGTATGTACACTGTAACATATTAATTATTATGAATAAATTTCCAAAAATTGCAGCAACATGTATGCAAAAGTTGATGTTGATGACTTACACTATTGAGGTTACATGCAATGTTTTATCTTGATGCAAAACATGGCTATCTAACTTTGATACTATCTAACTTTGATACCTAACTTTTCCAAAGGAATTAACCAAAGCATCTTTAAACCCATATAAAATCTGTTGAGCAGTCAGGGAATGATTAGAATTTATAATATTAAGGATGTATTAAATATGTATTAGAAGAAGGGTATATAGGAGAAGCCTACACCCAGCAGTGAGCAATACTAGCTGCATGAAGAGTAGGTAAATCCAGTTTGACCTTGCATAGCAATAATATTAGTTGCATGGATACTATACTGTGTTTTAAAATTTATCAGCACCAAAATAATAACTGAATGCAAGACGTACGACTTTATGATGTATTTCAGATACTGCTTTCGCTCCCTTTCGACGAACCAATCCATGAGATAGCCTGCCATCAAGGGTGCCGTTTTATACAATAAGAAAAATTTATGCAGATTTCCTGTAGCCCATGCACATCTTGTTTGAAGGGCATGTTTGATGCACTCATTTTCTCTATCTTCTTTAGAAATAAACTGAAATATTGTTGTTAAATCTGAAAATAATAAGATTATTAGTCCCACAAAAAAATAAAGGACACTTAGCATTGGATAAGCGACAACATATTTGCAAGCAACTAAAACTTACCTAGAGTATTTTTAGTATAAATATAATATAATATCCTGTATGCAGTGAATTCTGCAGCATTATTTGTACTCTCTGGCAATTCACTGTAGAGCATTTTAAGTTGAGTTTGGCACTGATTGAACTCTTCATGATCACCTTTCTCTAAAGCTATTCTTGCATGAGTCTCATAAACTTCAACAGTGAAACCATCTCGTACTCCTTGCACCTAAAATAACATGTAAATAATAATAATTCTTTATTTTCGAACAACATAGGTCCATTGGTTAGTATCTAGCATTTCTTATAAACTACTGTTAGTAACTATCATCATCATCAGCCGGTGTCAGTCCTTTGCTGGACGTAGGCCTCTCCCAAGATGCGCCACTGAGCCCGATCTTCGGCTCTTTTTCTCCAACCACTGCCCACCGCTTTGCGTATGTCGTCGCTCCACCTGGTCACAGGACGTCCTACGCTACGTTTGCCGATTCGCGATCTCCAGTTAGTAACTATAAGCTAAACTAATACTAACATAATTTAATATACCATGTACCTGAGAGGCACACCAATTGAAATAAATTATTAAACAAATAATTTAGTGGGTTGTCAATGGTGTTCAATCTAAACCTTTGATTTGATTCTGTTATTAACCCTCAAATAAGTAATAATTTTGTATTAAAATTGTTAACTGTTTACAATTGCTAATATCAAACATGAGTATCTTTTAATAATAAATGAAGTAAAATGGGATGGAAAAAATAAGTTGTTTAAAAATACAACAACTTACAGTCAAGTCCTGCCTGATTGATTTCAATTGATCACATGCATATCTGTAATCCTGTTTGTTTATCCACCTCTCCTTAACATTTTTAAGTGAATGCCTCAAAACAGATACAGGTCGAACTTCACACGCTTCAGGTGCCTTTGTTAATCTTAGGAATGATTTTTCTATATCAAGGCAGGTTCCTACTATGTGCATATTGTTGAGTTCATAGTCTCCTTCGTTATCCTGAATGATGGTTTTTTTAAATGTTGGTTCTAGTCTCTTGGTGCTGCCTTGAATAGAGCTGGCTATGGATGGAACATTACTTATACCTCCAAAACGTTCAGCTCTCTTCAAGAGTTTGTCAGCATTACCATGGAAGTCTTCAACAACAAATTGGTCACAAGAAGGCTTCTTTTTGTTGACATTTTTATTATATTTAGCTGGTTTCTTTTGGTCAAGAGATAACCTATCTTTGACCTTTTGCCGTCCCTTACCCTTTGTAACCTTATTACACTTATCATCACCATCCTCACCAGAAGTGGAAGAAACACTGCAAAAAATACAATTTGTTACAATGTTACTTCTAATATAAAATCTGGGTAAAAGAACTGTATAATTTTAACTTCATTAAATTGCATCTAACTTTGCTTTAGAAAGAATAATCTGTTCATTTCCAGTACAACTTACATAAATACAAGGACCTAAATGCAATAATAATAAAAAAATAATTTCTCAGAATCTAACAAACTTACTTAAAGACTGCACAGACTGCACATAGTTAAACAATATACATAGTACAATTAAAGTACTAGTGTGTGTAGGAAATGTCAATAGCTTACCTCAACCTCTTTCTTGGAGGGCTTCTAGATCTGGACCTGCTCCTAGAATGGGGCCGACGCCTTCGTTGTGGCGAGTTTTTATGCCCAACAAAGTTTCTATTGTTTAAAATCACCCTGCCTTTAGGAGAACCTGGAGTATTTTCTAATTTTTGATATAAACTCAAGGTACCCCGAACAGGCTTTACAGATAAGTTGTTACGTTCACTATGGACACTTGGAATTGGTTCATCGTCCCAATTCCTAGTCCATATTTCATCTTTATTAGCAGCAGCTGTTATGCGTCCTTTTAAACAAATGTCAATTTGATCACGATCAAATGCTGATTTACATTTCTCATAACATCTCTTGATATATCTCTCCAGACTTTCAGGCCAAGTGCCCGCAGTTGTTGGCATTGATGTTGATTTAAAGAAGTATGAGGAGTTATTGACGTTTGATGCATTTTCCTCAAATTCTTTATCCTCAACATAATCAATCTTAGGTTCTGGTGGTTGTGGAATATCTTCAGTTGCCAGTGGAGGCGGCAGGGGAACATCAAGAGGTGGGGGAGGAGGTTTAGGGAGATCTGGTGGAGGCAGAGGTGGTAATGGTGGGGGATGGTCTGGTAGAGGAGGCATTTCATCACTCATATTACCAGACTTGTCATCAAATAATTTATTGTTACCCTTCTTGCGTTTCTTTTTTGGACCAATATTATTTGTAAGGAGGGGATTTCCATTGATCGGAAGAGGAGCGGGCTTCCTAATATTATTAAGGTTAAACCTGATAGGTGGTTGATTAAAGAAAGGGCGGTTCGTATCTAAAGGAGACATCCCCAGAAGGGGCGCCATAGGCGGAGGTGGTTTTGAGAATTGTGGATGACCAAGGCCCGACGTCACCTCCTTGTTTTCTTGGTACGGATGAGGATTATTAGAGGATCCTCCATTATTTCCCATGTGGTTGAAATATTGATTATAATAAGGTGGATACACACCACCATGATACCCATTGTACTGATGATAACCATACATCCATGGATTATGATTAGGTGGCATACCACTCATCGTTTGAATTGGAGGATCTTTAGAGCTATTATCAGACATTATGGCAGAAAATAATAAAAAATCAAATCTTCAGTGAACAAACCAGTGGAACAAACACCAAAGGTCTAACACAAAATGGCGACGTAAGAATCCGTTGTTGAACTATTTACTCCCATCTTCTACACTTTACTTTCCGCAACACTAGTGATAAGTTTTCTGTATATTTTTTATTTCTCATCAGCTTCACACACTTTCATGGATGAAATAAAATAATTAACTTTACAGAAAAGATTATTCCGTCAATTCCAAAGAGTATAGTAATCTGTGATAGTAATTCGAGTCGATTCGCTTACCACAGAGAATCTCAGATCTAGACGTGAGCGTTATTTCACGTCAAAGGTTACATTAACTAGCTTCGCGGCATGTAAACGAGTCAATTGTTTCAAGTCAAATCACAAGTAGTGATTTCTGTAACGCGTTATTTCTGTTAACTGTGAGCGAGCAACGTCACGTCGCCGTCACTCGTCAGTCGGTCGGTGTCTCGGTTCGGTTCGGTGGGGCGCGTTACATTTCTTTCGCATCGCGCCTACCGGTCAGCCGAGTAAGCGAGAACGGGTGACACGAATAAAACCGAAGTAATCCGAACGCACATGTGCCGTGGCACTGGTATACAACAGAAAACGAAACAGCGTAAAAGTCAATAAGTTTAATTTTCATACGTAACTCTATAGACATAGATAATAAAATAGAGTGATCTCTGTTTGTTTGTAGATAATTTCAACGGCTTGCGAGGCGGGAAGCGAGCGAGCGTCACTTTGAATTTGTTTACATATTTCGCACCTTTAAAAGTATAGAGACCTAACTCAAAAATAATGTTGTTGAAAAATGGTCGATATGTAAATATCAATCTTCATTGTATATACGATCAAATTGACTTTTAAATAAGCCTACATTAATAATTTTATTAAAATCATAGTTTCATAGAAAACACTAATCAATCATAAATACATTTAATGCAGTCAGTCCTAAGCCCAAATAAAGTATGCAGGGAAGTTAATTGATTGATTTAACTGTATAGCTAAAAACACTTAGATACCTAGTGATTTAATTTATTTTCGTTTCGTGAGTAAATGTATAGTTGGTGGAGTTATTTATGCAAACAATCACTGGATCTAAATAAAAATAACTAGTTACAAAAATCAACTCTTTTGAAACAGGTGACGCCGACCAAGTAACTGGTTTCGTGGCTTTTCGTGAAAATGACGTAACGACCCACGTCTACTCAGATCCATCGCATCGATCCAGCCAACCACAATCCACAATAAAATGTCACAGATTCTTAGTCCATAGAGTAATGACGGCTACACACGTAACGATATATCGTAGCGATTTAACTGTGCAAACCGATTTGCGCAGATTTATCGATCGTGTGTATGAAAAATCGTTGTTGATTATTAGATAAATCGTTGTCGATCGCGTTTGAACAGTTTTATCGTCGCGTGTGGATGGCGATCGCTCATTTTGGCAGTACTTCACGGAGTTCAATAATGGATTTCACTTACCATGGGTACGGTGACACATGTCAAATAAACTCTATAGTGAGGTGACCGTGCATAATTAATTTATGAGATTCGAATATCGAGTACTATTGCGGTTAACCTTTAATCGATTATAAAAAAATAAATATATTATATTATTCATACATTTATTCGCTATCTGTCTGAACAGGAACACTTATCCGATTCCGATCCTACATGTAAAGCTTCTTGACACTGTATTACGCCCAATGTCAAGTGCCTGTGCAACTCGATCCACTAACAGACAGATAATAATTGACAGATAATAATGGACCGCCATTTTCTCGCTCCCGCTCAAATTATTCCCGCAAGCGGACAACCAACTCCCGGGGTTGACTGTTTAAAACGGTCTTCTTTGTTAATTTCGGCATTTATTTTTGCCGATTATTACACGATTATTTGTTTTTGCCGATTACTGCGTGTCAATCCCTACCATTAAACGTTTCGTTTCATGCCTCTAATTTTAGGATAATATTTTTTCTGTACCTTTTTTAACTCGTTTAAAATGTAAAAACGCTTATTTAAATACAATTTCAATCTAATAAAGCATTATTGTTTGCTTTGGAAATTAATTGGTGATTATTAAAAATGTATATTTATCAGATTTTATGAAAATAATGAGAGTATATTGGAACGTATCAAAGGTCATGGTACCCATGCTAAGTGAAATTCACTATAAAGCAAGTAGATTTGAGTATTTCTCCACATTTTTCCTCAAATAATGAAGGCAATCTTTCGGAGCGAATTTCTATTCATTTAAGTTGGTTTGAGAAAAAGCTTCCATTTCATGAGCCAGTCTACACCACACACTCCGCGCCTATTTTTCTAACACACACACACATCAACATACAAAGTCATCATTTTCCATCCTGGAAGACATGTTTATTACGTTTTTTTTTTTTGAAGGAATTACACTGTTGTCCGTGAGGTGGCCTTTACAGCTTAACGGAGGAGTGGCGAGCGCAGAGTGCACTTCAACCAAGGCCTTAAGGACGGAAAAGGGGTGACAACTAGCTCAAGGGCGCCACAGAGGGCACGACCTCGGCTTGGGCAGTTACCGTGAGGGGAGAGGTAGTGAGAGGTAGCGCTCCCAGGTGCAAAGATGCACCTACGAGCGGAACAGGGGATCCCTCGACCTCGCCGGCGAGATCGGTATCTGTTTGAGGCTGGTGTAGGTGTGTTGGTGGCCCTCTCAACGCCCGGGTCAAGGAGGGCGGTGATCGTGTCAGGAGGATCAATCAACACGTGCCGCGGACGGCGGCGACGAGTTGATGATGTGTGCGCGGGGTCCGGCTCGTAATTGCCGGCAGCGACAATTAGAGGAATTAAATGCAACGCGGCTTTTTTAAAATAGCGTTCGGACGAGAAGGGGCCAAGGTCGGAATGAAGATCTACGTTCCGTATGTACCACGGGGCACCTACGGCCCTACGGAGAAACCGGGACTGCACTACTTGCAGGCGGTTGATGTGTGTCTTCGCCGCGTGAGCGAAAACCACACTGGCATATGACATAATGGGGAGGATGCATGTTTTGTAAAGTAGTACCTTATTTCTAAGGGACATTTTACTCCGCTTGCAGATCAAATAGTGAAGGCGAACGAGCACAAAAGCTGCTCGGTTGCTCACCGTTCTAATGTGGGGACCGAAAGTAAGGGACTTGTCAAGAGTGACACCTAGATATTTGACGCGGTTTTCCCAAGGGATGCTTTGGTCGAACAGAGAGATGGTCCCCAGACTGAACCAGGGAGCTCGGGGACGCCGTGGGGTTCCCCTGGTAAAGAGCACAGCGGCGATCTTTTCCGGGTTCACCTCAATGCGCCATTTCCGAAACCATTCGCCCAAGGAATCTACTGCGCGTTTGAGGGTGCGGGTGATAACGCCCCTATTTCTATGCGAGAAATAGAGAGCGGTGTCATCCGCGTATAGGGCGAGCTGAACTCTGTCCGAACGAGGGATATCGTTCGTGAACAGGCTATAGAGAAGGGGGGAGAGAACGAAGCCTAGAGGGACTCCTGCCCTAATGGGATGAGGGGCCGAGCGCCCCTTCAACGCGGTAGCGAGAGGTGCGGTCCGACAGAAAGTCTCGCAGGATGAGCACGAGACTGTCCGGCACACCCAAGAGGTACAGCTTGTAGATCAAGCCGTTGTGCCAGACCCTGTCAAACGCTTTCGCCACATCGAAGAAGAGGGCTCCCGTGCTGTGGGGACGCGGTCTATGAAACCCCTTGAGAATATGCTCCGTGAGGCGGTGCACCTGATGGACGCAAGAGTGTTGGGCTCTAAAGCCAAACTGCTCATCTATGAGAATACCATGGGAAGTGACAAACTCTCTGAGTCTTGCATAGAGCAAGCGCTCGTAGAGTTTGGCAATGGCTTTAAGGAGACTGGTGGGGCGGTAACTAGACGGGACAGTAGAGGGCTTGCCTGGCTTGTGAATGCCAAAGACAATTTCATCTTTCCACTCGTCGGGGAAGATGCAATTGGCCATGGTGGCGTTGAAGACGGTCACAAGCAAGCAAATGAGTTGGGCGGGTAAGAGTTTAAGAACTCGGTTGGTAATGCCGTCGGAGCCGATGTTTATTACGTAAGCTTCTGCGGAGAACTGACGATTGACACCGAATATCCGTATCCGGATCCCTATCCGCGGATATACATTTTTAACGATCCGGCACATCACTAGTATTTATTGAAGTACATACGTTTTAATAAAAATTTTACCGTTAAACTTTAATAAATACGCAGCTTGTTTATATTGTTTGACACCTTAGGCACTTTTTTTTTTTTTATACGAAATGAGTGAAATGATGAAATTTAATGGAATAAGATGAGGAATGGCTTCACTGCGACTAGCGTGGGTATTTCGCCAATGTCAAGTAATTAATAGCAAGGACAAATTCAATAAATACACATTATAAATAAAAATGGATAATGACAGTGATAAAGATGGCGGATGAATCCCTTAGGCACTTAGATACATCGGCAACTTTGTAGTTGCCGGATCAAAATTTTTGACTTTTTTGACGTAGAAAAATTTACCACAGGGACATACGTAGGGCGGAGTCGATATTAGTATATTAGTGATCTGTGGTCGATATGCCTTCTCTGTTTACTCTTTCAAACTAGACGTGGGTCGTTACGTCATTTTCACGAAACGACACAAAAACCTTTTACTTGGTCGGCGTCACCTTTTTTCAAAATAGGTGATTTTTGTAACTAGTTATTGTTATTTAGATCCAGTGATTGTTTGCATAAATAACTCCACCAACTATACAGTTACACACGAAACGTTAATAAATTAAATCACTAAGTGTTTTTAGTTATACAGTTAAATCAATCAATTAACTGCCCTGCATACTTTATTCAGGCTTAGGACTGACTGCATTAAATGTATTTATGATTGATTAGTGTTTTATATGAAACTATGATTTTAATAAAATTATTAATTTAGGCTTATTTAAAAGTCAATTTGACCGTATATACAATGATGATTTTCAACAACATTATTTTTGAGTTAGGTTAGGTTAGCGAAATATGTAAACAAATTCAAAGTGACGCTCGCTCGCTTCCCGCCTCGCAAGCCGTTGAAATTATCTACAAACAAACAGAGATCACTATTTTATTATCTATGTCTATAGAGTTACGTATGAAAATTAAATTTATTGACTGTTACGCTGTTTCGTTTTTTGTTGTATACCAGTACCACGGCACATGCGCGTTCGGATTACTTCGCTTTTATTCGTGTCACCCGTTCTCGCCTACTCAGCCGGCCATTACGCGATGCGAAAGAAATGTAACGCGCCCCACCGAACCGAACCGAGACACCGACCGACTGACGAGTGACGACGTGACGTTTCTCGCTCACACACAGTTAACAGAAATAACGCGTTACAAAAATCACTACTTGTGATTTGACTTGAAACAATTGACTCGGTTACATGCCGCGAAGAGAGTTAATGTAACCATTGACGTGAAATAACGTCCACGTCTATTTCAAACCCAAACAACACTATTTATAGTAATCTGTGTTAGTGTTGTTTATTTGTTTGCTGGCATATATCTTGCAATCATATGCTCGTACTTGCAGGTTGTAGATCCCTATTAATGCTTGCATTGGTAGGAGGGTAGGTACAGGCTCTGTGGGTACCAGTAGATAAGCACAAGTACAGACAGATGCTCTTTGACAATCACAATAAAACTATTCTTCCAGCTTATGGAGAAAGCTTACAGAAGTTAAATAATACTATGTGAAATATGGATTTGTTGAAGACACCTTCTGTTCAGTCATTACTTGATTCTGATTTGGAATCGGTTGAGAGTCTACAATACTTGGATATTGAGGAGGTATGTCTTACTTTTAGTTTTTTAATTGGTTGCTAGCTTTTTGCATAGGCACAATCATGGTATCTACCATATTTGTACGAACACTTCTGTTGTACGCCCACCCAATTATTTAATGTAAGTACATGATAATACTGAATTAGTACTATGTTTTACCCCCTGAACCCCTGATTTTCACTGTAATTTTTTTGCCAGTGTAGTCATAGTTAGAATCTAAAAAGAATTTTATGTAGAAATTGAGATGTCTGTAGTAGGTACTGAACAAACTAATAATTAACAGTGTGGTTATTGTTTCTTACAATATCCTCTTTCAGTTAGATGAAGTTGAGTATGCTCTGCCAGCAAGTGAAGCACCAACACTAGCCGAGGTTCTATCAGCGGAGGAAGAGGAAATTACAGATAGAGAATCAAAATGTGCTGAAGAGCCTGCCAGTTGCTCTCCACTTCAAGTAGACTTTTTACAAGCTGTATCCCAACAACTCACACAAGCACAAGTAATTGGACTCTTCACTACTAAGTACTTATGTGAACCCGCTATTCTTCACTATTATGTACTTATGTGAACCTGCTTTCTTCACTATTAGGTACTTATGTGAACCTGTTACTATTAAGTAGCAGGTTCACATAAGTCCAACAGTTTTACCACAAAAACAATGGTGTCAGATGCATATTGATGTATGTATTTCAATAACGCTGTTCACATTAGAGCACCCTGATAACAATGTCAGCCACATTAGAACTGGAACATTAGCATTTCCATTGCATACAAAAGCCAACTCACAACTGTTGCACAGCAACTAAAGTGACTAGGTGTTCATAATAGGTGGTATCAGTACCTTATAATGTGAACAGCAAGACTGACAATCTACCACTGGTAAAGCTCGGACATAATGTGAATGCACTCTTAGGTGGATAAAGTGGAAAATGTTCATGCATCATTTCAGGAAAGATCTTCAGGAGGTGCTGCAACTGCATTAAGCGTGGGATCAGATGCAAAATTAACAGTGGGGACGGCTCATGGACATCTCTTATCTTTCTATGAACAAACTTTGCGTTGGGTTTGTGACTCAAACTCGGACTGTGGAGCTGTAGCCTGTCTATCTTATAACCAAGACTGTACCCGACTTCTTGCCGGATATGCTAGAGGTCTCATATGTCAGTATGAAAGCATCCGTGGAACAATTCTCAGGCGGGTCACATTAGGGGGTGAAATATGGGGCACATTACGAGTAACCTGGGCTGGCACATCAGGGCTCGCCTTGGATACAGGTGGCTCTGTATGGTTGATAAAATTTTCAAGACCACTAGGAGTGCGTTCAGCTCGCACGTCATGTTTGTTCTCTGGTGCACGGGGGGAAGTCGTCGCCATGGCAGCGCGGGATGCACGCATTCTGGCACTAGCGACTCTTTCGCGTGTCATTATAGTAGCCGGAGGACGTGCCGCGGGCCTACGTTTGGTAGGCCCTCCAGACACACTACCAGTTTTAGAATGGAGTGAAACAGATGAGAGAGTTTTGGTATGTGCCCGCTCAAAAACACTGCAGTGGCTATCTGTGAACATTACTGGCTCTTCCATATCTCTCAGACCAACACATAAGGTGGAACTAAAATCATGTCCATTGTGGCTTGGCTGGCTCGGAGGGAATCTAGCTATTTTCGATGTAGATGAAAACTTGAGACTATGGGGAGATGACTATGACAAACCTTTGGATCTATCGCACCTAGAACCAGTGTACGCGTCAGCTTTTTTTAAGGTGATAAATCTTTTTGTTGTGATTTTGCACTTGTACCTACTATTCACCTAAATTCTTAACTATCGAAACATAGGCTAATATTTGTAGAAAATAATTTACTTACATTGAAATTTAAATATATAACAACATTTATAACTGTTCAGACCTCTCTATAAAACTGGCTTAATATTTCTATGTTGGCATTCAAATATATATATATATATTACATAGGGACATTGGACTGATGGTCGTGTATCTCGAGCGATGTGCACGGCCGGCGTGAGCGCTCTGGGTGGCGCTTGCGTAGCTGATGGCGCGCTGTCGCTGCTCGGCCGTCGCGGCCTCGTGCGGGTGCGGCCTCGGCATCTCCTCGCGAGAGCCGAAGCTTTCCTGTCCTCTGGTCGGCATCTACACGCTCTACGCTTACTTTGCTCGGCCTACGGAGAGGAAGCAAAGTCTCTGGCTAACCAATTTGTCACCGACATCTCTGAACGACCGCATATCCTTAATAGCAAACAAGTCGCTGATCAAACAGTCAAGATGTGTTTGAAATATAATTTAGGGTGAGGATTAATTACTCACTTATTTAGCTAATTAAAAAAATCAGTATAAAGGATATACATTTTGTGTGTAGTGAAGACCTGTGGAGCAGACTGTGGGATCAGTGTGCTAGTGAAAATGCCTTCGTTGAAGCACTAGGTGATGCGGCGGTGCGCGGTGAACTAGCTGATGCTCCGCCCTCGCCCGATTATACTCAGGTATATAATAGTAATTACAACCTGTGTAGCATGATTATACTATAATTCTGAGCGCCGTTATTAATGTGATCCCCTGTGCATGACCGATAAGAAATAAAATTTACACCTCATCAACAGTGCAGTCTTAAACACTCAGTGGGCAAAGCAACAAACATTTATTTACGCTGGTTCAACTATAGCCTAGTTCAGATAGGAACATTGTGTACATTTCCATGTGGCTTTAGTTGCACTCCCAGATATAAATCTCAAGGGAATCAAATTGTAAAAAAAAAACAATTTGAGCTCACACATCATATCAACCGGGTGTACAAAGTAAAATTTTGTTGCCGTTATGATATTTGTTTTTACAAAGTACCGATATTTCTGTTTCTTGTGCCTGATATTTATGTCGCATATGCAGGCGCTGATCGAGCGGCTGGCGGATTTCGAGCCCAGCCTCGTGGACAGGGTGATAGCGTCGCTGCCGCTGACGTCGCTGGACCCGCACCGCGCCAGCGTGTTCGCCCGGGGACGGGGACTCTGGCGCGCCGTCGGGGCCGTCGCGGCGGCCCTCGGTTAATAGCCTATTCTTAAAAGTTATTTTCATAGGGAATGACATCGCGATGGAATCTCGGCGCGTCCGTCCTATATTTTCCAATATACAGTCTGTGTCAGAAGTCCGAAATAATACTTTGACGTTTGCATCAGTACCGGATATACAACTGAATCATATAAAAATTTAATCGAATATCGACCATAATTTTTGAACATTTTTTTCGTCGGCAATTTCTAAATTTAAATGGTAATATATTAAGTCCTATGTAAGATTTGCATGTTCTATTTTGTGATTATGGTAGTCGCCTCTCATAATTGTAAGTTACACTGCTGAAAAGGGTTATGGATGTACCCAAAGGCCGGAACATGGTACCTGTGACAAATATTCAAAGGTCTATAACTCAGTGACTATGATAGTTAGGTTAGGTTAGAGTATAAACGTTAGATATAAACTTTCTTCACTGAGCATCCAGATATGAGCTACCGTATATGTAGGTTAAGTATTATTTCGGACTTTTGATACACCTGTATACTCAAAAGTTAGATTAACTCGTTCTATAGGCGAACACTTTTAAGGTAGTCTGTTGAATTATTTATAATATCTCCCATACTAGTGTAAACGCGGTCTTTCGTCATTGATGGGCGTCTAATTGTGCCGTCAGGTGGAGGCGGCGGTGCGATGCGGGAGCTGACGAACCACGTGACGGCGGCGGGATGTGCCGGTAGTGCGGGCAGTGCCGGTAGTGCGGGCGGTGCGGGCTGTGCGGGGTGTGCGGGCTGCGCGCTGGTGGTGGCGGCGGCGGACGCGCTGGCGGGCCGCGGCGCCGCCGGCCGCGCGCTGCCGCCGCACGCGCAGCCCGCCGCGAGACACGATGCGCTGCACGTACTGCTCGCCGACGAGGTACGTGCGAATGTTGTACATCCGATAACTTAATCTAGAGTTCAAAATTCGACTGTCTCGACGATGTGTAGCCGGAATACCTCTATCATTAAAGAATGTGCCAGATTTCTTGGCAACTGCCGACCGATTGGATCGCAACTTATTAAAGAGTCACCGAATTGCACTGGTGAACTCCTCCGGTGAAGCTGTAAAGGCCAACTCACGGCGACCAGCGTAGTCATATAAAAAAAAAAAATACACTGGTGAAGTATGAGTACAAACAAAGTGATCTCTATCTACCCCTACGGAGAATACGAGCGTGACTATGTATTATATGATGGAATTAGGACTTTGTTTAATGAAACTTTGTAATCGTTTTCATAGAGGGAAAATGGAAGCCGGTCGCCGATGCGCATTATTGTAGAACACGACGCAGCGGCCGCCGTGCGACTGCTGGAGCAGAGCGCCCGCGACCCGCCGTTTGCGGGTCCGCTGGGTAAACAAAACCGCCTAAGGGTCGCCCGTACCCTACTAAACTTCGCTCGCGACTTGCCAGTGAGTACCCAGTTTTGTACTGTTCTATTTTGGTTAATCAAGTAAATGCTTATGTATCGAAATGGCGCTCATTTCAGGCTGAGGAGGACCGCGTGGAGATATTGGAATTTTTAACAGGACAGCTTAGTTCGGGATCTCTTCCCATCGACCGGGACGTGATTAAAGATCTTCGCGAGCTAGCCGTAATGACCGATAACGAGCGCTCCGACCGCGCGTGGCTTACTCTCCTGGCGCGGGCGCGCGAACCGGACGAGCACTGCGCGGCCGCCGCGCGTCGCCCGCGCGTGCTGTGGCGTCTACACGCCACGCAGGGCCGACACGAGCGCGCTCTCGAAGAGTTCTTCAATATCGCCGCGCCTTCCGCTACCGACATCGATGAAATTTTCGAGTACCTCGCGCGACTGGTTCGTGCAGACGACGACGCAAAATCTCTATTCGAAACTCGTCTACCCGCACTCGTCGAGCTGCGACCCCGAGCGGCGGCCCACCTCGCAGCCGAACACCTGCCCGATGCGGGTGCGGACGCGTCGCGAACGGCGACCGACGAGGCGGCCCTGGAGTTTGGCCGCGGTCTGCTCGAGGCGGGTCGCCTGCGCGGACCCGCCGCCGCCGCCCATCTGCGCAACCTGTGCCGCCTGCGGCCCGCGGACGCGCTCGCCTTCCTGACCGCCGGGCCCGGCCTCGTGCGGCCAGAGGACGCGCTGGCCATCGTGCGGCGGGAGGGCCCGCCCGAGGCGGAGCCGCTCTGCCTCGAGGCGGCCGGCGACCCCGACGGCGCGCTCGACGCGCTGCTGCGCCTCGCGCTCGCCGGCGACTCGGCGGCAGCGGACGGTCACCTTGCGCGCGCCGGCGAGCTGTGCGCGCGCGTCGCGCCCGCGCTGCCGCCGCCGGCCGCCGCCGCCATGTGGTCGCGCCTGCTGCGGGTCGCGCGGCCCCCGCCGGCCGCGCTGCTGGCGGAGGCGGCGGCGTACCTGCCCGCGAGCGAGGCGCTGGCGAGCGCGTGCGAGTCGAGCGGAGCGGCGCTGGCGCTGCTGGCGGCGGCGGCGGCGCGGCGGGCGGCGTGGCGCTGCGCGTGGCGGAGCGCGGGCCGCGAGGCGCACGCGGGCGTGGCTCAGGCGCTGGCGGCGGCGCGGCGCGGGCTGGCGGTGCGGGGGCGGTGCGCGCGGTGCGGGCGGCGGCTGGCGGAGCGCGCGGCGGTGCGCACGGGTCACTGCGGGCGCGCGTGGCACGCGGAGTGCGCGGCGGAGGCGAGCTGCGGCGCGTGCGGGCGGCGCGTGGCGGGGCCGGTGTGGAGCCCGCCGCCGCGGCCGTCTCGCCGCCCGTCGCCGCCGCCCGGTTTCGAGCTGTGTCTGGTGGCCCCTCCGCGACCCGATCTCGAGGGATCGGTGTGACGGACGCCGTATAAACTCACCTAGCCTTGTACGCGTTACGCACGACAGTGTATTTTTGATCTTCCTTGTATATTTTATTCAAATATATTAATATGTTATGTCTGTGTTTATTACCAGCTTTTCTTATTTTCTTTCGTCGGGTGATCTACATTATATCGTCTTGGTGTTGATTAGTTGCCGTATGCGACGGCCTTTATTCGTCTGCACAAGTCTTGACAAATATTCCATTAAGTGGCTGCTGTCGCGTGACTCACCTTAACCCCTAAAAAAACACAGCCTGTGTGAAAGTAAATGGAAAACCAAGATCGGTTTCTGGGTAATTTTGGGTCGTAGGTTACAAAAATTCAAAAGATAAGGAGAGTAAGCCACGCGCGGTCGGAGCGCTCGTTACCGGTCATTACGGCTAGCTCGCGAAGATCTTTAACCACGTCCCGGTCGATGGGAAGAGATCCCAAACTAAGCTGTCCTGTTAAAAGTACCTTTTTTTTGGTGGGAACTATGTTCCCTTTATCTGTTCCTCATCTCACTTATAACAGGTAAGTGGGAATATAGTTCCCTTTATCCGATATCACTTAACATTTTTTTAAGACTAGCTACCTGCCCCTGCTTGTCTTCCGATTTATATGATACGCAAAATTTCATGAAAATTTAACAAATTGGTAAAATATATAGTGCGTTCAATCGTAAAACAACTTAGCAAGTCAGGTATATCACCTTTGATTATATAATACACTTCACCTAGTACATTTCAGAGAAAGTTCTAATTTATTTACCTCTATACAAAACAGTAAAGGTTGCCCATCTTACACATCGATTTCGACGATAAAGAAGCTAAAATACAGACTATATTGATTTTATTTGACCAACAGACAGTCGTAATTTTATATAGTTATTTTCAAAAATCTTTTTGTTTTAACGGACAACGGGATGATATCTTCCCACTTAGCAACCCCAACTTTACACAAGGCTACTTGGCTTTTAATAAAGGTTAATATTATTGTAGTACTTTATAGAGTACTAGCTGATGCGCGCGACTTCACCCGCGTGGTTGTCTGTTATCGCGACCAAAAGTACTTAATCATGAAATTTTTGCCGCCGTCATCACACAAAAACTTACAACCCTGTTTCGAATTAAAAAGTAGCCTACCTATGTCCTTTCTCAGGCTTTAGAATATCTCTGTACCAAATTTCATTGATATCGGTTCAATAGTTTAGGCGTGATTGCGTAAAACACAGAGTTACTTTCGCATTTATAATATTAGTAAGGATTAGGAACGATTTATGCCACAATTTCAAAAAAACAATTTTAATCATACTCTATTTATTTTATTAACTACATACATAAAATGTACTTACCTATATCTAATTATTTTATATGGTCGTCTCGGACATCAGCTCTGCATCGCATCCAACATGTCTAAGCAATACATCGCTTAGACATAATCGCTATAATAGATGCTTATAAAGAAAATTGTCTCGCTAATCATTTGCTTCCCACTCGAGTTAACCAACACGAGCGCGACTTATAGGCTTCATTTTACGGTGCAAAGATGATGTAAGACGGCCATTTCAATTCACACAACTTTTAGAAAAAAATAGTATATCGGCATGTGGATATGCAAGAACCTAACCATGAACTAAGCAAAAATGCTGATCGCGTATTTTACAATAAATCATAATGAAGACATGACCTTGATATATGATCAAGGTAAAAAACGCTTACGGATGGGGTATGAAACATGTTACACATTGTGAAGGCTTACATACAGACGAGCTCCACCAATCTTTTGTCTCCACCAACCAACAAAATGAATTGACTCTGAAAAGCTGAAATTACATGAACGACGCGAACGAATTATTCGCATGACTTGCGGAAGACATTCAATCTTTTTGTATACAAGTACAATTTCAAGAAAGGTCAAGTCTATACGTCCTCTCCAGTATTTACAGGCTTTAAGAAATCATTTTTACCTGTTCGAAACTTTAAAATAACCATTACTCATAAAATAAACAATATATCATAGAATAACTAGTTTTTAGCATTAACATTGTATACCCTTTATTTCTTATCTTTCTTCTAAATTACATTTTTAAATATATATATAAAAAATACATTTAAAAATATAAAAAACAGTTCCCCACCGGCATCTGGAACAGGGTCCTAGTTACCAGTGGTTAGGGCTCCAGAGAGAGGAACTTCCTCACAATGCGCGCCGTCTCCAGAAGTACTGCCTTCTGAATCTGTCCCTTGATACAGCTGCCTAACGCGAGCCTCTTTAGGTGTTTGTCGAGGCTCTTGGCTAATATGCCATGGGCGGAAACGACTATCGGTACAATGATTGCCGCATCAATGTCCCACATGTCAACAACCTCGTGAACCAGATCAAGATACTTGCTTTCTTTATCTTTCTCTGCTTTCACGAGATTCCCGTCATGGGGGACAGTGATATTAACACAAATATTAAGCTAATTGAACGTATTTATTATAAGCGTACCAGAGTACGTAATTACGAACAATTATAGATAACAAAGTATCAACTACTTATCGTAATTCGTAATATATTTTCTTATTTATAAAAATATACCTACAAAAAAATAATATACTAATAGCAATCCCAAACAATTAGTTACATCTAAAGCAAGTGTATCTAGTTAGTAGTAGTCCCATCAGCAAATTTGAGACGCACAGAGTTTAAAAATTAAAATACATTGAATGTTATGATCCACCCTTAAGAAGCGATTATTGTGCCAATAGTGTGTAGTTGCATCATAACTGGCGCACCCAACCTGCGCATATACAGTGCCACCAGCTTATTTGTGCGAGAACCATACGGTACTATTACCAGTGGCGGATTTACCCTAAGGCCTGGTAGGCCCGGACCTAGGGCGGCCAGATTTAGGAGCGGCCCCAATCGTGTCAAAAAATTATGTAGTATATATGGTGGATGCTGAGAAAGGCGCGGCTGATGACTTAGGTCCTAGGGCGGACGAGACTGCAAATCTGCCACTGACTATTACTATTCAATTGTTAGTATAGAGATGGCATTGTTTTGTTAAGACAGTGGTGCCGCTGCAAGTGAATAAGTGAATGGCAAAGCTCCAACATGCATGCAAGTTTTCAAGATAACTGGTCATGAGATCAGCGTGAGTATATACAACTTCTAATACTGATTGAGATCCATATGGGGACTGTCAAATCCGTAGAAACGTTGCATTACTTAGTAATTGAATTCGTAGCAATCTCATAGTAAGAGCCCGGAAGAAGTAACATTAGTATAATAACGTTACTGACAAGTAAATATTTCATGCATCTCAAGTACATGTCCAAGGGAAATAATAAATTTAAAGAATATGAAAATAACAACTAGAATTGCATACGTGTCATTCATAAATCCTTCCATGAGACATGAATTTAAAATAATATAAGTGAATGAAAGCAGTGGTAGCCTCGTCGGTAGAACGCCCGCCTTGAACTCAAGGTGTGCAAGTTCAAATCCCGAACTCGCACCCCCGAGATGATTTTGATGTGTTTATGTCATTTTCAATCATGATTACAACTTGCTGAACGGTGAAGGAAAACATCGTGACGAAACCCTATAAAAAGGTCGTGTGAAGTTTACCAACCCCCACTGGGCCAGAGTGGTGAACTATGGACCAAATCTTCCCCGTATTGAAGGTGAATGTGCCCGGTATAATGGCAATAGGCTCGCCCCCTATTACATTGGGACCAAAATACATCGGCGAAGTATGGGTGCACTGTAGTTGGCCTTTGCCACCCCTTCGAGGAATACAGGCGTGATGATGTATTATGTATAAGTGTAATATCAATTACAATAAATTAACGCCATACTATACGCATAAAAGATCTCAAATCAGTGTTACAAAAGTGATGCTTGTACTCTTACCGCATAATGAAAAATTTAATGGGAATCGCTTACTTTAAAAGAGTCCACCAAACTAGTAAATAAGACATAATAGAGCTGCCGAGTTCGAGAGATTACCCATAACGCGCAATGTGGAACAGACAGGGTGATCTCTATGGTTTCTCGTTCGTTCAAATTAAATTAATGGCTGACAATAAGATGCTCATGATCCCGGCACATGCAAACACAATGTATACAAACAATGTAAACAGATGCTATATAATGCATGTTTTATATTATGATACCGACAATGTGTATAAATCAAGTATGTATTCTATTCATACAACGTGTGCATTAAATACAATTCTTAGGAATTCTCCAGGTTGCCAAATTAACAGAAGGCAATTTATGTAATGGTACTTAGATAAGGATTGTAGGCATGCAAGTGATTGTGGACGTGCTACGCCAGGAAATTCGCTTCATCCCCTACTGCAAATTACAGGGGTAATGTCAAGTTGAACTGAATTGCTCTCTTGCAGACCAGTTAAACTCTGAATGATAACTAAAACCGCCATATTATCTTTAAAAAATTTGATTGAAATGTTTCATTTAATACAATCTTTAAATAACAAACAATACTTTCCTTGATCTATGGCTGTCTACAATTGCTAAGAAGTTGAATAAGAATAAACTAAGACATACATTGCCTAAAGCAGCCCACTATTGTATAAAATAATACCTGGGCATTAATTAAATGCCTGAATTATACTTATTGCGGTAACATTTATATCTAGCAAAAAGGTAATATATTATGAATGAAGCCTCAACAAAACATAAATGGAGAAATAGTAAAGTACAAAACACACTATTCTGACTGTTATCAATGCAAAATTATACATAACTTCGAAATATTAAAATTATTATTATAAAATATTTTTTATACTCTTAAACTCTGTTATATTATTATGATTAAAATTAATGGTACAGCCAGTATACCTTAAACAGAAGAGAAGTGTCTAGCCGTATTATTCAGCATTATCATAACGTACCCTGTAATTATACAAAAAAATACATTAGCATCACATAAAAACAAATGCTGTTTTAATAAAATATAATTATCAGTCATCATCAATAGTAAATAAGCCAAATATTGGATAACTGTTGTAAAATGTTTTACTTGTTGGTATCAGTATTATAGTGCAATATTGTTATCAAGAAACACATAGGCGCCCTGCGGTTGTGACGCATAACAACCACTCCCAATGATATTTTAGTGATTTACCCATACATTATTATATCTATAATTCATAATTAATAATTTAGTTAATTATCATATAATTTTTGGCGTTGTAAACAATAATTTAAGTTTATTAGTTGGTAATCTGACTTCTAATTAATTTTGTAAAAAGGCGGGTGGGGACGCGCCAATATGGCGGCAGTTTTAGTTGGAAAAGTTTGTAAAAAGTACGCTGTCGGAATAAAAGTATTTATAATTTATTGAAAGTAAATTAAAATTTAGTAGTAGTAGTAATTATTGAACCGTCTTATACCACAAGACCCACAAGTGTTCACAATATAGCCTTGAATATATGTTATAATGATGTCATACCTATTATTGTTACAAATAAATCAATAAATACTTAATTAACAAAATAAAACTTAAATATCTCACCTTTGGCGCTGTCCTCTTCTTTTGCTAAGTCTGCGTCCCGATGATGGGTCTTGTAAAGTAAACCGATTTGTAGTCTCTGGAGCTACCCTCAGATTCCGAGTGTCAACGGAGCGAGCTTTGTTCACCTAAAATTATTGTGTACAATTGGGCAACATATTATATTATGTATGATCTAAAATCAAATACAAGGTGGAATTTTGTAATGCCGCCTGAAGGGAAAGTACTGCATTATATTACATCGATCAAACATGTAATCTTATGTGAGTGTAAACAAGTTAAGAGTCGAAGTTCAGAATACGATTTATAATATTCGCCACTACAGGTTATTAAAGGTTACTAAAAATGAATTTGTTAGAATAATTTTGTATCCAAGAAAATAGAGCCCAATTCAAGCAACTTGATAATATTGATAATAATTGATTTATTTCTATACCAAAATATTTTCAAACATTGATTGGTGATTGGAGCCTCCTTTTAGGCAAGTAATGCCAGTGTTAGGAGACTCCGCTCCTTCCAAGCTTTAAGTAACAGAAATAACATTATACAAAATATGCAAGTAAATGTACGTGTGTGTGTATATATGTTTGTGTGTGGATATTTATTTCAAATGTTGCTTCAGTATCTGAATACTTAGGTGATTTTAACCATTTTGTTAGCATTCTTTTACATACATGCATTTGTTCAGTGTAAATACTTGTTTACCCTATTGTACAACATAGCTGAGCGTTTATCGTATCGTTGTGCGGCAAATTGTGTTTTAGTTTGTGAGATTTCTAGTATAATATCTTTTCGTCTTTTTGACAGAATATTAGCGCTGTAAGGGAGTGTCTTGTGTTTTTATATAACTATCGACATAATGTAGAGCTTTCTGACAGAGAGTAGTTCGCTAATCCTGTAGAGACTTTCAGTAGGGTGTGTAATCTGTTTAATTCGTTAGTTTAACATTTTTTTGGAAATAATTTAAGATTTTTTAGTTTTCCTTTCATGTAATTTACCAAATTTGTTAAGAGATTTTTATCCTTAGTATGGGGTGCAAATTTAACAGATTTTAGTTGGTTCAATACCAGGCTGTGGCAAGCGAATTTTCGTTAATCTTTGAATGCAGTTATCATTATTTTTAAATATAAAGGAATGTTTTCTTGGAGTACTATTTTCTATCTACAGTATTAAGAGTACCTTCCCTTCAGGTGGCATTACAAAATTCCACTTTGTAGAGTGCATTCCCTTGAGTATTTAAACTATATCTGTTGTTCATAATCATCAGACTATCAACAGCTATGCTATGGCAATCAAAATGTTAAAAATTTCTCAACTGTTTTTCTAACCTTATCCATAAATTTTTTTATCAGGTCAGAACAGTTCAAATTATCTTCAGGTTCCCAAGAGTCATATTGGGTGGCCCATCCTTTCCAGTGAATGAAAAACTCTCTTTTTCCATTTTTCTTATGGCGCACTTCCAAGATTCGCTCCACCTAAAAGAATGACAAAGTGGAGTTCAAAAACCCATCATGTTACATATCAGACTAGGTATTGATTGAGGGTTTAAGTTATTTTGTAGCATTTTCTCCATTATTCAGTAGGTAGTTAAAAAATCCTTTAATATCTAGCATCTATATTTGTGTATCAGTAATAAAAAAAATATTTCTAAGACAAAACAAAAACCGACTTCAAAGTCTGTTTTTGTTGTCAAAAATCGTAGAATATTGGGAAATATTATACCTTATATATAATACCTTATAACAGCCATAAAGTAAAAATTTACAGCAAAAAAAAGCACTGGATACCATTTCACCCCCAACATATTTTTTTAAAAATTATTTTGTATTTAAAATACATATACAAAGTTTCATGTCAACCAAAAAATATTTTTGAAATTATGTTACCTTCAACCCCCCATTTCACCCCCAAGGGGGTTGATTTCTGATAATATTTTCGAAATGGGACCAACCTTGAAGAATTCCCTAGCAAACCACAAAAACATTTTCGATATCGGTCGACAGACGCCGAAGATATGCGATAACATACATAAAAAAAAAACAGGACGAATTGAGAACCTCCTCTTTTTTGAAGTCGATTAAAAATGCAAGAAATTTGTCCCCACCTAATGGTCTCAGAAATAAATAAGTGCCTGTGTAATCTTGGCAAAAGTTTGACAAAAAGTACATATTTAAATAAAACTATTTTACGGATTTTATCGCGTTTATTTACTATTTTATTTTCCCGACGTTTCGGCTGCTTTACAGTAACCATGGTCAAAAGTACATAATTATATGATGTTAAGGGTAGGGTTGTAACGGAGGCCTTCTTAGCGGAGGCGGAGGCGGAGGCGGAGGCGACGGGTTTCAATTCGACATCGACAGGTTGATTCCGGTCGCGTATCATTCATTTGACAAATGAATGATACGCGACACCCCAACCGCGTTCCCGCCGCGCACGCGTTGATTTTTGTTCATCAGCCGTACGCTGAGTCGTCGCGAGAGTCGCTGCTTGCGTATGATTAGTAAATAAACCTCTGTTATGAATCCGCAAAAATTACACAGATGCGGAGGCAGAGGAACGATTTCTTGCAGAACTTCCGCAGTAATGGAGGCGGAAGCAAAGTTCTGTTACAACCCTAGTTAAGGTCATGGCTGGTATAAAATATGGATAGAATTATCACCTCATATTCAGCATTTTCATCAGCATTGCTACTATCCCAATCAGTTTTCGGTCGTTTAGCGGGCACTTTTATCTCCTTCTTGGCTTTCCTCTTGTTATCTTTCTTAGCTGGCTTACTTTCCTTAGCTTTTGAATTTTCTTTCTGAGGACCGAACAAAAAAATGTTTTATACAGTTGAATGTATTGGTAAAGTTATTAATAATGATTGATTTGAATTCAGATTCCACTAAATGTGGTAATCAACAGAACATTCAGTTAGCATTTCGAAGCTAAAATTCAGCCAATTTTGTAAGTATTTAAAATGATGATGGACAAAAAGTACTCACATTCATTATGGACCCATATACTACTACTACTACTACAGCCCTTTTAACGTCCCACTGCTGGGCATGGGCCTCCCCTCAATGCGAGTGGGATTCAGGCCACAGTCCACCACGCTGGCCCAGTGCGGGTTGGCAGACTTCACACATCTATCGTGAACTAGACAAGTTCCCCCAGACGTGCAGGTACATACCAGGACATACCAGGACCCATATAAGTTACATCTACTATTAATCATATGCAGTCAATTTGGTAGGTTTGGTAGTTTTTCAATTAAATGACTAAAATCAGGTAATGTTATAAATGACAATGTCCAAAACTTACTTCATCATTATAACTGTTAATTAAATCAGGGCATGACAATGTATTTTCAGGCTCCCAGGTATCATTTTCAGGTGTGTACCCCTTCCAACGTATTAAATAATGTAGTTTTCCTTTGATCTTCTTAGAGTCAATTACTTTTTCAACCTACAAACAAACAACACACAGGGGTATATGAAACTCTCAAATAGTTTACAAGGTAAAGGAAATCATAACCAAATACAATAAATGTGAAACATTAACTTCTCAATGAGCACAAATTAGATAGTTTGATAAGCTATCTTTATAATATTGAGGGGTGAAAGGCTATTTGAGTTAAGCAACATTGTGTTAACTTTACATGAGAGCATACTCATTACACGCAGAAAAATGAGCCGAAAGTGTCACTAACTCTCGATATGTATTTGGTATCCAGTTTGGCTTACTGGTTAAATTTGGTGGATCCTAAATAACCACAATTCAGCACATATGTTCTTGAAAACAGTTCGACAACTTATACAGAATTAAAAATTTCAAGCACACCACTATGAGGTACCTTTTATAAATTATGACGATATTTATAATATAAAACTAAAATACCTATGCACTAATTAGTTTTTGTTTCAATCAATCTTTGTGATAGTAACTGTGATAAACTTTTGAAGTTGGCTAGAATTATTGTGATAGTTAGATAATTTCGCTTGGAATTACCCAATTTTGTTGAAGACTAACTATTAATTTCCAATAGTAGATATACAGCTACATATTACGGTAGTTTTCATCCACTAGGACACTGAGAAGGGGGGCGATACGCCAACTTTAGTTTAGTGGCAACAAAATCAGAACCAACAAACAAACCTCATACTCTTCCTCAGTAGTTTTCTTCCCAGATTTTTTTTTAGGCCTGCCTCTCCCTTTGCTTCTTTTGGGCGCCTCTTTTGTAGAGATATCTGAATTGCCATCATCTTCGTTGCATTTATCTAAAATGTCTGTTTCAGACTCCTTCTCATTAGCGGATTGTTGTTCCGCGTCGGTCTGGTCCTCCATGGAACCGTTCGTAGAAGAGATAATATCGTCATCAGTACGACTTTTCGAGATTTTTCTCATATTACCTACTTAATTTCGGAATATTAACTGAATAGTAACAACAAACAATGCACTCTAAATTTAACAGACAACGTAAACCTTGCGTAAAAGGAGGGAAAATTATTTTGATAATGGCCGCCGCGGCGCTTGGCTCGCTAGGCTTGTTGACAAAGTATCGATATTTTTAATCCAACATATCCATATTTTAGCCGATATATTTTGATCTTTTATATTAATGTATCGATATAAAATATCCAATATCGAAAATTGTAAAAAACTATATATTTTTTATATAGGTAGGTAACTAGTCACTAGAATCCAAAACCGTAAGGGATAGCAATGAACGGAAAAAGTAGTGTCCGACCGAAACTGGTTTTTCAGCCGAAACCGAAACCGAACTTTCGGCCTTGCTCTCAGTTTCGGCCGAAACCGAAACCGAAATTTATTACAAATTATGATTATTTACTGAAATGTACTGTTTGTTTACATTTATTTGCATATACTACTTAAATTCAACGTTAAGCGGGCAGCAGAGGGTGGACCTGCCCATAACCACTGGAAAAAAAAAGTCAATTAATTTTAATCACAATAAAAATAAACTGAAAATTCACACCCCCTTAAGATAAAGAAATGACCACTATTTTTGTATTGGCAACTTCAGTAGCACTGCTATCCACTACAACCCTTATAAATCCCAGAATGCATGTAGTTTTTACACAAAAATCAATCAAAGTAAGTTGTTTCCCTAAAATTTTGTAAGATTTTTACTTTCAGTCCACTTTCACTCATCGTGGTGTAAAAAAAACGTAAGGACACTACTGTGGCAAGTTTTTTTACAAATTGACGCAACTGTTCAAGATTCCAAAATGGTACAATATTTTAGGAAAACTAGTCATAAGAAAATGCATACTACTTATAAACAAGAACCAAATTTCATAAATTGTTGTAATTGATAGTAATCGCTTTTACTATGTGCCCAAAGAGGTGTTACTGTTGTAAATTCTTGTAATTTGAATGAGATATTTGCGTTGTCAGTAAAATTTTGAAAAATTGTGGTAATGGTAGCTACAAATATCTAAAGCGGTGAGAATTTTCGATTTTTTTTTAATGAGATATTTTTCTTATTTTTTCTCGAGTTGTCATGAGCAGGTCAACCCTCTGGTGCCCGCTTATTGTTTAATTTTGGGACACGTTGTATATTTAGACAGTTAAAAAGTGTTAAATAAAATTAAAAAAAACTGAAGTCGTATCAAATATATATTTTTATGCAATGAATATACAAGACTTACTCTTGGAAGTAAACTTAAAAAATGTTTGATTTTATAATTTATAAATTTAATGTTAAATATAAAAAAACGCGCGGTAAACGGAAAAGAACGAGGCAAGATGATGGACTAGGTAATTTTCGCGAGCTATATCCTGCTAGAATATGAGGATATAGCTCGCGAGAATTATCATAGTCAAACAAAATTAAGAAAAAAAGGTCACACAATATAATCATAGCATTTACTTAATCGATTGCGCGAGAAATAATTTTAAAATAAGGATATAGCACGTAATTCACCAACAGTAACATTATATTAATTATGCATGCAAATCCAAATTAAACTAAATCCAATATAACTTTAACTTGTCGTTTTAAAATAAAAATCAACAAAATAATGTTCAATAATAATAAGTTAAGATAATTTAATGAGAATAAGACGAAATTCTAATAAAAACAAAATAAATACTTATCCAATCACTCAATCGCAAAACATAACCTCATTTCACGATTAAATGGACGGCGGCGGCGAACTGAGCCGAGGCCGCGCCGGTGAGCAGGCACGAGCCTAGGCAGGCACTAGCTGCGAAGTTTACCGAACGACGCACGAAAATTCACGAACAATCGAGTTTCAGCAGGGCCGAAAGTTTCGGCTATATTGTGGCTGAAACCGAAACTAGATTTTTGGCCGAAACTGGCCGAAACCAAAACAGAAATTGCGGTCGGTCACTAGAAAAAAGTAACTGTGTTGGGAACTGATCAATTGGGTAATAACATCTGGCGGTTTAAATTTTAACTATTAAAAGCTTACAAATATATTGTCTTTGCATTATTTGCATAAAATAATGTATATTTTGTAAAAATAATATTATAATATTGAGCTAAGTACATGATTATTTAAAAAACGCAAAATCTTTCGAAAATTTGACCGATTTGTCGATATTTTTTTCTCGAAATATCGATATTTCGAGAAAAAAATATCGACAAATCGGTCAAATTTTCGAAAGATTTTGCGTTTTTTAAATAATCATGTACTTAGCTCAATATTATAATATTATTTTTACAAAATATACATTATTTTATGCAAATAATGCAAAGACAATATATTTGTAAGCTTTTAATAGTTAAAATTTAAACCGCCAGATGTTATTACCCAATTGATCAGTTCCCAACACAGTTACTTTTTTCTAGTGACCGACCGCAATTTCTGTTTTGGTTTCGGCCAGTTTCGGCCAAAAATCTAGTTTCGGCTTTAGTTTCGGTTTCAGCCACAATATAGCCGAAACTTTCGGCCCTGCTGAAACTCGATTGTTCGTGAATTTTCGTGCGTCGTTCGGTAAACTTCGCAGCTAGTGCCTGCCTAGGCTCGTGCCTGCTCACCGGCGCGGCCTCGGCTCAGTTCGCCGCCGCCGTCCATTTAATCGTGAAATGAGGTTATGTTTTGCGATTGAGTGATTGGATAAGTATTTATTTTGTTTTTATTAGAATTTCGTCTTATTCTCATTAAATTATCTTAACTTATTATTATTGAACATTATTTTGTTGATTTTTATTTTAAAACGACAAGTTAAAGTTATATTGGATTTAGTTTAATATGATTTTTTTCACTTTCGATATCCCTATGGCTCGCTATTATTTGCCAGTTGGGTGCGCTTGCCACGCAAAGCGTAAAATAAGTAATGTTGCCATTATCTAGCGATGTACTAACAGTACAGTAAAATCGAATATCAAACAAACGATTTTAATATAAATATATATAAATTGATTACCTCCCTACAATACCATATTATATTATTGTACGGTGGTAATCAATTTAATAATACTAAACTTATGCCCGGTACACTATAAAGACGTTGCCAGTTTTCTAAAACGGTTAAATTAGTAGTAAATTGTCTTATAATAATATTTAAAGTCAAAATTCGTTTTCTTTTAATATGGCGCCAAGTCGATCCTATTCTCATTTGAATCGCATTATGTTTTTTTTAATGGAGCTTTACCGGAGGAGTGGCGAGCGCAGAGTGCACTCCAACCAAGGCCTTAAGGGCGGAAAAGGGTGGCAGCTAGCTCAAGGGCGCCACAGAGGGCACGACCTCGGCTTGGGCAGTTACCGTGAGGGGAGAGGAAGTGACTGTGCTCCTAGGTGCAAAGATGCACCTACGAGCGGAAGAGGGGGTTCCTCGAACACGCCGGCGAAATCGGTGTCTGTTTAAGGCTGGTGTAGGTGTGGTGTGTTGGTGGCCCTCTCCACGCCCGGGTCGAGGAGGGCGGTGATCGTGTCGGAAGGTCAATCAACACGTGCCGCGGACGGCGGCGACGAGTTGATGATGTGTGCGCGGGGTCTGGCTCGTAATTGCCGGCGGCGACAATTTGAGGATTTAAGTGCTACACGGCTTCTTTAATATAGCGTTCGGACGCTATTTTGAAGTGTTTTCGAATTAGAAGAGGCCTTAGCCTTAGCCTCAGGGGCGCGTAAGGGGGGCATTTGGGCTACAATGTCTGATTTGGCTCTCCACGGGCTTGGCTCTCCACAAAATACATGCCGCTCGTCTGTAAGAGCACTAACGTGTCGAAGACGTCTACCGGGGAGGTTTCAGTGGGTAAGAATCCCACATATCCCAGTCTTCCCCCACACAGAAGACTGGGAATCGTTCTAAAGATTTCCTCCCCGTCAAAAAAAGAAGATTAGCAAAACAAGATATTTTATATATTTTTAAATTATATTTATATATTATTAAATAAAATTTATTTGCAAAGGTTGAGTGAAAAATGCACTCAATCGCACGATGAAGCACACTAACAACGACAAAACGGTGACTGGCGTCTTTATTTTCTTTTCTTTAATAATTTTGGCATGGCTTCTGGGCAGTTCTGGGCCTTTGCGCCAAAAATTATGGTTATGGTATGGTTTTATAAAACGAATTATGACTTTAAATAATTAAATATTATATTTAGACAATTTATTACTAAGCAAATTTTTTTTTTTTTATTAGGTTGGCAAATAAGTTTTTTTTGCAATCCATACTTTCAAGTGACATTCCTATTCTCATTTGAAACGCATGGTAGGTTTTGACTCCTCATCGGCGGAATATTTCTTCTTTGATTACCGGCAACACTGTGCGAGCCAGCCAAAGCCAACTTCAGCCAAGTGCGAGAAAAGGTTTAGATGAACCAAAATGATATTTTATTTCAAAACATGACTAGTAGAGGAACTGCCCGTATGAACTTTAAAACTCAAAATGAAAATCCGGACGCTAAAGGTACGAAGCCCACCCGAGAAGAATCGTCAATTTTAGAGATACTTGTCCTAATGATTGTGCACGTTTGTAAAAAGATTCTTTTCTTCGACACCAATTTAAAAATAGCTGTATATTTGGGTGCTCTCTTTTTACTATCTATAATAGCTGATGTGCTCACGTTTCCGAAGACTTATTTTTCTAGGAGTGACAATATATTCAATCAGTATTTTGTAAAGATTGGATGGTTTTGGACTTTATTTTTAACTGTGCCTTACGTTTCATTAACTTCATATACGACGTGTTGTGGTAAGAGGAAACTAATCGCAACTGCTCATCTGCTGAGGCTAATAGTTGCTACATTGTGTTGGTACACTTGGGTATCTCTATTTAATATAATCGAAACGAATTATGGACGCTGCATATCCAAACAGTATGATAATAAAATGTCATGTCTGAAGAACGGTCACTTTTGGAATGGATTTGATTTATCAGGCCATTGTTTTATATTGATATATTCCAGCTTGATCATGATAGAAGAGGCGAAAGCAATCAATGGGTGGGAAAGAATTAAAGATTTTATTAGAGATGAAAAATATGCCCGAAGCATTGATGATAAATCTGTCAGTTTAAATCCTTTGAGGTATATCACTACAGAGGAATTAAATATATTGAAGTTGTCATATGAAAAGTATACACCATATGTACGAGCATATTTGATTGCAATAGCTTTACTCCAGATTTTATGGGATGTGATGTTAGTTTCTACTATATTGTATTATCACATAATGGTGGAAAAATTCATCAGTGGTGTGATAGCAATACTCACATGGTTTGTTACATATAGAGTTTGGTACACCATACCAAATATTTTACCCAACCTACCAGGAGATGGTTTATTCAAATATAATATGAAAGAAAAACCAGCAGCAGCTGCTCCTGTGTATAGAAAAAGAAAAAGTACGACAAATGGAAAACATTTTATGGGAATGCCCATCGGCACTAATCAAGAATCAGAAATTGGAAATGAAGAAACAAGATAAATCAGTAATAATTTTAACATTTTAATAGGTAATGGGATTATTTGATGGTTTTTTAGATAAGTTATTATTACATACAAAGCTTGTAATTTTATTGAGACTAGGTAATATTCCTATACATTGCAGGCATGGTACACTGAAATTTATCACAAAGTGCCTAGAAAGTGTAATTTGTTTTGATAACAAGCACACTTGTGACATAACAAAAATGTGAGAGATAATTACATATTGATGCTTGAAAAGCAATCCTTACTAAGCGCCAAAAAATCGTAAAATTAGTTATATATACAAATCAAATGGCTAGATTTTTCTGAATCATTTGGTATATACAAGTAATTTTATGATTTTTGTTGTTTAGTAAGGATTGCCTTTCAAGCATCAATATGTACTAATGAACAAGTTCCCAAAAATGATTATTGGTATGTTTAACAACTTTGGATCTAAAATGAACCAACATATGTAAACAAGCTATCAATTTATAAAAATGTTCATCCCACTTTAGTACAATTTCTAATTAAGCCCCACCCCTGGGCTCCAAGTCTGCTAGCACTATCGTAGTGGAGCTGCTATGACTCAATTTGTTAAGGCATAAAAATTACATCTTGTATCAATGGTAACTAGAATATGACTAGTTAAATTGCTTCAAGGTGACAATATCCTATGTCTACACTGCTCATATTCTAGGTACCATTGAAAACAATATGTTGTTTTCATGCCTTAAAAAACGGAGTCATAGCAACTCCACAACAATAGTGTTAGTAGACTTGGGGCCCTGGTTTATAGATATTCTTGAAGTCTATAAGGCAAAGTAATATTAAAATAAGACATGCCCCTTAGCATGACCGCGTGGACATAAGTTCTATCTCTTTCAACTGTCAGATTTGTCGAGAAAATGACGTCACATTGAACTTTTTGTACTGGTCATGACTCAGTGTGACGTCATTTTCTCGACGAATCTGACCGTCTACACGTTCATGCTACAGGGCATGGTGTTATGATAAGACAGGTTTGAGACTTTACGCGATTAATAAATACCGATCATACTGCGTACAATTTATATATTGTATATCACAAGCAGTAGTCGTAGCATGAGCGCCAAGACTAGACTTATGTCACAGAACATGTTGATTATGTCTCTTTCTCTCGTATGAAATGAGACAGAGAGTGACCGAGCCAATCCGTGACAGAGGTCTTGTCTTGACATGCGTACTAACACCGCAGGACTAATGTTAATTTATTAAAAAAATAGGGTAATATACGTAATTATCACTTTTAATAAATAAATACTTTGTATCATAATACTGATCGTTTTATTGTGCACTACAAATAACATATAACTACCTACGTACATAAGACAATTAGGCTAGGTGCCTAATAAAATTATATTATATATAAAATTTTAGAGTTGGTACCTAACGATCAATAAATCAAGAGACAGTGTTTTTGGGAACGAAATACGCGTTTACGGTGTTGGTCACCTAAATCGTCTTCATTTGGTTATAAATACCTTGAACTGTAATACCTACTAATTGTATTCTAAAAGCAGAATGAATGTCAACGATGTTAAATACTTGTAATATTACGTAGGTACTTCCTTTCAAATACCACTGGGCATATCATGAAAACATTAGTTCCGATTGGTCAAATCAATTGATTTGTTGAATAATATTTAGGTAGGTAGGTACTAACTATAGTGTATAACTATTGGAATCACTAGTCAATGGGGACCATATTATACTCACACGCGTTTATTTGCAGATTAGGAAGATCAACCAATCTGAACGTCTTGTACGTTCATTAGGTACGTAGATAAATAAGCAGTCTTGATATTTCAACGGTGACGGGGCGCAGCGCAGCGTTGAGCAAGCAGTATTAAATTAAACGCAGTGGTACAATACCTACCCATTAACACATTACATACTATAATACTAGGTACTTAATACTTATTAGCACCACAATGTTTTTTTTTTAAGTCTTCTTTATAATGATCTTTTCCGAAACGACAACAGGCATATGATATTCGAAAATACATATTCGAGATCCATTAACATATTTCCCAATAAACTGAAAGAAACCACAAGCTATTTGTAAAACGAGGGTTACACTGGGTCCCACATAACCCTGTTATTTCCCCCGAGTTGGCAGGGTATCCATAAAGGATTTTCCGACGTTAAAAAAAAATGGTTACACTGGGTGAATTATAATTTGAGTGAAACGTGTCTTTAGCTTTACATCTAAAATAAAGAGACCATCATAAGCTTGGTAAAAATAAATAACTGTTACTAAATAATAAATATTTGTGAAAGGTATTTTATTTAGCGTAACATACGTAGCTCTTTTTTTAAGTCTTCAAAATTCATTTTTTTTTTCTATTTATTTTAAAATAAAGCTACGCGTTTCCGATGTATGAAAAGATTCGATCATATTCAGTCAGTAGGTATTCGAAGCTGACAAAAATTGTACTTAGACCCCAGATAAGCCAGATGGGTCAGAGAGGAAAAGGTTATAACTAGCCAATACGTATTATTGTTCTAAGCTCTAAGAAACAACGGCGTCTAAATTGGAGTAATCTAAAACTGCATTTAAAGATATCGCAAGTTTTTATATTGCAGTTTAAATGTAGGATATAAGTCTCGCTATGGAACTCTGAACCTTAAATTCTCGATTTTACATAAGTTTACTACTAACTTTAGTAAATATTAGAAATTGATCAAATTAGTTGATTGTAGGCACGGGTTCCGTAGCAAAGGTTGTTTAAAACCTGCACTATAAATAACTTGCCCCTACTCATAAAACTAATTGTACCTATTTTACAAGGAAGGATTTCGAGTCCCGTATCTGATTGTTTTTCAAAATCATTAATCTACTCCGTCTTAACTGAACTTAAATTCGTCACTTCAAAGACACCTATTTTTCTAAACTCAATTAGCTGGTTGATATGATTTAATTAGCGGCGGTCAGGGATTTATGATTACAAAACTTTATTAAAGGCTTTGTTTTTAAGTACAACTGTTTTTAAATTGATTCGAAACTATATGTGTAATGAGAAGTAATTAGTGTATGATTTTCTTCAAAATGTAAGCAAATGCTACAACAACCCCAACGGATGCAGCGCCCGCCGCTCCCAAATAAGCCGGCGGTTGTGACATGACTATCATTTTAAGATGGACTGGCAAACTAGGTATTGTTTTTTTGAATGACTCCCGTTGCTTAACACGATTAAAGTAGTTTTCTATGAAGGGGCGTTTCCCTTCTGCCCAGTATCTTCCTTCAAATCCAAGTTCCCATAGACGTTGAAGTAGGATGGCCAAGTTGATGTCAGCTATGCTGAAGCTTTCGCAGCACAGCCAGTTGTCTATAAAAACAAATCACTTTTACTACTTATTTATTTATTTAAGAATGACACACCAACAGTATAACTATTAACACTTCGGAAGTAAAAAATTTTTAAAAAAACTGGTCTGATAGGATAGGTACACCAGTGACAGGCGTGTACAACATTCGCCGACGTGAGACTTAAACCTCTAAAAATTAAATAAAGTTGAAACTTATCTAAAGCTAAAACTATAATTTAAATTATGAAAAAGTAAAAAAAATAATTAAATGTATTTATGCTAATGACTTCAGTATCATTTTCCTAAACTCGTACTCGTACTATGGAATTATTTATTTTAACAAAATAAAATATGCCTAAGTTGCTAATTTTACTGTTAAACATGTTACACTCATTACATATTCTTACTGCAGGAGAGTTGAGACCCAGATTGGTTCTTACTAACGGCGTATAAAACGTCCTTGTAATAGGATTGCGAGGAACATTGTGCGGTACTGTAAACGATTAATGTATTTAATTAATTATTATTATTATTGTATGTATTTAATTATTAATTAATGTACGTCAACGAAATGCAATGCAAATTATTAAATTAAATAAGATATGGTTTCATACACAATTTGTAAGTGTTTGTCATGTGAACCCAATTTTGTTGCACACAAACTTGCCGACTTGCTCATGCATTACGAACATGAGAAGGACGGCAATAAGTATAGTATAGTACAGTTTTGTGTACTAAGTTCAGTTTGGAGGCAACAAAATTACTATCACTGTTGTGCTTCAATATCAATTACAACACAATAAAAACAAACAGAGACAGATGCAAGGTAATAATTATTTTAATTTAGGTATTTATGGCCCCAATGTACACGGCGAGCGTATTGCCATTATACCGGACACGCCCTCAATGAGAGGGAGATTTGAACCATAGTCCACCACACTGACAGAGTACCTACTACAACAAAACGATTACGCTGTGTAATTCATCGTGTTGCTCATGCCATATCTGTGCCTACACGTAAAGGTTTGCATGAATATGAAATTAGGTACTTGATAACGTCAAAAAGCTAGTTAAGTCGGTTGATTTTGAGAAATTCGTACCTACAGTGGTGTTAGCACGCATGTCAAGACAAGACCTCTGTCACGGATTGGCTCGCTCGCTCTTCGTCTCATTTCATACGAGAGAAAGAGATATAATCAACATATTCTGTGACATAAGTCTAGTCTTGGCGCGCATGCTACAACTACTGGTACCGAAATTACAAAAATAATATTATTTACCTTCTGGCTGAGTTTTTAGCTGCTGTTCCACTTGAGCCAACACCTGATCAATGATATTCAGAACCTTAATATATTCTTCTTCGTTTGTAATAATTTCATGTTTCCTATCTTGGATTTGGGCTTTATACAGCAATACACTTTTAGCTTGTGGATTGTCTTCAGCTAGTTTCCGTAAGTGCGTAGAATTACTTAAATCACCACCTGTCGGTAATTATAATTAGGTTATACATTAGTGAGTAGTTGGGTACCTAATTGACTAATGTATAATTTCACCTATACTACTAAATATTAATATTTCCAAAATCAGCATGCATGGTCTGAGTATAATTCATAGTTTATTAAGGTATAAGGAGATACCTACCACAATTTTGGCGTTGTATTTACCGCAAAAATTGTATGGTGAACTTGTACAGCGCCTCTAGCGGCAAATTTAGGACCAACAATTCCCCTTCCGTGACAAAACTGGGTGCGAGTGGGCCCCAAGCAAAGAGTATAGTAATGTATGTCCCGAAGTCTACTACACCATCGTCGTGGAGTTGCTATGACTCCATTTTATAAGGTATGAAAACAACATATTTTGTCAATGGTACCTAGAATATGAGCAGAGACATTAGACATTGTGAACTTGATGCATTTTGCTAGTCATATTTCAGTTACCATTGATACAAGTTGTTTTTATGCCATAAAAATGGAGTCATAGCAACTGCACAATGATAGTGATAGCAGACTTGGGGCCCAGTAACAAATTAATGACCAAAATATAAGGGTTCTTAGTTTAAATACTTAACTCAAAAAAGTATGTTAAATCTTATTGACAACAGATAAGTAGGTACATAAATAGTTTCAAAGTTATGATTAGGTATAACGAAAATTTGTCTTGTAAAATTTGTCACGCACAAAAATTGTCTTGTGGCCCTAGGACTCTAAATGCCTATAAAAATAGTAAATTATATTTATATGAGGTGGCTTTTTGGAACGTAGTTCCTTATCGCGCGTTGCGAAAGGGGGCTAGTCGGAAAAAATTAAGACTGTAACGACACTTTTTGTTACGACATTTTGTGTGTGATTTTTGTTGTATACATTTATGCAACAATTTCGATTCTGATTTCGATGTGTGTGTGTGTGTGTGTGTGTGTGTGTATGTATATGTACAATTATTGTGCTTTTTTTATTTCAAAAGGAACTTTGTTCCATCCGGGATTCCAGTGTAAATGTATTATGATTTGTTGTCCATGCATGTGGGAATTATTGTCAATTCTTACTGTTTTTAACTCTATTTAAAAGTACAGAATTCAATTTGGCTCAAGTTAGTGTTGAATACATCAATTGATTAATATAATTGTATTGTAAATAAAAAATATTACTCAATAAAGTGGTTTATAAGCATACTTAACTATGTAAGTAGGTAGGTATATGAATTTTGATTATTGTTTAACAGAAAATACTTCAACTACTTTTTATTTATCTAAATATCGACTTACTTTTAAGCACTTCTCTGACTGGAAAAATAAATGGTAGTTTGGGAGTTCCACATAGGTGCTGTTGGAAGAAGGAACCCATAGTGATCAGACCCGCAGGCAGTGCTTCTATGAGCTCACGGAACTCATTTATTTTGTTCAGCACTTTACTGTCAGTAGATACATTGACCAGTTGAGGTAGCTCTGGAATAAATAATATGTAATGTACTTATAGATAATACTACAATGTGACGTAGTTTCTTGGCCAAAACAAACCTGGGTCTAAATAAGATTCCAAATAATCCAATATTCTGGTAGAATCCGGTATCACTTCGTCTTTTACTTTGAGCACTGGGATTTCACCGCGAGAATTAATTTCCAAAAACCATGAGGAATATTGTTCTCCTTTCGTTATGTCTATAATCAACGGTTCGAATTCGATGTTCTTCTCATAAAGGGCCATTAAAACCTGGAAAAATCAAAGATACCATAGCGCCTTCTTTAGAAATCTACACAGTAGCTACAATAGTTTAACCATCCTGATAATATTACTAAAATATAACTTTGCTTACCTTTTGAGAGTAAAAGCTGTAGTAATTACAGTAAAGAGAAATGTTGGCTTTGTTGCCATTATTATTGGCACTAACTTTGGGCATAGGGAGTTTATCTAAAAATTTCTGCACATAATGCATTTTCGTATTTTTTTCCTTAAAACAGTAACAAAGTTTAATGTAATAAACCTATTTTATTGATACTCCATCAAAGAAAGTAATAAGCGAAACACGATCCCTGAAATTCTACGCGGCTTTTTTCAATTACCCGACTATTACCAACATTACTGAATAAAAATCAGCTGACTGACTGGCCTCTGGAACTAAAAGTGTTGCCAAATTAGAATGATTCCCTCTAAACAATCGGGAGATTGACGAAGAAAGCTTTATTACATTTCAATCTAAAGTAAAATCTTTGTAAAAACTATCACTCGGAATAAAATCGACGATTTATAATTAATTTCATTTTCACTACGATAAATTCTGATGTGACAGGGGTTTATTGATGATCTTATTATTATTTTTTACGAAATGAGCGAAATGATGATATTTAATGGAATAAGATGAGGAATGGCTTCACCTGCGACTAGCGCGGGTATTTTGCCAATGTCAAGTAATTAATAGCAAGGACAAATTCAATAAATACACTAAATAAAAATGAATGATGACAGTGATAAAGATGGCGGATGAATCCATTGATGATCTTAAAGATTGTAATTATAACTGTGATTGCAAATAATTTATATCATAGTCTTGTTTGGTATTGTTTGTGGTATTGTAGGGATGTGACTTGGAGGAGAAAAATCGATTATTAAATAATCGATTTTTCTCTCTTTAAAATAAATCGTTTTTAAAAATCCGATTTTTTCCAAACTTTAAAAGTATTTTTTTTTTGTACATAAAAAAAATGCCAACTCGATAATAACTTAAACACCTTCACTCTTTGAGTTTAAAGAAAACGAATACTAATAAGAATTATGGCGCTGTTTGCAAAATTCAATTACAGATGTGACTTGGACGGGAAAAAATCTATTACTAAATAGTCGATTTCAATGGAAAAAATCGATTATTTTTAGTAAAATGTAATCGATTTTTTTAAACATCGATTTTTTTTATATCCCTATGGTATTGTCGACATATACATATATATACACCGACAATACCACGACGGTTTGCGATTACAGCATTTGACCATGTAGACCTTAGGAAAAATCTCATATTGAGGTCTACTCAATGAAAATAAGGGCAGTAAAATCTTATAAATTTAACTCATCATGGACTCACCGTTCTTTAACTCGATTGATGGACTCTATGGAAGTCATCGAGATAGGGATAACATGTAAGTAAAATAATGGACTCATCTCTATTAGTAATCTGTGGACTACTGTGGAGTGTGGTTATTGCTCTCCTCTAATTTAATCTGTGAACAAAATGTTGGTTTGGTTTATTTTCTATTTCTAAGCGTTTTAATTATGATACTTGTGTCCTGTGCTTGTATCCATCTATGTTCCATTGTTAAATACTTACCTAAATGAATACTACTCTGCCTTCATATGCATCTTAATTGTTCACGTTGGAATGCTCGCTTTGTTTGAAAACTAAATATGATATAAACATAGTGAGTGCGCAAGTAGAAAATGGAGGTCTCGAATACAGACGCCGTCAATCTAGGCGTTGGTGAAGTGGAAGCAGAAATTGGAGAGGAATTAAAGCAACTGGAGGAAGGTAAAGATTTTGATACCCGAAGCGAAGTCTCCAGTACGACTTCGAGCGATTCAAGCACACCGAGTATCAGTTCAGTTAGCTCTAAATCTAAAGAGCGCCGTGCAAATCGCAAACGAACCAAGTCGGCCAGCCAGTCATCATTGCAAAATAAAAGAAGATGTGTATCTAATGCCAACAGTAAAGCCAAGACTTATGACTATATGACCAAACTGAATTATTTGTTTCGTGACACGCGTTTTTTTTTAATCAAGTCAAATAATGCAGAAAACATTACATTGTCCAAAGCGAAGGGCGTTTGGTCTACTCTACCACAGAATGAAGCAAATTTAAATCAAGCTTATAGAGAATCACGAAATGTAATATTAATATTTTCCGTTAAAGAAAGTGGAAAATTTGCGGGATTCGCCCGCCTGGGGAGTGAGTCCCGGCGAGACGTGCCACCCGTGTCATGGGTGCTGCCACCGGGCCTCTCGGCTAAGGTGCTAGATGGCGTGTTCAAAGTGGATTGGATATGCCGTAAAGAACTGCCATTCAGTAACACACTCCATCTGTATAATCCATGGAATGAAGGTAAACCTGTTAAAATAGGCAGAGATGGACAAGAAATAGAGCCTAAAGTTGCAGAAGAACTGTGCAGGTTGTTTTCTGAAGATGATGGTATTGAAATGACTCCAATTTTAAGGAAATCTAAGGAAGCCTCTAAAAAAGGGTACTTAAAAAGTGGAGGAAGTTATAGGACATATCGTGCTCCACTGTCATCAAGAGGGTCAGGTTACAGGAGTCGTCTAAGTACATCTACTCGAAACAGGCGAAAAATCTTTGCATCGCCAAGAACTCGAATTGCTTCTGGATCATATAAGAGAAGATCTCCATCGCCATACATGCGAGACCGTTTACCAGCTTGGTTTGGGCGCAATCGTGAGGGATATAGCAGCAGCAGTTCTGCTGCAGCTGAAGCTTATGTTGCAGAGTACATGCGCTCAATGCACCATCAGCTGCCGCCACTACCCTATGTACCACCTCCAGGGTTCAGCGGAGCTCTTTCCTCATACGAAGGCGTACCGCCTCCGCCGCCCCCACCGCCGCCACGGTACTACGACTTTGCTGATTACCCACGTTCAGTGCTTGTGTATGACAAAAGATCATATGAACGTTCAGTGGATGAATTTTTGTGGCGTACATCAGATCGCTCTCGTGGTCGTAGTCGTGAACGTGAATCACACAGATCTTATCGCGACCGACGATAGGACTGTTTACATCGCCCTTGTATTGATTTATTTGATTCATTATAATAAAAATATTGTGTTTAAACTTTTGAACTTTATTGAATTAGTGTTGTGGTGAACTATTTATTACAATATCAGAACTTTTGAATTTGGACTATTTGAACAACTTGGTTACTATTTGCATGAAATGGGACCATTATAATAGGTATTGAGAGTGACGTTCCAGTAAAGAAATATTGTTACAGGATTCATTACTAATTTCAAAGTTGTGACAGTGTTATTTCAGTCTATTATAGCAATTGACTATTTTGCAAATGAAGACAAGTGAAAGATTTAACACAAATCTATTATATTATGAACTCTCTGAACAGTTAACAAAAGAATTATAGTTAGTTTTTGTAGGATAACTCCATAATGGTTGTGTAACTATCTGTGATATATTTCCACCTATTTTTAATTTTTAGTGTACAAATTATGCCTTATTGGTGACTTCTAAGAGACCAAAGAATTGCTTCCCAAACATGCGTTTTATATGACGATCTTACCTTAGAACTATAAATATAAGTACTTATGTTAATAATATGAAATATTTATTGTTGATACTATCATCATTGAAACACTTTAAATTGTATAGATAATATTCATTTTATTTTTTTACATGGATGGGTGCTTCTTATTATTAATGTAAAACAATCATAAGTTCAACCCGCTTTATATGTATACATAATAATAATAATTACTATTGGTATACTTCAGTACAATCATAACTACCTATGCTATTTTAGGTGTTTCTATAATTACTCTAAAGACTGATTATAATTAATAATATTTTGTTGTCTGTGCACCTATTGATTAGCCACTATCAGGTGTATAGGGCTATATTACCTCATTGCTTCAAGCTACAGCCAATAAGAATGCTATAATTACTATGCTTTACTGTGAAGCATAATCAAACTAAGGAAATTACGCATTCCTAATGGTGCATACGAGGAGGGTAGCAACCCTGCAAAGATCAGTGGAATGTAGAGTGAATCGTTAAAATCATGACTTTCACTTTTGCTGTTGGCCCGTGTGTAGGATACCGATATCGCAATCGATGCCCTCACTCATTCACCTTCAAGCATCCGTAGACAGCTTCGATTGTTGATCGAAGGTAGACAGCGAATCGAAACGATTAGCTGAAGTGGAGAAATTCCATGGCCTCGCAGTAGCAAGTGCTGTATGAATACGTATAAAAATGCGCAAATTCATCAAATCATTTCCGTTGTACTCTTTCATTATAAAATGAAAGGTAGAACCATACATGTCTTAATCATTGTGATTTTTTCATTGAAATTTGACCAAACATTGTTGGAAAATTAAGTTGAACAATAATTCTTAATTTTTTTTTGCTATGAAAATCAGTGAACCCCTTATTTACGGAACGGTTTTTTTAAACTTCGAACTGTTAACTTATGCTTCAGCCAATGTCTTTCATGTGAAGTAATAGTACACTTCTTGTCCTATCACTCGGAATTCGCTGAGTAGATGGCACCAACCTCCGACTGCCCAGTATCCATCACATTATCCCGGGTTCCATGTCCGGCCCGATACAGCGTTACATTATCTTATGCAAACGAACAGTTATAAATAATGGGACAAAAAATAAATCCCTCCTCCGACATGACTACGTCCCGGCCCGCCTTTAGATTCTAAAACTCTTCAAGATCCTTTTTTTAAACCCTCGGGGCTTCCATTGACACGTGAAATAAGATTGCAAGTATTGCAACCAAAAAAAGGAATTGTTTCGGGGCGTCCGCTGCGTCCTAATATGATTTACATCATTCAAGATTTCAAGAGTTCGTTAGTGACTAGTTTCTCCGTGGTGGTGGATGCATTTAGACATGCAAGTTTCCTCACACTGTTTACACACACAATTCCGCAAGTGATCATATTTTGATAACCGTAAGTACCTATCCATCAGTTTACCTCCCTAATTATCTACTTATTATATAGTTTGTTAAATGTTGTTTATTCATTAATTTGAGTATCATGTGCTTCATCAATATCGAGGATCAGTGCAGTGACTGGTGTATTCCTATTATGTAACGAGAGGGAGGAGTGGATGTTGTAAAGTACCCAGCTGCCGCGCCGCACGCAGGCGCGTTGTGGGCCGGCGAGTGTGGGATGGGGTGCGTCAGTCGGCGCTCGGCGTCTGGAGGTGCTACGCGACGCGCTTCGCGCCGCGCCCCATAACGCCGGAGCGTGGCTCGGGCCTCGGGGCGTGGCGCTTACGTAAACACGAGTGACACTCAGCTCGTGCCGCAGGCGGCGCGGTGCCGCGACACTGTCCGTCCCAGATCGACCCCATGTTGGCCCGCGCCGCCTCCTAAGTTTATGTGGGTATCTCCACGCACCCCGACTCGCGGCCGCCGCTGCCTCTCATACCATCGACTAACGCGCTTATAGGTAGGTTCCTAATATATCATAGGTACGTACACGGATTAATAATTGACGATGATAATGCCTGAAACTTGTATTAATGAAATGAGAAAAAAATCAATCTGTAAATAGTTACAAAAATGTGTCCATATATTCACGGGCCAGGCGTCGTCGTCGTTGACTCCCTGGGCCATGCGCCGAGCATCGCGAAAGTCGCATTCGCTGGGAAGAAATTCGCTTCGGAACACACCTTGATTTATTTTACTAAGCTTGCTTCTCATACTATGAAAATCAGGTACCTCCAGGAAAGTTCGCTGGGTCAGTGAAAATACTCGCGAATCCTTATAGGTAAATAAGTAAGTCGATATATATCCTACCAACGAGTATAAAACAAACCTTGTAACAATTAGGTACCTAATTAACAAAGCACTTAGGCAAGTAAGTAGGTACATACTTTTACATACATCTTTGTCAGCTTTCTTAGAACGAATACCGAGAAGAACAGGAAAAAAATCCATTTGTAAGTTAAAAGATAGATAGGTCACGTCCCTACATAGTTATCAACATTATTTTTAGTTAGTACCTATAAGCACGGTAATATTATCTACCTATAAGTCTCGGTATTCATGAGCGATCCAAATAGTAAGATTCTGTAACGTTAACTACAATAGGTCACGTGTTTGTGTGGTTTTCGGATAAACAAATAAAATTTCGTAAACACACTGGGTATAGATCCAGGGACATTGGACGTAAGTAGGAGGAACCATATAGGTACTATATTTTTATAAACATGCCTCATATTTTAGATGGTTAGGTACAACAGCTGACATGTAGCCCATGTAGGTGAAGGCACATTACAGGTACTTTTTTTTTATTTTTTTTTTGTGTTAATGGCCTCTTTCCATTGATTCAGGATTACAGGTACTATGCGATTCAAATAAGAATAGGAATGTCAATAAGCTCTATCTGTCAAATGTCACATGAAAAGCATGGTTTGCAAAAAAACTTATTTGCAAATCAATAATAATAGTACCTACATCAAATATAAATAAAAAGGTTTAATTAATGGTAAATTGTCTTAAAAGAATATTTAAAGTCATAAAACGGTTTTTCACGTCACAATATGGAGCAAAGTCGATCCTATTCTCATTTGAATCCTATAGGTATCATAGTTTCTGGGTATATTTGACAAGTTACTGGGTATCCATCCTTAGCCTTATTATACAGTGCCAGGTACTTACAAGGTTTTAAAATTGGCGACGATTAAAAAGTTAACTAACAAACTACCTACCTAGTTAAATACTTTCGAATACCGATTAAGATTATAGGTGGTTGGTTAGGTATGTACGATTATGTTGTACTTACCTGTATCTATCTACATACCCGATACTCATGGACTACCTACCTATTATTTCAGTTCTGAAACAGTCTGTTGGTATTAAGGTATACACATCGCCTATCATCTAATATGGGCATTAGGTTACCCAATAAATATATCAAGGGATAGCCGTTCTCAGTTTCACTATGAGACACCTTAAAGCAGTGGTAGCCTCGCGGGCAAGAACGCCCGCCTTGAACGTAAGGGGGGCAAGTTCAAATCCTAGGCCCGCACCTCTGAGATAATTTTCATGTGCGAATGTCATTTTCAACAATGATTACCACTTGCTGAACGGTGAAGGAAAACATCGTGAGGAAACCTGCACGTCTATAGAAAGGCGTGTGAAGTTCACCAACCCGCACTGGGCCAGCGTGGTGGACTATGGCCCAAATCGCCCGGTATAATGGCAATAGGCTCGCCCCCTATTACATTGGGACCAAAATACATCGGCGAAGTGTGGGCGCACTACAGTACACCTCTGCCTACCCCTTCGGGGAATACAGGCGTGATGATGATGTACACATTAAAGTAGGTAAAGCTCAAATATTAATACACTGCAATTGGTAACTGCGTCATAATAGACCTTACGTTGAGGCATCTTCTGATGTTCGTGAAAACGAGCATTAGATAAGTTTTCTCATATCGTTTAGAAAGATGTCCTAGTAGTGTAGGTCACTACCTAGTTGTATCCAGTGTTGGTACACTGAATGCCAAGAGTCAATGGTACGACATTAAGCAAATGTGTTTACGTATGATGATGCAATGCAAGCCTTCATTGTGGTCGCTCTTAAATAAAACTCCATTTACTACGACTCAGCGCTTACCACGAATATTACAAGGATAGATTCAGTAGATAGTATGTACCTACTTAATTACGTACCCAAGCAATGGCGCGAATCAAGCGTCATAGGTTTTTTATCGATTGTCCATTCTGGTTCCTGATTCCCTAGCATCAAGAGTGGAGATGCAGACGCGTGCGGCGCTGATGACACTAGCGGCGCTAGGAGCGCTGGCGGTGGCAGCGGCAGCCGAGCGCGGTGGCGGCATCAAGGTGGGCGGCGGCGCGGGCGGCGGCGGTGCGCGGGACGCGGGGCGCGGCGGCGGCGTGCGCGTCGGTGGCGATGGGCAGCGGCGTCCGCGCACCTCGACCGTACCGCCGCCGCGCGCGCCCTCCTCCATCACGGCCGCCCTCGTCGTGCCTCACAAGGCCTTCGGCACGCGCGACTATACCAAAGCCGAGAAGGCGGCGCTTTCGAAACTACCGCGGAAACTTAAACTCTTCCTACACGTGCGCCTAAACATAACTCTTTCTACGCAAGGCCTGACGCCTAGTCCTATGTGTAAGTAATATGATAGACATCTCTCGTCCTGCGCTTACGATCTATCTTGAAGTTTTGGACGCTATCAGATATTTACTAATCTCTAAACGCTTTCAGCTATCCTGGATTCGCTATGTAAAGAATTTCTAGCAGTGAATGTGTCTGCTATCCTTTATCTTATGAATCATGAACAATACGGGCGCTCTACTGCCTCTGCACAGTATTTTCTACAACTCGCCGGCTATCTCGGCATACCGGTAATTTAGCATTTTTATATCTTGGCATACCTATTTACTTTTATCATAATATATTCAACCTAGTACTTAGATAGTTGAGTTGTTATTGCTATTCTTCATACGGCATGTTTAGAGTCCATATTCGATCCTCAGGTCATAGCGTGGAATGCTGACAACAGTGGCTTGGAGAAGAGAGCATCGCATGCATCTCTGCGGCTTCAGTTAGCCCCGTCCATTGAACACCAGACGGCCGCTATGCTATCTATATTAGAACGGTATAAGTGGCATCAGTTCAGTGTCGTTACCTCAGCGATCGCTGGACACGATGACTTCATACAAGCAGTGCGGGAAAGAGTCACTGCACTGCAAGTATGTTGTTTTATATTTAGATCTTATATCAATCGGAATTCAGGTTCAGGTTTCCGAACCGACTAGCTCTGTAAAAAAGGTCGTTGTCATTCAGTTCTCAGTTATGAGAGGAGCTTAGGAAGCCTGAATTTAAAATGTCAATTATAATAAATAATATAAAATGTAACTACACAGGACCGTTTCAAATTTACGATATTGAACGCAATCGTGGTGAAAAGATCATCGGATTTAAACGAGTTGGTGACAAGCGAAGCACGGGTGATGTTGTTGTATGCGACGCGCGAGGAAGCCGCTGACATCTTGTCCGCGGCCGGCGACTTGCACCTCACCGGCGAAAACTTTGTCTGGATTGTTACACAGAGTGTGCTCGGTTCGTTGCAGCAACCACACAAGTTCCCAGTGGGTATGCTCGGTAAGTTACTGTAATTTTGTAATAACTACTCGTCATCAGTAGCTATGCTACGACGTATCGTATCTACACTTGCAAATAAATTAGTTTGAACGTCTGTAGTCCTTGCCGCGGCCACAATTTCTGATATTTGTATAATGTTTTTGTTATTACAAAAATACTTCAAAAATATTTTGAAGGGCCGGGGTGATACCCTGTTCAGGTGAGAACATGCGATAATGTGTACTGTACGTGACCTGCTCTGTTCTAATATAAAACTTATGTTAACAGGCGTCCACTTCGATACTTCAAGTTCATCATTGATAGCTGAGATAGCAACAGCGGTGAAAGTGTTCGCTTACGGGGTGGAGTCGTATCTGTCGGATGCAGAGAACATTCGATACCCGCTCGGCACCCGGCTGTCCTGCAGTGGCGCGGGCGCGGGCGAGGCCAGGTGGTCCACCGGAGAACGGTTCTATCGCCACCTTCGCAATGTTAGCGTTGAAGGTGAACCCGGACGGCCGAGCATTGAATTTACTCCCGATGGTGAATTGAAAGCGGCTGAACTTAAAATCATGAACCTTCGACCCGCACTCGGGGAACAGGTGACAAACCCTCTTAACTTACCTATGTAGAGAAAAAAATAATTTGGGGGTGAAATGGGGGTCCAATCCGGACTACAGCATATCTCCGGCGTTGGTGAATCATGACTATACATACAAACAATTGCCAGTGGCATAGCGTGAGTCACTGCCGCCCGGGGCGGAGTAATAATTTGCCGCCCTTTTGAGGTTTTTTTTTTAATGGACTACGCTGTTGGCCTTGAGGTGGCCTTTACAGCTTTACCGGAGTAGTGGCGAGCGCAGAGCGCACTCCATCCAAGGCCTTAAGGGCGGAAAAGGGTGGCAACTAGCTCAAGGGCGCCCAGAGGGCACGACCTCGGCTTGGGCAGTTACCGTGAGGGGAGAGGTAGTGACTGTGCTCCTAGGTGCAAAGATACACCTACGAGCGGAAGAGGGGGTTCCTCGACCTCGCCGGCGAGGTCGGTGTCTGTTTGAGGCTGGTGTAGGTGAGTTGGGTGGCCCTCTCGACGCCGGGGTCGAGGAGGGCGGTGATCGTGTCGGGAGGATCAATTAACACGTGCCGCGGACGGCGGCGACGAGTTGATGATGTGTTCGCACGGTCTGGCTCGTAATTGCCGGTGGCGACAATTAGAGGATTTAAATGCGACGCGGCTTTTTTAAAACAGCGTTCTTACTTGAAATAGCGTTTGGACGCCCTTTTAACGTCATAAAAATAACGTTTAATAATTTTTTTTACAACATTATTTGCCTAGTCTGACGTAGATTGGCACGTACTCCAAATGTTATGATTTTCAAGGTTATTTGTAGCCTTTTAGTGTACCTAGTCCTTAAAGTCAGTTTTTGATTTTTGTAATTTTTTTTTCACAAGATAGATATAGAATTAGTACTAAGATTAACTAAGTCTTGAAGTTTTTTTATTCGTCGCTAACGTTATTTCTATTTAATCGCGCACGCACTCCGTCTATCGCCGTTAATTTCACGCTGTAGTTACCTATCGCGCTTATTATTTTCTAGAAAAAGGTACGCAGAAATGTACCACCACTACCAAAATAAAATTGACATTTTTGTTTTAGTTGGTGTGGGAAGAAATCGGAACATGGAACTCTTATCCCAAAGAGAGACTAATAATCAAAGACATAGTGTGGCCGGGCGGTTTGCACACACCACCTCAGGGAGTGCCCGAGAAATTCCACATGCGCATAACATTTCTGGAGGAACCACCGTACATCAATCTGGCTCCACCGGACCCAGTGAGCGGGCGCTGCTCGCTGGACCGGGGCATCATCTGCCGCGTCGCTCCCGAGGTGGAAGTTGCTGGGTGAGGCTTCAAGTCTCGTGTTGCATATAAATCAATAAATGTCGCCAAACAATACCTGCTTATCCTATGATCCCAAACCAAACTTACCTACTATGGGCATGGGTATTGGATACCATGCAATGGTCAGTACCAGGGCACACCCAGACCAGGATTAATTCCGAAAAGGCCACATCCGAATACAATTCCGAATTCCGAATGCAATATCCGTATGGCACTCGCTCGACCAAGTATATAATATTGTTTAATATTTTGTTAGGTTAGAGGCAGGAGCGGCCCACGGTAACAGCTCTCTGTACCAGTGCTGTAGCGGCTTCTGCATAGATCTGCTACAGCAGTTAGCCGAGCAACTTGGCTTTACGTACGAGCTCGTTCGTGTCGAGGATGGACGCTGGGGCACACTGCATCACGGCAAATGGAACGGACTCATTGCCGATCTTGTCAACAAAAAAACTGATATGGTAAGTATTTAAAGGGAAACGTCTTACGGAAGGAAACTCAGAGACAATAAGAAGGGTGGATGTAGTAATAGGTTTGTTTCCTAAACAATTAAATTAGGCTGGATGTGATTTCATTGAGTGTACAGTGCAAGGAGCAAACTCTACCTACCTATTGAGGGAATGCAGGCGATATGGTTTTATTAACTATTCCATGGTAACCAGTGCGTTGTTTATATTTATATAAAGCTATTTACGATCCGTTGTCATGAATTTCAGACGATGTTATGGTAGATAGATATATATGTTATTATTACAGGTATTGACATCATTAATCATCAATTCAGACAGAGAGGCCGTTGTGGACTTCAGTGTTCCCTTCATGGAAACGGGTGTCGCAATAGTAGTGGCAAAGCGAACGGGTATTATCTCTCCTACGGCGTTCTTGGAGCCGTTCGACACTGCGTCGTGGATGCTGGTCGGGGTGGCCGCAATACAAGCGGCGACATTCTCAATATTTTTCTTCGAATGGTTGTCGCCCAGCGGATTCGACTGCTCTACAGGCAATGACTCAAAACGTGTGCCACAAAATCGTTTTTCACTGTGTCGAACTTATTGGATTGTCTGGGCTGTTCTATTTCAAGTAAGTTTATCATGCAGATGTAGCGATTTTATAAATATTGATTAACTCTTCCGCACACTGGCGCATCAACGCTCGTGCGTAAATGTTTTTGACTTATACTGTATTGACTTCTAGAAAAAGGTCAGTCTTCAACTACTTAATTACACGGATAGTGCGAGCGAAATTTGAAGCGTGGGGCTTGGCTTGTACCATATAAATTCAATCTTTATGCAAATTGACAGAGAGCTCGTTTTGGCATTGGCAATTATTTTTACGCGCGAGAGTCGATGCCTTAGTGTGCGGGACGCTTTATGTGACTTGGGTATAGTTATGATTTGTAACCGTAGGCGTCGGTGCACGTCGACTCGCCCCGAGGATTCACCGCGCGTTTCATGACAAACATGTGGGCTATGTTCGCGGTGGTGTTTCTCGCCATTTATACTGCCAACCTGGCGGCATTCATGATCACCCGGGAGGAGTTCCACGAGTTGAGCGGGCTCGACGACCCGCGGATAGCGAGGCCGATGTCGCATCGGCCCTCTTTGAAATTCGGGACCGTGCCGTGGTCACACACGGACGCTACACTCGCTAAATACTTCTCAGAGCCTCATGCTTATATGGCTCAGTAAGTTTATATACTTTATACCTATCTACTTGTAGACGGTGACTTTTATATCGTTTTATAACGCTGACCTTAAGTGTCTGCAGGCAAAGGTATTCACCTGGAGTAGGTACATATCTAATAAGTAAGAAATATTTAGGCGCTCGCGTTATCCTTTATGATGATTAGTTGCAATTTTTTGAAATAATTATTCATAGTATTATTTTATTTATTTACATAACCGCTATTTTTACTTTAAGTATTTACAAGGTTTTTTTTTTATTTACCAGTCAATTCATAATAGTCATCGACTACACTATCTGGACTACCACTGTAAAACGGTACAATAATCACCGTATGTATCACCTACCTTCATGTTATTTATTTCAACGTTGATATCTAATTAAATATGTCTAAACGGTTTAACAGATACAATCGCAGTACAGTGAGTGCAGGCGTTACAAGCGTTCTTACGGGCGAGCTAGATGCTTTCATCTATGATGGCACTGTCCTCGACTACTTAGTTTCCCAAGTAAGTACCCACTAGATAGTCCGTAGTAAGTACCAAGTTAGTTACAGACTTGTTATCAGTACATAAATAATGCAGCGGTACCTTCTATACCGAAATGTATGTGGACGCCGTAGACAGGCTTAAGACTTCACTTCAAAGCACTGAGTCGAAGTTAGTTGTAGACTGTAGTAAATATACGTTTATAGCTTTAATAAGTTTTGGTTGTTATAGTGGGGTGCTAAGTTAACTTGTGGTGTTCACGCTGTGCCTTTATTTTTATTATCCAGTGATACGTACCTACCCCACTCCGTTGTGTGTAAACTATGTAAAAATCTTCCGCTTTAGCAAAATGTACCTACGTAAATACATCATAGCACAAATATATACTAAGATTGGAAACAAGCAGTGGTAGCCGAGTGGTCGAACGCACGCCTTGCAAATCAAAGTGTGCAGGTTCAAACCCCGGCTCGCACCTCTGGGTTTATGTGCGAATCTCATTTTCATCCGAGATTACCACTTGCTATGAAACGGTGAAGGAAAACATCGTGAGGAAACCTGCACGTCTATAGAAAGGCGTGTGAAGTTCACCAACCCGCACTGGGCCAGCGTGGTGGACTATAGCCCAAAAATCTCCCTCGTATTGAGGGAGAATGTGCCCGGTATAATGGCAATAGGCTCGCCCCCTATTACATTGGGACCAAAAATACATCGGCGAAGTGTGGGCGCACTACAGTGCACCTCTGCCTACCCCTTCGGGGAATACAGGCGTGATGATGATGTATTATTATTGGTACATTTGGGACTTAATGTTGTCAATCTTTTGTTTCAGGACGAAGACTGCAGACTTTTGACTGTTGGTTCTTGGTACGCAATGTCCGGATACGGACTGGCGTTTACTCGCAACTCCAAATACGTTAGTATGTTTAATAAGAGACTACTAGATCTCAGAGCCAACGGAGATCTCGAGAGATTGCGCAGGTACCTACTCAAGTATTTAAATTTCAAGTTCCTATTTTTAATGGTGAAAGCATGGACGCGGACTTTAATCGCGTCATAGGCCACAGTCATCAATCTATCCCAACCCTGGTGATATTATACACGTACCTAGTTTTTACTTGCCCTGTGGGTGGGATGTAAGTCCGAGCAGCAACTATAGGTATACTTTTTCTCGTATAGATCTGTATCTAATCTGCGTATGTGGAGGGACTATGAAAAGTTGTGTGTCGCCCGCACTTTTATTGTGATAAAGTGTAGCGAATGTTTCCTGCGTTGGGTATATAGATACCCTCGTTAACAATATCTGTTTCTCGCAGGTACTGGATGACGGGTACGTGTAAACCCAATAAGCAAGAGCACAAATCCTCGGATCCCTTGGCCTTGGAGCAATTCCTGTCAGCATTCTTGTTGTTGATGGCCGGAATCCTGCTCGCAGCGCTTCTGTTGCTCCTGGAGCATGTATACTTTCGTTATATACGATCACATCTCGCCGCCTCCAGTGCGGGATCGTGCTGTGCCCTGGTGTCTTTATCCATGGGTAAGAATAATAAAATACTAATGTTATTAGTTAGGCAGGTAACTATTTGAACCTTCTATTCAATGTTCGAATGCATTTACAAAACATTATATAACACGATGACTGATCAGCTTAGAAGTGCTATACTTTTTAAATACACTTTTGCAGGACAATCATTATCCTTCCACGGAGCCGTAGTGGAGGCGGCTGCACGAGGATTCGGTGGCCGCGGTCACTGCCGATCTGCCGTTTGCGCCGCACAGGTATCTATGTGTACCTACCGTTCATTCATATTATGCTTCATTCATTCATAAGAATACTACGGCACGGTCGGATATAGGCCGTGAGACTCACTGCGCTAGGTGTATGCGGTTTGATGCACAATAAATACATCATCATCATTTGATGCACAATGTAGAAATAAACGCGAATCAATCGCTCAACGTTCAGTTTGCTCATCGCCTACGCGCGGTAACGCCACCTCGCACGAAGGCGTTTTAACGTGATATCGTATGCGAGGTGTGGCGCGCGCGGCACGAGCGCGACGCGGCGATGGCGCGCGCGCGGCAGCTGGCGGCGGCGCTGGCGGCGCACGGGCTGGCGCCGCCGCCGCGCCGCCTCGCCTCGGCCGGCGCGCTGCTGGCGGGCGGCCGCGCGCACGACGCCACGCGCGCGCGCACGCTGCGCCCGCCCATGGCGCCCGACCTGCCCGACCTCCACCTTGACCGCCCGCTCTCCTGCGGTGATTTACGACCCAGGTGGGTTCACAAATACCAAAGTATACCATACCTACCTATTAAAAGCATTCGCTCATCCGTGTCCGTATCCGGAAGACTCAGGGCTATAGTGGTTATTACACTTCACTGAATTTAGTCGTCTTAATTCAGAAGGAATTTTAGAGACAATTCTGATCACACTATCCTGAATTCAGTTGCTGAATCAGTTACCAGCTAAAGCGCGACAGCGCGAAGTCGGACATGTCGAATACGAGGTTGATTCTTTTTCAACGTTTTTATTGTAGCCGTTTCGTCTATATTTTGATATAAGCTGAGTAGCACTTTAGAACCCTCGTTTCTTACATAGTTTTTACCGTTTTTCTCTCAAAGATATCTTTATTATTATTATTTTTTTTTTACGAAATAATGGAAATGATGAAATTTAATGGAATAAGATGAGGAATGGCTTTACCTGCGACTAGAGCGGGTATTTCGCCAATGTCAAGTAATTAATAGCAAGGGCCAAGGACAAATTCAATAAATACCATAAACATTATGAATACCCTAAACATTATAAGATCAAGCATATCTTTATATAGCTCTAAAATATTGAGCATGATTTATCTTTCTTTTAATATGTCGCCGCGCATCGCACTTACATTTTTTTAAATCGGAAAGTTCGGAAACACCAATCGTGCACAAATCATACGTCCTCCACGCACGACGGGCGACTTAAATCGGTGACTAAATGCGATTACACGTTCCTAAATCGTTTCTAATTAGGCTTCTAAATGATTCAGTCAGTCAGAAGCCATCCTTGCTTCTGAATTTAGGATGCTAGCTTGCTGAATGCGATTACACTTGACTTAATTCAGGAACGACTGAATTAAGACGACTAAATGCAGTGAAGTGTAATAACCACTTAATTACTATAGCGCTGTATGGTGTCTCACTCACTCAGCCACCAGTCCGGCCGCCAGTGACGCTCTCTATCACTTTCCCTACGTACATACAGCAGTAGTGCTATCTCTTCCGAGGTCCATTTTGATACTGTCGCAGTGTGATGTGGCGACTCTGGTGTCTGGATGGTGTCTAGTTTGGTAGCTTACGGACACCAGGGTGCCGCGGCTGGTTGCGCTGCCATGGTGTACCGGTGAAATATAGCCCTCACGAGCACGCACGAAGTAACGATAATATTAGCGTGCGGTGCCGACTGCGAATACAATAATTACACGGTTTGGGGCTCTCGCCGACGAGTCGGTAGAGTTGTTTTATGCAATTGAATTACAATATTATTTTCGTCAATACAAATTAATATGAATGCAAGTAGGTAGGTAGCACAAATATGCATTTTTATAAATAAAATATTATTACTTGTCATTTGAGCATTTGCGTTGTAGCAACGAAGGCTCAGTGGAACGTATATCTAATGATACAAGGAAGAGTAGAGGGTCACCGCTTCCGCGGCAGATCACCAACAAGATGGACAGACCTCATCAAGTCCTCAACGAAGTGTACCCTTAGTGAATGTACACGTAATGCTACTGACAGAGAGAGACGGAGAAGTCTTACAAAAACCGTAACCAACCTACGAGGCGATCCCCATGACCACAACCACTCCGCCAGGAGTGTACGACTAAGAAGAAGAGAAAATGTAAATTTGTCATCCACTTACCTATATTTTGATATCCTTTGTTTTTATTCCAGAGAGCGGACACGAGTAGAAATGGAAACAGTGCTGTGAGGCGTGTATTGCGCCACCCTATCTCAATTCCTGAAGGCTGTTCTTACACCAAGTTATACAAGACGAAGTTAGTTATACTTAATGTTAAAATACGGACAGATAAAAAAGCGTTGTAATTATTAAATAAACTATTCCAATTATTAAAACAGAGAGCTGGATGTAGATAGCGAAGCGTTGTTTGTGGGACGCGCGCGCGGGGCGGGCTGGGCGCTGGGCGCGCGTCCTCGTGTTGTCTACTACAATAAATATATTTTTTGGACAATATCAAGTATTTTATTATTATGTGTGCATGAGGGTAGGTAGTACCCACTACCTTTTTTTTTTTTTGAAGGAGGCCGTGAGGTGGCCTTTACAGCTTTACCGGAGGAGTAGGTAGGACTCCTCCGACTACCGTCGCCATTGTGATCTACACATAGAACATGGAGGAATACACATAAGTATTACTCAGAGCGAGGCATACCTACTTCATGTCATGTAGGTACCCACTGCCATGCTACTACGTAAGAACCGCTCGCTTCGCTTGGGTGTATGCAACAATCATAAATCATAATAGTTCACTAGACTTTCTAAAAAGCAAGGTATCACTTAAGTCTATACACTGAAGAAAAAAAATTTGAGACGTGTCAAGAGACACTCGGATGGAACGAAGTTCCTTATGAAATAAATAAAAAAGCAAAAAAAAAATACTTAAACATACACACACACACATCAAAATCGAAATCACACACACATTAACAAAAGTGTCGGTCGACACTTTTAGTCTTAATTTTTTTCCGTCTAGCCCCCTTTCGCAACGCCCCATAAGGAACAATGTTCCAATAAGATGATTATTGGTGGTTGAAAAACCTATTGAAAGGGCTGTAACCCTGAAACTACGACAGTTATGTATAGTCTGCCTTTACTAAACACTAGCGGCCCGTCCCGGGTTCGCACGGGTTTCTAATATAGCCTATGTTATTCAGTGATAATGTAGCTTTCTAACGGCAAAATTCAAAATTCTTCGAAATGAGTCCAGTAGTTTTTAAGTTAATTCGTTAGATACAAAAATACAAATCTTTCCTCTTCATAATATTAGTACAGATATAGATGTTTCATTAAGAGCTACCGTATTTGTAACTAAAATATTATTTCTGACTTCTGATACATACACCTGTATAAGCAGCGACAACCATAAAGTACATTATGGAGCGAACAATATAATTTGGTGTAATCAAAGAGCTACAAAAGCTACTCTATTGGAGAAGCCGTGTACTTGATTATTAATATCTTTGAACTACAGCACAGAGTATAATAATATTACCCGGCGGATATCTATGGTAGTATATTAGTGATCTGTGTGATGTCGCTCGCTTGCTGTTGCTATGTTTTGAAAGAAATTTTTGTCAACTCACTATAATAATCATTAAAAAATAGAAATCATGTCTAAGGATATTATTGTCATTGCACCAAATGGAAGAAGGCAAAAAATACATTGCACACCTGACACAATTTTTCTACAGGTAGGTACTTAGGTATGTAAATACAGTCTGTAAATGAAACTCGTGCTGCACTGCCGGAGTTGTAATTCGCATGGAAAATTATGTTTTGAAATAGTTACCCTTGGGCGATGTGAAGTACACGCCAAAGAGTACAGTAACTATCCATATAGGTACACGCGTCATCACCTTTAAAGGTACTTGAGTTGAGTAGTTACAGTTTATCCAAAGCGCATTAACTAATATGACACATGCAATATGATCCTTGTCGGTTTATAGTATAGTAAGTATTTGCCATTCAATATGGTATAACATTGCCTGATCATCAATCAAACTGATTTTGTTTCTAAATCTTATTTTTATTAAAGGTAAGTAGGTTCACTTAATAACTTCATTGTTATTATTTCAGGTCTTAGAAGATGTTTGTCAAAAGCAAGGTTTCCCACCTTCAGACTATGACTTAAAACATCATAATCATATTCTTGATCTTACCACTACATTGAGGTTTTCCAATTTGCCAAATAAAGCTATGCTTGAAATGGTTGAAGCGGGAAGGAAGAGAGAAGAAACAATTGTTACTATTGGACTTCAATTAGAAGATGGTAAAATCTTATGGAACTAGTGGATTAAATAGCCTAGTTGTGTAATCAATTTGTATTTTGAATTTGTTTGTTTCAAGCTGCATGCCATATTTACAATTTGATAAAATATCTGCTTCTATTCTATTATATTCTAGCAATAACAATTACTAAGAGAAAATAGTATTGGTAGGTAAAGAAATAAATTGTGGAAATTTGTCCCAGAATTCTGTGCAGAAGTGTGTTAATTATTTTTACATTTTCAAGTGATTTACACTGTCCAGCTGACACATTAACACTAGGCAAGCTTTGAACTTTTAATTAAGACTTAATTAATACAAAGTATTCAATAATCATTTCAGGTGAAAGGCGGACAGCAGATTTTTTGCCCAATACATCCTTATATGATCTAGTTATATCATTGGCCCCAGCTGAATTGAACTCACTTCAGCATCCATGCATTTCATATATGCGGCAAGAAGTTATAGGTGAAATTGCCCTTAAAGATAAAACCTTAAGACAATTGGGATTGATTAAAGGCCGAGCGATTTTAAGATTGCTTGATAAACAAGAAGAGGGAAGGTATATAATACAATAATATAATATATATATTTTATTAACTTGATAATGACTGTAATCATCATCATTTGCCTTACCTTGTCCCATTATTTGGGGCCGGCGCAGTATGTCTTTTTCTTCCATTCATCTTGCTTTTCCGTCATACTGACATCCACTCCGATCTCATTCATATCGCCCTTTATACAGTCCATCCATCTTTTCTTGGGTCTTCCTCTCGCTCTATATCCGTGCACATTTATACTAATCACTCTTTTAGTAACATGATTCTCATCTCTTCTCATCACATGTCCAAACCATTCTAATCTCCTATTGATAATGACTGTAATATATGACAGTAATACTTTTAGTACTGTCAGATTGAATCGTGCTAAGCAGAATTAAACCACATTATCACAATTTCATGAAAGTTACAAGGATTTAAAGAAAAAAAAATGAATAATATAATAAATAATAATTTCTTAATTTGAATTTTTTAGACAAGCGAATGTATCAGCTGTATACAGAAGGCCAGTCACTGAAAAATGTGTTCCCAGCATTGCTGTTACAAAAACTGATAACCAACCAGAAGATGCTAAAATAGAACCTACTCCTATTTCTGGGCCATCGGAAACAAATAAGAATACACCCCACCAATTTCATAAACCTGACTTATTAACCAAATTTAAAACAAAATCATTGAAAGCCCAGAAGATGGAAGACAATAAAATTGTAGAACAAGATGAAGCTATGATGACTAAAAATGAACAAACAAAAGCCACTATGGAAGGAAAAGCTATGGAAGTAGACTCTTCTAATACTAATGTGTCAGTGCAGTCACTGTCTCAAGAAAATCTTGAAAGGCGACTTAAGATTGAAGAGGAAGTTACCTTTGTAGGTTCCTTTGGTGATTATACATTATAATAATTGTAGGTTTAATTTATTCTAATATTCTTTCAATATTCCTATCTAGTTGGGAGCTCAGAAGGCTATAGCTTTTATACAGTCAGATAATGTCTCTGAAGATATTGACGACCTCCCAGATGATTTCTATGAATTGACAATTGAAGAAGTTCGCCGGCTGTACCATGATCTACAACAATATCGAATTTCATTAGAGAACACCCCATTGTTATCTACATCGAAGCGGGAGGATATCGAAAAACAGGTACAAAATAAACAAACACCAATCTGAGGGCCCTTATTTCAATTCCTAGTTGGGCCTTCATTCGACAAATAACTTGACATATTGTCTGAGCATTGTCAAATCGGCGTTAGTATCTTAAATGTCGTGTTATTTACACATCTAATTATTTTTCCTTTTTCAGGAATCTGAACGAAAACTTAACACCTATAATAATGTCGTGGTTCGAATACAATTCCCTGATCACATTATATTGCAAGGGATATTTTCACCCATGAATACGATTGAGGATGTGAGAAACTTTATAAAAGAACATCTGCAAAGTCCAGACAAAGAATTTGATATTTGTAAGTTGATTGCAATTGGTAGGACTGGTGATGTTACGAATGTCTATTTATTTTAAACTATTCAAATATGCCCCCATTTTCTACGCCCATGAAAGGTCCTATACTCCATTTGTTATAACATTAGATTAGAAATGAGGCTCGTAGAAGCAGGAGTGCAAAACATTTTATTTCAAAAACAAAACAATATAAATGGAAAAACATTAGCAAATAACAACAAAATTACTAAAATTCGGTAATAACAACAAACGAAGCGTAGTATTTGGAAGTATTCACATGTGAATGACAATCATGGAACATTGTTTACGTCAATTTGACTGCCAACATAAACCGGCAAAATAAGAAAGATCCTGTTGTCACAACGGATTAAGGGATTAGGTAACATTTTAGATGAGTCATCCGCCATCTTTATCACTGTCATTATCCATTTTTATTTATAATGTGTATTTATTGAATTTGTCCTTGCTATTAATTACTTGACATTGGCGAAATACTCACGCTAGTCGCAGGTGATGCCATTCCTCATCTTATTCCATTAAATATCATCATTACGCTCATTTCGTTAAAAAAAAAAACATTTTAGATTTGGTAGGATTGTGTGTAACGAAAAGCGTTCTCAGTATTATTCATCCCTGCTTATTTAGGTTTTTTGTATCGACACTGTTATTTTAAGTTGAAAAAAAATATATATCTAAATGAAAGCCACTTAATTTAATAGGATAAATAGTGAAAATGATTAGTAACAGTGAGACTGCTGGTTTAAAAATATATTCTAATAAATTGGGCGTTAATTGTAACTGTAATATGTTAATTATTACTTTTGTTACAAAGTGTACATTAAAAAGAACCTTTTTTTACTTCTTTCTAATGCTATAACAAATGGAGTATAGGTAAATTTGCGCTCACCGCAGACTGCGCTCATACACGTTAACGACAAGACGACGCCTGCTATCTTTTATCTACGGTACAGTTTTTTAGTCAGTAGGTTTTATACACACTGATAAATTTACTGTTTTAACAAAATAAATATTCAAACTGTTATTCATTATCCTAAAAACATTAGTATGAACTACCTACACATTCGCGTGAAATTTTGGAAATGCGCATCTGAAATATTGGCGCGTTATTACTACACTAATGGGTACCCGTATGGATTAATACTACGAAGCGACTAAAATAACCATGCAATATATGACCAATATTATTAATTTCAGTCACAACCCCTCTAAAGGAAACACTTGATCCAAAACTTACATTATTACAAGCGAAATTTGTCCCCTGTGTGCACATGCACTTCAAATGGTCAGAAGAGGAAACGTCAAAACAACTATATCTTAGAAAAGAAATATATTCTAAGCAGACTGCATCAGATGCAGCCGGCATCTTAGCTTCAAAGTATAGGTAAGATTATTAGTTGTATTTATTACATTTAAAAATCTTTGATTAATTTACAAAGTTGAATAGTATTTTGTCGTTTTGTAGGGCACCAAGCAGAAGAAAATTGGATGAGTCTGTTCGTGGATCTCAAAGTTCAAATAAACCTTCGACTTCTAAGAGCAGCAAAGCGCCCAAATGGTTTAAAAGCTAAATACTTACAACAATTTATAATTTATGTAGAACGACGCAATGGCGTGGAAATATTGTAAACTTGTATTAAATAAACTTGTTTTTATCATGAGTTTTTTAAACATACTTGCCCCCGCGGTGTGCAGTACTCTGAAGTCATAGAGTTTGGGGTAAGCCTATTGACATTATACCTACATGGTACGGCCTCTCAATACGAGAGACATTTGGGCCATAGTCCACGCTGACGCGCAGTGCGGATTGAAGAACTCCACACGCCTTTTTAGGGTTCCGTACCTAAAGGGTAAAACGGGAACCCTACTACTAAGACTTTTGTCCGTCCGTCTGTCACCAGGCTGTATCCCATGAACCGTGATAGAGTTGAAATTTTTACAGGATGTATTATAATACTAAAAAAAAGAATTAAATGAATATTTAAGGGGGCTCCCATACAACAAACGTGATTTTTTGCCGTTTTTATAGATAATGTACGGAACCCTTTTTGCGCGAGTCCGTCTCGCACTTGGCCGTTTTTTTTATAGACATGCAGGTTTTCTCACGATGTTTACCTTCAGTACAGCTATCGGTAATCATTGAAATAGCATTCACACATGAAATTCTAAAATCCTAAAGGTGTGGGGCCAGGATTTGAACTTGCACCCTTGTGTTCAAGGTGAGCGTGTGCCATCTATGCTACGAGTAGTAGTGAATTTTATTTTTACTGCATAGACTATAATAGCATATTATTAATGTTCTTGGGATAATCATGACGTCCAATCAGGATTTGGGATAGGTACGTACTACCAGGTAGATAGCACCTTCATAAATAAAACTATGAAACTGGAAAATATAGGTACTTATTATATTACAATTTGAATTTAAAAAATGTACAAAAATAATCAAACTACCTACAATTACAAAGTATAACAGGTACAAAATTGAAATGATATTAGTTATGAGACTTACATAATTGGACTTGAGTTGAGGACTCATTAATGGGTGAATTAAATTAAGAAATACACTTTATTCACAAATGGACAAATGAACATTCAAGGGTAGGTAACTAAATAATTTCCGATTTTCAAGTAAATAAACTTATTTACTCACAAATTAATTACACTTAATTACTTAGATAGTTATTTGATTTGTTATTGACAAAAAATGATGTTTGTCGCAAAAGGCAGATCAGGAAGATCTTCCTGGCAGGCGGGTGGTATGCCTGGGTCCGCTACGCCCCGATTGATTTTTTTATGAGAAGATTAATGTCTTGTACGCGTAGAATTGCGATGTGTCGCTAGTCGCGCCATCTATCGGTGACTAGCGGAAGTGGCGAGTTCCTTGAAATTTTCTTGGATGTAATTGTTTTTCGATTTGTGATTAATCTTATGGAATATAAATATTATAATTGAATAAATGATGGAAGAGTGCCCAGTTTACATCTTAGAGGTTTGATTACATCACATACGATACCGCTAGTATCGGTATCGTCATCTTTCTTATTTTCTTGGTAATACCTATACTCGGTTACTAGGGCAGTTGGGTTGTTTTGATTATGAATTACAACCTGCTTAATTTCACCACATTTTTGATCAAGAACTTTCACTTTTGCGGATTCAATTTTACTTGCGGAATATTTACGCAATTGTGATATCCTATTTTTATTCTGTAAATGTACATTGTCATGGCGATATAAGCATTTGATGCCCTTTTCACAGTACCCTTTCAGAAAATCAGGGCATATTTTTACATTTTCATTCAACTTAACATGCAAGTATGGACAACTATCTTTTAAACACGTACCTTGTAAGTAAAAATAACACGTTGGCATTTTTTCCTGTGTAAGATCGTGAGAAAGAAGACACGCTCTATCATGGCAAATGCCTTTGATAAATTTTCTACAAACAGAAACGTGTTTCTTGTCATGCAAAAATTCACAATATCCTCGATTGTTACGCAAACATTTGCCAAATTTTCGAAATAATGGGCATGGGATGTTATTCTTCTTGAGACATCCTTTCTTTAATTTCTTATTTTTTATTACACCTAGATTTAATCTCGGTGTACTCCTGTGCAGGTCTGTCCTTACTGTAGTAATTATACAAGGCTTAGCTGTTGTCACTATGCTGCTTAGTAAACTACCTATAGGTAGTTTATTATTATGATTTACTAATTTATACCGATTTACAGTTTCATAAGACTTTAAGTAAACTTTATTTGTTTTCTGGAATTTAAAATGTTTTTCAACACTGTCCCCTATGTTTTTAACAAAAATACTTTTATTAGATGGTGTCAAATTAGGACTTTGATTAACATCCTTCCATTGTACCGATTTGTATTTATTAATTTTGAAAGTATTTTTAGACTGACCTGAAGTGGCACTTACTGGTGGTTTTTTAGTAGTATTTTTTCTTACTAAACAGTATCGTGATCTTGTTATCGGTGCAGGAGGCTGTGTTTGTACTTTACTGTCTGGTTTTTTTTCAGTTGCATAAAATGTTTTTGATTCATAGTCAATATTATTTTGACTTGTAGGAACTACAATCTCATTTGTGGGGGTAGATGAGCTTATACTGATATCTGTTACATTGTTTGTAGATTTGATAAAATTTGGATTGACATAAATTTTAATTTTATTGGATGTGTTCTGTTGCATATTTGATATTAGATGAGGAAACTTAGGATTTACATGCATAGCGGAGTTATTCGATGGAACCCAGTTATGAGGTGCATCATTTCTATTGAAATTAGGATTGATATAGACTTTTGATTTCGATTTACCTAAATATGACATGTTTGCAACAATTTTTGACTTACTCAGACTTGTTACTGCAATAAAAATTGGAAGTACTTATTACCACTTTTACAACTTATCTTTTCCACTAATACAGTTTTGCCAAATTTTACAATATTGTCTATAAGAAGCTCATTCAAATCTTCTAGAATACAATTTAGTTCTTCTTTTTTATTACCATTTACCCACAGTATGCTCATGTGAAATGATGGTTTCTGAAAAAAAAAATTGTTTAATTGTACATACACACATTTCACAAGCCTACAAAATCAGTTTCAATGATAAAATAACCCCTTTAAAATCTAAGAATGCAGTTATTCTAAAACTGACCACATTGTGTTAGGAACAAATAAAGTTTCAAACTTCCCAATACTGACCAGATGGATTACTAAGTATTTTATGATATTGGTGTTTGGCAAGTACTTTATATTATTTAATATTTTAAATTATATAAGTTTAATCTTAAGAGTAAACAACACCTACTATCTACATATTATTAATTTGAAATAATTATACCTACACAAGTAAGTACATACTTACCTCATAAAATGTTGGTAATAGATAATCAGTTAATACCTTATCAACTGTTTTGGTTATTGCTAACAGATGCTTGTGAGTAAATGGCTCTACTTCAAGTGCTATAAATGTTCTTGAATTATCTTCATTACAGAAAATTTTAACTTCACCAAATGCCAAATCAAAGCTGAAAATAAACCAAGTCAGTGTCTTGTTACTTGTTCATGATACCTTAAAATAGATTACCTCTAGTCTGACTGATTCAGTTAATAAGTAGCAGCCTTTCAACATGGTTCACATGAACACAACAAGAAATGATATAACTGTTGTGACTTCTATTCTATCATCAAACATCTATCATTGCATAAATGCAGATATGAGGGATGACCACCATTACAATTTATAGTTGTTAAAAACCCACTGGCTTTCTATGGTCCACTCTTACATTAATAACATTATAATTTACAGACCTTTCACAATCTTTTAAGGCTTTTTGAAGTGATGAACCAAATGATGAAATCAAGTGATATTTCAAAACTACTGTTCTTGATAAGCTAATATGAAAATCATCACATTTATGAAATGAATCTTCTTTCATGAGCACAATATTTTGAAGCTTGTCAATTAGCTCGTATGTTGCATCTGTTGCACAATCTAAAATGAAAACAATATCATAATATTTACATAATTATGCTTTTATGAAGGGATTCAATATAAGTATTAATCATAAAATACCTTAACATACATTTTATATACACAAATGTTGCCCAATTCCCCCTCACATGAGGAAATGAACGTATTCTCCCGTCATGAAGTTGTGGAGTATCTACATGCACTTCTGTGGACACCACTGAAACTTTGCTCAAGTTAGGTGCTGGTAGCTTTGGTCTACAAAATTGGTACAGTCAGTTAATATTAAACATACCTTTATCAATTATCATCCAGATTGGTTTAACTCTATCATACCATTGTTTGACTAGCAAATTGATTATTACCATATTTATTTCAGTCCACTCATCTAGACTAACCAAATCCTAAACAAGGTTACTATGTGCCTAACCATCGTGTAATGTAGGCGTATCAAACGACTGGTCATAAAATATCTCCCGACATACATATCTACTTCGAAAAGGGCATTAATCCTTTCACACTATTAGATCAAACTAAATGGATAAGAATAAAATACCTTTTTTCAATTTTTTTATATCCTTTTGGTGGTTCACTTTCACTGTCTTCTGAATTCGACCCGTAGTCACATAAATAAACCAAACCTGACATTAGGATAGCAAAATACGCGAAAAGAGAGTTGATGAATCATTCATTAAGTCAGATTTTTCAGATTTTTAATTACGAAATGAAATTAATTGAAGGTACGAAGTGAAAATAAAATAAATCATGAGTTAAATTTCTTAGGTACCTACTAGGGATGTCAAAAATAATCGATTTAAAAATCTATTATATTTTTCTAATAATCGATTATGTAAATATTATATAACAATTATATAATAATGGATTTTATAAATAAAAGTATGTACTAGAAAACGAATTATTAACACAGATGTCTAGTAGCATCTATCATTTTACTAGAACAAAAATAAATTAAACAATAATCACAAGAAATAAAATGACCTTTTCTTTTAGTCTCAAAACTAAAATACAAAAGAAAACTTTAAGTTCAAACAATTAAAAAAAACTGTGCAATATTCCATTAGGGATGCTACTTGGATGGGAAAATATCTATTTCTAAAATAACGATTTCGATCGAAAAATCGATTATTATATAATCATTTTTTTCTCCTCCAAGTTACATCCCTAGTACCTACCTATTTCATTTATATTTTAACTAGCTGTGTCCGCGACTTCGCCCGCGTGGACTTTAGGTAAATTACCCGGAAAAATGGTTTTATGTTCATCCCGCGGAAACCAAATGCTTTTTCTAAAATAACTTTTATTTAAGTATGCCTAAGTTACGCTTTGGAACATTAGCTATCTGCCAGTGAAAGTCGCGTCGAAATCGCTTCAGCCGTTTAGAAGTTTACCCTAAACAAACAGACAGACAGACAAAAATTTAAAAAATGCATTTTCTGTATATGTTTCTTATATTTGGTAAAAAGATGTTATTTTGATATTACAAACAGACACTCCAATTTTATTTATTTGTATAGATATACCATAGATTAACCGAATCAACCATCGAGTTAGTAAACAAAAGATAAGCAAGCATCGAGTATAGTAGTGATCTGCTGTGGTCGAGTTATAAAAAGTTACATCGAGATTCGTCATTCGAGTAATCGAGTTAGATTATTAGATTATAAGAATCGAACCGAGATAACCCAACTTTTTTTCATATTTATTTACAAGTATTCTTGTATGCAAGGAGTAAAGTAAAGTAACTTACTGTATTCTTAGTACCTACGAAAGTTATCTCGCCGTTGGTAAACCAAACCAACACAAAGATCATTACAAAACGATGGCTAGTAATGTGAAACAAATAATCGAACCACCAAACGAAGATACAATCCAGTGTTTATTTTTCTCAACTGAAATAGAGTTTGATAAGTGTAAACAGTTAAATAATCTGGTAAAAAAAATATCAAATGATTATATTTGGCACAAGGAAGAATTTAAAATCTATATTCCCATTGAAGATCCAGAGATTGGTAAGTTAAATTAGTACCTATCCAAATAAAATTGTAAATCAGTCAGTTCTATATATATTATTCATTGTATGGGGCATGGATCAGCACAGGTTTTATTGTATTGTGCTGTACAGTGGCCAGTCTTTGAGAGTCAAGGGGTCAATATGTAGGGCACCCATGCGCTGGGTATCAGGGTCGCCGTCGTCCTTGGAAATTAATTTGATGAGCTCAAATTGTCTCAGGTATATTTGTGTAATATCTCTAATTCTTTAATTTAATAGTAAATTTGGAATATGCAAGATAATAAAAAAAATCAAAAGGTGCACTGCAGTATAACCACATTTATTATAGGTTCTGATGTTACATTCCTTTTCTTACTTCCAGAAATACCTCATCTCTCAAGTACTACTTGTTTTGGTGATAATGTAGATGATGAGTGGTTCATCATATATATAATTTTTGAGTTAACTAAAAACTACAAAGACTTAATTGTCCAAGTCAAGGATAATGATGGTGATTTCCTTCTCATTGAAGCTGCTGACTACTTACCATCATGGGCAAATCCAGATAGCACAGAAAATAGAGTAAGTGCTACCCTATTCTATATGTAAATTGCTCATGTAGTCAATAATAATTGTACAGTCAACATAAATAATATCAGAACAAACAGACTTTTAAGATAGTCTGAAAAAAATAACTCAATTTCAATAGGGGTTTTTTTTTAGAGAATGACAGCATTTTTGTACTGTGTTCATTTTAATTCATTCCATGGGTCATTTTAGTATGAATAATTTTAGCTTTGTTACTCATATTATTTTCTAAAGCAAATTTTTCCCAATATTTGTTATGCTGGCTGAACACTATTATAAGCTGGATACACTATGATCAGGTTTAATATGATTGTATTTTTAACAGGTATTCATCCACAATAACCACATCCATATTATACCATCAGAAATGGCTGGTTTACAGTCCAAATTGGAAATAAAGGAAGCATTGCAAATGGTAATGCAGTCACCAGAATTAACACAAGCTTCCAATGATATTGAAAATGCGATCATGAATCGAATTGGAAAATACCCCCAAAAGGCTTTAGAAAATATACATAAGGCTATTGGAATGTTGCCACGCACACTGGCAACATTGCTGACTCTTAAACCCAGTATCATTGCACCCATTGTTGAATCATATTGTAATCATGATGCAATAGACGCAAAGTGTTGCAAAAACATTGAATTCAATGATTGTGTAACTATTGAAATAAAATTCACAAAATTTCTTTATGCTATGCTTGCACATTCCAAACTTATTCCATATGTAAAACACCATGCTGGATTTAAAAATGACAAACAGAGAATGTTAGGTCTAAAATTGATGTGTGGTTTTCAAATGATAATGAATAGATCAGCGAATACTGATTTATTTGCCACCAAAGAGTACAGCCGTTTTATGAATAGCCTAAAACAGAATGGATATTTCAAAAATAATATCGAAGGTTCCAAAGATTACAATGAATTGTTAAAGAAAGCTAAAGATTACTTCTCTGTTGTGGAATGTCCACTGAGTTCACATATTTCACATAAGATTTCAGAGATCATGTCATCCAATGAATTTATTAGATTAAAAGATGGATTAGTAGACAGATGTACAGAGAACTTAAATAATACTGAGGATGATGAAGACTGGTTAAATATTAAGCCAGATCAGTTAAATGAATTATTGCATACACAGTATGGCAGAAAATCGAATTTAAATAAAAATGATGCTATAACACCTGAAACAATCACAACTGAATTGTCAAATTTTCTGAAACAAACATCTGATTTTGAAGGTATAGAACCAGCAATAAATAAAACATTGGCAAATAACAATGTAGATTTTGAGCCAGATGATTTTGTTGCTAGTTTAGAAAAAATGTTGAGCATCTTGAGTACTGGACACAGCAAACAAGAAACTGATAGTGACTTTGGCAGTAGCGATGATGATTGTGAGGATATGCTTAGTGATGATGATTGTGACAAGGAACTAAAAACTAAACTTCAGAATGACCAGTCAGAATATTTACAAGACAGTAAAACTATATTAACTAACATTGTACAGAGTATGAAAGAAGAGCAAGCATCTACAGGGCCTTCAAGCAACTTATTAGGATCCCTTGGTATTGGAAAATCTGATTTATTAGATTCTGATGATGATTTATCATAATTTAACACTCACTCATGTAAGATTATTTTATCTTATACTTGACGAAGCAGATTTGAGAATATGTACCTAGGTTGATGATTTTTTAATGTGGCAATTTTTTTTATGGCCTATTGTCTGTCCCACTGCTGGAGAAAGGAATCCCCCTCTCGTCTCCACATGTCCCTAACTTGGGCTTGTTGTGGCCACATTTCTCCCGCAAAAGTGACCAAATCGTCGCACCATCTTCTTGGTCTGCCACGATGCTGGCAATCGCCTTCGGGCGTCCAGGTGTTGACACGATTTGTCCACCTTTGCGGGTCCATTCGTGTTACGTGACCGGCCCACTCCCACTTCAGCTTTGCCGTCTTCCCACCTATGTCAGTAATACGAGTAATGGAGCATAGGGTGCAAAGCAGATTTAGTCAATGATAATAATTAATGTTATGGTTATACGCGAAAGCATAGCCCTATAGAGCTCCAAAGAATTCCTTGTTTTATAATTATAGAGTGATCTAAACAAGTATTTCTTTATCATTATGTAGATACCTACAGATGTTTTTTACAAGAAAATAAGAGTAATGTAATAAAAAATGGATTTATTAAAAGATTTTCCATTATATCTACATACACATAATAAATTTATTCGTCCCCTATTACCACACTTATCTTACTCACATCCACATTACATTATAAATGAGCAAAGGCTCCTCCAGCCACTACTATAGTTTCACCAGTAACGTAACTCGAATCATCCGAAGCCAGAAAAGCGACAGCGGAAGCTATTTCAGAAGGCTTTCCAAATCTTTTCATTGGCACTATAGACAAACTCTTTTCTTTTCCTGCCTCTGAACTGGTTATCTGTTGTAAAGAAAAACCTCATTATTAGAGGTAAGTAATCAACTTATTTATTTGCTAGGAAATTTAGAATAACTTACGGCGGATGCAAACTTTGTGGCCACAATTCCAGGCGCAATACAGTTGACTCTTATATTATCATTAACTATCTCATTCGATATTGCCTTTGTTAGTCCCAATAAGGTAGTTTTGCTCACGCTGTAGGGCCCAAGAGGCTACAAAAGTACATTTTAGAATGAATTAGGTAAATGCATCATTATTAATATATAGGAAAGAGATAAATTCTTAGAAAGTTACTAAATTAAAATACTTGCTTCCATTGGTTGATACCCAGCAATAGACGAAATGAAAACGATACTGCCGCCGCCTCGTTTTATCAATTCGGGGTATGCTTCCTTAGCCAGAAGCCACGAACACTTCACGTTAATATCAAATATCTTATCCCATACATTCTCGTCAGTCTGTTAAGAAATAAGTGATCGATTAGGGAACAATAATTAATTTGAGCAAATGTAATATAATAAATTATAATCTAATAAAATCATTGTCAGAGCGACAATATTGTCCTAGAGATAAGTTGAAATTCCTTGGATTGTTCAGTTCATTATGTATGAACACTCAGTTCAGGTATATACATTATTATGATGCAGGCTGTACCTATGCGTATTATGTTGTAGAGTGAATTGTTCACTTTGGTCGTTTTTTAGTTAAGTATGCAGAAGAAATGCCTTTTTATCTACTATTGAAAAGTCGGTACCATATCAAGCGCATTCCGAATAGGTACGTAACAACCTTAGTGCGTATTTTTCATGTAGGTATAGGTACTATGGGTTCTAGCACCAATAATATTCACCTATTATTACCGATTTCCAAATGTTTTTAACCGACTTCCAAAAAGGAGGAGGTCAATGATATTCTAAGTAAAACTCGAATACAACCCAATAAGACGTATTGTATTTAGTCTATGTCATGCATGGCGACGAGCAACACGGTTTGTTGACAAATATATGAAATTTAAAAAATGCCACCGTGTTTTAGAAGGGAATATCATTGGAGGAGGTTCTCAATTCGGTCGGTATTTTTTATTTATTTATGTATGTACACCGATTACGCTGCGAGTTATGATCCGATTCACGTGATTCTTTTTTTTAACCGACGAAAAAAAAAAAAGGAGGAGGTTCTCAATTCGACGCGTATATTTTATTTTTTTTATTTTTTTTTATGTATGATCACGCATATCTCCGGCGTCACTAAACCGATTTCGAATTTTTTTATGACGTTTGCTAAGGAATTCTTCGAGGGTGGTCCCATTTTCAAAATATTATTAGAAATTAACCCCCTTGGGGGTGAAATGAGGGGTTGAAGGTCACATAATTTATAAAATATTTTTTGATCTACTTGAAACTTTGTATATGTATTTTACATATAAAATAAAGAAATACGTGTTTGAGGGATTTTGAAAAAAAAAATGTATAGGGTGTGAAATGGGGTGATAAAGTTTGCATTCTTTTTTATGTATGATCACGCATATCTCCGGCGTCACTAAACCGATTTCGATTTTTTCTATGACGTTTGCTAAGGAATTCTTCGAGGGTGGTCCCATTTTCAAAACATTATCAGAAATCAACCCCCTTAGGGGTGAAATGGGGGGTTGAAGGTCACACAATTTCAAAAATATTTTTTGATCAACCTGAAACTTTGTATATGTATTTTACATACAAAATAAAGAAACACGTGTTTTAGGAAATTTGAAAAAAATAATATTTAGGGGGTGAAATGGGCTGATAAAGTTTGCATTCTGGACTATAGCATATCTTCGGCGTTAGTGAGCCGATTTCGAAAAATCTTTTTTTGTTTAATACGGATAGTTAACAAATATCGAAACGATGGGATGGAAAGGGTGGAGGGGGGTGAATTCCTTTTTTGGGCTGTTATGAGGTGCTAATACTTGCATCTTTTCACAAAATAGATACTAAATTCGCCTTCAAAAACCTAGGTACACTAAAAAGTTACAAATAACCTTATAATTCATTACATTTGTAGTCGGTGCCAATTCATGTGTGTATTTGCCTAGTCTGATATAGATTGGCACCTACACCATGATATACCTACGCCCACGTGGACTTTATTTGGAATTATACCCATTTTTGACCAACGAAGAAAACAGAAGAGGTTCACGTTTCGACACGTATTGGTTAGGGTATAACTTCGAAGTTGGTCCTATATGAATTAGGAACAAAAATCCTACCCGAAAGGTGGGAAAATAGGGAGAGATTTATTGTTAATTCTCAAATTTTAATGCTGAGTTGTATATTACAAAAAAACAAACAGTAGATTCAGATTAAGTAGTAGATTTTAGCCACAAAAAAATATAAAATAAAAACTTTTTAACAAAAAATTAAACCGCCGAAAATTTTAAAAAGCAAAAAATAATATACCTTTTTTATTTAACCTTAATAACAAAGTTCTTAAACTAATGTAAGTATACCTAAGTCATTTTGAGTCGGCGCCAAACAATTAATGAACAATAAATTTAAAGAAATAACCAAATGAAATTAACAATGCAACGTGAAATCTTCAGCGACAAACCTTAACATTCCAAAAAATGTGCTCTCCGTACGACCACTCGCACACGTTGTGTATCGCTATCTCGCTGTGTATTGCTGTCTCGCTGACGTTAACTTCGTGAACGCTCGGCATTTTCCAGCGAAGGTGCGTGTCGCGCCGCGCCGCCGCCGCGCCGCCGCCGCGCCGCCGCCGTACATCACACTTTACTAAATTAATTAATTTGCTTGTTTGGCGCCGACTCAAAATGACTTAGGTATACTTACATTAGTTTAAGAACTTTGTTATTAAGGTTAAATAAAAAAGGTATATTATTTTTTGCTTTTTAAAATTTTCGGCGGTTTAATTTTTTGTTAAAAAGTTTTTATGTTTGATGCGGAATAGATGCCATTTGGTCCCATAAAAATTTAAAATTGTATGGCTAAGCAGTTTTCATTTTATGAACATTTTTAAGTTTACTATGATCATTATTTATGTGGATGATGTAGTTGTATACGACTTTTTAAGGAGTTTTCATTTAGGTTGATTATTAGTTTTTGTTTAATACGGATTGTTAACAAACATCGAAACTCACCCCCAAAGGGGGGGTGTGGGGGGATTTTATTTTTGGCTGTAAATATTTACTTTTTTAGGGATGTTATGAGGTGATAATAATTACATATTTTCAACGATTATGGACACTAAAAAGCGTGAAAAAAAAATTTTGAACAAAAAACTAATACCGACTTCAAAAACCTAGGTGCACTAAAAAGCTAGAAATAACCTTATAATTCATTACATTTGAAGTCGGTGCCAATTCATGTGTGTATTTGCCTAGTCTGACGTAGATTGGCAACCTACTCCAAATGTAATGAATTATAAGGTTATTTCTAGCTTTTTAGTGCACCTAGGTTATTGAAGTCGGTTTTTGTTTTTTGTTAAAAATTTATTAAATCAATATAATGTTTGGCAGTTTGTTATTTCGCTTCTTGTATTATTAATATATTATTTGCGTGCCTAGATACCTTTATAGGTATGCAATTTTATTAACATTACATTGCAAGAAGGGTCTGATCTGAATATTTTTGGATTGATAGAAACAACCATTGGGATACGTGTGGTGGTGTAGGTACCTATCTATCTAAATGATAAAAGGCTTTCATGCCCGACCTTACTACGGTTTACCTCTAAAATAGGTGACACTGCAGGGTTTACCGCAGCATTAGAAACGAGTATATCAAGACCCCCAAACTTGCTGTTTGCCTGAAAAGTGATAAAAAAAAACGCTAAGAAACTACACATCGACGGCAGAAGGCGAAAATGTCGTATCTCGAAATATCCAATTTTACACCAGGGACGAAAAATTATTTCAAAAATCCATAACTCCTATAAAAGAAGAAAAAATTAAATGCTGCATAATTATTTTTTTCGTCGAAGGCAGACGTGACGTGGACAATTCGATGCGGATTTTTTTTCTGATCAAATCAATATCAATCGGTAAATTAAGCCAATTTCCGAGATATGACATTTTCGCTTTCTTCCGTAGACATTTAGTGTCAGTTCGGTCAAGACAAGGAATTCCTCTAGTGCTTTTGATCAGCAAGTTAAGGAAATCGAGGTACTTACAACGTCAAACAATTTTTTTCGTTGTTCTGCGTTTCCTACGTGGCATACGACTCCTTCCACGACAATTCCATCGTTACGCAAACTTTTAACAGCATTTTCAACGTTATTTTCCTTTCTACTGCTTATTACCACAGACGCTCCCTCGCTTCCTAATCTCTTAGCGATAGCGTATCCAATGCTGTAAATGAAGATATTTTATTCTTTGACATATTATGCTGCTTATGCCCAATACCCGTTTTCACTAAGACTAAGCCTTAACGTGCTGCCAAAATATGGAGCAGTGGCAGTGTATTAACATTTAGGCGTCTCCTAGTGTTAGTGAAAACCGCCGCCGTTCGTACATCGCCTGCATAAAAGTCTAAAAGCCTACATATACAATTACAAAATGAAGTTTTCAAGTCATTATGTAGGTACATAGTTAATAATCTTTATTTTAATTACTTAACCGTGGTCACATTAGGTGCATTTTTTTTTTCATATTGCCTAGTATTATGTGAAATCACACGAGATTAAAGTATATTATGGGCCCGGTTGACTTTAACTAACCAGCCCTTGCCAAATGTATCCACTATTCACGTTTTGTATATTATTGTGACGTTTTTAACAAACAGGTATGTAAGTAGGAATGATTTTTTTTATTATCATCAACAGAAAAAAACTTTATTCGTCAATAATCTGGTACTCAGTGCCTCACCCATCAGTGGAAGCTGTTATTATTGCCACCTTTCCTTTCAATCTGCCGTCAGTAGTAGAATTGCTTCGAGCACTCAAGTTAAATACGCTAACGTTATTGCAATTAGTTAACATTTTTAATTTCCGGAACATCATTAGGTAGTTATCACTAAGTAGGTAAGTAAACAATAATTTCGTTCGAGTAAAATATGCCCACGGTGAAAGTGCGGAATGCCAAACAGTTGAAGTCAAAAGAACCAAATAAGCTTGATAGTTTTGTTACCGATGTTATCAGGATGGATACCAAGATAGAGCAAGCAAAGTGCCTAAACGTTAATGATCTTTGTACTGTTCTGTACAATAACAAAGCAGGGACCTACTCGGTAAAAAAGTGTGCAGATTAAGCACAGAGTAATAGCATCAAACTGACGTGTTTTGCTATCTTTCTCATGGTCGTAATGTGTGAGTGAAACGACAATGATTTTAGTGCTGACAAATTTAAGTTGATCTTTGATTAACGCCAACAGAATCATGACCTCTACCTATACATGCTACCATCGATAAGTAGCAACACTTGTTTTTTTTTTACGATACAACTAATTTCATCGCGAAAAACTACTAAATTTAAAATGTGCATATAAATCTAAATTAGACTTGAGAATTTCAGACTAGAGATAGCATTTTATTATCTGTACCCCGCGACTTTGTCCGCGCGTAATTTAAAATTAAATAAGACTAAATTACTTCTTATATCATCAGCTATTTGCCAGTGAAAATCCCCGTCCAAATTGGTTCCTCCGTTTGGGATATTACCCAGAAAAATAGGTTTTATGTTCATCCCACGGAACCCTAAAGAGTTTTTCTAAAATAAAATAAAGAAAACTTGAGAGGTGTCAAGGGACACCCGGATAGAACGAAGTTCCTTTTGAAATAAAAAACCGGCCAAGTGCGAGTCGGACTCGCGCACGAAGGGTTCTGTACCATTATCTATAAAAACGGCAAAAAAAACACGTTTGTTGTATAGGAGCCCCCTTAAATATTTATTTTATTCTGTTTTTTAGTATTTGTTGTTAAAGCGGCAACATAAATACATAATCTGTAAAAATTTCAACTCTCTAGCTATTACGGTTTATGAGATACAGCCTGGTGACTGACGGACGGACGGACGGACAGCGAAGTCTTAGTAATAGGGTTCCCGTTCTACCCTTTGGGTACGGAACCCTAAAAAGGCAAAAAAATCACTTTTGTTGTATGGGAGCCCCCTTAAATGCTTGAAATTTTCACAGGTGCTGTATTTCTGTTGCCGCTATAACAACAAATACTAAAACACAGAATAAAATAAATATTTAAGGGGGCTCCCATACAACAAACATGATTTTTTTGCCGTTTTTATAGATAATGGTACGGAACCCTTTGTGCGCGAGTCCGATTCGCACTTGGCCGGTTTTTTATAGATAATGATACGGAACCCTTTGTGCGTGAGCCCGACTCGCACTTGGCCGGTTTTTTTAATAGCTTAATATTTATTAGAGCGCGCAGTCTTCTGCTAGGCTCAGCGTTGCCAGTACGGGTATTTTTACTAATTTCAAGTAATTTGGGCTTAAAACGGGTAATGATGACCGCTGGGTAATTTCAGGTAATTTTTGACAAGATCACGATTATGAAGAAAGTGACGGGACGTCCCGAGACTTTTGGTTTTGATTTCTACATGTTTTCACATTATGGTGCTCCCAATGAATATCATTGGGTGCTCCCAAACCTTTTTTGTTTTTTTTTTAGGATACAAAAAAAAACCTTTTTTTATGGTTCCGTACCCAAAGGGTTAAACGGGAACCCTATTACTGAGACTTCGCTATCCGTCCGTCAGTCCGTCCGTCCGTCCGTCCATCCATCTGTCACCAGGCTGTATCTCATGAACCGTGATAGCTAGAGACTTGAATTTTTCACAGATGATGTATTTCTGTTGCCGCTATAACAGCAAATACCAGAAAAAAGAATAAAATAAATATTTAAGGGGCTACCATACAATAAACGTGATTTTTTGCCGTTTTTATAGTTATTGGTACGAAACCCTTCGTGCGCGAGTCCGACTCGCACTTGGCCGGTTTTTTTTTTAGGTTTCATGAATGGCTTTTCCAAAACGGGTAATTTTTGATTACGTATCGGACTATTTTTTGTTTGTCTGCCGGCAACACTGCTAGCCTGTCTGTCAGGAGAAAATTCAAAACATAACCTAGTAGGTACTCAAGAAAATTAAGAAAACTGTTGCGGTATTATAGTTAGTCCTTATGACACATAAAAATCGGTTGTGTGTAACGTATGTAGAAGCAGCGAATATATTATAATTTGAAATGGCAATAACATTTCATAGAATATATTATAAGTACACAAAGTATTTGGTTGTAACAGTATTACTTGCTTTTTTTGTGCAAATATTTATTGCAGTTACCTTTTTTCCTACTGTAAATGATAATCTATTGAAAAGGAATGAACACATGACCGTGGCGAGTCAAGTGGTGGGTGAAGTGTCGGCTAGGAAAAATAGTGATGCATTTAATGACGATGAAGATTTAATCATATCTAAGCAACGAAACAAACCGTCTTCACATTTGAGATTAGAGGAGTTGGATTTTATACCTCTGTGTGAAATTAAGAGCCGAGAAGCGATATCTGCGATCCATCGAGCAAAAACACAGAACTGTAAACAACATATTGTTAATACAACTTGTTCAATCCAAAGTGGTAATTTTTACCCCAATCATTTACCCAATTACTGCCTTCATGATACTATGACATATGGCAAACATCTAGGCTGCTATGTAGATGAGAAGAAGATGAGATTGCTTTCAGGTTTCTATGGAAATTTTGTAAACAGCAATTCACCAAGTTCTTGTCTAGATATTTGTATGCAAGCTGGGTTCCCCTATGCTGGGGTGCAATATGCGTAAGTCCTTTTTATTTGAACAGATCTTGAATGAGACTAGCTCAGGTCAGCTATACTTACCTGTAACTTCAATGTTTCTACATATTATTGACTAGAAAATAATTTCAAAATATTGAATTGTTTTGTAATGCTACTGCACTTAAATGACTCAAGTTTCTAATATACCTATTTGAGGGTGTGGTTCAGTTAGGTGCCATTAAAAAATCTGTACTATCGAGCATGTACAACATTCAAGTTAACAAAGCTATGATGTCTAGGTCTGAGTGTTTCTGTGGAGAAAGTCAACCACCACCAGCTGCAGCTGTTGCTCTTGAGTCATGTGATATGAAATGCTCGGCAGACCCAACAAACACTTGTGGTGGATATTTCACAATGAATATATATGAAACAGGACTAGCAAGTATGTCAGTCTTTCTATTTTCTTTTCATTTAAAAAAATTACATTTTTGATACTGGAATTACTGTAAAGGTTTATTGAAATCAAAAGGAGAATCTTAGAAACCAAAAAAACTTGGCATTCAATATTTTGGTCAACAGTGAGTTGTCCTTGGTTGCTATGTTCATTATTATTATCATTTGTTTTCAGAATTCACTCCTAGGATACCAAAAGCATCAACCAGTGAAAAGAAGTCCATACAAATAGTGTTCCTTTTGACATTAAATGGGCGCGCACTTCGCCAAGTACATAGATTAATTAATGCACTGTACAGAAGTAATCATTATTTTTACATACATACTGATAAGGTGAGTTGAGTACATTTATTATGAAGTGTTTAATTGCTATGCTTAGGAAATATAATGAACTAAGATTGCTATTATGGAATTTTATATGCATGCATGTGAAGCTACTTTAGAGCTTTCTGAAATATGAACCATATTTCCATGGACTGAAGGTCTAAATTCAATTAACAATGTTATTCCATGTATGTTAGTTAAGTCATATTGTTGCATAGGTCCAGTGCCGTAAATAGCGTTTTCTGCGCCCTGTGCGAGCTTCTATAACTGCGCCCTTGTATTTTTTTAAGATATTATAGTAACTAACCCTAGCTAGAGCAATGCTATGTATAGGTCTACTTTATTTCATTCATCGAGCACTAGGGGCGGAGCGGGATCTTATCAGGATCAAACCGAAAAAATAATAGTCCTGCCTGGTCTGCCATTCTTGCGCCCCCCAGAGTCTACGCCCTGTGCCTGGGCACCGGTGGCACGCCCTATTTACGGCACTGCATAGGTCTAGTCTAGTACAGTTTTTTGATTACCAATGTTTATTTGTTTTAGCGTCAAGACTACTTACATCGGAAACTATCGATTTTGGAAAAGCAATTTCCAAATATTAAATTAGCTACCAGAAGATATTCAACTATCTGGGGTGGAGCATCGCTGCTCAAAATGCTTCTGGCCGCTATGGAACATATCATAGAACTTGGCTGGCAATGGGACTTTGTTATTAATTTAAGTGAAAGTGATTTTCCCATAAAATCATTAGAGGAATTAGAGACCTTTCTGTCTGCTAATAAAGGCCTTAATTTTGTAAAGTCACATGGAAGAGAAGTACAACGATTTATTAAGAAACAAGGTTTAGATAAAACATTTATTGAATGTGATACACACATGTGGCGAGTCGGCGAACGAAAGTTGCCGCGAGGGTTGGTGATAGACGGTGGCAGTGATTGGATTGCACTCTCACCTGACTTCGTAAAATATGTTGTTGGGAAGCAGGATGAACTATTAACGGGCCTGAATGTTATATTCGAGCACACGCTGCTGCCGGCCGAATCATTTTTTCACACGGCGTTACGGAACTCGCATTTTTGCAACACATATGTAGACAACAACTTGCATGTTACTAATTGGAAAAGAAAACTGGGTTGCAAATGTCAATATAAACATGTTGTGGATTGGTGCGGCTGCTCACCAAATGATTTTAGAACGGATGATTGGCCTAGAATACAAAATACGCAAGATCGCCAACTATTCTTTGCGAGAAAGTTTGAGCCGATAGTTAATCAGGAAATTATTAACAGAGTTGAGCAATACATAGGTTTAAAAGACCATCATTTATTGCACAACTTAGAAGCATACTGGCAAAGTATTTACAGTATAGATGATTTAACGGCTAGTTCTGACGACATTATATTGACACATGCTGGGAGCATTGTTCGACACAACGCTAGAATTTTACTAGAGAAAGGTTGTCGAATTGAGCCCGATGTTATCGTCGAGTTAAGTTCATACAACCATGCCGACGTATATAAAGGAAATTTAATTTTACATAAAGCAATAATACACGATGGCATAGAAATATTAATAGAGACATGGTACAAGCCTAAAAAATATATGGAATTAAATTTCGATAATGAGTATTCAGAAAATGTTAAAACATTTAAAGTTAGTTCAGATTATGATCAGAAAGAAATGATGTTTAGAAACTTAGCGAATGTTTTAGGGCCATTATCAGAACCAGTTTTGCTCTATCAGTTTTCATCACAAATAGATAAGAAGAATTTAACCATTATATGGTTAGATCCTGGCGGTGTTATAGGTGATATTAACAGCATCCACGTGGATGAAAGTAATCTCACAAATTTCATTAAACCTACTTTAAAGGCGCCACTTCTGCCAGGAATTTGGAAGGTAGGATTATTTGATCGTAATAGTCTAATTGTATTAACTCGATTTCTGGTTTCGCCGCTAGAATATTTCTCAGGAAAAGAGTTAGCTCACCATGAAACAGCTATAATTCATAGCGGATCTCAAAATTCGTATAGAAATTATTCATATCTTCAACCAAACAACTTTTTGCCAAATCAAGAAGAAAGTTTGCTATTGCGAAAGATTGCTCAAGCAAATATTCAAAGAATAAATCGAGACTTAAGAGAGTGGATAGACGGACTAAATTCAGATTTTTATAATGTACTAGGGTCGTGTGTAGTGTCTAATATCGATCTCAAGGATAAAGTAACATGCGGTCATCACAAATTTGAAACTTGTGCTTCAACACAATGGAGTTCATCGTCACCCGATTCAAAAGGGTCTATAGGTAAGTTGAATAAAATAACTGGACGCCTAGAGAGAGCGTGACAAATGTTGATGATGTAATGTTACTTTTTATAAATATATATAAATACCTACCTATCTATGTAATCAGTAGTTTGACAGAAAATATTTAAGTTGGTAGGTAGATACTTAGTAGTGAAACGGGTCTGAAAGATATGATACTGTAACCCCTTGTTTGCATCAAGGTATTGTATTCATTGTAAATAGATCGATGTTGTAAATTAGGTACATAATATGATTAAGTTAGTAAATCTTTGTGCAAACTAGGGGTAACAGGTGTCTTTGACCTAATATTATTCTAGACCGCTAAACCAATATTAATATAAACTAGGTGTTTGATAAACCTTCAGTTAAAAGAAGGAAGTACCTAGCAATACCACAGAATACACATCTACATGTACCTACCTATGTATAAAATTTTAGGTACTTATATTTTTTTATTTGATTTAGGTAGTTGTGAATCATATTATTAAAGAACCTGAACTATAACAAAACATTTTTCTTTTTTATGATGACTGCGTTATTAGTGCTGTAAGTAGGTACTCGCCTGTGCCATTATATTAGGGTAAAATATTATGTTAGGTCTCAGTCCTGAATTCCACATCTGTCTTCTGATCCGCGAGTTAAATCGTGATTTTTTGGTAAAACGGTTATAAATTACGTTTAAAATAGGTAGGTGAATTATTATTTACAACGATCCAACCAACCATTTACCAATACCAAGACTTAATTAGGTACTCAAGTCATTTATCTCTAGATTCCTGAACTATTACCGTAATAGTTCAGGAACTCTACCTACTAGGCACGTAATAGTATTACGTGCCTAGTAGGTAGAGTACCTCTTCTAAAAATACTTTACTACAGGTTGTTGGTATTTAATTATCTATTCTTGAGTAAAACTCGTTAAATAGCGCGCGGCTGCGGCTGCGTGCACGAACATAGTAGGTGAAGATTGAAAGAAATAATAAAAATCAAATTCAAAAATATAATATTTAATTATTAGAGACAATATTTTAAGATTTTTAGGACCTGTTTGTTTACGATTACATTTTCATTTGAATAATTTGTTGTGTTGCTAATTTGATTAATCGATTAAAATCTTCATGTATATGAGACCTCCAAAATTTGCATCTGCCCCAAACAATAGCTGGATAATTTGGTGACGAAATACCTTGAAATATTCTTGCTATGCTTCTGCCAGAAAACGTACAATCTTTATATGAACTTATCAACGAACGGACATCACTTGTGACGCGATCAACATCTATTGGGCGTTCGTCTAATTCCATATTAGAGGGCAAGTTTGGTCTGTCAAAATAATTTCTAATCGTACTTTTTAACTCGTTTGATTTTTCTATCAACATTTCTTGCGACGATTGAATGACATTCAAAGAATAATCTCCTAATTTATGAAAAGCTCTATTACACTCTTCTAATTGATATAAGCGCGCTTTTTCTTGTGATATTACGGATTCATGTAAATCATCTAATATACTATCAAGTTCCGACGAGTTCAAATCTCCACGTGATCTAATTCTAAAGCCTAGTGTGTTAAATTCAACTTTTAAAAATGATCTTTTAGACATTCCTGCTTCTGACGTCCATTCTAAATTTTTCAACTGATATTTAGTTATTCCACTCTCCAAACCGATAGCAGCTGCAACTTCCATCACATTAAATTCTAAGACACTTTTGTTTAAAATATCAGGAGTTTTTTTACTTTCCGTTATAAGTGCCATTGCTAATGGTCGACAGAATTTTGCTGCTTCAACTATTTTTGTCGGCCCTCCATAAGATGAAATTTTACAATGAATATAAGCATTGTTTAGTAACTTTATATACTGCTTGGGATGAAGTTCAACATAGCATAATAGAGTAGCAATATTTTCTGATGGCAAATCTAACTCTTCTACCGTTATGTCCATTGGAATGCCAACTTCATGTCCTTTACAAGTATTATTAATAGGTGAATCTTTAGCCGTTATACATTCACAAGGTATAAATACTTTATTAAGTAGTTTTCGTATTGTCGGTCTATCAATAGAGTTAGCATATATATGTTTTAAAAGTTCATTCTTGTCATTATTACTGTTATTCAATATAACATGACACAATGCTAATTGACCATCTCGTCCAGCTCTTCCTACTTCTTGTACATAGGATTCAAAACTGCTGGGCATATTGTAATGTATTATACATCTGATGTTGGATTTATTTATACCCATTCCGAACGCGACTGTTGCAACTATTATTCTTAATGTGTCATCCATGAAATGCTTTTGAATCTTTTTTCTCTGTGCACCGGACATGCCTGCATGATATGCTTCTGCAATGTAAGACATTCTTTTTCTTTTACCATTCTTACTTTCCATATTGATTTTGCCTGCTTCTTGCAAGCAGGACCTAAGTACTGCAGCAACCCTTTCACATTCATCTCTTCTTATACAGTATACAATTATAGAATTGAATGAACTTATTCTTTCAGATTTTAAATATGACACTAAAGCTTGGTCTTTGTCTTTTTCTATAGAAACAGATAACCATAGGTTATCTGGTAAAGCCGGATTTGTTATAACTCCATTCATTCCATCAGGAATATTGATATGACTGATTATACTTTTTATAGCCGTTTGACTTGCTGTGGCTGTAAGTCCAAGTATGCACTTAACATTTAATTTTTCACGTAGAACACGACATATCATTAAATAACTGGGTCTAAAATTATGACTCCATTGTGATACACAATGAGCTTCATCAATACACGCAAATGCAATTGGAGGTAGTGATTTGAATAAACCTGATAGTCCATTAGATGTGTCTCCCGATACGAGGGCTTCTGGTGATATGAGAAGTATATTAATTAGCCCTTCTTTTAAGCACTCTAAAATCTTTCGACGTTGTGTTGGTGGTTGATTTGTATGGTAACACCCTGCCTTTAAAAATTCTGGAACATTTAGAACTTGATCTTCCATTAAAGAAACCAGTGGAGAAATTACTAATGTTATACACTTATACTTTTGGCTGTACATAAAAGCAGGAAGTTGATAACAAAGAGATTTTCCACCTCCAGTAGGCAAAATAAGCAATGTTGACATACCACATAAGATGCGTTTTATTGCTGTTTCTTGACCAGGCCGAAATGATTTGTGCCCAAATTTGTGAATAGTTTGGTACAAGTCAGTTGAATCACTTTCTTCTACACTGCTGTAAACAGGTTCAACATTACCATACAAATCCTCGTTTGCAGATTCTGCTAAAAGCTTCATGAATGAATCTGGTATGTGACTAGATTGACCTATTGACTGGACAGTCTCATGCAGCTGCTCTGTTAATGTTGCTCTATTAGAAGGTAATTCTGACACATATTTTTGCATATCTTCTAAAGTGGGCATGTTGTCATTTTCATTGTAACTATCTAACGGCAATAGTACCTCTCCTTTTTGGGCTGGGCAGTATCTAGCCATATGACCATTCCCTCCACATTTGAAACAAGCTACTTTCCCACTTTCAGGAAATTCCATTCCACCATGAAGACTTTTTTTATTCTTCCATTGTTGCTTTTTGTACTTAGAATAATTCAAACTTTTTTTACCCCTTACAAATACCTTTTTCTCTATGTTAATTTTAATAAAGTTATCATTGAGTGTTCCATTCTTAATCTTATTAGCTAATATATCACAGTCTTTAGACACATTGTTCATATCAGATTTACGATTGCTGATTACAGTGCCTACCTTGTCAAGAATATTGGACACTTGTGAATGCCGAGGATGAATATCTTTTTCCATCTTGAAAGGAAGATATTCACTGATATCAGGTGGTTGCTGCTCATTGTGTTTGTCATTCTTTTTGGTGGATTTTATTTTAATGTTGCTAGTTTTTGATTTGTGGTTCATTTCATAATTCATATTTTCTACAATTGGGTCCTCATGCCTGTTATAAGTTTCAATATTAACATTTTCTAATTTTCGTTTTTTAAGAGCTGGTTTTAACTTGTCTATCAAAACATCCTCTCCTTCGGACTCACTATTTTCAACATAATCATTGGTCTTTTCTTTTGCATTGGGAATTTTAATATTCCTTAAGCCAAATATTTCCTGTTTAGGCTCATGATTATTATCCGATATTTGTGAGAGTCCTGTGGCTCTTGCAATCCAAGATTGATCCAATTGTCTTGTAATGGCACATGTTGTATGACTTACACTAAGAAAATCTGTAGATACAGGAATAGTTTTAGGAGAGACTGGCTTTTCAGTTATGGCAAATGAGTGGTCGAAGCTCACAATGTCCCTCATGGAAATATCATCTTCATCAAACATTTTCTCATTATCATTATTGAAATCTTCAATATTTTGTGTTGTTGTTTGTGATTTTGATGATGTCAGCTTTCTAGGGTTTCTTAGAGCAAATGTACGATTTTTAAATAATTTCTTTGATAGATTTTCAGTAAAAGGGGTAAGTGTTTTAAGGTTTTGGGATACATCAGTAGTTGATAACAATTTCTCCAATTCTTGACCAGTAGGTAGGGTTGGTAAATCAGGCTGTGGGCTCAGAGATTCAGCGAAAGAGTTTTCTAATTGTTGAACAGGTTCCAGGGAGATTATATCTTCATCTATATCACAGGTAGAAAGTGAATTTTCAAGAGCGGCACTTTTCAATTGAAAGTATTTTTTGTAAGCGTATTTTATGTTAGATGGTGCTTCCTTTATGTCAAATTTTGTAGGTGTACGGGAATGTGTTAATTTGAATTCTTTTTCCCATGTTTTGACAATTAACTTACATTTCATGTAAGCTTTGTCTTTCTTCATTTCTTCGATAATATCCATTGTATCACTTAGTCTCCGGCATAGATTGAGGTAATGATTCTAGGTTCTTCTAGACTTGGGCGGTATACTACGCTACTTTACATGTTACACGCACGATACAAAAAGTTATTTGAAATCGCGTTGCGATCGTTACTGTTTCAGTACATGAACGTAAGTAGAAATCGTGAAAAAACTTTACTATTATTGACATTAATGACAAATAAATAATTCCCTCGCAAATTACACCTTTGACAGAACCCAGAAACTGACAGATATTACAAATCGACATTTGACAAATCTGGAGTTCATAGACTACACAGGTTCTTCTTCTCTTTTTACAAAAATAATTATATAAATTATGAAATATTAATGCATTAAGATTAGGAATGCCTGTCAGACCCACTATTAGTGGTATTATTTATGGCAATATTTAGTAATTAATAGCAAGGACAAATATAATGAATAAAATTGGATGATGACAGTGATAAAGATGGCGGATGTCATTCGACTACACATGTTAAACGTTCTGTAACTCTGATGTGATAACAGCTGCAGTAATTTTTTTTTTTTTTTAACGAAATGAGCGAAATGATGATATTTAATGGAATAAGATGAGGAATGGCATCACCTGCGACTAGCGCGAGTATTTCGCCAATGTCAAGTAAATAAATAGCAAGGACAAATTCAATAAATACACATTATAAATAAAAATGGATAATGACAGTGATAAAGATGGCGGATGACTATCAGCTGCAGTAATATAACCGATTAATCCTCAGATAAAGTATAGACTAGATGGATTACAATAAGCTGAACAAAGTCACCTATCTTTTACTTTACACTGGCATATGGCACAATTTCATGTGATAGAAAGAGATAGCGATAGCCTCTTCTGACCGTCTTTAAACGCTGCGCGCCACCAGCCGGAAGACGCCATCTTGGTTGTTATCCAGCTGGTTAACAGACGTTTCTGCCGATTTTGTCTGAAATATTGTTTCATAGTGAATAATATTGTGATTTGAGTGTGGTTTACAACATAGCATAAAAAATGGCGTGTACTGTGCCTGGTTGTGTTAATAGAGTGGGTGTTTTGACAGAAAATAATGCAAAAGTATCCTTTCATCGGTAAGTAAATTCAATGAGTATTACTTGATATAAAGTATTATAAGCAGCAAGTGTTATAAAATGTGGCCTACACATTAAAGTAAAACGATCCAGCAGCTAATCCTGCTTGTGTCTATTTCCAATTCTGTATGTTTAAAGAAAAACAAATTAAATTCATTAGTTTTGACGTTTTACCTACGTCGTAGGGATGTGTCATCTTATTTTCTAATATTATCGATAATATCAATACAGCAGTACTATAGTACTGCTAACCACACCTGTAAATTGAGAACCGATAACCACCTGGGCTTTCCCTTATTTCGTGTTCGGTGGGAGTAAACATGCAGAAAATAAAAAAATCACATAGTTTTAAAATATTATCTTGAAACTACCCAAAAAGTATCTGTGAACGTACTTACAAATGGAGAGATACTTTAATTGAGCCAAAAAAGATTAGTGTTCAATGGATAACCTCGGGTAATAACTAATACAACTGTCACCTGGCATTGGTTTGACAAAAACATTTTAATCCTACTAATATTATAAATGCGAAAGTTTGTGAGTATGGATGTATGGATGGATGTGTGAATGTATGTATGTTTGTTACTCTTTCACGCAACAACTACTGAACGGATTTGCATGAATCTTGGCACATAGGTAGATCACACCCTGGAATAACATATAAGCTACTTTTTATCCCGAATAATCCCGATAGTATTTTCCCGTGAGACAATAATCGAACACCACGGGGTAAGGGTAGGGGTAGAGTTGCCAATTATACTGTTAAAAACAGTATCATACTGTTTTTGTCTTGTTTATACATTATACTGTTCAATAAAAAAAAGTATCCAAAAATAATGCCAAAAATACTATTAGTATTATAAAAAAAAATAGTACTATGAACCAAATTTCTTAAATGAACTTAAATTTTTACAGGTTTCCTGCAGACATTGAATTAAGAAATATGTGGATAACCAATGTAAGAAAAGGTGATAATTGGAGACCCACACAATATACAAGAATATGTTCTGCACACTTTGAAGTTTCTTGTTTTCGTGAAGGTTACGATCGCAGAGTGCTCCATTCCCATGCTGTGCCTACAATATTCCCAAAACTGCCTGCGTCTTGCCAACCAGTAAGTATATAAATAAACAAAATGTTTTTAAAATAACGACCCTAATGGTCGAAAAAAAGAGTTATAAATTAATAACAAAAAATAACTATGTATGCAGTAAAAAATAATTAATAACTGCCCTATATATGAACTAAAAAGAGATATGTATTGCCTCTTTAAGTACCTATTTATACTTGTACTCTCAAAAGTTGCCTCCGTGTCCTCCGGCTACATGTGATGTGATTATTTTATAACAGTTTATTTAAATGTTTTAGTTCATAAGCACAAATATAAGTTTATAACGTATGTGTACAGAATACTAGACTCAATAGCATTGCAATATCATGACATGATACAGTAAATCAAGAAATATTCATCAATTATTTTTTTTTAGAAATTACCATCTAAGAGAAAATTGGTTGCCAAGTATGATGATGCAGTTCCATCAACATCCTCAGCTTATAAAAATGAAGTAAGTTAACCACACTTGTAAAATAATTGTGGTTATGGTATTTGTGTAAAATCTACTATAATTTCTCTCCACTTAACGACTATTCTCTATAACGCTGGAAAATGCTCAGTCTGTTTAGTGTCGTAAAATAGAGTTGACACTGTATTTTCAAACAAAAAATACTAAATACTCCCTAGTGTAATTTGTACCTCTGCTGCCCATATGGCTTTTCAAATCAAAAGGCAGCTAACTAAGTCTTTACCTTATAATCTAGGTACATCAGTATTAAAAAATAAGGTTCACAACAACTCCTATATCGTCCTTTTGATGTGAATAGATGTCAATAAATATATTTCGGAAAGGCTTAGATTATTCTTTGTTCACGTTTGCAACTTTTTTTTTAGCTTCGTTGTACCCTGCCGAAAGTGAGTCGCATGACTCAAACAGAAACAACTGATACTAAAAACGATATTGAAAAAAAATTGGAAAAGGCAAAGAAGTTAGCGCAGCATTATAAAACTATAGCCATAAGACGTGGCAGAAATTTAAATAATGCCCAGCGTAAGTGTAATAGACTTGTGAAGAAAAAAGCAGATATGGAGACAATTATCCAAGCATTACATCAAAAGATGGAAGACGAACATGTCGAAATTTTGAGGAAATATGCGCAAGATCGGATGTTTTCTTACACCTGATTAATCATTGCTATGACAATTGCATATTAAACAATCATTTGCATTTGATAATCTAAGCCATTGTAAATTATTATTTAAAAATACGCATTAATCATGAATGCAAAAAGCCTTCTGCACCGGGCGGTGAAATTGTAAGAAATTTCTATAACAAACTTGTTCTTTTTAAGGGTCAATAAAACTGATTATTTTTTGTGTTTGTTTTATTTCATTAAATATCACGGCATTAAGTGTTCAGTGCTTTAGATGGCACATTAATTGGTATCGTAAGATGACAGTCACAAAGCAATGATGATATTATATATCTGGGTAATATTAGGCACTCGTACTAGCGCCATTCATCATTTTATTCTTTTTTTTTGCTAAATCAGTAAATTACCTGTATGTGTTTATGCAATCACATTACATTATTATGCATTTGATAAAGTAAAAGATTGCGGTAATCCATGCTTCCCTACTTAATGTTATAAATGTGAATGTAAGTTTGATTGCTACGCTTTCACGCGAAAACTACTTAACCGATCATCATGTAATTTTGAACACATATTCTTGGAGGTATTAGAAGTAACATGGGATAGTTTTATGAAAAAAATTATTTTTTTTACGTTTCTTCGCGGATGAAGTCGCAGGAAAAAGCTAGACAACAGTAAATCTCTTAATTGTCTCTGGATCTCTTGATAAAAAGTGATTCCAAAAATACTACAGGTAACATACACTAGTCAACAATGTGTCAAGTACCTACTGTTTTAAATATAAATAAATATAAAAAAAAAAAAAATATTTTTGACGATTTCAAATTGTGGATAAAAATACGCAGGCTATCATTCAGTAAATAGGAAAAAACTGCAAAGAAACAACAAGTTTTTTTTTTTACCGGAGTTCTTTCTAAAGGCCACAGATAATATAATACACTGGATTTTATTATCTGTAGCGCTTGTTTCGACCAATCAACAAGCGCCACAGATATTATAATCCTGTGGATTTCCGTGCCCCGCGACAGGAGCAGGACACGGTGCAGTGTGCCAAGGGCCTAAGTGATTCACCCATTTGTTGTTATAGCGGCAACAGAAATACATCATCTGTGAAAATTTCAACTGTCCAGCTACCACGGTTCATGAGATACGCGCATGAAGTCGCTGATAAATTGCTAGAATTTTATTTTTGGTTAATTACAAAGAATATTCAAATTTCCCGCGCATTTCGATTTTCTATATCGACAACCGATGAAAACATCACTAGGCTATATATATCTATAAGTAAGAAGTATATAGTCAAAGTGGCGACATTTATTTGTTTTAAACCCACTTGAGACTCTATTTCTTTCTCTTTCAAGCATATGATGTTTTGTTTATGTAAAAATGAGAAAGATATACGTTCTGAGTTTTGCTTAAATGTAATCTATCTAGTATATACTTTATCTGAGGATTAATCAATCTCCATCGTGTCTTCGCCACTACGTTGACGTTGGCAGAATCACATTGGGCCTGACTGGCTCAATGGAGAGGCCATTATACAAAAAAATAATACTCTGTGTTAAATAGAAAAAATCGGATACTACGTTTATGTCGTAGTATCCGATTTTTTTAATCTTAGGAAAGCTGTTATAGATTCTAAGGAATATATTATAATACTCTGTGGGAAAGCTATTTGAATTTTAAGTCACTTGATGAAGTTACTGGGCAATTTGTATTATTTTAATACATGTGATGATGCCTGTATTCCCCGAAGGGGTAGGCAGAGGTGCACTGTAGTGCGCCCACACTTCGCCGATGTATTTTGGTCCCAATGTAATAGGGGGCGAGCCTATTGCCATTATACCGGGCACATTCCCCCTCAATACGAGAGAGATTTGGGCCATAGTCCACCACGCTGGCCCAGTGCGGGTTGGTGAACTTCACACGCCTTTCTATAGACGTGCAGGTTTCCTTACGATGTTTTCCTTCACCGTATAATTTAAGCTATTTCTTTTTTTACGAAATGAATGAAAGGAAAGGAGAATGAAAATATCTCCATGGTGAGGAATGGTTACACGCGGTGTAAATTGAAATTGCCTGAAATAGACAGAAAATAACAAATTACAAGTAACTTTTTTTTTCATTTTTACGGGTCATGATGTCTATCGAGATCAAATTACACTGAGTATTATTGTTTTAAAATCAGTCGTATATATAATAATGATTTGTCCCATCTTTATCAAATGCATCGACCACTATACAGGATGTCCCACGGACATGGAGGGAAAGTACCTTAAATATTGTAGATGGAAAATTTTACTTAAAGAAGACATTATTTGAATTTAGAAAACAATTTAAACTGCATTCATAGATATTTAAATAAATACATGGTTGCACCGGGAATCGAACCTGTTACTCGGGAAAAATAACTGTAGCCTTATCATACCGATCTAAAGGCTTCATCATAAGGATTATTTTATGCTAAATAACATAGTGTCCGAAATAAAGGGAAGATCATGAATTTAGTTTCATATGTATTTAGTAAAAAGGTGTTATTTTGATAGGTACTACAAATCATCAATTTTATTTATTTATATAGATGTGTAATTATTTATGACCCTGCTATTAATAAGGTACTCGACATTGGCATAGATATTAAATACCCGCTTATTGCAGGTGCAGCAATTCCTCAGCTTATTCATTAAAATTTCATCATTAAATTAATTTCCTAAAAAATAATGTAGTAACATTATAAAAAAACGGTTCGAATTGAAAACCTCGTCTATTTACAAAGAGGAAGAAGAAATTTTATATCGCTCGCTCAACGAGCATACAATCAATCACCAAATTTTAGATAAGGGTTGCATTCTTCGTAAGATATCTGGCATCGTAAAAGAAATTGAGTATAGGAATATTCAGAGATATACAATACAGCTGTGACAAAATTTAATAGACAAATTGATGGAAATTAGAAACAGCAACTATCGCCGGATGTTCGCTTGATTTTTCTTGACAGATATCGTAGGGTACCGGGACCTGGCAACAGCTGACTTGTGCCAACACCACAGGCCAACACTTACGGCTGCTAAGTAATGTTTATGTAGGGTCCTGCATACTTTAGATTACATACTATACCCCGTGGCCACAGCTGAGAGCGGCGCGGCAAGCGGTGAGCGGCGAAAACAAATTGTAGACGACATATGAAGTGGGGCACAGCTACCGGCGCACAGTGGGCCCAAACTGAAAATTGGTGGACATAGGCAACAAAGTTCCAATATCGATGCGATTTTTTTTTATATGACGTGTTAAGATATTCCTGACAACTTTTATTCAGATAAAATTTCTTCTAAAGTTGATAGTTTGTCTTGAAAAAAATAAATTAGATTTTTTTGTATGGAGCGAATTACGTTTCATTTATTTTCTTCAATTGTACAAATATGTTGGGTTTGTGGCGTGAGTATATGATAGCTAGGGTCATTCTCTATCCACGAAAAAATAAATCAGCGCCGGCCATCTGCGGCTGCGCGAGTAATCATTCGGTAAAAAAAAAAGTTTTGTAAGATTTTTTTTTCCATTTAAAATAAACTCAAAGTATCTTTTTTGTCTCATTTGGCTGTTTTGACCTTCTTTTTAGTTAAATATATAGTTTTAATAGCGCATAGGAACTTATAACTAGTAATTCTGGTAGAGATTTAGTTATTATTGCATGTTATCGGTAGCACCTGCATTGTGATTGATGACTCATTTGTTTGTGCACTCGGCTAAGCGCATAACTAATGAGTCACCGAAAAATACTTGTCTCTGATTGGCTGTGTTATTATTTTAACTGCACGTTATCTATTGTTGAATAAATATCGTAATAAATTTCAGGTTATACTAATTTTGTTAATGATAGGTGAAATAATTTAAATTTGTACGGGCAAGTCGTTGATAATTATCTACATAATCAAGCGTATGTATATTATAGATTAATTTATTATTATTTATCGTACGTATGATCAATATGAAACTGTGAAGTAATTGTAGCCCTGAAAAGGGCTGTTTGTCATATTCCTAGCCCTGATGGGCTTTTGTGGGAATAATCTAAAGCCGGATCGCATCATTTCTTATTCCAGAAGTGCTAGTGGGTCCGGCAAATTTTCGGACTCTGCTATGAGGTATTCTTTTTCCTCCATAATCTCACTGTCACAGGGAGGCTCAGTAGTCTGTAACAACTGAATTGCTTCAGGCAACAACTCATTATGAGCCTGTTTCGTTAATCTAGGCCTTATGTAGGATATGTGGGGATCAGAGCTTATTAGAAGTCCATGTAGGATGTCTTCATTTGTTGCTATTCTCCCCGACTTCCGAGTGTGCCTCTCCCTGACGTTTCTGAAGTCCTTATTACGGGCTTCCAAAGCTTCTTCAGATAAGGTACCTAAAACGAATAAGTACATAACTTTTAATTTCAAAATGCAATCGAGCCAAATAATAAATCAAACTATATATTTTTTTTACTCACCGATTGGCAAAATACCAAAGTGGTTACAGATGTCTGCACCGTGCATTAGAAGTTTATGTACACTAACTGGCATGTAGTACCACGAATAGTGTTGCACGTATACATCAGCTGTTTCTCTACAGTATCTTCTAAATTTTTCACAGTCAATGTTTTTGCCTGATGATATGGCTTGTAGAATAACGGAAAATCTGAAAATCAGATTTTCGTCAATTCCCGTTATTCTGGATGATGTTTTGTAATCTTGGAAAAAGCGCCTAGCAGTATTCCCGTCATTTGTAGTTCCAAAACCCTAAAATGGGAAAACAATACTGTAATATACAATACATAGAGATTTACTACACAAAATACATAAAAAGAGCGAAAATTAAATAATACCTGTTTGACTATATCAATCAGCATTCCAGTTTGCTCACGAAACTCTTGTTGCGTGGTATTTTTTTTAGCTTGTTTCATAGCCTTATGTTCGCCTCGAGCTGACCATCGTTGAAAATCCAGATTATAAGATATATGGAGAAGACATTCCATACACCGAATTTTCATATGCAGTGAAGAAATTCCTTGTTTGTAAATTTCTTCACGAAGTGGTTTGGCAGTCAAAGCTTCTAAATTATTCATTTCGCTCGGTTTTGCCAAGCAAATGGGACACGTTGCATATGATGGTACTTCAGCAATAATATTGGCCACTTTTCCATCAATCATGGTCATATGCAATTCATGTGACACAATAATATTACCACACTGTGTAGATATTCGTTCATCAATTTGTTTTTTCATCTCAGACTCTTCAGACTTTATAAAATCAGCTGTCTCCGAAGTGAAAGTGAACTTTACTGGTCGACAGTACAGAGTTGAGCAAGGTGTGGGGTTCTCCCAAACTATATTTTCATTCCCAGATGATGGGCTAGTAGACACTAGCCGAAGAGGTACGATGCTTATCATGACTACTGATGAATCATTGAACTCTACAGCTGTGTTTGACGTCTTCTGTTTATAATTGCTCTGCGACGAAGAACCATCAAGTCCCCATTTCCAGGTCAACTTGAGTTCTTCATTTTGAGACCTATCAACAGAATTAATATCTAGTAAAATCCTCTCCACAGTGTGGTCCAATAGCGCTTGCAATTTAATGTGAGCTCCTTTTTCGGTAATCTCCATACTCTCTTGTGGAGGGTAACATCTTTTCTTAGCATTTACAAGCTTTGGATAAGATGGAAAGGCAGCACAGTTTTCTTCTTTCAGAAATTGTCGAAGAGCTAAGTACTTCCATTTCGAGAGCGCAACTGGGGTCCTACCATGAGCGCTTAATAAATAATCTTATTATTAGTGAGCTTGTAGCTATCAACACTTTTTGACATCTTAAATTCGTACCATGAGCACCCCCGTTTGCTATCATATAGTGCTGGAAAGACCGAACTACATTTTTGACATTGTCCGTGGTAAGATATGTATTAAAACACCAATCAAGACGCCCTGCGTTACGGGCGGACCAATCAGGGCCTACGTCGTTCATTTCATGAGGTCCGTTGAATAAGGTTTTTAGCCAACATTTAACCATAGACATAGGTTAAAAAATCATAGATTATTTAACTATGATAACTTAAGTTGTTCATTCAATTGGTACCACGACGCAATTTTTGGCATATTTTTTTGTCCAATTTATGTCAAATTCGCTGTCATTAAATAAGTTAGTCTCGAGCAACTTATTAGATGATAAAAATCATAGTCAACCGCCATCTTTGCAAAATGTATCACTCGTTTTTATTTGCAGTGTGAATTTTATTAAAAAACTTGGTGATTTAATGATAATTTCGTATAAAAATAAGTCCAATTAAATAAAGTGTTTCAATATCTTGTGAAGTAAGTAAAAGTTGATACTAAATTGAGTATTTATTAATGTTTGAATATTTCTAAATAACATTGCACTCAAATTATTGTCTGATTTCAGATATTGGTATCGATATCGACAACGGTGATTTCGATAACGAGGATTCTAACACAGACCGACAGCAGTGTCGTCTGCAGACGCTAGTGCAACTAAACGAGTCTCAGAGAAAATCTAAATTGTCATGGAAGCCGCATAAATTTCATTGAAGGTAAGGATAGAATGGCTTGGGAAAACATTATTCACTTACCTCTATTGCAAAACGGGAGACCATATTAATAACTTTATACTATATAAAACTCAAAAATTGTTTCTACCAATGTCCCTAATAGACTTTAAAACCATCCAACCTATGTGCCCCAACCCGCTTACAATAGAAATGCAATAATGTGAAGATGGTTTTAGCTACTAAATAAACAAAATATATTTATTTTTTTCAGCGCAGTAGCACACGCCGGGTATCCGCTAGGTATACATAGGCGGATTGACAAAAAAAATCAAAAAGGGTACTAGTGGCGAGGAAGTGGTGAGCTAGAGCTCACACGTAATCTGTCCGAGGAGTACCGAGAAGCCCCTGATAAGGAAGCTTGAAAAATTTGCAGACAAGTCGAGAGACGATAGTCAAACCTCACTGTGAACAATTATTGAAATAAACTTTAATTATGTATATATACTACTATGTTTTATTGACTCACTGTCTCCTAGGTAGGTATTTCTTTTTTAACAAATCTTCCGATTTTTTAGTGAGAAAAAAGGCTAAAATGTTATTATCACTCCAGAGCGCTTATTGATATGAAATTCTGATATGGCCTATCATCTTTAGAAATGTAACAATATCTTACAAAGACTTACTTACTTAGTAGTATATAATGTGCAATTTTGATAATTGTAAATAGTGTTAATAGAAACAAATAAAATAATTCAAATTTATTGACAAAATATAAGTAATATACAATTAAAGTTTGAGGATATTATGTTCCTTGCTGTATTTACTTAGTACTGCATTTTACTCAGTTCTTCTATAGTCTCACTCAACATATCTGGAGTCACCTGTAAAGGGCATTTTATTATCTGTAGATAGCATTTTTATAGGCGGTGTTGATTAATGGTTTTGATAGCAAGAAGTCCTGTAGGAATACTTACTACGAATTTGGACTTTCCAAATAAAAATCCTCAACATATGTAGATACTAAATCAATTATATTATTTATATAATTAGGCTTTTTGGTTATCAAGATTCGTAAATTAGAGCATATTTTCAATATTTAATTGATACGGTTTTTGTTATGACAGTCATTTTACGACTGCCAAATATTTTGACGTTTTATTATATTTTTTTCCAAATCAAAGATAAGCGAAAAGGTTGCATTGTGTTTAAGAAGTATTATACACAATGCAATCTTATATGTACCTATTAGCCCGCCATGTGTTCCAACTCCAGTATCCCAGGATCTACAGCGGTAACCAATAAAAAACCGTCGGGGTTTGATTAGACATGGTTAATTCACCAGGTAAAAGCTGATTAAACTTATTGTAATAATAGATATAACAGAACTAATTGAACGCAGTGACAATTTCCCTAATCTTAACAAAATAGTTTTTATTAGCGAGTTCAGTCTTCTTCAAGCGTCTTGACTAATTAAAAGTATGTCATGATGTTCATAATACAATTTTTCTATATTAGGAACCGTTATTTAGTTCGATATGTGCAATAAAAAATGATTGGAGAAATCTCCACTGGTGCGACCTTTTACGCATATATCACCTCCTTGTTACATACTCTTGGCATCAAAATTCGTTCGTTCTTTCAAGCCCTATAGCAATTATATCATAAAATGAAAGTTCTTCTTCTTCTTTTTTTACGAAATGAGTGAAATGATGATATTTTGATGGAATAAGATGAGGAATGCCTGCACCTGCGATATGCGGTATTTATGGCAATGTCGAGTAATTATAGCAAGGACAAATTCAATAAATACACATTATAAATAAAAATGGATGGTGACAGTGATAAAGATGGCGGATGAAAACTCATGGTACCGATAAGAAATGACGTTAAAACAATATCACTATATCATAGACGATTATAGAATAAACTATCATATTACCATAAACAAAGCAATTTCATTCATAAACCTGTTTCAATTGTATGCAGGATATATGTTGGAATCGCTTAATATAATTTATGGAAGTCAAAAAATGTGCGTAAGGCCTCTTTTAAATCAATAATTTATTTCGTATATACTATGGTTGACATGACCTACGCGTCAAAATATACGCAACCAAGCAAAACATATTTTATTTCGTGTGCTTATTTCGTCGTTTATTAAATGAAAAAGATGTTTATAACTTGTGATTCAGCGCCATTCCAACCAAAGCACTACTGCCGAAGGTTTTGAATGAAAACGACGACTCGGGGGACGGAAAGTCGCTTGCGCGATGTGTTTGTTTGGATTCGGATAATATAGGTAAGTACCAATATTGATAAATTTAAAACAAAACATTAATCTATCTCAGAATAAGAATTTATTAGGCAAAATTAATAGATATTTATATTTCAGGGTCTTCAATGCCGCCTTCACAGATGCTGGACCGGAGAATTCCACGCATCCCATTTGGTGCGAATAATATTGTTGCAGCGAGGTTTTTCTCTGGCGCAACACGTTATTATAGCAGCTTCCTTTACGATTCAAGAGTCACGCCAACACGACGTACATCATGTACTTATTTGCATGTCAGCATCCCAAGCCTGTAATAAATGTTTAATATTTATTATATTATGGTACATAGTAAATAAAGGTTCATTTAAAAAATAACTATTGTTCATATTTAGCGCCTACCTATAAGGAACGTCTGGTAGTTATTTTGAGGGGTAGCCGCAGTGGCTACCCCTCAAGTACCAAGTCCATTCACATTATGCCTAAGGATAGATGAAATAATAGTGCTTCACCCTGACGCAGAGTACATGCGAAGGGCATATACACGCACTTATAAAACCAGTTGAGTAGACATGGGCGTTTTCAGTTTTTTCCGCAAACGGTTATCTAACCGATATACAGTTTCCATATCGATATAGAAAACCGTTTTCATATATCGATATCAGCAGAACGGTTTGCAAACGTAAACATGATATTTAGATGCGAAAACTAACAACGAACGCAAACGTACACTGTACAGCTATGTTCTTATTTAAAGTTATTTATTTATTAATCTATCAATACATATACATTACTTTTTATTAGACGCATTTATTAGACTTAAGCGCTCTTTTTAAATGAGAATTTGAAATTCCCGGTGGAATTTAAATATTACGAAAACTTTTGATTGCAATATTTACACACAGCCAGACCGACGGCATTGTCCTTTTTATCAAAATGAGTCCATATATCTCACTAGCTTTGCGCGACATTTTCTATGAAAAAATCAAATTTATCTTTAATATATTTTTATTCACAAACTAAATATTAAACTCTAATAACTAAATACACACATTAAAAAATAGAAATACGAAAGAAATTCCTTTTACGTAATTGCAACGTTGCAACTATCATAAAAACACTAATCAAAATAAAGTCGAACGCACAAAACAACAAAAATATTATTACAGCCCTTTTATAATATGTATCTGTATTGTAATAACTCAAATTCAACCTTATTACTTCCTCATGTAGTTCTATTTTGTAGAGTAGGTGTCTCACTAATATCCAGTAGCCGTAGCCGCTAGCCGCCAAACGATGGACTCGAAAAACGTTATCGTAACTAGACAATAGAAAGTAAACTTTATTGCTAGTCAGATAAGGTCCACGCCGGTAGCTACGCGAACACGCTCATAACTAAAGTTATCTCTCATTCGCTTCATCCCTTTTACACCAGTGAAAGAATATGTTGTTAGAAAGAGTGGTAGCGAATAAGTTACCGTTATGACCGTTTGTGAAGTTCGCATCGATGCGTTGCAGTTTTAAGTTTTGATATAACTATAACCGAATGGATGGATATGTTTTTTGAATAAATCGATACAATAACGTTTTTGTCATATCGGTTATGTGGGATGGCATATCGATATGTTATGATAACTAACACATATCCGATATGAGTTACGTTTTGATATATCGAACCCATGTCTACAGTTGAGTTATCTAAGATTGCAGGTGTTCCTATATGTTTTACCTTCATTCTTTATTTTACAGCATAAGTGATAACCATTTTATAACTTTTGTTGCACTATAATTAGCCGAACGTATAAATTGAAAAAAATTACCTTTATTTCTATAGAAAAATGGGTACTTACAAAGATTTCTTGGACTTTGATATCATCGTGCAGGTTATGTTGATATACTTTGGGAGTCCGTAACGTTTCAAGTAGTGGAAATCCCCGGGGTACTCCATATAGTACCACTTTTGTTTTATGGCTATTTATTTCTGCGTTATAACACTTGAATCACAAATAATTTGAAAATATTATACGCAATAACCACCGTAAGCCAAATTTGAATTTTATGCATACAAACTAATGAATACACATTTAATTTGACAAATCTATGTAAACTAATACGTTTTTCTCACTTAATCTTCAAATATTATCAAAAAATGGACTATAATTTAATATTTTCAATGAAATTTGGAAATTCACAATACTAGATTTGACATTTTAGTTGTCAAAACGCATGTTTTGAATGAAATATTTGCGAGATAACATCAAAAATGCTACAAGTAACTATGGTGTTTTAGCTTGTCATCGGCCGTCATTTTCGATGGCTCATGGTACCAAATCGCAAAAAAAAAGAAACTATCATTTTAACTACTTTGTTTTAAGCGCTCATGGTAGGACCCCTGATGTATAAAGAGCTAAACATTTATCTGAAGAAACAGTACTCAAGCTCTGCTTTTTGAATAGTTGCTCGTCTACTTTGGATAGCGCATCTGGATTACTGGAAAGGTATTCGACAACTTTCGCCAGATTAGTTTTGCCGTTGTCTTTCAATTTTGTTATGTACCAGTACCGCAACTCTTCCTCGGAATTTTCTTCTACTATGGAAGTAGTACGTCTTTTTTTTTGCTTATTACTTAACTCTTCGAACGGTTTTCTGTGCTCTTTTTCTGTAGATGTTCCCGCTTCCGCAGTACATACTGCAAGAGTGGGAACATGGGAATCAATATCCTTAGGCTCAGATAAGGCTGCCTCCGAGAAGCCCATCTCACTTCTCAGGTCAACACTGCCACAAACAGGCCAGTTGATGTTTTTTTCCAACCACTTGCGATTACTTTCACGATTCATAAAAGTTTTTAGATTTCTACTTGACTCTATCCACTTTTTATTTAGATTTACACAAATAAGTCGACAGAACTCCTTGATTCGGTTCTTGTCTTCTTCAAAAACTTCGGTAGTCAAGACAGAAATGATACTTTCATATAGAAACGTATGATTTTTCAGATCACCGCCATTTCTTAATTTCACAAAAATATCTAGGTTGGTACAAAATCCAGCCATAGTTCAAATATAAAAATAAAAGTATTTCACTGTGTTTACAAATAAGCGGTAAGAGCGAAACTAGATGGACTTAATTAATGTCTTTAAATTTATAGTAAGTGTTAATTACTCAAGTTATGGACATAACAGTGAGTTTTTAGTCAGCCAATCAGAGACGAGCATTTAACAATGACTCATTAGTTATGCGCTTAGCCGAGCGCACAAACAAATGAGTCATCAATCACAATGCAGGTGCTACCGATAACATGCAATAATAACTAAATCTCTACCAGAATTACTAGTTATAAGTTCCTATGCGCTATTAAAACTATATATTTAACTAAAAAGAAGGTCAAAACAGCCAAATGAGACAAAAAAGATACTTTGAATTTATTTTAAATGGAAAAAAAATGTTCCAAATTTTTTTTTTTTTACTGAATGATTACTCGCGCAGCCGCAATTGGCCGGCGCTGATTTATTTTTTCGTGGATACAGAATGACCCTAGCTATCATATACTCACGCCACAAACCCAACATATTTGTACAATTGAAGAAAATAAATGAAACGTGATTCGCTCCATACAAAAAAATCTAATTTATTTTTTTCAAGACAAACTATCAACTTTAGAAGAAATTTTATCTGAATAAAAGTTGTCAGGAATATCTTAACACGTCATATAAAAAAAAATCGCATCGATATTGGAACTTTGTTGCCTATGTCCACCAATTTTCAGTTTGGGCCCACTGTGCGGCGACGCGAACTGCGACCGCGGAGAGACACGCGCGAAACGCGACGGCGACGGGCTGCGCGGTGCGCGAGTGAAACAAATGTACAAGCGAGTATCGAGGCGGCCACAGCTCAGAGCGACGCGCGCGGCGTCATCGGTGGACGTATTCAGCAGTTTATTCACTTGTTTCAAGGCAATACCGTGTCACTTTTGATAGCTAAAAGTTTTCTAAATACGTCCACCGCTGACGCCGCCGCGGTCGCAACTAGCCGAGCACTGGCATGCCACCGCAAATCGCGCCGCCAGTCGCGCCTCCCGTCGCGACGCAAATCGCGCCGCTCTAGCTGTGGCGGGGCCCTTAGGCTTTTGTCTGGCGGCAAGTACGTCAAATCATAGCATGCCCATGATAATACCGATGGACAAAGTAATCAAAAGAACTCATCTTTCTATAACAACATCTTTATAGGTACACTGTGTCACATTTTGAATATGTATAAGCAACAATCAAGCATTTTAAACATAATACTGTTAGCTTAACACCTACGTTCCACAAAGATGCTCATTTCCCACTGCCAAACTGAATTTAAATAAGTAATTGTGTCCTACGGCCTTATTCGGGGTCATTTAAACATATATTTGAGTAAAGTCCTTCCTTTTCTCACAGTTTCATCGCTTATTTAGGTATGTATCTTTCCGGTGTATGACAACGTGACGTATTTCCGGTGGAATTTCTGCCAGGCGACATCTACTAAAATATTATTCTTTGGCGTCTTAAATTTCAAGCAGTACGCATCGCTACTTTAAAACGCTGTTAGCGTTCGGTTTATATTGAAATAAATTCTAATTAATATGAATATTGAACATTGACATTATAACTTGTTCGAAATATAATTTTATTGTGTTGCGCGAATAAGTGAAAGTGAGTGCACGTGGCTTACGATGGCGGATAAAGACAATCTTCGTGGTGAATCCACATCAGATTCATCATCTAGCAGCTCTTCAGAAGACTGCCGAGATGACGGCAAAAGGAAGAAAAAGCAAAAGTCTTCCAAAAGTAAGCGTCATCGGGGCCAAGACAAGGTAATAAAACACCTTGCTGAACAGGTTAGTGAGATGCAACATTTTTTGTGCAACTACCCGACAATGTTTTATAATGAAGAACCATGCGCTCTAGAAGAAAATGTGGTTGATGAATCGCTGCTTGATTCTAGACCAGAATCGAACTTGCCGTCTTTGAAGTTTGATTTACGTACTCAGTTAAAAGAACCCGCAGTACCCGCTACCGCTAGTGAACATTTGACCATATTGCAGTCCCTACAACATTTTAATACGGAAAACTGGGCTAATGTTCGTTACTCCGACGTTGAGAAATCGTATAACTCTCGACCTGGCTATATCGACCTTGAGGTTAATGATGAAATTAAACCTTTTGACCGGCAAAATAATATGGCCCACTCTGAGAAATTTGTAGCTGCCGTGACACACGCACTTATTATGCAAAGTGAAGCTTTACAAGAAGGTTTCAATAAACTGATAGTTTGGGCAAAGGATACCGATTCTATTAAGCCGGATACCCTCAATGATAAAATTATTGAATGTTTTTCGGGAAGCTATCAAAAGATTTCCCATGATTGTTTGCAGCTATTGTGTGGTCGAAGGGCAAATATAATACAACAGAGACGCGATCTCTTTTTGAATAATTTTGTGAAAGATAGACTGATTCGTTCTAGTTTAAAGAAAATTCCTCCTTCTAATGAATTTCTGTTTGACAAAATTCCATTTTCTGAGTTTGTAAAAAGTAATGGTGGTGTTAACAAAATTTTTGGTTTGCAAAAGATAAATTTGGTTAATGACAAAAAGAGCTTACCCGGGTCCCAGGCGGCCTACCCTGGACCCAGTGGTTTACAACAACCGACCGGTCGCAGCCTTGCACCGTCGGCCAATTCCTATAAGATAATGCCATATAATAATAATTTAGATGCGTCTTTTCAAAATCAGTATCCGAGACAATTCTTTAATAATTCCACGGTGCCGAATTTTAGTGGCGGTAGATTTTTTTCGACCCTCTGGCAACTATCAGCTGGCAGGACCACGCTTCCTCCAGCCACAAAATTTTAGGAACGGCCCACGGCCTTCCACTTTTAAAGGAAAAGGAATGGGTAAACAAACTCGAAGATATTGACTCGAGTCAAGGGGGTTTCAGGGGGGGTTGTTTGCGAAGGTATCTGTCGGAATGGAAAGAATTAGGTGCACCCACACCCTTGCTGAAAATTTTAGAGGGGTATCGCATACCCTTCAAAGCAAGACCTCCTCTTTGTCAAACCTGGGAGATAGAACACCGCTTCCAAACCCTACCATCCCTAGAGATGGATGCAGTTATTCAGTCCCTTCTGGATCAGGATATTCTGGAATATGCCCCCGAGACACCGAGTTTTATTTCCAATCTATTTTTAATTCCCAAAGCAGATGGAAGCACACGCCCTATTTTCAATCTCAAAAGGCTCAATGTATTTTTAACGGTAAAGAAATTTCGTCTAATTTCTGTGAATCGGGTTCGAGACTTTTTACAGCATCAAGATTGGTTGATCAAAATCGATCTGACGCAGGCTTATTATCATTTGGGCATCGCTTCCGCTCATCGTTGTTTTCTCCGTTTGTCGTACAGAGGCCAACTGTTCCAAATGACCTGTTTACCTTTCGGACTAGCCTCAGCACCGAAAACCTTTGCAGCACTGACAAACTGGACGGCGGAGATTTTCAGGGAGAAAGGTATTCGAGTAGTAGTGTTTCTAGACGATTACTTATTGGTAGCTCAGAACAGGCAAACTTTAATACGTCACAGAAACCTTGTTCTTCAGACACTTCGACAATTAGGTTGGCACATAAACTACAGCAAATCGATCCTAGTTCCTCAGAAAGCGTTAGAGTATTTAGGACTGATATGGGATCCATGGCTCAATTTAGTGTCGCTACCGGAAAAGAAAATTCAGCGTCTACTAGAGGACATATCGAGGGTTCTTCGGGTGAAAAAGGCTACGTTGCGCGAAGTTCAGAGTATTATAGGTCAGATGAATTTTGCTCGGTTGGCGGTACCACTGGGGCGGTTAAACTTCCGTCAGTTGTTAACGCATTGCAATGTCCTGTTGAAGCTCCAGTCGCTGAAGGCCTTTTATCTGACACCCCAGGTAACACAGGAATTAATTTGGTGGATGCAGCATTGTCGCGACAGGTCGTGTCTGCACCCGCCGGCGGAAAAGAATTTTCTGACCACCGACGCAGCAGATTCTGGTTGGGGAGCAGACTTAAATGGCATTCACTTGAGCGGGGGGTGGACGGAGCAAGAAGTTCAACTACATTCGAACCACAAAGAAATGTTAACGGTTTTGAAAGTGTTGTTAGAATACGGTCACACTCTCTCCCAAACGTCCCTTTTATTGCAGTGCGACAACAAGGCAGTAGTGGCTTATTTGAAAAAAGAGGGGGGGAGCAGGTCGAACACACTCATGAATTTAACGTATCAAATTTTTCATGTATTACACAAGTACAACATTTACGTCATACCCCACCACATACCAGGGAGGTACAACAATATAGCGGACAGTTTGTCCCGTCAGTCGATGCCATCGGAGTGGCATCTCCTTCCCAGTATAACGAGAGTAGTCTTTGCAAAGTGGGGTATCCCGGAGGTCGACCTATTTGCGTCCAGCACGGCTCACGTGGTTTCCCGATATGTGACACTAGACCAGTGCGATCGACAGGCGTGGAGGCACAACGCTTTTGCAATAACGTGGAACTTCCAGATAGCATGGGTCTTTCCGCCGCCGAACCTAATGCCACGAGTACTAATGCAATTGAATCGGGCAGTAGGTATATTTTTAGTAGTGGCTCCGAGGTGGCCTCGAGTTTTTTTGGAGAGCGGACTTGAAAGCTCGAGCGACGGCGCCCCCGTTCCTACTCAACAGGTTGGAGAAGGTATTATTGGACACAACAACGGGTCGACCACCACCGCGGATCGAAGACCTGACGCTCGAGATTTGGAGATGTGGGGGTGGACAGAGTCTATAGGTGATTGGACTGACGAACAGAAAATCTTACTCCGAAACGGCTGGAGGTCGTCAACTATAAACACGTATAAGCCAGCTTGGCGTAGATGGTTGGCTTGGTGTGAAAAGTTAGGGGTAAGTTTTTCTAACCCTGCGGGAGCAGACTTGGCAAAATTCCTAGCGGATTTACATTTGAAAGAAAATTTGTCATATCGTACTATTTTACTCCACAAGTCTGTGGTGTCAACGCTTTGCAATGCTCAAAATGAATTTCGATTAAGTTCGAATATTTTGGTAAAGAAAATGCTTAAGTCTATAGCCTTAAAGACTCCAAAAACACGGCCGGGTCCCATATGGGACACTAATTCTTTAGTTTTATGGTTGCAGGGGAGAACAGTTGCAAATCAAAGTTTGTTTGAAGTATCGCGGATGTGTGCAGTTTTATTACTGTTGTGTTCAGGACGGAGAGTCCATGATCTTACTCTTTTGAGTGTTTCAGAAGAACGATGTTTTATTAATGAAGATAGCATCATTTTCTGGCCACATTTTGGCTCAAAAACTGATTCAGAAAATTATATTCAATCAGGGTGGAAGCTTTTAAGTAACCCGCGCCAGCGGTCAATTGATCCTGTCTTGTGGCTTAAGCAGTTAATAGACGTTGGAAAGTCTCGTCGTGCGGCGTGTTCTAGTGACAGGCTGTTTGTAACCGTGCATGGACAGGCCAAGGCCGCTTCGCGGACTGTAATAGCTGGTTGGGTTAAATCTATTTTGAAAGAAGCAGGTATTAACACGACTCCAGGTAGTTTTCGTTCTGCAGTTGCTTCTCGAAGTTGGCTTGATAATGAATCATTGGAAGTAATTATGTCACGAGCAAACTGGAGATCAGGGAACACTTTCAAAGGATTTTACAGAAAGGAGTTGAGGAGTAATCAGCTTACTGTAAATGATAAATCATTAAGTCATTATTTCCAGCCGGTACAATAATAAAGCCGGTAATAAATTATATGTTTATGCAAAAAATGGGTTTCATTAATCTATTGATTACAGAACATTATAAGAAAATTAAGTAAGTAAATATTATGGAGTAATTGGGTATGTATCTTTATTTTATTAGAATTATTACTTATAATAATATATTTTTTTTTTTTTTTTATTTGTAGTAATTGTTGTCTGATCTTATTTTTACATTTATACATTTATTCACATTGGCGTCTGGTTTTACCAGGCGATAACAAACAATGCCTCAAATATATGTTTAAATGACCCCGAATAAGGCCGTAGGACACAATAGGAGCGTTTTACATACCATAAAACGCTTGTTGTGTCCGGAGACTTATTCGGGGTCATACTTTTTAACCCTGCCTGGTTATATTATTATAACTAATAGAACATTTAAAGCTTTCAGTCATTTGAGGCCGCAATGAATAATATTTTAGTAGATGTCGCCTGGCAGAAATTCCACCGGAAATACGTCACGTTGTCATACACCGGAAAGATACATACCTAAATAAGCGATGAAACTGTGAGAAAAGGAAGGACTTTACTCAAATATATGTTTAAATGACCCCGAATAAGTCTCCGGACACAACAAGCGTTTTATGGTATGTAAAACGCTCCTATTAAAATCCAAAATCAATAATTTAAATAAATTAATAATATAATCGAGGTCCTAAAAATATAAGTAGGTAGGTACGCCGTAAAAATCAACCTATGCAATTTAAAATGGGCCCAACCCAACCGGGCTAGAGACTAGAGCAACTTAATTTTATTTTACTTTAGCATAAACTTCAATTGCTTCCCCATACCGAGGATTCGCGCGATACATTATAGATCTGTGGTGGTTACGTAGGTACATTGCTTGTGTCGATTGGAATTTGTCGGAATACAAAATTGGTACAAAATTTTAATATTAATATGTAATGATGTTTTTGTTTCCCAATGGAAATATTGGAATCCATCTGTTTTAATTTTACTTATACCCTATTAACTCGCACCGTTGTTTTTACTTTCTCTGTGATTCGCAGCTGCTTATAATAATCTAGGTACGTAGTAAAAATTGTTCATATATCGAACTCTGTAAGTAAATCGAGTATTTACATTTAGAACAACCAATTACCAATACAACAATAACAGCCTTCTCGTATTGCTTACAAAAATAAAATCCCACTTTATAAAAGTGCAAGTAGAAGCTGGGAACCTTTACAGAAGTATATTTCCTTCTACTCATTAAACATAATCTATGTAAATAACAGATACTATTAGTAACGGTATATTTATATTAAAAATCGGGTGACATACATGTCACCGACAATAAATATACATTGCACAAACGGAGAACATTCACGCGTCAATAATTAGTCTAATACACACATGAAATTATATTATAAGTACTTCTATCTGATTAGTTAACAATGAACACAGGGGTTAGACGGATAACGACACGTAACTGTGGTACTGTGCTATATTTCGTTTCAAGATATCAGCACACAAACCGAGTACTCGTTCAAATCTGTAAAAAATAAAAATCATTATAACATTCTAGACTCCTAAGGTCTCCTACATCAGACTCAGATATTTTTCTGTATTCAGTATTCATTTATATTGTGACGTCATAGCTGTCAATTCTAACCAGTTAGGTAGGGTGAGCAAAACAAGATATTTTTTAAATAAAATATATTTGCAAAGGTTGAGTGAAAATTGCACTCAGTCGCACGACGAAGCACACTAACAACGACAAACTGGCGACTGGCGTCCTTATTTTCTTTTCTTTAATAATTTTGGCATGGCTTCTGGGCCTTTGCGCCAAAAATGAAAATAAAATAAAAGTTTATGGTATGGTTTAAAAAAACTAATTATTACTTTAAATAATTAAATATTATATTATGACAATTTACTACTAATGTAACCTTTTTATTTAAATTTGATGTAAGACTATTATTATTGATACGCAAATAAGTTTTTTGCAAATCATACTTTTCAAGTGTCATTTGGCAGATAGAGGTTATTGACATTCCTATTCTTATTTGAATCGCATAGTATGTACTACGTACCTTAAGTGCGGAGTGCATCAGGTCTAACCGTTCTATAGGACTTCAGCAACCACTCGGAATGAATTTCCTATAAGGATCGGCAAGAAACTCCATCGCATCCGTAAGAATAAAGAAAGCAACGCGCTCACCTCGCCCGGTCGAGCTTGACGCACTTGAGCGGCCCCATGGCGCGCACGGTGGCGGCGCGCGGCCGGTCCAGCAGCAGCGCGATCTCCCCGAAGTAGTCGGAGGGCCCGAGCCGCCCCACCTCCACCTCCCCGCCCGCCTCCTCCGCCGCGCCCGCACACGCCCCGCGCTGCTGCAACACCACGGCCGTCCCTGCCGCACGCGTACACATCTCAATCGGAAGTAGAGATGAAACGGATAGTGGTTTGGCCGGATACCGGATATTCGGCAAGCTACTAGGCCGGAGCGCCGGATATTCGGCCCTGCGATTATCGCCTTACATTACGCTTCTTAAAGACATCTCAAATCGATCGCAATCAAGACCCATACATATGGTGGTCAGTTAATTTGCTACCCGCAGTTGTCAAGAATTTATCTTTCAGCACCTGGGAGTAGTATACGAAGCCAAGCAGAGTCGCCTCTTACCAACAAATCCGGAAAATTCATTTACCACAATTTGCCAATAGTTAATTTTGAGTAGGTACCTACTAAACTAATTAATAAAACAAATATTTTTGACGTGCGATTATAAAAATAAACGGTGTCCTAACCTATTGTGGTACGATTTGCACTGTGTAAAATGATGAGATTTTTTTTTGTATTTTACTCGTCGCCGCCGTCCGCGGCACGTGTTGATTGATCCTCCCGACACGATCACCGCTCTCCTCGACCCGGGCGTTGAGAGGGCCACCAACACACCTACACCAGCCTCAAACAGACACCGATCTCGCCGGCGAGGTCGAGGAACCCCCTTTTCCGCTCGTAGGTGCATCATTGCACCTAGAAGTGCAGTCACTACCTCTCCCCTCACGGTAACTGCCCAAGCCGAGGTCGTGCCCTCTGTGGCGCCCTTGAGCTAGTTGCCACCCTTTTTTCCGCCCTTAAGGCCTTGGTTGGAGTGCACTCTGCGCTCGCCACTTCTCCGGTAAAGCTGTAAAGGCCACCTCACGGCCAACAGTGTAAGTCCTTCAAAAAAAAAAACCAACATGATCGTGTAATTCACCTTCAACAATGATATAGAAGTCGTTTCCGGGCTCTCCTTGGCGAACTATAGTTTCGCCATCCGTGAACGACGCGGGTTCCAGGGCGTCTGCGACCGTTAATCGTTCCCATTTTTCTAAACTCTCTGAAATATATAAAAAACACCGTAAATCACAATCAAATTAATTTATGTATTTTGTAAAGAGTAAGTAGGCGATTTCGTTGTTGGCTCTTCTCAGTGGAAGAAGCATTTCGAACCAGTTGTATATTTTGTTAGTTCAAAAGTAATATAACGGTGTGTACCAAGGCCTTTATGAAGAAACAATGGATTGATTACCAAACTTTAATAAATGTCAACTGAATGCCTTAAGCAAAAGAATTCATATTTGTATGTATATGGTCTAGAAAAACCATGTAGAATGAAAATGTGGACAAGGGAGCTTTTTCCCTTTTATTATAAGTGCCACAGCTAAAATAAAGACCCTCAAGGCCGTTCTTTCGGAACGAATATACACTTGGTTATATCTTGGTCTGTACATTGAATATATTTTTGAAAACATGGATGCATACGCATTTTTGATAGGTATTCTTGTCTGTTTGACAGAGCATCACCTTAAAACTTGATACTATATCAATGGACTTGAAACATGGGGTACAAATGATCACACAATGACTGTGTGGTCCCCAATACAGTGCCAGCAGATGAAAATATTAAATCACAAATTTTAATTAGTCTTGAAAATAATTATATTGAAAGAACGATAGTAATACCTAGTATGGAGACCCGGGAGAGGAACTCGTCGTACATGCGGCGCTTTCGGATCGTGGAGCCCATGAGGATACGGCGGTAGGAGTCGCGGTCCAGCCCCCACAGCTTGAGCGGCGAGCGCGCGCGGACCGTGGCAGCGCGCGGCGTGCCATAGATCAGCGCCAGCTCTCCGAACCCGCCGCCCTCGCCGATAACCGTCACCGGCTCGCCGTTCACTAGCACCTGCACCGATACATTACCGAAATCTCGACTATACTTTACATTAATTCCACCTCAATGCTTAAGGTGGATGTGTAGAATCACCCTGACCCTATACCGTAAATCAGTAGTTATCTACATAAGTTCTTCAGCCACGTCTGCCCGCGCTGGCAGCTATCAGCATGATTCTAAAACCAGTTTAAAGACCGACACGCCGACAGAATATAAAGACGACATACATTTGTTATTATATCAGTTCTTCCCTGCCACATCGCTGATGGGCGTTGACATTTATCAGCTGTCAGAGCATTAAAAATACGTTCCACAGCATACCTCGACTTCACCAGAATCTATGATGTAAAAGTTGTCTCCTTCGTCACCCTGCCGGATGACCGTCTCGCCGGGCAGACACTGCACGGAAAACATGGCGTCGAACATATCCGCGCGCTCCGACTCGTCCAGATGTGTGAAGAGGACGTTCGATGCGATCGCACGAGATAGAGCACCCATTGTTTTGTAATCTTTTGGCACCACCTGATCAAACACATTTCATTGTATTTTTTTTTATCTAACTAGCTGATGCCCATCGGTTATCGCGACCAAAAGTGATCATGAATTTCTGATCCCGTTCCCGCAACCCACGGGAACCTATGCCAGGGATAGATTTATAATAGCTTTCCAATTACTGCTGGCCATTTTTAAGTATTAAATTGCATATAGTATGTTATCCTTAAGCGATAGACATATGCCATCGCGGACTTTTTTGTAGACCTATATAAGAAACATAATTCCACCAAACATCATTTTGCTATATCTCAAAGGGTTTAAGGGCAGCGTTTTCGTTGAAAGCTCCCAGACGGCTTATATTTTTTTCGAAACCTCCAACAAATATAATTATATTTTAGCTATTGTAAACAAGAACTTGACAAATTATATACTAAAACCTTCCTTGAGAACCACTCTATCTATTGGTGAAAAAAGCATGAAATCGGTGCAGAAGTTTTTGAGTTTATCGCGAACAGACAGACAGACGCGGCGGAGGACTTTGTTTTATAATATGGTAGTGATGATATTTGGTAACTCAATGTTAGTTGAGCTCGTAACTGTCATAGAAACATGCAAGAATTACGAAGTCTGAAATACAGATTATGTGTAAAGAAAAGATAGATAGAGTCAGAGGAACCAAGAGAAGTTTGATGTATTATTGACATGTCATATCACACCAATATCACCCATGCATGCCTATCGCCTATGTACATATATTGATATACTGGGCGGGCACAGTCCCCAGTCATTGCAAGGGGATTCGGGCCATAGTTAAGGAATCTGGCCCGAATCTCTTTCGAATTCAGAGGGGTGTGCCCGATACATAGGCAATAGGGTCGCCGACCATACCATCGCGATTCGAGGACAACATAGATCGGAAATCGAAACATATATCTGTGTCGACGACGTTGGATGGGATGGGGTGGTCACCAACTGAGATGTATGCATTTTGTTAAAAATTTAAATGTAAAAACAACACAGGCAAAATACAATTCTAACTATAATTAGTAATAACTTTATTTTATTTATATGGTGTCACACAAATGTTATAAGGATAATATCCACTTGTTGTTTATTTTTCCTGTTTTAAGCATGTGCCACAACTTCAAGTGCAATTAAATTATAATAAATCGCTATAAGGGATGTACCAATTTTATGCTTATGATATTTTATTTCTAAGCATTGTAAGTAATAGCCTAATAGGGGTGAGACTATTGATTATTGCCAACATCAGGCATAATCTCCCTCAATACCAGGCACCACACTGGCTGTTATGAATTGGCAAACTTCTCATGTCTTTCAAAAGACGTATTTATTATCACCTATGTTAATCTGAAAGCAATGGGAATCAAAATATGACCAAGCCAAAGCCTATTTGTTTGAGCCCATTCCTTATCTCAAAGCAGGTCATAAAGGCCTGTGCAAACTGGGGCGTCAAGATGCACGCCACAATGTTTTAATCCCCTTATTTAATTAAATTTATTACCTTCTTGACATAACTGGTGGCATCTTCTTCAGTCACGGGCTCAGCGCTAATACCGCCTCTCCTGCGTGGAGGCTGCCCACCGGGTACAGGCAGCGGAGACAGCTCCCCGTCTGCCTCGCCCTCAGACGCGGCCGCCGCCGCCGCCGCTGCCTTCACTTGTTCCTTTTAACAACAGTACACTATACAGCATAAAATTAACTAGTTACTACTACTGACGCACTTATATAAAATGATTTGATTGAATTATTGACTGAATTGTTTCTTCTTGATTTTAACCATTCACCATGATGTGATAAAAAAAATAAAATCTATTATGAACAAAAATTACCATAATATAAATTAAACTGGCTACCCTTTCCAGAAATCAGAATAGAAAAATGTGTTAGAATTTGGGAATCCTGTAGTTATATATATATTTGACAAGTAACTACACTATAAAATAACTACAAATATTATATTTTAGATAAATAATTTCCAGAACCTATCAGATCAGTGTTCAATTAGTTATTAAATTAGATTTATTTTCCACACAACACAATATAATTATATCATATACCTACACCTGACCCCCCACCCCTCTTGTAACTCTTAAGGTTTGTCCACATAATATATCATTCTGGATAAATAATTATGAATTAAAAAAGACTTGATCCACTTGGGATGTTGGCAAAAATGTTGGCTGCTTTTCCTCATTGAATAGCAAGTCCTATTTGTATTCTGGATTATCATATCCATGTCACACTACCATTTACTGCTTTAAACTAAGCCCTATAGATGTTACTAGCAGTATTCATTATTGTATCAGACAAAATCTATTTTTACAATCAGACAGAAATGCTCAAAGCAAACTATTTAGGTCAAATTATATGTCACATTGTACTGGTTAACTTGAGACTAAGTCTAAGACCTACTTCATATTATGCATTATTAAGGATATAATTATGTAAAAAACAATTTTTATTTAATGTGGACTAGCTTTTAGTAAGTGAATCATTAAAACAGTTCCTTTCTAATGGGTACTTGTATAATGTAAATAGTGATGTGCCAGATTGTTAAAAATGTATATACATGTTTGCAATATATAAAGGTGTCAAATATTACATTTTAAGAAATACAAAATAAACTGAATAGAGTTTAATAGTTTTTCATTCCTACCTTATCACCTATAAGTATATAGAATTTCATCTATCTTGAAAATGTATAAGATAAAAGATCCGCCGAAAAAGTAATGGATACAGATATCTGTCTCAACACTAAATGTAAATAACTTTTTACCTTATGATCTTTCTCTCTCTTTCTACCAACAGTAGGTATAAATAAAGAGGAAATATTGTTTTTAATGACCTTTCCTTGTCTTACCAATTGTGTGTGGAAATATGGAACTTCAAAGATTAGTTCAACATCTTACTTAAGTCTCTGTCAGTTTTTTGTTAAATGCAAACTAAACTGATATCAAAATTCAAATTGAGAAATTAAAAAAAAACAATTGCTGCAGCACCAGCCATGACTTGGCAGCATTGGTGGCGCTTTATATGTACTACTCTAGGTATTTGGCGAATCACAAGGGAATTGCAGTCTTAGTTGTCAATAAATTATTGTACCTAGTATTAAATTTGCCAAAATGCTTACCCGTTCCAATTTTTGGAAATATTGTCTTAGAAAAGACACTGGATTTTGTGGCTTATTAACACATAATTGCACAATACAGTCTTTAAACAATAATGGTATGTTATGACTTTGAATATAGTTTTCACATTCATGTAAACATTGTTCTTCTTCCATCTCTGAATCACTATTACACCTTATTACCGAAAAGTAAGAAATATCACTTCTTAATTAAAACAAACACCATACCCGCGATTTCGTCCAAAGATTAACAAATGAGATAATGGTGTTAATGGCAAAAAATCTGATGTAGGTAATTATTCAACAGGCACTGGATGTGTCTGGACCTTTCCCTGTGCGGGTCTGTCTGTCTATATAGTAACAATAAAAATTTAACTACTATTAGGTAGCAAAAAACATTATTTTTATGTTTTGCACGAAGAGCATATCATAATAATATATGAATAATATTTATTAATTTATTATCTTGATCAAATCCACAGATTAAATCTAATTCTAATATATATATATACAGCAATCTAGGGATGACGATCTGAGCTCGATTAATAAGAGAATCGATTTTTTTTATCGATAGATATTGCATCCTGTAAAATCGAGACTCGATTCTTTCTACTTTGATATGAACCGTAAAATTATTTACAACTGGTTGAATTCAACCCGTACACATGCAAAGAAATGGCAAGTTTTCACCTAATTACTTAAAAACTCCCTAGATGGCTGTGTGACCAGTTTCCTTTAACTCTTTTTAATAGATAAAATAAATGAAATAAACTATTGCGTTTTTGCTAATTTGTGTAAATCTGTGCTTTATTGTAAAAATAGTTAAAATGATAAAAAATCGATTATTCTGGTGACCTATTTGGTTTCTATAATATAGATTTATAATTATTCTGTAAGTGAAAACTCGAAAAGCGAATCGAAAAGAAATAAATTTTGTATGAATCGATTCATTAGGTATATTTACATTGTAAATACAAACTTGAAAAAAAATCGATATCTTAGAAATCGTTCTTGTAAAACTCGATTTTTTATGTTTTGATTCATCAGGTTACAATTCAAATCGTATCAAAATAAAAAATCGATCTTCTTTGGAACAATCGTCAACCCTACAGCAAATCCATCTATGACCCATCGAGAGTAATCTACAGTAGAAAAAAAAATCTATATGCTCTTTGGTAATCTGGATAGTGGTATCTCTATGTCTAAACTTTCTTCTTCATAAAGTTTAGACATAGAGATACAAATACACCCAAGAAGACTAAAAAACAATTATAAAAGATTTGGCACTTGTGCCTTTACTTTGAATCCAATTCAAGAAAATCGGACTTATAACAAGGATCTATACAATTACGACAACTTCAGAATTGGCAATATGGCTAAACCTTCGCCTGTCCTATTGGACGAATTAAACTACTACTACATAGAGATACAAGGATAAGCATCGAGAACATAGATTAGAGTATGATCGAGAGTATACGAGTTGCATAAGATGGTTGTATTGTGTATGTCATAATATATTGTATACTCTTTGGTATTAAGCATCGAGATAGGTATTAGGAAAATTAGCACTTTAATAGATGCAGTGCGACTTTAAAAATACTTCATCCTGTCCCCCTAGTCTTAGAGCTAGTGGAGTATTTATCTGATTAAAATGTACGCCGTATGAAAAAATTACTTATTTTTAACCGACTTCAAAAAGGAGGAGGTTCTCAATTCAACCCGTGTTTTTTTTTATGTATGCTTTTTTTTTATTTATCGACCGATTTCGAAAAAATATTTTGAGGTTTGCTAGGAAATTTTTCAAGGTTGGTCCCATTTCCAAAATATTATCAGAAATATAAACCCCTTGGGGTGAAATGGGGGATTGAAGGTCACATAATTTCAAAAATATTTTTTGATCGACTTGAAACTTTGTATATGTATTTTACATACAAAATAAAGAAGCACGTCTTTCATTTGGAGTCGGTACCAATTCATGTGTGTATTTCCCTTTTCTGACATTGGCACCGACTCCAAATGTAATGAATTGTAAGGTTATTTGTAGCTTTTTAGTGCACCTAGGTTTTTGAAGTCGGTTTTTGTTTTTTGTTAATTCTTCTTTTTATACGAAATGAATGAAATTATTATATTAACGGAACAAGATGAGGAATGTCTCCACCAGCGTTTAGCGGGTATTTCAGCCAGTGTCAAACAATTATTAGCTTGGGCATATTCAATAAATACACATTATAAATAAAAATGGATGATGATCTTCTTCTCTTTTTACGAAATTATGAAATTTTCATGGAATAAGATGAGCCATCGCTGCTATTAATGGTTATTCTGCCAATGTCCAGTAATTATTAGCAAAGACAAATTCATTAATTATAAATAAAAATGGGTCTTATTTAGATATGATAAAATGGCGGGTGAATTCCATAGAGGAAAACCTATATATGTTGTACATTATTATTAACTTGGTATCTAATAATAGGAATCCCTACAAGTAATATTTCCATACTATATCCGAATATCTCAGGGCCTCCTAGTCAAGGGGATAATTAAAGTATTCGGAACACCTTTGCTTTGTGATTATTTTTCTTGTCTGTGGGTGGTTCTCCATGCTCTTTTCCATAATTTCTGTTCATAGAGTATCAACGTAGTTTTTCTCTGTAAAATTATTGATCGGTCGAAGATTGCAGCGAAGATGGAGGCCGCAGAATCTGAACCCGGTGCAAAAAATCATTTGAATAATGTTTTATCTGATGAGGAAATTATTAATTTACCGAATCCCGTCGTTAAAAAAATCAATATCTATATCGATCAAAAGTTTGAAGAATATATTACCGCCAAAGCGTTATATGAAGCTAACAAGACGCAAATAGGTAACTATGCCGGTGTTTTTGGACGCTTTCACCAATATCGTGATTTTATTTTATTATTGCTTAGTACCATGCAACTATCTACATATAAAATTCCGGTTAGCTCAACATAACATATGTATAATTTTAGTAACAGCTTCAGATAGATATATATGTACATACCTACTTGCATATTGTACTCTACCTTATTGTTTGCAAAGCTTTGTGTGAGCATAATTTCTAACCTAATATTTCACATTAGTAAAGTTGTGTCAGTGGAGTATAAAGTATTATCTTTCTTTATCTGGAATAATTATCGTTAGATCTTTGTATAGGTAGGTAGGTAACCAGGTAGGCCTAGAGAAGCCTCTATTTTGATTAAGAATTCCTTTAAAATAGATGAAAGGCCAGAAGAAACCTGTTTTGCTGAGTCCTAACAGACTAAACTTCAATAAGATGTTTAGTGAAATTAAACTTCAACCATGTCTTGAGCAAGCCATCACTCTATAGGCTCTATAGATAGGCCATCATAAAACATAATTCCTAACACAACATATGCAATCATTAACTATATTAGCTTGACTTTCTTTTTACAGACTAGGGATATTCAATATACATCAATGCATCGAAAACATTGATGTTTATGATGCAATACATAGAATCGATCCAATGTTTTGAAATGTTTTCAATATATTCGTTGATGTTTTTTCAGTTTTTAGTAGATAAACATCAAATCAATTATAACCAATTAATTTCATAAAAACTCAAGTTTGGCCACTTAAATTTTATGACCCTGAAAGTATTAGTATAACTAGGGATATTTAGGGTAATATTAAAGTTACCATAAATTTGAAATTTTCCACTTGTTCATTGGTTCGTGCTCGAAATCTTTAAGTAGTACATTTAATTTTTTTTTATAGGAAAGTTTTTATGAACAAAAATAATTTTGAGTTGGCTCTCCAAGAATTACAAATTATTAAAAATGAATTTTTATTCATTAATCTTAGACTATTTACAATGATTTAAATGTGGTTTCTGTAAAATTTTCGAAATTTCTTTTAGACTTTTTGGCTAAGAATATCCGTCTCAAAAATCAAAGATTGTTTTTAAATCTACAAGTGGAGTTTTTCTTTTTTTTATTTATATTTAAAATACAAATTTATTTTAATTTTTTGGATTAGGATATCAGCTTAGAAAAAATATTTTTTCTTTCAATTCAAACTTCCACCGTTTCTTAATGCTCAAATGTTTATGTGGATTCCTTTTTTATTTGTTTAATCCTTAATTCTTAGTTTTTGTTGTTATGGCAGCAACAGACATACATAATCTGTGAAAATTTCAACTACCTAAATATCATGGTTCATGAGATACAGCCTGGAAACAGATGGACAGCGAAATCTTACTAATAGGGTTCCGTTTATACCCTTTGGGTATGAAACCCTAAAAAAGTACTTGATGCATACAAAACATCGATGTTTTCACCCGATACATCGAAATATATCGATGTACAGTTCCGATATATGGAATCGAAAGAAACATTGATGTTTTTTCAAAGTGGACACCCCTATTATAGACATTCCCCTCTATGAAATATCTCCAATTTGAATTACTGCATTTAAGTTTTCTATGGTATTAGATTTGTATTGTCATTGGTCATTAACAGTTGGTATAGCTATCAGAATGTTTAGTAAGTTTTTAGACTTATAGTATAACAATTTTCCTTGAATGTGTTATAAAAGCAGTGGTAGCCTCGCAGGCAAGAACGCAAGGGGGGCAAGTTCAAATCCCAGACCCGCACCTCTGAGATAATTTTCATGTGCGAATGTCATTTTCAACAATGATTACCACTTGCTGAACGGTGAAGGAAAACATCGTGAGGAAACCTGCACGTCTATAGAAAGGCGTGTGAAGTACACCAACCCGCACTGGGCCAGCGTGGTGGACTATGGCCCAAATCTCCCTCGTATTGAGGGGGAATGTGCCCGGTATAATAGCAATAGGCTCGCCCCCTATTACATTGGGACCAAAAAACATCGGCGAAGTGTGGGCGCACTACAGTGCACCTCTGCCTACCCCTTCGGGGAATACAGGCGTGATGATGATGATGTATTATAATTTTGGATTGGTGTACTTATATTTTCATTTAGGCCAAAGTCGACTTCTAGCATGTGTGGGTGCAAGTTGAAAGTACAGAATGACTGGGATTAATGGGCAAGTGATAGTAGATGCATGTATGGAAGGAGATTTTATAAATATTTACCAACTTTGTATAATTGTTCATTTGTGTGCTTCAAAAAGTCAATCTTCTAAAAGTCTTTTTAAACACTGCCACTTGACAAATTCTCATATAAATGTGCACACATCTGTGTGCACAGTTGCTATGACTAAACAATATTTTACACATCAATCTTAAAATAATTTTGTGGTAAGGTATGTTTAAGAGTTTTCAATTTTTAAATAATGGTTGTTAGTCTAAATTTATAAGAGGTATTTTTTAAGTGAGATATGACCTATTTGTTAAATATATAAAAAATTGAGGAGGTTCCTGATTCAAACTCGGTTAATTTATGTTACCGCATATCTCCTGCGTGTATGAAATGATATCTGAAAAGGTTATGTTTGATGGGAAATCCTTCAAGGTTGGTCCAATTTAAAAAATATTTTGAAAATTCAACTTTCCACGCCCAAGGGTGTGTTTAATTGGGAGTTGAAAGAAGTAAAAAATATATTTTGTTTGACTTGGAACTCAATAGGTATGTGTAGTTTACTCGATTTGTTTTTAAATTCTTGGGTATTTAACATACAAAATTAAGAAACATTTCTTAAACTTTGCATTCTGGGCTTCCAACCAAACCAATTTTGAAAAATCTTTTCTTGCTTAATATTATCATTCTCGCTAAACAACATCTGAAACCGACCCATCATAAGGTGGATTTGGCAGTCGTATTTTTTGCTTTTAATGTTATATTTATAGGGATGAAATGAGGTGCAACTTTTTGCATTAATTCATTAAGTACATTACATTGACATACATATTGAAACAAAATTATTGAAAAAGAAAACAACCTCAAAAAGCTAGAAATAACCAAGTAATTTATTTCATCTGGAGTTCGTGCCACTTTAGGTGGACCTAGTCTTGAAGTAGTGTCAAGGTAAATTGGCATCTAGGTACTCCAAATTATATAAATTTTCAGGTTTTTGCTAGCTTTATAGTGCACATAGGATAATGAAGGATTTTCTTAAGACTGTATAATTGTAAAATGTAATTATGGACTGAACATACTGGGATGGGGCGACAAAATTCACTTAACTTTTTAACCGACTTTTAAGTAAATGTACTCTGTGTTACTATATATTATAAAGATAGTTGTTGATGTTGGATGTCTGTGGCAGAAGCCACTTCACCAACCAAATAAATTTGCTCATCGATAACATTTCATTGAAACATGTTCTTCCGTTTGTCTTATCATGCCGTCGGTGTGCCCAGGCTTTTAAATGAGTGTTTTGTGGTTCAGTCGTAATAAGACAGAATCACAAAACACTGGATTTCAGATTAGAAGTGCCCTATTTCTTTGTGCCCCATACCTCAAAAATAATAAGAGAACCCTTGTGGCATCATTTTTATGTCTGTACGTCTGCCAGTCTGCTCATCTGTCAAAAATATCATCCCAGAAACTGGTAGAGCTATCAAGTAGAAATAAATTTTAAATAGGTATCAATTATTTAAGCTGCCTGTATACCAATGCATAGAGGAGCGGACTGTGGAAATATAACCAATAGAATTACATATAATCTCCGCTCCGCTAAAATTATTATATTATTAAAAATTCATACATTTTAAACGTGAAGCGGGGAAGCGGAGAAGTAAGGCCGTGAGGTGTTGGCGCCGCATGCGGGTGGAGGAGTGTGGTCAAATACACACAGTCCGCAACTCCGCTCCGTATTAAATCCCTCTTCCGGCCCGCCTGCCTCCCTCCGCGTCGGTGGACAGGCAGTCTTAAAATAGGCTTAAAACAGTAACGCTAGTAAAGGAAGAAATCCGAAAGTTGAGTTGATAGGATATTGATTAGTCGTATTATCATAAAATTATTTTTTTGTTTGGTATATCGACCCTTAAACCCGATGTATGAGAAAACGATTTTTTCAACAGCAAAGTTTCTTTTACAATTCGTTTTACCTCTTTGTTAGAGTAATATTCCACAATGTAATTTAACCTTTCCTATAAAACTAAAACTAATACTATAAATCTAATACTCGCACTTATCTTGTTTCTTTATTATGCTTTCTTTTTTTACCAGGAGACAAAGTGTCATCTTTAGAATCAACTCTCCTTGAATTAACAGCTAAATATGAAGATGCTTCGAAAAAATTATCAGCATCTGATGAGACAATTACCGAATTAGGACAACAAGTACAAACTTTAAATACAGAATTAGAAAAAGCTCGCGATAAAATAAGCCGTTTGGAAAATGAGATCATATCTCTTAAAAGCTCACGAGATGCTGCTGTTGATGAAAGAAATGACCTGACACGTATACTGCAAAGGCGTGATGCTGAAATTGAAAGATTAACAGCCACCGAATCTTCACAGTCGCAGCAGCTACGCGCAGCTATTGACGCGAAGTGTGAAGCTTTGGCATTGAATGATGAAATACAAAGTAAAGAACTTTCACTTCAATATCGTGAAAAACGTATTGATCAGGAAAGAACGCTGCTCAATTCCCAAATTGCTGGCTTGTCAGACGAGGTTAATAGACTGACTTCTGAACTGCAAACTGTTAGATTGAACAATACAAGCAGGTTGGTGAGTTTAGAGACACAATTAGCCGAAAAGGTTGAAGAATTGAATGCAGCAAACGAAACTATAACCCAGTTAAATGAAATCAAAAAGAATCTTAACAACCGTGCAGAAAATCTTACGCAAAGGTTAATGGAGCAAAGGGAGATAGAATGCAAAATGACAGACAATTATAAAAAAGAATTGGATGCAAAAACCAAACTTGCAGATCTATTTAAAACTATGCATGATGATGCCGAGGCTAAAACTATGGAACTCACTGAAGGTATTGCTGAATTACAAAAGCTATTGAATGAGGCTACAGAAAAATATGGTGAATTAGAGACCAAGTATAAACAAACTGAGTTGGATCAAGAGGAATCAATGGAAAAGAAAAATGAAATCATCAGTTCTTTAAAAAGTGAGTTAGAGCATGCTAATGATCTACTAAAAGCTGCTAATGCACACAATCTCGATATGGCTTTGAGTGATTTAGCACCGTCAGCAGCAACGGCTAGTAAACTGCTAAAATCTGGCATGTCACTCACTCAAATATATTCACAATTAGTAAAGGTGACAGATGAATTGGCTCAAGAAAAAGAAGAAAATAGGCGCCTAAACATAACCATAAACACGATCGTCCAAGAACTAGAAGAAAAAGCTCCACTATTACAAAAACAAAAGATAGAATACGAAGAAGCAATAGAGAGTAACACTGCTTTATCTCAACAAATTGATTCCCTTGTTACTGAGTGTAACCAACTGCGCGATGACTATAGTGAATCATCTAAACTTGCTAATCATTTTAATCGTGAAAATGAGAAACTTAAAGGCGAACTGGGAGATTTAGGAAGACAAGTTTGTTACTTGTTGAAAGAAATACATGAAACCCGTGGAGTTCTCTTACCAAATGGAGATCATGATTCGTCACAAGCTGCTAATACTACTTCAGATTCTTCACGAATTATTTCCAAAACTCTCGTAACTTTCAGTGGTATTGAAGAATTACAGTCGAACAATCAGAAACTCCTACGTATGCTCCGAGAGTTAACAGATAAGCAAGAAGAGTATGAGCGTAACAAAGAACAATTCGAAAGTCGTGAATTCCAAAATAAAATAGAATCACTGAAAAATAGAGTAATTGAATTAACGGAAGCTCAAGACCGTCAAACAAAAATGGTTAATGGTCTCATTAGACAAAGAGATATGTTTAAAAAATTATACCATGATCATATGAAAGGTAAACGTCATGAATTATCGGCTTCAGAAATGGCAGAATTAGACAAAAGTGGATTTTCGTCAATGGAAACCACTCCAGATAATGTTACTAAGCAAACCCCTGTGGAACCATCTTCGTATGAAATAAAATATAGAGAGACAGAGAAGCATCTCGAACTTCTAAAAGAAGAATTTAAAACTTACAAAGAAGAAAAGGTTACAAATGAAAGGATGCTATTTGAACAAATAGAAAACATGAGGCGGGAAATAGGCAAACTTACCGCAGCAAACAGTAAATGCTCTTCTACTTCAGAATATAACAATGAAAGACTTAAAATTATGCAAACAAATATAATAATATACAAGAAACAAATCTCATCCTTAGAAGAAAAGAATAAAGCATATAATGCTACAATTGCTAAGCATGAAGTTTCATTGCAACATTTGCGAGATGAGGCCTTGAATGCTCAAAGAAAACTTGCTGCCTCTGAAATACAATTAGACAATTTGAAACTGGAATGTAAATTATTGAAGGATGCAGAATTACGCATGCAAACAGAAAAAGATATATTAAACCGAGAAAGGCAAGGGCAATCTTTATTGCTGAAAAATCTGGAATTGATCAAAGCAAGCTTGGAGCGTGTTGAGGTTGAAAATAGAGCTAAATTAGAAACAAGGTTGGATGAAGCCACTAGAGAATGCTCGGCTCTAAGAAGACGACTCCAAGAAGAGCAAGATCGTTTCAGAGAATTGGCAGCACATCTAGAACGGCAGACTGAGACAGCAAAAACACGCATGCAAGAAGAGAAAGACGCAGCGGACGTGCTAAGAAAAGACATGGAAGAAATAAGACAAGACCTTGCACAAAAGGGTAAAGCTAATGAAGAACTTGCTAAGAAAATCAAGATTGCACTTGCACCCAGTACAGACGGGTCTTTTGATACTGTAAAGAAAATAAAAGATTTAGAAAATAAACTATCTGATAAACAGGAAGAAATTAAATCACTCCAAGAACAATTGAATGTGGCTAAGGAACACATTAAACAATATGTTAATATATCAGAAGGCGCAGAAAAGGAATTAAAATCACTCACCAGTGAATATGCTTCTTACAAAGCTGAGACCACTGCAAAGTTATCTGAATATACAAACAAACTACAGCATTTGGAAGACAAGTGTTCAGAGCTCGAAGCAGAATTGTCCTTACATGCAAATGGCGAACATTCAAGTAGTAATACTGCGTTACGAAATGAAATATCGACTCTTAAAGACGAACTCAATAGTGCATTATCTAATGTCAACACTTACCGTTCGGAACTTGAATCAACACGTTCTGAAATAACTAAGCTCTCACAAGCAGTGCAAAATGCTGAAGAGAAGTATACTCATGAAATGATTTTACATTCCAGTGATATACAAACATTATCTCAAGTGAAAGAAGACTTGTCAAAAGCACAAAATGAAATTAACGAATTGGTAGCTATGAAAAACCGCGCTGTCGAGGATTTGGAAACTGAAAAGGGTTCATGGCTCGAACGACAAAAGATTCTTACACATGAAAATGAACAGCTGAATGAACGTTTGAAGGACATAAATAGCCAAAATACAGTTTTGCATGATCAAATTCAAGCTTTGGGCACACAACTTTCTGTTACTCATGCGTCAAGATCGCGGTCAGAGAGTATGAACGAATCTGCAAACGATTCAAATATAAACATATCTATTAGTGATGACGACCCCAAGTCTTCGGAACAGTTATTCCAAATTGTTAAATTTTTGAGAAAAGAAAAAGACATTGCTATTGCCAAATTTGATATATTACAAGCTGAGACTATGCGTCTTAAATCACAGTTGGAAATAGCTGAGAAACAGCTTGACGATGCCAAATTAGCACTCGCATCTGAAAGAGAGACCACTGAGGTGAGCATGGTAACTGTTAATAGACAGTTTGATATATTGAGGAAAGTAGAAACCCTGAATGCTCTGACAGATAGTAACAGGATTTTAAGGGAAGAACGTGACACACTGTCCGCGCGCGTTGAAGAACTTGCTGCATCTGTTAAAACTATGGAAATCCAATTGGCTCCATTACAAGAAAAAATTTCGGATCTTACATCCAAGAATGAAACTCTTCAGTCTGAAAACAATGCATTAAAGGCAGACTGTGCTCGATGGAGGACACGAGTCAACGCTCTGGTAGAACGTGCCAACAAAACAAGTCCTGAAGATTGGAAACGACTCCAAAATGAAAGAGAAACTCTTGCGAAGATGTTAACTAATGAGAAAGAGAACGTTAGAAAATTGAATGAGGAACTAAGTGGTATCAAAGTAGAAAAGACAAAGTTAGAAGAACAATATACCGTTTTGTCTCGTCAACAAAATACATTGGGAGAGGAAAACAAAAAGCTCAATGACGAACTACAAACCCTCAAGGATGATATGGCACGCCTTACTGAAGAGGTAGCCAAACTCAAAAACGAACATTATTTAGCTGTTGAATCCAATAATAAACTTGCCGAAGAACTTTCTAGCAAGGACGCTTCATTGACTGATATTAGAAATAAAGAAAATCAAATAAGGAAGATTGCCAAGAAATACAAAGCTCAATATGAGGAATTGGTTAAATCAGTTGAAGAAGAAAAGAAAAAGAATGAAAGTGAAGTTGCTGCTGCAGATGCTGCTATATCAGAAACCAGTCAAAAATTTGAAGAAAAAATAACTGAACTTCAGACTAAATTGGAAGCTGAAAAGGCAAATAATGAAAAGTTAAAACAAGAGCTCGAAACACTTAGGACTGCTAATACAGATAAAGAAGAAAAAGCTAAACAAGTGCTTAAGCAAGCCAAAAGTAAAATAGTTCAGTTGACTGAACTGAAAAATTCATTGAGCCGCGAATTAGACGAGTCGCGCAACAAAATGGGAGCCATCGAGCAGACCACACGTGACGAGCAGGACGTAAGACTAGCGCTTATCAAGTCTCAATATGAGGGACGCTTATCGCGGTTGGAAAAGGAGCGTAGCGAAGCGCAAGCCGAAAAAACCAGGGAAATGGAAGCGCTCCATCAAAAGGTCAATATGCTGCAGAGACAGCTGGCCAGCCAAACCACGGTGTCTAAACAACAGGCGACGACCGAAAAAAGTACAACGGACCCGCCCACCGCTAACATAAAACCTATGGCCGGTGAGTGAATCACTTTTTGTCATCGTCTTTTTCGCCGGCACCTTCTATCGGATCAAGTTATATTTAATCTCGAACACCGTCAGGTGTAGCTCAACAAAGCGTCTCGGGCGGGCGGCGCGCGGGTGACCCGCCGCTGGCGTCCATTCGGCCCGTCGCGCAGGTCGGCCCCACCGCGCCGCACGACGCCCACTCCACGGAGTACATGCCGGCGTCCTCCTCGCGCCCGCTGCGCGCCGCGCCCGCCGCCGCTGCGCCCTTGCCGACCCCGGCGCCGCCAGAGTCCACGCAGGTTGGTTCGGCACATGACGCACTCCACAGAGTACACGCCAACTATCGATAAGTTAATGTTATAGTAATGTATACCGCGTATACGTTAACCGCGCCAATGTTTGGGTATCTCGCTACATGACACATTTTCGTAGGGGCTTATGAAAATATTAATTTGTTCAGGACATGGATACCGGCGAGGCGGGCACGGGCGGCTCGGGCTCCGGCGACGCAACCGTACAACCTTCTTCGCATTCCCAAGCTCCGCAGCAGGTAACCCGACATGTTCTCAAGAAAGGTCGACGGGAATATTGATTAACGTTAATAAATGTAATGATTGTAGGCCGTCGCCATGGTGCTGCCGCGCATCGAGCAGCCGAGCGGCGGCGGCAGCGCGGCGGGCGGTGCCGGGCCCGCCGCGCCGCCCGCCGCGCCTAGCTCGGCGCCCGCGCTTATCGGTGAGCACCGCACTCCCGTGCACTCGGACACGAGATTACTTGCATTTTTATCTTACTTTCTCCACTCTCCTCACACTCTTCTCACTTTCCATTGTATGGTAATCATATTAAAAGCTTAGCTTAGTTTGGGATCACACGATGCGTGTGTGGGGTAATCGAACATCGTAATCGCGTACAGCTGCGACCGCCGGGGCAGCGACGACGACGGTCGCTTCTCAAGGGTCCGGCAGCGTGAGCACGTCTCACGCGCTGCCCGGGGTGAGCACGTCGCAGCCGACGGCCGGCGTTAGCACGTCGCACGCGGTCCCCGGGGTCAGCACGTCCAACGCGGCCCCCGGCGTGAGCACGTCGCTCGCACCGCCCGGAGTGAGCACGTCCGCGCCGGCCGGCGTCAGCACGTCGAACGCCCCCCCGGGAGTCAGCACGTCGCACCCCCCGGCCGGCGTCAGCACGTCGCACCCGCCGCCCGACGCGCGCCCGGCCAAACGCCGACTACAGCAGCGCTTGGTCGCCGCCAAGAGAACTAGGGTACAGTTCCTTACACTCCTAATATTACATTTTCATACAATGGTCATATTGTTTTATTTTCTGTAATATTACTTTAGCTATATACACAAACATGCAATCGACATTTAGTGTATTTAATGGCTACCACTATGTCTAGGGATTCGAACGCTCGGTGGAAGTGGAATATCAAGTACCCACGTCATCGCGTTGCGATCAAGACGACGAGGGCGTCATCGTTGTGGACTCTGAGGAAGATGATGAGCGATGCACCGGTACCATGTACAGGGTGAATATTGTAACCACATGACGTATAAGTGACCAAATTCTAGAATTAGGCGAATTAGTACATAGATAATTGCAATATTGTATTGTATTTCGAATACAGAAATATAACAAAATGTATCAAAGTCAAAGTCAAAGTCAAATCATTTATTTTGTATAGGCCTATGGGGGCACTTACAAATTGTTAAGTTTACATTTTTTTCTTATATACTACTATACTACTATAATTTATGAAGTAAATTAAATATAACCAACATGTTTATTATATTAAAGAGAGTGCTTTTCCTAACATTTGACAGGTTCACATGTCCAATTTTGTGAGATATTGCCGTCTATGTTAGATTGTCTATGTCAAGACAAGACATGACGGCATGACGGACATCAATGAGACCAATTTTGAGTACAATTTTATTTTTGGCGTCTTTTTGATTCACTTAGGTATCTATGTATACTTTCTAATCTTGTTGAGCCTATTAATCAGATTTAGAGAAAAAAAATAATGTAACTTTCCATAATGTACACAATGTTCTTGGATGAAAGATGTATCCTATTTGTTATTGATACACATGGAGGCACTCTCGGTAAAAGTATATTAATGTCAACTTCAGCCTGTAAGTGTTTTTTTATATGGTATAATAGGAGGGAGAAGAGGATGAGGAGGAAGACATGGAAGAAGAACAGGAAGTGGAAGGAGGTGAAGAAGAAGAGGAAGTAGAAGGCGACGACGGGGAAAATACTACAAGACAGGTGACTTCAATTTGTTTAAAATTTTGTCATAATATTCTGTAACTTGATTTCATGAAAAATAAACATTCGATCGAAACTATATTATACAGCAACAGTGAGTTGATCGTAGGGAAATTTGATATACGAATTTAGATTACATATACATAGATCCATAGAGCATCTAAGCCAGGATTTGCTGAAATATGGGTTTTGGATTGAATATTGGGTATAGTATAGATGGTAGTTAGTAATACAACTATTAGTTAAATACCGTGTCCTTGGTCGCGTAGGAGTCGCCGCTACAATCGCCGGAGGCTGCCGAGCCCGCCGCGCAGCCGCCGCACGCGCCCGCGCACGCGCAGATCGAGGCCATCAGCAGCGGCACCGAGCGTAACTATACTCCGCCTGCACTCCGCCTCCCACCGACACTCGCGGCCCTGCACACACATGACTTTATGAACCAAACCATTTAGGGAGCGTTGACTGTACAAAAATACAAAACTTATGTCTCACTGGCTGCTGCGTTCTACCCATGCGTTCTACCCACGCATACCGTAGACTAAAGTTGGGCGTTCCACTTGAGTCACAACCTTTATTTATACATAGGGATTAAGTTTGTTACGTAAATTAGTAACTCTTAACAGAACTAATTGTTTTCCGCGTGTAGCTAGTGGAGCTCTGTCACTGGGCGGGAACGGCGGCGACGACGGCGACGACAGCATAGTTCCTTCGACACCTACGCTCTATGTACCGAGACGCAACGACGGGTACGTAGGCATTCGCAAATGTAAAATTCAATCGATGCAAACCCTTCAGTAATTTTTAATATTAGTAGAATTTTTGATGGGAGCAAGTCCTCAAAGACACGACCCTGAATGTCGCTCGTAGTATAGTAATTCGGGTCCGTGGACAGGTTCGGTGAGGCGGTGGTGTCACCGTTGGGAGCGGGTGGAGGTGCGGGCGCGCGTTTCACCTTCGCTGAGGCCGCCGCCGGCGCCGCGCCCGCCGCGCACCACGACACGCACCCCGACCTGGCCGCCGCGCTGCCGCCCGCCGTGCCGCCGCACCCCACCTCAGACTCGCGTACGTATGCCCGCCTCTCCCTCTCCCTCTCCCTCTCCCTCGCCCGCCGCGCACCACGACACGCACCCCGACCTGGCCGCCGCGCTGCCGCCCGCCGTGCCGCCGCACCCCACCTCAGACTCGCGTACGTATGCCCGCCTCTCCCTCTCCCTCTCCCTCCCTCGCCCGCCGCGCACCACGACACGCACCCCGACCTTGCCTGGTTTTACCCTATTTATGCCATTCTCTGGCCACATTGTAAAATATTAATACATAAAATTGTAATTTTAATTAATTTTAAGCGCTAACTATCTAGCCCTTATAAAAACTAGGTGCAGAGAGTGGCGAAACGCGAGACTGGGAAGAGTCACGTGTTGAGGAAGAGGCCACGGCAGTCAGCTCACAAGGCAGTGAACCTTCTTCCCCGCAACAAGTGAGTGCACTAACATGCGAGGTCATACTATGTCCATGGATTCGGTGATAGCGCAACTTTATACACGTGAACTGAAGAGGAGTAAACATATCTTCATTATTTGAAATCCGCGACTCATTTTGGAGGTGATATTAAATATTACCTAACAGAGCGATGCCGTTACACACATGAGAATTAAGAATCTACCCATTCCAAGTGATTTGTACCATTACGTATTACCAGATAGATTGCGCGATGCACGTATGCAGTGTTTGTATAGGCTTATAGATTGGAATAAGGAAAACGCCAAAATAAATAACTATGATTTATCAGAAAACCACGTAATTAAATATCTGTCACGCCAAATTTATCAATTATTTTATCAGTATAACCTATCTACCTTTTAAACCAAAACAATATTAAATAATTTTAGGATTACTAGACCTGTTCAAAAATAGACTACGAAATAAAATACGAGTCTTTGGAAAGCGCTGTTAGGTAGGGTATCATCTAAAAAACCGGCTAAGTGCGAGTCTATAAAAACGAGCAAAAAAATCACGTTTTATGTATGGGAGCCCCCTTAAATATTTATTTCATTCTGTTTTTTAGTATTTGTTATTATATCGGCAACAGAAATACATAATCTGTGAAAATTTGACCTGTCTAACTATCACGGTTCATGAGATACAGCCTGGTGACAGACGGACGGACAGACAGCGAAGTCTTACTAATAGGGTTCCCGTTTAACCCTTTGGGTACGGAACCCTAAAAATAAACCTTGACGTTTATAGTTAAATGATTGGTATTTGATCGTCACTTGTTGTTTACTTACTTTATAAAATGACGGCAAAATACAATAAGAATCAATAGAAACGCCTCACTTTGTTTGATAACAAAGAAAATATACTTATCATGTTATCATTACTTATCTATGTCAATGAACTGAAGACTTACGAACTTGGGGAGTTTGTTAGGTAAAGATTTTGCATAACAACCTCAAATATACAGGGTGTCCCACGGATATGCCACATGGAGGGAAAGTGCCCTAAATATTGTAGATGGAACATTTTACTGAAAGAAGCATTATTTGAATTTAAAAAAACAATTTAAACTGCAAAGTCAAATCATTTATTTTGTATAGGCCTATGGGGGCACTTACAAATTGTCAAGTTTACATTTTTTTTTCTTATATACTACTATACTACCACCGGATCGAAACGCGACCTCAACTGAGAAGATCTGGCAAGAAACTCAGTGGGCTGATCATTTTTTTTAATCGCCAAAACTTATTACAAATACACAGGTACATATAGCTCCAGTGTGTTGCCTTTAGAGCTGCTTTTAATAATAAAGATAAAATAATAATACGTTAGTAAGGCAACACACGCTACACTTTGACATGACGGGCAATATTTCAATTTTTGTTTTGAACCTGAGCTGTACAATCCCAAGCTGATTTATCATCTAAATAATCCGAGATTTTGTAATAGCCCTTTTGATACAATTTGGATTTGGTTGCAATTTTAAATTTATTAATGGGCAAATCTTTGATTTCTTTTGGAAGTTTATTGAAAAAGCGTATACTTTGCCCCATGAAAGAGTTATTTATTCTGTGGAGACGAGTAACGTGTACGGATAGCATATGCTTATTCCGTGTATTTAACGAGTGCACATCGCTTCTTTTTTCAAAATCGCTTGCATTCATAGATGTTTAAATAATTACATGGTTGAACCGGGAATCAAACCCATTACACGAGAAAAATAATCACTCTATAGTTTTATCATACCGATCGAAAGGCTTCATCATAAGGATTTTTTTTGCTAAATAACATAGTGTCAGAAACAAAGGAAGACCGTGAATTTTAACATTTGATGTGAAATTTGGTTCAGAAAAATGAAAAGCCGAGATCCCCAGATCTAACCCCGTTAATTTTTTTATGGGGTTATGTAAAAAACGTAGTTTACAAGAACCAGTATGAAAGTGTCCACGAGCTACAAGCAGAACTTAGACGTAATATTCTAAATATCCACCACATCAAGTTCAAAAAATCGACAGGGTGCGAAATAATCAAAAGAGTGCGACCCATTTTGAGCATTTGATAAATTGATTAATTTTATATTAAAAATGTTAAAATTTGTCTTCCTTTTATTTCTGAAACTATGATATTTAGCAAAAAATATTTTTTATGATAAAGCCATGCGATCGGTATGATAAAGCTACAGGTGATTATATTTCTCGTGTAACGGGTTCGATTCCCGGTTTAACCATGTAATTATTTAAATATCTATGAATGCAGTTTTAATTTGTTTTTTAAATTCAAATAATGTCTTCTTTCAGTAAAATGTTCCATCTACAATATTTAAGGTACTTTCCCTCCATGTGGCATATCCGTGGGACACCCTGTATACAAATGGGCATTTTGAACGGTTTAGATTTTTGCTATTATTCATTATTTTATTATCTGATCCATAAAGTTTGGTGCCCTTCGGGATGATATTTCCGACCCATAAGGTTATACAGGACTACCTATATTTACCCTATACGCATGACTCCCAATATTACCCATGACGCTCCATGACGTAAACACATGTGTGGGTCACACATGGGAAATTGTATTCTATGTCTAATTAATAAGTTATTGTACGAATTAATATGCGTAATTCGATTCAAAATGTCGCCAATCTTTGACATTAGGTGTTCCACACGCTCTTTGTGTGTTTGGCATCAAGGCCGCTATAGGTATGTTTTATACATAATTATTTACATTTCAACTTTTTAGGTAAGTATATGTTACGCGACGGATAACAACACCAGATTGCTGCACTGTTTCCAGCCTCTTCCTAAGTTAATAAAAAAAACCATGCCATATAAAATTCAATGTGAAATTGGCTAAATGTAATTGGTATCTTTAAGTAATCCCATTTAAAACGTATTTAGAGATTTTATTATATACTTTTTTTAACAAAGCCGGACCGGCGACCTATCTAGCTCCGTTCTCCGTTCTCTTATCTGTTACAACCATTGGAAACATTACTGACAAATTTCTACATTAGTGATCTTAACAACTTACACACATAGAGTTTCTATTAGTAGATAGGTAGGTCTGCCTTGTGTGTGTAGTGTAAGAGGTTTATGTCATTTTATAGACCTTTGACATGACTTTTGATAACAAAAAATACCAACTAGGTGAAAAATTTCATAATACCAGTGGTGTTAGCACGCATGTCAAGACAAGACCTCTGCCACGGATTGACTCGGTCGCTCTCTGTCTTATTTCATACGAGAGAAAGAGATATAATAAACATATTCTGCGACATAAGTCTAGTCTTGGCGCACATGCTACAACTACAGTACTTATCAATTATTGCTGACGACGGGCAGTAAAATATATGGTCAAGGCAAGTAGAAGACAAACTAGTCATTAAATATTTTGTTATGAAATAGATTGCCGAAGAGGGTCGTGAAGCAGAAGCGAGCGCGCCCGCCGGCCCGCCGCGCCGCTCGCTCGCGCACGTGCCGCACGCACCGCACTCGCCGCATTCACAGAACCAACGCTGGATGCGAGCTGCCGGTAAGTAATCCAACTCTATTTAATTCACAAGCATCATATTAAACCAATAATTTTCAATTAATCCGATTACCAAGGGCACTGGCAATAGGCTCACCCCATAGAACAGGGATACCCAATCGGGTCGATAGCGACCACTTTGCGGTTGGTCACTTAACCAACCGAGAAGATTTTAAATTGGTAAGTATTTTGTATCAATAGTAAAAAAACTAGAGATTGGATTTTTATAGTAATTTGGCTATGGCGGTCTGATGTATCAGTCCATTTTGGAAGAATGGTCTCTTGCCTAAATAGTTTGGGAATCCCTGCTCTAGAACAAGAAGCCAAGACTGTGTTAGTAATCTTGAGGCGTATTACAAAAGGTCTATTTCCTCAAATTGGCCTTGACGGGAATCGAACACGCAATACGAAGTTCATACCATCAGTATTCAAACCACTTGACCAAGCTATTATCAAATTTGGGTAATAAATAGTACATAACGTCATAGTAAATTAAATTTTATTTCATTTGATGTCATTTCGCAAAAATACAATCTCGAATCAGAAGTAATAATGTAATGATATTTACATTAGTTTCGGTACTTCGGTTCGGACTTATTTTACATAGGGTATTTTATCAGTCTATATCTTATACATAAAAAAATACATTACAAAATATGAGTTTGTCGCTAACGAATATTTGTACAAGTCAATCGGCTGTTTAAACACCGTTTATTAATATTATATTTTTTACAGACAGCGAGAGCGGCCCACGTGGACGAGGCATGCGACCACGAGGGCGGCCTAACCGGAGATCACACTACATGAGGTTCTAAGCTTAACCGCAGAACGATATAGAAATATGTACCTATATTCTACTGTATCATTGCATTTATATATACTTATCCTATTTGAACAAGTTTAATATTACGTCGGTACTTCGAAATATAAGAGTATTCCTTTTAGGTTTCCGTAACAAATGACAAAAACGGATCATATTATATTAGCTTTCATTCAGATGAGTGATACACCCCCTAGACGTACTGCGCGCTCCTCTTCCTATTGAAGTGTTTATAAATTATCTCAGATCCTTATAAGTAAGATAGCATTAGAATCTATGCTAGTAAGAGGAACCTTCATATAATTATCATATACTTAGGCCGTCTTATTTGTAGGCATCTTTAGTTTCAATAGTACCAGCTATGTAGTCAATTAACCTTAACTGTATGGTGTCAAAATGTTTTAGATGGATAAAAGTATGTGGAGTATAAATACCTACCTACAATACAGTTACCGATGTTGCAGGTGTATATTGAATAACTCCTAGTTTACCATGTTTAAGGCGCGCAATAATATCGATAATGGTATTTTATGACACTGAACCCACTTACAATACAAACAGCAAAACAATAGTAATAAAAAAGTGCTGTATTTAAACAATTGGTGGGTACCACCAACCTACGTTTTGAGCCGTATGGCTATAAAGATAACAAAAACTAGTATTTTGTATTTCAAAAAACAGGTCTAGATAGGTTCAATTTATTTTGTGAAGTTAGTTACATACCAACTTTTAATAAGTCCATTGCTGTTATTTAATGTACTTATTTACAGTAGGTTGGATATTTTTCCTATGTATGTAAAAAGTGCTTGATATTTTCATTTTTTTATACCTCAGCCCAAATAGGTACCTACCGACTACTAGCTGAGCGGTGTGAGTATGTAGTGCGACTGATTCAAAGTATAATTGTCAATATTAATTAATGTTTAATGGAAGTAGAATACTTATGATAATTATTTCCAGTTGTAAAATTTAATTTTCAAAAATAAATATAAGTCAAAATGTCTAATAAATCTTTTTCTTCAACAGCGACCTATTAAATCCTTTTCTTCAACAACGACCTGGTAATTAAATTCTAATATTACCTAAATATAATATTAAACTTATTACGTCTATTAAACTTTCTTAACCTGGATCCGAATATGTCTGGCTGAATGTTAGAAAGCCGGCCTATTTGGGTCTTTTTATTTATGGTACACATAGTTCACCGATTCTCGAAGGCATATTCGTAATGAGCCCCCTCGAAAACCCTGACATTGATGCGCTGAACATATGGAGCAAATCAGAGCAAATTAATTTAAAAACCTATCTCATAATAATCAAAGTCTCATACCTACCCATTGGCCGACGACACACCCTCGCACGATTGTTCTGTGATCAATACCTTACTTGATTACATCTATAGTCATAACACTTGCTGGGGATAATAGGGTATCAGCAACGGTCCCCACAAAATATATTGTATATAATATTATATATTTACCATTGTTTGACATTATTACATAAGGAAAGGGAATAACGCAAACACAAGGAGAAACCTAACACCTAAGACAACTACCTAAACTCTAAATTATGGAGAACTTGGCGAAAGTTTAATAATGCTCTTTGGGCTTAGTGTAATCACTTGGTCAAAGAGCTAAAAGATTCTGTGTCATTGTTCTGGGATAAACAGGTAGGAAGGAAGATCTATTAGGTATCACACTGATCGACTTAACTAGCGCTAGAAAATCATTTAGGAAACCTCTAGTACCTAGTTATATTTTCTTCGAGAGATAACCAATGGTAAGTATCATATTTACATATAAAGCAGCTCGAATAAAAAGAACCTCAATCTACATAAGTATAAAAACAGTAGGTAGGTACTTATCACTATCTGTATATATACGTGCAGAAAGACAATTATTTTTTGTTAATTTCTTACATCTAACTACCTGCTCACTTATTCTAAACAAAGGAATATCAATTTACTGGTGTTGACCTTGATAGGTAATAAAATTGGATAGATGTAGGTAGGTAGATATATTATAAAAATGTTTCACTGTATATGGTGGTGGTGAGATATACATTGTGTATTTCCAACATTATCTACATATACCACATTCACAATAGGAAAGGCAACTAATGATGGGTAGAGGGTCTATTAAAGAAAAAGCATTACCCTAGGTACTGCCTCAAATGTTCCTAACTTCCTAACAGGGAGTTAATAGTAATAAAACTACTGACAGGTATTTATTTTGTTTATTGTTACAGGAATAATTACATGCCTAACCCAAACAAATACATGGAAACATTATAATTTTAGCTTGAGATACATATTTAACATAATGCGAAAATGCCAATTATTTATATTTAAAATCACCATAATAAAATAACACATCTTTAATTAAGCTAAGCCTTATAATTAAGTTTCACCATATGGTCAGATAATTCAACACAGATACAGTACATAGTATTTAGTTTAATTAAAAGTACAGTAAGAATTTAATATCCATAAACATTTTCATCAGAAAATGCTATGTAGAGGAAGAAGTCCTCATCGTGATGCTCCTGGTAGAGAGATCCCATAGTAGCAGAAGTCGGAGGGATAACATTGTTGACGAAAAAGAACAATGCATCCTCGGGTCGCAGGTGGATACGTTTTCTAATCAAAAAATAAAATTGCCCGACGGTCAAATCCGACGGCACCAAATACTTCTTTTTATCGAGGTCTCCAAGTCTAGCCTTCGGGGCTTTCTCAACAATTACCGGAACACGGTCGGGATACTTCCTGCGAATTTTTTCGCCCTCAGTCTTTCTCTTCTCGAAAGAGTGTTCCTCTTTATATTGGAACTTCATTTTGATATGCTGCGCACTCTGCAATTTCCGAAACTATCACAAACAAAGCGAAATAGGATCTGCCTGATAATACTGCGACTTGTTTTTTGTTTTTGCGTTATTTGACTAAAAAGCAATGACGCAATCAGCTGATATGACAAGATTAAAATATAAAGAAGTTTTTACTACTGGCAATTTTTTAAACTTCGTGTTTAAAACGGAGTGTAGTGTAGACGATTCTTAGCTTCTTAGTTCTTGCTTATATTTTCCGTTCTTTAACTCGGTCAACTTAGACAGAGAAGAGCATGAGCACGAGAGATTTGTTAATTTACAAAAGTGTTGATGGTTATTAACGTAATATAGTTATATAAACCTTAAATAAAAAAAGTGCAGGTGTTCTATATAATTAAGTACGTACGAACGTACTAAAGCTGACGTGAATCCGCCTTAGGCTTTAAAATATTCATGTCCATAAAATCAATTTAGTAATACCTATTAGTATGTACTTACAAATTATTTCTTCATTATTTCTGCTTAGGTGCCTTTTGTCTTTATATATCTTCGTCTAGGACGCCATGACTGACTGACGCTGACGCATGTGCGACACTAGCGCTTCCTTCCTTGACGATTCATTCAATTCAGTAATTATTCATTCATTTTCGTTTCGTTCGTTTGCTTTTGCTTGCCTTTCGAGGCCTTGGCGTGGGTTGTGGAGTTTTTATTTATTGCCCGTCAATTTCTGCCAGATCTAAAATGCGTAAACGCAAGTCTCTAAAGAAAAATGATGAGGACTCTGATGGCTCAGAACCCGCCGTTGAACCTGAAGAATTTCAAGACTCCGGTGAAGATTGGACGCCGGACGCCGATCCAGTGAGTTTAAAATCTAAGTGCACCTTGCTTATTACTTTACCTTTAATTTTAAGTGCACCTTGTAAAAATAAGTTATTAACTAGTAAATTGTATCATACCTTGTCTAAATTAGAACCTAATGACAGTTTATATATAAACAGCGCGTAATAGGTTAGGTGGGTATGTTCAGCAGATCAATGATTAAACATTTTCCATGTGTACTAAACACTAGTACAATATTAATAATAGTATCTGCGCCTGAGCGTATTGAATTTCTCATTTGAATGACAACTTATGACAAGGCAATTGTTAACAAACACACATACACAACCATTATATTTCATGCACAGGGCATGTACAAAGACTGTATAATATCATGGGCTCTATTAACATGTCAAGCTTCATATAATTAAAACTATTTATTTTTCTATTGTTATGGGATGCTCACATCCCATGCGAGATTCCACATTCTTATCAGTTTCCATGTTTGGCACAGCACCAATGCTGTCCATATCAACCAATGTTTAAACATTTTATAGACTGAACAACCAGCACGAGGAACCCGTAAGCGTACATCCAAGGGTGCGGTAAATAACACTCAGAAAAAGAAACGCAAGAACTCAACATCTGAAGAAAGTGAAGGTGAGGGGGAAGATGATGAGGAAGCAGAGGATGAGGAGGGGGAATTGGATGAGGAGGAAGGTTCTGATGATGAGAAAAATGGATCTGATGGAAACAAGTCAGACTCAAGTCAATCCAAGGATATACCAAAGCATTTCCATGTTAGTGTGCTTTAAGAATAATTGATTAAAGAAAAGGATTGTGATAACACTTATGTTGAATACATCATGAATCATTTTCTTTTGTTCCTGTTTTCTCAGTGTATCTAAAGTTTTAATCTGTTTCAGTCTGGAAACTTTGTATTATTAAAATCTGATGTAAAGTGGGATAGTGACACGGTTATTTCAAAACTGGATGAACTTAACCTGTGGAAAATTGATGGAAAAGCACTGCTCCAAAAGTACATTCCCATGGAGTCAAATGGAACGGTTTTGCACAAATGCACTTGTGTGGTGAGATGTCTTAAGTAATATTAGTTTAATTTATTCAATACCACATTATGCATTAACACCACAGAATGCATGAAGAATAAATAAGACTATAATTATAAATAAAAATGATTTAACTAATAAGTCATAACAATGTAAACTTAACAATATTATTATAGGTATATAAAACAAAAAATTTAATTGTGTATTTAATTTACAGTACTCTGGGTGGAATGTTGACAATAGAGAAAATTACTATCCTATCACCGAAATATTGGACCGAAATCCTCGCACAGACTCCAAGGAAATATGTGTGGCTTTAGATCTAAATGATCTAATCAAAGTAAGGGACAAGTAAACCCATGGTGTTTTTTACTTAATTCAATTAGATAAGTGAAAATAAATTTATAAATGTGTCCTTCATTTCTGATTACTTTGTGTAATTCAACTTCATTCCACATTACTTTGTGTAAGTTTAGTATTTTATAAGCTGGGGATTAAATGTTCAATTCTACAATAGTTTCATCAACATTGTTTTTCTCGTAACTTTACTCAAATAAAGAAATGTTTCTGCTTTCTGTGGTGATAAGTGCTTCCTTCCTTTATCATTGAGCTCATAAGCGAAGTATGAATGTTGTTTGGTTGTTCTGAAAGCCAAAAGTATATAGGGTATTTCTATATCATTTCATTATATACACTGCGTTTTATTATTCCTTTTTAAAAGTGATTAGGGGCCATTCTGATACTGGGCACTTCACATCGGAGGTACTGATCCATAGGGGACAGGATGCACTACCCTCAGGCAGGATGTTGGGTTCCTCCTGGTTATAGGAAATATGTATAAGGTTGCTATTTAGAAAGCAACCCTCCCTTGGAAAATAATATATTGTAATTAATTGTATTATTATACATTTCAATTGGAAGCGCTCGCCACGCCAAAAATCAGGTTTACTATAGCCTATAGATGTTTCACATCAAAAGTGTCCGTCGAAATGCATTAAATAATAGTTCAAAAACCTTCCACAATGGCGCTGGTGCCGACAAAGGGTATATATCGACGCCCCCGGGAATAAATAGGTATCGGAAAAGTCGCTGATTCCGATGAACCGATATAAGTCCTAATCAAAAATGCAACATAAAAATTAATTAAAATAAGTATAATTTTTTCTTCTGATTTATATAAAAATATTAAACACTGGTTATTAATATTAAAACAACAAAATAAAATCGATCCAAATTTAAAAATAAAATTCGTCATTACGTATTTACCTAAATTGTTACGCTGTATTTGTGCATCTTGAACCGCAAGGAATCTTTGACTATAACTTCTGTGGACTATGTTTTTGTGTCATTTTTGAGCAGTTTAGTATGCTACTATTTGAGTGTCATGTCATATGTCTATAAACAATTTTATATAAAATTGTGCATTGCAAAAAAGTTTTTTTTTTCCAAGGAGAATGAATACCCAAATAATTACAAAAGTTTAGCTGTCATAATTAAAAAATACAAGTAATTAATTTATAGTTCACTCCAAAGTATAATGAATGACGATAGTCCGAAAACAGGTATGTTTCCCCGATAGTAATGAATGGTACCATAATGTTTGTAATATTACAGTCAATAATCCTAACCATTACTGTTAATATATAGATTGAATATCATATGCACATAATTATATTTCACGTTGTCACACGAATTGGAAGGGTAATATTCTTAGTATGTGCTCACTTTTTTAATGTGAAAGTGTAATATCATTCTAAGCTTGAAAGGATTTCAAATATGGTTTATAGGTAAGTAATAGTTACGCACCATGGCGGTAATCATGTACGCACTCGCCTACTTACTTTTGTATGACATAAGCTCAACTATTAAAGTCAATAAATAAAAAGGTGTTGCATGTAAATAATTTCTACAGATTTGTAGTGAAGCTACCTTTGTATAAATTTTAATAATGGTTTCAGATCCAGACTGTGCAGTTTGTTTGCAAAAATGCAACCACCCTACTCAGCTGCCATGTGGACATGTTTTTTGTTTTCTGTGTGTAAAGGTACCTATATTTATTCCCTCTTTTAATATCTACTAATTTGGAAATTGCAAGTTTTTAAATTGCCGATGCCCCTTTGAAACTGTAGGTGTCATAGCTAAGTTAGTTACTTTTTAATCTCATTTATTCATGAATTTTGAACTTAGTAGGTCCAGTGGTATATAATATATATTGAAGATGACTTTGTTGCTGAAGGCTATTTGACTTCTGCAACACTTTTGGGCAATATTGACTTATATCCATATTTGAAATCACCAAATTTTTCTGCGTCGAATGAGTAGCTCTTCTGTAAAGTAAAAAAATTAAGTCAAATAGCCTTTCATCTCTTAATGTTAACTTGCCAACAGGGTATTGCATTTCAAAGTAAGAAATGTGCAATGTGTCGAGCTGCAATTCCACCCAATTATCTGGACAATCCTGTGATTTTGGGGACTCTGCCTACTGAGCAAGTACACACAAGTCACACACAGGAAGGGTACCAGTGGTTCTATGAAGGAAGAAATGGTATTGTTTTAAGCTTTCCTAATACATACCTGAGTACATTAGCAATAAATGCTTTACTTTTATTGTGTCATAAACCTACCTTTACTGCACAAGAATGGAAAATCACAAAAGTCCAAAATCAACATAGTATTTGTAGAATTCTATTAGAAAAAATAAAATATTTACCAACTCTTCTAGTCGAGGCAGATGTAAATTTGACCATTGTATGACTTCCTTTCAGGATGGTGGAAGTATGATGAGCGTAGTAATACAGAACTAGAAACTGCTTTCAATGCCAGTGATACAGATTGTACATTGCTTTTGGCCGGAACACTGTATATAATTGATTTCCAGAGCATGACACAAGTCCGGCGAAGTGATCAGACTAGGCGACGCAGAGTTTGTCGTGATACACCAATGTTTCCATCTAAAGGTTGTACTATTATTACCTACTAGTAGTATGCATCAAATGACAAATATTCTTAGTCATTAGTCTTAGCATTAGGAGTTATACAATTCTATGATATTGAATTGAAGTGTAACATTTATCACTAACATTGAATTTAATTTGCTACAATATTTTTGACTCACACTAATTTATGATGTTACAGGTATAGCTGGTATTAAAACAGATAATGTGCAAAATTCATCACAAATAAAAAGCGAGCAAATCTCTGATGATGTTATATTTGTTGAGACTAACAATGAAGTCATTGAAATAAGTGACAATGATGATGATGAGGTTATTGAGTCACCTCATCAGCATCATGATGAAGATGTCACACACATAGTTGAAAGAATCAGGTAATGCTTGGCACGCTGGTCATATATAAATGTTAAAAAAACTTATTGAAATATGTATTTGTGAAGACTATCCTTTAATTTATTGATATCTTTTATTGCAGTGCAGTGAATCTCAGAGAAGTAGCAAATCCTGAAGATTTGGAGTATGAGAACACCTGATTATAAATTTGTTGAAACATTAGATGTTATATTAATTTGTATGCACTTGTGCATAACAAGTATTTTTTGTCTAGAGAGATAATTATGAATGTATATTGAATAATATAAATTGTTGTCTCAAATCTATATCATTGGGGTCATTTAAATAAAACACCATCAGTTTTCCAACAATATAATCAAATTAAATCTAATTGTAACAAGCTAAACCACACTAAAGACTACAGATCTTACCAAGGTCTTACTGGACTCTGGCTGGCATGAGTTAATATATAAGTATTGAGTGGTTTGGGTTTCATTGACATCTGTTTGTGCCGAGGAGACTTTGGGCAAATGACATAGAGCCTCTCATCTCTAACGACTATGTAACACGATTTGCAACGCCTTTGAACTCTTCCTTTAACTTTAAAATGGCATACTGAAGTTACAGTGGGAATAACCGGTTGTAATAACTTCTCTTTGGTGACTCGTTGGAAAGTGCTAAATGATGACATTTGTACATATTTAGAAGGTACGTTTACGGCACTCGATAACGTTTTCATGACAGAAAATATTCTCTGCATTGCTCCTGAAAATACAAGGTAATACATAAGGTACATTTTGATTGGGAAATACAAGTAAGTACCTATCTAATCAAAATAATATCCAGAAACAGGTAGCTACATACTATTAATTTTAACAAATAGTAACCATGTACTTACCAATATTGTTTAATATTTATTTATTTAATAACCTAGCTAGTACTAGTAGCGATACCTTACCCACAGAACACTACTTAGGGATGTAAAAAATAATCGATTTGTATATTGCCAATAATCGATTTTTCATCTGCCACACCCCGACATTTAAGTCTGGCCGGAGCGCGAATTGATAATAGGTCGAATTACTATTAAGTAGGTACATTAACGCCATCTGTGCCACAGATCACTACTAACCTGTGCGTCAGGGCGTCTACTACGATGGCATCCCTTTTGTGCTTTAAAAACAATTTCGTTACACAATCAAACTTTCACTAATACTAGTTGGCTTTAGTCAACGAATTGTGCTGTTTTACTGACATTCGAAAGTGTTAAGTGTTTGGACTAGTGTTTTTAAAAGTCTGTTTTTATAGAAATGTTCACGACCAAAAAGGGTTTAACCAAAGGGCCAATTTTTAATTAATAAAACTGATTAATACAAATATTTGGCGTTTATTTTGGAATTAAATGAAAAATTTAGAAAAAAACGATAAATATAACAAAAACTAATTATTTTTTAATGAAAAATCGACTATTGATACATGGCTTTCTCAATAAAAATAATATTTATTTATTATTAGCCTATTTCGTGTCCCACTCCTGAGCCAAGTATTACCCGCAAAGGAGACTAGATCGATAGAATAAAATTAAAAAAAGTTTAATTTAAAATCATTTTTTTATGTAGAATGTCACATCCCTATCACTACTATAATAACCTAACCTACGAGTCGAGAAGTTTGCGCAAGTAAGACAACTGTCAAACTGACATTGGCAGACTTCTTCTTCTTTTTTTCAGTTTTGGCAATTATCCTTTTTTTTTTTTTTTTAACGAAATGAGCGAAATGATGATTTATAATGAAATAAGATGAGGAATGGCATCACCTGCGACTAGCGCGTGTATTTCGCCAATGTCAAGTAATTAATAGCAAGGACAAATTCAATAAATACACATTATAAATAAAAATGGATAATGACAGTGATAAAGATGGCGGATGACTCCGCAATTATCCTTTTGTCCTAAGATATCGCTGCCTATGTCGAGTGTTTGACATGTGGTTGACTGAACTTGACAATTTCTTAGTGTTGAGTGTAATTTTTTTTATTAGGGAGTAGGGAAAATTTGGTTGAAGCGATAGGCATAGGATATGGGAGTAAAAGTTAGGGCAACAGATAATTATACATAATAGTAACTACAAACAATAAATAAGATATCATGAAAAATTATAAGGAAATATTATGATGTGAAATAAATTTACTAAGAGCTTTGATATACTCATAGTGATTCAATGATAATATGCAGGATAAACTACAAGGAAGAGGAGCCTTATATTTAATAAGAAAGTCATATAGTGAAGGGGAACCATATTGAGGACATTGGAATAATAGGTGGGAAACATCACCCTCCCCCAGGCCACATGAGCACATTTTAAGAGATATTTTCTAAGATTTTTAATCTAAAGAGATGATGAGGGGAGGAACAATGATTAAAACGGAGACGTGAAATGTTAGAAGAATTTTTTTTAGGGAAGAAAAAGGTCGTAAACCAAGGTTTGGACTTAATGTTGGGATGTTAAAGACGCAAAAAAAATATTTTGCTTTGGAGGTATCGCTGTTTCCCCAGCTGCAACCCCAATTTTCCAACAGGTCCAGTCGTGGAATCTGGAGGACATCTTGGCAGTACACGGTGTTCGAAACTCGAACTTGTATAGCAGCTAATTTCGCAAGAGAATCTACATGTTCGTTGCCCTGGATACCCGAGTGGCCAGGTATCCAGGCCAACGAAACCTGGAGATTTAAATCAAGGCAATGTTTGAGCTTATCTCTGATTTCTATTGCGATAGGATTGGAACACTTATTTAGAGGGTTCGAGGTTAAAGAGTATACAGAACTGAGCGAATCGGTAAAAATTATAGCCTTCTTGACTCTAACAGAAATGATGTAATTAACACACTCAAGTATAGCAAAAAATTCACCGGTAAAAATAGAAATAATGGAAGAATACTGGTACAACTTAAAAAAACCCGTGGAATACCGAAGAAAGGCAGCACCCACAAAATCAGAGGAAACTGAAGCAGAATTGATAGCCTTAGAAGCATCCGTGAAGAACACCTCTGCGCCTGGAGAATTTTCCTCGACAAAATTGCGAAGTTTCCCATCAGCATCTGAAGAATGTTTTGATATACCAGTTGAAAAAAATACGCTCGGTCTATAAATAAACGAACTATAGTCATGTTCAAAGATAGGGTGAACCGCAAATCTTTTAATCGAATCAATATTAAATTTAGAATTTCTAAAGCTTTCAATCAAATATGGGACCGATTTATTACGCCAAAAAGGATGATTACTGTTCACATGATTATCCAGAGATTCAAGTTTGGGTAGCAGGGGATGCGAGTGAAATTGCCAAACCTTACAAAAGTAGCGGTCAGACAAGTACTGGCGTCTCAAATAAAGAGGAGGATCTGAGCACTCAACCTGAAGGGCGCTGATAGGAGTGCTTTTCATTGTGCCTGCCTACAATAATACGCAGACATTTGGACTGTATGAGATCAAACTTATGTATGTAAGATTTATTAAAAGGCGACAGAGTAAAAGAGGCAAAATCCATAACACTTCTAACTAATGCATTATATACTAACCACATGGTTGAGGGATGAGCACCCCACCAAACACCCGAAAGGGCCCTCATAATATTAAGACTTTTTTCACATTTCTCAACTACATATTTATTATGCAAGGCACCATTAAATTTACTAGAAAACCTTCTACCCAGGAAAGTAACTTCACTAGAAGAGGGTAATTGAGATTCCCCAATTGTAAGATTAAATTTTGCAATCTTTCTTTTACGAGAAAAGGGCACAACAACACTTTTTTTAACTGAAAGTGACAAGCAATGCGTATCTAAGCAAACTGTTAAATTATTTAAAGAATTCTCGACCAATTTTACAGCCGATTCCAGGGAATTATCAGAGTGGTAAATTACAATGTCGTCAGCATATTGTAGAATTGAACACAGAGAAATGACTGATTATAGATCCATAGTGTACAAGTCATACAACAAAGGACTTAAAACTGAGCCTTGTGGAACACCTTTCCTCAATACTCTAGCTGAACAATCTACACCAGGTACCCGAACAGAAACTGATCTAGCCGAATAAAGGTTGAACAAGAAATCAGAAAACTTAATAGGGATGCTAAGAGCATTTAGCTTAGATTTTAGAATTAATAAATCAACATTGTCATAAGCGGCAGAAATATCAAGAAAGGCGGCAACCATTGACTAATTTTTGCTAAGTGAGAGCAAAACATCAGTGGAGAAGATACTAAGATTATTGGAAACACTCTTTCCTTTTCTAACCCCAAACTGGGAGATGAGCAATAAATTATTGTGTTCAACGAACCATTCCAACCTTAACTTTATGAGATGTTCAGCTAGCTTAGCAAAAACAGAAGACAACGACACGGGTCTATAAGAAGAAGGATCAGAGGGATCCTTATGAGGTTTTAAGATTGGAATTATAACATGGCCAGTTTTAATCACAAAATTAAATAAATCTAGAATGAACGCCTTTATATAAGGCAAGCAATTAACTATAAAGAAGTATGGAATCCCATCAGCTCCAGGAGCTGAGTCAGATACATGGTTGAGACCCAAATCAAACTCATACATAGAAAATAGAATTATTCCAAACAGAAGAAAGTGGAGTGTCAGGGGAAAGCGTGGAACAAAAACGGCGCCAACCTTCAAATTTATTTTTCCTTAAAAGTCTTTTGGTTGCAGCAGAAGAATTTCTGTAATGTAAAAATGTTTGCAGGTTTAAATTCTCGTTGCATGTTTTCTCCGAAGCGTTTCTTTTATTGACCGCTTCCGTACAATCTTTATCCCACCATGGCGGCGATGGAATTTTTCCATTAAAAGGTTTTTTAATGGGAAAAAAATCATCAGCTGCTGACAATATCGAACCTACCTAATTAATCAGAGAGGAAATTAGTATAGGGAAATGGTCGCTACCAAACGTTAAAGACAGCCGTTTCCAATCAAGAACGGGCGATAGCTGAGAAGAATAGAGAGATATTTTTGCCCTAGTTTTGTAGATATTTATACAAAATTAGGGCACTGTCCTGGAACTATGTGACGCGTAGGCGACCCATCATTCAAGACACACTAATTAAAATCATCAATAAGATCGACCAACTTAGAGCCTAAACAATCTTCATTTGGAGCCCCCCATAAGCTATGATGGGCATTAAAATCACCTAACAATACAAGATGAGAGGGAACCGATTTAATTATATTATTTAAAATAGGAATAACTGAGGGGTCCTTGCGTGATATGTAGACAGATATATATGACACATCCCCCACACGAGCAGCAACTATATTTAAATTTTCATTTTGATACTGAGGTAATTGTATAGAAGAAAATAAACAATTATTTCTAATAAGGAGAGCAGAGCCCGTCCGCTCTGTCACTACTGAGAACATTAAAGCCTGATAGTCTAAAGTTAGAACCTGGCTTTAACCAAGTATCAGAAATAGCTATTATTGATAAATTAAACTTATTACTAAGGTGAATCAGATCTGATGTTTTAGAGAGAATACTTCTAGCATTCCACTGAAGAACACAATCCATTTTTAAAGTATTTAAAAAGAGTAACTGAAATGTCATTAATAATCTTGATAGCAACAGGGTCCGGTAAATTAGCATTAAGAATTGTATTAGTTAAAAAGGACATGAGATCACTAACATCTGAACTAACATTCTTCTGGGGTGAATCAGTACTTGTAACAAAGGCCCGACTATTACTTGTGGGAGGAGATGCATAGTCTGATACTAATTTATTATGCGCACTCTGATCATAGCCCTTCTGAGAAGGTTTGTGAAGCTTTGGTTTGGCAACAATAGTTTTCTTGTAAGACACAGTATTATAAACAGGGTTGAGATTAGATGACTGGGTAGAAATAATGGGAAGGGAAGAATTTTGAAGGGGGACAGAAAGGGCTTCAGAATACAGTCTTTTAGTAGAAGGAAAAAGTTTAGCAGCTTCTTGATATGAGGAACTGTGAGAAGACATGCCGTTTAATGTTAGTTTATCTTTGGAATTCGGGACAGATTCTACTGGTTGCTAAATGGGAACCCGAACAATTGAAACAGAACTCTTCCTCAATGGAACATGAGGAGCCATCATGTTCAGCACCACACTTGAAATACCGTGGCTTGCTTCTACATTGTGTGCGAGTGTGCCCAAAGCGACAGCAGTGGAAACATTGGATGGTCGGGAAGATATACAGTTCAACAGGAATAGAAGAATAAAAGGAATAAACATGAGAAGGTAAGGCCTGACCATCAAATGTCACCATCACCGTCTGTGTTGGGATCCACACAGGCCCCTCAGAATTAATTAATTTACGACTTAAGCGACGGGTTTTGATAATTGAACCAAAACCCTCTGGTACCCTGGTGTTGTTGATGATGTCCTCATGGGACCATTCAGTTGGTATTCCTTTGATGATGCCCGTTTTACTTATGTTGTAAGTAGGTATGAACGATTTATAATTATTCGGTACAGTATGGGATTTGATAAAAATAAATTAGCATCTGAGGCAGACTTAAATGAGATGGCAAGCCTGTTACGACCAATGCGCTTAAAACCGTCCTCTAAAACATTTTTTAGTTTGTTTCAGTACAAGAAGTGTCCAAATTTAATAGAATGCAGCGTAGTAGCACTCTGAGGGGAATCAGAGATTAGCTCCACATGCACAAGATACGGACCACTGTCCATGTCTGTATACGTACTCCTAAATAGATTTACACCTGGGGAAACAGCAACACTATCCATAGCGACCTGAGACGAAGCAGCTGGTAGAGAATCAGAGTCTGGAGGTGATAACATTGAAAGTTTCTTTTTTTGTGTAGCAACAACTTTATTAGTTATGTTCACTTTATTTTTAAAAGTAGGATTATTAATTAGCTTTTTTATCTTTTTCTCCTGAGAGAGTTTCTGCGTATCCTTAATACTAACGTAATCATTTTTAGACAAAAATGCGTCAGCCTCTATAGTGCAATAAGAAGATCTGGCTTATCAGGAGGCTCCGTTTCAACTTCAATACCTAAGCTAATATATACAAAAAGATTAAAAACTTACCAATAATTTATAAACACTAATGAAAATACTAAAACTACACTAAATACACAAATAATACAGTAAATAACAAGAATATAAAAAAAATACTAAAAAGCTAAAAATACTAAAAAGCCCTTTTCAAAATCCCGCCAAAAAGTCACCATTGGCAGACTTTATGGCTGTTCTATTCGCGCTGGTCCTGTGTAGGGGTGTCCACTTTGAAAAATCATCGATGTTTTTTTCGATTCGATATATCAGAACTAACATATACGACATATACTGCTCCGTAACATATACGACAATAGTACAGCTAACATAAAGTTACACATTCCTGGACCCATATTTGCAATAGAACGGGGAGTTAAGCAGGGTGATCCACTCTCACCAAAGCTATTCACCAGTGCTCTATTTATTTATATAGGACAAACCAGTAACTGTTACATTGTAAACATATATAAAATAAAGTATGCTAAAGTAAATTAAATGTACAGTTTTTTAAGGTGTCACATATTACGGTATCCAATAATTAGAAATTAGGTATTGCACTTAATATTAAAATTATTACAATGACTAAATAACTATATATATACTTATATACGTAAAATTAAAACAGGAAATATTCAAAAAGCTCCTGGAAAGCACGAGGAATTGATGTTAACGGCCATAAGCTGACCAACCTTCGCTTTGCCGACGACATAATACTTTTTTCAACTCCAGCCTCCGAACTACAACAAATGCTTCAGGACCTGAGCACGGCAAGCCTTGAGGTTGGTCTTTCTATGAACAGATCCAAAACACAACACATGACTAACAGCACAAAACGTAGGGTCGAGGTAGATGGGCAAATAATACAGTATGTCGACGAGTATACGTACCTGGGCCAGATCGTCTCGTTTGAAAACAGGCAAGAGAAAGAAGTCACTAGACGGATTGAAAACGCCTGGAAGAGCTACCGGTCCATGAGGGATCTCATGAAGAGCAAACTTCCGATATCCTTAAAGCGTAGACTCGTCGACATGTGTATCTTGCCCGTCCTAACCTACGGTGCACAAACATGGTTATTTATTTATTTCTCAGGCATTTTCTACCAGCCAACCTTAGAGTAATGTAGAGAGAGGAAAATACAAACAAACTAAGTGGGTGCAAGAAATTATAGATGTAAATGCAAAGATCGAGGAGTCGAAAAAAAAAAATAGAAAACAATAATAATATATATATATGATGGAAAAAACCAACTTAAACGAATAAAATTATGATTAAAGCCAACATTTAGCAAATTTTAGCAAGGTTACTACAGAACAACAGAAATCCAAACTCAAGGTTTGCCAAAGAGCTATGGAACGCAGCATACTGGGTGTGAAACGAACCGACTGGATCAGGAACACTATCCTGCGTGACATCACTTGCGTCACGGACGTGGGAAAAAAGACGGCGAAATTGAAGTAGGAGTGGGCCGGTCACGTCTCGCGCATGGACCCGCAGAGGTGGGCTTATATCACCACCAGCTGGATTCCCAGTACTGGCCGCCGCCGTCGGGGTCGACCGAAAAGACGGTGGCAAGACAACCTTGACACCTTTGTGGGAAAAACGTGGCCGGAGGTTGCCAAGGACAGAGAAGTGTGGAAGAGGAAAGGGGAGGCCTTTGCCCAGGAGTGGGACACTATGATAGGCTAGTAAAAAAAAAACAGAACTGTACATCGATGTATCAGGTGGAAATATCGAGGTTTTGTATACATCGAGTAATTTTTTAGGGTTTGGTACCCAAAGGGTATAAACGGAACCCTATTACTAATATTTCGCTGTCCGTCTGTCACCAGGCTGTATCTCATGAACTGTGATATTTAGGCAGTTGAAATTTTCACAGAATAAGTATGTCTGTTGCCGCTATAACAACAAATACTAAGAATTAAACGAATATTATATATATATATATATATAAAATAAAAATAAAGGAATCCACAAACATTTGAGCACAAAGAAAAGGTGGAACTTTGATTTGGAAGAAACAATAATTTTTCTAAGCTGATATCCCATTCCAAAAATTAAAAGAAATTTGAAATGAAATAAATTAAAAAAAAAAAAAACTCCACACGTAGATTTTTAAAATATCTTCAATTTTTTTGGGTTCTCTTCTTTTTTTACGAAATCAGTGAAATGATATGTTAATGGAATAAGATGAGAAATGGCTCCACCTGCGTTTAGCGGGTATTTCAGCCAGTGTCAAGTAATTAATAACAAGGGCAAATTCTGTATTCATTATGAATAAAAATGGATGATGACAGTGATAAAGATGGCGGTTTTCTACATTTGGCTTATTTTGATCCCAGAGACGTCATTGTAGATGTTTTGCTTTATGAAAGTTTTCTGCTCATTCGATTGGCAGCGGGGGATACTTGAGTATTAGAGCTACAGCCTTTCTATCACGGATTTCGTATAAGAAGAAAAGAAACAATGCCATTCTCACACCATTAATAATGTAGGTAACTTTATGCTCGTTCGAGAACGATGCGGTGGTGGTCCTGGGGGTCAATTCTCTATGATCGATATTATCTCTAATTCGACATATGTCGAAACAAAAATCCGAATTAGTCCTATATTTTCGTTTTGTTTCGACATATGTCGAAATAGGGGCAATGTTGATCATACGATAATCGCCCCCTTGGTCGTATTATTTCTTTTTGTTTCTACATAATATGTCGATCATGCGAGAATTGCCCCCCTGGGTAGCGGCGAGTCTGATGTGCAGATAACAGCTGCTATCGACTGCAAGGGCGAAGATGCTCGTGCCAATTTCCTTGATATTAGCTGGGTACTAGGTACTTGCTTTGAGGCGCAGGCCATCGAAAGAGTTAAACTTGCCTTTATTTACCTCCTTACTGGTATTTTCTGGTGGTTTATATATTTTTGTCATCTGTACAATTGACATAATAAGAAAATAATAAACTTAGTGAATAAATTCTCTTGTAAAATTATTTCAAAATTTTAAGGCATACCAAACATAACAATAATTATTTCTTTAAATATTCGTACCACAATGTTTTGTGTGAAGTGAAACAAACTGAATAGCATATTATTATCATACAGTCTACCTACTTAAGTTTATCAGTTTAATGTGAAATGAACTATTCACCTCTTTAGCATATATAACTACCTACTGAAATTATAACATATCATTACTCAAATGAGCTCAGAAGCTACAGCGCCTAAGACCAAAGTTGATGTGTTAACAAAACTAAACATGTCGAAGACAAATGAAACTTCCAAGACCAACATCCACAGGGTCACGAAGACCATCGTCACCTCTCCAAACATATACAAGCCTGTCGGACCATATAGGTTAGTTATTTAATTTATTTACATAGGAGCAGACTGGCCACTAACTACATATTTGACGAGACGAGATTTCATGTAGGTAAGTGCTTAGGTACCTACTACATTTTTGTATAAGTAGATAGATGCCTATCTGTTAAACCACTCTTCTACACTTGCAGCCAGGCCATTCTAGCTGATAAAACACTGTACGTGTCCGGAGTGCTCGGTATGGATCAGGACGCGCAGCTGGTGTGCGGGGGCGCAGAGGCTCAGACGCGGCAAGCCCTCGACAACCTGAAACACGTGCTGGAAGCAGGCGGTGCGTCGCTCGAGTCCGTTGTGAAAACGACTATACTGTTGGCCAATATCGACGACTTCGCAGTTTTCAACCAGGTTTATGCAGAATGTAAGTACCAACCTAGGGATGTAGTAGGTATCTTCGGGGGCTGGGTTGTACCATGACGCTAATAGACGCGCGTGCGGTAAGCGGGGAAAATGTATTTCCATAGTACCTAAATATCTACACCAACTCTCACCGTCACTACTAGTATTCGTATTCTTCTCTTCATGTCAAAGGTTTTAGTCAACACCTTATTCGATTAGAGATTAGCATACTATTAGGTAGTAGTTAATTTCGTCCCCTATTTACATCCATGGATTCGTATCGTTAGGTGTATGTAATTTAATAATATCTCCCCGTCCATAAGTAGGTATACCTCAAGGTACCGGCCTAATCATTTAAATTTTATAATGCACTCATTTTCAGACTTTCCGAAAGACGCACCAGCTCGCGCCACGTACCAGGTTGGGCGGTTGCCCCGAGACGCAGCGGTGGAGATCGAAGCCATCGCTCTCAGCGGAGACCTCGTCGTGGCTGAGGCGGGCCCCTGTCCTTGCGCGCACACATAGATTATTCTATTTACCAAGACTATAAAACTATTATGATATTCTACTAATGTGAACAATTTTTTTAATTTATGTGTCTAGATACAAACAAAAATCAAACTAAGAAAGTAGGTAGGTACTTAGCGTAGATAACTATGTTAATTTTTTTGTTACGATATCTATGCTTTCGTTTATCGTGTTTGAACTCAGTGTTATTGTTAGCAGGGTCGTCGTCGCGCATCGTAGAAAGGAATAAAATGGTTTATTTTAATCAAAGAAGTTACGTTAGCGTTTTAAAACTTCTTCGTTTATGTTATTTAGCAACGAGGTACTTAGGTACTTTCCCTAAAGTTTTGTGAACCTGTCGTGTTAACCTTTGTTGTTGAGGGTGGCCTAAATTAGTTGTTGTTTCAGTTTTGTTAGACCAAAAGTTATTCTTAAAATAAACGCCTATTTTCCTATTTGCTTTGTAGCTTTATTGTAGATAAATTAAGCCGATACGGTTTAAGTTATTGCTCGACTTCATAGGAAGGTGGGTTAACTTTGTTGGGTAAGAATATTATTTTCAATAGGTAAGAAGTGGTAGGTATCGTACTATACCCATAAAAGAGTCGTTTGTATCTATTCAAGCCGACAATACGTAGGCATCTCCTCATGTATGCATGAAAATAATTATAATCGTCAATGTTGTAAGTTGTTGGTATGATGGTATTGTGGGTCCCTATTCTAGAGTAACTCAATCATTTAATGGCATTCTAGGTATACAAGAAGTTAGTGTTAGTAGCTACCCAACAGTTTCTGTAGGAACATTTCAATTACATTGCAAGACCTATCGATAAAACATGCTCTCCAAAGAGAGTATGTTTTATCGATAGGTCTTGTTCATCTTTTTTGCTAAATGAATGAGATGATGAATTTGAACGGATTAAGATGAAGAATGGCTACACGATGTAGCCTAATCAACCCGTTATCTGCAGGTGTAGCCTACACCTGCATATAACGGGTATTTCAACCAGGACCAAGTATTAAATAGCAAGCGCAAATTCAATAAATAGAAAATAAATAAAAAAACATTATAAATAAAAAACCGGCTAAGTGCGATTCGGGCTCGCGCACGAAGGGTTCCCTTACCATTATGTATAAAAACAACAAAAATACATGTCTGTTGTATGGGAGCCCCCTTAAATATTAATTTTAATTTAATCATATATTTTAAATTTATTTTTTTAATATTGGCTGAATAAGATATTCGCGGCTTTCTGAAAACAAAAATTAAAAAGTTACTTTGTCTCTGCTTAACCAATCATACAATTCGAAACATTCACACTCTATGTCTTTCTCGCCATTAGAAAGAGAGAGAGACAAAGACCAGCCCTTTCGAAGTTCCGATTTTGAAAGTTCGGAATTTCGTACTAACTAAAGAAATTTGGCAAAAAGATAAATAAGTCTTTTATTGTAATTTATTGAATTTTTAACTCATTTTTGTATTTAAACGAAATTAAGTATTAATTGCAAATAAAACTGATATTTAATGTGTAAATATTTATTTCTAGTTTCAATAATGTTACGTAATATATTTTAAATAATAAAATATCATGGGTGCTATTTCCGAACACGCCTTAATTTACATAAAAAGCGGGAATAAAATTTCGTGGCTGGCGTAAAGAGTTGAGTTAAATAACTATCATCTCCTAAAGTGAAGGGTACAGGAACATAACAGGGAATTGTGACATTCCCTGTTATGTTCCCGTACCCTTCAAGTGTTCTCGCTGCTGAAGTGAAAAGTTATGTGTGTTACACGAGAGCAAAGTTTTTTGCATCTCGTGCCTTTGAATCCCTCGCCACACTCAGGATTCAACTTTAGAATCACTTGCTACGCTCGTGATTCAATTGTTGGATCCTTTCTTGCTCAGGATTCAAAATCAGCACTCTCAGCAAAAAATGACTTTGCTCTCTTGTTGCACAAATAACTATTTTTAAATGTAACATAACTCAATATTCTGTGAATATTTCAAGCGTCTAAGTACCTGTTGCCATTATCAATATCGAGCAAAAACAAGTAGAACAAAAATCACATTTGTTGTATGCGAACCCCTTAAATATTTATTATATTCTCTTTTTTAGTATTTTTGTTATATCGGAAACAGAAATACATCATCTGTGAAAATTTCAACAGTAAGTATCCCGGTTCATAAGATACAGCCTGGTACAGACAGATAGACCGACGGACGGACGGACAGCGGATTCTTAGTAATAGGGTCCCGTTTTACCCTTTGGGTACGGAACCCTAAAAATGGATGATTAACGTGTTAAAGATGGCGGAAGGCCTGTCGATAGGTCATACCTGTATGAGGCTCAGATTAGCACAAACATAACCCACCACACACTTATGTACTTACCTGTTAACCCATGTTCTAAATGCCTAGACTTGTTGAAACGTGCTAAGTTCGAGGACCCGGCACGCCAAACACGCCACCATTGAACGCGTAATAGCCACCTATTAGCTGCGACAATGTGCGTGCTTTGAAGTATTAGCGCCGAATCTAACCTTATTTGCGCAAATCAGTTATCAATTATTTGACCAACACCTTTTAGTCTGTAATAGTAATGGACACGTGCCATATTGTGCGATCATGGGGATTTAAACCATCTACTGCTCGCTAGCAGGAGCCATTTAACCGCGGGGCTATTGCCACTCGTTTCTAATCTTCTAGGTAAATAAACTTAATTATGTATGATGAACCAAATATAATACCTATTCAAGGAAAGTAGGTTCTAATGTTTCTTTATAACCGTGCAGTAGGTAGGCACGTATTATTTAAATAATAAGATACTATTTATAAAACAGTGACCTAGAGTGAAAGACGGTGGTCGGGGCGCGCTCCGGCGTCGACGACTTGCATAAAGGGCGTTATTCACGGGACGACATTAGGGTTTACTTCTACCTCCACTGATAGTGGCATCAGGCAAAATTATTACTTACCTACTTATCTACTCGAACTTACTTGACCTCATGTAGTTATAGTGTTATGGACACGATATTATTAATCATGATTGTTTTTTTGATCATGATCATGATCATGATCATGATTTTTCGGCTAGATACATAGGTAATCCGTGGCCATACAGCAATGGACTTTTTTCAAAGTTTTCAAGAGATAGGTACCTACCTTCCTACTAGGGTAACCATACTTTATAATGAAGTATCCTTCTTTATTTTTGGTAATTATACTTTATACTTTTGCTTACCAATAAAGTATGTGAAAATACTTTATTTCCAAACTTTACTTTGAAATTTAAATTTTGATTGTCAAACAAGCTTTGAAACATTTAAAGATGACAAAAAATGTTAGCATGAGCTAAAAGCACACAAAAATACGTTTTGAAGGCAATAAAAACATAACATTTGAAAAATACTTTTTTTTCTCCCAAATACTTGATTTTTTTCCAAAAAGAAAAGAAACCATTTTATACGTTTTTTTTTTGTCAAAAAAAGTTGCCCACCCTACTTCCTACCCACCTGGCAACTTAAGAAATAGAATGGGGCTTTCACTTCTCTATCTAAGGGTTAAATTAAAGATGCATTAAGGATAGGTTACTTGTCTAGGTAACCTTGATAATTTAGCACAAAAACGTGATATGAATGAATATGAATATGAAACGTGGCTGATTGCTGATTATAATAGTAGTAGATTTATACTTAACAATTTAAAGAATTTCTTAATAAAATTTATACCTACTTAAGGGTTGGTGCGGTTGTAGAGCCTTTAGTGGGCGAATGTAGACGACTACGGGCGTGTTTTTATAAGTGTGCAGATTAATTATGTGTGCTCCTTGCCTAACCAGTTATTGCGTGTTTTTAAGAACAAAGACTTTACAGTTCCTACAAAATCAACTTTGCTTTTTTAGAATAGGTTGACGATAGTGTTTCACGCAAATAACCTACAACGAAACGGAGTATTAGTGCCTAGTTATATATATATATTTTTTAATTAGTATGTAAGGTACGTACCCTGGGCAATTTATCTACCCATTTTTCCACAAGAAGGTAAGTATAAAACTGATATTTAGGTTGGTTTTGGCCGAAAGGTCGATAAGAGAAGCAATTTTCAATAGATCAAGACTCAAGTCTTATTACTCAACAATACCTAATTATGAGTTTTCAAAGTATTAAAACACACTATGAATAAATATACCTAGATACCTACCTACTTAGACCAAGGGTCTGGTCTGTCTTTCAATCGGCCCTCTATAACATACTAATAGTAACAATAACACAAGCAATGAAGTATGTAGGTACCTACTAAAACTACCAACTCCATGTTATGATATCTTATAGGTAGGTGCCTACATTCCCTCAAGAGTTTTTATGAAGTTTGATTTAACATGTGTGCTTGGTAATCTAATTTGAAACCGCCACGCCTCAAATTAATCGAACGGAAGAAAGGTCTTTCACTACACCATTTGCGAGGCAAAGTATAAGAATGTACCAAGTTCACTTACATAGGAAAAAACGCGATGGGGGTGCGAGGTCAGTTTAGCGGGCTGCCTCCTCCCATAATAGACGACGATACGATCTCGAGCCGCGAGCGAGCGGTGCGCCCCATGGCGATGTAGCGGCCAGTCGACCGGAGTTGCTGCGGCCGGCTGGTCAAGCAAGCGACCGTCGCGGCGGCGGCTGCTCATACCCTACCAACAACACCACCACGACGAATATACCCTGCATCTACTCCTTTTCATCATGCTTGTATGCATGGCACTAGCTTAAACCATCATCTTCTAAAACATGGGTTGTACAAGCAGTGCTCCAAACATGGTGACTCCCAAATCAAACACGGCAGGTCTGTATGCTAATGTGACATTTACGTCATGTTTTTATAACAATAGTGAATTGGTGTAGGTAAGGTAAGTACCTACTACCAATGTTTCTGTGCACTTAAATTAATTATTTGTGTTTTACGTTTACCGTACCTAATACCTAACTACATAGGTAGGAACTAATGCTTTTCTTTGTTGAGCAACTAGTTGATTCGCTCGATCGCGTGAAGATTCCATAAATATACGCTACTGTGGTAGAGATAGCTTTACAGAGACTATCCCTGAGGCCAACTATGTAGTTGCAATAGCAGCATATGAGCGGTCAACATATGTAATATAAATCCCAGATGAATAGCAGCTTTTCATTTTCATCTGAGATTATCACTTGCTAAGAAACGGTGACGGAAAACATCGTGAGGAAACCTGTGTGCCCGGTATAATGGCAATAGGCTCGCCCCCTATTACATTGGGACCAAAATACATCGGCGAAGTGTGGGCGCACTGCAGTGCACCTCTGCCTACCCCTTCGGGGAATACAGGCGTGATGATGTATTATTTTTTGTTCACTTTGGTTACCTTTGTCCCGATTTTCGCTTGATAGACATCAATCTCTATTCGAGATATGTCGAAACAAAACGTCAAATTGGTCTTATTTTTTCGACATATCTCGAATAGTGATGATGTCTATCAAACGAAAATCGGGCCCCACAAAGTGGAATAATACCAGGGAAGCCACCAGAACTAAGAATGAATTGCGCTAATGACTTTGTACCTAACTAAATATTAAGACGAGAATAGTAACTATTTGTTATTAACAAATACAAATGTTTCAGAGAAAAGTATACAGTTTGCAGGAGACATGAGTGATGAAGATTCAAACGACGTCGATGAAATAATTTACAGGGCAGAAGATGCTGCAAAAGATGTGCTTCCTTCGTGTGATACTTTAACGGAACGTATAGTACATAATATAGTTAGAAACAAATCAACCCCTATTCTCCTTATAGAACGAGGTAATTCTAATCAACAAGTTTTATAGAAATGTTATAAATAACAGAATTTCTACATACGAATGAATCCAGACAACGGTCAGTGTCTATCGAAGTTATACTTGCTTCAATGGCAAATATTATTATGTATATGTATAAATATTATTAGGTTTCGCCCAATACTCGGGTATTTAGGTATCTATCTGCAATCTACAAAATAATTTGCTCATGGTGTAGGTAGGTACCTCGGCCGGCACTCGATACCGATCTAGGTAGCAATATTAACAATAATGTTAAACTTAAAACCTGTAGTAAAATGTGACTAGTTATAATTATGAGTAGGTACTTATTTATTGTTGACTGATTCCATGCACTGATGATATTTGGCGTACCTACTACCTTTGCGTGCTCATGCGTATATATCTACCTTGTGTCTAAATGGCTGCAGAAAAATCTCCTGACATTAAACATAAATAAAACAAAATATATGTGCTTCCACAAGACTGCAGCGAGTCAACCAACATCTACTCCCGATATTAAAATCCACACGTGTGACCCCGGACTTTCTTCAAGATGTGCCTGTGAAGCTATAACACGAACGCGAGAAAATAAATACTTAGGCTTAATTGTTGACGACCGATTAAACTTTGAATCTCATATCACCAATTTAGCCAAAAGAACAAGAAAAATTATTGGTATCATGAGAATTCTGCGCAACTCCGCTAATGTCCACATCCGCAAACTCGTTTATGTTGCTATCTGCCAGTCCCTGCTAACCTACTGCATTGGAGTTTGGGGAGGTGCTGCAAAAACATTGATGCTTATTCTTGAAAGGGCGCAACGGGCCGTTCTTAAAGTAATGCTAGGAAAACCGCGACGGTTCTCTACGGATGCTTTATACAAAGAAATCAGCGTTCTTAGAGTCCGCCAACTTTTTATACTCAAGGCTTGTTTGGCGACACATAAAAAAATTTTAAACTCTGACTATTACAACTCTTTAGTCAAAAAACGGGTCTTTAGGTTAGAGTTACCGTCGATAAAGTCTAGCTTTGCTAAAAAGTTCGAATATTACGCGCATCCTTTTATTTATAATAAAGCCACAAAACATTGTGATATTAAGTGTTGCTCTATTGTCGAAGTAAAAATAAAAATCACATCTTGGTTACAAAATCTTGACTACGATACAACAGAACTCGTTTTATTTACATCTCACTAATTCGCGTTACCTACACTTACTTTTTACTCACTCACCCACATTTTCATTCGCACTTCACTTCAGACTTTATATGATACTCTTCTTTGTATGGTTATATTTAATTAGGTACCACATTCCCTACATACTATGTATCTACTCTATTTTATTTTATATTCATATTTTTACCATTGTCTTAGAAATTAGTACGTTTTTGATATTGTTTTAATTACCTATTTTCTTAGTTTTAATATAAAATTGGCTTCCCAAAATACAGGCTGTGCCTAGTTTGGGAGCCCCTGGTATGATCTCACTTTTTAGGTTAATTTAATATTACTTTATAATTACATATTATAAGTCAGTCACTGTAACCTATATCTGAAATTAATAAACATTTTATTATTAGTATATAGTATATACTTATGCCGGTTTATACGCACCTAGTTAAAGATTTTATTTATTACAGATGACGACAATAGCAATTTAATCTTAGATAATAACATGGATACAACAATACAGTACGAAGAAAAAATAGCAAAGTTAGAGGAGGTCGTGGAAAAAGTGGTAGAAATTCATAAGATAGAAAACGTTGACGAAACTCATAGTATCGTTATAAAAAACGGAATTGATCATGTAAATAAGGAAGATAATGGAAACGACTCAGTAAAATATCACACACAGAAAAGTCCTGAAAACAATGGCAATGAAGCTAGTGGACAAGAAAGGTTAGTAAACGCTTTATTTTTTAACTAGTGTTACTGTGCCCGCGCCTTTGTTCGGATTTAGCCACCTGCTTACCTTCAAATGGTATATTATAATGAGTACCAGTAACTTACCTTACTGTTACTTACCAGTAACTTACATAAATGAATCTAATATAGCTTTGATATATAATACAATAAGAACTAAACTATTTTCAAATAATACATCATCATTACCTATATTCCCCTAAGAGGTAGGCAGAGGTGCAATGTACTCGCACTTCGCCGATGTATTTTGGTCCCAAACTGTAACAGGGGGTGAAACTATGGCCATCAATAAATAATCTAACTAAGGTAATACCTATTATGAGACAACAGCTTCTTCTCGAATAGTCTCGAGCTAAGCAACGCTCTTACAAGTATAGGGGTAGGTACTATACAATTGACTGGGGCCGTCCATGGTACACCCAGACCAGTGCAAATTACGAAGTTTGCCGCTCACGGGAGTCGAACCCGTAACCACCCAGTGACTCTCACCACTCGAGCGCTCGAACCACTAGACAAAGCCGTCGTCGTGCGGAATGATATAATAAATAAATTAGATTTTGAGCGACGACGCATACATTTCGGGGTTTTACCGCAATAATCAAGATCTTTTGAAGTCCTACCTACCTAGGTCCTAGACCAACCAAGGTGGTTTAAGGTTAGGGTTTTTTAACACCCGGACACGCGGTGTCGCGGCACGCACTTAGTTGGTATTTTTTCTATATATCGGTTCGATTTCAGCCAGGTAAACTGCCTCCCTTGTTTATCTTATTTTAAAAATAATGTTTCTTGTAAGTGAAATAAATTTTTGTCCTCCGATCGAAGTACCCACTTTCCTAAGGGAAAGTGATTAGTTGATAATCTACTGCCCGAATCTCATTACCCATGCTACTAATAAGGCTTAACCACAACCTAGATAAAGACTAGGCGACCATGGTTGCAGATCGCGGTTTTCTTTCGCTAACTCCATTGTTAAAGAAATCGGCGATCGACAACCATATTCGGGTTGATTGGCTAAATGTAAGTTGCCAACATTGAAACATCTCCCGCCCACCCAGTGTCGACACTCGCAAGTAAAAGTTTCTGCCGATACCCAAACGAGCTGTGTACAAAAAAAATAAATTTTCTGTTGTAAAAGCTCAAACGCGTCAAAATTCGCTCGCGCCGTCAGTGTCATTTATTTGAAGAATGAACTTTTTCTATGAGTCGGATTGTTTTGGTATGGCAAAAAAAATAATGTGCGAGGATCGAGGCCCCAGTGTAGGTACGGGAGACTTAATTGTTATTTATTAGGGTGGAACATCACGCGGATGGCGTGGAAGCAATAAGTCCGAGCCATTCAGAGAGCAGTCGCGCAACCCGCTGGGAGGCTCTCGCAGACATCGCCGCCGAGCTCCCGGCTTCACATGCCGTCGATCCGGTCACCGGACAGATTTATGCATTAACCAAATAAATTTTTCTTATCTCTCACAACGTAATATTTTTTTAGCTTAACCCCAAATTCGTTTTGCTTTGAATATTATTTCCGCGAATGTGCAGTTACTCGCAACGAAACATGAGAAATTTTGGTAATCAGAAAATCTGAAATGTGTAGTAAGGCACAGTATGAATGGTTTGGTAGATCATTTTGGGAGGTTTAACTGCACCTGCTACTGTCGCTGTCTTGAGGGGCGTTCTATAAAACAATGGGCATTAAACTATGCCATAAAAAAAAAGTACACTTATCATACAAATTTATTTATCCTTAACTTACATGCTAATATGTAACATATTATCTTAAGTATTTTTTACTTTTATCATTGCTAATCCATTGTCATTAACAGTTCCTCCAAATATAACAGCACATAATGAAGATGTAGCAACACTATTCCAGATAGTGTTCACCCATTTATCAATTGCATTCAACTGTTCCGATTCATTCTCATCATTCAAAGCTGTTTTTAAATGAGCCATTGTGAAATTATAATCATTAACTGAATCAGTTAATGAAGAAATCACTTCTTCTTTCGTGTCAACAGTCAATAATTTAATTCTTTTAGGTTTTCCCTTTTTCAATTGAACAGATAGATTTTCTTTAGCCTGCGACAGATATGTGTGGTAATCGCCAGTTATGTCGTCGCAACCAATTACAAGAGATGACTTCTTATTGTCCATCATATGATTGAATATTGACAAGGCATATTGTTGTTTTTTTATCACATTAATAACATTCTCCTTATACTGCTTTCTATTGGTGTGGACCGCATCCCCATATTCCACACTTTTACTTAATTTCAGCTGAACCAACTTTAATGCCGCTATAGAGTCTTCAGTGGAACAATGACCATCTTTACCAGTCTGGATGTCTTCCTGTAAAAATTCTCTAGCTAATGCTTTCAGTTTAGGTTTGCGAGTCCTTTCACCAGTAAAGTTATACACTAAACTTGTGTCTATAACATAAGGATGCATCATTTTTAGGGCATGTAAGTCAGTATTCAATGATTGTCCCACTAAAATAGCATTGGGTGGAAGTAATTCTCTTATATCGTTTTGAACATCTTGGAGTCTCTTAGTTACATCATCTAGCAATGATTTAGTGATACCAGAAAATCTAGTTAAGTAGTCAGTGATATCATTGTAAGGCTTCACTAGAGAATCATATACCACCTCATGCTTTTCATTAACAATAGACACGCGAGTCAGCTCTGAACCAGCATTCGTCAGACACATTTCACAGTCTATGCCAAATAGTGGGGACTCAGCGGTCACCGGCGCATATTCGTCTTTGGTTAGTGTGTAATCAGAATAAACATTTTTCAATTTACCTTTCAAAGGGACTGGATAATTTTCTTCAATTAACTGCCAAGCTGACAAAATCAACTGAGTCCTAGGATACTTATCATCGGAGCTAACAATTACCGGGCTCATAACATCATCTCCAATAGGAAAGACAGCTTTCATCATTACCATCAAATCCTTCCTAATTTCAAGAGCTAGATTCATGCTACCATATTTATGAATTATAGTCTCTTTTTCTGCTTCTGACAAAGGAACCAATGCAAGTTCTTCAACTAAGGAACCCTCATACACTGATGGTGTTAACACTTCAACATAATCATTAAATATGTTCTTAATGTTTGCAAATTTCTCAGGATACATTTCCCAGTGTTTAATGGAAACACCCTCTAAAATGAGACATGTTGTTTGGGCGATAGAGTCACATTTGTCCAGTACATACCAGCGTGGTGGTTGTGCTAAGTTAAGGTTTCCCAGCAGCGAGTGAAGTAACAAATGTTGAATGTCAGTGAGCACCAATGGCACTCTCTCATTCCCTGGAGTTGTTAACGATGCATTCTCTCCATTTGTTTTTAATCGAAAGGCTGGCTTCTGTTTTTTGCGTCTTTTAACTACCTTATCATGAGTGTTTGTGGATAACCCATTTTCTTGAGACTCGTTTACATCTGAAAATCGAAAATTTAATCCTATATTTAACATTATTATAATTCACCTAGTGTACAAATTTGTGATGTAGTACCAATTCAATTCTATGAAATCTAGTATCCATGAATATTGGATAGAAGCATGGATCAGTGCCAAACTTTAGCCAGGGTTCCTATATTTTGAGCATGCTATTACCAATGGAATTGTATCTCTACGATATGGTTAAGAACCAATACGTAACAATTAAGCCATGCGAGAGAGCGAATAATAAGTTTAATAATAAAAATATTTATCAAACCTTACTTTTATCTGATAGATTGTTTGAGTTCCGTTTTCTAGATAGAGTATCGCGGACATTTAACTTGCTCATATTTAAATTAGATATCTAAAATTAAATATAATCATATTAATAATTATAAATTATACAAACGCACGTGTAAATTAAGAAAGATAAAAGATTTAAGAGTATTTGACCAATGAATGACCATTACTCGCTGACAGACAGTGACAAGCTAGCTATACTCTTTGGTGACAAGTATTTCTAAATAGTATATAGTAATTTAGGGATTAGGGATGTCAGGTATTAGCCATACTAGGTTTTAAAACCAGGGCTTTGTTTCCTGTGTCAAAGTAGGTACTTGTGATGATGATAACAACCGTATTTGCGAATGAAAAAACTTTGAACTTTCTGTATTACTAAGTCAATGGAAATCAATTTCCTGTGCAAGTTATTTCAACTCTGTAGTTCGACGGGTGGCGGGGCCGCAGTTGTGAGCAGCGAGGGGATCGCAGAGTTGGCAGATACTGAATAGTTTTAAGATTTTTATAGAAGTTTCATCCGCCATCTTTATCGCTGTCATCATCCATTTTTATTTATAATGTGTATTTATTGAATTTGTCCTTGCTATAATTACTCGACATTGCCATAAATACCGCATATCGCAGGTGCAGGCATTCCTCATCTTATTCCATCAAAATATCATCATTTCATTCATTTCGTAAAAAAAGAAGAAGATTTTTATACCTAGTTTATGACTCGAGTTATTTTTACGTACTCGTACTTGAAAGCCTTGGTATTGATTTTTGCAAGTATATCGCATCCCTATACTATAGTAATCTGTGATCTCTCTATATATTTTTAATGTGTACACTGTACACGGACAGTACAATCTGTGGTACATTAGCGGCCTATCCACTAGACGTGGGCGTTATTTCACGTCAAAGGTTACAATAACTAGCTACGCGGCATGTAATAAAATCAACGTTTCAAGTGAAATTACAAGTAGTGATTTTTGTAACTGCATTATTACTGTTAACAGTTACTTATTATCTTTGGTTAACAGTAACTGTGAGCGAGAGACGTCAGTCGGTCAGTGGAGCGCGATACGTTTCTTTCGTAAGCGAGAACGGGTGACACGAATAAAACCGAAGTAATCCGAACGCACACGTGCCGTGGTACTGGTATACAACGAAAAAAGAAACCGCGTAACAGTGGAACGGCGTAACTGTAAAACTAAAAACACTTGGATAGTGATTTAATTAGTTTCGTTTCGTGTGTAAATGTATAGTTGGTGAAGTTATTTATGCAAACAATCACAGTAGCTAAATAAAAATAACTAGTTAACAGGTGACGCCGACCATGTAACTGGTTACGTAACGTTTCTTGAAAAAGACATAACGGATCACGTCTAGTATCCACTAACGTTCATTCCTTCTGACTTATCCCGTTGTGCAAACGGTACGGAAAAGCGATGGGATAAAATAAAACCGTTGAAGCCATTAATTAAACCACAATCCTACGTTATTTCTCCTGACTTTATCACCACACGACAGTCCGACAGGAAAAACAATCCTTCAGTGACCATACAGTCATACACACGTTTAAGTACATTCCTGTCAGTTTGCATCTTGTCAGTCATACCGAGGGATTGCGTGTCTGTGGATGTTTATAATCCTATTATTTTATGAAGATTGTTGTCATTTAAAAGGAATGCTCGACATTTTGAATTATCTTTATGGATTTACAAAATGATAACAAACGAGCGCTCAATCACGACGGACAAATAAACAGGCACTAACTTGATTAATCACAGAGCGCATCGTCGCGTCTTTCGCGACAGGAGGGAAGGCGGGATTTTAATACCGTCATTCTTTGTCGCTCTTGCCAATCCACTGCCGTTCATTCCGTAAGGATTGTAGATTCCGGCAGGAATGGACGTTAGTGGATGGGCCGCTAATGATTGACGAATATCTAACCAAAGAGATTTGAGTTGCTAGGAGGAACCTATATAACATAGGTAGTATTATATAAACGTTACCGTATGAAAATTTAAAATTGTGTTAACGTTATGAGTAGCGTACATACTTTCATAATATGCATTTAGTAAAAAGATGTTATTTTTCACATTACAAACAGACACTTAAATTTTATTTATTTGTATATAGTATTCCTTTTCGTGATTGAAAGGCGATGAGAAATAATAGGGCGGCAATTCAATTTGATGGCACCAAAAGGCTACACTTGACAGAAGGTCGTGCACACTTCGTAAATACTGTGAATAGGATATTCTAATTGCTAGAGTCTAGCATATATCACGTTGGGGGTTGGGTGGGTCGCCCAACCAACACTTCAGACACGTTCTTTAACATTTTTTTTATGTCAGAATTCTGGATATTTAACGTCAATCAAAAAGGAGGAGGTTCTCAATTCGATGGGTTTTTTTATGTATGTACAGCAATGATATTCTATATAGAATATCAATATCATTGATGTACACCGATTACGCTGCGATTTATGATCCGATTTACGTGATTCTTCTTTAGTTTGATGCGGAATAGATGCCATTTGCGCACATAAAAATTTAACATAGTTTGGCCCAGTAGTTTTCATTTTATGAACATTTTTATGTTTATTATGATCATTTTCAACCGACTTCAAAAAGGAGGAGGTTCTCAATTCGATCCGTGAGGTTTTTTTTTTAATGTATGTTACCGCATATCTCCGGCGTCTGTCGACCGATTTCGAAATTTTTTTGAGGTTTGCTAGGGAATTCTTCAAGGTTGGTCCCATTTCCAAAATATTATCAGAAATCTAACCCCTTGGGGGTGAAATGGGGGGTTGAAGATCACATAATTTCAAAAATATTTTTTGATCGACTTGAAACTTTATAGATGTATTTTACATACAAAATCAAGAAACACGTTTTTCAGGAATTTTGAAAGAAAAAATATGTAGGGGGTGAAATGGGGGTCCAATCCGTACTACAGCATATCTCCGGCGTTAGTGAACCGATTTCGAAAAATCTTTTTTTGTTTAATCGGATTGTTAACAAAAATCGAAACCCACCCCCAAAGGGGTGGTGATTTTTTTTTGGCTATAAATTTTTACTTTTTTAGGGCTGTTATAAGGTGATAATATTTGGAAATTTTCAACGATTATTGACACTAAAAATCTTTTTAACATCGTGAAAAAAAAATATTTTTAACAAAAAACAAAAACCGACTTCAAAAACCTAGGTGCACTAAAAAGCTACAAATAACCTTACTATTCATTACATTTGGAGTCGGTGCCAATTCATGTGTGTATTTGCCTAGTCCGACGTTGATTGGCACCTACTCCAAATGTAATGGATTGTAAGGTTATTTGTAGCTTTTTAGTGCACGTAGGTTTTCGAACTCGGTTTTTTTATTTACGTGGATGATGTAATTGTATACGACGATTTATACGATATTGATTATTCGTTTTTTAACCGACTTCAAAAAGGAGGTTCTCAAGTCGGTGCCAATTTATGTGTGTATTTGCCTAGTATGACGTAGATTGGCACCTACTCCAAATGTAATGAAATATATGGTTATTTTTAGCTTTTTAGTGCACCTAGGTTTTTAAAGTCGGTTTTTGTTTTTTGTTAAAAAAATATTTTATATGCATAATATCTTGGATAGGTGTGTACTTACGCTATCCATATAGGTATCTACACCACACAAAATCTTAAAATATGCCGTTATATCGTGTTGTTTGTAGGTTGTAGAAAAATTTAAACAGATGCGACCGGTTCTGAACCCTATTTCAGGAAGTTTCTACTTAGTTATAATGATTACTTATTTTATACAGACAGAAATAAAACCATAATGTTTAATTTAATTCCATTTCATTTTTATAAGTTGGTAGGTAATTAACTACTAGATATTAATCTTTACATTTGATACTTATGTACTTACATAAAATGATACGCAAATAAGCAATGAGTTGGTATAAATACAAATAAAGAGACACGTGGACAAGTGTATCTAATACAAAACAAACATCAATACCTACATACAAGCCAAATTAAAAGACTTTGAGGCTTATTCCCCACCCTATTTTTTACATTATCAAGTCGAATCAATCACGTGGCTGACTAGTAAGAGTGATTCTTTTAAGTAATTTCAGTATGCTTCTTCTTTATTTCAGTATTTAGTTTTACGTACTTATATACAAAATAACTTATTTCTATTACATATAGATATTCACGAAGGTGACCTTTTCAATATTTTATCACTACGATCTCCATCCTGATCTATGCCAATGTACTGACACAAGTGCGTGCATTGACTTCATTGATAAAAAGCTTAACAAAATCTGTATGTTGCTATCTGGGTACCTGATTCATGATATTTGGCCTAACAAGAGCGTAAAGATGGCATTGTCAACCCGTTGTCATAAGATCAAAGACTGCAACTAAATAAAGTACCTAATTATGTATAATAATGGTACCTACTCATACAATGTATGAAATGAATGAAAACTATATGTCATAGTTTTCCACCATGTAATTTATACAGGTCTCTCAGACAGAAGTAATTTCAATGAGTACCTATAATAGACATCGGTTGCTCGCGAACGGTTGACGGAATTTTACGACTCCATTTCGCACATTTATCTCTAATTCCATCTTCATTTAGTTCGGTGTGTTTTTGTGTTTTTACTCGCACGAACTCAACCACAAGAGTCGGTCTATACATATAAGACATTATTATATTACATATATATCAATGCAAAAAACATGGTACTCGAAAATGAATTGGAGTGTAGATAGTTGCAAACATAATAAAAAAGTCGTGTTATATTGATAAGATCTTATTGATACATATCGAAATGTAATAGTAAAGCGCGTCAATCTAAATCATTCTTTACTAATCAACCCACAAATTACCTACATTATTGAGCCAATGCTACGGCTCAATAATCTATTATTCCTTAAATATAAATGGAAGGCAGTAGTGGACAGTTGTGGAGAAAGTAGGGCGTCATTTGCAATATATTAAAATTGTATCTATAGATTATGTATGGAACAAAATGATTAGATTAAGACTGTACTTCTAGGTCTTTGTTTTGCCTCTATTGCCATGTCTTCATTTCTTAGCTGGCAACGTTTTTTCTATAAAGGATCGCATATCTTTAAGTTCAGCATCTGAAGAACTATGTGTTAGTCCTTGATATGTTAAAAATTCCACGTTTTTCATAAAAGTCTTGAGAAAAGAAGCGGTCATTTGGCCCCATTTGAAGGGTACCACAGGATCACAGTCCCCGTGAGCTTGGAATATCTGCAATTGAAAACCATCTCTGTGAATGTACTACACAAAGTTATTTGACAATATTCAACTTCACACGCTGATCATTATTTATGCCGTGAACGGGTCGACAATAAGACTGGTGTTGATTCTGTGGGCACCAAATGAAACTACGCTAAATAAAGTGGATTGCCGTATTTCTCACGGCCGATAAGTATGAGCAAAACGGCGGTATTTTTAGTGATGTGTAATCTTAGTCGTGGTTTGTTACCAACAGAATCAGCACATGTTAAAAAAAAATATAAATTCTTAAACGTCGCCAGTCATCACTATCAGCTAGATTTATAATTAACCAGGTTTGCATAGAAAGCAAGACTTAATTAATAACATTCTTAGGCACCAAATAGTACTATGTAGATATGTATGTATTTTATTAAATGCTGAAAGGAAATTAACTCTATTTACTTAGAAATTCAAAGTACGCGGTCTTTTAATTAACCCGTTCTTCCTGTAATTATTATACGATTTAAAACATCGGGTAGTTGTAACAGCTTCTACCCACTTAGGCAAGTGGGTAGAAGCTGTTACCTTTTTTTTTAAAATCCACTCTGTGACAATAAAAAATTAAGATTGTATTTCTGTGGTAAAAGCCACAAGACAACGCGTCAAAATTTGAGAGCGTCGCCGCTGACTTTAATGTTGTAAAATAAGCTTTTTCTATGAGTTTATACTGTTTGTTTTGGTAATGTCAAAAAAATTGTCTGGCGCAATGTGACACGCAATGTGTCTTCAATGGGTCGCCGCTGAATTGAGTTGCAACTTGTTGCTAGATTGCTCTTTACTTTTTTACGAAATGAGTGAAATGATGAAATTTAATGGAATAAGATGAGGAATGGCTTCACCTGCGACTAGCGCGAGTATTTCGCCAATGTCAAGTAATTAATAGCTAGGACAAATTCAATAAATACACATTATAAATAAAAATGGATAATGACAGTGATAAAGATGGCGGATGACTAGATTGCTCTTTGTTAGGGTCTATGAATTATGATGACAGAAAAACTCTTGACTGACAGGGAGTTCAGTCTTCTTGTATTCTATAGTATTAATAAATGTATATTGTCAATAATTTTGGATAGTAACAATTATTTTCCCTCTACCTTTTTTGTTTTTCTAAGTATTCAGGTTATAAGCTTCTTTTGTATGAAAATCAATTGCTTGTTTGTTAGTCTTGTTAAAACTCATAAACGGGTTGAAGAATATTTTTTTTGTTCGCTCTAATACAAGGATGTTTAAAAATAAAATAGTTGTAGGTGATACAAAGTTTGCCAGGTCATTTAGTATATAATAAAATAGAAAGTCAGTCAGTTGTTATATACATTTCCCTTTAAATTCATTGAATACAAAACAAACTTCCATTTTTTTAACTTATATTTTTTCCTTCAAATATTTTGTATGCCAGGTAATTCACCAATTTATGCAGAAGTATGCTGTTGTCATTTCTAGCAAAATTACTAAGCTATATAAGTTTTCAAATAAAAATATGTATCTTTAAAATCTTCAAACTTTTGAACCTCTCTCTATCATGATCAGCCCCTTTCCTGTTGTTGTGCTGCTAGTACTTACAGGTAACTCCAGTGGGGCTTTGATATCATCAGGGAAATGGGCATGCCTTGGCATCCAGCAAGACAGTGACATTACTCCAGCCAGTGACTCTGGATATGTCAGTCCAGCATGTAGTGCCAGGGCACCACCCTGAGAAAATCCACCCAACAATATTCTATTGGGAGGGATTCCAGCCTAGAAGAAATAAAAAAATTATAAGCACTGTCGACTACTTGTTCTTTTACTTAGTGAAATTAATTATAAAAAAATATATATATCATTATGAAAAACAAATGATTTGTTTTCTGTTTATGGCTTCGTGGAATTAATTATAAAAAATATATACAGTGGTGGCCTTATAATTAAGAACGCTTATTTATAGAGATGATTTTATCAAACTAACAAGTATAAGTAACTGTTTGTATTTTTTTTTTTGTGTTTCACTTGGTATCGCAAAACTTTACCACGCTGGCACACATTTGCTAAAAAATAAATAGATAAACTTTTTACATTAGATCTAAACCTAGTATTACTACTTACTGGCTGGTCACATAATTAAGAACGCTGAATATTTTTTTTTATTTATTCATATTTTAATAGAGAACTCTCTGTGGCTATGAGGTTGTAGTTCACTATAAATTCGTATAATTTTGGCGCCAATTGGTGCAGGTGATTGCTTCATAGAAAATAATGGGGGAAAATAAAAGTTGTGATAAATCTACAAGGGAAGTAATAATAAAACTTCGCGAGAAGATTGGTCATATAAAAAGATAGCCGACCACCTGCAATTCTCTATAACGACGGTTTTCCATGCTGTGAAGCATTTTGCCACGCATCAATCTACCTCAAATGTTCCGCGTGTACCTAAACAGAGAAAGTCATCTCGTCGAGATGATCGAAATACCGTTCGTTTGGCAAAACAATATTCATTTAAAGGGTCTAATGAGCTGAGAAAGGAATATTTTGGTGAAAACAACCCTTCAGCAATCTCGGCACGCTCTGTTTGAAGGCGTTTGGTAGAAGAAAAGTTGCATGGAAGGTGCTCATGTTCAAACGATGCCATAGGCAGGCCCGACTTGCATTTGCAAGAAGGTATGAAAACTCGACAGTTGGACAGTGGAAAAATGATATTTTTTCTGACGAGACAAAAATAAACAGGGCATGTTCTCATGGAAAAAGATATGTAGGACGTCCTCCGAATACAGCATTTGACCCTAAGTACATAAGAGTGTCATTAAAGCATGGTGGGGGAAATGTGAAAATTTGAGGGAGGTTTTCTGGGTATGGTATTGGACCTGTTAAGCTGATAGAAGGAAACATGGATCAATTCCAATACAAAAATATACTGGAAGAAACAATGTTACCTTATGCTGAATACGTGCTTCCGGTTATTTGGACATTCCAACACGATAATGATCCAAAGCATACTGCACGCACCGTTAAGGAATTTCTCACATCGCAATCAGTTTATGTCTTAGGTTGGCTAGCTAACAGCCCGGATATTAACCCTATAGAACATCTTTGATGCGAAGTCAAGAAGGTTTCAAATCGACAGTGTGGCAATTTAAGAGAGCTGTATGACGTTTTCTTAGAAAATTGATACAGTCAATGCCTCGCCAGTGTAAAGCAATTATTAAAAGCCGTGGACATGCTACTAACTATTAGTTTTAGCTTAAAATGTATTAAATTGCTTATTTTATTCACGCACTTCATATTAATGCGATTTAATTTAATCTGAGTTTCATTTAAAGCAACTCTTGACCAGTTTAATAAATCGTTCTTAATTATTTGTCCAGCTCCATTACTATTTTAAATTGTTACTTTCGAGAATAAATAAAATTTGTTACAAAATAGTGAACGATTTTATTCTGTAGTCCTAATTCCGTTTGCTCTATCCTTGTGGCTATTTCATAACATAACTAGTTACTTCTAAGAAGGAACAATAACTACACATGACGTGACTCATTTTAAAATAATCTGTAACTTCAAGTTGTTCTTAATTATATGACCACAACTGTATATCATTATGAAAACCAAATGATTTGTTTTCTGTTTATGGCTTCGTGGACTGATGATGATTATTGAGAATAAGACAGTTGAGTTTTTGTAATCTTACTTTGATTTCGTCTGATATCAGGCCGTGTATTAGATTCGTGGCACTAAGTATGCCATCTTCATCTTCAGGAGCAGTTGCATCCAGAGTTTTTAAGTCAAACCATGAAGGCATTCGGAATCCTGCATTGAGTGTTACCGGCATCGCCGACGCGGTTGGGCAGATCACCTTGATGTGGGGCCCACGAATCGCAGCAATCGTGCTCGCCCACCCATGACTGTAATGCAAAATAGACATATTTCAATCTTTATCAAACATATCACAGCAATACAGTTTGTACACAACCACTAACCCAGTGTCGCCGAGACCATGTAGAAATATCAGCTGAAAAAACACCAGAAAAATATTTGTAATAATCGTATTCAGTGCAGTTGTTAACAACTAAACACATAGGAACTTACAGATGCGGTTTGTTTGACCGTAGCAGCAATAATTACAGGATTCGGTTCCATTATAAAAAGATGTAATAATCAATAATTCCTCAAGCAAAAATAATGGGATTATAAATCACAGAGTAGGTACGAAAATGAGAAAACCACAGATTCATATATGCATGAAGCATAGTCAAAGAGTATCATGATATTACCATACCATACCATACCTCGATACCACGATACCTCGTTATCGTAACTTAATGTACTACGCCCTTCATGGTTTAACAGCGGTAGCAGCAAAATACCACAGAGAAAGTAGCCAATGTTTCTCTATGATGGATGCAACACTTCATCTTCTTCTTTTTAACAGACTTCCAAAAAGGAGGAGGTTTCTCAATTCAACCGTATATTTTTTTTTATGTGTGTTCGCGGATAGTTATCCGCGAACAACGTCGTTTCTGAACCGATTATGATGATTTTTTTTGTTGGTAAGGAGATGTAGTGTAGTCCCGAGTGTAGTCCCATTTTCAAAATATTATCAGATATCAACCCCCTTGGGGGTGAAAGGGGGGGTTGAAGGTCACACAATTTCAAAAATATTTTTTGATCGCCTTGAAATTTTGTACATGTATTTTACATAGAAAATAAAGAAACATGTGTTTAAGGAATTTTGAAAAAAATATATATCAGGGGTGTTAGCTTTAAATGTTTACTTTTTTAGGGTTGTTATGAGCTGATAATTCTTGCATATTTTCAACGATTATTGACGCACTAAAAATCGTGAAAAAAAATATTTTTAACAAAAAAGAAAAAACCGACTTTAAAAACCTAGGTGCACTAAAAACCTAGAAATAACCTTATAATTCATTATATTTGAAGTCGGCGCCAATCCATGTGTGTATTTGTATAGTCTGACGTAGATTGTCACCGACTCCAAATATAATGAATTTTAAGGTTATTTCTAGCTTTTTAGTGCACCTGGGTTTTTGAAGTCAGTTTTTGTTTTTTGCTAAAAATAATTTTTCGTATCAACGGTTCTTGGTCTACACCTTATTCTGTAGAAATTTTGCCACAACAATCGCGTTAGGGGTGGTCGCAAACGGGTCTTCCCTCGTGCAGGTGGGGTATAAAACACTCAATTTAATAAATATAAATGATAAACTTGACTGACCTATTGTAAGTTATATTCAAAGTATTAACAATTTATTTAGTATTAACCTATTACTGGTATTACACACTCGGGATTGTTTATCCCAGTTTGTCTAAAAATATTTTCGCGAGTTTCACCCATCAGCATAGTTATACAATCAATGAAAGAAACAACTAACCCGCAAAAGCGCCTTACCAATAATTTAAGTATACCCCCAGTAGTAATGTATCTTAAAATTTTATTATTATTTGCGTTTTTTCTGATTAGTTTATGGTATAGTCAGCTTGTGATTATTCCTCAATGGATATTATCATGATACTATCAGTTATTACTGTCACAATAATTTCATACATGTTTCATACATTGGCGCAAAATTTTTAAATTGTATTTATGTGATAAAAACTATTTCTCATTCATTTCGTAAAAGAAGAATTACACGTGGTACATAAGTAATATGTTATTATTTACAAATGTTATTATTAATTACAATTTAAAATTGATCAGCAAACATACATCATCAAATTAATGAGATAGACATGGAATGGAGAGTCTAAGCTCATTCGGATATATCACTGTTTTAAAAAATATAATATGGAAAATTAATAATATAACAACCAGATCAGCTCTCGATTTGGCTCACAAAATCCATGGACCTAGCCCAACAGAACGAGGACCACCTATTATAGTGCTTCATGGTCTACTTGGATCTAAAAGGAATTGGGACAGCATGTGTAAAAAGATTTCATCAGCTACAAACAAGTCTGTCATTGCAGTAGATGCACGTAATCATGGTGCAAGTCCGCACGATAGTTCTCATACATATCCTGAACTGGCGTCAGATGTTTCTCAATTAATGACTACACTATCGGTTAGTCAAGCTTGTGTCATAGGCCACAGCATGGGAGGAAGGACTGGAATGGTTTTGGCTTTATCAGAGGTAACATCTCCAAACTCATTACGTGGGTGTGGGTATATCAAAGTGGAAGTGACAATACAATTTCACTAAACCGTTTGCCTATTACACTGAAGAAACGTAGGCAGCTACTTCTTATGTATTACTGAAGATCAGACTCATCCGATAACAATCGACTGAGCTGATTTGAATGAATCTAGGGATGATATTAGAATAGGAACTGACTCAACATCAAGGCTAGGTACTTATATCGGGAAGCGGAAGGTATTGTCGGGTTAGAAAGAGTTTTTTTTTACGTGATACAAATTTATATTTTCTTGGCGGGAACTTAATCAGTTTTCGTTAATTATTACTTATAAGTAACAAAACATTGGTACTTCCTAATATTAATTAAATTTATTGAATGTTTGCAGCCATCTATAGTTGCAAGTTTGATAATAGTAGATATATCGCCGGTGTCGACGGCAGGCATGTTAAACAATTTTTTTCCGAGGCTCATAGATGCGATGAAGTCTGTTAATTTTCAAGGAATTGACAACATAAATATAGCTAAGAAAGCTGCCTCAGAGAAAATTATAGCTTCTGGATTGGTCCAAAGTATGGATGGCATGGATTTCATTTTAATGAATATAGGAACGAAACCTGATAAATCTATTGGTTGGCTGTGTAATGTGGATGCCTTAAAACAACATTTCCACAATATAGCATCATTTCCTGGAGAAATGATAGGAAAAGAATATCCAGGACCAACTTTATTCATAGGCGGGGAAAAATCTAATTATATTCCGTAAGTTAAGTATAATGAACTTGAAATATGTACTACATAGATGGATGGAGGAAATAAACATCCTCATAGGAAAAACACTCCTTTCCTTTCTAGGTCTGGCAGAATACCTATAAAATCGTACGGAGCAAAATATTATGGTACACATTTGATTTTTCAGGCCCGCAGATATAAATGGAATTAAAGAGCTTTTCCCGCAAGCGGAGCTGAAATATATTGCTGGTGTGGGGCATAATGTTCACGCAGAAGATCCGACTTCCTTTCTCAACATGGTCGTCAGTTTTTTGACGAAAAACTAAATTATTTTAAATTATAGACTTAGTGATGATTACTTAGGTAAATGAAATAATACAGATATTACCAGATACGATTGTTTTTTATTCTCCTTGGGTATTTCAGAGAAGATTATTTTTAATCCTTTGGGTATTAACTTGTTGACAATACACCAACATCCCAGATGCTCTGGACATTTTTAGTACAGAGGGTATATAAATCAACCATATCTTCAGATTTCACCGACACGACAACGCTAGTACCTAGGCACCTATATAGTATGCACTAACTATGCAGAAGTAATATTATTTAGGTGCATACGGTAGCTGATAAGTAATGCTTTGTGAAGATTGTAGGGACCAAACTAGTCACAGACCATTAAATATTTGTCATCCATAAACGTACTAAAACAGTGTAATATTAACAAAACATGTAACTTTTGCATAATACTAGAGATACTAAAAGTTTTTAAAAGGGGCTATGTTTTATATAAGTACCATACAGTTTTATTATAATATATATTAGATATTATCCGATACTCATGCAAAAGATGTATTATTTCGGACTTCTGATACATCCTACATAATTTAAATATACAGGTTGTTGAGTGCCTTGTAGCCATAGAGTAATGTTGTATGAATACATAATAAAAAAATAAAAATGTTTTAGTAATATTAATAAGCCTCATTAACTGTATTAAAAGAAGTTAAAAAATACTAAAATGAGCAATTTGATGCCATCTTTTTCTTCTTCTTTTACGAAATCGAAATGAGAAATAACTCCACCCGCAGTTAGCGGGTTCCGCAGCCAAGTAATTAATGGAAAGGACTAATTCAATAAATATACATTATGAATAAAATGATGGATGATGAACGTGATAAAGATGGTGGGTGACTCCCAATAAACTGTTTGCAACTTGGAGCGCTGTTTGAAAATAATTGAACATTTCCATAATTCATAATCGTTAATGTAGGAGTATAGTCACTAAAGCAAGAACTCGACAGATACGAGAATGCGTTTTTGGTATGTTTCTGGTGGCTACGTGGTAATAAAAAAAAGCTAGTTTATCCATAGACTATGAAGTATGAACCAACCTCAGACGAAATATCCATAGACGGAGGATTACTTAGTATAACTCTTTGGACGGAGGTAACCAACCCTAAGGAGAGTTTAGGAGAGTAATCAATCACCACTCACTATAGCGTGACGTAAACAAAAATCTATATTATACAGATATCAATCAAAGCTAGAGTATCGTAATATAAGGGGAGGTAGCAAAGTAAAGAATAAAGAACGCATTACAGTGATTTCAAGTGAAGTGATTATTGTTTTGGATTATAGCAATCAACTATCTAATGTAATTCTAGCTACAAACCAAGCGTTCTCCAGATACAAAATAACAGAATTTATATGGTATGTACATTATCATGTTATTGTTAGTTAGATCTTTCACTACAATTATTTAATGTGTCGTCCGTGCAGGATATACTTACTCTGGTTTTTTTACTTACTCTTATTAGCTTCGTGGATACAGGACTGTTGGATTGATGCTACATGTTATTATTTGAAAACCATACCTACTTCGCATGTAGCACAGCTTTTAATCCACTTATTATTTTATTATTTTCGGATTTCAAGCACGTAACTAGTTAGTTAACTAGGTGGGTGATTCAGCATAACTGTAGTATCATACTTCCCTTATTTAAATCAATAATGTGTAAACACATAATATCATGCATTCACTAATTTGTGACCTAGTAATCTAAATGCTGGTGTTTATATGTTCACAGAATATAAAATGGAAAAAGAAGACATATTACTTGGTGTTGAGATGGGTAGACTTGAAATAGAACCAGCCAAATTTTGTATAAATAGAAGTGGGTTGAATCCTTTTACAATTAAAGATTTAAACAAGAATAGTATTGTTGAGAGTCAAGTTTTGCAAGAGGAAACAAAATGTGCCTGCAACACGCAGGAAAAATACAAAAACAGTTCTGGAATCATTAAAAACAAGCACAAGAAAATTGTAAAAGAGCCTGTATTGAGATTGTTGAAAAGATTTGGAAATATACCTGCCGTCGAAGATGAAGCCAAGTGGCCTACAGGTCTGAATAAAAATGTAGCAAACAAAGATAAGCTTGATCCATTGAATTTATGCACACTGGTACGCAATTGTAATCAATTGAAAATATCATCCAGAACGAATGAACAAAGATGTACGCTTTCAAGCAAAAGTAACAATAACAAATGGTGGAAACATGAGACACATTGTGTACAAGAGCATAAAGAACCGAGGCAGCAGAGCAGTCAGCCTGGCAGCTGCTCCCAACAAGCCCTGAATCCGCCCTGCGATGTGACTATTGATGAATTAGCCAGCTACTTCGAAACTTTAGTTCACATACCAAAAAAAATGTCATCTATGGCCGAAATGATGTACATATAATTTGTGTGATATAAATATAGTTTACATGTTAAGATTAAAAGATAATACTTAACCCACAATTTATAAAAGTTTTAAGATTTAAATCCATTTACATATAGCCTGTTTCAAATAAAATAATAATTGGGGTTTATTTTTAAATGTGGATATAATTTCTATATGGCGTGTACAGAATACTCAATGCATAACTAATGAATGTTTTTCGTAGAGCCTTTTCAGACTAGTGTTTTATACAAGTGTATAAGCTTGTATTTAACTCGTACAAGTGTCGATGCGCCTAAACGCGCGAGCTGCGATGTTTTAATTGTTTCTGCATCGGAATCTAGATTGTTAATGACCACCGCACCACTGATTCGTACATACACGTCGGAGTAAGCTCGTGAACGCGCTTTCGACATTATGAAGCGCGTATGCCGGAATCCGTATAAGCGCATAAGAAACGCTGGTCTGAAAGCGCTCTTAGTCATTGTTGTAGCTCACTAGTTAGATAGGTGGGAGTGGCACTGTCGAACAGTTTAAATTTGAATGTAGACTATGTATGAGTCTAAGTGTATGTATTGTATTTTATATTCATGATAATATACTCCATGGATGTACCTGCAGTCGAAATCTTAAGTGTGTTCCATAATTACTAAAAATCTATGGTGCCCCATCTATATTTTCTTTGTTTATGAAATATTGAGTAGAAATTAATCGGAAACAGTTCCAATTTGTGACTGTACAAGTCTTTGCAGGGCAGTAGTTTCATGTTTGACCTCCTTTTATGTTATAGTGAATAAACTATGAGTACCCAGTTCATTATTTTAAATAATAAGAACCACCTCGTCACAGATCAATTTCGGATCGTCTTAAATATATTACCATTAAGTATAAGTACCATCTTAAGACTGGGGTAATCCTTCATTTCCGTTCTTTCCTGCAGGAATGTTCAATAGTTTATTGCAAACTCCCTAATAGCTCTTACATGCAAGTATGATCCCTATTGATTCATCGAGTTGTAAGTATTGATGATAGCAGTGATTCCTAAACTGGGTAACGTAGAATATTCATCAGGGTTCCGCCAAAATTATATAGGTACGCATACAATTGTCGGAAGACAATACAGCCTCGTGGGCAAGAACGCCCGCCTTGAACGTAAGGGGTAGAAGTTCAAATCCCAGGCCCGCACCTCTGAGTTAATTTTCATGTGCGAATGTCATTTTCTACAATGATTACCACTTGCTGAACGGTGAAGGAAAACATCGTGAGGAAACCTGCACGTCTATAGAAAGGCGTGTGAAGTTCACCAACCTGCACTGGACCAGCGTGGTGGACTATGGCCCAAAAATCTCTCTCGTAAGGACGGGGAATGTGCCCGGTATAATGGCAATAGGCTCGTCCCCTATTACATTGGGACCAAAATACATCGGCGAAGTGTGGGCGCACTACAGTGCACCTCTGCCTACCCCTTCGGGGAATACAGGCATGATGATGTATATTGACAATTGTCGGACATAATACCGAAATACTATAAAACAATGATTTTAAAAACAGTAAAACAATTTCATTCTTCACATTAAAACTTTAAGTTAAGAATAATGTGTTTCAAGTATATTACAAACTAGCTGTGCCCGCGACTTCGCCCGCGTGGACTTTAGGGAGATCACCCGGAAATAATGGTTTTATGTTCACCCCGCGGAACCCTAATGCTTTTTCTAAAATAAAAGTAGCCTAAGTTACGCCTTGGAACATCAGCTATCTGCCAGTGAAAGTTCGTCGAAATCTGTTCAGCCGTTTGGAAGTTTACCCAGAACAAACAGACAGACAGACAGACTTACATTTTAAAAATTGCATTTAATTTTTTTTTTAATATGTATCGTGTATACTTTCATATGCGTTTGTTAAAATGTATGTGTTATTTTGATATTACAAACAGACACTCCAATTTTATTAATTTGTATGTATGTATAGATTCCTTAAAAAAATGATCATATATACATTTCAGTGTTGATTTGTAATCATTTGATATGGGGCTCCATAAAATAAAAAGTATTTGGTTAGTGTTCCGTAATCTTTAAAGTTTAGGAACCCCTGGATTACACTATAAGCCTAAGTACTTAGGAACTTATACTTCCGAAAGAACTTAAAACCTACTTGACCGTTGCAGCCCACCATGGAGAAAAAGTGTTTACTTCACAGATTACTTACCTACCGACTCAGAGTTGCTTCCACAGATCAATAATATACTATTACTTTACTTCCATTGGTTAATTGATTACTTCACAGATTCGGAGCCAGGGCAATGGTGTTTTTTATAATCATTGGGGCAAGGCTACGCATTTGCCACAAAGTATATTATTTCATTTCGCAAAAGCGGAAGATATATTCTTCGTTAAGTACCATCTTATTGGTCATGATGCAGAGTATTGTTGTTGACTGTTGGTACGGTATATTCCTAGACGCTTATAAATATTCCACGAGTTACCTATTATTTACAATTACTTTCTTAATTACCTCAATTGTATTACTATGGATTTATGAAAAGCCACAATTTTATAAGGTCAGTTTCTGTTGTGTTTTTATGTCATTTGATGGTAATATGTTGTTATATGTCACATTACTAGCAGTTACGTTAGCCTTCCGATGAGGCTAAATCAGATTCCCGCCATCTTTAACACGTTCATCACCCATTTTTATTTATATTGTGCATTTATTGAATTTGCTATTAATTACTTGACAGTGGCTAAAATACCCGCAAGTCGCAGGTGGAGCCATTCCTCCTCTTATTCTATTAAATTTCATCATTTCGTCAAAAGAAAAAAAGGCGAATGCTCGTGCTAGAGTAGACTCTACACTCCATAAATTAGACCCACGTCAAGGGGTTTAATGTGCAGGTTGGGAGTTTAACCCACAGATCACTACTGTAAAACCCTATCTACCTAATAATTTATAACTACATACATGCCTAATATAGGCGGTAGGTATCTGTTCGAGCTCGTCTTGACCGTCTAGCACCCTTTCGAATAGTAATGGGCTAAGTAGGTGCACCATTCACATTCAAAATAAACTTTACAAAATTACACGTAAGTAAGATGTGAAGGTAGGGTTTTCCAAGGTAGTTGCAAAGTTGTGAGATATACATATATCTTACACTCACTGAGTCCGTCTACGTGCCTACTAAAGAACCCACATAATGAACGAGGTTCAAGAGGATCCTATTATAATATTAGTAGGTACTCCCTACTTAAAGATTACTACGGTTTTGGTATTGTATTCCTTTCAGTTGATATTTAAGAGGAGCAAACATTCAAACAATTTGAGCCCTGATAATAGTAATGAAGATTTTGAAGTGAGCTTCAATCAACATTTGTTGGACCATGATATAACAGATACACAAGAAAAAAAGAATCCTGACAATGAATCTGAATTTGAAGCTATCCATTAGTTAGACTTCGCAATTCGCATTGATTTCACTTGTACCTAATCTTGAGAAGTACCTAGGTACTTACAAAAATTGAAATAATTATTCTAAAGTCCATAGGTGAGTGGGTAGCTTTCTACATATAAATCTTTTATTTCTTACCTAATAATAAATCAATTTAAGTAACGAAGGGAAGTTTTAATTGTAGGTAATGAGTAGGTTTTCACGTAGAGGTTTCTAAGGGATCTGCACATGGCAAATCGTCTCTTGCGCTATAAACAAACATCAAATCAGTGGGGTCAGCACGCAGGTCGCGACAAGACCTTTGTCACAGATTCAATCGGTCGCTCTCTGTCTAATTTCATACGAGAGAAAGAGACACCATCAAGATATTCCGTGATATACGTCTAGTCTTGGCGCACATGCTACAACTACAGGTATATTAAGCTAGTTACTTGTGCGTGTCAAACCTCACCTGTGAAGGGCTCAATGAGTAACTGTATCACGTTCGCAATGAGTTTTAATTATTACGAGTGACGTGCGTATCTGTGTGAAAAGACTCGCAAAACTTAATATATTTTTTGAAATTAAACATAAAACACGCTTTTATTACAATTATTTTTATTCGTGACAGCCGAAAAAAGCAAATTAGTGTCTTAAAAAAGTAAGACATGACATAACACTATAAAATAAAAATATATAAGTAATATCAACATTGAAAAAAATTAACATACCAATGAAATAAATTTTGCTATAGCTTAGGTGGGTACCTACGTGATTATAAAGCAATGCTATCAAACATCGAAAGGTAAAAAAAAAAAAAAACAAAACACGGGTCGAATTGAGAACCCCCTTTTTTGAAGACGGTTAAAAAGATACAACATCGATTTCGAAGGTAAATCAGAGCTTTAGACCGGCTGCTCTGTCTGTGACCGGCGCCCACATCTGGCTGGCAAAACTGTTTACAAATATTTAGTCATACAGGGCGGCCATTTATTAAATCTATTTTTTTGGAAAATGAATTAATTAAAACTAAACCAAATACAAATAACGGAAGTATCCAACATATTATTGTTTTCTTATATGTATTTACGCGAATACTACACATTGAAATAAAACTATTTTACGGATTCTATCACCTCAGTCCCCCCTGACCATGGTTGCTGTAAAGCAGCCGAAACTTCGGGAACATAAAAAAGTAAATAAACGCGATAGAATCCATAAAATAGTTTTATTTCAATATCCAACATTTTATTTAACTTCCATAAACTTACTTAGGTCTTACCTATTTGGTAAGTAGTATTTTTAATAATTGAACTTTGCAGCTTATTTAGTAAAATAATAAAATTTAGGATGTTATGTAATTGCAGACGAAAAATATATATCAACAATTTTTGGTGCTAATTTATTTTCATACACCAAGTAGCAACGAGGTACATAGGCATATACTTTTATGCCAAGTAGACTCGACGTAGCGGATTTGTGTGTTTAAAACATAGTTGTATTTCAATGCGCATTAAGTTTACTCGTAATTTGTGTACAACTTAAATGTTTTGTATGTCTTAACAACAGGGGGCGTCCATAAATTACGTGAAGTGTTTTTTTAAATTTTCTGTATCTCCCTCCCCACCTGGTGAGATGTCGTAAGATTTTATTCAACCCCCTCCCCCATCCCCCAATGTCACGTGAGATTTTTCAAAATGTGGGTTACTTACGTAAATGCGTTGGATTGTTATTGTAAAAAGAAAAAAATAATTGCTTTGTGCTTTTATTTACGACTAGTTAAGACTAGTAATCAATATTGCTGAGAGTTTAATTATAAGTGTAATAAAAAATTAACAATATTAGAATACTTAAATCGTAACTATTGTGATTAAAAAAAGAATATCTATTCTAATTCAGTCCATGGAGAATCAAATCAAACAGACAAAAAATTGCGTGATATTTGCCGATACCCCAACGTAAGATTACATGAGATTTGACTCGACCCCCTCCTCCCCTTAAACATCTCACGTAATTTATGGACCCCCTAAGGTGTGTTAATGAGGAACGAAGTCTAAATGTTAAATAAAAAATCACAGTTATTCTTAACAGCGATTATAGTCACGCCTGGTACCTATTGGCTGAAAGCTGCGAAACTATTATAAGTGAGCCAATTAAAAAGCATTACCTACTAATAAAATTAATTATTAATAAAAATTGGTTAAATTTGCTGCTTAGTTCACATAAGATTTTTTTTCGATGACAATTAATATTATGTGAGAAAATATTTATCGACATGAAAATAATAAAAAAGTAAGTAGGTATACGTACAGAAGATACATACAATATACAGAAACTTCAATTCGTCTAATTTTTATACCTAAATATTAAAATTCTTGGTTATTTAGTAAGTTAGAAACTTTTAATTAAATTATACTTATTAGGGGACCTTATTTCTACACGTATGGAATTTTTTTGAAAAATTCCTCAACTTAAAACAACATTGCCTTTTGTTCAATGGCGTTGTATGTACAAGATATATTTACGTTGAATAGTTTTAGGTAAGTACCTATAAAAGCTATAGCAATAATTTCAATAATATGTTTGTTCAAAAGTCATGATTATTAATGATTTCCATTACATTAGTGGTAGATAATAATATTATTACAATCACATTATAAATTTCGATTACCAAAAACGTAACACAATTCATACGATTAATTGTGCACATTTCAAAACCACTGTATACATATAAATAGATACGTTTTTTTTTAATTTTAACATGATGGACTACCGTACAACACCCCAAATATTGTCCAGCAAACCAACGCTGTTGTAGGGTGTTACTAAAGTAATATACATTTTCTTACACAATTCCACAGCTCACATTGCGCACCATTAGAAAAATAAATTATAGATGCTCCTAAACTAAATCACTCTCATTTATCTTGGCATGTTTTCTCTGCACATCTGAAAAATACAACATAGTAGGTATTAATTATATACTTACTTAAATTAAATACATAATCAGTGTCCTCAATTCTGTTGTACAAAATGCCTAACAAAATTTTTGATAACATTAAAAATATTGCTTTCCTGCTCATCCATTACGATCGTAGGTAGCTATACCTACGTTTAATAACGATTAGTTAGTGTGCCAAAAAATCAGGTAAGTATTACATATTTTGTTCTTGACTGCAATATTTTGATATGTATACAAATATACGATAAAAAAATTGATATGAACATAATCATTTACACAGACTTCCTCACTATAAAAAATTTTAACATAGTTATTTTGGAATACAGTATACATGGACAAATCAGAGAGATCAGACAGATCACAGAGAAATGCATCAGGATTAAACACAACTAAGTCAAGTCATTTTCATAGTTCCGCATGACATTCCTGCAGGAAAGTACATTATTGAATGATTCTGTCATGTATTCGGAAATAGGAGAAGATGTTGAAAGTATGTACTTAATGTGTTAGTTGAAAAAATATTTACCGCAGTTGAGCATGAGAGTGAAGAATAATTTGTCTGTGCATTAGGTGGGGCAGGGAACATGTTGATCGGAACGTGTGGCGGCGGCGGGGGCGGCGGGTGCGCGGCCAGTGGCGAGGGCGGCGGCGCCCCCGCGCCCGCGCCCGCGCCCGCGCCGCCCGGGCTGCCCGTCGTCGACAGCCGCGAGAACGCCGCTAACGCATCCGGGAAGTTAGGCGGCGTGGCGGGCGTATTACATGGTGTCATTAGTTGCTGAAATGAATTGTTAACAAAGTTAATGTGGCTGATAGTTTTATTTTGCATAGCACAAATGTAACAGGATATTTTTTCAAATATTGGATCCGATCATTTTAAGAATATGAACGCCTTTATTTCTCGTAGGCGCAGGCAGCGGTGCAAGTGCGCTCGCATTTTGCCGATGTATTTTGGTACCAATGTAATAGGGGACATGCCTATTGCTATAAGAATATGGTGTAAATACATGAGACCTAAAGCTCGTGAGAAGCAAAATTTAAATACCAGAACCGCAAACTGAAAAAAAAAATACGAGAACGATGGGATTGTGATACCTGTCATTTAAATCAACTGCTTGCCTGATAAATAATAATAAATGGATCACCACTTAAGCTTCTTTGTTTCAGTTTCAACATCTTCCAGCTTTGTAATGTTCCTCAGGTCTGTGGCTCTTTTCTTGTCTTTCCTGGAAAATCCTAACTTACTTCGCTCCATACTTCTTTGGCATGTACGCAGCTTATGGGTGGATGTTTTTGTTGCTGCCCATGTTTGACATCCATGTGTAAGTATGGGCAGGATACAGGTGTTGAAGAGTTTTGTTTTCACCGCTATTGTGATTTTTGTTTTTCATAATGTCTTTCAGTGACCAATACCTTTTCCAGGAGTTTGTAATCCTTCTGTCAATTTCTTGTGGCATTAAGTCACTGAATGCAATAAGTTGTTCTTGATATATATAACTTTTTACATATTCCACATCATCTCCTTCCACAGTGATGGCAGCTTCTGTTCTGTTAGTCAAAATTATGACTAACAGAACAGAAGCTGCCGTCACTGTTTTCGTTTTATTCATTGTCAAGCCCACTTCTCTGCTTTTGATGGCAAGTTCCTCGATCATGAGTTGTAAACTGTCAGGGTTGTCAGAAATAAGCACTATGTCATCAGCGAATCGTAGGTGGCTGATTTTTAGCCCATCTATATTTATGCCTTGTTCATCCCAGTGTAATTTTCTAAATATTTGTTCTAATACACTCGTGAAGATTTTAGGCGAGAGTGTATCGCCCTAACAGACTCCCCTTTTAACTGGGAAAACTTCGCCTAGAGATTCCATTTTGATTCTGAGCTATTGCTGTAGACATTTCTTATGAGTCTTATATATTTTCTCTCAATGCCCTGGTGTTCTAGTGCTTGCCAAATATTTTCGTGGGTTAAATAGTCAAAAGCTTTGTTATAATCTATAAATGACAAGTACAAAGGATAGCTATATTCTGTTTCAGGGTGTGTATGTGGTCCAGCGTGGAGAATCCAGATTGGAACCCTGCTTGTTCCTTAGGTTGTTGTTCATCAAGTACTTTGGTAATGCGTTTGAGAATGATTTTAGCAAAAACTTTGTAAATGTTAAGGCTTATAGGGCGATAGTTGTTGATGTCATATTTGTCCCTTTTTTGTAAATTAGGATAATGTAACTTGTCCACTGTACTGGAACATACTCAGAGGTGAGGATGTTATTAAATAGATCTGTTAATTGTGGTAGGTTGTTAGGAAGTGTTATTTTTATGACTTCATTTGATATATTGTCAGGACCAGGAGCTTTGTCATTTTTCTGTGTTCTGATTGCATGTTCTACTTCACATATTAGTATAGGTGGGATGTCCTCTTCTTCAGTGGTCTCTAAGTAAGAGTAAGAACTAATTGTCTGTGTGTTCGGTCTTGAGTATAAATCTCTGTAAAAACTTGTTGCAATATCAAGAATGGACTTTCTGTTCGTTTCTTGGTTCTTGTTTGTGGCATCGTCTGCCGCCTCTGTAGGGGCGTACACTTGCACTATAGACCAAGAGTGCTTATAGCCAGGCATGTTAAATTTTAGCATTCCAATTCTCTCAGAAATCCCAATAAATTCTAATATGTTTTTCTTTTATTTCTTTTTAATTATGAATCCGACTCCATATTGTCCTTTTTCTGTATCCGACTCCATATTGTCCAGAAAATGAAATCACTGTATTCGGCAATTACGGTGCCAAGTCTTCGAACTTCACTTAAACCAAGTATATCCCATTTTGTGCTTTGCAGTCCGGTATATAATTCTAAGAGTCTTTCATTGGTTCTCAGGGTAAGTACGTTTAAAGTTGCTAAGTAAATATTGTTTTCTTGGTTGGACTATGTAATATGCTTACATATTAATTTTATTTTAATTTATTTATTTATTTTTAAAGTGAATAATATAACTCAATATTCTGTGAATATTTCAAGCATATAACTGTTGCCGTTATCAACATCGAGCAAAAAACAAGCAGAAAAATCACGTTAGTTATATGGGAGCCCCCTTAAATATTTATTTTATTCTCTTTTAGTATGTATTAAATTTGTTGTTATAGTGGCAACATACATCATCTGTGAAAATTTCAATTGTCTAACTATCATGGTTCATGAGATACAGCCTGATGGTGATACAGTGACAGTAGGATGGACAGTGAAGTCTTATATTGTATCACTCTACCTGACGATAATGTGGTGCTGCGATCCCATTAGCTCCGGTAGGTATGGCCACTTCTTGGAAGAATATTGATAGAGCAGTCTGGAATAAAGATAATAGTTATTATAAAATAAGCAATAAATAAATAATAAGCGAACTTTACTTCTAATAATCTTCTTCTTCTCTGCCCTTCTCACAGCTCTGCACTTGTTCACTCTCCTTTTCCTGTACAGTCTATTCTTTTATGTAATGCGCTCCCCCTAGAAGTTAGGATGTCCACTAACCATGATACTTTTAAATTGAACTTTTAAATTAAAGGCAACTGTACCGGCAACAACTGGCAGATTCTTAACAATATTTCTTCAATCTCTCAACAAACTGAATTTACTATTACAGCCCTTTTTAACGTCCCACTGCTGGGCACGGGCCTCCACTCAATGCGAGGGGGACTCAGGCCATAGTCCACCACGCTGGCCCAGTGCGCGTTGGAAGACTTCACACATCTATTGAAAACTAGTCAAGTTCCCTCAGACATGCAGGTTTCCTCACGATGTTTTTCTTCACCGTTTCATAGCAAGTCGGATCTCGGATGAAAATGAGATTCGCACATAAATCCCAGAGGTGCGAGCCGGGGTTTGAACCTGGAGACTTTGATTGCAAGGCGTGCGTTCGACCACTCGGCTACCACTGCTATATTATAATATTATATGTAGGTATATATGTATGTATGACATAGGTATGTTATTATGATTATCTATATGAATATTATATAGTATTAAGTATACAAAATTTTATAATATTATTGGCTTTAATCATAATTTTGTTTGTTTATGTAAGTATTTTACCATAGTATTTTTCTTATTCTTTTTCTCTGTTTGCATTCGCAACTTTTTTTTATTTCTTGCACCCACTTTGTTTGATTTTTTTCTCTCTCCCTACATCACTCTAAGGTTGGCTGGTAGAAAATGCCTGAGGCATTAAGCTTACCTTGTACATTTTTTACTTCTGTATAATTGTGCAAAATAAATAAAAAAATAAGCAATGGCAAAATTATTCAAACAATCAATCATGTAGGTAATCAACACAGCATTCAACACATTGAAATATTTGTTGTCAGTACTCTATTTAGTTGTATGCCCACATTATCATCTTTCAGATTAACCATAATTAAATCCGTAGAGAAATGTAATGAGATAAAATAAAACTGTCTTTGATCAATACACATTTAAGTATTAATTACCTAGTTAGCTCTTAAATGTGTGTTGATCTAATTATGAAATAAAGAGGATACATACCTACCTATTGTCTAAATAATTTTAACTTAACAAATAGCAAATTACCCCTTTGTCTTTTTCTACTTTGGCTTACAAAAGTTGTCAAAATATTACAAATAAATCTGAACTTTTAAATTAACTTTCATTATAACAATAATAAAATTGTGTTTCACATAAATAATACAATGATTCTACCTTATTTAGATAACCATTAACACATATTGTGTTAGGTATTTCATAAATATCAACAACATGCTTGTTTACTGATTTAGTTTCCAGTAGGTAATAGGTACAAATCACGGTACAAACTTAAAGGTAGGTCGGTAATAACTTGTGCGTAACCTATTGTTAGTCAAATGCTAACATACATATCCCTGTGACCTGTACAGCGTAATTCGTTCATAGCAATACCTACAATACGTAATGTTAGGTGTGACAACTGTCGAAGGCTATTGCAAATCAAAATAACCAGCAGCCATTTCATGATTACAGTAGTGTTTGTTTACATATATTATAAAAATTACCTCAAATTGCCAGTGAGCAGCTTGCAATAACTGTTTCGCTTGTTCTTGAGCACATCCTGCGGCTAACACAAATTGATTTATCATTACTTGTTCACGTAAGGTTGAATCCATTGTAATATAATTCAACAAAATATAAAAATAAGTCCACCGACTGATTATCCAAATCAAATAAAATAACAAGCAGCAAAGAGAATGAATGAATAATATTATTACACCACTACCATAGATTATTGGACACTACATAACCATAAACTGTACACATCTTATTGACATTGTACAGCAGCGAGCAATGGCAAATACCTTAGATGAACGAAGACTATAATAGATGGAATCTTACTATTCGTAGAACGTTCACTCCTACTGTAAAAAGTGTAGCCTTTGTGGCAGTTTCTTGCGGCCAAACCATGATATTTTATTGCTGCCAAATTATATTGACTGCCTACAACTTTGTTTACTGTTTAGCCATTATTTTGAGTCGTTATTATAAAAGGCATTGTTACTACTGCTATCTCATATTACGGCATTTTTCGAAAAATAATACCACTAAATTTGTAACTATGTTTGCTACTTCGTAATTTTGTACCATAATTTTCCTTCCTGTACTTTTAAGATAGAGGGCCCTACCCATTCGGCCCTACCACTATATTAGTATTTGTGAGTATTAGCAGCGGCGGCCTTAGGGGGTGGCGAGCAGGGCAATCGCCCGGAGCCTCGCTCTTGCAGGAGCATCGAGTCAAGCAAATCATGAAAAAAAATACAGATTATTTTAACTATATATTTTTTTTTTAAACTTTTGATTTTATTTCATAATTATTTATTAAGGTTATAACATAACGGAAAAATTAAAATAATCATAATTGATAAATTCATTTTGTAGTAATCGCGCCTCGAAACACTTGAAGATCGTTTAAACGCATAGCACTCGGGACTAGTATAGTATTATATAGTCTGTTTATGACGCTAAGCCCATGGAGCCAGAGCGCCAAAAAAATATTGCCTCAACAGGTGACAAGGGGGCTGGCTCTTTCCTCGCTTAGCAAAAAGGACTCGCTATTCAACGAGAAAATGCAGCCAGCGTTCTTGCCACCACCCCACGTGGACCAAATCTTTTTTAATTAATAATTATTTTAATATTTTGCTTTCTTTAGATTTCAATGTGAAAAGTTATTTTTGTACGTAATTGTAAATAGTTTATTTATTTATGTAAATATAATACAATACAACTATATTTTCCGCTTGTTAAGGAGATCATCAACTTACAAACAAACGCAATACCATATTGAGGATTTCCTAAAAATCTGTACCAGCAGGGTGATTACTTAATTAATTTGCAAAGAAGTTTCAAACACTTTCCGTCAAAATGTATTGAAAATTCACCATGTATAATTTCTAAAAAATGATAGCAATAAACGTTACATAATAGCCTGTCACTCCTGTCAGAACAAACATTTAGCTACATATTGGCGTCTATTTCAATTTAACTTTATATTTATGAAACTATTTTTAAATTAAAATATTTCAGATTTTTGTAAACAATATTGAATACAATATTATTTTTTTCCTAAAAATACGGCACTTTTGGATTTTCATTACGGCAATCCAAAGTTTGGCTGGAACCTGCTGGCACCATAGAGTAACTACCACAGAGGGAACCACACTGGTTATTATAACTATTAACTATATGCTAGTCTATGGGTATGTTGCATATGTACTATGTAGTCTGTGATGAGATCCAACATAAAAAAAAATCTCAGACGAAAATTAAAGTAATAGTACAGAACTTTTATCGTTAGTGTGTATATTTATTGTGCTTGGTTAGAATGGAGCAGTCTGTTGAAACAGCACCAAGATACTAATATAATTTTACACAGTAACATCTCTTTCTCAACCGCTAAGCTAAAATATTGAACCTGGGCAGAAAATGTCATTTGTAAGAAAAAATGTCTTTTGGGTAGGCGCTATATGCCTAATAAGTTTCTGCCATGGCCAACATATGAAATCATCCCCCGCAACCAACGAAAGGAGTGAAAACGCATTTTCATCATATGTCGGCAACGAACAACACTCAAGATCAAAAAGAGCTAGCATATTGAATGTGTCCAGTTCTAGTGAATCCAGCGGGAACAGCCAATACCGTAATTCCACTCAGAGTTCCTCAACGGAATCTACATATACTAGCAGCGAGTCATCTATAATTTCCATTGAAAGAGTCAACATTACCTCCTCGGCAGCATCAAATACTTCAGTAATTAGCCCTTCAGACCCGGCTCCCTTGCCTGAGAAGAGTTCTGCTGAAGATGAACATAATAGTTCCATGGCCATATTCTTTGTCTTGTGTGTGTTGGCTCTTGGAATTTTGTTGATTCACCTCATGTTGCAAACAGGGTTTTCTTACTTGCCGGAGAGTGTTGTGATAGTGTTTCTCGGGGGTTTAATAGGGATGATAATAAACCTAATGTCCATCAGAAACATTGCAAATTGGAGGAAGGAGGAGGCATTCTCACCAACTGCATTTTTTCTTGTTTTATTGCCTCCTATAATTTTTGAATCTGGCTACAATCTACATAAGGGTAATTTTTTTCAAAATATTGGATCAATTTTGTTATTTGCCATTGTTGGTACTGCCATATCGGCATTTGTGATTGGTGCAGGCATATACCTGCTTGGGCTAGCACAGGTGGTGTACAAATTGAGTTTTGTTGAGTCTTTTGCATTTGGATCTTTGATATCTGCCGTGGACCCTGTGGCCACTGTGGCTATTTTTCACGCCTTAGATGTGGACCCAGTGCTGAACATGTTGGTTTTTGGAGAGAGCATATTGAATGATGCAGTAGCTATTGTGTTGACAACAGCTGTGTTGGATTCTAATGGCCCTGACATGTCCACCGGGGAAGCTATTCTGTCGGCCATCAATAGATTCTGGCTTATGTTCTTTGCGTCAGCGGGCATAGGAGTGTTGTTTGCACTTGTGAGTGCCCTTCTCCTGAAACATGTTGACTTGCGTAAAAATCCATCTCTAGAGTTTGGTATGATGTTAGTGTTTACATATGCTCCATATGTACTAGCTGAAGGCATTCATTTATCAGGTAAGGGTGCAAAATCATATTTTAAATAAGTATTAGTTTTTTTTTCATAGGTGTATGTTAGATTATAGATATTATAATCAAGTTACATACAGCTAGACTTGTCGGTTATAAACACATTGACTATCTATGGCATTTTGTGTATTCCGAAAGTTGTTGGATAATAATAGATTATTTTTAAGCTTCACAGTCTCCAAGAATGTATGGACTGTTAAAAGCTATCACACTAAAGAGATAATAGATATGCCATCCTTTTAACAGATTTACAGTTGAATAAAGTGATGTATATTTTGTATAATGTTTCAGGTATAATGGCAATACTCTTTTGTGGCATTGTGATGTCCCACTACACACATTTCAACCTATCTACGGTGACACAGGTTACTATGCAGCAAACTATGAGGACACTAGCTTTCATCGCTGAAACCTGTGTGTTTGCCTATTTGGGACTGGCTATATTTAGGTATTGTGAAGATTTTATTGATTAAATATTAAGATTTAACATGCCACTGCACTGTTTTGCATTCTATGAGATTATAGAATCATCTTAATCTGTACATCATCATCACGCCTGTATTCCCCGAAGGGGTAGGCAGAGGGGCACTGTAGTGCGCCCACACTTCGCCGATGTATTTTGGTCCCAATGTAATAGGGGGCGAGCCTATTGCCATTATACCAGGCATATTCCCCTCAATACGAGGGAGATTTGGGCCATAGTCCACCACGCTGGCCCAGTGCGGGTTGGTGGACTTCAGAAGTGCAGGTTTCCTCACGATGTTTTTCCTTCACCGTTCAGCAAGTGGTAATCATTGTTGAAAATTACATTCACACATGAAAATTATCTCAAGAGGGCCTGGGATTTGAACTTGCACCCATTACGTTCAAGGCGGGCGTTCTTGCCCACGAGGCTACCACTGCCTTTTGAATAGTAACAAGTTTTAAAAGCATTGTCCCAACAATGAGTCGTACATAAACAATCCAACAATACCCATCATACCCCTTACGTTCAAGGCCGGCGTTCTTGCCCACGAGGCTACTACTGCTGTAATGTATGTTATATAAACCAAATTTATATTTTATTTGAATAAGTCTAAAGGTTTATTTAAATAATCTGAGGGTGGCATGTCAAGACTAGACCTCCGTCTGTTAGAGAAAGAGACTTAATCACCATTTCCCATGACATATATCTAGTCTTGGCGCACATGCTACAACTTCTGTACTGCGTAAACATTTTCTAGTTTCAAACATCGCGTGGAGCCTGCATTGGTGGTATGGAGCATACTGATGTGTCTGCTGGGTAGAGCGGCCAACATCTTCCCGTTAGCACTGCTGTGCAATAAATTCCGTGAACATAAGATAACCAAGAAAATGATGTTTATCATGTGGTTTAGCGGTAAGTAATGTAATTTTTATGTTATTGTTTATCAGGCAGACAGTTAATTTGATTGATAGATGCTTGTATCCTGTTCTTCTAGTTTTTATTTTATAGTATTTTCCAGTTGGTTCATAAAATGGTTGATTCATAAAGCTGATAAATATCACATATCTATACCATTATATTATCAATGTAAATAGATTATCTATAATCTTGATAATTAAAGACTGAAAATTTTCTGACAATTCATTTTATTTGACTGTGTGCATGCTGAGTAGAATAAATTCTTAGCGAGTATGGTAGACCTCATAGATGTGATTGATCTGACGAAGGTATACACTTAAAGAAGCAAAAACCGCTGGAGTTGACGACTTTTTGATTGGGGTGGAGGCTACAATTAGACAAACGTAGTGAACAAAGATAGATAGATGCACAGGAGAAAATTGAATTCAGCGATGTGCCTTTGGGGCGACACCAGTAGTGGATGGTAATAGGCTGATCAACAGTGATGATAACTTGAAAGCTTTTAAATGCTTCTTTATAAATATAAATGAATAATATTCAGTTTGGGACAGTAGGTAGGTATATTTCACACATCATTGAATTCATTTCTGTTCTGTCCCTGACTAAGAATTTGGAGCACTTACATTACACCTTTCACTTCTGTGCAATAAATAAATTGCCCCACATTTACACTGCTAGTTATTCTCCACATTTACGCTGCTAGTTATTCTTACAAAAAAGATACCTATGCAATTATTTGATTTAAAAACTTCATATATCTGATTTACAGGTTTAAGAGGGGCGATATCTTATGCTTTGTCACTGCATCTTGGATTTTCGGATGAAACACGACACGTGATAATAACGACTACGCTTATCATCGTTTTATTTACCACATTGTTCTTTGGTGGATCTACTATGCCTTTACTGAAGTTCTTACGGGTATGTGTAAAAAACAATAAAATAAAAATAATCTAAATCTAACTTTATGATAATAATTATTACCAGTAGGTAGTGAAAAGCTGGCACAAACATTGAGCTTAGTTATAGCTAACTGTGTTTAGTAATGTGATAGATAACTTTAAATTTCTGGTAGCAGCAAGCACAAAATACATAGAGCGTACAACAGTCAATTGTAACTTATTAAAAACTAAACTACTAACTGTAAACTTTTTTTAATGATTATAACAGGCCAACAAGAAACCCAAGCGTTCGCGTTCGTTGCGAAAACAGAAGGAAGTTAGTTTGTCTAAGACGAAAGAGTGGGGTCAAGCTATTGATTCAGAACATTTGTCCGAGATAACGGAGGAGGAGTTAGAGGTATGTATCGCAGTAAACTTTAAGCTCCCTGAGTATAGCTTTTAAAGAAAACTATATTAAAGGAGCTTAGGCGTGATGATGGTTCAGACATTCAAGTTGTGAATGGTTCAGTGGGTTATAATTTTAATATATTTAGATTCCTAAAAAATCTGCCTGAATTGTACAGATATGGAGGAATATTATATATTTATAACAAACATGAACACACCTCTTTAATCAATGTTTCAGGTTAATTATTCACATGCAACGAGACTACGCGGCTTCGTTCGTTTGGACATGAAGTACCTGATTCCATTCTTCACAAGGAGATTTACTCACCAGGTAAAAATAAATATAACAATCCTTTTCTTTAACAGATTTTTAAAACTATATGTCTCATCCACTTGCGAGCTTAGCAGAATATATTTATACGAAATTCTATACCTACTTAAGTGTAAGGTCTGTCATCAAATGCCTTTCACCATCGAATATTATAAGTGGGGGCTCTTAGAATCTTTTCTCTTCTCCTGACACCCTAAGTGCATTTTAATTTTGGTTTATAAATATTGTCTTGCTTGTAGTCTATTGCAATTTAAGAATGTGCAACTTTAAAGGGTTTTACATTTTTAGGGTACCATACCCAAAGGGTTAAACAGGACCCTAGTACTAAGACTCTGCTGTGCGTGAGTGTTCAGGAAATGGGGCCAAATAAGCGCAAGCAGTCTGCTTTGGTCCCGATTCCTGCGTTGTTGGACATGTAACATATTTATTGAGTGCCAATATACCAGGCGCTTCTACCTGGTCCTGGCAATAGTCAATAGGCCTGCCCCTTGTAACATTTCGAAATGTATTCCCTATTTGCTTGTGGAGGAATATAAAATGTAGTTAGCTAAATGTTTATTTTGTTGTTTCATAGGAGCTGAAAGACTGTAAGAGTCAGATGACTGATCTTACAAATCAATGGTACCAGGCAATCAGGATTTCAAATGATCGTGAAACGGATGAAGAAGAGATTCTACAGCAAGGTTCTCTTACTAATTCTAACAGCAGCCTGCAAAGGGGTGTATAAATTATATTACAAGCTTTTATTTTATAATTGAAATGTCTCATAATATTTAAAAAAATGAGTTTAGACTTATCATTTTAATAGTACTTACTTATATTATTAGCAACAGTTTTAAGGTCACAGCACACATATCAACTCGGGAAAGGGATCGTCACCGTACCGCCTTTCGCCTCGCCGTCAACCAGGCGTCAACCTAACGTATGCACGTAACCAAAGCGTATCAGCGGCTCCTTTACGTCAACTCGGCTACGGCTAAGCGACACCGCGCTTACGGCTCGCCTACCGCTGGCTGACCTGGTCGGCAGGCACGTCGCGGGAGGGGACAGGGGCAAGGGTGTACGAAGAGACGTGAGCTCGGGTACGGAGAAACGTAAGCGCGGAGACTACGAGCCGTAAGCGCGGGAACTGCAAGTTGACCACGCACCGCATCGCGGTTCGGAGCCTGTTCAGAGGCGAGGCGATTACGTTACGATTCCGATTAGTGTGCGTTGCAGTATGGAGTTTCATACAAATAATACTGAACGGCTAGAGGCGATACGGTGACGATCCCTTTCCGAGTTGATATGTGTGCTGTGACCCTTAGGGTAATTAGATGTTGATGACATAAATTTTGGTTTCTCACTCATATGCTGTTCAAATGAACCACATGGTCCATAAAGTTCTATAAATGTGCATATCGCATTGGGTAGTACAATTAGTTAATAGTTTCAAGCTTAAGTGAGACCAATAATCCATTATGGTTTCAAGGTATATTTTATTCCATTACTTAAGTACTCTAGCAGAAATATTTACTTAAACTTAGTATTATTTTATAATTATCACTAATAATTTTGATTCCTATTGAGTATTACAATTTAGTTAAGAAAACGTGATAGAAGGTCAAGTCTTGACTAACTTATTTATGTTTAAAATATTGAAACTCCCTGCCATTGGCCTAGCCAAAGTAAGGAAAATTGAAACACGCACCAAAGATGTACATAGTTCATTTTAACCCAGTGTAGTTTAGAATTATATTGTACATGTTGGTTGTGTGGTGTTACAACATTATTTGTGATATATCTAATATACGGATACATATAACAAAAATGTACTTAAGTGTATTCTTTAGCTTTCAAGCACAATATAATGTTGTAGTAATAAATAATAAAAATATTATTTTTATTAAATGTATATATTTTGACAATTATAAAATATGGTTATTCATCAGGCAATTATTGTTATAAAATGCATTTTTTTTAAGAAGGTCAAAATTTACCTTAATGGTAAGCCAGCAGGGAACATTTTCAAGTGCAATATTTAATTTCGATAATGAAATAAGTTCAGTATGGTACTGTTGGCAGCCAAATTCATAAGATGTATGTAGTAGTAGTAGTTTACAGTGGACGGACATAGATGGTCATATTGGGTTTGTGTTGACATGTGAATGTTTGCTTATATAAACACTAGCTGTGCCCGCGGTTTCACCCGCGCTAATAGTTACTTTGGCGTAGAGTGATGTTATAAAGTCTATGATTATAAGTCTATAATACCCGATTCATGTTCGGGAATATTCCCGTTTTTGCCACATTATTCGTTGCTGCTCCGCTCCTATTGGTCGTAGCGTGATGATATATAGCTTATAACCTTCCTCGATAAATGAACTATTTAACACAAAAATAATTATTCAATTCGGACCAGTAGTTTCTGAGATTAGCGCGTTCAACCAAACAAACAAACAAACTCTTTAGCTTTATAATATTATATATAAGTATAAATTCATAAATAGTTAAATCTGAAACATTGGGAAAATTACCAAATCATAATGTAGGGAGATTCAGTTTCTTGTATTTTGTAGGTATTGCTAATGCCTAATTTCAGTGCTTTTGTGTAGATATAAAATAATTTAGCAATATAAATTAAGCTATATTTTACTTGAAATGATGTAAGAGAGGCATATGTATAAGATAGTATTTTATTGTGATAATTATTTGCAAGAAATCTAATCATAGCTAGAGATATTTCTCACATAATAAATATTTATATTCAAGGCTTGTTCATGTTTTTTATTCTGGCTAAAAATTAATTGTGTAGTTAAATTCAAGTGAAAATGCTTTCGCATCAATCTTCTTCATTCTCCAAATTAATGTGGCTTCCAAATTTCCCATATAAATGTGCTCTCAATTCGCCCATTTGAGATTTAAGTTGTTCACATTTTGCCTCAAGATCCTTTATTTCAGCTTCCTTTTTAGTTTTTGCATCATCTAATGATTTCTGGAATGATAAAATATAACTACATTTAGAGGACATTTGACATATGATGTAAAGTAAAGGATGTGGAAAGTGCCAATAAGACCTTAGCTTTATTCTCAAAACCACTTTTAAAGAATTATGATGCATATCTTTCTGTCAGCTAAAGGTTCACAGCAATACATTCCATTTGATGGAAATTGCTAGCCATTGTTAGGAAATTAGTAGGAATAAAAACAAAATTGACTTTGGCAGAAGTGGATACTTTTCGTTAATCATGACTTCCTCATGGTATAAATGAGCATGGCATCACAGTTTTAATTCATTGGGGTTGATCCCCAAATTTAACTAAAATGAAATTCATGTTCTACAGAAGTAATGTGACTCGAGTAATGTTACTACCTCACTTGAGTTGTACTTGAGTTTTCAAGTCTCTTGAGTAAACTATTTACACTCCTACAACTCGAGTAAGAATTTATCACTCGAGCTGAGTTTCAATTAGTATAAATTAAAAATTTTTAAATACCTTTATTAAATTAGTAATATTTGGTAATATGAAATAAAACACGAAACATTATTTACCTTATTCATGTCATTAATTGACAAAGAAAAATAAAATGACTTCTTACGACTAATTAAGTTGCCATATAATGGTTAAAAATAACTTTAGATTACAAATAAGAAGTTATCAGTTTTATTTGTTCAAAATGAACTTTATTTCAAAATTAAATTTAGCTTGTGATAACTCGGTAGCTCGGGTGCAAATGAACTTGAGTCAAATTTATTTTCACTCTAGTACGAGTTTTTCAAATTCACTCGAGTCACATAACTATTCTACAGTGTGATTGTAAATTAATCCACCAGTTTTTAAATTTGGAATTATAATATACTTCGCGTTTTGAGAACATGCCATGTAAGGTATGCTTAATGACAATGTATAAAGACGAGGAGGCCGTTTCCGAAATTAAACCACAACTGGGTAGCCTCCAATTCGAAAAACGTATCAATCAGTATAGTTATTATAATTTTATAGTTATTATATAGTTATTTTATATTTACTCACTAAAGTATTTTCCAAGCTCTGGCAAATGAAGACTTCGCCAATAAGATATGGAATCTTCTCTGCATCATCAGCAAGGCCCAGTTCTTCCACTGCTTCTTCTAAATTCTTCACGTCATTTTGTTTAACTTTTAGTTCCTCTCTAAAATCATCTACTTTAGCGTTCAGCCGGGCGAATTTGTTGATTTTTTGCTGATCTTCGTAAGAAATGTGAACATCTGAATCCTAAAAGAGGTTATATTCAGTATTTTTAGAAACAATGAATGTTATCAATATGATCAATCATGACCAATTTTTTAATAAGAAAATACTTACGGGTTGGAAAGTACCTTTTCCTGAACTTGTCATGATGTTTTGTTGCAGATTTATATTCCAGATGAAATTTAACAAACGCAGTCGAATCTAAATAAATCAACCAATTTAACACAAATGACGTTTGATGTCAATTAGTTGACAGTTATATTGACACTCAACCATAGAACATTCCAATCTTGGCCTCGTCTCCATTCGAAAACATTTCAAAATAGCGTCCGAACGCTATTTTAAAAAACCCGCGTCGCATTCAAACTTTCTAATTGTCGCCGCCGGCAATTATGAGCCAAACCCCGCGCATACAACAGCACAACGCCGCCCCGTCCGCGGCATGTGTTGATAGATTCTCCTGACACGATCACCGCCCTCCTCGACCCGGGCGTCGAGAGGGCCCCCAACACACCTACACCAGCCTCAAACAGACACCGACCTCGCCGGCGAGGTCGAGGAACCCCCTCTTCTGCTCGTAGGTGCATCTTTGCACCTAGGAGCGCAGTCCCCTCCCCTCACGGCAACCGCCCAAGCCGAGGTCGTGCCCCATGTGGCGCCCTTGAGCTAGTTGCCCTCTTCTTCCGCGCATAAGGCTTTGGTTGGAGTCGCACTCTGCACTCGCCACTCCTCCGGTGAAGCTGGGTGAAGCTGTAAAGGCCAACAGCGTAGTCCATTAAAAAAAAAACTCAACCATAGAGCACTAAACACAGTTTAAACAGAGAAGCCATATCGACTCCGCCCTGCGTATGGCCCTCTCAGATAGAGAACCCCAAACGACCCCACTTTTCGTAATGCTCTGTGGCAATTTAGATAAAATATAATTTGATAAAGAATATCCCATCAAAAACATAAATGTCAAATGAGAGCTAAGTTCAATATTATGGTATATGCCTTGGTTTTTGACTTACGACAAAAGACAATGATATTACTAGAATATAATTGGCTAAAGAAGTGAGATCTAAATGGGTGCCAAGTTCAGTGGTCAGTCCTGAAATTTATATAAAACAACATACAACATTTTATAACAACTTAAAATATAATTTCTTCTAATAACTTAGGGTAATATATTGAAGCCTAAGGTCTGACTTGGCTACTTCTAATTAACGAATTATATTATAGCCTTCGCAATTTCTAAAGCTGTAAGTTCTTATTTTATTCTTCCGAAAATTTGGCTCGCTGGTAGAAACTAGCCATCGAACATAGAGCTCTTCCAGCAGTGTTTTAGTAGGTATTTAATCATAATTCGTACATTAGAACTATACCCAAGTCAGAAATTAGGCTTCCATTTCGCGGGCTGGACCATTTCGGTCCAGCCCGCGTGCTAACCTCTGATGTGGGGGTCAGAGTCCTTAAAATTTGCGTAAGCCTAGTGTGTGTGTGCAATGATTTCTTCCCAGTCTTTTTATTTGAAATAAAACTCATAAAATATTTATTACAAAATTATAAAAGTCAAAAATATACAATAAATAATAAACTTATAATTAAAAAATAACAATGTAAACAACAATAAAAAAGCAAATGGCTTGTGGACAAGGATATGTACACAGCATAATAAACATGATAAAAATAAAACAACAAAAAAAACCCTACTATCCATTGCGCGGATCCGGCAAACAGAGCCATTAATGCGCAGTGTAGTGTAGGCTGCTGTTGGTAGCATAATAACACAATAAGTTGGCAGCTGGCCTGTTTCTGCTTCAGGTCTTATTTCTATTAATGACTCTGGTCGCTATCTACAGATTGCGCTTAGCAGGGTATCACGTCTATTCTTGTCCATGACAAGTTTACTAAGACGGGGTAAGAAGACCTTAGGCTTCAATATATTATTCTAAGTTATAAGAAGAAATAATATTTTAAGTTTATTATTTTATTTATTTATGAAAAAAACATTTACAACATCATAACATAGTTGGTATGTATTTTATGTTGTTATAAATAAATTTCAGGACTGACCACTGAACTTGGCACATATTTAGATCTTACTTTTGTCGTTGAAGTCAACAACCAAAGCATATATCATAATATTGAACTTGGCTCTCATTTCACATTCATGTTTTGATGGGATATCATTACTTTTTGTACAGACATTATTAGTAGGTACTCATTCATAATAAATCGAGGTTTTATCGTACGACTCAATAACAGATTTATTCTCATGCACCGAAAACGTATTTTTGACGTCAGCTAGGCGTTACATCGAGACTAACTACTGGTAGCAGTAATTAATAAGTACCTTTATAAATAATTAAGTACATTAAGAAATAATTTATACTCACATTCAATCACATTAAGTTTTATTATATACATTGCATGTTACATACTTATTTACATGTTACATATTTATACCTACTGCGTATGGAATTAGCTGTAAGCAGTATGTTGTACTTAATAAATAAATAAAATTAATACCAAATGGTTATTTTTAATCTACTGTATTTTCCTATGTTTACAGGGTATAACTGTCTTTTTGTGTTACTTACTATATTTTCTTGTACATTCAAAATGATCGAGTGAATTGCCCATTCAGTATCAGGATTTTATTTAACGTACGCTGTGGTCCGAAATACCAATTATTTATTAATGTATTATAAGTAATGATCTTAATACACTATTGATGTGCGCTAAATATTGAAATAATAATTAATGCTAGATCCCAGTTTTATGACGTTAATAAATACGAAAGTCGACTATATGTACTCCTTAGTTATAAGTACTAAAACTGATATGTTTGGATTAAAAAATAAATAACAGTGGTATTCCACTCGTTATATATTCACGTGAAGACCGGCTCTCATCAATTTTGATTTTTTACATTACAGGCGCTATAATTATATGTTCGTAATAAAATCAATTAATAGAAACAATATAACAAAATGAATTTACTAGTTTCTGATTTTTTCCTTTGTATTTACCCAATTACCTATCTGGATGCCAAATTTAAACTTTGTAGGTCACCTGGAAGTGGGTTAATGTTTTGATCTATAAGTCAGTCGATGATAAAAATGATGATTTTTGGACGTTACTATCTAAAGAACCGTTTGAGCTGTGTTTATGAAATTTGGAGCACATAATATGTATCTCACAAGTCTCAATATATGAGCCAAATTTGACATGTTTATGTAAAATAGTTTTTCTCAATGGAAAGAGGTCATTAAACAAAAAAAAATAGTTTTTGAGTTATGAGGGGTCAAAACTGGCTCCAAATGGTTCGTGTAATATTACACACGGTGCTAGTCGCCAGCTTGAACTTGGCTTGACACGCTACCGCGTGTCTAGATTCGCGGTGTTGAACGTTTGAGTTCGTTAACTTTCGACTAAACGGTATTGGGCTCGTGATATTCTATTGCAGAATGCATAATAAAGGTTTTCTTCTATGTATTCGATATAACGTGATTCAGTATGACCAGCAGTAGTTGTAGCTTGAGCGCCAAGACTAGACTTATGTCACAGAATATGTGGATTATATCTCTTTCTTTCGTATGAAATAAGGCAGAGAGCGACCGTGCCAATCCGTGACAGAGGGTTTGTCTTGACATGCGTGCTGACACCACAGAACAACCGTAGACACAGTAACAACTGTAACACATTTTAAATCTAGATGAAGCAGCCATGGTGTAGTTAGATTCTGTGTTACTGTGAAACTAATATTACCTAGTTATTCTCATCACTGGCAATAAAAAAAGGCGTAAACAGATATTTAGAATGTAGACACTTAGCTATTACTTAGGATTATCTTAAAAGGAGAGTGCTATGTTAAGATAATCCTACCCTGTAACTGCCCAGTCTATTCTACATCATTCGAGAAATTGTAGACATATTGGAACTGAATTCTAGAGCTCAACCACCTAAGTATACCTATAGTACCAGAATATGTCCTGTAGATACTTGCAATCTCCAAATTTAATGCATAATAAACCTAGCGTTATATTTACATGTCATGTTTTGTAAATCACCCTTTGATGAAGATAATAACAAACAAAATGACATCACCTGAACAATGAATATGGGTGTCAATTAAAGGAAAGCTACGTATAGGTAGAAACTTAAAGAAAAGGTGCACGAATGTCTTTGTAATCACGTCCACGGGTGTTTGATGAGCGCGGCGAGGTTGCCGCCGCGGCCCCACCACGCCACAGCTCGGTCGAACAACGGTTGCGCCTACGCCGACGGTCGCCGCTCACCGGGCGCACTCCTACTTCGAACGTCAAAGAATACGCGCGCGACCACAGTTAACTATTTTTTTTTATTCTTGTGAAGAGTATATTGCGTGATGGAGAAGGAGCATCAGCCGGACTCCATGGCCACCATCACCATGAAGCCGGAGTACCCCCCCTCCGAGGTGTACAGCGCGTCGGAACCGCCACCGGTATGATCCGTTATTCGCTTAAAATATAAATGTTGAACACGTAAGACCGAACTACTCTTCGTCTGTCACCATCGTGACGGGAAAACCGAAGCGGCATTAAGTGTTATTTTACATACTTATAAGGCTCCAACACTGCGGAATACATCGTGTAGTTATTTTTATTTTTGAATACTTAATACTGAGGTAGTTTTATTATAGTAAATTGTTGTATCGCTCAAATTGTGTTGTCCAGTAAGTGGGATATTAAGTACGGGAAAGCGCCTTTCTCTCTAGTTTAGCGGTTGGCCGCTGGGCCGTAGCCGGTTGTTTGTAAACACAGCTTAGTTTCCATCAGTACTCAACATGTTATCAGGAAAAATACACACTCGAAACCTTTCTAATTAGGTATAATAACGGATTCACTACGAGTCTTTGGAGATACCTGCATTGAGCATTATTTTACTAGGAAATCACCTTGTTTAGTGATATGAGCGTATTCCGCTCGCGACATTAAACCGGGCGGTTGCGAGTTCGTTTCCCGTTGAAGTTCTTTTTTGAAAAAACAATATACATATTTTCATGATTTATCTAGTCACTATGGTTTAAATGTTACTATGGTTTAATACCCCAGGGTTAGTGTTTTTTATTTAGTTTAGAATAATATATTTATCACTTATGTAGTTATGCAGAGGTATCACGTATAGACACCTACCACCTTCTAAATAAAAACATGTTATTAGCTTTAAGAATTTGGCATTTAAGTACCAAGTTGCATTTAAATACCTATGCCTAAGTTCCATTCCGAGAATTGTGATATGTTTAAGTGTACCTATATGTGGGAAAATTCATTGTTCCATTGTCTTTGGTCGCCTTTTAACATAGCCTTCGCTATCATAGTAATCACGCAACTTCATCACAAACACTAATAGTAGGTAGGTACCTAAATACCTACGTAACTGTAATTAGTAGGTATTTAATTATGCATAATCTGTATTTAAGTAAACGAGTGATAATTATCTTAGAAGAGACTACCTATCTACTCACGATTTCATAAGCAAGTTTAGGTACGCAGACATTTTTGGCTAACATACTTCGATCAAATAGGTACTATGCTATTTTTGATCGAAGCTAACATAAGATCAAAAAAAATGAACGCAACCTTTGATGAAGATAATAACAAATAGATGATCTAAATAATTATAAAACGCAAAGTTCGCCAACTCATACTGACTATATTACCAAAAGTTGATAGTCAACTAGGTCTGACTAGTGTAGCTCGAGATTGATTAGTCTCTATTTAGTAAAATCAACAGAACATAATAATAAATGTTACGAGAACTGTATAGTAAATTGGTAGTTAAATGGAACAAAACATGGGGGTCAGCGTGATTTTACTTCTTTCGTCTGTGTTAGGGTTAAAAAATGAAAAAGGAACCCTTATAGGATATTTTTTTAAGAACGAAAGCATAGGTACTAACTGGAATTTCACCAGAGATATTTAATACAATACCTATTATTCGATTGTCTTTATGTAAGGGAAGTCATTAAGAACTTTGAAAAAGATTGCAGGTAGGTAAAACTTAGTAATAAGGTGACATCAAACATTCAGTATGATGCTCAGTATTGCTCAGTGATGATGAGACTATGTGTGTTGTTATGAGTGAAACAATTTTTTATGTGGTATGGACTGCTATGGCCTAAATCCCCCTTTGATGGGAGGCCTGTGCCCAGCAGTGGGACGTTAAAAAAGCTATAGTAGATAGTAGTAGCACGGTAGTAGATAGTAAACACTACTGAACGTCGTCGTTGTTATTAATATTTTCCAAATCGACGACATTTGCCTAATCTTCAAAGAGTAAACGTTCAAATCCAGCTAGATAGTGCAAAGTTGCCACAAAATGGTAAAAAATATGAACAAACCACAATCTGAGTGAAATCGTTATTGGTTAGTTGGCCGAGTGGACACAATGGCGCTTGCGTCACATCCGAGCCGGACAGAAACTTGCCAACTAGATATTTGCTTACTAGATATATGTCTAGGTATGTATTCGAAGGTGTCATAAAAGTATACCTAATTGTTTACACGGAACTTGCGTCTTAACAATTATTGTTACGTCTTTGGATTATACGAAGATTTGAGCTCTGCAGTGTTTTCTAGATAACTCTATATACGTCCATCGATTGAACACATAAGAGGTCCGAGTGTGATTTACCAAATTATTACACAACAACGCGTTTGGACCGCGCCGGGCATGTCAATTGGGACCAGTGGAGTGTGCAATCAATTGCATATACCTAAGAACATGCATTATATACCTACCTGTACTTGTAGCATGAGTGCCAAGATGTCACAGTATATCTTGATTTTGTCTGTTTCGCTCGTATGAAATTAGACAGAGAGGATACGAGCGAATTTGTGACAAAAGTCTTGTCTGGACATGCGTGCTAACACCACTGTAGATATTATTGAAGTATAACCATCCAAGTCTGCAAAATTTAAGTTATTCTCCAGCCAACAATCTAATGGAAAAATGTGGAAATGCTTATTATTCTGTATCTTTGTTAATAGTTCACGTTTTTGTACCTAGTTAGTTAAAAATAAAATGATGTGATTAACTGAATAGGTAAACATACTAATGAATTATTTTGCCCTAACAACTTATCTAGTCTTTCACTGGAAACATGTAGATCTTTTATTTCAATAAATTTCAAAATATACACACAAATTTTTACATCGCGGATTGGTGTGAACTCGAACAAATGGTTGATCGAACGTTTAAATAATAGAAATTTAATTACGTCGAAAGCTCACTTGGTCAAGTGTTTATTACCTAATTAGAAGTAATCCAAGCAGAGAAAGGCACCTAGGTATCTAAGCAGTTTTAGAGACTGGGTAACCAGAGTTACCCAAGGACTAAAATTAGCTGTTTGGGATAGCCTATAAGTACCTACGATGGTGGCAGCATTCAGCCGTATAAACCTTCGGGTAGGGTAGGTATATAATTTTGAATAAAATTTCGATTGATATCAAAATACAATACGAAAAAGGCACAAACAGTCGTCTGGCGTGTGAGTCACACAATCGGCTCGTCCGAGGACTGACCGTACTGCACATATTAATGTGTTTAACTGTAGGTAATATAATGTTCATAATAATAATAAAAGCCACAACCGGTAGATAGAAAGTAACTTTACTGTATATGATAGCTGGTAAGGACATCACAGATTATTTTATAGATACGATACGAGTGATGGTGAATCTACTTTGGAATAAAAATACTTTGGGAATCGTTGGTTGATTAAAAATTAATTTTTCCTCGAGGCTATTAAATAAATCATGAAAGTAAATCTTCCACGGATTGACTGTGCGAAATTGTGTACTTGGATTCGGATTAATGAAGATGTAACTACCAAACAAATTGTGGTGATTGAAATCGACATAATTTTACACCTCGCTAAAGATGATGGATTTCTCAAATACACTTTCACCAGCGGCCTCCTCGCCCCGCGACGCCGCTCCGCTGATCGGCGCCGGCGCCGGAGACTGCTACAACCCGTGCACTTTACCGTGTTATGTAATTTTTGTGTACACTGCTATAGGTAGTTCGCTCTGTTAGTAAATCACTGCTTCATTAACTCTGGATCGCTAAGGACAAAACGTTCACAGTGAGGCTATTGTAGGTTATGTGTTGAAATGTCGAATTCTTGGTTGCTCTTAACGTATTGTGGGAGAAACATAACAAGTACTTAACTGTTTGTCTATGTATGATATCAACATGGCGTTGTGTATATTTGTGATATAAATAAGTCCATTGTTCATCGAAAAGTACAATTGCATGACAAGTTTGCGTATGTCATTTGTTGGGGGAACACTTGTACCTACTGGTTGTATACGTATTTGAAAATAAATAAATACCTACATACCCAGGTACTATCGTTGTACCTACTCGTACTTGTTGATTTTTTATAACACAGATTAGGTTGAAATTAAACTATTTTACGGATTTTATCGCGTTTATTTACTATTTTATTTTCCCGACGTTTCGGCTGCTTTACAGCAACCATGGTCACGGGGGGACTGAGGTGAAACACCGACGCTCCACGAAGTCTGCAATCTGTGAACATGTACAGGACCGCACCCGCCATTATATCAGATTTGATAAACCGCATATCCTCGCAAAAGAACACCGACTCCGACCAAGGATGATACGCGAGGCCATTGAAATTAAAAAACATCCTAATTTCAATAGGGAAGATGGCTGGGTGCTACCACCAACTTGGGATCCAGTAATCAATATGATTAAATCCAAAACCAAGTGTACCATTGCAAGACCTCAGGACACCGTAAGCACTTTCTGCGTGGATCGGACCGCAAACAACAACTAAATATGAGGGTACCCAGTTATTAACTATGACATCAGGACGTCTAACACCTCAGTCCCCCCGTGACCATGGTTGCTGTAAAGCAGCCGAAACGTCGGGAAAATAAAATAGTAAATAAACGCGATAAAATCCGTAAAATAGTTTAATTTCAATGTATAGTATTCGCGTAAATATAAGAAAACAATACAGATTAGGTTGTTATAGCAAAGCTAAGTAACAGAATATATACCTAACTGCTGTGAAGTTAAAAAATTGCTTCGTGCTAAAGTATTTCAATATAAGCTGCCGTGTTCTCGAAATAGGAACAAAATACGTAACAATAAATGCTGAAACAGTTACGGAATCAATTAGTCAGAGCAATAAATTCGATTCGAGAGTTTACCTTTATTGGCAAGGTTTGGTTTACTATTTAGGTATACGTACCTTATAAGTAAATTCATTCAAATATATCTATGTATTTTGTACATGGCCCCTAAATAAAAATACAACTCATTGGATTGGGTCGGTTTAAAAATAAAATATTCTATAGTAACTAGCTAATATTACTTGAAAGTGAAAGTAGAGAATACAAAGATTATCCACATCCGTACGGGAGTTGCAAATGCGTACTGACGGATACATTAAATGAGAAAAGTACGTACGAATCTACGCTTTCTTCTGTGGGAAGATGTTTGATCACCGAAACCTACTATCCATTCAATTCACTATAATCAGTCAAATGACCTAACTTTGGTGATTATCCGTTTACAGTCAAGATTATAAGGGCCAGGAAACCTGATGCATGATATGACCTGCATTTAAGTAGGTACCAACGTCGTCGTTTACTGGAATATTTTGTATAGTGCGTCAAGATTAAAAACTTTAATTTTGACGTACCTACCATGCAGAATTTTAAATTGCGTTTGAATATTCGACTTTTTGAGTCCTTTATAGGCTGACGACCAATTTCTGTTCGGTCCACTTGGACCCGACAATAATATGAGATAGGTACTTACCTATCTCATATTATTGTCGTATAGCTCACTTATGGTGAGGTTGGAAAACTATTAAAATTCTTAAAAAATATTTTTGTTGTACAGGCGTATCGTCAGCGAATGTCATCGTCGGTACAAATAGCGAGGATTGCAGCGCTGACGGTGGTTGCGGCTTCCTTCATCCTAGGCGCGTTCATCTTGGCCTCGAGCTGGGTGGCGGCGCGTGCCTCCTGTCACCAGCTCGAGCAGCTCGACGCCATGCTCGATAAGGAGCTGGCGCTAGAGGGCAGAGCTTATGGAAATGATGGTCTGATGGCGGTAAGTGCTAGATACGTATTATGGTTTTAACGGTTGGAAAGTTTGATTGCGAGAAGGTGACACGAATTTTTAGTGCGACCACCTGGTGACAGTTGCTCAGGTACTTACCTCTGTTTAATTTATATGTATGATATTTTTTTTGTATGTGGTACAGTCCTTGATGTTCCTTTAAATAATGCAATTATACATGTAAACAAGACCTTAAGTAACGTACCAGAATACATGTATGTACCCACATATTATGCACATTTACTTAAAACAATTATAATATTTTGTTCAATTATTTGGAGGAAAAGTAGTTTTAACATCTTGGAATTCGCGACATTAAAAGCAATCATCAAACGAAACTGCCGTCGATGTGTTTGTCAATTAGTGTTAAACAATGAATGCGTCCATTCAGTTTGTTGTTCACAAAAGCGAGCTAAGTCACGTCCCTTACGTGCTGTTGTTCGTGACTACCTACACAATATTGCCTTCACTTGCCTTCACGTAGGTATCTACGTAAGACCATTATTTGGCATCTTCAAGGATATTGTCCAATCTCGTACCTTCTGCGTCGGCAAATTATCAAATTTAATGTACTCACGGATGTTGTGTGAAGTAAGAGATTATTTGTTTGTGACAATACCTGGATATTATAGCTCTACCTAGAGTCTTTAACTCGCAAGTCGCTAACATCTGCGTATAATATGTGTGTGGCAAAGAACTAACATATTACCATACAAATATTTTACGTGGATGTTATCTACTCAAACAGAACGCATAAACACTTGATAGAGCAGTTGTTCCAAGCATGACAGGAAAAAGATGATAGGTGGGTTACGTAAGTAAGTACATACATACTGTTGGCTTTTTATTTTTTTCTGTGTCAAATGTTTCAAAACTGTTTAGACGTACGTAAAATGTTTAAACGCCTTTTCTTTCTTTCTGAATTGACTAAATAAAATTAACTTAAAAGTATAGGTACAGGACTTCCGTATTAACAGGTACTAAAATATTTTTTAATCAATCTTATTTTCGTTTTACAACAACAATGACACTGAGAGTTACAAGGGTGACGTAACTGATCCATTAAATAATTGAAAATGTCTGAACTGCGGTCGAGATGAAAGCACCCTTCAGAGGTACATGTATCGTATTCCGTGGCTGCTCTGCACACCATTGGTGTTTAATAACTTCCTGTGTTTACTCAGGCAATGTATCTAGATGCGCTAGAATAGCAGGTACATAAATTATTACTAGCAATAATGTATGAATGAATATCTAAGAAGCCATTATATATGTCTCTAGAACAGGATTGACGTTATTTGTTGCCGATGACGATAGTTCACTCACATAGAATGCTAATGTACCCATATAATAAAACGTAATTGTCATTCACAGGTACATCGTAAAAGATCTGGATGACGATATACGAGATAGATACAGCTTAACGTTTGTTGTGAAGCAAGAATGTAACGAGCTATTAAACTATTACCGTGTTTTAAACGATCTGTGTAAGATCACATGGGCTTACTAGCTACATGGACTGTGTTTCAACAGAATAGATGGCTCTATCGGCTCATTACTGCATAGAGCCCCTTGGTTAAAATACTCGATCCTTTACTTTAATTCAATTTAGTGTTAGAATTACACATTCACTAAATCGGGATTAATTAAAGTTCTTAGCCACAGCATGTTGTGAAAATAAGTAAGTTTTACGTTAGTTTCTGTACTTGTAAATATAAAGGTAACTTTTGGTGAACAGTAAAAGCAAGAGCCAATTTAAAAAAAAAATCAAGTATCTTTCCTTTAAATACATCTCTCTGATATAATAATCATGTTTGTCGGGTATTCTTCGCTATTATATAAATATGCAAAGTTATATTAAATACCTTGCAACATTTGCTTGGAACCTTGAAAATATTCCGTTCTCTCAGTTTTACTTAGGTAAATTTATCATCATTTGGCTGTTCATAATGTGTAATTTTCCTCTGAGGAAAAAGAACACATAAAAAACTGACAACAAATACAATTATGTGAACATTGACTGTCGCCATCCGTGATGTTAAGTTTGCACGAGCTATTATGTAACCTATTGTGGATTTAACAAGTTATTGCTGAAGTTACCTAGAACAGAATCTACGTAAATAAGACTATATTCCAAAGCATCTTATATATATGAATGTTAACTACACGACCGATTTGTTTAAACGATTAGATAATTAAGTAAACTGAAGCAAGTCTTTAAAAAGGCGAGAAGACTATTTATACTTATGTCGAAATGTTATTTTAGAAATTCAAATATCAACTACTTTAGCAGTGGCAGCCTCGTGGGCCCGCACCTCTGAGATAATTTTCATGTGCGAATGTCATTTTCAACAATGATTACCACTTGCTGAACGGTGAAGGAAAACATCGTGAGGAAACCTGCACGTCCATAGAAAGGCGTGTGAACTTCACCAACCCGCACTGGGTCAGCGTGGTGGACTATGGCCCAAATCTCCCTCGTATTGAGGGGGAATGTGCCCGGTATAATGGCAATAGGCTCGCCCCCTATTACATTGGGACCAAAATATATCGGCGAAGTGTGGGCGCACTACAGTGCACCTCTGCCTACCCCTTCGGGGAATACAGGCGTGATGATGTATGATGATGTATAACTACTTTGTCCGAATCACGAACAGATGAAATGACCTATTCTGTATAAAAAAATGACCTTTTAATATTATACGTGCTGGATATTTAAGAGTTTAAAATACTATATTATATTGGAAATATAAGATTAGTATTAAGTAGAGTTTCGTCATCAAAACGAAATGTATCACATTCGAAGCTTCCCGAGTCTGTAGAATATTGAGACAGCGCAACCGGTTTACCTTGAAGCTCCACACGATCACAGGCCTGACTTATGACTGACTCTACACCTAACTTTTATTAACGTATAATAAGGCGAAAGTCGCTATCACGCTTTAACAAGTTATACACTGAGTTTGCTAAATGATTATTTGTTTTACCGACTCTAGCTAGGTAATCAACCATATCTACTTGACCTCTCTGATGTGTTTAGTACATATACTATGCGGGTCATCTTATTATCTACTTATACCTGTATCAGTCTACAAAGACTAAAACAACGAGGGCTTGAAGTATTCAAAATATATCTTTGGATTTTTATTTCAATTACCTACAATTTCGTATTATAGTCTAAATAATGGCGAAATTGGAATAAGAACGTAGTGGGTTATAAATTGAAGTAATTTAAAATAGCTGGAGGGCGAATTCCACTGCTGAACTGTTCAAGACAGATTGCAGCTAGGTTCAGTCAAAGGTCGGTGACGATCTATCTTAGGAGTGTAAAGAACAAAGCTTAGATACCTGGTCAAAGTTAGCAATTATTTGTCTGAAGCGAAAGCGGGCTGACGCTGGCGGGGTCGCTGAACCCACAAAGCAGATGCATCACGACGTGACATATGGAAATGTCGAGTGTTTCCAGTATTTCACTCTTTGTTTACTGACAAACACTTCAAAGTATCGGTAACAATAAAGATGGGTACATGAAGGATCAAATAAGTTTGATCCTACATGTACAACTACCATGATGAAGTAAATTTGTATGTTATAAGACTTGATGAGTTTATTAAGATTATTATATTACATAACCTATTTACAATACTAACAAGTATATAACTTTAAATAAACAGAGTTAAATTTAAAACAAACTATTTATATAAAATAAGAAGCCTTAAAAAGCAAGTATTTCCATACCTGGCATCGACAAGAGAGACTTAGAATTTAGCTATCTTCTCTTTTACCGCACTAACGTATATAGTACCTACTTAGGCAGAACAGTTATCCGTTATGGAACAGATCAATAGGTTTCGAAACGCTGTACTTTCTTTTCCTTTGTTTGTTTATTTGTGGCCAACATACATTTAATAGTGTTTGCCGCAGTAACAAACGTATCTAGGCATCCTTAATATGTTAGTTATTTTATGTATTGTCTGTCATTGATATGGTAAACGCGGTGTTGGTCGAAACAACCGGGTATTGTTTCGAGTTGACATCGTTCTGTAAACACAAAAATCTGTTCAACTTTACTGTTAATCCGTACATAACGTTTTACTTTTCTAGTGAAGTTGAGCATACAATCACCTCACATTTTGCCTCGTTTCATTTATCGGCTTCCTAATCATCTCTGACAGTATTGTTTGTATTGTTTTATCAAAAATTAGAGGAATAGTGCTGCTTAGGAATAATATATGTGTAGCAAGCGTCTCCATAAAATATTTATTTTATGTGATGTTAGTAATAAAGTTATATGTATATCATAGTATCAATGAAGTGTTGGTTCGTGGTGGTATAGTTGTAATTTGTTATTAGCACTATTACGTGAGATGCTTGCTTGACCTTGTTATGATTAGGTGGACATTATGCCGTGACATCTTTAATCTATAAATATGTAAATATCCCTGTAAATCATTCGTATTATCGATACAACGACGGGTGGTGGGATCGCTGGTAGTTTCGACTTTATAAAGTTAAGTTTATTTTAAATAACGTACTCTGATTGTACGCGTTTTAATTTTATTTTCAATTAATTGCGCTCTCAAATTTCTAGTGCAAATAAATAATATTTTGCGTTGAATAAACTCCAAGTCATAATATTTTCGGCGATGGCGGCGGGTCGGAATGTAAACACTCAAAAGGCGTGAAGTCCTTGAGTCACCCGCCGTGACCGATTGTATTGAGAATTAACACGTACTTGGCCCGGTCATTACAATGAGAAAACTTTTTGCCTACTGAACTCTACAAAGATTCAATTGTTTCATTGGGAAATAGAAAATCAGCTAAATAAGTAGACAAATTAAAGGTATTTATACAATCCACGTAGCGCGTAAGTACATATATTATAAGTGGATAGGTAAGGACTGTTTTGTTTTATAATCACTTACCGAAAAATCATCAACATTACGAATATTTTTTATCGTGGAGAGGTTTCAGATGTACAATTACCTGTAAAACTATACTATTGTAAAACTAAAATCTAAATAACAATTCTCTAAGTACAGTTAGCCTCACTAAAATATTGGGCCCAATAGGCGACTACTGGAAATCAGGGTATCAAAGGTAACAAAATAAACAATTCGGATCTCAATAACAATCCAATTAGTATCTCATCAACAAATTACATAAGTAGAATTACACGACATACAGTAGAATTTCCATCAATTTGTTCTATCTAATATTTTTGATTTCATTATGGATCTATATCGAATGGTGATATTTGACTTCTGTAGGTAGGTATGCATCTGTACAATAGCTTATCAGCTTCAATTTTGCCTACAAATAGGTGTACTTAAGCCTAATTCACGTGTCATTTAAATGTGTGTGTTAACGGAAGTCGGCGATTTTCCGGGCACGCGCACCGCAATGATCTCCCGCGTATCCGTTGGGCATGCGTTGAGTCCGCCGCGCGCCCGCGCTGCCCACTGCACTGTCATTGTCTAATTACGCACTCGGTGATACTTTAATTATCATTCTTTATGCTTGGTTAACTGCAAGTCCCCAACTTGAGACGCTTTTATGGCGTGTCATTCGAGATAATGTTAGCTTAGGATTACAAGTAGTTATGGTGGATGTACCTACTATAAGTAAACAGTAGTGATACCTACTACTTCACAAAAAATCGTATCGGTAGAGTAATTTTGCCCAGGCTTTTGCCCAGAAGTGGGATATTGAAGGCATTACCTATAGAAAAAACTTAGGTCTTAGTCAAGTTATTCGTCCAATAAAGGCCTATTTGAGCATTGAAAAACTCAATTGTTTGCTACTTGTCTAATATAATAGAGGCAGATAGGCCTGTTTATGTGACGATTGGAAATTTGGTTAAGACTAAAAAGTATAAAATATTTATGAAATGTAGGCTTTTACATACCTACAGCCGAATGTAATTGTTGATAGATATTTAGGTACATACCTAAATATCCTATTCATTAGGTAAATACTTAGCTACCTAAAACATAGGTAACGTAAATATTGTTGAACATTTTGGTTGGAGCCACTACAAGTAATAAAATGAGTCGGTAGATACAGTTTGTCACGCTTGTTAAATTTAATTATTATTTACATTGTAAGGATTACACCTGTATACATTATTGGCTGTTTTTAAGTGAAAACAACCAAGTTTAACAGTTTCAAATGCCCGAAACGGAAACTAAACAAATACAATTTCTCAGAAAATTGACTCGCAAGAAGTAATCTATAGAGTTATTTAACTGTTGATGATATTGTTAAATAAATAACTGGGATTTTTACACTAGTACTTACCCTGCAAGAAATAGATCGTTATAAGTTGAATTGCTACGTAAAGCAAGATAAATGGCGTTTACGCAAACTGTTTTCCAACAACTTATTATTTTAAAGAGGCTGTTTTTCCTAACATTTGACAGTTACACACGTTCAATTATCAAATGTATAGAGGCTGTAGGTATATAGACTGTAGGTCCCACCTCACATACTAGAATTATTTTAATACAACTTTCATTTTTGACAATTTTTGTAGTATATTTAATGTCAAAACATTAAAGTAATATCTAAACAAAACTTCTAAAGAGGTGATACGGCAGATATGTCAGGGACAAAGCTGCCGCTGTCCTTTTATTATTATTTGTTGCCTTATGTCCTTGTAAACACTACTCAATTATTTGAGTTTTTTAGGGTTCCGTACCTAAAAAGGAAAAAAGGAACCCTTATAGAATCACTTTGTTGTCCGTCTGTCAAGACTCTTTTTCTCAGAAACGCGTGGTGGTATCTAGTTGAAATTTATAACAAAGACTCAAGTCTGCAGTCCCTTGGTGCTCTAAAAATATCAAACTTCTAAGTTAACGCAATAAAAAGATACGCCGGTTTATGTTGCATTTTCAGTACATTCGCACGGGAATCAAAAACCTATAGGATACTTTCCGTTGACCTACAATCACAAAATTTGGCAAGAAGTAATGCATTATAGCACGAGTAAAGAAAAAAACATCGAAAACTGTAAATTTATCGTAAGAAAATGTTTTTTGCGATTAAAAATTTATTCGCAGTTCGTTTGTATCGGGATCGGGACAACAGTGTACCAACGGCAAAGTTAAGTTTGTTTCTCTATCCAGTTTATCTTTTCGTTAGAGTAATGCTCGGTGCTTTCACAGTTTAGCTACGGAAGCCTCGGTGCGCGAGTCAAGCTCGCACTTCGCCGGTATATTTTATTAATAATTACCTACCACTGCATGTGGGTATGTAACATATCGCAACGACCTTTGCGGACACACTGTCGTAGGTTCGATGTATGTAGGTCACAAAGTAATACAACACCGCGCACAAAATACTGTAATCCTGCTGATAATTTTGAAGTATTTAATTAATCATATGCAAAACTAGTGAACCCCAATTTTTAATCCATCTAGAACCCATTTTCTTTGTCGATAGGTATCACTTTTCAGAACCAAAGTGTTTCGGAGTGCTTTAGACATCTAAAACCAATAAAAAAGACTGTAAATTTTACGGGTTAGTTATTCTTTGGATCACCGTTTCGCTACAAGTTATTATAAACTTATTGAGTGAGACTATATAGAGATCAGAAAGTCAACATGACATGACTATTTTGTCTATGGTGCATATAATTCTCAACTATAATAGTTCTAACAAAGTGTATGATTGATTCATCCGCCATCTTTATCACTGTCATCACCCATTTTTATTTATAATGTGTGTTTATTGAATTTGCCCTGGCTATTAATTACTTGACACTGGCCGAAATACCCGCTAAACGCAGGTGGAGCCATTCCTCATCTTAATCCATTAAAATATCATCATTTCACTCATTTCGTAAAAAAAAGAAGAAGTACAAAATGTATAATTTCATTTTAATCAATTATTTATTATATTGACTCCTACTCATTATTATAGAGATATATTTAATTTCAAATTTCATAATTGGTCATTACATACGCCAATACTTAGCTCTACAATTATTCGCCGTAATTCTTGTATCCTTTAGAAATATCTTCACACAGTATCATAAACACATGGGTATACGTATTATAGGTAGATAACACATTACCATATTAATTAAATGTATATATTAAAATAACATCTGAAATTTCCACGTTCATAGCATTGGTAATGAAATTCACGCGCGAAATTCGTCATGGTAATAATTACGAGGCTTCTAGAACATCGTTCTTTTATTTGGTGCCAATGTTTTTCATTCTCTATCTTAGACGACTGTATTTTTACTAAACTCTTTAAATATTTACGTATATACGTTTCACCTGCACTTATGTTCGATCTAGACTTTCATTTTATCTACAAAACAAAGGGGTTAATTTGGGGTCAGTTCAAAGCATGCGTGATTATTTTCTCGTAATGATCACGGGTATATTACAAAAGTTTTTAAAATAGAATCAGTGCATGCATGATTGCTTGATTTCTATGTTATAATAGTTGTGATTTCCTCGTTATCACGCAACAGTCTCCGTTAAACGTTTCGTAAAGCCAGTAAAAGTGTTGTGGGCGTTGTGCACAATGCGACAATAGTTAGCGACGTAATCGCTGTTTTCTATCAGTTGCGGTCGCAAAGATTTCGCGCTCCGCTGCCCTGATAGTCGCACCACACAGCCAAGCATTTTCACACCGAGACTAGCATCTATCTCTCGACTGGGTTTTATGATTGCATCTTATAATATGCAGACAGTGGATTTTACCTAGTACTATGCCAGTACCACTTATTTAAAAATCCTTGAGAATAGAAGTTGTTTAAATTTTGATTAAAATTATGTGAGCTGAGCTTCAATAGCTTAGTGGTTAAACAGATTGCTGACATAATCGAGAGGTTTAGGTGTGATCGAAATTCTGAAATGAGACTATTCGTAACACACAAGCATTAGGTATAGCTTCTTTGGTGGGTCTGACCGGATTACTAGTGATGTGATTTAGTTAGCAGACATATTCCTTTTTCGTAAATAATTAAAAATAATATTTTTATAAAAATACTAGTTTCGAGAGAATGCGCCAAGTAACGGTATATGTTGACGATGTGATTGGCTATTGAATGACGTGTTTTAAATAATTCGAGCCAAGACTTGGGGGCGATGCTCTCGTAGCATACTTAATTTGTATACCAAATTACGAGGACCCTGAAACGACGCCACTTTAAGGATGTTGCGCAGAGACTTTGCCTATATAAGACACAAACTACGGGTCTCGTATAGATAGCTCGGGTATAAGTACATATTTGTGTTTTACACTTGCTAACTACCACCGCCTGTATAAAATATTTATAGTGCAAATTGTAAAGCGTCTCAATCGGCCATTTAAAAAAGTATCTATTTTCTATAATAATATTTTGCGAAGATGCTAGCGAATCCAAGATAACTTATTAACTCATGGTAGAGCCGGACCGGAATCACAATGTGCCAATACGCCTTGACTCGCTTACATCATCCTTGAATGCCCAAATAAAGTAAAAATAAATGTATCCAAAATAAATCGACATCCATATCGTCCTTTTTAACTCGTATATATGAATCAAACTTTTGAAATCAGTGGTTATTAATAATTTACTGCACGTTCGAGTAAACTTTAGTTCATTTTTAGATTTGTTATTATGTGCTAGTTAGCTATACTTAGTCACATAGGTACCTATTATGTATTAACTATTTTGCACGAGTTTAAATCAAGTAAAACCAAAACATATTTTGTTATAAAGTTGCTTATAAGTATAGCTACCATCATTGGTGTTGTTAACATCAGTGTGTTATTATAAACAGGATGTCAGTCTCCAAACTTGTTTATTTTTGGTATAATATCTGTACATAACAATCATGATAGCCGTCCGAGTCGCCGGTAACCTTGCACTTTTCCTAATGAATGTTTTTTTAAACGCTTTGCATGACTGTGTCACCAGTCACCTCGTCATTATCCAATGTGAACGTAGCAATTGACATGAACAATGATGAGACTCGATACTCGCGTGGGTAAGTACGTAGACACAGCCCACACGGCTTACGTAAGAGGCTGGCTGCATGCAAAAGGCATCCGCCACTTTGCGATGAGCATTTTGATGGTTTTTGCGTTAAAAGTGAGCGGCGTCATTGGTATTGCCACAGCAACGCTTAGACTTTGTAATTTGTTGTAGAAATAACTATTTTGCAAAGGTTTCCTAAATCACTTTAAGCGAGTTATCCACAAAAAGCAATTACGTGGAACACACAGTTTTTTAGGACACTATGCACTCTAGGTTGGTTTGCTGCGTAACTTAATACATACCTACATACATTTCTATCGTCGATCTTCATAAGTATCTACCTATCTACTAATAAACAGTGATGCATCAATGTAGGATTATGACGTTATTCCATTCAGTTGTAGGGTTTTCACGTTTAATAGGTCTTGATTGCAGCCTCTAATCGACTTCTTTTTAATTGTACATTGTTCCGTTTCGACTTCTCTGTATTTGCAACATTTATACGACTTTGCGATTAATTTAATTGGATCAATTAATTGATTGAGTCCTATAATTTTTCTGACATCCCTTGATTTAATTCGTCGGTATCTTTGATGTTACTAATACATACTAGTACATACTCTTCCATTCAATTTGTCATACCTTTCCCAAAAAAATATTTAGTTGTCTAATTCCTTCTGTTTTCGATACACTCTTATACTAGCTTCTACCCGCGACTTCGTCCACACAGGCTTCAATTATTCAATGTCTTTATAAAGTATAGCCTATATGTTATTGTGATATATAAGTAAAGTTTCATCAAAATCTGTTCAGTAGTTTTGCGTGAATGAGTTACAAATATCCATCATCACAAACTTTCACATTTATAATATTAGTAGGATTGACATGGATAGACTGTTCTCTACTAAATACATGAGTATTAATAGTGTAATTGTTTTCAGGACGAGCCGTTGCCGGTGCATAATGCGCACGCGCTGCACGGTCTGCCCCCGCCGCCCGAGCCCGAGGTGCGGGCGCAGGCGATGCCACAGCTCAGCCAGCCGATACCGGCCGCCGTCAGCCAGGTCAAGGAAGATGCGCTACACCACGCTGAGTCCAAAATAGATGAGGACAAATTACAGGTAGATTTCTTGTTTTTATGCGAACCTACAATTCATTATAGCTATAGAGTCATAGTCTGGGTGTGTATAGAAATGTTTTCGTTTGAAGGGAAGAGATTTTGTGACTGCTATTATTTATTTACGTAGAATAGGAACAATTGACGCTAGTACACTTTAGAGATGAAATGCTTATTGTTAGCCTCTCTCCAAATAATCCTTTCACCAATCAGGGTATTTATCTTGTTCAAAGTATAATGTTTGTAAGTGTTTGGTATGTTAATAGATTTTATAGGATTTTACCGGTCTTAACGTTCCCCTCATTAATGATTTGCAGTGATTCAATTTTCTTTAATCTGTTGATTTTAAATGATTCCAGGAGATGGTTATTTTAAGTTATCTTAAGGAAAGAAAACTGAATCCTACCTAAGCCTTTGATATATAAATGCAAGAAATTGCAGAATAATTTTACAAAGGTACCTACTACACTCGACAGGATCCAGAGACGTAATAGTCGATAAAATACATTTATTCATACGAAGCAGTCGTAACGCCGAGAAATGTATCTTTCACGGTTATAAACTCGATGAAAATTAACAGTAACGTAAAATTATGTCTATGATCTCCGTGACTAATCGTCGCGTTAATAAAGATCCGGACGGCATTCTCTTCTCGGTATAATATTATATTACTACTTGTGAATAGTATCCGTATAAGCGTTGGTGCTAGATCATCGATCTGGTTGGTGAAAAGTTTATCTAGTATAGTGCTTATATGTGAAAAGGCCGCCTAAAGTATCTGCAGCTTATAGCTAAGCTTAATTTATGTATCTATACACGGTTACCTGCTTGTTCTTCTTGATTTAGTCCTATAAGGTTAGATTAAGGTGTGTACCTATTCCTGATTTCATCTATTGCTCCACTACAAACCGCTTTGACGACTCGTTGAAAACGAAAACGACAAACTTTAATTGATGCGGGTGCGTGCGTACCTGGCTAAATATAACACCATGGTGGACGGTTCACTCCGATTAGTGTATTTAACTCACTGAAATACTACCAATATAAATTGACGATTGAACATAGATTATATTGCCCTTCGAGAAGGTATAGCCATCAGATTTAAGAAAATTTTATTTTGGTGGAACGGCATAGATTAAAAGTATTTTTTGTTTAACTGCATGTTGACAAGTACAAACAAACGGACTGCGGTTTAGTTTACCTTTAGCTTATACAAATTGTCTTTTGTCCTCTAGACGTAGTAATAATATTTTTTTGATAAAAAAAAAATATTTTTAACAATGTAATGAATTGTAAGGTTATTTGTAGCTTTTCAGTTCACTAGGGTTTTTGAAGTCGGTTTTTCTTTCGTGTTAAAAATATTTGTTTTTCACAATTTTTGTGTCAATAATCGTTGAAAATTTGCAAATATTATCACCTTATAACAGCCCTAAAAAGTAAATATTTACAGACAAAAAAACCCTTAAAAAATAGGTTAAAAAATAAAATGCTGTGCGTCCGTTCATAGTTAAAAAGTAATTGCTGCTTTATAGATACTCGTTGTATTCTCTACCTTCTCTACATCAGTGAATAGGTTACCTAAAGATGACATGTGCATTTGTCAGTCGGTGCAATTGGTGACGTCAAGGCACAGCTTTCACTTACGGGTGAATGGCGCGGCTGCGCTTGCGCACCGCACCGCTCCGACCATTGCACCGCGTGAAAGCGGTCATTTTATATTATTTGTATTGCTCAGGTAACGGAGAGAAACATAATGACACGTCAATATGCATGAAGTGTAAATAAGTGATGTTAAATTAAATAGCAAATTACTTAACATAAAAATATTGACTCTCAGCTTCTTACATTCGCTTTCAAGTGTGTTTTCATTTTTATACATCGAATAAATAAGTAACTTAGAAGGCTACCTGCTTCTGTATCAACACCGATGACTTCATACCTACTTATCAGTTGTTTAATTGCCAGATTTAAATGCGTACAATGAACACAATAACCTAACAAATGTTTGAATGTATAGATGAGCCAAACAACAACAGCAGATATGAAAACAAAAAATCTCAATGTCCTTTCAGTACTAAGATTAGCATAGACGGGTCGATTCAACGGCGAGCTATCTATCCAAATGTTACTAATATTTACAAACGGAGGGCGGTGGAACAATGGTGCGCGGGCGCATTGTCTCGCGCAGGATGTCCGAGCCCATTGTACCGGCCAAACAGCACAGAACGAGATGTACATAGTGTTCTTGTTTCGCACACAACTAGTGGTGATAAATGCTATTTGAAGCATGGTTTTTACCGCTTTTTACTAAAGTAAATAAACAAGTACTTAATTGTGCATACTCAAGTTTAGTTTCCATCATTATGGCAACATTAAAAACATATTTATTGCTATTAAAGAAGTACCCATACTTGTTTAATGAATTTTTAGTGCAAACATGTGTATCATGAGTGCTCTTGATTTATATTTATATTATACCTGACATCTTCCGTGTGGTTTGCTAATGATTATAATTTACACGCGGTGATAAACATGGGCATATTGCGTCTTCGTATCGTAAAGTTACTACGACCCGTTTAACTTCAGTATGTGACCGTCATGCTGTTACTACGAAATTTCCGAATAGCGATTTAGTTGAAACGCTACTTGCATTCTCTTATCACATTGCGAATTGTTATATTAATTAAGTAGCCCGGTAGTAAGTATAAATATGTTAACGTAACTATGTAAATAGCATCTAATGAATGTTTCTATTCTAATATTTAATTTCAGTATACTTAAATACTTATAAGAAAGAAGGAAGTATTTATGGTAAACATTCTTGGTTGTAAATGTCGTGATTAAGATTTAATCTTGAACTGAACTAGGCAGATGTTTCGCTGCTTTCGCATCGTTTCTAGTAGGAGTGTTACGAAACCAAAGCCACCTTTCTAGGGCTGAGGTTAGGTCGACGCATCCGGGGTCAATTAGTCAGCAATATGTTGTTTAATTCTAGACTCTACCTTATATATCTACTCACTATAGATACGAGACATAAATATATTTTGTAAATATATATATATATATACATAATATGTAGTTGGTCCATCCATTGTAAAGTCATTCGAGAGCAAGAACCACTCCTACCTCGAGGGAGTTCCGAATCCTGCGTTAGAAAGTTTAATATAATAAATATACCCACCAAAGGTTCGTAGTAGTTCGGAAAGTTCGTATTTTGAGAGGAAGACCAACGACGTTTTCCTATGAAATACACATCAGTAATTTTTAACACTAATAATACAATGTGTTTTCTGTCAAAACAAGCAAATATCCTGACTTAATTTATAACAGAACAATTAGGTTTAGACTAAACCTTTAGTGGCTGCAATGTTTCGTTTTTGTATCAACAGATTTGTTATTAAAAGCATCGATTTGTTTCAGAAAATTGATGATGAAAAGAACGAGTCTCCGAACTCTAGTGATGACAGCTCGGAGTCCGACAGCTCGGCCGAGGAGGAAGACGAACTGGATGCCATCAGGCCCATGTTCAAGCTGCCCGTACAATTCGACCTAGACGAACTGGCCGGCGCATTCTTAGCGAACAACCAGAAGTAAGTTGCATGAAAACAGTAGGTGTAAGAATGACCAGGGAAACAGAAGAAACTTATTTACTCTAAAACGTTTCAAACTCATTACCTACTTAATATTAAGATTTACCTACTATTTAACCTACCTAAACTTGTGAAATATACAAGAAAGATGTGGCAATATGAACCCACCTATCAGTGTAGAAATCTCGAATATTAACTATGGAATGTCGAAATTAAGACTAAGCTGAAAATTTAAAGAACGCGTAAAATTTCTTCAAGACTACGCAATTAATTAAAAATATAACTTAGGTAATAATATCTTAAAAGAATGTTCGTACAAATGGAAATATCTTTCTGTTGTTGATTGCGTAATCGATCTTATTCTGACGGTCAAAAAATAACCTTTAGTTTTGTGAATTAACGAAGTTCAAACCTTGTTTAGATAGACACCTAAATGAAATGTGAGCGAGATGTCTGAGGCTTATTAGCATATGAATATTGATCTACTAAAGGGTACCGTTAGTATAACGGTAATTTCTACAAATTGCTGCAACTGCCTGAAAGACGATTTGAGAGGGATTAAACAACGGTTGAATATAATTAGTTCCAAATATGAACATTCTTAGAAGTGTTTTATTTTTGCTTTGAGTTAAAAGCCTTTTATGGAGTCAGATGTTATCTGCGCCGTTTAAAATGATCTAATAATAGGTACTTATGTTATCTACCTATTGGATTTAATGAATGATTTACGTAAAGCCACGCAACGGGATAAAATACAACTGTTACAGCCTCTAATGTATGTATGTAATATAGTAGGGAGTTTAATACCGTAATCATTTCTCGCTAGTGCAAACCAACTGGCATTTAATGTTACGATTATAAAATCCTACAGAAAATAACAAGTCACTTAACCAATGGACTGTCCTACATGTCATAGTATTCCAAATAATTTTACTTAAATTAATAACGAAGAATAAATAATAGTTTTAAATAGTTCTATAGATAGTTTCTATAGGTTCAGATTTATTTTTAAATTACTGATGTAAAACTGTACGACTATTAATTAGTTTTCATTATTTTTCAGGGGTCGCATGAACTGCGTAGTAGAGAGGCGTCAGGAAGACCCGATGGAGAGACGATTCCCCTTCAACATCCTTGGAGCATTCGCCCCTCGCAGCGCCCAAGCTGAACGCGTCGCCATCATCTGCCATGGAGGTGACGAGCCAAGGTAAATAATAGCTATGCACTTGTGTTATGATAGTCAATGAAGAACCCCATTACCAACACCGTTCACCACCTCTTATGGAAATATTGTTTTTGAATTTTATGACAGATTTTATCCTACATTTATTAAAAAAAAAAAAACTAAATGGTGTCGTGGGACACCAGGTAGGAACGAAGTTCCTTCGAAGTAGATATATATGATAGGACATTTAAAATACCAGCTTCTACCCGCGACTTCGTCCACGCAGACTTCGTTCCATCCATCCATCAATCTATCCATCCATCCATCCATCCATCCATCCATCCATCCATCCATCCATCCGTCCGTCCGTCCGTCCGTCCGTCCGTCCGTCCGTCCGACCGTCCGTCCGTCCATCCATCCATCCATCCATCCATCCATCCATCCATCCATCCATCCATCCATCCATCCATCCATCCATCAAACGACACAAATAAAGAGACGTCTCATTTAACGGTTTTTTTTCCACGGATTTTTTCTTACGGTTTTACTATCACATTTTTTTCAGTTCGGTCGCCTAGCAAAATCCCTATTCCCTCCAAGCCTGCCGTAAGGAACTTCGTTCCAAAAATAATTAAAAACTGTGGTGAAAGCAACTTAGGTATATGCAAATAACTAACACATCTCTGAACGGACATGACAATACAACACAATGAACTTAAAATATGATACGACGTAAGCTATTATATTCAAATCAAATCTCTGACTAGGTGTGCTCGGAATGTTGGGTAATTTTTTTGTGAATGATTCCCTTGGAAACGGTGAAACACTGCACGTTTTGTATATTGACGTTATGTGGTAGGTATTCATTCTGTGCAATTTCTATCTAAAACGTGCATTTTTCGTGAAAATTAGCAAGGCACTTATTTTTTATTAAAGTCATGAAGTGTGCATACTAAGTCTTATAAATATTTATTATTATTAGTAGTTATTATTTATATTTAGTCTTATTTTTGGATATCTTCACTTAATACCCAAAAATAATAACGCTGGGGACGAAACAAATTCAAATATTGCAGTACCTAATATAATGCATATACTTTTATATTATGTGAAAGTGAAAATAATATACACGGCCTCTATACCTGATTCCTACAAAACAACAATACGAAACAAATTCTTTTGTTGCGTATTTTTTCTTGTTTCTCATTGAAATGCGGTCGAGTGGACCGATTTTTCCTGTTTCATGGATTCGTTCCGAGTCGTTTTACATAAGTATATAACTTACATGCCTACATATTCGTATCTGAGTTATTTCCTAATAATATGATGAAAACGTGAAACTCAAATTGTGTGTCTCTTTAGCTGTTATGTAAAATACCAACTTAAACAAACAAAATTCTCTAAATTACAGAAAATCTAAAACATCTACAAATATTCAAAGGCAAATAGAATTATTTTAAAACAAAATAATTCTATTTGGTAAATGGATCAACATTTTTTATACTTCGGGAATGTCTTACTATAATAACTTATTGAATTTTCTAATTAACTTGTATAGGAAAATTTATTTGGTGTGCTTAACTTTGTCCTTCTTACGGCCGTAACATATGAGCGAGACGGCAATATTTTAAGTGCTGACAAATATGGTTTTGTTGTAACTAGTGTACTACAGAATCGACATCATTGTCACAATAAATAATGAGCAGCTCTCATCATTACGTAAACTGAACATGTAACATCGTGTGTTATTCAATACTGTTCGCGAAGTGAAAGTCTTACTCAGACTTTCGAAGTGATTTCTTCATATGTTAAACGAATCCCTACGAGAATAGACGAGTCACTTAGTAATACTGTAATACTTATTTGTCTGCAGGGAGTCGTTTATATAACAGGCTCTTATGTCTTGTCTATAGATAGGTAGGTACTTTTAATCAGGACATTGAATGGTGCATTTGATGTATTGCTCGTTTATATATTAAGTCGTAATTATAAGCAACCATAGACACTAAATTTCATGTTATAATAATAAACTTTTTTGTAGATTCATACAATTAATAAAAATGTACTTTGTCTATAGTAAACCGCCACCTGCTTACCTCTTTAGAAAATGTAAATGCATAATCCAGAAATACAAAACTAAACCCTGTTTGTAATAGCATAACAGGATATATTTAATGCGATGTGTTCATTTTGAACTAACTTTATTGAATTTAGAAGCATAAGCGGATATCGCGTTAACTCTAGCGCAAAAGGACAACTAAAATGACATCCTATATTTCGCGCGCGCCCACGCTTGTCAATTAGCTAAGTGATATAGGTGTAACTTTAGTTTTAGGACACTTCTGGGTAACAATGTGCTTTTTCGTGAATTAGTTGTGTTAACATTATCCAGGTAACGTTGAGTTATTTGGAAAGTAGGTAAAGATTGATAAAATATTACGACATCGACTTAGAGTAAATAAATCTATGTAGCAATAACAAGCAATACCAGGATCATCTCCAGTTTATACCTAATTGGTTTGTTTGTTTTTGTACATTTACTCAAAGCGTTCATTTGGAAAATGACGAAAAATTTAGGTAGTAGGTACAACGACAAGCTTGTTTAGTCATTTTATGTAACGTTGTGATTTGAAACGAAATAATCGCCGGGAGGTACGTATACCAGAGGTACAGATAGCGGAGGGAGCCAGCCTGCATGCACGGGCGAACACTGCAGACTGACTTGATCGTTTCGTTTCGTATCGTTCGACAGGATTTATATCGGGTCAGTGCAAAAATTACAATTATCAAAATCGAGCCTGTAAGATTACAAAGGTATAACCAAGTAATGTTTTACATAGATGCGCACGGTGCACCATATTTTATGATCGAATTGTTGCAAGTTCAGTCGTTGCATGTAGCCGGGTCTTAGCGATGATGGTTGTTGATTCCCATTTCAAGTGCCGTGGTTTGTTGCAGACCGATGATCCCCGAGCCGCAGTCGCAAGTGTTCGCGTTCCCGCTGACCGGCCCCGTGCGGCTGCCGCTGCGGCCGCAGCCGGAGCGCGTCCAGCCCGCGCCCCCGGCGCCGCCCGCCCCGCGCATGCCACCCTTCGCACCTCTCTCGCACCGCGCCGCGCCCTTCCCCCTACCGGTAAGTGAAAATATCAGAACTTTTTCAGTCCCTCAAAGCCCTCAAGTCCCTCAGTTGAGCCGTCATATCGTTGCGAGATAGTCAAATCACATTAAAATACCTGCTTCGCATTTCATCGCCATCGTGCCTACTTGCACCCTAGATAATTGCACCCATAACTCCAGGTGTGAAATCTAGTTTAGATCTTCGTAAGATGCATATCTCTCTAACTCTCTAATTCTTCTCTTCGTTGTAGGTACAATTTTATTTTGTTTAACTATGAAAGATGAATAGTAAACACAACTTGTATAGGTATGTACCTAATATATTGTATTCAAGAGAATTGTTGATTGCTAGTAGCGAATAGATCCCATACCATTTGAATTTGATGTCGTCACTCGACTAATTTTGTATTCCGTTCCATTCCACGTTTGAAACATATAGGCCTTCATCTAAAAGTGCGGAAATGTGGCGTTGGTTTAAGTCCGAGTCTAAAGCACATTGCGGCAGAACCCGCGAGGAATCTAAATGTTCACATTTAACTTTGTAATTGATCGTAATAGCCGTCGGCTTCCGGGGCCGTTAAGAACAAAGCCGATGGTAATATAATTAAAATAATGAATGACGTCAGAGAGTGATTGAGATAAGTTACCCGAAGAATATGGCTTCCAAATCGTCGGTAATAAAACAGACTGTTTGAAGGCCCTTTTAGGGAGAAGGAAAACGATGGCTTTTGATTGTGACCCTCGAGTGGAGGAAAGGAGGAATACAATATGAAATGAGTATTTGGGTCAAGTTAGACGTGATTGCTGAGGACTGAGGATTATCCCACAACCGCGTCGAACATACATACTCGTGTTGAGATTAAGTATTCGTGGGAGTTCCTCGTGCCGCCGCTAATCTTAAAATCGGTTTACTACCCTAGTGACAGGTTCAGATTTTCTTTTATTTGTGCTGACCTGTACCTATAAACAGTGTAAAGCGCCTGTTTGCAAAGCTATTTTATGTTTCACAAGAATTTGGTAACGCCCTTGATTCTACAGTAACGAACTGTAATTTGTTTAGTTGCTGTATTTCATGTTGAACTAAGCTTAGGTTTTGTTTGGTTTTTACAACAACGGAATAAATAAAGCGCTGTGATTTTTTTTACGACTATGTAACCGGTTAATTGTAGAAAATGGTGCTTGTTGTTATACTAATTTAATGTTTTTTCTGACAGAGCATGCACGTATTGAGTTTGCAAGCATGTTCGATGCATTCGCAAATATACTTATGCTTAATAAACTGGTTTTTATATTATCGCTCTTTTCTTAATATCCTTGCAAGGGAACAGAAGACAGGTAGATTGCTACCCATTATTTGTAAGGCAACATCAGTAAAAGTAATACAATCCGTCGGATCCGTGTTCACAACAAGTTTTATTGTCTGTATTCAGTACACAGCAGTCCATAACATCAAATTAATGGTTTGCTTTCAAGAGTCGTATAACGCGTCGGACAGTTATGGCGCATTGGGAAAATGAGCGCTATTGTGTTTCCATAAGGCTTCCATTTTAGTTCCGCCGTCGCCGTGGCGCTGTCCAGCTAATGATTTTTATTGTTATTGTCGATTTGTAGTCTTATAGCCGGGATTATCTGGGTCAGTTTTCTATGTTGGTACCAACCATATAAGTTAGTATGATATTATAAATAAGTATATTACGCTTTATTTCAATACAACTAGGTTTAAGCTTAATATTAGTTAATAATTAACTCAATACTAACTAGAAGAAGTAAGTGTAAAAGTAAGTGTAATTAAATCGGGATCTTATGGAGGTAGTAGGTACTAATGAGGTGACACGGCCGTTCGAGTGCAAATTTAATTGACGATTAACGAGATAACACGTTGATGAGGTGGGCGCACGGGGCGGCTCGATGGAGTACCAACTAACTTTGCACGCCATTTGATAAGCGTACCTATCATACGAGTACCTATATGCCACGATTTAAGTGATAATGAATATGGTGAGTAGAGTAGGTAACATAAGTCGCGCAATGTACTCATCGATTGATAATGTCAGCGGGGCGATTTTCGTGCGATCGACATCCATCTCTATAATAGATATGTCGAATCGAAACGTCAAGTTGGTCGTATTTTTAACCGACTTCAAAAAGGAGGAGGTTCTCAATTCGACCCGTATGTTTTTTTTTTATTTTTTTTTTTTTTTTTTTTATGTATGTTACCGCATATCTCCGGCGTCTGTCGACCGATTTCGAATTTTTTTTTTAGGTTTGCTAGGGAATTCTTCAAGGTTGGTCCCATTTCCAAAATATTATCAGAAATCTAACCCCTTGGGGGTGAAATGGGGGGTTGAAGGTCACATAATTTCAAAAATATTTTTTGAACGACTTGAAACTTTGTATATATATTTAACATACAAAATAAAAAAACACGTCTTTCAGGAATTTTGAAAAAAAAAAATGGAGGGGGTGAAATGGGGGTCCAATCCGGAATACAGCTTATCTCCGGCGTTAGTGAACCGATTTCGAAAAATCTTTTTTTGTTTAATACGCATTGTTAACAAAGATCGAAACCCACCCCCAAAGGGGTGGAAAGGGGGGGTGAGGGGGGGTGATTTTTTTTTTGGCTGTAAATTTTTACTTTTTTAGGGCTGTTATAAGGTGATAATATTTGCAAATTTTCAACGATTATTGACACTAAAAATCGTGAAAAAAAATTATTTTTAACAAAAAACAAAAACCTAGGTGCACTAAAAAGCTACAAATAACCTTACAATTCATTACATTTGGAGTCGGTGCCAATTCATGTGTGTATTATATAGTATATTTTTGTTAAAAATATTTTTTTTTCTTTTGATTCGACATAGCACACCTAGGCTTAGTCACAACAGCAATTTTTTTTTAATTTGCTATTTGTGACTTTGTTGTGAAGGTGCTCTAATAGAGATTGATGTCTATCAAACGAAAATCGCCCCGCAGATCTGTTTTGTAGAAAAGCTTGTACATATTGGCTAGTGTGTCGGAATATTTAGGGTAGCTGAAAAATTTCAACACGACTTTAAACGCTGAACAAATGGCTTTGAGTGACCTCAGAAGTAGGTACTTACCGGTGAATTGAAACTCTCAGTTGTAAATGCCTCTAGCGATCACCCATCCTCCCATTGACCACCACGAGCGCTTCCTTTTTTAAGCACATATGTTTAGAAAAAGCCTATTGGTGCCTACTGAGACATCATGGCTTAAATATTTATTGGCTGTTATTTATTGTAAGATGGAAAGCGTATTGTTTCATAAGATATTACAAATTCCGTGATTGTAGTTACTCGACTTTCCGTCGGCTGCATGCTGCGTGGTAATTAATTATGAAATTAAATAAAATCTTTTACTGATATTAACAGCCAGCTAATATGCTACGTGTTGCACTGTTTAATTTATTAATCACTATGATGCAATTAAAAGCAAGAATTATAATATTAAATCGTATTGAGGGAGACGGTTAGGTAGGTCATTTTTTTATTTGTTTGTTCGTGGGTACTTGTTACCTGTTTTCAGATAATTGAAGGCAATTGAAATTGAAACAAAACATCATAATTTAATTTAACATGTTTTATTTTTAGATATATCAGTATACTAAATACTGATATGATTATATCTAGAGCATACGCAGTTACGTGCCTATACACGAGAGTCACATTTATTGTAACGCTAAAGATTATCGAAATAACGTTTTATTTATCCATTTGGATTTTTCCTTATCCATTTGGTAATATATTTACCAAGGACTGGATAGATCTCGTGTCCGATATAATCTTGCGAACATTAGCCCCAACTCCCACGCTCTCCACAAACATTGATCGTTGTATAAACATTGTATAAACGCTGAGATTGGCACCAAGATAGATATATACAATCGCACCAATTTATAGCGTATAGTCAGCCAATAAGATATAGTATAGTACAGTGTGAACGTGTCCATAACAATGTATGGTGCGCGATATTGTTGTGCTATGAGCTATATACTATATGCTATTATATTATAGCGTAGTCTGAAACCCGCTTTAGCATATGAGCGTTTATAGTCGATAAAGTGTGTTGTTTGACAGTTAAATCAATTCAAAAGTTAAAAAATCCACAGTTACTATTGAGACAACAATACTTTAGGATATGGTGGTAAAGGCCCTTAACAATGGAAACAAAAATATACAGGGTATATCAGAAGTCCGAAATAATACTTTGGGTATATATACAGTAGCTCATATGTGAATGCTTGTATATAGGTATAGTTTTCAATATACTCACTCAGTTACGTTTATGTATGTTACCCTGTTATTTTTGTAGGTACCATATCTACCTACAACTAACATGCCTTTTAGTTTTAATAACGCCACTATCTATACGGACTCATTGTCGGTTTGATATAGGTATATGTGTAATCATTACTGCTGGATGTCTTTTTTACTTTGACGATCAATCAATACACGCTTAAGCCTCCAGCACACTGGTGCGTCAAGCGGCGCGCGTCTGAACTGTATTGACTAATACAAAAAGTTCAGTATTCAACGAAATACTACTTACATTGACATAAAGTTCGTTTTGGTATTGGATTGTTTTTTTACGCCCGAGTGTGCGAGGTTTAAAAGGTTGGGTAGGTATGCGGCGTAGTCCTTGGCAGACATTTAAGTGCTCAAACATGCCGAAAGTAGATGTCTCTCATTAATTATGTTTCTACGGCTTTCGTGTGATTGCTAGGTAATTTATGCTTAATCTTGACAACAGCTCAAGCTGTACACGATATTTCTCAGAAGTAATAATTCCAAATCAGATATTGTAGACGTTTACAGAATCGAGAGAATAACGGTGAGCTCGAAACGGCATCTAAAAGACCTGTTTTACATAAATAAAAATATTCAGTGGTATGTACTGCCTACTTGGGACAGCTAAATAAATGATTTGGGTTATGTATTGGTAGGTATTGGTACCTTTCTCCGGCAGTGTTCATAATTTTGTATTTAAATGATTCAAGTAGATATTTGTTTCGCGGGAACCATTGTAAAGGTTTTATTTGAAGACAATTACGTCGTTGAATTAAAACGCCGTTCCCGCCGGAATTACGTGGGATTGAAATGTTTTGTGAAAATGGTATTTAGGGCTCTTAGTTGTTATTCTCTTTTCCTTGTACCTATTTCTCTCAAATCTCATCGACTTCAGGGTAATGTTTTCTTATTGGACCTACATCTTATTTTTGTGTAGATTTTTTTAAGTTATGAACGTACAAGTAAATGAAAACAATCACAAGCCCAAAATAAGATTCTCAATTAACACAAATCTCGATCAATAAAATTTTACTTTTACTTTTATAAATATGACAAAAAAAAATGATAGTCTTCTTAACGAGCGACGTTCTTGTATCGCATTCGTAACTCACTTTCTAACTGGTCCAGAAGGATATTTTTATGTGTTATTTATTCTTCAGAAAAGCATAAATTTACGGCCATTTCTAAAATAAACTTTTACTGCTAAAAAAATAAATAGATATTTTTATGAGACCCTAGTAACGTAATTTTCCATTTGTGAAGGTATTTAAAGAAAATTTCGAATTCAGCGAGCTTCAGTCATTATTCTAGAAACGAGAAAATCTATAGAGTTTAATCCCATGTTAATTCGCCGTACATTTAGGTTATTCAATTTTAAAGTTCTAATGGACGCGGGTGAACTCGCCGACAATCCGTTAAAAGGAATATAGGCTTGACAAAACTCCAAAATTTTAGTCAAACAAACCCAAACATGCTACCTCATATTATGCATATTCCAGTATATGCGACTTTATTAATTATGTGGAAGTGAAACGTGTTTGTTTATTTATGTGTGTCTTTTAAAATGTCAACGGGTGTAGTCAACTGTAGTTCAACTTTAACACGCTGCTATAACGAACTTTCATCTATAATTTTATATCATTTTTTATATGAAATGGTGCAATGGAAGATCATATTTTATTAAATATAAATTGTTTGGGATACAAGGTAGAGCCCCACAGTAATATTATGAGGATATTATGCAGTTTGTATGTATGTTTACCTACGTCTGTTCATCGCTTCTGTTCTGCTACCGTGTCATTACTTTCATGGAATAACGAGTCAGACATGCACTCACCTGGTGCCCTTCCTAAAATAATATAATTTAATTAGGTATGTGGTACGTACTAATCACTTATTGCAATTTAAGGTAAAACCTTTATTAGTTGATATTTTCCTCATATTCAAGGTGCTTTATTACAGATTATATAAAATCCGAGGTTAACTGAGCCTTTTTATCAACTTTGGACACCTTGGAGATATCATCCCGCTGATCGACTGGAATAACCCAGCATCTTTTATACCTACTTACTACGTTTTTTGTATTGTTGGTAGAACGCTAGTGCAAATATCAGAAGATGACCATGAAATTATAGGCACTTTTTGCCAAGCGATATATTTCCGCTCGTCATGTTTTCTTATTGCAATAGACACTCATTGTGCTGTGCAATGATCAACATGGCTGTGTCCGTGGTACAAATATTAACTTGTGCCTTTATACTCTTGTACCTTTTCCGGTACAAATATGTATATAATCCTTATAATACATATTTGTTACACTGATGTTTATAGCTTCACGCATTATTTCATGCTGGTTGGTTCCAAGGCGAGGGTTGTGTGAGTGTTTTCGTTTTAAAATTATATACAGGATGTATACAGAGGGTATAATTATATACCTAATAGCATACCATACATACGTTATAGTACTAAATAATATTTATGGACTTCTGAAACATTCTGTATTTTGTTAGCTGGGCCTGTAGCATGACCGCGTAGACATAAGTTTTGTCTCTTTCAATTGTCAGATTTGTCGAGAAAATGACGTCACTTCGAGCTATTTGTACTGGATATGGCACGGTGTGACCCAATTTTCTCGACAAATAGAGAGATAAAACTTTTTCTACGCGGTCATGCTAAGGGTGCTGGGCCCCGCGATTCCACCCGAGTAAATATAATAATTTATGTATGGCTCTCCATCCGTAAAATAGTGTTCGAGATCTTTTCAAGAGTAAGGGCGTTTACATTACTACTTTCTATCTATCAGCCAGGGACGTCCACTGCTGGACATAGGCCTCCCCCATAGATCGCCACAAATTACGTTCTTGGGCTTTATGCGCCCATCGACTCCCGGCGACCCTGGTGCGGTCGTCCGTCCATCTGGTCGGGGGTCGTCTACTACATTACTACTTTATAATGAGATAAAAGGGTAATCTGCCTTTCAATAGTAGTAGATATCAAATGTGATATAGTCGTGTGAATTATCTCTTCTCAAACACGTGTTAATCAATCTCCACGTCGCGTCTGAAATAAGAACCAGAAAGCCATAATTGCTACGTTATTGGGACTTCTCAGATTACTATGTGAGTGAAAATTTGCATCTCAGAATAGAACCGCCCCGCTCATTACTAGAATTAACATGTCAATGAAGCCCGTGTATAATAATGTATCAGACAATTAACATACACTTGTAGGTGAATATGTCAGTCATATGGCTTAAGCCAGGGTATAGATGGAGACCACATAAAGTTTGCTAAGAATATCAGTTGGTAGCATGTGAAATATGTCGATCAATACATTATAATTTTTTTACCGATAAAAAATTCTATACAATCTCTATTCAATAATGATTTTGTGAACGCAATCGCGAGCGCAGTTATTTATGTTTATAAAAACGAAGCTACCATTAACAGTAGTAGGTAGCAATAGTTTTATACATATAATCAATACATATATCTACATGTATATGAACATCAATTGCTGTTCGTTAGTCTCGAAAAAACCGATTTGAATATTTTTAGGTTTCCATACCTAAAAAGGAAAAAAATAACCCCTTTAGGATCACTTTGTTGTCCGTCTGTCTGTTTCGTTCGTTTCAATATAGGGGTGGTTAAAAAAATAGGTGATACGAAGTTCGCCGGGAAGTTATTTTTGTTGATTTGTTTTATAAGATTTATTTGCACCATAATAGATAGGATGATATTATTATACCCGCTACCCCGTAATTGAAGTATAACTGGTATTCTCGCTTGCCTCGTCAATCCAGACTTGTAATCGTACAAACATGATCAAAATTGGCAAAAAATCTGTGTAGGGGTCGTTGACCCGACTCGAAGTGCAGGCACACGGTTATGCAACCAGTCCGGTTTTGACGGCGAAAACTTGTTTTAACCTTTCATTTATCTAAACGAGTACAAGGATCTGAAAAAACTAAACCAATTGTGTCCAGAAAGAAGTTGGTCAAAATAATGTTATACCTATTACTTACAATCCTATAATTTATGTTCTGGATCTGATACATACATATATTTAAGTAATTACCTTTATACTTTTTGTACCTATGTAGGTAATATAAGGATTTGTTTTAATCAGAACACTGCCCATAGTTGTTCCTAAGTTACTAAGTATATAGTGGTCCATTATCAGTACCATAATTCCTCTTCATCCAAAGGTTGCCTGGTAGAAATGACTTTTAGTGATAAGACCAGCCATTGTAACACTTTAAATGTATATGGTATACGTAGTTTGAATAACTTTAAGAGGTGAAATAATAAAGTGTACGCATAAAAATAAATACATTGGCTTGATTCGTCGACCCTAATTCGTATCTGTATTAAAAAATGTTAAGGCATACTGTCTTTGTACAAAGTGTCATGTGATCAAGTAAGCATTTTGCTCAAACTTGTTTATGTTGTTTAATAGGCTTCTGTTATTGATAATTAAACATTACATTTTAACAGGGCCCCAAGTCTATGAGCAGTGTAGCCATTAGTTATTGTCACCTTGATGGATTTAACTAGTTATATTCTAGTTACCATTGATACAAGATGTAATTTTTATGCCTTTAAAAATGGAGTCATAGCAACTCCACGACGATAGTGTTAGCAGACTTGGGGCCCAGAAAACCTGATAAGTCACTGTCGAGCAACCTTGATTTGACTCCAAAATTTACTGTGAGTTGCAAATAAAACTAAACAAGTACCGACAGGAAAAAGACATATACTTACTTTTATTTGTTTACTGCCATTGTCATAAGTAGGTGTCAGATTAGGACACTCATAGCGGACTGTAAACTGTTATAGAACTTCTCGGTGCATAAACAAATCTTAAATGGCCTTTTATTTTGGTCTGTTTTTCTTTAGGTTTTTATGTTGCCAAATAAAATATTTCTACGTCTTCGAAAGGGTTTGATAGATAATTTCATCAATTAATATTCGTTATTCGCTCCAGAGCTTTTAATTTATGTAATTAATGAAAATGTGATATAAAGTTTTGAAATGTTTTTTCAGCTCTTCGAATTGTTCATATGTATCTGTGCTCTAGGGATCGGTCGAGTTGCGCTAACTCGCTGATATTTGAAAATAACCTAGTGATTTTACGTGGTACACATCCTTAGCGGTTTGTTGTGTTGTCGAAGAGTGTTGCGGTCGGGGCCGGAAATTTGGGGGTGTAAGGGAGAGGTCTCCACCGAGGGCCCAAGTAAACGAAAATAAATGTAATCGTTGCCGATCGCGGCAAACAAACGGCTCTCGAGACGAGCTCGGAGCGACCTCGCCGGCGAATCGGTTGCCAATGAACTGTAAATCAGTTTTACAATTTTTTTTTTTTTTTTATCGACAGTGGTTCCTTAGCCAGATTTGCCGGATAAAATATTCAAACATTTATCGCTTAATGTTTTATTTAAGTTCGTATCTACTTAGTTGCTGAGATATCTTCGAAATCTGTTGAACATATTGGTTTTGTGTACTTATCTGGGCCGAGGACCACGTGGATACCTACGTATTTTATAAAAAAAGGACTTTTCAGTGTACAGGCTTCTCTGATCTAATTTCTTTAAAAGTTCCTTTGGGTGTACAAAACGAAGTAAACAACACACCAATTAATTTTTTTGTTTACTACTTGTATACTAGAGACCTATAGGTAAATTTTATAAAAAAATAATTAAATACAAGTTTTACATAAAATTACAATGACGCTCCCAGTTATAGGCACGATCAATATGTCTTTACGGACATAATATTTACCTGACGGGATTCTCATTACGTATATGCTATGTAGGTCCCTACATACAGGTTGTTAAAAAGTCTCAAACAAAACTAAAACATACCTATGCATTAGTATCAGACTTACCAATAAATGGTATATAAATTGGATGGATGTTCGCACATGATTCTTACATTTTTTGGTCGCATGTGTTACATGCATCATACATAGTTCTATTAGCCTTTGGATATGTTCTGAAGTTGCAACACGAAAGCTGTGAAAAATATTCAAAGGCCTGTAACTTATTTACCATTATAGTAAGGTTTAGACTATCTTCAGTGATCATCTGTATAACCGCTAAGGTAGGAATATAAACTTAATATTATTTTGGACCATTGCTACATTAAGTATAACAATAATACTGAGACCGTGATGTGCACCGACCTGGCTAATGTAAAAAGATAAATAAATTTACGGTAGCAATGGACTACTAAAGCAACTGTTTAGTTAGTTCGTAGCGACATTAAAATTTTCTTTCATGACATGACTACTACGTGTTTCATGTAGGATTTACACTCGCGTGTACGTAAAATATTATTTGATAAACTTTTAGGTCTAGGGTGGCTACGGCATGAGAGTGGATCATTCACTATCCTTATCTCCTGCAGGGATGTGTTGCAATTTTAAGGATTTAGATTTGCTAATGAAAACAAAGAATATAATGTTAAAATACCCTGTCTCTTAATTTGTTTTTGATCACAAGCTATGATAGTAGATTTCATGTCGTTGTTTCATTCAAATATTGTATGTAGAGTTCAGAAGAAGGACTCCATGATCGTAGAACTATTGATCTGACGCCCGATTCAAAGCGACAGAGCTATAGGAAAATATTAATCGGTCCGTTTGTAGCGAGTGTTAATATTTATGTATAAATAATTACCAGCCCTGCAGAAAATCCCAGATGTGCGAGCCCGGGGTTTAAATATCCGTTGCTTTCAAGGAGCTGCTTCTAATAAGCAGTCAGATTGAGATATGATTTAAAGTCAGGTGGACAAACTTACCTATCTGCTTCTATTATGACAACCTAATTTCCCTATATGGCTACTATAACAAGTTAAGTGCGTATTTTTAGAGTTAATCGCTCAGACCTTGAGTAGGCTACTTAAAGCTATACGACCGTGTAATTGAGTTGAATCATTAAAACAAAATTTTAAACGAATACATCCAAAGATTACAAAATTATACATTAAACAAAATATAATACGATTCGTTTTGAAAATACTGTGAATGTGTTTATGATCATTGTTTTTCAGTTGAGATGACTTTATATAAACAGTTCTTTGCAATAGGCCGCAGAATATAAGGGGTTTACGTAGGTACAAGGACATCAGCTGGCCATTGTATCTACATACTATCATCGTAATTTGCTTGAGTCTTAAGACAAGTTATTTTTTGAAAAATATGTCTAATTAGTGCTTACGATCGAAAAAACAAGAAAAAATATTTTTTTTCACTATATAAGTACCATGTTTATTCCTTATTATTAGCATTTATCTAAAAATACGCTTTGAAATTATTTCTGCGAAGAAGGTATTAATGTAAAGCTGGTTGCCCGAAACGTGAAATATAAATTTAGCAATAGCGCGAAGAAGCTGGATTGAACATTTTATATTAATTAATTCGCAATAAATTAAACTGACCGAACATCGCGGAAATGATAGATATGCTAATATAACGATGAATACATATTATTTGAACAGTTGGGTGTTGGCGGTCGCAACGGGTCGTCCTAGTTACCATCCGATGTATACCTATGTTAAATATACGGCATTGAAGGAGAGCAAATACCAATGGCTCGGATGAATAGCTCGTGAATAGCGGTACATCAATTGTGAGGTACATAAGACAATTAGGTGTCAGTGGGCTAGCAGGCGAACATGGCGGACTGATCGCTCATCTCGCGAACAGTAAGATAACTGTACATGACGTTTTTACATCTTTGACAGCTAAACAATCACACAGTGAATACGGTTCGCCTTTGTGTCTTTGGAACGTGTATACCCGTAGTACAATGTAAAATAAGGCCTCCCGCACACTGGGGCGTTAACGCTCGCTCGGCAATTTTTTGCCATACCAAAACAAACTGTATTGACTCGCAGAAAAAGTTCATTCTTCAGCTTGTTGCGTTTAAATATTATAGTTTATTGTCAGATAACGGTATCCCTAAGATAGAACATAATAGAGTTTTATGTACCAAGCTCGTATACGTATGACAACTTTCATTCCGGCAGCATTGAAAGTAAATGCAACTTTTCCCAGACCCACATTTTTATATTCATCAGCCAACATTTTGCAAACTCGCTTTCATGTGGATCTGCCGCCGCGCATTTCTCATACGGAATGTTATATTTTCTTTTTTTTGTTTTACCGTGTTAAGGCTGTTCGCGGTATAGGTATATAAGAATAAACACTTCTCACCATTTCTAAAAATAAGATTAGGTATGTATATTTAGTTGGTTTTTATTTTAATCAAAATCGGAATCTATTTTGACCAAAATGTTACATAATGGATATGAACATTTGCAATTCCTATAATTTGCAAAAACAGACATAAGGTTACCACCCATTAAAAATGGTTTTACTATGGAGATGAATGGGTAAGGAACTTGATAGTGTATTTTTTTACATTTTGCTAATACTCTTAGCTTAATACTATTATTATAAAAATACATGTCAGATAAATCACTGTATTATAATGATACACGTAAATATCGGTCGGTTTATTTCCTTCGGTACATATGTCAAAGAAAAACTTATTTGAATGCTAAAAGGACATCAATTGTGTAGGGTTGAAGGGCGGCGGGTAGTTGCCCGGGCAGAGGGCGCGGTCGGTGTCCCGTACACTGCACGTCTGGCGATACTTGACAGTATGACTAGTGCCCGCCACCCTCGCCACCGCGACGATGATAAACAACACTAGCTCTATTACCTATTATTATGATCAAAATACGCTTTTCTTAGACAACCACAAAACAAGCAATAATATTTATTCTATCCAATTTATTCGGTGCACATTAGAGGTAAACATAAAGGTCGTCTACACTTAAATTAAATAATAACAAAAGAGGTTGTGCATTTCAAGTTTTTATTTAAAAATAAATGTATTTACCTTGAGGATTCACGTGTTCAGGCAGAGCGCATTGAGTATCGAGCATTTAATTTATTCATAACTATAATTTTATTTTACTATCATTGTTTTGTAGATGAGCTATAATTCGGAATATATACACCTGGACTATAAACAGTAGGTACCTACAACTCGGTTGAGGATGATTGTAAAATGTAATTTGATAGTATAAAATCAGAAATAATTAAGGCAAAAGTTATTTTTTAAAGTTTGTTTATTAGGAAGAAATATACTATTTTGTATACATCAATTGTTTTATGTACCCAACTGCCTATTTAAATCTGACTACTTAGTGATACTGGGTGGTATTTTATACACTTAATTATAACGCAACCACATTCAATACGAATTCAAGAGTTAAAATATAAGAAATCTGTTGTGATAAATGTCAAGTTAATGTATGTATAGTAGCCATTATACTCAATCGATATGTTAGAATTGGAATAGGTTTTATGTTACACTTTCTAATGAAAGTTGTCCGGTTTTAATTTGTTCAGTGTTGGTTATATCATCGCCACCATCAATATAATTTTACTTGGTTGAATTCATTATGTTTGACGCAAACTCAATGCCCGGGATAACTTTGTAAAGTCTGTTTTACAAAGCTAGCCATTAATATTTTTTGGGTTTCCTAGTCGCTACAATACTGCCAAAAGCAATCTGTAATAATAAGTCACATTTTCTACTATACAACTTTCAATACACTACGTTATATAACAGTTGAAAACATTATCTGGATGTTACTCTTAAGATTAGACACATAGAAGATAAAAGCATAATAGGTATGAGTACATATTTGATATTTTATGTGTAACCTAGGTAGTTACGTAGGGGATTTAACTATTAAACATAACGCTATATTTTATTTTTAATTGTTTGCTAAGAAAGCGGTTATGACAACTTTTGAAATCTAGCAACGTTTCAGAAATCTTTCATGCGGGATTAACATCACATTGCTATATTCAAGAAACGCCCCGTTTTTCTATTGAACCTAACTTTTTCAACGACACGTTATTTTTTAAATAGACAAAGTTTCGTACGTAGTGTTCTTAATGTGTGTTACGGCTTGCTATTCGTAACTCGATTTAGTTGGGACCTGAGGTAAGCACATCATCGCAATTGCAAACTTTAGTGACAGTCAGTATCAATGTTTCGAACATTTGAATGTAACAAACTCTAACACACTTGAATAGTTAGCATCCTTAAGGGTAGCTTGCTAAGAATATCATTTTAAAAAATTCGGGCTTTAAACTGGTTCAGCTTGGGGCTTATTTTGCGATGACTACAGAACCCAACACTCCGGCGTCACGCATTTGACCGGTTTTTTCTCTGTTCGTTGACAATCATGAACAAGGTTGGAGGTTGGATCATTTAAATATTTGTACACTTATTTTATTTTGAAACATAAATTAATTAATTACGTTTAAATTATAAATCAAGTTGGACATCTATTTGTACAGTATTGAAATTACAGTGAATATTGTTCATTTATATTCAGTTAGTCAACATTGTTTCGGTAATTATTGTAACAGTTGAGGCGTAGCTCCAAGAACTAGTTCTTGAACCATGTTTAAGTACACGAGACTCACTGACACCGATTGTGGCAACTGCATACATTATATTACATTGTTCCCATTACAAAATGATAGGATATAATTACTGTAATGTGGTCCTAAGTGCGGGACTATTCGTGCTTACACGCGATGCCTTGATCGTATTATTGGTACTCACTGGGGCTAACGCTTATGTTCGAAACTTAATTTTAAATATGCACACTAAAACAATATTAAATGTGTGTAGATAAACACTACTAGTTGATTACGAGGTCATTCACGTTAACTGTGAGAATCAAGATTGCAAAAAGAAACAAATATTATAACACCAAATACAAAAAAAGTAAGGTCGTAGGTAGGAAATAAAAATAAATTTTTAAACACTACTACTTAAGAACGTGTCATTTATTACAATTTATGCAAAATCTATTTACATTTCTTTATTAATATATGCCACTTTATGCCACTACTGTAAATATTCAACTACTCTGGTCGTACTATTAAATACGTATATACGTAAACTACACTCTGTCAATCGTTGCGTCTTAACCGTTTAGGTAACGGCATAACTTGAGCTTTCGATCACAGCCACTTTATATAAATAAGATAATAACTAAGTAGAGTCTGTGTGAGGCTGACGCGTAGTTCGGAGGATATGTCGGCGCACGTCCACGGCCGGCGCTTCGTCGTTGCGCGGCGCGGCGGCTCTCGCAGCGTGGTAGAGCAACATCAGCGCAGCCTTGACATTTGTAGGAGGCATGCACGCCTTCGAGCGGCCACTAGCCCCAGCGACGGAAGCGGTTGTAGCTGGGTACCGGGAGGTACGGATACCGCGCCGGCACCCTCACGTTCTCCAGGTTGTAGCCCCGTCGCCTTCGTACCAGACCGTCACTCACTTCGCTCATAACCTGCCTCTTAGAAGGTCGCACTATACTCAACATATTCGATTCCACTAACACATTATCAGAGGCAACGATGTCTTCGGGACTCGGCCTGGTGATGAGTTTTGCTTTGTTCTTTTGCGATGCCACGTAGTCGTCATTGAGTATGAAGCCCACCAGTTTGGGCACTTGGTTGTATTTGGTCGAGTCTATTTCTCTATCGAAACCGAATCGGTCCCGCGGATCAGCGAGCGCAGAGGCAGCTAGCGAGAAGGCGAGCGCGAGTAACGCGTGCATGGTGCGGTGTTTGTCGAGTGTATGAGCCGCGCGCGTTCAACACATTTTTATATATACCACCGATCGATAAGCTTCGTGCCCAATTTATGTAGGTACTTACGTATTTTTTTGTGATCGTTATGTGCGAGAAGACGCTCTTGAACTTGGTAGTGTATTGAGATGCAAACGCGACGGGCGGCGGGCACATGGAGCCCGCGCCGCCCCGCGACCAGGGATCAGCCGCGCTGGTCGCCCGGCCGGTGCAATTATTCGTATAATTTGATGCACCGGTGGATTCGAACGCTCATGAACCTTGTTCCACTTATACCAACATTACTTGATGTTATTCTCTGCGATCCAAGCAATTGTTCACTTGAGGTTTACTAAGGTCATTATCATACACAAACTATAGGGGTAAAACTGCCACATTTACGTAGCCAGTGGTACGCACCAACTTATTTGTTTTTTTTTTTTCATAAACGTAATAAAATATACGGTACAAATACTGCAGTAAATCGATTTCAAAGCTTCGATACGGTCTATTTATTATGTTTACAGTGTCTTTATAAAAGTTAATGTGTGCTTGAGACGTAACCACCTCAAATTGCGCATTTACGGACGGAGCACGATTTCATCAAGGATAAATTTACTCAACAACGGATAAATATTTAAAATAAAATAAAAAAAGCTGTAAATTGCAAGATAGAATAAAACTGTTTTGATAAGATGACAAAACTTCAATTTAAATTTAAAATCTTTACGTGGGCGGGGGACCTATGTCATCCATCAGTCAAAGGTGAAAACAGTTAGCTTATCTAAGAACTAACACAGAAAGGGCGTAAAGATTGAGTTATTATTTGAACTCTACATTTCTAAACCTGACTATCTTCAATCATTTACATGACAATACTTTTAGTTTTCATAATATTACATTAACGATATTATAGCACAGATACCTATCTTACCAAAACATACTAATAAATCATTAATGAGTAATTGTGTGAAGTTCATACATAAAATTAGAAAGTATTCGGAAATGAAGGCGAGGTCGTCATCTAAATATGCACCTGCTTATGTAGAAGCACAGAAGACAGGAAGCACATAGCGAAGCTGTCGACCTTCCGAAATTAGTTTTGCTCCGGCCATTACATAATACTTGTTGCTTGTCCAGCACCTGCTAAAGTCATGACCATATTGCAACACAGCTATTGATAATGCGCCGATTCAGGTGTTTCATATGTGAATATAAATACTTTTGCTATAATTCATATTTTTACTTTACGTATGTTTGGACTGTTAATAAATATTATTTTTGTAGACGTTTTCTCAACAGAACAGGTGTTTTACCACTTCCGTGACCTAATTTCATAGAATTCCCTGAGACAAGGTTCACTGTAGGTAATTTTCTATGATGATCACGAGTAATTTTCTTGGTAATAGGGCAGTGTGTTTACATAGGGTAGGACCTGTGTTACAATCTTAGTTTTAATATGTCCTCGTCCTAAACAAATTAATAAAGACAAAACAGATGGTAATGGAAATATGAGGTAAGCAGAATTAATTTTCTACGCTTTGTTGTAAAATTTAAATATGCAGTACGATATACAAATAAATTAAATAATATTAAAATTAAAACATAAAATAAAATTAATAATATTAAATACGCCAACAAATTCCTCATTAATGTTTTTGTAGGGAAAAGAGTGATAAATAATGCTGCTAAATATTATATCATTAGTATAATTTAGAAATTGTTTACTATGCGTCTAATGCAAGGAATCATCGTGTTAGAGGTTTTGCATTGTCTGATTATTGAGATATCTAGACAGTGTGTCAACCAAAATAAACTTATGTGCCATAACTTTGGGTCAGTATCTTTATACATGCATAACTTACCTAATTGCAGGACGCGCACCGATATAGAAAAAAAAATAACAATGAGTACATTGACGCAACAAAAAGCAACAAGTCTTATCAATGGATGAATAAAATATAGCCGGAGTCTTAAACAATGTAAATAGACGTATATACAAGGAAAACAACATTTCCTATGCACAACTACTTCCGATAAATTAATTATAATAGTTCGATTGAACTTCAAATAGTGATTATAATTTATAGCACCTGTCGGAGGAAACTCATTAGCATTCATAAGAGTTATGTTCAAAATTTGTTCTATTTATTATCTACTTATAATTTAATACTGGTTTCGGATGTTGTTAGCCCGGAAATGATATCTTATAAACGGAAGTCAGCGTTTAAACTGTTGTCGGGTAGAGCTGGAGCTACCGCGGGGTCGAACCGCGGACTTATGAAGGGAGGTGCTCAAATAGTTGTTGTACACATTTATCATTATTGCTATACTATAATTAAGGAATTCAGAAGTGGTGATAAAAAACCCTTAGCTTATCAAAATGCCCATGTGTTATGGGAATTTCGATAAGCTTAGGGTTTTTTTTACACTTAATCTGATTGCTGATGAAATTAATACATTGATAGTTAAAATTAATCATAAAGATTACTTACCTTGTGTTAGTTCAATAGGTAGTGTTGAGTAGCTTTAATTACTCATGAATAGACCATTGTGTTGGGAAGTTCGTGTTAAAGGCTATAGTTGCTCCCGCAGTTAGAAGACTAGTATATTTAAACTATACATAGTATGTCGTCGTAAGTACATGAGAAGGTGAAACCAACATCAAACACCATGGATGTGTATCTTAAAGTTAGTCAACGAAGGGAACTCTAAACTCGGTGTAATCGGAATATGCAAGCGATTATACTTAAGTATAATTTGCTTAGCAAAAACTAGAAGACATAAAAAACACATAAAGAGTATTGTGTAGATCAGAAAAACTAATCATGTTAATAAATTCAATTACTCTTCTTATGCGGTGTGTTGAAGCAGGTTTTACGTGATCGCAATGACACCCGGCGGCGGTTCTGTTCTATGGACACACTTAGTAAGTACTGGTATCGTTGGCCCAAGGACCTATGGACAATACGATGGTGATCGCACTTCCTTGTTTTTGTTGCGTTCCGCATCGGGCATCATCTTTAGAATATTAAAATCGTTATCCTAATATTCGATACGTTCCTTTGTTCGCGGGTATGAGTACTAAGTTTTAGTTATTGTTGGTATTTTTTGTTGATCTAACATTTAGAAGCCTGTTCGGCTCGTTCGTTTGGATCGGTACCCGTTCAGAGATCGTATGCTTTTGCAAATAATCACAGATGACTGTTTGAACTTGGGCGGGCAAGGTCTTTAAAAAGGTTTTTGGTTATGATTAATTTTATTTTGCGTCTATCGCGTGTCTAGGTAGTTTTTTTTCCATATGCCTGTATTGATAACGTATGAACATTTTTACTAAAACTAAGCAACACCTTCACGTAATGCGTATAATATGTACTATTGCAACTAGCAATGTTTAACATTTATATAGGCATTACGAGTGTTGGTGAAAACGAGCATTATTGACATCGTGGAAATGTCCTAGTAGGTTGGCAGGGCACAAACCTTATTTTACTCTTTGGCATAAACTACCTCCCTTTATAGAAAGTTATAATCCATTGATAGCGGCATTACAAATGACTAGTGCCACGAAAGTGCCAGTTTCCGGATTTTAGATGCATTCAAATGTTTGAGTCTACTATTTACTTGAAGTCTATTGAGATATAGAAAAGTCTACAAATAAGAAGGGAGACGTAAACAGACAAAGTCAAATATGACGATGTCTTTTACCCATTATCTATGTATTATAGTTTGGTAGTATGTATGAGATGTAGGTACTTATTTAAATCAAATCAACGTGTTGAATATAAATTTGGACAGTGGGGTTTGATCGGGTCGTGCGTGACGCGTGACGCGGCGAGAGTTTGTCGGCTTTGTTTAGCGGCGCGGTTGGTCGCGTCCTCGGCTTCGGCGGTCATTGCTTCCTGATGCCCGCGCTGAGCGCTCATCTCACCGAGATGGCTCGCCTCGCGCCCGCTGCGTTTGCGCAACGTGCTGGCATACATTATTCATTACCGAACCCATCGGTTACACTTCGTCCTTTGTTCTCTCTGAGCCCACCTAATGCACCTATCATGGATGACCCGGTCCTGTTTTATTTGATGATAAATTAACTGCAACTCGAGGTTGATTTTGGAGGTTGATTTATTCACTAAAAAGTGAGGGTTATTATGAATGTTATGATTAACGAGGTTTTAACGAGTATACCAGAAGTTATTATCACGATTCAGTAGAATATCATGTCAAATATGTATCTAGCTGTCTTAAGAAGTTGAAATTTTACGACTAAATGAATTTTGTGGCAACTCAGACAAATGTCTCTGGTTGTAAATTGACAATCAATGTGATAATCAAAAGCTAATTATCGTATGGAACACGAATAACCCTCCTGGTGTAAGTAAAAAATACATTAGTATACAAATTATAGTTTCTGAGCATACTAAAATGTATATTTTTGTTAGCAGATGCCATGGGAATCATCCGAGGAGCAGATGGGCGGGCCCCGTGAGATGCGAATCCACGTGCAGCGAGTGATCGCCATTCCCGCGCCCCACAACATGCCGCCCCCGCCCGAGGCCATGGGCCCCTTCGCACCCCCACCGCTACCCCCACAGAACCACGAACAGAATGAGGTAAACCCTCAAAGATGTATATTCTGAAAAACTTGCTTACTAGACTCTCTAATATCAATCTATTGGATATTATTACTTTAAAATATTGTAAGTAAATACTTACAATGCGATCCAAATAAGATAAGAATAGGATTGTCAATAACCTCTATCTGTCAAATGTCACTTGGAAAGTATGGTTTGCAAAAAACTTATATGCATATCTATACATCTATATCTATACATCTATACATTTACATACTACATACATACATACATACATACAAATAAATAAAATTGGAGTGTCTGTTTGTAATATCAAAATAACACTTTTTTACCAAATGCGTATGAAAGTATATACGATACCTATAACGAAAACGCAATTTTAAAATTTTTTGTCTGTCTGTCTGTCTGTCTGTTTGTTTGAGGTAAACTTCTAAACGGCTGAACCGATTTCAATGGGCTACTTTAATTTTAGAAAAAGCATTAGGGTTCCGCGGGAAAAACATAATACCCATATTTCCGGGTAATCTCCCTAAAGTCCACGCGGGCACAGCTAGTTATCAATAATAATAGTCTTACAATTTAAATAAAAAGGTTAAAACAGTAATAAATTGTCTAAATATAATATTTAATTATTTAGTCATAATTCGTTTTCGTACGTCACAATATGGCGTAAAGTCGAACCTATTCTCATTTGAATCGCATAGCACATACACATTACAAGAGGCAGGAAAATATTGACCTCCCGTTGCGCGGTGTGGCCGAACTAATAAGTGTCATAGCTTGTTCGCGAATCAATTTGCGTATGTCGTCGCCACTAATTAGTATCTTGACTATAAGACGTCAGAAATCCTTTGTAAAAACAAATTGAGTATTTTTAGACGCTGTCAGAAATAAGCTGTTTCAGTTATGATGTGCTCTATAATATTAACTAAAAATAAATGCAGCTAAACCCGTAAAGATAATGATAAAAACATCATGTTGCATATTGAAAAATGTAATTTGCAATGTAATTGAGTATAATATTATATGTTAATCACCATAGTTTTAGCATCGTAGGTACTTAATTAAGTATGGCAAATGCAAAATTAATTGTTTGATATTTTACAAGAATCTTAATGAGGCTTCTGTAAGTTTAATTGCATTGTTTAACTCGTCTAAGGTTTTCTGAACAGTATACTTAGTCTGCTGTTCAACTAAAATTAGATTCTTATCAGCCTTTTATCGAATGTGCGCCGTTAGTTTATTACACATTATAGTTACATATTATGAAAGTGTGTGTAAACTGTAAGTTCTCATAATTAAAGTATTTGAGTGGTGCAACACGTACCTACTTTACGACCATGAATTAAATGTCTTGCCCTGGTTTAGTTGATGTGCGTATCTATGAGATATTTTAAACAGAGTCTAGTTCAACATAAAATATTTCTACCTTTGTTCTGGCAATAAAATTATAGTAGTTTAAGGTCTAGTAACGGTACTTAGTGATAATAATGATTTTTTAAAGTGCTAGTGCGCATAATATTATTTCACATTCGTTTATAATTATTCATCTGGACTCTCTAGTCATTATTGACTAAAGTAGTACGTAATTAGTCGACTGAAAACTCCTCGGAAACTACTGAAAGGTCTACGACTCGAAGAAACGGTACAGACCCACTCTAAAGAGATAAATAAGTATATTAGCAGAATTAGGTATAAATACTAAGGAGTAATAATAAGTAGCCGTTTCACGGAAGCCCGGCTTACAATGTATGTTCTTTAATGACACCTGCCAATAATGATGAATAGCGCAATTTAAATAAACTCCCGATACATCTTAGTCCCATAAAATTTGTCAAGGTCAGTGGTAGGTACTATTAACTGGTATAATTAACTAACACGATAACATTCGTTAATATTTCATTATTTTAACAAGATAGTAATACAATATAGTAATTGCATTCGCATTATATATAAGTCAGTTTAATACTTGTATTTACTTTATTTAAGATTTAAACACAAAGCTAGTTGAAACTATTATAAATATGCAAATAGAAAATCTTATAACTATACCTAATGAATTCAATTCGTAGGCTCATTAAGTCTGGCAGTGCTTATGTATGTACCTAAGTGCTATAACAAAAAAGCTTACACCGAGATTGAGAGCAGTCGAACCTTTTCTTTCTGAGGTTAAAGAACTTTTGTCAGCATGCCCGCGGCGGCGCCGGGCGATGTGTTGGTACTTACGATTTTTTACGATGAATGTGCTTGATTTGCAATGCAGTTAAGGATTGTGGGTTCGTTTTGTAACGGATGTTTCTTTTTTCAGCAACCTACAGTGATCCATCAATTCATTCCTCAATCGGCCCCAACTCAGGAGCTGGACCAATCTGAGGTACTTCTGAGTTTATTTTGTTCAGACTTTTTTCGTCGGTAACTTGTTTGAATATCTTATTAAGTCTACTGATATATTTTTATGATGTAGGAAACAGCATACGAATGCTAATGCTAAGTTGTTAATAATAAATGCATGTATACCGTAGTAATGTAAGTATAAAAAACACACGAGAATCAAATAAATAGCTTTTTCAAATAACATGAAGAGTTCCGTTAACATAAATTGTTACACTCGTTGTTTACACACGAAATTCATATTTGAGTGTGACCAGATCTCGCTAAATCTATTTATCTATTTGTCAAATTTTATTCCAAACGTTTTCTTAACAAAACCTCTTTGAAAATATGATATCATACTATTTGTACCTATACCTTTTGTGTGCTAATATACAGAATATACCGATAGCTTCTAAACAATTAACTGCCTTATTAGTTAACTGAATAAAAACTTTTTAACAAAAAATTAAACCGCCGAAAATTTTAAAAAGCAAAAAATAATATACCTTTTTTATTTAACCTTAATAACAAAGTTCTTAAACTAATGTAAGTATACCTTAGTCATTTTGAGTCGGCGCCAAACAAGCAAATTAATTAATTTAGTAAAGTGTGATGTACGGCGGCGGCGCGGCGGCGGCGCGGCGCGACACGCACCTTCGCTGGAAAATGCCGAGCGTTCACGAAGTTAACGTCAGCGAGACAGCAATACACAGCGAGATAGCGATACACAATGTGTGCGAGTGGTCGTACGGAGAGCACATTTTTTGGAATGTTAATGTTTGTCGCTGAAGATTTCACGTTGCATTGTTAATTTCATTTGGTTATTTCTTTAAATTTATTGTTCATTAATTGTTTGGCGCCGACTCAAAATGACTTAGGTATACTTACATTAGTTTAAGAACTTTGTTATTAAGGTTAAATAAAAAAGGTATATTATTTTTTGCTTTTTAAAATTTTCGGCGGTTTAATTTTTTGTTAAAAAGTTTTTATTTTATATTTTTTTGTGGCTAAAATCTACTACTTAATCTGAATCTACTGTTTGTTTTTTTGTAATACACAACTCAGCATTAAAATTTGAGAATTAACAATAAATAAATTAACAAATAATCTCCCTATTTTCCCACCTTTCGGGTAGGATTTTTGTTCCTAATTTATATAGGACCAACTTCGAAGTTATACCCTAACCAATACGTGTCGAAACGTGAACCTCTTCTGTTTTCTTCGTTGGTTAAAAATGGGTATAATTCTAAATAAAGTCCACGTGGGCGTAGGTATATCATGGTGTAGGTGCCAATCTATATCAGACTAGGCAAATACACACATGAATTGGCACCGACTACAAATGTAATGAATTATAAGGTTATTTGTAACTTTTTAGTGTACCTAGGTTTTTGAAGGCGAATTTATTATCTATTTTGTGAAAAGATGCAAGTATTTAGCACCTCATAACAGCCCAAAAAAGGAATTCACCCCCCTCCACCCTTTCCATCCCATCGTTTCGATATTTGTTAACTATCCGTATTAAACAAAAAAAGATTTTTCGAAATCGGCTCACTAACGCCGAAGATATGCTATAGTCCAGAATGCAAACTTTATCAGCCCATTTCACCCCCTAAATAATTTTTTTTCAAATTTCCTAAAACACGTGTTTCTTTATTTTGTATGTAAAATACATATACAAAGTTTCAGGTTGATCAAAAAATATTTTTGAAATTGCGTGACCTTCAACCCCCCATTTCACCCCTAAGGGGGTTGATTACTGATAATGTTTTGAAAATGGGACCACTCTCGAAAAATTCCTTAGCAAACGTCATAGAAAAAATCGAAATCGGTTCAGTGACGCCGGAGATATGCGTGATCATACATAAAAAAAAATGCAAACTTTATCACCCCATTTCACACCCTATACATTTTTTTTTTCAAAATTCCTATAACACGTATTTCTTTATTTTATATGTAAAATACATATACAAAGTTTCAAGTCGATCAAAAAATAATTTTTAAATTATGTGACCTTCAACCCCTCATTTCACCCCCAAGGGGGTTAATTTCTGATAATATTTTGAAAATGGGACCACCCTCAAAGAATTCCTTAGCAAACGTCATAAAAAAATTCGAAATCGGTTTAGTGACGCCGGAGATATGCGTGATCATACATAAAAAAAAATAAAAAAAATAAAATATACGCGTCGAATTGAGAACCTCCTCCTTTTTTTTTTTTTCGTCGGTTAAAAAATGGCTTGTGTGTATGTATTTTAAAAGAATGAATAATTAAAAAGTGTTGGAATAGTTTGCCGAAGCTGTAATCTTAAAAGCTATTTACCATTTTTTAATACCGAAAAGTTTTGCGCTATCACTTACTTTTCTCTTTTATATCAGATGCAGATGCAAATGCAGAAGATCCCAATGGAGGGTACCCCGGTGCAGATGAGCTTGCCATGGGGTTTGAGCCCCGAGGAGCTCCACGTGATCCACCGTACCGCCGAGCAGGCCGCCGCCGCCGCCGCCGGCCAGCGCCGCGAACAACAGATCGACAACGACATGCAAGAGGTGACAATATATGATAACTTCCTCATAGCTACAGGATAATAAACAGGATCTAACTATTTCTCGTCACCTAAAATTCTTACTTCAAATTATGCAAAGCTGTTAAGCGCCGTAAAGGACTTTTAGGTAAGATGTCTTTCCACTTGGTCTTGTAGAGTTCTCTGGGTCATTTCTAACGGCATTGCAAAACACTTCAGTAATAGCACAACGGCATCTACACAATACTTTTGAACGCAAACTTCAAAAATATCGTTTAGGTAATGTCATGGTCTAAGATCATGTCAATTTAGGGTACTTAACTTTCACTTGTACTACTTGTATTCGGTAGGGTAAGGTTGCAATAAAATGATGTTGTTACAGGTTAAGACTATAGTGAACACTCTGGCGGCGGCGGCCGAGGCAGAGGCGGAGGCGGAGGCGCAGGCGCAGGCGGAGGCGCGAGCGGGCGGCGCGGCGGGCGCGGGGGCGGAGGCGCGCGAGGACGCGGTGCACATGGCGCTGGCGCAGGACGAGGCGCCCGCGCACGCGCCGCGCGCGCCGCGCACCCTGCTGCTCCCACAAGACATGCCGCAAGACGAGAGGCCACATTGTACGTACTCTATGTATTACTCTATCTAAAGTTACAAAGTAGAGTTGATGAAGCGATCAATCCTCTAACATTTATTTTCAACGCACACGGCACACCCACTACACAATACACCTACTCACGTGCTTGGTAAAACCTAAAACAAGCTTGTAATACTAAACCAGTCCGAATCTTGATAGATATGCACCGATAAAATTATCATATTTGGTGTATTAATTTAATAAATACTTAATAGTTTTGGTCGGTTGCCGCATTCTGTTGCGCATTATGACAGTTTTCACCGCAATATGCAAAGACTTCGGTTTGAATATCCTAGCACTGGGGACCGCTACTTTCCACTCTAATTAAAAATGATATGAATTTTTAATAAATGTTTTAAGTTTACAGGACTTTTGTAGCGACTAATATAAACTTTGTATGTACATATTAACAGCGCGTTCCTACCTACCTAGTTTAATCGCATTTATTTCCACTTTAGTTCTGCACTGTACTTAAATTGTTTTAAAACTTTAATATCGCACAAACTTTCGTATTTCATAAGTTTATTATAAAATAATTGTTATTAAAAAATGGCTTTCAAGAGACATTCCTGAAAATATAGTCGGGTAATTTGTTAGTGTACTTATAGGAAACCCTTAAATGTTTAGTTTTGCAAGCAAGGAGTGTTACTACTCGCCAAATTAAGTTCATAAAAATATTTATTCCACTCACTACAGTAAGTGTACTTTCAGTTAAAAACGCAGACCATCATGCGCTTCTCAAGAGACGGCACTTTATAAACAGTTTTGTTGTCAATTACATCCCTACTTATAATTTCCTCATAAAATTTTATAACTTGTTTTCATTCTGTACGGAGACTGTAGAGGCTTAGCTCTATCAGAGACGGTTCATGAGATACAGCCTGGTGACAGACGGACGGACGGACGGACGGACAGCGAGGTCTCAGTAATAGGGTTCCCGTTTTACCCTTTGGGTACGGAAACCTAAAAATGAAGCATATAGAACGACTCTTGGGAATTTAATAAGAAAATCGATATGTAGTGACTTTTGTCGTGTTAAATCCTACTCTGCAATTAAACGAGTATGGTTTACTGCAATGATAAAGTGTGTGAGTGGCGTGGCTGCATCCGTTATTAGCAAGTATACTGTCATTGTCATGTAAATTAAAACACACAATTATAAAATTTAAACGGGTGATGAAGGTAATAAAGATGGCGGATCATTCTACTTTCAGTAACATAGCTTTCACTGTCGGTCCTTGTGACATTGATGATGACGTCATGATTCGACAAAAGTAGTACAATGTAGTAGTCCCCTGTACTAAAGCTCCTCTGCTGACGCTGACACTTCGATTCGCATTTCGTCATGACAACGATCCGTTTGAATTGTGACGAATCAAGTGACGAATTCCAAATGCGTGGTCACGAAACATAGCAATCTGTTCCGCGAAAATTTTATTGCTTTTCCTTTATAAACAATTGGTAATGAGTTAACTAGACACACCGTCTACCGCAGAAAAAGTATTCGTCACAGTTCCTGTAATTAAGTGTCGCATATCTAGTGTCGTATTTAAGTAATAATAATAATACATCATCATCACGCCTGTATTCCCCGAAGGGGTAGGCAGTGGTGCACTGCAGTGCGCCCACACTTCGCCGATTTATTTTGGTCCCAATGTAATAGGGGGCGAGCCTATTGCCATTATACCGGGCACACAGGTTTCCTCACGATGTTTTCCGTCACCGTTTCTTAGCAAGTGATAATCTCAGATGAAAATGAGATTCGCACATGGAACCCAGAGGTGCGAGCCGGGGATAGAACCTGCGCACTTTGATTGCAAAGCGTGCGTTCGACCACTCGGCTACCACTGCTAATTAAGTACCTTATTATAATTCGCGTTTAAACTTTCTCTATCTAACTAGTACCTATGTGTTATACAGAGTACAAGTCTTGTATATCAGCTAGGTACTCTGTGCGTAATTGAATGTTGGTACGATCTACGAAGTATGCTCTTATCTAAACACCTTTTTGAAATCTGGGGATGCTATACTGAACACTGAATTGGGTTTCAAAATAATAATATGTAGTAGGAAAACATGCAGGTAAACTTATTTATTGTCTACCTGTGACAAATGTTTAAAATTCTGTTTGGGTACCGCTATATGCATGTGACCTAAGGACTGACTCAATCATTTGATTAGCGATAAAATACTTGTCATAGCGCACGTTGACGTTGTCATTGGAAATGTATCTACCTATTGAGATTCAGAATGTGTATACCACCCGTAAAATATTTTGATGTGTTCAGGTTTTCTTGTAACTTGTGCAAGACAGCTCTAAAATCGTTTTTTGTTTAAACTCTCTCTGAGATATAGATCTCAGATACTGAAAATAACGTAGGCTTGATATATTGAATATTGTGAATCAGATACTATAAAGTACGTAAATAACTTAGACACACGAAATTCCTTAGGCAATTTTATTCGCGACTCAGTTAAGGGTACTGTAGCGATGATGTCATAAAGTACATAATATTGTATGATAAAGGATCTTGAGGTAATATTAACTCATCGAGATGGATACTTATTCGATTAACGAGTAGGCGGCACGTGTATATTATTAGTTCCTAGCTATTGTCAATGCGGCAGTGCGCAGGTACTTGAAACTGTTCACAGTACCTGAAATGTAATATGATAATCGTTACGCTCCGATATTGCGGTCGCTAACTTCGTTAGTGGGCATCGATGACAGGTATAACGATTTAAGCCTTCAGCAAACAGGAGCGATTTAATTTAATGCAAATGTCGCTAGATTTGTCTTTAAAAACATTGCCCTAAGGCCTCTAGTATTTACACGAGCTACCCTCATAACTAAGACCATCCAGGCTCATCCATTGATGGCCACAGGCATGGGCAAACGGCCCTATATAAACAGTTAGCTGGAGGAATTAATTGGATTACCTACTAGTAATGTGCTAAGTGTATTTAATCTTAAAAACGTAATGATCCGTATAAAATATTTTACATACATTAGTATACAGTGATTACGTCTTATATTAAGTCAGCTTTATCGAAAATCTAGAAGTCACTTTTGTACATAAGTAGTTAACATGCAGTTTATAACTTTATGTTAATTATATGACAAATATTACAATAATTTATATGGGTCGAGGGGAGGGGGTCAAGCCTAATTACTATTATATCGGGTACACTCCTCTAAATTCGTGGGATAACAGCCCAGCAATGAGCTATCATAATGTTTATTAACCTATGTTTAAATTTACTATTGTTACCCCATCTATACCTATACAAATATTATGTTTTGTTCAATTTTGTTTGTAATAAGAAGTGATAACATACCTTAGGTACTTACCCTATTTTGTGCGCTATTATTATTGTCGCATACGTCCTAAATGACGTAGTACATGAGGAAACAGAAGTATAATCTAACGGGTCACCCACTGACGTTCTTACCTTACTTATTATCGCCCGTTCAAACCAAAGACACGCAACAGGATACAATAGGTACAATTATTTCCAAGCGTCTAAGTAACATATCTTTAAGATCTAGATTTGTAGCCAGTGCAAAACCCCTTAAGTTCAATCCATAACGACTGCACATTATTAGTAAGAAAGTTATTTTAAGTCTCTGCGCGAGAGCGACTCAGTGCGATATAGTCGATGACATAAGCATTGTCTTGTCGGAATTGGTAGCCGTGCTGTTTTTATGATGTTATGTTGTTATGTACAGACATGCAGCCTCGCTCAGTGCGCTCGGAGCGCTCGGTGGCCGACGAGAACCCGCTGCAACCCGCCGCGAAGCGCGTCAAGCGTTGCGCGTGCAGTTGCGCTTAGAGCCGCTGACGCATCACCCGCGCATGGAGCCGCCTGCGCAAATCCCGCGCCGCTCCACGCTTTCCGTCCTTATCAATCTCAAATATTTTTCTAAATAATAAGACACTTGTTAGATAACATAATAGTTGCTTTTCGCTAACATTTCTGTAAATAAAGTTGTTAATCCATGAGCTTCCGATCATCTTTTTCAATTGCCCATCCGCGTAGAGTTCGTATTTATGGGACATTTTAATGTTTGTTAAATAATTAAGTAGAAATTTTATGGTTCGTTTACTTGTTCAGATTTAGTGTGGAATCACATTATCGACTGTTCCCATTCCGATAATGCAAATGTAAGGTATAATAAATAATAGTTTTAACATTACGTATGTGTAGGTACTGTGTGTTGTAATTGTGAGGGTAGGAAGGGGGAGGTCGGCGATGCAATATCCATCTGTGCGATTAGATTCGCAGCATCGAACACATTCCGCGATTCGGTTCGCGCGACCCTGGTGTGCGAGGAACCAAACAGTGTTTTTAATAAAACAAGATTATTGCATTTGTTGGAACATCGACTGCATTTATAACGAAAACAAAATCTCGTTTTAGACCTTTTGCATACACCTTGCTCCTTGGTCAACCAGTGGTGATATTGTAGAAATAAAAATTAAAAATCAAACATGTATTCTATTATTGTGATCGTAAATTAAATTTATATTAGTTTTAAATTGTTCAATTTTATTTCAATAATATCCGGTACTTAAGTAGATACTAAACATTGTCCATAGAAAAATCATCGCGATAAACATGACACAAATTAATTCTAGTAAATATTTAAGTGCTTATGTACAGCTTAAGTAACTGCAGTGGCTTATATAAAGGTAGCTATCCACATTAAGACAAACAAAACTATGCTACAATATTTATATAGATCAATATTGACCCCTATGGTGGCAGGTAAGGGATACTGTTTGCTTATATGGGTTTATTTAAAGCGCCACATATAATGTTTAGTGGACCCAAAAGTTAACTAGCGTAGAGCAGAACTTTAGCCCCACATTCACCCGTGGACGTACATTCTATTGTATAGTTTCAATTTTATGTAATAGCCACAACCTTGATTTATATTGAATGTGAGACCGAAAGCAAACTTGCTATTTTGAGTAAAACAAAATTTATTTTTAGGATTAGGTAATCACAAGGTGCAATATATCCTTTAATGGTAATATTCATAAATAAATAAGGTTATAGTTATCGCATATCATAGGTACAGGCTCATTAAATTAATTTTACAACCATAATGGCATAGGTACTCCTATATATCATATGTAATTAATAGCCAGTTACCTATTAATTACAAAGAATCGATGTACTTACCTATAAAGTTTTCCTTCTTATATTGTAATTGGCTATTCGATATTAATGTAATTGGTTTGTGGTTGGGGTCACTTTTAATAAAGTGGTTTGGATGACCCAAAACTGTTTGCATCAAATATGCAAAATAAACATATACCTACCAATGTTTTAGTAACTACGAGTTAAGCGGAGTAGGTACTTATGTATGAGACTCGTGTTCCTATTGTTTAGTATCTCTAACTCCACATGAAAATTATGTATGCAGTAAGTGATAGTGACACTGAGTGGAGTAGGAACCTATATGTAATAGGAATATATAGAAGAACTTACTTACCACAGACGTGGTATTTGTGGCAGGTAGATACTTATGTAGATTTAGGGGGTCGACACTGCTCGCGTCCGTAGGGTTTAGCCCTCGATGCCTTACACGTGACCCCTGGGTGGTGCCAAATGAGCAGTAACTTTCATGTGGTAGAGCCTTGCTGCTATCAGCAGCACACATGGGCTGGCTCGACCGGGGTAGTACCACACTCTCGCAGAAGACCGTTCGTCTGAGTGGCGGCTTTTGTCGTCGCGCTTCGCCTGGTTAGCGAGAGAGCCGGAGCCCATCTCCCCACCCCCACCCCTAAGTATGACAGCGGCATTTAGAAAAGACGTACCCCAGGAGGGTACCAGCACGTTGCGTGCTGGAGAATCCCTCCCTGAGCTTTTACGCTCGGGCTGCCCTGCGTACTCTGGGGTGGGCAAAATTCCGCTTGTAAACTTGACTTCTTCCCGTGGCAAGAGCAGAACCAAGGCGCCCCCTACCGCGCTTAGCGTGGACTTCTGCAACATCAGGGGTTTGCACTCCAACTTGAATGCCGTCCACTATCACCTTGAGGCGGCCAAGCCGGCCTTGCTCTTCCTCACGGAAACGCAGATATCGTCCCCGGCGGATACGTCATACCTTTGTTATCCAGGGTACAAGTTCGAGCACAATTTTGTGCCTCGTGCTGGAGTATGCGTATACGTTAGGGACGATATTTGTGTTAGACGTCTGGGAAATCTTGAAGGTAGGGACCTATCTACCATCCTGTTAAGCGTAGATTGCGTCGACCACCCCCGCGTCTATGCTTGCATTTATAGGTCCCATAGCGGTAACTCGGAGACTGATCGACTCATCGAGCATGTGCAGATGGCCGCTGATTCCGTACTCGAACGGATCCCGTCCGCAGAGATCGTGATACTTGGCGATTTTAATGCCCACCACGCTGAATGGCTTGGTTCGCGTTCCACCGATCATGCGGGCAGGTCTGTTCGCGACTTTGCTCTGGCCTATGGTCTGTCGCAGCTGGTATCCTCGCCAACGCGTATCCCGGATGCAGCAGACCATGTACCTTCCCTGTTGGATCTTCTGCTGACCTCTCACCCGGATGGCTATCAGGTAACCGTCGATGCCCCGCTTGGGTCGTCGGACCATTGCCTTATCCGGAGCAAAGTGCCATTGTCGCGCCAACTACGGCCCCGTTCAGCGGGCTGCCGCCAAGTCTGGCACTTTAGGTCAGCAGACTGGGACGGGATGCGGTCCTTTTTTGCATCCTACCCCTGGGGCAAGGTTTGCTTCTCCTCGGAAGATCCTGACGACAATGCCGAGTCTATCGCTGATGTGGTGCTGCAGGGCATGGAACTTTTTGTCCCATCCTCTGCAGTTCCCATTGGTGGTAAATCAAAGCCTTGGTTTGAACGCTTCTGTAAGGCGGTTTCACGCCGCAAGCGGGAGTCGTTTCAGGCTTGGGCTGCAGCGATGGCGTCTCAGGATCCTAATTCTTACCGCCTAAAAAAGGAGTACAATCATGCCTCCAGATCCTACAAAAGAGCCCTGGCCGGAGCAAAGAGTGAGTTCATCGGCAGAATTGGCAAAAGACTTATGCGTTACCCCTCGGGTTCCCGCGCGTTCTGGTCTCTTGCCAAAGCTGTCGAAGGGAATTTCTGTCGGCCATCTTTTCCACCACTGCGCAGAGGGGATGACTCCTTGGCCCAGACTGCGAAGGAGAAAGCCGATCTTCTAGGCTCTCTCTTCGCTTCCAACTCCAGAATTGATGACCATGAGATGTCTCCGCCGACTATAGCTCCCTGTGATTACTCCATGCCGGAGATCCGTTTTACACAGAAGTCTGTGCGTAGAGCGCTACTCTCATTGGACATCAATAAGTCGAGTGGGCCGGATGGTATCCCCCCAATTGTGCTTAAGACATGTGCTCCTGAGTTGACTCCGACCTTGACGCGTCTTTTCCGACTCTCTTATTCTAACGGCGTAGTCCCGGTCTCTTGGAGGACTGCTTTGGTACACCCGATCCCTAAAAAAGGAGATCGCTCCGAACCAGGAAACTACAGACCGATCGCCATCACTCCGTTGCTCTCCAAAATAATGGAGTCCATTATAAACCGCCAGCTCCTTCGGTACTTAGAGGACCACCAGCTGATCAATGACCGGCAATACGGTTTCCGTCAGGGTCGATCGGCCGGTGACCTTCTTGCCTACCTGAGTCACCGTTGGGCTGAGGCGGTCGAGAGCAAAGGTGAGGCCTTAGCGGTCAGCCTGGATATAGCGAAGGCCTTTGATCGGGTGTGGCATAAAGCGCTTCTTTCGAAGCTTCCCTCCTACGGGCTGCCTGAGAAATTCTGCAAATGGGTCGCCAGCTTTCTCACGGATCGGAGCATCGTGGTCGTAGTCGACGGATCATGCTCGGATTGCAAGTCCGTAAATGCTGGCGTCCCGCAAGGCTGTGTCCTATCCCCTACCCTGTTCCTGCTGCATATCAACGATATGTTGCTTAATATCAGCAACTTCCGTTGTTATGCGGATGACAGTACAGGAGATGCTCTTTACACCGGTCGTGCTAATATTTCTCGGGCAAACGTCGATGAGTGTCGGAACAAACCTGTGTCTGAAGTCGAGGCTTCTCTACATCTAGTCTCGAACTGGGGCAAATTGAACTTAGTGCAATTCAACCCCAATAAGACACCAATTTGTGCGCTCACCGCCAAAAAGAACCCCTTTGTCGCATCTCCTCGCTTCGAAGACACTCCCCTTAATGCCAAGCCAAGTATCGGGATCCTTGGAGTCGACATATCGAACGACGTGCAATTCCGCGGTCATCTGGAAAGTAAGGCCAAGTTGGCCTCCAAAAAGCTGGGTGTGCTCGGTAGGGCGAGGCGGTATTTCACTGCGGCTCATCGCCTGCAACTTTACAAGGCGCAAGTCCGTCCGCACATGGAATACTGCTCTCACCTTTGGGCCGGTGCACCACAGTACCAACTTCTTCCTTTTGACCGCCTGGAACGAAGGGCAGTTCGAATTGTCGATGACAAAAAGCTTACTGATCGGCTAGACCCTCTGGCGTTGCGTAGAGATGTAGGCTCTCTCTGCATTTTCTACCGCCTCTATCATGGAGAGTGTTCCGAGGAATTGTTCGGTATTATACCTGCCGCTGAATTCCACCATCGCACGGCTCGCCACAGACTGCATTACCATCCTCACCATCTGGATGAATGGCGTTCCAGTACAGTGCGATTTACCAGGAATTTTCTTCCTCGCACCACCAAATTGTGGAATGAACTTCCTGCAGCGGTGTTCCCGGACCGATACGACAAAGGTACCTTCAAGAAACGAGCATACTCATTCCTTAAAGGCCGGCAACGCACTTGCGATGCCCCTGGTGTTGCACGTGTCCATGGGCGGCGTTGATCACTTACCATCAGGTGAAACGTCTGCTCGTTTGCCTCCCTATCACATTAAAAAAAAAAAAAAAAAAAAAAAAAAGATTTCACTGTAGGTTCACTATATTTAACAGTCGAGTATAGACTTAGTGACTTATTCACTACCAAGTACTTACCTTTTGATTTTTTTCCTGGCAGAGTAATTTTAACGCCTGTAAATATATATCTGCCTCAGGAGTATCGAATGACGCTGTTGTATAGCTAGTAGGTCTGTTTTCCACTTCACGTAGTGTACACGTGTAAAGGGTTGTTATGAGTACGAACACTATTCCAACTTGTGGTTAGAAAATTACAACTATATATCATGGATAGGTAAGTAAGGGATTAGTCCATCACACTGGGTAGATGATTTTTAAATAAAATAATTGACTTGACTCAAAATAAATTATAATTCAATGAACATCGGCTAAACTATATTCCGGCAAAGATCTCGAGGAATGTGTGTTATTTTTTAAACTTATTACCACTAAAATAATATAAAAACAGAGTATTAGGAAATTCAGAAGGAATCCCGAAATGTAACTAACAAGTAAAGTCAAAAACGATTTGAAACACCAAAGTTCGATGACATCCTTGGAGAACAGATAAAAGTTTATAATTAAACACAGCAGAAACGTGACGACAGTTAAACTTCGTGCGAATTTTCTGATTTTGTCAGACATCACTCTGTATAATATTGTCACATAGAATGAGGTTCCCACGAAAATGAGCGGCCACCTGAATATACAGCAGATGAGGAAGTAAGCCCACCACCGGGACAACACCCCGGTCACAATAACAGCGACCCAGGCCGCACTGATCGGCATCGGGAGCAACCACGAGCACGATAACACCTTATAAAAACTATTATGACTTATTTTCACTAAAACTATGATTAAACTATTATACATATGCTGTATAAAAAAGAACACCAAGATTACTATAACAAAATCTATATAAAACTGACTGTACGTTAACGTGTGAGTAAGATACTCGTTGCTTGGTATCTTATCGTGTTCTTCGAGAAATTGTAACAAAAACACCACTCTCTTGATAAATCTTGCGAGACTGAACTGCATTAGCATTTGATTTCTATAATTTCGTCTCCATCGCGGCATTTTGATAGCTGCAGTGGTTGATATTACAAATTCTAAAGCTGTCATAATAATTTCGGTTATAATAAAAGCTTCGAACACCATGAGAGTTTCTGGAGAGTGATTGTAGAAGAGTTGCTCTGCGTTAGAATCATTGAGAAAACTTTTTGTTGACGTTAAGTTCAGCGTGGTGTTCAATGCTGGTGTCGATTCATTTTTATTGAGTGTTGTTCCATAGACTGTGGTGGTGTCGATCTGCGAGTCCGTAACATTGTCCATATTGAAAACTTCCGCCACATTATTTAGAGCCATCTTAATGACATGAGCACCCAATTGTTTACACAAATTCACAATGCAGCACGACGTTCCATGTGTACCTCGGCAGGGCACTAGACAGACTGGAGTATAATTGATATTGTAACAAGAAACGGGAAATAACAGCTTACTTATTTTATTACTCATTGTAGATGATACAACAGGTTATTGGAATTTGCGGTTATGCAGACGTCATAGCAGTGTGTGCAAAATACCCGTGTGTTTGTTATGAACATATTCCAGAGGCTGGGCAAAATTAACAAGTCTACGTAAGAGGCTGCGTTTCTAATCAACAGAGATCCTGATAATAGATTTGCGTAATTAACGTCATTTGACTGTATTATTAGCCCATGCAAATTGGAGGTCATTGATTTTTTGCATTAGGTACGTTCTTAATAACTTAAGTTTGACGTAAATGTGCTAAACACATAACTTTGATGGTGATGATATATTATAAATATGCATATTATTACTAGGCACCTTTCCTCAGTTTTCCTATCACTATACAGGTTGGAATTTTGTAATGCCACCTGAAGGGAAAGTACTCTTAATACTGTAAATAGAAAATAGTGGGCTCACTGTCGAATCAGTCATAGGTGTAAAATTAGGTAGAACTGTATCTAACTATTAAAATAGAACGCATAACAAATCGCATATCATATGCCTAGAAGCACAAGTGTCTAGAACCCTTTAGTTTCCAACTGTTAGGCACATATATCTACAACATTGGCCTCATTTTACGGGCGTACGTCCGACTTACCAACCACATACCAAACATACTTCACATTTTTGAGACGTGAACTCAAATAACTGAAAGCAAGGAAAGCAATAAGTTATTTCCCTCGGTTTGGAATTTAATATCCTGTGAGTTACCTTTGAAACGTTGATATTAGATACTTAATTCATATTTATCTTAATCCTACATTACGGCAACATTGCTACAGCTATTTTTATTTTGCGGAACGTTTTGTTGTTTGCAGTACACGTAAGTACCTATATCCAGGCACACTATACTTTGTTTGGAACTCTACCTACCTACTCGAACTTTTAACGTCCCACTGCTGGGCACGGGCCTCCCCTCAATGCGAGGGGGATTCAGGCCATAATCCACCACGCTGGCCCAGTGCGGGTTGGCAGACTTCACACATCTATCGAGTACTAGTCAAGTTCCCTCAGACGTGCAGGTTTCCTCACGATGTTTTCCTTCACCGTTTCATAGCAAGTGATTATCTCGGATGAAAATGTGATTCGCACATAAACCCAGAGGTGCGAGCCGGGGTTTGAACTTGCACACTTTGATTGCAAGGCGTGCATTCGACAACTGTCTACCTACTTTGACTACCTACTCTGACTATTACTTTATTAACGGGTAAAGGCGAAGTGACTCAAGCGCCATGTTGGGGAATATTTAGTTATATATCTAGTTGGCAACAGCTAATTCTTCTCCGTCTTTTGAGTTGGGCATCGTGTAAAGTTACCAAAATGGCGCTTATGTCAATTCGCCTTTCGTGGTCACGATGAAGATGGATGGCAGATAACAGTGTATATAATTGTGTAATACCCACTTAAGGAAGTAGATAAATCATTTTAGATAAGTGATATTGAAAAGTGAGTATATACAGAGTTTTGAACATCTCACTTTTCCTTAAGAAGACATCTATCAGCACAGTAAACATGACGGGGAATTGCTCAGTGTGTCGGGTCTTTGCGAATGCCCCGCGATCAATAGGTTTAAAATATGGGTCAAGCTCACTTGCCACGAGCCCTACCTCAGTGCTCACCTGCGGCCCTTTATGTATTCCTGCAAGTGTATAATGCGGTTTCAATGCAAACATTTGATCCCTGTCAGATATCCTTGTGTATATTCGAGCTTTTAGGGCTTGTAAAACAGCTGGGATTAATTAATTATTGTGCGTGTAAAATACCCTTTTATTATTACAAGCTTTATATTAACTTGCAATGTATGTCCGGGTGGAATCTTGCAACTGAATTTTAAATCAGTTATCTTTAACCTATTGAGCTGAAACTTTGTATACACGCCTATTTTGGATGACAATTCATGCTTAGCTATATGACGTCATTCTAATTCCAATATGGTGGATCATCCAAGATAGCGGAATAGTTATTTTTTCTGCACTACCACAGTATGGGTATCAAATGAAAAGGCTTGCTCTCCTCAGCGAAAACTAAGGGTAGTTAAATAAAAGCTTGTTTTTAAAAAGTATTTTTTATAGATGTCTAAATAGGAATCTTTAACAAACTTCTTGACGGTGATTCTATTACTAACCTCATAATACTATGAAGAACTATTTTCATCTTATTCTAAATTAATAACCATACTTTTGACGAGGGCTTGGTCTAGTGGTTCAAGCGTAGGCCGCTTCAGTCACTGCTACAGGTAGTTTCGGGTTCGATTCCCGTCAGCGGCAAATTTTGGTAATGGTCTTTTCGGGTTTTGCCCTAGTCTGGGAGTAACTGGGATCGAGCCCAGTCTATTGTATGGTACCAAAAGTACAAGCTTTGCTTAGTTTGGGATCATGCGACGAGTATGTGTTGTCTAGCGATATTCTATTAAAATTATAATAATTTTAAACTAGAAATGCAGTTCGGTTTAAAGAATTTTATTTTCTCAAAAAAGAACTTACATAGTTCACTTAAGATATGAGAAACTTAAAAAAATATATATATAAATATAAAAATGCAGTTAGCGATATTGCACCGAACTGTGTAGAACTTCAGTCAGGAAGTGGGTCCCGCGGCGCGGTGGCAGCGCGCCGGCTCAGCGCAGGACCTGCGGCGGAGTGGCCACCGCTAACTCCGCTCATTTCCGTTCGCCAATCGATTATCAGCTTCATTGCTTTGCACTCCGTCTAGATTGGATTTCCAACCTGCTCGCGTGTCGGCTGACGGCACATATTTAATTCCATTAAGGAATAAGGGGATAAGTAGCCTATCTAATTAACTAAAGCTTTTGCCAGAAATTCAAACACAAGATTACAACGAGGAGCTAATGATTAAAATAGGTGTATGAATATAAAAGTGTAATCACCTTGTAAAACCCGGATAGTTGCCTCAGTCGGATAGTTTCCTCAGTTTTGAATACGCTATGTTAGGGTCGTTAGTGGCGTTAGAACTTTTCTATAATTTGAAGAACCACTCCTGCAGACCTCAAGGTCATGTAATCCTTCGGCATTGACGTCCGCATTTCGTCCTTGTGAGCGAAAATCCTCCGCGGCTAAACTTCAACGCGCGGATAATTTAAATTGGTAAGTATTTATTATTGAATATTTTTATTACTGATTGTGATTACAGATTTATTTTAGATTTTTTGCATGCATACGAGTTTAAATTACACTATTTATTACCTTTTATTGTTAAGTAGTTTTAATTGAATTTGAAAATAATAAGAGCAAGTATCCGTATCAAAAAGGATAGTTGACCCATTAACTTTTGCGGATAGTTGCCCTTGGAGAAACCATCCGTAACTATAAGTTCAAAGATTTCGATTTTTTTCTACCGCAAACACAGATTTTCCCTTTTAGTGTTTTTTCGAACTTATTGTGACTATAACTTAGTTGCTATACATAAAAACGTTTCTGATTCATGAATTCATTCTAGGTGAGCAAAGTGCCTCACAAGTATCAGTACACAATAGGGTTGCCAACCATACTTTATAATAAAGTATCCTACTATATTTTTGGTAATTATACTTTATACTTTTGCATACCAATAAAGTATGTGAAAATACTAGTTCATAAGGTAAGGTACATAACATAATGATGATAAAGAATTTCCAGTGAAAAGTACAGTTGACAAATGGCAATAAATACTTAAAAATGCATCGCATAGCTTCACTTACCAAGTGTAAAAAAATATTGCTTATTTACTCTCCGTTCCCGTCACTTCAGCTTTTACTGAAAGTTTTTTTCAGTAATTAATCTAAAGTGGCTAAAAAAATGAAATAGAGCGTCAATAAATTTAATTAAAAACGAATTGTTTATTAATTTAAATTTTGATTGTTAAACAAGCTTTAAAACATTTACAGTGAGAAAAAAATATAGCATGTGCTAAAAGCACTCGAAAATACGTTTAAGGCAATAAAAACATAAAATTTGATAAATACTTTTTATTCTTCCAAATACCTTATTTTTTCCTATCCAAACCATATTATACGTTTTTTTGTTGAAAAAAAGTTGGCAACCCAGTGCCCAGTTATTTATATTATTTATAACTAACTTAAAGTTTTGAGGCTATTTTTGTTACATTTTTTAAAGTATAAAAGTTAGTAATATTTTCTAATGATGATTAGAACTTAATTAAATATTGCAGTAACTAATAAGGGCTGATTAATACTGATATAAACTTGATTTAATTTAAAAAAATCATAGCGGGGCTTTGTTAGAAATTATACTCCCAGTGGACGAGAATTACTTTTATTCAATAAATAGAAACAAACTGGTATTTCTTCCAAGCACACAATGACATAATAAAAAAACAACCGATCTCGTAATAAAATTATTTAAACTTCGAACATACTCATAGACAACATAGCCGTTGTAATATAATAAAATTTATATTCCAATATGCTCCCTAAATTTTATTATCCCAGCATCACGATCCATCTTTAACTAAACATAACACGAACACAACATAATTCATTTTAAATTAAACAATACTTTCTTATTAGGAACATAACAAAAAAAACACAATCAAAACCCGCTTTATCAAAAATTGTCCATAACTTGATTTCTAATAAATTCAAACTGTTTAATAGGTAAAGCTTTGGTCAGAATATCTGCTATCTGATTAGAACTATTAATGTAGTGAATCGATAACTGACTTTGTTCCACTTTTTCTCTGATGAAGTTAAATCGCACATCTATGTGTTTAGATCATTTGTGAAACACTGGATTACGTATTAACTTGATGGCACTTTGGTTGTCTACATACAAATCAACATTGTCATCAAATGGTTCGTCAATTTCTGACAAAAGCTGTTTAATCCATAACAATTCCTTAGTTGCCTCACATGCCGCCATGAACTCAGCTTCAGTAGTTGATAATGCTACTGTACGTTGCTTTTGACTTGCCCAAGTAATTGGTCCCCCGTTTATAAAATATAAATACCCAGTGGTAGATCGTGGTGTATCTACATCATTTGCATAGTCGGCATCTGAGTAACCTACTATTTTACTGCTGCCCGTATATAATATACCCAAATGTTTAGTATGAATTAAATATTTAATAATTCTTTTAACAGCTGTTACGTGTACAGAAGAAGGATTCATTATGTATCTACTTACTAAATTAACCGCAAATGATATATCAGGTCTTGTATATCTAGAAAGATATAGAAGTGATCCTACATACTCATAGACAACATAGCCGTTGTAAAATTTATATTCCAATAGGCTTCTATCCCCGCACGAGGCAACTATCTTCCGAAGCATTTTTAACGTCAGGCTACTATCCGCTTGAGTAGGCAAGTATCCCTCTTTTAAGAGGTCACATAAAACCGAATTTACTCAAAACCAGTATTAATTATGTTCACAAATATAGGCTACTATAATAGGTGAAAGACCTATGTTTCGATATACATGTTTCATTATTCTTATTAAGTACATATATAATAATAACTAGCTGTGCCCGCGGTTTCACCCGCGCTAATAGTTACTTTGGCGTAGAGTGATGTTATAAAGTCTATGATTATATAAGTCTATAATACCCGATTCATGTTCGGGAATTTTCCCGTTTTTGCCACATTATTCGTTGCTGCTCCGATCCTATTGGTCGTAGCGTGATGATATATAGCTTATAACCTTCCTCGATAAATGAACTATTTAACACAAAAATAATTATTCAATTCGGACCAGTAGTTCCTGAGATTAGCGCGTTCAACCAAACAAACAAACAAACTCTTTAGCTTTATAATATTATAATAATATAATAATAATAATATAATATATAATATAATATAATATATATAAATATAAATAATATATATAATAATAATAATATATAATATATATTTATATATATAAGTATATAGATAATAACTACAGCCCTTTTTTTTTAATGTCCCACTGCTGGGCACGGGCCTCCCCTCAATGCGAGGGGGATTCAGGCCATAGTCCACCACGCTGGCCCGGTGCGGGTTGGCAGACTTCACACATCTATCGGGAACTAGTCAAGTTCCCTCAGACGTGCAGGTTTCCTCACGATGTTTTCCTTCACCGTTTCATAGCAAGTGGTAATCTCTGATGTAAATGAGATTTGCACATGAAACCCAGAGGTGCGAGCCGGGGTTTGAACCTGCACACTTTGATTTGCAAGGCGTGCGTTCGACCACTCGGCTACCACTGCTACAGTACATAAGTTACATTAAGTACATATTTTTGTGTAATAGAGCTTTTTTGTTAAGTGGGGCAACTATCCGGGTTTTAAATATAATATAAAGTATATAAGTAGCAATAGAGGTAAAAAAGAGAGCGATCACGATAACAAACTGTTATTTTCGGGGTTCTCGTACAACAAAAAGGCAATAAAATCAAAAGTTTATTATACTAACTTGAACAAATAAATTTAATAACGATCCTATTGTTTTCTTATATTTACGCGAATAATTGAAATTAAACTATACCAATCCGTAAAATAGTTTAATTTCAACGATCCTAATGTTACATTTACCTAGTTATAATCACAGTATATACTCGTAGGTACCTAACAGTTTATAATTTAATGAACATCGAAGGCGATAAAGTTTATTAAAAACGGTGTCCCTATTCTCTGATTATCGATTTTGTCACTTTTTAACTCTTGCGAAAAAAATCTCGGAGTGGATCCAACCATGAGGTACCCTAGGGGCGGATGTTAGGGCGCAGTCCGTTCTCAGATAACTACGACCTTTCTATAAAGTTGTGTTTTCCAAACATGTAAGCGCTATCAGCACGTTTTATCGCTCGTCATGTTTGATGAGTGATGATAACATTCAATAAGTGCTTTTATCGTAGCATATAGGCTAGTCTTGTTTACGTTTTTTTCTATTAGGAAACATTTATTGACAGCAATGATCATTCTAGTAGTTATTGGCTTTTGTCAATAAAAATATTAATTCACCGAATTGGTAGTAGTTTTATGTGGCAATTTACCAGGGTCATAAGCATTCAACAACATTGTTGGGTGTCTGTACTGCTGCCTATGATTGTGACAATCAGCCGATGTCCAAGTACCTATCATTTTATAGTTTGCTTTGTAGTTATTGGATATCACATGTTTGCATCTTATTGAGGTTTTCAAATGAGTATATCTACTGGCAGAAAGCCGCTGAAAGGTTGAACCTACGTTATACTCACTATGTACAAAATTAGTCTCAATTACAATTTATATAGATACGGAACACTTATTAACTTGTTAGTTCACACCAAATAGACCCGCAAGTATTTTACCTGACTGCATTCTTTTCCTTATTCATCTTAACGTTGCGATTCCTCTCTGCCTCGTGTACTATTTTTTCGATTTTTAAGAATTAACTTGAAGTACCTAAACATTCTATTCTTTGCTGGAATCTGTGATTAATCTGTACGGAAAGGCGTTTCGAGCCGATTGCTTGATTGGTTCGTCGATCCAGTTACTGCTGAAGTTAGATAAGGCTTCGGAGCCTAACAGGGGAGTATACGTAAACAAAAGGTTACTAAATTGAGGATTTACTTCATCCTCTGATATTAGCACTCTTAAATCAGAAACCGACCGGTTGCTAAATAGGTAAGTTAGTTAGGTACTTAGCTTAGATGTTCTGTATTATAAAAGTTCTCTAGTAAAATTAATATAACTATTTTAAATTGATGTTAACGAAATATCCATGTGGAGATTTTTTATTGATAAAAGTTTCTAGATTTTTATGACAGATATATCTATCCTTCTTTTTGACATCGCTGTGAAAAACTTTAACTAGGAGTCGCTAGTCGTTAGCGTCTACGTTAAACATGCGTAAAATTCATGTTAGCGCTACGAAAGCGTGTTAACAATAATATTAACGGGGCCTTACGCACTGAAAGCGGAAGTATCAAGTTAACAAATAGCTGGTACTAGGCTTTTGTCACGTCCGGCGTTTTATTAAATAAGGTCCGGATCATCGGTCCGTTGACAACTTGTGTAAAATTGGTCCCAATGGGAAATCAATGGATAATAATTCTTTTTCCTAAAAAACATCTTAAGGTTAATTTTTCTTGACACTTTGAAGCTTGCGGCCCAGATGAAAAGTTGGTTAGGTAATTAGTTGTATCTGAAAATAAAACGTGAATAGAGTTTGAGAAAAATTATAATAATAACTTAAGTTCATATGCGCATGTGCATCTATTAGCAACAGAATACTTAGGGTTATAGTTAGTTGGTAATTCCAACATACGTCATTAACTTGTATCAGTTTTCCTTGATTGGTGAAGCCAACTTCTAAAGTACGTGAATAAAACGCCTTTATAAAGTACATAAAAAATTATACCTCTTAATAATTCTTACTTAAACGTATGTAGTATTTATTATTTCATATAATATATATTGATTTAAACAGATTATGAACAGATACTTAATATTTCTCGCGGTATTAACGTGCCGACGACGATGTGGAAGTCAAAACTTTGCTAATCACCGCTCGAACGGGCACTTGTTTTGGAATAAATTACTTACCGCAAGTTACTTTTACTGAAAGTATTTAAGTAACCACAGTAAGTTACCAGCTAATCAGGAACTCACGACCTAATATCAAGTGGGTAGTTCAAGTGTCGAATCAACTAGCTGGAACTGGGACAAACTGCAAACTTGCATGTTGACGAGCGCAGAAATAATCTCATAAAATTAAATCTATTTCCTTAGTAGTTAAGTATATAACTGGTACATAGAGAGTCAATGGTGTTCAATCAAATCAAAACAATCATCATAACATGGTAAAAAACATATTCCAAAGTCAATATACAGGAAATACAATGGTGGCAATTTCCTTGACCAATCAAATAATTAGGCGCTCATAAATCAATAAATTTAGGTAGTCGAGTTGTAAACAGAAGTTAGTAATTAAAAGTCGTTTGAGATCACCTGTCGCGTACACGATCAACAGGAAGGGGGGACCCGGGCGAGGCTCGGAGGAGCACGGAGCGAACACGCAGCCTGCGAGGACGCCAGTCGCCGCCCAGCCGCCCTTTGCGAGCGTTGCCGCCCTAGCACGCAACCCGCCACGCTGCCCGATCGACTCAATTACGCTTGATAACGTTCCAAATTCATTTATCGTATCATTTAAAAATCGGCAAATATATCGAACTTCTTTTATGAATCAACAATTTAAAAAAAGACTGTCATATAAGTTATAATCGAGAAACAAGTCATACCGTTTGAAGTTTCCTGAGTGCCAACGGAAAGCGAAGGATTCTCCGTGCCCGTACATTGCATTCCGCTCGAGGTGAGGTAAGTTTTTAAGTAAGAACAACTATAAAGAAAAAATACTTATTGACATTTACAACATGATTACTGTGAAAGTACCGTATCACCGTATACCGTACTATATCATTGTTTTGTTATAACATTTTTAACATGCTAAACATTAGACGAGTTTTGACTGATTTCAATTAGTTGCATTCCAATATTTAACTCAGTTATTGTTAAACCTTTTTAGGAAACTATTACACGGATAAGTAGCTATAAGGTTTTAAGACTAAATAAAAAGGTATTATGCCTAGCCTACATTGTAAATGATTTTGACTTTAGAGAAGGGTGTCGACGAGCATGTACCTTTCTATGCAAACTCATATGCAGTCGAGATAGCAATGAAAAATCGTCTCAGGTAAAATAGTAGTGGCAGCGTGCTCGATATTGCAAATTTAATTTTCTCTCGTATGAGCTGCAACGGAAATGCTCTGCTATATTTTCTGTGTTTGGATATCGAAATGTTGGGGCAAAAACTTGGTAAGCCGCTTAACTGCAGCCTCCCATTCGTGCTCTTAGCTCAGAGCAGGCACTTTAATTTGTTGTTAGTAGTCGACGCTTGAGAGCCGCTGAGTGCCAACCGCGGTCGTACTAAAGTTACTGTAAGCTTGGTTCCATCACTTAATTATGTTAATGATGATTAAATGTTTTAAGTAATAGATAGGTACCTATGTGGTAACATCTTACATTTACATAGGTACATAAAAGGAATAAGGTTCAAATACGTAGTTAGTCTATACTTTACTCAATTATAATCTCCCATGCTCCTCCTTAAATTATGGTGTAATTTATAGCGGTAGGTAGAAGTTTTACGGCATACGGAGGATTTAAATGCTAAATTGCCTTGAAGCATGAGCCGTAAAATTTCTCATGCATATATAAGAGTCGTTCAAGCGTAAGTTCAAAGCACTCGTCGCTAAAAAAGTGTCGTTTAAAACACGGAAACCGATTGTAAAAGGGTTAAAGGAGACGGACGTCGCAATTTGCATGAATCTTTATTTGTCGAGTCTGCGTCGGGCACAGAGTGGGAAGCATTAATTAAACGAGCCACAGTAAGCCCTCGGTCGCAAAAGATTATTTTGTAATTTATTTTGATAATATATCAAATTGAAACAAGGTTGCCTATTGGAGCCTCTAAAATATATATTTCCCGGACAATTAATGACCACTCAGTTTTTTTATTGATAGTTCAATCTGTCCCAATTTTCACTATTATCAAAACGGCTCCGAATGTCTTTTTCTGCATTTACGATTTGAATAAAGACTGCATCATACGAGACTTATATCGATTGAATCTTTACTACTGTATGAATTGAATGAACATTATTCGTTTGGTGACAGGGATTCGGAAATTTCCTGATTTCAGTAACACGAACAAGCCTGTTTACGGGAGTCCTGGGGCCTCTTAAAGTATTGTTGTAGTATACAATAGTAACTGTAAATTTTTGACAGATTATGTACTGAGTTAACTATCAAAAACTGAGAGAAATATTATAAACAACTGCAAGACGGTGTAAATCGACAGTTCGTGTGATCGCTTCCATATTCAAAATGTACAATTGCACATCGGTTCACGTTAAAACCGTAATTATCGAGCAGTCCGTTTTATCGACTGAATAAGATTAATTACGATAGTGGGTAACAATAATGTGCTCATTACTTCATAATTATAGACAAGGTTTGCATTAAATACTTGTTTCGTTATAAATTCTTATACTAACAATGAATGATTAGGTGCAACTGTAAGTACTTATATCTTTATGTCTACATACTATGCTATGTTCATCCAATAGTTACCTAGCCTTATGACTTTGTCAGAAACAGAGTTTAATTACAAGCTACCATAATTATCTTCAATCTCTTAATTTCGTCTTAGATAACTTTACATAAAACAAAGCTTTCGACAAACATTCAGCTAATAGCTATCTTCAGGCTTCATTTTCTTCAGTATTATGTTTCTTAACTTAATCCTGTTTTTGACTTATAATTAGTTTCATTGTTCGTACTACCAACGCTTCCAAAATGTTATAATATTTTATTACTTTGGCCATCTCCCCTGACATGGTCCCGGTTTTCTGTAATAAATATGAATACAAAGGGGGTCAAGAAACTCTTAAATTAACTAGCTCTGTTAAATAATTTTAGTAAGATACGAAATAAGTATGCATAAATGTTATATTTCACAAAAAGGCTGCAAATACACAGTGAAAGGAATATGATGGGGCTGGGTCCTGTGCCCCAATGATAATGGTGGAGGTCTTCTTCTATTCTTTGTTACGTGCTTTATTGTGAATGATTCTTCTTATGTACTTTATAATATCACTAGCTGAAACCGCGACTATGCCCGTGTGGACTTTAGGGAGTTTACCCGAAAAATAGGTATTATGATTTTCCCGATTTCGTTATAGGTTTCGTATATACTTTCAAATGCATTTGGTAAAGAGGGGTTATTTTTATATTATAAACAGACACTTCAATTTTATTTATTTGTATAGAAGATAAAAATGCAGCTTTTTTGGCGTTATTTTGTTTATATTTTGTCTATATTACCTACTAATAATCAAGCTTAAACAAAATCCGAAATTGCAAAATTTGTTTACATACAGTCAGACTAGTTTCTATCCTAGCAACTAGAGATGAAACGGATAGTGGTTTGGCCGGATACCTGATAGCGAATATTCGGCCAGCTACCAGGCCGGAGCGCCGGATATCCGGCCACCGGATATCCGAAACCCTGATTGACCCAGATTATAAATTTTGAGTAATTAATAAAACCAATATTTTTGACGTGCGATTATTAAAAATAAACGGTGTCCATGTCCATATGTATCTATTGTGGTATGATTTGCCTTGTGTAAAATAAAGAGTACTTTTTTTAATTTTAATATCCGGCCGGATACTGAATTACTATCCGGTATCCGGCCGGATAGAGAATACAAGGCCGGATAAGCTGGATACCGGATAGTTACCGGATATACGGATAGTTACCGGATACCGGATAGTTACCGGATATCCGTTTCATCTCTACTAGCAACGTACGTATTTTTTTTTCTTCGTTAAACGACAACGAGGATGTGACCTCTGTGACTCCTGAAAATTGTCTATTATTTCAAGACGTTCCATTGCCTCGTCTTTAGTCAAGATTTCGAAAACCCAAATAGCATATTATTATTTACCTATAACCTGTGATATTTTATAGTAATGTTAATAAATAATTATTACTATCAAATTTCATATTTAAACATGTTAAATTAAAATAAAATATGACGTTTTATTTTTCAAAGCCCCGCTTATTTTACATAAATTGGGACGTTTAGATAGACGATCAGTTTTATAGAGACGAATTCAGATACATTACTACCGCTTATGACTAACTATCGCTTGTCATTGTCAAAATAATATAGGTTTCGGCTGTTAGCTGCAAGACCCACGTACCTAGATCCGATTATTACAAGCAAAAAGTTTTCTCAAAGTAGGTATGGAACTATGTAGAGATACGCTGCGACGGCTTACTTAAACTTTTTGTAGTTTTAGATATTACGTTAAACCTGATAATTAGACTTTTGTTTCTATAAAACTAAAGGTTTGGGGCCCGATTTTCGTTTGATAGACATCAATCTCTAATTAGAGATATGTCGAAACAAAAGAAAAAAATACGACCATTTGACGCTTCGTTTCGACATATCTCTAATAGAGATTGATGTCTATCACACGAATATCGGGCCCCAGATTATAATATTCCATAAATAGGTACGTAGATACTACGTAAAGCAAGTTCTATGAAGGAGAATGTACACGAAGCTCTTTAGTTAGGACTAGCAGCCCGTCCCGGCTTGGCACGGGTGGACATTTTTTTAAACTTTTGGGGTAAATAGAGCCTATGTTACTCAGAAATAATGTAGCTTTCTAACGGCAAAATAATTTAAAATCAGTCCAGTAGTTTTTAAGTTTATTCTTAATATTTATTTATTTCTCTGAACTCTTCTCTGAAACTCTGTTATTTTATTTTTATCATGTTTTATATGCTGTTTTTTATCCTTGTCCATAGCCTTTTGCTATTTTATTGTTAATTTTAAGACGAGTTTACTTGTTTGTCATCATGTATTTTAACTGACTTTTTAAATAAATTTTGTTGACTTTTTATTTATTTTCAATAAAAATAATCCAGGCTGGAGAAATTATTTTACACACATTAAACTTAAGACTAATTTAAAGAACTCTGACCCCCACATCAGAGGTGAGCACGTGGGCCGGGCCGATAGAGGTCCGGAATAAAAAAAAAAAAAAATTAAAAAATATTATAATATTAAAGTATAGATTACGTCTTTTGTTATATAAAAAGTGCTGTATCAAATACATCAACCTAATTGAAAGAGAAAGCCTATCTAACTTTACTTTCCGAATGGTTTGATAATTGGATATTTCCATCCTTCTAAATTTAATAATAACTTTGGATATTAATTTTATACTAACTTATTTAAACGTTAATTAACATGTTCTGAGACATATTTATAAAAAGTAGTATAGCATCGTTAATCCATGCCGGTTTTCATCAATATTAGAAGACGTGTTGCCTAAACATATATTTCAACTGGCAAATGCTTCATGTTTAGGCAACACGTATTTTTAGGAATCATATAAGGGCGTTGCCTATTGTTAGGTTAATAGATACTTACTATATACATTAACTATTTAAAGATTGATCATAAAAGCGTAATTAAATAAATAAGTATCTGTCATGGATCGTGCTCATTCCACGAGGCGTTTAGGCCTCATAGACCTAATTATTTGTCCTCTAGTAAGTTTCCAGTTCTTCCTTTAGTTACCTACGTCCTAAAAATATAAAAAGTTGAACTGTGAATTTTTATGCAAAATTATCTAATTGACTTTATTTTTATGCAAATAAGCTCGCGATTACGACCAAATCGCATTTATCTCGGAAACTGCCTAGCTTAAAATAATACACTTATTTCAACATAACTTATTATTTATATAATGATTTAGGTTACTTAATATTTAAAAGTAATAAAAATTGAATTCCTTATACTATTTCAATCACAGAACCTAAAGCATACTGCTTATGGTTTTTTACTATAGGTAATGTACATTTCAGTATATGTACATGATAGTAATTTTGTTAAAACCAAGTAATTAATACTGTAATTTAGTCCATGGTAGTATTGAGTTGTCATATCTTAACATACACTCAGAAGGACCTCTCAGATGCTACAGCTATAATATGAATTACATAGTACGCTAGCTACAAAGCTTAGTCTAATCAAACCCCAGCAGACCTTATTGTAGGCGACGTGGCCGAGGGTCAATTCCCAATATTGTAACTACTGAGGAGAGAGGATTACAGCGGAGCAGTAGACGCGGGCTTTAGTGGTTTACTGACCCAAGTAGCTGCTAATGAACCCAACACTCGTTTATTTACATCGCCCGAGAATTATTCTCACTATTTTCTAAATACCTAGAAACTATCTGCTACTGATCTACGTTATCATTCTGCCACATTTGAGCAACCTGAATTTGTAGCGTATCTGATATTAAAAGTATAGATACCTAAATATGGCAAAAAGATGTCAACAAAATACCCCGAATGGGTCACATGGTTGCTATGGCATATGTGGCCATAGCAACAATGTCTTATACGTACGTAGACGTCAAAGTCTCGAACTAAATTGGACGTGTAAAACTGTCAAATGCTCTCTCTTGATGTTATAACTTATTGGTAATAAAAAAAAAAAAAAACTTATTGGTCTTACATTTCTACTAAATAATTATGCAATTACATTTCTGCTGCGTTCATACAATGAGAAATAATATTTGGTACGAGAAATTTATTATTTGGATGAGTGTCCCTACCAGTGTACTGTCTACTAAACAAAATTTATCTAATAAAACCGTCTTTTAATATCTATAAAACGTAACAAAAGGGATCCTTTTGAGAAAAATTCGTTAAGATCATAAAATGTTTATTGCTTGGATTTATTATAAGAAAATATTGCGGCCCTCCCGACTCCCGTATTTAATTTTTTAATAGCTCCACATTCTTAACATTGTACCTTTTCATCAATGATATCAAATTCCTTACCGCTTTATATGAGAACAACGTATAGCTAGAACCCTATACTTATGATCACGTTTATAATATGATTTCCCTTTCTTTCAGGTACGACCTCTATGAGAAATGCTCAACGTAGGTAGGGACTGTGTGTGTCACTAAAATTGTATTTTAATGATAGGCAAAACATAGTAAACATTCGGTAATTTAATTACGGTATATACCAATGTGCAGTAAGTGGCAGTGAGTGAGTAGGTCATGAGTTTCCTGTCGTCGCTGGGTCAGTATGTGGCGGGCATGGCGGATAGCGTCGCGGGGCTGGCGCTGTCGCCGCGCCGCGCGCCGCCCGCCCGACACCGCTCCGCTGAGGAATCTCAAGCGCAGCAGCCGCAGCCGTCCACAGCAACTATGAGAGGTAAACCCCATTGGATTACTCATAAGGACTACATTTCAGGTTACGTAGAAACCAGCTCCATCGCCAGTAATTCGCATATGAAGTACAGCCTTAACAAATTAATAGAGGTTGTTAAGTTCTTAATAAATAATGTAAAGATCTTATAGGCATCCTTTTCTTTCTAACGGACCAAACTTGTAAGACCACTTTTTTGTTCAAGTTAGGTAATATAGTAGATAACGTTGGCCTCGGCATTTATTCCAACAGAACTTTGACTACAGGAGACAATTTTTAGAAGCTAACGAATTCTTAAATACTTACTTCCAAAAGTTACAATGTACCAGATTTAGAAAAGTCGTGATAACACTCGTAACTTTTTAAGAAAGTCTTTAACTTTGTAGAGTAGTTGTGTAAATTTTTTTTGTCATAGGTAGATACAAGCAAACCTATTAAATTATACTAATTATACGATAGAAACGTATCTAAATAGGTAGTTACTTACTTTGATTACTTGGAACATTTGCAAAAATACATGACTACGAAATGAGACGGGGGAAATTAATTCATCGTGAAGAGCAATCCCGCTCTGCGATGTCAGACATAGATTAAAAATAAATTAGAAAGCCGCAACCAAGTTCTGGAACTTGGAGTTCGACTTTGTGAGCAGATGGGATAGACGGATGGTCTAACTTTCTAGGTAATTTGTGTTTATTTAGTAGGTTTCCCTAGAGTGGTACCCACTGAGGGAGCTTCAGCTTTGAGTGCTCGGCGAAGGACGTTGGATTGTCTTGCGCCGGCGCCGCCGCCGCGCCGCGGGGGCTCCCTGCGAGTGCCGCGCCATCAGGAACTCCCAGAGAAACCCACCATGGCATTTTGTAAAAGACGTCTCTCCTGGCCAGAAGTAGACAATTCTGCTAACTCAGGGTGAGCATCAGTTGTTGTAAATTGTTGTGAACAAAAAACTAGCATAAGAAATAGTGGATAGTTACTACGTACCTACTTACTACCTAAAAACCCCAATAAAATTAGTATCTAATGGTTCTTGAACAATCTACGCTTTGTATTATTTTTTATTATGTAGCTAACTACCATTAGTATTTCCATTATTCTGCTCTTTCTATACTTACCTCTATTATTAACAATAATGATTATTTTGGTACATAACAAACACATTATTGGTTTGCGTGTTTCAATAATGAATATATGCGTTATTAAGAAACAGGTGAATTCTATTTAAATTCAGTATATCTTCATCGGTAAAATATATTTTGTTTGTCAATGGTAGGCAGATAGTAGATATATTATATCGAATCATGTGTAGTATAACTTTGAATAGAATACAGCTTTGTATGTACCTATCTCTTACGCCTGAGAGATTAATACAAAAATAAATGTTAGGTGAATAAGTAATACATTATTTATTTATTTTAACAAAATCCACAGCCCTTAAAGACATAACAAGTATTATATATATAATGTTTAGCTTACGGCCAATAAAAGATTTACGTTATATGGCTAAGATCCTATAAACTTGTCGAGTAGGTAATTATATGTAATTCCTAGTTGAGTTTTAAAGTAAAGCAATGTGTGTGCGTGTGTGTGTGTACGTGTGTGGGTGTGTGTGTGTGTGTGTGTGTGCATGTGTATGCGGTCTAAACATTGTCGTCCTGCAGAACTTTCAAAATATTTTTCTTGAAAGCCACAGCCAAAGCCAGATGAACTATGTCTCAAGAAGCACAAACAGAAACTGACATAGGCCAGCAGAACATTGTATAAAATTACCTTTTGTTTGCCACTTCTGTTTCGCACTTCTAAAGTTGTCGCTCAACAAAGCCATCAAGACAAATAATGATATTGGGGAAATCACAGGCCCTCGAAGGATATTAACGTGTTTCCACGGAAAGGGGAATTGCAAATTAGTGGTAACTCCTTGCGGCCCTGAGACGAAGCATGTCACGAATATAGATGAGTTTCCCCCTAAACCAAATAAGAAAGTAAGTAAACAACGGAGAAATGCCGCCGTCGGGATAGTTTTGGTCACGTTTGTCGCACCTAAACGAAATTTGCTGTGACAACTTATTTGGGATAAGTTGGGTGCCACCCTTAAAAAAAAATTCAAGTTTCTTTACAATTTCCACTGTGCTTAACATGAAATGTGTAGCTGAGCCGACAAGATTTCTCACTTGACACATGGGTACGGCTGGTGGTGGTACACTTTGCAAACCAAATATATTCAAAGGGTCTATGGTTTCTGCCTCTAGACGCTTAGGTGCAGCCGATTTTATATTTATTGCTGTACTACTGCCGCCTTTGTCTTACTTTGTCTCAGCACAGGCACTTGGTATAAAAAAAACATTACGATTTGTCATTAAGTGAATAAATTAAATTTTCTCAATAATGTAAATAAAAAAGGAACGAGCTAGATGTGTACCAACCTAACTTTAAGAGTCAGCGGTGGTTAAATAAATCGATTCAACAGCAGGGGTCTCATTTGGCACAATGAAAAACTTGATTAAAGCTGCGGGTGCCTTATTTATTTTGCCTCTTGAAAGGTAACCAATTTACTTGACCCCTGCGAAGTGAATTTGCTTGTTAGAGTATCCTCATCTACAGCTTAGTATTTATTTTACAATAAAACGCCGGGCGGTATCACAGTTACGTTACCTCGTGCACTTCCGTCATATAACTGAATAAAAGCAATTAAGCACGCCTAAGAGCGCATACCGTATACAACGGAAATTCAATTTGTTACACTCTTGACAAACTTTATCAATGTAGCTCACAACCTACAAGCAAACGATTTATATCAGTGAAGTATATAATTGTTATTAATATACCACTGAGCTATATTTGAAGTTTTTCTGCCTTTTCCCGTCCGCCCTTAGCAAGCGGTGGCGAGTTTCCCTAGTTATTAGCGTGGTAGCGCCCGAGGCGCCGACATAAGTTGACATGAGAGGTTTTCAATTAGATAAAAGCTGGCAACTCGGGTCGGATGAGGGAAAGTAAAATCACGGGATGCGGGGTAATGCGTAGGGTGGGGGAGTTGGAGGACAGGCCGAGCAGCATCGGCGCCGACGCGAGGGCACGTGCAAGGACGTGCAACAGGTCGCCGAATGACCCATTTACAATATGTTAATAATCACAATGTTGTATTCATTAATTTGCGATAATTACATGCCCTAATTAACATGCCATTTAATTTTGAACTTCAACCTATTTGACGAGCTTTTACAAACCAGCTCAAATTGTAAGCTTAATGTATTTTACTCAACTTGTAGGCACTAAGACACGATAAAGAGTCATGTACCTAGAAAATCTGCGTAGCCATGGGAATTATAAAGTAACCTTATATTTTCTATTTGCTGTGCCAGTCCTCAAAAATAATACTTGAAACAATTTCATGAGTATCATATACTTACAACTAAACCATATAAAAGTTTGATCAAGTCTTTGGATTTTCATAATATGATATTTTTATGACAAATATTCAAACCCAGTAGTTAAGAAACTATGACTGTAAGCTTTCTATAGTCTGTCTTTATTATCTACGTATTTGTAATGCCGTGAGGTACTCGGTAAAATGTTTTTTTTTAAATTATTGTTATAGATACGTTAGTTATATCACCCGATTTCCGTAGGGAAATAATATTTACAAAACTCATCCCTTCTTGGAAATGTTTGCACGATGAAAAATAATAATCTACTTATACTTCAAACACTAAAACGTTTGCTTACGAAATAAATATGAAAGGACACGTCGGTACATAAGTAATACCTCAACGATAGATACGTTTGAATAAATATATAAGAATAATATTATTATCGATGGAAGAACGGGAAAATGTCATGAATGGTTCACACTTCGCTTATGATGAGGCTGTGCCTGACAGACAAGAAAAATGTTGGAAGAGGGTTGAATAAATCGGCTAAACAATCCCCGTTTGGTTTATTTACCACAATATACGTAAATACAGGGTGGATGGCAGAAGTCCGAAATAATACTTTGAGTACATACACAGTAGCTCATACGTGGATGCTAACTATCATAGCTTTTGAACTATCTGAAGGTCTATCCTTTGAATATTTGTCATAGGTATCGTGTTTGGCCTTTGGGTAAATCCATAACGCTATTCAGCAGTATAAACTACACATATGCGAGGCAACTACCAATAATCACAAAACAGAACAGGCAAATGTTACATAGGACTCTAAATATTAAGAGTTATAGAATTTGACGACGAAAAAAAAGTTGGAAAAACATGGTCGAATTTCGATCAATTTTTTTACCATTCACTTGTAATTCCGATGGTGATGCAAACGTCAAATATTATTTCGGACTTTTGAAATATTCTGTATATGGAATACTAGCTGTGCCCGCGGTTTCACCCGCGCTTATGGTTACTGTATCGTAGCATGATGTTATAAAGTCTATAAAATCAAAATAAATAAATAACCTCCCTCAATAAATAGGGTATATGTACTGTATATTTTTGCGCTGTATACCGTATACAGTGCAAAAATAATTTCTGAAATCGGACTGATAGTTCCAGAGTTTAATGCGTTTAGCCAAACCAACCTACACTTCAGCTTTATAAATTATAATCGGTAAATTCAGGGTGAGCATTTAATTTTCGCAAAGAGATTTTAAAATACATAACAGTGGTGAAACAAGTTGTTTACTAGTGTGCTGTGTGACAATGGTTTTCTATCGTTACTGTCCTTTTAACCCAATTCTTGTTTTCGATGAGTTTCCGTGACATTAAAGCAATGAGATAGATAACCGAAACGGGGTGTCTGTTATGTAGTCAGACTTGACTGACATCTATCACGTCACACACCTGCATCAAAAGATAACGTCATTTATCTTTTGTTAAAGTTGAAAATAAGTTAGGGACGGAGATTCACCCGCAATCTTTATCACGTTCATCACGCATTTTTATTTATAAAGAGTTTTTATTGAATTTGTAGTTTGCCGATTTCTGCAATTCGATTCGATTCAATTCGGGTACTTACCCGCTCTAGTAGCAGGTAAAGCCATTCCTCATCTTATTCCATTAACTTTTATCATTTCATTGGTTTCGTAACAAAAAAAGTTAGGAACGATTCAAGTTACCACCTGCACATGTGTTTTATATGTTTTAGTTTCTCTAAATTTAAAGCTCTCCATACCCAATATGACAAGATGATCTTGGATTAAGTATAAAATAGTTCCTTATCTACCACGCACTGTTTAAACTGCCTTCTGTCGTTTCTCGAAGTAAAAATGAACCCCCAAATTTACAGGTTATTGATCTACAATGTTTTTCAGAAAACATTTTTGTCTTGAAAAGTGTCATTTGGGGGTAAAAGGAAGTATTTTTATTAGGCTCATCCACAATTTTTATTGGTTTTGCTTTAATAAAATCGGATTAAGATTGTTTTATATTTTGCTACAATGCCAAATGTACGTGTAAAGCTTGTTTTTCCGTCGGTTCGTATGAGAATAGCGAATAACTGGCCGTCACGCACATGTCAGGCTTTAATGATAGGACGACAAGCTCAAACTGCCGTCTCGGTATACCCTACCTTAGCCGTCAGTAGCACGCCCCTGCCAATTAAAGAAATCTCAGGCCTTTAACAGTGGGTTAAATGCATGTAAAGTATTATTTATTTTAGGACATATTTCTATCCAGTACCTTCAGTCAGGGGCCCGATTTTCGTTTGATAGACATCTCTATTCGAGATATGTTGAAAAAAAAAAAAAACGAGCAATTTGACATGTCTCGAACAGAGACTGATGCCTATCAAATGAAAATCGGGCCCCAGGTCTATAAACCTAAATATTTGATGTCACAAATACCTAGTCTATAGGGAACTGTATTGTGGTCTTGTGCCAGTAACATAAAGGTAAAATGATAGGTACTAGTATTTTATGTGTGAGGTCTTCCGCCATCTTTATCACGTTTATCATCCATTTATATTTATAATGTGTATTTATTGAATTTGCTCTTGCTATTAATTACTTGACACTGGCTGAAATACCCGCTAATCGCAGGAGGAGCCATTCCTCATCTCATACCATTGAATTTCATTATCTCATTCATTTCATAAAAAAATAGAAGACACTAATGTCGTATTATTATGTAGTTTTTCGTGACATTTTGTGCAATAAAGATTATAATTGTGATGTAGGGTGCAAGATACAGACGGATCGTACTTCGAGAGTTTCACCGCGCTGTCCTGGCGGCAAGAGAACAGGCGGCTAGCTGCGTTGCGGCTGGCGGAGGCCCGAGCTGAGCGCCCGCCGCCAGCGCCACAGGACCTTGGCCTACCCAGCGTCTCGGCACAACTGTCCCACAAGGAACACGAACATCTCTACACAGAGGTATGCAGTTTATGTTAGAGTAAACTAACCATAGCCTGCAAACACACAAATTGTTAGAGTTTCTAGATCCTTAGGCATAAAGTGGAACGACTCATGTACTAAATAAATAGTCGGCAAAACGTTTCTATGAGTTCATCTGCAGTTGACATTTGACGTAAATTGCAAACATCATATTCAGGGGTAAGCATGGAGTAAGCCATTCCAATTTGTGGCGTCTGTCGCCTCTGCCAGTTGTTTGGCTTCAGGCTACCCTAATTTGAGGGTAAATAATATTTTCACAGATCATCTGGTTCAGACGGCAGAGTCTGTTTATTTTACACGATCCATCTGGTTACTAACTACTACTGTTAATTTGATTAGACCAGACAGCTTATTATTTTATTTTTCTGCGTTCCAACTCTTAGATAATGTATTAATATATAATAATGGGTTATGTTACTTACTACAGTAACTACATAATAGCAACGGGGCGGTATTCACTAAGTTACTTTCTTTATTGAAAATGTGAGCTGAATGATAGAGACATGGTAGAGGTGACCGAATAAAGTACGGGCGTGCGGGACCGATCGTTACTTACTTTACCTACACACTGTGTAGTGTACCTACATATCTAAGTACTATAGTCTATTCATTTACTTCATATAACCCTGTCTTTGTACAAAGTGTTAGGTCGGGATCATACCTTCATCTAAAATATTAAATATGGATACAATGTTGTCTCGGGCATCTGATTCCATTGTGTATTCAATTTAGACCTGATTAATAAGTAGACCCCGACAGGGGATCGTACTAAAATAATCAACATTATGAGGATTTTAATTGAAACATTAACATAATATCGACGGGTGACAGGAAAAACTCACTAAGTACAAAAAATAAGAAGATAAAATGTCTAAGATGTCTGTGTAAGTGAATAAAATCATCTTTCCGGAGCGTGCATACATTCCTTCACGTCATCCATTTTTCGTTAGGGACTCTACCGTAAAGAGGGAGGTACTTTATGTGTTTAAGGTTCTAAGGTCGCACGTGTGCACGCTTTACTTCACTTGATACCAACCGTAGTTGTTTTTTGTTTCAATATTTTGAGCTAAAATATAATACAAGGACCGAAACACCTGTCGCTTCCAATAGGACCTTGATAAAACTTTTCTTATTTTAAAGATTAGGTAGGTAGCCTCTTGTATTACCCACTTCATGGTAAATATGTAGCATAGGTAGCATTTAAAAAATATCTTCATGTCATTTCAGAGGTCATGACAACCAGTAGGTAAAGATTTTAGCCATATACTTTACGTATCTATTTTTTCATCATGAAATATGTTTGAACCGAGAAGCAAACCAGTGCATGAGGATTGGTAAAAAATAAAACAAGAGCTGAACAAAAAACAGCCTGCATCCATCGCAACATTCGCAACTACCGGCACGATTTTTGAATAGCTTTTTTTTTTACTAGAACTAAACGAATTTACGTAATAGGTACTATACCTTTTCATTTCGTTTTATAGATGTGGTCATGTTACTACTTACCATGAATACTTTATTTTTAGGGTTTCGTACCTAAAAAAGAAATAAAACGGAACCCTTATAGAATCACTTTGTTGTCCGTCTGTCTGTCTGGCTGTCAAGACCCTTTTTCTCAGAAACTCGTGGAGGTATCAAGTTGGTATTTGTATTTTGTAGTTAGTTTGTATGGGGACACTAGTATACCAACTGCAAAGTTAAGTTTGTCTCTCTTTCCAGTTTATCTTTTCTTTAGAACAATGTTTGGTGCTTTCATAGGTACGGAAGCCTCGGTTCGCGAGTCCAGCTCGCACTTGGCCGGTTTTTTATTATTGCATCTATAAGTAACAATAAGACCATAAAATATCATTCCTTTAGAAAAGAGATCAACCGTGCAGTTTCATGTCTATTCTTCTCCATAGGTATAGTGTTACGAATAGGTAGTTGTCCTTTTATTTTATTGACGATTCACAAGTGTATTCGTTTCTTATTTTAATACATCAGGTGTTGTACTGCATTGAAAATGCTGTCGGGGCTCCGGCTCCTGACGGTCAGTTCGCTGCTTATAAAGAAGAAGTCATCGAGCATGCTCGGCGCGCGTTCAGGGTCCCCTCGGAGGCGCATGGTCGCGCCCTAAGGGCAGCTGGCAGTGAGCGACCTCCTACCGTCGTGCTAGGCTGCACGGTCCTTGAAGCCGATGGACTTGAAGCCAAAGATGCTAATGGTCTGTCTTTTTTTTTCAATTTTGTAAAGAATACAAAAAAGTCGTCAGTGGCAAAGACTTACAAATCGTATCTTCGACTGTAATGATAACAGGATATGAACAAGTTCCTTGAACATTATTTCAGTGATTATTGGGAGTGACCTTTGAAATTAGTTGTGCCGTAATTTCATATCATAAAATAATAAATGGCGTACCTACTACTTTGCACTTACCTCAATTAGGTGACTTGCAATATAAGTATTGTAAGTCCTAATTACTTTAAAAGTTCGAGATAGCCCGTCAAATTTCTACGTTCTTCGTGTTGTATGTAACAGTACGAGTGCTGTAGGAGCGCAGGTACCTACTGAGTAGGACCGCGTTAATCCCCGCGCACACTAGGACGTCAAAAATCGAGCGCACAGATTTTTAGCCAATACCAAAACGAACTGTATTGATTCATACAAAAAGTTATTTCTTTAACGAAATGACATTGACAGCGTCAGCGGATTTTGACGCATGAGGGCGTGACTTTTGACACGGATATTCAATATTTATATTTATACTAGCTGACCCGGCCAACTTCCTACCGCCTTAGAATTACATACGAAAGCAGCGCCACCTACCGGGTCCAATTGTGAATCTAAACCATCCAGGGTGCCACCCAAACGCATACAAAAAAAAATCATTCAAATCGGTCCAGCCGTTTAGGAGGAGTTAAGTGACATACACACGTACAGAAGAAATAAATATATTAAGATTGACAGTGACACGTAGTTCGTGTAGGCAATAGAACAAATGTTGACACGCGACTTTGGACGCCCCAGTATGCGGGGGCTTTACGCGGATGTGAATCTCCCCATAATAGAATTCGCTTGTTGCTCACATGTCGGCCTTCTATGTGTCCTAAATCATATTCATAAGTGATGAGTGTCGCCTTGAATAAATTCTCGACTCGCTGAGACTCCCCTCGGCTGAGTCACCTGGCCTGACATTCTGAACATTTATTATAATAAATATCTCTAATGTGTCGAGAGATATTCTTGTTTTTTTTCTTCATTTTCTTTATGATGGGGCACATAATACCGTACATTATGAGCCATTTGCGTTCTATTCTTGTGAAATATTTTGTCATTATCACATAAAATATAGTAGGTACTTACTTGTTAGGTAGTTATACTTTAACGACGACGTCATCTTATTCCATTTTATTTCATTCATTTTTACATTACATGATTGCACCGCCACGCAAAGCTGTCTACCTACCTCTATATTTTTATTTTTTGCAGTGAATATTTGCAATAAACGTAACAAACGTTACATGAAAATTAAATTGTGTAAAAATGAATGAATGTGTCGACTAGTGAGCCAAGGATGTTGACAGCAGCTATGCTGGCAACTATATTCAATTACGCGCAAGCGACGGGCGGCTGGGAACAATAGATACTGCCGAGCGATCGCAAAGTAATCCGCGAACGCCACTCGTAATACCGTCAAATGTGTATTGAAATTCTGAAAATGACACGTTTGTTATCATTTTATGATAACAAACGTGAAATTTTCAGAACAATTTTACCCTGAATACTGTTCAATGATTTCCATGTACGTAAGTACATAGCTAGTAAAAGCAGCAGCAGCAAAAACTTAGCTAGTAAGAGTTTAAAAAAAATCAAACCATATCTTTGTACCAACAGGTTTGCAACAGCTAGTACAGTATTCAATTAAGTATTACGATCCATACACATAGCGAATGGTGCGGTAAATTTTAATGTTAAAGCAAGTTCAATATTTCGTAAAGATAAAAACTAAGTAGAGTCTAGTCAAAATTTTAGAATCTTTTTGTAAGGACTTTACCAGAATCCCTAGTCTAGCACAATATCTGCCAATAATACCCACACGTACTTTGTGTCAAATATACATGAAGATTAAATTTCTGTTGTAAAAGTCACGCCCCTAAGCTACCAAATTCGCTCGCGTTGTCAATGTAATTTCGTTGAAAAATGAACTTTTTGTATAAGTCAATAAGTTTAGATTTTGACAAATAATTCAACGCGCGTATTTGTATGCCTTACGCTCAAAATATGGTAATTATATAAGTCACGTGATTTTCATGCATACAATTAACCTTTTAATTATTCATTTTAATAATTTATTTCAGAATTTCATGACCAATTTTTATTTATAATGTTGTATTTATGAAATTGTTATCTTGGCTCAGGGGCTTGTGATATATTGTTGTAAAAATAACTTTGCCAATATACCTTATATATTCAATGTAGGATTCAGCGATCCATACTGCATGCTGGGAATACAGCCGGCCTCGTTGCCTGCCTCGCCTCGCGCCTCAGAAGACGAAGGCAGAAAACACGGTTTCCGACTGAGCTTCAAACGTCGGGATGGCCGGCAACAACGGGATAGTCTAGGAAGACTTCCCGCCAGATACATTCGAGCAACCAGCGTTAGACCACACACGCTCTCACCCAAATGGAATGAGACTTTCAAGTTGTAAGTAGATTAAATAGAATCGGTAATATTTGTAACTGTAAAAAAAAAATACTAGAACAGGTTACCAACTCTACTTGGTTTAAAGTTTTGATATTAAATGTGATATCTTCAGAATTCAAACTCAACACGAGTCTCGACAACCTCGAGAGACTTCTCGTATGCAAATGCAACAGTAATATCTTGCAAACGACCAATTCAATATTTTGTTACTAGAATAATAAGAAGACGTTTACGTACTTAGAAACTTCGTCTAAACTTTAATTGACAACACTAAAATATCGCTTTCTTGCTTATATTACAACCATTTTGTTGTTTTGTTAGCTGTTCTGTTGTAACCGTTCACTTCTGCACTTAATCATTTTGTCGGTGAAACATATAAATATATCGAAGTGTTTGATTAAAGTTTTCTACATAGCGATATAGATGATATATCATCGGACGTGCTCCACTTGGACATTTGGGACCACGACGATGAGAGTTCAGTACTGGACGCCGTCTCGAGACTTAACGAGGTCCGAGGCGTGCGAGGCCTCGGCCGGTTCTTCAAGCAAGTATGCCAGAGCGCCCGACAAGGCAGCCAGGATGACTTCCTCGGTAAGTCTACTGCTCTCTATGTCGGATCGCGGTCTAACTTCCAAGGTCGTCTGTAGGTACACGTTAGACTGGTACTTTGCGAGTATACTTAGTTGATGTATTCGGATAGTGCATCACTTTCGTGTAAGCATAGATTAATAATGTTCTATCCTAATTACTAATAGAAATCTTTCTTTAAACCCGTCACCTATCTAAATTTAAGTGGAGAAAAATGGACTCGGAGTACAGGAATACAAGAATCGATCTATTCTATCTATCATATTATTTTTCTACCTTCTACGAAATACAATATTGTGTTTTTTTGGTATTGTAATCTTCTAAAAGGTTCCTTAAGGGATGTATACATGTCGCATGTTTGTATATACTCTCCAATGCATAAACCGTATTGAAAGACAGATGGCTAAACAAATAGGAGCGTTATTTGTTTTGTTGTCGAGGAGTAACGACTTGAAAAGTATTCCCGAGGGGCGGCGGCGGCGGCACACACGCCATCTCGACCCGTGTACATATGAGTTTACTTAGCGCTGAGCACGTTAAGCTCACCACGTGTTTATCCTTTAGATTTTACTCAGCAGTTAGTCGAATGTGTACACCATATAAGGTGCTTTCTGAAGCCCGTAACTTCGTCGCATTTTACACACTAACCCCAGAATTTATCAAAATTTAAATCCATCTATAAACTATCTACAATGGCATTTTCATTAGATAAGCGATCAGTTGAAATGGGATGTCCTAAAGTTTAGTAAATTTTCTGAGGCCTAAATAAGCCGACACTTGACTTAATTACTAAGCATAGTTTGGACACAAACAATCTTTTTTTAAGGCCCACGCTTCGATTAAAATTAAATGTCATACAATTTTAAATTTTAAATATAGTATGAAAGTTAATTGTAACAACTTTTATATCATTAACAAGATATACAGACTAGATTAATTAATTGGTAGTTAGAGACCTAATGAATATGCGTGATGAAATAGTTCGACGAGGAAGGATCTAATTATGTATCTAATATGAGTCAATCAATCAGACGGCTGCAGGGCTTCGCGAAGCAAATTGAAAAGCGAGCGATAAATTGGTAGAGATACCTACTAAGTATTGTATTCTATGTATGGATTACACGTCTTGGAAGCGGCATACACAATATTTTCAAACTCGATATTAACCAATAAGTACCAATACATTCATACTATCGTCCTTCAGTTATTAACTTTGTCTTGTTACGAACCAGCGAATTGAATACCGTCCGAGTCATGCAAAATAATTATTTCTATGCGTTGTTATTCTGTCAATAAGATAGAGATAATTATACAATGAATCGGTATTAATTACTTACCTATATGTTGTTGTATTGAGAATTTGCCCCAATTAATCCGTTGAACTACCGTATTTATTCAAGCGAGTGTGGTTGGACCCAAAAGAACAACAAAGGGACTGTGTAATTTAGCTGACAAATTAGCATTAAGCACTCGCACGGTTTTATTTACTTTGCTCAAACTAGTTACTTTTAAATTGTATGTAGGTGCTTTTGTTTAGTGTAAACTTTCTGATCGCCTCAAATGCAAACTGGTCCTTTCGAGATGATGTAACTTTTCAATAAAGTCTTTTTTTATTGTAATAAGTATGTAAGTAATATATTTTCGATATTATAACGTCGTAACCGATATAACGAGGTTTGGTAAAGGCTATAATAGCCAGCTATATTCATGTGTCCATCGTCATACATCAATGTTTGTGTAATGTGATATTCACTGGAACGCTTTCACGTATCTTATTATAACATAGCAACACGTTTTATTATCGCCAATAAACTGTGACGTCATTCAAATCCCAAATGATTACAATAATACATCATTACGCCTAAATTCCCCGAGAGGGTAGTGAGAGGTGTGCCGCAATACACCTATCTATCTATCTATCTATCAGCCAGGGACGTCCACTGCTGGACATAGGCCTGCCCCATAGATCGCCACAAATTACGGTCTTGGGCTTTATGCGCCCATCGACTCCACGTATCAATACACCTACACTTGATCAACGTATTTTGGAGGTTTGGTGAACATAACACGCTTTTAGGGTTCCGTACCTAAAATGAAAAAAAACGGAACCCTTATAGGATCACTTTGTTGTCCGACTGTCTGTTTGTCTGTCAACACCCTTTTTCTCGGAAACTCGTGAAGGTATCAAGTTGAAATTTATAACAGAGTCTGTCTGAGCTCCCTTGGTGCCCTAAAAAAATCAAACTTCTAGGCTAACGCAATCAAAAGATACGGCGGTTTATGTTGCATTTTCAGTAAATTTGCACGGAAACCAAAAACCTAAAGGGTACTTCCCATTGACCTAGAATCATGAAATTTGGGAAGAAATAAGGTCGTATAGCACAACTAAGGAAAAAATCCGAAAACTGTAACATTATTGTTAGATTTTTTTTTTTTGTAAATACAAGCTTATTTCGTTACTTTGTATGGGGACGCAAATATACCAACGAAAAAGTTAAGTTTGTCAATCTATCTAATTTATCTTTTCGTTAGAGTAATGCTTGCTTTTACAGTTTAGGTACGGAAGCCTCGGTGCGCGAGTCCAGCTCGCATTTGACCGTTTTTTTTTTAAAACGTGCAGGTTTCCTAACAACGTTTTCCTCTGCCGTTTGGCAATTGGTATTCATTATTATACGAGTAGGTACACGGCCTAAATATGATTTTTCTGGGGTTTTTGACTTCATAAAGTGAATTGTCTAAGTAAGATTACAGGCCGTCTGACCTTCTGCCGCACCTGCGTATCCATCTCAGTCCTAAAACCCTGTTTTACGGCGTCGTCATTTTCAAATCCCTTCGAGGTAACCGGCTGAAATACGAGTTTGCCAAAAAATTTGATATATTATGATTGATGGATGAGTGCGTGACATTATTTATTAACCAACGGACTGCGGCTGCGTGGTTACCTCTACCTATTTGATTTTATCCCCTGTGAATTATATTCGATTGTCGATTAGGTGTCGCCGATATGAATTTAATACTCTTCGGAACATTGTGTACCTTCTGAGAGCGATGTTTTGCAACATATAGCTGCCGTACGATGTTAAAAAAGCCGTTAAGTGTCATTTTTGAAAATTTTAGTTATATTTACTAAACGAAAGCGAAACATTTTCATTATCGGTGAGTCTTGGTCTTCATTTTCTAACATTTATAGTTATTAAGATACATAGAAACCAATCTGTGTGCCAGCATACTGTCTACGAGGCGCAATTTCTGCATTTTTGCTTGTAGCTCAAAATTGGGTAAAACTCACTGAACGGCTTTTTAGGCACAGGACAGCATATACTTAATTAGTGTGAGGTAGATACATTATAGTCGTCCATTATACATGACGGTAATCTACAGTAGCTATCACAATGCTCTAGTGAATTATAATTGAAATTAATAATTTACGTGTGTACTAAATTTAGCTGAGAGTTACTTATTGTTAGTTATTAAAATCATATAATGATATTCAACAGTGTTCTATGATAGTATTGAATTTAATTCAAAAGCATCATCACACTATCTTTGATATGTATTTGTGTTGGCTGGCATCGAGCCAGGTTGAATAAAAGTACTGCGTAAGTACCTTTAAAGCTATAATATATTTAATGCGTCAATTTAATTTGCTGTTGCTTTTTGCAACAAATATTCGCAAACATATTGAGATTTGGGACGGCGAAAATAAAAACAAACCTGCTTTGAAGACCTCTTCACATCGTAACTTTGAAATGGAAACATAAATTTGTTAACGTTGTAAATTGGAAAGATTTAAAAACATACGATGTTTTATGATGATTGCTTTACGCATTTGCTGTATCTACCTATACAATGTGATTCAGCATGGGTATATCTACTGACCCTTAACATATTAGGCGTTACAATAGGTTAACGTTTATATTTAGTCAGAAATTAGTTTAAATATCTATGTGTTATCGCAACACTGCTTTAAAATTATCTGTTAGTATTGGACTCCCTGTCTTCTAAAGATAAATGCAACAGAAAAGAAAAGGAACATAACTGAACATGCGCAGGGTTTTTAGCCAGAAGTGAACATTTATATAGAACTGCATGTTTGAATAAAAACGATAACTATTATAATGAACTAATTCATTTCTTTATACTCATTTCGTTAATGGATTACTCTGTGTTCAGGTTGCGTGAACGTCCCTTTGAGAGAGATACCCTCAACTGGTGTAGAGGCGTGGTACAAGTTGGAGGCGCGCTCGCAGAGGTCTTCAGTCCAGGGTCGCATCCGTCTGAGGCTTTGGCTCTCGGCTCGCGAGGCGGGCCGCCATGACGATGACAACTGGCAACAGGTACCTTTATAAACTGTGCCCGAATTTTGTAGATAATCCAACCTTTTTGGACTTAAGAAGCATCCTTAGTATATCCCAAGTTCTACGCCTAACATAGATTGGTAGCTAAGTAAAATTGTTACGTATATACACATACTAATCTGACTTACTTACTCTTAGTATAATTACTAGATATTACTTACTATGATTGATCGCGTGACTGTAGGTGCAATCACTGCGATGTAATCGTCGAATGGGTTTCACAATGAAAATTACTGTTGCTTAGACAAAATTCTGAATAAAACTATATATATTTCTTGTGGTTACTTTTTGTCTTGATTAAATTGGCGCGGGTCTTATTTAACTTTTTGTGGCAGACTCGACGTTATTACGTGGTTGATATTTCTGTAATCTGGGGATTTTTGTTTTTTTTTCTCAATTACAAATTTACCTATTTTTAGGTGATATCTTTATGAATGAAATATAAAATGGTAACTATATAATACTTTTACAACTCAGCGATCTCTTAGGTACTTTTGGACAGGATATAGTTATCAAAATATTTTATATTACCTAGGCAAGTTATTATCCAAGTTTATTATTATTTATTTACTTAAGTCAAAGAGTTAAATTACTAAAAAATCTATTGACATACATGTAAACTATACCGACATGTACCGACATATAAACTAATTCCGTTTGTACGACAGTCATTTAATTTTACGTACTCGTAGGTATTTTACACAGCAGCAAATCCTTTACTGCTCTACAATGAATTCTGAATCTTATTTTCCTTTCAAAGGAAATATAATAATAAAACTTCCGTATCCACACAAAACAAACCTTATTTACAAGGCTATTGTGCTCCGTATGTTGAGGCAAACGGACGTGAAATCGAAAACCGAAGCACTTTTCCATCCGAATGGAATAGTACAATTCAGCGCCGTGATTTTTTGCTTGCTTCGTTTACTATAATTTTATACTCGAGCTCCTCAGTTATTAATAATTTTGAATGGTACCTCTGTCCTGTAATTGGTACTATAATAAATGAAAATGCCAACGTATAGTTAGTTAAACCGATATAGATATACCTTCTGTTAATCCGCTGACCCACTGCACCGTACATAAAAGCATAAAACATTTTATTGGCTTTCTGCAACGAGCCATTAGTTATAGGATGGTTATATGTATGTAGCGCGGCTTTGTGAGCGAGTATAACGCTATTGTAGGGGACGAGCCGCGTTTCGGCCACGCTCCATCGCCCGTGTTGTTATTTTGGATCATATTGCCTCTTTTATTTGCTTAACAACCCATAACCAATATATTTATCAGCTGAAATATTTTTTTATTGTTAGCAAAACTGGTATACATATTACATTATGCTGCACATCAATCGCAATCGTTAAACTAGAATCAAATATAGGTTTTAACAGAGTTGTACATCTACGAATCCATACCTACCATAATAACTCGAATAGTGTGTGAAGCAAAGCTTGTCAAAACTTCAAAGCAACAGCTTAGCCGAACTGGGTGGAAAGGATGGATCCCTTAAATTTGCATTTAAGAAACTCTTGAGATCTCGATAAAGATTTTCCCAGTATCTCGATAACGTATTCAAAGTATTCAGTGAGTGAATCTCGCTTTTGGCCCACGCCACCTAATCAAGTGAGCGAGCGAGTAAAGTGAAATTGCGATTATACGATAAATCTAATTCATTCCTCATGCCTCATAGGTGCTTTTTAACCGACGAAAAAAAAAGGAGGAGGTTCTCAATTCGACGCGTATATTTTATTTCAATGCGACTTATTTTCGTTATACCAATTTTGGCGATTTCATAATATTGTTTTCTTATATTTACGCGAATACTATACATTGAAATAAAACTATTTTACGGATTCTGATCGGACCGCAAACAACAACTAAATATGAGAGTACCCAGTTATTAACTATGACATCAGGACGTCTAACACCTCAGTCCCCCCGTGACCATGGTTGCTGTAAAGCAGCCGAAACGTCGGGAAAATTAAATAGTAAGTAAACGCGATAGAATCCGTAAAATAGTTTTATTTCAATGATTTCATATTAGTTTTTAAAATCTCACATATAAAGTCAGCTCTATCTGAAGTTTCTTTACCAAAGCAAAATAATAATATTACGTTGTATTACAATAACAAAAAAAAATCGGACATAACAGTCATTCCTTCTAGTTTCGACCCCGTTGTTGGAAAAGTTGTAAACTTTTCTGTTTCCAAGTGACACGAGTTATGAACGGGCTCCTAAATATTTTCACGATTATAAAGGTCCGTCAACACGAGCGTCTATTCGGCGTACTGCTAGCCCACGAGGTGGAAACGGCAGGCGGCGCCGCGGCAGCCGACCCTGAGGGTGAAGCGAGCGCAATGTGGGAGGGTGAGCTGTGCGGCGCTGCGCAGACGCTGCTGCACCAGCACGCCATACAGAGTGACATGAGCGCCTTACAGGCGGCCATCGCGCGCTTCGCGGCCGCCTGCAGGCTGAACAGTGACGCACCACTTGACCCTAAGTATGTCACGTAAATACGATAATTTTCGCAGATAGCATGTATTTCACAAATTTTACATATGTCTTTGCCACGAAGATATGGGTAGGGACTAATTATATGCTCCGAATCCTATATTTCATATTCTGTTCTGTTTCATAGAATGTGTTCAGCAGCTATGTTAGAATATAAAATGCATTTATTTTTCATTAGAACACAAAATAAGATACGGGTAATTATTAATATAGAATACTTAATACCGGTGGAACCCAAGTCATAAAAGACATAACTTGTAACTTTATCACCGTACTACTTGTACTCAATGTACAACTGTACTGTAAATCTTGAGTGATGGCTTCTAATGATTTGATAGGTACATGTACAAATTGCTCACCGAGTTGGAGCGAGCGTGGTGTGCGTGCGAGGCGATAGCGGGCGGCGGGAGCGGGGACTCGGGCGCCGGCGCCTCGCGCGACGAGGAGCGCTGGCTCGCAGACTGCTTCTGCGAGTTCGTGGACCGAGCGCTCCACCAACTGCGCCTGCACAGGGACCTGTATCCGGTGCTTCATCAGTACAGCCTTAATAAGTGAGTTATAGTTATGCATTTTCAGGAACCACTCAATCTCGAGTTTCGAAGATAAGATAATAATCAATTTTAAAAATTGCTTGTGTATAATTTTTATAGTGTCAGTGGTCTCGAAGTCAGTTCTAGTGCTTATAGTTAACGTAGGTATAAAGCTTTTCGTTGCAGACATTAGTAAATAACTGTTATACAGCTGCTGATGCAATAAATAGAGCGAAGACTACGCGTGAAAACTATCTATGACAAATTGAAAACCGTTCTAACTTTATTCACTCTTCTTTCCTCGTGCAATCCATTCTTCTTTGGAATAATCTTCCTCCTGAAATTAGGATGGCAAAGAATCGTTTCGCCTTCAAAAAGGGAACTCGCGAACACATAACTGAAAACATGTTAGCAGAATCATCTCATTAGTATAGTATGTATTTATCTAACATATATATATTTAACATATATATTAGTCTATTATATATAAGTATTTGTGTATCGTATACGTGTGTACGGTGAAGGAAAACATCGTGAGGAAACCTGCACGTCTGAGGGAACTTGTCTAGTTCTCGTTAGATGTGTGAAGTCTGCCAACCCGCACTAGGCCAGCGTGGTGGACTATGGCCTGAATCCCCCTCGCATTGAGGAGAGGCCCGTGCCCAACAGTGGGACGTTGAAAAGGGCTGTAGTAATGTATCGTATTGTATGTAAATTATATATCAATGTCTAAAATTATTTCTAACATATTTTATAGTGCACCTAACTGGTTTTCTCTGCATCACCCTAAGGTTGACTGGTAGAGAATGCCTTTGGCATTAAGTCCGCCTTTGTACATCTTCGTGCTAAAGTCTTAATAAATAAATAAATTAAACCAAAATACAACCTAAATATTATGAACATCCAAAAAGTGCAAATATAATTTCTATACAGCTATTTATTAAGTACTTATCACCGAAATTGGCTCGTGCGGTGGGCCCCAAGTTTGTGCACAAATCATTAAAGTGTGAACAGTAGATATTTCTACGTCACGCGCAAATCATTTAATGGAACCCTACCTTTACCTGCAGGAGTGATTAAGTTACCTGTGTCGGTTACACCGCATCTCCACAAGTCGCTATGTTATATAGAAGGTATATTCTTTCACTCAGTGAAACCCTATCCTAGCTCGTGCCGGGATGAGTTGGCCACCTCTGTTTCAGCGTAGTTTCTTAACTTTGTCTGATATTCAACTTTGTCTAGTTACATAAAGTACTCTTTTTTCGCTTAAATACGGAATACCCGACCAAACGCTGATGTAAACTGCTGAACATAATATAGTTGTTTTAGTGTAGAACTCTTAAACTCTTAATTACGCTATAGTTACATTTTAAAAGTCTTCCATTATTTATGTATACGAGTGGTATTCTTAGAGCGGATTAGAAATTCTAAAAGAAATAAAAAATAAAAATGCTTACCCATACACAATTTGTTAATTAGAGCTGTGCTCTTTCTGAATTATAATGAATTATAACTGCGGATAGGAACGAAGTAGAATTTAAATAAAGTCATACAATCACTATTTTTAGTATACCAACTGAATTTCTGTTATTATCCAAGATTAACATTTTACATTTAATGAGGTGCTTAGTATATAATTAACTAAGACGATGTAATTGATTATGTTCAACAACCAGGCTGCGAGCGGTGTGGCTTTGAAACAGTTAATTACACTTAACCGCAGTGTAATGTAGCTTAATTATTAATTTATACATCGTCCGGTGGCTACTTTTTTCATAGAAACACCTACCCAAGTAGGTATCTATATTATTTATTAGAGTGTATGAAAACTGTTCAGTTTAACAATACAAGTATTTACTTTTCTTTGCTACGAGTACACGCGTCGTCGCTATAACTTTAATCTCTAATCTTCACCATTGTTATTTATCGTAGCGTTCGTAGCGCTGTAGCGCTACGAATAGTGCTATGAGATTTGAAACAAAATATCTTCAAATAATTTCAACTGACACTGAAATTGTTTATAGTAGGTAAATAATTCATTAAAGTATTTTATATATACCTAAGAGTGATCCTTTTAATTTGTCACTTATTTTCGTCACTACCATATAGCAAAACTAATCTACCTATTTGCTTATAACAATAGAAAATCAATTGTGTCTAAAAATATTGTTTTGAAGAATACAAAAGCAAGTTATTCCCTGAATCTAACAATATCTATTAACAATTCCGAGAAATGTTTGTTCAGTATCTTACGCTTTGATTATCTTTCTATCAATACCGATTTCACAAATAGGTCTTTAATGTCATGTTTGGAATAACTTCACTTCGCCAACTGTTGCTTCATTGTTCTAAACTAACTATCGTTGGGAAGAGGTAGTTGTTTACTTAGATGTAAATTTCTTTAAATGGTATGATATTTGGCAGGCTGGAGTTTTTGTTGCGGTGTCTCAGCCAGCTTTCACAAATGAAGGCGTTCTGGCGGTGCTGTCCCTTCAACAAAGAAATCAGGCAAGTTTATTATTTTACAGTTCAATGAAAGATTATGCTTATTAGGGTTCCGTACCCAAAGGGTAAAACGGGAACCCTATTACTGAGACTTCGCTGTCCGTCCGTCCGTCCGTCCCAGACTGTATCTCATGAACCGTGATAGTTAGAGAGTTGAAATTTTCACAGATGATGTATTTCTGTTGCCGCTATAACAACAAATACTAAAAAACAGAATAAAATAATTATTTAAGGGGGCTCCCATACAACAAACGTGATTTTTTTGCCGTTTATAAAGATATTTGTACAGAACCCTTCGTGCGCGAGTCCGACTCGCACTTGGCCGGTTTTAATAATATATGCCGTTGCTTATCGCACAGTTTATGAATATGGTAATTTCAAATGTTTTTAAGTTTTTATGCCTTACATCTAAGATACCTAATTAGACTAGCAATTTACATATACATATTATGTGTACCTATTATGAAATATCGAACAGATTTCCCGCTACAATACAGAAGGCCAATGGAGCACTTACTAGCAACTAAATTAATTACAATTATATTTATTGGTAGCTCAACGCAAAGCGTCAACTATTGTATGTTATGTCCATACAGTCGTATCGTACACAGAAATGTTTTAGTAGAATCAATTGGTCTGTCTATTGGATTGAACTCATTCGATTCGGCAGCTCTTCAAATACAATACCGAACAAATATGACCTGAACGACGTATTAACCTAAAGGTCTGCCCATAGATACAATTTTATCCGGCACAATGCGAGAATCTGTTTGCAGAAATACCTATTCTTTTTATGTCCCTGCCTACTAGGTACATACGAAGTTATCGTTCATTGATTTTTTCACACAAATACACAGTGGAATAATCTAGATATCTTTGTGTTTAAACAGATTTGAAAAACGATAAGATTTTATTACTTTCGTGAAAGAGAACACCGTATGATTGTTTATGTTATTAAAATGAAATTGAGAAGTTGGTGTAAGTAATACCGAAAATATTCACTCGAAAATACAAATCATTATTTTACAGATCCCCGTAACTGTTAGCATGGGAGATCGGAGAAAATAAAAGGATTGATTTTAAATGAAAGATAGAGAACCGGATTACATTTTATAAAAACGCGTAGCCTTTTTCTGTAAGCAAAGCTTTCTTCTCTTGTTATAACTAATATGCTTTAAAAACATTCTGAGGGTGCTCCCAACGTACCTACCTGAATTTTCTTATCCTTTCATCCTTCATATTTAATCATTGAAAACCTAAACTTACATACAAATATAAATTTCAACATGTTGTTAAAATTACTGATCTTTAAAGAAAAAATACTAAGTACACAAATCAAGATTTTGTGCATAATACGTATTACCCACTTATTGTATAAATTCGTATAATTTTATTGTGCTAATATGTTACTATAAGTACTCTATGCTCTACAGGACATTTAGATATTGCATATTATCATTTTTTTAAGATAGTATAAATGATACTGTAAAAATATCTAAGAATTGCGGTAAGGATATGAAATTCAAGGGATTTATTATTGTAAATATACTGAAATGTTCGGGCGTTGAAACGACAATAAAGATCAATGAAACACACTAGAAATTTGAATAATAATACGTGCGCATGTAGCCCCTACAATAACGTTGCAAGTTCCGCGAACAGGCTCGAACGTGAAAGTGGATCGTTGTTCGCATTACGCACAATATAGGATGGTAATAATTTCACATATAGGAGCGAGATCGTTGGCTCTCTGCGCAAGGGCACTTCCGAGTGGTACGAAGCACTCTGCGCGCAAGACACTGAATCGGAGCGCGGCGTGGACCTCGTCAACCTGATCACACTGGTCCAGATAGACTTACAGCAGGGTCTCACCTACTACCACCCGCTGTTTGAAACGTGAGTATTAAGACCTGGGCCCACAGACGCATCAAAACGCTACTGAACGTTTTTTTTTTCAATACCACAGTATACTGTATGAACTCAATTTTACAGATCTAGCTATGATGTCATAAATTTAAGTAAATAAATATCGCCAAACATCACATACTGATCGTATTATCCCATAGGTACTAAGCAAATCTTGTACTATGGGTATCACAATGGACTGGGGGCGGCCCCAGTTCCACCCAGACCGGCAGCACCTTAATTGACTAGCTAAATTACTTATATGTAATGGAAAAATACATCAAAGGAATCCAATTCCAGCCCCTGAACGCATGTGTTTAGTAAAACCTGTACCATGTTTCCTTTCAATATGGAAAAAGGCAAGCCGGCGTGTATTTTGGATGCAGATATCCAACTATTGTTCGTCGCCATCACCGACAACATATTGTATATATAATATAACGTGTTGTCTCGAGTACAATGGTGAATATTGGATACCTACTAGACTATCCTTTCCATACAATACTCTGTAGTCATCCATAATGTTTAGTGTAGGTAATTTATTAATCAGAAGTTAACAGACGACCACGTGAAAAGATGGAATAACGTTTAGTAGAGACCACTTGATTGTGATACTTACATATACAACAGATGGATATCACAAATTTGTACATCGCACGTTTCCATTAAATCACATCACATAGTACGATTATATAAAACACATATCAACCTACGTATAAGTTTTCCTAAACCGAGGCCTATTCTTAGCAATCGTCGGGAGAGCCGTGCGAAGCCAGTCCTCAAGTCCCTTGCAATTTACGATGTTTATGTTCCGCGATTCTTTTCCGATTCAATAACGTTCCGCGAGATAACATTAACCTTTATTTTGCAGGACCAACAACGTTCCCTACTTCAGCGTAGTTTTTACCCAGATAGATAAAATGGTGAGTGGAATATTTGGTTACGTTTCGTTTGCATTGCGCCCGGTGCGCTCGCATTCCATTAATTTCAGATGTGGTTTTATTTTTACCGATATCTGCATTTTTACAGACGCAAGCCTTTTTGATAAGTAGAAAGAATATATTATAAGAAAGTTACATTACAATCTATTTACAGGGTGATTTTGAAGCAATTTGTTAATGCATTAAAATGTTTAAAACTTTGAGCATTTAGACTGCTGTATCCCTTAACTTTGCTCCAAGATAAACACTACTTCATCGATCGGACTTTACATAGTTTGTTGGCAGGCAAGCATAAATAATGCAGCAAGATAGGCAAATGTTGCTTCTCATGATGCATTATTAACTGCATTATTGCTGCTTTCCCACTGTTATTGTCGTATAAACTACTGTTTAGTTTTATTCCATGTTTTTATTCTTATTGAATATCTTGTGCAAAACAGAACCAATATTCGTATAAAGCATAAATGATCATTTGCCGCTTTCAACTGCATGCGTAATTTTACGTGAAAACGCACTCGAACTAACCCCTTTTCTCATTATAGAACTTCCTATTGTATATCTATTTCAGCTAACAATCAAGTTAGTTGATAACATTTCCATGAATTCACAAGTTATTTGAATATGCGCCGTATCAAATTCCCTTGCATGAATTAAGATGGCGCCGGGAGTTTTTCATTGAAAATTAACCGATACGTAATGGAGGTAGATAACCTCCCGTCACCGTAATAAACCCATTATCTGGTGCGCTCAAAGCCCAGATGGTAATATTAGATGTGACGACGCATTCTTATCTGTATTAGGGATTGGAATACGGAATTAATAGTGATAGTAGACAATAGATAGTATTACAAAGTAGAGAGATACCGCTTCAAAGCGATTTCGAGGGTCTAATATGGCCGCATTGAGCAATTATTCCTCTTCAGCGAATTATAATTTTCGTAATACGACCGAATATGAATTCGTATAGTATTAACGTACACGTTTATCACGAAAATGCTTGTGCATTTTATACAAATTCAATTTATGATAGGAAATTCCGAATTTATTAAAAAAGATTTGTTGCTTCCGTTTAAGACGTAAAGATGCGAAAAAGTCTGTTTTAATTTCAATCATATTTATTACAGCGCAGCGTAGAGACATTTCATATTTTCATATTTTGAAATTAAGTAACTGAAATCAAGGGATCTTTCTTAAGAATATTATACAAATGAAGGTTTGTCTCACAAATATTTTAGGTTCGTACATTTTCAGTGTCTGATTGAATCTATCTATATTTGCGTAGTTTTATTACTCTGGTAAAATTACTTCACCCGCAAATTTATAAAAATACTCAATAATCTAACTGTAAACCAAATAACTACCTACAACTGTATTTTTCAGCCCAAATTGTTCTGTAATTATCGCAAACGGTTTTTAGCTTTATTCGGAGGTCAAAAAATACTTTTATTTTTTTCCGTAGGTGTCCGAAGACGTACGACAATGTGTGAACTATTGGGTGGCTGAAGGATGGTGCAGTGTCGACGAAGAAGATATTTATGACGAACTAGGAAATTGCTGTAAATATAATATTCTATTAAAGAAACATCCATCCAAAAATATGCCCTAAAGCTTCGCTACCCTAAAGGCTTGGTGGGACTTTAAAACGGTCGCACTCAGTGCACCACATGATATTATACCTGCTGCATACTGTCCGATCTGCATTGGTAGCACTACCGCTTATGACAAGACAAAGTGTGAGATATGCCTTCTCTCTCTCTCTCTCTTTCCTTCTCTCTCTCTCTCTTTCTTTCTCTCTCTCTCTCTCTCTCTCTATCTCGTATGAATTACCAAAGTTTGTGAGTGACTAGATTCGACTTATTTCGTGACATAAATTACATACATATTCGTCGCCCTGCTGGTGACGAACCAAGATTTGCAAAAAATAAGACTCATCTTCGACTTTCACTTTTATCATATTGTATTTGTTTCATGTTCCGACCTTTAAAATACGCCGTTAGTTTAGGATCATGTCGAATATGGCTTAGATATATAATGTGGTTGGAAAATGTGGAGTTAAGGGTAACTTATCCAAGTAATCACTGTAACCTTCGCGTTAGTGATCGTGGTATCAGCGAAGACTCTGCCGTTCGAGGTGCTGTCGACGGTGCGGGAGCTGTGCGCCGCGGCCGCAGCGGCTCCAGCGCCACACCCGCACCCGCACGCGCCACACGACCCGCCGCCGCAGCTGCTGGAAGCCTACTCGTGAGCTTACCTCTTTTTCATCTCAACATCTAATTTTAGTGCATTTTCTCAAAGCTTAAAATTCATAAGATAATTGATCACATAAACTGACTCTACATTCCTAATAATAAGAGGAAAAAAAATGCAGTTTACTTCTAACTATCGAAATTGGCTGCTGCTCGATAATATTTTTTTATATCCCAGTCTTATGAACTGCACTTACCGAATCTCAACACCTTTAAGTAACTTTTTGATCAATATGTCTAGATCTTTCATCAAAGGCAATGCTCTTTGAATAAAATCCAATTTAGTATTCTTCGTGGAATAAGTTTTCGAACAATGAAAAACTCGCATTGATATCTCTACACTTGGTTTGAGATTAGTCTGAGCAGAAAGTATTTTATTCATACAATGCACTTTGTAACATGTCTGTATACATTACTTTTATGTACGTGGCTTGAACACAAACGTAAGCAAAGGTTTTTATTAGATACTTTGATCATCTAACTTATACTTGTCTAGAAGAAATAATGTTCTACTATTGGTACATATTTTCAACCTAATATATCCAAACACCGGACAAAGTTATTCTCAAGTCAAAGTTGTACGTACCGAACTTGGGAATATCGCAGATATCAAAGATAGTTTCGAGATCGAGTATGTTAGAATCAGTATATGTGTATCTACTCGCAACATGTAACGCCACGAATATGTAGGTACCAGCTAACTTACTGTATTTTATAAGATGATCTACACACCTAAAGTGTTAATTGAATTAAATAAAGTTACCTTCGGCGAGAACCACGTTGGTATTTCTGCCCACGGTGGCAAAATATTTTCATCCCTGAAAGTGAATTTATTACATTCCCCGGGGCCATAGAGATTGCCAGCTTATTACGTAGCAACTTTTCGGAGCCACAAATTTTATAAAATCTTCATTCCTATCATTCAAATTCATCTCAAATCGACAAGACGAGAATTACTGAAGCTCGTGAATCATATTTCAATGTGATATATTGCAAATAAGTTATCTATAAGTTGGGGTATGCCTCAAGACACTAGCTAGACTTTCTGGCGCAAAATTGATATCCCATAAAATATTTATTGCAATGAACACAACGCGAGTTATTTCGAGCTCTCGAATAATATGCGAACGTAAATATAAAAGGAAAAAATATATTTTATTGATACACCTTTTAAATCATCGATTATTTTTACTACAAATTGAGATCGAAAAAAAGTGATTATTCCACTTTTCCCACATAGAAAACATGAACTTTGTTTATATGAATCTAAATATATTTAGGTATTACTGAATATACTTAGGTAGGCTACTTTTATTTAATATACCTTTAGAACTTCGGTGCGATTCAGTTATTACCAGTCTCGCAATTACCTTTTGAGTATCCCTACAGTCTTGTTATCTAAGCGCTATTTGACCTAAAAAGATATAGCACCGTCTGAGTCTATTCAAGATTTTATTTTTCAAGTGAACAGGCAGAGATTTACCGCAAATTGTTATCATAAATAATAATCAAGCCTAAGGCTACAACTCTCTTCATCTTCACTTGATACGTAATCTAAGTCTTTTATGAATCCAATTAGGAAGTACTAGAAGTACTATTTAAAGAACGCTTAACTAGTGAAGCGAGCATCTTCACTTGAAATAAAGGCTCTACACTCAGAACTCTGCAGTATGAGTGATGGTCGCGCATGACAAGCGGGGATTGGCTCGAATACATTTTTCGTCTCAAAACATACCAAGCGGTAATAAATGACGATCTGACGTACCTATGCAGCTATTCGTATGAGCACCCTGATGATAGTGTCTATTCAAATTTGATCGAAATGATGGCTGCGCTACTAGTGTACATTCGAACTCCTACGTCTGGGTGATTGCGTAATTCTGTTACAACCATGTTTCATTCTTCAAACTAGCTATCAAAAACCAAAATAGAAAACCTGCTAAGTTTTTTGGTTTCTAATGCAAAATGAGAGGAATATAATTTATATAATCGGCCAGCGATCGTCTCGCATAGATAAACTGAGTTGGGCGTATTCTAATCGATTGTTCCTAGCGATAATATTGTATTGTTTAATTTTTGAATGCGGTACAACTTATAATATGTACCTATAGTTAATAATTGAGAACCATCTGAAATATGCTCGTGAATAATCTAAGTTTCATGTGCTCGGGTCAGAAATCCGGGTCGGTACAGAAATCCGTTAATTAAAAACTCGTACCAAAAGCTAAAACATGTTACGTAAAAAAGAGCTTAGACTTTACACATAATTACTTAGCACTAATTACCTAGAGTTAATTAAGGTGTGAGTGGCGAACACGCTCGTCGTTGTTCAGTGACGAATACACGTGTTGCTCTATGGTAGTGTTGTTGCTCGCAGGTGGTTCGAGCCGCTCATCGATCGCTGGCTCTCCGTCACCAAAACCATGGCGCTGCAAAGAGTGCGTGCTGCTGTTGGACTCGGTGAGAACATTTCATCAGTTAATTAAAAGTTTTATTCTATTTGTTTAGCGGTCGCTAGCACTGTTCGACTATCAAGAGGTCCAAAATCAGTTTTTTTATTCATTTAAACCACTACAGACACTTCTTTTTTTTAAACTCATATAGTTCCACTGCTCGGACAACGTCCCACCATACCGTTTTATACATCTCTTTCTATAATTCTATACATCCATCTGGCATTAACAGTGCCTATGAATAGTCAAAAAATTAGGATTAAACTCCATCGGCGACATTTGAGAACTATGATAGAAGGAAAACATATGTTAACCCCTTCGAGAAATACCTACGGGTATGACTGTGTTTCATTTTATTACAACTTTTAGTATGTAGGTATTTATAATGTTCATTTTAGTTGATTTAAAAACCAAATTCATCCCAAACCGATATAAAAATAAACCTGCAGATTCATCGTTCATCTAAAAATATCCAATGTCCTTTTCAGGCAGTATTTATTTCAGGGAAAAATATATAGCTTGTAAAAAAGGAGGTCGGAGTTTGGTTGTTTCGGAACATTCGATTACCGTGTTATAGCTGCAATCGGCCCCGCCATCAGTTAGATGAGTGACCTATTTATTACACCCGACTACCGTACCTTGCGTAACCCTCAATCGAAGTGTAACAAACTTTTACAATGCAATTTGGACCGTTTGTAAACTTAAATTACACTAAGATATCTGTGTACGTATGTATATGCGTGTAAATTAATACTTGTTTTCTTTGTGATACTGTAATAAGAGTATTTTTACAGCTATTAAATTCCAAGGTCCATTTCTCAAACAAACGGCCGTAAAAAAAGTTTGTGGCTATCTGCGGCCTCAGCGCGTGATTTGGCCAACTATCAAATGAAACTGTAACGTAATGGAGAATAAAGAGAAGTGATTTTCGTACGAGAGCACATAATTGTTGCGAGGGCAAAGGCGAAGGTTCACACCCGCGGTAGGGCGGGCGCCCATTTAGATAAACATCGAAATCTAACTGTCCCGTAACACGAAACCTTTTATTGGATCGAGACAAATAAAGAACTGATCATTAAATTATTGTACGATGACATATTACAAATAAGTTGCCTTTAAAATGTAGATATTAATCATAACATTTCATGAATAACTCCGATATGCAAAACTTTATACATTTAGAATTATTACATCAATTATTAAATATACATCATCAGTGGTGTTAGCCCGCATTTCAAGACAAGAGGTCGTGTCACGGATTGGCTAGCTCGCTCTCTGTCTTATTTCATACGAGGGAAAGAGATACAATCAACATATTCTGTGACATAAGTCTAGTCTTGGCGCCCATGCTACAACTACAGATGTGTCTTCCTACTTAGAACAACATACCTAAGAGCTATTTTTAATTATTATCTTAATAAAGTGGGTATGAATTCGTTTTATAGAACACTTCATAATTAGGAACTCCCATTAAAACGCCTGCGGCCACGAAACTTTTCGTATCTTAGTAACTACTGTGTAGGAGGTAGATTAGTTAGCAAGCTTTTAACGGTTTTCATTTATTGGATCTGTTTCTGTTTACAAAAACATGTCGTTTGGTTGGTGATACATATAGACCTATGGGCATTTAATTTATTAATTTATGTTAGTTATCTTTAATGTAAAAAAAGTCTCTTAAAAATTAAAATTTAAATGCGTTACTTATGATAGCCCACAAACCAAATTGTCTATGTGATAGCATACGCAATTATTTACTTGCAAAAGCCTGGCCAGCGCCGCGACCACCTATTTTTCGCTAACTACATTTTTTTTTTAAACTACAAAAAAACAATTAAAATACTACTCCTAACTACTAAAAATTAAATTTCATGACTATAATCACAAAAAAGTAGTGAACTACTAAACGGGATCACCATAGTCAAGCTTGCGAAAACATAATAACTTAACTCAGATATGTGGCTGCAATAACTTACGTTTTCATGTCATGTATCCGTGTCGATGAGTAGGTTAGGCCCAAAGTAATATTGTGTTTGGCTGCCTGTATAATGTTGTTTATCTCAATATTGTTCCTTTCCGTGACTGGAATTTATTTTCAGACCGGCCGGTGGAAGGGGAGCACCTTGTCAAACACAGCACCTCCTCCGTCGACACGGCCGCATGGTGAGTATTAAAGGCACGAAACAAAAACTTTTGTTTACTAATTTGCCTAAAGTTTGTACTTTACATTTCTATCTAAGCTTATTTATTTTTACCTATGTTGAAAGACTTTGTTGTTCTCTATGTAGATTTATTTGTATTATGTAAGCAGGCCCTATCTAGCTTTTTCAGGTCACGTCCTTTTTACGGGTTTGCGATACAAGTAGCATCTGCTGAATATAAGCTTTTAACAAACATTTTTTTTTGCGATAATCTACCTAAAAGCATTTCTGAATCAGAATAATGTGTGATGATAAAATTTCCGTCGCAAAAAAGAACTCGCAATTTCCTTTTATTATTTATAAGTAACGTAGAAAATAAAGACATTTTAGTCATAATTTAATATAGCCATAGCTTTGAAATTTGATATATTTAAGTGTATTTATTTTACGATAGGGTTCACCGTTTAAATTCAAATTAGAATATGTACACACATTTTTAGTATCCAAAATAATTATCCCTAATGTGCTAATGTGTAACTTAGCCGAAGTACTTACATAGTTCTTTATTATATACCTGCCCCCGTAGCATGACCGCGTAGACATAAGTTATATCTATTTCAACTGTCGAGAAAATGACGTCACCGAGCCATGTTCAGTACAAACCGCTCGAAGTGACGTCATTTTCTCGACAGTTGAAATAGATAAAACTTATGTCTACGCGGTCATGCTACGGGGCCTGGTAATGTAGCCCAAGCACCCAAGACTTAGCTTGCGGTTTAATAGGACTCGCACGTAAGTGCGTACCTAACCTATACTACCTACATAGACTAGGCTATTGTAATTACAGTTTTTAACTAATATCCACTTTTATTCACAATATAGTAACACGAAGTAGTCGTTATTAAATCGAGTCTCTTTTGCTTTCGTGTTTCGTTGCTTTGTGTTACAATTCAACAATCAGAAACAATCGTGAATAAATTTGATGTTGCTTCTACGAAATATATTATTAGTTATTACTCTATGATCTTAGCATATATTTCCTCTCAGTCTATACCACATGCGGCTGGTATGGCGAGCCATTGGCGGTGCTGAGGAGGGCACGAGGGGGGGAAATCTGCGACTGTTGGAGGCGGCGTGTGCCACCGCGCTGCACTACGCGGACTTGGTCCACGGAGCCCTTGCCGACCAGGGGTATTATGAGAATCATGGTAAGAGAAACAAACCCGTTAATAGATCCTGCTACTACCGTCAAAATTGTAGCAATAATAAATGGTACGGCCGTTTCTATTACAGATTTTTCAGGAGAACGGACACTCCTCAGGAAATTTTTAGGGTCCTATGTACCAAATATTTTAAGTCATGACCAAACACGTCTTCGTCACGAATATTAAATTTCCGCAACATTCCACGTTTACAATTTTTATCACAGGTCAAAACAAAACCACTGAAGAGATATGCACGATCGTGAACAACTTGGAGTATGTGCGCCGATCCCTGGCGGAGTACGACGACGAGCACATGTAAGTGCCAGCTAATCTTTGGACCGTGAATATTACGCGTTCCGCAGCCACTCGCTAGGTATCGCACCAAGCTGACACTTGCAAACTTTCCAAACAAAAATAGATCCTAACAGTAATAATATAAAATTGAGTTTTAACGAGCAGCTTGTTATACAAATTGTCGTACCGTTATTGATACCTACATGAAACGCTCAAATGAACAGCGACTCCGTTCAAGCTGAAAATAATAACAACGTACCTTATATGTACCTGCATAGCTAAGTTTATTACGTGAATTCATAATATTAAAAGTTAAATGAACGTAAGCACTCCATTATTGCATCTTAAAATGACTGTTTTTCAATTAATCGTAGAAGTGATCTGTATGGTCATAATGTTACTGCAATGGAAACAGCTTTTTTCTAGTTGTGTAAACTTTACTACGTTTGTATCGCTCGCTACACGAACATCCCAGAGTTTTATTGGCGGTCCTTAAGGATAAATCGCCTCAAGGTACAGTCATCTCTTCTTAATGGTCAAACTTATCTCAGTTTGACTGCGTGCGGTAGGAGTTTCCACGTTTTTACTCTACAACGTATTGGCACAGGCTACAAACTTCTAACGTAAATACTTGTCACGCACTTTACTTATAAATCTTAATTAAAACTTGAAAACTATCTCAGTTTCAGTTGAACTTGAGATCTAATCAAAAGTTCGTATGTCTTTATAAATCATTAGGAACTCTATAATTTATTACGCGAAACGCACAGCTGCTTTTAGAGTCCCGCCGTACCACAGCGCCTAAGAGAACTCACTGGATGGATTTTACAATGGTTACCAACAGATATACTTAAGTACGTACATGCTACTTTGATAAATCTGGATTGAAATCCTTGGCTCACTATAGAACTTCGATCGAAGTAGAAAAAGTTTTACACTTAGAATCTTTTATTAAAATGCGCATTGAAAAAAGTATCCTTCTTATAGTTATTCTTATCTATAATACTAATTGGATATGTAGTGCCAATGACGACGTCGCTCGTCAGCTAGTGCGTGGTGCACTGGGCACGCTGGACGCGCGCTCAGCGCGCGCAGCGGTACCTCTAGCGGCACGTGCTCGCCCGCCGCTGCGAAAAGCTGTCTTCCATCTGGCCTGGTCGCCTGATACTCTCCCAACACCACAGGTGAAAGAATAAACTGTAGCTTTGGTAGAGTTATGTGTGAGGACTGAAGTTTACACTATATTCTTAGTTACGGTAATTGTTATGCGAGAACGACGAATGGCCTCGAGCATGTTCCTGCAGCATTTAATTCGTCCCATAGGCAATCAATCCTCTCTTGGAGTTCCTGGACCAGCATCTGTCATCTCTAAATACGTGGTTGCTACCTCGCGCTTTCACCCGCGCGCTGGCGGGCTGCTGGAGCGGCGTGCTGAAAGAAGTGTCGGCACAGGCCGACGCCGGTGGCGCTGAGAGACCACGCGTCTATCACCATCGGTTGAGAGAAGCTCTTGATTTACTCGCCGAGTTCTTTCACGCGGAAGGCAAAGGTACACAACTGTAACTACGAATGGGTCTTTTGGTTCCAAATATTGCAATGAATCAGTTAGTCAAAAACAACAGACGAAGCCTACTAACAAATCTTTGCATAAAAAGTACAAAAACTTAATAAAAAAACAACAACGTTTTGATCAAATTAAAAAGTTTGGAAGATCAACAATCATCAGTGCATTATCACGTTAATAACTTTAACAAAGTGGGTTTCACGCCATGTTTATTCTTGTGAAAAAAAAATTGGACTCATCAAATTAACTTTGGAACTTGCCGCTTAAAAAATCGGCGTTTAGGTATACATGTAAAGTAAACGTGTCTCTTACATTTACCAAACTGTTAAAGATTCTCGTAGAGGCATAGCCAGTTTCATTTCTGGCCACCTGATAAGCCGGTCGGCGCCGTAGGTCTGCCCATGTCGGAGGTGCGCAGTGGGGAGTGGTCGCGCGTGGAGCAGCGCATGGAGTTCCACCAGGCACCAACGGAGCGGCTGCTGGAGCTGTGGCTGGCGGACCGGCTCGCCGAGCAAGCACACACGCCACTGCCCTCACGTTATGGATCTATATTAGTGAGGTCAGTTGAAGCTAATACATATCAAATCAGCTGAAAAGCTAGGAAGAGAAAGTTGGTAACAACATACTATAGAGGAAATCTTCATGAAGCCCGAGCTTAATCGCAGCTGTTGAGCTTCAGGCAGCGGTGAGTTGTGGGTTACATTTACTAATAACGTATTTCAACAGACATTTTAAACGCCACGATGTCAAAGGATCGTTTTCTAGTGAAATCGGCTCTACAAATTTCGTTATATTATTATGTTACAAACACAGTGTTACATTTTACAAATAATAAAGAAGACAAGCATGATTGAAGTTAATTGGACAGTTGACATGTCATGGTAGATTTTTGTTCGTCTAAGTATGAAGAATTAAAATGCAGATTGACATGTAAGCAAGGGATCTCTTCAACTGGTCCACGTTTTGGCTGGCAGGGTGTACTTCAACCATGACTCGCTGTGTGTGGAGGTGTTATCTGCACGTGATGTCATCCCGCTCGACCCAAACGGCCTGAGCGACCCCTTCGTGGTGCTCGAACTGCTGCCCAAGCGACTCTTTCCGAAGACACACGAGCAGATCACCAATGTGCAGAAGGTGAGTGAGGGACAACTCTCGACTACTTTATTTTGTACTGTTTGCATTATGTTTGGTAATATATTTTTAAAATAAATATAGAGTCCATCAGCAGAATTACTTTAATTACGTTCGAAGATAAAAGCAATGCTTACCTACCTAACTAATCTGCTCTGTTCAATCTGGGAAATATCGTACATCATGTCTACAATCTTTTTTGTTGTTGATAAAATCGCTCCACGTTACGAGATAAATTACTTCGTTCAGATCACATAAGCTATTCTAAAAAAAAATCGTCAGACAACACATACTCATCGTATGATCCCAAACAAAGCAAAGTGTACTATGGTTATTATACAATAGATTGGGGGCTGATCCCAGTTACACCCAGACCAGACCAAAGCCTTCGTGGGTAAGCTTATGCTGTAGATTCTGACTTGAAGTCAGAATTTCAGAATTAATCTGTTTTTGGGCAGACGATAAACCTAATTACAATACTATCACTGCAAGTCATTTCACTTTCACTATGGTATTCTCAAATCTGAATTTGAGAACTCTCGATAGCAAGGACGACACTGAAGATTTAGCGATCAGTCTGACGCCTGCTATTCCGGACATGGAACAAGAAGACAACGCGCCTGTACTGTCGTAATTTAGTCTACAAAATCTTTGACCAAATTTGTGTTGACACGGCGACAGAAAACACTTAATCCCGTCTGGGACGAGTGTTTCGAGTTCGCTGTGTCCCTGGAGGCGTGTCGGACGGGCGGCGCGGCGCTGTCGCTCACTGTGTGGGACCGGGACGTGCTCACTGCTGACGACTTCGCAGGCGAAGCATTCGTGGGTCTGGCGCGCGTGCCCGGCGTGAACAGCCACGCGCCGCCGGACCCGCTGCGCCCGCTCGAACTGCCTCTCATGCAACTACACGACCGCAGTGAGTGCTCACTTCATTATACGACCTTATTTAGGTATATGTTTTACATGTGGTTGCTCACGACTAATAAGTCGTGAGCAACCGGAATACCGTCAGTTAAATGTTTCAATTTCCCTTTAATCCCTCATGTTATAATACATGCCACACAAAAGAGAAATTCCAGTTGAAATCCGTACAGTAATCTAAAATTGATTCTCAGTTAAACAGACAAACTAAGTAACAGACAAGATTTTCAAAAATGACATTTATGGATTTACAAATGCTCAAATTGCTGCCCCTACTTTTCTAAACAATGTCTACAACGCGCAAACATGGATTGTTTAAAGTTGTAGATATATTAAATTTGTAGAAATATTAAAAAGTAACAATCATACGAGTTATGTTAACTCACCTGTGTTTTTTTTTCTATTTTAATACAAAGATTAAATACCTATACTCAAAAATAAAAATTATTACTATAGTTACCAAGTATGATTTGGGTATCGAATCAGCCATTAGCCATTTTATTAGATAGTTTACCCTCAAATGATTGCTATAGGTTGGCTTATTCCAATGTAACATTTGATTCAGCGATGCCCGAAAGCCGCTGAATAATGCCATAATTTCCCCGTGGATTGTAGTTATCAGCTGTCGCCGCAGTTCATCCTCGAATATTTCACGACTGTCAGACATTTCATTGCGAACGCTTACAGATTTAAGCTTCGGGCTCACTGGGGCGTCACGACTCACGCGTCAAATTACTATACTAAAACGAACTATGGCCGTACCACCATCTCTTCTTCTTATTTTTTTACGAAATGAGTGAAATGATGATATTTTAATAGAATAAGATGAGGAATGGCTCCACCTGCATTTAGCGGGTATTTCGGCCAGTGTCAAGTAATTAATAGCAAGGGCAAATTCAATAAATACACATTATAAATAAAAATGGATGATGACAGTGATAAAGATGGCGGATGAATCCACCATCTCTTCAAGTATTGCTGTTTCAATAGTAACTGTCCAAATAGACAGGGGCCAGTATATAGAAAAAGCTCATTCTTCAACGATATATTATTGGCGGCGCGAGCGAATTTTGACACGTACACCCCTACGCTTTTACCACAGAAATTCAAACTTTATGTACGAGTATCACACATGTCGCGTTCGTGTTAACAAAAAAAAACGTGCGTTTCTTGACGCCTCAGTGTACTTAACAAGTAACTGCTTAGCCTTATTTATGTTGAGAAAATCAATATTAAACAACATATAACTACTACGTCTCTGTACAAATATTTGTTGTTAGAAATCAAACATAATAGATAGCTAAGTATTCACTTTCAACCCTCTAAAATCAATTAACGGGTTCAGACGATCCTTGTTTTTCCTCGTGCCTATTAAGTTTATTTACTTTCACGATTGTTCTTCCACGTGCCAGTCCATTTGGTCATTGCCACCTAATTTTCGCTTATTGAAAACGGTAGATTATACCTACTAATAAAAATAATATACCTATTAGGTATGAGCACGAATATTGCGCCCTAAAATAAGCGATACTGCCCGCGATTAACGCACTCACCGCATACTGATTTTCCCAAAATAATTACCTCATGTCATCTATTATTAATTAATTTGGTGAAAAATAATAAATTAGTCCAAAGGCTTTCATAAACTATTTTATGATTAAAATTTCCTAGTAAAAATATTTAAGTAGGATATCTGTGATCGGCACTTTTTTGAGCTGAATGTCATCCAACTTTAAGACTAATTATAATGGACTTGTTACGAAATATGCTGCCTTTTCGCGTATAAGCTCTTCTCATTAAAGCCTTGTTTCAGATCATCCAATTCTACAAATCCTTGAATCGCGCACCACCGATAAACTGGCCATTGATTTCGTCAAGAAACAAAAATTAAGATTCGCAGAACAGTAAGTTACTCCTGATGATAATTATTATACCTAATTGATACCTGTGTATATCTATATTTGTTTATTTATATTTACGCACAACGTCCATTGAATAAAATATCGACAATATACATGTACATAGTACAGGGTGTATCAGAATTCCAATAATAATAATTTAGCCACATCTAAGTGCACGGTACCCAGTTGATATGAGGATGACATCAGCGGCGGCCTTACCCATTGCGAGGCTCCGGGCGGCGGGTCTTTGCGATGCCCTTTGTATTTTTTTTAAAAATTGCTTGACGCGAGGCCCCTGCAAGAGCGAGGCCCCGGGCGAGTGCCCTGTTCGCCACCCCCTAAGGCCGCCGCTGGATGACATATTGTGTAGACATTTCAGTTTGCCAACGATTGTAATTTCTGAATAAAACAGTGAAAAGTACGTCAAAGAAAGGCGAGAACATGCAAATATATTAATATATTAGCCATATGAAAATTGTTGATAAATCCAGTTCGAACTCCAATGATTTCTTATAGGTACAGATCTATATTTATTATACTGCAGAGAGAAAGTATCTATATACGATACGCAAGCATATTTGAGAGTATTATTTCGGCCATCTGAAACAACCCTGTATATGTGTACCTAAATAAATATTTATACTTATCAAAGATTAGTACAATATTTTATAATATTGTTTGTTATTTATTTATTCATAAATGTCTTATATAATATAAGGTATAATTTACAAATAACGTCATCAGTATTAATGTATAAAATACTAAAAGACTGTGTAATTCTTCAACTCATGAGAGAAAACTTATGCATAAAGTAATGTGTATGTGAATTTTCAAAGCATTTTATATGTGTAGATAGTACGCACCCTCGGAGCTTATGTCCTTAGTCGTTAGTCTCTATTAGAAGTTCCCGACCAAGTACTTTAAGACTCGTTGTTTAAAATCTCTACGCCTGCTACTAGTCCCCACCTGCCTAACTCTTTTACATGGACTTTACAGTTGAGCACTTTATAATTAAATATGGTGTTAGTGAATAAAGTAAAACAGTAGCTTTATAAACAGTGTAATATGTAATATAGCATATATTGAAAGATTAATCATTATTCTGCCACAAGAGTTAGTAGTTATTTATTATAATTTCCTAAACGGTGTCTTTTGAAAGGTTAAAGTGGAAAATATAATAAAAAATATGGACGTCTAATTTAATATCAGAAGACAACTTATAACTATAGCTCGTGTTTATTGGTACATCACATCTCCGTAGCCAATTTGAAATTGTAATTAATGAAAATGTATCCAAATTGAACGGGTAAATTATGTATCTGGCTATAAATGTTTAAATAAACCTTAAAATACCCAAATGTAGGTGAGTTTGCGTTGTTGCCTGAGGATTTATTAAAATATAATCAGTTTGCGATTATTTTTTATAGTAAGTATCTACCTATTTAAAGTTTACAAGTGCACACGCGTATTATCGAGCTTTTAATTACAACCGTCTTCGCATATATTGTTTTAATATATTATACACCTACCTATAAGTATTGCATTGTCTTTGCCGACTGATTTTTCACCTTTAGATTTAATTAATGGGAATGAAAATATATTTTATAATTATACGTGACGTATGTATACAAATATGTAGTTACTGTAATAGATGATGTATTGATGTTTTAAATTAGAAAATGAATATTATATACCTACTTTATACATGTTATTAATACTATTTGTATTAGATAAACGGAATGATCTGTGTGTAGGTACCTAGATAATGGATAAGAAGGAATACCTACACTCTTCTTAAATGTATGAAACTGGACTGGAACAACATTTATTATTGATTATTTGCCGCTAGCGGAGTAGCTCCATAGTTATAACGATACAAAATAGCTTATCGTAAAAGTTAAATGTGTCTCAACAATAGCAATGGTTTTGTAAACACGTATTCTGAAAGTTATTGTACCTACTGTTGTAATATTATATATTATATTATACCCATCGCTGTGGAAATAATAGCAAATGAATGTTCCAGTGTGTCTAAATAATGTAACCTAACCATATCCCGTACCTACTGTACTAAAGTAACCTACCAATCATATCGCTGAGCTTTCGACTTCTATGTAAGATATTTTTCTTAAAGTTTTATACTACCTTAATCTAGCAGGCCGTCAGGTCTTAACAAATAAATTATCTATATATGTTAACGATCCATGTTAAATAGTCCTGCGGTTTTCATACAATAATAAATCAACAAATCTTGGTAAAACAAGACCATTCCAAGAGTCAATTATTTAAAATAGGTAATACAAAGAGAACATAATTTTACATTTGAAATATTTGAAATAATTATACATTTTGGATCGTATTGCTCATATGTGGAGTCCTTCTGACGATTATTTTTTATACAAAATCATCATTTAGTATACAAAGTTTTTTTTAATAAAAAGAAAAATGACTACGCGTATCCTTTTCTATGGGATACGAAACTTTGATACCCAAATAAATATGCCCGCTAAAGTAGGACCGAACAATATTTTCCCTAGAAATATAAATTGCTCTGCTTCGCCAATTTTCTGCCCACCTCCCGTGATAACTTAATAAGTGTGAACGATATTATTATACGGAACAGATGTTGTAGTGAAATTTGTTAGTGTAAAGTTGATGTACCCCTGCTATACCTATTTATAATTCAACTATAGTTCAACGGATTGTGGGTCTGTGATTTATTTTACTAACGCATTATTGTAACTGTACTATTGACACTTGTGTTCCTGGCTTTAATAAACTATATATGAACAAAACGTATTCTTCTTTTTATTTACAAGAGTTCATAATGTTTGGTTAGGGTCAATATTAACTATAGACTTGTGATTTTTTTGATGATTGTGCTTGATCTGTCATTAGCGTTGTGTAAATAAAGTCAAACAACGTCGATCACAGACAAGGTGAACAATATTTTAATGGTTCCGTATTAAATTATACGAGGCGACACTCAATCAATATACTTAATGAAGCAGTCGGCGCTAGTTTGCTCGTTATCAAACTTTATGAAAGCTATCACAGAATGGCACGACTGCACAGCGATCTACTCACGCGCGAAGGCTTATAAAATTAAAAGCCCTCTGAAGACGCAACTTACAGACATTTTGAATAAAAATATATTCCAGCTCTATTATTAAATTAAAAGTGTTTTTATAATATTTGACTTTGAATTAATAAAATTTAACAATGCGTTGGGTAAGTATCTACTTAAAGTTAATCTACACTTAATAACGCCTAGGTACCCTACTACAGCATACATGTATTTTATATCTAAACCAAACAAGTTCCCTTTCAATTCACAACATATTAAACATTAACATTGTACCATAACATACCCTAGGTAACTAAATTTATTCGTTCCCATTGCGTCGCTTGTTTTAATGTATTGTAACCACAAGTTCTTAGTTGCGGTCCCGGGGCGCCCAACGTGGGACTTCCAGAGCGTATGGGGTACGTTATCTAAATTGCTCACTCGAATAGCTGCGAGTGTCGGTCAAGTGGGGCGTCAAGGGCTCGAGGGTGACCACTCGCGTGTCCCTAGCCAGCTGTAATTCTCGAACAAACACTGCATTTACCACCAATTTTGATAACTAAATGTATGTACGATATAATATAATGTGGTAATATACGATCATATTGTTATTTTAACTGCCTACTTCGAAATCAGGTGAAAATTACGTTACGTAAAAGTTGCTCACCAATGATTATGCCAAAAAAGTATTTAATAAATAAATATCGCCAGACATAGCATACATATACATCGCATGATCCTAAATTAATCAAAGCTTGTAATATGGGTACCGTACAATGGACTGGGGGCGATCCCAGTTACATCCTGACCAGAGCAAATTCCGAAAAGGCGTTCTGAAATTTGCCGCTGGCAGTAATCGACCCCGCAACCACCCAATTCAGTGATTTAAGCGACCTAAGCTTAAACTATTTGACCAACCCGTTGTCAGATTTAACTATATATGATGAATATATGTAGATAATTATACATAGTATAGATTAATTCTGCCACAATACCTTGAACACGTTGATCTATAATTCTCATGAAGTAAAGATGCGATTCCAACAGTGTGCTGAACTGTGAGGCACTGCAACGCACATTGTGCGACACAAATGTTTATTCTGGTCGACTCACTACAGGAAACAATAATACATTGTGCGCGAACATTATAGAAATGTTGGAAATGCAGGCAGTGGACTCTGTCTTCGGCAGAAAGTCTGCTCAGTGAACATGTTCGCACACAAGTGTGCTGAACTGTGCGCTTACAAAAGTTACGCACAGCCTTACCAGTGGAGACGGAAGCCAAACGCGATACTAGCTTAGTACCTGCACTGCTGGAGTTTTGCACAAAATGATTGTAAGCAAATGTGCTGCATACAATTTTGGTGGACAATTTGTTATTGTTTGCTTTAGTGAGTCGACCAGAATAAACATTTGTGTCGCACAATGTGCATTGCAGTACCGCACAGTTCAGCTCACTGGTGGAATCGTATCTTAAGATCTCCAAAAATAATAGTTTCTGTGTAAACAATAAGTGTACCTGGTAGCGAAGTACTTAAATAACTAAAGCACCTACTAATATGACACCATGCATCCTGAATGATAAAAGCATCTCGAATATGTATCTAATAAGGAAGTGTATATTTTCTTTTAGAGAACTCAACCCGCCATATTATTAAATTTGCCTTCACTGAATACACGGAACATGATATACCGTGTACCCTCACGAGTGAGGCTAAGATGAATAGCTCGGGGGATAAATTGCATTATTAGTCAGACAGCGGCTCTGTGACCGTCACAGAGACCTTATTTGTGGTCCTGAGGGAACTGCATCGGTTTATTATATTAACTACTGCCTTTAGGAGACTAAATGATTGGATCAACCTCGGTGCACGTACGTAAAACACTATAATAGTGCTAACCTAGGTATTAGATCAAGTAGGTAGATACCGATACTTTCAATGTATTATATATTACGTGTCTATAGATAGGCTAGTCGTATAAAGTGCTATAAAAATAGCTGAGAATGAACTAAGATACTAGGTACTCAACTATTTAATCAAAATGAAGCTAAAATCCGATCGGGAATATTCGATAATTTCTTTAACCACGAAAGACAGCGCTCTGATCATTGTTTACCTACCAAAGATTGAGCTTCTTAGACAAATTAAATTGGGTGTCGATATCATGTTGTAAATGTTTGGAAAAACATTTAGACGAAGTTAAATTAACGCAATAGTAGGTACAAGGAAACAAAATTACTTTTGATTAGACATGTAGACATCTACGTTAAAAAGATTAGTGTGCCATTTTTTCTTAAAACAAACTTGCTTTTTAAAACTTATAAACCCTTTTGAAAGGTGTCTTGGCACTCGCCGACATCGACTGTCGTACTTTAGTGTTAAGACTGGGTATCTATATGCAGATTACCTAATATAATATGCTAATGTCTTTAAGTCACGAACCGCTCTTCAGCACTGCGCGAGAAACCTTGTAATTTTTTACAAAGTTTGCTTTGGCCGGAAGCGGCCTAATTATCATGACACGATTGATAAGTTAAAGGTCATGGGGCGCACAATTATTATCTTTGTTGATCGTGAAACCTATTAAACTAAGTTAACAAAATAAATATAAAATAGGTAGGTAACCATATTTACATGCTACAGAAGATACCTAAATCTTCAATGTCCACATCAATCTAGGCTCACATAGTAAAAAATCCATATTTATACGCGTGAATTTATTGAAATACTTACCCACTTATCTATAACCATGCCGCCGCTACCTAGGAGGTACCGATTCGTACAATTGTTTGGTACAACATGATCAAGATTAAATAAAACCTCTCTGATGATATAAATCATATTTTAATAACGGTGACTTATTTGGTGCAATTCGTTCACCTATATTACTCAGGACCACAAAGTGGAATAATCCATCTGTAATCTTTGTCTTTAGTATAACGGTGAAGGAAAACATCTTGAGGAAACCTGCACGTCTATAGAAAGACGTGTGAAGTTCACCAACCCACACTGAGACTGCCACACTGGGCCAGTGTGGCCTAAGGCCCAAAATCACCCTCGTATTATCCCCTTCGTATACTCCCCATGTGCCTAGTATAATGGCAATAGCCTCGCCACCATTGGGACCAAAATACATGGGCGAAGTGTGGGCGCACTGTAGTGCACATCTGCCTATCCCTTCGGTGAATACAGGCGTGATGATGATGATGATGCGTGATATATAAAGCGTCCCTTAAACAGCGTATGTTCAGTAATGAGCACGCTGCAGTCACGTTCTGGCGAGTTCAGTGGCGGCGGCGAACGGCTCTATTTTCCCGCCGCGATCGCGGTCACCGCGGCACCCGCTCTGAATTATAATAAACCTTACCCTAGCGAACAATTTTACTCAGTAGCTCTACCAAGATTTGCGTGTTCAAACCACTACCTACTTCAATTGCCAAACTAAACGAATATAGTAATTGATTACAACGCATCACCCATTAAAAAATATCTATCTACGGGTAAAAGGCGAAGTGACAAGCGCCATGTTGAGTTATATATATCGCTGGAATCAACGAATTTTTCTCCGTCTTATGAGCTGGGTTTGTGCAAGGTTTCCAAAATGGCGCTTGAATAAATTCTCCTTTTAACCGTCTTACAATACCATATTTATAAGAATGGCCTGGGTACGTAATTCACTGAACAAAACCTAGACGAGTACCTTAGGTTTATATTCCCTTCATTTCCCAAAATAAAATGTGTAACATGATACGCTACAAAAGGGTGGCTATCATAATTTGTCTCGGTGCCGGTGGATAACAAGTAAGCCCGGTGTACCGGCCTATTCAATGACACAAGAGCGTGGGACAGCGAACACCCTAGGTACTATCCCATTGAATAAAGGCTTTATGAAATTCTGTCGCTTTTGTCGCATAACATTTCTACGGGGATTTATGTTCCTTGTTTACGACAGCCCGAGAAACATTGAATATAATGTATTTAGGTAGATACTTAACAGGAAAGAATATACATATATTATTTATTGCTCGCTACTGATCTAAATAAGTAGTAGGTAAACTACAGGTATTATTATCGTATAAGAATATAAAAATACCAATACTGCTATGAATTTCATCGATTTTAAACGGCAAAATAATAAATATTTTCTGTGTTAAATATAACAAATTCAATTTAATTACTAAGGAGGTACTGTAATTGAAGGGGTTTGTGTATCTAAGTTCCAAATATTCGTAAACATAGAAGTTCAACGAAGAAGTACTACATATTGATTTGAATTATAGGTAAACAAAGCGGAAATAATTGGTAGATTCCATCCGCTGCTCACCCGGAATCGGAGTAAACGAAGAAAACATCAAATGTTATACCTATCTTCAACCAAAAATAGAAAGGGTTGCTCGCACAAACACAAAATGACTGAGGAAAATTTTGGTTCTGTGAAATAATTGTGTGATATATGGGTCAGTTATGAAAATTTATATTTTACAATCATAGTAGGTACCTAAAAATATTTAAAAACTGATGCAATTTTATCATCAATAACAGGCTTCAATCGATCTATCACACACTAACGATAGGCTTGCGTGATGAAGGCGCCGTCGACGTGTTTACTCGCATAATACCCAACGCATAATTGTCCAATAGACTGGTGCCAGCAAGCAATCTATCTACTTTTGTCTAGACAAACAAAAGGGACGCTAACGTTAACAACAACAAATGCTTACATTAAAAAAGGCATAATTTATGCAGGTAAGTAGGTGGTACTTATACTAACAATGAATTCGTATGAAGGTACCTATGAAGGTATTTTTATGTAAGTAATTAAGAGTAAAACACGTAGTACCAACTCAAAATGGGATTAACAAAGAAATTGAATTCCTGAACCGTTAATCTGTCGTCATTAAACTCTCTCTAGATAGGGACTGCTAGGTAATATCGAAATTACCGAAACCATGATTCATTAATTTCCATTTGTGTCGTTTCACATTTTCTCTTGGAGACGGGGGTCGGCCCTTCGCAGTACGAGAGCAGATGGACTCTCAGAATATAAATTAGATTTCATTTTACCACTTAAACTGGACGCGTAAGTAAGGCTCTATAAAATACTGAATTGTAACCTATATATATATATACCGTATGTAATATTGTATTCAAATGAAACAGTACCGCCACTTATCAACTTTTTGATTCAGAAAAGGTGATGTGAATGGGACACAAATGCAATTCAGCAGTAACTATGAAAAACATAAATAGCTAAGTAGATATACAACAAAAAACCTATTGGCGTTATAATATTATAATTTTCAATTAATTGTATGTTATTAAAAGCACCAGCTGCTATGGAATAAATTCAATTTGCAATTCTAAACGTGGCAAATTCTGCTTCAATATTCTGCTTGGTTGAGCAAAAAACCGAGATATTCCATAATCACGTTACTTTATCATCACTATCGCTTCAATAGCGCAAATGACCTCAAAATTTCACTTTAATATGGGCAGAGTTTGATTATCGAACGCTCATCGCTGTAAATAATATTATTTTCTTTATCAAAAGCTATACCATAGCCATTTTCTATCGTTATCACCTTCAAAATTTGTTTACTTTCCTGCTCAACACGATAAATACCATCCTGCGCAATGAAAAATGGTACACCATGATTGTCGGTAGTCGCTCCACGAATATTTACGTCGCCATCATCAATCAATATCGGCGATTTACTGCCTTTCAGCAGAACGAAGAGTCCCGACGCATTAACGAAATACAAATCGCCGTAAAAATCAATAACGAAGTGTTGGATTAGATTGTGTTTCAATTCAGAAACTAAAACTTTAGAGTTATTCTTGTAAACGTGTAGATTCTGTGATGCCGTGTCGACGAAATATAGGTTTTCTTTGTAAAACATATCAAAAATATCTATATTTTTAACGAGGGCCGGCTTGTCGATATCGCTCGTGCAGTAATTGTATTTGAATACACCGTCGCTACCGCCGAGGAAGACGTCCCCCGCCGGCTGGTCCACGGCACTGGCAAACCCATTACGAATTCCAGGTATAATGGAGGGACGCCCTGTGTCGAGGCTTAGCACGACCGAGTGGAAGCTTTGCTCTGAAAATTCATCAGCGTTTATGCAGAAAAACAGATTGTTCTTGTTTCTATCCACGGATAATTTATATGGAATATTCGCGTCTGCTAATATCACTTGTCTCCTGTTTGATACTGCACACCGGTCCTTCGAGTCTTCAATCATTGTAAATTCATATTGAACGTGTGAAATGCATACTGCATATTCCAATGTGAAACTACCGTTTATCTGTGATGAAATGAAATAAAATTTATTGTATTCATGTAGGTGGATTATGGCATCCACAGATCACTACTAAACTAATGGCATCACCAACAATTATAAGCATAGCTAAAAAAGTTTACAAGTTTACGTATATAGTATATCTCCATGGTATATACGTATACCTCTATGTATACAAGGGATGGAGGGTAGATTAAAGGAGAGCAATCTCCTATGGGAAAAAATTTAAAAAGTGTCCGTCGAAATGCATGTAATAATAGTTCAAAAAACTTCCACAATGGCGCTGGTGTCGATAATTGGTATATATCGACGCCCCCCTGGAATAAACCGGTATGGAAAAATCGCTGACTTGACGACTTGATTACTTACACGCATTTCGTCGGACACTTTTTCAATACCTAGATGTCACTCCTTTAATCTACCCTTCATAATAATCTGCCAATGTCAAGTACTTATTTATCTATGAACATATTCATAGCAATATTCAACTCTATTCAACTATGATTCAATCCACAGATCACTACTATGCTAATTCAATCATTTATTCAATCATATTATGGAGTGTAGATTACGGAGTGTAGATATAATAAGAACAATCTGTGTAGTGAAAAAGTGTCCGTCGAAATACATTAAATAAGGGTGGCGCCACATTCGCATCAGGTGGCATTATTTTGACAATTTTGCCAATGCTACCTATTATATTTTTTAACTACAATTGCTATATTCGTACCATACTCTTTGTCGACTAAGAGTATGTAGTGTGTAGACAAAGGTTATGGTAGGAACTGAAGTATGCCGAATTAAAGAATTTAATATCATTGTCAAAATAGTCAAAATAATGCCACCTGATGCGAATGTGGCGCCACCCTTGTTTAATGTATTTCGACGGACACTTTTTCAATACACAGATTGTTCTCCTTATATCTACACTCCAAAAATCATATTTAGAAAAAAAAGGTCATCAAAACCATAGATTGTGTTATTTTATTCTTGGCAGTGATTATACATAGATATTGCGAACTATTTTTTTAACCGACTTCCAAAAGGAGGAGATTCTGAATACGATTGTTTTTTTTATGTATGTACACCGATTACGCTGAGATTTATGAACCGATTTACGTGATTCTTCATTTGTTTGATGCGGAATAGATGCCATAAAAATTCAACATAGTTTGGCCAAGTTTTCATTTTAAGAACATTATTATATTTAGTATGAAAGGGGGGTGTGGGTACTGATCTTTTTTTGGCTGTAAATATTTACTTTTTTAGGGTTGTTATGAGGTGATAATAATTGCATGTTTTCAACGATTATTGACACTAATGTTTTTTTTTTAACAACAAACAAAAATCGACTTCAATGACCTAGGTGCACTAAAAAGCTAAAAATAACCTGCCAATTCATTTGTGTATTTGCCTAGTCTGACGTAGATCGGCACCTACTCCAAATGTAATGAATTATAAGGTTATTTTTAACTTTTTATTACAAAATAATTATTGTCGTCGATCAGCCATTTCCATTCATTTTTGTAAAGAGGTAGAGGAGATAGCCAAATTAATGATTACAGTCAAACTCTCGTAGATATTGACGTATGCTGATTGTTTGCTAGGTTTTTGTTGAAATAGAATACAAATACTTTTTATTACTCATAAACATTTAATGATTACACTGAAAGGCTCTAATAAGAAAATACAAAGTAAGAAAACAATTTAAAACGACATAGATATTACGTGGTAGCAGTTAGAGAAATAGGTACAGTATTCAGAAACTATTTATTAGGTATACAAATTGTAAATATTTGTTTAGTGATTCCACCAATTGTGATTAAAACTTGTACATGCTACTGTATGGATATTGCGGAAATTATAGCTACGAACAGCGCCTTCCCCCTCCAGTTGACCACATTACCACGATCATCATAAAATCGTATCGATAGCAAAAAGTTCGTTGGTCTACGTGACACTGGCAAACGCAAATATTGCGGTACCGGAGTCCAGCGTGTGTAACCACTTCTGTTCACCTCAATAAGGTAATCACGAAGTATCTCCTCTACGGCATACCAACCAGGTTGAGGTTAACTGCACGATTCACCATAGGGCTTTTGGGAGCAAAATTAAATGGTACACCCGTACCACCCAAAGACGATGCCAAAAGGTGACCTGCTTCATCGTCACTTTCTCTGCCCATCTCTCGGAAATGTGCACGTACCTCTGCAGCAATTTCAGGATCTCGTCCCGGAGCTATATGACTATAATGTATGTCTGCACGAATAGCAGCTGTTAAATCAATCAAGTTATTATGGTTAGCATCAGCAAAAACTCGAAATGTGGATACTGTAATTAGGAGATTACCAGGATTGGAAAAAAAATATTTTAATTATTAATTATTATGGTCGTTTTCAATATCGGTCGAAGTTTCTTCAACGGCATTAAGTCCTCTAAATCCTGTGTTGGGAGTGCGACCATTATTTTGTCGTTTTGTTCTTAATGCTCTATATTTACATTTACATATGTATTCTCGAGTGGTAGTTATCCTAGGCAATCTGGGTTCTTTAATTACTTCCTGAATGTACCAATAATATTCGCTAAGTCCGTAAATAAATTGTCTTCTGTTAATATTAAATGCGAAGGATACTGGATATTGAAATTGCCACGAACCGTGTGTCTTCTCGGTGCCCATTTTTCCACCCGGTAGTAATTCTTGAATGAACCAAGCTGTGTCTATAACACCATAAAAAAAATATTTGCCATCCATACTGAATGGCGCATAAACCATATGATTTGTCGTCCAATGTCCATTGTCAGTTTCTACACCCATTTTACCATTGGCTAAAAGTTCCTGAATAAACCAATACTTTCCGCTGAGACAATAAAAGAATTGCTTCCCGTTAATTTTAAATGGGAATCCCAGGGTATATTCAAACGTCCATGACCCTTTATCGGTCTTCGAACCCAATTTTCCGTTTGATAATATTTCTTTAATAAACCAATTAGTACCACTCAGGCTATATACATACTGTTTACTGGCAATATTAAATGGAAATATTATGTTCGGTGTAGATTCCCAATATCCACTGTCCGTCTCTGTACCCATTAAACCTCCTGGTAATATTTCTTGTATAAACCAATAATTTTGGTCGTCGATACCATAAATATATTGTTTATTACCGATGGTCAACGGGAATACTTTGGTATAGTAATTTCTCCATGTACCCCGACTCGTTTCCACCCCTGTTCTTCCATCTTCTGTCAATTCTTGTATAAACCAATATCTGCCATTATTTACATCGGTTAAACCGAAAAAATAATGCTTACCGCCAACAGTCAATGGGAAGGAAATCCTATGTATGGTCGTCCAGTGTCCATTCTGAGTCTCTGCACCGAATCTAATTGTAAAACAATTAATGAAACCAATTATGGACAAAAATGTTAGAAGACTCAAATATAACATTTTACGTACGTGCTCTGATTTAAGTTTAAACGCGGTATGGTTTATCAGCTATTTATATACCTTTCGCATTGTTTATTATAAAATATTTAATACTAGCTTTCGCCCGCAACTTTGCGTAGATCTCAGAACAGAATTATCGCGATGAAATTTTTGAATCAGCCAAACCTACGACGAATGTTGATAAATTCTGAAGATGACGTCCCTGTATGTAATAATCTCGTTAGGATTTTTGTAAATCGCCGGCCGCTTCAAAGGAATTTCTTGTTCTCGATCGAGGAACAGCTGCAATATGCGCACATGTTTCTGACTTGCGTTCAACTCGATAATTTGGAGATGTTGTATAAAATATTCGCTTAGTTATGAAGTCTATAAATATCTCCCACACTTTGTTGATACAAATTATAAAAAGATTGGTATCTTATATTTTGCTTGGCAGATGTTGACTGTAAAATACATGAAAATTTTGAGATGTAAAGCGTACGCGTTGGCAGAACGTTGTTGTATATTTAGGAGAGGATTCTTAATCGTAGACTAATGGTTGATGAAAACTTTTATGGGCAACATCAGGTGTACTAATATAAATCTTGTAGAATGACAATTGCTTTACATTATGATGATGTGAACTAAAATAGTTTTATCAATAATAGCTAGGATGAGCAGTGTAGACATTGTCACATTAACTAGTCATAGTCTAGTCATATTTTTGTTACCATTGTTACCAGATATTGTTTACATACCTATAAAATTAAGTCATAGATTATATTAGTAGTCCTGCATAATATTTAAATCCTAATAATATTATAAAATGTGAAAAATGGGTTTTATGTTCTTCTCGTAGAACCCTAACACTTTTTCCAAAATACAATTAGCTTATGATACTCCTTGGAACATCAGCTATCTGCACGTGAAAGTCCCGGCAAAATCCGTTCAGCCGTTTAGAAGTTTACTCGGAAGAAACAGACTGACAAAAAATATTAAAAATTGCGTATTCGCTATATATCTATTAATGTATATTAAACTGACCAAACATATCTACAATATTAATCCGTATTTTTAGCTTAGGTACTTCACGCACCCAAGACGGAGGTTATCAATTTGACCTTTTGGGTTTTTCTGTCGGTATGTTATTTCATATCTTCTTTGTTTGTGTACCGATTTCGACAAATACTGTTTAAAGAATTCCATAAGTTCCAAACTTATGGAATTCTTTAAAGTTGGTCCCATTTGAGTCAAAAAATCAACCCCCTAATAAATTTAATTGGGGTTTAAGACATAAAAAAGTAAATATATTTTATGTTTGACTCAAAACGTAAGATCGCTTTGTGTACGTACCTAATATTTTTTTTACTCAGTATAATCAAAAACTGACGTCAAAAACTTAGGTGCACTAAAAAGCTAAAAATCCTTACTTATTTATAAATGCGAAAGTAACTCTGTCTGTGTGTTACTCAATCAGGCAGGATTCCTAAATTACGCGCGGGCGAAGTCGCGAGGTACAGCTAGTTAGGCTATATAATATCACGCTACGACATAGTAATAATAAGCGCGGGTGAAACCGCGGGACCAGCTAATATTTGGGTTTATGATGAAATTGAGTTTAAAATGTGTCAAAGTCAAAGCCAAATCATTTATTTTCAAAATATTATCAGAAATTAACCCCCTTGGGGGTGAAATGAGGGGTTGAAGGTAACACAATTTAAAAATTATTTTTTGATCGACTTGAAACTTTGTATATGTATTTTACATATAAAATAAAGAAATACGTGTTTTAGGAATCTTGAAAAAAAAAATGTATAGGGTGTGAAATGGGGTGATAAAGTTTGCATTCTGGACTACAGCATATCTCCGCCGTTAGTGAGCCGATTTCGAAAAATCTTTTTGTTTATACGGGTTGTTAACAAAAATTTAAACGATGGGGTAGAAAAGGGGGGTTTATGGGGGGGGGTGAATTTTTTTTGGTTTTAAATATTTCCTTATCCAGACGGACCGACGGACAAACGGACAGGCGGACCGGCGGACAGGCGGACAGGTGGACAGGCGGACAGGAGGACAGGCGGACAGACGGACAAGTGGACAGGCGGACAGATGAATAGGCGGACAGGTGGACAGGCGGACAGACGAACAGCCGGACAGACGGACAGGCGGACAGACGGACAGGCGGACAGGAGGACAGGTGGACAGGTGGACAAGCGGACAGACGAACAGACGGACAGACGGACAGGTGGACAGGTGGACGACGCACAGGCGGACAGACGGGCAGATGGAAAGGCAGACAGTGATCCTATAAGGGTTCCTTTTTTACTTCTTTAGGTACGGAACCCTAATAAAAACCTCACGATAAATGAGCTTTAGACCTGTCAATCTCTTGTGTGTAGACCTCTCAGTCTCTGCATTTCTGCTAAAGCTCGTTCATCGTGAGGTTTGTGTAATACCTTATTTGGCTCTAAATCAGATAAAGCAAATAAACGCGATAGACTCCGTAAAATAGTTTTATTTCAATGAAAAACTTACCTCATAATTTATATGTTATAGCGTTATAACGGAAAAAAACAATTATAAATTCCATTAGAACCATTTTCGACTTCTACGCGGACGAATTCGCGGACAATAGCTAGTGTTGGTATATAAACGCACTCTACTGTACTAGATTCCTAAGCGTAAAGACTATATTTGTATTTAATACTAGCTGTGCCCACGACTTCGCCCGCGTGGACTTTAGGGAGATTAGCCGGAAATATGGGTGTTATGTTTTTCCCGCGGAACCCTAATGCTTTTTCTAAAATTAAAGTAGCCTAAGTTACGCCTTGGAACGTCAGCTATCTGCCAGTGAAAGTCCCATTGAAATCGGTTCAGCCGTTTAGAAGTTTACCTCAAACAAACAGACAGACAGACAAAAAAAAATTAAATTGCGTTTTCGTTATAGGTATCGTATATACTTTCATACGCATTTGGTAAAAAAGTGTTATTTTGATATTACAAACAGACACTCCAATTTTATTTATTTGTATGTATGTTATGTAGTAGTATGTATGTATAGATATAGATGTATAGATGTATAGATTAGACTGCCGTGAGTTTAACTCTTCTCTAGTATTGTGGCAAAGGTGCTGTCTGCTCTCACGGCGTTGCTGCTCCTGAGAATGTATTACTCGCAATTATCATTTTAAAAAGAGTAACCATTGAGTTTCTTACCGACTCTTCTCAGTGGAAGCAGCATTTCGAACCGGTGGTAGAATCTCACTATTTGTAAGTGCTTTTTGGCCACACGATTAAAAAAAAATGATTTTGATTTTAAAGCCTGTTTTTAAGTATTTATATTATACAACAAATAATAGTTAAAGTAGGATTATATAACAGTTAATAACTACCGCAAGGTAGGTGCTAGGTAGCTATTTTAAAAGTAATCACAAATTAAGCATGTAGTAATCAGTAGATTATAGCCACAAAAAATTATAAAATAAAAACTTTTTAACAAAAAAATTAAACCGCCGAAAAACTACAAAGCATAAAATAATAAACCTTTTTTATTTAACCTTAATAACTATTTTCTTAAACTATGTAAGTATACCTAAGTCATTTTGAGTCGGCGCCAAACAATCACTGATCAATAAATTTAAAGAAATAACTAAATTAAATTTTAAAAAATGCAACGTGAAATCTTCAGCGACAAACATTAACATTCCAAAAATTGTGCTCTCCGTATGACTACTCGCACAAGTGCACTCACGTGTTGATGTCTCCCTGACATTAAGTCCGTGAACACTCTGCATTTTCCGGCGAAGGGACGTGTCGCGCCGCGCCGCTGCCGAGCATCACACTTTACATAATTAATTAATTTGCTTGTTTGGCGCGGACCCAAAATGACTTAGGTATACTTACATAGTTTAAGAAAATAGTTATTAAGGTTAAATAAAAAAGGTTTATTATTTTATGCTTTGTAGTTTTTCGGCGGTTTAATTTTTTTGTTAAAAAGTTTTTTCATCAAACACCTAGGTTTTTGATCAAAAACCTAATTTTATGAAAAACATGCGACATATACGAAATATGCCGAGTTTGTCTATCTTCCTTTCATAAAAGAATACAATGAGTGAGCAACTGCCGTGAGATAAGTCGAGTATTGGCACGCGTGCTAGCTGTACTAAAAAAAATCGAATAGCCGAGCTCGTAACCAAATTCTGTGCTGCCTAATCGAGATTCCTTAGACTAAAGCTCCAACAAGAACAAACGTTTGGTGATGGATTGCAGAATGTGAGCACGAATAATATAACGATGTGTTTCATACGCTCGCAAGTACTGGCAACTAGTTATGATGAAGTTTGTTTGTAGACATAGATCACTATTTACAGGTAGGTACTATTTGTAGGTACCGTAGGTATGTCAAAAAGGTTTGTAACTAGGCAGGTACATGTAAGATTAGATATACATACATGTTTTATCTATGTAGTAGTTTGTAAAGCGGACGTAAACAACACGTTAATCAATTTAAAGCTATGGGTAGGTAGGTACCTACCTAGGCGGAAAACTAGGTACTTTATTATAATGAATTAATAATTATAATAATAAAAGCAAGCTTTTATTATATTATAAATTAATAATATTCTCTTCTAGATGGTCTCAAGAAGAAACAAAGGGATAATATTTACTTTGATTAAGATAAGTAGAAACGGCTACGTTGCACGTATTGATAAATATCAGACAACGCGCCGCGAACAAACATTTAATCCTTTTATACATACATTATTTGTGAAATAATTGTAATCATTAAATAAGAATCTTTTAATTAAATTAAAGACGTAGTGCAATCAAAATCAAGCAAAAAAAAGTGTTGGATTAGATTGTGTTTCAATTCAGAAACTAAAACTTTAGAGTTATTCTTGTAAACGTATAGATTCTGTGATGCCGTGTCGACGAAATATAGGTTTTCTTTGTAAAACGTATCAAAAATATCTATACTTGTAACGAGGGCCGGCTTGTCGATATCGCTCGTGCAGTAATTATATTTGAATACACCGTCGCTACCGCCGAGGTAGACGTCCCCCGCCGGCTGGTCCACGGCACTGGCAAACCCATTACGAATTCCAGGTATAATGGAGGGCCGCCCTGTGTCGAGGCTTAGCACGACCGAGTGGAAGCTTTGCTCTGAAGATTCATCCACGTTTATACAGAAAAACAGATTGTTCTTGTTTCTATCCACGGATAATTTATATGCAATATTCGCGTCTGCTAAGATCACTTGTCTCTTGTATGGACGCCGGACCTTCGAGTCTTCAATCATTGTAAATTCATATCGAACGTGTGAAATGCATAAATCATATTCCAATGTGAAAAGTGGTTGGTTTCACTGGGAATGATGAAACGAAATAAAATTGATGTGGATTATGGCATCACGAACAATTTTATTAGTAGCATAGATGAATACTATACAAGTTTCCGTATATGGGTATTCCTCTATGTATACAAGGTTACGGGTTAGGTAATCTGCCAATTATAAGTATTTATTATTTGTCTATGTACATAGCAATCATAGATAGCAATTATGGAGTGTAGAGGTAAGGAGAATCATCTGTGTATTGAAAAAGTGTCCGTCGAAATGCATTAAATAAGGGTGGCGCCACATTCGCATCAGGTTAAATATTTAACCGACTTCAAAAAGGAGGAGGTTCTCAATTCGACCCGTATGTTTTTTTTAATGTATGTTACTGCATATCTCCGACGTCTGTCGACCGATTTCGAAATTTTAGTTGACGTTTGCTTGGGAAATCTTCAAGGTTGGTCCCATTTTCAAAATATTATCAGAAATGAACCTATAACCACATTGTGCCTAGGTAGTATAGGTATTGTAATATACGTGCGCCATGGCTAAACATAGGTCACGAAATGTGCAGACTTTGTCTCTCTTCCTTTCATAAAATAAGACAATGAGTGAGCATAACGTGACATAAGTCGAGTATTGGCACGCGTGAAAGCCATACTGAAAAAAATCGAATATAATAGCAGAGCTCGTAACCCAATTCTGTGCTACCTAATCGGGATTCCATAAACTAACGCTCCAACAAGAACAAACGTTTGGTGATGTATTGCAGGATGTGGGCACGAATAATTAAACAATGTGTTTCATACACTCGAAGTGCTAAGTACTGGCAACTAGTTATGTCGAAGTTTGTTTGTAGACAGACACAGATCATACGATATTATACTATTTGTAGGTACCGTACGTCAAAACGGTTAGTTACTAGGTAGTATAGTGGGAAGAATTAAGGACAGTCATCTGTGTATTGAAAAAGTGTCCGTCGAAATGCATTAATTAAGGGTGGCGCCACATTCGCACCAGGTGGCATTATTTGGACAATTTTGACAATTATACTATTTTTTTTTAACTCTGAATACTTCAGTTCATACCATACCCTTTGTCTATACCAGCGCCATTGTGGAAGGTTTTTGAACTGCTTTTTCAACTTCAGCTTCACCATCAACTTTTTCAACTTTTCTCCCATATGAGATGACTCACCTTAACTCTACCCTCCATACTAAGTATGTACAAGTGAGAATAGATATACATACATGTTTTATCTATGAAGTAGTTTGTAGGTAATTCAAAACAGACGTAAACAACACACGTTAATAAATCTAAAGGTAAGGGTAGGTAGGTACCTACCTATAAGTGTATAACTAGGTACTTTATTCACTGCAAGCTTTTATTATATTGAATATTCTCTCCCAGAGGGTGTCAAGGAGAAACAACGGGATTTTTGATGTGAAACATTTATAGTCGAGGGGTAAACCTGATTTTTGGCGTGGTGAGATTTGCCGACGCTTCGCCACAACACAATGAAATCAACCTTATTTTTTTACCAAAGAAGCATTATTCTGGTTAAATAATATTTACTTTGATTAAGATAAGTACGGCTACGTTGCACGTGTTGATAAATATCAGACAACGCGCCGCGACCAAACATTTAATCCTCTTAGACATACATTAATCGTGAAATAATTGTAATCAGTCAATAAGAATCTTTTAATTAAATTAAAGACGTATTGCAATCAAAATCAGTGTAATATATCGGTAATTTAGATTAAAACATTCCTAATCGTGAAGCCCGTGGATGTCCATCGACCTAATCAGATTTATGGCGCGATCGTAGATCAGCTCTTTAGCATTGATGCCCCACACGAAGTCCACGTGACTGAACGTGGTCATCGGGATCCTGAACTTTCCGATAGGTCTGCCGAGTTCCCTGAACAACCTATCAACATCAGGTACTTCAGCCAAAGGATCGCTGTCGGAGTAGTGCAAGAAAACTGGCGCGGTCACTTTCGCAAGGTCGTATCTCGGTGGGCTGAAGGAGCCGTACATCCTATAGTTGGCAAACCTGCTGCCCTGGTCGTAGCGGCGGAACTCCTTGCCCGCGATGCCTTGTCCGTAGTGCGCGAACTGTCTCACCGACGCGCCAGCCGGGGAGTGGCCGAAGATTGCCGGCATCATTGTCTGCAGAGAAGAATATCATGTTACAGTCACAAAGTCTCATCGTTGATGCCGTAGTAGTCTCCGCCAAATGCAACAAGACTTAATATACCTAACTAATGAGGAAAACATCAGTTTATGAGTTGGTACTCACCGCATTATGTTGGCACTCGTTCCATCCACCGATCAGGTACAAAATATTACTACAAATTGCTTGAGTTGCAACTTGGTCTCTGCATAGAGCTTCTCCAGCCCATTGGTTTATTACACTGTTCGGCAAGAACTCACCAATACCGAATAGAGAAGTGATAGCCTGAAAGTAAATTATCGTCATCCATTGCGTTTAAACTATGATTTTTAGAAGTAGGTATATCCACTAGTAAAACACAGACCTCAATATTATCAGCATAAGGAGATATGAAGACCAGAAGAGGATTACGGTTGTGTGCCATATACGCGACTGGAGCAAACGCATGCATAGAAATTATCTTCGTGTTGTATTCCGGGCGGAGAGACGCCATCACGAAGAAGGAAGTAGTTCCCTGGGAATGGCCCACATAGTGAAGTCTTTGCTGTCCAGTGAGATTGAGCGCATAGTCAATCATGGTAGGTAAGTCGATGCGACCGATCTCATCCCACGAGAACTTCCAGAATGCGGTGTTCAACAAACTGTCAGGATTCAAGCTGACGTGTTTGCGAGAGTAGTAATTACCGCGGGCGTTGCCGAACCACACGTCGTAACCAGCTTCAGCCAAGATGTACCCTACAAAATGGCATCAATAGAATCATTTAGCCTTTTACACATAATAAATCATAAAATAGTAGAATAATTACCAAATGCAGTTCCCGGACCCATGATAACCCAATCGGCGGACGAGGACACTAGGCCGTGCATCAAAAATACTATCGGCCTGACCACGTTGGGGTTGTTGTTGTTGTCCCGTCCGTGCGGTATGCGGTGCATTGTCAGAATGTAGCCATCCTCGGTAGTCACGGTGTGCACTTCAAGGGGGTACCGGTACTTCCTGACGAGTTCCGGCTAAAATTAAGACGGTTTTAAGTTTTAGGTGTACTCATCCCTAATTGCCGAGCTACACAGCTCTAGCGATGCCAGCCATAGGTCGACCGACAAAAGCTATTCTAGAGTTTAAAACTATTTTGCTTAATAAGGGGGTTGCTGCAGAATTTACAGATTGATTGGTTAGGTGGATTATGGGTGATAGACATAGAACGTCGCAACTGTCGCAAGTACCGCACAAAGTCGTCTAGAGCGGCATAGCCGCGGGGCAGGACCTCATCAGCACCTTATCGGTACTAACTGGATATCATGTCTCCACTTAAACGACAACTGCTTGGGCGTAGTCTACATAAGCGTTAATGAAGCTTAACTTACCACATCTAATGTGGCGTCCTCAAACACATTGTCTGAATAACGGGCGCCATGATTATTGAATAACTGCTGGATTTCTTCCGCGTGCGGAGACTTCCCGGCCGCAGCCAGTGCCACACACCCGATCAAAACAACTATGAGTGTTCCCCGCAACATTATTGACTTTCGGCGGAGGAAACATCGTGAAGTATCGACCTTTTACGACTTATATTACTTTTCCAGTGATCTGATAAAGGATTTAATGCTGATAATTTGTATAATCAGTCACATTACCTGCGTGTACATACTCGTAGGTAGGACTCCTCGGACTAGCAATAGGTAGTTAGGTGATATGGATAAGAAATAAAATTATGTATTATCTCTTATATACGTAGTACTTAGCTTTGTGTAGGATAGTAGGTAGCTATTTATTTACGTAGTATTAAGTAGGTACGTCAGTGGATCGCTGGATGATTGCTATCATTGAAAAACATTCAGATTTTCTCATATGTAGGTAATTTACTTATCTAGATGTGGTGTGGTTCCGGTTCAGACGAGGGCAAGAGGGATCGAGAGAAGAAAAATAAAGGTAGGTATTTCCGTGGTGCGATGTTTCTTTACCTATTAAAAATTACCCACGGCGGTGTTGATTTTTTTGCACACAAACTAAACTACCATTGAAGCTAAGTCTATTGCCATCCTTCTCGTGGTCGCAATGTATGAGCAAGACGGCAGTATTTTGCGCGTATTGTAGTTTGCAAGGTAAATATAGTAGATAAGTACCTAACAACCTATACAGATAATTGACTCTCTTTCACTTTTTGCTCTTTGCGGTCAATGTAGGTATCTACCTACTGTGTTAGGTATTCCCTTTGCTTCATAACTGGTCCACAAAGCACCTACCTACTTAACTACGTCATCGTGCAACAAATGTTAATATTCATCGTACCTTATCCAAAAAAAATATTGTTAATTAATAAATAAACAGATTAATCGCGTCACACAACTCGTTATCCCAATCGCAAACATCACCCCACCTACACATATTTAGGTACCTACCAATATGACACCTACTAATATTTGTATCTACAGGCTGTTTCAGAAATACGAAATACTTAATTGTTACAATTCTGATTTAAACTGATTGGCAAAAGTATAGAAATCTGATCGAAATTCGAACATGCCCTTTGTTCATCGCTTATTATTAAAAATTTCTCATTTTGAGAATATTAGTAACCACCCCTCGTAAAATGTAGTTTAGGATTATGGATGTGTTCTGAGGCCACGACACGAGACACGTGACAAATAAACATAGCCTGCCATACATTCCCACCACTGTTACTACTGTAAGCCAAGATCAACAACGGTGTCCATTGAAAATAAACATAGGTAAACATTATGTGGTTAAGGTAAAGTCTGCCTTTACAGAGCATGTCGATATCGCATCTTTAAAAGAATAGACATTTTGAAATTATAGGATTTCGACTATAAATCTTAAAGGGTCGTTCTAACGACCATTTCTCAACAACATTATTTTTTATACGCCATCTAATGTCATTTGAGTTGTACTAACATAATATCGTTACGTAGCATAGGGCACCAAGTCTTTAATTTATAATACAGCGGTACTTTTAAAGAAGCGATATGTACCTACCTTGAATATTTTGGCCTTCTGATTCACCTGTATAATATACTTATAGGTATATCTACTATTATATCTACCAATTATGTACCTACAAATTTATTGTTTGTTGGTAAGGGATAGTCTTTCACTGATAGGCTATCCCTTACCAACAGTATCACTGAGTGTTGAACTAAGAGCAGGGGAAACTCCCTAATTTGAAGTATTATTAAAATGTACCTATCGTGGGTACGAGTTTCCTATTTATTGTGAATCAAGCAGTAGGCATTATGGATAAGGCGAATGTAACAATATATTTGATTTTCTTAATTCGACGATGGCTTGGTCTAGTGGTTTCAGCGTAGGCCGCTCGACTCATTGAACCGGGTGGTTTCGGGTTCGATTCTCGTCAGCGGAAAATTTCGGAAATGACCTATCGGAATTTGGCTTGATCTGGATGTACCTGCAGGGGTCGAAACAGATTGTATGGTCAAAAATACTGATTTTACTGACTGTGAGACTCGAAAATACTGACTTTACTGACCAAACTTTAAGGGGAAACCCCAAAATTAACAGACTTTTAATCCATCTCCAAATCCCTAACAGATATTTTATGGAAAAGTGTCCTCTAAATGCCACTATTAAGCCCCGCACACATATAACACAATACGGCGTCACGACGCTCACTATAAGCCGTCGCTACGCTCACCATAAGGCGTCGCGAGGCTCGCTACAAGGCGTCGGGACGCTTACTATACGGTGTGGCGAGGCTCACCACAAGGCGTCGCGACGCTCACTATAAGGCGTCGCGAGGTTCGCTACAAGGCGTCGGGACGCTCACTATACGGCGTCGCGACGCTCACTATAAGGCGTTGCGCGGCTCACCATAAGGTGTGGCGACGCTCATTATCCGGCGTCGCGACGCTCATTATAAAACGTAGCGACGCTCACTATACGGCGGTGTGACGCTCACTATAAGGCATCGCAACGTTCACCGTAAGGCGTCGGTACGCTCACTATACGGCGTCGAGGCGCTCACTATAAAGCGTTGCGAGGCTCACCATAAGGCGTCGAGACGCTCATTATAAAGCGTCGCGACACTCACCGTAAGGCGACGGTACGCTCACTCTAACGCGTTGCGAGGCTCACCATAAGGCGTCGAGACGCTCATTATAATCCGTCGCGACGCTCATTATACGACGTCGCGACGCCCCCTATACGGCGTCGCACTAAAGAGTAGTGAAGAGTGCTAAAGAGTAAAGACTGAAGAATGTCATGAAATAGGCAGTAATTCCCAAATTAAATATATGAATCTCCATGTATATTCTTATTTCTTAGGATTAAATAGGAAGATAATCAAATAACATAAATATAAGCATTTAATATGCAAGGCCATGCAATTGAGTTAATTACATAAAATAAAAATAAATTTAAGTAAGCAGTCTGCTAGAAGTCTTCATCATCTGAATCGAGGGCAGCCCTTCTCCTGTCAAACTTTACAGAGCTTGATGACTTCGGCATCTGCTGATTGACGGATTCTATTAGCTGAATTAGCTCTTGCTCAGTTATCTTATTGCGAACCTGGCCCATTTGGGCCATTCTACAGATCATGTTTTCCACCATGGCACCTTTTTCTGGACGGCTGAGTTTAATTGTGTTCACTGAAAATTAATATACAAATTTAGAGGCAAATATTATTCTAGTATTTCATTGTATAATATCTGTACTTATACTAGCAGGGTGGTTGATCCAGGTTGACACTTAAATTATTTTGTCTTAAATGATTTATAGGAAATTATTGCACAACTAACACCATCTATATTGCAGAAAACGAAACTCGCACAAAGGAATCACAGACATATCTACTATTTATCCGGCTCCTTTATCACTGTCATAATCCATTTTGATTTATAATTTGCCCTTGCTATTAATGACTTGACACTGGGTGAATTACCCACTAAACGCAGATGGAGCCATTCCTCATTTTTTCCATTAAATATCATAATTTCATTCATTTCGTAAAAAAACAGTAGTATTATTTTCTAGGGAATAATTTTGACTTAAATGTTATATAGGAAATTATTGCACAACTAACACCATCTATATTGCAGAAAACGAAACTCACACAAATGGAATCAAGGACTAACTATCTACTATTTAGGTATTTTCTAGGGAACCTTATGTAAGCAACATTTAATAAATGAATGGGTTAATTTCCTTACGTCTGGCTCTAGCATCCTGGCTGAGTGCTTGTGCAAGAATAGTGTGTTTGGCTTCTTCCATAGCCTGCATTCTTTCTTCTTGAGCTTTAGCATGGCTGGGGTCTCCAGTTCCCTGCAAAACGTAACACAATCAATAGTACAAATTTAATATACTTAAACTAGTTGCCTGTATTAATAAACAACCAAGTAAGTAGACATAAAGGCTTGACCCTACTTAGGTACCTATTTACACCAATTTCTTATTTCATGCAAAGTTTAATTTAAAGTAAAATTAAAAGTGTCTTATAGCGCAAATGATTGTTTCACTAGGTACTAATTTTATGAATAATCAATATAGGGTACCTATTCCTGCGATTTATGATCATGACCAAAACGGATACATAACCTCATGTGTCTCATATACTCACCCCTTGCTGTGCCTGTAATTGCGCAAGTCGCTGTTGTCTAATTTTCTCTAATTCTGGATCATCCATTGTATTTTATATTATTTTTTATACACACAAATAGCAAAACAAGCCGAAATTAAAAACAGCAAGTCGCAAGTTCTGTATGTTTGACTGACACTCGAAATAACTTTGGAGTTTTGGAGATGACATAACAATTTGACAACTTGTGACAAGTGTCACAAGTTATGTTTGCTTATGGATTTTTTCTCTATGGTAACTATCTAAGCTTCTTGGCGATAAATTCTAACATTTTTTTCATTGACCAATAAACTAAGGAGATATCGTTTTTCCAGTCATTGGGAGATCCCAGAGATCCGACAAAGTATGCCAATGCACTGAGACTAACTACGCTACGTAAGTCTCCATGTAGCTCAAAAGTAACTCCATGGCCTTCAAGAAAGAACACCATTAAAATTTAATATCATTGATTCAAAGAGTTTAGTACGTCACCATTTCTCAAATCCATGTCACATTCTGTGCTACACTTTCGAAGCATGCAGCAATACCAGTATTTAGCAATACCTTTATTAGCAATCGCAAACCAAACTATGGTCAGGCAAGGCTTAAGGTGGGAACTATAGGTTAATCAATCAAAACTTTGAATATTTGTTTTGTTAAACATTTTAATCATGTAGTATTATCGTGCCATTGCAATGTTTGATATTCTACTTTTCCATACATATTGCAGTAGGCTAAAAGAGCCAGTTTGTTGACTGCCACTGACAACCTTCCAAATGCCACGAGGGCTGCAGGGCTGAAGGGTGTAGTTGGATCAAAGGCACATCTCACCATATATGACGCATGAAATCTTACAGGATCCCCTGTAAAATAAAATTATGTAGGTACTTAAATAAATTATAAAATACAATTTATTCTTGATCAAGGAATGGTTATAAAAATTGAGACTAAATTAATATGTAAAAGGTTAATTTTTGTTTTTTTGGTAACCTAAACCAAAGCCGATCTTTCGTTCAGACAATACAAATTAGCTAGATAGCTAACCGGCTTTGTTTTCTTTGTATATATTATATATTTTGTAAAAAAAAAATATTTACCTGGATACAGGAGGTATTCACAGCCAAATTTTGATCCACTTGTAATGTGATGACCTTTCTCCCATAGATCTCTAAATATCTTATATTTATTTGCTGTATCCCCTGTTATTACGCTGGGAGTTAAAATCTCTATGCCTACTTTTCTTCTTTCTGGAAATTGTATAAATAAAATAGGGTTACCTACAGAACTCATGTGTTCATATCATAGATTGATGACTGACTGCAATGATATTCTAGTAAACAGATATGTTATAAACGCACAAAACAACCGAAAAAAGTGTTCCGCGTAATAGCGGCAGCACACATACACACTTTTCATTCCTTTTACATTTCACAACACATAGAAATGTGCAAAAGAGATGGCCTGATAAAACCAACGAGAAAAAAAGAGATAGCTAGTGTTGTCACTTGCGTTTCACAATACGTCCTAATTAGGACGTATTCGAGTCCACTTTTGCGCGCTCATAACATATCTGTTTACTAGAATATCATTGACTGACTGTTAATCTTGGAATTTTTTATTATTTAATACTAGCTGTTCCTGCGGTTTCACCCGCGTTTATGGTTACTATGTCGTAGCGTGATGTTATAAAGTCTATAACCATCCTCAATAAATAGGCTATACAGCGGAAAAATATTTTTTGAAAACAGATTGGTAGTTCCTGATATTAGCGCATTCAACCAAACAATCTCTTCAGCTTAATAATTTTAGTATATAGATAATACAGTAATAACATTACCTGTGTCAAGATAATGTTCAGTAGGTAAGTGTACCAGGACATGTGCAGGAGACAGTTGTGGCAATTTATTGATCTCCTCCTGTAGTAATGATTGCTTATTCAGTTGAATATCTGCAAACAGGAGACACCACTATCATAACAGACTGTTTTATAAGTCTGCTTAATTAACTTAGAAATGTCATTAATCCATTAAGTACCAACATTTTTCTATATTGTTAGACATATTTTTTACAGAATATACACAATATAAATATTGAACAAAATGAAACTGCAAAAATGGGTTGTCCCAAATGGGAACATTGGTATTTAATGAGTTAAGTAGTTATACCTGTAACTCCTTTAGACAACAATTTTTGCTGCTTCCCTGCCAATATAAGGTCAATTTTCTGGGATAATTGTTCAACTTTACGCTTCCTTAAGGCATCTGTTTGCTCCATTAGCACACTGTCAAGTTGAAAATGTATCATCTAATAAAAGAACAATAGAAAAAATATTGTGTACAAAAACTTATTTATGTGTATCTCAATAATGGTAACCAAAATTTACATTCTTGAGGTTTTCACTCCCCAACAGCAGGATAGTAATCATGTACTCACTTTTGTTCAATATTCTTAACAATTTCTTTCTCTTCTTCTGATGATTTTATGGCAATATTTGGAAGTTCAAACAGTTCACAGACACCATTTTCTATTAATAATGCAGCTTCCTCTGACATCAGTGCCATGGGTAGCCCTATAATATAGATCAGACTTAGTAGTTTTTTACCTGTGACTATAGATTAAACGGACAGCCCCTGCAGAGCATGCATGGAGGCTGAAGAAACAGCCGCCCACATCTTGCTGGAATGCAATGGGGTGGCCACCTACCAGGCACGCTACCTGGGCTCACCGGGTAGTCTCCAGGAAGTCTTTGGCGACGTCAAGAAGCTGGGGAACTTCCTGACAGAATTTGGATGGCTGGAGTAACCAGCTCATCCTCCCTCACCCAAAACAGGCGCAACGGTCGTCGATTTGTGAAAAAAGCCCGCAAGAAGAAGAAGACTATAGATTAAGGTCGGAATATACTTAGCCGTGTAGAGAGTTGAAGTTATATGCCCACCTAGAAAATCATTTTGCCTTGGAAATGAGGGTATTGAACCAATCAAAGACCCACAAATTCGATGTTGCGAACGAAGAGCATGCCAATCTGTAGGAAAAAATATTTCATCAAATGAAAACTGACGAAAAAAGGCCTTGCAGGAATAGGAATAGTCATTACCTTCAGAATTCCACACGTACGCAGTTCTATTTTGTACATAAATCGGAATCATAATGAACTAATTGAACACTGTAGATAATAAATAAAAAATGACTTATCGTTGAGAATCCAGTACAAAATTCTTTATTATCATGATAATTTTTCACCAGTAAAAAATAAAAATATTTGTTTACAACGAAGTACAAACGAATCGAACGATGCATAGCAGAAGCCATAGAGTAAAACACACAAAACTGTTATTCCTATCTCTATACACAAAATCTTTAGAACCTGCTGTCAAAAGTGTAGCCATTGTAGCCATGGAGATAGATTGTAGCCGTTTAGGTTTCTACATTTTAGCTATGTATGTTAGCGGCACTGCCATGCCGGCGGGTATGCCGCCAACAAATCCTAGCCGGGCTTGACTGACACAGAAATGAGCCGGCGGGTAGCGCGGAGAGCCGGCGTCAGTTCGCTCCCTGCATTCGAGTAATAGTGTTGTGCGTTGCATTCTACGCGAAACAAATGAAAATGCCGTTTAATTGGGATGACGATACTGTATTGCTTCTGATAGAAAAATTTCATGAAAATGATATTTTGTGGAACCCCAGAAATCCAGATTACAAGAATAGAAATAAACGGATGGACGCGCTGAATATAATCGCAAATTTATTGGACATTGATAAAAGTGAAGTAGAGAGAAAAATAAAAAATTTAACCTGTCATTATTTTCGCGAAAAAAAGAAAGTAGAGTCACGAAAATCAGGCGCAGGCACAGAAGACGTACACGAACCAAAGTGGTTTGCTTACACGACATTGAATTTTTTGCGAGACAAAAATAGACCAGTAGATACAGTAAATAATGAAAATAACTCTGTAAGTATTCCTGTGACTATATTTCTTGATTTTTTAACAAGGGTAGGCAAATATTTTTTATGGTAGGTACTCACATTACACATTACACACTACGGGTCACATTATTGTTTGTACCAAGATGTTTACAATGAAAGGTGACTTATAGTCTCCAATAACGGTAATTCACAAAAGTCTTATGTCTAATGGCAATGTTTCTAAACTAAAATAATATATTTTATTTCTTACAGCTTGCAGAATCGCAGCAAGATCTCACACTTAGCTCTCGTAAGAAAAGGTATACTCCTGATGTAAACAGCGATGTTTCGGAAGCATTAAAATTTTTAAAAGATATATCGACCTCAAAACCTGTACGCGACGATGCTTCACTTTTTGGAGATTATATAGCAAGTAAAATACGGAAAATGGACCCAATCACCACATCGAGAGTACAACATCATATTTAAAATGTTATTTATCAAGCTGAAATGGGATTTTTATCTCGCAGGCCTTCTTCAACAGAGATTCATCCTGGATGTTCTCTATTTAATGATAAAACACACTCTTCCACGAACCAATCCTGTACCAGCAATTCGGAAAAACAAGATAGCCTCTACACATTTTTAGAAAATAACTGAAACTTAATTGCACGAAATGAATATGGATATGGCTATACACGAATTATGATTGAGCAAACTAGCGTCACGGTAATATTACCGTGCTAACGTCACACGTGGAAAAAAACATTACTCACATAGTAAGTAGCGTATTCAACGTAATGTCTATAAAAAAGTTACTATACATACAATTTTTTTTTATACAATAAATTCATATATCCCATGAAAAATATTCATATTTACGTTAACATAGCATTAGATTAGCATTGATGCTTGTCAGAATTCCGGAATCAAAAAATGAAGTTGTGTGGAGATTTCAAATAGTTCTGCAGGGCTCCAAAACTGTACATAAAATAAAACCTCATCAGTCTACAATGTTCAGTATCACGCAGCTAAATTGCACAATCTCTCGATGCACAATCTTCATATGATAAGTTATTTTTATAATATCCAAAGATCACGCTGTCAGACTGCGCATCTTTCATAAAGTTTTCTATCATACCGTAACATTCTGCCACTTTCTGCATTGCGAACTAGACCGCTTCTAAGATCTTCTATTGATTATTTTGCTAGTTATAATGAATACCTAAAGAATGATATAAGAAATTCTAAAAAGCAGACTACCTATGCGCCTAAAGAAAAAAGTGATGGATTCTTGCATCCTGCCATGTCTCACATACGCTAGCCAAACATGGATTTTTTTTAAAAAAAAAAGACAAGCCAGACAAAAAATTAACACCTGCCAACGAGCCATGGAAAAAAGTCTACTAAAAATAAAACTAATAGATAAAATTAAAAACACAGAAATAAGAAACAAAACAAAATTAATAGACGCTCTTAACCATGCTCTTAGATCAAAATGGAGCTGGGCAGGGCATGTAGCCAGAATGTCGAATAAAAAATGGGCAAAAATAATATCTACATGGAAAGGACCACCAGGAAAAAAAACAAGGGAGACCAAAAGCGAGGTGGACAGAAGAAGTAGAAAAAGTTACCCCAAAATGGATAGAGACAGCACAAGAGAGAGATACATGGAAGAAGCTGGAAGAGGCCTTCACCCAAGAGGGGTCCTAAATCATTTTATAAGTTTACTATTAAATTTTTACTATTTTATTTGATTACTTTTTTTTTTACTTTTTATGGTTTTGGGAATAAAAGGCTTTTTTATTTTATTTTATAATGAATACCATCGGCCGCGATGGCGTTGTTGGTTTGGGTGTCCTTAATTAATAATTTGGAACACAACCATTAGCGCATAGAGTTGTGTCATATATATTACTATACACTTTGAGCGTTCTACACGGTTGTCACAACTGAAAATGATGTTTGCGGCTATGTGCCAGTTTTTGGACAAAGTGCCTGCCACACGCCACACTCGGCATACCCGCATGCCTAACACCGCCGGGCTGTGCCGCCGATATTTGTGTACCAACCTTTTTATGCTACCAAATTATTCTGCCCGCTCAATATACTCATTGTTTCTAAATTGTATTATATTCAAAGTAGTCTATCTTCTTATAGAAATTAAATTCGCCCACATCTTTATATACCTATATAATTCTACTGTACGTTTGTATGTCACTGAACTCCTCCTAAACGACTGGACCGATATGAATGTTTTTTTTGTATGCGTTTGGGTGGCGCCCTGAATGGTTTAAATTCACAATTGGACCAGGTAGGTGGCGCTGCTTTCGTATGTCACTAATTCTAAGGCGGTACGAAGTTCGCCCGGTCAGTTATTATATATGTATAATAATGCTATTAAGAGGCTCGTGTTAGGCAGCTGGATCAAGGGACAGATTCAGAAGGCAGTACTTCTGGTACGGCGCGCATTGTGAGGAAGTTTCTCTCTCTGGAGCCCTAACCACTGGTAACTAGGACCCTGTTCCAGATGCCGGTGGGGAACTATTTTTTATATTTTTAAATGTATTTTTTATATATATATTTAAAAATGTAATTTATAAGAAAGATAAGAAATAAAGGAAATAATAATAATAAAGCCTTTTATTTCTTGCTTTTACAAAGTAAGTATTTACAACATTTTTTTTTTCTATCTTGTCTAATCTATTTATATATGTATATATATATATATATATATATATATATATATATATATATATATATATATAGATTATATATATATTTATATATACATATATATATATTTATGAATAATTTAAATCTAATATAGTTTATTAATGTGCAAGAACCCCGGTTTGGGTATAGGCCTCCACCAACGATGTCCATTTGTCTCAATCTTGTTTTCTATTTTCGTGTACAATTCATCTACTTCGCATTCTCTTGCTGTATCTATTGGTGCGATGGTGCGTATACTTGTCTTATTTATACCTTAATTATATGTATATGTATCATAAAATAAAATCATAACTGGATGAGTTGATGGTAAATATTTTTCTTTTACATCCTGCTAATCTGGGGGTTTCACCCACAATAGGTAGGTCATCATCATCAATAAGTAGGTAATCACAAGCATAATATGTTAGAATAAATTAAATAAGGATACTTATTTTATTTCAGATGATAACCATGATGATGACAATACGGCGCCCTCTTCCTTTTCTTCACTTCACTTTTTAAAAATCTATGGCTTCCATCACGTTTAGCCGATGATTTTGCCAATTCCTATTCTTTATGAAATGAATTTGATTGATGATATATCAAAGACAAAACTCATTGTCAAAACATACTTTTATTTACGAAATGATGAAATTTAATGGAATAAGATGAGGAATGGCTTCGAGGATTTGGTCACCTTTGCGGGAGAAACGTGGCCACAACAGGCCCAGGATAGGGACATATGGAGACGAAAGGGGGAGGCCTTTGCCCAGCAGTGGGAAATATACTAGGCTATTAAAAAAAAAATATTGTCATTTACAAATAAATGTCAATATCAGCTGTTGTGTAGTTGTTGTCAAACAATTTGGGAGCCGCAAATAAGGAAAACAAGAAAAAACCTAAGAAGCAAACTAAATCCTAGCATGTGCATTTAATTATTTAAAAGACTATTAATATTTATTTCTTGTTAATTAATATAGTCAAGTAACAAATAACTGGTTCCATTTTTCGACCGATTACATAATCACAAAAGTTATGGCGGCAAGGAATGTCGTGATTGGTACGTATCTGAAATTAATTACAGAAATTAACAATCCATTCAGCGGCATTACTAATTACATTTGTGCTGTAAAGGGCTATTGTGAATGGATTGTAATTTCCACTAACTTAAAAGTACTCATTTCATATTAAAAACAACCTAAACCGTTTCTGAGTATCAAGGCTGGTGTAAAACATGGCAAATGCTGGGTTTGTAAATTGAGATTTTACTATACGCCGTCATGTTGATATTGTATTTCTTCGGAATACTATAGTCATAGCTTTGATTATATAAATATAGTCAAAGAGTCATAGCTATAGCCTATCCTCCTTTGGGACTAAAAACACCATAAGCAAAATGTGTGTTCACCACAGTGAATCAATGTTGTAAATCATAAAGTTATAATGGCTTTATATGTAATCTTATCTCATTTCATGGACTAGGGCACAAATCTCCCTCGTATTGAGTGGGAATGTACCCAGTAAAATGGCAATAGGATAGCCCTCTATTACATTGGAACCAATAATAAATCGGCAAAGTGTGGGTGCACCCCTGTCTACCACTTCGGAATATACAGGAGTGAGGATGTATTTATTTATTTCACATTCCAGGAGGTGGTACTGGCTTCATTGGCCGCTATTTAGGTGAACTGCTTATGGCGAATGGATACAATGTAATGAATGTCGCCCGTATGCCTGGCACCTGCAATATATCCTGGTCCACTCTTGAGGTGTCGGGCTTGCCCAGGCGAACCTGCGCTGTTGTCAACTGTGCTGGACAGCAGTTTATGGACGTCACAAAATCCTGGACACCTGGGTCTGTAAAATTCTACAATATTATTGTAGGCTATTTGACTTTAGCAACATTTTGTTAACTTTACAGGAGAGCATTACTCATTTGATGCAGAATAATTAGCTGATTCCAAATTATGTATATAAGTCTATATTGCCCAAAGTGGTGCATAAGTCAAATAGCACTCCTCTCGATATTATTACTGCAAATAGTCCTGCAAAAGATTATACAAGAAATAATGTATTTCAAATCCTCCACAGCTAGATTGGAGTCACAGTTTATTTTATTCTGTTGGACTATTTATGACAATTAATATCCAACGATTATTGACCCTTTACATAATATGTTATTTACGAATGACACTATAAAGATTTAGAAAACGAATACAAAATATAAACATATATATGTATATGGTTGTCATCTAGTGCAAAAAAACTTAGATACAGCTAACTACTCTAACTACCTACTTTGTACATTTAAAAACCTTGTGGTTCAGTTTTAATCTATATGATATAATTCATATAAAAAATACTTGCATTACATGTTGTTATTAGTATAAGATTTAGTGTTCATAATTGTGTAGCGACATCTATCTCGCCACATACGAACTAAAAACTGACGTATCCTACATCGCGATACCTATTAAAGTTATCCGAGCGATTGAAAATATATACAAAAACCCGACAACAACCGTGGGGCCAGTAGCCCACCAGACACAACACCCGTCTAGTCGGAGGATCCTCCCTTTTCAATGGTGGATGAGGAACTTTATACCCTGTACCTCACACTCCCCAAAATTGTTTTAAATGTATTAATTTAAATATGTCTCATACAAAAAGCAAATACAACTTGGAGTCTATTCTTTTTTAAATATTATCATGTTGTAATTTCCAGGTTCAAACAAAACGTCCATAATTCAAGAGTATACACAACGAAAGCCTTAGCTAAAGCGGTAAATCAGGCACAAGATAAGCCAAAAGTGTTTGTTCTGGTCACTGGAGTAGGTGCTTACGAGCCGTCGGACTCGAACCAGTACGACGAGGGTAGCCCAACTACTGGCAACGATTTCTTCTCGAGACTTGTAGTAGAATGGGAGAGAGCTGCTTCTGTGGATCCACCTGTTAGACTTGTTAGTATCAAGTAAAATTTCCATATAGGTCATTCTATTAAGGTTGGCTTCTAGTCTACACTGAGTTGTTAGATCAACAATATTTATTTGGGCCAATAGACTTAATAGCCTCTAAGACCCATCTAGGGAATGTACTGTTTACGAAAAAAATACCATTTTTTTCTGAGTATAAACTGCTAAAGATGTTAGAATCATATCTGGGCCCTGCGGGGCGATTTTCGTGCGATCGACATCCATATCTATTAGAGATAATATGTTGAATCGAAACGTCAAATTGGCTGTAGAGATTGATGTCTATCAAACGAAAATCGGGCCCCTGTAGTAATCCATAAAGCCAAATAAACATCAAATTTCTTGAAATCTCTTTAAGAGAACCGTAAACATCTATGACTTAATGTATATAAGTGAGAATTTACGTATGTATAGTCTTCTTCTTCTTTAACGGGTGCCAGCAAATCATATATATATAGATACGGCTCTCTACATATAAATACTTATTAGTAGTTATTAACAAGATATTCTTATATCATCTTATTTATTTTTAAATTCAACCTGTGCTGGTTCTTGTTGCACATCAGATTAATTACCAACAGCATTACGGATTATTTTCCTATTGCCAGGTGATTGTCCGTTCGGGGGCGGTACTCGGTCGTTGGGGCGGCATGATAAAGAACATGTTCCTGCCATTCTACTTCGGGTTCGGCGGCCGCATCGGCACCGGCAAACAGTACCTGCCCTGGATACACATAGACGACCTCACGCGACTCATCAACTTCGCCATAGAGAATGAGAATGTTCATGGCATATTAAATGGCGTAGCACCTCAAGTTATTACTAACGAGGACTTTACAAGAGTGAGTGTTTTATATTATAATGAACACTTAAGCCCCGCGTCAACGTCAAAATATTTGCCAATAGCAAAACAAACTCTGTGTCAATATGCATAAAGAGTAAATTTCTGCCGTAAAAGCCACGCCTTCACACGTCAAAATTCGCTCGCGCTATCAGTGTTATTTAGTTGTAGATTGAACCTTCTGTATGTGCCAATACAGTTCGTTTTTCCATGCCGTGAAATTTGACACGCGCGTGTTGTCGCTCCAGTGTAGGTGGCCTTACCTTTAGTTCGCCTGTATCATTACTTCTCTGAATCATACTAGTGATATTAAGACGAAGGGTTGGTCTTAGCGCTCGGCCGGAACTTGTCATGGTCTGGATGTACAGGGTTCGCTCTCAGTCCACTGTATGGTGTCCACAATAAAATCTTTGCTTGGTTTGGGATTGTACAATGAGTATGTATGGTCTTGTGATGTATTGCATGGTACAATATTTTATTTAAGAATTACTAATTGTCTGAGCTTACCACATTACTAGTAATCCCGTTTAGCCCCTTCATCTTAGCGAAGTACTTGTGGGCGGAACTCAAACATTTACAAAGTCAGGGGTTCGAATCCAGAGCCGCTCTATTACCAGTTAATAATTAACATTGTGATAGATTTTTTAAATTTAAATATGTTTACACTCCAAAAGAAGCATTCTATTCTTCAAAGGAGTTTAGATTTTTAATAAAATTACCTCTTTATTTTCCAGTCTTTTGCCAAAGCTCTACAACGGCCGACCATATTCCCCGTTCCAGAGAAAATACTGAATTACGTACTGAACCAGGAGCGCGCGATGATCATGACTAAAGGGCAGCATGTCATACCCAAAAGAGTATTGGAGTATGGCTTTAAATACCAGTATGCGAGCATCGACGACGCTTGCAAGGAGTTCGCGCACCTGTGGCCTAAACAACATCCACTCAAGTAAAAGAAGACTAATAGGTAAGTAGGTACCAATTTAGTTATTTAACTTGTTACGCTTGAAAAAAAAGAATCGTTCAAATGTTCGAATAGTGAGATCACAATAAATATTATGATGTTATAATTGTTTTAAAGTCTGATCTATGATTATGATGCGATAAGTGCATTTTTTTTCTTAGAATAATATTGCGTTTTTTTATAAGTTACGTCAACAATTGCATTTTTGTTAATAGCTTTCTAAGTACATAAAATTATTGAAAACGAAGCAAAGTTATTATTTTTCCCAAATTATTAATTTATTAAGATTTGGTCAGTCATAATTAAATATATTATAATATGTACTCACTTTTAACGAGACGATACAAATATAAATGAAATAAATACAGTTTTAACTTGTTTTATTGTGTTCAAAAAATATTGTGATAAATTTATATCGGTCGACGACATGTCCTCAATAAGTACTTACGACATGTCCTACTTGCTTTGGCATTTCAGTTTATGTTATAAGAAGAGAAACATATTTTTATCGCCATTCAGCACAAATAATAAGTTCATAGGTCAGGAACATAATTATATACAACAACACGTCTATAACCAGGCAATTTATTGAACTCATTACCGATACATATACGACATTTATTATGCCTACGCGCATCCATAATGTATCTAACTTCGCGCAAATTATTACATAACTGTCTGTTCTAGAGTACATAACTTATTATTTACTTACGTATTTACTTTCTATCTACATATATGTAACATTATCTATATAGGTATAAATAAATATTCTTATAAGTAACATAAAGCAATCTCAACTGTATACAATAGGAATTAATTTTAATTAAGTATTTATATATTTACAAAGTCCATTAAAATTATATGTATTGCTCAACTCATTACATTATTTACTAATGGCACATAATTAAGCGGGCACTGCTAGTTAAAACACAATTCATTTCTGTACGCATCAAAATAAAAATATGCTTTTCATCGCATGGAAAATGTTCAGAGCTTAGCAATAACAATAAATTGTTTGGCTTATGTATTCGAGAATTGGTATAGCATGCCCGTTTGCACTAACGCTAGGAGATGGCTAAATATTAATCCACTGCAACTGCTTCTTCTTAGGCATCACTTTAAAGCCTACCAATACCAAAACGAACTCTTTGCCAATATGAATAAAGATTGAAATTCTGAGGTAAAAGCACGCCCCACGCGTTAAAATTCGCTCGCGCTGTCAGTGTCATTTAGTTGAAGAATGAACTTTTTCGATGGATCAATACAGTTTTGGTATGGCAAAAAATTTGAGGGGCAACCGTCGATGCCCGAGTGTTGTGTGAGGCTGTAGGCGTTTCCTAATGTTAGTTACAACGGGCATAAGAGTGGTTTCAATAGAGATTCGCTTCGTTTCATGGCGTAACAGGTTCACTGTCAACCTCGGCGAACTTATCCACCAGGCAGGCAACGAACTTGCGGAGTAGGTCCTGTCTCATGCGGCCGACGTCCAACACCTCCTCGTGGTTCGCCTCGCCGGCGTCGTGGCCGTAACTCGTCACGCACTCATTTGTGATCAAAGATAGTGCGAACACCTTCATATCACAATGTCTCGCGGTGATAACCTACACGGACAAAAAAATCCTCTTAATCTGTTCGTTGGAGGGTTACGTTGTTACATCACAAATGTCAACCAAGGTTTGTAGGTCGATAGATTTCATTTTTAAACAACATGCCGTGATAGATAGGTAAGCTTATCTGAACGCGCGTCTTTTGAAACAATAAGAAGTTTTAATTACCTTATTATATTTTTTTTTCATTTTCTCATTTCATGTAAGAATCTACTTAATTATAATATTATCGATAAAAGTATTACTTGGTAAACATTCCGTACAAAAACGCGACAATTCAAATTACGTGAGATATACGCGATGATATACGTGAGATTTTAGTGTCATCATTTCTCTAGTAGGTATATTATAAGGAAGAATACCTCGTGTACTGTCGACATGCCAACTGCGTCGACTCCGACCATCTTGAGCATGTTTAATTCAGCCACGGTTTCGAAGTTGGGTCCGCCCAAGCATGTGTAGACACCCTCTCTTACGATGTTTTCGATATTCAGCTCTTTAGCGATCTGTAATATGCAATCAGTTTTTTTATTTTTAGTTTGCATAATATTTATATTCTTAATCCCCGGGCACACTGGGACGTCCAGACGTTTTTTTTTCGCCAATACTAATACGAACTGTATTGACTCAGAAAAAAGCTTATTCTTCAACGAAATGTTATTGACAGCGCGAGCGAATTTTGACGCGTGATCCCGAAGCTTTTAGGAAAAAACCCAATGATATTCTAGTAAACAGATATGTTACACAAAACAACCGAAAAAAGTGTTCCGCGTAACAGCGGCAGCACACATACACACTTTTCATTCATTTTACATTTCACAACACATAGAAATGTGTAAAAGAGATGGCTTGATAAAATCAACCAGAAAAAAAGTGATAGCTAGTGTTGTCACTTGCGCTTCTATCTGATGTAACATTCATTTGTCAACCAATCCGCATGTATAAGTCCTAATTAGGATGTATTCGAGTCTTCACTAGTGCGCGCTCATAACATATCTGTTTACTAGAATATCATTGAAAAGAACGCAATCTTTATGTTTATTGACACAGAAGTCGTTTGTTGGAAAACATTTTGACGTGCGTATCTTAATACCCCAGTGAGCCCCGGGAGTTACATAGGTATAATAATCTTCAGCTGTCCCGCAGTAAGACATCAATATCATATCACTAGCCGCCTAAATAGAGACAATAAGGATCCCCCAAGCTCTTTTTAAGCATCTTTGTAGGGCGCGTGCTTGCAAAGATTTCGTAAACAGATATTTTAATTTATGTTACGACATGTATTGAGCACTCATAAAATAAATAACATCAATAAACTAAATGCATAGGTAGTTATAGTAACTCGATTCATAATAGTCTCGTAAACAACGCAACCTATACAGTTACTAAGGTAACTGTATACATACATTTAACCAAGGCAATCAGGAACCTGCGCGCTACCTCTCATCCTGAGCGAACAAAGGCCTATAAACGTGATTTGTCGATTACACTAGAGAGACATAAATATACTTTTTTATTTTTATTATTTTACCCTATTATCAACTGCCAACAAAACCTTTTCGTTGGCTTATTGGCCCTGTCTATACTTAGCTTTAGTATACTTCGAGATCTGAATTGTTCGACCGACCCCTGATAACCCTGTCTCTACTAAGGCGCGCAATTCATGAGATGTTTTTTCAAACGGTGACAAAGGAGAAGATAACGGAATCTTAAGCTTCATACAACCAGTGTAAGCCATTATAATATTGAGGAAAATGATTTAGTGCACGTGCTTACTGTGGAACGCTAAACAGTTCCGGTCTTGTACTCATGTGATTGATCAATACACAGTTTGACGTAACAAAATATACTTTTACGTACGACACAAGCTGAGGATAATAATTCCAAATGTCTTTTAGCGCAAAGGAAGCATTCATTAAAGATGATCAGTAGGTACTTACTTCTTTTGCAATTTTCCTAAACTCGTAGTTATAAGCTTTGTTCATAGGTGGGAAGCGAGGTCCGAACCTCTCATCGTTAGGTCCGTGTAGTGGGTTGTTGCCAGCGAAGCCCATCATGTTGATGTGGTCCCTGACGATCATGATGTCACCGATTTTGTAGTCAGGGTTCAGACCGCCGGCCGCGTTTGTCGCGACCAGTGTTTTCACTCCGATGAGTTTCATAATTCTGACTGGCAGGCAACACTGCGCAAAAAATAAGCTTGTTTTAAAAAGCACCATCTAATTTTTATCCTGATTTTTGTAAGCTATAGATTATACACTAATATGTGATAGGCCGCGAACTGTGTCCCAGTCTGTGCTATGAGGCTGCTAGGAGGAGGATAATTATTACAAGAGTACTGCGAGAAAAAAAAGGGTGGGAATAAGCGTTAGACAAACCGGAATTCGTCTATAATACGTAAGACTCAAGTTATAAAAAGAGTGAAATTATTACATTCCTACATACAGTTTAAAACGAATGAAAATTGTATCGTCCAATTATAACTGCGTTAAGTTAATCTGGAAACAAGTACGTAATGTATTATCATAACCCGTCCTTTACTCTCCATTGTATCTGGCGGCGATAACCTCCCCGCGGCTGGGGGTCGCGCCCGCCTTGCATCACCCATACATCCAGCGATATTATTTTTTCCATGCAACATTTATTTATGTTTACATTTCGATCACGTAAATATTATTCGATATTACGTCTTGATTATCTATCAAGATATCACTACTGTTGCGTGGACCTAGGTAATTAAACCATTTCTGTATTTAGGTACTCAATTTTTGAGAGGGAAGTCACGGTTTCGTATACAATATGAGATACTTTATAATAGTTTAGATTAGTGAAAATGTCAGCTTTATTTTATCCCGTTGCGTATCTTTACGGATTGTACGACTGTTAATCGGGAAACATGGCCCACTATTATCATTTATAAATATTAGGTATATGACGTTTTTATCATAGACTTGTTAAGGCCTTCGTTGACGACGTTCTAATAGAATCTTACCTTCCAAAGTGGATAACCCTCGTAATAGTGAAACCGGCCTTGCATAGCCACGACCGGTACTCCGGACACCCGTCCGAATACGAGCCTGCCGTGGTGACCCTCCACTGTGCTCACTGGAAAGTTGGGGATATCCTCGTACGGTATACATTCAGAATCCGTGATACTGTCTGCTAAAGAACCTGTTGGGCACAAAAATAAAACCATTCTATTGTGTTCACGAAATATATAGGAGTCTTAGGTACCCGTAGGAAAGAAATGTAGTAAGTAGTGCCTTACCTAATTACCAATCACTGGTTTTCAAATATATGAATAAGCAGTCAGGGGCTGACTCAAGCACTTCAGATTATTATCCACTTGAAACTTGGGTGTTTAATGATTAACTTATTATTTCAATGGAAGAACAGCTGTTAAGTGTTACCTATATCCGTACACGTTTAAGTCTGATTACATCAAATTTGTGCTGTAATATGGAGCTTCAATATTAATTTTTAAATGTTGAAATTATGACTAAGATTGTGCAAATAGGAAATAAAGTTTTTTTTGTTGAACGTGGTTTCGTTAACTTTAATGATATTACTCCGCTCCTTTCTATAATTCCGATGAAATGTTGATTCAAGTTAGCCATTAGTCATATTTGATAGTTATTGTATACGTTCTGTATGAGTAAAGTTCGTTAGGACCAGTTGGGTAAATTACCTGATTATTATGAATAGGTACTAAGTAGGCCTTTCTTTCCTCTGTATTTTAATTATTTACGTATTGTCTGTGATGTGGTAGGGACAATAGCTTCTTATTTATTAAATAGGTACTTGTTCAACAGTTTCTAATCAATGGACCATAGGACGACTTCCGGTTACAATGTTTTAGAGTACTAAATAGTAATGAATGAAAACGACTCTATCTACGCCCTGAATGCCACATACTAAATGTAGCTAGATAGAGCTTCTAAAGCATTGCAAGTGTGCGATACAACTGCCTATTGCACATTCTTGTATAGATAGATACAGGCGATAAGCCGCTCTACATTCGCGCGGCAAGAAGAACAGACATGTATGGGATGATCATGGTACGAGAGTTCGCGACGTGAATGTAGAGCTTCGAAATAAATTGAACTAATATATACCCTCATTCCAATACGCACCCATCCCAGAGCCGCATATAATGCCGATCCGAGGCTTGATCGATATACGCGACAGCAGGAAGTTGGCTGTTTCCACTAAAGTTTCGTACGAGTAGCTGAAACAAAAGAAATTTGTGAAAATATTAAATCTGTGCATATTCTCTCTCAAACCAAATAGCTTATAAAATAATTTTTGCCATTTTACGTTAATTGAATAACGTAAAGCATGAGTAATCTGTGATTTCCCACAGGATATGTTCGACTTTTTACTAACAACTAAATTTACGACAAGAGCCCATTCAATCCAAGCCAAATCTGACAATTGAAAGAGATAAAAGTTATGTCTACACGGTTATGTCATGCTAAGGGTGCAGGATGGCGCCTGCTCTACCTACTATTTCTCCGTTTAGCCTAATGGCACCGCATAATTCATCTCCTTGAATTAAACCGTTTAAAATTAACGTGACGGTCGGTTCTCGATACGATACGAGGTGTAGTAGATAATTACGAGTGTTGCAGTGGACCGTCGAGTGAAGCCATGCCAAGAGAGGTCTAAATAGAGTTATCCGATAATAACAGTTTTAACTATGATGTATCGAAGTTATCACTTTCATCCTTGCACGACGTGTCGATCGTCATACTGTTTGAAACGCACGGTGCATAATAATGTTGTTTTTTTATTTACTTACTCGGATTATGGGCATGTTTCGTGAAACGAGTAAATCATGTATCGCTTCCGTTACAGAATGCAACAAGAAGGCGGGCTATTTATGGACACGCACAATGCAATTTATAATATTTAATTAATGGTGTTCTTATTATTTCGGCCTACCTAAGAGTATTACATTTCAAAAACAAAAACTGCAATGACCTAATGCTTACATGCATATGCATATAGCAATATTCAAGCGTACTACAAGCTATAATGCTTTACATGGATGTGGGTTACGTTAAAGCACACGTTAGGAATTTTTTAAAGGACATTATACAAGCTGGTTTGGAAGCATGGTCGCATCTCGTGCCAAAAATAAAACCGGAACTTGATTCATTTTACAGAGTTGTTCGAATTTAGATAGTTTGCATAACTATAATTTAGGATTGATATGGATAAAATATATTTTATGTCGGTATCTGATAAAGTTGCTTACAATTTTAACAATAATTTGCAAAAGACACCTATTTTACCATTTACATATTAAAAGCATTCTATATGTATATTGTTATTAAAAGGCCACTCACTAGAGATATTGCATCAGAAATTTAACGTCTTATTCATGTATTAAACAGCTATAAATTAAGATTTACTCGAGTTACTGCCAGTTCCATGTTTAGTATGCGAATGTATAGTTATTTTAAGATTAGAATTTATAAGAAGTTAGATTATTATTATCGTACATACTTAAAATTTAAAGGGTCTGGTGATATGATTATAGTCCTAAGCACTGTTGTAAATTAATAAACTTAAGATACGGTATAAGTGTCAACCTTTGAGAAAGGATTAGTCAGGCCAAGTTGAGAACGTCCGCGTCGCGTCGGTCGCCCGCCATCTGTATTATTCAGGGTGTTTCAGAAGTCAGAAATAATACTTTAAAGATAGCGCCAAGTTTTCGCAATCTAATTTCACTAAGCATCTACATATCAGCTACCGTATATTATTTCGAACTACATATATCCCTTCACATACCTATGTACTTAAGTTTTTGATTATATCTACCATTGCTTTAAATTTTTCATTGGTACTTCAAAAAACTAAATTTCTTACAGTAAAGCGTAGATCGATTTGTTCAGCCTAATTCCAACGTCCATTAGGCACAAGGCGCTCATACTTTTCTCACTCTCATGTTCCTAGAATCACGAGTATGTAATTTGCGCTCAGGTGAGCCGTTGATAAAATTACAGTGTTTCTTAAAAAAAATAAGTTCCTTCTTTAGTACATGATTGGTACTTATTAAAGTCTTGTTATAGCTTTGCGTGGGTACAGTAATAAAGCTCTATGGTCCACAGAGGGCATGCCTGTGTCGTCGAGACTCGACGATACGAACTTCAATAGTCTCTATTTAAACTATACTAGACATACCTATTACTTATGTTAATATTTACTTACTGAACTATAAAACTAGATATCTGACAATGAATGTGGCACTGTCTTAGCAATCATATAGGCCAGTTGCGTAAGTTATGGGCAAGTATATATTATGGATACCCCACTTAAGTATCAACATAATACTTATGTATGAATGTTAAGTTTCTCAGAAATACTAGACTTGCGTGTTCAGTTGTACCTACCTTCTATATCTGAATAATGATTAAATAAGAAATATCTACTTATAAGCAAAGTTTTCACTTGATAAGTGCGATTTTAAACGTACCTACTGACTGTAAGCTTTACTTACAAGAATAGAAAATTTCAATTGATGCGATTGAATGAGATTGTTTCAACTGTTCCAAGGATAACGTTTCAAATTGATTGATTGTCAATTGATCTTGATTGATTAGCCCTCGTTTATTAACAAACGGGACGGAACAGATTTAATTTTGGTTTTTTTGAGAAAACAGAACACATTCAACTTCAGCATCTGTATTATGAGCACTTAATATAACGTAATAGTGGTCAGTATTAACATCATCCGCAGTGTTGCTAAAACAGTAGTTATCTATAAACGCACGTAAGCGTACATACCATTGAGATGAGTTTCCATTGACGGACTCTGTTTCAACTTCGGGGAGGACTTGTTTTGCGGGCACGAAGTCCTTCGCCACATTGATGTCGTTTGCGTTTATTGGCGCCATCACTGCACTTTATATCGTAATTATAAAACAAATGCGTGTGTTCAGTGTACAGTGTCCGAGCATTAAATGCGGCGGGCGGGCGACCCCCGGCAGTTTTATATATCGGCTCGGACGTTCCTTACGGCTATTATCGCAAACAAGTTTATTTGTTCTTCGATTTAACCGACCGAAGGGTGAGCAACCGAGGTATTAACCTGATATAACATTTCAATCAGCTGATATTAGGTACTTTTTAAATCACCTCCGTTGCTACGTAGCGTACCATCGGTGACTAGGCACCTATGAGTTGTAGGTATTTATACCTATTAATTTGGATGGATTGCATGCAGCAAAATACTTTGTATAATGATCTAATGATGTATTATTATTGAATTAAAATTTGTTTTTACCATTACAGGTCTAAGTAATATTTCGGTCGGGTTGGAATTCCTAGATACCTGAGTACCTACTCGACAACCCCCCTATCTACCCACTTGTAACAATGTTATAACTATGCAAATACAATTATTAACGATATATACATCAAGAGGATAATTTTAGGTATCGCGAAACGTGAAATATTGATTGCACATTGTTCCGCGATCTAGCCAATCTCCGTCTTATCGACCCACTGGCAAACTCATTATAAGTATAGATGCTGTATACACAGGTGATAACATTATATTCTCTCATCCGACTAGATATCGTAGATCAAGATAATTCTGTCGTATAAAATAGCGGCTAAAATTAGACTATAATGAACTGCCGTGAAATGCCGTTTCTATAATGAACGTGTTCTTGAAAAGTTTTATTCTATTGTCTATAAATGTGTCTTACTATTATCAATTTTTGAAGAAGTTCTTAACTACAATTCTTGTTGCGCCAGGTCAAGGTTATCAGTTTGTTGGCGTTTTCGATTTCTGATAAGTGTTTAAATTACAAGCCTGTACGATAAGCGGATATAAAGAAAAATCGTTGACTGGGTTTACAAACAATTCCACAAAGGCCGTTTGCGTAAAACAACTAAGTAGGATACCCTCCTACACGTAGCAAAATCATTGTTAACCGACTTCAGAGAGAAGGTTTTAATTCGATCCGATTTTTTTTATCCCAACTTTTAAGAAATAGGAAATAGATTGCTTTCGGTTCCGTAACCAATATATGTATCTAGATAAAACTTCCTATTCACAGCAATCATCAAGTTCTCTTTACCTGTATTCCCCGAAGGAGTAAGCAGAGGGATTTATCGTGTACTTACCCGTATTTACTTAGCCATAAGTAACGAATTATTTTTTGTTAAGTGATTTATTATTGTTGGCCGAGTGGTCGAACGCACGCCTTGCAATCAAAGCGTGCAGGTTCAAACCCCGGCTCGCACCTCTGGGATTTGCGAATCTAACATACAATAATCTTTAGAACCTTAAGTACCTACAGAGTACTCGTGAAAATTTTACAAATGAAGTAAATTCGTCGAGACAAATACCTAAAGCAATTAACGCAATTTCTAACAAATAAAGCAATTTCTAACAATGGGCTTTTTACTGCCAAGTCAGATATTAATGTTCTACGTAAAAATACTTGTGAACTCTGATATCGATTTACGTCATTGATAAAGCTACGATTGTATTTTATTTGAACTTGTTTGTTAGGTTCGTTGTAAACAGTCTCGGCCTTCATACCCCGCCTCCAACAGTATTGATAACACATTCATATTTTCTTGGCGTTAGTAGATATAAATTAGTGTGAACAATAAAGATAGATACTACTACCTATAACTAGTCAACTAAAACTGTATAAAATAATGTAACTAAGTAATGCTCGTATAATATAGCATATTTTAGCGCATTCTTAAAATTGTGTCGATGAATCTAAACAATCAGCATTTTAGGACAATAAACAAATAATTGTATACTCCTTAAAACTTGCATGGAACAGAATCACGTTTACTTACGTAATTAGCGGAGTACCTAATGTACCTACTACGTATGCATTTTTAAATACATATTCATATATATACTGCTATATTTATTACTTCGTTTTAAGTACAGATAGATAGAGTTTTTACGCCTTTTATCTCCCGCCGCTAACTCCTGCGAACAACTTATCCACACTTAACGCACAGATCTTACGAATTTCGATCAGTCCTAGGCCGAGTTATGGCCATGCTTTTTTTATATTTATAACAAATGAAGTGGATTCATCAACAGTTCCTAGTGGAACTCTATGAATTTCCTTGCATTATTTTATAAGACGTTATGACGGGCCAATGGTTTTCCAAGAACAGTTACAATACTATAAGATTCTGTTAATTAGAAAATACACCACTATCGTTGCGAAAAATAAACAAAATACAACGCTTTTTGGGCATCATTGTCTTCAGATATCCACTGGGTGGCAAATGACAATTACAAGTATGTACTTAATTCCTAAATAATTTAAACCTAATAGGTAAGATCATTACTAATTATGTACACGGAAAACTACAGCTGCTGAGTATACTTACCTGCGTTTAGGTACTCCATTTGTGTATGAATAGTCCGGGAATGAATTGAATAGTCATCATGCAGCGATGGTATCTGGCATGGAGAACCTATGGGAGCTACAGGTAAACGATACATTATATGTGCTTCCTTCGAGCAGTGATGTGGGCTCTCATTGCATTCTCTGCTTTTTTGATCTTTTATTTTTTCAAACATAAGTTTCTACGACCAAGATTGTATCCGCCAGGTTGGTACAAACTCAGGTATAACACTTAAAATTACCAATAGAGAAATAAAAATGATAGCGCCAAATAAGACGTTGCTATTTGTATCTGGCCCAACCTTCACCATGTAATATAATTATCCTTTACATTTATTAACACCGCAATGCAGTGCACATTCTTTTTGACTGATACACACAGGTCTTATTGCAAATGATTTATTTAAAAATATCATTCACATTTAGCGGCATAAAGGACGTATATCGAGACTTGGTGTTGCAATAATGTAAGATGTATTATCATTTTGTAAGCCTTAAACTAATAGGTACTACTTATTTTCTGGTACTAATTGTAGGTCCGTCGCCCATACCGGTTATAGGTAACCTGTTGTCGGTTTTAATTAAATTAAAGACATTAAAGTACCATCATGCTGTGTGGCAATCATGGGCTCAACAATACGGCGATATACTTGGCTTGAGATTAGGGTTCATCAACGTCGTGGTAGTGTCAGGAAGGGAATTTATCAAGGAAGTGTCAAACCGTGATGTTTTCGAAGGCAGACCGAATGGATTTTTCTACACTATGCGCTCTTTTGGTAAAAAGCTTGGTAAGTTTTACAGTTTTAACCTTTCTATTATCAAAAGAATACGCAATGATCTCAGTAGATTTCGGAGATGTAGCATATTTCACAATTTCAAAACTCCAAAACACATTTTAAACAACTCAAAAAGAAACGACTAATTGCACTATAATAACAACAATATAGACGATCGTTAGCATTACATTAGGGTACACCCAAAAATAGTATTTCATAACATTACATACAAAAGGTTTAAAAACTTGCGAAGTCTCGGGCTAGATCAAATTAACCTCTCATTAAATACAGAATTGAGATTTTTTTACAAGGCTGATAATTATTATGATACAGGCATTATATTTAATGATGGATGCTCTTGGACGGATACCAGACGCGTAGTACTTAAATACCTCAAAAGTTTCGGATACAATACTAAGTTTATGGAGAATTACATAAGCGAGGAATGTAATGCGCTTGTGGATCTGCGCATGACCGACGCTGGAAAACCCGTGCTGGTGAACAAAATGTTCCATGTGACGATCGTCAATATACTGTGGAGACTGGTCGCCGGAAAAAGGTATTGTGCAAATTGTATACCTACTTGTTTAAGCTTAGTACTTGCTTAGTAGCTTTAGTACTTGAGAGAACTATGCTAGAGCAATTGCGGGGAAAGATGAAAAATATTACATCTGTTTACATATTTCTAGATACGAATTGAGTGACGACAAGCTAATAAAACTTTGCGAATTGATCACGAGACTGTTCCGAGCGGTCGACATGAGCGGTGGTATTTTGAACTTTATGCCGTTTATGAGACATGTGATACCAGGGCTCTCAGGGTACACCGAACTGCGCTCCATTCATAGCGCTTTACATGGTTTTCTAAGGGTGAGTTGATGATAAAAGTTGTAAATTTACGAGGTTCAGAGGTTCAAGTTTACAATAACAACATATCAAGTACGGAATACGATAAGCTGTTAATTAGTTCAGGGACTGAAGTTTTGCGTAAGATAGCACGTAGAAAACAAACTACTGTATAACGTGGATCATAGTCTCAGGCAAAATAATAATTGATCTTGGCTTCCATAACCACATAATGTGAATAAGAACATTGTTTTAGTGCGCCGGCTTGGTCTTGCACGGAGTGGTTGCCGGTTCGAGTCTCGTCAGGGCCTAATTTCGGGAATGGCCTTTTTATAATAAATAGTCTGGGTTTTACTGGGATCGCTCCCAGTCCATTTTATGGTACCCATAATAAAAGCATTGCTGAGTTAGGATACGATGAGCAGGTTTTGTATGGCGAAATTTATTAATTTATTGATCGCGTGGTTGCCACCTCCACTTACTAACTCCTGTAAGGTATAAAGTAGTAGTAAATACGTTATAGTTATAGTACAAGAAGTATAGTAGTAGTATGTTATATAATGTTCGCAATTGAACGAGATGTTTAATGTTATTAATATTGCTAAGTACCTACACGCAGCGCTTTTGACGGAGACTTGTATATCTTGCAATAAATTTTATTTATTTATATACGAGAATAATTATTAGGTGGGAGGATAAGTATAGTACCAAATTCTGATTTGTTAATAACAGGATACAATAAGGCATCATCAAGAAACTATCGACGTTAACAACCCCAGAGACGTCATCGATGCTTTTCTCGCTGAGAAAATAGAGACCAAGGATCAATCTTGTACGTAACAAATGAATACTTTACCAAGATCCCTCCTCGCTACTTTACCAATATAAGAAAACAATATAAGATCCCTCAAATTTATAAAAATCAATTTGCAGTGACACTTTATAGAAGAAAAAAAAAGAGATTTTAAATACAGTTGTCTATTGGTTATTACTCTCTATAAAGGTGATTTATAAGGTCTACAAAGGCCCTATGCCTTTTATTTCTTCTATAAAATGATGTTCAAGAATCCAAAATGTTTTGTTCATTACTTTTATTATTTTACCTATGCATTATGGTTAACTGGCTGATATCAGCTTATTAAACTATAATATTATTACGGTGTTTCAAAACATATGATAGCGGTAGCAATACATTATACTTACTGCGTAGTAGCTTATCTATATTGCGCCCCTTTCTATGATCTTTGCGTATTTAAATAAGTTATGGACAAACGTTTATTTTGATGAATATAATTCTTCAATATAATTCTTCTACAGATTAGTATATTTTCGTGATTAGTTTAACATCCCCGTATAACTTTAATTTTGAAGTCTCGAATAGGCATCTCCCATAAAAGTTACGGCACATCGCCTTTTATGTTCTGTTCTTTATAATATCGGACCACCGTTTTCCTCTTCTGGCGCCTAGTATAGGCTATCACAAACTTTTAAGCGCACGAATTCTAGGTTTTTGGCTTTAATAAATAGGTACATTATTTAATTAGTACTTACTCTGGCAAGCTTATTTTCTATTTAGGTAATAATTATGTGCCTTATTAAATATTTATTAGTTAACTAACTAGTTAAATACATGTTTCGAAATGCTGACGATCGATAAATTAGTAAATGACTTCCTTATATTTATATATTAACTCACAAATACGGCACTGTTGCATAATATTTACGCTATTGGCACTATAGTTAATAACTTTTATTATTTATAGAATACAAACATGTTAGCTCTACAATGAGTTTTACGCGTAGCTAAGTACCTATTTCTAGCTAGTCGTATTGATGGATGTTAAATATTGGTTTTGTAAAATTTACGTAAAGTTTATATTCTGTATTAGTTTATAACAACAAAAAACCAGCCAAGTACGAGTCGGACTCTCGCACGAAGGGATCCGTACCATTATCTATAAAAAGAGCGAAAAAAACACGTTAGTTGTATGGGACCCCCTTAAATATTTAATTTATTATGTTTTTTAGTATTTGTTGTTATAGCGGCAACAGAAATACATCATCTGTGAAAATTTCAACTCTGTAACTATCACGGTTTATGAGATACAGCCTGGTGACAGACGGACGGACGGACGGACAGCAAAGTCTCAGTAATAGGGTTCCCGTTTTACTCTTTGGGTACGGAACCCTAAAAAGGGGTGGTTGTCGCATCTTCATGACTTGTGTAGGGAAAATTCTATTCTATTTTATTCGTTTTCTAATCATGGTAGGGCTACAGTTACAGATGAAGAACTTCAGGTGGTATGTCTGGACCTGCTGGAAGCTGGAATGGAGACAGTGTCCAACACCGCCGTGTTCATGTTGCTGCATATAGTAAGGAACGACGACGTGCAGAAAAAGTTGCACGCTGAGATAGATGACGTGATCGGGCACGCGCGACCACCCGCGCTTAGCGATCGGGCAAGGTATATCGGTAGTAGCTGTAAGCTTTTGTGTTAGGGGCGTCAATGACCCTTAAAGATGTGCCAAAGCCAAAGGTACCCAATTATTTATTGACAAAACTCCAGTGATTATTTAGTTTGTTCAGCCGCCACATAGGTACGTCTAGCTGCAAGTGATGAAGGTGAGGTGTAAGCTGTTTTTTGTTGGTAGGAGCGTATACGATATCTATCATACAAATAATTTATGTTACTACGTGAAATATTCGTCTCTAGTAACAGCGACTTTTGATCACACCTGCTGAACTAGGGATAGTTAATCTGTGACTCATGGTAGAGTCACAGATTAAGAGGTCGAGTGATAATGGAATATTTCCATTACGATTATTCTGATGCAATTCGCAAACATGTTCCTATAATCTTCTGCCATTTATAACCGATTTCAAAAAAGGAGGAGGAGGAGGTTTTATTTATTTTTAGGTGTATCGCATATTTTCATGTTTCATTCAGAAATTAGATCACAAAAAAAGAAGTAAAATAGGTAAAAAGTATTCATTTCGGCATTTTATTTAAACAATTATATAGTACGCAAGGATGTATTAATGCTATGGGCGGTACCTGCGCTACAGGAAAAAAATGAATTATTTTATTTTAAATAAGAATTATAATAAATGCAATGATAAATAAACAAACGTGAATGTTTACAGGATGGTGTACACTGAAGCGGTGCTGCTTGAAACCCTGCGTATCTCCAGCGTGGCCGCGGTCGGCATCCCCCATATGGCATTAGCCGACGCCCGTCTCGGAAACTACATTATTCCAAAGGTACCGTACGGCAATGAGGTATTTTACTTATACCAATAAAACAAGTGGACACATAGAAAAAGTTCATTCTTCAACGATATTTATTGAGGTTCTTTAACATTTTTATCACTACATATTTAACGCGTTAATGCGTCTCCTAGTTCTTCTCCTTCTTCTTCTACTGTCCGTCCGTTTTCACAACTCGACCTCTATTGCGCCTATTTTGTGTGACGGAGGGTGAGCTGGATTACTCCAGCCATCCAAGTTCTGCCAGGAAGTTCCCCAGCTTCTTGACGTCGCCAAATACTTTCTGGAGACTACCCGGTGAGCCCAGGTAGCGTGCCCGGTAAGTGGCCACCCCGTTGCATCCCAGCAAGTCGTGGGCGGCTGTTTCTTCGGCCACCATGCATGCTCTGCATAGGGGGCTGTCCGCGTCTCCTAGTTTTACTGAAAACGGGCACAGGTCCCTAAAACACGCCTAACAGGATCTTATTTCGCAGGGCACATTCATTTTGTTAGCTATGCATGACCTGCACAACGGCGGTCGCTGGACCGACCCTCAGACCTTCCGACCGGAACGTTTTATCACCAAGGAAGGGAACTTGATACAAGACGGGTGGCTGATGCCATTTGGCACTGGTAAATTATTTTTCTACATTATATTTAAACACAGACTAAACCTTAGAGTCAGGATGTCAGAAAAGCTCAAAATAAGAAGGTCTTTGGACGTTACTGAACTATCATACCGAGTTACAGGCCTTTGTATATTTGTTATAACAATTGTGTAACTTATACTTTATGGCACATTTATTTCGGTATACCTAAATCTGTGTATACAAATTTACGACACGCTAGAACTATTGTAAAATAACATTGTACTTAGGTCCTTAGTTACTTGAAAATTCCGCATTGGTATAACATGTTTTTAAAACTGGCACCTAAAAAGGCAGGTTGAAATAACATGTTCGAATTCGAATTTATGCATGAATATTTGGCGGTAAAGGGAAGATCTTCCTGCCAGACTGGTGGTAAGGCTGGCGGGGTCCGCTACGCCTTGCCATTGTCGGGGAGTTTGTATATATAGTTCAGATCGTCGAGAACTCTTCTTGCGCGTGCCAGGATTTTCATAGTACTTTGTATGGCGGCTCGGTTTCTTGTAGGTGTAGAATTACGATGTGTTGGTAGACGCGCCATCTATTGGCGATTGGTGGAAGTTATACTTTGTGGCGAGATGTAGGGTTCGCCACCAATAGGTTCAATTCAGTTATGCACCTACACGATAATAAAGTATGTTTTAAACATCTGAAACATTCTGTATGTTTGTATGATTAGGTAAAAGGCGGTGCATAGGCGAGGGGCTGGCGCGGTGTGAACTCTTCATGTTCCTAACGCATCTGCTGCAGAAGTTCCATCTCAAGACGCCCGCCGGCGACCCGGCGCCCTCCGCGGAGCCCAACGACGGCCTCTCACTTTCCGCTAAACCTTTTAGGGTCATTTTTGAACCTAGATTTTAATCATTCTTCTAATTCGGTGGTAAATACATACAAAACCTCTATAAAAATAAATGATAACTTCAAGAAATAAACTAGCAATTATGTTATTGTACGCCCCACCAACTAAGCTGTATAATTGTACGTATTAGGAATGAGATTGTGTTAATAGCTAATTGATCAGGGTGAATATCGAACCCAGAAACGGTTTCATGAGAACAACCCTTAACGCTTGGCCATGGACGCTGAAACTTTTTTATTACAATGGTGGAAAAGTTTAAAAAGCAGTAACTACTTACCGATAAAATGAGAATTTTACTGAACCCGAATCTCTTGTATCGAACAATAAACTTACTTAATAAACTATAATACATATTTTTTTATTTACATATTAATTGATAAGTTTACTACAAAACCATTGTTGTTACCTATCTACTTAAATTATATAATTGTTACTTAAACCATCCATAATAAATCTTATAGATTTTTGCATCCAATTATTTTCGGCGTAAGTTATGCATGAGGCAGTCTGACGTAAAATAGACAAACACATAAAAATCTCCTCCCGACTGTAACCCCTATTCAAGTAGGGAGTGTACCATAACACCTACTCGATACTTCTCGAATCTCAAGCTCGCATTTTCCTTGACACAGTACTGCCTCTATCCAACCACGATACATATTAAGACATTTAATAAGGTTACAAAACCGTTTCTCTCACGAATAGTATTTTTAAAAATGCTAACTTTAGTCACTTCTCCAAATTATCCCAACACTGAAAATCAATGCGGTGCACGCATGCGCTTTTGTGCGGGTCCCACTTACCCGTGGCTGTCAAGAACCACCGCCGCCGGCGGAAAACGCATGTTGATAAAACACCCTTAATGCGAAAACAAAACAACACATTGATGTAGGAGTGAGTAAAATATAAAGTATATAAAACACAAATGCTATTGCTTTTATATTTTCTCGCTTTTCATTTATTAAACAAATGATGACCTTTAGGTAACTGCGACTAAGTAGTGTTGATGTAACTATGCTTGAAAATGAAAACATAATTTTGATTAGCATCCTTCGTGTGTGAGACAATGTAGAGTGAGATATAAAAATTAAAAATAAATAAATATCGAAATGAATGAGACGCTCGGGCGCGGGTATGCGCGTATCGAGGCGCTCCGGGCGGCGGCGCGCGGCGAGCCGCCGGCCTCCGCGGCCGAGCCGCCCCAGGACAGGTACAACTCCGTGTACCTGACGCTCTTCGTCGCGGGCGCAGCCTTCTTGCTGCCTTTTAACAGGTATCTACCTCTTTTATTACCTCTAGCCGGCCACCATGGTTTCACGCGTGTTATTTACACAGCTTATCACTTACTAGCTGTGCCCGCGTTTATGGTTACTATATCGTAGCATGATGTTATAAAGTCTATAACCTTCTTTAATAAATAGGCTATACAGTGCAAAAATAATTTCTGGAATCGGACTGGTAGTTCCAGAGCTTAATGCGTTCAAACAAACAAAGTCTTAAGCTTTATAATATTAAAAGTATAGATATTATGTAGACATAGGTCAGGTAAGGTAACAAACAGATAACAAAAGATGATGAAATCTTTTTCCTACCCCCACTGGATGGCTTCATTAGTTGCAGGCTAAAAATGTATTTTCAGAAGTGTTGTGTTGCTTTTGGGGTATTTTACAGGAACTTGTTACCTTAAGCGTCTAAATGCGGCAGAAGATAGCTCGTCAGACATCCGTTATGTGAAAAAAACAACAATTTATAATATGCATCGTACGGTAGATACTTTAGTTCAAGTGCTTTGAAATGCTATTGTGGATAGCTTGTAATTTTAACTTGTATTACAGCTTCATAATGGCGGTGGACTACTTCCAGTACCATTATCCGGACACGACGATCATGTTCGACATGTCGACCGTGTACATCGCGTGCGCGTGCGTCGCCGTCATCGTCAACAACCTGCTGCTCGACTTGTTCACGTACAACACCAGGATCACTTTTGGTAAAATAGAGTTAACGTAACGTAAATAAAGAACCAACGGTCAATACCAACTCGACCAAAGCCAGGGTATTATGTCAAAACTGTCAAATGTACTAAATATTTTATTCGCGAGACAAAACTTCGTCTCGCCCCCTATTACATTGGGACCAAAAATGCATTGGCGAAGTGTGGGCGCACTGCAGTGCACCTCTGCCTACCCCTTCGGGGAATACAGGCGTGATGATGATGTACAGCCTGCGGTGAATGGTCACACTGTGACCCATCGTGTCAACAGGTACCTTTTATGACCTTGGTCAGTGCCCTCTATAGATAGATCTAGATCTCTCCGGTTTTATAGAAATTTGACTATAATCATGTTGAAATATTCATTTGTCGTGAGTAGATGAGTGTTAGTGTACTTTGTATAGGTACAATAACAAAAGTGTACCTACGTTGATCAGTCTTGCATTAGTCAAAGCTGCAGTGAGGTTTGGCAGAAAAGTAAAGGTAGTCCAGTTGTAATATTTCTACGTGTGGTATGAAGGCGCCTGACACGGAAAGTGTAGAATAGCCTATCCCTTGAATTTATTGCTATTTTAATACATTTACGAGTACAGTGGAATTACATGCCACTTGTGGTATTCAAAATATTTTCTAAGTTTAATTGTTAGTAGAATATAAACAAACTGCATAGATACTTGATCTAGAATATAAATAAATAAGATAATATAAATAAGCCTAAAGCCAGGAGGCCTACAGGAGTAACATGGGAAAGTCGGACGGGCTTAAGCCCAAAAAAATTCTACGAGACTCCATTGAAGTTTATACTGACCACAAATTAATTGCAGGTATTCTAGTCTCCCTGACTACGATGCTGTTCGTGGCGATATGCAACATAGGTTGGGATGGGTTCTCGACGCCGGTGTCGTACACCATCAACCTGGTCGCCATTGGGGTCGTGGCTTTCGGGTGCACGGTGCAGCAAGCCTCCTACTACGGTTTTACTGGATGTCTACCACCGAGGTACACACAGGCAGTCATGGCAGGCGAAAGTAAGTAACAAAAAAACCAGTACATACCATAACCAAAATAGTCAGTCATCACAAAACAAAATAAAAGCATTATCCATGATGTGTATCTTATCTTATTATATGGATCGCAGAATAACCTTATGTTTATACAGTTTTTGATCATTAACATTTTTGATTTATGAATTTAGTGATACATCACGGAGCAAATATTATAGGTACCTACCGACAACTTAATCAAAAAGTTTCAAGTTCTAAGGGCCTATGTATACATCGATTTTATTTTATGCGTGCATATTATGTTTGTTGCCAAACAAATAGTTTGTTTTTTAATCTATGTTTTTGTAGCTCATCACTAGTTTAAGGCTCTTTTGTCAGTCAACTTTACATCGTAGCAGCTTCACCACGCGTTTAACATTGTAGTTTACTTTATATTAATTTATCCTAAATACAGTCCACTTAAACTCAAATGTGTGCGTTTAATTTAAACCGGACCAGCGTGCACATATTAGGTATAACAACTAAAACGCGATAGTCGCTCAGTGGTCTATTTACAATTCATTGTGCAATATTGATGGCACTTTAGTTACGGGTTTGATGCCCGTAAACGACAAAATTCAACAATGACCTTTTCGACGGTATACCTAACTGTAATTGCCCCCAATCTATTGTTTGGTAAAGATAACAAACCAACCTTTTACATATAGCTATGCATGTCTGTTGCTGATTGCTGTAACATTTCCCGCAGGCGCCGCTGGTTTCTGGGTGTCATTCGACCGCATCATCACAAAGTACGGTTTCCGGCAGCCGCAGCGCAGCACGTTCATGTTCTTCGTGTTCTCGATCCTGATCCTGCTGGGGCACTGCATGCTGCACCACGTGATGATGCGCCACCCGCTCGTGCAGCACTACCTGCGGCTCACCACCGAGTCCCGCCACCGCCGCCGCATACAACTGCATCTCAACCCTAACGAAGATGCTACCCTGGTACCCGTCAATGGCTTTAACTGTTTGTAGGTTATCATCATCACGCCTGTATTCCCCGAAGGCGTGGGTAGAGGTGCACTACAGTTAACCAACACTTCGCCGAAGTATTTTGATCCCAATGAAATATGGGGCGAACCTATTGCCATTATACTGGGCACATTCCTCTTCAATAGGAGGGCGATTTAGGCCATAGTTAGTCCACACCACGCTGGCTTTGTTTTATTTCTTCAGGATGTTTTCCTTCACCGTTCAGCAAGTGGTATCATTATTTAAAATGATATTCGCACATGAAAGTCTGAGGTGCGAGCTCGGATTTGATGTTGCACACTTTACGTTTAAAGCGGGCAACTAGGCTACCACTACTTTTTGGAACAACTTGTTTGTACAATTAGTTCTTATCTTAAACAACGTTTTTTTCTATGGCATACCTAAATGGTTAGTAAAATTTGATTCTAATCTATACTATCTATACTTCTATACTAATATTATAAAGAGGAAAAATTAGTATTTTTGCTGTTTGTATTTTTGTATGTAACGAATAAACTCAAAAACTACTGGACCGATTTTAAAAATTCTTTTACCGTTAGAAAGCTACATTATCACCGAGTAACATAGGCTATATTAGAAACCCGTGCGAAGCTGGGACGGGCAGCTAGTAATTAAATAAAATCGTAGTGAATTGTACAAACTATTGTAAATCAGATGGAGAGCGAAGCTGGGGACACCAGTTACGGGGTACTAAAATTGCAGAGCCCCGCGCTATCCGCAGCTGGACAAGGTATTATTATTATTTCTTGTAAATAAATAGAACGATTAAAAGTTACCCATTTAATAATTTGGCAATTTATTTTTACCTTTCTCAATAATATAACTTATGATGAAATATAATCATTTAATTTATGTTATCGTATATATTAGTCTATGTTATTTGTTTAGTACACCTCGTCCTCACTAGTACTTTAATTCGTCTCCATCCAAAGGTGGCCTGGTAGAGATCAATGTTGCATTTTTTTTTTCGTATATGTATAGTTTGTATTTCACTAAGAGGTGGAACAGTAAATAGTTATCTATGTATCTGTCTAGAAACATAATATTATTGATGGTTTAAAATCCCAAATGCATAGCATCGTAATAGCTTTATTGACACACCAATTTACAATGTGTCTTCGTAGGGGTTACTTACAATACATTAAAACATCTAAGAGTGGTTCTTATTGCTTCCTAGACCGGTTTCGATGCATTATAGTCAATTCTTTTGGTTATCTTATATTATTTAGCAGCCAATAGCTGCAGTACCTACATTTTGAACCGACATGATTTCATTTGCGGTCCAGCTCCAGGTGATGTAGAAAAGAGTGCGTTCAGTTTCTCGAACCCTGTGTACTCGCCGACGGCGGCGGCGGACGCGGCGGCGGCGAGCGACGCCCCGCCGAGCGTGGGGTCGGAGCCGACGCCGTCGTCCTCCACGCTGCAGACCCCGAGACCCTCCTACAAAGTGGAGGACGTCGTCTTCGAACCCCCCGAGAGGCCCATATCTTGGAGAGCTTTCAAACGTAACTATACAATCTCTCACTGTACCTACCGTGAGCTTTGAATGGCCAGTAACTTACAAATTTATAGAAATTTCAAATCATTTACAAAGAAGTGGTATGCAACAGTTGAAAAATAAATTGAGAGTATGTACTTGACATAAAACAGTATTATAAGTCTCTAGCTACTAGAGAATCGCAAACTCATAGTAAAGACACTTAAAAATAAAATCAGAAGTCTGTCGGACAATAAATTGAAATAGTCATAGACGCATAATACGCGACGGCAGAAAGCGGAATTGTCGTACCTCGACAGAGCCGAAAAACCAATTCATAACTCCTTGTTGGTGCACTACTGTGCACTTCTATCTACTTCTTCGGGGAATACTGGCATGACGGTGTATTTATACGCAAAATGAGTAAGATCATACACGATTGTTGGGTGTAGGCGGCGTGTGGGCGCGCTGGGCGGTGACGCGCGCCATATACCCGCACATGGTGTGCATCGGGCTGGTGTACTTCACCACGCTCAGCCTGTGTCCCGGCATCGCCTCCGAGGTGCCGTCGTGCCGGCTCGCCACCTGGATGCCAGTCGTGCTCATGTCCTCATTCAACTTCTTCGACTTTCTCGGAAAAGTTTGTACCTATATTCACAACACATTTTATTATTTACTAAACGCGACTGCACTAAGTAGTTTTATAACTAATTGACCCACTTCTAAAATAAAAAAAACCTAATTTTGAGCTACAAGCAAAAATACCAAAATGTATCTGTCTGAAAAAAGAATGAAAGAATGTTAGAACAATGAGACCAAGACTGGCCTATAGATAAAACGTTTCGTTATCCGGCTACTAAGAAGCTATTTATGTTAGTATACCCAATTTTAAGATACAAGCAAATACCGACAGGTGGTAAAAACGCCATTTGCTTTAATTTATTGATGGGATCTGTTTTGTTGATTGAAAAGGCCTCCTTTGAGAACCGTTTGGTACCTATACTCGTCAATTTTGTGTATTGGATCATTTTTGTTTGACTACGTCCAATTGTGTGTTAGATAGCGGCGGCGTGGCCGTACGAGTGGCGCACGAGCCAGCTGCTGATGGCGAGCGGGCTGCGGCTGCTGCTGGTCCCGTTGCTGCTGCTCTGCGCCGCGCCCAGGGCCTCGCCGCATATCGTTGGAGACGTCTGTACACGTCTATATCTTATTACATTTCATTCATTCATATCATGGACATTTAAAAAAAGTAAAGATGGCTCGGCTCATGTCGAAGTGAAGCAACGTTTTGTGTGCCGAGTAACGGTGGCGATCGACTCACTATCCAACAACTATCCAACTTTTTTAAACGTTCCTGATCGTTCCGCTGACAGAACATTAAATTTACAACGAGACGTTAGTCAAATAAGACAGTTGTTATTTGTCGCCACTTTCTGATTGTATGACAGGAGAAAATGAATTATAGTGGTGCCTTATTGTATTACAGGCGTATCCTATTTTATTCTCTGTGGTGCTGGGGTTCACGAACGGTCTGTTCGGCTCTGTGCCCATGATACTGGCGCCGTCGCGCGTCGGACGCGAATACCGGGAAATAGCTGGTAAGCATTAACCAGTGTTTTTTAAAGATATCGGTTGGATTAGAAATGTTATGTATTGAATACAAAGTTATATAGTTCCAGATCGTCGATAACTCTCCTTGCGCGAGCCCGGATTTCTATAGCTTTTGTATGGCAGCTCGGTATATTGTACGCGTAGAATTGCGATGTGTCGGTAGTAGTGCCATCTATTGGCGAGTAGTTGAACTTCTGCTTTGTGACGAGATATAGGGGTCACCACAACCCTTTCATGAGAAGCTACTTTACCCCAAATCCCTCCAATGCCGTATGTACTGGATGAAAGTTTTTATGGGAATTAAGTTTGTTTTTGACTGCATGTGAATCAGAATCAGAATATTTTTTATTCATATAAACCAATACTGGCACTTATGAATCGTCAATAAATAATAATAGTAGTATCTCTACCACCCATTCGGAATGCATTTCCTATGGAGAAGAATGGGCAAGAAACTCGTTAAAGTTAGTTCGAGGAAGTGACATACGAATCTTTAACAGGTAATATGATGACTTTGTCATACAATGGGGGCCTGTTATCGGGCACACTCGTGTCGTACCTGCTGCTGGGCGTGCTGGGCGCGCCGGGCGGCGGCGGGGCGGGCGGGCCGGCCGCCTGCTTTCCCGCGCCGCTGCCGCGCTCGCACACCACCACGCCCCATCCCAACACCACCTACACGCACGCTTACACTACTGCCACCCCACACTAAACTGCCGCCAGATTACTTTATTGAACCTCCGTTGCACACTACGGCGTCAAAATTATACCAAATCAAACTCTGTGTCAAATGCATAAAGATTGAATTTGTATAGTATGTACCACGCCCCCTACTACTACTACAGCCCTTTTAGCGTCCCACTGCTGGGCACGGGCCTTCCGTTAATGCGAGGGGGATCCGGGTCATAGTCCACCATGCTGGCCTAGTGCGTGTTGGTAGACTTCACACATCTATCCAAAACTAGTCAAGTTCCCTCAGACGTGCAAGTTTCCTCACGATGTTTTCCTTCACCGTTTCATAGCAAGTGATAATCTCGTATGAAAATGAGATTCGCACATAAATCTCAGAGGTGCGAGCCGGGGTTTGAACCTGCACACTTCAATTGCTAGGCGTGCGTTCGACCACTCGGCTACCACTGCTCTCACGCCCCCACGCGTCATAATTTGCCCACGTTGTCAATGTCATAGCGTAGAAGAATGAACTTTTTCTTTGAGTTAATACAGTTCGTTTTGTTATAGCAAATGTTTAGGGGGGCTTTATTCTGCGTCTTTTACGAAATGAAGGCTGCACCCGCAATCAGCAGTTATTATCCAGTTCCAAGTTATAATTAGCTATGTAAATCCGAACGCTATTGTGTTAGAATCCTATTTCAAACGCCTTTTTTCAAACCTGCTGTCAAAATGTATCGAAAATACCCGCCATGTTATTTTTTGTGTCTAATGCCAAAGGAGAGTAAGGTAAGCTACATCATTGCCAAGCTGCACCGGCTGGTTGCCAGTTAAGTTCCCGTCAGCGTAAAATTTTGAATATGAAAATAAAAAATGTTTATGTTTAGGTGCTACTGAGATCGTTCCTAGTTGCCATTTGTATTTACATTTTTTTCTGTCGAAACAGCTTTTACTTTTAACGATTGTGAATATAATTTATACTGTAAAATACCTAATTGTAGTGAAAGAAAAACATTCCTCATTGTGATACTTACACATATTCTAAGATATATCTACCTAGAATAAATAAAATATGTATAAAACGAATGCGCACTGAAATAGTACCTGTCATAATAATCAAAATAACATAATACACCATATTTTATACTCTTACTAGCGTCAGTGAGTAGAATACTTAATCCACTAAGTACTTGCTTCTATAAATAAGTGCTTAAAATATAATAGTATGCAAAAATAAACTATATTAAGATGTCTGCAAACTCTTAATATTAAAATAAAAAAATAGACACTTATGCTTTTAATAGGGGTAGGACCAAAACGGAATCGACACACGAGCGGATCAATAAGTATCCTAACTTGTTTGAGGATGATTTTCAATAAATGTTCATTGTTTTGCTCGTAGTTCGGCTCCAATCTCTTACCATCATAAAGTCTTTGATAATAAATACTTGGCGGTTTTTTTTGTTAATTAATTGAGGGCAGGTTTTCCATTTGTTAGAGTCAGAGAGGATTTTATTTGTTTATAAAGTTCTATTTGACTTAAATTTATTGAATATATATTATTCGTTGTTTTGTCTAGGGGTTTGAATGATTGTAATCATATCCTCTTTTATTTGTGAGTCCTTTTTAAGTCCATTTTGACTTGACTAACACCACGAGATGCCTAATTGAAGCAGTTCCCAGTGCAGTGTATAATATTTAGCCATCACGTCAAGATGTATCGTTGTGTGAGTGAAAACGGGCATTGATTATAGGTTAATAGGTAGCGACTTATAAATCAATTCATTTGTACCTTTATCCCGAAGTTTAAACATAATTTCGTCTATTTTTGCAATGTTTTTATAACGCATCTTCCTGAATGTAATAGGTTTATAACGACGTCTTATATGTATAGGTAGTAACTTTCCAAGTATAAATATAGTGGTTTATATTCCGCTTATCGCATCTTCAAAAGTATAGAGACCCATTTTGAAATTTTAGGATTTCGACTATAAATCTTAAAGGGTCGTTGTAACGACTATTTTTCAACAACATTATTTTTGAGTTAGGTCTCTATACTTTTAAAGATGCGTTATATACCTAAGGTTGAATGGTGTGTAGGTATCTTCTTACTTAAATGATTAAAAAAAAAACAATGTGAGACTGAGCAAAAATATAAAATTGTTACCGTCAATGGTGTGGACCTTGGAATGACTTTTAGATTATTTTTAAGTACTGTTTACTATTTCTTTCGTAGATTCATGGACGTATAAAAATAGAAGGACCTCACGCCGCTTAAATCGAAAGTGTAGCAAAACGTATCAATTCATGCCGCATAACTGACTTAAAGTGCGTGCGAGAAAGCCGACTTACTATGGATGCTTCACTTATTGTGTAGCGGGACTGCTTCACTTATTGGACGGCCAACCTTTTTTATACGTTCATGTGTACATGTAAATTGCTACCTCATGCTTTTCTACGAAATAAAATTTTGTTATGTAGTTAGGTAGGTACTTAATTGTACATAAATAGAACTAATGTAAATATAATTGAATAAATTTAAGTATTACATATCTGAAATTTTGTTTTAATCAATTATCTACTTAAATGTTAGTTGGATGGTACATACTTATGTGCAGTTATCATGACATGGAGGAATAGTAGGTACTATAAATATTGTAGGTATATCGCATCGAATTGAGAACCTCCTCCTTTTAGAAGTCGGTCAAAAATGAATGCAATGTGTCATATAACATAATGTATTTATATGATGCCGATTGGAAGGTTCAATCATAAGTATTATTTCCTTCTAAGTAACATAGTAATCGCACTCTGAACAATTGATTGATTAATTGTAGCTACCGTAGGTACCTAGATACTACCTACGTACCTACCTACCTACCTACCTAAAAGTTTGGTAAAACTGCAATCATTTTCAACTTTCTATATTTTTTAGTTTAAATAAACTTAAAGCACGACTAATACACCAATAACTTCTATTTACTGGGCCGTCGTTGTAGTGTAGCGTAGGTACAGCTAGATATTATGACTACGACATATAGATTTTCCTATAAAAAGTACCTATAGGTAGGTATCCATCAAAATTTGATAATTTCTAAATACATCACGCCTGTTTTCCCCGAAGGGGTAGGCAGAGGTGCACTGTAGTGCGCCCACACTTCGCCGATGTATTTTGGTCCCAATGTAATAGGGGGCGAGCCTATTGCCATTATACCGGGCACATTCCCCCTCAATACGAGGGAGATTTGGGCCATAGTCCACCACGCTGGCCCAGTGCGGGTTGGTGAACTTCACACGCTATAGAAAGCTATAGGTGCGTATATACGTGCAGGTTTCCTCACGATGTTTACCTTCACCGTTCAGCAAGTGGTAATCATTGTTGAATATGACATTCGCACATGAAAATTATCTCATAGGTGCGGGCCTGGGATTTGAACTTGCACCCCTTACGTTCAAGGCGGGCGTTCTTGCCCGCGAGGTTACCACTGTTAATTTCTACTAAGTAGATAATTACTTATTAAATGTAGTTTGACAAAAAAGACATATCAATAATAAGTAGGTACCTTGGTATGTTTTTTTAAAACATGGTCGTAATAAAAAGGTTAATCACAAGCTTGTTAAAATGTTTTTGTTAATGTACACTACACGAACTCTACGCGTGTATCATGTACAGTTATGACCTTTACCATGTTAATTAACTACTAGTTAATGTTAATCATTATGTCTGGTCACCGCTAAATTGGGCATTAACCCCTGAGACTCATCTGCAGGACATTTTGGTTACATATATCTGCCAAAGCTACCTCTTTCCGAACCTTTTTTTTTTTTTTTTGACGGGGAGGAAATCTTCAGAAAGATTCCCAGCCTTCTGTGTGGGAGAAGACTGGGATATGTGGGATTCTTACCCACTAAAACCTCCCCGGTGGCCGTCTTCAACACGTTAGAGGGACCCCGGGATCTCCTACCGGAACGCACCGGTGTCCCTCTGTGCCTCGCTCCCGGGCTTAGGTGCCCAGGAGCTCGTCTCGGGGGGAGCAGATGTTCGCTCCCCCCTGCACCCTCGCAGTGCATACGGCGGCGAGAGCCACCCCTCGCCGCCGTCCTCCTCAGGACCTCTTTCCTAACCTAACCTAACCCTAAGACACGACTCTATGTAGACAGGAATGTATTTCTGCGATGTAAAGAATTAAGAAGACAGAACTACGGGAAAATGCAGATCGATGACAGTGCAACCATTTCGCTCGTAAAGCTCTGTCCCTCAAATCAAATGGGAAAGTCTCGCAAGATCGACATTATCTCTAATTCAACAGAATATCAAAGTGTGCAGGTTCAAACCCCGGCTCGCACCTCTGGGTTTCATGTTCGAATCTCATTTTCATCCGAGATTACCACTTGCTATGAAACGGTGAAGGAAAACATCGTGAGGAAACCTGCACGTCTATAGAAAGGCGGGTGAAGTTCACCAACCCGCACTGGGCCAGCGTGGTGGACTATAGCCTAAAAATCTCCTTCGTATTGAGGGAGAATGTGCCCGGTATAATAGCAATAGGCTCGCCCCCTATTACTTTGGGACCAAAATACATCGGCGAAGTGTGGGCGCACTACAGTGCACCTCTGCCTACCCCTTCGGGGAATAAAGGCGTGATGATGATGATGTATGTATTCAACAGAATAGGTATGTCGAAACAAAAAGTTTTGTTCGAAGTAAAGATAATGTCGGTCAAACAAGAATTGGGCCCCAGATCATATCAGCCCGTGTAGAGCCTACGCCCGCGCCAACAGCACGCGGTCAGCAACCCACAGAACGTGGAACACTGAACACAATCTGTTAAGACTCTAAGATAAAACTTCTAAAATGATACCCCAAATACCTACTTTTTTCCCACTTTAAAGGGACCATTTGCAATGGCTTTACAAAGAATTTGTAAACAAAAGTGCTTACCATTTTTAGGAATTTAAACTTGTATACATTTTAGTACAGCGTACCTACGCGCTGCCGCATTTCCACTTGTAAAATGTTGACTAGGTATCTTAGAATAGAATCTTAGATATTATTGGAACATGCTGACGCGCGACGCGACGGACAATCCACAATCTAAGTACATGGGATACAGGAGTATGAAGATCCCAAGTGGGATGTGTGGCTGTCGAGCCTAACTCGTGAGTATCTAATCTATAAAGATATTTGCTTCGATTCGTTTGTTTCAACAATAGCATGACAATAGTAAGAACGAACTATAGATAGTGGATTGTAAGACCAATATTTTTCACGAATCCCAACACGTGCCGAACTATGCCCCTATCCATCGCCACGAGTCCCCAACGTGCTAACAAGTGACACGCGTACGACACTGCACCACAGATCACTACTATACTACACTGCCCTGCCGTAAATTATCTTGCTTGGTTTATGGTAGCCACATACACATTACGATTTGCTTGTACAAACCCGGCTAGCTCTTTTAGTAAACGGAAATCTACTACATTATTTTCAAAAACTTGTAACGAGGTATATTGCTAAACCGACGGTAAATATTACAAATGCTAATTGTAAATACTTTTAGAACTTTAGTCTAGGTAAGATTTTAGAATTGCAGGATTAGGAGAAAGCATTTTATTAGATGTCAATGCTGTCTGGAAACTACTAAAACCGAATAAAGACTATGACTATGTAAATATTTTGTTTTTAATAGTAATTAATAATAAAGTATGTTTAGATAACTACAACCTTAAAAAGTAGGAAACTATTAAACGTAACCACCCCTCACGCCTGCGCCGTTGTCGATGGCTTGCGCAAATCGTGAGGTGTGTGGCGGCCACTATACTAAGTCCAAATCTACTTCACTCCTTTCAATCCAAAACGCGACTAACGCACCTCGCCGTTTATTGGACTAAGACGTAAGTAAAGAACGAAGAAATAGGCCCCACTGATTGTCTTAGGTCGATTGAACTGCCTATAACATGAGCTTGAAGCGTATTTCAGCGACGACAATATCATGACATAACCCATACCGACTACGTGAAAGCAAACTAACCCCTTTGCCAACATGATAATCTACAAGTGTTTCTGCAAATCGCACTAAAATGACGACTGGGAATGACGACGTACCTATGTCATATCGGCGCTAAAACCACAAAATACCTCAAAGTATCGTTTCGTGGAAACGCTTGTAGATAGCGGAGTTTGGTTGTTCTTTTTTTGTAATTCCACGAAAAACAAAACGATAAGTAGATAAAGTAGGTGACTGTACCACTCATTCAGAATTTATTGAAATGGCTTCCCTATCCTATTAGAAATTTCAATCACACTATTTACAATAGGTACATATTAACGTGTGTAATTATTAGTAATTTAATTACGTATGTGAATTTATTTTAAAACAATTTTCTTTATCAGCAGTGTTTGTCTGATGAGGGCAATGTCCCTACCTATGATATTTATGCCATTAATTTATGCCCGTTTGACTATCTTAGTATCTTCAAATTCGCACTAGGCTATACAATATTGAGTAGATATATAGGTACCTATAGGTTGGAAATAATCACTTACCTATAGTAAGTAGATAGTATCGTCTACGTCTTAAAATAGAAGATTCAAACAGACAATTTCGCTTATTATCTTTTACTACCCTCATGGACGTATAAAAATGAGGATTTGGCGTCGCTCACGTCAAAGTGAAACAACGTACCAATAGATTCCGTGTGTGCGACGTGCGTGAATTGAGACATACCAACCCAAGAGTGCGCGTATCGGTGGTGATCGACTTAAGATTATGATGGATAGACGCACGTAGTACGTACAATCGAGCCGACATACCTACTATAGGTGCTTCACTTATAGTTTATCGAGGTTCCGTCTGACCTCTTTTATATGTTCATGACTAACTCATAAATGAAGGTTAAAGAAAGTGCGTAGGTGTACCTCGTATGTGTCAGTCAGCTTTTGTTTACGCGTCGTCACTTGTGGGATATTGGCAGTAAATCACTGCGGGCTATCTACGCCATTTCTCTCGATCTTTACTGTTTACGTACGCGAATGTGACGTGTTAGATAAATCTATAAGCGCCTAGGTACCTACCTCGTTTTGCTTTACTTAGCAAGTAGGTAGGTAAGATTAGCTCTCAGTAAAGGTGCTGTGCTTCGGTTAATTATCTGAGCGGGAGCTTCATCTTGTGTTCTCATGGCTATATTTATTGTAGTTGGAGTTGGTTCACTTAAGGAACATGGAACTACCTATTATCTAAAGGCAAAACATCACCAGTTTTGTTAGATTTTTAACCGACTTCAAAAAGGAGAAGGTTATCAATTCGACCCGTGTAATTTTTTAAGTAAGTACCCATTCATAGCTCCTTCGTTTTTAAGCTCGATATCTATTTATTAATTATAATGCATAAAAAACAAATTGACCCATGACCATTGATTTATTATGTCGATGCTTAAATGGCTTCATATCAACTTGGAATATAGTGCCATCTGGAGTTCCCCAGGGATCACTATTGGGACCACTGCTGTTTAATATTTTTATTAATGACGTACATCTCTGTTTTACACACTCTAATATCTTACTCTACGCTGACGATATGAAAATCTTTAAAGAGATTCATTCAATTAATGACTGTTACCTTATTCAAAGTGATCTTTTAAAATTAGAGCAGTATTGTAAACGGAATAATCTAGACTTGAACGTTTCTAAGTGTCATTTCATAACTTTTACTCGAAAGCCTACATTTACAGAATTTGACTATACTCTTAAGGGTATTAAACTTAATAAAGTTCATGAAGTTCGGGATTTGGGTCTAATTCATGACACTAAATTAACCTATGAAAAACATGTAGATTATATAGTTAAAAGAGCAAACCAAACCTTGGGTTTTGTTCTTAGATCATGTTCGCAATTTAACAATATGAAAGTATACAAAGTACTTTACTGTGCATATGTGCGAAGCATCTTAGAATACTGCTCCCAGGTCTGGAACCCTCAATATGAGATTCACATTGACAGAATTGAATTAATACAGCGTAAATTCATGAGGTTTCTTCAGTATAAGTGTGGAACATATGACAATTCTTACCATGCAAGATGTAAACGACATCATATACTTCCATTACACGAGAGGAGAAAAATAGCGGACCTGTCGTTGTTGGCAAAAATAGCGCAATCGAAAATTGACTCTCCGCTCCTACTATCTAGTGTGCAATTACATGTTCCCAGAAGGTCAGTTAGACATCAGACTCTACTACATATCCCACATAGTGCCACTAGGTACAGGAAGAACTCATTTTTCTTGAGAACAGGAACTCTGTTGAATGGACTGGTTCACTTACCTGATCTAGATCTAGATTTATTTAATTTGTCTCGGTTCTCTGACTGTAGCCGGTGTTGGTTTCATATATATATATTTGTTTCTTTTTCTTCATTCATAAGTTTATAAGTATGTCTCAATTAGCCAACTACTAACTGGATTTTTAGTATTAAGAATGCGAAAACATGTAAATGGCAACTAGACTTAATCATATATTTTTTTTTATTATAGACTAAGGAGCTGTTTGTTTTCCGAATAAAATAAAATAAAAAATGCCTATATTGACCGTATAAATTTCATACCTACGGCTACTGACAAGTAGGTAACATGTTTCCTATTGTGGCATAGTTAGATACTGTCAGTTTAAAATTCCCCAATTGTTAATTTTGCTCAAGATTCATCCGCCATCTTTATCACTGTCATCATCCAATTTTATTTATAATGTGTATTTATGGAATTTGCCCTAGCTATTAATTACTTAACACTGGCTGAAATACTCGCTAAACGCAAGTGGAGCCATTCCTCATCTTGTTCCATTAAATATCATCATTTCATTTCGTAAAAAAAAGAAGTAGAAGAATTTTCCTCAATCCACTAAAACCCAATTCACCTAACGATGATTATGTAACTTTTTCATCATATTTCTCATCAATGGTCACTAACATATCTGACTAACGACCTAGTAAGGTTACATCAGCCCTATGGGCACATTTCAACTACCCTGAAAACTTAAACAGATCTGGATTCTACCCAATTTACCCATCTACAGGTTGTATCAGAATTCCGAAATAATACTTTGGATACATATACGATAGCTTAGAATATGTGGAAGCTTGGCATAGTCAGTTAATACCTAACTATCATAGTTACTGAATTATAGACCTTTGAACATTTGTCACAGGTATCATGTTCCGGCCTTTGGGTCCATCCTTAGCCCTTTTCAGCAGTAAACTTCACTTATGAGAGGCGACTACCATATTTACAAAACAGAACATGCCAATCTTACATAGGACTCGGGATATTACGAGTTATAGAAATTGCCGACGAAAAAAATGTTCAAAAAACATGGTCGATATTCGATCACATTTTTATATAATTCAGTTGTATACTCGGTACTGATGCAAACTTCAAAGTATTATTTAAGATTTCTGAAACATTCTGTATATAGACGATAGTTCTACCTAATAATTTTATATAGAAAATAAATAACTTAGTCACTCATGGTAGCCACTGGGTAAAATATTACCTATATACAGAGTTGGTGCTCTCTTATTTAACCGTCTATTTAAAATTGTCGCTTAGCGGCTTAGATAGATACAAAGTAATCAAATGAAACAAGGGTTTACTTGATAAAGTAATTAAGTACTTAATTTATTTTCAATATCACATCTACATTACCTACAACGTCACAATTAAAGCGACCACAGGTCGTCGACACACCGCGGTTCTAGGACAAACATTGGTGTCGCTCACAAGGGTATTATCCCTGAACAAAAGCTCAAACACAGTTATTTTCAGTGTGCCTCTTATCTCTTGCGACGATGCGTGCGGGACCGTTGCGAGGAGCGTGAACTCCACTCCAGGCTGAGATCACTCGAAGATGGCGGCGTTTCAGGGAATTGGGCATCGGACGTCCATCTGCAGGAACCGCAAACCGGCTTCGGTGACTCCGGCATCTTGCCCGGCTTGATCTCCGAGGTATACGACTCCAAGATGTGCTTATAAGCGCAGTCCAGCGGCTCGGGGCTGCGTCCGCGCGCGACGCACAGGCGCACACGCACACAAGCGCTGCAGTAACCGCAGCTGTCTTCGCGGAGAGCACTACGAACCATTTTGTATGAGATCTGACTGTGATGTGATAAAACACTGTTAGAACTGAGCCGAGATGTCACTGTGCGTGATATTTATGCGAGCGGCCGGCGTTGCGCACGCGCCTGACGATAACCCCTAGTCCGGCGCCAGCGCCGCCGCTCGCACAGATCTTGGCAAAAAAAGTCCCATTAAATGGTTGATTAATGGGTTGCAAACATTAATAACTATTTTCCTGTTGCTGTAGGCATTACTACAGTTTCCTTTAGTCGTTAAATAATATGTGAACTTACAAATGTTCACCATCTACCTCCAGACTGACAAGGTTTGGCAGCTAAGCCGGTTGTGACAAAAAAAAAGTAGGAATTACAAAAATGAGAGAGGGTCTAGAGGAAGAGGTGACATGAGCGTTCTTAGCACGTGCTATCCGTGCAGGAGTGACGTAATAAGTTAGGTAAATTATATACCGACGACCTATAGTTCACTCTATGTATCTCTTATAACTACCAGTAGGTAGTTATAAGAGATACATAGGGACGAGTAAGGTATTTATCTAAGAAACAATACGAGGTAAGTAGGTACATTCTAATAGTTCTTATTATAGGTGTTTGATTGAACTCTACATTACTTTATACTACACGGATTCATAATTTCAAAAATCTTCGATTTCCGACCAAGTGCCAACAAAATCATCTTCAAAACCCAGCTATTTACTAAGCTAAATATCTACAACATGCTCCACTAAACGGAATGAGAAATGTCGACTTGGTAGTTACAACTCAATAATCGTTAACATAAATGCTAATTACAGATTGGCATGAAATTAGGCACTCATTGCAGCACATTCTAGATAAAGCCAGCAACTGCTCTAGATCCTGGCCGGTAATAACCGGTTGGCCGCCTTGTGGGAGATAGCTAGGTTGGTAGGTCTTATCTTTCTGACGTAGGTACGATCGACGAATTTCCAATCGAACTGGGTACCGTGACCGTGAGCAGGAAATGTAATCCGAAAAACTTACGACCACCACTTTAGTAATAGGTAATAATAATGCATCATCATCGCGGCTGTATTCCTCGAAGAGGTATGCAGAGTTGTACTACAGTCCACCCACACTTCGACCATGTATTTTATCCCGATGTAATAGGGCCTGGGGATGGGATGTAATAGCCTATGGCCATTATATCGGGCATATTCCCCTTCAATACGAGGGAGATTTGGGAATAGTCCACCACGCGCCGTCCCAATGCGGGTTGGTGAACTTCACAGGCCCTAGGTACTATAGACATGCAGGTTTCCTCGCGATGTTTGCGTTCACTGTTCACCAAATGGAAATTATTATTAAAAATGTCATTTACACAATAATCCGAACATTCCCGAGAAGAAGTTCTACATGTAACAGGTATTGGTATCAAATACTTAGAGAAAAGTAGAATCCTTAGCTGCGTGCACACGTGCGGACCTACCCGCATACCCGAATATTTATTTATTCGGTAAATCATATAGGTAAGTATAATGAAATACCCTTTCAGGCAGGGAAAGTCTGTCGCTGGCCGCAGGCTTCGATATCTAAGAACCTACTAAGACATTCTAGAGACGGTTTCTGGAATCGGCTGAGCGCTCCTCCTTATCAGCCGGACATGGTGTAAACAACTTGTCTGCTATTTATAAAGTCGGTACTTAACTACCTACGTAAATAAATTGACCATGTTTTGACTCTAGTTCATACCACCTACTGTGCGCTTTCTGCAATTAGGTACGTACAACTTTTAATGTACCTACTTACTTACCTATGTTATAAAATAAATTAACAGAAACACTTACCTTATTGATACTTACCTTACCTAAGTACACACTCATGGGAAGTGGCATACATCTCAAACATATGAACATTACAGACTATCTGCTAATCACATAGTAAGTACTTTCATTCATCAAATTATTTTTTTATCCTTCATTGTGCTTAATAGAGTTCTACATGGATAAAAGTAATTAAAATAATATTAAATAGTAAGTCCGTATTGAATGAATAGCCTAATGTCTAGAGTTGTATTTTCACGTGCTGGAGATTATTAAGGATCTATTTTAGTTGGTACCAGAAGGAGTAGCTTATGAGGCGAGATCGCGGATCACCAAATGCCCTACGAATGATGTATGTCACCTACCTACGCACGTTACCAATATACTCGTAGTATTAGGTAAGTGAGTATGTACCTACATGATGTAACAATCAATTTATTTTTACCATTTTATAAGTTGATAGGTATAATAAAATATATATATATATAAACTGTCGAATTGAGAACCTCCGTCTTTTGGAAGTCGGTTAAAAACCTAGCAGTGCACAATAATTATAAACAACCTTTACCCATTGCTTTTTATTTAATGAGAGGATATTAGTCATATATGTATTAGTTATTTACGTAGGTAGGTCAGGTAACTAAGATATGAGGCGAATATGGAACAAAATCCACACGATCTTGCAGATGCGGCTAGAAAAATCACTAGTACCATATCAAACATCAGGTAGGTACATATAGATATGATGCAATGGAAATTAGTGAATTTAAAATATCAAGTATTTCCAAATGTTCTGCGACGCGCGTCGCGGCGCAAATAGAACCCACAACACCGCCTGGTAAATCAAACAAATGAGCCAAACTTATTAGAAAGATGTTAAAAATAATGACGTACCTACTTGTAACGATAAGAAGACATTTACTTATGCTGAGGTCACGATAATTGGATAATTTAATTAAAATAATAATAGCTCGAATATATGGGAATATATCGCCCTATAAATGGAAATATAATTATTTTCTTATTGGAGGTAGGTACAGTTTCGACTTTTGGACTAACATTGGTGAAATTAGGATGGTTTAAATGTGAAGGTACTTAAATTACTTCACAATGTACCTACCCAAGTTTTACTTTCATAATTTATTAATCTTTAAAGTATAACGCGTATACAAAGCATGATATTAGTACCTACCCACTCTGTGCCAATTCCATTTCTTTGCCTTGAAGATACAATGTAGTAAGTACATACTGTTACCATGTAGGTAATTAGCTTTTATAATGTCACCCAAAATTAAGAGGAATTTGTTATTCTATAGATATGGTTATCGAAATGATAAAGCCAACTTCAGTCGTCGCCAGACGAATCAAAACAGGAATACTTACACGGTTGCTATGAGATAAAAAAATATAAAAAACACATTTAATTTTAGAAACACAATCAGTAATAAATACGTAGGTGGGTATTTGTGTTATCGATTTATACAATTACAATTAATATTTTAGCAATAACAATAGTAGTAAAGAGTAGGTATATGTTATCTACATTGGTATCGGTAATGAGAAGTCATTTAGGACTAAAATAAATTAAGCAAACTATTTCTGATTGCATGCAAACACATTTTGCCTATAAAAATAGTAAAGAGAAGATATGATTAAAGTTAAAGAAATAATTAAATGAATAATATTTGAAATAATTAAATGAAATAGTCGAGTGGTAGCAAAATGATCAAACTCATGGCAATCAAAGTGTTAAGCTCGCACCTCTGAGATTTTCAACTTTGATAATACCTTCTTGACATGATGAAAGGAAAACACTAGGAACCTAACTAAGGCGTTAGGCGGAGTAAGGCCTAGATGTCCCTCGCATTGGAGCATTGGTAATTGAAAACCGTAGTCGACTGGTATGTATAATAGCGATCGTTATAAATATAGAAATAACACAGATTTTTTACAACACAATTAATTATTATTTACACTAAGTACATAATAGTTTATAATGTGCAATGAATTAAATCTAGATAAAGAATACTATTCATAATTATATCAATTAATCAACACACTAAATGCTCGTTCCGATAACTCGCTAACAAACTTAAACATTATTAGCACTTAGTCAAATATACTTTATTTTTTAATGAAATATACAACAAAGTGGCGACATTATTCATTGATATTAGTTACGATTGATTCGTTCCTGTAATTAGAATGTAAACTGTCGCCGAGGTTATCAAAGGTATCATTTTTACACAACACACTAACAGATTTAAGATAATGACAGAAACGATTGTGTCTCTTAATGTTCACATCAGTCTTGGTTTTCTCAGTTCTACATATAGCCCGACAAGATGGCCAGTAGTCCAATGCAAGAGCTCTTCTGTCCAACACTGCAGATGGATTCAGATAAGATGTCAAGCTCATATGCCGTGATAACACCTTGTCCTTTTGTCTGCAATAAAGATAATTATGGTTCATAACTAACATATTTTTTTAGTTACTGTAAAGTGTAAATCAACATCAAAATTCAGGGTACTGTTTAAGATGTCTCAATAAAGAAAAATGAACTTTATCTCAATGATATAAAATTATTTTCGGATTGGCAAGTGCTGTAATACTATGTTCACTTTGAGAACCCCCTGAATCATTCATTTGGCATCATTTAGTTTCGTAAGTTGTTCAGATAGTTTTGAGTAGTTTCATCATGTTCATATTTTTTAAACTATTTATCCATACCATGTTGCTCAAGTCAATTAATCAATAAAATTTCTTTTGGTACACATTTTGGATTTTTAAAATCGGGAGTTAGGAGGAAACAGAGATGTGTGAACTAAGGAGGGGGAGGGATATTCTTTACCCAGAAGTGGGACTTAATGGCTACAAAAAAATCGTAAAAAATGGAACCAACCTCTGCAATGTCATTCCTGGTGAATGTAGATTGCTTTCCTTGTTACTAGATAAAATATATTGTGCTCTGAGGACAGACCCAGTAACCAGTGTGTGAGTAATCTGGTTGCCCACTTCATAACTTTTAACATAACTGTCTATACTCTCCTGGTCATAGACACTGTCGCTCACAGTAGAATACCACGGTTCAGATGTGATGTTAAAGTCTACGCTTTGATTAGTATGACTAAAATAGTCTGCCAGTGATATAGCATCTATTGCATTTGCTACTGCTTCTAGGGTAACAATTTTATCTTTCAAGCTTCCTATCCGTGCCGAATCTTTTGTTTCGTGAGTATCTGGTGTGATACCCAAAAGACAGGGCACACTCCACCAAATATTGAATATTTCCACTGGTTGTTTGAATATTAATAAATTTGATTGTTTACCAATGAAATCATTCCAAATGTTGTTTGATTCCATGTTTATGTAATTATTATCTAAACATTTTTTCCCTTCAGAATATTCATGATCGGCCCAAGACATACCGGAATTTTCATCATCAATATTAACCTTATAATTATCAATATTTTGCGAAACTGCCTCCTCATCCGAATTGGTGTTTGCATATGTTGATGTGTAAAATTGTAAATAATTTATAGTTTTCCTAATATCTCCTCTAAAATGATTTAAAAATTTTGCACCCACACCGGGCCAGCAAGTACCAGTATCTGCTAGGCACATTATATCCAACCACGTACCAAGCATTCTAGGCGAAAGAGGGTACATCTTCAATATTTTTCCATATTGTTGAAATCTTTGCAAATGGGGACACATTAATGTTGATGTTACCAATATGACAGGTCTTTTAGAATATTGAACGAGTTGCACAATGGCAGATGCAAAGCCATCATCCTGTTCAAACACAATATCGGCATCGTCTATCAAAATCAAGGATGTATCAGTTCTAACATTTTCCTGGCTTGCTGGTGTACCACTTAAATCGCTACTACCTTGAGAAACTTGTTTCAAATTGTTTTCTACTATTTTCTTTGGTCGTCCTCGTTTTTTGAGCTTTTTGGGAACCTCACAAGGTAGCTTATCCTGTGATTTTTGACTGTTTTCTGATGTGCCCGTTCCCCTGTTAACTTTATGTGATTGTGTAGCTTCTTGTAAATCTTGTAACATTATTTTACCAGTTCTTTTACTGCTGGCATTAACTTCAATAACTTTCATTGCCAGTTCTGCCGCCACAGCATACACACTTGCAGTTTTTCCACAGCCAGTAGGACCAGTTAGCATCAGGAGATTGTTCATACTCTTGCCGCTCTCTCGACTATCAGTATCAGACTGATAGTAGTCAGAGGAATCAGAACCACAAGTGGCTTTAGCTTTTGACTTCATTTCATTTTCAGTCCACAGCACCAACCATTTTCTTAATTCTTTAGTACTATCAAAATTTCCTATTATATGGCTAGTTGATAGAGCTTTGAACTTATCAGTCCAATTTAATCTATCTGGACTGTCATTGGTAACATCAACCACACCATTCATTATTTCAATACTGTTATCAAATTCTATGCATTTGTAATCTTGAAATTCACCCTTGCTTTTACCCCTTAAATACCGATAAGTGCGATATACTGGAAACTTAGGATATATCTCTTTTAGAGTCTGTAGTAATGATTTAATGCTGCTTCTAGAGTTGGAGTCTAAGTTAATAATGCTATTCATTTGATGTAATTCTATCAATTTTTTATATGCATTATCCTCAAAACTTTTCAGAGAGATTTCCTTACCATCATCAGATTCAGGTATATTGATATTTTTTTCTGTGACCATTGCACCTATTGTTTCTTTTTGTTGAACATGAACAACAACAGGGAAAGCAGATTCGGTTATGTTACTATTTTTTTGTTGATTAATAATTTTCTTTAATTTATCAGGAACTCCACTTTGAAGAAACTTTTGTTTAGCCTCCAAAGCTGCAGGATCAACAGATTGCTTCTTGAATATTGGAGCTAATTTCACAGGTTTTTTTAGTTCACTGCAGTCTTTTGTAACCTTTTTATCAGGTTTTGGTTTTGTTTTTGTAGAATCACTGTTGGTATTATCTAGTTTGTCTTTTGTTAGTGCACTGTCAGCCAGACTTTCCTTATACTTTTTCTTTTTTGGTGTAAATATATGCAATTCTTCATCTGAGCTGGCCAAGACTGCATCGTCAATGTACTTCACAGGCCTCTTCACAGATCGCTTGGGTCTGTTTTCTGAGATCTCAATGGACTCACCTTCTATATTGCAGCTCTTAATATCTTTACAATTTCTTTTGCGCTTTTGTTTCCCATTAGCAGTATTCACATCGAGCGGTTCCTGCTGATCTTTCACACTGTCTTTCCCCATAATCTCATAATTTGTCTGCTCAGTTTTCTGGTTACTGTCTGGCAAAATATCTTCTAGCACATTCCTGTTAAGACTCAGCTTCTTCTTTTTACCTTTCTTCTTGGGTTTGGGCCCTAGTTTTACCCTAATAAGGTTGTCAGCAGAATCGTCACATTCTTTACCTAATTTTTTAAAGTAGCTCAGCATACTTTCTTTTTTCTTGAGAGAGGGAGATAGTTTACTTAAAAATTCTTTGTCTTCCTTTGAAATGTGCTTTTTCACAGGGCTAATGACAATAGGCTCTTCAAGAGAATTAAAGATATCCACAATTTGCAGCGTTTTCACTTTTTTCTTAGGGACACTTTTTTTGTAAGCCTTATCATCTTTAGATACTAATTCACTGTCATTGACCTGATTATCCTTCTTTACAGTTATGTCATTTTTGTTCTTCACTGTTGCCTTTTTATCATTCACAATCATGCTTTTGAATTTTTCAGCTCGTGTTTCCATTTTCCTTTTGATACATTCTTCTTGATATTCCTCCATTTCCTTTCTTTTGAGAGATCCTTTTGCTGCTGCCATTTTTTGAAGCAGCCTATTTCTCTTAGCTTTTAGATGTTTCTTTTCCAGAAATTCTTCATCATCACTACCATCAATATGCTTTTCTTTACCAGGTGAGTTACTCCCAATAGTCTTGTTTCTGGAGTCCATCAATAGCTTAAAAGCATTTGTTTGCTTCTTTTCTTGATCAGATAATGTAACTGCACTTTGAAGTGCATGAACATTTTGATTATTAACTATCTCATCTAAAGTGTCAGGTTTATCATGTTTTGTGGTAAGCTTACCATTTTTTCTTCTTACCATTTTAGTAAGATAGTTTTTGGGTCTTAATTCTTCAAAATTGCCACATTCACCTTCAGTATTAACAGATTCTTTACAATTACTTGGTGATTTTATTATTAATGAAGAAACTAATATTTTAGATACATCCAAAACATCTTCATCCTCACCTCCATCCTGCCTAAGTTTATATTTTTTAAGTTTCCTTTTAAGAGCCTTGTTATATTTAAGTTTGTGTTTGATCTCTCTTGACTTCACAGCATGGCTGATTCGACGGTTCTTATGGGTGTTGGCATATGTATCAAAAGAAAATAGGATATTCGTTTCATTCACCAGACTAACAGGCTCCACCAAACTTGTCATTCCTTCCCTGGAAATGGAAAACATTACTGGAGATATTAATTGCCTCTTAACCAGAATTCCTGTCTAGTTCTAGCCTTATTATTGACCAAAATTACAGATATGTACGGCTCGTATTAGCATAAAATAACACTGTAAGACATAGTTCGAAGTAATAATGTTCAAAGAAAACACATTTATGAAAGCGTAGAATGAATAATAATAAATTTAGGAATACATACCAGACAAAAATAATTTGGCGGCATTTACGTACAATGAACAAACTAAAACCACAGACTAAAACTGTTGACTGATTGATTTGATTGATAGATATTTGTGACAGTTCAACATCGTTTGGCGCTTAACCATCATCCACATGTTGGCTTAGTCCAGAATATTGGAAATCTTTTCGCTATGGTCATTTACATAAGAAAATAATAATATAATACTTACATGTTAGATACATATACAAATCTCACACAAGCACCAAAAAAGTTATTTGCATATCAATAATGATAGTACCTACATCTAATATAAATAAAAAGGTTAAATTATATTCATTATTGATATGCAAATAAGTTTTTTTCAAACCATACTTTTCATGTGAGAGCCTATTGACATTCCTATTCTTATTTGGATCGCATAGTATTAATGTAAAATATACTTTTTACATGTCACGCATGATAAAAATCTAAATAGCGCTACCTAAAAATTATTTCCCAAGTCCATGGTAAGCATTGAGTTATGTGGACTTCTACACTTAATAGTGGTAAGTACTCTTTGATTTTCTTTTTACTCTGTGTAATATATTTTCATAAACAATAAAAATTACACAGAGTAAGTAAATCATACGAGAAATTCTTCTCTGGCAACACTATCAGAAACTTCGACGTGCTACTGATCGCAGCGCAGGATAATTTTATTGAATTGAAAATCGCAAGAATGGCATCAAAAACCTTTGCAACTCCTTTTATTCGTCACGTCACGGTAAATATTATAAGATGGGATGTCTTTCCTAGTTATCATTTTGTTACATCGTGCGATTCTATGAAAAAAAATAACTTTTTGCCCGTCAAACCCTGTTATGTAAACGATTTGACATTATCCCTTATCGTTTGATTTTACAAACATGGTGTAATGTTTGCAGACGAGGAGCTATGCTCAGGTCGCGCCTGCTGCTAAAAAAGATGTTAAAATTTCTTCGAACGTGCTTGGTAACAAAACCTTCGTAGCAGCGCTCGACAATGGGTCTCCCGTCACCCGGGTTACTGTAGCCTTCAAGTAAGTGAATAATTTATAAATTACCAGGTTCAGCTTTCAATTATAAACCTAGCCGGTTTTGGGGTTTATACTGTACATTATAGACCCCAAAACAAGCTAGGTAATATAATGAAGTTTTATTGAAATTGGTTCAGGCATTTAAGTGTTGAAAACCTGCATAGAAACAGATGATTACTTTACACTGGTTAAGCAAACGCCCTATAAAAAGTAGGCTCATCTTAGTTGGTATACTTATTGATCACTTTTGTAGAGATTTTGGGACATCAAATTATCCTAAAACTGAATAAATATTCTATATCTGATTTGCAGAGCTGGTTCCCGCTACGAGCCCCAGACTGAGTTGGGTATCTCTCATGTGCTGCGCTCTGCTGCTGGTCTCACCACCAGCCGTGCTAGTAGCTTCTTGATTGCTCGCAAACTGGCGCAAAATGGTGCATCTGTCACTGCTTCTGGTGATCGGGAATTTATTTACTACACCCTTGAGGTCAGTTTTATTCAATACTAATCAGTACAACGGATCTGTGCATGTGACATACATAAGAGATAAATAAAAATATGTTTCCAATCACCTACAAGTTGCATGTTTGTCTAAGTTGTAGTATTGGATTAATAAATATTGCCAGACAACAAAATCATCTCATGATCCCAAACTAAGCAATGCTTGTACTTTGGGTATCGTACAATGGACTGGGGGCTCATTTAAAATAAATATGTTTGATCTTCCTCATTCAAGTGATGATGGTTGGGATAATTAAATCTTTAAATTAAATCAAATAAGTTATAAAACTGGCCAAATTATAATGTTTTTATCTAACATAATTTTTAATGCTCATATGTAAAGTACTGGATGTCATCACCCCATACACAACAACACATCACATCACTGCTGCAACAGTTCAATACAAAAAAAATAGTGTGAATTTATCAAATAGACTACTCAAGACAATGTGGATGCTGCCCTGGAGTCCCTGAGCAACATTATCTCCTGCCAAGAGTTCAGGCCATGGGAAATTGAAGACAACCTGCCTCGCCTCAAGTTCGACATTGTCTCCCTGCCCCCACAGGTAAGCTTCCTAATTTTGCTACCCATTTAAAAAGAGAACTATCCATTTTATTTCATTGATATGCCATTTTTGGCATGATCCTAAGACTGAGGCACTGGGAATTGACAAGTGGTGGAGTTGAGGACTGCCAAACTAAAACCTGAAATGTGTCTGCCTAGTGTTATGCCCCTGATAATCTACACCTAATGTAAACTGATTTCAAAGATGCCTGTTTTATGTGTGGTAGAATCCAATCTCTGTCAGGTAGTTTTAGCCTACCCAATGAAGTTTTTGCATTCCAGCAGAATATGCCCTGTTGTTCCTTTGCCATCATGCAGTCTTTACATAAGGTGCTGTCTATGTCACCTTAGAAATAAAGTACAATGTCATTTATTGAATATTCGCGAATATCCAGATTCGCGCCGTAGACTTGCTGCACAAGGCCGCGTACAGGCGCGGGCTCGGCAACTCTCTGTTCATCTCGCCAAAGCGCCTCGGCGGCGTGTCATCGGAGTCGCTGCAGCATTACGTCGCTGGCAACCTCGTGCCCGCTCGCTGCGCCGTCACTGTCATTGGTGACACACTGGTACAACTATATTGCATTATAACTTGTATCTTTCACATTGAGGGAGTGTCCATGGTACATGGCAACAGCCACTTATTGTAGCAAAAGAAGTTCTATCTCTATAGTTGAAAGTTATCCTTAATTATAGATGTTTTCAAGATTAAAATGCATTACGGACAGTCATTTTTGTATATATTACAGGAAAGGGCCAACATGATCGCACAAAGTCTGCAGTTGGGGTCCAGTGAAGGTGGACAAGGCGAAGCCTCCAAATACTATAGTGGAGAATTGAGGTGAAAATCATAATTTTTAAATGTCAAATTAAGAAGTATGTATTATCGAGTCTACACTATTTCCCACCACAATCGTCGTTAAGTTCAAATGTTCATTTTGATATCAGAAAAGAGATGGGCGGTGACCTCGCGCACGTCGCTGTGGCAGTGCAAGGCGCGCCCGCCAACACGCCCGGGTCACTCGCCCTGGCTATTGCTGCTAAAGGTAAATATAATATCTGTAGAAGAATTAATGCTTTTTTGCATCAGACATACTAAAAAGCAACATAATTTTCTATACCAAAATATGTCTAACTAGCTTCAACCCGCCATAGTCAGCGCAGACTTCGATTATTCATTATAGTTATAAATTAAAGCTCATATGTTATTCTGATGTACAAACAATAATACTGTAAAGTTTCATCTAAATCTGTTGTGTCATTTTTGCGTGAAACAGTAACTAACAGCCATTTATCCTCTCAAACTTTCACATTTATAATATTAGTAGGATTGGTTTGCAAGAATTGCATAGACTTATAGATTTCCGTAAAAATTTGGTTCGCCACATGCCCTATATTATTATTTTTTTAGTTTCTTAAATTATTACTTTTAAAAATAATGCTATATTTAATGGCAGCTCTAGGCAATGGTCCAGTGACTAAATGGGGTTCGGACAACTCTCCTTTGGCTAAAGCTATTGGCAATATCGGCCCATTCGCCGCAGCCGGCTTCAACGTGTCCTACTCTGATAACGGCCTCTTTGGCGTTGTGCTGTCTGTGCCTAAGGATGAAGCCAATAGTGTAAGTATTTGCTTAAAATTCTACGAAAATAACTCGTAATAAACACATAATGACTACCCCTATGTAGGGTAAAAATGGAAAGAATGCAATACATAGTTTAAATACTGAGAGTGTAGGGAGAACTAAGGACCAGATTTCACCTATTCCACCTGGCAGTAGTGGTCAGTTGCACTAAGTTATCCTAAAGAGACATATATGTGGTATATTTTAGGTGTTAAGCCTTGAACTATTGACAATCAAAGAAGCTTCCACTATTGACAATTAAAGAAGCTTCAACTATTGACAATCAAAGAAGCTTCAACTATTGACAATCAAAGAAGAATTTTAAACAAATGTTAAGTTTCCATTTTGAAATGAACCTTTTGTGCCTGGACCCTGCAAAATCTACATTTTAATTTCATAAATCATGTTTTTAGGCTGTTAAATCAGTAGCTAAATTGCTGAAGAACCCCACTCTCAGCGCGGACGCGATCAAGGCTGGCAAGAACCAACTGAAGCTCCAGGTGTTGAGCGAAGCCGACGAGGGTACCTCGCTCGCCGAGTCGCTCGCTGCGCAGGGCTTCTACACCGGCTCCGTGAGGTCGCCCGCTGATATCGCTGCCACCATAGACCAACTATCAAACAGTGACATTGCTCAGGTAATAACAACAATGACCTACACATAAAAAAAATCTGTTTTGTGTACTCAAACAAAAACTGCAACTGGCAGGCTCAGCATGACCAGTGGACATAAATTGTATCTCCCTCTGTCAGATTTGTAATGCAAATTACGTCATATCTAGCTATTTCTACTAGACAAGCTTAATGTGATGTCATTTGCTCAGCAAACCTTCAAATTTATTAATATATATAAATAAATAAATTTATTTCATTGTGTACCTATCTATCTATCCATGCTTACAATATACATTTGAAAGCAGTCTTGCTCTGAAACTCTGAATGTTGTTATTTGAATGATGGATGTAAGAATCTTACTTTTTGTTTCTAGGCCCTTTCTGCTGCTGCCAGAAACAAGATTTCCGTTGGAGCGGCAGGGAACCTTGCATTTGTTCCATATGTAGATGAATTATAAATCATGCTCTAGTTGTTATGAACAATTTTATTTTATAGAACATGGGAAATTATCAGTATAGGTGAACATACACATTGTTGATTATAATTTATTATACTTCTGAAATAAATCTTTATTTGTTTATTTATTTTGTATGTTAACCTAATATTTGTAGCTCACGTTTTAAAATTCACAGAATCAAGTGAGTCAGTTGAGATACCAAGAGCAAATTCTCAGTGGAGACCATAGGCTTAGTACTTAAATAATTAAAGTATATGGTATGAAAATAAAGTCACCTAAGATGTTTTAATGCCTTTTAATTCTTGAGTAAACAAATTAAATAAACATCAACGTAAAATGGCAATGCAATTATCAGTTGTCACATTAGTAATAGCCACAGAGTACCTTGTATAAGCTAGAAAGTATGAATCCTGACTATTATGCATGTAGTTATATATAATTACATGACAATGGTTTACATTATTATGTCGTAAGATTATAAAAGTAGCACAATGCTGTGGGTTTTTGCAAGCAAATAAGTTACTTATTGTACTTCAGCTTCAGTTAATAGCATATTAGGTATTCCTTTTGTAATGGGAAACTGTCGACCTGATTCTGGACATGTAAGGTTCCCTTCTTCAACCTCAACTTCTAATAGTACACGATGCGCTTTCTTCAGAAACTCTTCATTTTCTTCAAACTTTGGCTCAATAGTCTTCGGTAGGTCGTCACCATGACCAATACTATTGGCAGCATTCCACACCACTTCCCAGTCTAATTTGGGTATAATTCGAGAGATGAATTCTGGATTGAAATCAACTTCTGTAACTTTAATGTCTGTAGCATTAATTGCTAGTGGATATCCAGTCATTACACCTTTTAAACACTTTGATGTTAGCATGTTGTGGGTTAGGAGCTTCATTTTCATAAAAAAATAATATTTATAGATAGGAAGGTACTTGATCGAATTCTGAATTCCATATATTCGGTACAAAGTAAAGAACTTTCTTTACGAATAAAATGGCAAAATAAATGTTTATTAGAACTCTACACTGAAATCCTGATTCTGCAACATAGAGGAACACCTTTAAATTATGGTTCTGCAATTATTTTCTAACTTGAATTTAAGGTTAGGTTAGTACAATGAATTCGGAACGTAGAAGTACCGTAGGTAGATTACAAAGTAAAACATCACTGTTTAGCTTCTTGCTCCCGCTGGCATTGTTTAATTTTTATTTACGAAATGCAAAAAAAATAATTATCACTAGGAATGGCTCCACTTGCGGTTAGCGGAAATTGCAGCCAGTGTCAAGTATTAATAACAAGAGCTAACTCAATAAATACACAACAACATAAATAAAAATGGGTGATGAACGTGATAAAGATAACGGAGGATTCTTTAGTCATCGACGCACATCACTACACCCTTCAATCACAAGTTTTCCGTTCATTTAATTTCCCAAGTTTGTTAGACAGATTTCATCCTTATAATTGACCCTAACGATCGATGCAATAAAAGAACAGGGTGTAATTTTTACAGATTTTAGTCGGGTAGATTCCCGGGTGTGGCAAACGATTTTTCGAAAATCTTTGATTGCAGATTTCTTTCTTTTCAAAAATAAAGGAATGTTTTCTTGAAGTACTATTTTCTATATACGGTATTAAGAGTACTTTCCCTACAGGTGGCACTATAAAATTCCACCCTTTTTAAGGGAGAAAAGTTGAAAAAGTGTCCAACTGTATGCTATAAATAACAATTCAAAAACCTTCCACAATCGCGCTGGTGGTATAGAAAAAGGGTATGGTGTAAGCAATTGCAGATGAACTGAAGTATGCCGAGTTAAAAAAAAAAAATAACATTGTCGACTGAAGTTGTTAATAATCGAAAATTTCAACAACTTACGTTGTACAAAATAATGTAGTAAATATAACCTTAAATAATTATTATAAGAAAACGTACACCTAGAGTGATTTTATTTCGTAAACTGTGAATAGAACGCGTATTGATCTACTCTACTAATATTTGGCGCTTCCTTTAAAATTTAGCCTGATGTAAATGTGACGCCACCCTTATTTAATGCATTTCGCTGGACACTTTTTCAATACATAGATGATTCTCTTAGCCTCTAACCTCCGTAATTGGTTTATGACCTTGCCTATAGGTATACTATAATCGAGATATGGTACTAGGCCATTGAAGTTTGAAGCCTAAAATATCATGTCAGAGGCAAAGCGCTACTATTGCAATTACCAATAAACTTATATTTTTTGTAAAAACTACGATTTTTAAATTCGTTGTTTTTTTTTTTAATAAAATATCACACATCACTGCGATATCTACGCAGATCGAGTTATAGATCAGATTATTTATAAAAAAGAACACCGTCTGGTTGTTTTATTATTTGTATTTGCAACACTGATTCCCACGGTTGTTTGTTTGTTTGCAACACAGTTTGCCCTATTTCTCAAGATGTTCGTGCTTTCGTGTATTATTTTTTCTTTCTTTGTACACAGAGAAAATAATTACCTCTCAATCAATTCAGTAAACCTAAAATTTTGTTAAATTTATAGTTCTTTCCGGTTTTATAGTTAAATGCTTCGTTTTATAGATTATGTGAAAGTTTTCCATCTGTAAATATGTCTGATTCATGTGATAATGGAGTGGAAAGAAATATCGACTCGAATCCATCTACAGCAATACTCTCCACGTCGCAGCCTTTTCGTTCGAAAAGTTCTGATAATAACAAGAATCAACATCAACAAATTAATAGTACAGTAAAAACTTTGCAGACGAATCCTTCCGTATTGCAAAATAGACAGTCAAACAATGTAAGTAAAGCGGGTACACAAGCAAGTGATCTAACGACGCAGTGCGAAGGTTTAACCATTCACGACGACACTCATCAAGCTGCCGGAAACGGAAAAAATGCAAAGAAAAAAGAGTTACAGAAACAGTTAAAAATTATGACCACAAACAATCCTGTATTTACAACGCCGCCGCCACAGGCACCGTCAGTACATACAGGACTCAATATTTCTTTGAATGAGTTCTTTTCAAAGCAGGTTAGTCCAATGTATGCCGCTACTAATTCTAGATATCTAGAAAATCTGTGTCACCATCCACAGTTTCAGTTAACTCATAACATATTTCATTCTGAACCTAATAGAGAAAATATTAATATTACTCAACATGCAGCCAGCGTACCAAACACACCACTATTGCCGCCAGAAAGACCTAGGACTATTAGTACACCGAGCTCACCAGCAGTACAGTCTGAGCTGACTACACCAAGATACCTTCAAAATGCTATGCAGCATCCTCTACTCAGTAAAACATTCTATACTAGGAGTGAGTATTTTGCACATCTGCCTGTTCTTAAATGTCTGCAAACAAAAACTACTAACAATGTGTGTGTTAACAAAGTGAAAGGTGTTAAAGAACAAAATAAATCACCAAAGAAAAAGAAAAACCAGAAGAAAGACACTGAAGCTGGAGACAGATTATTTGATCCCTATTTGTCTGTAGAGGAAGTAGAATGTGGGCTACTAAATAATACACTCTATGAGGGAGCATTGAGGATAAATCCAAAACAATTTACACATTCATATGTCTCCAGCAGTGACAGAAGCGAGCAAGACATTCTTATTGACGGTATTAAGAATCGGAACCGTGCCATGGAAGGAGATGTGGTTGTCGTGCAACTCTTGGACAGTGATGCTGAAGACAATGGTGAACAGAACAAACAAAAAAAAGGAAAAATTGTTCACATCAAGCAGAAAGTACATAATAGAACTTGCATTGGTAATATGAAATTAATGCCAGACAAAAACAGACAGAAAGCCATATTTATGCCCCGTGATCATAGAATCCCCAGGCTTAACATACTCTTTCCAAATTGGCCCGATAATTTCTACAACAATTCCGAGTGTTACAAAGACACATTATTTTTAGCTGAAATCTTAGAGTGGACAGATACCCGATTTGCTTTAGGCAAAATTCTTCACAACATAGGACAATCAGGAGATATGGTGGCTGAAACTGTAGCTATACTGGCTCAAACAAATTTAAATGTTACTCCATTTGGACCAGAAGTAAGGCATTTATTTCCAAGATTAGACTATAAAATACCTAATGAAGAGATATTATTGAGGGAAGACTGCCGCAAGCTGTGTTTATTTAGCATAGATCCATACAACTGTCGAGATATTGACGATGCAATCTCCCTCAAGGAACTTGAGAATGGCAATTATGAATATGGAGTTCATATAGCTGATGTTGCACATTTTTTAGATGAGGAAACAATATTGGATCAGAAAGTGGCAGATAGGGCAACAACAATATACCTGGTAGAGCAAGCTTATCACATGTTGCCCGATGAACTGTGCTTACTCTGTTCACTGTTCCCCGGAATAGATAAACTTGCCTTCTCTATTTTTTGGGAAATAAACAAAGATGGAATAGTACTTAATCATAGATTTGCAAAGACAGTAATTAATTCATGTTGTCAATTAGCTTATGAACATGCCCAAGCTGTTCTTGATGGTAACACTGAAATAAATTTTCCAGTTATACACAATGGTTTCCAAGTTTCAGATATACAAAAGGCAATAAAAGTAATTGGCAAAACTGCTGCTATATTCAGGAAGATGAGATTTGATAATGGAGCCTTAAGGATTGAACAGCCTAAGGTTTCTTTTAGTTTAAATCCTAAAAACGGGATGCCTGAATCTTTTCATGTAAGTGAAAATAAAGAAAGTAATCAAATGATTGAGGAATTCATGTTACTCGCAAATATGACAGTAGCCAAAAGAATCCAAGAAGATCATCCAAAGTTGGCATTTTTAAGGTGTCATCCACCTCCAAGTGGCTTCATGCTGAGACAACTAGCAAAATCACTCAAACCTATGAATATTCATCTGGACATCTCCTCGGCTGGTGACTTACACCATTCTCTTTTACCCCATGTGGGGCCAACCTGTGCAGACCGGGGAAAAGTTATGGTTTTAAACATGTTATGTGCTAAACCTATGGCAAGAGCCAAGTATTTTTGTGCAGATGGCTTGGATGATGATGACTTCCATCATTATGCCTTAAATGTTCCACTTTATACACACTTCACCAGTCCTATCAGAAGATATGCAGATATTATGGTGCACAGGTAAATTTTCATTGTATGATGATTAAGACTTCAGAGTCAAAATTCACGCGACCAATTTTTTGCTCATACCAAAACAAACTATATTAACTGATAGATTAAGCTCATTCTTCCACGAAATTTTATCGATGACGCGTGTGAATCTTGACACGTGGTTGCGTGGCTTAATGCCTAATGGTGTTTGATGTGATATTTGCAAAAAATTCGACGCCCGCTTCTTGGTGGCCTATCGATCCAGCGCTTTACTCTGGATGTAATGTAATACTATGCTAGTGGCAAAGTAGTTAAAAATAATAATCAGTTAATCCTAACAACTTGACGAAATTATAATAGCAATCCTCAAATTTATTGAAATATCAACCCAACCACAAACTGCCTACACTGCCTTTCTTCTGTACTATGCCATAATTAGGTCATAATTTACTATAAATTATGGCTTAGGCTATTCAGAAGTTAAAAGACGATCAAATTTGAGTGAAATACTTCAGAAATGTTTTTTATAGGTACCCAACATATTTTCCTTTTGCTTCAGATTATTAGCAGCAAGCTTGAACTACAGAGACATGCCACAATGGAACGTAGACAAAGTACGGATGGTGGCGGCGAATTGCAATAAACAAAAATATAATGCAAAGAAAGCTGGTGAATTGTCTACAGAATTGTACACATTGAAGTACATTGAAAATTATTCACCTGTGGTGACTGATGCTGCTGTAGTCGATGTCAAAGAAAAATACATTGATGTAATTGTAATAGCCATGGGTTTTAACAGGAGGATATATTTCAATAGTGTATGTATATTTAATTACTCCTTGCATTTGTATTAAAAAAGGTGAAGGAAATAATTATGACGAAACCTGCACGTCTATAGAAAGGCGTGTGAAGTTCACCAACCCGCACTGGGCCTGCGTGGTGGAGTATGGCTCAAAATCTCCCCCATATTGAGGCAGAATGTGCTTGGTATAATGGGAATAGGCTCGCCCCTATTACATTGAGACCATAATTTCTCTAGTGGTGGAACAATAAAGAGTTACCAATATATCTATCTATACATCGGCGAAGTGAGGGCCCACTGCAGTGCACCTCTGCCTACCCCTTCAGAGAATACAGGCGTGATGTATTTTGGTGTATAATGTAGTAATGTATATTAATTCTGACCACTTATTTCACAGGACTTTCCTGGAACATTTGTGTGCATCAAAAATGATGACTGCCCAAGGCTCTCTAAAATGGAAGTTACATGGAAGCCAAGGAATGGTTTACCTGAACAAAAACAAATTATTGAGGTATTTTCTATTTTGCGGGTAGAATTGTTGAAAGGGAGTGAGGAAGTGTTGAAGATTGAAACAAAATTAGTGCGACCTAAGCTTAATGCTATCTAGATAGCATAATACATTAGGTGCTGAATGTGTGACCTCACTGTCATAATGTATGTTATTAAACATTTATATAGATACTTACATAATTTAATTAATGAATTTTAGTTATCTACTTCACAATATTTTTTTATTGGAAATTGTGTTTTATCGACAATATGCGGAAGTTATACATATTTTAGTATGTAGGTATGTACTTACCAGTATAGATGAACAACAAAAATTACCTTGTGCAGATGTATTTATTACGATTTAAGAAGGTATAAATGTATTACTACAAAATTTTAAAGTCGTTAGGTAAGTACACAACAATTTTACATGCTCTTTGATCTATGAACATTGTGTGTAGATTTTATTTTTAAATTAGCTCATAATCGGTGTGTTGTTTTACCTATAAAGTAAGAAAGGAAACATTTGTCATGTGCACTGGGTGTTGTAACAGGTACTAATGCCCATTTTCGCTACCACTTTTGGACGACTAAACATAATGTCTAAAATATAATAATACACTAAGGCCGGCAAATGTTTCGTATTTAGACTATTTAGGCGCCTCTTGGTGTTAGTCAAAACGGGCATTAGGTAATTTAAATATTAGCAATATGATATCAATACATTTAATAACATCTGCCCTCAAATTAAAGAAATTGTCCCGATATTATGTACAATAACTTGGCAAGGTATTTTTCGGAGCATAAGTGACTGTGACAGTAGCTTGTCTTGTCTAGTGGCTCGAGCGTAAGCCGTTCGGCTTACTCCACGGGTGGTTGGGGGTTCAATACCCGTCAGTGGCATATTTTGGAAATGGTCGTTTCGGAATTTGCCCTGCGGAGCCATTCTCGCATGATCGACATTATCTATAATTTGACATATGTCAAAACAAAACACCAAACAAACCATCTTGCAGCTGAATTTTAAATCAGTTATCTTTAACTGATTGAGCTGAAATTTGGTACATACGCTTATTTTGGATGACAATGCATGCTTAGCTATGTGACGTCATTCTAATTCCAATATGGTGAATCATCCAAGATGGCGCAATAGTTATTTTTTCTGCACTACCACAGTATGGGTATCAAATGAAAAAGCTTGTTGAACACGAAAACTAAAGGTAATTAAATAAAAGATTGTTTAAAAAAAGATTTTTTTACCAATAATTTTTCGTTTTGTAGACATCAATCTCTATTAGAGATACCTACGTCGAAACAAGAAAAAAATACCTACAACCAATTTGACGTTTCGATTCGACATATCTCTAATAGAGATTGATGTCTACAGTCTATCAAACGAAAATCGCCCCGCATGGTCTAGGTCCATTGTACGGTACCCATAGTACATACGTTGATTAGTTTGAGATCACAAATGATGGGATTGTCTGGCGATGATTAATTTATTTTAGTAAATAAATTTAAGGGTTAGACCACAGATCTCGAATCCTAGGTCTTTTGAGTTTGACTGTGTGGGCTATGATGTATTATGTCTAGGTATTTCGTGTTTAATGTCTAGTAGTACAAGTAGTAACGATTTTTTTGTATTTCATGACGACATGCACGCTCAATCGTGGTAACTTCGATATAATGAAATTGTACATAATGTATTGTTTTTTTAGCTAATTATATATGACTTACGATGATAATTATATTATAGTGTAGATAAATATATGCTTTTGTTTGATTTCATACCTGCCTGTGCTATATAATTTTTCCCTTTTTCACTCAAGATTTAGCTTGAAGAAATGCCACCCTAACTTGTAGGTACCCAGAAATCTATGCTTGATGCCTTGTTGTACCACAGACATTATTACTATACTCTTCTCCTCCTTCCTATACTCTTTGTTTGACCACAGACTTGTCCAAAGAGTAAAATAAGTAATGTTGTGCACAGATAACTACTTTCATGTTGTGTTTGAAAAGTGAGCGATCGATGTGTTGATCTTTCCCGCGAAATATTTATAAATTTATAAAAAAGCGTCAAAATAATTAAATAGTTCAAAAGGAAGTAGATAGAGATTTCAGCACTATATGACAAACTCATCAAGCAGTTACTGACTGGCCGAGATATGGAAATAGGGTCGTATAAAGAGCTTTTGGGCAGTAAGGAACTCAAAGATTTTTATATCCTTAAAGAAAGCTTAGACACTTCAATTCGACATGGTTTTAAAACACTGGAGTCAGTTACGTCGGATCTAATTGATGAAGGACTCCTGGAAGAAATTAAAAACTTTGTTAGCTGTGAAAACGCAAGTTTGTATTTTGGCAAAACTTTAAGGGATTTGAGGCTGGTGTTACAAGATGACGAGGGTATGCGAAAACATGAAGTGATAATGAAATACAAAGCACCTAAAAAGTTGGCTATAACTTCTGTGGAACTTCCTCAATCATGTCTACGAAATAAAGAATATGCTACCATACATGAAGCAATACAATTTGTTTCAAAATATATCAATGAATTATCGAAATATTTTTATGAATTAGAGCAATTGGACGAATCCTGTACAATCATGGAACCCCTGAATCCATCATTCAAAGATGATTATAGAAGAATTCTTCTCGGTGGGCACCTACCATTTAATTGATCTGACAATTACATATTATTTTATTCGGCAGGGGCTTGTTCTGTAAATAAACAAAAGACCAACCTGTCTGATTGTGTGTTCTAAATTGCTATTTCCAAATTTAAAACTACTTCCATATCATTTCAGATAATAGAACTTGGTTGCATGTAGAGGTAACTCCAGAAGGCTTAGCAACAAATATCCACCTCATCGGGCAATCGGAATACTGGCATGATATGCTGCAGTCAGGGCTCCTGGCTTGGGATCATGATAAGGACATAGTTGATAATATTCTGTCCATATTTGGTAATGATTTTGTAATTAATCATGCAAAACTTGATAATCAGTAAAAAAAATAATGGCAAATATGCCCATTCATCCAATAGCATGTTAATAATAGACTTTATGACATGTACTAATGTCTATAAAATAAAAAAATACAATAAGTATACAAACTAAATAATTAATTTCTTCATGTTCATTGATTTATAGAAAAAAATAGTCTTGAAATAAACTGGTATCTTTCCAGAACTTACAAGTTTCCCTCAACTAACAAAACCATGTGCTCAATCAAGTTCAGAAGATAACAATCAGCCTATAGTGGAGGCATCAGTATGTGGCATTTGTTTGTGTGGAGAGACGCCTGATATTCCAGGTGTACCACAGCCGTTGTGTCAGAATTTAATGTGTGGAGTTTATTTTCATCGTATATGTCTTTATCAGGTACAGTAAACCTATTTTAGGTATGTTAACATATTTCAGTTTTTGTTACAGACCATTTTACAATTTTTTATGGGGGGACTTATATATATATTTGACTGCTGTTTACATAGCAATAGCAAAAGAAAATTCTATTAGGATTTTGACCACAAAGATAAGTATGTATATCCACTGGGTTTTGGGCAAATGATACCATTATAGCAATTTGAAAGAAAGAAGAAGAGGTTGATTGTATGGTCACCCATATACCTCCTATTCAAATACGCCTATGTACCTTCTAATAAAAAACAAAAACACTTTGCAGTGGTTGGTGGCGTGCGCTGGAAGTCGTCCCCCTGCCTTCGGAGTCGCTACTGGAGCTTGCCCCACCTGTTTACAACCTATTGTATGCAAGGAGAAAGATAATTAAACCTTCAATAAAAAAATAAACAGTTTTTCTTTTACTATCGCAACGCGCAATAATAGGTAGATTACATTATTTAATAAAATCGACCTAACTAAACGCTCGATGTCATTGGAATTTCTCCATAAACAGGGTGGAATTTTGTAATGCCACCTGAAGGGAAAGTACTCTTTATACTGTAGATAGAAAATAGTACTCAAAGAAAACATTCCCTTATTTTTGAAAAGAAAGAAAACTGCATTCAAAGATTATCGAAAATTCGCTTGCTACACCCGGGAATCGAACAGACTAAAATCTGTAAAAAAAAGTACACCTGTACTTTTATTGCATCGATCGTTAGAGTCAATTATAGGGATGAAATCTCTCTAACAAACTTGGTAAATTAAATGAAAGGAAAACTATGAAATCTTTAATTATTTTAAATTTTTACAAAAAATGGTAGATTTTTTTTTGTCGGTATTTAAAAAATCTAATTTACATGAAATCTTATGCAAGTGTCAACGAGTTGATAGTTGAAGTTTAGAATACGATTTATAATATTCACCACAACACGTTATTAAAGGTTACCTACAAGAAATGAATTCGTTAGAAGAATAAATATGTGTATCCAAGAAAATGGAGCCCATTTTTACCACTTTTTGTAAATAATTTAAGATTTCATAGTTTTCCTTTCATTTAATTTACCAAGTTTGTTAGAGAGATTTCATCCTTATACTTGACCCTAACGATCGATGCAATAAAAGTACAGGTGTAATTTTTTTACATTTTAGTCAGTTCGATTCCCGGATGTGGCAAGCGAATTTTCGAAAATGTTTGAATGCAGATTTCTTTGTTTTTAAAAATACAGGAATGTTTTCTTTGAGTACAATTTTGTATCTACAGTATTAAGAGTACTTTCCCTTCAGGTGGCATTACGAAATTTCATCCTGTATACTATAACATTATGTGGTGGTATTCCTATCACTGGTTCCCCACTTAAGTGACATAACTAGATTATTGTACATAAACTTCCTACTACATTTTGGAATCCATCAAAATGAGTATGGGATATGAACAAATAAATTTTACTCACTGTAGGTACTATTAGGAAAATAATGTTCTATATCTTTTAAATTAACTAAGATTCTGTAAGATGAAGTTATTGGTATACCTACGTGATAACTATATGGGTGCCCAAAATGTCCACGACTTCGCCCACATGGAATTTAGGAACCCTAATTATTTTCCCAAAATTAATGTAGCCTTAATTACATCTTATAACATCAGCTATTTGCCAGTGAAAATCCCGTCCAAATCGGTTCAGCCGTTAGGGAGATTACCCGGAAAATGGGGTTTTATGACCTTCCCGCGGAATCGCGGATTTTTCGTTTTTTTTTTTGCATTAATAGACCTCTTGTAACTTCTAAAGCCCTATTTTCATTGCGACACTAGTGGCGTGATAGTGTCGTGACATTAGTTTCATCAACAGTTCACAGTGTAAACGCCAAGTTTCAAGCATTACACTGAGGTGGCCTTTACAGCTCCGGTAAAGCTGTAAAGGCCACCTCACGGCCAAGTGTAAGTCCTTAAAAAAAATGGCGTTTACACTGTGAAACTATTGATGAAACTAATGTCATGACACTACTTTCACGCCACTTTAATAGTGTCGCAATATAAATAGGGCTTAAACGAAAGGTCTGATTCGAAGAATTCAAAGAGCAATTTACATGTACATCTTTAGTTATATTAATAAAAAATATGATTTGGATAAGGCTTCGTAATCATGGTACGAAAATCAGAATTTTTCACTGTACTCGTGTTTTAACGGACTAATTTGAACAAGTGGGTTATTATTTCTCAACTATAATAGTTACATATTACCTATAGACTCGCGGACTTTTTGTAGATAATGAGTATTATCAGTTTTCACAGCACACGCTAAATAATGACATTTTTAAGCAAATTAAATTTGCTTTTTGTGTTTGATCCATTTTGAATGCATTCTTGAACATGAAAATATAGTTGTTGGTTGTTTGTAGATGTTTTTTTTTAAATAAAATTAGGGGTTTCAAGCAGTTGGAAACGCGAAGCACAGTAAAAAGCAATAGGTCATTGCTGTTAGAACCCTGAATAATACAAAGTATACATTTACTTTTTAATTAAAAATTACGTAGGTAGACATAATATTTTGTGGTTACATAGAATAATCCAGTATAAACAATGTTGAGAAATAATGCTTGCACCAGCTGTTCAAGTCTGTGATTGCTGACAAAACATTTTCCTTAAAAGAATAATATCATCAGTTTGCCGTGGCAAATCTGTTGAAGCTTTTGGGCCTACTCCTGCAGCCTCGTTAAACAAAAAAAAAGCAGTTATGACCTCAGTACACAAAAGAGCCGTTTTAAAAATAAGATCCGACTTCGTGTGACAATGTAAATACGCTCCTTATTGGTGGAATGTATTACTAAGTAATTTGTTACAATTGTTCAAGTTTATATCTCTTGTTCTATTATGGTCGAAGTACTTAAATTGTCACGCAAAAACGATCAGTAAACTATCTTATTATATTGTTATATTGAGTAAATTCATCACAAGGGTACAGTGTCAAAAGTACGCGTAGTCAGGCTAGTGCTTGAGCCCGGTGCTTCGCCACTCTGCGGGCCGGTGTCACGGCCACTATTCTGAAAACAAAATCATAACCAATGTCATTTATTGCAGCTCTAATGGTATCAAATACTACTTGTGGCGTTATAATGCATACACAGTAACAGTGACTGAAGCAAAAATGCATGTTCATCATTGACCTAGTCCTTTTAGTAGAATTTTCAATGTTTGCAAATAATAATGGTGGGTATTTCATTTAATTTCAAAGACCAATGCATGGGCATTGGGTAAAAGAAAATGTCACCCTGCCATTATCCCTCACAAACATTGAAACTTGCAGATGTTTGAAGTACTCACCTTTACGTGGATTTGATTTTTGTGCATTGCTGCGCGTAAAATGAGCATAGAGGTTCGGCGCTGGTATTCTTTACCCATGGCCAAACTTCTTTCAAAAGTGGTGCTTCTCTGATCAACATCTTTAGCATACAGTATTTTGTTATGTGAATCGATGCGTGCCTGAATCTGTCCATCTAGAATTAACTGCATTAGCTCATCTTCTAGAGCAATCACTGTGCGGTTGAACGCAGCAGCCATCAGACGCATGTCTGCGGAAAGGTAAGGACTGAAATATTGAATTAACGCTCGGTTCCTTATTTGCATGTAAAGAGAGTTTAAATGCGGCGCTAGGTACATATCTAACAACAGATTATCTCTTATCTCGTCCAGTAGCCTCAGGCAGGAAGCATACTTTGATTCATAAAATTTAAAAATTATGTCCCGTAACTGTGGTTCTAGTTCTAAAAATAATTTAAAAGAACTGCTAACTATGACTTGTTTTTGTAACTCAGAACGATCAAAGGTGGCGAGTGCACACAGTCCTCCGTATACGGCCACATTATTGCTGCTCAGTAGCTCTGGGTATTCACAGTGATCAATGCTGGCAGCCAGGAAGTGTTTGGCTGCCGACTTATACTTCTTCGTTGCTAGTTCGGCAAGACCAGCGGCACATTTTAAGCGAGTCAATATGGACTGATTGGAGTCCTTTCCAGGGACCTCATTAAAATCAGGTGTTCCTTCAGCCTTAGACACATAGTTGAGGACATGAGCCCAATTTTGCAAATACACTGACACTTTGACTACATTCAGGCACATCATGATAATGTGTTTGCCACTTGTGCAGTAATCCCTGGCCCTGGAGTAGCACTTCAGTGCACTTGTTAAGTCTCCGCAGTCAAGATAGTGGTCCCCCAGGTCATCGTGGCCCCTTCTGATGCTTTCCTTTATTGAATTTGTTTTGTAGTTCTTGAGGTCTGTGTCCAACTTTTCCAACTTTATGGCGGCTTTTTTGGTTTTTGATTCTATCCACATAGTATCCAAGACGGGTATGTCCTGTGAGCCCATTTGGACGGTGACATCTGGTAAGCCTGCAGACACCACAGCTTCTGCAAGCTTCTTGTGGAGAGTTTGATATAGGCTTACATTATATGTTGTCATGACGTACGATATGGCCATTTTAAGGGCTTCCAGTCGGAGGGATGGACAATGATCGGCTACAAACATCAGTCTATACAGCTTTGCAAAACCAGTGTAAGAAGCGGCATACGTTTCCAGATCCAAGGTGGGATTCTCGACGACGTAACACTCAGTTTCATTGTTCTCATTATCTTCCGGTGGTACATCCACCTGCATCGGTTCAGCTGTATTCTGGAAATAAAGAGACAGATGCGGCATTTGAAATCCATAAAGGTCAAACATAGCGGTGCTTTACAGGCAAATAATTATATGGCTTATTAATGCATCGAACGTGATAAAACAATGTAAAATACTTACCATTTCGAACATTTTCTATTGTGTACTTGATTTGATAAAGAAAATACGCGAATTCCACTGTCAACGCAGAAAACCAACCTAAAACAAAGTGTTCCCGTCACTATTCACTGATTTAAACGCTCTAGGTACGGTAAATGACTTAAAACCAATTTAACACTCACTGAATAATATAATACAAGATGATGGTTGTAATAGTATTAATTATTATCAAAATACCTTTATCATTACGTTTCTTCTTGGCAGCGGCATTTTTCTTTTGACGAGGAATATTTCAGTATTGCCAGCAAAAATATTAAGCTACAAAATACTATATACTTCACGAGCTACCCATACACGTGCATATGGATTATATAAATTATGATAATTTATAAAGTAGTGATTACTTGCTGTGCTATTGATTACTTAGGTTCTAATATGATAAAGTTTATGGTTTTTTTTAATTAAAATTAATATTATTTAATCTGTAATTAGTGATAATATTTGGTGCTAATCAATGATATTCTACGTAAAACACATATCTCATGTTATGAGCGCGCACTAGTGAAGACTCGAATACAACCCAATAAGACGTATTGTCTTTAGTCTATGTCACGCATGGCGACGAGCAACACGGTTTGTTGCGACAAATATATAAAATTTAAAAAATGACATCGTGTGTTTTTTTAAGGTGTACCAATGTACCAATTATCATACTAAAATTCATGAAATACAAGGGATCTCATACCATATGTAAGTACGCAATATACCTCAATTTACTAAGATATTTCAATATTTTCAATGCAAACAATAATATTTATGACGCACATAGATTATAAGTACAGATGTGAATATCTTAGGCAGTAAAGTTATCGTTGCCTCACAGAAGATTTCCTTTTTCTGGCCTTGTATTATTTATTCATTTTGTATTATATAATATAATAATTGATATAATTAGAAATTGAACATCTCATGTATGGGAATAGCAAAAAATATAAGGTTTATCATTATCATAATGTAATATATCACTGAGAAATATTAAAATAAAGCTATTTCAATTTTTAACAAATAGATTAGGTGTGAAATCTGTGTTGACGATTTATGTACTAATGAAAAATTGTGGTTCTAATAATTAATATTAATATATTTGATTCACTTTTTGAACATTCCAGACAACAGGCACCTGCTTTTAATCTGACGGTACAAACACACGGTTTGTACCTTCTGTCTCACTAAATTTGTTAGTCTTTGATACCAACATGCGGATTGGATGACAGATGAATGTTACATCCGCGGAACACCTTTTTCGGTTGTTTTGTGCGTGTATAACATATCTGTTACTATATAGAATATCATTGGTGCTAATAATGTCTGCCAAGCATGCGTTGATTTGATAGAAATAGCAATAAAGAATCGGTATGAGTTAATAGGTATAATAAGGGGAAATAACGGAGTTTTATACCGGAAGTCAAACGGATACAACGATAAGGACATCAACAGGAACAAGTTTCCCTCTTTCACACACACTGTTTATTGCATAATGCTATTTAAATAGCGTAATCTAAGGTGGATAGGATTATGAAAAAAACAACGATGGAGTCTATGCCCTCGCTACCTATGCCAAAAAAAATTATCTATGGGTCCTGAAGTCCCTCATCGGGTGGGGTGCTGCTGGCTGTGGCTGTGACTTAAAGGCGGGAAATTGAAGAGTGCTGTCATATAATTAGTTTCGTAAAAAAAGAAAAGAAGAAGTGGAGTATTGATTTTATTTACTTATGGGTGAAGCCCTTTTTCATCTTATCTAATATTATACTTCATCATTTCATTTCACTTTGTAAAAAACAATAGAATACTCAGTCAGTAAGCATTCTGTACTTTTTTTTTTTGGATTCCAAGTCTCGATTGTTCTCCAAACTTGCAATTTTTCTTATACCTATAGGAGATAGGTATAAGAGATAGGAGAGGAGATAGGTTGCAAGTTTGGAGATAATATACGTTATATTATCTCCAAACTTGAAATAGAATGTAAATCACATGTAAATATTACTGTCAGTCTTGAGTGGTTTAAAACCTGTTTCTGTTTCTGCCTGTTTGAATTAAAAAGATTCTTATGAGTTATTTATTACTAATCACTTTATTAGGAAAAGGAATCATCCACCATCTTCAACACTGTCACCACCCATTTGTATCTAAATTGTGTATTTATTGAAATTGCCCTTGCTATTAATTACTTGACACTGGCTGAAATATCCGCTAAACGCAGGTGAAGCCATTCCTCATCATATTCCAATAAATATTCATTTCATTCATTACGTAAAAAAAAGGAAAGAAAGAATAACTTTATTATTAAGTACCTATTTACATGTAACATAAGTCGACCGACATGTTCGTAAAATGTAGGCAATATTTGAAGTGATAGGCAAGTGACGAAATGTGTGGTAAATGAATCATCGTGATTATTTTTATTTAATACAAGTACCTACCTAATATTCCGACAAAGTCGTGGCAACGACTTTACTGTGGTTCATTACAGCCCGGTTTCACGGCTTCAATAGCTAAATGCAAAGAGCACGATTCGTAGACATAAACGACTTCTCTCTGGGTTTCCTTGCTACAGCCCGCGCGCATTTGATTTGTCTTGATGAAAACGCGGTCATCTCTCGAACCTTCCACCTTTCATACTTAATGGCACTTATCGCAGTCTCTGTCAGTGCCATTATGACATTTTACTAGTCCAATATAGCGCTTATTATAGGTACTCAGAGCATTACACTTACTGCATTACTCATAGTTGTAACGCAACAGAAGTTTTTTTTTAAGTCATGTATTTGAACGTCTTTTGTTTCGTTCTATTGCGCATGCGAATTATTTATCTATCGACCAACCCTATACGCTGTATAGTAAGGCTTTATCTCACCCCACTATACTCCCTCATGTTATAGTGGTTATTTGCCCCTGGGTAGCATTCCTTTGACCATCTGGGCTATATACTCACAACTGGATACACACATAGGCCATTGGTGTGAGGTGTTAAGAATTTTGGCTAAGTTCGGAAAAATGATATCCACTTGGGATATTAAAAATGTTGCCAAAACACTTTGTATTGAGAAGACCAGCTTATTTAATGGTGAGTTGACACAGTTAGGACGTTAACGGCGAATACATGAGAAAAGATTGAAATAAAATAGCAACATTATATTGAAGCAATAAATAACATTAAATAAGTAATATTTGCACTAAAGTGCCAGCAATAATTATTCATGTATAAATTGATGTATAAAGAATATTGATGGATTCAATTTACACAAACTATCTACAGCTAAATTATATTTGGAAGCATTAAAAAAATTATGTCTTGCTCATGCATTACGGACTTAAGTCATACATAAATAATTCAAGCGCCGCCAGACCAATTATTTATCTATGACTTAAGTTTTGTTAGGTGCCAATAGAACCAACACCATTATAACTATAGGTCTATCTAGGTACCTACTTTAATTTAAGTTAGTCTAAATTCAACGTACGTAGTCGTAACGTAGTGGGTAGCACATAAGCTACAGGAAAAATCTATATAATAGGTGCAAATTGACAAATTATTTAGGGCTTAATTATTTGATTTGTCAGCTCTTCGACTATATCTTCCTATACAATTGACTTGCGTGACGTAATATAACAATTCCAAAATATTTAAGTACCTCTAGGCCTAGGTATACAAGTGTAGGTTATTTGAATAACAGTTACGTAACTTCTGTGAAAACGTGTTTGTAAGAGTCACAGTTTGCTTCGTATGTACCTACCTAATATAAACAGTAGGTACATTTCACCTTGTCCGTAATTTCACTCTGTTTATTTCATTGTTAATCATCATGTTTAGAACATTATCTTTAAGCAGTCAATTAAAGATAATGTTCTAAACATGATCTTATTAGTTAATATAATATCTTGGTAGGTAACCGACGATAAGAATCGCTTTTATTGACGTCCATACATAGTCACGATAACGATGCATTTCTCAATATATATATATATATATATATACGAACATGCATAAAAAAGAAAGGCAATGTTTACATATGGGTAGGTACCAATTTTACCTACATAGTAGGTAGACACCTACTATGTAGGAAAAAGGTACAAAGTAATACAAGAGGATGATTTCAAGTGCTATTCTTATTTCGAGTGGGGGTTAACTAAATAAATACACACACAACAAAGCTTGGAGCTCCGCACTGTTATATTTTTAGACGACATACAACCGATGCGCGTGCGACCACTAGTAGAAAACATCGCTGTTTGTCTTGTTAATGATGCGTTCAGTATTATCCTGTTGAGGTTAGTGACAACTTTATTTAGTTTTAGTTTAGTTCACGATCCATTAGGAGGTAATCGATCGGCTACAATCAAACAATGAAAGAGTTAAAACATGGTTTATCAGTATTAATCGCTGTTTTTTTTTTTGCTAATGAAATGTGCGACGTGATCGTTGGCACCGATAAGATCGATATAGATCTACCGGCTGGGCATGTTATATTTTAGGTGGCTGAGTTGGTCTGTGGATAGTTTGAGCGTGTTGTTCGTCATGAAGGCAGTGCTGCTACTGACCGCGGTGTACTTCCTGCGCTGCGAGGGCGCGGTGGTTGTGCGCGCGGACGAGCACCCAGTGGTGAACGACCGGCCGATCATCGGCGTGCTGTCCCAGGAGCAATCCTCCTACCTCCACACCAAGTACCCAGAAGAGAACTACACGAGCTACATCGCAGCTTCCTACGTCAAGGATGTTGAGGCTTCCGGAGCGAGGGTTGTGCCCATTCTGTAAGTGCATGATAATCAACAAATATCTTAAGTCAAAGCGGTACCAATCTAATAGTAATCATGTATCGTTTCAGGATCGGCAAAGATCGCTCATACTATGAAGAACTTCTTGGAAAGTTGAATGGGTAAGTTTCGACGTCAATAACAACGAGTTTCTAATTGCAATGTCTGAAAATGAATTTTACTGATTTAATTCTGTCTAATTCCTTACATAAATGATTCTACGAGTATATGAACTCTAGTAACTAAATATATTTTGTTGGAAAGTAGATCATTTACAGACATAATTTAATTTAGCATGATGCATCTGATAAATTTTGGGTGACAGTTGGTCAGATGACCATCTATCCCAAGTCCAAGGCAATGAGACTGTAATTTTTTAAAGTTTTTCTAACATCTTCAGTGTTCTGATTCCTGGCGGTGCCACATACTTCAACCAATCGAACGGTTACGCTGATGCGGGGCAGCATATCTATGAGATTGCGATGGAGTTGAACGACGCCGGCGACTATTTCCCAATCTTCGGCACGTGTCTCGGCTTCGAGCTGCTTATAATACTCGCGTCGGGCCGCGGCGAGAAGGAGAATAGAATCACTTGTTACTCCTATTCTAACATCCCTCTCGATTTTACCGAAGGTAGGTTAGATACATAAATAGCCTCGTAGAATTAGTGTAGCTATTAAAAATATGTAGTTAACATTTGACAGAAATAAACCAAATAATAAATTACTTCTGCCTAATAAAGTAGGTAAACACTACAAAATTAACATCAACACAACTCATAAAACGCAATAAAATGCAATACAAATTATTGATATACAATACAATTGGTACAGAAGTGGAATCTAAGCTATATAAGTAGTACATATCTCTTAAGGACTCAGTTGCCTACATCACCCACATCACTGACTAGGTTTAATTAAATTGGCGGAATGTGGATGTACAATTGCAGCTCTGCCTCGTCCACGAAATCAATGCTTAGTGGTGAGATTCACACTTCACAAAATTTCCAGAGCGAGCTTAAAATGCATAAAAATTCTCTAGAGGTTTACACAGCTCATCATACTACTGCCTATTTTCACTTTATGAGAATGCCTTGACGTGATGTTTAAATATAACACAAATACCCGTTGCAGTGTATTCATATTTGGGCGCCACGTTTAGGCGTCTCCTTATGTTAGTGAAACAGGTATAAGTCTGATAAAAGGCAAGAGTATTAAACTCAAATAATCATGAATGCGTTGTTGAAATGTCAAAATACAATTTTTCAGATTTCCGTTCGAGTAAGATGTTTAAAGACGCGCCCGAGGGTATCATCACGTTGTTAGAGAACGAAGACGTTACCGTCAACGCGCATCAGTTCTGTATTGTTGACGAGGTAAGCATCACCTTACGACCATAGTATAAAGGTCAATGCTAGAACATATAACTCACCTAAGGTAGAGGCGAGGTGTGGTCTAGGTACTCGACGGCTTGGTCTGTGTCACGGAGTTGTTTAAGCGTAGGTTGCTTGATTCGATGAACCGGAAGCTTGCGGATTCGATGCACGCCGGCGTCACATTTGGGAAATGCCCTTATCGAAATTTGTTTTGGTCTGGGTGTAACTGGGATCGCCCCCAGTCCATTGTATCATACCCATAGTACAAGCTATGCTTGGTTTGGGGTCTAACGATGAGTATGTGTTGTTTGGCGATATTTATTACAGAGATATATTTATTAAGATGAGAGAAACTCTCTCAGAAGTGATCGGTAAAATTTGAGTTGCGTTTGAGTATTGACTTTTAGGAAATCCAAAGGTCCTATATATAATTACCAGTGTAGCAACTGATCTTGCATAATTATATAAATTCCATGTGCAAAAAAATACAACTAAATGTATTTTATCCTTTTCAGAATCTAAAGTCCCACAACTTGACGCAGGACTGGCGAGTCACGTCTTATTCTGATGACGACAGAGGAGTTCAATTTATAGCCAGTGTTGAACACAATAGGTACTTGTAGCAATCCTTGTTTGAACGGAGCTAAATTTCGCTATAGAGATGTCCATGATGACTATCTTATTCTTCGATATTATGAACTAGGCCCTAATTCGGAACGTACGGTTACTGGGTGGTCGCTAACTAAATACTAATTCATAGAAATTATTGAGCTACCAACATTGCAAAATACTTTTCAACACAAGCATAAACTGCTTAGCAAAAATTTCAAAAACTTGGCAGACGTCCTAGTTGAAGAAAAGCAATTGTGGTTTAGACCAGACAAAACACCTAATCCAAAAATAATGATTGTAAGCAAGTGGTAACCTATCATGATAATTCTCAGGTATCCATTCTACGGAGTCCAATTCCACCCGGAGAAGAGTTCTTTCGAATGGAAAGCGTCCAAAGGCTACCCGCATTCCTTAGAAGCGGTGAAATCGAATCGTTACTTCATGGACTTCTTCGTGAGGGAATGCAGGAAGAACACGCACGCCTTCACGAACCAAGCTGAGGAGAATCAATACGTGATATACAATTACGAGCCTCATTTCACCGGAGTCCTCGGCAGCGCCTACCATCAGTGCTACCTGTTTGAGCCAAGGGGCACCGTGAACTGATTATCAAATTTTGTTAGAATAAAATATTTAAAAAATTGAGTTTACTTTTATTATTAGGTACATCTTCTTTTACAAAATGGAATGAAATATCATAAGATGCGCTTGCACTTACATATTAGTAGATGTTCCACCATTGTCAAATGTCTAAGTAGCAATTGAAAATTGATGAAAGCGCTGTTTAGTTTGAGGTCATAATATAATAACTAAGTAAGATTAGTCTCGGCATTAAACAGAAAAAAAACACATGGAATCTGTTTCACGCTCCAAATTTCTTGGAAAACATTTTGCCGATAGGAAACTTTGTGAAAAGGAAATAGATCCACAACCCGGGTTTCGCTGATCGTAATTATAACTAAGTTACAGGCACCTTACATTTGAAAAGTCTGTCCGAAGTTGGCAGTATAATTCCTGCCTCTTATGTAGACAGAGTACGTATTCTTTTGTACACCAAACAGAGAGATAAAAAAATTAAGCAAAATAACAAACAAAAATATTACATTCTTAGGTCTAAATAATAATCTCAATAGCTACCCATTCTACTACTTATCTACCTAAACATTACATTACTTATGTCGAAATGATTTTGGGGACTACATAGTTATGTAGTTTAAATACCGAGGTGCCACTTTGTATACTGTTTATTATTTATTCCATATTGTTCACATATCTACTGATAAATAACATAAATGCGTCTAACACCGTGTACGGTGATACGCTCTGTAGAGCGTAAATGCGTTTTTCTTTCCATAAATCACGATATTTTCGTTTCTCATCTCGCTCACCTCACAGATCTTAGGAACACCTATAATAAATCGAAAACATTACAAAGTTGGACATTGCTGTCTTTTTACTCGAATCAAGAATAACATTAATATTTTTCATGTCAAACCCTGATTACTCCAACTCATGTTTGTATTTAATACCGTTACCATATGTGGGTATCACTTATGAGTGAATGTAGTTGATTAACTTAATTATAGGAAAATCCTAAATGTATTTGAGGAGCGTGTCTGCAAATAGAACTAGTGTGTTTGTCAGCGCACATCACGCTCGTTCAGATCCACAGGAACCGCGGGGCGCCGTCACCGCCCTCTATCACCGAACCCCTAATCTATGACCAAAATAAACCCGGTTCGAATATAGCATAATTAGTGGGAGATTGTTACATATGAATAGGAATAACATTCGTGTATTCATTACCTAACATAAGGTAATCAATCTTCTCGACAAAATAGGCACTCACGGATATTACAGAACTGCTTATCGTGAGGAAAATGTTGGCTATGATAAAGAATAATATTGCTGATACGACGATTAAATCTTCACAAATTAATTCAATTAAAATTGATAACATCTTCTAACGAGAAATTGGTCTTATTTTTTAATTATTAAATTATGTCTACGTGCTGCGTATTCGATCCGAGATAAAAGGTTTGTAAAAACACAAGCTCACCCAGTTTCCTGCCTAGAGCTGAAGTTGTAGGAGAAATAGTAGGTATGACGCCAATATACGCAATTTGATTTTTTGATATTGGAATGACGTGCGATAAATCTTTAGTTAAAAACCTAAGGCTACTTTACGAATCGGTCTACCCTCATCAAAAATCGCTGAAAATGCGATACTTGTCGAAACGACAGGGTCAGTAATAAATCGGGTTAATATTATCGTTCCGAGTATGAGAAATGGTCCAATATTTCGGAGCTATCTGAGCAGATGTTCAACGGTCGGTCAACGGCACGCAAATTCAGCTTCCTACAGTGATGGACGAGGGTTTAATTTGTCCCGTACGTGGCGGCACGCGTGTTTTCGATACGTGGCAAAACAGTCGATGAACTTTGAGTAAGGCATGGATACAAATAAACAGAGCGTGAGACATTAGCAACGTTTTCCGAAAACTATCGGAATGGGAACTGATAGAGATTTCATCTATATATTTTTTGAGGTCTAATGACTGAAGATGAACTTACAGCTCCTAGCCTTGTGACCGATAAGGGCGGTGTCGGTATCATTGAAATATATTACGTAAACGCAAGCGACTGACAAACATTTTTTTTTATAATATGGTCTACGCTGTTGACCGTGAGGTGGCCTTTACAGCTTTACCGGAGTAGTGGCGAGCGCAGAGTGCACTCCAACCAAGGCCCTAAGGGCGGAAAAGGGTGGCAACTAGCTCAAGGGCGCCACAGAGGGCACTACCTCGGCTTGGGCAGTTACCGTGAGGGGAGAGGTAGTGACTGTGCTCCTAGGTGCAAAAATGCACCTACGTGCGGAAGAGGGGGTTCCACGACCTCGCCGGCGAGATCGGTGTCTGTTTGAGGCTGGTGTAGGTGTGTTGGTTGCCCTCTCGACGTCCGGGTCGAAGAGGGCGGTGATCGTGTCGGGAGGATCAATCAACACGTGCCGCGGACGGCGGCGACGAGTTGATGATGTGTGCGCGGGGTCTGGCTCGTAATTGCCGGCGGCGACAATTAGAGGATTTAAATGCAACGCGGATTTTTTACTAACAAAATTAATTATATTTTTTGTTCACGATTTTTAGTGTCAATAATAGTTGAAAATTCGCAAATATTATCACCTTATAACAGCCCTATAAAAGTAAAAAGGAGACGGATACGCTTTCATACATTCTTGGGCCCAGTTGTAAAAATATGAGAGTGGTGTCATCTAAGAGCTTATATATTATCAAACCATCTCCGAAAAAATTTCTGATCTTGGCAATCTGAGAGCAGAATTATTAGAGATTTAGTAAAAGTGTGGTTATTCAACAAAGTGACAACAACCTAGATACTAAACAGCTGATTTTTTAACTGTAATTGTTATTTTATTTTAATATACAGTTTTTGTGTTAATTCAACCAATTTAGTGTATTTTAATATATTAAAATGAATACAATTATGTGCTTAATCATTAATAACACAATTTGTTTTTGAGCTACCGAACGTGCTCACTCTGTCTGGGGCGCGCGGACGTTCGGAAACTCGTCCGTCGACATTTTGTGGAGCGTTCGGAAACGCGGACGCCACACAGTTATTTACTATATTAATTGTAGTTTTTTTTTATTGTTAATTATTACAATGTATTTATTCATTTTGATTGAATCAATCAAGTATTTCATGTTCAATTGTTTAAATCATTCACAGTAATCGATTATTGTAATCGATACTCTATTTCTTCAGTGAAATAAACTTATTTTTATGATTTCTCGTCTCCCGGATAGTGAATTGAGCTGATTTTTTTATATTTTGAATCAGAAAAAAATACCGCTTTTTTAAACCATATCTCAACTTATTACAATTGGGCCCAGAGATCCCCGTCTCCTTTACAGCCAAAAAATAATCACATTTAAGTGTTTTCGAATTGAGTAGAGGCCAAGGTCGGAATGAAGATCTACGTTCCGTATGTACCACGGGGCAACTACGGCCCTACGGAGAAACCGGGACTGGACTGACAAACATAAAATTCATGCTAGAGCTTCAAAAGTTGCCAATAAAACAAAACACTATCAAATCGAGTCTTGTGCGTCTGCAAATGATGAAATGAATGTGGAAAGATTTTCATATTTAATTTTTTTAAGAATTAAGGATTAGAAAGTAACAGTTATCTATGCCACTGCCTACTTATGATTGTTGCACAATATTATTGAACAGGAAGTTGCTTTAATATTTTGATAAGATTGTATTGTTGGTAAGTAATGGTTACTTAATTTTTTTCGATTTTCGACGATACAGTTATCTATAGATACAATCTTCTTATGAGACCAGACGTTTAAAAGTAATTTCATTCAAAACTATACAACGGTCGTTATCTGCACTTAATATTTCCATTATATACCTAATTATTGTGTATATTTGCAAAAGTAGACACGTTATTGTAACCTTTTACAAAATTTAACGCTAAGTTTGTTAAGGACCAATACACGAGACGGATTGTCGAACGAAATCAAGTGACTTTTATTGAGATCGACTTACAAAGTGATTACGATCATGTCCCCGGCACGATGTGATACGAGCTGCGTGTCGTCGACCGACTGGCCTTGACTTCCCTGCAGACAAATTTTATTAAAGGCTACTGGCTCCTCCCGAAAATTACGCTTTCTTAAACGGACTCTGATCTTTGGTGAAGTTGCAAGCGTGTTACTAAAGAAATAAGCTTCTTGTTACGCATTATGTATCTATGGTTTAAAAAGTCAATAAAAAGTTATCTTTGGTTTAGCTTATGAACAATTGCTGTTTAATTATAAACCTCTCCACAATAATTGCGAAGTAAGTGCCACCAGCGACCTATAAGTGTGTGCACTATCAGTGTTAATTACTAAGGTTATAAATGGATAGTGTTAGTAAGTCCGTTCTAAGTGGCGCCCGAGACGGAAGAGATTTTATAAAATATGTAGGCATATAAGTTGCATATAAAAAAATCTAGAGATGAAACGGATATCCGGTAACTATCCGGTATCCGGACTATCCAGCCTTGTTTTCACTATCCGGCCGGATACCGGATAGTACTTCAGTATCTGGCCGGATGCCGGATAGTAAAATTCAATAAATTCTCATTATTTTACACAAGAAAAATCATACCACAATAGGTTATTAGCGGCCCATCCACTAACGTTCATTCCTGCCGGAATCTACAACCCTTTCGGAATGAACGCCCAGTGGATTTGCAAAAGCGATAAAGAATGACGATATTAAAATCCCGCCTTCCCTCCCGTCGCGAAGGACGCGACGCGCTCTGTGATCAAGTTAGTGTCTGTTTATTTGTCCGGCGTGATTGAGCGCTCGTTTGTTATCATTTTGTAAATCCATAAAGATAATTCAAAATAACGCGCATTCCTTTTAAATGAAACAATCTTCATAAAATAATAGGATTATAACCATCCACAGACACGCAATCCCTCGGTATGACTGACAAGATGCAAACTGACAGGAATGTACCTAAACGTGTGGTGATAAAGTCAGAGGAAATAACGTAGGATTGTGGTTTAATTAGTGGCTTCAACGGTTTTATTTTATCCTGTCGCTTTTCCGTACAGTTTGCACAACGGGACAAGTCAGAAGGAATGAACGTTAGTTTATTTTATTAATTGCATGTCAAAAATATTTGTTTAATTAATTAGTTTAGTGCTCAAAATTAACAATTGGAAAATTGACTTGAATGAACACCAAATTTTCCGCATTTTTTGGTAAGAGGCGACTCCGCTTGACTTCGTATACCAGACCAGCTTCTGCTGCCAGGTACAGTGAAAGATAAATTCTAGCAAACCTTGACAACTGCGGGTACTGATGCAAATTACATGACCACCATATGTATGGGTCGTGATTGCGATTGATTCGAGATGTCTTTAAGAAACGTCATGTAACGCGATAAAGGACCGAATATCCGGTAGCCGGATATCCGGCACTCCAGGCTGGTAGCTTGCCGAATATCCGGTAGCCGGCCAAACCACTATCCGTTTCTTCTTTAAAAAAATCTAAATCTACCTACCAAAGACTTGATTGCCTACAAGATGTATTTGGTTTATTTTAAAAATAATCTATATGAGAGTGTGTATGTGCATGAGAGGGTGTCTGTGAGATCAGGGGGGTAATTCTCGCAAGATCGACATTATCTCTAATTCGATATATGTCGAAACAACGAAAATACGACCAATTTGGCGTATACGATAATTGGGACCCAGGTTATACGAAACTGACTGTTCTTATTCTATAATAACACAGCATATATAGCTATCCGATAGTTAAAGGTTTAAGGTATGGAGGGTAGAGAAGTAAAGGAGAATAATCTCCTATGAGAAAATAATTGAAAAATCTCGACGCGCCCCGGAAATAAACCGGCACTAATCGGAAAAATCTCTGATTCCGAATCTGGCATAACAGCAAAAAGTCCATAATAGCGCTACCGAATTATTCCAGGGGGGCGTCGATATATACCCATGCCGACACCAGCGCCATTGTGGAAGGTTTTTGAACTATTATTTAATCCATTTCGAGGGACACTTTTTCAATACACAGATGACACCACATCCTTTACTTCTACTCTCATGGTCTAAGGGGAGGAATTTGCAGAGGCAGATAATTTTGTATGGAAGGGTTCACATGAGCTATTGGACTCCCATGAACTGATAGCTAGTGTAAACGAACACACGGGAGGTCACATAAGTTCACTTTTCGATTGAATTTCGGTTAATTTAATTGCCTGCTACTAAATGCTTTTATCTCATTAAGTTTTTCAGTACTATAAGTAGAGATACAGCATCTTTCTTTGTAAAGGCACAGTAATACTAATGTATCTAATATTTTAAGTAATCTATCACATTGATTGTCGGTATGTATAAGTATATTAATTTTCAATAAATAATCTTACGTTATGTGTCCGATATACGAAAATAATAATGTGAACTTCTGTATTGATTGCTGCGTTTGTGTCGCAAAGCGTTAGTGATATTTAAGTGTTTTTGATAACAGGAAAGGCAACGGAACCGTTCACACTCGCCCTTAGGGTGAATGACATGAGTCACCGCTAGTTGCGTCTTTGCGGTTAAAAGCTGTTTTGTAAACATTTGATCTCCGTATAAAGGTGTCTAAAACGTGATTGATGTGGTCTTAACGAGTACAACCAAGTTCACCTAAGTGAATGTTATAGGGATCGTATTTACGGGCGAATTTGAAACTTTTTTGTTGCTAATCATTTTATCCACGTCTATACAGGGTGTATCAGAAGTCCGATATAACATTTTAGGTACATATAAGGTAGCTAATTATATGCATAGTGAAGATAGATCATATCTAACTAGCATAATTTTCGAGTTACAGACCTTTGAATATATGTCACAGGTATCGTGCTGTGGCCTTAGGGCACAACCAGAAGCCTATTCAACAGTGCAAAATTCACCAACAAGAGGCGACTACTAATATTCACAAAACAATATAGCATAGTAAATATAAATACAAATAATACATCATCACGCCTGTATTCCCCGAAGGGGAATAGGCTAGGCAGAGGAGCACTACAGTGCACCCACACTTCGCCTATGTATTTTGGTCCCAATGTAATAGGGGGGCCAGCCAATCCCCATTATCCCGGACACATTCCCCCTCAATACGAGAGAGATTTGGGCCATAGTCCACCACGCTGGCCCAGTGCGGGTTGGTGAACTTCACAAGCCATTATATAGATGTGCAGGTTTCCTCACGATGTTTTCCTTCACCGTCCAGCAAGTGGTAATCATGATTGTAAATGACATTCGCACATGAAAATCATCTTAGAGGTGCGAGCCCGGGATTTGAACTTGCACCCCTTCAAGGCGGGCGTTCTACCGATGTGGCTTCCACTGCTTCATCTGTGAATGTTTTCATTTAAATAATAATAATATATCATCAGGCATATACTCCTCGAAGGGTTAGAGGCCAGAGCTGAACCGCAGTGCACTCCGCCGATGACCAAATGTAAGAGTGAGTCTATTTCCATTATATCGGGGACCCTGCTTACGGAAAACTACCAATCAGGTATAATGCCCCGAAAACTTGGGGCCTCATGACCTTATCTTACCTCCGCGTAAGAACCTTACAGTACCTTACCATACCTCGAGGGTTTGAAGAACCAAACCTAACCCACATCGCTCGCAAGCGTCTCTACAAATTCCTGGATACTCACCCTGGGTTGGATTTGTTTGCGGATAAGTTGCTGAAGATTATGTTAGTATGTATGAGATTCTGCGAGCAAGATGCATGAATGGTTTATAGACCTAACCTAACGAGTATAATTGTTATAAATTTCTATTTAAATATATAAATAAAACTAGTTGTTTACAATTGTTATATCGAGTGGGTACCAACTTCTTCCTTTTGACCGCCTGCAACGAAGGGCAGTTCGAATTGTCGATGACAAAAAGCTTACCGATCGGCTAGACCCTCTGGCGTTGCGTAGAGATGTAGGCTCTCTCTGCATTTTCTACCGCCTCTATCATGGAGAGTATTCCGTGGAATTGTTCGGTATTATACCTGCCGCTGAATTCCACCATCGCACGGCTCGCCACAGACTGCATTACCATCCTCACCATCTGGATGAATGGTGTTCCAGTACAGTGCGATTTACCAGGAATTTTCTTCCTCGCACCACCAAACTGTGGAATGAACTTCCTGCAGCGGTGTTCCCGGACCGATACGACAAAGGTACCTTCAAGAAACGAGCATACTCATGCCTTAAAGGCCGGCAACGCACTTGCGATGCCCCTGGTGTTGCACGTGTCCATGGGCGGCGTTGATCACTTACCATCAGGTGAAACGTCTGCTCGTTTGCCTCCCTATCACATAAAAAAAAAAAAAAAAACCTCAGTATGTTAACTGAGAGGTTATTACTACCGATAAATATCTGTTTCAATGTTTTGATATTATAATTTAAGATACTTTATACAAATATGAGTACCTTAGAAGCTGTGTTAGATGTGTTAATAACCTAATTAAGTTAATGTTAAGTCTAACCTGCGTGTAAGTAGTTGAGAACTTTAGTACTGATAGTCTATATTAGAATATGGTGTCAACGACCTCATACAAAGATTTCAGAAAAGATAATGAGTTGGGAAGTGTATAAAACAGCCAACTGTTATCAAAAGCTTGTCACGCAATTGTGAACAAGTTTGTATCTGTGTATTTTAAACTTAAAATCTAGAAGATAGCCTTCGGTGAATGTTTGATTGTCAAGTGAGCCGTGCAGAATTAAAATAATGCGAACATACAGGTTATTTCAGAAGTCCAAAATTATAGTTTAACGTTGCGTTAGCACGAACATCGGGTATTCAAGTGAATAGTTAAAAAAAAAATACAACATTCCTACGCCGCTATATAAAAAATAAACTTACCATATCTCGAATCCTTTTCAAAATGTTCATATTAGGAAGAATTTATTTTGTGAAGAAGCGACCCTTCTTAGGTGTAGTATACAATGTTTTATAGGAATTTGGACGTGTCCTAAGGTTACGGTTCCTGTTTCCAACATGATACTTGTGACAAATATTTAATGGTATGTAACTCAGAAACTATGATTGTTTGTCTTAACTAAGCATCTTCATATCGGATTCATTTTCAAATTTATTCAGACGTCTGATACACCCAGTTTTACACGCTTCAGTAATTGTAAGTAGTTGGACGAAAGTTAAATCAAGGCAACTATTCCATTCGAACAATTTAACTCTACAGATACTTTATAAAGTGGAGCGAAATTTAAACTACATTATTCAAAATATTCCGACGAAATGTCCGACTTATCAAGCGGAATGTAAACAGTGCCAGCATAGTTGAAACTTTTGGCGTTAAAATGTTTGAAGGTAGATGTGTGTCAACGGTTCTGCGTATGGGAGAGCCCAAGCGACCCTATTTAAGTAAATGTCACTGAACGAACCATAATCTATCATAAACGTGACATAAGCACGTCGTAAAATCCAGTTATAAGTTCATCATCCGCCATCTTTATCACCGTCATCACCTATCTCCTGTATATATAATAAAAATAAATAAAATTTAAGTGTATGTCTTTAATGTGAAAACAACACCTTTTACTAAAGGCATATAAAATAAAAAGTATATAACGAAACATATACTTGTAAAATTTTCGTCTGTCCATCTGTATGAGTTTTTCCCATTTTTTTAAACCACACCTGTATTAGAGCAAAAGAAACAAAATCATATAATTCAAATCGGTGAAGCTGTTTCTGAGTTTTAGCGAGATTACCGAATAGCAATATATTTTTATATGAATAGAAAATAATTATAATCACCATTCGTTGTTGTCAATTATAAAATATCAGTATTAAGTTATGTTGATGGTATGATGAAATATGTGTTAGTAACAATTCTGATAAACACCTCTAGAACATACAAGAAGGAGAGTTCTGAACCCAGTCGCATGCTTCCTGTATCAAATCAATGAAAATTCACAATTGACAAGTTAGCAATTAACTAATTATCACAATCACGAATTCCACCAGATTTTCCTTCACTCAGATTCCGTCAATGATTTAGCACAAAAGCCCTTGGGGTATCAAAACTGTGCTGACCTATTTATTAGGGAACATAGGTAATTGACTTCTACCGGTCAACGACATTGGTAGGTACTCACTGATAGAAGAATGGTTAATTTCACATTGCAGGGTAATCCTATTAATTCATTTTAATTTTTCCATAAATTAAAAGGGTTTCTACGTCGTAGTCCCGGAACCGTAACAATTGTCTAGGTAAGATATTTTTTTTGTAGTAGTACCGGATCGGACGTTTAATCAGGTTTTCAGGAACATGCAAAATTAAAGATGAGTCTTTTTTCTTATGCTAGTATTAGCTATCCACCAGCTCTGGTGTCTAGGCTTTTACACTGCCGACTTCGGATGTGGCCTAGCGGCTGTAATATTAATATGGGAGAGACAGCTTAAATGCTTCAAGAAGAACAATTACAAGCGCTCAGTTGTAAATGCCGTTAGCAATCACACAGCCAGCAGGCTCAGTATGACTGCGTAGACTTAAGATCAGTCAAATCGAGCTTTTCCTATTAGACATAGCTCGATGTAACGACATTTACTTTTTCAATTGAAATAAATGTCGTACGTAGGGTCATACCATAGAAACACCAAGAAGTATTCTGAGCCACAACGACGTACAAGTTGATACAGACAGTAAATATAAATTATTCCCTACTTGAACCTTAGCACAATGCATTTTAACTACATTGTTGAGCATCTTCAAAGTTGATTGAACCATTAGATCAAAATAACTAAGAGCTGATGGATTTTAACCATACATAATTGAACCTGACGCATTGGCCTGTTATGAACGTAGCGTTATAACAATGAATGTTTCATTGTTAGAATACTATGACGCACTGTAGTGCATTGACCGTATTACCGTACCTCCGGTTGCTCACAATGTGCGAGCTTACCCGACAGTTACTCTTGCATAAGAGCTTTCCAGTTATGCAAATAGTTTTACAATAGGAAGCATGTTTTTTGGCGAACATATTTAGAGGAGGTGGATCTCATTGCAAATTAGTTTATAAAAAAACCTAGTATGAATGAACCGCCTGAAAACCATACCCTCAGGGTTAGTGTATTCTATTAGCAATAGAATTAATGGCCGTACTTTAACTTTAGCACAGTTTTACTCTATAATTAACGCGGCGCCGACTTTAAGTAGAATGGTAAATTTGCATTTATCAATAGTTCCAGAAGTTACTCTCTACAAAATTCCTATAAGTGTTTATTTATTATATTAGATAGAAAATGAGAGGTGAGATTCATTATGTGGGAGAACTTTGCCCAGCAATGACTCACTGTAGGTTAATAAGAAAATAGTATACAGATTATTAAATAAATGCCTAAACGGTAGCACCTGTACTAACCACCCATTTTCTCCAAGAGTTAACCCGTAAATATAATTGGAGTTTTTATTTATGCGTAGATTAAACAAACGAGTTTTTGGGTGCTGATATACTTGCTTTTATAATGCTGCTTTGGTTTCCTAAAATAATATGATATTTTCTAGAACACAGTGTTTTCTTTCATGATGAGAGGAATATTTATGGATAGCCCACGCCACGGCGGTGTACCTAAATACACAATATCCTTCTTAGAAAATGCTCAGGTTGAATAAAGATATATTGATATCCACTCGTGATTTTACTAAAAAGGATTTTTATGTAACCTGACTTGCCTCGCGCGGGCGAAAGAAAAGGCAGGCTACAGAGAAGTTTCAGATTGTGTAGAGGTTCCACTTGAGGTAATGCATCACCGAACACGTTGCAAATATCACATTTTAATTGAAATCTTATTCAGACCTTAGCACTTACGTAATAACAGCCAGTTTCTAGCGATAAAGATCACGCAGTTAACATTTTCCTTCGGTAATTAATACATAAATACCTACATCAAAGGGTTCTAATGTTCGTTCACGCAGCGCGGCGCGAGGGCAAGTGATGCGTCCAAACGACGAGCCGCCTGAAATGTCAACCATGGGTAGGCACACGTTATGCGTTCATAACCCTTAAGTCTCGGGCAGATTAGAGCGTCAAGACGCGTGATGCAACATTCCTGCCAATACCAAAATTAACTCAAAGGTATCTTCAAGAAACGAGCATACTCATTCCTTAAAGGCCAGCAACGCACTTGCGATGCCCCTGGTGTTGCAGGTGTCTATGGGCGGCGTTGATCACTTACCATCAGGTGAAACGTCTGCTCGTTTGTCTCCCTATCTCATAAAAAAAAAATACCCTGCCAATATACTAGGTACTCTGTCAAGAAAGTACCTACCGGGTTAAAGATCATTAATACAAAAAAAAAATATTCATCCAAATTTATTTTATCACCTTCAAAGTATTGTCTTTCAGAAACGATACACTTACCTACGAAAAATTCAATTCTCAAAAAAAATTGTTAACGCTTTTTCCGGAATCGAGTTCAATTCTCGCCGCGAATTCTCCTTTATGTCTTCTTCCGAATGAAAACAGGTGACATGAAGTGGTAATTTGAGTCTTGGAAAAAGAAAGAAGTTGACTGGGACCATATATGGTGAATAAGGTAGTTGCTCGATGGTATTTGTTGAGTTTTTAGTAAAAAATTCGTTCACAATGACGGCCTTGTGCAAAGGCGCATTATCATAGTGCAAAATCCAAGAATTTTCTTTCCAAAAATCTGGCCTTTTTCGTCTAATTTGCTCTCTTAAACGCCGCATAACGCTCAAATAATATTCTTTATTTACACATTACATTACATTTAGTTTGACCTTCCAGCAAGGATTTTCAGTCACTATTTCCTTCACTTTTGCTATGTTAACTTCAGTTGCAGACGTTGAAGGCCTACCAGAGCGAGACAAATCTTCCATCACATTTCGACCGCTTTTGAACGCTTTGTACCACTCATAAGCATGTGTTTTTGATAAAGTCGATTCACCGTAAGCCTTCTGTAACATTTTCAGTGACTACGAACACGAAATTCCATTGGCGATGCAAAATTTAAAACACTCTTTTTTCGATGTTTTTGTCCATTATGAAAATCACAATACGCACTAGTTAAGATGAACTAACAACAGCACTGTATTTAATCTAAATAACAGATTTAACTCAAACTCCGCGCCAAAATGGAAAACAGTTGTGCCAATCTAACAACAACAACAAGAACTAAAAATTTAATTTGGAACCATAAACAAATAATCAATTCCCGATACTTTTTTGACAGAATGTACATAGAGATTGAATTTCTATGGTAAAACCCGGACGATCACGCATAGAAATTCGTTCGCGCTGTCAATGACATTTCGTTAAAGAATGAGCTTTTACTTTGAGTCAATTCCGTCTTGACGGCCGGCGCTCTAGTGTCCCTGTAGTTTTATATTTATATAAATTTATAAATATATACAGTCCACTTACAGTGGCATTACATAGCTCTCTTTCTCTCTCACTATCGTTTTGCTGTAAGTGCCGTCCGTAGCCTATACCAAAATAAACAAGTTGACTTTAATTAAACACCTATATACAGATGCATTATAAAGGCAGCGGGTGTATTTGTGTAAGTAGCTTACATTGGATTAATGAGTGATTGACTGCAGGGATGGTCAAGACGGTCGTACACTCACCTCAGAATTCAGGGACTGAACTTTTATCTGTTCATCCACTTGAGGTATACAGATAACAGATAATGATCTCTACAAATGAGTACAATCTTAATCGTACCCAAAATAATTCATAATTACTTACTTATCTACGGTGTGCGAAGACAATACTTTTTTTAAAACATTTAATCATATAAAAAACCGACCATAATTACGTAGGCCCTTAATATGGATATGGGGTAAAAAACCTAAGTCTAATCGAAATTAAACCAACTATGAAAATACAAGTTAATTTGTCTATGGATGTAATTTCCATAGAATACTTCACTTCACTTCATTTTTCAAAAAGATATGGCATCCATCGTATATGAAACTCTCCGTCCTAGTGGTCTTCTGCAGTACGTAAACTAATTATGAAGCCGCGAATAGTAGTACCTATAGTTTGTTCGAATATCAAATCTGCCGCAGTACCTTGAATTTCTATTTATAGTGTATCCGCTTTGGCCATCAAGGCTGGCTCCATTGATGCCGGGGCATCGATCGCGGACTCGAGGCCCGGGGCCCTGCTGCAACGAGCTGTGACCTAGTTTGCACCCTCAATGAAACAGGGTGCAGAGGAGCGGGGAAGGAAATCTCAGATTCGGAATACTCATGACGTCATTAGAATTCCGAAACAACATTTTCAGGACGTGATTATACACGTGATGGTGACATGGTACATCCCATGATTTTTACCTATTTATTTCTTTCTTGGTTCTCATTAAAACAAATTGAAACGGATGGGCTCAAATGTATAATATACAAAAAAAGATATTAGTAATAAACTAAACATTTCGACTAAAATTACAATTTAATAAATTAAGGTCCCAATCAGAGGCTAATGAGCAATTGAAGGAAATTACGTATAAGAAGAAAAAAAATTGGATAGTAATAAATAGACGTGTAGCTAGAAATAAAGTTTCTTTGGAATTTTCTTTTGCCTGCACTATTTTATTAAGCTGCATTTTGAATTATTATAACAAGTTACATATTATAACAGTTACTATGTTACACACAACAAGCGAGCTATGCGAACATATTTCATTGATAGACTAACAAAAAATATTTTTTTTTCGAGGCTGTGCGCTCATAGATTGCGTAGCTTTCTGTTCCTAGTATTTACACCATACAGATAAACTTACAAATTTACCTGTTTTTAATAGCAATGCGCTTCCCAAAAGTATAATTAAGTATTTTGACCAATCTATTATGTTCAAGGTTAAGTTAAAAGTCACTTGTCGGCTCTTCTCAGTTCCAAACTCTTGGTACTAGACTTTCCAATATCTAGTACTTGACCATAATTCATTATTTAAAAATAAAAAAATACATTATATTTTGGGACCCTTTTAGAGAAATATTTGTTTTGCGTAATGTAGGTAATTGAACCCATTTCTACGATGTAAGGATACTTTTTGTCATAAATTCCCTTAAATTATATGAAATCTTGCATTTTATATGTAGCGTTAACGGCGTTTGGGCGCACCTCCAAGGACGCGAGCGGTTCCGACTGCAGCGAGGCCGAGGTCTTTGACCGCGCGACCTACTTCCTGGCTCTGACGTCACGGCTACGCCTCCATGACGTCTCTCGCGAGCCTCCTCGAGCCCATTCAAAACTAGATCACAGGCACCACCTCACCTTTCCACCGATGTACCACACACAGTCACGGAGGCCGCAACACTGTATGTACTCGAGGTCGTTTCACCCTGCGTCCTTCTATTTATAACGTACATTAAGGTCATCCGGCAGGCAATTAACTGAAGAAATGAACCTTCATCTTAATTGCATGCGTACCGTTTTTCGCGTACCTACATTTTTGACAGATATCTGGCATTTACTTGGACTAGAATACATCACGGAATTTGCGGGCACTACAGTGAACCTCTGTCTACCGTCATTTGGGGATTACATGCATAAGATTTATTAAATATTCTGATATCCGGCCGTTTCGCTAGGTACACAACTATACCATCGATGATAATAACTTCGAATGATACCTATGGCCGTTTACTGTTTGTGTTTTGTCGATTGTCATTTGTCAATTAAATTAGACGTTCCGTTAGTTGATTGTCTTTTGTTTGTAGATAAAGTATCATAGAAATTACAAAAATGATTTTGTTTGTAATAATTAAACTATGTCCATAGCCTTGGCAAAAGTGCAAGTTGACAAAGAATTATCGCTATCGGATAAACGGTACGGTACGGTAACATTCATTTTTATTGATTAGATTTAAGGTGTAAGTTATTTTTCACTTCCAGAATGAACTGTACCCCTACCTAGTGGTATATATAGAATCAAAGATTGGTTTTCAAAGGAGGCAGGCGGGAACAGCATAGCCAATAACGATGTATTTTAATAAACTAACGAAATGTATCTAATAGAGATTCTTATACATTTACAAATAGATTCTTAATGGTATTTTAAAATCTATACAATTTAAATAAAATTGAAGTATCCGTTTGTAATGCAGTGTAATGTAACAGCTTTTTATTAAATGCATATGAAAGTATATATGCGCTTCCTAACTTAAGCTAATTTTATTTAAGAAAAGATTCAGGGTTCCACGGGAAAAAAATAAACCCCATTTTTTCGGGTGATTAGGGTTCCTCAATTTCTCGTTTATAAGTCGCGGACTCTCCTAGTTATAAAATAAAATATTTATAGGTATAATACTAACATATTTCGAAATATGACAATCCAAATGAGAACCAAGCCTCTAACTAATTCAAAATTTCTATTTTAAGCGCCGCTGTTGGTTGCATCCTTGACACATATAGCGCGGGTCGTGCCCTTTAGAGATTGCTCGCTCGCTGCCGACACTCCCAAGGTTTGTCCAATAAAATATTCCACCCTGGGTTTCCACTCATTGGAAGGTTAATCAACATCTTTTCCAATACCTTAAGTATGCAAAATCTTTTGTCACCTTTTTTTGGGAAATCAAAATAAGTCAGCCTTTTCTTTACAATTTGGTTACAAGTGAGGTTGATCATGCACAGATATAAAGGATTAGAATTGCTGTAACTTTACGCGTAGGTACCTTCTAGATATTCGCATAGTGCTAGGGTAGTTATTTGTTTGCGGATCAGTGGGTGAAGATTTTATGTGTGTGTTTGAGGTTATGCGAGCAAGATGCATGTATGGTTCAGAATAATTATGTATACCTATTGTGTGACTTGTATAATTGTTAATGTAACGTTCTAGCTATAATTTTTTTTTAATATTTCTCAAACACTATTCATTATATACAACCTTCTTCCTACTTGTTAATAATGCGAAAAAAATAAGACAAATAGTCATCGCTTGGTTCGTTAATCCCGACCCTCAAGTCTTCAGCCTCCTTGGCTATCTGGGTCATGAGCGAAGCCTTATAACTACTGAACATCAAAATTTCTACTGTTTAAGGTTGCACCACGACCTAGCTCCACTTAACCGACGTCATAAATGCGTTATTGCACATTTTATGTCGTTCTGTTAATGGTATAGAACATGTTTATGTGACTTTGAGCTGAGTAGTACCTATCACCTTCGGCCTTTATTAATACGGTAAAGCCGTCTTCCCGATAATGGCAGATTCATAATATGCTAATCATAGGAATCCTGAAAACCGTGTGGACGCTTCCATGTTCTGTTCGCATACATGTTCTACAACTGCACATCCGTTCCGGTTAAATCCCCGATTATAGGGCAGCTGACTTTACCGTGTTAATCTCATGGTGTAGGATGAGATCTTCGTATTTATGATCAGTTATTTATTTTAATGCTTTTAATAGCGTATTGACATTATCAATATTTTATGATATTGGATTCGGTACTTTTCATAGCACTATGCCTTCTTTGAGCCAGTTGCCTCTTCTGTGTTAGAATATTGAATGACTATTATGTATTGTATTTTAGGAATGAAAGTACCACTATTGTATGTAAATATTTAATATAAGTACCTCTGTGTGGTTAAATGTCAGGGCTTTGGCCAATGTCCCCATCCCTGTCGTGTCTCCTTTAAGAACAATTTATTAATTATATTATTGTTTTAATTTTATTAATAAGCCGTAATAATAATGAGTATAACAAAGACTATTAAGCCCCACATGGGCTACAGAGTCAGTGACATTGCCATTAGTTCATACACAATGGCGTAACAATTCATTATTATCGAATGTTTCTCATTGTTCCGTCATTATGAATGACTGATTATTGTATCACACGTACAATACTACAAGGTGGACGTACGCTCATAATGTCATTTATTAACCCTTATAGTATTAGTTGGAATAAATTTGATTTCATTCATTAAAATGTGTAAATTAAGGTTCATTTGTTGAGTTCAAAACTCATTTGTTTTTGGGGAGTTAAAACGTTTGTACTGTAAATAAGTAATAAATTGTTTTACATTAAATAGTTAGACAGATGTATTGCCTATTGAAGAGATATAATTATGTTGCGGGGGCTATGTATCCTCTCTGTATTCGACTCACAAAAGGCATATAAAGACAATGCCTACAATGCAATGTGTAGGCTTTTTATTGTAGGCACTCGAGGTTCTGAGTCCAATACATTACTCTGATATTACCTACCTAATTTATTTTTTTAAATGTCTACGCTGTTGGCCGTGAGGTGGCCTTTACAGCTTTCCGGAGGAGTCCTAACTACATCTACTAAGTACCTAATAATAGGTAATATTGCTTTTCGTTGATATTACATGCACATGTAGATGTTTACATTGATCCAGAGCATTTTGTCAAACCCGATGTCAGAGGATGCCATAATTTTAAGTAGATTAGTAACAGTTCAGTAGTGTTCTCAAAATAATTAGTTACCTATATTTAAGAGAACATTGATTTATATAAAGTATGGTTAAGTTAGTTATAAGGTACGATGGGGTTGACATATCCCAATTGGATAAAAACCCCAAATAATTATAGATTAAAAAAATGTCCACATAAAAAATTGTTAAGTTTTCTCTACCAATCTGACTTTAATAAGCCTTCTTTGTAGAGTGAATGTAAGCTTTAATTTTTTTTTTTAATCTTGCTATATACATATCTAAAACATAAGGCATTCACTTAAAAGAGTGAGTCTTAAGATTTTAAAATGTTAATTTACTTGAAGGTGTATCGAAGGAGAGCCGCAGACCGTTTTACATTTTATTAAATATCTGCAGTATGATTATAATGTTAGAATGGATCCAGTCACTTTTTGGTACACGCAGCGCAGCCGGCCACCTGTCGATTCAACCCTTTCGCTGACGGAAAAAATATTTATTGAAATGCCGTTACAGCTTATATTTGTTTCGAGCGACGGAGGGTTAATATTTTTTGGTTAGTAAATCATAACAAAAATAGTGATGCTATAAAGGTCACAAACTTGCATTCATAGTATCAAAAGTGCTGAGTTTAGATAACTGCACGTTTTAGTCTGGGTGCAAATCTTCGTATATACATATGTTATCTATATCAAGGTATCGTGAACAAACCACAGATTACGTAAAACACCTGTTTTTTTGGTACACACATTGATATAACAAACTGGACTAGCGCGAGTAGGTACTACCTACTCATATTTATTTTACATGGCTTTTTTCTTTACATTGCATTAAATATTGTTTTAACTATTTTTAAATTACAATAGTGAAAAGAAACGTGTTGCCTAATAATAACAAAAATTTTCTCCACTAGGCTAAAGCTGGTTTAGAAAAAATTGTGAGCCGTCACGGGACGCCTGGCAGATGTGTAACATCGAAATGATTTTTTACAAGTAATATGCATAAAATAACAGATTACGACAGGAATTAAATATGACTTAATGAAAAAATTAAATATTACAATTTTTTCCGTGAAAATGATGACTGTTTACTTAATAATCATTTATTTTCAATCATTACAAAAAATAAAAAAATATTTCCAATTGCGAAAACTGAATTGTTTTAATCAGTGACTTCAGTAATAGTTATATTAGATTCGCCAAACCTTACACACTACTACATATATACTGTATATACATATATACCTTCGCATAAGGTGGCGACGGCGAAGCGTCGCCATGCTATGCGTCGCCACGCCAACAGTCGGTGTTACCCGCGGCTATAGATGTTTCACATCAATAATAGTACACGATGGGATACCTTAAGTGAGTTATTATTGATGTGTTAATAATTAATCGTTTACGCAAAATGTTATAATCTATCTAATATAAAAAAAAAATTGTTTCTATGTCCGTTATAGACTTGAAACCATCCAACCGATATGCCCCAAGCTGATTTTTTTAGAAAGGCAATAATGCGAAGATGGTTTGTGATTACTAAATAAACAAAATGTTATTCTTTTTTAGCGTAGTAGCACACGCCGGGTATCCGCTAGTAGGAATTAAAAAAATAATAAAATGTTGAATAGAATTCTTAAAACAGTACAGTTACCTATGCTCGTAAGACGTACCTTACAAAATTGCCCAATCCATAAGTGGCTTTTATTTACACATTTCGTTGTAAGTAGATAAAATATTTCATTATAAAAACTCGTTTTACAACTATGGCTAGATAGATACGCTGTGAAAATGAATTGCCCTAAGAGAAACAAGAATAAGATTAGTTGTAATGTAGTAAATATAACAAACAAACTGAAAAACTGACTCGTAAAAAAAATGCGGGCGTAAAAGATATGGTGCCTACCAAAGCTGGCAATAGTAGATTACCTACGTAGTAAGTTTTCTTTCTTAACTCTTTTAAATTGTGTCTATCCTCGTGCTTCTGAGGCAGGAACGATAAAATGTGAATGTACACGTGACCCACGTTTCCTACCATCTTGCCTTTGTGAAACGTGCGAAAGATGGCGCGAGACGACCAGCGGCTGTAAAACATTCCGCGTAAAAACAAATAAAACAATTGTACACAAGCTGTGCCCGAGACTCCATCTGCGTGGAATTTAGAAACCCTAATGATGAAATAAAATATATTTACTTTTTAATTAACTATTTCTCGGTATAAAATACAAATTAGATATGCATTTATATAAAAAATATGTGCAATGAAAAAGATTGAGCATCATTGATAAATAGAGTCACGGGTGGACCCTCGCGGGCGGATCGCGCCTGTAGGGTTAGCATGATCCCGTAAACATAAGTTTTATCTCTTTTAACTGTCAGATTTTCGAGAAAACTACGTCACACCGAGCCATGTCCAGTACAAAAAGCTCGAAATGACACAGTCATGCTAAGGGTCCTGGAATGAATGAAAGAATTTCCTCTTGGACGTAGAAAGATACAGCGTAACACCAATCGAACTGTACGTAAAAGATTCTCATATTTTTTGACAGACTTCATTTGAAATAAAACTATTTTAACGCGTTTATTTACTTTTTTATTTTCCCGACGTTTCGGCTGCTTTACAGCAACCATGTCTACGGGGGGACTGAGGTGTTAGACGTCCTGATGTCATAGTTAATAACTGGGTACCCTCATATTTAGTTGTTGTTTGCGGTCCGATCCACGCAGAAAGTGCTCACAGTGTCTTGAGGTCTTGCAATGGTACGCTTGGTTTTGGATTTAATCATATTAATTACTGGATCCCAAGTTGGTGGTAGCACTAGACTTCATTTGTTTAGGTAGACGAATTAACTTATCGGCTGGTAATTTTTTTGATAATCTGTAAAAAATTATGATATCGAGAATATTCATAATATAGATTGTACCTACTCTATGGTATTGTTATTGTCTATTTGAATATGAAAAATTAAATATCCATGAATAAAAAATGAATAAAACATACGCGTCGAATTGAGAACCTGCGGGGCAATTCTCGCAGGATCGAAAAAACGACCAATTTGGCGTTTGATTTCGACATATGTCGAATAAGGGATGATGTCTATAATGCAAGAATTGGGTCCCAGCGCGTTATTTTAAAGTCGGTTGACAATTAGTTCTACCTTATCGTTCGCAACACAATACCTGTTTTTCAGTTTTAGAACGCAACGAAGAGCCGACAGGAAAAACAAATATAAAAGATTTTTCCCAACACTTATACAGTATAGAAAGCAATCAACACTGACTACCAATGGCAAGAATATGAAACAGTAACCATTGACGTCAAAATAAATTGCGGGATAATTCTGGCACATTATAAGGCGCCCACTTGCTTTATCTGCGTCGTAGCTCGCACATCACCGATCTAATAATCTAGAAGAACCAATAACATTTTGAGAAAATAATTATTTTCATTTAATGCAAACAATAAATAGGTATGCAACAAAAAATATATGAACGAGATGACCTGTAGGTCATCTCGTTCATATATTTTTCGTCCCAATGTATAAAATCTGGCCATGCAATTAAAACTTGATTTTATCAGGATCCACGGGTTGAATTTATTTTGAGCATAAATAGATATTTATAAACATTACACATGATAATTTGTAAATTGGAACATACAATTTTTTTTTACAAACTCAACTCTATCTAATTTTACGTCACATTCGTAGCTCGTAGCCGCGTAGGGACTTCGTAGCAACTATCTACGAATTCGCGTAAACATCAATCCATGGTCGGTATAAATATGCGTAGTAGGTACATTATTTATTATTGACGGCAGATACCTCGTAATGTTATTTTTATTCGATGTGTTTTTACGAATCTTGTTTATACGTTGTTTGGAAACAATGAATTTTATTATGTTTTCATTATACGAAGTATTTTGTTAACCTACATTTGAGTAAAAATGGTTGATGTTGGTGAAATCAACGTGTTTAATTCTCTTTGATCGTAAATCGTTCACAGCCTAGAAGCTCGAAGGCGGATTTACTATAGACTGAGTAGTATATGGCGAGATGACACCTTTCTTGACAAAACTTGAAACCACAGCCATAGTTACGGAGCTGCGGAAGAGTCGATGAGATGTTTAGTTTAATTATATCTAAAATTTATACCTACATTATCAAAATAAATACATCATCACGTATTCCCCTAAAATGTAGGCAGAGGTGCACGACAGTGCACCCACACTTCGCCGATGTATTTTGGTCCCAATGTAAAAGGGGGCGAGCCTATTGCCATTAAACAGGGCACATTCCCCCTCAATACGAGGGAAATTTGGGCCATTGGTTGGTAAACTTCACACGCCTTTCTATAGACGTGCAGGTTTCCTCACGATGTTTTCCTCCACCGTTCAGCAAGTGGTAAATTGAGAGTCTGGGGTTGAACTTGCACCCCTTACGTTTCAGGCTGGCGTTTTACCAACTACGCTACCACAGCTCCTAATCAATTTACATAAAAATAAAATTAAAATAAAATTCAAATTAATTAGATAATTGTATGTTAGATAATTTAATGTACAATATGAATACTTTAATAATACGAACATATAAAATATTTAGTCACACAATTTTCATGACCTTCACTTTTCATACTTACGAGTGATTTCAAGTTGTCTAGGTCATGGACACGGTATGTGGTCTCATTTATTCTCTTGTAAATGATAAATAAAATCAAATATGAGAAAATTATCTACTTAAGTCAGTAGCAGACAGTATATATGATTACAAGTATAATACATATGTGAGGTTATGTCTCCATAATGATAATTTTCTTATTCAATGTCAACCATTACTCATTAATCGCAAATCATTCGTATCGAAATAAAAAAAAAATGAAAAGAACTATGGAGGTGAGACGCGCCTATCTACGGCCTTCTACTTTTTTACGTAATTAATGAAATGATGACAATTTAATGAAATAATATGAGGAATGGTTGCACCTACCATTAGTGGGTATTCTGCAAATGTCAGCTATATTTATTACTTGGGCAAGGACAAATTCAATAAATACACATTATCACTATCACTACATAGTATAAAACAAAGTCGCTTCCTGCTGTCTGTCTGTCCCTATGTATGCTTAGATCTTTAAAACTACGCAACGGAATTTGATGTGGTTCTTTTAATAGATAGAGTGATTCAAGAGAAAGGTTTTAGTATATAATTTGCCAATTTTTTGGATACATTGGCTAAAATATAAAATAATATATTTGTTGTTCAACAAAAACGCTGCCTAATCCCTTTGAGATATAACAATATGATGTATGGTGGAATTGTGTATCTTATATAGGTCTACAGAAAAGTCCACGATGGCATATGTATATCTCTTAAGTATAACATACTATATCCATTTTAATACTTTAAAAGCTGGGCAATTATAAAGTGGTCATTGGAATGCTATTAAAAAACTATCCCTGGAATAGGTTTCCATGGATAGTTTTTTTTTTCAACATTCTAAAATTTCATGATTACTTTTGGTCCCGATGACCAACATCCACGTGGGTGAAGCCGCGGGCATCAGCTAGTAAATTAATAAAATAAACATGGCGGATGACCTCAAGGGGCCTTACCACCATCTCTTATAAGATGCTGGCTAACAGTATCCAGGAGCAATACTTGTGAGACTGGGCGCCGCGAAATATCAATATCAATAATAAAAAAAGTGGTGATTAGGGTTATTACCTCATGTCTAACAATTTCATATGTGATAAGGTCGCCGGATGACCTAGTTAACGATACTTAGTACCGATCGACCTATTCATTCATCATTCACGGGGGGCAGCTCGGGGGTCCAAGGCTTTTATGACGTCACTGTGTTGGGTTTAAAAAAATCCCCCCGCTTCCTCCTCTCCCAGCTGCAGTCCTTCCACGTGACCTACTAACCCAAAACTGGGATCCAAGTGACGTAGGCAGTACAGACCTCTCAACATATTGCGATGGGGGCCCATTAACTTAGTGCGGAATCGTAGCAAAACATGTTTGTTGATCAGATACAGTGTTTTCAATGGAAGATTTTACGCTAACCGTTATTTACGTGCTTGCATGCTGTCGTGTGCGTGAGGTGAGTTTGTGTGCTACGGCCATGGTAGGATTCGCTTCTGGCGGCCTTCATGCTCGTAGGCCACTGAAATACATTATTCAGTTAAAATTAGACGTTTGAACTACTTGTAGACCGCCGCTTGTATGATAGATGATGCAATCATCATTAAAAATTACAATTGATCGAAATTGCTACAACTTTGAAGTTTTATAGATCTTGTTCAGTATAAACACTTGTATTGATGTATTATCAGTAGTGCGCCTGTGATATACATAAGAAGACGAATCTAGGGACCCGATGAAAGCATTCCTGATAATTATGTGAGCGAGCGATGAACTGGCGCCGACCGTGTGTTTGGAAAATTGTGTATTTAGAAAAAGAGTGGCGCGTCACGCGATAAAATTTCTATATTATATAGGAACAATCTTGAGTACTCCAGTTTTAATTATTGGGTTAGCTTTCGTACTCCAATTTTGCTAATCAATGGTGTTTATATGAATCAGTTTTCGTCTGCACTTCATCATTCTAATAATTAGCCTTATTATTTAGCTATTCTATTAATTAGCAGTATAATACATTTATTAAATAAATAAATATCGTATGATCTCAAACAAAGCAAAGCTTATATGGACTGGAGGCAATCCCGGTTAAAAGAAAAGACCAGGTAAAATATCGAAAAGGTCAGTTCCGAAATTTGCTGCTGGCTGCATCGACCCTGTAACCGCTCGGTGCAGCGAACTGGGGCCCGATTTTCGTGCGATCGACATCAATATCTATTAGAGGTATCTCAAACAAAAGAAAAATATACGACCAATTTGACGTTTCGGGTCGGTCTCAGACCACCAGACCAAGCCGTCGTCGAATGGCGGTAACGACACAGCGAACAATTTTTCTTCAAAAACAGCTTCCAATGACGTACTGTATTGAACTCGTGTTGAACCCCACCGATATAATAATTACGTGCGTAGCGCATGGTGGTTGGTGATTCCAAAGTCGGTACATTATAATAATTTATGATCGTCGCCGCAACGTCGGGGCCCAGTTCCGCGTGACTAGGATAAAATACGCGATAAGGGCTGTCCATCAACCCATCGCAGCTGTGTGTTTCCAATGTACCAGGAAATATAATTTCAATAACGATATGGTAGTGTCCTTCTTGTGGGTGTCGCAAACTGAGCAATATACATCATCAAAAAAAATACATCATCACGCCTGTATTCCCCGAAGGGGTAGCAGAGGTGCACTGTAGTGCGCCCACACTTCGCCGATGTATTTTGGTCCCAATTTAATAGGGGGCGAGCCTATTGCCATTATAACGGGCACATTCCCCCTCAATACGAGGGAGATTTGGGCCATAGTCCACCACGCTGGCCCAGTGCAGGTTTGTGAACTTTACACGCCTTTCTATAGACGTGCAGGTTTACTCACGATGTTTTCCTTCACTTTTCAGCAAGTGGTAATCATTGTTGAAAATGACATTGGCATGAAAATTATCTCAGAGGTGCGAATCTGGGATTTGAAGGCGGGCGTTTTTGCCCACGAGGATACCAATGCGAACTGAGCAATGCTATTACAAAAAAAAAACCTCCTCCTTTTTGGAAGTTGGTTAATAATAATTTCCATTTGAGTCGTAAATGAACCCGAAACAAGCAGCAGTGAGTCGAGCAGCCTAACCTTAACTATGAACACCAAATGTACAGGAATTACTCAGCACAAAGGTGTTCAACAATACCATTGTGAATATACATATTATGATCCGTTAACACTGTCTACAAATTTGGAAATTAGACTAGGGTCATTAGAATTATAACGATATCTATGACCTGTTTTTAAGTGAATCGTATAAAAATGTGGGTACCGAAACACATAAAATAAATATCAGTAGATAACAGATATCACGAATACAGATTATCCATCAAGAAAGCAGTGTTTTTCATCGACTTTATAAACGTTTATTTGTATAAACGTTAATTTGAAAGGAATAAATCATAATCGAATATAGAGTTCAAGAGGAATTGACATTGGAAACAGTTCTATCTCTTGGACCAATGAACTCGTTCAATATGCTCTTTACTTTCGTATAAAGTAATTTAGATTGTCGTCGTCGTCCAATGATCTGCCGTTGTCACATTATGACCCTTTACTTTTTTACACCCCGTTGAATACCAATAGACTGAAATAAATTGCTCGATGAAATGAATATTTTTATTATATTCCAATTATTATTATTTTTTTTATGTGCTTCATCGTGCGATCAGTCAGCCAGACTATGAGCAGATGCGTTGTGTGGTGTTATGATAGTCAGAGTATGATTCCCAATGGGACATCTCTATACGGTATCAGATGCAGTTATCCAGTTCCAGGATGCGCCGCCTCTTTAGTCTTTGGACTATGTCCGGAATTGTCAGCTGTGCTGCAAGCTTGTTGGGGTGTTTTCCAAGTAAATAGTGTTTTCCGATTATTATATATCCCTGTAAGTAGTGGGGCGTCAAAGCCGCTCGTAATTTTTTTGCCATCACCAAAGTAAACTGTATTGACTTATAGAAAAAGTTAATTCCTCAATTAAATGACATTGACAGCGCAAGATAATTTTGACGCGTAGCGGCGTTGCCTTTATCTTAGAAATCCAGTCTTTATGTATTCATAGTTCATAGAGTTCGTTTTGGTGTTTGCAAACAAATTGGTGCGCCAGGGTTGAGGCCCTAGTGTGCGAGAGACCTTAGAGTGTCAAGTTTAAAATAAAATTAATGGTAAAAAAAACTTTTTAAAAACAAGCTTTTGTTTAATTGCCCTTAGTTTTCGTGTTCTCCTCAGCAAGCCATTTCATTTGGTAGGTAGTGCAGAAAAAATAACAATTCCGCCATCTTGGATGATCCGCCATATTGGAATTAGAATATACCAAATTTCAGTTATAAAATATAAAATTCAGTTGCAAGATTCCACCCGGACATACATACGTTGCAAGCTAATATAAAGCTTGTAAAAAATCTTTAAGTGGCACCCTCGTATTAAAAAAAAGATTTTTTTACACGGTAAAGAAGGTTACCAGGTACCGATGTATAGTGGCAAGCATTGTGTATAGTAGCGTTCACACAAGCTGTCGGTTTGGAGGCCCTGCTAATCCAACCGCCTGTGTGTAAAGCCGTCTCCCCTTTATATCAGAAGACACGTGCCCTTATTACAAAACACAATCTCCTACTTATATTATGATCACTTTATAAATTACGAGTTCTTTGACATTTAAACGCGCCAATAAATATAAATCCCTATTAAACAATATTGAATATCAGATTACGGACGGGGTCTCGTATTATTTTAATGTAACGTATTACCGTCAAAGGTTGACGAACTCAATATTTTCAGATGATCTTTTAAAACAAGCAAGAGGATAAGAAATTCACTTTAGGAATTGTTTTCTACTGTTCCACGAGTGAACGTGACTAAATTGTTACACAGATTTTTGACGCTCTGCACCCATTGCGGCGTGTGAATTTATTTGTCTTTTTAGAACATGTATACTGCGTTATACATCTACCTTACCTACCGTATATAAAAATCTATTGAAGTTCGTTAGTATCGCTAAATCGCGAAAACTGCTTGACCGATGATAAAGCTTTTTGTATTGTTCGCTCTAATACAGGGCTATACGAAGTTCACCACGTCATCTACTATACCTACATAAAGATTGAATATCTGTTGTGAAATCCACTTGACCATGCGTCAAAATATTTGTTTCTTTTATGAGTTGATACAGTTCGATTTGGTATAAGGCCTTTGAGCCTTAAGCAGGCCGCACACCAGGCATACACTTGTATTTCGAAAATTGTGGCGCCACATTTGAAACGCGACACATTTAACGCCCCCATATTTTTGTACGTTAGCACGCACTTTGAGGAAACATTTGTAGCGGGCGCACTTTATGGCGAGACGTTGACGGCGCTAGACTGAGCTGATGATAATTTTCATGTATTTCAATAAATACAAATACATCATCACGCGTGTATTCCCCGAAGTGGTAGGCAGAGGTGCACTGTAGTGTGCCCACACTTCGCCGATGTATTTTGGTTCCAATGTAATAGGTGGCGAGCCTATTGCCATTATACCGGGCACGTTCCCCCTCAATACGAGGGAGATTTAGCCATAGTCCCCCATGCTGGCCCAGTGCGGGTTGGTGAACTTCACATGCCTTTCTTTAGACGTGCAGGTTTCCTCACGATGTTTTCCTTCACCGTTCAGCAAGTGGTAATCATTGTTGAAAATGACATTCGCACATGAAAATTATCTCAGAGGTGCGGGCCTGAGATTTGAACTTGCACCCCTTATATTCAAGGCGGGCGTTCTTGCCCACGAGGCTACCACTGCATGTATTTACGATACCTTTTATAAATTATGAAATTACTCATACATGTGAGGGCTATAAATATTTTTTTAAGTACAAACTTACCAATTATGGAGATTATTTAAGGAGATGCTCAAATATTAGGCAGTTAACAGTAGTAGTTGTATAAATATTTAGGCATTACTTAAATGTCTTTATGTTACTGAAAACGGGAATTATTCTCTATAGAACTGTTGATGGAACAACATTAATCTACCTTCAAAAGCTGTCTACAAACAACAGGTAGGGTCTTCTTACATCGCTACAGACGATAAGGAACTCGGTCCGGAAGCTGCCTCCAGATCAATATGTGCATCGGGTCAGTGACCCTCGCTCTATCTACCTGAAATCTGTCTCTACTTCAGTCTTAACTAATAATGTGTTCTATGTATAGTGGGTGTCTGAAATTGTGTTTAACTGATGTGTATAGTGCATTAGATTAAAGTTTAATTTCTAGTTGAACGTTATAATATTAAGCAATAGTTATAAAGCTGATTTCAGAATATTGTGTTGTTTTATGGCTGCCCGTTGGCTCGTTTATGAACAAGGAAGGGCATTTGTTGAGCAACAAATTGTTGATATGTTATGCTCTTTTCATACGTGTAGTATTATTGTCATAATATTGTTATTGTTATATTATACTGTTGCGTAGTAATTTTATTTGGTTGTTCCATACATGTCATCGTTTTCAGGGATAATTTTAATAATAAATATAAATCCAAAAGATTAATTTCATATTTTTATTGAATACGAAAATCATTATTATAACCTAGTTGACATAAAAATGCACTTATAACTATTTGATTTTATATTTAAACTACCTAGATATTTAAGTAACAGTAATATCCACTCATTTATAAGTTTACCAAACAATTTTAATTTCATAGACAAACAGTCCATCTTTAAGGTAATATCAAATTCGAAACTTTGTCAAGTGATGATTAGGTTAATTTATTACATTCTAAGAAATGTGGCGTTATGCTGTAAAATATTTAAATTCCATATAACACAGCTTAGATAGTGGTCGTATCAAGGTACGCAGTTCTTAATGTAATAGTTGGTATACTTTATAACTAGGTCTACTTAGTTTTAAAACGTGGAAAGGCACTATGCTTGAATAACACAATTTTACAATATGTAATCGCAGTTTGCAGTATTTTCTGTAATTAACTTTAACTGCTACATTTAGGCGATGATTCTAACTATGTATTTGATTAAATGTGATTCAATCGTAGCTACTTTAGTGTAACATAATTAACTGTACTAGGGTGCACATCGATATAAAAAATGACGAGATCTAGTAAGAGGATATTATAAATGTGTTAACTAGGAATACTTAGAGGCCGACACCTAATTTCAAATTAGTACACAGTCTTATATTTTGTCCCCTGATCGTGTTGCGGCGCGGCCGGCGGCGGCTGCAGGGGCGATCCCTATCGCCCAACATTGGTCCTCTACGAAGACAACAAACGTTCCTCGGCTACTCCTGACCTTTGCGTTTATCTACTGATATGATAAGAACTTTTCTTTAGCTTTTATTCTATTCGTAAATCTTAAACAGTCTTGTTCTCCGTTCGTGCCCGTAGGTGCAATTCTATTATATTTATTTATCGGTTGAGGCCCATAGGTGCGCCGCACACTCTGTGACGGGGAACCCTCTGCGTCGGCAGGCCGGAGAGACCGCGGACGTAGGTGTATGTTACGGGGGACCGAAGGATGCGTTTCGGCTGCGGCTGCTTTTTCGGCTGTCGGGACCGCTCGGTCGGCGAGCAGGATTGAGAGCGGGATGTCAAATTCAAACTTTGGAACACGCGGCGAAGCGAAACGGTGGAGCGGTGCCGTCGGTTGCGCTCGGAGCCGTCGCTGCCAGATTCACTGACTGAACATGAGGAGCGGTCGTCGGTTCGCCCCGTTTCACTAGATACACTGTCGCTGCTGCTCGAACTGCCCATCGAGTCGGAGTCCACGGCTCTGCCAGCCGCTAGCCGGTTGCTGAGCGCTTTCAGCAGGCGTCTGCCACGAGGCATGGGTGTCGGTTCTGCCATCTCTTCGCTTGGCGGACAGACGACTATTTTAGGTGCCGTGGATTCGCGCCGCGCGTTGCTTTTCTGCACTCCCTGTTGTCCCGCTGCGTTCACCGGCAGGTCGCCGACGAACTTCTCACTCGACAGAAATTTAATTCCCAGCTTGTTTTTCATATGGTCTTCGGTTTCACTACTTTGGGTTTAAAATGGCACGAATGTCACTTCGTTTATTATTTTTAAATTGGATGATTAATGATGATGTTTTCGAAAACTTTTCCGTTTATATGCGTGGTTGTAGAGTTAGGAGCGTAAAGGTCGCTTCACGATGATGTGTTGCGAACTGTTGCCGTTAGGGAGGTTGCCAGGCTTTATAAGTTCTTTGGCACGCATGCGCAGTTTTGCCGGCGGTACGCACGGGTTCACGTAATGCATTCAACGCGAACCATACGTCATTACAGATCGGCCTATTCCTATTTTCAGTTTCTGATTTGGAAGTTGCAATAATCCCGACGATAATACCACAATTCCATGCAAGGTTAATGAGAACTGTTATGACGATTGTTCAATTTGGAATGCATCGTTCATAATCAGCAGTTTAAACAACCCGTCCAATATCGTTGCGTGCAGAAATTCAAATTTTCATCGAGTGTCTTATGCGCCTAGATGTTTTATAATTGCAATTTATTGTTTTACATGCTCTTATTTTTAAAATTACCTATAGAACTTGAACAATAATTACATGTTGAATAATTACATGAAATTACAACGAGCCATAGTTCATTTTTATTTACAGGTCATCTATTTGCTGCATTTTGCTTTGAGATCGCATCGTATACAAGACTTTAATATGAAAAATGAGATACATATTTAATTATCTGGTCAAGAAGTTATGGCGCCTGTTCGTTTCTTTAGAGTAAATAACTTTACGTGAATTAAAGCCAGTATACATAGGCTCACGAGATCTAATGTAGGTGACGATGTTAATTAAAGTAGGTACAATGCCTCGTATGACATTCAGCTCGTGGTAAAGAACCTTTGATTAATTGTATCTAATTAATGTAGAAATTTCGACGTATTGACTTCGATTTTATTTACTTCATTGTTAAATTAGTTTATCGCAAATATATCTGATGGAGTGTTGTAATAATAATAATAACTGGCTTCAATGAATGGCATTTCAGAAAGTTAGAATTAAATTAGGTGTGATTAAGCGATTTTAAGAAAATCTTTGAATGCAGTTTTCTTTCTTTTTAAAAATGAAGGAATGTTTTCTTTGAGTACTATTTTCTATCTACAGTATTAAGAGTACTTTGCCTTCAGGTGGCATTACAAAATTCTACCCTGTATATCCTCAAATTTATATGAAGTTAAGATCCCCTTATAATGTAGCATTGCATTGCATTGTATTGTAGCATGTGCATTGTAGATCATTTTTGAGCTGAAAATGATTGAATAAATTTAAACCATCTCTATTATTATCATAAATCTGGGATTTAAGTATTCTATGTTTCATACCTACAATTTCCATGCCACAAAATCAACTAAGAATGTCTACGACGGCTGCCGTTCACGAGGTTGGTTATTTCGGTAAACCATCTAAAACCAGTGCGTAAGTAAGTACGCATGTCAAGACTAGACCTCTACCACAGATTCGCACGTTCCCTCTCTAAAGAGACAAAATCAACATATTCCGTGACATAAGCTTAGTCTTGACGCACATGCTACAACCACAGGCTAGACTAACACGCCTTAAGGCTGATTTTGTTGTTCTCACTAGCACCTACAAGGCGGCGTCTGAATTATGCCAGCACGAGACTCAATTAATACTTTAATTGAACTTTAGGTTTCGATCGTTGAGTCCCGTCCGTCACGTGTTCATCACCTAGTACGCAGTTATGTTGTTCGCAAAGTAATGCTCCTGTGACGTTGGCGGCTCGACCTACATTTTCTACAATCATTTGACTTGACATTTAACAATTTCAATGGCCATTTGTGACGTTTTCCATGAATTTAGGGTGATTCGTGTAACGAATGACGGAAATAGCTGGTTTTTTTTCTTGACGCTACTTTTTTCGTAAAATGGAAATTATTTTTAGTAATTTGGGTTTAGGTCTCATGCATCAATTATAAAAGAAAGAGGTCCTACGTCCCCAAACTTAAACTATTTTAGCACTACCACTGAAACCTTCAATTAATACACTCGATATTTTAGGTTCGGCTTTATATTATGGACCCGGAAATCTTACCCATTTAGAACAACCTAGCAATTTTTTGTCAGAAGAATGGTGTTATGTGACTACAACCAAGCTAGTGATGCAAACATGCACTCGGTCGGATTTCATTTCTCTTTGACGCTCTCTAGTAGTTACGATCATTGGAGAATATAGTGCGACCGCGTCATCTATTTAACTTAAGCTGGATTCCTATAATCAAGGAACGCTTTAACTAACGGACTGTAAAATTTACTACAAACAACGTCAAGACGACAAGAAGACAACAAGAAGTTCCTATAACAAAAATTTCGTACGCTACGCTATGATTGTCAGTTACGAATTGTTGCTTTATCCGGTATCGATTTGTTATATGTAAGTTTATAAGATATGGGATTTTTTTACGTCCTTGCCCTGACTGACCACTACATTGTACGTGATCCGACAAGCACTTGGCTTTTATTATTGACTTTATTTTTTAGTAATGATACCACTAAATGTAAAGTAATAGGTATCTATATAAACTCCATGCATAATACGTGCGTAAAGAGATAATTAAATCAGTTGAAATGCATTTATGCGTGCCTTTTAGTTCTAGTTGTGACCGGTAATCTGTCATGTCCATCCTTTGTGTAGCTTAAGCAGATTAGTGATACGATATTAATGGTTATAACGAACCGTGGTAGGTAGGTATTTTCACCAATAATATTATTCCCAGCTTATTTGAAAATAATAATGTGATTATATATTCAAACATATAATTCACAAATAGAAAGGATTATAAATTGAGTCAATATCATACGAACTGTTTGTTTTGTTTCACTGACACTGTTACATAAGGATTTGTAATGATGTATCAATATAATAATTGAACAAATACGCAGTTTATAGCCAAAGCTTAGGCGAAGGAAGCCTACAAACGTTAAGCACACAGGGGCGTAAGACACGTGCGTCGATTTTTTGTACACACCAAAACAGACTGTATTGACTCATAGAAAAAGTTTATTCTTCAATGAAATGACATTGACGGCGCGAGCAAATTTGGACACGTGGGGTCGGCTTTACATTGACGCAAAGTTCGTTTTGGAATTGGCAAAAATTACGACGCGCGAGTCTTGACGCCGCAATGTGCGCGGGGCTTTATACTATCATACGTGATTAGAATAGTGATGTAGACGTGGACAGACACGCGGTCATCAATTCCTCACATTATACCTCTGTTTGACCAGAAAAAAAACAAAACGTTAACTGTGGTATAAAAATACCTTCAGATTTTAGGTAACACTAAAATAACTTAATCCACGCCACGGTTACGATGCCTATTTGGAATAATGATGCGATCGGACCACTGTGTGCTGATTGCTGCATGTTCGTTCATTGTTCAATAGTTGGCCCACCGTGGGACGTGGTCGTCTTATGTACCACTTACATACTGATGTACATTGCTAAATTATCTAGTGTGAATCGATGAACGACTTAAATATTTGCACGTGCAGCAAAATTAAAACCAACATATGTATTGCCTTATTACTTTTAATCTCGATATACGCCCATTAGGTAAGTAATCAGACACAAGGGAATAGGTAAAGGCGTTAAGGCGTCGTAATATTGGTTACATACCATTTCATCTATTTCCTAAAATACCAACACAATATTTGCATTTAGATTTTTATAAAATAGTTTTTTGTCTACATATAAAAATTAACTAGTTTTTTCTATGGGTACCAGCAATTTAAACGATACCTAAGACTTAACAATTTATACGATTTGTATTTTTTGTGTTGGTTAGTACAAAAAAGCGATTATTCAAACTTGACATTTATTGTCACGGATCGATATCCAACGGATTAATAATATAATAACAGGCTATCGGAATGCGTTACGATCGGCGATCATAATATAGATCCCTGAAATGTTGTCATAATCAGTATGTATCTCTGTATGTAGTATGAATCTAAATGAGATTCAAAAATAATATATTTTTAACCGACGAAAAAAAAAGGAGGTTCTCAATTCGACGCGTATATTTTTTGTTTATTTTTTATGTATGATCACGCATATCTCCGGCATCAGTAGACCGATTTCGATAATTTTTATGACGTTTGCTAGAAAATTCTTCGAGGGTGGTCTCATTTTCAAAACATTATCAGAAATCAACCCCCTTGGGGGTGAAATTGGGTGATAAAGTTTGCATTCTGGACTATAGCATATCTTCGGCGTTAGTGAGCTGATTTCGAAAAATCTTTTTTTGTTTAATACGGATAGTTAACAAATATCGAAACGATGGGATGGACAGGGTGGTGAGGGGTGAATTCTTTTTTTGGGCTCTTATGAGGTGCTTATACTTACATCTTTTCACAAAATAGATACTAAATGCGCCTTCAAAAACCTAGGTACACTAAAAAGTTACAAATAACTTTATAATTCATTACATTTGTAGTCGGTGCCAATTCATTTGTGAATTTGCCTAGTCTGATGTAGATTGGCACCTACACCATGATATATCTACGCCCACATGGACTTTACTTGGAATTACACCCATTTTTAACCAACGAAGAAAACGGAAGAGGATCACAATTCGACACGTATTGGTTAGGGTATAACCTCGAAGTTGGTCCCATATAAATTGGGAAGAAAAAATCCTACCCTAAGGGTGGGAAAATAGGGAGATATTTATTGTTCATTCCCAGGTTTTAATGCTGAGTTGTGTATTACAAAAAAAAAATAAGCATGTAGTAAGTAGTACATTTTAACCACAAAAAATTATAAAATAAAAACATTTTAACAAAAAATTAAACCGCCGAAAATATTAAAAAGCAAAAAAATAATATACTTTTTTTATTTTACTTAAATAACAAAGTTCTTAAACTAATGTAAGTATACCTAAGTCATTTTGAGTCGGCGCCAAACAATCAATGTACAATAAATTTGATGAAATAACCAAATGAAATTAACAATGCAACGTGAAATCTTCCGCCACAAACATTAACATTCCAAAAAATGTGCTCTCGGAACGACCACTCGCACAATGTGTGCACTCACGTATGTGCCCGCCGCACGAGTTGCTGTCTCGCTGACATTAACTTCGTGAACGCTCGGCATTTTCCGGCGAAGGGGCGTGTCGCGCCGCGCCGCCCGCGCTGCCGTGCATCACACTTTTAATTTGCTTGCTTGGCGCCGACTCAAAATGACTTAGGTATACTAACATTAGTTTAAGAACTTTGTTATTAAAGTAAAATAAAAAAATATATTATTTTATGCTTTTTAATATTTTCGGCGGTTTAATTTTTTTTTTTAAAAGTTTTTTTTATAACTATTAAGAATACCTACAAATTTAAAAATACACTTTCAGCAACAGCATTTCAGTTAGTGGGAGCCCGGTTAAACAATTTTGTATAAGAAAAAAAATCGTTTATTTTAACGCTGTAATTAAGCATGCGCTATTCAACAAAATATTGAAATATTTATTTAGAAAAAATCACAATGTATCTACTTATTTAGTGACGATGCCCATAACATAGGGTACACTCACGCTCGCAGCATACTTCATAGAATACTTTAATGGTAATTACACGTTTCATAATTTGCTATGTCTGTTTATATTGGTTACCTCTTGTTTTGGCATGGTTTACAACTTCCAATTCTTATTGATCTCATTTTATAGATATTACATTGAGATCGAAACAAATTTGCGAAGTGCGGGTGCACAACTGTGCATCACCGCCTACTCCTCGTGGAATACAGGCGTGGTGATGTATGCCGCAGAACAATGTGAATGCGCCCTTAATATATTTGGGAATACTCATGACATTACTGTGCTGTGACAATGAGCATCGGTAGCTGTTCGCTCTAGTCACTTGTCACGTGGAAGATAACATCGCACGCAAGCAAAATGGGCGCATAGCAGTTGTGCGTATAATCGAAAGTTCAAGGCTTCATTGTGGCTTTTTATTTGCTACGCCATTTGCTTACTTATGTAGCGCTTTCTGCTACTTTGCGTTTTGTTAAGGTAAGGAGCCCCGGAGCCGCCGTATTTTCTCAATAACTTGACTCATCATTTTAATTTAGATAAATACGGGGACTTTTTATACAATGATTTGAATGTATTCTTTTCAAATTTGTTAATTATTATATTATATTCAAAATAAACGAATATATACACGTTTCTGATAAACGTTTTAGTTTTATCTTTATTCTGAATTATTCTACAAAGATTATATTTTGGCACATTATATTCGACACAGACTTCATCGCGTGCGTACCCGGATAAACGGATATTATATTATTATTTGAGCCTTCCTTTCGGCATTTTTCAAATAAACATCCGTATGATAGTAAAGCAAAACTAAAACTGAAGGTCATTGAGGCTCAAAATTTGTTAAGTGCGGAATTTGCGGGTAGAATAAGAATAAGTAAGTAAAGCAGTGGTAGCCGAGTGGTCGAACGCACGCTTTGCAAAATCAAAGTGTGCAGGTTCAAACCCCGGCTCGCACCTCTGGGATTTATGTGCGAATCCCATTTTCATCAGAGATTATCACTTGCTATGAAACGGTGAAGGAAAACATCGTGAGGAAACCTGCACGTCTGAGGGAACTTGACTAGTTCTCGATAGATGTGTGAAGTCTGCCAACCCGCACTGGGCCAGCGTGGTGGACTATGGCCTGAATCCCCCTCGCATTGAGGGGAGGCCCGTGCCCAGCAGTGGGACGTTAAAAGGGCTGTAGTAGTAGTAGTAGTAGTAAGTAATCAAACAAAATTATGTTATCTCAGTTACAGAGGTTAGTGCATATAAAATTCACTCGCTGCCTTAGTTATAGAGGTATTATGATAAAATCGAAAAAACCGGCCAAGTGCGAGTCGGACTCGCGCACAAAGGGTTCCGTACCATTATCTATAAAAACGGCAAAAAAAATCACGTTTGTTGTATGGGAGCCTCCTTAAATAATTATTTTATTCTGTTTTTAGTGTTTGTTGTTATAGCGGCAACAGAAATACATCATCTGTGAAAAATTCAACTCTCTAACTATCACGGTTCATGAGATACAGCCTGGTGACAGACGGACGGACGGACGGACAGCGAAGTCTCAGTAATAGGTTTCCCGTTTTACCCTTTGGGTACGGAACCCTGAAAAGGAATCCCAAATATAGAGGTTTGCTTCGTCCCACTAACAGAGGTAATTCAGTGCCAAAGTGTTGGGACCTCAGAATGAGTTCCAGTTATGGAGGTTTCTCACTTATACAGGCCCCACTTAACCAAGTTTCACTGTATAACTAGTTGCAAAATCCTAATTCCGCGGGTAATGTTCCAAGAACCACGATGGCGAAGATTTTGAGAAATAGTTAAATAGAACAGAAAATGTGATAACATTCTTGTGACAACTATTTAAGTTAAAATAAAGCTTTTACCTCAAATAAACAATGATTTTTGGTTCCAGATTTGAAATCCCGCGTAAATAGAGCTCCTTACCTTATACCTAGGGTTAAGAAACTAGGCGCATTTTGTTAAAGGTTAACAACAGAAATTGCGCATTTTGTAAAATCTTTGACTTTTTTGTTCCCTTGAAGCACAGAATGCCTAGAAGGTTGGTGATGATTAATAATTATGTTGGTAGTTAATAATTTTTCATTGATTTTTTATTTTTGTCTTCAAGTATTTATGTGCATTTATTAAACTTTTATTTTATATGTATTTCATTGCTTAAACACACATAATATAGTTAGGCTTATGGGCTTAAATGAAACGAATATCTTTTGGGTACATTTTATTTTGCAAAAAAATAACGGAAGGAAACATTTATCAATTCAATTTTAACATATAAAATTATTTCAATGTATTAAAATTGAACTCATTTGAACATTACATTGTGGATCGGTATTGCCAGAGTCATTTTGGATTTTGTTTACGGTTTCAGCGGACGTAGACATGGCCAGCGGGGTAGGTTGAGTAGGCGAGTGGAGCGGAAAATGGCGAGACAACGTTGGGGATTACGGCACCCGAAGGATACACGTAGTCGAGTCCTGAGGTGTACGCCAGGAGCTGAGGCGCGGGCGCAGGCTTGGGGCTGGGCGCAGCGAACGCCACAGCCAGCAGAGCGAATAGAGCGACCTGTAAAAATAAAAAATGAATGTTATTTTCTTTTTAATCGACGATACATCATTATCATCATCGTCATCACGCCTACATTACCCGAAGGGGTAGGCAGAAGTGCACTGCAGTACGCCCACACTTAGCCGATGTATTTTGGTCCCAATGTAATAGAGGGCGAGTCTATCGCCATTATAGGTACCGGGCTTTTCACTCTAAATACGAGTAATATTTGAGCAACAGTCCACTACCAGCGCATTGGGCCAGCGCCCAGTGCGGGTTGGTGAACTTCACACGCCTATCTATAGACGTGCAGGTTATCTTACGATGGTTTCCTTCCCCGTTTCAAATCGACTATGTTCGGTACAATTTATATTGTGAAGCTAATTTACAATTATTCACAGGAAATAATTTCAATTAGAACTTCGCTAGCTTTCGTGGGTATGTTCAATGACTTAGGTACTTTTGTTTAATTAAAAAGGTGTAAAGTTTCTTTTGTATGAACTTGAAGGGACTTTCGCAAAACAATCTTGACTACCTACATCTGAAATTCGAAATATAACTTTTGTTTTCGAAGACACTTACGAATTTAGCGAACATGTTGATTAATTGTGTCGTGGTACTGAATCATGTTCGGCTTTAGACACACTGAGCTTATATATCAAAATATTAGCCTTGATCTTTTGTATGTGCTGTAGTTAAGATGACAATCTGTCAAGCCTGTCAAATCAAGGGCGCTCGCACCGGTCGATGATCCTCCGTCTCAATAGATCTACATCCTGACTCACCATGTAAGGAGTTTGTATTGTTACTTGCGTACAATATAGCAAGTAAAGCTACATCCACCTACAATATTGGCAGCTGAGACGGAGAAAACTGAGCCCCGTACGGAATTCCGAATTACAATTCACCAATCCCGAAAACCTTATGATATTTTAAAATATTTCAAAACAGTTTAGTTTATTGACTACGTACCTGTATCCACTTCAGCCCCGCTAGCACGCGCACCAAGCCAAGTACAATCAGTCCAGCCGTTCTGGAGATACCCGGTACAAACAGACAGGCAGTTAGACAGACAGTTTTTTAAAACTGATTCTATTATAAGTACCTACCGTATATAATGTCATGTGCATTTAGTAAAAAGCTGTTATTATGGCATTAAAACCGGACACTTCAATTTTATTTATTTTTATAGATTGTCAGCGCTCCCAATACTGTTAAGTAGAAACTGTCTTCAAGCGTCTCCAATCTTTCAGATTATTTCTAAGGAGGTATACCCTCCTGACGGCTAATCCTGAATGTGACGTCTTTGCGGATGGATAAAACTTAATTAGACTACTATTTTTGGAATATTGTGAGAAGAAGTATGCACCAGTGTCCTCAATTCAATTATAATATTTTTTTTATTGTTCTGTTATTGTTTAGATTTTAGATTCTATGTTAATTAATGTAATTGGTTCTGCCGTTTTAATTAACAATAAATAAATTAATAAATGACCTATACGGCTGCTGATACCTTTTCTGTAATTTTGGTGACGATGACTAATTTATAATGTTGTTATTGTTATATGCTTCGAGCAAGCATCCAGTCGAACTCTACCGTATTTTGGAACCCTCGACATAATGCGTCGCACATCATATGCTCAAATACCAATAAAATTAAATTATGCATGGTGTATCCGTCTCTACAGCCTGTATGGTTTTTAAGTGTAAACAAAGACCGCCTAATTGGTGATGTAGAGCGCGTCCCGTGTACGTTTGTCTGTGCTCATAATTTACATGAGATTCCCAACTGAGACCATTTGTATAGGTAGTCCGTTATTGTTCGTGCTTCCAAGGACACGTGATACCTATAAATGATGGAGGAATAATAAAAATAAGAACAGTCTGACAGCTGAAGACAGTGTATTGGGAGTCGCCGGGACTCTATTAACCATCAAGTAATAAATAATATAACAAAAATGTTCGCGAAACTGGTGAGTTGTATTTTATAAACGTTTTTAGTATTCGTATTGCATGTTATGTCAAGGGTGGTAAAAATAAAATAAATATTTGTTTACGGTTCAGTTCTTAAGCCCCATAAGGCGCAATATGTAGCGTCTTATAAATAATACTGGGTAACACAGTGTATTATAGAGATACTTTTTAAAATGGACTCCATATAATTATTTTTTATTACTCTGATCTTAAAATAACAATTATAATATTATTGAGTTGACTTTAATTTTAAAATGAATTTACAATCGCCAATAGACTGACACATTTAATTAACAAATGTGTCACTGCAAATACAACTAACGACTGGCAGGACCTCCTTATCTTTTCATATTCAACTTTGCACGCAAAAATTAAAGATAACCATTTACAATTATTTTTAGGGTTCCGTAATTAAAAAAGATAAAAACGGAACCCTCATCACTTTGTTGTCCGTCTTTCTGTCTGTCGGGGTGTCAAGACCTTTTTTCTTAGAAACGCGTGAAGGTATCAAGTTAAAATATATAACAGTGACTTATGTCTGCGGTCCCTTGGTGCCCTAAAAAAAATCAAACTTCTAGGTTAACGCAATCAAAATATACGGTTAGGTTGCATTTTTAGTACATTTGCACGGGAATCAAAAACCTATAGTGTACTTTCCGTTGAACTAGAATCATGAAATTTGGCAAGAAGCAAGGTCTTATAGAATAAGTAAAGGAAAAAAATCCGGAAACTGTATTTTTTTTATTAGAAAATGATCTTTTTGCGATTACAAACTTATTTTGTAGTTACTTTGAATGGGCACACCAGAATACCAACTGCAAAGTTAAGTTTGTCCCTCTATCCAGTTTATCTTTTCGTTAGAGTAATGCACGGTGCTTTCACAGCTTAGGTATGGAAGCCTCGGTGCGCGAGTCCAGCTCGCACTTGGCCGGTTTTTATTTTTTAAGGACATTCTAATGATAACTTGTAAATATAATACATAATAAGCATACAGGTTGATTTGAGATCGTCCTCCATTTTTAACCGACTTCAAAAAGGAGGAGGTTCTCAATTCGACCCGTATGTATTTTTTTTTCTACTGTGTTTAAAAGTATACGGAATATTTTTGTTATAAAAAATTATAACCTCTCTCACTGTGCGATTTGTTTCAACATGCGTCAGCAATCCAAATATGAAAATAGCACAATTGCTCATTAATATATAAACTATGAAGCAGACCCGACGAACTTACCGCCTTAGAATTCTTCTTCTTTTTTTACGAAATGAGTGAAATGATGATATTTTGAAGGAATAAGATGAGGAATGCGTGCACCTGCGATACGCAGTATTTATGGCAATGTCGAGTAATTATAGCAAGAACAAATTCAATAAATACACATTATAAATAATGGATGATGGCAGTGATAAAGATGGCGCATGAATCCCGCCTTAGAATTCATAAAAATTAATATGTGACATACGAAAGCAGCGCCACCTACCAATTGTGTTTTCAAAACATCCAGGAACCAATTGAAATATACACACAAAATTTTATCCAAATCGGTCCAGACGTTTGGGAGGAGTACAAACACACGTACGGAAGAATTATATATATTAAGATTTAATTATATTAATCAGAACTTACGCGTGGAGAGCTTTAGTATCTACGAATCAGCATCGTATTGAGTCTGTTAGGTAAAATAGTAACAGGCTTGCGCCCCATCAATTTGGGCAAAATTCTACCGCTTATGAAAACTCGCTTATCAGGCGATCTTTCGGGGCATAAACGTTTGTAAGGGTTGTTTTTCAAATTAAAATTTCAACTGCTTATTTGCTGTACTTTCAGGTCATCCTCTTCGCCGTGCTGGCGTTCGCTCTAGCGAAACCCCAGCTCTATTCCGGGTACGGCTACGGAAGCTACGCGGCCGGGTACCCTGGGTACTACGGCTACTCGGGTTACTCCAACCCCGTGGGCTATAGCAACTACGCTGGCTATGGCGCTTCTCCATACAGCTATGGTTACGGGTACTACTAATTCACGAGATCTCTATATATTTGCGTCAAGCTATTCAATATACTCCATAGTCATGTAATAACTGAGAAATCATTTTCCTCTTTATGTTATAAGCTTTGTGTTTGATTGTACATATTGGTAAATTGAAAATAAAATTCTTTTTTTTCTTTGAATTGTACTTTATTTGATTACTTACCTCGGCTATTTTAGTTAGTATAAATAACAGTAAATAAATATCGCTAGACAACACGTAGGTAGATACTCATCGTATGATAACAAACTAGACAAAGCTGGTACTATGTATACCATACAATGGACTGGGGGCGATCCCCGTTATACCTAGACCAGAGCAAATTCCAAAAAGGCTTGCCACTGACGGGAACGAACCCGCAACCACCCGGTCCAGAGATTGGACTAGCTTACGCTCAGACCACTATACCAAGCCATCGTCATATTAACAACAAAAATATTTACCTGTGATGTTATATGATATTCACACATAAATATCCACTCACCTTGAAGAAACGCGATCATATTCCATTCCATGAAAAATTCCAAATATCTCTAAATGAAAGGAAATCAAAAGTAATTTAATAACATTCTTATATTGCGTAGAGGAACGCGCTCTTATCTATATTATTTAAATTTCATAAATGCTTTGAAGTATCAATAATCTATTTAATAATAGACCAATTATTTCCTAGACAAAGTTAAACCTATACCTATTTCATGGTTACCAACATTCTAATTAAGAAATAAAGTTTTCATTAATATTAATGAAAAACTGCGTTTTGCATCGTCCAGCTCAGATATGTTCATTTTCTATGTCAGTCAGATTTGTATTAGCATTTTAACAAAAGCTTTATCAAGATCGCAATAAATAACTGGCCAGTGTAATGTGCTATTTGCCTATGATTGTGTAATGAATACTTGAGTAGCCAGGACCCGTAGTGACAGATGCCGCCTAACGCGGATGTTTATTGCTCGATATATAAAGGTACGTTTAATTCATTACTTTGAAGATCAAGGACGCTTTTTATCTCAGTACGACAAGACAAGTGATCAGGGCGTGGTGAATATTGTATATAAGCCCGCGCTGCCAGGGAACAATTATCACTTGAGACAACAAATCCAAGTAGCTTCCAACAATGTTCTTCAAACTGGTGAGTTTAATATTGTTTAATTTTTATATTCTTTGCTTTTGTTTTATTACAATCAATAAAAATTATTAAATTATAGTTAAGTGTTAAACATTTATAATATTTTTTATAACTAAAGTTACTTTTAATATTGTACTTAATGTATATTTAATTAAAGAACCCTGTAATATATGAAACAGTAATTGGAGCCCACTTTTATTTATATAGAATTCTTAAAAAACCCTATAATATGTAGGGAAGGATAAGAAATTAAGGTTAGGAATTAAGGTTTAGAGTCGCTTTATTGCTTGTTATTACTTGAAGACTTTATGTCATACTTCACTTTAATAACCCATATATGCACCCATAAACGCCAATGCAAAGACTATTCGGCTATTTTCAGAAGGGTTCCAAACGAGGTCTGAAACTACCCAAGGGTTATCTTATTAGTGAATGCGGTTGACATAAACAGTTTAGGGTCGTATGGCTTGTTAGCAACATTTCTCCGGTCGCCGCGAGAAAATAAGGGTGGGAAGTAATTTGTTCAAATATGAGAGGGTAGAGTAGATTGGGTAGGTACCTACTACATAAATATGTCGTAACGACACTCTTCGTCGTGGGTTAATATTAGATGTCCATACTCCATTACATCAACTTTACCTAAAGTAGTAGGCAAATTGAATTTTCGGCATATATTAAACACCCATAAAAGCCTTCGATATATTTACCTTAACTAATAACGAGTAAGTAACTTAAACGCTCTGTCCAATTAAAAAAAAAAATCACAAGAGTTTTGTGAAAGTTCTTAAAATGTCAAGTGAAGTGCTTACAAAGAAACTCAACTTAATACAGATTGTTTTAACAAGCTTTTTTCTTTGCAGTTCACTTTCCTCGCCCTGGTGGCCGTGGCTTTCGCCAACCCCAAGCCCGAGCCCCAAGTGTTCGCTTACAGCGCGCCCGCCGCCGTCACTCCCCTGGGCTACTCCGCGTACGCCCCGGCCGGGTACGCCGCCCCGTACGCCGCCTACCCCTACGGTTACCCATCCGCGTACTACGTTCGGTGAACACCTGAAGAAACACTTAACCACGCGCGCCTGATTGACCCGATTCCAAAATGTTTAAACACGTTTTAATATAGTTTTTAATTTGCAATCTGCCTTTAATTTCCTTATTAGTTCCTTATCCACCCCCTTTTTTATCGTGTGGAAATCCTCATGGACTCCCACATGCCCCGAGGGGTTGTGCCGGCCTCTTACCGGCAAACCACACGTTGGCATTCCTCCGTTTTGAGGAGGAGCCACAGGAATGCTCTCGCACTCGTCCGCGACTCCACCAGCGGCCGTCCTCGAGAGCATACTCTGCGATCCACCCCTAATTCGAGCAATCAGTGCTCATCAATACAATTAATGAACACTTGACAAACTAATCCACGCGTATTGCCGTCCTACTCATAATTGTAACGTAAGAGCAAGACGGCAATATTTTTAATGACCCACAAAATTTAGTTTAGTCACAGCAAAATTGGGGTCCACGTCTACAGAATCGCATGTAGTATTTATGTAGCCGAAAAAATACTTCATCCGTCGATTGTAGTAGGTTATGACTTTATCATAGTCGTTAGACCACACGTGCTACACATCATCATTGTCATCAAACACAATGATTTCCTACATGGTGAGGAAGTGATTAAAGTGTACTGCGGCTTACCAATGACAGGGTCAGCCTGCGAATTTTTAGTTGTACAAATTTAAGCTCTATGTCAAAGGACGGTAACGGAACGGTTGACTTTCAATAGTAATAATTATAGTCACTTCATTGCCAGTTTGCCGGTCATCGCAGACCCTTAATCAAAATAAACAATCAATTTCAATGCTGCCCCACGATATGAAGTCTCGCCATTGTATGAAGACTTCTTAAAAAACTATTGTTTTAACATTAAAGTAAATTGAGTTAATTGAGTATCTCTCTCTCCTGTAAAGTTAAAAAAATGTCGCTTAAAACACATAGCCTTTCACCCCCCGGTATGATAGTCACGAGCGAGCGATTTCACAATAGATAATATTTTAACCAACTTCAAAAAGGAGTTTGTTCTCAATTCGACCCTTTTTTATATATTCTATGCAAAAAAAAAAGTTGTGAATGTCAGTGACAAAAGCCACGTGACTAAATTCCCCCACTATAAAATTAGTCTAAGTATGCAAGACAACCACTGAATAGTAATGTGTAGGTACGGGTAGGAAGTAAATCATATAGGTAGGTACTATGCGATCCAAATAAGAATAGGAAAGTCAATACGCTCTATGTGTCAAATGTCACATGAAAAGTATGGTTTGCAAAAAACTTATTTGCATATCAATAATAATAGTACCTACCTACATCAAATATAAATAAAAAGGTTAAATTAGTAGTAAATTGTCTTAATAGAATATTTAATTCTGTAAAGTCATAATTCGTTTTTTCACGTCACAATGCCATATTGCAAAGCCGATCCTATTCTCATTTGAATCGCATAGTACTTATACGAATAAAAAGTAGCGAAAGACTGTTATCCAGGTACCGTAGTATAGGTACCTAATAATTTAAAAACGTACAAATTTATGTGGCTTCCGACGATCTAAGTTTTGCAGATATAAAAAGATAAGGCACTAACTACTCGGCGACGACATGATATGCAACTTGTGTTAATTTCTAATTGAACTACACAATTTCAAAGGTAATAAATTATATTGTAGAGTACAGTCCCTCACGTACAAAAACAGCAAAACGAGCGTCAGTGTTTGTTTGTTAAAAAGACAATAGTTTTCATAGTTGTGATAAAGTGATCTCTATTCGTGTGCGAATTGTTTGCTATGTGAGTCCAAATCTTGACTATGAATTAACATGTAGCCCATGTAGGACCATAGGTACTATGCTAAATATATCGGCGTCCTACTCGTGGTAGTAATGCATGAGCAAGACAGCAAAGTTTTAAGAGCTAACTGTGAAACTACAGACATGAGCATTTGTTAGTTCATTTGTTAGTAAGTTTGCGAACCTTGTGTAGGGCTAGATGCCCTGCAAAGTGTTTTATGCATATAAAACTCACCCAATACCCGAAACGTACAAATTATAATGCCACTAATATTATAAATGTAGAAGTTTGTGAGGATGGATGGCTGTTTGTTACTCTTTTACGCAAAAACTACTGAACAGATTTTGATGGAAGTTTACAGTACTGTTATTTATACACCAGAATAACATATAGGCTATAATTTATAACGATATTGAACGATCGAAGACTGCGCGGATGAAGTCGCGGGTAGATGCTAGTATTTTATATCTCCATACAATAACAAGACATATACTGTTTAGAGTGCAATCAAGATCATGTTTAAAGGTTGTTGGAAATTCCAAAAAGAAAATGGTAGATATACTTAATTAATAATATACCTGATTCTGAGAACAGATATATATCACCTACAACTACTTTAGTTTATATTCAAGTAATTATAGTATTTTATTTTTATTTGAGGTAATCTGGACTTTTTAGTTTATTATTATCACGAGTGCGTTCATTTAATTTGACTGCAGCTACCTTGGTATTTATGTCACTTGTCACGGATGTGATAACAGAAAAAAAAATGACTTTAGTGGGGTCCATCCATTAATCAGGTGAGGCTCGAAGGAGGCAGGGGGTTCGGCAAAAATCACGAAATAAGATATCACGTGTATTTTTTTTCCAAAAGCGCGATTTCAACGCGCGAATTTCAGAACAAAATTAGATTATAATTTATACCTGTCTTCAAAGATAATATTCTAATAAAATTAACTCTCTCGATTTATAACTCAAAAATATACATATTAACAAAATAAATGACATAATCCAACTTGAATCTAGTTAATTCAGTAGCAGGTGTTATTTTTGTAGCGCATCCGTAGTGCAAGGCACCGGCCGCGTCGGCCTTGCCCCGTGGAAGTTATCTCCGAGCACAACTCACTGACTAGCTCACCTAACCGGTGTTGCGCCCACTTTTATTTGCTTGGAACATTATTAGTATATAGGCACTGTTTTTTCCTATGTGTTTGATATTACCAACCCACTTGGTAGATTACTACCCAATAGGTAGGATTATTTGAGTACTAACCGGAAAAGTAAGGTACGAAATATCTGCGGTATAAATTATCTGAATTAATTATTATGTAAATTTAAGGTAATAACTCGAAACACTAATGGTTGGTGGAATGTTTTTTTTTTCTAAATGTTTAGAAAAAAAAACCATTTACATTATTGCGCTATATAATCCTATTGTCAGTGGTTGCTGTAAGCTTTAAATATTTTTAAACGATTATTGACACTAAAAATCGTGAAAAAAAAATATTAAAAAAAAAAAACAAAAACCGACTTCAAAAATTTAGGTGAACTAAAAAGCAGAACCTTATAATTAATTATATTTGAAGTCGGCGCTAATCCATGTGTGTATTTGTATAGTCTGATGTAGCAGGATTCATAAGGAACGTTATACAAAAGAATTTCCTGGAAAAATAAAAATATTACATTTGAATAATATTAGATTACACAGAGATCTATTTGTGTTGTTACTTTTTGTTAGAAAGGTATCAAACAGCTACTACGTTATATTATATAACAAGTTACCTACCTATAGACTTTTTGGTTACTTTTTTAGGTCAAGCATTCCTGTTTACCAACGGCAAATTGGTCAAATTAATAAAACAAGTTATAAACAGCCATACTTATATTTATAACAATTGAATAAAACAATAGCCTACATCAACAACAAGGAGAAGGTAAATTATATAATGTTTAAATAAGTTATCGGCCGTAGACAAATTCGGCAGACGGGTAGGCGTAAGGTGAGCCGACCACCAGCGGCGCTGAGGGTTGTGCGACGAAAGGACTCAGCTCTTGGAAGTTGTATGCGGAACCGTAGGCGTATACTGAGGCACCAGGCAGTGCGTACTGAGGTACGCCGGGGTACGCGGCTGCTGGCAGCGCAGCCCCGGCCACCGGCGCGGCGGCGGCAAGGGTCGGAGCAGTGTATGCTGCAGAGGCCAGTGTCGGGGTAGAGTACGCCGCCGCTGTGACGGCAGGGGCACCGTAGGGATATGATGCCCAGTATGGTGACCCGTAGACGTAGGGTGCGGCGTTCGAGGCAGCCAAAAGAGCCATTAAGGTGACCTACAATAGACAACTCAATTAGAAAAGAAGTCACCAATTACAGCTGCATTCATAAACAAGTGCTGTAGATGGCAAAAGCATTATTGTTATTGCTTCATTTGCATTTGAAAACCATCATCATGACACTTAAAATTCTAAACAGTTTACACTAATTGTATAGCCGAAATAATTCTTATTTACTTACCGAAACTGTCTTAAACATTTTGATGTATTACTAATATTTGGTTCACTTGTAAAGTTTGACACTTCAATTTGCACTGACTGACATGAAAAATGTCCTCCCTTATATATTAGGCCGAGTTTGAAGAGAAGCATTGAGACATGAATATTGTATAGAAATATTTATTCTTTCAATACTATTGGCAAGGCCTTATTGGATATGGTTCTTTCAGAAACAAAAGAATGTATAATCGTAACTAAGGAACATAAAGGCAGAACACACCTTCGAAAATTGTTTCCTATTGTCCTTGCAAGTGTGGAGAGACGATCGTGCAGTACAATAGAGCCTGAATTCGTCACCAGCAGCCGCTAGCGACGCCCGCACATACTAGGAAGCAACGTTTCAACACGGCATGAAATCAACAATAATTGTAATCAGTTTCACTAGAATTTATATTAAAACAGATACTACATATATGTATGTGCGTATTTCTATGCAGAGTTGTTTAGTGTAGAATCTCTTACGAAGCGAACCAAATAAAGAATATGTGGAATAAATCTGCGCTAAATATAATTATTATAAAAATGTATAGTGTCGTGTTGCAAAATAAAACCAATAATATATCTAATTTAGGGCTTCTTATTCCTTCAAGTTTTATCAGTAGTGATACTTGATTGATGTTCTAGATATTGTATTCATTTCAGAATCAGAATCAGAATCAGAATATTTTTTATTCATATAAACCAATACAGGCACTTATGAATCGTCAATAAATAGTAGTAATAGTAGCTCTACCACCCATTCGGAATGCATTTCCTATGGAGAAGAATGGGCAAGAAACTCCATGGTTGCTTTTTTCAAATAAGGATTTACATTTTTGTGTTTTTCTTAATTAACAATTATACAATATAAAGTTAATGAGGCTATACATTCTCAAAACACAATTAAATCACTAAACAAACTACGTGTTGGACAAGATTTAAAGGTAGGAAGGAGGAGGAAAACGGGACAAATAGCTAAAATCCCTTAAATGAGTTCCTGTGGAGCCGGACCAGCGCCTGACCAAGCGTGTTTATCCTCTAAATAATCACCTATTGTGTAGTATGCGCGCCTGCATAGTGTATGTCTAATGCAAGTTTTAAATTTAGTTTCATTCAGGTTAATGACGTTAGGGGGAATTTTATTATAAAATTTGACACAGTACCCCATGAAAGATGTGTGAATTTTCGCCAGTCGAAAGTGTGGTTGGTCTAATTTATCTTTATTTCTAGTGTTAAAACGATGGCCATCACCTACTTTTCGAAAAAGATCTAAATTTTTCCTTACGTACATGATATTCTCGTAGATATATTGGCATGGGACCGTCATTATGTTGATACCTTTGAAGAGTTCTCTTAGGGAGTCGCGACTACCTAAAGTATAGATGGCCCTAATGGCCCTCTTCTGTAAAATAAAAACGGACTCAATATCAGTGGCCCTACCCCACAATAGAATACCGTACGACATGATACTGTGAAAGTAGCTAAAATAAACTATTCTCGCGGTGTCTACATCAGTTAGCTGTCTGATCTTTCTGACAGCGTAGGCAGCAGCGCTGAGGCGCTTTCCTAGAGTTCTAATGTGTGGACCCCATTGTAACTTTGAGTCAAGCGTAATTCCTAAGAAAACAGTCTCATGAAAGAATTCAAGTTTCTCCCTATTTAATACTACGTCACAATCACTACTTCTAACATTTGGCAAAGAAAACCGTATACATTTTGTTTTCTTACTATTTAATACTAAATTATTAGTAGTGAACCAATTATGGACCTGAAGGATAGCGTCATTCACCTCGTCAAAATTATTTACATGTCTACCTACTTTAAAAATCAAAGAGGTATCATCGGCAAATAGCACTATCTTCGCCCTGTTTTGAATTATCAGGGGTAAGTCGTTTATATAGACTAAAAATAGGAACGGACCTAGAATAGATCCCTGGGGGACGCCCATTTTAACTACGGAGCCTATCGATTTAACACCATTAATTTGAACAGTTTGTTGCCTATCCCCTAAATATGATTTTAGAAAGTTAAGGGCTCTATTTCTCACACCGTAGTGTTGCAATTTTAATAAAAGTATGTCATAATTGACGCAGTCGAAAGCCTTTGAGAGGTCACAGAAGATACCAATGGCATCCTGTGAGTTCTCCCATGCGTCGAAGATATGCTTTATTAAGTTTACACTGGCGTCGGTAGTGCAACGGCCTTTAGTGAAACCATATTGTTGGTCGTGCAGGATGTTATTTGCATTAAAATGATCTATTAATTGACTAAGCATTATCTTTTCAAATACTTTACTAAGTACCGGCAAAACAGAAACTGGCCTATAATTGTTTGGGTCTTTAGTACTACCGGATTTGAACAACGGGATTACTTTACTTAGTTTCATTAAGTCCGGGAAAACGCCATGATCAACACATGTATTAAATATCAGAGCTAGGTATGGCGCTAAAGTGTTGATAATAGCTTTACATATTTTTACTGACATTCCCCATATGTCTTCAGTTAATTTAATTTTAATTGACTGGAAGGCTTTAATAATAGATCGGGTATTGGTATGAATGAATTTGAATTCTATAGGACAGGGGGCAATATTGTTTTTCAGAATTGAAATTGAAAGAGTCGGGGAGCAGTTTAATGATTCTGTTGTTTTTATAGGGATATTAGAAAAAAAATGTTCAAATTCTTGAGCTACGTCTATATCGGAACTTAAAAGACCACGCGGAGTCTCTAAAGTGTAATCCGTGCTGCTTTGTTTGTTTCTACCGGTCTCACTATTGACTACTTTCCAAGTGGCTTTTATTTTATCATCAGCATGCTTTATTTTATTACGAATATGTATTGATTTGGCTGCCTTACATACTTTCCTAAATATTAACGAAAAATTTGCTACATATTTTGTGAACGCTGCCGTATTAACGAAACTTTTAAGTTCATAAAGCTCAAACAGCTTTTCCCTACTTCTACGAATACCCACAGTCGCCCAATCACTGAAGGTAAATTTAGGCTTAATATTTTTAGCTTTTAATGGAAAGTTATTTTCATATTCTTTATGAACAATCGAAAAGAAATCAGCGTAAAATTTATTACAATCATTTATTTTGTACCTGGGAATTACTAGTTTATTATTTAGCGCATTATTATATTTATGTAAATTCCTAGTAGTCAAACTCCGCCATTTTACTTTTATAGGTTGAACTGAAACAATAGCTTTAAAGGTGACAGTTTGACCAGTGTGGTCGGATTGTAAATAATTGACAACGTTTTGATTTAAATATTCACAATTGCAGAAGATATTGTCTATGCAGGTAGCTGACGTAGGTGTTACTCTAGTTGGTTCAGAAAAAATATTTTTCAAATTAAATGACTTAAAAAGACTTAACAGTCTTTCAGTGTAATTTGTTGATTCTAAAATATTAATATTGAAGTCACCACAAACAACAATAGACTTGTTACTAACAAATATTTTATTTAAAACATCTTCCATTACCGATTCGAATATATTAAAATTCTGAATATGAGGAGGTCTATACACACACACTACAATATGCTTATCCAGCTCGACACAAGAAATCTCAATAATTTGTTCAACCGAGAGCCCTACTATATCTCTTCTTTCTTTGGATTTAATAATGTTCTTAACTAATACGAGGGTACCACCGTGAAGCTTGGATGTACGGTTGTAACAACTTATGACTGAATAATTTTTGTAATTTAACAATGTTTCATAATCTTTAAGCCAATGTTCACTAATGCAAATAATATCATGTTGAGTTTTTTCAAGCAATAACTCAACTTCTAAAATTTTTGATTTAAATCCTTGTATATTTTGATTAAATAGTTTTAATGTTCCAGACCTCCTATCCTCCTTATAATCCTTACATATTTTTGAAATGCCAGAGGTACTAGGACACATCTCTATTGTCGGTTTATGTCGTTTAAACAGTCAGTAACAGAATTATTAGTAAAACCTAATAATGCTGTATTGTCATCTAACCTAGACTTTGTTATACTACCTATAACAGGGTTAATATTGTAAGCTATCAAAGTAGCAATCATTTGTCTACATTTTTTAGGGAGAAACATATCTTCCTGAGTTAATCTAAATCCACTAACAAACTTATTAGTGTCAAAAAATAAAACTTTGTCATTATGACATGATAATGTATACATCATACTATTCAAATCATGAATATACTTATTCTGTCTCTCTGTCAGATAGTTAGAGTAGGGGAGGGCACATAAAAATAGTGAACCTAATTCTAACTTTAATAAGGTTTCAACACCATCAACAATGTCCTTTCTTCTTATTCCAAAGCTATTGCCTAATAATATAACTGCAGTAGTATTACTATCAGTTTCTGTATCTACAATTTTGTCTATTAATAAATTATAGGGCAAATTTTTAAAGCAAAAATTAGTGACTTGATGATTTATATTATTACTTAAAAGGGAACCAAAACCTTTACCAAATTGGTCTGAAAAAACTAAAGTTCTACGATAATAGCTATTCTTAGTACAGGAATCTACCGGATGAGTCGCTTCTAAGGGAACAGCATTCAGGGATTCAGAAGGAGATGGCCCGGGGGTGCAGTTACAAGCGAGATTATTAGTCAGAGACTCATATCTCTCAGCATTGTATTGCACCAGGTCCATCAACTCACTGGCCTCCTGCATGCGCACACTCAGTTCGGATTGAGCAGCTTCATATTTATTAAAAATATCTTTTATAGAAAGCTCCCTAAGTAACAGCTCATCCCGCAGATTCTGTGTGTCAATATCATAGATAGTCCGACTATGCTCTAGGTCATTAGTACAGGTCTGCAGACTATCTATCAATTGTCTGCGTTCCTTTCTAAGGCTGTTATTAGTTTTTAAATATTTTTGCCTTTTTAAGATATTTTTAGTTTTTTTAATAAAATTATTAATTTTGATATACTTTTTAAACTTCTTAGTACTATTAAAATAAGGACGTATATTGGAGGTGGTGTCGTCCCCAGTCAAGTCTATGGTAAGGGATGGCAACCTACACACCGAGCTGGGTCCCCCACAAGTCACCAACTCATTGTACAAGCTCTGGGTATGAGTAGAATCTTTATCAATTTGCACAGATTGCAAATTACTAATAGCCTTATGGGCTTCACACAACTCAGCTTCGAGTTCTGTGATGCGTTTCAGAGCCAGCTCGTGTGTATTACTGCATTCTTCAAATGTTGTCACTATATCCCGAAGTTGATGAAATTGTTCAAGTTTGTCCATATAATCTACGTGTAACTCGGCCAACTCATTCTTGAGCGAGGTGTTCTTGTCAATTATTTTCTTTACTTCCACCTCACTGTCATCTCTCTCCTGCAGCAGTTGATGACATAGCTTCTTCGAGGACTCCAATTCTTCAAGTGTTATCCTCAGCTTATACTCCATGTCACGGGTTGTTGCTCTGCGGGTCATCATTTGGACGGTATGGGGAATCTAAAAAATAAAGATGGAAGGATAAGTGACAAAGCAAAATAGCTAAGATAAATAGATGTTGATAAAAGATATCAGTTAATAGAATAAAATAAAATAAAAAAATAAAGTGGGTAGATAATTAAGCATGCAATGAGCTGAGTAATGATTTAATGATTTAAGTAGTAGATTGGGGTATTTATTAAATAACAGATTATATAAAAATAGCTACAAATAATAAATACGAAATTTAACAATAAGAGAATTATCTGCAAGGAAGATATTAAGTATCTAGTAGGTAGGTAATTACGCAGAATCCTACGTATAAAAATTAAGAAATATTTAAATACAGAGTAAGGAATAGTAACGTTAGCTTTTTATTGGTATAGTGTATTGTAGTGGTTTATGTCTGTAGCGAATGTTATGTCGTCGATTTTGTTTCCACTTAGTGTCAGTCAAACAAAAGGAGACAAATTGTGCTAATGTGTATATTGGACGTGGCTCACAGATATGAGTCGTGTTTAAGAATGTTGTGAAGTATGTAATTACTCGGATATTGTGGTAATTAAAAGCAATACTCCCCCGGATTATGTGAAAAGTTTCAAATCCCGTCCGTTGTACAAATCGAGTTGACAGCTGGTCGTCGTTTCCTCAATGTTCTTGTTTTTTCACCACAGAAACACGTCACCAATGCTTATTATTGTAATATAATCAACACTGTTTATAATTACGCACTATTCTTTGCTTAAAACTATTTTTATAATTAATTTAACACAAGAGGCCGTTTTTTCACGTCCGCTGGCTAGTGTTGCCAACCCAAAAAAAAAAATTTGACTACTAGGTACGTCAACAATATTAAAATAATTATTGAGTGCAATCCTCACGTTCACAAATGTACAGAAACAAATTATTTCAGTTAAGCATAAGTTTGTATCGATGGTTAACATTTTATGCTACATTATATCATCAACATCATTTGCCTTACCTTATCGCATTATTTGGGGTCGGCGCAGTATGTCCTGTATTATGTATTATCCTATATTATGCTACATTATATGTAATCTTAAAAATATTTTTTCAAGGAGATGGAGAACCTTAAATTTATTCCTGCTTCTATTACTACTACTGAAGAATATTTTAATTTTCTTATTTGGTTTTTTATGCAAAATAGGTAGGCAGATACATTTCTTTTTTTCTAATTAAAAAAAGTCAAAAGTAGGCACTAAAAAGTTTATTCATTTGTTATGAAACCTAATAAAAAAACATAACATTTATTTACAATATCACATCCAGTTTACTTGCGCTTCCAGTACTGGGAAGGGTAAGCGTAGGAGCCGTAGGCGATGGGGGTGCTGCCGACGGTGTAAGACGAGTAGGTCTTGGGCTGAGTGTAGTAGTAGGGGGTCGCGTAGGATGAGTAGCTAGGCACGCCGTAGGAGTAGGCAGACGCCGCGGAGTAGGGGTAGTAGCTGGGCGCAGAGTAGGCAGAGACCGGGGCGGAGTAGGCAGACACCGGGGCGGAGTAGCTGGAGTATGAAGAGACTGGGGCGGAGTAGTAGGAGGCTCCGGGGGCAGTGTAAGAGTAGGTGCTGGGAAGATAGGTAGAGTAGGTTTTCGGGTAGCTGTAGCTGTACGCGCTAGGAGCGGGGTAGTAGAGCGCGCTTGGCTTGGCAGCGGCGAGCCCAAGGGCCACAGCGAATACGAACTGAAACAGACAAATATAACGGTTAACGTAGTTTTTATACGAAGCAGTGGTTAAAAGAATTACAACATGTCTGAGAGATCCAAGATAATTGACGTATTATGCCCCTTTAGTAGCAGTGAGCAAACAAGGCCACTGAGTTTCTTGCCGGATCTTCTCAGTCGATGTCGCGCTTCGATCCGGCAGTAGCACAGTCGTATAAGAAAAATAATGTTACTTGAATTTTTTTAAGTGCCCTTGTAGACCCTTCAAGGATATAAATTATTTGATTGTGACATTGGAGGTGGTACTCTAGTATCAAAGGAAATTTAGATTTTTGATGGTAATGGGTACAATTAAATTTTTAAATGATCAACTCAAGTTCGTTCATGTCATGTCCGCAGGTGTTATCCTAGGTACAGGTAGGTAGAAACATTTTTCCACACAACTACTGTTATGTATTGGGATGACTTAGTAATTACAAATATTTAGAGTACTTGTCGATAATTAGGTTACGATGGGAATGTACATTAAGTTGAACTTACCAGCTTAAGCATGTTTGTTGGTTTTCTGAATGTCCTCAACTGAATGATGATTGGTACATCTTCGCCGTCTAATTTATACTATTTTTGTAAAACCGGACCCCGTTCTGTAGTGTAAATATAACGCATCAATAATTTGATACTTCTGCAGCGGTTATAAGATTCATTTTGTCATATAACGTTATGTGCGCTTTGAAATGCAATAAAAATCGGATAATATGTCATACTGACCATATTCAAGGTTGATAAAACTAGTCCAATTTACAACTACTTAGTATTCTACCCAATTTGAAACGAGGAAGTAAGTAGTTTTGTTAATATCTTTGTATTCAATAAATTATTCTCGGACTTAAGGAACCTTTCTTTTCAACATTAAATTTGTCTGATTATATATTCCTATTGTTATCTAGCAGTAATGTAGTAATCGGATAATAAGTAAATTTGAAAAAACGCCTCACAATATGATGATCTGCTATATCTTAATGCCTATCGGTTGCACTTGCATCGAAGTATTGTAACCTGTTATAATGATTATTTAAATTAATGAAAATGGAACTCACAGCTAAAGTTGTTATGAATAATACTATGTCAATATCAATACGTTTTTAGACGTTTTATTAAAATAATTGCATGTTTTATTTGCTGCAAACTATAAAATGGTGGCGCGTGACAACGCAAAAGGGAAGTTTTTTTAAAACTACGGGGGAACCATGGGTGTAGTTGTCATTCCAATCAATCTTGCTACTTTGGCCTTACCTAAACTGTGAAAGCACCGAGCATTACTCTAATGAAAATATAAACTGGATACAGAGACAAACTTAACTTCGCCGTTGGTATACCGGTGTCCCCATAAAAAGTAACTACAAAATAAGTTTGTAATCGCAAAAAAAACGTTTTCAAAGAATAAATTTACAGTTTTCGGATGTTTTCCTTTACCCGTACAATAAGACCTTGCTTCTAGCCAAATTTCATGATTCTAGGTCAACGGAAAATTCCCCATAGGTTTCTGATTCCCGTGCAAATGTACTGAAAATGCAACATAAACCGCCGTATCTTTTGATTGTGTGAACCCTAGAAGTATATTTTTTTAGGACACCAAGGGACCGCAGACATAAATCTCTGTTATAAATTTCAACTTGATACCTTCACGCGTTTCTGAGAAAAAGGGTCTGGACAGATAGACAGATGGACAACAAAGTGATCCTCTAAGGGTTCAGTTTTTTTTCCATTTTAGGTACGGAACCCTATAAATATTTCTGCACTGTATAGCATATTTATTGAGGAAGGTTATAGACGTTATAACATCACGCTACGACACAGTAACTATAAGCGCAGGTAAAACCGCGGGTACAGCTAGTGCTCATATAAAAATTGAAAGTTTATTGCTCGTACTATCATCTTCGTGATCAGCTTAACGACTGCTTTGCTTAGTTTGGGATCATACGATATGTATGATTTGTCTGGCGATATTTATTTATAGCTAGTTCCTCACGCTTTGGTTTCGTACAGGAGGATAACAATAATAATTTTGATTGCAATGTAGAGGGCGTGACTATTGCCATCATACCGGGCACTGTCCTCAGTGTAAACGGTATTCAAGCTATAGTCCACCAAGCGGACCTAGAGCAGGTTGGTAAACTACACAAGTCCAAGAACTCGTTAGGGAGATGAGCCTTTTTATTTCGTATTTATTTCCACGCAAGGGTTTCTACCCTTATATAACACATTTAATAAAAATGTAACAGGATATACAACATGATCTGTGACTTTTATCGCAACCGTGACTTGACTCATTGATTAGGGCGTCCTAATAATACTTGAATGCATCGATGCATTTAGACAACTCTCATTAATTTACATATATAGATGATGCACATAATTAATTACATTATTAGCGATTCCATTTATCAAAGTGGCTGAGTTAACAAAAAAGTACATGAAAAATGTCAAGTTATGTAGATCAAGTGTGGATATTTGTTTTTTTTCGTTTTCTTGGTATACGAAAAACCGGTTCCCGCAGGTTAGGTACTTTATTTACACTTGAAAATTCTTGGATCAACCACAAAGCATTATTAAGGTTTCCTCAAACCAAAAAGAAGGATTCATTCAAAATAATACAACACATATGGCGTAGTCATGACTGTATTGATAATATCTTATTTACTATATAAATTACATGATTTATCGACAGAAAACAGACTTTTGAACATAAATTATCCCGAATATTCCAGTGGTGTCGTCTTAAACGTAGTAAGAGTACGGGGAAGCGTATGTGTACGCGGAGTACGCCAGAGGAGAGTACGCGCTGTACGCGGAGTACGCGACCGGTGCGGTGTACGCCGCGGCCACTGGAGCCGTGTACGCAGCGTAGGGGGAGGCGTAGCTCACCAGTAAAGGCTTAGCTGTGGCGAAAGCCAGGAGAGCGAAGAAGAACAGCTGTTGAGGAAACAATAGTTTTATAAAACACAGTTGTGGAGAAAGGATATTTTCACAATGAATTTCCGTAATATTACGCCTGATTCCATCAATTATTAGTTTTATAAAAGGTTAAATTATGACTCTTTTCGTCTGTAATTATCGATGGATAAGAGGTGTATTGTTTTTTACTTCGGGTGATAAGTACATTTCGTTTTTAAATGAGCCTGGCCCATTCAAGAGGCCGTCCAGAAGGTCAGTCGGCTTATTATTTTAGGGTGAATAACCAATCAATCATAAACCTAAAAAAATATTAAAGCGCGAGCGCGACGGCTGTTACAACTTTCAAAGGTCTAGGACAGGGCTTCCCTAACTGTGCGTCGCGACGCCCTGGGGCGCCGTGGTATTATCCCAGGGGCGTTGTGAGGCGATCCAAATAGGTTGGCTGTCTGTGTCGTTGCGACCGAGTCGAGAAACTATGCTCAGGAAAGCAAGCACATCCTTCTCATTAATACCAATCGAAAAGAGATATAAGAGTGTGCTTGCTTTTTATCTTTTTTGTTTGCTTGCATTTTTGTTTTGTTCTTTATTTTCTAGTAGAAAAATTAGATGCTATTTGGAGGTTTTCTAACAAATTGTTATTAGGCTAGAACTACAACTAGTAAGTAAGAAGGCAGGGCGTCGCAAAAATTTGGCAATTTCACAAGGGCGCCACAGTTTAAATAAGTATGGGAAGCCCGGGTCTAGGACATGCAATTTAATGATACCGGCATTGGTTATAACTGCCCTTAGAATAAGTATATTAAAATTGTTAGTTTGTCAAGGCAACCCATCGAAGTTAAGTCAAGTCAGGTCAAATCATTTTTTCTGTATAGGCCCATGGGGGCACTTAGTAATTGTCAAGTTTACATTTTTTTGTCTTATATACTACTATACTAGTTAGATCTGTGTAACATACCCTAACTCGTAAGATTTAATGGCTTGAGTGTTCAATAAGGACGTTGTTACTGCTAGGAACAAGAAGTTTAATAAACCAATTAAGGAACAACAAAAAGCGTATCGCTAATAATATAGAGGGATTGTGGATTGTTTAATATGACGAGTTTATTTTTTGGGTAGTAAATTATAATAACCCATTAAAGATAAGATGAATGCCGTGTTAATTTTATGATACACCAATTTAAGGTTTATTGCAGCAAAAACAACTAATTAGAATATATTAGCTTGTAAAAAATATTAACCACTCACTTTTTGCCACTATATAGTAAGTTATATTCTAGTCTTCGAGATACTTATGAAGTCCACCAACTCACTCTGAGCTAACATGGCGGAATACTTCCTAAATCCCCCTAGCATTTACAGGAAGCCCGTGCCCAGTAGTGGGCGACTAACAAGAGTTAATTATTATTTAAACAAAAATAGGACTTACGTATTTGAACATGTTGGTAGTTTAACTTAGTCCGTCAGCTACTGACTAATAGTGTGACATCCTGGACAATATATAAGGATTCGATTGTGACCTCCATTGTGTTGGCATCGGTTCGGCGCCTGCGCACCTTGGTGAGACGTGCGCGATCGGGAGACAGACGCGACGAGAATAATTTTGACTGCACTTCGTATAATGGTGTGTACGGGCTGATGCTAAAACGACGTAAATTATTAGGTCCGAGATTAAAGGTCTTTTTTTTTGTTGACGGGGAGGAAATCTTCAGAAAGATTCCCAGTCTTCTGTGTGGGAGAAGACTGGGATATGTGGGATTCTTACCCACTAAAACCTCCCCGGTGGCCATCTTCGACACGTTAGAGGGACTCCGGGATCTCCTAACGGAACGCACCGGTGTCCCTCTGTGCCTCGCTCCCGAGCTTAAGTGCCCAGGAGCTCGTCTCGGGGGGAGCAGATGTTCGCTTCCCCTGCACCCTCGCAGTGCATACAGCGGCGAGAGCCACCCCTCGCCGCCGTCCTCCTCAGGGTCGTCGTCTACTTAAGAGCGTCCGGGGCCCACACCCCAGACGCTCACGACCCCAAGGGTAGCCCGTTGTATTGGGCCCCAGGCATCAGGGCCGTGGGGCCTCGACGAGGCGCAACTCGGCGCCTTCGTCGGCGAGCGGGATCGGCTCTCTCGCGATCCCGCTCGCATGACTCCTTCTGGGACATAACTGTCTCACAGAAGGAAGCCACGGCCCCCCACGCCTCATCCCCGGAAAGCATAGCCGATACTATACTTCCCAGGCAGAGATCCGAACCGATCAGGTGGATCAGGACTCGACGCTCCGCGTCCTACGCAGGGCAGGCTTCCAGCGTGTGCTGGGCGGAGTCCTGGCCCCACAGTGGTGGCAATCAGCCGTCGTCTCGCGTCCGATCTTACACAGATAATCACTGAAACATCCGTGTCCAGTGATTATCTGTGTAAGTCTATAGGTGACTCGCCCCGTTTTCCTTCTCACCCATGCTTCGAGGACCGGCAGGAAGGCGCTGACGACGCGTTTGCGCGTGCATTGCTCCTGCGAGAGACGCGCGCGCCACTCGTCGAACGCGCGTCTCCTTTCCTGCCGGCGGATGCCTTCGAGCGCCATTGGCGGTTCCTCACCTCTCTGGCGGATGGCGCGAGTCTGGTCATAGACCCTCGCGTTCATTTCCGCCAGTATGTCCAAGTACGGGAACCGCGCCAGGAATGTCGCCGCCTCGTAGGATACCGTTCGGTATCCTCGCGTGACCTGGATGGCCATCCGCCGCTGCAGGCCAAGAATCTTGGTTCTGCAACGACGAATGCGGAGTCTCGAGGCCCAGACTGGGGTCCCGTATGCCACCACGGATCGCACGACCCCCGAATAGAGGCGGCGAACTTCCTCGATCGGTCCCCCGAGATTGGGTAGCAGCCGGTGCAAGGCACGGCAAGGCAGAGATTAAAGGTCTAACCTAACCTATAACATCATTTTGCGTTACATCCACACCATTTATTTCTAGATTAAGTTCGTCGTGCAAACCGTAAAGAATCTCTATAAAAAATCAACTGTCCTAGGATAAAAGAAAACTTTCGTTGATTACTATAAAGTAACTGAAATCAATTTGTGAAGTCAACAATTCATAACATTTTTGGAACCCAATAGTCAGTTAGGTCACATGTTCCATTGATCTTCGAACATTCGAACAGCCTTCAAAAGTAACATCTGAGTTTACAACTGTGTTGCGCCAAGTTTTATCTTCGGTGTTCATAATTCCGACAACGCTTGATGATAGTCGTCAGTTAGCCGTCAGTTATAATAGCTTTTCATGTGAGGACCACAAATAAGCATCCTTTAAAAAGTAGTCTGTCGAGTGTTTTGCCAATTGTTATCTATAGGAACATTCCGAATGGGTGGTAGAGTCGTCACGATTGTGAAAGATTATGACATTTTTGAATTTTCCAAAAATATTGTGTGTAGAATTAGGAGTTTGCTATTTTTAGGGATACTATAAGCGGTAGTAAGCAAAAAGCCCAGGAAGTCAGCATATTAATGGCATTCACCAATTTCCATAATACATAATGTGATATGTCGGTTTTATTGGTTTGATGTACGGTAATAAATTATGAATCGTCGCTATCATATAAACAGGTGTGAAAACATTTAAATCCCCTTAACAAACATGTAACCATGTAGGTATAATAATAACAGTTGCTAAGTTCGGACTTTCAATAATACTAAATGAATATTCATATGTTACAAGTATATCACGGACCAAAATAAATGCACTACGTGTGACACATAGGTCAGTTCGAAGACTGCATTTTAAACAAAAATAAAAAGCAAAAATGTATGCATATGTCACGGCTCTTTATCTTATAATCAGTCGGTAAAGGCCGCCCGTAATAATGTTCTCGCTTTGCACATCCGCTTCAGGGGCCTTACCTCCCCCTCTTGTGTTGTTACGATATTAACTGTAAATTTTTGACAGATTTTATACTGAGTTATCTGTGAAAAAACGCCAGTTATATTAAAACATTGCTGCAAGACAAGCGGCGGTTAGGGGAAAGTTAGATCTGTAATTATCGGGCAGCCAGCGTTACCGTGTGAATAGAGCCTTATAATATATAACTAACTAAACTATGTTATGGTATTATTTATTAGTGATTTATATTATGTTACATTACCTATGTAGCTTATTATTAATTCAAGAAGAAAAGATACCGTGCCAGAAGATTGCACTATCCCCACCGAAGAGACTTCTAAATAAATTTCCTAAGTCCTGGCAGCGACTTAAAAAAACCGGCTAAGTGCGAGTGGGACTCGCGCACGAAGGGGTCCGTACCATTATCTATAAAAACGGCAAAAAAATCACGTTTGTTGTATAGGAGCCCCCTAAATATTTATTTTATTCTGTTTTTAAGTATTTGTTGTTATAGCGGCAACAGAAATACATCATCTGTGAAAATTTCAACTCTCTAACTATCACGGTTCATGAGATACAGCCTGGTGAAGTCTTAGTAATAGGGTTCCCGTTTTACCCTTTGGGTATGGAACTCTAAAAATAAATGTAAAGGCCCCCGTTTTAGTATTGGCAAGAATTATGACGCGCCTTGATGTAGTAGACTTGACGTCATGTAAATTTTGTTAAATTGTACAAAAATTTCACCCTATAATTCAATTGAATTTGAATCTATACAATCTATACAAATAAATAAAATTGGAGTGTCTGTTGGTAATATCAAAATAACATTAATTTAACAAATGCATATGAAAGTATACACGATACCTATAACGACAAGGTAATTTTTAAAATTTTTGGTCTGTCTGTTTGTTCCAGGTAAACTTCCAAACGGCTGAACCAATTTCGACGGTACTTTCACTGGCAAATAGCTGACTAGTCGTAACTTAGGCTACCTTTATTTTAGAAAAAGCATTAGGGTTCCGCGGGATGAACATAAAACCATTATTTTCGGATAATCCCTAGCTAGTTAGTTCTTAATAAGAACAAAAGTGCTTTATGAGTAAATGAAATAAAAATATCTTCACTATTAGAGTCACCCTGTATAATAGCTGATTCGTCAGTGCTCAGTGTATTCAAGCCGCAAGGATCAAGCGTAATTCAAGCGTGTTGAACGATCCAACGATTGTACCTACGTACTTGCGGCTTAAGCGGGCGGCCGGTACCAAAATGGACAGTGGCGATCAAGGTCGCAATAAATTATAACTACAACCTTGAACTTGATTTTAATGCTACATTTATTGCATGTACATGATTACACAACAGTGTGGACCAGAATTATTATGCCAGTTATTATGTAATTATGTAAATATCAACATTAGAATATTAGAATGCATACATTTTTAGGGTTCCGTACCCAAAGGGTAAAACGGGAACCCTATTGCTAAGACTTCGCTGTCCGTCCGTCCGTCTGTCACCAGGCTGTATCTCATGAACCGTGATAGTTATAGAGAGTTGAAATTTTCACAGATGATGTATTTATGCTGCCGCTATAACAACAAATACTAAAAAACCGAATAAAATAATTATTTAAGGGGGCTACCATACAACAAACGTGTTTTTTTTGCCGTTTTTATAGATAATGGTACGGAACCCTTAGTGCACGAGTCCGACTCGCACTTGGTCGGTTTTTTTAAAGTCATTTGAGTGAGTGTGCTAACGGGGTACTTAAAAGTATATTCTTTAGCAGTATACTATTAAGACAATTCAATCTTTTTACAGTTAATGTGTAGTACACAAATTCAGGTAATACAATATTTGCACAATTAGCGGTGATACGGCCACATCGTTCTAAATATCAGTGGTGTTAGCACGCATGTCAAGACAAGATCTCTGTCACGGATTGGCTTGGTCGCTCCCTGTCTAATTTCATACGAGAGATAGAGACAATATCAAGATATTCCTTGACATACGTCTAGCCTTGGCGCACATGCTACAACTACAGCAGTAGAAGCCAGCGCATCCTATTGGTCATTTTTGCCAATACCAAAACGAACTCTATTACCTTATAGAAGAAGCACATTTTTCAACGGAATTTCATAGATGATGGGAGCTAATTTGAAATTTTCTTTATCTATATCTACATTATGCTACACAATATATAGAGCACATTTAAACAAAAACCGGCCAAGTGCGAGTCGGACTCGCGCACGAAGGGTTCCGTACCATTATCTATAAAAACTATATAAAAATCACGTTTGTTGTATGGGAGCCTCCTTAAATAATTGTTTTATTCTGTTTTTTAGTATTTGTTGTTATAGCAACAACAGAAATACATCATCTGTGAAAATTTCATCTCTCGAACTATCACGGTTCATGAGATACAGCCTGGTGACAGACGGACGGACGGACAGCGAGGTCTCAGTAATAGGGTTCCCGTTTTACCCTTTGGGTACGGAACCCTAAAAACGCTTACCCTAGTGATTATAGGGCGTAATGGTGGCGGTCGTCTAATGTTCTGTTTTCATAATTTTCAAATGACACTAAAATGCTAAATTATATGCATGTAAAGAAAGAATTGAATTATGTTGTTCCAAGAGTAAATCCTAAATTGAATTATTTATGGGACCCTATGTAGATTATATCCAGGCGGGCCTATACGGGGACAGGTGGAAGAAGAAACGGGATTTATATTTCCAGAAGCCAGTAAATTGCAAGTTATCTTTAGACTAGATAAATACTTGTAGAAAAAAAACATGACTCGAATTGAGAATCTCAGCCTTCTTTGACGTCCGTTAAAATCAAGTTAAATATTAAGCAATTGATGAAAGAAACAACTATAGCTTCGAATAGCTTGTACCTGTTCAGTTTTTGGCTATTTATTGTACCTACAAATAAAAGTACCTAGGTAGATATAGCTAATGGAATAAATGTTAAAATTAACCGAGTTTACCTTATTTGTATTTATTCTTGACCTTTTATCCTTTGAGATATCTTTATTTATGATATTAATCGATTTAATATTCAAATAAGGTATGGCGGAGAGGTTTTGATTTAAGTAGATAAATGTAAAACAAACGTGACAGAAATATAATTTAGTGTTTCAGAAAATTACTTGATGATTCAGTGGGTTTACCCATTCCAACTTATTGATTTGCATTTCAAAGAAGCGGATACACCAGACAAAACGCTTAAGTACCTACGTAAAAATGGAAGAGTATCCTGCGCTGCCAGACATGAGCAATGAAGCAAGCGAAACAACGAATTTTTAATCATTTTAACATCAGAAGAGCGGGACATTTATGTACAAAATCATTGTTCTGCTCATGTGTATCTGCACCATCATTATTGTAAGCATGTGAGCCAGACACTAGCCACATTAACGGAAAAACAGAAAAGTCAGAATATTCAGTAGTAGGTATTCGCCGGTTTGAGCTCACGCCAAAAAAAAAAAAAAAAAAAAGCTCATTCGTCGCGTCGGCCATCGTCGCCTAAAAAAAAAAAAAAAAAAAAAAAAGTTTGGTATCGTTTTGGGGGTTTTCAGACATGCCCGATCGATCTGTGCAATCCCCGTTTTGATATCTCTTACGGTTCCCGAGATAGGTTTCAGGATTAGCGCTCATTAGATAACGTAATTACATCACGCTCGGCGCTAATGAGGGTTTGTCATTGTTGTTAATGAGGGTCTCTTGTTCCTAACAATGCATCTGTTTGAAATGATAAATCTTGGTTATTTTATAAATCTTTATTAATCAAAAAAAGCATTTAAACATATCATGAAGTAATATATCATTGTACAGTGTATTAGTATCGAATATTCGTATAAAATCAGACATTTTATTACCATTGAATTTATAGTACAGATACAACAAACAATATTCACCGCATACGGATGTTAAATCATTTTGTAACCTATCGCTATTAAATTGCCATTGTCGGGAATTCCTCTTTAAAAATGATCTGTGGTAACCTGTTGGCGGTCGACCATAAGAATCAAAATATTGCCCAACCCCGCTGTCATCAATGTGTATTGCTATCCAATGAGATCCAGGCTTTGTATCAGGGTCTAAATTGCTTATTATGTATGTTGGAGTATGACTGTATATTGGCAATCGGTTGGCAGCATACACATTAAATTGTAAGCTTGGATGAATTTTGCACAAATGTTTCTGGATATCTATTGTGTTCATAATGGTCACTGAATCGTCCGCCGCATCGCTAACTGTTAACTATCCAACTTATCAGATGCAAGTGTATAATTTAAGGTATTGACTTGGTATTTCAAGTCTGCTGAGGTCATGGAATAAATACAAGGATATGCTGAAAATTATGGGTTTATTCAATTAAAAAGCTTAAAACTATTACAATGAATACTTAAAACAACAACATAACCATAACAATGAAAACTTAAAACTATAATAATAAAATACTAACCTAACCTAACATACACTTAACGCGATAGTCAACGAAATTGATGTTTTAGCTACTATAGTCTACTGTAACATTACGGTTTTTATCAATTTCAATAACATTATCGAACTCAGCATAAACAATACAGTTGATGGTTTGCGAAAGTGCTGATTCAAAACGAACTTCCAATCTCACGCTTCCATGTTTTATAAGATTCCAATGGCCTGATGAGCTAGCTGATAGATCGGGTGTTAAGTCAAAAGCTAATAGACAATAACCTTGTGCATATTGTTCCCTAGATATGCCATTACCTTCGTTAAGGAAATGTATACCCGTTCCAGAGAATAATGTGTGATAAGCTGAAGTGTAAATATTATTCTCGAATGATGGTTGTAAAGCTTTGGAAGGTATTTGTTGTCCATCAATATATAAAGAAAATGTATTAAAATTGTGATTTTCAAAATTAAATGGTTTTTTTGTGAGTTTGCCATTAAAGGCTGCGTTATTAACAAATCCTATTATGCATCTTTTAGGTACTTGTCCTAGAAAAATGTTATCTAGTGTTTTTCCCTGAACTCCCGATGGAATTGTCAAAACTTTAACTTCAGCACGCGTAATAGGATATTTAGCTGTAGTAGAGGCTAAGACTTTTTGATGTGCAAGTAAAACTGTTGGATTGATTCGTGCTCTACGGACAATAAGCGTTGCATCAGTAATACACACTTTCAATTTTAAATCATCTGAAGAAGCCATTAAGTTGAATGTTTCTCTGGAACGAACTAATTTAACAGACATCTCAACACCATTAATTAAAAACTTTTCTTGGTTGAATATATCACCATGCAGATGCCCAATCATTTCAATTTCTTTACTTTCGGCTGTTAATTCATGTCTTTTAGTGAACCCTTCATTTTTCTCATCTGTTGAGTCCATTTTCCCAGCTGTATCTTCATACCAAAGACTGCATGTTAGATGAGATTCTTTTGATGCAGGAGCATAATTCAACAATGTTTCCATGTAAGCACGATAGGCGTATGTATTATTTGGTGGAGACACAAGTTTTTGATTCAAATAAACATCGAGCTGACTAAATAATGAATGTAACCAATTGTTTATTGGTGCTGCTGTCGTTGTAGCTATCAGTTTTGTTGAGTCTTGGTTTAGTATCTTTGCTTTAATATGAATCAAAGTATGAGACAAATCTATGTAGTCATCACCGGTTCCTGGTACTTGAAATTCGATGGGGCCATCATCGGCGAGAGATGAAATAGGTTTGTAATGTATCCACATTCCATTTTCTATACTTGTTTGTGTAGATGGTAAAGCAAATAAATCTAGCTCAGACTTAATGCACTCACAAGAATGATTGTGTAAAAAAGACATTTTATTATTATTTAAGAAAATATATCTTTGATATTATTATGTGTCAACTTTGTGTTTTTGTTAGCACCTTTCACTTTAGCACGTAGCGGTGGAATGAATGAAGCCAGACGTTTTTTCTTAGTTATATATCCTGATCCAGACATATTAATTCGATCAATTTTCTCATCGGCTTTTCTTTTTAAGTTTGATCCAGCCTCTTTCAATCGAGTTTTAATAGAATCTTCCATAGGACGTGCACTAACCATATCCGATAAAAGTCCCACACCTGCATTTAAAACCTCTTTACCGATCGCTCGAGCTCCACTAGAGAGCAATGGTAAAACTGATCTGAATAAGCCTCCTAGAAAGCTACCGATTCCATGACCGCGTTGATATGGTGCTCCTCTATAAATTACTCCAATACCTGATCCAGCTTGATGTGAATAGTAATGTTCGTAGGGACAACTTGTATTATTACGTTGTAGGTGCATTATAATTTTTTAAAATGTAGTTTAATAGCCACAGTTCCGAACTGGAATGGTATTTTATGTCCTGTGCTTGATCTTATATCTATTTCAATGGTATCAAACTCTCTACGCATGACAGACAAGTAGTGAGGTGGTGAGAAAACATGCATTTTATTAGCACCGTAAATATATTTTGAAGGGTCTAAAGGTATTATTCTGAGAAGAGGCGTCATTACATCTCCAACGATCTGAGGCTCGATTATATCACAATAAACAAATAACTGAGATGGCAACCCTAAATGTAAATTCGCTGGACACTTTCCAAGCCTCTTAGAAACAATGTTTTTATTAGGTTCAAATCCTAGTTGAAGAGACAAATTCGGCGATAACATTATTGATTTTATTGACTCATCATTTACAGTAACAAATACAAACTTTGATATCTCATCATAGCGAAACTTCACTTTCTCCTTCAAACTGTTTAGTACCACCATAATTTGTTCAATATTATCATAGTTTGTGGCTGGTATATGAGATTTGTAGTATGCTAGGGAGTTGCCAGGAGTGCCGGTATTATCGGGTATTTTCATCCATTTCCTAATGTAAACAACGTTTTCATGTTCTTGAACAGTAAACATCGTACATGGATACTGGAATTCAACCACACCAACCGACCACGATCCTTCCAATATGATTGGTTTAGGTAATTTTGTTGAAAAAAGAGTTGTTGAGTTTTCTGGAAAGTATTCCATAGAACTATTACTAAGTAAGGTTAAATAAAAACTTTCTTTCATTGTAGCGTTTCTAAACTAGAAGCCAAAATCCAAGAGTTAAATTTATCTGGATAACCTTTCCACTTCACTAACAGTTGCTTTCTGTTGCCAGAGTAGCGAGTGCTAATTATTTTATCTATTTTATACTTGGAAGTGGGGCTATAATCTATTTTTTGCAATTCTCTTTCATAAAAAGTACCTACTATCGCTTCATTTAGTAAATCTTTCAGTGTATATACTATCCAGGGTGACCTATCTATTATTGAAGATACCATAAAAATTTCGTCACTCCAATTGGATTCATAACCCTTTTGAAATATATGTTTAAATTTTGTAATTCTTACATGATCACCAACATGAAATTTTGGTGGTGGTGTAATATCGGAAGCTTGTTTTGTACTACCCTTTTCATATAAATTATTCCAAACAGTCATTATATTGTTTGAATTTACATCACAAGGACTCATTTTAATACTGGAATGGTAACCATGATTATATGCATATAACAAGTCTTGTAAAATATCTATATACCTATATGTATTTTTATGAGTAAAATAACGCCACATTTTCATCTTGAGTGTTCTTTGAAATCTTTCCACAATGCTTGCTTTAATATCAGGATTATTTGTTGTATAATAGTTTATATTTTTACTCCTAAAATACTTTTGTACATCTTTTGAAACAAATTCAGTTCCTTTATCCGATTGTATATGTGTTGGAGTGGTACCGGCCTCATTAAATATGTGTTCAAAACATTTTTTAATAGTTTCAGAATTTTTATTTTTCATGGACATAGCATAAGCATATTTAGTAAATACATCAATAACACAAAGAATGTAATTATAACCATCATTATATTTAGAATAAGTTCTCATATCACTTAAATCAGCCTGCCAAAGTTCATTTAGATTAGATAAAATGTATTTATTCCGAGGGAATCGTCTGTGCACTGGCTTATGAAGTGTGTAAGTTTCTTGAGCTTGCAACCATTTCTTGATGTCACCTCTAGTCATTTTACCTTTCATAGCTGTTACTAGTTTGGTGATACTACCATATCCGGCAGGATGTGATGCATCATAATATATTTTATTGATTTCTAGTAAGGAGTCCATTTTTCCCAATCAATCTTTTTCTTTAGTTTTCTTTGATACTTTTGATCAGCACTTGTTGGTGTAGCATAGATTTCCTCATCCACAGAGTGTTGTGGATGATCATTCGATTGGAGTTTATTTATGTATTCACTTCTGTTAGGATTTCCAATGTAAGCTAATGGTATTTTAATGTCTTTCAATGCTTTAGCAAAATCTTCCCAACCTTTCGGATTACTTTTTTTCAATGGTCTAAGGAAGTCGTTTACCAAATCTATGATATTACTTCCAGGAATTTGTTTGTTATCTATAGTGACTGTACCGCTGTCGTTCCAGTGAATTTTGTTTTCACTCAATGATATTGTATTAAGTAATAACTCACCCTTTTTTATGTATGTTTTTGGTATTAAACTTAGAATTTGTCTAGGTGTGTATATATGACTTTCTTGTTGTTTTTGTTTCGCTTCGTCTTTTGATGTCTGACTCGCAACTAAATCTTTATCATCGATTTCAGCTTTTATATTAGAATCTTGGTTGTTTGCAGTGTCTCCGACAACATCGATATTGGAAGTAATTAGTGGTAATTCTAAAGGTCGGCGATCTACTTCGGTGAAGTGTAGATATCTTTGTAAAATTTGTTGATATAAAATCCATTTTTTTCTGTCGTCCATATTACTATTCAAAATCTTTTGCATTTCAACGTCTAACCTTGAGGTAGAATTTTCAATTTTGTGTTCATTGTCGTTTTGATTTAATTTCTCTAATAAACTTGGATCAACAAGTAACATTTTTTTGGCATGTTCCATTTTAAATAAGTGAATTAACTAATACACTCAAAATGGAACCCAATATAATTGGTAGGAATGCACCACCTTTTTGAACTATTATTCTCTTTCTTATTTTATTTGTTCCTTTACGTACCAACTTGCGAAGTATACTTTTAAATTTACCAAGTTTTTTCTTTTCTTTATCTTTAAGCGGCACCTTACCCTGGAGAACGTTATAAATACATTCACAAATGCAGTTTATTTCTTTCTCATCACACGTTTTTAATAGAGCTCGTTGATATTTCGGTTTAAGAGTGTGTAGTGCACTTAGTAAATTCTTGTGCGTCTGGATACTCTGAGACATTATTTGTAAATGATGGGAATTTGTTGGTTCTTGGCATATTTAAACCCTTTTGTGGGGACATACACTGTGCAATATCCATCTGAGGGGAATATCTTCGTTTTAATGCGACATGTATCATTGGTGCTTTGTTTAAGATCAACCATTAAATATCCATGTGCTTCTTTGGTAGCGTCATTGTATGCATCTTCAATGAATTTTGAATTTTCTGGTGATACTTGACGCGCTAAGTATCGAATTTGTGTTTTATCACGAGGGTTTTTGAAATAAATAATATAGTTTGAATTCAAAGAAATGTCTCTTTGACCTTTACCTTGGTGGAATAAATTTTGTGTAATGTAGAATACACTTAAGTTTCTATGATGGCTACCTTTAGTAAAAATATCAACAATTCTACCATCAGATTCTCTCATAAGATCATCGATAATTACAAGGTTTGCCTCCTTTCCATCAAACATACTTAGATCCGGTATACCTTGATAATAGTTTACGTTTGGTAAATTGTATAAAGGCTGCATTTCATCGAAGCACCAAGTAATTTGACTAAACTCTTTGTTGCATATCTCTTTAATATGTTGAATAAACTTTGTAACGAATATAGATTTGCCACAACCACTTGGACCTGCAACTATCGCTGTAAACGGATGAATAAATTGGAACATTTTTAATACACGTGTAGATTCTTAGAGGGTATTGAAATGAATAAGACATATTGTTCGAAACACATACATTTATATTTGGATTAATAAAATAATCTTATATAATATGGTGAAAACATTTTTTTTTTTTTACAGAAATTTTATTTATATTACATGGTATAATTATCACAAAATATTGAAAATCTTAAAATTATATAAAAACAATTTTATTTAAATTTACATGGTATTACTATCACAAAATATTTAAAATCTTAAAATTATAAAACAACAATTTTATTTATTTTCTAGGTATTACTATTACAAAATTTATTACAATTGAAAGTGTAGGTATTCCTTAACTTAACTTATAATGACCCCACGCTAATGTGTCAACTTGATTTGGCAAAATATGTCGCTTTGTATCATTATAGGACAAACAGGTTTTGTTTATTTGTTGAGTAAAGATTGTGTGTTTAATCGATTTAAATCTGTACATACTACAAAATAGATTTTTCTTTTCAAAGAGACATGACTTGTAATTTTCAATGTTCATTGTTTTGGTAACACTTTTATTTACACCTTTTGCTTTGGCTATCAATTTATTTTCCACCTCAAACGCATACATTTTCGATCGAAGTCCTACAAATTCTTTCATAATTCTGCCATTATTTTCATCTTTAAAGAAACCTATCTTTTTTTTATTTAGTCTTGGAAAACAAAATATATTATCAGAAGCATAATCAGATGTATCAAATCGTGTAGCAAGGTCTGGTTTAATATCTTCATAAAAATTGGCTGTAAAAATTTGATATATTAAACTGTCAGTGTCGGTGTATAATAATTTTGTTTTATTGTTGAATTTGTTTAACATGTAGTTGTAATGAAAATCATACATCAGAGTTTTTGAAATATCTAATATACAAAATCCTAAGTAAATAGGTTTGTTATAAATCAATTTTGTTTTTTGTAACTGTACTGCAACTAAGTTTTCGGAAAAAATTGATAAACTGTGAAATTCTGGCTTTGCAATTAAGTCTTGCACGCCTAAAGTTTTACCTCGATTTTCCCAGTGCGTTAATAATTTAACATTAACTCGTTTTTCAATGTTCTCCATTGTTTTACCGAATACGGCGTTGTTCATTAATTTATAAAAATCTTTCTCAAAATCTGATGTTGCCTTTGTTCTTAATTTCGTATTCAGATCTATATATCTTTCTAACCAAGGACTTTGACGAAACTTTAAAATCCTATGAATTTTAACCAATTTCATACCCATTTCAAGACATTGTTTGAGATTTCTGTAATGAATTTTATATTTGATTTTTTCATTCAGATTTGGAATTAGTTTTTTTTCTTTAGAATTACCTATTAATATATTTTCTGGACACAGTGGCAAGTCCGAATGTAAATCGTGAAGTTCCATGGGGTACTCTAAATCGACTTCTAAAATGAAACCACATTCAGATGTATCTGACACATCAAAATTTGTATCCGTGCTAACCCACTCAAAACTACCTTCTGGAAGAAATTGAGACATAGCCCAACCATAAAGATTGTTAGCATCAAAATATGCAAGATATGACCTAGGTTTTTTCTCATCAAAATCTTCCAAGAATTCATTATTTGCCTTGGCATATCGATTGCTACATTGAGATACACCTCCCCTTATACCTGCCTTAATAAAAGCTACTTTATCAAAGTCTGTTAATAGTTCTAGTTCAATTTTTGTGTATTTCAACATAGCGTCCCAACTCAATCCCGGTGCTGTATAATAGTGAGCAGGATCTAAATCATAAGTTGTAATACAAATATCTCTAAAGTTTTCAAACACATCAGTCAGGAGCAAAACATCAGTTTTTAGGTATAAGTCAGAGTAATTCGACATTTCGCGACAGTTAAAATGTTGCCAAACATCCTGAGCACGATGATAATCATCAACAGAAACACTTGAATCGGTTAGTGAACTGTAAAACTGATCTTTGCTGGGGAGAGTTGTTAATTTTAAACAGTCATATGATGTCATAAATTCGTAAGGGTATATGCCCTTCTTTCTAAGACGAATAAAGTCTTCATCCCTAGGGAAATTTCTTTTAAGTGTGTGGAATTGTTCATCATTGAGATTCTTAGCTAATTGATCAAGACTGCATGGTAGGAATTTAAAAGAATCTACAAATCTTAAATTGACTCTCCGGTTGTTTATGGTTAATATCTTTGAAAAGGATATGTATCTTTCTTTGTTTTGGGGAATTACTTCCACATTACCATCTACAAAATTTAATGCATGAACAATGAAATGTGCATCATAGTGACTGAGATTATGAAGGAATACTGGAATGTATTGTGGTGTTTGAAATTTAGTCACACATACTTCATGTGCAACTCCTTTGAAATCACCCGTGTACCAATCAAAATAGTGAACGTTTTCCTCTTTCAAATCGGTCTCACAAATGTAACATTTTTTTGAATTGTTAATTTTATTCTCATCTTTAGTTGATAGTGGTTTGGGTAGTTTTTGAAAGCTATTTTTACAATATATATTTTTTAAATCTTCATATAAACGTTTCATAAAAACTTGTGCGCAGTCCGGCCCACTGTACGTTTCATATTTTGATAAGCTATCATCAAAGGAACATTTTATGTAATAACCAAAGCTATAAACTTCATGTTTATTAACGTTGTTAGTATACGACTTAGACGGGTCATTAGGACATGATTTTATCGGGTTTAAGAATGCTTCAAAATCAGCATACACAACAAAAGGTATTTTTAACTTTCTTTGAAATTTATCAAATTTTAATTTATCGTTAGATACCGACTGTCCAAACCAATCTTTCGATGTTTTTAGATCACTTGGAAGTTCAGTAGATATGTGAGAGCAATCATGTTGTTGGTGGTTAGCCAACCTCTCTTCTGTGGGAAAGTGAAGTAAACATCCATCACAGATATTAATTTTATGATCGTGATTTGAAATTTGTTTTCCGACTAAGCGTGCCAAGTTTTTAATAAAACAATAATGGTTATTTGCACCATTGTGTATGCACAATAGATTTATGTGTTTGCTTTTACGAGATTTCGTCATAAACAGTGGGCCCACCACATTATGTGCTTTTGTTTCTTTGTTTAATTCCAAACCAAAGACATTTATACTGATATTGTTTAACTTTTCAACTTTCGGTATGTCACTCAATTTAACTGGGAAAGATACGCCGTTGAATTTAAGGTTATTGAAATGTATGCTGTAAGATGATACACGATCTGCGTTTTTAGTTACGGGATATAACGCTGAGAGTAATGCCCATTTAAAACATAAATTATCTTTATTTTTTACATTAATTATGGCTTTTTTAACTTTAATGTCAGGGGGTAAATCAATATATGAAGATCCCCGTAGGGGGTTAAATTTGTTTACATTCATATCGATACATTTGATTTGTTTGAGACTCCAGCCACTATCTTTTTTCTCGAAAGCACTAATTTTATTTGTTAGAGTGTCACATAAAGATGAAAAGAATATATTTAAGTCGTCTCCTTGAAAAATTATATAATTACTGGTTTGAAAATCAAATGAATTTGTAATATTTTTAGTTTGTTGTACAAAATCGGCATTCAAAATAAAATTTGTTTTAAAAATTTTGTGTTTATTAATGGATTCTTCAATCAAAAGTAATATATCATTTTTTATGGAATTCAAAAATAATTCTGGTGTTTCAAATACCAATTCTGATGAGGGATCCCTTTTACTATTAATTTTATATGTTATGATTCTTTGTCCAAAAGCAGTTTCAACAACGGAAACATTTGGCAAAGAGTTGTGTAATTTGAAAAGATTATTTTTATGTATGTTACTTTTTAAATGATTTGAGAAATATCTCCTACTAACTAACATCTGACATGTGCTACAATTTACCTTATCACTAGCGGAGGGTCTAGATGATGAAGTTGAAGGTCCTTCTTCAATTCTTGGTCTCTTCGTAGGTGTTGTTTCTGATACTTGAATACTCCGAGCTCTTTTGAGACCACCACCAATCTGATGTGTTGATTGACTGTAATAAAAAAATAAAATATGTTTAAAATAAATCCTACAGATATATGTTTATTTTATATATGGTAAATTAAATGTTCATGCAACTTACTTTAAGGTAATTTCAACCTCAGCACAGATTTTATAGAGCTCCGCATCGTAATATGAATTACTCAATTCACATCTTTTTTCTATCTCTTCACAAAGCTCGTACATAATAATATCAACATCTTCATTGAGTGCCGAATTGAAGAAAGTGCTGATGCAAACTTCGCCACTTTGTTCCATGTTGTTTGAGGAAACAGACGGTAGATCTAACATCGATGGTTCCACGTTTCGAAATGATGCGCCTTTGAAATTTACACTACATATTTATATGGAGCCTAACTAGTTAAAAAATGGTTTAGTATCTTAGTAACTACAGCGAACAATGGAATACAATTAACAAATTCTTTTTAGTTATTAGTAAATTAGTAAGTACAGCGAACAATGGATTACAATTAACAAATTATTTTTAGTTATTAGTAAATGAATATTTCCTACAACTGTCCGTTTCTGAAATTTCTTTCGTTATTTGATAGATAACATTTTTACTATCAACAAAGTTATTATTTTTTATGTCTGTGTAGTATTTTACTTTGACATCAGCATATTTCCAGTGTTGTTGTTGAGGAATTTTCGACAACTTTTTTAGATCATAAATTTCAATTTTTATTAGATGGCTTGAATTAATATTATCATCAGCATTTGTTGATATATATGTTATTCCCCCCTCTGCATTAGACCTAGCAACTGTGGACGATTGCTTTTTCTTCTTTATCGGTGATGGATTTTCAAAGAGCTCATCCAAATTATCCGATGATGTGGTCATTGTCTTTCTTTTCATTTCTTTTTTAGGTGTTTCTTTGATGGTTAGGTCATCATCCGGTGGGGTGAGTGGGTAATAATAATGTTTGTATGTATTTTCTTCGACATCGAATGAGTTCTGTAACAATTTACATTAAAGTTGTATAGGAGCCAACTAATTAATTGATGAAATAAAAAAATATAAAAAACTGTGACCATCTAATGAATTGATTAAATAAAACCGTAAACTTACCTCCATTGTGCAGTTCTGAAGATTGAAGATTTTAGATCACTTTCACAACACTCTATATGAAACTGAGTTCACAAACTAATGAATACTGTAGCTTCCAAGTTCTTATTGTTCACTTTTATACCCAAATAGTAGCCCCCACCGTCACCGTCTGTTATAGTTAAGTGTTTTTTTCTTTACAGAAAGGACGGAAGTTGATAATTCAAATTCTTTGACAATGGAATTCGTCCGATAAAAGCTTGTCTCAACTTTATGTTATCTGTGAATAAAAGGTTTCATTTACTATCACGTTAAGTGGTTTTTTGTGCAGAAAGGGGCGGATGTCGATTACTCAAATTCTTTGTTAATGGAATTCGTCACTTTCGTTTCATAAAGATAAAGTCATGTCTGAACTTGTACGCTGTGATGTTATCTGTGAGCAAAGGCGAACATAGATAACTATGGTAGTTGCGTTGACATTGGCCAGTTGAGTGGACGTTCGTTAAGAAAATAATCATGAATCCAGACTACATGATTGTAGATTTACAAGGATTTAAAGTTTCGCAAAATGTGTTCGTGATAAAGGAGTTTGCACTAGCTACAGAAGATTACACCCAAGTGTTCTTGATAAAACCGCCATACCCATATGGCAATTTGACAGACGCAGAAAAGAAAAACGTTTCTTTCCTAGAAAGACGACATGGATATTATTGGAGTTCCGGTTTCATTGACTATCGTGAGTTTAAACGAGTGATTATACCAATTTTAACAAATAAAAAAATTTTAGTTAAAGGTAGGGAAAAAATAAAGTGGCTACAAAGTGTTTGTAATAACTGCAGTGTGATAGATGTTGGTGAAAAAGGTTGCCCCAATTTATTACGATTATATAAACTGTATTATAATGACAGAAGTGCATCAAATTGTTTGTACCATGAAAACCATTGTGCATTAAGAAATGTCATTTTACTGAAGAAATGGTTCATTGATAATAATATGTGTGTATTTAAATTGTTTGATTAAGGATACATTACAAACCTATTTCATCTCTCGCCGATGATGGCCCCATCGAATTTCAAGTACCAGGAACCGGTGATGACTACATAGATTTGTCTCATACTTTGATTCATATTAAAGCAAAGATACTAAACCAAGACTCAACAAAACTGATAGCTACAACGACAGCAGCACCAATAAACAATTGGTTACATTCATTATTTAGTCAGCTCGATGTTTATTTGAATCAAAAACTTGTGTCTCCACCAAATAATACATACGCCTATCGTGCTTACATGGAAACATTGTTGAATTATGCTCCTGCATCAAAAGAATCTCATCTAACATGCAGTCTTTGGTATGAAGATACAGCTGGGAAAATGGACTCAACCGATGAGAAAAATGAAGGGTTCACTAAAAGACATGAATTAACAGCCGAAAGTAAAGAAATTGAAATGATTGGGCATCTGCATGGTGATATATTCAACCAAGAAAAGTTTTTAATTAATGGTGTTGAGATGTCTGTTAAATTAGTTCGTTCCAGAGAAACATTCAACTTAATGGCTTCTTCAGATGATTTAAAATTGAAAGTGTGTATTACTGATGCAACGCTTATTGTCCGTAGAGCACGAATCAATCCAACAGTTTTACTTGCACATCAAAAAGTCTTAGCCTAAGTTAAAGTTTTGACAATTCCATCGGGAGTTCAGGGAAAAACACTAGATAACATTTTTCTAGGACAAGTACCTAAAAGATGCATAATAGGATTTGTTAATAACGCAGCCTTTAATGGCAAACTCACAAAAAATCCATTTAATTTTGAAAATCACAATTTTAATACATTTTCTTTATATATTGATGGACAACAAATACCTTCCAAAGCTTTACAACCATCATTCGAGAATAATATTTACACTTCAGCTTATCACACATTATTCTCTGGAACGGGTATACATTTCCTTAACGAAGGTAATGGCATATCTAGGGAACAATATGCACAAGGTTATTGTCTATTAGCTTTTGACTTAACACCCGATCTATCAGCTAGCTCATCAGGCCATTGGAATCTTATAAAACATGGAAGCGTGAGATTGGAAGTTCGTTTTGAATCAGCACTTTCGCAAACCATCAACTGTATTGTTTATGCTGAGTTCGATAATGTTATTGAAATTGATAAAAACCGTAATGTTACAGTAGACTATAGTAGCTAAAACATCAATTTCGTTGACTATCGCGTTAAGTGTATGTTAGGTTAGGTTAGTATTTTATTATTATAGTTTTAAGTTTTCATTGTTATGGTTATGTTGTTGTTTTAAGTATTCATTGTAATAGTTTTAAGCTTTTTAATTGAATAAACCCATAATTTTCAGCATATCCTTGTATTTATTCCATGACCTCAGCAGACTTGAAATACCAAGTCAATACCTTAAATTATACACTTGCATCTGATAAGTTGGATAGTTAACAGTTAGCGATGCGGCGGACGATTCAGTGACCATTATGAACACAATAGATATCCAGAAACATTTGTGCAAAATTCATCCAAGCTTACAATTTAATGTGTATGCTGCCAACCGATTGCCAATATACAGTCATACTCCAACATACATAATAAGCAATTTAGACCCTGATACAAAGCCTGGATCTCATTGGATAGCAATACACATTGATGACAGCGGGGTTGGGCAATATTTTGATTCTTATGGTCGACCGCCAACAGGTTACCACAGATCATTTTTAAAGAGGAATTCCCGACAATGGCAATTTAATAGCGATAGGTTACAAAATGATTTAACATCCGTATGCGGTGAATATTGTTTGTTGTATCTGTACTATAAATTCAATGGTAATAAAATGTCTGATTTTATACGAATATTCGATACTAATACACTGTACAATGATATATTACTTCATGATATGTTTAAATGCTTTTTTTGATTAATAAAGATTTATAAAATAACCAAGATTTATCATTTCAAACAGATGCATTGTTAGGAACAAGAGACCCTCATTAACAACAATGACAAACCCTCATTAGCGCCGAGCGTGATGTAATTACGTTATCTAATGAGCGCTAATCCTGAAACCTATCTCGGGAACCGTAAGAGATATCAAAACGGGGATTGCACAGATCGATCGGGCATGTCTGAAAACCCCCAAAACGATACCAAACTTTTTTTTTTTTTTTTTTTTTTTTTTTTAGGCGACGATGGCCGACGCGACGAATGAGCTTTTTTTTTTTTTTTTTTTGGCGTGAGCTCAAACCGGCGAATACCTACTACTATATTCATTAAGATATCAATCTACTCATTTATGTCGAGTACAAATCTTAATTTATGTAGTCAGCGTATTGTCTGGGAGCAGTTTGACGTGGTCATATAATTTAAATATTAATATTTAATAATTGTGTTCTATTTATGAATGTTATGTCATAGAACCTACTCCCAAGATACAACCTAATATTTTTTTCAGACTTGGTTGTTTTATTCCTTCATTGATGATAAGCATGTGATAATTGGTATGAAAATTCCCAGAGGTTCAAACCGTGGTCTGAATGTGTACACTTTGACTGCATTTAACCTCTGTTTTATTTATAATTTAAAATTGTAGGTAGCTACACTCTAAGTATTTATTACTTAACCTTGGGCGTATTTTTGAAGATTAGTAGATCATCTCATACTATTCCTATAGAGATCTCTAAAAATTGAAATTGCAAATGATCTACAAACCATTTCCAATTGAACTGTTACAAACAGGATATTTGTAATGGCTACCCACTATTGTAAATGGGCCAAAAAATATTATCAATGGTAATTGAACTATTTAATTATCAATCTAAATACTATTTTAATATGCAATTAATTATTTTTTAGAGCTACGATTGTACGGAGAAAAATACTTTTAATATTACGACATCATTTTATTAATTCATTGCTTAAATCTTAATCAGTTCATATTCACTTGAGGAATACAGGAGCTGTGTATGCCGCGGAAAGTGGGGACGTGTAAGCGGCATATGGGGCAGCATAAGCGGCGTACGGGGAGTAGGCGCTGTAAGCCGCGGCAACGGGGGCGGTGTACGCTGCGGTGTAAGCTGCAGCAACGGGGGCGGTGTACGCTGCGGTGTAAGCCGCGGCTACGGGGGCTGTGTAAGCCGCGGCAACGGGCGCAGCAACCACGGGAGCTGAGTAGGCGATGGAGTGGATTCCAGGCTTGGCGGCAGCGAGGGCCAGGAAGGCGGCGAAGATCATCTGTTAAAAAATACATTTAATAAGTTATGACTTTGGCTACATAAAAAGCGCATATGGTCTTCACAGAGCTAGGAAGATCTGACCTCATTTCACCCTTGGTGTTAGGTTTTAATTTGAAAGGGAGATGAACTTTTTGCCATTTACCGAGGTAGGCCCAGCCTCCCAAATATATTTATTATATTTCCCAAAAATTTAAGCTTATCAGTTTGCATAACCTTGAAGACTCACAATTAGATACGAGTAGTGTAATAAAGAACATTCGTACATGTGGCGAAAAATATGACATTGCAAAGTACTAGTTGACACATCCCAAAAGGCCGTCCTTATTTCAAAACAATGGTATGTTTTTTAGCCTCGGTATGCAAACCTATGATGTATGCGTTCACAATTATTGTGAGTTCACCTTGTATTATTCACAATAAGTGATTGATTATGCAAAGTATTTTGAGGTCGTAAACTTTGAGCTTAGATTCTTTATATCCTAAATGTAGGTATCCTGTGTAATGTTAATCTTTTAATCCAATTGCTATTAGTAGTTACATGTTTAGTTTATTTACCAGTTTGTACATATTGAAGGGTTGGTTGTTGTTTGTTGGAGACGAGATAAGTGAATGGTGCTTTGGGAACCGAAGCCCTCACTATAAATAGTAGTGTGCGTACGTTCGAATGAAATTTCACGACAATACGAGGGTTTGCTAACTTACGTATCAAGTCCAACAGTGTTCCGAATTCAAGATAACCATCAGCCATGAGTTTATGCTATAGTGAACAATTCAATCAAATTTTAATTAATATATTAGTACGCAAAGGTAGTTGTGAAGATTTTATTAACAAGGACTTTAAAATGAAATACGTTTATCCCTTAAAATGTAATGATAACACGTGATTGTATAGGAAATTACTTGGTTAATGTACTTTTTAATGTTTTCTTGGTTCACCTGCGCATACGGCGGTCACATCAGCATGCAGGATGCGCGGTTTGGATTGCGTCAGAGGTCAGCGCGCGCGTGCCCGCCGTACTTTATAATGGTGTTGCTGCAACCCTGGAGGTCAATGTGCCTATTTAAACTGGACGACTTGTACTGATTGCCCATGATTGTCCTGCTCTTGTCATTGTTACAGAATCCAGTGCAGAATTTTGTACTTTTGACATTTCGACGATGCACTGCGAGGGCGATTCGACTTACACTCAAAGTCCGAAAAGGCTATCTTCGAAATTTGCCCCGGACGGGAATAGAACTTGCAACCACCCAGTACGCGCACGGCTGCGTGGCCTACTCTAAAACCAATAGACCAAACCGTCGTCGACGTCGTATGTTACGAGTATATCGCGGTTTTAACTGCAATAAGTCAATGATGACTTATTGCAGTTAAAAGCGCATGACAACAATAAGCGCAGCTAAATTGATGTATAGTTTAGCAATATAAAACATACTAGCTTCTACCCGCGACTTCATCTGCGCAGACTTCGATTATTTATTATCGTTACAAATTACTAGCGGCCCGTCCTGGCTTCGCACGGGTTTATAATATAGCCTATGTTACTCAGACTAGACTCTAATATGTAGCTGTAATAATAATGTAGCTTTCTAACAGCGAAAGGATTTTTTTACTACTAATTAGTTTACCTATTCGTTACATACCGAAAATACAAATCTTTCCTCTTTATAATATTAGTATAGATAGGTATAGATAGCCTATATGTTATTCTGATATATACCTACACAATAATGATTTAAAATGTTATAAAAATCTCTTTAGTAGTTTTTGCATGAAATATTAACAAACATCCGTTCATACTCACAAAGTTTCACCTTTATAATATTAGTAGGAAGTAGAATAGGAAGTAGGGTAATCAGCTTCATGCCTCACAAATCAGCTGTGGTTATTGACCCGATCTGCTGATGTTAAACGTGAAGTTGTCGTTTGTTCCACCGCGTCAGAAGGTGCGTAGTCGCCCTAGATATTAATGTTGGGTACTGACGTGACGTAATCAGTTTATTATGTAGATACGTTCGATACCTGCATCACGGTTCCAACATAAAAAAATAGAATGAGGATACACTACCACTAACATCTTTATGGCTAACGTTGTATACCTTTTAAATTAATTTATAGAATCAGTAACCCCAGCGTGCATGTATTACGTAACTATAGTCTAGTCTTGGCAAATATGCGACGCTTACCAGGTGATACCTTTAAGAAATTTAACGGAAATAAATTAATCATAGAAGAAAAGCGAACTCCCTCCCTGCCAGTGGAGAGTTTGTCTGTCATACGTCATGGAATCTGACATTTTTTGTAGTACATAGGTACATAACTAGTTGGGCACTGTTATGGTAGTAAGAGTGTTCAGTGTGGAAGAGAGAGAAATAGAGATATAAGAGATGGAGGTTAGTGGAAGAGATAGAGAGCGTATAACTTTAAACGCATGACGTAACTTCTAGGCTTCTGTCTGACGTGCAGATGTTTTTCTACACTGCGTTACAAGTGGTAACTAGAGGATTCATCCGCCATCTTTATCACTGTCATTATCCATTTTTATTTATAATGTGTATTTATTGAATTTGTCCTTGCTATTAATTACTTGACATTGGCGAAATACTCGCGCTAGTCGCAGGTGAAGCCATTCCTCATCTTATTCCATTAAATTTCATCATTTCACTCATTTCGTAAAAAAGTAAGTAGTAACTAATGTTTTTTTCTTATTATTATTTGAGCGTCGGCACCATTATTTGAAAACCAACTAGAGTGATGGGACTAGTTCCACCACGTGCCCTATCTATTTTTCAGGTTATTGCAGGTGTTAGATCACCCGTAATGACTGACAATGCAAGTGATAGTCTAAATCGATTTTATAAAGATTTCTTTTTTTTATATACTAAATCATCTTAATTTTAATTTTTAATTTTACTGCATCAAACAGAAACTGCAATGTTGAATCTCTACGGGGAAAAGTATCACGTATGCCGTATGTATAGGTATGTCTCTGTACTTCGACGTAGCCCGTATTTATTTGCTCGTTAGCTTAGAGTGCTAAACAAAAGTGGGTGACTAGTGAGTCACCCACTTTTGTTTCAGTGTTTTCAAGCCTTTCGAAGGCCTTAATTTATATTATATTTTAGACTACTTCAATCATTTACCTAGATCCTAGATGGAACTTGGATTAAATTGTGGACCTAATTTTCCCCAATTTTATTAAGTTCTACTTAATTGAATATTAAGACTGTAAGGCTATTATTTAATATGATTATATTCCAGCTGAAAAGGAGTTTTGATGAAATAAAAAAAATGAAATGCCAATGATATTATTTATTTTCTAAATCACTTTGCGATATTCGGTTTATTATTTGAGGTTTTCAGCGCAGCAGGTAGGCAGAGTAAGGTGAAGCGTAGGGGTACGCGGAGTACGCAGCGACGGGAGCTGTGTACGCGGAGTAGGCGAGCGGCGCGGTGTACGCGGCCGAGAGGGGTGCGGTGTACGCCGCCGCCACGGGCGCCGTGTACGCGCTGTACAGCACGCCAGGCTTAGCCTTAGGCTCAGGGGTGGCCGCGGCCAGAGCCAGGAAGCAAGCGAATACGAACTGAAAAAGAAATGTAGTTATTAGAACACCATAAAAACAACAATCTGATATTTAAATAAATCAGCATTCTTTGTCTTGTTCTAAGTTGGTGCTTTTCAGGTTATACTCACTAGTTTGTACATTTTGGTGGTTTGTTTGTATGTTATCACGGTGCTGATGCTGAATGATATCAAGTCTTCATATGCTGCGAACTTTATAGTAATTTACGAAGGACGATCGCGTGCCAGCTGAGGTTAATCGTGCCGGTCGGCGGCGGCGACGCGTACGCGGAATATCTGATTAGTTTGCCCTCAAACAGAAAGAGTCGATGGGGAATACTCTCTGTTTCGTTGAGCAGAATAAATGAAATCATTTCAAACTCGAGCTAGAGTAGTAATTGACCGTAAATTTTGAACCGCTTATCTATAACGCCGAACAATTAACAAATACAGGATGTTTCAGAAGTCCGAAATAACATTTTGATGTTTGCATCAGTACCGGGTACACAACATTTGCATGTTCCGTTTTGTGAATATTGGTAGTTGCCTCTCAAAGTGTAATTTACACTGCGGAATAGGATTATAGATGTACCCAAAGGCCAGAACATGATAGCATTGACAAATATTCAAAGGTTTTTGTTTCAGAAACTATGATAGTTAGGTATAATCTGTCTTCCGTAAGGATCCAGATATGAGCTACCGTATATGCACCTACAATATTATTTCAGCCTGGATTATACAGCCTGCATAGTCATAAAATATCATAATATTCTTAAAATCATAGGTAATAAAGCTCTACCAAATTGGATCTAAAATATACTTATAAAAGTTACAAGAACCAACTTCAAGGAAATCCTCGTGTGTAATCTAGTACCTATCTGTTTGACTATTTAATAACTCAACTTATTACTATATATTTTTCTACCCAATACCAGCGTAACAATAATATGTCCTCAATTGTATATTGAAAAAAAATCACGTTGTCGCATTTGAGGTAAATTTATCGAATTAATTTCAATAGGTTACCAACGCACGCATACCTATGCGTATCATGCTGACCTGGGTGATGATACGCGAGGTTGCGATATTGTCCTTCTTCACACACTATAAAGTCAAATGCTGGTGTTGTTATCGTATCATTCAGCTCAGAAGCTCAGTGTAAACAACAATAAAAATGTTCAAACTAGTGAGTAGTCATATAAAATTGTTTGCAATTTAGAGTTCATATGAAAAAAAAATACATATTAGAATACTAATAAATTAGTCGATACCAGGGAACTATGTAATCCATGATCGTTACGTCTTAATTTACTCTAACATTTTCTTTCCTTTTTCAGTTCGTATTCGCTTGCTTCCTGGCGCTGGCCGCGGCCACCCCTGAGCCTAAGGCTAAGCCCGGCGTGTTGTACAGCGCGTACACGGCGCCCGTGGCGGCGGCGTACACCGCACCCCTCGCGGCCGCGTACACCGCGCCGCTCGCCTACTCTGCGTACACCGCTCCCGTTGCCGCATACTCCGCGTACACTTACGCTTCACCCTACTCCGCTTACCTGCTGCGCTGAAATCTTCGATATTGTAATGGCCAACGAAAATTATGTAAAATAAATTAATATGTTATGATAGCAACACTGGTTTTTACATTTTATGTATAGATTACCTACAATATATCCTATCAATCTATCTCCTAAATTTATAATCCATTTACAGTGGCATTGTAGAACACTTTTGCATTGAAAAATGCATTACTAGGTGGTTGGAGATGTATTTTTTGTATAAATTTGGGCACTAGCCTGAGACTGAAAGTTAATAAAAAAAAATCATCAAAATAGTTTACACAACGAATTACTGTGCAGCCCAAACTAGGCATTGCCTGTATTTTGGGTTTTGTGTTATAATTATTTGGGAAGTGAATATAAAGGTAATGTTTTTTTGGGAGCTAGCTTTGTCAAAGTATACCTTTGCCGGTATTTGGGTGCGACCTCAGCCTACCCCTTTAGAAAATATATAAACCTACGATGGCCATATAAAATATTTTTTTGGATACCAGCAATTTATTATTATCACCTATCAATACACAGTAAAGCTCGGGGCACACTAGGGCATCAAAACTCATGTCTGCCATTACGTGCGTGGCTTTAACCACAGAAATTCAGACATATGTAAATTGACACAGAGTTTGTTTTGGTATTGGCTACTATTTTTACGCACGCGTCTTGAAGCCCGTGTGTGTGCGGGCCCTAATCTTATTATTTCTAACTGACGCTTGTGTATAGAACCTAGGCAAGTAAGTAGGGTTTTTTATTTGCAGGGAAAACAATAAATATTTACGGAAATATAACTAAAAAAGAAAAAAATACGAAAGAGAGATTACGCAAAGGAAATATAATAAAAGAGGAAAAATACGAAAGATTCAGGAAATTTATTTTCTTCATTTTATAATACAGATGTGCTTAGTGCACGATGTGAGTGCTATAAGCGGAGTAAGAAGTGATGGGCGCCGTGTATGTGGTAATGGGCGCGGTGTAAGCGGTGTACGTCACTGGCACGGGGGCGCTGTGCACGGCGGCGATGGGTGCGGTGTACGCTAGCGGCACGGCACTGTGCACTGCAGCGACCGGCGCAGTGTGGTACGCCACATATTGGGGCTTGGGTGCAGCCGTCACTAGCACTACAATGCAAGTGAAGAAAAACTGGAACAATATGGATATCAAATAACTATTACCAATCTATAGTTAGGACGCTTTCACAGAAATTGTATTAATGGCCAGGGCGAGTTTATATATTACGAGTATACTACTTACTAACAACTCACGATGTTACGTGAGGATCATATTGGATCATATTTTGATTTTTATAATAAATTTGTTGATTCACATTGATTTCTTTACTAAATATATTACAATATATTCCTATTATATCACACTGTGTAATAATTATTTGTCTCTGTTTTCATCCGTAACCTTTAATTTTACCGTGGGCCTTAAAGATCCGTTTCAGTCATAAAGTTAGTTTCAGTCGCTTTTACACTGTTTACTTTCAGAGGTATAGAATAAATAGTGGTTGTTCGAAAGAAACGAGAAAATAAGTTTTCCGATCCCTCAGATCATATGGATCATATGGAGTTAATATGGGTGTAAATTATGTCAATATTTGCAAGGACGAAACAAAATGACGCTTCATATAATAAAAAATGAATAAAGATTTGGTCATGATAGTAAAATTATCTTACCAATTTGAACATCTTTAAAAGTGGTTATCACTGTAGTATTCCCGATGTGAATGATACCTTCGCCGCCCGATGCGAGCTTTATATAAGGGTGCACTAAAAATAGACAAAATATTATTTACCTAATGCTACCGATAATATCCACCTATTCATCTTCACACGAGACTTGTTGCTCTGGCAGGTTTTTTTTCTTTCATAGCTGCTAATTAGCATTAGGTGACTTATTGAGGAATTAGGGTTTAGTTGGATGACGCATGTATTTTGGATATTACACCTAAATTAGTAAAACAGAATCAAAATCAGAATTGTTTTATTCACGTAAACCATACAGGCACATACGAATCGCCAAAAAAAACTATCTCTACCACCATGCGGAATGCATTTCCTATGGAGAAGAATAGGCAAGACAACAAAAACGAAAACAAGCATGAAAATATTCGTGGATATGAAATACAACGATTTATTACAATACAATATATTTAATACATGGCGTTATTTATAGACACGTTCGAAATTTCCGGACTACGGATGGAGGGTGATCAAAGCGTAAATCCATTGCACAACAGTTCGGGAGCCTAACTACCTCCTATCTATAGTATTGTGTAATAGTAATAGTAATGTGTATAAGGTTATGTATCTATTAAGTCTATTCATCTATTCAGTAAAAACCTGAAAGTTGAAAACATCATAACAAGACTAACCAGCGTAAAGGAGCAGTTGTTCAGTTGCAAGTATACGAAATTTTACTAATACTTCTCCCACTAATAAGTAAAATTCTACTTTTATTCACTTTGCTGTCGACAGTTTTGACTCAGTCGTCACAGTGTCGACCAATATTACATTTGTATAAGACTTTAGACTGTTTTTAATCTTATGTTATCACGATAGGTTATCTGATTGAAATAAATTGTAACTACGTTATTATGTATATTATATGTAAATCTACTAAAACATATCTATGTACTTAATTAAATATTCATATACTTCTCGAATACCTTATAAAGTGGAATTTATTCGATATAAATTATCGAATAAAGATTGTTACTTCTTGGTTAAGGTAAATGCAGGCCAGATGCGTCGGCATGTCTAGTCCTCGCACTCAATGTTGCGTATACGCGTCCTTCCTCGTTCACTATAAAGCACAATGCTGCCGATGCTTTGATATCATTCAGCTGCACAGTAGCTCACTGACAACAAACAATCAACATGTTCAAACTAGTAAGTTTCAGACCAATGCGTAAAATAAAGGATAATATTTGTGTATTAATTCAAAACTTCCACAAGTTGGATGACAAAAGTGATAAAAAGTGACCGATTTAAAATGTGAAGTCGCTTGTAATGCAGAAAATATACTTCGTTGACTAAATTATCTATTTTATATTTCAGTTCGTATTCGCTTGCTTCCTGGCTCTGGCCGCGGCCACCCCTGAGCCTAAGGCAAAGCCTGGCGTGCTGTACAGTGCGTACACGGCGCCCGTGGCAGCGGCGTACACCGCACCCCTCTCGGCCGCGTACACCGCACCGCTCGCCTACTCTGCGTATACCGCTCCCGTCGCCGCGTACTCCGCGTACTCATATGCCTCGCCCTACTCCGCTTACCTGTTGCGCTGAATTTAACAAATTAAAATAAGAAACTGCAATAAATGACAACTTAATACATTTTATTTTTCTTTAAATGACCTATACTTCGTAGGAGTTAATTCCAGCATGTGTCTCATATAACAAGGGGACGATTATTAATAGTTATTAATAATCGATTATTTATAACAGTTATTACTAATTGTCCAACACGTAGGCATAGGCCGTGAGGTAGTCGTGCACTAAAGTGTACCCACTTTTTATCCATATTGTTTTGATTCCAAATGTCCCAATTTAAAATGAATAATAACCAAATTATAAACTGCCGATATATGAGGCCCACCCTTCTATGTAAGGGTAATTTGGGCTAGTCAGTCTCTTACTACTCCAGAGTCATTATAAGCTGTGCGTTTTGACGAACATCACACTGCTACTGAAATACGTGCGATGATTAACTTCACCATTCCGCATAGTGATAACTAGCTATTTCAGCTTCACAAATGTAATGCTACACGTAATAGTCTGAGCTTTGAACTTGCACCGCGTTATCTAAGTGAGCGTTTTACTCATATGGCTCCTTATGGTTTTGTGATTATGATTTATTACAAATTATAGTAAACCGATAATATACATTATTGTTTTCTTATATTTTCGCGAATACTATACATTGAAATAAAACTATATAATATAATAAATATAATATAATAAACGTCGGGAAAATAAAATAGTAAATAAACGCGATAGAATCCGTAAAATAGTTTTATTTCAATAAACATTATTCTTAAAATAAACACTATTTGGCACCAACATGTGATTTACTCATATTTAGTGATGAAAAAAGTTTGGTACCTACTAAAATTGGGTGTTGATCAACCATGTCAACAACTAAGAACATACAATCGAAATTTAGCTTTTGTAATGAGTCTTATTAAGTTACAAATAAATGCATTTTTAATAACATATACTGTGTTTTTGAAAATAATTCTTTATCTTATTAGTTAAGACGTCCGAAATAATACTTTAAGTTCTAGGTAAACAACTGAATGATATAAAAATTCGATCGGAATTTGGAAATTACTTTTTAATTATTCTTGCCGCCTATTTAAAAATCCTATGTAACAGTCTTATATAATATTTTCAAGTTCTATTTCATGAAAATTTATAGACGCTCTTGTGGATAGGTTTGTATGTGTGCCTTAAGGCCACAACGCGATACTTGTGACAATTACTCAAAGGTCTGTCTGTGACTCAGAAACTATGCATTGTAGTAAATATGCATAGTTTGTCTTCACTAAGGATCTACATAATAAGCTAACATGTATGTACCTTAAATGTTATTTCAGACTTACACCCCGTAAAATAACATGTTGGTCTTTTTAGGATTCCGTACCCAAAAGGTAAAACGGGAACCCTATTACCGAGACTTCACTGTCCGTCCGTCCGTCCGTCTGTCACCAGGCTGTATCTCATGAACCGTGATAGTTAGAGAGTTAAAATTTTCACAGATGATGTATTTCTGTTGCCGCTATAACAACAAATACTAGAACACAGAATAAAATAAATATTTAAGGGGGCTCCGATACAACAAACGTGTTTTTTTTTGCAGTTTTTATAGATAATGGTACGGAACCCTTCGTGCGCGAGTCTGACTCGCACTTGGCCGGTTTTTTATTTAAAAAAAATCATGCATATTCATATTATTAAACAGATTTTGCAATGAACTTTACACTTAGCAGTTAGATATTTATAATACCTATAAAACTACACCTAATATCAATTTATTTGATCAATTCTAATGAGATTAAAAAAAATAGTGGATCAAAAAATGCCTTCATCCAAACACTGCCTGTGTGGTCACAAATTAAATACCGATCTCGTGTAATTCCATTGTTTTCGATACATTTTGGAAAGGATATTTTTTAAATTTATTCCGATGATAAACATACCCAGGAGTGAGCCAACTGGCCAAGGCTTCAGGCCAAAATTGCATCTGGCCATTATATTTCTGACTAGATAGAATATATCACGGGATATAAGAAATACGACTGAGCTTTTTTTTTTGGGACTAAGCCCGCCACACATTCCCATCACTGTTACTCCTGTAAGCCAGGATCGACAGCGGTGTCCATTGAAAACACCGAGGTTTGATCCTCGGCGAGTCCCGGGGAAAAGCTAAATTGTCATGGAACCCGCACGAATTTAATCGAAAAAGGTGTAGGAGGAGTTGGAAGAAAAATGTCAAGACTTGACTTCCTGACTTCCCTCCATTGCAAAGCGGGAGACAAAAATAACTATATTGGCCGAATTGCCACAGAAATAAAGTACCCATTATAAAATACGACTGAGCTGTGAATTATTTAGCTGTCGTTTCTCTATTGCATGAATTATTAGTTACTAAACTATATCCTAATTGAAGCTCATCCAGAGCATAAAACTATAATAAAATAGCAACTTAAATGCAAGTTGAAGAAGGTTATAATGACCACTTGCAACACTGTACGAGTTAAAGGCTGAAACACTAACCCCCAAATTTACAGAAAGTTATTTAATCTATTTACTATTATTTCCAAAGCAGTTTTGTTTATAATCCTGGCAGTTTTGTTTATAATTGTAAATGCCTATTATTTTTAATTAATTGGTCAGTATGTTGATTTATCAGTTTTTGCAATTGCATATGATAAAGTACTAGTTATTGGACAGGGGTGATTGATAAATAAAAAAGTGAGTTCTTATATATTTGTCATTTATTGCAGTTTCTTATTTTAAGTTGTTAATTTCAGCGCAGCAGGTAAGTGGAGTAAGGCGAGGCGTAGGGGTACGCGGAGTATGCGGCGACGGGAGCGGTGTACGCGGAGTAGGCGAGCGGCGCGGTGTACGCGGCCGAGAGGGGCGCAGCATACGCCGCCGCCACGGGTGCCGTGTACGCGCTGTACAACACGCCGGGCTTAGCTTTTGGCTCAGGGGTGGCCGCAGCCAGCGCCAGGAAGCAAGCGAATACGAACTGAAATATAAAATAGATAATTGAGTCAATGAAGTATATTTTCTGCATTGCCACTTCTTCATTTAAAGTTTTCCTATAAGTTATATCACACCACTGATACAAGCGATACCACATTTTTAATTAGTCACTTGTTTTACATCAGACTTGATAATGCACAAATATTTTCTTTTCTTCAACACTGATCTGAAACTCACCAGTTTGAACATGTTGATTGTTTGTTGTCAGTGAGCTATTGTACAGCTGAATGATATCAAAGCATCGGCAGCATTGTGCTTTATAGTGAACGAGGAAGGACGCGTATACGCAACATTGCGTTGCGGCGGCCAAACATGCGCGGCATGCTCCAAGGTGGCTATGAGGAATAAACTATATAAATGTATGCATGTTAATAGGTTTAAATTTAATTAAGATGTGTAGACAATAAACTGAGCTTGTAACTTGGCTGATTGGAAAATTTTATAAGAATTATAAAAGTCACTGGCATTACTGCAACTTAGATTCAAATATTTTATTAAACTATTCGTAACATAATTGACTTGTAATGTTGTTGTTGTAACAGAAAATAGATCAGCATCAACAGCACCATTACCTATTGTCGTAAAAAAATGTGTCAGATATGAATGAATCAGATACTCTTGGACTTGTTGTACCCTACAGTTTTACACACAATCATTTTGAAGAATAATGAGCGGAACCACGGGGAAACCTTATGATAGAGCTTAGGAGTTTCTTGCCCATTCTTCTCCATAGGAAATGCATTCCGAATGGGTTGTAGAGATACTATTATTATGATTTATTGACGATTCATAAGTAACATTGATAAAAAAATCCGATTCTGATTCTGAAAGATGAAACCGATAAGAGTTAGGAATAGTTCTCCATGCCACCAACTTTCATAATTCATAAATAAATTCGCTGGTTAACACATATTCATCGTATGATCCCAAACTACGCAAAGTCTTCTACGAGTACTATACAATGGCCTTGGGGCGATCCCAGTTACACCCAACCGAGGACAAGTCCTGAAAAGGCATCGGACCCGAAACCACCCGATGCAGTGAGTCTAGCTGCTCACGCTCAAACCAATAGACCAAGCCGTCGTCATAATAAGATAAAGATATGCAGATTATCGTCATCGTGAGTAGGGACCGTTATGCTTTCGCAATGCATGCTGGTGCGATCCCGCGGCGCCCCGCTACAGGCTGGTTGGTGTACCGTCGGTTTTTATCAAAGGTGTTGTCCGCTCTCATGGCGTTGCTGCTCCTGAGAATGTATTACTCGCAATCCTTACTATTTATAATTTTGAAAAGAGTAACCATTGAGTTTCTTACCGGCTCTTCTCAGTGGAAGCAGCACCGAACCGGTGGTAGAATCTGACTATTTGTAAGTGCTTTTTTTTCGTGCCTACACGAATAAAACATTTTTGATTTTGATTTTTTGATTTTATTGGGTATACGGCCTTCTGCCGGAACTCCCACATAACCTTGCTACTTCCCCTGAGGTGGCAAGGTATCTATAAATGATTTTCCGACGTTAAATAAAAATTGTCGTTATGCTGGCGCCTTCCCACTTTGGCAAGAATAGCAATCTATAAAATCAAAGCATTTCTATAAATCGTTACTTTAATGTTTATAGGAATGTCGTAAGTCACGTGATGTACTCGTTGTCAGCTAATATCAATAGGTAATTATCATTGTTTGCTTTATACTGGTATTATACCATAACTTGTAGAAACAGTAAATTATCATCTTGGCAAGTACTGATGCGTATATTAACGTTTTCAGACTACTCAAAAACACTGTATTATTAATTTGATTATACATATGCAGCCCTAGTTTCACTACGGATTCGATGGGACATGTAGAGGTGAATCGAAGACGAATTACATAGGTTAGTCTGTAAAAATGCGTCCACTAGCGATAAGGTGAGTTCTTCTTGTCGTTAACCTATTATAATTAGTCTTTCACTTTGAAATGGTTGAAAGTTAACAATATTTTTCTAACTCCTATCATTTGTTACGAGTAAAAATTTGTCCGAGTTTCAAGAAAACATGGCCTTTCTCTGAGACTTATCCAGTTTTAAATCTTTTCATCTTCATTTGACATATATGTAGATATTGGCTTACAATAGAAAAAGTTATAGAAGCAAATAATTAGGGCTTAGTTTAAAAAAATTGGCGAGAGTCCAACAAAATTAATTTCATAAAAAATATGCGCAATTTGTCAGTGCGCCTGTGCCTAACCCTTCGGAGAGTACTGGCGCGATGATGTATATTAACTAAAAAAGCGTGCATCAATTAGTAGTCTTGGAAATTTATTTCACAGGGTCTATTATTTTGACCTAATGCAAACACTAGGTTTTTCTAAATTCTAGTAGCAGTTATCGAACACATTATTTAATTATTAAATATATTACTGTCGGTAGTATCTTTTTAAAACTTTTTTAATTCTTATGTTTGGCATTATTTCTCTCTCCATAATCTTTACCGGAAGAAATAAAAAATAATATAAAAATTAAATACTACTACTACTACAGCCCTTTTAACGTCCCACTGCTGGGCACGGGCCTCCCCTCTGTGCGAGGGGGATTCAGGCCATAGTCCACCACGCTGGCCCAGTGCGGGTTGGCAGACTTCACACATCTATCGAGAACTAGACAAGTTCCCTCAGACGTGCAGGTTTCCTCACGATGTTTTCCTTCACCGTTTCATAGCAAGTGATAATCTCAGATGAAAATGAGATTCGCACATAAATCCCAGAGGTGCGAGCCGGGGTTTGAACCTGCACACTTTGATTTGCAAGGCGTGCGTTCGACCACTCGGCTACCACTGCCCTTCGGCTACCACTGCCCTAAAAATTAAATACATTCTATTTTTTTTTTCTATTCCAAATGAATATTCTCAGGATCATGGTCTAATCCGACCGCTATTATTAACTTTTGTATTTGAATTTTTGACAGGCTTGCTAAAATAGTAATAGAACTTTCTTCGTCATTTTTAAATGCATCGTCAAAAATGTTTTTCATAAAACACGTGTACGATTCATGGTATGTACGAATATGGGACTAGTTAATATAATACAATATATTATGGCTATGGCTATGGCTATGACTATGGCCTGAATCCCCCTCGCATTGAGAGGAGGCCCGTGCCCAGCAGTGGGACGTTAAAAGGGCTGTAGTAGTAGTAATATAATACAAGGCTTAGAGTAAAAGGTATGGTTCTGAACCTGATAAAAAAATCCAAATAAAATATGGTTTGTCGGTTCGTAATTATAATACTGTATTTATTTCTGTATTTACATCTATTGACTTAGCGTAGTAGATAGGTTGTGTACGGCGATGAGTACGAGTACGTTGAATACGAGTATGGTGCGGCGTAGGTGGAGTATGTGTACGGCGAGGAGAACGCCGCTACTGGGGAGGTGTACGCCGCTACTGGGGAGGTGTACGCCGCCGAGTATGCGATGGGAGCTGGGTACGAACTGAAGTATAGTGCCGGTTTAGGCTCGGGAGCGGCGATGGCCAGCGCCACCAGACAGCTGAACATGAACTGAAACAAAAGATAAACTTATTAAATCGTTAAAACACATTTTCACCTTTAGTCCAACCAACTGTTAGTGCAAGCACAACATAATAATGTGTCATAGAGCTAAAATTCTGGATGCGAATTCATCAGACTGCCTGGATACTTAAGGCCACTTTCACATAGCACCTCGCTATTAGCCCTGAGACTCGCTCGCTATAACCTGTCCCCTATTGTGAACATATTTATTAAAGCTCTTATTCTAAACTTGGTAGGCGGTGCACTGCATTTCACCCACACTTCGTCGATATATTGGTCCTAATGTAATAGAGGAAGAGCCTATCGCCAATAAACCGGGCACATTCGCCCTAATTCTGAGGGAGATTTGGCCACAGTCCACCACGCTTGCCCAGAGCGGTTTGGTGAACTTTACACGCCCTTCTAAGACGTGCAGGTTTTCTCACGACGTTTTCCTTTACCGTTAAACTTTCGTTGTTATCAACAAAACGTTTTAATTACACATGAAGACCCGTGGATATTTAACATTATAAATTCTGGTTAACCTGATTTATAAATAATCGTGAACTTTAAAATTCACTTCGAATTCACTTCACTTTATACATTTAAACTTTGTTGTATCGATCCAGGAATTCGCCAATTCCTTTGCAAATTTCAATAATTGTAAACAAAAATTTAGCTTACCAGTTTGAACATTTTAAATGGGTTGTTATCGTCGAGCTACTGTTAAGCTAAATGATGCCTAGTCACCGGTTAAGCCGTCTTTATACTAAGTGACAAGGCCAGGACACGTGGTGTTTTCTGAGGATGCTCGCCCCAAAACGTCGTTCATTATGAATTACGATAGTCTTATTCACACTTGTCGCTGAGCTATTTACTGACATGTTTGCACGTTCTTCAGAACACAATTAGGGTAATGTGTTTCAGAAGTCCGACATAAAACTCTCACATAATATATGCCTTCTTCTTTTTTACGAAATGAATGAGATGACGAATTTAATAGAATAAGGTGAGGAGTGGCTCCACAAATTTGAATTAAATCTGTAACGCGACTACGAAATTAATATATACTTAAATAAAAAGGAAGGAAAGAAATCGGTTAAAATCGACTTTTAAAAGGTAAAATCAACTCTTCCTATTGTTAAGTCGGTTAAAATGTAGCCTATGTTTATTACCCGGGCCATAATATCGAATCGATTGACACCTTATTCATCAAAATCGGGGGAATGGTTTAGACGCTACGGAGGAACATACGTAAATACAAATATATACTCGTATATATATAAAAAAGACGGCTAATATCCTTCCTTTTGGCTTCGCCGTAGTCGGGATAAGATGGGTCTCGTGTTCAATTTACCTGCGGAATGGAAAAAAAAACGCACGTGCTATCATATTTTATACCCGTGCACTATTTTTAGATAAACTCGCGACGTTCATCACGTTTTCCCTAATTAATTTCAATTTCTACCCGAATCACTTTATTTAGTGCCACCCACACATTTCTACAGGGTGTTTTAGAAGTCCGAAATAATACTTTGAGGTTTGCATGAGTATCGAGTATACAACTGAATGTATTATCTCGAGTTTTATGAAAAATTTTAATGATCTGTTTTGTAAATATTGGTAGCCGCCCTTCGTAAATGTAAGTAATTTACACTGCTTGATGGGATCATGGATGTACCTAAAGACCCGAACTTTACATTTGTGACAAATATTCAATGGTATATAACTCGGAAACTGATAGTTAGGTATCTGTCTTTACTAGGCATCTTTATATGAGCTACGGTATATGTACCCAAAATATTTTTTCGGACTTCTGTTACGTCCTTTATATTAATTAACCTATAAGTATCAATCATTTGTATGTTTGAGGGAACTTTACCAAAGGCCTTACCACTACATCTGCAGCAGTGTTGTTTTAATATTATTTTATATATTTTACAGTTATTGACTAGGTTAACTACTACAGCCCTTTTAACGTCCCACTGCTGATCACGGGCCTCCCCTCAATGCGAGGAGGATTCAGGCCATAGTCCACCATGCTGGCCCGGTGCGGGTTGGCAGACTTCGCACATCTATCGAGAACTAGTCAAGTTCCCCCAGACGTGCAGGTTTCCTCACGATGTTTTCCTTCAGCGTTTCAGATGAATTGATTATATGTAGATTAAGGTGATATATATAAACATATCAGTGGTGTTAGCAAGCATGTCAAGACAAGGCCTCTGTCACGGATTGGCTTGGTCGTTCTCTGTCTTATTTCATACGAAAGAAAGAGATATAAATCAACATATTATGTGACATAACTCTAGTCTTGGCCCTCATGCTACAACTACAGGAGATATTATTGGAAGTTCAAAACACATAAACTCTAGAAAATATGCAAAACTGGTATCTACGTAACTATTCAGAAACAGTAATGAGGAGATTTAAGTCACAGTGGCCTGAAGGACGTTAAGTGTGCGAAAACAATATGGTATCTACATATCCGTAGATATATAGCTGGGTAGCTACACCTTGAGAAATGTTTCCATCACTTCATTTCGTCATGCTCCATTATGAGAATTATCACCAAATTGGAAAGGACGAATTGAATGAACCTAATCATCTCTTATCACCTTGTACTAATTAGTTAGGTGACTGCAACTAAACGGTTTAGTTCAGCTGGGAGAAAATACTATAATAGGGGTGTTATGAACAATATACGGCCGTGTTCACATATCGTTTCGGTGGCATTAAAGCACAGGTATCGAAAATGAAAGTCTTCACTTTTGTGAGTATAAAATGAGTTCCTCTTTTTTAGTCGTTTATAATATTATAAATGTGAAAGTTTGTGAGGATGGATGGATGGGTGTATGTTTGTGACTCTTTTACGCAAAAACTACTGAACGGATTTTGATAAAACGATACTCAATGGGCGAAGGTATAAGATGATGTGATTCTCTATTAAACAGAAAGGCTGCTAATTTCAGAGAAATCAAGTCAATAACGGGGCAATCTGTACTCAAATAACTTTGTATTTTTTTATTTTCAGTTCCTGGTCGTAATCGCTAACATACTGTGTCAGGCTCATGTGATACCGCTGATACAAGGTGGCTATGCGCCGGGACTGTCCAGGTCTGGATACGGCCACATACCACCGTTCAATGGTTTTCGTATGAACGGCATGGATGCTACAGGCTACGGATATTCGAGAATGATGCCTGAAATGGGCTCATTCTCAAGCTATTATGGATAACTTGATGTGATAACCATGTGAAATCAGGCATTGATTGTAACTAAAATCTAAAAAGGAAAAATTTTACATGATTTTAAAAACAATCACGGCTGTTATAAAATTTGACCCTCGTGCTCATTAACGTTAAATATTTCTGGCTTTAGATAAATATTTTTTTGTATATGTCAGTAAATTAAATCTAAACAAAAAATCTTATATAAAAAATATGATTGATTGAATTGTAATTTTTATTTTGATGTTTATAACACTTACGTACCTATAGGATTGACTTTGCGTAAATAAAATGTGTTAATTGGCTTTTTTTCTTCGGATTTTGCTTACTTCCTGTTACATAACGACGGCTTGGGGTCCGATTTTTGTATGATAAGCATCATCTCCATTCGAGATATGTCGAAAAAATACGACCAATTTGACGTTATTGTATCGATATATCTCGAATACAGATTGATATCTATCAAACTAAAATCGGGCCCTTGATCTAGTTTGAGCGTAGTGGGTTTGATACCCGCCAGAAGCTAATTTCTCAATTTGTCCTGGCTAGGTGTAATTTTTGCTTAGTTTGGGAGCATGCCATGAGTATGTTTTTTCAAAAATAAAAACCATTACAACTAACTGCTCTAGGCGTAGGCAGGTACATTATAGATAGAGTTGTCTAGAGACACCGAAAAAAAGTAGGCATCTGTCCGTCTATTAAAACAAGAGCAAAAAAAAACTAAATAAGTAAAGATTAATGCTATATTAAATCGGTTATATTGTTTATCAACGGCGGTAGAAGAAGGAGTAGGCTGAGGGGTAGTATCCGGTGTAGGCAGCGAGGCCCGATGCAGAGGCGTAGGTGTAGGGCGCAGCGTACGCGGCACCGTAGGCGGGCGCGGTGTATGCAGCGCTGTAGGCGGGCGGCGCGTATCCCACACTGTAGACCAATTCCGGCTTGGGTTCGGGCACCGCCGCGGACAGCGCCATCACACATGCGAACACAAACTGAAAAGTATTTTTTATAAAAAATATGTCATCAGAAAACATAGCATACATTTGTATATTGCATCGTTGACGCATTTCGAAAATTCCCCTCCGTCTATACAATGGCATTTTTCGGTACAAAAGCGTTCTACACGAATACTATAACTTTCAATATATTTGGGGGTAAATAAGTTGGTATAATACTAGTCTAAGTACCAGTACTGATAATTAGTTGAGATGTATAAGGCTATATTAATATTAAAGTAATGTGGTTTCACCTTAACCTGTAGCTAAATGCTATACTTTGTAAAAAATATCATCTACTATATTGCAAATTCTTAAAAGATTATTATTTTATGTAAATTATTGGATAGGGTACAGCATTTATATATAGGCCTTTACGTACCCAAGTATTTACCTTTGTATAAAATGAATACAAAAGTACTAGATACCGGGTACATAGAATAGGTAACTATCTAGTAACATATTTTTTCATAAATTAAGAGCATTTGCCTGATTTATGTCTCTACTAAAGGTGCAGCCACACATGAACACAACAAAGAATAATAAAATTTACAGGATGTATTTTTTAAATAATTTTTACACACTTTTTTTTTATTTCCAAATACGATTTATAATTGGTTTTTCTCCTCGTGTGTCCTGACTTGAAATGAATAATTTAAATACAGTATTTGGGTTGAAATATGATTTCATTCAATTGTGATACTCAACATAGTTAATAATTAGATGTTTGTACTTACCAGGTATTTGAACATATTTGGCAAAAAATTAAAACAACGGAAACAAATTAAATGAAGAGCAGACGTGCGTATGGTGTCCTGTGATGTGTCTGCGATCGTTTTATATATTTCCTTATGTCATCCTAGGCGTGAATAAATAGCCTCGGCGTGCCTGACTGGAATAACAAATAGTGTGCGCCATTCAAAATTCGAACATTCCTTGTCGGTGCCTGAGTTCGTATATATACATTATGAACTACTGTGAAAATCTATTTGTTCCGTCAAAAAACACTGAATCCGTCACGCCGTCTGCCGATTTCAAATAGACCCCGATAGGAGAATAATCGACTTGACGTTCTCATTGATATTCAAAGTGCTGTCGAATAATGAGACATACGTAAATGTAAACTAAGCAACTAGGTACCTAGTTATGTGAGATTTTAAATAGAATAAGTAACTTGGCCAGTAACACGTCTCAGCAGCTTCGTGAATATCTACAGGAAAACTATATTATTTTATAGACATTATTAACCTTATTACACTTACAATTTTTAGAATAAAAGTGTACTGTAAATTAATCAATAGTGTCTATAAAATTGGTTCATTTAATTTGTTGACGTCTTTATCAGTTAAATCCTTTAGTTAAAATATAAAATTATTTTATTTCCAGCCTACGTTATACCTTACAAAACACTTTTATTCTGGAAAGTGTGGACTAAACTAGGCAATACTGTGTTTTTGAGAGCCACTGTTACTCCGGTAACCCAGGATCTACAGCGGTATCCAATGAAGACGTTATGACCCATGATGATTTTCGGGTCAAAGATAAATAGTTAAAACCCGCACACGTTTTAACTAAAGAAAGGCAAGCAGTTTAATATATGAGTAAATTATATAGTTTCCACCATTGCAAATAGGGAGAAAATAAATTATAATCTGAATCGTAACACAAACAAATAAATGAAACTGACCGATACAGTAGCGACGGGGGCGTCAAAAACAACTCTTATTAAGTCACACTGGGGCGTCAACACTCGAACGTTAAAATTGTTATTAATACCAAAACGAACTTTGTATCTACAGGATGTTTCAGAAGTCCAAAATAATACTTTGACCTTTGCATCAGTATCGAGTATGCAACTGAATGGTATAAAAATTTAATGGAAATTCGACCATGTTTTTCCAACTTTTTTTCGTCGTCAATTTCTATAACTCGTTGTATCTCGAGTCCTATGTAAAATTTGCATATTCTGTTTTGAGTATATTGGTAGCCGCCCCTCATAAGTGTAGTTTACACTGCTGAATAAGGTTATAAATGTACCTAAAGGTACCTTAAGGCCAGAACACAATACCTGTCACAAGTATTCAAGGGTCTATAACTCTGAAACAATGATAGTCAGGTATAAACTGTCTGCACTAAGCATCCACATATGAGCTACCGTATTTGTACCCAAAGTATTATTTCGGACTTCTGATACACCCTGTATATGGACAAAAAATAATTTCTGTGGTCAAAGCCTCAACCGCACGCGTCAAAATTCGCTCACGCTGTCAGTGCCATTTAGTCTAAGAATGTACTTTGTCTATGAGTCAATACAGTTTTTTTAGCATGTCAAAAAATATACGCGCGATCATCGACGCCCCGGTGTGCGAGAGACTTTACAGGTAGGTACATGAGATTGAGTACGCGTTAAAATCAAAATTAATGCTTTCACGAGTTAATCGTAACTCACATGGAAATCTGCGAAATGAAATCCATGATTAAAACGTTAACACCGTACAACATGTTAATTAAATAGTGACGATTAGTTTAAGTACCCATATAAGTCGGAATTTCATCAGTCTGGTCTGATTATTACATTACGATGTTACCGAAATTCGTGAGTTTACACTTTCGTTATACATATTATAGTTTGTTCGACACTCATGGGTCTGGCTATACAGGTTTGCTCAAAATCAGTTTTCCTTTGATTTCGACATAAGTGTGATATAAATCTATTTACGAGGTAGTTTATATAGTTGCTTAGTGAATAAGAACTTTATTACTATTAGTTGTGACCGCGGTGTTGTTATAGTCTATAACCTTCCTATTGTTTGTCACAACTATTGTGTTCATGGCCTTACGGGTCATACGTAAGCCATCAATACTGCAGTTTTTAATAAATTGCTCTCATATTTCAGTTATTTTTCCTGTTGTTTTCATGGGTGATCGCTGCTAGTGCAGTGGAGGCGCACAAGAGAGTCGCGGTGAAGGCTCTCGTTATCGGCAGGAGGCACATACCACGGCTCATTATACCAGCCCGAACCACAGTTATTTAAAAAAAAAAACAATTATTAAGTTCAAAGGCCTTGTAACCTTAAGACAAAATTACTACCTATATATAAAGTGACAGAAAAAAACAATACTACCCAATCGAACGAAAAGACTCCTTAAATCGGATTCAAAGAACCATGTTTTTAAACTTGAACGTAGTAGCATTAAATAACCTTTGTAATTTCACACCTAATATGAGGTATGTACTTAAGTATCTACAATAAAAGTTACATTAACTACTTTGAAGATCCGAGTTCAATTGTTTTATTTACCTTACTTTTATCTAAAACCATGGATTTTACCACCACCTCTTAAAGTATTGTTGTTTCAATATTAACTGTAAATTTTTGACAGATTTGATTTTGACACTGAGTTAACTGTCAAAGACTGAAAGTAATATTAAAAACATTCTGCAAGATAGGTGTTGGTAAGTTAGGTGCTCTATGTGCGTCCTTGAACTACTAAATTTTACCTGCTGTTGACACCACACAAGGCCGTACGTGATGGTATTAGTAATGTGTCCAGAGAGGATATCTCAGCCAGTTTTCCGGTTGAACTGCCTTATACTGCGTACTAGTACACTTGACCACCAATATAAAAGAGAACTTGATCGATGAGTAGTCATTCCACACACAATCTTGTGATCCTTCGCTACCGATCAAAAGAACAAAACCGCATTCAAAATGTTCAAATACGTAAGTACACTTTATAAACACCTAGCCGACTTGATTTTTTCATTTACGCAAAGAAATTGTTCGAACTGTTTACGTCTTTATCAATTTAAATAAAATTCCTATTGCTTAACTATTTGGACTTAAATATTAAATACTCCTTAAGGGCGTTTAACAGACATATATACTTACCAGTGCAGATCACCTCTGCCTGTTCAGAGTTATAATTACGAGCCTATTGCCCTAGTGTTAGGCACATCCCGCATTGAACTTGGAGATCCAGGCCGCACTCTACCGTCCCGGTCCAATGTGAAGTGCAGTATGTTTATTTAGAAAAAATAAAGCTCCGACTGATTATGATTTCTTGGTATTTCAGCTGTTGTTCGCCGCTCTCCTGGCTTTCGCGTCAGCCAAGCCCAAACCCCTGGTGGTGGAGTACCCAGTGGGAGCGTACACCGCTCCTGTGGCAGCGGCGTACACCGCACCCGTCGCGTACTCCGCGTACAGCTACGCCGCGTACCCGTACTCCGCTTACGAGTACGCAGCCCCTTACACGTATTACGTACGCTGAGTGATTTGAAACTTGCGATATGGATCATCAACGATTGTTTGTGAATGTAATTTTAATTGTATGAGCATTAAAATGTATCCGTCAGTTTAACATGGATCAAACTAAAATGTATTTTTATTGATTATCAAGTTTGATAATACCTAAACTGTTTATATCCCACTTTGGGTTGAGACGCTTCCCTTCAAACGCAATGACTCAAATTTAAATTGAGAGCAACCGAATACTGCCGTCTTGCTCTTACATCATGACGATGAGAAGAATGGCAATACGCATAGTTTATTTTGGTGACAAGAAAATCAGCGCCATTATAAAGATTACGTAACATTATTTATATTTTGTAGGTTATTAGAAGTAATTTTACCTGACTATGGCGACGCCAAAAGGAAGGATCTGCTTTTATTTATGAGATCACCAAATGTGCTCGCTACTTCTTACACGTTATTACAAATTAACATAGTGTTTGACACAGTTAAAGAATTTTCACCACAACAGATTTCATACTTCATAAAATTTAATTCCATCTACGAACCATCTACAATGGCATTTTTCAGTACAAAAGTGTGGTAAAACTTCTATAAAAGTTTCATAAGTTTATTAATTCAGACGTTAGTTTAGATGAGTGTGGGGGTGGTACACCCATACCAACATTTCTTGAATACGCATATAAATGGGTCCAGTACAATGCTCTTAATTGATTAATTTGGCACCATATTATATATTCTGAAAGGTCAATTTAAGCTTTCTTACTTAATAATAACATCATAGGTGGTAACACAATGATACATTGTAATGTTATTATGCCATATTTATTGACTTCTCGTCATTTATTGCGACTCGCCTGTTCATTCACTCCCAAATATAGGTACCTACTTAACCAATTAATTAACTGAACATTTCACAATAATTCATTGTGCTTTTGCCCGTGGGTACAATACTTGGCAATTTCCACACGTTCTCAATGTTACGTACTAACGAAATACCCGCCCTGTCTTTGTGTGTGGCCTTTGCAGAATTTGTATCTATTGTGTAAATATTAAGTAAACGATCACATAATAAGGACTGAGAGGTATCAATAGCTGTATAGCTTTACATTATTTGTATGCTACTCTGTGTGCGTCACACTTTATAACCGTCGAGGCTGTTTCAGGTTGTATAAAACAAAATATCGATAAAATAAATACAATAATATCCAGATCCAGTTTCACCACCAATCCGGGGTCTTTGAGAAGGTTCCAAGCGCCCACGTAAAGAATTATTTTGATTTTGTTTGGCTGTAAATATTTACTTTTTAGGGCTGTTATGAGGTGATAATACTTGCATATTTTCAACAATTATTGACACTCAAAATCGTGAAAATAAAATGTTTAACAAAAAACAAAAACCGACTTCAAAAACCTAGGTGCACTAAAAGCTACAAATAATCTTATAATTCAGTACATTTGGAGTCGGTGCCAATTCATTTGTGTATTTGCCTAGTCTGACGTAGATTGGCACCTACTCCAAATGTACTGAATTAAAAGATTATTTGTAGCTTTCAGGTTATTCAAGTCGATTTTAAATATTTGATAAAAAAAAATTTTTATTAATTAGCTAGTGTTAATGTCACATGATGTTACTCTCTTCCCAACTTCACTTCCAGGAACTTCCGTATCAATTACTAATAACTTATGCATTAATCAATATAAGTAAGGATTGTTCATTTGTAATATTGCCATGACAACCTTACAAACATTCTATACTTTACCTATGGGGATAAACCATAGAGTAACTAGAGTACCCATAACGACTCCACTCTTCGTATACGAAGAGTTATATATATGAAGAGTAGAGCTATAGCTCTGCGGCGATTTTTCCGGCATTGTTGTTATCTCGTGTACCTGTAGTAACTATTTGAACTAAATTTGTGAATTCATGCCATGGCCACCTAGGCTTATATGTCTTGACATAGATTATCTGACGTACGTAAACGTCAAAGTCACGCACAAAATTGGACCTGTCAAATGTTAGGAACAGCTCCCTCTGGATATAACAATGATATGATCAAAACAATGAGTTATTATATCAATTATTTATTCGTACCTAATCCCTTTGTAATCAGATTAAAACAGTACGACCTGCTGCATTTCATTATACCCTAGACATACTAAACAAATATCTAAAATATATAAAATGAGACGTACATTGATATAATATCTTATCTTATCGTAATTGAGTCTAAATTTCATTGCTACGTATAAGCTCATGGGCGGCTCGGTCGGTGCAGCGAAGGATTGTTATCATAATGGGCCTAGTTTAAAATCCGCACTATTGTGATCAAACAGATTCGGTTATTTAGACAGGATTACGTATTTAATTATGAGTTTCATAATCTATTTAAAGTTTCAAAACATACCTTATTACATCATCGTGCTTCAATCTTGAAAACATTATTGGGACCAGCTCGATTATGGCTAGTTATTGAAGTTATTAATAAATTATAATCGTAAGTCGATTAATCAATATTTCGGCCCATTCGGTTGGGCCATGAAACTTTTCTTACACGCGTCTCGGTTTCAGCCTATTACTGATGCCTTTGTCTGCGCGAAATCAACACAGTTGTATAGAAATTTATAGAGAGAAAAGCGTTTGAAGGTTGTTGTATAGTATATGGTGTATTAATGGATACTTAATTTTAATAGTTTTCACGTGACAATGTTTATATTGGATGAGCTTAATGCAGACCACATTTATTTTGCCAGGTAGCGTGATAAGTACCTTACGTAAGTAAATTTGGTTTAGCCTACACGTATGAATTTAATTATACTACTACTAACTCAAAAACATAGAGTTTATTGGATCTATCGAATTCATTACTTCGAAATCTAGTTTAGATAGGTAAGGAATTTATTTCAGGTTGATCTGTAGTTTTCTCATATACTTCAAGATCAAACATGTGAGCCTTTGTCGATAACAGCTCACACCACGTGGAGAATTCTTGAAACCAATCCTACTACGCAGAAATTCCAGTGTGGTGTTTTTCTTTTAACGGTACATAGGTGTACCAGTACTGTTAAAAGAAAAACACCATTTCAATTGTTATTGTAATTATTTACTGAAATACGACTGCTCGTGCAAGGAAAAATTTAATATATTTTTTCGTTATAAAAATGAGATTTTTGTTAAAAAGTTATGCGGTCAATATTTTGGTCACTTTCATGCTAAATAAATGTGATTTTTGTCATCATAATGAACAAGTACCTTTTCGTCGATAAAGACTATGTGCGGTTAATTTAATTTCCAATAGGTAGGTACAATTATATTTTATTCTAATTAAATGCGATAAAAAATGCTGAAAATAAATGCTTTGTCGTACTAGATATACTTTATATTCAAAATATACGAGCAGAAAGTTGAATTCTGCTTGAGCTAGTAGTTGGATTCAGTGTACATAGGCTGGTGGGCTCCCAACACTGGGTGGCTGGTGATTTGATTCTAATCGGAATCAATTTTGGAAATTATACTCCCTTAATTGCGCTGGCTTGGGTACTACCCATATATCCTGAGTCCGTTGTGTCGTACAAATATTTATTTATTATTATATGTTGTTGAGAAGAAAGTGAGAGATCTAGTCATGCCAGTGATGACGGCGCCAGCCATTTAGACTTGTAGTTCGCGTATATGCCGCTCGGCTAATTACACCGAGTGGTAGCATGTTCAATTTGGGCAAAGGCCTTTTCAGAAATTGCCTTGGTAGAGGTGTAACGGGGATCGCCCACGGTAGTCCCCGGTAGATCGTCCCTTAGTTCAAGCGTTGCTTGGTTTGGGATCATACGATGAGGGTGTGTTGTCTGCGGATATTTATTTATTTGTAATTTAATTATGCATGTAGAGTCAGTTAGTCCAAATTATGCAACAGAGGTGTAGGTGAGTCGGCTTCAGCACAGGTAACAATGGGCGTGCCAAATGCAGTCGCTGACGTCCACTGATTTGGCCGCCACGGGATGTTACGTAACAGGCGACCGGTCCTAAAGCTCCTCCTAGATAACACGCGCCTAGAAACGGCAATACCGATACAAAGTATAAATTCCCTCTGAATTCAAAATTTATATTATTATTAGCTCAAATAGGTCAGAATTATATGCAATTTGATAAACTAAAAAAATAAGTCCATTTCAATGCCATGCGTAATACTCTGCTGTAATTATATATTCTGCACAAACCAATTGTATTGCTATCCTCTCCATGGTTGTAATTTATGAGGATGGCAGTAACTTTTTAATCCCATCATATTTAGTTCAGCCGTGATTGGTGTCCAACGAAGTTGGGAACATTATGTACAATTTTAGTGAGGAGTTTAGGAATTTGGTGGCTATCTAGCCACCACAGAGAACCATCTGGTTCTAACAGCCTCTTACTTAATAGTAAATGTATTACGTGTCTATAGCCACTGATTTACTCTAGGTATAATTTGTTACACTACCTTCTTAGTACTTGCGTACCCTATAGATAAGATACCTTACTAGTGGTGCTAAAGTATTTTGGTTGAATTCCATTTATTGATTAGGCCTTCAAATCAGCAACTAAGATGGATGATGATCATGGGTTGCACTTCAACAAGAGCATATTGAATCTAGATGTGAGAAGGTTAGAGAGAAAGGAAAGAACAGCCCTGCCCAGCTGACTGACAACTGAGGAGAGGGAAAAATACATAATTTGCTTGTTCTTACATCTAGTTATGCTCTATAACGATACCCTTTATATAAATGCGTGGCGCGGGAATATGTAATCGCTTACCGTATCTTTTGTTCTGTATTTTGAGGCGTATTGTGTCTATTGAAATGTCTACCACCACCACCGCCACCATAATTAGTTTGAATGTACGCATATTAGCTTTGTTCGCCGCCATGTAAGCTCTAGCGTAACTTACGTAACATTAATTTAAAATATGTCTAAGACTATCTCCTGTCAGTTTAAATTAATACACTTCGCGTTATAGGTATATCGTTAAGGCATATGCTTGCAAAGGTAATAGAAATCGACGTTAACTTGTTGGTATGTGTAACAAAGTCCTAGTGGCTTTTGTACCTTGGTACTTTACTCATCATAAAATACCTTAACGAACTATTCACTACGAGAGGTTTATAGAATACAATTATCATCCTTTTACATAAGCACTATGGAACACTTTTTCTTTAGAGAAAGGTTCTAACGATGACGCCTACATTTTACCATCATCTTCGAAGATAAAACAGTTATTTAAACCTTTGCCTTAGATCGATCTAATGGTTAATAAATATAAAATGTTAAATATGATAATATCAAAATGTAGTGTCACGTTTCGTTCCACGCTAAAAGAAGTCACATTTAAAAAAGTGACGATACTTGATGGCTGGCAATGTCACGTGGCGTGCCGAGCGCCGCGTGTTTCGGCTTCGGATCGACAAATTACATTTTGTTAATTGGTTATTTATAACCAATGTCATAATTAAAATATTATTTTAAATCTGCATCGTTTCGTCGCTCAATAAAGTATTTTCACAAGGGGTTGCACTTAGATTATTAAATATGACCCGATATATTTGAACTGGTATAGGTATTTCAACATTTAATCGTATGCCTACTTACCTACATAAATAAAAAATAAAAGTGAACCGTTAATTTATTGTAAAAGTCATGATCGATACCCACTAAAAATGCTATTGTAGGGGGTTTGTACCAACATGTCTATTATCGACATGTCTACAAATGTGTGTGTTAATCTTTCTATATATAATACCTACCAAATGAAAAACTATTTAATTATGGTAGATTTTGACTACTATTAGCGAAATCAATGTTAAAAACAGTGTTGTTATACCTACTAAAGCGATGTAACTGCATAATTTAGACTAAAATATTTTCGATATTAATGTTGGATTTAAATAGATAGGTAGTAACTGAATTACAAACCTTTCCGCGCAAACAGAGTGAGTTGTGATAAAATATAGTAACGACGTGAATTCCGATGAATCCCGAAGGTAGTGTAACTTGGTATGATGCACGGCACGCACCCGCCAATGCCAGAGGCTTCGGAAGAAGCACGGTTGCGCCATACCGGCCAACTATATAACCTGCTGTATCACTGACCATCAGCACGAGTCCTGTTCTTGCAGTACAAACAACAAACATCAAGATGATGAAATTCGTAAGTGGTTTTTATTATAACAAAGTTAATTTGAAAAATTTCATTCACTAGATCAAGGATAAAGTTTCAATTTTTTTTTAAATGTATACACACATCCGGTGTCCGAGTTATGATTGATTATAAATATTCATCTAATAACATACGCACTCTACCTTTGATAGCAAAGATATGTATTTGTATGTTAAGGGCATAACTGACTAGCTGTTCGCCCCGACTAAATACATACTTGCGCGCAAAGTAAAATTATTTCTTAGCAGACGCCTAGAGAGAGAGCGGAGAGAGAGAGTCTGTCACATATAAAGTTTATAAGCCCTTGTGATTCAGTTCAGAGATTCTGTGATAATATTTTTTCTCCTTTCAGATTGCCGTCCTCGCCGCACTGGTCGCCATCTCCGCGGCGAAACCCCTAGTCTACAGCGCTCCTTTGGTCGCCGCTCCCTCCGCGGTCGTCACCGCGACCAGCTCGCAGTACTACCATAGGATCAACAGCGGACTGGCTGCGTACGTCGCTGCTCCCGCTGCGTATGCTGCTGCCCCTGTGGTCGCTGCTTCCCCTTACTTAGCTGCCCCTTATGTGGCTGCTCCTGCACCCCTACTTGCCGTTTAGACTACCGGACCTTGAATTGGAAATGCAAATTAATGTGATATTACGAGTACTGCAATAATTGTTGACTGATAAAAAAATATTTTATGAAGTTTTAATGTCTATTTTTATATAAGGCTAACATACCTATCCACTTATCTTTTATCAAGCAAAGTCAAAGTCAAATAATTTGTTTTGTATACGGGGCGCTTACAAATTGTCAAGTCTACATTTATTTTACCTATTATGCTAGATACCTACTACCGACTCGAAGCGCGCGCTCGACTGAGAGTAAGAATCTAAGTTAGCTAATTATTCTTTTAAATTTAGCGATATCCAGTTCCGAAATCATAAATGATTTTGTATTTTAATTAAAGTAGGATATCCTAACATACTGAATATCAATATTTTTTTAAAAATAATTTTAATGACATCAGCTTTATGCATACTAATTAATTTAAAAGATATTAATAAACCCATAATTGGATTTACTTGGTTTCAAAAACTAAAAATTTCATACGTAAATTTTTTTAAACTAAAAATTTCGTACACAATGACAAAATTTAAGACAAAATATCATGTCTTAGTAACTATCAGTAACTATCTGATTGACAAAACAACACTTAAATTATTTTTGATTGGTCCACGCCTGTGCAAAGTACCTTCGCAACAAATTGCAACTGATATTGATATCAACAAAAGTAGTCAGGCACAATTTTTATTGTCTTACGTTTACCTGTAGGTATCTACGTACCACATAGTGTAGAGCAGATATAAGGATGATCTATACTAAATATAATTTTTATTTCTCTACCCTTGCATTTATATTGTCTTTGAATGTACTGTAAATAAAAGACATTTTCAAAATATGGTCTCGATAAGGTTTAATTAATATAGTCGTCTACAAAATTGGTAGAAAATAAACCCTATTTTGACTAACGGTGAATCTTATAGAATGATATCTTTTTTATTCTTCTATTTTATGTTGGACATGTTTGTATACTTGTAATCGATTATTGATTCTCCTCCGGTAAAGCTGTAAAGGCAACCTCACGGCCAACAGCGTAGTGCATTAAAAAAAAGGTTTATGAAGTCGCTTTCAAATCCAGCTTTGAAAAGTGTGTAGGAAAGGTTTGAATTTTAATAAATTAATACATTGATAGATTGATTTTTTATGTAGGTATCCTTACTGACCAGTAGGCTTGACCTGACCGTGTTTTATCCCTTTCAATTGTCAGATTTGTCGAGAAAACGATGTCACTTTTTGTACTGGACATGGCTCGGTGTGACGTCATTTTCTCGACAAATCTGACAGTTGACAGAGATAAAAAGTATGTCTACACGGTCATGCTAAAGGTGCTTGACCCCGATTTTCGTTTGATAGACATCAACTCTATTCGAGATATGTCGAAAAAATACGACCAATTTGACGTTTTGTTTCGACATATCTCTAATAGAGATTGATGTCAGACCTACAGGTAGTTTGCCGATTAATTCGACGTCCAAAATAAGTATCAGGGGGTATGTGCTCAAACTGCTAAATGAATCATTCGATGCGACTAATTACCGTGTCCATTCGAATATTGATTAATATTATATTATTCATAGACATCTCTGACTCAAATGAATATTGATGACATCGATATGACATTTAAATAGATTTACGACAACTTTAGATGATTGCCATTTCTATACGAGTTTTATAGATTAGCAGTATTACAAGCAGCGCCCGCGACCTCGCCCTCGTGGAATTTAGGGAAAAGAGTATCCTAAGTTACTCCTTGTAACATGACCAATCTGCCAGTCAAAGATCGGTCCCGCCGTTTGCAAATAGACAAACCGATAGACGGGTAGACAGATAGACAACTTTAAAATTGTGTGTTTGATATAGGTTGGTAGCGTATATACTTTTATATATATGCATTTAGTAAAAAGCTATTATTTTGATGTAACATACAGACACTTCAATTTTATTTATTTGTATAGATGTAGATAGGTAGTTGGTACCAATATAATATTATAAGCTTTTAGTATTATTATCAAGTAGGTTAGAAGGTATGCTAAAAACACAAGGGCAACTATTAACCTTATCACAAGCTTATCACAAAATAAAATAATTAATGCAAAACTGAATAGTAGGAGTAAATAATACTTACTATTGAGATTATATGTATAAAAATACTTACTATTAAGACTTCATCAGATGCACCGACAAGGGCCGAGCACTTAAATTAGAAGAAGAAGAAGATTATACGAAAAAAATATGCAATAATAAGTATGATTATTAAATGGGCAGTATTTTGAGGACTATTGTAGAAACACGTTATAATAATCATAGCAAACTATGAAAAGAGCACCAACGTCATATGACCTGTTGGAAATCGAACCCAGAAGGTCACACAACCATCCGGTACGATAAGCCGAGTGGCTTACACTCAAACTAACGGACCTGCTTCGTCACATATCGAGGGGTAAAAGGTATACATATTTGAAATCATATTCATACTAGCAGTGGTAGCCTCGCGGGTAAGAACGCCCGCCTTGAACGTAAGGGGTGAAATTTTAAATCCCAGGCCCGCTCCTCTGAGACAATTTTCATGTGCGAATGCCATTTTCAACAATGATTACCACTTGTTGAACGGTGAAGGAAAACATCGTGAGGAAACCTGCAGGTCTATAGAAAAGCGTGTGAAGTTCACCAATCCGCACTGGGCCAGTGTGGTGGACTATGGCCCAAGTCTCTTATGTATTGAGGGGGAATGTGTCCGGTATAATGGCAATAGGCTCGCCCCCTATTACATTGGGACCAAAATACATCGGCAAAGTGTGGGCGCACTACAGTGCACCTCTGCCTACCCCTTCGGGGAATACAGGCGTAGGTACAACGCATAGGTATGCTATGGATACCATATCCATAGCATACCTATGCGTTGCATTGTTGAATGTATAACAAAAATATATTGACACTTATGCATTTACAACTTTTAAAATATTAGAAACAAGAATGCTATATCCAATAAGTCCAATAAGAAATAACACTGAGAGAAGAATTAAAGAGATAAATTAGAAAAATAATTGATATAATAAATAGGTAATCTAATTTCAGGAATTAAAGAGTTACCGACTAATATGATTACTTTCAGAATTAACTGACGTACAAAGGGATTAAATACAACTGCCGTAGCCACTATCATATGCATATACATTTTAGCAGTGACATTTTGTCTCGTTAGTGCAAGCCGACTGGCGATTGTATATTTCTGTAGTAAGGAATCAATAGTGGATAATCCCCTCTTTCTGTGACTCTACCATGAGGTAATTGGCACCATACAATTGTACATAGTCGGTAGCGACTATGTACCTAAAAATTTTGCGTCACATATTAATCATACGTTCTTCAGTTGGCCGCTGAAAATATTTTTAAGTAGCAATAAGTAGGTATATATTTAATAGCGAGTATAGAAAATCAAAAAGATGGTACTATATTACCTTTACGGTAGTAGGAAAACGATTAAGGATAATATTGAAATGAGGTAGAAGCGACGACAAAAGAAACGATAAAATCGGACCAATTCTTGATTGAGCATGTCTGTAACAATTATGTAATCGTATGTAGGTTAGTAGGAACAATAAATGGTCAATTATTTTCATTACGAGTACAGCCCGGTACACAGGTACTTTCCAAATGGCCCATCGTTATTATTCCTTCGACGTTTTCAATACGATTTTTGTGGCTATCAAGGTCCGCGTCCTTACCCACTGTAACATTAGGTATTCCGCGACACCCGCCACGTTGCCACACCACGATGCAAAATTTGTTACACCTATATAAAAGCGAGGGCCCAATATTCTAACGCCCGCATTATAATATCAAAAGCGGCCATGAAAGGGGTCCTCAAAATGTTCCAAACGGTATTGTCATGTTTATTATAATTTACTACAAATATGTTTATTGCATTATTGTATTGGACTAACGAAGATTTTTTTGTTTCAGATATTGCTTTTGTCATCAATATGCGGTTTGGCGAGAAGTTCAGGAGTAGGACACGGCCACTCAGCGCCCATAGCACCAATAGCCAATGCACCAGTAGTCACAGCAGCAAGCTCACAGTACTTTGAAAGGACTTTCAACCGGCTTGTGGTACCTCAAGTAGTTGCACCAGTGGCTCCAGTAGCACCTCCACCATTTCAACCGATCTTTCCCATAGCTACTGCCCCAGTTGCCCCTGCCCCACCAGTGTTTGTTGAGCCCGCTAGAACAGTGCCCGTGGCAGTCAACCCTTCGCCACCACAGGAGGCGCCAGTTCAACCGAATATAGCTATAGCTGTTGCCACAGCGCACGCCGCCGCTCCGGTTGCAACGATTCTTCTGCCACCGTACCCCTTCGGGTTTCCACCGACCATTGGTTTTATTCCACCTGAACAGCCTGTAAATGTTCCCGATGAAAACAACAAGGAACCAACGACTCAGTCAACAACTCAAGCTGAAGTAACAACTACAACATTAGAACCTGAGACGACTACGCCGATATCGTCCAGTAGCGATGACAACTTTGTGCAAGCATTGCCTTCGAATGAAAATATAAACTTCAACCAATACGGTCCGCCAACACCGCCTCTGTCAAACAACCCACAGTTTCAACCACAGCCAGAACAACCACGCCCTCAATTTCAACCGCAGCCACAACAACCACGCCCTCAATTTCAACCGCAGTCACAACAACCACGCCCACAATTTCAATCCCAGCCACAACAACCACGCCCGCAATATCAGCCACAACCACAACAACCTCGCCCGCAAATTCAAACACAGCCACAACTACCACGCCCTCAGTTTCAACCGCAAGCTCAACAGCCACACCCGCAATTTCAACTGCAACCGCAGCAACCACATTTACAATATCAACCACAACCACAACAACCTCGCCCGCCATTCCAACAACAGCCACAATATCAACCCTTGCCACGCCCACAATTTAAAGGAAGACCCCAACAATCGTGGCCACAGAATAAAGTGAAGCCACAAAAACTGAAAACTTCCATAGAAGTAGTGCCTGTACCGTTAGCTTACATTGCCCCGCCGTCCGAAAAGCTCCTTCATCATCATCATCATCATCACCACGGTCAAGTGAAAGTTGTGAAACACGTATATTCTTTCGTGCCGGTGTCTAGTTCTAAAATCATTCTGAGAGAGGTACCTGCAAGACTGGTTGCCTACAAAAGTAACGTTAGGGCCAATTTAAAAGATGTTGAACTCACAACTTATAGCCCCATTCCGAGGCCCAACAATAAGCCTCCGAGGCTTTGGTAAATGAATTATAATTAATATAAGTACACTTGTTATTAAACCTGCACTTTGTAAATATGGTTGAGAGTGTCGTAATATAGATATTTATACTTTTGTATCGATGTGTTTTAATTTTATTATCGCCCCCAGTTGCCATAAAGCGAATCTATTGTTTGATGAGTTAGTCCCAACCTAGGTTGCACAACTATTGCGCCGCTTCCAAAACGTGAATACATTGTCAATGACACTAGGCCTATAAGGCAACTCAATGAAAGTGATGTTGAGGACACGATCAGGGGGTATTCCATAAATATTTAATAAAATAGAAACGAATATAAAATATTTATTTATTTATTTAGACTTTAGCACAAAGTTGTACAAAGGCGGACTTAATGCCAAAGGCATTCTCTACCAGTCAACCTTAGGGTGATGCAGAGAAAGGTAGCTGCACTATAAAATATGTTAGAAATAATTTTCAGACATTGATATATAATTTACATACAATACGATACACAAATACCGTGTATAAACGTGATGTCTTCGGTAACGGGAGGCAGCGATTTCTGCCGGCAGTGTCAGGAACACCGCTAAGTGTAACCGTTTTAAAATAAGGATTGTTGTTGTAAAAAGCTCGCTTTGGGCGCTAGGGGTACAGGTTCACAACTCTAAGATTTTCTGTCACTTTTGCGAATGTTAATATAAATAATCATAATCACCTGCTGAATGGTGAAGTTAAACCTCATAAGACTCACCCCCAATCAAATTTGGACCAAAATAAATCAGCGTAATTTCAGCACCTTTCATTTAAATTTCATTAGAATGAAAAAATAACTAAAGAATGTGGAAGTTGCTTAAATTTTAAAATGAGCGCTTATGTAACCATTGCATTTAGTATGCAAGCTAATATACGGAATTTAAAACAGATTTGAATCGACCAGGTGGCATCTACAAGGTCATTATTTATATTAGTTTTGATGTTAGTAGTTTATCACACAACGACAACAAAACATCAGCTAAGATCTAGATACATATGCTTATATAAGACTGAATTGGTGTCTATCCATCAAACATTATATCCGTCTGTCAATACAACAACGTGGGCGTTAGACCATGCTGCATAAAAAACAGTAAACATTGTAAAGCGGCACTGTTTAGTTTTAAAATGGTCTTCAGGAAATAGAGCAGCTTGTAGCTGGCTAGAACATCACCCACCAAAGGGATTAGCATGTCAAGACTAAACCTTTGTCACGAATGGGCTCGCTCACTCCCTTTCTCATTTCATACGAGACAAAGAGACAAGATCAACATACTCCGTGTCATAAGTGTAGTCTTGGTGCACATGACAACTGCAGGAGTATAGTCAGCAAAGTATATCATTTGTTTTCACATGTGTTAACATTTCTTTCGAAAATAACTCTTTTTTTTTTCGTTTGTGGTAATATTTAATTCAAGTGACAGAGACTTTAGAAATTAGAGAGCCAGAAGGCCTCCGACAACGTAGGTTAACCACTAATATCCAGAACATAACCAATGTACTTCCGAAATTCGAAATGTGGTTTAAGAACAAAGATTATTTTCAATACCTACTTAAAAAGTTCGTGTAAGCTTTAGATCGCATGGGACCTCAATATATTATATAGTACCTCCACGTCAAGATCAGGGACTCTAGTAGCTTGAACTACGCAGAATAGCATAACAAGTGCAGTCGTCTTTTTCTTCACATAGGCACTCTTTCTAAGTAGATGGACAGATGAATGAAGGACTCGTATACAAAATATTAAGAGTACTACCTTTTTCCTACTGTCTATAACGAGCTCCTATTTATTTAAATTGAAATATTTTGCACCCAAACCCTATTTTTATAGCAGTGGTAGCCGAGTGGTCGAACGCACGCCTTGCAATCAAAGTGTGCAGATTCAAACCCTGGCTCGCACCTGTATGATTTATGTGCGAATCTCATTTTCAACCGAGATTATCACTTGCTATGAAACGGTGAAGGAAAACATCGTGAGGAAACCTGCACGTCTGAGGGAACTTGTTTAGTGCTCTGTAGATGTGTAAAGTCGGGCAACCCGCACTGGGCCAGTGTGGTGGACTATGGCCTGAATCCCCCTCACATTGAGAGGAGGCCCGTGCCCAGCAGTGGGACGTTAAAAGGGCTGTATTAGTATTAGTAGTAGTAAACCCTATTTTATATTAAGGTAAATATCGAAACATTAAATTAAATTATGTCCAGTATCGTCACAGCAAAAAGCTAGTATTTTATAAAACATACAAAACTGAGTATAATAATAGTTATGAACTCCATATAAGTCTTGGTGAAGGTGACCGCGCTTGTTGCACATTCAGTAAGCGAGGGAAACGAGCTCCTTAGACACATGTATTTAGAGCAGTCTTTATCACATATCGATACAATTTAATAAAAATATCCAAACTACCTACAGTGCCTATATATTAGAGGCCGTTCTACTGAGCGAAATGGAAGATAGGCAACAGTTACCTACACGACGACGGCTTGGTCTAATTCTAATAGTGTGAGCGTAAGCCGCTCAGCTCTCTGCACCTGCTGGTTGAGTGTTCGATTTCCGTCAGCGGTAAAATTCGGAAATTACCTTTTCGGAATTTTAACTGGTCTAAGTATAACTGTGATCGCCCAGATTCTTTTGTATGATACCCATAGTACAAGCTTTGCTTAGTACTTGTGTAGTACTTAGTACTAGTGTTGTCTGGAGATGTTTATATATTTTTATTTATTTGTTGAAGAGATGAACCCGATGAATAATAGATATCAAACGTCGTTGCCGCCAACGTCAACGCTAAATAGGTAGCATGATGACTTTAATCAGTATCAGACTTTTGGAAGTCGAGGTTGTGTAGAAGAAATTGAAGCAGACCTGTAGTCCGCAGTAAGTCAACACAGGATTTTTAAAACTAGCGAATACTAAAACTAACGGTATTACCCCATAGAAAAAGATGAAGAATTATCTTCAACAAAATTTCATTAACACGTTCGCTGCGTTGTGAGGTCACATTGACTCATGGCGAACTTTCATCACAAAGTCAGTCTCTCTATGAGTCAATATTACCTCATGACCCACCAGCTGTAAGTACAATAAAAATCCTTACGCAGCGAACGTGTTAACAGCGAGAGGGAATTTTGACGTGTGTCGCATGGGTGAAAGCTACGCTACGCCAAGAAACAAAGGAAATTCAATGTATAAATATATTGACACAAAGTTCATTTTGGTACTGGCAAACATTATGACGCGCGAGTTTTGACGCCCCAGTTTGCCTGGGTATTAAAATTTGCATATAAGGATTATCATCATTTTGGCGACGGCAGAGATGGTTTTGGTGAATGTCAGATATCCTGGATGTAAGTAAATCAACCGCGTGTGATGCGACGTGGTATCCGCATTTAGTATGCCGCCTGACACGGTGCATTATATTGCGTACAAATTGCGCACATACATACTAAACGCTAGAACATCTATTCCCAAAATAGATCATCATTATATATCACAAATCTTTTTGACATTATTTTCACAGTCGCAAGGATGATAGAACGATCGATTCAATATTCGAATTTGACAAGACTCTTGTTGACTTTAGCGAATTAAAACTTGAAGAATATACTTATTTCATTGTATTGATCATCATAAAAGAAAAGTGGATAGCATGCAGGGCCAAAGAAAATATATTACATCTCATCTTAACATAATCGTCGGATGCAATTAACGATAAGGGATCTCAATTTTTTAAGAGTATGCTTTACGTTCAGAGTACTATGTACTATGTATCGTGGTCGATTTTTGGAGTAGACGCCCAGAATCTTTGTTAATATTAATAATAATAAATATTATTAATAACAATAAATTTATTATTAATAATAATAATAAATTGTTTATTGTTCCTTACGCGACTTAGGTAGCGCTACCTAAATTAAATGTTGATCAAACCACATAGATAAATTATGTTCTAACTTGGATTTCGCTTCAAAAGATGTCACCCAAAAAATATGAATAACGACATACTGTAAATTAAGAATCATAAGTTATAGGTAATTATCTATGTACCTAAATTCCAAAATTTGGAATAAGTGGTCTGTTTATGCCTAAATGTGGTGCCAGGCCCGATACAGTCAGGCCAGCCCCGCTGTCGTAATGACGCCGGCCCCGTGCGTGCCCGGAGTCTAACGAGCCATTGCATACAGTGACGAAACAACGTACAAGGTGAATCTTACATCGCTACCGTATAAAAGCTATTGTCACCAAACTTCGGACATCACACATATCTTCTGTTCTACAGACAGACACACCAAACAACCTCAAGATGATCAAGACTGTAAGTAAAATTATCCTACGGTAGACTTCGCAAATAAAGCTATGTCGTATTTTATTTCTAAGTAGAAGTAAGTCTTTAAAATAGTTAACATTATAATATATTTTACCATTTCAGGTGTTCTTCCTTGCCACCCTCGCCCTGGCCGCTGCCAAACCCAGCGTTGGCCCTGCCGCGCTTGTCGCCGCCCCAGCGCCTTTTTTTGCTGCGCCCGCACCCTTCGTGACTGCCTCCAGCTCTCAATACGTCGCCAGGAACTACAATGGCTTGGTGGCTGCAGCTGCTCCTCTGGTAGCTGCCCCGTACGTGGCCCCCGCTGCTAGGCTGGTAGCGCCCGCTGCAGCCCCGCTGGTGGCAGCCGCCCCCGCGCTGCCCGCATACGCCCGTTATGCGGCACCCTACGTCGCCGCTGCACGTTACGCTGCGGCATCGCCCTACGTCGCTGCTGCACCTTACGCTGCGGCATCGCCCTACGTCGCTGCTGCACCTTACGCTGCGGCTGCACCATACGTCGCTGCTTCACCCTACGTAGCAGCTTCACCCTACGTCGCGTCTTCGCCTTACTTCGCCCCGTCAGCCCCTCTAGTCGCCCTCAAGTGAATAACGACTGATACCTAGATATTATTTTTATACCGAAAAAATAAATATATAGTTACTATTCAATTAATTGATTTTTTTTATACACCTACTCATCGTTTTATAACAATATAAGCAACGCTTGTATATGGGTACCACAAGAGGGTTATCATAGTTACATCAAATTCCAAAAACGCTATCACTGAAATTTGCCGCTGTTGGGAATCGAACTCGTAACCATTCGGTGTAGTGAGCCGAGTGTTCTACGCTCGATCTACTAAACCAAGCAGTAGTAATATTAATTATAAATTATATGCAGGTAGGTACTTACGTTATAATGCGCATACATGTTCACTATAAATAAAAATCACAAATAAATAACTGGTGGTTATCGAACCGCCGCGAGTGAAACTTTAGGGCTAGCACAAACGTCTAGGAGGTTATAATATACTTTTTTTAAAGTTTACTAGATGTACCCACCTACTAGATGTTTGGAATACAAGAAATAAAGCCTATTACTGGAAATCGACTAACACTTGCACCCCCTGCTTCCAATAAGGCTACAACAAGTTCTTTTCATTGATGACTTTATGTGATGTCTATCTGTAGGAAGGCATGACAAACAGTGGATGTCGGCTGAGAAAAGGTTCTCAAGGCCGTTCAGTATCGTTTGTATAGAGCAGAGTTAGGCCCCCCGCACACTAGTGCGTCGAGTCTCACGCGTCAAATATATTGCCAATAGCAAAACAAACTGTGTTAACACATAAAAATATATTATGCAACGAAATGACACTAACAGCGCGAGCGAATTTTGACGCGTGGCGGCGTAACTTTTACAACAGAAATTAAGTTTATCTAAATATTGACATAGAGTTATTTTGGTATTAATAACAAAATTGACGCGTTTCTTTTGACGCCCCAGTGTGAGGCTTTATCCGTGTCAGCGTTATAGCGTGTCAGCTGTGGTAGAGATTTAACATTCGATAATTTCATGCAACTTCATTTTGTGACATTTTGTCGATTCATACATACACTGTAATACGTCGTTCATACGATAAAAATTGCTGAAAAAAATGTGATTCGCATACCGTCTACGCGTCTCTCTAATCTACATATTTGAAAGTACCATTGGGAATACTAACTTGCAACTTTATTATTTGAGCTTCAATTGCTTTCAATATTAATACGTGGGCGTGTATTGCCATCTAAAATATTTAGCCAACAATAACAGACTCGCCCACCTATTTTCCTCTTGTTAACTTTATTAATCTGGCTCAGGAAACATTAAGAAAAAGTTATTCCTTCTAAATCAACTTCTTGTTTATCATATTATTAACATTTGCTACACGCCTCGCTCTAGAAATTAAGCAAGATTAAGTTTAGTAGTAAAGCTCGCGATGAGTTACATAATTATAATCAATGGATTGCTAATATCCTAACAACAAAACCCCAAGTATACAGGAGCGTTAAGACAAGCGCTGCAATTTTTTTGCCAATACCAAAACGTACTCTGTTTCAATATCAATAAAGTTTGAATTTAGAGCCACGCGACTACAAAATTCGCTCGGGTCATATATGACATTTCGTTGATGAATGAGGTTTTGGTATTGGGAAACATCTTGCAGCGCGTGGCGTATTATCCTGATCGCAAGGAGTAACTAATAGTAATATTAATTAAGTAAGGGTTTTAACTAATACATATCGAGGGGTAAAGGGCTATTAGGCGATATTGACTTATACACATATTTGTTATCAGCATTTTTTCTACGTCGAATGAGTAGGTATGCTCTCCTGTAAAGCTTCACCCCACGATATTAAAAAAAAAATTAAGGACAATAGATCATAATATATGGAACCCGTCCCCCGAAATAGTTTATCATAGCGCAGCACTATGAGCAATTGGATTTGGATGCCGAATGTTTTCATTCATATCATGGAGATAAGAGATAAGAAATGTATTATATAATAAATCTCGCGGCGCTCGACCGCAGCGCAGACCGATTATTTATCTATGATTAAAATATAGAATTCGAATTCAGGTTGTATAATTACTGGCTACCCGAGCCTTTGCGCCTTTCTCTGAATTTAAGTAGGTAGCTACTAAAAAAATACTTCAAATCGAGAGATAATATTACGCATTGTTTTTTGAACGAACATGTGACTACGGCCCCTGTTTTTTTTTTTATTTTTAAACAGTTTGTAGGGTTCATACCAAGGCGATTTACTTTTAGGTCATGCAGCTAGAAAATACTACTTGCATGCAGATCGTTTCGGTTTTAAGACTTTTTGATAAGTAGTTCGTTTTGCTATCCTCACAATACATAAGCATTGAAATATTGAATGAGCAAAAAAATTTATTCGACCTAGGTACTAGGTTTATTTATGTTACAACCTACTGCTCCAAATACTCGCTTACACTACAACAATGAATCTCTTGAGAGCTCTTATTAAAAGTCTGCGGAGTCAATCGAGTCATCGCAATACGTGCAGTGAAGAAACGCAACACAAGGTGAATCTTACTCCGCTACCGTATAAAAGGTATTGTCGGCAAACCTCGGACATCACACACATCTTCTATTCAACAGACACAACAAACACCGAACAAGATGTTAAAAATCGTAAGTGTATTAAAACGAAATCAAAACATTTTAGCTCATTACGTCTAACTGGAGTTTTCTTCCGGTATTTTTACTTATTCATTTATCTCTCAGGTATTCTTTGCCGTCCTTACCCTGGCCGCTGCCAAGCCCAGCGTTGGCCCTGCCGCACTTGTCGCTGCCCCCGCGCCCCTGTACGCTGCTCCAGCTCCCTTCGTGACTGCCTCCAGCTCTCAATACGTCTCCAGAAACTACAATGGCTTGGTCGCCGCCGCCGCTCCGCTGGTCGCCGCTGCCGCTCCGGTGGTAGCCGCTGCGTCATACGTGGCTCCTGCGGCTAGGCTGGTTGCGCCTGCTGCAGCTCCCTTGGTGGCTGCTCCCGCGTACGCCCGCTACGCAGCGCCCTATATAGCGGCTTCGCCATACGCTGCGGCTGCGCCCTACGTAGCGGCTTCGCCCTACGCTGCAGCTGCACCTTACGTCGCGGCTTCACCTTACTTCGCCCCATCAGCTCCTCTAGTCGCCCTTAAGTAAATTACGACCTCACCCAAAGATATTTTATACTACAAAATATAGTCAGTACGAACACAAGATACGTTTGTTTATTTTCCAACAAAAAAAATACATATGCGAGCCTTGTTTTCAATATTATTGTGGTATTTTTTGTAGTACAATAAGTACCATTGATACATAATAATAGGTTGGTACAAACTAATCAATAATTGTTGCAAACTTGCTATTGAGTGGAATAATGGCCGGTATAATGTCTCCAATCTTACAGCATCACCGTATAAAACCCATACAATGGTTCGCGCGCACGTTATTTTGCGTGCGTGAGCTCCAACGTGTGGCAAGTTTCAAGGAAGTTTTCCCCCAATCCTTGGCAAAAGTAATTTGGTCAACAACAAAACGTTTTCGTTACATAAAGAAGCCATATGACAAAGGGGAACCATGGAAATTAGGCTGGCCTATTTATGTACATGGCGAACGATGTTATGATACCTATGTACCGGTATTGTTAAGTAAATGATCAATCAAAAAAATCGTTACTTGTACACCTATTTACCAACGAATTATTCAACAAACAAGACATAGGGAGATATGTGTACAACTTTAGAGCTCAGGCTTAACCATGGCTCAGGTCTATCTCGTATTAGGGGAGAATGTGCCCGATATATTGGCGATAGGCTTTCCTCCTATTACGTTGGGCCTGAATACATCTGCATAGTTTGGGCGCACTGCAGTGTACCTCTGCCTACCCTATTGAGGATTATAGGTGTGATTACGATGCAAAAAGTACTGTAATGATAATCTGTAACTCCCCTACCAAAAAAATGTTTTTTTTTTAATTTTGTATTAGTAACTTAGTATTTGATATTTTAATACCGTCCAAACTCATTTTAATCATTTCTTTTGTACTAATCAATCTACCAAATTGCTGTTACTAAAATAGGTCATTCCGACCTTGGCCTCTTTTCAATTCGAAAACATTACAAATAGCGTTCGAACGCTATTTTAAAAAAGCCGCGTCGCATTTAAATCCTCTAATTGTCGCCGCCAGCAATTACAAGCCAGACCCCGCGCACACATCATCAACTCGTCGCCGCCGTCCACGGCACGTGTTGATTGATCCTCCCGACACGATCACCGCCCTCCTCGACCCGGGCGTCGAGAGGGCCACCAACACACCTACACTAGCCTCAAACAGACACCGATCTCGCCGGCGAGGTCGAGGAACCCCCTCTTCCGCTCGTAGGTGCATCTTTGCACCTCTCCCCTCACGGTAACTGCCCAAGCCGAATTCGTGCCCTCTGTGGCCCTCTGTCCCTATTTTCCGCCCTTAAGGCCTTAGTTGAAGTGCACTCTGCATTCGCCACTCCTCCGGTAAAGCTGAAAAGGCCACCTCACGGCCAACAGTGTAAGTCCTTAAAAAAAAAAGGTACTTCGCTAACGTAGCATTTTCACTTTTATTTAACTCCGTTTATAATAAACCTATAGCACAAACTTAAGCTTCTCATCCCATGAGACACGCCTTTAAGAAAATAAATAACCTACGTCGTCTGCTTCGATAAGTAGGCATGACGTAAAACCACCCACTCGGGGTGACGTTAAAAATGTATCTATATCATCAAATCTTGAACAAACCCGAGCACTTGAAAAAAAAAACATGCTAATATAAAAAGTTATTTTATGTTTTATATCGCCGGAGAACATATACTATATGATTTAGCGGTCATCCCTAGTTATAACTAGACAGTGCAAATTTAAAAAAAACCATTTCTGAAATTTTCTACTGTCCTGAATGGAACCCGCAACCATCAAGTGTTGTAACCCGAGCGGCGAACGCTCCAACCACGAGCCCAAGCCGTCTTCATCGTACTAGTATCCCCTTCTGGAAATCATGCTGTCCCTATCATTCTTAGTTATTAAATAATATGTCGTGTGAGTGCTTGGCATAGGCATTAGTATAGACGGGAACACGCTTACGTAGCGCATAAACGATCGTATCATGATTATTTACCAACATGACGCGTTTGTAGAAATTGTTGTACTAAAATCTATAGAAAATACATATTTAAAGTGATCTGCTTATCAATAAGTAATGCCATTAGCGTAGTTAAGTTTACTTTCGGAGAAACGGTTGTAGATAGTCATCCTCGCGGCGGGGGTGGCTAATTTCCAGAGCTGTATTTCTCGGTACGGGCTGACGCGCGCTCCATCTCCTGAATACAAAGTGTTGTATTGATACGCTCAGGCAATCTGCGCGGTTATTCTGATCACTTCGTATGATATCTGGGGCGTCCTTCATTTGTGAACTAATTCCTCATTCGTTTACATATGCGTCTTTAGTTCAGTGAATGTTGAGCAGACTTGGGCAAGAGGCGACACGTGTGTCTTTGATTGGCTATTCCATTGATTTAACATCCATAATTTTGCAAATAATAAATATAGATATAAAAATATAAATTTTATACATCATCATACATCATCACGCCTGTATTCCCCGAAGGGGTAGGCAGAGGTGCACTGTAGTGCGCCCACACTTCGCCGATGTATTTTGGTCCCAATGTAATAGGGGGCGAGCCTATTGCCATTATACCGGGCACATTCCCCCTCAATACGAGGGAGATTTGGGCCATAGTCCACCACGCTGGCCCAGTGCGGGTTGGTGAACTTTACACGCCTTTCTATAGACGTGCAGGTTTCCTCACGATGTTTTCCTTCATCGTTCAGCAAGTGGTAATCATTGTTGAAAATGACATTCGCACATGAAAATTATCTCAGAGGTGCGGGCCTGGGATTTGAACTTGCACCCCTTACGTTCAAGGCGGGCGTTCTTGCCCGCGAGGCTACCACTGCTTGCTATAAATTTTATATTATGCGATTTATTGTTTGGTTTGAATAAAATCTCAGACACGAGCTTTTATTCAACATCCGTTGTAATGGTCAACTTTGCATTCAAATCTATACATCTATATATACATACATACATACATACATACATACATACATACATACAAATAAATAAAATTGGAGTGTCTGTTTGTAATATCAAAATAACACTTTTTTACCAAATGCGTATGAAAGTATATACGATACCTATAACGAAAACGCAATTTTGAATTTTTTTGTCTGTCTGTCTGTCTGTCTGTTTGTTTGAGGTAAACTTCTAAACGGCTGAACCGATTTCAATGGGACTTTCACTGACAGATAGCTGAAGTTCCAGGGCGTAACTTAGGCTACTTTAATTTTAGAAAAAGCATTAGAGTTCCGCGGGAAAAACATAATACCCATATTTCCGGGTAATCTCCCTAAAGTCCACGCGGGCGAAGTCGCGGGCACAGCTAGTGTTTAATAAAATACATTATGATAAAAGCATAGTCGAAATATTCGTAATATGTGGTGTGTTATAATAGTATTAAATTGACATAAACATATAATTTTTAGTAGCTACTACGTATAAATATTAAAATCAGGTATATAATTAAAATAAGAATATACCTAATATTACCAATGCCAATAAGTAGGCCTAATATCGTATTATTTAAACAACTTGAACTGGCTTTTCTATTTCCGATATATCCAACATTAGAATAGTATCTGGAAAATATGCTACCTCCTATCATGAAGGACGAATTGAGCGATACATTTGGGGCAACTTGATCAATTATATCTATATAATCTTATTAAGTAGAAATATGAAGATCAAAAGTAGTATTTCTTATCAATGTCCCACGGTATGAAAAAACATAATTAGGACTCAATTTGGTCTCAAATGACACTTAACCGTGAGGGTGACCGCTAAAATTATATAACAGTCCTATCAATGGTCAGTCGGTCGACATATTAGGCCGCGAGTGGTGTCCATGTTGACACCTAATTGAACATGCGCGAGTCCTGCCTTAGGAAAGTGAAACCGTTAGCTTCCAACATAGACGTAATGCTTGCAACAGTATGAACTATATAACGACATGTGACACATCCATCGGTACATTTCATCGTTGACACTCGAATAATCGAGTCGTGTTATCAATTCACAATGTCTTTCGTAAGATTAGTAAGTATTAGTGACCTGGATGTGGTGAGAATTACAATGAAGGGTTACGCTAAAAGGTATATTTGCCATTGCAGGTCATTTATGCACTCGCCGTCATAGCTAGCAGCAACGCTAGCGGGATCGGTCATGTACTACCAGCAGCTGTGAAGTCATTCCCAATCGTGCGGTACGCTCCGTTCTACAACTTCCCGACGGGTGTGCGATCAATACATGCAGTGGCACCAGCGGCTGCGCAGGCGCCGCTGTTGCCTGCGCCTCTAGCAGCGCCTGTACCAGCACCTTTTGCATTCCGCGCGCCTGCGTTCCCCGCCCCCGCCCCCATCTTTGCTTCACCAGGGCCTGTTTTCCCCGCCTCACCTCCAGCATTCCCTGCCCCAGCTCCAGTATTCCCCGCCCCAGCTCCAGTATTCTCCGCGCCAGCGCCGTTCATCCCGGCACCCGCACCAGTCGTCGCTCCTGCACCATTTATACCAGCGCCAGCGCCTGTTGTCGCTCCTGCTTCGTTTTTCGCACCAGCATTACCTAGACTAGCTCCGTCGGTTCCTGTTTTACCCAGATTTGCACCAGCAGTTCCTGTATTGCCTCGATTTGCTGCACCTCTACCCGTTTTGCCTAGAATAGCTCCGTTACTATCGGGTGTGCCTGCAACGCCCTTATATGCTCGGGCGGTGCCTGCGCTGCCCGCGGTTCCTTTCTCACCCTTCATCAGGCCGGTAGCGGCCCCAGTTCCTGCTCCATGGTTTACCCCCGCTGCTGTGGCGCCAGCTCCTTTAGGATTCGCAAAGACATACGCCCCAGCGTGGAAATGAATATAGTCTATCCTAGTTATTGTTATTTAGTTAATTGTTATTAGTTTTGTGAATATGCCTAGTCAATAACAATTTTTGTACGAACTTTGTAAATAAAATTGTGAAATCTATTAATTTGTGTGAAATCATTTATTTCCTAATAAGTTCACTAATACTCATCAAATTGAGTAACTATCAGGTCACCTTCAATTGATTTCAAAATTACTCTAATAGTTTCAATAATCTCAGCTGGATATAAATAATGCTCATTCCAATCATAAACAAATTATATTTATTAACTACTTGTTATTTAGGTCGAACATACGATCCTACATTAATTTAGATATAATTTCATACTGACCTACAACTTCACCAAAAGTAAAGTTACAATGGGAAGCGCTAATTCACCAAACTAGCTTTAAAAGTTATAACCAAATATTTTTGGTTCATTTCGTAGGTAAGTATTGTTGGGTTCATAGGTCCATAAATGAGAGAACCCACTTTCCAAAAATAGCTTAGTTTTTTTTAGTTTGAAGAGGGCACTAGTGTTTCTTAGTCTAGTGTCTAGCAAAGATTACTTAACTAAATCGAGATCGATGGTAACATAATGTCGTGATAAATGATCAAATTAGAATGATATCCCTGGAAACTATTCAGATTAAACTCAGTGTTGAGTCTTGAATAAAGACTTTTTTATCGTATCAAGTCGTAGCAAGTCTTTGACATTAAAATTCAATTGCTTTTTTGTATCTTCTTTCTAAGAAAATTTTAAGGAATATTTAATCTCGTAAGGGTGAAATACAAAAATACTTACCTATATTGTTAGCTGAACTAAGTACAGAAACTTGGTAGTATACAAGTACTATTAACTATGTTATTTTGTAGGGAGGATTTTATTTTCTTTTAGTATGTTATCGAAGACTAATATGTTGGGGTTTAAAGCAAACTTTCCAACACATTCCTTAGTCTTACTATGGACGTCCGTAAGTGTCTATCAACTAATCCTATCTGGATTTGGTAAACTTCTTTATAGGTAACCCAAAATAAAAGTAGTGAAGTTGTTTACCTATATGAAATTACGAATTTAATTCATTTCATATTTATTTTTACAAAAATATAAAAACATATTACCTAATCTTTGATACAAGTTTTTACACAAGGAAGGTCAGTCAAGTGTTTTCTTTAATCTATCGCACGAAAGCCGGGGCGAGACCCAACGGAGCACGGACTAGGGGAGCACCTGCGGCGTAGGAGTATGGCGCGGCGTACGCGGCAGGGTAGGCTGCTGGACCGGGCAGGGCGTACGGGGCAGCAGCGTAAGGAGCAGGGCCGGCGAGGTACGGGGCAGCAGCTGCGAACGGGGTGGCGTATGGGGCGGCGTATGGGGTGGCGTATGGGGCGGCGTATGGGGCGGCGTAAGGAGCGGCGTGTGGGGCAGCGTATGGGGCCACTAATGGGGCTGCGTAAGGTGCTGCAAGAGGAGCAGCGACGAGAGGGTTGAGTGCCCTGTTGACCACGCTGACTTGCGCAGCATAGGGTGGGATGTTCTGAGGTACTGCGTGGGCATAGCCGACTGCTGCCGGCGCTACCAGGGGCGCAGCCGCCACCGCTGGAATTCCACTGCACTCAGCTCCGATGGTGAAAGCCACAGCAATAAGAACGATCTGCAATAATCAACAACCATTAACATAAAATATTTATGAAATCACTTAACAATATTGCAAGCCATTTTGTATCGATTACTTACAGATTTGAAAGAAAACATCTCGCTTGGTATGGTAGTAGACCTTCCTTAACGAAAAGAGGATGTGTTGTGTGACTACCAAGAAAAAGTATTGGCTTTATATACCATGTTTATTGTGATTCAGATATCGTACGACAAAATAAACATTTGACGTATTGCGGCCGGTCATTTGGGATTCGCGGAGGCGTGCGCGGAGAAATGGATCACATTGGGAAACTTTTACGTTGTGACTTTTTTGCGGTTGTAAGTACGCAGATTAGCATCCATGCCAAGAACCTCCTTGCGTACATTAGGCATTTATGCCAAATAAGAATTTTACGGTTGTAAATTATACTGCGGCTACGGAATACGATGTTAGGTTAATTCGTCACTAGTGATCGTAGGAATAAAGTAGAGATTGTTCTACATCCCGTTACACCAGCTGCATAGTTAGTTTTTTTTTCCTGTTGGTCTGCTCGATATAAGTTTGGCAGCAGTAGTTTGTTCTAATAATGAGAAATCAGAGATTTGCCCATTAATAAATTTAAAATCGCAATCAAATCCAAATTGTATCAAAAGGGCTATTACAAAATCTCGGATTATTTAGATGATAAATCAGCTTGGGATTGTACAGCTCAGGTTCAAAACAAAAATCGAAATATTGCCCGTCATGTCAAAGTGTAGCGTGTGTTGCCTTACTAACGTATTATAATTCTATTTTTATTATTAAAAGCCGCTCTAAAGGCTACACACTGGAGCTATATGTACCTGTGTATTTGTAATAAGTTTTGGCGATTTAAAAAAATGATCACCCCACTGAGTTTCTTGCCGATCCTCTCAGTTGAGGTCGTGTTTCGATCCGGTGGTAGTATTGTAGTATATAAGAAAAAAAATTAAACTTGACAATTTGTAAGTGCCCCCATAGGCCTATACAAAATAAATGATTTGACTTTGCTTTGAGAATAGGTAAAGGTTACGTTTATTTGTAAAAGTCAACGTATACCATCAACCCCACACGCAATAAGCCATCGTCTCATTAATATCATACTTAAATCATTACTTTACCTATTTAGCATATGTAAATAAATACTCCTATGTTTCGTACGTTAATAAAGTTTTGTTCAGCCGGATTAGATGTAGATTTCTTCAAACCCTGGCCCACATTTCTATAGATTGAAATTTTGATTTCGCCTTACATGCAGTTATGCGCGGTGCGATATATGTTTAACATAGAGCCGCTTTTCCCTTTTAGTTATATAACGGACAGTGAAATTGGTGTGCACAGAGTCCAAATTAGAATGCTCGTTCCGTCAAACAAGTCTGGGTCAAAAAGCAAGTGCGGGCGCGCGGCGATGTCCTGCGCATTAGTTACCTCGAGCATGCGTATGTCGTCCGTAGTATTGCTCAATGAAAGCAACAGTCAGTATATAATGTGACGATGCCCTGGAGACGACACAGTCCACCGGGTTTTTCAGTGTACACACTTGTTAGTCAGCAGTCACAAATCCCACGCAAAATGATCGCCAAGTTCGTTGTGAGTGTAAACTTACTTGTCTTTTAAACCTCAACAAACTTATTATTTCTCGTATACGTATTACAATGGATTCAATATTGAAGTGACATAATTAGAGTGCTATCAATTTCGTCACAGTAATGAGATTTGAATGGTGTTTCCGTGCAGGTTTTCCTCGCCCTTGCCGCCGTCGCCAGCGCTGAGCCCGCGCCTAGCGGTGCCGCTGCACTCGTCGCGCCCGCCTTCGCACCTGCCGCGTACGTCGCTCCCTATGCCAGCTCATACTCAGCGCACGCCGTCAACCACGCGGTGGCCGCCCCAGTTGTGGCTCCAGCCCCATACCTCGCCGCGCCCGCCCCATACTTCGCCGCCCCCGCCGCCCCCCTCGTGGCTCCAGCGTCCCCTTACTTCTCCGCCCGATACCTCTCTGCCCCTTACCTCATTTAAACGAATTTGGTGAAATCATTGCCTAGTGACTCGCTTAAATTGTATGCTTCCTAGATTGTTAACAATGTGATGTTAGTACATTATATTTTAATACAAAAAACGCAAATGTTTCTTATTTACACGTTGGTTTCTGAATGTTAGTAATGCATAATGATGTTGAATGATCTTAGAACATATTTCTATACACTCCTACTAACTGTGAGTGCTTGTAACTAGGTGTCTAACTAACTAATATATGTACCTACACATAAAATAAACACGGTAACTACCTCAGTTGACACACGCAAGGTGGATTGATAACTGCACGGCGTACTATTTATCAATGCCCATAATATTTAAAACATATTATATACGAGAATGACATATTAATATTTTGCAATCAAGCAAGACATATTATTATCGGAGCCGATCGGCTGCCGGGCCCGCTTAACAGGCATATAAAGTGCACCATTTACTTAGTAAACTACGCATTAAGTTGGCGAATTGGCCCGTTACCAATTGACTATTTTATATGCACCTATCTACTTCTACGGTGCACACAGGCACGTATTGTTACGTTGCTTGGTATCAACGTATGGTTGGTATCTTATTGTACCGTACCAAAATTCGTGAAATCCGTTCCCTAGGTAACGGATTTCACGAATTTGGCTTGATTTTATTTTAAGAAAAAGTCTATATTACCTTATGCCTCTCCGCTTCGGGGGAGACTAGTGCCGGCTCACGAGCCGTAAATGCACACGCTGAATCAACGAACTTGCCTAACTAAGTATTTATAGTTATGTGATATTAGGTATAAATGCTTAATTGTTCACTAGTTAGCGTTATACATACGAAGTTCATACATTTTTAAAAAAGAAAGGGTACAATGTAGGAGCTTGATGTACACTCTATCGCCTTGAAAGCAAGGGATGCCGGGGACTTATTTACCCAAAAATTCATAAAAAAATAGGTAAATTTACAGTGACATTAACTTTTGCACTTTAAAAATGTCGATGTAAATAGAATGTAGAGGGGTCTAATTATCCTTAAATTTGAAAATAAATTTGCTCACATTTTCTATAGCCGCAGCGAAAATGTTTTTTTAACTGCCATTGTCATTTATTTTCGGAACGGTGATGTTACCGAAAATATCATCCCAAGTCTCCAGCAACTCACTTGTGGGGTGGGGTTAACTTTCTTAACCCGCAAGACTAATTATAGAAAAAAATTAAACAACTGAGTTTGTTTCATTTTTACTTAACAAGTTATCACGTCATGAAAGTAGGTCCTACCGGTAATCATTGAAACCATATTTAGAACCTCTGTTCTCAATCACTGCAATTACTGTCCTAGTGCTGGTTCGAGCCTACAAAATAAACTTTTGAGGCCTATACATAAAACAGTTCTGACAGTCTGAGAGGATCATAAATTAAATGTGTAGACAGACTAAAAAGCGAGAATACGCAACAAAATTTAGCGTAACCCCGAAGTGAATTAAATTTCAAATAATCTACAAAACACCACAATTGCAATTTTCAGTACAAAAGTGTTTCAAAGCCTAAGTAAATGGATCAAAAATCTCTATAAATTTAGGACTTATCGTTAAGTTGAAATACTCTGGCTCTATCTATTATAAAGTTTGATCCCTTGTTGCAACTCGAGTCTTACATAGTCCTATAGACAGACTACAAAGACCTATAAGCTTGAAATAAAATTTTACAACAATGCAGATGCAATTTTCACGCAACCTGTATTTCCCGCTGGAGCAGGCAGAGGTGCACCGCGGTGCACCTACAATTCGCCGATGCCTTTGTTATTATTTGAAACCTGACCTAAGATAACCTGTTACTGTAAAGGTAGTATAAATCGTGTTCAAACGTGACACATTCAATTACTCGGCACAGTACGAGGCCGAATGATAAATCCGCCCATGTTTACATTGTAGCATGTTCTATGTGATAAAACATAGTCACATATGTAGGCCGCAGTTTGATGCAACTACCAGTATCTATCTGGAGAATATACAGAGTATATACAGTAAAGCAGATACAGTAAAAACGACCATCGCGCGTAAAATTTTAAGCCCTAACAATCTCTATTGACTCATAGAAAAGTTCATTCTTCAACTAAATCACACTGACAGCGCGAACAAATTTTGACGTGTGGAGCGTGGCTTTTACTACAGAAATTCAATCTTTATCCATATTGACACAGAGTTCGTTTTGGTATTGGCAAAAATTATAACGCGCAACCACGCACCAGTGCGAGTGTGGGAGGCTGCACACTGTATTCAAACAAAGGGACTAGTTAGCATGCAAAATAAATCAATTTATATACTTTTGTAGCATTGTATCTAAAACATGAACCTAGTTTTATAACACTGGCAATGGTGTTGATTCTGCCAGAATACCGAACAAACTAATCTACACTAAACTAATTGTATTCACGGAAGGAAATTTAGTTTAGTGTCAAAAGAATAAGGACCATTATTAACGTATGGTTTCTATGTTAGTATAGCTTTTATGTTATGACAATCAATATTACTTGGATGCAAGATACAACTGCATACTTATAACATTAATTTATTTATTATTATTCAATTAATATCCTTACTATAATAATCGTAACAAGTTATTATAATATATAACAACAAGTCTATTAATTAAGTAGGCCTGCCGCCTAGGTAATAAATACCTCCATGTTTACAATTTCCGTTAATGTTCAGTTGCGTTTAATTGATTACTTACCTACTAGGTTCTTTATTAGCAACTTTACTAGCTTCTTCCTGCAGTTTACCAGTGATCATTATTTAAGTTGTTCGGCGGAAAATCTCAAATGAATTCAGGTCGCAAAAAACGTTTATAGGTACACACAGCCGATTGATTACTAAAGCAGACTTATCACAACGAGATTAGAAAAGAAAAGATGTCGTTTTACCTTCAAATTAAGAAAAATAAAGAATGACGCGATATGACATATGTTTTGTCGCAGCTAGCGTGGCAGTCGTGTAGCTTATCCTAAGTTTTATTTGTTTTCTATGATTAGATTTTTATACTTCTGTGTTCAAAGCTGAGTTTATCTACGCTCAGATCAGTATAATTAAACGGTGTCCACAATGACATGAAACGATAACTAGCCAGCTGACTGCGCTAGGCGTACACCAGCAAATAATGTCATTGAAAACGCCCTGCCCTCCTTCGTACAACGTGTACCTATAACCATCGACGTAATTTTCATGTATGGGCTATAGACAAATAAATATTAGTTAACCTATGTATAAGAGGATGGAAAGGTTTTAATCGGTTCCCAACATAAATATTATTTATATGTTATCTTATAAAATAAAGTAAATCCGTCATTACTCCTCTATTCGCCGATGGGGTAGGGTCGAGTAGAGGTGAATCGGAAAGACGAACGATAACGTAGTGTGATTTTAACCTGACCCCCAATTTTGCACAAAAATTACGATCAAGCATTATTAAAATATGTTTTTACACTAAGTACCCTAAAATATCAACAACTTTCTCAGGAAAAACTCATCACATCCATAGTTTACAGAATTCCAAGAAAAAAAAAATCACATCAATAAACTATTAAATTCAAATTAGTGCATTTTTTTGTTACTGAATGAGTTTTTCCTGTCATCTGACGAATTATTGTTGTCTATCTCATTCATTATGACCACGAAAAGGACGCCAATGCACCTACTTTAATAGTTTGGTTCGGTGTGAAATTGACACTATTGTCAAATTTCATATATTTTTAAAGTATCAATATTGCTTGGTTTCTCATATCCTAGCTAGAGTATACACGATATACGTGTAGTTCGTATTAAAAATACGCCTAACTTACTACCAAGTGATTGAAGTACAGTTAGATTAAAAATTGTTTCGTCAAATTCATGTTTGCCATAGCTAACACCTTTTTCTTTCGATTATTAGCTATTAAGCCTGTAGATAATTACGCCCTGGCAACACTGTGGCGAGTGAATTCACTTGAGTCTGTGTGATATTGGAGTCCTTGTCCATATACTTGAATGTCTGTGGCAAAGGCCACACGACCACGCGGCTAAATTCACTTGCGTTATATACATTATGCATCATCATGCCTGTTTTCCCCGAAGCGGTAGGCAGAGGTGCACTGCAGTGCGCCCACACTTCGCCGATGTATTTTGGTCCTAATTTAATAGGTATATTGCCATTATACCGGGCACATTATTCCTCAATACGAGGGAGATTTTTGGGCTTAGTCCACCGCGCTGGCCCAGTGTGGGTTGGTGAACTTCACACACCTTTATATAGACGCGCAGGTTTATAGCAAGTGGTAATCTCGGATGAAAATTAGATTCGCACATAAACCCAGAGGTGCGTAGTTCGTTTTGCTATTGGCGTATGGTGTATCGGGTTTGACACGCCTGTTTGCGCGTAGAATTACGCTTTACCTTGACACTTTATTATTTAAATTGCTCTTTATAAGTAAGTATTTAAAGAAAAAACTGGCTGATAGCGGAGCAGGAAGTAATACACATTGTCAATCTGAGACTTAAAAGATTTAATAAGAACGAACAATAAATATCAATTAGAGATAATTTGAGCATGTTTATGTACCTACTTTTCTTTTTGTTGTGTGACACCAGACTATGTAATCGGTTAGTTATTTTTACAATGAGTGTTTTAGTGTGACTAACGAGCCTTGAAATTTCTTACTCTTATAATTAAATTAAAAAAATCTATTGTTGTGTATATTAATAGGTATGACAACAGACTAATGCCCAAACGCAACCAACATGTTCATTAATTGCTGGGTTCCCATAAATACGAATCGTTATAGCTTAAGGGCGACGATTAGTTTTATAAAGAACGAGTAACGAGCCCAAACATTCATAGGGACCGGTTTTTAGGTACAAAACTTTTTTGATAGGAACAGTCACGATTAACCCCTCGTTGACAATTTCATGTTCCGTTAACGACTGGAAGCGTTTTATGATTATGGGAACCGGGGATTAATTGATAGTGACATTCGACCGAGTAAAATGTTTTTAAGTTGAAAAATTTGCCGTATAATATTCTAAATCTAGTTCTTAATCTTGTTAGGCCTTTCTGCAAACTGTACCTATATCACTGAAGGCAGCGAATGACCTAGGCCCTACACCGGAGGTAGGGTTAGACGGATTTGGCCGAGCCATGTGTCTAACGAGTATATAAGGGACACTTAAAGCTCCTTAAACACATTCGCTCCCACATCCTTCATCATCACACACACCCCGTCTCTATCCACCCTCCAAAATGTACAAGCTGGTAAGCGCGATATTTTTTACAACCCTTTTATAATTTCTACTTGTAGATTAACAACTTTCAATATTATATACAGAAACCATAGACAAACATTCATAGATTAAAGATAACCTACGAATAGAGTATGGAAAGGATAATAAACAGTGCCAAGTTCAAAATTTCTACGTTAATTATGAAGATAAATGACTGCAATAGTCAGACAAACGGCGTATTAATCCAATATTCCTTTATTTATTCGGCGGTCCGGAAGCTTATAGCAATCGATCCGCGAGACATCCTATAGTTATTCCATAAACGATATCGTGAATCATTATAATATTAATAGTTTCAGTTACATTTTTTGTCCAGCTGACATTCTCTGCAGCGGCAACGACCCTACAAGGTCGTGCGCTGGTTACCATCCGGTACCCGATAAGTTACGCTTTTTACTAACATATCCAATTAGAGCGTACAGCCAGACCTAATAATCACGTAAAGCAGACTGGGGTGTCGACGCTTTTGCCATACCAAAACAAATTATATTGTCTCAAGGAAAAGGTTCATTCTTCAACTAAATGGCACTGGCAGCGAATTTTGACGCGTGGTAGCGTGGCTTCTAACACAGAAATTCAATCTTTATGCTTATTAACACAGAGTTCGTTTTGGCAATGATAAAGAGTGCAAACGTTGTCGCCCCAGTGTGCGGGAGGCTTGATCCTAAATCACTCCCAACATGACTACCTATATTATTATCACTAATCTGATTTGATTTCTTGTTCTTATTTTATATGTTAATTTTATTGAGCATAAAATTGATCTAGGTTTTATGGGGCGGTAATTACCAATCAGTGTTTATTTATGTAGCTATTTATGTAGTGTGTTGTTAATAAATATAGGACTCTGACTATTTAACTATTTGAAATGTATTGCAAACATGCGTGACAGTATAGTTTTTTAAGGGTTTCGTACCTAAAATGAAAAAAGGAACTCCTATAGGATCAGTTTGTTGTCCATCTGTGTGTCTGTCTGACTGTATGTATTAATAGCAATATGTAGTCATAATCTCTGGTATTTTAGCCCTTCAAACTACGCTAAATATTTGTGCTAAGAATGAGTTAGCTATGTGCTGAGCTCTTGAGCTAGTGCTTGTTGTAATGCTTGCGTATTAAAATAACAGTTTTAGTCGATTCGCAACGTTCAGATAATCTGATAAGAAGTTTTTTTTCGACAAATAATAAGCAATAGATGTTTTCAATCGCCAGTTGAACGCGGGCTTCATTTAAGGGACAACTCGCCTGCGATTTATAAAACTGACAGATAGATAGGTTATAGGATAGATTGTAGGATAGGATACAGCCAATTAACTTTATTCGTTAGGTAGTTACTTGACATCTCGTCTGTATATTTGAAAAAGGTTTTGGGGTTAATAGGGAAAAGGGCGATGGGATAGTACGGTCCGTTTTGCATATTGACAAACTATACATACGTTATGAAACTCTCTTCATGGATTTGAACCTATGTAATTGTTACACATGGATTATTAATAATTCACTAAAACCTATTTCCTCGAGATTTTTTGTGGGCACATAATTATATATGCTATGATAATGTTATAGATCATAATGACTATCGAACCAACTATAATTTCCTTACACTAAAATTTGCATAAAATATTTTTTGTCAGTTTGACCGTCAATAAATTGATATGTAAGATAGGTACATAATGAAAATATTATTTAAACTTACTATACCTAACTTTGATATAAACTGGCTACTTTGTAAATTTTAAAAAATACATTCTAAAGGCTTCATCAAGAGTTTATTGTTATAGTGCCAACGTATTTATTTTAAAACATAATTAATTTGAATCGTATGACGCTCGTTCATTATCCTGATCAAATAAAATACAACACGTTAATTTCGCTTCAAAAACCTATTACATAATTAACATTAAATGAGTTACAAATCTTAATGATATCTGTTATCATATTACCAGCCAAACAACAAGTACCTATATGAAATCTAAGTAGGAAGTATAGAAAATTACACGCTGGTATAACAAAAACATATTCACTTAATTCTAATTCCTTGAAACTAATTTCTTCCTAAATCATTTTAAATCACGGATCAACAATTAAATTTAATTATTTCCGCAAATTTGAACGCGAAAGCATTTGAGTGAGAGAATCATGAGACCCCGAGAGCAATGGTCCGAGCAGAATCGATGTCAAGTACTCGGCTAATGTAATTATTGTTCGCAGACCGGTCCAGTTAGAAAGGTAATGATCTAGACTAGAGTCTCGTGAGTGGACCTCCAACTTGTGCCCTTCAGGCGCTAACTAAAAAACTTATAGGGCAAATAGTCTTTGTTTGTGTCAGACAAACCTCACTTCGCACATTGCAACCTGATCTTTTGTTCACACTCTTTATTATAAGTACTATCACCAGGTCGTATTCACCGCTCTCCTGGCCGTCGCTGCCGCCGCACCAGGCTACTACAGCGCCCCCATCGCCGCGGCCCCCATCTCACCGTGGGGTCACGGCATCGTGAGTGCCCCGCTCTACAGCGCTGGAGTCGTGAAATCCGCAGTGCCGGTTGCTACTTCGTACGCTAACACCGTCAGGGTATGTATGATACTTACAAACATACAAACATGCGCGAAATGAGCTAAACCTCCACTTTTACTACTACTGTGTACTAAGCCAAGGCAAATGAGGCAAACCTTATGAGCAAATTTAGAAAATCTACTATTCAGGAATTTACCATAATTTGGGTGTCACTGGATTCACCTAAATATATTCGATTATGTCTAAGCTATGCAAGCGTTTCTAAATAATCTCTTTGTGTGGCCATTATAGGCAAATTTTGGTCACCTCTACTCAGTTGAAATATTCTTTGCGCGATAGTTTCTAACTCTTTATTTCTTTTATAATTCACAGCTGTCGTCCCCCACCGTAGTGGCTGCGCCGGCGCCCTACGTAGCTGCGCACTCGCCCTTCGTTGCGGCGCACGCGCCCATCGTCGCCGCACCCGCCTACGCGCACGCCTGGTGAGCACCAGCGCCCGCTCCCGGCCACCAACACCAGGCCTGTCCCGGATACCAACAGTCAACATCTACACTATTTATTTAATAGCGTTTACATAATTCGGAACGACAGATTGGAGCAAAACATCTAGCTCAAAAATGAGTTGGATACTTGTGCCATTTTTGGAATCGTAATAAAATGCATTACAATTAATATGTTTGTTTATTTATTAAGTGTTCTTTGAAATATGAGAAGCAGTATCTGCTAGTTGTCCTATAAAGTTGTAGTGATAGTAAAAACCGCTTCAGCGTATAATTCTGAACAACAAAGGATTTATACATAGAATAAAAACGCACTAAAGTATCAACATAAATATGTTAATATTTTCCTATAACAACTTATTTTTTGTAACCGTCATAGTTACCGGTCTTAAATAACAATTTGTCGTCAACGCCTCGAAACCTCACTCGCACAAAAGAATCGAGCTCATAAATAAACCATTGTTTTTTGGTTTATTTTAATGCCACTAATTATAATACTTTGCATTGAAAATGGTCTCATGTTTTTATCGGCTGGTGACCACTTTGATCGGCGATGTAGTCGGCGGTACTAAATAAAAGAAAAGTCTTGCCACGCAATTATGATTCGTAACTGTGTAGGTACAGGTTATTGAAAAAAACAACTTACAGGCGGACTTTAAAGGAGAACAGATATTTTGTATACATATACATTATACTAGCTTCTACCCGCGACTTCGTTTGCGTACACTTATTATTCAATATCTTTATAAATTACAGCGTATTTTGTGATATATAAAGAATAATACTCTAAAATGTTATCAAAATCCGTTCGATAGTTTTGCGTGGAAGAGTAACAAACATCCATCCCTCCATCCATTCATCGTCACAAACTTTCACATTTATAATATTAGTAGGATATTAGTAGGATTACCTTAAATGAAAAGTGTAATTTTTTTTTTTAAAACCATCTATCGAAAATATTTAAAATGAGCACCTCGTAAAAACTGCACTGCGTCAGGCTCTTGGACGATAATAAAATTCCCATTAAAGGCTAGTACCCACAAACTTACCAAATGAAAAGGCAAGTCCAGTTGATGTAGTCAAAGCTCGTAGCGTTTATCTGTTGATTTAGTTTGGTTTTGCTGCTGTCAACACTGACCAGAGACACGGTAGTCTCCGTATTTGGTCCATAAGATTCCGCATGCCACCTCGTGCGTAATGTCATACCTACTATTGGTACTTGATACATATATCACTAGAGCTGTTATTCATTATGTTAATTTAATAAATAATTTATCGAAATGGTATTCATTTTGGTATTTTGAGCTTATTTATCTATGGCTTTGTCTCCAAGGTACGACTTAATTAAATTTTACAGCACTAAAATTATTTTCGTCTTGATCATACTCTACTGGTATGAGAAAGACAGCTTTGGTCTCAAAAGAATCGGTACCAATATACTCGTATAAACATGGTTGACAATAAATAATAATTTGTCCTGTTTCTTATAAATGAATTTACAATTGATGGGGCTAAGAATTCACATTTACTCATAATCATTTTTGTAGGGTATCATGTTACTTAAGTAAGTAGTTTTGGTAATTATAAGATTGAAATATAGTTTACCGATTTAACACAATCGAACACGCATCAAGTCGCTCTCGCACATTCTTGACTCGTAGGAAAGAAAGCGACAACATCATCATATTTCATGACATAAGTCTTGATTCAGTGCGCGTGCCAGTCACAAAAGTCCGTCGAAGACATAATTATTTATTAAATATGCATTTTACTGTATTCCAATCTACAGCTCTATATAGATGTGAGTGAAGCCTACGCCCCGTTGGTCAGAGTATGAAAGCCCCAAGGCCGATCAAACCTTAACATTTCGTTTATCGTCTCGCCGCCTGCCGCAAACAAACAAACAACACCTACCTGTGGATAGGTACCTACTTATCCATCATATATATTAATAATATATCATATGATCTTTGTTGGTACTATATACCCTATTTTCGATTTTTGCTGTACCATCCTGGGCCCACGATTGGTACACATAAAATAATACAATATGCCCACCCTATTACACAATCAATCAATCAATCTCATACCATATTCACATTACTAAACCATAATGAAATTATTCCGTTTTTTTCTTATGCACAATGAGACCATAAAATTTCTTTACGCGTTGATCAACCCAACTATGGAAACGTTAAGAAATGTTTAAGATGCTACACGATATCAAGTATTTTAATGAAACGCCTTAATTATATTCATTCTTGAAGGATAAGGGCGAGGATGATATGAAATTAATTTCTTCATTGTTTCTTGTCGCTGTCTCTGTAAATCTAGAGCGGGGATATATTTTATCCAAATAAAGAGTTGAGGATCTTCCTTCTCCATGCCATTATATTTGCGGTTTAATTGGCTACAGTATGATGTTTATTAGACCTGCCTTACCGTGTGTCTTACTGCTTTCAATTTTAGTCCACACCGGACCAAAAGCGGCCCACAAGGCAACTTTGGACCTTCGCATTATATATTCTACTACGCAGTGATACAATGTTGGTGCAAGAATGCTATAATGTTGACATGATCGGTCCGAATGTGGCCCGCACTAATTCCCACTTAAATTATTAATAAAAAGTACCTTAGCCCAGGCCTTTCTGGGAATAATTATTATTTCATTTCTCTCTTCTGTACCAATTGTACCGGGATAATATCGCCGCGTTGACAATATCCTAACAAATACTTGAAGGCTTATTAAGCTCCTAACTGTTCCGTAACACACTTTTACACTAGATTTTTGATAATGTATCGCCGGAAATGGGAACAAATCATTGGAAAAGTTTTAATGCTTACTTACAATACTACTACTAATACTGTATCTTCCTTGAATGTTTATACTGTGATGTGTGATATACCTACAAGGTTTTGATCCATCCAACTTTTAGGTATAATGATCTTATCTAGTAAAATGAGCTTCATCTATCTATCAAAAGTCGATTCTTACTACGTATATATATATATATACGTTACAGACCCGTGAAAATAGCCTACGAATATATTATAGTCGGTATACGGAGCGCCTGTCCAATCAAGTCGCAAACAAGTACGCACAAAATATATTAATATACATACTGTAATAAAATGGCATATTGCGTGGTCAGTGCAGAACTCGTCGAACTTGACTTTCATTACAGAACATCGCGATCAGTATAAATACATACGAGGACCAGAAGAAAGCATCAGTTACTTCTCATCCCTCAGTCGTTCGCATCTGAACTAACACAGACCACGATGAACTCGCTGGTGGTGTTGTTGTCCGTGGTGGCGTTCGCCGCAGCTAAGCCTTCAGGACTCCTGGGTACCGTCACCTACTCCTCGCCGATCATTGCCGCCGGGCCTTCCGCTGTTTCGAGCCAGTCTCGTGTGGACATCAAGACTTCCCCGGCCGTTGTAGCCACATCAGCCTACTCACCCATCTCCCACAATATCATCGCCGAGCCGACACTGCTGTCCGCTCCCGCTGCGATCGCGCCCATCTCTCGCAGCATCATCGCCGAGCCAACCCTCCTATCGGCCCCCGCCGCCGTGTCCAGCCAATCACGCATTGACATCAAGTCGACCCCTGCAGTCACTACCTCCGTCATCAGCTCCGCTCCAGTTGTGTACGGTGCGGCCGGCTTAGTGAAATCTGGGCTCGTTGCTCCCGCCATCTCCGCCTACTCGGTTCCAGCCATCACTACCTCCGCCATCTCCGCGTATTCTACCCCGGCTATCTCTGCGTTTGCTGGCCCAGCTATCTCCACGTATGCTGCTCCTGCCATCTCCGCGTATGCTGCTCCTGCCATCTCCACGTATAGTGCTCCCGTTATCTCTACTTACTCTGCCCCTGCCATCGCGACTTCTTCTTTGATCAAGACCGCCGCCATCGCTGCACCCAGTGTGCCCCTGGACACTCCTGAAGTGATCGCCGCTCGTGCCGCTCACCTTGAAACCAAATGGCTCACTGATGCCCACCTGATCCGCAAGCGCTCCGTGGTCGCGACTCCGCTTCTGTCGACTCACATCGCTACTCCCCTAGTTTCCACCTATGCCGCTTCAGCTCCCCTTCTGTCCACCTACGCTACCGGCCATCTCACCTATGCGACTCCCATCGTAGCCAAGGCGTACGGAGTACACGCCTGGTGAACATCACCACGGTAAACGAGGACTACGATCCTCGGTTCAGATGAAACGAACGACGAATTAATAAAATGGCTTGTAAATAAATAAAACCGATAAGTTTAATCTTACGAATTTTTATTTTTGGCATTACGTTAACAATTATCACGGAACCATACTGTAAACATTATTTGATTCATTGTCGGGGTATATTTTAAGATTACTAGTAACTTTAGGTTATCACATTACTTACTGGTCTTGTTAGCCCCTCTAACTAAGCTAAATGCTTTAGCTAAGAGTAGGCTCAAGTCAATAGTTTAATGGCAATGGATCCAACAGATCCAAGTGTGCCAATCTAAAAAGCTTTATCAAATCCACATCCAAATCTAGCAACAGTACCCACCGTTACAGTGCGTATTGACATTTAAATGAATGTAATTAAATTAATAAACGGGGTAACAATACTGTCATGATAATTAATATACACACAACGGCAGTCAGCATTCGCTGATACGATCTGTGTTATCTTAAATGCACTATAAAGATAAACGAATTCGTGCACAGTTTGACTGATCGTGCAGTTAAGTTTGCTCTGGTTGCCCAAATACATACTAAAACAAACTTTTTTTTCGTAATATGGTTTTCATTGTATTCTCTAGAGGAGCACTCTAGAAATCGTAAACTGTAAGCTTATGTTTGACGCAATCAGTTGATATTGTAAAGAATCTAAACATACGTATATTTCTACTTTCTAGCTAGACAATTTTTTTTTTCAATTTTTTCAGAAAAATAGGCAAAATCGTTTATATGGATGTAATAAAAAAATCTAATGTTGTATTGTCCTTTATCAACTTATCTAAAGGCTATTTTTAACCAACTTCAAAAAGGAGGAGGTTCTCAATGCGACCCATATGACGTTTGCTAGGGAATTTTTCAAGGTTGGTTCCATTTTCAAAATATTACCAGAAATCAACCCCCTTGGTCACATAATAGCAAAAATATTTTTTGGTCGACTTGAAACTTTGTATATGTATTTTACATACCAAATAAAGAAATACGTGTTTTAGGAATATTGAAAAAAAATGTAGGGGGTGAAATGGGGGTCAAATCCGGACTACAGCATATCTCCGACGTTAGTTAACCGATTTTTTATACGGATTGTTAACGACAAAAATCGCAACCCACCCTTCAAAAGGGTGGAAAGGGGGGGGGGGGTGATTTTTTTCTTTTTGGCTGTAAATTTTTACTTTTTTAGGGCTGGTATGAGGTGATAATACTTGCATATTTTCAACGATTATTTGAACTCGGTTTTTGTTTTTTTTTATGTCTATATAAATTGTCAAAAGACTACCTAACGAATAAAGTTATTTAACTGTTTACCTATCTGTCTATTTCAGCCGGATATGTCAAATAATCAATAGCAGTGGTAGCCGAGTGGTCGAAATAGCAGTGGTAGCCGAGTGGTCGAACGCACGCCTTGCAAATCAAAGTGTGCAGGTTCAAACCCCGGCTCGCACCTCTGGGTTTCATGTGCGAATCTCATTTACATCCGAGATTACCACTTGCTATGAAACGGTGAAGGAAAACATCGTGAGGAAACCTGCACGTCTGAGGGAACTTGACTAGTTCTTGATAGGTGTGTGAAGTCTGCCAACCCGCACCGGGCCAGCGTGGTGGACTATGGCCTGAATCCCCCTCGCATTGAGGGGAGGCCCGTGCCCAGCAGTGGGACATTAAAAAGGGCTGTAGTTATGTCAAATAAAGCCTATCACGGTTACCACCACCTATGAAAGTATTGTTGTTTCCATAGTAACTTTATTTTTTAACAGATTTTGTTCTGAGTTAACTGTCAAAGTCTGAAAGTAATATTAAATAATATCAAAAACATTTCTGCAAGGCAGGGGGTGGTAGGGGGCAGCTGACTTCGGTCCTAAGTTTATGACTTTCAGTTACGTGTCAGTTTTTATCGAATCAAAGCGATATTTATCGCTTAGAAAACATGGAAACATATATTAAGTCTTATTATAGGCCAAAGTTGTAATTGGCTCACTGCACATATCATAATCTTTCCGTAAACTCTTACAGAATACGAATTTTCTTATTTTTTATATTTAATTTAAGCACTATTTCATCATTATTTTATTTCACAATAGTATAATAGTCCCTCGTGCATGTTATGTTTACCTGTAATTGGTTGTGCAGTATTTTTATTATCCTTTAAAGTATGAATATCAATTCATGTATCACTGTAACAACTGTTGGTAGACCCTAATAAATAAATAATAAATAAATATAGCCTGGATGTAACATTACATCCTTCAGCTATGATATCTAAAAAACAAATGCGAAATGATTGTAGGTACACAACACATCCAATTAATATTCAAAACAATTGCTCTACAAAACTACTTTGTTAATAACATGTGCAACGTAAAAAATACCTACTCACAGTTTTTGTCACCAAATGTAATAGACTTATTAATGGTATAGAAATGGCGACTGTATAAAGGAGACGGGGATCTCTGGGCCCAATTGTAATAAGTTGAGATATGGTTTAAAAAAGCGGTATTTTTTTCTGATTCAAAATATAAAAAAATCAGCTCAATTCACTATCCGGGAGACGAGAAATCATAAAAATAAGTTTATTTCACTGAAGAAATAGAGTATCGATTACAATAATCGATTACTGTGAATGATTTAAACAATTGAACATGAAATACTTGATTGATTCAATCAAAATGAATAAATACATTGTAATAATTAACAATAAAAAAAAACTACAATTAATATAGTAAATAACTGTGTGGCGTCCGCGTTTCCGAACGCTCCACAAAATGTCGACGGACGAGTTTCCGAACGTCCGCGCGCCCCAGACAGAGTGAGCACGTTCGGTAGCTCAAAAACAAATTGTGTTATTAATGATTAAGCACATAATTGTATTCATTTTAATATATTAAAATACACTAAATTGGTTGAATTAACACAAAAACTGTATATTAAAATAAAATAACAATTACAGTTAAAAAATCAGCTGTTTAGTATCTAGGTTGTTGTCACTTTGTTGAATAACCACACTTTTACTAAATCTCTAATAATTCTGCTCTCAGATTGCCAAGATCAGAAATTTTTTCGGAGATGGTTTGATAATATATAAGCTCTTAGATGACACCACTCTCATATTTTTACAACTGGGCCCAAGAATGTATGAAAGCGTATCCGTCTCCTTTATTTAATATAAATAATTACTTGTAATTGAAACTTCTTGATAAGAAAACAACTGTATATTGTTCAACGTTATCCTTGTGAAGAAACCATATAAGTTATTTTGAAGTATGAACGTAAATTATACTTATTATGATAATAATAATGTATTTCCCCGTACGTATGCTTTGTGCATACTCTGATGTTACTGTATCAATTTTAGAAGCTTAACAGACGATTATAGTTTAAATATCGTTAAAGACTATATCGAGGGGTAAAAATTATTTGACTTAAGTGGCATTTTTTTAACTTTATTGGATAGCATACTCATTCAATGCAGAAAAATTCACTGATTTTAAATATGTACAAAAGTCAATACCGCTCAAAAGTGTCGCTTTAGTCAAATAGCGTTATACTCTTCGATTATGTACTGGTTTAATGTGGTTTAATAAGGCCTGCATCTTCATTTCATGAAGGGGTAGTGGCCCGATACAATGTCACTAGTCTCGCCCAATTTCATTCTGACCAAAACTACATCGATGATGTGCACCTAACTCTGCAGTGTACATCTGCTTACCTCTTCGGGGGTTACAGGCGTGTTCATGATGATGACGTATGTGCTTACTCAACGCAAACAAATTGAAATTTGGGACTAGTTCCTTAAAATGCTTGTATTGTCAGTATTTATAGGTATATGCCCATTTCACTCGTATTCTAGGCTTTTTTTTATTACGATCTTACGATCTTTGTAACAAAGAATTTATAAAAACCGAAAATAATGAAATGCACACCTTGATATTCATGTGCGCTCTACCTACTACCCTCGAAGCGATAAGCAAAGCTTCCGTGACAATGAAAAAATGCTTGCGAACGTATTAAAAATACTAGGCGACTCTAAATATCAAAACGTAGACAGTGGTTTTGAAGGTTGTATGTACTAGTAGCATTTGTTTCGCTAATGTGTACTTACCAAACGCTTAGTATATAAAGGATCCGTCAAAGTGGTACAGGCATCAGTTGATCCGACTTCTTCGGTAAGACAATACAACACAGACCAAAATGTTCAAGCTGGTGGTGTTGTTATCTGTTGCGGCTTTGGCGGCGGCCAAGCCTAGCGCGGTGGTGGCACCGTTGGCATACAGCGCCGTGGTGCCCGGAGTAAACTCCTACTCGCAGTACAGCACCAGCGTGGTGCACGGCTCCCCCGTCCTGGGCCCCTCCGTCTACAGCTCCGTGGTGTCGCCCGTCCTCGCTCCCAGCGTGCTGCCCGTCGCCGCCTACTCCCAGGCCCCCAACTCGCCTGCCGTGGTCTTGGACGCCGTCAACGGTGTTCCCCTGGACACCCCCGAAGTAGTCGCTGCGCGCGCCGCCCACTACACCGCTAAGGCCCTGTCTGGCTACCATCACCTTCGCAAGCGGTCTGTGGCCGCCATCGCCCCCGTAGCCTACAGCTCCGTGGTGTCCCCCGTCACTTACTCTTCCCCCTTGGTGTCCGCTTACCCCGGTTCCCTTGTCTCTGCGTACTCCGCCCCCGTGGTCGCCTCCCCCTACACAGCTGTGTACCCCAGGGCTCTCAGCTACCATCCCTACTAAATTTACCTAAATAACCGAATGTTAACCTGATACAAAATGTTTCAAATATTATCACTGCCGAAATAAACGAATTTTCATGTATATAAAATAATAAGCTTTTTTACTCACCTACCTACACTATTCAATAAGTCGTCTAAGTTCTACAATTTGTACTATTTGACAATGTTTAACAATTTATTTTGGTTGGACTATTATTCGGTTGCAATTGGACTATGATCATATTATGTAAACAAACTATTCTACAATTTTATAACTAAACCGCAACTGAAACGCTATAGCAACTCGGTATATTTTGATTGATCGAGTTAGCCGAATGGCAATTTTGAAACATTATTGATCGTTAGCCGAATCAAAACTCCGTGTTTCATCATTGTTCCATTAACAAAAGAGCTGGCAAAAGACGTCCAGCTACGATTCTATTGCAGAACCTTAGAATTTTCACTAATGGGAAAAAACCTCAAATTTATAGAAAGCAGTATACATTTGATCTTTTCAATCTATAAAATAGGGAAACATCATACGTATACAATATTTTTTATTTCATTTTTATTTACGTTAACAGATTTCTTTTCAATGTAATTACGAGTTGTTCAAAATATACCTACCTTTTATTATAAAAAATACGTTTTCTTTTAAATCGTATAGATATTAATTGTGGCGATTAATAGACAAAGCCGAGGGTAACCTAATAATCTATTAATACAATATCTTATAACAAACTATAATCCAGCTGATTACACTCGGTTCGTTCCGTCGACACCCAATAACCATATTACCAGACACAAATAGATGGTACGTACATTATTAAACTTTCGCCTAACTAGAATTTAATTTAATAATGATACTCACTATAGACAACAGCGTGAAGAAATAAATATAGGTCCTAAATAATAATAATAAGTCCTCTTTTTACCAAAATCATTTTTTGGTAAAAATAGGACCAGTTACTTACAAAACTTGTACTTAAATAAGTCCTATACCTACATATACATACATAATAGGATAGGACATAATAGGTTATGAATAACAATAAAATATTTAAAAACAATGGTTTTGTAATATCTAAATCAAGTGCTCAAGGTATGAATGCAATAAACTCTCTCCCTTTTTTATTAGGGTTCCGTACCCAAAGGGTAAAACAGGAACCCTATTACTAAGACTTGGCTGTCCGTCCGTCCGTCCGTCCGTCTCTCACCAGGCTGTATCTCATGAATCGTGATAGTTAGAGAGATGAAATTCTCATAGGTTATATATTTCTGTTGCCGCTAAAACAACAAATACTAAAAAACAGAATACAATAAATATTTAAGGGGGGTTCCATACAACAAACGTGATTTTTTTGCCGTTTTTATAGATAATGGTACGGAACTCTTCGTGCGCGAGTCCGACTCGCACTTGGCCGATTATGAGTTTAAAATAAATCTTTGAATTATGAGTATACTGCACCTTAGCTTACTCCTTCAGAAATTAATGATCTATATTTCGGGAACATTAATGTATCCACTTATATAAAGGTGGTTAATTTCGTACCTACGTTTACCCAAAGTAAAGTTGGGAAGAGGAACAACGTGCGCCTATGTATCTAACAAATTGAACGGGATATTCGGCAACGCGACGAACTTGAGGTCATTGCCAAGCCATGCGTAAGTACTAGGTATCTTTCTGTTAATCAACCTAGAATTATTCAGATATATTTGTCATATGAAATGATATGTATTACGTTATCTAATATTTTATGATGATAGGCGTAAAATAGCTCATCCTTTTTTATTTGAAAGAAATAAATGTAAGATGAATGTTTATTTGTATATTATATAAAGGCGCCCTCCATCATCTAAATGACCTTTATTACCGATTTTTATTCAAAATATGTACATATTGAATTCATTGAATACCCGCTAATTGCAGGTGCAACCATTTCATATCTTATTCCTTTCGAAAAAGAAGTAGAATATTAGGTATACTTATAAAAAATAATAAAGATAAATAATAAACATCATTCTTTATTTATTTGCTATTAATAATAAATCTATACCATTATACAATTTGAGCGTTATTTACAATCATTCCATGTATACAATACGCCAGGTCGAGTTCCAATATTGAACATCTTCACGACTAGTAGTGTGCGTAGTGACCAGCTCCGAAGTGCAGCGGGGCCGCGACGAAAGACTTATGTAGAAGGGGAGCCGCGTGCAACACGGGGGCTACAACGGGCTTCACCACGGGCAGGATGTGGGTCTGCACGACGGGGTGGGTAGTACGCACATCCACGCGAGACTGATGCGACACGGCGACGGGCGCAACGTGAGCGTATGGCGCCACCAGATGCGGGGAACGCTTCAGGATGTGGTGTCCCAGGGGCTTGGCGTAGCCGTGACCGGCCAGACCAGCTCCAGCCGCGCCGTACGCACCCAAACCGGCGCCGGCCAGACCACCGGCGTAGTCACCTCCAGCCAAACCATGGCCAGCTAAACCGGCTCCAACCAGACCGTGATCAGCATAACCGTGGCCGCCAAATCCAGCTCCAGCAAGACCGTGTCCAGATAAGCCATGACCGGCAAATCCAGCGCCAGCCAAACCGTGTCCAGCTAAGCCAGCACCAGCGAGACCGTGTCCAGCTAATCCAGAGCCAGCTAGACCGTGTCCACCCAGACCGTGATCAGCGAATCCAGCACCACCCAGACCATGACCGGCGAAACCCGCTCCGACCAGACCATGTCCAGCCAAGCCATGACCGGCGCCGGCGACGCCGTGTCCCGCATAGCCGACAGCCAAAGGAGCTACTACAGCCCCGTGGTGAACTGGCGCAATCGGCAACACCGCAGTACCGTGACACAGAGCCAGACAAGCGAATACTACTGCAGCGCGGAACATCTTGATTTCTTATCTCGTTCGAACTTCGACAGTTGACTGACAATCAGGGACCACAGGGCCACCTTCTTATACTCTGAATTCTGAATCACAGTGACAGGAACAAAAATAATAATAGATTTGATATGCTATCGAACGGCGTGATTGTTGCGACAAAAAACTCGGAATTTGCCATTTTGTACAGTCATAAAAAATACACCGAATAGGTATAATAGACCTTTTTACAAAATAAGTAAATACGTGTTTGTATGCAGCGACCAAGAAATAACTGACGTTTTTAATAATAGACTATGTATGTATATGTAAAATATTAACCTAAGTCAATTACAAATATGACTCACGTGCGATCACCCGATAATTACGGCGCATCAATCATAAATATTAATGAGTGACGTTTTTATAATGCATCTCCGTCCGGCCAGTGGCCCTGGGGCAAGTGCAGTTACGCAACGACCAACCAGTACCGCCGGCCGAGAACTTGAACCCGCTGCGCCCGCGCACGACGTAACAACTACCGTTAGACGGCTATAAAGTAACGTATCATCTGCCTCTCGTACGCACAACAGCGTTAGTGTAAGAATCAGAATGATTGCAATAGTATTGCTAATGGGTGCTATGTGTGAAGTGCAAGGACAAGCTCCTATAATATTCGCGGCTCCGAGTGCTGTATCTCATCAGTCAAGGATCGACATAAAACACAGTCCCAGCTTTTTAGCGGCGCCTATTATTTATACTCCACCGGCGGCCATCTACGCTGCTCATCCAGATGAAAAATCTAGAGAAGCAATCATGACACCAGTATTTAGAGCAGACACCATTTTTACACCAGTAGCCTTAAGCTTCTTCCATAATCTACCGCTGGCAAGAGCTCTCGAACACCCGATATCAATTGATCAAGTTCAAAAAGAGAATCGTCAGAATGTTGAATTGTTAGTAGGAAGCACGGAGACTGTGAGCCCAAGTGAAAGTGAAGCCTACGAGGAAGTAACGGATAACATTTCGGAGCAAGATAATCATGAATCGAAAGAAGAAGAAACTACAGCAAGACATTACATATTTGGAACGTATGGTGACGGCAGCGAAGTTATAGCAAATCAGTGATCTCAGTTAACAGCCCTGCGATTACAGGCGCGTCAAAGCGAGCGTGACCATTTATTTTGTCAATACCAAAACGAACTGTATTTTCACATATAGGAAGCACATTTCTCAACGATATATCATCGATGAGACGAGCAAATGTATGAAGTCGCGTGGTCGTGAGTCGTTTGCCACAGAAATTCAATCTGTATACGTATATTATATCGACACAGAGTAGGTCCCTATATTTTAAAAATAACTCGAGTAAATCCGCTCGCCCCAGGGGTGCAGGACGTAAAGCCCTGAGTACACTGAGAAGTCGCCAGGAAGACGCGCGTCAAAATGTTTGCCAATAATAAAACGAGCTAGGTATATTGACTTAGAGCAAAAGCTCATTCTTCAACGAAATGTCATTGACTGCACGAGCGTATTATGACTCGTGCCGAGTCGTGCCTTGTGGCCTTTACCATCGAATTTCAATACTTATATTGAAATTAAACTATTTTACGGATTTTATCGCGTTTATTTACTAAAAATAAAATAATTTAATTTCAATGTATAGTATTCGCGTAAATATAAGAAAACAATATATTCAATACTTATATTGACACAGATTTCGTTTTGGTATTGCAATTATTTTGACGCGAGCACCTTGACGCTCCAGTGTGTCCATGGCTTAATACGAAGTGAGTCTATGCAATGAATAAAAATCTGAAGTGAACGTCCTATCAAGGTTGGGTTATATATTTAGAAATATACACTCATACTTACCTAGACAAAATATTTGTCACGCTGAGTCGGTGACATATTGCTCTTGTGCTCGCAGGGCGACCTCTGAAACAACTTAACCTACACAACACCTCTCGATAAAAATAGTTTGTAACTAGAATAAAGACTGACTGATATTTACCAATAAACTACTGTACTAATCATTGCAGTTTATTTCGTAACACAACCCTTTGAAAATCAAGCAAGGCACATATACATTCAAATAATGACACAAATATATTAGGAACACAATAGCCAGTAACCAATCTGAATTATATTTCAAAGCTAATTATTTTTCACAAGTAGGTAAGTAATAATTACTCAAACAAAGACTTGAATACACGTTTAGGTTTTAAACTAACGCGCAAACTAAGGTTAACGAATTGTTATAATTTTTTTTTACCTTAGAAATTTGACCTGAATATTAACAATTTCCCAATTAAGTAGCATTTAATTGCAAGTAACTGAACTACATAGTACATAAACATATTTATTTGAATGTATCTAAGGCACTTCGATGTATGATATTAAATTGATACTCGTATAAAATATAAAAATACCGCAACACTTTTGGCAACCTTTCATTTTGCATACTTCTGGCAACCACCACTTCTGCTATATGAAAGGTTGCCAAAAGTGTTGCGGGATATATATATTTATATCATCACGCTTGTATTCCCCGAGGGCGTAGGCATGGGTGGACTGGAGGGAGGACACCCACACATTGTTGAAATATTCTTGTCCCAATGTAATGTAATACGGAAACAAATACATCATCATCACACCTGTATTCCCCGAAGGGGTAGGCAGAGGTGCACTGTAGTGCGCCCACACTTCGCCGATGTATTTTGGTCCCAATGTAATAGGGGGCGAGCCTATTGTAATACACAATATAGACATATTATGGGAGAGGGTTAACATGGCAATGCATTCATTGTTGTGACTATGCAACAATGTCTAGATAAATAAAACATTCATTTAAAGTCGGAGAGGTTTATTTCAGACAGGCATAAAAATGTATGTACAATATTATAATCCATAGTGAATCAATTTAGGACTTATAGGATGCTTGCATGGCTAAGGGTTTGGGGCTTCACGAAGCTACGTTTCAGCGATTAGATGTAATGAGAGATGGCAACAGGGCTGGAATAAGCAATGGGAGTAGAGTAGGAAGTGATCAAGGGAGTCGAGTGCAAGTCAATCCTGGACTGATGCGACACAGAAGTGGGAGCCAAGTAAGTGGTTAGAAGTGGAGCAGAGCGTTTCTTGATCAGGTGAGCGACAGAGAGGGGGTGAGAGACCCAAGGATTAGATGAGATCAGGGGAGCGCCAGCCGAGTAAGATGTGAGTGTCGGAGCGCCCGCAGTGTATGTAGTAGGTGCAAACCACAGTTGGGGAGACCTCTTCTTGATCAAATGCGCAGTGGTGTACGTCGTAGGTGCGATGCCAGAAACGAGAGAAGAGCCATGGACCAGGGGCGTGCTGTACGCGGTGGCACCCAGGGGGTTGGCAAGATAGGTTGTGGGCGCGAAGTAGTTCAGGGGCCATTGAGGAGACCGCTTCTTAATGAAATGTGTGTACGCCAATGGTGCGGAGTACACGAGAGGCGACGGGTGGATGACGCTGCTGGCCGATTTAGTGATGGTGGTTGAGCTCGGAGACAGGTAAGTGGACCACTGCGTCAGAGGAGCCGCGACGAGGACGTCGGGCTTGGCGGCCACTACGGCGAAGAAAGTGCACAACACCACCAACTTGAACATATTGTGGTCTGTGTTGTTCGGATGAACGACTGATGCCTGACGTTTGTTTCGTGTCGTATTTATAGAAAGTCACTAAAGCTAAGGGCGATCTCGTTTTGCAAACCGGTGCAAGGCGGTCGTCCAGGAAGTTGGTATTTACAATCCCGAGGCCGCCCAGAAGCTTCTACTAGCCAGTTCATCACCGTCGTGTCGACGGCCCCACATTGTTACAGACCAAATACAAACAAAAACAAAAGAACTGGCCACGAAAATGAACAAAACAGATAACTCTGGGTTATTCTGCGCCGCTCCAAAAGCAACCTTTCAACTGAATCCAACTAATATTATAAATGTGAAAGCTTGTGGGGATGGATGGATGGATGGATGGATGTTTGTTACTCTTTCACACAAAAACAACTGAACGAATTTCGATGAAACTTTACAGTATTATTGTTTATACGTCAAAATGAAACAGGCTATATTTTATTTGAAAAAGCAATCGAAATCCCTACGAAAACAGCAATAATGTAATACAAGGTGACAAAAATTTGCTTAAAAATGACATTATATGGCGTACGCTGCGAAAACTATTGATGGTACATAAAACATTGTAGAATATGTTTGCAATACTCATAATTACCGACAAAAGACGATATGTCTAACTATTATAGTTAAGCTGTAATAACCCTTTTTGTTTAAATTAATCTGTTAAAACACGAGTACGATGAAAAAGTTTGACTTTCCTATAGTGATTACGAATCCTTATCCAATTAATCATCAATATATATAAAAATCAATATCACTTTTCGTTAGAAGGTCCTCCTAAACGGCTGGACCGATTTGAATGATTTTGTATGCGTTTGGGTGGCACCCTGGATCGTTTAGATTCACAATTGGACCCGGTAGGTGGTGCTGCTTTCGTATGTCACTCATTCTAAGGCGGTAGGAAGTTCGCCCGGTCAGCTTCTTCTTCTAGTCATTATTTTAAGTCATTATTTAAGTCATTACATTACATTATCATAAGTCCTAAAAGGTAATTTAATAGCCGCGCTATGTACATACATCCATATCCTTAACTTACCTATACAAATAAATAAAATAGGAGTGTCTGTTTGTAATATCAACATAACATGTTTTTACTAAATGCATATGAAAGTGTATGCGATACCTATGAGGAAGATGCAATTTTTAAAATGTTTGTGTGTCTGTCTGATTGTTTCGGGTAAACTTCTAAACGGCTAAGCTGATTTTGATGGGATTTTCACTGGGAGATAGTTGATGTTTCGAAGCGTAACTTAGGCTTATTTAATTTAGAAAAGAATTAGCGTTCCGCGGAAAAAACCTGATACCCATTTTTCCAGGCATAGACCACGTGGGCGAAGCCGTGGGCACAGATAATACACTATAAAGACACATATCGGAGAGAGTTAACAAGATGGCTATGAATGAAAAATAATGTACTTAAAAACATACTTATATACAAAAAATATATTTGTGCCAATCCGCTGTCGCTTGATAATGAATAAGAGAAGTCTGACAGCTTTGCTACGACTATAATAATCTATATTTGACAGCGCTAATAATGTTGCTGACTCGCTCAAACATTACGGCCATGATAAGGAAGACAATACTCTTGTGTAGTTTAGTTTGCAAAACAAAATTAGCACAAATATCTGTTATTTGTTACGGACACTCCTTGAATGAGGTCGGTGGAGTCGAGTGCAACGCCAGTCATGAATGAAGGCGAAATATACAGATTGCTACATACTAATTGGACGGTAGCAGTGTTTTAGTATACAGGGCCATTAAGCGCTAATTATCATTAACACAATTTCGCAGTAGATTAGTTTTTTTCATCGTACGCCCCAAAATAAGCATCACTTGCACATTTATTTTTATAATCATTCGTTTGTAGTCTGGGTGCGATCCCAGTTGCATCCAAATGGGGGCAAATTCTGAAAAGATCATTTCCGAAATTTGTTCCTAATGAGAATCGAACTCGCAATCACCCGATGCCACTACCGAGCGGCTATCGCTCGAACTAGTCCTAACAGTTGTTATACAAAAGGACTTAGGTCAATGTCGTCACGAGTTGGTAAACTTTTCATAATTATAGTTATTCATTTTCTAATAGACCTGAATTATAATAATAGGTCATAGGCTCATTCCGTACCACATAAATTAGAACCAAATACATTGGCGTCATATGGGTGCTACCCAAAGCTTCTTTGCCTACCCCGTCGGGCAATACAGGCGTGATACATTTTTGATTTTAATGTTTGACGTAGGTAATTCCTTGCAATACAAAAATCAGAAGTATAGAAATAGGTAACGGCATAAATATGTTCGGCTATTAATAACTTATCGGTAGTAAGTCTATATAAATAAAACATTTATTTCAAGTCGGAGAGGTTTTATTCAGACAGGCATAAAATGTATGTACAATATTACAATCTAAAGTGTACAAATTTAGAATTTATATGATGCTTGCATTTCTAATGGATTGCGGCTTCACGAAGTTACGTTTCAGCGATTAGATGTAATGAGAGATGGCAACAGGGCTGGAATAAGCAATGGGAGTAGAGTAGGAAGTGATCAAGGGAGTCGAGTGCAAGTCAATCCTTGACTGATGCGACACAGAAGTGGGAGCCAAGTAAGTGGTTAGAAGAGGAGCAGAGCGTTTCTTGATCAGGTGAGCGACAGAGAGGGGGTGAGAGACCCAAGGATTCGATGAGATCAGGGGAGTGCCAGCTGAGTAGGATGTGAGGATCGGAGCGCCCGCAGTGTATGAAGTAGGCGTGATCCACGGAGTAGCCAACAGTTGTGGAGACCTCTTCTTGATCAAATGCGATGTGGTATACGTCCCAGGTGCGATGGCAGAAATGAGAGGAGAGTTATGGACCAGGGGTGTGCTGTACGCGATGGCACCCAGGGGACTGCCAGTAAGATAGGTAGTGGGTGCGTAGCTCCACTGAGGAGACCGCTTCTTTATGAAATGTGTGTACGCCAATGGAGAGGAGTACACGAGAGGCGACGGGTGGATGACGCTGCTGGCCGATTTAGTGATGGTGGTTGAGCTCGGAGACAGGTAAGTGGACCACTGCGTCAGAGGAGCCGCGACGAGGACGTCGGGCTTGGCGGCCACCACGGCGAAGAAAGCGCACAACACCACCAACTTGAACATATTGTGGTCTGTGTTGTTCGGATGAACGACTGATGCCTGTCGTTTGTTTCGTGTCGTATTTATAGAAAGTCACTAAAGCTAAGGGCGATCTCGTTTTGTAAACCGGTGCAAGGCGGTCGTCCAGGAAGTTGGTATTTACAATCCCGAGGCCGCCCAGAAGCTTCGACTAGCCAGTTCATCACCGTCGCGTCGACGGCCCCACATTGTTACAGACCACATACAAACAAACAAAACAACTGACCACTTAAATAATATAACAGATAACTCTGGGTTATTCCACGCCGCTCCAAAAGCAACCTTTTAATTGAACTAGTAAATAAATAAATATCGCCAGATAAAACATACTCAGTGTATGATCCCAAACTAAACAAGGCTTGTACTATCGGTAACATATAATAGACTGGGGGCGATCCTATACCCAGACCTGGGCAAATTCTGAAAAGGCTATTTTCGAAGATTGTCGCTAATGGGAATCGAACCCGCAACGGCTCGGCGCAGTGAGAAGAGTGGCGTATGCTCGAGCCATTAGACGAAGCCGTGGTCAAGTGTACACGTATATTAGCAAACCAGTAAAGTACGAGCTGAAAACGTAACGTAAACTATGAAAGCACCGAACATTTCTTTAATAAAAATATTAACTGGATGGAGAGACAAACTTAAATTTGCCGTTGGTGCACAAACTGTTGTCCCCAAACAAACTAATTGCCTATTGTATGCGATTTCAAACTTATAGTTTGAAATCGCAAACAACCGTTTTATGCGTTTTATTTATATTTATGTAACTATAAATACTATAAATAGGTATACTGTTTTCAGATTGTTTCCTTTACTTGTGCTTTATCCTATTGTCCGGACCGGAGTCTTAAGTTTTTGTTATAAATTTCAACTTGATACCTACACGCGTTCTTGAGCAAATAGCTCATTTGTTAACGTGTCGTCGAACAATACTAATCCTATTTTAGGATTAGTTTTTGAAATATCTGCAATTTGATTATAAAGCACAAATTACTGTCACTGACTACCAGAAAATCAACCTTAAATAACCTATGTTTAGTGTAATTAAATTAGTTTATGTTGTAATAAAATAAAAGAATTTGGGACTAGATTAAAGAATAACAATATATTAGAATAGAGATACAAAATTGTGCACGTAAATAATTTAACGGTGAGCAAGCAGTTGTAGACAGATGACAGATGTCATGCAGTGTTGCAAGGTTTCTCGTCCATAACCATTCCAACATCCTCCCCTGGACGCAAACCCATTGCAATCACGAAGACTTCCAGCTTCGGACGCGCCAATCCCTTCGTCATAGCGTCCGCCACCATGTGCTCAGTGCTTTTGTGTTTCACCTTGATGTGTCCCGCTGCCACCTTTTCTTTTACAAAATGATATCGCACATCTATATGCTTAGTTCGAGCACTGATACCATCAGATCCTGAAAGACTAATGGTACTTTGATTATCACAATATATAAGGATCGGAGTACCTGATAAATTTGGACAAAGTTCATCTTCTAATTGTTTTAGCCAAATGGATTCTTGTGTAGCGGCAGCCAAAGACATGTACTCTGCCTCAGTACTGGATAAGGCTATAGTTAATTGCCTTTTTGAGCTCCATGAAATAGCGGCACCCTGAAAAATAAATAAGTACCCTGTACAGGATCTTCTATCCTCTGTATTATTAGCCCAGTCTGCATCACAGTAGCCAGTTATATTTTCCTTTTCGTTTCTATTGAAGGTAAGTTTCAAATCAATGGTTCCCTTTAAATATCTAAATATCCTTTTGACCGCCATCCAATGCTGTGCTGTGGGCATATTATTATATCTGCTGACTGAATTAACAGCGTAAGCGATGTCAGGACGTGTATTCTGTGAAAGGTACAACAGACATCCTACTGCCTCCTGATATGGCACATTCTTCAGTACATCACTCTCATTTGCAGCCTTTTTCAGGTGTGTGCCAGTCTCAAATGGCGTAGGCGCTTGTTTGCAGTCTTGCATTCCAAAACGGTGGAGTATTTTCTGAATGTAAATAGACTGATCTAACATCATACACTCAAAATTATCTTTTTGAGTTATTTTAATACCAATACAATGTTTGGCTATACCCATATCCTTCATTTTTAAGGTATTACTTAATTTCTGCTTTATTAACATCATACTTTCGTTGTTATTGAAGAAATAAAGCAAATCATCAACATATACTGCAATAAACAATATATCTTCTGTATTTTGTATCCTATAATATATGCATGGATCCACCCTACATCTTGACATTCCACTTTCTAGTAAAGTTAAATTCAGCCTTAGGTTCCATTGCCGACTTGCTTGTTTTAACCCGTACAACGATTTATTCAAGCGACATACATTGTTGTGTAATTGATAACATGGCGGCTGAGACATGTATATTTCTTCGTCAATATTTCCCTGAAGAAACGCTGATATTACATCCATTTGATGTATTTTTAATTTATGTTTCACCGCCAATCCCATCAAGTATCGAACAGATGAACTACGAACCACCGGGGCATATACTTCATTGTAGTCAATACCTTTTCTCTGTTGACATCCTTTAATAACCAAACGTGCTTTATAACGAGTAATATTACCAGCCTCATCTCTCTTTGTTTTGAATACCCACTTACATTGTATTATTTTCTTGCCTTGAGGTGGGTCAACAAGAGTCCATGTATTGTTCTCAATTAATGCCTGGTATTCCTCATCCATTGCCTTTTTCCACAGACTGGCATTATCTGTGTTGAGGGCTTCTATGTGATTCACTGGATCATTATCCAATAAACTTGTAGTAGATTCTACACTCATACATGACATAGAAAGATAAGTAGACTTCGGACTGTTGTTATTTGGACTTATATTTCTTCGTCGTAAATTATGACGCACGACTTCAGGAGAACTTGCAGACTCATTTTCATCTACCTCCTCTGGTATGTAGGTTACATCACTTGTGTCCAAATAAGAGTCAGATTCGTCATCATAAATTTCTTCATTTGTTTCATGTAATTTTTCTGTATTACAATCTTCTACAAAACATTCATTTTCTTTCGATGTACCGGATGCTTGTGTGCATTTTTCTTTTACATTTAAAATAATATTCTCATTTTCATTTGTTTCCGTTTCATTTTTGTTTCGTGTACAAATATATTTTTCTACTTTATTCTGTTTTACAGTTGCTTCTAAAAATACTACGTCTCTACTCATAATAATATGTTTGCTTTTCGGCTGAACAAAACGGTATCCTTTTGTACAGTCATTGTATCCAACAAAAAACAGTTCCTGTGATTTGGGATCCAACTTTTGACGTTTTTGTTTTGGTATATGTACCATAGCCTTACACCCGAATATCCTCATGTGCCGTACATCCGGTTTCGTTCCCGACCAAACTTCTTCCGGCGTTATGTCCCCAATGCTGCGTGTAGGAGATCGATTAACGACATATGCAGCGGTGGCGATTGCCTCCGCCCAGTACTCCTTTGGCAATGATGCATTGAACAACATACATTTGGCTCGTTCAATCAGTGTACGATTCATCCTTTCGCTCAAACCGTTCTGCTGCGGCGTATACGGGTTGCTTGTCTGATGCTTTATGCCAAAACGTTTAAAAAATTTTTCATAAGCATTATTTATATACTCCCTTCCATTGTCACTTCTAACAATCTTTATTTTCTTGTTCAATTCATTTTCTACTATGTTCTTGAACTCAATAAATTTATCCAATGCTTCAGATTTTTGTTTCAGAAAATAGACAAATACTTTCCGAGAGTAGTCATCAATGAAAGTAAGGAAATATCTGGTACCTCCTAAAGACTTTGTCTCCATCGGTCCACAAATGTCGGTGTGAATTAGATTGAGTAAATCTGTTGCTCGGGTACCTACATGATTGAACGGTTGCCTCGCTTGCTTTGCTTCCAGGCAAGAAGTGCAAACAAAATCATCCTGAAGATCCTGTGTACTCCATTTGAAACCTTCTGTACATTTTTCCATTTTCTTGAGATCTGTAAAATTCAAATGACCCATTCTTTGGTGCCATATATATGAATTTTGTTCTCTAGCCATCATGGCTTGTCCACTTCCGTAAGTATTCAGCTTATAAGTGTTATTCAATAGCATAGCAGTAGCCAACGGTAATCCATTTTTCATTATTTGACAGCCATTATTGCTGAATTCTATTCTACAACCATTCTGGATTATTCTACTTACTGAGAGTAAATTTGTAGATATCTGTGGCACATACAATACATTTTTGAGTAGTATGTTATCTATCTCACCAGTCGTGGTATTTAAAACTTTAACAGTAATATTTCCACAGCTCGCTACGGGGAGCATTTTGTTGTCTGCTATCCGGATGTTCGCAACAGGCGGAGCTGTTTCATCTTCCAGCCAGTCACGATGCCTGGTCATGTGGGCTGAAGCTCCGGAGTCCACATACCAGCTCGCATCATCATTCTGTGTGGTGGCTGAAAAAGCAGCAACAAATCCATTATCTTCTGGCTTTTTATTTTTATTTTTAAACCAACATTGCTTACTCATATGACCATGCTTATTACAGTTAAAGCACCGTGGTCCTGTTTGTTTATTGGGATGAGTGTTTTTATGTTTGTTTGGTTGGATTTTTCGAGAATTTGAATAAAAACCATTAGTAGTATCTACGGACTTCACTTCTTGTAGAAGTTTAGTTTTTATTAGATCGGCACTAATTTTTATTGCGGAACTCTCTATGCCCATTATCATCGGTCGATATTCGTCGGGCAAACCAGCCAACATCAGCGTACCAAGCCATTCATCATCCACCGGAAAACCTATGTCTCTTAATTTACGTGCTGATGTCATAATTTTATTGACATATTCTTCAACGTTAGTACTCGATTCTAAACCGGTATTTATTAAATCTTTTAATAACCCTACTTTTCTGAGCAGGCCGGAGTCCTCAAATGCTTTTTTTAAACTATCCCATACCTCCTTGGATGTTTTAGCATCTTGTACATGGATGTATATTTGGGGATCAATTAATAAAATTATTTTTGACTTAGCTTTAATATCCTTTTTGACTTCTTTGCATTCTCCGGTAATACATTCCCACAACTCCTCATGTTGTAAGTATGCTTCCATGGCAAATTTCCAACTTGCAAAATTATCTCTTCCGGTCAGCTTTTGTATGGATAACAAATGTGTACTCATGATGAATTATCAGTATTTTGTTCCAAACATAAGCTGTTAAAAATTGCTGGAAAGAAAAAAATTTGAAGCCTCACACGCGAACAAAACTAATTTTTACTTTTACGCCTTTTTTCAAAAAATATATCAGGTAAGGGACGGCCCATAACCTGTTGTAATAAAATAAAAGAATTTGGGACTAGATTAAAGAATAACAATATATTAGAATAGAGATACAAAATTGTGCACGTAAATAATTTAACGGTGAGCAAGCAGTTGTAGACAGATGACAGATGTCATGCAGTGTTGCAAGGTTTCTCGTCCATAACCATTCCAACAGTTTAATTAGCCTAGAGCGCGGAGTGTAGATATTGTTCCAGTAACGAATGGTTACTCTGTCAAAATGCATTATAGTTACAGCATCAATAACTCTACCCTGATGGTGACATATCTATCTACTTACTCTAAATGTAAATAATATATATACATCATCACGCCTGTATTCCCCAAAGGGGTAGGCAGAGGTGCACTGTAGTGCACCCACACTTCGCCAATGTATTTTGGTCCCAATGTAATAGGGGGCGAGCCTATTGCCATTATACCGGGCACATTCCTCCTCAATACGAGGGAGATTTGGGCCATAGTCCACCACGCTGGCCCAGTGCGGGTTGATGAACTTCACACGCCTTTCTACAGACGTGCAGGTTTCCTCACGATGTTTTCCTTTACCGTTCAGCAAGTGGTAATCATTGTTGAAAATGACATTCGCACATGAAAATTATCTCAGAGGTACGGGCCTGGGATTTGAACTTGCATCCCTTACGTTCAAGGCGGGCGTTCTTGCCCGCGAGGCTACCACTGCAGTAAAATCTTTAAGATAATTAATCTTTATTTTAATACACGCCTATAAATATATTCATTGATCTAGTAAAGACGGGTTATAGATAAGGAGGCACTTACCTTTATAAATATTATGTTAATAAAATATGAAGAACAATATATTTAATTATGCCGTTGTCAGTACTGATATAATAATAAATTCGCATACGATCACTTAATTAAGAGCAGATACAAAGAGTACGCAAACTTGAGGTTTTTTCTTTCAAACAAAAGCAGTCCTTTCAGGGCCGACGATGTGTTCCGGCAACGCCCCTCAACTGGATTACATCTACAACTAGTAAGTATATAAGTGGTGAGTATGTCGGCAAATGCATCAGTCCAGCTGAGTAGATCCGACGACACAGACCACTAACATACGAACAATGATGAAACTGGTGGTGTTGTCCTGCGTGCTGGCCGTGGCCGTGGCCGACCTGATCGCTCCGATCGCGTACGGCGCGCCATTCGCGTACTCCGCGCCTTTCCTGGCGCCGTCCAACTACAGAGGGCCGCTGTCCCTTGCGCCGGGCCAGCCCGCCAACATCCTCGCCGCCGACGGCAGGCCGCTGGACACGCTCGACGTCAACCTGGATCGCGCGGCGCATTACACCACCAAGGCGCTAAGCGGCGCAGGCTTCCATCTGCTGAAGAAGCGCTCGGTGGCGCAGTTTATCGCGCCCGTAGGTGGCATCGCCGTTGCGCGCTCGCCGCTTATTGCGCATGCACCCCTCGCGTACGCTGCCCACGCCTACGGTCCACAATGGCCCCTGACTTACACCGCTCGCTGGTGAACAACGACGCCCTCGCAATGATCCTTGTAAATACCCCAACGTAATAAACGATTAAGCACGAGTATATTAATTTTATTTACACTACCTTATATGTATTATGTATGTATGTATTATTATATTTTAGTCCTCACATTATTACCAAGAAATTCGGGCCTTAGCTCACATCACTGGCCCGGTGCGGGTTGGGGCATATATATTTGGGAATTTGATAAAATTAAATTTACTTACTTACGTTTAATTGTGCCTCCAAATTTTCACGAGAAATATTAGGAATGCAAGTAGAAAGTACTAGCTTATTTTGATTGAAATTTCCTAATTTATTATTAAAATATTACATTATTTTCCTTGGGACTTAGCCCGCCACACATTCCCACCACTGTGACTCCTGTAAGCCAGGATCGACAGCGGTGTCCATTGAAAACACCGAGGATTAACCTTTGGCGAGTGCCAGGGAAAAGCTAAATTGTCTTGGAACCCGCACGAATTTAATCAAAAAAGGTGTGGGAGGAGTTGGAAGAAAAATGTAAGAAAAGGGATAACCTTTAGGTCTATTTATTTAATAAGCTCAATGCCTTGTTTTGGTATTGGTCTCATGACAATAGTTGATGGTAAGGGTGGCTATCGAACTCCAAACCTCTTAGTTGCGAGGGCGGCCCACCTAGTCTAGTACTATCGACGCTTAACATGTTAACTTCAAATAACATGACGATATTAAATATATAGCTCTTTATTTAATTTCAGCTTACCGGAAACGATTCAGCATAATTTACAGCTTGAAAATTGATTTTGAATAGATATTACTGTACACTGATAACTGAAACAGCAATTAATTATATTAAAACTTATACAGGCTGTTCTAGAAGTACAACATAACGTTGTACCACCATATATGCATGAGTATTGGGCAAAAAAACTCAGAAAATAATAATAAATCGACATTCGCATCAACATAATTAGTTACCGATAATAATAGATAAACACACACTCTTTTATGGTATGGTAAATAAATATGTACCTACTACTTGTTTTACAAATACGTAAGAAATAAAATAAATAATCAAAGTTCTGTAATCCAGAAGCTTTCCAATACCATTAGACATGTTATAATCAGACAGCCGGCATTACCGTGTGAATGGATGCAGTAAATACATAATAATATGAGCTACGTTATAAGAATGCCGTTATCTAAATTATTACATTTTGACTTTCAAAACACACTCTACGTGTAAGACAGGCAATTATTACTATCTTATAAACCGTGAAATAACCACGTTATTATAACAATTTATATTGATATCGATTCTGTTGGTACCGAACTAAACTTTAGGTAATCGTTTTGCCGTCCTTCTCTTGACCGTAATGTATGAACGAGAAATTTACCTACCTAATTATTTATGATCTACCTATGAAATTAATTTTAAAATTGTAGAGCCGGATATAAATCTATTTTACAGAACTGTAAAGGGTGTTGTTTATTGTAAATAATCTAGGTCTAGGTATTCCTAGATCTACAATTTTAATAGGTCTATACGAAACACGAATTGCTGACGTAGGCCACTCAGCTGCTAAACTTAAGTGGAACTGGGCAGGTCACATCTGCCGCATGCCGGATACGCTATGTGCAAAATCAACCACGCAATGGCTCCCGAACCACGGGAAACGGCAACGTGGCAGGCCCAAAAAGAGATGGCAGGATGAGCTAGACTCGCACTTACCGGAGTGGCCCCGGTTGGCTATGGACCGCAATAAGTGGAAAAAGGGAAGGGAGGCCTTTGCCCTGCAGTGGGACAGTCAAGGCTTGATATGATATGATGAAACTCACTGAAATATACAATCGCAAAACGTAAACACTAGTTTTTCACTTTGCTCCACAGACCTAAAATTCGCTCGCTACTAGGTTTTCCTCAAAAGCTGTGCCTAGTAGCTAAGCCCACAAGCGCGTCAAAAAGCAGGCGAACCATTTTTTTGCTAATATCAAAACAAACCGTAATAACTCATGAAAACAACACAAACTTCAACAAAATATCATTGATGAGGCGAGCGAGTTTCGACGCTTTTTACCACAGAAAACGCGTTTTTTACCACAGAAATTCAATCTTTATGTATATTCGCACAGGGTACATTTTCAAGAAAGGTTAAGCTAATTCGCTCGACCAGTGTTTGCATGGCTTTAAGAAACATCCTTACGACAAATTATCGTAATATGGCACATTATTGTGATTTTACTATCATAGAATATGGACTTCATAACGAAATTTGCCGGTTTTCAGTGAGCTAGAGGTAGTATGAGCGTTTTTTTGAGTATTTATATGTCTAGTAAGTCGCGTTAGCGGCCAATACTTGCGAGCAAAGTATAACTAAATTGGTAGCTGACGAGTATAGCAGTGGTAGCCGAGTTTAGCAGTGGTATCCGAGTTACAGCAGTGGTAGCCGAGTGGTCGAAGGCACGATTTGCAATCAAAGTGCGCAGGTTCAAACCCTGGCTCGCACCTCTGGGTTTCATGTGCTAATCTCAATATTTTCATCCGAGATTATCACTTGCTGCAAACGGTGAAGGAAAACATCGTGAGGAAACCTGCACGTCTATAGAAAGGCGGGTGAAGTTCACCAACCCGCACTGGGCCAGCGTGGTGGACTATGGCCTGAATCCCCCTCGCATTGAGAGGAGGCCCGTGCCCAGCAGTGGAACGTTAAAAAGGGCTGTAGTAGTAGGTAGCTGACGCAAGAAAGAAAATTATACAATAATAAGTAGCATTGATATTTACATCGACCTACTTGTGGGTAGCTATTGACATCTTTATCATCTATTGAGTACCTTATGCATAATGCACTTTACGCAAATTTGTTGAATAAATCAGCGCACATAAATTGTGGTTTTGAAGTTTGGAATGCTGCAACTGGACCTTGAAATCAAGATAATCCTTTGATTTCCCATATGTCCTGCCGGGCGACAACATCATTCAGTTGCAAACCTTTTCAATCAATCGTCTTCAGATAAAACAACTGTAAAATGTATCTTTTCAAACTCGAGACGCCATGTTCTTTGGTTCCTGTCACGAAATAACAGCAATATAAGATACATAATCACCCAGCCGATACCTCATTAAACTTCTGCATTGACAGTCTCCACCTAAAAAAAATCAACGCGCCTGTATTCCCCGAAGGGGTAGGTAGAGGTGCACTGCAGTGCGCCCACACTTCGCCGATGTATTTTGGTCCCCATGTAATAGGAGGCGAGCCTATTGCCATTATACCGGGCACATTCCCCCTCAATACGAGGGAGATTTGGGCCATAGTCCACCACGCTGGACCAGTGCGGGTTGGTGAACTTTACAGATCTTTCTATAGACGTGCAGGTTTCCTCACGATTGTTTTCCTTCACCGTTCAGCAAGTGGTAATCATTGTTGAAATTTACATTCGGAGATGAAAATTATACCAGAGATGCGGGCCCGGGATTTGAACTTAGCACCCTTTACGTTCAAGGCGGGCGTTCTTGCCCACGAGGCTGGTAGCCTCGCTTAAATTCCTTCACAATTCCTGTTATAAACTTTAAAAAAAATTAGAGTATTCAAATGTTTAAAATAACAACAATGGGAACTGAAACTCAGCTTTAACCGTTACATTAATGTCATATCGCTCTCGTATTTGCATTCAAGCGTTTAATTGCAATGCATAATCGGTATTGGTGTAACATTCTGCTGTTGACATATTTCACAATAACTACTATAATACATTCAATACAGTCCCATTAATTACTGTACCTATCAGTTGCAGTGAGACAAACAAACAAACCTTATTATCTCAAACAAAAGTAGTCCTCTCAGGGCCAGCGATGTGTTCCGGTAACACCCGCTAAGATACTTACTTTTATCAATTTAGTATATAAGCCGTGGACGGCTGAGCTAATGCATCAGTCCAGCTGAGTAGACCCGACGACACAGACCACTAACATACAAACAATGATGAAGCTGGTGGTGTTGTCCTGCATGCTGGCCGCGGCCGTGGCCGACCTGATCGCGCCGATCGCGTACAGCGCGCCCTTCGCGTACTCCGCGCCCTTCCTGGCCCCGTCCAACTACAGAGGGCCGCTGTCCCTTGCGCCGGGCCAACCCGCCAACATCCTCGCCGCCGACGGCAGGCCACTGGACACGCTCGACGTGAACCTGGACCGCGCCGCACACTTCACTGCCAAGGCTTTGAACGGCCCGGTCGTGCATCTACTGAAGAAGCGCTCGGTGGCGCCGCTGATCGCGCCCGTGACTCGCGTCGCCGTTGCGCCCGCGCCGCTGCTCGCGCACGCTCCCTTCGCGTACGCCGGCCACGCCGCTCTTGCGCACCAATGGCCCATCACCACCTACGCCGCCGCGCCCCTTGCTCACTGGTGAACGACAGACATCCACTAATTTTACGAACATACCCGATGTAAATATGTATTATATACTCAAGTAAACAGTTTATGCATAACTTTTATTTTTATTTTAGTACCTAATCTAAGTATGTATCAATATACAATGCGATTCAGTAAGGTTAGCACGCATGTCAAGACAAGACCTTTGTCACGAATGCGCTCGCTCGCTCTCTGTCTAATTTCATACGAGAAAGAGACAAAATCAAGATATCGGTACTATGACATACGACTAGTCTTGGCGTTGTTGCTACATACTACTGAATGGGCATAACGATCCAGCAACCCTTCGTCATATGAGTACATGAAATCATTTATACAGTCAGAATATCGAGATCTTTTTTTTCTCCCATCAAACTTAAGCATTATTTGATGTCTATGTTTTGATAATCCTAGGCCTAGGCGTCTAGTCAATTAGATCTCCTGTCCCTTCTGCTGTTTAAATTTATAGATCAAAAGGAGTTCAAAAGTAAGATTTTTTTAGGAAAACTTAACAAGTCACCTATTTATGATATCACATATTCGTCAAGAATAAGCTTGGGAACCGTATATTTTAAGGGTTTGTTTACCCATTTTAATAACACTGTATAATTTCAATTTGGGCCACGCTTTTAATCAAGTTTAACTACTGCTGATAAGAATGTGCACGTTGAAAAATCGCTGGTAAATTTATCTTTAGTTCCCCGTATAAACCTTACACCGAATACGCTACGTGCGTTAGTGTTGCTGACAATAAAAACAAAATTGAAGTTAACTCTTTAACATTTTACCACAACACACAGAGTTAGCTAGGTTAATAAATCAATCTTTACGGAGAAATTAATTTTTCCACATGTATGCCGGTTTTTTTCAATAACGCCCATAGGAACTCTGTTGCTCTAGCTATATAGCATATTTGTTCAAAGGTAGAGCTACAGGGTAGCAGAATAATTCCATTTTTTTTTTAAAGTCCTTGTATTCAATTCTTATAGTGGACTAGCTTTGGCCCGCGACTTCATCCGCGTAGAAGTCGAAAAAGGTTCTAATAGGATTTTTAATTGTTTTTATTAGGGTTCAGTACCCAAAGGGTAAAACGGGAACCCTATTACTAAGACTTCGCTGTCCGTCCGTGCGTCCGTCCATCTGTCAACAAGCTGTATCTCATAAACCGTGATAGTTAGAGAGCTGAAATTTTCACAGATTATGTATTTCTGTTGCCGCTATAACAACAAATACTAAAAAACAGAATAAAAACAATATTTAAGGGGGCTCCCATACAACGATCGTGATTTTTTTGCTGTTTTTATAGATAATGGTACGAAACCTTTCGTGCGCGAGTCCGACTCGCACTTGGCCGGTTTGTTTTTACAATTTCCCCTTTTTAACCCCGTTAGCGGATGAATTGCAGTAAAATACGAAACACGTCTTTCAATTGTGTTAAAAAAAGGTTTATGCAAAATTTTAAGTAGATTGGACCAAGAATTTCTCACTCCCTTAGGGAATTTTGGAAAATTAATTTCAGTAAAGCCTTCTTATCAGAAGCCTACGTCATACAAAGAACACACCCTCCAAGTTTCAGGTCTCTACGATCAGCGGTTTAGGCTGAGCGTTCATCCGTCAGTCAGTCATTCAGGACAAAGCATTTTATATTCAAAGATTGCTACGGTAATTACATGATAAGTACTGTTTTACAATAACTTTTACATTCCATGAGTTTAGGGCTCTACATTATATGTAACTTTATCTTTATAATTTTGTAAACTGATACTCAAGGAATATCGAATAATTTAGATTATACCTAAAGGCTTCAATAGATATCTTTTTCATAATAAGAAAGATGATTTAAATGAAAATACAATATTCAAGTAACTCTCTTTATAAACTATAAGTAGATATAGTGTCGAGTAATCTAAGATTATATACAAAAAAATCACCACCACTGGCCGCCATGGCCGGCGTGTCCGAGATGTCCGAGGCCTAGAGGAGCGGCGTGTAGGCCGAGCGGTGCTGCATGTAGGCCGAGAGGCGCAGCCAAAGCCGCAGGCGCAACCAGGCGGGCTGGGTAGTCCACACGGGCCGCATGGGACCAGGCCGCGGGTGCCGCTAGCAGGGGAGCAGACCGCTTCCTCAGCCAGTGTCCTCCAGCGTGATCTACAGCCTTCGCGGTGTAATGCACGGCGCGGTCAACGTTCACACTGAGGGTGTCGAGGGGCCTGCCATCATGAGCCAGGATGCTGGCGGGCTGGCCGGGAGCCAGCGAGAGGGGTCCACGGTAATTGTAGGCGGCGATCGCGGGGGCTGCTGCCACAGCGGCGACGTGTGCCACAGGGGCCGCTACCACGGGTGCCGCCAAGTGCGCACCCCAGGGTGCATGCAGACCAGCCAGACCGGCCAGACCGTACGGACCGAGGCCGCTGGGTTTAGACACCGCCACACCCAACACAAACGACAACACCACCAGCTTGAACATTGTGGTCTGTGTTGTTTTCTAAGCAGAGAGCAACTGTTGCACTTACCCTTTTGCTTCCACCTTATATACCAATAAAATTGGATATTGGTAGGCGTATTCCAGATACCTTTGTGACGTTAGTAAAATATGCGGCTGGGCGTTGGCTATTATGAAAACGCCAAAAGTGCTGACCGCCAGCGAGTCTAGTACCAACCTAATTTCAACTCTAAGCAAATTTGTATAAATCTTAGAATAGTTGTAATATGGAAATAATTATTGTTTCCTTGTTTACCTTGTAAATCTTGATAAAGGGCCGTTCACTTTAAGTAAATTATCGGCACTGATGTGCAAAAATTTGAGCTGTTATGCCGATAGCTTGTGTAACGTATAAATAGTAGGAGAAAGAAAGAGATAATAACGAAGAGATTTAAAAAACCAAGGTAAGCATACCAATTCTAATGAGTTTGGCGAATAAAAATATTTTAATTATTTAATTAGATATTGACACCTTCATACATTACTTAGTTAAGTGTAGTTTATAGTAGAATCTGGAAATTTACCTAAATAAGTAAGAAAAAATAGTGACTGGTTAAATATTTCGCAAATTGAGGCTGAATTAATATTGCTACAGCAGTGGTGATTCGGTGGTCAACGACCGACAGAACCTATACAATTTCCTCAATTTCACTTAATAACTTAATAAAATTACATCTGCCCTATAAACACGGCGTCTGGCGTAGTTACAGAGAACCGGTCACTCAATAACAAGATATTTGATGACAAACACAGAGAGGAATCATGCCTGTTAGTATATTTAAATTTGGTCATTGACTGTACCAATTTTATTTGTATTCTTATCTGTAGGAATACAAGTTTAGTTGTAAACTAAAGCCAAAAACTATGAACAGGAAAAAAATTACGTTAATTTCAACGCAAAAATCAGATTAATACATAGCTGCCATTCAGACTAGGTTAGGTTATGGAATCATTTTGCTTTTGACTTCAAATTTATGGAAGAATAAGATCAGATCAGAACACTTCTGTACTGCAAAATACAATTATAGATAGTTTGTATTTTTTTTGGTTACAGTTCGTACAGGCGATGATTAAACATAGTACATACAATTACTATTTTAAATGGACTGAAGTGTAACAATTTATATCAATTAATTAAACAATAAACACATAATCAAGTAATTATTGTTCACACTACACCTGACACGCTCGCTTTTCAAATTAAGTAGGTTTTTTTTCATACAGATATGACCTCGTTCAAAACGTGAATAAATAACTATTTAGTAATGTGACCTAGACTACATATTGTTATCCAATTTTTATTTTTTTCTGCTTACTCTGGACTAAGGCCATCCCAGCAGGCTTAGTATGACCGCGTATAGATAAATTGTATCTATGACGACTATCAGATTTGTCGAGCAAATGACGGCATAGTGTAGTAGAAAAAGCTCGACAAGTCTGATTATAATTTGGAAAGGATAAAATACATGTCACTCGACTTGCCTCGCAGCTCTCTTTCTACGGCTTATTGAGGCTACGTTTAGTCCGGATAAGGGTTACACTATGTGAATCCGAATTGGTATACTAACCCAAAAATATAAATTATCTAGCTTATTACATGATATGTAAAGTCCGGAAAAAATATCGATTTTAATAAGAGTTTTGCTGTGTTAAGTTATACTAAAAACTTAGTGCAATACCGCTCCAATACATTGAACTAGAAAAAGATGTAATTAACATTTAGAATAAGCTAGCTGGCTTTTGCCGTACCTATTTGTACCTATTCTGAATGACATTGTATGTTAAACTTGGAATCATGTAAATACCTACCTTTCCTACGAAAAATTCAAAGGGAGTAACCAATTTACCAGTACTTAAATCTACCACTTGTGTTAATAATTTTTTGGGTCAGATATTACCAAAAAAAATATTTGAACTTATTTCGTGAAAGGTCCGTCCCTCGACCTATATACGTGAAAAAGCCTCCTCCGGTCATTGAACTCGCACCCTGATTTGCTAAAACCAGAATATTCAATTACAAATTATTAATGATACTGTTAACACAAACCATAATGTGTAGCGGGTGGTTAAGAATTCAATTCTCGTCAGTCAGCGTAGTATATTCTTCGTCGCGGTGCATAGAGCCATCCCGATACAAGCGGAGAATGGTGCACCGTCGGTTTTTAGTGGGTATACGGCCGGGACTGCCACATAACCATGCTATTTCGGCGGCGGCATAAAGGATTTTCCGACGTTAAAAAGGAAAAAAGTTAGTATATTCTCGAGATGGCCTTTACGTAATCTGTCTGCCATCTATTTAGTATCTTCTCACTAGCGTCCCCTTGCTAGTACTCCTATTAGCCCCACTAATCTATATGGTCGTGTTAAGCCTCGGAATAGCCAGGATGTTGGGACGCGTGCTTATATAATTTTGCAAAAAAACTTTACGTCAATATATATAAAATTGAATTTCTGTGGTAAAGGCCACGCAGCCACGAGTCAAAATACGCTTGCGCTCTCGATGACAGCTCCTTGAAGATTTTTCTATGAGTCAATGCAGTTCGTTTTATAATAATATTGGCTTTAAATTTTACCAGCGCGTCTTGACGCCCCAGTGAGCTAGGAGCTTTAGGTAAGTAGAATTACGTCAATAGTTTATATGGCCAGTGATTTAATCCCGGAATCCTTCTGTTACGAGATCCGATCCCTGTAACCACCAGGATATTGCCGCTTATTGGACTAGTGGTATGTGCAATAATATGCAAACAAGATGTGGTCATGCGACATCCAACTGCAATGCAAATGTTCACGCAAATTGCTTAATTTACGAGTACTCCGCCGGCTTGAACTTGACTCTACACACGTGGTCTGCCGACCGGTTATGCGCGTACGCTATCATTGATACGATATCAAAGAGGCCGATAACTAAGGTGGCGAATTCTACTATTCCACAACGTTAAACGCTCTATTTCAGTTTGGATATGATTCCGTTGCAATTACGCACTGCACCCTCTGGGGCGAGCGAATAAAGTTTTCTGTGTCGACATATCAACCACGCGTCAAACTTTGGTCGTCGATGACATTACGTTGAAAAATTAGGTTTTTTACCAATACCAAAACTAACTATGTGTGAATATGAATAAAGATTGAATTTCTGTGGCATAAGCCACGCCTACACTCGGTCGCTTGCGCTATCATAGTTTATCATTTCGTTCAAGAATTAAGTTATTCTCTGAGCAAAAAATTTGACGCGCGAGAGTGGCAAAACTATGATCACGCGTTTTGTTTGACGCACCTGTGACGATTTACTCTGTCATAACGTAAAAAAAATATTCTTCCATTTTTAAACCATTTAACAGTTTTTTTTATTTGCCGCAATACACATATCAAACTAAATATTGTAAACCATGAATTATGTCAATTCTGTTGACACCAAGCTGAAATAAACTGCGTATTGCCATCCTTCTTACGCCTGTAATAAATAAGCGAGGCGGCAATATTTCTAGTGCTGTCAAATATAGTTTAGTTGTAGTTTCCGTACAACAGAATCAACATCAATATCCAGTAGGATCCAGTAGGATAATAAGTATATTATCTTTCAGTATGTAGTACAAAGGTACTTTAAATAGTACCTTCTATATTTAAGAGTAATTAGAGGTTTTAATCATCGTACAAAATTGTTATCTATAAACAGAAATTAACCTACTCACATATTTATTACTTTTAAACCGATCGTGTTAAGTTCGGGAAAACTCGTGTACGGTTCCGTATCTTTTTATGATTCTAATAGACAGGCAGACAGATAGATGGACGGACAAAAAAAATAAATACCGTTATTCTACCGCCGCGGCCGGCGGCGAAACCATGTGAAGGAAACCACCTGGTTAGAATATTTGACTAGATACTACGTAACCCTAATAAAACAAAGTTACGACCGACAAGGCCTTCGATGTTTAATAATAACAAATAACATTCCATGTCGCCATAACTAGCCGCCATTCTTGTACAACTATCTCACATAATTATCATAAAGTTAACCCACTTTACCACTTGCATACTATAATTTTGCTACCTGTTTCCGTTAGTCACATACCAATTTAATTATATTTATGTGTAGGTAGGTATTTTTAGCTACCGATTTAATTAGATATACTTACTGCTAATACAATTATACAAGTTACCGTAATTTACTTTGTGCCTTCTACATGATATACATTTTTTTTATCTTCTTTGTAAATTGCTACCTATGTAAATATTTTGTCTTGTAATGTAAATAAACTTGTGTGATCTCAAATAAAAAAAATAATTGTAAAATAATATTTTTAAAACCAAGCTTTTTTTTTTTATTGCCCTTAGTTTTCGTGTTCTCCTCAGCAAGCCTTTTCATTTGATACCCATACTGTGGTAATGCAGAGAAAATAACTATTCCGCCATCTTGGATGATCCGCCATATTGGAATTAGTATGACGTCCTATAGCTAAGCATGCATTGTCATCCGAAATAATACACGCGTATACCAAATTTCAGCTCAATCGGTTAATGATAACTGATTTAAAATTCAGTTGCAAGATTCAACCCGGACATACATTGCAAGTTAATATAAAGCTTGTAATAATAATAAAAAACAAACAGCAAATTATGAACTCAGTTAGTATTTAGTCGAATATGAAAATTGAATGAATGTTTGTTATGTTATTTAATAATCTTACTTCGTTCATTCTAGGATAATTCACGGTTGATCAAATACTTAGATTATAGATGAAAGTATTACCAAATTGACGTATTTGGTATCTTAACCCACTTCCCAAAACGATTATGTTGGTCTCTATTTTTTTTTGTTATTTAATAACAACACTAGGCATCAATTCGGCAGTGAAAACATAATTATGTCAAATGTATTGAAAGTCCGCCATGTTGTTTGGTTTGTAACTAAAAAATATAACAATAAGAGTTACATGATAGCAATAAGTATCTAGAGTACCCAAAATGACTCCACTCTTTGGTGATTATACCTGTAGAATACGGAAACTATTTGGGAAAACAAAAATGGCGGAGCCAGATAAACCCGAAAATTTACCGCAGCGCGGGCTCCAAATGCCTTCTCCACTTGCATATTCTAAATAGTGTTAAACAGATTTAAATTTTACGTTGTCCGTAGTTGCCATCCCTTCTTCGATTTTGTCAACGACGACGTAGATTCGAAAAGATGGTATTCATATTCCTATCATGAATAGCATTTCTATTGGTCTTTTGCCAGTGATTGCAAAATGTGCGTCGTATCATTAAATCAATGGAAACTAACTTCGACCAACAAAAGCCACTATTGTTGATCGAAGGAAGCTAATCAATAATTTATATCGAGGGGTGAAAGGCTATTTCACTTAAGCGACACTTTTGGGCGATATTGACTTATATATGTCGCAGGTTTTTTCATAAAATTCGGTTTTTGATAGAAATCCGGAAGATGACAAATTTTAAACTCAATTTCATCATAAACCTAGTTTGGGTTTATAATAAAAATCATAACCTAACCTAACCTGACCATCAAACTTTATCATAAACCCAAACTAGTTCAGGTTTATGATGAAATTGAGTTTAAATGTGTCATCTTCTGGTTTTTCATCAAACATCTAGGTTTTTGATCAAAAACCTAATTTTATGAAAATCCTGCGACATATACGAGTACATATCAATCAGCGAATTTGTCTGCGTCGAATAAGTATGCTCTTCTGTAAAGAAAAAAAAGTCTCATAAGTCACCCCTCGAAATGTAAGTGGCCAAAAAACCATTAAAAAAATATTATAACATGAAATACCCTTTTATAAAACAAGTCAATTTTTTTTTCAGTTTTACGTAGATAAAGATCCATTATTACTATATTTAACGGAAAACAGTATTTAAATTTTACCTACGTACCCATGTATGTGTGTACGTATCACCAACAGAAATAGTATGTCATAGAGAAGGACATAGATACATTGCATCCGGGAAATTGACATAAATACGCCCTGCACTGGGGCCAGCGAATTAAGTTGACTCTTTTTGAACATGTTCTCTGTGTCAATAGGGATAAAGATTGAATTTCCTTAGGAAAAGCCACGTGATCACATGTAGAAACTAAAATTGTCATTGATGGGACTTCGATGACAAATGTGCTTTTTGACTGAATTAATAACAGTTCGGTTTGCTATTGGCAAAAAAAATTGTCGTGCGTCTTTTAACTCGCCTGTTGATCCAGGGGTTTAATGGGCTAATAAATCGTTATCTTAGATACCAAATCGCAAAACGACAGCAGTTAAAATGTACAATTGCAAGTTGCAAGACTTGTTGTGTGACTTGTGCGGGGGTAAGCAAGTTCATGTGTACAGTCGCCTACAGCAGCGGGCGCGGATCGCCTTGATCTAGTAAAATTGCGACGAGTTAGCGCCTTATGCCTTTCCCGCACACTGGGCCGTTGACAGTCGCGCATCAAATTTATTGCCAATAACAAAACGAACTCTACGTCAATAGGCATAAAGATTACATTTCTGTGGTAAAAGCCACGCCCCACGCGTCCGAATTCTCTCGCGCTGTCAGTGTCAGTTATGTTACGAATAAACTTAAAAAACCGGCCACGTGCGAGACACGGACACGCGCACGAAGGGTTCCGTACCATTATCTATAAGAACGAGCAAAAAAAACACGTTTGTTGTATGGGAGCCCCCTTAAATATTTATTTTATTCTGTTTTTTAGTATTTTTTGTTATAGCGGCAACAAAAATACATAATCTGTGAAAATTTCAACTGTCTAACTATCATGGTTCATGGACAGATGGACGGAAGGACAGCTTACTCATTAAGACGTCTTACTAATAGGGTTCACGTTTTACCCTTTGGGTAGGGAACCCTAAAAAAAACTATTTCTTCGAGTCAATGCAGTTTGTTTTGGTGTGGCAATACATTAGACGCGCGAACATTGACGCCTCAGGATGGCTTTATGCACATAAAAATATCAAATTATGTATCTACTACCGAGGAATTCAAGGCTGTTTGTAACCGGGAAACGAACACGCACCTGACGCAATAACTTATTATTATTTAATAAGTATCCACCTAACTTTTGTTAGGATAATAAGGTCGCATTTATTATTAAACTGTTTTTAAATTCTGTCAGGTGTTCCAAGGAATTTCAAATTCATAAATAGTAACCAACTAAAATTGAGGAAATATGAGGTAACTAGGTAGGTTAGTTGATACTTGATACGTACCTATAAGCGCATATGAAGTGATTGAACATACATTTTATTTTTTGTCTTTTAATATATGACAACTGTACCAAAGGAAGCCTCTTCAGTAGAACGCCCGCCTTGAATGTAAGGGGTGCAAGTTCAAATCCCGGGCCCGCACCTCTGAGATAATTTTCATGTGCGAATGTAATTTTCAATAATGATTACCACTTGCTGAACGGTGAAGGAAAACATAGTGATGAAACCTGCACGTCTATAGAAAGGCGTGTGAAGTTCACCAACCCGCACTGAACCAGCGTAGTGGACTATGGTCCAAAAATCCCCCTCGTATTGAGGGAGAATGTGCCCGGTATAATGGCAATAGGCTCACCCCCTATTACATTGGGATCAAAATACATCGGCGAAGTGTGGGTGCACCTCTACCCACCCCTTCGGGGAATACAGGCGTGATGATGATGATGTAACAAACAATAATTAGTCATATTTTGTAAAATAAAAAAGGATCAGATTATGTAAGAGATAATCAAAAAAGTAATATAATATTTAAGGATACATTATATAGATTTTAGCTACGAGTTATTATATATATAAAAGAGAGAGCTCATTCTTTTATTTGACAGTTTATTACGTCCAATTTTTTCTGTGACTTCGACAACTACGTAGGTACTTCAGATTGTCCAATAGAGTAACTAGAGAACCCATATCGACTCCGGCCTGCGTATGGCTCTGCGGCAATTTTTGACGTTTACCTGACATCCGCCATTGTAGTTACCTCATAGGCAACTACATAGAGCAACTGCAATGGCCGTTAAACGTCAGAAAAATTTAACACAGGGCGGAGTCAATAGGGCATCTCCGTTATATATCTCGATAGTTTTTCCATGTCAAGATGTGTAAGACTAGGCGATCGTGACACCCATGAGACCAATTTCGGTCCAATTGTTTTGGATATCTTAATGGCACATTTAGGGATCTATACTTTTAAGTATCGATGGATCTTAAGTTGTGAGCAAACAAAGCCACAAGCGGGGTACTTAAAAACCTTCAATGTTCCTAACATTTTCTTCTTTGAAAGTAGGTAAGACACATACTTACTCTTACGTACCCATTGGCATAAAAATAATGATTCGTCGGGCAAACGTGGCCACTAAACCGTAACAGTGACGTATACAATCGCGTTAAGGCTACAGAGTGGTCTTTGTTAGGGCTGCTTCCTATTAGGAAATATCACAACTTGGCCTGGTGTGACACGCAAGTGTAACATAGAAGTCAACCAACATTCACCGAATATATTTATTACTAGCTGTGCCCGCGACTTCGCCCGCGTGGACTTTAGGGAGATTACCCGGAAATATGGGTATTATGTTTTTCCCGCGGAACCCTAATGCTTTTTCTAAAATTAAAGTAGCCTAAGTTACGCCTTGGAACGTCAGCTATCTGTCAGTGAAAGTCCCATTGAAATCGGTTCAGCCGTTTAGAAGTTTACCTCAAACAAACAGACAGACAAAAAATTTTAAAATTGCGTTTTCGTTATAGGTATCGTATCGTATATACTTTCATACGCATTTGGTAAAAAAGTGTTATTTTGATATTACAAACAGACACTCCAATTTTATTTATTTGTATGTATATGTATATGTATGTATATATATGTATAGATGTATAGATACGCCTTCGTTATAATGTACCAGCGTAAGTCGTCAGTGCGAGTGCGAGTCTAGTGCTCGTCAAAGAGAATATTAATAAAACCACTACGTTTAGTGCTCGTTGGCAACGATTGTTCATTTGGTTTATTAACACCATTATAAAATTGAAATAAAACTATTTTACGGATTTTATCGCGTTTATTTACTATTTTATTTTCCCGACGTTTCGGCTGCTTTACAGCAACCATGGTCACGGGGGGACTGAGGTGTTAGATGTCCTGATGTCATAGTTAATAACTGGGTACCCTCTTATTTAGTAAAATATATTTAGTAAATAGTAAATAAACGCGATAAAATCCGTAAAATAGTTTTATTTCAAAGTATAGTATTCGCGTAAATATAAGAAAACAATATGTGAACCATTATACAATTTTATACTTTTTGTGTTGTTGTTTATTATTCAACTAGCTGTGCCCGCGACTTCGCCCGCGTGGACTTTAGGGAGATTACCCGGAAATATGGGTATTATGTTTTTCCCGCGGAACCCTAATGCTTTTTCTAAAATTAAAGTAGCCTAAGTTACGCCCTGGAACGTCAGCTATCTGTCAGTGAAAGTCCCATTGAAATCGGTTCAGCCGTTTAGAAGTTTACCTCAAACAAACAGACAGACAGACAAAAAAAATCAAAATTGCGTTTTCGTTATAGGTATCGTATATACTTTCATACGCATTTGGTAAAAAAGTGTTATTTTGATATTACAAACAGACACTCCAATTTTATTTATTTGTATGTATGTATGTATGTATGTATGTATGTATGTATGTATGTATGTATGTATGTATGTATTGTATGTATGTATTGTATGTATGTATGTAGAAGATGTATAGATTAGATGATTATGTGTGACTGGAATCTTTTTTTTTTGTTTAATGGCCTCTTTCCGTTGCTATAACCATTGACTAATAATATATACGTTATTAATCCATGCTACTAAATAGTCTTTCTTTATAAATCTCCAAAATTTCAGCTTAAACTTTGCAACTATTCGCAACCCCTTACGCTACAGTGTAAAAACGGCCGCCTTTGTGCAAATGTGAGTCGAACACTCGACGTGTTACTGGAATGGAAATGGCAACTCGTAGACAGGCTTATCAGATCGCTCCAGTTCGCCACAAAGGTACATTGTCACGCCTCCGCACTGCCACCAGCTGCTATTCAACTACACAATAAACTCAAAGTATTACTATTTAAAAAAAGAAGCTCTTATATGTTTATGCGTTCTTCTTTTTGAAATAGCTTCCTCCGGTAAAGCTGTAAACCTCACGGCCAACAGTGACGGCCAACACTAAGACCTTCAAAAAAAAAAATTGAAATAGCTAGTAAAGCCCCCTACCCCCCTCCCTGGGGCATCAACCCTCGTGCGTCAAAATGTTTGTCAATACCAAAACGAACTTTTTGTCAATGTGAATAAGTATGAAAGGAGACGGGGATCTCTGGGCCCAATAGTAATAAGTTGAGTTATGGTTTAAAAAAAGTGGTATTTTTTTCTGTTTCAAAATACAAAAAAATCAGCTCAATTCACTATCTGGGAGACGAGAAATCATAAAAATAAGTTTATTTCACTGAAGAAATCGATTACAATAATCGATTACTGTAAATGATTTAAACAATTGAACATAAAATACTTGATTCAATCAAAATGAATAAATACATTGTAATAATTAATAATAAAAAACTACAATTAATATAGTAAATAACTGTGTGGCGTCCGCGTTTCCGAACGCTCCACAAAATGTTGACGGACAAGTTTCCGAACGCCCGCGCGCCCCAGACAGAGTGAGCACGTTCGGTAGCTCAAAAACAAATTGTGTTATTAATGATTAAACACATAATTGTATCCATTTTAATATATTAAAATACACTAAAGTGGTTGAATTAGCACCAAAACTGTATATTAAAACAAAATAACAATCACAGTTCAAAAATCAGCTGTTTAGTATCTAGGTAGTTGTCAATTTGTTGAATAACCACACTTTTACTAAATCTCTTATAATTCTGCTCTCAGATTGCCAATATCAGCAAAATTTTCGGAGATGGTTTGATAATATATAAGCTCTTAATTGACACCACTCTTATATTTTTACAACTGGGCCCAAGAATGTATGAAAGCGTATCCGTCTCCTTTATGTCCTAAAAGCCAAGCCGCTCCGCGCCAAAATTCGCTCGCGTTGTCAGTGTAATTTCATTTTAGAATTAACTTTTTCTATGTGTTTATACAGTGCGTTTTGCTTTGGCAAAAAAATTAACGCGCGTGGGTTGACGCCACAGTGTGCGAGAGGCCTGAGAAGGTTTTACGAAATAATAAAGAATTAAAATGGCAACTATATGTTAAAAATAATCAAATTATAACTATATGAATAATTTGCATTTATATAATAATCCAATTAAAACTATAATTAGAACGGAAAAAAATTAGGCATAGTGCAATTACATTTTAATAAAATTCGCAACTCCGATACGGTAGTCCTCTATCGTAATAGCACAACAGCTCTACTTTCGACATAACATTTAAAAACTAAGTGCATAATGATACGTAAGCCGGTGGAAACAATGATTAATGCGGTCGAAATTAGGTATTTTGGATGCTGTGCGCTCACTGCGCCGACAGTTGACATTCAACGTGATCACCCTGATATTATTATCTCTTATCCGTGAACCTACTTAAATACTAAATGTTGATATCTCGGTAATTGGACCACTTTCTGGAGACACGTGGTTCATAACAGAAGTAAGCTATCATATATAAATTGAGTGTAACCAAATAGAATTCAACTTATGCCCGGTTTCAATAGCACGTCTTCCAGACGTGATGTCTAGATGTGAGGTAGTTGCTGTGTATTCATATTTTGGAGTCGCGTTAAGGCGTCTCCTTGTGTTATTCAAAACGGGCATCATTCTATAAGCGATGATATTTGATCTATATTTATTAAGGTCGCCACAAATCGCTTACGTAAAAAAATTCCGTTGATAATATAAATAGCAACATTAGCAGCTCATTCTTTTCATTCAATCGACACGAATTTTGTAACTGTTTAATTGTGAAGCTTTTTTAAAGCTATCTGAGCTTCGGAGGCAATTAAGTCGAACGTAATGATAAGCGATCGATTCGATCTCTATGTTGCGCTAACCGGGATGATGAAATTTGAACGAACCTTGCATCAGGAACGATTGTACCTATTTGGATAAGCGTATTATTCATTATAAACAAGTAGTAACAATTGCAATAGCGATTTTAGTCAAATAACGAACTATCTTGTCCCTTGGTATTGCAATATTTAAAAGCAGATTAAATTTGAATTCCCTTTTAACGAATCAGCCTGGCTATGCAACAAGGAAACGTAGCCAGCGTTCTTGCCACCACTTCGAGCGGGCTAAGTATTTGTAAGAACTTACGTATTGTGTTACTATTGTTTGGTTTAAAATAATAAATTAAATACTTCAATAAATAGTCATAGTCTAAGAAAATCTAAAGCTTATCATAAATAATCTGTAGCAAAGTGCAAAATGCTAAAAGAATCACGTATATTCCATTACCAGCGTTTATGACTAAGATAGCTGTTGAACTCTTGCGCACACCATATACGGTGTCTCGTGTTGCTAGCTGTTATCTCGTGTCACGGCTAGCGAGATCTGCATTATGTAATTTTCTCAATCACACGTGATTCGTGAACAAGAACATGCCCCGTGATTTTTTACCTGTTTGCATTTGACACGAGGTACCTATTTAAGTTAACCGCATAAACGTGGGTGCGCAGTACACCTCTGCCTACCTCTGTAGGGAATACAGATATATTATATCAATATGTTTATTACTGTTTAGGTTATTGACAGAGTAAAACCGAGCAATGCCGCCGTTCCAATACAAATTATATTTATAAAAATGTGATTGTTCAAATCTATCCCCACCATCGACATTTGTACAAGAATTCCTGAATTCTCACAGATTCAAATTAAACCGGCGAGAAACTGCTTTATATTTCGCCATCTTCCGCTCTGTACGAATAATTAAGTCAGCCAACCTATGTGTACATATACCTACATGTAATATCTTTGATATACTTGGATATTAAAATTAAAATCTAACAACCTCATAAAGAACTTTATAAAAAATACTAATTTATAGGCAATAAATTTATACCGACAATAAATTTTAATGTCAAAGTATAACACTTAACACCGCTATTAGAATTAAGTGAAGCAGTCGTTAGCTAAGATTGTTTGACACTGAATGTAGATACCATTTTAAACCAGTTTAAGATCATGCCTACAGAACTCAATTGAATACAATTTAAAGACATTACGCAGCACTTTTGAACTGGAAGAAGTCTCACAAACAAATTACAACATTATAAAATACAACATTAATATCGCCAGACAACGCCTACTCATCGTATGAACCCAAACTAAGCAACGCTTGTATTATAGGTACCATACAATAGGCTAGAGGCGATTCCAGTTACATCAATTTTCCGATGACAGGACTCGAACCAGCTACCTCTCGGTGCTGTGAGCCGAGCCACCTACACTTGAACTACTAAACCAAACCGTCATCAAACTACTTTACAGTTATAAAAGTACGTAAGTATCTTGAGTACATGTGATATTCTTTCCACATTAATCAATTGAGTGGTCCAATACCTCTATATCCTTCGTGTGACCTTATTATATTTCTTTTCTTTTTGTAGCAAACCGAGACTTAGAGCATTCTAAATTATCCTTTTACCTGTGGCCTTTAAGGTGCTATAATTTGGAACCGCCACTTCGCTCACACGAGACGTGTAATTTTCTCGTTGAAATAATAATGAAAACGATTGAGTACCTATTCCTCAATCCGTTGTATATTTTTTTTATAACTTTTATTGTATCGTCAGACATCACCCAGATCAAACACATCGTTTGATTTCAGACTATGGAGGGGGCAATCCGAATTACTCAGATAAGAAAAGTAAAAAAAAGAGCAAATTCCCAAAATTCCAAAATTTTCCACTGAAGGGAATCAAACCCGAAACCCAAAACTAAATGGCTTATGAGCATATGACGTATCTTTTTTACCTTTTGATTTGAACTTGCGGAAACAGAGTAACGTCAATGAGTTACTTATTATTTGACATAAAACAGTCACTCCGGTCAAAGAAGTATTCATCCCATCATATTTCTCTGAAATGTATTAAATCCACATTGAATTGAATTTACCTGTTCTCGTATATGCGCAGACATACATACAAACACATAAACTTCCTCAATAAGAAGTAAAGAGATTAGCAGACGCAGATAAATATAAAATATTCACACCCACTTATGTCCGTAAATTAAATAAAATATCACGTTGCTACTTGATACACATCATTTTATTCCATCTAGAATATGGCAAGCATATCTTTATTGATCTCTTTTAGGCATAACAAGCATCAGCGGTGTGCCGTATCTGGATAAATTACGTGTGTATTTATTGCCCTTCGAGAATTATATGCAACTAGCTGTGCCCGCGACTTCGCCCGCGTCGACATTAGGGAGATTACCCGGAAATATGGGTATTATGTTTTTCCCGCGGAACCCTAATGCTTTTTCTAAAATTAAAGTAGCCTAAGTTACGCCTTGGAACGTCAGCTATCTGTCAGTGAAAGTCCCATTGAAATCGGTTCAGCCGTTTAGAAGTTTACCTCAAACAAACAGACAGACAAAAAATTTTAAAATTGCGTTTTCGTTATAGTTATCGTATATACTTTCATACGCATTTGGTAAAAAAGTGTTATTTTGATATTACAAACAGACACTCCAATTTTATTTATTTGTATGTATATGTAATATGTATGTATAGATAACTCCGTATGCGGGTTCTACTTGATTGAATTTTAAATTAAATCGCTTTCGTTCATATGCTGGCATTAAAAAGAAATGAGTTATCAGGCTGACTTTTCCGTTTCGCTACACGTACCTAGCCTTGGCGAAAAACTTAATATTTAACAGCGACCTTTAGCGATGATATCAACAAATATGTGATGGATACAAATCACAGTACAGCCGCTTTACTACCTCATTAGCGGTATCGTAGCAATATTACTTTTTTTTGTTTTTGTAGTTGGAACCAATGAAATTTTAACGAATTGGCTTTTTACAACAGCTGCTGAAAGCTTTTGCCTGCGATCTAGTCCGCGTGGATTAAATCGGAATTAAACAAACTTTCAAACCCTACTTTGGTCCTTGGTCCGGTGGTTTTTTTCAAATTTCTCATAACAGGATGCCGAAGGTATGAAAGTCATCTATTTCCTGACAAATAAAACATAAGAAATCTAAAATTTAAACAGTAAGTTATAGGACTTAATTTCAACTTCCTCGTTGGTAAAATTATCGGCTTTATACGATGGAGGTAAAGATTTTTTTAAAGTGAAGTATACTCCTTTTTTTTCTACGCGTAAAGTGAATCTCGTACTTTGATAGATTAGTCAATCTGAATTAACCAAAAATTATTCAGTTAAACAAACTGCCAATAAAAAAAATAGGTAAGTTTATTCATTCGAATAAGGAAAGGATACAAATAAAAAACTACTAGAAAAAAAGCAAGCTGCGTAAAAACACCTATATAATTACCACGTAAAATATTTTCTGGTCAATATAATTGTGGCAGTTATTAAGTACAAAACTGAGGGTAATTTTGATGTTTATTAGGTACGAAAGTAAGTAAGCAAGCGCACAAGGACCACAACATAAGCACGCTGCAGTTACTAGGAAAGTTCAAAGAAATACTTATAGGTTACAACTAACAGGATCTGATATTTAAATGATTCTTATGCAATTTCAACTTTCCGTCAGTATAATTGTACCCATGATCACCTGACCAGCCCTTTTAATGTCATACGCAGGTACTATAATCCATCAAAACTGATATAGGCTAACGGATAACAGGACACCAGAGCATGGAGACCAGATTTCGTTTTCCTGATATGACTCGTATAAAAAAAAATTAAAACCGTGACATTTTATAACAGTTTAGTACTAATAATTCCGTTGTAGATGCTTTGTAGAGGGATTAGCATCAATATAAATTTAGAGATATTCATAGGATAAATAAAATATATCCTACTCACTAAAGTGTTTCAAAACATTAGTAAAAAATAACCGATACGTAATGTTTCGTAGACTTATTAATTAGAATAGAATCAATGTCCTTATGTGCCGACCGTGTCCGTTTGCGAGCCGTAGGTATTGATCCTACAACCTGCTCTACAATAAACAGTGTAACCTTTATTCCTATTACATTACCAACTCTTGTCAAAATGTCTATAAAATATGTTTTTAGAAATAAATGAGGTAGGCATGAATAATTATTTAAGATGAAACTTTCAGCAAATATGCGTCAAGCGCGATGAATTTTGCTAATAATGAAATGAACTGTATTAAACAATTACTAAATAATGTTAATAATTAATACATTATTTAGTAATTGTTTAATTGTTAAAAACTCAGTGAAGAAAAACATTTTTCAATTAAATATATTCGCGTGCTCGTGTGGCTATTGTCACAAATATTCAATATTTATGTACATACAATAAATAATGGTAAGTCGTAGTAAAATTATTTATGAATGCACCTCTATTTAGTGAATGAAGCGGGCAATACGTATCTACCAATACAACACGGAACTATAATGTATTAGTAATCGAATAATTCCTCGTGTTCTTGGACACCACTCTACTGGGCAGCGCGGGGGCGCCTTTCATCGTCAGCAGTTCACTTCCATACAACTGCCGACCCATTTTTAAACCAATGCGAATGAATATACGAATGAATTTTAAATGACACTGGAACTCGGTTACTATTCTTTACAATGTACCTAACTAAAGTATAGGTTTAAAGGCTTGTAACATTAATGCTTAACTCCGTAATGTTTTAGGTCAAATTCTAAAGTACTTACGGATTAGCGATGAATTAAAGTCAAGGCAAATCCGTGGGCGTATTTTGAAGGTCGGGTAAAATTTTAAGTTTTTGATTAGGAACCATAATGTACCAAATATTAATTAGTTATGCAGATCGTCATAAATCGGCTTCATCGTCTCGCACTACATACCCTGACCACGAAATTCTTTCGCTACGTTGTGACCGGCACACACGCGCCGAGGTCACATTATCGACAACTGACATTGTTCTATCTAACTACGAATATTATTATGGCTCAAATTGCCTTAACTTTTAATTATATCCGGTCAGTATAAATATGGCAGAGTGCGAGTCGAATTTATCAGTCGACCGTCTGCGGTTTGAAGTGATCTAGTTCGTCAGAAAAAACACAGACCACGTTCACAATGAAATCGATGGTGGTGTTATTCGCTCTCGCCGCTGTGGCTTGCGGCTCCCTGGTGCCGGTGGCGCAGCCCCCGCACCACCCCGCGCTCGTGCTGGACCCGCATGGCCGCCCCCTGGACACCGCTGAAGTGATCAACGCTCGCGCCCTGCACCTGCAGGCTAAGGCTCTGGAAGGACACTACGCTCCCCTCGCCCACGCTGCTGTCGTTGCTCCCGTAGCCCACTCCGTCGTCGCTCCCCTGGCCCTCGCCCCCGCCGCCGTGTCCCACCAGTCACGTGTTGATGTGCGCACCAGCCCCGCTGTCGTGAGCCACGCAATCGCCTCCCCCGTGCTGGCTAACTCCGCTTACGGTTACGCCGGACTTGCCGCTCACGGTTACGCCGCCCACGGTCTGGCTGCTCATGGTCTGGCTGCTCACGGACACTACCTGAAGAAGCGTTCCCTAGGTCACCTCGCCTACGCCACCCCCGTCGTGTCCCACGCCGTGGTTGCCGCCCCTGCTGCCGTCTCGCACCAGTCCCGTGTGGATGTCATCTCTAGCCCCGCTGTGGTGTCCCATGCCGTAGCCGCTCCCTACGTGTCCCACGCCGTCGCCGCTCCCGTGGTGGCTCTGGCCCCCTCTGCCGTGTCCCACCAGTCCCGTGTTGATGTGCGCACCAGGCCCGCTGTGGTCGCCACCGCCGCCGTCGCCCCCATCGCTCACGGTTACGCCGCGCACGGTTACGCCGCTCCCGGTTACGCCGCGCACGGTTATGCCACCCCCTACGCCCACGGTGTTGTCGCCGCTCCCCTGGCGCACGCTGGTCTCCTCCACTCCGCTCCTCTTGCCCACGGCTGGTGAAGAGCGATACTGACGAACACCTAAGATTATCAACCTAAGATGCTACAAAAAAACGTAAAAAAAATATTTATAAATAAAATACGATACGACAAACGTACAACAGATTTTTATTCATCTAAGCTTACACCCTTAAGCATAGGATTGGTATTAAACAGTCTTGTTGTGAATTATGTTTTTTTACAAAATATTTTCGATTATATTTTCGAAGTAAGTATTTTTTTATTACATTGTTTGTTTTTGGAGACATTTTATTTCTTTAAAGAAAATAAATTCATCCAGTATCTCCCATCAACTTACTAGCCTCATACTCGTATATCAAACATCTCATTTTATTAAAGCAGATATAAAACTGATTTTAATATGACACATTTCTTAGTTACATTCGCTTTTACGTTTACGTTTTTTGATATCCACTTGAAAAAAAAATCTTTGAAATAAAATAGTTTGTGATTTTTGTTGGCTTATTATGTTATTTTAACTGTGGTATTTGGAATAAATATATAGTAAATAGTTCATAGCATATAATTAGATAATGTCCTCGTAGTAGACATTGAAGGTAGGATACCTTGAGCCACCCACGAATCCTTAAACCATATTTTTTTTCTAAAATATAATAAAATTACGTTGTAAACGTTACAATAAGGTAGGTCCCATTTACACCGGATCTCTTATGACATAGTGAGGAATAAGAGCCATACAGATGTTCTGTTCTACGAAAAGTGTAAAATCAAAAAATAAATGACAAAGGATGGCCCGCTAATAAATACCACAGACAGCGAACCATTGAGTCCTTCTTTCTTTCCGGCTTAACTCAAGAGTTAAATCAACATACTACCGGCTTAAATAGCTGCAGTCTGAATTCTTACGCCTATGACAAACCTGCATTATTGGAACGTAATTCCTTATGGCGCGTTGCGAAAGGGGGCTAGACGTAAAAAATTAAGACTAAAAGTGTCGACCGACACTTTTGTAAATGTGTGTGTGTGAGAGTAAAAGTTGTAACGACACTTTTTTAAATGTGTGTGTAATTTCGATTTTGGTTTCGGTTTCGGTTTCGGTTACGGTTACGGTTACGGTTACGGTTACGGTTTCGGTTTCGATATATATGTATGTGTGTGTGTGTATGTATATGAACATTTTTTTTGCTTTTTTTTTATTTCAAAAGGAACTTCGTTCCATCCGGGTGTCCCTTGTCACGTCTCATAATTTGAAAAGGTGAGAAGATGTTTTTTTCGCACAAAATTATAATATCAATTATTGGTATGCTTTGGTAAGCATGGGCATGATCGGCTAGGTCGCTTGTCCAGTCTATTGTGTTTATCTTTATAATTCCAGCGGATTTTATGATTTTAGAGCTACGTACTCAAAAATATTATAAACGATGTTTATTCTTATAATTCACATTAAGCTAGAGAACTTATATTTTATACCATTAACCGACATCAAGAAATGAAAAGGATCTCAATTCAGCCCATATGTTATTTTTTTCATAATTATTTTCAAACACAGAACGTTGAATAGATACGCGGGATTTCGATACCTACTACGTTTCAAATGAGAATAGGAATGTCAATAACCTCTATCTGTCAAATGTTACTTGAAAAGTATGGTTTGCAAAAAAAACTTATAGTCGTGTCCAGTCATGAGGTCGTCGCATAGAGTAACTAGAGAACTCATATTGACTCCGCCCTGCGTATGGTTCTGCGGCAATTTTTTGACGTTTATCTGACATCCCAAAATAACTATAATGTGAAGGAGTACTACCAACAAATCGTTCACTATATCAAGATAAGCCTAAATAATATTAAAAGAACACAAAAGAACAAAATCCTATCGGTGAAAGCGCTAGAACTAATGAAAGAAAGAAGTGAACTACAAAATAAATCTAAATTAAACAAAACTGATAAAGAAAAACTAAAAACTTGGTATAAACTTACTAACAAAGAAATAAAAAGATGCTACTATACCTACAGAACAACAACTATACAAAGACACCTCGATAACTCTAGATCTGCTAAAAAAGCTTATAAAGAATTAAATCAAGCCAAAACATGGGTTCCGTTTCTACAGTCTGGCAATAACAAATGCAAGTCTCGCACAGAAATCATAACTGCTGCTACCGACTTTTACGCTAATCTATACAGTCAACCAGACACACCAAAGAAAACTAAGGTTGTTTACCGATGTACAGATGCCTCTCCAATACAACAGTTTACAGAAAAAGAAATCTTGAAACAGATAATGAGACTTAAGCCGGAAAAAAGCCCAGGACCAGACAGGGTCACAAATGAATGTATAAAAGTTGCGAAGACTGTACTACTGACACCAATCACTATCCTATGGAATAAAATACTCGATGAAGAAGCTGTGCCACACCAATGGATGGGATCCGAAATTATACTACTTTACAAAAAAGGTGACCCAGCAGACATAGGCAACTACCGCCCCATAAGCCTCATGCCTTGTTTTTACAAACTATTTGCCTCCTGTCTACTTGAAAGAATAGCCCCGGATATCGATGCACAACAACCGATCGAACAAGCCGGATTCAGAAGCGGTTTCAGCACAATTGATCATATCCAAGTAGTAGACCAGGTGATAGAGAAATACTTAGAATTTAATAAACCCCTGTATGTAGCTTTCGTAGACTACAAAAAAGCCTTTGACTCAATTACACACGAATGCATCTGGGAATCGCTGGAAGCACTAAACATAAATGACAAATATATTAATATCCTAAAGAACATTTACAACAACAGCACAAGCAGAGTCAGGCTAGATAGAGTGGGTGAAACAATTCACATAAAGAGAGGAGTCCGGCAAGGGGACCCAATTTCACCAAAATTATTTATAGCTGCCTTACAACACGTAATGGGAAAATTACCATGGTCCAATCGAGGTATTAATATTAATGGGAACTTCTTAAGTCATCTCAGATTTGCCGATGACATAATTTTATTTTCGGAAACCCCTCACCAATTAAACAGAATGCTAAACGACTTAAACCAGGCAAATAAGAAAATTGGATTGGAAATGAACCTTGGAAAAACTAAAATTATGACTAACCACAGTGTAACCATAACACCCATCTCAGTAAACACCCCTCTCGAGTTTGTAAAGAAATACATATACCTAGGCAAACAGATGTCTTTTAGCAAGGAAAGAAACACTGAAGAAGTAAACCGAAGAGTGGCGATTACCTGGAATAAGTTTTGGAACTATAAGGAAGTATTTAAATCGCAACTTCCGCTGCCAACCAAGAAAATAGTCATGGATACAGCAATACTACCGTGCCTCACTTATGGGTGCCAAACTTGGACCTTCGATCTCAAAACCAAGAATAAAATTCAAACCACCCAGAGAAGAATGGAACGAAGTTGCCTAGGTATAAAATTGAAAGATAAGGTAAAGAACATTGACATACGAGAAAAGACAAAAATTCGTGATGTCTTAACTTTTTCAATGAAGGGAAAATGGAAGTGGGCGGGTCACTTAGCTCAGAGATGACAGATGGACTCTAAGGTCAGTAAAGTGGTCAGGACCAAGAGGCACCAGAACCAGAGGTCGACCAAGGGCCCGATGGGCAGATGAATTAGTAGCGATGGCGGGCGAAAGTTGGCCGGATATGGCTAAGGATAGAGAATTGTGGCATTCCTTGGGGGAGGCTTTTACCCGAACGGGGTCCATACAAAAAAAGAAAAAATAAAATAATATACTAATTATTTAATTATTTTAAAAAACTAGATAAATAATAACTAAAATTAAGATTAAATGCATGAACTTATCTCAGAAAAATTAAAAATGTCTTGATGTTTATTGAAATTAACTAATTAATAATGTTTACATATATATATCAATTTATCACTGTAATTTGTATGGAATTAAATAAAGCTTTATTATTATTAATATTATCTGACATCCGCCATTGTAGTTACCTGTAGTATACGGCAACTACATAGGGAAACTGCAATGGCGGATGTCAGATAAAAGTCAAAAAAATTGCCGCAGGGCGGAATCTCCGTTATATATCTCAATGGGTCGCAGTCTGTCAGAAGGAAAGACAATAAAAACGATTTTACTGAGAGTAGAATTTGATAAGTTATAACGATTATCGATTTTCAGTTCTGACTCCCGGTACTTTGACATACCACAGTACCAATCGAAGTTGTCGTAAATGCCGTGTGTTAAAGATTTGTGAATAGATCTAGAGATTAACCCATAGAGTAACTAGAGTACCCATATCGACTCCACTCTTCGTATGGCTCTGCGGTAATTATTCCGCCATTGTTGTTATGTCATGTACCTGTAATATACGGCAACTATATGGGAAAACAACAATGGCGGAGTCAGATACACCAGAAAAAAATACCGCAGCTCTGGCTCGAAATGCCATCACCGTTATAATATCTCCATGGATTAACCCCATACAAACCAAAACGGTCCAACGCCTCACTCAAAGCGGGCGAGCATCCATGAGTACTTCCTCGAAAAAAAGGTTTTAAACACAATTAAGAACCTCTTTATTATTTATAGTCAGTTAAAAAGCGGTTTCAGTTATAAGGAGTATTATTGCGTTCCATAAAAGTTTCCTAACATTACTAAGGAAACAGTAGATATGTTGGGTAGATAGGTATAGATTATTTATTACAACTGTATTTTTTGTTTTATTTGATACTAGCTGTGCCCGCGGTTTCACCCGCGCTAATAGTTACTTTGGCGTAGAGTGATGTTATAAAGTCTATGACCTTCCTCAATAAGTGCAAACTTTAACCGTTTAGGCAGAGCGTACGCAACGGAAGCTTTCAAAAGGAATATTTTTTCCCGTTTTTGCCACATTATTCATTGCTGCTCCGCTCCTATTGGTCGTAGCGTGATGATATATAGCTTATAACCTTCCTCGATAAATGAACTATTTAACACAAAAAGAATTATTCAATTCGGACCAGTAATTCTTGAGATTAGCGCGTTCAACCAAACAAACAAACTCTTTAGCTTTATAATATTATATATATATATATACAGGGTGTATCAGAAGTCCGAAATAATACTTGGACGCTAGCATCGGTATCGTGTATACAACTGAATGGTATAAAAATTTGATTGAAATTCGACCATGTTTTTCCAACTTTTTTTTCGTAGTCAATTTCTAAAACTCGTAATATCTCGAGTCCTATGTAAAATTTGCATGTTCTGTTTTTTGAATATTGGTAGCCGCCTCTCATTGGTGTAGTTTACACTGCTGAATAGGGTAATGGATGTACCCAAAGGCCAGAACACGATACCTGTGACAAATATTCAAGGGTCTGTAACTCAGAAACTATGATATTTAGGTATAAACTTACTTCACTAAGCATCCACATATGAGCTGCCTTATATTTACCCAACGTATTATTCCGGACTTCTGAAACACCCTGTATATATATATATAAAATAATAATATAATATTATATATATATAGTAAAGATTGTTCTTGTTTTAAACGGGATCGCGAAACGAGTCCCATTTACTATCGATGAATTTGGATAAGTTAAATATAACAATAATTGACTACACCCACCATAGATTGAATTTTAATATTCCTTTGGCGGTCTTTATTGCTTTATTGTCTTTGGAGCATTTTGCAAGTATCGTCATTGCAATAATCATCGACCAACTACTCTATTAATTTAATGGAACACGTGTGCGTCTCTTATGCATGGTCAAAATATTGTAAGCACGTGCTGACCTTCGATATGTTAAGAATATTTATTAAACAGCTTATAAATTGTCTCACCTCGAGGTCTACTTATATTTGCTCGAGAAATGTCATTAATATTGTACTTGTATCAATTTAAATACATAAATGGGTAAGTTAGAAAAGAAAAACATTCTGAATTTCGTTTGGATAAATATTATTTTTTATTAATTTGTCTATTCATATTAAAAATTAAAATGAAAACTACAATAATTTTGTCGTCGAATCTCATTCGTTTCACCAGTGAGCGGCTTTCAGGGCGAAGGGTGCGGACCAGATGGCAGAGTGGGCGATGGGGGCGGAGTACAGCACTGGGGCGGCGACCACTTGAGTCACTGCGGGCTTCGAGATCACATCAATACGAGACTGATGGGACACCGCAGCGGGGACGGTGTGGACGACGGGGGTCAAGTAGGTAGCCAACGAGCGCTTCTTCAACAGATGGCCGTGCGAGAGAGCAGATCCAGCGTAACTGTAGTCAAGGAGACCAGCGTGCGCCAGGGGAGCGGCGACCACGCCGTGAGCATATGGGCCAGCGTAACCGTGAGCGGCGTAACCGTGCGCGGCGTAACCGAGGGCGACGGGGGCGACGGCAGCGGTGGTGACCACAGCGGGGCTGGTGCGCACATCAACACGGGACTGGTGGGACACGGCAGATGGGGCTACAGACACCACGGGTGCGGAAACGGCGTGGGACAGGACGGGGGTGGCCACAGAATGGGACACAACAGCGGGGCTAGAGATGACATCCACACGGGACTGGTGGGATACGGCAGCAGGGGCGGCGACCACAGCGTGGGACACGACGGGGGTGGCGTAGGCGAGGTGACCCAGGGAACGCTTCTTCAGGTAGTGTCCGTGAGCAGCGAGACCGTTGGCAACCCAACCATTAGTAGCATAGCCGTGACCGTCAAGACCATAGGTTGAGTGGGCCAGCACTGGAGTGGCGATTGAGTGGCTCACAACAGCGGGACTGGAGATGACGTCCACACGGGACTGGTGGGACACAGCGGCCGGGGCGGCGACGGCCACGGGAGAGATCACGGAGTGGGCTAAGGGAGCGACGACAGCAGCGTGCTCAAGAGGAGCGTAGTACCCATCTAGGGCCTTAGCCTGCAGATGCAGGGCGCGAGCGTTGATCACTTCAGCAGTGTCCAGGGGGCGGCCGTGCGGGTCCAGCACGAGCGCAGGGTGGTGCGGGGGCTGCGCCAGCGGCACCAGGGAGCCGCAAGCCACAGCGGCGAGAGCGAACAACACCACCATCGATTTCATTGTGAACGTGGTCTGTGTTATGAGATTCGACGAAATAGACGATCACTTCAAACCGTACAACGGCCGACTGATAATCTTTACTCGGCGTTGTAGTCTTTTATACTGACCGCGGTCAAATACGTCGAGGGTATAATTTCACAGGTCTCAAATTATATGAGGTAGTGAAACGCAATGTCAGGTGTCATAATGAAAGTAATCAGCCTTGTTCTAGGGCGCCTGCTTTTGCGTTGCGCTTAATCATGCTTCCGACAACTCGGCTGTATTTGGATGACCATGGTTATCACTCGAAACAAATCTAATGGAGTAGCAACGACATAGCTAAGCATTATGTTAATGTAGTATGAACGTACACAGCTACACATTATTAAGTGTTGGTCAAGTAAACATCCCTATATTTTAATGGAACTAGGGAGGGTGAGAGCGCATCCGTCCGAGGATGCTATTCTATACAAACAAAAGACGAGTTTACGCGACCGAAATCTTTTGAACAAATAATCTTGCTATTACAAATTTAATATGATTGCATGTTACGGTAGAGTCATACAACAAGATTCCATGTATGTTACCTTGAACACAACCTGTGTGAGTTTATTGTACAATTAAATTGATACTAGGAAATTACCAAGGTTCTACAGTTAAATTCGCATATCACACGTAAGTGATTTTATTTCGCGTCAATGTATTTCGATATTACATGCACAAACAATTAGATAGGAATAAATTCGTTTTATTTAAAATAATATTATTGGGTAAAGTTAGGTAGGCATGCAATGAGTATAGTAAGATAAGTTTGTAGGATCTAACTCTATTAAGAAGTAACTAGAGATTATCATCTCTTGTGTAATCTAATACGTAAACGGCGGGTTCGCGATTCGCGACCATGTTAGTCGGTTTTGAAACGAAAGTATTATTTCGTAATATAACAGTTGCATATAATAGAATTTATAATAATAGTTTATGAAACGTTAGGCTACCCGCACATAGGCTGTAGCGAATACTTGTCAAAAATCCTAATGACTAGCTAGCTTACAATTTATGTAAAAAAATTCAGCTCTGCATGAATACTATAACTCAACCTGAACGGTACAGCCGGCTCGATACTTACATACGAGTATTAAAGTCTCTACTCGGACGTCGAAGCTCGCTCGTCAAGTTTTTGCCATACCAAAACAAACTGTATTGACTGGTAGATAAAGTTCATTCTTCAACTTAATGACACTGACAGCGCGAGTGAATTTTGACGCGTTGTGACGTGACTGTTACCACAGAAATTCAATCTTTATCTATATTAACACAGAGTTCGTTTTGGTATTGATGTGTAGTACCAGACCATTTTGTACGTAAGAAAGTCCGCACTCCGCAGTTGGGCAGTGGATTATTGGCCTCGCTTTATTATTACTAACAATATAGCCAGACAAGATCGCAGCGAGTTGTCGATTGTATCAAATCTTTCGATAATCGCAATTAAGCTGTTGTTAGTCATACCTATTGATAATTAAATACATGAAATATAATACAGTTAAAGTCCATTTACGAGACCTGTAAAGCCTTAAGCTCTGTGTCTACAGGGGCATCCGTACTGCAAACTGCCAATACCAAAGAGAAATCGATTAACTCATACAAAAAGCTCATTCGGCAACGAAATGTCATCGATGACGCGAGCGAATTTGCAGTATAGATATTCAATCTTTATATATACTGATACAGAGTTCATTTTGCTACGGGCGACAATTATTTTGTGCGCATCTTACTTAACTCGCAAGTGTGCCCTGGATTTTATTCCAACACTTCATAGAGTCACAAGCAATTTTAAAATAATAGAAATTTTCAAAAATTGCAATCCATCATAAGACCACATTTTCAGAACAGACTGTTCTACAAGGCATCTGTAAATGGATCATAACATTGTTTACATTTGGTGGGTGTCTAGATGAGCTTGGAACAGAGGCTGCTCGACTCTCGACAACGAGTGGTTCTATTGATACCTGTCAACGGAATATTTTGGATATGGCTTTCTCAACACTGGCCCTGGCCCTGTAGCATGACCGGGTAGACTAAGTTTTATCTGTTTCAACTGTCAGATTCGTCGAGAAAATGACGTCACACCGAGGCATGTCCAGTACTATGAGCTCGAAATGACGTCATTTTCTCGACAAATCTGACAAGATTTGTCGAGAAAATAACGTCATTTCGAGCTCAAGTATCGTCATACTCTTGAGCATTATTTTATCCACCAACGTCGATATTTTGTAAATCTATGCGCAGTGCATCTAATTTTTTATCATTCCTGTGACTTTGACCTCCACAACTATGTCAATTACTGAAGGACAATGTCTTAAGGAATGTGTTTCATGTGTTGCATCCCATTAATATTTTGTACCTACTGCAAACATTAAACACGATCTCAAATGTAACAATGAATTAACCTACCACAATTGATACTGGCTTGCAATGAACGTTGATACTGGTTAAACAAAAATCTTTATTGGTTCCAATTGAAAAGTAAAAAAAGAAACATCATTTTTCAAAAAATCTTATAAATGTATTCTTTATAATTTATATCACATCGGATCCTTAAACCTGGTAGGCCTTCAAAAGTGTCTGCCGTATACGGAGGGCACAACGGCGGAACGAGCATCGACTACAGTGGGACCCACAACTGCTTGATGCACTACGGCGGGGTTATGGTGGTGTACGAAGGTGGGAGCGGGCTGTTGCACAAAGGTAGTAGCGGGCTGTTGCACAAAGGTAGTAGCGGGCTGTTGCACGATGGTAGTAGCGGGCTGTTGCACGATGGTGGTAGCGGGCTGGTGCACGAAGGTGGGAGCGGCATGTTCCACTACGGCTGGCGTATGGTGGTGGACGACAGTAGGGGCGGAGTGATGTACCACGGCAGGAGCGGGGTGTACATTGAAGTGTGCCACTGGAGCTTGGTAAACGGAGCGCGCATCAACCACCTGTGGGCCGGGGGCGGCGGCCACAACGGGACCTTGGGTGTAAACGGGGCCGGAGGCGACCACGGCTGGTGACGTCGCTACATCGATGCGGGTCTGATGGGACACAGCTGAGGCGCCGGTGTACACCTGTGCTGGGGCAACGAAGGAGCGTGTTTCAGGAGCAGGGGCGAATACGTGACCGACGACAGCTGGCGATGACTTCACAGCGAAGCCGGTAGGGACGGGGTAGGTCGGCGCCGAGGAGTACACAGTACGTGTAGCGACCGCCGGCTGCACAGGGGCGGGGGCGACCACGTGTCTGACCACGGCCGGCGACGAGTGTACGTCGACGCGGGACTGGTGGGACACCGCTCCAGAGCCAGCGTAGGTAGTCGCTGGGCCAACAAAGGTGGTCGTGGGAGCTACAACAGAGCGTGTGACTACGGGCTCGGACACAACGGCGTGCAGCGGGGTAGACACCACCGCCGGAGAAGTATGAGTTATGTCCACGCGAGAGTGGGTGGAGACAGATGAGGGTGCAGAGTAAGTAATGGTGTGACCCACGGATCTCTTATCCTGGCTAGGGGAAGGTTTGGGAGCGGGGGCGGCCATGGCCACGGCGACGAAAGCGCACAACACCACCAAAGCTCTCATCGTGAACTAGGTATGTGTCTGGATTCAAATTAGGACGATCACTTCGCACCGTGCTCGGCCGACTGATGAGCAAATTAGAATCGTCTCTCTATTTATACGGATGATAATAATCTACGTGTGAGTATCCGAGATTGTTATTTGGGCGTTTTAGAACCCAAAAGTGACCGTCCTTGCCGGTGTCATCGGAGTCAGCTGCTGTTAAATGTCGCACTAATTATTGTAGTTGCGCAGTGAAGCTGGGATGAGACGCTTGGCATTTGACGATGATTTACCAGCGATATCGATAGGCGGACTGCGCCCCGCAATAAGTTCGATACATTTCAAGTTCATGTTAGTCAAGGGCGTATGATATCCGTTTCACATCCGCAATAAACACGTAGGTATCGATGTGGATATATGAATAATTTCGTTCGATACCTAAATGAAGTCACTGTTGAACTTTGCGAGAGCAAATAATAATGAATCCGTCGCGACTTTAATCTACAGGTTTTAAGTTAGACATTTAGGTAATGACCTAAAACTCAACAAATTAATAATATACTTAATTGGCTTGTTTTTTATTATTTGTTTTGTTGATGTCAGAAAACTAGATTAAATACTACCTAACATAGATATTTTAATATTAACATATTGTTATTGGTTGGATAGCAAACACGGATATTATGTATGTAATCAGATAAGTTAAATAATACTCGTTCCCACAGGAACTTATTTGCTTTTATTTGATAATATTTACATCATGGGTCTATTACTCTGTGTACACATTGAGATCCTCCTCTCAAACTCAACTTAAATTATCTAATCCCTAGGGCGACCTTTTACTACTTAATCCCTAGTTACTCCTTCCTTGATTTTTGAATTTGGAATGTATAACGTATCTTTCATTTTTTTTTTAATTTCAGCAAGTCGATGCTACCCTTTAGTATATACGCAAAGTAATTTGAGACGTATATATATTACACACAGACCTTAAAATCGCTTCCTACGCAGAATAGAGTGAGGCGCAAAAAATTAAGTACATATTTGCTTATATCACTACGCTTTAGCGATGAGAAGGCTTGTTAATTAAATCAACACATAAATAAAATACCTACTTATACTTTACCGGTCACGAATTATTTTATCAAATAAATTATTGCTAGTGGTGCATTATAATTTAAAAAGTTATCCTTTTATTATTAGTTGGGTATGTACGTATCAGTTTAATGCTTGACCTTTAGGGCTTATTAACTATGTACTACAAGGCAGGTATATACATAAACAAATACATATAGGGGTAGTCTCTAGCGGAAAACATAGAAAGTTGTTTTCTTAAGACCTAAAGTTTCAACAACTTTGTAGGTTTACCTACCTACGTCCCTGCGTTCAAGTGAAGCCGCTCATAAGCAAATAACGAGAAATTCGATAATTGATTATTGGCAACGTGACATTGGTGATAGTGGAAGGAGGTAAGTAATTACTTATTGATTTTTAGGGTTCCATACCCAAAGGGTAAAACGGGAACCCTATTACTAAGACTTCGCCGTCCGTCTGTCCGTCCGTCCGTCTGTAACCAGGCTGTATCTCATGAACCGTGATAGTAAGAGAGTTGAAATTTTCACAGATGATGTATGTATGTTGCCGCTATAAGAACAAAAACAGAATAAAATAAATATTTAAGGGGGCTCCCATACAACAATTGTGATTTTTTCCCGTTTTTATAGATAATGGTACGGAACCCTTAGTGCGCGATTCCGAATCGCACTTGGCTGGTTTTATGGTATGATTTTCTAAGTTGGGCTACCCTATCTATGTAACAGTTTTTGTTTCGTAGGCCCATGTTTACTAACACTAGAAGACGCTTGTGACGCCTAATTACTACTAGTACTAGTATTATAATTATTAATAGTATTGCACAATTGCCAAAAATCCGTTATATGAACCATTACTTTGATTATATAATCAAAGGAACCATTAGTTGAAGACTAAGGATTCGCCTGAAGTTACGACACTTATTCAGCAACGCGTAATGTAAGCAACTCTACATGCCAGCGTAAAACTCATGGTAGAGCCACAATAGTTTTAATGTAATGCTTGAACATGATCCCCATCAACAAAATATAAACCTATGTTACATTTTGTAATAAGATTAGTTTATCATGGTAAAATTGTTATAATATTATATTAATATAATGGCTATAGACCAAAATGTATCGAAATATGTTTACACTGCAGTGCCACTGCATACACAAATGCGTCGTGACGTAATGATGTAAATATACTATTATTATTTATCACATTCAAATATGAAAGCTCAGAGTCCAAAATTCTGATATATATAAACTCAGACTTACAAATTAAGAGATATTCTACAAAATATAATGAAGAATAATTAAATATAATATAATTAAGAGATATTGTAAATCCATCTACAAAATATTTACAACGGCACTTTTCAAAAGCAAAGTAAGTTTGTGCAAAAAAATAATAATACGAACACTGCCATCTATCGTACTGTACATACACTTGTTTAAGAGTTGTATAATCTTGGCAGTCGATATACTTTGCCGGAGGCTTTACTTAGCTACAGTTTCACTCCCACGATTTGGGAGGTTGTGCCTCTTAGTATTTATTAAATGCGTTCTACGTTACGACAATAGATGTCGCTGTTTTGATTTTTTTTTTGCTACAGAATTCAGCAGCTGAAAACTAATTGCTACGCGAACAAATACTACGCAGCTACGTAAATAAATATAATATATTTTTACATCGTTCTACAAATATAAATAATAGTGATATGTTGCCTTTAGAAACGTACAATACAATCATAATGATATTTGAATTACTAAAAAGGATTAATTAAAAAATATTTTCTTGGCTGCAAAGTACAAAAGTCTTTGTCGTCAAATAATAATAACTTTGTATTAAAAAACCTCTTTTTCATACTTGTACATAGTACAGAATGCTAATGATTATTTTATCTTTACTACCTACAAGTAAATACAAACCTCCTGCCTCTAAGTACATAGTTACTTGTGTTTTTTGACATACCGCAATAATTTCCATACTCCTCGGCATCGTGTAGCCCATCCTTTCCCAAAAATGGGGGTACACAATGCCACCATTTTTTTTTTCACAATAATCAATTAATATAATTTAACGATATAGTCGTTTTTAAGCAGGTGAAAAAATGGGGGCGCCAAAAAATAATTTATTCTCAAAGTGGGCAGTATACAAAATAAGTTTGGGAACCACTCGTGTAGCCCAATAGCGGCCTTACCATTGACATTAATTAGCGGGCCATCCACTGTCGTTGATTCCTGCTAGAATAAATATTAAATAATAACGGCAGGCGGGTTGACACTTGGGATAAATAATTTATTTCTGTTTTCATTAGTGCCTAGTTTTGAAAAGTTATCCATTGTACGTATCAGTTTAATGCATGACCTTACCCTATTGAAACGAATACATATAGGGTGGGGTGAGCCGGAGAACCTATAAAGTTGTTTTCTTAAGACCTAAAGTTTCTACAACTTTGTAGAAGTGGCCCGAAGTTACGGCGGTGCTTACTCTTAACCAAGTCAAAATTTTGGCACATTTGTTGTGACAATCGTCTGCGTTGTGAGGCAACGCGGAAATATTTACATTAATGAAAATTCAAAAGCGCATGTCGACAGCTGAATGAAGGATAAACCTCGATACGGTGGAACTATTTATTTATTCAAAGTATTTACCTACGTTATTTTCGTACCATTAGTGTCCTACTGCTGGGCAAAGTCTGGCCCCATCTCTTTTCGTTCGTTAAACTCATTTCCACTTATATTTATTTTAGAAAAATATTTTTTCTTCCTAAATCAAAAATTCCATGCGGACGAAGAAGCGGGTATCCTTTATTAATTCGATCATACATTATTATATTCATTTATATTAGAAGCTAATATAATATTTCTGCAGGAATTAACGCTAGTGGATAAGCCGGTAATGTGTAGAGCTTTCTCCCCGCTGAGACGTCACGTCAGCGTCACGCACTTCACACAATACTCAGTTTCCATTGTTACGGTCGACTATATTTCATAGCTATTCCCTTCGCTTATTACAAAAACCAACTATGAACCACGTGAAGAGGCTTTTGTTATATCCGTAAATTAGTTTAGTACATCTAACTAAACTGCAGTAAAACAGCCTCACTGGGGCGTCGACGACTCTTGACTCGAAACTGTATTGACTCATGGAAAAAGTTCATTCTTCAACTAAATAACACTGACAGCGCGAGCGAATTTTCACGCGTGGCCATAGAAATTCAATCTTTATGAATATTGAGACGGAGTCTGTTTTTGTATTGGCAAAAAATTCGACGCGTGCGTATTGACGCCCCAGTGTGCGTGCGGCTTAGTGTACCTATTACCGTTCTTCTGACAGTCGTAATGTACGAGTAAGACGGCAATATGTTTAGTTCCGTCAAATTTAGTTAAGACGTAGTTTGGTGACAACAGAATCGGTACCATTGACCCCCTTAACAATAACTTAATTCAATCATTTTTACTAATTTGTAATAGTCATACATTTAAATGAAGAAATTATAATTATTAATCTTTTAATAATCGGTGATTGTAAAACCTACCGGTAGTGCGCCATAAGTTGTGACGCGAGTCCTTGGATGAAACCTTAGGGAAGCCCAGAGTTACGTAGCGACTCGCTACAGAACTGGGTCAATGAATCAATTTAAACAGCGAAAACAACGGAGCCGCATCATAAGTACAGTTATATCAACACTTTCAATTCCATAACGTGATTTTAATGTTCCGTCTACTACAATTTTTGATTCTGCGAGTGCCACTCCTTGGCAGTCAGGATGTAAAGTGGTAATATATAAAAACATCGAAATATGACCCATAACTTTCTCCAAGGACAGCTGTAGGTAAAGAATGTTTCTAAATATGGCAAAATAATTTAAGGAGTACTCTAAAATTGTAACTCACTGATTATACCTACCCTTTTTTACTGAAATACATCATTTTAGACATTTTTAGGGACACAAAAGAAAATATAAACTTACATATTATAATATTCAATTAAAATTTCATACTCAAATCAACATGTACAATTCGAAAATAATACATAACTAAGGACGACTCCACGGGTCGGCTGTTCGATATAAACGCTCGCGTGACCTCGCATGCGGCACGCTGCAATAGCGCAGCGCAATTCGGAAAACCCCGTTCTTGCAATATCGATTCATTATTTATTTACCAAAACCTAGACCGAACATTTACTGAAACTAATGATTGGGAAAATCCAAGTCAACACCAATTAACCCTATGAATATAGTTACAAACCATTTAACGTAACGTTTTAGGTTTTAGATAAATACTACAACTTCCTTCAAAACATGTAATAACATTATTTATCATGGTGAATGCATATAAATCGAAGCTTAATTTAATTACCTATGCTATAAGTTATTGGAAATAAATAATACTTGTTAGGTAGGTACCTAGGTTGAAAGAATATATTTTGATTTTCATCTCAAGCAAGATTATGAAACGTCTAAAGCTGGATTTTTCAAAGCCCGTACAAATTACACAACAAAATTTTATTTTCATAACAAATGTACACGCCATAATAAACGAACACTCCTCAGTAAATTAGATGGTGAATATGAATACATATATCCCCAAAAAAGACCCACAAAAGCTTCGAAACAGATCAAGCAACGTCCAAGTGTAATCAAAAGTCATTGATCTTAAAAGATGCGGCACTTGGGTTACGTAACGACAGTGAGCCAATTCCTCGTCTCGATCCGATAAAAAACGTAAACAGCTCGTTTAAGCACGGAGTCGGCAGACTGGTATTATGGTAGCGGCTACTGAAAGCTGTTCTCGTAGGTATCTGTGTTAGTGATGCTGCTCTCCACAATGAACTTGAGTTCGTTGCACTCGTTGCTCACGTTTAAGTTACTACAATTAGTTCAGCAGGGCTACTATGAGTTTAACACGTATTTTACGCTCGCTAATCGCTTACGTAAAATGGTGACTCCATTAAACATTTGGTAGAGCTACAATTATTCCATTAAGAGTAAATTGTCAAATTAAGTAAAGAATCGGTACTATGAAGGCAACTCGTTTATCTATTTTGGTCCTGCCTAATATTTACAAGGAGTTTTTGTTTTCCACACATTGAAACACTCCTCATCATATATTATACCTAATACTTTAACAATATTTACGTATGACCTATTACGAAGGCAATAGAATATCGATTCGATGCACTAAAATATTTCAAAATTTGTCACACTTTTTATACACGAAATAAACTACTTACCAAACCAAACCCCTCTCTTGCATAGCAGTAACTAGTATGATGCGATCCATTGAGTTTTTCTTTTTGCGTAAGCACTACGTAATATAATAAGAGGTATATGACGTCATTCCTGTATGTAGAACATCTTAAGTGAGATACGACACGTTTAGTGACGTCACCACTAAACTACAATGACGATGACTTGGTGTAGTGGCTTGAGCATAGCCCGCTCGGCTCACACGATTGGGTTCGATTCCCATCAATGGCAAATTTTAGAATTTGCCCTGACCCGGGTGTTACTGGGATCACCCCAGTCCATGGCATACCCATTTTACAAGCGTTGCATAATTTGAGATCATACGACGAGGACATATTTTTTGGCGAAATTTATTTATCATTGCGTGAAAAAAAATAACATATACAAATGGTAGCTGCCTAAGTTGCCTAAATAAACGCAGCTCTATGTTTATTACATCATCATCTGCTACTAAAGACGGCCTTCTTCTACCCATTGCTTGTTCGCATACATATTTATCATACTCTGACTCAGTCATCATTTCCCAACGCCTTGCCTCTGCCGTTTTCCTCCTGTTGACTTTAACCCACACCAAAGAGGCCAAGGACAAAATACATAATGGTATTGACAAATATCTCGTCAGAATCTTACAACTATGTTGATACTTAATTTTTTATTACCAAAAATGGAAATTACAGCTTACGTAGGTAGACAAGCTTTTGTATTCTGTGAGTGTGCTCAGTATAATGGGTAGGGTAAGCTCTAATGTTAGAGAGTCTACTCTTACTTTATCTCACATATTCTATGATCTTATCTGACATCAATAGTGATGTGAGCAGCGGACAAATGGGCAAAATAACAAAGACGCATTTTCTCTGTATCCAAAGTACACACAATTATTACGTCACGAGATAAATGATGATATTTAAATGCAAATTAAAAGTTATCAAACAATTACATAGTACACCTATAAAGATTATACAGTATACGCTATGCAACACAAACTTTTTCTATAGTGGTAAATACACTGTTTAAGTTTTACTTCCTGTAGATATAATAATAAATTTAAGCAACTTTTTTAAAAACTCAGGCATACTGATTTGTGCATTGTATTATATTTAAAGCAGAATAAAACGTAACTAGTAATGTTTACTAGTGTTATTTGGCAACAACTCACGCGGGCTCATTCAATTGAACATTGAAGTCATAGGAATGGTTCGGTGAACTCTTGCGCAACTTGGATGGAGTCAGCCGCGTGCATTGCGCCCAGGTCCGGCTTTGCTGCGCTGGAAAGACCCCTCTTGTGCAAGCTGAGGCACAACTATGTCGAAAAATTAAATCCTGGTTCTCTATTGAATGGCAACATTTTGTTCAAGGCCAGCACTTATTATTCAGATGATACTAGGTCGCTGACTCATTGAGGTTTTCGAGATGAAAATAATTTATACCGGACTAAATAAGACAGAAAAAGTGCATACTTGAAGTAAAAGCAATAAGGTATTTAATTAAAATAGTATAAGTTTTAACAGCCAAATAGTACTTAATATTAGGTACCCTTTCATTACAAATGGATGCCTCATATTAATATTCTGTTCTATAACACGTGTTACAATGAGAAGCAAATGTCACAATAATAATGATACTAAGACCGAATAGAGCGCGCGCGTTGAACTCTTTTGTATTGATATAATTAGTACTACGTGCAGAGATCTATAAGGACGACTGCACGCATGAATAAAGTAAAAGAAAATAGATTGTTTTAATTTCATAGTGATTAGGTACATTATTAATGTCTTGTTTATGTTATAGATAGTTAAAAAAGGATTTTTGAATCAATGTTTTCAGTACCAATAATAATTTAAGTTATCCGAGTTGTTTAATGCTATCTATAAGACAGGTAATCATTAAATTTTTAATTTAATATTAAGTAACGCACACTCGCAAAAGGAAACCAACTCTAACCATACATAGTGTTTAACAATAATATTGACAAATATTTGCAACTAGTAGGTCATTTTTCCTTAGCAGAATTAGATGGTCCTGTGAAAGTGGCGCATTACCCTTATATGGGAAGAACGTAATGTAGGTAGAAGCAAACACAAATTATTGCGTAACAGTGAGTCGCCATCATCGTGGTTTTTAGTCTGATCGTCTTCTTCAACGACTCTATTTTTCTCAAATTAATAGTATTTAATAGAGATACCTCTTTGTTAGGTTACATTAGATACAAATTTAATTTCCATTGCGTTAAGAATAGCTGGATTCCGTATAAACCTATTCTTGTATAAATAAAATCTTACACCCATTTTTCACCCATTTCGAGCACAATTCGGTCCTCATGACATTACAATATTCCGATAATTGCGACCATCGATTTTTAAACCTGAATACCGTAGAGATATAGCCGTGAATCTTGAGGTCCTGCTTATTTCAAATGCGTGGATAACTTGTAACTTTTTATTCTCATCTTGGAAGAACAAAGGGGAGGTGTTTGCCCAGCTTTGGCTAACTAAATAGCCTTATTTCGTAACTATAAGTCGCCTACTAGCATTGATATTATCACATTCCTAGTCTCAAGCCTCTAATCTAAGCTAAACGCTTGTGCTATGTTATGGGATTTACAATAATATAGTATACTCTAGCTGTAGTCTCGCTGTCGTAAATATGTTTATTGGAACGAAGTTCCTTACGGCAGGCTTGGAGGGAATAGGGATTTTGCTAGGCGACCGAACTGAAAAAAATGTGATAGTAAAACCGTAAGAAAAAATCCGTGGAAAAAAAACCGTTAAATGAGACGTCTCTTTATTTGTGTCGTTTGATGGATGGATGGATGGATGGATGGATGGATGGATGGATGGACTGACGGACGGACGGACGGACGGACGGACGGACGGACGGACGGACGGACGGACGGACGGACGGATGGATGGATGGATGGATGGATGGATGGATGGATGGATGGATGGATGGATAGATTGATGGATGGATGGAACGAAGTCTGCGTGGACGAAGTCGCGAGTAGAAGCTGGTATTTTAAATGTCCTATCATATATGTCTACTTCGAAGGAACTTCGTTCCTACCTGGTGTCCCGCGACACTATTTAGTTTTTATATTAACGTAGTAACGAGGTACAGATGGGTGCAAAAAATAGGTTCTATCTATTCATAGAATGTCCGTTAAATTAAAATATGCACAATTATAAGCAAGCGTCTACGATAAATGTCACTATTCAGTTAACGTTAACAATGAAGATCCGCGAAGGCGACCTCAAAAACCCATATTGCCTAATGTCTACTCGGAACATGAATGAAACTAAGGGTTGATCAATCCTATCGCATAAACGTCATTGCCTATATCAAGGAAGCCAACCGATACAATATCGCCTTATTTAACGTAACAAACGTTGGGTAAAAGGCGATATTTGAACGATAGCTTGTCCGTTAACAGATTCAGTGGTAGGAGTCTGCTTGATCGTCTTACAAAATCGGTCCGCGTGCATCTTTGCGTTGGTCGAAGTATAAAGCGTTGCGGTGGTTGATGTGGCAGTCATTCGGACACGAACAGTGAGCCGGTGAAGTGGTGAATACATAGATATATTAGTTATAGTGAAAATATAAGGAGTTCATAATTTAAAAGTAAGTTACTGGAGTGTTCTCATTTGGATCATCGAGTGTCAATTAACATGTTACGGATTCATCACACAATCAAGATTGGATACACGCGACACAATTACTCATAGCTTTTAGACTGTTTACAATCAGAAAAGAAAACAGTGACATAATATCATCAAGCATTACACTTAATGTATACACTTTAAGTGTTTACAAAAAAATATGTAGCTTTCGTTGTAAAAATGCAAATAAATGCTCCATGTTTGTAAAGTGACTTGATTCAATAGTAAAAAACTATTTTTGTATTTAGGTACTGCATGTACAAACCAATTCCTTACCTAAAATTCCATTACACGAATAAATTTGTTAAACATGGCGTTTATAAAGAATTTAAAGCAGGTATTAACCGTTATTTATTTATTTATTTATTATTAATACTTTAGCACAAAGATGTACAAAGGCGGACTTAATGCCAAAGGCATTCTCTACCAGTCAACCTTAGGGTGATGCAGAGAAAACAAAAGATGTTAAACCGTTAAAGATGTTTTTTTAAGTTGATCTTATTTATGGTTAATTTATCCATAAACAAAACTGTATGTCGCGTAAACGATCCTCGCGGATACCAAACTTTCACTTTCCGGTTAGGTACTCGGCAGACTACGACTCTCAACATAACAAGATTATCATATAAGTAGATATATTACGTATTTACTTATATGCAGCTACCGGCATGTTTTCTTCATGACATAAAAATATTACAATTTATTTGGTAGTTATACGCCGACTAAAAGAGTACTGAAACAATATTTAGGTACCTATACGAATAGCCCACGACTATACCTAACTATCAACATCAATTGTTTTCAATACAATAACATAAACAAACTATTCTCATTAATTAAGTACTTACCTACAATTAAAATAATAGTTAACATTTATTTATAGTCAATGAAGATATTTTTAGATTAATTTTATTATCATTTATCTTACACCAGTTTACAGCGCGGTGCACACAAAATATAAAATCACTTTCAAACAAACGCGAACATACCTACGCTTTCCTTTCGTGGTTTCTGCTCAATCATTATGAATATATAAATATGGTACTTATGAGGTAGATACATAATGACCGCAGTAAATTACGAAGTCAGTTTGAGCTCCTTCCAACGGGTTGCATAAAACAAACGCGAATTATGTCGGAAGTTATATAAGTATTATCGACTGTTACCAAATCAATGACGCATTGGCAAGACGCGAGTGGCTTACCAACGGGTCGCTTGTGCCGGTTTCGGCTCAACACCACGACACTGACACCAATATTTCACTTTCTTTCATAATAAAAACAAAAGACGACCCCAATAATACATTAACATGTTTATCTAACATAACAAAGAGGAGAATCATTTCTCATAAGTAGGTATACACACGTTTTCTAATTCATATCGCACTTTCAGATCAAGTGGGTAGGTAAGAATGAACTTAATATAAATCGTTCACATTGCGTAGAAAATGTGGGAAAAATCACTTATCGAATTGTTTATACCCAAGAACATTCTAAGATTCATCTTATACCATACCGAATGTTGAAAAAGTACATATGAAATATATCTTTGTACTTTTCATTGAGTTTGTTGAGTGCAATGCGTGAGAGTGCTTTCGCGGACCCCACGCCTACCGTCTCCGGCGCAGCCACGGCATTGCGCTGACGTTATGGAGCCTTATATAACTACAGTCTGACTGCGAAAGTAAAAGTGATTCTCCGCCCGTTGGAGTTTCGAAACAATGACATGCATTGCTAAATAAGGATTTAACGGCGTCATTTGGCTAATATTTTCATAATATTCCTCTTTCCAGATCATGCGGTGGTCAACTGTAACCTTTTTATTGTTACCATTAATTTTGGCAAACGTGAGAGCAGATTGGTCTTGGGGTGGAGATGCAAAAGAAAAGGCTGTAGATAAGACCGAACAGAAGTCAGCAGAATTACTACAAGGAGAACAATCGCCCGAGGTTCAGGAAAGAAATTTCGAATCAAATGGCACCGTGCTCGATGACATAGTCGACGAACTCGTGAGCAGCAAACAAGGCAGGAGCTTGGGCGGTTTCGACGACGTGTACAGCGATCCCACGATCAAGGAAGCCTTGGACGCAGGCGATGACGCTGAAGCACGTAACCTAATCAAAAGCAGACTCTGTACTCTAGGTCTCATTCAAGTGAGTATAAGGACATACATAAAAATAAATAAAAATGAACTCATTTTGTCACTAACATTTTTATAATTTTTTTCATTATTCTATATGCTGCATTTTATTTTACAGTGCGAAGATGACGACACTCAAGAAAAACGCATGTACTTATCACCCGATGAACTCATTTACGCACAGCCCGTTGACATCAAGCCAATTGGAAAGCCGATAGCTTCGATCCAAATTCGTGGGCCTCCCAGAGCTTATGGACCCCCTCAACCTCACCCGTACCCCGGAAGGCCCCAGAAGTTCCCACCGAAAAGAGTCGGTTATGGTGGCAATTCTCGGCCAGGATTCTCGGATAAATATGGTGTTGCTGGCGGTAACTTCCAGTTCTCTCAAAACAGTGGACTGTATAGCCAACACGAAAGCAACTTCGTGACCAAACCGCCCGCCTACGCCAGCCAGGGACCGTACGCATATGAAAACACCAAACCTACATACAGTAAAATTCCTTCTCAGTCGGCTACTAAAACTGAAGTTGTTCAACAACACGTCCATCATCATTACGTACATGGCGATGCTGACAAAGATCCCAAAGTAATAATCAAACCTGTAGCTATACCTGTAGGATCAGTAGGTCACTTAGCTTCCCAGTCACACTTGCAACAGTCCACCGATATTCTTACTGCAGGCGGCGGTGATTTCAGTAGCATCAGTTCAGGCGGATTCAAACCGATGTCCGGAGCTTTTTCCTTGGATAATAGGCCAGTCTATGAATCTGACACCATTTATGGTGCTCAATATGGCCACAACAGTTTCAACAAAGGCGGATCTGGTGTAATTTCTCAAGGATTACCGAATCAATACCCCACTAATAGTTTCGATGACCAAAAATATGGAAATTCACTAGGAAACTATGCATCCCAAAACAATCAGTTCTATAAAAAAGAGTTGCACGTAGGATCTGCAAACAATGTGTACAATCAAGGCCCGGCAACATTCGGTCAAAGCAATAGCGCATACATAGAAAATTATCATGAAGGTAAAGCTCAAGGTTTTGAATGTGTGTGTGTGAACTACGACCAGTGCCCCAGCCAGGAAGTTATTGGTCGCAGAGATGACCTGTACCTGCCAATTGATCCCCGGAACAAAGGCAGTGAAATTGTTGCCCTAACCGAGGAACAATTGGACAATTTGAACAAGACAACAAGCGGCGAAACAACACCGACCATTGAGAAATCCGAAACAGCTTCTGAAACAGAAAGCAAAAAGATAAGCAAACGTGACACTAAAGAAGATGCTGCTGTTGAGGCTACTAAGGAAATCGAACCGGTAAGTTAAACGTTATTTTTCATATCAAAACATTACTTTACAATCGTAGCTTATTTATACCACAGTAACATTACCTATCCTATCATCCCAAACTTCCCGCTGGTCAAGAATTTATACCGTTTTGTCATTCTTATTTATTTAAACCTGGGACGATGCAATGACTCTCGGTATAAACTAAAAATATAAAACATCAATTGATCGTAACAGTTTGCAAAAGAAATACTAAACATGGGCACTGACACAAATCTAACATAATATTCTAGTTTCAATTAATTACATAAGTGAATGTCACTACAGCGCCTCGTGCAATTGCCCGGCTACGGTGGCAATAACGGCATTGACTACAAACATGTGCAGCCCACGTTTGGTGTCTCTTTTGGGTTGCCCCCGCACTCCGGTGTCTCTGGCCATCACCCTTTCAATCCTCAACTCCATCCTATCGGTCACTCTCTACATGGAGGCGGCGGTGTTAATTTAGGTCTCCTCAGTGTCAACCCATTACTCTCATTCCAAGTAACAAAAGATGACTACGGAGAAAAGGTTTTCAAACCTCTGGTACATTTACATGTTACTCCTAACGAGAACACACTTAAATCGGTAGGGCGACTATTTTACGAAAAAAAACTTTATCTGTTGAATAAACATCAACACTATCATCACCATGCTCCCTATCCATATCCATACGGTCAGTACCCATCTGCGCCGATACAACATGCTCCCTACGATCACTCACCACCTTATTATAATCCTCCGGTTTATTCGTCTCATTTTACTCGTTATGAGCCAATTTATTCGAAAGGAAAACCGCCTCACAGTTCAGACGAACCGTCAGGCCACGATGATTATTATGATGAAGATGATAGTAACTTCGATAGCAACGTTGATTACCCAAACGATGGTTACTATAATAATGGGTACGAAAGATCATCAAACAACACTGACAACCGTAGTCATAATAGTTACGCAAATAGATATGCATATTCCCGCTCCCTTGACCGTCCTTCTAAACCTCTTGGGGCAAACCGGGGAGGCCAAACAATTAGATTTCCTGAGAACAGAAAGAAGAGGGATATCAATTTTAAGAATTCAACTGAAACTATACATGAGGTAATTTGTCAAACTTCGTCTCAAATGTACAAGTGTATCCATTGATTGTCTGAGATTTTTAAAGAACTTATAAAATTACACAGATGTTTTCTTTATTTCAGCGTCAAGGTTATTTCGGCCGCCCTCCTGTTCAGCAATGCAGACAAAACCAAGTTTGCTGTCGTCGTCCTTTGCAACCACAAGCTTCAAACCGTGGACAATGCGGTATCAGGCATTCTCAGGGAATCAACGGTAGAATAAAAACTCCCGCCTATGTGGACGGCGAGAGTGAATTCGGCGAGTACCCATGGCAAGCTGCTATACTGAAGAAGGATCCCAAGGAATCAGTGTATGTGTGCGGAGGTACACTTATTGACGGCCTACACATTGTTACTGCAGCTCACTGCGTTAAGTCGTAAGTATCGTACAGCGAACTTTATACCTCGGCACCTTATTATGTTAAATATGCTTTGGGCACCACTTGACTCACTTTCTTCATTCCAGATACAAAGGCTTCGAGCTGAGAGTGCGTCTCGGTGAATGGGATGTCAACCGTGATGTAGAGTTCTACCCGTACATCGAAAGGGACGTGATTTCCGTGCACGTTCATCCTCTTTATTACGCAGGCACATTAGACAACGACCTTGCTATCTTAAAGCTGGATCACCCAGTTGAATGGACCAAATATCCTCACATCAGCCCCGCTTGCTTGCCCGACAAATACACGGACTACGCCGGACAGAGGTGCTGGACCACCGGTTGGGGTAAAGACGCTTTCGGTGACTACGGAAAATACCAGAACATCTTAAAGGAAGTCGACGTGCCCATTCTATCTCACGCCCAATGCCAACAGCAACTGAAACAAACCAGGTTGGGATACAATTACGAATTGAACCCTGGATTCTTATGCGCCGGGGGTGAGGAAGGCAAGGACGCGTGTAAGGGTGACGGAGGTGGCCCGCTGGTGTGCGAGCGCAGCGGAACGTGGCAGATCGTCGGGGTGGTGTCCTGGGGCATCGGCTGCGGGCAGGTCGGCGTGCCCGGCGTGTACGTTAAAATAGCTCACTACTTAGACTGGATCTCACAGGTCACTGGAAAATTCTCCAGCTATAATTAGGTGCAAATAATAACGTTCAATACCTAGAACTGAATAATTATTACGTATTTATTTTTAGGAATTAGACGTATTTAATATTTATTACAATTTAAGCTTTGGATGGTAATATCCAGAGCATCTGAGTAATTGCGTATGCAGATTTTGTATTTTATGAAATAAATTATAAATGTTTAAATTATGTAATATCATTTAGTATCTACACCTAACTACTATGAAAAAACATTACATTTTAACTATTTACGCCTAACTCAATATAAATTCTCATACCTTCATACAAATACAAACAATACAAATTCATACAAATCATTTACAACGCATTTGTTTTAGTAGATACAAATGTGTTTTCTAATTGCAATGTAGGTAAATGATCAAAAAGTGCTTTAAATTTGGGGGTCAAAAGTTAGATTGACTGATTAGACCCATGCACGTAGATACCAATCATGTACACTCCCGCGAACAAAATAGATAAACGTGATACCTATGAAAATAAGAAGAGCAATTTATTCAAGTACTAGGTAGATATAATAATGATTTGCTTCCATACGAAGCATACCTATCTAAGCTTGATAAACAAACTGCCCTCAAGAGATGGCATGGCAGTTTATATTTAAGTTTTGATCGTTTTTGTAACTAAACAGTTAAGTGTAATGTTCACTTAAGTTTTAAAAGCAACCAAAAGATAGCTAAGTAGAGTATGTCTTCGAGAGCAAACTTGTATTTATGTTGTCTGGTCTGGTCTGGTTGTCTAGTCTTCAAGTCTTGGAGGAATTAGACATCACAGATCCAGGCAACATAAATACTATGTGAACGCAGCATAGATTATAGTGAATTTCACTTAGCATGGGTACGGTGACACATGTCAAATAAACTCTATAGTGAGGCGACTATGCATAATTTATTTATGTGATTCGATTATCGAGTACAATTGCGGTTAACCTTTAATCGATTATAAAAAAATAAATATATTCAATTATTCATACATTTATTCGCTAGCTGTCTGAACAGGAACACTTATCCGATTCCGATCCTACATGTAAAGCTTCTTGACACTGTATTACGCCCAATGTCAAGTGCCTGTGCAACTCGATCCACTAACAGACAGATAATAATTGACAGATAATAATGGACCGCCATTTTCTCGCTCCCGCTCAAAGTATTCCCACAAGCGGACCACCAAATCCCGGGCTTGACTGTTTATAACGGTCTTCTTTGTTCTTTTCGGCATTTATTTTGGCCGATTATTACACGATTATTTGTTTTTGCCGATTACTACGTGTCAATTCCTATCATTGAACATTTCGTTTCATGCCTATAATTTTATGATAATACTTTTTCTGTACCTTTTTTAATTTGTTTAAAATGTAAAAATGCATATTTAAATACAATTTCAATCTAATAAAGCATTATTGTTTGCTTTGGAAATTAATTGGTGATTATTAAAAATGTATATTTATCACATTTTATGAAAATAGTGAGAGTGTATTGGAACGTATCAAATGTCATGGTACCCTTGCTAAGTGAAATTCACTATCATTATTTGAAGGGTACAGGCAGGGAATGTCACTTTTATAAAGAATCATAAAATTTTCTTTTTTTTGTGTATGGTTTTTTTATTTCCAATCATTAGAATTTAAAAAAGTTAACAGATGGCGCCAAAAATGTAATTTTGTTTATGGCCAAACTATAGAATTGTTAGATTAGTTGAACTATCAAATTGTTTTCTCAAAATTCATTAATTAGTACCTTCCCTGTTATTTGCCTGTACCCTTCATTTATGAGTAATAATCATGGAGGTAGTAGTAATAGTAATAATCGCCACAATGGTAATAATGACCATTGTTGGCAAATCTTCAGGTAAACTGAGGCTAAACTCCATGGAAGCCATAATCTTTTTAAAAAGTGAAGTGAGTAATAATGTCACAAATGACATGGTAAAGCAGTTTGTAAAACCATAGATTAAACTGTTTTTATAGCTTAAAATTACAACCCACGTATTTATTACATTTCCGAAGTAGGCAGTAAATAGGTCTATTTAACAGAAAACAAAGTAGGTAAAATGGCCGGCAAAGGAACTGATCGTAAAGGGAAGAGTAAAGAAGTGAAAACGACTATACACGAACTTACAGATACTCTGGCAACTTTCACACTGCCCGACAGCTTGCCTTGCTCCGAGATAGAGTTCCCGATACTTATAAACAGGTCGAGACGAGCCAACTGGAATCAGATAGTCGAAGAGAGCGACCAGCTGCACCGCGAAATTGCAGAGTATGAAGAGAGTAGGAAAGAACCCGTGCCTAGACCACCTTTCCTCCGTAAGATTATAACACCAAGTTTATATTTACTAACCTATGCCTATAGAGGTGTCGATTTTGTTAGTAACAAATTAAACTACACCCGACTGAGGGTCTTGCCGTCCTACTTACGGGCGTAATGTATGAGCAAGACAGCAATATATTTACTGCTGTCAAATATAGTGCTTGCTGCGTTCATAGCTCCATTAACCGCTATATCTTTTTATAACTGTGTTCATGATTTATTATCCTGTTGGCATCTGGGTGATTATGTAACTTCTGTTGCTGTCATTTTTATAATGGAAACCAAAATATAACTGTTTTTCGATGATTTTTGGCGACTATTTCGATGAAAGGTTTAAGTACATGTTACGTAATCGCGCGGCGGGTGCCTTTCTTAGGAGAGCAATAGGTAGGTACTTATGATAACACTATACCTAGACAATTTCAAAGTACAACTACTAAATACAACTATTTACAACCCACAGAAACTGAATGCGATTACATAAAGAATGCAGTATTTGTCCATCTAATACCGGCTTTAGAGGAAACTCTAAATAAAGCTAAGATCTGGGAGGCTCTAACTAAGCCGAAATGCTTTTTTAATGGATTAGATCACATTGTTCAGGTACCTAGTTTATACAGGTCTAAATACAGTACATAACTACTGTATTTGGATCTAAGAATGTTATATTATTTTCTTAGGTTGGTGTACAATAAAGAGTACACTATGTATATAACTAGTTACTTTTAATTTAAGTATACATGTAGATAAACTTGGTTTCGGCTAAACCTACAGTGCCACAGATGATAGATTTGAGTGACGTTATGCAAATGTAGGTAACATTGGATATTGATAAGCAATAACTCATTAGTGATGTATAAAAGCAGTGGTAGCCGAGTGGTCGATCGCACGCCTTACAATCAAAGTGTTCAAACCCCAGCTCGCATCTTTGGGTTTCATGTGCGAATCTCATATTCATCCGAGATTATCACTTGCTATGAAACGGTGAAGGAAAACATCGTGAGGAAACCTGCATGTCTGAGGGAACTTGACTAGTTCTCGATAGATGTGTGAAGTCTGCCAACCCGCATCGGGACAGTGTGGTGGACTATAGCCTGAATCCCCCTCGCATTGAAGGGCAGTGCCCACCAGTGGGACGTTAAAAGGGCTATAGTAGTAGTAGTGACGTAGTTAAATTTTTCCAGGTATTATGGAATAATAACCCACGTCACCCAGGACGGAAAGATGTCAACCAGCACTTATTTAATATGCCTTGGGTCAGGCGACGTCTTAAACAGAAGTATGCATCAAACGACTCAATCATATTATGTATTTGTTATATCCATTTTCAAGAACAATAAATGTTATGATTGCAGTCCCAGACCTTGCTACCCGAAGTCTTGGCTATGGCCTGAAGATTATGCAGCCACGCTCATCCAAAAAACCGTTCGACAATACTTTGTACAGAGGCAAGACGAAGTACAAGAAATGCGAGAGTTCTGGAAGGTAGGTACATTATGCCATGCTCGTTGTAAGTCGTCGCGACGCTCACTATAAAGCGACGCGACGGTCACTATAAAGCGTCGCGACGCTCACTGTACAGCATCGCCACGCTCATATAAGTCGTCGCGACGCTCACTACAAAGCGACGCGACGCTCATTGTAAGGCGTCGTGACGCTCACTACAAAGCGACGCGAAGCTCACCATTAGGCGTCGCGACACTCACTATACGGCGTCGCCACGCTCTTAAGTCGTTATAAAATACACGATATATCAAATTTCAATTTGGCTAGTAGACACCCTGTATTCCTCGAAGAGGTAAGGTGCATTGTAGTGCACGCACTCAATGCCAATGCATTTTTGGTCCCAATGTTATAGGCAGTAACCTTATTGCTAATAAGTATATCTTGCACCCTCCCCTCTCAATGTGCGAAAGAAAGCATAGACCACCAGGCTGGTCCTGTGCTGGTTGTGAACTTCGCAATACTTGTATAAACAAAAAATGCTTGAACATTTCGTAATTTTCAAGTGCTTTTTGCAATTGCGTACATATTGGCTGTCCAGTTTATTATGTAGCTAACATTAGTACTATGTAGCATTTTAGTATGTAATTTAGCCAGATTTACAGGGTCACAAAAAAATATTTCAATTTCCAGAAACTCGAAAAGGAGCGCAACATTCCCGAGATGGATACAAATCCATTTATGGCAAAACGGTTTGCTACCCCAGGCTACTCCCGAAAGAACTGAGTATTAATTATATACACATTTTAATATTATCTACTTTAATTCTATAATAATAAAGACTAATTTATATATTTATTACTCATTTGTGTCCTTCAGTTCAGAGGCACACCTTCATAGAGAGAGGGACTGACTGGAGTACCCAGGGCCATTGTGAATTGCACAGTGGGGGTTTCATCACCTTTTGCAATTTTCTTCACTCTATTAGTGCTGTGGTTGTAGCTGATAGGCATTGCAAGTTTCATAAGATTCTGAAACAATACATATAAACATTTGTAAGTACTATAACACAGAAAAAATTGTAAGCAATTGTGATTTTTCTGTCATTGTGATGTACTGTGTATAGGTTTTATCGTAGAACACTTAACTAGACCAAAAGTTTGATTATAATGTCAGGATTTACATTAATTTAATTTGTCTGTCCACTGTGTTGTTTGATATTAGGAAACTAACATTTATGTACCAATTATGAATAGATAAATCAAGATACATTTACTAACAATCCTTAAGACTTAAAGTACATTCATTAAATCAGAATCATATCTTGAAAGCTGTTATTGAGTAGCAATACAGCGGTCTCAGTACGCCTGCCAAGACAAGACATTTTCTCACGGATCGTGACGTCATTTTTGTGGCAAAATATTTCGTTACGTCTTATTAGCTAGCATGGCGTGCTGGATAAAAATATAAAATTGGTTTGACAGTTAAATACAACGTGGTTGACGTATGAATAAGGTGTTTTTTTTTTTTTTAACGAAATGAGCGAAATGATGATATTTAATGGAATAAGATGAGGAATGGCATCACCTGCGACTAGCGCGAGTATTTCGCCAATGTCAAGTAATTAATAGCAAGGACAAATTCAATAAATACACATTATAAATAAAAATGGATAATGACAGTGATAAAGATGGCGGATGACTCCAATGACCATAAGGTGTTTTATCTTAAGTGCTAGCATGGGTTACCAAAATGTACCATAGAGACACGAATTTGACAGGTCAACGTAAAGAAATTTGTCATGATTGAAGGCCGGTGATGAGAAAATAATCAGGCTGTAAGAATTACATAAATATAGCATTTTATACACTATTACAACAAATAATACATATTTTACTCAATCCTTCGCCAATATCAAGTGGACTACATGCAAAATTCTGTCGAAAACGAATACGTTAATTTATTTTCGTGTTCGACAAACAACAACAAAAAAGTGTTGAGACATTTCTATCTGTTTTATTTTCTTCCGTAAAGCCCCATAATCCTTTTCTACATAATTTAAAATCCATATAATACAAAAAATCTGTAGGTTAGAGGTTAGGTTTTGTTTTGCATCATACTTTGCGTGCTTTTTGCCGTTTTACAATGTAAAATTATTTCAATTGGCAAATAAAGTGCCCAATAAATAAATTTACCACCAACCAAATGATAATTCGTAAAGCTTCCAGCATAATCAAAAAGAAGCAATGCACAAAGATATTTTTAATCTGTGCATAAACAATCTAATATATTCTATGATGTGTATGCAGTATCTTTTTTCTTTGTAAAGCTCTGTCTCGCTCTATTTGTCAATCTTGGAAGACATGTTAGCAAATAAGATATGGGAACGCAAATTGACAAGATGTTTTAGGGATTCGTGAGAAAACATCTTGGCTGGCGTACTGAGCCCGCTGGTAGTATCAGGTAGAACTTCCCATAAGTGTTTCCTTGGTAACAAACCTTAGTGACACTCACAAAAGGAATATTACATAGGAGTGACATACCACAAATGTTGGATGAATGATGCATTGAAGCATTGAACCTATGAATTGTCAATTCATAGGTTCAATGCTTTTGTAGAGATGCTTTTTGTCTCAACATTTGCAGATTTTCTCAAATGTATATTTTAGTAACATATAACTATGAGTTATAAGCTGGACTAAGATATGACATAAGGTATTGTAAACATCCTTACTTCTAATCCTTTCTTCTCATGGTCTTTAGCAATAAACTTTTTCATGAGTGGTGGCATTTCAATGCTATTAGGGAGGATTGTTTCAGTAAAATTGTGAGCTTTCTCCACTGATGCCAATAGCGCTGCCTCCTCATTCTTTGGAATAAGTCTATAATCAGGTTTGTATGATGTACGATATATTTCTGTTAGGTTAGGCAGCTTCCGACCTCTGAATGTTTTTTCTACCCATACTCTCACTCTGCGCCTCTCCTGTAAAATTATAAAGTTCTAATTAGCAAATTTAAGACGTACAACATACATAAAACATTGTAAGATTAAAGCTGTTTATACGCCATTAATCTTTAGAAAACCACAGTTTCTTACCTCATCGGGACAGGCTTCTACCTTAACTATTTTCATAAAACTAGTCTCCGGGTACCTTTCAAACACAGATCGAACAATTATTCTTCCGACGCCAAGATTTTTGAGGCTCCCGACGATTTCCCACAAAGTTTTACCTTTGAAGTCTGTTGTCCTGCCAACATATTTAATCACAGGAGATGCCATGCTTAACTAGAAACATATAAAAACTGACAGTAGGTATTCTTCTTGAATTATTCGAAAACTTTGCGCAAATTAATATATTTTAGGTTATTACAATGACATACGAGCGGTAAAGAGTTGCCAACCTTTTATTTAGAAATGTGATCATCATAGAGAAAACGGTAAGGGTAAAAAGTTATACCCTTAGCATGTACGAATGGTTCGAAAAGCCTGTCTTTTAACTCGACGTGAAGAGCTGACTGATTCCATTTCTCTATCCCAATTTACTATACTTCTATCTATACTCTTTTGGATTTTCTTTGTGTTGAGTCAAGGGCCAACCTCCTTGTAAGGAAGTAACATTTTTTTCATTTTTGTTTTTATCGTTATTTATAAACCATTCGACACTATCCAAATACTTTACAGACCGTATATATTTTATTTTATTACTCATCAAAATTTCATGTCCAAGTCTATCGTAGGTAGAAAGAAGAAAAGAAAATATGCTTGTTTTCATTTAGAGATATCTGCTTCTTTTGTAACAATTAACTGTAAAATATACTGGAAAAGGAAGCGGCCTGGCGGCAACCACGATTAGCTGCTATTCTGGCAATATCAACTAATTAATTAATTAATTTTATAATTATAAAAATAATTATAAATTTATAATTAATTAATTTAGTAATAGCCATAACAAATTCAATAAATACCATAAGCCATAATCTTTGTGATGAAGGTGATAAAGATAGCGGATGAAACTTTCAAAATATCATCATGTTGTAAGAAAGGCTACAGAGCTAGTTATTGATCTATCCACAGAGTAAGTAATGGAGTGGGCATATAATTTGTACATGTAGGTATAATTTGTACCATAAAAATGCTACACTTTTGTTATAGGGCCCCGTGTACATATTGCGAGCATAGGACTTCATTAATTCATCTAAGGACTGTACGCAATCAATGACGTTATAGTAAGTGTACGCTAGACTTTTTGGCGGGATTTTGAAAAGGGCGGTAGCTTTTTAGTAATTTTTTTATATTATTGTTATTTACTGTTTTATTTGTGTATTTAGTGTAGTTTTAGTATTTTCATTAGTGTTTATAAATTATTGGTAAGTTTTCAATCTTTTTGTATATAATTGCCTAAGTATAGAAGTTGAACCGGAGCCGTCAGCCGCCTGATAAGCCGGATCCTCTTATTGCACTAATAGAGGCGGATGCATTTTTGTCTAAAAATGATTACGTTAGTATTAAGGATTCGCAGAGACTCTCCCAGGAGAAAAAAAAAAGATAATTAATAATCCTCCTTTTAAAAATAGAGTAAACTTAACTAATAAAGTTGTTCCACAAAAAAAGAAACTTACCATGTTATCACATCCAGACTGATGCTCTACCAGCTGCTTCGTCCCAGGTCGCTATGGATAGTGTTGCTGTTTCCCCAGGTGGAAATCTATTTAGGAGTATGTACACAGACATACACAGAGGTCCGTATCTTGTGCATGTGGAGCTTATCTCTGATTCCCCTCAGAGTGCGACTACGCTGCATCCTATTAAATTTGGACACTTCTTATACCGAAACAAACTAAAAAATGTTCTAGAGGACGGTATTAAGCGCATTGGTCGTAACAGGCTTGCTATCTCATTCAAGTCTGCCTCAGATGCTAATGTATTTTTAACAAATCCGATACTGTATGAAAATAATTATAAATCTTTCATACCTACTTACAACATAAGTAAAATGGGCATTATCAAGGGCATACCAACTGAATGGTCCCATGAAAAAATTATCAACAACACCAGAGTTCCGGAGGGTTTTGGTGCAATTATAAAAACCCGTCGCTTAAGCCGGAAATCAATAGATTCTGAAGGCCCTAGGTGGATCCCAACACAGACTGTGGTGGTGACATTTGATGGTCAGGCCTTACCTTCCCATGTTTATTCCTTCTATTCTTCTATTCCTGTTGAACTGTACATCTTCCCGACCATCCAATGTTTCCTCTGCTGCCGCTTTGGGCACACTCGCACACAATGTAGAAGCAAGCCACGGTGTTTCAATGTTCAATGTTTCACGGTGTTCCATCAAGGAACACTTCTGTGTAAATTGTTCAGGTTCCCATGTAGCATCTAGCAGAATCTGTCCAGAGTTCACAAGACAAAACAACATCAAACGGCATATGTCTTCTCACAGTTCCTCATATCAAGAAGCTGCTAAACTTTTTCCTCCTACTATAAGACTGTATTCTGAAGCTCTTTCTGTTCCCCTTCAAAATTCTTTCCCTCCCATTATTTCTTCCCAGTCATCTAATCTCAACCCTGTTTATAATACTGTGTCATATAAGAAAACTATTGTTGCCAAACCAAAGCTTCACAAACCTTCTCAGACTTCTCAGAAGGGCTATGATCAGAGGGCTCATAATAAATTAGTATCAGACTATGCTTCTCCTCCCACAAGTAATAGTAGGGCCTTTGTTTCTAGTACCAAATCACCCCAGAAGAATGTTAGCTCAGATGTTAGTGATCTCATGTCTTTTTTAACTAATACAATTCTTAATGCTAATTTACCGGACCCCGTTGCTATCAAAATTCAGGCTTTAATGTTCTCAGGAGTGACAGAGCGGACGGGTGGAGTGGCTCTGCTATCCATATTAGAAATAATTGTTTATTTTCTTCTATACAATTACCTCAGTATCAAAATGAAAATTTAAACATAGTTGCTGCTCGTGTGGGGGATGTGTCATATGTATCTGTCTACATATCACGCAAGGACCCCTCACTTATTCCTATCCTAAATAAAATAATTAAATCGATTCCCCCTCCTCTTGTATTGTTAGGTGACTTTAATGCCCATCATAGCTTATGGGGGGCTCCAAATGAAGATGGTTTAGGCTCTATGGGCTCTAAGTTGGTTGGATCTTATTGATGATTATAATTTGTGTGTCTTGAATGATGGGTCGCCTACGCGTCACATAGTTCCAGGGCAGTGCCCTAGTTTTGTAGATATTTCTGTCTGTTCTTCTTAGCTATCTCCCGTTCTTGATTGGAAACGGCTGTCTTTCACGTTTGGTAGCGACCATTTCCCTATACTAATTTCCTCTCTTATTAATTCTAGTAGGCGTATTCCTCCCCTTGATCCTTTACTAAAGTATAAGTTAAGTAATTGCGACTGGGAGTCGTATAAAATAGCTTTAGAAAGGAAGATAAAAGATTTTCCTAAAGTTTCTTCATTAAACTTTCAGTTTTGTTATGACGGTTTAGTAGGTTCGATATTGTCAGCCACAGATCACTACTATACTACAGATAGGACAGTGACGATTAGTTCCAAGAATAGTTACAGCGCTGCTGTCGCTTATAGTGATGAGCTCCGCCTTAAAACTCAATTACCGATATCGATTACATAGTGATGCACCTCATAGGAATAATTTAATCAAACACTTAATGGCATTACTTTTTATTTCATTTTTCTATTACATTAAGTTTCTAAAATACGGATTCATTGCGCTACAATAAATAAAACAACATCATCAGACTAAATATTTCTTTATTACTAACCCATTTATTTATTTACATAATTAGAACGGTCAATTAATTACCAATAACACCAACTATTATATATATATACGCACACGAATTATTTATACACCATAAATCATAATACACAAAAATCACTGAAAAATTATAGAAAACACATACGTCGTTTCTTACAATACCTCACACGTGCTGATAAAAACTTCTTCCAGCCATCCGCAAACACATCATACATACCTGTATAAAAATTGCTTTGGATTTTACAAACGATTACACTATGCATAATAACAAACAAGAACAGTATCCACGATTCCCGTTATTCCGATAATCGGCGATAATCCTGCTAAGACGTATTTTCAACATTCTAACCTACAAATGTAACACTTCCAAAATTTCTGCATTGTGTAGCGTTCTATGTTAATTACAGACAAAGTCACTGATATAACTTTAAACTATTTGTATCAAATCTTGAATTAAGGCACAATCGGTGAGGATTAACTACTAAGTAAACCCAAAACCTCGATCAACACTTCTTGAAAAAACACAAACAGAGTACCGTATACGAGTAGCCATGTTACCATAGACAGAGACCATAGATCATAGACAGTGACGGCAAATATGACAGCTAATGCGAGGGCAGAGTATTTCCCGTGCCAATGACACTTCAAGGAACTAATGCTGTCATAGGCGTGTTGTCAGCAGCAGATGAATTTTTTCCCATTAAAAAACCTTTTAATGGAAAAATTCCATCGCCGCCATGGTGGGATAAAGATTGTACGGAAGCGGTCAATAAAAGAAACGCTTCGGAGGAAACATGCAACGCGAATTTAAACCTGCAAACATTTTTACATTACAGAAATTCTTCCGCTGCAACCAAAAGACTTAAGGAAAAATACATTTGAAGGTTGGCGCCGTTTTTGTTCCACGCTTTCCCCTGACACTTCACTCTCTTCTGTTTGGAATAATATCAGACGATTTAGGTCTTCCCGGGCTAATGTGTCTCGGTCTTCCTTTACTTTGGATTGGGTTCTCTCCTTTACTTGTAATTTTTCTCCGGACTTTGTTCCTAACTTTGATCAAAGTTCGTTGAACACAATAATTTATTGCCTGTCTCCCAGTTTTGGTTTAGAAAAGGAAAGAGTGTTTCCGATAATCTCAGTATCTTCTCCACTGATGTTTTGCTCTCACTTAGCAAAAATGAGTCAATGGTTGCCACCTTTATTGATATTTCTGCCGCTTATGACAAAGTTGATTTATTAATTCTAAAATCTAAGCTAAATGCTCTTGGCATCCCTATTAACTTTTCTGATTTCTTGTTAAACCTTTATTCGGCTATATCAGTTTCTGTTCGGGTACCTGGTGTAGATTGTTCAGCTAGAGTAATGTGGAAAGGTGTTCCACAAGGCTCAGTTTTGAGTCCTTTGTTGTATGACTTGTACACTATGGATCTAGAATCAGTCATTTCTCCGTGTTCAATTCTACAATATGCTGACGACATTGTAATTTACCACTCTGATAATTCCCTGGAATCGGCTGTAAAATTGCTCGAGAATTCTTTAAATAATTTAACAGTTTGATTAGATACGCATCGCTTGTCACTTCCAATTAAAAAAAGTGTTGTTGTGCCCTTTTCTCGTAAAAGAAAGATTGCAAAATTTAATCTTATAATTGGGGAATCTCAATTACCCTCTTCCAGTGAAGTTACTTTCCTGGGAAGAAGGTTTTCTAGTAAATTTAATGGTGCCTTGCATATTAAATATGTAGTTGAGAAATGTGAAAAGTCTTAATATTATGAGGGCCCTTTCGGGTGTTTGGTGGGGTGCTCATCCCTCAACCATGCGGTTAGTATATAATGCATTAGTTAGAAGTGTTATGGATTTATGGATCGCCTTTTAATAAATCTGACATACATAAGTTTGATCTTATACAGTCCAAATGTCTGCGTATTATTGTAGGCGCAATGAAAAGCACTCCTATCAGCGCCCTTCAGGTTGAGTGCTCAGATCCTCCTCTTTATTTGAGACGCCAGTGCTTGTCTGACCGCTACTTTTGTAAGGTTTGGCAATTTCACTCGCATCCCCTGCTACCCAAACTTGAATCTCTGGATAGTCATGTGTACAGTAATCACCCTTTTTGGCGTAATAAATCTGTCCCATATTTGATTGAAAGCTTTAGAAATTCTAAATTTAATATTAATTCGATTAAAAGATTTGCGGTTCACCCTATCTTTGAACATGACTACAGTTCGTTTATTTATAGACCGAGCGTATTTTTTTCAACTGGTATATCAAAACATTCTTCAGATGCTGATGGGAAAATTCGCAATTTTGTCGAGGAAAATTCTCCAGGCGCAGAGGTGTTCTTCACGGATGCTTCTAAGGCTATCAATTCTGCTTCAGTTTCCTCTGATTTTGTGGGTGCTGCCTTTCTTCGGTATTCTACGGGTATTTTTAAGTTGTACCAGTATCCTTCCATTCTTTCTATTTTTACCAGTGAATGTTTTGCTATACTTAAGTGCGTTAATTACATCATTTATGTTAGAGTCAAGAAGGCTATAATTTGTACCGATTCGCACAGTTCTGTATACTCTTTAACCTCGAACCCTCTAAATAAGTGTTCTAATCCTGTCGCAATAAAAATCAGAGATAAGCTCAAACATTGCCTTGATTTAAATCTCCAGGTTTCGTTGGCCTGGATACCTAGCCACTCGGGTATCCAGGGCAACAAACATGTAGATTCTCTTGCGAAATTAGCTGCTATACAAGTTCGAGTTTCGAACACCGTGTAATGCCAAGATGTCCTCCAGATTCCACGTCTGGAGCTGTTGGAAAATTGGGGTTGCAGCTGGGGAAACAGCGATACCTCCAAAGCAAAATATTTTCGTCTTTAACATTGCAACATTAAGTCCAAACCTTGGTTTACGACCTTTTTCTTCCCTAAAAAAATTTCTTCAATCATTTCACGTCTCCGTTTCAATCATTGTTCCTCCCCTCATCATCTTTTAGATTAAAAATCTTAGACTCTCCCATGTGCTCATGTGGCCTGGGGGAGGGTGATGTTTCCCACCTATTATTCCAATGTCCTCAATATGGTTCCCCTTCACTTTATGACTTTCTTATTAAATATAAGGCTTCTCTTCCTTGTAGTTTATCCAGCATATTATCATTGAATCACTATGTATATATCAAAGCTCTTAGTAAATTTATTTCAGATCATAGTATTTCTTTATAATTTTTCATGATATCTTATTTATTGTTTCTAGTTACTATTATGTATAATTATCTGTTGCCCTAACTTTTACTCCCATATCCTATGCCTTCAACCAAATTTTCCCTACTCCCTAATATTTTTTTTTTACGCTCAACACTAAGAAATTGTCAAGTTCAGTCAACCACATGTCAAACACCCGACATTGGCAGCGATATTTTTGGACAAAAGGATAATTGCCAAAACTGAAAAAAAGAAGAAGTGTACGCTACTTCTACTACGGTTAAATGAATTCTTTATAGTCAATCCATCCACATCCCACACTATACATATTCTCTTCTTAGGCGAGTACACACATTAAGCCTTTTTTTGCGGTTATTTGAATATCCTATTTTCCTATGTTTAAAATGTTTGGTTTTAAGCTACTTTTATCGTTACTTACCTACCTACTTATATATTCAGGTACTGCGCCCATAGAAAAACCTAGCTAATGCAGGTAGGTAAATGTATACCTACCTACTATGTAGTTATTTACTTTGTTCAAAATATCGATTACTTTTTACTAGCCTGCCTAGGTATCTACCGTATTTAAACCGTCGTCCGTATCTCTTCATAGTTGGAGCCAGTACCTACCGTTTTATTTCCATTCTTCCTACCTTGCTACTCTCTTTTGGGCCTGATGTGATGCTATTAGGGCCCAATCCATTATCAATGAAAATCATACAACTAGCGTAGTACTTTAGTGTAAAGGTAGGTTTGTGGAAGAAGAGTAACTGGCCCACTTCCATTTTAACTTTAAGCTTTGTGCAGCCGTGAGTGGTCACTTCAAGGCAAAGAATGAGCAATAAAATAACAAAAAAAAATCAACTTCAATTTATTTTCATTTTCTTACTTGGTTACTGTACCTATGGAATTTATGCAATACAAATTTTGTAAAATATAATTACAATAGTTAACAGTTAGGTATTAAATTTTAAATGCACATTTTTATTGTATAATTTAATAACAATGTCATGGTGAAGACTAAGTTAAACTGACCAATTTGGAGAGTAATATAATGTCTCCTTGTATAATGTGTCACTATGAATTTATTAAACATTTCTTTATACTACTTAGTGATTACTGAAATCTTATTTTCCTACATTTTACTAAATGAGGCTTTTGTATTGAACTATGGATTTTATCCCTTTAAGCCCTAATTTAAATACAGGCAATTTTTAGGCATTTTTAAATACCTATACTTAACAAAATAATACCTAATCATACATTTGATACAAGATGCCTATGTCAGAATTGGTGCCATGACATTGATTATTTTTGTAGCTTTATATTATCGGGATAAGTGTGTTGACACAACTACTATCCTTGAAGCAATCCCAATATTTATTTGATCTCAATTAAACCAAAATAATAATCAATTATATATTTTGGATAAGTAATCATTAAAAAGCAGTAAGTGCCACCTTTGGCGGCAGTGTCCGTATACTTTTGCTATGTTAGAATTATTAATTGTGCACAAGTAACTTGTACATAAAAAAAAGCATTGAAGCTATTTGTTGACGCTGCTATGATTAGTCATAGAGCATATTTCAATTAGGCTATGAGAGCGAGATGACGCAATCGTTATAATTCCTATCCGCGCATACGCATTTGTAATGAAAGAAGCTATCCTTCTAAACTTGGGCCGTCTATATAATCTACAACAACGGTCACACTATAATGTTGGCCAATAACAATTACAACAATTATTTTCCAACTGTCTTAGATGAAGTAGATTATAAAGACATGCCAATCATAATTATCTACTGTTAACTGTACAGCAGTCACATTCCGTTGGCAAATAATTAATTAAACATAAAATAAATAGTAGATATTAAATTTAGCTATAAATTGCCTAGTTACCAACCGGAATAGACTTCGTGAACACGCAGGTGGTGAATAATAAGTCCATCCTTACAAGAGGTCCGTATACAATAAAAGTTACATCGCCCCACAAATACACTAATACTAAGCGGTCGCGATAATAATTTAATACATATATTTACACATCATCGTCGGTACCTATTCCAAGTTTAAATAAGGAACTTAAATTAGAATAATTTAAGATAGTCTGGATATTATTATTAATAGGAATCAGTCATTCAGTATCGTGCACTGACCGATCGAGAGCCGATCGGTCGTCGTCTGGTGCAACGTCCGGTGTGCGGAGCGTCCGGCGCGAGGGCCTCTGAGCGCCGGGGAACATATGTAGCGCCGCCCGCGCGCCGCGGCACTCAGCACCGCCCGGGCGTCGCTCGAGACGCGGCCGGAGCGAATATCCGGCCGGGCATCCGCCATGCTCTATCGAGGCTAGTAGTACTATCCTAGAGGTGTGCACTTCCGTGTAGAGGACGCGGGCGTTGGGCCCGGGGGCCGCGGCGGCGGCGCGAGCGCGACTCAGCTGTGGCCGCGCCGGCGTTTAGGTTGTATCTCGTCCATATGTCCCGATGCGTACTTCGTTGATTACGCGTTCCCACTCTAATGCATATGAATCTGGATCCTCCAAGTAATATGTACGATTTGGCTGTAAAAAAAAGAAATTGAATTTAAAACATGATTGTGACAAAATGGTTTGAAATGTGGAGGATATTCTCGGCATTTATTTGCAAAACTAATTTTAAAGGATGAACTGTATGCTTAATATTTTATAATATATTTAATGCTTGCACGAGTTGGCCGTTTAGCCTTATTCCTACAGTTATTTCTAAACTTCATTACAATATACCCAAATTGTCTTTCTATTTTGCAGTAGGTTCTACACCTTTGGTAAGTCAAATTGCCGTATTTTTTATAATTTGTATCAAGTGATCACAGAAGGCTCTCCACATAACATTTACGTATTGGTTCCAAGTCCCCAAGTAACCATTTTAAGGTCTGATTAAAACCGGTGTAAGCTCAAGGGAGGTCCATAATTAATACTGAAAAGCACTCACCGTGTGCACTAAGAATATTCTGAAATTCTTAGCTTCGACTCTCAGCTCGGGCGACCAAGGTATCTCGCCCTTGAGCACCATGTTGGTTGGATCTACATAAAATAGTCGAGGGCCAGTCGTAAGAAGTAACATACGCCGCCGAGGAAACAGACCCTTCCTTTTGTCTACCAGTCCTTGTTTCAGTATTAATTCTCCATCGACAAATTGATGCCATTTACTATCCCGAGTTTGTGCTTCAAGACGACGACGTTTCTCTTCATGAGTGATGTTTAATATACCTGAAAAAGAAAAAAAAAACTTAAAGTGGGTAATAACAAACTATGTTAATTAGTTTTATAGCTTTATTTCACGTACGAACTTCAGACAACGCCGGAAGGCTAAAAGATGTTGCTGTGAAAATGTTAAACAGACTTTTCTATAGTTTTTGCTTTTTGTACATATTTTTTTACTGCAGCTATGCATCGGCGTAGTTCAGTTCCGAATACGCTTAGTTTATCTGTGACCTACATTACATTTAAGTTCGTGGAAACTTTTTATTTCTTAATGTACCTAGCCTAAGTACCTTCTATGTAGTTATTATTTATTCAATGCAGGTGTGCTAATAGCATAACAACAGTTTATCAGACATAGTTATGAAACGCGAAACGTTTAAATTTGCTTAGAATTCAGGTCACGGATTCACTAGTTGCCTTTTACTCATCGCTTCACTGCACTCGGCGGAGACTTGGTAATTGTCCTCATCGCATAAACTACACACCCAACCTACTAACATCTATTCTCCGTAACTCTCTATGGAATCACAATTTTACCTGTTACACTGATTTGATCATGTAAACGAAGATAGACCTTGCCATCCTGTGATGTGTAAATAACAAACTAATTCCTTATCCGATTTTATTTCGGGAATGGAAAACTAAACAGGAAATATAATCATGACCTACCTTTAGAGGAGTCGATTTCAGGAGGGCTTTTCGCAGTAGATAAATCGAATTGCCATAATTGTACAATTTGATGGTTGCACAAGCCTGGTTCAAGATGGTCAGGCACATTATATTTCTCTTCAAATGAACCACCCGGTAAATAGGGGCTGATGGTTGGTGGAGTTTGGTCCCAAACATTTTCCCAATCGATACCGTCGAAAAATGGATGTTTACGAATACTTTCGTATGTTTCTCCTTTATCATCTGCGCCAAGTCTTTTTTTGTGATCTAGGACCAATAATTTTTCCACAAGATCTTTTGCATCAGCTGGGAAACCCTCGGGAAACTCGTACTCCATTTTAAGAATTTTTTGGAACGTCAAAAACTCTGTTGCTGCCCTAAATGGAGGTAAGCCAGAAATCATTTGGTATATGATGCATCCCAAAGCCCATAAATCTGAGGCACAAGTGTCCACGCAGTCATGCAGGAGTTCTGGACTAACGTACTGAGGTGTTCCAACAAAACTAATTTTCCTAGACCGTTCATTCTGAGTATCGTTTTCTGTACTGTTTAATGTCGACCTGATTTCTTCGGGGTCGAGGATTTTCGCAGTTCCAAAGTCAGCAATTTGCAAATGCATATTTTCATCTAGTAAAATATTCTCCGGTTTCAAATCACGGTGAATTATTCCTTTGGCGTGCATTTTTTCTAGTGCCAGTAACAGTTCAGCGGCATAAAATTTAGCTACATTTAGCTCAAAAGAGCCAACGTTATTAATGTATGTCAATAACTCGCCTTTTTTTGCATAAGACAAAACAAAGTATAATCTTTCTTCGTCTTGGAATGTGCAATACAGTTTCACGAAACCATGCGGTACGTTAAACAACATGTTCAATGCATCTTTCTCGCGTTTTATGTACTCCCTCTTCTTTTTCCGGATGATATGGATTTTTTCACATACTTTAACTGAAATAAGAAATTGCAATTAGCTAACAAAATCAACATAACATCATGTACCTAATGATGGCAAAAGTTGTATTAACAAACCAACTCAAAAATCTGTTCACTTACTTGCGTACTCCTTTCCGCTGTGTATATCCTTTGCAAGGAAAACAGTGCTGTAGCAGCCATCACCAATCAATTTTCCAAATATATAATCCTTAGCTGTTCGCTTAGTGGGTTTGATGGCTTGACTGGCCGCGGGTGACGATACCGGGGTAGTTCCGGCATGCGCGGGCGCAGCCGAAGGCACTGGCGCAGGCGCCGCTTGCATTTTTATCGGTGTCTCCAATAAAGTTTCAGCCGTAGCAATTGGGGCCCTGATCTCGCTTGATGCACGACCGTTGGTCTGAAAAAAAAGAAAAACCAAATAAGTAAAATAACACAAACACTCGTTTACGGAACTATAGATAATCGCGGACCTAAGAAGTTATGTAGACCGTAGTGAGAGTAGTGAGACGTCGTCGCGCTTCGAAAGCGTGGACTTGTTTATCGACCGGCGGCGACGGCGTTGATGGTGTGGTAGATTCTCGTCTCGTCACAAGCAGTGGGGGGCCAAGGGGGCAACGCGCAGTCTGCTGTGTCAGCTTTATAAATCTGGGTGACCACTCAATACATCAGACTTAAAACTAGGTGAATGAATAGGCAAAGGTCATAGATAGTTACGTATAATTTAATTAAAGATTCGGTTCAGAGAATAAATAAAATATAATTCGGTTAATATTGTTTTTGTCATACAAATTGTCATGTCATATTGAATTATTTTCTTTTTACAACTGGCCATTTAGTGATATATGATCAGAACATTTGAATAGGTTGACTAAAATTATTTATGGCGCAATGATCTGGGTCTGCATAACCTACCTAACTTTTTACAACAAACATTGTTTAAAGGGAAATGTATTTGCATTAAAATTATCTACGGAAGTTGGTAAATAAGTCGTTATTAATTTCCTCGTGTAGTGGTTATTTCCCTTCCTGTGTATGTTTAATTTTAACTTCACATCTAAACCATTAAAAAGGGGCGAAATTCAAAACATGAAAGTTAAAAATCGCTTATAATATGCCGGCTGACACGTTCACTGGCCTCACCTACAGTTCGATGATCCAATTTTCGAGTTCGTGGCTCGAGTTTTTGTTCATTTTTTACCGAGTGTCGACGGACAAAAAATGACGCTCTCATTCAACAATGTGAGTGAAGACAGAGACAGTATCACTTTGCAATTCGGTCTCTTTCTAGCGGTACTGTAGACATCACGATTTCAAGTTAACGGTACATTAGCCAAAAACAAACATGATGAAAGCCAATGAAAGTAATTCTAACTGTTACTTTGCGTGAATAACAACAACATCAAAGGTGCCTTGAGCCTACCTACTAGGTAAGTTTACCGCAGATTTTTCAAAGGCTCAATCAATTGGCTTTCTTCAACCACTCGAACAGACTTTCTACAATTAGGCATCCCCTACATACTGAAAATATTTAGTAGTACCTAGTTATAAAGTTACCGTTGGAAATAGGAATGAACTGTCTATAATGAAAATATTACCAAGGTGCTAGGTTGCAGCAGAAAGCCATGAGTTGCAAACTATAATTACCGCTAGGTCATAGCTAATTACGCATGTTGGTTCCGAGATAAACAGTGTTCGAGGTTAGATATGACGAAAAAAAATACTAATAAAAAAATGAAAGTCACTCAGATAGCTGAATATTTTAGTAGCCAACCTATGCACATTCCTTTACCCTAATAGGTACCTATTAAAAAGGCAAATTGTAATTTAACTACATCTCTAACTAAAGTAATTTATAGTCTATTGTACGTAATGAGTCATTCACAAAATTTAAGGTTGCTTGAGAACGCCTCAAATGGGCCTCGCATTCCGCGGCAGGAGTGCGGCGCGGTGTAGACCGTCACACACAACGGTACTCACACTCGCATTCCCACAGCAAAACGCATTCCACAATCCACCGCCCGCAAGCACCGACTACACAGCCGACCTACATTCATTCCCCACCACCTGAACCTCGTAGACGTAGTTTGCGATACCGCTCGCTGCAGGCCACTCACGTTTACTATGTTCAATGTTTATAAACCAAACGCGTTGATTTAATACAGTATTGAGCTCAACCAATTTCATATAAAATTTAATTCTTCCCTTAGATTTTAAATTTGTAAAATCCGTTATTGGTTGCTAATTTTATTTGATTAAATTCAGGTCAGAATAATTTTCATTCATGTTTCAATGATAAATACTCCAATGAACTTAAATTACTAAAGCACATTTAATAATCGCAATAACGGTTTTGTCAGCTTTGAAAGTAATTAGTAGATACATTTCCGGGTACTCAATACTTCGCAATTATAGCACCCCCTGTTTTTTTATAGCAAATGCATCAGTGTATTTCGATAAACGGACCGAATATTAACGAAAAGATAAGAAATGTGGGTGTAGTGTGTACATAACATACCTACGCCACTCCGTGGTATGTTACGCGGTTACGCCACCATAACAAACTATGACGTAAAAACAAACATTTTCTGGTGTGGGACGTCAATCCAATTTCTTATCTACCGATAAGAGTGTGTTATGAACAAAGTATCGTAATGTTGATATTGTCCAATCAATGGGTTTTTTAGGTACCTAATGATTAATGGACACGTCCATGATAGACAAGGGCATGACAAAGAAAACAAATGATTGCTTGTACCATAGACATTCATTGCTGTTTATAGCTACTGATCCTACTACTAACAGATACAGCGCCTAATTGCTTGATACCAGGAAAAATTAAGAAACTATTAGACACCTAATCAATACATCTGCGCTGGAAAACAATTAGGTACTAAAACATTTCGAAGCAACCCCGCAGCCCCGCGTCTAATGACGTATTATTGCAGCGGCCGCCAGTAGAATGCGGATCATGAAGCGTCCGCAGTGGTAAACAAGGTGATCACGCAGACGACGCGTGGACAAACAAGTACAATGTCGAAGCCGAATGTCGTTGTTTGTTGTTCGTCGTATTATAATCATACGAAGCGCGCTTGCCGTTGTGAACGGAGGCATCTAACTAATGACACACAGAAATACAAGCGAAAGTTCACAATCACCGCTTTACACAGCGAAAGTAACATTCATAAACACATTAGGTACTTGCCTCGTTGACCTTCACATGCATTTGGTATTTTGTAGGATGCACTGTATAATTATCTAAATACAAATTGAAATCTATTCAATGCTATTTACACTAAAACATAAATTAATGATCAGAAAAAAAATAGAAATACATTCAAATCTTTCAAAAGATTTTTTAATTTATTCCTAGATTTTTTTATATATTATACCTATATACTTAGCAACAAGTAATTACTACAATAATATTTCAGTGTACCCTACGTTCTTACAGTTAATAACGTTTTATTTAACTAACGTACTTAACTAATAGCTTATGTTGTAAACTAAATTTTAAAATAACAGACAAATAAGTACACAAACGAGAGATGCAGACAGTCAATGACCTTACCTTCGATTTGGGTGAGGGTTGTTTCCCGCGCTTAGTAGAGCTAACGCCAAGTAACCGCAAAATTCTATTGGCTGCTTCGAGCAGAGTTTCACTACCCCTCGATCCTCCTTTAACTCTGTTGGTCAATCCACTCATGTCGACTTATCTCACACTCTGTTATCCCCCGCTCTGTTATTGTTCAAAACGGCCAAAAACAAGATCACAGTTCATAAAGGTTGTGTAATAACTGTCTTAGGAAAACTTTAAATCACACACTAATAGATTCGAAATAAAAACACAAACAAATTTACTGAAATGCTATTTAGTTAGTAAAAAATAGTAAAACTCAAACGATTTTTAAACAATTAATGTATACCGATGGTGTACGTACGTCCGTTCAGATAAACGGTTCGTTGCGGACTGTCTGACAACTATGCAACGAAGCGACCTCACGTGCGTGAGCGGAACGTTGTCGGTCTCTTTCTGACATTAGACGGCAGTACGGTGGGGTATGTGGAGGCACGGGGCGGCGCGGCGTGGGCAGAGTGCGCGTCTTGGTGTAGCTGCTAGACCCCATTCCCCGTGACCACCGCATCACCCCCGAGTCTCGGTATAATAAGGGTATGTGAAGGTAGGGGCGGACCAAGCGTAGCACTCGCCAGTCGCTATCTACTCTGTTTTTCTTTAGCCTTCACTACATTAGCGTATAAAATGCTTGACAAGAAATCTACGTGTTGTCACCTGCCACCAATCGTCACCTGCATTGCGAGTTGTGACGCAAGTTTTTGATATGTAGCACCTACTACTTACTGCATATAATCTGAAGTATCGTCTTCTTGCGAACGATAAAGCGGTTTTTTTCCTTCTAGTTCATCCATTGCATTGTCAGTGGAGTGAATCGACGCGCAGCTGCTACCAGCACGTGTTGGAACAGCTCGTGCGAACGCGACGCACACGTGTCACATGCACATTGATTGTTTTGGTACATATATCTGGCCTGTTATCAAAGATTCAAACAAATAAGTAGCAACTTGTTAATTGCATGATTATTCAAATGCAAAATTATTCTCCCAATTGCCAACAAGTACCTCGTGTCACATCGTATCTCACCAAAAAAACTGAACCCACCGGAACTTGAACTTTTTTTGCTTTCATAAGGATTATAAATACGTATCTTGAACTCCATCGCAGATGCTACCCCCGCCCCTGACTGTGCCTCAGAGTTGTTTAAAACAACGTAAAAAAAAGCTGCGTCGAGCGATGAACCCAGCACCTGGCAATGTTTAATGTGATACCAATTGGTTTCCATCTACCTATATGGGACCAAAGAACAGTTTTCTTGAAAAAATTGTGAGAATCTTTTGTTTTAGCTGCCTCTTGATAATTATTGTTAAGCGTTTTAACTTCTAAATCCCGGAAAATCACATATTTTGGACCACCTTCAATCTTTAATTTGTAACCATGAATGGTTGATTTCTGTTTTATTTATTGAAATTGAACAAATCCATAGTGTTGACTATTTTAAAGCAAACACGATCCAAATCAGTTCGTAAATTTCAAAAACATTCAGTAGGTACCTACTTACTTAAATACAGACATATCCTTCAAAAGATCCGCATTCAGTGCTAACCCTCATGCAGTGGCTAACCCTCAATGTGTACAATCGCTAATAGGAAGGTGCCTACATATTTTGAACGGGTAAACCCAATATGAGCTATTTGTACATTTTACTTATTACTCTATTGGCATGCCAAGCGGCGGCGGCTGCGAGGTGTAGTGAAGGTTATCGACGTTCCAAAATGTCGTGGACGCGGCCTTGAATGGTCCTTTGACCCTCCGTTTGACTTGAAAATATATAATATCCGCCGCTATCGTATCACAGACACCACCTGCTAAGTGCCCCTCGCATAATAGCAGGTATACCTCGATTACCCGACAGCCGCCGTCGATATCTTACCCGCTTGCTTGCTGTAAATAACTCGTGTATTGTTTAACTAGTTTACTTAATTAGCATGTGAACGTTTTAGTTAAAGTCAAAAATAAAATTAGATGTTCAATTATTATTTTTTTTTTTCCTGACAACTTTAAGATTGTAGCCGCAATGTAGGTGCCACCTAGATATAAAAGTATTACTTAGTATTTTATTTGTTTACTAAAACCAACTTTTTCTGGGAATAAATTAGGTATCTAGACTATGTAGATACTTAACTAATGGTTATACTTAACAAATTACAGCCGCCAAATTCTAACATAATAAATAAATTACAATTAACAGGTATTGGACAATTTAATTCCTGACTGTCATGTTATGAAGACTGTAAAGCCCAGCGCACACTACTGGGGTGTCAAGACGCGCACGTCGAATTTTTGCCTAAACTAATACAACTGTTTGACTCATAGATAAAGCTAATTTTTCAACAAATGTCATTGAAAGCGTGAGAAAAGTTTGACGCGTGGTTGCGGAGGGGCTTTTCCACAGAAATTCAATCTGTACGTATATAGGCGCAGTTCCTTTTGGGGCGCGGGGCTTAACTGCAGCTCTACAGCTGAAAATCTTGTCAAAATAGTCATGTGTACTCACAACAATGTGTGCCAACTGCCAAGACATTATCATAATTTAAATTTATACGTTTTTATGTAAAAACGTATATCGAACGTACATCAATCAATATTTCCAAAGACACGAAATTACTTGCCCTTTCTTCATAGGAAAAGTATTTCGAATATGTGGTGATAAAGCTGAACAAACAACTACTTTAACATGGCTTACGGGAATAAAAATATTGTGCTTCTCTCCCCCTCCTGAGGTGGGTACCTAACTTAAATACACATACAATAGTAAAAAATAAACCTCATATAGGTACGAGTAGGTAGATGTGGCTCATATCAGTCCCACCCATATGATGTCTGACTATTTCTATGAGAGCTAAAAATAAAAAAATATCTTAGTATAAGCTGGTCAGACTGCTGGTTAAAAGATGAAACTTGGATACAATAATTATTAGCCCCTTTAAAGTCTCTGAATACGACCTAGAAGCGAGGGGATTCATGCCATATTCAGCCACGCTGGCTCAATATTTATGTGTTTACAATTTTAACTTAGTATCAAAGTCTTAGGGCAAGAAAATATGTTTTCATGACTGCTTTCCAATCCAAAAAAGAAAGGAAGGTTCCATAAGGAACATAGCTCGGTTCTTTACGAATTAAAGTATACAGCTTACAATGACTTCTAACCCTTCAAGTTCAATTTCTCTAAATCGCAAGTTGGATCAGGCCATGTGTACAGGCCACGTCTACAGTAGAGGATGTCCTTTACTTTCCGCGCGTCTAGACATCGACCTCTAGACTCATGATCTGCTCAAACTTACAAATTAGCTCTTAGGACAGCTCCTTAAGATCCCTTTTATGTCGTAGCGCCACGATGTTAACGATTTACTTAATAAAAACGGGCCCGCTGTCCTCAGAAAGTGCATTGATCTCATGCCTCGTCCTTCTGCGGCACAAAATCGGTGCGTGTGGAGTGAGCGTCTCTTTTGCGTAAAAACATAAGAAATGGGTGCGAGTAGGACGCAATAAACGTAGTAAGCAGGATGCGCGTGGTGAACAGCGGCCAATACACCCAGACGGGCGCAATGAACGGCGGCCATTAATGTGGAAGTAGTACCATGCATGCACGCCGCATTTTGGCGCCAATACATTCGATATAAAGAAAGAACCGATTACCGACATTTACAATGCATAAAAATAGAAATTACATGGTTACATATAGCTCTTAGCAAATATTATTATTTTTTATATGATTAAGCAAAGCGATTAATCTATACAAATAAATAAAATTGGAGTGTCTGTTTGTAATATCAAAATAACACTTTTTTACCAAATGCGAATGAAAGTAGGTATATACGATACCTATAACGAAAACGCAATTTTAAATTTTTTTGTCTGTCTGTCTGTTTGTTTGAGGTAAACTTCTAAACGGCTGAACCGATTTCAATGGGACTTTCACTGACAGATAGCTGACGTTCCAAGGCGTAACTTAGGCTACTTTAATTTTAGAAAAAGCATTAGGGTTCCGCGGGAAAAACATAATACCCATATTTCCGGGTAATCTCCCTAAAGTCCACGCGGGCGAAGTCGCGGGCACAGCTAGTGTAAGATAAAAATATATTTACATATTTAAAAAAGAAAACCCCGTTCTCATAATTTCCGAACTACACGAACCTAACTACAACTTTCGCGCCAAAAGCGGTTAGAATTTCAAGATGGCGGCGACCGACGACCACGTGCTATATAAATCTCTCGTTCGTACTACCTGCCACATGGGTTAATTTAGACAAAACCTTCAATTTCAAATATAACTCGATGTCTGCGTAGCGTAAGTTTTCACATAGAAGACAAACCCGCAAAAAAAAAGTTGGTGATGGTAGAATTTTATTCTCGCGCTAAACCAACAGAGACACATAGCATTAGTTAATAGGCATAAACAAATTCATTAGACTGTCGTAAATATGCTTGTATTGGTAAAGTCTCTACATCTCAAAGTCGACTGCAGGTACAAAAACTTAAATTATTTTGGAAAAAGCGAAGCAAGTAAAAAGTAAACATTCGAGATGATCCTTCGTGGAAAAATATCGCATCTTGAAAAAAAACAGGTAAAGCAGCGAGGGCGGCATCGACTTCAATATGTGCAGCCTGAGTTAGACTGTGTGGGTGCAAATTCCACGAAGGATGAAATGCTTGCCGATACGTTCAACTTTATTCAACCGGCTAGCCTGTCGCTGACCGTTGAAATGAGTTTAAAATAACTGAATGCACCAAAATGAACTCCTCGTTTACCTCATGGTTTTCCTTTTCAACTTTAATTTGTACAAGAGGGATGTACCTACCACTCCTCCGGTAAAGCTGTAAAGGCCACCTCACGGCCAACAGTATAAGTCCTTAAAAAAAAAAAAAAAGGGGATGTACCTTACCTTCTTATTTTCAAGTAAATGTAAATAGGCATGGGTATAAAAACTTAAATAAAGTTAAGCAGTCGAGCGAAAAAATTAACGATCCGCACTGTCTGGACATTGAACTCGGGAGTACGCCGCGAAAGGTAACCTGTAGACCTCGTGCATGCTACGGAGTAGGCTTACACTCTTAAAACCAAATATACTCACATAATAGGTATGGTGAACCTTATGATTAGCATATTCAAATATTTTTATTGACGAATACCTACTACCTGTTATTTTGAAACTTGGAGATGACAAGCACTGTATTATACCTAACGCGTTGGTTTAATGGCAACACGTACAGCAGGAAGTCTGATTCAGACCAGTATGACCTTGAAATAAAGAAAAACTTTGTTTAACTACGCGCAAATTGGAAGGTCCATGACCCGACGAGAACAATTTGAATCGCTTATTTCGCAGTCCGCGTATTGGTGCCAACTTGATGATTTTTTACTCAGGTTTAAACCATCTTTATGATAAAGTACTTTTGTAAGCAGTTGATATTCACGTCACCTTTACTTATTAAATTATAGATGCTTCTATTGTAACTATTTGATTTCATATACATCTTAGTACTTGAAGTGAGTATTTAATTCATGTTCTTAGATAAGTAATAACAAAAGGAGTTAAGTGCCAGTCAACATACAAGGCAAGGGAATGCTATGTATGAATCAAGTAAAGGGAATGCGAGCGGTCTCCGGCCTGGCGGGGAAGGGCGACGACGGCTCCGCCGCCGGTGGTCGGGGCCGTGGCGCGGTCGTTCGCCGAACTTGCATACCGCTGCATCGTTTGCGAGAGAATAGCAAGCAACTGCGTTCCACAGATAGGTAGCGATTCGCGCCTAAAAATATAATATCCTTGTAAACGATTTTTCGAAGGTAACTGTTTACTTGTAAAGGTTTTTTGGACTTACACCCTTTTAAATACGACAAATTTGTTACTAATTATGTACCTGATGGTTTAACTAAAATTATTAGATATCGGTACATACATAAAGGAAAGCTCAAAATGGTATTGCAAGCGCGAGTGGGTGGTCTATGTCTGCGAGTGACTCACCACGTGGCACAGAGGCAGTGCCTCGTCGTGCATCCGGGCCTTTATTGTCCGCGCCCATTCACGAACCAACTCATGTCTTTGGCACCCACATCAACATTGAGCAACTAACGACCATTATTGTCGTCAACACATTTACTTGCCGTTATGGTCTAGGATACATTACATTATTTCGTAGGTGAAATGATTAAAACAATGAATAGTCAACACGTTAAATTATTTATGATAATTTAATTTATTTAGTTCAGTTTATATCTCGTATTGCGTAGTAATAGTACTTTTTATTTTTTATTTATTTCATGTACCTATTTAGTTCGTAGATGAGTATTCGCTTATTACTAGACAATTAATAAATAACATTTATTATCTTTACTTTGTAGGGATTTCCTATGACCTAATGTATCTTTTAATTGTTATCGGCTACATATTATTACTTCTAGAATAAGTATAAATTATTTTTGTTTAATTTAGTGAAGTCGAGTCACACCACAATGGTGTGGTACGTATATCTTATAAGTGGCAAGTGGGGTGTGTGTAAGTTACCATTGACACGGGGCGTTGCTCCGAGCGTACATTCACCCAGGTCCCAGACTGTGTTGGCGCCAACACGGCCGCACCGCGCCCTTACCCTACCCTACCCTACCCAGCCAACCCTCGAGTGTGTGCGGGTCGCTAAATGCTTTAATTCTGTCCTTCCCCGCGTCTGGGGGCGCTCCGGGCCAGACGAAATAACGATAGGTAGTTTGATCATCAAATAAAATAGGTACTATCAGTTTTTATTTTTAATCGGTTATGTGCAGACAGTTAAAATGATTCTTAGTTGCTGAACTTATTTGTACTTAAACACTAAGAAAGAAAGCACTTCGTCATTCTCAAAATTAATATCTGAAAGAGTTTATTCTTTAAATGAAAATTGTTTATAACTGTACTCACATTATGCAGTATTCCGTGAACCCTCTATAAGATGCAAAACTTAGGTTACAAAACCACGTGGCGAACCACTCATGGGGCCACGTGCGTTTGTGTGTACCTTCCTACGTATAGAAAAGGTGCTTAGGCTAAATTGTATTGGTACTGGTAGTTAAGGCCTAAGATTCTACTATAATTAGGTATATGCATTTGGGGTAAGGTTCGCTTTGCATCACTCATCCGCCCTCCATACACAGCACATCTACCTGGGCCGTCCTTTACTGTCATTGTGTTGTCCAGACAGTATTGAATTTCTATAATAACAATCGAAGACATGATTTAATTTAGAAACCAGTTCAGCTTAGAGGTCGTGCCGCGTCTCGTCGCCTCACCGTCTGATCACCTTGGGTTCTCTTTATCCAACTCGAATTATACATGTAAGTTGATATATCCACGGATTATTATAATTTGTGCGTCGCTGTCACTTTCTCTATCTAGATAGATAGCTAGTTCTAATACAATCATTTTCGTGGGGGTTCCAAACTACATAGCCGCTCTCTATAGATATTTACGGGTAAGACATTAAATATTACTATTGATGTTTTCAGCACTTGTTTAAGTTCAATAATAGTTTAACACAGTAAGTAGGTAGATAAATCTGATTATAATCATATTTGAGTGTTTCAGTTTTGTATTATGCCGTGTTCATTTTGGCAGGAGCCTAAGTAAAAAACTGAAACTCAATACAGCTTAGTTTTCAACATGAAATCATAAGCTTCGGTCATGTAGAATTGAGATTTATTATTTGATCGAAAATTTGTAGGATTTCTGATTGAAACTGTTCTTCTTCGGGATATAACAGTCTCAACTCAATCAGACATTCAACCTAAATAAATATTTATAACGATCGTGTATAAAAATGCTGTATCGCACCGCCTAGCTACCTATTGTTTTTTTAATAAATTATTTGTAATAATTCTATTTATACTTATATATGTAGGTTTTATAGTTTAACTTTGATGAAATTGTATGGATTTATACATCTTCTCCATTCACAAACGATCTACAATAGATCGTTGTTTTTAAACGGTTTAGCTGGCGTACCTACTACACAAAAATTCCTTTACATTTATTCAGACTAGTTTCACAATAGAGCAAGAGTAGGCATAGCAACATTGGAAGCACGTGTACAACGATAAGCGTGCAAGATTTGCAGAAACATGCCTGCAATATGGATTTTATCGATTATGCACACTCGTGTAAATGCTATAAAATCCAATCTTGTTACATAATTCGAGTTCTATGTTCTTACTTATAGTACATGCCGATAAGTAAACGTAATAAAATTGTAGGACGTGACCCACGCTTACACGTGGTCTTTACTATACGCTGGTATGCTGAACTTACTACATTAGCCGCTTATCAGTCACAAGAAAAAGTAATAGTGAGCACGGAAAAGCAATAAAATTTTCCATGATATCAGTATTAAAAGAAGCACAATGACGAATGCAACAATGGCACGTGGAAGTCACGACTACGAGCGAGGGTCATGTAATCAATTGCAACACCTAGGTATCACTATTTTTGAAAATAAAAGATTTTGAAAAATTATATCAATTAGTCAAATAACTAGATACATCCTACCAACTTTTGTTCGTATTGGTTGCACAACTCAGTCATGTGCTACATACATGTAAATATTTACTTGCACTGCCATTATGTTTTGATCAGTGAGTATAGATAGACGCATCGCCTAGTGTGGGTACCTATATTATTTCTTACCTACGCAAGAACCGAAGTATTCACTTATTTTTTAAAATTAAGATTTGAGTTATTCCGTGTAACCACTATAAATGACGTGTTTTCGAAGGATTCTCGAGGTTTTTGGCCACATTGCTCAGAAGAAAGAAACAACCTGAAACTTCTAAGGACGAATATCGAGAGGAAGACCACCCCATGCACTGGTCTAACTAGATGGATAGGTACCTACAACATACTTTTGTATGAAATACAATGCAATCCATACCGCCCAAGCGAAGATAGAACTACCAGGCCGTTGCACGGTCTAAAATACTCCACAGAGGTCACGCACGATGCTCAGCATTGAGATATACACCACGCAAGGAGGAGATTTATTCTGTACCTTACAATTATTTGCGGCTAGACACTACCAAGAGAATTTGTTTCATGTATCAATCGGAATGGAATGTTAAAAAGAACAACAGTGACTCGTCCTATTGTTGGCGCGATGCATCGACAGGGCGGGCGGCGCGCGGCTTGCACGCCCGCGGCTCATGTTGCGGCTAAAAGCGGACTCGACACCAGAGCGCCCGCAGAAATAAACGCAAACAAACAACACCCAAAACGCAATCTTATAGTATACATGACTACGTATATAGTAAACAACGCCTATATATATCTGCACTGTGCAGGTTACCAGCACGCAACCAGTCTATTGGTAGATATTTTACGCAAAAAAAAATCGTATGTTTTAATTTAGAGTAGGTACTTTTCTCAGATTTCCTTTCCCTCTAGGTCCCATCCTGTACAGTGTAGTTAGAACATTAATTTAACTTGATAAAATGATAGTGGAAGTCGACTGAAGTTTTTCGCATCTAACTAGTTCGAGTCACACACAGTGCACTAGTATAGTGTAATTAGAGTAATGTTTACCGTTACACAGCCAAATGAATCACGAGTTGCGTAGGCGCCGGCGGCGGCCGGCATAAGCGTGACCAAATCAGTCGCCTTGTGACACTTACACTCGTTTTTAAACTGACCCTATTATGAATACTATAAGTAATTATTGTTCGGACTTTACCATTAAAGACAATGTCAGGATGATGTAGGAAAATCAGGCTTGTTTGTCTTTAGATAATTTATACGTAGGTAATTCAGGGCTCCACTAAACTCGATAAGAGCAACCATTTGTTTTCAAGAAACGAGTAATGAGCCGTCATCGGCGTCATCGTATATGAATCTGTCTAATTGATAAATCAAGAAGAGTACCTAGCTAACTACTTACAAACCTACGTTATAGTGAATTACTACAACAATAACTCCATCTCAATAATCTACCTACATCATCAGACTATTAATATTACAAATACATAGCATTCATTGAGCAACGTGTGTTCAGCGCAGTTACATCATCGGTAGGTACGCGAAGCATATGTCATCCCATGCAGGAGTAGAGACTTTTTAGTCAGAATTCAGACCTGATATATAACAAAAGTTTTGTACGTTTCCCTTCCGAGTTCCGATCCCTGTTTCTCCTAAAAAGTGGAATCGTTGCTCTTACCGATAACGATAAGTTTGTTTAGGAACTCGGCATACGTGTTGCTCTCGTGATTTCGCCGACCGACAAGGGCGGCGGCGTTAGCGGGCGCAAGTCGTCGTCGTCACCCGGGGCGCCGAGCCAAAGCTGCCACGACGACGACGCAGGCGGCGTCGGCGAGGCCGCGTCATCCATCCATCACGCAGCACATCATCCACTATTAATAGAACACCCAGATACTTGCGTTTCATTCTTTGAATTCCGCTCACGGTAAACAATACCGTCATATCCAACAAAATTTAACACGCATAATGGTGATCCTATTGAGACGATTCATTCATCCGCTTAATGAAGTAAAGATTCAACGTGTGAACGTTTGATAACCCAGTTATCAGCGGGTCGTGTTTGTAAACATAGCACGAGGGCTCCACACTTTACTCACGCTCTCATATGCTTTCATTACAAAAGTTCATAAACATCGAAATAGTCAGTTTTAATAAGTGTACTTACCTATTTATATAATTAAATATGGTGTGTATGCAAATGAATGGGAAATTACAAAACATTATTATTAAAGAGAGCAAGACAAAGACTTGAATGAAATAATAGACGCGTTATGTACGTACACAACAACAATTTTATTTCTTATTTACAGTTGCTTCCACAAAGTAAATATCATAATGATTATAAGCAATGTGTGCGTGTGCAGTGTACAAGTGATCGTAAACAGTAAACACGGGGCATCGCTCCGAGCGAACAACTCCGAGAATATTCCGCTGGACTCCGCTCTGACACACAAACACATCACACAACACCGGAAATACCCGGATGGTTGCACCACATCCACAAAATTATATGTACCTATGCCGATTGGGCAAGGCTGTGCCACAGACAGACCCATGATAGACTATACACATTTAACCCCGTTGTGTACATACCTACAAACGAAGTCAGCAGATACACTAATCCAGGGCTTCCCTAACTGTGTGTCGCGACGTCCTGGGGCGCCCGCGCCGTGTTATTATGCCAGCGGCGTCGTGAGGCGATCCAAATAGGTTGGCTGTCTGTGTCGATGCGAAATTTAGATGCTGAATTTTGAGTTTTTCTAACAAATTTTTATTAGGCTAGAACTACAACTAGCAGGTAAGAAGGCCAGGGCGTCGCAAAAATATGGCAACTTCACAAGGGCATCACCGTTAACCTAAGTTTGGGAAGCCCTGCACTAATCGGTATTAGTAACATTACATTTTTTTAGTCATTTTACTGATACGAGTAAAATAAAAAATAAAATAAATCTACTTATTTATGACCGATTCCTATATCCGACAATCGCCCGTAATACCCTAAGGTCTTTGACTAATCAAAACTCTTAAAAAAAGTCTTGTTAGTAACTTTCCCGATACCCATACCGGACCGTTACCCAAAAAACTAATCGTTGCTCTTACCGACCCCTTTTTATAGGAATCCAGCTTCAGTTACCATGATATACTTTTAAGACGAAGTCAAAAAAAGTCAGGTTTCATTAGTTAATTTCCGAATAATCGCTTCCAGAATTAGTTAAGTTTGATGTATTTGCTATGTATTACAAATGTATTCATAAGGCGTTTATTATTGTTAATTTATTATTGTTATTTCGGTTGTATCGTGTCCTAATCCTTAATCAAAGGTCGTAACTTAAATAGTAGTTGTATCATTGTTTGCTTTGCACGATAATAATAAACGCTAAACTGCGACGTTCGATTCCCCGATGATGGGAAGGCAGTAGTTGTAGCATGAGCGCCAAGACCGGACTTACGTCACAGAATAAGTTCATTATATCCCTTTCTCTCGTATAAAATTAGACAGAGAGCAACCGAGCCAATCCGTGACAGAGGTCTTATCTTGACATGCGTGTTAACACCACAGATTTCTTTCGAGGTCTTAAGTGCCAAAAAAAAAAACAATTATAATTGCGCACTTCCCGTAGGAGTCAATGGGCGAGGTTTTTTTTTCACTGCGCACTGGCTGTCAGTCAGTAAACCCGCGATTACGGTCACTCACCATAGTTACCAGTATGTAGGGTTACCTTATGGTTTTTAAAAATTTATGTTAAAAAAAACTTTTTAAAAACAATATTTTATAAATATTTTTTATAAATTTGCTCTTAGTTTTCGTGTTCTCCTCAGCAAGCCCTTTCATTTGATACCCATACTGTGGTAGTGCAGAAAAAATAACTATTCCGCCATCTTGGATGATCCGCCATATTGGAATTAGAATGATGTCACATAGCTAAGCATGCGTGCAATAAGCGTGTATACCAAATTTCAGCTCAATCGGTTAAAGATAACTGATTTAAAATTCAGTTCCAAGATTCCACCCGAACATACATACATTGCAAGTTTATATAAAGCTTTTAAAAATATAACAATTCCAGCTTTTAGTCCCACAAATATCGAGTAATTACGTACTTACATGTGAGGAAAATATTGTAAAAAATATCACAAATTTTTCCAACTTTTGTTAATATGTTTGTTTTACGTGCAATAATGTAAAATTTAATGATAACTTTGTCACTTATTTAATATGGATACCAAGCGAGATTACAAAACGCGAGCATTTTTTTTGTTATTAGCAAGTGAATCCGAAACCGCAGTAGTTATATAATTGTAATAATAGGTTATGCATCCATAAATAGGTACGTTAGTCACTAACACAAGCGGCCTCATGGAAATGATAGGTGTAAGAACAACGAACGCAATGTTATTTAATTTAACCGGCTAGTACCTACATTAATGTTTTTAATTTATATAATTCAGTCTACATACATATACTTAAGTACATTTTACGCAAATACATTATACTACGATAATAACCATATTATAAAGCACGTTTGGTAACCCTATCGTTATGGTAAGTTGTTCCAAGGTCTGCGCAAATATGCGTTTCATATGTTCCAGTATAGACCTGTTCTATACAGATAGGCATTTACACAGAACAACTTTAGGGGCCGTCCATTAATCACGTGAGGCTCGAAAGGGGGGGGAGGGGGTTTGGCAAAAATCACGAAATATCACAAGGGGGGGGGGGGGGGGGGTATTATGTGAACTTGACTCACTTAATCCTTAATTTCAGAATAAAATTAGATTATACTTTATACCTGAAAGATAATATTTAAATTTTTTTAATACACGTCTTTTTTTTGGGCGTTAGTTTTAAACCTTACCACGTATCACCAACGGGGAGGGGGTTAAAAAATGGACGGCCCCTTACCATGCGAAAGCCTACCTCTCAACGTATAAGTGAGAATGTTAAATTACCTACTTAATAATTTTGGCCAACCACTAAGTTGTTTAATGTATTTTATTTTTCAACTACAAACAACATACTTACTAAAGATAGTAGATACGTAGAAAAAATACTTATCTCAACGAGTTACGTGTAGTAAGTAATTTTTGTATCATAATTAAAGGTCTCGCTTTGACATTCGTGCTAAACCCATAGATAGGGGTTGAAACCTACCATATACCTTTGTCACGGATCCGCTCGGTCGCTCTTTGTCTTATTACATACGAGAGAAAGAGACAAAATCAATATATTCCGTGACATAAGTCAAGTCTTGTCGCACATGCTACAACTACTGCAGTGTCAGTACGCCTGCCAAGATGTTTTCTCACGAGTCCCAAAAACATCTTGTCAACTTGCGTTCCTGCTGTATTTAATTAAACAACAATTATTGCAAACCGTGTTTATTTTACCAACCACTCAAAAAGCACAGAGTATATAACATCCGGGGAAAACGTGAGAACGTTTTCGGATGCGTTTAGTTTACTTTAATGTTGCGTTCTCACACTCTCCCCGCTTAATCCAAACTTGTCTTACAAGAACAAATCATTATCTCTTAAAAACAAAAAGTAACATATCTTTTAATCAAGTTAAACAATTGCACAAATTACAATCAACTAAATCCCCATTTAAATTGTCACCACATGGCAACATTTGATTGATATGTCGCTTACATTCCGACCCATTTACATCAACAATATAAGTAGCTCCAGGAACAGATTCTTTTACAATAATACCAAGTATCCATGGTTTATAGCCCCTTCGATAATCTCTAACCATTACATTTTGTCCAATTTTAAATTCAACGTTTCTCTCCCCGTTAGCATAATTATTTTGTTTAGCCTGCATCTCATACAATTTATCTGATATGGGAGGTGGTCGCAATAATGAGAATCTACCCCTTAGTTCCCTTCCCAACATAAGTCGAGCCGGCGTTACCCCACTCGAACGATGAGGTGTACTGCGATAGTCCAGTAAGAATAAATTTACAGCAGCAGTCATATTGTTACCACTTTCCATAATTTTGGTTACATGATTCTTAAAAGTTTCTACAAATCTCTCTGCCGCTCCGTTGGTGGCAGGATGGTACGGGGGAGAAAATGTATGTTTTATTTGAGTTAATCTACAGTAGTCTTGAAATTCACTACTCGTGAAACTAGTACCGTTGTCTGTTACTAGGTGATGTGGATAACCAAATCTAGCAAATAAAGTTTTAAATATTTCAATTGTTGTATTTGAAGTGATGTTATTCATGACAAAGGCTTCAGCCCATTTCGAGTAGCTATCCACAACAACTAAAAACATTTTTTTATTAAATGGGCCAAGGAAATCTGCATGTACTCGGTACCACACGGATGGCGCTATTGGCCAAGGCTTAACAAGTTTAGGTGGGTTTTTTGAGTTACTTAAACATACTATACAATTTTTTGTAATTATATCAATTTCTTTGTCTAAATTTGGCCACCAAAAATAAGACCTAGCTATCTCTTTCATTTTTACAATTCCAAAATGACTTTTATGTATTTCTTGTAATATTTCCTCTTGTAATTTACTAGGCACTATAATCCTATAGCCCCAAAACAAACACCCCCTATCTACACTCATTTCCTCCTTTCTGTTAAAATATGGTAACAACCTTGAGTCTAAGTTGCTTTTACTTGGCCAACCATCAACAATATAACGTATTAATGTAGAACAAATACTATCCTTTTTTGTTTCTTGTTGAATCAATTGCCAGTTTAACACTTGTATATCAGAATTTTTTATATAATATAAATTAGTTACATCAGCTTCTTTACATAATTTAGGTAAATTATCCTCCTGGGGCAACTCTGGTGTAATTCTAGATAAATAATCAGCTGGGTTTAAATTTGTACTAATGTGCCTTATTTTGTATTGGAATGCGGACAAAAATATAGCATAATGCTGTAGTCTTTTAGCCGCCATTTTTGGAATTGATTTATTGGGACCAAATATTCTTACAAGAGCTGCGCTGTCTGTTTCTAATTCAAAATGACGCCCGTAGGTATAATTGTAAAATTTTGTCACACCAAATACAATTGCCAGAGCTTCTTTGTCTATGGCTGAATATTTTTGTTCCGCTGAGCTTAATTTCTTACTCGCGAATGCTATAGGCTTTACGGTTCCTTCATTGTCCCTGTTAGATATAACGGCCCCTACTCCGATATCAGATGCATCACAAGTAAGTATTAAAGTTAAATTAGGATCATAATGTCTTAAGTTTTTTACTGATACAAGTTTAGCTTTAATTGTTTTGAATGATTCATCACATTTAGAATTCCAACTGAATTTATTCTTCTGGGTACTTTCATACAATGGTGCTAATATACTTGACATATCTTTTAAAAATCTAGAGTAATAATTAATTTTACCAAGGAATGATTTTAGTAATGTTAGACTAGTTGGGGCCGGTGCATTCAGAAGGGGTTCAATGTTTTCTTTGATTACACTTATTCCCTTATTACTAATTCTGTAGCCAAATACATCTATGTACCTTTGAAAAAATTTACACTTACTTAACTTTAACTTAAATTCACATTGTTCCAATTTATTAAGGACTTTACACAACGTATTTACTAATTCTGGCAAATTTTTACCTGACATATATATATTATCAATAAATACTGATACACTTGGTATTTCTGCTAGTTTAATACTCATCAGTCTTTGAAAAGATCCTGGACCTGTGTTGACACCATACGGTAAGTATTTGAATTTATATGTACCTAATTCAGTAACAATCACAGTGTACTCCTGGGACTCTGCACTTAGAGGTGCTTGTAAGTACGCTTCCTTTAGGTCTAGTTCGCAGAAGTATTGACCATCCCGTAATGTATAGAATATTTCTTCAATGTGAGGCAAAGGGTAGTGGTCCAACTCCAAATGTGGGTTAAGTGTTAATTTGTAGTCCCCACATAAACGTACTGACCCATCCGGTTTTAAAATTGGTACTACTGGAGTGCCCCATTGGCTATGCTCTACTGGCTCAATGCGGCCGTTACTTATTAATCTATGAATTTCAGTCTTTACCTTGTCCCGCAGTGCAAACGGAACTCGACGCACCGGTAAGCACCGTGGTGTGGACCCGGGTTTTAATTTTAAAGTAATTTCTTCACCTTTGAAGTTGCCCCATCCGGGGGAGAATACTTCTGCGAACTTTCCTTTTACATATTGTTCTGCCTCTGAAACATTTGTAATCATATTGTTACTATCTTGTACATATACATGATGTAATCTATTTCCTACACCTAACAGTTGGGGCGGCCACAATTTAAGCTTCAGTAACCAGTCTCTGCCCAAAATGCAAGGCATATCCTTGGTGCCGACAAATGCTTTTAAATCTGCAGATATATTATTATATTTTACCATCAGATTTTCAATAACTCCCACAGGCTCAGAGTAAGTTTGATCAAAATTTTTAAATATAGTTCTACTTTTCAGTATTAATTTATTTGGAAATAGTTTATTAATTAATTTTATAGGTATAACAGTGACATCAGAGCCTGTATCTAATTGAAATGTAATATCACAACCATCAACCTGTAGTGTTACATAATGAGGCGGAATTTTACTTACACCCAATGAATATACTTCATGTTCGTTAAATAAAGATGCTAATGTTTCTCCATCTTTGATCTCCTCCGCTTCCTCTAACTCTCTCTGTTGCAATTCTTCAGACAATACTAAATTTGTGTCTCTATGTATTTTCCTGTTCGGGCACATCTTGAATATATGACCCTGTTTTCCACATTCCGAACAAAACTTCTTACTAAGGGAGCATTCCGCACGTAGGTGATTATTTTTTCCGCAACAGTAACATTTTTTGTCCCCATTTCTAGATATATTTCTTGACCTAGTATCCTTATTAGAATTAAACTGATGTCTCTTCTGAACTACATTTTGGAACATTGCTGCTACGTTACTGGCATTCTGAGTAGTATCTGTCATTTTTGAGGTTTTGATGGCTGCTTCAACTCCTTTTGCAAACACAATTAGTTTATCTAGAGACATATCAGCATTTTTTATCAATTCGAACTTTAATAAATTAGAAGCCACTCCTTCAATTAATTTCTCCTTCACTTGATCATCAATGTCACTGAACTTACATGTTCTGGCCAACTTTCTGAGCTCTTTAACATAGTCTTCAATACTTTCTCCGCTATTTTGATTTCGCCTTCTAAATTCGCATCTATTAATCGTAGCTGATTGGACTTTCGCGTAGTGTTGTTTAAGTATTTCACATAACTCCGCGTACGTCTTCTTTGTTGGAGAAACGGGTTGACAAATGTTTATTACATTGTCGAAAACCGATGTACTTAATTTTGTTATTAGCAATGGTACCTTTTTTTCTTCTTTTACGTCGTTTAATATTATGACGCACTCTAATTGTTTCTCAAAAGCTTCCCAGTTATCGCCTTCAAATTGTTTCAGGTCGATCGCCATCTTGTTCATATTGTCGCAATTTGTTTCTTCCGTTGTTTGAGCTTTGATTATTAATTTTCGTAACTGTTCCACCGTAGTATTTTGTGGTATGTTAATTAATAGATGTTGTGCCAAGCTTTTAAGTTGTTTTTTGTTCAACTCGTAAATAAAACTTCTTTTACCCGATTTTAGTTTTTCGGCTAAATTTTCGATGTCGACGGTCGACGGATCACTATCTTCATCGGAAACATTCATCGAACTTGTTGACTTACTGAGTATCGGTACATTTAAATTACACTCGCGTGTTTTCTTTATTCGTCGCCAATTTGCTGTATTTAATTAAACAACAATTATTGCAAACCGTGTTTATTTTACCAACCACTCAAAAAGCACAGAGTATATAACATCCGGGGAAAACGTGAGAACGTTTTCGGATGCGTTTAGTTTACTTTAATGTTGCGTTCTCACAGTTCCCGTATCTTATTTGCTAACATGGCTTCCAAGATGTTTAAAATTAGACAGCTGGCTAAAATTTTCTCACAGTTTAAGATCATTCGTTCATTCGTTCATTGAAATGACAAATAGAGCGAGACGGAGCTTTACAAAGAAATAAGATGTCGCATACACATCATAGAATATGTAAGATTGTCTATGCACAGAAAAAAAATATATTTGTGCATTGCTTCTTTTTTATTATGCCGGAAGCTTTACGTATTATCATTTGGTCGGTGGTATTATGCTTAAAATTAATTTCATGGGCACTATACTATTTTTATTTGCCAATTGAAATAACTTTGAATTGTAAAACGGCAAAAAGCACGCAAAGTATGATGCGAAACAAAACCTAACCTCAAACCTACAGATTTTTTGTATAATATGGATTTTAAATCATGTGGAATATCTTAAATCAATCATAGAAATGTCTCAACACTTTTTTGTTGTTCTTTGTCGAACACGAAAATAAATTTACGTGTTTGTTTTCGGCAGAATTTTGCATGTAGTCCGCTTGATATTGGCGAGGGATGGAGTAAAATAAGTATTATTCGTAATAATAGTGAATAAAATGCTATATTTATGTACTTCTTACAGCCTATTTATTTTCTCATCACCGGCCTTCGATCGTGAGAAATTTCTTTACGTTGACCTGTCAAATTCGTGTCTCTATGGTACATTTTGGTAACCCATGCTAGCACTTAAGAGAAAACACCTTATTCATGCGTCAACCACGTTCTATTTAGCTGTCAAACCGATTTTATATTTTTATCCAGCACGCCATGCTGGCTAATAAGACGTAACAATTTTGCCACAAAAATGACGTCACGATCCGTGAGAATATGTCTTATCTTGGCAGGCGTACTGAGACCGCTGGTAAGATAAAGTATTTCACAAAAAAAAGAGAAATTTATAACTACAGAATGTATGAAGCAAAATATGCCATTCGTTTAATTAAATGAATTGTCTTTAAAATTCAGTGAGCCCAGAAAACCTGAACTTGTGTCTACAAGTCGCTCGCCGAATACTACATAATACGGGCCTCAATGTCTATTGAGGCCCGTATTATGTAGTATTCGGCGAGTAAAAGACGTCATATACATGGCAAATATTGAACGTGTACGGGTCGATTTACATCAATTATTTCGCACCTGTCAAAGCACACAAAAACACAGTTTACGCCTGCATCCGCATAGAAAAAGTTAGCCAAGCCGACATTAGGTAATACTAATTTAACTTTATACCCCAAAAGATAATGTGCATAAATGATCATTTATTATTACAGTAGAATTTTATTGCTTCTAATGGTAATACAGACAAGATTGGCTACATCTTGAAACCGAAGAAGATTAGTCAGTTTTTACCACCTGTCAAGTGTCACATTCCTCTACAAGATGCAGGGGTATACAAACTCGATTGTGAATGTGGGCTCTCTTACATAGGACAAACTAAAAGATCAATAAAAACCCGCGTAAAAGAACATATAGCTGACGTGAAACACCGACGCTCCACGAAGTCTGCAATCTGTGAACATGTACAGGACCGCACCCGCCATTATATCAGATTTGATAAACCGCATATCCTTGCAAAAGAACACCGACTCCGACCAAGGATGATACGTGAGGCCATTGAAATTAAAAAACATCCTAATTTCAATAGGGAAGATGGCTGGGTGCTACCACCAACTTGGGATCCAGTAATCAATATGATTAAATCCAAAACCAAGTGTACCATTGCAAGACCTCAGGACACCGTAAGCACTTTCTGCGTGGATCGGACCGCAAACAACTAAATATGAGGGTACCCAGTTATTAACTATGACATCAGGACGTCTAACACCTAAGTCCCCCCGTGACCATGGTTGCTGTAAAGCAGCCGAAACGTCGGGAAAATAAAATAGTAAATAAACGCGATAAAATCCGTAAAATAGTTTAATTTCAATAATTGTACCCTATCATTGATTGCGGATAATTAACAATGTCTCCTCCTTAATAATAATAAAATTATTTTTTTAGGAACCTATTTTACGATAAGGAACTCTCTTTAATTTAAAGAAAATCACGATGCATTGCAGTGACATTAGCAGAACACTTTTATGCCATTGTGCTTATGTGGTTTTAAAATGAATTCCTATAAATTTAGGGGTGAGTCTAGTCAGACAGATGAGTTCTGTGGGTGAACCCAGCAGTGAGTTAATAGTTAATACAGGGTGAAATATGTCGTAAGTTCCATGTAATTTTGGTACAATTTTAAACCTATCAAGTAAGTTGGTGAATAAATGCCTACCTATTTGGTGTAACATCAGTATTCGTGTACAAGATAGGTATGCTAATCTATTTATCGCGGAACGCTATTATAATAATAATATAATAATATTGTTTATTTCCACGTGCGTCGTCGTCGCGACGGGGACGGCGCGGGCGGCGCCTCTTGCCGAAAGACGTAAATAGGTTCAACGACCCCGACCTTGGCGCCACCGCCGTCGTCCGCCGACGACGTAAGGCGTATTGTCTTCGCTATAATATACATATTAAAACAATAATTACGTAACACACACAACCATCCCACGATAAGTTAGCAGGCTGATCACAAATTATATATTATTGCGTAGGTACTCTTTGGAAGGTAGGTACTTGGTTTGGTAGGTACTTTTTTACAGTACCTAAGTACTTTGTATATCTTACCGTTGAATTTTTTGACGTAGTTATAATAACATAACATAATTGACGACAACTGAAGATACATGTGATACCTACTCGTACATTATTTTCTTACCATTACCAATGTCTCTATTCTGTCTCATACAGGCAGGCAGGCATATGGGCAGGCGTTATAAATCAAATTTAATTTATGATATTCTTGCTTTATTTCTCACTTCTACATGTTTTACAAATTTATCATAATACTTAACAATTTTTTTATCGTCTTCCGTCTTTCGCCATTTTTACAACTCTCCCTCCTTTTCCCACTTTCGTTCCTCTCTTTCATTCCTTGCGTTTTTTTACCATTTATTTATCATCATATCAAATGAATTACACGTTTAGTTCAAAACAATATTAATCATATAAGCAAATCATTTATGCGCTTTGTTACATATCAATAAAACGTTTAGTTATAAAAATATTAATCAGTACAGCATATCAATTAAACGTTTAGTTATTTTACTCCACATACATACTATTAGGGCCCTTACACAACGACAAGACGACACCGTTACTCGAAAAACTAATCCTATATGCTATATCCGTTACCGATTCATCTTTATCTTTATTTAAATTCCAAAAAAGGTACTACATTATTGCAAACATACTATTGTTATGTAGATTATATAATATCAAAGGCAGTGCCTGGGCTACACCAGCGCGCCCGCGCCGCTGCTGGGCCGCCAGTGGACAATGGGACGTGGGAACATTGTGTGTGAGTGATGCCTACGAAGTTCCCACGCGTATTGTTGTGACTGGCCCTGCGACCGAACCGGCACTGGCTACGGCCGGGGCCCCGGAAGCGATCGCATAGGTGCTGGTGCTCACCAGCTGCGACAGACTGATGGCGAAGCGTCTAATTTGCTAACAATAACAAATTAAAGTTAACTTTATATACTTACAAAATAAGGCTGATTTGGGATCTCAAAAAACAACTACAATAATACTTTTTGGCACCATTGCTTGTTTCTCTGGTAAATACTTGAAGAAAAAGATAGTTTAAATACAAACGATTGAAAAATGCCATTATGTGCTTTATTGACTTTATCTGGGCTATAAAGATCTGAGATATAAAGCTTTATAGCTAATTGGAAATGAGATCTTTATCACGGATTTCCTACGTTAGACCTCAGAGACCAGAGTCCTCTAACCGATCTCTCCATGCATCGACCAATTTTAAGTAGGTACATATTTCAAAAGGAAAAACTCAGTCGTACGAGTCATTTTTTCTCAGAAATGTTTTGAGTCGAAAACTTTAAAAGTAAATATGTACGTGTTGTCGGACCATGATGCGTTTATTATTCACAGGAAAACTGCAACCTTTTTTAAAAATTTCAAATTAACTTTGTGCAGAACCTACAAGCGACCCGACATATTTGCGTAAGTTCAGACGCTAATTCTTCTTGCGATAGATAATAATAAAGTGCCGCGCGCGAGACCAATTATTTATCTATGTCTTCTTGCATTGCCATCATCAAAGAGGTCGGCGGCGATTACCTTGGTCGACATTCAATGAGCAGCTGATGGCTCCCAAAATTTAGGTTTAACGTTTGAATTTGTAAGAATTTTTAAACATTTATTGCCTAGGTCGGCGTGTGCGACCTATCTTGCCTCAGACACAAAATATATTAATGTTACAGCTAAGCACACACACAAAACATATAAGTAAGTACATATGAAACAATCTTGTCGACTTTGCCAGTGCACTTTAGAATAATGTTAACTATTAACAAGACAAAAGAAGCAAAAAGTACTTATAAATATAATATTCTCTCATGTCTCAACGTCTTTCAACGCCCTAAAACATCGCGTGATCAAACATTGCAATGTGACTGCTATTAACGGGAGTATTGTACGTTATGTATACTGATGTACCTACCTAACCTACGCTCTAATAACTGTTACCAAAAAGGAACTTGGAAAAGATAACTATTCGTAAAATCATTGTTAGTGAACTGAAGTACTGTAAAATAATGATGATGAATGTCTATCCTTGTGTAGATTATATTTAAAAAATTGAATTGAATGAATTGAAGGAAAACATCGTGAGGAAACCTGCACGTCTGTAGAAAGGCGTGTGAAGTTCACCAACCCGCACTGGGCCAGCGTGGTGGACTACGGCCCAAATCTCCCTCGTATTGAGGGGGAATGTGCCCGGTATAAAATACATCGGCAAAGTGTGGGTGCACTACAGTGCACCTCTGCCTACCCCTTCGGGGAATACAGGCGTGATGATGATGATGATGTATTGAATCAGTTTTTATATTTCGTTATAATTTATTAATATTGCTCCGATATCACTGCTGTTAAAGCAAGGAAAAAATATAAAGTTACTACTTATTAATTTATTGAAAAACCAAAAAAACCCAGTGACCCTAATAAATCGCATTAACTTCTAATTTCACCATTTACTTATCCTTATAAATGTACAAACACATAACAACAGGACAAAATATTGTATTATCGAAAGACTTTTTATATAAGGTCAATATTTTACAAGTGCCTGATTCTGATTACATATTTAATTATCTATACTTTATAACGCAAAAATAACTGAACAAAATCATAATTCTTATTACGTTCATAACTTGCAAATGCAATGCAAAACGGAATATTCAAAACGCACCATACTTTAACGATTGAGGTTTGAATATCTTTATTTCTCAAAAAAATTGCAAAATTCACTTACGCGACTCGCGCACGAAGGGTTCCGTACCATTATCTATAACGGCATAAAAATCGCGTTTGTTGTATGGGAGCCCCCTTAAATAATTATTTTATTCTGTTTTTTAGTATTTGTTGTTATAGCGGCAACAGAAATACATCATCTGTGAAAATTTCAATTCTCTAACTATCACGGTTCGTGAGATACAGCCTGGTGACAGACGGACGGACGGACGGACAGTGAAGACTCAGTAATAGGGTTCCCATTTTACCCTTTGGGTACGGAACCCTAAAAAGTTACTTTGTCAATCATACAATTCGAAACATTCACACTATCTCTTTTCCGCCATTAGAAAGAGAGAGAGAGAGAAAGACCAGCTCTTTCGAAGTTCCGATTTTGAATTCGACCTCAAAGACAAACACGTTCGGAATTTCGTACTACTAAAGAAATTTAGCAAAAAGATGTCTTTTAATGCAACTTATTGATTTTTTAACTTATTGTTGTATTTAAACTAAATTAAGTATTTACTGCAAATAAAACTGATATTTAACCTGTAAATATTTATTTCTAGTTTCAATAATGTTACGTAATATATTTTGAATAATAAAATATCATGGGTGCTATTTCCGGAGCGGGAATAAAATTTCGTGGCTGGCGTTCTCCTAAAGTGAAGGGTACAGGAACATAACAGAGAATGTCACAATTAATGAATTTAGAGAAAGCAATTTGAAAGTTCAACTTTTCTAACAATTCTATAGTTTAGCCATAAACAAAACTGCATTTGCGCCATCTGCTAACTTTTTTTAAATTCTAATGAGTAGAATTACCATACATAAATATGATTCTATAAAATAAAATAAAAAAATTGTGACATTCCCTGTTATGTTCCTGTACCCTTCAAGTGTTCTCGCTGCTGAAGTGAAAAGTTATGTATGTAACTAATAACTATTGTGCAACAAGAGAGCAAAATCGTTTTTTGCTGCGAGTGCTGATTTTGAATCCTGAGCAAGCGAAGGATTCAAAGATTGAATCACGAGCGTAGCGAGTGATTCTAATGTTGAATCCTGAGTGTGGCGAGGGATTCAAAGGCACGAGATGCAAAAAACTTTGCTCTCGTGTAACACACATACTTTAGGAGATAATAATATATTACGTAACATTATTGAAACTAGAAATAAATATTTACAGACAGATCAGTTTTATTTGCAGTAACTAATTTTCGTTTAAATACAACATTAAGTTAAAAATTCAATAAATTACATTAGAAGACATAATTATCTTTTTGCAAAATTTCTTTAGTTAGTCCGAACGTGTTTGTCTTTGAGGTCGAATTCAAAATCGGAACTTCGAAAGGGCTGGTCTTTGTCTCTCTCTCTTTCTAATGGGGGGAAAGAGATAGAGTGTGAACGTTTCGAATTGATTGATTGGTTATTCAGAGACAAAGTAACTTTTTAATTTTTGTTTTTAGAAAGCCGCGTATATCTCATACAGCCTAGGGTTCTATATTAAAAAAAAATATTTAAGAATTACTTTGTCTCACTCAGTGAGCAAAATCGCATTTTGCTCACTGATTTCAGGCAGCAAAAACTACATGTTTGAGCTACTGACGTGAAAATAACTATTTTTCGTTTATTTTTAAATGTTTGTAATGTGTTTGCTTCTTTTATATGTTTCGGTAATTTATTATATATTTGTCCACCCTCATATGTTAGGTTCTTTTTTCCATAATTTGTGCGTGGGGGATGAAGGTATATATCTTGTGCGTTTCTTAAAATACGTTTATGTATTTTTTGTTTTTCTGTAAAAGTAATGTCCGATTGTATGGTTTTATTAAATATTTTATATATCAATATACATATGTTATATTTGTAAGTTTGTTCAATATTAAGTAGTTTTGAGTCTTTGTATAGTTTATTTGTAGGTGTTAGAAAATCGTAATTGAATAATACTTTTATTATTTTATTTTGTGCTATTTGTATGAGAGACAAATTTGACTTGGCAACTGTGCCCCATATGTCGATTAGGTTGTCTAAATGTGGTTCTACCAATGAATTGTCGATGTCGAATTGTCGATGAATTGTAGATGATATAGCGCATATTTTGCGGAAGGCAACCTACAATTACCCTCACTAACCCCATCAGGGACACGACATTTTGGAGCATAACCTTTCAATGTGTGGTTTCCAAGTGAGGCGATCATCAAGTATAAGTCCAAGATATTTTTCATTCGTTGATTTTTGTATTGTTTCCCCATTTATATTAAGAGGTATATAGTTATGAATCTTTTTGTATTTTGCTTTAAATATAATGTATTTTGTTTTCGATGTGTTAATAGTTAATAAGTTGGACTGAAACCAGATGTTTAAAAGATTGAGATCAATCTGATCATTCCATTCATGATCCATTTAATTTGATCGTCATGCCCTTTAAATTGATCATGGGTTTCACAGTAACTCGTTTTGTTACTACATACATATTTTGGTGAATAATAAATTTAATTTTACCTATTTTTTTATTTTATTTACGAGACACTTTTCTATAAAACTATTATAGGAATCCATATGGGAATTAGAATGTGTAAAAAATTCAATTCGGGTGCACCTGAAGTGCTGTGCCGGGTGCTGTGTAGCCGGAATATCTTAGGTACTTTATCCTTAATCGGTCGGTATGTTAAAGAGTGTATTGAAGAAACAAAGTATGGCTTGGTGACTTTTATGAAATTATAATAATATGAAATCATAATCATACAGATTAGCTGTCTTAAGATATTTGCTTCTACCGTTTGTTTTAACTTTATCCAAAACTGCATTTGTTTCACCTTTGTTCAAGTACTTTAGCATTAGAAGGGTCATGGCCCGTCTAGACGGAGCGATACTTCGTATGTAGTAAGCGGTCTAGACGTCTGTATTATTTGGATATACGTGCGGGTCTCATTTCATACATTTATAAAGTGTTGATATATAGTGAGTACCTAAGCTGGATTGCCGTATAATTTACAAGTAAGACTGTAAAGGTGTATGGATCTCAAATCACAATACAAAATACGGATGGTATAAGATAGGGAAATAACGGGATACGGAGCCTAAAAACTGCCTATACCCTGATTGCCCTGGTCTGGGTGTAACTGGGATCGCCCCCATTCCACAAATATAAAAATAAACACTCTATTAAAAAATTGTCAAACAAGTGTTTCTTCACATAGTAACATACCCACTTATAATGAATCGCAATGTTATATTTAGTTTTGGGAAAAGAGTTTAAGGAAACCACCCACTGCAATAGTAGTAGGTATATCGCCCGTGATGTTTACAAACCGTTGTACGGGAAACCCATTGTAAACTATTGTGCTTTCGTACAGATTGATTATAAGCGCATTTTTTTTAAATGTAATAATACCTCTTCAGTCATTTGATATTATCATTAGAATGTAATGGAACAAAATAGAAGTTAACCCCGAATCGGTGAGATAGCAAGGCACCCATCAATTTATGTTGAATGAATGAATGAACGCATTTGTAGTATAGTACCAATCGTTGTACCTATTAATATATACTATAATTATCGTGTGATATGATAATAAATGGGTTTAGATATATCCAACACTCACTGTACCTTTCATATTCATAATATTGGCCAATACATTTTCGGATCATTAATTCAGAATATTATAATTAAATACTACAATAACAATTCGAACAAAACAAACTGATGAATCAAGGAAAAAACAAATGAATTTGTAAAACCCCATCGAATCTAAGTAAACAATATGTAAGTATGTATTATAATTGAACAAATGTTATCAGAATCCAAAAAAAGTTAGGTACCTACTTTCTCGTATAGCTTATGTATGTTAGGTAGCATTAAATAACAATAATTTAAAAATATTTTCGTTCTATGTATCACCAAGCATGTGAATTTTGATTTTCAAACACTATCGCTATTATAAAAGCAAACATTAACTTCTGGAAAACCACACTTGCCCCTTTGATTTTCTATCAGTATTGTTTTAAGAAATACAACCGGTTTTTTTTTATTTATTTATTTATTAATATAAAAACAACACTCCTAATAGGTGCTGGTACGGACCCTGGTACCTACTCTAGTAAAATCAAGGCACAGTTCGAGAATAAATTTCCATATATTATTATTCCTTTATTTCTCATTTTTCTTATTTAGTACATTTTTAAATATAAATATAAAAATACATTTAAAAATATAAAAAACAGTTCCCCACCGGCATCTGGAACAGGGTCCTAGTTACCAGTGGTTAGGGCTCCAGAGAGAGGAACTTCCTCACAATGCGCGCCGTCTCCAGAAGTACCGCCTTCTGAATCTGTCCCTTGATCCAGCTGCCTAACGCGAGCCTCTTTAGGTGTTTGTCGAGGCTTTTGGCTAATAAGCCATGGGCGGAAACGACTATCGGTACAATGATTGCCGCATCAATGTCCCACATGTCGACAACCTCGTGAGCCAGATCAAGATACTTGCTTTCTTTATCTTTCTCTGCTTTCACGAGATTCTCGTCATGGGGGACAGTGATATCGATAATCATTGCACGGCGCTCTTGGCGATCTATCAGCACAATATCAGGCTTATTGGCTACAATAGTCCTGTCTGTGATGATAGACCGGTCCCAATACAATGTGATATGACCCTCTTCGAGAACTGGTTGTGGCTCATACCTGTAGTACGGTACCTCGGATGTCACAAGGCGATATTTAAGGGCAAGTTGCTGGTGGACAATCCTGGCTACTTGGTTGTGTCTGTGTAAATATTGACCATTTGCGAGACGCGAACAACCGGAGATGATATGCCTCAGGGATTCACCAGGGCGATGACATGCCCGACAAATGTCAATGGTGCCATCCCTAAGAATATATCTCCGGTAGTTGTTCGTCGTCACAACTTCGTCCATAATTGCACAGACAAAACCTTCGGTTTCCCCAAAGAGGTCGCCGAATCGTAGCTAGGCCACGGAGGCCGCAAGATTATAATAATAATTATTATTATTATTACTAGCGGCCCGTTTCGGCTTCGCACGGGGTTCTTATATAGCCTATGTTACTCAGTGATAATATAGCTTTCTAACGGCAATATAATATTTGAAATCGGTACAGTAGTTTTTAAGTTAATTCGTTACATACAAAAATACAAATCTTTCCTCGTTATAAAATATTAGTATAGAAGTATAGATTAGAATGCTCAAAACCGACACGTAGCTGTCGTATCACAATTGATGTACCAAAAATATTGTGTATAACTTTTCATTTAGCCTTATAGAAATGTGGGTTTCAAAATATAATTACTGACCGGTAGCAAAGTAGCAAAAAAATGCGGCAATCTTTTTCCAATATATACCAAAAATAAACAATTTATCTCATAGAAAAAGCATATTTTCCAAAGACATCAACTTATTTGATCCGGATGCCAGTTTAGACTAATTTTCATAGGAATATGGGTAGTGATTGCAAAACAGTATGGAGTTCCTAAGCAATACATAGGTAAGTTACTTACTTACGATATAGTTTCTGATAAATTGTAAATTTCAAATGAGTAAATATTTTTTCATAACTACTTAATGTAGATTAGGATACCTAATCTAGAACCGTGTAAGTATGCGAGGGCGCCATTGTTTACAATAGATAACCGAATACGATTGTCGACAGAGATTAGCGTCGACAAATGACAAAACATCCTGCTTCACACTTCAGTCATTATAGCAACAATAACCGAATCGCGAATAGTTCATGGTTTTAAAATTTGAACATTTATTTGTTTACTTTTGCATTAATTAATAAAATAGCCAAGCCTTCCCCATGGTGTATCAGAAGACCGAAATAATATTTATGGTAGGTATACATCATCATCACGCCTGTATTCCCCGAAGGGGTAGGCAGAGGTGCACTGTAGTGCGCCCACACTTCGCCGATGTATTTTTGGTCCCAATGTAATAGGGGGCGAGCCTATTGCCATTATACCGGGCACATTCCCCCTCAATAAGAGGGAGATTTACGATAGTTTCCTCACGATGTTTTCCTTCACCGTTCAGCAAGTGGTAATCATTGTTGAAAATGACATTCGCACATATAAATTATCTCAGAGGTGCGGGCCTGGGATTTGAACTTGCACTGTAGATTATATTAAAACAAACATAGGGCCTATCATTGATTGAGATTTATACTATACTGATGACCGCCACAGTAAACATACCTACTATAACGGAGCTGATATATCGCCACTTAGTAAAGGCAGACGACTACACCTATTATATCTTAGTTACGTAGTTCCCAGCCTTTAAATATTTGTCACAACAATTACATTTTGCTACTCAATACTCAATTTGCATCCATAGGCCCGTCTTATACACAAGTCTTTGAAATTGACGGCAAAATAATTCAAAACATATTTTTATTTCAGTGTTTTTCATCGCAATACGATATGTTGAAGATATTGTCAGTTGCACCACGCAGAATATTATGAATTTATTATATATTGGCCTTCCAAAATACCACGTATGCTTATAGTTTTTATGTTACTCCACGTAGGCTTGAAGAATGACGTAGGAAGTCCGTATAAATATAATATATCGAATAAATTAATACCCTTTGTTCAAGTATTCCTACTGAGCGTACAAAACAACATATTTGTTGTTTTGGAGAGAGCTGAGTAACCAGCGGAATCTACTGCGATGTTTATTTACAAACAGAAACTGGGACACGGCACCTTTCTTGCGAAATACTTTGTAAAGCAATGACTAAGTGAGGTTGGCAAAACAACTTGCGTCACGCACGCCCGCTTCACGTGCTCTACAAAGTGGAATTTGGACAAGACACGTTTCATTAATGAAATACAAAAATGGAGAAGAGTTTTTTAGTTATCCACTTTTTTTACCTGTCTACCTGTCTATCCCACAAAGGATTAAAGAGTATACAAAAGAATATGCAGGCCTACGGTGCGAGAGTAGCTTGAAAGGAAACAGCAATAGGGTTCTGTTTGGACCCTTAGGTTTTGAACCCTCATAAAAACAGCAAGTCTTTTACCCAACAAAATTCGTGGTCGGTAATTCTACACAATCAAATTTATCTTCTAAGTAAAATATATAAGTAAATCAACTCGACCACCTAGTAGACAGATTAAATAAGTAAGTACCTACTTATAAGTAGTAATTTTTTAAATGATATAGACTTAAAATCTAAAGCTCATTTAAATTAATTGTATATTTGTCCATGGGCATCCATGACAATAATTGCAATCTTTAAATTATATATCTTCAAGAAAATTAGCAAATGTGTTATTGTTTTTTTTATACAACATTTTGGTGCACTTCTTACAAAAAAGTGATTAGTCATAATATACAAAAACAACAACCGAGTCGCTGTTTTTCATGGAGCTTATCAGACTTCTAAGAAAAGGAAACTGATTCATCTACACAACATGTGTGACGATTAGGGCAAGGAAGTCCTTTGTTAGTAACACGGCCATCGACCATAGTGCAAGAGATATTCCGAACATACACAAGTGCCAATAAAAACAAAATGCAAGTACTTTTTTATTGGTTCTAACTTTCAATTACCGACAGAAGTATGGATAGAAAAGACTGGAGTTCGTTCGTTCATACAAGATTAGGAAAGTTTAATATTTGTTTCATTCCAACCAGTTACTTAGGTTCATAATATAATAAGTATGTAAATACCTATATTGTAAATTTTCCTTTTTGAAATACGGTGTTCGTTAATGATGGTCATGTGGTAAGCTGATTGACGCACATTTAATATTGTTGATGCCGTTATCTCAGGGTCGCAAACGAATAGGTAGTATTTACAAGATTTTTTTTTGTTTATATTACCTTTTATTTGTTTTTATTTAGTAACTAAAAAGTACTTTGTTTTGTATTTATAAAGTCCATTGTAGTTCCATATCCGTACTCCTAAATGTTTTTGCGACATACTCGTAAAATACATATCGGCTTAAACTGTGAAAATTACTTATCAGATACTTAGTTATAAAAATAGAAATTATAATCCTACAGCTGTCTCATTAATTTACAAAACAAAAAACAACGTATTTCTGGGAGATTCCTGACTTTTTACCACTAAACAATATGTTCATAGATAGAAAACCTGTGGATTTATTTATTATGATATATAGCTTATAACCTTCCTCGATAAATGAAGTATTTAACACAAAAATAATTATTCAATTCGGACCAGTAGTTCCTGAGATTAGCGCGTTCAACCAAACAAACAAACAAACTCTTTAGCTTTATAATATTATAATATATAATAGTATAGATAAGCAATATCCTAGCCATAGCAACTACTAAGCAAAGGACTAATCTGATTGCGACATACATATTATTTATGCATCTACACATACAAATAAATAAAATTGAATTATTGATCTGTTTGTAATATAAAAATAACACCTTTTTACTAAATGCATATGAAAGTATATACGAAACTTATAAGGAAAACGCATTTTTAAAATTTCAATGCGATGGGGATTCAGGCCACAATACATTGCCAGTGAGAGTTGGCAGACTTCACACGTCTATCGAGAACTAGGTAGGTTCTCTCGGACGTGTAGGTTTCCTCTTGATGTTTCCCAACACCGTTTTAGCAAGTGATAATAAAAACTCTGACATAAAACCCAGGGGCGCGAGCCGGGGTCTAGACCTGCACACTTTTCTTTCAAAGCATGTGTTCAACCACTTGGCTTCTACTGCTGTGTAAAATATGCTGTACTTAAACAAAATAACAATGGTTACTATTTTCATTAAAAGCGGGTATGTGGTAAACCTAAACGAAACTTCACTCTTTTCCAGTATCGTCGTCGATAGACACCAGTTTCGCGAAGCAAACCAGAAGATACCGCGCACCCATATGGTTCAGCACTGTGCTGGTTTCGTGTTATTAAATTAAATTAAATTATTTATTAGAGACAACAAACAACAGTACATAAAAATTTACAAATAGTGTTAAAAAAAGTTATCCAAACACAGTACAGTCCACGGCGTTGTCCACGGATTAATTACATAAAGTTGCCGCAATATAGACTAAGATAGCCGTAATATAGAGAAGTAAACATAACATTATATTGTAACAAAAGAAACATAGAAACATAGAAAGAAAGAAAGAAAGAAATAACATAGAAAGAAGAGTAGATAACAAACTTATACTTATGAGCGGAATTTCATACACAAATCCGCGCGGTACTCCTTACTAACTACAACGGTAGCGAATATCGCTCGTATCAGAGTACTCGTTTTTTTTTATTAATTTGGGTCAAATCGTTCGTATCACGACTGCTCCTTTAGTAATTAGCGGCCTGGTCATGGATCCAACTAGAGCAGACCGCCTTACTTCGTGACCCACACAAGCGACCTTCTGAGCAGCAACCTTCGGTATAAACGGAACTGGTATGTATAGCTAGGTACAATACTACCGTGGGCTTATGTAAGTAGAGCGCGCACCACCCGCCTCCGACTCCACTGGTGTTCCGCCCAACCCTCGTAACCCGCCCACGCACGGTGCAGATGCACTGCGCCACGACCTACTGCCCTTTCAGATATTGCGTTTTACAATACAATCTCCATTGATATTCCAGTATGGATGTTTGACCTTTCGCCGGTCAATTTCAGCTCAACATAAAAAGAGTATAAAATCTGTATTCACCTACACGTAATAGCTACTTATCCTTGATGATAATTACAATAAAATTGTAATAGTTCTGTGCGAATGGCTGCAGCCGTTTGTTACACAATTAATAAATTCAAACAAGAGTCTGAAAATATAATAGAATTATCTCACACTTGTTTTTCATTTGTTTGTTTGTGTTATTGCAGAACAAACACTCAGAGTTAGACTTCGTACCCTTGCCTCGGGACAAATAATTGACGTCATCACTGAAGTAGCCTTAAAGGTAATTGTAAAGGTTATACAAATGTAGAAGTAACTGCGCAGTTTCCAGCAGCGACGCGTCACGCGCCCCACGCCGTGATGGCACAGAGTGGGCGGATATAGCGTTTCAGCAAGGTGAGTTTCAGTTTCAGGCGCTCATGTACCGAACACGTCATTAATATATAGGAAAATACACATAGTACGTAGCTATTGCGCAATTTCTTGCAAACGTAACGTACCATTTGACGGTGTGTTCAGTAAGTAGATACTGTTGTTCAGTAATTCAATAATCATGTCTATTGAAGGTTGTTGCTATTTCCGTACACTTGAATGGTTTTAGACGTCACTTTTGTAACACAACACAGTTATAATATCGAAAGGTATAAGTATGCCGTAATATAATAATTAAACGAATAATTGATTTTTAGACGCATACATAATATTGCATAATTTCATAAAATACTCGCCTATGTACATTATGATATGACGTCGTTATTATTATAAGCCTTTAGGAATCTTAATGGAGTAGGTATACCAAATTATTATATACAGGTAAGTAGAGTTAAAAAAATCGTCCATTACCACAAGTGCATCATTACATAAACATAATTGAATGCATTCCGTTGTTGGTAAAGTGAAGGGCGTTATGTAGGGCACACCTAAGCAAATGTGGACTGCATACATAATTTACGTGTATGTGTACCTGCGATACACAAACAGGCCTCGCCGGCCAAGTCGCCAATGAATCCTGCACGCATAGAATGACACTACCGACCATATTGTCTATCGACAATTTCAACCCTGTCGTGTGTACCGATTTTATCGATACCCTTACCATGAGATGACAAATGTGTTCATGCTAAAGCTGGTAGATAAAGCTCGATGTGACGTCATTTGCTTGATAAATCTGACATTTGGAACTTTGGAAGGGATAAAACTTTTGTCCACGGGGTCGTGGTAAGCCCGCATTACAGTGTAGTCGATTCTCACGAATAATAATATAGGTTTTATTTTATCTTTAGAAAAACGCGATAATTAAGAAACGACATTTTCCTGGTTTGAAAGTAGCCTACCAATAAATATTTACCCAGTTCGTGATACTTTATGGACCGTTACATTAGTGATAAAATCCGAGGTAAAGTCCCGTTTTGAGTTTTATGTTATCAAATAAATAGGCATTGCAGTCGGACAAAACAACGTTTTATTAAATACGAACGTACCTACACGCCATATAACAACCAAATAGTTATAGATTTAATTACATCCCATTTTAATAACGTTAATGTTATATTCTAACTCAGCGAATGGTTTAATGTAACCATGAAATTAAAACGCTAAGACCTCCCGCGTACTGGGGCGTCAACGTTGACGCATAATTTTTTTTTCCAAAACAAAACCTACTGTATTGACACATCGAAAAAGTTCATTCTACAACGAACTAAAGCGCGAGCGAATTTTGACGCGTGGAGGCGTGGCGTTTACGACAGAAATATAATCTTTAAGTACTGATGTATGTGTTGAAACAGAGTTCGTCCCACTCCTCCGATAAAGCTGTAAAGGCCACCTCACGGCCAACAGCGTAGTTAATTCAAAACAAAAAGAAAAAAAAAGAACAGAGTTCGTTTTGGTATTGGCAAATAGGTATATTGACGCGCGAGCGTTCACGCCCCAGCGTGCGGGGGGCTTAATACCTTTTTAGGCTTCAACAATAAGTACTACGGCCAGACCATTGTAAGTAATAAACAACGTACCTCAATAGTAAATATCAGTCAAGAAAACACATATTATGCACGTTGCGTCATAACGAACGGACGTATCTGCTAGGCAAGTAGGTAGATTATACGAATTCTATGAAGCATAAAATGTTGACGTCAACCGATTGTGCAAACTAAAAATTGCTGGAAATCGCACAGCGATCTGTTAATTATTTTATCAGTTCCAGGTAACTGAACAGTGAAGTGCAAACTGCAATAACAGTTCCATTAAATGCGATAAGTTTATGTCGGATAGGTTTTTCATAATACCTAAAGAGTATTAAAATAGGTAACTAAAGTAAGAAAAAGAATTTGAATGTTTATAAGGTATTGATAGCAGAATCAAAAAATCTTAAGTAGGTGTAATTAAATTAGCTTAGGTCCTCATTTGCAATGAATAAAGTAATTGCACGTTATAAGTGTTACGCAGTGGTAGCCTCGTGGGCAAGAACGCCCGCCTTGAACGTAAGGGGTGCAAGTTCAAACCCCAGGCCTCTGACATAATTCTCATGTGCGAATGTCATTTTCAACAATGATTACCACTTGCTGAACGGTAAAGGAAAAATCGTGAGGAAACCTGCACATCTATAGAAAGGCGTGTGAAGTTCACCAACCCGCACTGGGCCAGCGTGGTGGACTATGGCCTAAATCTCCCTCGTATTAAGGGGGAATGTATAATGGCAATAGGCTCGCCCCCTATTACATTGGGATCAAAATACGTCGGCGAAGTGTGGGCGCACTACAGTGCACCTCTGCCTACCCCTTCGGGGAATACAGGCGTGATGATGTATTTTTTATTTTTTATAAAGTTATTTAGGTGTTTATCTCTGTGTTAAATTATTCAAATTCAGTCGAGTTATACTTGTCGAGTAATACGTCAATGTACTAATATTTATAGTTTGCTACTCGTTGAAAAATCACAGTCCGTCAGTTTATCTGAAAATTAGCCTTTAGTTAGGTACTTCTCTAATTTAGTTTATTACGCAGTTTCGTTTAGATTTAGTTTCTTTTTTCGTTTTAAATACCTAATTTAGCTATATTTTGGGTACATTTTAACCTCTCTTTTCTGCTTCGCAAACCTATTTCAGCAGAATACGAACCATACAATAGCTCATATATTGAAAGCCATCTAGCCGTTTAGGCTACAGAAAGAAAGAAAGCTATGGACTACAACGCGCAAAACAAAATCCTCCTTCTGGGTCAATTCTTCAACATGTGACGATATTTTTTATCCGATCATAAAAATTATCGTCACACGTGAAGAATTGCTCCGTTTTCAACATAATATTATGAAATGTGATAAAAAAATTGATATTTTAGAAGAACCATTTCACTAAATTCTAGACGCGATGTGACGATAGCATTATAATTATAATTTCAGTGCTTATGCGGTGGAAGTACCTATATGGAGTTGAAAGGGGGGTGGTAAGGTGCGGCGTGGACTAGTGTATAGCCGGGTAGACAGGGGTCGGGTGTACTATCGGTCGCGACACCAGCCTACGTCACTTACGGGCGCCACGTGGGCGATCAATAATGACGTCGTAGTGGAGGGCGGGGGACGCGTTGCGGGCGCAAGGGAGGCTGCGCGCGCACCACCACTAGGTATTTGTACTACCAGCGAGCGACCTACTTACGATTACGTTTCACGTTCCGTCTACATAACTCGATCGAAGTCTACAATGGGGGTGGAGCAAGAAGAGAAGCACGAAGGCACCTAGGTACCTGCTACCTACCTATCTATATAGCGTAGCATGTTACTGGGCAACATCATCTACAAGTATGCTTAAATAGATAAAATTTTAATTCCTCAATTTCGATTTTCTGAGATTTCTTCTCAAATGATTATCATCCCCAATAGCTGGACCTATTAAGTACAGCATACCTAACAAACTATATTTAACACTAGCTGTGCCCGCGGTTCCGCCCGCGCTTCTGGTTATTGTGTTATATAACCTACCTAGCCTTCCTCGATAAATGGACTATTCAACATGAAAAGATTTTTTCAATTCGAACCAGTTCCTGAGATTAGCGCGTTCAACCAAACAAACTCTTCAGCTTTATAATATTATAAATAAATATATAATATATATAGTACTTATAGATATAACCTTACTGGTACCAAACGACATCTGTGACACTAGCACACGTTTCTTTGGGTATTTATTATTTAATAATGTGTACTTATATCAATCAAAAATGATAATTAAATAATATTTAAGTACACCTCCTTATAATGAAACTGACAACATTCACAGTTGCTAACTTCCTTCATTGCGATCAATGTAATAATGTGAACTTTACTTGCTTTCTTCTTTCAAACTTACATTAGGTATGCTAAAGTAACGGTAAAACTAGGTTTCGGTTACGTCACTCTTCTTTATGATATTGTATGTAATGTTTATCAAACAAGAGCAGTGACGAGAAACAACCTGACAAACAACCAGTAGCCGTGGCCTACTTGCATTGGGACAGGCTCACTGTCAGCAATCATTTACATGTCATCTAGAATACAGACCACGTGGACCAGACACGTCAGAGTACAAACTATTAAAATGGATATGGATTTCCTTAAAGTCGCTTAGCTACGACGAAATGCGATTACTCATTGGCGTTTAATACCAAACATCAAAGTTCAAAGTTCGCATAGTATGTAAGGCTTGCGCTATGTAAGGAATTTATATTATATCATCAACGTAAATGAGTACATTACGTAAGCAGAGCGTATCGTAGACACTGCAATGGCGACTTGCACAGCCGTCTGGCGCGCTGCGTGCGCACAGCCTCAGGTTTGGACGCTTGATCAATAAACGAGACCCAAACAAACGGGCGCTGCGGCAGCGTGGGCAACTGACCTACTTACCACCAACCGAACCGGATGCAGCAATGTTACGTCGCTCAACTTGCCGCCTGCATGACCGATCAATAAATAGTCTATCTATTCAATCAATTGCACACGAAGGAACACTGAAACGACGACCTTTCTGAAGGCCTTGGACATCAATGATCATAATGGATATTTCTAAATTGTCGCACTATTTTTTTAAAATAAACACCATATAATGACTGTCTAGTGGGACACACAGCATCTAACAATCTAAAAATGGACACCATACTAAATGCTTGCGACACGCCATCACCATACTAATAAGTAAGTATGTATCTTTAGCTTGAAGAGTTATATATTCCTAAGATATTTTAGTTTGTTTTCGTTTTCCTTATATGCAATTTAACAGGAAAATATAAGTTTAGGGGGAAATTCATGCATTATTGATGTAAATATGAATCCATCCTTGTAATGCACATACCATGATTGTTGAGGCTGGTTATTTTTAACCGGCTTCAAAAAGAAGGAGTTTCTGAATTCGATCCGTATGTTTTTTTAATGTATGTTACAGCATATCTCCGGCGTTCGTTCAAGGTTGGTTCCATTTTCAAAATATCATCAGAAATCAACAACTCCCTTAGGGGTGAAATGAGCGGTTGAAGGTCACGCAATTTAAAAAAATATGTTTTGTAAACACTTGAAACTTAGTATAACGAGGAATGAAAAGCTATTTGACTTAAGCGACACTTTTGGGCGATATTGACATATATACATATTTGAAAACATACGGGTCGAATTGTGACCCTCCTCATTTTTGAAGTCGGTTAAAAATAAATTCATATACTGAACATAACGGAGGGTTACAGGCTTGTTAAATCCATTATGAATCACATTGTATAACCAAGCAGGTACTTGAATGTTATTTATAAATTCAGTAGATAGGCAACCTAACCACACTAAATATTTACCCACACAACGATAAGAGACGTAATCGCGCATAGTTGCGTTGAATGTTTTAAAAATAGAGCGGTGTAAAGTGCGAGACGGTGTTAGCAAAGGTTGTCGTATTATTACCACATTCTAATTTGGGGGACCCAAACAAACCATCGCGAGCAGGTGACCTAGATACCGGCTGCGTCTGCCCTGGCCGGGCAAGAGATACGGGCGTGATTCATAGAGGAACGCGCGCCGTGTCGCCCGCCCGCATCTACTCACACACACACCCACCACTGCTCGATCAATTCCGGTCATCATTTTGGCAAACAACAAAATATTCCAAGCAATAAGAATAACATGACAGACTAGTTTCTAAGTAGATATTTAATTTTTAAAAATCATGCTGACAGCGACCCTTAGATCATGTAAGAATATTCTACGTAATTTAGTCGATTACGATGTATTCACAGCATGATTACATTAGGTTTTTCATACTTATACCTATTATACAATATTTACTTAGTTGTATCTTGTGGCGCCACAGCGGGCATAAAGCCGTAACAAACGTGGGTTTGTTTTACTCATCTGACCCAGTTTTCCGGCGCAGTCGCAGCTCCACGGAACTGCATACGAAAGCATTTTTAGCCACAACAGCATATCTCCCTTCGCCCCTTCCCTCGGTTGTAGATTCAATCAATAACTTGCATTCATGCCGACTACCCAGTGATTGTTTACTAATTTGTATTGCATTATATACGTTTTGGTACTGGTTTAAGATTTCAGATTGGCTTACTACTTTTCTGTCCATTGCTTATCTTAAAACTATTTTTCCGATGTATTCATATTTATTTTATTTCCTTAAAATATTTCCAGTAAATCTCTAGTTAGTAGTCCTTTTTAAAAATGCTGAAATTTATTTATCTTGTACAAAACCTTATCTGTATGGAATGTAACAAACAACACAATTACAGGTCGAATGTACCCATTGCGCAGGTGATGTGAAAAATGCAGAGCTGCGACCTTAGCCCAGATGCAAGCGACAGCGCGGCGAGACGCGCGACCACTAGGCGGCTGCGTGAAGCCCCACCAGTAAAGGTGACACCATTTCGCAAGAGCCCACTGTGGGTTCTCTTGATTGACACATGTTGCGGTTGTTTTGAATTCTGCAGACAGCAGTGACTGCACACATTGGAACTTCAAACACTATCATTTGACATCATGACGTATTGATTAACAAGAATGTTGCACTCTAGTTGCAACACAATACGATTAGGATTTAACAACTTATTTGTAGCTATTAAGTAAGTACTTATCAAGAATAGGAAAAACACATTACGAGGAAAACTAAAGGGAAATCACATTAGTTCTTTACCCTCAACACGAGTAGGTAAGCACATTAATAGTTGTTTACAAATAAATTTATTTATAGAAATAGATTACTCACTTCGTTGGGTTTTTCTAAGGAAACTAAGGGCATGCAATTAGATAGTAGCAGTAACTGAGGATAAAAATAAACACGGTGAAGGTAAAGTACCTGATTGAATGTAATAAGGATGATGCGCGAGTCGTAGCTAAACTTATGTATATTATACAACGCAGTACGACCAAGATTTCTCTTTCTATTTGAATGACGGCGTCTGCGCCGAGCAATCTATATACGTACAAAAACCGGAACTAGACACCAAATCAAAACTGATAGGTAAGAACTTAGACCGTGTCATAAATGGCAAGCATTACCCTAAATAAATACTTTTGTTATGTAGATTGTATTGGTATCTGCCTGTCTTCTATATTTCACCTAAGTTGCCAATCGACGTTAAAGCGAGGTCCAAAGTGGGGTCCTAACTTACATGGTTTGCATGCTAAATTAGAAATTGGTAGGTAAGTAGTTAATTTAATAACCATTAATCGTTTTATAACGTTTAAAAACATCAAACGGTTACTCTCACAATACGACGCGAAAGAGAGAGTACTGTAACCTCGTTGCTGCAATAATTTGTTTTGTAAAAACAGTGCCTCCGGCAAGGCTGTCGACAAGCGCCGCCCCACCACCGTGCGCAACCACAGCCTCCGTGCACCCGGATCCAACCAACTGGCCACATTCTGCTCAATAATTATTGTATTTTATTTCGTTGAACAATAACAACAAATACTTGACTTGAATTTTAAAATATATAATCTCAATAATTATGTATATGGATAGATACTTAAACAGAGAGCATAATTCGCCTTCAAAACAACTTACTGTGAATAGCGAAGCTGAATGACAAAAAACGTACCTAACAGGAAAATTGTTTACTGCTAGCTAAATAATGTAATGATCATCGCCGAGTTCAAATAGAGGATGTGCGTCATTACAACAACTAAATTCAAGTATCTACAAGTAGGTTCTCTTAACAGTTACAATTAACGGTTCTTATTTAAACTGTTGTTCCTAATTATTTTCGACCGTGACGTGTAATTGGTACTTGTTTACTCAGTAGGTAGAAAGTTATGAGCCATTTACAGTGGCATTGAACAGTATGTACTTTTATACTGAAAAATGGCGTTGGACATGATTCGTAGGGTGTTTGAATTTCTATAATTTATGGCATAGAAAATTAAGGTGATCTAGTTTGCGATTCATGCCTGTAGTACTTATGTGGAGCGAAATCAAAAATGTTGCGACATTGCTTTATATATCAAATAATACACATCCGCATAAACAATACAACAGAATGAACCAGAAATATCTGCAATATGTAGGATGCAGAAACCAAGGTTCCATTGCCGTCAAAACACATTACGTAATTCACTCGTAGGTATTTTGTTACTGCAGTGTACTCATATTGCTTTGAAGTCGTTACATTGTTACTTAAGAGTGGGTAAAGTTTCAGTTACAATAACTAGATAATTCTGACAGATTTAAGCAGTAGATTAGGTATGGTAAGAAAATATGCTTTGTTTGTTGTATGTTGTCTAGAATAAAATAATTGTGCTTGACTTGTCTTTGGACTAAGCCCGCAAAATATTCCCACTACTGTTACTCCTGTGAGCCTGAATCTACAGCCGTATCCAAAGCCAGCCAGCAGTTGACGCACGACTAGTCTTGAAGGAAAGTTAAACCTTATCTTGGTACCTACACGAATTTAATCGAAAGAAATGGTAAGAGTTGGTATAATAATTGTACCTACCCATTATTTACAGACTGCGTCTGTTACCGTTACGGCATACTTGGCGTCAGAACAAACTTTAATAGGTATGTACCGTTATATACTAAATTGACAATACCCAAGACCATTCCATTGTTACGTGACAGAGCTTATACGTGTTTATCACATAACTAAGACTATTTCCTGGAAAACTTTGGCTTGTTGTAAATGGTAAACACAGCCCAGATGCAAAATGCAATAAACAAGTATGCGGTAATGCCTTAATCTCAGACCGACAATGTGTTGTTCTGTTGGTGAGTAGTCTCAGGTTTCTAGTCTATATATAGTTATTATGTACTGTTTGCATTACAAGGTAATTTCCGGCTGGGTAATTATTGTGATGGCGACGAGACATGGCATTCACGCAGACGCGGGACAGTCACGTTGCGTTTGTTTGTAAACATCTCTATTGGTTGGTGAAGGTTGGTTTGTTTGCAACAACAAACGAGTTTCACTTTACCAAAATGTGCGTTTGTAACTGACTTCCAAAAGGAGGAGGTTTCTCAATTCGACCGATTTTTTTTTTAAATTTTTGCTAGTTAGGTAAATACCGATTCGTATACAATAGTTTTAAAGCACAGTACATTTAAACACAGTACACAGCACAGTACATTTAAAGCGTTCATAAGACAAATTAGTTACCATTGTATACCGAAAACATTGTGCAGTGTACTTTAAGGATAAAATACGAGGTATTATACTAACGTTGTATAGTAATATTATCATAATACATGTGATTGAGGATAACAGTACTAATTGGTGGATCTTTTTTTACGTAAAAACCAGATGACGTGTTTTAAATGTGCAATCCATATTCCGCTCCACAGACCAGATACGGTCTGTGTTCCGCTCCAATGACAGCCAGCCAGCCTTCAACATGGCTGCCTAGACGCGTGAATCAAATCCCACTACCCACTACCGATATTTACATTATTGTGTATTGACGCAACTTTAGTACAACCTATGTACGTACAATACAACTATTGTCGCTGAAAACCTTTGTCACTTGTTAAACAATAACACTTATAGGTACTAATGGATCCGTGTTTATGCTATGATAATCTAGAACGTAGTTGCGATACCATAAATGGTTCCATTCCTCACTTACCTCGTTTCGTAATCACGAGCGGGTTAGGTCGGTACGACGCGCCTTAACCTAGTTGCGGGCGCCCTTGGTTGCCATCTGTTCATGTACTGTTTCCTGGAAAGAACGGAATTAGATATTAGTAAGTCGTAGTACATAAATAAGTAAGATACAATTTATTATCATTGATGAATACATAATTATGTAACGTATTTTATTATATACGTACTAAACTATCTATTAAAGACGTAATGTATGTATGTGTAATCAGAATCAGGTTTTTTTTATTCATGTAAACCAATACAGGCTTATGAATCGTCAATAAATAATAATAATATGTATTCAACTGCCGTACAATCAGCGAAGAAACGCAACGAGATAAAATATAAGTCCTATGGCCCCTTATAATTTTAGGGTTACAGGGGGGATTTTAACACCGGCCATTCAATCCCACTAGCGTCCGCTAACGATTCAACGTTTGTAATATCAAGAAAGAGTGTACAGTATTAAATTCTCCGTAGCGTAAGAAACATTTGGCGATTGCACGGTAAATGTCTCAAGACCGAGATATTCAATCAATACTTCGTACTGTACCCTTGCTTAATATGGAGCCGAAACGTAAACACTCACCTAGGATTACATGCACGAGATAAGAGTCGTGAAAGCGTGGAGCGGGCTATGGTTTGACTTCTGCCTCGCGGACCGTGTATCAGACATTGGAATTTGTAGGTCTAGGCAGTACTCGGATCTCGAGAAATTGATAATCGAACAGAAATTGATAAGACGAGGTAACGATAGATGACGGCGACATAGGGAACGAGGAACATGTGAGATATTCAGTGAGATGATCCGATCATATCAGGAATGTAGCAAAGTCATACCCTACCAGCCTAGCATAGGAATGGCCTGATAGCTGAGGCTTATACTCGGCAATAGAGCCGAGTATAGGCTGAAATAAGGTAAAGAGCAGTCCTGTCCTATAAATTTTATACTCAAACCAGCGTTGCCAGACGTCCCGATTTTTAAATCAAAATTAATTGTCCCGCGCGACAGGCGCAGTCCCGATTTTCGGAGATAACTCGACCATGCACGCACAGTCAGTTTAGATCACTGTTTTTTTTATTCTGAAGACGAATAAGACTCAACTATTTAACGATAGGGTAAATCTGATTTAAAATATTATATTTTTTCGTAATTTTAATTCAATTAAAAAGATAAATATTTGAAAACTTCTGATTATATAGGTACGTTTTTTTACTACGTCCCGCTTTCGACGAAAGAATCCGGCTGTTTTCACTCGAGAGATCCAAAATCCCGACGTGGCAAAAAAAAAACCGGCAACGCTGACTCTAACCTACCTATTTACCTAAATTGAAACGTTTATTTTTATTTTGCTAGAAAACTAGAAATCGGTAAGAACTAGATAGGCATTGAGCAGATAGGCACCTCTAATACATCATACCTACCCAAAGACGAAATAAATTTAAATTATTGATAAACAAATGACATTGACTTGACAAGATTAGATTTCAAGGCCGCCTTGTCTAGTTATTTGTAGGTGGTAGATTGTAAGTACCTATGTCAAATAAAAGTTGGGTTATGATGTGGCATATTATCAGGACTATAATAATTCGTCAATACTATGTTAATTAAATATTACTCTATCAGAAAACCAATAATGGATACAAATTATAACAATACCAAATGAAATAATCAGCACTTACTAAATCATCATCCATTGCGAGATTATCACCTCGCTTCTTTGATACATCTCGATACAAGCACAAAATCATAGCACGTACAAGGATTTCTTAAAATTTCACTATTATTCCCACACAAAAAACATCACAACATCTACTGTAAGTAAGTACACGTATGAACGCAATTTAAAAAAAAAAACAATCGGTATTACTATCAGCCATTCAACCCAAATTCGAGCTGAACATGACATCAATTTGCCACTTTAAAATAAACGTTACGCCATCTCGTGACCTTATCATAAAACTAAATATGTACGAGCCGCAAGTCAAAAATTCCAAAGCGGCTGCCATGTAACCGTTTCCCTCCACACACGTACACAATATCTACTTCATAAGTTTTGCCCACCTCCTATCTCGTAACTCTGCCCTTTTGTTGTAGAAAAATCTCAGAAAAAACTAGCTACCTTCTTCATATGAAATGGTGAAATTTGAAAGAATAAGTTGAGGAATGGCTCCACTGCGTTAGCGGGTATTCAGCCAGTGTCAAGTAAATAATAGCAAGAGCAAACTCAATAAATACACGTTATAGGTAAAAATGAGTGATGAACGTGATAAAGATGGCGGATGACAATCCAGGACAAACTAATTTAGGTACTTCATTAGCTAAGCAAAGTTTCACTCTTTATGGAATCTGTTATAATTGGTACTTACAGTAGGCTACAGTAGACTTAGCTTAACCGTGTAGACATAGTAAAACATATATTTCAACTGTCGGATTTCTTCTTCTTCTCTTACGAAATTAGTGAAATGATGATATTATAATGGAATAAGATGAGGAATGGCTCTATCTGCGTTCAGCCAGTGTCAAGTAATTAATAGCAAGGGCAAATTCAATAAATTAACATTATAAATAAAAATGGATGATGACAGTGACAAAAGCAACTATCAGATTTGTCGAGAAAATGACGTCACACCGAGCCATGTCCAGTACAAAAAGCCCGAAGTATAGAAGCATATGTATATTCTAAGCACGAATGCTAGCCGTACTAATATGATAGCGGTGGAGTCGGTACGTGTGTGGAAGTAAACTTTAACCTTTCAGTAAACTCAAAAACTTCTTTTCTACAAAATGATGAAATCCAAATGTGTGAAATGAGAATGAGTAAGTACGCTGCGATTAATGGGTATGCGTATCGGTGAAAGAGTTATGGGAGCTCTTTGACTTTTTAGGGTATCGCTTTAGGTAAAATTGTGATGGCGTCTATAGACTTCTTTGTCTACGGATTAGGTACATATCATAGAGTAGCTAGAGAACACATATCGACTAACTTCATGTCGACTCCACCCTTCGGATGGCTCTGCGGCAATTTTTTTGCCATTTATCTGACATCCGCCATTATAATTAAATTACCTGGATTACCTGTAGTTTAAGGCAACTACATCTACCATTTTTATTTTAAATTTATATTTATGGAATTGGTTGTTCCCATTAATACTGAACACTGGCAGAATACCGACTAATTGCGGTTGCAGTGTAGCCAATTTCTATCATAATCTATTAAACTTCATAAAACAATTCGGATATTCCGTGGTTGCAGCAGGCATAGTAAAGTGATAACGTACACTTTTTAAGGTGTCAGTCTTTTATAACCGAGTACAAGTACTTTTTTTTGTACTTCTTTTAAGTTTTATGTATTTACGAAATTAGTGAAATTTAATGAAATATAATGAGAAATGGCTGGACCTATGCTATTTTGGAACGTAGTACCTTATCGCGCGTTGCGAAAGGGGGCTACACGGAAAAAATTAAGACTTTAACGACACTTTTACATATATGTGTGTGATTTTTATTGTATACATTTATGTAACGATTTCGATGTGTGTGTGTATGTATATGTACAATTTTATTGCTTTTTTTTATTTCAAAAGGAACTTCGTTCCATCCGGGTGTCCCTTGACACCTCTCAAGTTTTTATGACAATGTCGAGTAGTCGGGTGGGCTCATGGTGAGCTTGTACAAAATTTCTGTCAAAAGTGTAGCTTTTGAAACCAAATTAGAAAGTTCTCCGCCATCTTTAATTTACATTTATTGAATTTATTACTGCTTTTAATTACCTATTTGACAGGATTCATCCACCATCTTTAATCCGCAATAATGTGTATTTTTTGAATTTGCCCATGCTATTAATTACTCGACACTGGGTGAAATACCCGATAAATGCAGGTGGAGCCATTCCTCATCTTATTCCATTAAAATATCATCATTTTCCCAATGATATTCTAGTAAACAGATATTAGCGCGCAAAAGTGAAGACTCAAATACGCCCTAATTAGGATGTATTGTATCGAAAGATGAAGTTTTGAATTGAAATGAATCACATCATCCGCCATCTTTATCACTGTCATCATTCATTTTTATTTATTAGGTGTATTTATTGAATTTGTCCTTGCTATTAATTACTTGACATTGGCGAAATACCCGCGCTAGTCGCAGGTGAAGCCATTCCTCATCTTATTCCATTAAATATCACTTCACTTCACTTTTTAAAAAGATATGGCCTCCATCGTATTTATCATCATTTCGCTCATTTCGTAAAATAATAAATAATAAAGGCGCAAGTGACAACACTAGCTATCTCTTTTTTTCTCGTTGATTTTATCAAGCCATCTCTTTTGCACATTTCTACGTGTTGTCAAAATTTAAAATGAATGAAAAGAGTGTATGTGTGCTGCCGCTGTTACGCGGAACACTTTTTAGGGTTCCGTACCTAAAGGGTAAAACGGGAACCCTTTTACTGAGACTTCGCTGTCCGTCCGTCTGTCACCAGGCTGTATCTCATGAACCGTGATAGCTAGAGTTGAAATTTTCACAGATGATGTATTTCTGTTGCCGCTATAACAAATACTAAAATATAGAATAAAATAAATATTTAAGGGGGCTCCCATACAACTAACGTGATTTTTTTGCCTTTTTTATAGATAATGGTACGGAACCCTTTGTGCGCGAGTCCGACTCGCACTTGGCCGGTTTTTATTTCGGTTGTTTTGTGCGTGCATAACATATCTGTTTACTAGAATATCATTGCATTTCCCTCATTTCGTAAAAAAATAAGAATTACTTGAATGGCAGAATGTCTGCAAATTGCGGACACAGCTATCCCTAATCTTAGTCGATATTTAATTTGATTAAGGGTAAAACGGGAACAACAAACGTAATTTTTTTGCCGTTTTTAAAGATAATGGTACGGAACCCTTCGTGCGCGAGTCCGACTCGCACTTGGTCAGTTTTTATTTTATAGAGCATACATTTAAAATGTTAAAACTAGATATCAAGGTCGTGGGTCGATATTTCAATATATTCCTATATTCATGAAATCCATATATATTAGTCTATTTCAAGGCGACTAGTCATTACCGTTCATGGTAAGGTTCCGTGAGCTCTCAAACTCTCAGCTCATATGACGGGATTGTAACTCAAAAACTCTTCTCTTCTATAGGAACTCTAGTGTGGCTCTCCTTAACGCCACTAATGGTCTTAAGACTACCAGTACTTTAAAAAAAAAAACTCACATACAATTATACATTTATTATTCTGAATTTAATACTGTATTACATAGAAGAAATGCACTTCTTAGAAACATTCAGAAGACTTCCCTTTGGGACAGTTTTATATAAGGAGTCTCTCCATGTATTTCACAAATTGGATAATTATATCGCTTTGCTTGTGATACATACATAATAGAATTAATATTTATGAAGATCTGCATTGCCACATACTTAAAAATCTATGTATATTTTTCACCAACTCTTCCAATTTTCAAAACTAAACTCTTAAATAGTAAAGCATAAAAGTACGATTGCCTATGAGATATCAGTTGGATTAATAAAATTTTGCAAAATAACAACAAATAATATACTATCGTTAGTTCTTATACTGCCGCTGCCACATAATTTGTCAACAACATTTTCCATCACAAAGAAAAACTAGAAATCAATGAACAAAACCAAAATGAACATTCAATTTTATCAATTCGGTGACCGCATAGAAAGGCATTGTGACTCATATCCAACATAGTGAAAACTCATTTTTTTTGAGAAAACACAGCAAAAGAAGAAATACTACCAATACGGACATCATAATTCATTCAGTCAAAGTGGAACAGTATAAAATATTTATTAATAAGAAATAATCAGTCTTTGTTTAGAGAAAACATTTCGTCAAAACGTGTTCTGCACGCCTTGATATATTATCACAATACAATATGTCAGATATGATGTCATCCCTTCTCATGGACGTAACTAGTTGCTACGCTACTTAGTGTTATTATCACAGTTGTTTAGTAGAGGTGGGTGCAGTACTTTGTACATAATAATACAGGAGCTACCTGCGATCCGCGACCATACCGGGCACGACACCGACACACGATGAATCTACAATACGCACATAATGCCTAGCCTTCCGTTCTACCTCCGCCACCATTACTACTTTCAATAAATAGTTAACAAAAAATAACGACCTTCGTTAACAGGCTAGCATGAAGATATCATCTTTAAGACGAAATTATGCACATACACATCCTTAGTCTTCTCTTATAATGTACATAAATAACAAAGCGAGTCTCACATCATAAAGCGTCACTAATGCGAGACTCCCAAACACGTTGTTCACCCCTGATCGTTTACTAGACCCGTCGCTATTACATCGTACCCCGGGATGTACTGTAAAACGGGGCTCTTCCTATAGATAATAACGTTTACGTCCCTTTGAACTGGTTCATTTTCGTCACCTAACGGTAAACGGAAAACTAAATTGAATAACAATAAATTATTAAATCTTACACCTATCATAATTATTATATATCTGTGAACGACTTGCAAGCTTTGTTGTCACAAATATTCATGAAATTCGTTCAAGTAGTCAAAAAATATATTTTCGTCTAGTAGACATATTCCAAACACAGGAAGTGTTCTTATGTATTAACAATTGACCAACGCAACGACAGGGTATATAGTAAGTAATGAAATATCACAGATTTTCCTAATCTTTGGACAGTAAAGGGCGTCTAAATAATAATACATCATAACTGCTTTCAGTATTTGTACCTATTGACTTCCTTATTAATAGTCATTAGAGAACCCGTTTACGTACAAAGAAACTTCAGCAAGTCACTAGAGAAACTGTAAATTATAAAAATAATCAAAAATTAAGAAGAAACCACCTATGACGTTAGGAAAGTAATTGTGTTTGATTGTTGTTTATCACGCTCAAATACTAAGTTAAATGCATGTTATATACACACCTACACTTTTGAATGGTAAAATGAGTTTATATTCAAAGCCCAACTTCGTCGTAGGTCAAATTGACAAGATAATTAGTATCCCTAGGCATAATATTCAAGTATATAAAGATCTAATCTTTTCAATAAAAAAAAGCTTGATATCAGTGAGTGAAATGTCATCAACATCATCCTACATAAGAAAAATATTCACAATTTTATCTGGCAATACAGATTGTTACTATGAAGTATATCAAAAGCATTCTTTTAACGCGTTTTTAGTATTTAATTTTCTAATACTAAGTTGTCCCACTTTTCACTGGATCAATCGTTTATAATAAAATTAATTTATATAAAATATGTATTTCAGATATTTATGTTTTAACATCCCCCCCTCCCCCAACCCTACAATTTCACTCATCTTCTATATGTTTCGTGCATTTCGTACATCATACAGACATTTTAAAGAAAACGAAAGGCACCCATCATTACATAAGTGGGTACCCACACAAACTACTCTAACAAATATAATGATTACGATCTAATGCGGAACTGTCGTATTTTCCTACAAAGTTCCACCATTCTAGTGGAAATATTTATGTTCTCTGTTGGCTATTTTAATGTATAATTATTAGAAAAAATTCACTACAATGGTGACATTATATAACCTTCCCTATAAAGTGAAAACACAGATATACAAGAATCTTAACCATGCCTCTTATTTGGTAGGGAACCAGTAGGTAGACAGGTTGTGTGCATATCTTGTCTTGTCATTTAGCCAACAGAGAAAAAACCTTATAAACCTAACACACATTATCTTTAATGCAACTAATGGATCTGAAAGATAATTCACAAAGTATTTGAGTGCACTGACAACCATGCCATCAATATCTAAAGTGACACATTCATTTGTTAATATTACTTTGAATATCATAGAATAATATTGTTCACACCAAACACATAATTTGTAAGCCTTCATTCAGATCTAACAAAAAAAAACGGAAATTACGTAATAAAATTAATAATAGTCATATGACTTCACACTCCGCACTATCAATATAATATTTATGATGGTTTAAGTGCCATCCGAGAAATCAATGTAAGGAAATCTCTCGCACATACAAAACAAATTTACGATGACGCTCGCTCTATGTTAGCGTCTTAATACATATAGGTAATTTATAGATAAGGGATGTAATGCGGTGTGTTCAGTGAGAATCTATTGCTGCACTGGAGCCGCGTAGAGCAGCGGGCCGGGGGGCAGGTGCGCGTACGGCACCCCCGCGCCCACGCCCGCCTGGTAACCGCACGGCCCGCCGCCGCCAACCCCACCGCCATAGAACTTGCCGCCTGATCAGGAACATTCGTCAGTACCAATATCGAGTTTCAGATTTAAAACTGAATACAAAAGCTGGGGCAGTGTTGGTTTTGGGTATAGCATTAAAGTCAGTTATAATCAGAGATCGGAATAGGTAGACTATATTTACTTAAACTCCGAGGAGGAAAGTAACAGAGTGGGTAATACCTCATCAAGAATCCCAAAATAATTATAACGAATGCCGGTATTTTAAAACTCACGAATTATTGATTGAACTTTATTTATAATAACAAAAAAATAAATCTATGATTTGAAAAACAAATAACTTTTCAGAGTTAACCAGTAAAACTATCAAATTCTTGAATTTGACACAATTTTAGTATGGAACCCTAAAAAACCGTAAATGATTCTTTAAATCAATAATTTGTAACTATAAATAAAGTCTAATGAATAATTCGTCAGTTTTAAATACCGGGATTAAAACGTCATTATGATTAGACTGGGATTTTTGAAGAGGTATTCACTCTTGTTACTTCCTTGCTCGAAGTTAAGGTAAATATTATTTAGTCTATCCATTCCGATCTCTGGTTATAATATCATATGGATATGAGTATCACATCTCAAATAATATTTTTAAGTTAGGTATAATTAACATCACTCACCAAGCATCTCCTGATGATGAGGATGCATTTGTGGGTAGTGTGGTGGCGTGGCAAAGTGCGGCGGTGGCGAACCGTATGACGAGCCGGTACCGTTTGACTTATTTCCGCCATTGTTAGTGTTGCGGAACTGTTGCCCGCCATTGCGAAGATCTAAAACATGATACAATATAAAATATAGATACAGCTAACCCCCATATTTTATAGACAGATCATAATTTACTATAAAGTTGGGGTATGTTTTATGATAAATGCTTAAATACTCACTGTTAAAGGTCCGCTGCTGGCCATATCCATTCTGATTGTTGTATCCATTCTGATATCCAGGGTTGTATCCACCTTGGTAACTACCCATGGACTCAAACACATTGGGGCTAGGGAAAGGTACTTGCTTCTGGTAGTTCTGCCTGTAACCCTGATTTCCTTGATTTTGGTTGGAGAACCGAGGTGCTTGCTGATTGCCAGGACGATTTTGGTAAGTGTTCTGATTATCCTCATGGCTGGTATTAGCCATCTTATTATTCCACTGGTTTGATTGATTCTGCTGTCGCGGCGAGCTAGAACCACTATTGTTTTCCTTGCGTTGTTGCCAGCGATTGCGACCTATAAATAACAATACATTTTATTACTCTAAATAAAACAATTACTAAAATGTAACAAAAATGTGACAAGGTATATTAAATAATTACCAGAATTATTGTTGTTGTTCCTCCCCATGTCACTCAGTTTAGCTGGGGGATTCTGTCCAGTTTCACGAAGCACCGCAAGCAGACCGCGAGCTTGACGAGCATCACCACTGGTGAAGTATGTGTATGCAGTTCCAGACTGTTGGCACCTACCAGTGCGACCTTGCAATAACAAATTAATAGTTCAGTACAATAGTTCTTTTACATATTGTTAATGACTTATGTTATAAATAGGCTTACCAATCCTGTGGATGTAGTCTTCAGATGAATTAGGATAATCAAAGTTCACAACAAACTTGACATCTTCGACATCGAGACCGCGGGCTGCCACGTCGGTAGCAATGAGAATAGTGGTCGCTCCATTCCTGAACTCAGTGAGCACCGCATCGCGTTCTGGTTGAGACTTGTCGCCGTGAATAGCGAGAGCCTTGTGTCCATTGCGTCGAACCGCACGTGCTATATCGTCCACCTGCAAGTAGTATTAATTTATGAAATAATAATGTTCATATAAAATTATAACAAACACTATAAATAGTGAATTACCTTCTTCTTGGTCTCTACAAACACGATGACCTTATTCTCTCTCTCTAAAGAAATTTCCTTCAGCAAGTTTGTAAGCTTAGCTTCTTTCTCATGTTCCTCACAAACCTCAATTATTTGTTTGATATTGTTATTGGCAGACAAATTCAAAGAACCAATGTTTACTTTTATATAATCATTAAGGAAATCTTCAGCAAGGGCTTGGATCTCCTTGGGCCATGTAGCAGACCACATCAAAACTTGACGATCTGGGCGTATTTGTTCAATTATCTTACGGATCTGAGGTTCAAAGCCCATATCCAGCATCCTGTCTGCTTCATCCAATACCAAATAAGTGCATCGCCGTAAGTTCGTAGTACCGCGTTCTAAGAAGTCGATCAATCGGCCAGGAGTAGCAATAACAATCTCCACACCCCTCTCCAAATCTCTAGCTTGTGGCCCTTTAGGTGACCCACCAAACAGGCAAGTGTTTCTGATGCAACCATGAGCACTGTAGCTCTGTGCAACTGATTGAATTTGCTGGGCTAATTCTCTGGTAGGGGCCAGAATCAGGGCGATGGGGCCGTCGCCGCGATTAATGCGCTGTTGGTGTACAATATGAACAGACGCAGGTAGCATATATGCGAGGGTTTTACCGGAACCAGTTGAAGCAATGCCAACCATGTCACGTCCTGACAGAGCAATTGGCCAACCTTGAGCCTGTATGCCAGTCGGCTCAGACCAACCCTGCTCCTTGATAGTATTCATAACATGATCAGGGAAATTGCCTTCATCAAAAACTTGATTAGGACGAGGAACGTTATTTCCACTGACAGTGATTTCCTTGGACAAGCGGAAGTCCTGCACCTCTTCATCAGTTCGTGCTTCCACATCAGCATGGGGTTTGTAGAAGTCCTTTTGGATTGGCTCAAGTGAAGTCAAATCCCACATTGGCTTCATGAGGTTGTCACCGGGATGCTTTGTTTTCTTGTTACGTTGCTTATTACGGTCATTGAAATCAATAGGCTGCTGAGCCATGTTAGGATTGAACATTTTTTTATAGTTCTGTTGACCATCATGTCCATTTTGATTACTGAAATTTTTGGGTCCATAGTTATTTTTAGGAAAACCCTGCTGCTGTGGCTTGGGTCCACCAAAATCATTTTTTCCATTATAAAATTGCATGTTCCCTGCTCCAGAGGCTTTATCTGCGTCATAATCATTTTTCTTGAAAGGAGGGTTATTGTAGTTATTTTTTGGTTTATAATCCTTTGGTCCTCCAAAATCACCTCCTGTCTCATTTTTGTTGTTAAAATCATTTCTCATTCCATTGAAATCATTTCTTGGGCGAAAATTTTTGTTGGGCATGTTGTTCCTTGGCCCAAATTTTGGTCCTCCAAAATCATGGAGTCCATTGAAGAAAGGAATTTTACCGAATTGTTCATTCCGGTCTGGTCGTGGTCTGAAACTGGAAATAATTAAAATACATGCCCTTTAAAAATATAACAAATCCATCCTATATTAGCCTAACTTTTTAATGTCTCTTGAACCAGTAGAACTCCACAGAATTTAAACTATTGATTTCCTTATGCTATGAGATGAATCCTTAACCTGTGCGAAAGTTAACATATAAGTTGGGAACAGAAAATGCTTTTAATTAATAGCAGGTTAAGGACTAACTAAGTGTGTGTATATGTGTCTAGATAAGAACATAGTCACTTAAATCTGAATTACATATTTCATTGAACTCTTTAGTTCACTCAGTCATCAGGCCTATAATGTTAAAAGAAAATATGAAGAGCCAATTTCCACATAACCAATAAGACAAAATAATACCTATGTAACCTCGTCAGTCTATGTCTGCTCGTTTGTCTCCCTATCTCATAAAAAAAAAACCTACTTATTTAAAATAATAAATTTTCTTCACCTGTCTACCTACACGAAAAAAACTTATAAGAAAAATGTTTGACATTGATCAGTGTTGTCACATTCAACTAACTTTATCGTTGTCCTTGTCATTCTCGTAAAGTAAGAACAAGACAGCAATATTTAATGCTACCTTATTTCCTTATTCAAATTTAATACAGTCTTAGTTCTTATAACTACAAAATCCGCATCATTGTAGGGATGTTGATAATCACTCTATACTATTTATATCTACACGAAAGAGAAAGCGAGAAAATCAGTAGGTATACTAGACGAAGGTTGAAGAGGGCAGGTTGGCACTGCATTTTATCCACGCAAGGCAATTAAATTTCATAAATACTCATGTATTACCAGACGTCCGTTATCAAAATCAATACGCAACAAAGAGTAAACATATTGGTAGTGAAGGAGTGGGATAGGTGGGCGCGCAGGTATTGATTTTTTTAAAGGTGCGTTAATTATCAGCTGAGCAGAATGAATGCACTACACAAAATGGCCGCTGTGATGTGCGAATTTCAGATGTACATATTATGCATACATGGAGATAACACCAACGCTAAACATATGCTTACATTGGATGTTGATTGTGGAATCCGTTGTACTGCATTCTGATGCGTTATTAACGTTTTCTTTGGAACCGTAAGGTGGTGATCGCTCGAGTTGGTATCTGGAACGAGATGTTGAACAATGTGTTACAAGTAATCCAGAGCGCGGTAAACAGATTTACTTAAAGAGTTCAGAATATTGAGCAAACAATCAACAACTTACCTCTCGGTTAGAGAGAATATGGAAATTTTAGAAATTCGTCATCCACTAACGACCCTGCACAGACCCGGCGAACGAACAACTCGATAATGGCTGCCAAAATGGCTGCCAACCAGCGAACCAACCGGAAATCAGTGTTGCCCAATAGTTATCCTGTATACCCCACAAAATTCAAACCTTAAAAAAATATCTCCAAAAGAGCCCACGAGAAATTTAACTAACCGGCCAATTTCGTATCAGATCATGCATAAAATTTTTCTAACAGTACTCACAATGAGCTTGCATTTCATAGTATAAGAAAATCAAAAGTATTGATATGGCCGTCGGAAAAAAATCGCTCAGTCGGACAATAACATTTTTCGTAAAAATGGTTATGTATTTAGTGCAACGCCTAGTAAAGATTTCATCTGGAAAAAATACATAGTTTAAAGGAAATACTTGTTATCTGGCACTACTTCCGGAACCGGATAGACGTGTATCGATTATGTTGCCAGGAAAATGTTACCAATAAACATTTTTTTTTGAACTAGCAATAATAAGCTTGATAGTATTGATTTTCTCAGCAGCAGATGTACAAAGAGCATGCAGGCAGATTACAGACCAAAGAGTATAGTAATAATAGTCAGGGTGTGCTGTAAGATGCGCAATTGTGCATCATACCATCAATCAGTACATATTCGTCGTCACGACCAGTTTTATTTGCGCTACTTATGCTGTATGTATAATGTCATGGTATAATTTATTCCTCTATCCGCTTACGGAAAGGCGAAGGAGTATTAAACGTTTTGCCAAATGGGGCACGCCGCCGCCGCCGCCCGCAAAGAATATAATTTCGTACTACCAAAAGGCTATCAATAAACCCAAAGAGTTAACTGAATAAACCTACACTTTCCTATCGCAGAGGCGATATACGCTAGCTTCTCCACACTCTATCTTTAATTTTACTAAACTCTATCTATGACTTCATCTAAAATAAAAGGCTTTTTTTCAATATTCACGTGGGTGGTGGGAGCATCGCATAAAATATATATATTAATATTATTAATCTGTGGAGCATCGGTAAAGACATACAGAAAATAATATTTCAAGTACTTTTTTTCAATGAAGATAAACTTAACTTTATAATGTGTATTTATTGAATTTGTCCTTGCTATAATTACTCGACATTGCCATAAATACCGCATATCGCAGGTGCAGGCATTCCTCATCTTATTCCATCAAAATATCATCATTTCACTCATTTCGTAAAAAAAGAAGAAGAAGAACTTAACTGAGTATAATTATTCAGCGATTATTTTGTTTACAGTAATGTGATCTTAAATTTCATACATATTTTGTAGGTATTGAACGCACGTACTACGTAGCGGGCGAATACCGGGTGTATTAATTTTATTAATTTGATCTAGACGAAAAAAACTTAAAACTTGTGTGTGATTACACATTGAAATTTCGTCACGAATTAAAATGAGAAGAAATTGATGGATTTGGAATAATTTATAATAATTTTCTATTATGGATCAAGCTGTTCTCGTTGAGTTGGAGGATGCAACCGACAATTTGTATCCAGCATTATTTCAGTGTTTTACTATTATTCTTTGCGGGTAAGTAACTTATTTATTCATAATATAATAAAATCTAAAAACAATAGGACCCTTAGTTTCCTAATACAGTATGTAGATAACTGTTTGAATTATATCAGTCTAGGAGTATTAAAAACGGGGAAAAGGTCATACCGGTGAAGAAAACCATGTAAAAGATCTATAAAATATCCTATCGCCTGGTCACAGCTGATGCAGTGGAACATTAGATTTTTTTTATTTGTAAAAAGATATTATCTAAAATCTATTGGATATTTTTGTGCCATTACTAGGGGCATTGCACAACACTTGTGTAAAAAATGCTACCAGACATTGTTTGTCCATGTCAATGGTTTTCAATTGCTGTGTGCAATGCTGTATTTTAAAAATTTGGATGTCAATTTATAGCTATAAAGAAAAAAAATCAATTCAAACAGGTATATTTGCCTGTTAGGCAAATTGTAAATTCTATAATTAGGTGCCTGATTGAAATTTTTGTGTAGAGGAACTTGAATTATCAGAACCAGTTTTACTAGTTTGAAGAGGTTTAATGTTTGTCTAATATTTTTTATTGCATTTGGAATGGATATCTTTTATTCATATGATGCTTTTTGATTATAGGTATATAGCTGGCCGCCTCAATGTGGTCACAGCTACAGAATCTAAAGGCATTGCCACATTTGTGGGGACATTTGCTCTACCGTCTCTCATATTTTTGTCGCTGGCACAGCTGGACTTCAGCACCGTGAACTGGGCATTTCTGTCTGCAATCCTACTTGCCAAAGGGATAGTATTCTTTGGGGTTATGATAGTCACAATGCTGGTGTCGAAACCTCTGAATCTTGGAAGAGCTGGAATGTTTGCTATATTCTGCACACAGAGCAATGACTTTGCATTGGGATACCCCATCAGTAAGTACATAATGAGTACCACATACAATGATTCTGATATATTGTGCTACAAGCAGGAATTGTATGTCCCATAACCATAACTATAGAAAATCAATTGTTTCAAATAAGCATGGCTCAGGTGAGTCTAGATATGTGTTAGTAATTTTTTGATGTCATGTAAAACACAATCCATATTCTTATAACTGGTCATCACTTTTGTATTACTTAAAAGGGGTAGGCAGAGGTGCACTGCAGTGCACCTACACTTTTCTGATGTAACTATTCATGTGTAAGTAGTTTATTGTTATCAATTTCATACCCCAAAAGTATAAAATAGTTCAATTTAGTAGTATTTATCTTACTAATTTTATGAACTATTGACCTACTTCCAACTGAACTGTATTATTACTTTCAGTCAATGCATTGTATCAGAAGACACATCCTGAGTATGCCCTGTACTTATATCTAATGGCGCCGATATCATTGGCAATACTAAATCCAGTTGCATTTGTGTTAATGGAAATTAATAAACAAAATGAGCAGTGTCAAGCCGTAGCAGTGCATGACGAGAGGAAGGGCTTATGCACAATAAAACTCTTAAAGCAAATAGCTAAAGGCATTGCATTAAATCCAGTATTGGCCATGACTGTCCTTGGTATAGTTGGCAATGTGGCTTTCAAACATCAAATTTCAATTTATATTGAAGGGCTATTGCAGGTATGTCTTTGTTTTAGATAATTTATACTACTAAATACAGCCATCTTCTGAAAATACCTAAATTTTTCCAATAAATGTACTAAATTACTAATCAGTAAGAGGAGGTTGCAGCTCATGAAAAAATATGCAGGTTTTGTCAGTTCAGATACCTACTTAAATATTCAGAATCATGGTAGAATATTCAATAAATCATCTGTACCTATATTATTTTATCGGTTTTATCTGATAATCTTAACTAATTGTAGGTACTTAAAGTATTGATAATGAAAACTTGTCATATCTACCGATTATGTTTATCACTATAGAATAGTGGTGGTCAAACTTACTTAATGAGGGGCCAGAAGGTTTAAGAAATTTCAGAGTTTAGGGAATATGTTCCCCTACTCTCACTACATTGTATACATAATATATTTGTGTACATTCAAATAGACTATGCTCTTATAAAAAGAGTGGTCCCTCACTAAGAAGAAATTCTTAGAAATTTAGCCCCGAATTGGGAATTATAGAGAGGGAGCACTGTACTAAGTAGAATCTACTTCATACTTCTGGATCGTCAAAATATAATTATCGCGGGCCATATAATATTCATGTCGAAGGTCCGTCGGCGGGCCGGATTAAATGCTTTCGCGGGCCGTACTTTGCCCATCACTACTATAGAAAATCAACCAAGTACTTATATTTCCTTTACTCTCATTCTCATGCCAATATGTAATTTTTTTTTAAAGGTATTTGGTCAATCCTTCTCGGCGACTGCTTTATTCCTACTTGGATTACGCATGGTGGGACAGATCCACAGGTTGAAGGGCCCAGCACTTCTTTTGCCTTGTGTATTAATTATGGTTAAATTGTACGTATTATTCATGTTATTAAATTATTCAAATTATTTAACATATAAGTTGATCTAGCGCATACTGGCGGATGCCATGGTAGACGATTTTACATAATAAATTAGCAGGTATTGAGCAATGACTGGGATATTTGTTGTATAAACACAAGGCATTATGTACCTTATATTATTCCATATTATGCTCAAATTTTAAAATAATTTATTATAAGTAAATCTATATATATATAATTCTGTGCAAAGGATATTAAACTAAACTCATATTAATCCACCACTGTGCCGCAGCACCATGAGCTTATTCTGTGGTAATGAAATATAAACTCTATTCCAATTAGCTAAGATATAATTACATCCACACGATATGCCTGTAATAAATTTTGCGAATGTGATTATTCTACGATTGCTAGTCACGTCGTCTGTCTATGTGTGGGTAGGCCCTCAATGTAAAGCTTAAAAAAATATATGTGCGTATTTGTTCCTGTCTGTTTTAGGATTATTCTCCCGGTAGTTATGAGGGAGAGTGTCAGTGCAATGGATGCGGGCGCAAATGAATCTGAAACATTGTCGCTGTCTACCTATGCGTTCTTGTACGGTACCATACCGACCGCGCCTGCCGTGTTCGTGTTCTCTAACTTGTACCAATTGGAGATTGATCTTGTAAGTAGTTTATTTATCAACTAGAAATCTATACAAATTAATAAAATTGAAGAGTTTGTTCTTAATGTAAAAATATGAGGTTTTTACTTAGTAAACTACTTACTGCAGCAAAACTAATTTTAAAATTGTTGTCTGTCTGGCTGCTTGTCTTTTTATTCTGGGTAATCTCCGAAACGACAGGACCGATTTTGATAGGACTTTCACTGACAGATATAACTAATGATAAGGGGTAACTTAGTACTACGCGTTACTACGCGCGGCTTTTGACACCGCAGTGTGCGGGCGGGGTTTAATGCTTGTGCTTGGAGAGAGATCACTTCAATAGGGTAACAATGAGAAGTGGGACTTGAATCCGCAGTCTTTTCGCTGTAGGAAGCAGGGTGATTAGTTTCGACCCTTTGCCCATTGGCGCATGTTTAGTATTTCTAAATAATTACAATTAAATTCCAGATGGCATCATCCATGGTAATTTGTACATTTCTGTCTGGCCCCATGATGTTTGTGTCGGCACAAATGATATCAATAAACAAAGATTTCCAAGATCAGCTGAAGAGGTTCGGTTTTGATATGTCGATCGTTGCACTGGTCGCTGCGTTGTGGGTGCTGGTCGTTTTTGCGGTAACCAAGAAGTATAAAAGGATGCCGCATAGACTTACTCTCTGTTTGGTCGTATCTCAGGTATACATTTTATCATACATAATAATATCTATTTACAATTGTAAAATATTACATAAATACCTGTGACAAGTATTACATCCCTATTAGTAGGGATTTACGAATTTTATGTGCATATAATATAATATAATTCTCAATTATGATTACCACTTGGTAAATAATGGTGAAAGAAAACATCGTGAGTATATCTGCAACTGTATAGAAGGGCGTGTGAAGTTCACCAATCCTCATTAGGCCACTGTGGAATCTACCTCGTATTAAGTGGGAATGTGTCCCGTATGTGTTCTTAAAATATAATTTCGGACGTTTGATACTCTGTTTCTTAAAATAAGAATAGGTATTTGTAAAATAACAATTTCCAGCTTGCCCTCGCTGTTAGTGTGGTATGGGGCGGGCCTGTGGTCGACACCGCCGTGACCTGGCACTCGACCTTACAGCAGGCGGTGCGGATATTCAGCATGTACTCCTGTTTGTTGTGGACGTCGATGCTCTCCGTTGGAATGCTAATGTTGCAGGTAAGAAAAAGAAAAATCTGATGGCTAACATTTAAAACTTTAATTTTTTTTCCTGAAATAGGAGTAATTTGTTATATGTTTCCACACTTAGTCTATATGCCAGTGTCAAGTATATTAATACATAGTCATATCAAAGTTGCACTGATAATTATTGAAGCTGTTCGTGTATGGATCACAACGACCTGGTCAAGAAATACTATCTGACGCAATGATTTCCTGCAATTTCTGCTTTGTTTGCTCGCTGTTATCTGTTCATAATTATTTTTTGCCGATATATAGTTTATTCACATACTCACTTAGTTATGGACGGTTATTTGTTGTAAACAATTAGTCGTTCGTAGCTAAATTAGTATATTCTCGTATATTAATTTAATTTATGTTATTGTATATATTAGTCTATTTTATTAGTTTAGTACACCTCATCCTTACTTGTACTTTTATTCCTCTCCATCCAAAGGTTGCCTGGTAGAGATCACTTTTAGTGATAAGGTATTGTTGCACTTAATTATTTTTAGATTTTTATCATATATGTGTAGTTTGTATTTCTCTAAAAGGTGAAACCATAAAGAGTTATCTATCTATCTATCTATCTATCTATGATTATGGAAAACCCTTCCTCTGATCTATCAACAAAGCGATGGATACTTTACTGGTAAATTACTTGTAGGAGCTTACAAACTGCGGAGTTCTATCTGAATTGTACTTTATTTGCTAGTAACAGTGGTCGCTATTTATTTAGGTGTTTTCAGAGTCATTCTTCGTATTAAAGTATTGCACCTTCCTTCTCAAAGTCGCAATATATGAGCAAGACAACAATATATATTGTGCACAAGAAATTGTGCTTTTTTATGACTATGCTGTTTGCTGAGACTGGCCTTTACAGCTTTACCGGAAAAGGGGCGAGTGCAGAGTGCACTACAGCCATAGCCATAAGGGCGGAAGGGGGACAACTAGCTCAATAGTGGTAACAGTGTGGTTTAATATAGAGTCGCGGCCCGTGCTTCGTGGTGACGCTGTGGCCGGTGCTGGGGTTCGTGGCGTGGGGCGCGCCCGCGGTGATGGTGGGCGTGCTGCTGGCGGCGCGCGGCGACGGCGACCTCGAGTGCATGGCCACAGACGCCATACGACTGTGTCTGCTCGTCTTCTGCCTTACCGGTACTATACTAACCCCCTCGTTTACCCCCCAGCTTCTATCAGCGACTTCGATTATTCAATATCATTATAAATTATAGCCTAGTTTCATCAAAATCCGTTCAGTAGTTTTTGCGTATAAGAGTAACAAACATCCATCTATCCTCAAAAACTGTCACATTTATCATATTAGTCGGATTTATCAACCACCTACAATGACATTTTTAAGGATGGAAATGTTCAACAATCCTAAATTTGTGCAACTTTAAAATGTAGTCAAATCACATTCCCATGAATTTGCCTAACAAATATTTTTATTTGGGTGTGATGTTTAATTTTGTCCGATTCTCCCTCGCATTGCGGGGGTAGTGTGCCTAACATAATGGTAATAGGTTCGCTCCTCGTAGAATTAGCTCTTTCTATTAGTTACTAGCGGCCCGTCCCAGCTTCGCACGGGTTTCTAATATAGCCTATGTTACTCAGTGATAACGTAGCTTTTTAACGGTAAAAGAAATTTTGAAATCGGTCCAGTAGTTTTTGAGTTTATTCGTTACATACAAAACTACAAATCTTTTCTCTTTATAATATTGGTAGTTACTACAGTTGCTTTTGGTATTGGCAAAAAAGAGCCTCAGAGGGCTTCAAGCAATGGAATTATTGTCATGATATGATAGTGCTAATTGATCAATAAACTGATGTGTATGTATGGTAAATAATAACAAAGACACATTGCTGTGTTCGTCGCATGTCGTGACTTGTGTATACCTTAGGTAATATTTTGCCGAAAAAAACTTATTATAAATTTTTATTTTTGTACACAAGTTATTATAGTATTATTTACACACATTTAGATCGCTTATAACCTATCATTTATCATGTAAACTTTTATAGATGGCAAGTTATGTTAATTTTTGCTCATAAAGACTCCTGATTGGGTACACTAGTTTTATCCGAATATTATTAAATTTTATTTAAATGACAACTATTTTCTTTATATCTACAATTCAATGTTTTGTTCATGTTCTACAAGATTAAAATGAAACGTTTGTGTGGTTATAGTGACTATGGGATGTCTGATGCTGTATATAAGGTTCCGCCGGCGCAGTGCTCAGTTCGCGTCTCTGGCCGCCGAAGTGGCGTCTTCGAGTCCACAGGAGGAATGCACCAGTTTAGTCGACAATGCCGAGCCCACCTCGCAGACACAATCGCTATATACCAACGGTAACGTATTTTGTTTTATTTATTTTAATGGCTAGAATCCGAATTAGATTTTTTAATAAACCATTGCTCACCTTATTCCGACTCACCTCACCGATTAGAAATAATTTCCATCACTATGGAGTCTTGTTAGCATCTCCAACTAATATGAATGCTGGTGTTGATAGATGGCTCGCGACATTAGTGTATTGGCTAGGATGAGGGTCGAAACCGGAACTACTTGTTTACAATGGCTACCAGTCTAACCACTTGGCTACTGACTCTTCTATTATGCTATTTCTACTCTGCTATTTCAATCAATCTATAAAATATTTATTTTGTATTTACAAATCACTTTAAAGGAAAAAAAACGTTTGTATTGCTGTTGCAAAAGGATCTAATAATTTTAATTTACTTAATTTTCATTTTTCCATTAAGATAATAATGCACATTTTATAAAGTGTTTTGTTAAGACGCCAGAAAAACTACTACAGCCCTTTTAACGTCCCACTGCTGGGCACGGGCCTCCCCTCAATGCGAAGGGGATTCAGGCCATAGTCCACCACCCTGGCCCAGTGCGGGTTGGCAGACTTCACACATCTATCGAGAACTAGACAAGATCCCTCAGACGTGCAGGTTACCCCACGATGTTTTCCTTCACCGTTTCATAGCAAGTGATAATCTCGGATGAAAATCAGATTCGCACATAAATCCCAGAGTTGCGAGCCGGGGTTTGAACCTGCACACTTTGATTTGCAAGGCGTGCGTTCGACCACTCGGCTAACACTGCAACTCCAGTGCCAGAAAAACAATAACATTCAATTACGACACTCAATGAATTGGTGTATAAAAAACGAATTGCGAAAATATTGATAAAAAGGCGGCCTTGGCACAGATAAAAAAGTCTTTCCAATGTCGGTCAATCGTAATTTTTATCATTAACCTGCAAAGGGTTTACCTTGGCTTAGCTCAAGTTTTATGATATCAACTAGTTGTTAAATCGATGCCATTGCACAATAAAAGTTAGTTTTGTTAATCTATAAAGTACTCATGAATTAAGCGGAATCAACTTTTGGCATTTATCTTCTGCTATCTTTTTATCCGTCATCGCAAATTTTTATTTATGTGTATTTGTACAATTTGTTGTTGCTGTTATTTCTCATCTTATTTCTCTCATTTCTTAAAATAAGACTACCAGTAGTCAATCAAATTAAGATAAGAATACACAATCTGCCATTCAAAGGCGTCTCTGGAGAAAAATGATAATTTGTTATCGTGAAATTGGCCGGGAATCTTACGATCCGTTAGAGATCGTATTCGGATGAAGCCTTTAATTTATATACATATAAGAGCTACATTTTAATATCGTCACTCTTACTTACCAGTGAAAATTCACTTGCGTTCACTCCTCAAATATTGCCCATTGCGTCAGGAGAGAATGAGTGGGTAGTCCACTATTGCCTACCATGCCGTTAAGTATTTCAAATGGTTCTGTCTCCTTTATTTTTGCGCGTCTTGTAGGTCAGGGATGTTACGGCGCAATTACCGCGAGCCCGTCGCCGAGCAAGCAGGGCGGGTGCTGCTCCAACGACCACAACTGCGAGAGCGGACTTGCCAACTCGCAGGACATCGAAGACATCGGGGATAACGTGAGGTATGCACCACTCCAAATCGCTCGTCTTTGTAACATATAAGCTGGTGGCCAGCTCCGGTGACGGACTTTTCAAGCCGCTCGAAGATCATTCGCCTCAAAAAATAGGTAACCGACCAGCGTAACGTGCCTTTAAAAGCAAGAACGAAAGCGCTCAGAGCGTGGGCTACCGGGATTTAAACCCACGCTCTTATAAATGCCATTGTAAGTTGTTAGTGGAGTGTTTGGAATTGATATGAATTTGAGAGTAATGGTGTTGGTTGTACGCATGCAGAGATTGCGCGTGTCCGCCCTCGCAGCAGCCGCGCTGCCAGGCGGCGGGCGCGTGCCGCTACGCGCGCGAGCTGGAGCTGGCGGCGGGCCGCCTGGGCCTGCTGCCGCCCGAGCAGAGCCGCGGCCGCGGACACCAGCTGCTCAAGCACACCGCGCTCATCATCCTCTACAGCCTGAGCATGTTTATTGTGAGATCCGGAATTTAAAAGATACATGCTACGCAAATATTTCCACCGCATAGTAATCCCTAAAAATTATATCAAAATGCATTAATTCTGATAGGTGGTATCCCTCTCCCACAATAGGTCGAAAACAAATGTTAGCCAGATGATTGTATTACTAACAGCTAAGGTTCTGACAGCTGTAGCATAATTTAATAAAAAAATGCAACTTACGAAATTGTATTTTCATAGGGCATAACGTATACGACCTGGCGTATGATGACGAAAGACGAGAGCGGTGTGTTCGTCGAGATTGAGTTCCTGGACATCGTCGCCAACTACGGCCAGGCGCTCGTCGTGTTCATTCTCTTCGGACTGGACCCTGGAGAGATAGTCATACCGACAATCAGATATTTGAGAACGAAATGGTATGTCTTCCATAAGTTCTCACTTTTTTACTGGAAAAAAGCAACCATGGAGTTCCTTGCCCATTCTTCTCCATAGGAAATGCATTCCGAATGGGTGGTAGAGACTATTATTATTATTTATTGACGATTCATATGTGCCTGTATTGGTTTACATGAATAAAAAATATTATGATTCTGATTCTTTTATGCAAAGTTTGGGTATAGTTTTTAGGGTTCCATACCTAAAAAGGAAAAAGGAACCCTTATAGGTTCAGTTTCCGTGATCATTGTTATCCATTGTTAACCAAACTCCTTAGGCTTAAGCCATTTGCCAACTAATTGTTAGGTTTCATAATAGCAGCTATATTTACATGTAGTATATAGATAGATATATAAATAAATAATATTGCCAGCATATATAGTTTTATATGATTGTTCAGGCATGGTGGAGAAGCAGTGGTGTTACCATCCGTAGATGATCTCAGCTTTGAAACTAAACATGTCTGCGATCAGTTCATTACACATCACCTGGAAAGATGCAAAGAAGCTATTGCTAAGGACACAAGGTAAGTGAATAATATTAACCCATACTATGCGATTCAAATGAGAATAGGATCGACTTTGCGCCATATTGTGACGTCATAGCTGTCATTTCTAACCAGTTAGGTAGGGTGAACAAAACAAGATATTTTTAAATAAAATTTATTTGCAAAGGTTGAGTGAAAAATGCTGAGTGCATTTTTCACTCAACCTTTGCAAATAAATTTTATCGTCGCCCGACGAAGCACACTAACAACGATAAAATGGCGACTGGCGTCCTTATTTTCTCTTCTTTAATAATTTTGGCATGGCTTCTGGGCCTTTGCGCCAAAAATTTTGCAAACCATACTCTTCAGGTTTATACATTACAGGTTTGGACATTTGACAGATAGAGGTTATTGAGATTCCTATTCTTATTTGAATCGCATAGTATAGTCTGAGTTAGTTAGCTGACCCGCGTTATCAGCCCCCTTACCCATCACCTGTTTTACAGAAATGTTTTTAATATTACTATCAGTTTTTGACAGTTAACTCAGTACAAAATCTGTCCAAAGTTTACAGTTACTATTGAAACAGCAATACTTTATGAGGTGGTGGTTAAGGCCCCAGTCTATTATTTGAGCCTGTGTGTAAATAAGTTATCATTTGTACTCCAGATGGCGCATGCGAACGTATAAGAACGTGTTCCGTGGGTCGTGTCTGGTGCGCTGGCTGGTGAGCTGCGGGCTGGCGAAGGACGAGCACGAGGCGGTGCAGTACGGCCGGCACCTGCTCGACGGCCGGCTCATCGCGCACATCAACAACGCTCATCACTTCACCAACTCACCGCTTCTCTACTCCTTCAAGTAATCTACCTACAATGATGAAATCCTTCTCAAACGGCAGCCACTATTTACATTAACGGTTTGACTGATATATAGGAAAGTATTACACGCATGTCAAAACTAGGCCTCTGTCACGAATTCACTCGCTCGTTCTCTGTCTTATTTCATACGAAAAAAGCGACAAAATCAACATTCCGTGACAAGTCTGGTCTTGGCGCGCATGCTAAAACTACAGGTAACATAATGTATATCTTACTCCTGCATTTCATATTGAGAATTTGAGGTGATAAGATGTACATAAATGTATACTTTTCCATCTCTCGGTATCCTAACATGAAAATGATACGCCTCCGTGTATATGAGTCCTCAATGGCAAGTATACCCTGCTATAATATAATATCTTACAATAGCTGCCGTTTGACAACTTTCAAACTTGCCATTCGTATAACCTATTTACTCACATCAGTGTGTTATATATTGGACCAACTATATAAAATTACGAATAATATTAACTTATCTAACAAATCTAACAACTTATCTAATATATATAAATCTCCTGTCACGATGTTTGTCCGCGATGGATTCCTAAACTACTTAACCGATTTTAAATTAAATTGGCACACCGTGAGCAGTCTGGTCCAACTTGACAGATAGGATAGCTTAGATAACAGCAACGCGTGGCCGGGTCTGCTAGTATTATTATAATTATTAAAATAATCTTGTAAACTGTATTCTGAAACGTTATCCCATTTTATTGTTTTTGTTTATAAACACGAAACGCAGAGTGCTAATTCCTTGATGCGTTTTCAAATGAATTAGTGTGCTTGTTTGTACATTGTTATATTTATTATCTGTTTACCTATACTGTCCTAATGGTGAGTAAACGTTTCTCACACAATACCTTAGTAATATAGCCATATAATAAAATAGTTTCGAAATTCTAGCAGCGTCATCATGTTTATCAACCATTTGTAGATGTTCCATATTAATATTAGTGTAAACATATTCCATGCGTTTTAGAGAAAACATTGGGTTGTTGTTACTCGAAATCTTTGTAAGTAATTTAGCAACATAAAAAGGCTTTTTGGTGCTGTGCGTAAGTTGACCAAAATATTGCGGTTGTTATTATATTTTTATGTTTTTGTAGCGTAAGTGTTAGTCATTTATGTAAAAACGATTAATGTAACAAAACTGAAGACTAAGGTTAGTTTTCCTAAAAAGAGGATCGCCATTAAAAATATTATAAGTATGCCAATAGGATGAAGATAGGTATGGTAACACTAGAATTTTTACCATAAGGAAGTACTTAAACATTTCAGTTCTAGATTCAAATTATTATCATTTTAGGCACTATTCTAAACCACTAACACTCATAAATTCTCTAAGAAAATTATAACAAGGGCTCAGAATACAGGCACTGTGGTTTTAATGTATTTCTATTGAATTGTAATTAAGAAGAGCTAATTGGGCAAAAAATAGATCTGAAAATAGTTTAATTTTATGTCATCTAATCTTTTAACATCATTTATGTTAAAGGTTTGATGACATAAAGTTTTCAAAGTTAAAATAGTAACCTAGCGCTTTTATTAGAGTTCAATGACCATTTAAAACAAAATGTAGCATGCTAGTATTTATATCTATATATTTGTAAGAGTAGAGGAATCAAATAGGATGAATTCATGCATTGTTATTTGCCACTTCGATTATTTGTGATCTCATTACTTTCATTAACATAGAAACTTATTTTTAAATATATAGATTTTAAATTATTTTCAGAGTGTATATACTAGCTACCCTTTGATTGTTTGTAAGGTACATCTCATCAATATCATGAACAATTACTTTTCGTCACAAGTGTAGTTTATAATTTATAAACAGCAATTTTGTTGCCATTTCTACGAACTTACCCCCAAATTTACAGGAAATTATGAGCCATTTACACACATTTTATAAGCAACATTGTTACCAAGTGTTATTTGATGCTATTATAAATAACCCTAGATATTCTATAAAAATTGGGTTAAGGCTACCTACCTCAGTATAATTGCTATATAAGGCACCTATACATCATGACAAAGTTGGTGTAAATTGGTCAGAATTATGTGATGTTTGGCTGTTATTATTTGTGCTTATTGTTATGTATGTACTATACAAGTTGACATACATTATTATAAGAATTATGCTTAAGGTTAATTAATGTATTATCAATTTATCATGTTATCTGTATATTACATTGTTGTATTTTTGATTGAGCATTCACAAAAATGTAAAAAAAAATATAAATATACTATCTACAAAAGTTGTTTCAGTGTTCAAATTAAAAGCAAACACTTCTTAAATTTAATAATTTATTCATCATTTTCCTGTCCTTCATTGTCATCGCCGTCATCTTGCTCTGGTGATTCCCACCAAGTTAATAATCCAAGGCCGGGCTCATTGATCCCACCAATAAGTCTGTAGGGTGCAACTGTCTGTACTGCACACTCGGTTCCAGGGGGCCCTGTCGGTAAACTTTCTTCAAATGCTTCACTTGTCACTCTAAATCTTATTGATTCTCCTGTAACACAATAAGCGAGGAAACTGTTATGTTCTTTACCAAATAAATAATGCGTGGAAAACTGGTCTCATAGCAATTTTGAGTTGTATTAACCTGAGTCCATAAATAAATCATGTTTCTCTCCATCTTCCTTAGGGTACTCCCATACCCATGCCTGATCAGTCTCGTCAAATCTAGATGGATGTTGCAGTGCATTTACCGGTATCAAGATGTCATCAAAAAATCCCAGGGTTACTGAAATGAAGCATGTTTTGATTATTTAAATGAAGTTTTAAAACATTGCAATACAAGCAAACATTGCTATTTACCATGTACTCCTTCCCTGCTACAATTCTTAATCTTTCCTATAAGTATTTCTTCAACAATAGGCCTAAATACAATATACCTAAATTTTACTTCTGTATGCGAGGAGCCATCTCCAGGAAATATATATGAATGCCCAATATCTGTGATATCAAACAAAGCTATGCATAATCCCACATTTAAAACTACCTGGAAAAAGAATTAACTATTACAAATGCATGAATTGCTAATATTTATGAACAATATTAAATTAGGTTAGAATATGTTGCAACTTCATACTTTATTTGCAAGTTTTCTGTTCAGTAACGTCGTTATCGATTCAGTTAAACTTTGGTGAAAGTGCTCAGGTGTAATTCGAATTACATCTTTCATTTCTGCTAAAACAAACATATTGATATTTGTATCACATTAGGGTAAATGCTCAAAAATCATTTCAAAATCCCGGTTGCGGACCTTGATTTGTTTACATGAATACTTCTGATAGTTAAGTATGTATCACTGACACTTCATCACTGACAGCACAGATCACGACAGAAGAAGAGTGCGCCATCTTTATCACTGTCACCATCCATTTTTATTTATAATGTGTATTTATTGAACTTGTCCTTGCTATAATTACTCGACATTGCCATAAATACCGCATATCGCAGGTGCAGGCATTCCTCATCTTATTCCATCAAAATATCATCATTTCACTCATTTCGTAAAAAAAGAAGAAGAAGAAGACTTTTTGCGAGAGTTGCAACTCTGTGAAGAGTTGTAACTCTATGGGTCTAGTCTAGGCTAAAGTCTATTGACCTTCAATCCATCGAGATATATTACAATCACGAAATTATCTTCACCTTCATCATCCATTTTTATTTATAATGTGTATATATTGAATATTACTCTGTGAGGAATAGAGAACAATCTCCTATGGGAAAAAAATAATTAAAAGTGTCATCATCCGCCATCTTTATCACTGTCACCATCCATTTTTATTTATAATGTGTATTTATTGAATTTGTCCTTGCTATAATTACTCGACATTGCCATAAATACCGCATATCGCAGGTGCAGGCATTCCTCATCTTATTCCATCAAAATATCATCATTTCACTCATTTCGTAAAAAAAGAAGAAGAAGACTTTTTGCGAGAGTTGCAACTCTGTGAAGAGTTGTAACTCTATGGGTCTAGTCTAGGCTAAAGTCTATTGACCTTCAATCCATCGAGATATATTACAATCACGAAATTATCTTCACCTTCATCATCCATTTTTATTTATAATGTGTATATATTGAATATTACTCTGTGAGGAAAAGAGAACAATCTCCTATGGGAAAAAAATAATTAAAAGTGTCCGTTGAAAAGCATTAAATAATAGTTCAAAAACCTTCCACAATGGCGCTGGTATTGACAAAGGGTATATATCGACGCGGAATTAGTCGGTAGCACTATTATGGACTTTTTGCCAGATTCGGAATCAGCGATTTTTCCGATTACCGGTTTATTTCCGGGGGGCATTGATATATACCCTTTGTCGACACCAGCGCCATTGTGGAAGGTTTTTGAACTATTATTTAATGCTTTTCGACGGACACTTTTTTTTTTCCCCTTAGGAGAAAGGAGGGCCCTTTACTTCTACCGTCCATATTATTGTTGAAAATCTAACATTTATAAATTCTTTCAATTAAAATTAGATTATGTTCCAATATTAGTAGCAGTGGTAGCCGAGTGGTCGAACGCACGCCTTGCAATCAAAGTGTGCAGGTTCAAACCCCGGCTCGCACCTCTGGCTGGGTTTATGTGCGAATCTCATTTTCATCCGAGATTATCACTTGCTATGAAACGGTGAAGGAAAACATCGTGAGGAAACCTGCACGACTGAGGGAACTTGACTAGTTCTCGATCGATGTGTGAAGTCTGCCAACCCGCACTGGGCCAGCGTGGTGGACTATGGCCTAAATCCCCCTCGCATTGAGTGGAGGCCCGTGCCCAGCCAGCAGTGGGACGTTAAAAAGGGCTGGGGTATGAGTATGAATATGTTCCAATAATATTAATTTGACTTGACCGTTATTCGAAGCTTATTTAATTGAGATAGGCACTACGTTTCCCGCTTTGTCTTATTTTTCTGTCTTTTCTAAATTTCTTCTCTCCTACGTCACTTCCGCTAGGCTTTGGCGGAGCTCTCAATATTTCGTTTCCGAGCTCCGCCATTACTGATACTCATTGGAGTCTTGTTTCCCGCGTTGTTCGGACGTTCTCTTGAACATACCGAAATTAGCTAAGACCCAACTTACATTTTAACAAATAATATTTCACATCTGTGGTGTGAATTGTAAAATCCATTTTTAAGGTTAGAATTATCAACTTAACACGCGAATACGTAAAGTTCGATATGCTTTTGCATTTGCGAAAATATATTTAGTGTTTAGAAACTTATATAACCTGAAGTTAAAGCAGTCGTGTTTCTATTCAATTAACGGTTTTCCGTTCGTATAAAAAGTTTTGAATTCTTTTCGAGTTATTTTCTGTCTACCCGCAATTTAAAGTTGTTCCTAGTATGGATGAAAACGAAGTGTTGCCGGGTCCTTCTACATCGAAGAAGCGATCGGCTTCGAGAAGTAGCTCAAGTTCGAGTAGCAGCAGCTCAAGTAGTAGTTCATCATCCAGTGCAAGCACCCAAAAACGAAGGCAGCGTAGGAAGAAAAGGGGGGCGAAACGAAAGCATCGCTCCTCGCGGAAGCATCGGAATTTAACGAGGGAAATTCGCACTCTTCGTGATCAAATTGCTTGTCAAACCTGACCGGTTCTCACGTGAGTAACAATATTCATGATGACAATAATGATGCTATATCCCTTATGTCGGGTGTTAGTCGAAATTTTTATGAACAATTATCCGATAACAATTCTGAGAAAACTATACAGTCTGACAAAGAATTCACTATTGCGTTGAGACTAAATTGAAAGAACCGTTAGTTCCAAAAACTTCTGAATCATATTTGAGATCTCTTTGTGAGCTTCAGCATTTAGATAAATGTGACTGGAATGAAATACGGTACATGGAGACTCAAAAACTGTATAATCACGCTCCGGGTTTTACTGATATTGAAATGAATGAGGAAGTTAAAGCATATGATTCTCCTCGTCACCTAATTTTGGCTGATAAAGCTTTTGCTGCTTTGACTATGTGCGTTCTTATGCAGAAAGAGGCATTGCAAAAATCCTTGCGTGACCTTTTGACATGGGCAAGTGATTGAAATTCCTTGAACTATGAGACCTTGCACCAAAAGGTCAGTGATATTTTTTCCACAGGTTATTTTCACAAAACTTCCTCAGATTTATTACAGATTATTTGTGGCCATCGAGCTGAAATAATGCATCTGCATTAATAAGCGAAGAGATTATGTCACAAAACAGGCCAAAGACCCTCTCATTAAGATAAGTCTAAGGAAAATACCACCCACGCCTACTAACCTTTTTAACGCTGAGAGGTTTACTGCGACAGTCGAAAAAGCTGGTGGAGTTCGAAAATGTTTCTGGCCACCACAAAAGGCGAATAACTTTGCATCAACCTTGGGCCCCTCGCGGGGGTCTTCATCGCAATTAAAGCCCTCGCAGGGTTTTTATAATGCGAGCAATCGCATGTGTGCGCATAATCATGCCGCTTACAAAAATCCACCTACGCAAGGTGGTTGCAACTCACATGGCCGTTTGAACCAATATAATTCGGCCGCACCGAATAATCGCAATTATCAGGGTAATTTTCGTGGAAATTCCTCGAGGCAAAATGCGAAACAGCATAATCAGTCCAACTATGGTCGGAAGCGCCCTGCATCCCCTCTTCGCCAAAAGAAGGACAGTAAGCGCCGTAAGTATTGACTCGGTGCCGTTCAGAGCCGGACGTCTTGCGCAGTATCGACACCAGTGGAAACAGTTGGAAGCACCTCCTTTCATGCTGAAATTAATAAAAGGGTATCGCATACCTTTTCGCCAAAAGCCACCACTTGTCGATGCCAGTGCTATTGCAGCCAGTTTACATGTACCAGAGTCCGAGCAAATGACAGCGGTCATAAACAAAATGAAAACTCAAGGAGTTCTCGAGCGAGTTGCCACTTCACCGAGCTTCCTTTCGTCCATGTTTCTGGTTCCAAAAAGCGACGGATCTGTTCGTCCAATTTTCAACTTAAAGGCTCTGAACCGATACATCATAACAGATCATTTCAAACTTATAAATGTACATCGTATACCAGACTTCCTACAACCAAGAGATTGGTTATGCAAGATAGATTTGTCACAAGCGTACTTCCATCTGCCTGTGGCTCGCAGCCACAGAAGGTTTCTGCGTTTAGTCTACCGCAAAGAATTGTTGGAAATGACTTGTCTACCTTTCGGACTAAGCACAGCTCCAAAAACTTTTGCCTGTCTCACAAACTGGATAACCCAAATGCTCAGGAGCAAAGGGGTCAGGACAGTGGTATATCTAGACGATTTTTTATTGGCTCACCAAGACAAAAAAATGCTTTAGGACCATGTAAACATTGTCATAAACGTCTTAAAGAAATTAGGTTGGCTGATCAATTACGAAAAGTCGCTCCTGACTCCATTAAAGAGTTTGGTGTACTTGGGCGTTCAATGGGATCCTTGGTTAAACCACAAGTACCTTCCAGAAGCGAAACTATCTGCCATTGTGAACAAAATCAATCAGATGATGTGGGGAAGGCACACAACACTAAGAGACCTCCAAAGCCTTGTAGGGCTTCTCAATTTTGCCAGCTATGCGGTACCAAAGGGCAGACTCAACTATCGTGCTCTCTTAAGCCTACTAAACCAATCTCTTCACCTGGACGGCCAGGTATTGCTCGCTATACCGGCTGCTGTCACAGAGAACTTGACGTGGTGGCTTCAGAATTGCATGCGTCGGCATTCACATACCACCCCCGTCTCATTTCCTTACAACCGATGCGTCGGATATGGCGTGGGGAGCACGTTTGGACAATCTGTCGCTTACGGGGCAATGGTCAGAAACCGAGAAGGGTCTCCATTGCAACCAAAAAGAAATGTTGGCAATCCTAAAAGTCTTACAAGATCACTATCAGCTCCTGAGACACAGCACAGTGTTAATTCAAAGCGACAACAAGTCAGCTATAGCATATCTTCGGCACGAAGGGGGAACCAAATCGGTTCCCCTCATGAATTTGACCTATCAGATTTTCCAGATTCTGGACGAAAATCTCATTTATGTGAAAGTATTTCACATTCCCGGAATTTACAACAGCCACGCCGATCACTTATCGAGGCTACGTGGAACCCCAGAATGGCACCTTTTGGCGGAATGCACAAACAAAATCTTCTCAAAATGGGGAACTCCGGTGATCGACCTATTTGCGTCAAGCCAGTCTCATGTAGTGGTAAATTACGTATCCCTGGATCTGACCGACAATCAAGCCCTGTTCCACGACGCTTTCTCCCGAATTTGGAAGTACAGTCTGGCCTGGATATTTCCCCCACCGTTTTTAATACCCAAGGTTCTGAGCCATCTCAACCAACCCCCTGGGTTTACCTGTTAGTGGTACCACGATGGGAGCGAGTGTTTTGGCGTCCGGACATCAAATTCCGCGCCCTAGCAGCTCCTTTTACCTTGCATCACCTAGAAGAAGTCCTAATAGATGTTACGACGGGACACCCTCCCCCGAACGTCCACGAGATGACTCAAGAGGTGTGGAAATGTGGGGGTGGTCTGGGGCATTAACAGCGTGGGATAGTTGTCAGTTAAAACTATTGGTGGAATCTTGGCGACCTTCAACGCGAAAAGTGTACAGCGTTGCATGGAAGAGATGGCTTGCTTGGTGCGATTCTTATAAGATTAACCCTTCGATTCCAAAGGCAAATGAGCTCGCGAGGTTTTTGTCTGATCTCCATTTAGTTCATAAATTGTCATATAATTCTATTTTGCTTCATAAATCTGTGATTGCTACGCTTTGTAACCCAGATATGTCAGGTGATCTCAGCTCACACGTTCTTGTTAAGCATATTCTAAAGTCTATCGCATTACAAAAGCCAGTAACACATGCGAAGTCCCCCGTGTGGAACATAGACGATTTAGTTTCTTATTTAGAAAACTACCCTATTGATAATAATAATGTTATTCAAGTACAAAGGCACACTGCTGCCTTATTGCTTTTATGTTCTGGGAGAAGAATCCACGATTTGACATTACTCACAGTTGATTCAGAAAATTGTTTGATGCAGGATAATTCTTTGGTGTTTTGGCCCGCGTTCGGGTCAAAAACTGACTCAGCTAATTATAGACAGTCGGGCTGGAGACTATATTCTAATCAGAGTAATGAAAAGTTGTATCCAGTGTACTGGGTTAAATGCACAATTTTTCTTTTAGAGCACCGCAGGAGCGCGGCTGACTCTAGTAATTTGTTTATTAATATTAGGGGTAACCCTAAGCCCACTGAGTTTCTTGCCGGATCTGCGTTGAGGTCGCGTTTCGATCCGGTGGTAGCATAGTAGAATATAAGAAAAAAAATGTAAACTTGACAATTTGTAAGTGCCCCCATAGGCCTATACAGAATAAATGATTTGACTTTGACCCTAGACCTGCATCGCGAACTCTAATAGCAGGGTGGTTAAAATCACTTTTGCTAAAAGCTAATATAACAGCAACCCCCTGTAGTATAAGGTCAGCGGTAGCTTCGAAAAATTGGGTTGATAATTTTCCCCTTGAAGATATACTTGCTAGGGGTAACTGGCAGTCTGAAAATACTTTTTGTAAATTCTATAGATGAGAGGTTAAGCCTTCTCGTAGTAGTTCCTCAGTAACTATGCTGTTTAATCCAGTTGGTTAAAATACTTAACATTAGTTCAGTAATACTAATTAATATTCATTTATGATTAATTGATTATGTCATTAAGTTTTTGTTACGAATGAATACTTTTGCTTTATTATTTTACTCCCAATTAATGCTCAGATTTTTGAACATTCTTATATATAATATTAACACATTGGCGTCTTCGTCACTTCCCCAGGCGATAACAAACACGTCTCAATTAAATAAGCTTCGAATAACGGTCAAGTCAAATTAATATTGGCGTTTTACCTACCAATAAAACGCTTATTAATTTACTTACCTTATTCGAAGCTTATGAATAAACTCTGCCTGGTGTATAATCAAGCCTCCAATGAGTATCAGTAATGGCGGAGCTCGGAAACGAAATATTGAGAGCTCCGCCAAAGCCTAGCGGAAGTGACGTAGGAGAGGAGAAATTTAGAAAAGACAGAAAAATAAGACAAAGCGGGAAACGTAGTGCCTATCTCAATTAAATAAGCTTCGAATAAGGTAAGTAAATTAATAAGCGTTTTATTGGTAGGTAAAACGCCAATATTTTTAAGTATAAAAAATTACATGTGCATAATGCTAAATACAAAAATAAGCTTACAGAGAAAAAACTTCTAGCTCCATAGAATTATTACACATAGAAACCAAGTCCGCGCGCCGATTTTGAAGCACCTTAATTGGAGCCATAAATGGCTCCAAACGCCGGGCCGCTCCGCAGTGTTCAATGTCAGTGCACGCCGAACGTGTCTCGCGAAAAAAAAAATATTATGACGATTTGTGCAGTTAAATTGTGTCACAACACATCTGAAAAACAAAAGAAATGTGATAACATCACTTTTCACAGGTAAGCTTTCAGTATTTCATAGTATCTTGTAGTTAATTAAGTCAAAATAGAACAAAATAGAAACGTTTTAATTCAATGCACAGTGTTGCCCGATTGTTAAAATATTTTCCCATTTTAACTGAATTTATTGCTCCGACTAATTAATTTTAAAACATTTGCTACTGTTACTTACTGTTGTTGTTCTTTAATGTAGGTGTTTGTGTGATTTAACGATATCTATACGATATCTATACGAACGATATTTTATAGGTTTCTAAACTGATTATTTTTTAATAATTATTTTTTTCTTTTTCATAATATGAAGACTATATATACATCATCATCATCATCACGCCTGTATTCCCCGAAGGGGTAGGCAGAGGTGCACTGTAGTGCGCCCACACTTCGCCGATGTATTTTGGTCCCAATGTAATAGGGGGCGAGCCTATTGCCATTATACCGGGCACATTCCCCCTCAATACGAGGGAGATTTGGGCCATAGTCCACCACGCTGGCCCAGTGCGGGTTGGTGAACTTCACACGCTATAGAAAGCTATAGACGTGCAGGTTTCCTCACGATGTTTACCTTCACCGTTCAGCAAGTGGTAATCATTGTTGAAAATGACATTCGCACATGAAAATTATTTCAGAGGTGCGGGCCTGGGATTTGAACTTGCACCCCTTACGTTCAAGGCGGGCGTTCTTGCCCACGAGGCTACCACTGCTGAAGACTATTCGATTAGAAATATTTGTTGACTTGATTGGTTTACTTTAGTTACACAGTATAAAAATTCATAATTGTATACAATAATTAAAATATATATATTTTTACGTGTTGTTGTTTTCTTTTATTCGTTTCATAAAAATAAACATTCCCGTATTATAACAACATTACATTACCATATCCACACTTTACCACACATAGCTATTTATGCATGATTGCCAAAAACAAATGGTTATCAGCGGCCGAGTCATTACCCCACTTTCGGAAAACTGGACCTTCACTGGCAACATTACACAAGTGTATGTGTGCGTGTCGCCGGGCGTAAGCACGTAATCGGCACGCCTGTGTGAACCGGTTTAGTGCTTCAATTTTGACAGAGCGCTTGTATGAAGACTATCCTTCTATGTTATTCTATGTCTAGCTCCTTAAAATAAAATGAAAATGATTCGCTGTACTTCCTCACATTTCTTTCATATTCTTTTACTGTTAAATAAATAAAAGAAGATTTATTAATCTAATGTTGCTATTGTACCATATTACAATATGAGGGGAACCTTTACTTCTTCCCTGACCTCTACCCTCCATACCTAACCTAGTTTATCCATTGATCAGCAGAGTATAGTAGTGATCTGATCTGTGGATCAGCAGCCTTGACATTTTATTTGCACCCAATATTTGTGACATTTTGTGAATTGAACTCTCAGAATTTACTGAATTGTTTTAAAACTTATCATAGCTTTGTTGCTGCAAAGACATTGATACTCTTTGCTGCTTACTTTGTAGTTTGAGGTGTACCGCAAAGGGAAATAAATATATTTATTTAAGTATATAGAGATAACATATATGGAATAGCAGCATTGGATCAAGAGTAAACCATGCAAGGTCGGTTGGTTTCATATCTTTAAAAAATAGCAGGACACACATTTACTTATAGATCAAGCATTCGTATTCTGTCTTATTGTACGAATTTTGTAACTTCTGAAATATAATTCAGGCCATCTCTATGAGTAGGTAGATAATCATGTATGCATTAATAATATTGAAGTGGTAGGTACTTATATCTTTTTCTGTGATACCTACTCATCCCACCATACATACCTATTAGGACTATGATGCTTAGTTCTGCTAGACAAACACCTTCATTGTGTGCATAACTTGGCAGTTAGTATATAATTGCTAATCAGGTGGACCTTCAATAAAGATTATACATTCAGAAAATATATGTTTTCTGTTACTGTCACAGGACAATAAATAAATATTGATTTTAATTCTGTTGTACACAAATAACATCTAAACTATATTGGTCAGCAATATAATATAAATGTTGCTGTCTGCATATATCTGTATAAAATAGGCCCATAATAGATATGGCAATACATAATTACTTAGTTTAGTGCTAAAAGATTTGACACCATTGTGAACTTACTACTGATTAAATTTAGGATATGTATAAGAGAAGAAAAAAGCATTGAGGTAGTATTTTGGCAGGGATAATTTGATGTGCTTTTGGTTTTACTGTGTGATTTCAAATATTAGTTCTGAAATGTCTACAGGCAGTAGACGAGACAGGTCAAGATCACCAATCAAAACGGATGGTGTTGGCCGTCGACGTGATGGCAAAAATCACGATAGCAACAAAACTGCAGAAGTACCAAACAGTATGTCAAACATGCCTCCTAATGTTATGAATCAGATGATGATGACTAACATGTATTCACAAGGTAGGTCTATTGTGAAACCCATATGTCAAGTTACACTTCACACATTTGGAGCGACAGTGACTCAACTGCAAAAAAATGTGAAATTCACCTAATTACACTAAAATTATCTCTATAATACACTTAGGGAGTGAAAAGACCACATTTGTAAGTTCAAAGAATGCCGGCTAGAGATAGTCATTAACTGTAAGAAAACTTAAGAATCTTCAGCGAATAAATCTTAAAACTGAACTCCATTTATGAATTTGCACTTATGTCACTTTCACTCCAAATGAGCAACTTGTATTTTACAGTACTTAGTATAGTCAACTATTATGTACTTTGATATATTTTTTATTGTGGTTTTTGTTTTTAATTAAATTCCTATGATGTTTTGTTTTGAACACCAGTTTTTTGTAGGAAACATGATGATGGGTGGCATGTACCCAAATATGATGATGCAGGGCATGATGGGTGGTGCGATGATACCTTCTACTGGCATGGAGATGATGTCGGGCACAGGCATGGAAATGCTCCCCCAAGCCCAGATGGATATGTCTGCTTTAGGTGCACAGCCCATTGCATCTGCTGTGGCCCCCACCATGGACATGACCATGATGGGTGGTATGATGGTGGATCCCTCTATGATGGGCATATATTCAGGCATGGCGGGTGAAATACCAGCTGTTCCAGAAAAAAAAGAAATAATTCTAAAACACTGTAAGCTTGTTCCACCTTCACCGAATTTACCAGAACCACTGCGGCGAGCGAAACCACCCGGTTGCAGGACAATTTTCGTTGGCAAATTGCCAGACAAAATTAGAGAAAGCACACTAAGGGAAATATTTGAGACTTTTGGCAGAATACACACTATGCGACTGTCAAAGAAGAATTTCTGTCACATTCGTTACGACAGAGAAGAGAGTGTGGATGCGGCTATGGCAGTGTCGGGGTATCGAGTTATAGTGACCAGTAAGGAGAAGGATAAAGATGATAAGGATGATGATGATAACTCAAATGCCAGCTCTGGTTGTTTACACGTCGATTATGCTTTGGTAGGTGATTTCCTATTAATATATGTCGAGGGGCATAAAGCTTTTTGACTTAAGCATCACTTTTGGGAGATATTGACTTATATACATATTTGGAATCAGCTAATTTTTCTGCGTCAAATGAGTATGCTCTCTTGTAAAGTGTAAAAAATGCTGCTGAAGTCAAATATCATTTCACCACTAAAAAATATGATATTTGCACCAAATAATTGAACCTAATAAAATATTTTGGGTCTTTTTAGTGCAGAGATGATCAGAATGACTACGAAAGACGTCAAAGACAGGTCCTGCGTGCCCAACAAGCGGAATTGGAACAACTGAATGCCCAGCAAGAAATGGCGGTAACTCGCAGCACATCTTCCGCTTCCTACAGGAGGACACCATCCCCAGTTAGAATTCAACCATACTCTAATGTCGCGATGGTTCAACTATCTGAGAAGATTAAAAATGAAGAACATTTTTCGAGTACATTACCAGTAAGTTAACCGCTTGAATAATAATTTTGATCTTTAATCAAGTTTCATGATGACAGCATTTTAAATTATTTTACGTATTTATTTTCATGTTACAGACATTACTTGCATGGATGGAGCGCGGTGAGTGCTCCAAAAAGAATGCAAATCAATTCTACTCCATGATCCAAGCAACTAATTCGCACATTCGTAGATTATTCAATGATAAGATGCAGGCTGAAGAAGAGCTAGATGAGCTGCAAAATTGCCGAGAAAAAGTCAAGATTCAAATCGCGACTATCATCGAACAACGTAAGTAAAGCAACCTGACATAAAATTTCATCTATAATTTGGTGAAGATTGGTCATTAATTTTCACTACTCTCTCAATACATATTTCTCTGTAAAATACTTTTTCTAAGGTAAGAGTGGGATCACATGTTATCTTCTAACACTGTGATAGTCTACAGGTCAAGGGAGTACAAGTTTTGAATGTGGAATGACAATCCACGATTTCGTTTCGGTAACGATAGTAATTTCTATTAAATGGTCTCTGGCGGTCGCAGTAGAAGCAGCATGTAGTTGGTACAGCCAATGGGGTCAGCAGAGCCAGCAGTTGATAACAAAACAGCAAAATGGCGTGTTTTGTTGTAAGTTAAGCTTGTTGCGGCAATTTATTTATGAACTGTTATTAATTTACCTGTATATCATACTTGCTTGGGTGGAAATAAATTGTCGGAACATGACGGGTCCCTCTGCATCAGCATTAATAAAGACCTAATTAGTAAAGGTTGTTATAAAAAAAAATGTGTAGTTTAATGTAAATGAGTACAGAATTATTTTGATCAGCGTTCCGTCGATAATTAGGTCTTTATTAGAAACTCCATCTAAGTCCGAGTACCGTGACTCGCGAGGTTCAACGCACTGGCGGTATGGCGTCTGGTCCCCAGGGCTTCGGCCCACCCATCATTGGTATCGACACGTAGAGTGCTGCCGTCTAGCTGGCTTGGCCAGGCTAGCTGATGTTGGACGATGTATCGCCAATATACCACGGTATGTTTGCTCTGACAATCAGTATGGTTGATCTTAACGTAATTATTTGTGAACCTCAGTCGAGCAGGTGGCGAAAGTGTTTATAGCAGCTGCACATCAGCGTATCTGGGATCACTTTACAAAACCGCAAAGGAAGAACATCGAAACATGGCAGAAAATGACACAGGTATCTACAGACAATACTTTAAACAATTAAATTTATTGGGCTATCCAATCCTCGACATGTAGGGTAATCTCGCAAATTTTAGATACATTACAATAACTTAGATTTTTGTAACATTCTTAAGAAGACAGAATCTGGATCAAGGAACTTGGGCGTGCATATTGTTCCAGCGACTATAGAAACTTATACATAGAAGTTTCATGGGTAAAGTCGGTATATTGGTAATGAATTATAAGTCAGAGATCGCGAAGACGGCTGATAACAGGTAAAAATATAGGTACGGTATTAAATAGCTAATACAAAGCTAGGTTTACTTTTTTTTACTTTTAAGTGATGCAAATAAATGCAAGGATTTTACACTATAGTGTAAATAAAGTGTATTAAAGCGAACATTTATTTTTCAGGAATTTAAAGCACTGAAGGAGGAATTTCAAGAGAAGTTTTATGGCGACTACAATGAATTCGGTTTCAAAAACAATGATTCTAATAATCAAGAAATCGAGCAATTGAAGGTAATAAATGTGGTAATATTAATGATTCTGATTATAATTATGACTTGTTTTAAATGGTCGTCTTAATTGTGTAACATTTAATTTTAATTGCTGTGTGTATATTAAAAGACTTAACTTATCCAACCCACACTGGGCTTGAGTGTGTCCGGTATAATGACAATGTGATTGCCCCTTATTACATTTAGACTGAAATACATCAGTGAAAAGTCGCCGCACCGCAGTGTACCTCTACCTCGGGAATAAAAGCTTAATGATGTATTATTTGCAGCGTGAAAATGAAAGTCTCCAGTTCCAACTGGAGGCATATAAGAATGAGGTTGACGTTATAAAGGCGGATGCTCAGAAAGAAATGGAAAAATTCAAGGCGCAATTCATAGCTCGTCAAGCGTTACAAAATGCTATGGAGAAAAACGTAAGTAATTCATTAAACAACTACAAGGTACTTATATAGGTAATTGTGTAGCTGTTCAGTGTATTTTTCTTAGTCTTTGTTAGAATATTATAATTTCTCATATTTAAGTTCAGTATAATAACAGCAAACCTGAACTGAAATATGAGCATATTAAGTGTAGTATATAATTTTAAGAATAACGAATCTTCAACTGTTTGATATTTAAGTCCAAAATCAACGGGCATTTATTCTTAATTTGTAGGTTCATATTTTGGTTGTTTGTAATACTATATCTGTTTGTGTCTGCTCAAAAATATTATAATGGTTGTAATATCAAAGATCTGGTATTTTTTTATAGCAGCCACCTCTACCGTCGCCTATAGTCAAGCCCCCGCCGCCGCCGCCGCTACCCGATGATGTTATGGACCCAAAGGTGCAGGTCAAAGAGGTCATCGAGGTGGGTTGCGGCGAAGCCAAGTTGATTGGTGTGATGTCGGCGTTCCTTCAGGTATATTATATTTGCTTGCGGTTGCTAACCAAAAACAAAGAACTACATTTAGGTATTTAACTTTATCAAGGCTTTAGGCCAAATACAATAATATTATTATCCATTTAGACGTTTCCTCCGCAAAGGTGTCTAATACATGTCGCCATCTATAAATCCAAAATAGGTGTTATGGGAATCTATCTTTTTAATCGGCCTTTAAATCTCCAGCTCTATCATAACATAATACACATTGGGAAGTGAATTATATAACAGAAATTATCTATCTACTCTTGGTAGATATATAATTTCCGTTAACATTTATTAACATTGAAATAAATCCTTGGTCGGAGTCCTTTTGCGAGGATATGCGGTTTATCAAATCATCATTAAATCCAAAACCAAGCGTACCATTGCAAGACCTCAAGATACTGTGAGCACTTTCTGCGTGGATCGGACCGCAAACAACAACTAAATATGAGGGTACCCAGTTATTAACTATGATATCAGGACGTCTAACACCTCAGTCCCCCCGTGACCATGGTTGCTGTAAAGCAGCCGAAACGTCGGGAAAATAAAAGAGTAAATAAACGCAATAAAATCCGTAAAATAGTTTTATTTCAATGTTTAGTATTCGCGTAAATATAAGAAAACAATATTTATTAACATGTTAATAATGCCAATGGAATTGTGGTCAAAAGCTAATAAATATAAAATATTTAAAAGTCACCAACGCGCCTGTATTTCCTGAAAGGGTAATACAGGCGGAAGGGCGGAAGTACACTCACTGTTGTGGTCCAATTATAGCTCGCAGATGCATTTTGGTTCCAATATGTCATGGGGGGGCGAGCATTATTCCCGGCACACTTCCGGCCACCACGAGGGGAATACAGGAAATTAAAAATGGTTTCCATTCCTTTCCAGGTCCACCCTCAAGGAGCCAGTTTGGACTACGTGGTGTCGTACGTACGCGCTCTGTTCCCGCAAGTGTCCCAGGCGACAATACACCACGTGCTGCAGAAACATAGCGACGTGTTCAGTCGGACGACCAGCGGGGTCGGCGCCAACATTGAACACCGCTGGTCCTTCATCGCGTTCAACAGAATCGAGAGCACATAGCATATACCCAAAAAACGCCGAAAAGATTATCAAATCAAACCGTTAAGCATATCAATGACTTTTATGAAGTGATATATTGATTATAAAACTATATAGCCTGAACAAATATAATTACAGAAGTGATATACGGAATATTAATTGTTGATTGGAAATCATGTGTCTAAGTTTAAAATAAACCATAATTTCGTGAATATAAATAGTATAATATACAAACAAAATACTCTATTGAGCATTCAGTTGAACCGGACTCCTATTTACAAATGTTTCGAACAAAGTTTTTCTAATAATGCGTATTATTAAAGTTAGATATTAACATTATCTTGGAATAAAACATAGAATAAACATTATCTTAGAATAAAAGCAACGTACACCACATTGCTTTATTTTAAATTATATCAATAAGTTTGAGGTTATTTCCAAATTATAAGCGTAATCGTTAAAATACATAATTATCTCTTATAAACGATTTTTATTTATTTTTCTATAAATGGAGCGCCATGCTAATAAGTGATGGCTCAAGTTTTTGGCAGTGACATAGTTAACGTGAGTGCGGAGGGCGAGTAATGCCTTGCGATGTGAACTCGCTCGAAAATTAGTTTGAAGGAAAATATTGACGCAAGCGATTTTGACGCGTGGTGTGCCTTTTACTTCATGTAAACTTTATGTATATTGTGACTATATACAGAGTTCGTTTTGGTACTGGCAAACATTTTGACGCGCGAATTTTAACGCCCCAGCTTGCGCTTGGAGCGCTAATGGGACAAAACTTAATTAGAAAAGCTAATGGGACAAAAAATAAAACTAGGTTTTTTTTGACGCCACCCTATAAAGTTGGAAAAGTTTTTATGTTGTTTTCTGTTGGGCTTGAAGGTCGCTGACGGTCTGCATGTAGTCGGCGGTGGCCTCGTCCAGGTCCCTGTCGGCGGCGCAGTCGGCGGCGGGCGGCGCGCCGCCCCCGTCCCGCTCCTGCCGCATCTTCAGCCGCAGCTCGCGCATGCGCGCCTCCAATATCCTCTCGCGTTTATTTTCACGATCCAACACCTAAAATAATACTTTAGTCGTATTGCTTTAACATTCCAAATATTAAAAAGCACTTACTACCAAAATAATAATAATAAATAAGTGGTGATAAAAATAAATTATGAATCCCAATTATATCCGAAATGGTTTGGAACGACTATGATTCCCACAAAAAAAAGTGTTCAGGAACTGTGTCAAAAGTATAATGCATGTTACTTTCTAGAGCGTCATCGTAGTGTATTTTGTCTGGAAGATTGCATGGCTATCCGAGGAACAGGGCACTAACAATTTTCTGAACAAATATTAAACGTAAATTGTGAACGTAAATATTCATGGTACCTAAGTATTTTTTGTTACATAACTAGTAGGTAACTACTTTTCCATATAACGTATAAAACATATTACTCATAATGCATTTACAGTTTCTAAGAATTTTAAATGATTCAGCCAATTTTAATTATTAATTTACATTGTTAGTTTAATTACTAGGTACATTTTGATCTTACGTGAGTCAGAAGTTGTTTGTCGTTTTTATCAGCTGTGCCGAGGTTTTGAGACAGTTCAGCTAAGTATACTGTGCCTTTGCTGCTGCCACAGGCCACCAGTAAACCCTGGAATGAGAATAATAATTTTGAAAGATACTTCCTACGTTTAATTTATTTATTTGTAGCTTTTTTTCCAAGGGGGAGCTACTAACTCCTTCGTGTGGACGAAGACGCATCAACGGTTCATCACAGAGTTGCGCCGTTACTATAGGCGCGCTTCTTCGCCTTAACAAGTCCCAACAAGAGAGACATCCGTCCCATTGAGTCACCAGCATCAGGGAAAATCTGAAAAAGTGCTTTTTCATTGTCAACCTTCAGTCAACCCCTTAAGTTCTTTTATCGCAATCGAATATAGTCTATACAATAATGTGTACATTTCTTGGTTTCTTTCTACATCTACCCTCCATTTCTTATACCTGACAGGATTCCACGCGCCATCAGTGAGTTTTGTTCGATGCGAATATGTCCATAATATTGATGATTCTCTGCAGTCCTCGCTCCAAACACGAGCCGTCCAATCTCCGACCGTTAAGAAGTTCTTTAGGAATGTTGGATTCCGTTGTAGAGCATATACAGGACCGAGGTGAGCCTCATACTGCGAATGAAGGGAGCAAATTTATTAACGTAAGTAACTGTAATGTTGTTTTAACTGTGCCACTCACTTTAGTTGGCAATTTCTCTACAGGATTTTTGCCTTTACGATTGCCTCCAATAACTAATCCAGTTTCTGTTCCCACCATGAACCTGTAGATAAAAGCTTGTGTATCTAGATATCAGTTATACTAGATACCTATTAACTACACCATTATGGTACCTTGTCGGTATAGTAGGCTCGTATTCGAGAGCGGAAATACCAATAGCATTATCAATACTTTGCGTGTCGGTAGGCAGCTTCACAATATCAATGATCATGGAATCTGTTGGTTCACTTATGTTTCGAATATCCCACCTGAAAATGTAAATATAACCTTACAATATATATTGACTTTTGCAGTTGCAATTGTTATTTTTTTTGCGTCAATGCGTGGTTTTCCATACCATCTGATAACTCCGTCTGGTGAGGAAGAGAAGAAATCAGCTCCGGACTTGGAGTTGATAAAGAGCACGTTGCGGACGAGTTCGCGGTGTGCTACGTGCGGCGGACAAACACCGGCCGGCTCGCCGCCCTTCCGCATGTCCCACCATCCGACCTGCAGGACACGGAAGCTGGTAAATAATTGAATTATTACCTGAAGCGTTCTTTCAATTAGGTAACTGTTTATAAACCTGTCCATTCATCATACCCCCAACTAGAACGTTCTGGTCTCGAGGATTGTATTGCAGATCAAGCAACGGCTGTGGAGGTTTTATTGTAAGCTCGGGTGCGTTGGCGTTTTCTGAAAGAATCGTAAAGATAGTCTTTTAGATAATTGGTCTTGAATAGTTGGATGCTGTACTCAATTCACGAGGAATATTTCAGGTCATTTCAAAATATCTTCGAAATGCTTAGGAATATTTCCGCAAATGATTTAGGCGATTGTTAGATTACCGATATCCCAAATGTATGATAGCTGAGGGCTTCTGCTGGTTCTAATAAGTTCTAGATCAGCGTGTGCTGCCGCGAGCCGCGCGCCGCCATCCGCCTGCCACGAGAGCGCCCGCACCGGCCGGCGCACTCCGGGCTCACGGTACACATTCACCGTGTGACAATCGCTGTTCTCCACCGGAGGTATAGAAGGCAACTCCGTATAATACGTCTCGTACATATCTATCGCGTTGTTTTGGAGTATGTTATGTTCCATGCTCTGCCATAAAGAATACGTTAATTTAATATTGAAAAGTTCTTTCTTTGGTTTTCCAAGTTCATCTAATTATAACTTTTTATGGATAGCCGTCGACGATGTTTTCGATCTTGTTCTAACAACTCCGTTACTGAGTCTCTGTTTGTGGAGGGCGACGTCGCTAGTCACTAAGTAAGCAAATTATATCTCCTAATAAGGAAAACCAACGTGAAGGCATCTGGGATATGTCAGACTACAGTTTATCTTGGGTATTAAGTACAATATGGGTATTGCCGTGGAGCACACTTCTATTATGTGAGTGTTAAGTCTTCTTCATAATTTCTTCAAGAATGTAATAATGCTTACATGACCGAGGTGCATAACAGCATGGATGTAGGCGTCATCTTTCTCTATCTTGCGGCGGTACCTCTGCGTAGCTTCTGGGTCGTTCATGTTGATGTCTTTCGGCCAACCGCCTTCCACGTGGTTCACTCCAGAACTTGTGTACTCAACCCTAAAGTGGGAGTTATGCACAGTATAGCTGGTTGAATGGTTCATGTTAGTGTTGTGTTCCAATTTCTCACAATAGCCGGGACCAACTCATGATTACTTATATTTATACAACCAAAATAGTGACGTTTATTCGGTTTCGGTTTAAAGATCTTTATTAGGGATACGACAGAGAGTTAGTTTTAAAAATATGCAGTGCTAGTTACTTTACTCACCTTACAGAATTAACCCAGTGCTCGGACATAGTGCCTGTGTTCTGAATGGCTACGTTCACAGGATTCCGCAGTATGTACTTCTTATAAAAGGCTGGATTGTTTGGTATGCTAACCATCATGTGCGGTCCATAGTCTTCGAATAGTGTTTGCTTTCCAAAATATTTCCTTCGCCTTGAATATTCGTATGTTAGTTCCGTTTTTTCTGGTTTCTCCATTACTAACAATGTATACTAAACAAAGCGTATAAGGGCCTTTCCTTTAGTAAAGTAACTGTTTTTTTTTATGTGATACTGACTTGTTTGATCAATACTCTCGCGGTTGCTAAAGGTAGGGTGTTTGATTTTATTATTCTTAAACCTACAGAACCTACCTACAAAATAATTAATGCATCTATTTACTAAGTCCCTAAGGTTATTATCGAATACAAACTACCTAGGATACATACATACGCAAATATCTTTATTAGCATTAAATGTAATGGAATATAGTATAACTTAGTAGAGTGGTATTGGGTCCGTTTGGGTAGTCCGTCTCAAAGCCAGCACGATGAGTTTGGGCATGGACACCGCTAGCTTAGCGGTGCACTGCTCCAGTAAAATACTCCAACGAGCACCAGCTCTCTCGTCCGCTGACATAGCCTTTAACTGTTGAACCTGAAGCCAGCATTTAATCGTCTTGAATTGCCGATAGAAGAGATCTACCATTAACGTTGGCAAAACGAAGACCTCAAGGTTACTTTATTGTTTACTTTTATACGGGTTAGGTGTTTATTTTACCGAATATCCTAGTGTTTCTCCCAATATGTTTATGGGCAGTCTCGCAGATATTTCTCCCGTGTGATCTGCGAAGCGTACTCGAATATCTTCAATGTTGGTATTCCTGTTTACACACAAGTGATGGCTAGTGAGTTAGCACCAACACCTCACATTTATTAATAATAATAATACCATAATGGAACTAGTTTCAATTGATATCTAGTTTGCGGTGCATAATGAGTAAGCCGACTAAAACCTACAAAGCTCCAATTGAAATACATTATTTTTCGCTATCATACCTATTTGTTTGCTATTCGTATGTTAATACATTCCAGGAAAATGTGTGACGTTGAGTGTATTTAGATATAAGTATAATGAGTAATAGTTTGTTAATAGGTTGTGGTAGTAGGTACGTAGGGTCATCGATATCATCCAAGTCGAGGTGCGTGAGCAACGCGTGCAGCTCGGCGCAGAAGGGCGCGGCGGCGGCGGCGGCCATGCGCTCGCGCACCTGCGACACGGACGCGGCCGCCGCGCGGGCCCCGCTCCACGCCGCCCACGCGGCCGCCTCGCCACCCGCTATATGTATATTCAATAACTTGAACATCCCCTACTAGGTATTGTACCTCCCCTATTACTCAATGTGCAAGCCTTTCCCCATTGCAGACTGACGCACCCGTTTTCAATAACTCTCGATGACTTCTTAACGTAGTGCCTAATATTAAGCAGTTATTAAAGTAGTGATAATGTTTATGATGTAAAATAGTTTTTGAGTTATGAGGGTGTCAAAAGTGGCTCCAAATGGTTCGTGTAATATTACACACGGTGCTGCAAGCCAGCTTGAACTTTGGCTTGACACTCTACCGCGAGTCTAGAGTTAGGTATCGCGTTAAGGTGTCTTCTAGTGTTAGTGAAAATGGGCAGGGTGATAACGTAATTAAATTGCTAACAAGTTTCAATCACTTTCTGACCAAACAGAAAAAAATATTGCCATAAGAGTTACTTATTAGCCTAGCTAGCCTGTACCTATCCTATTAACTTCAAGCCGTTTTGGAAAATTTCCTAAAAAAAAGGTACTTACCGCAAGTGCGTAGCATACAGAGATGTGACATTATGTAAAATACAAGTATCTGAAATACAAATACAAGCTACAAAATACGTATTTTCATCTTGTATTTAAATACCTTTTGTTATATGTCTTAGTATTTCGTAGATACTATGTTTGCTAAAATACTTTTAGTAATAGACAACTGATTCTATGGTACCATCTCAGGTGACATTAATTTTAAATGTCAATGTCGTCGTAGATAAAACTGAACGCGCCATTTGGGTTATGGGTGTCCATTTAAAAAATATTTCGATATTTTTTTTTTTAATAGCTTAGTATATGTCCCACTGCTGGGCAAAGGCCTCCCCCTTTCGTCTCCACATGTCCCTATCCTGGGCCTGTTGTGGCCACGTTTATATATTCAAATAAAAACATCGGATCCAGGGCATCGATGTTTTTCGATATATCGCATAAATAAATAAATATCGAATACTTTACACAAAAGTTTAATAATGCCCATTTCCAGTGAAAGGCGCAAAGTTTGTAGAATTTGTATGAGTGTATTAGAGATTCACTTAAAAAAATATATCGATATTTATATTCGAACAAAAATAACGTTATATCGCTTAAAAATATCGAACACTTTCCACTTTTTAATAAAGATACTAACTTAAGGAGCTTAAATGGTTATCCTACAATAAAAAAAATCTTTTTAAAATACAATACCTGTTTGCCCAGTTCTGCCCCTGTGAAACGACTCTTTTCATTTGGGGGTATGATCATGAAGCCTCATCGAAGAAAAATGAGTGATAAACTGTTTGAAGAACTGGTTTTACTTAAGTCTCAATTAAAACCTTAAAAATATATTTAAAAGGACTTAAGTAATACCAGTTCTTCAAACAGTTTATCACTAATATTTCAAATTAAAACCAGTTGATTGCCCAAACGTGACACAAGTTGTGTAAACATTTAAGCTCCTTAAGCTGGTATCTTTATTATTTAAGTATGGCAAATCACAACATGTAAAAAAATAAAGTTTCATATTTTTTTTTTTCAAAAGTATTTTAACTATAAAAAGTATTTATAAGATATGTATTTTGTATCTAGTATTTCAGATACAATTCTAGAAAGATATTTGCATCTGGTACCTGAAATACTTTATTCAAAAGTATTTTGTATTCAGATACTTTATTTATGGTATCTTGTACATCACTGGTAGCATAATTAATGTTTCTGATGAAAATTGTATTGCCTTTACTAAACCTACCCTATTCTATTTACGAACTATCGTGATGTTCAGTCTGGGGCTCTTGAACCCATTGATATAGAGTTAAAATTAATGATGCTTTCTGTATGAAGTATGTAAACTGACGTGTATTGGCCTGGTTGCGTATGTGCAGCCGCAGCGTCTCTGCGTCTGCGGCGTGCGGCTGGTGCGTGATGACGCAGCGCGCGCCCGCCTGCACGCCCACGCCGCCGCGCGCGCGCCACGACACGCGGCAGTCCGCTATGAACAACACGCTCTCCAGCGGACGCCATTCTTCTGCTCTGATCAAAACAATATACTTACTAGAACTTCAGCTTGTTCTCTTACCCCTAACTTTTTAGTTACCTACCTACTTAGTTTCGTCCGCCTTTTTAGATACGCGATTAAAACAATTGAGTTATAGGTAGGATGGGCTGTATATACCTAAATAAGATTTGAATGGATGTCTGTATGACGCAAAAGCGATGGATGGCATACCAAGACTGTGCCGACTGCAAATAATGGGAACGTTACGTTGTAAAATCTTCGTTGCATCACATTATTGGTACAATAAGTGTCGCTGAGGGATTGAGCTGTGTGCACGAAATGTATGTATTGATATTAAACTACTTTTAGTTAAGTAGAGAGGTACCTTTGTATAGTATCTATATCAAATATGTCGAAGTTAATTGAAGCCGGAGTGGTATTGTCGACGATCTCTACACTGCGTACCGACATGTCTACACCTAAAACAAAACTCCATTGAGAATCCATTATGTATATTTAAGCGTTTTGGTTGCCTTGCCACGTTCGAATTTCAGAATATTTCGTAATATTTGCTAAACATTTTTGTTTAAATGAATCATTCATCTGAGTTTGTTTATCTTATACACAAGATTGGCCTCGTCGGCAATGTTTGTCTACAGTTTAGACAAGAATGTGAAACAATATAATTGTTTAGGAAATACGCTTATGGGTTAATATACAAACAATATTCGTACCTGCCTTAGTTCTAATTGTTTTTGGTGGTTTCACCGCTTTCACCACCACCAATAAGTCTACGTAGACATTACTATTTACTTCTGTAAAATGTGACGAAACATTAAAGTATGCGAATGCATTAATAAGCACATGAAGGTTTTTACTGGAACTTCAAGACGCGCGCTACAAAATATTTGCCATTACCAATACGAACTGTAGGTATTGACTCCCAGAAAAAGCTCATTCTTCAATCTAATTTCTAATTTTGCAGAGTGGTCGCGTGGCTTTTACCACAGAAATTCAATCTTTATTTATATACACACAGAGTTCGTTTTGTTATATAATTAGGTAAGTATCTACCTCATTTCAATGTATCTAACGTAAATAATTTAAATTTTTGGAAATATATTTTCGTATAATATGTATTACATTACACCACGAATTAATGTTAATTCTTTCAACTGAAAATAATGACTAAGAAAATGTGTCTTCAAATTAGATACTTCTTTTAAATTAGGGAAGGCCACTTTTATTCATGATTCACGATCGCTCGTTTGCATATGCCTTTTAATTGCCTTCATGCGTAGGTATAATTAAATTAAATAATTAGGTAGTTAGCTAAAATATTAACTACCTACGCTACGCGTTTTACATATGCCGCCTTATTATTCATACTATCTACCTATCTAAGTGTGAAATACTAAAGGAGGTACCTACCTTTCAATTTCAGCACTTCAGCGACTCCGTAATATCCCGAAGGTTTCGTGGGTATATGGAGCAGGGGTAAAAACATGCTGAACGTGTCTCCAGCGTGGATGGTGACGTCAGACATACCTTCATTCAGCGACAGATAGAAGGGAGACGAGACCTTGTACAATAGTAGATAGGTAATAAGACTTAAATTTAACAGGCCAAAACATTACCGTAATGCATAAAGCCCCGTCAGGCACGACATAATTATAGTATTGCCATTTAGTTATGGTTTGTAAGTACCTGAGGTCTGTACATTTCGTTGTCTCCTCCCTTCACGCATATCTTTGGAGACGTAATTTCAACTGAAGATAACAGCATTTTGTTAACAAAAATTGATGATGATGATGTATATAACTGTCATTAAAGTTTATAGTAGTAGTACATAGCTTACCCACGTCGCCAACGAGGAATCTTTCGTAGAATGTTAATACAAAATACTCCGATCCCCATACATCTACGTTAATCGTGTCGACATCGGAGTCACGTATTGTAAAAGAAGTAACTCCTCTCGAGTCACCATTTTTCTTTTTAGAACCCACTGTGCGAGGACTATTTTTAGCTATTATAATTGCAACAATAAGAGCGTTTTTAACGTTCACATTTAAATTATTAAGTTTCACTTTTTGTACTCCCGCCATTTTCGTCGAGTTGCAGTTGTTTTTTGTTGCCGCCAAGTCTATGGTTACCAGTCATTACCATCCGGTTACCATATTTCAAAAATAATGCAAATCATTTTTGAAACGATGCATCCATTATATTTGCAAAGAAAATAAAAAAGTATCAATCTTATACAAGTGTATACTTTAATTCAAAATTAAAATTCCTCATCCTGTTATATTTCTATTTCTAGATTTTCTAGTTGCCATACTGAAACTAACCTGCTGCTGGCTCTCTGTCTGTCAAAGTCAGATGAAAAGCAGAAGAAAGAACCGCCAAAAGCGTATATTTGTTGTAATTTATAATCAATAATCAATTTTATGGTATAATAATTGTGATTGATTTTACCCACCAATACAGGACTGAGTATCTTGAGGATTTCAGCTTGGATAAATAATGTTGTTCAAAGCGGAATCTAGTTCGTCAAAGGATACTAAAAGTGATTTCCACCCAGTCGATATTGAAAGACAAAATGTGGACTACTCGGATTGTTCAACACGATTTTATCAAGTATCAAGGGACTTTTCAAAACAATATGCACATATTTATTCAGCTAGACTAAATACATTCCGGAATATTCTTACACCGTTGGTGGTAAAGAAATGGTCCAATAGTTATAAGATATTAAAGTTATGTGATCTTCGCGACAAAGGCACAACTTGTATTATCATTGGAACACTGTTTAAGTTTCAAGAATTGAAGCCGAGCATTCTGAAAGAGTTGTCTGACCAGCTAGAAATAATTCCACAAGCAGCTAGGTAAGTTGGCAATGATAAAATATAATTTGAAATTGTTCCCAAAATTAGTAGCAAAATTCGTAGAAAACTTAGTACAAAATCTTCGTAGTGGCACCTACGACACAATTTACCATGTTACATGCCAGCTAATAAATTAGAACTATAAGAAGTGCCTTTGTGGACATAAATAATAAATAAATATTTTTTTAAAATATATTTTTTTCAGGACACATTTTGTTAACGATTCTGATAGCTTGGTGTTAGAAGATGAGCTGCAGAGGATCAAATTGGTTGGTGATTGTATTGATGTTCATAGAATTGTGACTGGTGTCATTTGTGCTGTCTTAGGTAAGCGAGAAAGAATATTAATTATATCTTAACTACATCTTAGTTCCTATATGCCCATATTTTGCAAAACTATGAGACACCTAAATATGAATACCACCATACCTGGCAACTCACTTTTTTTAATTGTTCTAGGCTCTGAAGATGATGATGGCGTATTTACAGTTAAGGATGTATGTTGGGCGGGATGTAGTATTCAGAAACCAATGGCAAAATTTTCTGAGGACAGGTAAAAGATCATTTGTTAAGTGTACACATAACGACACTTGCTACACAAATTTATAGACATTTTTGTATCATTAATTGTTACAAAATACATTTTTCCAATTTGATTATAATATATTGAAATTAAACTATTTTACGGATTTTATCGCGTTTATTTACTATTTTATTTTCCCGACGTTTCGGCTGCTTTACAGCAACCATGGTCACGGGGGGACTGAGGTGTTAGACGTCCTGATGTCATAGTTAATAACTGGGTACCCTCATATTTAGTTGTTGTTTGCAGTCCAATCCACGCAGAAAGTGCTTACAGTGTCCTGAGGTCTTGCAATGGTACACTTGGTTTTGGATTTAATCATATTGATTACTGGATCCCAAGTTGGTGGTAGCACCCAGCCATCTTCCCTATTGAAATTAGGATACCGTAAGCACTTTCTACGTGGATCGGACCGCAAACAACAACTAAATATGAGGGTACCTAGTTATTAACTATGACATCATGCCGTCTAACACCTCAGTCCCCCCGTGACCATGGTTGCTGTAAAGCAGCCGAAACGTCGGGAAAATAAAATAGTAAATAAACGCGATAAAATCCGTAAAATAGTTTAATTTCAATGTATAGTATTCGCGTAAATATAAGAAAACAATATGATTATAATATTTTAATGGTACTATGGTATCCAAAGGTATATAGTTCTGATGTCAGGATTGAACATGTCCTCGAAGACTGCAGACCACATGTTCTCACTCCATCTGCTGTTGGAATGGTTGTCGGGCTTGGCAGGCTCATCACAATACCAAGAGGAGATATCAAAGATCATTAGAGTTATTGTCGCTGGTATGCTTTTAACAAGACTATGTCTTTGACACATGTTAATCTGAAAAATCAACAAGTCTGCAGTCTAAATGGCCATTATTAAAAGACCTGAATGTTTAATTTCAGGTGGAGTGTTTGCAAGTCACTCAAATGAGAGTGTTCTGAATGAGTCAGATGTGATAGCAGCAGCGGAGCTGGTGGATAACTTTGCAAGCGCCATCAGTGCGGTGGCGCCTTTAGATCTTATGCCAGGGTGCAAGGACCCTACTGGAATAATGCTGCCACAAAAACCTTTTCATTACTGTGAGTATATTTTTATTTCTACTAGAAACGTTATTCTATTTTTATGTTTTTATGAGACAAGGCAAAAACTTACTAAGAATGAATAATGTTTATTTTTTCTGTTGCAGGTTTATTCCCAAAATCTATTGAATATAAATCTTTCAATAGAGTTTCTAATCCTTACGAGTGTGATATTGGAGGTTGGTAATGTCACGAGTTTTAATGCAAAATAATTAGTCTTAGTCCCGAATTAATAGAAGTTTAAAATAACAAACCATGTACAAAGTGGCTTTCTAAAACAAAAGTGCTTATGTGTTTGTGTGTTATGCCCATTGTAAGTGAATCAAAGATTTATATGAATTCGGAAGCCAGTATACTATAACGCTGTTTTATTTTTGTAGGTTTAATGTGTTTGGGAACAGCTGGTGAACCAATAAAGGACATAAAACGATACAGCAAGTTGGATGATAATCTGGAAATACTGAAGAAGACGCTGCAATGGCGGCACCTGGCGCCGTCGTGCCCCGACACCGTACCGTGTACGCCCTGCGTCGACACGGATCCGTTTGTTATATACAACTGCCCAGCTATATACTTTTGTGGCAACTCTGAAGAATTTGCCACTGAGCTTTACAAAGGTAATCCAATGAAACCTCTAAGATTGTCACGCAAAAGATCATTTCAGAATTAATAGGATCAGTTATCTATCATACTCTAAGGTATGTAGCACTCAAGAAAGAGAGGAATATTAATAGGAATAAACCATTGTATGTATTTTTTTAAAGTAGATTATTTTTGTTTCAGGTGCAGATGGTCAAAGTGTACGACTGGTGTGCATTCCTGATTTTTGCACCACTAAAACCGTAGCACTTGTCAATTTAGCAAATATGGAATGTTATAGTATGGCATTTTCGTCACAATAAGTATGTATCTAAATAAATGTTTATTACTATTCGTATTTTATTATTTGTATTTATTACTATTTAGTAGATAGATAGGTACACTAGTAGATAGTTATATCTAACCCAATATTTTATTCGTAGAATTTGATTAGTGTACAGCAGTGTATTTTGCGTTGTTCAAAAATACAGAATTATGATTATAATTCTTCAAAGGTTTTCGCAATACGAAGTAGCTATTGCGTCAGTGAAAATTTAAGTGTTATCGACGGTAGATGGCGCTAATCACATATTTTTTAGGTGGCAACTCTCGTGTTTTGTCTCTTTCCCATCCGTCCGCAAGCACCTCCCCTGCAAGTTTCCATGTCCCCCTTCTCTTACTCATCAATGGCTCGCAACTAGAAGACGTGTATTTGTTATTTCTGTGCTCTATTTGAGTTTATGATGGGTTTCTAGTAACCAAAGTTTGCACACCCCAGTGTGCCTTCACACTTTATCAAAATGTTGTAAGTACACATATTATTTTGTTAATAACATAGATAACCTGTGTGTTAATTGGGTTTTTTGCAGCATATTGACGTATCGCATTCCATATCCTTATAATGTACTCCGATGTGCTTATAATAGTAATTTCCTTTGAGGGGAAGTATTTATTTAAGTTATGTCGAGCACCTGTTATGATAAATTATTATTACCTTTGTTTATTGGTAGCCGCTTTCACCAGATTGCGCGGGAGAGTTACTCATTACGACACCATAGATCGCGTAGGAATCTGGCAATCACACAATAATTATTCCTTTCACGCATCGTGTTCGGGTCATTGGTTTACAATCCATTACTTACAGCTATTTTCCCGTTCCCCACTCATTACTCAGCCGATGTACACTTATATAGCGGTGGTTTTAAGGTATGACCATATACTCTTGTATGACGTTGATAAACTACTTCTCGGAATTATTGTGGTCGATAGAAATAGCGGGTGTACGAATTATGTTTGCTTTTACCTTTTATAAGACAAGGTTCACCTTTTAAATTGTTCCATTACCTATGTTTAATAATTTGTATTTATTTTTTGATATTATTGGAGGATCAGTAATATTAAACTACATAAGTATATCACTCATCGAGATAGGATATCACTAATTAAGTTGGTTAAATGCAACCATAGAATCACAAAAAAAAAACACAAATATTAGGTAAAAATAAGGGGAAAACCTATTTATATAAAATTAGTGAATAATAATACATTAAATAAGTAGGTATATTACAATCTGTAAAAGTTAAATCACTAAGACTAAAGCAGCATATTTCCCTATTAGTAACATAAAACAATTGTTGATTGATAAACTAAAATAATGAAGATTCAAACCATAGAAAACATTTTATTATGAGGACAAAAAAATAATGTTTTTTATCTACTATAAACTATCTAAGGTACAACTTACATTAAGGTTTAGTAAAAGAAAAAACATACACATAGCTACATCATGCAAGGAAATGTGAATACATTGTTTTCTGGTCCAATAAATATACACAATATAATTTACTGCATAACTATTTTATGCATAACTAGTCACACAGGGCTAAACTTTCGTTACCTACCGTACAATTTCCTGAATAAATTATTTAATTTGTAAGTTTGATGTTATAATGTGGGGACAACAAATCCTAGGTCTCGCCTGCATTAGCTGATAATATTGAAGTTGTATACATTACTCATACAGGTTTTTCTCTTTTTAGTTAAGTAACTCCTACACCTTTTTCGATTTAATTTGTGCGGGTTCCAAGACAATTTAGCTTTTCCCCAGGACAAACCTTTCCGAGGGTCAAACCTCGGTGTTTTCAATGGACACCGCTGTCGATCCTGGCTTACAGGAGTATCAGTGCAGTGGTGGGAATGTGTGGCGGACGTAGTCCCATAAAAAAATCTTCTAATCATTATTTTTAAGCAGGCTGTTCTTTTTCTATTTTTGTGTAGTTTGTACTACTTTTATTATTTGTATATATTTGATCATGAGTTGATAATGTATATTTTTGTTTTGATAATTCAATTAAGTTTTTTTTAATTACTTCCCCCTCTGTTCTGATTTACAGCTGCAATTTTAATATATAAACATTCAATACTTAACTACTTATATATTTAAAATTTATACATAGATTCGAATACCATAACCATCCTTCTGCTGGGGCCGACAATTATTTATATTTAGGGAAGGCAAGTGAAAACGATGGGAAGACTTACTGGAATAGAAATTGATTTTTTATTTTATTTCAATTTCTTTTGGTAATTGTAATTTAATTAAGTAACAAAATAAACGTGATGATAATATAATTGAAACTCGGATAATTCGTAGACTATAGCCACCTATGTCAGATAGATACTACATTACCAAATATTTTGTAATAACAGCACGTATATGTCGAAAGTCAATGCAATCGAGTTGGGTGGAATGCAACGAGGTCGAATACATGGATATTGGAGACAGTATTATAGGTACCTATGTGATAAATTATTTTTGTTTGTTTATGTTAGGAATTATGTAAACATGGGATTATTTTAGTGAATCTGTGTGACTATAATGGTTATAGAATCTAGGATTTCCTATATCTACTTACGTTTCCTCGGACGATAGAAAAAGGTTCAGTTTTTATAACGTCAGAGGAAATAAATAAAGGGACATTTTGAGTAAACAAATAACGCCCAACAACTAGAGATGAAACGGATATCCGGTAACTATCCGGTATCCGGCCTATCCGGCCTTGTTTTCACAATCCGGCGCATACCGGATAGTAATTCAGTACCAGGCCCGATACCGGATAGTAAAATTCAAAAATTCTCATTATTTTACACATGGCAAATTATACCACAATAGGTTATTGATACCTAAATATTTTTTAATTAATTAGTTTAGTACTCAAAATTAACAATAGGCAAATTGTGGTGAATGAATACCAAATTTTCCGCATTTGTTGATAAGAGCCACTCCGCTTGGTTTCATATCACTGGTCTTCTGAAAATAGCCTTTCACTGTAAAAGACACGACCTTTGTCACGGTTTCGCTCGCTCGCTCTCTGTCTAATTTCATACGAGAGAAAGAGACAACATCTAGATATTCTGTGACATAGTCTAGTCTTGGCGCACACGCTACAACTACAGGTGCTGGAAGATAAATTCTAGCAAACCTTGACAACTACGGGTACTGATTCAAATTAACTGACCACCATATGCATGGGTCGTGATTGCGATCGATTTGAGATGTCTTTAAGAAGCGTCATGTAACGCGATAAAGGGCCGAATATCTGGTAGCCAAATATCCGGCGCTCCAGCCTGGTAGCGTGCCGAATATCCGGTATCCGGCCAAATCACTATCCGTTTTGTCTCTACCAACAACACACTCCTTGTATGGTCTAAAAAAAACTTGTAGTTTGGGTACCATACAACGGACTGGGAGCGATTCCAGTTATACCCAGACCAGGGCAAATACTGAAATGGCAAAATTTCCTGGTTACGGTAATCGAATCCGCAACGACCCCGTGCAGTGAGCCGAACGGCCTACGTTTGAACCACTAAGCTATACCGAGGTCGCCCAAGTAGCTTGTCACGTGGAGATAGATGATTATTATGACATCAATGAGTATTATCTTTTTTCACTTATTGTCAGCTCGAATAGCATTGTTTGGAAATATTTTGGATATAACATTAGGATGTTATTGATTGATAATAAATCGATTTGATAAGATTTCTTTATATATAGATGAAGACGTATAGGGATCGTTTGTGTGAGGTATCATTATATACTTTCAATAGTTGCAGAGGCTAACTTCTAAAAACAAACATACAGGTTTATCTTTTTATAATATTTAAATTGAATCAATATTCATAAAATAAGTACTGAAATTAATTCAATATCAATTCTGTTTAATTTTTGTTCCTAATGTATGAATAACCTATTTGAATAGAGTTTTGTAGGTACACTCGAACATAAATAGTTATAATTTAGCTATACAATTAGTACAATAGGTACATATTTATTTATTTAATAAAACTGCGCCGTGCAGGATAGGGCATTGTACTTATAATGCAGTTATTACACATGTGGGTATGTACTATGAGCGTTTACAGACTAGCGTTTTAAAGGAGCGTATGAGCTCGTTTTTCGAAGTGTGTGTAGGCGCGTATAAACGCGCCTTTTGCCACACGCAACTCGTACAAGCGTTGACTCGCTTATAAATGCTCGGATAAGACGTTCTACTGTCATTCGCTACCACTGGTCAAGGGTACACGCCGGAAGAAGCCCGATTTTCGTTTGATAGTCCTCAATCTCGATTCGAGATATGTCGAAACAAATGAAAAAAATACGAATTTCATTTATTTCGAATCGAGATGAATGTCGATCGCACGAAAATCGGGCCCAGGAGCCCGATTTTCGCATGATAGACATCAATCTCTGAGCCATATGTCGAAACGAAACGTCAAATTGGTCGTATATTTTTTTCGTTTGTTTCGACATATCTATAATAGAGATTGATGACTATCAAACGAAAATCGGGCCGCTGTTTACGTGCGTTCGGCTTTCTAAAGCATGCGTGTAAGCGGATTTGTCGAAACGACCGTAGGTACATGGGAAAAAAACGCTAGTCTGAAAGCGCTTTTTTGTACCATTCAGTATACACTATGTTTCAAGTAGTTTCAATTCAACTGATTCAAACAAATAATGATTCACAACCGAAAATACGTCGTCGGTAAGATTATAGTTAAGTAAGTACCTACATTCAGTGGTCATGGTGGTGATTCATAAGTATGAGAGTCGCTACACGTTAGAGAAAAAAAAAGAGGTACCTAGGTTTGGTATGTATTTATGTAATTCATATTATACCTATATACCAATGTTTCTTGATGATGTTTGATGAACATTGTTGCAATTTGTAGTTGATAATAAATGACGACTATTTTTAAAAGCTTTACAAATTACGTTAAAAAAATGGCTTCGCTCGCACTGTCTTATTTCATACAATCGAAAGAGACAATATTAACTAATTCCGTGACATAAGTCTAGAAGTGGCGCACATGCTACTACTATAGAATTGGTTGACGACACAAGTTGTTGGTAAAGACGTTTATGATACGACAAAATGTGAGATACAATTTTATCTCGTTCGTATGAATTACGAAAGCGAGAGAGCGAGTCTGTGCGACATAATCCGCGACATAAATTCTGTCTAGTACGCTTACCGCGTAGACAAGTTTATTCTCCTTCAACTGTCAGATTTGTCGCAAAAATTACTTTATAACGAGCCATGTCCAGTACAAAAAACTCGAAGTGACCTAATTTTCTCGTTGAAAGAGATAAAACTTATGTCTACACGGCCATGCTAAACCCACTGATGCCGTGCCGAAGGTGTCTATGTCAAATTTAACATGAGTGGTTATAATGTTTCAGTGCCACGATGGCGCCCTCACCGGACAGCTTTGTCCTTCGACAAAAATCAACACTACCATCGGACACGGATCCCGCAGGACTTGTGCTTACGTCTCTGGTAAGTTAAATATTCTTTACTAAACAACAGCAGCAGTGGTAGCCGAGTGGTCGAATGTACGCCATGCAATCGAAGTGTGCAGGTTCAAATCAAACCCCGGCTCGCACCTCTGGAATTTATGTGCGAATCTCATTTACATCCGAGATTATCACTTGCTTTGAAGCGGTGAAGGAAAACATCGTGAGGAAACCTGCATGTCTGAGGGAACTTGACTAGTTTTCGATAGATGTGTGAAGTCTGGCAACCCGCACTGGGCCAGCATGATGAACTATGGCCCGAATCCCCCTCGCATTGATGGGAGACCAGTGCCGAGCACCGACGACCGAGCAGCCGACCGACGTTAAAAGGGCTGTAGTAGTAGTAGTAAACAAGTTGGTTGAAACCCCGTCTTAGAAGCAAGGTGTGCTGGTTTAAAGTCTGGGCACACATCTGAACATTTCATCCAAGTCATATCCATTAATGATTATCACCTGCTGAATCGTGAAGGTAAACAACGTGAGGAAACTTGCACGTCTATTGATAGGCGTGTGAAATTCGTCAACCCGCTTTGGGCCAACGTGATGGATTATGGTCCGAATCTTATTCAGATTGAGGGGGGAGTGTGCCCAGGATAATGGCAATAGGTGGGCCAGAATCTCAAAACAAAGTGCCATCCAACTCCAATTTAATTATTACGAATTATGTTGTAATTAATCGCCACAGCTGTTAATAGGCAAACAAACAAGACTTAACATATTTGAACATAAGGATCACTGTTTTAATAATGTGTATGTTAATTTTCAGAGTGTCAACCTCCTCAAGAATGAGTGCGAGTCTCTGGGACCAGTTGCCGGCTTCGGCCGGCGCCCTCCTTACTAATGAAGAGTGCTTCATGCTGCTCGATGCTGATATCTTTAACAGTGACGGTGCGTATTAAAATATATACTCTCGTGGTTTATAATTTGATTGCCACAGTGGCACACTATAGGGAAACAGATATTGATACAAATGTTGTGAGTATCAAATACCGATTATATCTTTTCATACCTTTCTGAATTTCTGATTGGAACTAATTTTGAAAATGTAACCTACTGAGATTTTAATAATTTGATAAATACCTATACACACGATTTCAGTCAAACAATGGTGCAAAAGTATATCATTCTTGAGCGGCTTTCAGACTACGCTATAATATATATAGCTCATAGCACAACAATATCGCGCCCCATACAAAGCCAATAATATATAGTACAGTACAGTGTGTACGTATCCATAACAATGTACCATGCGATTCAAATTAGAATAGGATCGACTCTGCGCCATATTGTGACGAACAAAAACAAATTATGACTTTAAATAATTAAATATTATACTAAGACAATTTTCTACTAATTTAAAATTTTTATTTATATTTGATATAAGACTATTATTATGGATATGCAAATAAGCTTTTTGCAAACCATACTTTTCGAGTGACATTTGACAGATATTGACAGTCCTATTCTTATTTGGATCGCACTATATGGTGCGCTATATTGTTGTGCTATGAGCTATATACTATATGCTATTATATTATAGCGTAGTCTGAAAGCCGCTTTAGTCATAAATTGTATTGATCTAATTGTGCTACTCCATTAGATCAATTTGTTGAGCTTCGCGCAGAACATATGTGATCCTACTCGTGTGGACACTACGATGGTATTTTGGAAATATGATCTGCAACTCTGTTACGGCGTAGTTTACCTTCCGACGATAAATATATAACCAGAATGTTTGTAGTATCTCTGTGGGGTATTTTACACCTTTAGGGGGTATACGAAAGGGCACAGCACCGTTTACTACGTATTAGCATATACGTTTAATAATAATTAACATCAAAATCTATGAAAAGTTAAGATTCACAGAGGCAGTCATGAAGACTTCAGTACGCTTAGCATGACCGCGTGGACATAAGTTTTATATCTTTCAACTGTCAGATTCGTCGAGAAAATGACGTCATAACGAGCCATGTCCAGTACAAAAAGGTCAATTTTCTCGACAAATCTGACAGTCGAAAGAGATAAAACTTATGTCTACGCGGTCATGCTAACCATACAGTACTGAAATATGTCATTGTAGGCGGTTTGTAAATGGATTAATAGTTATATAAATTTGGGGGTAAGAAGTGACTAAAACCAAGTCCAGTCTTCGGAATTAGGTCTATATGTATAGCCATCATTTCTATTAACCCACGCACTTAACATTAAAAATTGTAACTTTCAATCATCCAAAAGCCTTTTTTAAACATTAGTGCTTTCAATTTAATAAGTTTTTGGTCTCTTATCCAGTTGACTGAGGGAGTAATATCAGTGTTGTTACTAACGCTTATACATTAGTATCGATTATCGTCGATAAAACAAGTCTATCTATCTAGATAATATTATTAAATTGGCTGAATGGTACATATTGACAGTCGCAGAAACTATATATTTTCGAGTTCGGAAAGTGCGGCGCATACTGAATTCACCATGATGTAGACAACACATGTTTGAAATAGTTTTTCTATTACCAATTGACAAGTAGCGGTAGCCTAGTTGGTAGAACTCTAGCCTGTAACTCAAATGGTGAAGGTTCAATCCTCGGATTTGCACCTCTGGGATTATCGAATTCCATGTGTGAATGTGATTTTCAATAATGTTTACCAATTGCTGATTAGTGAAGGCGTGTGAACTTCACCAACCAGCACTGGGCCAGCGCGGTGGACTATGGCCCAAATTACCCTCGTTTTGAGGGTTAATGTGCCCGGTGTGATAACAATAGGCTCGCCTCCTATTATATTGGGACCAAAATACATCTGCCTGCCTCTTCGGGGAATACAGGCGTGATGATGAAGATGTAAACTATAAAGTATATATATAAACTTAAACGAAAAGTAAATATCATCTTAAAATATATACATTACGTGCCTAATCTTTACCCAATTTACTACCATATAAAAGTAGCTGTACTAGCAAATTCAAAATCGCAATGTTACTTAATCCGGACCATTAACATCTTCAATTCAATTATTTATAACATGTTCAGGGTAATTCGAGCTAATTAGTTAGCCGGTGTACCTAAGTACTGAAAATTAGGTCGTTAGGCAAAACCCAATGACCTTGACAAATTACCTTGTTATAAATATATCAAAGAGATTAGCTGTTATCTACAAGGGTTGTCAGTATTTATAATGTACTCCACGTGGATAAATTTAAAATTAAGAAAATTTAGTTTTATTTATTAATAACATAGGCATCAACACCAACCGTTTTAAATGAAAAAAAAAAGGTTTATTACGGTTTTAAACGTTTTTTCGTTTTAAACGGATTGGTTTAATTGGTTTTTAACCAGCCTTACATCTATTAGCTCTAACGTAGTAAATAAGTAGACTGGCAAATTGGCATCAACTCCAAAATTTTTTGTGTTACCTTCTCGTCTGAGACTCATCGTTGATTTACAACACTTACGTAATGTTTATATTTATTCTGTGTTTTTTTTTCTGTATTCATTTATAACTCATATACAATGTGTATTAGCAGTCCGGAATAATATTTAAGGTACATAATACGGTTGCTGTTATGACTCGCTATGCCTAACTAAATTTACATACCTTGGAAAATTGTTCACAAGTACCTTATTTTGATGTTAAAGCTCCTCCATAACCCTTTTCGACAATGTAACTTATATTGACAAGGCGCCAGGCTACTGAAACACACAAACCAGAATTTTAAAAATTCGCATAAGACTCGAGGTTTAATAATTGTCAGACAGATTGAATTGGTTTAAAAAACCTTTTATTTTAAAATTTATTATGATAATAAAACTGATTTTCTACCCGATATTCATCAAAATTTCAAAGTATTAATTCGGACTTCTAAAACAAACTATATAAATAATATTTAAAAAAGGTTTAATCATATGTTTGTTCATAACCTCATGTACGAAGCTATGTGTTTTAATATTGTATGTACTCGAGACTAGCGGTATTAGACGCGTTACTTGTAGAAGAGTTACTTTTGGTTTACATAAAACCGAAATACAACGATTCTCATATGTACCTTTGATGTTTGGCAGAGTATTTTTCCTTTGATAATTTCGTGGAGTGATTCGAAGTCCAAATATTGAATCGTGGCGTTATGTAACAAAAAACGCGTGATGCAGTACATATTGATGTAAGAATGTAATTCGCAATAATGTAAGAAGGAATATATCAGTGTCAGAATTTTTGCCAATGTTAAAATTAACTCTGTGTCAATACATAAAGATTAAAATTTCTGTGATCCAAGCCATGCCCCACGCATCCAATTCACTCGCGCTGTCAGTGCCTGTCATTTACTTGATTTTTCTTGGAGTCAATCTCAGAGTAGATAGAGTTGACAAAAGAACTTAAGTCTTCGTAATGATCTGCGGCAATTTTTTAAAGGTTGGCAATAATGGTTTATATAAGATCCGCCATCTTAGAATTAAGATTAAGTAAGTACGTAAGTGTCAAACAATATAAACAATCAAAATCGAATAAGGCGGAAATTTGCCGCAGTTCGGGCTCCTTAGGGCCGCTCCTTGTATACAGGGTGTATCAGAAGTCCGAAATAATACTTTGCGTTCATATACAGTAGCTCATATGTAGATGCTTAGTAAAGACAATTTAAACCTAACTATCATAGCTTCTGAGTTATAGACCTTTGAATATTTGTCACAGGTATCGTGCTCTGGCCTTTGGGTACATCCATAACCCTATTCAGCAGTGTAAACTACACTTATGAGGGGCGACTACCAATATTCACAAAACGGAACACGAGAATTTTACATAGGACTCGAGATATTGCTAGTTATAGAAATTGACGACGAAAAAAAAGTTGAAAAAACATGGTCGAATTTCGTTAAAATTTTTATACTATTCAGTTGTATACCCGATACTGATGCAGAGGTTAAAGTATTATTTCGGACTTCTGAAACATCCTGTATACTAGCTCGATGGAGTCAATGTAATTTGTATTGGTATGGCAGAAGTTTTGACGTGGGACTTTTGATGCCCCAGTGTGCTTTAAAGGTGGTAAAATCTTCAGACCACAACAAAATCTTTTTCATAGAAAAACCTATTGACAATGAACAACAATTATTTATCTGCGTTTAGGTTCATTAGGTACCTAAAGCTGGGTTATCCTAAGGTCGATAACCTACGCTTAAAATAATTGGTCGCTGTTGCTGACACACAATTATAGGGGAATAAAAATATTTAATATATTTTATATTGCGTATATATGTGTTGATGATAATTTATTAATAAGCAGAAACTTAACCTAATTATTGTATGTTTGTCGCTTATTTGTTGCTTACACAATCAAACTAGTGCGTCATTATGCGGCATCGACGCAATATTGATCAAAATACATTCTAATCGAGGCGCATGTTTAAGCTGGAATGTACACAATATGTTATTGTTTTTCACCCGGACAAGGAAAACAGCCACGATCAAAGGGGCAAGATAAACTCCACTAATTAGATGTTTATTAAAATTGTATGTATGATCCCACATAATAATAACCTTAAGTAAATCAGCCTACGATTATTAACTTATCTATTACATATCTGGATATTAATTAATTACACTGTGATACATCAGATGAATGTTCCACGAAGATGTATAATGGACTAATATAAAGGAGTATATGTGCTTGCTATACCTCCGATTCTAGTTTTCATTACTTCAGTTGAATACTTGAGCAGTGGTTGCCTAGTCGGTAAAACGCCTGCCTTGAATGTAAGGGGTGCCGTTCAAATCCCGGGCTCGCACCTCTGAGATTTCCATACATATGCGAATGTAATTTTCAATAATGATTGATACTTGCTAAACGGCGACGGAAAACATCGTGAGGAAACCTGCATATCGATAGAAAGGCGTGTGAAGTTCACCTACCCGATTTGCGCCAGCGTGGTGAAGTATAGCCCAAATAATATCGTAAAGAGGGGAATAAGTATATAATGGCAATATGCTCGCCCTCTATTACATTAGGACCGAAAATAAATCAGCGTAGTGTGGGTGCACTGAAATGCAAATCTGCCTACCCACCCATTCGGAGAATATAGGCGTAATGATGATGATGTATACCAGTGTTTCGCAAACATTGTTCTGCCATGGCCCGGTATGGCCAATTTTCACACAACCCTTTCGTGACCCACTTAATACTTTTAAACCCAAGCTGGTTATTTTTTTTACCAAAGAATCCAAGTTGATGGCCCGGTACCGGGTCGCGACCCGGCTAATGGGAAACACTGATGTAGACTATAATTTATAAGATTCATGATACCCTGCCCCAATTTGATGGCCATGTAGCTATTAAGACCAAATACGGTCTCCTCAATGATAAAGAAATATGCGCACGTGTATAACTGATTGACTCATTTCCATTATCTGCCTTTTGTACTTTTTTTTTCTACTAAGGTAGTCAAAACATACGTGATCTTCATCGCCGCATCCAATAATCGAATGATATTTAGCTCCATTTACCACGTGGCATCATTGAACCGACCAGATTGGTTATTCTTTTATCTTATTTTTTTATCTCACGCGAGACAAAATAAATTGAGTTCTCATATTATTACTATCACGGATTGTATCCATGACAACATGAGCGTTGTACGTGTTCACTGTTCACTGTTCACGCATCTGCGTACAATATCAATAACACGTACAATATCTATTCAGCGTTATTCGGTTTGGCATCATACGATGAGTGTGTGTTGCCTGTGGCGATATATTTCCAACAGATTTGTATCATATGCCAATGCCATATACAAGAGCTCTGTAATAATTAATAATGAATATCTAAGTGTCTTAATTGATTACGTATAGGCTCGCAGATGGCAAATTTATCGATACGCCCCTGCTTTGACTATGCAATCCGGAATTGCCTTTTACAGGGCTTCCCCTCTGCCCGATATCTTTGGTTTCAAATGGGCAACCGCTGTGTGCGTTGTTTGTTTAAGTATTAAGCTAATTGCAGTATGCATTTAAAGGGACTTTCTTTACTTTTGGGATTTTCGTTTGATAGACATCAATCTCTACTATAGATACGTCGAAACAAAAGAAAAAAATACGACCATTTTGACGTTCCCATTCGACATGTCTCTAATAGAGACGGATGTCGATCGCAGGTTCAAACCCCGGCTCGCACCTCTGGGATTTATGTGCGAATCTCATTTTCATCCGAGATTATCACTTGCTATGAAACGGTGAAGGAAAACATCGTGAGGAAACCTGCACGTCTGAGGGAACTTGTCTAGTTCTCCATAGATGTGTGAAGTCTGCCAACCCGCACTGGGCCAGCGTGGTGGACTATGGCCTGAATCCCCCTCGCACAGAGGGGGGGCCCGTTCCAGCAGTGGGACGTTAAAAGGGCTGTAGTAGTAGTAGTAGTAGATCGCACGAAAATGGCCCCGCAAATAGCTTGAAATTTATTGAGCTAATTGATCGCGTTACCGACACCGTTTTGTCTCCTCTAAGCGCACTTAGGGCTACGCGAGGGCTTAGACCGACTCATGGCACTAAAATTGGCAACTGTATTCATGGGCTTGTGCTGCAACGTTATGAATGCTATTACCGAATTAAGTTTAGGCAGTCTTAATACTCTAATATTTGTTTTATATCATGTAACATGTAAGTACCTCTGATACAGGCACCATTTGGTTCTATTGTTATCATTCGCAATTATCTTAGGTGACCATTTGACACAACTAATATAATTTATGTTTTATTTGTGAAGCGACGACGGCTCCCCCACAAACTCACCTCATGCACGTTGATAATGCGTTAGGTCAAGCTTAATTAGTGTGTTATTCAAGCGATAGTCGTTATGCAATTGTCCTAACCTATTTGCATAGTTAGGTACTAAGCCCTATCGCTGTGAAATAGATGATCTCTTTAACCTTCCTAAATTTTCTAATTAAATTTCGCTCTTTAATGATGAATGTATCAACCATTGGTTTTGATATGAGAAAAAATTTCAAATAATTGTTGTACGAAATGAAAAACTCTCCATAATCTATTAATATGATGGATGAGTAACTGTTAATAGGCTGTAAACGTAATCGGCGATATGCCACCCCAAGAAAACCACCTTACGATAAACGCAATGAAATTATAATGTGACATTTTACGCCTCAAAAACAGTTGTTTCCTCTATAGCTTCTGTATAAATGTTATATCTAATTAACCTTCAGGCGGCTCTATGCGAGTACTTCTCATGTCTCAATATTTTCCATCTTCGATAGTGCGACTGTTTGCTCTTGTATAAGCCTTGGCGACAAAGCAAAGTAAAAATTATCTTCGTATTGTATCTTCGTGTTGCCAGTCTGTTATAACAACTAAATGAACTTTACCGGTTGCTACGCCGAAAACGTGGGTGTGTCTTGATAATCACTTGCCCGACAAGTGACTGAGTTTCTGATAAAGACGGACGGACGTCATCGCAGCTTCTTTTCAAAACATATTTGTCTTGAGTTACTGGCTACGGTTCATGTTTTCATTTGGATATTATCGCCTGTTTGCTATTTTCCACTATTTATCTTGTATCCAATGAAAATATGTGTTATAATATCTTGTTTGCCTTGGGATGCATATTATTATATTTCGTATTATTATTTAATTTGTTTTGTATAAGAAAGAAGGCACACAGAGCTTACAATAATTTATAGTAGATCAAATTTATTAGATACCTACGTCTGGCCATATTTTATGAACAAAAATTATGAGAAAAGTGTAGAATCTTTTATACTGTTGTAAAACATTACTTGATGTCAAATCTGATTGCTCTGTACAGTTCAGAATGCCCGTTAGCTCCCCGTACTCACATGTCTAATCCCGTACAATCCTCTATAAAGTTTTCGCTGATTCTATTAGATATAATAAAGTGACACAGACTTGAGGAGTGTGCATGGGCCAGGGGGCAGTGAGCCAACAACTCTAGCAAATTGGTCTGGCTAGGCAGCCAGATCTCTGGGCTGACATACTATACTGATTACATACAGTGGTGGCCATATAATTAAGAACGCTTATTTATAGACAAGATTTTATCAAATTAACAAGTATAAGTAACTGTTTGTATTTCACTCGGTATTGCAAAACTTTACCATACTAGCCGTACATTCGTTGATACACATGATTTGCTAAAAAATAAATAGGTAAACTTATTACATTAGATCTAAACCTAGTATTACTACTTACTGGCTGGTCACATAATTAAGAACCCTGAATAGTTTTTAATTTATTCAAATTTAAATAGAGAACTCTCTGTGGCTATGAGGTTGTAGTTCACTATAAATTCGTATAATTTTGGTGCCATTTGGTGCAGGTGATTGCTTCATAGAAAATAATGGGGGAAAAATAAAAGTTGTGATAAATCTACAAGGGAAGTAATAATAAAACTTCGCGAGAAGAATTGGTGGTATAAAAAGATAGCGGACCACCTGCAATGCTCTAAAACGATAGTTTTCCATGCTGTGAAGCATTTTGCCACGCATCAAACTACCATAAATGTTCCGCGTGTACCTAAACAGAGAAAGTCATCTCGTCGAGATGATCGAAATATCGTTCGTTTGGCAAAACAATATCCTCAAAAGGGTCTAATGAGCTGAGAAAGGAATATTTTGGTGAAAACAACCCTTCAGCAATCTCGGCACGCACTATTCGCAGGCGTTTGGTGGATAAAAAGTTGCACGGAAGGATAGCAAGGAAGGTGCCCATGTTAAAACGATGCCATAGGCAGGCCCGGCTTGCGTTTGCAAGGAGGTATGAAAACTGGACAGTTAGACAGTGGAAAAATGTTCTTTTTTCTGACGAGACAAAAATAAACAGGGTATGTTCTGATGGAAAAAGATATGTACGACGCCCTCCGAATAAAGTACCACCTAAGTACACAAAAGTGACATTAAAGCATGGTGGGGGAAATTTGAAAATTTGGGGGTGCTTTTCTGGGTATGGTATTGGACCTGTTAAGCTGATAGAAGGAAACATGGATCAATTCCAATACAAAAATATACTGGAAGAAACAATGTTACATTATGCTGAAGACGCGCTTCCGGTTATTTGAACGTTCCAACACGATAATGATCCAAAGCATACTGCACGCACCGTTAAGGAATTTCTCACATTGCAATCAGTTTCTGTCTTAGATTGGCCAGCTAACAGCCCAGATCTTAACCCTATAGAACATCTTTGGTGCGAAGTCAAGAAGAAGGTTTCAAATCGACAGTGTGGTAGTTTAAGAGAGCTGTATGACGTTTTCTTAGAAGAATGGAACTCGATCTCTCTTGAAAAATGTCAAAAATTGATACGAGTCAATGCCTCGCCGGTGTAAAGCAGTTATTAAAAGCCGTGGACATGCTACTAACTATTAGTTTTACTTTAAAACGTATAAAGCTGCTTATTTGATTTAATTTAATCTGAGTTTCATATAAAGCCACTCTCGGGCAGTTTAATAAATCGTTCTTAATTATTTGTCCAGCTCCATTACTATTTGAAATTGTTACTTTTGAGAATAAATAAAGTTTGTTACAAAAATAGTGAGCGATTTTATTCTGTAGTCCTAATCCCGTTTGCTCTATTCTTGCGGCTATTTCATAACATAACTAGTTACATCTAAAAAGGAACAATAACTACACTTGACATGACTCAGATAAAAAAAATCTATAACTTCAAGTCGTTCTTAATTATATGAACACAACTGTATGTATTGTACTATAGCATCGAGAGGCAATATGACAGAGTATAAAGTAAGTAGACAGTTACACGACAGGTCACGCATCTCCTGCTACTATTATTCCTGTAAGTTGCGATGTACAGCGGTGTGAAATGAAAGAAAGACGCCGATGTTTAACCGTATGAGTTAACCCTATGAGTATTGATGAAAATATAAATTCGTCTTGCCCCCCTTAATGCAATCAGCAACGCCGTAGTTCGTTCAAAAAAAAACACTTTTGGCCATTGTAAAGCCGGAGATCCATTAGCGAAGGCGACGAATGACGCGTGTATCTTGTAGTTGCTAGCCTGCACTATGCCTTAAGCAGCTACTATGTCTAATGTTCGGTTTACACGATCCGGGCAGCAATGTTTTTAATAATACTTTCAGTTTTTCACATATAACTCGGTACAAAATCTGTTAAAGATTGACGGTTACTATTGAAAAAACAATACTTTAAGAGGTGGTGGTAAGGACATTAATTGGTGAGAGTGGTTGACAAGTAATTAAGCAAGTTGTCATAGTACTTGCAAGTTGATTTTAATTTTATATGCTACTAGCTGACCGGGCGAACTTTATTTGACAAACCAAAATGAATAATATTGACTCATACAAAAAGTTCATTCTTCAACTAAATTACAATGTCAGCGCGAGCGAATTTAAATGCGTGGGGGCGTGGCTTCTACCACAGAAATTCAAACTGTATGAATATTGACACAGAGTTCGTTTTTTCGTACCGCCTTAGAATGAGTGACATACGAAAGCAGCGCCACCTACCGGGTCCAATTGTGAATATAAACCATCCAGGGTGCCACCCAAACGCATACAGAAAAAAACATTCAAATCGGTACAGCCGTTTAGGAGTTAGCTTACAACGAAAAGTGGCATTGATTTTTATATATATAGATTTGTCAGCTTGAATAGTGTACACTGGGTATAAATGACCTTATAATTTTATCAGAGTAAGTAATAAGAAAAAAATAAGTGACAAGCGGACAATGTAAAGATGTTTTTATAATAACAGAATTTATTGTTGTCCCATTATCGCTGAAGATTTAAAGCATCGCGGCATCTGGGCGTTACTTTGACGTAATATCGTGTGACAGATACGGTTCATATATATATTGACGTCTTCAGCGTTCGCACTGTATTCGTACGATACTTATCTAAGCTACTTACCTTGAAGCTTCTTCACTCGCATTGCTCTAATTGTTATAATCTCGAATCAAATTCAGATTTCATTTGCATTTTATTATAATATTGTGTGATCATGTGTTGTTATAAAAATAATGGAATGTGTGACCTGTGCAGAGAATTCCAGTTATCACTTCTCCACAGTAAGGATTTGCGTTTTTATTCTCTATGCATGTACTTTTAATAAATTCGATGCCAATAATTCGGTTCGATTATTAGCTTTATTTTTATTATTTTTTACATAATGTTCGATTGAAATACTGCAATATCATTTTAAATCGGCAGTGTAAGTAACTACTAGTAAATAATCCAGCAGTAGCTCCTGACAATTATTTTATAGTGAGACAAAATATACATATAACTCGGTACTGTTCTGCTATATACTTAATGTTAGTATTATTAACTGTAAAAACATTCTATCTACAGTCAAATTAAATGTTGCATTAATTTCAATAGCCAATCTATCTTTCAAAGTTTCGAGAACTAAAGCACATTTTGTCTTTCTTGGGTTGAATACAAAATATTTATCATTTACATAATATTTTAACTGTGTATTATTTAATGCGTTTACTAAACCTATGAAACATACCCACTATCACGGCATACATAAAGGATTCAAACTTTCACTTGTTTTTCTCTCTTTTCTGTTTAAAAAATATTTTCTGCGCGCGCGCACCAAGACCAGTATCTAGTATATTTTTTGTTTCAATAATAAAGTGTACCATGCATCAGGATTCTGCACCAATATTACAAATCATTGTACTTACGTCAAGTTCATATAATATTAAGACCATTTATTCTTCTCATCTTCTAAAATGTTCGCGCCCCGTAAGTTTGTATAACTTTATTATCTCCAGATTCGATAACAATTGTATCTGGTCAATGAAATATTTTAAATAATTATATTAATTAAAATATTAGTTTATCGTGTGTTATCTAATTAAGCATTACACAATACTACCGGAGTTTTTTTATAAAGCAGTTGATTGTCGTGGTCGTTATGAGTATTTGGATATTCTTTGACCTTTACAGTTAATCCTAATAATTAAGAATTTAATTACATTTCTTACAGCCTATAGTCACGTTGTTGTTTAGTGTTCCAACGACAGTAGGCACCTATAAAGAGAATGAGGAAGGCGGAAGACAATTTCGGTGTGTCAGATAATAGGGAAGGTCATGGATACGACGACGTGTATGGATATGACGACGTATTTCAAGTCCGTTAATTTCTTTGTTCACAGACCTACTCAGAACTTGCTGCCCAACATCTCCCACAAAAGCCGAATATGACAACTACCAATTACAAGACGATGTTTCCACCAGCCTGTACCCCCCCTCCCCGGAGGAGATCAAACCCGAACGAGCGGAACTTGCCAATGACCTTCTGCAGCAGTTAGAAAACCAATGCAAACAAGGTACTTTTCCTCTAATATCCTACCTCCAAGTTTGTTGTATTGTATGATATGATATTTTTTCCTGAAAATGTACCCTTTACAATTTATACTTAAAGATTGAATTTGTGCGCGCGTCAACATTCGCTCGCGTCGTCGATCACATTTAGTTGAAAGATGTGCTTTTGCTATGAGTTAATACGGTTCGTTTTGGTATTAGCAGGAAATTGGGGGGCGTGTTCTGTGGGCGCAGGACTTCTCGGTGGAATTATAGTTTTTTTTTGATTAAATCCTGTTAATGATGGTATGCAAATAGATTGAAATGTTTATGAATTTAGAGTTTGACTATCAGGCGCGCATAAAATACATTCAAATTTTCAATTCCTGTGACGTTTTGTACTAATCGAAATGTTCCAAAATATGACACGTGTTCGACGATTACGCTCAAGATAAGGAATTTTGACCCTTCAATTTCACACATTATCACGAGTCGTACTTTAATAAATTGATTTGAATACCGGGTACCTTTTATCAGTGAATCGTCGCTACGTTACATAGTCGTACTGTCATGATAAGCGGACTGACACACCTCCGGGGGCCGGTTCGTTGATCGTAATACTTTCCATAAGAAGTCGTAAAACTTACTAAGTTTGTTTCATTCATATATCGCCTCAAGTCTACTAATACTATCGTCGTGGAATGACAATGACAATAGCTTTTATTAATGATAGCTAGGATATGACCAGTGTAGATATGGGTATATAATTTTATGACCCATACGTTGTTACCTAGAAGCCATTATACTAGTTATATTATAGCTACCATTGTTAAAAAACTTGGGACTATGTTTGGTCGGAAGGAAATATTCCCGGTGAACTTTCTGAATTGATAACTTCATAGGTACCTTCCTTGCATAATTAAATATGTTTATCAAGTTATTGTAGTGCCTGCATTTATGGGCAAGCATATGGACATACCTAGCGACTTTGTCAGACATATAAATAAATACTCATCATATGATCTCAAATCAAGCAATGCTTACATTATAGATTGGGTGCGATACGAATATCACGTAGTTATATACCATGCCCAAGACTGGCCGCTGTCGGGAATCGAACCTGGCAATCGCCCTATGAGAGGCTTACGCATGCTTGAATCAAAACACCTATCAACCCAATAAATAACGAAATCAAATACCTATTTGATAATTTCATGTTTACATGTAATTTTCATCGATACAGACAATTATCTTTTGTGATTAGGTGATTTTGTGAATCTCTGTGTCGCAAAATTATGCAAGATTAAAGTCATCGTCTGTTTTTGCGCTCAGCCGTTCAGTATCTCGGACTTTGATCGCATCGGTTTGTAGATAGAGTATTGAATGGGTTTTTATGTATAAACTATTAGCGCGACGACTTTGTGGTGGGGAGACGTTTTTTTGAACCTCGTAATGATATAGTTGTCAAAATTTTAGTTAAATGTCTCCGGTTATGTAGTATTTAAAATGTTATTTGATATACATAGTATAATGTAGTCAGATAAAATGGTTGTTAAGTAATGTTATGCGTCGGTACCGCCCTCTAGTCACAAAGTTAGTCAACCATTCGTCGTGTTCGTCTTGTTTAATTGAACGTATGTATTGTATATGTATAGGTGTCGTTACTTAAATTAATAAGGTATATGTATGTATACATGGCAAATCTTTTTTTGCAACTAATAATTGCAGTATGCAAATTTCAAACATAACGACGAGTTTAAAAAATAAACAACAGCGCATTACATTCGATAGGTATATTTTAGAGTATTAGTTTTGTAATAAATTCGGTAAATCATACGTGACTATCTATGTTAATACATTGCTTGCTTTGCATAGATGTAAATATCTAATTGTGCATTTCCTATTGGTCAACCGATTACGTTGTCATATTTATAAATGTTTAGTCCCACACTATAGAAAGCTATGATCCATTTAGTTGAACACAGTTCTGGAAAATGCCATTGTAGGTCATTTCTATAAATTGTGTTAATGATATTTATACCCGCGATTCTGTACGCATGGAATTCGTTCTCTGACTATACTGTGGCAAAATTATTATTAATTGAGCTAAGATATATCTTATTCTCATATCAAGAAACATTAATGCTTAATGATTACTTCACAAGAAAATCAAACATTAATTATTATCTTTACAATTGTTGTATTGTAGTATTTTAGGGATCTGGACAAATTCGCGTTGCAAACTTTGTCAAAAAGTAGAGTTCCAAAAAAAACATTTTCGTAGCGAATGTCCATAAACAACTTTAAATATTAACCTTCATATTTGTTGAATATTATAAACGTATGGCATTACATAGTACTTTTGTTTTGAAAATGCTTTATAAAGCCATTGTAAATTAGAATATTTTCAATAAGGGGTTAGTGGGTTAGATATTTTTTCCGGTCTGCAAGACTTAAATTAAGGTCCTTTGTGTAAGGTCTATAGGTTTATCGGGATAATGGAAACGCCACATAATGCTGTGCGAAGTAACCAGAATCCCTATTTCCTTAATGCGGGTTTTAAAACTTCACATAGTCATTCTTGGAAATACGCATACAGGAAAATAAACATGTCATTAAAAAAATTTTTCTTTCTGTAATGACCAACAAACAAGTGCGTAATGTACAAATGCCTAAACAAGGTTAATGTGAGGCCCTTTTTGTAATTTTATTTCAATGATGTGGTGACAATATAGTATCAGAGTGAAAAACGTGTACATAGCTTGCATATTTAGTGGTATTAGCGGCCGTGGTAGTGGGGAAAGGCGCGCGCGGCGCGGGGTGTCCTCGGCGCGCGCGCTCAGTACCGAGACTACCGAGTCGCGCCGCGCCGCGTTTGCTGGTGATCCGCCCTGGCTTGCAACCCGTGACAATAAATTCTACTCGAGGAGCACATTTCGAGCGTTCGCGCTCGCTCCGCAACCTATGTCTGCCAACGTCTATGCGCCGTCTGGAATGTCCCGTTAGAATGAAGTGCCATTATCGTTGCATCTGGAATAAAGAGATCGTTTTCAACTCACAGAAACTTGTCAAAAGACGTTAGATCCGAGGGTCTGGCGCTCCCCTTCACCGACGACCATCGCTCGCACATTGAGGATTCCAGTTTCAGAGTACCACTGCCTATATAATCATATTAAATAGTTGACATTAGAACTGTACTCTAGCAGTAAGACTATTAAAGGACCTTCTAGTTGGACTCGTATTGCAGATTTTATGATATAAACAACGCCGTGATGGCACTGGCTAATATGTACTTTGGTAGGTATCTACAGTTTTAAGTGATGTAATAAACTTTGTTTCTTTTTATTGATTCATAGTCACTCTGGCGGAAACGTTCTGCCAAGGTCCGACTGTTCCAATTCTAGCTCGTTCCATATTAAACTAATAATAGTAAAGTTTGAAATTAAAATCATAAATAAAACCTTATTCGTGCACCAGTACGCATTAAAGATTCGGTATGGTGCGATAACCTAACTGCGCAACAAACCAGTTTGATTGGAACAACGGCATCGATTTAGTTCCATGTGCTACTCTGCATGATTTGACGTAGTAGGTCGACGACGTTTACTGAGGGAGATGTACGAATTTGTGGCCACCACTAAGTCATCATTTAAAAACTCACGTTTAGATCTAGCTAAAACCAAGTAACAATAGCTTACTGAACAATTTCAAGGCATTGTTATAGGCGTATCGGATTTGCTTTAGGCATCTTTTTGTGCCTGTCAGTATCCCGTCAGCATGTTGAACATTATTAGAAATAGTTGTTAGCCAGGTCAATCAAGGGACGCAAATAGAACACAAATTTTATGTTTTATACAATGTTTAGATATATCATTTCAATCATTATTTCATCACGCTATGGTCTAGTTATCAATTAACGCGCTAGTATTTGTGGACCGAATTATTGTCGCCGCCGCGTGCGGTAAATATAGCATAGCTTGCAAGTTTGGTGCAAGTGAGAAGCTCAGCGTGCACCACCTACTTTACAATGCAGCGACACATAATTTAACATAACAACAATCTCTTCGACCACTTGTTTATGAGTATTATAGAAAAAAAAAGAATTGTGGGCGTTTATAGAGTTGGTCAGGCGTTTAAGACAACAATGGCAGCGTATTGTTGTTGTGATTCACTCATAGTATGGACCACTGATAAACCAGTTCGCTCTCAAGGCAACCTCGGTTGTCCGCTCGCCCAATAATTATACCGACTTATTGACCACTTGCTACCATTCCTACAGATTGATACGAATATGACCCGCCCGCACGCCTTTCGAATGGAGGATTGTGTAGTTATCTCGGCACGTTCTCTGTACGTGACAAAACAAAGTTAACTTTTTTACTTTCATTACCTTGCTTCGTTTCTTGTTTATTTCCTTTTTGGAAGTTCCCATTATCTTTGTATTGCAATTGGTGTAGGTGTATATAAATAAAAAAACATCAAGTACGTACTTATGTATGCAATTTGTATAAACTGGTTATGTTTTAATAGTTAGGTAATATGTTGTTCCATATTAGCATGGCGAAATTATATTTTATGTAGGTACTTAATTAAATTTAACTAGGTATATGAAGTGAGAATGCAATACAGATATTCTGTTATAACAGCTCATAGCTTTTACAAAAAAAAAAAAAATAATTATTATAAAAAGTGGGTTAACAAGTTTGAAATGACAAGGTTGAGCGGATATTTTTTTTCCCGAATGGAATATTGTATTTTTCACGAAGTCGTTGACTCTGAGTGGGTTGATTATAATGTTAATTAACATGTTGACATCACGAAGGATTTATCTAGTGATTTTGTATCAGGAGCGCGGTGGCAGCGAACTCTGATTGCCAGGCTATCTGGGGTCAACCAGTTGCAGCCCAACTACGTGGCAGATATTGCAAGCTTTATATCTCTATACGGGCCTACTGATTCAGAGAAAATTATTTTTAAACTACCCACTCCTTTCTTCGTTTAAAGTCTGACCCTCTCATCTAAACAATTACGGCCAATTGGTTGTTGATTGCAGCATTCGCCGGTCGATTTATTTCAGTTATACTTGTTCAATGACTCGATTTAAGTTATTCTTGTTAATTTTGATAATCATAACTTAACATAAATAAAAACTAAACCCCCTGTTTGGAACATTCGGGTAACAAAGATTTCTTATGAGTCATTTGTCGATTCTTTCACTTAAATACCAATCTATAATACATCAGAAATCCGTAAAATGACCTGTAATTTCAAAATTACTCCTAATCATGAATAGTGTAATCCCTCGTTGAATTAGAGTTAAATACGAGAATAATCGGTTAATTAATAATCGAACAATGGGTCGCGATTTGCGCTGGCGCCGCGCCGCGCCGCGTGCAACATGAGATAGTGTTTATTTAGTTCAGGGCGGATACCTACTTTGTCTCCGCTTGCGACGCAATTTAAATGGCAATACTTATTAATTATAAATTCAATAATGTCTTATTTTGCATAGTCGCTTAAGAATAATCGCTTATGGAATTTTCCCGATAAAACCGCATATATTAATGATACTCGTACGTAAATAAACAACAAAGGTTTTCATTAATACTATTCCTAGCCACTACTAACAATACTACCAACCATGTCGATATAACTATACATTATTTAAAGATACGTTTTCTTTCGTTCGCAGAGAACATCTTCTCGAATTGGCTGGAGGAGAAGGTGGAGCTGCCCATCTTCGAGAACATCTCCCAGTTGGCGGAGCGCGTCGAGCCGGCCGCGTACTGCGCGCCGCAGCCCACCGAGGAGCTGCTGCGCGAGTTCGAGTCCGTGCTGCACGGCGTCGGCGAGCTCACCCACCTCACGCCGCCGCAGAGCCCGCCCGGGCCCGCCACGCAGCTGCTGCTCACGTACGCGCAGCAGGCGCAGGCCGCGCCCGCCCTCGCGTCGCCGCACTGGCAGCCGCTCCCGCTCGCGCCCGCGCCCGACCTACACGAGTGCGGCTTCGAGGACGTGGAGCAGCTCGTCCGCGACCGCGCCGCGCAGCTCGTGTCCCCGCAGCCCTCCGCCGCCTGCGACTCGCCGCAGTCGTCCCCGCCCTCGTCTCCGCGCTCGATCTCCACCGACGAGGAATGGGCGTCGACCTCCCGCCCCAAGCCGTACTCGCGCTCCCCGGACGACCGCCGCTTCCGCAAGAAGGAGCAGAACAAGAACGCCGCCACTCGGTACCGCCAGAAGAAGAAAAACGAAATCGAAGTGCTTCTCAGCGAGGAGCAGACGATGCGCCAGCGGAACACCGAGCTGGGCGACAAGTGCTCCGACCTGCAGCGCGAGATCCGCTACCTCAAGGGGTTGATGCGCGACCTTTTCAAGGCTAAGGGTCTTATCAAATAGAAGAGCAGCCACCGCCGCCTCCGGAGAACGAATTCTGCCAGTGACGCGCCCGGGAAGCGCGCTTTGTGAACACCGTACAAAAAGAAGTTATGGTAGTTCTGTGTAATTTTGATGATTAATATTTTTATCTTATGTTATATTTATGTTTGTGTCTCAAATAGTTGATATGGGCTCGCATCGAGCAGCACGAATCATATAATTATTAGTATGGGGATATCATAACATCAACAGAGAAATTAAAGGTGGCGCCATTTACATCTTTCATCTTTCTTTAATTTAGAGGATAGGTCGCATTTATTGTTATGAAAATATGAACTAGACATTTATTATCAACAAATTTTACATCTATTTTTATAAGATCAAAATAATAGTGTATAATTATGTATTTTCTCAAATAATATTTTTCAAGAGCATTTTATTATTTCACTTGAATTTATGAATTGTTTTGTTTTCATGCAATATAAGGAATGCGACGGCGGAGTATTCGTTTTATTTTCATCGAATTGTTAATCGGATACATTTATTTGACTATACTATCCAATAGATTCCAGTTCGACGTGTTATAATGAACTCGATAATATATAGAAACCAAGAATTTTTGAAATCGGTCCAGAAGTTTTTAAGTTGATTCGTTACATACAAAAACACATCTTTCCTCTTTATAATATTAGTTTACACTTTATAATTATAGTATACAGGGTGTCCCACGGATATGGCACAAGGAGGGAAAGTACCTTGAATTTTGTAAATGGAACATTTTACTGAAAGAAGACACTATTTGAATTTAAAAAACAATTTAAACTGCATTCATAGATATTTAAATAATTACATGGGTTAACCGGGAATCAAACCCGTTACACGAGAAAAATAATTACCCTGTAGCTTTATCATACCGATCGAAATGCTTCATCATAAGGATATTTTTTTACTAAATAACATAGTGTCAGAAATAAAAGGAAGACCATTTGATGTGCAAATTTGTTCAGAAAAATGAAAAGCCGAGATCCCCAGATCTAACCCCGTTAGATATTTTTTATGGGGTTATGTAAAAAATTTAGTCTACAAGAACCAGTATGAAAGTGTCCACTAGCTACAAGCAGAACTTAGGCGTATTATTCTAAATATCCACCTCAACAAGATAAAAAAAATCGACAGGGAGCGAAATAATCAAAAGAGTGCGACTTTGTATTCAACATTTTGAGAATTTGATTAATTTTGTATTAGAAATGTTAAAATTTATGGTCTTCCTTTCATTTCTGACACTATGTTATTAAGCAAAAAATAATCCTTATGATGAAGCCTTTCGATTGGTATGATAAAGCTACAGGTTGATTATTTTTCTCGTGTAACTGGTTCTACTCCCGGTTGAACCATGGTATTATTTAAATATCTATGAATGCAGTTTAAATTGTTTTTTAAATTCAAATAATGTATTCTCTCAGTAAAATGTTCCATCTACAATATTCAAGGAACTTTTCCTCCATGTGGCATATCCGTGGGACGCCCTGTAGATAGATGACGGAACCCTTCGTGCGCGGGTCCGACTCGCACTTGGCCGGTTTTTTTTAGAAATAAGGTGCTTTGAATGGCAGTATTTATTTTAACTAAGACTAGGAGTCGCTACAACGTGATGCCTAAATACACAGACCATAATGGTCTGTGCTTAAATATGAAGTTACTAATTGCAGTGTACTAATATTTAAGCATCTCGTTAAGGAATCTCCTAGTGTAAGAGAGAACTGGCATAAGTTTCTCTAGTCATACTATGCAGCCTATGGTTTTAAGATATAAATAAATAAATACATCATCACGCCTGTATTCCCCGAAGGGGTAGGCAGAGGTGCACTGCAGTGCGCCCACACTTCGCCGATGTATTTTGGTCCCAATGTAATAGGGGGCGAGCCTATTGCCATTATACCGGGCACACAGGTTTCCTCACGATGTTTTCCGTCACCGTTTCTTAGCAAGTGATAATCTCAGATGAAAATGAGATTCGCACATGGAACCCAGAGGTGCGAGCCGGGGATAGAACCTGCGCACTTTGATTGCAAAGCGTGCGTTCGACCACTCGGCTACCACTGCTTTTAAGATATCTCGTAAACAAATTAAATAGTACCTGTCTAAATCGCTGGGAAAACGTAACAAGAATTCATAAAGGTATTTACCCGTAATTCTACTATTTTTACCTAACTGGACATCTATTTTTTTAAATATTTATCACTATCACGACTAATTTATGAATAACGATACAATAAGATCGTCATCTCTACAGATAATTAGGCAGAAGGCCCGATATCCCTTATCCCCTTTGAGGGTTGTCACGATATATTTCCCACAAAAGGTATTTTTTTCCATTTCGTTAGTTAAGGGTGTGTTTCAGATTGGAAATTTAGTTTTGGGCTCCCTTATATATTTATAATCTATACAAATAAATACATACATACATACAAATAAATAAAATTGGAGTGTCTGTTTGTAATACATATACATACACACATATACATACACATACATACATACAAATAAATAAAATTGGAGTGTCTGTTTGTAATATCAAAATAACACTTTTTCACCAAATGCGTATGAAAGTATATACGTATCGTAAACGCAATTTTAAAATTTTTTGTCTGTCTGTCTGTCTGTCTGTTTGTTTGAGGTAAACTTCTAAACGGCTGAACCGATTTCAGTGGGACTTTCACTGACAGATAGCTGACGTTCCAAGGCGTAACTTAGGCTACTTTAATTTTAGAAAAAGCATTAGGGTTCCGCGTGAAAAACATAATACCCATATTTCCGGGTAATCTCCCTAAATTGCACGCGGGCGAAGTCGCGGGCACAGCTAGTCAAATATAGTATCGGTGGGTGACCGGGCGACCTCTACTGAGAATATTTGACAGAACACAGAGCGGACTTATCGGAAAGATTGGCTAGAAGAACGATTCGCTTCTTTGGGATTCCGAACTCGTTATGTACAATACAAAGCTGTGCGGCCTGGTATGATAACCTAAGTATCATTTTAAGTAGAATATTAATTTATGTAAGTATCTTCTAATATTATTTTCAAAAAAACTATTTATTTAGTTAGTTGTACATTCTACCAATTTTTTTTATAACATAATTTTAAATACTAGTATTTTAAGTCTTTTAAATCATTTATTGAACAACTATTTACAAAATATTTACAATGCAAAATAAAATAAGTTAAAACTAATAAGAAAATATAAATTTATAAAATATGTAAAAAAATTGGCCCATGCGGAAGCGTACCCATGACGCTGGCTGCATTCCCTCGCTGAATGGCTAGAGCCACTCGTTGAGCGAGAAAATGGCATGCTCTTGGGTCGCCGGTTGTGTCGACAATTTTTTTGCCTAATATGTTCATTAAATTTTGGGTGCTTGGACCCCATGGACTTAGGGTTTCGACTCCAAAAGGAATGAAAATAGATTCGGAGCCGAATATATTATTATTAATATATTATTATGTATTATTTTAAGTTAATAAATTATCAATGTGAAAATGTGTGTGTGTGTGTGTGTGGAAGTAAATAAAACAGATCCGTAGGCATAGATAACGCTTGAAATTCGATGAAGATGTATAGGAGGTACCTACCTATTCAAATTATAATTTTAATTATAATGTGGGTTTTGTCCCTAAGGCACGTCGGTGTAGTAATTAAATAAGTAAATATTTTTTTAACAAAAAACAAAAACCGACTTCAAAAACCTAAAAACTAACTAACTACAGCCCTTTTTAACGTCCCACTGCTGGGCACGGGCTTCCCCTCAATGCGAGGGGGATTCAGGCCATAGTCCACCACGCTGGCCCAGTGCGGGTTGGCAGACTTCACACATCTATCGAGAACTAGTCAAGTTCCCTCAGACGTGCAGGTTTCCTCACGATGTTTTCCTCCACCGTTTCATAGCAAGTGATAATCTCGGATGAAAATGAGATTCGCACATAAACCTAGAGGTGCGAGCCGGGGTTTGAACTTGCACACTTTGATTGCAAGGCGTGCGTTCGGCCACTCGGCTTATTATAAGGTTATTTCTAGTCTAGCTTTTTAGTGCACCTAGGTGTTTGATGTCGGTTTTTGTTTTTTGTAAAAAAAAATTTTTTTAAGCTTTTTAGTTTCGATAATCATTGAAAATATGCAATTATTATCACCTCATCAACAACCCTAACAAAGTAAATATTTACAGCCAAAAAAAATACCCCCCACACCCCCCTCTCCACTCCTTTGGGGGTAAGTTTCGATGTTTGTTAACAATCCGTATTAAACAAAAACTAATAATCAACCTAAATGAAAACTCCTTAAAAAGCCGTATACAACTACATCATCCACGTAAATAATGATCATAATAAACATAAAAATGTTCATAATATGAAAACTACTTGGCCATACAATTTTGATTTTTTATGGGACCAAATGGCATCTATTCCGCATCAAACAAAAAAAGAATCACGTAAATCGGATCATAACTCGCAGCGTAATCGGTGTACATACATAAAAAAAAACATACCGATCGAATTAAGAACCCCCTCCTTTTTGGAAGTCGGTTAAATACGTATGATTAGGTACTGGCAAATGGTAGTTTATATTTTTGCCACTAGATGGCACCTGTATGCCGTAAATCCATCCATACTCCGTAGGCAGAATCCTCTTTCGTTATACAAGTTTGTGGATAGATATTACCTACTTATAATTAATAATTACTACATTAAGTTGGTACCTACATATTATGTCGGCATTGTCATACTTAATAACTAGAATAGAAGAATAAATAGCCCTCTAATTTTCTTAAATTTATTTATTACGTATGACCTACCGTAACTAGATTGTATTAACCCATTAAGTATCTACCAACTTTTTTCTATATTTTTAGACATATTTTTTTACAAAATATACCTATACAATAAGAAATACATCAAAAATAATCAGAAAATATTTAAACTTATAAAACTGCAAAAACGGATAGTCCCGAATAGGAACATTGGTAGGTATTTAATGGAAGTACTTACCTGAGTAGATATTTTAAAAATCAGTTTCGATATTTTAGATGAATCGGATATCCGGTAACTATCCGGTATCCGGCCTATCCGGCCTTGTTTTCACTATCCGGCCGGATACCGGATAGTAATTCAGTATCCAGCCGGATACCGGATGGTAAAATTTAAAAAAATCTCATTATTTTATTCGAGGCAAATCGTACCACAATAGGTTATGGACACTGTTTATTTTTAAAATCGCACTTCAAAAATATTTGTTAAAACTTGGCAATTTGTGGTGAATGAATACAATTTTTCCGCATTTGTTGGTAAGAGGGGACTCCGCTAGGCTTCGTATACCAGACCAAATTCTGAAAATAGCTTTTCACTGTAAATGCTACCACCAGGTGCTGAAATATAAATTCTAGTAAACCTTGACAACTGCGGGTACTGATGCAAATTAACCGACCACCATATGTATGGGTCGTGATTGCGATCGATTCGAGATGTCTTTACGAAGCGTCATGTAACGATAAAGGGCCGGATAGCCGGTAGCAGGACATCCGGCGCTCAGGCCTGGTAGCTTGCCGAATATCCGGTATCCGGCCACTATCCGTTTCATCTATAATTTTAACCTTACCTACCTACTTAGGGCCACGTTGGAACTTATACCGCTTATAGGTAAATACCTACATTGTGTATCAGAAGTTCAAAATAATATTTTAGGTACTTACCTAAAAAACTATTTTCTTCTAGACACGCACGTAAAACTTGTGATAGAGCCAGAAAAACACTATTATTTTGATCTGTGAAGTAGGCATGTGTACTAACACATAAACTTAGCCTACCTGCTCTTGCTAGTAAAAAATACTTCACCTGCCTATATATATTTAAAATATTTTTAATAGGTATGTCACCACAGCACAGCAATATCAGACATTAAGTAGGTAGGTTTACCTTACCCATGAAATAGATATAGGCTATAAAAATAACTACCAAATAATGTAGGGAGGTCACTGATTAGGTACTTAGTTACAAAAGTGCGGCGGCTCTGTTAGAAATTATTTTAATCTATGACTACGTCGGGCGGGTTGACGACGTGCCTCGCGCTTAATTGTGTGGATTATCGTGAATCTGGGCCCGTCCGGGCGACGCGGGATTGATCCCATCTCCGCGTTTACCTATTGATTACTCTATGCTCAAGCCCACCTCAGGTTATGCGATGTGTTACCTATGCCTACCTACATGAACTTGTTATCATTAAACCTCCCGCACACTGGGACAACGAAGATCGCGCGTATTTTGTTTTCCAAACCAAAACTAACTCTGTGTCATTATGCATACAGATTGAATTTCTATGGTCCAGGCACGCCCCCGCGCGTCAAAGTTCGCTCGCGCTGTCAGTGTTATTTAGTTGAAGAACGAACTTTTTCTATGAGTCAATACAGTTTGTTTTGGTATGGCAGAGAAACTTACGCACGAGCGTGACGCCCCGTGTATTAAAAAGCCTCCCCTTAGAAATCGGATGCCAGCCTATGCCTACCTACCTACATGAACATGTTATCATTATGTTCAACTAACTAATCAATAATTTTAGGGACGATTTTTCAGTCCTAAGCTATTAGATATTTATTAAATTGATTGCACTAACTTACCTAACTATTTAAATGCACTATGAGGCATAGATAACTACCCGGATCGATTAGATATGCAGTCTGTCTATTTACAACATTCCGAAAGGGGCCAAGGTCGACTTCCCCACAGACACACAATCTAGAGCTCCTCCCCTATTTTAATTAACGTATTGAACATTAATTAAGTCATGGTTCAAAGCATTATAACATGTTCATTATCGTGGTTGATATTTGTATTACGAACAATGGTCGAAACGAAAGTATGTACGAGTATGTATGTATAAAGTATGTAGATATAATTTGCAATGCGTCACTGGTTATCTCACGAGAGACTTGATACAGTGATACCTATAAAACTTTCATCTGTTCCGTTAAGTTTATAAATAGGCAGGTACGTAAAGTCTTGCCACAGTATGTATCTTGCCACAGTAAGGTATTAAAACTGAACAGTAGACGAAAGGTACCCTTTCGTCTTCGTCTTGCTATCTTTTTTTGACAAAAAAAACGTATAAAATGGTTTGGATAGGAAAAAAAAAAGAATTTTTAAATGTTTTGTTTTCACTTATGTGTACCGTTAAATAGTTAAGTACCCATAATGAGTGTTTTGTTCGCATCACAGTAAAGGTTGGAAATAAAGTATTTTCACATACTTTATTGGTATGTAAAAGTATAAAGTATAATTACCAAAAATAAAGTAGGATACTTTATTATAAAGCAAGGTTGGCAACCCTACTTTCGTCGTTGATTGAAGCTAGGTAGGTACTCAATCCCGTAATAAGTAAACAGATAAATTAAACACCAATTTATAACCTAATTTCATATAAGATATATAAATTCAGTTTATTTCGTATTGAAAGAAGAAAATTATTCGCAAATAGGTAGACATTATATGTAGGCAAGAAAATACCTATTGTGCATAAATAATCAATAGCCGTTTCCCATTATAAGCTTCATTACAGAATCTTCCTAATACAAAAGGAAATATTTTAAATTGAGCAACGGGTGCTCTTGGATTTGCGAATCTCATGTTCGAATGTCATTTTCAATAATAAACCTGCACGACTATAAAATGATGTTCGAAATTCACCAACCCGCAATGGGCGCCGCGCCGTGTACTATGGCCCAAATCTCCCTCGCATAGTACCTCTAGGTGGTGGAATTCCTGTTAATGACTTATCATCTACTCTCCCATACTGCGTTGAAGGCATCATACCAAAGCAATATTTCTATAACCATCTGTGGCTTCGAATAATCCCTTCATTGTAAATGGGAGTAGACGCACCTTACTGTACTAGCTTCCTAAACGTAAAGACTATTTTTTATTTAATATTAGACTGCCGTGAGTATAATTCTTCTCTAGTATTGTGGCAAACGTGCTGTCTGCTCTCATGGCATTGCTGCTCCTGAGAATGTATTACTCGCAATTATCAGTTTGAAAAGAGTAACCATTGAGTTTCTTACCAGCCGGTAGCCCTTCTTAGTGGAAGCAGCATTCCGAACCGGTGGTAGAATCTGACTATTTGTAAGTGGTTTTGGCCTACACGAATATTATTTTTTTTATTTTGATTTAGAATGTGCACGGTAGATATAATGGCAATAGGTTCGCCCCCTATTATATTGGTACCAAAATAATTCGGCGACGTATTGATGAACTGTAGCACGCCATCCTACTCTTTCGGGGATTAGAATACAGTCAGACGTACTGATAATGTTGATGAGGAAATATTTTTTATAACACTGTCACCCACTAGAAATTTCTATTCATGTAGCCTGTCTTGTGGAGATCGGCCCAGTCCCGTAAGTTCAGAAAAAACGGATGATCGGTATAAAAATAAACATTTTCAAGTAAATGCTATAAGCAAATATGCTAAGAATAAATGCTACGTAGGACGAACGTAGAGTGAGCGTCTGGGTCTAAAATATTTGAAAAGTTATTTTTGGCCACTCAGCGCTCGCGCTGGTGGGCGATGGAGGGTTGCTTACACCGCCGCCCCGCCGCGCGCCCTTAGGTCCCTCATAGGTCTTATTTTTAGCAGGTATGCAGTTATGCATTTGTTCTTTTAACTCTATTATAGGTAATAATTCTGAAGCGTGTAGATAAATAGTACTTTTAAAGACCTAGGTGTGACTTTATAATTCAACAAAACTTTTCACTCTCTATTTCGACTCTTTTAAGATTTGCTGATGTGACATTTCTTGCGTGTTTCTTTTCTTATAAAGTACCTATATTATAATCTGAAGGTAGATAGCTTTATTTTTTCTAACTACCTACAATTTACAAAATATTTCCATAGAAGCCAATCGCCAGTCAACGCGATTTTCCATTAAATAAATGAGCGATTTAAGCGAGCCATTTGTTGTGCTATGTCCATTTTTATATTAATGAAACGAGTGTAAAATTTGTGAGCAGTACCAGAAATATCGTCTGTGTTTGGTTATCTCACGAATACAGGAATCAGCGTTCAAAAATGTTGATTGGTGTTCGAACCTTATGCGTATACCAAGGTGAGTGAGGATGCTGCAAAGTGAAGGACCCGTGATATTGGTGAGCGGATGCGGGGCGGGGTTGTCGAAACGGGGGCGAGGGTGCGGCGCGCGGGGGTAGATCTACCAGCCGCGCAGGGCGGGCGGGCGGCACGTAACAAGTGAAGCGGGCCTGGGAGCAACAGTCTGCCGCAGCCCGGCCACGCGGGCTCACACCACAAGCACTATCCAACTCCCGGACCGCGCATCCCGCGTAAGTAACGTTTACCCGATTTCATTATTCATATTTTATACGGTTGAATCGCAAACAAGCATTCTATCAGCGCGTGCCCAAGCTCGCCGTCCGAGGTGCGAGAGCCACGGCCATCACTATCGCGATCATCCCAGATCATCGTCTCAGATAAAGTAACGCAACCATTATTTACTGGAAGTCTACTATATAACCGTGTACCTGTTGAATGCATAACGAATGGACACACTTTTTACGTTTATTTACGTCCTTACTAATGTATTAGTTGATTGCTTCGGACGTACCTATCTACCTAGACGTATTTATGGATCTATATTAGTGAATTAGTATTTTAACGTCGATGGCGCTGTTAAGATATTTCACTTACCTAGCTAGAATGCGGGTGCATACTCCTGGGTCATAATTTCCCAATTATCTAGGGCATAAACCTCAAGATTATTTGGGAGTATAAATCTACCTATCGTTCACAATCTTATCTATATATACTACGTATGTAGTAGGTACATTGGGTATTTGCACAAAACTAATAAAGCTCTTTATTAGAGTCTAGCTCGGCGGCATTGTGAAAGTTGGGAGTCGAGATATTTGCGATCATTATCTTCTACGGGGTTTGTTTATTAAAATGTCAGCGAATAATCTATCATTTTTATCGTAAAATAATATCAAATTATAAAGTAAAAAAAAAATCGAAGAACCTCATATTGTCGCGTACGATACGGGAGGCAAACCAAGTCCTTTGTTTGGCGTTGCAAATATCTTATCTCGTTTATACCGAAGGAAGACTCGGGTGAATTGAAGTATATTAGGGTAAAATGACCCTTTTTCCTTTTTCATACCACACCCGAAAATAGTCTTCGTAAAGCAATCAGTGACAGTTTTTATTTTGCTTTGTTCTGAAAATATAACACGCTTCAATTTCATCCCAAAATGTATGAAAGTGAAGCTATAAATGAAGCGAACTTCAAGATTGAAGCACACCTCGGGGTGAAGAAAGACTTGCCAGTCGCAGATAAGATAACAATGAATGTTCGCCAACACTCGCTATAATTGGAAACCCTTGAAGTACCTTTGATGTAAGACGACTTTATTAACGTTATGCACAAAGAGCGTCTGATTAACAACGTAGAACATTAACCCTCTAATTTAAAGAGATTTTGAAATATTTTTGCAGTGGCTCTACATAACACCTTTGTACTGAAAAAAATTGATTATAGGTCATTTGTAAATGGATTTTAAGTTCTCTCAAATCAGGCGGAGGTTTATTGCTCTATGTAGATAGACCATAATAGGTATTATCCTCGGGATGTTGGTAGGTAGATACATGTAATGATAAAAGAATAAAAGGAATAAGAAAAACGCCGAAATAAAACCGTTTGCGCGTAATTTCGCGAAGACATCTTAAAACAACATTCTTTTCTGAGGATGAAATGTTTTGGGCCGTTTTGAATAACATTCATCTCACAGTGTTCTATTTGTTTTTATCGTATGTTCAATGTTCAAATAATTTAGATACCTAATATTACAGTGGTTTTAAAGCTATAAGACTACTCGCCTTTATTTGCTCGCGTCATCAATTAGATCTCGTTGAAAAACGTTCGTCTCGTTCTCTAATACGAAATAGGTATATGGAATTAGAGATAATGTTGAGCATGCGAGAATTGCCCCCCAGGGGTAACAAGTGACTCAAAACGGGCGCAAATACTATTTTTTTGCTAATAGGAAAACGAACCGTGTTAATTCATAGTGGAAACACATTATTTATCTACAAAATGTCATCGATAACGCGAGCGAATTTAGACGCTTTTATCACAGAAATTCAATCTTTATGTATATTGTAACAGAGCACATTTTCAAAAAAAAGGTGACGTTAATTCACTCACCCCAATGCGCGCAGGGCATAAATCGTCTTACATACATCTTGCTAATAATCTCCCTATTATAGTTTGCTTGTGAAATTAATTCTAAGGTAGAGGGTGTGTGGGTTGGTAGGAAAACAGACGTGGGGGTAGAGCAGATATTCTTCTCTGTTGTGGTTGTATACAGTTTAAGTACCCACGTACAAGTGTGTTTAATTAGCGATATCTGTGAATTTATTTCCTCCGTATTTGATAGCCTTGAGCCCAATAAAATTTTCGTACACTGAGACCGTACATTTTATTTGTAGGTAAATACACACTGAATAATTTGAAGAAATTTATTAAAACTCAATAGACACTTTCATACATACAGATACTCCTATCAAGGAACTTTGCGTTATTTGTGGTGTAGATAAAATATTAATTTAAAAAAAACAATCATGCAATGTATAGAACACTTAGGTTACCATATCATTTTAAAAACGACAGTTTTTAAAATTGTATGTTTGTTATGTAAGTACTATACACCTATAATGATTCCATATAGTTTTATGTAAAATATCCACCCCGTTCTGGGTATAATTTAAAATAAGACAGATTTATGTCATCCCATCTATCTCCCGCAGAGCCGTCAGAGGTGTTTCCATTCGCACTTTGACCCTTGGCATCTTTTGTCAAGCGTGACCTTATATTTTACATTTTAGGACTACTTGTCAGCAGATATTTTGAAACGAAATAATAACCTAATAATTTATAGTCATTTTAATCCATATTCAAACCTTCTACGAGGACATTCTTTTACACTATAGTGCTCTAAAATGCCGCTGTAAATGGGCCATAATTGTGTATACATTCTGGAGCAACCTAGTTTTATTTGGCACGTGACATAGAAATAATGGAGGTTGATAATGTTCGGCTGGTGATCCGATGGTTTGAATAATTGTTTACCTACTATACGCGTCGTTGTGCTTCGTTGGCATGTGCGTTTATTTAAGCCAGTTGCATGGCACAAAGTCTTCCAGGTCTTCTCTACTGATGGTAAACATAACTTCATTACATTAAAGTAGGTATTGGTACGTTTATGCTGCTAGGTTGTTTAGGTGTGCCGTTGGGTGTTAAATTATAACTCTTCAAGTTTTTTAACTTATTTTAATTAACCTCTTTTTACAAAATATAAAATTGCACGGTACGTTGCCATCAAATTTCTTTTGGGTTATGGCCACCGAGCGCACTAGTAATGCGCCGGCGAAGCGCTAGTGCTCCGCTCGCTCCGCCCCTTGGAACAGCTGGCTGCGTCCAACATCATCCACAAGTAGAATTACAATTTTGTGAACGGCTCTTCTAATGGTGCCTCTTGCAGTGTAAATATCCACTACACGGCATACAGAATCTGATCCCAGATGTAAATGAGGTATGCACCCTAGGCGCCATTTTAATGGAGGCTGGTTGTCCTCTTGTATAAGCACCAACTCTCATACCTTAGGATTCTCAGAGGCTCTCTTCCATTTGACGCGCTGCTGGAGTTCAGCTATAAATTCTTTACTCTTTGCCAGAATTCTTGTCTTATTTTTTGAACGGCTTCATACTTGGATGGTCTGGCGTCCTCTTCTGCAACGGAGGGCACTGACGTAAGCGGTTGTCCGATCAGGATTTGTGTAATTGACACATCCAAGTTGGGTGGACCTTATTTCGTGGATCTACTTAACAACATCTTTAACATCATATCGATGAGTATTTTTGTTAGTTAGAAGCTAGCCTTTTACGTTAGTTAGATTAGAAGCTATTCGTATAGTAAATGATACAGCGCCATCCCTATTGTCTGGCCACCTGAAAATCTATCAACTTGGCATGCATTAAGCTGAGAGTGGAATACACGCGTTACTCTACCATAACTTGATAGAGTTCTTGGAAGAAGACCTTAACAATCATTATATATATCATAGAGTCACATGATCGCTTCTTATTGGTAGGTAATTCTGTGAAACATAGCCTCTCTCTTATGGACTATGTAAACGGTTTTATGACGACATTCATATCTAATATTACCTACTTGTGTAGTAGGTACATAATACAATTTATGAATTCTTATTTTGAAATTATTATTATTTCTCAATCAATGCCCCCCCCCCCAATAACAGTTCGCCGTTAGTGAAAAAATAATTGGTGCCTTCCAGTTACCGTTTAGCTCATAACTCGTGTAGCATATTGCTAATGCCGGTCCGCACCGACAATAAAAAGATAAAGGCGGGCGGCGGGCGACGAAGGGAGACAATAAAATGGGCTTATCGTTACAGAAGCCTATTTCACCTGGAACGCTACTTGTGCATAACTACCATTGTCTATGTTAATTGAACCTATATTGCATCTACCCTCCATACTATATAGCAAGCAGCTATTATTAGGGTTTTTATGTCGCTACATCTGTCTCTTTACGACTAACATAGATACCTAATATTTAATCACGCAACGTTCAATATAACAAAATCGTTATATAAAAGTTTAACATAACAGAAAAAATAAATGTATTCATTAATTGGTGGCTAAATATATACAACGTCAGTTAAATCTCAAGCATTGTCTATTTCTCCAGCTTTGCATTCCCGTCCGTAATTATTCTGCCCGTTTGCAGCCAGATTCGCTGAGCATCTGCGCTGATTATCGCTCTTGACACATTGAATGTTCGACCATTTACCGCGTTCGGATAATTTTACGTGAGGGATTCATCCGCCATGTTTATCACTGTCATCATTTTTATTTTATTTATAATGTGTATTTATTGAATTTGCCCTTGCTATTAATTACTTGACACACTGGCTGAACCCGCTAAACGCAGGTGGAGCCATCATTTCACTCATTTCGTAAAAAAAGAAGAAGAATTGTACGTGACAGTCATGTCATGTCAATAAAACTTTTTTTTTGCCCCGGAAAACTAAACATAGTTTTTAATGAGTATTAAGTATCTAGTAGTAAAACTTATTAGTATCCGGCTTAGTATATTATTTGCTAAAACGCTCTTCATTTTAGGAGCCACTCGAGAAATTGTGTTTAGAAGTAACGAAAAACATTTTAACGATTCATTTGTTCGAAGATTTCGTGTTATTTTATGGCCACAGGGGATGGAGTTTTTTTTATTTTACAGCTGTTCACCAAGATATAATTTTTATCACACATTTTATACCCAATGAAAAGTATTAATTTACTTTAGGTACATCGCTCTTTAAATGACATCATTCGCTCGGCACTTAAGCGGTGGTAAACAATTTGCTATGGGTCATGATCGTTGTATTGTTTACGCTGATGAGCTTCGTGAAGCTAGTGAATTTAGAAGTCAGACACAAAAGGGATGATGAGGCAAAACGTTTCTAGCGAAACTGTAGTTCCGCTCAACAGCCATGTAACAATCGGAACTCACAGCGGCAAGGATTATAACTTCTTATCCTGACATAACGGTTTAGATCTGGATATAATAGCTTTTAGATTAAGAAGGTTAAGTTTCATGTACCGAGCTGATAGGTAGAGACGTTAAATTCATGATTATTCACAATAATTGCTAGATAATAATAGAATACTGGCATCTACAATGGCGATGATCATTTTTTTTGTCTTACAGACTTTGTTTTTGTGAGAGAAGTTTCGTGAAAATTTTCGCCCTCGGCTAGTTTGCAAGCCCCATAATAAAATTACAATTGAGTTAGAACAAACGAAAATAAATGGTTGGGTGTGCACGGGCACGCCTTGGCGTTTGCTCGCTGCGCGTTTATCCCGTTTGGAATGTTCAGTGATTTTTACTAGGTCTTTATCGAAATGGTAAAATGGGTGCATTTGTTACATCTTACTAACTACTTTTTGTGCATACTACATTATGTATTTTATTTACAGCGATTTATTTCTTAGTTTTGAATTTCGTTGTAGGTGAATAGAATTTTTAAAAATGAATCAGAATCTGAATCAGAATCATATTGCAATAGGTCCTTATTGGCCAATTAAGGATTCCCAGTTGTCGTATTTTGCTTTGCTCTATTATGCTGATCACTTCCTTAACTTGAACTCTTTTGTATTTTAAGTTCTGCTTTTTTTTCGTACATTGCAAAAGTTATTTCCTTAAAGAAGACACTGCTGTGGCTTTTATTATGTAGGTATCTCAGAACTTGAGGCATAAATGTATAATATGACAATTTATTTTTATCTTTTACTTTTCTTTCTCTATGGCTACTTAATGAAGAGAGTTTTTTCTTCAGAGAGATTAGTTATTAATTTAATTTATTTGATGTGCTGTTGTGATTTTACCAATATTGCTAACATTAGTTAAAGTTATGGAGGTAGAGTATAGAGTTGGAAAAACCACTGTGAGTAGGTTTTTTTTATGAAACACTTAAAAATGGATGAAAGGCATATATAAAATCAAGTTGTACATAAAAAATGTATTAGGCACATATATGTATTAGGCTGCTAACAAATTACTTAAAAAGTATATTGTTTTCTTATATTTACGCGAATACTATACATTGAAATAAAACTATTTTACGGATTTTATCGCGTTTATTTACTATTTTATTTTTCTGACTATTTTATTTTCCCGACGTTTCGGCTGCTGTAAAGCAAATGCTGTAGTAAATAAACGCGATAAAATACTTAATAAGTATTTAAAATGTACATCAGTTCGAAATGCCAACGCCTTTTTAAAAACATATCATCTACATTATTAAAATCGTATATTAATATTTATAAGTTAAATAACTTCTCAGGAATAGCAAGCATCATCTCATTTCTTTATGTCTACTTACCGCGGTCCAAATACTTAGGTAGGTAGGTATTTAATAACGCATTTCGAAGGAAGTGCGTTCTGAAATGTCCCGGATTACTAATAAATACTAGAGAATTCTCAGTTGAACCTCAGAAATCCTTTTTTACTGCTATAAAAAGGGTTTTATCGGTGTTGGGTCAGCAAAGTGTATGTAAATGAGAACGCGCTGAGATTTCACGATAGAAATAAAGGGAAATTGACGTCTTGGGTAATATAATTCATAACTTTTATAGTACGACACGGTTGGGTCCCGTAAAACATTTAAGAAATTGATCATTGCGTAATCTTTGAAACAAAAATCTTTGGGCGGAACTTAATAGGCGTAGTATTTTGATGGATGGGAGGTTACGGGAGTTTGTCAGAACTAAAAGTATTGTAGTCTTGCTCATACATTGCAGCTATGCAGGAACAAAAAAGGACGGCAATTAACATGGTTTAGTTCGAGAACAACATTTTAACAATATCTGCATCACAATGTTTTTTTTTTAATTCTTTATTTAAAGTTTATTGAGAGTTTGGTCAGACTTGACCATGTCACCCTCATAATAATGATTTAGTGTATCAGAATTATTATGGTTTCAAAAAAAGTTCTCAATAAGTAGTTTTGTATTACCTGTACGCTTAGCATGACCGTGTAGGCATAAGTTTTATCTCTTTCAACTGTCAGATTCGTCGCGAAAATGACGTCATACCGAGCCATGTCCAGTACATAAAGCTCGAAGTGACGTCATTTTCTCGGCAAATCGGACAGTTGAAAGAGATAAAACTGTCTACACGGTCATGCTAAGGGTGTTGTAGTTGTAGCATGAGTGCCAAGAATATGTTGTTTATATCTCTTTCTCTCGTATGAAATAAGACAGAGAGCGAACGAGCCAATCCGTGACAGAGGTCTTGTCTTGACAGGCGTGCTAACACCACTGAAGTAGGTATTTCGCCGCCGGACCTATATAGTCCTAGAACTCAGTGGGCACGAATATAGCGTCCACGTGATGGCAGCCAGCAGGTATCGATTTGTCGATACATACTGTATTTTGTAAGCATTGGACGTATCGCGCGTAACGAGCCAATATCGGCAAAACCAGATGTTTCCCGAAACCGGCTAACTGTCGCTTTTACCCTTAATATGTGTGCGACTGTAATTCATAAAACTTATCGTCAAGTGTGACCCACATATTGTAGTCATACCGTATACAAATATTTCTATAACTCACTACTTAATTTCTAATAACGTATATTACCTAAGTATATTAACTGTCCAGTATTGAGTTATTATCTGTAGATGGAACCGAGTAGGTACGAGTACGTAGGTAGGTATCTAAACAAATTAAAAGGGTTGGGCGTTGCGTGTTTAGATTTTTTCATAAAATTATTGTGTAATATGGTTTTTATGTTCTGACGGAATGGCAAGTACCTGTATACATTGCGTTTATCACTTTATGATATGACATTAAAGAAAAAATATTTTGTTTTTGCAATTTGTTTTAGGGTTGGGCTGGACTAGCGGAATAGCGTACTTCTTTGTCAGTGGGTAATGTAATAAGTAGTACATACAATTTGAATGATGAGCTCATTTTTTTTTTGTATTTAGATATAGGTGAAAGTGAGTTTGTAACACAAAAAAATAGCTATATTGCTTGTAACTTGTACTAAATGTTACTGTGTTTTGTGCATTGACTCACTCGTTCTAGAGAAAGTCCTAGAAAAAAGAAAGTTCTTGAACTTTAAATATTTTTGACAACAGTTTGTGTCACACTATAACAAATAGTGAGTAATATATTGATCGAATTGTAGAATTAGCTGTGTCCTACGTGGCGCATTTATAAGTAATGACAAAAAATAATTACGTGAATCGCAGATCTGCCTTATCATATGTACTATCTACATACATAGCCCACTTCGAACCATAACGCTAGTCTGACTACACACCTTGAAGCTGTTTACCCCCAAAATGTTGACATTTATTAAATATTTACTTCCTTTGAAGTAGGTAGAAAATATATTGGTACAACATTGTTTAACCAGATAAGTCCTCATGAGCGAACGCAAACACTGAATTAAAAATATTGCCTACAAGCGCTTACCTACATTTATTTATTTTTGTGTACAATTGTGCAAACATCTACGTTATTTATATAATAACATAGTAAATAAATGTGACAAACCAGAAATAGCAAGACATTTAAAGTAATTGCGTGTAATGGCGCGCAACCGTGTTTCAAAGTCAAAGTCAAAGTCAAATCATTTATTTTGTATAGGCCTATGGGGGCACTTACAAATTGTCAAGTTTACATTTTTTTCTTATATACTACTATACTACCACCGGATCGAAACGCGACCTCAACTGAGAAGATCCGGCAAGAAACTCAGTGGGCTGATATTTTTTTTAAATCGCCAAAACTTATTACAAATACACAGGTACATATAGCTCCAGTGTGTTGCCTTAAGAGCTGCGTTTAATAATAAAGATATAATAATAATACGTTAGTAAGGCAACACACGCTACACTTTGACATGACGGGCAATATTTCGATTTTTGTTTTGAACCTGAGCTGTACAATCCCAAGCTGATTTATCATCTAAATAATCCGAGATTTTGTAATAGCCCTTTTGATACAATTTGGATTTGATTGCAATTTTAAATGTATTAATGGGCAAATCTCTGATTTCTTTTGGAAGTTTATTGAAAAAGCGTATACTTTGCCCCATGAAAGAGTTATTTATTCTGTGGAGACGAGTAACGTGTACGGATAGCATATGCTTATTCCGTGTATTTAATGAGTGAACATCGCTTCTTTTTTCAAAATTGCTTATATTTTTCTTAACATACATTAAATTTTCAAATATGAATTGGGATATGACAGTTAGAATATTTATCTCCTTAAACTTTTCTCTAAGGGAATCTCTCGAAGCCAGGTTGTAAATGGCTCGTATTGCCCTCTTCTGGAGTATGAAAATAGAATTAAGGTCGACAGAGCATCCCCAGAGCAATATGCCATAAGACATAACGCTATGGAAATAACTGAAATAAACTATTCTAGCTGTTTCCACATCCGTTAGGAGTCTAATTTTTTTAACAGCAAAAGCCGCCGAACTAAGCCTACCTGACAATTTTTTAATGTGGGGACCCCATTGTAATTTGGAATCTATTGTGATACCTAAAAAGACAGTTGACTCCACAGGGTCCAATCCCGTTCCATTTAGATGAAGACTGGTCCCTATTTCTCGCACGTTTGGCGTCGAGAACTTTATACATTTAGTTTTTTGCTCATTCAAAAGCAGGTTGTTCTTATTGAACCAATCAACAACTTTAGCAAGAGCGTTGTTTACATCGTCATAAAGTAAGAGTTGTCGTTTAATTTTAAATAATAGCGAAGAATCATCTGCAAACAACACAATATCGTGATGATTACCCACATAGAAAGGTAAGTCATTAATATAGACTAAAAACAAGAATGGTCCTAGTATCGAACCCTGTGGAACGCCCATCGAGACTACAGAACCGGGCGATATCTTACCATTAATATCAACCTTCTGAATTCTATTGTTTAAATAAGAAGTCAAAAGATTGAGAGCCATGTTCCTTATACCATAGTGGTGTAATTTCCTGATGAGTATTTTATGGTGGACGCAGTCGAAGGCCTTGGACAAGTCACAGAATATACCCAAGGCATCCTGCGAATTCTCCCAGGCACTGAAAACATTTTTAATTAGCTCAATACCAGCGTCTACAGTAGAGCGATTTCTTGTGAAACCATACTGATTTTTATGAAGAATCGAATTGTCATTGAAATGACGTAATAACTGGTTGAGTATGATTTTTTCAAAAACTTTACTCAAAGTAGGTAGTATCGAAATAGGTCTAAAATTTGATGGGTCTGTAGTACTACCCGATTTGAATAAAGGAACCACTTTACTGTGTTTCATTAAATCAGGAAAAACACCACTGGCCACACAACTATTGAATACGGCTGCTAAATTTGGGGCAATAGTATATATGATCGAGGAAACGGTCTTCACAGAGAGCCCCCATAGGTCTGCCGTACTCTTTATATCAAGACTTTTAAAACTGTTTAAAATATCTTTCGAATTAACAGCCGAGAATTCAAAAGCTGTGGCACAATAAGCTACACTTTGTTTAAGTAAACGTTCAGCGGATGTGGGAGAGGCTTTCAGAGTTTTGGTTGTTAATAAAGGGACATTAGTGAAAAAATGTTCAAACTCCGTCGCCACATCCAGATCCGCTTTTACATCCACATTATTTATTTTTAAATGAAAGTCTCTGTCACGTACTATGTTTTTACCCGTTTCACTGTTGATAATGTTCCATGTCATTTTTATTTTGTTTGTAGAATGTTTTATCTTATTTCGTATATAGATCGATTTGGCAGAGGAACAGGCTCGTTTAAATAATTTAGAATAATTTTTAACATAATTAATAAAAGATGGATTTTGATTATATGTTTTATCATGGTAAAGTTCATACAATTTATGCCTACTTATAAAAATCCCAGGAGTTGCCCACTCACTAAACCTAGTACGAGTATCAATAGATATTGACTTTGATTTAAATACTTTTCTGAATTCCTCACTGATAAGATGGAACAGTGAGTTATAAAGTATATTTGGGTCACTGTGCGTAGACAGCTCTGGGACTTTTTGTATCAAATTACTTCTTAAAAGTTCTAAGCGGCTGTTATTTATTGGAATAAAACTTATTTCTTTTCTTTGGGGCTTATTAATGATTCTTGGAAATACTACTAGTTGTCCACAATGATCAGATTCTAAATTATTTATGATCATCTTTTGTGAAGGTATTGTGTTTGTAAATATATTATCAATACATGTGGAACTAGTGGAAGTTATCCTAGTAGGTTCCTTGAAAACATTGTACATATTATATGATTTGAAAAGTAATAAGAATTTTTCCACTATTGGGTTATTATCTAATAAATTAATATTGAAGTCTCCACAGATAATTAACGTTTTGTCTGACTTTGATATTTTAAAAAGAATATCTTCCATGTATTTTTCAAAGTTATCATAAGGTGAGCATGGAGGTCTGTATACACATACAACTAGGAACTGCTCAAATTCAATACAAGAAATTTCTATTACTCGTTCAACAGAGAGGCTCACTATATCTTTACGTTCTTTAAATTTTATATTCTTGTTTACTATAATTAATGAGCCACCACGTATCAGTTGCTCTCTGCTGAAGGAGCTAGCAACCTGGTAATTATTAAAATTAAATAAGAGTTGATTATGTTTTAACCAATGTTCTGTTATGCAAATAATATCCCGGTTGCTATCAGTTAAAAACAATTCCAGCTCTAATTCTTTGCCCATCAAACCTTGTATATTCTGATGAACAAGTTTTAGCCCTGTATTGCAAGAGGTTGTCTCTATTGTCATATGTTTTAATTTAAATTATTATTTGTCAAGTCAATGCTAGTTGCCAGATTGTTGGCAGAACTAGAAATGTCAAATTGCTCTAAAAAAGCATTGTCATTAGATTGCTCAATAGAAGCAACCTTGGTAGCCAAATTCTTGGCTGAAATATTAATAAAATATGATAGCGAAACAGCTATCTGTCTTTTATAATATTTTGCAAGATAAAAAATATCTTTAGTCATATAATTTTTTTTCATAAAATTATTAATGTCAATAAGATGAAATTTATTATCATTACAATAATTATTATTTTGGAAGACCAAATTATTAAATGTCAAATTTAACTTATATCTAAGATCATTCTCCACCTGTGGCAAACTATTACTATATGGAAATGTAAACATTATAATTTGTTTCAATTTCAAATAAGATAGTTGGTTATAGTAATCAAGTAATTGGTTTTTGTTTACATTTCCCCTATTTCCAATTAAAATAATCAATATAGTATTGGGACAAAATTTATAATTTATAATTTTTGGTATGATATCCTGATATGATAAGCCAGGCATACAATTATTAATTACTGAATGCCCCTTGTAAGTATTTGACAATAGGTGACCCATGTCTTTGCCAATTTCGTCACTAAATATTAAAATTTTTTGTTTTTGTGTGTTGTTTCAAATCCATTTTACCTATACCTAAAAGGTGTATCAGAAGTTCGAAATAATATTTTAGGTACATATATGGTAGCCAATATGTACATGCTTAGTGAAGGCAGACTTTACCTAACTATCATCATTTTAGAGACCTTGGAGTATTTGGCATAAGTATAGTGTTGTAGCGTTAGGGCACATCCTTGACCATATTAAATAGTATAAACTACAATTGCGAGGGGCGACTATTAATATTCACAAAACAGAACATGACAATTTTGCATAGGACTCGAGAAATAAAAAAAAATTAAAATTGGCGACGAAAAAAATATTTATACAATGTTCGGAATATGATCAAATATTCATACCATTCACTGATGAAAACGTGTATTATTTCGGATTTCTGAAACACCCTGTATACATAAAGAATCTCCTCCCAAATAAAGATGTCTTTAAAATAGTAGGTAACATATTGCTGTTTATATGCATAAGAATTATATTCATATCAAATGTATGACGAGGATCAATGATATTCTTACTAGAATATCATTGACGAGGATACATAAAGACTACACAACAGCATAGATTATAAATCGTCGATCGTTTTAGTATTGGTAATTTATTTTACGCGTGAGCGTCGGCGTTCCACTGTGCGGGAGACTTAAGGCTTGCATTATACAGCTTTATTGGTCAGAAAGCTCTACACAGATGCGTTGATATTTTAGAAGGAGGGACGGCTTTCTCTACCGCCTTTTGCACAAGCTTGTAGAGTGACATGTCGGCGAGCGGAGATCTCACACACTGATACTGTTCGTAACTTGTCTCGTAATTTACTGATGGTAGTCACTTTCCCAGCCCCTTTCTAAACGCCCCGCAAGTTATCCTTGAGTAATTAGTAGCGACGGGGAAAGTTACGAAATATCTTGTTTGGTAATTCGGTGTCATAAACACTTGTATGCTGTCGGTATAAAATGTAAGAAACTATAGAAACAGTATACCTATCCACATATTACATAAATACCAACAAGTTAGTATAGCTTATGTATATAAAAAATAATCATGATGGTAGCTGTCTGAACCGAATATGAACTAGTAATCGTAAGTGCTAATGATACATTAAAAATATATCTGCATTATGTACTAAATTAGTCTGAATTTATTCTTTCAAAACAAATCAGTCACAAGCCTGTTTCTTCTAGATATAACAAATTAACACAAGAATAAATGCTGCATGTCATTCTATCATACGATTGTCGTCACGCTCATAGACTCATATTAAAGGAATGCTATTTTATTCGCAACACATTACCATAAAAATAACTGAGCGAACCCACCCTCGCTTGTGAGACATGACAATAATGTATAACAACCTAAGCGAAGAAAGTACTGGTTCCAAATCTGTAATTTCTACCTTCCTTTCCTTTTCGCACCTTCTAGGGCCAATAGAATAGATAGATAATGTATGTCTTATCTTCACTTGAAGAAACACTGTACATACAATTAAAAATAACAAGCTTTGGATTATGTTCCGCGTTCAAACTACAATAGGTAGGTATGTCTTATCTCCACCGGAAGCTAAATAGTCTAGAAGGTAGGTAAGGTACCTAACTGAATAATGTATACTTCTAATTGATAAATTGAAAAAAATAAGGAACGTAAACTAGGTTCTGTGTTACCTTTCCATATTAGAACATAAATACCCGATTTAAGTTATAAATAAGATATATGAGTACTTACCGAACAAGCCTGAAATATACGGATTCACTTGAATGGGAAACACATGAAAATATGTATATTTTAATGCTTTCAAGGAATGGAACGGAAAATATTCCAAGTTCATATTTTCCTTTCATTTTCTGACAGAAAGGAAGCAGGATAAGAACAAAGGGTGCTTGTTCATTTTGTGATGTATCTGTAAAAGAAACTTGATTAAGGCTCAAAGCTAATACAGAGGTCGGAATGGACAGCTCGTTAAGCCAGTGCCTCTGTCTAGATTAGCTCTTGTGGGTGATCAATCTATCGGTAGCTTCACATAGACTGTTATTAGTATTTTCTTTATACTGCATACAACGATATTACGGAGTTGATTGACATACGGACCACTATTATATTCAGTGGTAGTTTTATAATGTTGAAACAATCTCCCAAATCGTTAATTACTCCACAACTTATTATGTATATTAATTTCTGATTTTTTTACATTAAAATGTTTTTATTTTTAGATTTCAAATAAGATATTACTAACTTAATACTGCTAGGATATTGTAATCCCCATTTACCCCAATATTATTTTTTGTAAGTAGGTATTGTTTGTATAGTGGGTACGCATTTGTAAGATAAATTTCATGTTTCAAATAGATGCCATTACTGAGCTATTTTTGAAAATACATAAATGGGTACCTACTTATATATCCTTGAGGATTGCATAATTTTGAAACTAAAGTTATTAATTAAATCTTATAGAGGACGAAGTGAAACGTGGCTTAAATCAAATTGAATTTAGCCTCTTGTGCTGAAATATTAAAACAAAACTAAATAGGTCAGTTTCGCGGAACGTGCCAGCCGCCCTGCGTCAAACGAATGTTTCGAGTGGCTACCAAGGAAAATTCATTTCCTGCTGTTTCTATAAATTTTCATAAAAAATATTCTGTTATCTTTTTTCTGATTTATATATTCGGTGTCGAAACACACCCACACACTTGTGTGGATTTATTACTTGACTATAAATACCTCGAGTATATTATATAAACCCAAGATAGTACCTACCTTAACAAAGAGGTTAAAAGGTTATCCCAATTATAAGTAACTGCGATATCTTGGATCAACTGGCCCGATGGGCGTAAGTACCGCGTTATCAGTATTATATTATTATTACACTGATGTCACACAAGCAATTAAACAAAGTTTTTTTCCATGATTATATCCGTAATTAAATCAATTATTATTGAAAAATTATCTTAAGGGTCTAACCGTCTTCTCAAGCTTATTTTATTGGACTGAGACTTTACTATAATAATTGCTTGAAGGGCGGCAGTCGGCCATTAATAAAACACCGCGTCATTATAAATTAAGTACTTACTTATTCAGTAATTTATGAGATTGGTGATGCGCAGGCCTCATTATCTCTCGTTAATAATTCATATCTATTTTCAACCTACATTTACTTGTGGTTAATAAGTATTAAATAAATGTAGGTATTTAATTTTTAAACGTACTTGTTCGTAAAGAGACCTATACCGTACTGTTTTCAGACAACGTATATCGCTTATTACGTGCTATTCAGTAATGCTTTATCATTCAGTCTTATTAAAATTTCAGCACTAAGTTTAAATATATTTTTAAATATATCCAAATTTAGATACCAACTCTACCTGTATTTAGTACCTACCAAGTCGAGTTAAAAATATGAGAAAATTATTGTTAAATCACTATCGTCCTTTCCAATAAAGGTTTTATAAAAATTCTGCTCCCAAATCACCACTATGAAATTTATTCCTGCGGTTTTAACTACTACAATATAATAAGACAACGTATACATTTATTTGGCGGTCGGGGGAAATGTTTTATTAATTTAGACACTATTTTAATTGCGGACACTTTGTACATAACCTTCACCGTTAATAATGCGCAAGTATCTCCCAGCTATTAATTCCCATTTACAACGGGTTTGTACATACATACCTACATACATACAACATCAGAATTATGTTTCCCCTCTTCGCACATGTAATTAGTTCGAGAATGTCTGAGGAAACATTTTACATAATTTTGTGTGTTGGGAAATTATTCTTGTAGCCCGTAGGTAATGATAAAGTTAGGTCTATTCTATAGAGGTAGAAACAATAGTAAAAACTTTTCCTTTAATAAACACAATTTAAAATATTTTTGGATAGACGTTTCGAGTTCCGTCAAACCTAAAATGCATAATCCTAACTGCCGACCATCTTATACCATATAATATTTTGTAAAAAATTATGTAGCTGTTAAGTAGGTAAGGTAGATAGTAGTAGATAGTTAAACATAGATAGAGTACTCTTTATTCTACACCAAACAGATAGAGCAAAAATATGAAACAAAATAACAAACAAAAAAATAAAACATTCTTAGGTCTAACAAAAGTTCTAAATAATCCTACTAATATTATAATTAATGTAAAAGTTTGTGAGGATGTATGGATGGATGTTTGTTATTTGTTACTCTTTCACGCAAAAACTACTGAATGGATTTTGATTAAACTTTACCGTTTCGATTAAACTTTGGAAAAAAGCAACTCCATAGGAAATGCATTCCGAATGGGTGGAGAAACTATTATTATTATTTATTGACGATTCATAAGCGGATGTATTGGTTTACATGAATAAAAAAATTCTGATTCTGATTCAGTAATATTGTTAATACATCAGGATAACATAGGTTATAATTTCTAATATAATAGGCTATAATTCATAGGTGTGACCATCCAGCATTACGATTTTTATAATTATTTCACACGTTAAAAGTGACTCTATCCCTGTCTATGCGATGTTTAGGCTATGAAATTTTCGGGAATTTGTGTAAAAACTACTTTTGAACGATATAATTGTTTTCAATACTCTATGAAATCTTGGGAAAATGTGTGTACGTATACACTTGTTTCTAGGATATATATACCTTTATGATAGTTACATAGATTTCAATTAGACTAAGTACTTGTATAAATCTTCAATGTAAACTGCGCAGCCATTGTCCCGATTTAAATGTGAAACGTCTAATCTGTATCTTCCTTCAGAGATAGCTGTAACATTTCTTGTTGAGTCAACCCTCGTCAAATGAAGCAAAATTTAACTTATTTAACACATTTTCAGGTACAAGAAAGATCGCAGACTGCAGAGGGTGAGTACTGAACATATTTCTAATCAACGCCATATTATGATCATTTACAACATCAAAAAAAAGATGACCCATGGAATTGCTTGATTTTTTGAAACAGATAAACGACCAATCGATAATTTTTTTTTTTGTGAAATAATTAATTATTACAATGCATATTTTATGATTGTAATATTATTATAATATTGAATTATAATAAATTAATTTCACGTTGGTTGTTACCCACTGAAATCTATTTTTTGTGAACAAAATATATAGCTATTACGATGAAATAATAAAGTAACTACATAATAAAAATTTCATGATCATTTTGGCGTAAGAGTTTTATTAAAAATGCCAATATAAAAAGAATTCCATTATAGTCTAGCAATCGTTATCTTGAAAAGTTATCGCTAAGTGTCGACCTGGTAGGGAAAAAATCTGTAACCATTCAGATGGATCGCACGGATCCCTTCTACGCTTTTAATCTGTTCAATGTGCTATTAGAGTCACAACTTTCACCATTCTTTTCTAATTTACGTCGGCCCGAATACCCGTAACGTGGTGACCCATAGATACCTACTTTTTTAAATCGACTTTTACTAAGTAGGTAAACCATACCTTGTATAGTCAGAAACCGTTACGTATCTGAATAGAATTGATAGGTGGGTACCTAAGTTAAACATTTTCACATTAACGTAGGCAAACCATATAGGTTGTAAACACCTGTATTTGTACCGATTTCAACCTAGAGCCCTTGTTTTGCCAAACAAAATTATGTGAGGCAAGAAATTGTATGTTCTTTATTAAGGCGGATATTTGCGTATCCGTACCAATAACGACAGTAATGATTCAGGTCACGTACATATTCAAATTTACAGAAAAAAGTTTTGTCCGGCGGGAATATACATACTAACCAGGGATCCGCTGAGTTAATTTCAAAGGTCACTCTTTTTAGGGCTGCGAAGACAGGCGGCTTTGACCTTAAAAACTCACCTAAGCTCATTACATCCTTTGAAAGATAAAGGAGCAACTGTATAATAAATAAACCTCTTGGACCTTCATAATGTCACAAAACATTTAAACACATTTGTTACTTCGTTACAAGGTTATTTCTGAATAAACTATATGGGTGCTATACGATAGGATACATTTGTACATTTGTTTATTAGATGATGGATCGATCTTCTTCTTTGCCTTCTTCTTCTTTACTACAGACATCCATGTGATTGGGGGTCTTCCTCGTCCTCTGGGTTTGGTTTCGATATCCAGCACTTTTCTGGTTATGTGGTCGGATGGTCGCCTCATAACGCGTCCGTATTAGATGATGGTTCGATAAAAAATTAAAAATATATTAGACCAAGAATTTAACGAATATGATATTTCTTATTTAATAAGTTTAAAGTTTGTAACTTGTGACAAATCAATTTAGTTTTTTTCCCAAATATAGCAAACTAGCGGCTACCCGGCGGCATGTGCTAATACGATTATTAGACCGAATGCATTGTTTTGTGTCTAAAACCATCTTCGCATTTCAACCATCAATATCCATCAGTACCTTTCTAATGATGCCGGTTTGGGCACAGAGTTTGGACATAGGTAGATTTTTTTTATGATTTATAAGTTGACAATAAATTTTACAATTGCAGTTAATGTGTATGTTTTTTACGATTAAAAAAAATGATCAGCCCACTGAGTTTCTGGCCGGATCTTCTCAGTTTAGGTCGCGTTTCGATCCGGTGGTAGTATAGTAGTATATAAGAAAAAAATGTAAACTTGACAATTTGTAAAAAATACAGGCCTATACAAAATAAATGATTTGACTTTGACTTTGAGTTTGACTTTGTGGTTATGACCGTGTTTTACCTAGATTTTCGTGGAGTATTACTAGAAACGGCGGCATAACCGGCTCTGCCGCGGAGCGTTTCGTCTAAATGAAATACCATTAAAACTTTTTCCATTAAACATTCTGCTTTAGAAAAATGTTCCGGGTTCTAACATTAAAGTTAATAATGTTGCACGGTTGTAACATTCGTACTGAACGCTGTGTTCGTTTATATTTGTTTTGAACAAGGCAGTGAGAAAAGCAACAGTAAATGCTAGGTCATAGGTATCAATTTAGTAGGTAAAGTAAATCATCCAATTATGTGTTGTTGCGTAGATAAGTGTGAAGCGCGGCAGCACTTCTGACGATGCAATTTGTTTTTAAGTTTTAAAAATATGATTACTAGATATTCTATACTACCCAGTTTCATAAAAATACATGAAATCAGCAATGGAGACTATTAGCACTGAAATTAATGGGTTTTTGAATACACAATGATAAAATCAAATAGGAATTGCGGCCATTTGTAATTATTATAGGTTGTCCTATACGTATTGTACATCTGCAGGCCTCGTGGCCTATTGTATTCAACGTTAAAAGACATAATTGGTTGGTATTGTACAATTCCGTAATTAGCTGTAAAGAAAACATTTTCATTTCATGTATTTCAATAGCTGCATAGTTTCTACCGCACCATATGGGACGATTTATTGAAACATTTAGGTGTCAATACACCTATTTCAAATATCATTTTTCAAAGTAGGTATGTTCATACACTACCGCGTGACAGAAGACTCAATTCTTGGTGTTTCGTTTCTCGTGTGTATCATCTCCATGTAAAAATACCATAAGATTCGATGAAACTCAACTAGTTTCTTAATTTTAGCAAAACATTAAAACCTATAACCGTTCTAATTAAACCATATCAAAGCAGTTAGTACAGCGATATTTGGTACTTATTATATTGTGAAACGGCCCGAGTTTAATAGTCGAAGAAGGGTCGGAGCGGACTAGGAGATAATCTAGCACAAGATGGTATATGCTAATGAGGTAATCACTCTACTTACTCGAAATAACTATCAAATGAAATTTCTAAAAACTTGGGGGTGAATCTATAACTATACATTGATACCCTGCATCCACTCCGGAAAGCAGATCAACTTGTAAATATTTTAAAAGTACTTTACTTTACTGCTTTGCTTTAACTACAGCCCTTTTAACGTCCCACTGCTGGGCACGGGCCTCCCCTCAATGCGAGGGGGATTCAGGCCATAGTCCACCACGCGGGCCCGGGTGGGTGCGGGTTGGCGACTTCACACATCTATCGAGAACTAGTCAAGTTCCCTCAGACGTGCAGGGTTCCTCACCATGTTTTCCTTCACCGTTTCATAGCAAGTGATAATCTCGGATGAAAATGAGATTCGCACATAAACCCAGAGGTGCGAGCCGGGGTTTGAACTTGCACACTTTGATTGCAAGACGTGCATTCGACCACTCGGCTACTACTGCTTTTTATACTTTTTAAGCTTTGCTTTACTTTGTGTTAACTAATATACATAAATATTGCATTTCCGTAGTAAAAGGTACGCGACTACGCCTTAATATTTGCTCGCATCGTCGATGGTATTGCGTTGAAAAATGTACTTCTGCCTAGAGTTAAGTTTACGTTTTGGTATTAAAGTAAATGGGTGAATATCAACAAATGCCGTTTTTCGTCAATTTTGGTGACGAAATTTTATCTTAAAATTTTGTAAAAATAAGGATTTGGTATAAAAATAGAAAGTCCTAGCTTTAAGAATCTACAAGGGGACAGCGAAAATCTTGCTAACTTTTTGAGATATTTGAGTTCAAAGACTAATGGGACCACCAAAATTGAAAATTGTCCACCAATATTGAAAGTGGCCACCAAAATTGTAAATAAGTGGCACCAAAATTTAATTACTCAAGAGTGTATGCACACTTGAGTAAATAAAAACACAGAACAAGTACATAATCAAGTAGTTTATTGGCTTACTTTGATCATATCTATAATTCACGGAGAGAATCAATTAGTTTCATCGGTTATTAGTTACTATTTTTAAAAAATATTTCCAACGTCTATTAAATTACTCGGACAAAAACATGCATGATATTATAAATAAAATTAACTTTCAACAATTAAACAGTTTCCCAAACATAATCAACAATTAAAACTAAAATATAATAATTCTGTCAGATACACAAAAAAAAGAAAAATTATCAAAAACACTGATGGACTACAAAAAACAGTTTATCTTCTTGCTTTTTTTCAGTGATATCTGTCCCTTTCTTTTTTTGTAGTTCTTCAGTCCGTTCAGGATTGCTTTTTATTCTGGCTTTTCTTTTCCTCTCTGCCATTCGCTTTTTATGTAGCCTCTCGGTGTTGGTCTGTCTTGGCATTCTAAAAAGCAAATTAAAATGTATGAATGAGAAAACTTGATCTACACGTACTCTGACACGTAAGATAGGTCTCTCTGTATTATTGCACAATGCAGTGGATCATTAATACTGATTCACCCAAATTTCGATTCACTGAATAGTGAGGGTAAAATTACATTTATTCGTTTGGGTATTAAAAAAACTTAAAAACTGACTTATATAGGTGCAAAAAGTACATACACAGTACATATTTAAATTTTGGAGGCTCATTTTCAATTTTGGCGGGGTATAAATACGACCAAAGCCACCAAAATTGAAACCAAGCATAAAAAAATTGATCACAAATAGGGGTATTAAATTATAATTAAATGAATATCAATAAATTATACGTAACTCAAATCACTAATTATAGCATGTAGTACTTACTAAAAACACTTTAGAATCAATTATAATTCGACCCACCAAAAGTTGAACATTTCGCGGACCACGTGCCACCCAAAATGTTACTAACGTTTTTGGCGGGAAGTCGGAGCACTAATTACATAACTGGTACCCGCAACCGTTAGCGCACGTCTGAGAGATTCAAAATCATACAACCCGATAGCTTGAGATCGCAGAATTTTCTTGTTATATTAAATTGAACAAGTGCCACCAAAATGACGACTTTTGCTGGGACAAACCTTTGATCGAGGGCCCCGTGCTTTTAAATTAGATTTTCTAATATGTTTTAACTGTTTTCTTTTTTTATACTAAATTTAAAATTTTATACCACGTCATAACTTATTTTGTATGGTACCTTAAATTGTTACTTTGGTCAAGGCATATATACTAAAAAATGGATTTGGGACCAGCCACCAAACTGGAATTTCAAGACAATTTTTTTTTTCTGATTAATTACACGTACTCATAAAATAATTAATGTGGCCCTAATTGAATCAAGTACCGTAGTTAACTATAAAAAAAATTAGAAACGTGCTATAATTTTACACCTTGATTCTCAACGTGGACACGTAAAATTAGCCGCTGGGATATTCAGCCAAATAATAATATGTTTGGTAAATAAATTATAGCGCGTGTTTCAACGCCTGTGGGCGCAAGGGTAAGTTTTACAAGTATTTTAATATATTTTTTAGATCCTTGTGCACGGGCAGTCGCGAGGTACGAGTTAAATTAGAGAGTAGCTTTACGAATTATGCAAACGCAAGTCGTGCACGTGTTCACGTCATAAAAATCTGACGCCCCGCTGACCCTACTGACGTGCCCTTTGCTGGTCTCTATGTATACAAGATAAATTAAAAAAAAGGTTAAAAACTCTATTTGAAAGATAGAGTCCTACTAAATAAAACTAATAGTTTAACTGCCAAAAAGCACATACTCATTGTATGAGCCCAAACTAAGCAAATATTGTACTATGGGTACATACAACGTACTGGGGTGATACTAGTTACACTTAGACCTGGGGCAAATTCTGAAAAGGGCATTTTTGAAATTTGCCTCTATTTAAAATCGAACCGGCAACCATCCGGTGCTGTGAGCCAAGTGGCTACGCTTAATGTAGTATCGTTAGCACTATTTATTGATTTTTTCATAACTATACTATCATTAGTAGGCAATTGTTTTATATAGGTATAATTACTTATTTAAACTTAAAACAATTACCTTACATGAAAAGTCACTCGGACAAAACAGATGGCAGTGAGCGGCATTTATTAAATTGCCTAACACATATTCTCATTTTAAGCGGTATAACGGTCTCCTGGCTAGTCGGGTCGGGCAAATATTTAACAATGAACCTATTTCACTGGATGAATTGTAATAATAGCTTTACGCCGCGTTCTAATGGCCATTTGAAGGAAATAATGACATAGACAGCTTTGATTCGCCGCTTGTTGGAGATTCAAATTGTCCTATTGCAATTACATGCCACTTTGTAGTCTGTTTGTACTGGTTTGTACCATCGAGATATTATATAGATAGAGTACCCATAAAGACCCCACTCTTCGTAATGCTCTGCGGCGATTGTTTTTTATTTTGAACTCGATTGCAATCTGTATATATGTTAATTACAACCCAAATTTTCGCAGCCGAATGGCGAGTGTCTTTGTGGCCAGATAAAAATAAGTAGCAGACATAACATTGTGAATTTGTGACTCGTCTATCTCACAAATTATTTTTATCAAGTGGTCAACAATGGCCGAAATAATTATCTACCTACCCACTAGTTCTTACAAACGACTTCATCCGCGCAGATTTTGTATAGAAGAGATGGATATCATTAAAGTAGTAAATTAATTTGATATTTTCTTCTGAAGTTCAACCCCTAATATACAGGTTGAATTACAAGTCTGAAATAAAAAATATTTAAAAAAGAAAAACATATTATGATATGTTTGAAACTCATTAATATGCGAAAGTATTTTTCTGAATTTTAAAACACCTTGTACATTGACATAATATACTCTTTATTGCACACTGAAATAGTGTACCTAGAACTTAGATAAAATAATAGTGTTATAAAGGTTTTTTTGTAATTAACGGACTATCAAGTTTAATGTAGAGTTGTGCTGGGTGTGTAAGAACATGCGCAGAATGTTTGCGCAGTACGATCACAGGTCGCGATCTTAGTTATCAATTTATACATTACTTTTATCATCGGACCCCTGCAGACAGAACCAAATGTCATAGGGCATTTACATCATAGAACGGAAAAATATTCCCAATATGAGTAGGTTTTTGCATTCTACCGAGATACTCTAGGTTGGATTATTAATAGGTTGCTAGAGTCTAGCAACCTATTAATAATTCAACTAATACTTATCGTGGTATTTTTGCTTCGTTAATTTGTGGCATAAATAGGTACCTACTTAGTAAAGCATTGAAATCAATAGTGCAAGTTATGAATGCATATAATCAGCATGAAATCACGGAGATAACTGAAATGCTTCATTCCGCCCGCGCTTGCAAAGATTAGCAAATTGCATGCGGTTTGTTGGACGGCCTTGTGTCTACGCTGCTGCGGTTACCGGAGGCCGAATAGTGAATGTTCTGCCAACATCCATCTCGTGCAGGGCGTGGGTATCGCTCCGACAGTCGGTTCAATAAAAAAAAAATCTAAACACAACATTATCATATAAGTAGGTGATATTATTTTATATGACTTAAGATATTTGATATCATACTAGCTGACCGGGTGAACTTCGTATCGCCTTAGAATGAGTGACATACGAAAGCAGCGCCACCTACGGGGTCCAATTGTGAATCTAAACCATACAGGGTGCCACCCAAACGCATAAAAAAATAATTCAAATCGGTCCAGCCGTTTAGGAGGGGTTAGCTTACAACGAAAAGTGGCATTGATTTTTATATATATTGATACGGATTCATCATAATTCATACATTTTCCGTCGTATCATCGCTAATAAAGTTTTTTAATTAACAACTTCTGTGCCGCCTCCGAACATTTCAATGTATAAAGAAGAGCGGTTGAGTATGTACGAATGATTCTATTCACAATTGTGAACAACACAATCATTAAAATGGAAATGAATAATTAAAATGTAAAATACGCTCCGTTCCACCCGCTAATGCACAAGGGATATATGAAAGAATTCAACCTGCTCGTGGCAAGCAACTCGATCATGAATAGAATCGGAACTCAGCTTATAATAAACGAATTAAGCCAGATCCCGTAGGGCAGAGACTCGTGCGTCCAATTATTTGCCAATACCAAATTGATCTGTATTGACTCAAAAAAAAGTTCATTCTTCAACGAAATTACAATGACATCGCGAGCAAATTTTGACGTGCGGGGGCTTGGTTTTTATCACAGAAATTCAATCATTATGGACCTAGAGTTCGTTTTGGTTGTGGCAATAATTTGGAAGCGCGACTTTTAACCCCATAGTGTGGAATAAAAAAAATATCATCATTATTATGACTGTATTTTATCGCACGTCTGAGGAGCGCTATTACACATTTATTTTAACACGATATGTATATCATTAACACGTCTGTCCAATGTTCAGCGACCAGCCCACGCGCGTTCGAAATAGCAACACATTCATGTCTCTAGTGGGAGAGTACTGAAATATTTTAATTTAAGCATTTTAAGCATTGTTGCTGGCGTACATTCCTCGTTAGTGTTTCAGTTATATCTGTAGGCATATAATATGCCGTTAATGACAACCCTATGACGGCAAGCACCGGGCAGCGCTGCTCGGATATCGGTCACAGAAGTCGGTCAGGGCCGTGCCTTCCTTTTAGCATCCGTTCACTCACATTATGAATATTCCTCCTCGCCTACTGACCGGCACCTCCGCAGCGCAGCGCTGATGCATTTAACTTTACGTAACTTCGTATAGACTGACTTCATTAGTGAGCAGTTCGCCAATAGAGTTGAGGGAATCCGCTATCCAAAACTACACCGTTCGATATCGTTACAAAAACCGGACCACCGAACCGTACCCGAGCCCTTCTGGAATGGAATTTCTCATTACTAAAAAGCTTTTAACTGTCTCAGTATTTTGTTTCCAAAGTCGCGAATTCCAATTCACCAAAGGTCAATGCCGATACCGTCGACGTTCAAAAAACAAGTCTCAAATTTTATTAGTAAACAAAGTAACCGATATTAAATATTCAAAGGAAAGTTAGGCTAAATGCAGACGCTTTGAGTGGCCATTACTGGTCGCCATTCGGCGGCGTCGAGGTGCTCCTCGCTCGAGTCATCTTTTATTTAAAGAGTATTTCATTTCGCTGTCCTCCTACACACTCCAGCTGATGGCGTTAGTATGTTTTCTTTTAAAATATTATTACTAATTAATAGTGGCAACAAATCTGCGAGTAAATATTCTCTCCGTGAAATAAACGAAAAGGGTTTATAGTTTTTTCCTGACCTAACCACGACTTTTTATTCAATTGGTTGACAGTAGTTCACTTGAAGGTTGTCACTTTGCGTGCACGAGGGATTATGCAGCTTGTAAATATAAAACGAAAGTATATTTTCCAGCGTGTACCTATGTCATGAATTTAAAAACATATTTTCAGAACTGTGATATCTGAAGTTGGTTGCCTGCGGGCTTTCGTTTAAAATTGTGTGTACCCGGGCATGTGTGTGCGTCCGCGAAGAAGTGCCGAACACATACCTATTTAACGTTTATTGATTTCCACAAAGGTTTTGCTCCGCAGACCGCGGTTTTTGTTCCTGAACCCTTTTTATCAGGGGCATATTAATATTTATACAAAAGCTGCGCACACAAAACAATATCCTTTCCAAATACGTGTTTTGTTATGGTAGCATAATCAGTAATAATTGTAGAATTATTACTGAATCCATAGTGTGACGCAATACCGTTCTGTATTTTTACGTAAAATGTTTTGAGTTCTGTTTTATTTATTTTATAGAGTTAGCTAGTAGGGAGGGTGTCGTAAATATGTGTCATCCCTTTTCATTAATTTATAGTTCGAATTTGTGAAAATCCCTTACGTCGTGAAAAGTAACTATACCTAGCTGTTTTTTCAGGGATACAGCATAGCTACGTTAATAAAGTATGAACCTAGTTTAAAAAAATATAATTGAGTTTATACATTTTGCTAGATTCACGTCCATTGTTTTATTATCGAATATTATTCTGAAACAAATCTCGAAATACCAATATCCACTAATCCAATTTAGAAAGTTGTTCAGGTCAAATGTCAAAAGGTGATCTATTCCGAGTGATTTCGAGCTTCGGCCGCGGGGATCTACTGTCGTTCTACGTAATCGAAATATCAAATTGTAGATGCTATAGAACTTTGATATAATCCGATGCTTTCGAAACAAAATAACAATATATTTTATAGGTACCTGCATAATTATTGTGACCACGCCTAATAGGCAGCGTGTAGTGGCACACAGTAAAATGTACTTAATTACTTCCTACTGACATGTGTTCATCACACATTATTTGATAACTATAAATAATATGACAATAAAACCTAAATTTGACGAGTAAAAGGAAACTGAAACCATTTAATTTCGAGCGCTTAGTTTCACTTAGATTGCCTTCTGAAATAAATACTTGGAAGTTCTATTTTCCTAACATTGATCAAAGCTTATGATTGGCTTAGTCTAGGAACAATATTGTTTCTTCTCGACTCAACGTTTGTGCGAGGCCATCTTCAAAGGAAGCCGGTAATTAAGTTGACTCGGGTTTCCTCAATACGACGGAGAGCAAACGATATTAGCCTTCAAAGCGGTAACATTGGAAAATGTTTTTTGAGAAACACATCACAATCGAAATCAGTGGATTGGCTTACAGTCAGATCTACGGCGCGTGAGATCAATTATGTTGATACTTGAATGTTCACTATCCACCTTCTTATGTTAAACAATTGTAGCTAACAAAGCAATGGGTTTGCTTGGTAGACTATGGCCTTAATCCCCCTTACATTGCTTACTACTTAATTCCGTCGACAAAAGGAGGGTTCACTGCAGTGTATCTCTACCTACTCTTTTGGGAACAAAAAAACTCTATTAGTATTATATTATAGTATTATAAAAGTGAGGGAATTGGAAATGCAAAATAAATTTTATAAAGAGGTTCATTGCATTGCTCTACAAATACAAGCTCAACGTCACTTTTTATACAAATAAGGTAAAACGGGCTGTAATCTACGGTAAGTGCGGCAGGTGCTACGCGAGGGCTACGAGTGCTACGTCGCTACGGCTACGGCACGCGTACCGCTTATGAGCCATTCCCTAGGCTTCTAAAAGCCTAGCACTATATTAGATCTTCGGGAGACGGCTCTAAGGGATAGCAAAAAAAAATATTTTCTATATTATTTCTTGCATAAAGTAGACTTGAAGATGTATTTTTGTAACTACAGAGTATTCCAATAGTCTGAAATAATAATAACTCATATGCAGGAGTAGGTATCGTATGCAAAAAATTAAAGGTAATTGAATCGAATTTACGCCTTTTGTATATTTTTATTTATAACCCAATAGTGACGAAACACCGTAACATTACTGTTTTTGAAATGTAATTCTTAGCCAGATCTGCCATGCACGTAAAACGTTAAATTAATCTTATGCTATATTCTAGTAATGTAGTTAATCTAAATATGCCTCTTTACAGGTATTATGTATAATATAGACGGCTACAAATGATTGGTAGCTGGCTGACGTCAAACCCAACACAACTGCTCACGACTGTTTGGTTCAAAGTGGTGGCGTCTAGACCTTTGTCTAACTAGTCTCAAGGCAATTTGACTGACATTGTAATCATCAAGAAACTTGTAAGTAAGATATATAAACTCTCTGGATGCGTGTTTACCGTTCTGAATCATAATAGGTTATATATACAGGTTGATAGATTACGAGCGATGTCTTAAAAAATGCTCTAATATAATACATCCTTCTAAAGTATTCGATTCTTGATCCAAATTTAAATAGTAAAACATATTACCTTATTGTTTTACTTAATGATATAAAAAGACGCATATGACGCGAACGCCAAGTTCTTGTTATAACAATAAATAACAGTGTAAAGAAATATTTCATATCAGTATTTTAATTAATATCGCTGGATACGTAATCTCGGCGTATCCTCTCGTAACATATTTTTATAAAGGTCAAATGTAATTTATCATATTGTTATTAGTTACATGAAATTTAAAACTTAACAATCTGTATACGGCATTGGGGATGATTACCTTGTATAAATAAGCATTTGGCACAATGAATCGAGATCATCAAATCAAAGTGATTTTGGCGGGCTCGGCGGTCAGGCGGGGCGGGCGGCGGCGCGTCGCTAACGATCCACATCGCCAATTCTCCCACCTTCCATATTCGTCTTACGTTTTATTATGTACCCTACTCGCAAACCTAACGTCCCTTCCACTTAGAAAACGCTGTTAAAGGTTTCTATCTTCGTATTTTTTACACACATTCCCGAGATAAAAACCAAGCAATATAATCTGCAGACCTGAAGGAATTCAGATTCGATGGGTGCTATTTATACGTGAAGCTTTATTTTCAGCAGACACTGAATAAAATTTAGGCTTTAGTGTTTTGTTGTATCTGGCTGACTGGTTTCAATGAACCAAATTAATACAATTACACAGTATCACCGGTTTTTGATTTGACTTCAATAAAAGGAAGATTCTCAAAGTTATGGTTTTTTAGGTACATATATTTTCACAATTATACGAGGTCTCAATACAAACTGATGCTTGTAATATTTAAGATATTTTTCATCAGAGACATCGTCATTGATTTGATTATTTGCATGGTTTTTGACTATGAATTGTAAAATGTATTATAATAACACCGTTATATATATACACTAATTGTAATGCCAAAATGAAAAGATAAAAGAACTACCTATTTCACCATATAATAATAATAAGTAATAACTTGCCTCGCTTGGTATTAAATCGAATTTGCTATCTCAATAAAGCATTCATTATAGGAATCAATTAGGACCTTCTTTGTTTCAGTAATATAGGTAGGTACATATGGCAGCGCAGAATCTGCTCAGCGATATGTTATCGTGTGTTGGGGTCGCCTGACGAATCTCTAATGAACCGTTAATAAATGATCCTTTAGTAGATTCTAATAGATGCCTACCCGGCTATAATATCTACTATTAGCGCTCTCTCGCCACTAATAGTGATCTTATTTATTTATTTAGCCCGTTAAACTGGGTGAGATTGCTTTTTATGGCTGTATTGTTCGATTCGTTTGGCTATAGGATATCTCTCAACTCAGTGTGCCTTTTGGCAAAGGCCTCCTCCAGTAGTTTCCATTGCTTCCTGTCTTGAGCAACTCTCCTCCATTTGGGTCCCGCAGTAAGTTTCAGCTCATCTTCCCAGCGCATTTGTTGTCGCCCTCGGCATCTCTTGCCATCTCTTGGATACCAGTTTTATACCTAATAGTGAAACGTTTAAAACTTTAAAAAACAAATATTTTGTGATTAAATTCCATATTATTACCACTCCCTTAACTATTTCTTTAAAACTAAACTAGCAAAAGTTGAACACATAATTGAGCTTCGATCGAAAATATATTTCTAATAAGAAAATAACAGCTGTGTATTTTTATACTAATACTTTTATGGTAATTTTACCTTTTATTACTAGCAAAGAATAGACAATTGCTTGTAGCGTTAATTTTTCTGTACTACATGTATGTATTAAAATAGATTTTACTTTTAATTGGTAGTGCATTTTGTAGTTAAATTACGAGTAAGCAGTTATTGGAACTGTCTGAAATGAGGGCAACATTAATGTCATAAAATAAATGATTTAATTCTAAGATTTAATTCTAAAGAGAAGAATATTTATAAATTCCAAGAATATTTATAAACAAAGTCTTAATGATGAAAACATTTGTCACTTCTCAACACCACTTATACAGTAGGGAACGAACAAAATATAGTGACAGATACGCTCAAATTTATCTCAATTTAGTGACTTCATCTTTTGATTTAGATAAATCCCGTCTGTACGAACTTGAAAGATAATATTCTCTATAATATTTTTTTTTCATATCTGATGATAACAGAATAAATGTTCGAAGGCATAATTCGTTCACAGCCATATCACGTACCGCAAACAAAAATGGGGCCCATCTCAAATCTCAATGGACAAGTTAACATTAATCTATGTTATTCCAGTGGCTGTCTTAAATTCCAATTACCTGCGCAGGTGGCGTAATGAGAAATGAGCTCAGCTCTGATTACACAGATACCTACCTGTTATAATACATTCTGCTGCTTACATAAGTAAAGTAAATTAAACAGCGGTGCTTATTTTGTTGGCCACAAAATAAACTAAATTAAAATTTCAAAATACCGGTTTGTAATATAAATAAATCAAAAAGTTCTTGTCTTCTTCTCCTGGTAGTAATGTATAAGCGGGCTGTTTTTTTTTACTACAAACATAATTTGACAAAGGTTACAAACGCTTGCTTGCTTGAACGCAAACGCTGGCTTGGACTGTGCACGTGCCGCGAGTTAAATTCGAGCTCCGCAGTATATAGGTGCCCGTAAAGTGGTCGAAAAATCTAATGTAGTGGTTTTTTCGCTTTAAATAGCAAGTGTGATACACCAAAAGAAGCGCCAAGACAAGTGGCACACAGCAGTGAAAAAATTTGGAACCGGACTTTAACCCCCGAAGTACTAAGTCCAAAAAACCCAAATTCTTGGAGGTTAAGTAAACTTCAAACGCAAATGCTGCCTAAACCAGATCGGTGACATACTGTTTTTAATTAACTATCAGGAAGGCCTTGCAGAGACCTATAATTAGACATCTCATTTTGATTTTTTGGCCTTACCCCCACCGAATAAAGGCCAAAAAAAACAATTATCACCTGGCCAAGGCCAACGACTTCGCGTGACGTCCGGCTAAATCTGAGGACTGAACCTGCTGCGCCTTGCCGAGAGGACTCCGCAGACACATCGCACACCACCGTATAATAAGTACTTTTTAAGTTATTTAGTTTTTAAAATCAGTGCTAGCCTCGCGGGCAAGAACGCCCGCCTTGAACGTAAGGGGTGCAAGTTCAAACCCTAGGCCCGCACCTCTGAGATAATTTTCATGTGCGAATGTCATTTTCAACAATGATTACCACTTGCTGAACGGTGAAGGAAAAACATCGTGAGGAAACCTGCACGATTATAGAAAGGCGTGTGAAGTTCACCAACCCGCACTGGGCCAGTGTGGTGGACTATGGCCCAAATCTCCCTCGTATTGAGGAGGAATGTATCCGGTATAATGGCAATAGGCTCGCCCCCTATTACATTGGGACCAAAATACATCGGCGAAGTGTGGGCGCACTACAGTGCACCTCTGCCTACCCCTTCGGGGAATACAGGCGTGATGATGTATATTTATTTATTTATTATTTATGCATTTTCAAAAAATTATAACTTAATATCTAAATCGATAACTTATATTTTAAAAATCATTTTTAGTTTAAGCTATTTGCTCCCTATCTGCATGAAAAATTTCAGACAAATCGGAGTGGTAGTTTTTTAAATACTCAAATTCTTATATTCTAATATTTTTCAAAATTTCTCCCTACTATCTGCCTTTACTTAATTAAAAATTTAATTAAGATAGCTAATAATTGTTTTTACCTCTAAGATTATTTCTGGAATTTTTCCTATAAAAATAAGATTTTTTACAGCATTATCATTAAATTTAGTTTACATCTGTTAAATTAAAGCAATAGTATTATCAAGCCCTTCAATAATACGCGCAATTTTAGCATTTAATTAGACCCATCGAATGAGCCCAAACTTGGGTCTTTTTGGGCAACTTTTGGGCAAATTTGACTTTTGGGGGCCATTTTGGCCGCCATCTTGGTTTTAGTGAAATAGCAATAACTCAGCTCCCAAAGGGGCTACGAACCTGGGACATTCTCTGCCGTACTGGCCGAGACTATCTCCATCTCCTGACATCACTTTCGGCTCTACATAGAGCGCAAAAATAAATTGACCAGCTGAGTGCAGGGGGCACGGCCGGACCGGTAGCGGAGAACCAAACCCAACTAAATCAGCTGAAAATTGACGGGGATATCGAGGTCTTAAAACAACGGTGGCCATCTTGGACGCCGTCTTGTAAATTTAAGACCTTGATAACTTCTAAACCACTTGTTGTATCGGAGCGTGGTTTTTCATTAAGATAAGTAGATTAAGAACCTTATTTTAGAATATAAGGACCATCTCTAGGTAGAGCCTAGAGATATTATATAACTAAAGTCGCAATAACTACGGCCCTATTGGTCGTAGGACCCTGCGAATTTTAACATAGTGTATAAGCGTATTGGACATAACGAATGTTATTTTGTATGACTCATAGAGTCACTTTAATTAGTATACTTTTTGTCTTGTATTGTTAGTTTACATGTGTGACACCAACTGTTGTTGACTGAGGACCTAAAACAAAAAGTAGATTTCTAATGTAGAGATATTTTTACTTAAATAAAAAATAAACACTTACCTCATACCTACCATCCTGCTCTGCTCTGCGTTTCTCGTACTCACCTGGAAACCTGAAATATTAAAATAAAAATACACTGTACACAAATATTTACAACTCCACATTATTTACAGCTTTTCATTTTTATATTTACATTTTTACACTTATATACAATTAAAGATTGAAGGTTTTTAATACCTATTTTAACACCGCGAGCCCCCTCCCCCCTTACCAAAATGTTTGCAGCAGACCGCACCCCTATTAAGAGGAGAAGCGCCATAAAATTCCCGGAAAAATCTGAAAAGACCCGGCTGGCCCTAACCGCTAACGTCAGAAGGAGCATAGGGGAAAGGGAAACAGGTAGAGCTGAGTCCCAACCAAACCCAACACCACCAAAGGCTGGCACTTCGGCAGCTCTCCCAAAAGTACGCACAAGAACGGCGCTCTCCCGGCACAGCAAACAAATCTCCAGCAAACCCGCTATGGATATAATAGAGAGCCCTCCATCAAAAACCACGTATCCTGGTTGAAGTGTCCAGGGGAACAAAAAGAGAAGGAAAAGGACATGGAAGAACAACAACAGAGAGTCAGAGACCAAGGAAAAATGGAAGAGCTTAGTCTGAAGATCGAGGAGAATAGCAAACTGCCAAAAGAAAATACAGCAAACATGCTCACCCTCAAAGCTACCATCGACGGACACCGCTCAACCATGGAGGAGCTGAAACTGGCATCCAGTGATATCGGAGGACGCGATGACGGAGAGCTAATGGCAGAGATAAAGTCTCTCAAACGCAGCACGGAGGAGGTGTGCGGGCATATCTCCGAGATGAGGGAAAATATTCCCTCATATGCGTAGATATTGTCCAAGCCCCGCCGTGCCGCGACAAAGAAGCCTAAGCACTCGGTCATCATTTCTTCCGAGGACACAATGGATACCAGCTCTGATGTCATCGGCAGAGTCAGCTTTCTGACTCTGCCGATGACATCAGAGCTGAGGCCGCTATTTTGCACTCCACGCGAAAAATAGCGGCCTCCAAATAGAGCGGGTTCGCAAAATCAAGGACCAGAGGGTCGCCTTGAGCTGTGCTACCAAAGCTGAAATGGAAAAATCAGCATCACAGCTCAGAAAGGACAAATCGCTAAATATAGAGGAGGCAAGGAATAAAAACCCTCTGATCATCGTAAAAGACCTCCTCAAGTACAATACAGATGATGACATAAAGACAGCACTCTGAACCCAGAACACTGGACTGCTGGGAGATCTAACTGCCGCCGAGGCTGAGGTAGTGGTGCGATACCGGAGGAGGGCAAGGAATCCGTTGAAAAACCATGTCGTCCTCCAGGTGTCACCAAAAATGTGGCAGAAGCTGACGGCGGCCGAAAAGGTATACATAGACTTACAATATATAAGGGTGTGTGACCAGTCCCCCCTGATCCAGTGCAGAAAATGTCTAGCGTACGGGCATGGGAAAAAACTATGTACAGAAACGAGCGACTTATGCACATACTGTTACGAGCCCCACCTTAAGTCGGACTGCCCCAGATTTGTAGTTGGCGACACGCCGCAATGCAAAAACTGCACGGCGGCCGGCCTTCCCGACGTAGCTCACACGGTATTCAACCTAAGCTGCCCGGTGCGTGTGCAATGGGACGCACTGGCCCGCACCACCATAGCATACTGCTAAGGATCTAAATCTACTGCTAAAGATAAATAAAGATAAATTAGATCAACCACACTTTCGTCTCGCTAAAATTCACAGATCTTTTATGGGGTACTGTGTCAAATTTTATAATAAAATACCCCCAAATATCATTAACCTCAATGAAACCAAATTTAAAACTTGCATTAGACAAACACTATGCAGGCGAGCATATTACACAATAGAGAATTATCTAGAGGATAAACACGCTTGGTCAGGCGCTGGTCCGGCTCCACAGGAACTCATTTGAGGGATGTTTGATATTTGTCCCGTTTTCCTCCTCCTTCCTACCTTTAAATCTTACACTGACTTAGCTTGTAATTTGTATTGCTGATTAATTGTGTGTTTTGAGAATGTATAGCCTCATTAACTTTATATTATATAATTGTTAATTAAGAAAAACACATTGTTTATATATACACAATTCTAATGTGGGGACCGAAAGTAAGGGACTTGTCAAGAGTGACACCTAGATATTTGACGCGGTTTGCCCAAGGAATGCTTTGGTCGAACAGAGAGATGGTCCCCAGACTGAACCAGGGAGCTCGGGGACGCCGTGGGGTTCCCCTGGTAAAGAGCACAGCGGCGCTCTTTTCTGGGTTCACCTCAATGCGCCATTTCCGAAACCATTCGCCCAAATAATCTACTGCGCGTTGGAGGGTGCGGGTGATAACGCTCCTATTTCTATGCGAGAAATAGAGAGCGATGTCATCCGCGTATAGGGCGAGCTGAACTCTGTCCGAACGAGGGATGTCGTTCGTGAACAGGCTATAGAGAAGGGGGGAGAGAACGGAGCCTTGAGGGACTCCTGCCCTAATGGGATGAGGGGCCGAGAGTGCCCCTTCAACGTGGTAGCGAAAGGTGCGGTCCGACAGAAAGTCTCGCAGGATGAGCACGAGACTGTCCAGCACACCCAAGATGTACAGCTTGTAGATCAAGCCGTTGTGCCAGACCCTGTCAAACGCTTTCGCCACATCGAAGAAGAGGGCTCCAGTGCTGTGGGGACGCGGTCTATGAAACCCCTTGAGAATATGCTCTGTGAGGCGGTGCACCTGATGGACGCAAGAGTGTTGGGCTCTAAAGCCAAACTGCTTATCTATGAGAATACCATGGGAAGTGACAAACTCTCTGAGACTTGCATAGAGCAAGCGCTCGTAGAGTTTGGCAATGGCTTTAAGGAGACTGATGGGGCGGTAACTAGACGGGACAGTAGAGGGCTTGCCTGGTTTGTGAATGCCAATGACAATTGCATCTTTCCACTCGTCGGGGAACATGCAATTGGCCATGGCGGCGTTGGAGACGGTCACAAGCAAGCAAATGAGTTGGGCGGGTAAGAGTTTAAGAACTCGGTTGGTAATGCCGTCGGAGCCGGGGGCCTTTTTGGGGTTAAGCCCCTTAATCAGATCCTTGACCTCTGTCTCGGTGGTTGGGCGGAGAGGTTCGGATGGGGGTAGGGAGGACCTGCGCTCTACTTCCCTATCTACTAGCTCTACGTGAGCGGGGTCTACGGGTTTGGAGCTAGTCGAGCATTGCTTTTCGAGAGCGGAAGCGAGAAGCTCGGCCTTCTCATCATCGTCGAACGCGGGGGGGGGGGAGCCTGAGGGGCGCGTAAGGGGGGGCATCTGGACTACAGTGTCTGATTTGAGAAAAGTAATGATGTCAACATATTTTATAATAATATGTCTTGTCACCATTAAATTAATGAACGTTTATAAATTTATAAGTTAAAAGTAAGTGAATAATGTAATCCGATAGATATAAATAAAGTAAGCCTAGATAAAAGCCATGTTTAGACTAAGTTCAATAAAACAGTAAAGTAAGTAAAAGTAAGCATAATGTATAATTTGATACATAAAAAAAAGTAAGCCTAGATATAAGCCATGTTTAAAATAAGTTCAATAAAAACAGTAAAATAAAGTTAATATAAGTACAACCCACACAAATAAAAAACCCTAATTATAAATAGTACGTAAATGTCCCTGTCAAATAAAATCATCTACCCGAGTCTATTATTATCCCAAATTATAAATAAGGTCTCTGATCATGTCAGAGGAGGTGAGCTCGCGGGCCGGGCCAGACAGCGCCCGGACAGGTTAAAAAAAAAAAAGGTTACAAACGCCCAAAAGATTCAAGAAAAAGACGTCTACCTTTTTTGATACTGAAAATAATATTTAAAAAAAGAAGTAAAAACCGATAAGCTTTTTAAACTGTTGCTAGTACCTACATACATACATGTCTAAATTTCCCCTGTGTAGGACATCAAAACTTACGCAGGCACTATACTCTAACGTCGTTGTAGTAAATACAAGACGGTTTCGTGACACTGTGTGCTCTACTTGGCAAGTTTCTCCTTGTTAGGTTTCTAGAACCGTGAACTGTGTAATACGAAATTATTTAGTGATGATAGTGTCACGAGAGCGTGCCACTTACCTGTTAGTGATTAATGGCCTTGCGCTGACAGGCTTACATTCAGTCTGTCTGCCTCGTGGGCTGTCTTCTCACTTCAGTACTGTGAATTTGTACCACCCAGCCGTAAAATTATTACATGTGACTATAATAGGAGTTATTTGTGTCATTTGAGACGTTTATTTTATTGTTTACCTGATTCGGACGTTGCTGACATAAAACATTATATTCGCTGCAGAATCCTAATTATATCCACCCAAATTGTGTTCCATGTCAGCAAACCAAATACAATGTTCCGATCTATAACACCTTAAACTTACTAAATATGGATTGATGAAAATCCGAATAACTTATTTTTTAATAATATATTGAATGGATTTTTTTTAATTATCTTAAATATTATAAAGGAATATGAATGGACTTCAGTACGTAATTCAGTACGAACCATAAATTAAACCGAGGCATGTGATTTCTTTGGAGTGTAGCAAACAAGTCATTGTACGGGCGGGGCGGGAGGGCGCGCGTATCGCCAGCGCTTTGGCCTGCGTCACAAATGTTCCCTGCAACCCTCCCCACTTCTCCCAACTTTGCGGTTAAATTTACGACAATATTCCTTTTTCTATATTTCATTACAAGTTCTTAAGTCTGAGGATTATACTTCTTGATCCCGAGGAATACTTGTCGTACAACATTCAAAATTAGCCTTATTACTTTTTGACTTTTTTAGTAATTAGTCCACTATGTTTTAGATTATTAAAAATGGCAGCCGTACTTTAATTAATTCTATAAAGTGCCTAATTGATCCGCAATCAATATTCTTACAATTTTCCAATTATTTAACGAAGTATTTTAATGGAATGGCTCTGAAAATTAAAAGCAATAAAAAGTGATAAAAGTTTAAACATTGTTATGCTCAACAAAAACGGATTAATCCCACATTTACAAATGTGTCGCCCGCGGTCGAGGGAGGTAGATATGGGCTGACAAATCTGAATTTCAAATATTATTTTGTGACACGATTATAGTACATTTATATAAAACAGAGCCAGCGCCTACCTTCATTTGTTATTACAGTATTATTTTAATATACTTAAAATTTGGACAGATTTTGTGTAATAAAAGTATAAGTGTATACTGAAGAGTTTGCCGAATTTTATTTCTCAAACTGATAAAAAATATTCCAATTGTGTAAAACAAAAAGGCAATAAATGCCAAGCTTCCGCTGGTTGTGGTAACATCGCACTGGGAATTCCAGCAATAAAAAGGGTTGTGCTGCTGCCGAGCTTTTAAACTCGGATGCTTTACCCACTTAATGCCGTTAAAATTTAACCACTCCTTAAAATTTTATTAAGTACCTACATGTTTTTCTCAATTTATCTCTATACCAATTTCCTCGTAGAAAAATATTGAGTAGGTACCAATGTATGTGTGTTTTATCAAAATTGAAATTTTGAAACATTCGTGTTTAGTGATTTACAAAAAACTTTTTATTTTATTTTAGATCCCTAATTAAATCAGTTATCTACGCTCCTATAAAAATAAATAGCCATTATGACTTCTTCAATAAGATGCTTAAAAGGGAATTAATAAGATTAAAAGAGAAAGCTTACATTTAGGCAAATTAGGAGCCACCGTATTCGAGCTTACGGTGGCTCCTAATTTGCCGATGAGGAATTATCGTTTGAATGGGAATAAGATAAAAATTAATTTTGATTTGGTGCGTGTCTAAAACTTAATTATCTTGTAGTTTTTTTTCTGAATAATTAACGAGATAAATATCCTCTAGTCAATGATATTAGAAAGTATAGATACCTAAAGGTGTCTTAAACACGACCAAAAACATCGGACCGAAGCGGGCCTCATTTATGCCACGGCCGTCTACTCTTTTACATCTTCTCTTATACAATCTAACGTACGAAAACGTCAAAGTTACACACAAAATTGGACGCGTGAAACTGTCAAAAGTTTGGAAAAGCACCCGCTTTGATATAATAACTCGTTGACTCTAGTACCTACTTAAATTTATTCAGTGGACCTTTATAGATAGAACAAATCTGTTGATGTCGTAACTATACATACGCAGAATTATATTTTTTATTCTTAACGCACATAATGTATGCGCGGTTTGATGCATAAATAAAATAAAGGGTTTGTCCGTCGGTGGCGTTGAGTTTGTGCGTATAATCCGTGGCGGGGAGGCTCCCTAATTGATGCCCATCACGTATTCAAGGCAGTGAGGATACATGTGGAGGAATTTATAATATACGAATCTTATTTTAAGTCTAACCTTTTTTTCCACAATGCAAAAAGGAAGGCTTTATAACTTGGAATAACCTTATTTTATTTTTGGTGATATAAGTAATCAATTAACTAACACCATACAATACATTGATCTTTACAAACAAAAACACCATTCCTTTGGTCAGTTTATGGTCTCAGCCTCGACTATTCTCCAATTATAACGTTAAACTACAGCCAAGTAACATGGCAACACATGTTTAATATAAACAACATTTCACAAGCTAAAATTATATAATAATAGTTAATTAGCTAACTGAAACAATGAGCAAGGATGAATGACGTCTATATCATGGCCATAGATACAGGAAAATGTGATAGAATGAGAGAGGAAAAAGCAGGAAAAAAACAATATTCACGGTGTATGTTCAACAGGTGAAATACATTCTGAACAACATTTACGATCTCAATGATCCCTAGTAAGGAGTTTACATGAGAAAATCGGATACTCTGGTTTCTTTGGTTGGTTTTATGTCTTCCGCAAGAACAGCGTTTCATAACAGCCATGACAACTAAATATAACTTTATGTTATGGAGGGTACAAGTAAAGGACGACTATCTCCTATGGGAAAAAAATGAAAGTGTCCGTCGAAATGCATTAAATAATAGTTCAAAAACCTTCCACAGTGGCGCTAGTGTCGGTATGGGTTACTTCTACCCTCCATACTTTATGTGCCTTTATGATCGATGTGATTTTTATATACCTAAGAATGTCTACATATAACCCAAAATTTATAGAAATGTCAAACCTTTTTAACCGACTTCAAAAAGGAGAAGGTTCTCAATTCGACCCGTATGTTTATTTTTTATTTTTTTATGTATGTTACCGCATATCTCCGGCGTCTGTCGACCGATTTCGAATTTTTTTTTTAGGTTTGCTAGGGAATTCTTCAACGTTGGTCCCATTTTCAAAATATTATCAGAAATCTAACCCCTTGGGGGTGAAATGGGGGGTTGAAGGTCACATAATTTCAAAAATATTTTTTGAACGACTTGAAACTTTGTATATATATTTAACATACAAAATAAAAAAATACGTCTTTCAGGAATTTTGAAAGAAAAAATATGTAGGGGGTGAAATGGGGGTCCAATCCGGACTACAGCATATCTCCGGCGTTAGTGAACCGATTTCGAAAAATCTTTTTTTGTTTAATACGGATTGTTAACAAAGATCGAAACCCACCCCCAAAGGGGTGGAAAGGGGGGGTGATTTTTTTTTTGGCTGTAAATTTTTACTTTTTTAGGGTTGTTATAAGGTGATAATATTTGCAAATTTTCAACGATTATTGACACTAAAAATCGTGAAAAAAAATTATTTTTAACAAAAAACAAAAACCGACTTCAAAAACCTAGGTGCACTAAAAAGCTACAAATAACCTTACAATTGATTACATTTGGAGTCGGTGCCAATTCATGTGTGTATTTGCCTTGTCCGACGTTGATTGGCACCTACTCCAAATGTAATGAATTGTAAGGTTATTTGTAGCTTTTTAGTGCACCTAGGTTTTTGAAGTCGGTTTTTGTTTTTTGTTAATTCAGTATAAAAGTGTTCATAACTTTCTATAAATCTGGAGGATAGCTTCGATTTAATGTGAACGTGTGGCTATTTTTAACAAACCTTAAATTTTATTGGTCATAGGTTACCATTAACATAAAAGGCTTCTTGTGTTGTATCATAAACCCTGTTTCATGTATCGACGGAATCTATATGGAATATTTGTGTTCACCAAAATTTATTACTTGTGATAAATAATTCTTACCCTTAAATTTATAGGTAGAGACTACAATTCCTCTACAAAATATTTACATCGCTAATTTTGACTACAGCAGTGTTATAGAATGGCATAGTAGAGGAGGTGAATCATAGCTTTCTATAAACTTTAGGGTTATTCTGATTAAGCACACTAAAAAGGTAAACTTTTATTTTTCTGTATTGACAGAAAATATATAAAATACTTTAGTTAAGTAGGTGTCTAATGTTACAACAATATTACACCTACTTTATCCGAGTATAATATTTACACAAGACACTATTCGTACATGTCTCTCCCATATAAAGGAATTCACTGAATAGTGTGTCGGTGAGTTGCTCGTTGTCACAGAGCTATCTAGCACAAACTGTGCCCTCATTCCGCGTTTTGAATTTGATCAATATACGGACGGCGCGGGCGGCCGTCGGCGTCGCATCAATTTAGTTATAATGCGATTATACGGACAGTGACTATACTAATGGATATTGACGTATACCTGCATACCTGGCAGCCGGCACCTGCATTCCCTTTATATTTTGAAACGATGCTATTAAATTGCTTTCTGAAATGGAGAGAGCTTTTAATAAAGCGGTTGGCTAGCGGCGTGTTATTTGTAATTAAAATTTATGTAGATATTTGTTAAAGCATAATTGGTGTTTATCCGTTTTTGCTTATGAATCAAATATATATCCCTGACGTACTCTGATTTAAGAAACAGTTTAGTTATAGAATAGATATTTATTTATTCGCAATTCGAAAGAAAATGTATAAGAAAAAAATGCGTCATTTTGCTATGAAATAATCTCGCAGCTTTAGTGCAAGGTTAATATCCGCTAACCCTTTCCCGTCATCAATACACAACAATTATAAAACCCTTAAACACAATGTAATGGATCCGAACCGGCTACAGACCACGAACACAAACGGAAAAGTAATTTCAGCTAATGATTTGACACTTTTACGGTCTTTCCGGTTTGTAACAGGATGGTGCCTGTGTCTGCGCTTTATTAGCGCGATTAGAGGTCGCTCTTATTACTTAAAGCCATTTAAGCTATTAAGCTACGCTTATCTATGTACAAAGCAAATTACTGCTATTTATACTGAATAAGCACCGGACAGTTCAGATGAAAAAATGCAATTAGTAAATTTTGTTAATTTTACGCAAAATATGCACAGATGTGTTGAAACTTTGTGCTCAAATTCTGTATACAAGTTCGTTCGACTAGATATAAAAAGGTTATAGCAGTTTGTTCGGCCGGTTGCCAGTTGGCGCTCTCTGGGATAATCGTTCAACAAGAGCTACGCTTGCGGAGAGCAACAAAACGAGGGTCTCGTGCTCGCATCACGTTTCCAGCGGCTGTCATTGGTAAATTATGACGCGCTCGCCCTCTCGAGTGACACTCACTACGTGCTGGGGTTGACACTTCAGATCAAGTTTGCCCTTGTTAGAATAAGTGATGTTAGGTAGACGCATTTTGAGCCCGACCTTGACCCGTGCCGAACGGAGTATGAACTCATGATTGAACCTAAGCATTTGAATAATAAATATTAGCTGCGTCGGCACCCTGCCTGTGAACAATTAATCATTTGACGAGCCTGCATATTTAGTTACAATCATTTCAATTTGATTTTACATCGCTCTCCGCTGTTGATTTTATTGTGTTTACATATTTAGGTGGTGTTTATGTTATTCATTCTGTTGCAATATTTATATTCATAACATACCTTTATACCATACATCATTTCACAAAATACCTACTTACGAACTCATTTTTAGGGTTCCGTACCCAAAGGGTAAAACGGACACCCTATTACCAAGACTTCGCTGTCCGTCCGTCCTTTCGACCGTCCGTCCGTCCGTCCGTCTGTCACCAGGCTGTATCACATGAACCGTGATAGTAAGAGAATTGAAATTTTCACAGATGATGTATTTCTGTTGCCGATATAACAACAAATACTAAAACACAGAATAAAATAAATACTTAAGGGGCTCCCATACAACAAACGTGATTTTTTTGCCGTTTTTATAGATAATGGTACGGAACCCTTCGTGCGCGAGTCCGACTCGCACTTGGCCGGTTTTAACTAGCTATTAGATATAGCTATAAAAGTAGTGTAAGAAACTAGAAAGATGTTCGTAATTTCAAGCCAATATACGTTCCAAAGAAAAACATACTGCGCAGGTGTAAGGGTTCGTTATCCCACACTAATTATACGTGTCAACTAACGTGAACGAATTAGTAAAGTATTTCCCCGGGATAGTATTACCGACTTACCTAATACTACTAACCCTAATACACTGTTTACTGTAGCTACTCATTTACACTGTGCTACGAACGCAAATATTATTAAAAGTGTTTCCAAACTATTTTTTTGTATTGTTTTGATCCTTACAGTAGGTAGTTATAAAATATACTGGTTTAAAGATATCATTAATTCTCTAGTTTCGAGATAAAAGAAAAATAATTACCGAAATCCATGTGTTTTTTCGCATTGAAAATAATATCCGAGTGTAGTATTAACCAGAGACCTAAAATTCGCTCGCTACTCTAAGTCTATGGTGTAAGGCGGGGTATTGGAGAGATAATTGAAACCTCGAGTGCTGAACTAATACTGTCTGTTTATTATAAAGAACACACAATTAAATAGGTTTAAAATATGTGAAATAAGGAAGGTTACATACAAATAGGTAGGCTACACACTACAATGGTCATTATAGATCGAAATTCCACGTTATATACCTTCAAACAACCGCCTGAAACCTCGCCGAACGAAACTCAAGATGGTATAATCTGCAACGGAAACGACGTCTTTGTTACAACAAAGCCAAGTCTTAAAGATTATGGTGAATATCTCGCGATAAACCGTCGCGAGCGTCACTCACCGGCTCCTACGTTATATTCCCGCCATCTTCACGTTCTATCACTGGGAAAAAAGCTTTTTAAGTGCAATTTGCATATTTATTCGTTCGTCTTATAATAAAGAGACAGGTTGATGTGAATCGATACCGCGCTAGGCATTGGCTCTTTTCACGTTCATAGTCTTCTATAGAAACTTATTTGATTTTATTGATATCTAATCGTTCTTATTCCTAGCTAGTTTCACATTTATGTGGATATTTTTAACACCCACTTAAATACGTTTAATCGAGTATATTCGGCGGTTCCATATATCATGTCAGAACCTTTTGCCGCGTATTTATAGTCGCGCCACGAAATGCGGTCGAGGCCAGTAAGCTATGCATGGTGCAAACAATGCTATGAGGGCTACGGGTGCTACGAAGAAACGTAGCGCTGCGCTATGAAATTTCAGTTTTGTATTAAGGCGCCGATGCGATGTTTATTATGAAATTAGTTGCGTCTCGAGAAAGTACGTTAAGTTAAAAGCATACTGAGCTAGATAATTATTCGTATGTTGTTAGTCGAATATTGCGTGATTATCAAAATAAAAAAAAAACAATAAAAATCCGCAAAAAATATTTGCGGTAAGCGAGTTCAAGGAATCATTTGTCATTATATATTAATAAAAAGGTTTGTTTAATGGTTTCCTTTTAAGTTTTGACCTACGTAAAAATCATTTTATATTCATTTAAACCAGTTTAATAAAAATATATAAAACGACTACACCGAAGTAAATATGTACATCTGTCACTACAAAAATACGCGATATTTTTTTAAACGCCCAGCCCAAACACAAATCAAATATTTTATTCATCACAATTAGTGGAAATTCTTTATCTTCTTTTAAGAAATGAAATGTAATTATGAAATAAAATAGAATAAGATTTGCACCCACAACTAGCAAGTATTTTGCCGGTGTCAGGATATTGTTAGAACTAATAAATTCAATAAAATTAAATTGGAGATGGAGCCAAAAAATATGGCGGATGAATTCATTGAAAATTGAATGCTTGAATTCAGCCAAACCGTCACATGTTACACTGAAAGGCGTCTCGCCTCTTAATTTTTCCCGCACGTACATCTCGGCAGTCGGTAGTCAAGGGTCATCACAGTTTGACTACGAATGCCGTCGCGTCGCCTCCAATTTAGACAAACCAATCATTCCGCTTACCCCGGGAACTTATTTCTTTGACTAGATAGGTTAAGTTGAACTGTAATTAAAGCTGTATTTAAGCGTTACCTTAATCAAAGATTTCTAAATTAGATGTACTAGATCTTTTACCACTTCTTAACAGTAAGTCAACAGTTATTACACAAACCAGTTATTACACAAACTTTAATATTTACAAGAGTCCGTATTTCGAGGTCCCACATTTTAAACTTTATAGTTGGCATTCCCAAGACGTCTATTGCTGCTACCCTCAGCAACAAACTAACAATTATCTCACTGTGCGTTATATTAATTACTTTTGTTAAGTGTCTGTCGTCAAAATATATAAGCACCTACCTACGCGTGTTTTGTCTAACTTTAGCTATGTCAGAATTATTCTAGTATAATATATTCGAATAAAGTGAAGGCACGTAATTCAAGTATCATGTTTAATATTTCACGAACATTTCGAGGTTGTAAATAATTAATGGCATACAGTTTCCAAGAGCTGTTACTGAGTAAGTAACTTTAAATTCAATAAGTCTGAAAAGCGAGTAATAATTAAATTTTTCACAGAATTATACTCTCTAATGATAGCGATTTTATAAAAAGTTGAAATATTGTTCAATTTTACGGTTGTATTCAGAGCATACGGTGATAACCATAAGTAGAAGAAGTAAACCAATACTTCTTCGTGTTATTAATTGTTACCTATGATATTTAAATCTTACACGCTTATTAAAAAAGGTTTAATGGAACGGTAATAATATGAGATTAGGTACGATTAGGTACGTCGTATTTTTACGTTTACACAGACATGAGAAATTATAAATCAACTATTTTGTCAGAAAAATCTGTTTGCGGTACTGCCCCTACCTATGTAAGGAGGAGCTTGAGAAAAGATTAACTTTGCAGAGACGCGAGCGCCTGGAACACCATCCTCGTAATAACGTGATATGAGAGACGCGCTTTGGAAATGTGTCAGCAAATGTGGCTGCTTTATTTTTGTTTTTGTGGGCGAAAATAATTTTCTACTAACATGCGAAATAAAATAACTAATGCACAGTATTTATCCGACTTCAATACTAAGTATTCATCTTCTTTTACTAAGAAATAATTAAATTTAAATGTATTGGGATATTAGAAGGTATTCTGCCAATGTCAAGTAATTTATAGCAAGGACAAATTCAATAAATAGGTACCTACACATTATGAATTCAAATACGTGATTAATGTAATAAAGATAGCGAATGAATCAAGCATTCTAGATACCGTGTAATGATCTCGGAAATGGTAATAATTTAATCCGAAATCGACTCATTAAAGCCCCGGCCGTTAAGTCATAGACAATCTGACGTGCTTGCACGTCAAAGTCACGCATAGTCTTAAACATGGACGTCTAGAATTTGGCCATGCTATTAATTACTCGACATTGCCATAAATACCGCTAATCGCAGGTGCAGGCATTCCTCATCTTAAAATATCATCATTTCACTCATTTCGTAAAAAAGAAGAACAATTTTTTTTAAAGGTTTGTCCGTGCTTCTAATATGGTCGCAAACTTAACGTTATAGGCTGCTCACACTTTTAGTAGGTAAGTAGGTACCTACTAAATTTGAACCTGACATTACTAAAGCCGAAATAGTATCACGTCATTTAGTTTGGCTATCTCCATGCTGTTCACGGCTCGTCAACATAAATTATGTTATAGTTTGACGTTGACACGCGAAGTACTTACATGCCAAATACAAACTTACATTTCCTTATAAGTAGATCAATAACTATGTACCCTGCTCATCCGCCATCTTTATCACTGTCATCATCAATTTTTATTCGATGTGTATTTATTGAATTTACCCTTGCTATTAATAACTTGACATTGGCTGAAATACCCGCTAAACGCAGGTGGAGCCATTCTTCATCTTATTCCATTATATATCATCATTTCATACATTTCGTAAAAATAAAGAAAAGAAAGAACTATTTAGCCAACTTCGAATGTATTTATATACCTACAGTAGGTACATAATAACAACTGTAAGTACCTGTTCTTAGTGATGTGGTTACCGCTTCTGGGAATATTAGGAATTTTGGCTATGATGGGTATATACTACTAGTCATTATATCAAGATGGACCTTTTCCTAACATTTGTCAGTTTCTCACATGAAACTTTGTGGGAGTCTTTACGTCTCCGTACGTCAGATTGTCTATAACCAGACGTGTAGTACTAGAAGGCCATGACATCAATGTGACTGTGTCCAAGTGTGAATGGATTCGGCGCAATTTAGGTATGTCTACTTTTTAATATATTGGACATTCATCATCATTATGCCATGTAGGATAGCCAAGAATGTAGGTATTTTTATTACTGTGCGTTTAAAGTTCTATGTAGGTAATACTTAAAACTTTTATCGAGTGCCTGAGAGACGATCCTCGCGTCTTAATTGTATGGAGCACAAATAAAGGGAGCGTGGCACGACTGTGCCTACCGTTTATTGGCATAATAATAATGATATCAATGTGGATTACCTGCTTATATAATCGAAACACATTCATATTGGTAACAATAAAGCGAGGACGTGTTTATCCCAAATTCTATTAGACTGGCGTGTGTATGTTCATAACAAAGAAGGAAAACAACTTAATTATTAAATAAGTATCACTTGTATTATTAATGAGAAAGTTAATTTACAAAGCCACGTTCCCCTTGCTATTTTAGGTTAATTTTCATTGTATAGTAGTAAGTAAGTACAGATACCTAAATACACCAAAGTTACGTCCGAAAAAATATACACCGAAATTTATCACATTGATGCCATGACCGTCTAGTCTTATAGGTACGCCTTGACATAGATAATCTGATACGTAGATTTCAACATCATGCTCAAAATTGGATGTGTAAAAATGTCAGATGTTAGGAAAAGCTCCCTCTTTAATTTAATAACTCGTAAATATTAGTCTCACTGTAAATGTAGGCAAACATTCAAATAGGTTAGTTTTGAACATAAGACAAGCTCATCTTTCCATGTTTCGTCAAGTTACAACTACTATTTGCTCAGCTTCCTCTTTCCACTAAAGTTCAAAGTAACAACGCGTCACAACACAACGTAACACTCGTGCAGCAGATGTTTATTTGTTTTAATAAAGCTAGGTACGGTACATTGTAGGAGAATGAACTACGGCTTTACGGCTACACTATATAACGCCCTGCATCCACTGAGGTGAGCGAAATATCTTGACTTTTTTGAAAATATTCTCTATCACTTTATACATAAAGATTGAATTTTTGTGCTTAAACCTTACGACCATGCGTCAATAATCGCTCGCTACGTAAATAATGGTCGCGTGCGTTTCGACGCACCTGTAAAGGCTATATTCAAGTTTACGACAGTCATGTTTGTGATGTGAGAACATTGGCATGATGCCAAAAGTGGTTAGTATCGCTCAAGTACACCTGACAAGCACAGCTGCTGCTCGACTGGCTGCATGCACTGCAATGTTCTTATTACATTTCTAATGCAATTTATTTTATATATAGTCCCAAAACCGGTTGTTAAACATTTTATATCACAATAATTATGTCGCAGTCTTAACGAGATGGGTATCACTAATTCGCTATCTCAAAAAAATCTACGTCCACATGAGTAATATGAGTTTTTACGTGTAAACCATTATGCATAATATCATTGGGCGCGGGGCAAATGTTGTTTCGGATAGGTTATTATATACAGGGTGTATCAGAAGTCCGAAATAATACTTGGACGCTAGCATCGGTATCGTGTATACAACTGAATGGTATTAAAAATTGACTGTAATTGACCATGTTTTTCCAACTTTTTTTTCGTCGTCAATTTCTATAACTCGTAATATCTCGAGTCCTATGTAAAATTTGCATGTTCTGTTTTGTGAATATTGGTAGCCGCCTCTCATTAGTGTAGTTTACACTGCTAAATAGGGTTATGGATGTACCCAAAGGCCAGAACACGAGACCTGTGACAAATATTCAAGGGTCTGTAACTCAGAAACTATGATAGATAGGTATAAATTGTCTTCACTAAGCATCTACATATGAGCTACCGTATATGTACCCAAAGTATTATTTCGGACTTCTGAAACACCCTATATAGATATTTTTGATTAGGTTTAAAATTAAATTTCCTTGTCGATTGACGGTTCGGATGTAAAGTATCACGACAGCAGCGACAAATTACTCTTAAAACAAATACATTTTGAGTTTGAGTGCGGATGTAAAATCTGTCAGTCGTGATGTCGGCAAATCTCGAGTAGGTCCCGTGACCTCGTGTCCGCCCCGACCTAATCCCGCATCGAATCCGCAACTCACTGTTACATAATAGATTCTATTTAATTAAGTTGTTAGGACTATGTCATATTTAATACTTGCGCTGTGCGATTTCTAAAATTGCTCTATATTAATATTTAAACAGTTTCTGTAGGTTCTCTGTCAGCAAACCAAGAACAATCTATAGTGTTTTTATAAGAAATTGTTATCTATGGCTCTTTCATATTTTGTTGGAGTAAATGTTAACAGCCGCAAAACCCTTTATAAAGCGAGAGCGTATCCCTAACATTTTTATTTCGCTACATTAGCTCATTAGCTATATGGGTCGGGTAACTGCTCAGACAGGGCCGTCAGTGCATTTAATAGGTAATATAAGAAACCGAGTCCGTAAAATGTTAAGTTTTCAATTTTGACACATATCTATTTTAGGAAAAAAAAAATCTCAAATAAGCAAGGCAATTAATTTAATTTTCCCCTATCATCATATCCTACGAGTTAACTACCTACTAACTGTGCTACTAAAATGACTTAGATATGTACCTACCTAACTAATAATACCTGCGCTAATGACAGTCGAACATTATTATTCACCAGTTTAAGCATATTTAATTAAAAAATCATAAATCCGAGTCTATTGAATCTAAGTACCCATAAGCGCCGAAAAAAACGGCCGTGAATGAAAATAATCTTGTAAATGTTGTCGATATACAAGTATATCGAATATATATTTTAAGTCTGTATGAAATAAACGTTAATAGACGTAGAATCTGGATGTCAGATGAAGATCTATTCTGGCAGGTATTACGGGTTTGATATTCATCTGAAATGGGTGCCGTTCCTCTAGTCTAGATTTACTAATAGGTAGACCCCAAATTACAATTCTATGTAATATTGATATAGTTAATATCTGCGTGTAAAAAGTAGGTGTTTCATACCTACTAGCGTAAAAGGCCTTTATTTAATTTTTCGATTTATACTCTGTTTATATTTGGTGAACGCAATATAAAGGGTGTACAAATATTGTGAGAGCGAGGTGTGTGTTGTATTTTGATGCGCGTCCGGCCCGCCCCGCCCGGCCCGGGCGCCCGTCTGTATTGACGTGACGTCTCATTGCCCTCGCGTCATCTACCTCACGTGGAAAGGGAAATGGGAAGTTTACCCGGTGCCTTCACACACTTTGTAGTAATCGTAACTTGTGTTGGTCTCGTTAATGTATCGAATTGGGTCGGGTAACCACATTTACACAAAGCAATATAGTCAGAACGATCTATGTATAATATATATAAATCAATTGCTGTTCGTTGGTGTCGCTAAAACTAAAAAACTGCTTGACCGATTTGTATTTTAAAATAGAGAAGTGAAAAAATAAAGGTGAAGGTGAACTGAACGGCGAAGTTCGCCGTCTCCTAGTTATTTATAAATTTAATTAAAATATTCTGTAACAAGCCAAACATAGTTCCCTTATTCGCGTGATATGTAGCGTCCGCATAAAATAATAGTATTTCCAATTCCATGGTCGTAGTAATCAACGTTAGAACGTGACTTATAGATCCAAACAACAGATGCCCTTTCATGAAACGTGAACACAGTAGGTACACACATAACGACGTTATGGTGATGTATTCACACTAAACGGACCATTACCGGGAAGACTCACATTTATGACGTGTCATGGCCGCCATTTTATCAACCGCGTCCACCTTTTAAATCATACCGCGAACGGTGAGTTTTCCATGTAATTTGCGGTTCACAGTATTTCCCCCCATGCCCGGAAATTATTCCCTGTGTAGCACTTAACAGCGAAAAAAAACATAATTTCCAATTTTGTCTCGAGGAAATAACAGCAGAAGGACACCGGTCACAAACATTTTTGTTTTTCTTATTCGCAGGTTTGTATCGTAGATTCGTGTTACGGTAATATGATTTTGATCTTATTTTATTCTATAAGCGTGTTATTAGATGGTGAATTAAAGGCCTCAAACACTCATGGATGGTAGTAAATATCCGTCAGAACAATAAAGAAAAAAATAAAACTCGTTCTCTCATTGCTCTCAGCTTAAATAACAGCTAACAAGAATATGAAACGGACCTTCAAGGTTTTTGTATAACAAATAAGTATGTTGACCTCAAACTTAAAAAATAGGTATGTTACCGTAACTTAGTATAGAGAGAGATACTTATTCATACCGGCTGCCGGAACGCATCAACCCTAAGTGCGGCGTTATTTGGCGGAAGCCTCTTACTATTTATTTACGCAGGCTTTCATGAGATTAGTATTCCTTGGACGGATATTAACGGATCTCCTAATATATTATAAACACCTTATATTACCGTTGCAATTGAATTCCATGACACATAAACAGAACTTATGATGGGAGTATAAGCAGTTCGGATAACTTTATCTTGCGGGCGTCAAGTGATCTCTAGATATTTATCGGAAATGACATTGGATGTTGATTAAGGAAGTTATAATAATAAAATAATTGATCCGCGCACGCTCGTAACTTTGATATACAATCCCAATGTCGGTTAGAATAATAAATAGTAATAATGTTGTAGGATCATAATACTCGTATATTTTAGTAACAAGTGATTAGCTTTAAACTAAACAATTTTGATTAAATAAGTATTACATCTACAATCTGATTCAATTTACTGATTCTTAACGAGAATCTAAGTGTGACGTCATCTCTCATAACTTGCCTGCCTCAAGAGCAATCAAGAACAAAGGCCAGACGTTGCAGCGGCAATAACCCAGAACATCAATATTGTCCGTATAATGTACCATTCGAGACACGTTATGTGAATATACAGACGCATACAATAGGCACAATGTGTTTGTTAAGGCGCATTCACTCCCGTACACACTGTTCCTAAATGCAACGGTATTCATTATTTGTAAACAGTATGTAACCTATTCGTAATCTTGAATTAGTCAAGGATACCTACATTATGCCAATGACCATGGCGAAAAGTGATATGTTGACGCCTAATTTGTGAAAAAGATCATTCTTCAACTTAATATAGTATCATTAAGTTGAAGTTACTTTGAGGCTTTTACTTATTTATTTATTTATATTAATACAGAGTTCGTTTTGGCAGAAATTTTGACAAGCGAGGGTCGACGCCCCAGTGTCTATCTGCTACTTTTGAGTTTGAGGTATCCTGTTGTACCTACTGTGTTAAGTTAACTTCTACTTTCGCCATCCCAACGTGGTTTGATGTCACGTGGCCTTTATCACGTTGCCATCGTCTCATATGGACGCGGCTTCACGGTACTCGGTACGCGTTCAATAACTGTTCAACACTGTAGACCTAATTATTATAATTGTGTGCCTCAATTGATCACTTATGGCATTGCCTGTCACTGTCGAAACAGTTTAACATAGTTTAAATCTATGGTGATCACGATAGATTGAAGTTTAGTGTAATTAATTGTTTTTATGGAGTTTGTTTGTAGTTCAATTGGTATAAGTTATGTAAATATGAACCTACACATTTAAATATTTCATCACAAATTCAAAGACAACAATGGTAATTAGGTTTTACGAACAGTGAGAGTAGTACGAGTTTAGAAATAAAATTATATTTAACACATTCACTTTTGATTTCATGATAACATATAAAACGGAGTGTGAAAAAATTAATGATAAATAACTTTTTAAAAACAAGCTTTTATTTAATTGTCTTTGGTATTCTCCTCAGCAAGCCCTTTCATTTGATACCCATACTGTGGTAGTGCAGAAAAAATAACTATTCCGCCATCTTGGATGATCTGCCATATTGGAATTAGAATGACGTCTCATAACTAAGCATGCATTGTCATCCAAAATAAGCGTGTATACCAAATTTCAGCTCAATCGGTAGTCAAGATAACTGATTTAAAATTCAGATCCCAGGATCCACCCGGACGTACATTGCAAGTTAATATAAAGCTTGTAAAAAGCAACAAAACGTAACTAATTCAAAGACTTGATGAAAAGGTTTTGAATAAAATAATTTTAAAAACTTGTACAGTGACAGTTGTTATGCCGGTCATTCCAGCAAATGGGTCTCTAGCGGGAGGTCGCCGGGAACAAATGAGGAGAGGCGTAAAGAGGTTTAATTACCCTCTTCACGCCGTCATTTCAGCGGCCTACTTTATTTTCAACTAGCGAAGAACAAAAGCACCGTTACAACTGCACCTACTTCGCGGAAGTTATAAAGAAAAATAACTTGCGGTAATTTTTTTTTTTGCTCAAGATTTCCTGTCCAACATTAGCCGAGATTTATTTTAAAAGTGCTCCTCTCTTTTACTTTTTAGATAATTAGCTACCAACTCCAAGAAGCAAGTCGTTATAAGATCCTTAATGGTAAAAGGTATTTAATGAAACTTAGTGGAAGTGTATAGCTAGCTATTATATCCACGCTGTAAGGACTTATTTTAAATGGCACCAAAAAGCATCAATTTACATAGGCTGCGTCCGGTTGAGTAAGTCCACTTGAATAAATCCCTGATGCCAGTATAACAATCTTATATAGTGCTTTAAAATCGTAGGAATAACTTTGTGTTGCGACAAAGTATTGTCTGCAAGGGCTCCGGGTAACGGGCTTGCTTTAGTTTAACTAAATCCTTTTCATGGTCGCGTTTTTAAAAACATTCCTGATTTTTTATAATAATCAGAAGTTATAAAGAACTATGTCCACAACGCCCTCGTGATGTAAAACTACAAGTGTAGGTATATTACTTTTACCTAGAATATATTTTTTTTTATTTAATTTATTTTGTTTCCTTCTGCAGCGTTCGATTAGGTAGGTATTTACAATTTTAGTTAATTAAGTATTTGGTTGAATTTTAGTCGATTGTGTTATTTTGACTCAAACATATTTTAGTATCGAAACTCGGTAGAAAAACTAGAAGAATACTTTCTTAAATTTACAGTATACTCACAATGGTCTCAACGAATCGAATTTCCTAATTTACTGCCGAAGTCACGAGGTAATAAATTAATCTGCAACTCGGAAGAAGTGAAATCGATACCGAGCTAACCAAATAGTCCGTATTTGACTAATCTTGTATTTGCGTGTCGAAGGTTTTTTATTATACTTACACGCTATAGGTCATATAAAAAAATACAGTTCTAACTAATTACAAATTAGTCATAAAATAACATTGAAACGTACAACTAGCAAACCAAGAATTTTTGTAAAATTTTCCTGATTTTCAGATATTTTTTTTTTATAAATTCGTTGTACCGTTTGTATTCATGTATAGCTCAAGTAGTCAGAGGCCATAATGGAAGATTTATAATAACATTGTAGGATCCTGGAACCCCGAACTTCACATCAGCCAGCCGCTTTCGACCACAATTAAGTACCTAAGTATGTAATCCTAACCTAGGCCTGTCACATAGGTATTTTATTGCTGAAATGTAGATAGTACGTACATTAAATCCTTTTGAAAACTATATCGAAGCGATATGGTATTATTTATTCGTAAATTTCAGGTAGGCATATCCTTTATCTCAGTGTTTCGCTAATCTATGCTGTATTTCCGTCGGTGGATACGTGTGAAGTTAACCATGACGGGCGTCGACGCGACGATTAGCAATCACTCGCAGTCGATTGCACGCTATTAAGGTACTCAAGCTTTCATTTCCTTAACACATCTTGACATACACCAGTGTACCCACCCACTGAAATTGGCATTGTCAAAATCGAGATAGAAGAAATATACAAAGATGACGTCGTGATGAGAGTCGTGTTTACCGTGGAATTTTAAGGCGTACTAAATCCTTTTCGATGAACTCATATTAGGTTATTACCGGACTAAATTATTATCGACTTTGTTGAGAATTGAGAATGTCGTTTTTCCAATTTATATATCTACCCCGCTTCACTTTACAATCCGTCAAATAAAACTCGTCCGTTTTCACGCCGCCTTTATATTATACAAACACTGTTCTCAAACCATATTACACTCCATAGCGAACGGAATGGGGCTTCTCAACGCCTATTTTATTTTCTTGTTTTGTATGCTTTGTTAAGCGCGAGTAAGTTTGTAGGTTCAAATTGGCTGGCGAACAAACGCGATTCGCATAACGCCCGGCGCCGCGCGATAAACAGTCAATTTGAGGGGCGAGACTACACCCTTAAGAGACGCTGGATATAAGGGGGTGGCGTGTTTAATGAAGCCATTTATTCCCTGGCGCGGTAGTTAGAATCGCCGCTTCGATTGAATGATATACGGCATTTTAAGAAAAAAAAAACCCACCAAGTACGAGTCAGACTCGCGCACGAAGGGTTCCGTACCATTATCAATAAAAATGGCAAAAAAATCACGTTTGTTGTATGGCAGCCCCCTTAAATAAGTATTTTATTCTGATTTTTAGTATTTGCTGTTATAGCGGCAACAGAAATCAATCATCATCTGTGAAAATTTCAACTATCTAACTATCACGGTTCATGAGATACAGCCTGGTGACAGACGGACGGACGGACAGCGAAGTCTTAGTAATAGGGTTCCCGTTTTACCCTTTGGGTACGGAATCCTAAAAAATGTTTTAAAACCTAAGCTCGTGTCTGACGCTCAGTTGTCAGTATTATTATGGCTTAAGCGGACAAGGGTGTGTTTGTATATTCAGGGGTTTCAAAATGTCTATATCTCGTTAATTGCGAACCGTCTCTGGCAGCGAGCGGACCCTTTATGCTTTAAATTGAAACATTGTTACGAGCCTATGTCTTTAGTTACCTAACTCAGCCTAGCTATCTACTTATTATACTACTACTACTTATTATAAATTTTATAATAATTATTCTTGTCATTTTACTATCAAGGAGTCATAAAGTGAAACTAACTTCAATTCAACTTGTTCTAGAGGTGATTCAACGAAGAAAACGCGCTTTTTATAAGCGCTCGCAACAAACCACGAGGTTTATATTTTTTTACTTATTAGTTAAGTTTGAGAATTAGAATCAGAATTTTTTTTATTCATGTAAACCGATACAGGCACTTATGAATCGTCAATAAATAATAGTATCTCTACCACCCATTCGGAATGCATTTCCTATAGGTAGAGTTTCTTGCCCGAACGGTTAAGTTCGGGCAGGAACGGTTCGTTCGTTGTTCGGTGTCAGGTATTGGTTACTTTTTTCAAAAAACAGGATTTCTCACGCAAGTCTTGGTTAATAGCCCAGTACTTGCTAATTATTTTTTGTAGATACAACACCCAAACACAGATCTAATTAAGTAAGTAGTAATAAACAAATATTTAGGTGGAAATACCTTCGACGCATGCCGTAGATAAATAAGTACTTAAATATGAATGAATTATTTCTTTCACAAGAAATTATAAAATACTTACCTGAAATATAATGTAAAACAAAATAGAATATTGTTTTTAATAAACGATACGACTTAACTATGGTGGAGGAAGACATAGGGGAATAGATACGAATTACGATCACTATACCTACCGCTGCTGCTAACAAGAGACGTTTGTTTTTCACACGATTTCAGTGCGGTTGTGTGGGTAATAAAATTGAAATTTATGAGTAAGTCGTAAAGCTGGCCGCTGGGGTATAGCAAGGACCTATATACGAGTGTGTGATCTTACCCACCTGTAGCACTCTCAGTTAGTTATTTGTTACGATTTCTTACGATATGCCTCCGAGGTATGCTTGAGACGTCTGCACGAGAAGGACTTAAATAGCTCTAACTGAGTTTATTCAGCACCGATGCGCTATTTCGCTTACCTGTCAGAATAAACTTGTGTTGGATGATTAAAAGATGCAAGAGGTGTAATTTTACTATAGTTATATTAAATGGCTTTAAAATGAAATGTATAATCAATGTTAGATGGAAACTGACCACTTTAGTGAAAATTCGCGACACAGCAGTCCAATTGCTTTAAAGTGAAAATGCTATTTCACTTTGAAGATATTGAACTACATCGTCACGGTTTTTTGTATGTGTAGTGTAGGTATATTCGTCCTCGACAAGACGTTAAACTGTCGTGCACAAGGTAGATATTAAATGGAATGCTATCTAATGGCTTACGGACGAATAATGATGGCATTAGTGTAGGACGCCAACCCAAGGCAACTAATAGCTTAGTTGCCTTGGGGATCGAACCCGTAATCTCTCGGCTACAAGGACTGCCCGCTCATCATTAGACTATTGAGATTTTAGATTCATTATATAACGTTGTGTTTGTATTATATCTTTATATTTCATCGGGAAAATGGAGTAAACTCTACCCGAGAGTGTACTGAATTCTATTCCGCTATTCAGAAGGCGGTAACTGTCACCTTTGCTTATGCTCCGCCAACGCATTACGTAAGATTGTGCGCGTAACAATGTAGCTCTACGAAATCCTTTGAATTGAAAACAAGTGGAAATAGTTTTGTTGCACTTGAAAATGTCACGATCCAGAATAAGAACACCGACACATTTAAAACAGTAAGTAATTTTACGACTAAATGTATTTACTTATGAAATAATAAATAGGTACACCATCGCTCCTATATTTCCTCGAAGTTGTGGGTGGAAATATTTACAGTCAATTGCTCCCACATGTCACTTATGGTATTTTGGTCGTTGACGGACGGACGTTGAGGAGATTTACAATACTTTCGTTTAGGTGTTCTTAGTGAGTCATCGTTATTACATAAATATGTTATTTACGTGTAAGCATGATTTAGCGTGAGCTTGAATACCCAATTTTCACAAAACTCGTTTATTTTTAACGACACTGGGAGACACTAGTAACCTGGTACATTTTAATTCGGGATAGGTAAATATCACGGAAGTCAAACTAGGAAAAGTTAGCACTATGAGTATCCTCGACTGATTTATATCCGTCGATCATAGCCATCTTCTAACGGGTGTATAGTCATGCTGTCACTCTCATTCTTATTATACAAATCTGTAATATGAGCGTGACGGATAAGAAAGTTCGTGAGCACAGCCAAAAGAGTGGTTGGAACTGGGAGAAGACAATGTGTGGAAAATGCCCAGGACAGCTTAGAAAAACTCATAAGGATATAGGCGCAAAGATTTCCACACCGCTCTCTTAGTCTCCTTAGGAAGCTTAATTGCATGTTAGTAACTAAGTCTTCTTTATGAATATAAGAGAGCTCTCTCCGGCGTCCCATCTCGTTATTGTTTCGTTCAGCCTCGCCTCGAGTTTGCAATACCGATACAGTGGCTATATTCATTTCCTCTATATTCCACACTCCATTGTGGTAACACAGTATTTTATAGATTTTAACATGTCTAATCTAGACTTGTTTGTAATGCAATTATTATTTTTCATTTAACACATAAAAATAATATAAAATAATAATATAATAGAACATAATTTATCTACTAATGACATTAGTAAGAAATTTGGTACCTCTTATATATCTAGGTAAGTTTATTTAATAGGTCATATTTTGATGAAATGAGAAAATCTTATAAAGCCGAAAATACTGCGAGCCTTTATTTAATAAATAGGCGTGAGTAACGTGCCTACTGAGATGACTGATGGAGTTGCATTCGTTCAGTACCCGATTTAATGGAGAAGATATTGTGGATCGTACCTTTCCATTTGTTGGTATATATCAGTACCAGGTCTGGGCAAAATACATGCTTTGCTTTATTTTAAATACAAATTAAGTAATCTAGAACAGCACGGGCTGAAAAGTAGAGGAAAACAAGATTAATAACATGGACACATGGTGTTGTTATAATTTTTAACAATACATTTTATAATTAGGATATAACTACCTCCCTACCTTAAAACATAAAAAATACTCAGGGAAATGTTAACAAGGCCTTAGCTGATCTATAATTACAAGAAACCTAACTATAACAAAAATATCATAAAAAAAACTTTAAAGAATATAAGTATATTGCATTGCCTGTTTTTTGTACAAAGAACAATTCATAGCTCCCGGTGGATTTAGGGGGATGCGAAACAGCAAAACATTTTGAAATGGCTCCTGTTCCACAAATATGAGAATAAAATTGACACTAGCACATGCCAGCACATCTTAGTGGAACAGTACCAATAATAATGTTCTAGGAAGTCACAAATTTACTAGAGCAGATCCTTCAAAGGGGCGTAAAGTGCCTCCGTTACTTGTTACCGTCACGAGGAAAAGATTTATGAAAGGAATTTGCCGCTCCGACCCTAATTCCACACAAGCCGAAACGTCAAAAATAGATCAATCTTGCACACAGACTATTTAATTTTTGTAATACCATTGTATATTTTATTTGCATGATATTTATGTATATTTTATTTGTTGGCCACAATGCAATGAAAGTTCGGTGAAAGTATGATGAACCTTCAATGGTTTGTATTCAAGTTCTATGCATAGAGTTTGGCCAACGAAAGCTGTGCACGATTTTTTTTTTAAACTGCAGCATGGCAACTATTCCTGATTGTCAAAACTGTCATATAAGTACATGAAGTTATATAACTTCATGGTCCTATACGCTGAAGAAATACGTTGATCATGTTCTGAGTGTGGAAAATCAAAGGACTGTATTTTTGAAAATGATCTTGAGAAGTTTTTTTTTGATTGAGACATAATTTTCTTACAGAAATATAGTAAAGCAAAGAAGCACATTTTTTTATTTCACTTGAATCCTATTTATTAATATTTAATTATTTTTTTTAATTACAACTTACTAGTATCAAATCGATTTATGCGGAGTATAGCCAGTGTTGATAGCTTCAGATTTTTTAAAATTGCCGCCTTTTTTAATGGTCAGTTTTGGTGATATAAAGGTGTGATGTTGGTATATGGTTGTCGGTACCAAATAATAACCGCAATTAACCCAAGTATAATAAATTTAATTGCGTAACAGGTATTTTACATTTAATACGTGTGCGTGTTCACCCGTGCCCGACCTGTGCGCTCTCTGTACGCGACTTGACTCGTTGACGGACCGACTGTGTGTGTGGGCATCACAGATCACATGTGGGCATGGGTTAACTCGCCGGCCTATGTGCCGTTGTGCTGTGTAAGCAGCAGCTACAAATACTCCCCGCTTAAAAAAAACTTCAGCTTTCGTTGGCCAGTCTCTATTACAGACGCAACTGATCTTCAAAATGGCCTGGCTTGTATTCTTGCCCTTATACATTACAAACGTAGCAAGAGTACAGGAGGTTTTCCATCCCTACTTCCCGCACAGTCGTGTGCCAACGTCCCCGACATAGCTATACCCTCACCGCGCTCAATTAGCTCCTGGATTACCATCTAAATTGTGATTTGTTTGCCTATGTATGGCTGAAGATTTTGTCGGAATGTTTGATCTTTTTAAATATTATTAAGTGGCTATATATATCCTTCTAGCTATAGATATCTTGCGTGTATAAAGCTTGCTTAGGTACATGGTTCTAACATGTAAAGGCCCTATGTGTCAACTGTGATGTTATGTAAAGCACTTCAACCACTGCAAATGACATGTGACCCCAGCAGATGCAGGAACGATTGCATTTTTTTTATTGTTATGATGTTTAGATGAACTAAAGATTTATGAATTGATGATTAGTGTTTTACTCGATTTTTAAAGAACAATTTCCTAAGTAGAAATTGTTTGAGAAGATTGCGTTGAAAAAAGCGTAACTTCCCAACCGTAAATCATAAAACGATTTGTCTACTTTGCTTGGAGAGTCGACATTGTCTGTGACGATGCACGATTCAAAGTGTGGCCGTGAGCTGATTTCGTGTGTTCCCACTGTAAAGCCTCCAAGCCTGTGTTTTATTTACGTCTGACACATGTTACGGTTTGTAATACCATCAACATATTTTTGTCAAATTAAAACTTTTTAACAAAAAATTAAACCGCCGAGAATAGCAAAAAATAATATACTTTTTTTATCTTACCTTAATAACAAAGTTCTTAAACTGATGTAAGTATACCTAAGGCATTTTGAGTCGGCGCCAAACTAGCAAATTAATTAATACGTAAAGCTAAAGTGTGATGCACGGCGGCGCGGCGCGACACGCCCCTTCACCGGAAAATGCCGAGCGTTTACGAAGTTAATGTCAGCGAGACAGCAACTCGTGCGGGCACATACGTGAGTGCACACATTGTGCGAGTGGTCGTTCCGAGAGCACATTTTTTGGAATGTTAATGTTTGTTTGATTATTGGTAGCCTCGTGGGCAAGAACGCCCGCCTTGAACGTAAGGGGTGCAAGTTCAAATCCCAGGCCCGCACCTCTGAGATAATTTTCATGTGCGAATGTCATTTTCAACAATGATTACCACTTGCTGTACGGTGAAGGAAAACATCGTGAGGAAACCTGCACGTCTGTAGAAAGGTGTGTGAAGTTCACCAACCCGCACTGGGCCAGCGTGGTGGACTATGGCTCAAATCTCCCTCGTATTGAGGGGGAATGTGCCCAGTATAATGGCAATAGGCTCGCCCCCTATTACATTGGGACCAAAATACATCGGCGAAGTGTGGGTGCACTACAGTGCACCTCTGCCTACCCCTTCGGGGAATACAGGCGTGATGATGTATATATGATGATGATGTTAATGTTTGTGGCTGAAGATTTCATGTTGCATTGTTAATTTCATTTGGTTATTTCTTTAAATTTATTGTTCATTGATTGTTTGGCGCCGACTCAAAATGACTTAGGTATACTTACATTAGTTGAAGAACTTTGTTATTAAAGTAAGATAAAAAAGTATAAAGGTTATAAAAATTATCGAAATCGGTCTACTGATGCCGGAGATATGCGTGTTCATACATAAAAAAAAACAAAAATACAAACGCGTCGAATTGAGAACCTCCTCCTTTTTTTTCGTCGGTTAACAAAACACACTTGGTTATATAAAAAAAGCTTCGTGATTCCCTCATATTATATTCGCAATAACAGAGTCGGTACATAAGTACTCGATTAAACTTAAGCAATGTATAGCAACATAGGTGACCTGTTATAAGGTTTCACGTTTCAGTTTTCTATGTAGTGCTTGGGAGAATATCAAAACGATCAATATTGAATCACAGAAAATGTTCGTTCTTCAACGACTAATGATATTGGAGGAACCAGCGCATTATGACACAGAAGTCCAATATTCTTGGCAAGAGAGTTCGTTTTGGTATTGGCAAAAAAATTCACGCGGGACTTTGACACCCCGCCCGCGCCGTCGACTTTTGACGTCCGTACCGTAATCTCTAAAAACAGCAAAAAAATTCGCGTTTGTTGTATGGGAGCCCCCTTAAATATTTATTTTATTCTGTTTTTTTTTTAGTATTTGTTGTTATCGCGGCAACAGAAATACATCATCTGTGAAAATTTTAACTCTCTAACTATCACGGTTCATGAGATACAGCCTGGTGACAGACGGACGGACGGACGGATGGACAGCAAAGTCTTAGTAATATTCCCGTTTTACACTTAGGGTACGGAAAACAATAGTTATGATTATGCACACCGTACAGATTATAGCAGCGACCTATTTGGATTTATAACAAAAAAGCCCACTTAAATTTTCACGAATAACGTTAATAGTCAGTCGTTTTTCCATATATTTCATTACATGTCATCGATATTGCGAGATGTAGCGTGTCGAATAAATTGTATGTAACGCGACATCATAAGCACATCGGGCGGGAAGTTCATCACGAAATATGGCTATCATATCCATGAAAATACAATATAGGAAATATATACTGAAATAAGGATACGCATTTTACTGAACAGAATGGATATGGGTAATATAGTTCGCACATTCCGTTATTTGGCATTTGGTAATAGCCCACATCATTGAAAAAATCAATCAAGATAGATTTTGTTTCATTGTAGGTGATAAAGCATTTAGGAATAGTCAGATTTTACCGCCATTTCGGTATGCTGCTTCCTTTGAGAAGAGCTGGTAAGAAATTCAACAAAGAGGTACTCTTTTCAAATAAAAAATGTTTAGGTATGTGTGTACCTATAACACATCTTCAGGAATAGTTACGCACTGTTGTCTCAATACTAGAAAAATAATCAATAAATAGTAGGTATAAGTTATGCTAGCATTTTAAATACGAAGCTAGCTTGCTTGGTAGTAGTCGCGTCTACTCCCACTCCAAGTATAAAGGTTAATCTGGAACACAGGCTAGCTATGGAAATAATGTATTTGTTGTGATGCGTTCATTTTTAGATTGCCCGGTCCTTTGCATTCGTCGATTGTCGGAAATGTTCGATTTGATTGATTATCCTACGACTGCAGAAAACAAACCAAATAGCTCTATTATGAAACTTGGCTGTCGTAGGTTAGTTATGGCATTGATCGAGTTAAGGACGGACGGGTTGTCTCGTGAAAGGCTTGATCGGCTCAGGTGAGCGGGTAATGACATTCTGGAGAGTATCGATCGTGCGAAAATACCATCGCGCGCTCCATCCAAGCGATCCAACCCACCTACAGCCCACCGCACAACCTGCATCCATTATCCCTATTCATCTTTGTAGGTAGGTGTCTATAATATTTCTAGTAATATCAGTCCATTTTTAACCGACTTCCTAAGGGAGGAGGTTTATCTCTAGCCAAGTCTAACAGGTAGTAGATACATACTACCTACAAGTATCTATCTACTACATATTAACTCCGACTCCGACTTCAAATAGGTAGATGAGTGAGTAGCGCTTATAATAATTACATAAATTCTTTTTTTCGCTTTTCAGTGCCTATTTGTGGTTTTGAATTCGGTTTTTGTTTTTTGAAAAAAACATTTTTTGTCAGCTGTTTTAACAGAAAGCAACTGAAACAAATAAGGAGCGTGCTGCCTAGTCGCCGTAGTCGCCTGACGGAACCCTAAAAGACTTTAGCGCCATCTATATTTTAAAAATATACATACCTACCAGCTAAGTCACAAGTACATTATTCCAACAACCCCTCTCGGACTACGCTTAATTAATTCCATCATATTTTTAAGCCTTTTTGATCCTTGGTAGGTTTCTCTTGATTAGTTTGCTGCGTATCACAGACTAGCTTACACCCGCGATTTCATCCGCACAGACTTGGGTTATTTAATATCGTTAAAAATGATCGCCTTTAAGTTATTTTGATGTACCTATACCTACACAATAATACCTACTGTAATGTTTCATCAATATCCGTTCAGTATTTTTTGCGTGAAAGAGTAGGTAACAAACATCCATCCATCCACCCTCACAAACTTTCACATTTATAATAATAAGTAGTAGGATCAATAAATGAGCTACACAGAAGAATAGGTACCTACCCCTTGTACCCGTAAATGTACAAAGCCGAACATTAATTGGATACCATAAAAATGCTACAAAAGCTACACTTTTGGCAGATGACCGTATACGCTTTGCAAGCCCTGCATCTATTTAAAGGCTTCGTTGCTCTGAGGAAATATGTACGGATTATTTTACGCTGCGCCCGTTGCCCTGCCCAAATTAAAATGTTTTATACTTTTTACCCCAAGGGTTTTTACTTGATCTAAGCGCTTGATAACATAGTTACAAAAAATGTTAATTTGGCATTTTCCATACACCTTCACAGAATATGTACTCACGTGACAAAAGATAGACGATATGATTAGGGACTATGGAGGGTAGAGTAAAGGAGTGACATCTAGGTATTGAAAAAGTGTCCGTCGAAATGCATAATTAGTAGTTATAAACCTTCCACCCGGGAATAAACCGGTGTGAAAAATCGCTGATTCCGAATCTGGCACAACAGCAAAAAGGTTTTTAAACTGCTTATTATGCATTGCGACGGACACTTTTTCATTTTTTTCCCATAGGATATTGCCCTCCTTTAATTCTACACTCCCTATTATTCCTTATTAAAGGAAGTGGTTTTTTTCTCTATGGCATACTGGAAATCGAAACCAGCTCGAGCGTTCATGTTATTCTGAGTGTCACCAATAACTTGAGTCAATCGAACAAAAAACTATGAACTGAGCAAGATACTAAATACTATAAGCAAACTGCATTTTCTAACCCAAATGCATACATCAATGGACATATAGATTTTTTTTTTGGTACATTTTTGTTTGTCTGAACTTAACTTTGCTTGTACAAATAGTAAATGAATAGGTATGCCATGGCTAAAATCAATTTAAAAGTCACGTAGGTAGAGCGCAAACTCAACAAAAGTTGGTTGCCATGCCATCATGGACTGAGTGAGGGGCGTGGCGACAAGAGCGGTGGCAATCCGTTGTGGTCGCGCAATGTCGCGCATGCGTCCCGCGTCGCATCCACCATTGCGATTGAGCCAAAGGATACCATAGACAATTTTTATAAACTGGCAAGCATACAATTTTGCATTTTGTTTGTAGGTTATGTTTAAGTGATCAATTGTCAAAATTTATGTTGAATATTTTCTTGTAATTTGTGCTGATAAATGGAGTGGACATGAACTCTTGGCTTTACCCATCGCGTGAATCTCGATCATCGATTACAGTGGCGTATGGTATCGTTCGTCCAGTGGTTGTGTAGATCTCTGCGCTGGGTGATTGACATTGAGTTGTGAGAATAGAGATGTGAACACGAAAGTCGATACGCATTCGTCACCTTTCAACGTCGTAAAGTTTCCTGAGCAAACATCTTACTACGTTCAATTGTACATCTTGTGTAGATTAAAACGGTCAAGATGACAATGAGCCAAGTATCAGTATTGAAGCTGTATACTACTGTTGTCGACGACGTCATAGCCGGGGTCAGGGACTGCTTTCTGGACGACGGTGTGGACGAGCAGGTGCTGCAAGAGCTCAAGCAGTTATGGAAGTCAAAACTGCAAGCCAGCGGGGCCATGGATCCACCGGTGCCCGAGCCCTCCATGCCCCCACCTCCCGTGCTACAGAATTTCCAAAAAGCGAATGGTAGCAACACAGTACTTAAGAGAACCGATCCACATTTAGGGCAGCAGGGTTCGAGTCAGAACTCGGGTGTGGAGCATGGTGCTCCATCCTCAAACATAGCTGGTACCCATCCTCATCATGTAATGGATCCTAACAACAAAGTACCGGTGCAGCTCACGTTGCCAGCACAGCCCGGTGTACCTGGTTCTCAGCCACGCTCATTTACCATACAAATCCCTGCATCAGCCCTCAATGGTAATAAACTACATCAAGTCCTCACGGGGCCCATTATTAATGCTACCATCAGTTTACCCCAACCCCTAGCGGCAACACTTCTCCAACAGCATATCAACTCAGCATTGGCGGGTCAACAGAACGAATTTGATGGAGGTGGTGGTGGCCGAAGTGGAGCTGCACCATTTTCCTTAGATGGTGCTCTGGACTCTTCAGATGATGAAGGCTCCAATGTGGGTGAGGGTTCTGATGATGCGGGTGGTGATGACGACGAAGACGAAGAGTCTGCTGAGGAGCGTGCCGAGGAGGAGGAGGAGGAGCGGGACGAGAGTGGTGGAGCTGAGGAGGAGCCTCTAAATTCCGAAGATGATGTGTCTGATGAAGAGCCTGGTGATATGTTTGACACTGACAATGTGGTTGTTTGCCAGTATGATAAAATCACTCGCAGTCGCAACAAGTGGAAATTCTACTTAAAAGATGGTATAATGAACTTAGCTGGAAAAGATTACGTCTTCCAGAAAGCTAATGGTGATGCAGAATGGTGAATTATTTCCTAATAATGAACAAATAAGCTGTGTGTATTTTTATAGAAGGAATAACTTGTTATCATTTGACTGTTTAAATGTAGGTAACTAAGAAACAACATTTTAGGTGGTGAAATATCTCATTTATATTATCATTTATATTTCCATTCAATACCAAAATACCGAACATCACTAGTTGAACCTTAACAGTGGCATTAGCATTGTTCATTGTTTTGAGACCAGGTTATCAGTGAAATGCGAATGCGTTATTGTATGCCACTACAATTGTAATACATATTTATCATACTAATAATGGTATGCTAATGTGTCCATGTGATAACAGAAAACAGGTAAACTGTATTCATATTTGTACCTATTCATATGTGTTATTCTTAATTGTAATGTGTAAAACCCAATCATAAATTTGTATTACCTTTTTCTATATGAATTAAAGTTATTACATGTATCTACCTACCGCGGCACAGAATTGAATCAATTTAATTTCTTACCAATAGATTAAATATAAATTTAATGTTTTTTTAAATGATGTAATTTTCCTTCAAACATTCTTCCTCTTTTTTACCTCCATAGGGGTAGGATATTCTTTTTTTTTTATCAGATGTGTTTGCGTAGCATAGGTACTGTTTAAAAAGTAACCTATTGTCCAAAATCTGAAGCTTCTAACCCCAGCACTTTATGCTCTGCCTTTATAGATCAGTCAGTCAAGATTGTTTTTATATGGGTATACTACACATCATCACTGTTCCAAAAGGGTAAGCAAGAGTAGGTAGGTTGTTCAGCCTGATGTGGCAAGACAAAAAATATTTCAATTTTGTGGGTGAGCCAATAGTTGCAACTTAATCAGAAGTTCAGCTCAACTTAACGCATGCTAACCCATCTGAGCTGCACTGTACTGCAGCCACTCTTTACCCTCGGCATGGTCTCAATGTAATATTTTTTATGAGTATTTTTTTTCATGTTATGTTATAATGTAATTTGTTGGAGTTTGTATTGATGATAAATTACTTATTGGGAATATACAAAATTTCAATTGAGGTTGTTTCTTTGTTGAAGCCATTGAAGGCAGCGTTGTCAACTGTTGAGTCAACAACAGACAGCAATGGGGTGAATGAAATACCAAAAGCTGGAAGCTGTATACTTTTTTAACCGACTTTGAAAAAAGGAGGAGGTTCTCAATTCGACTTGTATGTTTTGTTGTATAGTTCAATGAGCCAGCGGCGCCTTGTAGTACTCTCAATGCTAACATTATAGGTGCAACACTATGGTGACGGTTCAATGATAAGAACTAATATTAGTTATTGTATAAATTCATTAGGTGTGCTGTATCGTTTGATATAATTTGCTATTCTAGCTTCACTAATGTTAGTATCACATTTGCTGTTAATAATAATTTGAACCCTATTCTGTTCTTCACTGATTATATTGTTTAACTTTAGTGCCATAAAATAAACACCAAAACATATTTAATGGAATTCTCTGGGTCTTGTACTTACCATAACTTTATTTTAATTTGAGGGTCACATTTTTACAGCTGGCAAACTGAAACTATTCTGTAATATTAAAGCTAATAATAATAATCCCATGTTTTAACTGCTTATTAACAATGTGAATGATTTAACATTATTATAATAATATAATAGAGATGTGTAATTTTATCGGAACTGCTTAGTGAAGCTGAAAGCACGTACGTTAGGTTAGCTTGTGTGATGTGTAAATCCAAATTTACTTGGACATAATTATAGATTTATTACCTAATGTCCACATACATATTTTATATTATAATGATTTTTTATTACGTAGTGCTGTGAATGTATATATTTCTGTAAATTCTAGAGATATCGCCTCTTTTGGTTCTGATACCTTCAAAATGCACCTAAATGTCCTAATAAACGTAAAACATCAAAACAAAATGTTACTTAGCATCAATACTGTTATGTAAAGTAGTAAAGCCACTGGGGCTCGCGCGTCACAATTTTTGCCAATATCATGTCAATTGTTTTGCCAAATGTGTAATAATTTTACCTTTAGGCAATAATGCCTAAATATTGAATTTCTGTTGTACAAACCACGCCCCCACGCGTTAAAATTCGGTCGCGGTGTCAGTGTCATTTAGTTGTACAATGGGCTTAAGCTTAGTTCTATCTATTTCAACTGTCAAATTCGTAGAGAAAATGACGCCACACCGAGCCATGATGACCTCCATAGACATAAGTTTTATTTCTTTCAACTGTCAGATTTGTCGAGAAAAAGTGTCCAGTGTAAAAAGCTCGAAGTGACGTCACTTCGAGCTTTTTACACTGGACATGGCTCGGTGTGGCGTCATTTTCTCTACGAATTTGACAGTTGAAAGAGATAAAACTTATGTCTACACGGTCATGCTACGGGGCCTGGACATGGCTCGGTGTGGCGTCATTTTCTCTACGAATTTGACAGTTGAAATAGATAGAACTTATATCTATGCGGTCATGCTAAGCCTACTGGTGCTGTGGCAAAGAATTTGACGCGTGACTAGACGCCCCAGTGAGCGGGGGGCTTTATATTATGCTGGAATCATTCTAACTTATAGGGTGTCATTGTCACTAAGTTATTATATTATGATATTGTGATATCTATGTTAATAATTATTATTTTAATATATATGACAAAACCAAGTATAATAGTGTTCCAAATTTAGTTTGTATTTAACGATTTTTATCTTGTAATGGTACATGCAGCGATTTCCAATTATCTAGTTAATTCTCAAATAGTTGATAGATTAATTTACTTATGTTTCGTTTCAATCCCTTAATTAAAACGTTTGACAAAAGTGGTAATTATAATAAAATATGTTGCAATGCCCGTTGTTTCATTGTCCGTGTTACACTACAGTACAGTTAGTATAATTAAGAGCATTTCATTGTATTTGGATTGTCTACTTAGGTAATCATTGCACTTCAAGCTCAGCGCATTCGGAAACTCGCCTTGTTAGGAACTCATCCTATAATTACCTTTTGAAATGTCTATAGAAAAACTGCTAGTAACGCTGTTCGAAATCAGCAACACTGCTTTGAGAAGTAGGCGCGTAGTTAATTTTAGATAGCATGTTATGAGAACAAATAGGTAAAAGATTTCTACAATACAATAAGTAATAAATTAGTAATGCTACCGGGTGTTCCCCTATACTTTAATAGCCTCAAATTTAACGAAACCTATGAACAAAATATGCTAGTCTTACGTTTTAGTGTGCATGACTTGTAAAAGTGGTAGCCTCGTGGGCAAGAACGCCCGCCTTGAACGTAAGGGGTGCAAGTTCAAATCCCAGGTTCGCACCTCTGAGATTATTTTCATGTGCAAATGTCATTTTCAACAATGATTACTACTTGCTGAACGGTGAAGGAAAACATCGTGAGGAAACCTGCACGTCTAGGCGTGTGAAGTTCACCAACCCGCACTGGGCCAGCGTGGTGGACTATGGCCCAAATCTCCCTCGCATTGAGGGGGAATGTGCCCGGTATAATGGCAATAGGCTCGCCCCCTATTACATTGGGACCAAATTACATCGGCGAAGTGTGGGCGCCCTACAGTGCACCTCTACCTACCCCTTCGGGGAATACAGGCGTGATGATGATGTATTTAGACTTGTAAAAGTTACCTAATTATATAGTTTTTCTTTTTTTATGAGATACGGAGGCAAACGAGCAGACGTTTCACCTGATGGTAAGTGATAGGCTCTACTAGATGCAGCGCTTAACGAAACTAGCATGAATATAACCGCCAGATATCTAACATGCTTGTATTACTATATAGTTGGCATCTTAAATGTCCGATAGGTGCGCAGCACATTATTTTTTTCGCAAACGTCCCTTGGCGTTATAGATAGTTATCTACTCATAGTAGAACTGGTGTTCGGCTGACCCGCGCGATTTATTATCACGCTCCATGTCCCCGCTTTACGTAATTTATTTACTTAGGTGCTTTATACCGGGCTTTGTAAGTTGGGATCAGATAGAATTAACTGCAGCCTGAGGCAAACTAACAAAGGCGAATGACGAAGGTATTTAGGGCGGCAACGTTCCGTAACAAACTCGAGTAAAGGAACCTAGGTAAATAGCAGTGCAGTTTGCTCTTTAATCTGAGAAGTATCTCCAGTAATATATAGGTAGGTAACCTACATAGTAAATAATTAAGTAGGTACCTATTCATTTTTTAAAATAATAGTTATGTATTACACCCGATATCCAAGGCCCTACAAAGGAACGATGGCTACATTTCAAAATCGCAGTTTTTGCAATGAGTTGAATGGTAACGAGTTCTGAAAATTGGCCTCCTTAAATCAGGAAGTATAGTTAGCTTAAGTACCTATATGTTTATGGTTAGCCTAACCTTATTGTAAACTTACTGTACCCACCTACGTGTAAACAGTCCACACTCGCTACTCCTAGGCAAGTACCAACATACCTACCTACTACTTTCTACCAATTTGTTACCGTCGTTTTACATTTTGTAAACCAGGCAGAAATCGGATGCAACAATGAAATCAAAAAGTTTTGCGTTCTTCTACCTACTCTCTTCCATTTACTGTTCAGTTACGGAACGATCACGTGTCTGTTACCGTGACTCTAAACCCACGTTTTCGGATCAAGTGAAGCTTTTGCGTATCGTTCAGAACTAAGTTTAACACAAAGAAGTGGGTACAGTACGCAAATTACGTATCGTAATTAATTCTCCGAATCGATTCTTTTTAGAATTTAGTGGGCATGAAAAATGACTGTTTTAATAAGACGTGTTGGTTACCTGGCCATCTTACTGCTTCATCTACATACTGCTTGTGGTTGAAACGTAGGTATGCTAATAGTTTCCTTAAACTATATACACTGAGTTCAGGCGTAACTAATTAGGTTATACGGAATCGCTCTACAGTTAAGCTTCACTCAAACCCAAACGATCAAACAAATTATCCAGACTCCGCAACTTTCTAATAAACTACGTAACGTTCGATTAGTGAATCAAGATAGACCTCTGCCAATACCACGATAACTCGGCAACGTGGAAATTGAAAATACCGGGTAGGTATCGATTTAGGTAAATGGCGATGCATTTTCCCTCTCTGAACGCGAAATCGATTCGATTGGGTGACACACTTTAGCGATACGTACCTATTTAGGTAGCCTACGCGTTATTTAACTAAGGTACGTACCTATGTGGCTTATTTGATCCATGTACTTACTTAGAGGTTTATTAGGGATCTAAAATACGAAGAAAAGCATTTGTACATTGACTCTCCCTATGATATACGTTATCGTGGGTAATTTATGCACCCAATTTATTTCGATAGCATAATCAAGCCTCTCGAAAACATACTTTTATCGAGGAGTCGACTTAAGCGACATTTTTTTAACTTTACAGGAGAGCATACTCATGTGACGCAGAAAAGTCCGCTGATTCCAAATATGCATAGAATCAATATCGCCCAAAAGTGTCGCTTATATGAAATAATCCCTCGATATAATTTATGATATAAATTAATTCGGAGGTGAAAATTAAATTATTTATCGTGAATGTTGTACAGAAGGGTTACAATTCAGTATTACAGTAAGCTACCTATCTGTATTGGTTAATAAGAATGACGATAATCGTCTAACAAAGAACTAACCTGTTGAATGGTTGGCTGTGAGCGTAGTACCTAGCCTCACCTCATTCCTTCTCGGTTGCCCCGGCCGTGCGGTCGCCAGTTACCGAACGTGAGCAGAACTCTTCAAGTTCTAACAATAGGCACTCACCTGACGCCACTCGTCCCTTAAATAAGTTCCCGTGTCTTACCTTGTATTTGATCTGAGATTTTTATTTCCAGGTACGCTTCACCCGGACAGAGAACAGAATCGTGTTGTGTTGGTTTTAAGTAATTAGTTGGAAAATGTCGTGTTTCGGTGGCGGTGTGTTGATCCCGGACTGACCGCGGACTGTGCAGTACGGGGTGTGGTGTGATGATGTGAGTGAAGTGCACCTCAGTGTGATATCGTCATCATGTTGCCCACAAATGTTATGTCCTTCATGAAAAAGGTAAGTGAATATTTTATTTAAAAAACATAGATCACCTGCACTACATATAAAGATAAGTTGCCTGATAACCTCTTGTGTGTACACCTAAATATACCTTTAAAACAGTGCAAGTAAAGATTGTAGAAAACCCGCTCAGGGCCCAACGTAGGTTCGAGGCCCGATTCGTACCTTTTTTATTTATTTGATGTTACGAATCTTTTTAACAGTATTATTTACATAGTTATACAAAAAGCAACACCCGTGGAACTCAGATCGTTGTTTTGATTTTATTGCCACTACGCCTTAATTAAAATTCCCTGTGGGGTTCTCGCTCTCTAAATTACGATATTTTAGCTTTTAACTCGGGTTAAACGAGAAAAATTGTTACCCCAGCCAGATAGAAGTAGGCCAGCCATTGTTATATAAGCTAAGTTTGGTTATTCTATTTGTAGGCCGCAACCTCTTCCTAAAGTTACGAAAGCTCGCCTCAAGTTAAACTAAAAAACATTTGAAAGTACCTTTGTAGCAATAGACATTTTACTAGTAGGTAGGTATGATATGGTTGAAATAAGTTAGTCCTTTGCACAAAATTATATAGATATGTCTACTACCAACGTATTTTAAGCCCTGTAAGAACTTTCAATTGACTAATAATATCTATTCATTTTCTTGTAATATAAATTGTATTTCAATTTCGTAACATAATCCTATTACTAGATTCATGAAAATGCAAAAATAAATATTTATTTTGAACTTGACGTATGCATAATCTGATGAAAAAGTAAGATTGCTCAGGATTTATTTCCATAATCCATTGCGGTATTTTATTTGGAAACATGGATCGCGCAGTCGGTCTAAAAATCCTTTATTAATATTAAACTGCGGTAGATAATTAGCATTATTATGCTCAAAGCAAATAAATTAAAGAACCTAATTAATTACACATTATTTGTTGATAGGTATGATGTTGCTAATTATGTGGTTTGAACCTTATCAACCAATCTGATCGGTACATATACACCTTGAGCCTGTTCTTTATGTTTACTATTATTGTACCTTCGAATTTGCATAACTTGTAAGTTTTAGCAGACTTTTCTTCTCTTGAAACATTTAAATGAATGCTTTATATAGACTATCCAAAAAAATTGCATCTTCAGCATGTGCAGATGGATTTACCACGTTGCACGTTGTACTTTTATATAACAACGGCGGACAAAGAGACTTTAATTCGGGGCATAGGTGCTGTCGCAGGTGTATACCGTTGCAACGCGCTCGGCTTTGCTCCGCAGCGCTTCAAGCGATGAATTAACGCTCCACCGAGTGGAAACGTCTTTCTATCCAAACAATATAGTTGGGATTCGACAACACATTTCTTTTTACACTGAATGTGTGTTTTAAATCTGTATGTTCAATTGTATTTGTTCAAATATGGTTGGTTGCGGCATATGACGTAAATATGATTTTTATGTTCAACGCATGTTACTTATTCATATACCCCTCTCGATTATCTTAGTTAAACTACCACCCACGAGTCGGAGTTAAACTACCACAAGTAGTCTTTCTTCCTGCTACTAAAAGTTACGACCAGTTTTAAATGGGTCCAGTCGTAAAAATATACGACTTCGAAATGGTCAAAGGAAGAAAGCTATAAAATGTATTCTACAATTATTTTAAAACTATTCTCAAGAGCAAAGGTGACAATTTAGGAATTTTAACTGTTAATATAACTACGCCTCACCACTAGCTATGTTTAGATAGGTATACAGTTTTCGTAGCAGCGACGTAGCAATTATCGTAGCAAACAGTGGAACTATTTGTAAACGCATACTGATGTAACGTAATTGCATGCAATCAATGCAAGTACAAAAAAGTGTTCAGAGAAAAACTGTAAGCGGGAAAAGTACTTTTTCCCTTTTTAACAAACATCCTGGCGATGGCGAGGGGCCGGAGTGCTCGGTCCAGTGAATGGGGCCCCACTGAGTAATGTCGCCCCACTTTGACAACTCTATCACACACCCAGTTGCATAAAGGTGCACCTCATCAAAGCGTGCATATTTAAGCGACTCTTTCACTAGGCGCGACTACTCTACCATTTTTTCGTCAAAAATACACAACGACTTTCAGATATTCATACCGACTTCATTCTTTCGACTTAACAAGTCAGCCGGCAAACATATTCTAGCTCGTAAACCAGCAGAGCCAGTGAGTATAAACCGCTGCTAGCTTTAAACTGCGTTGTAAAATTTAAATTGGTATATTTATTATAATAATATTATTCACGAATGAAATGAATCGCTTGAGTAATATGTTTACCGAAAGCTTGAACTTTTAGAACCAATTTCACTCGCTTTCTCAGAATAGAATGAAAACAAAAAAGAATGGAATGGTTCGCGTTGGCAAAGTAAATGTTTTATGGATTTTTATTCTTTTTAATGCTAATTTTTGTCTACCTTTCGTAGGTAAGCTAAGGTATGAAGAAGTCTTTAAAGACAGAAACCACAAACGAAGCCAGTTAATAACAAAGTTGGTAGGTAGGGGGTATTTTCCGCCAAGGCTACTCTTGTTTTTATGACACCGCTTTTTATACAAATACCTAAATGTCAAAATATATGATGGTATGGCTAGTATATCACACTGTAAGATTGTTTTTTTTTCTTCTAAATAATGGGTATAAAGAGTTTATACTACTGCAAATAGAATATTAGTTCAATCAGACTACCAGTATTCAATCCATAACAAAAATGAGCACCAAATATACTCGAGCCAGATATATCATTAACGAATATTTATCTATGAATTAGAAATTCGTGTCATTTGAAAATTAAAGATAAATCACCTGTACATTTGAATTACTGGAGGTCGCCCCGGCCTCCAATCTCCCAGAGGACAGCCGAGCATTGACAGGCCACGCGTGTATCCCAAATGATACTAAACATTAACTAATTCTCCTATAACGTGTAATCCAATCTATATTAACTATACGAGAGTAAGTATCTATATTGGTAATTGATATTCTACCCTTATCAAAATAACTTGTGACTCGTCGTCGCCATAATTTAACCATTAATCGTGGTGAATATTAAACTCGTCTGCCATCATATTTACATCGATCAAAATTAAAAAGTTACCTACGGTACTACAATATTTTGATTTATAGGTATATGTTATGCGTTTTTCATTATTTGGACAGAAACAAAATCAAAATCATTTTTTTTTATTCGTGTAGGCCAAAAAGCACTTACAAATAGTCAGATTCTTCTTAGGAAGCTAGTACAGTAAGGTGCGTCTACTCCCACTTACAATGAAGGGATTATTTTAAACCACAGATGGTTATAAAAATAATTGCTTTGGTATGATGCCTTCAACGCAGTATGGGAGAGTAGATGATAAGTCATTAAGAGGAAAATGGTTGGACCAGTCCTCGCAAGTAGAACCTTAACATTCACTTTATTTATTGTACATGCATTATTTGGTTTAAAAGCCAATTATTGGTATAATGCAGAACGTTAATGTAGGTAGTTACAGTACTGTGGATAAAAATATCCATTTAAAGAGCTACGACTACCAATAAATCTAAGCCCAGGTATTGATTTCATCTCGGCACGTGGCATTTCCGAGTAAATGTTAATTCAGGCTATTTTTGATTCGCGCCCGGCTCACCTTTCATTACGCGACCGGGTGACATTATTATACCTATTTTAACGCGAAATATCAGCTGCCTTATTTAGGAATAATGTATCTGCCTTGCTCTGATAGACATTCACTTTTTGCGGAATTTAGACATTCTTGATAAGAAAAAAATTCAATCCCCGAAAGCTAGTACAAAATGCCTTTGGTTGCTTCCCGTTCAGCTGACTTCTTTGAGAGGAGCATAGAAAAGTATGGGGACTTTGTTTTGTTTTAGATCTACTTTGATCAATAGAAATAAAACAGGATACTCAATCTTTTTTGTACAAAACAGCAATTTAATAGGACCTAATATACCTTACTAACATTGCAAATTTCTGATCTATGATTGAACTAGGCACGGACTATATTCACGTGTATGGCAAACTGAATAGAATCAAGTAACATTTCAATGCAGTCGCTTGATACGACGATCCATATACCTATTCAATACTGGCTACGGTCAACGTCATACAATGTATTGAGCCGGTATTCGGACATGAGCAGATAGGGAATAGGCATTGCAACTGTAGTATACCTACATTTCCGAAGCTTTGATGTCACCGCGGTAGTACGAAGCAAACATCCACGATACACCTACACAGAACGCGACGGCCAATCAAAAGGCAATTACACCGTCGTCTGGGTCAGATGGCTATCAATACCATCCAGTAAGTAATCAAACTACTTTGTTGATTGCCTAATTTCGACCGGCTATATAGGCGCATGCATTATGTATTTGAACGTTGAGTAGTTCCGTGCAATGTTGAACGATAGCGAACTACTGTGTAATTAATTCTGTTCGTTTTCAATTTGAGCGGAACTTCTTCCTGTTTGCAGCCGTGGACGTTTATAGAACCTTTCGACATTAAACGCAGTAATTGGCTCCAAATGTCATCTACTTATATGGAATTCATTTTGATAAGGGGTAGGGTAGGGGTATGGGTACTCATAAGGTCTTCTAAATGTCCGAATTACGAAGAATATTTATTTATAAACTCATTTCAAAATCACATCGAGTGGGTATCGTACTAAATTCAGTTGGCAAACAACAAAAAAACTGTATTATCACACTAGAAACAAATTAATGAAGTCATATATTCCAATTATATTTTTTAATAAAGTTAGGCTATTTATTTAATATTTAAGTAGATACGTATACCTACCTAGTGAGCTCAGACCTGTGAACACAGATCGCAGATAATGGTTTGATGCCAGCCGCAACACGTAGCGCGGTCAAATTATGCGATCCCCTCCCCTCACCAACGGCCGCCAGATGAAAGGCTTACAGTGGATACCCTCCCGACCTTGCCATTTAAGGCTTATAGCGAAATACTTGTGGATTCTTGCTTGATGTAACAAAAACTTAATGTGCAGCCATGTTATTAAAATATTTTTATATATTTATTTACTAAGGTATTTTTTAAGCTTGTGTTAGGTACAGTTACCATCATATATTATAACAGGATGAACAGAGTCCCAGACACCGGGACAATCTAAAATAAATATACCGCAGTGATACAAGGGTGTTTTAGATTGCAGCAGTACATGACAAGTATCGTTTTAAAACAATTTTAAGTTCAATTCAATGTCTAGTAGTGGCTACGCCGTAGCTCCATGCTACGCCCCTACGTCGTAGCGAGAAACTACTACGGCATAACCACTACAACACATTTTTCCGAAACAATCCTAATATTGGTTATTAAATATCGGGTGTTCAACTTTTGTACATGAATCTCATTACTAAGGATTAGTCGAGGAAATTAAATATGCCTGGCACAAACTTTTAAAATTAATATACGTTTAAGGGCTATCATGAGGAAGAGATAAGATTACAGCCAAGGGGTGCGAGGGAGCTTTTCGTTCGATAAGCGCTTAAATTAAGCTATTTGCTCGAAACGTACTACTTAAGTGAGTACTTAAGTGGGGTCTGATAAAAACTTTGACACGAAGGATTTCCGGGTCACGCCAGGGGATACATCCATCATAAATGTCGGGTTAGTTTCCATTTCCACGCTCTATGAAAAAGTGACTTACGAACGTGACTAAAATTAATCACGGAATAAAATATCGTGGGAACAGTTTTTTACATTCACTAAAGTTAGCGATAATTTCTGTCCAAATAAGATAAGTCTTAATAAGTCCAAATAGTGAAACATAACAAATCTGTTATTACAATTGAAGATTCTACTACCAACATACGGTCTATACATTATCATTATTTTGGAATATTGGTGATAGGTTTTCTGTTTTATGTGACCTTTATTTATTATAAGGTCAACCTTCGACTAAAAGCGGACTAGTTAGCCAATAAAATAAAGTTCTAGAAATATTAAAACCTAAGTAAAATATTCTTTTGAAACGCTGTTCAAAATTACGTAAGGCGTTTCTTTGGGCGCAGTCGTGACGTCTCAATTAATCTTATTCAGCAATAAATGCCACAGTATTTGTAACGCTTCCCGGCGAGTGGCTACCTTCGTAAACTTTTCTTGAGTAATGAGGGCTGTTAGGGCTTCGATCGCTCTAAAAATGTACGGCTCAGCGAGCAATTGCGCCAACTTGAACCTTCACAAATCTTCTGAGTTGGATAGTTGGTGTAGATAGCGACCTAGCTTCGTCGCATTTGACAAATCTCACGTCCATAATAGTGAGCTCAGTGACTATATCCAGGCCTTAATATACGCCCAAAAGTTTTATATTGTTGGGTTAGTCTGATTTAAGTAAGGTTAGTTTCTAGTGCCCCAAAATAAAATGTATTATTTAAGAACACTTAGAAATGTACGTTACAATTAATGTACTTTATACTTATCATAACCAACAGTACCTAACCATTTACAGAAATTATTGATCTCATTAATATAATACCTAAACCTACATAAAGTTAACGTATAGATTATACACATACAAATTAGTTGCATTGGTATCGTGGTTACGTGGATAAAGCGAGCGCTCGGCTTTGGGATAAGAGTGGATTCAGACCAAGACGCGCGTCGCGCTGATGCTATATCTTAAGATCGGAGCGATACGGATAATATTTGAATACTCGGAGTTTATCGAAGACTGATGAAAGCTTGCGAGAAAAGTTTAGACCATGTCTAACGTAATTAATTGAGTACGGGAGGATTTCAACACAGCAGCCAGTCATGTTAAAAAGCCGAAATGGTTTGTAGAAATACACAGACGAGAGTGTGTCCATTAATTCTAATTAGTCTAACATTTCAAAGAAAAAAGGTAGGTATGTAATAATATAAATAAATATTAATTCGTAGAAAAAGCTAGTAGAATTTACTGTAAAAGGTACAAAATGCCGATCCTGTCCGTATGAAGTGGATCCTGCATTCTAATTGGTATATATTCAACATGTAAATATGTACATACATACCATCTATTGTATTCGTCGTCGCTGGTGGGAACATACAGCATTACGGAATACGGCATGCGCCCTGAAGTGTGAAGAGGATTAGAATGGATTCAGACCAAGACTTAAGCCCAGATTTATTCGCGTGTAACTCACGCAGCCTCCGCTTGAACTACCTTAGTGTGATTCCTAAAGGACCTTCCCTAATTTTCCTTAATCCATGTACTTTTGCCGATACGTATTTATAGTAATGAAATAAAAACAATAATCAATGTGGTAAGTAAATCAATGGTTTAGTTTTAATCTATTTTATCAAAACGTATAAGAATTCATAGCTTTCTGAACTACAACATAAGAAAGGTAAATAATTGTTGTCTTACGAACATTGTGTTTGAAATCGGAAAAATATATAGGAAGATAAAATGAAAGCAACTGAATTTAGAGCAACACATTTTCTTATTTGCTATCGAAAATATAAATAGGGAAACCTAAGACAAAAATAATCGGGTTGTTTGGTAGTGACGCGTAATTACATTCCTTTGTGGTGTACGGCACGCGCGGGCGGCAGCCCCTTACTCGGCGGCACGTGGACACTGACTCGCCCATTATTCCACCACCATTGGGACCCACGCATGACCCGTACCGAATAAGTATAATTCACCATCCACCTTTTAATTAATCTACGTCTACCAAATAAGGAAAACTGGTAATGACAATACACGTGTTTCAAGCAGTAAGTTTTGCACAGTGATAAAATAACAATTATCCTATCCTAAATATTTGCAGAAGTTGAACAACGAATTAGGAAAGGTTGGTTCCAGGGTGATGATAAAGTTAAGGCTTACACCTGCCATTTGCCAACAGCAATTAGAGTTGTAATGTCAATAGCGGGTTGAGGCAACAAGTGGGTCAACCAGGGCAACTTCCTCTCCCCCCACCCCTCCCCGCACACCCGCGCGCAATTCTACCCCTGCACCTAATAGTAGGTCATGAACAAGCTGTGTTCATGACCCATTTTATCTCCAAAATCTCCGATGAAGTCAATCGAACTGGACGACTGTTTGCAAAATTTTATATTATTACTCCGGAGTATAGTAGGTAGAGATAAATAAATTTAAAAGTAAATGTAAATTAGTGGAATTGCAATGACCTGACGTTTATTTAAATTGATATTATGTGAGTAACAAAACAATGAATCTAGACACGCGGTAGTGTGTCAAGCCAAGTTCAAGCTGGCGAGCAGCACCGTGTGTGTAATATTACACGAACCATTTGGAGCCACTTTAGACCCCCTCACAACTCAAAAACTATTTTACATAAACATGTCAAATTTGGTTTATATATTGATAATACTTGCGAGACACATATGTGCTCCAAATTTCATAAACACACCTCAAATGGTTCTTTAGACATAAACATACTGTACTTTATTTTAGTTTCAATCTAAATCTTTACTTTCAATCCAAAGCCAAATGGACAAAAATAAAAATAATAGCCTACATTATTATTACTGGGACTATTCGTTGTATGTAATTCCTTGAGTAACGGTTGGTTGGGTCCGTTGGGATCCTCGAATCCTAACTTCAAAGTTAGCTACGGACTAACCCTCGCTTAAGGGCTCTCAAAGAAGTATTTAGGGAGTTGAATACTAAAAAATGTTGATATATTTAATTCTAATAAATATTTATCTATATACCTATACCTAGTAATCATATCAAATAATGACTTACAATTTATTAATTTACCACCATTTTGCTCCTCAATCTTTAATTTAATATCGGTTGTGGAGAATTAAAAGAGAGGCCTTTGCTTAAGAGTGGGACACGAAAATATGCTTATAAAACAGTTTTAAATCCCAAAACGAATGAGATCGATTTGGCTTATTACACGATTAAACTGGAAGTAGTTATGGGGTTACTGGCACGGCCGGCTCACAAGGTTCAATATCGAGGAAGCTGAGGTCAGTCGCGGTCGGAAGAGCCTGCACGCGCTCCCCGAGGAAGGACTGCCACGGCTGTTGGTCCAACTCATCTAATATTCATGAACATTGTGTAATGAACCTCTTGTTCCCCGACGTGCCTGACCCAATATCAGATGATATTTATTTTTTATATTGACTAACTGTGCTCGGGCGTTTAACTCCTTCAAAATGTATTACTTATGACACTCAGGAGCGTATTTATCAGGAAATTCGGGAAGTAATAAGTTTTTTTATAATCAGATCAGTAGCATTTCAACATACAAAAAAAATATTCTCAAGATTTTAATGATATTTCATTCCATCTACATTCCACCATATCCACAATATCATTTTACACTACAAAAGAGTTTTACAGTGTACTGTGTACCTATAAATGTATTATTTTAAAAACCTGAACAAAGCAGACGTGTTTTCATAGACTTGTAACATCATATATGAACAACTCTTTGAGTATCCCATTTCAAGCAACGAATCGCTTAAACTAGTATTAACTAGTAAAATACTAAAGAAAATTGTAATCGTAAAGACACGAATCATGGTCGCCCATTAAAATTTTATGCGGTCGTTCAGTATAAGTTAAAAGGCTATTTTGAAAATCGTTTCTATTCCTAAGCGCCTTTTCATTCTTGTAATGTATTTAAATAAAATTATAAGTAAGGTATTTGCGAGATTGCGTAAGTAGGTAATAACTATACGTTTATTATAATGCCTTATATCAATGTATGTATCTATGTGCGTAGGTATTAATGCTCAGAAAATATTCTTACTCTCGCATTTATCATTGCAGGTCTCCATTTAATAACTAGTTCACATTGTTTCACATGTGATACAGATCGTACAGCATTTACGCTGCACCTTCAAAAGGAATTTATAAAGCCTTACTTAACAACCCTTATTTATTATTCTTTGATATTTTAAGAGCAACTTTTCAATTAGCCTGAAGCCTTTTAATGTTTCTCGGAAGGTTGTCGAGGCGTCTATCTATATACATACATACAAATAAATAAAATTGGAGTGTCTGTTTGTAATATCAAAATAACACTTTTTTACCAAATGCGTATGAAAGTATATACGATACCTATAATGAAAACGCAATTTTAAAATTTTTTCTCTGTCTGTCTGTTTGTTTGAGGTAAACTTCTAAACGGCTGAACCGATTTCAATGGGACTTTCACTGACAGATAGCTGACGTTCCAAGGCGTAACTTAGGCTACTTTAATTTTAGAAAAAGCATTAGGGTTCCGCAGGAAAAACATAATACCCATATTTCCGGGTAATCTCCGTAAAGTCCACGCGGGCGAAGTCGCGGGCACAGCTAGTATAAAATATATGCTTGCTTATTAAAATAGGTTCAATATTGATTCAATAATAGCAGTTCGGCAATAGTTTAACAAGGTGTCGTATCTGTATATTTAGGTCCGAGTCCTGAACATCCTGCACTCAATGGGGCGAGTGAATAAACTAGACTTTTTTTCAAAATGTACTGTATATTAATACAAATAATATTAATAAAAATAGCAGTGGTAGCCGAGTGGTCGAACGCACGTCTTGCAAATCAAAGTGTGCAGGTTAAAACCCAGGCTCGCACCTCTGGGATCCATGTGCGAATCTCATTTTCATCCGAGATTATCACTTGCTATGAAACGGTGAAGGATAACATCGTGAGGAAACCTGCACGTCTGAGGGAACTTGTCTAGTTCTCGATAGATGTGTTAAGTCTGCTAACCCGCACTGGGCCAGCGTGGTGGACTATGGCCTGAAATCCCCCTCGCATTGAGGGGAGGCCCGTGCCCAGCAGTGGGACGTTAAAAGAGCTGTAGTAGTATTAATACAAATAAAGATTTCATTTCTGTGGTAAAAGCCACGCCTCCACGCGTAAAAATTTACTCGCGCTGTCAATGGCATTACGTTGAATAATGAACTTTTTCCATGAGTAAATACAGTCCGTTTTGGTATTGGCAAAAAATTCGATGACCCAGTGTGCCCAGTGTGGCTTTAATGTACTACACTAGTTATCGACGAGAAAGTTTGAGATGACTCTCGAGCGAAGCAATAAAAACGCTCCGCATTTGAGTTCGGGAGACGGCAATATTGATTTTCCCGTCTCTCATGTATTTCATTCTCCATCTGTTGCTCTCCATAAAATTTACGACAGTATTACCGAGTCGTAATTTTTGTATGAAGAGTTTTATCGCGACTCGGGTTCGCTCTCTGCGACATGGGGTTATCTTCGACTCCAGTGTTTTTATCGAGATCACAATTCTCTACGTATTTATTGATTTCCGTTTTGGCTATCTACTCGTGGCGAGTACTTAGCATTTTAATTCCTTAAAAAAACAGCGTTCTGCTCGTTACTAATATTCAAGTTTGCCCCTTGCAACGAAGCTAAATGCTTTGGTTTTACGTCAATGAAACCCAGGATGGGCATCGAACCTGAAACTATTGGGTACCGAGGAACTACTGAGCCATTGACGCTTCATATGTGAATGTATGACTAATAGTAGTTGGTTGTTATCAGATGGTAGCGACGGAGGATACGACGAGTACGGTATCCGGACACATCGAGTCGTCGGGGACGTTCGGCAAACTGCGCCAAACACTCTCCTCGTCACTGCTCACTGCCCAGGACAAAGGTAAGCTCGCCCACAAATATTAACTGAACTATATTTGACAGCACTACACATATTGTCGTCTCCCTCATACATTACGAATGTAAGAAAGACGGCAACACACTTAGTATAGTGTAGTTTAGTTCGTTGCCTACAGAATCGACATCATTTGCTATATACAGTTAAAATCAATCAATCTGGCAATCTAGCGCGGAGGACTTATGGATTACTGTCTGAGTTACCAAGACTATCGTTGGGGGATCTAGACACAATAACTTGTCGTCGTATTTAAATATTGGTACGATTTATCTGTGCGAGGAAAGTCAGGGTAATGCATTCTCGTCACAGTTATACAATTTCTGCAACAAACTTGTTTCAATTGTGAATGACAATCCCCTTGAGAAATTCATTGTATTAGGTGATTTTAACATGAGCTCGATCGAGTGGGAGATTTCCGACGATGGACTTCGTGCCACACACTTAACTAGCAATATTACCTCAAATTGTATTAATTCAATTAATTATTGTAATCTTGATCAATTCAATCATATTAAAAACATTTTCGGACGATTATTAGATCTTGTATTATCTAACATGTTTGTGTCGGTTTCTTCTAGTCTAGATCCACTGGTTCCCGAGGACCCACACCACAAAGCAATCGAAATTATGTCATCCCTCGCTCAACTTTATCCACTAAACTCACCCAAACGTACAATATATATCTACCAGCGGGCTGACCATGAAGCGATACGTTCTGAATTAGCAAAGTGTAATTGGGCAAGTCTCAATCAGGACACTGTAGATATGGCGGTAGATACGTTCTATGAGATTCTTTATAACATTAGGTATAAATTTGTACCTACGCGATTGTCAAAATCAGAAAAGTACCCTCCATGATATAGTTTGCCGTTGATAAAAATAATTAAATTTAAGATTTACGGTAACAAAACAGATGAACAAACCTTCAAATTGCTTCGTGACAGAGCTAAGCAGGTTGAAAGAGAATGTTATGATAACTATATTTCTACTATTGAAAATTCAATCGCGGTCAATCCAAAGGCGTTTTGGACATACATCAAAAATAAACATAACTCCTCGTCGTTTCCTGCGAATATGGTTTATCAAGGGCATTCCTGTCAGGACGGGCGTGAAATTAGCGAACTCTTTCTCAAGTACTTTCAATCAACGTTTTTGGATTGTGATTCAACTGGTTCTACTCCTAGTATGCAACGTGATTGTTCATGTTACGATAATAGTAATTGCTTTGGTGATATTGCATCTATGGAAGTCGATGTTGATGAAGTTTGCAAGCTATTGAAGGCTCTCGATGTTAATAAGTCTGCTGGACCTGATTTCTTACCAGCAATATTCCTGGCTAACTATGCAGAGGAACTATGTGTTCCCGTAACCATTCTTTATAAGAGATGTCTATTCGAAGGTGTCATGCCAGCAATATGGAAATCAGCTTTTGTTACACCAGTCCATAAGAAAGGTCCTAAAGACAACGTCGAAAATTATAGACCTATTTCAAAACTATGCCAACTTGCCAAAGTCCTGGAGAGAATTGTCTATAATCAAGTCTACAACAGTTTAAAACTTAGCTTCAGCAACCATCAACACGGATTCTTAAAAAACCGCTCCATTGTTACAAATTTGGTTACTTTTACTGACTTCATTACTGATCAAATGGATCATGGTAATCAAGTGGACGCAGTTTATACTGATTACACAAAAGCTTTCGATCGACTGGATCATAGATTATTATTGTCTAAACTTCAGGCCGCTGGCATTAGGGGTGATCTTTTCAGATGGTTCACATCATATGTCCGGAATAGGTCACAAGCAGTACTTAATGGATATACCTCTTCCTGGATTGCTGTTCCGTCAGGTGTTCCACAAGGATCTCTTTTAGGACCTCTTCTATTCGTTATTTTTATAAACGATATTCACCAATGCTTCACAAATTCTAATTACCTTCTCTTTGCGGATGATATGAAATTGTTTAGTGTGGTTAATAACATATCTGATGCTATTGCACTCCAGGAAGATTTGGTTAGGCTCGATGCCTATTGTCACCATAATAAACTTGATATTAATGTGTCCAAGTGCTTCTCTATAAGCTTCACTCGTAAATTACATCCATATAGTCATATCTATAAAATAAAATATACAAACTTGTCCATTCAACGAGAAGCAAAGAGACTTAGGAGTTATTGTTGACTCTAAATTACTTTACGAGAAGCATATTACAACTATAGTTAACAAGGCATCCCGAGCCCTCGGTTTTGTGATACGTATGTCTAGGTCGTTCAAACGTATGAAATCAATCAAAATTATTTTTTGTTCTTACGTCCGAAGCTACCTCGAGTATGCTAGCCAGGTTTGGAACCCTCGATATGAAATATATAAAGCAAAGATTGAGCGGATCCAAAGAAAATTTACACGATTTCTCACTTACAAATTTAAAATTCCCAAAATTGAATATGAACAGCGTTGTACTAAATTTCACCTCCCCTCGCTCTCCCTTCGTCGAAATATTGCAGATATAATACTATTCCCTCGCATTGAGGGGAGGCCCGTGCCCAGCAGTGGGACATTAAAAAGGGCTGTAGTTATTATTATATAATACTATTATTAAAACTAATGAGAGGCATGGTCGATTGCCCTAATCTGCTAAGAAAAGTTGATCTAAAAGTACCTTTACGTTTGCCACGGAATAATACCTACAAACCATTTAGCGTACCCAGTGTCCACACCAACTTCAGACAGAATAGTTTCCTCATTAGAGCAACTACAGCCTTTAATAGTGCCAATAATGCTAACCTGGATATATTTAATGAAAGTATCAATAGTGTTAAAAAAAAATTACTGAATAAGGGCTCATTGAATGCATGTTTAGAAACAACCTAACAGCCAATATAATATTAAGTAGGTACTTACTTAATCACAACGAGTAACCATGTACTCCTATACTAATTGTTTATAATAGCTTTCTATATGCGGTAGCTTGTTACTGGCATGTAATATCTCATATTGTTATTACTTAGTGTTAATGCTGTAAGCTATCCAAATAAAATAAAATAAAATAAAAAATTCAATTGTGGATTGTTTTCTTTATAAATTTTGGGATTAAACTCTTTGGTTGGCTGTAGATGGGTACTGAAATTTATAGTATAATCAATCGCATTTCCCATTCATAAGTTTTCTACAATGCCGCTGTTAATGGGTCAAACTTTCTACAAATTTGGGGGTCTCTGATAGAAGTTATCATCGGTAAGTTACTATCCAGAACAGCCACTTCCAATTTACAAGTTCGTCATTGCTTTATTATGTTTAATAAACTACTATCGAAAAGGTACACTTTGTTTGACATGTTAACATTGTTGCGGCTTATGGCAATATTAATAACTCTAGAGGTAAATAAATTGTTAACTTCACGAGAATTTACATAATTGTGGGCGAAACTTACCTAATAACTGAACTATGATGTTCAAAACGTTGGAAAATTCGCACCATTTGAGCTACTTAACTGTCATCGTATAAGTACATATACTGTATAGAGAGCAACACAACTTAATACGAGTTAGCTATTCATTTACATAAAAACAAAATAACAATGCTGCTCCGTTAAATCTAAAATTCTGGACTGAATAAGAACATCAGTCAATTCTTTATTTTTGTTTACACACATCCTAATATTAGTCGATAGTAAAGACACAGCAGTAAATAAATGTTTTCTTGACCAATTAAAATACATAACGTTAAACATTAGACATTGTTTTATTACACATTTATTTTGTTTGGAATACTCAAGTGAATGCCTAATAATTATAAACACATGACCCTGTTTTTTATCAATAAGTCAATATTTGCTATATCACATTATACTTAGTTACAAATCAAAAAAAATATTGAGTCACCTCTTGCCTCAACAAACGTACCTATCGAACTGATAACTAGCGCTCACTAAGCGGATATTTTGAGAAGTTATAAATGTTATTTAATATGTAATTATTTCCTTAGCGAACATGCCTGGGCATTCGGTACCTATTGTATAAGCATGCTCTGACTGCACATTGGGATGTTGTGATTGATGTAAAGCGAGCCCATGGGGCATTCCTAACAACCGAGGCGGCGGAAAATCAACATTCCGGTCCCGTGCCTTTGGGTCCCGAGGCGTATCCTATCGCGCGGTATCTCTCATCCCGAAACAATATCCATTCATTATTCAGACAAAAAAAGGATCTGTTTATCGAAGCCAGTGGGGAAAGTATTACTATCCTATGATCCCAAACCGATTCAAGTTTTAGAGCAACAAATTCCATATATATCTATTATCTAAATAAAAATTCCTGTACGCAGATATTTTTTTGTCAAAGAATAATACATACGATAATACATAACCATATTTATTTACAAAAGATACATGGTTTGTAATATACTTGTAATATTGTCTATTATCTGTTAAAAAAAGAATTGGGAATAAATAATAATTCTATAAGAAAAACATACTCATCGCAAATGATAGCGCGAGTAGGTACATCAATGCTGGTATTGGATAATAATCCATTTGAATTGTGTAGGATTGACTGGTTTCTATCATACGATCTGTCAACGAATCGTTGCAAATAGGGTGTTTATCAGTAGAAAGATAGTCAACTCTTTATTGTTTAACTTCACAAAGTAATACAAATTACGTAGACGATACATATTTAAAGTGTTACAATGGGCGGCCTTATCACTCAAAGTGATCTCTACCAGGCAGACTATGGATAGAGATGTCTTCTTCTCATTCGTTTCGCTCTTGACAGAGCGGTCGTGGTCACGTCGAGGCATCCACGTCGGTGGCAGGGGCGGACACAGCTCTCCGAACGATCTTGCGCCATCGCTGTTTGTTAGCAGACTGTCTCGCGCAGTCAGACACACGGTTGCCCACTGCGGCCTTCACTTGGTCAGTCCAGCGCATAGGTGACCTGCCGCGCGATCTGGTTCCTTCTACCTTTCCCTGTACTACCAGCCGCTCTATGGAATCGCCATCTCGTCTGGAGACATGCCCAAAGTATCGTAGCATGCGCGATTGTACTATAGCCGACAGACGCTGCGTGATGCCGAGCTCCCGGAGTATGAACACGTTGGTGCGGAATTCCGTCCACGATATTTTGAGCATCTTCCTCCGGCACTTAACAAATAAATACTATACTGTATAGTAGTATATTTTGTAAACTGGACAAAAGCAAAATATTGCCCTGAATTACTTTAGATCGGACCACTGTTGTAAGATGTAGTAAATGTCACCAAGTATATGCCAATATATAAAATTGGAAACCCTCACATAATTAGGGCTCGTAATTAATGTGGGTCTCATCGTTATAGTGAGTGGAGATAAGCGTGCCATAACTTTCTATGTGCAAGTGATCGGGGCGAGTGCGTGGCGCTGTTTGCCTGGGTCCTTTATTACCCTTATTTACGTCGCTCTAGTACCGCAGCGATTAACTCGTTCCCATCTAAAACAAACAATTTTGTTATATTAAGGCACGAATAGACTTTTTTTAACCTCTCAGTCTCGTCATTTACTAAGTGGAGTATAAAGTCGATGTCGCAGGTGACCTTTATACTAAAGAATTCTGTGATCTAACGACATTAGGCCGTGAACGCAAGACGAAACCGTGTTAGGTATTTGAGCAGCATCTTGAGAAGTTCGCGATGGAATGCATGATCGTTTCTTAATATTCATAGCGAAATATCACGCTACGCGTCTCTCACAGGGCGCAGGGCAGCGCGCGGGAGGGGCGCGAGCTGGCACGCATTGTTAGTAGATTCCTGCTCGGAAGGTAGACACAAACTGCCGACTTATTTGAATTCCCATCGTTTCATTCCAATTCAATATTTCATAATAATGAACTGAATGTAATTTGAGTTTCAATGACTTTCGGTTCATTTGAAAGCCGCCGATATTAACAACTTGGGTCCGGACAACTATTCGGAACGAACGGGCTGTTCAGTTAGTTGCTATGGATATAATGGAATCTAGTTTGATTAAGTGTATTTTGATTTAGTCACGAAGCTCGGACCCAGACAGGGGGCGACGGAGGTCGTGGCCGAGCCAGCGCCGGCGCCGCCGCCCGCTCAACCGCCGCCTACCGCAGCACAAACTGCTAAAGCTGAACGGTATTTGTTTAACCTGTATTAAATTATGTACAAAGCAAATATTGTTTTTTTTTTTGAAGGACTTACGCTCTTGGCCGTGAGGTGGCCTTTACAGCTTTACCGGAGGAGTCAAGCAAACATTGTCTTATCATTAGAACGTTTCTAGTGAGGCTGGTAAAGCCCCATCGCGAGCTGGCGCATGCCGCGTCTGCCTGAAGGCACTGAAACCTGGTGAAGTGTTCCACACGTGCAATGGCTGCCAGCACCGGGTCTGCGAGGACTGCTCATCATACTCTAAACCGGCAAGCGATGAAGACGCGGTGAGAACGTTATCTCTTTGTGCCATCGGTGATCAAATTAGCTGACCTAGCAGCGAATGAGGTATCATTACAAGTATTCTGTTACAATGATTAGAGTTCATGGCGATGCTCGGTGTGTCGTCGTAAAGCGGCGCCTCGGCTGCCTCCATCGGCGCAGGACAGTACGGACTCCTTGCTGGACGTGCCGGTCCTCGAGGCCCTGCAGCGGCGGCACTCTGAGGCAAGGCTGGGCAGCGGCGGCGGCGGGGCCGGCCTAGCGCCACCCCGGTCCCCTGAGCTGCGCCGACATTCAGATGTATCACCCGCGTCCTTGAAGGAACTTGAGAAGGTAATGTTATTATATTGGTGCCAGATGGACAATTGATGCCCGATATATAGTGCTAGGTCAGAATAATTTAATTCATCTGATCGACACAAGGTCGTGACCCGAACAATAACCCGTTATAAGTAATTTACTAAAGTGGGTAAAGGTGCGTTGAATAAATGCGCACAGGGCTTTTAACTATAAACGAATATGAGTGTTTAACCACGCTGCCCGCGGCGGCAGTTGAAGGGCGGCGGCAGCAGCACGCCCACGGTGGAGTCTCGGCGGCCGAGCGCGGCGGCGCCCGCCCGCCGCCGTTCCATGCGCGCTCCGCGGCAGCGCTCCTGCGACGAGGACCAGCCGCAGTCGCCCGCGCACCAGCCCGCGCTCGCTGCACCACCGCCTATGTCCAGACGGTATGAAATAATTGATAATTACCTACACTTTATGTAGTTTTATTGTTTAGCTTAGCCGAGTAACAACAGTTTATTAACCCGGGTAATCAAACGCTTTGCAATAATAAACGTAGATCGTCAGCGGTGGACGTCGTAAGCGGTGTGACGTCCCGACGGGGGTCTTACCGGCCCAGTGACGAGACTGACTCTACGCCACAGATAGCCGCTGGTCTCAGCGTCGACGAGGACCGACCTATACGACGACGTGGTAGCCAGCTGTGAGTAGAAAATAAACGAACATAAAATACCACCGGTAACACCCACCAAGTTAAATAAGTTAAGTGCTAGAAGCAGAATGAGGCTACAAGTTAGATGATTAATTTACAATTTTCACACTTTATTAAAATAACTAACCTTGTTTCTGTTTCTAAGGTTTGCATAACGGAAAGAGTGCTATTTATTTATTGATCAATAAAGCCATGTTGTCATACTTGTTGTTGTATGTGGCACCCAGGCCGGACATAGCGGCGTTACAGCAACGGACGGGCGCGTTGAGCGCGATGGCGGCGCTCGCATCGCGCGGCGCGGACGCGGCGGCCGAGCCCGCCGCCGCGCCCGCAGCCGTCACGGTCTCGCCCGCCGCTAGACAGATGTCCGTCGACGCTGAAGCCATTAAGATTGTCATACACGATGTGGATGATCGCACACCCAGGCGGGTCACCTTACGTCGTGACCCCACTGACAAAGGTCATCGCTGTGAGTGACGCTTTTTAAATTAGTTACTTAGTTACCGACCACAAACACATCTATACGCTCAACAAACTAGAATAAATAAGGATAATGCAAAAAATAATGCTTGTTATTACTGGAAAAAATACTTATTTTCTAAATACGTACAATTAATCCTCTAAAATAAACTACTAAAGGCTATTAGTTTTTATTATGTTCCTGCCTACAACACATTAATCTTTCGTATTCTGTAAATATGGGTATTTAAATATTAAAAAAAAAAAAAACAGTCAGTAATTAAAACATGCATCGTTCGGTGAACAAAACTTTTTTAACATTGTTGGTGAAAATAATTAATTACAGCCCGCGGTTTTGGCATGCGTGTGGTGGGCGGCAAGCCGGACGCGAGCGGGCGCCGCGAGGCCATCATTGTGTGGACGGTGCCCGGGGGCGCCGCCGACCAGGCCGGCCTACAACAGGGAGATAAGGTAACACAAACACGACACTTTTCGTGTAAAACAAACAAGTGATTGACGAGGCGAGAGCTGTTTGAACTCGCCTTTATTGCCGTCGTAGTGTGACCTACCCGTGATAATTCGAGTGGAAGAGATACGTAAAATTTATGTTTGTGGCTGGTAACAGTGATTTAGGTCAAAGTAATTAATTATATACGCTTAAGCGCGTAACCCCCTCAATATTTATAGTAATTTATATTTACAAAATTATTTTGGTGTAAAAATTATACATATAATTTTCACTTTTCACACATTTTTAATTACAATATTTCAATAAATTTGGACATTTTATTGTACTGTTCAAAGTTATCAAATCTAAAGCGAGTCTTCCATTTATTTATTTAAATATATTATCAATTCAATACCTACTATCTATGAGACCTAAAAACAGTTTACTAAGTGTTCTTTGCTCTATGTAAAATATTTGTATGTTCTCATCAACCACTCAATGAAGTGATACCATTACCTATATTACATTAACATAGTCGCTCGATTATCTTGAACTTATAGTAGATCACTTGATATATGTAAATGGAAAAGACAGGACACCTTTTATCTTTGAATAGCCTAATATAGGACCCTAATATATACCTTTTGTAGGACCGTGATACACTCAGAGGGAGTATGGATAATGTTGTTATAATTTGTCACTGAGTTTCCATTAAAACGTGTGGAGGTGCTGGAATGGGGCGGGGTGCCGCTGATCGAGCGCAGTTTTGAAGAGGTGTGTGCAGTGTTGGAGCGCGGCGGTGACAGCGTGGAGCTGCTGGTGGAGCCCGCCCCGCAGCTCGACGACCCGCCGCCGCCACCCTCGCAGACGCCGATGCACCACCACGCGCTATACGGTATGTACCACTTAAAAATATAAATAAATGAATGTCCCGGAAATGAGATCCTTAGTTCGTCAATTAATGGAGGTGTTATACTAAGTTAGTTAAGTTAATCACGAAAGTTAAGCCACTAAATCGTTTTAAAATATAAAATCTAAAGTAATCTACGTATAGTGATTTGAGAAATAAATGTTTATTGTAATTAAAAGTCGGCAATTATATGGTAATCAAAATAAAACGTAAAAACAACTTCATTCAGTTATTCAACAGGGTTTTAATATTAGTTGAAGGCTACATAAGATCTCGATTATCCTAAAAATTAACATGTAATGAAAACACATTGTCGGCTTAATGAAGCCATAAAAAAACAAAAAGTATTATTATCACCCCACCAATACTAATTTAACGAAAACGGATATGCCACATTATATCTTTCGCTTTCTCACTGAATTTCACTTGCCGCACTTCTAACGTGGTGATTGTATGTACATAGAGCGTAGCGTGATCTTTAGGTCTGTGTGCAAACATTATTTCTATTTGTATAACTCTACACTCTACTATTTTCACTTAAACTTTTATCTTAACTGTTCTAGCACAAAATTATTTCACTTCCTGTCTCGCTCTGCATAGTCACTTCTCAAGTCTTCTCTTCTATCTTACGGTATCTCTGAACTATTTTATTCTCACTCTGTCTATTGCTGTATATATGCAAAATAAACGATCTCTCGGTGATGGTACATTAACTTGTGTTTTGGTTCGCAGAACCGGATACTGACAAATCGCCATCGTCGCCGACTCGACGGAAATTGCCGAAAACCCCGGTATAATATCCATACATAGGCTTTAATTGTAACAATATGTGTTGTGAACCCATGAGACATTGAGCGGGACCGCTCCCTCCTTCATAAACTATAGTAGAGACTGTCACTTGGTGCCTACTCCTCTGCGCTTTTCGGATCATTCATTGAGTGTGGTCTTCAACGATCATTGTATACCTACTACGCCGTTAATCGATCATCACGATACACGCCAATTTGTTTTTACCATTAGCTTCTAGCAAAACTACATAATGATGATCCATTAATTGGAATCGTAAATGAAACTCATTAATCGTTTATTGAAGATGAGCTTCAGAGACGAACTAACGATAGACTCAAACTGTCAAACATCAGACTACCTATTGTTCATAATCATGTTCGTGTAACGGGAGTTAGTCTGTGTTCCTTTTTAACATGAAACGAGATTCAAAGGCGCAGCCGTCACTATGCGAATCCCACCGCTCGTTCCATGTGACTGAGGTCACGCGACGCGTTCACTGCAGCTCTGACGCCGGTCGAGTTTGTCCAAACTGAACCCACAGGCAACGAGCCACTGTAACGTACCGTAGGAGAGCCTTGCCTCTCGGTTCGGCGAGGGCGCGGGAGCAAGGGCGGAGCGCAGGGGCCGGTCTCCACTGATCCGCTGTGATACTGTAGCACTAATCAGTCGAACATCTTCCACGTTAGTCTAGTTGTAAGAGATTAGTGTTTCTATTTACGACCGTAGATTTACATTAACTTTGTTAACCTTTACTATTTAGAGAAAGGGATGCTCTGTTTGTTTACTGGAAATATTTATACACCTACGTATATTTTTAAATTTATTTGTTATCTATATTTGTTATACGTTATCGTTTATATGATGATTATCCTAAGTGAAGCGTGTGAAAAAATACTACCCACTTATTTTCAGATTTTTATTTTTTCTATCACCCGACCAATTTCATAATGTCGCCATCGGCACCGGGCGGAATTAGGGAACGATCGGCAATTATACAAAAAAAGATGAAAATCATAATGATATGTAAGTGTAGACAGAGGCTATACAGTTTTAGTGTTCGATGGTAGATTAGGGGACTCGTCCCGATAAAGACTATCATCTATAGGCCACCGTGGATGACTAGAGTTCATTGTCTACGGTCAGTACAAAAAATAATGACGTAGTGATATTAGAATTTGCCGCCGCTTACAGCTTAGCCAATGACAACAATGATATACGTACGTGGTAGATAATACGGCACAGATAGATCACCCTATACACCGCAAACAACGAAGAAATACAAGTAACACAGTAAGTTAGTGACAATGGGATGGTAGAGACGGCAGCGAGGAGGCGAGCACCTCTACGCCGCCTCGGAGCCCCGGCGGGGACGCCGCTGCCCGCCGCCCGGACGAGGCTGCACCGTTTGTACCGTCTCATATCTAGCGCATCGAGTGTCTGTTACCGAGTCTTGCTGTTGACTTAGTTTAGTGTGATGCCGCACTTGTACCGAGAGAGACGCTCGCAGCGACTAATCTCGTTAGGAGCTTCGACCGGTGGCAGCACGGAACACCGCACTGGAACACCTTGAGCGACAGGCGCGCACCGACGCTTCTGTTATGTGATGACGACACTAACAGCGACACGATGTACATAAACGCTCCGCTCTATATTGTAGTTGATTGTTACGGCCCATTACTGACCGGTTGAGGAATGCATGAAATCACACGATGTCGATATGTGCATATTGGACTAGTACAAAGCACCGTATAAACGTGAGCCGCTGTATGTGACACGAGTGTTGGTACTGACGATGTGGTTTTATTGGATACCGAAATGTTTATACCAGCGCCCATTACGTTTTGTTGTTACGGTGAAATTATACGTGTGTATAACGCTTGAAAGACTTTATAAGTTTATTAGGTAAATGAAATTACCTCATATTGTCAATGTGAATGAATACGCCGATGCAATTCATGCCATCATGCCCTGCGGTAGAACCATTACATACCTCAAGATATTACATAATATATTTTGATAACGATCTCCAAAGTAAGTTCCATTTTCGTCTCGTGGCTATTATCAAATTTAGACCAAGAACACTTTAAGTGTTATGGACTAATAACGTAGAGAAAATGAAGCTGTTCCTATGCTTTATTAGTTTTATGATACCGAGTTAGATTATCATTGAGTAAAATGTAATCTGTATATTTTTTAATATAACATTATTGTTACTTAGATCAAAAGGTACAGCGTATTTAAAACTAATAAATCTCTATACAACTTTACAGTGTATAGTTGAAAGTTGCCACAGCTAGCTCCCTGACTCCTCAAAAGCTTGCACTAACAATTTTAGATAACAATGTAGGTTTAGGCTGATGAATAAACACATACCTCTAGAGTATGTTCATATGAATACTTTGTTCCGACTCCAAATGTAGGTACATGCAGCTTGTGAGACCGGTATCAGCATGATACAGCTTCCTGCATGGCGGATGAGAGCATCCGGTTTTATTCATTACTTTGTGTTTGATAGAAATGCCTCAGCCCGACGCATGTTACTTTAAAGTAAATAATGTTTTGAAATGAATTTAACAGATTATATTATGAGTACCAACCGTGATATGATTGCATTGCTATAAATTGCACAGAATGGATAAGAATTAAACGAATTTCTCAAAGATATAGATCGAATAGCTGATGGTTGCTGCATGTTACTTGATAAAGTAAATGCATTCCCCAAAGGGCAAAACTGATTTAGATTTTGCAATCTTATGAAAATATTTGTTATAATTTTCGTTTATGCCTTAAGACATCACCTTGTTTGTTTCGTAGAGATGTGTGACTCGAGTTGTATAAACCATGTGACTTCGATATATCATTATATAATAAATATGGAGAGTTATTAACTACCTCGCACAAAACAGATAAAAGCTCTAGTCACATTGTAGTACAACTTTATTTTGGGGGATGTGGGTTTACAAGTGTGCATTGTGTTAGGAGCAGGAGCGCGCGGAGCGAGCGCGCGAAAGGCCGCCGGGGCGCGCGCAGCTGCAGGTGTGGTTCGAGAGCGAGCTGCGCAAGCTCGTGGTCGTCCTAATCGCGGCGGACGACCTGCCCTCCAGGGACCACACCTTGGGATACGGCGACGAGCCCGAGGCATTCGCTAGAATACGCCTCTTGCCATCACTGTAAATATACCATTACACCATCAGATATACCAAACTTATGAATAGTCAGAGTGAAGATTTACTTTGTTCAGTTAGTTTCCGGGTTTTTCTTTGTATACTGTCATTAAAGAAAAAACTCGGAAGCTGCTAAAAGATTTCAGCATTCCAATGTGACCATTACGCCATAAGTAATTCTTTTAGCAGTTTTATGCAACTTTATTCTGTGTATGCAGTGAGAGCTGCCCGCCCGTGGAGACGGACCCGGCGTCGGCCTCGTGCAGCCCAGTGTGGAATGCAACACTCAGCTTCGGCGGGCTCACGGCGGACCTGCTGGCGGGCCGGGCGCTGGAACTCACGCTATGGGACGCATGTCCCGGCATCGACCCAGTCTTGGTTGGAGAATGTACCGTAAGTCAGAAAATACTACTTACTTTACACCTATATTACATTCCGTTATTGCAATCCTTTTTATTAGTTTCCCAAACCAAAGATGTTTTGGATTGTGATTTAAACGTTCCGTCCTTATCTGTTTCTATCTCTTCAAATAACATTTGTTTTGTGTCCTAGATGGAGATAGAGAAAGCATTCGCTGAAGAACGCGCCGTATGGTGGACACTGGAAGAACGCGGAACGCGCTCGGCAAACGCTTCACCACGAGGGTCGCTCACTGGAGCGCGCGCGTTACGCCGCGGGGACTTCGCCTCCCAGAGATCCGTGTCAGGTGATAAAAGTTCGTTCATACATAAAAAATTACTATCCATATAAGAGTAAAACTTATTTAAAATAGAGTCCGTTTATGTTAATAATAAGCCGACAACAGCGCTACCTACCGGGTTTAACGATAGCTCAATAAGTACAAAAAAAGCATCAAAATCCGTCAAACCGTTTTACGATATGAAGAATTACGATATTTTATAAATAAAGACCATGATAAAAGTGTTAATTTTTTGCGTCATAGAAGCATGCTAGCGATAATGAAATTCGTAACTTCATGAATAACATTTTAAGATGACGTGGATTCGATCGGCGAGTGTGCGTCGTTGCTCCACCCAGACCACGCGTGGGTGGGTGGCTCCCGCCGCGGCTCGTCGCAGTCCGAGACCCTGGAGGTGGAGGTGTACCAGCTCGGAAAAGACTTCTCCCGCTCCTTGCCTGGCTCGCGCCGTTCCTCATTCCAGCAACAAGAGAAGGGTAAAGTTGTCTAAGCTCACAAAATCTATTAAAATCGACAACATTTCTGCCACCGCAAGTGTGAAGCTATCTTATGGAGGGCTAAGGTAAGTGGGTGGTAGATGTGTCAGCATCAGGTGCGGTTGTAGAGGGTGGCGGTGGCGGCGAGCCGACTCCGGGCGGCGTGCGGCGCAACGAGCGGCGCCGGTCTTCGTGCGTGCGCCGCGACCCCGACGACATCCTGCGCTCGCTGCGCGCGGTGAAGGGCGAGCTCGGCAGGACCCTCTCGCTCTCCGGCTCCACAGCCAGGCGTAAGTCATCCCACCGATGGTGCCACCTACTCCATACACACTTAATACATAATCCTTCACGCCTTTACCAACCATACTTACTTTTATCGTGGAGCCGATCACTTTAATATTACGAATGTTCTGTGACGATGTTTATCTTCAATTAATTACTACCTATAGGAGAAGCCTTGTGTAAGATGAATGTTGATTAAACTTGAAGTAAATTTTAAAAAAATGTATGTACCCTACAACATCGCTATTCATTATCTTTTATTTAATTTTATTTAACACTATTTATTTTATCAATAATCACGACCCACTTCGGCTTCATGCCTTTGAGCACCCCTGTTAAATAATACTAAAAAGTATTCCGATCACAGAAATATGAACCACATGCCCCGTCCGACCCCCACTGTACACCACAGCAACCACTAGGCTATGCGAACATTGAGGGTAGTACTGATCTGTACTCTGTTGTGCTTGTTTGGTCAGCAGCGACGGACCGTTAGCACCTCGGTAAGCGACTGCTCGTCCGTGCCGGCGCCCGCGCGTGCTCCCGTACAGGGTTTGTCCGTGCGCGGTGTCGGTGTACGCGATCCCTTGTGACGTCCGACGGCCGCCAGTCCCCGCCACCGACGCCGCCGCTCGCCGCCGCCGCTCGGCGCCGCTCGTGCCGCCCCGCTTGCGGCCGCAGCCAACGGGGCGGCGCGCGCGGCGACGAGCGCGGCGGCCGCGCGCCGGCGTGGCCCGCGGGGCAGTAGTAGCATGGGTCATACATCGCTTGCGCGGCGGCCGTGCGCACGCACCGTTGAATGTGGCTGCGCCCGACGCTTCTCATCACTTCACTGTGTCTGTTCTGTATTGTCCCGACGCATGCCCGGCCGCGGGCAATCACGCTCACTTCATCTATCTGTTTTCCGTCTGTTCGGCTACCAGTCTGCGTTCATCTCGATGGCGACGCGTCACCTAAGATGTTTGACTACATTACCTCTGCGAATGATACTCATTATTACGATCCGCATACTATTAGATTTCTTGTAAATAATTATTATCCTATTCTTAGGCCGTAGTTCGTTATGACGTTTTATTCGATACGTTTCATTTTAATGAGTCGAGTAGGGAATGTAGATACTCGTACCTACCCGAAGCGTAGGACGCGGTCGCGCATGACGTAGTGAACTCACGTGGCTCGCCAGCCAGCGGTGGCATGAGCTGTTCCAACTCCACAAGTCGCAAATTTCCTTACAATCAATACCTAAATGGCTGCTCATAACACGGAATGCTTACCATAATAAGTTGGAGAACGCTTCAGACAACTATTAGTAATTCGACTCCACTCTTGGCTGCACACGATTAAACGCTTTCTCTTCCATTTATGTGTTTAGGAAACCATAAGATTCGACTCTATGTTAACAAGAACTGTATACATTGGCACGAAGCTGTTTGACGTGCTTATTTTTTGTAAATGTTTATTTTTCATAATTTTAAGTGTTCTATTGAATGGTTTAATATCGTTTCGTAATATAATTTCGTTATTTTTACATGTTTTTAAGTATTAAGAACATAGAACGATATGTTTCACCCAGAGTCCCGCGCAATTTACGTTAGCCATAATGGTATCGAATAAAAGCCCTTACGGTACGGGCGATACCTGGTTCAGCTGCACCCTTTGTTCAACTGAGCGTCTTAAGCGCTCGCCTAGACTTGATATTTAACAATCGTCTAGTTGGAAAAATACAATAACTCTGACGGACAATATTTGAAGAATTTTGTACTAAATAATAAAATGAATTGTTTCTCCAATATTGAGTTATCGTATTTATCGTAGTTAAAACTATACGTGGCGTGTGTTAGTGTGTGTCACGTATGTGTGCAGGCACGGCGACGGGTCGCAAGGGCAGCATGTGGGCGGCGGTGCCGGCAGCGGCGGCGTGCGACGCGCTGGGCGGCGAGGAGGACGCCGGTACCGTGCCGCTGGGGCCGGGCCAGCTGCCACCCAGGAGCGCCATGCTACCGCCGCTGCACGCGGAAATCAATCTTAGCATCATCATGGTCAAGGGACAATTGGAGCTCGAGGTTCCAATTATTCACCACCTGTAACTCTACCACGTTTTGACACAAAGAATCTTCGTAAAATATTAACATAGCTATTGTTACACATATATTTTACATATATAGTGTAACATATATTTTACGAAAACCTGCGTTAGATAAGAGCAAGACTCATTGCAGTGTTAACGTTCAGTGATATTTTTTTGGCTACCTACTGTGTTATATTTCTATTGAGTTCGACTTACACTTGTTTTTTTTTCATGTATCGTTTTTGCATATCCGCCAGGTATCGCATGCGCGTCGCGTGTATGGCGTAAACGGCGAAGTTCCCGATTCGTACGTCAAGTGCTACTTGCGCGACGGCGACAAGTGGCTGCACAAGCGCAAAACGCGCGTCATCCGACGCACCACCGAGCCGCACTTCAAGCAGACGCTCAAGTATCAGGTATAGAATATTATTGTACACCGATATGTACCATGCTTGCATAGCTTCTGCAATTTGCTAACGAAAATATAAACATATTATTGAAACAGATTATTACAGATTATTGAATAAAACTTTTATTGATTATATTCAAAAACCTTAATCTTATGAATAAGCTAATTAACTTTAAAAAAAAACATTTATGGCTGGTTATTTAGAACGCATAAACAAAAGTAGCTTCTATTAAACTAAACAAAAAATCAACATGAAAGAAAACGTTCATATGTTAACTTACCTATAATTCAATTACAATCACAGCACCAGTTTTGGCTGTTTTTTTAGAAAAAAAAATCTATTTCGGGAAATCATGTACCTAACATAATTTCTCGAGTTCTCGACTTTTCTCGAGCTTGATTTCCCGGAAACAAAGGCAAACGATTTCCCGGGAATTCCCGGCTCGAGAATTCCCGGGAATGAACCCTAGCCTGGATAGTATTAAATTATTATTTTTTTAATTAAATTTATTTAATCTATTACCCTCATTAGTTATTTAAAAAAAAATTACACTAGTCAAAAGAATATACCCAACAGAATTTAAAACGTAAAAGTTGCCTACTTATACCACTGCGCAACTATGGGGTTGCCAGATATAAACAGGTGGGTAAATGTTATTTAAATACCCTCATCAGTTTGTAATTTTTGGTACAAAGAATGTGTATATTTGTCGTTGTATTAAGTGGCAACCATAATCTAGATCAACTTTTTAATAAGGCAACCTAATACAGTTAAATTAAGAATAAAATAAGCTTTTATTTGAAATTTTTTTCTACTAAATAACTGATGAGGGTATATAAATAACATTTACTCACCTGTTTATGCCTGACAACCCCATAGTTGCGCAGTAGTAAAAGTAGGCAACTTTTACGTTTTCAATTCTGTTGGGTATATTCTTTTGACAAGTGTAATTTTTTTTAAAATAACAAATGATGGAAGTAGATTAAATAAATTTAATCATTTAATACTATCCGGGCGCAATTTAACTAGGCAACCTATTTGCAATGTGTCAATGTGAATATTATCTATCATTTATTTCTTATCACTAATAAATAACAGATGAGGGTATATATTTCTTAGACCGTATCTTAGACTATCACCCTTGGCCGTCCCGTCAACTGAGCTTGTTATATACTATAAATGCTTGCGATAATATCGCGTAATGTGAACGCCATGCTATGCTATACTATATAGCATCCTTCTTTGCTATACACAATGCTTTGCACAATAGTATAGCGTAGTCTGAAACCCGCTTTAAGATTTGCGTTGAAAATGTATTGTTCTATAAATAGTTTAATATTTATCATACACACATTATGACTAGTTTTTACGTATTGCATGTAGAGTTCATGTTGGCAGGCAAGCGAGGCCCTCGGCCGCTCGCTTGTAGTGATGCTGTGGCAGCGGTGCGGCGGGTTCGAGCACAACCTCGCGCTCGGCGGCGCGGAGATCTCGCTGGAGAAGCTGACTCTACCCCAGCGTACGTACGGCTGGTATCCGCTCTACCCGGCCACCTCCTTCGCCGCCGACGAGTCACCCGACTGATCGAGAGAGCCGTCGCCGGAGCGCCGCGATGACTACTAGCGCACCCACGACGGCTCACTGACGTCCCCAATAACGATGATCAATCATTTTCCGTGCGTTCTACCGTCACCCACAATATGCCCCTGGACTCAGTTACCATGTGTTGTATATATATCGGTGTTATCTTTATTAACTCTGCCGCTTTTTGTTGTTCCATCAAACATATCCTCTAGAATTATATCGTCGTTTTGGGTTTCAAATCGATTAAATAATATATTAATGTACTTAAACGTAATTGCATAGTCCTCCAGGGCAGGCCCCTCGGGGATTCAGGACAACACCATTTTAGACTGTAGTTTAAAGGAGCTTAATGTATAAGAATGCTTCAATTTTGTTAAATGTGTTTATGTCCAATGAAACCGCTTAACGATCGCTCAAGGCGCATGGACGCCGGGACAGTCGATCATTACCATCGCAGCTCAAAAAAATATAGACTCTTTTTAAAGGCGACTTCAATGTTTGTGGGTTATATTTATATAGATACAATGTATTGTAGCGAATTTATGTTGACTGTATAATAGTCGTATGTGCGTGTATTCAAATGTAATTCAAATTTATTAGGTGGTGAAACCAAATCGTAGAGCATTTTATGTGAAGTACAATAGACTATTATAAGATACTCATGTCTACTCTAAAATTTACATTTTTCTATATTCTTCATAACTTTTAGAGATCCATTTTAACATAACTTTTATAAAGATTCTTGTTTCATTATCGTATTTATTTCAAGGTCTCGTAATAGTTCTCATGTATTCTAGTTTCGGTGTTAGGACCTTTGGATATTAAATTATCTGCTAAGTATCTTACTTAGTCACGTACCAACTGTACTGCATAGAACTTGTAATATACGTCATCAAATAACCCCAACTTCGACACTTTGCCTTATATTATTAATACATTTCTAAAGATATTCTAGTGAGTAAGAGCGTCTAGATACTATTCTTCCAAGGTTGTGCTTTAGTGAATTTTCCAAAGTATACCAACCCACTGATCGACAATTGTCTATATGCCGATACGGTACATAACGAACTATGTTTCTTTGTGTCTTATGTCACAAATCTTACTTTGTAAATATTATGAAATTCATTTCTAAATCTACGCACAACTTTTTGTGATAGGGTTTATATTAATCTTTTACATTACCTACCTAGTATGAAACAAATGTACACATTTCTGACAAATACTTTGATATCATCAATTTCCGAACTTTAATATAAATATTAGGTGCATGTTTAGATCACATATATTAGTTTTAGACCAAATATTCTTGCAGTATATTCATGTGATCTATTTATAATAAGATATCATTAATATCCAAGATATTACAGTCATTAAATACATGACAACATATACACCTAACTATTTCGGTAGTTGATGAACAATATAATTAAGTAGACAAACGTACATTTACGAGATTAATTACATTTCAATAATTGGTGTTAGTAACAATCTACATATCCCAGCGAGGTTATCGATGTAATATATCTTGTCAAAATCTGTGTTCTTCCATTGCTATCATAACTTAGTGGCTCATCTGACAATACTCGACTTGCTTACTTCGGACACTTAACGATATCGATAGTTAGTATAGTTTACGACAGTGATAGAGATTGATTGGTTCAGATATGAACTGATTGGTTCAAACCAAGCAAGCTGTTACCGATTTGATGCAAGTAAATGCAGATTAACGAAACATGTCGTTAGCGTCGTGTATGCTCGTTTGGACATGATTACTATCTAGTAGTCAGAGAGACTCGGTTAGTAGCTGCAAGTCGCTGAGACAAGAGTAGAGTGCGTGTTTTCGTTTAATCGTAGTTGTACATTTCCCAAGAGAGAGAAATATTTATTAGACATCTATATATTCACCTATATTAAAATATATATTTAAAATACTCTAATGATTCGTAACGCCTAAAGTATTTATCAGGTGTTAGCTATATATTTTTACACTATAATTTTTGTATTCGGTTCAGTTGGAACGATAAAATAAACATAATTATTTATAAAATATATATATTAAACTAGAATCTATATTTAAATGAGAACGATAATATTCCATCTATTCTGACAAATTGTCGGGATCAACTAACTAACAAAAACTACTTACGCTTATTATCTTGATATTTAGAATAAAACAAATCAATATTCTTACGTATGTGAACAAGTGTATAGACATAATCTAGTATAATTATGTGCCTCGATGACCCCCGATACTACCTGGTAGGCCCGCGTGCCGCCACTCACTTTCCGAACTGATACTGTAGCATGCAGCGACCAAGTGCGCTTCGCTCGCCTGCAGTTCACGGCGGGATCGTAGTTATCACATTCTATCTTCATATCTAAATTTTATAACGGTAGAACATTCAAAATTGAATAGTTATTACAAGATGCAAGAAGTTAGATCCCTCATTTTAACTTTCATGACGTCCCAACGTGTTATATGGTATCGGATTGTAACAACGTAACTTTTCTTAAGTGTTAGTTATATCTATTGTTTCTTCCTATTATAGACACCTTCATTTATATATTTCGTTTCTCGACTTTAATACTGAAAATTTAAAACCAGTGCACATTTTTGTAAATTACTAATAATGTCAGCCACACTTACGTAATATGTTACATACTATTTTATTCTATTGTCATAATATTTCAAGTATACTTCATAAATATAACAATTCGGGATTTTTAATTGTTCAGTATTAATCTCGGGAACAGAACTATACAAATCATAGTACGTAACAAATATGTGTGTCAAAGTACATTATTAAATAAATGTGATAACAAATGAGTTTATTATAGCGAATATAAACGACAATTTATGGTGTTTTATTCATTTTATTCAGATGAATATCCTTAATTGTATGATAAAGGTCGAATACATTGAAAACATTAATAAAGTGCATTTATATGTGATGGTAATCAGCTGGTCCGCACCAAGCCTCGATGTGTTGCAGCAACACGCTCGCCGCGCCGCCGCCGCGCGCCGCGCTCACTAGCCGCGACCACCACTCGCGGTTGGCACAACGCCCTTGCGGATATAATACATAATCTAACGCTATCTAGAATCAAGTCTCACAGACAAAGGCTTTGTTAACATTGCAAATAAGACTATTCTACGTAGCCCAAAGTCATATTTGCAAACTGGTATCTTTTGTTGCTCTTGGTCGAAATATTGTACACAATTTCCCATGCGGCTCGACTCGTTATGAATAGAAATAAAAATAACACTAATTAATTACAAGCCAAGTCATTTACAGAAAAATTTTTTTTGTTTCATGAAATATTCTATATTTACAATTTTGCTGTTCACAAACTACGACATACCTAAATGAGTCAACACTAAAAATATTGCTATTCCGCTCATTTACATTTTTTCTCTCTTCTCTCATTTACATTTCAATAAGTATCCTAATTTTGAAAAACCGGCCAAGTGTGAGTTGGACTCACGCACAAAGGGTTCCGTACCATTATCTATAAAAACGAGCAAAAAAATCACGTTTGTTGTATGGGAGAACCCCTTTAATATTTATTTTATTCTGTTTTTAGTATTTGTTGTTATAGCAGCAAATAATCTGTGAAAATTTCAATTGCCTAACTATCACGGTTCATGAGATACAGCCTGGTGACAGACGGACGGACGGACAGCGAAGTCTTAGTAATAGGGTTCCCGTTTTACCCTTTGGGTACGGTACCCTAAAAAAGGACTCAAACCAGCTGCAATGAAATTTTGTGTTACAAAAGTGTTCTACAGTGCCATTGTTAATAACAATTTGGAGATAAGTTTATTAGATTAACAATATTTGACTAACATAAGTAATATCAAGTGACATACCATTCGAGAAGGTGACAAGTCTTGCGCCTAGCGGATACCCGGTCAGCACGCAGCAAGCCTCCGACTCACCGACACTGGGAGCGTACACGCCGCGACTGTCTACTGGTAAAGTCTGAAATATAAATATAATCTATCTATACTATAATATAATAATATTATAAAGAGGAAAGATTTATATTTTCGTAAGTATCGAATAAACTTAAAAACTACTGGACCGATTTCAAAAAATCTTTCACCGTTAGAAAGCTACATTATCACTGAGTAGCATAGGCAATATTATAAACCCTTGCAAAGCCGGGACGGGCCGCGATAATTAATATAGTATTATTATTTGATCCACTTAGATTAACGAAAGTTCCAAAAAACAATTATTTCAACGAAAAGCCAAGCTTATATAGCGTACTAGCTGTGCCCGCGGCTTCGCACGCGAGGGGTTTACCTGGAAAATTGGGTATTATGTTTTTCCGCGGAACCCTATTTTTCTAAAATTAAATTAGCCTAAATTACGCTTTGGAACATCTACTATCTCCCAGTGAAAGTCCCATCAAATTCAGCTTAGCCGTTCAGAAGTTTACCTGAAATAAACGAATAGTTACCGGATAAGTCGAAGTCGAAAACAAATGTTTTTCAGATATCTGATATTTTCGGATATTTTTTTGGATATACTATCGTTATGTTTACGGTTTTCTGATAGTAACGGATAAATGTTTTCAGATATCCGATAGTTTCAGATTTTTTTCGGATATCCGATATTTTTGGATATTTTTTCGGATAGCCGATATTTTCGGATATTTGTTTTTGATAGTAACGGTTACGGATTTTTAATTGTTTTCGAATTTCTGATAATTATACGGCACCGGGTAATATAACTTAAGTATCCGGTATCCGGCCGGATACCGAATAACTATCCAGTATCCGGCCGGATACTGAATAACTATCCGATAGTGTAAAACAAGGCCGGATACGCCGGAATCCTACCGGATATCGGTTTCATCTGAAATCGAAGTCCAAGTCCAAGTTTAAATCGAAGTCGAATATGGATAAATGTTTTTCGGATATCCGATTTTTATTCGGTAATCAGATTTTTTCCGATTTTTTTTGGTTATCCTATAAATATATTCACGGATTTTTTTACGGATGTCTGTTAGTGACGGATAAATATATTTCGGATATTGTTTTGGATATCCGATATTTTTTTGGATATTCTCTAGTTATGTTTACGGTTTTATACTGATTTCTGATAGCAACGGATAAAAGTTTTCAGATTTAGACGCTCAATATAAGGCGTCGCGACGCTCTCTATGAGTCGTCGCGACGCTCTCTATGAGTCTCGTGACGTTCATTATAAATATTTGTTTTCGGCTTTAAATATTTACTTTATTATGGCTGTTATGAGGTGATAATCTATAGTATAAAAATGAATCGCTGAATGTGTTGCTAAGCGCAAATCTCGAGTGCAGCTGAACCGATTTCGCTAATTCTATTTTTAGAATATTTCTTGAGGTACGAGGATGGTTCTTGAGGAGAGAATATTTAAAAAAAATGCTTAAAATAGTCTAAAAACAACACTTTTCTATACTCCCATACAAAAGATTCGTAATAATACTTAAATGTCAATTTGAACTTTAATACCATAAGATAAAGTTTAAGTGTTAGTGGAGAGGAAGTTCCAGGAAAAACAATTGAGTGACGTTAGTATCGTATGTCAATCGATATTTATATAGAAAGATTTGTGTTTTTGTTTTTTGTATGTAACGAAATAACTTAAAAACTACAGGACCGATTTCAAAAAATATTTTGCCGTTAATAAGCTATAATTTTACTGAGTAACATATGCTATATAGAAACCCGTGCGAAGCCGGCACGGGCCGCTAGTACTTTTATATTTTTAACGATTATTGTCACTAAAAATCGTGTAAAAATAAATATTTTTAACAAAAACAAAAACCGACTTCATAAACCTACGTGCACTAAAAAGCTACAAATAACCTTCTAATGCATTACATTTGGAGTCTTTGCCAATTCATGTGTGTATTTGCCTAGTCTGGCGTAGATTGGCACCTACTCCAAATCTAATGAATTATAAGGTTATTTGTAGCTTTTAAGTGCACCTAGGTTTTTGAGAACGGTTTTTGTTTTTTGTTAAAAATATTTAAATTGTTTTTTACGTTATAAATTATTATGTTCAAATACTTTTAATATTTTTTCGAGTTCAATCAAATTTTAGATTCAGTAGTTATCATGTTATTGTTACACATTGTTCGAATTTTACGGATTTTACTACTTTTATTTTTAGCTAAAAAAAATATATTTAATCTGTGAAGATTTGTTAATAGCACGGGACTACATACTTATATCTTAATATATTAATACTATTTGTCTGTAAATTTTCCTAAGAATAAATAAAAAAAAAATACTTATAAAATATACCATATTTATTATAGTGTAGGGATTAAAGGTTAAATAAACATGAAAATTCCTTACCATTTCAAATTTCGAACTCTACGTCCCGATGAGGCTGTGGCCTAAGAGTGCATAACCTCTTTAAGCTTAGAAACCTTCGGATGAGGTACTAATAAAGTACGGTGACTTTCGAGACATTGCAATTTTAAAGAGTATTTGCTTATGTTTTTAAGTGAGTTCAACCTTTTTTTAATAAAATCGGATTGAGTTTTCAAACGTGTCAAAATAAAAAGTAATTTAAATCAAAAGCACTGAGGAGTATTTATATCAACTTCGAAGCAAATCACCGCCAAATTAACTTTCTACCCCGCTTTAACCCCGTTAGGAGATGAATTTCAATAAAATACGAAACACATCTTCCTTCAATTCTGTTAAAAAGGTTTATGCAAAACTTGAAGTTGATTTGATCACGGAATCACGTTGTCCCATACAAACTTTGTCCCCCTTTTTCACCCCCTTAGGGGTAGAATTTCGGAAAATGCGTTCTTAGTGGATGCCTACGTCATACAAAGAACACACCCTCCAAGTTTCAGGTCTCTACGGTCACGGGTTAAGGCTGTGCGTTGTTCCGTCAGTCATTCAGGACAAAGCCTTTAATATATATAGATTTACCTGTTCCACCGCTTGGTCCATAGAGACGGCGAGCACCCACTCGCGCGCATCATCCAAAGCCGCACCGCGAACACAACCACTTTCCAACAACAGAGGCGTGCGGGACCAGTCTGTACACTCTACGAATGAAAAACGTTAACAAAAAGCCCATACCAACAAACTTAAAATTACCTGATGTCTTTTTTTTTTCAAAAAGCATTATTTTGTGTTTTTTTTATATAATTTAGTTTACCGAAGTCAGTATAATCCAATAAATTTGCGGAGTCGTCGTCGGCGGCCTCGGCGAGGTCGAGGCAGCGGTTCAGCAACACGAACGCCTCGCGTGCGCCTGCGCCGCCTTCCGCGCGCACTGCGCTACCGCATGCGAAGTACGCTGAGACATGAAACATCACAAAATGTTGGATATGATTTATGTTTATTTACTCGCTACTTCAATTTTGTAAACTACGACTAAATGTTACTCTGTAGTGCTACGGTTATCGTAGCAATACACGTCAACAAAATGTAGCTTTTGCTACGTCTCTAGTGCCACGCTTTTGGTACCAATAGACGTAGCTCTCGCTACAAAACTTGTAGCAATTTATTACAAGTTTTCGTAGCCGCGTAGTACGGAATTCCAAGTCTGTTTTACTAGGAATTTTCTTACCAACATCTGCGACAATAATGTCAGTGTAACGAGGTAACGCTCTCGCGGCCTTTGAAGCTATTTGAGGTACGTGGAGCGCCATCAGTAATGTGGCGGCCTGAAAAAAATTAAACTAAATAAACAAAAAAAGGATCCTCTTGGTATAAGATTAAAATAAACTTAACGACTAACCTGTAAAGCTCTGCTATCAGCACCGGCTACCGACATCACAGAGACAGCATCTTTCAGCGCCGTCAGCGCTTTAGGAGCTGTAGACACTCGGACCAAAATTTCGGAACAAATAGCTTTGGATAAGTTCGCATCGTTGCTGTACGATATATCTACGGCGTCTGAAGAGTTGAGATATTGCCGTAGCGTGTCTAGAACTTGAGCGAGAGCTTCGGGAATATCCTCGCTTTCGATGTCGATGCCTTCCATTCGCTATAGGAACATTCCAAAATATAAAGTAAATTCAATTTATAATATTGACTAGATTACTCGTTTTTAAAATAGGGTTTATAGCTACTTTAACTATAAATATTATAACATGAGTTTGAGATAAAAATAAATTGTAGCGATAGGTATCTAAACTTTTCCGAACATACCACAGTGTGTGACATTCATATCATATTATAATGCATATTATATATATACTGGTCAGTAACGTCAGTCATTTGAACGGTGGTCAGTATTAGTCAGGTTTTGCTGAAAATAAGTCAGTCCAGTCAGTATTACACTCGGAAAAACGAATTTTCGTGTAAAATGTCTATGTCTTCAAAGAGTTCCATACACACGCTCCTTTTACTACAGATATTTTTCTTCATGCCTGACTGTAGGACTCAATACTTCAAAACCGCTATGGGAGTGGCAGGCTTGCAAATATTCATCAATTTTAGTTATTCGAATATAATTTTTTAATGTTCCGTACCTTAAAAGGAAAATAGAAACCCTCACGTTGTCCATCTATCTGTTTGCAAGCGACACTTATTTTACGGCGTCGCGATGCTCACTATAAGCTTTTACTTTAGCTGAAAGTATAAGCTTATTTAGCTTATACTTTCAGCTTTTATAAAATAACGAAGGTCTGACCGTCGCTGGCTCTTGCTCTATATTGACACATAATTTGTTTTGGTATTGGCAAAAGAAATACGCGTGTCTTGGACGCCCCTGTGTGTGTGGGGCTTTATAGTGGCATTATATATGGGACACTTTTTTTCCATAAAATATCTGTTATGGATTTGGAGATGGATTTAAATTTCAGTCAATTTTGGGGTTTCCCTTTAAAATTAGGTCAGTATTTTCGAGTCTGACAGTCAGTAAAATCAGTATTTTTGACCATACAATCTGTTTCGTACCCGCCCGTGCCCCTGCCCGTACCATATATTGCAATACGGACTATATTGGAATCATTGGTACGAGGAATCCCCTTTTAAACTAAAATAAACTAGAGATTGATTATGATTGTTTGTAGTTCTACCTATAACCAATGCGCTACCTCAAATTCGACTCTAGTTTCAGCCCTGTTTGCATCCTCATTCAAACGGAGTGATATACCTTTTTCGGCGGCCTTTCTCTTATTATTATATTGTTAATAATATACAGTTGTAAAACAAATATATGAAGACGATTTTAAAACCTTTTCATTCAAAGATAGTCTGGAAAAGTGTTCAACACTACAGTATATTTATTTTTCGTTTATTTCAATGTTATTCTCAAAGGCAACGTAAAATAATTTATTTACCTAGCACTTACGTTAAAAATACATTTTTTTCATATGCTACGACCGGACCGAAACGCGACCTCAACTTATCGATGTGTGTCGTCGAGTGCAGTAACAAGGTGCGTACCGGATGGGTCTTGAAGAGATGGGCGGCGTAGCGCAGCGCGTAGTGCGGCGCGCGCGCGCCCGCCAGCGCCAGGCAGCGCGCCCACTGCCCGCCGCGCGACAGCCGCTCCAGCGCCGCGCCCTCCGCGCCCTCCGCGCCCTCCGCGCCTTCCGACACTTCCGACACGTGCGGACCGACCTCCGCATCCGTCTCTTCCGCTTCGTATTCCGCCGACGTACCTTTTATTTCAGAAGTGTATATTATGGTAATGAAAACGATAAAGATAATATTATTATTATTTTTTTGACAATAAGCCGTTTTTGTTTTACAATACCAAAACGAATTGTATAGACACATAGAAAATATTCATCCTTTAACGAAAAGGCGAACGAATTTTGATACGGGTGGGGCATGGCTTACACAGAGTTAATTTTGGTATTGGGAAAAATTAGACGCGCGAATTTCGACACCCCAGTGTGGCCTTATTATGATTATTGTTTAATAGATCACGGTGTGACAGGGGTTGTTACCTGGCATCTCTTCATCGTCGGCGGCGTAACCCTCCGTGAGAGCCGCCCGCAGTTGCTCCCCGATTACATTTTGACCGATAGCGGCAAATCTGTACACGTAACGCACCCGTACAGATACCGCCTAAGATGCAGATTTTATTAATTCGCTACTTTTTTACAAACACCTTTTTTATTCACCATTATCATCATCTATACAAATAAATATACCTACTTGAAGTGTCTGTTTGTAATATTGAAATAACACCTTTTTACCAAATGCATATGAAAGTATAAACGATAACAATAACGAGAATGCAATACTAATTTTTTTGGCTGTCCATTTGTTACGGGTAAACTTCCAAATGGCTTAACCGGACTTTTGACAGGACTTTCACTGGCAGATTGTTTATGGTCCAAGCAGTAACTCAGGCTACTTTTATTTTGGAAAAAGAAATAAGATTCCGCGGGAAGAACATAATACTATTTTTTTCTCCCCCTAAAGTCCTCGCGAACGGAAGCTAGTTAGTTATATAATTCGAGGGTAGGATTTTCAAAATGAAATCTTGGCTCATGTCAGTAGTAAGGTTATCCTCTGTGGGGTAGGGGATCACCTCTCGGCCAGCATGTCTGCGGCGGCTCGTCGGCGGGCGTCGTGCAGATGGTCCCTGGCGAGCCGCGCGGCCCGCAGCGCCGCCCGCTCGGCCAGCCGCGCCGCGCCGCCGCCCGCGCCCGCCGCGCTCGCCGCGCACAGCAGCCGCACCGCCTCCCACCTATATATACCACACTTCTACTCAACATACACACTTCACGACCTCATCGACTATATTGCTTTCAATGGCATACCGAATCGAATGTCTAACGAAAGATAAGGTTATGAAAAACCAAAAAGGAAGGAAAATAAAGAAAAAAACTTGTCTATATTCAAATTTTCTAATACTAGCGGCCCGTTTCTAATATAGCCTATGTTACTCAGTGATAATATAGCTTTCTAACGGCAAAATAATTTTTGTAATCGGTACTAGACCGATTTTTTTAGTTAATTCATTACATACAAAAATACAAATCTTTGCTCTTTATATAATAATACATATTAGTATAGAAGTATAGATATACATATACGAATAAAATTGAAGTGTCTGTTTGTAATGAAATAATAACAGTTTTATACTTAATGCTTATGAAAGTAGTAGGTAGGTACCGGTAAGTAATTACCGTACCTATAACAAAACAACATTTAAAAAAAAGTCAGTCTGTCTGTATAAGTGTCTATTTGTTCCGGGTAATAGCGGCCCATCCACTAACGTTCATACCTTCTGACTTGTCCCGTTGTGCAAACTGTACGGAAAAGCGACGGGATAAAATAAAACCGTTGAAGCCACTAATTAAACCACAATCCTACGTTATTTCCCCTGACTTTATCACCACACGCCAGTCCGACAGGAAAAACAATCCTTCAGTGACCATACACTTGTTTAGGTACATTCCTGTCAGTTTGCATCTTGTCAGTCATACCGAGGGATTGCGTGTCTGTAGATGGTTATAATCCTATTGTTTAATGAAGATTGTTGTCATTTAAAAGGAATGCGCGTCATTTTGAATTATCTTTATGGATTTACAAAATGATAACAAACGAGCGCTCAATCACGCCGGACAAATAAACAGTCACTAACTCGATCACAGAGCGCGTCGCGTTCTTCGCGACGGGAGGGAATGCGGGATTTTAAGACCGTCATTCTTTCTCGCTCTTACAAATCCACTGGCGTTCATTCCGTAAGGGTTGTAGATTCCAGCAGGAATGAACGTTAGTGGATGGGCCGCTAATCTCTGGAAAGACAGAACTGATTTTGACAGTACTTTCACGGGCAGATAGCTGATGCTATAACGAGTAACTTAGGCTATTTTTTTTCTCAATTTCACTTATGACGACGTCGCATATAACAGATAGTTAAAAATAAGTAATACACTTAATTATTTAAAATCTGCAAATGAAAATATGGAAAACATCGTGAGGAAACCTGCACGTCTGAGGGAACTTGACTAGTTTTCGGTAGATGTGTGAAGCCTGCCAGCCCGCACTGGGCCAGCAGCGTGGTTGACTATGGCCCGAATCCCCCTCGCATTGTGGGGAGGCTCGTGCCCAGCAGTGGGACGTTTAAAGGGCTGTAGTAGTAAATGAAAATACTATCTATATATATAAAAATCAATGCCACTTTTCGTTGTAAGCTAACTCCTCCTAAACGGCTGCACCGATTTGAATGTTGTTTTTGTATGCGTTTGGGTGGCACCCTGGATGGTTTAGATTCACAATTGGACCCGGTAGGTGGCGCTGCTCACTAAAACTATCGTGCGTTCTGTGAACCTATTAAGTAAATTTGTAACTGAAGAATTATAGTCTAATACAGTGTACAAGTCTGTTTCCTTTATCTTACACTACCCACCGACGCCCACAGTAGAAAAGAGATTCGACAATGAGTGCCAATGATAATGCAAATCGCGGCCTCCCGGGTACGAAGTTCGCCCGGTCAGCTAGTTACACCATAAATACATGTATATAACAGTAGTAGTAATTAAAGTAAATGTGTGACCGACCAGTCGCCGGTGTCGGCGTGTTCGGCGGCGCGCTGCAGCAGGGCGGGCACCTCGCGCGGCACGGGCTCGCCGCCGCCGCTGTCCGGCAGGTACTCGCGGGCCACGCGCGACGCCTCCTCCCATAGCTCTGGAGGCAATTCTCGATTTTTGTCGTTTTTAACCGACTTCTAAGAGGAGGAGGTTCTCAATTCGACCCGTATGTTTTTTTTTTTATTTCGACATAATCGTTGGGTGACAGGAATAACTCATAACGAACAAAAAAAAACAATGCAGTAATTTGATTTTTTATAGTTTTTTTTATGTGATATAGTGATTTTTGATTCTAGGAATTCTGTAAAGTAATGATGATGATTCTTATAGATATTATGACTTTTTCCTTGGAAAGTGGTTGATATTTTAAGGTACTTAGTGTGAAAAACATATTTCCTATTTTTTTGTACTTAATGAGTTTTTCCTTTCACCCGACGATACATATGTCGAATTGAAGATAATGTCGACCGTGCGAGGATTGCCCCCTTGTAACCATGCGTCTCACACTATTACTGGACAAGCGAGTACAATGTCAATCTGCCGTCTTCTTCAACTTCTGAGTAGATGGAAGACGAAACGGGTTCACTATTAGGCCAGTCTTGGACTTTTCTAATATTTATAGTTATAAAGATAAATAGAAACAAATCTGCATTTGTGCCTGTAGCTCAAAATTGGGTTTACACACATAACGGCCTTTTGGGCATTGGGCAGCAGCAATGGCATGAGGTACCATCAATGATAGTATGGATACTCACCGAGTTCCTTGTAATGTTCCACGACCTCGCGCGGTCTGTTGGCTCGTATCATGAGCGCCTCGAACTGCGGCAGGTCGCCGCGCTCGGCCGCCGCCCGAGCGCCCTCCACCAGTATCTCTTCCACCTTTATTAAATACAAACGTCCTGTTCAAACCTTTACGCCAGTCTATACCCATATATAACACACAAAAATTGTTTCTAACTATGTCCGTTATAGACTTTGAAACCATCTAACCGATATGCCCCAAACCGGTTTCATTAGAAAAGCAATAATGCGAAGATGGTTGAGTGTGAGATTTTTCAATTTTTTTTGTTTTAAAGTACCTATATACCACTTATAGTTACTAAGTATAATATGACTTATTGTTAAACCAAATCATTAATCTTGCTATTTGTATTTTACATAAAAAAAACCTAATACCTTAAAAAACCTAATATCTGAAAACGAAACTACCCGTCACTAGCGGATAATTCGAAATAATTACTTATCCGTAACCGTTTCCAAAACTTGTATAATATTATCCTATATCGGTATCCGTATCCAGATCCCAAATTTCATATCCATAACATCCCTAACTCTTAGGTCTCAATAATAGTGGATAAAGTGTGTGTGTATTAGGGTCACCCGTGGTGTAGAGCAGGGGTCGCCAAATGGCGGACCGCGGTCCGCGTCCGGACCGCCGCCCCATTTTGTGCGGACCGCGAGAATAAAGCAACTTGCACTACATAGTACATACGTAATTTAATAAAAAAATATTATTATCTCATTAATATGTAAAAAATAACTTTGTTATTTCCGTAACCACTATTATATCAAGTTCGCGTCGCGATTCGGCTCGAAGCGCACGACTGCAACCGCATTTACTCGCACCTTAACCGGTATTGTCGTAGTCAGGGGTGCTTAATCCGCTGGGTCGCTTCGTTTATTAATTGTACGTGATTGTGAACTATACTTCTACTGACATGGCTTCGCTTTGTGGTCGGTGTAATGAAGATGTTGAAGACGGCGTTCAGTGTAGCGCATGCTCCAATTACTACCATTTTGCGTGTAGTGCAATCACGGAGCAAGGATATCGCAAACTTGGTGCAGAGCGCAAATCGCTGTGGAGATGTACTAACTGCAAGGCTTCTAGCAAGCCCGCAACCAAAATTGTTAGCTCACCAGTGTCACCACGGCCACTAAATCCTCTTACTCTTGAGAACATTATGGAAGAACTGAACAAGTTAAATATTAAACTTTCACCACTCCTTAATCTAGCCTCTGACATTCAGTCCATCAAGGAGGATATCGGTGAGCTCAAGATAACAACGAAAACGTTTCATGATCAGCTCGTCAAGTTAGAAGTGAAAGTGAAGGAGGTGGACCAACTGAAGGTTGAAATAAATTCACTTAAAGAACGACTGGGATCGATGGAGGACGAAATGAACTCAAAAGATCAATGGTTGCGTGCAAATAATGTGGAAATTAAGGGAGTACCGCAAAAAGCAAGCGAAAATCTACTTGATGTCGTCAGCACTATTGGTGCCAAAATCATGTATCCTGTTACGAAATCAAACATTAACTTTGCAACAAGAATCCCATCAAGAGGGAAAGGGTCGGATGCTAAGGCTATAATAGTATCCTTTGTTAATAAATACACTAAGGAAGATTTTGTAGCAGCTGCGCGTCAAGAGCCTATTACCCCATCTGACATTGGTTTGCAGGGAGCACACAGAATCTATGTTAATGACCATCTGACAGTTCGCAACAAGCAACTCTTATCTAAAGCTAAGGCCCTGGCAAGCGAAAACAATTTTCAGTTTGTTTGGGTAAAGCATGCCAAGATTTTCGTTCGGAAGGATTCAACATCTCATGTATTCACAGTCACAAAGGAAAAAGATCTAACGAAATTCTGTGCAACTTCGAACAGCTCATTTATCGACAATGTATACCAAGCCAATTAATTGTTGTACATTTTGTTCCTTATGTTTATTACTGTATGGTTTATGTAATATCAGCTAGTTTGTTGTGCCTTTTAATCATGGTGATACATTTGTACTTTCGATTGGTTATTGGCAACATTGTTAATGGTTATCTTAGTATAATTTACGTCCATCGTGCTAGTTTTGTCATCAGGCTATGCGAGTTAATTATTGAAGCGGGCCGTTGCTTGGGCTCCCCCGCATTGTTTATCTGCTATTCAACTGTGACTTCAATGTGCGCTGCAAATATTAATATTTCTAACTACCTACAATATGGAATTAATTATAATACATACTTTTCGTTACTTTCATCGATATATTACATAAGTTGTGTTATACATCTATTAACTTTGTCATTGTCCGAGTCTGTCATTTCATGGTTGGTGTGGAAAAATCATCGTCTTTATTTCGTGAGGCATTTTCATACAGAACATCATTTATCATATTTTATTCCTATTTTTTGTTATAATTTTTGTTTAGTTATTTTACACCCAATAGTTATTGTTTTTTACGTTCTTAATGACCAACATTGGTAATTTAAACATCTACTATCAGAACGTGCGCGGGTTGCGGACTAAGACAAATACATTCTTACACAACTTGCGATTGAATAACTATGACATTGTAGCACTGACCGAAACATGGCTTCTTGAAGGTATTTCGGACTGTGAACTGTTTGACGATCGGTACGTTGTTTGGCGTCGAGATAGGGATTATTCTAGGACGGGTCAGACGCGGGGCGGTGGTGTCTTGATTGCAGCTCGCCATGACCTTGTAGCTACTGTTAAACCTCACTGGCGATCTAGCGCGGAGGACTTATGGATTACTGTCTCAGTTACCAAGACTATCGTTGGGGGGTCGAGTCACAATAACTTGTCGTCGTATTTAAATATTGGTACGATTTATCTGTGCGAGGAAAGTCAGGGTAATGCATTCTCGTCACAGTTATACAATTTCTGCAACAAACTTGTTTCAATTGTGAATGACAATCCCCTTGAGAAATTCATTGTATTAGGTGATTTTAACATGAGCTCGATCGAGTGGGAGATTTCCGACGATGGACTTCGTGCTTCACACATAACTAGCAATATTACCTCAGATTTTATTAATTCAATTAATTATTGTAATCTTGATCAATTCAATCATATTAAAAACATTTTCGGACGATTATTAGATCTTGTATTATCTAACATGTTTGTGTCGGTTTCTTCTAGTCTAGATCCACTGGTTCCCGAGGACCCACACCACAAAGCAATCGAAATTATGGCATCCCTCGCTCAACTTTATCCACTAAACTCACCCAAACGTACAATATATATCTACCAGCGGGCTGACCATGAAGCGATACGTTCTGAATTAGCAAAGTGTAATTGGGCAAGTCTCAATCAGGACACTGTAGATATGGCGGTAGATACGTTCTATGATATTCTTTATAACATTAGGGATAAATTTGTACCTACGCGATTGTCAAAATCAGAAAAGTACCCTCCATGGTATAGTTTGCCGTTGATAAAAATAATTAAAGAAAAGGCTAAATTTCACCGTAAATTTAAGATTTACGGTAATAAAACAGATGAACAAACCTTCAAATTGCTTCGTGACAGAGCTAAGCAGGTTGAAAGAGAATGTTATGATAACTATATTTCTACTATTGAAAATTCAATCGCGGTCAATCCGAAGGCGTTTTGGGCATACATCAAAAGTAAACATAACTCCTCGTCGTTTCCTGCGAATATGGTTTATCAAGGGCATTCCTGTCAGGACGGGCGTGAAATTAGCGAACTCTTTCTCAAGTACTTTCAATCAACGTTTTTGGATTGTGATTCAACTGGTTCTACTCCTAGAATGCAACGTGATTGTTCATGTTACGATAATAGTAATTGCTTTGGTGATATTGCATCTATTGAAGTCGATGTTGATGAAGTTTGCAAGCTATTGAAGGCTCTCGATGTTAATAAGTCTGCTGGACCTGATTTCTTACCAGCAATATTCCTGGCTAACTATGCAGAGGAACTATGTGTTCCCGTAACCATTCTTTATAAGAGATGTCTATTCGAAGGTGTCATGCCAGCAATATGGAAATCAGCTTTTGTTACACCAGTCCATAAGAAAGGTCCTAAAGACAACGTCGAAAATTATAGACCTATTTCAAAACTATGCCAACTTGCCAAAGTCCTGGAGAGAATTGTCTATAATCAAGTCTACAACAGTTTAAAACTTAGCTTCAGCACTCATCAACACGGATTCTTAAAAAACCGCTCCACTGTTACAAATCTGGTTACTTTTACTGACTTCATTACTGATCAAATGGATCATGGTAATCAAGTGGACGCAGTTTATACTGATTACACAAAAGCTTTCGATCGACTGGATCATAGATTATTATTGTCTAAACTTCAGGCCGTTGGCATTAGGGGTGATCTTTTCAGATGGTTCACATCATATGTCCGGAATAGGTCACAAGCAGTTGTACTTAATGGATATACCTCTTCCTGGATTGCTGTTCCGTCAGGTGTTCCACAAGGATCTCTTTTAGGACCTCTTCTATTCGTTATTTTTATAAACGATATTCACCAATGCTTCACAAATTCTCATTACCTTCTCTTTGCGGATGATATGAAATTGTTTCGTGTGGTTAATAACATATCTGATGCTATTGCACTCCAGGAAGATTTGGTTAGGCTCGATGCCTATTGTCACCATAATAAACTTGATATTAATGTGTCTAAGTGCTTCTCTATAAGCTTCACTCGTAAATTACATCCATATAGTCATATCTATAAAATAAAAAATACAAACTTGTCCATTCAACGAGAAGCAAGAGACTTAGGAGTTATTGTTGACTCTAAATTACTTTACGAAAAGCATATTACAACTATAGTTAACAAGGCATCCCGAGCCCTCGGTTTTGTGATACGTATGTCTAGGTCATTCAAACGTATGAAATCAATCAAAATTATTTTTTGTTCTTACGTCCGAAGCCACCTCGAGTATGCTAGCCAGGTTTGGAACCCTCGATATGAAATATATAAAGCAAAGATTGAGCGGATCCAAAGAAAATTTACACGATTTCTCACTTACAAATTTAAAATTCCCAAAATTGAATATGAACAGCGTTGTACTAAATTTCACCTCTCCTCGCTCTCCCTTCGTCGAAATATTGCAGATATAATACTATTATTAAAACTAATGAGAGGCATAGTCGATTGCCCTAATCTGCTAAGAAAAGTTGATTTAAAAGTACCTTTACGTTTGCCACGGAATAATACCTACAAACCATTTAGCGTACCCAGTGTCCACACCAACTTCAGACAGAATAGTTTCCTCATTAGAGCAACCACAGCATTTAATAGTGCCAATAATGCTAACCTGGATATATTTCATGAAAGTATCAATAGTGTTAAAAAAATGTTACTGAATAAGGGCTCATTGAATGCATGCTTAGAAACAACCTAACAGTCAATATAATATTAAGTAGGTACTTACTTAATCACAACGAGTAACCATGTACTCCTATACTAATTGTTTATAATAGCTTTCTATATGCGGTAGCTTGTTACTGGCATGTAATATCTCATATTGTTATTACTTAGTGTTAATGCTGTAAGCTATCCAAATAAAATAAAATAAAAAATAAAATAAAAAAAAAAAAAAATATTTTTTAAATATTTTTTTTTTCTATAATATGTTGTGCTATAAATAGCAGTGGTAGCCGAGTGGTCGAACGCACGCCTTGCAATCAAAGTGTGCAAGTTCAAACCCCGTCTCGCACCACTGGCTGGGTTTATGTGCGAATCTCATTTTCATCCGAGATTATCACTTGCTATGAAACGGTGAAGGAAAACATCGTGAGGAAACCTGCACGTCTGAGTGAACTTGACTAGTTCTCGATAGATGTGTGAAGTCTGCCAACCCGCACTGGGCCAGCGTGGTGGACTATGGCCTGAATCCCCCTCGCATTGAGGGGAGGCCCGTGCCCAGCAGTGGGACGTTAAAAGGGGTGTAGTTAGTAAGTAATATGTTGTGCGGACCGCGATGGTAATTTCATTTCTTATAACGGAGCCCGAGCGAAACTTATTGGTGACCCGTGGTGTAGAGTGTGGAGTGTAGAGTGTAGATTGTGTGCGGACTGACCATGTGCGGCGCGTGTTTCTCGGCGATGGCGAGCGCGCGCGTGTGCTTGCCCCTGGCGAGCCACATGCGCGCGGCCAGGTCGGGCGCGGCGGCGCGCAGGAACGCGGCCTCGGCCTCCTCCGGCCGCGCCTCGGCCAGCGCGCCCGCCTCGTGCCGGCTCACCTCCTGCCGCGACACGCCGCCGCCCAGCGAGCTCAGCTCCATTGCTATGTCCCATCTACCAAGAACGCCCTCTCAAACTACTTATGGCCCAAACCACACATTTTTGGCAGAGACTAGCGATAGTTAGCGAACCGATCGTGAACGTTAGATGTATCTAGGATAAAAACAATATGTCAGCACTTGTAGCATGAGCGCAAAGATTAGACGTAGGTATGTCACGAAATATCTTGATGTTGTCTCTTTCTCTCGTATGAAATTAGACAGAGAGCGAGCGAGTAACTCCGTGACAAAGGTCTTATCTTGGCATGCGTGCTAACCCCACAGTTGTGATCAAAATAATATTGGGACGATTGCTCCGTCGGCCCTAACCTAGGGAAAGGGTAAACTCACATAAATGCTGGGACGCAAAATAGAGAAAATAGACAATTGCATACCTAGTAAGGCAAATTCACGGATTCGACCGAATGTAGATTTCCGCTGTTACTTGACAGGCACAATCGCTTACTTTTTATAACAGGCACAATTTGTTTACCGAATGATTTGTATAAAATATATATTATGTCAATATGTTAAATGTTGCCAGGTTTAGTTTCATGTATAATAATTATGAAATGTCTGCATAATTTACAATATGACTGTCTATTTAAGCTACACATAATGTCAAAACAATACGAACCTTTGAGCTTGAAGCGCCCATCGAGCCCCGAGTGCTGCCAGACCTCTAGCGGCTAATAGTCTGGCGGCCGGCGCGCCGCCCAGAGCGGCCGCCCATTGCAGTGCCACCTAAACACCCATACCAACAATTTCAACTGCAACCTAAACACACTTATGTTCCTAAAAAAACGCGAATTAAATAACAATTAAACAACCTGTTGTTGTACGGCGCTCGGCGCGTGCGCACGTGCTACGCGTTCTGCTCCCTCCCATTGGCCAGCCGAGCGATACATCTGAATTGCGCTCTTCCAATCATCTGTCCGATACACAAAAGCAGGTCTTCGGAATCATGAATTGATACATCGTAGAAATTCTTTATCCTTTGGTCCTTTTCCACAGGATTCTACCATTGCCTTATTTTATTTTTCTAAGTCCTATGTTGCCTTTCAGTTCCTGAATGGATGAGGCTACATGTCCTAAAGTGTTTCAGAAAATAAAATTCTCACCAGCTTGTATATAATAGTTCTCGGCAGAGCGGAAATCTCCAGAAGCGTGTAATGCTTGCGCCACGTGACGTCGCGTTGCCTCTAACAAGGAACTGCGGTGAGCCGCCACTAGTCGAAGCATGGCTTCGTATTGAGACGCTTCCTACATTTAAATACAAATAAATCATACCCTATTATTAAAGTATCGCGAGAATGTTTGCAGCCTTTTGGTAAAATAGCTCGGGCTCTGGAATAAAAGTGAACGTAGCCCCCGACGAAGAATAAAATAATCAAATCTAGAACATTTCTAGCAACCCACCTTGTACATGGATATGGCTTCATCTGGCTCCCCGAGACCGATATAGATCTGTTCTGCCTTTCTCAACTGGCCATCTTCCCTCAGCTGCTGTGCTAATGGCATGTAAATCTCCCTGGTTTCCTCTTCGGTTAAATGTGCGCCAGCGAGCCGCAGGCCGTCAGCCACTCTGCCAGCGGCATTGTATGCGCGCACGCAACGCTCCGACATATTGCAGGAGGACAGAACGCGTTCTGCTGTCTCCCACTCCTGGAATCAGGAATATAATTATATCTATGCATATTAAAATATGCCGGAAATGGTTTAACGGTAATAATCATAGCAAAAGATAGTCGATATCAAATCTGGTAAGAACTGAGTAAGCTACCAATTTATTGAATGTAACTATGAAAGTTAAGCAATTTGGTGAAAAATTTTTTATCAAAACTTACTCGAGTGGAAATGAAGTGGTCACCCAATTTCTCGCACTCTTCTCTGATTGACTCTTTATCTTCGATAGCCTATAAAAAATGTGTCAATAAAGTATACGCCGAATCCAACTGTCATACCTTTTTTTTTATCGTCGGTAAATCCTATATGGATACCCTGCCACCTCGGGGGAAGTAACAGGGTTATGTGGGAGTCCCGGCAGAAGGCCGTATACCCACTAAAAACCGACGGTGTACCATTTTCCGCTTATATCGGGGCGCCACGGGATCGCTTTCGCATGCACCGCGAAATCCAACTGTCATACCTACTTTAAAACTAAGAAGAAATATTTTGTAAATAGGCTACACCTATCCTGTGATAGGTGTAGCACACAATGTTGAGTAAGTCCTTGTAATGATGATGATAACAATAATAAAGAAACCCGACCGTGGCCTCTGTAGTCTAGCGAATTAACAAGGGTATTTTCTCTAGTTTGAAGCTGGTAGAGAGTAACGTACTTAATAATCGAATTGCAACAAGCGCGTGCAACGTAATAAGAACCTAGCATGATGTCCCTGAAACGGTGCTTCTCTTCACAGGAAAGAAGACTTAACTCCGCCCTCATTCCCATCTCTGTTACCCTGTAAGCCAGGATCTACAGTGATATCCATTTAAGATGCTATGGTTGGACCCTCTGCGGGTTCCAGGGAAAAGCTAAATCGAAAGAGGTAAACAAAGTGTAGATTAAAGTGTGCACCTGCATTATCTGCAGCGCCTTCCTGTAGTGGTGCGCGGCGAGGGCGGCGTGCAGCGCGGCACGGGAGTCACCGGCCTCTATGAGATGCGGCACGGCCGCGCCCGCCTGCCGCGCACCCACCAGCCACGCGCCCCACCGCCCCTCCAGCCCGATCACCTCGCCCGGGCACGCCTATGGGGTTAGCACTCATGCCAAGATATGACCACTGTCACAGGACACGCTAAATCTCTATCTTATTTCATACGAGAGAGAAACAAAATCAAGATATTCCGTGACATAACTCGAGTCTTGGTACACATGGTACAACCAGGGCCGTCTTAAACTAGGCTGGGGCACTTGGGCACACAAGAATTTGGGGCCCTTTTGGAAAGTCAAAAAACCGTTTTATAACATTTTTTTTTACTAATAAGTATGACCATTTATTATAGGTAATCAAATACAGTATGATATAATATGCCATTAATGATATTAGAATGCTGCTGGTTTTTTGGTTACGATTACGATAACGGTTTCTTTCGGGATTTCTGTTGAGCATCGACCGGCGGGGAGAACGGTGATTCATGACCCCCCCAGGTTAGTACAGTAGGAACAGGTGCAGCCATCGATATAATGGCGTAGTATATGCTCTGTAAATACCTTCTGGGAAGATTACTGATTTGTGAAAAGTGTAATGTGCCGGACAAAAATGTTTTGAGAATAAATGTGTGTGTGAAATGGTCGGTTCTTCGGCCCCCCCCCCCCTGAGAATGGGGGCGCTGGGCACGGGCCCCGTGTGCCCTTATAGTGAAGCCGGTATTGGCTACAACTACTGCAGCTACAACCACCGACATCAATTTTCCAAATTCCATCGAAAATTTTAAGTCACTCAAAGGCCTCCCACATGATCTAACTGTCGACTAACGACTGTAATAGCCGAAACTGACGGCTTAACATGCCCTCCAAATTTGCCGCGTTCAGTTGTAAATACGATTAGCGGTTACCCATCCTACCCTGTTATATATCGGCAATAGTGAAGTTCTTTATTGACTTGAAGAACAAGACACACAGAGGGAAGCGAGCGGTTCATGTCAGACTACCTACAGATGCGTGACCGCTCCTAGCATTTACCCACGTAGACACCTTCTCAAGTGAGACCAATGTAAATAGACGTGTTTTACTGACTAACACCAAAAATTAAATTCTCTCTCGCTTAGGGGAAACTTCTTTATGCACCGTACGTTTTAGTTAGCAAACAAACTCATATTAAATAGGATGATGTGGAAGTTTTAGCGTCTTATGTAGGCTCCATTTGTTGGATGAAGATCATTGACTAACGTCACTAATATAATTTTCGTCATTCAAGTATTACTTTATTCAATCGTAGAAATGTATGCAAGGACAAACTTCTTGTTACCTCTCTAGCAAGTTGCACCGCCCTGGCGAAGTTGTTGCCCTTAGCGTAGTACTCTACCGCATTGCGAGTGTCACCCCTACGCTCCGATATCTCGCCGGCTGTCTCCCACCATTCCTCCTATTATTAAACCAAATAGGTATCACATCTTTTATTCTTTCTTTTGCTTATAGCTTACTTACTTTCCATAAATCGACGACATTTTATAAATAGGCACCTACATAACTTTCAAAATAGTTTTCATTTATGTTGGCTGCGTGTGACTTTCCTATGTAATTTTTTTTAATTTCCTTGTTACAGACCAAAGTAATAAATAAAACGCATTACTTTTAACGGTGCTCGTAACGCTAAACCGTACATTAGTAGGGGTACGGTCATCCACACCCATAAATTCATAGAAATGTTTGATAGGGTATCAATAGCATTATGAATAGTGTGCCTGTAAATGGTTTGTAGATGAACTTGGAAGTAAGTGAACCTGTACAAGTTTGGTATGAACAGCATCGACCAGGTCGGCGTCTCTCATGAGATGCGGTTGGTTCAACAGCAGCGTGGCGGCGCGGCGCGCGCGGCCCCCGCCCAGCCACAGCCGCACCGCGCCCGCCGCGTCCCCGCCCGCCGCCAGCACCGCGCCCGCCTCGCCCACCCGACCTAGCCATCGAAACCCAATACTTTGTCAGAATCAGAATTTTTTATTCGTACAACTAAAACAGGCACTTATGAATCGTCAATAAATAATAATAATAGCACAGCATAAATATCTACAGTAATGGGACTCGGCCGTGTCCTTGTAAAAGATACCTACAGCCGCGCGGTACGTAAACACGCGATAGGGCTGCTCGCGTACAGTATTTAAATTTCATCTACCAAGTACTTGAGTTTCTTTCTACTTTGGATTGTATTTTGAATTGTATATTGAATATATTTTGTAGCAGGTTATGCGTTAGCATGGATGATGTAAGAAATTAAAGATTATTAGTATATAAAAGATACATGTTTATTGTAACAGGAATAAAAGCAGAAGACAATATAACAAAGAACGTGGATACCGTTACTATGTATATTTAAAAATAAAACCAGCCAGGTACATATTTATTACTAAAAAGTACCTATACTCAACACGCTCCCTTAAATTGTACCGCGCTACCATTGTAAACCGGGTCAAAACATAAACGCGTAAACTAGACAACAAGGTATATAACAAAACAACACATTAAACAAAACTACATAACTCCTAAACCTTCCATACAGAAATTATGTTTCTGCTTAGGCAGCGGTTTTGTTAATATATCACCAATCATTTCCTCTGTTGGGATATAATGTATTACAATATCGCTATTTAATTTCAAAGTTTCCCTTAAAAAGTGATATTTAATACTTATGTGTTTGCTGCGGGAATGAAACACAGGATCCCTCGACAAAGCAATGGCTCCTTGATTGTCCGCATGCAATACGACCTTGTTAAAGTTTACTAACCCGATTTCAGTTAACAAACTATTCAAGTACATAGCCTCCTTCATACTCGAGGCTAAGCTAACGTACTCCGCCTCACAAGTTGAAGTCGCAACACATTTCTGTTTCTGGGATTTCCACGAGATTGCTGCATCAGCTAATTTAAACACATAGCCCGAATAACTTCGCCTATCTATAATACAATTACCCCAATCGCTATCCGAATAACCTACTATACAGTTACCGGTTTTCCTATATACAAGACCACGGTCACAGGTCCTCTTAAGATAGCGGAGTATTCTCAACGCTGCCTTCCAGCATCTTTCGTCCGCTTTGTCTACGAACTGGCCCAATTTCGCCACCGCGTGAGAAATATCCGGTCGGGTACCTACGGATAGATAAAGCAGAGAACCGATTAATTCTCTATACGGCAAATTGCGGTCTCCGTTTTTATCCGTATTTTCCAATTTGAAACTCACCTCCATCGGCGTCGATTTCGTTTCTTTGCAATTTTCTAGACGAAAATGTTTTAATAATTTTTCGACGTATTGTCGCTGTGACAACTTAATGGCGTTGTCAGTTCTGACAAAATCTATGCCCAAAATAAATTTGGCAATGCCAAAGTCTTTCAATGCGAACTCTTTTGCTAGTTCAATTTTAAAGTCGACAATACAACCTCTATTCTGACTCGCGATCAAAATATCGTCCGTGTAGACACAAACAAAGAGTTTCGTTCCGCGGTCATCTACATCTTTGAAATAAAAACATGGTTCGTTCAAAGACTGCTTGAAATGCATCTTCTTCAGCTTTTCGTCCAGCCTTGTGTTCCACTGGCGTCCAGCTTGCCTTAAACCATATAAAGACTTGCGTAAACTGCATACATTACCGCCAGCTTTTAAATCGTCTAACATTTTCATGGCCTGCTTTCGCACCGAAACATCTTGTTCTGTTTCCACCAACTTGACTAGACTCTCTTCTAAAAGCTCTGGTATCTTCATGTACACCTCTTCTTCCAGGTATCCATTCAAATAAGCCGTATTGATGTCTATTTGATGAACCTCCATGTCTAACTCCACAGCTACAGCGGCTAGTAGTCTGACCGTATCAAGCCTCATCACTGGAGCAAAAGTCTCGCGATAGTCAACTCCGTAACGCTGACTATAGCCCTTCGCAACCAGTCTGGCTTTCTTCTTCTCAGACTTATCCACGTTTAGCTTCGTAGTGAGAACAAAACGACATCCCACTACATCACGGTTCCGAGGTTTCTTTACTATGTCCCATGTTTGATTTTTAACGAGGCTCCTTATCTCTGACGTAATGGCATCCTCCCACAGATTTCGCTCATTACTCGAAAGTGCCTCCCGCAATGAAGTTTCTTCTGCAGCACCTACGAAGTCTTCGCAATCAGCGAACTCCTCCAGTCCAACAGCAGGTTCAGCTGGTTCATTTCTACCATTCCCACCCATACATGGTCTCTCTTCCATTTCACTTGGCTCTCGCTCCCTACACGGTACGCTTACCGTCCTGTAAATCTTCTTCGGTCTACCAACTTGGCCTCTTTGAAGTTTTGGCCTTCCAGGAGCCCTTCTTACCTCTATTTCCGATGGTAACTCTTCTTCATCACCATTGTTTGCTAATGGTTCCGGTTGAGCCAACACACTTGGCATTGAACCACGTTCGTGTGTCGAGGAAGATGGTAGATCAAACTCCAGCTCCACATATCTTGGTTCTGCATCCTGTGACCTTTCATTCGTCACCTCAAACGGATCTATACATTCCTCATTTTCAGAACACTCTTTTTCTAGGAATCTGACATCCCTCGCGACTATCAGTTTGTGATCATCTAGCAACCATACTCGATATCCTTTATGATCTCTCGGGTAACCTACGAAAATTCCTTTCTTACCTCTAGGTGCGAACTTGTCCTTATTTGTGTCCTTATCAAGAACGTACACCTTCGTTCCAAAAGGTCGCAAATAATGGACACTCACTGGTCTACCAAATAATTTTTCGAATGGTATTTCACCACCAATCGCACTGGACGGGCATCTATTCCTAATATGACATGCAGTGACGACTGCATCCGCCCAAAAACCTTTCGACAGTCCCGATGAAAATAAAATACATCTCGCCATTTCCAATAGAGTTTTATTCATCCTTTCTGCTACACCATTTGATTGGGGGCACTGAGGAATTGTTTTTCTTCTACTGATCACTTCCTTCTTCAAGAAATCATCAAACTCCCTGCTACAATATTCGCCACCATTATCAGTATGCAAGTATTTTATCTTTTTACCAGTCACGTTCTCTACGTACTGCTTGTATACTTTAAAAACCGTAAAAACCATGCTCTTTTTACTCAATAAGTATACCTCGCACCACCTCGTAGAATCGTCGATAAACGTAACAAAATATTTTGCGCCACCTAGAGCAGTATTTTGCATCGGCCCTACCACATCAGAATAAACTATTTTTAGCATCTCATTGCATGGCCCACTAGAGCTTGAAAAAGGTAGCGAACTCATTTTACCACGGATGCATATTTCGCAGTTACGCAACTTATTTACGTTCGTCAAATCAGTCTTTGACCCTAAATTGTAGTGGTTGATGAGTTTTACTAAGTCCTTGGCATTTAGATGACCTAAACGCTCATGCCACTCTTGGATATCAACTCTGTTCGTTGAAACCGCAGAGGCCTGAGCACACTGTTCCTGAACATAATATAAATTACCCTTACGATATGCAACTAAATTAACTTCACCTTTGCAATCAGTCACTAGAGCCCTATCGTTCCTAAATGTGACCTGAAACCCTTATCGGTAATCTTAGCAACTGAAATCAAGTTAGCACGCAAATCTGGAACATATAGCGTGTTCGGTAATTGAACTACTGTTTTAGAGTCATCATAACATGCGGACAACCTTACCGTACCTTTACCTTGTACAAGAGCACTTTTATCGGTAGCTAAATTCAATTTTCCATAAGATGGCAGTAATGTATCTTCGAATGAAGCTTTACTGTTACACAAGTGGCTAGTACAGCCACTGTCAATGATCCAGTTTCCATTCTCACAGCTTGTAACATTACAATCATCTGAAAAACAATTATATGTTACAAAACCAGAACTATTTACAAGATCATTCTTGAATTTTTCACATTCTGATGCCTTATGACCTACTCTATGGCATTTAAAACATTTATATACAAATTTAGAATTCGTGCTGCTACTATCGACTGACTGTACAGGAGTTTTCTTCTTGAATTTTCTACTGCTCTTCACTATCAGAGCATTATCACTGCCAGTACGTCTAGAGTTACTCTCCTCAAGAATTTTAATCTTTAGGATCTCTGGATCCGGAAATGCATCTCGAGATTCGATCGCACACCTAAAATTCTCGTAACTCGCTGGCAAGCTATACAGTAACATAATAGACGCTAAGTCGTTATGTATATCTACATTCATATCGTGCAACTTATCTTTGGCCTCGAAGAATCTGGCTAGATGTTCGTGAACGCTTCGCTCGCTTCGCTTCGCTCATCTTGCATAACGTGAGCTGCTTTAACAAGGTAGCCTTCCTGGCTGGTCCTTTTGAAGCATGCACCAACTCCAACTTCGTCCAAACGTCCTTAGATGTCTTGCACCCTCGTACATGACGTAGCTCACTTGAGCTCATCGCCAAGATAAGCTCAGCCCTCGCCTTCGAATCGTAAGACTCCCACACGGCAGCCTCTGGTAGTTCAGCTGGCCTCGGCTTGGAACCGTCAACGTACTCCCACAGATCATTCTTGATCAGGATCGCCTGTGCTTGCACTGACCAGGAATCGTAATTATTCCTATCAAGAGCTTGAATCCTTACTGTACTCATGGTGCTGCCCTTCTCGCTGCTCCACCCACAGGTAAGATCTCTTTCGCACGTTTAAACGACGATCACACGTAACTTTTATAACGTTACTCTAAATAGGTTAATTTCTTACATCCAAGCTGGGTTCTGGGCCCATAACCATTGTAGCAGGTTATGCGTTAGCATGGATGATGTAAGAAATTAAAGATTATTAGTATATCAAAGATACATGTTTATTGTAACAGGAATAAAAGCAGAAGACAATATAACAAAGAACGTGGATACCGTTACTATGTATATTTAAAAATAAAACCAGCCAGGTACATATTTATTACTAAAAAGTACCTATACTCAACATATTTATTATTTAAAAAAATGAAATTCGTTGTGAATGAAATAGGAAGTGTTCAATAAAATTACATATTGTGTTTTTTTATTAGTAGATTTCATAAATAATTATAAATTTGAGACCGAAAAATATTTTTGCCTCGACAGAGACGTACGAAAAGCTTTACTGTTCAATTAAATAGCATAAAAATTCTTCATTTGTGTTATGTATGCGCGCGCAGCTTCGCGCGCAAATGTTTGACAACTGAATGAGGTGCTTGAATAAACGTCAGTTTGTTACCGGCTTTCCCGCCTTTCATTGTCGCCTCCGTGTCCCGTATTTAATATTGGCGACGATTTAAACCACGCGTAAAGAAAAGTAAAAATGTCGAGTGTAAACTACGGTATTCTTAATCCTTTCGATCATAGTGTTCAAACTTGGAAGACATGGAAATGCAGGCTCTTGCAATGGTTCATCGCGAACGACATCAACACGGAGAAAGATGCGGCGGGAATAAAAAGGCGGGCAATCCTACTTAGCGCACTTAGCGAAGCGTCTTATAAACTCGCTTCGGACTTGGTATTACCCAAAGAAATCCAAAATGTGCCATACGAAGACATACTGATCGCTCTGGACACCCACTTCACGCCGAAGTCGGTGGGGTTTAGCGAGCGTCATAAATTTTATGCCGCTTCACAGCAAACTACAGAGACAGCGTCACAGTGGGCCGCGAGATTACGCGGTCTAACTACTCACTGTAAGTTCAGTAATGTAGAAGAGGCATTGCGGGACCGTTTCATCATGGGTATGCTGCCGGGAGCTGAGAAGGAGAAACTGTACGGGAAGGATTTGGCCGAGCTTACGCTTGCTAAGGCCGTGGAGCTGGTAGAGAGTCTGCGCAACGCGCGCGCGGCCGCTTCTACCAGTACCGGCCTGGATAGCGTCGTCGCTGACCAGCAGCTGTATAAAATCGGCAAACGATCTTCGGAAAGTGGGCAAAGTGCGAAAGTTAAGTGTGCAGTGTGTGGTTACTCGAATCACAAAACCGCGGAGTGTCGATTTACTAATTACACCTGTAAAAAGTGCAACGTCAAAGGTCATTTACGTAAAATGTGTAAAAAAGTTAATTGCGTTGTAATGCAGGGTGGTGACGACGTCGAAGACGATGATGACGGTAAGCTGTATAATATAAGATCTTATAGAGGCGAACCACTAATTGAAACGGTGTGTATTAATGGCATAAATCTTCAATTTGAAATCGACAGTGGTTCAGCGGTGACCGTCATGTCGTTAGATACATTTAATATTTATTTTAAAGACATTCCATTATTAATTTCTAAGAAAAAACTTCTAAGTTACACGGGTGAGGCGATAGGGTGCGCTGGGTGCGCTCAGATGACGCTGCAGTGGCGAGGACGTTCGCGCATGCTCAGTGTGTATGTGGTGCGCGATGGCGGGCCGCCGCTTCTTGGCAGAGACTTTATTGCGCAATTCGAATTGCAGTTGGCTCCCTTATATCACTGTCAAACTTCACGGGACGTATTTGAATCTTTTCGTATACAGTATCCGGCAGTATTTTCTGGGGGTTTGGGACTGTTCAACAAATTTAAAGTAAAATTGTCATTGAAGGATAACGCTCATCCCGTATTTTTTAGGCCACGTCCTATTGCGTTCGCACTTAGAGATAAAGTAGAAAAAGAATTAAGTCGGTTAGTGGATTTAGGGGTAATACGACCAGTGAAGCACGCGGATTACGCTTCACCAATAGTACCTGTATTGAAGCGAGATGGGTCTGTACGTATCTGTGTAGACTACTCGGTCAGTATCAACAAACAGCTAGTCGTTGACCAACATCCATTACCAACTATTAATGAATTATTTTCTAAGCTGCATGGTGGACAAAAGTTTACTAAATTAGACTTATCTATGGCTTACGGTCAATTTTGCTTAGAAGAGGAGTCACAGAAGTTGACTTGTATAAATACCCATCGCGGCCTTTTCGCGTACACACGATTGGTGTTTGGTTTATCTAGCGCACCAGCTATCTTTCAACGCGCGATGGAAGCGGTGCTAGCGGGGCTAGACGGCACGCTCTGTCTGTTGGACGATGTTTTAGTGACAGGGCGCGATGACGCAGAGCATATGCACAGGTTACACCAGGTATTACAGCGGTTACAGGACGCGGGCCTGACTTTACAAAAAGACAAATGTCATTTTTTTAAGGACGAACTATGCTACTTAGGCTATATTATTAATAAAGACGGCTTAAAAAAGTCACTAGATAAGGTAGAAGCTATTGTAAAGGCACCGGTACCTACTAGTGTTACTCAGCTTCAATCATTTTTAGGGTTAGCGAACTACTATAGAAGTTTTGTACCTAACGCATCTAGTATACTGAGCCCGTTGTACGATTTGTTGAAAAAACAAACGAAGTGGCGTTGGTCTAAGGCAGAAAGTGAAGCATTTCATAAGATTAAACAAATGTTAGCGTCCGACCAGGTTTTGGCACATTTTAATCCTGATGCTAAAATAGTCTTGACTGTAGATGCGTCACCAAACGGATTAGGGGCTATCCTTTCACAAATAGGAATTGACGGAAAAGAAAAGCCTGTTTCCTTTGCGTCGCGCACGCTTAACGATGCTGAGAAAAAGTATTCTCAAATTCAAAAAGAAGCGACCGCGATAGTATTTGGTGTTCGTAGATTCCATCAATATTTATATGGTAGAGCGGTTCCATTTATTTTAAAAACCGACCATAAACCGCTACTTTCAATTTTTGGACCACACCGCGGGATCCCTGAAGTTTCCGCAAATAGACTGCAGAGATATGCGATGTTTTTAAGCGGTTATAATTATGTAATCGAATATGTTAAAAGCGCAGACAATAGTGCAGATTTCTTGTCTCGGGCGAGTTTACCCTTTTTGGATGATAAGCATACCGCGCGAGAGTCAGCGCGGGGGGAGGGCGAGCTGTGCGACCGTGCCGCGTATGTTTGTTTCGTCGTACAGGGGGCGATGCCGATCACGGTCGATGAATTACGGAGCGCGACGAACAGCGATCGTACTTTATGTCAGGTAATTACTCACATCGCACAAGGCTGGCCTAAAACCACTTCTGATATTAGCTTGAGACCTTACCACCTGTGCAGGTTACAACTCGCATATGAAAATGGATGTATTATGAGAGGTCATAAAGTAGTTTTACCTGAGTCATTGCGTCTTCGGATATTGTCCGAGCTGCATACGTCACACATGGGCATAGTAAAAACTAAAGCAGAAGCTCGTTCACGTTTTTGGTTCCCGGGCATAGACGATGCTCTAGAGCGCATGATAGGTTCCTCGGACCGTTCGGTGGACGTATGTACCTTGTCATCGTAGATGCGTTTTCTAAATGGGTCGAAGCATACGAAATGACTGCTACTACTAGCGTAGCAGTAATTGATAAGTTGTATGAGTATATGTCTAGATTTGGATTGCCTCATACCCTTGTTACTGACAACGGCACTTACTTTTGCTCGCAAGAATTTGTAAATTTTTGTAATCTGAACGGTATATCTCATGTAACATCGCCGGCTTACCATCCAGCAAGTAACGGACAAGCTGAATCTTACGTAAAGGTTGTGAAAAAAGGCATCAGATCTTGCTTTGTCAATGGTGTGAACGCAAGAGAAGGTAGGCTCAGAATGTATAAATTTCTGTTCGATTATAGAAACTCGGTACATACAACTACAGATAAGTCACCGTCTGAATTAGTGTTTGGTCGCAAATTAAGATCACGATTAGATATAATGAACCCGTTGCCGTCGTCACCACCCTCGTCTTCTCCTCTGTCTGATCATGTCAATTCCAAACAGTTTTCGCAAGCTAAGGCGAAGGGAGGAACTCTTAGAAACTTTTTACCAGGTCAATTAATTTTGTATAAAAAACATTTAAGCAATAACAAATTCGTTTGGTGCAAGGGTTTAATTGTTAAGCAAATTGGAACAAATGTTTACGTTATAAGTGATTGTTTATCTTTGGCTCAATTTAAAAAACACAGCGATCACTTAATTCTATGTAAAGAGAATCACCTGAGTAGTCAACCTTGGGACACTGATGATATGAATACTGATTCTACGACCAATTCTACTACCGATTCATCTGTACCATCATCACCACCGCTGTTATCGACGACTGTACCACCCGTTTTATCCGTCGATAATCATTTGAGATCGACCTCGCGGGAGGAAGAAGCTGTTGAGGAAAACGGAGAGTCATCATTGTCCCCTACAAACAGCGGTAGTCAACCACAACCGAGCGTGACTGTAACACAAGAAACGCAGCAGGCGCAGCCACACGCCGACGGTGATGATGAATTCTTTGAGGCAGAAACCTCAGATGCTTCAGCTGAGAAATGCGAGGATGAAATGACGCAAACGAGGCGCCACACGCGCAACCGTCCCAGGGTCGATTACAAACCGTTTTTTTGATGTACCTACTTTATAGATAATTGTATCTATTAGGGGAGGAATTGTTATGTATGCGCGCGCAGCTTCGAGCGCAAATGTTTGACAACTGAATGAGGTGCTTGAATAAACGTCAGTTTGTTACCGGCTTTCCCGCCTTTCATTGTCGCCTCCGTGTCCCGTATTTAATAATTTGGATAAAAAGTTACATTATAAATTGTACAATTACAATACAATTCAATTGTACTTATTTAAGAATCAAATATTCATAAATCGCACGCTTACTGCTCACACTGTGCGTTCGTCACTGCGGCACAGTCGTGACTGATTGGGTACCAAGTGGGTACCTACCAACATCGAGGCGCGTAGGTATAACTCGCATTCCGACCGTTTATATGAAGTTAAAATACTGTAGAAATTTATGCTGTGATAATAGTATCTCTACCACCCATTCGGAATGCAATTCCAACGGAGAAGAATGGGCAAGAAACTCAATGGTTACTTTTTTCCAAACCATACGTCACTTGTAAACGAAATACCGAGCACATCCTAGTAAGCTAATTCGGAAATTTGCCTCCACGTGGGAATAGTCAACGCTACCGTTCGATGCGATGACCCGGTTGATATAAGATGACGTTTGATAGCTGACGTTATTATTTGTTGTTGTTGGAAGTCGAAATCGATTTTCTGAGGCTTCTTAAATTGTACTGAGATCTCCCATCATTGGGTTCATTGGGGCACTTAGCAGTGCCAAGTTAAGCATATTATTTTTGGAATTGTGGTATTTTATTGTTATTTTTGTATTGCAACGTTCGACAGCAAGACTGTGAAATGTCATCAAATAAATAAGATGGGAGGAAGTTATAGAGGCGTTTTAAGGATGCTGATTATGAATATGACAACTATTTCAGTACTCAATATTGCGGAAATGTGAGTCACAATATGGGTATTGTGATCATGGTTTTAAAGTATTCTGATTACGAATATGACATCTATTTTGGTATCCAATGAGATGGAGAACATGAAACGAAAAGCCCACTCTTACGCGTTGATGAACAAAACCTGGAGGATATGGAAACATTCCTACAAAGTGTAAGTTTGCCAACCCGCACCAGGCTATCGTGGTGGACTACGGCCTGAATCCCACTCGCATTGAAGGGAGGCCCGTGCCCAGCAGTGGGAAGTTAAAAGGGCTATAGTAGTGGTAATAGTTATGTCACACCTGTGGATGTCAAGTAGTCCATGTGCTGTTGCTTGAGGGTCGGCACGGAAGCTCTATCGGTCCGTTCGGCGAGTGCGATGGCGTCGGCCCAGCGGTTGAACTGCCGGTACATGGCGACCGCCAGGTCCGCGCGCCCGCCGCGCCGCGCGTACCACTCCTCCGCCGCAGGCAGGTCGCCACCAAATATTGCAAGACGAGCCCTTACCAGAGGACTGTTAAGACCTATTGTACAAGAATTACTTAGGCCATCAGCTTAAGCTTCTGTTGAATATAGTTTTGTAGATACGAGATTTGCTCGCACAAGTGTAGAGGTAGGGTTAAAAGATTAACTTTGTGAAATACATTCTTAGTTTTTAATATCCAACTTCATAAGGAGGAGTAGGTACTTACTAATTTATTATAATGTATTTTTTTAACTAATCAGTTAATTACATTATTTCTTTAACACTGACAATGGATGTCATTAAATAAATTTAGTAGGCAACTGTTTGTGTAACTTGATGTACCTACATACAATGCCACAAGTGGATCATTACTAGAGATGAAACGGATAGGTATCCGGTAACTATCCGGCCGGATACCGGATAGTCATTCAGTATCCGGCCGGATACCGGATAGTAAAATTCAAAAAAATTACATTATTCTGCACAAGGCAAATCATACCACAATAGGTTATGGACACCGTTTATTTTTATAATCGCTCGTCAAAAATATTTGTTTTCTTAATTAGTTTAGTACTCAAAATTAACAATTGGCAAATTGTGCGAATGAATACCAATTTTTCCGCATTCGTTGGTAAGAGGCGACTTGACCTTGACCTTGACTTCGTATACCAGACCAGCTTCTGAAAATAGCCTTTCGCTGTAAACGCTACTGCCAGGTGCTGAAAGAAAAATTCTAGCAAACCTTGACAACTGCGGGTACTGATGCAAATTAACTAACGACCATATGAGTCGTAATACTCGTAATTGGGATCGATTCGAGATGTCTTTAAGAAGCGTCATGTAAAGCGATAAAGGGTTGAATATCCGGTATCCTGCCAAACCACTACCCGTTTCATCTCTAATCATTACCTACTAATAACATAAAAAATAGCATTAGGTTCATACCAATTGTGACGTCGCCATCACCCTCCGTAGTAGCTAACTCAACAGTCTGCTCTAGGTAGAAAGTTCTAGCCTGATCACCCGCCTCTCGGTACGATTTGGCCGCTAACTACAAAACAACTCTATCAATACGGACTCACAGAATCTCACGTGACCTTTAATGTTGAAGACATAAATGTTATAATTACTTGAACATCATCATCGGCGAGCGCTCTCTCGGCCAGTTGTCTCCAAAGTGGGGCGACATCGGCATTGGTGCCAACGCCGTCCAGATACCGAGCACAGCCGGCCAGATCCCCACTTCGAAGAGCGTTGTCTATAATTTAAATCCTCAATTCTAAGTTTTCAATTAACTCTTAAATACCATAGATTAACACATAAAGCCGAACACAGGGGCGTATAAAATCGCACACGACAAAATTCTTAAAACGAACTCAATATGAATTGAGATTGAATTTCTGTAGCAAAAGCCACGCCCTCGCGCTTCAAAATTCGTTCGCGCCGTCCGTGTCATTTTGTTGAACAAATAACTTTATATATGTGTCAATACAGTTCGTTTTGACATTGGAAAAAAAGTCTACACGTGCGTCTTGACGCCTCGGTGTACAGGGGGAGCGTTGATTTTAACTACCATATTAAATTTTTCTAATCTTGTAATTGTAAATTTTTTTTTCTCTTTCGCTCAAATACAACCTACTGCTTCATCACTGCTGATCGTCACACTTAAAATCCAAAAGCTATTATCGATTCCTCACCAAAATGTCAAAATATAGGTAACATTCGATTGCATCCGTCACCACAGAGAAGATATAAGAGACCTCTTGTGATAAAAAAATACATACAATAAAGGTAATCACGCAGGCAAAAGTTGAACGTACTAAATGCAAGCCGATGCTCATCCAGCTGCAGATAGGGCAGTTGCCCGCCGTCCAGAATAACACGACGCGATACCACCTCTACGGCGACGGCGCCGCCACATTCCGCCATCTCCACGCTACCGGGGTCCCATGCACTGTACCTATATAAAACGACAAAATTCCTATTTCCTCCGAATTACGAACGTCATGAACTGGAATGCGGAAGACTTAACGTGAAATGAAAGACGAAAAAAGAACTAGGTATAAGTATTATTTGTGATGTATGTATTATGAAATAGAAGTAAAATTTACCATACAAGAAGATGGGTAGGTGTTTGAGCAACAACTGCATCGCTGTTTTCAATCCATTGCACGAATCCAACACCGCTTGCTATGATTTCCTATACAACAAGAATATGAATACAAGTAACTTCGTAGCAACATCTTCCTGCTTTAGTTCAACCTAAAGTAACTAGTTGGGATCTTATTGGTTTCATACGTCTTCTTTAGTTAATGTTTATCGGCAGGGTTCTGCCACCACCGTTTTAGCAGTATTATTGTAATAATATTTTTTAATTACTAATTTTGACAACATTTTTAGCACAGAAACCATAAAAAAATCTTAGTAATATCAAAATTTAAAACATTTGTTTAAGAGTTAGTCGAGCAAACAAAAATATTACGATGTAAGTTAGTATGGGAAACTTGTCAATATGTTGAGCGTTTGTGATTCGCCATCTGTGTTCAGTGGTGGTCAAGATGTTCCTTATGGCACGTGTAGGGGATTCTACAAGTGAAGGTTGGTTCCTTGCGGGGAGGATTTAAGTGCAGGTGTACCTTATCCCCGGTGTGCAGAGCCAGCAGCGCGAGGCGGCGGCGCGTGTCGCGCAGCAGCAGCAGCCGCCCGCCCTCGCTCAGCTCCAGCCAGTCCACGCGCGCCTCGTGCCACCACTGCACCAGCTGCACGCCTGGGGCAGAGGTGCGTTACATACATAACCCTCGTACCACAATACCAAAGGGGAGTTGAACTTCTAAATACGGGCCCCACATAAATCGCTGTAGGTATATGAGTTACATGGATCCCCTAATGTCTGCCTTTTGGACATCGGCTTTCGACCTACGGCTTGCTGCATTCGACTTTCAACTTTCGGCTTTCGATCTACGGATTTTGACACCCCTTCAGTCACTTTATACATGTGCGTATGTACTCAATCATTCAGCCAAATTAAATTAGAAAGACAAAACAAAAATTGAGAAATTGTAACAATATCAGAGTCAAAGCACCAATCAGCCCAAAAAATGTATGAGATATTATTCCTCTGCGTTATTCCTTTTGTCCTGTATACTTGTATGCTTACTGTATACTTACTTAAATGTATGCTTACCAGTGGTCAGGTCCACCACAGCGATGGTCTGCCGGTCTAGTAGATACGCGAGGTGCTTGCGGTCCGTGTGTTCGGGACCAGTCGTACCCTCATTAATGCGCACGCTCAACACGTGAGGATTGACGCGTTCAGTGCGAACCTAATCAAAAACATTGCTAATGTTAGTCTGGATCCACAGAGGTGTCCAATAAATAGATCAGTCGTATGTCAAAGTGTTCTCACAGTGTGCAGCACTTTGTCCAAGCCATATTCGACAAGGCTCAGTTCACCGGCGCGGTGCAACAAACACACACCGCCTACGGCCGCGTATATCCGCTCCCCTCCACTCGTCCACGGAATCTGGACAATAAACATTTTGTTACCAACAATTTTAGTAAAACCGCTGAAGCTGCAGCGCCATGGAGGATAAACAATACTTTTTTTTTTAAGATTTGATTGTCAGTTTTATAACCTCACCTCACTGGTTAAGCCGTGAGCTATGTCGCACAAAATCAGCGTAGTTGCAGTACGACAGACCGCATACCAGTCATTTCCTTTAAACATACAATAAATAACGATCTTTATTACACACTGGCTTAAGAACCCTCGTCTATGAGAACCGTTAAAAAGAAAATTAGGATTGCACCTGAAAAACACACTTTAGTATGATGAACTAACAATATTTATGTAGAACATAAAAAAAAATTAGAAGTTACAGGATATGTCATAGCATGAATGAAATAGGTAGCCACAATTTTAGGGGGAAAATTTATAACTGCAAAGTAACTCTCCTTCTAAGGTCCCCTAGGTTATCTCCTGAGAAAAGCACTTATATAAGTAATTCACCTATGAACCGCACGTTGTATATGTCCGGCGCGTGTTTGGTGGTGACGGTGAGCGGCGGCGCGTCGCCCGCCAGCCGCGACAACACCAGCTGCCGCGCGCTCACGTGCTGCACCTCCACTGAGTCGCGCCACACCCACCGTCTGCGCTAACACTCTCTCTCTCACTAATACTGACCCACTGTTCATAAATGCCCGCACTGAGCTCAACACACAAACCCAGTCATAGGTTTAGCTAGAGGAAAATTCTAAAAACCGCATAAGTAAAATATTTACTTGTCGTTGGGTTAGGAGAGATGGTAGATCTTTAGGGAAATGGTTCGATAACAATAAAGTTGCCGGGACATGTTCGAAAAGGCAAGAAATAAGGCGTGGCGAAAAATGGAAAGACTACCCTATAGAAAGTCGATACGGGCTGAAGTGATTTATACAAGAATGTAAAGTACACTACATGTAGAAGTAGAGTAGAGAACAATGCAAAGTAGACTTTACACTCCTGTGAAAGAGAATAAGTGTTCCAAAGTATCTATGATAGCAACAATAACAGTCTTAAGCCTATTCCTGACCTCAAAACAGCTTCTAGTTGTATAACGGCACCAGATTGCGAGGCTACAGCTAATTTTGTGCCGTCCCCACTCCAGGCTAAGGCTCGAGTCGCATACAGATTTGGAATTTGAAGCATTGACAACTCAACGGCACCAGATTCCTTCACGTCACCCACTAGGCAACCGTCAAAGACGCCGAATGCGACTGTCTGGAACAAAAAAAATAGATAACAAGCCATCTGACATGAGATGCCGTTCCAGAATATACACAAAAGACTTTCAAGAGCATTTATTGTATATTCATCATAATTTATACTTCGTATAAGTAGCAACAGTTTTCCACCAGTGGGGCAATTCTCGTGAGATCGACATCATGTCTATTAAAATAAAACGGTAAAACGTCGAATTGGTCGAATTGCGAGTGTTGGCGTCCAGTACAAATCAAAATAAAAAAAAAAATCGTGCCAAAAAGCACTTACAAATAGTCAGATTCTACCACCGATTCGGAATGCTGCTTCCACTGAGAAGAGTCGGTAAGAAACTCAATGGTTACTCTTTTTAAAATGATGAATAGTAAGGATTGTGAGTAATACATTCTCAGGAGCAGCAACGCCATGAGAGCAGGAAGCACCTTTGCCTCAATACTAGAGAAGAATTATACTCACGCAGTCTAAGGTGATACACACACGGAAATGCGTCTTAATGGAGTTCCTTGTTGGTATGCAATTTGTCGTGGGTTACCTGGCCTGACGGACTGGGCGCTGCCGATATCAAGTCCCGTCGGTCAGGTGGCAACGGTGGCTCTAAGCTGCGTAGAAGAGCGCCGCGCTGGGCTTCGTAAACCGCCACACGGCCATCACACGAACCTACTATCAACTAAGAAAAGAACAGAAAATAGCATTTAAAGCAGACAGTCTGACATTGGTACGGGAATCATGTAAACATCTTTAGCCAGCTTATTTTGGATATTGTACGCAGACTGTCACTAGCTATCAAATGTTCCTCCATACTACTGAAAAGTAATCATAACATTGAAATAAAACTATTTTACGGATTTTATCGCGTTTATTTACTATTTTATTTTCCCGACGTTTCGGCTGCTTTACAGCAACCGTGGTCACGGGGGGACTGAGGTGTTAGACGTCCTGATGTCATAGTTAATAACTGGGTACCCTCATATTTAGTTGTTGTTTGCGGTCCGATCCACGCAGAAAGTGCTTACGGTGTCTTGCGTGGATCGGACCGCAAACAACAACTAAATATGAGGGTACCCAGTTATTAACTATGACATCAGGACGTCTAACACCTCAGTCCCCCCGTGACCATGGTTGCTGTAAAGCAGCCGAAACGTCGGGAAAAAATAGTAAATAAACGCGATAATATCCGTAAAATAGTTTTATTTCAATGTATAGTATTCGCGTAAATATAAGAAAACAATAAGTAATCATAACGTTTTAAAAATTGTATGTTAACGATTTCTTTCATAAAAACCTCAATTTAGTAAGGTGACTATTGACATGGATCAAAACTTTATTCAGTAATTTAGTCAAGACACTAACATAAGGCAGTAATAAGACTAGAGCTGTCGGCGGCAAGACGTATCGTAGCAACAGCCGCCCGTTCAGGTAGAGCGTGCCGTCCACGTGTCCGCTGGCCAGCGTGCCCTCGCCGCCGCGCGCCAGGCACACGCAGCACGCGCCCGCCGTCCACACGCTACTGCTCTTGTTGCTCTTGCAGTCTAGACTCCTGGAAATCGTGCACTGACATATGACAATACATCATCATCATTATCACACCCTGAGGTGATAGGCAAAAGCGCACTGCAGTGCTCCTTCACTTTGCCGATGTATTCAGGTGCCAATGTAATAGGGGGTGAGCCTATTACACATTCTCCCTCGATACGTGGCAGATTTGGGCCATAAACCACCACCCTGTCCCATTGCGGATTTGTAAACTTCACACGCCATTCTATAAATATGCAGGTTTTATCAAAATGATTGCCCTCACTGCAAGTGGTAATCATGATTGAAAATGATGCTTCGCACATGTCATCCGAAAATCTCAGAGGTGCGTGCTTGGGATTTGAACCTTGGGGACGATTCTCGCATGATCGACTTCTCTCTAATTCGTCATAATGTCGAAACAAAACGAAAAAATTGGCCGTATTTGGTATTTAGTTTCGACATATGTCGAAATAAAGGTAATGTCGATCATGCGAGAATTGACCGCCTGCATATCTTACGTTCAAAGCGTCGATCTACCAACTACCACTTGCACATGACAGCACACAGTTTTATAACCCAAAATATCGATACTGGTACCGATTGAACCTTACCTTCTCCTTCCTTCCTTCCTTACCTTATCTTCCCGTCGCTAGTGCCAGTGTAGAAGCCAACGTCGGCCGGTAGTAGTCGCATGGGTGCACCCGTCAGCGGAAACTTGTTGCAGATCACCTTTTTGCCGCTCCAGTCGGCACCAACACGGTACACAAACACCATATTATCGCTCTGAGCGATACCCAACAACTCAGAATTATCGCTGAACGATATACCTTTAATGGAAAAGAGCATATGAATTAAAAAAAGGAAAATTATGACGCGAACTTGGTAAAGCACACTGGGGCTTCAAGACGCGCGCATAATTTTTTTTGTCGATACTTAAACGGACTCTGTGTCAATATACATAAAGATTTAATTTCTACGACAAAATCCACGCGACCACATGTGATAATTCGCTTGTGCTGTCAATGATATTTCGTTGAAGAATGAAGTATTTCGATAGCCGCCCTTATGGCCTTGGTTGGAGTGCAATTTTCCACTCGCCACCCCTTCGGTAAAGCTTTAAAGGGCACTCTTAGCCAACAGCATAGTCATTCATGAAAAAAAAACAATAAAGTTACATTTCGTATGGGCAAAAAATTTGACGCACCAGTCTTGACGCCCCAATGTGACCGGGGCTTTATATAAGAACGCGACGCCTAAAATAATAGCGTCACGACGCCGATTCTAAAGCATTGCGACGCGACGCAAGTTATAAAGACATGAGAGTCTGATTAATGGATCTTTGACGGTCAGAAAAGCGACCATTATTGTCTACAAACATTGAAAGTTTTATTGAACAACACTGTACCCGTTATAACATAAGACTTCTTCCCAGCCGCGGGGTCGGCAGGTTTCGTGGCGAACTTGTCGCGGCGGACACCCTCTCGGTCGAAGAGCAAAATCAATCGCTCGCATGTAGCTACTGCGAACTTGACGTTGTTTGGAGACCAGCAGATGTCTGCTATAGGACTCTCTGTATCCTACAATGGTAATACAATACTCTACCAGAACTCGGTGGTCGCTATAAGTAAGCGACAATAAATAGGTATATAATAGTAACTCACAATGGTACAGGTAAATTGGGAGAAAAAAAATCTAAGATGGTGACAAGTTACGACAATCATTTATATGGCAGAGCTTCCACGCGCGCGTAGACAAGACTTGTCATGACAAAAAAGAAGTCGCTTAGAGCGAAGTCACCTGTCGAGCTCATACAAGCTTGTGGACTATGTCAATGACCTTCGATTCGCGCGCGATTGTTTATGTCACTGCGATTTATTTGTAAATCGATCGATAAGGTCTCGTTATATTACTCTGTGAGAGGTTCCACTGCCGTGGTGCTGGGTGCATCAAAAGTCGCACGTTACAGCGTTTGCCAGTAACAGCACTAACACACATAAAAATTAAATTTCTGTGGTAAAAGCCACGGCACCACGCATCTCAATTCGCTCGCACTGTCAATGACATTTCATTGATAAATTATATTTTTCTTTGAGTTATTAGAGTTTGTTTTGTATTGGCAAATAAAGTGACACTCGGGTTTTGACGCCACAGTGTGTCGGGATCTTTACTGTTGTAGCAGTTACTTTATATCCCCGTGAAAACATCCACTTGCCGTGTGTGGAGAGTGCTATACGCAAGCGACTCCTAGCGTAGATATAACCTACGTATTAATATTATGCAAGAATTTATCCGCCATCTTTATCACTGTCATCATCTTTTTTTTATTTATAATGTGTATTTATTGAATTTGACCTCGCTATTAATTACTCGACATTGCCATAAATACCGCTAATCGCAGGTGCAGGCATTCCTCATCTAATTCCATTAAAATATCCTTTCACTCATCTCGTAAAAAAGAAGAATATTATGCAAGGAAATATCTACTACAATTATAAAATAGGGGGCAGGGCAAAAGTAGCTAAAATGCGACTGCATTAAGTACTTAATGCCACAAATTATGTATGTGTGCAGGTTTTGTTTGTACTGACCTGTGCTTCTAAAAGCGTTTTCGAGTATTTCAGTCGCATATTTAAATTGCTTCTGCTACATCTACGTCTTGAAATAATAAATCTATAAACGTAGAGATTACTTTTTCTGTGAACCCTTGTACAATATAGGCGTTAAATAAATGTTTTGATTATTAATGTTTGGATAAGTAGTAGTGTTTATTTTCTGGTTGCATAGCAACTCGCTCTATTTAAAATTGGCGCCATCCTTTCTGCTGGTCCTAAAAGTATAGTAGGTAGTGATCTGTGGTCCTAATGATATAAGATAAATATATATAATATTTTATATGTAATCGGGTAAAAAGTAACAATGTTATTTTTTTAGTAAACACATGTTTGTTTTAAAAGTATTAGCGTAAATTCAACAAACGATTTTATACACAGAAAAAATAACTCAGTCACATTATTCAGTAATGTGTGATAACTGTGATATTCATCTGCCATCATGCGGTTACAACTATTTTACTCTATGCTACTATCAGATTCTGTGTTTTTCATTTCACCATGGTTTTTCGTGTAACGCTATTATGCCAAAAATATCATTTTTATTTTGTAATGTGATCTAAAGCCTTCTCTATCTACGGTTCTGGTTGTATGGATGAGGTACAATTTGTTTGAGGTTCCTAGACGTTTTGATTAAGTACTGTTAGTAGGTACTTAATCAAAATGTCGAAGAGCGATTTATAGCGGCCACAATGTGCAAAAAAATTTTACAGAGCTTTATTCATGCCATAGACAGTAGTAGTATAATTCGTTCAATAGGACAGGCGAAGGTTTATCCATACTGCCAATTTAGAAGAAGATTCTTGTTATAAGTCCGGTTTTCATGAATTGGATTCAATGTAAAGGCACAAGTGCCAAATCTTTTATAATTGTTTTCATACTCTTCTTGGATGAATAATTGCTCGTTTGAGTGACATACCATAGACTTTTTACTTGCTATGTAATAATTTACGGTTATGGAGGGAAATGGCAACACCAGAAAAAAAACCACTAAATTGTCAACATGACAGCGGTTAACAAAACCGGAAATTCTTTTCGTGAGTACTTTGTTTGTGTAAAGACGTTGTAAGGTTAGAAATAATTTTATCCGTTCGAATCTAAGTGATTATTGTGCTATAGTTAAATCTAAATTGCATTGCCTTTAGTTCTTACTATGCCAATTCAGACACGCATTATATTTTTAGATAATAGTTCAAAACTTAGTTTTGGGACTGACGTTGTCGGCAATCTCGTGTTGTTGTGAGAATGTGTCATCGCATGTAAGTAATTCGAGTTGTATTCCACAGGACGTCATGCCTTTCGCGCGGTTTGTAGAACCAGGGCGCGTCGCCCTGGTAGCCGACGGTGCCCTCAAGGGCAAGCTAGTGAGCGTGGTCGACATCATCGACCAAACCCGCGCTCTCGTGGACGGGCCTTGCAGCGGCGTCTCACGTCAACAGATCCGCCTGAACCAACTTCACTTAACGAAGTTCCGCCTTAACTTCCCGTTTACGGCGCCCTCACGCGTTGTAAGGAAAGCGTGGACGGAAGCAAAGCTGACCGAGAAATGGACTGAAAGTCAATGGGCCCAGAAGTTGGCTAACAAAGAGAAGCGCGCTCAGATGACAGACTTCGACCGCTTCAAGCTGACATCAGCGCGCGTGAAGAGGAATCGCGCGAGGACAGTGGTCTTCAAGAGCTTGAAGTTGAAGGCGGCGCGCGCCGGCACATTCGGCAAGAAGCGGATCCCCAAGGCACCCGCCCGGAAGGTGCGCACCAAGAAGCCTGCCACCAAGAAACCCGCCAAGAAGTAATTCTTTTGTGTCTGAGACAAGTTTGAGTGATTTTCAAGGGACAGATCAAAATAAAGAATTACTATAAGCGTCTTATCTTGTGTTTTAGTGTCATTAATACTGTCCTTTGACTGGTAATAGGTGAGTTTAGTTGGTATTGTAGAACATGTGGTGTGTTTTCTTTACTCAATATTTTTTATGTTTCAGCAGCAGTTAGGTGTGAAAATAAAATAGTCGAGGTAAGTTTGAGTCTGTTCTAGTGCATTCTATGGTCTGCACTCAATAATTTCTATGATGAATCATATATAGTCTCGTTCGTATGAAATTTAAGGATTATAAAATCACCGCATTGCTGATTATAAATGAACATAAGACATGTTTTTTCTTTACTGCTATAACCCCTAACTACTGTTATCTATTGTTTACAGAATGCAACATGCCTTGAGATATGAAAATCAATAATAAATGTAAGTTATTTTCTATTAGTCTATATATGAAAATTGCTCCTACTTAACCTCAAAATGGAGCAATGCTGTTATTTAAATACAGTCAAACATTTATGTGATGAATAATAAAAATATAGTCTCGTTCGTATGAACTCAATGATTTCAACCATTACCACCTAACTGATTTATTTACCATGCGAATTAACATTTCTGTGAATATAATATTTGTATTTATGTCTTGTTTTTTTGTCCTTAGGTATGCAATGAAATGATGGGACCGCATTCTGTTACCAAAAGACCATGTAAGTATGAACTAATCAATTGGATATGAATAGCTTTATTGTTAATAACTTAAAATTATGCATGGTCACACCTGTATTCATTATTTTGTTCCCAGTAGGGATGGGCAAATGGAAAAAAAATATCGATATTTATCGTATCGATATTTTTCAAATACATCGATATATATCACCCAAGAAATTTCGATATATCGATATTTTTTGCCCAATTTGCAATTATTTATAAAAATTGCCTAAATTATCAAAATTTTAAAGCAAATACACATCTGGCTGTTTCAACATAAGTTTTATTATTTAAAAAAAAAAAATTCGAATCGCTTGACATAAAAAAAGAAACAAAAAAAAAAAACATTTTTCAAACCAGTATTTGTCTGATATTGATATCAGGAGCACTCTTTGTTTGATGTGTTCCCCTGTTAATCTGCTCCTATCATTTGGCACAGCCAAATTTACCACTGAAGCTACCCTTTCAGATGACACTGAAGATGCTTGACAAATCAAATATTTTACCATACAGCCTACTGCATATTTTTTAAATTTAAGAAATCGGATTGGTCAAAATCATGATGTGACGCATGAGCAGACAGCAGAGCTTTAAAAATATATCGATTTTGATATCTGAAAATAAATATCGAAAATTGATATATCGTGGGAAAAAATATCGCTAATTATTAAAGATATTTTTCTGAAAAAATATCGATATTTTGATATATCGATATTTTTTACCCATCCCTAGTTCCCAGTTCGGGACATACAGTCCCATAATAATAGAAAACAAATAGTTTCAATTATACACAGCGTATAATTCATACAACTGATTATATTGTAAATAGTTGCTGTAAATAAATGAAATAACGGTAATCTGTTTTCTAAAAATGTGTGGTGTTCAAACTAAACTCTTGGAACATGCCCTAATTTGGTGAATTGTAACCTACAACACCATGCCAGCAACCTTATTAATTTAATATATTTTGAGTTAGTGGGTCAGTTCCTTTTTGAGGTGTGGGTGTTTTAAGATGGTTTCATGAAGCTCCTTTACACATACACGGTACATATTTTATGAAAAGATTAGATAATGTAGAGGTTGCTTTGGTTTTAGTACATTCACTAAGCATTAATTTCTAAAATAATGCTACCATGAAAAGATTGTAACTACCGAAATTAAGGTGTTTGATTCCACACCCTACCAAAGCCGATGTGTGCACAGACAAGTCGTGCATGCTTGACTCTGGATAGGAACATTAGCACACTCTGTGTAAGACGTCCGGCTTCCATGGCCGTACGTCCAAGGGTTGAGTGTGACAAACATTTTTATAAACACTGTTTTGGTAAGAAATCTGACATCATTTTACAACTATCTTTGTATTGTTATAGGTAAACAATGGCTGTCTCATGAGAACACACTTGGATTCACTGCAGGTAATTTTATTATGTACTTACTTAACTCATACATTTTCTTGTAAGTAAATATAAGATTGGTATCATTTTGTGAAATTTGTACATGGGTTTAGGTAACTAGTAGCTACCATGCAATTAATTTATTATAATGATGACTTTATAATATAGTATAGATAACTTTATATTATGAAGGTCACTCCTAGATTTAATATTTTGATCCCAGGGCTGGGACATACAGTCCCATAATAATAGAAAATAAATAGCTAATAATTAATGCAACTGGTTATATGAAACTGAGTAATCTGTTTTCTAAGAATGTGTGGTGTTCAAACTAACCTCTTGGAACATGCCCTAATTTGGTGAATTGTAACCTACAACACCATGCCAGCAACCTTATTAATTTAATATATAATATATTATAAGTTAGTGTTTGGGTCAGTTTCTTTTTGAGGTATTAGCCATGTGGACTTTAAGATGGTTTCATGAACCTCATTTAAAAGACTAAGGGTACATATTTTATGAAAATATTAGATAATGTAGAGGTTGCTTTGGTTTTAGTACATTCACTAAGCATTAATTTCTAAAAGAATGCTACCATGAAAAGATTATAACAACTAAATTTAAGGTGTTTGATTCCACACCCTACCAAAGCCGATGTGTGCACAGCCAAGTCGTGCATGCTTGACTCTGGATAGGAACATTAGCACACTCTGTGTAAGACGTCCGGCTACCATAGCCGTACGTCCAAGGGTTGAGTGTGACAAACATTTTTATATAGTCTTAATCAAATCACAAAATATTTACAATTCAAAGGAAAAAATAAATTAATTAAACAGATCAAAATAAACTAACTAAGAACATATTTACACAAAATATACTTGTGCCAATCTGCTGTTGCTTGGCTATGTTCCCAGAAGGCTGGCAGCATTGCCACATTGAATGGCAATGCTGATTCTCTGTGCGAGATATGAACCAGCCCTCTCTGTTTGCCCTTTGTTTTGGTAAGAAATCTCTGACATCATTTTACAACTATCTTTGTATTGTTATAGGTAAACAATGGCTGTCTCATGAGAACACACTTGGATTCCCTGCAGGTAATTTTATTATGTACTTACTTAACTCATACATTTTCTTATTAAGTAAATATTAGATGGGTATCATTTTGTAAAATTTGTACATGGGTTTAGGTAACTAGTATGCACCATACAATTAATTTACTATAATGATGGCTATGTTAAAGCTAGCTATTTTGATGATTGATCTGTACTGACTATTTTAACGACTTATAATAATTATTATTTGTATAATTATCCATTGCTTAATACATCAATTATTTAACAGGTGAACTCCACAAAACTATGAAAAGTCCAGAAGAATATTAGAACAAATGGTATGTTTCAATTAATTGTTTTTATGTTATAACATTTTTTTTATTATACTGAATGATGACTAATAGTATCGCCCCTGGCTGAAATTGATGATTGATCATTTCTGACTTTTACAAGATTTCATTGATTTTGTGTCATTACATTAATAATACATTTTCTTTAACATGCCAATTAACTACTTACAGGACATCCATTCTACAAGCCATGTGAATTAAATGGAGACAAAATAAAAACATGAGGTAAATAAAAAATACAGCATTTATTATTTAGTATTAATATATGCATCATGACCACTGTATTTGCACAAAAGTCACAGTAATGAAGTATAGTTTAAATAGTAGTAAAAACTTGTAACAATTTATACAATGATGACGTAAAGTATCGCCCCTGTCTGATTCTTGATGATTGATAATTTCTGATTATATCTTATTTAATAGGTATTTTGTGTTGCCACTGTCGTTCGTTTATTAATCTTCTTTTTTTTTTAAACAGGTTGAAATAGAAAAAAAAATGTACCCATCTACAGATGAATTTTGGACCCCAATTGATAATGGTAAGTTACATTGTCTGTACATTGCCTTATATGGGGATTTAAAATCTAATATGATAGCGACATCTCTCTTGTTGGCTAACGTCTATTTGTATAGTGATGATTTTATATCGCCCCAGTCTGAACTAAACTGTTGATCGATTTATCTGATATAATTCTAATAGCAGAAAATATTTTGTGCTCTTAAACATCTTTTGAAAACATGATTTCTCTTTACAGGTATTTGGAGAGAATAACCAGTAAACAACATGACACGATTCCTTACAGGTTTGTTTATTATGTAGTGTTATAAATACTTCAAATGATCGAGGGATCATTTGAAGTATTTATAACAGGTTGAGGAACCTATTTCACGCAAGGTGCGTGTATTATTATTGTTGAAAATAGTTAAAAGTAATATACTGAGCTGAACTAATATTTTAATACGTCCCTATAAAGTAGATCCTATTAAGGAAATTGTAGAAATAAATAACCTATTTGAAATGATGCTCATACAAGCATATATCATATTATTTTTGATGATAATATTAATGACTGATCTTAATCATAAATATTAATTGATACCCTGTGTTTATCATTAATAATTAATTTATTCATATTTAATTTTAGGTAATCAATTGAAAACACTACATCAAGTCATGGAGAATGATACTAGATGGTAAGCATTTCTTCTGTACATACTTTAGTCTACAAGGTGGTTAGGATTTAATGATGAATATCTTAGTTATCCCTGTCTCACAAAATCGTGGGGAGAATTATGGTATGGTAACATCTGAAGCTCTAACCTTTAATAGTAAAAAGTAAAAAAACAAAATTCAGGATTCTAATAATGAAACAATTTTTAGGTACCACTCGAGTCCCTGGGGTCACTACGCTAGAATTGAAAAGGTAATTAATTACTTTTATAAATTGCATGCATTTATTAGATACGTAAGGTCTGCAAAATCTATAGATTTGTCAAATTGGCAGTTCTTAACTTTACATGAATACATTTTTATAATGATGAATATCTTAGTTATCCCTGTCTCACAAAATCGTGGGGAGAATTATGGTATGGTAACATCTGAAGCTCTTTCCTATAATAGCAATAAGTAAAACTAATATTCGGGATTCTAATAATGAAATTATTTTTAGGTACACCATCAAATCCCTGGGGTCACTATGCTAGAAATGAAAAGGTAATTACTTATATAAATTATGTTGGGTTTATAAGTGAAGTAAGGTTAGCAAGATATAGATTTTTCAGTGTTTGGCAGTTCTTAACTTTACATGAATACAGTTTTATTATGATGAATTGCTAAGTTATCCCTGGCTCACAAAACCGTGGGGATACTATGGTATGGTAACACTGAGAAAATCTACTTATTTCGTCATCTAGTATTTCTGTTACAAAGTGTTTAATGTTGATTTATTTCTTTTACAGGTCAATAAATACGACACGTGCTTCTAACTTAGCGATCTTCCTCATCAGGTAAAAATCATAGCCTCCACCTTAAGCTACTTACTGGATTTATTTACTCCTTTTAAGATTCGACCTTTCAATTCAGTGCCTTATACATAATGATGATTAACTTTAGACAAGCATATATCTAGATCATTTTGAAGATAATTCCATTCTGAAAAAATAAATTCCAATCCTCATCATGTACGACTGCCGGTTGGTTATTTATTAAAATGTATTTTTTTGTTACAGGTATCGTGTCTCGTGTCATAAATTGTTAAAATTTAGTCTGGTGCTTCAATAAATTATTACTATCTTTGTGCGCCTATCATTTCCCAACCACATCCTGAAGGACTAGAAATATTTAATAATTAATTGATAACACTTGATATAAATGTAGTTTGTATTTGTATTTCCTGGCAGTTGATTGGTCTACTCTAGTCATGCATTACATAATTGTCATTGAACTGGAGTCCACCGGTATTACTTCATGTAAAGTTCAAGTGAGTAAAATTTAAGAGTACCCATTAACTCTTAAAACTAAAAAACGTAGGTAAAGAATAGCGTCATTGTTAACTGTAACGCGATAATTACCTACATGATTCCAAAGTAAGCAAATTTTCTATTGGTACCATATACATAATTGAGTGGGGTGATCCCAGACCGGTAAATTCCGAGATTTGTCACTGACTGGAATCGAATCTCGACAAACCGCACAGCCCTATTGTCAGTCGTCCTCATCGCCATTATAAAAAAAAATAGGTAAGTTATTCGAAACATACCACCTAAAGGCTACAAAGAAATTCTTTGAAAGAATGCTGGTTTGACAAAGCCATGTAAGCACTCCTACTTTCAAAAACTCCATCTTTTTGGGGCTTCATTAATCCGAGAACAAACTATAGTAGGACTTCCCATTTTATAAATCTCCTAAAGACAGAAAAGCACCGTTACCATAATAGTAGAGTTTTTTCTCAGGGACTTACGGCAGTCGACCAAACAGCCCTTGAAAAAGAAGTTACGCGCTTGAATATGACTTCTAGCAAACAAGAGACTTTCTTCGAAATAGATACCCAAGGCATCACTGTGCTGAACATATTGTCTGGCAGTGATTACAAGTGAGTATTTCTCACCTTGTTCACTTGATCAGGGATCCGATATTATTGTGAGAAACATATAAAATTGCTTACTACGAGATGTTTATAATAATATTCATTGCATGTCGACAGTTACTTCGTTTCAAGCCAATCTATGACGATAGAAAAGTCGAATATTGGAGGCAGAACCATTCAAGTACAAAAAATCATATGGACTCTAGTAAAGAACAAATAACTTTTAAAATAATATTTATTAAAATAATTAGATATCTAAAATGTATAATTAATTGGCATTTTCTACAGTTAATTCACTTTGGCAGTCGCTAGGAACTCTATCTGTGAAAAGTTCAGGGATCTGTAAATAAAAAATATTAAAATAAACATTTTGTGAATTATACTTGTCTGAGTAAATTTTTCCTTTGCTATCTTACCTGGGGAGTATAAGCTTCCACTCTATCAAGCAACGAATCTGAATAACCCGGCGTGTAATATCTGGAAATAGAAGCTAGTTTCGTTATTTTTTTCAAGTTATTATTGTAACTACCAAGTGAGTTTTATATCAGTGGCATTTGTTGTTGCATCTAATATTATAATAAGTACTCAAAGTAAATTTAGTCATGGTAATGTAGAAACGCGGATCATGTACCTCACGATTTCTTCTGGGAAGCAACTATTAATGATATTAATGTATTCTTTGAGAGATGTCCCAGGAACTGTATCAATTTCTTGCACACGCTTCAGCGCTCCTGTAGTCACGAACAATCGCCTAGCTCGAGCATCATTGGGCAATATCTAGAAATAAAAACGGAATTGGATAAATATAAATCGATAAAATGAAATCACTAAAACGTCAAGTCGATGAACTGTCAAAAATGCGTATTTGTTTATTTACGTGCAATCTAACCTCAAATATATAAAATGTATTTTTGAATATAAAGAAGGATGGCTGGAAGAGGAAGAGGCCGCGGTAGCGGTCTATCATTAACGCACGATCAACTTCAAGCATTCGGCATAACACGAGGAGATAACAATGCAACCACAATTGCACCACCTCCGCTGTTTCCAAAACTTGAAGCAAAACCGCTCCCGCTAGTCAGCGATGCCGCGACCGACTATATGTTAATCGTTAAAGATCAATTCATAGAGTATTTACATGAATCCCCAGCGTACGTGAAGCCTAAGGCGTTAATGGATGGTGTCGAACGATATTCAGATAAGTACAAAATGCTTGCTCTGAACGCGAAACAAGGCAAGGTTTTGGACTGTGTGTGGGCAAACATGCCAACTGAGCTGAGACCACAGGCCAACAGAGTTCGTGTGGCAGCTCGCAAACGAAAACTGAACGATCCCACAGATATAGCTAAAAGACTGCAGACGCTGGAAAACAAAGAAACACAGGAAGATAGTGAAAATATGGAAACAAATGAAAATGAACAGACTGTCAAAAAAGAAGACGGTGACGAGGAGATAGAGGATGAACAAGAGGAAGAATTTGAATTAGATGATGGCACAGATTATGCTAACAATTTCTTTGACAATGGTGAAGACTATGATGAAGAAGATGATAACTTGGATGATGGGCCAGTTTACTGAATCAATTATGTAATAATAATAAACACATTTCACATGACTGGTGACATTTAAAGATAATGGACTTGCTTAAAGAGTGAACAATAAAATACCTTAGCATATTGTGCTAGAACATATTTGAGTATACAGGAGGGTGCCGAGTGTAGCAGGGGCTCCAGTGCCGGCCGGTGCAGACAGCACTGCAGGGCTTGCTTCAATGCACACAATGAGCGAGCATGGACCTCCCCAGATGACTTTGGATTTGTATATAGCTGTGTAAAAAATAAATACATTAATAATTATAAAAGCATAAAACAACCAACTTATGATTAAATCCCCGAAAGTATAGATAGGCTTCAAATTAAGCGACTAATTTATTTATTTAATTCACTTCCCAAATAATTTTAGCACAGAAACCCAAAATACAGACAATGCCTAGTTTGGGTTTCACAGTAACTCATTTTGTGACTATTTTGGTGAATAATAAATTTTATTTTAACTCTTCTATTTGTCTTCTATTTTAAGAGTTAAAATAATTATGCTATGCATATGCAGTTGGGGGCAATGGCTAGTAATAGTCTTTTGTTTTTATTTTATAGTCTAATCTTTCACCAATCTTAACTTACTCTATAGTAAATTATGAAATCTAATCTTAAATATTTCTATTATTGACGACTGACTATGGCTTGGTCCAGTGGTTAGGCATAATTATGCTGCTTGAATCACTGGACTGGGTGGCTGCGTCTTCAATTACCGCCAGAGGCAAATTTCAGAAATGGCCTTTTCGAAATTTGTCCTGGGCGTAACTGGGATCGCGCCCAGTCCATTGTATGATACCCATAGTACAAGCATTGCTTAGATTAGGGTCATACAATGAATGTGTTGTCTGGCGATATATTTATCAGGTCATTGGAACCTGTAGCAATCTAGGCAGGGCATTTGCGACGGCTATGGCCAGGCTGTGCTGAGGCGAGTGTTTTGCGATGTGGCCGAGGGTCCACGCGGCCGCGCACAGCTCCGCTTCTTCCGCCTCCGAGTTTTGGAGTATATCCACAAGAGGTGGGATAGCCTGGCAAATTATTATAGGTATATCACAAGAGAGAATCAGAGTATAAAAATGATGGACATTTAAAATGTCACTGATTTTCACATTTCGGCTAGGTACATAGCGCAACACTATACTACAGCATTACCTAGTAAAGCATGTCTGCTCAAAAGCTTTACTTGTCTTTTATTACCTATCTGCTATTTAGTAGGTAGTTGTATACCGCATAGTACCTAGATAATAAATAATATTATAAGTACCTACCATTTCAAATACACTGCAAACCGAGGTTCATAAATAATAACCCATGGTCAACCACAACGATAAAACTAGAACACGCAAATAAATTTATTACTGCAGTTTTTTTCAAACAACCTTGGACTCGATAACGGCCATTGCGAGCTGGTCCGATTGTCCTGCGATAAATCCGAGCGCCATACAAGCGGGTACTCGCGCCCCGCCCGTGGCCTCCGCCAAAAGCTCCACTAGCGGCCCACATCCACCCGTATTCACCACCAGTTGCGCCAGCTGGAAATTTCCCACATTTTATAACCTTACTGATAGACTTACCTGCGTAGGCAGACTGCGAATGATTCCATTTAGTAGCTACCTAAAAGTGGTGCGAAGTTCAGGTTCTAGGTCTGTTATCGCATGTAGGTACACTAATAAGTGGGGAGGTCACAGCCTGGGAATGTTAATCTAATCTCACTAATTCCTCTACCTCGGTAAAGATATATGGACACAGTTTATTGACCCTAGGATGATGTCCCATCTACTCTTGGACTACTCTCAACGTGTTCCAGTCGTAATTTGTAGGTATGCAGTTAGTTTTTACATCAACAGAATGCTTGACAATATCCCTGAGCAAGCAGGCAGCAGCGCGGCGCACGGGCGCCGTATCGTGCCCCGCATGCAGTAGCGCAGGGGGCAGCGCGCCGCCCGCTACCACCGCCTCGGCCAGCTCCGTGCGCGCGCCCGCCACCGCGCCCAGAGCGCATAGCGTGCTGCGCTAAACGATTAAAACGTCCAAAATTATTCTGTGTCCTACCTGTATAATTTAAAATGAAGGCCGGTGTTGTTGCTCGCCTATGAATGTCTAAATAATCATTACCAAATTTAAGAACAATCTCGGGCAATATCGTCCCGTTTAGGTACCTAAATCAATACTGTAGGTAATGTAACCCGTCTACCGCCACTACGTCATGATCTGCACGTGTACTTGCGGATTTATTACAAAATTATAAAACCCTAAAAGTAGCACATATAAGCATTAGGCAACGGCTAACCTTCAGTTTAGGATCTTGGTTCTCCAATCCGTGAACTAAGTGGCATATCGCACCAGCATCGACAACTGCTTCAGGCTTGTGCTGAGCGAGGTCTACTAGAGCACCTGCTGCAATCTAATTAACGAACCATGTATAGGTACACCATTATAAATATACAACATTATGAAAAAATACCTACTTAAAAAGCTAACTTAGTTGACCTGTTTAAGGCTTATTTCAGGTTCTTGGAAAGCCAACACTAGCAGCGGTAACGTGCCGGCATCGACCACTAATCCAGCTAACTGTTCGCTGTGCTTGCCAATGTATCCTAAAGCCCATGCGGCATTCTCCTTCACCTGAATTTGTAAAAGGAATTGATTATGAAGCAGCTAGGAAATGGAGGAGTTGATCTGTTTCAAATCCTAATTACTTGTGTATCAAAATCCTCAAGACACGACACAATGTGTTCCAATGCTCCAAGCCGAACAATAGCCGACGCCAATTCTTCATTATGCCTGAAAAACAATAATTTATAGTAGGTAATGTATGCGTTGTCCTTCTAAATATTTAGTACAATACCCCGCATGCCTATTAACTTACTTTGCTACGGCTCTCAACAAATATAGCGCTGATCTTTTATAGTAGACCTGGTGAAATAAACGGCTTTAATTATTACCATTAAGTTTAAATACAGCATGAAAACGTGACGTGTGTACGCTCACATTATATTTGTTAAGATTCTCGAGTGTGATAGTGACCATGCCACTGTTGAGTAACTGTCGGGCAACTCCTTCGTCGTGCTCCGCTAACCTGGCGGCCGCCACCACAGCGCACTGCCGCACAGTGCTGCATGCGTCAGAGAGCAGAGGGCGGAGCAAGTCTGGAAGATATTATTTAATTATCCTTGATACGTACTGATTATACCTATTTTCAATCGTACCTACAATATTTCATTGCGAATTCAATTGAAACGCCTGTTTAAACTCAACAGCAAAGGACGGTGATTGAGTAGGTATTATTGATGACTCGGGCGGTAGGTAGATAAATAAGAAAAGAAACAGAGTTGGTACCTTTAATTGGACCTCGTTAACTCCAAAATCTAATAACTGAATCGATAGAATTTGTAGGTAGGTATAGTTTATGAAATCTATTATTTACCTAAAACTCCGGCGCTCTCCAAACATTTAACATTAGTCGATCTGGTAGCAAGCTCTGCCATGGTCTGCACGAACACCATTCGACCTTTTTGATACGTCTCGAAAACTACAAATTAAGGTATAAGTATTTACCTAACCAGAACATAATTTAATACCAAAAGTCTGCATACAGGTAAGTACTGTGGGTTTATAAGCCCTATAACTAATTAACTAACTACAGCCCTTTTAACGTCCCGTTGCTGGGCACGGGCCTCCCCTCAATGCGAGGGGGATTCAAACCATAGTCCACCACGGTGGCCCAGTGCGGGTTGGCAGACTTCACACATCTATCGAGAACTAGTAAAGTTCTCTCAGACGTGCAGGTTTCCTCACGATGTTTTCCTTCACCGTTTCATAGCAAGTGATAATCTCGGATGAAAATGAGATTTGCACATAAACCCAGCCAGAGGTGCGTGCACACTTTGATTGCAAGGCGTGCGTTCGACCACTCGGCTACCACTGCTGCAAGCCCTATAAGTAGGTAGATATAATACCTATAGTGCGTATAACCATTGTATAGGTAAGTAGCTATCTTCAGTCAGTGGCTGAATGAAGAGCGATATAATGTGATAGTAATATGTTGCTTATCTTACCTAATTGTATATTCCTAGGACTGCTCATAGAATGACTCATGATTTCAGAACACTTATCCCCTGTTTAGTAAAATAACGTTTTGTTTTCTATACAAACCTGAACCCTGAACCCTTGAACCGTTAAAAATTTGACACCCTCCCGTCTATGTGACAATTAAGATTTTCAATTATTTTTTCAGAGAACAGTAAGGAAAATTTATTAGACCCTAAAGAACCTCCTTCAATAGATAATTGTTTAAGTTCAGTACATAGTAATATAAAGTCCAACTTATTAAACGTAAGGCCTAAGCTCAGCTACACGAAGCCGCGCCGCTTCGGGTCTAAACATACCAAACCTAGACAGACATAACCTACGTAGCTGCCTAGTCATAAGTTTTTAAAATGAAGGTAGGTTAACTATACTTAATACCTATTAAAGGTGCTACGTAACCTGCTTGATTTAACCATGGAAAATTTCCAAGTCGGGGGTCATTGAAATCAATAAAACAGGTTGGTGTTTTGATTTATCAAACATTGCTTCAGTACCTAATCCTTTTAAAAACGGTACGAGAATATTGTTTGTTGGAGCGTGCGACAGTCGCCAGCGGGGCGGGCACGCGGAGCAAGCACCCGTGAAGGTCACTCGACGACTGACGACGTCACGTCGCATACAACTACAAGCGCGCCATTAGCAGTCCGTACACCAACCTACATAGAAATACCATTGTAAACCATACCACATATGCAGGTATTGCTTATCACGCGGGCTACACTCACACACGAGTATACAACCAGTCGCGGACACGACAGGCTGCGCCCGCGCCACCGCATGGTCGCTCTCACACTTGCATTCGATTGCTAACTAGTAATTTCGTGCGTACCAATAAAATGAAATACGTAATTTGCCGGTGAAAATTGTTTACAATAAAAGTTTTACTTCGGTGCTGTATCCATAATGCCTTACATCATGGTTATGGGCAGCCTTAGTGCGCCACATCTGTCTAAAGATGAGGGCGCGACTGTGTATGGACTTAAAAGTGAGGAAAGACAAACTTTAGTAAGGGTATGTTAAGTATCTATTTATTACTAAGTAGTTAACTATAATTTACTGGCCAATTCCAAGAGATAGAGAGGGCCTAACCTTATAATTCAAAAATCAGTAAGTGCCTAAGTGTTTTAAGATTTACCCTTTGTCTATTCGTCAGTGCCTCGGATGCGCCGATTTCAAGACTTATTCGATAGCTATAGGCTAACCTATCTTACAATATCAATGCGTATTATAACGAGACTATAGCTACTCAGTTATGTACACAAATACTAAATTTCAACACAAAAACACCAAATAAAGACAAGCCGTAGTGGAGCTTCTAATCAATTGTTCAAATAAAAAAATACGAGCAATTGCTACAAGTAAACACAGTCCATAATACACTTCTCATCAAAAAAATCGAAACACTTTCGTTTTTATTGTTTTTGTCCTAATTTTTAAAATTACTCATCATACAAAATACGAAACCTATGAAGACTTAATTTGAATTTAGAACATTAACATTAGGATTTATAAACCTCATACTACTCACTATTAAATGACATTTTACATTTATTCCTAAATATACACATTTTTCTGATAATCCTTATCAAATCATAAACTGCGAGGTGTTTCGATTTTTTTGATGAGAAGTGTATATTCAGACTATACATAATTGAATTTCCATTGCAGGAATTGAACTCATCGTTTGGTATGACTGTCGCAGCTTCGTCAGATGCAGAGAGGACAGTTCGATTAACGCACAAAGGGCTCACATTAGTAGCAGTGAACCGTCTCCACGCGTTATTTGGGTACGACGTAGTCTCGCACGCCATGGCGATGACGAACGCTAACCGAGAGTTGATATCCTTCACGATGTACAAGAAGTCGAGTCCCAGCTCTCAGGGTCACGGTCACAGTCATGGCCACAGCCACAGCCACAGCCAAGGTCACGGCGGCGGCGGCGGCTCCCACAAAGGTCACTCTCACGCCCACAGCAATATGGTCACACTTTGATGAAACGTGCTTCAAAGAGAATGAAACACTACTGCATGTTTGTTCAGCATATGTTTGTTATCTATCTGTGGTTGGTTAGTTAAATTGCGTAGAATCGCGTAAAATGGTGAACTACTGAAATAATGTATAAATTTCGATTCCGTCCAATATTGTTAAGTAATTGTGTGAAATTATCTACGTCATGTGTTTGATAATTGGAAATATTTTTGTTTAAAAAAAATAATGGTTTATTCTAAATACGTTAAGCCAAACTTAGGTAAGAAGATAAATATACCTACGTAAATATATTTTGTACATACGTAAACTATACTAGAAAGGCCAAAACTTACTGTTATAAGTGTGCCGTTGATAAAATATTTGCATCCGATTATAAATTAAAACCTTTAATATTATATACATTGTTTATATAACTATTATGCACATACACAATAATATAAAAGCTATACAATAAATTCAGTCTTAAATTCTACTCTGAGTGTTATTGTATACGAAAATTGGAATGGATATAAAAGTAAGAAAAACCTACTGCTTGTAATTTTTAAGACTAGATTATAAATAACGTATGAATTGGACATGACGCGATAGAATGTCTCCGTTACGATGTATTAAAGGTTTGATTAGGTCAGCTGCGTCTCTCCGCGCCTATTCTTTGTCGTTCTGCTGTCAATTTCTTCAATGCGGCAGCGTACTGCCGTTGCACGTCCATCAACCTCGAGTGCTCATTGTAGAGTGCGTGTTTTTGCTCCTTTTCATTATTAAATTTATCTTCCACTTTCCTAACCGTTTGATTCACCCAGTCGACTATAGATTGGAATTGCGTCATGAACTCTTCTCTTTTTCTGGCTGAAGACATCGCTCTGAAATATTACAAGTTGTAATTATACCTAAGATAACTCAACTCAACGTCAATACCTACTAAGTTTACCGATTTTGTACACATTTATTGATTAAAAATACAGTTTCATTTACTTATAAAAATATTACTTTAAAAATCATATTTCAGAACTTAAGTGCTCTGTAAATAGGTGGTAAATAAATACTAGACCGAGATGCTATGACTTCCTAGCCTAGATGGTGAAAAAAAACTTCTTCAGTATATGAAATAATAGGCCCATAACAGGTAGCTGCATCTTCGAAAATCATTTGTGTCAATTCTTATTTATTTGATGAATTAAACATGAAACTTATGTGTTTATGTAAATATACTCACTCCTCATAATTGTCTAAAATCGAGTTCAGCAGACTCAACTCCTTCGAGGTATAAAGTTTGACTTCTAAAAGTGTATTGTAGAATATATAATACTGTTTCGTTTCCTTGTGTTTCGATGCAACTGCAAGAAAAACCACCATTAAACTCTACGCCCACAGGTGACGTATTCGCGTGACGATTTTTTGTCTTTCTCAAAACGAACTTGATTAACTCAAAGAAAAAATCTTTCTCCAAAAAATTTAATTGATGATCAGATATAATTATGACGCGTGGTCGCGTGGATTTTACCACAAAATAATGAACACGGAGTACACTTTCAAAAAAAGTCAAGTTTATTCGCTCGCCCCAGTGTGCCCGGTGCTTTAGTCAGTTAGTTTGGACCTTTGAGCTAAATTTATTTATACATCATCACGCCTGTATTCCCCGAAGGGGTAGGCAGAGGTGCACTGTAGTGCGCCCACTCTTCACCGATGTATTTTGGTCCCAATGTAATAGGGGGCGAGCCAATTGCCATTATACCGGGCACATTCCCCCTTAATACGAGGGAGATTTGGGCCATAGTCCACCACGCTGGCCCAGTGCGGGTTGGTGAACTTCACACGCCTTTCTATAGACGTGCAGGTTTCCTCACGACGTTTTCCTTCACCGTTTTTTTTATTTGAAACTACTAATTTATTTTACATATAGGTCTTTAAAGGTAGTTGTTTATAGTGTGTGATATCACGGGTATTGGTCAGATGTCCACGATCACAAATTGTCGTAAGCAATACATTGTAGTCATGTCAATTATGGTAAATAGAGATGAAACGGATATCTTGTATCCGGCCTTGTTTTCACTATCCGGTCGGATACCGGATAGTAATCCAGATAGTAAAATTAAAAAAAACCTCAATATTTTACTCAAGGCAAATCATACACAATAGGTTATGGACACCGTTTATTTTTATTATTTATCGCACATCAAAAATATTTGTTTTATTAATTAGAATAGTACTCAAAATTAACAATTGGCAAATTGTGGTGAATTAATACCAAATTTTCGGCAGCTTCGTATACCAGACCAGCTCCTGAAAATAGCCTTACGCTGTAAACGCAGGTGCTGAAAAATAAATTCTAGCAAACCTTGACAACTGCGAGTACTGATGCAAATTAATTGTCCAACATATGGGTCGTGATTGTGATCGATTCGAGATGTCTTTAAAGTGCCATGTAACGCGATAAAGGGCCGAAGGGCCGCTCCGGCCTGGTCGCTTGCCGAATATCTGGTATCCGGCCAAACCACTATCCGTGTCATCTCTAATGGTAAATAAGTGTAATTTTACCTTGATTATAGAGCTCAATGAATCTTTTTTCATACTGCAACAACTCCGCGGTGCCGGGCACCTCGTCGACGGCGGTCGAATACCGCAACAGCTCGCGGTTCAGCTTGGCAAGCTCTAATCTCATGCTTGTTATGAACGACTTCAGTTTATCCTCCCTTTCTGTGAATTCCTTTAATTCAGCCGATGATAGCGGCTGATCTTCCACTTTAACGTTTGGATCTTTGGCGACCCTGTAAAAACGTGTGTCATATTATTCCTGTATTTAGATTTGTGCTTGATAGTCTAATATTACTATGTACTCGATACGCTGACATGTTTCCCGGCGTGACAACCAGTCCATAGAACGCCTTGTCGTCCAAGGGAAAGTAGAAGGCACCGGCAGTGGAAGGTCACCCACGCGTTGGACTAACCAGATCAAGTCCGACATTGGAGGCTCAGTCAACGAATGCAGCAGGATGACCTCTAACAGACAGCGGTGGCGAAATGTCGTGAAGCGCATTACATCTGCCCCTTCCAATACTGATACGAGTACTGAACGATCACGACCGCTCTATCAAGAGCGTACCGGATAAGAAGAAGAAGAACTCGATACGCTCATTTGAAACAAATCGATAGTTACAATGATTGTACAATTAGCTGCGTTCTGCGCAAAATATTTACGTATTTGAATGCAGATAGCTAAATGAGTCTTGCTATTTACCTCAATTCCTCTTCCAGTTTTTTATGTTCTTTATCTCTGTGTTGAATTATCTGAAGCAATTCATTTCTTTCACTTGCCAACTCTTTTAGAGATTTGTAGAAATGTTTCACATCTTTATCGCTACAAATCAATAGTTAAAATAAATTACACAATTATCACAAGCCACATGATGATATTTCATTTCTTATATTATTATTATTGACTACTAGTGCCTAGTTGCTACTTTTACAAACCTATAATCATCAGATTTCATCAATTTTTTGGTGATCATCTGCAATTTTCCCAATACATTAGTGTACTGAGTTTTGGCGTTTTCCATTTTACTTTCATTTTCTTCTTTATATACTTGAATTTCTTTCTCTAATGTGTCTATACTGTTAGTGAGTCTATCAACGTCTTCAGAATACTTTCTTTTTTCACTTTCTTCAAGTTCCTTGGACACCTCGCCAGTGAGCTCTGAGTGTAGGATGGCATAGTGTATCTTGGTGTCTGCATCATTCACAGTGGTACCCTCGTCATTGTGATAATGATCAGCCTACAAGAATATTTAAATACAGCTCAGATTACCAAGACCATTATTCCTAGTCAATTGTCATGTAAGTGAGGGAACTTACTTTTGTTGTAATTTCTGATGGATCTGCCAAAGTCTTTTCATAATCATACTGAAAGGAATGTTATTAATATTAAGACACATCTAATGAGAAACATGTCTATAGATCCTATCTCAATCCTATCGATCCTATCTCAAAGGTTTTCAGGCCCTGTAGCATGACTGCGTGGACATAAGTATTATCTTTTTCAACTGTCAGATTTGTCTAGAAAATTACGTCACACCGGCTTGGTGTCCAGTACAAAAAGCTCGAAGTGACGTAATTATCTCGACATAATGGTGCTCGTAGAGATTGATGTTAGTGATTGCAACATCAATTACTAACACCCAGTGTGATACATTGTGAAATATTTATGTATTATTTAATGTTTTGCATGGTGTAATATTAAAGAGTTATCTAGTCTCTAAAATTTAAAAAAACAAATACTTATTAGTAGAAATGAGCTAGATTATAGGGTTGATCAATCAAGTATGAAAATTTAATTTACCTAAAAAGCTCAAATTTGTTTACTCACCAAGAAGTCTAAGCCGTCATCATTCTTCTCATCAGTTTTACTAGTTGACACATGCATCAACATACGCTGGTCGTATTCAGACAGCGTGGCGTTCACTTGTTCCAGTTCATTTGCGGGGAGGCCGCCTTTCCGCTTTCTAACTCTGCAGGGTTTGTATAAATTCTGAAAATAGATAACTATATAATTGTTTAAGTATTACAATTAAATTTGACAATACAGAGGACACAACAAAGCCGGTCTTGCGGCTCCATTTGTGTGTTTAGAAACACAATATGGGGTATTTGCTAAAGTATAACTGATAGGTTTGTGTCTAAAATAATCTAGGTTTCGCATTTTTAGGGTTCCGTACCCAAAGGGTAAAACGGGAACCCTATTACTAAGATTTCGCTGTCCGTCCGTCCGTGCACCCGTCCGTCCGTCCGTCCGTTTTTATTTCATTATTTTTATTTAATTTTAAGATACGTATTAGGGCTTTTGCCGATTATTATAGATAATGGTACGGAACCCTTCGTGCGCGAGTCCGACTCGCACTTGGCCGGTTTTTTAACTTTGGTGGTTTAGTTATATGGTCCACATTAAATGAATATCTAGTTTAGTATACTAAAGTAAATTTGTATGCCTTGTCTATCAACCATAAGTGTGACAGATATTAATACATCTGTCACACTTAATAACTAAAATATTTGTTAGGCAAATTGATAGTTGTTCGGATGGTATGGTAGCCACAATATACAATTTGCTATACTGATGTTTTATCTAATCATTAACAACTCCTGTATGTAAAATAACCTTTTTACCTGTCATTGAATTATTGACATACTAAGGTTGAACATATTGAGAAAATAAGAATGAATACCTGAACTATAGACAAATTTCTCAGTAATTTCTCTTTTTGAACAAAGATCGCTCTGTCTGACTCAAATATATAATTTTTGTTGTATTGCATGACTGCAAACTTGCGTAGCTCATCCTCCTTAGCTTCCCTGAACTCACTTGAGTATTTAATAAGCCACAATATCAATGGGTAGATATTGATGAAGTCTAAGCCTTGTATTTGATGTGGTTCTATTGTGTGAGGGCATTTCATAGATGGCAACACCTTCACGATTTTCTCTGTTAATGCACTGAAAAAAAGTTAAACTACATAAATTAATAAACATACAGATACAATTTCTGTGTAGTAAAAGTCACAGCCCCACACATCAAAATTCGCTTACACTATCAATGTCTATTTGTTGAAGAATTAACTTTTTCTGTGTATCAATACAGTTCATTTTGGTATTAACAAACATGAGGGATTTAAGTGTCTCGCTGAGCTGGGGAACTTCTTGGCAGAACTTTGATGGCTAGGGTAACCAGCCCACCATCCTCCATCACACAAAATAGGCGCAACAGACATCAAGTTGTAGAAAACACCCGCAGAAGAAGAAGTGTATAGCTGATTATTTGTAATAGAGAATAAAGCATATAATAAATTACATTTTTTTGCCAATCGTGAGGTTCTCCTCAAATAAAAGGCTGATATCCACATCAATGTCGCACAGTTCGATGCACCAAGTGAGGCCACCAACTATCTTATCGAAGGCTGATAGCCCTTGCAACTGGGCCCGATAGTAGCCGGCTGCAACCAGCGCATCGGATATCTCATGCCATTTCACCAGCTGCTCGGCATCTTCTCGTACCTCTACCTTTAAAAACACATGATCATGTTTATATTCCCTAAAGGGTTCAAGATATTCAATAGCGGCAAGGTCAATGCCATTTTACCACCAGCACACTACACCTCGTTTCTGTATGGATTCAAGCCAAAGTCCAAGTTGACCACACTAGACCAAGTTGGTGAACTTCACACTTCTTTGGGTTTGGGTTCTTAGGGTTGTTTTATTAGCAGCCAGGTTTTCTGAACCATGTTATATTTTAAAATTTACCTTAAGAATTATTTTTTAAATTCCTGAATATGGTAATGTAATTACCAAAAATATTTGGTTCAGAAATTATTCGTTAACAAGCCAGATTAGAAGAACCTCAATGCTATGAGCGAAGCCTTCTAAGGCTTCATCATTTTGGAAAATAAAGGTGCACCACAATACACCGCTGCCTACCGCTTTGGGAAATCAGTTCTCCAGAAGTTGTTTATGCTACCAGGTACTCACTTCTTTTCCTTCATGGTCAACTCCACTATAAATGTTCATTAAAGGCTTGCTCCGAGTAAATATGTTTTTCTGTTTAGTAGCCATATTTTTGTAACACAAAATCCACTCACACCGACAATAGTAGGTAATTAGAGGCTAGAACAAATCCTAGAAGGATCTTTTTTTACTGTTTTCATTACTTTCGGAGTTTCATGAAATTTAGTTTTTTTTTATCTCTGAAAATGACAGTTACGGTGATGCCATGCCTGACATTCGATGACATTTTTGCGGGCAGAGAGTTAACCACACAGATTAAACTATCTCCATGGTTAACCACCATCAATATTATATTATATTTCAACATTTCTTAAAGTGAAAAGAAGAAGACATTTTTGATCTTGAATTTTGTAAATTGTGGTGACCCTTTCTTCCAATTCTTTAACGAAATCCAATAAAAGCACAATGGGTAATAAAGGTGATAAAGATGGCAGTTGTTTGACAGACTGTCACTTCTATCAGTCAGTCATTTTGTTGCATGCAGTTGCTTGCAATCGATCGCGCATAATTTATATTTAATTATAGGTAATTCCAGAAAGAAAACGCATATATTTAGTAACCAAATAGAGAATAACGACGAGGGCCAGAAAAATAAATATTTCAACATTTTCCCATACCTAACATGAGCAGATTACAGAGGATTTTTCGCTGTAAGTAATAAGATTTTTGCACATTTTTAAATTTATTTTGTATTGTTTTTTTTTAGCTATTCAAGTGTAACTAACCTCAAATTACTATTCTTTAATTATTCCATTTGGAGCACTTGAATTTCAGAATATATTACGGAAACAAAAGATTATAAGGCAAAAAACATGATGGATCAAAGTGTAGATGTTGTGGGTTTCGTATCGAAGCTATTAGATACCGGCAACTATAAAGAGGCATTGAGTGTACCGAATGATGCTAAATATTTAGAAAGTTTCAAAGATAATTGTTGGGATTTAATATCAGTGGTTATTGGCAAGATTCAGGATGATACCATAATCCTTAAACCATCACTGTATGGAGCTTGTGAACAGTTACTGAAAACTATTATTGACAAATCTACTCCAGAAGAAGCCCTCTTGGAATTCATTGAACAAATTGAGTTGGCAAAAAATGATGCACAATTTGGTATAATTTTGCCTCCCCTACAAGATCTTATAAAAAAACTAACTTTGAAAAAAGGAAGATCTTTGGAATGGTGTCTGAACTCTATAAGCACCTACATTGAAAACATTTCTATACCAGAACACCAGTTGGAAGGTAAAGAAAGATTATTGATGGACTCAGACACTAACATCAGAAGGATTCAAAAAGTGTACTCTTTACTTCCTCCATTTTACAGCTATTTTATGAAAGAGTTGACTGCAGACAATAATAATAGAACAAAAGAGATAATAACATCATTTCTAATAAGTCTTCTTGGAAAACCCTTAATCTATATTGATCTGGATCCAGGAAGCAATGAAAAAAGTGAAGCAAGATTAACATGCTCAACAATAATTCAAGACATATGCACACTTGAGAAGAATGTCCTCAAGTTCCTTGTACACTTGGAGGTTGTCAGTAAGGAAAATCAGAAGAAAAAGTCTAAGGAAGACCACAATGTGGAGAAATTGCCCTATGAACACAGGGAAAAAATTAATATGACTACACTATCTGGGCTATTCTATGGTGTATTCTCTGATCACTTTGAAATACCAGCATATGCTATTCCACAAGTGTATAGCACTGATTATGTTCTTCACACTGTGATGCTCTCCATAATCCATCTGTTAAGTTTCACTGAATATGGTCCTTTGAGCAAAGCTATGTCTCTTTGTACAGGCATTTTAAAACGCATCCCCAATCACCTGTCACATGAATTACTTTCATCTTCAGTGCATTATGAAATGAATAAAGGTTTAGTAAATGTTGCCATATACTCTACTTATGAGACAATACGCAAAAATGCAGTAGCCTTAATAGGCTGTCATATTAATAAATTTAATAATAAGGGAAGATGTGCTCTTATAAAATACCTCATTGACACATCAAACCATTCTGGCATGATTGGGTATGCAATTACTGTGTACAAAAATTCTATCAATGAAGCATTCAAGAATCCTACAATGGATGATTGTTTCACTGGTGCTCAGTTTTCTAACATGTTGAAGAAGATTTGCTACCTGCCACATGGTGCTGAATCAGACATGGTGGAACTTGCAGACCAGATCATTACATCTTTAAACTTCTTGAGATACTTAGCCATCAAAGATATTGATAATGTAACAGGCATCTGGGATAATTTTGCTAACATTGAGACTGACTACTTAGAAAAATTAAGATTGGGCTTAAACATGTCTAAAGCTCACTATGAGGTCAAGTTAAAAGATATTGAAGAAGGGAAAAAGCTACCCTCGGAGAAGATTGATGTATCTATTTATATAGCAGGAAATGTGCTGGATAAGATTCCTGATGAAAATAAGAAAGAAATTATATGTTCAGCTCTTAATGCCTTCCATTTAATTGAAGGTCTTGTGGCACGCCTTTCTGAGTGTATCAATGTTAACAAAACAAGGGTTAAAAATTAATTAATTTTTTATACTTCAATAAATAACTTATTATTAAATCTTGATTTATTTTTAATTTAATTTATTACCAAATAAATATTCACAAATATACCTAAACAGATAATTATGTTATTTAGACGCCTATAATGTTACTTACTACATTATTCCGAATTGGTTTCATTTTGTTAACAGCCTTGAGGAGTGGTCAAAGATATGTGAGGCCTATAGCTTCTGTTTCCTTCAGTAATAATCATAGAATAGTTAGAAGTTACTGTCAAAACATTGAGAAAGAAGTAACACTGCCCACTACGACAGAACATGAGGAACATCAGTATGAAGAGAATGTTAAAAATCGTATTTTGGAGAGAGCCCTAGAATATGTGACAAAGAGTGGCTGGTCCGTGGAATCTCTGAGTTCCGGTGCAAAGGCAGCAGGCTACCCAACTGTAACTCATGGCCTATTCCCTAATGGTGGTGCAGATCTAGTCCATTATTTCAATGTCAAATGTAATGAACAGTTGCTGCAGGAAATGAAAAGCGTAAGTTGAAATTTGTATTTCAAAATGAGCTAATAATATAAAACCCTGAATTCACAACTTAATTTGTCTGTACAGTGGCCTAGAGAAGATTTAAAAGAGTCTAAAGTTCCCAGCAAATTCATTGAGAATGCAATAATGACAAGACTAACAATGATTGAGCCATACAAGTGAGTAAGACATGTTCTTCCTTCTTGTTTAGTCAAAGAAAATATTTTTAAAACACAAGTTTTGTTCCAGGTCTACTTGGCCCAAAGCAATGGCAATCCAAACTCTTCCTAATAATGTGCCCAATTGCCTGGCTACATTGTTATCCCTTGTGGATGATATATGCTACAACTCTGGGGACAGAAGTGTTGATGTAAGAATATTTCCTATAAGTATGGATATGTAAATTTTAAATGATAAATTATGTTAAAAAAAATCATTATTTACAGTTCAATTGGTATATGCGTCGTGTGGGTTTGGCTGGAATATATAAAGCTGCTGAATTGTTTTACCTGACTGATAATAGCCCAGAAAACAGTACTACTAGGAGTTTTGTAGCGTCGCGAATTAGAGATGCGCAGTTAATCCAAACTGCACTGAATATGAATCCCGTGTCTGCCGCTCCTCAGACACTAACAGCTGCCTTTACCACGGTGAGATAATATTTTTAAAATTATTATTTTAAATATTTCAATTTGTGTTAAAAGACAGTGACCTAATAATAGTCTAAGTTATCAACAAAGAAGTTGAATTTATGAACTATAAATCTACTGCATAACTAAGATAGCTGACTAGTGTGCAGACCCCCTCCTGTATTAGGTTCCCTTGGCCTATATTTTTTCTTGATAATGTGGCATAGACCTTATTTTACAGTCCAACTTCAGTGCCCACAATGACAGAACCACATCACCCCTCGCCTCCCATATTATCCTTAGGAAGCATCTTAGATAAGTAGTAGACGTTTATTTGTAGGTAATGTACATAATTTTGACTTTTAATGTGCTATTTTTGTCATTTTCAGGCAAAAAACATCCTTGGAGTTAACCCATTGAAGTAATACAATGAACTAACTATTATGTATTTAGAGAAATTGTATTTTGTGATGTTAACTTTAGCCTGTGCAAATTAAGTATTATGTTTAGTTACTGGATAAAATAAATAAATAGTTTATTGTTTAACTGAAATTCTTTAATTCTAATAAAATATTGACTTTTGTATAAAAAATTAATATAATAATAATACACTAAAGTTATCATAGGACAAGTCTCTTATAAAATTTGTCAGCTTACAAGTACATAAGGCACATCTTTTTAACTATGATGGAACTATGTAATCACTTCCGGTAGACACATAGGATATTAAATTTGGTGGCAATGGCAACTTGTCCCACACATTTGCTGAAACTGTTTGTCTGATGACAAATCTGCAAATCATTTGTAGTGAATCCAGTTTTGCAAACCTGAAACCGAAGTAAATTATTAATTTACACATTCATAGTACCAACATTTTAGGAGAACTTTACAGGAACAATTCAAATGAGGACACCGAAAAGTGAATTGAATTGATTGCACACTTGAGGTGTCAAAAGCCACACGTCAAAATGTTCCCAATACCAAAAACTCTGTCTGCAATATACAAAAGATTTAATTTCTGTAGTATAGCCACACCCCGCACATCAAAATTAGTTCAGGCTGCCAAATGTCTTTTCCTTAAAGAATGAACTTTTTCTATGACTGAATACAATTTGTTTTGGTATTGGTTAAAGAAGGGGGGCTTTATTATCACACTCAATTTACCTTGATAGCCATACATATAGTTCATAGTTTTACCTGTTTAATGGTCTTGCTAATTTGACTGGCATCTCAAATAGGTTTGATTTAACATCTACAGCTGCACAGTGCTCCGATATTCTATTTGCTGGTACAAATGTTTCATTATTCAGTGAGAAGAGACCATTGGCGTGTCGAAGACGAGCATGAAGTGTACGACCCACACAGCGGAATGACACACAGAGGATGTGTCTGGAGTCATATGAGTCTCTGACAAGGAACACATTGTCGTGCTGGCCAGCAAGTAATTCTTCAGCCTCACATGATGTTATACCACCCCAGTACCAGCCATGTCTGTGCATAAAATTATAAGTATTATTATTAAGTACTCTGAATGAATTCACAAGAGTGGCATTATTCACCATATGTTACACACCACGGAAGTAGAATTAATATTAGTTGCTAAGCTGTTGCATTGGGTATATACCTGTAATAATAGCTGTAAGTTTTGAGAAATAAATAAATAAAAAAAATATTATGTACATTTATATAGGTTTAGGCTTTCCAAGGATAACATACATTAGATTTAATATTTTTATCTTTTGATTACCCCCAGCTCTCTTACCCAGATATCATACAATATAAAATAAAGAACAACCTGTTATCCTTTTATCAATGGTTGCAGTGCAAAACTTTGTACAAAGTGCAAACTGAATTTTAGAAAAGTAATATCTATTTATTTAAATAGGTACTCCTTTTTAACGCACAAATCTTAATTGACCCATATTCAAAAAAAGAAAAAACTAAATTGGCCAATCAACCTGGAAATAGAGAGAACAGAAATCTCAGATTCAATTTTACAAGGAAATAGGTGTGTACAAATCAACACTGAATACTTACTTGGATAATTGGCAATATATTGCACATGTTTCAAGAGATGCATGCTGGTGATGACCCCGGAGTACTGAGTGACCATCAGAGTGCTGGCATTTTATTGTCTGTTTAATCAACTGACCATCTCTCTTTGTGTCCATGCCACTAATTGCTACGGCTCTTATGTCCGATGACGTACAAGCGTCGTTACATTTATTAATGCTGCACAAATATTCGCTCCCATTATTTTTATTGCCAAAATACCTCTGCAGGGTTCTCACACTGCCTGATATGAATAATTTGTTCTTCCAAAACTTGACAAACTTATTGGCATTCATAGGCGGTTTACGATCGGTTAAGAACACCCCGTTAACCATATCTGTATTACAGTCTCTTTTGTTATCAATAGTTCGTTGTAAATGTTTACATTCCAATGCATTCGGTTTCAACCACTTACGAAGACAACCTGTCGCAAGCCACTTGCGTCGATTACAATGAGTGCATCTCTCGTAGTTTTTATTCATTGCTAATAAACATTAACTTTAGCTTCACTTCGTAAAATAAGATTTATATTTATATGTGGTTCTTGTTTTAAAACAATACTATTCGCTTTGTTGTTCATGAAAAATCAAAGAAAAAAATGGATGGATTGTAATGACATTTATTTGACGGCTGATGACAGTGTCTGTCTCTTCATGGCTGCCATAAATCATACTTGACACTGGCTGAAATACCCCGCTAAACGCAGGTGGAGCCATTCCTCATCTTATTCTATTGAAATATCATCATTTCACTAATTTCGTAAAAAGAATAAATAATCTTCAACTCCATGGAAAAAGGCCAATAAACAAAAAGAAAACAATCAAACGGAGAAAAGTCTTTGGGATTCATCTGCAGTCATTATCACCATTGTTACCCACTTTTTATAATGTTATTGCATTTGTCCTTGCTATTATTTAGTTCACATTGGCAGAATACCCACATCGCAGGTATTATCATCCCTCATCTTATTGTATGAAGCTGGGATACGACTGGCCTCTCAGGAAGTTACCTGTTTGAGCCGTTTGGGGTTGAAACTCTAGGTTCGTGGAGCCCTTACGTGCGACTCCTGCATATGAAAATAGCAGCTCGTCTGTTCACCACTTCACGTGACAGACGGGCTGGCTTTTATTTCACGCAGCGAATAATGCGGCCAGCCTGCGGGGAACTTTTGGCATCGAAGACGATGTAGAGGCATTCCATTGTACTTATAATAATTTATTATCTTTACCATTGTAGCTTTATTTTTTAATGTACATAAATAAAATAATATTCATAATTTCTTAAAAAAGATAAATCCTTCCCTCCAACGCGAAACCCTCGGCGCTATGCGAACGTAATTAAAATACGCGTTTCAGCAGCCAAGAAAAAGTCACTCTGATAAACTCTCATTACCTATCAATGTTCTTCTTCTTCTTTTTTTACGAAATGAATGAAATGATGATATTTTGATGGAATCAGATGAGGAATGCCTGCACCTGCGATATGCGGTATTTATGGCAATGTCGAGTAATTATAGCAAGGACAAATTCAATAAATACACATTATAAATAAAAATGGATGATGACAGTGTTAAAGATGGCAGATGACCACCTATCAATGTTACTTAATGTTCTTATTCGAAGCGAATCATAAATATTAAAACTGGTATCATGTTTACCATTCTGGTTTTATAGTCTAGCAACAAACGAGGATGTATTGAAAAGAGTGCAAGAACGAAGAACATTATTAGAGACAATAAGGAACAGAAGAGGAAAGATGATAGGCCATCTCATAAGATGATAGGACATGACACTTTTATTAAGAACATTAAAGAAGGCAAGATCGACAGAAAGCGTGGGAGAGGTAGACCGCGAATATGTTACATGAGTCAAATAAAATATAAGGTTGGTGTCATGTCGTATGTGGAGGTGAAGCATGCTGCACTGGTTCGACCCAGATGGCGGGGACTTCGTCAGCTGCACCGACAAGGGCCGAGCCCTTAAATAAGAAGGTTTTATAGTCTTTGGAATAAAGCTCTATTTGGTTTTGGATATCAACCATAAACAAAGCATTGAAATTAATAGAAGCATGACAAGTAGTACCTAGTGTTGCTAATGTGAAAGTTTACCACTAGATCTTGTAGTTTAAAACATTAAATTATAAAGCCAACACGCAGGTACTAACTTTACCCGTTTGAATTAGTACCTATATTATTCGAAATAAGTTTTAGTTAGCGATATTAAAAGAACATGTTCTCTGAGTTTAAAAAAGATAATATCCTCAGTTAGCATATAAGTAAATGTAAACCAGACAATTTGTAAGTGCCCCCGTGTGCCTTTAAATAAATTATTTGATTTTGAAATATCAGCACAGCCATGGTGATGCTGCCATCTGGATTTGGCATTACTTGTGGCTTCTCATTGAAGCGTTTCTCATTTTTTTGTGGGTGATCAAATAAAATGCTGGCAATACCAAAAGTACTTTCCCATTTCCCATTGCAATGGTGTTGTGGTTTTTGTAGGTCAATAATCTTTAACAAATAATTCTGTTCGGTTTTGGATTTATATTACACAATATTAGTCGAATGTGTAGATTGCACATGCATAAATCCCATGTTATATTTATTTTATCAGTGTGTTGTTATGTTCAGTAGCATGGATGGATGTTTTGTGTAATAAAAATATTTATATTTCGTGTGAGTAATGACACTAAAGAAAATCGCGAAAATGTCAACAAAATCTCATATATCTACGGAATTGAGTGGTGCGTGTACATTTATTTATTTATATTGATTGCCAATGAACCCAGGAAAACAAAAGTAGATACATAACAATGTAACAAAATAAGTTACCCATTTTATTTTTGTTTTTCAGATAGCATTAGCAATGTTTTGGGGAAAAATGTCAAAATTCTATACAAGACGCTTATTCGTATGGAATCAAGAGGTGATAAAGTAGACAATAAGGTATTGGTAAGTATTCAATTATATTTATATACATATAGGTAAAAAATTACATTGAATTTTTTAACTATCTGTAAATTTTGTTATACAACCAAATCTTTCAACTTTATCTATAGGTATATATTAATAAGTACCTATTATGTTTTCTATAGCAGTGGTAGCCGAGTGGTCGAACGCACGCCTTGCAAATCAAAGTGTGCAGGTTCAAACCCCGGCTCGCACCTCTGGGTTTCATGTGCGAATCTCATTTACATCCGAGATTATCACTTGCTATGAAACGGTGAAGGAAAACATCGTGAGGAAACCTGCACGTTTGAGGGAACTTGACTAGTTCTCGATGTGTGAAGTCTGCCAACCCGCACTGGGCCAGCGTGGTGGACTATGGCCTGAATCCCCCTCGCATTGAGGGGAGGCCCGTGCCCAGCAGTGGGACGTTAAAAGGGCTGTAGTTAGTTAGCATGTTTTCTATAATTCTTTAATTAATTTTCTATTTAATTATTTAGTCAAGCTATTTTTTGTCTAATTTATTTTTTACTATCATTGCATTATAATCAACCTAATGAAATTAAAGTGGGCTCAATGAATAATGTGTTAATTGTGAAATTATGAATACAATAAAAACATTTTCATAAATAACAAACAAAATATACCTCCTCCATATAATAAAAAAAAAAATCTACTTTGTCAGTTTGTCTTTATGTGTTTGATTGATCATGATAAAGTATAGGAAGGTTGCATGAGTCACTTAGGTGTGCCTCTCAACAAATGACACTTGTATGTATGTGTTCCCTCTGGATTAACACACTCACATCTAACAGCATGCGGCTTACTTTAGTTGCTATGACTAAACCAATTTATACACTCATTGAGTTTATTATTTTCATTGACACAAATAGGAGGACAATGGTGCCTATACTGCCTATATAATGTGGATTGGTCATATGAAATGTGCCCAGTTACGTATCATTATGTAGGTTTGATGTGTACTCTAAATTAGTCTATACTAATACTAATATTATAAAGAGGTAAACATGTATGTTAGTTTGTTTGTATGGGTAATCTTTGGTACTACTGGTCAGTTTCTGTTGATTGTATATTGATAGATAACTTGCATCCTTGAGTCATGTGGTAGGTCCTTTATGTAGGTGAAATCATAGAGCAGCTAGTACCTACTTATACTATATTTGTTGGGATATAGACAATCCTTCTATACTTATAGACTTACCCCCAAATTTATAGATCTAAAGTAGATCTAAGTAACTTTCTATTTGTTTAGCTGTTAATGTCAATTCAATTTTGTTGTTAAAATAATAAATAATTTCAGATTGTAACAGCATATAGACTATTCATCACCACAGCTAAAATCCCAACAAGGGTAAGTACAATTATATAAAGAACATAAGGTGTAACAAAAATATGTATTTTTACTAACAAATCTGTGTTTATTAGGTTGACAATGGATTTCACTTGATGGAGATAGAAGGGATAGAAAGCAAAAAGGCGAATCATTTGTCTATGACGCTTATACATGAACACAAGCCAGTATCAATCCTTATAGGTAAGTCAGCCTAATTTCCTAACTAATTATCTTGCTAAGCCACCTGTAACATACGACACGCCCATCAAGTTAATCTATAGCTGGTTCAAATTAATTGCACTTTTTTACAGCTATTACTACCAACGAAAGGTGTTCTCATGACAAAGATAATTTAAAACTAATTAATGGGTATGCCCTAGCAGGCCAAGACAAAATACGTTAGCCTTTGTCACTCTTTCTCTTTAATTTATATGTAATACCACAGCTGTGGTAGCCTTGTCGGTAGAACGCCAATTGAAGGTGTGCAAGTTCAAATCCCGGACTCTGTAATGATTTTTATATGCGAATGTCATTTTCAATAATGATTACCACTTGCTGAATGGTAAAGGAAACCTGCACGTCTATAGAAGGGCGTGTGAATTTCACCAACCTGCACTGGGCCAGCATGGTGGACTTGGCCCAAATCTCCCTTGTATTGACGGGATTGTGCCTGGTATAATGGCAATAGGCTCGGCCCCTATTACATTGAGACCTAAATACATCGGCGAAGTGTGGGTGCACTATAGTGCGCCTCTGCCTACCCCTTCACGGGTCACTTCACTGGTCCCCCTGATCACTAGCCGGCTTTGATAGACCTACAGCAGGTGAAAGTAATGCTTGACTTTAGGTATAGTCAATGTTTAGAAATTTAAGTAAACATAGGTAAAAAAAAAAACAGTAAGTACCTATCTATTCTATTGTTTATTTAAAAAAAACACTCGGTATTTGGATACTTAACTTCAACCACAGTAGGTTGTCTATTTCGTTGTGACAGCGGATAATTAAGCCGATTGTTTGCTAATAACTCTATGTAAGACAAGGACTTCCATTATAAACAGTAATTATTCACTTTTCATATTGGATTGTTAACGGACGATGGTCAACGACGACGGAGGTCACCTTGACTAAGTATATTTTGTAAATTTACACAAACTAGGTACTTTGGCAGCACTGATAATATTGCCGTCTTGCTTATACTTCGCGGCCGTAAGAAGGATGGCAATTTTGGTGCCACCAAAATCGACACGATTGTCTTATAGAAATATTTTATTGTATAATTATTTATTTATATAGAAAGAAAAAAAAAATTATACTAGTACAATATTTTATTGTAGGTGAAGAGGGAACCTCGGACGGTGTTTTAAACGTAATGCACGCGTTAGTTGCGGCTTTCGACGATCTATTTCCAAATGTGGCCGTAATAGACATAATTCCCAAGGTTTGTACTTACCTTAAGGCATTACTAAAACTAAACTGTAATGATTCATAGAAAAAGCTCATTTTTAAGTGAATTGTCTCACTGCGTGAGCGAAATTTTACGCGTGGTCGCGTGGCTTTTGCCATGGCAATTCAAACTTTATGTAGATTCACACAAAGTTCGTTTCGGTCTTGACGCTCAAGTGGCTTTAATATCCATTTTTACGTACACAAGGAGACACCTTGTCTCGATGCCTAAACATGAATCGGCTGCCAGATGCAGTGTATTGATATTTAGGCAAAACATTACTCCTCAGTCAGTGTTAGTAAAAACGGTCCTTTGCGTTCGTTAATTTCGTTTAAGCGAACCGGACAAATGAGGTTTGTAATTACATTTAATTTTACATTACTATTTAAGGCTAGACATGCGTTCGATATATCAAAACGTAACTCATATCGGATATATGTATGTTATCATAACATATCGATATGCCATCCCACATAACCGATATGACAAAAACGTTATTGTATCGATTTATTCAAAAAACCTATCCATCCATTCGGTTATAGTTATATCAAAACTTAAAACTGCAACGCATCGATGCGAACTTCACAAACGGTCATAACGGTAACTTATTCGCTACCACTCTTTCTAACAACATATTCTTTCACTGGTGTAAAAGGGATGAAGCGAATAAGAGATAACTTTAGTTATGAGCGTGTTCGCGTAGCTACCGGCGTGGACCTTATCTAACTAGCAATTAAGTTTAGTTTCTATTGTCTAGTTATGATAACGTTTTTCGAGTCCATCGTTTGGCGGCTAGCGGCTACGGCTACTGGATATTAGTGAGACACCTACTCTACAAAATAGAACTACATGAGGAAGTAATAAGGTTGAATTTGAGTTATTACAATACAGATACATATTATAAAAGGGCTGTAATATTTTTTTTTGTTGTTTTGTGCGTTCGACTTTATTTTGATTAGTGTTTTTATGATAGTTGCAACGTTGCAATTACGTAAAAGGAATTCCTTTCGAATTTCTATTTTTTAATGTGTGTATTTAGTTATTAGAGTATAATATTTAGTTTGTGAATAAAAATATATTAAGGATAAATTTGAATTTTTCATAGAAAATGTCGCGCAAAGCTAGTGAGATATATGGACTCATTTTGATAAAAAGGACAATGCCGTCGGTCTGGCTGTGTGTAAATATTGCAATCAAAAGTTTTCGTACAAATTTAAATTCCACCGGGAATTTCAAATTCTCATTTAAAAAGAGCGCTTAAGTCTAATAAATGCGTCTATTAAAAAGTAATGTATATGTATTGATAGATTAATAAATAAATAACTTTAAATAAGAACATAGCTGTACAGTGTACGTTTGCGTTCGTTGTTAGTTTTCGCATCTTAATATCATGTTTACGTTAGCAAACCGTTCTGCTGATATCGATATATGAAAACGGTTTTCTATATCGATATGGAAACTGTATATCGGTTAGATAACCGTTTGCGGAAAAAACTGAAAACGCCCATGTCTATTTAAGGCAGTTACTTACTTACTAGAATATAAATATAACTCTGAATCATATTTTAAATATCCTGTCAGGTATGTGCGATAATTAAATTACTATGAGGTATCCGTCTACTTTCGGGTCATATTAATTACATACCAATTACCGTATTACCGATTAGTTTATTATATTTGTAATTGTTTGTACAAATAGGTACCTACTTGTTAATAACAACTTCCCCGACTTTGACGAGTACTAGAATTCCTCTCCATCCAAAGGTTGCCTAGTTGAGATCACTTTGAGTGATAAGACCGCTCATTGTAGCACTCATGTGTATAATTACGTAATGTGTATAACTTTGTCAGTAGTTGTAGCATGTCCGCCAACACTAGACGTATGTCACGGAATATCTTGTTGTTGTGTCTTTACTCTTTCTCTCGTATGAAATAAGACAGAGAGCGAGCGAGCAAACCCGTAACAAAGGTCTTGTCTTGACATGCGTGCTAACCACACAGGTGGAATAATAAATCCCCGGGCACACTGGGGCGCGTCAATTTTTTTTCTGCTAATACCAAAAGGAAGTCTATGTTAATATACATACAGATTATATTTCTGTGGAAAGCCACGTCCACACGCGCCAAAGTCATCTCGTTGAGGAATTAACATTTTCTATGAGTCAACACAGTTCGTGATGGTCTCGGCTCGGGTTTATGCCTCGGGGGGTAAATGACAATTTGTCTCATGTTTTGTGTCCCTAAGTGTTAAGCCCCCGGCACACTGGGGTGTCAAAGCTCGCGCGTGAAAATGTTTTCTAATACCAAACGAACTCTGTGTCTATATGCATAAAGATTAAATTTCTGTCCTAAAAGCCACGCGTCAAAATCGCGCTGTCAGTGTCATTTCGTTGAAGAATTAACTTTTTATATGTGACAATACAGTTAGTTTTTCTATGCCATAAAAATTAAGGCTCCTTTATACGTGCGGTTCTTTTATAATTAAGTCAACACCTTGCAGGTAAATCTGCCATTTCCAATACCACACGTAAGTGGAACCAGAAAGCACTCCACATGCGGTGATTTCTCTAATCAATACGCGGCGATGTGCGACCTTTGTCAAACACCTTTTAGGTAAGTACAAACAGTGATGTTACAGGATAATTGGTTACATTACCTCGTACTGTTTCCTCATTTGTCACTTTATATCCGATGTCTGGATTTATCCTCTATGTGCCAAACGATAATTGACTTATTATATATTGTGGAAACACACACAAACGTGAAACCATTTGGGTAATGATAAATTTCCATTTTGCAAATAATTAAGTTTGTTTTATTCCAGGGCTGAAGTCGCATGGGATATAGACACCATTTATCTCGCACATGATATTAGAATGTTACATCTAAAGGACTTCGACCATTTGGACCAAAGGTGGGTATTTTTTTTTTGATGTGAACCATCTATAGGCGAGGGGTAAACCTGTAGCGAGATTAGCCGTCACTTCGCCACAACAAAATTAAATCAACCTTAATACTTAAAGTATAGTTTTAAATGCGGCCACGCTTCGTACTCCTCGGCTCCTCGGTTCTTTCCGCAGCTTAGACTCCGCCCACCGGCTGACTCCGCTCACTCGCCGCTACGACGTTTATGTTTTATGTTTCACATCTGCTAGGTCCCGCGACAGCTCAGAATTTTATGATAGACATTGGCGTTCATCGATCTAAGAAGGCGAACCAATCCAGAGGCAAAATCACACTGTCAAAATGAGTTATAGACAGACAGTAGACACTAGTTAAGTTCGGACGCACTGCTGCCAGGCAGTAATAGGCAGGCAGTGATAGTCATTTTTGACATACTATACAAGAAACGAGGTTCCCCATATTATACTTTATGAACCTCGTCCCTTTATCCAAATCTTTTCAAATAATAGTTAAAATCCTCCATATTCAATATCGGCAAGTCTAGCACAGTCGGTTGCGTTGTCACAAAAATGACTCTTATGTTAACTAGCGCCTACACGCTTTGAGCTAAGCACTACGCTAAAAATTTTGTATGGGAAAAGTCGAAAATCGACTTGTGCCCGATTGTGCCTAATGCATTGTTTTAGTGGTCTAAAACTATCTTCGCATCATTGCCTTTCTAATGTTTAAAACCTGGACACATCGTTTGGATGGTTTCAAAGTCCATAACGGACATAGGTGGAAGCGAATACTTTGACGTTTGCATCAGTATCAGGTATACCAACTGAATGGTATAAAAAATTGATTGAAATTTGACCACGTTTTTCCAACTTTTTTTTCATCGCCGATTTCTTTAACTTGTGATATCTCGAGTTCTATGTTAAATTTTATGTTCTGTTTGTGAATATCGGTAGTCGCCCCTCATCAGTGTAGGATCAATAGGATTATTAATGTACCCAACGCCCAGAACACGATACCTGTGACATATATTCGAAGGACTATAACTCAGAAACTATGATAGTTGGATATAAACTGTCTTCACTAAGCATCCACATATGAGCTACCGTATATGTACCCAAAGTATTATTTCGGACTTCTGATACATCCTGTATATATAGATTAGTGGAAGTGGGTTGGTGTTGTAAGTGAGGAGTGGGCTGGTACACGGGCATTGTGTTGCGGCAGGGACCTGATCCCGCTGCTGATGGCGCTGCAGCACAACACGTGGTTCGAAGGCGTGTGCGGGGACGGCGTGCGCGGCAGCGGCGAGGCGTGGGAAGGCGCGTGCCGCGTGCTGCGCGCCGCGCGCCCGCCGCCCGCCCGGCTCAGCTGGCGCGCCGCCGCGCTGCGACACGACCACGCCGCGAGACTGGGCCACGCGCTCGCGCGCGCCCGCCACCCGCCCGCGCTGCACACGCTCGACCTCTCCCAGAACCACATCGAGGACAAAGGTATGGTGCCATCTGTTTTGACTAAGCCCGCCACACTGTTACTCCTGTAAGCTGGGAAAGACAGCGTTGTCCATTGAAAACACCGAGGTTTCGGCCCTCGACGAGTCATATCATATCATATCAAGCCTTGACTGTCCCACTGCAGGGCAAAGGCCACCCCTCCCTTTTTCCACTTATTGCGGTCCATAGCCAACCGGGGCCACTCCGGTAAGTGAGCGTCTAGCTCATCCTGCCATCACTTTCTGGGCCTACCGCGTTGCCGTTTCCCGTGGTTGGAGAGCCATTGCGTGGTTGATTTTGCCCAAAGCGTAAATCGTGTCCCCGGGAAAAAAGTTAAATTGTCTATGATATGATGGTATCGATCGTACGATGCAGACGTGTGATTTAACTTTGGCGGCGAAAGATCTGGCTAAGTGGATAGTGTGCTTGGTGGGGTCCGCTAGGCTCGCCAACAGTTAATGTCGGGATCTTGTATATAATGTAGTTGAGATGGTTGAGAACACTTCAATCGCGATTCAGGATTACACTAGTATGTAATCACGCCATCTGTTAGCGTGTTTTAGAAGTTATTGTTTGTGGTGAGATATAGGGGTCGCTACATTAACATCGGTTTTTTTTCATCTCTAAAAGGTGGAAATATTTAGTGGGTTCAGCTCACCCGCACAATACCACTATAATCGTAGTATCTAGAGCTAAACTACTGCAATCCAGAAGTTTATCTTGAAATATCGATACGCAGTGCGAAACTAGTTACCTACTAATGGTGCAATGATGCCGATGAAGGACGGACGCCATCTGCATAAAAATCGATAATTTATCGATTCTTGAATCGATTACATTTTGAACTCGAAGCGCGTTATACGATGAAAGTCATGCGATACGTCGGCGCGTGTGCGTCTTAACTTGTTTATGAATGCGAGTCACGCTCCCGTTTGTTTTTAAATGTGGTGACTACCCTTCAGAATGTGACGAACATAATTTACCAGTTTTACATTGCACTGTATTTTAGGGTTCCGTACCTGCTACGTACCTACGAGATACCCTTATACCTACGAGATAATCCAGTGTGTCCATCTATGCTAGTTTTCCAGAGACATTGGTCTATTTTTTTTTTAATATATTCAAATGAATATCAAATGTTATCTATTACAAATATTAGAAAATATTTTTTGAGGCTTGGTGGTATCTGGAAATAATTAAAGCTCTTTCGAAATTGGACTATGTAAATGTATTTTTTTTATAACTATCTTAAAGTAGTAAAATCTTGACTATTTTTAAGTGCTTTTGGCCTACACGAATAGTAAAATTTAAATTTAGATTTTGTTGATTTTTGATGGTGAAGACTACGGAACACACGCTTGGTCTATGATTTTGCATTTGAAATAAATATTATTTTTATTTTATTGCTATATGGCTATCGGTTTCAATACAGAACCGAGATACCAGCCGTGACTAATACGATACGATTCAATGAATAATTATGACGTAGGTACACCTATTGTTTGTGTTTGTATGATAGTGTTAGCTCGCGGCTACCTCGTATGCTCTTGTGGTCGCGATGTCGTAATATCAAACGCGGTTAGTCGATAATGCCCCCGGGTTATATTTCCGAGCCATGGAAAATGCTAACCGCATTGTATGTCATGTAACAATACAATATAGGGGGCAATTCTCGAAACAATACGACAAAATACGTCCAATTTGGTCGTTCTGTTTCGACATTACAGTGCTAGAATGATCATATGAAGACTTGCGTCGTACTAAATCATAATTAACATCATCTTCCCTAAGTCTTAGAAATTTCTTTATTATGTCGAATTAGAGAGAGCTCTGGATCCTGTTTTTTTTTTTGAAGGACTTACGCTGTTGGCCGTGAGGTGGCCTTTACAGCTTTACCGGAGGAGGGCGATTTTCTTTTGATAGACATCAATCTCTATTCAAGATATGTCGAAACAAATGTCAAATTGGTCGTATTTTTTTCTTTTCGTCATGGGAGAATTGCCCCCTGGAGAAGACCCCCTTAATAGCATATTATTGTCGGCTTGGACTAGTGGTTTGAGTAGAGGCCGCTCGGCTCACTGAACTAGGCGGTTGCGGGATCGATTACTAGCAGTGACAAATTTCGGAAATGTCGCGACAAGACCTTTGCCACAGATTCACTCGCTCGCTCTCTGTCTAATTTCATACGAGAGAAAGAGACAACATCAAGATATTCCGTGACACACGCCTAGTCTTGGCGCACATGCTACAACTACTGATGGTGTAACAGGGATTGCCCCTAGTCAATTGTACGGTACCCATAGTGCAAACTTAGCTTAGTTTGTATTAAAACTGTGTTAAAACTTGTGTTAAACGATATTTGTATTAAAACTGACAGATTTGTCGAGCAAATTATGTCACATGGAGTTGTGTTTAGTAGACAAAGGTCAATGTGTCGGCAATTGCTCGACATGTCTGACAGACAACTTATGTCGTTGTAGTCTTGTCGAGATGTCATCCGAATTGTGAATCCGAATATGAGCTGAATGAAATGACGGATTAAGCTTTAACAATGTAGAGAATACACGCGGTAGTGTCAAGCCAAAGTTCAAACTGGCTTGCAGCACCGCGTGTAATATTACACGAACCATTTGGAGCCACTTTTGACACCCTCATAACTCAAAAACTATTTTACCTATACATGTCAAATTTGGCTCATTTATAACTTACAGAAGTATTTGATTTGTTTTAGGTGCTATTAGTATACTGAGCGGTTTGGCGAATAATCCCGATGGTTTGAAACACATCGCGCTATCGCAATGCGGCCTGACCGGCAAGACTGTGATGCATCTCGCCACTATGCTGAACGACAACCCGTGCCATCTCTCCACACTGTCACATCTAGATCTCTCATATAATAATCTGAAGGATGATGTACATGTAAGTTGACCACGAACGCTTTAAAACATAGCTTCTTGTAAATTGCCCATAATTAAATGATGTATTTTTTTTTTTCAGAATTTATACAATTTTCTCGCACAACCTAACGTTTTAACATATTTAAATTTGACGAATACGGAAACAACACTAGAAAACGTAAGTAGTCATCAATGTTATATTTTTAGTTTTTCTTGAATATCATGCTAGAGATGTCTCGGCGACAACCTCAGATAATATGCGTGTGCTGATTAATAAAGTTTTGCGAGTGTGCTTAAGCGAAATTCGAAATGGCCATTAATAAAAAGGTTTGATGATGATATGAAAGTAGATTCTTTGGTACACCTCGTCCTTACTAGAACTTTAATTCCTCTTCATCCAAAGGTTGTCTGGTAGAGAACACTTTTAGGGACAAGGATTAGAAAGATTGTTACACTTATTTGTATAGTTTGTATTTCTCTAAGAGGTGGAACAATAAAGATTTATCTATATGTCAAAGGTGTATACTATATTGATTCTTGTTATCAAATCGAGTAAGTGTAATGTTGTATGCAGTTGTCCGCTTAGTGGTTTAATTTCAAAAGGTACTAAGAGTCTACGACTCGATAAAGGGATGAAATAGAACGTGTACCTTATGTGTGTGTGTATAGAGTTGTGATTGGTGCAGATGTGGGGCGCGCTGCTGCGGGGCTGCGCGGCGCGGCTGAGCTCGCTGGTGGCGGCGCGCAACCCCTGGTCGGCGGCGCGCCGCCCGCGCGACCCGCCGCCCTCCTTCCGCCAGTTCTTCACCGCCTGCCTCGCGCTGCAGCAACTCGACTTCTCCTACTGCAAGATGCCGCCCGACGCGCTCAAGTACGTATCATGTGGGAACAACAGAAATAGTTTCCACACCTATAGGTCACAATTAGAGTTTATTAAAAATAGGAAATGTGTCATAAACTATACAATTTTAACTGTAAGCGAAAGGTACTTGCTAAAGTTGAGTTAGTGTTACCTTCGCTACATACACGTTATTCTTTTTCTTTTATTTTGCGTGGGAAAATCCCTTACGCATCCCCTTCCGACACGGGGGAGTCGAAAGGGGTATGTCGGACTCCCGGCAGATTGCCGTATACCAACTAAAAGCCCACGGTGGACCAAACACGCGCCTTGTCGGAAGAGCCACGGGAACGCAAAGCACACATCCGTGACAATACACGTTATTCCTATACCATACTATAACAGTCTTGTCCTTCCCTGTCGCGTATCTCGAGAGAACGCACGCAATCTGACAGTCGACGGGTTAATGAATAATAGTAGATCCAAAGCAACGGAAATCCAAACTTTGTTTGTTGTTTGTCAATACCAATCTATGATTGAATAATCAATCAACAACACAGAAAAACAATTTCGTAATTCGATAGATGATACACAAACATGTTATGTTATGATTTTCGACCGGTACATTATTGTGTAAACATCCATGCAGGAGCCTGCTGCTGGGGCTGGCGTGCAACGAGAGCGCGACGGGCGTGCAGTTGAACCTGTCCGGCGTGCTGGCCTCGTCGCAGGCCGCGCACGTGCTCGAGTCCTGCATACACGGCGTGCGCTGCCTCCACTCGCTCGACCTCTCCGATAATAGTGAGTTGCATTTATACTGCGAGACAATTATCGCATATCTAATTCGACATATCGTCGAAACAAAACGTCAATTTGGTCATATTTCTGACATATCGCACCTTTAAAAGTATAGAGACCTAACTTTAAAATAATGTTGTTGAAAAATGGTCGTTAGAACTACCCTTTAAGATTTAGAGTCGAAATCCTACAATTTCAAAATGGGTCTCTATACTTTTAAAGGGGCGATATGTCGAGTAGATATGATGTCGATCATGCAAGAATTGGGTCCCTTTATTCTATGACACCATTAAAAATATTGCTTTCTCGCTCATACGTTACAGACGTGAGAAGCACGACAATACATTTGGTTTAGATTGGTGTCAGCAGAATCTGTATCAGTGCTCGTTTTTTTACCACCAAAGTAATCTACGCTATTCTCAAATTTATTTAAACACAAAGGTGTTATATGATGACACTGAAAATTTATCATGAGTTTTCTACAAATTTGGGGGTAAGATCATTTCCGTTAATCAAGGCAGCTGTATTCATAGTGTTTTCAGAAAACATCGTCCTAGTTTATGTACAAGAAAATTGTTATCCTAATAATATTTTTATACACAATATAATTTTTATTATTTTATTTTATACATTAGCAACGATTTTAACAACGCCATCTTAAATTTAAAAGTGTGTTGTTTAAGTCAATTTTCTTTCAGGTATGGAATTCGAGTTGTCTGGAATAGTGAGAGCAATAGGAAAGAATCATTCTATAACACATTTATCGTTAAGTAAACTCACTGGGAAACGGTCGTACGCGCCGCCTTTAATACAGGTAATTCTTCAGAACAATTCGCCAATGGACTTTAAATTACTATTCCGTAAACGAAATTTTTATGCTGTGTTCATAGGAACAGGATCGATTGATGCAATAGTGTGTTGCGGTGATTGCACTGTCATATCCACTGCCTAAACCCTCCAAGAAGTCATTTTCATATCTTCGCTAACTTACTTACAGTGGTAGCCTCGTGGGCAAGAACGCCCGACTTGAACGTAAGGGGTGCAAGTTCAAATCCCGGGCCCGCACCTCTGAGATAATTTTCACGTGCGAATGTCATTTTCAACAATGATTACCACATGCTGAATCGTGTGGAATCCTGCACGTCTATAGAAAGGCGTGTGAAGTTCACCAACCGAAATTCACACATTTTTTACAAACTGGATAGGTTCGCTAAGATATGTAGGTTTTATTAATTGTTTCTTTTTGGCAATTATAATATAAAAACATTTGTTTTTAGGCTTTAGTTCACGTTCTACAGGAACCGGATACGGCATTGACGTCATTAGATCTTAGCGATTGTAAACTTAAGGTATGTAATATCGTTATCTAATTAGTAATTTGGTCTTCGTAGGATTTAATAAATATTTATTTTATTTTATATGGTGTTTGTAGGGTGATTTATACGGGCTTCTGAACGCACTAGGGGGTGCGCGAAGGCTTCGCACGTTAGACGTGGGCGGGAACTTGGCCGGCGACGCGGGCGCACGCCTCTTGGCCAAGGCTCTTCAGTGTAACTGCACCTTACAGACATTGTACATAGACCGCAACGCTTTCAGCTTACAAGGTAAGAATAATTATGGTTTAACATGTAGCGACATCTATGTCGCCACATACGAACTAAAATCCTGCATCGCGATATTAAAGCGATCCGAGCGATTGCACATATGGCTCAAAATCACCAAGGTTGCAAATTTCAAGATTGGTTTTATGAGAAAAAAAAATGCTAGCTATAATGATGACTCTTGGTTTATATTGTCGTAAAATTTATATACCAATAAACTTTGACAGGGCAGCGCACAGAATTCTATATTTCCTTTGTAATATTGCTTTTTAATGGATATGTAGCAGAAAATTATCATTTCGGGAACATTTTTTTAAGTTGGATAAAATGATCAAAAACGAAAAGAAACACATAATTTAAGCGTTGTTAAATAGCATGGGTATACAATGTATCTATATTATATAATCAATAATGAAAACAAAAGATATAAAATTTTCTACTAGCTAAATACGTCAAAAAATAAAACAAATTGCTATTACAGTGCATTGAATTCAAGAAATTTCATAATATTCAAAACTTTTACAATGGGCTCAACATTAAATGAACATAATGAAGTTTGTTAATTTAATAAATTATTACTTTTTCTAAAAAATAGCTCAAATTATATGTTTTTTATTGTAGTTTTGTGATGTTCCCGGAAATGATGACGCGTTCCCGTAATGACAAAAATGTTGGCGTAATGACGATATTGAAAGTATAAGTAAAGTAAGGAATTGTTTGAACTATAGACAACGGTTTAAATAAGAAAGTTATTTATTTGTTTGCACATAAGAAAAATCACTCCTAATATGAATAAATTCTTATAATTAAGTAAGTCTTTTGGTGTGTTATAATCAGTCTAGTGGAACTTCTATAATCATAGTGATAATCTTCTTATATTTTTAATCTAAGACCTCTACTCTAAAATCTTTGAGTCCTTTGACCTAAAATCACAGTCTACTTCACTAAACTTTTACAATAATGGAAAAAACTATAAGGAACGATCGAAAATCAACATTAAATTCTGTAACAAAAAACAAGTTAACTGAAAAATATTTAAAAAACACAACAAAACTTATTATTTTTCTAAAACATCTATATCATTATCAAAATAATAATATTCTCTATTTTGTTCTCTTTTTAGTAACGGTGGCGGAATAATATTGATTATTTCCTCAAAGTTAATATATGACACATCCTTTGGTTCCAGTTTAAATTTCCTGATATTGTTACGCACAGATCTCAAAAAGGCTACTAAGATTTCCCCATCATGGTCATCGACACATGTCTTGCAGGTAGCAACATATCTAAAGAAAATATTTGGCTTTTTAGTAGGAACTTTTACAAGCAAAAATGTCCCAGGGGATACGAGATTTGGATGTATATTTTCTTTGTCATAAGATGTACTTGCTTCAACATCAATCTGTTTTTCTTTAATATGCTGCCGAAGAGATATTGCCATGAAATCTTCATCATCCGAGGAAGATGAGCTGTATATAGATTTATAAATGCTTACTCTATTCTTAAATTGCAGATCTGTTATCATGGGCTCTTCGTCAACTGGAGATTCAATTTCAGGCGTAACAACATCGTCAGGTTCAACTGAACTTACGTTACAAAGACTAGAAAGCTTCGATAGTTTTAGCTCTTTGTGAAGATGTTCGTATCGATATAATTGTATTACAACGTCTATCCCTCTTTGCCAATATATTTTTGTGATAGCCATAATACCTGAAATGGTATCCAAAGCTTTTGGTACGTTGTTTTTACCCTCTATCACGTCTTCTTCAGGGATTACCATTACATCGATAGCAGAGTTTTTGAACAAGTCCACGAATTCTGAGGCTGATCTAACGTCATTACCCATCAAGACGTGTCTGTCAGCTGTTCTTTTAAGGTATCCACCTACGCCATCCATAGGGCCCTTACCATGCCCAGCCTCACTAAATGTCCAAGTAGATTTGTTTACTTGTTGAAAATCCTTAATCAATGTTAGTATCCAAAGAGTTACATTTGTACGGTTCCGGTATTGTGATGTTGGACCATCAGAGTAAATATGAAGTGTGTCAATGTGTGTGTTTTCTAAAATTGTTGTTAATATTGGTTTCATATGAGCCCATACTGCATGTGCTTGGTGGTCTAAATTTTCACTTACTGTGGCAAAAGAGTTTGATTTCAAATCACTGTTACCCTTTTGTAAATAATATACACCTGTATGAATAGATAGCTGTTTCTTAGCAAAATGTGTTGACTGTATTTCATTTGCGTACTTCATAGTATAGTTCTCCGAAAAGTCTATTTGTATCATGACCTCATTTTCTTGTAAATTGTCTTTCAGCTCTTTTTTCAATTTGTTGTAACTATAAATGCCGTATAAGTGTTTCTTCATAGCCGGAATATCTTCAAATAAAGTAATTTTCAATTCTTTGACTGTACTCGAAATCGGAACTTTTTTTGTTATCTTAAACGTCTTTTTCTCACCTTTTACAATTTTATCTTCTTGAATGGACTTCCATGTAAAATATGTCAAAGAATCTTCATTATCTCCTAATTCAAACTCCGGAATTTTGCATTTTTCACACAAGCTATTCATGCAGTCATGAGACTTGACATCACAAGTGCAATGTTCAATCAATTTGTCTATAGACGTGTGTGTAAGCTCTTTTGTATATTTCAGTTTATTGAACTTTTCTTCAAAATTTGCATGCTTGACACACAAGCATGTGTCTCTATCCCTTGATTTGGGAGCTAAGACCCAAAATGGTTTTACTCTCAACAGCGACGAATATGATATTACAATTCCAGTTTCCTTTGCAAATTTTGGCACCAAGTCTTTAACTGTGTATAAGAGGACGCGTCTTTGTTTTTTAACACCATTATGTTTTACTGAGTCTCTCTTAGATGGGCACATTCGACTTACATCATCTCGTTCGAAAAAATCAACGACCTTTTGGCGAACGTCTTGCTTCAAAACGACTTCTCGAATTTTGGCATCAGAATATAAAATAGATTTTTTGTGTCTTTCCTTTTGTCTAGCTGGTAATATTCTCTTAGCCATATGTAGCATTTTGTATTTCCGCAAAGTGTTTCCGCTGATACATTTATAAAAGACTTCTCTCTCTTTTGAATTTTTTGGAAGAGCATCAGCCTTTTCTTGCAATTGAGTAGTCAATACTTCGCTGTATATAAGGCGTTTTCGTACTTCAGAAGATACTTGAACATCTTTAATTAAGGCATTAACTTTTTTTATGGGACTTGGTACAGTTTTCATTTTTGCATCTGTTCTTTGTATTTTTTTCTTTAAAGATTGAATTTTTCGCTTCATTTGAACTATAGTTTCTTCCTGGTTTTTAATTTTTCTGTATGCTTTCGCCCTATCTTTTCGTACGGTTTGTCTCCCTACTTGTCTTCTCTCTGGAGGTACTGCGACTAAGTCGTCATTTGATTGTGGCGGCGTATTACTTATTGTATTTGCTAAACCTTTTTTCTTTTCCCTGTATTTTTTTGATGCATTTTTCCAACATTTTCTCTGCTTTCGCTTCTCTCGTTCGGTCATATCAGCAACTCTCTTCACTTTCTTTTCTGCCTTTTTCTTTTTATAATATTCTCTGTCCTTCGCTCTTTTAATTACTCTTTGTTTTTCAGTCATCTTATCCAAAAACTTTCTTTTTCTAGCATTTGCCTTTTTTCTTTGAAGCAGATAAGCTGCACTATCCTTTTTAAGCTTTTTTTGAGTCTTTTTCTTATTTTTTTCTTTATCAGGAGTCTTCATAATGCTTTAAAAAAAAAACGACGATATTGAAAATAAGTTATTGAAAAATTGTAAGTTCATCGCCTTTGGAATCATCAAATCATCATTCCGAGAACGCAACTATCATTTCGGGAACGTGCCATCATGCCCGGGAACGTTTCCGAAATGACCGTTCACGGAATGACGATTTTAAATAAACGCGCGCTTTTTTTATACGGCGGCCATCTTAAATGAAGCCTGAATTTGTCAATAGCAAAATATTTGGGGTTACTTTGTTATTTTGTGTCGTAAAACAACTTTCATCCATAATTAAAAGTAATAAACACGTTCCCGAATTGACGGACTATTGATGTACGCTCTATGAATAATGAATTGAAAGGGACTTACCACTTATTTTTAATTTATTCGACGAGAAACGCACTGACTGCCGGTTTTGTTATTGTTTTCTTCCTCTACTGACATTTAAGACTCTATGGCTGCGTTCACATAAAATTACTTTTGTTCGATTATAGATGTGTTCACTGAAATGACTTGTGCGCTATCAGACAAACTATTTTTGCATTTTTATAATAAATAATAAATATGTTTTTTGTATTCTTTTTAAAAACTAGAATTTGCATAAAAATTAGGATATTTCAAGTAATAACAGGTGTTAAATAGCTCAAATGTTTCATAAATATTTTGAACTTTTTGTTGAAGATCGTACATTGAGACGCGTTCCCGAGTTGACTTTCTATGCATATATTGATATATATTTTGAAATTTACTTTATCTATGAATTGTGTTGTTTGATGTATACTCAAAAAAAGTTAGTTTTAATATTTTAGTAATTTTATTTTCTCAATAAACTTAAGATTTAAGACATAATTTGCTGGCAAAGCAAATTCTGCACCTTGGTGATTTTGAGCCATATATACAAGAACCCGACAACAACCGTCGGGCAGTAGCCTACCAGATACAACACCCGTCTGGTCGGAGGATCCTCCCTTTTCCCCCAAAAATATTATTGATTTAAATGTATTTATTTAGATCACTAATTATCATGAATGTATCTTGTGGTTTTTCCATTCTAAATTGGACATAAATTTTTCAGTATTTTACCTTCTGTTTACTTTTGGGTGTCATCAGAAAATACTTTAATTTGCTTTGATTATTAGAGTTGTTATTATAGTTTTCGTAGACGATTTAGAAATGCTGACTGTTCTGTATCCTTATGTTAATAGATATTTATAATCTCAATCGCTGAATACTAATGTATTCGTGGTTTCAAATAATCATGCTTTTACTATCTTTCCTGTTTATGAGATATTATTAAATAAGTATGACTGAAACACGCTCACGGAGCGTGATGCAAACCTAAGAACTTTTTTTAACGTCGATTTGCCACCTCAGCGGAAGTAGCAGGGTTATGTGGAAGTCCCGGTAGAAGGCTATGTACCCACTAAAAACTGACGAGGTACCATCCTACGCTTGTATCGGGGCGCCGCGGGATCACACTAGCATGCACTGCGAAAGTAAAGAACCCTCCTTCTGGGCCAGTCTAAAGAGACAGAACAAAAATGTACTATGCGATTCAAATGAGAATAGGATCGACTCTGCGCCATATTGTGACGAACGAAAACGAATTATGACTTTAAATAATTAAATTTACCACTAAATTAACCTTTATATTTAAATTTGATGTAGGACTATTATTATTGATATGCATATAAGTTTTTTGCAAACCATACTTTTCAAGTGACATTTGATAGATAGAGGTTATTGACATTCCTATTCTTATTTGGATCGCATTGTAACTGGTAGCAGTGGTAGCCGAGTGGTCAAACGCACGCCTTGCAATCAAAGTGTGCAGGTTCAAACCCCGGCTCGCACCTCTGGGATTCATGTACGAATCTCATTTTCATCCGAGAGTATCACTTGCTATGAAACGGTGAAGGAAAACATCGTGGGGAAACCTGCACATCTGAGGGAACTTGACTAGTTCTCGATAGATGTCCTCGATGATTACTAGTTCTCGATGATTCTGCCAACCCGCACTGGGCCTCCGTGGTGGACTATGGCCTGTATACCCCTCGCATTAAGGGGAGGCCCGTGCCCTGCAGTGGGACGTTAAAAGGGCTGTAGTAGTAACTGGTCCGTGTCCCCCAGGACTGACGGATATAGCGACGGCGCTGCGGCGGTCGGTGAGCGTGCGGCGCGTGGAGTTCCCCGGCTGCGACGCGGCGGCCGGCGGGCGCGGCGCCAGCGAGCGCGTCGCGGCGCTCTGGCGGGACCTGCACGAGCGGTAACACTCTGGCACACCTCCTCGCAACTCATGATATCCTAGTACTTTAAATAGTCTTAATACTTCATTGTTCCTGACAAACGTCAAAAAAATGGACTGAAAATGGACACATTGTTATCACGGCTGCTTCCTCACATAGATAATTTGACGTGCGTGGCCGTGGACGTCAAAGTCACGCACACGTCCATCTTAAAATAAGACATCTGGAACTGTCAAATTAGTATGACAATCGTTGTACAATGTTCACAATTTGTTAACCTAAATAATTTACTAAATCGAGTCGCACATAGCCGTGTTAGTATGTCGTTTTATGACACGATTCGAAGATCACGCTAATATCGATTGGGCTCGCACGTCTGAATCGGATAATAAATACACTCATATATTAGACACGTATGCCAATCTATTCGAAGTTTGATCGTTTCAAGATTGTCGAAAGGGGTGGAATTGCGTTGGCGGATTTCGGTTACGCTAATAAAATCATCAGTGAGCTCGTACAAGTTGAGGGTCTACTCATGTCGCGGTCCGAGCGCGCTCGGATGTCACGTCGCCACCGTCCGGCTGGCGACTCAGCGGTCAGTAGAGCACGGGCGCGTAGCATGACTGCGGTATAAAGCGGATCGTCGGTTGCAGGCTATCGAGCAACAGCAGCCCGGCGCAGACGCACACGCTGCGCGCGCTGGCGCTGGAACGCGCCTGGGCCGGCGGGGAGGCCGCTGCTGCGCTCGCCGCGCACGCCGCCGCAGCACTCCCGCCGCCGCCGCTGCCCGCCGCGCTCGAGCGCGCCGCCGCCGCCGCGCACCAGCTGCTGCACCAGTACCTGCAGGTATACCGACACTACACACACTACACACACGCCGCCGCCGCACTCCCGCCGCCGCCGCTGCCCGCCGCGCTCGCGCCCGCCGCCGCCGCCGCGCACCAGCTGCTGCACCAGTACCTGCAGGTATACCGACACTACACACACTACACACACGCCGCCGCCGCACTCCCGCCGCCGCCGCTGCCCGCCGCGCTCGAGCGCGCCGCCGCCGCCGCGCACCAGCTGCTGCACCAGTACCTGCAGGTATACCGACACTACACACACTACACACACGCCGCCGCCGCACTCCCGCCGCCGCCGCTGCCCGCCGCGCTCGAGCGCGCCGCCGCCGCCGCGCACCAGCTGCTGCACCAGTACCTGCAGGTATACCGACACTACACACACGCCGCCGCCGCACTCCCGCCGCCGCCGCTGCCCGCCGCGCTCGAGCGCGCCGCCGCCGCCGCGCACCAGCTGCTGCACCAGTACCTGCAGGTATACCGACACTACACACACTACACACACGCCGCCGCCGCACTCCCGCCGCCGCCGCTGCCCGCCGCGCTCGAGCGCGCCGCCGCCGCCGCGCACCAGCTGCTGCACCAGTACCTGCAGGTATACCGACACTACACACACTACACACACGCCGCCGCCGCACTCCCGCCGCCGCCGCTGCCCGCCGCGCTCGAGCGCGCCGCCGCCGCCGCGCACCAGCTGCTGCACCAGTACCTGCAGGTATACCGACACTACACACACTACACACACGCCGCCGCCGCACTCCCGCCGCCGCCGCTGCCCGCCGCGCTCGAGCGCGCCGCCGCCGCCGCGCACCAGCTGCTGCACCAGTACCTGCAGGTATACCGACACTACACACACTACACACACGCCGCCGCCGCACTCCCGCCGCCGCCGCTGCCCGCCGCGCTCGAGCGCGCCGCCGCCGCCGCGCACCAGCTGCTGCACCAGTACCTGCAGGTATACCGACACTACACACACTACACACACGCCGCCGCCGCACTCCCGCCGCCGCCGCTGCCCGCCGCGCTCGAGCGCGCCGCCGCCGCCGCGCACCAGCTGCTGCACCAGTACCTGCAGGTATACCGACACTACACACACGCCGCCGCCGCACTCCCGCCGCCGCCGCTGCCCGCCGCGCTCGAGCGCGCCGCCGCCGCCGCGCACCAGCTGCTGCACCAGTACCTGCAGGTATACCGACACTACACACACTACACACACGCCGCCGCCGCACTCCCGCCGCCGCCGCTGCCCGCCGCGCTCGAGCGCGCCGCCGCCGCCGCGCACCAGCTGCTGCACCAGTACCTGCAGGTATACCGACACTACACACACGCCGCCGCCGCACTCCCGCCGCCGCCGCGCACCAGCTGCTGCACCAGTACCTGCAGGTATACCGACACTACACACACGCCGCCGCCGCACTCCCGCCGCCGCCGCTGCCCGCCGCGCTCGAGCGCGCCGCCGCCGCCGCGCACCAGCTGCTGCACCAGTACCTGCAGGTATACCGACACTACACACACTACACACACGCCGCCGCCGCACTCCCGCCGCCGCCGCTGCCCGCCGCCGCCGCGCACCAGCTGCTGCACCAGTACCTGCAGGTATACCGACACTACACACACTACACACACGCCGCCGCCGCACTCCCGCCGCCGCGCACCAGCTGCTGCACCAGTACCTGCAGGTATACCGACACTACACACACTACACACACGCCGCCGCACTCCCGCCGCCGCCGCGCACCAGCTGCTGCACCAGTACCTGCAGGTATACCGACACTACACACACGCCGATATTAATGGCTTAATGGTAACTCGCAATTTTATAAAAAAAAATGATTTAATTACAGTGGCTCTGTAGAACATTTTTTGTATTGAAAATGGCCATAGTTTGGTTTTATTGAAAATTCGATATCATATCTTCTGATAATCGCAACACTTCTGATAAAATAGATTCAATTTTACATAACCCTAGGGAGATGTCACTTTCACGGTAGCAATAGACGTTATTGGCTGTCATAAACATTACGAAAAGAAACGATTGTAAGTGTTAGTGCTGACTTAGAACTTGTTCGGCAGCGGTGCGGCGAGGTGTTCGCGGCCATGGGCGGCGGCGGGCCCAGTGGGGAGCTGGTCACACTTCAGGCTGTACGAGACGCCATGGCGCCTTGCAACACTACGCTGCAAGACCTCCTCAAGTACGTGTTCCTTAATGCTTTGATACATTTATTATCCGACAGGAATCCTAAAGGATGTCTTCACATTGAGTTCGCGCCGTTAGCACCGCTTCGGTATATACACGCAATAAGATTCTGTATCACAAATATGGAAATGCATTATTTATGGGTGGCGCCACATTAGCATCAGGATAAATTTTAAAGGAAGCGCCAAATATTATTAGAGTAGAACAATAAGCGTACTATTCACCGTTTACGAAATAAAATCACTCTGCACCTAGAGTTTTCTTGTAATCATTATTTAAAGTTATTTTAACAACATTATTTTGTACAACGTAAGTTGTTGAAATTTTCAATAATTAACTACTTTAGTCGACAATGATATTATTTTTTTAACTTGGCATACTTCAGTTCGTCTACAATTGCTATATTCATACCATACCCTTTTGTCTACACCAGCGCGATTGTGGAAGGTTTTTGAACTGTTATTTATAGCATACAGCTGGACACTTAATCAACTTTTCTCCCATATGAGATGATTCGCCTTACCTCTACCCTACATAATATAACTCGATAAGCGTGCGTCATATGTAGTATGATGATTAACGATTATTAACAATAAAATGAACAATTATTTTGGTACAGTCAAGCTGTAGAGAGTCTTGCTCTGATGGCGTGTGAAAACGTGGACAACATAGACGGTGAGCCGATGCCAAGTGTCGAAGGAAACATACCGGATCTGCTGACACCTATATCGCATTCCGGGGTGAGTGGACACTTCACACTTCCGTAAAACCAATCAGAAAGTAAAAAACATACAGTTATCTTGTTCATTAATTATAGTTACGAGAAGGACGACAATACTGTTTATTTAATGTGTGTGTATGAAAACAGAATTAGTATCATTGATAAATAACGATTATTTTTATCTTGGAATCGAAATCTTAACAGATACAGAGTACCCGATTTATAAAAGTACATTGATAAATTGTAAATCACATAATAACGTCCGATAAGGACACACAATATTGACTCGCCTTACTATGTATCATGTGCAATATAATAAATAAATATTATACAAATTATTTCATGCTGTCTAGAAGTTGGATTATTTGAATTTGGTAAGATATTATAAATATTATTCACTGTATTATAGATAACAGTCGTATTAAGTAATTAGTCTATGAAAAACAATGTATACATAGAAATACCTACACGTTATCAAATCAGATCAGATTTTAGCGGCAAAGGGAAGATCTTCCTGCCAGGCGGGTGGTATGCCTGGCGGGGTTCGCTACGCCCCGGTGATATTGTCGGGGAATTTGTATATATAGTTCAGGGGGGGAAGTCTGTAAACACTATCGTTGTGGATTTGCTATGACTTCATATTTTAAGGCACGAAAACAACATCTTTTATCAAGGGTAGCTAGAATATATCTAGTCCAATGGCTTCAAGGAGACAATGTCTAATGTCTCCATCGGTAGTATTTTATCTACCATTGATAAAACATGTTGTTTTCGTGCCTTAAAATATGGAGTCATAGCAAAACCACAACGATAGTGTTTACAGACTTCACCCCCAGATCGCGACCCACCAGACCCACCAGTACCGCGAGCTACTATTTTCATAGTACTTTGTATGGCGGATAATTTCTTGAACGCGTAGATTTGCCTACAGTCGCACCATCTAGTAGCGACTGGCGGTAGTTGTGATTCGTGGCGAGATATAGGGTGCGCCACAAGATCAAAGAGACTAGCAGGGTGGTCGCATTTCGACGTTAAACCGCGATAGGTATATAGTATGCGTCATAGGATGTTTGATTCATTCTATTGTCAAGCATGTTGTGGTTCGAAATGATTATAAATAGGGAGTAACGAAAAGGAATCCAAATTTGTAGTTTTTATTTTAAGAAAATTATGATCCACTTACAGTGGCATCTTGGAACACTTTTCAACAATTTTCGATCATATTATCATAACTAGATGTCTAGAAACTTCGAATTTTCAAACGTTACGGTGCCCGGTGAGAAAGGTTACTCTATCGGGGCGCGGAGTATAAAATGATCCCGGCGGCGTGGGCAGTGTTGCGGTCCAGAGTAGAAGTGTGATGTGCCCCCCTCTATCCGCCCAGGCGACGCCGCTGGGCGGGCGGCGGCGCGAGCGCGGGTGCCGGCGCGTGCGGCCGAAGTCGGTGGCGGAGCAGCAGCAGTGCAGCAGCAACGAGATGCTCTCGCTGCCGCCGCTGCACGCCGAGGCCGCCGACGCGCTCGCCGACCTGCCCGCGCACACGCTGAGACATCTCGTCAAAGGTACACCACCACATACACTTCCCTCACCTAACTCCAACTTGCTTCATCTCAACTCTACTTCACCTTACCTCCTATTACTTATATACAGGGTGTATCAGAAGTCCGAAATAATACTTCGGGTACATATACTGTAGGTCATATGTGGATGCTTAGTGAAGACCGATTACACAAAACTATCATACTTTCTGAGATATGGACCTTTGAATATTTGTCATGGTATTCTGGCCTTTGGGTACATCCAATAACCCTATTCAGCTGTGTAAACTACACTTATGAGGGGCAACTACCTATATTCACAAAACAAAACATGCATAATTCACATAGGACTCGAGATATTAAGAGTTATAGAAATTTACGACGAAAAAAATGTTGAAAAAACATGGTCGAATTTCGATTGAATTTTTATACCATTCAGTTGTATACCCGATACTGAAGCGAACGTCAAAGTATTATTTCGGACTTCTGAAACATCCTGTACATATATACCGACAGTTGATATACGGAAATACGAATGCGTTGTCACCTATACGTGAATATGGAAAGTCATGCAAATGTATTTATTAAATCAGCGAATAATAAGCCCCAACCGCAATAGAAATAATGCATAGAAAATGTTAGAAACTTTATGTATGGTGCCTCGACTCCGACAGCTTTTTCGGTGACAATTGTCACCGTGGATACTTTAATTGCTCATTAATTTTGCATTTGAACCGTCATCGTAAAGGACGAAATATGAAATAATATCGCAACAAAAGTGAACCAAGTATAATGAATATTATTCTCGATAAGTATCGTGCGTGTGATTTCCAGGTCGCCCTAGACGAGCCAAAACAAGGGCACCGACCCGTCCGATCACGGATCAGTCGCAGGATATCGATGAAGGTAAGTGATGGACCAGCGAACACGTTGCTGTAGCATTGTACCGATATTTAAACCCAAAGATGTGTTCAAAGGATCATTTGTATGACTGGATAGTTAAACAGGGATGTGTTATAGTGTGTATAAACAGTAATAGTGATGGACGTTTTCAAGGTTTAGAAGAGTTTTGGCGAACGTGTCGCACGCCGCCGGGCAGCGAAGAGGCGTCTCTGTCCGCGCGCACGCCGCTCACCTCGCGCTCGCTGCACTCCCTCTCGTCGCTCGCCTCGCCCTCCCCGCTGCGACACTCCCCCACGCTGCAGCGCGACGACACCATGTACGTACACACAACTACAATCTTGATTCAAAATTACTATATACTAACCCTTCAAATATAAGTTTTCTGGCTTATTCTAAACCAATATGTAAAAACTGATATGTTTTGGAATAGTTTTTAATAAGATTTTGGACGATATATACCCGTGTCGGCACCAGAGCCATTGTGGAAGGTTTTTAAACTCCATTAATTCAACGCAACGCTCTTAATCAGCTGTTACGCTTGAATTCCCTGTGATCTAAGAGTACAACCGACCTAACTGCACATGTCTGGGATTGTCAAAGAGTCGAAATAAATTAATGGTTTAAATTATGTGGGAGAAAAATAATGTTATCATTGTTATACATTGAATAGTTGTTATACGACAGCGAGCTATTCAAATGTGGAATAATATTGTTTTTTTTTTAAATTCAGGTATAGCGTGACCTCTGGGGAAAGCACGCCAGTTTTATTAGAATGCGGTAAGTTGATATCTCACGTGCAATAGTGCATTTTAAGATGGTTTTCGTATAATAAATAAATACATCATCACGCCTTTATTCCCCGAAGGGGTAGGCAGAGGTGCACTGTAGTGCGCCCACACTTCGCCGATGTATTTTGGTCCCAATGTAATAGGGGGCGAGCCTATTGCCAATATACCGGACACATTCCCGCTCAGAACGAGTGAGATTTGGGCCATAGTCCACCACGCTAGCCCAGTGCGGGTTGGTGAACTTCACACGCCTTTCTATAGACGTGCAGGTTTCCTCACGATGTTTTCCTTCACCGTTCAGCAAGTGGTAATCATTGTTGAAAATGACATTCGCACATGAAAATTATCTCAGAATGGCGGGCCTGGGGTTTGAACTTGCACCCCTTACGTTCAAGGCGGGCGTTCTTGCCCACGAGGCTACCACTGCTTATACTGCTACCACTGCTTATACTGCTACCACTGCTTTTCGTATAACCCTCTAGCATTTACTTAAAACTTCTGTACCATTCAATAATGTATCTTATCTTCATCACTTTAGTATGGATACGTTACTGGTAGTAAAGGCGCTTAGTACAATAGTAGGATATCAAATTACAGAAGTGTCACGATGCAAGTCTTCCGACAACGTTGGTACGAAGACAGCGGCGTCCACACCGCCGCCCTCGCGGTCATCGGACAACGTCAATACAATGGGTGAGTGTGGCGCATACTTGCAATGTTATGTTGCTATTTATCTGCACATCAAGACGAAGGGTTCTTTACGTGGCACTGTTTTTATTGGGTTATCCAGGAAGCGCAGGGCGAGCAACCGAATCTGTTAAAAAGAATACAGGAAGACTATACGTAAGGGGCCGTCCATTAATCACGTGAGGCTCGAAAGGGGGGGGGGTTGACTAAAATCACGAAATATCACAAGGGGGGAGGGGGGTGTAGTAATATATCACGTGTATTATTTTTTTCGTCAACGCGCGATTTCCAAACCGTAAAGCGGCGTGTAGTGTGACCTTGACTTACCTTGACTTCCCTTGCCAGGTAACGTCCGCGTCCTTTCAAAAATTTCAAAATAAAATTAGATTAATAAAATTCTACAAAATTTAAGATTCTTCGTCGGTACTGTAAAATACACGTGACTGGGTGGAGGGGGCTAAAAATGCTAGAAATCATCACGTGATTAATGGACGGCCCCTAAACGATAAAATCTGGCTTTAGTATATAATGGCCATATTTATGCGAGAGGCAGCCATTCGGTATTCCTTTATTTCTATTGAACCTCCAAGAAGATTTTCATTTTTCACAACTCTATTTGGGTTCTGTTACGCTCGTTTAGATTTGGCCATATTATACTCACGCTAAGTGACGTTCACTGCCTTATTGAATGTGCTAACACGGCTTAAGTGCGGATTGTACGCTGGTGTGATTGTACGCTTAAGGCTATAACAATCCTACCAGACACTAATAACACATGCATTGTCAGCGAAATCGGCTATGATGTTGTTTTGTGCATAATATTCAAACTATTATATTTCTTAATTTAATTTTCCCAGTATTTTTTTCTTGACAACTTTTGTCTGATGAAAGTCGCTCGTGTATCGTGTGTCGTTATATTCATCGTGAAAAAAAAACAGGCAGAAGTAACAATTTGTCTGAAACATTTTTTTTAAATTATTAACTCCCTAGAATCCATCTAGACACACGGTAGTGTGTCAAGCCAAAGTTCATGCTGGGTTGCAGCAACGTGTGTAATATAACACAAACCATTCGTTGCGTTGTTAAGCTTATATAAATGGATTATAACTTTCTATTTATTTAGGGAGTTGATGCACAAGCACTATCCCATAATTTGGATATTACACGTTTGAAATATTGTGCACAACGCCTTGTATTGTGTCCGTTGCGTGCGTGTGCGCGTGTAACTGTGGTGCGGTACGTAGGGAACGGCTGCGCGCGCACGCCGGGCAAGGCGCGGCCCTGGTCCGTGGCTGGCGTCAACCCGGACACCAGCGCCGTCTGCACCACCGGTAAGATCTAACCGTCAAACTAAACATTCCCTTGTGCTTTCTTTGCTACAGTTCGAATTTTACACTTTGTAATTTTTATTTCAAGACCTTGCGTTACAAGGAATTATGTTATCATGACCGTGTAGACATCAATTTTATCTCTTTTTCAACTGTCAGATTTGTCAAGAAAATTACGTCACTTTGGGCTTTTTGTACTGAAGATGGCTCGGTATGACGTTAGTTTCTCGACGAATCTGACATTTGAAAGAGATACAACTTATGGCTAAGCGGTCATGCTGCAGGGCCAGAACATATCAAATATTTTTGTTGGTGGGAGGACACAAATACAAAGAACCAATTATGTTACATAGTCATTATTAGTGACGCTCGGCTCATTGCACCAGGTGATAGTGGGTTCGATTCCCGTCTGGTAAATTTCAGAATTTGCCGTGATATGGGTGAACTTGGGATCGCCGCCAGTCCATAGCATTGTGCTCATAGTTCATGCTTTGCTTAGTTTGGGATGAAACGCTGAGTGTGTCCTGACGGGCGATATTTATTTATTAATTTCATAAATAATTACAATCATACCGATTGCGATAAATTACACACCGTGGCGACATTAGTTAGTTACCACTTAATTATTTTTTACAGATAAAAGAAAGTGGTGCCATTTCATTCTAAACCTTTGATGAGATCTCAATATTTTTTTTCGAATGTATTTTTAGTTTAGTCAGAAATTTGCATGTTGTTGATAATTTATTTTTGTTATTAACTTTGAAATATATTTTCGTTAACATGAGTGTAAATGCTTGTTGGTTTTATTTAGTTAATAATAATACTATTATTGTGCATTAACCAAGTTTCATTTTCAAAGTGCTATTTTGGAAATAAGAATGCAATTACTCTCATTGCGAAAATGATCTAGTCATTTAAAGATACACAGATTTAGGTTTGAAATCTATTTCACATATTAGCTATTTATATATATTTTTTAAATAATTTATACTTTCACTTTGTTTGATGACTTATGATTGAATAATAACTAAATATGCGTTTTAAAAAGTGTCTTAAAATACATTGTATATCGGACACACCTTCATTATATTATCATCGTATAAAGGCATCTAGCTAAACAATAAATTATGTTTAAAGGGCTTCAAGAAAAATATACAGTAGAGTAATGTTATCATAGCGACTGTGACGTGGTGGTGTATTATTTGATGTTATGGTGGTGGTTCAACAGAAGGCGTGGAGGCGTGCGTCGGCGGCAGCATCGTGGGCATCACGCCGGGCGCCGCACTAACCAGTAACCACCTTTCAGACGCTATCCTATACTGAACGCTCCATGTGCTCAGCTGTCTATGTGCCATCTCGCTCATAGGTAACTGCTTCACGCCGCTTTATGTGTGCTGCATGCCTCGGGTGTGATATTACCACTATTTTGAAACGTCGGTAACGCGTTAACACAAATATTATATTGTGTGTAATATTTGCGACACGTTGAAAAGAATGATAAAGTAACACGCAAGCTACAAATGTTAGTGAGGTCATAATACGCATTTTAAATATTTCTTCTGTCACAAAAGCGAATAATAATGTCACTAATTGACAACGGTTTTGGAATATAACTAGCACATATTCCTTAATAATTAATAATACTTGGTCACAAACAGCACAAGAACGCAGTGTGTGGAGGATTCAAGGAGAGGCCTTTGCTCAGGAGTGGGACACAAAATAGGCTTTAAAAAAAAACAATCCTCCTGGCATATAATTATGATTATAAAGCTCTATACTTGCTTATTTGTGACAAATAATATCATATTAGCCGTTTGGCGATCGGGACCCTCTATACATTACACCATGTAGAATTGGTTAGGCGCCATTAATTTCCTTTCCTTTTAAACTATACTTTCTAGATTACTAATTTCCAAGAAACGTGTTCTTTACCAAGCAGACCATGGTGACTATTGAACTTGATTTGAATCATTCTACTGATTTAATTCGCACGGTAAGCATTCGTAAGCACATTGTAATTTGTAGAAAGTAACCAATAACTAAGATTATGCATGTTTCGTAACACTGCCATATTTAACACTTAAAATATAACCGTACTATTCCTTTTAATTTTTATAACATACTTTAACCTACACATTTGGTGATAAGGTGCTTATTTATGCGGGTTCTAGAGAATACTTTATTTTAAACGCGATTTGGATTTCATTAGGAAATATAGGTACCTGTTTTACCAATATATTACGTAGATTAGCGAGCGTAACACATGGCCCATCCGCTGTAATTGTATTATGATATATGTGCTATCAGCGTAATATTATTTTGTTACAATGTTTATTACCGTGTTTACGATAATAACCACCCACTATTTTATTTTTCAGGCTCAATGTTACGAGATCACCCTTTAACTCCAGGTTGGTAAATGGTTTTCTTAACTTTTCTTGAAAATGTTTACCCATAAAAGTAATTGTGTTATTTATTTATTGTTTTGATTTCCAGAGGGCACTGAGACCTAAGCCAAGCTCAGGTGCAGTCCAATGTAACGAAGACAGTACGTGATAACTTGAGCAGGGTTCAATGTCCGCGTGTAACATTTAAAGGATTTTCATTATCGGATGCTCACAATTGTGCCAGTTAGAAATTAATCATTTTAGACGGTAAATTAGTTACTGATTAGTATCTAAAATTGTAATTTAAAATTAACTGATCGCCATTCTAGTTATTTTATTGGGATATTAATTTTTAACTTTTAACAATTAAACGTAGGGACGATAATTGATTATGATTATGATGATCAATATTGAATATTATTATACATGATCAAAATAATTCCAAGTAAATTGTAGGTAAAAATTAAATAAGTATAATATTCATTTTATATTCACTGTGATTGAGTTAGTATTATGTTATTGGTCCATGTAGTCATTAATATATTTTAACCGCTTATAATTTATAACTATTTGTAACCTTTCCTGACATTATTAACTTTGATGTAATAAATTTTAATATTGTATGATTTGAGATTAATTATAAATATTATATTATAATGAATTAATATTGTCATATATGAAAAACGCTCTTAAAGTTAATTTATGCAACTTATTGTTTAGCCAGATCGCTTGCCGACATCACTCCGATTATATCAAAGGTGCTAGCCTAGTATCTAAACAATTGGGCAATTAATTGCGAGAGCGTCTAATAATTTCATTGAAAGCGAAAGCACAAAATTATTCATCGGACGCACAAAAACAAATGAAGTTATCACAATTCCGTTGAGTATGAGCACAAAATATATTCAATTAAAAAGTCTGTAGCGTTTTTAAAGCTTGCGAGTTAGTAATTATCTCTATTGGATTTATTCAATTTGACGAGATAGGGAATATGCTTGAAAGAAACCTTTTACTGCTGCTGTGAATATTGGTCTTACCTAGTCATACGTTGAAAGGCCTATACATACGCACAATTCATTTACGTCCGATTTGAAGTATGAAATGTGAGAATATTATTATGTTATGATAAGTGCCACGACATACATCTTCCAGATTATACATTCCTTGTAAATTTTAAAGTGGTTTTTTGGGGTTGACGTAAGTGTGTGATTTTAAAATGAAGTTCAAAACGTGAAGTGACTTTTTAGATTAGTGCACTGGCATGTATGTAAGGTTCAATTTGCGATTATTCAGTAAAAGTAGAATAGCGTGCCCCATACAGTTAAGTGTTCATTAGATTAAATATTTATAATATTTAATTTGTTTTATCTTGAATTCACGAAGGCTGTCTCTTACTAGAGTTTCCTGTATGTAAAATTACTGTTTGAAAAATGTATGTATATTGCTAAATTGTTTCATAGTATTTTTATATTCATTCCAATTTGTTTGGTTCATGTAGCCGTTTGGTACCAGACTGATTTTAAGGTACTTTTATTTTATGGTGCAATTTATGTCTAGAGCGTTGTGATAATCGTTTAAATTAATTACATACCATATACAGCGACATAATGCGTTTTATTTGTGTTTTAAGATTGTGGATGGCAATAAAATAACATTCGATAGACATAGTTTGATGTATTGAACAATAAAAAATATATGTACAGCCTTACACATCTTATTTAACGCGAACAATTATTGAAAATATCATTCATCAGTTATCACTACACACACATTAATTCACAAGCTTCAATTGCGTGCTTTACATGGTTTATTTAAAAAAAAAATGCATCTCCTGTTTTGCATTACAGGCGAGACAAATCCACAGGCCATCCAGACGTTAATTCCTGAAGGAATGTGTAAAGTTAAGGTTGAGTCGCCAGTGGGTTTGCACAGGGAAAAAATAATGACAGTAATCAAATCCCTCTGTAGCTGTGACAGTGTTATTTTATACCGTCGCGTTTCTCATCGGATTTGGCGACAGTTAAGGTCATAGCTCATTACTGCCACCCGGCACCCGACCAGCATCGCCTCGCCTCGAGTGGTCAGTATTCTTTATATGGACTTCTATAGATACCCGCTCGGTACATCAACGCCGTATCGTCACCTGATTGCCTCGCTCGCAAGCTGGCCACGCGCGGACAACGGGTGGACCACTCGGTGACAACTCGCTGCTCGCGCGCTTGCCTTGCGTGGATCGCGCGTTGCCCGCGAATGACTCACGCGAGGACGACGCATTAGCGATGCGCCGCTATACGCTATCCGCTCGCTCGAAAATTCGTGGACCAAGCGATGTCCACTGGTTGACCACGCGAGGTTCGCAGGTAGATCTCGCGACGTTCTCAAGTAACAACCCGTCGACCACCCGTGGACCACCTGTCGACAGGCGGTGCTGGTCGGGTGCCAGGTGGCCCTAATGAGCTATAGGTAACCTTTAATTCGAAAAGGAAGGACGATAGTGGATGTCCTGCGATTTTGTTATACGCACATCGTTATCCTGTCAAAAAACGTCAATCCTGTCATTACTACATAAATCTATATACATACAAAAATATAATACTATGCAATACATAATGATCATACATTACATTTTATAAGAATTTTAGCTCAATGAAAAAAAAATCCAACACAATTTAGTTCTCTTCTTTTCAAAGATTAGATTACACTGGGTCTAAGACAGCAGTTTAGATAGTCTTATTTATTTGACCTAGTCAACACCAAATCGATAAATAAACCACGGCGAGTAGGATAGCAAATTTGGTACATGGGTCTAAAAATGAGGTCAATTTAAATTAAGCTACGGAGTATATAAGATAATACGCCGTTTACATAGGTAGACATAAATATTGTGCGTATATGGCGATGGCTATTGTGGTGAACCCAATGATATGAAAAAATATTTATATACTTAGTACTTTCGTAGAAATTGTCATGAAACATTTACTCAAAACATATTCAAAACACCCCCTACAAACTATTCTTATTTTAGTACAATCTTATTACTAACATTCTTACCCTCAAATTTTTAGAGATTATAAATCCATTTACAGTGGCATTACATAACACTTTTGTTCTGAAAATGCTGTTGTAGGAGGTTTGTAGATGGATTCAAGTTCCTATATATTTGGGGGTTACTACCTAGCCTAATCAAAGACTTACACAGTATAAATATAAAGAAATTATCATAAAAATAATTAATTACCCCCTCATCTACTGTAAGGTCCCAAGATAAAACAATTCATTATATGGGTACACTACAGTGGAGTAAAGTCAGTAATGCTGGAACTACGAATTTTTCGCCGCTGGGGTTCCACAACCATCTGATGCAATGAGCCATACCTATTTATGCTACGCCAAAAACCGGTTGGTCGTAAAATATTCAGTATATTGCGCTTTGTATTGACGCTAATGCTGATTAACCAAAACAAAAGTAGACAGGCACATTTTTTATACCTTTTTCATGTCTTATTAATTATAATAAATAAATTTTAGTAATCACAACATTGGCTTAGTGATCAATAAATTCAAGCCCCTGGTAGAAAATCGTTTTTTTAATACTATAGAACAAACTAATGTACAGAAAATGTACGTAAAATTGGGAAGTGAAAAATATGAGTTATATTCGGGTAAAGGTCAGCGCTCAAGTTATACGCCGCTCATTATGAATGTTACAAGACATTTTCATTCATTTATGTTAAACATATTAACCTAATAACGTACCTACGATTATCTATAAAAGTAATTATGATTCACAACTCTATCATCAAATAAAGAAATGAAAAATTCAGAAAACATTACATTTTATTCATTCAAAGAAGTCTCTAATATATGACTTATGTCGAATGTGTAAAAGACAATTTTACATGAAAAGTAATCACGGTTTTATAAGAGATGATAGTAATTTACTTCTATCTAATTTATGTATACTAGCGTACCTACATAATATCTTATGGCTATTTATCGAACAGTAACAAGTGAATTCTAGAAAAAATAAGCAATAATGGATTTGAATTGTGTTTGAATTACCATTTTTTGTGTCATTATTGTTACCCCATATTATACTGATACATTGATATAAAAATAAGAAATGCTAGTAAAACATTATACAATGAAACAGGAACTAGTGTCACAAAGTCTGAGATCCGGACAACATTCACGAGTCTTTGTCTAACTGGTGCGTGTCGGCTATTTCTTCTTTGTATATCATACAATAAATGTTTAACCGTAAATATCAGATTCACGTAATTATTTCATGTTACTAACCACACGGTTGTCTGAAACCGGCGTTAAAATAACTGTACAAATAACTATGTTCAACGCACCCATCAGGGATTTGGTGGCAATTCCTTCTTTGGTTCCTCTACACTGCTCAAGCTTTTGACGTCATCCTTTATGTCTTCAGCTGGAAAAAAGAAAATTGATTAATAACATAACACAACAATATCCATTTCGATATCATATATTTATACCGACTATTGTTTCTATTATTTACTATTGTCCTCAATAGTGAGCATTTATACATGTTACACTTTATTTTTACGTCAATATACAGTATAATGCTAAAGATGGAGATTAATAGATAGCTTAGATGTCTGGTAGAAGTGCTTTTTTGTTCGGTCGCTTATGGTGTCACGTATTGGGGTCAGTTTCTAAACTACTCCAACTGAATTGATCACTGATTTACTGTTGAAGATGTTATAAAGTGCAACGACAGCCAATATAAGCGCGTCCTTCGAGAAGAGCAAGGTAAAGCGCTCTAGCAGGGGTTTCCGTCCATTGGCGGTCCAATAGTCTCATTGACTATTACGACATCTTTTGAAGATGACTTATGTACGTTAGATAGATAGAGTACTCTTTATTGTACACCAAATATAGACAGAGAAAAAAAAAATGAAAAAATTAACAAACACAAAAATATAATATTCCTAGGTCTAAATAGCTGTGTACAATTGGGCGGTGTCACGTTAGACAAAACAAGGAAAGTGAACTAACTTTTAAGGTCGTCCTTCCCCTGCGAGTTGTCCTTGTCGAGCCGCGGGCGCTTGCGCGGCGCGCGGTACGAGCGGTTGTCGCGCCGGCCCTCGCCCTCCGACTCCGAGTCCGACAGCTCGCCGTCGCCCGTGATGCGCTTATCCTGAGACACACATCAGTTATACAGGGTGCTTCAGAAGTCAGAAATAATACTTTGACGTTTGCATCAGTATCGAGTATACAACTGAATGGTATAAAAGTTTAGTTTTTCGAACTTTTTTTCGTCGCCAATTTATGTAACTCGTAATATCTGGAGTCCTATGAAAAATTAGCATGTTCAGGGGCCCGAATTTCGTGCGATCGATATTCATCTCGATTCGAGATATGTCGAAACAAATGAAAAAAATACGTACGATTTGACGTTTCGTTTCGAGATATCTCGAATCGAGATGAATGTCGATCGCACGAAAATCGGGCCCCTGTTTTGTGAATATTGGTAGACGCCCTCATAAGTGTAGTTTACACTGTTGAATCGGGTTATGTATGTACCCAAAGGCTAGAACATACCTGTGACAAATATGCAACAGTCTTTAACTAAGAAACTATGACAGTTAGGTATAATCTGTCTTCACTAAGCATCCACATATGAGCTACAGTATATGTACCCAAAGTATTATTTCGGACTTCTGATACAACCTGTAGATGGGAGCACAGCCGGATGTTACAAGACAAAATGGCAGATATCTCAAATTTGTCTACGGCACGTTTTTATCGATCCAATGACGCCAATGTTTGTAAAAATACGAAATGTCGAGGGCTATTTGAAAAATAACGAGTTGAAACGTACTTTATCACTTTGCGGCAGTCTTTCATCTTTGTCAATTTTGTCTTCGTCTTCCGATTCGTCGTTTACAGCATCTTCTGGTATTGCTTGTACCTGATAGACAGAACAGAGCAGATTACAATGTGCTGGCAAAACATATAATAAACGTGTATGCCTTATTCATCTGACAATAAAGGCGAGAATACGAAGTGTATCTTACTTGAACGCCGGGCGCGTGCGGCAGCATCCTCAAGTTTTCAAACAGCCTGTTCTTGATTTTCTCCAAATATTCAGTCGTGTTTTGATTGGACATGTTGCTCGGTGATATGTGTAGTTTGAAGTCCGGTCCGAAGTACTCAAAGTAGTCATTGTATGGTAGCTCGTTCGCTATTTCCACGCCCAAGGCCACAGATGTTTCGTACGTCCAGCAACGGGAGACATTGCGAATAGTATAGCTGCGTAATAACAAATTTAAATTAATATCTTAAACCAATGTTGTGCGGCATTGGAGCATCCCATAGGATGTACAGATGAGTATGGGTGCCGATTTACGTGTGTGGGACCAAAAAATCATGAACAATAGTACTAGATAGACACCTAGATAGATAACTCTTTATTTTCTGCCACCTCACTATACAAATGAACGTATCTAGGCGTAAAATGGATAAGTGATGAGAACAGTTGGCTTAGCATGACTACATAGACATAAGTTTTATCTCTTTCAGCTGTCAGATTTGTCGATAAAATGACGTCACACCAAGCCATGGCCAGTACAAAAAGCTCGAAGTGCCGTAATTTTCTCGACAAATCTGACGGTTGAAAGAAATATAACTTATGTCTACAAGCCTACTGGTGATAGGAAGGCTATGGCAATGACTGTTTAATGACTGTTATATTGATATTTTAAGATACATAAGTGCATGCTTACCCGCCGCCTCCGACCAACAGGAACGGTAAGCCGAATCTCTTCACAAGTTCCACGCAGCGGCCGTGACCGCGCACGGTCAAGTTGAAGCAGCCCAATCTGTCACCTGTTGCAACACAATTTAAATTTATTTAGTGTAAATCGAAATTGGAAGTACATCTTGCACATTATCATTTGCTGGTAATTATTCTAAACAAAACAAGTTGCAGTTGAGATTTATATGACGCAGATTTATAGTTACGAGTAACAGCTCTGTCATTATCTGTATAAGATTCATGTATGCATTAGACCAAAATAGAAATGAAATGCATATAAAATGACTAGCGAAGCCTTGGACTATGAAAGCACATGCACGCAAAGGGAACAAATATAATCTTTTTTTGGTAGAGATACTATTAATATTATTTATTTTTTACTGACAATTCTTAAGTGCCTGTATTGGTTTACATAAATAAAAGAAATTTGATTCTTAGCATTACGTTATGTAACCATGTTCCAATCTACTCAATTTATGAATCTCATAAATAAAATTAACAGTGACATTTGTCGGAGGTGAGGAGGTGCTGGCCAGTATGTAGATGATGCTTGATAGGCTTGTATATACCTGTCAATGAGTCGGCACCGCACTGCAGCACTACCGCGCTGGGCTGAAACGTCTCCATAACCTTCGAGATGATTGGCACGAAGATGGACTCGTACGACTCGTCGTCCATGCCGTCCCGCAGTGGGATGTTCACCGCGTAGTACTTGCCCTTGCCAGCGCCGATGTCACGCAAGTCACCTGTGTGCAGAGCAAACACAAATAGTAAACGCTTTGTATCAATAAAGACTGTCTCATAAAGACGAATCGTTATCAGTAAGAGTAATTGAGTTTTGTTTATTGAGTAACAAGTCAAAATACACAGTTTTCTTATAGGAAATGTTTAAGCTCTGCAAGAATCGGACGAAATTGGTATTCGCGGGCACTTTGACGCGTCTGTGGGCGGTCAAAACGCACGCTACCAATTTTTACCAATATCAAAACAATCTTTATGTATTGTTTTCTTATATTTACGCGAATACGATACATTGAAATTAAACTATATTACGGATTTTATCGCGTCGGGAAAATAAAATAAATCGATAAAATAAAATCCGTAAAATAGTTTAATTTCAATCTTTATGTAGATTAACACAGAGTACATTTATAAAAAAGTCAAGTTAATTTGCTCGGCCCAGCAATTACGTGCTACGGGGCGATTCTCGTAAGATCGACATCATCTTTATTTCAACATGTCGACACCTCCATGCAATATCATTGTAAATAATTTTTTGACAAATTGAATTTGAATCTTATTATGATTACTTTTTAGATTTGTCAAAAAATATAATTAGTTACAATGATTATTGCATGGAGGTGTCGATATTATGTCGCATTATAGATGATGTCGATTTTGCGAGAATTAGGTCCCTGTACCCGTGCAGAGTGTAATTGTTGAGAATATCACGTATATCTATATATATAAAAATCAATGCCACTTTTCGTTGTAAGCTAACTCCTCCTAAACGGTTGAACCAATTTGAATGATTTTTTGTATGCATTTGGGTGGCACCCTGGATGGTTTAGATTCACAATTGGACCCGGTATGTCACTTTCGTATGTCACTCATTCTAAGGCGGTACGATATAAATATGAAAATTTAAACTAACCCGTCCCGGGGAAGTATTCGCCGTATTTGTGGAATGACACGGTCATGACCCTGTCGGTAGTGTAGAACGCCTCCTCCACGCCGTCGCCGTGGTGCACGTCAATGTCGATGTACAGAACCCGCTGGTGGTACTTGAGTAGCTCCAAGATGCCAAGTACAATGTCGTTGACGTAGCAGAATCCCGACGCCTCGGATTTCTTGGCGTGGTGAAGCCCTCCACCCCAGTTGATGCAGATCTCTGATGCCTGCCGATGTCATATCACAGGCATTAAACACCAGTATGTAGGCTAAAGTGAGCTATGTATATTGATAATATCGAGTGTTAAAAGGCGAATTGACTCAAACGCCATTTTGGTAACTTAGGACAAAACCCAGTTTAAAAGACGGAGAAAAATTAGCCTTTTACCCATCAATATGTTATTAGGGGCCAGGGTTAAAATACATCGAATCAAAGAGAATTGGAACCCTGGGTTTGTGCCTACGGCGATTATTACTGCACACTCAATCTCAACACGATTCAGGATTAAGTGAGTGTTGTTGGATTCCGGCCATTGTCCATCACGCTGATTCAAGTTAACAGACTTAACACATAATTCAAGATCTTGTTAGGTTCAGCAGCATGTACAAGTTTCTTTACTAAGTTCTTCAATGTCTAGCAAGTGATAATTAACTCTCATCTCCTCACTACTAGAATGAACTATTTGTTTGTTGATACTGCCCCCTTAGTATGACCATGTAGATTTAAGTTTAATCTCTTTCTACTGTCAGATTTGTCAAGAATATGACGTCATTTCGGGCTTTTTGTACTGGACATGGCTCTGTGTGACATCATTTTCTCAACAAATCTGAGAGTTGAAACAGATAAAACTTATGTCTATGCAGTCATACTACAGGGCCAGGACACATATTGTTTCAAATTAGTACAGTTTCATTTACATTAAAAGCAAACAAAAATTCTATCAATTAGCAATGTTAACCTGCCGTTACAATAAAAGTATTACTCACCTGTTTGTTTAATTTAACAGCTGCGGCAACTGAGCCCCCAGCAGACAATTGACAGAACTCATAGAGGCCATCAAACACAGGGCAGTCTTCACCAACATTGACTGTGGACAACACATAATGGGTGTTACACTAAATAATTTACAAAATAAAACAATTTACAGTCAACCTATTCTTTGTATAGTACCACAATAAGCAACACTTGTACTATTGGTACCATAGAATACCATACAATGGACTGGGGGTGATCTCAGTTACACCCTTTTTTTTTTACTAGCCTATAATAGTTTTTTGGTTTTTTTTTAATGGACTACGCTGTTGGCCGTGAGTTGGCCTTTACAGCTTCACCGGAGGAGGGCCTATAATAGTGTCCCACTCCTGGGCAAAGGTCTCCCCTTTCCTCTTCCACACTTCTCTGTCTTTGGCAACTTCCGGCCATGTGCTTCCCAGAAAGGTGCCAAGGTCGTCTCGCCACCGTCTTTTCGGTCGACCCCGACGGCGGCGGCCAGTACTGAGAATCTACATGTGTATCTTGCCCGTCCTAACCTACGGTGCACAAACATGGTCACTGACAGAACAACAGAAATCCAAACTGAAGGTTTGCCAAAGAGCTATGGAATGCAGCATACTGGGTGTGAAACGAACCGACCGGATCAGGAACACTATCCTGCGTGACATCATTTGCGTCACAGACGTGGGAAAAAAGACAGCAAAATTGAAGTGGGAGTGGGCCGGTCACGTCTCGCGCATGGACCTGCAGATGTGGGCTTATATCAGTTACGCCCAGGCTAGGAAAAATGTAGGCAAGGCCAATTCCCAAATTGCTGCAGATGAGAATTGACACCATCACCACACAGTCCAGTGGCCTTTCATGTCTTAATAGACAAGGCCCTTAGGCATTTGCAACAGTTAACCTCAGTGCAGACCTCACATAACCGTAAATGGGTCTCAACATGTTGGACCCACATCACCATGTACACCTTTAAAAGATATGATAAATATGGTGTTGAAAGAATACAAATAAAAATAGCTTAATGATCTTACTATTAACTGATGTACAAAAAGGTTTTATAATATTTGCTAAGTCCAAACAAAATTGATTTTTATGAAATGAATTCAAATAGTATATTATGTACTCTAAGATTTTTAGGGTTCCGTACCCAAAGGGTAATACAGGAACCCTATTATTAAAACTTTGCTGTCCATCCATCTGTCACCAGTCTGTATCCAATGAACCGTGATAGTCAGACAGTTGAAATTTTCACAAATTTTATATTTCTGTTGCTGCTATAACAACAAACATGTTTTTTTGCAGTTTTTATAGATAATGGTACAGAACCCTTCGTGCATGAGTCCGGCTCGCACTTGGCCAGTTTTTATTGTGATAGAATACTTTCATGTAAACATGAAAGGATTATAAAGTTTTTATTTTTTTTTGTAAAATAGATTTGCTGAATGACTCACATCTCTGCATCTGTTTGTTATATTCAGACATATTGTCAGGCCTTATGGAGCGTAGGAACCGGATATAATCATCTGAATGGAACTTTGTCATTTCCTCAGCTGTTGCCTTGTGTGGTCTCTGCAAATAAATATATATTGAATTATTTGATATTTACTCTCATCGTGGTTATGATGACTATTCATATTTGTGTATGAAGAAAATACAAACAATCAAATTATAATACTTTAAAAACACTATGAGTAGGAACATTTGACTTACATAAATTTCCATTTTTCTGTATAATCCATAGTTGAGAAGCAAGTTGTGAGTCATACGTATACGATGCGGTTTCATGGGATGTCCCTGTCCATAGTAGTAATTACCAATATCACCTAAAAATAAACATCTCAATATAATACCAATTTAAACTTTTTACAGTCATGTTACTCAGTTCGTTATGTGGCTTGACACATAACAGTCTGTACCGAACATATCAAAATGCGAACGAAATCCTTGTAGCCAATAGGAGCGTAGAACGCAGTACAGACGCCATGAGTTGATGCAAGTTACATTACTATAAAATTCTCAAGACGCACATAGGTAGTTATAATATGTTAACTAGCAAATAAAATACACCGATATGGTACGAAACCATCACAGAACTAAATATATGAGATGTTTTAAGCTTATGTTAGGCTTTTAATACTTTAATTCTACAAGCAAGTTATACTGGCGGGTAACAAACTTTGTTATACTTACTGTCATAATAATAGCACACTCTTTTCTTACTGTGCGGTTGCATGGCCATTCTCGTTACCAAAGTAGTAGATTAAACAGAAAACAGATGGTTATTTTTAATATGAAATCATACAAAATGATAAACTGTACATCACCACCGCACTAATTTCATCAATGTAGCGAATGAAATGAACGAATGAGCAATTGAATGAATATATAATAATGAATGAGTACGTACGATACCCTATGATGAATGAGTACTTTACACAGGTACTCTATATTCTATAATGTACATGATTATGGAGGGTAGAGGTAAGGAGAATCATCTCGTATGGGAGAAAAGTTGAAAAAGTGTCCAGGAAGCCGCTGTGGTGTTAGCACGACAAGTCGTCAAGACAAGACCTCTATCACGGATTGGCTCAATCGCTCTCTGTCTTAATTCATACGAGAGAAAGAGATATAATCAACATTTTCCGTGACATCATAAGTCTAGTCTTGGAGCTCATGCTACAACTCCTGGTCAACGTAAAGTACTTTTCCAATCATTCATCTATAAACCTGCGAACTGCTTTTTAATATATGTTGTTGCGATATCTCATTGTATAATAATCGATATCTATACTAATTTTATAAAGCTGAAGAGTTTGTTTGGTTGGTTGAACGAATTAAGCTCTGGAACTACCAGGCCGATTTCAAAAATTATTTTTGCACTGTATAGCATATTCAACTCTTCGCTAACGGCTGGAACGATTTGGATGAAATTTTGTGTGTATACTTCACAATGGCTGGATGGTTTGAAAACACAATTGGACCCGGTAGGTGGCGCTGCTTTCGTATGTCACATATAACATTTATTAATTCTAAGGCGGTACAAAGTTCGCCGGGTCTGCTAGTTATGTAGTGGAGTGTCTAGCCTACATAAAAACGTAGTGGTTAAGTGGTTATTACACTTCACTGAATTTAGTTGCTTAATTCAGTAGGAATTTTAGAATAAGAAGCTTCTGATCACACTGTCCTGAATTCAGTTACCAGTGTAAGTACACAGTACAGTACACCAATCGTGTCGTGCACAAATCTTACGTCCTCCACGCACGACTGGCGACTTAAATCGGTGACTAAATGCGATTACACGTTCCTAAATGCGTTTCTAATTAGATCCAGTCAGTCAGAAACCATCCTGAATCTGATGCTGGCTCCACACGCTCGATGTTTGCCACAAACACCAAACACAACAAATAAAGTCACAAACATCGGCCACAATCACCAAACACAAACAGTCGTCCTCACGCTTGGCGAACATGGAATCGGTAAACATGGCGGACGACGAGCTTGTGGCAGCTATCACTTTCGGGTGGACCTATTTTTATTGTAAATATAAAAAAATTAACTCAACAGAAGAAGACACAGGCGATGGTGGATGATAAAAATTCACAAAATTTTTTGCCTATTTTTATGGTTAGGGTCTTTCGAATTCCAAATGCATGGCTCATTTTAATACGCTTTTGTAAAGCAAAGAGTTGTGTCTTCCGACCAATCACACATGATTACGTGCGAAAACCTATTACATTAAAGTCTTTGGCTCCAACAACGATTTATCGACGCGGCGCACGCGACGTCCACCGACCGTAAGCTCGCGCGCAATCAATACTGATGTAACGCGCAATACGATAGCAAATGTGTGGAAACATCGCAAACTGTTTGCCAAACAGCCTTTGATCTGTGCCAAAAAACCGACACCGACGCCGAACAGTGGCGAACACAAACAAGAACAGGCAAATACATACAAACACCCATCTACATGTTCGTGTTTGGTGTTTGTTGTTTGCTGTTTGCCATTGTTTGCCAAACGTGTAGAGCCGTCTTGAATTTAGGATCATAGCTTGCTAAATGCAATTACACTTGACTTAATTCAGGAACGACTGACGACAGTGACTAAATTCCATGAAGTTAATAACTTCATGCTAAATTCAGTGAAGTGTAATAACCACTTTACAATATAAAAATCGTATACTCCATGGCGTCGTTACTTTCTCTGTGCCTATATATTTATAAGCAACGCCGGCTGCGGCGAGGCTGTAACAGTATACAGAAATATATATTTCAATAGTCCATTGATATGGTAGTAAATATTATTCTATACCTTCTAAAATTCTTAAACATGAACATGCTTGAGGACTTTATAATTTTGCTCTGCATTTAGATAACTAACAAACCAATAATATACTTGTGAAAACGAAACGTAGTCCCCACTAGCTCATTCATTCATTCATTTGTCGATCAATATTTCCACTCTATTCTCTCTCGCAGTTCTTTCTTTCGGCTCAAGCAGTGGTCAAGGTGGGACGTGTTCATTTATTAGAAAATGTAAATTTTTAAAGTGTAAAAAGTTAAAAAAATCCGTGAAATTCATACTTAGATCCTTAGCTTTATCATGATTTTTTTCATTTCTTAGTTTCAAAAGTTAAAGATCATACCATTTGGTAAATAACATATCGCTAACAGTGACTAATAGGCGGCCATTTTATTTCAGGTGGACCCTGCTTCATTTGATAATCCGGAATATACTTTAACATCGTCCAGCAAAAGAAATTCATCATAATGTAAGTATTAAATTCGCACAATATTTATCTTGAATTTTTGTTGATTTTTGTAGTTTCAGTATGAATTTGTCATTATTTTAGTCCGTAATTACTGTAAGCTTGAATCTTGCCAGATTAAAAGTAGTACAGACGACTTTTAAGACACCATGTGCATTGTAGTACCTTCTAGCCCACTTCTTCGTAAAATGTATGTTTCTTCACTTTTTGTTTAATAGCCATTTTGTGACTGCAAGTATTGATCCAATACTAGTGTTGTGCGCGCGTTTATTGATCGTTGGTTACGCGCTTGCGTGCGTGGCGATATAAAAGGTTTAGTTTGTCTTATTGCCTGGGAATAAAGTTAAATCAGTGTTCACACGATTTCATTCGATTTCATTACCTTAATGTGGTCAACACAACTAGGTAGAAAACTACATGTGTTCAACATACAATTCGTCAGAAACGTGTTATATTTCTACAAACCATTTTTATTCCTTAGGTCTGGAAATTGGAACAATAGCCGTGGTGGAAACGGTGGTTCCAAATTTGGAAGTGGTGGCAACTCGTCAAGATTTGGCGGCGGCGGCGGCGGCGGTGGTGGTGGCGGCGGCAGATACGGTGGATCTGGTGGATTCGGCGGCGGCGGCAAAAAAGATTTCACTGGCGGACAGAACATGCGAAGACCGAACTGGGATTCCATGTCTCTACAACCATTCAACAAAGACTTCTACAACCCTCACCCAACAGTATTGAACAGGTCCCCATACGAAGTTGAGGAGTACAGGAGCAAACATGAGATTACTATCAGTGGTGTTGAAGTCCCAAATCCCATCCAGCACTTTGAGGAAGGCAATTTCCCTGATTATGTTATGCAGAGTATAACCAGCATGGGATACAAGGAACCAACACCCATCCAAGCCCAGGGCTGGCCGATTGCAATGTCTGGAAAGAACTTGGTTGGTATTGCTCAGACTGGGTCGGGGAAGACACTTGCATATATCTTACCTGCAATTGTTCACATAAACAACCAGCAGCCGATTAGAAGTCGTGACGGACCCATCGCACTGGTCCTTGCCCCTACCAGAGAGTTGGCTCAGCAAATTCAGCAAGTTGCTTCTGATTTTGGCAATGCTGCCTATGTCCGTAACACATGCGTGTTTGGTGGTGCACCAAAAAGGGAACAGGGTCGTGATTTAGAGAGGGGAGTCGAAATCGTCATAGCCACCCCTGGTAGGCTGATTGATTTCCTTGAAAAAGGCACCACCAACCTCCAAAGATGCACCTACTTGGTACTGGATGAAGCAGATCGCATGTTGGACATGGGTTTCGAACCCCAGATAAGGAAAATTATTGAACAAATTCGCCCGGATAGACAAACGCTCATGTGGTCAGCCACATGGCCGAAAGAAGTGAGAAAACTGGCAGAAGATTACCTTGGAGACTACGTTCAGATTAACGTTGGATCACTACAGCTATCTGCAAACCACAACATCTTGCAAATTATTGACATCTGCCAGGAACACGAGAAAGAAAACAAGTATGTACCTATTGTTACTATCTCGTCCTGTATTGTTACTATCCGTACCTATCTGCCTGTCCCTACCCATTTATTCCCATCATGATGACATAAAATTCAGTATGACAAATTTTGATTAAAATAAAATATACTCCTCTAAGAAGATCTGAACATACCATTGAATAACAAAAAAAAATATTAATCATCACGTATCACATACATTAATGAGTTTATTTCCTCTTTAGATTAAATGTACTACTGCAAGAAATTGGACAGAGCCAAGAGCCTGGTGCCAAGACTATTATCTTTGTCGAAACTAAACGGAAAGTAGAAAATATTACTAGGAACATTAGGCGGTACGGTTGGCCGGCAGTATGCATGCACGGCGACAAAACACAGCAAGAGAGAGATGAAGTATTATACCAATTTAAACAAGGCCGTGCTAGCATACTTGTGGCAACAGATGTTGCGGCTCGAGGACTTGGTAAGTACTTTATTCCCGTTAAATCTTAAATCAGCCAGTCTTGCAATAAATTTATATGAATGTTTATTTGTAAGTGTGTACTGTAATTTGAGTTTGTTTTGTACTTTCAGAGGCACTGGCGGAAAGTTATTGTGTTCTACCTGATTACTGCCCAAAGTTTAAGGGCATGTTACTGCACTGGATTTGTAGATGATCTGTTGCAGTCGTAACACGTTCTTGAGAATGCAATAACTCGTCATTTATATGGTGCCTCATAGGTGCCTTTCACTATGATTGGACCCGAGGCCGGAAAACTTGATGGTATGTCCGCACATGCGGATACACTTGAGAGTGGAAAACCTGGTGATGCACTACAGTAGCTAATTAGATTTCTAAGACCAAAGTCTTCAAATGGTGCATTGTTGAAAAACTTGACCATCACTGTTGAATTGTTCGGCAAGAGGTCAAGGGTTTTCTGTTTCGGCCGAATGGAGTTTTCAAGGGGCAATGAGAATATAACATACAAAAGAATACACTGAAGTAAACTTAAACATCCATGCCCTTAAGACTCCTGGGTTCCTGAGTGAGAGGCAAATATACTTGTATTCGGTACATATCTCTGTGTAACTCATTCATGTAAGTAATATGTGTCTATGAGTTACCTGTAAACAATCACACAAGACTAATGCTGTACACTAATGAACTTTTCATTTATACATTTTTTTCTGTAGCTTAAGGCATTAGAGGGCCAATTTTAATAAATAATTTATTTCAGATGTTGATGGTATTAAATATGTTATCAACTTTGATTATCCTAACTCATCCGAGGATTATATCCATCGGATTGGTAGAACTGGAAGGTCTGAATCAAAGGGCACGTCATATGCCTTCTTTACACCATCAAACTCGCGACAAGCCAAGGACCTTGTATCAGTCCTTCAAGAAGCCAATCAGGTAAGAAATTTCTTCATTTATTTTTGCATTTTCACATTTATTCTCCTCATACCTTTGGCATGGGTACGTTTCTATAGCGTAACATGAATGCAAGTATGAGGTACATCAATGACAGCTACATGCCTTCGGTGTCCACACCCACTTTGTCTGGATCCCATCCTCAGATGCTGTAACAACAAAACTTGCAAGTTCCAGTGCACCCTCTGTAATTTGGGATAGTGTTTTAAATGTTATTTTTATTTACAGGTTGTGAACCCTCAGCTGCAAACAATGGCTGACCGTTGCGGAGGCGGTGGCGGAGGCTGGAACAGGAGCCGATACGGCAGCGGCCGTGGTGGCGGCAGTTTCAAACGTGGAAGCAATTTCGGAAGGAGCAATGGTCACAGCGGAGGCGGCGGTGGCGGCGGCCACAAAAGATTCAATGACTATTAATTTTAAAGTACAAATAGTAATAATTCATAGCAAATCCTCGTAGGAGTGCCGTGTTTGACGTTTAGATAAGATATGATATGCCTTTTTTGGCAAGGACGCAGTTTGTGACTTTACAGTCTAGGTTTTATTGAATGTCTTCATGCATCTTGAACGTCTCTTGAGTGAACGGAGTATAAATGTATTTTGTTTACACTGTGATATTTTTTTTATGTACTGTGATTCTGCTGAGGATTAGCTAACTTTATGGCGATACATACCAACTGTAACTTCGCTTTGGACTTTCGGGAGGACTTTCTCAACTATTTATTTAATTTTTTTAAGATGCGAAAGATTGTCATAGCTGTTTCCGTCATTCCATTCTCCTGTTCCGATATTGTAATAGTAATCAATAAAAAATCGTACGTAAGTATTTTTGCCTTTCATTTATTCATTGCTAAAATAAGTAGTTCTTTAGGTTTACAAACTGCTTCCTATTACCCGTGTAGTCTTACTAAAACAAGGAAGTTCCGCAGTGGCTGGAGATTAGATTTCCTTACGAACAAAAATTTAATTACATACTCACTCGTTACCTACTCAAGTTAAAATAAAGCAAGAGCATTTTTGATAGGTACCTACTAATCTTTTCGTAACGTAACACGGTACCTACCGTGACCTACCTACCTACATAGTAATATTTGTTGAGTATAGGTACTTTTTAGTAATAAATATGTACCTGGCTGGTTTTATTTTTAAATATACATAGTAACGGTATCCACGTTCTTTGTTATATTGTCTTCTGCTTTTATTCCTGTTACAATAAACATGTATCTTTGATATACTAATAATCTTTAATTTCTTACATCATCCATGCTAACGCATAACCTGCTACAATGGTTATGGGCCCAGAACCCAGCTTGGATGTAAGAAATTAACCTATTTAGAGTAACGTTATAAAAGTTACGTGTGATCGTCGTTTAAAAGTGCGAAAGAGATCTTACCTGTGGGTGGAGCAGCGACAAGGGCAGCACCATGAGTACAGTAAGGATTCAAGCTCTTGATAGGAATAATTACGATTCCTGGTCAGTGCAAGCACAGGCGATCCTGATCAAGAATGATCTGTGGGAGTACGTTGACGGTTCCAAGCCGAGGCCAGCTGAACTACCAGAGGCTGCCGTGTGGGAGTCTTACGATTCGAAGGCGAGGGCTGAGCTTATCTTGGCGATGAGCTCGAGTGAGCTACGTCATGTACGAGGGTGCAAGACATCTAAGGACGTTTGGACGAAGTTGGAGTTGGTGCATGCTTCAAAAGGACCAGCCAGGAAGGCTACCTTGTTAAAGCAGCTCACGTTATGCAAGATGAGCGAAGGTGATGACGTTCACGAACATCTAGCCAGATTCTTCGAGGCCAAAGATAAGTTGCACGATATGAATGTAGATATACATAACGACTTAGCGTCTATTATGTTACTGTATAGCTTGCCAGCGAGTTACGAGAATTTTAGGTGTGCGATCGAATCTCGAGATGCATTTCCGGATCCAGAGATCCTAAAGATTAAAATTCTTGAGGAGAGTAACTCTAGACGTACTGGCAGTGATAATGCTCTGATAGTGAAGAGCAGTAGAAAATTCAAGAAGAAAACTCCTGTACAGTCAGTCGATAGTAGCAGCACGAATTCTAAATTTGTATATAAATGTTTTAAATGCCATAGAGTAGGTCATAAGGCATCAGAATGTGAAAAATTCAAGAATGATCTTGTAAATAGTTCTGGTTTTGTAACATATAATTGTTTTTCAGATGATTGTAATGTTGCGAGCTGTGAGAATGGAAACTGGATCATTGACAGTGGCTGTACTAGCCACTTGTGTAACAGTAAAGCTTCATTCGAAGATACATTACTACCATCTTATGGAAAATTGAATTTAGCTACCGATAAAAGTGCTCTTGTACAAGGTAAAGGTACGGTAAGGTTGTCCGCATGTTATGATGACTCTAAAACAGTAGTTCAATTACCGAACACGCTATATGTTCCAGATTTGCGTGCTAACTTGATTTCAGTTGCTAAGATTACCGATAAGGGTTATCAGGTCACATTTAGGAACGATAGGGCTCTAGTGACTGATTGCAAAGGTGAAGTTAATTTAGTTGCATATCGTAAGGGTAATTTATATTATGTTCAGGAACAGTGTGCTCAGGCCTCTGCGGTTTCAACGAACAGGGTTGATATCCAAGAGTGGCATGAGCGTTTAGGTCATCTAAATGCCAAGGACTTAGTAAAACTCATCAACCACTGCAATTTAGGGTCAAAGACTGATTTGACGAACGTAAATAAGTTGCGTAACTGCGAAATATGCATCCGTGGTAAAATGAGTTCGCTACCTTTTTCAAGCTCTAGTGGGCCATGCAATGAGATGCTAAAAATAGTTTATTCTGATGTGGTAGGGCCGATGCAAAATACTGCTCTAGGTGGCGCAAAATATTTTGTTACGTTTATCGACGATTCTACGAGGTGGTGCGAGGTATACTTATTGAGTAAAAAGAGCATGGTTTTTACGGTTTTTAAAGTATACAAGCAGTACGTAGAGAACGTGACTGGTAAAAAGATAAAATACTTGCATACTGATAATGGTGGCGAATATTGTAGCAGGGAGTTTGATGATTTCTTGAAGAAGGAAGGGATCAGTAGAAGAAAAACAATTCCTCAGTGCCCCCAATCAAATGGTGTAGCAGAAAGGATGAATAAAACTCTATTGGAAATGGCGAGATGTATTTTATTTTCATCGGGACTGTCGAAAGGTTTTTGGGCGGATGCAGTCGTCACTGCATGTCATATTAGGAATAGATGCCCGTCCAGTGCGATTGGTGGTGAAATACCATTCGAAGAATTATTTGGTAGACCAGTGAGTGTCCATTATTTGCGACCTTTTGGAACGAAGGTGTACGTTCTTGATAAGGACACAAATAAGGACAAGTTCGCACCTAGAGGTAAGAAAGGAATTTTCGTAGGTTACCCGAGAGATCATAAAGGATATCGAGTATGGTTGCTAGATGATCACAAACTGATAGTCGCGAGGGATGTCAGATTCCTAGAAAAAGAGTGTTCTGAAAATGAGGAATGTATAGATCCGTTTGAGGTGACGAATGAAAGGTCACAGGATGCAGAACCAAGATATGTGGAGCTGGAGTTTGATCTACCATCTTCCTCGACACACGAACGTGCTTCAATGCCAGGTGTGTTGGCTCAACCGGAACCATTAGCAAACAATGGTGATGAAGAAGAGTTACCATCGGAAATAGAGGTAAGAAGGGCTCCTGGAAGGCCAAAACTTCAAAGAGGCCAAGTTGGTAGACCGAAGAAGATTTACAGGACGGTAAGCGTACCGTGTAGGGAGCGAGAGCCAAGTGAAATGGAAGAGAGACCATGTATGGGTGGGAATGGTAGAAATGAACCAGCTGAACCTGCTGTTGGACCGGAGGAGTTCGCTGATTGCGAAGACTTCGTCGGTGCTGCAGAAGAAACTTCATTGCGGGAGGCACTTTCGAGTAATGAGCGAAATCTGTGGGAGGATGCCATTACGTCAGAGATAAGGAGCCTCGTTAAAAATCAAACATGGGACATAGTAAAGAAACCTCGGAACCGTGATGTAGTGGGATGTCGTTTTGTTCTCACTACGAAGCTAAACGTGGATAAGTCTGAGAAGAAGAAAGCCAGACTGGTTGCGAAGGGCTATAGTCAGCGTTACGGAGTTGACTATCGCGAGACTTTTGCTCCAGTGATGAGGCTTGATACGGTCAGACTACTAGCCGCTGTAGCTGTGGAGTTAGACATGGAGGTCCATCAAATAGACATCAATACGGCTTATTTGAATGGATACCTGGAAGAAGAGGTGTACATGAAAATACCAGAGCTTTTAGAAGAGAGTCTAGTCAAGTTGGTGGAAACAGAACAAGATGTTTCGGTGCGAAAGCAGGCCATGAAAATGTTAGACGATTTAAAAGCTGGCGGTAATGTATGCAGCTTACGCAAGTCTTTATATGGTTTAAAGCAAGCTGGACGCCAGTGGAACACAAGGCTGGACGAAAAGCTGAAGAAGATGCATCTCAAGCAGTCTTTGAACGAACCATGTTTTTATTTCAAAGATGTAGACGACCGCGGAACGAAACTCTTTGTTTGTGTCTACACGGACGATATTTTGATCGCGAGTCAGAATAGAGGTTGTATTGTCGATTTTAAAATTGAACTAGCAAAAGAGTTCGAATTGAAAGACTTTGGCATTGCCAAATTTATTTTGGGCATAGATTTTGTCAGAACTGACAACGCCATCAAGTTGTCACAGCGACAATACGTCGAAAAATTATTAAAACATTTTCGCCTAGAAAATTGCAAAGAAACGAAATCGACGCCGATGGAGGTGAGTTTCAAATTGGAAAATACGGATAAAAACGGAGACCGCAATTTGCCGTATAGAGAATTAATCGGTTCTCTGCTTTATCTATCCGTAGGTACCCGACCGGATATTTCTCACGCGGTGGCGAAATTGGGCCAGTTCGTAGACAAAGCGGACGAAAGATGCTGGAAGGCAGCGTTGAGAATACTCCGCTATCTTAAGAGGACCTGTGACCGTGGTCTTGTGTATAGGAAAACCGGTAACTGTATAGTAGGTTATTCGGATAGCGATTGGGGTAATTGTATTATAGATAGGCGAAGTTATTCGGGCTATGTGTTTAAATTAGCTGATGCAGCAATCTCGTGGAAATCCCAGAAACAGAGATGTGTTGCGACTTCAACTTGTGAGGCGGAGTACGTTAGCTTAGCCTCGAGTATGAAGGAGGCTATGTACTTGAATAGTTTGTTAACTGAAATCGGGTTAGTAAACTTTAACAAGGTCGTATTGCATGCGGACAATCAAGGAGCCATTGCTTTGTCGAGGGATCCTGTGTTTCATGCCCGCAGCAAACACATAAGTATTAAATATCACTTTTTAAGGGAAACTTTGAAATTAAATAGCGATATTGTAATACATTATATCCCAACAGAGGAAATGATTGGTGATATATTAACAAAACCGCTGCCTAAGCAGAAACATAATTTCTGTATGGAAGGTTTAGGAGTTATGTAGTTTTGTTTAATGTGTTGTTTTGTTATATACCTTGTTGTCTAGTTTACGCGTTTATGTTTTGACCCGGTTTACAATGGTAGCGCGGTACAATTTAAGGGAGCGTGTTGAGTATAGGTACTTTTTAGTAATAAATATGTACCTGGCTGGTTTTATTTTTAAATATACATAGTAACGGTATCCACGTTCTTTGTTATATTGTCTTCTGCTTTTATTCCTGTTACAATAAACATGTATCTTTGATATACTAATAATCTTTAATTTCTTACATCATCCATGCTAACGCATAACCTGCTACAATATTTTCATTCGTCTAGTAAAGAAATAATACTTTCTATATGACATGATGGAATTATGATTATGATGGAATTAATGGCTTTGGAACCTGCAATTAGCAGATATTTCAGTGACAGTGTAGGTAAGTTATTAAATTTAACAAAAACTAGAGGTTTGCACCGGAGCGAAATTTTCGTCACCGATTGAATTCACCGGTTATTTGGCAATCTACGGTGAATCACCGGATATTTTTTTTTTGTTAAAAATGAAGACTACTGACTTGACAATTTATGATCGTTTTTGACCAGATAAAAGCAAATAAATATTATACCAAGGCCATTATACCACTCAGACATTCTTTTTAACCGACGAATTTTAGGAATTTTGAAAAAAATATGGAGAGGGCGAAATGGGGGTCCAATCCGGACTACAGGATATTTCCGGTAATAGTGAACCGATTTCGAAAAATCTTTTTTTGTTTAATACGGATTGTTAACAAAAATCGAAACCCACCCCAAAGAAGTGGAAAGGGGGGATGGGGAGGGGTTGATATTTTTTTTGGGTGTCAATTTTTACTTTTTTAGGGCTGTTATAAGGTTAATATTTGCATATTTACAACGATTATTGACACTAAAAATCGTGAAATAAAATATATTTTTAAGAAAAAACAGATAATAAATACGTTATAAAGATAATAAATACTGATTTTGATTTAGAAAACAACATGTCAATAGCATCATGTCGCATCATACTTCTTCTATTGTTGAGTATCTGACCTGTCGTGAAAAATACTCTCTCAGACCTAACAGATGTTGCTGGCACAGCTAGGTATTTGAAAGCTATTTCGTCCAAATGTTTCAAATGTTTATTAAATTTCCAAAATTGCACCACATCATTCCAGTTATGACTTTTTTCTGGGAATTGTGTTTCTATATACATTTTAAATAAATAAATTGCCGTAACTGTGCTCATCACTGGTGTTCTTTTTTAAAAATCCCAATAAATCTGGGCGACCTATTTGAAGAATATTTGCAAAGGATGTCTGCATCTTCAGGTGAAGAACAAGAACATTGGAGTCCAATATATCACAAAAGGAACATACACTTATTGTAACAAAAAATGATACAGGATCTCAAACTAAAACTCAAAATGAAAAAAATGATCATGCTCATTGCAACGAATTATTTGGAAAGCTAGTTAGCAAGCTAGCTAGCTAGCAAGTGAATTGAATCACATAAACGGCCAAGAGCGGTTTGAGTTAATGACCGAAATAATTGATCTCATTCGAAACAAGCAAATTAATAAATAGTTGTATTAAATTTTGTTTAAAAAATTATTTTTATTTGACGGAAAAGCGAGATGAATGGAAGAAAAAGACATACTGCGCCGACCCCAAATAATGGGACAAGGTAAGGCAAATGATGATGATTAAATTTTGTTTAATAATAAAACGCATTGATAAATATTTATATTAGTAAAAAAAAATCACCGGAGTTTAACCGGATAATAACCGATTGATTCAATCGAGTACTTTTACCGGAGAATCACCGGTGATTCACCGGTACTCCCTGCTCCGTTGCAAACCTCTATATATAATTGTTAATCTGTAGTTTGTTATTAGTCTATGGTTTGAAGAGTTAGCTCACGTTTAGTTAAAATTTGTACGACCCTTCTTCTGGAAATTGAAACACCTGCACGTATTAAAAACACAATTAAATAAGGTAAAATAATACTTACTTTAATACTGTTATTATTCTAGGTAGGTACATCAACTTTACTTAAACCTAACCTATTAAGTAAAATAATTTCGTTGCTCTCTTGGCTGCATTTTCCTTCCAATTATAATCAGTGTATAAGAGTAATGTAGGTACGTTTTATTACTCAAGTTCATATAAATGGTGTACAACTCAAGTGTTTCTTCCAGGTGTCTAAAACTTGCCATAAAGACATAATATTGTTTGAAGTTGAACCGGAAGATACTATATAATAAAGTCGGTTAAAATAGGCAACTTTAGTGCTATTCGAGCCCTTTTAATTTCTACAAAAAGAAATCTGAATAAGTGATGGCTTTAAATATAGTTACCAGAATTTTAAGAGGGAAGGATTTACCCAAAATGTAAGTACCTTTGGCTATGGCCATAAGTCTGTTTTAATATGACATAGTAATTGATATTACATTAGAATATAAATTTCAGATTGGCACAAAATTCAAAGCAGTTCAAAGCAGCTGTTACATCAGCAAATCAACTGAGAGTTGTTGCATACCCTTATTCCACGTTAGACTGTGATCAATATCTAAGATGGTCACAGATTAAAAAGCTACACTCTTCCGCATTCTATTCAACCAAGACAGCACAACAAAGTGATGTAGATGAGTACCGCAGTGAACACAATATAACCATCATTGGTGAGGACGTACCAAATCCATACATAGACATAGAAAATTGTGAATTCCCAGAATATATAAAAACCTTCCTAAAACAACAAGGCTTCTCAAAGCCCACTGTCATTCAATCCCAGGGCTGGCCTATAGTGTTGAGTGGGCAGAATTTCGTTGGTATAGCTCAGACGGGTACTGGAAAAACTTTAGCTTACTTATTGCCAGCTGTCGTTCACATCAAAGAGACCCAAGGTAGAAAAGGGTTAGGACCGCGAGTCCTAGTTATCGCTCCGACGAGGGAGCTGGCTCGTCAAATTGAGCAAGTGGCGAAGGAATTTGGAAAGGCTTTAAATATACGCAGTGTGTGTGTATATGGTGGGGCAAACAGGGCAACACAAGCTGAGCAATTGAGAGCTGGTGTTGACATACTCATTGCTACACCTGGAAGATTGAATGATTTCCTCACCAGCAAGTCGACGAACTTAAGTAGATGTACTTATGTTGTCCTCGATGAGGCTGACAGAATGCTGGACATGGGCTTTGAGCCACAGATCCGCCAAGCTTTGGAAGGGGTTCCTATTGAGAGGCAGATACTGATGTTCTCAGCCACGTGGCCAAAGGAAGTGAGACATTTGGCTAAGGACTACTTGGGAGAGTTTGTGCAAGTCAATGTGGGGTCGACAGAGCTGTCGGCGAATCATAACATAAGGCAGTATATCCATGTGTGTGATCCAGAAGAGAAGATGGATAAGTAAGATACATTAGTTATTAGTAGTATTTTATTTAAACATATAAAATTATTGTACACCATTTCTAATTATTACCTATAGGTAGGACCTGTTTTAAATAACACTATTTATGCATCAAAATATTAATATTTTGCAACTGGCAATCAATGAATTTTAGGCATTAAATAGCATAGGCATGGTTTCTTAGTATAAAAAAATTGCATATAAACATCTTATAAATTATGTGTTTATATTGGTTTGTTCTCATATAAGAAGTATAAATTTATCTCCTTTTTTCAATGTAGCAATCGACTTTATGTGCATAGTAAAAGGAGCGTAGAGACTGGAATAATTATGTTTTCCAAACATTCATTTATATCCTGTTGTGTAATTTTTGAATTCATTTATTATTATTTTTTGAATTTTCAGGTTAAAATCAATAATGCATGATGTTTCCGGCGAAGGATTCGGTAAGATGTTGGTGTTTACGAACACAAAAAGTTTTGTCGACAATCTTGAACGCACGCTCCGAAGGAACGGGTGGCCCGCGGCGGGCATCCACGGTGACAGGACGCAGAACCAAAGAGACAATATCATTAACAAGTTCAAACATGGACAGACCAATATCCTAGTTGCCACTGATGTTGCTGCTAGGGGCCTTGGTAAGTAAATTAGGTCAAATTGACTCAACTGATTTGACATTAGCTTGGTCTGAGCGTAAGCGGCTCTCGGAAATGGAATATGACTAGTCTAATGGCTTCAAGGTGTCAATACCTAATATCTACACTGCTCATATTTTAACTAACATTGATAAAAGATTCTTGACTTAAAAAATGAATTCATTGCAACAGAAATACATCATCTGTGAAAATTTCAACTCTAACTATCACGGTTCATGAGATACAGCCTGGTGACAGACGGACTGACGGACGGACGGACGGACAGCGAAGTCTTAGTAATAGGGTTCCCGTTTTACCCTTTGGGCACGAAGCCCTAAAAACAGTCATATCAATGCTCTCATCCCAGTATGTTAAGCCCCCTTATCTGTCTTACAGCTATCTTTTTTATACTACTTTCAGTTTTCGACCATTAGCTTAGTACATAATCTATCCAAAATTTAAAGTTACCATTGAAACAAAACCAACAATACCTTAAAAAATGGTGGTGAGGCCCGCTAAACGTCAATATGGTCGTATTTTTTTTCGTTTTGTTACGATATTTGTCGAATTAGAGATTTATTTTTTATTTATTTATTGCACAATTCTACATGAGTAAAAAAATTACAAAGGTAAGCTTAATGCCTCAGGCATTTTCTACCAGCCATCTTTAGAGTAATGTAGAGAGAGGAAAAAACAAACAAACTAAGTGGGTGCAAGAAATTAAAGACGTAAATGCAAAGAGAGAAAAGGAGTCGAGAAAAAAAAATAGAAAAAAAAAATATTTGATGGTAAAATACAAACTTAAACGAATAAAATTATGATCAAAGCCAACATTTGGCAAATGTTGTATACCTACTTAAATAAAAAATCAATATATAATTAATATACGTAATTATAGTAATATACATACCTATGTCATACATACATATATACCTACATATAATATTATAATGATAAATTCAATTTGTTGTGAGATTCAAGTAATGTTTAAAGATAATGTCGATCATGCGAGAAATGAGCCATGGGCGATATAAATACCATGATACGAGTCGTGCGTAGATCCTCATTAGTTTTATTTTCCAGATGTGGAAGGCGTTACCCACGTGATAAACTACGACTGCCCAAACACGTCCGAAGACTACATCCACAGGATCGGACGCACTGGAAGGCACGATAAAAAGGGCGTCTCGCACACAATACTCACTGAGGACGACTCACGCCAAGCGAAGGGCCTGATTGAAGTACTCAAGGAAGCTAATCAGGTACCAATAATTACACTATATAACATCACTGGCTGCTTTTGCGCAGAAACGCCGACGCGGAATTTATAGACAACAAGTGTCATAGGCTAGAATTCGAATTCTATACAACTTTCTATCAGTGAAAGAATTAAAAATACCCATACATGTCAATGGCCAGTTATTAAACCTTGTTTCTGTGTTGCGCGTTATTACTTACATATTAGACATTTGACGGTTAAAAGGCGAATTGACTCAAGCGCCATTTTGGTAACTGCATGAAACCCAGCTCAAAAGACAAAAATTTGCTGATTCCAATGATATACACAACTCAATTATCGCCCAACATGGCGCTTGGGTCACTTCGCCTGATATGTATTTTCGTATAGGTTACGGATCTTTTATTGTAACCATCTTAGTTAGTACCATTATGTGTCTTGTTTCAGGAAATACCAGAAGAATTGGTGTCTTTGTCGCGCTCTTACGGTCAATCGAAAGCAAGAGATTACCAAGCGAAAATGAAATCAAGGCAAAGTTCTTACAAATTCAACCCAAACAGAAGACGGGACAGCTTTAGTAGTAGACGGTATTAAATAGCTTCTTGTAGGGCCTTTGACGATATGTTATTATGTTATTATGTCGTATGTAGAATGTAATAAATCTACTTAATTATTAACTTATTTTTTATTTGGCACTTTTAGTCTGTACGGTGAGACACAATGTTTACAACACAGATAGTAAATAATGTTCCTTTATACTTAATTTCAATCAATTTAAAATGGTATTACAAAGTATTTTTGTTGTTAAAAATGCCGTTGTAAATAAATAAAAATGGCCAGACAACTGATACTCATCGTATGAATTCAAACTAAGCAAAGCTTCTACTATAGGTACCCTACAATGGACTGCGGGAGAGTCCAGATATACCCAGATTAGGGCGAATTTTGAAAAAGCCATTTCCGAAATTTGTCTCTGATGGGAATCGAACCCGCCACGGTCAGCGGCCTACACTCAGACCAAGCCATCGTCGATACTATCGATAGATGGTTAAAAGTATTTGAATTTCTATAAATTTATAGGTCTCGCGTAAATGTTTCACCCCAAATACTTATCTTTTCATTCCTGGCTATGGAGTTACCACTTGTTTCCAGAGAGTATAAAATAGTATGAAGATACCTATTTGATAGATGATTTTAAAGACTAATAAAGTGTTTTTATTTGGTTTCTATGGCCACCATGGTGACGCATAATAGCGTTATTTACTTTCACTCCGGTCATGCAGTCGGCGTTCAAAATATTTTATAAGGAAATTGTAATTCACGGGAATGTGTTTTAGTTTTATCGCGTAAAACAATGGCACTGAAGCTGCCCGAACTTGATACGAGATCCGTGCTTAATGTTGTTGAGGAGAATTTTCAGAGGCTTGGCTTGGTTGGTACTTGCTCTAACCTATCTTATGCAGTTGCAGTTAGTTCTAGATAGGTAATTACCTACTTCAGTAATTGTTTCAGAAAGCGTACGCCAATCGTGTTATATACTTTGGTGAGCACTTGCTGCCTAAAGAAGAGCTAATAAAGCACTTCAAGGTTACTTTGCAGGGTGTCAACGCTGGTTACTGCGAAATTAATGTGTACGGCATGCTCCTAGTTTACGATAGCTACTTCGTACATATTCTTGAGGTTTGTTCCTTATCTAGTAAGTTAAATAGATCAAACATTTAAGAAGATACCTAGCTATACTTAGGTACCTACAATTGTTCGGTACGTAGGTATATGAAAAACGTTTGCATAATTATTAATTAGTGACCCTGAAACATACTAGGTATCTAGTTTTATTACTGTCAAAAAAATCGTTGTACCTATGTCACAACAATATATTTTTATAAGTACATAGGTGAGTAGGTAATTTAGTTTTAAGTATGTACTTATATGGGCAAAATAAGCACTTGGAGAAGGATGGGTTGTGGAGACTAAGTAAGGAATTAAAATATTTCTTAACCAATGCTAATGACCGATGATCCTAGCTTTTGTAAAACTCTAGTTTTACAAGGTCCAGTAGTAAAAATCTGAAGAAAATAAAATTCCGCAGGGTTCGGAAGATACAATACATAGACAATTAAGGTTCTTATTCCAACGCGAAGCCGAATGGATTGAGGAGATGGAGAAACTGGACGAGGAAGAGGCGAAGGCTGCCGCCGAGCTAGCGGCGGAAGACGAAGAGCTAACTGTTATCAAGCCTGTGGAGGAAACAGCACCAAGGCCGAAGAGGGAGATGTTCAAACGACTGAAACTGCTTATGGTTTACCACTCCATTAAAACGGTTAGATGTAGCCAATTGCCGATGGAAAAGTGGATCATCAATCTATAATGGCTAAAGGCTCGGCCACTATTACATTGGGACCAAACTTATCAGCGATGTGTGTGTAATCCTTGCCTATGGCTATACAGGGGATACACAATCTTGAACATAATTATACCAACTTGTAATGACATTTAAAAGGGCCCTGTAGCATGACCGCGTAGATATAAGTTGCATCTCTTTCAACTGTCAGATTCGTCGAGAAAATGACGTCAGTACAAAAAGCTCGAGGTCTGTCAGTGGAAAGAGATAAAACTTGTCTTTGCGGTCATGCTAAGGGTGCTGGAGACTTGTCATACCTACTATGTAGACAGCAGAGCCGTCGGGAACCGTAAGAAGTTCTTTTACCTGTCTATAATGATTGGTAGATGTAAGTAGATAATTAGAATCTATAGGTAATCTTCCTGTACTATGTGCAATGTTGAGTAGGAACTACTAGAACTTTCCAACATTATAAGCGGTTGTAGTGAGGCCTGATCTTGATAATTAATTTTATACTTAGTTGAACTTCCGATCGTGGCGTGCGACGACAGCCCGGCCTCCGTCTCTGATAGGCAAGTTGGACGTGTACGGGCCCCTGCATGAGCATATGGAACAACTGCGAATCTGCCTCGACAAAATCACAAAGCTCTGTGCATTCGCGAAGGCTGATGAACACGTAAGATAATGCTGGTCCATTTTATTAGCTGTTCGACAGAATATAAATCAAGGTTATGCACAAGCGATAAACATGGTAATTCGGCCATTACGAGGCCATTATTAGAAGAAATAATGTATTCATTATTTTTTTAATATAACGATAACAGTTTTCACAATTTTACAGATATCATTCGAAGGCCTTAGTGCAATCGATCCGAAAATGGAAGCGTTACCCGAGGTAGCCCTCTTGGATTTCCTTCTACAGTCACCGCATATCCTCGACCTCCGGCAGACCGCATACCTGCACAGACGCGTTGATGACTACCGATTTTACTTTGGTAAATTGCTTGTACAAAGATAACTATGTATATTGTCAATTCACAATATTTTAATTTACAATAATGATTACCATTTGCTGAACGGTGAAGGAAAACACCGTGAGGAAACCTGCATGTCTATATGCATGTGTATAGAAGGCGTGTGAAGTTCACCTACCTGCATTGGCCCAGCGTGGTGGACTATTTCCCAAAACTATTGACCAAAAAAACATCGGCAAAGTGTGGGTGCACTGTAGTGCGCCTCTGCCTACCCCTTCGGGGAATATAGGCGTGATGATGTATTGTAATATTATTATGGATAAGGTTCTTCCACTATTATAGCAGGAATACTTCTCGGAACCGCAGTGATATTGTATTAGTGATATATTGTCCTTTTTATTTACAGAGTGGGTTTGGCCCCTACCTACCCACTTCACGCCCCGTTACCTCTACAAGTTGAAGATAGACGACTCATTCGTGGAGCCCCTGCCGGTGATGCCCTGGGAAAAGAAGGAGAAGGATATGGGAGAGGACGAGGAGGCCAGAGAGGAACAGCAGATGAGTGCCAGTTCTTCCAGCGATTGATACTTCAATAAGTATATTATCCCCAAAACTGGTTACTTTGCAGTCGGATTTTTTTGTTTGATATATTGTAGTATTTTTTTTTATCAGTAAAATAAATTTAATTATTTAACAATATTTCCATGTTTTTATGTTTTAACCCTTTATTGGTTTTTCCGTCAGCCAAGATAATGTTACATTCTCCTAACTACGTTTGAGTATAAAATTTAGGTACAAGACACAGGAATGTATTTTATATTTTGAGACTGATCTAGTTATTCTTAACTTGATAAAGCATTTGGTTATATTGATTAATACTTATCTGCACAAAATAGAAAGTTACTATAGTAACATCGATTTATCTGTTTTCGTTTTACTTGCTGTGCCTAAGTGCGTAGTCCTGTTTGTTTGTGGTTCTGCCGGAAAAGTGTGTATCAATAAAAAATGGATAATTTAAATAAGGTGAAAAATCCAAGAAGAGATACCAGGAAAACAGTAGCTGGAATTAAACTACCTCCCATCGAACCTATCAAGGATGGTGATATTAAAACAATAATAGATGTGGATCCTTCTTATTATGCGTTAGTTGAAGGGCGTCCTGTACGACCAAACACTTCGATTAATGTATACAGACAGAACATAAAGGATGTTGCATTGAAGCGAACTTTGCACGGATTTCTTACTGATGAAATTCTCAGAATTGACAGAGAAATAGAAACAGAACGTAACATTTACGAAATGGCGTATACACATTTTGAGGAATATAAGAATGGTTTCGATAAGTTTCTCGCTGATGATAATAACAAAACTATCGCTATTATGCAGAAATCGGACGCTCTAGCAAAGGAGTTGGCGAACCAAACAGAGGAACATAAGAAAGCTAATTATGATATGGCATCATTCAAGTCCAAACTACAGTATATCGATGAAACGCTAATTATTTTACTGTCGTTCCAAAATTTTCTTCACAAGGCTTCTCCTATTTTGTGGCAAAATAAGCACAATATAAATTTGGACACAAAACACGTAGAAATATTCACTGTGGATTCAGATATTTTCCATAAAATTGATATCGGTGGTGTCAATAAACGATTAAATTTATTGCCCATGCCACAGCTTTACTTCCAATCGCCCGAGCAGTTACTGACGATATTTGGATTGCTTGAAAAGCAGAATTTGAACTATTTGCTGGTTACTGAAGAGCTGAACTCTGAGAAAAATAGGTTTTTGAGAACTCTAAATCAGTTGAAAACTTTACTTCGTCAAGAGTTGGACTGTACACAACAAAAGGTAAACAATTTATGATGTTATTGCATTTCATTATCAATAGACAGTAGTATTAGAGAGTAGACGCTGAAAGGAGAAACTAAAATAAACATAATATTATCTCGATTTAATACACTAACTAGTAACTTTAATATACATAACAGCTGTCCACTTATTTTTAGATACAAGAAACCGAAGAAATAATTTTATGGAATGAAAATCGTGAAATCGAGGTGAAGGAAATATTCTTTAAGATTTTAGAAGATACCATTAAGAGTCTGGTTTCATCGTCGACAGCGTTGGAAATTTTTAATTATGTAGAGTTTACTTATGAACAACTCATAGCCCCTAATGACATTAAACTTAGTACTTTGAATATGGCACAGGCTTTGGAACGAGAATACGATAATTTGACCCTAGATATATCGGCTTATGATTTAGATATGATTAAAAATATTGAGAAAGAAGTTTATGAGAACGGCATAAAAGAACTAAAACAAGCCAGGGAAGCAGCGAAGCTTTTGAAGAATGTTGACAAATTGTCTAAGCGGCTGAAATCTTCATATGAGCCCTCAAGAAAAAAAGAATTATGAATAGGTAGTATTAGATGTTTGCAGATGACGAGTTGTGGCTTTTTCTTTACTTATTGAGTAATAGTAAGTAACCAAGGTAAGATATTGTGTGCATTGACGAATTTTTGTTCAAACTTTTTTATGTTACAAAGTTCTCGAATGACATGATATCGTAATAATAAGAAAAAATATAATTGATATTTGACGTTATCAGATTACACGAGTTTTGTGAGTTTTCTATTTTACTTAATTTTGGATAGTAATTTAGGTTTCTGTTATTTATTTTGTATAATTAATATAGGTACTTATAGGCGGTCATTTACGCAACCCTCATAATGTCTTGTCTGGATAAACAGCATAAACCAATGGTTCCATTAAAAACGCTCGATATCATATTTAGACGCCGCTATGTACCGAACACCCAACATTACTTTGCTAATCGTAAACATGCCCTGGAAAAAGCCAAGACTGACCACAAGCCCACTAAACCATTTCGTGTTCCGAAGTCCGAAAAATTGTTGTCTTTCATTAAATACAGCGATCGAAAAGAAAAATTGACTACAGCTGATAGATTAGCCCAGCCACTGTTCTTAAAAGACAACTTGAGAATTGCAGCTACCAGAGATATATCTAAGAGACTTTTCATTGAAGAACCACCTGACGATGTGAGGGCCGTCGTTGAAATCCATCCCGAATTCTATACCGTAATAGAAGGTCGGCCTTTACGATGCTTTGATGACATTAAGGTATATGTTAATAACATTCGCTGCTATGCCATGAATCGACAACAAATAGGCTATCGTCAAGAACTTGTCATGAAGATCAGTCGGAGTATAGTAGATGAGTCCGAACAATATGAACGTATAATTGAAAAACTGAAACAGCACATAAAGAACTTTCAAGAATTTCTAACCGAAGACTATAAGAACGCTTGTGCCAAAGCAAGCCAAGCAGAAAGAGTTTATGCAGAACTCATTGCGAAGAATTCTGAAATCCTAGGCTACATTTCAACATTGACAATTTTGAATAATATTATATTTAAACTGGATGCTATCAGGAACGTTTTAAAAATTTACAGACGATATCTGATATTTGTGGCCCCTCTCTCATGGCGGCAACACAATGATGAGTATCTGAGGGACAAGATACAATCTATTCAGTTTGAATCCGGAAAGTTTGCAACAGACAACGATTTAGTCGAAACCTTGGATATCGATAAAATGGTTGAGGTTGCTAAAGTTGAATTTAAGAATCCGCTCCCTGCCAATATGTTTTTCACACAACCAGAGCAAATGATGTACATATTCCGTACAATGGAATTGCAAAGTAGAGAATATCTTATACAACTCTCTAAGACGGACTCTTCATTTCGTTTGTTGCAAGACAGAATTAAGCAATTAAAACAGGCTACTAAACAAGAATTTGATTACTTCCAATATTATATTGATACTATTAATCTCGAAACGGCTAGAGAATACTATAATGAGACTCTTTTGGAAAATAAATTTTTCAGAATATTAAATGAATCATTTTATGATAGTATTGCGAGTCCAGGTACTTTAAAACTGAAAATTTGTATTGAGTATGTGTATGAAGAAATATTTGGCAAGTGCGAAGAAGGTCACCACTCTTTGCACGATCCTATGAAAATACTTGAAGTCATGTATGAAAATTACAACTTACGTTTGGACTCTTTGGATTTCAAGATTGTTAATCAGGCCCGGAATGATTTCTTCGCTCAAGATTTGAAGATGATGAGGAATGCATGTAATGCTCAGAGAGAATTGAGGGCGTTCAGGGAAATGACAAATGCTATGAACAAAGCCTTCTTGCCTCCGGCGACGTTTGCTAGACCGCCACTGAAGAAATTTTTAGATAAAAAGAGCAGAATGCAAATTGCAGTCGCTGAAAGGAAAAAGTCACAAGTCTTGAGTGGAATTCGTTTAAAGCCACGGAAGTTCAAACTGACGGCAGACGAACGCGAGGCGCTGGTGATGTTTACGGATTGGTGCGAGGGCATGAATCCGGTTCCTTACTTACAGGATTATTACGATTTTGTAAAACCAATATTCGATTGGTCCCCTCGAAAATCTATCGGGACTTAAGTTTTAAATGTAGAGTTTTTTTGTAAATTTAATTTGTAATGTGTTTCATTATTTGTTTTGAATAAATTAACTATTTTTACATCAATTATTGGCTGTTATTGATAACGAGAATCTGATCTGTGAGATGAAGATACCCATCAAAAGTTATAATTTATTTACAGTGTCTATGTAGAACACTTTTGTACCAAAAGTGTTCTTTTACTGGACTCTTTAAAAACGTAGTAAGTACGTACCTACACGAACCTAAAACAAAAAAATATAGGAATTGTAAAACGTCTAGATGGTCATGATCTTTTTATTTTTGTGTGCCGATGTTTGTACAAGTTTGAGATAGGAGTTTAAAAAATAATATGAGCGAAGAAGATGCCCACTCTGCGGTCGTTGTTATACCTAAATCTAGGACGTTTGGTGGAAAAACTAAAGGCATAGTGAAAACGAAAGAAACCAAGAAACTATCACAGATACCTATTAGTAAGCCTTCTGAAGTATCGATGAGGAAATATTTATTGCCTGGTAGGAAACCTGCACCGGTAGACACAATTAAAAGAGACGAATTATTACTATCATATAAGCTATTTGTAAAAATGCAAGAAAGAGATAGATTCAAACACCATTTAGGAATTAAATGTCGCCAATATTATAAAGTCATAAGTACGGATTTGCGGAACCGACTTCATACAGACGATCCACAAAATGAATGTCGTGCGATAACAGAAGTTGATCCAGATTTCTTTCTATGTGTCAAGGGCCGTCCTCTAGATAAATACGTGCCCCCTTTTAAATCACTCAAATATATGTTCAACACTCAATTACGAATGAGACAAGAAGTCGGTTACAGAAATGACTGTATATTAAACATTGACAAAAATAATATAAAGGAGCAAGTAGCTTATAACAAAAGTGTGCAAAGGTATAAAGAACAAGTCAAACATTTAGACGATTTTATTGCGGAAGATTATCATAACTCCATGTCATGTTTGAGTAAATGGGACCAAGTGTCCCAAAAAGTTTCAAAGAAAATATCTGAACTGCAATATTTGGCCATGGAAAGGTTTACAATGACATCTAAGATTGTGGGACTAGATTACAGATATGGTTTGCAACAAAAGTATGGTAGATTTTTGTATTATCTCTCTCCCCCGAGTTGGCGTTCTAGAAATCGAAATTTTGCTCGCTCTGTTGAAATAGAAGCTAAAGGTTTCGACTACGGAAATTCCAGCGAAGAAGATACTTTTAATGTCATCTTTGATAAGCTACAGAAGGAGTGTAGTGAAGGACTAGTCAAACCTGTATTGTATTTCACTCATCCTAGTGGGTTGATGGATATATTCGATGGTATAGAGCAGCAACAATTGCACCATTTCTCTCACGTGACGCAGTTAGCTCCACGTAAGGAGACGTTGAAGCATGGCATAAAATATTTAAAAGATATAATCGCCCAAGATAGTGCTGGGATCGATAATGCAATTGAAAATTTCGAACATCTTTTAGAGTATTGTGAAGGACGTTGCCAGCACCTTGAGGCAAAATTTTTCAAAATTTTAAATGGAATGTTTTTTGATAATGTTGGGGCGCCTGACATACTGAAATTTCACCACCATTTAGAATATTGCTATGAAAGAGTGTACAATGATAAACCCATTAACATGAATATTTTCGCTATTGCGAAAGCTATAGAGCACGCATACATGAGCTATTGTAAAAGACTAGATGCAGTAACCAGTGACAAAATTAACAATGCCTTGCAGCATTGCATTGAGTCTGAACGAGTAAAATTTAAGAACGCTAGGATAGCCGCTAGGGAATTGCGTCTTTTCGAACTGCTAGAACGTAATTTATTACGTGCACATGAGCCAGCGGCGGGGAAGAAATCAGTGCCGTCCAACAGGGTCCAGCACACTGCGCCCCGTAAACGTTATTCTAAACAAAAAAATGTTGAAAGCAATCGCCAGAGCCTCACAGAAGCCCAACAAGAGTATTTGACACTATTCACTGATTGGACTGAAAAAGAAGATCCTGCTCTCTTTCTATTGAGTTTAACCATATCTGATGACAAATCGTAATGGACGCGTTTATGTAATTTTTATAAAAACCTTTATGATAAACTCTACTAAAATAAAAACACGCATTAATGAAAACAGTTTATTACGGGGTTCATATGAAAAAAACGTTTATTGATGTATCTTCATAAAATACAATAGATACATTTATGCGTTAATTATAAAGATTTAAAACAAATACTTTTAACAACAAAATTTTACATACTCTACTCATTTAAATGTTTGGTTTCATGGTATTGACAAGTAACTACAAGGAATTTACATATTTACAACGACATTACTTAACACAAAAATGGTAAAAGATTTATTCAATACACACATAGTAATTAATAATAATAATATCTCTATGAGTAAATAAATAAATAGGTTCTAATATCAGTAAACAAATGACAGTACATTTTCTTATGTCCAAGAAAATTAAAGCTCTTGCTCGAAAATTTCATAATATTAGGGCTCGGTCCCACATTAAGGGTCAATTTGGATTATGTATCAGCTCAAAAACATTGCGCTGCCCAGAACTCCAAAGTTCATAGCATAGCATAGTTCATAGCATTGTATGGTAAGCTACAGTTCTGAGTTTCGGAATCGCTGTTCTAATACCAGGTTCGGCTATCGATGCTTAATAACTACAGCCCTTTTTAATGTCCCACTGCTGGGCACGGGCCTCCCCTCAATGCGAGGGGGATTCAGGCCATAGTCCACCACGCTGGCCCGGTGCGGGTTGGCAAACTTCACACATCTATCAAGAACTAGTCAAGTTCCCTCAGACGTGCAGGTTTCCTTACGATGTTTTCCTTCACCGTTTCATAGCAAGTGGTAATCTCGGATGTAAATGAGATTCGCACATGAAACCCAGAGGTGCGAGCCGGGGTTTGAACCTGCACACTTTGATTTGCAAGGCGTGCGTTCGACCACTCGGCTACCACTGCTATTACTCGGCTACCACTGCTATTACTATGCTTACAGTTAGGTATAACAACTACCCATGATTTCACAATTTACCAGTAAAATATTACGACGCGATCTATCACTGTGAATAGGTCTTGAATTATCATTAACTCGAATATGAAAATTGGTTGGTATGAATATATAACTACGAAATAGCTATAGAGAAACAATGCAATATACATAACTACGAGTATGTGCTTGTCATTTACAAAACGACCAGTTACATAAGTATATAATGTATTTGTATAAATATGGGGGTTTATCTACACTTTGTCCTGACTGTAAAATAATGTTATGTAAAATTCAATTTTTGAAACAAATATTTTATATAGACGCTACCGAATATCGAGACAATAACACCTGTCAGGCTCATGGTAGAGTTACTGTTTATTATAGTGGTATGAATTGAAGGTCAACATTAGGAAATATGCTATAGTTACAGTTGTCGAACAAGTCGATACACACGGAGACCACATTACACGTCCTTGGTACACATTTGCTTTACTCGTAACAATCAACGGCTGGTGCTTGGAACACCAAATAATGGTCCTCGCGCCAAGCACATAACATCAAACCGACTCAAAGTCATGTCGTATTGCCAGGGCAACGGGTCGATCTACACGACATAAACTATATCTCATTTGAATCAATACTTAAATCTACAAACCATCGTTTCCTTACTAAAACAAATGAATCTTCGCAAATAATATAGCGTTTATATAACATTCGTTTAAGATTGCAATTTTCATTCCAAATTCCATTCCATATTCCAAAATTCGTATGGCTGACGTTTCGTTTTTGCCTATACTTTTTCAAGTGAAACGTGAAAATATTGGCTCTTATTGCAAAATTAATAGTAACTAGGATGCAGTCGTTAGTGGTTATCGAAAATAAAAGCCTCGTAACACTCATGGTAGAGCAAGTGGCAATGTAGAGTATCAGATAATGTAGCTAACTAATCGCCTCTACAATATTTACATTAAAATACAAATAATTAAGCTCCAAAATGAAATAGTAAAAACCCTCACGTAAATCCATCCATATTTGTAATCTAAAACAAATCATGAGCTACATATGCGGAATACTTTAGGGAAAGGATAAGAAATGCTCTTAATTATTAAGATAGATAGAAAAGGACAGATTAATCAAGATTCTACGGTTATGTTTTCATGTGAAAATTCAACATTTAATACATTTCACACCAGAAATCATACGAAGCAGATATGACAAACATTTAGACATAATATAGTGACTTGTAGCAGCCGTAGATAATGGGATCTTCCTATTCCTATTAACCGGCCATACACTAACGTTTTTTCCCGCAGGAACGTACGTTGGAGATTAGAGAATGTACATTGGAGAACGCTAGTGGGAAAGTGACACATAGAATAGAGGCCAAGAAAGTTGTATTTTATTCGGTTGTTTTTTTTTACGAAATGTATTACAGTTAATCAGGAAAGAAAAATAACGTTACTTGACGTCTCGCTATTATCCCGACCGTTTCGCAAAACCCTTAATCCTCATCTCTTTATCATTCATTAACGTTACTTAAACATTGTAACACTAATGGTCCCACATTATATTGTGTGAGCCAGGTTTCGCCAACTATGAAAACATTCTAAAACTCAGTTATTATTACCTACAAAATCGTTGGATTTGTATGTTTAGGCTGGCCGTAGGTTAGGAACCCTGTTGGCTGCAATCTCATGATAATATTAGCCAATTCAGAGATACCTTCGTTTCGAACTGACCCTTCAGAACGTAGCACTAAGTAAATTTATATTCCACCTAGCTATTTTCAAAAGAAAATGACTAGTAGTTATTCAATACGTAATATTCGTTTCCTTCAAAATGTTCAATACAACTTGAGCAACATGATGATGGAATATTTCATAAGACGTTACACATCTATAGTAAAACAATATTTGGTGTTTCTATCTCGGACGCTATAACAATCATCCGTACAATGAGCATTTAAATACTTAACTCACATAACTGTACCATTATTATCGTACAGTGAACTTGTCACAGACACTTTAACGTCTATCGTTATCGTTTATCTGACACGTTTCTTTTGTAGCTTTGCTAGTTTTCTTCTTTTGAGTATCATTTCGTACAGGGCTTCTAGTCCTTCGTGGAGGCCCTCCCCGGTGATAGCGCATGCGGGCTGCACGTGCCACGCGTGCGCGTCTCGTGATCCGTGCGGCGACGACACCAGCTCGTGCAGGCCCAGCAGCTTCTCCAGCTCGCGAGGCTCCTTCGCCCCGGGCAAGTCCTGCTTATTCGCTAGCACTAAAATAGGCACGCCCGTGTTGTCGGGCGATTTAGCCGTCCGTATCAGCTCCATCTTGGCTTCTTCCATTCGTTCCAAGTCCACAGAGTCCAGCACAAAAATAATGCCGTCAGTACACCTAGTGTAAGATTTCCATAGCGGTCGCAGTTTCTCCTGTCCGCCGACATCCCACACTAGGAAGTTGACGCCCTTGGATTTGCCGAGAGTGCCTTTGACTTTTTCGCAATTAAATCCTATAGTGGGGACTGTGTTGAGGTATTGGTCGAACTTGAGTCGGTAGAGCGCGGTGGTCTTGCCGGCGGAGTCGAGGCCCAGCATGACAACGTGCAGCGTGCCCTGGGCCGTGGGCAGCGCGTCGAGCAGGCTCGAGTTCTTCCCCATGTTCGCACCCATGCTTCGAGGCCACGCGGCGGTTATCTGACACTGTCGTCCGATCGCATCATCACGAATGATTTGTGCCCTGGAATGAAAAGATTGCAGAGTTAATACATTAAAGATGATTCAGATCAGGCTTGCTTTTTTATCTGTTTACTTTAGTGACTTGAGGAACGAGACAAATTGGGTAGGTACAATGTTATTATATGTCACGAATGTCGCGTCACGATAGAGCACTTAGTGCTTTAACGTAAGCGTGTATAATAATGTTAGGTACTCTTAGCGCGAGTCTATTCCTGAGTAATATATTATAATGTTAATGTAACATCACGAAGGCGATGACCTTTTCGTTCTATTCTGGTTAGCGTGTATTGCACCACGTAGGTAGGTTTATGGCGAAATAATTACGCTTCCCTATTAATATCCCAGTAAGGGAATCATCTGCTCAGATTTTAGATGTAGTGGAAAGTCATTCTACTAAACAATAGTACGTTCAACTGTAATCTATGTTACGTAGTAAACTTGACATTTCATAAAGTAGTTAACAATGTTAACTTCAAATATAATAGACATATTTTAATATGTTTTTGTGTGTATAAGTTATCAATAAGTCTGTAAAGAATTCATATTAAGTATCGATAACTTGTTGATCAATATTGTCATCATAATTATGGTTACGTATCTTTACATAAACGTACAATAGTAACTTAAGTATCATAACTTTGATTCGGGGTTTAAAATAGACGAAACGTTAAGAACGTCCGCGCATCGACCTCATGCCCTTCATTCAGCTTACTTAATTCGAAGTTATCATAGTTTCGAAATAACTTGAGTTAATAAACGTTCGCCGAAGTAAGGTGCTATTATAATTTTATTATTCATGTAGCGTCTTTGATTTACTTAGATATTATTTCTAGTGTGCTTGATTTTACTACGTGTCTATTACATGTGTCTACTATTGCGACTAACTTGTATTTAATACGTAATTATAATAGAACGTATACATAATTTCTGCCACTATAGTTTCTTTCATAATAATCAGGTGCATATTTCAATATCCTGGTTTACGCGAAATAATGTTAATTTAAAACGTACGAGCTACGTTATTAAGTTTCAAAGTAGATTTATAAGTTACAGTTAAGTCGAAAGGCGCACATCGAGACGAGACAAGATGTCGCCAGTGCGCGCGCCCTTTTAATAATTATTCGCGGCAGACGAGTCGACGACTTTTTGCACGGAGGCACGGGCCGGTCTCCGAGGTAGTAGGTACAACAGCCTTATGCGGTTGCTATGACCCGTAACTTTTGAACACCAAAGTTCAAATTCGTTCGGTTGAACTGCCACAGGAATGATGCAGCGGGCAAAGCACACCTTGCGCGGATAATTTTGATCTTTACAACGTAGGGGCAATGACCTAGCTCGATTCAAAGTCGATTATTATGCAGGTGGTTGCAATCTGGATACCTTATATAAAGTTGAACACTCTTTTTTAAGCAAAATTGAATTATAATTATTTTGAACCTTGTTTGTTCAGCTTTGTTAAATGGTGAAATCTGTTTATAAAAAAGTTCATTTTATAATTCTTATGTATTTTGAATGTCTATACCTGCCTAGTGCAGTAAATGCGGACCTAACCTAATATAACATCACACGGGAATTCCTTTCATTAATTTCCTCAAACTTCAAAATAATCTTGAGTGCGTTCCTAAGATGACACATATTTTGGTCGCAACGTCTGTCGCAACGTCTAGGTAAGGTGTCTGTTTTTATACATTATCAACGCATTGCTCTATGAACCAAGAAGTTCTGGTTCGAACCCTACCCTGACCACTAAACTATTGATGTGAGCCAACTCACAAGCACAGGCATATAATATAGCTTAGTTGAAGGGGCTAATGAGATCACTATTCATGTGATAACCCCACATAGTCATATTGCTAGTGATTTTAACTAAAAAACTGTTATAAAAAATCAGATGACTAGTTTAGGCGCGATGGAGGAACATACATACATACATAGACTGCTACAAAGTAAACCCTTCCTTTTAGATATGCTGTATTCGTGTACAAAGGCTTATTTTTTTGCCATTTCAATCCTTCTCCAAATCATTTAGAGTTTTTAATACTTTTTAGCACAAAATTGTTTTGGAAATTTTGGGATGTACTTTTCGTCAATGTGTCCACGTGGTTTATTAATCATTGGTCTTCCTCATCTCAGCATGGAGCTTCGAGCGCAGGTGTACGTATTAACCGATTTGTGGGGCATCGAAAGTTTACATTTCTTAATTCCGAGGCCGAATTAATCGCAAGTGGGACCCGAACATGGCGGACTTGCCCGCCTATCTCGAAAAACTAGTCTAGCAACTTTTGTTTTTGTTCGACCGACTCTAGAGGCTAACAAAGGTTAGGTTAGTGTGCCTACTTATCGGAGGACCTAATTCGCGAGGTCGATATTTCATTTGATAACTTTAAACAATAATAACGTTATTTATAGCAACACTCATGGCTCTATTTGATTGTTTTTTTTTTCAATGATTACACCAACAACGCATATAAACATCATCACGCCTGTATTGCCCGAAGGGGTAGGCAGAAGTGCACTGTGTAGTGCGCCCACACTTCGCCGATGTATTTTGGTCCCAATGTAATAGGGGGCGAGCCTATTGCCATTATACCGGGCACATTCCCCCTCAATACGAGGGAGATTTTGGGCTATAGTCCACCATGCTGGCCCAGTGCGGGTTGGTGAACTTCACATACCTTTCTATAGACGTGCAGGTTTCCTCACGATGTTTTCCTTCACCGTTCAGCGAGTGGTAATCATTGTTCAAAATGATATAACAACGCATACGACACAAATAACATTTCTAAGGTATAGGATTATGGCTAAATCCCATAATAAATGAGGTACCTTATCGTCAACGGGGTGGTAAAGTGGTTTTAACGTAGGCCGCTCAGCTCACTTAACCGGTTAGTTGTGGGTTCGATTCCCGCCAGCGACAAATTTCAGAAATGGCCGTTTCGAAATTTACCCTGATCTGTGTGTAAGTGTAGCTGAAATCGCCCTCAGTTAACAGTTTGGGGTTATACGATGAGTATGTGTTGTCTGGCGATATTGATACGTGCCGTGTATACTTAGGTATATAATCACCGTCGCAATCTTCCATTTAAGCGTAGATGGTGCACTGTAGCCTAATAAAGTTCAATTTATTGTATACTAGCTGTGCCCGGACTTCGCCCGTGTGGACTTTAGGGAGATTACCCGGAAATAATGGTTTTATGTTCATCCCGCGGAACCCTAATGCTTTTTCTATAATAAAAGTAGCCTAAGTTACGCCTTGGAACATCAGCTATCTGCCATTGAAAGTCCCGTCGAAATCTGTTCAGCCGTTTGGAAGTTTACCCGGAACAAACAGACAGAAAGACAGACAAAACGCATTTGTTAAAATAATGTTATTTTGATATTACAAACAAACACTCCAATTTTATTTATTTGTATGTATGTATGTTTAGATATAGATGTATAGATCAACAGTTCATAGCTAAAGTAAAGTCGTTACGTAGAGTTATACCTCGATACCAATCGAAGTTGAAACCGGCCGTGTAACATCAGTAGGGTCGACATAACAGGGAGAAAGCGCGATGATGTTGCCCTAAGCTTTCTCAATGTTCACGTTTGGGCCACGCCTAAACAGCAACACGCTTCACTAGGCGCGACTATCTTGTCACGATTTCACGGTTTACAGAATATAAATATACAATTATTTTTATTTTATTGTGATGATTTGAAATATCATTTTATGATGGAGTATAGACGAAATCATCATGTTTATCGCTTAATATTTCCTTGATATTGGTCCACAGCTGTACCATGGACTTGAATGGTTCTTCGCGTTAGTTGCTCTATGGAGTATATGTGCATCTAGAACTAAACATTGTTAAAGTCGTGAGCGAGTACTTTAACAATGTTTCTATAGTCCTAGCGAACATCATCCATTTGGAAACTTACCCCTAAATTTATAGAAATGCCAATGCAATCTACAAACCATTTACAATGCTATTACAAAACGCTATTAAAATAAACTGTTTTAGGTCTATTTTTACCTAACGTTTAAGTCGCCCGCTTTGCGATTTAAAACTTCTAAATGCTTCAGACAGTTTAGGGGATCTCAATTTGCTGTCGATAATAATAAGCTTCAAAGATAATAAGTACTATAGTATATATACTATATATATAGTAGGAATACGTACGTACTTATAAACTACTGGCGGCCCGTCCCGGCTTCGCACGGGTTTCTAATATAGACTATGTTACTCAGTGATAATATAGCTTTCTAGGGGCAAAATAATTTTTGGAAATCTGTCCAGTTGTTTTTAAGTTAATTCGTTACATACAAAAATACAAATCTTTCGTCTTTATAATTTTATTATATATTAATTATATAGTATAGATGTTGATAGGCACAACTTAACTGAATAAGTTAGGTAAGTAATATGACGACGGCTTGGTCTAGTTGTTTGAGAGTAGCCCTACAGACGGGTCACTGAACTGGTTGCGGGTTCGATTCCCGCAAGTGGTAAGCTTTGGAAATGGCCTTTTCAGAATTTGCTCTGGTCTGAGTGTAACTGGCCCCCAGTCCATTGTATGGTACCATGGTATCAATATAGTACAAGCGTTGTTTAGTTTGGGATTATACGATGAGTATGTCGCATCTTTAAAAGTATACAGTCCCATTTTGAAATTTTTGGGTTTCGACTATAAATCTTAAAGGGTCGTTCTAACGACCATTATTCAACAACATTATTTTTGAGTTAGGTCTCTATACTTTTAAAGATGCGATGTGTTGTCTAGCGATATTTTGAAAGTTAAATATCTCAGTGTAATTTGTTTTCACGATTATATTATAGTGTCGGCATAAAAACCCCGTTACCAACATCGGTTTTTGTTATCGCTCTCTTGAACGGCAGGTAATCTACATTACAAAACACTTGTAATACTGTTAAAAACATTTTCTTTGGCCTACATATGGAGCATTACGAACAAACGCTTCTTTAACCGGGTTCTGTTACTTTTAATGCTAAACGAATTCCGTTTGAAGATTTGGAACGTGATACGGATGGCGGCGACGTGGAAGGTCAAATAGTAAACGAAAATTGATATGTGTCTTGTCGATAAAACAAATATTGAAGTCCTGGGCACACTGGAGCGTCAAGACGTTTTTTTGACATTTATCCGTCATCTGCCATTGTAGTTACCTATAGTTATAGCGCCAAGACTAGACTCATGTCACAGAATATGTTGATTATATCTCTTTCTCTCGTATGAAATAAGACAGAGAGCGACCGAGCCAATCCGTGACAGTGGTCTTGACATACGTGCTAACACTACTGTAGTATATTATTTGACACCATAAGTACATACTTGATCCGGCAACTACTTAGGACAACTGCAATGGCAGATGTCAGACAAACGTCAGAAAATTTTTCCGCAAGGCGGAGTCGATAGGGCACCTCCGTTTAACTATATGCATTCTTCAACGACATGTCATTGACAGCGCAAGCGATTTTTAACGAATGATCGCTGATCGCCTGGCTTTTATCACATAATTTCAATCTTTAAGTATATTGAGAAAAGAGTTCGTTTTGGTATTGGTAACAATTTTGACGTGCGCGTTTTGGCGCAAGAATATGCCCGAGGCTTTACTGTGTATGTCAATGAAATAATATAGCAACCAATATGGATACAGTTATTTCTAATAAATACGTTTAGCTGTTCTGAACAATCATATAAATTAGAGTAGATTTGTTACTCGGGTCGCGAATGTTGTCTGAAGAAAATCCCGAGCCTATTAATATCAATACCTCATTCTGCCATAACTCACTGTCATTGACCCCATATAATTTATTACCTAATACTACTATTACCCTTTTACGTCTCACTGCTGGGCTCGCGCCTCAATGCGAGGGTGATTCAGGCCATTGTCCACCACGCGCTGGTATGGTGTGGGATGGCAGGGATGGCAGATCTATCGAAAACTAGTCAAGTTCCCTCAGACGTGCACGTTTACGCACGATGTTTTGCTTCACCGTTTCTTAGCAAGTAATAATCTTGGATGAAAATGAGATTCAAATATATAACCCAGCGGTACGAGACGGGCTTTGAACCTGCGCACTTTGAATGCAAAGCGTGTGTTCGACCACTGGGCTACCACTGCTTATTACCTATGTAGGTTATTATTTTGGTAAGTCTGTTAAGGAAAAGATCAGGGAGGTCGTACCTCTTCCTCCACTCCTCTCTATTAGACCTTCCTCGACCTATAGGTAATAGGCCACTATTTTTGGTACGAGTCGAGTTGAACTAAATATCTACGTATCTATTAAAATAAATATTATTGTTAATTGTTTTCATACTTAGAAATCAATTACAGTTTGAGATATTAACATTCTGAAAAAAAAAACCATAAGAAAGTATGCTACATTTAAAAAATCGATGCCTTACATTAGATCTTTGGAATATTTCTCTGTTATAAAATAAGTTCATTAAAGTAATTTCAAATATCCTTGATGTAGCCAAAATGGCAAACAATAGTAAGTACCTATTATTAGGAATTCGTAGAATTAACCTTCCAAAGGAGTATCTATATGCTTTTATGACAGTTTGTAAGAATTCAATATTCAATAGCAATTCCATTCAATAGCATCGACGCGAATGTTTAATTAGTATGCAGTGCTAACAGAACGTGCAGTCCAGTTATGGTGTTCCGCTAGCCAGCCTGGTATTCAGTGCAACAGGTACACCGAGCCATCCACATGCGGGCCACGACCGCCTACCATCGCTGACCTACCCGCAATCCTACCACAAAACATAACTCTTCCTGTTTATTACACCCATCAAACGTATGGTTCCAAACTAAGCAACTTCCGTATAAGTCATGGATTTGTTCTTTATTTTGCAGAGAAATTGTTATACATAATATGTAATTTTATTTATCGAAGCGGTAAATAGGAATGAAAAAAATATTACTGCGTAAAACATAACTAATAAAAGTGGCAATTGAGCAAATTATTAAAAAAAAATAACTTGATTATTATTGGCTTTTACTGTATGTTACCTATACATGTTTGTTCATCCCCCTGCATTAGCTAAAAACGACCTAATAGACTTTCATCACACCTTTTTGCTTCGGGCGTTGAAAAAATAGAGACAGCAGTATTTGTTTATGAAGGTCACAGCCCTAAAACCTTATCTGTTCACTAACTGGAAGGATGGAGATATAATAAAGTGTATAATGATCTCAGAGTGTGGTATTCTCAACATAACTGTATATACTGATACATTTTTCTTCCAACTCCTCCTACACCTTTTTCGATTAATTTCGTGCGAGTTCCAAGACAAACGGCGGACTTGCCGAGGGTCAAACCTCGGTGTTTTCAATGGACACCGCTGTCGATCCTGGCTTACAGGAGTGGGAATGTGTGGCGGGCTTAGTCTCAATAATAATAAAAACATAACTGTATCAAATCGAAATTTAATTAGGTAGAGGGTCGTATTCATAATCGAAATCGGGCAGAGCATGAAGAACCCTCTAGACTGTCTAGACTAGAGATGAAACGGATAGCCGGTAACTATCCGGTATCCGGCCTTGTTTTCACTATCCGGCCGGATACCGGATAGTAATTCAGTATACGGCCGGATAACGGATAGTGAAATTCAAAAAAATCTCATTATTTTACACATGGCAAATCATACCACAATAGGTTATGAATACCGTTTATTTTTATAATCGCACCTAAATAATATTTGTTTTATTAATCAGTTTAGTACTCAAAATTAACAATTCGAAAATTGTGGTGAATTAATACCTTTTTTCCGCATTTGTTGGTAAGAGGCGAATCCACTTGGTTTCGTATACCAGACCAGCTTCTGAAAATAGTATTTCGCTGTAAACGCTACTGCCAGGTGCTGAAAGATAAATTCTAGCAAACCCTGACAACCACGGGTACTGATGCAAATTAATTTGAGATGATTTTAAAAAGCGTCATGTAACGCGATAAAGCTCGGCGCGCCGGCCTGGCTGGTAGCGTGCCGAATATCCGGTATCCGGCCAAACCACTATCCGTTTCATCTCTAGTCTAGACTATGAATTCACGTAGAGCAAGCTGTTAGGACTTTTCCTTGACTAATATAAACTTTATTACTATTTTTTTTTTTAATATAATTTTTATTACTTTTAACGTTGTTGCTAAGTACCACAGTATTTCCATAGGTCGTTACAAGTGAAAGGAATTAAATCAATCTTCTCTAATGTTGGATATTAACTGTAGAGTAATCTCTACGTTGTATGCGTAACGGAACGATACGGTGCGAGCCAAATGCACCTAATTGATATGCCGGCTCAATTGGAACAAACCACGCTTGGTTGTTTTGCCTTTTGAAATTTAGGTTGGGAGATTTGAGGCTGAATTCTTATACTTATTTAAATGATTATTTAAGAATAATCTGTTTTAACTCCTACCAAGTAGATAGAGTCTCTACATTAAAGCCCAGGGCACACGGGATATACAATACTAAAACGAACTGTATTGACTCATAGAAAAAGCTCAATTTTCAACGAAATATCATTGACAGCACGAGACAATTGTTACTCGTGGTCGTGTTGCCTTTACCAAAGAAATTAAATCTTTCTCTATATTGATATGGAGTTCATTTTGGTAGTGGGAAAAAATTTGACTTGCGCGTTTACGCCCCAGTGTGTACGGCGCTTTATAATTAAGAAAGGTATAATCTAATAAGGTTGTAACTTATCAAGAATTTAATCATTTACGTGTCTTGTTCAACTAGGTAATTTGGTGTAGATTGATGTTTTCTATTGTGACTAAAACGGTAATTAGTAAGTCGTTAAGGATTTGACTAAATTAATTTCTAATTGACACAGACGGGAAAACCTGTGTACAGATCCGAAGAGTTACATTATGTTGGATACTTACGTATAAAAATATAAATGTTCAACGTTTCGTGAAGCAAAATCTTTTAGTCTTCAGCACTGGTCGTACCTGCAACAACAAATATTTAACCTTAATTATTATTTAACACCTTACCTGTTATAATTAATTGTGAAGATATTACATATGTATTCTTTGGTTTCCTCTACCGGTAATTACCTAATAAGTATAATTAAATGGATTCTTTTTGTACATATGAACTCGGTTGTATCTCCAAGGTGATCTATATACTACGTACAATTGGAATTCTCGTTATTATGTTTGTTTTCTGGAAAAAAATCGGTGTTTCTATAGTGCACCTCAAAATCTCCATTAGTTTAAGTATTTTTGTTTCAAAGGCTTCGTGGAATTATGAAGGAGTTCTTAGCCCGATTATTCTTACACTAAGATTTAAAATTACTTGCAAAAATTAGGTACCTATCGTCAATAATACCGAGATACATCATGTTGGAATCCTAACATAGGGTTCATATAACTATTATGTTCCCTCTGCCTTTGAATTAATTGACTATAATACTTGCACTTGTTACGTGACACCCAAGCTAAATGCGAATGCGACAAGATAAAATACAGCTGGTATAGCCTCTAATATTCATACATATACGAGCTACGGCGGATTTTAATACCGCTATTCTCTCTCGCAAGCACCCATTCGAGTTCAATACTTAACGATTACACATTCCTAAAGAAAATAATTTGAGTGGACTTCCGCGGTATTATTGAAGATTTGTTCAGGGGGGGCATTCTCGCATTATCGACATTATCTCTGATTCAACATATGACGAATTCCTTTTTTTGGATATATGTCGAATTAGAGATAGTTTTGATCAAGCAAATATCGTTACTGGGGTAGTAACGATATTTGCTTTATCCTTGGCATAGATATACGGATCGTCAGCCAAGTTTGCTGGCTGTATGTATATATACATACATTTTCTCCTTTTTATCTAAGGTAAACATCACGTCTCAGCGAAGAAGCGTGCGGTTAGAAGCGGATGGCAATTTCCGCCTCTTCCGCGCGTGCTTCTATTTTGTTAAGACGCGCGGCAATTCACTCATTGCTATCCCAGTGCTTACTGGACTTCATGAAGGAGATACAACGGAATTGGTCACGCTAACGGTCCTCTAACATATTTACTGCCATCTTTATTGTAGGGTAAGGTACACACGTATAGCACACCAACGTATTGTTAAGTCAGAAGAACGCACACTTCAAATTCGTCGCGACACAAACAGAAAAACCGCACACAGAAAAGGCACGCAGTTATTGAAGTCTTTAAGAAATCAGTTAGATTTGGCAGACGGGATGTTAAAGGCAGGTAAGATATATATAGTCAATGCTTTTATTCGATTATTCTGTATATTATAAACTGTGTATAACTTCGCTGTCTTCCGGATAACATTATGAAATTGCTTTCAGAGCAAGCGATTTTAAGAAACTTCAAAGTAATCCGACCGAACGGCAGTGATTAAACATAGTTACTTTCCGCTACTCCTGCTTCATTTTAAAAGCGAAAACACAAGCCCCATGCAACGTATTCATTACAATGTAGGTATTGATACTGTAATCTAATATCGTTAGATTTAGTTACCATATAATTCGATATGCAAGTTAATAGTGATATCAGATTTCTTAGTACATAACATTGTAGCTGCTTAAAAGCTTAAGCTCAAAAGGCGACCAATAAATTGTAATGTCCTTCGAAATATTTTGAAAGTAGAGGTATCTAGAGTTGTGAACTCAAATCATTTTGTAAGAAGGTGGTTTTTCGCTTGATGTCGTTGCTTTGATCCCTTTGCGCCCACAGCCATGTCAAAACGCGCGCTACCAATTTTTTGACAATACCAAAGCGGTCTGTATTAATTCATAGAAAAAGTTCATTCTTCAACGCAATGATACTGACAGCGCGAGTGAATATTGATGCGTGTGGGCGTGCCTTTTATCACTGAAATTCAATCTTTATTAATATTGTCACAGAGAACATTTTCACAAAAAGATAAGTTTATTTGGTCGCCTCAGTGGTTGCAAGGCGTAATACTGATATTCGAAGATACCACCTTCTACCATACTATAAATACTCTCACGTATCAACGTTAACATGCTAAAGAGTACAAAATAGCTTAGGTTTAACTAGAAACGTGTCGTGACAAATATTTAGAGAAAATGTTGTCACGACCGGATCCAACGATGATGGTGGTTCATATGTACAGATAAATAAACGATTAGACAGTTAAACCACCAGTCCTACTAGACATAATAAATGTCTACAAGTGTCCAATGCTGCCGAAACGAAATCTTGTAAAAAATCGTACCAACTCTCACGTTCCCTTCATTCTACTATACAGTTCTTGTAAAAAATCTCGTTAAACCAACACATAAATGAATAATCCAGTGTAGGAGATAGGATCACCATATTAAGTGTCTACTACATATCGGGTGAATTAATTGTACACTCGTCCTACGAAACGATTATGCAAATCTGCCGGAAATTTACGTCCGTCTTTATGGAGAACCATAATACGAGTAGAATAAATCTTACAACAAAATCAAATACCAGTTACCTATAGCGAAAACTGTGATTTGAATAATTATATAGAATAACACGTTTCCTATTAAGTATGCGAGCTTTTGTATATAATAGATTTCCTTAGAAATTATTGATTCAAACAGCGTATTTTTGTAGTAATTAAAGTACCATAATAAATACCTACCTACCCAGTACTAATAAATACCTGCCGCTGAATTCCACCATCGCACGGCTCGCCACAGACTGCATTACCATCCTCACCATCTGGATGAATGGCGTTCCAGTACAGTGCGATTTACCAGGAATTTTCTCCCTCGCACCACCAAATTGTGGAATGAACTTCCTGCAGCAGTGTTCCCGGACCGATGCGACAAAGGTATCTTCAAGAAACGAGCATACTCATTCCTTAAAGGCTGGCAACGCACTTGCGATGCCCCTGGTGTTGCAGGTGTCCATGGGCGGCGTTGATCACTTACCATCAGGTGAAACGTCTGCTCGTTTGTCTCCCTATCTCATAAAAAAAAAAAAAAAACGTTTCATTTCCCTAATGACCCTAATTTATTGTGTTTGGTCTAATGTGGTATTGGAAAGGTCAATAGAAAAGTTTCGGCACACCTGCGTTAAATATAGTGTAGGTATATAATACACCTTTTTCCAAGTCTTTGGTGTAAAAATATGAATAATAATATTACATGGCATGCTCTAATCAATTAAGTACTAATGGAATAATGACAACCAATTAACTCGAACAAAACGGTCACGAGACGCCAGAGTAGTTAACAGATTCCATTTCATTTTCTGCGAGCACCTGACCAAGAGAATGCACGCAAAAACAACCATTGAGCAACTATCGCGCTGCAGCATTATCCACGCACGCGCTTAATAATGTTAATACATATTTTCTTTCAAGATTTCTCTGTGGTCATGGACTCTGTGAACTTCCATAATGATTCATCCGTCAATCGATTACTAACGTAGGTTGGTTTTGAATTGTTTGTGTACGAGTAATATATTTTAATTAGACCCCTTTGGTATTTAATAATTTGTTTAATTTAAATAGTTAATTCCTTTAAGGTTTGATAGTTTCTATAAAATAGGTTGGTAGGTTAATAATATATTTTCCACCCTGTAATCTGCTTTTGAAGTAAATATGCATGCATACCTACAAATTGCATAGACAAATCGTCAAGGCCCACACACACACTGTGGTAGCCATACTTTACCTTGATTCCAAAGCAGTTATTTGACATACTTGGTTATCCATCAATTATACCTTTTTTGTGAAGTTAATCTACTTAATTTAATGTTCCAATTGTGACATAATCATAAATTATGTCTTCATAACCTGTTTGGTACACTATGTGGTGTAATTATTGCATAACAGTGACTTGGCAACGGGAAGCGAACGCTTTGGTTCATTTGCCGAAGGCGTACGCATGGATTGTATGCTAATTTGTATAACTTTATTGGCGTAATAAGCGTGGGAGACCATCGCTGAGCATCGTCACGCAACTGATTTTTCATCTTTTATTTACATCTGCTGTTTACTTGCAATCTTTTTATCTAATCCAGTACCTAAGTGTCTTGTCATCAGTGTTCTAACTTTGAAATTACAATATGATCAAGTATATGCCAAATTTAACAGTCGCGTAAGCAAAGGCAGGTAGCTACGTACAATAAAACGAAGTATCATAAATTTCGAATTAGAATATAAAGCGTCAGTGGTTGCTACGTAAAAATAATTTCCCTGCAGACATTTAAATGGCGCGTAATATATTTCCAATACACTTTCACCGATGATACCGCGTTAATGGCGACGGCAAATTAAATTACCGGTGCTCGGTAGTGAGATCTTCGTTTTGCTCGGTTTAATTAAGTTTTGAAAGGCTTTAAAAAGAAATCTGAAGTTTCTTGTCACCGTTCTCTATGTACCTACAACAATGAGCAAATAGAAAGTCATATACATGTTTAATAATTTACTAATAGTTCACCAAAGCTCATGATTATTTTATATTACGTGTAGAGTATAATAACTTGTACTTAGTCAGATACGTATTTTATTAAACTAACTACTACTACTACTAACTACTACTAAAAAAGAACTACTTGCACTCGTGTTAGCTCTGTGATAGTGCAGTAAGTAGCGTTTCACCCACCATAACAGGGAAAGGTGACAAATGTCGCGATACCCAGCGACAGCAACGCTACCATTTATTCTTATAATAGATAAGAGTAAAACTAGATGACCCCTAGCTTTAAAATTACTTCGACAGTAACGTAGCGCCATCTTGTCACTCTCCCTTGCTCTTCTGCGTCTGCCCTTTCTGTCTATATAACTTTCTTTATCGTTGCAGTTGTGTGTGAAAGATTCAAACTGTGCTGTGCCAAGACCTTAGAAGTGTATGTATTATTTGTTGTTCGGTAACTTTTGTTGCAGTTTGTACACCAAAGCTTTGTTTTATAGGTCAAGATGTGAACACGAGTGCTACATGTTCACTGTATCGTTTGATCTGGTAATCAAACGACCCTTGTTCCCTCGAAGCGCTCGACATGTGCTGGCTCAGTACCCCGAGAGAACATGTACGAGTTCTTATTCCTCATGTATTACCGCGTTGTATTATGTTACATTTTATTGGAAACTTATTAATTGAGTATTGGCTAAATAATATTAAACAAACAATGGAAGCACAGCCGGTTGTGACAAGACAACATGTGAGATAGAAACACAATTTTTTTTCTACCTATGTCCGTTATAGACTTTGAAACCATCCAACCGATGTGCCCCAACTAGTTTAATTAGAAATTCAATAATGCAAACATGGTTTTTGATTATTTCATTGTTCTGCAGGTTAATCAAGGCCTCGAGTCTGACAATTATTGGTACGAATTTAGGTATTTTAGCGCATTACTACATGCGCACGGCCCACACGCTCATAGGGACGAATCGACGGTGAAAAATATGAGTCAACGATCTTGTCTTGATACTCCGCGATGGCTTAAGTATCGACTTCAAAAATGGGCACGTATGTACCTATGTGTGCGTACAATGATGTGGCGACCTGTGAAAACCCGTTGTAGAGTTTTTCGTGAAATTGCAAGTAAAAAATCAATATACAGCATGTATTAATTTCACAGCGTGCGGTCGGCTGACGGATGCGCGTGATGTACTGACCGCAACAACATGATGAGTATATTTATGTGTGTGTACACACACAAACTTTACAATACTTGGAAAATGAAATTAAGCTTTCAAAAACATACGGTAATTAAATTGAGTAAAGGTAACAGCAAATCTTGTTGTTGACCTTAAATTAATATTGGGTGTGCATTTTTAATGAGATTTGTTTAGGTATTCATATATAACTTATCTACTTACTTATGATCGTCAATTAACAAACAATTAACTTAAATACAAACAAGATTGGAATCCAATTTACAGCTTAGATATCGGAGCATTCAAGGGAATTATAGGACTTCTAAATACTTATTAGTAAATTAAGAACTGTAATTCGTAAGTCGCAACTCAACTCAAGCTGGTGTGAAAAGTTTTATTCGATCCATTTGCTTGAAACGAATCCGACCGCAGATTTCAAGTCAAATAACTAACTACATTAATCAATCGACCGGTCCTATCCTACGACAGCCCATTGCGGTCAAGTGTAAAATTGCAAAAGGAAATTACAAGCCCGTGAGTAAGAGCTAATAAGTTCGGTTAACGATGTGTTCTTAAGTGAAAAGTAGGTAGGTAACATTTTGCGGGAACTCTCTAATGTCTATGCATGAGCTTGCAGTATCTATATGCTCTTGATACCACGAATATTGGTGCTCGGTCCACTCCTTCGGGAAATAAAGGCTAGCGGTTTTTATTATTAAAAACTACACACCAACTCGTAGCTTCATGCATTGAACACTTATTACCCTACTTCCATATAATTTTGGTAAACCAAAATTGTTTTGCATAATGCAGTTATTGTACACGGCGAAAAACTATGAATCGTTTTACTGTAGAGGCCCCTTTAAATTATCCGGTCTAAGGTATTGTTTAAGAAATATTCTAAATATGTTCAGTTTATTTCACACACTAGTAAAAAACTATATTTTTTAAATATGTTTCGTAACATATTCATAACGTTTACGTTGCCAAATCTTACAATAGAATTTTCGACATTCAATTGTAAAACGATGACATCCAATAACGAACATTGAACTGATGCGCTCGCGCTGTCTTTAGCGATTAAGAATTTTCCTATAAATATGTTTTTTATATCCAGGTATTTTAATAAGACCTCCGTCACGGAGGTCTTGCCTTGATATACGCTCGGTCGCTCTTTGTCTTATTTCATACGAAAGAATGAGATATAATAAACATATTCTGTGACATAAGTCTAGTCTTGGCGTTCATGCTACAACTATAGGTACATTAAATACGCCGTAGTAGAACATATAAAAGACACAATGTATTAAAGATTCCTTTTTGCAGCTTGGAACAGCAGGTGCTTAAGTATAGATTCTGTACAATAACTCCATGCCGATGTCACCGTTACGTCGGTGTTAGTGGCCGTCGACCAACCGCCTCTATTGAGGCCGAACGAACCGCAGTCTATAGGTACCCGGCTTCGTTTCCAATTTGCTTTCCATTTGCGCTCCGGGCCGGATTCGATGTTTGCAGACACGTATTAAAAAGTCGCTTTTACATGACTTGTACTATGCCCGTGTTTACTCATATCCGTAACTTTAAGTCTCCCGCACACTGACGAGTCAATACTCGTGCGTCAATTTTTTTGCCATACTAAAACAAACTGTATTGACTCATCGAAAAAGTTCATTCTACAACTAAATTAAACTGACAGCGCAATCGAATTTTGACACGAGAGGGCGTGGCTTGTACCACAGAGATTCAATCTTTATGCATATTGATACAGAGTTCGTTTTGGTATTGGAAATAAATAAGATGCACGAGCGTCTACGGCCTAACATAAACTTGAAATGCGAAAAAAGTCAAACTACAACGCATGCCTGGCGTTAGTATAGTCATGTTATTACCATGACTGAATGTAGAAGATGGTGCTATCATAGAGTGATATCATGGCTAGATAACCTAAGTAAATCACTGGTTTGAAAAGATCATAGATACGATTCAGTCAGCAGAGAAGAACAAAGTAGGCATCCCTGTTGTCCAGTAAAATTGTGATAATTTCAGAAATATATTTTTTATATAATTTGGTCTGGTTATACTGAGACCTTCCAAATCAGTTATACGAGTGTTTGGAGCCTTCAACTCTGCTCAAGATTGTCAAAGAAATCGTTTAAAAAATGTTCAATATCAACCTTTTTATATCAGTCGGCTACGCAATTATTATTCTAACACAATAATATTTCTTTGACTATTAACCCAATAAACGGTTGTGCAGTCAAGTGCAATGGTCACATTTAGTACACTAGGTCATACGACGACACAATGACTGGCCGCACCGGCCGCCGGCCGCATCGATTATATCGCATGAACGACTTGTTTGTCGGTCTTTTCCATGGCACACGAGATAGCAAAACTCGTTTTAGAACCATGTTCAACCATCAATCTCTTGTCAAGCGATTGCTGTGTGCACTGTGATTTATATGATTGGCTTTAGATACAGGAAACGACTCTACGACGTGGAGGTCGGACGCGTTTCAGATGACAAGTTGTAATTGAACGCTTTAAATTCGCTAGCTACGCTCAAAGCGCGTCAATTTTATCAAAATGTTTTCTAATACCAACTCTGTGCCACTATACATAAAGATTAAATTTCTGTGGTAAAAGCTACGCATCAAAATATCAATTCGTTGAAGATTGAACTTTTTTAGGAGTAAATAAAGTTCGTTTTGGTATTGGAAAAAAATTTACACGCAACTTTGGACGGCTGTACCGCCGTTTAAACAATGGTTTGCATTTCTCCTTCGGACAGCTTAGATAGCATTTACATAACTAATATTGTAAGAAAACCATTATACTTAAGTATGTGTTTAGTTTATTACGTATGGGAATAACGAATTCGTGTATTACAGATCAATTTATCCGTCTAGACATTTTTATAGTTAACTTACTGAAGGTTATTCAAGTTTTGGGTTATTGCTCCCCAGATACTGTTTGTTACTGTTGGCTGTCTTACTTAAGACAGACTAATAAAAGTCCCTAGTATGATCTAAGTATGGTACTATTATGGTGCCCAATTACCACCACTGATTTTATTAGTATTGATTTTAATAATAGGTGATTTAGTGTCTTGGCAGTTATCTCCGTACAAAAACTGTCAACGAAATATGAAGAAATATGATATTACCAATAGATTACACGATTGGTCTGTACCTGTACATATACTAATATTACAAAATACAATAAGTATATTATACTAGCCTCTACCTTGGACTTCGTCCGCGCAGACGCCGATTGTTGAATATCGTTAAAAATTAAACCCTATATGTTATTCTGATGTATAAAAAATAATACTGTAAAGTTTCATCAAAATCCGTTCAGTAGCTTTTGCGTTAAAGAGAAATAAACATCCTCACAAACTTTCACATTTTTATTATTAGTAGGATAATGGCGCAAATATGAATGAGTGATACTACATACAAGCGGAGCAACGAATTTCCCCATTTAAATCCTCTAATTGTCGCCGCCGGCAATTACGAGCCAGACCCCGCGCACACATCATCAACTCGTCGCCGCCGTCCGCGGCACGTGTTGATTGATCCTCCCGACACGATCACCGCCCTCCTCGACCCGGGCGTTGAGAGGGCCACCAACACACCTACACCAGCGTCAAACAGACACCGATCTCGCCGGCGAGGTCGAGGAACCCTTCTTCCGCTCGTAGGTGCATCTTTGCACCTAGGAGCGCAGTCACTACCTCTGCCCTCACGGTAACTGCCCAAGCCGAGGTCGTGCCCTCTGTGGCGCCCTTGAGCTAGTTGCCACCCCTTTCCGCCCTTAAGGCCTTGGTTGGAGTGCACTCTGCGCTCGCCACTCCTCCGGTAAAGCTGTACAGGCCACCTCACGGCCAACAGTGTAAGTCCTTCATTAAAAAAAAAAGCAACGAATTTCCTAATACGATCCCCGATTTTCAATATTTCATTAATTAAAATATTTGGCAATTCATTCATCTTTGTTTTGCTCATGTGTTCCAGCACCATAACATTAAAAATGTAGGTCAAGGATTTGTAATTCATTTTATAGAGTCAGAACACGAAACGAAATAAAAAATGCATTTACATTGAGACCGCGGCTTCCTATCACCAGTCCATAGTAGGTAATCTTGTTTCCAAACGACCCGTGCTTATACTCTACGATTTGCGGTCAACGGTCCCAAGAAATTGCACCAAGACAGTCAAGACCCAGCATTTATCTCTGAAGCATATATCTTTGCGCTTGCGTTTCGATTTTAATTACACTAATTATTTTCCGGCTGGTTTGACATGGATATATACTATGTTAGTATACAGATAATATAAGTAATGTAACTACTGTGTATGGAGTGTAGAAGTAAAGGAGAATCATCTTCTATAAAAAAAAAAATGAAAAAAAGTGACCAGCTGTATGCTATAAATAACAGTTCAAAAACCTTAATGGCCCTGGTGTCGACAAAGGGTATGTATATAGCAATTGTAGTTACAAAAAGCGACTGTGGCGCCTCCCATAATCAATGCATTTCGAAGGACACTTTTTCACACAGACGACTCTCCTTTACTTCTACACTCCATACTAATGCGGCATATGTAATATTTTATCTGTGTAAATAGACTTACCAACTTAATAGTCAACTCGGATCAACACTTTACAGAAAATGTTGCTATAGCGAATTTTAAAGTACCTACCTACCTATCTACATATACAGGAGGTAGTAATGTTACTGTATTTATGATAACTTACAATCTAAGGTTATTACTCCACACCACAACTTCGATTATTATTTAATCTAATAATCGCAAGGATAAATTCAATAAATACACATAATGAATAAGAATGGGTAATGAAAGTGATAAAGATGGCGAATGTATCCGAATTAATACAGTTCGTTTGTAGCATTTGAAATAAAATTGTCGCGCGTGTTTGACGCGTGTGTGGATGCAGGGCTTTAAGCGTACAGTTGCGTTCGTAGTCAAGACGTCTCGACTGTAGTAATTACTGTGTTTGATTAGATGGCTGAACGGTGCACCTTGAAACGGCGATCTGTGTCACTATTGTCGAATTACAGACCATCCGAGCGAGGTGTTGGATCATGAATATTTAAAACTCTCAGACGTGTTAAAGTGGCCTAGATTCTAGATACTGCTAGATAGCGGGTGTCTATTATAAATTATTCAAAGGTTCTTCTATTTTGGCTACTAGACTAGAGTAATATTTACGAATTAATTTATACTTTACCCTCAAAAATATATAAAATGTTGGTTGTCACTTGAACTGTTTTAAAACTAGAAGTTAAATAAATATCGCAGGACAACACATATTTATCGTATGACTCCAAACTAAGCAAAGCGTGTCCTACCATATAATGGACTGTAGGCGATCCCAGTTACAACGACACCAGCACCCTGAGCATGACAGTGAAGACATAAGTTTTATCTCTCTCAACCGTCAGATTTGTCGAGAAAATGACGTCACTTCGAGCTTTTTGTACTGGACATGCGCCGGAGTGTCGTCATTTCCTCGACGAATCTGACAGTTGAAAGAGATAACACTTATGCCTACGCGGTCATGCTAAGCGTACAGGGTAAATTATGGAATGGTCATTTCCGAAATTTGCCGCTCACAGGAATGGAACTCGCGACCACCCGGTTTAGAGAGTCGAGTAGCCTACGCTCAAACTACTAACCAGACCAAGTTGTCGTTATATTATAGTGTTAGTAATTTTTATTCGTGGGCAAGAACGCCCGCCTTGAACGTAAGGGTGCAAGTTCAAATCCCGGACCTCTGAGATAATTTTCATGTGCGAATGTCATTTTCAACAATGATTACCACTAGCACGTCTATAGAAAGGCGTGTGAAGATCACCAACCCGCACTGGGCCAGCGTGGTGGACTATGACCCAAATGTCCCTTTTAGTGAGGGAGGGCATGTGCCCGGTATAATGGCAATAGGCTCGCCCTCTATTACATTGGCACCAAAATACATCGGCAAAGAGTGGGCGTACTGCAGTGCACGTCTGCCTACACCTCCGGGGAATACAGGCGTGATGATGTATAATTCTAATGGTAGTCGATGATGGCACCATTAATAAACCAAGACCATAAATAACACAGAGCCTGTCGTATAATTTGTTATCCCTAATAAAGATACTAGACATAACATACCGTTACACTACTCTATGAATAGGTACTAAAAGATTCATAGTTACATCACAACTGGCGCCGTTGCCTAATCTCTATACATGCCTTTGTTTGTACGACACGTGTGTTATCAGAAAGGTCAAACATGCATCAGCGACGCAACTGCTCCTTGTTGACTCTAGATAGTTGGAAGTTTGTGAAGACATTCAAGAGTTATTTATGCACTGCGTCTTTAACACGTTGGCTGGTAGGCCAGCTTTCATATACTCTCAAACTGTGCGCAGCCAGGTTGATTAGGCCAAGTGGGAGTATTTTTGATGGAGTGTACCGAGCGAAATGGCAAGGTTTCGGCGCCCGCATAGGAATATAGAAAGATACACTTACAAGGCTTTTAAAATCGAGTGTAGCAGCTACTGTGTTAAGAATAGTGTCATCCGGAGGATTCACAAAAGAATACTTATAATGAAAGCTGCATTATCTGGCCATTGTCTATGGTTCTATTTTTTTTTTCGTTTTAATTGTCGTACAAATCTTAAATTTCGCTAGAAATCGTCTACCCATAGCATGATCCCAATTATTCAATTACAAGTCTGTCAATTACAAGCTAAAGCACAGATACCACAGCATATATTTAGCATATCCATATAGTCTGTGTAAAACTCAGAGTATATACAGGGTGTTTCAGAAGTCCGAAATAATACTTAACCGTAAAATTTTCATATTCTGTTTTGTGAATATTGGTAGTCGCCCCTCAGAAGTAGTTTACACTGCTGAATAGGGTTAAAAATGTACCCAAATACCAGAATACGATACCTGTGACAAATATTCAAAGGTCTATAACTCAGAAACTATGATAGTTAGGTATAAACTGTCTTCACTAAGCATCCACATGTGACCTACCGTATATGCACCTAAAGTATTATTTCGGACTTCTGATGCACCCTGTAGAGTAGCCCTAAGGACCCCACTCTTCGTAATGCTCTGCGGCGATTTTTTTGAAGGTGGCAATCATGGTTTATCTTAGATCATCTTAGTCTTAAGATCAAGTAAGTACGTAAGTGTCAAACAATATAAACAATCAAAACTAATATGGCGGATAATCTACCGCAGCGCGGGCTCCTTACGCCGGCTCCTTATTACTTAACTACCTTCATGGTGTAGAATAACTAGAGATTGGTTCCTATTTATTGCATCAAAATACAACACAGAATTTTAACCAATTTGTAGATATGCTTGTACAATCGAAGCGCCTTGAAAAATGCGTTTCTTTGTCCCATTCCGTTATCGCATGCAAATGGTGACGGCAATTATATTTCTGATAAGGTTAAGTGATGACTGATAACGCTGCAAAGTAGTCTCGTGTTGTATGTACTTTGAAATTAAATATTTTGTAATAATACGTGAAAAGTTTTATAACATCAGTAGTTTTAACGGGTCATACACATATATAATTTTAACTCTTTCAAGCTTCCTAGATTGTAGCAATAATGGGACCGATATGCGGAAGATCGTGTGGTTAGTTGCGTATAAAAATAAATATTTTATATCATATTGTTTATAGATAATTACACCGCGTGCTGCACATGCCTTGCTTATCTTTTGACACATTGCCATATTTTGTTGTGGAAATAATACGCGAGGACGATAAGACAGACAGGCGACAAACAGATTAGTGCAGTTAGGTGAAAACGCGTGCGACCAAATTTTTGCCAATAACAAAACGAACTGTATTAATAAATGGATTAAGCTCATTTTCCAACGAAATTTCATCGATGATGCGAGAGAATTTTGACTCGCGGTAGCGTGACTTTTACCACAGAAATTCAATCTGTATGCACATTGATTCAGAGTACATTTTCAAAAAGCAAGTTAATTCCCTAGGCCTAGTGGATGCAGGACGCAAAAATAGGCGCAAAAATAGACTACACAAAAATAGACCAGTTTCCATAATATTTTATTTAGTTGGTATCTTCTGCAGAAACTGGCGCGTGAAGATTTTCTCGGCAAATATATGATTAAGAACTTTTCCACGCGCAGGTTGAATGTGACACGCGTGTCGTGTCGTGGCGTGTCGTGTCGTGTCGTATCAACAATTCATCTCGTCGTATGTCGGGCCATAAGTCTGCCAACCCCATTGCAGCTGAGAACAGGGTTGCCAAACTTACAAAATAACTGTAGGGTAAAAATAGAAACTAGTATTTACTTTAAGCGAAATTCATAAATATATTGGTGTGAGTCTTTAAGTTTGTTACCGTAACGATTATAGTTTGCGTATTTGGCATTTTCAGTAACCCCGAGTATGTCTGTGTAAGATCAAAGTAAGCTTACACCGTTCCAATCGAGTTAATTCTAGAAGGTTGCCAGCCCTAACTGAGCGTTCCACTTGGCCGGCGATTCTCATTTATGTCCCCTAATATCCGACCTACTTTCACATGTCACATAACCAGTTGGATATGCAACGTGTTAATAAAAGTATTCTGGGGCCTTATCGCCACCTCTTAAAGTATTGTTATTTTAATAGTAATTTTTAATAGCAACTGTAATTTTTTTACAGATTTTGTACTGAGGTAACTGCCAAAAATTAAAATTATTATTAAAAACATTGCTGCAAGACAGGTGGTAAGTGGGCTTATCAGATAAAGAATAAGCTTTTGCCCCTGATTTTATAATAAACTTAGGTAAAGTTTACCTATATGATAATTAACTGAAGATACAGGTAAAAAACGAATGGTAAAAAACTTTTTAAAAACAAGCTTTTATTTAATTTATCTTAGTTTCCGTGTTCTCCACAGTAACCCCTTTAATTTGATACCCATCCTATGGTAGTGCAGAAAAAATAATTATTTCGCCATCTTGGATGATCCGCCATATTGGAATTATAATCACGTGACGTAGCTAAGCGTGCATTGTCATCCAAAATAACCGTGTATACCAAATTTCAGCTCAATCGGTTAAAGATAACTGAGTCAAAATTCTGTCAAATTCATTCAATAAGCTTACCTTATTGGGACCAAAGTAAATCGGTGAAATGTGGGTGCACTGCAGTGCACTTCTGTCTAGCCCTACGTGGAATAGTCTTGATGATGATATTACTATCAAGTCATGTTGGATTTAAGTAGATTATTGGTAGGTATAGGCTAGTTTATCGATGTATTTATAATGTGGACTTTGACCGGCTGGATTGGACTCTGATCTGAATTCGACTGAATTATGTGAACTTGCTGCGTGAACTAGTTACACAGCGGCATAGACTAACAGTATATGATCCAAACGAATCTGATCATGCCGCATCAAGGCAACATCTTATAAATAAACTCTCAATGTAAAAGTTAACACTCTTACTAAATTATCTAATTTGAGATTAGACGGTAACAATCGAATTATATTTTAACGGACGTATGGCAAATCGTTCGCAACCGTTAAAATATTACAACCGCTCGTTAAAATCATTACCGTCACTTTTTTGTTGTCAGTACCATGTTTGCGTGGATGATGTCATGCATATTGTAAAAAGTCAAGAAATAAAATACAGCGAATGTTTCTTGTTTACATGACATCATCCTCTTCTAACGAGTGTGGTTGTGATTGAAAAACCACAATCTCTCGTAGACTATTGTTTACGTGTTCATTATATTACGTGTACTTACGTTACGCATTGTTTTGTTACGGTAGTTTAGGTACCGCTGATTCTCAGAATATTGCGGTGGAAATGTGTAATAAATGTTGAGCTTTATATGATTAATCATAAGGTACAAAATAATGAATAATAGCAACTAATAACTATAATGAATAATAGCAACTAATTCTAATTAGCAACTCATTACCTTGTAGAAGGGTTATTTTTGATGCGTAGAAAAGTTTTACATACCTATGCTAGTACGTTTATGTATATTCAATGTCAAATATGTGGAATTAAAAGGAATATTTCAGCTTTTATAATCCGTTATCGTCATATATTCCTCCGTAGAATTTGAAGGCATTCGAGGTACAAGTTCTATTGTGCAAATATACAATGGGATACGAACGAAAACAATCACACTTTTCACAATACATCGCTATTGTTTATGTCTATAAAAGTTTATGTCTATATATTCATTTGACTATACTTTATGCCTAGGTAAGGCATAAAGTATAGTCAAATGAATAACTTATTTTATGTCAATAAACACTGCTTACTGCATGGCGTAGAATTCTAGTATATTATTTCGTCAGTTTCTTTTTTCATAAGATTAAACGTGGCATGGGCTGATAAATAATGCTGTTTATCACAAACATAAGTCGAGTGAAAGTTTTAAAGCCGACATTCACTCTTCATTGGAGGTAAATACGATTTTAAATAATGTTATTTATTGGCCATATAGAAAGTAACACTTGGCTTATTTTGTTTTTGATTGGATGTATCCTACTAATATCATAAACGTGGATGGATGGATGGTTGTTATTCTTTCACGCAAAAACAACTAAACGGATTTTGATGAAACATTAGAGTATTATTGTTTATACGTCAGAATGAAACCTAGGCTATATTTTATTAGAAAAAGCAATCGAAATCCATACGAAAACAGCAATAATGTAACACAAGGTGTCATAAATTTGGAGGGTGCCAATTCATATGTGTATTTGCATAGTCTGAAGTAGATTGGCACCTACTCCAAACGTACCGAATTATAAGACTATTTGTAGCTTTTTAGTGCACCTAGGTTTTTAAAGTCAGTTATTGTTTTTTGTTATTTTTTTTTTCGTAGGTAAAGTTCACGCGGGCGAAGCTGCGGACACAGCTAGTTTCAATGTAAACATTTAATACAATATTAATTAATTAACATCGCCAGACAACGTGAGTATGTACTCATCGTATGATCTCAAAGCGAAGTTTGTACTATGGGTACTATACAAAGGACGCTCCTTGAGCGATCCCACTTACACTCAGAACAAAGCAAATTCCGAAAAGGTCATTTCCGAAATGTTCCGCTTACGGGAATTGAACCCGCAATCACCTGGGCCCCGATTTTCGTGCGATCGAGATTCATCTCTATTCGAGATATCTCGAAACAAATGAAAAAAATACATACGATTTGACGTTTCGTTTCGAGATATCTCAATCGGGGCCCTGGTCTTCGTCAGCCATCTTCATTAAGAATTGCGTGCATTTATACATAATACAATTTCACATTTTGAAGTGGATTCAATTATAGTTTGAACAATATGACGTGTATAATAAAACTCAATATTCTATTAAAAAAATTAACATAGAAGCTACATATCTAAAAAAACGTGCAGTCTATATAAATTAGCCACACAAAATTGAACTTTGCTCTGAACTCATCAACCAATTACGTCGACCATTTTTCCATGTCAACAACTCATGGCAGGAAATGCTCTACTTCGCACATGCCGCTAATTTTAATGGTTTCCGGCGCATGCGCACGACGGCAGGTGGTGATATTGTGCACAGCTGATCACCGAGGAAGCACCTTATTGGTTTTGAGTACGTAAGGAGGTCGTATTGTAAAAAGTAGCGTTTACAAAAGCTACTGTTACGGGGTAGATTTGGGAACGTATTAAATATCATTAAATACTGCAGCAGATGGCGTTGATTTGATCGATTCTGGAGAATATTTGTGGAGAACTATGCACGCACTTAGTCAAATACTTAGTCCACATGATAATTAGTTATTAAAGTCATGAGAACATTACTAAAACTATTCCCAGTAAACAAATAATTAATACTTTAAAACTACGTCTCTTATTAGCAACTCTTTTATATTACTGCATCAGTAGCACAGCTGGCTGTGACAAGGCAAAATGTGACATGATCAACCCTTTCTCACAAATGAAATACGAAAGCGAGAGAGAGCCACTCGGTGCGACATAAGCCGTTTCTTCCCACAAGTGCTACCCGAGGTTATCAGATTAAAACGTATATATTTCGCAGCGTTCCCGTAGATTTGCACCTTGCATCCTACCCACAGGGGATGAGTACCCAGTTCCCACACCAGCACATGTGCTGTTAATCCATGCTTTTAGAGAGCGACCACTTTACTCTGACCTGTGACGCCCTTTGTAAAAGTTTGGGGATACATGGCTGTTTGATGCGACGGGGGTCTGTGCTCCTGGATAGAGAGTTCATGTGAAATTGCCTCATACAAGTTCACACGCACCCCCTCCGTACTTACACATGCATTGAGACATACGAGCACATGGTTTTGCTATCAATTTGAATCATAAATCTTTCCTTGAAATATACCTACATATAGATTGAATTTTCGTGATTCCGTGAATTTCCGAGTCAAAATTCGTTCGCGCTGTCAATATAACATCGTGGAAGAATGAACTTTTTATTTGAGTCAATACAGCTCGTTTTGGTTTTGGCTAAACATTCGATGGGGGCGTTTTGACGCCCCATTGTGCCTTTAAGTAACGCAAAATGTCCATAGTAGGTAAGTATTATTTACTCGAAATTTTAGCATTTGGTAGGTATACGTAAAGGCCTTCTAATAAGCGTGTCGGAGGCATAGTGTCGTCTTGCCGTAATTTCCCTCAGTGTGGATATTACGTAACCAAAGGGCCCTACTGAATTGCGTCATCCAAACCGGACCAAACCGAACCTCATGGGATTTTGACCCAGCTAACTTGTTAAATAGTGAGTATTGGATATTTGGTATATTTATCTTTGTAACTCTCATATAATTTTATGTGTAAATTCAGTGTGAAAACGCTGCAAGAACCATGTACGCGCTTAAAATGTTCTACTTGTTTACAAATATACAATATTTTATATGTGGGTTGTAAACACATATAAATATAAACGTAATGATAAAGTTCAAACGGGTAAATTTTTGAGTAAGCAATTTTCGTAAAACCTTTCTTTCTAACTCAAGTGTTTAATTACGTGTTACCATAAAATGGCGCAATTTATGGCGTGTCGCTTGCGTCACTACCAAAGAAAGTATGTCACCTTATTACAAAACGCTCGAACGAACTATAAAACTTTTATCACCCAAATTTACAAACAACCTACAATCGAGTTTTTTGATACAAAGCTCTTGTAAATTGATCATCCAATTGCTATCTATTTTGCTGATACGTGTCAGATTCTTTTGCTGCTGAAATAATTCCCCAGGGCCCCGATTTTCGTGCGATCGAGATTCATCTCTATTTGAGATATCTCGAAACAAATGAAAAAAATACATACGATTTGACGTTTCGTTTCGAGATATCTCGAATAGAGATGAATCTCGATCGCATGAAAATAGGGCCCCTGGAAACGTTACTGGATATGTCGCATCTTTAAAAGTATAGAGACCCATTTTGAAATTTTAGGTTTTCGAATCTTAAAAATCTTAAAGGGTCGTTCTAACGACCATTTTTCAACAACATTGTGTTTGAGTTAGGTCTCTATACTTTTAAAGATACGATGTATAGAATCAAATCGACTATACCAAGAATAAAGTTATATCTGCAATGATACCAGTTTGCAAATATGACTCTTGAGGTACAATAATCTACAATAGACAGTTTCATTTAGGCCAAAGTGGCCAGTTTGGCGTTTGCTGAGTAGTGCCTGTAGCCTAGTAGTGTCCTGCGTCCTAGTTGTGCGTCCATCGACGCGTGAATGTGTATTAAATGGTGAGTTATTATAAGCCGGCTCCCCCTCCCTGTTTATGAGCTCCCCGGCTCACTGAAGCGGGATGTGGGTCAGTTTTTACGTTGTTTTTGTTTGACGTGCTTCTCATGGACTAATGGGTTTTTTGCAGCATCCATTATTTGCTTATTGATTTGTTTTTACACATCGCGCTATGCCATTAGCAAAATCAGTTTTTATATATATACCCTAAAAGAACCATACGGGTTTAATTGAGAACCTCCTCCTTTTATTTGGGCTCGATTAAAATATATTAACTATTTTTTTTTATACATTTACGTTTTTGTTCAAAGAAAACGTTTTGTAAAGTTATTGTGGATTAATTAAAAGTTTCTATACATTTTGGGTTCACACTCTACCCAATGTAATATCTAATATATTCGTATGTAGAAGAATGAATGACAAACTTTGTGGAACCGATTGTTCGAAGGAATAAATTAATAAGGTTTTATCTTAACAAGTATTTATATTCAAACCTGACAATCACATTATGATCCCTAGGCAATGATGACACACTCTTAAATAAAATAAATAATTCATGAGTACATACCACCGCTTTAACTCCAATACGGCTCAATCTGAAAGCAAAATACACAAGATATAAATAGAATCGATCAATACCTTATAGCATTTGGAATTCGCAAAGTTCAAAGTTCATGACATTTTTTGAATAATGAGTACAGTACAATAATATAGCGTTTATGTTTATAGAAAGCAAATGTAGGTCCGATACATATATTCAAGAGCCTATTTTCGCTACGAACCGTTTTTTTTTTAACTCGACATTAGTTGACACTGCTTCCACAAATAGTAAAAAACCTAGCCAAGTGCGAGCTGCACTCACACACCAAGGCTTCCATACCTTGATTGTGAAAGCACCAAGCATTACTCTAACGAAAGAAAAACTGGAAAGAGAGTCAAACTTAACTCTTTAGGATAAAGACAATGTTATACCTACTTGTAAATATTATGAGAAATTATTGAAATAGACACGGTTTTTTCAAAGGCCTCTCATTTTTTTTCAGCTTGCCGCGAATGATTTGACACACAGATAATATCACGGATTTTGTCTTTGATTCAAACTCATTAACATTCGCCGTGGCTTCAACGGAAAATGTTTTACGGCTGACCTACTGCGGGGTTCAAGAGATATTCTTTTTGTCCGGATAAATCCCCGCTTATAATACGAATAAAAAGGGATTCTGCCGGATTTTAATAAAGCTAGGGTTGACATACATAATTTTGACTAAATGTTTTATACTAGTATTTACTATTTACATTTTATTTCGTGAAAGCACCATCTAGTTTTATTTTTAGTAAAAACTAAAGTAAGATACAGAGATTTTTTGTTTCTTTTTTTGTTTTGTTACAGTATTTGAACTGATTTATACTTTACAAACATAAACATAGCTCAACCACTGTTTAACTGTCAACCCTAAGGCCATTTGAAACTTATTAGACGTTAATACAATAAACTATCTCAGGCACTGCTGAGTTTCGAAAAAAATAATGAGATTTTTAAATAGTTTCAATCTACGTGTATTAAATCCCAGGTTATTTCACAGTCACACTTATTCCTACCGAGACTAAAAAACCAAAGCATTATTGATCGTTAAAAAAGCAATATCCGTAAAGCCTTCAGTTTGCAAACTCTTTGTATTATGTCAGCGACCTTTGTTTTCCACCACCGTTCATAATTGATTCCATTGTTTTAATCCGTAACCTAACGAATCTAATTAAAGTTATTTTAGCTTCAGTATTTGTTTAGACTGAGGTTATTATTAAATAAAATAGCACGAATTTTATACCGCTCGGGTCGGTTTATACTTATGCGCTAAGATTTTTTTAGGGTTCCGTACCCAAAGGGTAAAACGGGAACCCTATTGCTGAGACTTCGCTGTCCGTCCGTCCGTCCGTCCGTCACCAGGCTGTATCTCATGAACCGTGATAGTTAGAGAATTGAAATTTTCACAGATGATGTATTTCTGTTGCCGCTATAACAACAAATACTAAAAAACAGAATAAAATAAATATTTAAGGGGGCTCACATACAACAAACGTGATTTTTTTGGCGTTTTTATAGATAATGGTACGGAACCCTTCGTGCGCGAGTCCGACTCGCACTTGGCCGGTTTTTTTAAACTGTATATGCTATATTTTTGTTTTAGGTGGTTGAAACCAGAAATAAACAATAATCTAGTACCAATTAAGCTTACTTGAGAATCCCCTGTACTTGACTTTAACTGGATACGAAACAGTAAACATTAAAATTTAAAAGTTTTATGTTTTAATGAGATACGAGTTGAATACGACCGCCATTTTATTTGCAGCTGAGAACTTTGAGTTTATCTGCTGGTAAACCTTAATTAGCATATCTTTGTAAGAATAGGATTATACCATCATCATCATTTGCCTTACCTTTTCCTATTATTTTCTTTTACCTATCTTAAAAGGTTTGTATCTAATGATATAAGTAGGTAATTATGTTAAACGATAAAAACTAACAATTTATTATTTAATGTTAGTTTCATAAAAAAAAGTTTTTTTGCTCTCGCTTTTTGCGACGCGGGCGAAGGTTTCACGCGCCATTTTTCGGTCAACACATAAAAACAATTCTGTTTTATTTGAAAAGTAAAAAGGCCATTTCGACTACAGTTGCGTAACATTTATTAGTCGAGATAAAATATGTATGCCGTTTAGGAGATTAATGTTCTGTTAATATTTACTTGGGTATCAAACAGTGCATTTAATTGGGGGTATAAAAGTGATTAGTAGGTAAATATTTAAAAAGATCAACTATATTTATCTGTGAATTTTCGGCGTTCGTTTATATATAAACAGACACTTATTTACCCACTTTGGTATCGTAAAACCCTTTATTACCGGAGAGTCTGCAAAACACACAACAAAAAAAAAATAAAAAAAAAAAAAAAACATACGGGTCGAATTGAGAACCTCCTCCTTTTTGAAGTCGGTTAAAAACACAACATGTTGTAATATATTTATATTAACTCCAATTCACATTTTGATTATACATAAAAGACACATGATAGAGACTATGATAGAGACTAAACTGCCAAAACATCAACTAGCCGAGCTATCTCTACCATCTTAGGAGCGTCACTTCTAAATGTAGAGACAATTGCAGACCGTATATACATATACCTACACACGGATACTTAGTTTAATCTAGTGACGACTCCACTGTCTTCGTACTAAATTAGACTTGTTCATTGCTTCCCGCAATATGTTTAATAAGGGAGCACACTCCACACGGAAAAACGTCTCCACCCCAGAGAATGTTGCAATTAAAATGTATATATACATCATCACGCCTGTATTCCCCGAAGGGGTAGGCAGAGGTGCACTGTAGTGCGCCCACGCTTCGTCGATGTATTTTGGTCCCAATGTAATAGGGGGCGAGGAAGGTATTTTATTTTTTATTTTAGTTACAGTACTCGTAGCACAAAGCTTTAACTGCATCGTATCGATCAGAGAAGCATTTAGTTACTGACGTTGGTAAGCTATGATATACAAAAAACGGCAGAATAAGTTGTAGTTTCTTTACAACAAATATTTGGGTCACTACATACATTACACAAATGTTTCCAACTGTTGCTAACTCAATTATTGTTTACGAGTAGACGTGAAGATCATCACTCTTAATAATATTTTATCCCTGAGGGCCGCGTGGGTGAGAGGAAGGGCTAGCTTGCGTCACACACAACTTGTGGGACAAGTTGCGTTTGAAGGACAAATCCGAATCAATAACTTTATTTGATGGGTCATTTTGGAATGGTTTCTAATTAAAACGCTACTAATTCAAACGTCACTTTTCGAAACCATTCCTGTATTAGAAATGGTTTCGAATAATGACGTTTGAATTTCTTAAAACGTTACATTTAGGAACCAGACTTTTTTATTTGATTAGTATCTACTCGTATTCAAATTTGTAGATCTAAAACGTTTGTGAGTATCTAATAAAGCCTTACAGCCTCACAGCTGCCTGATCATTACGCTTCTATACAAAATCAAGCAGCCGACTTTATCGTAAATAGAAGCTTGGATACAGTATTTAACATTAGTTTCATCATATTGTTAAAGAAAATAAACTTATTTTATTTTATTTTTTTATAGTTTCTTCATAGCAATTGGATATGGAAGTAACCTAGACCAATAACATGTAGAAGGATTAGTCGGTCTGCATCAAACTAGAATATAATTACGGCACCTAACATTACTACCAAACGACTTGGTTCCTTATGTCACGCGACCTAATTAAAATGTTTGTTTTGTTAATGAACAAAAAAAAGTTATTTTTATGACAAAAAATTGTAACTGTGACCGGTTCTTTAACCATAACCAACCTTTTACCTACAATGATACATTCACTGCATCTATACAGCGAAACGCCTCTTGTACCGACAGTAGGCGTAAAATACTGCGTTATGACTTGAACAAGAGATTACACCTTTCCAACTAGTAGTAACTAATAAGGCACAAATTAATTTGTCAACAAAACTGTATCATCAGCTAAAAACTAGATGTCCCAGGACATTATCTAAAGTTATTGAGTTACTAAACATCACATGACAAGCTATTTTCAAAATAATGATTTTTTATCCTATAGTGAAAGAAAGAATTCGAAACCTAAAACCCGAATTTTAAATATGCATGATATTACTCTATATCCGTATAGCACTGAACCGTAATAAAAAATCATGGGCTATTATAGTGTTGGTACGGACGGGCAGATTGTGTACCGTGGTGCGCACGCGCCGGCACTTCCGGTGGAGCGCTCATTGTGCCCTGTAGCGGACCGGAAGTGCTTGATACCATCTATTATATGGCATCCACTTATGGCACTTACTGGCATAAGTGCTTTATGGAAAACGTTGAATTTAAAATCAGATTTCCTATTTTATATGCAATATACCTGAAATGTAATTTACAGTGAAGTTACTATTTATGATGCAGTAAGTCTACTTGAGTAATCTATGAGAACCTAATTATTTACCTATAAGTTATAATTTTATTTATATCTATAAATTATATAACTATAATATTTTTCTCTGATGATATATGATTCGGGTGTGCATTTCTGTAGTCTAACTGCAATTAATCCGTTGATGATTAACAATACATAAATTTCCAGTTTTATGAGTCAATTTTATGACAGTTTAAGTAGGTTTCATCAGGATTCATATTTTATGATTATGGATGGCTATTTGCGAATTCCTTATATGTGTGTGTGTTTGTCATTAAAGCTGTAGTAAAATATAACTACCAGTTTAGATGAAGGCAATAAAGAACGTTAACAAATTTAAGATTTAAGTGTGAGATCAGTTTGATTCACCGCATAAATATATAAATGAAAACATCATATATAAGCTCTCTTTTACATAGGTACTGATGTACTATTGTATACACAAAGATGCACTACATCTCTACCTAATCCTTCAGGGACAGCCGTGATGGTGCAGTAACTTAAATATGTTTATGACTGATTGCCAACTATCTCTAGGAGAATGTTGGCATTTAACAATCTTACTAACTACAGCCCTTTTAACGTCCCACTGCTGGTCACGGGCCTCCCCTCAAAGCGAGGGGGATTCAGGCCATAGTCTAAAATTAAGAATCTTAGGTAGTTAAGGTTAAAAATCTTAATCAATATAAAATGTCTTTACTACAGAAAGTTAAATGGACACGTTCAACGTTATGTCTGTCAAGGCAGTTAGATTTTTCATAGCAAAACTGTCCATACTTTTCATTTTTAACAGAATACACTGTTGTTGAAACCATACTTTTCTTGATTTTGGTCTATGAATGCCATGAGTACCAATAGTTGGGGCAATGCCAGCAATATGATTCCTATTTGATCATTATAGTAGTTTGAATAAAATAAATAATAATTGAAATATTAACTTTTTAATTATTATTACTAATTTAAAATGTCGGTCCCTTGTTATTTGTTTACTATCAAGCTGTTGTTAGGTCGCAGACACCGGTGTATTATTTTAGGGCTATGTGGGGATAAATAGAGTGTCATCGTCATTCGTGCTGCATTCACTCATTATTGTTTGTTATTGAAATCCATTTTGTTACCTTCTGTAAATAAATGAACGATTAACCAAACTCGGGCTGCGGCTTGCGCGAATGCTAAGAACGGATGCGCTAACAGCGAACAATGATAGACGTTTCCTGGAAATCATAGCTTTATTTAATTAAAATTCGCGTAATGCCATTCTAAAATTAGTGTTTGGTTCAGCGGGAACGTTTAAATGCAATAAATTATCAAGTAAGGGATACATTTACGAATTGACCCGTGTATATTTTGACAAACGTATGAATTGACAGGAGACTTTGTCAGAGAGTTAAGGGGTGATCCATTTGCGAGTAAAACCGTCGGCTCGCCAACGAACTCGCGAGCCAAAGGTCTAATCCGCCAATTGAGCACTTAAAAGTCTGCGGACTTAAAAACCGGCGGACTTGCTCGCTGGCTCTTTATGCATGGTTGAAATTCGTTCGAAGTTCGAAAACTCCGTCTGGGAGCAAGCCATTACTTCGCCAACGATGAGAGTAGACTGTTTGGTACGCGAATGGATCACCAACGCGAGTCGACGAGCCAACGAGCCAACGGTTTAGACCGTTGGCTCGTTGGCTCGCAAATGGATATGGATCCCCCTTTAGTTTGCAAAAGGTGACGCGCCTATAGAATTTTGAGTCACTGTTTTGTTTTCTCGTCATATCAAAAAGTTTATTTTATCATAGATGCTTTGTAAAAAATTATAGGAAAAAATTGCTTTTTTTAGAAAAAAACTATGTATAAATTTACAAGCGAAAATAGTAAACCAGGAAGGCGAATTGCAAAGGTGCAGGTAATCGGTCCGTTACAAATAGAAATCGATACTTAAATCGAAATATAACGCACGAAACCGATTAATAACCGAATTACAATTACGAATAGGACAATTATTGTTAATTGCCATTGTTAATCGACCATGTTATTATGTCTATTGTGTTGCAATGCAATCGTACAAATGATAGTCAGTGACGTAACGTGGTAAATGCATTATATATACTTATATAAAAACTTTTTAACAAAAAATTAAACCGCCGAAAATTTTAAAAAGCAAAAAATAATATACCTTTTTTATTTAACCTTAATAACAAAGTTCTTAAACTAATGTAAGTATACCTAAGTCATTTTGAGTCGGCGCCAAACAAGCAAATTAATTAATTTAGTAAAGTGTGACGTACGGCGGCGGCGCGGCGCGACACGCACCTTCGCTGGAAAATGCCGAGCGTTCACGAAGTTAACGTCAGCGAGACAGCAATACATAGCGAGATAGCGATACACAATGTGTGCGAGTGGTCGTACGGAGAGCACATTTTTTGGAATGTTAATGTTTGTCGCTGAAGATTTCACGTTGCATTGTTAATTTCATTTGGTTATTTTTTTAAATTTATTGTTCATTAATTGTTTGGCGCCGACTCAAAATGACTTAGGTATACTTACATTAGTTTAAGAACTTTGTTATTAAGGTTAAATAAAAAAGGTATATTATTTTTTGCTTTTTAAAATTTTCGGCGGTTTAATTTTTTGTTAAAAAGTTTTTATTTTATATTTTTTTGTGGCTAAAATCTACTACTTAATCTGAATCTACTGTTTGTTTTTTTGTAATACACAACTCAGCATTAAAATTTGAGAATTAACAATAAATCTCTCCCTATTTTCCCACCTTTCGGGTAGGATTTTTGTTCCTAATTTATATAGGACCAACTTCGAAGTTATACCCTAACCAATACGTGTCGAAACGTGAACCTCTTCTGTTTTCTTCGTTGGTTAAAAATGAGTATAATTCCAAATAAAGTCCACGTGGGCGTAGGTATATCATGGTGTAGGTGCCAATCTATATCAGACTAGGCAAATACACACATGAATTGGCACCGACTACAAATGTAATGAATTATAAGGTAGTTAAGGTTAACTTTTTAGTGTACCTAGGTTTTTGAAGGCGAATTTAGTATCTATTTTGTGAAAAGATGCAAGTATTAGCACCTCATAACAGCCCAAAAAAGGAATTCACCCCCCTCCACCCTTTCCATCCCATCGTTTCGATATTTGTTAACTATCCGTATTAAACAAAAAAAGATTTTTCGAAATCGGCTCACTAACGCCGAAGATATGCTATAGTCCAGAATGCAAACTTTATCAGCCCATTTCACCCCCTAAATATTTTTTTTTTCAAATTTCCTAAAACACGTGTTTCTTTATTTTGTATGTAAAATACATATACAAAGTTTCAGGTTGATCAAAAAATATTTTTGAAATTGCGTGACCTTCAACCCCCCATTTCACCCCTAAGGGGGTTGATTTCTGATAATGTTTTGAAAATGGGACCACCCTCAAAGAATTCCTTAGCAAACGTCATAGAAAAAATCGAAATCGGTTTAGTGACGCCGGAGATATACATAAAAAAGAATGCAAACTTTATCACCCCATTTCACACCCTATACTTTTTTTTTTCAAAATTCCTAAAATACGTATTTCTTTATTTTATATGTAAAATACATATACAAAGTTTCAAGTCGATCAAAAAATAATTTTTAAATTATGTGACATTCAACCCCTCATTTCACCCCCAAGGGGGTTAATTTCTGATAATATTTTGAAAATGGGACCACCCTCGAAGAATTCCTTAGCAAACGTCATAAAAAAATTCGAAATCGGTTTAGTGACGCCGGAGATATGCGTGATCATACATAAAAAAAAATAAAAATAAAAATAAAAAAAAAATATACGCGTCGAATTGAGAACCTCCTCCTTTTTTTTTTTTCGTCGGTTACAAATGATGGATAACGCAAATAGATAGACAATTAATCGATAAACGAATCGAGTTTATCGGACATTAATCGAATCCAAGTCATTAAGGGAATAATATCATGGTACGAGACATACATGGACACATTACGGCCGATTTCGTCTGATTAGAAATTCTCTATGATACGACCAGTAATTAAACACCTACACATTTTTTTCATGTGATTGTGGATAATACTTTGATAGTTGATGAAACGAGTCTTCGTGATTGGTGCGCCTTTTATATTCCGAATTAAACACATTTTAGAATTAATATTTAATTTATAAATAGAGTTTTGTAAAACTAAAAACCTTCGTAATTTTTTACAGATTTTTTGTGTAAGGTCGTTGCGTTTTTATTACTATTTCGCGTTACTATTGCTATGTTATGCAAAAGCGATACTTAGTAGAAACATCTGGAAATAAATCTAACGAAACTGCATATAGTACGAGTAGCTAGTGATCAAGTTCATTGACACCTCATCGATCAAATACGTTATAGGGCGATATCGCGTTGTCGTAAGATTAAGTATAATAGAAAATAAACCGGCCAAGTGCGAGTCAGACTCGCGCACGAAGGTTTCCGTATTATCTATAAAAAGAAATAAATAAAAAACTATAACAAATTATTCTATAAAAACGGCAAAACAATTAGGTTTGTTGTATGGGAGCCCTTAAAAATATTTTATGGATTTTTTAGTATTTGTTGTTATTGCGGCAACAGAAATATATCATCTTTGAAAATTGTCTAACTATCACGATTCATGTGATACAGCCTGGTGGACGACGGACAGACAGTCAGCGGAGTCTTAGTAATAGGGTCCCGTTTTACCCTTTGTGTACGGAACCCTAATACCGTCACAAAATATTTGTGATCATTTCACGAATATGAAAATATTTTTTATCCTTCAAATTTATAGAGAGTGATGAAGTGTGAATGGATCACCATTAACAGAGGCGTTCTTGCACACTTACAGTACCATTCTATCAAACAGGGCTAGGTCTCTGCGTGGTCTCTACTATTGACTGCTGACTGATGATTGCTAAAATACTGAAAACCTCTTTTGCTCTATCCACATATGCTTACAATAAAATGTATTTCTATAATTTTATTATAGTTTAAAAATCCTAATTAATACATGTATACTCACTATAGAATGCATAAAATTCACTTTCTTTAAACAACAATTTATTTGTCAAATCAGTACTTTATTCTTTTATTTCTATCAAAGTTGGTTACTATATTAGAATCTTGATTTTTTGTATCCCTACTAAAGGTACCTAGTATAAAATTATTACCAAATCATATAGGACAGTCTACTGCATAAGTCATGCGAGTTAATTATAAGTGATTGTTACTAACAATCTGAAGATTTGAAGATATTACATGAAGACTTTGTTGATGTAGATATATATATAGGTACATGAACCTTCCACATTTTATGTCTACTCCCTACAACCACAAGTAAAGTTAAGTTTAAAGGCAAATGTCACCCTTGACACAACTCCACGCAATAAATTACAGTAAGTACATTATTATAGCAATGCGTACACCATTCTTGCATTACTCGGCTCATCAAACCGCAATTTCACACCATCTCGTATAATGAGGAAGTATTACCACGTAACAGTGTGTTTTAGCGTGGCATCGCGTAATTTTCGAGATTATAGCGCGCGCTGTGAACATTCCATCACTGGGAGATTGCGCTACGGACCGAGACGAGAGCACGCGCGAGCAACTGACGTAAAGTGACAGGTGATCTGTTGTATAACTAAGGAGTAATGACTTTTTTATGAAAATGGACTCAATGTCAATATATATATAGATCAAATGTCTGTGGCAAAAGCCATGCGAAGACGCGTATTTCGTAGAAAAAAAAAACAAAACGTTTAATTTTTTGCCATCGCAAAACCAACTGTATTGGCAAAAAGAGAAAGTTCATTTTACAACGAAATGACACTGACAGCGCGAGCGAATTTTGACGCGTAGAGTGTGGCTTTTACGACTGAAAAATGTAATGACAGAAATATTTTTTTGAAATTAGTTAACAATGTGCGTCTTCTATGAGTTAATATGCAAACTGTTTTGCTATTGGCAAAAAATTGGTCGCGCGGGTCTTGACGCGGCTGTTTCAGCAGGCCTTTGGACTCAGACAGCCGGAAATTCATTTCATTAACTAAATTTCTGATGCATATAATTAATTGTGGAGAATATAAAGTGTGCGGAGAACCATCCAACCATCTTTAATACAGAAAGTCATTCAAGCTATCAAATCGCCGCAATCCCGTGTACTAGAGGTAAAAGTTTTTTTTCTTATAATAGAAATAACGAGTCGCTCAGAAATTCTAAATGAAGAGTGGCTAAAACCACTAACAAGTTTGTGCAAACTTTTGAAGATTCCTTTGATTGAAATTGACAGGTATTGGAAAGTGGTTTTTCTTGAAACTCGAACTGTTATTATCAAATCTGTGTCAATCATAATCTCACCTTGTTAAAATTATTACAGATAGTTTGAACTTTTGAAGGTGTTTTCGACGAAATATCTAGGTTAGCCGAGCTAATGTTTTATTAATTATTTTGTTTGAATTGGAACGTCTGTGATATTTGGATATTTAAACAAAGCTGGCTAAATCATACTTCCATTGTCCATGAGTATTCAATCCTTTTAAGAGTGAACCTTGGGATTACATCTCGACAAAATAAACCTTACGTGAGACTAAAATTAAATCTATGTCAAGGACCAAAGCCTATTCCACGACACTCGTAAAAAGGCTATTTCTGGTCTAATAGCTATAAAATGTGTCCCCGGAAACATTATCCCTGACTATCTCTGCCTGAGCTGACTTTAGCCGCAAGCAAGCGTAGTTACCATACTCATTCGGATCAAAAAAATACTCACAAATGTACCTCGAGAATAGCATAAATGTATTCAAAACTCGCAGAGCAATTACCTTATGACATTTGCTGTCATTTTGCGATAGAAAACGAAAAACCAAGAAACTTTGTGATACATTTTGACAGCTTTAATAATGAAAATGTTTGTCACAAATTACGTGGTCACCCGGCCGATATTCATCAACAGTTAGGGAACTATAAGGCTGCGTTCAAATATATCTGTTTATTTTTGATCGTAAAGAAAACGAGAATATCGTAGGCAATATGCTGAAACCACATTACTTTGTCGACACTGTAATAATATTTTCTTGATATACGCTCGAGTAAACTAGGCCAGAACTTATGTCCTTCGTAAAATTTTGGCTGTAACATAAAAAAAAATGTAAATATATCCTCATACATACTGTAACGATGCCATTTTATAATGATTATAGTGTTGTTATATTAAATTTTCATTTAATTTCAAAATAACGTTAAGTAAAGTCCACCTTGAATTTAGTTAAGTTTGTTAAATTAGTTTGTTTTCCTTATTACATAACTAAATTGGCTCAGTTAGAACATTTCTCTCCAGTAAGTAAATCTACCTTAGTAAATACATTTTAGTTTTATAGTGTCCAGGAACTACTAAATATAGCCGAATAGTCATTGTTGCACTCAAAATACGGATTCTGAAAAAGCTATTTCAACAGTTTTTTTCGTCACACCCTTAAATTTTTAGAAACCATCCACCTTAAATCCATTTATTTACAAAGCTGTTTTCAGACGATTCTATAAGTTTAAACAAATTTCTTAGAATCTACCTTGTAGCACAAAGTAAGAAGCTTGAACAAAATTTGTAATAAACTCTTTATCAGTGGTAGGACGAATACAACGGTCGCCACTCGATGTTATCAGAACAGTGATTTATGATGAAGACACTACGTAGATACCGACAGATAACTTCTTAGAAACAGTAAAATAAATTATTTTCCTCATGCTGTTTAAACCCAATATAAATAAAGTTATGAGGCATTTATAGAGGCACATTTGTACTGCCTCTTTAACTATTTAGTATTATCTATTTAGTATATTGTTTTTATTACTAAGATATTATTAAAGTTATTGTTAAACAAAATCTGTCTATAACGGCCATTAGAGATGGTGATACAATCCCTGAAATTTGCAATTTCGGGTAGTTTGTAGTTTTTTTATAAATTATGTGGTAAACGTTATTATTATATAATCTGCCTCTTTACCTCAAGCTTTTAAGCAGTGTTGTATTAAAGTTACTTTTAAATTTTAATAAATTTTGTAGTGCAAGAAAACAACATTACAAAATTGTGATAAAATTATATTGCTAGGAGGTGGTGTTATGATGGCTCTTTAAACCCTGAAAACTGGAACTTAAAAATGCTAAGGAAAGGACGTTTAATTTAGAAATAATTTGACAAGCATTTTTTGTTGATTCACATAGTTACTTCGTATAATATAAAGGTCAGAATTTGATCGATGTTCCTTCAACGTGCATTAGGTAATCGTATTGTGGTTACAATCAAGTGTGATTACCAATCGTGATGGCGTACGTCGACGCCGTGGGAATCAAATGTGGACATGTGCACGAAAAAGCGAGTATCTCATAATGGAGGTTCGACGAAATTTGAGGAATTGGTCACATAGCTAGTAATCTTTCAAAAGAAATACCTCCTGCGAAGGAAGTATGTATGTATTTGGAAGGGTTCTTGATATACCGCCTTTATAAGATATGCCTTTAATAGAGCCATAGCAACGTTCTTATACATTTTATTTAGGCATCGCCGCGTCGCGACGATTTATAAATGTTATAGAGATCTTAACACGCGACTTTGAAAATGAAGAGGGCGTCGCGAAGGCATTTCGAAAATAGTAAGGGCATCGTCTTTTAAATTGTATAATGGGGTCGCGACGCTATTATTAATGTTATACAGGGCTCGCGACGCGATTATAAACGTAAAGGTGTTGCGACGCCCTGATAAATTTTAAAGTCGCAGCGTGGCAGTTACAGCGTCAAAATTATAATTTTGAAACGGGCGTTCCGACGCCCTTACGAATTTTTAACCTTTCGAAGGTACAAATTTACTGGCAACGTCACTAATGGAAATAATCAGTTCATTGAGAAATGCATAACACTTCCATGGTTAATCAAGTGGTTGGAATTTATCCAAATTCTCGATTCTTACATTAAGATCTGGTTGTATATTCCTCAGTCAGTACCGCTCAATACTGGCCCAGGGAACAATACATAACAATAGTGTGTGTGTATAAACCAGATTAAGGAATACCAATAATACGATAAAAAATTGGCGTTATGACAGAATGTTCATAGACTAGAATGCCGTAAAGCTTCTAAATAGAAAATTCCTCTTTCATGACGACGAATGGCATAGCGGTGAGTTGTGGGCGGCGAATATAAATAACTACCCTCGCTGTCGACTCGATTTAGACAAGCTCAATGTCACAGCATCATTCTCAGCGGTATTTTTACCACACATCTTAGGAACTAAACAAACAACTTCCTAAACAAAAGAATATGTACCCTAATGCAAAGAAGAATGAATACCCTCGAGTGGCAAAGAACATTTGCCAAGAAGTTCATTGAATAATGTTTGTTTGTACCATTATATATTACAGAAAACGTTCACTATTCAGAAATTGTAAATAAACCAGCTGTAACCTTTATTCAGCAACCGTTTCATTATCATAAAGAGAATACAACACATGGTCTCTATTGCGAGAGAGCAGTTCAAAAATACATTTGAGCGGAATGGGCGAGTGCAGCTATTAACTCAGGAACGGAACGCCACTTGGGCACGTTTAGCCTGTTTCGTCCTAGAGTAGCCGTTTAAGACAATGGCCAATGAGAGCCTTTTATACTTTCAGATCAATAACCCCTTGTTCGGTAGCGAGCGGTTGACACATGAATAGAGAATGAAGCATCAGTTTCCCTCATGGAATCCATTGTCGGCGTTGCTGTAACAATGCCATTACCTACGTGGGATGGTACACGATGTATCTTGCACATTATACAGAAGTAGAGGTATATGTTTACTTGGGTAAAAGATGGAGGTTAAACTCATTAGCAAATGTAGACGCAATTCAAACAAGGCAAGGAAATAGTTGTATAATGTTAAAATTCAAAATCTGCTTGCGGCACAACTTTATTTCCGGACGTCGTGACTCCTAATGTTATGCATAATAGTTCTACCCGCTCTAGAAAGTAACGTTAGCGGTACAAGCTGGAATGTTAATGGTTTGAGCAATTATTCCGGATGAACCTTAAGATGAGATGGGAAAGGGACAAATTCGTTTAAAGATTGAATCGGAAATGGCTTAAAAACGAACAGGGTCTTCGATTTTTAAGATTATCTAGTTTCAGGTTATTATTAAAACATGTTGCTAGGTAAGGCAAAAAGGCATATGATTACGCAACCCTAACGAAAGTTTTGCGTGAGAGACTCTCTAATTTTATCATTCCGAATAAGGTCAGTCGCCATTAATTTTATTTGCCTGTTATGAATGGGTTGGGATAATTAAGTCGAGTCGCGTTGTCCACATAGAAGCGGACGTGACCACCGGCGAATGATACTGCCTGAATAACAATAAACTTTTACGATTACTAACGACTGCACCTTGACCATTTAGATCGTTTGAATTTGTTAGGACGCGACCATTCAAAAATGTGCCATACTCCTCTAAAAATATGAACCTTAAACGAAAAGTACAGAACATTTTTTTTATACAGACTCGGTGGCAACGTATAGAACGTATATCCCTGATTGTTTACCATATAGCTGACACCCACGTCTGTCTGGGTTAAATCCCCTGTTCTCAAACATTAGAGGCATAATAATAAAAATAAAATGTTCTCTCGACGGAACGATTAGTCTGTCGATCATATCACTTTTATCATGTTTACTCCGAACATTGTTTGTTGATTTATTGTAAATATTATTTTCTACTACGTAAATGTTTTTGGTTCATATTACTGTACCCAATATTTTTCTTTAGATTGGAATTCATAGTCAATATAGAGGCTAGGATATCAGGAACGCGTATCTATACTACAAATTCCAGTACAATACCAGTTGTTTGAAAAAGTACCAGTGCGAAAATTCACACATCTTTTATGGGGTACTGTGTCAAATTTTATAATAAAATTCCCCCTAACGTCATTAACCTAAATTAAACTAAATTTAAAACTTGCATTAGCCATACACTATCCAGGCGCGCATACTACACAATAGGTGATTATTTAGAAAATAAACACGCTTGGTCAGGCGCTGGTCCGGCTCCACAGGAACTCATTTAAGGGATTTTAACCATTTGTCCCGTTTTCCTCCTCCTTCCTACCTTTAAATCTTGTACAACACGTAGTTTGTGTAGTGATTTAATTGTGTTTTGAGAATGTATAGCCTCATTAACTTTATATTGTATAATTGTTAATTAAGAAAAACACAAAAATGTAAATCCTTATTTGAAAAAAGCAACCATGGAGTTTCTTGCCCATTCTTCTCCATAAGAAATGCATTCCGAATGGGTGGTAGAGCTACTATTTTTACTATTTATTGACGATTCATAAGTGCCTGTATTGGTTTATATGAATAAAAAATATTCTGATTCTGTTTGCGAATACTATGTTACATATTTATTAGAAAAGTAAATAAAATTTGATTTAATGATTGAATTGAACGATCGGTTGGTAAACACAAATTGCATTGCTGACCGACATAATGTACTTACATCAAGTAGGTATGACTTAAGTTTATAAGTTCATTGACTTTTCATTTTTATTTATTTATCATCACGTTTTAATAATTAATGCAATTTATCATTTGAATCAATATTCGTTTGCGCACCTACACAAAGTGAACGACCGAATCCCACGCTGTTATTTTTTTAATAATCACACGTCTATCAGATTACCAGTACGTGACTGACAATATTATAATACACTATAAAATGAATATGGGGAGCCCATGATTAAGGCCTGGCCGTTAATTTAAGAGACGCCGTCTGCATGCTCAATGACAATAAACTCACTAACAAAAGCAGATTGAGTAAGTGGCCCTTATGCCAATTGGAGTGACGCTTTACATCGACTTAAGGGTCACAATATATTGACGACGGGTTTGAGGCTTGACCCAACCCTCTTATAGAGTTAGACTTAAGGAATTTAATAAGATCAAATTACAAAACAAAGCTCAAATCTATTTTAATTTGCATAAAACGATTGTGATGGTTAAAAGTATATAGTAGTATACATTACGTAAATATTATCTTGGTTTAGACCGTGATCCAATTTAGTAAAGTTAACCAGACACGATTCGCTAGGACACTGTGCAAACACTTGCCGGACAAAATAAATTAGTTCTCTCTTTTATCTCTGGAATATTTTTTATGTTACGTATAATATTCGACCATAATTCTTAGAAGTTGATCGATTATTACTACAGGTTTTACGTCAGTTCGATAAATAATGCAATCTAATCAAGGAGTTAAAGTACATACATTAATCGAGGTATGATATCGGATATAAGAAGACAAAACAAGGTTCGTCTGCAAGATATTGTAAGATGTGAGAAATAATTATTTAAAATTCACATAAAGGCGAATGAACTCCATTCAGTCAATTCCAAAGTCGAATTCAAATAGCTACCCACTAACGACCACTTCGAACGTCTACTTCACATCGTTACTACCTACATGGTCATATTCTCTGAGTGCTTAGGATAATTTTGCCTTTGTGCATATTTGAGAATCAGTAAAAGTATAAAATGATCTAAATGATGGAATACGATATTATGCTTCAGAACAAATAAGTGACGTTGGTCAAGCTGGCAGGCTACCTCAAGCTGGAATGGGACTGGGCTAAACACACCCGTCGCATATCAGAAAACCAAGCAAATAGTATGTGGTGTCCCAAAAAACCGTCAATATGTATCGAAAATCCGCCATCTAGTTTAGTTTCTTACACAATTTGATAGCAATAAAAGTTGCATAATCACTCTCTTCGTTGTGAGTCCAACTAGGGAGCTGTACTCACTCCCAGGAGAGACATAGCCCATCAAATATGGAAGAGAAGAAAGCGGAGGCGCGCCTTATTTTAGTAAATGGACAGGCTTATGGTAATTTAATAATAATACCTAATCTATGTTACCTGTTATAAGTTTACAGTCTATCTGTGAAGTGTCTCTCGTAGTCACAATAGATTACATAAGCTTGAATTATTCATCATCGTATATTACAGAATTCGTGACAGCTGGAAACGAAAACAACAGATGATATTCACATTGGCAAGATATTTGCAACTTCTTCATTCATGACCTTATCAACATTTTCGATAGTTGATTGATAACTGCATCAATATAATACCGTTGCTTCAAGGCTTTCGAGGTATCTTTTTGAAAACCTGTTCGCATTCAATCTGCATGATGACTAATTCTTTGATTAATTACAATAAAAATACCGGCAGTACTTTACTATGTTTCTATAAAAGAATTTAATTTTCTGCTTCTAAAGATCACTGATGTATTTCTAGTATTTATGTTTTTTTCTATATTCTGTTATTATTTGTGACTAGCTTTAGCTTTGATCACGTCCGCGTGTCATTCGAGAATACGATATTTACACATAAATACGTGATGCACGGTTTTCCTTATATGAGCCGATTTACCTTAAACCTCAGAACCTACAAACATTCGTTACGATTTATAATATGAGTAAAGGGTGTGAAATAGTTACCTTGTAGCTATTCTCTAACCCCAGGAGAGGTGTCAGTCAAATATTTGTAGGGCAAACGTCAAGGGCCTCTGAAAGGGTCCGTCCTCTATTCTAGTTCACAAGCACTTAGAGTAAATATGTGACCTTATTTGGTGTTACTGTGCGAAATTTGATCCTACTTATCGCAGAAGTTAGCAGCATTGAATAGAATAAATATTTTATTTCGAGAATTGTAAGCCTAAACCTAAATATTAGACTGCTTAATCGATTGGTATACATTTATCTATACAAATAAATAAGGTTAAAGGTGTCTGTTTGTAATGTTAAAATAACAGTTTTTTATCAAATGCATACGAAGGTATATACAGTAATTATAACGAAAACATATTAAAAAAAAAATTGGCTGTCTATTTTGGGTCAACTCCTAAACGGCTGGGCCCATCTTGACGGAACTTTCACTGGTAGATGATATAATAAGGAGTAATTTAGGCTCCTTTAATTTTGTGATAATAAATAGGGTACCTAAATTCCGCGCGTAACAATTCGCGGGCTCAGCTATACTGGGCTAATCATATACTTAAATGTAAAGGGAGTCTCTCAATGAGAGATTGAACGGTTCATAATATATTTGACTTGCACTTGTTACACGGTTACTTCGGTGAACATTTACAGAGATTGTAACCTGTCATCATACAAAGCGATTCAATTGCTCGATGCCCCTTCATTGTTACGACCAATTGAATCAACATTGTTCCTCTTGCGTTATCCATTCGTGAATGAGTTACTTTTTCCTATACCACTTGTAATAAATTAACTGACCCGAAATAAATTTCAATTTATTAGACAGTGAAGATTTAATGTGGCATGTGTCAACGATTATTTGGGTTATTGATAAGATTGAATGTGAGATTCATCCGCCATCTTTATCACTGTCATCATCCATTTTTATTTATAATGTGTATTTATTGAATTTGTCCTTGCTATAATTACTCGACATTGCTATAAATACCGCATGTCGCAGGTGCAGGCATTCCTCATCTTATTCCATCAAAATATCATCATTTCGTAAAAAAAGAAGAAGATTGAATGTCATATCATTAATTATTAAATGCACTGATTAAATATTTTTCGAGAGAAACCAGGCACTAAATATACATATTTGAAATAACATCAACTTTGGTGAAGACGATGACAGCTACATAACTAGAAAAAAATAACTGACAATTTAGATGTCTTCTGGATATTGACCCAGCAGATAATCAAGGAACGTCACAAAGTACTGTAAATGTTAGTTTTATTTATAACTAGCTGTGCCCGCGACTTCGCCCGCGTGGACTTTAGGGATATTACCCGGAAATATGGGTATTATGTTTTTCCCGCGGAACCCTAATGCTTTTTCTAAAATTAAAGTGGCCTAAGTGAACGCCTTGGAACGTCAGCTATCTGTCAGTGAAAGTCCCATTGAAATCGGTTCAGCCGTTTAGAAGTTTACCTCAAACAAACAGACAGACAGACAGACAAAAAATTTTAAAATTGCGTTTTCGTTGTAGGTATCGTATTGTAGGTATACTTTCATACGCATTTGGTAAAAAAGTGTTATTTTGATATTACAAACAGACACTCCAATTTTATTTATTTGTATGTATGTATGTATGTATAGATCATCTTCCTCTAGTGTTTTGTCTTACATAATTAAGAATGCAATCCGTAAGGTAATTCATCTTTTCTATCCAAATAGGACAAACTGTAAATATTGTTGACAAAACCATTTGTAATTTATCGTAGTGATTGTCTGTGAATAATTTCACGCCACAGATAATGTGTCATTTAGCAATGACTGTCTAACTACGAGCATAGGTCGCCACTGTTGTTGCGTGGGAAAACAGCCCAATTGTGGCAGTACGCATGTATTGTGTTAATAAAAACTATACCAGGCAATGCGTTAAAGAAGAAGTAATCTTTATTTATCAAAGACAAAAGAAAACATGTTACGATTTAGATAGATACTCATTTAGATGTTCTTGAGTGCGTACGTGAGCTTAAAGTCTTAGTCCAAAGATTTAACTTCCAAAAACAAGCACAATGTAGACATAATGAGCACATCCGTTATTTAAACAGACGACTGTAATGATCTAATGGAAACTACCTACACAAACATTTTAAAAGAAGTCATTCTAATACAGTACATTTAGTTCACCGTTATTTATTTCCCCATTATTGCAGTTGGCAGAACTGTATAATTTATAGGTGGTGAAAAATTATATTCCAAATATTCGTTGTAACGTTAATTACACGTTCCAAGTAACAGACGATGTAATAAATTTTAACATAGTCACAAATCGTGACGTTGTATTATTTTGAATGCCAATTTCACTTTCCTAAAATGATTTACAGTTACTTGGCAAATGTAAACAATTTGCAATATCATCTAATTACTCTTAGCTATCGGACCAAGTTGTATTATGTATTTCATAATGTACTTTGCATTAACTTCGTAATTATATTTACATAATTTTCTATTGTTTTAACATGGCTGGGCTATTTCTGCTAAGATCTAAGAAATTTTGTTTAGAGTTTTTAATTATGTCATGATTTTAGGGCACATCGTGCGATTAGGTTGATTTTGGAGAGAGTTTCATACACTGGTATTATTAACACATAAAGTTACGAACTATTCATGTTTAACTACTTTTGTACCAAAACGGGGAACGCATATCAGAACTTTTTCAACTTAAAGGCTCTTATGATGAGTCACTATTCTTAAGCATTTTCTGACCACAATTTCATCCCTTTGAAATACCAATATGGTGAATCAGGATGACAGGTAAGATATACTTAAAATTGTTTGAGAATGCAATGTTTTATTTTGTGTACTTATTATATTAACCGAACCTAATATAGTAACTGAGCCGTCTGGTGATTCATTAGAAAATATATATGCGGAATCGATAGAGGATATTGAATCACAAACACTTCATTGCTCTTTTTTGTTCAGTCGTAGAAAGTGCACGCCGAGAATCGAGTAATAAAAAGACAATGGCACATCATTCGAGAGTCTGTGGTTTAATTGTGATGAAGAAATTGATCTACGCGTACGACGATAATTGCACATTGCAGATACGTCAAAGGATTGGCAAATGAAAACCGCTTTCTTTTCAAGCTTAACAAAGATCTAGGGGACAATTGCTATGCCAATCTTTTGAGAAGCATCTGCGTCCTTTAAACATGTAATAATTGGAATAATGATCAAAGTGCTGGGTAGAGGCAAGCTGCGATTGGTTATGGTCACTGTGCACATTATTGTGTGTGCACAGTGACCATCTGGCAAAACTGGTTCTCTTCCTTTTGATTTAACATCAGCTGGTGTTTTCTGCAAATCTGAAATGGCGTGACGACTATGAAAGAGTACTCACTCTTTGCTATATAATATTTTAAAGATGTATGAGTTTTAGAATTGTACATATCCATAATAACAGTCCATGTTTAAATCAACGCTTGGTCATGCTGATATAATCCCGTATATTAATGCGGTCATAAAATAGGAACAGGGACGTGCGATACTGCTCTACCTGTGTTTTATTCTCGGCTCCTATATTCCAGTTCCATTGTTCGAGACGTAACTGACCCACGTACGCGAGGTTGAGCAGGTAGTTCTACCACTCAAGAGTATAATAAATAAGCTAAGTCAACGTAGATCTTGGTGATAATGCTTGTCAAGTATCTCGGTGTCAATAGTCCATTCATTTACTTACAATATGGGCATTAATGTAGAGCGTGAACATAATACAATGAACAATAGAGATTAAACATTTGGATTCGGTGCAGGCAACAGTATTGTGGTGTATTGTATAGGTGTTGAAATTCATTCAGCATCGGCGTGTTTTAACGTGTAGGCTATGCTGCTTCCAATGCACCGGCCGAAGTTGCTCCAAGTCCGGTTATCTAGATAATCTCGATTAATATTTACTTATTACCTCGACTCTAGCTCACTGCTGTTATTAGTCGATGAGCTAATTGGTTTCTAAATTGAATTGGCTGCAACTGTCTCCTGTTGTGAATAAATCACTCGATATTTTTTTGCAGAGGCTTCGTGGAATTCAAACAAAGTGTAGGTATGTATTTTGAAAACACGACTATGTTTTGTGTGTCATCAAGCGTGTTCTCGAAATAAACAAACATGGGTATTTGAGTTATTCTTAGTAACAATTCCGCAATGATTTAGGACTGACAGTTGGGATTAACATTTGGATTGTTGTATTTGTTGTCAGTTTCTTACTTTTCATGTTGTGTGATCCGTGTTTTAGTTTTGTTTTTAACATAGAGATGACATTTATTTTATTTTTAAGTTTGTTTCTTGTGGTTTTATTTAATTATCATCATTTATTTATTTTCTAATCTGTTCCCATCTTCTATTCAACATTTACTAATATAGTTCTTATCTTATCTAATGATAACTTGTTACTGTGTAGGAAGTTCTTTTATCAATTTTAAACGGGTTCAATATATTCTTAGAAGCATGATGCCTCTTCCCTCTATTTCTGCGTGTTAATGGACCCTATAAAAGAATCGCTATTAAATTTAAATATATCGTAACTTACCGTTAATTGGATGACAACGTCCAGTGATCCCAGTACAGAAACAATCAATATGCAACCGCACCGCAAGAGCTCTCGGATACTCGCAGCTGGGCATCCACTTGTTTATTGATTTGCATGCTATCCTCTATAATAAAGATCACTTACACGTTTGCTGTCTAACAACAAAGATACACACACAATCGTCCCATAGAACAGTACGATAGAGTTTCACTTGTCAATAAGTCACATGAATATAGTTAAAGGTAAATAATCACCGTCACTTATTTTGCACTGGCTATTATCAAATGCAGCAAGTAGGCCATACGGTTTCCCTCGAATGGTATTGATTGTAGACGGATTGAATTAAAACAATGGCGTATATAAACACAATGTAATATCGCGAGGCGTGCACAGCGCGTGCCGCCCCGCCCGCGGTCGCCTCCGGACTGACGCGCGGTCGTGTCGAGTAAAGATCGCGTTTGGGTGCGTTCGTGTTGTGCTTGCTGCGTTCAGATGGCCCACTCCTGGCAACAGCAGGGCAAGGTAGCTCGATGGGTAGACTTTTTATTTTAAAACCACTGCATCGCATCTCTATGCTTATGTTAATTTGCATTTACCTACACACATTGTAGCCGTGTAAAGTACCTGATAGTTATTATGTAATTGCTAATTTTAAGTTTAAAGCGGATCATTTAAATTCGCTTCTTTTTCTATATTACTGTAGGTACGGTAAAATGTAGTTGCATAAGTTGAATCTTGCCGTTTTTGCACTCCTTTCTGTGAAAGTTTATTCACCTACCTCGAGATTAAGTGGATCTTCTAAAATGTAAGCAACTGCGTTCAAAAACGGATGACAGACGTGTTGTTGAATAATGATGATCTCTATTGCCAAAATTTGCATCACGAAGACGTATCATAAATAACAAAAATTCATTTCGCGCAAGGCCGTGATCGTTCGTTCGTAAGCTGAATGTCTTTGATGATCCTCGCCAAGTTATATTTAGACAGTTGGTTAACCACGCGCCGGCAATTAAAATGTACATTATTATACCTATTCTGGTGTATAGTTCAATTTTTGTTCTCTGTCATTAGCTGATTGTGATTGCTATTCTCAGGACGCTATTGCTAATGTTCCGTGGGAAGAATTATTCAATTAATATACATCATAAGTCTGCTTTGAGATCATTATCAAATGCTGTAGTAGAGTAATTTTAATTATATGCATTATTAATTTTATTTGCGCTTAATTTAGTAGACTTTATCGGTTAATAGTGTACACATGTATGTAAGGAGATTTTTTATTTAGTCATGGTGATATTTTTTTTTAATTCTGGGAAACTTGTTCTATAAAATTCATGTAGGTACCTAAACAAGCTTTTGCAAAATTAGGCGATTTTATACAAAAAAAAACACTAAATTGGATTTGGTTAAATGTAAATAGCATTCGAACTCAATTCTATTTACATGGATACACCCTTTGTAACCGTAGATAAGGTAGACCCTTGGCCAGCTATCATCTACCTGTATTCTCTAAACTCAAGTTCTACAGAATTCAAAGATGGGATTCGTAAATTGGTTTTGGCGCCAGACACGCGGACGGTCGTTCACATTAAACATTCGTGTCAAAGCCCTTTTTTAGGCGCCAGCGGCGGGCGCCGAATACCGAGCCTTGGAATAAATGATACTGAAAACAGTATCGCTGAAATTTATTCCGTGGCCTTATTTAAATTTTGATGACAAATAATATTAAATAACAGATATGCACATTAAAAATATGTTGTTTTTGGTGTTCACCAATGACATAAATGTAATGTGTTAAAAAAATAGTTACGTAGGTACCTACTTTATGTATGGTGCGGATTTTTTTTCAAAAGTTACGTTTTCATGCACATCTCCAAAAAATATTATTTTATTTTATTTATATTTTCCATTTTAAAAGTAAGTTAAAGTCTAAAAGACTCGGTCGGATAATCATGCTATTCATTTTGCCAATTTTGTCACGCAAAGCTTGAAGCAACCATACAATGAGAATACATACACACCACGTAACAGCTTTGAGGATAAATTAAATATTTAGCAACGTTAAGAACAAGATGGAAAACTCCTCTAGAGATCCTCTCATGGGGACCTACATCAGCGTCTATTTAATCCATCTAATCTTAAATCTACGCGTGGCAAGTTTTTTTTTATAATTAGGATAAGTAGGTATATATTCATCTATCTTCAAACTATACTTATACAACTAAACTGCTTATTTATATCGTTTACCATTATAATCAGCTTTAACAGTAGGTACTATCAACTAGATACAGCTCATACTTAACATAATTACAATTTTAAAAGCATTTACATTGTTTTGTGGCAGTCCTCGACCTTTATTACGAGACCCTACCCGCGGAAGATATGTGTTATGACAATAAGAGGTATTCTAAAGGTGGTCTCACATTAACAAAGGTGAAACGTTGAGATAAACGAATTTGTTTCCCTAAACGGTAAAAAATCGTCCATTAGTTGATTCGGGGACAAAAACCGCTCGAGCCGTTGTAGGCTTCTAGGTTACGTCTGAAATATTACCGCCATTTGTCTTTACGACCTTCAGCTGAAATGTCTGAAAGTGGATTTACATTGTAAAAAAAGTGCTCTCGACGTATTTTATTTAATTTCATTTTGTTCTAAGTACGACTATGTCTTAAACGTAGAATACCTCATTCACTTCTTAATGGTTCTTAAATGTTGCATGTTATATGAGAAATATTTTATTATCGTTCTGAATAAGATTTTTGATGTGTTAAGTTTTCCCTAAAATTTGACGCAGCACAGCTCTGAAGTCGGATGATACTACTAAATTCTTTTTGATATAAATTTAAAACATTATCAGCAGAAGGTACACGCGTTTTAACCGACCATGCCTAACCTAACCACATACATGTTTTAATTTTGTGGTAGAAAACAAAAATTGAGTTGTTAATCTGGCTTCTTAAAATGATGTCATTAATACATGACGAAATTGCAGGCTTGTTACAGGCATTTTGAATCATTGTAGGTGCATTCTATTTGGATAAGATACCATATTATATGGCTACTTATAAGAGAATGACTATTGTCCTTGTAGTTGCCTAATGGCGATATAATTTATCACAATCAAAATAGAGCTTCGCTCGATCGTGGGATGTTCAAACTAAAATAGCCATGGATAAACGGGCCATTCAATTTCTCCATGGGAAAAGTGTGGAGCAATCCATGACATTGATATATGACGACTATACGATATGCTTAGAAAGAGACAGTTGATAAAATTGTGTACATGTTCTAATCTTAGATTTTAGTTTCACTGAACATACAACCGAAGAATTTATAGTAAGTTATAATCGATTTACAGTGGTATTGTAGGACAATGGTTCTGAATATGACATGCTTTATAACTGTATTCAAATTTCTCCCCATGTGCGGCAACCTCAAGATGAACATGAGGGTAGTTTTTTTTATTATATGTACCCACCCTCGTTTTAGAAGATAAACAATGAACACATACTCAGGATGTGACGTCATGAAAGTTTCATTGCCATTAACAATGAATAGCATGTTTCTCTGTGTGTATAATTTTCGTTTTAGCTTTAATATCCGGATAGGGGGAGCATGAAATATCCCCTCGTTATGGTTATGTGATGCGAAGGGTATCATCCCTTAGTGCTCCATAAGTCAAGCGGCACGTTTCGGTAAACTATGGCCGGCTTATTGACTTTCATTAGGTGGGGTGAAGAAAGTTAGATGAGGTTAAGTTTTTTATGAATATACTTCCCAAAGTGGAAAGTTTCATAGTTTCATAACTTTCAGGTCCTATTCACACGGGAATGGATGTACAGTGGTAGTAAATTTGGTATCTGTCGTTTAACGAGAATCCTGTAATCTATCTTAAGCCTTATACCATAAGAAATTGTGTCTATTTTACGAGAACATATAGTTAACATTACCGATTTGTGTTCGGAAGACACGCTTCTTAAATAAACATTTCCTGCCAATAATTACCTTAGGGTTTCACGGCTGTGCCACAAGCCGTCTAACACCCAAGCGTATATATGTCTAATGGGCATAATGCCCTTAATTGAGCATTAGAGGCGAGTAATGGGCACCCAGGTCCTATCTAAAGACCGAGCGTACGGAAACCAGTAATGCAGTTTATGCCGCCGGCGATACTGTAAAATTGGTTTTGAATCACGCTAAAACCTTCGTGCAAGAGTTATATTTCTGCAATTGTAACAAAAAACGTGAGGTAGAACGATTTAGAATCCAAATGTGATGCAATATCATGGTTTTGTAAACGGCGTTAGAAAAAAGGTCTATGAAAAGAGTTTACGTAAAATATACTTTTATTGTCTGTATTCCACAAGGAAGGTTTTGGACTCACTCGGCTCTTAAAAAGTTGTCAATTATCTATGAAGGCGAGTATGAGTTTGAGACCCACAAATAACAAATTTAAACGAATACTTCATATAAATAACACTTTTTTAATTTATGAAGTCCATGTTAGTAAAAAAAAAATAGTTATATAGTGCTGTTCCAAGTTGCTTTACTGGTTGTGTATTAGTATACTCGCCATGCGTGGTCCGCATAGTGTCTGTAATTAAACATCACAAATCCAAGTAGTTTCCTATATTAGAATCTATTTACGTTTGTGATAACCCGACTTAACGAAGTACAAGCTCAAAGATAATTATAGACCATTAAAATCCTGCGTCTGGAGGCGCGTCTAAACGCACGCGATCGAATTTTTGCCAATACTAAAATGAGCTGTATTAACTCACATGTAAAGCATATTTTTGAAAAAAAAATATCAATGACGTGAGCGACTTTTCACACATGGTCACGTGAGTTTTACCACAGAAATTCAATCTTTATGTTTTTCTACACAGAGTTCAGTTTAAAAAAAATTCAAGTTAACTCGCTCACCCCTGTGGATGCAAGGAGTAATTACAGTTATAAACTTCGGTTAGCTTCTATATTTATATGTTTATAGCTGCAGAAATGATAGATTATATATTTACCATCTTATGGTAATTTTAATCAATTTATCCAACGATATAGTTTATCTAGAATCAGTAGATAAAACAGAGAATGATTTAATTTGGATGCGGCTAAGAGCAATAAACAATAAAGAAGCTCTCATTGCTTCTAAGCGAACTGAGTTCTACCATTTCCTTTAAACGTAATATGGTACTGCGGCGGGTATAATTTCTCGCATAATGATCCACACATTTAGTTTGAAAAGAGAATGTGACATACTAAAATTAACCCTTAACTGCGTTCTTAACAAGTCAAACATGCACCCTCCACAGACATCTCTACGTGAAGCCATCGCGCTATTAATACCGCGGTCTTTACGACCCTATTATATTAATTTACCTTTTATTGCACCTATTCCGAAACTCATTGTTTTTATAATTACCGCAATAATGTTTTAGGGTTAACGTTTATTATTTGTACGTTATTGGTAGTGAAAGTAGTTCTTTGCGGTCGGCATTTTTTCGAAATTACAAATGCTCGTTGGATTAATTCAGTATAGTGCGATCCAGAGGTAAGTGCAAGTGCATCTAGGCCATTGGCACCTCGTGAGATATATGTGCAATTAAATGTGCTCGGTTATTAAGTGCACGTATTAGGTATAATACTCGATAAGGTGATAGACAGTTATGAAGCTATTCCTGAAATTACCGGTCTGCTATATGCCATTAAGGAGTGTATTAATTCTGTTCTACTATCATATATACCTAGGTGTGAAAGGCTGTTTGACTTAAGCGACACTTTATAGGTATACAGGGTATATATATATGGGTATACAGGTATACTAGGTATATAAGTATATACCTACATATTTGGAATCAGCGATTTTTTTTTGCGTCGAAGTCAAAGTCAAAGTCAAAGTCAAATCATTTATTCTGTATAGGCCTATGGGGGCACTTACAAATTGTCAAGAATGAGTATGCTCTCCTGTAAAGTTAAAAAATGTCGCTTAGGTCTAATAGCCTTTCACCCCTCGATATGTTAACCATTGTCTAATGACAATTATCTAATGATATATCTCTTTTATCAGCCATTGACAACAGAGCATGAGAAGATGGTCGCATGCCATAAACTTTACAAACGGTTGCTTAACTTAATCAAGTACTTCCTCACAATACTTAAGAAGTTGTATGTAAATTTTGTTGTACATTGTATCTTTATTAGGCATAACGCTGAAAGGTGAGTGGATGCAGGAAATAAGGTATATCCGGAAGCTGAGCGCGGGCATGGAGATAACTATGATAAAGTCGAAAAAGTAGTTGCTTTTTCCCATTTCCCTAATGCAGATATATTTTCTATACGACTGTACTGTCTAGTGGATTTCCTTAAAATATATATGAAATTTGAATGCATTCGTATTATAATTCATAAGAATACGAGTATATAAACAAATTCAATTATGAATTTTAGTAAATAAATTTTGAGTCTTGAAACATTTTGTATGGAAAATTTGTAGGTACAAGAGACATTATTCAGTGCCAGATAATAATGTAGCCTACATTTATCATAAACTGCAAAATCATTAGTTTTATAAGATTTCACCTCATGAAAATTCATGTTCCTGAATATTCAGGGACCTAAAATATCAGTAGGTAAGCAAAACATTAATACTTGTCGCCAAACCCCGGCTCGCACCTCTGGGTTTATGTGCAAATCTCATTTTCATCCGAGATTACCACTTGCTATGCTTGCTAAACGGTGAAGGAAAACATCATGAGGAAACCTGCACGTCCATAGAAAAAGGCGTGTGAAGTTCACCAACCCGCACTGGGCCAGCGTGGTGGACAACAGCCCAAAAATCTCCCTCGTATTGAGGGAGAATGTGCCCGGTATAATGGCAACAGGCACGCACCCTATATTGGGATTACTCTTACATTGGGACCAAAAATACAATCACGGAGTGTGGGCGCACTGCAGTGCACCTCTGCCTACACAATTCGAGGAATATAGGCGTGATGATGTATTATTGTCCCCAAAGTGTTTAAATGTACCTATTAAAAATTACTGCTCCAATTAATCAAAGGTTTCCTATTTAACTATTGCATAGAATTGGTCCTATCCACCTGTGCCGGAGGGTAGCGGCGCGGCCATTTGTCAATAATAATGTAACGAGAAGGTTATTTGTTAGGGGAGCGGGGAATCGATATGTATGTACTTCAAACCGACAAAATGTTATTGGAAAAGGATACGTAAATAGGTGGTTTATGCATATTGGACGACGATTTGGTTAGTAGTGGTGCCAGTGTAGCCGTTAGGATCAGATGGCGAGTTCGATTCACGTAAGAATTCGTTCGACACTTTTGACTTTGTAAGCAAACCTTTATTAAATGTTTTGAGTATAAAGTGTCTTCATGGTAAATAAATGCTCCTCTCTTCGAGTGTACTAAAGTACCATGTTAAGTTAGGTAGGGTCCATATTCATATGTCATTTAAGTACATATATAAAAATTGTGTTTGATACTCAAAGCCCAAATGGTATTAGAGACAAATGTTATTCTACTACTACAGCCCTTTTAACGTCCCACTGCTGGGCACGGGCCTCCCCTCAATGCGAGGGGGATTCGGGCCATAGTCCACCACGCTGGCCCGGTGCGGGTTGGCAGACTTCACACATCTAACGAGAACTCGTCAGGTTCCCTCAGACGTGCAAACGTGCCTTACGATGTTTTCCTTCACCGTTTCATAGCAAGTGATAATCCAGGATGAAAATGAGATTCGCACATATATCCCAGAGGTGCGAGCAGGGGTTTGAACCTGCACACTTTGATTTGCAAGGCGTGCGTTCGACCACTCGGCTACCACTGCTTACTTACCATATTACAGTCGCGTTCATAAGTACACTAGCAATCTTAACCAATAATATGCCGTTTGTTCACTGCAATAAAAATCTTTATTTTGCATCTGCACTTATGAACGTTGATTGCACCTAAAACTGAATTAGTAATGGGTACTGAAAGCATAACATACACATTTTGTATTGAGCAACGAATATAAAGTGCTGAAAATGTTCGAGACATTTCCTTATTTGCGTCGACAAACGGGATTTGTTTATGTAAATCCGTTATTTCGTTCAGTCCAGGCGGGGCGTTATGTTACGCGGGGTAGAGGCCCCTTTTGTTTTTAAATTGGTTACCATAGCGATATGGAACTTGGCCCCTGTTCAATTCAAGACTTCATTATGAACGCTTTCATAAATACTTCATCATCAATACAGGTATTCCACGAAAGGGTAGGTAAACTTCCCCGATGTATTTTGTAATAAGGGGCGACCATATTGCCGTTATATTGGTCACTTTCTCTCTCAATACGAGGGTGATTCGGGCCATAGTCCACCACGCTGGCCCAGTTGGTGAACTTCTCACGACTTTTATAGACGTGAAGGTTTCCTAACGATTTTTACAAATCCGAAAATCTTAGAGGTGCACGCACTGTGTTGAACCTGCACATCTTAAGCTCAAGGCAAACGTTCTACCAGCTAGTCTAACGTACACTTGCAGTATTATTTGCAATTACACTGAACGATATTCTTACAGTCAATACTTATTTAAAACGTTAGTAATTGTATTACAAAACTTAAATTGCTTAGTTTTGCCATTGTATGGTTCTAAAGATGTATTGAAAATTTAATTTACGCATCTGTCTCTACGAATTCACTCAAATCTAACTTAAAATTTATATTCGTGTTATTCTATTGCCTCGTTTCAAACTTTTCCCTAGTTACTTTTAATTAGCCCTAGAGACCGCGGATCTCAGGCCAGTGATACTGGACGTAAACTTGTTTTAATTTAATCTTAGAAATGGGAGTTCTGAGCCACGTGATTATGTAATTAAGAAAATTATGATGATACAAATTTGTTTCCCGGCAGGTCGTGTGTGGCGTCAGCTTAATCTGTATGAAAGTAATGCTAAGCGGGGTGACCATGAAGGATATGCCATATGAATAGAGTTGCATCAGTTTCAAAATTTTTGAACTTATTGAACCTCATTCCGGATGTATTCGTCCTATCACAATAGAAATGCAATTGAATTAATTGTGCGTGAATTTGCTATGTTTTTAGATTATCAACCGAGTCCATAAACGTTTTTATTTTTTTTACTTTTCCTACTTTCTACTTTTTTTTACTACCCTAGTGTCCCACCCTTGGTCAAAGGCCCTCCTACTCTACTCGGAGTTTTCTTTCTACTCTTTTACACACTTCTCTGTCCTAGGGAACCTCCGACCACGTTTTAAATGTATATGATGTAAAATAAACGATACTACTGTTTACTATGTAACATTTTCTGACTCTACTTTCAGTGATTCTAACATTGCTAACACTAAAGATTGTGTAAATAGTTTACTTAACGCACGTAGTCGAGAAAAGCTAATGTCGACATTCCCTAACTATGCGTTACGGAAGATACTCTATACATACTCATGGTCACTCTACATTCAGCCACTGTGGGTGGCCTACCTACATCGGCGATATTAGATACTGTAACGGACGTTTGGAAGCGTAGAAATAATTCAATATCATGCTTTAATAATGTATGTCACTGAGCCCTTGAACGGATTTTGAAACCACATTATTTTTAAAAAGTGTAGGTACATGAATTTTAAGATTTACAAATAGCAACCGTAATGTTTCAAAAAATTTAAAAAAACTTGGGCCGAAAATGGACTCATTGATGTCGCGGACATAGACAACTTAAAGTACGTAAACGTCTTCATCTTTTTTACGAAATGAGTGAAATCTATACATATACAAATAAATAAAATTGGAGTGTCTGTTTGTAATATCAAAATAACACTTTTTTACCAAATGCGTATGAAAGTATATACGATACCTATAACGAAAAAGCAATTCTAAATTTTTTTGTCTGTCTGTCTGTTTGTTTGAGGTAAACTTCTAAACGGCTGAACCGATTTCAATGGGACTTCCACTGACAGATAGCTGACGTTCCAAGGCGTAACTTAGGCTACTTTAATTTTAGAAAAAGCATTAGGGTTCCGCGGGAAAAACATAATACCCATATTTTCGGGTAATCTCCCTAAAGTCCACGCGGGCGAAGTCGCGGGCACAGCTAGTTATAAATAAATATGGATGATGACAGTGATAAAGATGGCGGATGAATCCACGTAAACGTCAGAGTCACGCAAACATCCATCTTAAAATTGGACGTCTAGAACCATCAAATTAATATGAAATGCTCTGTCTGTGATTATATGATCGTAGAGTGTGCATAACTCTGTAAAAGTTTTTGGGTTCTAGTAATTTAACCTACTTTGTGAGAAAACGTAAAAGCAGGCATAAAGGCGTCGGGGAAATTACAATAAATGGATGTCTACGGATAATAAAAGTCAAGTTAAGCCTTCGAAAGAATGAGGACGGATTCTGATTTCTAACTCGTGCTGCTATCGAAAAATAAACTTACATAACTACATCAGTATAAGATTTTCATGGGATAGTATCCGTAGCAAAAATCATATTTTGGATGTAAATAAAATTTGTTTAAGTTTTCATGTAGAATATTTTGTTGTATTTTGAAATTTTAGTCCTTCTATGTAAGTTTTCGGGCTAAAAGTGTGCTATAATGCCAATTTATATAGATTGTAAACCTTCTATAATTCTGAGGGTAAGTTATTCATGAATCACTTATAATGTCTTAAATAGAAACCATTATAGGCTTATCTGTATTCTTTGTTTTTCATTGACACAGACCCTGAAACCAAATTGAAACCCATACAAAGTGTAACATTTTTATGAAAGTCAACTTATATGCTTACTAGTCAAAAAATATACATGTTTAATGCCTTATATACATAACACGTTTTACTCGTTCGCATAATTCATTGACCTAATGTACATGTTCTTCATAAAATACGTACTTCAGAAATGAAACTTTTATCCACGATGAAAGTAACCAGTTTCAAATAACTGACTTGACATCTATCCAGTACACGTTTCAGTTTTTACGGCCGAGTGGAATATAAATCAACAATATGAAATTTTCAACGGTGCGGTCCGCTCCATAATTTCTCCTTTTCGCTGGAGAAAAACTTTTTACTTATTATTGCCGAGGCCGACATCTGTTAACCTGGTTTTTTGAACTCAATATAGGTAAATGGGTCACGTTTAGTGCCTTATTACGTTAAAGCCCTTGGCCAACAGGGACCTCTAATTTTTGCCAATACTTAGGTATTGGCAAAAATTAGACTAACTCAGTCTTAATATCCATAAAGATTGAATTCTGTGGATAAAGCCAAACGACTACGCGTTAAAATTCGCTCGCGCCATCATTGGCATTTCGTCTAAAACTGAGCTTTTTCTATGTGTCAATACAGTTTGTTTTGGTATTGGCAAATGATTGGTTGCGCGAATTTTGACGCGCTTGTAAACTCAGGGCTGTAAATCGAGCTAGCTAGGCTATAGAAGAAATCCGTCACATGCTTCAAAGCGCCATAAATGCCCTATTTCGTTTAAATAGGTCGTATGCAATAAAATATGTTAGATTACTCTGAAATGAGAAGCTTTGCCCTTTAACTTAATGGGATATGTCATTTGCTCAAAGTTTGTGCACCTTTATATTCAAACATATGTTGCGTTGTAAGGATTTAAATAGACTTAAGATAATTTGAAATATCTTCTAAAGGTAGATCATATAGCAGTAGTCAAAATCCCGAGTTATTTTCCTATCTGCCTTCGTTAGCCATTCATATCTATTTATCTCAAGCATTTAGTTAAAGAAAAATCGCTCACCTTCGAAAATTGAAAATTTCCAAAATTATAAATCATTGATCCATAATACAAGAAACCTTCAAGACCGAACCTTTTTAGTCAAGGGTTTGTTTTTTTAACCGACTTCCAAAAAGGAGGAGGTTCTCAATTCGGTCGGTATGTTTTATTTTTTATGTATGTACTCCGATTACGCTGCGAGTTATGATCCGATTTACGTGATTCTTTTTTTGTTTGATGCGGAATAGATGCCATTTTGGTCCTATAAAAAATTAAAATTGTATGGCCAAGCAGTTTTCATTTTATGAACATTTTTATGTTTATTATGATCATTATTTACGTGGATGATGTAGTTGTATACGGCTTTTTAAGAAGTTTTCATTTAGGTTGATTATTAGTTTTGGTTTAATACGGATTGTTAACAAATACTGGGGGGGGGGGATGATTTTTTTTGGCTGTAAATATTTAATTTTTTATGGTTGTTATGAGGTGATAATAATTGCATATTTTCATCGATTATTGACACAAAAAAGCGTGAAAAAAATTTTTTTTTAACAAAAAACAAAAACCGAAAAAAGCTAGAAATAACCTTATAATTCATTACATTTGAAGTCGGTGTCAATTCATGTATGTATTTATGTATGTGTGTATTAAAAAATTATTATAGTTAGACAAATAAAAAGTACATACCCTTGAATATCGGCAAGATTGTTTCCAATGGTACATTCGCCATCGCAATGTGATCCACCGTAACTTTATTACCGTCCTTGTATCAGCGAAGGCAAACTCGCCTTGAAAAGTAATTGCTTCGGATGCATCAAATTGCTTACATTTTGTTACTCTCACAATAAAAGGGCTTCCAACTACCCGTAAACTAGGGTTTATTACTTCATTAGCTTGTTTAAGAGATTACAAGAACTGTTGTGAAAATAAAATATGTTGGGTTTAAAATAAATTTTGAGACTGATGATTGACTCTATGCGGTTTGCGAAATAGATTCGTAGTTTTACGTACGTTTATATTTTAAAATTATAATAGTTAAATTTATATGTGCTTTTGTTAAATATAATGTTAAGGAAACATCGTGGGGAAACTTGCACGTCTGAGGAAACTTGACTAGTTCTCGATGTATATGTGGAGACTGCTAACCCACACCGGGCCGGCGTGGTGGACTATGGCCTACATGCCCCTCGCATTGACGGGAGGCCCGTGCCCGGCATCGGGACGTTAAAAGGGCTTAGTAAGTAAGTAAGCAAGTATAATGATAAGTTGTTAAAACCTTTGCAGCTAGACCTCCCTATGTAATAACAAATATACCCTACGTATTCTCTTGTATAGTCCAAAATTTATATCGATCATTGCTCTTACATTTGTTAGAGTTAGGAGTTAACATAACTTGGACGGTCTGTAAGCAATTTGAAAGTCAGGAGTTTTGAGATGGGCAACGCAAAAGTGCAACGTAGCGGATACGAAACTTCGTAGAGCACCACATGTCACGAATGCTATTCCGAAAGTTATAAGCAAGAATAACATCAGACAAACAACTAAACTAAGCAATATTTTTTTGTTACAATAAAAAACTTGTTGTCTGCAATGTGTAATGGATAGTGGGATAGCGTGGGTACTCTTTTTCATAGAAATAATAATTTATCTACAAATTTATAATTTATATTTATAAATGTAGATCAGACAATAAGGCAAAAAATAACACCATAGTCTTCCAAATTTACAGAACGTTATAATTACAAGCTTTATATTAGCTTGCAACGTACGTATGTCCGGGTGGAATCTTGCAACTGAATTTTAAATCAGTTATCTTTAACCGATTGAGCTGAAGTTTGGTATACACGCATACGCATACATGCTTAGCTATGTGACGTCACGTCTAATTCCAATATGGCGGATCATCCAAGATGGCGGAATAGTTATCTTTTCAGCACTACCACAGTATGGGTATCAAATCAAAGGGCTTTGTGAGGAGAACACGAAAACTAAGGGCAATTAGATAAAATCTTGTTTTTAAAAAGTTGCTTTTAGCATTTACGGTTAGCACACTTAAATTTGTACACGAAATATGCCTTTATTGCAGTTTGTTTGTATTTTATATAAGTTTCATGGATGGAATATTCTGCCCTATTACAATTACTATACAAATATTTTAAGGAATATATGTTGGTACTTTATAATGCTACTGAAAGTCGTTTTATCAATTTGCCTCATGAGAATCCTCGCTTTTAGGTTCTGTAGTAAAACTGAAAACCGTTGTAAGCAACTTATTATCTCAGTTCTTGCAAGCAAACAAGACCATATTATCTTTATTTACATGGGTTCAAAAGTGACTGTACTTCTCTAGGGCATTTGGTCCAAGAGCTGGATCGTACGTCGAACTCTGAAGGGCGAAAGGGTGAAAGGCCGAGGGCGCAGACAGGCGTAATGACCCAGTATTTGCAAGTTATCAAATTCAATCTTATACCGATAAGCAACTTCAAACGAATTTGTTAACATACTTAATATATTATGTGTTTTAAGATATTAAAATTGAGACTTAAACTTTTTGCGGGCAAATGGCCAAGAACTTACCTCGTAGGATTAAGATAATAATAAAAAAAATCGTCTCCTGTCAAACATTTAATTGGCTGATTATCTGTTACAAGTAATTTCAATCTTGATTGTATGATCTTATTTTACCTTACTAAGTTACTTATAGATGCAGTATAAAAATTAATAATATACAGGTTGTTCCAGAAGTCCGAAATAATACTTTGACATTTGCATGTGTATCGAGTATGCAACTGGTACAAACTATGATAGTTACGAGTAGGTACGTATAAACTGTCTTCACTAAGCATCCACATATGAGCTACCGTATATGTGTATACTGCTACCCAATGTATTATTTCGGACTTCTGATACACCCTGTATAATCACATGACTCGTGTGACAAGAGTAGGTATTTCCCGCAGTAGTATTTTGTTCTATGAGAAAGTGAAGAGAGTAGGAGGAAGGAAGGAGGGAAGGAATGTAGGGAATGGGAGCCTTAAAAAAGTTTCCAAAGATTTTTTTGATTTGAAACATCTAATGGCGCGCTTGGCGACTGAGAGCAACTGTTGATGCCGTGGTGCGAATACTTCGAGCAGCTCTGTGGCTCCTCGGTTCTTTCCGCCGCTTAGACTCCGCCCACCAGCTGACTCCGCTCACTCGTCGCTACGACGCTTCTCTCTCTACTCTAAATAACATAATGTTTCACATCTGCCAGGCGTCCCGCGACGGCTACTTTTTTTTACATTTTATGTCACAGTAGGTAAGTACTTTAGTTGTCAAAAATAATGATCAAAGATATAACCATTACATGTAAATAAAAACGTATATATTATTCCGTACACTAGTAACTTGACGCCGTTGGTCATTTAAAACATGTAGGTAATTAAGATATTCTTAGAGATGAAAGTATTTTAATTAAATGCGCGCACGCAGCAGCCGGCGGATGGCGGTGCGCGGACGCACGTTGTGCTGCTACCGGTGCCAGTGCCGTTTATGGGCTTGTCAGATGTGCCACAAAAACAGTATTTTCTTAATTACTAACTTTATTGAGATACAAAATATTAAAATAAACATTGCAGGTGAAAATACACATTTACTCGGTAAACGGGTGTGCGAACGAAATAAGCAGAATTTGAGCACGAAACGTGGAACTATATTAACTGTAAATTGAAATAAGCTTTTTATATTTTGTTCTTTGTTATTATTTTATAACTACGATGACGACGACTGCTTGTTTGAATGTAGGCCGCTCGGCTTTGCGGGTTCGATTTCCGCCTGTGGCAAATTTCGTAGATGGCCTTTTCAAAATTTGCCTTGGTCTGGTTATAATTGGGATCATCCCAAGTCTATTATACCTATCGTATTGTACAAGCCTTCCTAAATTTGGGATCATAAGATGAGTAAGTTTGGCGATATTAATTTATAATATTATTGCATCAAATTGCTCTAAAGACAAAAAGGAAAGGTCGCGTTGTTATTATATTATTTTTTTTTTTATCCGGGCCTCCATTCGGCTTTCCGGGACCCGCGTGCTCACCTTTGATGTGGGGGTCAGAGTTCTAAAAATTAGCCTTAAGTTTAATGTGTAAAATATTTTTTCAAGCCTGGTTTATTTTATTAAAATAAATGTAAATATCATTTTTTTTATTAAAAATTGTAAAAGTCTTATATTATGTAAATATGCAGTGTAAAAACGAATGCTCATTGAAAAAGCACTGTCTCTTTTTAATGTGTCTGAGGCGTCAAAAGACGCGCATCAGATTTTTTTCCAATACCAAAACGAACTCTGGATCAATGTATATAAAAATACTAGCTGACCGGGCGAACTTCGTACCGCCTTAGAATGAGTGACATACGAAAGCGCCACCTTCCGGGTCCAATTGTGAATCCTAACCATCCAGGGTGCCACCCAAACGCATACAAAAATAATCATTCAAATCGGTCCAGGAGTTAGCTTACAACGAAAAGTGGCATTGATTTTTATATATATTGATTATAATATATGTACCTACTAAAAGCCACGACCTTAGGCGGTAAAATTCGCTCGCGCCGTCAATGTCATTTCTTTGAATAATGAACTTCTGACGCGTGGCTCTCAACGCCCCAGTGTGCGTGGGGCTTAATAGAGCAATACATACATAGGCCAAGTTGGCCTCCAAAAAGCTGGGTGTGCTCGGTAGGGCGAGGCGGTATTTCACTGCGGCTCAACGCCTGCAACTTTACAAGGCGCAAGTCCGTCCGCACATGGAATACTGCTCTCACCTTTGGGCCGGTGCACCATAGTACCAACTTCTTCCTTTTGACCGCCTGCAACGAAGGGCAGTTCGAATTGTCGATGACAAAAAGCTTACCGATCGGCTAGACCTTCTGGCGTTGCATAGAGATGTAGGCTCTCTCTGCATTTTCTACCGCTTCTATCATGGAGAGTGTTCCGAGGAATTGTTTGGTATTATACCTGCCGCTGCATTCCACCATCGCACGGCTCGCCACAGACTGCTTTACCATCCTCATCATCTGGATGATTGGCGATCCAGTACAGTGCGATTTACCATGAATTTTCTCCCTCGCACCACCAAATTGTGGAATGAACTTCCTGCAGCGGTGTTCCCGGACCGATGTGATAAAGGTATCTTCAAGAAACGAGCATACTCATTCCTTAAAGGCCGGCAACGCACTTGCGATGCCCCTGGTGTTGCAGGTGTCCATGGACGGCGTTGATCACTTACCATCAGGTGAAACGTCTGCTCGTTTGCCTCCCTATCTCATAAAAAACATACAATTTAAAAAATAATATTCGCTGTTACCAACTCAAGATCGTGGCTTAAGTTACAGTTAAGTAATTAACGCTTCTTAATCGCTCGCCCCAGATTATGTTGCGCCGATTCTCGGCTAATATTAATGGCTATTAGTAAACTATGCAGACAGTTGTCTATCTATAAAAAGTAATCGATTTTATTACAAATTTGATTTGATATAGAATAAATAAAACTTTCTTTTTTTATCATGTAATCTAGGTGAATTATTAAGGTTTTTAATTTGTCTGTGACTAGCACAACAAAAGGCTGATGGCAAGGACTAATTTGTTACGCTGATAAAGATGGATGAAGGCAGATACTTTGTTTAGATTCATTAAGTTGCAGCCGGATTCGTACACCATCATTACCCATTTTTTTTTATAATGTACTAGCTGTGCCCGCGACTTCGCCCGTGTGGACTTTAGGGAGATTACCCGGAAATATGGGTATTATGTTTTTCCCGCGGAACCCTAATGCTTTTTCTAAAATTAAAGTAAGTTACGCCCTGGAACGTCAGCTATCTGTCAGTGAAATTGCCATTGAAATCGGTTCAGCCGTTTAGAAGTTTACCTCAAACAAACAGACAGACAGACAGACAAAAAAATTCAAAATTGCGTTTTCGTTATAGGTATCATATATAGTTTCATACGCATTTGGTAAAAAAGTGTTATTTTGATATTACAAACAGACACTCTAATTTTATTTATTTGTAGTATAGTATGTAGTATGTATGTATGTATAGAGTATAGATTAAGTACTTGACATTGGCAGTATACCTGCTTATCGCAGGTGCAGCTATTTCTCATCTTATTCGATGGAAACAAAATTAATTAAATGATGATTTCATTTGATTAATTTCGTAAAAAAAGGAAAAAGAGGATTTTCATTTAGATGTATAAATATACATATAAAATCACTAGCTTATACCCCCGACTTCCTCTGCGCAGACTTCTATTGTTCAGTATCGTTATAAATTATAGCTTATGTGTTATTCTGATGATTAAACAATAATACTGTAAAGTTACATCAAAATCCGTTCAGTAGTTTTTGCGTGAAAGAGTAACAAACATGCACCCATCCTCACAACCTTTAACATTTATACCTACTATTAGTAGGATAGTAGGATTTTTGTGACGAGGATGGGATTGGAGGATGGGACTTCTCATCGCCTTGTAATGTTACTGACCCAATTGTGTATTTCAGTAGAAATCTTATCCTACGTTAACGCAGTCTTTGTCAAGATCGCCTTTGTCCGAAGTTCCGGAGAGTTCGCGAAGTCCCGTTCGACCTCGGACCAAACGTGTCGCGCATACACCGGCTCAAGTTAGACCAGCACGTGTACTTTGGTACAACCAAGTTAACTGAACCTCTCAACACAAGAGTAACAACCTTATTTTGATAGCTGTAGAGTGGTAATTACGATTTGATAGCGATCTGGATACATTTGCCTAGTATATCTCTACCGTTTGGGTAGGATGAATGAATGTCTATTGAATAGAAGCGTAATATGTGTATGACCGAGTGAACTGTGAATAACGTGGTTGAATTGTTAATTGTAAGATAATAAGCATAAGCCCTCGAGCACCTTAGTACCAAAACGAACTCTGTGTCGCAATACATAAAGATTGAATTTCCATGCTAAAAGCCACGCGAATTCACGCGACCACGCGTCAAAAGTCGCTCGCGCTGTCAATGAGATTTTGTTGAAGAATGAGCTTTATATATGAGTTAATACAGTTCGTTTTGGAGTGTTGACACCCCAGTGTGTTCGGAGCTTAATAGTTAACTAAACTCAGTGCATTCCCGTCCTTGTTACAGCCGTAATATATGAGCAAGATGGATATACTTTTAAGTGCTCGCAAATTCAGTTTCGTTGTAGTGTAGTGTAGTGGGAACAGAATCAACATCAACATTTAGGAAATGCAGCGAAAGGTGCTATTGTATAACCTATTGCTTACTTTGGCCATCGTTGATGTACCTATATCTAATTCAATAGTTTTAGTACTTTTAGACTCGTTATTTTACCTACTGTTTTATAATGTATAGACGACTATACATTTTAAAACACTAGGTAAAATCACGTAAAGGACCACCCCTTATATGACTCTACAATACCAAACATTCCTAGATGCAGTGTTCTAAAGTCATCGAGATGATTGTGCAACCTACCCGAGTATTTCTAGAAAGCCATCCTAAAAATACTTTAAAACCACAGAAAACGCAATTTTTTGTTTCTGTAATTTTGGGGCCGTAGATTTTATATCAAACTTATAATTCCAATTAATTCTATTTGTAAATCAGTAGGAAGTAAGTTGTTAAGCCGTCGTTTTTAGGGTTCCGTACCCAAAGGGTAAAACGGGAACCCTATTACTGAGACTTCGCTGTCCATCCGTCCGTCTGTCACCAGGCCGTATCTCATGAAACGTGATAGCTAGAGAGTTGAATTTTTCACAGATGATGTATTTCTGCCGCTATAACAACAAATACTAAAATACAGAATAAAATAAATATTTAAGGGGGCTCCCACACAACAAACGTAATTTTTTTGCCGTTTTTATAGAATATGGTACGGAACCCTTTGTGCGCGAGTCCGACTCGCACTTGGCCGGTTTTTATTTTTAACTATAAGTAAGTAAATAGGTACCTAACTTTAATAACAACTGAAACTAGGTGACAATCTTACTTCATTCTTTACATTGTGTGTAATACATAAGTGATTATGTTATGGGGTCCATTGTAATTGGCTGTTTTCCATTTCGACGCGACCTCGCGTGGCTATTTGTTCTGTGGGAATGGGGCGATATATTTACTGAAAGTCTTCTTTAATAGGCAATTGTGGGAAGGTCAAGGACGGAAGCTTCGTTGGATGTAATCTCTAAAATGGATTTCTATTTTTGACGAGTTAGCACGTGACTGGAATACAGTGGGACGCTTTCTTTGTAAGATTAACCTTTGATATTTTTTATGCCTACCGTGATTTTTTTAAATGGAATGTAGGAATCGATATGTTTGTGTTGGTAGATATGAGAAATACTCAAGAAAAAAATAATTAATTTAAAAAAAACTGTTAATTTACGCTTCGGTGCTATTTTTGTAATTTCTTCGGCACCAAAATAGTTTGTGCTGCAATCTATTGCTAGCATCTATTACTATTTAAGGCAGCGCCATCTTTCGGTTTAAAGTATACACTATTTTAAAGAATTGAGTAAAAATTTACATCTTTCGTGGCAGCGCCATCTATTGTGCAATAATTCGTATGTTTTAGTTACTTAACAATTTTGCTTTTCAAGCTAACTATCTAGTACCAAAAAGAACGTGTAGATGTCACCACTGAGCAAAGATTTAAAGGAACGGAGATTCGAATGAACTTTATTGCCCTAGACTTTATATCGTGATGATTACTAACTAAAAAAAAATTCTTAAGTTTTATTAAGCATGTATTTACTGACGATTAGTATTATAAAACTTAAAATATAATGAAAAATACATCATCACGCCTGTATTCCCCGAAGGGATAGGCAGAGGTGCACTGCAGTGCGCCGACACTTCGTTGATGTATTTTGGTCCCAATGTTATAGGGGGCGAGCCTATTGCCATTATACCGGGTACATTCTCCCTCAATACGAGGGAGATTTTTGGGCTATAGTCCACTACGCTGCCTGGCCCGGTGCGGGTTGGTGAACTTCACACGCATTGTAAAACTTATTATCTCAATATTGGTATTTTTATGGTAGTCTTCAACTTCGTCGTTGTTTTTACTTTTATTATCTAGTGAGTAATGAATACTACCAAAATATATCTACCGCGACACAAATTCATTAGATATTAATCTATACTAGTCTATACTGTGGTCTATTCTATAATAATAATATTATAAAGAGGAAAGATTTGTATTTTTCTATGTAACGAATAAACTTAAAAACTCCTGGTCCGATTTCAAAAATTATTTTACCATTTGAAAGCTACATTATTATAGAGTAAAAAAACAAAAACCGAAATCGGTTCACTAACGCCGGAGATATGCTGTAGTCCGGATTGGACCCCCATTTCACCCCCTACATATTTTTTTTAAATATTCCTGAAAGACGTGTTTCTTTATTTTGTATGTTAAATACATATACAAAGTTTCAAGTCGATCAAAAAATATTTTCGAAATTATGTGACCTTCAACCCCCAATTTCACCCCCAAGGGGTTAGATTTCTGATTATATTTTGGAAATGGGACCAACCTTGAAGAATTCCCTAGCAAACCTCAAAAAAAATTTCGATATCGGTCGACAGACGCCGGAGATATGCGGTAACATACATAATAAAAAAACATACGGGTCGAATTGAGAACCTCCTCCTTTTTGAAGTCGGTTAAAAATAGGCTATATTAGAAACCCGTGCGAAGCTGGGACGGGCCGCTAGTATATAATATATCAATATCGAGCTGGAGACAATAATATTCTAAGTAAGTGCTTAAAGCATTTATTTTCTATGACAATAACTTATAACTACTATACTTATTTATCTATTGGAAACTGAAATTGCCAATACTCGCTTGCATGGGCCGAGATAAAAGCTTTTCTGTGTCATAACTCCGGCGCGAGGCAGTTCCGGAAATATTGAGTTCAAATAAGTTCAGCTGTTCGATACTGATCGATATGAGATTCCTTAGAGTTGGACTCTACTTGTACCAAATTTGATGTGGCTAGATGTCATTAGAGGGATTAATCTTTATTTTTCAACAAGAAGCGTCTAACTTGAAGATAGGACTCGAGATATGACACTATTTTAAAATAGTCAGCGAAAAAAAAACTCATCTCCAAATTCTGATAAAATTTTCATACAATTCAGTTGTGTACCCAATAATTATACACATGTGAAGTATTATTTCGCACTTATGATACATCCGGTATAAAACATGATTTGTAAAAGCGTGCACACAAGCCATTGTAATCCTTCTATAAACAGATCATGTAGCGATTGTAGCGTGCGAGACAACATCGCTCCCGGCGGAGTTAATCTGCCGACCGTGTTGATACGAGCCCGCTCACATCACTGGGATTATTTACAGCAATGATTTTTATATATACATAGCGAGGGGTGAAAGGCTATTTTATTTAAGCGACATTTTTGTAACTATACTTTATTTTTTTAATTTTGTTACAAATTTTACAGACAGACAGATAGACAGACACAACATATAAAAAAAACTATACAGAAGAACATTATTAATCAACGCAGAAAAATTCGTGGATTCCAAATATGTATATAAGTCAATATCGCCCAAATGTGTCGCTTAAGGGAAATAGCCTTTCACCTATCGATAGATGACCATTCATCGTATTCAGCTTTATCCATATAAAACACATTTTAGGTATTGTACACCAAACAATGTAAAAATATAACATCCGGTTTTAATAGGTACAGTTCCAAGGTTCCATGGCGTAACTTAGACAACTTTTATTTTAGAATAAATTAATGGTAAATAAAAAACTTTTTAAAAACAAGCTTTTGTTTAATTGCCCTTAGTTTTCGTGTTCTCCTCAGCAAGCCCTTTCATTTGATACCCATACTGTGGTAGTGCTGAAAAAATAACTATTCCGCCATCTTGGATGATCCGCCATATTGGAATTAGACGTGACGTCACATAGCTAAGCATGTATGCGTATGCGTGTATAACAAATTTCAGCTCAATCGGTTAAAGATAACTGATTTAAAATTCAGTTGCAAGATTCCACCCGAACATACATACGTTGCAAGCTAATATGAAGCGTGTAAAAAGCATTAGCGTTCCGCAGGCTGAACATAAAACCATTTTGTTCGGGTAATCTCTCAAACGGCTAAACATATTTTGACGGGATTTTCACCGGCACATAGCTAATGTTAGGAGTAACTTATTTTTATTTTAGAAAATAATAAGGCTTCCGCGGGAAAAACATAATATCCATTTTTCCGGATAATCTTCCTAAATTCCACGCAGGCGAAGTCGCGGGCTCAGCTAGTTATATATAAGTTGGGAATAAGAAGTAGTCCATTAAAGTCTCATTTCATAGATGGTATAACGGGGTGATATTATAAAGTTCTTCAAAGATTATCTTTTAACACAACCCTTAGATGACCAGGCATCAACCTGCAGGAGCACACGCAACATAAACATTCCTTGTTTATGGAGGAGAATTAAAATGATGAGGTATTTGTAAACAATAGAAACGTAATGGAGATATCGCGTGGCACTGTTTCGTCTTCACTTAATATTACATCATTATAATAAACCAGCTGCGCCCCGCGATTACGTTCGCGCGGGAGTGACTCAGGATTGTGTAGCTTTCTATCGTTGGAAGAATTTTTCACAATCGGCTTAGTAGCAACAACACACAATCCAACATTCGATGATTCGTTAATTTGTATAAACCTTCAACAAGACTGAAAATAATTTTTTTAAACGATAAAATGTTTTGTTTTGTTGCATGCTCTAGGAAATCTTTGTGAAATTCTGAAGATTCCACAGTAAATACTAAAATGGAGCTGTTAACACAATTCAAAGCGTCAATTATGCAGCAGCCCGGCAGTGTTGTTCCTGCATTTTACGACTGTTGTAGCCCCGTGAGAGCGGGTAAAGCCCTGCGATAATTGGCGCGTTACGACGCTCGTAACCAAAATAAGAAAACTCAGGGCAGTTCGAATTGTCGATGACAAAAAGCTTACTGATCGGCTAGACCCTCTGGCGTTGCGTAGAGATGTAGGCTCTCTCTGCATTTTCTACCGCCTCTATCATGGAGAGTGTTCCGAGGAATTTGTTCGGTATTATACCTGCCGCTGAATTCCACCATCGCACGGCTCGCCACAGACTGCATTACCATCCTCACCATCTGGATGAATGGCGTTCCAGTACAGTGCGATTCACCAGGAATTTCCTTCCTCGCACCACCAAATTGTGGAATGAACTTCCTGCAGCGGTGTTCCCGGACCGATACGACAAAGGTACCTTCAAGAAACGAGCATACTCATTCCTTAAAGGCCGGCAACGCACCTGCGATGCCTCTGGTGTTGCACGTGTCCATGGGCGGCGTTGATCACTTAACATCAGGTGAAACGTCTGCTCGTTTGCCTCCCTATTACATAAAAAAAAAAAAAAAAAAAACTGTAGAACCACATATTTCAACGAAATGTTATTGATGATGCGAGCGAATTTAGTAGTACGGTCACTTAACTTTTACCACAGATATTCAATCTTTATATTTGTTGACCCAAAGTACATTTTCAAGGAAAATCCAGAGCATTCGCTCGCCTCAGTGTGTTCAGGGCCCAAAAGTGTATGTAAATGTATCGAGCAAAATGTAAATGATCCGCCCCGCGAACGCTGCACTTGTAAATACATTATTGCAATGCAGTTTTTTCAGGTTTCAAAGGGATTTTTATTTTGTGTTCTATTTGTAGGATCATCTCATCGGCGTAAGTAATGTGAGATGAAGGTAAGAATAAAACAATGGCATTGTATTTAAAAAATCCATATTGGGATAACACATTAATTTCCAGTTATCGACATACTAGGTATACTCAACCTGCGGCCCGCCGGGCTTCAGTGGTTGGTCCATCTGGTGTTATTTTATTTTAAACCATTTTGAATTTCGCGAAATGACAAAAAAAAACAGTTCATAATTCAATTCAATTTGTAACAATCGCGAAAATCTTAGAAATATTTACCTTTTTTTTTGCGGCCTACGACACCATGACTAACATGTGTTTGTGGCCCCTATGAAAAAATAGTTTTAGTACCACTGCTCTAAACCTTAATTTAAAGAAACTTTATATTTGATAAGATAATAGAATAGGAGAGGTATAATCACATTATATCAGTCTTATTACAAAGTCCGCCCTAAGCACCTATCACTATCTATCGAGCAAATTACCTATCCCTTTACACAAAGACGCTTACAGCCTCTCTAATACCATCCGAATGACGTAATTGGGCGGTATTGTCGACCCCAAACCCCCTTATTCATGTCATAATAAGAGCTATAATAAGATTGCCCGTAATTGATTTTCAAAGGAAATCCCTTTTAAATTGGAGCCAAACGGACGGGTGGATGTTAATTCAATGCTGATGCTTCAGTCGCGGCCGGAAGCGAAGCAGCCGTGGAATAAACATGTCTGTCGACAATTTACATCATAAGCATTGCTTTAAAGAAGACATTTGGTAAATAATACCTACTATGGTTACTTTAAATGTCTTTCAATATTATAGATCTAGTTGTCGGCTGCTGCGATTTACACTCGGACGAACCGAGCCAATTTACTTGAGTTTTTCTCGAAAATGCAATCTGTGTTTGTACATAATAATATTGAATTTCTATGGTAAAAGGACCAAATTGTCTAAATTTTATAGCATCTTCGATGACATTTCGTTAACAAATGTGTTCTTTCTATGAGAGAAAAAACAATGGACAAAAATAGTGACCGCTATTTGAAACGCCTTTGGGTGTACGGTTTCATTCATGAGGATTTTGTGTTAAGTATTTAGCCATGAGACTGTTGGTAGACGCCAATATCTTGAGTTATAAACATTGAATTAAACGTACTTTACGTACGTCTGCTATTAAACTTGAATATAATATCCTTAATATTGATCTAGCCATTAAAATTCTAAGCTCTATATCAATATTCGCAGACGTTGACCCAGCCGGGAGATCAGCGAGTTATTACCCCAGAGTAAATACGATAAAATTCCAACGTAATAATGTTGCTTCAAAGAAAATAAAATTTTCTGACTCTTGATTAAAATAAGATGTTGAGGCAATGTTATTTCTGTAGTAATCTGGGGAATTTAATCATTGTTTATTGCTGTAAGTAATTAAATGTGAGTAATTAATTTCTATGGCGACCGAACTTTGTAGCGAGCTTGGGTTAATAATTGATAGTGTTGATACTTATTCAGTTTAATATTTCTTCTCTCATTGCTTGGTGTACAATAAAGAGTATCTTATAAATGTCTATGCCTAATACTAACAGCGTCGAAGTTTAGTAGGGTGTACGTTGCAGCAGGTCAGACGAATATACTGGGATGATCTAGACTCTTCTTTAAAACTAGTACCGTTGGCTACGCATGCTAGAGCTTGTGAGGCGAGGGAAGACAGGTCTTCTTGAGGAGTGAAATAGTGCGACACTATTTTGATGCCTACCTACCTTATCAATAATGTGTGCAGGAACTGAGCTCTTATTATTATGTAGTAAAAGGTACAAAATTAAGTTTGTATGTAACGTGCCGGACAAATGAACGAAATGAGCGGCGCGGGGTAGGGGCCAGTGAAAATTAAATTGTCGGTCAATGAAATATGCAAATGAGAGCAGCTGCAATCAAGCCTGCTTTGTGTTCCTACCGGTATTGTTATGAGCTCACTTGACGGTGAAAATTAACGCTAAATTAGAACGAACAAAAGCTTAACGCTATATTTGTAGTTGGAATACTTGGAATAGAGGAGTTAATGATTCTAAAAGCCGCTTTGCCAACTGATAGACAATGTTTATTCCTCAGATACCAATGAACATAACTTGTCAGTCGTCAGATAAGCTTTGTTTGATGGATAACCCAAATTCCATTTACTAGATTGACAGATAGATATAATAACTTTATTCGTTCGCTTGTTATTTGATATTTTGTCTGAGGAATGGTAAATGAATGCTTAAAAATAAAAAAAATGAAGTTTTATTTTTATTCCCAAATAACTAATTTCGTCTTCTTAAGATACAAGATGTTCCAAGAATACATTTTATGTATAAAATCTTTTATCAAATTATCAGAATTTTGTACTGAGTATATTATTAGTAGTAAAGACCATACAACCCTGGGCACACTGGGGCATCCAGATTGCTGCAGATTGTTCGCTAATAACAAAACGAACTGTGTTAACTTACAGGTAAAGCTCATTCTTCAACGACATGTCATGTATAAGGCGAATTTTGCAGCGTGTGCGCATCGCTTTGATCATAGAAATTTAACCGTCATGTATACAAAATATGTATTGTCGTCCCAGTGCCCAAAGGGATTAAAATAAATACTATGTAGACCTACAGTTAGACATTAGATGCTTCATGCTCGCTTTACGGTTTTTGCAATACAAACAAATATTTCTTCCATAATATTGCAAGTACATAAGCATCCCTTTCGTAAATACCAAATTACAGTTCATAAGCGAAGGCAATTATAAAGGATATCATTAGAGGCTACTCGTAAAAGTTTACGATCTCGCATATTGTAGAACATTCGCACAATCAAATTGACTTTTACGACGAAGGGTCAGGTAACCTTTACATTTTATGAAGCACCTTATTAAACACATTGGATTAGTCTGAATTCGCTTGTAGCTAACTCTCACGTAGTAGTTACACGTTTTGCTTGTAATGTGTGTAATATAATTCATTGTACATACATTCATTGATCCATTAGATTTAATTTTGCAAAAAAATTATAATTACAGAATATCCCTAAAATTTGAAATTTTAATACAGCCAAAGTGTAGTTATCACATTATTATGGACCCGTAAGTCAATACAACTAAGTATTTTTTTTTGCACTGAAAGTGGGCTCACGACAGTAGTTTAGTGCCTAGGATGGGAATCGAGCTCGGTACCTCTCAGTTACCAGGGCAGCCAGTCTACCTAACAGGCTATAGGCACGTATATGTTTCATTTCATTAGCATACAATTTCCAAAGCGTTTATAAAAATGTGGTCTAGACTCCTTAAGTGCTGAACATTTATAAAAACCCGTTATGAAAACCTCGTAAACTATATGAGGTAGCAGTGCAGTACTAAGATATGCATTGGACTACGTAAACTGTCTCCGTGGGACCTACTTGAGTCTGCTGAAATTGGATTGGGACCTAAGACGACTATGTCCTCGTTTTCACATCTCGTGCGCACACGTATTGAATTTTGCTCTTGATATTCGCTGCTTCTGTCTTGAAGTCGTTTATCTTTGTAAATTTGTTCAGGACACCTGTCTCACACCTTTTCTTTTTTTTTACGTGTATACAATGTGATATATACAAATTAGGTTTACTACCATTTAAAATATAAGTTCTCTAGCTTATTAGACACAAAATCTATTTATTGATCTCATACAGTGATCATCTCAGGTGTATTACCTAATACAATAATGTAATTACAAACTTAACTTATCCTATATGATATGAGAAGGAAGGTTTTTGACATTTCAGTTTTTCTTAAAATTCGGCACAACACTGCTCTAAAATCTGCTGCTACGTTTAAACTCCCTTTGATCTAAAGATTAACATAGCAGATGGTCCAAAGCACCTAACTGACCATGTTTGCGCTCGTTAAAACATAGAAGTGAATTAATGTTTTGTGGGAGCAAAAAATATAAAGTTATCGATATTCTATCTTCATAGCAGTGGTAGCCGAGTGGTCGAACGCACGCCTTGCAATCGAAGTGTGCAGGTTCAAACCCCGGCTCGCACCTCTGGGATTTATGTGCGAATCTCATTTTCATCCGAGATTATCACTTGCGATGAAACGGTGAAGAAAAACATCGTGAGGACACCTGCACGTCTGGGGGAACTTAACTAGTTTTCGATAGATGTGTGAAGTCTGCCAACCCGCACGCACCGGGCCAGCGTGGTGGACTATGGTCCGAGTCCCCCTCGCATTGGGATGTCTCAGCAGTGGGACGTTAAAAGGGCTGTAGTAGTAGTAGTATCTTCATAAATTAATTTCATATACTGTACATAAGGAAGGGTTGGAAGCTTGGTGTATCCATTCTTAATCATATTGTATAGGATAGTTTATGTCAGTATGCGAATAAAGATAGACAGGTGTCTACGTGACACTATTGGATTAATTATAGTGAGGTGTACAAACAAGCTGTAAGCTTTGACACGATGCGATGTCTCACTGTAGCTGGTAAAACGAAATTGGTGTAAAGATTACCACGAAATGTGTGTGGAGTAAAGCTTGTTTCTGTGAGGCTTTACGTTCGATATCTATATATGTACCTGTGTGGTCATACTAGTTTGGAAATTGTGACGGTTGTATGGACAGTGGTAATGCCCAAAGAGGTACCTTTGGGCAATGAAGAGGTGAGGCTTTTTCCAATATGACCGAACTGTTAGGGCTTATTTCAATTTAAAAAGCAGTGGTTTTTGTCGTCCAGATAGTTGCCCTGGTGGCAATTACTCAGTTTTAATTACATGTACTCCTAGGAATTCAAATTTAAACTCTGAATCTCATTTCTAACCCATACCATAAAAAACGCGAGGCACTTCGCGTCGCCACCAATTCACTTGGCGCATGAAATCCAATATTACAGTGGGAAACGGAATAAACTTCGTTAGCATGTAATTACCAGCTTGACAATTTGCCGGCAAGCTTCATTTAGTACATTGTCTCCAGCCGTTGCCGTCGACATAAAAAAGGGGTTGTGAAAAACGTGAAACTCTGCTAGGGCCCGAAAATTTTTCACGAACGTGCCATTTTCTTGAAATGCCTTTGGGTGAGCTTATTGTGAATGGTGGTGGGGTTTTAATTAAGCCCAAGTTCGGGACGCCTTTTGCGATATGACATCCATATTACGGATTTTTTCACGAACTTGTTTTTATTTTTACAATGGCCCATGGATATATCATTTCGGCTTACCTTATTTACAGTATACTGAACTAAAATTTAAAATATTGTTCTTTGTCGAAGATAAATAGTTTGGTATTTTCCTCCTTTTCTTTGGACACAGGAGTCCCGATTAGCCAAATATCCGGCAACTAATGTCTAAGTCTGATCGTAGACTGTACACAGTCCAATCTACTGTGTATCGTATTTATCTTGAGAAGGGTCGACGGAATCGAATTTTTAATAGCATATTTCAGTGTAGTTTTAAAATCTATGTTGTTTTAAGTTATAAACTGTTCCAGCTACGAGTTCTTTGGATTTTATTAGTCAATTAATAATGTACCATATGTTTATAGCCATAGTACAGTTTTCAAAGAACCAAATATATGAACGCTGAGTAAACTCGCAAATAAAATAAAAAACGCAATAAATATTTAAAACTTTATTGAATTTAAAAGTAAAACATTGTCATAAGTGTTATACATTGTAGTACATGGAAATTGTGCTAATTTGAAAGTGTAATTGATACAAAATCTTTTGAGAGTTTATACGTCCTATAATCCCACCCACTTAATTTAATTTTCTCTTCAAATCAAACTATCCCGGGTTTTTGTGAATAAACAAGTTCAGTGTGCGGAAAGATACTTAAAAAGTAAAAGCAGTGCGTAGCTGAGTGGCAATCTAGATACATCGGGCGCCATCTATCACCGGATAACGAGACCTTATTACATTATTAAGTATGGTTAACAAATGCGGGGCTTGTGGCAAATATACATCAGCGTCAGAGTGTGTCAGATGCGTAAAATGCTCTGTGACGTTTCACCGGGCGTGCGTGTCGGTGCCTGCAGCCGCTAAGGTGAGCGTCGGATGGCTCTGCCCGGGGTGCAAGATCCTGCTGCCTAGAGGCGACAACTCAGCGACACCCGTTAAAGGGCTAGAGATGATGGACGTCCCTAAGTCGCCGCCTAGGCGCTCCACCCATGCTACAAGCTGCACTGTTCCAGACGCCTCAGCGCCACAGGGATCTAATGCTGGGCTGATACAGGAGATGCGTGCCTTCCGGGATGAAATGCGTGACATGCGATCAGAACTCAGGGAGGAGATCCGGGAAACGCGATCGGAGATAGCAGATTTCAGATCGGACCTACAGTCCTGCGCGGACAGGCTAGATAAGTTTGAGGCCCGTATCTCGGCCATTGAGTCCGCTATGGAGGTCCCCTCAAACAACGCTCTTGTCGAGGACGTCATCGATGACCTGAGAACCCAGCTCAATGACCGGGATCAGGAGCTTCTCCTCAACGACATTGACATCGCGGGAATTCCGGAATGTAAGGAGGAGTCCCCGCTACATCTCGTCAGGCTGCTGGCGACCAAACTTGGGGTGGACCTGGAGGACCGTGACGTGGTACACGCGGAGCGAGTCGGCCCTTTTCGGCGCGGCTCGTCTGGCGGAATGTCAGCCCCTGCACGTCCGCGTAACATTGCGGTACGGCTGGCGCGCCGTGCGACCCGAGACCAGCTGCTGCGTGCCGCTCGCGTCCGTCGCGTCATCACCACCGTTGACCTTGAGGTGCAAGCTACGCTGCCTGGTCGCGTGTATGTAAACGAGCGCCTCACACGCATCAATAGGCAACTATTTTACCGAGCGAGGGAGGAAAGCCGTGGCCAACATTTCAAGTATGTGTGGACGAGGGACGGGAAGATACTCATCCGTAAGGATGAGGGTAATCCGGCAGAGCGCATAAGATCCGAAAAGGATCTCATTAAGTTTTTTGGTCCAAGAAATGTTTTGTAATTTTACTGTCACATATTATTTTGTATTCCTCTTTCTGTATTCTTGTGTCCTATATGTCCTTTATCTATGTGTCCTATATCTGTGCGAATTGTCCCGAAGGTAACATATTATTTAAGATACTCATTGGCAACAAAACTATACCTACTTATAGTCATTATCATGACCTCATCAAAGCTCACATCCTAGCTATTGGTTATTTAATCTTATTAATATTCAATGTTTTCTCTAGTGCATTAGTATTTAAGCTGTATACTATACCCTATCGGTTAAATTTTCTGTGTAATCATTATCTGTTTTTTTTCATTGTTTTAGGTCAATACCATCTTATAAATCCAACGTACCCGCTTGCTACTCATTTATTATATATTAGTATTTTTTCTATTTTCTTTTATCTATTTCAATATTTTTATACACATATAAAAAATAAAAATGACGTCTAAAGGTATTTTCAAGGTTGGTTTTTACAATGCGGGATCATTAGGCACCAATCAAGACTCTTTTGTCGAATCAGTGGAGAGATTTGATTGTGACATCATGGCAATCAACGAGACCTGGCTAAGACCCGGGGAGGAGGGCCGCGCGCCCGTCGTGCCCGGATACCGGCTGCGGCATATACCGCGGCCGGCGGAGGTGCGCGGGGGCCGCGGCGGAGGGGTTGGCTTCTACATCAAGCGGGGGGTCAGTGTGCGTACCTATACCCACCCCGTTGATCCCCGTCATACGTCGGTGGAGCAAATGTGGTTAACGCTTAACGTAAATGGTAAAAAACTTGCTATAGGTACTGCATATCGCCCGCCGTGGCTTGATGTAGACTTGTTTTTGGATGCTTTGTCGGATAGTGTTAATTCCACGTCAGCCTGCGATGGCATCATTATTCTGGGAGACTTCAATATTAATTTGATAAACAAAAATAACAGTTGCGTGTTAAAACTTATCACCCTGCTAAACTGCCTAAGCCTAGCCCAAATAGTAACATCGCCAACGCATTTTACAGAGACATCTGAGACATTAATAGACCTCATTGTCACCGACCAGCGTGTGCGTCAGGTCTCTGTGGAGGCCGCAGGGACACTATGCGGGCACTCTTTTGTCTTGTGCGAGTTAAATATCAAACGAGATAAATTGACTCCGCAGACAATAACCTATCGCCCAATTAAAGATATTGATCTCGATGTCTTCTCTGAGGATATAGGCAAGATTAAATGGGATCTGATTGCAGAACTACCTGATGTAAATGACATGGTGACTAACTTCAATAGTTGTGTTGTGTCTGTTTTTGAACTTCATGCACCTTTAAGGACATGTAGAATAAAGGGCCGCACTTACCCATGGTTAACAGAAAATGTGAAACTAATACTACGTCTCAGAAGAGAAGCGTTGGGAAATTACAGAAAAACTAAATCGGAAGATAAAAAGGAATATTTTAAGAGTTTAAATTCTTTAGCAAATAAATCAATTTATTATGAAAAGGCCGCATATTTCAAACACAATATTAATAATAAAATTAAAGACCCTAAAAATCTTTGGAAAATCTTAAAATCTAATATTCTTCCTCCTAAAAACGACGCAGATATACCTGCCCATCTCCATGACGTGGAAAAACTAAACTCACATTTTCTAAACGTGCCGGGAAGTGCAGAAGTTACTATCTCACTTCTCACCTACTACGAATTCAATAAATTTAGTGACAATACATTCAAACTAAATACTGTGACTTCCGACACTATATATAATGTTTTTAAAAAACTTAAGTCGAATGCCGAGGGGGTGGACCAGTTGAATCTGACCATGCTGCTGATGGCATGTCCCCATTCACTTGGTGCAATTACGGCCATAGTTAACAGGTCCATTATCACCTCGACCTTCCCTGACTTATGGAAGATTGCTATAGTACGACCGTTGCCTAAAAAGCCTAATCCATCAGAAGTGAAAGACCTTAGACCAATAAGCATCTTGCCATGTATGTCTAAGATATTGGAGAAGGTGGTTTGTCAGCAACTATCTGATTACCTGGAGAAAAACAGTATCTTACCAGAGCGGCAATCTGGCTTTCGTAAATGCCGTAGTACTGCCACAGCATTGTTAGACGTATCAGACAACATTCTACATGCCCAGGATAAAGGTATGTGTACGTTGCTCGTACTATTAGACTTTTCCAGAGCATTTGATGCGATAAACACTACCTTAATTCTATCGAAACTTAGGTATTATGGATGTGACTCGGCCACAATAGACTGGTTCCATAGCTTCCTTAGTAACCGACACCAATGCGTAGAATTGAGCTCTGCCGGTGTGCCAACGCGTTCAAGGCTCCTGGGAGTGCACAGGGGCGTACCCCAGGGTTCCATCCTGGGCCCGTTGCTGTTTATACTCTATACGGCTGACATTACAAACTGCATAAAGCACAGCAAATATCATATATATGCTGACGATTTGCAAGTATACATATCGTTTCGTCCAGGTGACTTGGCGTCAGCTATTAAAGAACTGAATGAAGACCTTACTGAGATCGCAGCATGGTCTGAAAGGCATAGCCTCGTGCTAAACCCAACCAAGACCAAGTACATGCTGTTAGGAACCAAGCAACAGCTGGCCGGCCTATGCTCTCCCATTGAAATACGCATTAAGGGTGAGCTTGTTGAACGCTCGTACGAAACTCGGAATTTGGGTCTGTTAATGGACGCCGCTTTACGTTACGAGAAGCATATAGCTGAATGTGCACAAAATTGTTTCTACAGACTGAAACTACTTTATAAAATAAGACCTTTTCTATCGGAAGAACTGCGCACACAACTTGTCGAGTCACTTATTCTGTCGAAACTCAACTACGCAGACACAGTGTATGGGCCCAGGCTGCTTGCGCGTACGCAACGGTTGATTCAGAGGGTTCAAAACGCATGTGTCAGATTCTGCTTCGCTGTGCCACCGAGAAGCCACATTACTCCATTTTTAAACAAACATTACTGCCTCAAGATGAAGTCTCGTCGTAAATTACATCTAGCATGTCTTCTCTTTGGTGTTCTTAAATATAAAATCCCATCCTACTTGTATGAGAAGCTCACGTGGGTGGCAGCCAGAAGAGAATGTGTCCGCAGGCAGTGTTCCCAACAATTAGCAATTGATCAGTACAGCTCGGCCGCGTTTCGGGGTAGTTTTAGGTACGCTGCCACAAAGTGCTGGAATAACCTGCCGCCGCCGATCAGGAACCTGGAATTTACAAATACATTCAAGACCAAACTTAGAAAGTACATGGTTGAGGTGCAGCGGCAATATAATGACATTAATATAGACATTTCTATAATATGAATTGTACCTTAATACCTACCCATTATCAATATCATAATCGCTTCTCCATGTATCCAGCCAGTCCGACCCAATGTGCTTAAATTGTAATCCGCCTGAGTGCTGGGGACCTGGAGAAATAGGTAATAGTGATAGAATAGTAATAATGATACATAATTCAGTAATTGTAAATCATTCAATTTCTATAATTACCTACACATGATAAACTCAGAATTACCTAAAGTGTACTTACTTTATGGGTTTTAATCCACTGATTTTCAGGCTACATGACCTATTTCACGACATGACTCGCTATCATTGTTGTGTTGACAGTGCGTGGGTATGTTCTTTTGTTGGGACCAATTCACCAAGCAGCGGACCTGTAAATTTATTGAGCATTATTGCAATTGACTTAAGTATATTTACTTATAGCATTGACTTATTTTATCAGTACTTATTTTTATTATTATTATTGTTTTATATTATTTTGCTATACCTACGTATCTATTTAATGTAAGTATTTACTTACCCGGCAAATGCTTTTTCAGATTCCCAGTTTACTCCAGTTAAATGTATCGCCGGCGGTTTCATAGTGTCATGGCGTTCATGGCGTGGTACCTGTTTTCTTGTTTTGTAATCGACCTCACTGAGTATTGACCAATTTAAAATTACATATATTGTATATAATCACTTAAATCTTTGACATAGGTATATCCGGTTATATTAAGCTTTTTTTGGGATATTATATTTATTTAAATTTGTTTAAATGCACGGTGATTAGCGTTGGAACATTATCGCGCTTCGCGGCAGCGGCGCGGCGGCTGGTGCATGCGATAAGTGAGATGGCATCGTCCCGATATTATCACGTGATACCTAGCTGCACTACCTACTGCCTATGTAGGTATTATAGTGTCGCGTCGTTCGTGCGCGAGCGACAATGCGATGGCGGTGCGTGTTCAGCTGTGCCGCTGTTTTGTATTTGTTTTGTGTTTTGTATTTATTTATTTATTATTACTTATAGCCCTATTATGTTCCTTATAGTATAATGTATTTAATTTATTTATGTATATATTACGAATTCTATGTTTTTACTATTTTATTTTGTTATATTTTATTATATATGTATATTATAGTTATGCTTCTATAGGTAGCCGGTAACTTAATAAGGTATGTCAAACTACTAAAGAGGGTTGGCTGAAAATCAGCGCTGGGGGAGACTAGTTCCCCCCCAGCACGTGCTGAGCCAATACCTTTTCGGCACAGTTCGCACTGAGCTTTTCTTTCCTTTTCTGTGTATCGTATAAGTTTCATATTCTCTGTGTGCTTTGTTTGCTTTGTTTTGTCTGTGTCGAATAAATGTTTTTTCTTTCTTTTCTTTCTTTCTTTCAAATAACCTACAGATGTACGACAGGTATCTGGAGAGGTAAAGATTTCCTATTGAAATTATTCTCAATTTAAATACAAAGAGCTTCCAATCGTACTGGAATACAAAGTTAATTAATATTCAAAAGTCGTTAACAGGGTTATTCCATTTTCAATTTGCTCGCCTGTTTTCCGCTTTTAAAGCGTTTAACCCTTCCAGTGACTAGTCAAATAGTTACTTGAATTATTTAAGTGTGGAACATGTTTAAAACTAAATTAAATGGATTTAGTTTAGACTGTTATTTTAGTTATATGTTTGGTTAGAGGCTGTTTATCTTTGTGTAAACAACTTTTAACAATATCATATCGCCATCGCGAATTCGTTTTGTACGAATTTATTGGCTATGACAAGACAAGACATAACATGAGATATGTAAATTTTGCCTCTAGCTCTCCTATGAATTGCGAAAGTAAAAAACATATTATTATTACGGCTTTTATTTTGCGCAGCGAATAAGTATCGCTATTCATTGCGGGAATACGGCCCGCCTGCTGGGAACTTTCGGTATCGACGACGATGTGGAGGCATTGTTTTGTCTCCTCCGGTAAATCTGCGGTCTCAGTACGCCTGCCAAGATAAGACATTTTCTCACGGATCGTGACGTCATTTTTGTGGCAAAATCGTTACGTCTTATTTGCTAGCATGGCGTAAATATAAAATGGGTTTGACAGTTGAATACAACGTGTTTGACGTATGGATAAGATGTTATATCTTAAGTGCTAGCATGGGTTACCAAAATGTACCATAGAGACACGAATTTGACAGGTCAAGTAAAGAAATTTCTCACGGTCAAAGGCCGGTGATGAGAAAATAATTAGGCTGTAAGAAGTACATAAATATAGCATTTTATGCACTATTATAACAAATAATACTTATTTTACTGCATCCTTCGCCAATATCAAGCGGACTACATGCAAAATTCTTCCGAAAACGAACACGTAAATTTATTTTCGTGTTCGACAAACAATAACAAAAAAGTGTAGAGACATTTCTATCTGTTTTATTTTCCTCCGAAAATCCCCATAATCCTATTCCACGTGATTTAAAATCCATATTTTACAAAAAAATCTGTAGGTTTGAGGATAGATTTTGTTTGGCATCATACTTTGCGTGCTTTTTGCCGTTTTACAATGTAAAGTTATTTAAATTGGCAAATAAAAATAGTATAGTGCCCAAGAAAAAATTTTTAAGCATAATACCACCGACCAAATGATAATACGTAAAGCTTCCGGCACAATAAAAAAGAAGCTATGCCCAAAGATCTTTTTAATCTGTGCATAAACAATCTAATATATTCTATGATGTGTATGCAGCATCTTTTTTCTTTGTAAAGCTCCGTCTCGCTCTATTTGTCATTTCAATGAACGAATGAACGAAAGATCGTAAACTGTGAGAAAATTTTAGCAGCCTGTCTAATTTTAAACATCTTGGAAGCCATGTTAGCAAATAAGATATGGGAACACAAGTTGACAAGATGTTTTAGGGACTTGTGAGAAAACATCTTGGCAGGCGTACTGAGGCCGCTGTAAAGGCCACCTCACGGCCAACAGCGTAGTCCATTAAAAAAAAGGCTTTGTTTTGTATATTACCATTGTATTTTTATTTTCATTGTTACAAGTTTTAATGTAACTAAATGTGTTTATTTTACAAATATATAAATATATATCTACCAACTTTGTTTATTTTGTAATTAGTAATTATTATTTAATTTCGTTGTTTTTAGAAATTTGCAACTATTAAAAATGTTTGCTATATTAATAAGAATTAATTTTAAGAGGTTTTAAAAGTAGATGATGATAAGTAAGTAACGCGATAAAATCCGTAAAATAGTTTTATTGCAATGATAAGTAAGTATTTAATATTTTTCATTTGTAGGTATTTCAGGTTTTACGGTAATAATATAGTGGGTGGTAGGTACTATTATTATAAAAAGGGAGTATTTTGTATATTTTCAGCGTATACCTTGTTATAAAAAAGTTGGAACGTCAAACAAACAGTAAAATTATCCTAATTCAATATAAGCACCGGACATCAGAGAGGTCCAAAGGGCCGAGGGACGGATTAACTCGATAATAAAAGGTCTCTAATGTTTTGCCATCATTTGCTGCCATAAAAATAATATGCCATTTTTCCTTGCCGTAGAAAAACGATATAATTTTCTCTCTTGATTGTTTTCCAACTTTCCAATGGCGTTATGTATTATTTATTGTTTACAAATGATGTCATAAAATGCCTTCAATTGATAGCCATTACATACCATACCCAGACCTTGTTGAGACCAGGGAAAATTTCCGTGCGTGCAAACGTTTGTGCCATACCTATTACTGGAATCAAGTATAATGCAGCTCACATTGTTAGGTCCAACTAGTGTCAAATAGCATCCGTGGTGCATTCTTTATTTCTGTGGCAATTCAGCCAATGCAGTTCTCCCGCTTTGCAATGGAGGGAAGTGGATACGTTTTTCTTCCAACACCCCTACACCTTTTTCGATTAAATTCGTGCGGGTTCCAAGATAATTTAGACAAACCTCGGTGACTTCAATGGCCACCGCTGTCGTTAATGGCTTACAAGAGTAACAGTGGTGGGAATGTGTGGTGGCATTAGGCCCATAAGAAAAAAAAAACCCATACCTTACCCATTTACAGCGGCATTGTAAAACAATTTTGCACGATAAACACCATTGTATGTAGTCTGTAGGTGCATTGAAATTTAAGGTCAATTTGATACTAGTCTAATGTCTTGCTTTTAATTTGTTGGAATATTCATTACTCAGGTTGCAAACTTTCAATAGTAGGATTACGATCATTGCTTTGATCAAAGGTGTCTCCACAGGACACCTTCCTCGATACTCGTACATGCTAACGGGTGCAAGTGAAAATCAACGTTATCTGTACATGTCAATCTCATTAAAGTTGTATACCTACACCAGAATATAAACTTTATTTCGTAGGTACCTACCTAATTACGTCTTATGATAATAATTCTGCATATTTAATCATTCGTACCATCAAGTAAATTGAGGACATTTATCATGCGTAAAACTTGGAATAATTTTTCTTATTTCGTTCGCTCACTTTTATAAAACTTCTATAACTGTCTGATATTGTGTTTGTAGAGACAAATAACGCCTTAAACACACTACGGCGATCGAATTTACTTGCTTTTTTATTTTAAATGTACTCTGTGTGTGGGCTTCTAAAAGCACGACCGAAGATTTTTTTTCTTATACCAAAACGAACTGTATTTAACTTATAAAAGAAGCACATTTTTCAATGAACTGTCATCGATGACGAGGGCGAGTTTAGTCGCGTGGTCAAGTGGTTTTTGCCACTGAAATTCAATCTTTATGTTGGTTGACAAAGAGTTCATTTTCATAACAAGTCAACTCGCTCGCTTCACTGGGTGCAGAGCGTAAACGAATGTTATGAAACAATAAATCTTCAGTATGAAACTCCTAGTTCAGTGCAATACAATGCATCGTGTTTCCGCGACATTCAGTATTCCGTATTTTCCTGTTGGGTTGTCATCGTTAAATATGTTTTTAGGATCTAGCCTGGTCATAATATATTGTAAGCACATGACTGTTTATGTCGTCTTTATTTAGTACATCCGTTATTATACTAAAGCTAAATAATATATTTCATATCTGAAATTTATAGAAAGTTATTTTAGCAATTCATGAAAGATTTTCAGTATAATTTTGCACTGAAAATAGTAAATAAACGCGATAAAATCCGTAAAATAGTTTTATTTCAATGTATAGTATTCGCGTAAATATAAGAAAACAATAACCATTGCAAGTGGTATGGAAATTCCAACAAATTGGAGACGAAAATGTATTCATCCTGAGTGTTTTTTCCAAAGAGTAATAAGTAGGTACTTTATGACTTAAATTGAACGTACATAATAAAAATCTATACAATATATAAATACTGTTGTATGCAAACTACAACTAAAATATATTTGACGGCACTAAATAGATTGCCCTCTTGCTCATACAATGCGGTCATAGGAAGGACAGCAATACATTTAGCTCGGGTCAACAGAATCCGCATCAATGACAGTTGTATTTTATTACTTGGGTTTTCTTTACAATGGGTAACCCGGAAGGAAACGTTTGTCAATGGACTGCTTTTCTAGGCGCTTTTGGTTTTGATATGAAAACCTTCATTTAGTTCGTCTACTACTATGATCGTCTTTTGTTTGTTTTTCAATAATAATAATACATCATCATCACGCCTGTATTCCCCGAAGGGGTAGGCAGAGGTGCACTGTAGTGCGCCCACACTTCGCCGATGTATTTTGGTCCCAATGTTATAGGGGGCGAGCCTATTACTATAATACTGGTCACATTTCCCTTCAATACGAGGGAGACTTGGGCCATAGTCCACCACGCTGGCCCAGTCCGGGTTGGTGAACTTCACACGCTTTTCTATAGACGTGCAGGTTTCCTCACGATGTTTTTCTTCACCGTTCAGCAAGTGGCAATCATTGTTGAAAATGACATTCGCACATGAAAATTATCTCAGAGGTGCGGGCCTGGGATTCTAACTTGCACCCCTTACGTTCAAGGCGGGCGTTCTTGCCCACGAGGCTACCACTGCCTTTTCAATAGTAACAAGTTTTAAAAGCATTGTCCCAACAATGAGTCGTACATAAACAATCCAACAATACCCGTCATAGTGCCCCGGAGTACTGTTGAGAATTAAATCAAAGAACTTGCCGCATGCAACTGAACAAATAGCATGCAAATCCGTTGCTAACTCTAGAAAAAAGAAAAAAAGCACTGTCTGAATCGTAACTGAAACAAAAGTGTTCGTATCTGTTCAAAGCACACACAATTTTGACCTGTATCATAAGTACTTAAGGGAGATATCCCTGTGTGTGATGGGTACAGGCAATTTGGACGGTTGTTAGCACGGATATCCGGCGTGCCAGTCTGGATGCGTCGCAGCAAAGTCAATTATCTGAGTGTAAAATATGTAAATGTGGATAAAGGCCCTTTTTCAATTGGAACGTGGAAATTCATTATTGCGAGACCGACGTGCAAAGAAAATGTGTGGAGTATAAATGAGAATTTTCAGTCACTGCAAAGAGTGTTGTTACGGATAGAAGGTACCTACTACTTTATTCCATTATGTTTTTAGAAATTTGCTGTCCGTAAGCAATGTTTACTAGTACGCACTTTAGAACCTGATTTTTTTATACGTGATAAGTTATATTGTGTAGTAGCATGTAGATGAATGCTTATATAGAAATTTGGAAAAAAAACTTGCGATAAAATTATTCCAACTTTTCTACAATATTTGTTTAATATCATATATTAGTCTATTCCTTTAGAGTCGGATCCTAATTTACAAGTCCTCTAACTATTTGTAAACGTATTCAGTCTTTGAAAACTTGAATTGAGCTGATTGTGTTTCAGTAATCACATAGTATCAAAGCCCTGGCCTTATAGGGGCGTCAAGACACGTGTGTTAATTTTATTGCCACTATCAAAACGCACTTTGTGTCCATAAACATAGAGGTTAAAGTTCTGTGGTGTCTTTCTGTTAAAGACTGCTCGCGTTATCGAATAAATTTAGTTGAAGAATGAGCTTTGTTGTTGAGGTAATTCAGTTCGTTTTGGTATGAGCATAAAATCAGTGGTGTAAATTTTGACATGCGCCTGGAGCTTAACAGAGTTACGATAGATACACACGTTTTACGAAACTAGTTTACCTGGAGGCAAAGGGTATCTCAACTTAAATCTAAAAGTTAGAGGTTCTCTGAGGAGTTAGCGAATTTGGTGTAGTTAACTTCAAACTGTAATCTAGGCAGTTGAGTTTGTGATTGAATTAATTTGGATAACTATACCCTTAAGCCCCGGACCCATAAGTGCGCCGAAACTCGCACGACCAATTTTTTTGTCATACCAAAACGAACTGTATTAACTCGTAGAAAAAGCTCATTCTTCGACGAATAATCCGCATGGAAAGACCGTGACTGCATGACTCGCTAATATAGATAGATACTTATTTAAGTTGCTAACTCCTAGGCCCGCAGGGGTATCAAGATATATTATATTTTTAGTCAATACCAATATAAACTTTGTGCTAATATACATAAAGATTGAATGTCCGTGGCAAAAAGCTACGTGACGAGGCATCTAATTACAATCGCGTCATCGATGTCATTTCGTTAGGTTTTTTCAATGAGTCAATGAAGTTAGTTCTGGTATTATTGGATGCGTGAACTCAAAAATTCCCGCGGAAAATAATGACTACCTACTGCCAGAAGGTACTTTTTATCAAAGCCTCATATTACGTTTCTCTGATGAATGAGGCATTACGGTAAATGATTATGTATTCGTGGATTTAAATAATGAAATTCATATGGATATCGGCGAAGTTTGCATTGAAACCGACAGATTAAAAGTATGGGGGCCCCTCATGAAATTGTAATTTAATTTTTCCGAGGACTTTCATTCTGTTCTGAATCCCATTTGTGATGTATGGTGCAGGCATGTATATAGCTTATGAGATATTAACCGTATTATATTTATTCATTTTAAACTATTTAAATTGAAAAATATTTGAGAGCGCTAGTTGTGACAGTAAATTTAAAGTTAAAATATTGAATAACGTTTTATTGTTTTCTATTTTCAATACATACTTCAATGTTGTGTATTTACTACATAGTTAACGTCATTTTGTTATACCTCCAACAAAGAAAAACCAAAAGAGCAACCCGTGGTCTTGCAATTTAAAAGAACAACATAATATTCTCATTAAACTCAACCCTTAAAAGTTTTAAGCGTCATCAATATCTTCCAAATTTGTGATCCTCTTTGGCAAGTCCCATCTTGCTCACACCATGCATTCTTTAAATAAGTATGACAGTGACAGACACTTATGTTTTTTTTTTTTGAATGGACTACGCTGTTGGCCGTGAGTTGGCCTTTACAGCTTCACTGGAGGAGTTTTTTATTTTTTTTTTATTTTGACAGACACTATGTGTGGAAAGACACTATGTACAGCTCCCATTTGTTCCAAACTATAGGAGGTTCCAGAAGTCGAACTTTGTAATACGTTTAGTAAGTTAACATTTTGGGTATAGATAAAGGATTGCTAGTTTAGCGGGTGTCACTTATAGAGCGGTGTAAAGGGCTTGTTTGATCTCCTAAATACTTTTCAAGGTTTCTAAAGAAGAAGTTATATATTAAACGAAAACTAATATTTTTTTAACAAAAAACAAAAATCCACTTCAGAAACCAGTGAAGTCGGTGCCAATTCATGTGTGTATTTACCTATTCTGACGTAGATTGGCTTAGATTCAAATGTAATGAATTATAAGGTTATTTCTAGCTTTTTAGTGCACCTAGGTTTTTGAAGTCAGTTTTTGTTTTTTTTTAAATTTGAAATTGACATGTCTTAGATTTTGTACTTTTGTACCATTGTCACAATCAGCGCTTTCAGACTTCAGAATTAGATTTTTTTTTATTCACGTGAACCAATACAGTCACTTATGAATCGTCAGTAAAAAATAAATAATATTAATAGTATCTCTGCCACGTCTTCTTTTGTTTTAATAGTTTTTTTCTCGAGATAAGAAAACAATTGAATGTCGTGATAAAATGCAGGGTGAGTTCCGTATGTAATCTGGTTTAGATGTGGCGCTTTGCGGATTTCAGTAGGTAAGGAAATCTGCGAGTGCTTCTGAATAATAAACGCTGGGGTGAAGGGGATTATGTCAGGAATGCTTATTTGTCATCCGTAAAAATGATCTTGCTTAGTTTACGTGTACTAAACTTTCACAAAAATACTGTATTTTTTTTTGTCATTGTTTGATTCCAAACTTTGCAACGCTTGTATTATGGGTAACAATGGATACCATATAAAGGACTGGGAGATATCCCAGTTGCAATTACCTGGCCCTGTGGCATGACCGCGTAGAAATACGTTTTATCCTGTCGAGACACACAGCCGAGCACACCGAGCCATGTCCAGTACAAAAAGCTCGAAGTGACATTTTCTCGACAAATTCGACAGCCGAAAGAGATAAAACTTATGTCATGTCATGCTTAAGGTGCTGGGTGTGCGCAGATCAAGGTTTAATTCGAAAATGGTCATGATCCTTACTACCACCAGTCTAGCAGCAATATTATTTTCGGTTTTTGACAGTTAACTCAGGACAAAATATGTCAAAAATTGACAGTTACTCTTGTTGTTTAACAATACTGAGATGGTGGTACCCTGTTTCAAAATTAGCCTCTGGTGGGAATCCAATCTGAGATGCATTAGCCGAGCTCTCCTCAAATATGCCTGCACCATAAAAGGGTTGAAATAGTAGATGGGGAGCAAAATAATATTTTTACGGCGAGGGCGCTTTTTTAAATCCAGAGCGAAGTGAGGGATTCTAGAGTAGAATTCCGAGCGTAGCGAGGCATTCTTTAGTAGAATCCTGAACGTAGCGAGGGATTCAAAGTATATCGCCCGAGCCAAAAATATATTTTGCTCCCGAGAGATACACTCTACTTTTCATCACCCACTATGAGAAAATAACAGGCGCCTCATATTTTATTGTAACATTATTATTTAATAAGACATAGAGTACTAACTACAGCCCTTTTTAACGTCCCACTGCTGGGCACGGGCCTCCCCTCAATGCGAGGGGGGTTCAGGCCTTTGTCCAGGTAGTAGCAACTAAATCGAAATTAAATAGTGTCTAATAATTACATGAAACTATTAGAAAATAAGTATCTAACAAAACCATGAATTTCTAACAATCCGTGAAAATTTACGAAAACGTGGGCTGTAGTTCGCGCGTTGTCAATTTGATTTCTTTTTTAGGGTTCTGTACCCAAAGGGTAAAACGGGAAACCTATTACTGAGACTTCGCTGTCAGTCCGTCCGTCCGTCCGTCCGTCTGCCACCAGGCTGTATCTCATGAACCGTGATAGTTAGAGAGTTGAAATTCTCACAGATGATGTATTTCTGTTGCCGCTATAACAACAAATACTAAAACTCAGAATAAAATAAATATTTAAGGGGGCTCCTATACAACAAACGTGTTTTTTTGCCGTTTTTATAGATAATGGTACGGAACCCGTGTGCGAATCCGACTCGCACTTGGCCGGTTTTTTTTAATTATTCGGCTGGCGCGGCGCGACTATGGGCCTTCGGACCAGCCAGTCTTTATTCAAACAATATTTGCGTTCGATTTATTTGGCGCTGAACACTAAGATGTTCCAAATTAAAAAAGTGTGCGGCAAAGTAAATTGAGGCGCACTTCTAAAGAGGATTAAAAACTCATTACTGCCCGCTAAAAGTTTCATATAGGAAACACCACCTTTGGGCGCACTTAAAGGCGAACCAAGTCGTCCTTTTCGAATAGATGGGATGAAAAGATACATTTTTCGTTTAGTTCAAACTCATACCCACACTCGGAAGCCCTGACCTTAATTTCATTCAATTTGCTGCTTGCGAACCCAAAACTTTGGTGACGCATGACTCGAACAGTAATTCCACTTTTATTACTTCCTCCCGGATATTCCGTTGAAGGTTCGTTTCTGCGGGGAAATGAAAAATTCCCCGATAATTTTCCATACGTCGATTTTGATGGGAAGAGAATATTTGTTAGGTATATGTGACCAAAAACCGTTGTCTTGTTATTCTATCCCTCGCCCCGTATTTGTGTTATAACTTTCAGCAAACCCAAATACATATAAAATTAGTTTGATTTAAAAATAAATGTTAGCAAGTGACTGGTTCGGGATGCGGACGCGACATTCTAGCATGATGACTAGAATTAAGTGAAAAACTTGTCTAAGAGAACTTATTTATATAAACTTTGGACACTATCTGGTCGAAATAATTGACGATCGACCATGTCCGCAGAGTTTGCAGAAATCAAAGAGTATGCAATTAACTTCATTTGTTCTTGCAAGCTAGGATCAAAGTTTTCAAATTTCGAATCCAGCAATACTGTGTATACTAGCACAGCCAATTTCCTTTCATATAAATTAAAAGCTGCCTGTAAATATTTCAAGCTGCGGGGCAGGGTTTATCGGCGGGCTGTCGCCCAGCAGCAGCTCTTGGCGCGGCCCCAAGCCTCACCCTCGCTTTGCCTCGCCTAGCCTCGCCTGTCGCGCTCTTCGCTACACTCCCGCATTTTTCAAAACAACATGGCAGGAGGCCAAGATGAATAACACGTTATTCTGATCGTGCATACACATCTGTGTTAGTTACAAGTCTGTTTGGCAGGGTTTGCGTTACGGTTTTGATTTTACGACTTAGAGAATATGGGTGCAAGTAGAATAAGATACGAATGTCACTGATTTGGTAGCACATTGCTGCGGATTTTGATGGCACTAAAGCGCACTAAAAATAATGTCATCTCGCTTATACTCACGGTTGCGAGAAAGACGGCAAAGACTTATTTAAGTTACATATCATCTTTAAGGCAACGTGGAATCATTTAGGAAGGTCCGAGTGGACTCTTTTCCATATCTTTTTTGTATCGTATCCGTATCTACGCATTTCTACGTTCTTACGTGTTAAAAAGAAATGTACGTATACAATATGATATTGTGAAACATCAAAAATCACTGTGTTAATTTAGTCTCGAACTAAGTTTCAAACGTGCTTGTACATTCAATTGGAGTTCAGCAGTGTGACTTAGTTGTCTAACTTGCAGCATTATTTTAATTACACATACTTCGTAACACAGATTAAGATTGTTCTATCTAAGTGAAACAATACTCAAGAGGGCTCAAGAGGACTCAAGAGGACAACAGAGAACAGTGTAGCTCGCGCCGTATGTTTTTTTATAGCGTTCTTGTAACATTGCCCCGTCAACCTAAATCTCTCCTAAATTAATTGGATCCCAACTTTTATTTTAATGTATAAATGTCCCGAAAATTGCTTTGTTCACATTTCAATTGTGACCGCAGTTGTTTTCTTCCTTGACAGTTGTGACAATGGCAAAGTTTGGATCCATCTAAAAGGTTTCCCGGCTTCCCCCTGAGGTAAACACTGACGGTTTTTTATACTTTAACTGGCAACAAAGTCGACAACTGAAATGAGAACAACGCCGGATGTGGATTGGCGGCCGAACTTTAAATTACATTAAGGATTTGTTCGTTTTGTCAACTCGCTTTTCGTTTTTATAATTTAACAGATTTCGAGAAGCACGGAACATAACCCATCCTCTGGGTCAGTCGCGTAACACATGGTTTAACATATTGCTAATTATTAGCAAATATATACTTAGTGCCTTGTTGATGCCAATTAAAGACATTAATTGGCACTTTTGTACTATGTTTTTTGTTGTTAAACCAAAACGAGCTGTATTAACTCAGAGAATGAGCTCATTTTTCATCGACGACTAGCACATTATTACCTATTTGATATCACGAGGTTTTTACTACAAAGATTCAATTTTTATGCATATTCATCATCAGTACAGATTATTATACATTTTGTGACAGATGTGTTTAAAAACTTAATATTGAGCCTTTGGCGGGCTGGCTTTTATTTCGCGCAGCGAATAAGTTTCGCTATTCAGCGCGGAAATGCGGCCAGCTTGCTGGGAACTTTCGGCATCGACGACGATGTGGAGACATTCCTTTGTATATAATTTATTTTTATTTTTCTACCCTTGTATTATAATTTTCTTTGAATTTAGTGTTTATTGTAAATAAATATTTATATTGAGTGTATTCTTGAATACAATTATACCACATTTGATACAGCTTAAACATTATAAATGCATCAACTAAAATCTGTTTTAAATAACATCGTTCAACTCGGAATGGCTACCATAATTGCTAAAATATTTAGACAGTCCAGCTATTATTTATTCAAAGTTAAAACGGTAACACCACGTTTCACTCACAGTTCATAAATAAAGTATTTAAGTTTATTCGTGTGGCGCCGTTGTATAAGCTCTATATAACATTAATTATTACTAGTAGAGATCGCGAGAAAACACTAGAAGACAGGGGCGTCCAAAAACAAGATGGAGTGAAGATACCCGTCTAACCTTGGGGCCATACCAGAGTAGCAGAGGACAGAGCTCAGTGGAGAGAGCTTGAGGAGGCCTATGCCAAGAGGCACGCCGAATTGCGAGACATACTATAACAAAATTTAAAAATATATATCGACTAAGATGTAGCAAATTCGGAAAAAAGAGCTATATTATTATTTATTATTATTATTAGTAAAGATCGGAGAGTCTCCCATCGGGATTATCTCCTGGGCACTGTTTAATTTCTTCTCTAATATGTTAAGCAGTAACTTAATGCTTTGGTGTAAGCACGCACGTCAAGACAAAATCTCTGTTACGGATAGGCTCGGTCGCTCTCTGTCTTATTTCATACGAGAGAAAGATATACAATTAACATATTTTGTGACATAAGTCTAGTCTTGGTGCTCATGCTACAAATACTGGTGTGTCGTATAAATCCGTACCGTGTCTAGCACACTAGGATGTCAAAATTCGCGCGCAAATTTTTACCAAAAAGAACTGTGTATATACATACATAGAGATTCAATTTCTGTGGTAATTACTGCATTCCTTCTTCCAGCCTTCTGCAAAACCGTATCCGTAGCTGATACTGGTAAGATAATCAGATTAAAACAATGTGAACAAGCATCTGTAGATTGTTATGAAAATTGCGCCGTTTTCTTTGCAGCATGTGTGTTAATTTCTTTTGAACGGTGTTTACCGCTGTGTGTTCAGCGTTTAGATATGTTAATTGTGGTGTTTTCCGGGAATTTTGTTCCGGGTATGTGTACCTACAGTACCCATTGTTCTCCACAGTTATCCTGTTATCTAGAATTTCGGTGCTGAGGTTCTGTTTTCTACGTATCTGACTAAAATATCAGGTCGTTTGATGGTCTAAGAAAAACTGCATATACCAGATAAATTAATAAAGATTTTTCTATCAAATACCAAGGATATCAAAGGATGCAGCTACGTAAAGAAAAAAATATAAGAAAAGTTAACGGCACGTCGGGGTTTTTGTCTTTGCATAGCCAATCAAAGTAAAAGCCGTACACAAGTGGTTAAACACATGCTTTATAATTAAAGTGTATAAGTTAAAACTCGGCTTGCACCTGTGGAATTTTCGTATTTCATGAATGAATCGCATTTTCATCCGAAATGATAAACGAAAAAAAAAAACAAAATACCGTGAGGAAGCTCGCATATTTGAGAGAACCTTATAAGTTCTCGAAAGATCTGTGAAGTTTGACAACTTGCACTTAGTCAGCGTGGTGGACTATGAACTAAGTTCCCCTCGAAATGATGAGGAGACCCAGTAATGGGACATTAAAAGGGCTACAATTGAAAAATAGACACAAGTATAGGTAAATAATTTAAAAGGAGCTTTAAGATGATATTATAAGGGCTAGAATCCAAAGATTAATACATGAATAGGTAAGTAATGTTAAGGAAGCTTTTAGTTACCCTAATAATCGTTTTATTTACGATACGAGCTGTATATTAAGCACTATCCAGCTTTTAGTGGGAGCAAACATTACTTTATCGTCATCCGGCGTGTTCCGCCACTGAGCACATTAGTGCCCGCACAGAATAAACAAAATTACCTCTCCCTTGTTTTCTCGTCGTACCTTTTTATTCCATTTTCATATATGGCATTCTAGCTTCTACCTGCGACTTCGTCCTCGTAGAATTCGATACTGCAATATTGTTATAAATTATAGTCTATGTTATATGTCTGATGTATGAAAAATAATACCGTAAAGTTTCATCAAAATCCTCATCCATCCTCACAAACTTTCACAGCAGATACAGTATTCTAAAAAACCGGCCAAGTGCGAGTCGGACTCGCACACAAAGGGTTTCGTACCATTATATATAAAAATGGCAAAAAAATCACGTTTGTTGTATGGGAGCCCCCTTAAATATTTATTATATTCTGTATTTTAGTATTTGTTGTTATAGCGGCAACAGAAATACATCATCTGTGAAATTTTCAACTCTCCAGCTATCACGGTTCATGAGATACAGCCCGGTGAAAGACGGACGGACGGACGGACAGCGAAGTCTCAGTAATAAGGTTGCCGTTTTACCCTTTGGGTACGAAACCCTAAAAACAATACTTTGGCTCGCTTTTACATAACGATGATAAAAAGGAAGCCAATACACTTAGTTTAGTGTGGCGCCATTAAAATCAATAGCAAATATGATACATAAATAAAAGCTCAAGGTTTTTGAACTGCTTAAGCAGAATTGTGTAGGATGGGTGTGTCAACAGAGTGAATGAACTGACAGTGTGGGTGTAACTTGCACCTCAGCAAGGGGTGAATGACGCCTCATAAAGCTCTACCATGTGTTTATACATTCAGAGTCGCTATACGCTAGCGTCAACGTAAAATAGCGAATCGCTAATGCTCGGATGATCGACAATGGCACCACACAATGTACCATACCAGTATTTTAAGCAGTCAATAGTACATAAAAGATAAGGTAGACCACTATAGATGTGCAATGTCCAAAACAAAACACGATCAATACATCCCTACCAGTTCTCTATGATTCCATCAACAACAGAACATTCCCCTTAACGAAATCACCGCAAAGATTGTTCGATTTTGTTAGCGGATACCTTCAATATAAGGGAGTATACGCAACACGTACGGGGAGCCTTCTCGTCATCCCTTCAATGCCAAATTGAGTTACCCAACAGAGTTAATAAAGAGGTCCTGATCGTGCCCGGACTCACAACAGCACAATAATAGTCAACACTTTAATATAAAGGAACTGGAAATTAGAAAAATCGTGGCGGAGCCGTGGCCTTCGGACGATGGAAATTGGTCCCTCGATGGATATTAAATCCGGGATTTATCGGTTCCCCAATCAGGAATCGTGGCCTGTTAGGGAATTAGCGGGGAATTTACAGATAAGTGCTAGCCAACGTAGACGGTTTGAAATGTGGAAAATCTTATTGCTTTTAATAAACTATTAGTGGTATCGAATGATGAGTATATTTTTAGGATATCGGAGCAAAAGCTGTATCAGGTAAGTTATTATTGGAAATATTGCGTAGGAATTTTTCAAACATTAAACAATATGAATTAAACACTTAAAAGACTATATTTTTTTATAGAATCTTATCAGTGCAAGAAACAGGTACCTAATATATTAGGTAGTTGTCAATGTTATTAAATTATTTTTATGTAAAATATGCATAACCATACAAGAAATAAATGTTATTTTTAAGACCAGGAATAGAGAACGGGATGCGCATAAAAATAATAGTACTTTTATTAATAGTAAGTAGTAAATATCACTATAATATATATTTTTAATTAAACCAAGAAGATGAAATGGTGAATGGTGACATCCACCAAACTGTTCAGTTCAGTTCAATTTCGTATAATTTATTTCATGTCGAAAACATTTGCTTACAACTGAAGTAGGTAAGATCCACTAATTAGATTCGCAGTTATACACTTCCATAGCAAGTAGTGCTAATACCGCTGCTCAAGTTTTCCTGAATATAGCTGGAAAACTGGTCTCGGTAATAGCAGACACCCAGTTACTGTATTAGCAGCAGTTCTTTCACACTTCTGTAGGTACATGGGATTAGTATTCCTGCTACAGAACTTTAAAGAAAATGCACTTAAAGTTCTAACATAACATAATAGTTTAATTTTTACACGTTTCTATGGAATGAAAGCAAACTGCTTGATTATAAGAACCCTAGTTTTATATTAATATGGGTCAAATTGAAATGCAAATAACTTTAAACTTTCCTTGGAAGTACCTATGTCAGAATCACGAGTAGAATTTTGGCCAATAATAAAACAGACTGCATTGCCTCATTGAAAAAGTTCAGTGTTCTACGAAATGATATTGACAGTGAGAGTGGATTCTGACGCGTGTGGCGTCTGAATTTTTGTGGTATACACAGAAGTTCAATCTTTATGTTTATTGCCATAGAGTCCATTTTGGTATAGGCAACCATTTAGACGGGCGAGTTTTGACTCCCCAGTGTGCCCCAGTAAACAGCACTATAGATGAAATCACCTGGCAGTTCTATCTTAGTTGTGTCAGCGGATAGTGCTCGCACCTCTTTGCCTCATTGTTTCGCGAGCTCTCGGAAATGGGGCGTGATTAAAATTAAATTAGCCATCCGCGTATCGCAAACACTTCCCGATTCCGCGGCGCAACACTATCGCAGCGCTGTTTATAAAGGAAGGCTTTCAGTGAACCCGGCTCGATACGAACCCGCTAATAATGAGACACCGGAGAGCTCGCCAAATTAATTTAAACCCGCTGCATTTCGATCAAGTACTATCGCGGCGATACGCGCCCGATCAACTTTTTTCCAATACCAAAACGAACTGTATGAACTCATAGAAGAACACATTTTCCAACGAACTGTCATCAACGATGCAAGTGAAACAGAAGGGTAATATAAAAGACGTAACGCACATAATCACTTTTTATTTTAATAACTGTCGATTCACATTTGGACAGAGCTTTGGCTTCCCTGAGTGCTCGTAACAGAATGACGCTCCAAATGCTAGCGAGGCTTTATATAGGCGAGTTCTGACGTTGGCTGTCAGTCTGACGCGGCTGTCATGGCTTGGCTTTGGCTTGGCATTGGCTTGCCGTTGGCTTGGCATTGGCTTGCCGGTGGCTTGGCATTGGCTTTCCGGTGGCTTGGAATTGGCTTGGCTCGGCTTGGCATCTGGCGTGTGGTGTTACGCAAGCGAATTTAAATGCGCCGCGTTGCCTTCACCACAGTAATTCAATCTTGACACAGAGTACATTTTCGTTCACCCCAGTAGGTGCCAGTTGGAACTCGGAACTGATTCCTATTTCAAATATAGAACATTAATTAAGTTTTGGACGGATAATCTAGATTCTTGGGGGGTTAATGAGGGCAACTAGACGACTCAAATGCCTTGTTTAGCTCTCCCGCACTCACATACCGTACTAACGAGGTCACATATTATTAGACTGGATTAAAGGCTCAATATACTAGGATCAATTGGTAAGCGCGATCATTAAACTTAGCTTAACTAGGGCAGTGCGCCATTAATTTTGAATTGACTGATCTATTTATTTCATTGGGTTCGTTTTCAGTTTACGTTAGATTACAGAAGTCCGATATGAAGTTGGCTCCATTCTTAAGGCACGTGAAAACAACATCTTTTATGAATAGTAGCTAGAATATGCCCAGTGTAGACATTAGACATTGTCGCCTTGAAGCCATGAGCTGGTCTCATACTCTAGCTACCAACGATTAAAGATGTTGTTTTTTCATGCCATAAAAAAACGTCATAGTAACTCCATATCGATAATGTTAGTAGATTTGGGGCCCAGTTAGAGGCATTCTGTACAATTAAATTTCGTCATTCCTGCTGACGTTATAGGGTGCAAATTATTTTACCTTGCAATTAGATTTGGGAATTTTAACCTAGATGCTTTGATCGACTACCTGCAACTAATAGATCATCGAGGTCAAGCAGAATGAGTATATAATATTTATCTGTAATGTTCTTCGAATAGTCGACCGCACGCCTTGCAAATCAAAGTGTGCAGGTTCAAACCCCGGCTCGCACCTCTGGGATTATGTGCAAATCTCATTTTCATCCGAGATTATCACTTGCTATGAAACGGAGAAGGAAAACATCGTGAGGAAACCTGCACGTCTGAGGGAATTTGTCTAGTTCTAGATAGATGTGTGAAGTCTGCCAACCCGCACTGAGCCAGCATGGTGGACTATGGCCCGAATCCCCCTCGCATTGATGGGAGGCCCGTGCCCAGCAGTGGGACGTTAAAAGGGCTGTAGTAGTAGTTCTTAATTCCAATCTGGATTTGCGGAGAATGAAAAATAGGTGAAAAATTACATAAAAGTAACAACATTGAATCATCTTACTGAATTTGTGAGCTAGAGGCTCAAGTAAATAAATAACTTTGAGAGAAATCGGTGTTCATCTTAGAAAATATAATCCCGTAGAAGCTTAACCGGGGAGAAAATAGGGTACCAACATTATTCTTTATAATATCTACCTTTTTTATCGTAATAATTCATGATAGAAAAAATAATCTTATCTATTATTTTTAGAAATGGACATGTATAGTATATGAAAATATGGTTCAAGTTTGTATAGCTTAGTATGGTTCAGGTAATTACACACGTGTACATTCACAACGATAAAACAAAGGCATAATTACCCAATTTTCATTTGTTTTCCAAAGATAACAGTTTACATTGCCGGTACTCTACACTCACAGTGGGAATAATGTTTTGAAGTACCTATGTACTGTTTGCGTATTTCAGTCAGGGTATCAAGTATATACCTACGTGCGTATCTAGATTTATTATCAGATAACTAATTTTAATATTTGAAGCCTTTGTGTACGGATAGTAAGTTAAGTTAGTATAGGGCTATACATAAAATATTTATAAGGCAATTATTACCCCTTAAAGTGACACAAAGAGATATGATTTATTTACTGTGATGTTATAAATCACATTTGTACTGAAAAATCCTATTGTCGGTGGTTAGAAGATGGAGTTAAATTTACACAAATTTGGAATTTTGGTATCGATCCCACAAAACATATTTCTGATAGTCATTAACAAGCGTAAAACACGAATTTGTCGAGGCAATTGATTTTCTATTGTTTTTGGACATATACAGAGTGGAATTTTGTAATGACACCTGAAGGGAAAGTACTCTTAATACTGTAAATAGAAAATAGTACTCAAAGAAAAAATTCCTTTATTTTTGAAAAGAAAGACAACTGCATTCAAAGATTTTTTAAAAATCGCTTGCTTCACTCGGGAATCGAACCGACTAAAATCTGTAAAAATTACACCCTGTACTTTTATTGCATCGATCGTTAGGGTCAATTATAAGGATGTAATCTCTCTAACAAACTTGGTTATTTAAATGAAAGGAAAACCATGAAATCCGGACATACAAATTCAATGGGTCAAGTTAAAGCACTTTTACTCGAAGATCCATCTATTTACTTATGTTAGTTTATTTATTGTTTTAACCTACATACATTGTCCCACTGCTAGGTAAAGGTCTCCCCCATTCTCCGCCACGCATCTCTATCTCGAAAATCTTTGAATGCAGTTTTTTTTCTTTTTAAAAATAAAGGAATGTTTTCTTTGAGTACTATTTTCTATCTACAGTATAAAGAGTACTTTCCCTTCAGGTGGCATTACAAAATTCCACCCATATTCCACTCGAGGCTCAATGTCACTATGGTAGATCTACGCGTTGATGACTGAAGAATGGTTCTGACTACCCCGATAATATGTGCGAAGCAAATAAATAATCCAAAAAAATACTTCTTGTTTTGTAGATCATACGTGCCTCTTCATGTAGAGTTATGTACAGCACATAAGTGTCTTATATACAGTGAATACTACCAGCGCCACACTATCAAAGCCAGGTGCCTATCACTTACTCGGGTAAATGCGGGCGGGGACAGCACCGGGCCGGATATCCGAGCCGCTGAAATGCCAATAGCAGAGATAAGCTTTATGGAGATTCTGTTTAAAAACAGGAGATTGCTTCATTCGTGATGAATCTGTGGCAAAGTGTTTGCTTTGACAGAATTTGTTTTAGCAATTTTTTTTGGTAACCGTAAAAAAATATTTCCAATTCAAAGTAAAGTTAAATTTCACGGTCAATTAGATGTTATTAAAAATACTTGCAACAGAAAGTTATCAAATACCAGGGTTGGTTTTTTTAAGATGCAAATTATAAGTTTAATGCCATCAAACAAAGTTAGCTGACTGCAGAAAAAACTAAGTGATTCTTAGAGTGCAAACATACTCTGTCTCCTATCTCCGAATGAGGTACTTACTAAAAATTATGCCCGGCTGAAGAACTGTGAAAAAATTCTTTATAGTACTCCTCGTACTTTGTAGGTTCAAAATGTCCTTTTTAAAATCTAGACGCACGGCAGTGCGTCTAGCCAAGTAAAGCTGGCTGCAGCACTGTGTGTAATATTACACGAACCATTTGGAGCGACTTTTGACCCCCTCATAACTCAAAAACTATTTAACATAACCATGTCAAATTTGGCTCATCTATTGAGACTTGCGATAAACATAATATGTGCTCCAAATTTCATATCTAAATTACACTTGATATTAACAAACAAAATAGATTGTTTTGAAAAGAAATTCATACCTGTGGGGGATTTTGGTTAACAGAATAGCATATATCTTCCATTTCGCAAGGAATTAATATTAGGCACTACCAAGCCATTGCCTTGAAAAACCGTGTCCGGTCACGAACCAGGCAGGGTTCCGTAGTCCTGAACACAACGAAAGCAACGCATATGTCATACATAAAGAGGAACATGAAACAAAAAAAAACTTATATGTGAATTGGAATATGAGATTTTTTAGAACTTTGCAGTAACTTTGTAGGTTGTACATGGTGGTAGATTTATATGTGAGTATTTGTGAAACAAAAGTTGAAAATTTAGAGCCATTACATTACGAAACACTTTTCAGTGCAACGGTGTTGTAATAGGTTCAAACAAGTTGCGTTGTGCATTGCTCAACAATAGAGATATTTAGAGGCGTGAATAAATGATCACGACACCGAGATAAACAGACTTATAAAGGAACACGGGGCGAAACAATAAAAGTTCCTAGTTTGCCTACGGAACCCTAAAAAGAGTGATTTATTCCGTGATCGTGCCTCGCTCCCGTTCATTAGATGTCTTTCGGGAGTCGGCTGCATTCCGGCGGAAGATAAAACGGTAACACGTGACTTGGGCGTTTTCAATAACGTATATCGAGTAGAAAATCGATTCTCACAATGGATGAGATAGACGGAGAATAGAGTAATTGCCTTTTTTATTTTGTTTAGCAGTTCGGCAAAAAGCACGCAAGCATTAAACTTGTTTGAGATACATTTCATGCTCTTTAAAAGTAGTTTAAGGGAAATGCAGCACATATCTACAGGTGTCCATGGGCGGCGTTGATCACTTACCATCAGGTGAAACGTCTGCTCGTTTGCCTCCCTATCTCATAAAAAAAAAACCTAGTATAGTGTTTCTTTTGTTTCTAAAGATTATAAAAATGTATGTTCATGTCTACTTTACTTTGATGATTTGGTACAGTTATGTAAGCCTTATGTATCTTATTAAAAATATGTAAAATCAAACAAAGATAATACGATATTTTTTATACCAACTTTAATGTGTTAATGTTATGTGTTCTTAGCATGTTCTCACATCTAGTTCTTGTTATAATTATATAAAACGTATGTTATTAAACATTGGAACAATCAAAAACTTTCCTAAAAAAATAAATTATTAACCTGAGAATTAAAACCACGTACATAAAATTTATATGTTAACAACACATTTTCATAAAATAAATATACAATTTTCTCTGCCGTTGGAGGGTCTCAAAGATAAGTTTTTGGCGCAAAAAGGCAAATTGTAGCGAACATAAAGTGTGTAAGTACTCGACTTATAAATAATGCGGTCATCAAGACGGCTGCGGGCGAGGTTACTTACAACTTCTCTCCCGACAGTTTTGGCCGTGACATTGTAATTTATGAAATAATTTTTGTGCTCTTAAATAAACAAGTAATAAGGACTTACCAAATGTAGGTGCTTTTCGAAGTAATAGTAGCTTTTGCGCCCCATATTACCATCGTTAAGTATACGCGGTGTTCGAAGACAGTGAATTTTTACGCTTTTCTATGTTTATGGCGATGTCCATGTTTCCTATAAGCTTTATCTGCACCTAACAATTTTTTTTTACACAATGTTTTTTCCAAATTTCACTCGTAGCATTTAGTCCCAATGTTAAAGACATTATTACTATTATACCGCCCGGGCAATTAAGTAATTTGTTGCAAACCAGTTCCGATTGCCTTCTTTCAAAAGGGATGCCAAATTTTTGGAAAAACATCCATTTTTGATTTCTATTGCAAAATTAAATTAAGACGAGTCACATAATCGCCCATTGAGTGCAATTATTTACGTTTTAGCCCGTTTAGTAGAGTTCCAATTTGTGTGAGCGGTACTGTCGGATGTCAGTTAAAACTTGTTCTTTGACAGTTAATCGGAGTTCACAAATTAAATGTATGATCAACACTTCTGTGGCAAGTCTTGGAAGTATCAGCGGGTAAGGGCATATTTCACCGTTATAAGTAAACGAGACCAAGCCAAATTTAACTTAATTGTTTTTGACTTGTTTTTTTTTTCATGGCGAAAACGAACTTTATTAACTCATAGAAAAAGGATATTTTTCTGCGAAATATCGATGACGCGAGCGAATTTAGAAGCGGGGTCACGTGGATTGTGCTACAGACAATAAATCTTTATGTATATTGATACAGAGTACATTTTCCAAAAACCTCAGTGGTGATCATTATCTCTAACTCGACATAATATGTCGAAACAAAACGTCAAATTGGTCGTATTTTTTCGACATATGTCGAATGAGAGATAATGTCAATCATGCGAGATTTGCCCCTCAGATCATTATATTATTTTATTACTATTATTACAGCCCTTTTTAACGTCCCACTGCTGGGCACGGGCCTCCTCTCAATGCGAGGGGGATTCAGGCCATAGTCCACCACGCTGACCCAGTGCGGGTTGGCAGACTTCACACATCTATCGAGACCTAGTCAAGTTCCCTCAGACATGCAGGTTTCCTCACGATGTTTTCCTTCACCGTTTCATAGCAAGTGATAATCTCAGATGGAAATGCATACATACATACATATACTCACGCCTGTATCCCGTGGGGGTAGGCAGAGACTACCGTTTGCCACACGCTACGATCCCGACAAACCTCTTTCGCTTCATCCACAGTCATACATCTTTTCATGCACTTCCGTCGGTTTAGAGTGCTACGGACTTGACCTTTCTGGAAGAGACCGTTAATCTGGTCGTGAAAGGTCCTCCTGGGGCGCCCTCTTCCGACATTTCCACTCACGTTTGCCTGGTATATTTCTTTCGTCAGTCTACTTTCATTCATCCTCTCTACATGGCCAAACCACCTCAACATACTTTTCTCAATCTTGGTCACCACATCATCCTTCAGCTTACATTCATCTCGTATCTTGCTATTCCTCAACCGGTCAGCAATGGTGACACCACACATACTCCGTAAGGAACGCATTTCCACCGCATTCACCCTACTCTCATGCCATGGATGGAAATGATCGTTATATATTGTAAGCAAAATAACAAATCCTACATCCTCATCGTCCATAGAATATCCTGAAAACGAATACTGAAAGTAGTTAAAAAAACTGGGAAGGTATTTTTTAACCTATCCCTGTGACGCGTCAGATGTTTACTCTGTCTAAAAGCCTTCATGGATACCAAATAAAACCATCGACACTGACGAATTTTGTAAGCCAAAATCGATTTTAACTCTGAATTCATACAGGCTAATTCCCTTTGAACTCGTAAATTTAATAAAAGATAGGCAGTGATGTTGAGTAATCAATAGCTTCAGGCAATTAGATAGGTGTGTATTGCACTGTGTATATGTTTCTTGGCAATACAGGGTGTATCAGAAGTTCGAAATAATACTTTGGGTACATACATGGTAGCTCACATGTGGATGCTTAGTGAAGACAGTTTATACCTAACTATCTGAGTTTCTGAGTTATAGGCCTTTGAATATTTGTCACAGGTGTCGTGTTCTGGCCTTTGAGTACATCCATAACCCTATTCAGTAGTGTGAACTACACTTGTGAGGGCCGACTACCAATATTCACAAAACAGAACATACAAATTTAACATAGGACTCGAAATATTTCGAGTCATAGAAATTGACAACGAAAAACAAATTGGATAAACATGGTCCAATTTCGATGAAATTTTTATACCATTCGGTTGTATACCCGATACTGATGCACACGTCAAAGTATTATTTCGGACTTCTGAAGCGCACACAAAAATGATTGTTTGGTTACTACAAATCCAAGTAAAGCATCACCAATGAACGATTTAATTGTTTATAGGTCGGTATACTAATTAAATATTGTTAATATTGAATTGTCTGCTAAGTCTAGAAGGTGTATCAGGAGTCTGAAATAATACTCTCGTTTTAATGTCTAATAGGTTTAAGTATGCGTCTTAGGGCCATAACATGATACTTGTAGATTACACTTAAATATTATAATAGGTAGGATAGGCTGTCGTCACTAAACATCAGCTACCGTATGTATGTACCTAAAACATTATTTCGGACTTCTGATGCATCCTGTATAGTTTATAATTCACAAAGTAAGTTGCATTATAAAAGTAAACACCTACATTTCAATATTCTACGTACCAAGCTCTCTACATAAATAGGTAGGTAAATGGGCTCGCTCCTCCCGTAGGTAGATACATTAGGTAAGTAAACTATCTGTTTGTTGATCAAACAACTCGAGGGAAATTACTCGCTCACGGGTTTACACGTGTTACACGCTATAACAAGAAACTGAAATTGAAGAACTTCTTCGTACCTAGTGTTGTTTGGTGATATTATTGATAGCGACATAGAATTTTGACGTCAGCTTGGTCCAGTTGTTTAAGCATAGGAAGTTTGAATCGGGTTGCGGGTTCGACTTTCATGTGCGAATGTCTTTTTTAATAATGAATACAACTTGCTGAACAGTGAAAGAAAACATCGTGAGGAAACCCGCACTAGAAACGCGTCTAAAGTTCACTAACTCGCACTGGGCCAGCGTGGTGGACTGTGGCCCAAATCTCCCTCGTATTGAGGGGGAATGTGCCTAGTATAATAGCAATAGGCTCGCCCCCTATCACATTTGAACCAAAATACATATGCACTACAGTGCACCTCTGCCCACCCCTTCGGAGAATACAGGCGTGATGATGAAGATAATGAATGTGAATAAATAAAAATCTAACACTTATTAATCAATCCCATAATATGTTCAAGGCCACCTTCATGTCACAGTATTAAAATTAGTTGTCTAATGTAATGGTGAAGGAAAGCATCGTGAGGAAACCTGCACGTCTGAGGAAATTGACTAGTTCTCTATAGACGTGTGAAGTCTGCCAACCTGCACCGGGCCAGCGTAAAACATCTATTAGCCGAGTCCCGGCTCGAGTATACTTAAAACTGTTAAAACTAGCGCTATGAACTTACCGTAAATGAAATAAAGTGGTTCAAGGCAGATTTACCTACAGTGTAGGAACAAAACACCGAAGTTTACTCAAAGTTTATGTAGACGCTTTAAATTTTATCACAAAGTGTAGTGAAGTGTGTTATAAGTTTCACAACTAAAACTGGTTAATGTGTCTCTGGATTACAATTGTGTTAATATTAAACTTGAATGTACAGCTGGTTTATTTTATACTAGCTGCTACCCGCGACTTAGATTATTCAATATCGTTACAAATTATAGCGTATATGGTATTCTGATGTATATACAATAATACTGTACTACTACAGCCCTTTTAACGTCCCACTGCTGGGCACGGGCCTCCCCTCAATGCGAGGGGGATTCAGGCCACAGTCCACCACGCTGGCCCAGTGCGGGTTGGCAGACTTCACACATCTATCGAGAACTAGACAAGTTCCCCCAGACGTGCAGGTTTCCTCACGATGTTTTCCTTCACCGTTTCATAGCAAGTGATAATATCGGATGAAAATGAGATTCGCACATAAATCCCTGAGGTGCAAGCCGGGGTTTGAACCTGCACACTTTGATTTGCAAGACGTGCGTTCGACCACTCGGCTACCACTGCTATAAAAAACTGAATGGTGTCGTGGGACACCAGGTAGGAACGAAGTTCCTTCGGCTAATGTAGAATGAATGAAAAGAAAGAGAAAGGTATTATATTTTGTTAATGAGAGGTTTATATTCGTGTATAGACTTGTGAAAGCAAAATAACATGAAATTTAAAAAAACAAAAAAGGTCCATAACGACCCGGAGTTCTATGTATTTTAATAGTTCAACGACTGTCCCACAGATGGCAGTATACTCAATGTATTTAATATGTGTGTATTATTATTAGTATATAAAATAAAAACTATAGCAAAACCTAAAAAAAAAACAACTAAATATAAAAGTAATAAAATAAAAAAGTAATAAAATAAAAAAACAATGTAATTCAAATTATCAACTAAAGTCGTCTCATTTAACGATTTGATTCCACGCACTTTTTCTTACGGTTTTACTATCACATTTTTTTCAGTTCGGTCGCCTAGCAAAATCCCTATCCCCTCCAAGCCTGCCGTAAGGAACTTCGTTCCAATAAATAATACTGTACAGTTTCATCAAAATCAGTTCAGTAGTTTTTGCGTGAATGAGTAACAACCATCCGTCCATCCATCCATCTATCCATCCTCACAAACTTTCACATTTATAATAAGGATTAGTAGGATGTTCTTGTCCTTGAAGATGGAATCTGACGGTGTGCTTGTGATATGTTTAAAAAAAAAAAATATTTTATTTATGGAAGGGATAAGCGGAGGTGCACTGCAGTGCACCCACACTTGTCTGATGTATTTTTGATCCTAATCTAATAGGGGATGAGACTATTTATTGAAATATGTTTTTCCATTTCTTATTTTTAAATTGTGTATCGATTCTGTGGGTACCTAACTAAACTATTAAGAAAACCCAGGTTTATGGATATCAGAAGTTTTAATTCATCTACATTAGTATTGTGGAACATTTTTGGATTGAAAATCGCCATTGTAAGCAGATGTTATGTGTATCTACGTATTAAAATTTCGATAAATTTGAATAAAATAGAAAAGGTGCTTAACAATCGTAATATTTCGAGTATTACAGCTTCTCCAACTTAAATTTCAACTGTAAATGTTTCCGCGGGTAATGGTAATGGTTCATTGTCTGCTCGTCTTCCTCCCGAGTCTCAAACTGTGCCCTGAGTGAAAGAGATGCAGTCATGTGCATGAAACGGTGTCCCGCTCGTTTAGTACATCCGCGTCACCATCAAGAAACAACAGAAGGCTAATGGACATGAAGTATGTGTCAATATCATGTGTCAATTGAGCTGCGCATAATTAGAACATATGTTTGTCTATTGTTATGGCTGCAGTACTCATCGTATAAGGAATAGTTAAAGTACACAGAAAGAAAAGACAACCGTTTTAATTTGTCAAATATGACACGTTTTACAGTATATGTTTATAAATAAAATTCCAGTGTGGGTGTGTTTGTAATTCTATTCCTCCTGAACGGCTTCACTGATTTTGATGTTAAATTACATAATTCTTGATTGGTTAATAGCTATGGTTGGACCTGTTACATGGTGTTGTTGACGACTAACACATACACTCGTGAACGGAGTCACAGGGCATAGCTTTATATTTATGAACTATTTGTATACCATAGAACACAAGAAACATCAAACTCTGTCTTTTTTGTACAGACCGTGGTGATTATTGTGTTTGAAAATAATTTAAAATTCTATGTTTAGATCCAAGTTGTATTATTCCATTTGGTTTGTTTATTGACAAATGTAACCACCCCGGGAACAATAGTGGCAATAATTGCGGCGCACATTTTCCAGTGCAATGACCCCAAATCACCGCAAACGCCAGAACATGCTTAATTGCTATTGCAATTTCCATCGCGGATCTACTTTACTTTTACTTGCGAATGCACGAAGATGAAGGAGATTGGTAGCTTTGTACCTAGTAAGAATTAGTAAATGAGATCTAGTGCACGTCAAGCATGTGCAAAATGACAAGACTCTGGTCACTGAATATGCGTAGAGTGAGTGCAACACAATCCATGACAGACGACTTGTCTAGACATGTATGCTAATGCTGCCGCTTGTCATCCGACTGAGATAAACACCTATTAAAAAGAATCCTGGACAAAGTACTTGTCAAATTCATCTCAGTATCTTGACATATATTTCCAATTATGAAAGGGAGAAAGATCTTGTTAACATTTAGTTTACGTTTTCTAAAAATTTCGTGAAGTAGGAATTTCAATTAAATAAAAAACTATTACAAATATATTTACAAATATATTTTTTTTATTCTATGCTCTGCCAACCCTAAACAAAGTCAGAATCGTTTATCCCTTCTCTCAAAAAGAGGTCAAAAGTAATAGCTTATCATAGGGTTGTGTTGCGCAAAGTTCAAAAAGAAACAAAAAAAAAATCCATTTATTCTGACTGAATTTCTGCTTTATACGAACATTCGTTCACAATAAACTAGAGAACTTATACTTATACATTCAGAATCACACACTATATATGTTTAGGAACATTGTTCGCCCGTCCGTGAAACCGCCTACGCACCGCCAATTCGCTGGCGAACCGGGCTAATTAGCGACACACCACGTTTCGAACAACTTCATCCAAATAGTTAGCAATACCATAATATGCTTTCTCGGTAGAGCGGCAGATTTTAATGACTATTGAGTACAAGAATTCAGTGTTATGCCATTGGATTACGGTTTATAATTGCGCCAAAATTTTGATCGATATCCATATTTGAAGTGGGAATTTCTGGATGGATACAGACCTTGAGGATGACACGAGAAGAATTGGATATACTGTTATAAGTGTGATATTGGAAAGGACTTATAGTAGTAAAATACGTATTGCTCAGACCGCAAATAATAGAAAAAATGTAAGGCGAAATAATGACAAAATTTATTTTTTAAGTAAAAATGCTTTTGTTATGGTTAACACACAATGAAATGGAGATGAATTCCTCGGGCAGGGCATGTAACAAAAATTATATTTCTGAGTATTTATAAAATAAAATATTTTTGTCATAATTGATTCTTTATAAAATGAGCAGTAGTAGTGGTAGCATGTGCGCCAAGACTAGGCTAATGTCACGGAACATGTTCATTACAAGCTTTAATACTTGCAATGTATGTATGTCCGGGTGGAATCTTGAAACTGAATTTTAAATCAGTTATCTTTAACCGATTGAGCTAAACTTTGGTATACATGCTTATCTTGGATGACAAGGCATGCTTAGCTATGTGACGTCATTCTAATTCTAATGTGGCGGATCATCCAAGATGGCGGAATAGTCATTTTTTCTCCAATACCACAGTATGGGTACCAAATGAAAGGGCATGTTGAGGAGAATACGAAAACTAAAGGCAATTAAATAAAGCTTGTTTAAAAAAAGTTTTTTTAACCATATTTTTTTTATCTATGTCCCTCGTATGAAATATGACAGAGCGAGCGAGCGAAACCGTGACAGAGTTCTAGTCATGCCATGGGTGCTAGCCCCAATTTTCAACAAATTTTATGGTTTCGAATATCTACTAGTTTAACAAATAAATAGATTTTATATTACAAGCATCAATTTAAAAAAAACTTAAACGATAAACATTATAGTGTGCAGTTTGGGACGTGTTCAGCATTAACGCTCCAGTTAATGTCCCCATTTGGAGAAATAAAATATTATAGCTGAATTTAATTTGATCATACAATTTTCAGCCCTACATTAATTTAAATAAATAATAATTGAATGTATAGTATTTATTGTAAAAGGGAACCATCCTCGGTGATACTTTGAAACTCTGCAACGCTCAACAAAGTCGGCGGTAGTACAACACTTAGTTAAAAATCGCTTAGATCTGAGCATTTTAACACATCCCTTTTGTGACGATTACACCAACAAATTATTTTATGGAAAAAATAACTGATTGAAAGAAGGGAATTGGGTGTGAGACAATTTTTGCCAAGTGTACCACCGCCAACCGTGCCGATTATACCTAAACGTGACTGTACTAATAATTGTCGTCTTCGTGCGTAATGTGTAAGTCCAATTCAATAGTTTAGTTCAGGCGTTTATGGCAACCGCTGTCTGGAAACCGAGATTTATTTTCTGAGAAAACTTTAGACCAAATGGGAACTATAGTCAAAGTTATATTACAGTAGTTCCAACACAATCTGTCACACCTGAGTTGTGTTCCCGCAGAGAATTGTCGCTGATTTTCCTTGCGACTGATAATTGTCGAAGTTAGTGTCAGTGGCTTTACCATGAGTCGCTTGTCACGATAGCACGCATGTCAAGACTAAACCTCTATCATGGTTTCTCTCCCTCGCTCTGTTTTATTTCATACGAGAAATAGAGACAACATCAACATAAGTCTAGTTCCGTGACATAAGTCCAGTCTTGGCACACATGCTACAACTACAGGAGTTTCTTGTTACAAAAATATTTTGTATGAAGTATTTAGCTGTCGATGGCGTTGCACAATATACCTTACAAATACGTAGACGTTACCGAGAAGGGTAAATGTCAACAATATCTCGTGGTAGGGCATCTGACTTAAAGTTCGTTGAGTCCGCAATTCTCGTGTCGCGAATACTAAAATGCTGTTAAAACTTAGCAAATTAAGAAATCGTTCGGGAAAAACTAGACTTAAAAGTCCAATCGAGTGCTGCGTTGGAATCACGAAAAGGGCAATGAACACTATGTATACGTTTCTATCTATATCGTATACATCATCATCACGCCTGTATTCCCCGAAGGGGTAGGCAGAAGCTGTACTGCAATGCGCCCACACTTCGCCGATGTATTTTGGTCTCAGTAGGGGGCGAGCCTATTGCCATAGTCCACCACCCTGGCTTCACCGTTTCTTAGCAAATGATAGTTTCGGATGAAAATGAGATTCGCACATAAAACTCAGAGGTACGAGCCGGGGTTTAAACGTGCGCATTTTGATTGTAAGTGTGCGTTCGACCACTGCTTTTTACATCGTAGTTATTGCAAATATCAATACTGTCGCTTTCTACGGTGCAATCAAAAGACACATGGTGGACCGATTTTCTATAGGCTGCAGTTAACTAAATAAAATTCTAGAAAAAGAGATCCAATCTCGAGCCACATAGGGACGTCAAGATGCACGCGTCAAAATGGTTGCCAATATCAAATCGAACACTGTGTCAATATACATAAATATTGAATTTCTGTGGCCACACGATCACGCGTCGGTATTTACTTGCGTTGTTAAAGACAGACCGTTTAAGAATAAGCTTTTTTATTGAGTTAATACAGTTCATTTTGGTATGAGTCAAAAATTGGTCGCGCGAATTTTGATACGCCTGTTGACCTGAGGCTTTTACACATGCTATTCAAGCTCCTTACTGGAAGCTCTATATGAGATAAGGTAGTTAAGTTGACCAAAATTATGACCGTACGATCAACTGCTTCCATTTGCTCATTGCACCCCGTTTGGTTATGGGTTAAGTTCCATTAGTGGCAAATTGTCGTAAAAGCCTTTTTGGATCTTACCTTCGCTGATGTAACTAATGCTATGGGTTGTGTTAGGCCCGATCGTGGACGATACTTTCGTTACAAGACGTTTAATAAAACAATGATCGTTTGTAACCAACCTGTGAATTAATTCCCCTAACGAAATAAGCTTAAAACGGCTTCAATTGCAATAAGATTAGCGAAACAGCGAGAATATCCAACTAACGGCTATAATTGTAAATTAACAAACTATTAAGCTGAGCTGTTGACGATCTTCGTCTTAATTTGAATTTAAATAGGTTTAGATTCACTAAACGTGAATTAATGCGAGCTTAGCTGCTTTCAGGAGGCGTTAGGTGCTAAATCTTGTCGCATATACAACTTAAATTGGTTAACGTAGCAGTATAATGAGTCAACATATTAAAGAGATTAAATTTTTTCTCACTAGAAAAAAAATATCGTCATACAACACGTACCTACTCATCGTATGATCTCAAACTAAGCAAAACTTGTACTATGGGAACCATGCAATGGATTGAGGTCGATCCCAGTTGTACCCAGACCAGGGCTTACGAAAAGGCCATTTCCGATATTTTCCGCCACCGGGAAACGAACTCGCGACCACCCTGCTCAGTGATTCAAGCAAGAATTTATAATAATACAAATTGCAATGTGTCATCCTCGTGATTAACCGTTCAAATTCCTTTCAAATCAAACGATCCAACGAATATCACCCTTCTTTACACTCGCACAATAGCAAATTTCAGTTTCAACGGGTTTCAGGATATTTTTTCATCTTCGTTGAGACGGATTTGCATGCTATTTGTTCAGACATTTACAGAGGGGTTGATTTGAATTCTCATGAATTTTCAGACGTGTGTTGTATGTTATGTTTAGGCGTTTGAAGTTGAATAAAAGGTACGAATAAAAAACAATGGTTTGAGTTATTAGTTATTTTGTCTCGGCCAAAAGCACGGATTCATATTATTAAAGGTAATCTGTCATTAGTAGTGGTAGCCGAGTGGACGAATGCACGCTTTGAAACCCCAGCGTGTACCTCTGATCGTATGCACGTATTATCACTTGCTAAGAAACTGGTGGAAACCATCGTGAGGAAACCTGCTCGTCTGAGCGAACTTGAATAGTTCTCGATAGATGTGTGAAGTCCACCAACCCGTGCGTGGTGGACTAAATCCTAAATACCCCTCACATTAAAGTGAGTCTCGTGTACAGTAGTGGGAAGTTATAAGGGCTATAATTATAATAAATTAATTAATCTCTAATTGCGTTTGTACCCATACATCAATACTGCTTCAGTAGCTCTTTCCAGGTAAAAAATATATTGCACATCAAAGCAAATATCACGTTTTTATTTCGGCATGCGATGGTAATATATTAGAGACCTTTTATTATTGAGTTAGTCAGTAGCCTTCACCCTGTAGGCCCTTTGGTGTCTGATACGTACCCAGTTTATTGAATTACAAAATTTAATGTTTGTGCATTTTAAATACCTCGGATATTTCGTAAAAAATATAACTATCATTATTTGATGCGAAAATGAAGAAAAAGTCGCAATTGTAACGAGAACGAAGAGACAAAGTTTTGACCTAAGCATTAGTGTCCATATTGGCACTGAGCAAGAATCCAAAATACCTGTTAAAATGAGACCAAAATACATCGGCGAAGTATGGTTGCACTGCAGTGCACCTCTGCCTACTCCTTCAGGGAATACAGGCGTGCTAATGCGTTTGTATAACTTTAAAATTTTCTGAAATAAATAAACATAACTGTTCACAAACACGAAAACATCGTATACCCTATACAGGATGTACCAGAAGTCCAAAATAATACTTTGGGTACATATACGGTAGCTCATATGTGTATGCTTAGTGAAGACAGTTTATACCTAACTATCAGAGTTTGTGAGTTTGACCTTAGACTTTTGAATATTTGTCATGCTCTGGCCTTTGGGTACATCCATAATCCTATTCAGCGGTGTGAACTACACGTATGAGGAGCGGCTACCAAATATTCACAAAACAGAACGTGCAAGTTTTACATAGGACTCGAGATATTACGAGTTATAGAAATGGAAGACGAAAAAAAATTGGAAAAATTTCGGAAAATTTTCGGTCTTCTGAAACACCCTGCACTACGTAACGAAATGTATTTTATAGGTGCAGTAACTGAATGATACCATAAAATTCAGCAACCACCCCAAGGAAATAGCTTGATACATAAAAAGAACACGAGTATAACCTCCGGGGAAGTATTTTTATTAGGTAATGCGGTCACATTTGCCACACTTATCCAGCGGTAAGGCCGGCGATGCGGGCTGATGTTATCTCGTAATTGATTAGACCCGCTAGATGTATCTTATATTGGGATCTATTAATGTTACCGCATGACGCATTTTCCTTATATTTTTGGGGAACTATGAACTCTACAACAATGTACAAACTATGAATTCTGGTGAATACCTTAATATCTTGGGATAAGGTGAGGAAAAAATATAATTTATCTTGTTAAAATAAAACCCCATCAAAAACATAAATGTGAAATGAGAGCCAAGTTCAATATAATGATACATGCCTTGGTTGTTGACTTCAACGATAAAATAAGTGAGATCTAAATGGGTGCCAAGTTCAGTGGTCAGTCCTGAAATTTATTTATACCAACATAAAATATAATATCTTCTTATAACTTAGGATAATATATTTGGATAAGTCTAAGGTCTGATTTGGCTGTAGTTCTAATATACGAAAAAAGAAGACCTTTAGATAACATATCTATAATTAGTAAAAATATATTTCTACTAATAAACAGTTACGTGAAGGTAAACACCGAATTTGTAAGTTAAGATAAATTTTATAGCAAAAGTGAAAAAAAAAATACGAAAACAATGATAAAAATTGAATGGTTGTAGAATCTTGACTTCACTACACCTTTTACAAGATATGGTTTCCTTTGTTTTTGATCGATGATTTTGCCAACGACGTAATTCGAAAAATCGGTCGGTCGGTGAGACTCTACAAAATAAAAAATATTAATACAAGATTGAGTAAAATAAAATTAATAAATAAGCAAACTATTCAAATACAGCAATAAACTGGACGGTAAATAGGAGACTATAATAGTTTCCAAACTATGAATTAATAAAATTATAGACTGGACATTCAAGAAGAAGAGTGGCCCATCATAGCCCAGAATAGAGAGGAAAAGAAGAAAGGAAGGGAGGTATTTGCCTAGCAGTGGGACACAATAGGCTCATAAATAATGATAAATTACTAATTTATTATGCTCGAATATTCTTATAGCATCAATGATACGCCCACAAAATATAATATCTATGTAGAAACACAAAGGCACAGCGACATTACCTACAAAACATTATTATTCAGGCCACTTCCTCGCACAGTAAACTTCCCATCTGTATGTCGTATTCAGACAGAGAATCTATCTAGATAAAGGAATACATTCTCAGCCGTCCGACAATAAGTTATGGACGCGTCGGCCTGAGCCGATGAGTTACAGCGGTTTGAGAGACGTAAAAACACTGGACTTGTATAACTAAAAATTCCACACAGACTCTCCGGTTATTGGAATCAGGGCTACCCTGGTTTTGACATTTATCAGGCTAGGTAATGCCAATCGATACTAGTGACAACCGGCCCTTTGTTATAAGAGGGAAGCGGGAAATTGCTTGCGGCTGGCTTGCGAAACGTGCTTAGCGACTATGTATAGATACATATTTGAGTTTCATAGCCCATTTCTGAGTAGAAAATCTCCCAAAGCGTACACCCACAAGTGTCAATGTTTTTGCAATACCAAAACAAACTTTATTATCTCTATAGAAAAAGTTCATTTTTCATCTAAATGACACTGACAGCGCGAGTGAATTTTAACCCGTGGCTACGTAGCTTTTACCCATGGAGGTAGTATAGTAATAAGGAGCCCGCGCTGCGGTAAATTTCCGCCATATTAGTTTTGATTGTCTTTATTGTTTGACACATACGTACTTACTTGGTCTTAAGACAAAGATGGCGGATCTCATATAAACCATTATTGCCAACCTTCAAAAAAGTCCTTAGGGGTACTCTATCTGCTCTGTGCTTTTACCACAGAAATATTTTTTTTTATGGATATTGACACAGAGTTCGTTTTGGTACTGGCAAAAATGTTGACGCCCCAGAGGAGGCTTAAGACCTGTAAATTGATTCTGCATGTGAATATTTTGGTGGCACCCAAGTGGTCACGAGATTACTTCAAAGATTACGTGACTGACTACTGTCACGTAATCTTTGAAGCCTTAACACTAGTTAAGGCTATTACTATGTAAGATTTAGCAGTAATAATCTTATCGTGACCCAAATGAGAAGTAGAACCATAGTCTAGAACCAATGACTAAATGTATAGAACACACATTTTTTGGGAGCAGTATTGACTTTCGGTCTAGAATTCAAGTCTGTTCTGACAGCAACATCTAGATAACAATCATAAAGATAATCGTAGAAGTTTCTTTACTCGATGTATTGATTCAAAAACCTGTATGAGAAAACATATTTATTTCAAAATCGTTTTTAATTCAGAGGAAATAAGTTCTCTTTCGCTTTGATCATTCAAACACGCCTATGTGAGCGTATACTTAGTGAAGGAGATACTAAACATGCAAATAGGGGGATGAAATCCTCCGATATCGCTGCAGGAACTTGAAAGGCGGCATGTCGAGCAAGTATTTGTGTCTAGGTGGCTCTTACACGGATTTATAAAAGTAGGATGCTGCCATCGAAGATGGGGATAATGATCGCAATCCGGATTCAAATCCCGCCGATTAGGCGCGTGTTTGCTGCGTAAAGAGGTTCAGCCACTTTATAGCCATAAGTGGGAGCCACCATTGATGGCAATGATTGCGATTATATAAAGTGATAGGTTACAATTACACTTTTTACTTCAGTAAGATGGCTCGAGCTTAATTCAAAATCGAAAATAAAATATTATGCAGTCGGGGACGAAACATATTTATCATCTTATTAAGAACGAATATTATTTTCACTTCATACAATATTTTAGCAAGCTCTGCAGTTGCAGTATGTCACGGAATATTGTGAGTTTGTCCCTTTCTCTCGTATCAAATAAGACAGAGAGCAAACGAGCCAATCCGTGACGGGGGCCTAACCTCAATTTCTATAACTCGTAATATCTCGAGTCTTATCTAAAATTTTCATGTTCTGTTTTGTGCATATTGGTAGTCGCCCCTCATAAGTGTAGTTTACACTGCTGTATAGGGTTGTGGATGTACCCAAAGGGTAGATCACGATACCTGTGACAAATATTCAAAGGTCTATAACTCAGAAACTATGATACTTAGGTATAATCTGCGTAAAACATCCACGTATCAGCTACCGTATAAGTATCCAAAGTATTATTTCGGACTTCTGATACATCTGTATATATGGCTCAGATTCAAAGCAGAAAGTAAAATGCAAAATAATGTACGTATATTTTTTCTTGTTATGAGGAAAATTCTGAGAGAAACCATAATATGATAATTCCTCGCGTCTTCTGGGGCATTATATTTAATTGTAATTTAGTAGAATCGTCTGAAGTTGTCGAGGAAGACTCGCGCTAGGGGATTCTCTTGGTTTGTTTACTACCCAGACGTGTTTACTGTTCCTGTTAATATGACAAATGTTTTGACGTAACACCTATTTATTAACGGTGACATAGAGTGTAATACAAATTAATAAAGTTATATTAATTACCCAGTAGAAGTATCGTGATTTTTTTATGTCGTCACTCAAACATATTTAAATTTTTATATGATTGATTATTGGTAAAATATCAACTTTTTATTGGTGGCGCCATAATTAAGTATTATTTGTTTCGTCTGATTTCTTAATCATGAAAAATATCACCATACATGTCATATCTAAAGTAATATTAACCATAGTTTTGTCAATTACCTTTTAACTGACCACATTACTACGTCAAATCATTCATTTTGGGGAACTCAAATCGTAAAGTTTTCATTTTCTTGTACTACTACTGGATCGAAACGTAACCTCAACTGAGAAGATCCGGCAAGAAACTCAGTGGGCTAATATTCTTTAAAAAAATATTAAATTAATATTCATCCTTCCTATTAATGCATTAATTATTCACTCCTATGAAATCAATAGATGTTGGAATCAATAGATCAATAGATGTAGATGTTGGAATATCCGATGAAGTCTATGTCACTGTTACCACCCCGTACATCGCTATCATCAATCAAATGGACTTATCTCGTTGCAGGCTCCCGTATTTCCTAGATCAATAGGATATTGATAGGGGAAAATATCATTTTGCTGCATTTCTTAAAGCAAATATCAATATATACGCCTTCTAGTAATCCTTTCATACATACCTGAATGGAAATAAAATTTATGAAAAATTCAAATCATTTGCAGGATATTTTTAGGAGACAAGTGTTCTTTAATGCGGCTGTAAATAGATTATATCTTCAAAAAAAATTGGGTAAGTCTTATTTAGTTTGTTTCGCTAAGTCATTGATTTGAATAAATAATAACAAGAAAGAATTAGTCGCCTTTTCATAAGAAATACAAAACAAAATAGCAGTGGCAGAAAGCTTTTATTGGTAGACAAAACATTAATTATCTAGTTAATGTATACAGTTCGAATAAATAAATAGTCACTTAAATTCAATGTTTATAAAGTCCCAAATAGAAATAATATCAAACTACAAAGTGCTGCGAGTAAAAACAAATAACAACTTTTCCAATCCCCGTTGCGTCGCAAGGCGTTCGATGCACGTTTTATATGAAGCCGCAGCCCTAGCATGTAATACCACCTCGGTAAAGTTCCCAGTGGTGTTAGCACGCATGTCAAGACAAGACCTCTGTCACGGATTGACTCGGTCGCTCTCTTTCTTATTTTATACGTGAGAAAGAGAATTAACATATTCTGTGACATAAGTCTAGTCTTGGCGCTCATGCTACAACTGCAGCTATTGTTAATAATTATTAATTTATACCTAGGAAGAGTAATGCTAGTTTTTGATAGAGACTTCATCTAAGTTAGTACAAAACATGTTTTCGTGCACAGGACATCTTTGCTAAAATAAATAAATACAAATATATAAAATGGTAGCATGTTTGCAATAAAAAAAATGCTAATTTAAAATGTCTGTCTGTTTGTTTGTTCCAGGTAAACTCCCAAAGGGCTCTACCAATTTTGACGGGACTTTCACTGGCAGATAGCTGATGTTACCAGAAGTAATGTAGCCTTCTTTTATTTTAGAAAAATATTTGGGGTTCCGCGGGTAAAATATAAAACCCATTGTTTGCGATTAATCTCCCTAAATTCCACGCGGACCAAGTCGCGAGCACACCTAGGAAGACCTAAATTTGTGGTGTCTCAGGAAGTTTCCTTCATGCAAACCAATTGAATAGTTTTCAAAATCTGTTCTAGAAGCCTGATATTACTAGAAGTGTGTATAAAGCGTAAAGTTCTGAAACAAGTTGTTCGATTCCCGTTGAACTTCTAAATCTTTTATGAAATGTCGTATCTCATAAAAATGCCACTGCAATATAACAGCGGGGCAATTCTCGCATGTTCGATATTATCTCTTATTCGAAATATTAAAAGTTATCGTCGAAGTAGAGGTAATATCGATAATGCGAGAATTGGGCCCCCGAGCGTTTGTTTTGAATGTATTCCTTTAAAGTATCCAGACATCTCATTGTTGTACATGTGGTGAAACAGATGCGTCTTTTTCATTGTTATAGTTTCTGAAGAGGTTTCTGAAGAGTTGAAAAGTTTGAACTTCAACTACGAGTATGTTAACATAAATTTGTTCTTAAAGTTATATTAATATAACCATAGTACTGACGAACGCTTTATCTAGAGGTATAAGCGTAGGCTGTTCAGCTCAATGAACCTGTTGGTTTTTGGTTCGATTCTCGCAAGTGGCAAATTTCGAAAATTGCCTATGCGAACTGGGAACGCCCCAGTCCATTGTATGGTACCCATGGTACAAGCATTGCTTAGTTTGGGGGTCTTAAGATGTGTATGCATGTATGGTCTTAAGATGCGGTATTTATTTATCAGAATTCACCGTTAACTTAGTCCAAAGAATATCTTAGTATACCACTTGCCCACAAAATATATTGGTTTATAATGCGACTTGGGCACCGTTAACAGTTATATGTGAGATCGTAAACTTTTACGAGCGCGCCTTGATGATATCCTAAATAATTGCTATCGCTTAGGTGTCGGTATTTTCAACTAGTTTACGGATACTTGAAATTTATCTTTAGGCTTAATAATACTGTGTATTTGGTAAGATCTGGTACTTTACGCTTGTATGGACAAGCACAGGGGAATTCCGGACATATCGCGAACGTCACATTACAACAGAAAAGCACATTCTTTATCTGTATCATTTATTTGTGTTATCAATCGCGCACACTCCCACAATTCTGCCCCATATATTCGTTTGAGTGGAAGTGAGTGTAATGGTCAAGATAATGCCTGGCGTCTCCAGCGAGGGGACATTAATATTTGTCAAAAAGCCGTCACGAGCGACGGTCGGGCTGTGAGACATGGCAAATATAATGCTTTTCTTCTACCGACTTTCATCTTAGATGGATGCTAATGTGGCTGGGATATAAGAAATATTACCGGATAACAAACATACACTCATCGAATGGTCCAAAAATGATAGGGGTTAGGTACTATACTTTGGACTGTGGAAGATTCCAGTTACACGTTGACCAGAACAAATTCTGAAAAGGGCATTTCCAAAATTTGCCGCTGATGGAAGTCGAACTGGCGACCATCAGGTGTAGTAAGCCAAGCGGTTTCCACTCGAACTTTTAGACAAAGTCATAAAATGTATTTGTTGTATTATAAAAGTATAAAAAAAATTAAGTGTTAGACGTTTTGCTGAAACAATACCGATATAGAATTATCCTAGAAAATGTTCAAAATTTGTCACTCATCCGTTTGTTTTTTGTAAATCTTATAAGACAATGAATAAATTTCCATTAGTTTCCATTTTCTGGTGCAAACGACAGCATAGCCCCCTATTTGCAAATTAATTACATCAGAAACAACCGCCCTCTAATCTCAGAGACATCGTATTAACATAATTAACAGCTGAACTAATTTTAATATGATATTATTATCGGTATCTATAACAAGGAACCCTATTGATGGCTTTTAATTTAGGTGGTGTTTGGACTAAGATATAAAAAAACAGAACGGAAGGATAATTATTGAAAGTGTTAGTGTAACTTAGTAAGTTAGTCATATTATGTTGGTATAATACTGTCATATTTCATATACAGTTTGGATGGCAATATGTAGGTCTATGCCAGTCCAAAAATATGTTGGAAATAAGAACGTTATAAAACGTCCTTGGTTTGAGGTCAGGGCAGGTCAGGGTTTGTTTTGGGCACTTTTTGTCTGCAATTTTAAACCGAAAATTGGGTTTTGACTGGCAAATAAAACTGGAATAGAAAACACTGACCCTTATAAACTTAGAGAAAAGACGCAAATTACTGGTTACCAAACTATTGTATAATCTGTTGGTAATCTCCGTCGGATACTTATATCCATAGACATTAATATAGGAGATGGAGCCTTCACGAACACAGGCGACCCGCATAATGCGACATCCCACTTTCCTAGTTCCTGACTGTTTTTGTATAGAGCTGCATTAATGTTACATGGTTAGTCGCAAAATCACGACCGGGCTTTGGATATCGCCTTAACTACGGGCTTATTCATCAGTAGAGTTTAGCTCTTAGTTTTATTTGACTATGTGTTAGTATTAAATTATCTTGGACAGTCACCGATAAACTACGTGAAGGATTGGTGGTAACTAGTATTCTATTATATTTGTATTTTACTATTTTTAGGGTTCCGTAACAAAGGAACCCTTATAGAATCATGTATGGGGACAACAGTTTTCCAACGGGGAAGTTAAGGTTCCTCAACACAGTTTATGTTTTTGTTAAAAAATCGAGGCTTACAGGATGTATTATGTATTGTGTTACATACTTTATTTCTGTCATAGATTTTTGCTGTTTTGTGGTTTGGATTTAATAAAAATATTTATCTTATAAGAATAGAGTTCACTTAATAAGATTAAAAACTATTACATTGTAGGTTAGTAGCATAGTGTGCTAGTATAAATTGTTGGTGGACGTACCAGCGAAAGTGTCAAGAGTGTTAGTGTGTTAGATGTTGTAACAACTTTCGTTTAAATTGGCTTAGGGTAGTACATTCTTTAATGTCGTCAGGAAGTTTATTATATAATTGTGCTTCCTCATAAATAATACATTTTTTCCCATAGTTGGTTCTGTGTGTTTGTAAAACTAATAGATTTTTCTTGCGTTGACTGTATTTTGATTGTTTTTTTGTAAATAGTAAGTTAGAGTGAATGTTATTTGTAACTACTTTCCAGATAAGTATACATGTGTGAAATTTATATAGTTCATTGATATTAAGTAGTTTGGTTTTTCTATACAGTGTCTGTGTTGGTGTGAAGTAGTCATAATTGTATAAAATTTTAATAACTTTGTTTTGAGCCCTTTGAAGTTTTATTAAATTGGTTTTTGCTGCACTACTCCATACCTCTATCAAGTATACCAGATGAGATTTCACAAGAGAATTATATAATGTCCACTTAACCTTGTGTGGGACACAGTTACCCATTTTGCGTAATTTATGTTGCCTATATTTCTAGCGAATCCGTGTATGCATTCTATTTAGTATGTAAGTAAATAATAAGTTCTGTGGAATTAAATTTTATGTAATTAAGTTCTAATAATAGATGAGATACACATGCTACCTATGCCATGGAACTAATAGACACTTGCGTGATTTTGGAATACGTTCAACTTTGTGATGCTGTGTGTCCAACGGGCGCTGTACAAAATATTCAGAAACTAGTGGACAGAGACCACTGGGGTAACCTAATTTATATTATTCATTTTATCGTGTCTGGATGTACGGAAAATACGAAGAACGTCGGCCGGAGATCGGAATAAACTTTAGAAATAGGTGGCTCGCTGTGGTGAAGGTTTAAAATAGAAATTACCTAGTAATATAAACGAGCTATTGACTATTTATAAAGTTTAATAGTTTTATCAAATTCTTTTTACCCAAAGGGTAAAACGGAAACCCTATTACTAAGACTTCGCTGTCCGTCTGTCCGTCCGTCAGTCTGTCACCAGGCTGAATCTCATGAACCGTGATAGTTAGACAGTTGAAATTTTCACAGATTTTAAATAAATATTTAAGGGGCCTCCCATACAACAAATGTGATTTTTTTGCTCGTTTTTATAGATAATGGTACGGGACCCTTCGTGCGCGAGTCGGACTCGTACTTGTTAACGTCTATGATCAGTTAACACAATAATGTTTTTTCTTAGTACGTTTTTAATCTCATTTCGTTATGTATGAGGTATCATCATCCGACTAGATAGAATTTTAATTTTTCTTATAATTTATTGACTTATCGTAATTATGAATTTTAAAACGACTACTGCCTAGTTTTGTCGTTTGAGCATAGAACGCTCGGCTTACAGATCTGGTTGGTTCGTGAAAAGCCAGAAGTAAGTTTTGGAAATGGCCTCTTCGAATTTAGCCCTGGTCTGGGTGAAACTGGGATCGTCCGCCGTCCATTGTAGGGCACCCATAGTACAAACTTTGTTTAATTTGTGATGATACATAGTATGTGTTGTCCGGCAATATTATATCGAGTGGTGAAAGGCGATTATACTTAAGCGACACTCATGGGCGATATTGACTCATATATTTGGAATCAGCGAATCTTTCTGCGTCGGATGAGTAAGCTCTCCTGTAAAGTAAAAAAAAAACTTAAGTTTAAGTCGAATAGCCTTTCACCCCTCGATTATTATTACATAATGTTCTACTGTTCGTTTTCATACAATACAATTGGCATAGTTATGAAAAGAAATATTTTTGCAATGTGCCCATACAATTATACAATCCTTCAAGTATACAAATTACAATCCTAGTCCCATCTGGCAAAATAAAAATGGAAATTAATATTCAATTTGAGCATCATTCTATTGCAATGTGCGTCGTTTTACCACGAATAGTCCCACTTTGTGCGATACAAATAAGGAAAGACCCGCATCATTCTAACTTATGGCCACCATTTGTCATTCCACAAAGGTGTGTGTCGCCACGAGGAGATATTGTACTCAAGTTACCGTAAATATTGTAGGTTAAACCCGTTGTGGTTCAGAAGATGTGTTTGAATTTTATATGTTCAACTGGCTGTTACCTACGATTTGGTCCACGTGTTTTATAGGAAATACAAAGTAGCCTTAGTACTACTTATAATATCTGGGCCCCAAGTCGCCTAACACTATCTGTTAAATACATAAAAAATATTTATTATGTAGAATTTTTGTTTCAGTTTTTGGCAACACTGGTTGCAGTCTATATCTCATTATCTATGACACGTGTCGCAGGTTTTTTTATTTAGACACTATTGTTGTGGATTTGCTGTGACTTTATTTTTCAAGGCATGAAAACAAATCGAGGGGTGAAAGGCTATTTCACTAAAACGACATTTTTTTAATTCTCATGTGACGCAGAAAAAAATGCTGATTCCAAATATGTATTTATGTCAATATCGCCCAAAAATGTCGCTTACGTCAAATAGCTTTTCACCCCTCGATATTCTATCAATGGTAGCTAGAATACGACTAGTCTAATGACTCCAAGGTGACAATGTATCATATCTACACTGTAGTTGTACCATGTGCGCCAAGACAAGACGTATGTCACGGAATATCTCGATGTTGTCCCTTTCCCACGTATGAAATTAGACAGAGAGCAAGCGAGCAAATCTGTGACAAAAGTCTTGTCTTGACATGGGTGTTAACTCCACTGGCCAAATTTTAGCTACCATTGATAAAATATGTTGTTTTCATGCTTTGAAAAATGTAGTCATAGCAACTCCACAAAGTTATTGTTATGACTTTGAGCCTTGGGGTATGCCAATGAAAGTCTCATTCGCGTCAATCGGTTCAGTCGTTTCGGCGATTATCCGGAACAAACAGACAGAAAGACGGACGGAAGAAAATTTAAAAAGGTTTATATCGTATAGTGGACCTAGGGTACATCCCGTGACGCTCCCTTGCAAGTGTGGTTCACCGTGGGTTTTTAGTGGGTATACGGACCTCTGCCGGGAGTCCCACATACCCCCCTCTGACTCCCCCGAGTCGGAGGGGGTATCTATTAAACAGAGTTAACTACATTCACGAGAGGCCGCTACTAAGATATACAAACATAAGATTTTTACAGACATCTGAAACACACTGTACAATGATTTGTTAATTTTTGCAAGCTTTATATTAACTTGCAATGTATGTATGTCCGGGTGGAATCTTGGAACTGAATTTTAGAACAGTTATCTTTAATTAGCTATGTGACGTCATTCTAATTCCAATATGGCGGATCATCCAAGATGGCGGAATAGTTATTTTTTGTGCACTACCACAGTATGGGTATCAAATGAAAGGGCTTGCTGAGGAGAACACGAAAACTAAGGGCAATTGAATAAAAGCTTGTTTTAAAAAAGTTTGCTTTACCAATAATTTTAGTTGTTATTCGTATATTGATAAGATCAATCAGTACAGTGAGTTTAATGGAAGTACTAACGATTTGATCATTGTTAATATACATTTGACCTGTTTTAAAAAGTTGTAATTAACTTTTAATTGCAGTAGTTTGTGTATTGATCGGTAAAAAGGGTGCCAACGACTCATTATAAAGTTGTCTACAGATACAGGTTGTATCAGAAGTTCGAAGTAATATTTTAGGTACATATAAATAAGCTGATATGTAGATGCTTGAAATGTAGATCATACATAACCATGGTCTTTGGGCACATCCATAACCCTATTAAACAGTGTAAAACACATGAACGAAAGACTACTACTTTTTTTTTTTTTATGAGATAGGGAGACAAACGAGCAGACGTTTCACCTGATGGTAAGTGATCAACGCCGCCCATGGACACCTGCAACACCAGGGGCATCGCAAGTGCGTTGCCGGCCTTTAAGGAATGAGTATGCTCGTTTCTTGAAGATACCTTTGTCGCATCGGTCCGGGAACACCGCTGCAGGAAGTTCATTCCACAATTTGGTGGTGCGAGGGAGAAAATTCCTGGTAAATCGCACTGTACTGGAACGCAGTACTGGACTGTTATATTCTCTTAACAAACATATACATTTACCATCAGACTCAATATATCCAAGACAGCTTGGACTTGATTGTAGTTCGTTCAGCTCACCTACGAAAACCTATCTGTATGAATTGAATATCAATAATATTTATAAGGGAATGTAAAATACAGAAATATGAATTCCAATTTCAAAGTGGGATAAAATCCGCGAATTATTCATGCGCAAGGTGACAAATGAACCAAAATCAACCGGCTGAGTGAAAACCGCGGCTGAAATTGAATTAATAGCTGTTGAATATGCAGAATTGGACATTGTTCGCGCCGAGCTGTTTGTACGATTAAACCCGCATTGTTACAATCCCTTATTATTGTTCAAAACTACTAATTGTAACACAAATTTATCAAAAAATTAACTAAGCTACTAACCACAAACAGTTTTATTTTGTTTAAAAAAATACTATCATCATCATCATCATCACGCCTGTATTCCCCGAAGGGGTAGACAGAGGTGCACTGCAGTGCGCCCACACTTCGCCGATGTATTTTTTTCCCAGTGTAATAGGGGGCGAACCTATTGCCATTATATCGGGCACATTCTCCCTCAATACCTACGAGGGAGATTTTTGGGCCATAGTCCACCACGCTGGCCCAGTACGGGTTGGTGAACTGCACACGCCTTTCTATAAACGTGTAGGTTTCCTCACGATGATTTCCTTAACGGTTTCTTAACAAAAAGTGATTCGCACATGAAACTCAGAGGTTGCGAGCCGGGGTTTGAACCTGCGCACTTTGATTGCAAAGCGTGCGTTCGACCACTCGGCTACCACTGCAAAATAAATATATTCTATATTACTACAGATGCTCGAGTACCTACCTCTATATATGATTGTGTACCTCTAAAACTAAGTAATGTATGCGTTCAAAGTACATTTAACTTTGTATCTTTTATTTTATTTACTTTTTCAGATCTGTATGTACAAGAATATATTTTTTATTTTTTTTTGCCTGGTGGAGATCACTTTTAGTGATAAGGCCGCCTATTGTAACCCTTTATCTTATATCGAACACGTAGTTTGTATTACTTTAAGTGGGGTTATCTATGCATCTAAGTCGTTATATGGAAAGTGTTCAATACAAAACGAATCGCAATTAAATCGTACTCGCACGTAATAGGTTAAGGTGCAGTTAGCTAATTGCTTTGATAGTAAACGAAGATATTCCTTTAGATATATTATTGAATGGCTTTGTTGTTTATTGGAAAACAATCATATAAAACATTTCTTCAAAATTCTTGACGTATAATAGGAAATATACTCTGTTTAATATCGGTTGTATAAACGAGCGAAACCTTCAAGAATATTTTCATTTGCCGAAAACACTGATTCCTTGTGGAAAGTTATCTACTTTTCCCTTCCCCTTGCCCCCAGCTGTGGTACTCAGTCAAACGAAAAAATACGATTTAACAAAGTTCAGACAAAAATATCATAACTTTTTGCCTATTTGCGATCGTTCATTTTGCGTTGATTAAAAACATTCGCATTTTGTGGTTGACTGTACACGCGGTATTCATGGAAAAAAGGTGAATTACATGCTTCAGTTAGTATTCATTTAAAATTAAATTTAAATATTAGATCCAAACACATTGATTATTTTGTACAATGAGCCATCCGCACAATATGATTTATGTGTTAAGCTGGAACAACTACAATGTATAAACTAACGTCACAAAAATCATACTCAAATCTGTTGAAATTACAACCGAACTAATAAGCACCCACAAAGAGAATTTATAGCACAAAAGTATTCTATATCGCCTTTGTAAATTTATTATAACTCTCTATAAATTCAGGGTCAAGTTTATTGAAGACTATTGATTTAATCTTAGTCACTATAAAGCAGTGGTAGCCTCGTGGGCAAGAACGCCCGCCTTGAGCGTAAGGGGTTGTTCAAATCCCGGGCCCGCACCTCTGAGATAATTTTCATGTGCGAATGTCATTTTCAACAATGATTACCACTTGCTGAACGGTGAAGAAAAACATCGTGAGGAAACCTGCACGACTATAGAAAGGCGTGTGAAGTTCACCAACCTGCACTGGGTCAGCGTGGTGGACTATGGCCCAAATCTCCCTCGTATTGAAGGAGAATGTGCCCGGTATAATGGCAATAGGCTCGCCCCTTATTACATTGGGACCAAAATACATCGGCGAAGCGTGGGCGCACTACAGTGCACCTCTGCATACCCTTTTGGGGAATACAGGCGTGATGATGTATATGTATATATATGTATAATATACTATATATGTATTTTATTAACTATTAAACTCAATTAAAGTCTTCCATTTGAATCAACGCAAGGATCAGTTAACCCGCGTAAGATGCAGTAGGTTTCAATTAATTTAGCGAACTTTCCGGTGTCTCATTATTAGCGGGCTCGTATCGAGAGTCGAGTTCAGGCTTTGTTTATAAACAGGAACGCGATAGTGTTGCGCCACGGAGAATGGAAGCGTTTGCGATACACGGATGGCTAATTTAATTTTAATCACGCCGCGTTTCCAAGTGCTCGCGGAACAATGAGGCAACGAGGTGTGAGCACTATCCGCTCAAACTACACCTGACACGACTGAGATGGAGCTACTGTGTAAACTAATTAAGTGATTTATGGGTTGCAAATACATCAACACGCCTGTATTCCCCGAAAGGGTAGGCAGAGGTGCACTGTAGTGCGCCCACACTTTGCCGATGTATTTTGGTCCCAATGTAATAGGGGGCGAGCCTATTGCCATTATACCGGGCACATTCCTCCTCAATACGAGGGAGATTTGGGCCATAGTACACCACGCTGGCCCAGTGCGGGTTGGTGAACTTCACACGCCTTTCTATAGACGTGCAGGTTTCCTTACGATGTTTTCCTTCACCGTAAATGGACGGGTGGTGATGGTGGTAAATGGACTATGCAATATAATAATGTTAGTAAAACCTGTTGCACACAAACTACAACTGAACTACAAAGTGATTCGGAATGGATGTAAAAAGCCTGCAACCGTGTATTTGAAATCATTTTATATGAGTAACTAAGTATAATTTTAGTTTGCTCATATGAAACTTAGACATCAATTTATTTTTACGATTTAACAAACATAGGCATCTCTATTAGAGATATGTCGAAACATAAGAAAAAATACGACCACTTTGACGTTTCGTTTCGATATATCTCTAATAGAGATTTATGTCTATCAAGCGAAAATCGGGCCCCAAGTCACTTGTGTCATCGTCTGTTGTGTCAATCTTTAGACTACGGGGAATTCAATAGTAACAACTGATTGAAGAGCTGTATTGTGCTTAACACTTCAAAAATCTTTTTAAAATGTTAATTAAATATTTCTGATTTCACATATTCGGTTAGAATAAGCTAGGAAAACTAAATTTTAAGGGTATATCCATTTTGAATCACATTGTATATCTGACTTTACACAAATATTTCCGTCTTGCTCATATATAAGATAGATAAATCTTTATTGTTCCACCTCTTAGAGAAACTATACATATACAATAGAAAATAATAATTAAGTGCATTACCTCTGTAAAAAGGACGCCAATACTAATAGTTTAGTTTGATGCCAACATAATATGCAGCTTTTTGTGCGTAGTAAAATAAATCCATTGTTTCTTTTAAAATATTTATTGTGTTACATCGGATTATATCATCCAAATCCTTTGTCAAAATTATCCTTATTTTGCATAATCTCTAATTGCTATAAACCAATAAGTCGTTTCTTTATATATTTCTAATTTTTATAATGGAAACTGAACAGAAATGTGTCTTAGTTTAGCGAGTAAATAAAGTATTTCTTCAACGGCAGAACGCTATAAATTGATTAGAAATACTGGCTTTCGTCGGTATACTATCTACTCTGAGGTATTAGTGTTTGGTCGAAAGTTCAGGCTTTCATCTCAAAAAAGTTTCATCTTTTGTAAAAGATATACATTACGGTATAGAATGGGTTTAAAAAGCCTACGAACCTTTGTAAAGCATGATAGGTGCAAACAATTTATAAAGTCAGAATATCGAATAGTATTTTTTTTCCGACAAAAAATATTTACATGCTTTGCATAAAGCCTAGCGATGATCACTTCAGTAGCTTTTCCCTGCTGTTGTGTTAAAGTGCCTTCAAAAGCCACAGCTGAGAATTTTAGTGAACTTAACATGTTAACAAAAACATAAAAAAATCTGACTAAATTTCTTCTCCAGAAGGAAAAATATAGGTACTCGTAAGATAGAATTTGTTTTTGTGGTGTTTTGTATGGCTATCTAGAAATGATTCCGCTTATCGTTTGGACCATAATTTGGATTCTTTGCGTTTCGATTTCTATCAAGCAAATTGAGCTTCAAGGGTTGTAAGAAATACGCAAAGCAAAAAAGGTATCTTCCTCCCAACTTTTCATTTGACTTCCGCTGGAGATTCGGTGTAGAAATACAAGACGATAGCAATTTATTACCGATGGAAAATGACGAGAGTTTTGTTTAATATTGTTATTTGACTTTTGCTCATAAAACGTAACAGCTAACGGGTCAAAGTTCTGCGGAGAAAGAGGTCTTAGATTCTAGCGGGGTGATCCCGCTACTATCAGGAGCAATAAACTTTAGATGAGCTCAATAAAGGCTAGTGGTAATCTAATAAACTCGCTATACAAGTTATTTTTCTATACGCTTGCAATAAATTCAACTTCATGTTTATTATAGACTCTTCTATATAAAATATTCTTCTATATTCTGCATTATACTGAACTGTTTGGTCAAAGTTGAAGATCATAATATATTAATAACTTGAGTTCAAAATGTAGCTGATGTAACAAGGTCGTCTTTAATAATTTCCTATAATTACCTACTCCACAGCCATGTAATTAAAATGTTAAAATGTGTATTGTTGACACAGTTTTTCTTTTTGTATTAATTGCACATAATTCATATAATTTCATTTAAATACGATGTGTGCTACAACGCTAAAGAAAGAAATAAATTTTGTTTATTTAGTAGCCTAAAACCATCTTCGCATTATTGCCTTTCTAATGAAACCGATTTGAGGCACATCGATTGGATGGTTTTGAAGCCTATAACGGACATAGGTAGAATTACTTATTATAGGTTGTGTTTTTTACATATATGGATAAGTAAAATTTTTATTAATTCCATTTGATTACTCACCGAAAAGAGGACGTAAAAAGTATAAATTAAAACACACATTATCATAACAAACTCCTTTACGTGCATACGAGCAACGATTTAACATAATTCCGTTGGATTCAGCGAGAAGAAATTAAACTGTGCCCCGAGGATAATCCTCCAGAGGAAGACTGCGGATCTGCACTCATTCATCATTCTTTCTTTCTCACTCACTTCTCACTCATTCTTTTGAAGCGTCAGAACTTAAATGAATTACTACCCGCAACCATTGAGCCGAGGAAGTTAACTTGACCTTTTTTTGTAAAATGTTCTCTATGTCATTTTGAATAGAAATGGAATTCCTCTGGTAGAAGCCACTCGTCAAAATTCGCTCGCATCATAGATGTCATTTCGATAAATAAAATATTTTATTTAAAAAAAAGTCTCATTCACTAGCCGGATGGATGTGCGTAATTAATAAGATCCAAATACAAAATGCCAACCCGCACTGGGCCAGCGTGGTGGACTATGGCCTGAATCCCCCTCGCATTGAGGGGAGGCCCGTGCTCAGCAGTGGGACGTTAAAAGGGCTGTAGTAGTAGTAGTAGTAAATACCAAATTAATAAAGAATTATAATCGACTTACAGTAGCTTTGTAGAACAGTTGTGTGCCATTAATAATGTCGGTGTTTGTAAACGGATTGAAATTTGTGTGTATATCTATAGTGAGATTTACGTAGGAATTTATATTGCTTCGATCAAAGCTTTCATTATAAGCTTCACACAAAGTATTCCTAAAATCCAATCAAAAAATTAATTAACTTGTATTTTGATAAGGCCCGGCGATAAATTTTATTGGGTCAGTAAACTTGGAAACTAATTTCGGGTTACCCCAAAATAACTCCAATAAACAAGTGATTAGGTACATAATATTGGTTCGCCAAGAGCTTCTTCGTTCTACTTGAATTATTATTTTTCAACTCCATTTCGCCAGAACAAACTCTGTGTAATGTACATAAAGATTAAATTTCTGTGGTAAAAGCTATGCGACCACGCGTCAATATATATATATATTTTTGAGAGGACTACGCTGTTGGCCGTGAGGTGGCCTTTACAGCTTTACCGGAGGAGTGGCGAGCGCAGAGTGCACTCCAACCAAGGCCTTAGGGGCGGAAAAAGGGTAGCAACTAGCTCAACACGCCTCAAAGTTCATTCAAGTCATCGATGACAATTCGTTTTAAAATGACCTTCTTTTTACGCGTGAATACAGTTAGTTTTTGTATGGCAAAAAATTGGTTGCGCGAATTTTGACGCGCCTGTGGGATTGGTGCTTAAGGTTTTCAATATTTGCTTGTTAGTTGAAATATGATAGCAATCTATTCATATCCGTTATTTAATATAATTATTATCTTCAAATTCAGATAATTTTCTGTAGAAATATATAGATGGGTTGACTAGGTTATACAATTTAGTAGTTTGAAAAGAATCTTCCATCAGTTTAGTGAAGGAAAATATCGCGGGTTAACCTGCATGTCTATAGAAAGGCGTGTGAAGTTCACCAACCCTCACTGGGCCCGCGTGGTGGACTATGATCCAAATCTCCCTCGTATAATGGCAATAGGCTCGCCCCCTATTACATTGGGACCAAAGTACATCGCCGAAGTGTGGGCACACTGCAGTGCACCTCTGCCTATCCCTTCGGGGAATACAGGCGTGATAATGTATTATATATCATTTTGATGACCAAGGCAGAGATCGAATCCAAAACCTCTCTGTTATAAAGGCGGCCATGTCCAGGTACTATTTTAGTCGATGTCAAAAATGAACTTAACGCCTACAGCGACGGGAAGGCCAACAGTTCTAAATAAACAACTGAAAACTTTTTCAATTTCATCCCACGAGCCCAGAATTGTGTTTCGCGTTTCAGTAAATAAAAAAAAGTATAACTAATTTCTAGTTTTCATAAATTATCAGTGAAAGCATTAACTGCTTCAAGGAAAACATCTATGACATAAGTACATAGTTAATTTTAAAAAATACTAAGTATTTTACAAGCTTTATATTAACTTGCAATGAACGTTGTTATTATTATTACAAGCTTTATATTAACTTGCAATGTATGTCCGGGTGGAATCTTGCAACTGAATTTTAGATCAGTTATCTTTAACCGATTGAGCTAAAATTTGGTGTACACGCTTATTTTGGATGACAATGCAAGTTTACCTATGTGACGTAATATGGCGTAAATAGGTGTAAATAGCAATATGGCGGATCATCCAAGATGGCGGAATAGTTATTTTTTCTGCACCACCACAGTATGGGTATCAAATGAAAGAGCTTGCTGAGGAGAACACGACAATTAAGAGCAATTAAATAAGAGCTTGTTTTAAAAAGTTTTTTTACCATTTTTTTTTTCTATATCGCTCCTCAGTAGGCACTCATTGTATAGCCTCGAACTAAACAATGCTTGTACGATGGGTGCCTTAATATAAACTGGTGACGATACAAGTTATTCCTCTCCTAGGGCATATTCTCAAAACACTGATGGGAACCAAACCCGTAACTACTCGGTGCATTGCGCAGAAAGACTAAAGCCATCATTAGATTTAAATAATGAATTTAAGATACATATAACTATTAGTTATACCAACGCATATAATGAATACTCATAAAAAAAAACCAAACCCATTTTTTTAAAGTTACAATTCGTTTACAGATGCATTGCAGAATATCTTGGTAGTATTAAATGCCACTGTAGGTGGTTTGAAGAAGTACTGGAACTGGTATGAATTTAAGCGTGCATAAGTTTTAAAAATAGATGTATAAATTCCATTTTCTTTGCAATTAAAACTCAATAGCTAACATAAAACCGTTTCCACCACATCCCTAAAATTAAAACCGAATAATATTAGAAGGGTATGTTGAATAAATGAATATACTCATTGTTTACGAGTGGAGGATGCTTCACACTCATTATACGGAGGAAATTAAAAAATAATAATTCTAAACGGGATGCTCTCGTTGGAGGCGACCTTCATGTCAGATCACGAGTTTAATTCTCGGGTTGTTTTAAGTTCATTGTAAATTAAAGGGAATAAAAACATACACCATCACGCCCGTATTCCCCAAAGGGGTGTACAGAGATGCACTGCAGTGCACTAACATTTCGCCGATGTATTTTGGTCCTAAGGTAATATGGGGCGGACCTATTGCCACTAGGAACATTCTCACTGAATGCGAGGGAGATTTGAGCAGTTCCACTACGCTGGCCCAGTTCCTTGATATAGAAGTGCAGGTTTCAGGTTATTATTTAAAAAAAATGCGCGCATGAAAGTCGAAAATCCCAGAGCAGCGTGCGGGGGAGCGGGGTTTGAACTTTCACCCCTGGCGTTCAAAGGCGTTCTTGCCCACGAGACTACCACTGCTGAAATCAAGGGGAAGCCTTAATTATCTGTGTCTAGTATATTAATTGAAAGCCCATCGTATGTATTTTGTCAACAATAGCAAAGTGATAAATTATCATAAAGCCCTGCGTTCATAGACACGTCAAAACACGTGCGATTTATTTTTGGCAATACTAAAACTTTATTAACTCACAATAGAAGCACAATTTATAATTAAATCTTTTCGATGACGCGACTGAATTTCAACACGTGATCACTTGGTTTTTACTACAGAAATTTAATCTTTATGCATATTGTTACGGCGTACATTTAAAAAAAAACATGTTAGCTAGCTCACCCCGGACGGTGCAGGGTGTAATTACTGGCCACAAAGATCATAAGATCTTACTATGGTAGAAAATGTTGGAAAACTCTATTTAATTTCACCTCAATAGACCCAATGCACAGCGTGTATCAGCAAAAAATATACGACTTTTTTTTTATAATTTTGATAAAAATTTATATCAATCCGTTGTATACTTCTTAATTTGTTAAAGTATTATTCCAGACTTTTAAAACATCCTGTATATTGTAATAACCACTGAATGCGTATTTACACAGTCATTTCGGTTAAGTAGAGCTTTTTCGTAATAAAAGCCTACCCAATGATTGCAGTGGCGACAAGATCTTTATCGCTGACGCCTTTTCAGCCAAATTACCGAATTGACCATAGAAACAGCGACCTATTTCTTTTGATCGTCTGAATGTAATGTAATAGTCGAAAATAAAAAATGTTTTTCTAGTATTTCTTTTTAAGCAAAGATCCTCTTTTGAAAAAAACATGCAGTTGTGCAAAATGTTCGGTGAGCATTTAAAACTTTGTCATTGCTTTAATTTTAAAGAATCCAACACAATGACTGCACAAAAGTGCAAAGAAAGATCGCACAAAGGGATTTGAAAGCATCTGCAGCTCGGATACAGCTTTAAATTACAGCTGAGATAAACAGTGCGCCGAGACCGGGCCTACGCCAGTTCGTAGCGACGCATCGTAGCGAGCGGACGCCCGTAGCGAGTCGTAGTCCAGACTACGCCGGCGCGTTATGTACAAATCATCCCAGTGCGTCGGCAAACACAAACAAAATATAGTGATATGAGTTGTGCGTCCCCAAGCGTAGTATTCCGGCTGACTCTCCTCATATTAACTTTTATAGTGACGTGTACATTCATAGCCAGTTTAGTGTGGCTGGTGCGGACGACCGCCTCCGCTGGCCAATATGAAAATTATTACTTGTCGAGAATTAATATAAGCACCGTGAAAAGCGACGCGAGTAACATCACGTCGCCACCGCCTACGCCGGACCATTATAAAGACTTGATTAAAATAGAGATTGCAATGCGTCGGGTGGAGGAGAATAGTAGGCGACTGAAGGAGTACACCAAGTCGTTGTTGTGGGATAACAAGGACAAGTCTCTTTGGTGTGTTCTGTTCAAGGAGGGCGAGAGGATGGATAAGCCGACGTCGCGTGGAACATACAGACATTACCTGGATGAAGATTATATACGTACGTTGAGGGAACAGAAAATGAGAGAGGCTTTGATACACTTGAGGCACCACGGCGCGCATCACAGACGGAGAACGGACGTTTTACCCAACCTGCCGTACATTAAATAGGGACTTTAATAAAATAAATAACTTCAGTGAAATTGGATTTGGTTCTGTACATGACGGTGTTTGTGTAGTGGTTTCACGTAAAGTATTTATCAATGATGTGAATTGAAACTGATTATACCAACGCGCCGAGTTGAAAAAATATATTTATTTAGAAATTGACTGTAAATATTTGTATGTTGGTAATATGTAAATTGTATTCAATGTGTAAATATATTATGCTCATGTATAAAAGTGTAAATACAGCGAAATTTTTAATAATGCGTTTGTTGACTTCAGGCCGTAATCCCGTTGGAACGGATTAGGTTTATTTATTTGGTAATATTTAATCCGTCGGCACAAATATTTGATCTGCGTCCTTTCGCTTGTTAAACGGGGTAGAATTTTATTTATAAGGCCTCAATTATTATTCGATCTATTTTACCGTAATTATGAATTAATTTATCTATAACATTATATTAGATGAATGGTTCATTGACATCATCTAGTTCATTTATCAAGATTGATTTTTTTCTGTTGCATAAATGAGATAGTTTGTCCCTAATTATTTTAAACTATGTGTGTAGATAAATACAGGTGTATTTATTATGTTTGTTGTATAGCCAAGTTTGTTTCGTTACCTCTTGTTCTGTTACTACCATCCAATAGCAATGCTGTTGGAATAAATTTTGACACGTTTTGTCAAACAAAAAACAAAGTACTAACAAATTTACACAATAGTTAATTTATATTCGTGTACTTAATAACTTTAAAAAGAAAACAACTTACGGGTTGAATTGAGACACTGTTGCTTTTCTTGAAGTCGGTTGAAAATGATGTGGATTCTGTTGTTTACAAACCATGCTTAAACTATGATTGACCGTACACAAAATATGTATTCCCATCTTGCTCGTTTATTATGGCCGTAAAAAGGACGGCAATACGCTTAGTGTTGCTCAAATTGGTGCCAGCAGAAACTACATTATCATCCAACTCTGCAATTTAGTTTAACTTTCATTTAGCATTATTGCTGATTTATGTAAAATAACTAGTTATTGATTAATACATTTAAAACTGTCAATATACCCAAAGTATTTGTTAAATAATTGAATGGTTTACTGATATCCCTTTCATCATACATACTCGTAGTTAATTTAAATTTGCTACAAATCGTATGAATAAACAGATTTTGAATAACATATTAGTTTCATTAAGAACCTAGCGAAATATTAGTATTTTATGTCAAGTATTAAAAAACAATTGTATAGAGACCACTTACCCTTTTTTATAGCGGACCGAATCGACAAAGCCAAAAAAAGTACTGCGACCCTTCGAACCACGTTCCGAAACGCCGTCGTCGAAAAAAAAACATTCGGCTTCTTTTACCATGGTCCGAAAGATCCCATTCAAAAAGAACAATTGGGTGGTTTGTCACATGGAGCGAACGGCTTGGGTGAGACGCACCAGTACCCTTAAAATTAAAATATGCAATAAGTTTATCGAAAATAAACCAACAAAACTGAACTCCCTGTCAGTCGTGAGTATGTATGTCATAAATAATGAACCCTGTTCTTCTATATATAACGCAGCCGGCGTTATCGTGCGAGTAAAGCCCAAGATGGGAATCCTAAGTATCGCTATATCGGTCTCTACATTAACCCTGAAACAGATTATACGGAGGAAACGGCGGTACCCACGCAGCGAGGACCGAATTTCCCGGAAGATGGTTATGGCCGTAAGCTCTCTCAAGGAAATATAAGATTCATATCAAACGTTATATATCTATACACGCGGTATATAAAGTAAGGTTAAGTCTGGAATATTATTTTAGGAGTACATGCAGTAGCGTATACGACGGTGATTAGTGAAGACAAATTCTACGTAACATTCTCGAGAGGTGAAAAGCTATTTGACTTGGGCGATATTGACTTATATACATATTTGGAATCAGCGATTTTTTCTGCGTCGAATGAGTAAGCTCTCCTGCAGGCCTAGCCAAGTGGCAAACGCTAGATATCGATTCAATTCGATAGAAGTCGAACGCTTTAGCGTTAGCGATAAGGAGGAAGTCGTTCGACTCCGACGTTTCGTTTCATCGGATAGAATGATTGACACTTGGCTAGGAATTTCAAGTTCGCTACGTCAGATCAAATTACCTATCGAAACCATATGTCAATCGCATACATTGACTATTCTATTCGTTTAGCGTTTGTGCCACTTGGCTAGGCCTGCTGTAGAGTTAACAAAATGTCGCTTGAGTCGAATAGCCTTTCACCCCTCTATATATAATTATGTTTAGTCATTGATTGTACGATCTTACTCAATTTTATTTGTAATAACTTCGTTCCATTTGAAGGATCTAAGATCAAACCTAGAACCACATAAACACCTTTAAGAGTAAAATATAATAAATTTAAGCTTCTTCGGGCAAGTCCTAAATATTCTTGTATTTGTTGGTGTAACACATAATAAGGTATAACAATAATAATAATAATACATCATCACGCCTGTATTCCCCGAAGGGGTAGGCAGAGGTGCACTGCAGTGCGCCCACACTTCGCCGATGTATTTTGGTCCCAATATAATAGGGGGCGAGCCTATTGCCATTATACCGGGCACACAGGTTTCCTCACGATGTTTTCCGTCACCGTTTCTTAGCAAGTGATAATCTCAGATGAAAATGAGATTCGCACATGGAACCCAGAGGTGCGAGCCGGGGATAGAACCTGCGCACTTTGATTGCAAAGCGTGCGTTCGACCACTCGGCTACCACTGCTATTAAGGTATTAAGGTATAACAAATTTTAAAAAAGTGTGTTGCTGATATTGCCATCCATATCTTGTGCGTAATGTACGAAGAAGACACTATATTTTAGTGTTTTCAAGTGTAGTTTACTAATTTCAACATTGCGGTCAATTTTATTCAATAAATTGAGCAAACTACACTCCCTGCCATGTAGGAGCCCCTTAAAGCCTGTACAATCGATGACCAAACATACTCTATAATTGGGCAAGTGATTTATTGAGGCGTAGTATTACTGTAGAATTCACTACCGGTGTATGTAAACGGTTGAAAAGGTTGGGTAGCTCCTTAAATTCATTTTGTGGGTCCAATTTGTCATACCAATAGAGGTTTGGAAATACAGATTTGAAGTGAGCTTTTGTGCCCATATTTCTGCAAAAAAGCAGGCATTTTTAATGGTTTCTTGGTACTCCTGAAGCATTTGTAAACAGTGTTGTGCATAAATTTAAATAAGATATTTTTATTGCAAAATTTCATACTAGTTACTTTATAGATGGATAGATAGATCTATAATATACAGGGTGTTTCAGAAGTCCGAAATAGTACTTTGACATTTGCATCAGGATCGGGTATACAAGTGACTGGTATAAAAGTTTGATCAAAAGTCGACCACGTTTTTTCAACTTTTTTCTCGCCGTCAATTTCTTTAACACGTAAATTATAATGTATTCTCGAGCACTTTGTAAAATGTTCATGTTTTGTTTTGTAAATATTGGGAGTCGCCCCTTATATACTTATGGATGTACCCAAAGGCCAGAACACGACACCTGTGACAAATATTCAAGGTTCCATAACTCAGATACTATGATAGTTATGTATAAATTGTCTTCACTAAGCATCCACAAATGAGCTACTGTATATGTACCTAATGTATTATTTCGGACTTCTGATACACCCTGTAGAATTAGTTGAGATTAAGATGTATAAAAGTTGTAAAATTAGAATTGCGTATATGCTGTGTCATTTATTTAGGAGATTTTATATTATATTAAAATTAATACCATCGATTTTAAATCGAGGTTACGTAATATTGAAATATCGAAACTATTTAAAAAACTTTACCCACTGTAAAATACCTCAAAGTAAAGATAAGTCTTCATTTTTTTCTACTGTACTTTACGTGAAAACGAAAATTTATTCAAATATTATACGCTCTATGTCATAAACACATATTAGGAAGAGAGTTTTCCAACCTTAAAGAGGTGAAAAGGGTTTGAATATCACGGCCACCGTCGCGGTACGATCGTCCACATAAAGCTAATACTGATAACAAAGGTCACAGAACTCTGAATAGGTATATGTGTAAAATTTTCACAAAAAACGTATCCATAATAACTAGCCTACACAATTAAGTTTACTTTGAGTGAATTAAGTTAAGTAATGTGTTTGTTAAAGAAATTCGTAATCATACTTTGGATAAATTCGAGGTGCTTGTCGCTGCTTTACAGTTTAAAAATAATTGAATACGTTATTGATGAATCGGTATTATGACGTGACAGATATTGATTGCCAATGGCAGAGAGGGCTTTTTCTGTAATATTAAACATATGATTGGTTAATATATAGCAACGTTTATGAACAAGTCTTTAACAATGAAATGTACCAACACTTGCAAACCAGAATAGGTTAGTTTTTCAGCATAATGACTAACAAAGTTACAGTAATAAAAATCCACAGTTCTTATACCTGCACATGCACCAACCCGCACTGGGCCAGCGTGGTGGACTATAGCTCAAAAATCTCCCTCGTATGGATGAAAAATGTGCCCAGTATAATGGCAATAGGCTCGCCCCGTATTAAATTGGAACCAAAGGCAAGCAAATTGGTTACAATATAAAACCTACATACCTACTACCTATACATTCTCTAGACCATACATAAGCAAAAGAGTCGAGTATAACGATACACAGTAGTTCTATCATAAGCGCCAAGACTAGACTTATGTCACAGAATATGTGGATTATATCTCTTTCTCTCGTATGAAATGAGACTGAGAGCGACCACGCTAACCGTAACAGAGGTCTTGTCTTGACATGCGTGCTAACACCACAGATAGTTCGAAATAGCCGAATTGTTTTCGTTGTTGTCACAATGTCCTTGTTGACATTTGGCAATCTCTGTCCAATATCCATGAGTAAACTATATTGTTTATGGTGCGGCCACCATACCTCAAACTTGGAATATGAATTGTCGTAAAATCCCAAAGTTACAAGACTATAAAACATGAGAAAGAATAATGCAGGGGTAAATTTTGGAGTCGAGCCAAACCTCGGGCCTTTGAGAACGCGGGCTTGGAATGTTGGGAGCTTCAAACTGACATAGGGCGGTAACTACGAGGGAATGATAACCCGAACAGTTACATTCCATTCATACTTGGATGCGACCGTAGCTTACCGGATGAAGGTGTCTCAAGGGCTTCTGGAATTGTTTTGTATTTAACAGTGGCATATAATTACAATATTTTGTTATATACTTTATATTTTTTAATACTTTGTGACCATGGAACTTGATGATAGTTTGTACAGGCTAGTAATACTTAATTATTTGATATAAGAAAATGAACTTGCTTATCAAACTTTAAAGACATCAGTACACACCAAAAGTCGCTACAAAGATAAATACATTAATAAATAAACTCTATGCTAGTATATTTAAAAACTAAATTTATATGGGTAGACACGCAACAACGCGGCTAAAGTCACTCTTGGCATGGATGACCTGTCGTTGAAAAGTGTGCTTATTCTATAAGTGAATACAGTTCGTTTTGTTATCAGCAAGAAGTTAGTCGCGCGTGTTTTAACTCGTCTATTTCTGCAGGACTTATTTACCTTCTAGCTGTAATGTTAGTCTATTGTTTCTACGTTATATTAATAATACATTCCTTTTTAACCGACTTCAAAAAGGAGGAGGTCCTCAATTCGACCCGTATGTTTTTTTTTTTTTTTTTATGTATGTATGTATGCGGTAGCATATCTCCGGCGTCTGTCGACCAATTTCGAATTTTTTTTTTAGGTTTGCTAGGGAATTTTTCAAGGTTGGTCCCATTTTCAAAATATTATCAGAAATCTAATCCCTTGGGGGTGAAATGGGGAGTTGAAGGTAACATAATTTAAAAAAAAAAAATTTAACGACTTGAAACTTTGTATATATATTTAACATACAAAATAAAAAAACATGTCTTTCAGGAATTTTGAAAGAAAAAATATGTAGGGGGTGAAATGGGGGTCCAATCCGGACTACAGCATATCACCGGCGTTAGTGAACCGATTTCGAAAAATCTTTTTTTGTTTAATACGGATTGTTAACAAAGATCAAAACCCACCCCAAAGGGGTGGAAAGGGGGAGTGAGGGGTGGGGTGATTTTTTTTTTGGCTGTAAATTATTACTTTTTTAGGGCTGTTAAGGTGATAATTATTGCTGATAAGGTGATAATATTTGCAAATTTTCAACGATTATTGACACTAAAAATCGTGAAATAAAATTATTTTTAACAAAAAACAAAAACCGACTTCAAAAACCTAGGTGCACTAAAAAGCTACAAATAACCTTACAATTCATTACATTTGGAGTCGGTGCCAATTCATGTGTGTATTTGCCTTGTCGGTTTTTGTTTTTTGTTAAAAATAATTCAAATGGCTATAAAGACGGACTTCTAAAGATTATGTGATCATTATAATTTAACTTTTTACAAGACGTAAAGCATGTATATAAAATAGGTTGTGAAAGGTCGACAGTTTAATCTTGAGATACAAAGCTATTGCGAGCATCAAGTTTAGTGTCAACAGTGCAGCGAGCTATTTGGAGGGCGATCACCTCACAAGAAGTACATCAACTCATACCATCCGTTAATCAATATCGGAATAAGATTCTTGTATAAATATCGCCAGTCAACACACACATACTTATCGTATGGTCCTAAACTAAACAAAGCTTGTTCTATGTTCTTTCCTTCACCGTTAAGCAAATGGTAATGACATTCGAAAATGACATTCGCACATGAGAATTATCTCAGAGGTGCGAGCCTGGGGTAAAAGGCAACGTATTTAACCCTAATTGTAAGTTTGATAAATTTATTTAGTTTTTATAGTCACAACGAATTTAATTCTTGTAATTACGCCAACACGTAAAGTTTACTATAGGGTTGTACTAAAAAATTTAATGCACCAAGCTGCACTCTTTTTATAAGCAATCAACGAAAACTTATGATTTTTTATGGTATTTTGAGTCACGCCATAAGCTACCTAGTTGGTCACGTTAAATTTCTACGTGTTTTTAGGGTTCCGTACCCAAAGGGTAAAATGGGACCCTATTACTAAGACTCCGCTGACCGTCCGTCTGTCCGTCTGTCACCAGGCTGTATCTCTTGAACCTTGACAGACAGTTGAAATTTTCACAGATGATATATTTCTGTTGCCGCTATAACAACAAATACTAAAAACAGAATAAAATAAATGTTTAAGGGGGAGCCCCCTTACAACAACACCCCCATACAACAAACGTGTTTTTTATGCTTAATTTTGCTCGATATTAATAACGGCAACAGGTAGACGCTTGAAATATTCACAGAATATTGAGTTATATGATTGACTTTAAAAATAAATATAAATAATATTTCATCAATCTATTTAATATCTCCCATACAACAGACATGATTTTTTTGCGTTTTTATAATGGTACCGAACCCTTCGTGGGCGAGTCCGACTCATACTTGACTGGTGTTTTTATTACTGTTGCAGTTTAATTATAAATAATGTGGTTTTATAGCTTTATAAGAACTGAAGGTTTTTAGATGACCGTCATTTCTGACTTGAATTATACATTAATTAAATTGATAACTACACAACATTCTAATTTGGTACTCTACTACAGCCCCTTAGTTAAATTAAAGCTACTTACAAAACGTCCCAACAAAACGTTGCGTTAAAATGTACAGGAAAATAAAATATAACAGCGATAGGTTAGTTGTTATATGGGGCCACTCTTGTAGCTAAGAGCTACCGGATTCGATCCCCACTCTGGCCATTGAACTATTGACTTAAGCTAACTCCTAGCACGAGCAATAAGCTTAGTTGGAGAAGCTTCTCTAGGCTAACAGGACTAACAGGCAATGTGGTAAACCCACAATCCTAGTATTTTAAAGAAAAACTTTGTCAAGTAAATCACGAGACTTATGACGTTCCCATAAATTTTGACGAAACTATAAAACCTTATGAAATAATACGTAATGTGTCATGACATTACCAGCGTTGTAAGCAGGTAACTGGTTAATAAAAGCTGGCGATCGTAACATAAGGACGTTATTGACATTGGGTTTTCTAGGTATGGAAATAGGTTCAACAATAGACGCCTAAGAAGATTATGATCATAATGATCTTATTATTTCATTAAATTCTATAAATAAAATTCACATTAACACTACACAAAATAAGCCATCAATATCAATTTTCCTTATCTTAAAATAATCATCAAATGTGGACTCGAACCTTGGCTCCACCATGCACTTGGCCACCTGTCATAGATATGATTGATGGCTTAGAATATTAAAAAAAGTCGATGAAGTGGCGGCTCGATTCGGCGCCTATTCGACAAGGGGCACGTGACTCGATGGAAAATATAATTATTCGATTTGTTTATATAGTGCGTTTGTTTATGTTACTGTTCGGGGTCGGAAATAGGACAGTGACGCTGTTTCTGGTCGTTAAACTATTGTTAACAAATGGGCTGCATTTATTTTTAAACGTGAATCGTATAAAAAAAAGTGTTTGAAGGTGGCACACTGCGGCGTTGACACTCGCGCGTTAAAAAAATTGCCAATACTAAAACGAACTTTGTGTTAATAAGAATCCAAAAACAAAAACTACTACTACTACAAAAACAAATCCAAAACCCATCCTCACCATCTGGATGAATGACGTTCCAGTACAGTGCGATTTACCAGGAATTTTTTTCCTCGCACCACCAAATTGTGGAATGAACTTCCTGCAGCGGTGTTCCCGGATCGATACGACAAAGGTATCTTCAAGAAACGAGTATACTCATTCCTTAAAGGCCGGCAACGCACTTGCGATGCCCCTGGTGTTGCAAGTGTCCATGGGCGGCGTTAATCACTTACCATCAGGTGAAACGTCTGCTCGTTTGCCTCCCTATCTCATAAAAAAAAAAAACAAAAAAAGAATAAAAATTGAATTTCTGTGGCAAAAGCCAAAATATCTATGTAACCAAAATAGTGATCTATCACGTCCTCACGCCACAAAATTCGCTTGCGCTCGCGGGAATGAACTTATTCTATGAGTCAATACAGTTCATTTTGGTATTGGTGGACATTTTGACGAGTGACTTTTGACGCCTCAGTGGGCGGAGAGCTTCATGATGATTTTTGTTACGTATTCGTATAAATATTATCGTATAAGTATTTTGTTTTATGTATTCAATTAAACTATATTTACATTAAATAAGTTTTAGAATACTTTTATCGTGTCGTAATAAACTATATTCTCTACAGATATTTGGTAACAAATATAAATAAAAATGTGAAACATTATAAGTAACACTAAACACCTACTTCATTACGTTTTCGAAATATCTGAATAATATTTTTTATCACAAAATTTTATTGTTATAGTCTTAAGACTTAAGTCTCATAATTGGACTTATAAGAACTGCGATGAGAACAATACTTCGATATTTGGTAAATGAGTCAAACGCATTAAGCAACCCTTTAAGCGAGAGTCGAGTTACCCTTTATTATATTTATAACTTAATAAACTTCGTTGAGATAATCAAAGTAACCCGTAATTATGAAAGTTTGGTCATAAATTATATGTGTTTCACTTATTTTCGTTGTCGATTACACTTGCGAATTCTCAATTTGTGCTTATAACGGTTTGTACTATTACGTGCTAACACGGTTTATGTCACACTGAGACACTCTCTTACTTGAGTAACTTATACGAGAAAAGCGACATAATTGACATAGCTCACATTTTGTCTGTCACTGATTGTGCTACTAATGCATTCAGGGATGAAAGGCTATTTGACTACATTGGGCGATATTGACTTATATACGAGTACATATTTAAACGGTGAAGGAAAACATCGTGAAGAAACCTGCACGTCCATAGAAAGGCGTGTGACGTTCACCAACCCGCACTGGGCCAGCGTGGTGAACTATTGCCCAAATTTCCCTCGTGAATGTGCCCGGTATAATGGCAATAGGTTTGCCCCCTATGACATTGGGTTCAAAATACATGGCGAAGTGTGGGCGCACTTCAGTGCACCTCTGCCTATCCCTTCGAGGAATACAGGCGTGATGATGATGTTTATGTGGAATCAGCGAGTTTTCTGCGTCGTATAAGTATGCTCTTCTGTAAAGTTTAAAAATGTCGCTTAAGTCAAATGGCCTTTCACCCCTCGATATATTATGTAAAGATACTGGAGTATACAATTATCTTCTCCCGTACCTATCTTGCAACAATTTTTTTAATATTAATTTCAGTATTTGACGAAAAATTATGGTTAACTATTTTGAATCTTATTTCGATGAGTATAGAGTTCATGTTACTTTATTTCGATACCACGATGACGCGACGCGCCCCGGCATGCCGCGAAATAAAGTAGGTAACATGCACTCTAGACTCATTGAATTAAGATTCAAAATAGTAACTTGATAAGTAACGCTGGCCCTAACTCAGTACAAATATTGACAGTTAGGTACTATTGAAACAACAATACTTTAGGAGGTGGTGGTAAGGCTGCTTAACTGTTTTTAAATCTATCCTTATTAGGTACCAATCTACTCTACCAAAAAAAGGGCCAGTTAATTCAACCGAGTTCTTTACAAAGGCTAATTCAAAAGTTTCCTGCAGCTTCAACAAATTCTTTTCGCGTTAAAAATTCAATGGGCTCGGAAAACATTTCAGAAATGCTGGAAATCCATCCAATCCACCTTCTTCAAGGAACATCTTTTTTCAAGTAATAATATCAACGTTAACCTGATTTTCTATTGTTATGGGGTGTATATGGGACGCAACGTATTTACAATGTTTTCGAATTTATAGCGCCCTATAAAAGTAATAATGTTTTTTCTACGTATTTACCCACATACCAAGTTATACTCTTAAAAACACTATGCTAAGAATTGTATATAAACTATTTGGGAAAACAACATTGGCGGAGTCTGATAAACCAGAAAAATTTACCGCAGCACGGGCTCGAAATGCCATCTCCGTTATAATATCTGCATGGTCGATACAGTTAGAAGTCAACCACCATCATTATCACTTTCATCACCCATTTATATTCATAATGTGTATTTGTTCTTTTTTTTTCTTGCTATCAATTACTTGACTGTGAAATACCCGCTAATCACAGTTAGAGCCATTCCTCATCTTAGTGTGCGCCCACACTTCGCCGATGTATTTTGGTCCCAATGTAATAGGGGGCGAGGCTATTGCCATTATACCGGGCACACTCCCCCTCAATACGGAGATTTTCATAAAAAAGAAGAATATACAGTTCATTGAAATAAAACTATTTTACAGATTTTATCGCGTTTATTTACTATTTTATTTTCTGCGTGGATCGGACCGCAAACAACAACTAAACATGAGGGTACCCAGTTATTAACTAGTACATCAGGACATCTAACACCTCAGTCCCCCCGTGACCATGGTTGCTGTAAAGCAGCCGAAACGTCGGGAAAATAAAATAGTAAATAAACGCGATAAAATCCGTAAAATAGTTTTATTTCAATGTATAATATTCGCGTAAATATAAGAAAACAATATATACAGTTCATTTTGATATTGACAATAATTGTGCCGCACGCGTCTTAACGCCGCAGTGTGTAAGGAGCTTCAGGATTACTCTGGCATTAATTTGCTTAAAAGATAACTATCATTCAATGTCTACTAGTACATTAATTAATGTCTATTCTAGTACTGAGTAAATAAACGTCCATTAAATTTACGAGTCAAACAAGGTCGAATTCAGCCTTTGTCTAATGAAAACGCAAACAATAGGCACATTGCGTAAACATAATTTTGAGCGATAAATCATACAAAAGTATTACTTATTGTATACATAAACCAGTTACAAGTATGTAGGTAAGTTATTAATAAGCATGGACACCACTCTGTTACTTAATTACACACTTACATTGACATACCAAAATGAACTCTGTGTCAATAACTATAAAGATTGAACTTCTGTCGTAAAAGTCACGCGACAACGCTCAAAATTAGCTCGCTTTGCCGATGGCATTTCGTTGAAAATTGAGCTTTTTGTAGGAGTCAATACAGTTTGTTTTAGTATTGGCAAAATTTTTAGACGCGCGCGTCTTGACTCCGCAGTGTGCTCACAGCTTGATGGTAACAAACTAATCTAAAGGTATTGTCGTCTTTCTCACGGCCGCAATGTATAAGCGAGAGGGCAATATTATTAGTAAAGTCATTTTATTTTAGTTGTAATTTGTGTACAACAGATCGATATCAATGTTTTCCTCGATTAAGCTATTTCTTATGGCGATTATTATAATCCAATGACGTACTTTTCATCTTAAAATCCGTAAGAAAATATTTGTAAATAATATGTTTTTTTTAAAGAAAATATTTGTTAATTCCTAAGTTTTGTGATCACATAATTGTTTTACGATGATGATAAAAGTTAAATTACTTGTACATTACACGCATATTATATTACATTGTTAGGGAACATTCGGTTTAAATATTCATCTGTTTTCAGCGTGTTAACAGCCATTACGCGGAACACGGAAAACCTCGTATGGAAAAGTTAGGGCATAAACAAAATAGTACATGCGAATATAGTAAGTACGTACCTATTATTTAAACGTACATTTGCATGATACTGCGATACGAGTAAAAATAAAGACAGCGTTTTTGGGTTACAATCATTGAACACGAAAAATGTACCAACTAATGTTTCGATATTCTTTTTTTGAATGCGTCAACTCGAACAGCTCTAGCTGTCAGAATTCATAGACAATACGCACTCTTAAAGCAGTCACTTTACTGTTACGCCAGGCGAAGCGGCTAACGCACGCGATTGCATAACATTTTTAAATGAAAACCATTCAAAGAAGATATTTCATTCATCATGAACCTAGTCCGGCTAACGAACCTTTGCGCGATGTACCCAAAGCGCGTCACTGTCATCGCCATGCTCAGGCTACCAAGTTAGCTAATAATTACCGTCTGTTATGCCAGCTCTCCTAGGCAAGACGTCTATGTCTCTACGAGTATATACGCGTTTCTATGAATCGTTCCGTGAAATTGGAAAGACAAGTCGCGTGCACTAAACACGTTGCCTAATGTCATTTACATACATATTAGGGTAAGGCCTCCCATACGCTCGTGCGTAAGTTTTTCTGCCAAATACCAAAACCAACTGTATTGACACATCGATAAAGTTAATTTTTCAATGAAATGACATTGTCGGCGCGAGCGAATTTTGTCGCGTCGGTGCGTGGCTTTCACCATAGTGCTTAGCGTTTTCAAGAGCGCACGTCAAAATGTAAGCTTGTTTGTCAGTTTATAATTTGAATACATCAGTAACGTATACGGAGGAACAATATTATGTAACATCGCTTCACCAAAAATATGTCAACCCTAATTGTACCTGAATCCACATTATCTAAATAAAACGTTCAATCAACTGTCCAGTTCCGAACGCATTAAGACCCCGCACATTGTCGCGTCAAATCGCACCCGTCGAAATTTTTGCCATTACCAAAAAGGTTCTTCTGCAACGAAAGGACATTGATAGTGCGAGTTGTCGCGTGAGGACGTGACTGTAGCGACACCTATCTCGCCACATACAAACTAAATCCTGCATCGCGATATTAAAGTTATCCGAGCGATTGACCATATATACAAGAACCCGACTACAACCGCCAGACACAACACCCGTCTGGTCGGAGGATCTTCCCTTTCATCACTATAACTACAGAAATTTGGTGTTCAGGAAGTTGGAAATAGGGCTCAATTGTTTTTAAGTCAAGTTAATTCTCTCACTTCTGTGAGGGCAGGGTGGGTGACACAAGAAAACACGTCACACAGTTGTCACCAAAGAAACCCGCCGCAATATCGGGGCGGCCAAATGAAAACGACGGTAATGTATAATTAGGGCTTGATAAGGGTTTGACAGTCGTATTTGGGACAGGAAGACACGAGCTCACTAGCAATTTGGGAAGGTGCACCTGACGGTGAGATAACAAATATAATGTTAGCGTTGATATATAGACGAATGTTTCGCTGTCAGAAACTGCTTCCTGCCTGGCCACTGTTATGGCAGTTATTTTTTTTTCATTGTCTCGAGTCAATTATTTACTAGTTTCTACCAGCGACTTCATTCGCGCAGATTCCAATAATTCGATATTGTTATCCATCCGTCCATCGGTCCTCACAAACTTTCACATTTACAACATTAGTAGGATATTACTTTGCAGAATTATGTTATATAAATACGTAAATAAGTTTAGTAAGAAATTTTAATTCTTCTACAAACCATTAACAGGGATAATACTTTTTTCATATAATACTTTTCGCATATTTATGTTGATGATAGGAACTGCATTTCTAATGGTGGTAGAAACTTTTGTTGTGACAAGGCTCTGGCGAACCGTCCACCAACTCGCATTCAACCAGCGTGGTGGACTACGGTCCAAACCCCCCTACAAACATGAACGGGAGGGGGAGGCCTTTGCCCAGCAGTCAGACATCTAATAGTCTATTAAAAAAATTGATATTCCAAATTGCTAAACTTCTCTACGTTATTTCTTTAAACGACAACTAATCTTTTACTACCCTGTTCGCCAGCGGTGCATCCCCAATCTTTATTAAATCACTCTCCTATTAGCTATAAATTCACGCACCTACGTACGCTGTAGGTACATATAATACAGCACAGTTAATAAAACCAACATGGCCATCTATTCTGTTTTTATTTCCATACCTAAACAACTTTTTCATCCCAAACGAGTGTACCCTCGCCCAGTGTTTTAGTATAATCGTTGACCTGAATCGTCCATAAGTTAATCTTAGGTAAAAACATTTCAGAATTCTGAATGACAGATAGATCACGATCTTTTTAAATGTAATATAAAAAGTACTAAGACGCCAGTCTTAAACGTAAGGTGTGCAAGTTCAAACCCCGAGCTCGCACCTCTGACATTTTCATGTGCGAATGTCATTTTCAATAATGTTTACCACTTGCTGAACGGCGAAGGAAAATATTGTGAGGAAAACTGCACGTCTATAGAAAGGCGTGTGAAGTTCAACAACCCGCACTGGGCCAGTGCGGTGAATGTGCCCGGTATAATGGCAATAGGGTCTTGGAACCAAAAAAAATGCACCGGCAAAGTGTGGGTTCACTGTAGTGCACCTCTTCCTACCCCTTCGGGGACTACAGGCGTGATGATGTATATAAAAATCCGTTAGTGTGTCTCGTTTCACTCACACCACAGATTTCATTTAATAGAATTCTTCGCGTAATCTTCGCCGAGGCGTGACTAAATTTACTTCGAAAATACGGTGTGATACGGTTATGAAACTGATAAAAACAATGTTTAACAAACTGAGTGAAGTGAGAATATGACCTAGCTTGTAGGTTACTATAGTAACCCAACCATTGTTAAATTCTATTTCAAACTCCATTTGAGGAGTCGCGCATTCACAAAACATGGTATCCGTATCCATAAAACGTTATTAGATATCGTAATTTTTACAGCCAACATTATATTTTGGTTCGAAACTTATGTAACAAATGGTGTTGCTTTTTACGATAAGTATACCTTAAAACATTATCCGTGTTGTCATTAGTACCTACTCATCCGCGACATAGAGATCAAATACTTTCTTTATAGCTTTTGTACTACTAAAATAAAAGAAATATTAAAAGAATCCTGCTATTAAAACATGTGGGACGACCCCAGGATTACTATGGATCTCACAAAAGCTAGCGCAAAATGTGGAAATGTATAGCATATTATACGTATTTTAAAAGATATGAAAGAGGCAGGAATTTGTCAACACACACTCATCGTATGATCCCAAACTAAGCACAACTTATATTATAAGTACCATACAATGGACTGGGGGCGATCCTAGTTACACCCAGGTGAAATTCCGAAAAGGAATTTAAGAAAATTTGCCACTAGCAAAAATGGAACCCGCAACCACCACTAGACCAAGGCGTAGTCAAAGTTAATAAAATTGTCTCTTTGAATATTTTAGTATACAACTCATGTTTTTTGTTAAAGTCAGGAATATCTTAAAATGTTCTTCACAAGGTGGCGTAGGCGTGTAAAATGCTTTGTTAATTGGTAAGATTAATTACTACGGTCCATTTTAATGCCTCTTCATTATGAGGCTATAATTATAAAGGAGCCTTTAATTATATACCTTTTCGGAGTTTCCTTGACATAATCGTTTATGTAAGCAGGCGTGGTGGTACCAGCGCCGAGAATGTGTCATTATCAAATTAAATTTATTAAAATTTGGTTTTGTAATATTTAATTTTGAATACAATTGCATGTGTTAACATACAGAGTTACAGGGTTACTATGTTACTCTGGAGTAGCATGCTACTTTAATTACAAAATTCATAATTAAAATCGTAACAAAAGCATAAAGGCTCAAAGGTCAGTTTATCAACACTTATGTCATTAATAACCTTCAAATTTGTATAAAAAGGTCAATTTACAGTGTAGTACACCTGAGTATTAAAAAATGCCGTTTTGACTATGATTGATCCTTTGTTTGTGGTTAGTTTATACGACCTCATCCCAACCAAAGCCACAGTGAATTCGAGATCTCATAGTATCGAAATATGATATTCCCTTGGGAAATTCCTCAGACGGAGCCGTCGGTGCGTCGTCGCAGATTGCAGCTATTACTCCTAACACCCTCTGTTTACCAAATAGTTATATTCTCCATCCTCAATGATTAGACGGTACACCTGTATACCTCAGCGACATTTGGGAATCGAAAAAAAAATGGGGGAGAAAATTGAAATATACTGGAAACACGTGTCTTCCACATATTGCGTCGATATGAGGTTACGACGGATAATTCGGTGGTACCTTATACTGCTGCAATTGGCAACTGCTCAATACTAGGCATCACGTTAACACGTTCGCTGCATTGTGAGGTCATATTAACTAATGACGAATTTTCATCTAGTCGACTATGAGTAATATAACCTCATGACGCACGAGCTGAAAGTACATAAATCCTTACACAGCAAACATGTTAAGACGTCTCCTAGAGTTAGTGAAAACGGACATTAGTATCTTTTCTAAACTTGGTAAAGATATTTTAATAATATATAATATTTTTTACATTTTATGTAAATAAATCAAGTAAGCATATATTTGTATAGCGCTACATTCAACGCAAAATAAAATAGAATACAAATGACTCTTTTTCTTTATTCGTTATACTGAGGAATATAGGTCGATAGCTTCCGTTGACAGTGCAGAATTGCAAACATTCGTTAGCTATTCCTTTGTCCTCGCGTATCACGGCTCTAGTATAGAGACTCCAGTCAAAAAGCTCTACTGTAGGTTTTCGAATGTATTTCACTGGCAAAATGTAGGGTTGTTTTAATCCGGATGCGTGTATTGTGAAAGTTTCTGGTTCTGACTCTACAATAGTAAAATTTTAGGGAGGACTGTACGTACTATTTATTGTCGTGAGCAAAGATACTTGACTTTTTATTGAAAATGTACTCTGTGTCAATATACGTAAAGATTAAATGTCCGTGGCAAATGCCACATAATCACGCGAAAAATTCTCTCGTGACACGACATTTTGTTGAAAAATGTGCTTCTTATATAAGTAACTAGAGTTTATTTTTGTATTAGAAAAAAACTTATGTTTTCGAGACTTATAGGAGTGTGATTTCGATTAATAGTACTTCTAAATTATTATCATTCTATAGTAACTAAAGCGGCGGTAAAAAGCTTGAATATTTTGAAATAACTACAATGAGGCAAAATTTGAAAAGCGCGTCTTACGATATGCCTAGGTTCAGAAAGATAGGTAATAACATATTGATTTTGACAGAAAAGTGTCAAATATCTGACGAGCGACTTTTGACGTTCAAGTGTGGCTATATTGGTTTGACGGAAACTCTTTTCTATTATCGTACGGTAATAAGGTATTTAATGTCATATTGCTATTTACTACAGCTTATACATGGACTCTACTTGTATTTAGGTACAGGGAAGCACTTAGTCAGATAATACCTAACATAGCTACTCCATCTAGGCTGAACAGGGAAGAGGCCAGTTGAGCCGATTGATACACGATTCTGTTTTCAAGGCGCAATCCGACAAAGCTCTGCTACTGTGAGTTAGGTTGATTGAAAGTTCATTTCAGAGCAAATAGGTAAGAGGTAGCTACCTACATGCATTTAATGCTTAATTTCTTTAAATTAAATCCTGTGGACTTATCTAATTAAATAGTAGTTAAGTTACAAATATATTTCCATAATATTTATGGACAGGTGTATTGTTCAAAAAAAAGATTGTGAAATTATTTTAGTTAGAAATCGTTTTAAACTTTTAATAATTGTAAGGTTTTTTTTCTGTGTCAGCATGGTCTTATTTACCGAGAGTGTGACCCCAAATTTTGTGGAAATTTCAAAAGAGAAACTATTTCATGTGAGTTTTTCAATATAGGTAGTTCAAAAGTTTTAAATGGGTCGTAGCATTAACACCTTCGATGCGTTGTGAGGTCAATTTGGCTCATGGCGAACCTTCATCCAGTGCGCAACGCTCAAAAAGGTTCGTCCTCTATGAGTCAATATGACCTCATGACGCACCACCTGAAAGTACACTAAAAACATTACGCAGCGAACGTGTTAAATAAATATGGGGTTAAGCCTATCAAAATTTAACGCACATACTCCTAAAGTGTAGATTGGTACTAAGATAATTTAAAACCATTGAGAAGATCTTCAACCTTATGTCGTCGATGATAAAAGAGATATATATATATATAAGCTAGATTAAGAATATATCGAGAGGTTAAAAGCTATTTGACTTAAGTGACAATTGGAAGGTAGTTCCTTAAGGCGCGTTGCGAAAGGGGGCTAGACGGAAAAAATTAAGACTAAAAGTGTCGACCGACACTTTTGTAAATGTGTGTGTGAGAGTAAAAGTTGTAACGACACTTTTGTAACTGTGTGTGTGATTTCGATTTCGGTTTCGATTTCGATTTACATATTTATGTGTGTGTGTGTGTGTGTATGTATATGTACAATTTTTTTGCTGTTTTTATTTCAAAAGGAACTTCGTTCCATCCGGGTCTCCCTTGACACCTCTCAAGTTCTTTTTAACTATACAGGAGAGCATACTCATTCGACCCAGAAAAAATAGCTGATTCCAAATATTCTAAAAGTGTCCCTTAAGCCAAATAGCCTTTAACACCTCGATATTTCTACGGAACTGACTCTCATCGGTAAATAAAACTGGAAATCCAAAGATTTTATTACGAGATAAACGATATAGGTATATTTAGAACATGTTTGTATAAAAGGCTATTGTGAGTCGCAAAACAAAGTGAGATTTCAGGGTCACGCAACAATGAAAAGTAAAATCCTGTCTGATGGATCTAAATATAGAATACAACTTTCTCAGAGAGCTTTATTTCTGTACAAATCCAGCGTAAATAGGATTAATCTCGTTCATACCTTTATTTATGGACAAACAAATGTGCTAACTGCAAAAACTAAGCTTTGTTGAATGAACTAAGCTCATTAGATAACGTAAATAATAAATGTACCTAGAGAATACATGCGTGTCTGACTATTCATAATTTCTATTTATTCAACTTGTCACAACTCTGAAATTAATTTTAGATTTAATTGCACCTGATATTGGTATCAATATGGCTTACAGTTTAAAAGAGTTAGGCTCCATACCATTGAAGCATTGCTTATATTGTCCGAAGCTACGCATACCACAGACTACGAAGCAGGTGTGTAGTAGTCCGAATGTTGTAGCTCACACGTAGTAATCCGCGCGTAGTAATTTACGCGTAGCAGTTGTCCGTAGTCGTTGTAACTACGTAGTTGATACGTAGCATTAGCTTAGTTGGTGTTCGTAGCACAGAAAACAATTGATAAAGTTGTTCTACGCTGAAAGTTATGAAAGTGTTTCATGTTACACAACATAACCGCCGACTTCGTAACTAGCTCTACAAACTAGATAATCTAGTACGGGTAGTACGTGATGATATGAAGGAAAACAAATCTGGGAGCGACACTGTCGCAAAGAAGGCCGGTGCTTGCTTACGAGCAAGTATGCGAACGCGCGATGAATTTTAAAGTCGAATTGCGGATACATTGCGAGCATTTGCAAAGTGAGGTGTGATTGCGCACAGATTCAATGTGATCTGTTACCGATTGAAATTCTCTTTGAATTATGCCTATTTACTTATCGTTACAAGTACATCTGTCTATACAAATCTACTACATAGCTTCTATTCATAGATGTTTAGCCGACTTTATGGCGTTTATAGATCATACGAAACTTTTTTTACACGTCTTTACCAGCGCCTGATTATTTTTATATTTTGAAACAATGTCTACGGACCATATTGTATCATACCTATATAAAAGAAAATGTTGTATTTTGGTCCTAATGTAATAGGGGGCGAGCCTTTTGCCATTATACTGGGCACATACCCCTTCAATACTAGGGAGATTTGGGCCATAGTCGGATGGAAAAATACAGCGTGGTTCTATAGAAAATCGTGTGAAGTTCACTAACCCGCATATGCAAATCTGCATACCTCTAGACATGCAGATTTCCTCACGATGTTTTCTTTCACCCTTCAGCAAGTGGTAATTACTGAAAATGACATTCGCCCATGTAAATCTCAGATATGCGAGCCGGGTGCTTGAACTTGCACCCATTACGGTTAAGGCAGGCGTTGTACCAAAAAGGCTACCACTGTTAACTACATAACACATCACAACACTATCAACGTTTCTTAAATTCAATGTTATGAAAAGACTCATTCCAAGTTGTATGAAGTCGATCCAGTGTGTCGCGCGGTAGGCAGCAAGGTAAATATTCGTTAACTATTCCTTTGTCGCGTCTCGTCTCATGATGAACATGTCAAAGCCACGTTATAACGACGCCGCGCAAATTCTGAATATTCGTAGTACAAAGTACTGACAAAGGTACTAGTTTGAATGTACCAGAAAGCCGTGATTAAGAAGTTAGATGGATATGAAGCTAATGTGTAATGTTCTTTGACTGGGATTTTATGTATATTTGTATATTGTATACATTTTAGGTTTCATCTTTATTTGGAAGTATTTGTTTTACTTATCGACACTACCAAGCGGAAGTGTAAAGCCCTCCGCACACTGGGGTTTAAAATTTTTTTGCCGATACCAAAACGAACTTTGCGTACATATGCCTTAAGATTGAATTTCTGTCGTAAAAGCTACGCCACATCGCGTCCAAATTTGCTCGCGCTGTCAGTGTCATTTCGTTGTAGAATTAACTTTTTAGGGTTCCGTACCCAAAGGGTAAAACGGGAACCCTATTACTAAGACTTCGCTGTCCGTCCGTCCGTCCGTCTGTCACCAGGCTGTATCTCATGAACCGTGATAGTTAAACAGTTGAAATTTTCACAGATTATGTATTTCTGTTGCCGCTATAACAACAAATACTAAAAAACAGAATATCATAAATATTTAAGGAGCTCCCATACAACAAACGTGACTTTCTTTGCTCGTTTTTATAGATAATGGTACGGAACCCTTCGTGCGTGAGTCCGACTCGCACTTGGCCGGTTTTTTATTACAAGCTTTATAATAACTTGCAACGTATGTCAGGGTGGAATCTTGCAACTGAATTTTAAATCAGTTATCTTTAACCGATTGAGCAGAAATTTAGTATACACGCTTATTTTGGATGACAATGCATGCTTAGCTAACAGACGTCATTCTAATTCTAATATGGCGGATCATCCAAGGTGGCGGAATAGTTATTTTTTCTGCACTACCACAGTATGGGTATCAAATGAAAGGGTTTGCCGAGGAGAACACGAAAACTAAGGGCAATTACTTAAAAGCTTGTTTTTAAAAAGGTTTTTTTACAATTAATTACTTAATACAGTTAGAATTGATTTAGAATTGTCAAAAAATTAATGCGCAAGCATCGATGCTCCATTGTAAAATAAATATTGTCCTATAAATAAGTATTTCCATCAATTTTATAAAATATTGTTGGCTTAGCTTATAACGAAAAAAATGTTACATACTTAATAGTATAGTGATTTACACACTATTATACTGTGTTTGTATTGGAAGCAACGTGCACTAATTTACGTCTCGTTCACAGCAAATTCGTCGCGCTTTCGCCCCGATATTTATTAGTCAATAAATTGGAACCGCATTTCCCAGAGGGCGCACTAATGCTCCATTACGTCTATAGATCCATCTCGTATAGCGAAATATTGCCATGAAACTGTAGACATGCAAATATAGTACCTATTATTTCCTCGCTTTTTACCATACCAAAATTTAGTGACTTATTATACGTATCTTAATAGGAGAAAAAATTTAAGCAAGCCTTTTTAAATTGTGTTCCATTATTTACAACAATTATAAAACATAAACAACAAGGATCAAACAAGTTCAAACAAGGAATTCATTCAAGTTGAATATGTCACAGCGAAGTGACCCTTATTTACCTCTTTACCTCTTCTATACATAGTATACGAAACACTGTTATCTGAACGGGCACTCAGTTATTGCAACCGCCGTCTGCAGACTATGTTCACAGGTAGCTCTTCACTACCAAACCCGAGGACTGTTTGTAGCACAATTGTGTTTAATGCTGAAATATGCGGGCTAGGAGAACCCCATTTTGTTCGTCCACTTTATACATTCGATTATAACTATTTAAATTTAATTAACACACAAGAGATAAATTTTAGGAGATTTTAAAACTAAAGGGTTATGTAATATCTATTGTTAACGGATCACATTGATTTTAAATTTAAAATGCATAATAATATTTTGTTATTAATCGATTGTTCTAATTAGGATCCTATTTACTTCGATTGGTAGAGCTTCCACAATGTAGAGAGCAATAAAGATGGTCTAACTACACACGTTTGACATTATTGTTCCGAATTGAACTCTATTAATCCAAACTAATCTCTCACGTTACATTATACACCTACCTACACTCAATCCCTCACTCATCCTCTAGTAACATTGTCTATACAGTACTCCAAAAGCAGATTCACTAGAGAAGCCCTGTGTTCACGTCACAATACCTCACTCTAGCACCAATACTTGTAGTTATACCTACTGGTATTAGCCTTCAAAGTGTATTTATACCTTTTACTGTTAACTCGTAATGTTAATAGCTTTGTGTAATGTTGCTGAAAATCTGGACGCGACAATACTGCGAGGTTTCCGAAGCACCCCATTATGAAGATTGGAGATACCTACATTCCATTTGTTTTTACCTCTGAATTCGCACTTTAACACGTAATGATGCGGAATGGTTGAGGTTCGAAGTTTAGAATCATAGGTCCAAATACTAGTGTTCTTATGACTAGATATGAAACGGATATCCGGTAACTATCCGGTATCCGGTATCCGCGGCCTTGTTTTCACTATCCGGCCGGATACCGCATAGTAATTCAGTATCTGGTCGGATACCGGATAGTAATTCAGTATCCGGCCGGATACTGGATAGTAAAATTTAAAAAAATCTCATTATTTTACACAAGGCAAGTCATACCACAATAGGTTATGGATACCGTTAATTTTTATAATCGCCCGTCAAAAATATTTGTTTTCTTAATTAGTTTAGTACTCAAAATTAAGAATTGGCAAATTGTGGTAAATGAATATCAAATTTTCCGCATTTGCTGGTAAGAGGCGACTCCGCTTAGTTTCGTATACCAGACCAGCTTCTGAAAATAGCCTTTCGCTGTAAATGCTAATGCCAGGTGCTGAGAGATTCTAGAAGAATTCTAGCAAACCTTGACAACTACGGAAACTGATGCAAATTCACTGACCACCATATATATGGGTCGTGATTGCGATAGATTCAAGATGTCTTTAAGAAGCGTCATGAAACGCGATAAAGGGCCGGATATCCGGCGCTCCGGCCTGGTAGCGTGCCGGATATCCGATATCCGGTATCCGGCCAAACCACTAACCGTTTCATCTTTTCTTAAGACTGCTTGGTCGATTGGTATGAGCGTAGGCCTGTTAGTTCACTGCACCGGATGGCCCCGTGTTTGATTCCGGTAAGCGACAAATTTCAGAAATGGCCTTTACGAAATTTGCCCTTATCAGGGTATAACTGGAACGCCCCCAATCTATTGAATGGTACCCATAATACAAGCTTTGCTTAGTTTGTCTAACGATATTTTTATCGAGGAGTACTTATTTGGAAACAGCAGATTATTCTGCGTCGAATAAGTATGCTCTCCTGTAAAGTAAAAATAATTTCGCTTAAGACAAACCTCGATATATTACCACTTCTTAATTATTTAAATAACAAAAACAGAATGTTAATATGGCTGATAAAATTCATTCCATCTCCCTCTAGGGGCAGTTTTTAAATTGCGTAACATAAACTTTTCCAACACAAAGTTTCTCCGATCGAAACCTTACAAATCATAAAGAATTCTCAATTGAGAAATAAATTTCATGGAAAAACTAAGTTGGGAAAAACAATTCAATTTTGCAACCACTCCAGTTTTCCATTGACCTACAAAGATAGGATCCATCGAGCAAACACTTTGCTGGGAATGAGAGCTGTGCGCTTACAGGCGAGGTAAACACTACAATAGTAGGCAGTAAACGAACAAGAAATAACAATATCCTTTATTCCAGCGAGCACGTCACTGGAGCGTGGCGCCGCCGGTGACGACCAGAGAACGCTTTCCATTCTTTGTGCCAGTCTATGTGAAACATGTCAACAGCTATTCCAACAGTTAAAACAGCTGAAGCGTACTTGTAAATTGCTTCATCTCGTGTTCCAAATTTGAAAAGCTTGTGATCGTCACTTTGATGCTTTTGCGATTGAAATCGTTTGACGCTTACGTAGCTGCGTAGGGTTACTTACGTAGATTTACTTACCGGATGATCGTGGGTTTCATTCCCGTGAGCGACAAATTTCGAAAATATCCTTGTTTTTATTTGGCATGATCTTCGTGGGACAGTAATCGCTCTTAATTCTTGCATTATGGTAGTATAATAAAAGTGTTGTTTAGTCTAGAAACATAAAATGAGCGTGTTGTCTAGGGCTGATTATTACATGCTGAAATCGACAGTTTATTTATTAAATTTTTAAAGTCACCGAGCGCTATAAACTCTTCAAAAAAACATACTGAAAATTAAAAACAACGGAATGAGTTATTCTTAAAATTATTTTATTTTAATAATTAATTTCAAATATGTATAGATCTCATTCTCTAAGCTTGAAGCGTATCTTGAAGTCAAACCGACAATAGAAAGCATTTAGAATCTGTTCAACATCCATTGTGTTCCACCCTGTTCGTATATTTTATAGCGACTATCTGAACAAGCAATCTAAATCAAACAATTCTGAAAATGTTAGTTATATTTCGTAGTTCGGTGTATATAAACATTCTCCCACGCTCGGATATATGTCAGTTAATGTTAAAGCCCCGTCAGACCTGCGTCAAAGCGTAATTACGATTTACCACCTCGATAGAAACAATTCAACGTAAGCTAGCTAGCAGCTTGAGGCCTATGCGACAAAGAGCTTATACTAAAAGACATGAATGCCACAAAAAAGTACTTAACCTTATGACTTTGGAACAGAAGTCTTAAGGAGTCAGAAGTTCATCTATATAGCTCCCCACAAACTGGGACATTTTTTTTTGCCAATACTAAAACAAACTCTGTGTCAATATGCATAAACATTAAATTTTTGTGGTACAAGCCACGACCTCACGAGCCAAAATTCACTCGCGCTGTTAGTGTCACTTGCTTGAAGAATATACTTTTTTGGGTTCCGTATCCAAAGGGTAAACGTGAACCCTAATACTAAGACTTCGCGGTCCGTCCGTCCGTCCGTTTGTCACCAGGCTGTATCTCATGAACCGTGATAGTTAGAGAGTTGAAATTTTCACAGATGATGTATTTCTGTTGCCGCTATTACAACAAATACTAAAAAAACTGTATAAAATAAATATTTAAGGGGGCTCCCATACAACAAACGTGATATTTTTGCCGTTTTTATAGATAATGGTACGTAACCCTTTGTGCGCGAGTCCAACTCGCACTTGGCCGGTTTTTCTATCAGTCAATACAATTTGTACGGGTATGGCAAAAAAAAAACGCGCGAGCGTTGACGTGCCAGTGTGCGGGAGGCAGAGGAGGTATGGGGGAGTATAGGTATGAGGTATGAGGTGTTAAGTATAATGAGTGCAATATTAATTGTATTTTAGTTAGTACTAACTAACTACAACACATTAGTGTGCGTTGTTAGTTAGTTTGTGTGACGCCTTGCAATCAAAGTGTGCAAGTTCAAACCCCGGCTCGCACCTCTGGTTCTATGTGCGAATCTCATTTTCATCCGAGATTATCACTTGCTATGAAACGGTGAAGGAAAACATCGTGAGGAAACCTGCACGTCTGAGGGAACTTGACTAGTTCTCTCTCGAAGTCTGCCAACCCGCACTGGGCCAGCGTGGTGGACTATGGCCTGAATCCCCCTCGCATTGAGGGGAGGCCCGTGCTCAGCAATGGGACGTTAAAAGGGCTGTAGTTGGTGTGTTGTGAAACTTAGTGCTTTGTTATTAAATACTTATTAATTTTGATATTATGAAACTTTACGCCGTATCCAGACCAAATTAGTTCAAAAAAACATTATAAACACAGCATGCTTGGCGCCAAGACGCTGGCGCCAAATTTTTTGCTCGTACCAAAATGAACTTTATTAACTCACATAATAACACATTTTTCAACAATACGTCATAGATGTCGCGAGCGAGTGTAGTTGCGTTGCTTTTGCCTTAGATTTTCAATCTTTATATATATTGATACAGGGTGCATTTTCAAAAATATATAAGTGTTTTTGCTCGTCTTTGTATATTCAGAATGTAAAGAATGAATGAGTAGGCTCTACTTCATTGTATAATTATGTGCTAAAAAGCTTTCGTGGCAAGTGAATATGAAGGGTATTTTGTCAGTGTTCATATATATTTGCCATAATTAAAAGCGTTGTGCGTAAATTAATTATAAATACGACTGATGTATAAAACATCTTATATGTGTTTCAAATTAGATATACTTATCAGAATCAAAAAATTTTTATTCATGTAAACCAATACAGGCACTTATGAATCGTCAGTAAAAAATAAATAGTATTTATAGTATCTCTACCACCCATTCGGAATGCAATCCTATGGAGAAGAATGGGCAAGAAACTCCATGGTTGCTTTTTTCCAATAAGGATTTACATGTTATTTGCATTACAATGTGTTTTTCTTAATTAACAATTATATAATATAAAGTTAATGAGGCTATACATTCTCAAAACACAAAATTAATCAGCAATACAAATTACAAGCTGTGTCAGTGTAAGATTTAAAGGTAGGAAGGAGGAGGAAAACGGGACAAATACCAAACATACCTCAAATGAGTTCCTATGGAGCCGGACCAGCGCCTGACCAAGCGTGTTTATCATCTAGATAATTCTCTATTGTGTAATATGCTCGCCTGCCAAGTGTTTGTCTAATGCAAGTTTTCAATTTGGTTTCATTAAAGTTATTGACATTTGGGGGTATCTTATTATAAAATTTGACACAGTACCCCATAAAAGATCTGTGAATTTTAGCGAGACAAAAGTGTGGTTTATTTAATTTATCTTTATTTCTAGTGTTAAAACGATGGCCATCACCTACTTTTTTAAACAGATGTAAATTTTTCCTTACGTACATGATTTTCTCGTAGATATATTGGCATGGTACCGTCATTATATTGATTTCTTTAAAGTGTTCTCTGAGGGAGTCGCGACTACCTAAAGTATAAATGGCCCTAATGACCCTCTTCTGTAAAATAAAAACCGACTCGATGTCAGTCGCCCTACCCCACAATAGTGGTGTACTAGGTGATAGTATAGTACGACATGATACTGTGAAAGTAGCTAAAATAAACTATTCTCGCGGTGTCTACATCAGTTAGCTGTCTGATGTTTTTGACAGCGTAGGCAGCGGCGCTGAGGCGCTTTCCTAGAGTTCTAATGTGTGGACCCCATTGGAACTTTGAGTCAAGCGTAATTCCTAAGAAAACAGTCTCATTAAAGAATTCAAGTTTCTCCTTATTTAGTACTACGTCACAGTCACTACGTCTAACATTTGGCAAGGAAAACCGTATACATTTTGTTTTCTTACTATTTAATACTAAATTATTAGTAGTGAACCAATTATGGACCTGAAGGATAGCGTCATTCACCTCGTCAAAATTATCTACATGTCTACCTACTTTAAAAATCAAAGAGGTATCATCGGCAAATAGCACTATCTTCGCTCTGTTTTGAATTATGAGGGGTAAGTCGTTTATATAGACTAAAAATAGGAACGGACCCAGAATAGATCCCTGGGGGACGCCTATTTTAACTACGGAGCCTATCGATTTAACACCATTAATTTGAACACTTTGTTGCCTATCCCCTAAATATGATTCTTGAAAGTTAAGGGCTCTATTTCTCACACCGTAGTGTTGTAATTTTAATAAAAGTATTTCATAATTGACGCAGTCGAAAGCCTTTGAGAGGTCACAGAAGATACCAATGGCATCCTGTGAGTTCTCCCATGCGTCGAAGATATGTTTTATTAATTTTACACTGGCGTCGGTAGTGCAACGGCCTTTAGTGAAACCATATTGTTGGTCGTGCAGGATTTTATTTGCATTAAAATGATCGAGTAATTGACAAAGCATTATCTTTTCAAACACTTTACTAAGTACTGGCAAAACAGAAACTGGCCTATAATTGTTTGGGTCTTTAGTACTATCGGATTTGAACAACGGGATTACTTTACTTAGTTTCATTAAGTCCGGAAAAACGCCTGTATCAACACATGTATTAAATATCAGTGCTAGGTATGGTGCTAAAGTGTTGATAATAGCTTTACATGTTTTTACTGACATTCCCCATAAGTCTTCAGTTAATTTAATTTTAATAGTGTTGAAGGCTTTAATAATAGCTCGGGGATTTGTATACTCGAATTTAAATTCTACAAGGACATGGGGCTACATTGTTCTTCAGAATGGAAATCGAAAGAGAAAGGGAACAGTTCAACGATTCTTGGAATATTAATTGTAGGTACTCATATTGGTAACGTACTAAAACACGTGTAGGAAGGTGAGCGACGATTGAAGTGCTGTCAAATTTAGTTTAATTTAGTAGTTGGTATACAATATATTAAGGAAAACATTTGGTTTTTTAACGTTTATGTTTATAAATTATTTTTCCTTTAATTTTTGTTATATTCTCTTCCTTTTTCCTCCTATACTATTATTATTTCTTACTATTATTATTTTCCTACTATTATTTTTGTGGGTTTCAGAAATTATCGACTCTGGTCTATTAGATTACCTCACGCCATGTTTTTTTTTATTACAAGCTTTATATTAACTTGCAATGTATGTATGTCCGGGTGGAATCTTGCAACTGAATTTTAAATCATTTATCTTTAACAGATTCAGCTGAAATTTGGTATACAATGCATGCTTAGCTATGTGACGTCATTCTAATTCCAATATGGCGGATCATCCAAGATGGCGGAATAGTTATTTTTTCAGCACTACCACAGTATGGGTATCAAATGAAAGGGCTTGCTGAGGAGAACACGAAAAGTTAGGGCAAATACATAAAAGTTTGTTTTTTAAATTATTTTTTTCCATTATTTTTTTATAAATCATCCAATCGTAGGCACCTGTGTCTTGCCATTCATCACTGTCTTCTTCCCCTTTCACACCATCCTTCTAAATGAGCGGGAAGGTCATTTCTTCAACCTTCTCGACCTTCTTATTTAATGGAAATAAAAATCTTAGACAAAATACTTTTACTTCCAATATAAAATAACAAGCTTCGGAATTACTTGTATGATTGTAGGTTTAGGATACAGTGTAAATGGATAATTTAAGTGCTTCTCAAACATTTATCATTCCAATTGAGATAAAGACTTTTTAAATTTGTTAACGGTTTGTACAAAAAGAAAAAAACATTTTTTAGATAACATTTTGGAGTTTTTGTAAACTAAAACTTTTTAATAAAAAATTTAACCGCCGAAAATATTAAAAGCAAAAAATAATATACTTTTTTATTTTATTTTACCTTAATAACAAAGTTCTTAAACTAATGTAAGTATACCTAAGTCATTTTGAGTCGGCGCCAAACTAGCAAATTAATTAATAAGTAAAGCTAAAGTGATGCACGGCGGCGCGGCGCGACACGCCCCTTCGCCGGAAAATGCCGAGCGTTTACGAAGTTAATGTCAGCGAGACAGCAACTCGTGCAACATACGTGAGAGCACATTTTTTGGAATGTTAATGTTTGTGGCTGAAAATTTCACGTTGCATTGTTAATTTCATTTGGTTATTTCTTTAAATTTATTGTTCATTGATTGTTTGGCGCCGACTCAAAATGACTTAGGTATACTTACATTAGTTTAAGAACTTTGTTATTAAGGTAAAATAAAAAAAGTATATTATTTTTTGCTTTTTAATACTTTCGGCGGTTTAATTTTTTGTTAAAAAGTTTTTATTTTATAATTTTTTGTGGCTAAAATCTACTACTTACTACATACTTATTTTTTTATTGTAATACACAACTCAGCATTCAAATCTGGGAATGAACAATAAATCTATCCCTATTTTCCCACTCTTAGGGTAGGATTTTTCTTCCTAATTTATATGGGACCAACTTCGAGGTTATACCCTAACCAATACGTGTCGAATTGTGAACCTCTTCCGTTTTCTTCGTTGGTTAAAAATGGGTATAATTCCAAGTAAAGTCCATGTGGGCGTAGGTATATCATGGTGTAGGTGCCAATCTACATTAGACTAGGCAAATACACAAATGAATTGGCACCGACTACAAATGTAATGAATTATAAGCTTATTTGTGACTTTTTAGTTTTTGAAGGCGAATTTAGTATCTATTTTGTGAAAAGATGCAAGTATTGATGCTCATAAGAGCCCAAAAAAGGAATTCACCCCTCACCACTCTTTCCATCCTATCGTTTCGATATTTGTTAACTATCCGTATTAAATAAAAAAGATTTTTCGAAATCGGCTCACTAACGCCAAAGATATGCTATAGTCCAGAATGCGAACTTTATCACCCCATTTCACACTCTACATTTATTTTTTCAAATTTCCTAAATCACGTGTTCCTTTATTTTGTATGCAAAATACATATACAAAGTTTCAGGTTGATCAAAAAAAATATTTAAAATTGTGTGACCTCCAACCCCCCATATCACCCCCAAGGGGGTTGATTTCTGATAATGTTATGAAAATGGGACCACCCTCGAAGAATTTTCTAACAAAGGTCATAAAAATTATCGAAATCGGTTTACTGATGCCGGAGATATGCGTGATCATACATAAATAAAAAAAAACAAAAAATATACGCGTCGAATTGAGAACCTCCTCCTTTTTTTTTCGTCGGTTAAAAAGTACTATTTATTTAATATTGTTTGTACACCTCAGCTTATTTAACTGACATAAAAATGCCAGTAAACTGTAACTGTAACGCAACGCCATCGTTCTATCCCATGATAGAACAAGCTCCTTACGTAAAAGTTGGAACTCACGCTACTCACGGATCTACATAAAGTGGCTTTCAATGAAATATCAAAAATGCATTAAGATCAAATGAAATTAATAGAAATGTTATGTTCAATTTCGAATCTTAATGTGAGGATTTTAAGATTCTAAGTAGTTTTTATATACGAATATCACTGAGCCGTATCAACGACGGAACTCTTCGACATCGGTGTATGAAGGCGCGCATCTATCACCGCCGAGTGACGTGTTCCATTTATCACCAACGAAAGGGTTGATCGAATATAGAGCGATCCCTCGTGATAGCCTGTCGCTTAATGTAAACGTCTCGTAAACATTTCTCTCTAAATTACTTTATTTATATTTCTTTGAGGCAAACATAAATATCCTTTTCACTTTTCCTACGATTTTCTTCTAAATATTTTTTTTTTGTTCAATGGCAATACATTAATCCAATAAAGCTTAAGTGACATGCTCAAAACCAGTTGCTAATATCAAAAAATAAAATATACGCGTCGAATTGAGAACCTCCTCCTGTTTTTTTTCGTCGGTTAAAAAATAACTATATTAGAATGAATTGAAGGTATTCGACAAATAGAATGGAGTGTCAATGGCGCCACTCAAAAACACAAGACAGAACAATATAACAGAAGAGATGCACTCGCCATCTTTATCACATTCATCATCACGCATTTTTATTATAGTGTGTATTTATTAAATTATCCTTGCTATTATTAACTTGACATTGGCGATATTTATTTACTTATTTAAAAACGACACACCAACAGTATACCTATTAGCAAATGGGTAAGTAAAATATTAAATAAAAACTGGTCTGATAGGTACACCAATGACAGGCGTGTACAACTTTCACCGACGTGAGGCTTAAACATTTAAAAAAGAAACCAATAAAGTTGAAACTAAACTAAAAAATAAGTTAAAGCTAAAATTTAAAATATGAATAATGAAAAAGTAAAAATAAAATGAAATTATTTATGGCAATGACTTAAGTAGATATCATTTTTCTAAACTCGTTTAATGTACTGAATATACGTATATACCCCACCAGGTGAAGCCATTCCTCATCTTATTCCATTTCATTTCATATTTACACTGTTTTAGTAAGAATAAGAATATCGCAGAACTAATATTGACAGTTTACATCCATAAAAATCAAAATTTCCATAAAATACCTACAAATGTTGGACACAGTTATACTATCTTACTCATATCATTATTTCGCAAAAGAAATACTTATTTGTAAGACGTAAAAATTCTGTTACATTTTAAATTAACTTTATTAGCAAACGATGAAGGAAAACATTGTGAGGAAACCTGTACGTCTATAGAAAGGCGTGTGAAATTCACCAACCCGCACTGGGCCAGCGTGGTGTACTATGACTCGAATCTTATTGAGGGAGAATGTGCCCGATATAATGGCAATAGGCTCACCCCCTATAACACTGGGACCAAAATACATCGGCGAAGTGTGGGCGCTCTGCAGTGCACCTCTGCCTACTCCTTCGTGTAATTCAGGCGTGATGATGAGGTATTATATTTTTCATTAACACATACTGAAACAGACTTCTTTCCACATACTGAGACAGAAGTCTTTAACTTTTAACTTTAAAATATTTTTTTTTTTTCATTTAACAAGTCAATTAAAATCCTCTACGTCACTCAAATCTCAATGATTAACTTTTTTTAACGTGGGAAAATGCGTTACGCATCCCTCTCCGACTCGGGGGAGTCAAAGAGTGCATGTCGGACTCCAGGCAAGGTGCCGTATACCAACTGAAAACCCACGGTGGACCTCCTTCCGCCTAGTGATGGGGCCACGGGAACGCTAACGCACACATCCGCAACCCCATCAGCGGCTGCGCGCTTTAGCAGGCACCTTCTCCTCGCGGCGGCGTGGGCCACACCACGCAGCCGCAATTCTCAATTATTACCTACACTAACTTCAATGTTCATAAAGTTATTACATTCATTGTCCAAAGTTTATTTATTCAACTGTTGTTTATATTTCATCCCATATAATATTCGTCAGAAACCAATAAAGTTTTATAATGGTGCTATAAGAAACCTTATAAAGGCAATCTTATCAAAAGATTTCACGGGACCTTTGATGAAAGGTAAATTGATTTGACGACGTCGATTCAATCACTAATTCGTTTTCGTGAAAAGATTGCTCTCAATATTTCTTACATAAACAATGAACGAAGCTGTATTGGATTTATGAACGGTAAGTGATTATAGATACTGGTTCTTAAGAGTTTCCTTTTCTAGTATTACTTGTTGTTTTAGATCTTTGATAGTCATCTAATATTTCAGACTTCGGTTATTCTTCTTCTGTCATCGAAAACTTATTGGATCGTAGTGCAAACTATAAATAAATCATCATGCCTGTCTTCCCCGAAGGCGTAGGCAGACGTGCAATGCAGTGCACCCACATTTTGTGGATTTGGTTTGCTCCCAAGTAATAAGATGCGAGGCTATTGCCATTATAGCGGGAATATTACCCCTCGGGTCCAGTGCGGGTTAGTGAACTTCACACGCCTTATTATGCATGTGCAGTTTTCGTCGCGATGTTAGCCTTTGTCGCACAGCAAGTGGTAATAATGATAGAAAATTATTATTAACAAAAATAACGACTTTAAAACCACAAGTAGGCATTCAAAAGCGAAAAATAAATTAATATAATTATTGTAAGCGCTACCCACTCATGTACTTGACCCCTATTTCACCCCCAAGGGGATTGATTTCTGATATTAATTTAAAAATGGGACTGCCCTTGGGATATCACCTTTCCAACAAAAAAAATATCATCAAAATCGGTTCATAAACAACGAAGTTATCCGCAAACACACATAAAATAAATATACGGTCGAATTGAGTACCTCCGTCTTTTGGAAGTCGGTTAAAATGACATTTTGCACATGAAATCTGCAAAACCCCTGAGGTGTTAGCCCAGGGTTTGAACCTGCACCTCACGCGTTCAAGGCGGGTGTTCTACCAACTGGGCTACCACTGTCCATGTTTATATTATATACAGGATGTTTAAGATCTCTTATATTTAACTAAACGTTAAATTATTATTTTTTTTTTGAAGGACTTACACTGTTGGCCGTGAGGTGGCCTTTACAGCTTTACCGGAGGAGGGTTAAATTTTATTAACATACATTTAAACACCTAGTCCGTAATTCATATTATCATATTTAAGAATCTTTGCTCAAATTTTAATGTACAAAAAAGAAACTGCCAAGTCTACAACTAGATAGATTAGTTGGCTCGAATCTTCATTAATCAGGCCTTGCTCAACGAAAAAATACCAAGTCACAAATTAAACATTTCTTTTCCTTTATCACAAGTTTACGCTTGACCGTTCTCTAAAGTGCCAGCAAGCATCAATCTTCTTGTCATTTTCTGGCAGTGGACTTAGGAAAAATGGCTTCATCGACTTTGGATCCTGTGAGAAATTTCAAAGTCATTAATCTTCGGAATACTAAGCGGATAATTTATTCTCACCGGGAGCTGTTCATTTTTCAATACATGGTGTATGAAAAGCGACGTCGGTATGAGACGTTCAATAATATCAACTTACTGGTGTTGGTTGGAAAAAGAAAATTAATTTTCGAAAGCGCCAGTTGTGTAGTGGTTATTAAGTGCTTTTTTTATGTGATAGGGAGGCAAACGAGCAGACGTTTCACCTGTTGGTAAGTGATCAACGCCGCCCATGGACACCGGCAACACCAGGGGCATCGCAAGTGCGTGGCTGGCCTTTAAGGAATGAGTATGCTCGTTTCATGAAAATACCTTTGTCGCATCGGTCCGGGAACACTAATTAAGACGACTAAATTCAGAAAGTGTAATAATTACTATTGCCACGAGCTCACATTTACCACAAGCATAGGTATAGCTTAGTTTAAATAGGTAAGCTTACATGAACAAAATGACACATTGTGAACCCTCTGACGAGCTTAAAGACTTCAAATTAAATAACCAAGGCTAGACGTATGTCTCGGATTATGTCACACCGCTCGCTCTCTCGCTTTCGTACTTGTCGTGACTTATCTCATTTTTCCTTGTTACAGCCGGATCTACTACCAATGCTGGTACGGAGTTTATAACTTCAACCACAAAGGGTGTGTGGGAATCGCGCCAGATGGCCATTGAGACTTCCGTTGAAAGTAATTCATTTGATAAGGATTATAATTTTAACATATACGGAATATGCACAACGTAAAATGCACAAATATTTACATTGGTCGTTTCGGATCGTGTTCCGAAAGACCCCATTTTAGAAGTCCTTTGGCGATTCGGAACGTGGAGCGAACGGCTTGTGGGGCGAAAAGCCCCAGTACCTATCATTTCATTACAGAAGACAGCGTTAAACTGATTTGATGTTGACGCGTTATAAAAGTCCTGTCAAAACCCAAGCGACCTATTTTTACCAACACCAAAACTAACCGTATAAACTCATCGAAAAAGTACATTTTCCAACGAAATGTCATAGATGACACATTTGCCGCATGGTCGCGGTTACCATAGAAATATAGAATTTATTATTAGCAGATAGCAATAGAGGTAGCCTCGTTATTTCCTCGACAATTAAAAAGAATCATAGATTGTACTTTTATATGCATATGAAATAAAGCATGCGTCGGAATTTCGTGGAAATTGTAATGGATTAATCCCCCGCTGAATGTAAAATGGTACACGAATGAAATTTCCCTACGGTTACCGAAATTAGCACGGCTTAACGCGCCAATTCCGTAATCCGATTTGGGGTTATCAGCTGCATTGGATCAAGGAGATATGAACGACAGAAGGGAAAAGGGATTTGGATATAATCATGTTCGAAACTAGAACTGTAAAGCACCCCAAAATGGTAAACAAACGATATTGACTCATAGACAAAGTACGTTCTTTAACTAATGATATTCACAGCGCGAGCAAATTTTGACTCGTGGGGGCGTTGCTTCTACCATAGAAATTCAATATTCTTACAAGTTTAGGGAGTGTGTGAGGAACAGGGTGTAAAGTTCCTCATCCACCATTGAAAAGGGAGGATCCTCCAATCAGACGGGTGTTGTGTCTGGTGGGCTACTGCCCGATGGTTGTTGTCGGGTTCTTGTATATATGTTCAATCGCTCGGATAACTTTAATATCGCGATGCAGGATTTAGTTCGTATGTTGCGAGATAGATGTCGCTACATAAGCTTTATATTTTAACTTGCAATGTATGTATGTCCGAGTGGAAACTTATAGCTGAATTTTATATCTGTTATCTTTAACCGATTGAGCTGAAATTTGGTATACACGCATATTTAGGATGACTATGCATGCGATGCAAGCTATGTGAGGTCATTCTAATTCCAATATGGTGGATCATTCAAGATGGCGGAGTAGTTATTTTTCTGCACTACCACAGTATGAGTATCAAATGAAAGGGCTTGCTGAGGAGAACTCGAAAACTAAGGGCAATTAAATAAAAGCTTGTTTCTAAAAAGTTGTTTACTATTAATTTATTTCATATTAACGAGAGAGAGAGAGCAGTAAAGAGTTCGTTTTGTTGTTGGCAAAACATTGTTGAAACGTATCAAAAATACTCTATGGTAGAAATATTTAACGAAAAATAATATTAATACAAGTTATATAATTACCCTTTTAAAAATAACCGAGTACTTTTACAACATGATACAAAATATTTACGCAGAACTTAGTAAGGAACTATTTATGTAAATGTCTGACGTGCTAATTAAGTTGGTAACAGGTTTATTTTCAGCTTCCAACTTAACTAGATCGTACTTAATTTCAAGTTATTTCTTTTCGTTTCCAGCCTCGTTTAAAATTTACAGGTGGTTTTATTAAAAAATTTACTGCGAGGGAGGGACATATATAATAAATATGCATTGCTGATGTAAAGATTTAAAACTACAGTTCTCGTTTTAAAAGTGCAGACATGTGTGTGTTTTAAGTCTTAAAAACTTATTGAAATTAACTAAAATGTAAAGTTAAATAGAGGCTCAACGGAAGGGAGATAAAAACCGGCCAAGTGCGAGTTGGACTCGCGCACGAAGGGTTCCGTACCATTAGCTATAAAAACGGAAAAAAATATGTTTGTTGTATGGGAGCCCCCTTTAATATTTATTTTATTCTGTTTTTTAGTATTTTTTGTTATAGCGGCAACAGAAATAAATATTCTGTGAAAATTTCAACTCTCTAACTATCATGGTTCATGAGATACAGCCTGGTGACAGACGGACGGACGACGGACAGCGAAGTCTCAGTAATAGGGTTTCCGTTTTACCCTTTGGGTACGGAACCCTAAAAATTAAACATTTATTTTATTTTTCTCGGTGCCCCTTGGTAACCCTAACCCCTTCGTTAGGGTTGTACACATAAAATAAAATATTTGTTATTTCTCATATTAATTTTATGCTGTTTTAGGTAACCAGCTTTTTCATTTATATTTTTTCTACCTTCACATACAATTTATATCGAATTCCGAATGAACACTGTATCTTCCGAGAAGGAACTAAAATCATGTGAAAACAATACGCATTTAGAGTATTCTTCATGATATACTATAGTTATAGCCCATCTTGGCTCAAAATAGAGAGGAATGGAGGAAGGGGAGGGAGTTCTTTGCCCAGCAGTGGGACGTTATAGACTCATAATCACACTTCCTACCAATACACAACAATCTACATCCTCACCCATCACACTCTCTAATTCACACAGCTCCGAAGAGAGCACATCAATACTTACCTTGGTTCAACTAACTACATCACCGTCGTCACTCACACCAACAACGTGAGGTGTACTTGGCTTAGACCAGTGCACTTCACTTAACCGGTATTTAAACCGAGAAAAAAAAATCTTCATGTTGTCTTTTTCTCTCGTATGAAATTAGACAGAGAGCTAGCGAGCGAATTCGTGACAAAGGTCTTGTCTTGTCATGCGGGCTATCACCACTGGTGGCTCGATTTATGGTCTAACGGATCTTAATTTCTTCAAATATTTCACGTGTATATAACACAAGCCGATGATATCATACATAACAATACTGAAAATTGCTATAGGTAGAATAAAAAAATAAATAAAAAAAGATTTTCGTTTCATACGAACCACTCTACCGAAATTCATTTCGAAATGGCCACAGTAAATATTGTAACTGCGTCGGCCAGAGCCGTATCAACGCTGTTTTACCGCCACTGCATTCTCTACAATCCATTGAATCTTTAGTGAACAACAAATAAAAGCTGTTCCATAGTAGTGCGGCGATAAAACGCTATATTCTGTAAATTATCGTGCAGCACTATGCGGGGCTTTAGACGTGTATCAGATTAAATCTACCGGAGCGAAAGAGTATTATAGAAATGCAATTCCATTATCTGTATTTAATACTAGTCTCTACGGGATATATCAGGGTTCGATATAATACTCTACCGTCTGTCTGAGTATTGGATACCTACACAAATTAATGATCTTACCGAATGGTATAAAAAACATACGGGTCGAATTGAAAACATCCTCTTTTTTGATGTCGGTTAAAAAATTGATTGAAATTCGAACAAGGTTTTTCAACTTTTTTTTCGCCGCCAATTTTTAAGACTTGTAATATGTGAAGTCCTATGTGAAAATACTTAAATAATCAGAATTGCAGGAATAGTGATGTGATTAAAAAAAAACTATTGAAAATACCAGAATCCTACGTTGAGTTATTTCATGATTACTATTAATTCATACATTAATGAAATATTGCCAGACAACACATCGTATGATCTCAAACTAAGTAACACCATGGGTACCGTACAATGGACTGGGAGAGATCCTGGTTACTTACCCAGAGCAGGGCAAATTTCGAAAAGGCCATGTCCGAAATTTGACGCTGGCGGGAATTGAACACGCAACTACCCAACAATTTTGAATTTGAATTTGGAACTAGACCAGTGGTCCGCAACCTTTTGAGTCGCAAGAGCCAAAAATTGCAATTTACAAAATTTCAAAGTTTTAAAACAAAAAAGTTTCTTGCCAACAATAAATAGTAGGTACCTACTTGCATAAATAAAGTTTTTTGATAATAAAAATAACAAAATAGAAATGATGCCTAATCCTCGTTAATCGTTTCAAAACAATTTTGAAATGTTTTTTTTTTATAAAATTAATATTTGCGTATGGAACTAGAGAGCCGCAGCTTCACATCCGCAGGGTGCCGACCCTCTTTTTTTTTATCGTCGGAAAATCCTTTATGGATACCCTGCCACCTCGGGGGAAGTAACAGGGTTATGGGGGAGCCCCGGAAGAAGGCCGCACTAGACCAAGCAGTCGTCTACTATTATTAATCAAATAAAAAAGATGTCCAGCAAGCTACAGTTGTTATAAGACAATGCAATTTTATGCCGGTGTTGTGCATATTATTTTTTTCCACTCGCAGACAATGGCGTCGGAGCGGACAGGTTTAATAAATCTCAGGCAGATATTAAAATATTTTTTCCTACCAGAGTTTCACTTTGTAGATAAAAAACAACCGGCCAAGTGCGAGCTGGACTGGAGTACCGAGGCCCGTACCTAAACTATAAAATCACCGAAAATTGTTCTAACGTAAAGAAAAACTGGACAGGGAGACAACCTCAACTTTGCCGTAGGTATACCTACTGGTGTCCCCAGTGTACACTAACTACAAAATAAGTTTGTAATCGTATAAATAATTTTAAGGCGTTTTTTTTTTTTTCCTTTACCTACTTGTGTTTTTTTTTTTTTTTTTTTAATCCGGACCTCTATCGGCCCGGCCCGCGTGCTCACCTCTGATGTGGGGGTCAGAGTTCTTAAAATTAGCCTTAATCGTACCTACTTGTGTTATAAGACCTTGCTATTTACCAAATTTTATGATTCTAGCTCAACGGGAAGTATTCTATAGGGTTTTGATTTCCGTGTAAATGTAATGAAAATGAAACATAAATTTAAGCGTTAATTTAGAAGGATGATTTATTTTACAGCTTCAAGGAACAGCTGATTACATTCTTTGTTATAAATTTTAACTTGGTACCTCCACGCGTTTCTAAGAAAAAGTGTTTTGACAGACAGACATACAGACAGACGGACAACAAAGTGCTCCTATAAGGGTTACTTTATTTCCTTTTTCGGTACGGAACCCTAAAAATGATAATTGTTTAAAAATGTCAAAGGAGACTCTTTTCGCTCGAAAAAATATAAAAACTGAGAAAAGGATGCAAGTTAATTAGCCGTGATGATTAAATTCTGGATATTTATTTTAATTATGCTCGCAGGAGCCATAATATTGTTGCACCACTGTAAAATGAGACCTCTCACCTAATGTTTATTATAGTATTTTGCAAACGATAGAATGGTGGATATTAAAGCTCCCCACGTCAAAATTTTGCCAATACTAAAACATACTCTTAGCAAATATACATACAGATTTAATTTCTGTGGTAAAAGCCACAACTCACGCGTCAAAAATCGCTAGCCCTATCAATGGCCTTTCGTTGTAGGATGAACTTTTTTATGAGTGAATACAGCTTTGAGTTTGAGTGTGCGGGAGCTAATAAAAATGGTAATTTAATAAACTAAACGGTGAGCTAGTCTTACACATTTACTTTTAGTCGAATTTTAGTTTTTTTTTTTTTTTTTTATGAGATAGGGAGACAAACGAGCAGACGTTTCACCTGATGGTAAGTGATCAACGCCGCCCATGGACACCTGCAACACCAGGGGCATCGCAAGTGCGTTGCCGGCCTTTAAGGAATGAGTATGCTCGTTTCTTGAAGATACCTTTGTCGCATCGGTCCGGGAACACCGCTGCAGGAAGTTCATTCCACAATTTGGTGGTGCGAGGGAGAAAATTCCTGGTAAATCGCACTGTTCTGGAACGCCATTCATCCAGATGGTGAGGATGGTAATGCAGTCTGTGGCGAGCCGTGCGATGGTGGAATTCAGCGGCAGGTATAATACCGAACAATTCCTCGGAACACTCTCCATGATAGAAGCGGTAGAAAATGCAGAGGGAGCCTACATCTCTACGCAACGCCAGAGGGTCTAGCCGATCGGTAAGCTTTTTGTCATCGACAATTCGAACTGCCCTTCGTTGCAGGCGGTCAAAAGGAAGAATTTGGTACTGTGGTGCACCGGCCCAAAGGTGAGAGCAGTATTCCATGTGCGGACGGACTTGCGCCTTGTAAAGTTGCAGGCGATGAGCCGCAGTGAAATACCGCCTCGCCCTACCGAGCACACCCAGCTTTTTGGAGGCCAACTTGGCCTTACTTTCCAGATGACCGCGGAATTGCACGTCGTTCGATATGTCGACTCCAAGGATCCCGATACTTGGCTTGGCATTAAGGAGAGTGTCTTCGAAACGAGGAGATGCGACAAAGGGGTCCTTTTTGGCGGTGAACGCACAAATTTGTGTCTTATTGGGGTTGAATTGCACCAAGTTCAGTTTGCCCCAGTTCGAGACTAGATGTAAAGAAGTCTCGACTTCAGACACAAGTTTGTTCCGACACTCATCGACGTTTGCCCGAGAAATATTAGCACGACCGGTGTAAACAGCATCTCCTGTACTGTCATCTGCATAACAACGGAAGTTGCTGATATGATGCAACATATCGTTGATATGCAGCAGGAACAGGGTTGGGGATAGGACACAGCCTTGCGGGACGCCAGCATTTACGGACTTGCGATCTGAGCATGATCCGTCGACTACGACAACGATGCTCCGATCCGTAAGAAAGCTGGCGACCCATTTGCAAAATTTCTCAGGCAGCCCGTAGGAGGGAAGCTTCGAAAGAAGCGCTTTATGCCACACCCGATCAAAGGCCTTCGCTATATCCAGGCTGACCGCTAAGGCCTCACCTTTGCTCTCGACCGCCTCAGCCCAACGGTGACTCAGGTAGGCAAGAAGATCACCCGCCGATCGACCCTGACGGAAACCGTATTGTCGGTCATTGATCAGCTGGTGGTCCTCTAAGTACCGAAGGAGCTGGCGGTTTATAATGGACTCCATTATTTTAGAGAGCAAAGGAGTGATTGCGATCGGTCTGTAGTTGCCTGGATCGGAGCGATCTCCTTTTTTAGGGATCGGGTGTACCAAAGCAGACCTCCAAGAGACTGGGACTACGCCGTTAGAGTAAGAGAGTCGGAAAATACGCGTCAAGGACGGGGTCAACTCAGGAGCACATGTCTTAAGCACAATTGGGGGGATACCATCCGGCCCACTCGATTTATTGATGTCCAATGAGAGTAGCGCTCTACGCACAGACTTCTGTGTAAAACGGATCTCCGGCATGGAGTAATCACAAGGAGCTATAGTCGGCGGAGACATCTCATGGTCATCAATTCTGGAGTTGGAAGCGAAGAGAGAGCCCAGAAGATCGGCTTTCTCCTTCGCAGTCTGGGCCAACGAGTCATCCCCCCTGCGCAGTGGTGGAAAAGATGGCCGACAGAAATTCCCTTCGACAGCTTTGGCAAGAGACCAGAATGCGCGGGAACCCGAGGGGTAACGCATTAGTCTCTTGCAAATTCTGCCGATGAACTCACTCTTTGCTCCTGCCAGGGCTCTTTTGTAGGGTCTAGAGGCATGATTGTACTTCTTTTTTAGGCGGTAAGAATTAGGATCCTGAGACGCCATCGCCGCAGCCCAAGCCTGAAACGACTCCCGCTTGCGGCGTGAAACCGCTTTGCAGAAGCGCTCAAACCAAGGCTTTGACTTACCACCAATGGGAATTGCAGAGGATGGAACAAAAAGTTCCATGCCCTGCAGCACCACATCAGCGATAGACTCGGCACTGGTGTCAGGATCTTCCGAAGAGAAGCAAACCTTGTCCCATGGGTAGGATGCAAAAAAGGACCGCATCCCGTCCCAGTCTGCTGACCTAAAGTGCCAGACTCGGCGGCAGCCCGCTGAACGGGGCCGTAGTTGGCGCGACAATGGCACTTTGCTCCGGATAAGGCAATGGTCCGACGATCCGAGAGGAGCATCGACGGTTACCTGATAGTCATCCGGGTGAGAGGTCAGCAGAAGATCCAACAGGGAAGGTAAATGGTCTACCGCATCTGGGATACGCGTTGGCGAGGATACCAACTGCGACAGACCATAGGCTAGAGCAAAGTCGTGAACAGACCTACCCGCATGATCGGTGGAACGCGAACCAAGCCATTCAGCGTGGTGGGCATTAAAATCGCCAAGTATCACGATCTCTACGGATGGAATACGTTCGAGTATGGAATCAGCGGCCATCTGCACATGCTCGATGAGTCGATCAGTCTCCGAGTTCCCGCTATGGGACCTATAAATGCAAGCATAGACGCGGGGATGGTCGTCGCAATCTACGCTTAACAGGATGGTAGATAGGTCCCTACCTTCAAGGTTTCCCAGACGTCTGACACAAATATCCTCCCTAACGTATACGCATACTCCAGCACGAGGCACAAAATTGTGCTCGAACTTGTATCCTGGATAATAAAGGTATGACGTATCCGCCGGGGAGGATATTTGCGTTTCCGTAAGGAAGAGCAAGGCTGGCTTGGCCGCCTCAAGGTGATAGTGGACGGCGTTCAAGTTGGAGTGCAAACCCCTGATGTTGCAGAAATCCACGCTAAGCGCGGTAGGGGGCGCCTTGGTTCTGCTCTTGCCTCGGGAAGATCGTAAGTGATCGAGCGGAATTTTGCCCACCCCAGAGTACGCAGGGCAGCCCGAGCGTAAAAGCTCAGGGAGGGATTCTCCAGCACGCAGCGTGCTGGTACCCTCCTGAGGTACGTCTTTTCTAATTGCCGCTGTCATACTTGGGGTGGGGGTGGGGAATGGGCTCCGGCTCTCTCGCTAACCGGGCGAAGCGCGACGACAAAAGCCGCCACTCAGACGACCGGTCTTCTGCGAGAGTGTGGTACTACCCCGGTCGAGCCGGCCCATGTGTGCTGCTGATAGCAGCAAGGCTCTACCACATGAAAGTTGCTGCTCATTTGGCACCACCCAGGGGTCACGTGTAAGGCATCGAGGGCTAAACCCTACGGACGTGAGCAGCGTAAACCCCCAAATTCCAATTGTTCCAAATTCCAAATTCCAAATTCCAAAGTAATTCCAATTGTTCTTACAAAAATTATCCTCTCGAGTCGTAGATAATTGAAGCTTAACTCTTTAACTTAAACTTAGTTCTATTGTCATGTGACATATAACTGTTTACCTCTCAACCTATTAAAAGCCTCAAATAAAATTTACACAAACAAAAGTAACAAAAGCAGTGGTAGCGTCGTGGGCAAGAACGCCCACCTTGAACGTAAGGGGTGCAAGTTCAAATTCTGAGCCCACAACTCTGAGATAATTTCCATGTGCGAATGACATTTTCAATAATGATTCCCACTTGCTGAACGGTGAAGGAAAACATCGTGAGGAAACCTGCACGTCTATAGAAAGGCGTGTGAAGTTCACCAAACCGCAAATGGGCCAGCGTGGTGGACTATGGCACAAAAATCTCCCTTGTATTGAGCGAGAATGTGCCCAGAATAATGGCAATAGGCTCGCCCCCTATTAAATTGGGACCAAAATACACCGGCAAAGTGGGGGCGCACTGAAGTGCACCTCTGCCTACCCTTTGGGGAATACAGGCGTGATGATGCACTGATGATGATGATGATGTATACACAAGTAGCTATTAATAGTTACTATTGTAGAGTTCAAATTGCTCTAAATTGTGTGTAGTGTAACTTCAAACAAAAACATACCTGAAAACAACCCTATTAGTGGCATGTTTCATGATATACACGGTGTTCTATTAATCCACTTTCGTGTATCGTGGAAAAACAATCAGTAAAACGCAAATGAATCCCACACTCGTCGGCCGCATTCCACACGCGGGTCATATCGGGCTGACGTTGATTTGTTTCTTTGTTGTCCAATCGAGGTGGTAAATCGTAATTACGGCTTGAAGCAGGTCTGACAAGGCAGCTACCCTGACTGACATATATCCGAGCGTGGGTAGTGGGAACACGCTGTATATTTTCGAAGACGTAAGCGCGTTCCATTTTCAAGATTGTTTTTGCAACGCCATGTACACTTACCTTATTTTTTATAGATAATCCCGATAATTGAGAGCTTACTTTTAAAAATGGATTTTGAAGAGCTTGAGACTTCACTTCTACGCACCTAGTCATAGATAGGTATAAAAAACCCTAGTCAGCTACTCTAACACAAATCTATAAAAGTAAACATCTTAAAAGAATTTGTTTTCCAACATCCGAATAAAAACGTATTTACTTTCCTAATATAAACCAAGGAAACTGGGTCTTTGTATTTATATAAGCAGTAGTAGCCTCGTCGGTAGAACATCCACCCTGAACGTAAGGACGTTCAAGGTGGATGTTTTTGGTGCAAGTTCACCCTTTGGTGCAAGTTTAAATCCCGGGCCCGCACCTCTGAGAAAATTATCACTTGCCGAACGGTGAACGAAAACATTGTGGGGAAACCTGTATATAGAAAGGCGTGTGAAGTTCACCAGCTCACCTCTCGGCCCAGTACGGGTTGCCCTGGGCCGAGAGGTGGATTATGGCCCAAAATCTCTCTAGTATTGCGGGAGAATGTGTCCGGTATAATGGCAATAGGTTCGCCCCGTATTACATTGGGACGAGAATACATTGGCGAAGTGTAGTATAGTGTCGGCGAAGGGCGTACTGCAGTGCACCTCTGCCTACCCTTTCGAGAATACAGAAATAATAGATATTTAAATTATACAAGACAATATGTTGTTCTCTGAAACAAATTTAATTATAGTACCCATATCGATCTCTTCAAAAACAGTTCATAATTTTCTTTCATAAGTGTAGGGGCAATTCCACATTGCGCTCATTCGTATTAATGAGATCAGACTATTTCTATTTCAGGTCTAATTATAGAAAAAGGTGGACACTTTTATTTTATTCGGAGCAATAGCCGTTTATTGCATCATTAGGTTCGAAGCCACAGGTAAAAGTGGTATTCACAATCTTGGCATTAGGGTGCTTATTCCAAAAGCGTGGGTATTTCAATATCATCGCGTCCAGATTTTCAATAAAATTAAACGTACCGAGTAAACAGTAAGGCTGTATTCATATACCAAGATCTCCAACAAGCGGACGTGTCAAGTCGCGCGCGACTGATAGGTATGTCAATACCAAAACAAACCGTATCTACTCATAAACAAGGAACATTTTGCAACGAAATCTCATCGCATACATACATTTGCGTAGCATTTGCAACATATATTCCATATTAACTTTTACATGGCACAAAGGACATTTTCAAAGAAGTCATGCAAATTGCCTTTACACACCTAAATATGTCAAAATGACGTCCAGATTGACCAGTCCAGGTCCAGACCTAAATTAGTCACATTGATGCTACAGTTTTTTTTTTTACGAAATGAGTGAAATGATGAAATTTAATGGAATAAGATGAGGAATGCTGGCAACTGCGATGTGCGGTATTTATGGCAATGTCGAGTAATAGCAGCAAGGATAAATTCAATAAATACACATTATAAATAAAAATTGATAATGACAGTGATAAAGATGGCGGATGAATCTAAAAAAAAGGTTACAATCGATGCTACAGTTGTCGAGCTTTATACGTCTTGACATAGTCACACACAAAATTTGACGTGAGTCATCCGCCATCTTTATCACTGTCATTATCCATTTTTATTTATAATGTGTATTTATTGAATTTGTCCTTGCTATTAATTACTTGACACTGGCGAAATACTCGCGCTAGTCGCAGGTGATGCCATTCCTCATCTTATTCCATTAAATATCATCATTTCGCTTATTTCGTTAAAAAAAAAAAAAAATTGACGTGTAAACCTGTCAAATATTAATTCACTTCACTTTTTAAGAAATCTATGGCTTCCATTGAGTTTAGCCGATGATCTTGCCAACAACGGAGTTTAAAAACACTTGGTCGGTGGGTGAGACTTTACAAAACAATGGTATTAAACTTTGAGGTGACAATTAGCAGTTGAGTAAACATAATATAAACGTATTGAACACCACAAACACGTAAATACTTTGAGACAGAACATGGAAACATAGATAAAACATTTATGATGTGTCAAATATTAAGAAAAGCTCTCTCTTTGACATAATAACTTATTATTATTTTTACAAAATGAGCGAAATGATGATATTTAATGGAATAAGATGAAGAATGGCTTCACCTGCGACTAGCGCGGGTATTTCGCCAATGTCAAGTAATTAATAGCAAGGACAAATTCAATAAATACACGTAATAAATAAAAATGAATAATGACAGTGATAAAGATGGCGGATGAATTCTAATGATTTGTTATAACATGTTGCTTATCACATTGGGCCTGACTCAATGGAAAGAGGCCATTAACACAAAAAAAAAAAAAACATGTTGCTTCAGACGTTTTAGCGCTGTCAGATAACAGTACTCCCATAAACCGACTACTCGAAAACGCTTCCATACATATTTTGCTACTACAAGTTAGTAACAGATCTTTATCACTGTCATTATCCATTTTTATTTATAATGTGTATTTATTGAATTTGTCCTTGCTATTAATTACTTGACATTGGCGAAATACCCGCGCTATTCGCAGGTGAAGCCATTCCTCATCTTATTCCATTAAATATCATCATTTCGCTCATTTCGTAAAAAATAAAAATAAAGTTAGTAACAGTCGAACAGTCGCCTTTACATTATAAATAGTGGTTTATAGGAATAAATACTAATTGAGGGTTATAACGATTGGTATTTACGCGTACAAGTATTGGTGCTTAAGTGCGGTATTGTGATGTGAATAGGCTCTTTATTAGCGTATCTGCTGTTCGAAGTACTGTATAGATAGCGTTCTGTGGGTATTGTTGCGTTCTTGTTAGGAGTTATTTATGTGACGATGTGGGAGTGCCGAGGGGTTGACCTTAGATTTATGTTGCGACGAGTTGTAACCTGGATAAGTAGAGTGATTGTATCGATATCTATCCATCTTCTATACATATAAAATGCTTAGGCCTGAATGATTGACGGATCAACGCACAGCCTAAGCCGCTGATTTTAGAGACCTGAAACTTGGAGGGCGTGTTCTTTGTATGACGTAGTCATCCGATAAGAAGGGATTTTCCGAAATTCTACCCTTCTGGGGGTGAAAAAGAGGGGCAAAGTTTGTATGGCACAATGTGATTGCTTGGTTCAATCTATAAGAACCATTTTCGGCACTTCAACATTTTTGCCAATACCAAAACGGACTCAGTGTTAATATACATAAAGATTGCATTTGTGTGGGACAACCACGCCCCCACGGGTGATAATTCGCTCGCGCTGTCAGTGTCTTTTAAGGGGGTGATCCATTTATGAGCCGGCGAGCTAACGGTCTAAATCGTTGGCTCGTTGGCTCGTCGACTCACGTTGGTGATCCATTAGCGTACCAAACAGTCATCTCTCATCATTGGCGAAGTCATGGCGGTTTTTTGCGCCGCGGACTTAAAATTTCAAGCATGCACAAAGAGCCAGCGAGCAAGTCCGCCTGATTTTAAGTCTGCAGACTTTTATATGCTCCATTGGCGGTTTAGACCTTTGGCTCGCGAGTTCGTTGGCGGACCGGCGGTCTTACTCGCAAATGGATCACCCCCTTTAGTTGACGAAAGAACCTTTTCTACGAGTTAACACGGTTTGTTTTGTGCTGCGCTGAGCTTGGGACCTATAAACCACTGAGATACGTTTCTCGGGGACAGCCTATGTTATCAAAGTTTAACGTTCGTAATAAATACTTGAGGGATTTGAAATCCCTTTTGACAAACTTTTTAAGCTTAGTTGTATATATTTAAATACCTATAACTACTTTTAGTATAACGAAAAAAGTGCATTTCGACTACAAAACATTTACAATGGCACTGTAATTTTGTTTGTAAATAAGAGGGTTAAAGTTCAATGCTACATTTTTCACAAAATCTTCAGCAGCGTTGTTCAAAATTACTTCGATTAACTTTTATTGTATTCCGAACACTTTAATAAAAAAAATATTCAGTTTGGTCGCATGGCTTGTACCATAGAAATTCAATCTTTATGTTCATAAACACAGAGTACATTTTCAAAAAAAAGTTAAGTTAACTCACTCGCCCCAGTTAATACAGGTCGTTACTATTACGTTACTTTACCCTATATTTTATTTACTACAGTATCCAGTACTTCAGACGGTCGTTGTCGACCAGCGACCAGCGACCAGCATCCAACAAGCTTCGCTACGCTGCATCCACTAATTGACCACTCAACAATAACATAAAAAATAATTCCACCTACGTGTAATTAAAGGCATGATGATTTAATTGGATATGTAACATACAAAAAAACCGGCCAAGTGCGAGTCGAACTCGCGCACGAAGGGTTCCGTACCATTATCTATAAAAACGACCAAAAAAATCACGTTTGTTGTATGGGAGCCCCCTTTAATATTTACTGTATTCTGTTTTTTAGTATTTGTTGTTATAGCAGCAACAGAAATACATAATCTGTGAAAATTTCAACAATCTAACTATAACGGTTCATGAGATACAGCCTGGTGACAGACGGACGGACGGACGGACGGACGGACAGCGAAATCTCAGTAATGGGGTTCCCGTTTTACCCTTTAGGTACGGAACCCTAAAAAATACATCAACACGCCTGTGTTCCCCGAAGGGGTAGGCAGAGGTTCACTGCAGTGCGTCCACACTTCGCCGATGTATTTTGGACCCTATTACAGGGGGCGAGTCTATGGCCATTATACCGGGCATATTCTCCCTCAATACGGTGGAGATTTTTGGGCTAAAGTTCACCACGCTGCGCTGGCCCAGTGCGGGTTGTTGAACTTCGCACGCCTTTCTATAGACGTGCAGGTTTCCTCATGATGTTATCTTCACCGTTTCCGTTAACATACCTTCATAAGGTATTGATTACTTTATGGTATGTAGCGCACGATAGCTGTCAGTACATTATTTAATTAGGTATCGGCAGTAAAGTAAAACGTTTACCTACTAACTTACCTAACTCTTCTATAACCCAGTAATAATTTTGGCAATTTAGTAAGTAACAGAACTCAAACTTCAAGCATTTTTTTAAATTTCTGTCTATGTGTTTATTACGGGTAAACTGCCAAACATCTGAACCTATTTAGACGGGAATTTCATTGGCAGATAGCTTATGTTCCAAGGCGTAACTTACGCTACATTTAATTTAGAAAAGGAGTTAGGGTTCCGCGGGAAAAACATAACACACATTTTTCCGGGTAATGCCCTAAAGTACACGCAGGCGAAGTCGCGGCCACAGCTAGTAGAAAATAAAAATGCCTAGAAAAGTAACATAGAAACCGAAAATGTAATGAAACCTAATTAATTAGAGGTATAAATAAAAGCGTCTCTGAGGCTGTGTTTGATTACCTACTCGAGCCAAAGCCCTGGGCACACAGGGGCATCAAGACACGCACGCCAAAAACAAAACGTACTCTGTGGTAATTACATACATAAAGATTGAATTTCTGTAGTAATAGCCACATCACTACGAGTTAAAACCATGGAGATATCATAACGGAGATGACATGGCGCTGCGGTAATTTCTTCTGGTTTATCTGATTACGCCATTGTTGTTTTCTCATGTAGTTCACAAGCATCACAAGATGTATGGGTGACTCGACCTGCTAGCGACCTCGGAGGGGAGTGATGTAGCGACATCTATCTCGCCACATACAAACTAAATCCTGCATCGCGATATTAAAGCGATTCGAGCGATTGCAGATATATACAAGAACCCGACAACAACGGTCGGGCAGTAGCCCACCAGACACAACACCCGTCTGGTCGGAGGATCCTCCCTTTTCAATGGTGGATCAGAAACTTTACACCCTCATACTCCCTAAATCCGTATACTACAGGTACATGAGATAACAACAATGGCGGAATAATTACCGCAGAGCTATACGAAGAGTATAGTCGTTATGGGTACTCTAGTTACTCTATGGTCAAAACTCACTCGCGCTGTCATTGAAATTATGTTAGAGAGTCATCTTTTTATATGAGTCAATATAGTTTGATTCAGTATTTGCTAAAATAAATACGTGCACGTATTGACGTCTCAGTATACGCCAGTCTCAGCATTAATCTCTTTCACGAAAGCGAAATACCTACATAAATCACTTATCTTATATCAATAAAATAAAATTATTAGATTATTTGTACATCGATGACGAATGGGTGTACTACAGTGCAGCTATGCCTACTATTTCAGAAAATACAGGCGTAAGTTACTTTTTTTTAATAATATTTATATTAACAATAGGATATTTGTGCCAATAACACTGAGGCAAGTGTATTAACTTTATTTGTAACTGTACTCTCTATGAATATCCTTAAATATTGAATTAATGTGGCAACCACGTAGCCGAGTCGGTCGAACGCACAACTTGCAATAAAAGTGTGCAGGTTCAAACCCCGGCTCGCACCTCTGGGATTTATGTGCGAATCTCATTTTCATCCGAGATTATCACTTGCTATGAAACGGTGAAGGAAAACATCGTGAGGAAACCTGCACGTCTGAGGGAACTTGACTAACTAGTCAAGTTCGATAGATGTGTGAAGTCTGCCAACCCGCACTGGGCCAGCGTGGTGGACTTTGGCTTGAATCCCCCTCGCATTGAGGGGAGGCCCGTGCCCAGCAGTGGGACGTTAAAAGGGCTGTAGTAGTGGCAACCACGCGACCACCCACGCATCTAAATTCGCTGACGTCATTGACAAAAATAATATTATTGCGCTGAAGAACGAGCGTATTCTTTAAGTTTTTAATACATGATAAAAAAATTACTAAAGTTTCAAGACACAGTAAAGTATAGTTATAATACAGTTTGTTTTGGTATAGGAAAAAACTTGGTAGCGTAAAATTAGACGCGCCTGTGGAACCAGGTTTTTAACTTCGTGTAGCAGGAGCAGGTCGAACTAAACAAACATACTTATCACCACTTTCATATATCTATGTAGGCTGTTAATTACAGTACTCGTATCGTTACAATGCGGTCGCTGTAAAAACTTTATTATCAACCTACTAAAGCTTCTTGAAAAATTTTCGATATATCGATATTTTTAATCCAATACATCGATATTTTTTGCCGATATATTTTGATTCAATATATCGGAGCAAATCGGATTGGGTGTAAGGGGTCGATTACCATCTATGGATCCAAATCAACCTCACCTGCCCATTGTACACCCTGCCGAAAAACAAACGATGCTCTGACGAATTGTATTAAGTAGAAGTAAGAACTTTGTTTACATGAGCATTTTCTACTTGGAAACGACCTAGGTCAATCGCTGTGACGAAACCATAGTGCGATCTCAAATGACATCAGTGACATCTATCGAATTCGATCTACACTACACTTAGCAAAAAGTATGTCTGTCTGTCTGGCGATATTTCAATTAAATTATACTTACATCATTCTCTGGGTTACATTATGAGGTTAGAAAGATAAACATACCCATGATTACCTCAAACCTACCAAGGGTCTTACCAAACAATCCTTACGCATTCCAGAAGTTACCCTTCGCCGGGCCCTTTCCTTTTGAGAGTGTGTAATTTGTTAATTATTAATTAATTTTAACGTACCACGAGAAATAGGTTTTGTAAACAATAGACCTTATTCACTGGTATGTTAACGTGAGTTAAGTCAATACTAACTTATAGGTAGCCCCTTTTCAATCCTTGAAATGTTATTGAGTTCTCGAATCACCCCCAATTCCATAAAAATGTTTGATTATGTAACTTCAATTGCAAACATGTTTCGTTTGAAACCACAAAATATGGTGACTTTTCTTTACATTCTGAAATAGGTATGCTTTAGAATTACGCGCTGTTTATAATAAAAGTTTGTTCATAAAACTCTTGTACGGAAAAGAAAAACTAATATGAGAGCAAAATGGGACACATTAATATGTGATCTTCGCTAAAAGACTCCAAAAACACTTCAATGCCCGTGCAATTTAACGAAAAGCAACCTCATTGAGTAGATTTACAATGTGATTTGGAATGGGTATAACAAGCCTTCAATGATGACCATGACAAAGCTCATGTACAATATGTAAAATCATTAACCGACTCCCAAAAGGAGGTGGTTCTCAATTCGATAGGTATTTTTTTATATGGACAGTATAACAACAACTAAATTTTTATTTTATCCCACATTATTCAAACATTCGCTTGTACCTTCTGTTGTTTTAATCTTTAGATCGAAAAGAGTTAAAAATAACAGCTGATTTTTGAGCTGTGTTGCGTCGAGTTTTAAGGAAATCTTATCACATTTTTTTTAAATTAAAACTGATAGAATATTTCTGAAATCACATATTTGTTCAGTGTGTACCAATTTTTTGTACCAAAATTTCTACTATCTACTTACTGGTCGTTTACAGTAATTATAGTAAAGGCCTGCCGCTACCAGAATGTGGCATAGATATGCCACAAGTCACCCGAGCAATATTAAAGATAAACTAAAACGTATGGATCTAACGGGCTCGGAAAGACCCTTTTACGTGAATTAGGATTAGATAACAATAAAATTGTCGGATTTCGGACTAATCTAATTGAGGTTAGTCGTTTATTTCCTTCGGGTTAAAGCCTCGGGTATACTGGAGCGTCATAACTGGCGCATCAAAATATTTGTCAATACAAAAACGAACTCTTTGTTAATATACATAAAGATTGAATTTATGTGGTAAACCCAATGATATTCTAGTAAACAGATGCGCACTAGTGAAGACTGGAATACATCCTAATTAGGACGTATATTTGATACCAACTTGCGGATTGGTTGACAGATGTATGTTACATCACGTAGAAGCGCAAATGACTCTTTTTTTCTCGTTGGTTTTATCAAGCCATCTCTTTTGCACGTTTCTACGTGTTGTGAAATGTAAGCGAATGAAAAGCGTGTGTGTGCTGCCGCTGGTACGCGGAACACTTTTTTCCGGTTGTTTTGTGGGTGTATAACATATCTGTTTACTAGAATATCATTGAGTAAACCCCAAGCGATTACGCGTAAATATTCTCTCTCGCTGTCCTATAAATTTCGTTGAAGAATGAGCCTTTTCTACGGGTCAATACAGTCCATTTTTGACGGGCGATTCTTGACGCCACAGAGTGTGCGGTGCTGTAAAGATGGTGCTGTTTGTAACAATCCCTTTTAATTATGTGCTATGCAAAGAGCACGTAGTCGATACACTCATAGTTTTTATTATACCCTTATAACAAAAGAGGACAAAAAAAAATCACAAACAGTCTAAGGAGATAAATAAATTTCTTTGTAATGTCAAATTAATATCATTTTACTGAATGAATATGGAAGTATATATGCGGTAGTTAGATTTATGGAAACACGATTTGAAAAAGAATCTCTGAAACTGCTAGACCGCTTCTGACGGGACTTCCACTGACAGATAACATTAAGAAATTACTTTGGCTAATTTTGTTCTAGAAAAATAATTTGGCTTTCTAAATTTCATGTGAACGCCCCAGCGTTACAGCTAGTACTGTACTATACAACTTACTTGACTAGCTAGAATTTCTATGGCATATTGTATTGTATAATCTAACCATTGTTTTAACAGATAACACGTGAGGCTCTAATCACACGGGAAAGCTGACTGCCCAATAATTACGGGTTTATGACATTGGCTGTGTTGTCACAAGCTGTCAGTTTACGGGAATCCTTCAAACCGACTGGTGATTATCTGGTAGCTCGGCAGCCATTATTACCGTGTGAATGAGACCTGAGTGAATAATGCGATACATAATAAATGCCTCGCTAAGCTCCTGATCAATATTGATAGCGGTATCACGAGTAGGTGGAAATATGTGTTATATAAGTTATGCATATAATATTGTATGACACGCTATATTCATCCGTGTATACATGACATGAGAGTACATTATACTATGCTTGCAATCTACCTATGTATTTGAAGTAAGTTTTGGCGGTTTAAAATATCATCGGTCCCAATGTAGTGGGGTGCATAGGCACATTCCTCCTCCATAGGAGAAAAATTCTAGTGATATTTCATCACGTTGGCCCTGTGTACTGGGGGTACTGCAACATGTAGGATGGTGAACTTCACACGCTTTTTAGGGTTCCGTACCTAAAAAGGATAAAAGGAACCCTTATAGGATCACTTTGTTGTCCATCTGTCTGTATGTCTGTCAAGACCCTTTTTCTCAGAAATGCGTGAAGGTATCAAGTTGAAATTTATAACAGAGACTTATATCTGCGGTCCCTTGGTGCCTTGCTTGGTGCAAACTTCTAAATTGACGTAATCTAAATACACAGCGGTTTATGTTTCGTGTTTAGTACATTTTTACATACATACATCATCACGCCTGTATTCCCCGAAGTGATAAGCAGAGGTGTACTGTAGTGCACCCACACTTCGCCGATGTATTTTGGTCCCAATGTAATAGGGGGCGAGCCTATTGCCATTATTATATTAGTACATTTTTAAGGGAATTAATAACCTATAGGGTACTTCCTGTTGACCTAGAATCACGAAATTTAGCAAGAAGCAAGGTCTTATACAAACTTATTTTGTAGTTAGTTTGTATGGGGACAACAGCGACTACAGTACAGTGAGGGGTTAAGTTTGTCTCTCTATCAAGTTTATCTTTTCGTTACAGCAATATTCGGTGTTAAAAGATGAATTGAGTTTAGGTTACTCCGCTCGGGTGTTGGTACTACTACTCGAGCCAAGCTGTATTGATCTCTATAGTTTATGTATATATTTCCATAGAGCTGGAGTCAAAGAAAACCACGGTTGTTCGCTATTTAAGACACGTGGTTGATTGCACCACATTACACTACCTCTTAGTTACACAGAAGCACGGAACAGAGAGAATTACAATGTCGCCATACGAATTAGCACAGACTAAAAATGGTAATAAAAATGTTGCAAGTTACAACATTCGGTTCTTTCATAGTTTAGGTATGGAAGCCTCGGTGTGTGAGTCCAACTCGCTCTTGGCCGGTTTTTATAGAGATGCAGGTTTTCTCACCACATGGTAGCCTTCATCGTTCAGTAAGTGTTAGTAAATCATTTTTAAAAATGACATTCGCACATGACATCCCAAAATGTAATGTACAGTATTCATGCTATATTCCAAATCAGCCTCCATCTCAAACCGAATCTAAATTCAAATAGAAACAAATACATTGAGCTTAAAAGCCTACACGGAGTCAAAGCAAACATTCGTTAAGGTTCTGCGAAGGTCTTCTCTGATCGACGTGACTGGCTTCTGTGATGGATACGAAACAAGCATACAATAGATTTTTTATTTATTTATTAGATTATTTCAGAAGTTCAAAATAATACTTTATTGATTCATTAATATCGGGTATATATCTGAATAGTATATAAAATTCGATCAAGAATTGATCTCATTTTCATTTTCATCTGAGATTATCACTTGCTAAGAAACGGTGACGGAAAACATCGTGAGGAAACCTGTGTGCCCGGTATAATGGCAATAGGCTCGCCCCCTATTACATTGGGACCAAAATACATCGGCGAAGTGTGGGCGCACTGCAGTGCACCTCTGCCTACCCCTTCGGGGAATACAGGCGTGATGATGTATTCCCTGCCAATTTTAAAATTATTCAATTCTTGAGGATGCTTCTTAAGGCAAAAATTTCGACGCGTGACATATGAAACCCCAACGTGCCCGGTGCTTAATACCACCATGTTAGGTACTAATGGTTTAAGGTGTATTAAAGATTATCTTTAGAAACTTCATTCCCAGTTTTAATAATGAACTGTATACTGAGCTTGTAATTTAAAATTTATTAAAACTTTAATACGTAGGTATACAGCCTTATTGTAATAGTCACAAAGTAGAACATCTCTAAAACAAATATTATACTGAATCCGAGCTAGGTCAACTGAAACAGCTATCCATTGTTGCATACAAACAGTTGTAAGCCGTGTAGAGACTTGTTGCTCTATAGTAGAGACACAATTTTTTTTGTATACCTCGGACATAGTTTAAATGTTATTTATCAGCCTGTGTCGTCCCACAGCTGGGCGAAGACCTCCCTGACCTTCCTCCACTCCTTACGGTTTCGAGCTGTTATGTGAATATTAACGGTCCGTTAACGAAACGATGCGTTTCTTGTATGTTATTGGAATGTTGCTGGAACCGACGTTACCACTTCTCTAGTCATATCACCACTTTACATATTGTCAAATATAAGCGCTTAAACTGGTAACAGCTAGGACTTTCTGAATAAATAATTATCCCGTCGTGCTTAAAATCCTAACATGTGGAGAAACTAGTCTTTGTAGTACAATGCAATACAATACAAAATATAAGTCTGTCACGGGTAACGGGTAGCGCCGTATTGCATTTGGATTATTCAAGATGTATCCTACTGCTATGCGCACTAAGTTGGTTTCTTTACTATTAATATTGATGTAGAGTTTCGTTTCATGTTCTGAAATGTTTATTCTTAAAAGAGCATAGGTTTAAGGATCGTTATACAAGTCATCTTATACTGTACATATGATAAATCCGTCCATACGCAGTTCATTTTTGAACCATGTAACACTGATAAATATACTGTTTCAGGGGTCAGGAATTTTGTATGTTGTTGTGTCATGATTGTGCGAATACATCTATAACTGCTTGCTTGCCGTTGATGTTACGATCATATAACCTGTTTGTGGTTTTTTTTTTGCAGATATTTTAGAAATAGTAATGATATACCTCATTTAATTTACGAGTATTTTTTCACAATCGCGAAGTGGAAGCGTTCTGGGGTCTTATTCTCACAAGATCGACATTATTTCTAATTCGACTTCGAAACAAAACGAAAAAACCGACCAGTGCGAACTGGACTCGCGCACCGAGGCTTCCGTACCTAAACTATGAAAGCACCGAACATTGCTCTAACGAAAAGATAAACTGGAAGGAGAGACAAACTTAACTTTGCCGTTGGAATACTGTTACATAAACACAAACTAACTACAAAATAAGTTTGTAATCGCAAAAAAAATGTTTTATGCATTGTAACTATAAATTAGTAATAGCAGTGGTAGCCGAGTGGTCGAACGCACGCCTTGCAATCAAAGTGTTCAGGTTCAAACCCCGGCTCGCATCTCTGGGATTTATGTGCGAATCTCATTTTCATCCGAGATTATCATTTGCTATGAAACGGTGAAGGAAAACATCGTGAGGAAACCTGCCCGTCTGAGGGAACTTGACTAGTTCTCGATAGGTGTGTGAAGTCTGCCAACCCGCACTAGGCCAGCGTGGTGGATTATGGCCTGAATCCCCCTCGCATAGAGGGGAGGTCCGTGCCCAGCAGTGGGACGTTAAAAGGGCTGTAGTAGTAGAAGTAGTAACTATAAATTTACTATTTTCAGATAGTTTTCTTTACTTGTGCTATAAGACCTTGCTTCTTGCCGAATTTCAAGATTCTAGGCCGACGAGAAATGCCCCATAAGGTTTTTGATTATCTTAAAAAATTACTAAATACGCAACATAGACCGCTGTATCTTTTGAATGCACTAACATAGAAGTTTGTTTTCTTACAACTCTAAGGGACCGCAGATTTGAGTCTTTGGTATAACTACACGCGTTCCAGAGAAAAAGGGTCTAGACAAACAGACAGATGGACGGACAACACCGTGATTCTATAACGGTTGCTTCTTTCCTTTTTAGGTACGGAACCCTAAATTTTGGCGTTTGGTTTCGACATAATATCTCGAGTTAGTTATAATGTTATTAATGCGAGAATTGCCCCGCTGGGTTCTTAATCTGATCTTATTATAAAGCTATATATAAAAGGAAATGTGTTTCACATTTCTCAGCAAAAACAATGGAGTGCTACAGTGTAGCTATTGTGTCCTAAAGTCGATATTTTTAAATTTTTTTTTTTTTTTTTTCAGTAGTTTCAGAGACAATCTTATAACTTTTAAGTTTCAGGTTGCCTTCATTCGTCGACTCTTCCGCTAACTGCTGACTCTACCAAACTTAAGCGTAACTTTTGACTTAACGTTACTTGTTGTTTATTTGAGAATCATTTTAATTAAAATTAAACTCGAAGCATCTCAAATCTTCACAAGATGTTAGAGTTATTATACGTATTATATAAATATTATACGAAAGAAACCTGTTTATAAGCTCATTTAGTTTTTCTGTAGGTATACAATGAGATACTAGCTTCTATTCAATATTATTACAAATTATAACCTATATGTTATTCTGATGTATAAACAATAATACTGTAAAGTTTCATCAAAATCCGTTCAGTAGTTTTTGCGTGAAAGAGTAACAAATATCCATCCATCCTCACAAACTTTCACATTTATAATATTAGTAGGATATGAATAGTAGGATTATTTAATCTAGGATTTAGTACATTAATTCAAACTATACCCCAATCATTCCTTAATACACTAACCTCCATTAATTACGAATGATATTCAGTATCAAACACCACATGCCTACCATTTATCAATCATCTGCTTGTGACGTGATAAATTCTGCTTGTGTGATTGATAGATAGATGTGGAGTAGATTACTACACTGTGGGGCATCCGTTAAAGCCTAATTTTTTTGCCATATCAAAACAAACTGTATTGACTCGTAGAAAAAGTTCATTATTCAACTAAATGACATGGCTTTTACCACAGAAATTCAATAAAAAAAAAGTTGCCGTCGCGGGACTCCTAGCAGATGCGAAACATTATGTTATTTAGAGTAGAGAGAGAGAGAAGCGTCGTAGCGGGGAGTGAGTGGAGTCAGCCGGTGGGCGGAGTCTAAGCGGTGGAAAGAACCGAGGAGCCACGGAGCTGCTCGAAGTTTTCGCATCACGGAATCGCGGCATCAACGTTGCTCTCACTCGCCAAGCGCGCCATTAGATGTTTCACATCAAAAACCCAGAGTTGCGAGCCTGGGATTTGTACCTACATCCCTTGAGTCTAAGGCGGGCGTTATACGAACTAAGCTAACACTGCTAGCCAGCTGTAAGCCTCCCTCAATTTTTGCCAATACCAAATGAACTCTGTGTCATTATGCATAAAGATTAAATTACTGTTGCAAAAGCCACACCGCGATGCTTCAAAATTCGCTTGCGCCTGTCAGTGTAATTTCGTTTTAAAATGAACTTTGTGGCAATACAGTTCGTATTGCTATGCCAAATTTAGGTGCAAACGTTGACGCCGCAGTGGGAGGCCTTACCCATTAGCAATCCCGTTAGCTCCTCCAACTAAGCTAAATGTTCGTGCTAGGAGTGAGCTCTAGTTAATAATTTCATGGCCAAAATGCGGATTGCACTCGTAACCTCTTGGATACCGGGCGGCCCCTTTAGCCACTTGGCTACTGACACTTGCAAATAGATTTGTTATCGTTTACTTACAATGTGTTTACAAAGTGTATGTATTATTTATCTGAGTATTATTATCTTGACACGCACTTGACTGGGTCCTAACTTACCATTAGGTTATCTGGGGGTCTAAAATGACTGCTTTAGCCTCAGACATAAATTCATTTTTTTGTTTTTTAATAATTATGATAGGGTAAAACCCCCCCGCTATTGGCACCTTAAGCGCCTCCTCGGAGAAAATCTTCACCAAAACGCTCTATGGCCCATTATTTCGCTAAAAAAGGATATCAGATTATAGAATATCCACTCGTATCCACTCGCCCAATAATGGCGCTTAAGTCAAATAGCCTTACATCCCTCGATGTGAATCTGCGCCCAATTTACCAAAGTTTTTCATTTTAGGATAATTTGCGTGATTTTTACGGTTCAGATAATAATTCAGGTAATGAATTCGTTTGAGAGGAATTACTCGTGACCATTTTAGATCTACTGTTGCTATGCGCTAGATTGTACACGAGTAGAGCAATCAAGCTAATTGATATTCGAATTAGTTAATACGCCGTCGGCATTAAGTATGAATTGAACGAGATAATGTAGGTACATATGTATATATAATTGCGAGTAATACATTCTCAGGAGCCATGAGCCATGAGAGCAAACCGCACCTTTGCCACAATACTAGATATCTGTGATCCATCTTAGTCTTAAGATCAAGTAAGTACCTAAGTCTCACTTCTTCTTTGTCGGTATCACTCTTGACAGAGTGGTCGTGGTCATCACTTCAGGTGTTGGTGGCAAGCTTGACAACACGCCGCCACTCTGCTCTGATGGCCGCCTTCCTCGTGCATTCGTGTAGTGATGATGATCCATTTATTGCCGCTTTTATCTGGTCAGTCCACCTCATAGGCGATCTTCTTCGTGGTCTGGTCTCAACCTTTCCCTGGACCACAAGTCGCTCAATAGCCACCTCCCCTCGGCGGCATACGTGACCAAAAACCGGCCAAGTCCGAGTCGGGCTCGCGCACGAAGGGTTCCGTACCATTATCTATAAAAACGGCAACAAAATCACATTTGTTGTATGGGAGCCCCCTTAACTATTGATTTTATTCTGTTTTTTGTATTTGTTGTTATAGCGGCAACAGAAATACATCATCTGTGAAAATTACAACTGTCTAACTTTCACGCTTCAAGAGATACAGCCTGGTGACAGACGGACAGACGGACGGACGGACGGACAGCGAAGTCTTAGTAATAGGGTTCCCGTTTTTCCCTTTGGGTACGGAACCCTAAAAAGGTGAGGATACGGGACTGTACCAAAGATGATAAACGCTGTTTGATGCCGAGTTCTCGAAGTATAGACTCGTTGGTACGGATGTCAGTCCACGATACTCCGAGCATTCTCCTCCAGCACCATATCCCTAGGGCGTCTATCTTCTTCTTCTTAGTGTCACTAGTCAAAACTAATTTGAAGGATAATTTACCGCAGCGCGGGCTTGAAATGCCGGCGGCGCCTTATTACTAAACTACCTCCATGGATGGAACAAATAAATGCCTTGGAGTTTGCCTCACGTCTCGATGTAGGTATGTGACGTATTGTGTCACACTTGTTAAGCCCCCGGTGCACAGAGGCGTCAACGCTCACGCGTAAAATATTTCCCAATAATAAAAAGAAATCTGTGTCAATATGCATAAAGTTTGAATTTCTATGGTGCAAGCCACGCCTCCCCACGTCTAAATTCGCTCGCGCTGTCAGTGTCATTTAGTTGAAGAATGAGCTCTTTCTATGAGTTAAAACAGTTTGTTTTGGTATGGCAAAAAAATTGCCCCAGTGTGCGTTAACGCTCGCGCGTGGAGGCTTTATGTGGATGGCGAGTAATGAAATTATAATAGGATATCTAATTGAATGGATCTAGGTACGAATAACAGTTAGAGCAGGGATTCCCAAACTCGTCGATATCGACCACTATGCGGAGGCCGTAACTTAAATTTGATTTAGTTTAGGAAAGAGATGAATATATATCTAAGGCAGTGGGCGTACTTTACTAAGCCCCTTACCGCCATAATGATAGTTTTCAAAATAGGTCTTAAACGCCCCGTACCGCAGGATTGGAAAGAATACAAAAATGAGTGCCGATGTCAACGTGTTAATCGAGATAATAACATTTTCTTAGGTTTGAAATACCACAGTCAAGCTTCAGTTTAAAATTGTTGGTACATTTTGAGGTAAAAAAACACTTACATTTCAAAGTAAATTACGCTTAAACATATCAAAACGGTTAACGTAACTCAATGAAAAGTTAAGCAATATAACTTATTAAAAACAAAAAAGGTTTATTTTTGTTAAAACTTTATTGCTTATAAAACAAAATCTTTATGGAAAACCTTCACAAATGAAGTATAAGACTTCTTTTGCGAAGGTTTTCCATAAATATATCTTAAGAAACTTTTTCCTTTGTTTTTCTTAGAATCGACGTATGCTCTATTCAAACGGTGAAGCCGGCTGCCCGATACTTATGGTTATATCATTATCTGAAACGGCTGTTAAGTGGCAGACCATTATATACGGAATCGTTCACAGGAATTCAAAAATCAAATTTGTTTGTTTCACCCATCGGTAACAGGCAAATAAATATCGCTAATACATACTTATGATCCCAAAATAATCAACGCATGTACTATGAGTATGATATTAAAGACTGGGGGCGATCCCAGTTATACCCAGACTAGGACAGATTCCGATAAAGCAATTATCCGTTGGCGGGAATCGAACTGGCAATCACTCGGTGCAGTCAGCCACGCTTTGCGGTGGCCTACGCTCAAAGTCAAAGTCAAATCATTTATTCCGTATAGGCCTATGGCCTATACGGAATAAATTATGGCACTTACAAATTGTCAAGTTTACATTTTTTTTCTTATATACTACTACCGGATCGAAACGCGCCTAAACTGAGAAGATCTGGCAAGAAACTCAGCGGACTGATAATTTTTTCGCTCTACCACTCCACGGTACGATGTTCTACCACTGCACATCAGTGAGGTTAGCACGTATATCAAGACTAGCCCTTTGTCACAGATTCGTTCGCTCGCTCTCTGGCTCATTTCATACGAGAGAAAGAGATACAATCAACATATTCCGAGACATAAGTCTAATCTTAGCGCACATGCTACAACAACAGTTCCCGATAAATCTGTAATTATTAGGTAATCGGCTTTGCTGTGTGAATATGGCCTTACATAAGGGACCTATTTTTAAACATTTTTATTTCACCCTCAAAATTTCCAGTTCATTTCCTACGTTGTTGGGGAACATAAAATGATTGTAAACAACTTGTACGACCGAAGTTCGAGCTGATATGTACGTAACTAATGCTAAGCCGTCACACACTGATGCGTCAGATGTCGCGCGACTATATTTTTTACCAATACCAAAACACACTCTGTGTCAATATTCATACATTTTGAATTTCTATGGTAAAAAAAAACAAAAAAACATACCAATCAAATTCTCCTCTTCCTTTTGGAAGTCGGTTAAAAACTACGCATCCTCGCGTCGAAATTCGCACGCGCTGTCAATGTAATTTCGTTGAAGAATAAACTTTTTATATGGTCTTCCCCCATGTTCATCACGCTCATCACCCATTTTTATTTATAATGCGTATTCAATTAAAAGTCATTCCTCATCTAATAAAAAAAAAACATCATTTCGTAAAAAAAAGAAGAAAAATTCTATGCGCATTTTTTTACGCCGCAATGTGTGCGGGCGTTACTTTAAACATTTCGCTTGATCGACCGTGAACGGAGTCTTATAGCCTCTGAGTTCGGTAAAAACAGAGTCAACTGTATGCAACGATATGTCGTTATGGATGTAGAAGTTAACGCTTAGAGAAATTGTTCAAGGGATCCGTCGCTGATCGGGACACATCAGCAGTCATGTCCCATAACCTCAGATGAACGAGATGTTTAAATAGATAGAGTCTGAGTACTCGCAAAGCGTACACAGCCCTCTGTTACAGTTGTAGAATATGTTGCATTTTGATGGTACCAAATTAAATAAAATAAATAGAAAATATGAATACATCATCACACCTGTATTCCCCCAAAGGGTAAGCACAGGTGCACTTCAGTGCGCCCACTCTTCGCAGATGTATTTTTGTCGCAATGTAATAGGGACGAGAGACGTCCACAAAAAATGTGACCTAAATGAGTAAATTGATGATATGGCCATGTATTCTTATACATCTTAACATAGATTATCTGACGTATGCAAACGTCAATGTCACATAAAATTGGAAGTGTGAAACTGTCAAACATTAGAAAAAGCTCTTACTTTGTTATAATAAATCGTTGTATGTAATTCTAGGGTAATATTTGAATTTAACAATATAAATTCAATTTGTCCAATTAATTCGAAGCATTGGAAAAAAAGTTAGTAAAACATTAGTGCCAAGTGATTTCGGCCCACTTACCACCTTCTTGCAGCAATGTCTTTAATATAACTTTTTTGACAGTTAACTCTGTTCAAAATCTGACAAAAATTTACAGTTACTATTTAAACAAAAAACACTAAGAGATGGTAATAAGGACCCAGGGGCCGAATTCTCGCAAGTTCGATATTATATCTAATTCGACATATATCGAAAAAAAATGCCAAATTGGTCATATTTTTTCGCTTTATTTCGACATATTAGAGATAATGTCGAAGATGTGAGAATTGCCTCCCAGGTTACATTTATAAACATGCCACCGTGTTGTCTATTACAAAACAACATTATACAAAATTATAGCGTCCAATTTTAAGCCGCCGCGTGCGGTTGGCGGCTCGGCGTGACGTCTCCTTCTCATTCGGCTTGAATTAATTCCACCGAAATTAATTCAGAATACACCTTCCCATCTTTAAGCCCCCTACACTGGGACTTTAACACTCGCGCGTGAATAATTTTATACCAAAACGAACTCTGTGTCAACATACATAAAGATAAGATTTCTGTGGTAAAATCCACGCGACTACGCGACAGAATGTTCTCGCGCTGTCAGTGTCAACTCGTTGTAAAATGAACTTTTTTGTGTATCAATACAGTTCATTTTGCTATGGAAAAACATTTGAAGCGTAAACGTTGCCGCCCCAGTCTGTGGGAGGGTTTATAGGTAACAGTTTGTTCTTATTGCCCATCCGCAACGGTTACAAGATCTCAGATGGTATTCATTCCATCTCTATTGTTTTAGCGCCCCCATTTTGTTACGTTTTGCGATTAAAATTATGTGTAATGTCATTTTGGTTATTGTATAATTTTAAAAGCGCTAAAATGAGCCAGCTAACATGTTGTAAACATAGAGGGAGCTTATCCTAATATTTGACAGTTTTATACGACCAATTTGGTGTGTGACTTAGACGTCTGCGTACTCCAGTAGGCTTTGTATGACCGTCTAGACGTGGTCTAGACATAAGTTTTATATCTGTCAACTGTCAGATTTGTCGGGAAAATGACGTTACAATGACATTTCCTCGACAAATCTGACAGTTGTAAGAGATAAAACTTATGTCTACGCGGTCATGCTAAATCTACTGATTGTGAATGTATACGTATTTGATATAAAAACCCGTTTAAAAATAGATAAAATAATTCTATAAACTGGTGATAGGTTCATGCAATCTATTTTCCCCATATCTTGAACAGATTGCATTAAAATTGTTTGATATTTAGTTGGTAATCTTCGAAAAGCAAACGATGTTTTCATGTCTAGAAATTTATAATTCAATTAATGGCCCGAGGGAATGATCAATCCTCTCCTTCAAGATGATTACGAAACTGCGAAGAAGCCAATTAATTAAGACCTCTTATTGGGATTTCAACGTAATATCTATACTGAACAATGTATTTTAATATCAAATTGGTAGGTTTAATACCTATTATTGAAGATTTTTTAATGATTAGTAGAAATGGGTGGTTTTCACATTACCCTGCAAACAAAGCTGAACAACCAGCCGAACAACCTTTGCTAGGACTTGGCTCACTATAATAATTTAATGGTCAGTATAAGATTCGAATCGGCACTTCTCAGTTATCAGAGCAAGCCATCAAGTAAGGCTAGATTAATAAATAAATAAATAATAATTAATTAATTTAATCATTTTATCTATCAAGTTATATCTAACCAAGAGGCTATAAACGATTATTGACGATCGTGCAGCGTCCGTTAAAAGATGGCATGGAATATTTTTTTTTAACATGTCGACGTTCAAAGGCAATCTTTAGGTACTAAGCGACAGAAATCCTAAAATGAGCTATATACACCAAATGACGCAGAAAAGTTTGGCCGTTCGAATGGTATACATAACTTATTTTACGATGTTTTGGCGCTTAGTAAAGATTGCTTTTCAAGCGTCGATGAATATAGGTAGTTTAATAAACTATTGACTTTCCTCCTATGCGACTTAACTATGATATCTCAATAAATATATCACTAGACAACACATACCCATCGTATGTTCCCAATCTAAGCAAAGCTCGTATTATGAGTGCCCAATTACACCGGTCGGATCACAGATACACTCAAACCAGAGCAAATTCAGAAATTTTCCGCTGTCGGAAATCGAACCTTCCACCACCCGGAGGAGTGAACCGAGCGACATACGCTCAGACCAAGCCGTCGACACGTTCTATCCAAAGGTTCTGTAGGAATTTGAACTTTATGAAACTGAGAGAAGTGTACTTCTCACCTGCATAAGTAATTTACACTTGTAGCGCAGAAAACTACACAACTTTAATAATAGTATCTTCAAAGAGCTTTGTTATAAATATTTAGTCGCTGTAAGATAGTCTACGTTTTGAGAAAGGCAAGAAATAATGAAGCAGATTCCGTCTCCGTACCGTTTAATGAGTTGTCAAACGTCCCCCGGGGACTTGCAGTGAAAACGTCCTTCATTTCCAACGTTTTATGCATGTTACATCCAATATTAATGTTGTTGAACAAAATACTTAAAGACCATCTTTGGTAACTATTGCCAGACAACACACAATAATTGTATAGCTTGTAATAAGCCACACTTGCATAATGGGTACCTATCATGCACTGGAGGACTACAGGACTTCAGTGCATGGTACCAAATAGGACTATCTACATCTAGACCAGGGGCCGGTTACCTTTTGAGACGGAAGAGCTAAAAATAACAAATGAAAATTTTAAAGTTTTTAAAGAACCACAATTTTATTTCTTGCCAACAATATCACTTACCATCAGGTGAAACGTCTGCTCGTTTGCCTCCCTAACTCATAAAAAAAAATAAAAAATAGTGGGTAAATAAATAAAGCATAAATAAAGTTTTTTGTTAAAAAAAAACATAAAAATACAGCAAACTAGAAATGGTACCTAATCCTCGTTAATCGATTCAGAACTAAAGAGAGACGAATGTGGCTCGCGATTCGCAGGTTGCAGGGGTCAGCAGACCATGGCAATCAATGAAAAATCAATTTTCAAAATTTACCACTGATAGGATTTCAGCTCGCACCCACACGACGCAGAGTCGGGCAGCTTCTCATTAACTCGAATAAAAAAAAATCATCAATGGTGTAGATTAAACTGCACTTAGCTAAGATGGAAATATTTTGAGTGCAATTTACATCTAGAACCAGTTTTTTTTTATTTATATAATCTAAACCAATATAGGTGCTTACAAATTGTCAATAAACAAAAAATAATAATAGTGTCTCTATCACCCATTCGGAATGCATTTCCTATGGAGAAGAATGGGCAAGAAACTCCTTGATCGATCTTTTCCAATAAGGTTATAGTTTAGTAAAAGTCTGTGTACAGCTGAACTACTTTTGCTAATTTTCAGGGGGATACGTAACATCGTAACATGTATGTCATATAGGTGACAGGTGATCCCGACCAAAACAATTTTACAGACAGAAATACTATAAAATTTTGCTCAATCGAAGTAACCCGCATAAATTCAGTGTCATAAAGAAAATCCGTAAAAAGGTTAAAATAAATTCGCATATTGTGTGTAAAGAATTATTGTACGCTGAAAATTTGCAAGCGGACGCCAACGTAATAAATTTCATGGTCTCATAATTGTGTGGTGTGATTTACAACGTGATTGTAGAACACGCCAGCAGCTGTTCGACATGCCAATTAAACCCTTCTGTGAACACATTGTCTACGCTGTTGCAATTTCAACACATATGTTTTTCAGAGTATGTTAAATTATTTTTACTGACTTTAAAAATGAGCGGTTCTCAATTCGAAAAATTATACTACCTGCACATTAATAAATCCAACCTCTGCAAAAGATATAGATTGATACTTAGATACCATACAGTACTTACCTATAAAGTATTGGTAGAGATCTTTTTTTATTGACATTTCAAGTTCAGGTTTTTTTTTCAGAAATTTTAATCGGTCCGTAAACTGCCAACAATGGTAAATCACAACTTTTTGTCAATTTCAGGAATGTTTTTTGAGGCATTGTATGGAGATACATTAGTACTTATTTACTGATAAGTCCCACTTGAACCTCTTTTGCAAACACACCTACCTCTTTTTCTTCCTCTTCCTCAATAACTAAAAAAATAAATAAGAATGTTGCACGTACCTACTACAGTTATTTTATGCAAACACTACAATCATCGGGGCGGTACGAATCGAAAGTTGGACGCTCGGCAAATGAAGTTTGAGCGGAGAATAGTTTTCAAAGGAATATTTCGCTTTGTCCCGCTCGCTATTTCCGATATTTTCTATCGGCCGCTTAAAGTTTAATGGCTCGCACAGTATCGATTGCAGCCACAATATATTTTTATTTCACAATTTTCACTACACTTGCTCGCGAAACCCGGAACTGAAAGAAAGTAAACAACTTCTACAGCAAGTTTGATATGTTGATAGAGTAAAATAACGTCAGAACGGCAGTAACGTTAGTTTAGTATGCAAACCAGCGTCTCCAGTTGCAAATAACAAGTAAGGCCCCCTTCGTCGCATTTATTACTAGTTTAGATGGCATAAACGGTATTCGTAGCGTTCAATTATAGTTCATATTACAGGTAAACCAGGTATGGGTTTCCTATGCAACCATTATGGGCCAAACGATGGAGGGAGAGAAAACACAATTGTTGAGCGTTTGGTTAGGGGTTTTTTGACGTTTAGATTTTAATTTTACAGTCGTGTCTGGCGCCTCGCGCCGGTACCGCTTACTTTGCCACTCTAATGTCTTTTTAAAACTCTTAGGATCAACCAAACTATTGTTACTTCGCAAAACCCGCGCTCAATGGTGCGTGAAGGTAAATCTTACGTGTCCTTTGTTACAACAACCCTTTTCAAAGAACTACGAATGTGAATAAATAGGGCCGTTTCGTCCAATTACGAAATTCGATGGTTTGAAGATTCACTATTGTGAAAGGGTGCGAATCTTAAAAGGATTCGGTGATTACGTAAACGAAGACATTGATCTTCGAACAGTTAGGTATCTATAAAAAGATACTAATTGCCACAGAAACGATATAGCTATGAACGTTATATTATTAAATTAAAAAAGCCAAATGCAAGTCGAGCTCGTGTACCCAGGGTTCCGTACAAAGTTGTAGGTTACATACCTACAACTAATAATATGGAAATCAAGGGCTATGATTTTTTATTAACATTAAAAATAATGATACAGCTATAAATTTTCCATTTTCGGATTGTTATGTAAAATTAACGAGTACAATTTATGAACGTAAAAATAAATAAGTAAAATGTAGTTACCAAAAAAAAAAAATTTCACTGAAAACATCTTAAGATACATCTAAGTTCCCAGGTACTCAAAATAAAACCCAGTAAATACCTACATCTGCTTAGGAACCCGCCTATTGTTAAGCACAAATTTCTCCGGGGAAATAACAAAATAAAACACAGATATCCATACATCCATGTTATAGTCTATTTAATCATAAAGGAACACGAATCCAGCGTGTTTCTGATTTCTCATTCGCGTAAATTAGTTCCATTGTTGTTCGGCTGTTGTTATTAATGTTCCCTGTCTTCCTGGTTCAACAGGATGATGCTCTCGCTCACAGTGGGCGTGTCCAGGAGTGGCAAATTATCTACTTCACCTGGAAATAATATGGTTTTTATTACCATTGAATAAAGGTCAACAAGACAGGAAGAGTAAAAGCTGCAGAGCTACCACGCGTGAGACATATGTCGCGGATTATGTCGAGCCAAAAAGCCCGATCCCCTTCCTAATACATAGGAGGGAAAGAGATAACATCGCTTTTTTTTTGACAAGGAATTGTTCGATTTTGTGATGTGAGAAGTATGATGTAATGATGGGTATGAAATTTGGATGGATACAGAGAGAGAAGGATTACAATGTTGACGACTTGCATCCACTAGGGCGAGCGAATTTAAAGGACTTTTTTGAAAATATACTCTGTGCCTACACATATAATGATTGAATTGCTGTGGCTTACAAAGCCACGTGATTACGTACCAAAATTCGCTTGCGTCATCGATGTTATTTTTATTGAAAGTGTGCTTCTGTGTGTGTCTACAGTTATTTTTACTACTGGCAGGCTTTTGTCATTTAAAAAAAAGTTTTGTTAATTAATTGGCCCCATAACAATAGACAATCAATGGTTTTTATTATATGGAGGTTGTATATAGGTACAAAAGCAACTTACCAATCCTGACAATAAAATTGACTGATTCCGACTCATCTAGCATCGAAAACACGTTTTCTACGGGAATGTACACGTTCTGGGTGTGCTCTAAGAAGTCGGCGTCCTTTTCACATTTGCAAGGGCGTCTGTACATTATATTACATAATATCAGTTTCATTACATACATAATGGTTTTCCTACCAAGAATCAATTTACACTTGAAAACTAAGACTGGATACGGCATCCACATATTCTCATAAGAACTCTTATAAACTTGATAGATAGATATCTTCTTATTGGCATTTATAAATTGAATAAAGGTATGCTTCTTCTACACACGAACATATATTATCACGTCTCAATTCCCCGAAGTAGTAGGCAGAGGTGCACTGCAGAGCATTCACACTTCGCCGATGTATTTTGGACTCAATGTAATAGTCGCCTATTGCTATTATACCTATCGGGTGCATTCTCCCTTCATGCGAAAAAATAATCGGGCATAGCACACCATACCATCCCAGTGCGGGTTGGTGAACTTCTCACTTCTACACATTTCAACAAAATAGTTAATGTTTGATCTATATGACGTAAATTTTCAGATTATATTACCTGTTTATATGTATTTTACCAGATTATAGTACCTATTATTAAACATACCTGTAAACAATCTTCTTGCAAGGGAAGTTCGGCAGAAAAATGTCGATCTCAAAATAAAACTTCTCCGCATTGTCATCATTGACGAGTACTGTCCACATCATCCTTCCTGGAACCAAGACAAACATAGTTTGTTACCAGTAGTACCTAGTTTGTAACCATGAAAAATTTTAGTGTCCTGGAGATAAATTAAAAAACTAGTGGACAAAACTTCGAGTTTACATTAAGAATCCTCATTCTACTTTTGAATGTGAAGCAATGAAATATCCTTAAATTTATTTAAAGTTTTCATCCATACTGATAAGTGTACCTATTTAGATGGATTGAAATTTCGATAAATTTGGGGATATTCATTTAAAGTCACACTATCTTCGGATAAAAATACCTCGTGTGAACTATCTCTAACAGATAAGTGAACACTATATCTTACGGCATTCATTCTGTATTCCTAATTAAGTTACGAGAACTAACGGTCATACAATAGGTCATCGCTAATAACTGAGCTGGAGGAAGCCTTATAGTGCAACGTGTTAATATCAACAAATAAACGTAGGAAGGGTTTCCACTTTCATTCTATTTATAAAATAATGAAAATGTATTGTTCTTGCTACAGTATGAAGTACTATATGAACTTGACTTTCCCAAACAGAAATAGCTATTTACTAAAATAAACTAGCATTGATTGTAAGGTATAAGTGTCTTCCAACAAGTGGCTACGCATGGAAGGATGTTATGTAAAGATAAGCCTTTGCTGAACATGTTGCATGTGATTATTAGGATATTTAGGATGAAACCTCCGATCAGATCCTGGTAAGACAGCGTGACGCCCGACGCTAGGGTTAGAATGAGGTTAACGCATCAACTGCAGCGTCGTGACGCCAGGAATAGCACGGTGCTCACTAAAAAGCGGCCAAAAATTGTGAACCATTTTCGAATCTCTTGACATCATTTTTAGGTATAATAAAGAAAAAATCACCTCCTCTCTTGTCATAAATCTGGTATACATTGAATATCTTGTCATAGCACCTCAGCAGGAAGTAATTCAGCACCGGCTCGGTTCTTTTCGCATCCCACCTGTCTTTGACCGTAATGAACGGCAGATCCGTGACCTTCTCTTTATGCTCTGAGAAGCAGTGGTCCATCCATTCACCAGCACGACCCTTCCATTGGCAGCCTCCTGTACAAATAAGGATAGTTTCGGTTACACTATCATTTATAGAAGGATCAATAGCCATGAGTTCAAACTTAGCACTCCCAAAATATTCAGATTTTATGTTTCTTGTATTTTCACACGGCAAACAGTGAAGGGAACCACATATAATCCAAGAATACCCAATTAGCTCTTAAAGTATGTTTAAAGTTACTGATTTAACTGCATTAGAATGGCGGACTATGGTCAACATCTCCATTTTATTTTGGAGAAGTGCGCCTGCGGTCTTTATATTGGGACCAAAATTTATCGAGTGAAATGAACAAAAACTTGATTATTTGAACCTCTCTCAAGAATATAAATCTGAAGAATCTGTTAATGTTAACTTACCATATACCCTAGACATGAAGCAATCAATAATCCTGAACTGGCAGTGGGCATGGTGCTTGTCCAATTGCGGGAGGGTCGCGTGCTTCGGGCAGCCAGCGTTTATACACGGGAACAGGACCTTGTTGGCGAGTGACTCCAGCGCGGATGGGCGGATCAGGGAGAATTCTTTCTGAAAATTGGTTTATAACACATTTATTAACCATTCTTGGAACAGTAAGCGTAATTGATCAAATATAAGTTAAACAGTAATGTAGCTAGATATTATATTAAGTAAATCATCATAAAAATATGATTTCATTTAACGAGTGATAAATGACATAAAATTTGCAACTAAAACTCATTAAGATCAGAGTCAAAAAGGAAAGTTGTGTAAGAGATTTTTTTTAACTTTTTTTTTGAAATGTCTACGCTGTTAGCCGTGAGGTGGCCTTTACAGCTTCACCGCAGGCGAGTGGCGAGTGGCAACGGTAACTTTTGATGTAAATTATCAATGTATGCGTCCGGTCATAGAGCGATATTCGAAATTTGGATGATTTTGTAATACAAGTAAACGCATTCATGAACCTTTTGAAATTTCGGTAACAACTTAAAAACAATTCTAATTTTTCGTTTCTCTAAGCACTTAAGTTCTTCTATGGTAGAATTGTTTGGTAGGCAGATAAAGTATTAATGGTTCAAGGTTATCTACACAACCGGAAAACTAAAACTAATCACTGAATTATAACGTCCCTACGGTCTTGATGATAATGACGAATGATAAAGGCAACCTGAATTCAATGAAATCACAGCAGATAACATATTAGTTGTTATAAACAACAATGAAACGGGTATACCTACCCAATTTTAATCTACAGAAACTTTGTATCATTTATGATAATTTATTAAATCTACGCAATCCAACATAAAACTGACGACGTATGGGTAGAATTAAAACAAAAAACTTTTGGCCAGATTTTTTTCAATTTCTGTCAAAGACATTGGTCAGTCGTCCTGCTGAGTTTAATTATTGCTAATAGGTATTATTAAGGTAACGTTATTTGTATGTTTGTCCATAGCGGCAAACCTGCACAATATCACAATATGTGTAAAGTCTTCCAAAGAACACGTTAAGGTAACCAGTAGAAATATATGATGACCGAAGTCCACCTCACATTGAGGGGATGCATTGGCTAATAGAGCGACATTATTTTTAAGCCCCGGGCCTACAAGAGTCAAAACGCATGCTAAAAGATTTTTGCCGTTACCAAAACGAACTGTATTGACTCAATAAAAACGCAGATTTTTCTACGAAATCTAATTGAGGCAGAGTTTTTTGCCTGGTGATCACGTATCTTTTACCACAGAAATTCAATCTTTATGCAAATTGACACAGAGTTGGTTTTGGTATTTCAGTCCCAGTCGTTTTTAACAATTCTTACCTGGCAAACGTGACACTGATAGCTTTTCTCATAGCATTTCCCGCAGACACTGTGTCCATCCACGCACAGGTGGATGGGTGGCCTCATGTACTTATTGCACTTGGTACATGTCAGCTCATTGATCAGGCTCTCATAGTGCTCAGATTCAAGAAGCGTATTGAGGATTACTGGAAGAAATTGGCATGTTAGAATTACGGCTGAAGTTTTAAACCAAAGATCTTACGAAGGTCTTATGTTCGACGCTCACACATAGATCTATAGAGTGAAGCGCAAGAATAAGACCAGTAATCAAACAGAGAGTGTTTAAGTAACATCCTGAACAGATTATTAAGGTGTTGATATGCTTAGGTCAGGTGATTTTGCGTACTCGAGTCTATAAACAAAAAGGCAATGAGAAAATATGAGAATTGTGCTCTTATTTTAGACCTCAACGAATTACTTGTGTATATCTTGAGACAGCGACCCTACGAAAAACAACAAACACAAAAATGACAGCGCGTTGAATCGATAATTGAAATTAAAAGACGAATATCGGTTCTAATAGCAGTATCAAAACCAATTTATTATCTTCATTCGCAAACAAAATTTTCCGCTGCCATTTCTATTTTCTGATATAAAGATCAAATTAAAATGTCAGTAAACTGGCTAGACTGCGAGGCACGGAATGTAGTCACTAATTATACCTCGCAAACAAAAGAATCCAACAATCGACCGCAACACAACAAGGCAAAACGGGATTGCTAGTTTTATTAGTTCAGTTCAATAGAACTTATAGCATTTGTATAAACAACAATATTTTCTTCTGAAAATCAGGCCTAAATGATTGATTTTAAGTGCTTTAAATGCGTTCTTTATTTGGGAGCTGACGCCTTTTTAAATATTTCCACCTTATGGGGGTCTATCGGCGGACCGCTTCTCTGGAATCTCCTCTTTGACACGTTGCTAAAAGGACTTGAAACGAGGCAATATGTACAGGCCTTCGCAGAAGACGTAGTGCTCATTTTCGATGGCGAAGCATTGGGCCAGCGTGATGAATCCACATAGAGACAAGATCGATGACGGATAGTCGGAAATTAAAAACGGCATATGTATTAACCTATCTTATCGATCAACGCAAATATGTCGTATAACATTTAAGTACACCTGTTAGGGTTGAATATTGTAGTATAGTAAGCACGTACTGCGATAACTGCGGACATGGTAAATTGGGAATACCAAAGCAGTTATAGAAAGTACATATTAGCACGTAATAAGATAAGTAATTATACGGGGGTACTAGTATATAAGATAGCCACTCCAGAGTGTAGTTAGAGATTAGTAGATAGCTAGACATAAGAAGTTACAATGTTAGTTAATGTACTACGTTACTAATAAATGAGATGTAACAAAGAAGACACGTGACTTTGCCTACACCACCATACCAATACCCCGAGCGACATCTTTATATTGCATGGCGACCGTGTGGAAATCGAATCGGACTTCTAAGTAAGACATCAAAACAGAAGCAATCATGAAGAAAAAGAAGAAAAAGGTTCGTAATTTACGATGTCAATTGTAGAGAGAACCTCTCATGGACAATTTGAACAACGAGGAGAAAAATTTTATGGAAGATGGAGAGCAGATTTTTTTTATTTCTGGAGCTGTAAGAAGATGCTAATTGATGAAGAATCGATGAGACGCGGCCCAGGAACGAAGACGACGTCACGATGTAAGTGTTTTGTGATTGTGTAGTGGAAAAAAACAATGATCGAACAATTAAGTTTGAATAGAGACATAATATTATTATTGGTAGCAAAATGTTGAACTTATGTAACTAAGTATTTGCTTATGCTGCAAGGTAATCAAATAATTGTTGAATTTGCAAGGTCGTTATACTATAATGCAAGCAAGCACGATAGATTCAATAATAAGATTTATAAGTAAGACTATGTTTTGTCGTCATCGGTATTTAAAGCAATGTGCTGACGGTAGGTTTAACTGTACTTAATACCCGACAAATCAGTTTTAATAATGTAAAATTCTGATAATATGAATAGAATTATACTTTTTTCCTTTGTTATTGAGTAAGTTACTTTGTTTGTCATAGGTAATAAGATTTGCATGTCCTAGAAAATATTTATTGTGGCTGTGTCAACAAGAGCGAAGTAGAAGAATGGGTTATACCGTAATAATGGTTTTGGATTAAGGCCTGCTCAACCTTACAGTCGTAGATATCGACATTATCCTAATTTTGTGAGTTTCATGTACTAATGAAGTTAATTATAATCTCATTTAGTGAGATATTTCGTCAGATGACGTATTATGCACCGAGACTATACTCTATTTACATCAAGATTCATTATTAACGAAGGCACGCCAAGACGTAGCGTTAAATGAACTTGATAATTTGTGAAAGATGTTATTTAGTACTCGAGTTGATGGAGAAAAATAAATAGAAATGATTATTACAGAGTAAAACTATAGGAGTTCAAGTTTCTTTGTGAACGAAGGTGCGCCAAGACGCAGCGTTGAAAGAACTTGAAGTGAGGTGAGATGTTTGTAAAACTCTAGTAATGGAATATGAGGATATTAATCATTGTGAATTGATGTAATGAGAAATGAAGTTGAAGAATTTGAATTTTGTTGAAGTTGTTACCCTGAATATACTGAAAAATAATGTACTAGAAACATGTACGTTAAATTTTAAAGGGTTAGGTTTTACTTCGAAGGGAGGAATGCCAAGCCTTTCGGGGGAGGTGTAGTATAGTAAGCACGTACTGCGATAACTGCGGACATGGTAAATTGGGAATACCAAAGCAGTTATAGAAAGTACATATTAGCACGTAATAAGATAAGTAATTATACGGGGGTACTAGTATATAAGATAGCCACTCCAGAGTGTAGTTAGAGATTAGTTGATAGCTAGACATAAGAAGTTACAATGTTAGTTAATGTACTACGTTACTAATAAATGAGATGTAACAAAGAAGACACGTGACTTTGCCTACACCACCATACCAATACCCCGAGCGACATCTTTATATTGCAATATAATCTCAATTTTAAGAATTCCAATAAAACATCTGTCAAAAGATAATAATTTACGCCAAATAACAATAAACGCTAAACCCCTGGGCAAATAGGCTCGATAAAACGCGCGCGACCGATTTTTTGTCCATATCAAAAATGAACTGTATTAACTCATTGAAGAAGCACATTTTTAAATGAAAGGTCATAGTTGACGCGAGTAAAATTTTACTTTCGGTCGTGTGGCTTTTACCACAGAAATTCAATCTTTATAAATACTGACGCAGAGTACATTTTCAAAAAATCTAGTAATTCGCTTGTCCCAGTGGGTGCCGTGCGTAAAGACACTGAAATCCATTTGCAGAAATATTTGAGCCAGACAGACATCAGACAGTTCCTATTTATTAATAGTACAAACGCAATTAGACAATGTTCAATTCAAGAGCGGAGAAGTTCAAGATTGTGATCAAAATACTGTCATGCTGAAATGATTGAATTCTTAGTTTGAATACATTCAAATTACTAACAAGGTTGTAATCAGAAAAAATATTTTTCTAATTTTAAATTGGGAAAACACAGATGTTCCTGGATTTTTTTTCCAACATATAAAAATAACTCTTTCACTGAGTGCACTGTAACACGAATTTAAACAATCACGATAGATTCAGTCCGTAAAAATCACAAAAATTGTATCACCCGCAAGATTATTATCGCACAGAAATTTACTCAAAGCAACTAATAATACACTAACTTCTCTTCCCGGCGAGCGACGATGTAGATGACATTCTCAAAATAAAACTGGACGCCACAACAAACTCAGTACACGTTCAATATCGCTTTATGTCTCATAAAAACTTTTCGATTCACACGTACCGTTAAGCGATTAGAACGCAATCGTTCAGCCATTTTCTTTGATAAGACCAGTGTGGTATCTGAGGCGTGATTGTGGTAACTCGTGTGTTTGTTGGCGACACTGTACCGGTCTATATTTATGCGGCAAGGTCGCCAAGGGCCGCAGTGGCGGGCTACAGCTGACCAACTGCTCTCGTTTAGTTCACCATCTATGTGAATACTATACTCGTCTGTTACGGTATTGAATAAATCTTTGCAGGCTTTATTGTTTTTATTGTAGTCCGGTGTAAAGTCAAATACCCACTAAACGTGTTGCTATTCCTGCATGTGAATTCGCGCAATGAAACATCTCTTGTGTAAATTATGCTAATCAAACAAGATCGATTATTATTTTAAATCCGTAGGCATTCAACTGGGCTGTAGATTGGGTTTGACGCATCTTGAGTCCGTAATGGTTAAGGATTTTTTTATTATGTACCTACTAATTATAATTTACAATTATATATTACGTAGGTAATGATTTTAAGTATCTGTCTAAATTGAAAATTTCTCCAGCATTAGGTAAGCATAAAAAATCTATAAACATTTTCAGTTTTGTTCTATGGAATGTGTAAGTTATATATTTGTTACACTGTCAACTTCATTTTTTAAACTTATCAGTTCGTGTGCCATCGCAAATGTTCAATTATTATGATTAATTCAAATAAAACACCGTTGACTAAAGACTGACAAAGTGTATTGTAATGTCAATCAATGCTACCGTTTCATCTATCTTATTTTAATGTTTGTATTTTTTAGCGGATCCTAAGTCGTTACAGCCGAGTCATTTGGAACTCCCATGGATGCGTGCCTACTTTTAAATTACCCTAACAGACGTCAGTACTGTTCACAAGCTTCGTTCACTCTATGACGCATTTCCAAATGATGTTTCAGTGTTGGTATAATTGATAAACAACGCGTTGTACGCATCGATCAAACATGAATATCTGTATCCTATATCACTTGCGATAAAATTACTGCATTGAATGTACGCAAATCTATTATCAGATAATTACCTACTTAACTTTAGAATTGTTTGTGGTAGAATGCGGTATATTTGCGAAGTCATGAGACGTTGTAATTATTCATATGATGTGCTCGGGACATATATAACCTTAACAAAAGAAAATCAATAGGTTTAAAACGGGATGAAAAAAATATAAATCTGCTCGCACTAAGCAAGTGATAGAGAGTAGTGACAACCCTACTTTACTGTGTGTTAGCATCTTCCTCTATGATCAGTAGGTATATCTAATGGCAATAGGGTAAAACCAATAATACATTGAGGATCTTTTATAATTACATATTTACAAACTACAGCGAAACTTAATTATACAATACAGATTTTTCTTGCATGAGCAATGCAACCTTCTCATGAGAAGGACAGAGACACATTATAATTTGTGTATGTACAACAAAGTTACAGGGTCTACCTACATCTTCAGCGGCTTCATTGGTAATAGATTACCAAATAAAAATAAATAAAATAATACATTACTTATATTCTTTGGAAGCCTCACCTCGCCAACCCCTACTTTGCTTAAGTATTTTTTTGTCTCAATGAACCTAACAGATAAGTAACTATCAATACGACTACCAGCTAATACCAATATCAATCACCAATACCAATTTAACCCTACAATAAATTATTGCAGTCCGTTTCTAATTTAGAGAGCTGTCCATATCAATCTGATAGCGACGGTCGGGTGCTAATTGGGGAGCAAATGACCAGTCATTCCTCTTATTAGATGGCCTTTGCTAATTTCACGGACCACGACTGAAGACATGGATCGCGTTTCAGCAAGTAATCGACATTAGGATGATTAATAACGTATAAATTTAATTTTATTGTGATTCTTGATGTTATTAGTACGATGAGCATTTGTTTCACATCAACCCTTAGCATAACTATGCGTTTTATCTCTTTTAACTGTCAGATTTGTCGAAAAAATTACGTCACTTCGACGAATCTGACAGTTGAAAGAAATAAAACTTACGTGTACGCGGTCATGCTAGACAGATGCTACGTCTACAGATATCCGACTTGTTGATAGAAAAACATATTTATAAGGCAATTGACGACGACTTCGGCTAATTGCATAGGATAGTTGTGGGTTCGATTACCATCAGTGGCAAATTTTACGCGGATGCAAATGGTATGGCTCCCAGTCCATTGTACGGCACTCATTTATAATAGGTAGGCACTGATAAGTTTGAGAACATACGATACGTTTGTGTGAATTAGCTAGTTGGGGAATTGGATAGGAAAAGGAATCTGCCCGAGTCTGGGTGTAACTGGGATCGCGACCAGTCTATTATAAGGTACCCATACTACAATTTTTGCTTGGTTAAGCATCATACGATGAGTATGTGTAAATGGCGATATTTATTTTATTTATATTCATACTTCACGGTATTTTTTTTATATTAAAAGGATATCTTTTTATGCGTATAAAACTTACTTACCTATGTATTTATGTTGCAGATAATGATACCATTGGGGCGAGTTAATATCTACATAGGTATGCAATATGCAGTGTATTGGAAATTCCTCCCCAAGCTGCCGATAATAGCAGCCCATGATATAAATGTCTCGGGTCAAATGCGTTCTATTTATATTTCCGTATAGAATATTATTATACATCTTTTATCATACTGTTTCTAAATTCCGTGTCTTTTTTTGTCTTTGATTGAGAATCATACTTAATAACCGACTTTTAAAAAAGGAGTTTTAAAGGAGATTTTTTTGTTATACTACTAGGTTTTACTTTTGGTTAGAACATATAATAAAATAATTGGTATCACGGTAAGACTTATTGGTGTGATTATCAAGATTTTTGTGAACACTTCAAGATTCTCAATACAAAATCATGGACGAGGTTGTGAGAAACACCACTTATTCAAATTTCACAAACCTGTTACGAGACGCAGTACGAAGTCTTTAAAAATGTCACATTCGGAAATTGTCAAAAGAGATATCATACAAAATCGCCAACAGCTATTTATTCACTTGTATGTATGAAGCCTTTCGACGGATAAATCTACAGCTGCATTCCATTCAGGGAAAACCTGACACGGTCCCCTGCATGCAGTGAATGTGTTAAATCGTTTTTTTTTATGTAACGTTTAAAAAAAAATAACGCTCGCCGTTCTGTTTTCAATTGTAAAAAAATAAAAGCGTAAAATTGGCGTGTGGGTTTTTTTATCAGTGCCATAAACAATGTAATACATATACTATTAAATAGCGGTTTTAATACATAATAAATCAATTAATTATGTATTCGGTTTTAGAAATTACAACATAACATTAGAAATACGTCATTCCAATTTTATTTAACTTTTTCTAACTTCATGTTGTTTTTTTTTATTATAACATGATAAAAATAAATGCATGACTGTATTTACTTTCTTGTTTTTGTACAAGGACATACATTTTTTTTTTTAACGTCGGAAAATCCTTTATAGATACCCTGCCACCTCGGGAGAAGTAACAGGGTTATGTGGGAGTCCCGGCAGAAGGCCGTATACCCACTAAAAACCGACGGTGTACCATCTTCCGCTTATATCGGGGCGCCACGCGATCGCTTTCGCATACACCGCGACTCACCAGCGGATAAACCAACAATGGCTGGGTCTCCGGCTCTGAGAAGAGATGGCCTGGTACAACCCCGACCGCTTCCCAGACCGATGAAGCCGTGCAATGGATGATGAGCTCCCCGACCCAACATCCTGGCTTCAATGCCAACTAATTTAATCGATAAGTACTTTTTCCGTTTAAAGGATAAAATATTTTTATTACTCAACCAGAATGGAATCTTTAAATGATATCATGAACTCCGAAGTAGTTAGTAGTACTTTTGAGACAAAAAATAAATAATCTTCGGAACATGTTCGACCTTTTAAGACCTCATTAAAATAACGAGTTGGAACGACTGAATCATAAAAGTAGAAGCGAAAAAGTCTTGCAATCGTCTTGTATGTAGATTAGACTTCGAGTCTTTCAAACATGACTTGGAATAGTATATTAGGTTCAAGAAAATTGTCTTGTAAACATAGCAGGCATAAAAATGTGACTTGAGACAAAGCACAGTAGGGTTGAGAATAATCGTATATTACTACGTCAAGATCAGTAGGTATGCCGGAGGTATGCCGCAATTAAGAAAAACACAAAAATGTAAATCCTTATTTGAAAAAAGCAACCATGGAGTTTCTTGCCCATTCTTCTCCATAGGAAATGCATTCCGAATGGGTGGTAGAGCTACTATTTTTACTATTTATTGACGATACATAAGTGCCTGTATTGGTTTATATAAATAAAAAATATTCTGATTCTGATTCTGGAGGCCTTAAGCAGTAGTATTATAGAAATATGGCATTTGGGAGTACAATAATGATATTGGTTAACTCTGGTTGTTTTGTTAGTCACTCTGATGAATTATGAACGAGTGAGTCAGAGCAACATAATTCGTTATTTAAGTCTTGTCTTGGCGCACGTGACATCAGTGTAAGGCAACAATGCAGGCTAGACGGGCAACGAACCCTGTTATACGAGCTTTCCTTCTATAATATTTCATAACTTCACGGAACATTAAGTTCCATCGTCTCAGTATAAAAACATTTTAACATAAAATTTTATTAAACTTGTTATATTAAGGACTAGCTATTACCTGCGACTTTGCCCGCATGGAATTTAGAATGGAATTATTTATTTTATTTACTCCTTATAAAATCAGCTGTCTAGCTGCTAAATTAGCATCGGAATCAGTCTAGCCGTTTCGGAGACCACCCTGAAACAAACAGACAGGCAAAAAAACCAACCAACATTCAAAAAATTGTGTTGTCTTATAATTAACGTATATTTACTTTCATATGGGTTTAATAAATATATTATTTTTTTATTAAGAACAGACACATTCATTTATTTTTATAGAAGTGGTAAAGTCATTAAATGATGATTTGGTTTCGTCATTATTATTTTTTTACACAAAGTCGTACCTACTTACCTGCTAAACTTTTTAGATGGTTCACACTTGACTCGTTTTCAATTAATTCGCGATAATATAATATAATTTTACTCAAACTTTTTTAATATAAAAAAACTTACTAATTCTCCATAAACATTTTTTTTTCTACAAATTTATTTTAGCCGCCCTAAAAACAATTTGCTAATGTGTCTACGTTAATTCAAATTCAAATTTAATTTCGTAGAATTGTTAATTGAATTCGAGTATTTTGATAAGTATTATGAATTTGTGGTTTGAACTAAATTCAATTAGTCGTCTTGTAGGTAACGAACGGTGAAATATTGTTTTAAGTTTCCAGCTATTCGAGTATCTACCTAACACTATTTTCTATGTAAGCCCATTACAGAGGTATTTTGATAAAGATTTGGTTATAAAAATTTTCTTATTATTTTGGACCCATTAGTAACGTAGATATTCAGGGTGTTTAAGAAGTCCGAAATAATACCTGACCGTTTGCATGAGTCTCGGGTTTACTATATAACCGAATGGTATAAAACTTTTATTGAAATTCGATCATGATCTTTCAACCTTTTTTTCGTCGTCAAATTCTATTACTTGTAATATCTCAAGTTCAATGTGAAATGTTCATGATCTGTTTTGTGAATATTGGTAGCCTCCCTTCGTAAATGTAGTTCACACTGCTTGATAGAATTACGCATGTACCCAAAAGGCCAGAACACGATACATGTGACAAATTTTCAATGGTCTATAACTCGGAAACTATGTTAGTTAGGTATAATCTGTCTTCACTAAGCATCCACATATGAGCTACCGTATATGTAACTAAAATATTACTTCGGACTTCTGATACATCCTTTATAGCTTTTCGCCTTGGAACGTCAGCTATCTGTCAGTGAAAGTCCCATTGAAATCGGTTCAGCCGATTAGAAGTTTACAAAAGTTAAACAAACAGACAGACAGACAGACTGACAAAAATATTTAAAATTGCGTTTTCGTTATAGGTATCGTATATACTTTCATACGCATTTGGTAAAAAAGTGTTATTTTGATATTACAAACAGACACTCCAATTGTATTTATTTGTATAGATTACATGGTAGTTTACAGTTCAAAACCTTACACACTAAAATTTTAGTATTGCTTTTATTATTAAAACAAAATAGGTTACAAAAATAATATTTCTTATATGTACAAACCAATTAAACTAAATTAAAAATTACTCAAAAAATATACATGTATAAATACACTATGTGGCTTATTAAAAATATCAATATTTATGTGCTGAGTGAGCATCGAGTTGAACAGCGTGATCGCTCTGGCTCATATTAATGTGCTTATTGCAGTCTTTTACTGCGACATTTTTGAGCTATCGAATTTGTTTCACCGAAGCTGCCTTGAATCCGTTTACAGCGTTTATGGCTTGTGCATACCTACCTAATATTAGATCCTTTTTTATTCCTAAAAGCGCGAGCGGCTGTGTAAGTACCTGTTTGCCTGTGGTAATAAAAAGACGAGTCTTTTATAACAATTTAATCCTTGTTTCGTTAGTGTTCATCATTTTTTTTATTTCTTTAATTTGCAGAAAACGTTATTACGCTTGCATATTAAAATTCAAGCGTAACTTTCAACATTATGAGAATATTTCAAATGAATTTAACAATTAGAAAGTGTTGAGCAATGAGTTATTATATCACAGAGAGAGCATTTCCTAATATTTGTACATTACAGACGTTCAATTTTGTGTGTGACTTTGCCGTCTATGTATGTCAGCTTGTCTATGACACGACTGGGTAGAAGTCATGCATGGGGTCGGCATGGTCGTGGCAAAGTGACACCAATGTCAGTTTGTGTTTGACGTTTTTAGACACATTTAGGTATCCATAATTACTGATATCATTGGTGTTGAGAATAGGTTTATTGTTGTATTAGAATACCTTTTTTTTTATCGTGGGAAAATCCTCTATGGATACCCTTCCAGCCTCGGGGGAGGAGGAAGGGGTATGTGGGAGTCCCCGGCAGAATGCCGTTATACCCACTAAAAACCCACGGTGTACCACCCGCTGCTATGGAGAGTTAAATTAATAAATATAAATAAATTAATCATCACGCCTGTATTTTCCGAAGAGATAGGTAGAGATGCACTCCAGTGCGCCCACACTTCACCGATGTATTTTGGTCCCAATGGGAGATTCGGGCTATAGTCCACCACGCTGACCCAGTGCGGGTCGGTGAACTTCACACGACTTTCTATAGACGTGCAGGTTTCCTCACGATGTTTTCCTTCACCGTTCAGCAAGTGGTAATCATTGTTGAAAATGAAATTCGCACATGAAAACTATCTCAGAGGTGCGGGCTCGGGATTTGAACTTGCACCCCTTACGTTACCACTGCTTAGCACAGCTTACAGCTTATCAAGTATACCTAGTTACACTTGGGTTATACTTTGAGATACACTTATTGTATGGTTAATTAAGAAATCACACCCAAAAACGTAAATCATTAATGAAAAAGAGCAACCATGGAGTTTCTTGCCCATTCTTCTTCATAGGAAATGCATTCCGAATGGGTGGCAGAGATACTATTACTATTTTTGGTTAATGACGATCCATAAGTACCTGTATTGGTTAACAATGTAAATAATAACGATGTAAACTTTACATACATTAAAAAAAACTGATTCTTATTCTTACAATTATATAATTATTAAACCTAAGAAATATTTGTAGCATTGCAACAACAAACAGTTGGTCTGCGCTCGTGTTAAAGTCCTGTCTAGTGGTATTTAGTATACAAATAGACGGCGTACTTAGCGGATCAGATAAATAGAATAAATATTTTTCTCGTCGTCTGACCGAAAGCATCACGCGATTTGCTTAAGATTACATATACATATATATTACATAAATATTTGATATTGAACATTTATTTACAACATTTTATGTATAAAGAGGTATAAATATAACTCTATCACAATACGTAAATTATTTACTTTTTTTTTTTTAAGGACTTACACTGTTGGCCTTGAGGTGGCCTTTACAGGTTTACCGGAGGAGTGGCGAGCGCAGAGTGCACTCCAACGAAGGCCTTAAGGGCGGAAAGGGGTGGCAACTAGCTCAAGGGCGCCACAGAGGGCACGACCTCGGCTTGGGCAGTTACCGTGAGGGGAGAGGTAGTGACTGCGCTCCTAGGTGCAAAGATGCACCTACGAGTGGAAGAGGGGGTTCCTCGACCTCGCCGGCGAGATCGGTGTCTGTTTGAGGCTGGTGTAGGTGTGTTGGTGGCCCTCTCAACGCCCGGGTCGAGGGCGGTGATCGTGTCGGGAGGATCAATCAACACGTGCCGCGGACGGTGGCGACGAGTTGATGATGTGCCTCGTAATTGCCGGCGGCGACAATTAGAGGATTTAAATGCGACGCGGCTTTTTTAAAATAGCGTTCGGACGCTATTTTTAAGTGTTTTCGAATTGAGAAGAGGCCAAGGTCGGAATGACGTAAATTATTTACCTTTACTAGTAGAACAACAGACAAAAAGCGACTAAGTAAGCAAGTAAGTCATGATAGAGAGAAGTAGAGACTCTAAGGAGGGAGATGAAGAGGGTATCACCATGGTACATGTTTTTTAGGGTTCCGTACCCAAAGGGTAAAACGGGAAACCTATTACTAAGACTTCGCTGTCCGTCCGTCCGTCCGTCCATCTGTCCGTCCGTCCGTCTGTCACCAGGCTGTATCTTATGAACCGTGATAGCTAGAGAGTTGAAATTTTCACAGATGATGTATTTCTGTTGCCGCTATTACAACAAATACTAAAAACAGAATACAATGAATATTTAAGGGGGCTCCCATACAACAGACGTGATTTTTTTGGCGTTTTTATAGATGATGGTACGGAACCCTCCGTGCGCGAGTCCAAGTCGCACTTGGCCGGTTTTTTTTAGTTAACCTATGAAATAACCGTTTCTTTGAATACAACGAAAAAAGTTTTTTTGACTCTATACTTTTTGAATTTGCTAAAATCACTAAGTTAATATGTTGGTACTTTACATCAAACCTTTAAGTTTCGAAGTCTAATGTTATGATTATTTAGAAAAAGTATTGTTCAATAAATCGTTTAAATGCAATAAATTATTTGATAACACGACACATAATGTGCCCCTATGTAATTATCAATAGTTTTTTAACGATTAATTTGACATGAATTTCGATTACACAAGGCGAAATAATTTATCTCACAACTTTCAGATAATAGTGTCATAAAGCGTGTTGTTTTTTTAACCCCCACCGTATTATGTGACTGATATTGTAGGTGTCCGATAAATGGTGAGGAAAATAGATCACAACATCCTGTTCTTAAAGTTAGAGTTAAATAATATTTCTTGTTCTTGTTGCTGGAGTATCTTTCATCCACCTATTTTTAGGGTTCCGTACCCAAAGGGTAAAACGGGAACCCTAATACTAAGACTTCGCTATCCGTCTGTCACCAGGCTGTATCTCATGAACCGTGATAGTAAGACAGTTGAAATTTTCACAGATGATGTATTTCTGTTGCCGCTATAACAAGAAATACTAAAAAACAGAATAACATAAATATTGAAGGGGGCTCCCATACAATAACAAACGTGTTTTTTTTTCGTGCGTGCACGAGTTCCGACTCGCACTTGGCCGGTTTTTCTTTTATCTTAGGTCACTTTTCAACATCTAAGGCCATTAGCTACCACATTAACAGTCGCTATTGATTATAAAACTCTACATACAATAAATAAAACACAAAAATATTCTATCTATGTCCGATATAGACTTGTGTCATACAAGGTGTTTCAGAAGTCTGTAATAATACTTTGACGTTTGCATCAGTATCGGGTATACAGCTGAATGGTGTAAAAAAATCATCAATTCGATCATGTTTTTCCAACTTTTTTTTCGACGTCAATTTCTATAACCCGTAATATCCCGAGCCTTATGTAAAACTTGCATGTTCTGTTTTGTGAATATTGATAGTCGCCCCTCACAAATGTAGTTTACACTGCTGAATAGGGTTATGGATGTACCCAAAGGCCAGAACACGATACCTGTGACAAATATTCAAAGGTCTATAGCTCAGAAACTATGATAGTTAGGTATAAACTGTCTTCACTAAGCTACCGTATATGTACCCAAAGTATTATTTCGGACTTCTGATACACCCTGTATAAGTAAGAAAAGCTCGATTTGTGCAGAGCTATATACTATTTTAAGGCCAAAATGCATAGAGCCATTACGCAATGGTTTTAAAAATTAAAAAACCTTTGTAAACATGTTTTTGATACAAAACTGCGCAAGAAAGCATTAAGTTGAGTCAAATGGAAATTCCTTCATTACACGACCACGTTGTATGTAAAATGTAATTACGAAAAGTTGTAAACAAGCAAAGATCACAGTTAATTATCACTCGTTTGTGATAAATAATATTTGTACCGTTACTTCACTGCTCGTGTTTCTTTAATGATAATTAATTAATAGATTTCAATCAGCTTGGGAGTGTTAGTTTAAATAATTTTATCCTATTAAGTCCCCTTAATGCAATTATGTAAATTAGATCATGGGTGTGATATTAAAAATTGCCTCATAATGTAATTGAAACAAAATCCAGCTATTTACCAGTTGGGTGGAATATACAGTAGCGAGTATGGGGTGGGGCAAGTCGCATTATAACCTATTAAAGTTTTACTTAATCTAGGAAATTGGGTATAACAGTCGGGGTATTATACCTACTCTATTCCTCTCTCCTACTGTCTTTCTTGTGATAATTAGGGCCTTCTGCCAGAAAATTACTCTATAAAAATAGTCCAAAAAGGTATTAAATTCATTCCAATAGATTATAAGATTAAAAGAATTTGATACGAAAGTAAAAATAAACTTAAAATGTTGGCAGTTATGGATGAATATGCTTTCTTGCATTGTCACGGTCACTCGAAAACGTATGAGATATGTAATCTACTGTATAATTTGTGTGTAATATTTTGTTAATTTTTGCGGTGGAACAATAAAGAGTTCTATCTATCTATCTACATGCATTTCCATTCCACGTGTCACACTCTACATATCAAAATAGGCATCTCTACCTGCTCCTTTCATAACGCGTAGCAATCCGTCATCCTGACATTTGTATCTACATCATAGAGCGTTCATCTCAAAGGTGCATGCTGGAATATCACCGCGAATATATTGCGACTCTACATCAGCGGTTGCCGACACCTGTGACACTCGTGGCACACGGAGATGGAAGTGATATTGCTACAATGTATTGTTCTGGACCTCAAGTCCCTTAACTCTACCGTTGTGGAGTTTCTATGACGTCAGTTTTTAAGGTATGAAAACAACAAATTTTAGCAATGGTAACTAAAATGTTGTTTTCATGCATTAAAAAAATTATATCATAGCAACTCCACAACAATAGTATTAGTGGACTTGGAGTTTTAGTGTGTTAGATTTGGTGCACGGTAATGATAGTAGGTCTACTTAAGTTTAGATTCCTTGGGTTTTCTATTAGTAACACAAAGGTGTCCCTTGATTTCTTAAATTTGCTTGAGATAAAACGAATTAAATCAATAATGACTTATAATAATCCTTATACTGTAAATAGAAGTAGCCTCACCTTACTATACCTACTAGCTTCCTAAGCGTAATGCTAACATTTGTATAGACTGCATGAGTATAATTCTTCTCTAGTTTTGAGGCAAAGGTGCTGCCTGCTCTCATGGCGTTGCTGCTCCTCAGAATGTATTACTCACAATCCTTACTAATTTATCATTTTAAAAAGAGTAATCATTGAGATTCTTACCGGCTCTTCTCAGTGGAAGCAGTATTCCGAAACGGTGGTAGAATCTGACGTATTTGTAAGTGCTTTTGGCTTACACGATAAAAAAAAAAATGATTTTGAATGGTACAGTGTTATTTTTACTATCTTTCATAGCTATGTTAGTAAGATTTGAAATTAGGATACCTACGTGATTTGAGTGCAACTATTTGGTTTAGTATTAGTATAGCAATAATTACCATCTAGGAAAATTGAAAGGAGGTTATAGCAACTGTATGGAATTGTATGTTTCTTGAATTTATGACAAAAATGTGTTTCAGTCACAAAACATAAAATAAGACTTACACACTATAGTGGGTAGAATTAACGCACATTTGTTTTTTGACACAGAGCGAAATACCATAGTTTAAAAAAAATGGACTTTGCTCTGAAGTTGGACTTGGAAATACGCTAGAAAAAAATCAAGACACTTGCATATTGCCATCGAATACTAGCTTAATTTTGTAAATGTATTATCTCAATATTTAGTTACTCTGCCTCGAATAATGTCCGATAAATACATTTAGGTAACATTAGCAATAAGGAAAATACAATGTTCTAATTAGGAGTTGTTACAATAACAGATACTGTGGCAGTGGTGTGCGTGTAAAAATAATCACCAATTGGTCGCGTGTGTCCTTCGTTGGACGGATGTCTGCTAATTATAACAGCTACAGATAGCCCAGTATCAAACAATAATACATTTTCGTTATCGACATGTCTGGACAGGGTGCAAGTATATCTGGAGCTCGTCTGGGAAAATATCAATGTATTTCGTCAACCCACCGTAAAATCTATCAAATAACACTTTTAAATTTACATGCTTGTCAGGTATTAAAAAAAAATAAAAAAAATCGTCGGCAATTTATAAAAAAAAAATGTTGAAGTTCTGTTTGGTGAATGTATAAAAATATTACTTGGAATAAAATAAAAATTACGCTTGGTTTTTGTTATGTCCATAGGTAATATAGGTACGCCAATATAAATAAGCCCTCTTTGTAACATATTTTTCTAGCGTTGTATTAAAAGCTTCAGCGTTAACAATCTCGTCGATCTCATATAAAAAGGCCAGGCTTTTAAAACTGACATAAAAAGTGACCTGGCGCCAGACGCTCCGCTAATGGACTGACCGCGCTCCCTTTCAACTAGCATCAACATCATTTACTCACTCACGATATTTGACACGAATACGATTGAACAAACATCGATAGGTCCCCCAAAAATTAAAAACAACCTTATCAGTTCTATAAATATCAAATCGTTACTGTCTCGTCTTGACACCGAGTGCCCTCCGACTTGTTGTTTTGAACTTACAATTCTGTTGTCACATAATACAGGTTATCGAGTCTATTTATATGGAGCGAACATCTGTAGCGTACTCCAGACGGAAGCGCCAGTGTCTTTCTCGTTAGCCACCAGACAAGACCTGACCGCTCAAAATGTTGCCACCGTACGCGAAACTCAATATTATTTTATATACTGTGTTTTTACTGACCGATGTGGTCTACGGCGATACTGTGACAGACACCGTGACATACCAAAAGTGTAGCGAAGCTCTGTCGAATATGCTGGTCCATATTTGCACCGGGAATGTGTTCCCGAGATCCGTGGATGGTGTGCCTAAAGTGCGCGGGAAAAGGGCCTCTATGCTTTCAAGAGAAAGGGTGAAAAGGCATATAGCTGATAAGTGTTGCCTGCAACCGTGTTCTATGTCTCAACTCATTCAATACTGCCCGGATACTTGGTGAGCTGCAACGATGAAAGCGAGACTTTTATTCAAAGTCCGTATTCAATTGTTCACGTGAAGTGAGTCAAAGAATTGTGGATGATGTTATGTGTAAATGTTGTCGATTTGATCTCCGATAAACAATGGAACTGTGATTCGCGTGTGCGGGATACTTAGCAGTACTGGAGGGCCGTTGTACCGGATAATTCTTCGGAAATGCAAGTGAAGAGCTTTTAGAGAGGTGCGTTGAATCGTGCTGTTTGCAACATACGAGCGTGTGGATTTAGTCTAGAGGTGGATTTTTGGAAGCTGAGAGTCAACATAGCAGTTCCCTAACATTTTTAATTCAGTAAACATTCGGAAAATTGTGAAAATAAATCATTTTATGACTACTCTATTACAAGTCCTTTGCGTTGCGTTCAACATTTTATTTCATAGTATAAATTATTTTTATTGCTTGTTGAACTTAGTTCGAAGTTTTCCACCTATAAGTTTAAGTTATTAGCTTTTAAAAATACCTTATTTGAGGAAGTTCAGAGAAATTAAATGCACTTGTTTCAAAAATGAGAAATAAAATGCTCCAAGTTATCTAGTTATTGGTTGTTTTGGACTCAATAGGCAAAAGATTCTTCGTGATTTAAGGTTAAAAGAAATTTAAAAAAACATAGTTGTGTAAATAATGTTGACTCATTCTTGTATAAATGTAAATAATAAATGAGTTTAATTATATTTTTATTTATTAAATGTAATTTAATTATTAATAAAAACATTAAAGTAGAGTGTAATGAGGGAAGATCTCAAAAGATTCCACTACAGTATCATGCAGCAATTAATTAAATAGATAAACTTTGTACATAATTACAATATTAATAATAATTATTGTGACTGATCGTACTTGCTTTTATAATTCTTCATTCCGAATATTACTTTAGTTATTTGTACCTACTGTTCATACATACATTATTGTATTATTATTATTTTTTGGCCATAAAATTTTGTAACTCATTTAAATAGTTATTTATTTAATTGTTATATGTTTTCTATTTTGGATTTTTACATGGGTGTATATACAGGTTGTTTCAGAAGTCCGAAACAATACTTTGACGTTTGCATCAGTATCGGGTATACAACTGAATGGAATAAAAAATTGATTGAAATTCGACAACGTTTTTCAAACTTTATTTTTTGTCGTCAGTTTCTATAACTCTTAATATCTCAAGACCTATGTTAAATTTTCGTGATCTGTTTTGTGAATATTATTAGCCGCCATTTCAAAATGTAGTTTACACTGCTTGATAGGGTCATGGATGTACCCAAAGTATTATTTCGGACTTCTGATACACCCTGTATAAAATATTATTGCCTCACAATTATTTATTAAAGTATAATGTATCTATCTATACATACTTTTGTATCAATCATCTACACTTTATCTGAATAGAAAATTGACCTTACCCTAATTGAATGGAAAATATTTTATCAACAATAATCAGTAGCGAAATGCAACAAACTGTAATGAACCTTAAGATTTAGTAGACAGTGATAAGAATAGCGCGCCGGGGCAATATTAATAATATGTAATAGCTACCACGTGTACGTACATTGTAGAACAGATTTTTATCGCAACCGTCCTATATATCTATTGAAAATATTGTCCGTATTATTACTTATCTGGGTCATATGTCGCCAGTCTCGTATAATCGACCTTTAATTTGATTTGCGTGGAGTACAGCCGCCCGATAAAGCGCTTAGCAGACGCAAAATGGGATTTATGGGATGGATAACTCCAGCAAAAAGGGCCCGAATAAATCTTCGCCCTAACTTAATAAAGTCTCCGTTGACGGCTTTATCTGAAGCTGTGACCACGAACAGACTTTTTGAATAAAGTAGTATCATAATTTGTTGAGAAAAGCCGACTCTTTGAACGAGCTACAGTTCAAACATTTTTTTACGACATCGCTTGTCAGTTAAGATGCTTATTTTTTGTCTGGTATTCACACTCTTTACATTTACATACCTATCAAAAGTATATATTCTATGCACGATTAAGTACCTACATTAAAAAAAAAAAAACAAAAAAAAATATACGCGCCGAATTGAGAACCTCCTTTTTTTTCGTCGGTTAAAAAATCACACAAACGTGTAACAATCTTAGGAGTTTCAAATCACCTCTTCGAATAGAAGGTACATAAAAGACAGGCTATTAAGTAAGCTATACACTTTGAACTAGCGGTTAAAACTGCTTAAATGGCTGGTATTACGATGGACACCACACTATCACGACTGCAATACGTGAAGGTATAGGCAGAGGTATACATACATTTTGCTGATCAGTTTCTCTTCATCATCATTCTCTTCTCATCGGGTAGTACGCATTGCTAGACTTTACAGATTTTTAGCCACCGTCTCGTGGATTTATGGTTTCTTCATGATATAATGTTCCTCCCCTACGCTAAACATATGATTTTAATTTTTATTTCTTTTTAGTGTGACATGAGTATGATGTTCACAGACTTTTTCTGCATTGCGGAATCAAATTCGAATGCAATCATAGTGTCATCTCGTTTTCCGGTGCACTCTGCGAATGCTATTGGATATTGCCAATATATGCCTCAAGGCGAGACACGGGAATCTCATATCCTATTTCAAAACAGGTGTACTTTTACAAAGTAAAATGAGGTATGTCTCATCACAATTAGCGGGTATTTGTTTAGTGTCGATTAATTACTAATGTGATAGCAAAGACATGTGTTTATAATGAAATTATTTTAAGTCTAGGCTTATATTAGAAGAAATTTTAGTATTCGCAAAGCATACACAACCATCTGTCAAAAGGGTAGCTTAAGAGCATTTGGTGGTTCTAAATTGTATTGCCTGCATAGGGTATCTAGAGTACTCATAAAGTTTCCACTCTTCGCGATCTTTCCGCCATTGTTGTTATCTCATGTACCTGTAGTATACGGCAACTATATGGGAAAACAATAATGGCGGAGTCAGATAAAGTGCGGGCTCGAAATGCCATCACCGTTATAATATCTCCATGATTGCCTGCCATTTTAGGGACTGTGTGATCGCCATTCCGCCAATAATGACGACTTGAAAACTATACGTCATACAGTAACGTTTTTCCAGTGCTACATTGACGGTAATACACTTCTCATCAAAAAAATCGAAACACTTTCATTTTTATTGTTTTTGTCCTAATTTTTAAAATTACTCATCATACAAAATACGAAACCTATGAAGACTTAATTTGAATTTAGAACATTAACATTAGGATTTATAAACCTCATACTTCTCACTATTAAATTACATTTTACATTTATTCCTAAATATACACATTTTTCTGATAATCCTTATCAAATCATAAACTGCGAGGTGTTTCGATTTTTTTGATGAGAAGTGTATTATCTAAATACTTTGGTGATACGATTACCTGCCATGATCACAGTTTAACCAATTTGCTAGAACCATTCTATTGTCAAAATGACGTGGTAAATTTACTTTCTATGATTTTGCTTAAACCATTGATGTTATAAATGATCACTTTCATAAACTATCTATGTAACGATTTCCATGTAATGTGTTTGGTACTACGTGCTGCGAATCGATGTAGTACTGGATCCATTTCTTTATGTAACCAAAGTTAGAAATATAATCTCCACTTTAGAGTTCACATCCGAGATTGAAATGTCACGGAAACAGAAATAATCATGCAGCACTAATGAAAATCTTTGTGCTGGAAAAAGACTGCGACAAATTAGTCCCATTCATTCGCGGGAGTGATAATTTGCGGCCGACGTATTGCAGATGTGGAGCTGCCTGTAATCACACACTTATATATACATATAGTATACATAGGGTCAATATTAGAAATTCAATCTTTATGTATATTGACACAGAGTTCGTTTTAGGATTGGCAAAAAATCTGACGTGCGCGTCTTAATGATGCGACTCGAGTAGGATTTTGTGACTCGAGTCACTCGAGTAACTTTCCTGCGTCACTCGAGTTGTAGTCGAGTTTTTGAGTCCCTCGAGTAAACTTCTTATACTCCTTACAACTCGAGTAAGAATTTATCACACGAACTGAGTTTCAATAAATTTAAATAAATAATTTTCAATACCTTTATTAAATTAGTAATACATTATTTGGTAATATGAAATAAAATACAAAACATTATTTACCTTATTTAAATAAAATTACTTCTTACGACTAATTAAGTTGCGACATCTAGCGAAGTGTTTACCGAATCTACTCGACGCACCGAGTTGACTAGGTAACTCGAGTGCAAACGAACTCGAGTCCAATTTATTTTTACTCGAGTAACGAGTTTTACAAATTCACTCAAGTCACTCTAGTAAAAAACGGCTCGAGTCGCATCACTAGCGCGTCTTGACGCCCTAGTGTATCCGGGACTTTAAGCATCATCGACTTAAGTCTATATCGTTAATCTTGCGTTATCGTTAAGCTATGTGTTAGATAGTTCAGTGGTAACGTATAACTATTTTTTTTTGGGTAGCCGTAACTGCTACTTAGCACAAATTGGTGCTATTTATTGCCAATACCAAAACAAACTACTACTACTACTACAGCCCTTTTTACGTCCCACTGCTGGGCACGGGCCTCCACTCAATGCGAGGGGGATTCGGTCCCGGTGCGGGTTGGCAGACATCCATCGAAAACTAGTCAAGTTCCCTCAGACGTGCAGGTTTCCTCGCGATGTTTTCCTTCACCGTTAACAAACAAAACAAACTATATTCTATTACCTATAGAGGAAGTACATTTCTCAACGATATGTCATCGATAAAGCGAGGGAATTTTGTCGCGTGGTTATGTCACTTTTGCCACGGACATTGAATCTTTATGTACATTGTCACAGAGAACAGTTTCAAAAAGCATCAAGTAAATTCGCTCGCCCCAGTATTTGTAGACCTTGGTGTTGTGTGATGAGTGAGCGGAGGTTTATTTAATCATATACCATCAGCTCTGAATTACTTCAAGGGGTAAGCAGGGATCCAGTGCAATGCAGTGACGATTCGCCAAGGCAATTCGGTCACAAAAAAAATACATACGGGTCGAATTGAGAACCTCCTCCATTTTTAAGTCGGTAAATAAAAACTAATAGTAGGACCTACCATTATACCACCTATGTTGTTAGCCAAATAGACTTGATTTCTTTGACTTATTATATTAAGAGGTAAAGTTGTTTTAACTTTTTCTATGTAGAGAGTATTTTGGAGAGTGCTAAAAAGTGCTGATCCAATTTTGGTTCAATAGTAACATGAAGCTTTTTAAGTGTTAGTACACATAAGCAGTGGGACTAGCTTAGAGTGGTTAAAACTGTGATTTCTTTAATTTCTAAAGTTCGTATTTGTGTTGCCAGCCCGCAGTGGATTCCATGTAGACCGCACTTTTTGCGGTCGAAACTTTTTGGTCACGTGGACGCTGGTCCGTCGGGACGAACTCAGTACATACACAAAGCGAGTATTTATTTTCCGGAAACAAACAAGCAAGGTCCGCTGTATCTTTGAAACTTTTGCGGTAAAAGACATAAAAACTTTGGATTTGACAGATTGTTTTTATGCCAGTAGTTCTGTTTCTTCAAATAAATTTACCGCGGTCAATGAAAATTAAAAAGACACGATAAATGTTATATGCAGCGTAACCAATTTAACCGTTCATTTTTATTTTTAAAGATGTATGAATTTACTCTATCTGTTCTTGGTAGTTCTTCCTCTTAAACTGTACTCTACACAAAATAGAGTTGAAAAAATGCAGATACTTGTTTTGCTTATTCCTCTCAGCTTGTAATACAGAAAGTTTCCATATTACTTTCTTCGCTTCCATATTCATTCGACGTTCTCGCTTAGGGGGCGACATTATTGGCATCGATATAACACGGAGCATCCCGCATGTCATTTTGTTGCCTTCAGGCGCAAGAAATTGCATGAAATACATCCTACTAAGACTACCCAACGTACAGAGATCCCCCTACCCTCTCGCTACTCCAATAAAAATGGAACTTTTAGGTGTTACTAGGGTGGGAGCGATGGGTCTTATAACATTGGTCTCGTATCGCCGCATATGTTCGTACATCCCTACAGGGCATATTGGATGCAATCTGCGATACCTGACCTGGCTGGGAATTTCATTATAGGCATAGACTGCTCATGACGAGCGCAGATTGAAGTATGGCGTTGAATTGTTTACTGCAAATTGCAAGTCTTCTGTGATTTACTAAGACTTTCGTCTCTTAATAACTCCCTTATGTCCATAAAATATGTTTTCACCAAGATTCATACGCAGATGCTTGACTCTTAAACTTTTTAAAAATATTTTTAGATTGTTGCTTTTGCAGGTTGTTAGGGTTCCGTACCCAAAGGGTAAAACGGGAACCCTATTACCAAGACTTCGCTTTCCGTCCGTCCGTCCGACTGTCACCAGGCTGTATCTCATTAACCGTGATAGTTAGAAAGTTGAAATTTTCACAGATTATGTATTTCTGTTGCCGCTATAACAACAAATACTAAAAAACAGAATAAAATAAACATTTAAGGGGGCTCCCATACAAAAAACGTGTTTTTTTGCTCGTTTTATAGATACGGAACCCTTCGTGCGCGAGTCCGACTCGCACTTGGCCGGGTTTTTTCAGAAGTACGAGAATAGTGGATTTTTTTTATTTTTTTTTAATGTTGACTCGAAAAAGTATATTAGGGGAATTTAAGAAATGGACACGATATCAACGTAACCGATAGATATAAATAGATACGACTAAAATCCGGGATTTAACAACCCTGAAACATGTCCCAAAATGTACCCTTCGCGCACCTAACAACCCCTATTTGAGTACCCAACAGTCACCCTTAGGGAGACATGATAAAACATTGATTCCCACGGCGGTCATTGTCCTTACAGTAGGAAGGCAACACTACTAAACTGAATTACGTGCCTACGGACTAGTAAGCATTTTACAAGCTTACACGGAGGATTATCATCCTGAAAATAGTGTTTCTGTTCTATGGTCTATACTGTAACGATACGTAATACGTCTGTTACATTCACAAATATAAAATGAGCATTTAATTATTAATATTATATATTCTATATGAAACTCTCTATAAACACAGGTTTTAGTATTCAATTACGATCTCCTTGCAAAGCAAAGGAAGAAATTATATTTAAAATTGATGGATAAAGATTGACAGCGTGATTGAGGTAATGAGGGTCTTGACGTCTAGAAAGATAGGACGTAGGATTCCAGCTCTTCCAGGAAATAAGCACAGACATTGATAATATTACTGCCGTGAGTAAATGGGGTTATAGGAGCTTCATACGCAATTAGATGTAAATGTGAGACACCGCGTTCTCTAGCATTGATTGGGAAACACACCAAGATCATGTCTGAATCAGTATCTTGACTCCAGTAGAATAGATATGATTTCTGATCCAGGTTATTAGAATTATGCGTAGTTCGGTTGATAATATAAGCATTCTAAAGTTATTATAATGTTTCATTATAATATTACAGATCATTCTATTTACTATTGAAGTTTGATGGATTGATACTGGTTGAAGGGTCTTTTGGGTATAAAAAATCCCTAAGTAAGATCGGGGACACCTGGAAGTCTCGTTATACTAACTTGGGCGGCAGTTCCACAGACAAGTCGATCAATGTGACGAGTCGTATATTTAACAAGTCACTGATGAGACGACCATCCTATGTAAAGGAATAATCCCTCTAGACTTGATCGCCAGCGATATCTTGATAGTTTCGGTTACGATCGAATGATTGATCTTCATTATTAACTGTAGCTGATAGCGGAGGAGGGAACAGTAGATTGGCTGCCGATTCTCACTAGTAAGGCGGGGAGGGGCCTTACTCTTGCCGCTAGTTAGGTAGGGCTAATAGGTGACATTATGTAGAGTTTCTCATAGCTGTTATTAGGTAGCTTAGTTATAGGAATATACCAATCTATCACTAAAAGGATTTAGGTTACTAACGGTCTCACAACGGTATTTACTAGACGATTACGGATCACTTGGCCATTTTTAGTATCTTTACGACCACTAGGTAGTTTTACTCGATATTAGTATAGGATAGGCAGGTGGAGCGTTACAATACTAAACTAGTATTTTAGTTTATTTACTAATCCTAGTATACATCTTAGTCAAGTTTTGTGAAGCAATTATTGTTTGATTTACCTATTTGACAATTATTTTCATAAGGGGTTAGAGAAGGTATATTGAAGTCCAGTCCATTAAGTCCACTTTGCTAGTGTATTTCTGGTTTCAATGTAATAGAGGCCGAGTTTATTGGTACTATAACGAGTGTACCCGTTCCTTCACAATGAAAGCTATAATCATAAATTCTAAATATTTCAACTGTCATATGTAACCTCGTCGGCAAGAACACCCGCCTTGAACTTAAGGGGTGTAAGTTCAAATCCCGAGCCCGCACTTCTGAGATAATTTTTATGTGCGAATGTCATCTTCAATAATGATTTTTGAATCATTATTGAAAATGACATTCATCTTTCGTGCTGAAAGATGTAGGAAAACATTGTGAGGAAACCTGCACGTCTATAGAAAGGCGTGTGAAGTTCACCAACCCGCGCTGGACCTGTGTAGTGGACTATGGCCGAAATCTCCCTAGTATTGAGGGAAAATGTGCCCGATATAATGGCAATAGGCTCGCCCCCTACTACATTGGGACCAAAATACATCGATGGTGTTATCGCACTACAGTGTCTATCCCTTTGGGGAATACAGGCGTGATGATGTATATCATATCGATTAGTATAACTACTTTACAACGGCGATACCAAGTTCCAACAATTTGTGATTTCAACTCCCGAAGCTGTTATTACAACTATTAACCGCAGAACAACTATTGAAACTATAACAAGGCCAAATGGAAACTGAACTTGAAGATGATTGCTACCAGACAGAATTAATTTATTTAAAAATTTGTTAGAATTTCGTGGAAAGTTTTTTAACTTTAGGGTAATTACGCATAATTGGGTAGAAATTGAACTCAAAACTATAGCAAGGGATGATAAGTGAGCAATTATAATAGCAGGATGTCCACTAACTTGTTTTTTGCTGGAATATATAATTGCTGGCGACAACAGTGATCGTATTAATATAGCTCTTATATGTATCCATAATAGTGACCATAAAATATCTATTTTACGAATCAAACAAGTGTCGCAGTCATTGGCTTAGAAATTTTAGCTCAACAAAAACAAAACAAAGTCGAACAGTGAACTCACGATATCCATCAAATTGAGACAACAGTACTAGGAATTAAAAACAATCTCTCACTCGCTTTATAAGCTCTGCGTCGTACCCTAATCAAAAGCTTTTGTTTTCAAGAAAACACGAACTAAACAAGAAATGTTTACTTCCCTCCAGCTGCCGGCCTCACAAAGAAGACTCCAATAACTCCATTAGTAAGTTTCTAACACCACTACGAGACCTCCGCGTACAGTATTGGCGTTATAAACTGAATTTACGGGTGTGGTGGGTGAACCATTTACACCGTAGAGGGTCCCAATGTAATAAATTCCGGTGAATGGGCATAAGAATGTGTGAAAACTGGGTAACGTTTAACTACGTAAAAATACGGCGTTTTTATAGGTATATGGGAAACAACTGGAATATTAATTTAAAAGGAAAGCTTTCAAGGAAAAATATAAATAAATTCTATAGATAGTTGTGATTCATTGACAGAGGCAATTATTGTACCGAAGAAAGCAATTTTAAGTAAACTCGTAAGTCTGTAAACGAATTATGAATTTCTAAAGCCAGTCCCGATATTTAAAAAAACGGTATTTTCGTGTTTTTTAAACATATTTTTTAATTAGATAATATTTCTATAAAATTTAGAGGTTGGCTTTTAAGGTTTCATAATTTTGATTTTAAATGTTTATTGAGTTACCATTTTGAAGAACTCCACAAACCCTTCCTTCCTTCTACCAACCTCAAGGCGGGAACATAAAAAACTAAATAAACGCGATAGAATCCGTAAAATAGTTTAATTTCAATGTGTAGTACCTATTCGCGTAAATATAAGAATACAGTATGTAAACCTCAAGGCGTTAACACTTTAGATCTAATCTTGGCAAGGCACAATCTACTTGGTCAATAGCGATGAAATGAAACTTTGCACTCTCTCTACACTCACGTGTTGATAACGACTGAAGTTTTGTTACTTTGTTCTACCATGCCCTATTTATCACAACCTACTAGTATCCACAATTTGGCAATTAGAATAATAACAAGTTTTTAAGGAACTTGCTGTAACAGTGTATCTACTTGTATTTTCACTCCATTTTTTTTTTTTAATTTTGTTTTGGTCACAATAGTACTCTGGAACAATTGTGAAATGAAATGCCCCTGTAAATATGTGGGTAAGTTGACTACGAGTTTCACATTCACTCACTAGCATTACGTATGTAGTTATATTTCCGTAATCAATTGTAATCCCCCTCGCATTGAGGGGAGGCCCGTGCCCAGCAGTGGGACGTTAAAAGGGCTGTAGCAGTAGTAATTAATTGCCCAGTACCCAAGCTAATCAAAATCTATAAATTTTACATGTATATCCGGATTTTACTTCTAAGGGAATAGCAGGGGAAGTTGGAATTGGAGTTCTAAATATCTGCAGCGTAGTACACATTTTTGAATATTCAACAACACGCAAAGGTACAAAAGCCATAAATAATTTAATAAAATTGCAAACCATACACAGAGCTTCGGATAAGGTGATTTCGTATGGATAAATTCATGGAAGGAGGTACTGGTAGTAAATAACTGAACACGGAGAACCAAAGCCTCAACATTAGTCTCTAAAGGTGATGCTGTACTACAAGCTATCAGCGACAACGCATTGTAAGCTACTAAATAATATATTATAAGTATTTTATTAAAATATCACTTCACCCAAGACTTCATCTTATCCTGCAGAAGCATTAATGGGTCAGTTATATTTCAATCATAGATTTAGGATCGAGCAAATTTTAGGTCTGAGTTTTCAATCAAATGTCATTTGAGACACAATATTTTTAAATTTAATAATATATTTTTAAAATAAATAGAAGGCATTGCAGTCACAATCTTTGTCTAGACCACAGAATAAGGATTCGCTTAGAGCGGAGCCAAATTTTTATGAGCTGAAGTGGTTACTTTTTATTAATTTTCGTACATCTAGACATTGCAGCGGAGAATAAATTTTGCGTCGAACTCTATTCGCAAAGTGTGTTTAAATAGGTATTTAAAAAGTACCCCTCTATGCCCGAGGATTAAAAAAGGAGGTTCTCAATTCAAACTGCTTCTTTTTTAATTATTTAAACTCCTTTTACAATGATTTTAAATTAATATTCTTCGCTCCGCTTTCATGCGATAGCAAGCCTGTGTCCGGCTTACCAAATAGCCGATGCGTAGTGGGGTTTGATTTATTTCCATTCGGGCCTCAAGTGGGACTTTTGAACTTCACCGTTTTGCTTGTGGGTAGGGTTCCCGTAAATTATGCCACACACTTTGTGTATTAGTTGATTATTCAGGATCCACGTGGGATTTGTACAAATATTTTATAAATAATGTTTTGTTATTTCATGAAAAAGCGTTAAATATGGGTATTTCATAAAAAAATAAGACTAATAGGTAATTTTTAGTCACATAAATAATTTCCAAAAGTGATTTAAAAGGATTTAGTAACTTAATTTCGAACTAAACTTACATAAACACATCACTTAAATTATGGACCAGCACTTAACCCTTCAACATTTTAATAAAATTTTTCATACGACCACCGGTAATGGACTCAGCGTAAACTACCGTTATATAGTGTTACATCGACCACCCTAATGGACTTAACCAGAGAACTATACATTCCAACGGTCCCTTTCTAAAAGGATAATCACACAGACAACTCCGAAGCAAATGGGAATTTAGAGCTCCCACGGCGGAGGCCTAATTGGCAAAACATACTCGATTACAGCGCGACCCTTACAGTTATTGGTAGTGGAAACAAATAGCCGAGGCAATGACTTCTGTATCTGAGTTAACTGAGGAATGTTCGATATGGGAGGTTTTGGAGTATATTCAATAGAGAGGTACATACATGTGATTTGATTTAGATAGAAGTTTATCGAACCGTATTTAAATTTAGAACGTAAATAGTACATTCTGCAAGTAATTGTGATGACTTCAAATATCTCCCAGACTTATCACCGACAATTCGACTAAATCTAAGATTTTCAAACATCGAAATCATTTCTTTTAAATTCGTATAGGTCAACTTAGGACTGAAATGACATGCATCCAGTTAGATGAGCCGATATGAAACTCAATAGTTAATCTTAAAAAAAAAGTTAATTGTATACATTCTCTGGAGCAGCAACGCAATGTGAGCAGGCAGCATCATTTGTTTTAAAACTATACCTATTGTAACCTAATTTTCAGCAATTAAGTTTTACAAAATTTTATTAAGTCTGTTGAAAATTCATAAGACTAAATAGTCGACTTATACGAGTATAAAGCTGTGCTAAGTTGTGTAACTTTATTCAGCAAACAAAACTAGCACACAAAGTGAAAAAGGTTTGATAAAGGGATTGGCACGCGAACTTGGTATCGATACCTCCAGCAATCGATGCTTTCTTATCGATACGTACAAAGTTATCGGGTCGGTAAACTTGTTAAGAGTTTAGAGGGGGTGCTCTCGTCAAACCGGGAGCAGTAAAAGTGACGTGACACAGGCGAGGCGTGCTGCGGTGTTTTTATTAAAATTACGCAATTTTTTGCATAGACTTTAGTTTTATAAATATCCTGTTGAGACCTTGTCATTGAAGACCCCACAAAAATATCCTATATTTAGATCTAGGATATGGGTACCATATTTTTACCAAGGCGTTTAAGGTTTACATAAAAAATGTTCATAATATCTTGGCTATTTGGCCCAGAGGAATTATTATTTCAGACATCTAATACACACTGTAGATGCGAGTGTACTTATTTTGTTTATTTATTTTTCTCCATTACACTTTGAACGCGGTCTTAAGAAAGATGCTGTTAATATTTTATGGACTCTCTGTCGGCCGAAAATCAATTTAGAACAAGGAACTTAAAAGAAGGGGTCGCTTATCTCTCGCGGGCAGCTGTGCTGAGACAACAGCCCTGTGAGCCGTTATTATTAATATAGATTTTTTGCTTCGTGAACGTCCCTTCACCGAAAACAGTACGACTTCATCGAGTAGAGAGAGCAATGAATGGATGTCACGGACGGCAAACCGGCTCGACAGACTTTTGTTATTGTTACATTGTAAAATTAAAACAAGTATTTAATTTCAAATATTTATTGCCTAAAGTATAATTCGTGGTGTGTGCAATACGTGGAATTGTTATACAGTGCTATTGATGTATTTTAAAGCCCTAAAATACAAATTAAACTTAGAACTAAAATTGTGAACTTAAATCTACCCTTTACTTTAAAAATAAAAGTGATTATAAAATTAATGCAAGCCAGTTTATAAATAGTGACTCTGGTGTGTGTTTAAAACTAGACCCTAACATTGCGTTGTGACCTATAGTGCTGCTATACCATAAGCCTTACTATAACACCCATAAACGCAAAAAGCGCCCATATAGCGCCATCTATCGAAGCATAGTCAGAACAACAGACGACATCAATAACTTATCACTACAGTTTATTAGCTGAGAACCATGGTTAAGTGCTTTGCTTGCGGGAAGTTTTTGGCGCCGGCAGGTGCCGCGACCTGTAGTACATGCAGTGGTGTGTACCATAAAGAGTGCATTGGATTGTCACAAAATGCGTCAATCTGCAAAGGATGGATATGTCCTGAATGCACTAAAAAGAGGCGTAAAGGTGACAATAGTAATACACCGGTAAAACCTATTGAGGGGACCGGTGCCCCCGGGGCCACTGGCGTGCCTGGCTTCACTGGGTCACTATCGCCTGTAACCATACCAACCCCTCCGGTCAAGCAAGCTGCACCGCCAAGCGAGGCCACGGATGTCCAGGATATGCGCCGTGATGTCATACTGGCAGAGCTTAAAGAATTCAGAAATGAGTTCAGAGCATCAATGGCATGCATGGGGGAACGCTTAAATAGCTTTGAGCGTCGACTGGAGGTGCTCGAACAGAGGGAGGTCGTACCCGTCATTAACGAGGTCACTGAGTTGCAGCAGGCAGTCGCCCAACTAAAAACGGAACTCAATGACCGGGATCAGGAAGTTCTACTGTCAGATCTGGACATTGGTCATCTTCCGGAGGAGAGAGGGGAAAGTGTGGTTCATACCGTCACCATATTGGCTGCGAAGTTGGGTGTCGCTTTAGACGATCGAGACATCGTGTTTGCTGAGCGTGTTGGAGCGTTGGAGTCTGCCAGCAGCGGCGATAGCGGTGAGGGGGGACGCCCGCGCCGAGTAGTTGTACGGCTGGCGCGCCGTCGGCTGAGGGACGATATACTGCGTGCCGCGCGCGTCCGGCGGGGTCTCAGCACTGCCGACATGGGCATGGCTGGGCCGCCTGTCCGTGTCTACATAAATGAACGGCTCACTAGAAATAACCGCGTGCTATTCCATAGAGCACGCGAAGAATATCGTAATAGGCAGTGGAGATACTCTTGGACTAGGCGAGGTCGAGTCTACGTGCGACAGAGCGATGGCAAGCGCGCCTACCCTATACGCTCGGACGCCGATTTCAGTCGTGTTTTTGAGAGTAGTCCTGTTTGAGGCACCAGTATACTACTATTTTATGAAATATCGTAACCTAAGTTTACAATGTACATTAGTAAGTCGTTTCACTTTGTTAGTTAATATTCTAGCAAACACTTATATTGGCAATTTTACTTTACTCGCACGGACTATATTTGCTGTATATCATTTGCAGAACATACAACAATTATTTTTTTATATTATTACACGTTACACAACACATTTTTATTTCCTACTTGGTCAGGTCTACTGCTATCGATACGTAAATTATTTATTTTGCAATATAATTACTTTGCATAACATACAACAATTATTTTTTTATATTATTTCACGTTACACAACACATTTTTATTTCCTAATTGATCAGGTCTACTGCTATCGATACGTAAATTATTTATTTTGCAATATAATTACTTTTGCACAATGTCTTTTCTACTTACAAAAACTATGCAATGGGTAATAACCGCCTTAAAGTAGGTTTGCTTAATGCAGGTTCCTTAGGCACGAATCATGATAACTTTGTAGCCTCGGTTACAAGAAACGACATAGACATATTGGCCATAAACGAGACCTGGCTCAGAGTGGGCGAGGAAGGACGTGCCCCCGAGCTGCCGGGGTACCGCTTTCGGCACATCCCGCGGCCGGCGGGAGTGCGCTTGCGTGGAGGTGGCATTGGTTTTTACACCAAGCGCAATGTTAGTGTTCGTACCTTTCCTCATCCAGTGGACCCAATGCACAGGTCAGTTGAACAAATGTGGCTCACGGTGACCCTGGGCGGGAAGAAGTTACTGATCGGCACGGGGTACCGGCCGCCGTGGTTGGATGTGGACCTCTTTTTTGACTCATTATCTGATTCAATTAGCTCTTTTCCAAAATATGACAATATAATTTTATTAGGAGATTTCAATATTAATCTATTTCGTAATGATGATGCAAAAGCAAACAAATTTCATGCTTTTATATCCTGTTTTGGTCTCGTACAGCTTGTCGCGGTACCTACTCACTTCACTGAATCTAGTCAGACGCTCATTGATGTCGTTTGTACTGATCTGCGCTCTAAAAAAGTCACTGTAGAACACATAGGGTCGCTTGTTGGGCACTGTCTTATAGTTTGTGAATTTAATATCAAGCGTGAAAAACCTATACCTTATATCATTACCTATAGACCTAAAAAAGACATTGATGTAGATAGTTTTAATACGGACCTGCAAGCTGTTAGATGGGACTTAGTATCGACATTGGATGATGTTAACGAAATCGTTAACGTCTTTAATGTCGGTATAGTGACCCTCTTCGATTTACATGCTCCCTTGAAATCGGTCACCATTAAACACCGCTCGTATCCGTGGATTACGGACACCGTCAAACTTATGATGCGTTTGCGTGACGATGCTCTAGCTGACTATCATAAAAATAAATGCGACGGAAAAAAAAATTATTACAAGTCCCTAAAACAAACAGTCAACCAGGCACTGTATAACGAAAAAGCCGCCTATTTTAAATATAATATAAATGAACACATAAATAATCCTAGACAGTTATGGAAAAACTTAAAAAATACCTTATTACCTAAAAATAATACTGAGTTACCCTCATCTTTTAATGATCCGGATGTTATAAATAACCATTTTTTAAATATACCAGGTATCTCTGACGTGTGCATTTCTCAACTGACTTACTTTGAATACCATCGATTTAGTGATGCAGTCTTCCATTTAGAAGAGGTTAGTCTAAACACCATTGTTAAAATAATAAAAGACCTGAAGTCTAATGCAGTAGGTTGTGACTGTATGAGTCTGGACATGCTTTTAATGACATTCCCCCACACCCTACACACTATTAATAAAATGATCAATCTGTCTATAGCCACATCTAAGGTTCCGGATATTTGGAAACTCGCGAATGTTCGTCCTCTGCCTAAGCACCCGAATCCAGTAGAATTGAAAGATTTAAGGCCTATTAGTATCCTACCATGTTTGTCAAAGGTAATGGAAAAATCAATATGTATGCAACTAACTGATTATCTAGAAAAAAATAACATTTTACCCAAAGTACAATCTGGATTCAGAAAAGGACATAGTACAGTAACTGCATTACTTGATGTCACTGATAATATACTCTGCTCCCAAGATAGGGGTATGTGTACACTTCTGGTGTTATTAGATTTTTCAAGGGCTTTTGACTCAATTAATATAAATCTTTTGCTATCTAAACTGAGTTACTATGGCTTTGACTCTAAGGCTTTAGAATGGTTTAACAGCTACCTAAGTAATCGCTATCAGTACGTAAGTCTAGATTGTAACAATGGCTCCTCCTTAACATCAGATATGGTGGCAGTGGATAGAGGGGTACCTCAGGGTTCTATCCTAGGGCCAATTCTATTTATTCTTTATACAGCTGACATAAGTGTGCACATAAAGCACTGTAAGTTTCACATTTATGCAGATGATACTCAGTTGTATTTATCATGCAAACCTTCAGAAATTGATACTGCAATTGCTAAGTTAAATGAGGACCTGACAAGCGTTGCTAAGTGGTCAGCAAACAATTGCCTACTGCTTAACCCAAGCAAAACAAAATATATGGTGTTCGGTAGTAGGCAGCAGCTTGAAGGTTTAAGGCCATCGCTAAGTGTCACACTCATGGGTAAGCCTATCGCACAAGTTTATGAATCTCGAAACTTAGGTCTGCACATGGACAGCCACTTACGTTTCGAGAGTCATATTGCAAACTCGGTTAGAAATTGCTTTTATAGGTTAAAAATATTATATAAAATGCGGCCTTATCTTAAAGAAAGTTTACGAATACAGCTGGTGGAGTCACTAATTTTGTCAAAAATGAACTATATGAGCACAGTATATGGTCCGCGTCTACTAGCTAGGACACAAAAACTTATTCAACGAGTACATAATGCCTGTGCTCGTTTTTGTTTCAATATTCCTTACAGGGCCTATGTGACCCCATATTTAAACAAGTACTCCATCATGAAAATGAGACATCGCCGCAAATTACATCTGGCATGTTTACTGTTTGGAGTCATAAAAAATAAAGCACCTGGGTACCTATATGACAAATTGTCTTGGGCCACTAGTCTACGGTCCCATGGGTCTCGCCAGTGCTCGCTGCAACTCTCCATACAAAGGCATCACTCTGCTGCTTTCAGGGGTAGTTTCCGCTACGCTGCGTCCAAGTGTTGGAACAACATCCCGCCGCCAATAAGGAACCTGCAAAGTATACATGGGTTTAGGTGCAAATTAAAATCTTTTATTCTGTCTCATCAGAAGTCGCAGGAACTTTTAGCAAATGACACTAGTGCGATTTAAATTAAATTATTTATTGAATTTATTTATTAACATACATACATATATATATATATATTTCTATTAATGTACATTACCAGTATTATCTATGCACATTACAAGATATATACTTAGATATATATGCTTAATTTATCTATGTAGTGTACTTACCAAGTTTTTATTTCCTATCCGTTTACACAGGCATTGTTGTACTCTGTTGTCCGATTTCCTTTCGTGTTCGTATAATTTGCCCATGCTTTTGTTATTGAAATTTTGCCAATATCGGGTTTGCCACGTCACTCCACGTCAGCAAGAAAAATGTACTGTTGTAGTTGTTTCATTTTGATCTTGACGAAGTGCTTATAAGTTTCACTGAATTTTTTACCAATACTTTTATTTTCTACAACATTTTTTATTTTATTTTTTAATTCACATTATTTTGTAGGTTACTTTTGCTTTCGCATCTAACCTCAAAGAGTATACCTCTTTCCGTTTTGTCGCGCCATAGACTTTATAGCTTTATGCAAGCAGTTTATGGTGTTATGTCTATAATTCTTGGTTTTATGTGTTGTACAGCATAGACTATATTATCCTTGGTTTGCGTTTTTAATTTTATATGTACAGTTCTGGGTTCGAGCCCTTTAGTTATTTTCTTATTTTATTTTATTTATTTTTTTGGGTTTGCGCCCGTGAAATCGCCAAACGGTCCCAATGGAAGACCAGCGCTGGTTCTTTTCAACCAGCACATGCTGAATTGGGTCCGTTTGTGGTGAGCAGATATTTTTTTTTTTTTAAATTATTACTTGTTAATTTTTTGTAATCTTTTATTTTACTGCTAGCCACAATAAAGTTTTTCTTTCTTTCTTTCTTTCTTATATTTGCGCAATTAATTAGTAGATTCATATGCAGTATTATTGTTAACAAAATAAGGTATATAATCGCTTAAGAAAAATTGCTTTGCGAGGCTATTTCAGACCTCCAGTTTTGTTGGTATTGATTACAATCGTACCAGTACAACAAACAAAAAGTAAGAAAAAACTTCAATCAGCTCTGGTTGAATGGTAAAGTGAATCCCCTTAAGATTTCCGAGTTGTTTGTTACCTGTAACAAAAGTGCCTCATACGGAACCCCATCGAAGTCTTTCAAAGACTCCCATGCGACGTGGACAAAGGGATAAGTATTTTATTTACTTAAATACCTCTTTATTTATGCGGGCGGAAATATTCATATAAAATCGTAGAACTTTTACTTTAAAAATATATTCGTTCAGTCATTCTTTCACTCTGTTCCATTCCTTTCTTCTTCACTCTCCCCTTCACATACAAAAATAGCTCTTGGTTATTCCACCAATCTCATATTTATCTGCGTCTTAAGTATATTCTGCTGGACAACAATTCCAATGGTTCTTGCAAAATATTTACTACTTATGATTTTCGAAACATTAAACTCCAAAGTTATGAAACATCCATAGAGGTCGAAGTCTGCAATCTGTGAACATGTACAGGACCACACCCGCCATTATATCAGATTTGATAAACCGCATATCCTCGCAAAAGAACACCGACTCCGACCAAGGATGATACGTGAGGCCATTCAAATTAAAAACATCCTAATTTCAATAGGGAAGATGGCTGGGTGCTACCACCAACTTGGGATCCAGTAATTATTATGATTGAATCCAAAACCAAGCATACCATTGCAAGACCTCAAGACACTGTGAGCACTTTCTGCGTGGATCGGACCGCAAACAACAACTAAATATGAGGGTACCCGTTATTAACTATGACATCAGGACGTCTAACACCTCAGTCGGAGTCATCCGCCATCTTTATCACTGTCATAATCCATTTTTATTTATAATGTGTATTTATTGAATTTGTCCTTGCTATTAATTACTTGACATTGGCGAAATACTCGCGCTAGTCGCAGGTGATGCCATTCCTCATCTTATTCCATTAAATATCATCATTTCGCTCATTTCGTTAAAAAAAAAAAAAAAAAAAACACCTCAGTCCCCCCGTGACCATGGTTGCTGTAAAGCAGCCGAAACGTCGGGAAAATAAAATAGTAAATAAACGCGATAAAATCCGTAAAATAGTTTTATTTCAATCCATCCATAGAGGCATTGAAAAAACCCTTTTTTATTGAAAGTAAGCGGTGTGTCTTTATTGATGTAAATAAATAAGATAGAAAGAAGAAGAAGAAATTGTTTATAGTATTAATTTTTTTAACTAAAAATAACCAGTCAAAAATCAAAGTAAAAAAAAAACTATAAAGAAGTGATAATGGAGGGTTTTTTTTTACTCTAATGGAGTAATAAAAACAGAATATTGAAATAACTGACTAAAGGCATATTTTATAGGCTCGGGCCCAAGTCATAAATTGCCTATCCAATAGTAAGATAGCGACGTGGAAAATATGCTTGCTTTATTTTACCAAAGGTGTGAAGTGAACCTTCGTGGTATCCCCCTCATCACTTACGCACGTAAGCCGCTAACAACGAGTCTTGAAAGTATTGAACTTAAAACTTTTGCAATAAAAATGTCTGAGCAGATTTTTTGCGCTATCGGTACGATAATGGCTAACACAGAGCTTGGGAATTTGAAAAGTTCTTTTGATAGACAATTTTTAAAAGTCTGCTTGCAATATTGCTAAAGATTATGAATATTAATCATCTTTCTTTACAATACGTAAATACACTTCTCACTTTCTGACATTAGGGAACTGTTAAACATCGCAGTTTAATTAAATGATGCGTAGAGCAACAACATCCAGAGAGTTTCAGGCATATCCAAATAAAATCGCACTTTCTCACATCCTAGAGGAAAAGTCATCGGGAAAATTCGTGGGGTGCGACGCAACGGCGTGTTTTCACTCTAGTCAGTGCCGTTTTCGCCTGCGCCGCGAGAGGGCGCCACCCGCGCTCCCGATACCGACCACGTGACTTGTTGCTCAAAACCTCAAAGTACAATACATACACACAAACAAAACATGCATCACGACGCTAGGTGACGTGAACACTAGAGACCTCGTTCACTGTCATGAATTTTATAGCGAAACCTCTTTATAACCATGCAAAACTTCTGATGCTGCTAAGTTTTGTGATTGCAGTACTAGTCACCGGCATACTCCTTCGGGCGAAGCAATCACAGAGAATTTCGGACGATATTCAAGAGCCCGAGGACATTGAATACGAGTTCATGACAAATGCGAGCGCAACGGAGCCGGGGAAAACGCGAAGAAAAGAATACCTGTACCGGCTTTTGACAAATACGACCCGTTCGCTCATACAAATGGAAATAAAAGCGAGGAGACTGGAGGAAAATATGCGTAGGATTAAGGAGAAGACTGCGGATTTATTGTGGAAGAACAAGGACAAAGCGCTGTGGCACATTCTATTCAAGAACATAAGCAGGCATATTTCAATCCGACACGAGTTCCACCAGCACGCTAGCTTGCGACGAATAATGCAGGATACACACAGCGGCAAGCTAAAAGCGGGACGACGAAAAGTTATCACACATCGATAAACTAACACCTATTATGGACATTTATAATATAGTGATAGATTTTAAATAAAAGTGACAATAAAATTACTCTTGTGTTTTATATGTGTAAGAAGACGTTGCAACGAGTATTGTTGGTCCAAGCACGTACGTATAATGTATCTGCCTTATTTCTTATCTTGAATTTTATTGTGTGGTACTATATCTTCGCTTTGCAGGGTCTTAACGATGCGACAGGCGACGTTAGCTGAATATTTGCGCACGTATTTCATGTAGGCAACAGCCGCGACGATTTGTTTTCGTCTGTTTTTGTACAGGTAAGGCTTGATTGATGAATTTCGTGATGGTTGTATTGGCGAGAGATATAAATATAGTACAAACGAAGGCAATGTTATTTGACATGATTAATTGATGGGGTGTTTACGATTCTTTATTTTTTTGCAAGTTATTAAATCAGGTTTTTATAAAAATGGACTCTTATTCAAGCTTAATTCAGACACAATGTATTTAAACCTCATAAATGTCAAATTTCAAAATTATAAACCAAATAAGTTGATCGATAATTGAAGAAACCAACAAAACCAAACTCTCTGTTAGTCGAGAGTATGTATGTCATGAGTCATGGAACCTAACAATGAGCAATAAAATTATCCGCGGAACATTTGAATATAAAGGTTTTATATAATTGATCTGCAATATTACAAAAATACAATTAAAATGTCTATGAAATAAAGGAACTGACTCAACCAAACAGGTATATTATGTGACGTTACCTACACGTCTACAAAATACCTGTCAAACCACTTGACAATTATAGAAAGAGACAGACGTATGCACGGTTATCATATTTGTTTACTGACATGCGCGTGAGTTTATTTCTGATACGCTTCTCAGTGTGACCTGTTGCCGGTTGATCGGAAACGTTTTTAATATGTCTTGCTGTGAGTATTGCAATTTAATTATTCAATGCATGACGCTAGACAAATTTATTCTATATAATATTGATATTGGTTACGGTTTATCTTGATTAACAAGTATAGGTATCGTAATGATTGAGCTCTTAGTTTTCTACTGTTATGTTGTGCTCAATGTTTGTCCTTAACCTTGTCTGTGGTCAAATTATCAATGTTTTTGTTATCATTTCTTTTTGTTACTATGTGAATCTTATTGGGAGTTAAGTTTGAATTACTAACAGTGTCGTATGATCACATTACTTGTAGTTCCCGTTAGCCTCTGCAACTAAGCTAAATGCTTCAATAGTTTTATAGCCACGGATCGAACCCGGAAACTTTCGGTTGCCAGGGCAGCCCATCTAGCCATTAGGCTCTGCATGCTACAAATAAAATATATTATACTTCCTAATTGAGGGAGAATGTGCCCGGTATAATGGCAATAGGCTCGCCCCCTATTACATTAAACCAAAAAATACATCGGCAAAGTGTGGGCGCACTACAGTGCACCTCTGCCTACCCCTTCGGGGAATACAGGCGTGATGATGATGTAATTTATAGTAAGTTATGATTTATTTATTATTTAGAATAGGAGAGACCTTTGGCCTGCAGTGGGACAATGTAGGTTAAAAATATATATATTTACAATGACATGGCTTTTGTAAACATACAATCGCCGTTGTAGATGGTATGAATAGAGGTTAAAATACCAATGAATTTAAAGGGTACTGTATTAAATTTCAAAAAGTACTAATCTTGAACATTTTTATAAAAAGTCCCTCTTACTGTTGCATCGTAGAACACAGAGGCAAAACTAAGTATAGCTTTCAAATTTATACAAATGAGGGTGTTAGTTAGGTACTCAGAAATTTTTATACCTTAACTACACTACCTTCATTCTACCTCAGTTCATTCACGAGTGAAAAATCCCATCAAACCCTCTCACACTTATTACTTTACAAAGATTAAAGAACCCTTTATAAATAAAGACCCCCCCCCCCCATATAAATAAAGCCCTGTCCAAATTGGAAGACATGGAGCGTCATGGAAGAAGTAATGTTGAAAAATGTGCTTTTTCCATGACATAATACAGTATGTTTTGGTATGGCAATAAATTGATGGTGCGTGTTTGCGGAGTCCTACCTTATCTTCAGCAATTTCCTTCAACAAAATCAACAGACACGATTAATATTCCAACAACTTCTTCAAATTCCGTCGTCAAAATGAACTTTTATCTAAACAGTGAGATTGAAATCACTAGGGGTTCGTTTGATGGGACCGCGCAAGGTTCTTTGAGGTCGCCTCGAGCCACGAATGATAAATTGCAATCCGCTTGATGTTCCTGACACTTTTTTTGCGTGGTCTGACCTTTACTCGGCTATTTATTTCTGTTATCACGTGACACGGCCGAATAACTTGGTAAAAAGCTGACAAATAGCAGTATATGAGAAGCAATGGAACGAACCAAATTGTGATTTAACTTCGTGGGTATGGATTGAAAAGTATACGTTATCAGTGTCTTGGACGCGCTCGCCTGTTATAACCTCGCTCCTATATACATTGATGTATCTACGGGCGAGTTTCTACGAGGCGAGTGGGTAAAACCTCATTGCTTGGTCGGTATAAAGATAATCTTTCCGTTCGAATAAGCTCGCGAATTATTCACACTATTTATTGTTATCTAATGTTATCTAGTGAAAGTGGTAGCCGAGTGGTCGAACGCACGCCTTGCAAATCAAAGTGTGCAGGTTCAAACCCCGGCTCGCACCTCTGGGTTTATGTGCGAATCTCATTGTCATCCGAGATTGCCACTTGCTCTGAAACGGTGAAGGAAAACATCGTGAGGAAACCTGCACCTGCAGTTCTCGATAGATGTGTGAAGTCTGCCAACCCGCACTGGGCCAGCGTGGTGGACTATGGCCTGAATCCCCCTCGCATTGAGGGGAGGCCCGTGCTCAGCAGTGGGACGTTGAAAAAAAAGGGTTGTAGTTAGTTAGTTAATGTTATCTAAGTATATTAATATTACGATATTGGTATCAGACTTGAGTAGGTACTTATGTATAAATCATAGCGTATACGATATAGAACTGATACTCAGTAGACCCTGTAGACCGTATATAATGATTATGTTCAAGTTTAAGTGTCAGTACATAAACTCCAACTAAACCATATTTGACAATAATAAAAATATTGCTGTCTTGCTTCATCATGACCGTATGAAGGACCGCAATATACTTAGTTTACTTAATATGTGACATTGACTAGGTCATCTATTTGTAGTCAAAGTCAAATCATTTTTTTTAGGCCTATTGGGGCACTTAAAAATTGTCAAGTTTACATTTTTTTCTTATATACTACTATACTACCACCGGATCGAAACGCGACCTCAACTGAGAAGATCCGGCAAGAAACTCAGTGGGCTGATCATTTTTTTAAATCGCCAATACTTATTACAAATACACAGGTACATATAGCTCCAGTGTGTTGCCTTTAGAGCTGCTTTGTTGCCTGTATACGTCAATATCATCCAAATGTGTCGCTTCAGTCAAATAGCCTTTCACCCCTCGATATGGTATGTACATAGTTAGGTACCTACTTACCTTGCTTTAGTAATTTGTATGTAAGTTTTTCATATTAGGCACATAAACAATAGCCTATCGGTGAAATTAACAAGACAAAGGAGTAATTTATATGCAAGCATTACCTGACGTGATTACCCGAATAGCGAGGGGTGATCTCCCCACCCTACGACGGGAAAAATAACGTTTTGATGCCTATCGACGATTTATTGAAAGAGACAGTTCCCTTTTTGAAGGGAATTCGGAGGAAAATTGAGTGCTCTCCAATAAATACTGAAAAGATTTTTTTTGTATTTTTATTCGTCTTGCATGTTTTTTTTTTGCTATTACGATAAGGGATTTCATGAGTCAAATTACTAAATGAATGTAGATAGCTTGTATTATCATAGCTAATTAAAATTATCAAAGTTATAATGTACACTTGCCAAAGTCAAACAATAAACTTTAATCTTTGCAAGCTTGCGAATGAAATTTCATTACGAGTATCGTCTTGCAGCCTAGAAACTTTAATTGCATTGTTATTATTATTCAGATTATTATGAATAATTAAGCGTTAACAGTCTAGTGGTTCTATGGGCCGCTCTGTTAACTAAAAATTATGGGTTCTATCTTCACCCTAGCCTTCAAATATTAACGTGAATTATCTCCTATCGCAAACATTTAGCAACTGAACAAAAATAGTATGAGAAAAATTAAAAGTGGTACCCGCGTGATCGAACGCACGCCTTGCAATCAAAGTCTGCAGGTTCAAACCCCGGCTCGCACCTCTGGGATTTATGTGCGAATCTCATTTTCAATGAAACGGTGAAGGAAAAAATCATGCGGAAACCTGCACGTCTGAGGGATCTTGACTAGTTCTCGATAGATGTGTGAAGTCTGCCAACCAGCACTGGGCCAGCGTGACGGACTATTGCCTGAATTCCCCTCACGTTGAGGGGAAGACGGTGCCCAGCAGTAGGACGTTAAAAGGGCTGTAGTGATTGTAAATAGTAGTAGTAGTAAGAAAAATTTGCTCTTTTAAAAAAATCTAGTAATGTGAGATTGTTACTTTACAAGTTGTCCAGGCAAGTATTCTCATGCGGTAATTTGTCGCCCCAGTGTGCGTGTAACTGCTTAAAGGAGACAAGATAATATAGATTATTTTCTTTCCCAGGCAAACTCGGTCCGGGCTACGAAACCCCTCTGGACGCGTTTCGTAATGGACCTAGAGAGGACATTTTGTACGTTGTGACAGTCCAACCGAACCCCGACAAGCAGGACTACTTAGCCACCGTTGACGTGGACCCGATGTCACCTACTTACTGTCAGGTATGTATTTGAAGGGTCGGCCGCCATATTTGTCACTTTCAATACTAACTTCTATTTATAATGTGTATTTATTTCATTGTATGTTGCTATTAATTTCTCGATACAGAAAGAATACCCGCTAATCACAGATGCAGCCATGCCTCATCTTTTTACATTAAATTTAATAACTTTATTCATTTCGTAAAAAAATAAGAATTTGCTCTGTTAATACACTCTGAGATTAAAAAGATTTTTTTTTCTTAATAGATAAAAACGCAGTATAGTATTAACAAAGAACTATGAAACGTATGGTTTTGAATCACACGTAGGTTAAGATTCCAAAAAAAAATTAGAGAAATCTGTTCCTACAGTTTTAATTTATTCCCCACGTATTTGCGTAAAATTGACAGCATAAATTAATATGCCCATTTTAGGTCCTGAAAATGTATTAAGTTATTTTCAGTGTCTACAACAAAATTATATAACTTATTTACGCAGATAAAATACTTGTCTTTGACCTCAAAAGTAATAACCTACCTTCAGTATTAATTTCAACAGATGCAAACACTCCCTCGTAAAAGATATTTATCCGAGAAGAAAAAGCAATTACGCACTACCGTATTAGCGGAATAAAACCTTACGCGTCGCCATTTTGTCCGGCTACGCCGCGTTGAGGCAATAACCTGCCGGTAATCCGGCAGGATTTCAGGGTTCAGCTAGGAAGTATTATTGTGTACTTTGCCATTGCAATAGCAGTCTGGGAGCAAATTAACAAGCGGAATGCAATATATCGCTGCCCGGATTTGTTATCCGGATTAGCGGACGTGATTCGTTTTATACGCAGTCTTTAAGTATCCTTTTAACAATGTTGTTACGTCAACAAAGATTTACTTATATGATTTGTGCCTTGAGAACTATCTTTCTTTGTGTTATGCTATCGTAAGCGAGTCCCGTTATACGTTATTAATAATTACGAAAAACAGGTGTGTTTTCTCTGTAACTTTATTCGCTACTTCATAACATGCAACTCACGAACTAAGCCTTTAAATAGCTTGAATCGCAGTGCTTGCAAAGCATACACGGTCTTCTGTCAAAAGTGTAGCTTTTGTAATATTTTGATACCACGAAATTATATTGCCCGTCCCACAAGATATTGGTTATCAATGTTCAGCCAAGAATGACGTGTTAAACAGTTTACGTCGGTAATATTAATTTTACTATCTAGCGCTATTTCTTCGGTTGGTAATATTCAGAATGTTTGACATGCAAATTTCTCTAGCATTGTGTAGTGATTTAAAGTTTTAAAGAGTTACAATGTTTTGCTTCCTTTATAAGAAAAGACTTGAACAACTTAAAGGTCCAAGTCACGATTCAATTACCGTCATTTTAGCACTTTTTTATCGTGCCCTACTATTCTTCCTTCGTGCTTCATAAGTCAACTATTTGATAGTAAAAACGACGTTAAGACAGTTTTATCGCGTCTTGTTGTCTTTTATGTTCGGAACTTTTTTCGCTTTCTTACAAGTTGCTGCAAATTCACTTTATAGTCTTCGTTTTATTATTCCCTTTCATAGCTAGGTCATGCTAAAGGCTTCTTTGAGACAAAAATATGTTAATTCTGTTTACATCGAAGAGTGATTTTAGCATTCCATTACACGTATTGGATATGTGACGCTTGCCTCTGATGTTATCTCATCCCTTGTCAAATCCACTTGGATTAATGGCAGAGCAACCTTGAAGTAACATAACTAACCCTAAATGACATTGAGCACTTAAGGCAACCAGGTCAATAGCATATTACCCTCCAATTCAGATTATTTGTTAATTTAAACTGTTGTTTATTTATAACATACTTTATTACCATTACATAAACTATTTTACCTTCCAAACTCTTTTCAAAATATTTTATTGTACAAAGGTTAGTTACTTATTTAATTAAATATTTTTTTTTTCTGGATACGACTGATTACCAATATTTCGTTTAAGCCATTACATTTAAATTACCAACCCTACGTCTTTTCTAGCCTTTAATAAAACTGACCTAAAGCTAGAATTATCAGGTTGCTTTCAGGTCAAAGTTTCTGACTACCTATGCATTATCACAACCCAAAGTTGTAGAAATTTCAGTCCATCTACAAAGCACCTACAAATCATTTGTAAATTGATTATAAAGTAGGTCTAGGAATTTTACAGATTTGGGGGCTGGTATATTAAAGTCAATGGTTAAGTGCTATTTGTTGTCAGGTTATTCACCGGACGTACACCGGAAGTACGGACGACGAGATCCACCATAGCGGGTGGAACGTGTGCTCCAGTTGCCATGGCAACGCAACGTTGAAGCGAGACCTTCTGATATTGCCTGCTTTGAAGTCCTGTAACGTTTTCGTTGTCGATGTAGGCACTGATCCGCGGAAACCGGTGTTACATAAAGTAAGTACATGTTATAAAATTGTCTCGGCCCATTAGCTTCCATGATACCAGAAATAGACATACATGAAGGAATAAAACTAATAAAACGCCGTTTTTCCGTTATTGCTTTTTAGGTTCTTTTAGCAGTGGTAGCCTCGCGGGCAAGAACGCCCGCCTTGAACGTAAGGGGTGCAAGTTCAAATCCCAGGCCCGCACCTCTGAGATAATTTTCATGTGCGAATGTCATTTTCAACCACATGATTACTACTTGCTGAACGGTGAAGGAAAACATCGTGAGGAAACCTGCACGTCTATAGAAAGGCGTGTGAAGTTCACCAACCAGCACTGGGCCAGCGTGGTGGATTATGGCCCAAATTTCCCTCGTATTGAGGGGGAATGTGCCCGATATAATGGCAATCGGTTCGCCCCCTATTACATTGGGACCAAAATACATCGGCGAAGTGTGGGCGCACTACAGTGCACCTCTGCCTACCCCTTCGGGGAATACAGGCGTGATGATGTATTTTATTTATGATCCTTTTTAGGTAAGGAACCCAAAAAAAATCACTAAAGCTTAAATTTTTTACTGAGTGAAACGTATTGCCAATTACTTGTTCTGCGGCCGGCAGTCGTAAACCAGATATTCACGTCAACAAGCAAAACTTTTTTAATTCTTAACATTTTATGTTTCCGAATTTCACGATCCTCAACTTTATGACGGGGGGTGTAAAAACTAAAACAAATGTGTATTCGGGCAAAGTTAAATGTTTTGGGGTGCATACAGATGTGAAGGTATATACTGTCGGCTATAAATAATGGTTAGTGGGAAAAAATAATAGTTTCTGTGTGTTTTCGAGTGATAATAAAATGAATTATGGATCGGCTTATAGGGAATGAAATGTGGTGTCATTCGATTTACGATAGCTGTAATATTTTGAGAAATATATCCACGTAGAAGCTAATGCCAATGGCTTAACATTTAAAAAACCATAAAGCCTCCTTTATTTTACTTTTTGGATACCATAACCGTAAACTTATATATACAGAATATATCCGAAGTCTGAAATATTACTTGACCGTTTGCGCGAGTATCGGGTATACAAACGAACGGTATACTAATTTGAACGAGGTTCGAACATGATTTTTCAAGTTTTTGATTGTTGCCTCTTTTACAATCTTGCTATATCTCGAGTTGTTTGTAAAACTATCAAATTTATATAAACTGACAAATTTTTTTTTAAGGTTATTAGCAGCCATCCCTCTTAAGATGTAGTTCCCAGTGTTATGGAACACGATACCTGTGACAAATATTCAGACCACTGTAACTCAGAAACTATGATAGTTACGTATAATCTGCTTTCTCTATGAATCTATATATTAGCTAACAAATATGTACCTAAAGTATTACTTCGGACTTCTGATACACTCTGTATATTGCAAATACATTAGTATAAGTTGGTTTATATATAAATAAATAAAGTTTACGGGGATTGCTTCGCGGTGACTCATGTCTCTAAAGACACCTACCTCTAATGGTAGATACTTTGTTTTTATTCCTCCAGCCAGATGTACAGGCTGAAAATAAACGTCAGCTGTACTTTTCTCCTGAAGGTCACCATAATAACGTCACGTAGACAAAGCGAAGTCGCAATAAGAGCTATCTCTCATACAAATGGCCCGCATTAAGAAAGTTTAAACGAATTTTCATTAAAAGTTTACGATTATCAACACGATTATTTCAATTTATTAAATTGTTTTTAACGCTTTGTAAGATAGTAAAATTATGGACATAATCGTTGTTAGGTACTTATAAAATAAAGCCCTCGCCACACTGGGGCGTCGAAATGTGCACGTCGATTTTTTTTGTCCACACCAAACCGAACTATATGACCCTTGTAGAGAAATTTCATTGTACAATGCAAGTACATTGACAGCGCGAACGAATTTTGACGAAAGTACGCGTGGCTTTTAACACATAAATTTAATCTTTATGTATATTAGCACAGAATTCGTTTTGGTGCTAGCAAACATTTCGACGCGCGACTTTTCACGCTTCAGTGAGCCAGGGACTTTAATCTCTTAAAGAACATAAATTATTGTTTACTCCAATTTAAATGCTTACGTAATTTAAGCTTTTGTTAAATTAGATAGAGTAAGGCTAGGCGGGCACTAGGCAGACACTAGGCAGACGCGCGCAGCCCGACGAACATATGACGTTGTATGGGAGCCCGCGCACTAGGCACCCACGAAATCTCGGCGATCTCGGCTGCGGCAGCCAATAAAACGCGCCTGTTTGAACGGCAGCCAGCTGGCTGCGCGCAGCCATAGCGTGTGTAGGTGAATGTATGTGACTGCCATCAGTCTCCGGGCACTAGTTGTAGGAGCCAGACGTATTTTGGGTTCAAACTTAAAAAAAAAAGACTTTCTATACAGAGGACCTTGAATAGTCGTGGATTGGCTGCTATAACTGACTGCGCAAATATTCTGGCTGCCGCAGCCTGGCTGCCGCAGCCTGGCTGCGCAGCCATAGCTGCCTAGTGCGCGCCTAGCCTAAGGCTATTATGCACATTGTGAGGAGCCCAATTCTCGCATGATCGACATTATGTCTAATTCGACATATGTCGAAAAAATTACGGCAAATTGGACGCACTTTTTCGTTTTGTTTCGACTACTACTACAGCCCTTTTAACGTCCCACTACTGGGTACGGGCCTCCCCTCAATGCGAGGGGGAGGTCCGTGCCCAGCAGTGGGAGAGGGAGGGGGAGGTCGGGTCCACCACGCTGGCCCAGTGCGGGTTGGCAGACTTCACACATCTATCGAAGACAAGCCAAGTTCCCTCAGACGTGCAGGTTTCCTCACGATGTTTTCCTTCATTGTTTCATAGCAAATGATACTCTCGGATAAAAATGAGATTCGCACATAAATCCCAGAGGTGTGATTCGTGGTTTGAAACTGCACACTTCGATTGTAAGGCGTGCGTTCGACGACTCGGCTACCACTGCTGCTTTGTTTCGACAATATGTGAGATAATGTCCCGAAGTTCGGTTACCCTTTAATTATGGTTGTAATGGGAACAGTTGCAGAATACTTTGTTTGGAAGCGCTTGTTAAGCCAGTAATAATCGGGCAACCGTGTGAATAAAGGCTCACTCTCAAAACCATTATCACCGCAATTATTAGTTTAAATTAAAATAATTATGAATATTTAATGTGCAAATTAATGTCTACATTATCTATGAAAATGTTTTCTCTGAATATCCTAATAATAATTGATATTAAGCAGAGAAAGATATAGAAAGCAAGTATCTTGATCTGGCTCACGAGGTTGTCGACATGTGGGACATTGATGCGGCAAGCATTGTACCGATAGTCGTTTCCGCCCATGGCTTATTAGCCAAGAGCCTCGACAAACACCTAAAGAGGCTCGCGTTAGGCAGCTGGATCAAGGGACAGATTCAGAAGGCAGTACTTCTGGAGACGGCGCGCATTGTGAGGAAGTTCCTCTCTCTGAAGCCCTAACCACTGGTAACTAGGACCCTGTTCCAGATGCCGGTGGGGAACTGTTTTATATTTTTAAATGTATTTTTTATATATATATTTAAAAATGTAATTTATACGAAAGATAAGAAATAAAGGAGATTGATATTATATTGTAAAACTTAGATATTTTTAAAATTGATTTATTTACAATGGATTTAAAAAGCGGTAGTAGCCTCGTCGGCCTTGAACGAAAGGGGTGCAAGTTCAAATTCCGGGCACCACTTGCTGAACGGTGAAAGAAAACATCGTTAGGAAACCTGCACGTCTATAGAAACGCGTGTGAAGTTCACTAACCCGTACTGGGCCAGCGTGTTGGACTATGGCCTAAAATCTCCCTCGTATTGAGAGAGAGTGTGCCCGGTATAATGCTAATAGGCTCGCCCCTATTACATTGGGACCCAAATACATCGGCGAAGTGTGGGCGCACTGCAGTGTATCTCTTACACGGCTTCGGGGAATACAGGCGTGATTATATACATATATATTTTTAATTTATTTTAATTTTTTTTCTGCATACTGTCAATGCACAAATGGTACAGTTGTAAAAGGAGATCATTAAAATAACAATTAGTTTCACATTTCTATGTGAATAAAATTAAATAGAGTCTCTATTCAGTAAGTTTATTCAATACCATTGGGTATTGAATAAACTGCGAATCACTATGGATGCCAATAAATTACTCACAGTACAATGCTCAAAAGCCGTTTCCAAGACGTTTGAAGTATCCAGGACACCTCTCAAAAAGCTATCTAGGACGTGTCGATAAGGGCACGCTCAAAGCTACCCACCCCATTCAGTATCCGCCTTCCAACTTCCAACATTCCAAATCGTGCCAGACAGTTACCAAACTCGTTATATTGGCCGTTAGACCTTCAGCTCATTCACACGTGGTACTTCATGCGAAACCCGAATTCACGAACTTTTATCACTTCTTTGTAACACCAAACCTACGATCCGTTGAAAAGGACAAAGTTGAATAGTACACGACTACCAATTGACTCTTAGGGACTAACAATATTGAATGAGGGAAAGGCTTTCACACAAAAGGCCCAAGGTGTCGCACCTAAAAGGTTCATTCCAAGAAAACCAACTTAAATGTAAATCCATACTATCGGGAAAACAGTTTAAGAGCCTATTCTTTACCCCTCATAGAGGGTTCATAGCGAAAATCTCATTACCAGGTAATTGACGGGTCCGAGATGAGGTCGTTCAACTGCAGTTTCCCGCACACGACGCACTGCCTCGCGACCGGCGAAATCATGATTTCCACGATGGGTGATAAAGACGAAAACGGAAAGGGGGATTTTGTGCTCATCGATTCCAAGACTTTGAAAGTGACAGGTGAATTGTGAAGTCTTTCTCACACTGGGGCGGCGAAAGCCAATCGACATATATTTTGTCAATATCAAAACGAACTCTGCGTCAATAAACATAAAGATTAATTTAATTTCTGTGGTAAAAGCCTTGGCCCACGCTTCAAACTTCCCTCGCTCTGTCAATGTTAATTCCTTTACTAAAACCTTTTACTATGAATGAATACAGTTCATTTTGGTATTGGTAAAAAATTGTACATGATTTTGACGCCCCAGTGTGCTGGGTGTTTGAACGTGCCTTTACACAGATTTGACGGAGGGGTTCGTAATGGGCGCGATATCGAAAGGAAAATACAAAATCTATCTTTTTTAGGGACGTGGACAAAAGGGAAGGTGGCCAAATTCGGTTACGATTTTTGGTATCAGCCGTACCATGATGTGATGTTCTCTTCGGAATGGGGTTCGCCCAAATATTTTAAGACGTGAGTGAAATTGGAAAAAATATGTTTAAAATAGTCAAACTTGTAAGTTCAAATTCATTTATGAAATAAGTTTGGGAGCTATTTTGGTCTTTAAGAGCACAGATTGTATTTTATTGTCAAAGTTACCTTTGTATCAAAATTTTATAAAGGTTTCCTCAGCTAGCATTTTAATATCTGCTTTTAATAAATATATTTCTTACTACCTTGTGCAACTTGTTAAAAAACCTCCCCTGTTAAGTCCTGCTGTAAGCAGGTACTAAAAGAAATTAATTAGCTTTTGAAATTTAATTGCTGGAGTTTATAGCGTCTGGAAGCTTAGAATCCTGTACACAGCTGAAATTTAAATTTACCTAGGTATTCCACGTTTTTTATTGAAGTCAATTTTCAGTTTACTACGTTAATTGGGCAAAAGAAAAAATAAATATGACTATGGTTAAACAAACGTATCCGTTGTTACAATGGTTTGATACCTTGGTGTGATTTACTTTTATCTGTAGAATTCTCTATTTATACGAGTAACAAAGCCAATTTAGGATGAATCCAACATTTTATCACGTCCCCAGTGGTTTCCACCCAGAGGACATTCCGAACAAAAGCCGATACGGCACCTCGTTGAATATTTATAAATGGTCAACGCACGAGCTACAGCAAGTCATAGATTTGGGGCCAGAAGGCTGCGCGCCCCTCGAGATCAGATTTCTCCATGATCCCAAAGCCTCGCAGGGATTTGTCGGATGCGGGGTGAACGCCAACGTTTACAGGTACGAGATTTGTAAGGATTTTAGCTATAGTTACAATCTTGGAATCTCTGCTTTTAGTAAATCCATTAAGTACATATACCAAAAGTTTATTAAACACTTTTGGAATATCCGAATTATATTCAGAGACAAAATTCTTACTATGCAGCAGTTAAGTAGTTACATTAAATTTTTTGAGAAAAATTTGATAACTAGTGATATCCTCTTATTAACGTTATCCAGGTTTTATAAAGCATCCGACGGAACGTGGAAAGTCCACAAAGTCATCGACATACCAGCAAAAACTGTTTCCAAAGACGGCGTACAGTCTCAGCTTAATGGTAACTTTACTGTTTCTGTTTTTATTTTGCTTGGTTTAACCAACGTTAACTTTTTCTTTAGCGGCAGTTCTGCTTCGGCTCATATTGGGTATTACGGTATTACGCAATAAGAAAAGGATTTCACGGGGAACTGTTACACGTATCCTTACTTGCCAATACAGAAAAAATCTGTCTATATTTTGTTATTGTACTTTTGGAATTAATTACAGTATGACACTAAACAGCTTTTGAGGAATTTTGATTCACAACATACAAATTATAAAGTGAGATTTTGGTCTTCAGCTTATAAAGTATTTTTTATTCCCATATCAACTTTGTTTCAGGTTTACTGACCGACATTCTCATATCTTTGGATGACAAATATATGTACCTTTCGTGCTGGTTGCATGGCGATGTTAGACAATATGATATATCGGACCCAGAGCATCCCAAATTAACCGGAAAAGTGCATCTCGGCGGGCAAATCCTATCTGAGAACCTCCAAGTTGTGGAGGACAAAGAGTTAAAGGCAATATTTCTTTCCCAGTATGAAATTAACGCTTCATGACTTCACACAATTACATTAATGCCGTGTCATTCTTTTCATTTAGACTTTTTGCACCGCTGTGTTTGCTAAATTACTTTCCAACGTGTTCCACCATTCGCGCAATATTTCACTGTCTTCGACATTTTACTTTCGTTAATATCTGTTTGGTTTGCTACATTGTTATAATGCTTCATACCTTTTAGTTTAACTTTTTTATCATCAATTGTATAATTGTTTACCCTTTTCGGAATGATTCAATATTTACTCAAATAGAGTGAACTTTATCGTTGAAAACACAGTACTATATTTGACTAAATTGACGATGCGTATAGTCGATCATTTATAAAATGTCATGTACGTCACCGGAAATATAGTTCACATTCCAATGTATTGTTATGACCTAAAAGTGTGACTTTAAAGGATTTTTAGTAAAAAGACTTAAAATGCAAGATACTATTTGATTTCTCAGGAACCACCTAAACCTGTAACATTGAGAGGAAAAAGGCTACAAGGTGCACCCCAAATGTTGCAACTGTCTCTGGATGGGAAGCGGCTGTACGTGTCATCCTCCCTATTCTCCCCCTGGGATAAACAGTTCTACAATAAAATGGTTCAAGAGGTGAGAATAGTATTTTCAGGATCATAAAGAGCTTTATTCTAAGTAAAGCCGCTGGCGCTCATTCCCGGCACGTAAGTGCTTATATTTAGCCTTATTCTATTTACTTTTAGCAAGTATTTGCTGAGTAAAAGGTAGTTTCCATTGCGAGATTTTGTACTTACGTTCGTATACTTAACTATACCTAATCTTGGGGCGTATGCCGCGGTCAAGTCATATGCTCATAGAGCAGGTAATTTTTCAGTGTGTTTTATAGCCTTTGTTTTTTTTTATTTAACAATTTGTATATGTGATATGAATAGGGCAGGTGGAGTGTATTGAACTCAATATTCAACTCCCCCTATACTTATAGATATCTAAAACCAATGGTTTGTAATTCATATAAGTTTAGGGCAATATCACTCTGTTATTTCTATATTGAAGTACGCATAACGCCGTTAACTGGGGCGAGCAAATTTAATTGAAAATGTGTTGTGTTAGGATATACATAAAGATTTAACTTCTGTAGCAAAAGCCAAGCGACTAAATTCGGACGCGTCATCGATGACATTTCTTTGAAAAATGTGCATCTGAGTTAATTACTGTTTGTTTTAGTCATACCTACTGACAAAAATGTCTGTGTTACGTTAAAAATGACAATGTTACGCGCATGTAGAGCAGGGTTGAATATTAAACTGAAACTAAACATTGGTAACTTTATTAAACAATACACTTCCAATAATGTTACAGCCATAGACAAAACATTTTATTGGGATACGTCCACTTTCCCTGCTCCACGGACCGCAATAAACAACCCTTGTCTCGTATATCAAAACCTTCGACCCCTCGTCTTATTTATTTTCTCGTTCTTCATATATAAAACTAGCTGTGTCCGCGCGACTTCGCCTGCGCAAAATTTAGGTACCCTAATACTAATTACTTTTCCAAAATTAAAGTAGCCCAAGTTACTTCTTATAACATTAGCTATTTGCCAGTGAAAATCCCATCCAAATTGGGTCAACCGTTTGGGAGATTACCCGGAAAAATGGGTTTTATGTCCATCCTCTGAACCCTAAAGCGTTTTTCTTATTTTTATATAATTGGTTTATAATTTTGTAAATCATCAATAGTTTTCGCAGCTAACGCCAAATAATGACATTTTTAAGCAACATTTTGACACCTTGTGTTACATTATTGCTGTTTTAGTAGGGATAACGATTTGTTTTATAAATAATATATAGCATATTTTCATTCCGAATAATGTAGCTGTCTATACGTGGAAGAATTTTTTAAATCAGTTTAGTAGTTTTCGACTGAATCCATTACAAACAAACAATTTAATCTTCCTCTTTATATAATAGTATAGAAGATAAAGTTATTTTCTAAGGCAGAGTGTGGGACCTACATCACCTGGGCATCATGAATAATGCATGAAGCCACCTCGCATATTTTGTCATACAAATAACTGTCAACCGGTGTAATTTTAAACCAGGTTTCACTGGAATTTTCCTTTTTTGTATGTAATAATATTACCATGAAGCAGGCACGGGTAACATTTTACAAGATAAACATTATTTTCGGCTTAAATAGGTAAAGGGAAATATTTTTTTACCACATATAATGTGTTCACGTAAATGTTTGCATGTTATTAAGGATGAGATTACCAAATGGAATATTTTTGATGTTTAGCAGATTTTGCCTTTGATCTTTTTCAGGGTTCCGTACCCAAATGGTAAAACGGGTACCCTATTACTAAGACTTCGCTGTCCGTCTGTCCGTCCATTCGTCCGTCCGTCCGTCTGTCACCAGGCTGTATCTCATAAACCGTGATAGATAGAGAGTTGAAATTTTTACAGATGATGTATTTCTGTTGCCGCTATAAGAACAAATACAAAAAAATAGAATAAAATAAAGATTTAAGGGGGCTCCCATACAACAAACGTGATTTTTTTGCCGTTTTTATAGATAATGGTACGGAACCCTTCGTGCGCGAGTCTGACTCGCACTTGGCTGGTTTTATAGATATTTAGGATTAATAGTAATGTGAACAAAAAGTATGTGTGCCTTGAAGATATTGGGTAGAGTTTTCGATCTTCAGATAAACTGACTGTGTATTTTACATAGAAATGCTTTTAGAACATTTTTTTATTTGCCAGTTAGTCTTTATTAGACAAATACTTCGACTGAAAAGTATTAAATTGCCAGTTTCATGACCAGATAACTTTAATCGTTTGGCAGTTATTAGACTGTGGGAATTGAACCAGGAAGCTTGTGGTAACGCAACGTGTCTAACCACTAGGCTATTGAAGTTTTATCTTTAAATTGCTATAATGTATACACGTGTAAAGTATAATCCCATCAAAAACATAAATGTAAACATCTGTTTAGCCAATGATATATGCCTTGGTTGTCCACTTCAACGACAAAAGATGTGAGATCTAAACGGGCGCCAATTTCAGTGGTAGGTAGAACTAGCCAAGTAAGGCCTTAGGCCAATATATTATCCTAAGTTTTAATAAGAAATTATACTTTAAGTTGTTATGAAATATTTGATGTTGCTATAAATAAATTTTAGGACTGACCACTGAAATTGGCGCCCGTTTAGATCTCACATATTTTGTCGTTTAAGTGGACAACCAAGGCATATATCGTTGGCTAAACAGATGTTTACATTTATGTTTTTGATGGGATATCATTACTTTTTGTACAGAAATAATTAGTAGGTACTTATTCATAATAAAATTAATACCAAAGGGTGGTTTTCCACTCATTATATATTCACGTGAAGACCTTAATAATGTTAGAATGACCGTCGTTAGGGACTTATAAGCAGCACATAATATAACTAACATAACTCAAATAGTTGGTATTAAAAATAAAATATTCTTCAATCATGAAACAATAAACTTATAAGGTAAATCTTATTTTTTAGTATGTTAGAATGATCATTCAATATTTTATAATTAACTTTAAACATACAACCTGCATAAAAAAATACATTTATTGTGGTAGGATACGAACGTCGGACCCTGACGATTTGTCCAACCGCATAGCCCACTAGACTACGCTAATAATAATAATAAAACAAGGTGCGAGCCTACAACGGCTGGGTCATGCCAGTCTTGATGTACTCTTTTGGCATACTCAAGTGGACTCAGACCGAATTGGACACCCTGGATAGAACAGTCCGTACTACGCTCACTTCATACCGCATGCATCACCCACGCTCATCGGTAATGAGACTATATATCCCTCGGGAATGTGGAGGTCGTGGCTTTTTAAACGTCAAGACTTTGCATAACCGGGAGATATGTAGCCTCAGGGAATATTTTCTCCGTGCCGATGGGGAAATGCATGTGGATGTAGTGGCAGTAGATAATGGACTCACCCCTCTATCTTTGGCAAAAGAGAACTGGCGCAAACCTGTAGTACTGACAACGGATGATCGTAGGTTGGTATGGCAGGGCAAGGAGCTACACGGAAGGTACTATCGGGCCCTTCATGGGCCCGATGTAGATCTTGCGGCCTCCGTGGCCTGGCTACGATTCGGCGACCTCTTTGGGGAAACCGAAGGTTTTGTCTGTGCAATTATGGACGAAGTTGTGATGACGAACAACTACCGGAAATATATTCTTCGGGATGGCACCATCGACATTTGTCGGGCATGTCATCGCCCTGGAGAATCCCTGAGGCATATCATCTCCGGTTGTTCGCGTCTCGCAAATGGTCAATATTTACACAGACACAACCAAGTAGCCAGGATTATCCACCAGCAACTTGCCCTGAAATATCGCCTTGTGACATCCGAGGTACCGTACTACAGGTATGAACCACAACCAGTTCTCGAAGAAGGTCATATCTCATTGTATTGGGACCGATCTATCATCACAGACAGGACTATTGTAGCCAATAAGCCTGATATTGTGCTGATAGATCGCCAAGAGCGCCGTGCAATTATTGTCGATATCACTGTCCCCCATGACGAGAATCTCGTGAAGGCCGAGAAAGATAAAGAAAGCAAGTATCTTGATCTGGCTCACGAGGTTGTCGACATGTGGGACATTGATGCGGCAATCATTGTACCGATAGTCGTTTCCGCCCATGGCTTATTAGCCAAGAGCCTCGACAAACACCTAAAGAGGCTCGCGTTAGGCGGCTGGATCAAGGGACAGATTCAGAAGGCGGTACTTCTGGAGACGGCGCGCATTGTGAGGAAGTTCCTCTTTCTGGAGCCCTAACCACTGGTAACTAGGACCCTGTTCCAGATGCCGGTGGGGAACTGTTTTTTATATTTTTAAATGTATTTTTTATATATATATTTAAAAATGTAATTTATAAGAAAGATAAGAAATAAAGGAATAATAAATAATAATAATAATAAAGCCTTTTATTCAGACCAACTTAGTCTCTATTTAACAAAGTATTAAGAACTTAAATCTATGAGTTTGATTATATAAAAAATATTTTTTTATTAAACTAATCTTAATCTATTCTATTCTAATACTTAATTAATTTTTGTAGGTCTGTTTGCCAGTCGGCAAAGGCCTCCTCCAACCTTTTCCATTCCTGTCTCTCTTGGGCAACTCTGTTCCATGTTACTCCTGCTACTTGTCTGATGTCATCATCCCATCTTTTCTGTGGTCTGCCCCTTTTCCTTTTCCCTTCTCTAGGGTACCATTGTGTCACAATTTTGCTCCATTTCTCTTGACCTCTTATCATTTGCCCTGCCCATTGCCATTTGAGTCTTCTGATTTTGGATGTTATGTCTATGACCTTCGTCTTTTTTCTGATAACAAGGTTTTTTATTCGGTCCGACCTTTTCACATTCAGCATACTTCTTTCCATTGCATGTTGGCAGATTTCCAGTTTTCTCGCTGTATTTTGTGTTAAAGCCCATGTTTGGCTGCCGTACATTAAAACAGGTAGTACGCAGGTGTTAAAAAGTTTTTTCTTTACATTAATGTGAAGAGTTTTATCTTTCATGGCCTCTCTCAGGCTCCAGTATCTCTTCCAGCCATTTGTTACTCTTCTCTCAACTTCTTTGCGTATAGGATCCTCTTGTGTTATTAGCTGTCCCAGATAGATGTATTCTTCGGTGTAGTCGATTTGGTTATTTCCTAGATGTATGGTGGTTTTCCTCCCGTTTGTCATAACCTTTGTTTTCTCGGGGTTCAACTTAAAACCTATCTTCTCACTTTCTTCCGCTAGTTCATCTATCATTTGTTGTATGTTTTCCGGTGTTTCAGCAAATAACACTATATCGTCTGCGAACCTCAAGTGTGTTAGGGAGGCTCCGTCAACATTGATTCCGTGGTTTTCCCAGTTAAGACCCCTAAAGATGGTTTCGAGAACCGCTGAGAATAATTTTGGAGATAAAGGGTCTCCTTGTCTGACACCCTTTTCTACTCTAAATGGTTTTCCTTTCTTTTCTAGTTGGATTCTTGCGGTACTATGACTATATACATTTTTTATTAAGCGGATATATTTTTGTTCGATTCCTTGTTCCTTTAGGGACTTCCATATCTTTTCGTGGTACAAGGAGTCGAATGCTTTGGTATAATCGATGAAAGCAATGTAGTACTCGCGTTGGTATGCTTTATACTTGTCTAAGACCTGGCGGACAACATGAATGTGATCGATTACCGAGTAGCCTTTCCGAAAACCCGCTTGTTCGATGGGTTGATGTTCGTCTAGTGCTTTTTCTATCCGTTTTAGAATTATCTTTGCAAATATCTTATAGATGTTTGACATGAGACTGATTGGACGGTAGTTTCCGATGTCGTGTTTGTCTCCCTTTTTATAAAGAAGGATAATGTTCGATTCTGTCCACTGCTGTGGGATAATTTCTGTGTCTATGATATCTTCAAACATATCCGTGAGGATCGGTGTGATTGTCTGCTTGTTTTGTATTAAGATCTCGTTGCTTATACCATCGGGTCCTGGTGCTTTGTCTTTCCGTTGTGTTTCTATTGCTTTCTCTATTTCTACGTGAAGGATTTTGGGGATATCTGAGGTCTCTGCTAAATTTATTTCTTCCCGCGAGGTGTTGTTGTATTCATACAGTTCTTTGTAATAGGATGTTGCAGTTTCCAATATGTCTTTTCTGTCGTGGTTCCATTTTCCTCTATTGTTTTTCATTTTTACTACCCAGTCTATAGATTTCGTTAGTTCCTTGTATGCTTTTTTAACACCACCTGTTTTTATGATGTGTTTTTCAATAATCTCCATTCTATTTCTGTTCCTATCTATTCTTATGCTCTTTTTTATTTCTTTATTAATTTCTGTAAGATGTTTTCTTCTGTCCTTTGCGTCTCTTGTGTTAATTAAGTGGCTCCTTTGTTCTAACAATTTTATAGTGGTAGTTGTAAGGCATTGCTTGTGTTCCTTACTGGTATTTGCGGCGAGTTTTGTTTCGGTTTTGATAATATTCTCTATCCAGTTGTATTTTTCCTGTATGTTTAGGTTCTTTGTGTTTTCTTTAAAGTTTGTGAATTTGTCTGTCAGGCTGACTGTTAATTGCTCCATTTGGTGATTACCGAGCTTTACATTAACTAGTTCTTGTCTTGGTCTAGGTTTCTTTGGTTGTTTTGTTTTTAATTCTGCCCTGATCAGCCTATGATTGGTGTTGAAGTTGAATTGGTTGATGACGTTGAAGTTGCTGAAGTAATTGTTTTTGTTGGTCATGAAGAAATCAATTTCATTTTTTGTGTTCCCGTCTGGTGAGATCCAAGTCCACATTCTTTTTTTATTTTTTCTATATATTGTATTTAAAATAGTAAGGTTGTTTTCTAGTGTGAAGTTCATAATTTTTTCTCCGTTCCTACTTCTGGTTTTGTTACAATATGTGAATGGTCCTATAGTGTTTTCTCCAGGTCGCTTGTCTCCAATTTTGCCATTAAAGTCTCCCATTATTATTAAGTTTTTATGAGCGTGATCTCGGATGACTTTATTTAATTCAAGATAAAATGTATCTATTGTTTCTAGGTCTGACTGCTCTGTAGGTGAGTACACTTGTATAATAGACTATGAGTCTTGGTATCCTGGTAGCTTTAAATTCATCATTGCTGTGCGCTCCGAAATGCCTATAAATTCTTCTATACAGTCTGTCAGGTGTTTCTTTACAATAAAGCCAACCCCATGGTGGCCAGGAGTGGTCCCTATATGGTATAATAAGAAATCCTGGTACGAAATAATTCTTTCTCCTAATCGTCTCACTTCGCTGAGGCCAACAATGTCCCATTTGATATGTTCTAGCGCGTATGTTAATTCTGTTAAGTTTTCTTCATTTTTCAGAGTAAGGGTATTTAGTGCAGCGATATAGATTTTTTCTTTTCTTTTTTGGAATGTTGGAGGGTTGTGGTCTTCGTCCCCCACGAGGACCAGTCGGATTGGGGGAGATTGTGTTTTTACGTTTTGTTGTTTTTCGTAGTTTGTTTGGATTTCCGGTGCTCCGAATGTTAGTTGCTATTGGTTCTTGCGTGCGGAAATATTGGTTATAGAGTTTGATTTGGTTCTCATTGCATCGAATGCGTTTGTTCTGTTGTTTTTGAGAGAGCTCAGCGTTTGTTGTTTTTTAGGCTGAGTTTTTGACGGTGACTGTGGTGAGGTAGTTTGTTCCCTTTTCCTTTTATCATTATTGGTGTTAGGTTCTTTGATTATCATTTTATCATATTTGAGAAAAGCTATGTTTCCTTTTTTTCTCTCTTCCAGTAATTGCGGTTTCCTTTTCTCTAATACTTCTTTCAAATAATCCTCCGATACATAAATTCCGTTTAGTTTCTTTTTGTTCTTCGTAATTTCGTTCTTCTTCCATTCGCTTAAAAGGGAACATAGTACAGGTCTCGGTTTGTTCTCGGCTTTTGGTTTCCCTAGGCGGTATAATTTGTTTATTTCGTTTTCTTCTAGCTTGATGTTTAAGTCTCTTTTGAAGTTCTCCTTTATATTCTGGAAAAGCTCAGCTGTTGAGTTTTCGCCCTCTTCTAGTCCATAGATAATTAGGTTATTACCTTTCTTTTCCCTTTTTAAAAATTCTATCTCCTCCTCCAATTTACCGATTTTTTCTTTTAGTTTTTTGTTTTCCTCCTTGATAGGCATTAGTTTTTCATCCATCCGATCCATAATGTTTTTTGTAAGAGATTCTGTTAATTCAATTGTCTGATTTTTCATTTCCATTTTCATTTTTTCAAATAATATTTCAAATTGTCCCTCCATAATGTCAGGTCAAGTTACGTGAAACGGAACGTAATAGTAACTTTGGGTTTTCTTGTTCTGGCAACACTGTAGTTGATACCAACCGAACCGAGCGATAAAGTGACATCAAAGCATTAGCAGGTAGTCACGTGCAGCTTATTGAAGTGTCAAAATAGCGGTTTGTTAATGTTCTATCCTCGTATGTTGTGGATCTTCAATTTCACTTTACTGGACAGATGTAGTGAGAATTCGACGGGTGTTTTTTTCCGGATCTACCACGGCACCTGTAGTGTTGTTTTTTAACGCTGTTTTTTTTCAGATGTATCGTAAAACTTTTTAAACTTTTGGTTTTCTAGAGGTATAATCACAACGCTGTTAGCACTTTGACAGCCGGAACACAATCCAATGACGTCATAAAGTGAATGTTCCTAACAAAATCAATTAATTGAAAAAATATTATAAAATTATAAAATTATACTAGTTACTATGGATGCTATTTGTTTTTTAACATCGGAAAATCCCTTATGGATACCCTGCCAGCTTGGGGAAGTAGCAGGGTTGTGTGGGAGTCCCGGCAGAAGGCCGTATACCCACAAAAAACTGACGGTGTACCAACATATATCTGTTATTGTGGCGCGACTGGATCGCATTAGCATTCACTGAGAAACTATGGTTACTTCAATTATTGCTTAGTAAGAATCTATTCGCCTTGTTTATACGTTCATGGCAAAAAGAAAGAATGGTAGATGGTCAGCTATTCACATTCACTGAAAGTCGAAACAATATTTTTTCAAAGGCAGTGGTAGCCTCGTCGATAGAACGCCCGCCTTGAACGCAAGGGGTGCAAGTTCAAATCCCGGGCTCGCACCTTTGAGATGATTTTCATGTGCAAATGTCATTTTCAATGATAACTACCACCTGCTGAACGGTGAGGGAAAACATCGTGAGGAAACCTGCACGTCTATAGAAGGGCGCGTGAAGTTCACCAAACCACACTGGGCCAGCGTGGTGGACTATAGCCTAAATCTCCCTCGTGTTGAGGGGGAATGTGCCCGGTATAATGGCAATAGGCTCGCCCCCTATTTCATTGGGACCAAAATACATCGGCGAAGTGTGGGTGCACTGTAGTGCACCTCTGCCTACCCCTTCGGGGAATACAGGCGCGATGATGTATATATATAAGAATAAAGCAAATTCTCTTCAAACTAAGAATAAAGTTATTCGCTTTTGAAAATGGAATAATTGTGTGCGCAGGGCGGCTGGATGGCCAAGTTAGACGTGGATATAGTCAATGGCGGGATGAAGTTGGATCCGGACTTCCTGGTCGACTTCGGGAGCGAGCCGGACGGACCAACACTCCCACACGAAATGAGGTAAACCAACTTTTTGGTCCCGAACTCGCTTAACCCTCAGGATGTATCAGAAGTCCGAAATGTACATACGGGGTGTTTTAAGTCTCCGAAATAATACTTGGCCAATTTTAAGAGTGTCGGGTATACAAACGAATGGTATAATTATGAGTTAATTCGCTGCTGATTTAAAAAAATAAAAAAATTCGAATTTTATGAAAAAAATTCAAGTTCTCTTATATGAATATTAGTAGTCGCTTGTCTTTGATCTAGTTTATACTGTTAAATAGGATTACGGGTGAGCACTAAGGCCACAACGCGATACCTGTAACAAATGTTTAAAGATCGATAACAAAGAAAATGTGATAGGTAGTCACTATGAATCTACATATCAAGTAACGTATCTACCTAAAATATTTTTATCTTCTTTTTTTAAAATTTTACTTTGCATTGTAAAATAAATCATGTTCGTTTTTCGAATAAAAATATACGATTCTGTTGCAACTTTACTCATTCAACCCTTAAAGTGATTAATGTGGGTTTTAGAAAGATTCTATACATATGGAGAGTCGAGTTTTAAAAAGGGTGTACAGTCCGAGATCAACTTTATGCTAACGATACGTATTTGTTTGGCTCTACCAAAAGTTTTGCGTGCGTTCGTAATTGTTAGCGTCTAGATATTTAATCTGTCGAACCTTACTTTTCAGATATCCCGGCGGAGACTGCACTTCCGATATTTGGCTTGCTGAATAAATAGTTACGCGATATTCTTATACAATGCGATCCAAATAAGAATAGGAATGTCAATAACCTCTATCTGCCAAATGTCACTTGAAAAAAACTCATTTATTTGTGAGTTGTAAATTGTCTTAATATAATATTTAATTATTAAAAGTCATAATTCGTTTTTTAAAACTACAATATAGCGCAAAGTCGATCCTATTCTCATTTGAATCGCATAGTACAGTATCAACTGCTTCAGTGGACTACATAAGAACTTCACATCAATGCCCATTTTTTTGCAAATACCAAAAGTGAACTGTATTGACTAATATATAATGCTCAAAATTCAACGAAATGTCATTGACGGCGACCGCGAACTTTCCAGCGTGATCGCGTGACTTTTACCTCTGAAATTTAACCTTTATTTATATAGAAGTAGAGTTCGTTTTGATATTGGCAAAAAGTTTGCAGCATTGTGAATCCTAACTGTGTGCCAATATTTTTATATACTATTAATATCAATAAGAAAAAATATAAAACTTACTTTTTTTCATAATAATAAAGTAGGTATATTCATAATGTCGTAGATAGAGTTACAAGAAATAAATCTAAACCTGTATTTTGTATGAAAATAAATGTGCTTAGAAATATGTGACAATTGTTATATTGTTTCATTATACCTAATGATATTTTAGTAAACAGATATGTTATACACGCGCAAAACAACCGAAAAAAGTGTTCCGCGTAACAGCAGCAGCACACATACACACTTTTCATTCATTTTACATTTCACAACACGTAGAAATGTGCAAAAGAGATGACTTCGAGAAAAAAAAAGATAGCTAGTGTTGTCACTTGCCAAGTTTGGGCACACCGCAGTGTATCTCTGCCTACCCCTTCGGGAAATACAAGCATGATGATGATGTATTTGCCGCAACCAAGTAATTTAAATGTAAAAACAATATCTATTACAAGTTATCAAAATAGATGATGATGTAAAAATACCAAAATGGCGAAGGCATCCTTCAGTAACATAGTTATAAAATTGTATATTTGATTGCTGATTTAAATAATTGTAAAAAGTACAAAGTAATCAGTAAAAGCAGTGGTAGCCGAGTGGTCGAACGGACGCCTTGTAAATCAAAGTGTGCAGGTTCAAACCCCGGCTCGCACCTCTGGGTTTATGTGCGAATCTCATTTACATCCGAGATAACCACTTGCTTTGAAACGGTGAAGGAAAACATCGTGAGGAAACCTGCACGTCTATAGAAAGGCCATACCAACCCGCACTGGGCCAGGGTGGTGGACTATAGCCCAAAAATCTTCCTCGTATTGAGGGAGAATGTGCCCGGTATAATGGCAATAGGCTCGCCCTCTATTACGTCGGGACGAAAAATGCATTGGCGAAGTGTGGGCGCACTGCAGTGAACCTCTGCCTACCCCTTCGGGGAATACAGGCGTGATGATGTATGATGATTTATTTATAATAATTATAATATAATGATGCTTAGAGATGTTGGTAATGGTTCACAGTAAAGTGTTCACATAACATTTAATTCGTGCACGCGCGGGACATAGCTCGCGGCGAAGCGGTCAAATAAGCAACTTTTCAATGTAATTATACCCTCGCTCAGTGTGATGTGCGCCATATTACATTTTCCAGAACAACTCAAATATTTGTTTTGTAACATCCATACGTCTATCCACAATATTTTACAGTTAAACTTTTGAATAGGACATTATTGCCTCTCCTCTGGAGATTCCTATTGTTTTATATTTAGTCCCAAATGTATAGAAAAGTTTATCAATCTATAAACCACTTACAATGATATTTTTGAGTCAAAAAGTGTTCTTCAAACTCACTAAATGGGTACAATCATTCTTTAAACTTGTCGGTTAGTGTTTAATAATAATGTTAATAATACCGAGTCATTAATGGACAATTTATGTATTTATGAAACGCCCCGTTCGAAAACGTAACGCTAGTCAAATCCGTTCCTATAAACATAATTACTTAATTAAGCAGTGGTAGCCGCGTGGTCGAACGCACGCCTTGCAAATCAAAGTGTGCAAGTTCAAACCCCGGCTCGCACCTCTGGGTTTATGTGCGAATCTCATTTTCATCCGAGATTACCACTAGCTATGAAACGGTGAAGGAAAACATCGTGAGGAAACCTGCACGTCTATAGAAAGGCGTGTGAAGTTCACCAACCCGCACTGGGCCAGCGTGGTGAACTATAGCCCAAAAATCTCCCTCGTATTGAGGGAGAATGTGCCCGGTATAATGGCAATAGGCTCGCCCCCTATTACATTGGGACCAAAAATACATCGGCGAAGTGTGGGCGCACTACAGTGCACCTCTGCCTACCCCTTCGGGGAATACAGGCGTGATGATGTATTATTATTATTATTTATTAATTAACGGTTCGTTATTTGTTCCTCAAAAAACTAGTAATTGCTTTTCTTATAAGCATAAAAGGAGGTGGGAAGATATTAAAGTGAGGTTTTTTACAGAAAAGATCCAAATCTCCAAGACCCAAACCTTCCTCGTATTGAACGGGAATGAGCCCGGTATAATGGCAATAGGCTCGCCCCCTATTACATTGGGACCAAAATACATCGGCAAAGCGTGGGCGTACTACAATGCACCCCTGCCTACCCCTTCGAGGAATACAGGCAAAAAGACCTAAATTTTAAAATTTGTTTTGCGATAGTTCTAGTGTAGGTATATGTAACTTTTATGTGACAAAGATATATTGTAACATATTCCTCCCAATAATAAAGTATCGTACAGTCTACAGAAGGTCCTAAACCATATTTCCCAAGCGTTTCAAATAGATAAGGCACGATGCGTATTTTATGGGCGCACATAAAAGAGACGTGTGTATCGAAGACCATTGTTTTATAAACTACACGAGAAAGAATATATTTCCCATGACAATATTACCCAAAAAACTGATGATATAATATCTAGACTAACCTTATAGCATTTGGCGAAATGAAGGTGGAGTTTTAGAGAATAACGATAATAGACCAAAAGGTTTTTAAGGAAAGAAAAGCTTGATATGCAACGATTTTCAGACGAAATCTAAAATTGAACATAAGCCTAAATTAAACCCTTGTATAAAAAAAAAAAATCTCTCCAAATTATGTGTTCAAAATGTCTTACAAAAAATGGATTAAAATTTTCCAGAAATATTGATAACCCAAAATAATCTTAACGTACCAATCGATGGTAATGGTGCAAAATAGAGATTGCTTTCCCGATAATAAAGGCGGCTTAAGAGGGTCAGGGAATTTTCGAGGAATTAGAAGCCGCTCTAGCTGTCGTATTTGCATTGTGAGAAAAATTTAAATATTCATTGCCATGAACATTTAAGTGATTGGGTTTTTATTGGTACAGATTTTCTTTAAATATGCCATTACAAAGCGCTTGTACAGTAAAAATATTTCTTAATGTCATTTTAAATGGTACAAAAAAGGTAAAATATACCCCAGATTAACTTTAGGTTCTATTCGTAATCTATAAAACTAAAAAAAGCGGCCAAGTGCGAGACGGACTCGCACACGAAGGGTTCCGTATCATTATCTATAAAAATGGCAAAAAAATCACGTTTGTTGTATGGGAGCCCCCTTAAATAATCAGTTTATTCTGTTTTTTAGAAATACATCATCTGCGAAAATTTCAACTCTCTAACTATCACGGTTCATGAGATACAGCCTGGTGACAGACAGATGGACGGACGGACGGACGGACGGATGGATGGACGGACGGACGGACGGACGGACAGACGGACAGCGAAGTCTCAGTAATAGGGTTCCCGTTTTACCCTTTGGGTACGGAACCCTAAAAACTAATGTAATCCAACGAATTACATTAATTTCTATGCTCAATGCTACTATGTAGAAGTCAAGGGGAAGGTTGCTATTGGATTGGATTTTTATAAAATAGAATGTACACAGCGATTCAGCAGTCTACAAAAAGTCAGCCTATTCGACATAAAATTATTTATTGACATGAAATTAATATTCATATGTTTATCTACCTGATTATCACAGTTTGACACCACTGCAGAACATAATGACTAACATAATAAAATACCTTCTATTGACAAAGATTAAACAACGATTGAACAAAAGCAGGCAACGCAAGTTCACGACATAACTTGCGTCCGTCAGTAAATTCGTTTTATTATGTTATAGCAGTGAAACTAAAGAAATTGAGTTATGAAACTGCACAGAGATTTATAGGGACGCCTTATGGCACTTCAGCCTTTATATCTAGCTGTAAAGAGTGACCTAAATTCACTCTCTTTAATCCTTTAACTCAACTCTGTTTTAAATAAGTTATTCAAGTTTAATGGCCCTGAAGTAATTCCTGAATCTGGAGATAAGGAAAATACTACGAAATAAAGTAAGAAAAGATAGTATTCATTCTTTATTTGCCTTATCTGGAGGGTAATAAATTGCTTCATATTTGTTTCTGGGAAAAGCAGTCCGCTTTGCAGGAGATCCTACTTGCGGTGGACATTGAAAAATTCTATGAAATAATGCAGCAGTTTGCGTCATTTTTCTATTTATATCAACACTCTTTCAATTAATAGACTTCATTAGATCCGATAATACTGAATTCACAGAAGCTCGAGCAATGCAATGTTAATACGTTCGCTACGTTATGAGGTCATTTTGTCTCATGGCGCACTTTGATCCAGTGCGCAGTGCTCACAAAGTTAGTACCTCGATGAGTCAATATAACCTCATAACGCACTAGCTGAAAGTGCCCTTAAAATACTTTCGCAGTGATAATAATTTTGTGTGAAGTTCATACAAATTTTATTACAATGCGTAATGCCAAAATCTGTATCTAATATTAGACTGCGTGAGTATAATTCTTCTCTGGTAGTGAGACAAAGGTGCTTCCTGCTCTCATGGCGTTGCTGCTCCTGAGAATGTATTACTCATAATCCTTACTATTTATCATTTTAAAAAGAGTAACCATTGAGTTTCTTACCGGCTCTTCTCAGTGGAAGCAGCATTCCGAACCGGTGGTAGAATCTGACTATTTGTAAGTGCTTTTTGCCCTACACGAATAAAAAAAATATATTTTGATTTTGAATGCCACTGTAAATTATAAAATTCTACAAATACAGAGATTATTTTTCATGAAGATAACATTCAAAGGATTCCGCTTGTGTTTTCATTTAGTACTTTAACAATGCTGTTCTTCAATATTCAAATGCATGATAAATTATAAATTTAAAACACTTTTACAACTTTGCAAATAAAAAGTGTTTTAAAATACCATGTATGTTTAAGGGACTAATTTCCACAATCTCGAATACTTTAAAAAGTAAGGCATAATTATTTTTTTGGACTTCACATGATACATACCAGATTAACGGTCTCATTTAGGAAGGTCAAGTCCATAGCTCCCTCAACCGACGGAAGTGCATGAAAAGATGTATGACTGTGGATGAAGCGAAAGAGGTATGTCAGGATCGTAGCATATGGCAAACGGTAATCTCTCCCTACCCCCATGGCATACAGGCGTGAGTATATGTAAGTATGTACATGATACATATAAGTATGAGCTGAGTTCTTACCATCACCTCTTAAAGTTTCTTTTTTTTATGTTTCAATATTAACTGTACATTTTTGACAGATTTTGTACCGAGTTGAATGTCGAAGGGGGAGGCCTATGTCCAGCAGTGGACATCTCTGGCTGATAGATAGATAATTGTCGAGAACTGAGAGTAATATTAAAAATATTGCTGCTAGACAGAGGCCTTACCATGAGCGCTTATAACAAAATTATTAAATTATTATTTAACGGACTTCATAAAATGGACGACGTAAGCCCTGATTGGTCCGTCGGTAAAGCAGGAGGAACGCAGGACGTCTTGATTAGTGTCTTAATACATATCTTACCACGGACAATGTCAAAAATGTGGTTCCGTCTTTCCAGCACTATATGATAGCAAACGGGGGTGCTCACGGTACGAATTGGAACTGTCAAAAAACTATGATAGCTACAAACTCGCTAAGAATAAGATTATTTATAACAGCTGGTACAGTTTGGAAAAATAGGACGAAGCCTTATAACATTTCAAGGCCATGTAATGTGTACGTCTAAACTAATTACGTTTTCACAGGGGCTTTAGTATGTTTCTCTCGTGCGTGCCAACATATCAGCCTGTAATATCCCTTCCTCGCCTTGCGTATTTCACATAACACAGCCCTTCCCATCCGTCTCCCAATATGTTCCCAGCGTAGTGTTACGAGTTCCGTAATTTGATTCCGCTGAAATATTAACTGGGAAAATTCGCGACAAAAGATAAATGGTGTTGAATGAGGGGAGTGTCGCTAAACACATTTGTATCATTGTAAGCCGTCGCCTTCGCTTAATGATAGCGAAAACCTGTTGAGTTGAAGATCTTAGTGTTAAAATTGCTGCTGAATTTACTTTAATGGGTTTAACATATTAGTGCAAGCGAATTTACGACGCTTTTAGAATATATACTGTGTGGTGTATTGCCACAAAAAAATTCTGTGGTGCTCTTATTCCATTAAAATTCCGTAATTCACACATTTCATAAGTACTTTAAGAAATGCCAAGAGTACATGTGAATATATTCACTTGCATTTTGTCGTTGAACAATGTGCTTATTTAAAGAGTTAATACCGTTCATTTTACTATTGGCAAAAAAAGTAGCGCGCGTAAGGATATATTCATGTCTATACTGTAAGTAACGAATGTATATCAGAATATTTCTATAAATCCAAGACCTAGTTAATTTGTACTCGTCGTTACTCTGTAATATAATACTATGATTTAATTTTTTAGCCCTAGGAGGACTAAAAAAAGCAAGCAAGTAAAAAAAGGCAAGCTTGTTGTTAGTAGATAGATTGCGCTAACCACTCCAGTTCCTAACTCCTCTAAAGTAAACTGGGAGAGGTACTCGTATAATGTTGAAGCTCATTAATTAAACTTGGCTGTCAGTTAGTAATTTGTGGTTGAGTAGTGTAGGTGTTAAAATATAAGTGTCTTACATTTTCTCAACAATTAATTAACACTTGTGGGTACTTATGTGTACAAGAGATTTATTCAGCGAGGTTAGTTAGTATGCCAATACTTGACGTGTGTCACGGATTTTGTTGCACCGAGTCGGCCAACTCACTGTCTCATGCAAGTGGTAAATAATAAGTATTCGCTGGTAAACCCTATCTCACGTTATAATGTAAATTACGAAGAGAGTGTTAAGATAATCTTCTTCAAGACAAGTAAAGATTAGACAAGTAAAGATAGAAAGCGGAAAACTATAAACGGCGAGTTTAGTTACACCACAGTTATCAACAATATTTTAAGTTTCTTTGCCTCTGCGCAAACGTTCCCGATAAACTCCCCCTTACAGCTCTATACTTCTCGGTCCTGGACCCCTAGTCCCCTAACACTTGAGTTGCTTTGACATAATTTTTTTAAGGTATGAAAACATCATCTTCTATCAATGACCAGTGTAGAGTGTCTCATTGAAGCCAAAATACTATTCATATTCTATCTACCATTGATAAAATATTTTTGTCATACCTTAAAAAATTAAGCAACTCCACAGCGATCCCGTTAAGGGACCTGGGGTCCTGGACAATTTTCTGCCACCAGTGTTCAAGTAATCGTGATATCTTCTGCACCTTCGTCTAAATAGAATATATAAAAAGTTACAGCCCTTTTTTAACGTCCCACTGCTGGGCACGGGCCTCCACTCAATGCGAAGGGGATTCAGGTCATAGTCCACCACGCTGGCCAGGTGCGGGTTGGCAGACTTCACACATCTATCGAGAACTAGTCAAGTTCCCTCAGACGTGCCGGTTTCCTCATGATGTTTTCCTTCACCGTTTCATAGCAAGTGATAATCTCGAATGAAAATGAGATTCGCACATAAATCCCAGAGGTGCGAGCCGGGGTTTGACACACTCTGATTGCAAGGCGTGCGTTCGACCACTAGGCTACCACTGCTATATAATAGAATATATCATTTGAAATATCTTCTGAATATCTAAAAATAGCTTCTGTGTTAGATACTTCACTTCACCCCATACTATTAATGCCTTATCTCTCAAACCATAATCGCAACCGATCGATACAATCTAATACTACGCTTATAATAGGGTTATTCCCAATACACAGTCTGAATTTTCACACTTGGCGTTTTTCTATAGCGATACCCCTAAACGATGTTTCAGTTTTACAAAAATAAAACGAAGAAAATACTTTGAAGCAATTTAATCTTTACATACTCAAAATCTAAGTTGAAAATTGTTTGTGGGTGTTGGTGGTTAAGGTTTTTTGGAGTGAATGCGATCGTGGAAGGGTACGGCTAACAATGGGGGAGGCGTGTATTGAATGTCACATATTTTATAGGTGACACAAGTTGCAAGACTTTTGAAAAGCTGGTTATAAAGTAACAACAGACAATAGTCGCTACGCTACTCACCTTCTGTTGTTGTTATGGGGTAGACAGGAAATTGTTTTTGTTGTTATCATACCATTTTCGTTTAGAGTAAACAAGTTAAAACTGATAATTCAGATTCCATAGTTTTCGCAATATTTTACTACACAGAAAAGAAGAATAAAAAGATTACTTGCATTGTCTGATTTTTACGAGTATATGCGGAATATTTCCCATCTTTACGAGAGATTTGGGCTATAGCCTAGACGCTCTGGACTATGGTCCAACACGCTGGCCCAATGCGGGTTGGTGAACTTTACATGGTTTTTTTATAGATGTGTAGGTTTCATCACGATGTTTGCCTTAACCGTTCAGCAAGTGAGAATCGTTTTTGAAAATTCGAAAATCTGAAAGGTGCGAGCTATTGTTGGGAGCTGATTGGCAACGAGATAATATATATTTCTGTTATTAGAGGTTCTGGGCAAATAGGCTCGTCAAAATGGTCAATTTTATGTCAATTCCAAACCGAGCTGTATTTACTCATAGAAAGAGTATATTTTTTAATAAAATTACGTTAAGATGACGCGAGCGAATTTAGTCGCGTATCTTTCTCCATAGACATTTATCTATATAGATATTGGCACAGAGTACGTTTTCAAAAGACAGTTAAGTAAATTCGCCTGCCCCATGTGCCCAGAGTGTAAAACTCAAACACTTGTTCAAATCTAGAACGCAAGCAATCTTATCCTAAAGTGATTTATGTCTTTCAAATCTTAATCCCAGTTTACATTCACGTCATTATTGTATTCAAAATGATCCAACAACGCATTCCTATTATGTGTACAGTGCCTACACCATGGGTTTTGCATACTAAACAGTATTCGAAATCCGCTCTAATCCAAATAATAAGAGAGGATTAAAACGCGCGTGGGCTACCGCCAGTTAGACACATAAATTAGTACGGAGATAATTCGAGGGTGACATTCAGTTAATCTGTTTGGTGACACAATATTCTAGAAATAATTGCACTAAACATAATTTTATTAGTATTTATATGTAGGTAAATCCTGTATCTTAATCAACAGCGTTTGTATTAAGGAAATCACGATTCATACTTCCAGAACTGAATACGATATTTCTCAAACAGCTGGCATTAATATTTCCTAGAAACATCTCTTTTCAAGCAAAGTGTACAGCTTCAAACTCCGGCTTGCACCTCTGGGTTTCATGCGCGTATCTCATTTTCATCCGAGATTATCGCTTGCTAAGAAACGGTGAAGGAAAACATCGTAAGAAAACCTGTACGCCTGAGTAAACTTGACTAGTTCTCGATAGATGTGTGAAGTCTGCTAACCCGCACCGGGTCAGCGTGGTAGACTATGGCCTGAATCCCCCTCTCATTGAAGGGTGGCCCTTGCCTAGTATAGAGACATTATAAGGGCTATAGTAAATAGTAAGAGTAACATACTCGTACATAAGCAAACTAATTTTCTTATGTTTTATTATCGTGGGAACTCCATAAAGTCCCCCGTACGCTCTGGGGAAGACTTCTAGCTAATGGCAGTCTCTTTCCGGCTATGACTCTATGGTGCACATTTTTCCACTTTGTCGTGGGGCCACGGGAGCGTTTTTGCACTTGTCCGTGACCCCATCAGCTATTTTCCACGATACTCAAACACTCTAATGCAACATCTGCTCGATGTACGCCACCAAAATAAATGAAATAATTGTTCGTCTTTCTCTATAGTTTTTATTTTGAAATTGTGGCCGTTTACACGCCGGTAGGGTATTTTTTTGGGTTTTTAATTAAAGTTGTCGGCGCCGTGATACAGACCCTTAGGGCTGCCACTATCGAAATACTTATTTATTTTGGTTATTCCAAAAAATAACTCCTAAAATATTTTGAAAAATACCCATTATTTCATTAGCATCTATTTATATCCCATGCTAATATAAGGTGATGTAATTGTTTTGTTTAATCTAACAGGTTTAACAGGTTTGCTGTGCTATAAGTGGTCTCACGTCAATAGTTAAATACAAAAAAACACTGTTGATAAAAATAAGTGATAAATGTAGTTGAAATAAAGTTTTTTTTACTTATTCCAAATCATTGCCTCAAGTTGCCATAAAATACAATATCAAATCTAAAAATTAAAACTCATTACCGTCCCTGACAACGATTTTGACAACCCTAGGAAATTTGTAGCCACTCTAAAAATTCATTAAAAATATTTTGAGCGGAAAAATTATCGTGTAACACTAATTTATTTCAAAATGTATGCACAGAGAGTGACATTGTTATTGTATGTGTGGTGGGCAGGAGAGCTTGTTCGCTTTAATTACGCGACAATATTATGCGAGATGGTGTGTGTCGTGTTTATTTTATTATCTACTACTACTACTACTACAACCCTTTTAACGTTCCACTGCTGGGCACGGGCCTCCCCTCAATGTGAGGGGATTCAGGCCATAGTCCACCACGCTAGCCCAGTGCGGGTTGGCAGACTTCACTCATCTATCGAGAACTAGATAAGTTCCCCCAGACGTGCAGGTTTCCTCACGATGTTTTTCCTTCACCGTTTCATAGCAAGTGGTAATCTCGGATGTATATGAGATTTGCACATGAAACTCAGAGGTGCGAGCCGGGGTTTGAACCTGCACACTTTGATTTGCAAGGCGTGAGTTCGACCACTCGGCTACCACTGCTATTATTATGATTACAAGCTTTATATTAACTTGCAATGTATGTCCGGGTGGAATCTTGCAACTGAATTTTAAATCAGTTATCTTTAATCGATTGAGCTGATATTTGGTATACACGCTTATTTTGGATGACAATGCATGCTTAGCTATGTGACGTCATTCTAATTCCAATATGGCGGATCATCCAAGATGGCGAAATAGTTATTTTTACTGCACTACCACAGTATGGGTATCAAATGAAAGGGCTGAGGAGAACACAAAAACGAAGGGCAATTAAATAAAAGCTTGTTTTTAAAAAGATTTTTAACCGACGAAAAAAAAAAAAGGAGGAGGTTCTCAATTCGACGCGTATATTTTTTTTATGTATGATCACGCATATCTCCGGCGTCACTAAACCGATTTCGAATTTTTTTATGACGTTTGCTAAGGAATTCTTCGAGGGTGGTCCCATTTTCAAAATATTATCAGAAATTAACCCCCTTGGGGGTGAAATGAGGGGTTGAAGGTCACACAATTTAAAAATTATTTTTTGATCGACTTGAAACTTTGTATATGTATTTAACATATAAAATAAAGAAATACGTGTTTTTAAAAAAAAATGTATAGGGTGTGAAATGGGGTGTTAAAGTTTGCATTCTGGACTACAGCATATCTCCGCCGTTACTGAGCCGATTTCGAAAAATCTTTTTGTTTATACGGGTTGTTAACAAAAATTTAAACGATGGGATGGAAAGGGTGGTGAGGGGTGAATTCCGTTTTTGGGCTCTTATGAGGTGCTAATACTTGCATCTTTTCACAAAATTTATACTAAATTCGCCTTATAAAGTGTACCTAGACACTAAAAAGTTACAAATAACCTTATAATTCATTACATTTGTAGTCGGTGCCAATTCATTTATGTATTTGCCTAGTCTGATGTAGATTGGCACCTACACCATGATATACCTACGCCCGCATGGACTTTACTTGGAATTATACCCATTTTTAACCAACAAAGAAAACGGAAGAGGTTCACAATTCGACACGTATTGGTTAGGGTATAACCTCGAAGTTCGTCCCATATAAATTAGGAAGAAAAAATCCTACCCTAAGGGTGGGAAAATCGGGAGAGATTTACCCAGATTTGAATGCTGAGTTGTGTATTACAAAAAAATAAGCATGTAGTAAGTACTATATTTTAGCCACAAAAAATTATAAAATAAAAACTTTTTAACAAAAAATAAAACCGCCGAAAATATTAAAAAGCAAAAAATAATATACTTTTTTATTTTACCTTAATAACAAAGTTCTTAAACTAAAGTAAGTATACCTAAGTCATTTTGAGTCGGCGCCAAACAATCAATGAACAATAAATTTAAAGAAATAACCAAATGAAATTAACAATGCAACGTGAAATCTTCAGCCTCAAACATTAACATTCCAAAAAATGTGCTCTCGGAACGACCACTCGCACAATGTGTGCACTCAATATGTGCCCGCACGAGTTGCTGTCTCGCTGACATTAACTTCGTAAACGCTCGGCATTTTCCGGCGAAGGGGCGTGTCGCGCCGCGCCGCCGTGTATTACACTTTACTTATTAATTCATTTGCTAGTTTGGCGCCGACTCAAAATGACTTAGGTATACTTACTTTAGTAGTTAAGAACTTTGTTATTAAGGTAAAATAAAAAAGTATATTATTTTTTGCTTTTTAATATTTTCGGCGGTTTTATTTTTTGTTAAAAAGTTTTTTTAACATGAATTTATTTTACATCTAGGTGTGAAAGGCAATTTGACTTAAGCGACACTTTTGGGCGATATTGACTTATATACATATTTGGAATCAGCCATTTTTTCTGCGTCGAAAGAGTATACTCTCTTGTTAACTTAAAAAAATGTTAAATAGCCGTTCAGCACTCGATATTGTTTTATCACATCAAATGCTCATAACTCATTGACATAGCAACAATCGGTGATGCTGCCATCTGAGATTAGCTTTGTCTGTGGCTCCCTATTGCTATTTAATAACTATTTTAGAAGCTCGTATTCAACTACTCCTAAGTTCCTTGCAAACCATTCTGAGACTCTCAAATAGATTTTTCAATTCAATTACCTTCCTAAGGCTAATCTATAGAGTCGTAAATGTCTCTAAAGACTAAACGCGTTTCCAATAGCCCCAATCTCTGGATTAAGTGGAGTTACTATCGTATAAACAGAATCTTCATTTGGCTAAAACTGGATAACTCATTACCATTTAGGCCCGAAACGTGTCGAATATTAAGCGGCCGCCCGGCCGGGTTTGGGAGAGCGAGGTGCGAATTGAATTTGCCTCGGCTTGTTTCGTGCCAGTTGGCGATATCTTGTTGAATGTATTGTCTGTTATGTAGATAGTTTGTCATTTAATTTTGTATCGCATTTTAATTATTATCGGGGGTAAGAGGCTATTTGACTTTAGCGACATTTTTTTAACTTTACAGGAAAGCATACTCATTCGACGCAGAAAAAATCGCTGATTCCAAATATGTATGTCGGGGCAGATGACGGATTATTCGTAGGATCAACACCGTCCGACATTATATGGGCGTAGATGTTTCTTGTGATATAATTGAAAATGTTAGATAGGTTTACTTGATTTATTCACTTTGACTCAATTCCGAATGGCCCGAATCCCCCCCACATTGAGGGGAGGCGCGTGCCCAGCAGTGGGACGTTAAAAGGGCTGTAGTAGTAGTTACTCAATTACTCTTATTACAAAGAAACGTGAGACAGTTCCTAGTGAGAGAGCACTAATCTCGCTGACGGCTGAATGCGAACTGAGCCTTGTTCCCGCGCTCCTCACCAACTAGGCTCTGTCGTAGCACGAAGTTAGCCGAGTATCAACGTCATCGCGACAGTGTCGCCATCTCTCTAAATTCGTGCTGCGCTTCGTTTGGTGTCTAAATTATTAACTGTTTCCGACATGTATATAAGTCAATATCTCCCAAAAGTGTCGTAAGTCAAAAGTCAAATAGCCTTTTACTCTCGATATAATGTAAATTAGGCACAGTTGGCGGTGGTACACTTAACAAACAAAATGGCTTGAACAGCTTATCAACTGTCTCGCAACAGCGTTGTTAATATTACTTTCAGTTTTTAACAGTTAACTCAGTACAAAATTATAAAACAACAAGGCTTCAGCTGTAGTATTTGTCCCACGTCCAATTTTCTTTAAACTAATCATGGGAATTATGTTGCTAAATAAATGTTTGTCAGTGCAATTGTTTCTTGAGGGCATGGTTTTGTGTTTTGATGCTCTATTTTGTACTTATTGCTGTATTTCCGCCAACTTTGTTGACAAGGTACGCGTAAAAATCATCTTTTGATGTCGGTTTGACAAGAAAAACAATCTAAAGTTTACGACGGCACTATACGCGATGTAAAACTGGTGAACTATTCAATTTCTACTCTAGTTTCTTCAAGTTGGTTCTGTTATAATAAAACCCACCCACGTAACGCGGTCTAATCGAGTCAGTTATTTTTACATTATATTTAAAAGTTAGTATTTAAGATAAGAATAATCAACATCATATAAATTGAGGCGAACCAATTAACCTTACGAAGAAAAACTAATTTATGGAGTGTACATAGTATAAACTTAAAATACATTTACAACGGTACGTAAACTTACAAACAACACCGGACTTCTTAGAATGGGAATGAAGTCATTTCCGTTCAACTATTACCGTTCCATTTCCAAGTCACCCTCGCTTCCTGTCTACTTTGTTCGCGTCAAAAAATAATCATGATTAAAAACAAGGATTGCAAACTCTTTTTGTATGTGTTTCCTGAATTGAATAATTAACGATTGAATTAAATATCAAGTCCGCTCCCCTACAAAGGGTTAAGATCAGATAACGCAACGGGTTGCTCGCTGCCAAAAAGGCTGCTAATTGAAAATTCACTTTTTTGTTTCAAACCAAATGAGGCTTTATGGCAGCCCAGTAACTAAGATAATGGTATAATCCATACGGTATTATTAAGAAAATAGGTATCAAATATAACTTATTTCTTACTAGTTCTTCAATTACTAGTAACTCACAAGCTTAGAAATTTCGATAACGCAGTGTGTTATTGGATTGGACGGTTGAATACAATCATGAACAATTTTTAAGTTACACACCCTACTCTTCTTAAAAGGGTTAAAATTATACATAAAAAAAATACTTAACCCTCTTCATTATTCACAATATACCTAGGTACTATTAATACTTAATAGCCGAGTAATTGCGTTTGTAGGGTTTTGCAAAAAGGCCTTTCATCTGAAGATTTAAAGGGGACGGTTAATCCTGGATAAACCGAACTAATTAAGATGGATGTAACACTATATCTTAGGGGGAGCGTTGCGGTGACCTCCTTAATGCAGGTGCATTATCGTCAAAGAGAATTCCTGAAAGCGAGCGTATCTGTATTAGTTATCTGGATCAGGGTTGTTACGGATGCAAAAATTTAGACATCCGCGGATGCAGATGCGGATTATTAGGAGTTCACATCCGCGGATGCGGATTCGATGCGGATGCGGATTTTGGGATTTTAAAAGGATAATTATTTACTTACTGTAACTATAATTTATTGACAATGAGAAATAACACAAACAAAACCTGTAGGATCTTGTTAACAATGTGCGCCTTCCTATTCGTCAGTTACTGAATGAAGTTAGCAATTACCAAAACAAACGCGAAGCACGTGCCACTCTTGTATACATTCACATAGAAATGACTATGTTAATGTATACACACATTGTTTTCTCAAAATGTTCAATCAATCTTTAAGTTTTATACTCAAAGGAATTTGAACCTTATAAACTAAATTATTTAAAGTACCTACTCTTTCAGCTGGATTCACATTAGTATGACATCGCTCGATCGACAATATATCCGATATTGGGCAAATTTAATAAGAGGCAAACTTACACGTCAAATAAACTTAAGAGATTATTTTCTTCTAGAATTTTAAGCATAGGTCGCACAACTCACATGGTGGTTGACGATTCCATTCCCATCAGCGGCTGATATCGAAAATACCATGGTCTGACTCTAGCTGGTGTAGTACCCAAACTAAGCAATGCTTTTATTGCTTAGTTTGGGACCATACAATAACTATTTATTGTCTGGCAATAAAAAAATACAATTTCTTCAAAGCATGCTTCTAACCCCATCTTATCTTTTGCATTTAATGGCGCCAATATCTTGGTTCGATTACTGCATAATACGTTTAAATTACGTACCGTCGAATGGAATCGCTACGTTTCGGATTGGAATTGATGTAAGCAGATAGCTATTTAAGCTTCCGGGATCGAGCGGAGTGCAATTTTCGTGTTAACATAATTCTGCTAGTGCTTTAAAGGGGGAAGAGCTTCTAGCGGTTTTTAATAGACGTAGATTTTTAATAGATGTGAAATAGGTATGATGCATTTTAGTGTAAATATACTTTTGGGTTCTTTTGCAACCACGCGTGATGGAGAAGAAGCTTAGAGTCGTCATAGGGAGATGATGTTACCCACATTTCAACAATAATATTCTGAACATACTGAGGCGATCGAATTAACATGACTTTTTTTATTGCTAGCCAATAAACACGTCAGTTATAAAAGCTAAGTGACTATCTGGACGAGTTAGCTCCCTCTTTCTAGAAGTTATTACATTTTGTTTATGTTTTGACAAAACAAAAACGTACACGTTCTGGCGTGCCGATTGTCACAGGGTTTTAAGAATTATAATCTCGATCTGTTAATCCTTAATCGTTTTTGGGTTAGAAATTTTGTACAGCAGCTGATACCTAAAAGAATAACCATTGAGTTTCTTGCCCGCTCTTCTTAGTGGAAGCAGTAGTTCCTAACCTGCGATAAATTGGATTAGATGATTGAATTTTTAAGGATTGGATTTGGATTTTGTTGGCTAACAGAAATAACTTTTTAAATTCTTATCTGCCAACGAAAAATACTATAAAGAACATTTCTTTGTTCCTTCCATTGATTTGATAATTGCACAGTACCTTTCTCGTCTATTGCCTGTTTCAAATCACAAATGAAATCATTTAAGTGAAACAACGTCTGTATTTACCGTCCTGCTGAAGCGCTCTCATCGGCCCCAGATCGGTTTCACTTTGCATAGCACTTGAAATTCAAATGGTGCAGTTCATATTGCGCCTCCTCTGTCTAAGTGCCCGTTGCTATAGCAACCGTGGCTGCAATACACCCTTGAAGATGAAAGGGTTTCAGTAATCACAAAGAAATTTAAAAAATGAAATAACCACATTAGCTATTCATTTTCTTGAATTGCCACTAGCATTGACTTAAATTGACCTATGTACCTTAATGTCGTGCCGTATTGTCTTGTGTACTAAAGGAATATTTTGTCTGACATTTTCTGTATGTTATTTATTATTAATGTTAAATTTTCTGCGTTTTGACAAAACGTGTCCAAAGTATATTAAAAAAGAGTCAGTGCTTTATAACTTACATTTTATTCTAAGTAAGTCGTATTACTTGCACCTACATAAATATAACGTACAACACAAAAATTAACCTACATAAGAATGTAAGTTTTGTTACTAACTATGCAAACACAAATTAGGGCTATTACAAAATCTCGGATTATTTAGATGATAAATTAGCTTGGGATTGTACAGCTCAGGTTCAAAACAAAAATCGAAATATTACCCGTCATGTCAAAGTGTAGCGTGTGTTGCCCTACTAACGTAGTATTATTCTATCTTTATTATTAAAAGCAGCTCTAAAGGCAACACACTGGAGCTATATGTACCTATGTATTTGTAATAAGTTTTGGCGATTTAAAAAAATTATCAGCCCACTGAGTTTCTTGCCGGATCTTCTCAGTTGAGGTCGCGTTTCGATCCGGTGGTAGTATAGTAGTATATAAGAAAAAAAATTAAACTTGACAATTTGTAAGTGCCCCCATAGGCCTATACAAAATAAATGATTTGACTTTGACTTTGACAGTAAACTATTCAACTTTGCAACTGTGAATTATTATTCATATTTGCCCATACTTAACGTCTCAATGTTTTTCCTATTCCTATTACTAAATATATTTCTACCAATTTATCATAACATAGTCTCTAAGCTTTAGGAGAGTAAAAAGGGGAGTGGGGGCGACAAAAAGTATTCGTACGAATATTTTACATCAGTATTTCAGCATAAAAACCCTCAACTGCGCCGCGAAAAAATATTTCACCGTACCATATTATTTTAACCTATTTGCCGTCCCACTCGGCCTGTCCAAAGAGCGGCCGAGCAAAAAAACCAAACTGCTTTATTCCATTAAAAGCCCCCAAAACTACTCTACGAGTGCTCGAAATTAGGCGTCCCGCGACGTCTCAGGTTTTTTAAGCTATTATAACAACATCTTTTATCAGTGATGGCTAGAATATTACTAGTCTAATGGCATCAAAGTTACAATGTCTAATATCTACACTAGATATATTATAGCTACTTTTGATAAAACATGATTTAATGCTTTAAAAAGAATTCATAGCAACTTCACAACTATAGTGTTCGGGGACTTGAGGCTCAGGTTAACTTTTCAGGCGAAAATAACAGTGGCTCTTCACCGCACATATGAAGAATTTGTCAAACTCAAGTGTCATTTGTAAAGTTATTAAATATTTATTTTATAGTAGCCTGGGCCCGCGTTTTAACAAAAAAAAAATACTTTATGACCTATTTTCATACCAAATAAATATACAAGAAAATCGGTCGGAGTAGTGCAGCCACAAACACCATATTACAAGTATCGTTTTATAATAGACTAGAGGTGCCCTAGTTACCGCGTAGTTATTGCGTAGTTTACCTAGTTTACACCCAGCTTAGGGAAGCTGGGTGTAAAGTAGGTAAACTACGCAATCCACTGATAGACGTGAGACTCCCACTGAGGTGCAGTGAGCCCAGGAAACTGCGTTCGACCCTCTATGCGTCGTCAAATGCTGTTTGTTATCTCAAAAACAAATAAAGCCCATTTTGCACAATCTGCCTAACGTGTTGCCATTCGTACCGCAGGTAAGCCTATAAATTGTGGCTCCTATTGTTTCAACTCTTATCGGTGCAAGACAGCGCATTCTTCTCTTCAACTGGAAATACGGCGCGAGGGGTCGAAAGTTCGCGTAATGGCAGTTTAGTGTTATATTTGTGTAAAAATACGAATATACAATACTATTTGTACACACTACACTCATTTTCCTCTAAAGAAAATTAAAAGGGCGGGATCTATACCTTAATCGATTGGGTCCAATTACTGGCTGTTGGTATATAATAGTAATACTTTATTCATAGATTATATGTATCACACTGAGTCGCTCCATCACTTTTATAATTCATATGAATAAAAGAGATAGAATAGACATATTATCTCGCATTCAGTTCAGTCAAATCTGATGAGTATCAATGCAGTTTCGCGCTCGACGTTCAAAACTTTTGTCCGACAATTCTAGTTTTGGTATATGGTTCGCGAGGGAGTTACTTCGCAAACTATTTACCTAGGCATCTGACCAATATATACCGTTTCATGACTATAGTACCTAGTTAGGTGTATAAATTTATAGGCTTTTATCGCATCACCTTCAAAACAAAATCACCCCAGCCCATTACAGGCGATACGCGCAACTAAGCGCTTTAACCCCCCACTCGCTAATGCACGGCCGTCCATTTTTCTACCGGTCGATGCGGTCCAAACATCCGTAAATCCCAATAAAGTACCCTCACGGCTACTTTTGTGAATATAAACACAGTGGGAATTGTTATTTATGCATTAAGGGCGATACCAGTGGTTCCAATAAATTGTGAACAATTCGTTTTCAATTTAAGTGTTGAAAGGTATTTTTTAAGTTGCAGGGAATAGTTTTTTTTAGCAGAATAGCTAATCGCACACAAAAGAAAAACTTTCTAATTTAAATAAACAAACATTCCTATAAAGCTGTGGATACTTTTGTTAACTACTTATTATGGAGAAAATATAATGTAGCAGAAAAATCCTTAGATAAATGTTTTAACCAAAAAAAAACATAACTTAAGTGCGTGTAGAGCATTTTTATTCAAAAAAACACTCTGTATTTATCCACCAAAGAACCCGAACATCGATGTAATAGCAAATTTTTAAGCCGAGAAATTGACGGAAAAATAATATAATGAAAAGGAAGAGGCTTTAACACAGCGTCTACTTATCTTGCAGAGGGTAACTTATTTGCATTCTGAAGTCAATTATGTCTACAAATAAAAGTCGATATTTTCAATAATAAAATTGCAATATAATAGTTTATACTATTTTATATAGGCGAACAATAGTTTTAGATACATTGCATTACCAGTTTAGAGTACTGCTTACACTGAGAAGAACCAGCAAGAAATTGACGAGAATCGAACTCGCAAACACCCACTGCCGCGAACAGAGTGACCTTCGCTTGAACTAATAAAACAAGTGTACGTGGGCGAAGTTAAATAAATTACGAGATAATGGAATGGGATGTCTAAAAATACAATTAATTGTAACAAAGAAATGATTTCCTAGAATTCATTAATTAGGTATTACTTTGCCGACGACCGTGTTCCTTCATTGTTTGTCAATTAAATTTGAAAAGGAGAAAATTAAATTAATTAAAAATAGAAAAAAAACAGATCAAAATAAAGAGAAAAAAATCAGTTAGGCCATCAGCCCAACATTTTTGTCATAACCATTGTTAAATCTTTAAATGAAACATCTGTTTATAATACATCTGATATGCCAGAAGCCTCTCATCGATTATATATAGGGTATATACATCATCATCATCACGCTTGTATTCCCCGAAGGGATAGGCAGAGGTGCACTGTAGTGCGCCCACACTTCGCCGATTTATTTTGGTCCCAATGTAATAGGGGGCGAGCCTATTGCCATTATACCGGGCACATTCCCCCTCAATACGAGGGATATTTGGGCCATAGTCCACCACGCTGGCCCAGTGCGGGTTGGTGAACTTCACACGCCTTTGTATAGACGTGCAGGTTTCCTCACGATGTTTTCCTTCACCGTTCAGCAAGTGGTAATCATTGTTGAAAATGACATTCGCACATGAAAATTATCTCTGAGGTGCGGGCCTGGGATTTGAACTTGCACCCACTTTACCTTCAAGGCGGGCGTTCTTGCCCGCGAGGCTACCACTGCTATAGGGCTGTATATCAAAAGCCCAAAATAATATTTAAGGTACATACTTATATGGCAGCTGATATTATATGTATACTTATATGTAGATGATATGATATATTGTACGGCTAGTTACCACATATTGCGTTATGTCAAAAATAAAGCGGTAAAGTAATACTAGGCGTGCGGGCATGTGGTTATCGTCAGTCCGGTGGGGTCTAAAATGGTCACTTTAGCGATTTCTCTAACACGAAAATACATTTTTTTTAAATTATGAATTATGATATCACTGACGATATGAATCTATGTGTGAATCACGCGAATGCTTTTCAATTTTGACACTTGCTAAATGTTTATGGTTCTGAATAGTATTCAGGAAGCGAATTCATTAAGGAGGAATTGCACGGTGACCATTTTAGATCCCCAGTACGTACAGGACGAGTTAAACGGCGCGTGAACAGACAATGTCGGCCGTTTATGGTTTTCCCATAAAGCAAATGGTAATTGTACGGATCTTTATAGTTTGGGGACACGTATAAAGCCGCTTCCACGTATAGTTTACATATAGTTAAACGGATCGCTGTTAAATTTGTAGCGACATCTATTTCGCCACATACGAACTAAATCCTGCATCGCGATATTAAAGCGATCCGAGCGATTGCACATATATACAAGAACCCAACAACATCCGTCGGGCAGTAGCCCACCAGACGCAACACCCGTCTGGTCGGAGGATCTTCCCTTTACCGCTAAACTGGTGTTGTTGCTTCGGTGTTCGATGTAGGGGTCACCACTTTGGCTGTAAAGGGAAGAGCTTCCTGCCAGGCGGATGGTATGCCTGGCGGGGTCCGCTACGCCCCCGTTGATGTTGTCGGGGAATTTGTATATATAGTTAAGATCGTCGAACACACCAGTACCGCGAGCTAGGATTTTCATAGTACTTTGTATGGCGGACAATTTCTTGAACGCGTAGAATTGCGATGTGTCTACAGTCGCGCCATCTAGTAGCGACTGGCGGTAGTTGTGTTTCGTGGCGAGATATAGGGTACGTCTCAAATTAAAAGGAATACAGGTAAAGCATTTTCTTTGAGCTGCGATTTTCATTTGTTGGCTATATTCAGACGGTAGAGCTTGCTGCCCAATAATTACCGCCTTCTAGAGACGAATTTACAGTGCAAAACCCTATTTATGGAAACCCTCGGATTACAGGAGTCATTAAATTAAAAACATTGTTAGTAAGGCTTTTTACTGTATTTTTTTTGGATTCCTACATTTTTAAATTTATGTTAAACTTCCTTTTACTAAACCATTTTGGTTTAAAATTCATCTTCATAATATTATACATTAGTTGAGTGCGCGACATCCTACATGCTGAATTTAGAAAGCTCTTTTTAACAAAATTAAAGTAGCTTAAATTTTCCTCATAACATCAGCTGTCTGCTAGTGAAAGTCCCGTTAAAATTGGAACAGCACCTGCTTTTACACATAGAATACATTTTGCAACCACAACTAATTAAGAATACACACGTTTTACGCGTCCCACATTCCGTCTCTACGTTGCGGAAAACTCTACGAGTTCCTTGATTAACATCCTGTAGTTGTATGCAAATATACACTTATTGCCGCAAAAGGCACATGAACTCTCCCCAGGGTAACGTTGGTAGAGCTCACGGGGAAGGGAGACGTAATGAGGTTAGACCCCATGGCTATACATCTACCTATGCAGTAGGCAGTGAAGCGTGAACTGTAGAGAAAGTTATAAATGTCAGTGTGTTTTGACAAAAATATAAAGTACTTTTGAATTTTAAAATAAGGTTAATAGGCCTCTGACTCCGACTAATAACTGGTTTATTAACTATACACATATGAAACCATGGCTATTGTTTGTGGTATTTGACCAAAAACTCATCGGTCATATAATTCCAAATGTATTAATTCCATTTGTAATTCAAACCAGTTATTGTACTTTGTACCGTCACGATAAGCAAGTTCAAGATATAAAAAAAAAAAATATTTAAAAATATCTGAAGACCGGAAAAAAGGTTCGAAACTTTAAAATCGACTTCATTTTAAAATCCTTTAAGCAATTCTCAAGGAAACCATAAAAGCCTATTACAAATTAATTCCACGGCACAAATTCAAAATAAAATAAAAGCAAAAGATTGTTCGCGAAGAATCCGAGATTAAAATTCCACCCTTTATTTCGTGAAGTCAATAGAATGAAATGAAAACCAGAAATCAAAGGATCGTCCATTATTTATATAAGAATTCGTTTTAAGTAAAATATTTTGTTGAAAATTCTTTGGTACATATCCAGAACAAGAAATTTTGATGAAAGACCCAAAAATGTAAGCAATTTCTTCTTCTTCTCAGTCGGGCACTCTTGTCAGAGTGGTCGTGGTTGTTGAGATGGTGTGCATGGTAGATCCTCCGTGTCGTCGTTCTCCTTGGTTACCGCTCTGGCAATGCTTCTCCACTTCTGGCGGTTGGTAGCATTGCGAGAACACTGCGCTATGGTAGATTGAGTTGCCGTCTTAATTGAATCTATCCAGCGTGTGGGAGATCGGCCGCGTGCTCTCTTTCCCACTACCAAGCAATTTAAATACCTCCAGAAGAAAACGTACACTCAATAAATTGGAATCGAGGTCGCTTAAGTTGCTGACATAGAGTGATTATTTTAATACCAGATTTTTTTTTTCAGCTTTTATAGCTTTTTATAGAGACGGTTTGAAACAGAATATTGTACACATGGGTGCCGTTTGTTTCGTTAAACAATAATTTTGTTCTATAAATAACACTGATGTCAGTGGTTTGTATTGATATCTGTTTCAGTCTTTGAGCGCCGGGTGGTCCTTATAAATCCTTATAAGTAGCAATAGAAAATTTTAATCATGTGAAGCTTGACAGGTTAACCTTTAATACTTGGGAATGGCAGAACACCTATTAATAATTAATAGCGATATAAAAGCAACAAACACTCCGTCAAGGCGCTCGTGACATTTTTGCCAGTTTTGCCAATACCAAAACAAACTGTATTACCTACTAGAAAGAGCTCTTATTTGTTAATAATACGCGTGAAGTTATTCACGTAGTTGCGTAGCTTTTGCCACAGAGATTGAATCTTTATGTATATTAGCAAAGAGTACTTTTTACAAGCTTTATATTAGCTTGCAACGTATGTATGTCATGGTGGAATCTTGTAACTGAATTATAAATCAGTTATGTGTAACCGATTGAGCTGAAATTTGGTATACACGCTTACTTTGGATGACAATGCATGCTTAGCTATGTGACGTCATTCTAATTCCAATATGGCGGATCATCCAAGATGGCGGAATAGTTATTTTCTTATGCACTCACTACCACAGTATGGGTATCAAATGAAAGGGCTCTGAGGAGAACACGAAAACGAAGGACAATTAAATAAAAGCTTGTTTTTAAAAAGTTTTTTTGCCATTAATTTATTAAATTCACTCCCGTGAATATGTTCGTGACTTTGTTCGACTTAACCCAATTTCACATCATTTCTTGAACATGGAAGAAATAGTTTGAAGTTGGATAGAAATCTTAGGAATATTCTCCACATAAAATCTCTGCAAGTACTCAAATGCCACCCACAGACAAAAAACGTATTTAAAATAGCATTTTGAATTATTCAACTCGCACGCCCCTACTGAAGGGGTTGATTATCCCCTAAAGGGATGGATCAGGAAGTGAATCCTCCAGCTTTGGGGGCGCTTGGACAAGTGGTAAAAAACGGTATGTGACATCTTTCGTGATTCCGCATAAATTTTATAAGTACATCATCGACGTGGTGTTTGTCTGCGAAGCATTTCCTTACTCTACTTACAACTATATTGTGTACTTGAATCGTAAAACTATACTTCTTCTTCTTAGTCGGCATCTTCATTACTGAAGGTCGTGTCTAGTCTGATGTATTGATCCCTTTATGTACTATGGTCTTCCACGTGTTCCTGTCCTCGGCGGTTTTAATGGCTTGGGTTATTGGTAGGCCAGTGAGCGTCTTTACTAGGTCTGACCATCGTGTAGGTGAGCGACCCCGTGCTCTTTTCCCATCGACCTGGCCAACTACCATTAAATTCTCTAGGCTGTCAGGGTTTCTACGAGCGACATGTCCAAAATATTTCAGTATTCGTTGGGAGCAGGTAGCGGACAGCTAAAACTATACACCCAAATTAAAATAAGGTTATGAACTATTTACTATTTACTAATTTGTGGAACGATTGAAATCACTATAAGTTAGTTTAGTTACCATATCGAAGTTGTATTGTAAATATTATTTTATTTGCATTATGAAAACTGATATAGTTTAGGCACCTACTTAAGGAATATCATAGTTAATCTGTACATCTAATTTAAATCATATTTTGTTATTGATATACGAGTAATTAAAGCAATTCTTAATGTAGTTACTCAGTTTCTGTTTTAGATAGTCGCAAGCGTCCTGAGATAGTGTTACATATGATTGTAACGGCAAAATTGCGCCCATTAGGGTACTTGTGATATGATCGGCACTTCGGCACTTAGGGGACTATGAATAGTCCCATCTTGATTGGAACTATTGTTCGTTCCACGGATTGGGCGAGAGTAGATACTTCTCATATCATGCACCAAGCGGATACTGATTGGAATGATAATATTGAATATAGTAGGTACTAATTATGTATAAATGCTTGCCAAGAGATAAGTAAGATTCAACAAAGTGAGATAGACAGTTTTCTTGACATTGAGTTGAGTTTTCTTGACGAAACAGTGACAAAATAGGTTTTTACAACCTAATAAAAAAACATTGATAAGGTATTAGTTTATTTCTGAAAATTATTCTTAAAAATTGTTTGTAGATGGGTTGAAATTTCTGTTAACTTGGAGGTCAGTGTAATATGGATTTATCGTAAGTTTACAAGTTTGGTTCGAGTCAGTATCTTGTAGTGTATGTAAGAATAAGTATCTCAAGTTACTGATAAGGAGGGCTCTTTTACTTAGAATGCGTGTAATGCGCGTAAATCTCATGACAGATCTACCGTTTCTTAAAAATAATTACTTACTTATTTTACGATAAATTTTTGAAGCTTCAATAGCTTAGGGGACTCCGTATAAGCTGCCCTCGCCGTATAAGCTGCCCTCGCAACCGAGAGGTTTCGGGTTTGATAGCAATTGAAAAGTTGAATCACCAAACTCGCATTGCTAGTAATCTTTAAAACAAACTAAAAAAATATAGAACATTTATATGATTTCGATTCAACTATAAACCACCTACAAACATGAATAAAATAAATCATAAGTTCCAATACATATGGGGATTTAATTCAAGACTTTGTTGACATTACTTCAAAACACCTGAGTCTCATGGGATAGATTAAATAATATGTGTAAATATTATTTAATCTATCCCATTCATTCAAAATATGATTAAAGTGCTTCATCGCCGTAGTGCAATTAAGTTCAAAATGAAGAAAAAAGAAGTGTAATTAGCGTCCTCACCTTGGCTCGACAATTTATTGTCATAACTCCAAAGTGAGGCGCGGAACTTCCGCAGTAATGTATTTTATTCTAACTGTTATTTCCCTTTTATACTAACACAAGTTTAAGAGTTCCATTTTGTTAATTTTGTAAACATGAAAATGGGGGTCGAGAAAATGTGTTTTTTGGTGGACACAAAAGATACTAGAACGTATATTTCAGTATGCCTAATGAGAAGTAAAATATACGTACATAATATGTCCTTTCAGTGCCATTACGTGTTGATTTTCCCTGTAGAGTTGATCCTAAATACTGTCAAAACTTATGGAAAACCGTCACTTAGATTTTACGCTAAATTAAAGCAAGTCCAGCACTTGTAGCGTTTGCTCCAAGACTAGACTTACGAGTATATCACGGAGTAGGTATATTAATTATGTCACTTTTTCTTGTATCAAATACGACATATATCGAGCGAGCGATTCCGTGACACGGTTCTAGTCTTGACATGTATGGTAATCCTTGTATTTATTTTTATTTTTCATTAAAAAAAAACAACAAAAATAAGGCGTCAGTCGATGTCCTCAAATTTCATGATACAAAATTGTATTTTATTCAAATTAACGTAGATTCAAGTACGAATTTATTGTTTCCAACGTATTCACATCATATCACCCTAACCACGGTAAATAAAAATAAAAAATGGCTGCTCAATACATCGACCGGCTACACCTATTTCTCACTGATGGCAATAACCACCAACAATTGCTTTGTGTTGCTTTCAAAAGAGAAATAGTGGGCCCCTAGATTGCTTTCAAGCCCTTGAGGTTGTCAGATGGGAGGGTTATTTACATCCTATTGGAAAAAAGTTTCGTCCTTTTATTTAACCAAGCTGGGACGCTCGAGGAAAATGTGTTTATTTATTTCTTTTTCAGCATATAGTTTTTGTTTGTGCTGGGAATTTTATATTGTACTGCAAACATATATTTACAATAGGGTCCTTCGGGATCAAGACGATAAGTGCTCGCAAGAAATTCTAAAGGAAAGTATGAAACGCCTGAACATGTTAGACCATCTCGGACGGGAGGAGATCTCACAAATATAACATCGACTTCACAAATTCCTTTCATCAAATCAAATAGTTTATTGTTGTTTTCTTATATTTACGCGATACTTATATTTATTTACATTGAAATAAAACTATTTTACGGATTCTATCGCGTTTATTTACTTTTTTATTTTCCCGGCGTTATTGTTCCAAAATTGATAAAACGGAACGAACTGTTACCGGTGTAAACAAAATGAATGGTTAAACGGCTTATTCCTTGCATTTACCCAAACCCTTCCTCCTAATCAGGGCATGTATGATATACATAGAGTAAAATATGTAATAGAGATCAGTTTATGATATCTGAAAGCGATCATGTTAGCGATTTTGTACGTAATGCTACTGCGACTGCATTTTTTATGGTATCCATCAATTTTTACAAGTTAGGAACAATATTCGTTTCATGAACATATAAATATTATAAATAGTAGAGGTACTGTTGATTATCAGTTGGCAATTTAAACAAGTACTATTATTAAATAAAAGCATATAATAATTATCTAAAACTTATTCACGTACATACATATCTTATTCCAAAATAGATTATATTCATATTTTTTTTAAACCAGAACGAATTGTTACCAAGAAGATTATAAAGAGACCACGGAGTGTTGCTCTTTCACACCTTCTATTATTTTTAAAAACAGAAATTATACAAAACGCTAACAATAAGGATCGCCAATCCATTGTAATCAAAGACACATCTCAACGTAAACCTTACAGTAATTCGTCAGTTTTATTAACCCTTTAACACCCACACAATGTAGTAAAATACATAAAACCCAACATATTATTTTCGTAATAAAAAAGCCTTTATGTCACGTTTTCACGTGAAACCGAATTAACTTCATAAAAACTGTAATAAGAGCGATGTATTGCGTAAAAAGGCGCACAAAATAAAACCTAAATAAGTCTATAAAGCGGTTTTATATGCATACATTTACGCGGTGGACAAGTATTAGGCTGGGATCGGTGATATTAAGTTTACGAGACGGTCGTAAATGGTAACCAAGTCTCTACAAGTTTACAGTCACGTATAAAAGTCAACAGCAAATTAAAAAAAAAACAAATGAGTCTACGTCTATTGAAACTAGGCAATGCTGCTGGGTTGCCGATATAGTTCAGCGTATGAGTAGGCTTACCTACGGCACGCGCAAAGTTAGGGCTTCGAGATGTATCAATTTGGTGCTAATACCAAAATGAACTGTATGTGAATATGCATAAAGATTGAATTTCTGTGGTAAAAGTCACGCGATCACGCGTCACAAATAGCTCTCATGATATGAGCAAAGAATAGGTTGCGGTTATTTTGACGGGCCTCTGGTTTAGGTCAAGCAATCGCCCATAAATATGACTGATCTGCTTTTGTTTCTTAGGTATGAAACTCATATTATCGGAACAAACCGTAATGATATCTTGAGAACAAATCAGTAATCTGCTCCAAATTGGGGAATCTCTACCAAAATCATGATATCGAGGGTCTTTGTGTTCCCCCTAATCTCAAGAAGGGTAAAAGTGGAAAAAGTCTTAATAAGGCAGCATTTTATTATCTGATCTGTACATAACCATACATTTTCCATAGCAACACGGGACACTTAGAACAAAGAGGTACGATGTGAATGCATCATTAGAATTCTAAGTGCTATGCAAAGTGGAACCGATGAGAGCACTTCTATTGTAAACACGGATATTATCCCACTTGAGGGCAATTGTTTTTGAGCCTACTTATACCTATGGTATAAAACATTCATCGCAGGCTTCGCTTTTTTGAAATTTGAATTTAACGAAACTTTTCTTTTTCAATTCAATTTGGAACTCTTTAGTCAGTTTAGCGCGTAAACTATATTAAGCTTGGCTGGAGCGTGCAGTTTGTAATATAACTAAACTGGTTTTAAATTTAAAACTAACACGAAAAAATTAAATGCTTTGTGTCGATACACATAAAGATTGAATTTCTGTGGCAAAAGCCACGTCCTCACGCGTCATAAGTCGCTCGCGCGGTCAATAACATTTCGTTGAGCAATTAACTTTTTCTATGAGTCAATCATAGAGGTATTATAACAGATAGCATTTCGAGCCCGCGCGCTGTGGTAAATTTTTCTGGTTTATCTGACTCCGCCATTGTTGTTTTCCCATAACAAGGGCGAAAAATCGCCGCAGAGCTATAAGAAGAGTGAAGTCGTTTTGGGTACTCAATGGAGTCAATACAACTATTTTTTATAACTTACATAAAACACTATAAATCTACCTACATTATCTTCAAGAAAAGATAAAGGGGGTGATCGATTTAATCCGCCATCTTTATCACTGTCATCATCCATTTTTATTTATAATGTATTTATTGAATTTGTCCTTGCTATAATTACTCGACATTGCCATAAAAACCGTATATCGCAGGTGCAGGCATTCCTCATCTTATTCCATCAAAATATCATAATTTCACTCATTTCGTAAAAAAAGAAGAAGAAAGGAGGTGATCCATTTGCGAGCCGGCGAGCTAACGATCTAAATCGTTGGCTCGTCGACTCACGTTGGTGATCAATTAGCATACCAAACAGTCTTCTCTCATCATTGGCGAAGTCATGGCGATTTTTTGCACCGCGGACTTCAAATTTCAAGTATGCACAAAGAGCCAGTGAGCAAGTCCGCCGGCTTTTTAAGTCCGCAGACTTTTAAGTGTTCCATTGGCGGTTCAGACCTTTGGCTCACGAGTTCGTTGGCGAACCGGCGGTCTTACTTGCAAATGGATCAGAATCAGAATCAGAATCAGAATATTTTTTATTCATATAAACCAATACAGGCACTTATGAATCGTCAATAAATAGTAAAAATAGTAGCTCAACCACCCATTCGGAATGCATTTCCTATGGAGAAGAATGGGCAAGAAACTCCATGGTTGCTTTTTTCAAATCACCCCCTTTAGATTCAAATACAAAACAAATTCTTTGATTATAGAGGAATACAAAGCATCAGTGATATTCGAATTCCCACGCTAATTGATCATTATCGAGCTCTTTGAGAAACAATTGAAAGAGGAAATTCCCGGCGATGATATTGTTACCGGTACAGACGGGCACAATCGCATTTGTCGTGTAAACAATACCAGCCCTTACACTGCCATTCATTCTAACAATCCGTACACAAATGCGATGGGATAAATGAAACGGTAAAACTTACCTCGGTAATACAATATGATTCAGAGGTAACCCATTGTTACCCTTAAAATGTACATTCTTTAGCTTAACCTAAACGAATATCTTTGGTATCGATGTTAGTAAGTGAATTAACTCAAGCGCCATTTTGGTAACTTTGCACGAATCCCAGCCCAATAGGCGGGGAAGATTCGCTGATTCCAACACATATAACCAAAAATCGCCCAACATGACGATTGTCTTCTTTACTTCTTTACCCGTTCTTCTTTACCCATCTTCATTTTATGATCGAATTAATATTTGTTTTTACTAAGATTTTCGGTGTGTTAAACTTGCCTTGAAATTCGGCGCAACACAGCTCCATAAACAGTTGTTACTATTGAGCTCTCTTTGATCTAAAGATGAACACAGATGGGGCAAGCGACTTAACTGACTTAAATCCATGCTGTCGTTTGGAGAAAATTAAAAATTACCCACCGATACTCTGTCTCTATAAAATGATTTCACATACTGTACATAACAAAGGATTGCAGCCTTGGTATACCCATTGTGAGTGATATTGTATATCTTTAAACAGTTTTGTATTTTAGATTTGTGACTATGAAGCAAACAATATAAATTTACAAAATGAATGATATAAATACAATACATTACCTCACTGTCTAACTTGTATTTGTTTACTTTAACTGTAAGTACTTCAGCTGTTTTGTTTATGTATGTATGTGTTTATTATATTGTATGTATGTATTTAAATATATGTGTACTTTTTTAAACTATCTACTATTAATATCCATTATTAAGTACTCCCCCGCCTTAATCAATTCCCTAGATCCACTCCATCCTAAGGTTGCCTGGCAGAGATCGCTTTTAGTGATAAGGCCGCCCATTGTGACACTCTGTATAAACTTTTGCGGTGGAAATTATCTATCTATCTATCTATCTATCTACATTTCATCTACGCACGTTTAAAACTTATCTTGATTTAATATATAAACTCCAACTCAAAATTTTGAAAAATATAGTACCGACCAATACTAGACGCCAATATGAAGATAACCCTAGTGGGATATTTAAACACTGTAAAATTATACCGATTCATACCAAAATTAAATACTTGCTACTAAAAGAAAATTTCTTTAATAAAACACTTCTTCACAAAATCAAACATCCCATATATACGCGGGCCGTTGCTAGAAACCAGCTTTGCACGACGCGAGCTACCAATGTGTACGGTGAGCGAAGTACCTCCTATTTGGTTCCTCGATTTATAAACGATCTACCGCCTACCTTACGCGATTCCATTACACCCATTAATATGAAACAAAAATTAAAAACTCATTTCTTAAACATTGTGCGATGCACATAAAAAAAAAGAAGAAAAGAAAATACGTTTATGTAGTTTCATTATTTCCATTATTCCTGAATGTGTTGTCTAAATTTGATAAGTAGGTACTTTCTCGTTTAACTACTTTACTTCTCTCTTGATGTAGACTGTAAGTCATTTCAACATCGTTTTAAACCTCAGTGGTTTTTGTATGTAATGAAATATTTTGAAATAATGTAATACCTATGTATTTAAATGATAATTGAATAAAAAAAAAAAAAAAATATAACAAACACAAAAAGTTGTTATAAAATGGTTTGAAAAGTACGCATACGTTAGTAGGTACCTACATATTTGCCGGTTTAAATTAGTACGGCCTAAATAAATAGGACGATGAATAAAAAGTTTTCACGTTTCGACAAATATAAAGTTTTCAAAACGCAAAAGTTTGCGTTCACAAACGTAACGCGGAAGTTGAACGTAAATGATGTTTGAAGTACTTCTTTTCCTAATTTTCTGACCCGGTGGTGTATGAAATAAGTTCTGTCCGTTTAATATTAATTGAGATGTCATTGGCCGATGTAGTTTGAGAACATTTTACGTAATGTTCTGCTATAGAAAAATAATGAATAATATACTTTAATTTTATGTAAGTGCATCTTTTCTATTGCTATGAGATGATACGGTACGAGCTCTGTCCTTTTTTCATATCAGTGGCAGTAGTGTGACTTTATAACTCCTTTTAACGTCATTACACATTGCATTACTATAAATACATCATCACGCCTGTATTCCCCGAAGGGGTAGGCATAGGTGCACCGCAGTGCGCCCACACTTCGCCGATGTATTTTTGGTCCTAATGTAATAGGGGGCGAGCCTATTGCCATTATACCGGGCACATTCTCCCTCAATACGAGGGAGATTTTTGGGCTTCACACGTCTTTCTATAGACGTGCAGGTTTCCTCGCGATGTTTTCCTTCACCGTTTCATAGCATGTGGTAATCTCGGATGAAAATGAGATTCGCACATAAACCCAGAGGTGCGAGCCCGGGTTTGAACCTGCACACTTTGATTGCAAGGCGTGCGTTCGACCACTCGGCTACCACTGCCGTTTATGTGGAATGTGGAACAATATATTAATCGTAGTTCATTAACTGTTTAAAATTCGTGCGGGTTCCAAGACACTTTAGCTTTTTCTTGGGTCTCGCCGAGGGTCGAACCTCAGTGTCTTCATTAGATACCGCTGCCGACCCTGGCTTATGGGAGTTACAGTGGTGGGAATGTGTCGCGGGGTTAGTTCCAATTCTTTACGCGTTTGCGTACAACGTGATAAACTGTGGTAAACTCACACTAGGCATGCTTGAAAATGGTACAATAAAAACCGGCCAAGTGCGGGTTGGACTCGCGCACGATGGGTTCCGTACCATTATCCATAAAAACGGCAATCAATCACGTTTGTTGTATGGGAGCCCCCTTAAATATTTATTTTATTCTGTTTTTTAGTATTTGTTTTTATAGAGGCAGCAGAAATACATCATCTGTGAAAATTTCAACTCTCTAACTATCACGGTTCATAAGATACAGCCTGGTGTCAGACGGACGGACGGATGGATGGATAGCGAAGTCTTAGTAATAGGGTTCCCGTTTCACTTTTTGGGTACGGAAACCTAAAAACCATTTTGTATCGTAAAGTTAGGTATTGAAATGCAAATGAATACAACTCGACTACAAAGCGCTCTAATAGAATAATCAGCGCGGGACACGAGGCGACTATGCGACAAATTCCATGTCGAATCCGAATCAATTAACAAGAACCAATTTAGACGAAGTTGGACGATGTAATTAGAGCTGTCCGAGTGTCCGACCGGCAAGGACGCACGACTGGGACGGTGCTAACGACGTTCTAGCTATTGGTGATCATTTTGTATTGTCAAAGTTGTCGCCTCACGCCCACCAGGACAGGCAAATTAACTCGTCTGTCCTTGAAAATGTACTCTGTCGCAATACAAATAGAGCTTGAATCTCTGTTGCAAAAGCCTCGTGAACTTGCGTCAAAAATCGCGCTCAGCTTCGATGAGATTTCCTTGAAAAATGCATAAATACAGGTCGTTTAGGGTTGGCAAAATAATTCTCGTGCACGTCTTGACACCACAGTGTGTAGTGTCGCGGGTCGTCGATGAAATTTGTGTAAAAAAAAAAAACTTAAGTACAGCTTAATACGTTTTGCTATTGACAACAAGTTAGTCGCGCGCGTTTCGAAGCGCTCGTGGGCGCAGGAATTTAGTTCCATCCCAGATGTTCGAACAGACTGCATATTGGTAATACAGGCGCTTATGACAGAACATTAAGGCGTCTCGACAATATTTCATCGTGTATTTCCTCACGCATTGTACGGCAGTTACTCTACAAAGAATTAAAGATAGTAGGGGTCTCGCTACGGTAGGTAATTTACGTACGTGCCCAAGTGGTTTTTATATCCCCACTAGGTCTGTCACAAAGGAATCAAAAATAGGTGCTGCTTTTTTATATTTTATTATCAGTGGTTCCTTAAGATAACTTTAGTAACGTCAAAATTAACAAAAGAGATAAAAAAAGTTGTTTATTTTTTTCAATTTAGTAAAACTTTTATTAAGTATTCAACTACTTAAAATGATAATAATGATAAGAATGATAATAATAGCGAATCTAATGTACATAAACTACAACTAAACTCTATATTTGACAGCAGTTACAGTATTGCCATCTTGATTATGTATTAAGAGTGTGAGAAGGACGGCAATACATTAGTTTGATTCCAACAGAATCGATATCGATACATAAGTTAGTAGCACTAAATACTTTAAGTATACCTTCAATATTCATGTCCATTCAATCTAATGTTTTGGCAACAACTTCACAAAACGCTTCAGAGCCTAATCTATCCACATAAGATTTACCATTGTACATGAATTCATTTAAAGAAACACGTAAATGTACTGAGAAATTCAAAGTCTTTCCGATATTCTGAGACAATTCTGAAGTCCAAATCGCTTGGCAGATCTTTGGCACCTTCGTGATTGCGGCTCTTGGGCTCATAGTAGAGTACTTAGGGCCCAGATCTTGAAGGGTAATATTGGCTATAGGACCTTTTCGTAATTTCTTTGCCACGTCTAAGGATGCTTTGCAAAGTAATGTTCCGAGACGGTTTTTTCGATGTTCTCGGAGTGTTGCCAGAAACATAATTTCCAGACTGCAGTCGACACCATATCTGAAAGATTGAAAGATTTTGAATTCAACAAATTATTAAAAGTTTTTTTATGATCTTGTTTCCTGTTTAAAAATCGATTGCTGTTCGTTTGTTTGTTGACTTGATGGCTCAGATTTTTTTTGCTACGGTTCGTTCTGATACAGATTTAGAATTTAATTAAATAGGGATTAGAAAAAAAATATTGCTGATACAAAGTTTGGAGGGTCATCTACATAAAAAATAAACCATAGATATAAAACATTTAGCAGTTTTATTTAGCAGCAGTATTCATATTTAGGCATCACGTTACGGGGTTTTCTATTATTACTGAAAACGAGCATAACTATGCTAAAGATGATTTAAGTAAGATTGAAATGACTAAACCTTCTCGGTTGATTTAATTTTTCCACAACTTAATAAGCTTTTCCAAGGATAAAAAAGTAGAGTATATGGAGGTAGCCAGTATTAAAATACAAAGCGCATATTATGTAGATTACCAGCCCTGTTTTATGACGTCAAACAATATTACCTGAATTAATGTTGCTTGTACGTTATGGTGGAAACGAAATGAACAAGAATATTTACCGAGCCACGACGCCCTCGGTTTAATACTAACACGTCGAGATACAAAGTGTTTTCGAGCTGCTTATCCTGTTATTAGTAACCAGAAAATATGACCAAAATGCTTAGAAAACCTCTCCTACATTTATTTTTTGCTACTGTCCTATCTGCGTATGGTGTACCTCTGGCATACGACACAAAATATGACGTAAAATGATGATTATTTTAAGAATTCAAACCTGCAGGTTAAAATTTCAAATGGCGATCGGATGATCAAACCTTCCATACATTTGACAGCAACACTCCTAGCGGAAACGGGTTTTCTTTACTGTCTACTGTATTGATACGTTTAATTCTACTTATATTTAAATTATTTGCTTTGACTTTCTAAAGAGATGTTATTACTATGATCTCTCTCAAGATCACAGGAGCCAAACATTTTTGTTTTCATTCATATACAATGAAATTCATTGTAGTGTTGTGGTTTTGCTTATAAGGTGTTACGATAGACATGGAATTCGCGAGCTAATTCCCTGTCTTGTAAGCATGTGTTTGAGCTTACTAAGTTAAATACTCACTTGTCAAAAAAATTGCATCTGCTATCGACCTCAGCCATGAACTCTACGAGAGCCCGAGAGGATGCCTGAGTGCATCGTTGCTCCGCAAATATTTCGAAGAATGGTTTCTCTTGTGAATCTGACGAGGCTACCTGAAACGTGTTACGTATAATGCTATCCATAAATTTGTACAACAAAGTCAGTTAGTATAATTGTATGTCTTGACTAATGATTATAAATAATGGTAGTATACCCAAGGCTACGTGTTGTCATTACAGTCAACTTTTTGGTTAATTTGCATCAAACAATGTCCTCCTTGACTTTAGAGCTGGTCTGTCACATACAGAGTTAATTTCAATGTTGTCAGAGTAACAAATTATGCATAATTTTAATACCTTATGAAATTTAATGTAAGAATGTGACCATTTTGCCACGACTACGTACTTCCGACCTGTCTTCTGTTTACAAAAGCATTGTAAAAGACATTTGTTTTGAAAAATACTAATGATCTCCAATGGCGTATTTCAGTGCAGGTGTTTTGTTGATGGAATATTTTTTTAATTTGGCGGTTAAAAATAAACTAAGTATGCTTAGTAAGTTTTCACATTATATTCAACTTGGGTTCTGTAATGGCTTATTGATAGTTTAAATCTCTGAAAATTTATGACTGCTAACCTGTAACTTATTGAATGAAACCGCGGCCACTTCGCCACTGTCAACTGCTATAGCAACTAATGACGCACCATCCAATGCTGCGTCTGCGCACAGCTCTAATAATTCTTCAGCTGCTTGAGGGTTCTTGTTCACTTCAGTACAAATACACACGGTTTCATCTTGACAGAATTCTTCTCGTATTATCTGTAAATTCAATCACTCTAAATTATCATTTATTCAAACTTTTAATTCCTTTTGTATGAGGTAAATCAGTAAAGTGATTTATTCAGTGTGATGTTTTATTTTTATTTTGTAAATACCAACAGCTTAACCTACAGCGTAACTAAATTTAGGAGCACTAAACAAGTTCCTTCCTTGCTCATAAATGACGGCCAAACGGAGGATGGCAATATCAACATGTTTAGTGTTAGATCTCATCTGATGGTAAGAAAATCTGTTATCTAAGAAGTTTCTTCTATTATCGCAGCGTTAAAATTGTATACTTATAATTATTTTGATCGAAGAGTTATCTACCAACCTGCACTGGGCCAGGGTGGTGAACTATGGACTAATACCTCCTTTATTTTATAAAACGTTTAGAATAGAGAGAAGGGTATTGTCCAGGAGAGGGATGACGTAGGCTACCAAAAATAGTATTGGAGATGATTCTGTTAAGATTTTTCATTCGGGTTAACTTGTACAGGTAAAATTGCCTTTATACAAACCAAAACTTGTGTACAACAAAATAATCTTAAATTGTAAGAAACGAAACAATACTAGGTAAATACTCTTAAAGAATCTGCTGAACTTACTCTCAAGGCACCGGGGAAAGTCGCCGCCGTTAGACACTCTATTTTGTATTTTCCTGCAACGAGAAAATGGGTCATTTAAAGTATATAAACTTACGTTTCCTACGAAGCAACAATGTGTATTTCATTTTACAAGGAGCTTCAATTGTATGTCGCTTAACCTAGAATCTTAAGTCCTTTGCTAAAATAAGTTACAACTCATATGATTTTTATGAAACCAAACCAATAAATGTATTACTGATTAAATATGTTACACAAAAATATTATATATTTCATTTCGTTTAATTCATGAAGTTAAATGTTACTTTACTATTACTAGTAACTACTATTTACAAAAAAAAAAAAATTTGTAAGATTATTACACAATTTAATTAACACCTTCACAGCATCATGAGGCCGAAACTAAAGATTGATTTTAGGCTGGTGCGTACGCACTGTAAAAAAGATCAGGTTTGGGCTGATTTAAACCTCAACCGCACTAGCCGAAAATTCTCGAAAATTGGGCCCGCAGTGAAGGTGTATTTATATAAGCAGTATTTATATCGGCACGTCGTAGTCTTTAATTTTGAGATCCATATTCTGCTGGTGCAGGGGGGCAATTCTCCTGAATTGATTCCACAAACGTCGTATTAGAGATAATGTCGATCATGCGAGAATTGCCCCCCTGATAAATATTTGTCGAGCAAAATACTTGTAATAAACACTTAAGTGTTAGTTTTTGTGCGCGCGCGCCGCCGGTCCGATCGGACACGCTCCAGTGGCGCCTCCGACTCTATTGTTTTTAGTCACCCACAATACAAAAGTAGGTTCGCATAATTTCCTCAGTTCTCAGTAAGTAGCACATGAAACTGAGTGACAAACCCAAACACTTTTCTATTATACTGTTAAACTAAAATCAAGTTATAAAAAATAAACTAACTAACCGTCTTCCGTTGTTGGCCAATCCATTTTAGATATTAGAAATAAAAAAAAATCACACGATCGCGAGGTTGCTTGCGCACACGCCGACACCGGTCAGACGACTGACGATATACCGCCGTTGTGTGCCCGTCCTAGTACGTCCAATGACCTTAACCCTTATCTTTATACAACAAATACTTGAATTATAATTCGGTAATAAGAAGTTTAGTATGTTATGATATCTATTTAGGTTCTATATAAAGGATATTTGATTGCTTTTTATTTTAGTTCGTGATATTTGAAAGTATAGCATACGTAATTGTGTCAAAAGGACGTCCAAAAAATTTAACCGGAATTGATCTCATGTCCTGCGGCCGTCTAGTCTTAAAATACTTTACATAGGCAATCTGCAAATTTGACGTCTAGGTACGGTAGACGTCAAAAGAACGCACAAAGTTGGACGTGTGAAACAGGCAAATGTTAGGATATGTGTAATACCTCGTTGGATAGGTACTTTGCTAACCTAATAATTTCTTATAATTGAAGTAATAATAAATACACATTATTAAACTTATAGTGTTCATCAATCGAATAAATATTAAAGCCCTATTGGAGTTTCTGAACAGGTATTTCAGATATCCACTTAATAAAAATATTTGTTCATTTTATATATAAAATCTTTAGACAAAATAAATTAAATTTCGTCCTGGTGTATTAACAATATCTGGCTTTGACAACTTATTTAGTATACGCCTGATTAGATTTTAGAGAGCACAATAGAAAAGATTATTGGGAAATCAAAATACGAGTAGATAACTCTTGTACAAAGAGATAATCAATAAACGTGAGTATTTCAAGAACACGACAAAAAATGGGTTTCAATTCCATACAAAATTATATGATATAATTATGATTTGATTTGATATTATTTGATCGAGAACATTTCCTAATAAAATATCTCCAGACAACATCTACTCATCGTATCATCCCAAACTAAGCATCGCAAGCGGTGCAACCCATAGTACAAGCACTGTGGCTACCACTCATGAAGACATGAAGACCGTATCTCAGCAAATAAATTAGCAATTGTCACCCTGACGCCATTCTGTAGTAGCCTAGTCATATTGTAGTAGCCTTATGCCTCTAGATCAAGCCTTAAAAAATGAAATCATATTGACTCCACAACGACAGTGTTAGGGGACTTGGGGCCCAGATTATGGGCAATCCCAGTTACACTTACACCATATACCACATATTAGAAAAGGTCATTTCTGAAATTTTCGGCTGTCGGAACTGAACTCGCAAGCACCTGATGTAGTGAGCCGAGTGGCCCACGGTCAAATCAATAGACCAAGCCCTCGTCATACCTAGAATCTAGGTACAGCCCCTTTAACGTCCCACTGCTGGGCACGGGCTGGCACTGGGCTCAATGCGAAAGGGATTCATACCTAGAATAATACATAGAAAAACTTTATAATCTTATTATATACTAGCTGTGCCCGCGACTTCGCCCGCGTGAACTTTAGGGAGATTACCCGGAAATAATGGCCGGTAATCATCCTGCGGAACCCTAATGCTTTTTCTAAAATAAAAGTAGCCTAAGTTACGCCTTGGAACATCAGCTATCTGCCAGTGAAAGTCCAGTCGAAATCTGTTCAGCCGTTTAAAAGTTTACTCGGAACAAACAGACAGACTAAAATTTTAAAAATTGCATTTTCGTTATACGTATCCGTGTATCTTTCATATGCATTTGTTAAAATAATGTTATTTTGATATTACAAACAGACACTTGAATTTTATTTATTTGTAGTATGTAGTATAGATGTACCTAGTAAGATGTCGCACCCAAAAACGATGATTTCATAGACTCCACAAAACAGACTTTGCTGCTTTTTAAATATTTTTCCGACATCAGCATACTTTTCAACATAAAATTGTGACTTTATTCCATTCAGTATAAGAGCCTGCGTCAATCTTGGCGTCAAAACGCGCCCAACCAATTTTTGTCCCACACGAAAACTAACTCTATTAACTCATAGTAGAAACTCATTTTTCAACAAAAGGCATCTATGGCGCGGGCGAATTTAATCGCGTGGTCGCGTCACTTTTGCAACAAGAATTCAATCCTAAGTTCTTCTTCTTCCTCTTTTCGAGTCAATGGTCTACAATCCTAAGTAAAGGGGACATTTTAAATAAGGCAAGTGAGTAGTAGGTATTCGCCGGTTTGAGCTCACGCCAAAAAAAAAGAAAAAAAAAAAGCTCATTCGTCGCGTCGGCCATCGTCGCCTAAAAAAAAAAAAAAAAAAAAAAAGTTTGGTATCGTTTTGGGGGTTTTCAGACATGCCCGATCGATCTGTGCAATCCCCGTTTTGATATCTCTTACGGTTCCCGAGATAGGTTTCAGGATTAGCGCTCATTAGATAACGTAATTACATCACGCTCGGCGCTAATGAGGGTTTGTCATTGTTGTTAATGAGGGTCTCTTGTTCCTAACAATGCATCTGTTTGAAATGATAAATCTTGGTTATTTTATAAATCTTTATTAATCAAAAAAAGCATTTAAACATATCATGAAGTAATATATCATTGTACAGTGTATTAGTATCGAATATTCGTATAAAATCAGACATTTTATTACCATTGAATTTATAGTACAGATACAACAAACAATATTCACCGCATACGGATGTTAAATCATTTTGTAACCTATCGCTATTAAATTGCCATTGTCGGGAATTCCTCTTTAAAAATGATCTGTGGTAACCTGTTGGCGGTCGACCATAAGAATCAAAATATTGCCCAACCCCGCTGTCATCAATGTGTATTGCTATCCAATGAGATCCAGGCTTTGTATCAGGGTCTAAATTGCTTATTATGTATGTTGGAGTATGACTGTATATTGGCAATCGGTTGGCAGCATACACATTAAATTGTAAGCTTGGATGAATTTTGCACAAATGTTTCTGGATATCTATTGTGTTCATAATGGTCACTGAATCGTCCGCCGCATCGCTAACTGTTAACTATCCAACTTATCAGATGCAAGTGTATAATTTAAGGTATTGACTTGGTATTTCAAGTCTGCTGAGGTCATGGAATAAATACAAGGATATGCTGAAAATTATGGGTTTATTCAATTAAAAAGCTTAAAACTATTACAATGAATACTTAAAACAACAACATAACCATAACAATGAAAACTTAAAACTATAATAAAATACTAACCTAACCTAACATACACTTAACGCGATAGTCAACGAAATTGATGTTTTAGCTACTATAGTCTACTGTAACATTACGGTTTTTATCAATTTCAATAACATTATCGAACTCAGCATAAACAATACAGTTGATGGTTTGCGAAAGTGCTGATTCAAAACGAACTTCCAATCTCACGCTTCCATGTTTTATAAGATTCCAATGGCCTGATGAGCTAGCTGATAGATCGGGTGTTAAGTCAAAAGCTAATAGACAATAACCTTGTGCATATTGTTCCCTAGATATGCCATTACCTTCGTTAAGGAAATGTATACCCGTTCCAGAGAATAATGTGTGATAAGCTGAAGTGTAAATATTATTCTCGAATGATGGTTGTAAAGCTTTGGAAGGTATTTGTTGTCCATCAATATATAAAGAAAATGTATTAAAATTGTGATTTTCAAAATTAAATGGATTTTTTGTGAGTTTGCCATTAAAGGCTGCGTTATTAACAAATCCTATTATGCATCTTTTAGGTACTTGTCCTAGAAAAATGTTATCTAGTGTTTTTCCCTGAACTCCCGATGGAATTGTCAAAACTTTAACTTCAGCACGCGTAATAGGATATTTAGCTGTAGTAGAGGCTAAGACTTTTTGATGTGCAAGTAAAACTGTTGGATTGATTCGTGCTCTACGGACAATAAGCGTTGCATCAGTAATACACACTTTCAATTTTAAATCATCTGAAGAAGCCATTAAGTTGAATGTTTCTCTGGAACGAACTAATTTAACAGACATCTCAACACCATTAATTAAAAACTTTTCTTGGTTGAATATATCACCATGCAGATGCCCAATCATTTCAATTTCTTTACTTTCGGCTGTTAATTCATGTCTTTTAGTGAACCCTTCATTTTTCTCATCGGTTGAGTCCATTTTCCCAGCTGTATCTTCATACCAAAGACTGCATGTTAGATGAGATTCTTTTGATGCAGGAGCATAATTCAACAATGTTTCCATGTAAGCACGATAGGCGTATGTATTATTTGGTGGAGACACAAGTTTTTGATTCAAATAAACATCGAGCTGACTAAATAATGAATGTAACCAATTGTTTATTGGTGCTGCTGTCGTTGTAGCTATCAGTTTTGTTGAGTCTTGGTTTAGTATCTTTGCTTTAATATGAATCAAAGTATGAGACAAATCTATGTAGTCATCACCGGTTCCTGGTACTTGAAATTCGATGGGGCCATCATCGGCGAGAGATGAAATAGGTTTGTAATGTATCCTTAATCAAACAATTTAAATACACACATATTATTATCAATGAACCATTTCTTCAGTAAAATGACATTTCTTAATGCACAATGGTTTTCATGGTACAAACAATTTGATGCACTTCTGTCATTATAATACAGTTTATATAATCGTAATAAATTGGGGCAACCTTTTTCACCAACATCTATCACACTGCAGTTATTACAAACACTTTGTAGCCACTTTATTTTTTCCCTACCTTTAACTAAAATTTTTTTATTTGTTAAAATTGGTATAATCACTCGTTTAAACTCACGATAGTCAATGAAACCGGAACTCCAATAATATCCATGTCGTCTTTCTAGGAAAGAAACGTTTTTCTTTTCTGCGTCTGTCAAATTGCCATATGGGTATGGCGGTTTTATCAAGAACACTTGGGTGTAATCTTCTGTAGCTAGTGCAAACTCCTTTATCACGAACACATTTTGCGAAACTTTAAATCCTTGTAAATCTACAATCATGTAGTCTGGATTCATGATTATTTTCTTAACGAACGTCCACTCAACTGGCCAATGTCAACGCAACTACCATAGTTATCTATGTTCGCCTTTGCTCACAGATAACATCACAGCGTACAAGTTCAGACATGACTTTATCTTTATGAAACGAAAGTGACGAATTCCATTAACAAAGAATTTGAGTAATCGACATCCGCCCCTTTCTGCACAAAAAACCACTTAACGTGATAGTAAATGAAACCTTTTATTCACAGATAACATAAAGTTGAGACAAGCTTTTATCGGACGAATTCCATTGTCAAAGAATTTGAATTATCAACTTCCGTCCTTTCTGTAAAGAAAAAAACACTTAACTATAACAGACGGTGACGGTGGGGGCTACTATTTGGGTATAAAAGTGAACAATAAGAACTTGGAAGCTACAGTATTCATTAGTTTGTGAACTCAGTTTCATATAGAGTGTTGTGAAAGTGATCTAAAATCTTCAATCTTCAGAACTGCACAATGGAGGTAAGTTTACGGTTTTATTTAATCAATTCATTAGATGGTCACAGTTTTTTATATTTTTTTATTTCATCAATTCATTAGTTGGCTCCTATACAACTTTAATGTAAATTGTTACAGAACTCATTCGATGTCGAAGAAAATACATACAAACATTATTATTACCCACTCACCCCACCGGATGATGACCTAACCATCAAAGAAACACCTAAAAAAGAAATGAAAAGAAAGACAATGACCACATCATCGGATAATTTGGATGAGCTCTTTGAAAATCCATCACCGATAAAGAAGAAAAAGCAATCGTCCACAGTTGCTAGGTCTAATGCAGAGGGGGGAATAACATATATATCAACAAATGCTGATGATAATATTAATTCAAGCCATCTAATAAAAATTGAAATTTATGATCTAAAAAAGTTGTCGAAAATTCCTCAACAACAACACTGGAAATATGCTGATGTCAAAGTAAAATACTACACAGACATAAAAAATAATAACTTTGTTGATAGTAAAAATGTTATCTATCAAATAACGAAAGAAATTTCAGAAACGGACAGTTGTAGGAAATATTCATTTACTAATAACTAAAAATAATTTGTTAATTGTAATCCATTGTTCGCTGTACTTACTAATTTACTAATAACTAAAAAGAATTTGTTAATTGTATTCCATTGTTCGCTGTAGTTACTAAGATACTAAACCATTTTTTAACTAGTTAGGCTCCATATAAATATGTAGTGTAAATTTCAAAGGCGCATCATTTCGAAACGTGGAACCATCGATGTTAGATCTACCGTCTGTTTCCTCAAACAACATGGAACAAAGTGGCGAAGTTTGCATCAGCACTTTCTTCAATTCGGCACTCAATGAAGATGTTGATATTATTATGTACGAGCTTTGTGAAGAGATAGAAAAAAGATGTGAATTGAGTAATTCATATTACGATGCGGAGCTCTATAAAATCTGTGCTGAGGTTGAAATTACCTTAAAGTAAGTTGCATGAACATTTAATTTACCATATATAAAATAAACATATATCTGTAGGATTTATTTTAAACATATTTTATTTTTTTATTACAGTCAATCAACACATCAGATTGGTGGTGGTCTCAAAAGAGCTCGGAGTATTCAAGTATCAGAAACAACACCTACGAAGAGACCAAGAATTGAAGAAGGACCTTCAACTTCATCATCTAGACCCTCCGCTAGTGATAAGGTAAATTGTAGCACATGTCAGATGTTAGTTAGTAGGAGATATTTCTCAAATCATTTAAAAAGTAACATACATAAAAATAATCTTTTCAAATTACACAACTCTTTGCCAAATGTTTCCGTTGTTGAAACTGCTTTTGGACAAAGAATCATAACATATAAAATTAATAGTAAAAGGGATCCCTCATCAGAATTGGTATTTGAAACACCAGAATTATTTTTGAATTCCATAAAAAATGATATATTACTTTTGATTGAAGAATCCATTAATAAACACAAAATTTTTAAAACAAATTTTATTTTGAATGCCGATTTTGTACAACAAACTAAAAATATTACAAATTCATTTGATTTTCAAACCAGTAATTATATAATTTTTCAAGGAGACGACTTAAATATATTCTTTTCATCTTTATGTGACACTCTAACAAATAAAATTAGTGCTTTCGAGAAAAAAGATAGTGGCTGGAGTCTCAAACAAATCAAATGTATCGATATGAATGTAAACAAATTTAACCCCCTACGGGGATCTTCATATATTGATTTACCCCCTGACATTAAAGTTAAAAAAGCCATAATTAATGTAAAAAATAAAGATAATTTATGTTTTAAATGGGCATTACTCTCAGCGTTATATCCCGTAACTAAAAACGCAGATCGTGTATCATCTTACAGCATACATTTCAATAACCTTAAATTCAACGGCGTATCTTTCCCAGTTAAATTGAGTGACATACCGAAAGTTGAAAAGTTAAACAATATCAGTATAAATGTCTTTGGTTTGGAATTAAACAAAGAAACAAAAGCACATAATGTGGTGGGCCCACTGTTTATGACGAAATCTCGTAAAAGCAAACACATAAATCTATTGTGCATACACAATGGTGCAAATAACCATTATTGTTTTATTAAAAACTTGGCACGCTTAGTCGGAAAACAAATTTCAAATCACGATCATAAAATTAATATCTGTGATGGATGTTTACTTCACTTTCCCACAGAAGAGAGGTTGGCTAACCACCAACAACATGATTGCTCTCACATATCTACTGAACTTCCAAGTGATCTAAAAACATCGAAAGATTGGTTTGGACAGTCGGTATCTAACGATAAATTAAAATTTGATAAATTTCAAAGAAAGTTAAAAATACCTTTTGTTGTGTATGCTGATTTTGAAGCATTCTTAAACCCGATAAAATCATGTCCTAATGACCCGTCTAAGTCGTATACTAACAACGTTAATAAACATGAAGTTTATAGCTTTGGTTATTACATAAAATGTTCCTTTGATGATAGCTTATCAAAATATGAAACGTACAGTGGGCCGGACTGCGCACAAGTTTTTATGAAACGTTTATATGAAGATTTAAAAAATATATATTGTAAAAATAGCTTTCAAAAACTACCCAAACCACTATCAACTAAAGATGAGAATAAAATTAACAATTCAAAAAAATGTTACATTTGTGAGACCGATTTGAAAGAGGAAAACGTTCACTATTTTGATTGGTACACGGGTGATTTCAAAGGAGTTGCACATGAAGTATGTGTGACTAAATTTCAAACACCACAATACATTCCAGTATTCCTTCATAATCTCAGTCACTATGATGCACATTTCATTGTTCATGCATTAAATTTTGTAGATGGTAATGTGGAAGTAATTCCCCAAAACAAAGAAAGATACATATCCTTTTCAAAGATATTAACCATAAACAACCGGAGAGTCAATTTAAGATTTGTAGATTCTTTTAAATTCCTACCATGCAGTCTTGATCAATTAGCTAAGAATCTCAATGATGAACAATTCCACACACTTAAAAGAAATTTCCCTAGGGATGAAGACTTTATTCGTCTTAGAAAGAAGGGCATATACCCTTACGAATTTATGACATCATATGACTGTTTAAAATTAACAACTCTCCCCAGCAAAGATCAGTTTTACAGTTCACTAACCGATTCAAGTGTTTCTGTTGATGATTATCATCGTGCTCAGGATGTTTGGCAACATTTTAACTGTCGCGAAATGTCGAATTACTCTGACTTATACCTAAAAACTGATGTTTTGCTCCTGACTGATGTGTTTGAAAACTTTAGAGATATTTGTATTACAACTTATGATTTAGATCCTGCTCACTATTATACAGCACCGGGATTGAGTTGGGACGCTATGTTGAAATACACAAAAATTGAACTAGAACTATTAACAGACTTTGATAAAGTAGCTTTTATTAAGGCAGGTATAAGGGGAGGTGTATCTCAATGTAGCAATCGATATGCCAAGGCAAATAATGAATTCTTGGAAGATTTTGATGAGAAAAAACCTAGGTCATATCTTGCATATTTTGATGCTAACAATCTTTATGGTTGGGCTATGTCTCAATTTCTTCCAGAAGGTAGTTTTGAGTGGGTTAGCACGGATACAAATTTTGATGTGTCAGATACATCTGAATGTGGTTTCATTTTAGAAGTCGATTTAGAGTACCCCATGGAACTTCACGATTTACATTCGGACTTGCCACTGTGTCCAGAAAATATATTAATAGGTAATTCTAAAGAAAAAAAACTAATTCCAAATCTGAATGAAAAAATCAAATATAAAATTCATTACAGAAATCTCAAACAATGTCTTGAAATGGGTATGAAATTGGTTAAAATTCATAGGATTTTAAAGTTTCGTCAAAGTCCTTGGTTAGAAAGATATATAGATCTGAATACGAAATTAAGAACAAAGGCAACATCAGATTTTGAGAAAGATTTTTATAAATTAATGAACAACGCCGTATTCGGTAAAACAATGGAGAACATTGAAAAACGAGTTAATGTTAAATTATTAACGCACTGGGAAAATCGAGGTAAAACTTTAGGCGTGCAAGACTTAATTGCAAAGCCAGAATTTCACAGTTTATCAATTTTTTCCGAAAACTTAGTTGCAGTACAGTTACAAAAAACAAAATTGATTTATAACAAACCTATTTACTTAGGATTTTGTATATTAGATATTTCAAAAACTCTGATGTATGATTTTCATTACAACTACATGTTAAACAAATTCAACAATAAAACAAAATTATTATACACCGACACTGACAGTTTAATATATCAAATTTTTACAGCCAATTTTTATGAAGATATTAAACCAGACCTTGCTACACGATTTGATACATCTGATTATGCTTCTGATAATATATTTTGTTTTCCAAGACTAAATAAAAAAAAGATAGGTTTCTTTAAAGATGAAAATAATGGCAGAATTATGAAAGAATTTGTAGGACTTCGATCGAAAATGTATGCGTTTGAGGTGGAAAATAAATTGATAGCCAAAGCAAAAGGTGTAAATAAAAGTGTTACCAAAACAATGAACATTGAAAATTACAAGTCATGTCTCTTTGAAAAGAAAAATCTATTTTGTAGTATGTACAGATTTAAATCGATTAAACACACAATCTTTACTCAACAAATAAACAAAACCTGTTTGTCCTATAATGATACAAAGCGACATATTTTGCCAAATCAAGTTGACACATTAGCGTGGGGTCATTATAAGTTAAGTTAAGGAATACCTACACTTTCAATTGTAATAAATTTTGTAATAGTAATACCTAGAAAATAAATAAAATTGTTGTTTTATAATTTTAAGATTTTAAATATTTTGTGATAGTAATACCATGTAAATTTAAATAAAATTGTTTTTATATAATTTTAAGATTTTCAATATTTTGTGATAATTATACCATGTAATATAAATAAAATTTCTGTAAAAAAAAAAAAATGTTTTCACCATATTATATAAGATTATTTTATTAATCCAAATATAAATGTATGTGTTTCGAACAATATGTCTTATTCATTTCAATACCCTCTAAGAATCTACACGTGTATTAAAAATGTTCCAATTTATTCATCCGTTTACAGCGATAGTTGCAGGTCCAAGTGGTTGTGGCAAATCTATATTCGTTACAAAGTTTATTCAACATATTAAAGAGATATGCAACAAAGAGTTTAGTCAAATTACTTGGTGCTTCGATGAAATGCAGCCTTTATACAATTTACCAAACGTAAACTATTATCAAGGTATACCGGATCTAAGTATGTTTGATGGAAAGGAGGCAAACCTTGTAATTATCGATGATCTTATGAGAGAATCTGATGGTAGAATTGTTGATATTTTTACTAAAGGTAGCCATCATAGAAACTTAAGTGTATTCTACATTACACAAAATTTATTCCACCAAGGTAAAGGTCAAAGAGACATTTCTTTGAATTCAAACTATATTATTTATTTCAAAAACCCTCGTGATAAAACACAAATTCGATACTTAGCGCGTCAAGTATCACCAGAAAATTCAAAATTCATTGAAGATGCATACAATGACGCTACCAAAGAAGCACATGGATATTTAATGGTTGATCTTAAACAAAGCACCAATGATACATGTCGCATTAAAACGAAGATATTCCCCTCAGATGGATATTGCACAGTGTATGTCCCCACAAAAGGGTTTAAATATGCCAAGAACCAACAAATTCCCATCATTTACAAATAATGTCTCAGAGTATCCAGACGCACAAGAATTTACTAAGTGCACTACACACTCTTAAACCGAAATATCAACGAGCTCTATTAAAAACGTGTGATGAGAAAGAAATAAACTGCATTTGTGAATGTATTTATAACGTTCTCCAGGGTAAGGTGCCGCTTAAAGATAAAGAAAAGAAAAAACTTGGTAAATTTAAAAGTATACTTCGCAAGTTGGTACGTAAAGGAACAAATAAAATAAGAAAGAGAATAATAGTTCAAAAAGGTGGTGCATTCCTACCAATTATATTGGGTTCCATTTTGAGTGTATTAGTTAATTCACTTATTTAAAATGGAACATGCCAAAAAAATGTTACTTGTTGATCCAAGTTTATTAGAGAAATTAAATCAAAACGACAATGAACACAAAATTGAAAATTCTACCTCAAGGTTAGACGTTGAAATGCAAAAGATTTTGAATAGTAATATGGACGACAGAAAAAAATGGATTTTATATCAACAAATTTTACAAAGATATCTACACTTCACCGAAGTAGATCGCCGACCTTTAGAATTACCACTAATTACTTCCAATATCGATGTTGTCGGAGACACTGCAAACAACCAAGATTCTAATATAAAAGCTGAAATCGACGATAAAGATTTAGTTGCGAGTCAGACATCAAAAGACGAAGCGAAACAAAAACAACAAGAAAGTCATATATACACACCTAGACAAATTCTAAGTTTAATACCAAAAACATACATAAAAAAGGGTGAGTTATTACTTAATACAATATCATTGAGTGAAAACAAAATTCACTGGAACGACAGCGGTACAGTCACTATAGATAACAAACAAATTCCTGGAAGTAATATCATAGATTTGGTAAACGACTTCCTTAGACCATTGAAAAAAAGTAATCCGAAAGGTTGGGAAGATTTTGCTAAAGCATTGAAAGACATTAAAATACCATTAGCTTACATTGGAAATCCTAACAGAAGTGAATACATAAATAAACTCCAATCGAATGATCATCCACAACACTCTGTGGATGAGGAAATCTATGCTACACCAACAAGTGCTGATCAAAAGTATCAAAGAAAACTAAAGAAAAAGATTGATTGGGAAAAATGGACTCCTTACTAGAAATCAATAAAATATATTATGATGCATCACATCCTGCCGGATATGGTAGTATCACCAAACTAGTAACAGCTATGAAAGGTAAAATGACTAGAGGTGACATCAAGAAATGGTTGCAAGCTCAAGAAACTTACACACTTCATAAGCCAGTGCACAGACGATTCCCTCGGAATAAATACATTTTATCTAATCTAAATGAACTTTGGCAGGCTGATTTAAGTGATATGAGAACTTATTCTAAATATAATGATGGTTATAATTACATTCTTTGTGTTATTGATGTATTTACTAAATATGCTTATGCTATGTCCATGAAAAATAAAAATTCTGAAACTATTAAAAAATGTTTTGAACACATATTTAATGAGGCCGGTACCACTCCAACACATATACAATCGGATAAAGGAACTGAATTTGTTTCAAAAGATGTACAAAAGTATTTTAGGAGTAAAAATATAAACTATTATACAACAAATAATCCTGATATTAAAGCAAGCATTGTGGAAAGATTTCAAAGAACACTCAAGATGAAAATGTGGCGTTATTTTACTCATAAAAATACATATAGGTATATAGATATTTTACAAGACTTGTTATATGCATATAATCATGGTTACCATTCCAGTATTAAAATGAGTCCTTGTGATGTAAATTCAAACAATATAATGACTGTTTGGAATAATTTATATGAAAAGGGTAGTACAAAACAAGCTTCCGATATTACACCACCACCAAAATTTCATGTTGGTGATCATGTAAGAATTACAAAATTTAAACATATATTTCAAAAGGGTTATGAATCCAATTGGAGTGACGAAATTTTTATGGTATCTTCAATAATAGATAGGTCACCCTGGATAGTATATACACTGAAAGATTTACTAAATGAAGCGATAGTAGGTACTTTTTATGAAAGAGAATTGCAAAAAATAGATTATAGCCCCACTTCCAAGTATAAAATAGATAAAATAATTAGCACTCGCTACTCTGGCAACAGAAAGCAACTGTTAGTGAAGTGGAAAGGTTATCCAGATAAATTTAACTCTTGGATTTTGGCTTCTAGTTTAGAAACGCTACAATGAAAGAAAGTTTTTATTTAACCTTACTTAGTAATAGTTCTATGGAATACTTTCCAGAAAACTCAACAACTCTTTTTTCAACAAAATTACCTAAACCAATCATATTGGAAGGATCGTGGTCGGTTGGTGTGGTTGAATTCCAGTATCCATGTACGATGTTTACTGTTCAAGAACATGAAAACGTTGTTTACATTAGGAAATGGATGAAAATACCCGATAATACCGGCACTCCTGGCAACTCCCTAGCATACTACAAATCTCATATACCAGCCACAAACTATGATAATATTGAACAAATTATGGTGGTACTAAACAGTTTGAAGGAGAAAGTGAAGTTTCGCTATGATGAGATATCAAAGTTTGTATTTGTTACTGTAAATGATGAGTCAATAAAATCAATAATGTTATCGCCGAATTTGTCTCTTCAACTAGGATTTGAACCTAATAAAAACATTGTTTCTAAGAGGCTTGGAAAGTGTCCAGCGAATTTACATTTAGGGTTGCCATCTCAGTTATTTGTTTATTGTGATATAATCGAGCCTCAGATCGTTGGAGATGTAATGACGCCTCTTCTCAGAATAATACCTTTAGACCCTTCAAAATATATTTACGGTGCTAATAAAATGCATGTTTTCTCACCACCTCACTACTTGTCTGTCATGCGTAGAGAGTTTGATACCATTGAAATAGATATAAGATCAAGCACAGGACATAAAATACCATTCCAGTTCGGAACTGTGGCTATTAAACTACATTTTAAAAAATTATAATGCACCTACAACGTAATAATACAAGTTGTCCCTACGAACATTACTATTCACATCAAGCTGGATCAGGTATTGGAGTAATTTATAGAGGAGCACCATATCAACGCGGTCATGGAATCGGTAGCTTTCTAGGAGGCTTATTCAGATCAGTTTTACCATTGCTCTCTAGTGGAGCTCGAGCGATCGGTAAAGAGGTTTTAAATGCAGGTGTGGGACTTTTATCGGATATGGTTAGTGCACGTCCTATGGAAGATTCTATTAAAACTCGATTGAAAGAGGCTGGATCAAACTTAAAAAGAAAAGCCGATGAGAAAATTGATCGAATTAATATGTCTGGATCAGGATATATAACTAAGAAAAAACGTCTGGCTTCATTCATTCCACCGCTACGTGCTAAAGTGAAAGGTGCTAACAAAAACACAAAGTTGACACATAATAATATCAAAGATATATTTTCTTAAATAATAATAAAATGTCTTTTTTACACAATCATTCTTGTGAGTGCATTAAGTCTGAGCTAGATTTATTTGCTTTACCATCTACACAAACAAGTATAGAAAATGGAATGTGGATACATTACAAACCTATTTCATCTCTCGCCGATGATGGCCCCATCGAATTTCAAGTACCAGGAACCGGTGATGACTACATAGATTTGTCTCATACTTTGATTCATATTAAAGCAAAGATACTAAACCAAGACTCAACAAAACTGATAGCTACAACGACAGCAGCACCAATAAACAATTGGTTACATTCATTATTTAGTCAGCTCGATGTTTATTTGAATCAAAAACTTGTGTCTCCACCAAATAATACATACGCCTATCGTGCTTACATGGAAACATTGTTGAATTATGCTCCTGCATCAAAAGAATCTCATCTAACATGCAGTCTTTGGTATGAAGATACAGCTGGGAAAATGGACTCAACCGATGAGAAAAATGAAGGGTTCACTAAAAGACATGAATTAACAGCCGAAAGTAAAGAAATTGAAATGATTGGGCATCTGCATGGTGATATATTCAACCAAGAAAAGTTTTTAATTAATGGTGTTGAGATGTCTGTTAAATTAGTTCGTTCCAGAGAAACATTCAACTTAATGGCTTCTTCAGATGATTTAAAATTGAAAGTGTGTATTACTGATGCAACGCTTATTGTCCGTAGAGCACGAATCAATCCAACAGTTTTACTTGCACATCAAAAAGTCTTAGCCTCTACTACAGCTAAATATCCTATTACGCGTGCTGAAGTTAAAGTTTTGACAATTCCATCGGGAGTTCAGGGAAAAACACTAGATAACATTTTTCTAGGACAAGTACCTAAAAGATGCATAATAGGATTTGTTAATAACGCAGCCTTTAATGGCAAACTCACAAAAAATCCATTTAATTTTGAAAATCACAATTTTAATACATTTTCTTTATATATTGATGGACAACAAATACCTTCCAAAGCTTTACAACCATCATTCGAGAATAATATTTACACTTCAGCTTATCACACATTATTCTCTGGAACGGGTATACATTTCCTTAACGAAGGTAATGGCATATCTAGGGAACAATATGCACAAGGTTATTGTCTATTAGCTTTTGACTTAACACCCGATCTATCAGCTAGCTCATCAGGCCATTGGAATCTTATAAAACATGGAAGCGTGAGATTGGAAGTTCGTTTTGAATCAGCACTTTCGCAAACCATCAACTGTATTGTTTATGCTGAGTTCGATAATGTTATTGAAATTGATAAAAACCGTAATGTTACAGTAGACTATAGTAGCTAAAACATCAATTTCGTTGACTATCGCGTTAAGTGTATGTTAGGTTAGGTTAGTATTTTATTATAGTTTTAAGTTTTCATTGTTATGGTTATGTTGTTGTTTTAAGTATTCATTGTAATAGTTTTAAGCTTTTTAATTGAATAAACCCATAATTTTCAGCATATCCTTGTATTTATTCCATGACCTCAGCAGACTTGAAATACCAAGTCAATACCTTAAATTATACACTTGCATCTGATAAGTTGGATAGTTAACAGTTAGCGATGCGGCGGACGATTCAGTGACCATTATGAACACAATAGATATCCAGAAACATTTGTGCAAAATTCATCCAAGCTTACAATTTAATGTGTATGCTGCCAACCGATTGCCAATATACAGTCATACTCCAACATACATAATAAGCAATTTAGACCCTGATACAAAGCCTGGATCTCATTGGATAGCAATACACATTGATGACAGCGGGGTTGGGCAATATTTTGATTCTTATGGTCGACCGCCAACAGGTTACCACAGATCATTTTTAAAGAGGAATTCCCGACAATGGCAATTTAATAGCGATAGGTTACAAAATGATTTAACATCCGTATGCGGTGAATATTGTTTGTTGTATCTGTACTATAAATTCAATGGTAATAAAATGTCTGATTTTATACGAATATTCGATACTAATACACTGTACAATGATATATTACTTCATGATATGTTTAAATGCTTTTTTTGATTAATAAAGATTTATAAAATAACCAAGATTTATCATTTCAAACAGATGCATTGTTAGGAACAAGAGACCCTCATTAACAACAATGACAAACCCTCATTAGCGCCGAGCGTGATGTAATTACGTTATCTAATGAGCGCTAATCCTGAAACCTATCTCGGGAACCGTAAGAGATATCAAAACGGGGATTGCACAGATCGATCGGGCATGTCTGAAAACCCCCAAAACGATACCAAACTTTTTTTTTTTTTTTTTTTTTTTTTTTTTTAGGCGACGATGGCCGACGCGACGAATGAGCTTTTTTTTTTTTTTTTTTTGGCGTGAGCTCAAACCGGCGAATACCTACTACTCAAGTGAATTCGCTCGCTCTTGAATGTTGGCGTAAACCTTAACACTCAAACCGCTTCACTGATATGACAAGTTGGGTTCCGATATAGCTGATTCAGGTGAACGCAATCAGCAGCCTGGCCACGCCAACGAAATTCAATTTCTGAAGTGTTAACAGCCGTCCCAGCTATACTCACGTTTCAACTGTGAGAATTCCTCACAATTCCTACAATAGTTTTAAGAAATTTGAAACGTGCATTTCTTCCCTCTACCCATGTAAAGTGGTAATAGATTCTGAGTGTTCCTGAACTGATTCCATATTTCAAGTAAGTATTTTTGATCTGAAAGATTTTCAGAAAAGGTTTAGACTAAAAAGTTGCCTAAGTTTATTTTCATGACAACATTTAAGGACATTTTGAATGCAAATTGGAAACATAATTAACCAGAAATATTGAATACTGTAGGAATAATCATGTGTATAAACTTGCCATAAAAAAAAAAAACAAAAGACCAAGGTGAACAAAAGGCGCAAAAGGAATGTCTGGTTGGATCTTAATGGAATTAGCACAGTAAATAACAATCTACAGTTTTCTTTAATTTATAGACTTTAAATGTCCCACTTCTGGATTAGGTCATCTCCTTTACTTCTTCACACATCTCTGCCCTGGAATATTTCTTGCCGTGATTTTCCAGCAAAGTAAGTAAAGTATCTTGCCATCCCTCATCTTTAAACTACTTATGAATTATAATGATATTGTCGGGATTGCAAACAAAGACGAAACAAATACATTTTTAAACATTAAAGATTAAGTTTAAACCATGCTCTGGAATACTTCTTGCCACGTTCTTTCCGCAAAGGTGGTCAAAGTATCCAGCCATCCCTCATCTTTAGACTACTTATGAATTATAATGATATTGTTGGGATTGCAAACAAAGACGTAACGAATACATTTTTAAATATTAACGATTAAGTTTAAACTACATTACTTCAAAGGTCAAAAAGCTTATCATGGCAATATTATCTCCATGTGAGCATAACTAAGTTTAAGATGTGATCAAAGGCAAACAATTTTATAGATATTCGTTCTTATTTCAAAAAGTATTTTCAATATCAAAACTGGTTCTCTGAAGTTATAAAACAAAATAAAGCATTATTGACGTAAACAAAGATCACGTATATGCGAGACTATAAAAATGCTTTCAAAAATCATTGCGTTGCTCCTCACGAATGATCCTAATGAAACACATCAGGCTGTGAGACGTGCCGTACAAGAATTCAAAACACGTGCCAACCTTGTTAACTATACGGCTGTCAGCCCACTTCATTTCCCAAAGAAAATTGCCTGGATAATGTACGTTCAGCAATACTAGAAGAAAAACCATTTTCCGGTCAATTTGCATATAAGGAACAATAGGTACAATAGGTCCTACGCCTGGGTGCGGTTGAGACAACAATATTTCACGATCTTATTATTTAAGTATGACGCGCGTTTTTCATTTGTTTTACGTTGCGTAAAGAATTAGACATGTTTTGTTCCTTTTTGTTGATTGTCATTTGTTTTATAAAAAATAAGCACCATTGGTCTGTTATGTCATTTTCCTATATTTGGCGAACGGACTGAAACATTTTCGGTACCTACTTAAAACTATTCGTAAAAAAAGCTACGTAAATAACACTCCCGATGTTTGTTATTCATTTCTCAAATGTCAAATAGTTGCTCTTATCAGTAACAATTCAATTTTATAGGAAACCAATATCAAGAACAATACGAGAATTCTCTGAAATAAAATAGCTTCGATTTTACTTCGCAAGACTAAAGAAATCGAATTGACTCTAGTAATTGATTTAGCTAGCTGGGGCTGCTGGATGTATTTTATCTTATTAGAGACGCAGCACGAAGGATTTGCTTTGGATGTCTTTTATTGTCAGTAACAAGGACTATTTGATGTCATTAGTGGATAACCACGAGCATAAACTGATATTTACTTTAGATATTATAATTACATTTCAATGGTGGGAATGTTCAAAATTACACCAAATTTGAATGTTTGAATTTGATTGATGACAAAGTGGTCAAGACGTACGTCAGACTGGACCTACTTGTCATTATCCGCATTAACACTTGTATTAATTTATATTTGTTACTTTATGGTAAATTTATATCAAAATAAATAGTTCTATGTCTATAGTTCTATGTCTAAGATGGGGCTTTGTGTATCTATGGTGATTAAAAAAAAATTAAAATGTCAGTTCTTGTTGCGAATAACGTGTTTTACTAATAGGTTATGGGCCACTCCAGAATTTATCAGTTATTTAAAGTATAAATAGATAAATTGTGCCTGTTGTTTCGCGGAAACATGAATTCGAACTATATTGCAAGTGTGCCAAAGTTGAAAGGCAGGGAGAATTACGATGAATGGTGTTTTGCGGCTGAAAGCTTATTGGTCTTGGATGGAATGGACAAATATATCAATCCACCGGCCGGTTTCGAAGTCAAGCCAGCGGAAGATGCAAAAACCAAGGCAAAGTTAATATTAACGATTGATCCTACATTGTATGTACATATCAAAAACACGGAAAGTTCAGCAGCATTATGGACTAAGTTGAGGAACATGTTTGACGACTCCGGTTTTTCGAGGAAGATAACTTTGCTTCGACATTTGATATCAATAAGACTAGATAATTGTGACTCAATGACTACCTATGTCACACAAATGATCGAAACATCTCAAAGGTTAAATGGTACAGGATTCACAATAACAGATGAATGGTTGGGATCGTTATTATTAGCAGGTTTGTCAGATCATTATTCTCCGATGATAATGGCAATAGAACACTCTGGAATACCGATAAGTTCTGACGTCATCAAATCAAAACTTCTTGACATGGAAGTTACCAAAGAGACTGAAGGGGGCGCTGCATTCGTTGCGAGAAAATATAACAACAAGCAGAAGAAAAATGGCGGTCCGTCTATGACAAACTACATGTCAAACAAAAAGAAAGTGTCAGATTCAATGACAAAAGAAAAAGAAGTTGTTTGCTACAAATGTAAAAACAGCGGCCATTATCGGAACCAGTGCCCGTTATTGAAGAAAACAGAAAATAAATGCGTTTTTAACGTAGTTTTCTTAAATGGTAAATTCAATAAGACTGAATGGTACGTAGACAGTGGTGCAAGTGCGCATATGACAGTAAACAAACATTGGATTCAAAATGTGAATACATCGCAGCCGTGTTTACCAGAAATTATTGTCGCTAATGAATCAAAAGTCTCAGTTGAATGTTCTGGAGATGTGAACATTGTTTCAGATTTGAAATGTGATATAACCGTGAAAAATGTGCTATGCGTGCCTAGTTTGACGACAAACTTACTATCAGTTAGTGAGCTAATAAAAAACGGCAATAACGTCGTATTTGAAGAAAAGTATTGTCATATCTATGATAGCAATGATACTTTAGTTGCGACAGCTGATTTAACTGATGGTGTCTACAAGTTGAGGGTGCAAAAGCCAAGTTCAATGTTGGCAGCTCCTGCAGTTACCGCTCATTTATGGCACAGAAGGCTCGCTCACATTAACAGCCAAGATTTGAATAAAATGAATAATGGCATGGTTGATGGCCTGTCATACGATGGTTCATTTGATATAACTAAAGCAGATTGTACTACTTGTTGTGAAGGAAAGCAAATGAGATTGCCATTCTCACATGTTGGTGAAAGACATACGGAAACATGTTATCGTATACACAGTGATTTGTGTGGACCAATGGAGGTAAATTCACTCAATGGAAACAGATATTTTATACTTTTTGTGGATGACTATAGTAGAATGACTTTCATATATTTTCTAAAACATAAAAATGAAGCTTTAAATAAATTTAAGGAATTTAAATCCATGATAGAAAATCAACAAAAAAAAAAAAAAAAAATAAAGATCTTTCACACTGTGTAACGCAGCGTTACTAAAACGCTTACAATATTAATTAATTAAAAATATAACTACATCTAATATAACCTAAATATAAATAACATACAAAAATATCTTACAGACAGATCGATTTTATTCTTACATATATAATGTACCGCACACCGCGCGGCGCGTCATCGATGCGACGACCGGCCGCCGCGCCCTTCCACACCTCCGCGGTCAACGGCCATACCTGATTTTGTCTTGGAGGCGCGTACACGTCGCTTTGATGCGCGTGACCCACATAAATTCTTCGTGCAGTTACCAATTCTGTGAAACTTTTTCGCTAAGCTAATGCTTTTCTTTTAAAATCTGTGTTCCCATACTGGGTAAGTCGTGCAAGTAACTTATTAAGCTTGTATTGTATGTATTTAGCGAATTACAAAGGTGACGAGCCCATAATTTAAAAAAGTAACCGTTATTTTTCCTTTATATTATAAATATGTTAATATTATCATCATCAGCTTATGTATTAATATTAGTTAATTATGTATTGGTATTTAGTTTGTTAAAAGCCGCCTAGCCGTTACTGATTGTTTAATTTTGAATTGCCACCTTACTATCTATTCCTATGGGCTAGCTAATAGTGTAGTCTATCTAGAATACCTCGCTATCCATAGGTCTTATAGTTCCTAAAGCAGAGGAACGGGTCCTCACCTATTTATTGGTACGGTTCCAGGAACAACCTACGGGCTACTAATTGGCCCCGTCATCAACCGGCTTCGGTTACTCGTCAGTCTACGCGAGCCAACCAGGCTTCAATTCTACCTGCTGAAGAACCCGGTCCCCATCTCTGCCCGTTGGAGAACTACCCCGACCAAGGAGAGTGTGGTATTTCTGGGTACGGGTCAGAGTAATCGTGCCTGTGACCTGGGCAATCGAACACTGTAACTGTTACCTGTAGTTGTAAAAGTACCTGTCTGAATATACAACAGTATTTACCTTATTTGCTGCGTTGTTTATTTGTGTACAAAAAAAAGACAGCGTGACAATGGCGCCCAAATACGTGGTTCAAAGGTCATAGATCCGTATTACTCTGTCCCGACTTACTACAATTATTTTGTTAGTACCTTGGTGTTGGATTAGTTAGTGGCTTTATTGTAAAGACGATTGCGTACCTCAACTAGTGTGCCAAATAGGGTAATAATTAAATTGAGAAATTGTTTCTTGGTAAAAATAAAATATGTATATATCCTACCATTTTGATGTATTAATAATTTAAACTATTGCATTTTAACTTTGTGAATTATCCTTGGTGCATTAGTTGAAGTAGTAGTGTTGTTGTTAGTCTAATTATATTTCTTTTTCCTGAAAGTATATTTTGGTTTTTATGTTTTTGTTACTTGTAATACTTTATTAGTTGTTGTCTCGTACTACGCCATCGTTCTGTAACAAAGTGTCGATTATTTGTAACAGAACGGATTAGGTATTGGCTGTGTTCTTTCTTTTGTTTGTTTTTCTTTGTTACTATTTGCACAACTTACACATATTTATATATATATATATATATAAAAAAATGGCAAACCCTATTAAGTTTTTGCTGTTACAAAAGGCTGAGCTAAGCTACGAGGTAGCTATAAGGGGTGACGTGCCCCTGGATAATGTGGAAGGTCTGCGGCGTCAGGTTACGAAACTGACTCAACTTTACCCATCGGATGAAATTCTTGATTCCGTTTTTGAATTCTCTGTTGACGTTAACGGCTGTAGTGAAACATTAGAAAAGATCAAAACTAACCTAGAATCTCTTAAAGCTAACTACAATGAATCTCTACTTAATAGGACTAGATCTTGGTTAAACCATCTGTTCTATAGGTTACAGAGAATTGGGAAGCCAGGAAGCTCTGCAGACTCCACTCTATTAGCAAAGCTGCAGAAAGGTTTTGACAGCTGTAACTCTACTCTATTAGGATTGTCTACATTTAGTAATAGCGATCAAAACAGGGCTGCAACATCAGTAACTGATGAGTGTGGCATAGATAGGTCGAGCATATCCGGCTTGAATATATCAGTTACTTGTGACCGCGGAACCATTAGTGAGCTATCTAAAGTCAAATATGACGGCAAGACTTGCGTGCGTGCTTTCAGTCAGAAAATAGAGGAATTTCGGATTGCAAGAGGTATCTCTGAGAGCAAAATGCTCTTATCTGCCAGCGATATATTCACCGGAGATGCTCTTCACTGGTATCGTAGTGCGAAGGACAAATTTCACGATTGGCCAACCTTAGTTTTACTTCTTAAGGAGGACTTTGACATTGTTGATTACGATTATCGTATGGCGTCTGAAATACGCGATCGCACTCAAGGACACGATGAGAGTATAACGATATACCTGTCGATCATGGATGGAATGTTCTCCCGGCTGAGCCAATCCATGTCTGATGAGGATAAGCTTGAGATTATTCTTCATAACATACTCCCTTGCTACGCTACGATAATCGCTGCTAGTCCCCAAATCAAAACTATAAACGAATTGAGGACTATCTGTAAAAACTACGAACGTATTAAAAATCGTTCTGATAACTATAGAGAACCACCCTCTGTGAATTCTAAATTATTAGCGCCAGAATTCTGTTACCAACCTCTTAAACCCCAGGCTAAGACCTTTTACGGTCAGCAAAGCCAACATAATCAAGTGCTGGAACACAAAACGTCAGGTATTTCCACACCGTATTGTGTACGCTGTCGTGTTAATACCCATTCGATGAAAGATTGCACGGCGGAGCGGATCATTTTGTGTTTTGGATGTGGCGAGAAGGGTATTCGTAAACCTGACTGCCCAAAATGTAGTAAGCCTAAGAACCAGAGCGATCCAAAAAACTAACTTCAGAAAATTGCAGAAATGCATCAGCAAACTTTTTCGACAGCTCGGATTGGAAAAGGTGGCTAATGTTTCTCAAAAATTTTTTTTCTACGTATTCTTCTTCGGTTTCTGCAATTTTCAATTCTAAGCCGAGAAATGATCCCCGCCCTTATGTAAAGATAAATATTAATAATGATGCTAATTTAAATATGTATGGTCTGCTCGATTCTGGTTCTGCCGTAACTATCCTGGGCAACAATTCACACAAACGCCTAGTTCAGTCTGATCTTGCACTGTGCACCGATGATAGTATTACTGTTACTGCAGCCGGTGGTCAAAGAATAAACTCTGTTGGCTACATTCTTTTACCAGTGAAATTTGAAGGTAGGTTCTCAGTAGTTAAAGCCTACGCCATTCCAGAGATCGAGACCGTACTTATCTTGGGTGTCGATTTCTGGAACACCTTTAAACTTTGTCCAAAATACCTAACTAAAACTGAGAACTTATTTGAGAATGATCCTGGTCTCTCAGAAATATCCGATATTGCCGATACTCAATTACGAGCCTATAGGAATCTTAACAATTACGAGCAGCAGACTGTAGACGCTATCATCGAGCAGTATCGGAATATATCTTTTGCTGAAAAAGGTCTAGGTAGAACTCATCTGATTAAACATCGTATCAACACTGGGAATGCCGAACCGATCCGACAACGATACTACAGAATGTCTCCTGAAAAACAAAAAATTATTACTGAACAAGTTGATGAGATGTTAAAGCTAGATGTTATAGAGCCTAGTGAAAGTCCTTGGTCTTCTCCTATTTTGGTAGTACGTAAGAAAGATGGAAATCCTCGATTCTGTTTGGATAGCCGTAAGCTAAACTCAGTTACAAAAAAAGACGCATATAGCCTACCATATATTTCAGAAATTTTGGACAACCTAAAAGATGCTAGATTTCTGTCAAGCATCGACTTATCCAAAGCGTTCTGGCAGATCCTAATAGATGAAACTGATCGAGAGAAGACAGCCTTCTACGTACCAGGCCGAGGCACCTTTATGTTTAAAACAACTGCTTTTGGACTTACTAATGCTCCAGCTACTCAACAGAGGCTGGTAGATCTTTTGTTTGGGCCTGAATTTGAGCTAAAAGTCTTTGCCTATCTCGATGACATCATTGTTGTAAGTACTACATTCGACGAACACGTTTCTCTCCTTTTGCGTGTCCTCGATAAGCTTCGCTCTGCAAACCTTACCATTAACCTGGAGAAAAGCCAATTTTTCAGGACTAAACTGCAGTATCTTGGGTATGTAGTTGATTCTCATGGCTTGCGAACTGACCCTGATAAAGTACGGGCCATATTGAATTACCCCACTCCCACCAACAGGAAGGAAGTAAAGCGTTTCCTTGGAACTGCTTCCTGGTACAGACGTTTCATTTCTGAATTTAGCACAGTCGCAGGTCCTCTTAACAAGCTCACTTCATCAAAAAAGAGTTCGCCCCCTTTTCAGTGGACTCCTGAAGCTGACAAGGCTTTTATCGAACTAAAGTCACGCCTAGTCCATGCACCTGTGCTTGCCTGTCCTAATTTTGAGTACCCATTTGAGGTACACACTGACGCTAGTAGCTTTGGCATTGGTGCAATGCTAGCGCAAACTATTGATGGACTCGAACATCCAGTAGCATACATGAGCCGGTCTTTAACTAAACAAGAGCAAAATTACAGCACTACCGAACGCGAAGCGCTTGCTGTACTAATCGCTCTCGAGCACTGGCGTTGTTATCTGGAAAACGGAAAGAATTTTAAGGTTTATACTGATCATTCTTCTCTTAAGTGGTTTATGTCGCTGTCTAACCCTACCGGTCGGCTTGCGAGATGGGGCGTTCGGTTATCTTCCTTCAACTTTGGGATTGAACATCGACGTGGGAAAGACAACGTCGTGCCAGATGCTCTTTCCCGGTGTGTCACTGTGGATGCTCTTATTAGTGATAACACACCGGTTTCTCTTTCACCTGACACTGAGGACAACTGGTACCTTAACATTTTTAAGGGATGTCAAGACTCCCCTGTTAGCTTTCCGAATTATAGAGTTGAGAACGGGGTCTTGTTCAGATATATGAAGAATAAAAACGTTCTAACTTCAGAATTCGACTGGAAGGAAGTAGTACCCATAGAACAACGCCAGCAAATTCTTACACAGTACCATGCAGAGCCAATATCTGGGCATTTCGGCGTGTTCAAGACATACAAGCGCTTGGCACTTCGTTACTATTGGAGAGGAATGTACTCCGACGTGGTTAACTTTGTAACCCGGTGCGACATCTGCCTTGCGTACAAGTTACCGACTCACGATACTCTCGGTAAGATGGGTAGACCAAAGGAAGTAACCCGTCCGTTCCAAGTACTCTCAATTGATCTTGTCGGGCCACTCCCGATTTCTAGGAAACAGAATCAATATATATTTGTAGTCACATGTTGTTTCTCTAAATATTGTATGCTGTTTCCTCTTCGCAGAGCCACTGCCAATCTCGTGTGTAAACATTTGGAGAATGATGTTTTTCTTATTCACGGTATTCCACAGACTATTATATTAGACAATGGTAGTCAGTTCATTAGCCGCGAGTTGGACAAACTGTTTAAAAAATATAAAGTACCCAGTATACATTTCACCCCTAAATACACACCCCAGATAAATACGGTGGAACGCTACAATAAGACGATTGTTACTGCTGTATCAACTTTTGTTAACGACGATCACAGGACTTGGGACTTAAACTTACCTCATATTCAGTTTGCAATAAACAGTTCTGTTAATGAAAGTACTCGGTATACGCCTTCATTTTTAGTGCATGGTAGGGAATTGGTCACATGTGGGTCACATTACTTAGATAATAGTGACCCTAATGATTTAATATTTCTCCCACGTGATGCGTACGCTGAAAACTTAGGGCATCTGGCTAGTGTTTTTGATAAAGTCCAAGTTGCACTTTGGCAGATTCACGAAAAGAATACCCAGCGTTACAACCTGCGTCGGAAGCAAGCAGAGTTTAACATAGGGGACGTGATCTGGAAGCGCTGTTATTTTCAAAGTGACAAAGACGCTCACTTTAGTAAAAAACTAGCGCCTAAATATCAAAAATGTCGAGTGAAGGCGAAACGCTCGCCGTTGGTCTATGTTTTGGAAGACATGAATCAGCGAGATCTGGGTGTTTGGCACATCAAAGACCTCAAACTAGTTGGCCACGAAAGAAATTAGTCCCTCATAAATTTTTAAGTAACTTGTACTGTTACCTACTGTCCATTCACACATTATAACAATGGATTTTCCTGAATGAAAAATCCTTTTTAGGAGAGGGGGTACTGTAACGCAGCGTTACTAAAACGCTTACAATATTAATTAATTAAAAATATAACTACATCTAATATAACCTAAATATAAATAACATACAAAAATATCTTACAGACAGATCGATTTTATTCTTACATATATAATGTACCGCACACCGCGCGGCGCGTCATCGATGCGACGACCGGCCGCCGCGCCCTTCCACACCTCCGCGGTCAACGGCCATACCTGATTTTGTCTTGGAGGCGCGTACACGTCGCTTTGATGCGCGTGACCCACATAAATTCTTCGTGCAGTTACCAATTCTGTGAAACTTTTTCGCTAAGCTAATGCTTTTCTTTTAAAATCTGTGTTCCCATACTGGGTAAGTCGTGCAAGTAACTTATTAAGCTTGTATTGTATGTATTTAGCGAATTACAAAGGTGACGAGCCCATAATTTAAAAAAGTAACCGTTATTTTTCCTTTATATTATAAATATGTTAATATTATCATCATCAGCTTATGTATTAATATTAGTTAATTATGTATTGGTATTTAGTTTGTTAAAAGCCGCCTAGCCGTTACTGATTGTTTAATTTTGAATTGCCACCTTACTATCTATTCCTATGGGCTAGCTAATAGTGTAGTCTATCTAGAATACCTCGCTATCCATAGGTCTTATAGTTCCTAAAGCAGAGGAACGGGTCCTCACCTATTTATTGGTACGGTTCCAGGAACAACCTACGGGCTACTAATTGGCCCCGTCATCAACCGGCTTCGGTTACTCGTCAGTCTACGCGAGCCAACCAGGCTTCAATTCTACCTGCTGAAGAACCCGGTCCCCATCTCTGCCCGTTGGAGAACTACCCCGACCAAGGAGAGTGTGGTATTTCTGGGTACGGGTCAGAGTAATCGTGCCTGTGACCTGGGCAATCGAACACTGTAACTGTTACCTGTAGTTGTAAAAGTACCTGTCTGAATATACAACAGTATTTACCTTATTTGCTGCGTTGTTTATTTGTGTACAAAAAAAAGACAGCGTGACAACTGATAATGGATTGGAATATTGTAATAAGGAATTTGAAGGTTATTTAAAGCTGTGTGGTATTGTACACCAGAAAACCAATACCTACACACCGGAACAAAATGGTGTATGTGAAAGGGCTAATCGCACTGTGGTAGAAAAGGGCAAGTGTCTTTTATATGATGCAAAGTTGGACAAGAAATTTTGGGCTGAAGCGGCCAATACAGCTGTTTATCTGAAGAACAGGTCCATTCTGTCAGGACTACCGAAGACTCCTTATGAACTGTGGCATGGGTCAAAACCCGACCTGAGTCACATCAGACTGTTCGGAAGTAAGGTGATGGTACATGTCCCTAAAGAGAAGCGCCGCAAGTGGGATAAGAAGGCCATACAGCATATCTTAGTAGGATATGGAGAGGATATCAAAGGATATAGGTTGTATAATCCTACCAAAAACTCCATCATCATCAGCAGGGATGTCATCGTGATGGAAGGCGAGACAAGTAATATTGTAACCAGCGCAGAGGCTATTTTGCTACCAGATGATGAGACAGCACAGTATAATGTGGAAACACCAGAGGTCAGTGTGGAGAAGGAGAGCAGTGATTCAGTGGGGGCATCCTGTGTTCCAGAAGCTGAAAATCAGTTTGACAGTTCTTCAGATTCTTCAGTATACACTGATGGTGAAGACACATATCATGAGTCTGTACCAAGTGATGTACAGGTGCAGAAGGTCCAGACAGCATCAGTTCCAGTGCCAGAGTCGTGTGTAAACACAAAGCGCATAAGAAAACAGCCTGAGAGGTATGGTTATACCAACTTATGCACATCCAGTTCTGTTCCAGCATCTGAGGAGATCTCAATCTCAGAGGCTCTTGAGGGGCCTGAGAAGGAGCAGTGGAGGCGCGCCATGACTGATGAATTGAAGTCATTTGAGGACAATGACGCGTGGGAACTTGTCAAAATTCAAGGTGATGTGTCTATAGTGAAGTGTCGTTGGGTATTCGTTAAAAAGTATGATGTGGACAATAATGTGCGGTATCGGGCTAGGCTTGTAGCTAAAGGCTTTATGCAAAAGCCAGGTGTAGATTATACTAATACTTTTGCGCCTGTAATTCGACATTCTACTCTAAGATTATTGTTAGCGCTGAGTGTTAAAATGCGAATGAGCATTACACATTTAGATGTAACAACTGCTTTTCTAAATGGTGTTTTAAAAGAAAAAATATACATGTCAATACCTGAAGGTTTTGCAAACAAAAGTGGGGGAAATGTGTTGAGATTAAAACGGGCTATTTACGGTCTAAAGCAGTCATCTATAGCTTGGTATGAGAGGGTAAAAGATTGTCTTTGTAAATTAGGTTTTAACAACAGTCAATATGAGCCATGTTTGTTTGCAAAAACTAAGGATGATATTAAAATAATAATTGGGTTGTATGTAGATGATTTTTTGATTTTTTCAAACAATGATAATGAAACTGAGAAATTGAAAATTGTATTGGCTTCTGAGTTTAAGTTGAAGGATTTAGGACCTGTCAGACAGTATCTAGGAATGAGAATAAATGTAAATAAAGATAAAAATGTTATTACTATTGATCAAACACAGTATATTGAACAATTACTTGAAAAATTCCAGATGTCTGATTGTAAAACTCAAAGTACTCCAATTGAACCTAAATTGAATATAGAAAAATCTACAGAATGTTTACCTAATGTTCCTTATCAAAAACTCATTGGCAGTTTAATGTATCTGGCAGTATTAACAAGGCCAGACATTGCCTATGCAGTGAGTTACCTCAGCCAATTTAATACATGTTATAGTATAAGTTGTTATAATTATGCTAAACGTATATTGAGATACTTACTATGTACTAAAAATTACTGTTTGCAGTATGTAAATAATGACATGGATCTGCAAGGTTTTGTAGACAGTGATTGGGCATCTGATGCCTTGGACAGGAAATCCTATACTGGATTCTGTTTTATGATGTCAGGGTCAGCTATCTCCTGGCAGAGTCGTAAACAGAAATCAGTAAGTCTGTCTAGTACAGAATCTGAGTATACAGCTATGTCTGAAGCTTCTAGAGAGGCAATTTATTTAAGAAATTTAATTCATGAGATTACTGGAAGTTGGTATATAATTAAGTTGCATTGCGATAATCAAAGTGCCATGAAATTAGCCTCTAGTCAACAGTTTCATAGCAGGTCAAAGCACATAGATGTGCGTCATCATTTTATCAGAAATGTTATCAAAGATAATATAATTAAAATTAAATATGTATCTACTGAAGAAATGCCTGCTGACCTTCTGACTAAGGGTTTGTGTCATATAAAACATTATAAGTTTATGAATATGTTAGGTATTATAAGAATGTAATGTTTTGGTTATTTTGATAAGTGGGGGTGTTACTTTATGGTAAATTTATATCAAAATAAATAGTTCTATGTCTATAGTTCTATGTCTAAGATGGGGCTTTGTGTATCTATGGTGATTAAAAAAAAATTAAAATGTCAGTTCTTGTTGCGAATAACGTGTTTTACTAATAATATTATACTTAGTGAGGTAGAACATTATAGAGTTATCTACCTATCTAATCGTATCAATTGACTTTAAAAGGACAAAGTATTCTATTTGCGAGGAACGAATAAAGAGCAGGTGTCGGGAGTGTTTTTTGCCAAAGTTTTTATAGGATCTGTTTTGACTAACGTCTCGATCGTTAGCGTAATAGGACGTTTCTTGAATATAGGAAACGGACATAATCATGACAAATTTAAAACAGTTCTGCAATACTGTCATATATCCGACTTTAGCTCATGCCCATGCTCATGGCTTAGTTTAAGGTTTCAAAGTATATGTAATTCGAACATACGTCTTAAAAATTTAAGATAATTTCAGGTAAGTACATTGAATTCACGCTCATGTGAAACACGCGTACCTCATTCATTTTAATCAAAACGATGCCGCTGCATACTTCACACACAAACAACACATAACACAATATAAGCAACGCTCACTTTCCCGTGCTCATTAAATATTTAACGGAATAGTCAAAACAGAGCTTTCATCGCAGTAAAATTTTATGCAAATACGGAATTTATTCGGTTGATATGCCCAATTACTCTCTTAGGCGCTTTAAAGTGCCGCGGAGTCGTTGCTTTTAAGGATATTCCACGAATAGCGTTTTACGTTAAAAAAAAGTGGCAGACGTGAGAATTCGCAGCATTTGGAAGTGACTCGGGGTTAATTTCATTGCTTCCTTTGTGTTCATGTTTCTTCGCCCCGGCAGTGTACCTAACTCCTCAAGTTTATTTAATAAAAGGCAATTTAGTTCATTTCGTAGATAGTTGCTTTAAAATTAAACTTTATTTTAATTTAAATGAGCACCTGGATAAGTTATTACCCTGATGTTAATTAACTTAAGTAATATTTTATTAATTTCTTTAAACTTTGAACGGTCTTCAGTTCGAAAGAGAAGAAGAATTCATCCACCCAAATTTTCCTATTGGTATTTGTGAAGGGTAATATAACCTACGTATAAAAAAACGTAGAAACTCGCTATACATTTTACAGATAGGAATTAAATACGTAGGGTATTTAATCAAAAATCGTTAGCGCGGTAAGTAATTAATAATGATATGTTTTTTGGAGATCGAGTTACGAGCCGTAACATAAACCAAACTTTTCTGTAGACAGTTTCGACATAAAACGAGGCGTTTTCTGAATATAGGGATCGGGCATTATTAAATTATCCCCTAGGTACTAAAATCCCGGGGTTTCAGTTAACTTCCGTTATTAATAACGGGTTACCAATTATCGCTGCGGTAAGCCTTTTATGGCAGTTGCAATGGGTGCGGGACATTAATTCCCGAGCACGTTATGATGACGTATGCGTCTAGCCGCTTCGATCCTTCAACCCTTGCATTACAATGGTATTATCATTTTCCTGAGTACTGTAATGACTTATACTAGGTTCTTATAAACATTCAATCGTTATCGGTAACACCAACGATTCGTTTTCTGCGTGACGTGGCAGGCATCCGAAGGATTACTTAGGATTTTTTTTGTAAACAGCTTTTACTTACGTTCCGTTACCGAAACGGGGCGTTTCTAAAATATAGGAATTGGTCATAAAAGTACATGCTTATTAATCCAGAGACCAACTTACGCAGATAAAAACCGCGGACATACTACCGAAACAAAAAAATACGCCCTTCATTACCGTTACATACATTTTCTTTTGGGAGTCACTCGAAGCCACTCTCAATTTTCTAGTCTGAATAGTAACAAATGAGACTTGTAAAGGCCATATCCTGTGGCTTCATCACACAGTTTTACACTTTGTGTTCATGATTACACGATCCGAATTCCTTTGAAGGGTTTCTTGGTTGAGTCGTTCTGTTCTTGGGTGGGATACTCGAGACAGTGGGCCCTCAGACTGAGTTGCGGTCTAGGAATTAATGTGCCGTGTCTAAAACGTACGCACCTCTCACATAGATGTTTTTCCCTTTGTAGCTACTGAGAACAATGTACACCACCGTCAAGAGACAAGGCTTTAGTTTTTGCATATGACTTTTGGGGAAGTAAACTTTACGAGAAACCGCATGAAATAATGTGCGGCATACACTGTAATAACATATTTTTTAAATTCCAGCTTTAAGGAATCCCCTTTCAAACAAGCAAAAAGGACCTATGAAGGGGCTATAAATTAACTACTTAAATGGAAACATATGGATAAATTGTGAACCCCCCTTTAAAAAGCGGATAAACATTGAATAACTAAAGAACACAAACGTAGGCATATCAATTACCGTCCTTCTTACTACAGTATAGTATGAGCATCATCATCATCACGCCTGTATTCCCCGAAGGGGTAGGCAGAGGTGCACTGTAGTGTACCCACACTTCGCCGATGTATTTTGGTCCCAATGTTATAGGGGGCGAGCCTATTGCCATTATACCGGGCACATTCCCCCTCAATACGAGGGAGATTTGGGCCATAGTCCACCACGCTGGCCCAGAGCGGGTTGGTGAACTTCTCACGCCTTTCTACAGACGTGCAGGTTTCCTCACGATGTTTTCCTTCACCGTTCAAAAAGTGGTAATCATTGTTGAAAATGACATTCGCACATGAAAATTATCTCAGAGGTGCGGGCCTGGGATTTGAACTTGCACCCCTTACGTTCAAGGCGGGCGTTCTTGCCCACGAGGCTACCACTGCAAGCAATGAGTACTGAGTATGAGCAAGATGGCATTATTTTGAATGCTGACAAATGTAGTAATTTGTGTACTTAATTGTTTATAATTATGTAGTTAGGGATACTTAAAAATGAGACTGCTAAGGTATTGAGTGGTATATAAGCCGCTGAGGCATATTTTTGAAACTTTATCGAATTTTCATCGAAAAATCATGTTATAACTCTCATGTCTTATGTTATCTATTATGTAATATATATAATATAAGCAGAAAGAAACGTACGCAATGATAGGCCACGTAAAAATACTGTTCCCGGAAAAAGTTATTGCTTTTAGGTTCTAATTACATCATTAGGATGAAAAGGGATTAACTGTGTAACTGATAAAATTCCCCGAAAAACGATGACGGAATATGGGTGAGCGGCTTTAATGACATTCAATATTTCATCGTAACGACATATGAATAATGGAAGGTGACAGCACAAATTTTGCGGAAGCATTCAGTCGTTAAATCGCATTCCCACCCCAGTATCAGCCATCAAACGAACGTGTCTTTGGGAGGTGTAGACAAATTAACAACTGGATTTGGCGAACATGGGTATCTATTTAGGTATATTCTTCTTATTTTTGTACGAAATGAATGAAGTGATGATATTTAATGGAATGAGATGAGAAACGGCTCCACCTGCGGTTAGCGGGTATTTCAGCAAGTGTCAAGTAATCAATAGCGTGAACAAATTCAATAAATAAACTCTATAATTAAATTTGGTGATGAACGTGATAAATATGGCGGATGACAGCCATCTATCTATATAACTAACAGCGGAAACCTGTATTCTGTCTAATCTGTCACGTTGCCTTAGTAACAAAATTACCTGTCTTCTCTATTTTTGCGTCCCAACATTCATGTTTTACCTATTACCCACAATAGGGCTGACAAAGCAAACATACCAATATTATTTTGATAACATTGTCCCTAGAAGCTTCTAACTTGTACTACCAATTTTCTTATTATCACTTAACTCTGTCAAAAAACTTATTTGTTTCAACCATTGTATAGGTTTTTTTATAGCCTATTGTATGTCCCGCTGCTGAGCAAAGGCCTCTCCGTCCTGTCTCCACATGTCCCTGTCTTGGGCTTGTTGTGGCCACGTTTCTTCTACAAAAGTCGCCGCACCATCTTCTCCTTGGTCTGCCACGGGGTATAAAATTATAGGTATCCATTACAAAAACACATGCGTACAAAGTCAATAAATCCTTTATTCTACCGATCAATAACCTCTTTCAAATGCTTAAGAGCTTCATCCAAAGCGAAATAGACTTCTTGTGTGTTCGGTGCTCTCAGTTCCAGTGACGCCGTGGGACTTCTGACCAAGGTCTTGTGGAGGAAGCTCTGGGTGAGGGGGCAGAAGACGTCAGGGTTCATGGAGTCAGTCTTGGACTTGCCGGTGAGGTAGCTCATGAGGACTCCGATGATGAGAACCGATACAGCTCCGGCGAATGGACAATACGTGAATGAGATTCGGAACAGTGACTGTAGAGGTTTTTTACGGAGGTGGTTTCTGGAAGAATATAATAGATATCTTTTTTTTTAAAGCTACTAGCAATGTAAGGTTATCAAATTAGCAGGATTTAACCTATCCAAATGCTTATGTTGGGTTAGGTGTGGTCCATACGCTCTTCATTACTGTGATGGCTAGGTGAGGATATAAGAGCGGTTTCTTTAACGATTAGGTTGACCCCTAAAATTGATTCACCCATTAGTTTTTTCAATACTGAATCAGAGGTATACTAATGGCCCGAATTCTCACATGAACTGATTGGCATTGGCCCGATTAAGATTGGGTCGATTTGTGAATATATGAGTTTGATGACAAAAATTTTCTCTTCAATTATATTTGTAGGTAGATTTGACCTATCAAATGACTATTAAGGCCAATTATGGGACACTTACTACAAAGGGTGGTCACAATGTGATACTTGAGTCTAATTAACGCATCTCTAAGTAGTCAGTTGACCCAACAAAGACATGCTAATTAGGCGATCGATTTCACTATTGATGATCGAGGTCATTATTGTAGAACAGTTAAGTTTGCAACCAGGCCAAGATACCAAATCAAGAAAGTCGACTCTGAAACATTATTTTGAGCGCAGTAACTAAATGCAGCTGAATACTTTCCAAGACGCTCGTGATTTTAAATGAAAGAAAAAACGTCTCGAAGGAAAGTCATAAAAGTACCGGGAATCGAGTAATAGTAATGTGGCTAAAGTTTTAATAAGGGGGGGAATAAAAGTGAGCTTCGTCTCGATATCACCCAAGTTAGAAGGGAGATTAAAACTTCTGCTGCCCCTAGTCGAGTGTGAACTCATTGAGGTCGTAATAAAAATGTTTCAGTGCCATAAAACCACCAACGAGGTTTTATATTTCCACCTAATTGAGTTTCTACTGAGTTCTGTTGTGTTCGTTTTTAGGGCAGTTAACTTCTGGAGCAATATATTTAACTAGCCCCGAATTAACTTGACAGATCTCTTTTATTACAAAAAGGATGTCCATAGAAAAGTACCTATTCGTGTATTGAAATTTTGATCTTTTAAGCAAATAAAGTACCAATATAACGTTGTGCTATTATGTTTTAGTACCTAATGTATACATAATTAAAAAAAAAAAAATCAAGTTACTAAATTGATACTTACCCAGCGTTCGGTATTACTTTAGTTATATTCATCAGTATTGGTGTAAAGTTAGGTTTTCCACAGCCCGATGTTGATAGCGATTTCCCTTGAAAGGTCAGTGCTCCCGTTGCTAGAGCATTTTCCGTACCGATAAGAAGCCACCCACAAAGTATGAGACTTAATAAACATCCACTTAGAGCTCCCTGCAAAAAATTAAATATAATAAACATAAAATACTACTTACTTGTAATGTAACGACATCTATGGTAGTCATTCGTATTCTGTTATAGTTTGACAGCGCCATCTTTTAGGATGACGTATAAACAACGCTTTATATGCAGGTGTACAGTTATTAGAATATAGTTCAATACGTATCGCACAGATGGCGTTATTTTAAAGTTTTAAAAGTAGAAAATTACAACCACAATAAAAGATTATTTCTGTAACTTACAGAACAATTCGCTCTCGAGAAGACGATGCCCAAAGTGAACAAGCCCAATAAGGTACCAGCAGTTACGCCGGTCACTCCTGACGCCACGTGCTGCAACCGGTCCAACTCTTTTGCGAACCATACCACGCACGCACAGTACAATCCAACCAATAGACATAGCAACTGAAAGTAAGGTTTAAATTCTTAATAGAGTCCGTGGATTAATACGATGATGGTAATTTTACTATTATTATTTTTTTACTGTAAGTAACCTGGTGGAATATACTCGGATATAAAATATCATGGCTTGGGGTACAATCTTTACAAGTGGCTACAATCTTTACTCTTAATGTGTACTAATACAGTACACATTAAGAGTAAAGATTGTAGCCACTTGATACGTCTAAAGGACTAGAACTGTATATAAGATGACTGTACATAATAAAACAGACATTGAGTTTAGTACGATACGTAAGGAAACGTTTTATAAACTTAGGAATGTCTCCATTTGCCAACGGTAATAGACTATAGTGAGACGGTTTGTTTTAGAAAATTAATAGTCCACTTACCTTCATAATTTTACAGCAAGCTAATTCACTTGTTCTTTGAGGCATCCATGGCCTTATAAATTCCTCGAATAGCACCCCGGCTATTGAGTTTATCAGAGACGCTATGCACCTGAAATACGTGGCATCTATATCGGTAAATTGATATGGAAAGTCAAAATAATAATAAAAAATGAATTGAGAATTGTAAATAGCTCACCCAGTAGTAGCACTGAATATAGAAATGATGAAAATTCCGCAGATACCCGGGAACATTAGAGATAAGTTATTGAGGAAATGTGGAACGAGCTGTAATATCAAGATAACTTTGAAATATTTACGCCACAACATCGAGGAAACTTCAAAGAGTCTGATATAGTATACATATGCAAGCGAGCAACATTTGACACACAGAAACACATTATTAGAGTGAAGATGTATATATGATACACTTTTTATGATACCTTCTAGATTTTGTGACTCTATAAAAGATAAATTAGCGTATGTATTAACTTAATTTATTCTCAAAATATCAACTATACATTGGAATAAAACTATTTTACGGATTCTATCGCGTTTATTTACTATTTTATTTCCAAATTAAACCGCATATCCTGGCAAAAGAACACCGATTCCGACCAAGGATGATACGTGAGGTGATTGAAATTAAAAAATATCCTAATTACAATAGGGAAGATGGCTGGGTGCTACCACCAACTTGGGATCCAGTAATTAATATGATTAAATCCAAAACCAAGCACACCATTGCAAGATCTCAAGACACTGTGAGCACTTTCTGCGTGGATCGGACCGCAAACAACAACTAAATATGAGGGTACCCAGTTATTAGCTATGACATCAGGACGTCTAACACCCTCAGTCCCCCCGTGACCATGGTTGCTGTAAAGCAGCCGAAACGTCGGGAAAATAAAATAGTAAATAAACGCGATAGAATCCGTAAAATAGTTTTATTTCAATGTACCTATAGTATTCGCGTAAATATAAGAAAACAATATATCAACTATGCAGTTAATTTTTAAGGAAGCATTGTCATTTGTTAAACATAATTAACGTTTCTTATTTCTTAACGTATACGCTATTATTGTTTTTCTCATTTTGTAACTTTACATAAGTAGCCTTATTTTTGTTACTTCTTAGTCTACTATTTAATTGAGAGTGTATTTACTTGTTCGTGTTTCTTAATCTGTCCCGTTAGAAGCGGGTCACAGCCCGCAAACCATGCATACAACGCCAATCCAAGGAAACATGACAGTAGCTTCATCAGTATCACTCCAACGCAAGATATGGTAAGACACAGTCTTGCTTGGCTGATTGTGGGCACGGCTAATAGCTTCTGTAGTGTTGATTGGCTTAAAGCAATCTTCCAAAGCCAGTTTGTGCTCAAAGCTAACGTAACTGCGAAGAACGACGTGTGATGAGCTAGCTCAGGATCTGGACTGTAAAATAAGAAGCATGTGTATAGTATCACAGAGCAAAGTTTGTCTTCATATTCAGGTTATCATTATGGAATCTAATAGAAAAAAAATAAATTGATGACATTATTTTGCCGATTAATTTCTTAAAGATTTTTGTAAATTCTCAATTTATGAGTATTTTTTTTTGGAAATTGTACTTACTCATACAAAACTAATCTTTCACCATGACTGGCAATTTCCCACATCCTCTTGAACCCCATTGGCAGTAATGCCAACCCACTTGGTAGTGCTGTTCCAGCTACCGCCAGAAATGATGTCATTATACCAATGGCGACTATCGCTCTTAGACCTCCTATCGCACTGAAAGTTGCACAGGCGACGCATATTACTGCTGTAATTCGTCCTGCCAAAGGATTTGTTACTGAAAATTATAAGAGGCGTGTTATATAATCATGTACAATATTCAACTTTATGCACATAGGAATAATAAATTCAAACTCACCCAATCTAAACGCCATTAGAGGTACATAAGGAACTATAGGCAACAACATTAGCTTACTAACGACGAAAAGTACTGCTGCTATCGTTCTAGTGTGCGTAGAGAAACGTATCTCTAAATACTCAAAACTCGATGATAATTGTAATTTATGAAATACTGTAACAAATCAGACCATTTTGAAACTAGGAAACTAGAAAAAAAATACAGAACTTGGAGAAGATTTGTGATTTTCTTAATTACGTGTTTTAGATAATAAGCCTTGGTTTTAGATATGTGGGCTGCTGGGTAAATAAGATAATACTGATTAACAGAAAAAATACCAAACAGTCTGCATAAAGATGCTGAGGACAGCTTGCTAAGATTTATATATATACATCTATATTCCCCGAAGGGGTAGGCAGAGGTGCACCGTAATGCGCCCACACTTCGCCGATGTATTTACTTTTAAGATTTTTAACAATTTCTAAAATTAATTTGTTCAAGCTTTTGTACATAAATACATAAAAACCCGTGACAAAAGCCTTCGATAAGACCAAGTAATTTTTTTGTAACTTGGTGTTGAAAGTAATGACAATACGACATAATTGAATAACACAATGAAGTATTTACCTGGTAAATAAATGACAGCGGTAAGAAAAGTGACAATGATAAGCGAAAGAGCCGATGCCCAGTACTGGGTGCCTCGCAGGTAAATCTCGACTGGTACTCCAAGCAGTGTGATGCTTGTCAGATGACTAAAAATATTTTCAAAAATTCAAACACATCCTAGTTTAAGCATGTTAAATGGAGGAGACACGTAAATGATACGGACAGAGAACGAGTGAAGTAACAAATTTGTAAAAAATCATAAAAAAACATTTATTTATTGAAATTTTGTTGCGCAAGTGTTTATGTAAAAATTTAAGTTGAATACTTATCGATGTTGAATATACTTGACTATTTCTCGCTAGATAAGTGAAGTCTGCCAACCCACACCGGGCCAGTGTGGTGGACCATAGTCCATAGCCTGAATGCCCTTGTGCCGAGCAGTGGGACGTTAATAAAGAGCTAAAGTAAAGCAACTTATCGATGATTCATCATCACAAATTTAAGATGTAAGAAAATTAATGTCTAGTTTTTTAAAACTTTTTACATAAAAACAGTACAGAGGCCTTATTGTATTATTATATAATATTAACTGCAAAATTTTGTGAGATCCCAAGTCAAAATGTCAAAAACTGAAACTGCAAGAAAGGTGGCCGTGGTAAGGGAACATATTTTTTTTAGTATAGATTATTTTCATTATTGTGAGAGATGGGTTTCTGTAACTGGTTTAAATAACGTCCTTACATACCTTGCAATAAGAGCCAATGTAATCGATATCACCGACATATTTTTACCACCAAACAGAAATCCGGAGACGGTGTTATACTTTCTATTGACGATATTATAATAAACAATAACACCAATGATTACACCTAGTATAATACCGAACAAACAATATTCAGCTACATTGAAGTAAATGGGAGACACCGGGACTGTCGTATTTTTCATTTTTTTTTTCTCAAAACTCAAATATAACGTGTTGATCGTGTTACGTCTGCTAGCAAATAACCAGTTCTTGCTATCAGCAGTTGTCTTCTAACAATAATAAAACAGATATAAAAGATAAAGGTGGATTTTCATCAATCTTTTGGCAAACAAGAGCTCGGTGCGAGTGTACATTTTGAACAATCTTTGTGAACATGTAGTTGTAGACTATATTTTACAAAATTCTCATTTAAGTAACTACTTTTGTGGTAAAGTATTTTATACTTAAAACTTAAAAAAGGAACAGTTTTGTGATCTATGTAGGTACAACAGGATGTTCATCTCTTAGTTGTTAGCTTGCAAATCCTCAGCCTAAAGATGTAACATACGGAGTTAGTTATTGATATAAATAATTGTTTGCAAAACATACTATACTTTTATTTATATGGCAAATAATACTTATCTACAGATAAGTATATAGTGTGTGCAAATACTAACATTACGAATATTACGTATGTCTAAACATTGAAGAGCGCTTATACTCTATTCAATGTTTAGAGAGATAGACGACTATCTTTTATTTGTTCAGTAGTGTAAAACTTACTTAATCGAAGTTGTGTGATAGGCAATTATTACTGTGGTCGTGTAGCAATATTTCCACCCGGCTCGACCGCGCGTGTACTAAAACCAAAATTATCTTAAAAATTGCGTTTTTGGAAATAAGCTTGTGGTATGTATGAGTGTACCAACTTTCTAGTTTAGAAGACACGATTTTGTCATAGTAAAAATGATTATAAATGCGTCTTTATACTCCAGTAGTTCATCATTTCATCTTTTGTTTTTAACCGACTTGAAAAAGGAGGAGGTTCTCAATTAGATATTTTTTTGTTGTAATTTTTTACTTTTTTAGGGCTGTTATAAGGTGATAATATTTGCAAATTTTCAACGATTACTGACACTTAAAATCGTGAAAAAAAATACTTTGCACAAAAAAGTAAAACCGACTTCAAAAATATCGAAGTCAGCGCGGGATTTAGGAACCCTAACTATTTTACCAAAATTAAAGTAGCGTAAGTTACTATAGCCAGTTTTAATTTAAAACCCCATTATTAGTGGAATTTACTATAGTGACATCTAGTTGTTGACAGTTAAACTATTTCAAAGTTAGGAATTTCGATGTTATGTTTATTTTGAATTTAGAACCACGAATATGTCACTGTTATGAAGGTATTAAATGTAAATACTTCTCAAGTAAACTAATAGATGGCGCATTTATAAAATTATATATGCAAACTTTCAACACATTAATATTTTTTTTATTTTACAAAAACATTAAATTGTAGTAGTGTAATAGTTATAAATTTAGTGCGTGTATAATTGTACAAAGAGTCTTTTTTTATGGAGAAAACTAATACATTTTCCGAATCCATAATTTCAATATGGCTATCTACACTTTATTATACTTCAAGTCGCATAGATGGAACTTAAAAAAAACAAATAAGGTAGATACTAGCTACATATACTTACCTATTTTGAAATATAAGCAGGGTTTACTTAACGCTCACAGATCCATTTCTATGTCATCTAGTTTTATGTGAAAAGGTGTGGGAAGGGGTTATATTATTATGGATGGCGGGTCGCTCTCGCCGACATTAGAATATTACTCTCACGCCATCCCTGAGGTGTCCTCCGTAAATATAGTCAAAAATAAAATTCAAAAATAAATCAGACGTATTTAATTTTCAGATGTACACATCATGTCATTAATTAGACTGGTAGGTTGGTAATTAGATAATTGGGCCATAAACAGTAAGTGGCTTTATATTTATAACGCGCCATGTTCGGAAATATTTTGTTTTATAAAAAAATATATCAGTGGGAAGATGCCTTAGTAGATAATTATAATTGTTACATCAACATACCTATCTATCTACGAGTACTCGGAAGATTCGTCCGCTATTTCTACCACCTTAGTAACCCATCCTTAGGTATTTATAATGTGGATTTATTGATTTTGACCTGGCTAATAATTACTGGAAAACATACACAAAAATGTAAATCCTTATTGGAAAAAATCAACCATGGAGTTCCTTGCCCAATCTTCTCCATAGGAAATGCATTCCGAATGGGTGGTAGAGATACTATTATTATAACTTAATGACAATTTATAAGTGCCTGTGTTGGTTTACATGATTTAAAAAAATCTGATTCTGATTCTCGACCTTGGCAGTACACCCTTTAACCGCAGGTGCAGTTATTCCTCATTTTTTCCATTAAATTACATCATTTCATTAATTACGTCAAAGAAGGTTTACCTACTCGAAAAAAAAAGTATAGCTCAAAGACGTTTACGGCGTGAACACACATGATGGTTTTTCGAAGGTCATAATTTGCATAATTTAGTTAATCCTATTTTAAGTTAGAAGTAATAGAATATTTAAAGAAAAAGTGGTTGCAGTTCAAAGAAAACTTTGTCTCTCTCTGTTACAATAATAGATATCCGGGAATAGTGCGATAAATTCCCACCACGTACATTCGAATACACAAATCATCTAATACACAATATCGCAAATATTTCTTGTCCAGAACACTGGGTGACACGGCCCGCCCGAACAAACGGAAGTTTGAGGGGGGTTGGGCCGCGAGGGGCACAAAACCGAGGAAACGACGGAGAGGGACGCAGACACCCCACCTGCGAACGAGCGAGCGAGACGGAGCCAAAGAAAAATTAAATTATATTTCCCAATGGTGTCAGCCAGTTATTAAGTGGCCAGACGCCATTTTGAATTATTATATTTTTTATTTCTTTTCCCCAGGTTTCCCTTTTGTACGAGGAATTCCTTTTATTTGGAATAGTTGCGGGACAGGATTGCAAATGGATTCAGTGGGAATGTGTGGGAGCCGTAAATCAGTGGTCTTATTTTATGGGACTTTCGGGATCATTAGCTATATATTTTAATAAACCTTATTTATGTCGAAATTTTCAGTTATCAGTGGAGAACACGACTTACTTCACAATATAGCAATCCCATGGGGGGATAATACTCTTGGCTTTATTGAATACACTAATAGAGCATTTCCTCCTAAAATATATCGGAAATACAAATCTTATCAATGTTGTACTGCCAAATCCTTCTAACAAGCTGGATTAATAATAAAAACTTTTATTTAATTGGACAACTATTTACAAAATATTTACAATGCAAAATAAAATAAGTTAAAACTAATAAGAAAATATTATATTTATAAAATATGTAAAAAAAATTGCAAATAATAGAAATAATGGAATATGGAAAACCCATAATTAAAAGTGACACTATGTGACATAACCCCCAATAACCCCCATATTGATAGAAACATTGATAGAAACAACAAACCACATTTGTTCCGACAAAAGATTCGTGAAACTATTTCTTCCTAATTAGTCTAAATTTTCTACGAGTGAGAATAATAATTAGAAGTAAGTGATTTGTGATGACATTACAATAAAAATTTTAGTTCTGAAAAAATACCACAATGCTTCTATTATTTTTAGGGTTCCGTACCCAAAGGGTAAAACGGGAACCCTATTACTGAGACTGCGCTGTCCGTCCGTCCGTCCGTCCGTCTGTCACCAGGCTGTATCTCATGAACCGTGATAGCTAGAGAGTTGAAATTTTCACAGATGATGTATTTCTGTTGCCGCTATAACAACAAATACTAGAAAACAGAATACAATGAATATTTATGGGAGCTCCCATACAACAGACGTGATTTTTTTGCCGTTTTTATAGATAATGGTACGGAACCCTCCGTGCGCGAGTCCGACTCGCACTTGGCCGGTTTTTTTTTGTTTTGTTCCTACAAATATTCTAAAATTATCTTACCTACGTATTTTATGCAACACACTTCAAACTCATATCACGTACCTATAGCAAGCTTAAAAAAGGGGGCGCAAGTACATTTATCTCTTCACCATCGACCGAAAATGTAACATGTTGTGAAACCTCTAGCATTTTTCCGCGGTCCGAAACGCCGGAAGCGTGGAAATTATAAAAAGGGAGAGGGGACGAACGTCTGAATCCTTTACCGCGTGAATAAACTGTTCTTAGAAGGGCACGACTATTAAATGGAACATATACCTAGGTAGGTACATTGTTCTTCTTCTTTTGAGGAATGAGGAATGGACTACACTCGGAATCTCCGGGTATTCTACTTATGTCAAGTCATTAAAGCAAGGATAAATTCACGGGTTATGAATGTAATAAAGATAGCAGATGTGATCAGTGCCCCAAGACACTATCGTTGTGAAGTTGCTATAAATTCATTTTAGGCATGAAAATTACATATTCGTAGCGAAAATATGTAGACATCAGACATGGTCACTTTGAAGCCATTAAGCGGGTTTCAGACTACGCTATAATATAATAGCATATCGTATATAGCTCATAGCACAACAATATCGCGCACCATACATTCTTATGGACACGTTCACACTGTACTGTACTATATATTATTGGCTTTGTATGGTGCGCGATATTGTTGTGCTATATATTATAGCGTAGTCTGAAAGCCGCTTTAGACTATTCATACTCTAGCTATGATAGATCGAAGATGTCGTTTTCATGCTTTAAAAAATGAAGTCATAGCAACTCCACGGCGATAGGGTTAGGAGCTTGAGGCCCTGGTGCATTGTTAAAGGCAGGAATAGAATAACAATCTCTCATTGGTGGCAAGAGCAAACACTGTAGTCGCAAATGTCGCTAATCGCAATGTACAATGGTTGGGATACATAACAGTAAAAAAAATCTCGTAAACAAGGATACGGTTTTATTGTAAAGGTGACATTTACAATATATTCTGTTGTTTTTACTTTAATTAGGGTAGAAACAAACAACTTTTGAAAAGTGCTTTGTGATAAAGTTGACTAGGTACATAATTAATATGTTTTTGGTTTTTTTGTAAAAGTTTTGTAGGAGACAGCTGTTAATTGAATCCACCTACAAAACTTTTCAACTGACTCCTGATTCAACTAACAGTTGTCTAAGACAAAGCTTTCTATTGGATACAAATAAAAGACACGAAAATAATTTATTGAAAAAGAAATAAGGACACCTAGACTCAGCGGCGGCCTTAGAGGGTGGCGAACAGGGCAATCGCCCGGGGCCTCGCTCTTGCAGGGGCCTCGCGTCAAGCAAATTTAAAATAACAAAAAATAAAAACCGATTTTAAAAACCTAGGTGCACTAAAAAGTTAAAAATAACCTTATAATTCATAAAATTTGGAGTAGGTGCCAATCTTCATTAGACTAGGCAAATTTGAATTGAATGAATTGGCACCGACTCCAAATGTTATGAATTATAAGGTTATTCTAACTTTTTAGTGCACCTAGGTTTTTGAAATTGATTTACTATCGGTATTCGGCCGGATACTGAATTACTATCCGGTACCCGGCCGGATACTGAATTACTATCCGGTATCCAGCCGGAAACTGAATTAGGTACTATCCGGTATCCGGCCAGATACTGAATTACTATCCGGTATTCGGCCGGATACTTAATTACTATCCGGTATCCGGCCTATCCGGCTGTTACCGGATATCCGTTTCATCTCTAGTTTCAAGTATCCGCTTGCTCGCCCTGAGGAAGGGGGGGGGGGGGGGGGGGTCATAAAAAAATTATCACGCACGACAAAAGGCCTCGCAAAGTAGGACAAAGGGCCTCGCAAAGACCTGCCGCCCGCAATGGGTTAGGTTAGACTACAATTTTAATGTAAACTCAAAGATTAAATAATTCCGTGCAGAGTTGACGGTATGTATTCTTGTAAGAAGAAACCTTGTTCGTACAGCAAAGAGGCAATTCTAACAAAGTATGGTAGTTTAATCAAACAGTAAGGGATGCAGCTTAAAATAATCTCATGAGGAGTTACTGTGGGCCCCGGAGCGTATGATAAAACAGCGATAACCGGATATGAGGACAAATGAATTGGTTGCTTCGAGCTATGTTTTCTTGCGTGCCTCTGTAGTTTTTACGTAGTGGTCTTTGTGTCAGTTCACATTAGTCGGAAAAATAAGACGACTGCTATTCGGGACCATAGAGTCTTCACCAAGAGATAACCTTTTTGGACAAAGCTATCTAGTCGCAATTTCGCGACTAAGTATAATAAATAGTACAAGCATAATAAATAAATATCGCTAGATAACACATACTCATCGTATTATCCCAAACTAAGCAAAACTTGTACTGTGTATACCATACAATGGACTGGGGGCGATCACAGTTACATCCAGACTAGGGTAAAATCTGAAATGGCTAATTCCGAAGTAGTGAAGTAGTGTCATAATCGGGAATTTCAAGGTAGTCATGGCCTAGAGGCATTATTAAAATTAATGTTTCAAGAAACATAATATTAGTACCAGAAATTTTGATCATCCCAAACTAACCAAAATTCTAGTTAGCGAGCATATAACAAAATTTTAAAGATCATAGCGCAAGATGAGCATCGCATTAATACCTCGATGACCTGCCGTATGGACGTTCATCTGATTAAATGTATTTCAATAATAATTTACATCTACATGCAAATTGACCATTTCGGCAGTAGTTCTTGTATTTAACAGAAACCCGTTATCTAAGGATTGCTTTCTTCGTTTTAACGTTATGTTATTTCCCGTTCCGAGGGTGTCATTAACATAAATTTTACGCTTTCCCAGATAAGCTTGGACTGCTGCCCGGCCCTCCTATTAGGTCCTTTCTTTCGGCTAAATTTACGTGATATTATTACGTATGTTATGGGGAAGTACTACAGTATTTTAGGCGTTATTGCTTATCATAAGTTATTATTGTCGGGGATGAAAGTAAAAGCCGATTTGAGGAAAATCGTTCAGCATTTCTCTCAGTATAATGCGGAATATTACTTAGAAGAGTAATCATAAGATTGCGGCACAAATTTCATTAAAGTGCTCTCGCAATTAAGCACGGCGTAGACCAATTACACTAATTATGTTAATTAAATCAATATATAACATCTTATATTCAAAGTTGCAACTATCTCAACTTGACATTATCTAAGCACGCCGAGCCTAACCCGTCCCTTGCATAAAATAACCTCTAATCTGATACATATAAGAGCTACAGGGGATTTAATATTGTCATGTTTACTGGAACACTTTTTAGCGTCATATCTGCATAATTTATTATGTTAATGGTTATAAGACAACAGAACAAACAAACAGATTACACAAACCGAACAACAATCCTCATTCCGAGCATTTCTTTTGAATTAGGTCTCGTAATACCGACTACGTCTCTCGCACGCCTTCGAAAGTCGGGAACGAATAGAAAAATGGTTGGAGGCACACGACACCGGAATATATTACGTAATCGCATTCTACTTTTGTATGTGAGGGTTTATTCACACAGTAAAGCCGACTGCTCAATAATTACAGTTCTAACAGGAACAGATATGCAGAGGCAGATAGAAAATAATCGGAGTAATCACACCGGCAGCTCGTCTCAACACTTCCATATTAGGTTATGTTGTAAATACCCGATACACGGCTTTACCGTGTAAATAGACACTGAGGTGTGCGGTATAGAATAAATGTGTTGGTATCGCGACCCCCCCGCCGAACGCTGATAAATAGCGCGCCCAAATATTTTTGTTCTGAAATCGCTAAATAAATTGAATTGGGCGCGAGCGCCGGAGCTCGGTGTTGTGGTGCTCTGTTACAACAGGCTTATGACATGTTAGGGTGAATTTGTAAATTGTTACTGATATATCGATTTCACCCTTTCTGTGATAACTGATGTTCTACATTGAAGACTTTTACCAGAAATCTATGGATAGATAAAGCCATAAAACTCTCTACGATCACTCCCGGATGCTTGGTCTTACTCATAAAGTTCAATGTATAAGCGTAAACTCCCAAACAGTCTGCCATCCACCATCTCAACAAAACTAAAATAAACATTAACCTTTTAAGCCTTCTACATACTCAGTGCGCACAGAAACAATAACACACACATACATAAGGCGTTACCCGCTCCACCTTTTAGTGTCAAAAGTGAGAGAAGAATATGGGTAAACAAATCCTCCAATTTCCATCACATTTATTCGAGGCGGTGTAGTGACGTCACCACCCCCCACCCCCCACCTGATAGAGAGGAGCATGTAATTTCTTTTGTAGATAGTGTGAACCGACACACCCTATTGGCCCCGATGTGGTGTAGTGATAGCAAAATTTTGTCAACAGGGAGACGGGAGCCAATTTCCCAATAATATCATTAAAGTGTTGTGATCGAGTGGTATGAAAATAGGCGGACGCTAAAGGTTTAATGCCGAAAAGGTTGTGAGCATATTTAAATCAAATAGTACCTGCTGTATCGAATCTTTTTAAATATGGTTTTTTTATCGAACGCAACAATTCTAAATCATGATTTAGCTTTGTAGTACCCACGATTTAGGGCTGATTGCACTTTGACAGACAGTTGACAGATTGTATTTTCTATAATTAAGAGGATTACAGTTTTATTCCTGTATTTTTTATAGTTTCATAGCTTTCATGTAATAAATAAATGAATTTCTTGCCCCCAAATGTATGCTTTAATAAAAATAGATTTAAACCTTTATCGTAATAATTAAGCTTAGCCAGCTATTGATATTTAGTTTTATGGATGGACAGAAGTATTAAAAACGAGTAGGAAAATCATTTTGAATAATAATAAATTCATAGTGACCAAATAAAACGAACGATAAATGTCAAAACGTACCGGGAGGTAAAAAAGCAAGCAGAAATTAGAGAATATTGGAAAACACTCCATCGACGAGAGCCTAGTATGGAGTTCCACCCTCCATAGAGCCTAGCTTTTAATATTATGAAGATTAAAAAAGCTATATGTCATGTGAGCAAATTTGCTGTCAAAAGAAGTAGCAAAAGAGCTACGTCAACAAACGTTGCTACTTACCGGTAAATTGATCTTCGTGTTTCGTAAATGGTACGTAACTCAGTTTCGGAGCGCACAAACTTTGAAGTATCGCTGTAAGAGCTTGCTCAAATGAAAGATGTCCAAGTTGATGGTAACTTTTATACAGACAGGTTAATTTACTCGTATATAGACAGGTATCTACAGTATTACCTAACATTTTGCAAATTAAACTTTCCAAGATGTTCAAAGCAGGTTTACCGGCTTTTGGTTTGAGCCAATCACATATTACTCCAAATTTAATAAAAAAAAATCAATGAACACTACTACTACAGCCCTTTTAACGTCCCACTGCCGGGCACGGACCTCCCCTCAATGCGAGGGGGATTTCAGGCCATAGTCCACCACGCTGGCCCAGTGCGGGTTGGCAGACTTCACACATCTATCGAGAACTAGACAAGTTTCCCTCAGACGTGCAGGTTTTCTCACGATGTTATCCTTCACCGTTTCATAGCAAGTGATAATCTCGGGTGAAAATGAGATTCGCACATGGATCCCAGAGGTGCGTGCCGGGGTTTGAACCTGCACACTTTGATTTGCAAGACGTGCGTTCGACCACTCGGCTACCACTGCTATTAACACTACCAATTAACACTAGCATTTGTCCTAAAAATGCTTTGTTGAACTACACTTCTCATCAAAAAAATCGAAACACTTTCGTTTTTATTGTTTTTGTCCTAATTTTTAAAATTACTCATCATACAAAATACGAAACCTATGAAGACTTAATTTGAATTTAGAACATTAACATTAGGATTTATAAACCTCATACTACTCACTATTAAATGACATTTTACATTTATTCCTAAATATACACATTTTTCTGATAATCCTTATCAAATCATAAACTGCGAGGTGTTTCGATTTTTTTGATGAGAAGTGTATTATTGGACGTGAACTAAATAACAATTGCGAGTCTGTTATGTGGCTAGCGGTTTTTTGGGTTCTTTTTATAATTATAGCTTATAACACAAATCTCCAACAAACTCCAATTCTTTTTACATCTCAATTTCTTTTTTTTTATCCATCTCTTTCCACCATGTTTCTTGGATGTTGTTATTATCCTTGCCATGTTCTCCGCGGTTGGATTAGAAATACCATCTATTATTTCTACTGCAGCTTTCTCGAATGCCGTCAGATAATTCAAAACTGGCCCACTTTGTTTACACGTCACATTCATTTTCGATTTGTAACCGAGGTCCAATATCCTGGCGGCGATGTTTATTTAACATATCATATCGGCATTAGCTTGATATATAGGCTCTGATCCTTCGCATCGGACTCAGTCCCTCTGATTTATGCGTACATTAGCAGAGCAAGGGTATAGGAAAGGTGACGGGGACATGGAAATACTTTGTATTCCTATATTTCAAGTTTCTACTGACTATTCTCAAAGTATTTAATATGTTTTGAGTCACCTTTGTAGATTTTTATTATATTTTAGATTTTATTTTATAAATTTAGAAACAGAATGTTGTATTATTATCTTTGTTTGGTGTGTGCAAATAAAGAGTACTCTATCTATCTATATATCTATCTATCTATCTACAATTTGAGGTTGTAGTGGTTCAGCTTTACGATCCAAAAGCCTTACCATGTTGGGTTCAATAATGTAGCTAAAAGTAAATTATCAATTCAGTTATTTGTGTTGATAGTTACACAAAATCGAAACTGAAAGGATTTGCATAAAAATACAATGTTTTATTTTGAATTTCCACCAAGGGTTTCACTTACTAGATAGGTTTTGTAGAATATATCCATTTTGCTGCCTTTCTGTATATTTTGGACAGCGCGCCATCTAATTTTTTATCCGCACTCAATTTCAATAGAGATAATCAAAAATATACCAAGAATATTGGAGCGTCTGAACTCGATGTAATATCCAAATGAAATTCCTACCCTCATGTATCTAAGTATAGGAAAACTATCAACGTAGTGGAGTAGCTACCTACGGGGCGCATCTCGCGACGAATTTTCTAATCGCGTCCGCGCGGGATGGGAAAACATCATATTTCACCGGGCCCCGGGGCCCAGGGGGCGGGCGGGGGGCCTCGGAGATGAGTTTTTTACGCATTATTGCCACACACGGAACCAAAATTGAACCCGTACGCGGTACTAATAAATTCTAATTTCGATTATTTGTGACGGGGCTGGGCTCGTTTCGCGTAATGAGTTTTGCTATGATGAGGAAATGGGTTCAGCATTTAGAGCTTGCGGTACGGATTTTGCATAGTAATTTATTGTTTTGTGGAGCTGATCTCTAGATGTGAACACATAGTTTGGAATAAGATATTCTTAACGATGTTACACAATCACAATTTCAAATAAGCAGCTAGATGTAAACCTAGTAATTAAACCTAGACTATTATAGGTACAGTAAACTACAAACATATCGGGATAAATTAAACAACTACGATAAAATACCGTGACTTTTTGCTAATACCAAACAAACTGTATTAACTCATAAAAGAAGTACATTTTTAATTGAAATGTCATCGATGAAGCAAGTTAAATTAGTCGAGTCGTCAAACACCGAAATTCAATCTTGACTCATTTGACACAGAGTAGATTTTCAAAAAAATCAAGTGCCCGAGCGTCCCGAGCGTATTTAATGGAAAAGCTTGAGAAAAAATAAATTCAAATTGCCATCTTACATACAACATCCAAGAACCAGCTTTTAACTAACATATAAAACTTGCACGGTGCTCACCGGTCGGTATGTTACCAGACAAATTGGAAATAGTCTGGGAGATAGGTTTAGCGTGTTTAATACCCAACTTCATTTCAGAGGCACGAACTTCTGATCGAAGGAAAACATTGTTGGATCCCTTCATGGATATTGTATTACTGGAAGGGATTGTTAAACCGATTCACCCGTTCACCTTATAAAAACCATTACAGTATTTATGAATGGTCATAAAAAGACAAAATTATCATTACCTCATTCAAAATGCATTTTCAATGGAGAAAAATGGGCACGAAACTCCTCACAAATTCAAACGTGGGCCTACGTAAAGACTCGCGCGTAGGTATTTTTTTTTGGCATATACCAAAACTGAAATAAATACATACAAACTGAAACAAATAAATAAATAAAAAAAACATTGTGAGGAAATCTGCACGTCTATAGAAAGGCGTGTAAAGTTCACCAACCCGCACTGGGCCAGCGTGGTGAACTATAGCCCAAAAATCTCCCTCGTATTGGGGGAGAATGTGCCCGGTATAATGGCAATAGGCTCGCCCTCTATTACATTGGGACCAAAAATACATCGGCGAAGTGTAGGCGCACTACAGTGCACCTCTGCCTACCCCTTCGGGGAATACAGGCGTGATGATGTACCAAAACTGACTCTGTGTCAATATACATAAAGATTAAATTGATTTGGTGAAAGCCAAGCAACCACGCATTAAAGCTTCCTCGCGTTATCTTTTATTGAAAAGTAAGCTTTTCCGGTAAGTAGATAAAGTTTGTTTTAGTATGGGCAAGAAGTTTATCGAGCGAAATCTGACGCGCCAGTGGGCGAGAGTGTCTAAACGTGCGAATCCGTTCCTGTTAAACATCTAATTATTGGGCATACAATGATTTTAGCATGATTATGTTTTTGTATTCTTGTCACTAATACCCTATGAACTCTTGGTTCTTAGACCCACTATATTTCTTTAAGAACTAGTTAGAGGTGCAATTTAGTATACCCACATTTCGGTATTAAGCGGTCACACTTCTCTTGAAAGGCGTTACGAACTACAGTGTACGTATGGGCTCATCTAGATCTTCCTATTCAAAGGTTTCACACGATTTCCTCATGCAAGCTGGAGGTAAGTATATTTTTATTAATAAAGCGCTTACCGAACGCCTCTTCAGCAAAAGCTTTTAAGCGCTTCAGCGCTAAAAGAGGACGTTACAGACGTGTTTTGATAAACAGGTGTTATGATTTACTCGAACTTATAAAGTTGTACGGAAATTATGATACGCTCTGTAATATTCATGAATAAAAAAGGTCCTTACATTTTAGATTTTAGCGCAACGAAATAAGCTCTTTATTTGCATTTACATTCTTAAAAAGGTTTTCGCACGTTAAAGCCGGTTGCCCGATAATTACGGGTTTAACGGTAACGTTAAATGCAATGATATAAGCAAGTACAGATACTTAAATGTGTCAAAAGACACATTTTTCACTGAAATTAGTCTCATTGGTGCACGGCCCTCTAGTCTAAGTATTGACATAGACAATTTGAAACATGTAGGTGTGAAAGTCACACAAAATTTGACGTGTGAAACTATCAAATGTTAGGAAAAGCTTCTTCTTGGTACCTATAATAACATGTTGGTTAAATAGTTTTGATAAATTTATATATATATTAATGGGAAAATGTGCAAGAGGCGAATGGGTGGAATCCTAGACAGGGATTGCAAGTATCGAGAATTTTGAGACTTTGTAATACCCGGTACCAAGTTGAACCAGTACCGGGAATTGCTGAGCAAACCCTCTTAGGCCACCCGATGACTTCTACACATAATTTTACACTACGCACTATCCCTTTCAATTAAAAATGACACATATTAATATTACGGACATGAGCTCAATTAGATTGTCAGCAAATTCGTACAATAGCCGGGTAAAGCCAGGGCCACTAATCACTGGTAGTGTTAACGTTAATTCCCCGGTTAACAAGCGCCGGACAGTATGCAAAGCTGACGTACAAACATCCACTTTGCTATTAGTCTTTTACGTTCAGCTGGTAAGAATGGAGGTGGTACTATTTAAAGATTTTTTTTATTTTCAATCAACATTTGACGTTTTTTATTTGAATTGGTCGGTTCGGTCAAATTTGTAGTAATAAGGCACGCCTCCTAATCCATTCCTAAAGGTATAGGTATCAATAAAATTATAAGCATGAACCGGGGTGAATGAAGGATGAAAATGATAGTTTTTATTTTTAATAAACCTATTAACCGTAAAACCCTAGATGGACCAAAAAAGTGGGCTTATAACAAACAATTACTTAAATTTGTCTTAGATAGATATGTTGAATATCTGAATTATATATGTTCCTTATTTACTTTCTGCACATTCATATTAAAAAATATATATATTTTTTGTAAAAAAAAAAATATTTTTTTTTTGTTTCAAAATGAATCATAATCAGAAATTGTTTATTCATATACCTACACCAATACACGTACTTATGAATCGTCATTAAACAAAAAATAAAAAATAATATATCTACAATGCCTACTCCACAGCACGAGGTTCGCTACTACACATCCAATGTAAAGGGGAGTGCCCACTGTCCACCTCGACGTTGATGTATCATGTCGGATCAGCGGCGGGAGCGCGTCTGTCCACCGCCTAATCTCCATATATTATTGCCGCGGGTATTGTCCAAATAAATGGTGCTTGAGACTTAAGTTTTGACAGCGGCCTGATTGTACGACGTGTTACCTACTGTTTTGACGTCAAATGAATTACGTGATAATGTTGTAAGCTACAACCATCATATCCTACTAATATTATAAATGTGAAAGTTTGTGAGGATGGATGGATGTTTGTTACTCTTCCACGCAAAAACTGCTACTTTTCATTATTATTGTTTTTTAACATACTACTACTACTATTACTATAGCCCTTTTAACGTCCCACTGCTGTGCACGGGCCTCCCTTCAATGCGAGGGGGATTCAGGCCATAGTCCACCACCCTGGCCCGGTGCGGGTTGGCAGACTTTACACATTTATCGGGAACTAGTAAAGTTCCCTCAGACGGGCAGATTTCTCTTCAGATCTCACGATGTTTTCCTTCACCGTTTCATAGCAAGTGATAACCTCAGATGAAAATAACATATAGTCAGAATAAAATATAGTCTATAACTTAAAACGATATTGTATCGTCGAAGTCTGCACGGACCAAGGCGCGGGTATAAGCTAGTATTTATAAACACAGACAGAACTAATTCGGTAGTTCCAGACGACCAATTTTAAGATGAATGTATATTTTATAGTTCAAGTAATCAATGAGTCCATTTTTGTTTTTAGTGTTCCGTATCTAAAAAGGGAAAAACGGCACCCTTATAGGATCACTTTGTTGTATCTGTCTGTCTGTCTATCGAGAACCTTTTTATCAGAAACGCGTGGAGGTATTGAGTTGAAATTTATAACGAAAACCCTAATCTGCGGTCACGTCGTGCCCTAAAAAAATCAAACTTCTAAGTAAACGCAATCAAAAGATACGGCGGTTTACGTTGCATTTTCAGTACATTTGCACGGGAATCAAAAACCTATAGGGTACTTCCCATTGACCATGAAATTTGGCAAGAAAGAAGCAAGGTCTTATAGCACAACTAAAGGAATAAATCCGAAAACTGTAAATTTATTGTTAGAAAATGATTTTTTTGCCATTACAAACTTATTTTGTAGTTAGTTTGTATGGGGACACCAGTATACCAACTGTAAAGTTAAGTTTGTTAGCGCAATGTTCGGTGCTTTCATAGTGTAGGTACGGAAGCCTCGGTGCGCGAGTCCAGCTCGCACTTGGCCGGGTTTTTTAAATATAGGTAAGTGTATATCCGTAAAGCACACTGGGGCGTTATGAGACGCGCGTCAAAATGTTTGCCAATACCAAAAGGCACTCTGTGTCAATATACACAAGGTTTGCATTTATAGAGGATGTCAATGTCATTACATCAAAAAAAAGACGACGCGCGCATTTTGAGACCCCAGTGTGCTTGGCTTCAATAATATACTTTTTTTATTATGAGCTATTGGTCAAACTCTAGTATTAGAGGCCTTTGGAAACTGAAAACTTTGACTGCGCTATATAGACCATATATCACCATTTGATAAAATTGTATAAGACTCTACAATCTCTCCCACTTTTTAACAATAACGCAAAAATAATGTATCTTTTTGTTCCAAAACCGGATGTACAGCATCACAAATGGGATACCAGTAACGAGGAGGCGCGCGCGCAACGTATGGAGATTAATTTGCGCCGCTCGACGATGCCCCCTCTGACCGGGCCACGGGCAGCCTCCCACGATAGCTTGGTATGGATATGCCGATATTGAAATATGTCGGCGTTATAATAAATGCATTTCTTTGAAAGCAAGAACTAGCTGACAAGATACATAATATAGGTAAGCATACTACACAATAGGTGATTATTTAGAGGATAAACACGCTTGGTCAGGCGCTGGTCCGGCTCCACAGGAACTCATTTAAGGGATTTTAGCTATTTGTCCCGTTTTCCTCCTCCTTCCTACCTTTAAATCTTGTTCAACACGTAGTTTGTTTAGTGATTTAATTGTGTTTTGAGAATGTATAGCCTCATTAACTTTATATTGTATAATTGTTAATTAAGAAAAACATAAAAATGTAAATCCTTATTTTAAAAAAGCAACCGTGGAGTTTCTTGCCCATTCTTCTCCATAGGAAATGCATTCCGAATGGGTGGTAGGGCTACTATTTTTACTATTTATTGACGATTCATAAGTGGCTGTATTGGTTTATATGAATAAAAAATATTCTGATTCTGATTCTATAGATAGATACAGATAGATAATATATGTATCGTAGGTTAAAAGGCGAATTTACTCAAGTACCATTTTGGTGACTTTGCATGAAACCAGCTCAAAAATGGAAAAAAATAGCTGATTTCAACGATATATATAACTCAATGTCGCCCAAAACTGGGCGCTTGAGTCATTTCGCCATTTACTCGTCAATATGAAAACTTTACTTTTCTTTGAAATGTATCTTATGTAAATCTAAATATGCATTTATTTGGTAGAAGCCACTCGAGATCGCGTACAAAAATTTCCTGCGTCATTTTGTTGAAAAATGTGCTTCTTTCATGAGTTAATACAGTTTCTTTTGGTATTGGTAGCACGCGTTTTGACGGGCTTGCGGTCGCAGGGCTCCATACTCCTAATTTATTTGTATACAATCGATATTTTGACAACAACACATGGTAATATGCACGAGGAAGGCGGCCATCAGAGAAGAGTAGCGGCGTGTTGTGAAGCTTGCCACCAACACCTGAAGTGATGACCACGACCACTCTGTCAAGAGTGATGCCGACAAAGAAGAAGATAGGGTAATAAGCCCAGAATACCAAATCATAAAATCATTTTGGATTATGATACCTGCAATCTAATGATTAGTTTTTAAGTATAGTTTATCAGAACGCGGCCATTATAAAAAAATAATTGCAAGGTATGTCCACATTATTCGAACGTGGTTGGTTAACAAACGAACAACCCCATCCCTCGCTACCCTTGTAACAGTCTTGGTACGTATATAAGGTAAGGAACGGAGTAATTTACGACGATTTAATTTTCTTGACACTTTCCGATAAAAAATACTAAATAAGTATCAATTTCTTTGCCCGTCACACATTCCCTCCACTGTTACTACTGTAAGCCAGGATCGAACCCGCACGAATTTAATCGAAAAAAGATGTAAGAGGAGTTAAAAGAATAAAAAATAGTTATCATGTATCAAACATGAAAAGAGTGCATGGTCCTACATAAAAACAATTTTGATTTATCCTTATTAACTTAGTATACTTACTTATATAATGTTACCAAAGCATGGCCATAATCTATACATATTAGACAATTCAGGCCATAGTCTTCTACGCTGACCCAGTGCGAGTTGATAGTCTTCAAACGTCTATCGAGAACGTGTCAGGCTCCCTGGTTTTTTTTGAAGGAGTTACACTGTTGGCCGTGAGGTGGCCTTTACAGCTTTACCGGAGGAATGGCTCCCTGGGATTTGCCGGTTTCCCCACGATATTTTCCTTCACCGTCTTAGGAATGATAATCGTGAATCGATAAAATAATAATTAAAATTTGGTATCCAAAGTATCAAAATCATTTTCACCCGCTACTAGTCTGAGTGTCGAAGATAAGGCAGGCCGAGCGAACTATTAACAACTACGTCTGCTGAATATGAAGTCTGAACCGCTTCCAGTGGAGGCGATTTAATGAATATTTGATCCCCTGCATCTGGTCGCATGGTCGCATTCGAATCAATTGGTCGAAATTCAACAAAACAATTGCCGTGGAATAACAAAGATGGCGTCACGTGTGTGGTGTTGAACGCGATTTTAAAAATTGATGGAGTTTATTGATTGAGAATGTTTTGTTTATTTCATTGGTACATAGCGTAGAAAGGACTGCTTGACGCTCTGCGGAGTAATTCTTGGGAGATCTACATCATCTCTAATTCGACTTATTTCGAAACAGAACGAAAAAATACGACTAATTTGACGTTTTCTTTCGACATATGTCGAATTATAGATGAAAATTGAGGCCCTGCACCCACTGGGGTAAGCGAATAAACTTGACTTAATTGGAAAATGTATCAAACATAAAGATCAAATTTTAGTAATATAGCAGTGGTAGCCGAGTGGTCGAACGCACGCCTTGCAAATCAAAGTGTGCAGGTTCAAACCCCGGGTCGAACCTCTGGGATTTATGTGCAAATCTCATTTTCATCCGAGATTATCACTTGCTATGAAACGGTGAAGGAAAACATCGTGTGGAAACCTGCACGTCTGAGGGAACTTGTCTAGTTTAGATAGATGTGTGAAGTCTGCCAACCCGCACTGGGCCAGCGTGGTGGACTATGGCCTGAATCCCCCTCGCGTTGAGGGGAGGCCCGTGCCCAGCAGTGGGACGTTAAAAGGGCTGTAGTAGTAGTAGTAGGCCACGCGATCACGTTGCAATATTCGCTGATGCTGTAGTTGTAGCATGTGTGCCAAGACTAGACGTATGTCACGTAATATCTTGGATGTTGTCTCCTTTTCTTGTATGAAATTAGACAGAGAGCGAGCGAGCATATCCGTGACAAAGGTCTTGTCTTGACAGGCGTGCTAACACTACTGATTCGCTGAAAAATGAGTTTTTCCGAAAGGCAATTACCTACTGTTTGTTTTGGTATTGGAAAATTTTGGCAAATTGGAAAATTGGCTATTTGGTCAATACCAAATAGCCAATTTCCCAATTGTGGTTTCACGCGTTTAGACTCGCCTGTGGGTGCAGTGCTTTAACATTTATTTATTTACTTAAAAAGAAACCACCTAAGAAGGTAGGTACTATTCTGACCCCCAAATGTATGGATATCACATGATCAAAGTAATATTAAAACAACACTGTTAAAGAGGTATGCTATGTAGCTAAGTAAACTAACTTAACTCGATAAAACATATATTCTCAATGCTAAGATCTCTAATTAAGCAACGCTCGTACTGGGTGTGGGTACTATGCATGAACTAGGAGCGGACAAAGTTCCATCAATTTTTGAAAATGCGATTTCAAAAATTTGCCGCTGATCGAAATCGCACCCGCACCCATAAGATGAGCAGCCTACGTTTGAACCACTACACCAAACCGTCGTCACTAAGAATTTGAAAATAAGCGGAAAACTAATTATACATACATCTTCACGCATGTATTCCCGTAGGGGTAGGCAGAGGTGCACTGTAGTGCGCCCACACTTCGCCGATGTATTTTGGTCCCAATATAATAGGGGGCGAGCCTATTGCCATTATACCGGGCACATTCCCCACATTTATTTAGGACATAGTTAGGACGCTGGCTCAGTGCAGGTTGGTGAACTTCACACGCCTTTCTATAGACGTGCAGCTTTCCTCACGATGTTTTCCTTCACCATTCAGCAAGTGATAGGTAATCATTGTTGAAAATTACATTCGCTCACGAAAATCATCTCAGAGGTGCTGGCCCGGGATTTCAACTTGCACCCCTTACGTTCAAGGCGGGCGTTCTTGCCCACGACAAATTAATCATTATTTTTATAATAAGTTTACGTAAGCAGTAGTAGCCGAGTGGTCGAACGCACGCTTTGCAATCAAAGTGCGCAGGTTCTATCCCCGGCTCGCACCTCTGGGTTCCATGTGCGAATCTCATTTTCATCTGAGATTATCACTTGCTAAGAAACGGTGACGGAAAACATCGTGAGGAAACCTGTGTGCCCGGTATAATGGCAATTGGCTCGCCCCCTATTACATTGGGACCAAAATACATCGGCGAAGTGTGGGCGCACTGCAGTGCACCTCTGCCTACCCCTTCGGGGAATACAGGCGTGATGATGATGTATTATTATTTACGTGAACCTATAAAAAAATAAAAATAAAATATTTCACCATTACTTTGGAATACCTTCAAAGCCTAATTCGAAGCGAATTACACCTAATCCAATATTTGTTCGAGACGAGAGCATGAAAAAAAATGCGCCCCAATTAACAAGCGACCCGGTTCTAAGAGAAAAAAAAAACGAAATTGCTACGTAAAAAGTCGTAACTCAATTACTTCTATGAACCGCTGTCTCGATAAGGCATTCGTTAGCAGGGTTGAGACTAAACTTGGAGCATGCGCCGTGACCCGAGGTCGATAATGAGGGAGACCTCTCGCTCTGCAGCCTCAACATCACACATCCTCACAACTTAACCTTTACGTATTTACATACCCTCCCACATATGCATATTCACCCTATAAGTAGGGTTGAACGGGAAAAGAAAAACTGGTACAAAAAAATACCATGTACAGTCGGGTGGAAAAGTGTTAACCAAATCGAACTAGAATTGTGTAACTACGTTGATTTAGTAGAGATTATGTCGGTATTTCTTTAATTTATCTACACTCGGGAGCAATGAATTCGAGTCACCAGTTTACTTAATCCCAAATTTTGCATCCAGCATCTAACTTTAATTAGCCCTGATATTACCGAAACAATGAATTTATTTGAATAAGCTATAATTATTTCTTATCATACATCCATACATATTTTGAAAACGTATATCTATTGTTGTGATAAAATTACTTTTTATGGTTATTTTCATTGCTCTCAAATCAAGTGACGTTAATTAATTAGGTAGGTAAGCTACTTTGGAATTATTGTAAATCAAAGATCCATTGAAATTCACAAACCGTTTCCCAGCAGTAGGTATTAAGGTATATTATTAAGTTTGAATACTTAAAAAAACGCCTTAACAATTACTTAACAATTAATGGCATTCAATACGTTTTATCGTTAAGATAAAATTAAAAATATATCCTGACGTTTTTTTTACCGGTTGCCAACCCTAGCTGTAACACTATGACGTATATGCATCGTATAGCACACATACACATAGCCACACATACAACTGTATGTAGTGAGATCTCGGAATTTGTTTAACGCGAAGTAATGGCGTTCTTACATTGACATTAGTTTGTCCAAAGATATTTATGTGACTTGGATGTTTAGTTGAATAAGGGGTTAAGTTTATGGCCCCCCATTGTAGGGACTTGACTGTAGTTTTTCGTTGCTTATAGCGCTACAATAAGCGATAAATTGTGTGATCTATTGAATTAAGATTAGATTGATGGCTTTTAGATAGAAAGCACTCACGTTATATACAAAATGACAAAATGAGATTTATTTTTCATGGTCTCGGTACCTATTCATTAAGCCAAAGGTTTATCATAGTAACTGGTATATATTTTTAATATAAAATAACCCAAGGTAAAGTTACTCGTAAAAATCGTTCGTTGCAAAATAAAATTTACGTTAATAAACAAGACAAAGAGTTCAAATTACTACAAATTTATCATATATATGGCTGTCATTAATTAGTAATCTGCCTAACACATAAAGTCCAAATGGCACATAAAATATAATATGAATACATTTAAAGTTTCTTAGGGGCCATAACTCTCGTCTCACGTCGCAATATAATTAAAATCACGACTGTCCCGCGGTCCACTCGCCTTGGAAGAAAGTGCCCCCCTCCCACACCACCGGCGTCCCAGAAGGGGGGAAGGGGGAAGGGTGGCAGCCGGGGACGGCAATTCACATTAATATTCCCCACTTTTATCTCTATATGCAAACTGGCAGCCAGAAGTTGGTCCGTTCATTGTGGCTGGTTGATTCTTTCTTTACAAGTTTCTTGGTGAATGATTGTGCTGTTCCAATAGTCAGATGAGAAAGTTTTTGTTCTGTCGAGTAGTCGTTCCAGATTCTTTAGAATGTGCTCCGTTATATTCTTGTTTCATTAGGAACAATGGATTCTGTAAATGTCGTGGTTTCTCAGTATTTTTACAAAAAACATATATTTTTTTAAATGTCCTACCTTAAACATCAGTTATACTGTATTATATTAAAGTATCTTTAACCTATTAATATTCTTTTATAAGTAGATAATATAAGTAGACCTTCTTTAGATAACGAATACAAAAATATTACGTTTATAAAATAAGTGACATCGAACAGTGCTGTCACAGACTGTACAAACATCAATTAAGGGCTGTCAAAGGAGCGGACCGTAGAAAAACATAATTTAGTTGAATCTTAAAACATAACATCCATTCCTTAACATTGATTGCTTCACGAAAAACGTGATCGTTTCAGGATCGTGAAAATGTTTAGTTAAATCACTAACAGAAAATCCGTCGCGACGAAGTATTATGCCGCTAAATACAAAATTTCATTGGTCATCTCTGTGAGAGGAAGACCTCGGCGTTCTAATTACAAATAATCAAGTGTTCTGATTGGCGGGTGCGATCCCCTCTTCTGTTTGTTCTGAGCCGTGGGCGTGGCCTCTCTCGCTCGCTCTTTTAATTAGTGTAAGGAGTAAATTGCTCGTGAAAGAGCGCACTAGCGCTAGTTTTGCTCGGGCGCCATCTCTTATTGGATGCTGTAACTAGTATGGGGTAGGGGGAAAGGGGGGATAGTGTTACGTAGTTAATATAAGGAAAACACGTTCGGCAAGCTTTGTAAGGGAAATGGCTCGGTTGACATTTTCAGAGTTGATAGTTGCACGAGTTAAATCGTTTGTTGGAATGCGATATGAGAATAACAATACACGGTCTTGAAATAAGAGTTAAATATTCATCAAATTATACTCAAAATGAAGCTATATTTGTTTATTTTATACGTATACTACTATAGATATATACATAGACACCTGTTAGAAATTTCAATTAAGTTACCAAATTTTTGTTTTGATCTGATTTAAATGTAAAATACGAGATTACCAAGTTACTACGAATTCGCAAGTAATTTTTATTTGGAATGCTTCATAAAATATTTCCGTAGCACTTATGGGTGAGTTCGGGATCGCATCAGCATTCGAAACAATAAGAAACAAACGAGTCTTGAACCACCTTCGGTGTATCATCGACGCCCGTTTGCTTTTTATTGCACGCTCCCCCACCTCCCCTCCCCACGACGCAGCATTTCCAAGCCATTTAATATTAATGTGCATTTTCGTGGAGAGGAGAGATTCGTATAAAGCCCCAGTCTGCGATACTGTACGTACTATGAGGAAGTCGGTCTAGAACGGACAATTTATGTTTAAATTTTAATTGGACCTGCTTTTCCTGCACAATTTATATAAGTTTAGTTTTTCGAGATAGGTATTATATTTGGTAAAGGTTTTAAGGAGGTTTGTATGATTGTGTTCTTGTCATATAAATATAATGTCTTGATTTTATTATGTGTTTTATTAACAATACTCAGTTTCATCCGCCATCTTTAACACGTTTTACACCAATTCTTATTTACAATGTGCACTTATTGAATTTATTTTTGCTATTATTTACTTGACACTGGCTGAAATACCCCCTAAATATAGGTAGAGCCATTCCTTATTTTATTCCATTAAATTTCATTTCGTAAAAAATAAGAAGTAATACAATAACTACTATCTACCACTGGTGGTTAGACCCCCAGTTATTAATAAATTGTATTAATAAAATATTAGGTACCCTGTCTATTTTATATAGATACCTATTCCCCGTCCATGCAGAGCAGACTCGAGCCCGGGTTATATTGGATTTATTACTCGTAGTTAAAAGTAGTTGGTAAAGCCAACAGTAGTTTGAAACAGCCATTTTCAATAGATAAAGCTTCGAGACAGATTTCAAATACATTAGGCGGTGATGCCTCCGAGAGTAGGAAGGGGTGGAACTATTAAAAATTCCACGGGAGCGTGTAGTGGTTGTTTGGACGGATCGCGAGTGGAGTGCATGACGCGTTTATTTGAAAATTTTCGCCGCCTGTCACTTCTTTCGCTGAGGTTTTATGTCGATATAAACGTAGAAGCTAAGTAATGTTGGTAAGTATACAGAGTGTCTTGAGTTAAGAGGTTAAGTGTATTATGCTATGTACATGATGTATTTACTTAAGCTCGTTTTCAATTACACTAGGATACGAACAAACGATGAATCGGCCTAGCTATTCAATATATTGCTATACATACATATCTAGCTAAACATAGACTAAGTTCTTTTTTTTTAATTTTAATGTAGGTAAATAGTTACATCTATACAAATAAATAAAATTGGAGTGTCTGTTTGTAATATCAAAATAACACTTTTTTACCAAATGCGAATGAAAGTATATACGATACCTATAACGAAAACGCAATTTTAAATTTTTTTGTCTGTCTGTCTGTCTGTCTGTCTGTTTGTTTGAGGTAAACTTCTAAACGGCTGAACCGATTTCAATGGGACTTTCACTGACAGATAGCTGACGTTCCAAGGCGTAACTTAGGCTACTTTAATTTTAGAAAAAGCATTAGGGTTCCGCGGGAAAAACATAATACCCATATTTCCGGGTAATCTCCCTAAAGTCCACGCGGGTGAAGTCGCGGGCACAGCTAGTTTTATTATATAATACAACAGCCCTTTTAATGTCCCACTGCTGGACACGGGAAAGAATCCGGCCAAGTGTGTGTTGTACTCGCGTTCCGTTCTCTAGGGTTCCGTACCTGTATATTTTATTCAGATTTTTAGTATTTGTTGTTATAGCGGCAATACAAATACATCATCTGTGAAAATTTCTACTCTCTAACTATTACGGTTCATGAGATACAGCCTGGTGACAGACGGACGGACGGATGGACGGACGGACAGCGAAGTCTTAGTAATAGGGTTCCCGTTTTACCCTTTGGGTACGGAACCCTAAAAACTATGCTTATTTTTTAAAGAAATCCATTCTGACCAGCTACAGTGCACATATAGCTAGTAATACTTATTTACGCGAGGGGAGAATGGGGTGACAATAGCCCGGATGGCGAATCGTAATTCCTATTTTACAAATGGTCGACGATTTATACGACACCTTCGTGATTATTCGCTGTGCCATCGTAAATTACCTGCGTCTACCCTAAGAGGATTTTATTTTTGGATTTATAAGAACAGACTTTCGGGATTCACTGATTATTTGATGAGAACCCACTGGAGGTATTAATTGTAATTTGAAATAAATTAAAAATATTGTTTCTTCACAAGTTTACCTACAAATTATAATAATACGACACTTTTGTACTGAAAACTGTTATTGCAGATGGTTTGTATAGATAAATAAATAAATAATGTTGTACATTTCAATTCTACTAATAAAGTTCAATTATGAGTTACTTTAGCGACATCTAGTTTTTATTTACATCATCATCAAGCCTGTATTCCCCGAAGGTGCACTGTAGTGCGCCCACACTTCACCGATGTATTTTGGTCCCAATGTAATAGGGGGCGAGCCTATTGCCATTATACCGGGCACATTCTCCCTCAATAAAAGGGAGAGTTTTTGGTCCACTACGCTGGCCTAGTGCGGGTTGGTGAACTTCAAGCGCTTTTCTATAGACGTGCAGGTTTCCTCACGATGTTTCCTTCACCGTTTCTTAGCAAGTGATAATAAGATTCGCACATGAAAAGCCGATGTTTGAACCTGCAAACTTTGATTGCAAAGCGTGCGTTCAACCACTCGGCTACCACTGCCACTGGAGTTTTTATTTTTACAGCATACTAGCTGTGCCCGCGACTTCGCCCGCGTGGACTTTAGGGGAGATTACACGGAAATATGGATATTATGTTTTTCCCGCGGAACCCTAATGCTTTTTTCTAAAATAAAAGTGTACTTAGGCTAAGTTACGCCTTGGAATATTAGCTATCTTCCAGTGAAATTCCCGTCGAAATCTGTTCAGCCGTTTGGAAGTTTACCTCAAACAAACAGACAGACAGACAGACAAACATTTTTAAAATTGCATTTTCGTTATGGGTATCGTGTATACTTTCATATGCAATTCGTAAAAAGGTGCTATTTTGATATTACAAACAGACACTTCAATTTTATTTATTTGTATATGTATGTATGTATGTATGTATAGATTTAATATCCCACCGGCTAACATATTTATCTAGCAATCTGACGTTACATAAATATAAACAGAGCAATGTTTGCCTCATGTATCTACATATAACATTATTTGAAATGTTATTAAAATATTCGATATATGCCTTATTACCCCCGACCTACGCTCATACTACACAATCGTTTATAATAATTTATTCATCCAATTAATTAAACACGTGTGACAAACGGTGGTCGCCGTTAACATGTGGCTTAGCGACGATGTTATTTTATCGTTTCCTGTCAACGCCGCGTTACTTTCCGGTTTTTAGGGTTCCGTACCCAAAGGCTAAAACGGGAACCCTATTACTAAGACTTTGCTGTCCGTCCATCCGTCCGTCTGTCACCAGGCTGTATCTCATTAACCGTGATAGTTAGACAGTGGACATTTTCATAGATTATGTATTTCTGTTGCCGCTAAAACAACAAATACTAAAAACAGAATAAAATAAATATTTAAGTGGGCTCCCATACAACAAACGTGATTTTTTTGCCGTTTTTATAGATGATGGCACGGATAGCAGTGGTAGCCGAGTGGTCGAACGCACGCTTTGCAATCAAAGTGCGCAGGTTCTATCCCCGGCTCGCACCTCTGGGTTCCATGTGCGAATCTCATTGTCATCTGAGATTATCACTTGCTAAGAAACGGTGACGGAAAACATCGTGAGGAAACCTGTGTGCCCGGTATAATGGCAATAGGCTCGCCCCCTATTATATTGGGACCAAAATACATCGGCGAAGTGTGGGCGCACTGCAGTGCACCTCTGCCTACCCCTTCGGGGAATACAGGCGTGATGATGATGATGTATTATTATGATGGCACGGAACCCTTCGTGCGTGAGTCCGAGTCGCACTTGGCCGGTTTTTTAGTAAGTCCGTTTATAATTCTAACATTTTTTTGTTGCCCGGTAGCTTTTGATGGTATCACTATGAAATAGTCGTGATAATATCGTTATGGTGTGCCGAGTAATTATTATAGGTGAACTTAATGAATATGAAATGGTCTTAAAAAAAGTTCACTACTAGTCAGTTATAAGGGACACAAAACGACGCTTGTTTAGTATAGAACCTTACAATTGACTTGTCTTTTATTAGAAAAAAATAAATACAAGTAAATATGAGTAATAGAAACTCCTTTGATGCTGACTGCATCTATTTAGGTACAGGAGGTAACAACCTTTAAACCTTTTTATACATTTTCGCTTGTGTAATTTTTTCAAAATGTAAAACGATTCACCGATAAGTAGTACCTAATGTAATTAGGAAGGAAATCCAGACAAGAATTCAGCTATGTTGGGCAGCTTCTTCCTTTTGATCGCCTGCAACGAAGGGCAGTTCGAATTGTCGATGACAAAAAGCTTACCGATCGGCTAGACCCTCTGGCGTTGCGTAGAGGTGTAGGCTCCCTCTGCATTTTCTACCGCTTCTATCATGGAGAGTGTTCCGAGGAATTGTTCGGTATTATACCTGCCGCTGAATTCCACCATCGCACGGCTCGCCACAGACTGCATTACCATCCTCACCATCTGGATGAATGGCGTTCCAGTACAGTGCGATTTACCACGAATTTTCTCCCTCGCACCACCAAATTGTGGAATGAACTTCCTGCAGCGGTGTTCCCGGACCGATGCGACAAAGGTATCTTCAAGAAACGAGCATACTCATTCCTTAAAGGCCGGCAACGCACTTGCGATACCCCTGGTGTTGCAGGTGTCCATGGGCGGCGTTGATCACTTACCATCAGGTGAAACGTCTGCTCGTTTGTCTCCCTATTTCATAAAAAAAAAAAAAGCATTAGGTAAACTCCGTCGAGTCTTCTCATCGCCTATACCGCACTGTCTAAAGACAAAAGTCTTTAACCAGTGCGTCCTACCCGTGACGACCTACGGAGCCGAGACACTCACAGTTAGACTGGTCCACCAATTTAAAGTCACCCAGCGAGCTATGGAGAGAGCTATGCTCGGTGTTTCTCTACGGGATCGAATCCGGAACGAAGTAATTCGCCAGGGAACTAAAGTTATCGACATAGCTCAACGGATTAGCAAACTGAAGTGGCAGTGGGCCGGTCATGTCTGCCGCAGGACTGACAACCGTTGGGGTAGACTCGTCCTAGAGTGGAGACCGCGAATCGGCAAACGTAGTGTCGTCGTCAGGACACGTCACAGGACGTCCTGTGACCAGGTGGAGCGACGAGATACGCAAAGCAGTGGGCAGTGACTGGAAAAGAAGAGCCGAAGATCGGGCTCAGTGGCGCATCTTGGGAAAGGCTTACGTCCAGCAGTGGACTGACACCGGCTGTTGATGATGATGAATGTAATTAGGAAACCCATGGTAATCTAGACCGGACTGATACGCCTTAACGAGCCATGCTACAAGAATGCTGTAACTAATTAAGCTGTCTATATCATAATTCGAGGGGAGACTATTTGACTTAAGTGACATTTTTTTTACTTTACAGGAACTCACCCGACGCAGAAAATTTAGCAGATTCCAAAAGTTTCGCTTAACTCAGATATCCTTTCTTTCACCCCTCGATATAACTTCCACAATATTTATTTAATGTGGGTAGTTATAATAAAATCTACCTTCAATAATTTTATTATTTTTGAGCAGCCGATCAGTGCATCGTTGGCGGCCGTACGATGCAGCGAAACGGTTTAGTTTCTTCTCTAATTTAATAAGCTATTGCGCCCGCAGTTATCGTCTAATTCGTGTGTTCGATTGCGCGTAGGCCGCGTGTGTTGGTGATGTCAAATTTCAAAAAAAGAACATTTAGTTTTTCAAAGTGTCAGTGCCGTGTAATGTTTATCGCCTGTACGCGAATGCGAATTCGGTAAGATTTTTTTTGGCTTTACAATGTTCTGTCATAGGTCTTTTGTCGTCAATAGATACCAATATAATAGTTATGTTACGACCATATATGCATAGACGTCACATTCCATACTCATTTCCAATTTAAAAAATATATATGCGTGAATTTGCGTTTACGTGCGTCAGCACATGCCACGGAATATGTCAATGTTGTCTTTTTCTCCCCTATGAAATAAGACAGTGAGTGAGCAACTCTACTACTACTACTACTACAGCCCTTTTAACGTCCCACTGCTGGGCACGGGCCTCTCCTCAATGCTAGGGGCATTCAGGCCATAGTCCACCACGCTGGCCCAGTGCGGGTTGGGAGACTTCACACATCTATCGAAAACTAGTCAAGTTCCCTCAGACGTGCAGGTTTCCTCACGATGTTTTCCTTCACCGTTTCATAGCAAGTGATAATCACGGATGTAAATGAGATTCGCACATAAAGCCGGTGCGAGCCGGGATTTGAACCTGCACACTTCTATTCGAAGGCGTGCGTTCAACCACTCGGCTACCACTGGAGCAACTCGGTGCGATACAATTTGACAGAGCCAACTCCTGGCATGTTTTCTGCCAAGAGTTGACAATGACAATCTATTGTCCATTATTAATCCGATATTCTTTTATCTAGGATTATCATATTTCTTTGGTGGTTAGTGACATTAGTTCTTCTTGAAGGACGATTAGTAGCTACTACTATTTTACGAAGCCTGCTTTCATACGTAAATAAAAAATCTTACGGCATACATGGCATGCCTGTCACGCTCCAGCGGGTTCCAAATTTATAGCAGCAAGTGTTGATTGCAGTAATGAATAGCCAGCATTATGTGACTATCGCCCTTATCGCCATCGATTTGTTCATGTTAAACGGCTCTTATGTTAATTCGAGGAAGTTTGGTTCAATGATTACGGTACAAACGCTTTGATCGCCCAACTATCTATTGATAATGTGGGCTTTGTGTAAATTTTTATTGGTATTGGATTTTTAAATAGTGTAGGTATAAACTAGTTGGTTGTAAAATGGCTAAGTATTCATAATGAGGGTAATGATTATTGGACATAAATATTGGTACCTAGGTATCTATCTACTTATTAATGATATCGCATCTTAAAAGTATAGAGACTCATTTTGAAATTTTAGGATTTGGACTATAAATCTTAAAGGGTCGTCCTAACGACCATTTTTCAACAACATTATTTTTGAGTTAGGTCTCTATACTTTTAAAGATGCGATATGTTAAGTAGATATTTAATAAGGTTTTTTTTCATTTTGGTAGAAATTAGACGCAGGGGAGAATAGCCCCGTTAACAAAATCTGTCTTGCAGCATTGTTTTTCAAATTACTTTTTCTTTTTTTACGAAATGAGTAAAATGATAATATTTTGATGGAATAAGATGAGGAATGCCTGCACCTGCGATATGCGGTATTTATGGCAATGTCGAGTAATTATAGCATGGACAAATTCAATAAATACACATTATAAATAAAAATGGATGATGACAGTGATAAAGATGGCAGATGACCCTTAAAATTACTTAGGTTTTGCCAGTGAACTCAATACATAATATGTCAAAAAATTACAGTTAATGAAACAAAAATGCCTTAAGAGGTGGATGTAAGGTGCCACTACCTAATTTATATTATTTTTTTAGATTGTACTCTATAACTATAAATATAAATAACAAATTTGTGTGGTGAAAGACACGCGATAATAACGCAGACAGTCGCTCGCATCATCGATGATATTTTGTTGAAAAATATGCTTTTTGTATGTGTTAATACAGTTAATTTTGGTGTTGACAAAATGGCGTCTGAAAATATTTACCCTCTTGACTCATTTAAAACTAATATTATGATTCCACGACCATATTTAATCTCATAAGTTACTTACTTAATTGGTGTTTCATTACTAGTATTTGAAAAGCTGCTTTTAAATTTGCACGTAACTTATTTCAATGAGGGAAATAATTCTTGCTGCTATTTAGGTACTTACAAATCTTATTGCTCTGCAAGAAGGTAAGTACATACCAACCTACCAACTTGATAGATAACTGCTGATAACAATTTCAATTCATATTGCATATATCAAACAAATAACTCAGATTCATTATCTCAATTAACTATTTCCGTCGACAGTAAAAAAAAACAATAAAAAAAATCAACCTAAATTAATCATGTTTTAACAGCAGCGATGAAACTTATCTATATTCCGATGATTATCTAACTGAGTTATAGTTAACTATAGTTAACTAAACGGCAATTACACGGTAATTAACCGCTGTGTTTCATGTTAATGAGATGCACCCTAAACAAGTACTACGAAATTAATTATGCGCTTCGATTAACAGTTTTAATTGTATGTTAGCTAAGTCTAAATTCGTATGGCTATGATGTTTGTAAGTAAAAGAAGGCTGCTCAGGCGCATAATTTACTTGATTCTTACTGATGTTACGCTTAGTGTCTATTAGTATACCACTTTAGTTAATGAATAATAAACAAGATAGCTTTAACTAATGTTCTGTTAAAACAGTTTGTTTTATTAATATACCAATTTAAGTTTAGAATTCTGGGTGTAAATATTTTATATGGCGTTTAGTTATCTTGATTTAATTATTTAAACGACTCGACAGACTCTATTTTAAAAACTAAAAGAGCTATTGCTCTTAACTTGAAAAATATATTTACTACGGTATATAGGTGTTGAGGTTGATCTGAATGATGTGAAAATATGTAAATAACTATCATTATTCTCTGAAGAGATGGGTTAGGTGCTTCTTAGTGCACCCATATTTTGCTGTTGCCTATCGGCGTATAACATACACACTCACCCACTAAACTAGGGGGATTGTTGCCATTCCTATTCCATCATCTTATCCAAGCCAATTTGAAAAGCTTCTCATATCTTTTCAAATCTGGTTTTAGTCTTTTAAACATACCTACTGATTTTCTCACTTTTTCTTTTTTTGGTTCAGCTAACGTAACCTTTTCCGTCTAATAGAATTGAGACATAAAATCGGATGATTCTAAAAGTACGAACTAAAGTTGGAAGCTGCACACATTGATTGAAAAGCGTGCGTTTAGACTACTGCGCTTGGTATTATTATAGTAGGCCCCTTGGCTCCACTGAACCAGGCGATTTGGGGTTAGGTTCCGGCCAGTGGCAAATTTCGGAATTTGCCCTGGGATCGCCCCCAGTCTATTTGTACGGTATTACAAGATTGGTTTGGAATCATGCGATGAGTTTGTGACGACTAGCGATATTTATTTATTCTACAAAGAACAGGTATGTAAGGAAAGCACAGGTAACATAGTAAGTAAGCTCGTTCCACTTTGTCCCCATTTCGGAACTCGGATAAAATAAAACGCGGATACTTTATTAAAAACGATTTGTCATCTACTCTACAAGACTCTGCCGTACCGAACGGGGCCGGTATTGATGAAACTGCACAGTTTTTTATTACAAACGAAGGATTAATAGTTGACAGGAAGACTAAGCTCGCATAAATATCTCATTAGGCCAAAGATTTATAACTTTAACAGTCACGAAACTGTAAAAAAAGTTTGAAAGAACGGCTTCGATAATTACTTGGCATCATGCGATTGTCTATTCCGGCCGAGGTTGGTTAATTTGGCTTCTTTTATTTGCTGTAATATATCATTTTGTTAATGACGCCCAAATGAAGAGTGATCACGAACGCAATTCACAAATTTTTATAAACAAACTTGGCGTAATAAATTTGTTAAGTTTTTTCGGCTTGGTCTAGTGGTATATAATCGTAGGCTCACTGCATCGGGTGGTTACCAGTTCGATTCCCGTCAGTGAAAAAAAATGAATTTGCCCTGGTCCGAGTCTATGGCACCCATACTAAAAGCTTTGTTTTGTTTCGCATCATACGATGAGTAGGTACCTATGTCTTGTCTAGCGATGATTATTTTACGTTTCGCCGTGTAGAAAACAATTGACGATCGCGAATCCAACGAAACTCGTCTTGTGCAATTTTAATTTTATTTATTTAGCCTAATTTTATTTAGCCTTTTATTTATGTTGAGAAGTTATATCGCTTCTATCAAAAGCTAACCAGCTGTTCATGTAATGCCAAATAAAAAAAAAATGCTATAAAAATTCGTTCCTCGATTGTCACGATAAGCGAATACTGCGTAGAAAGGTGACATTCGGTGGGGCATAAAACTCCAAAGGAATCGTTGAGCGCACCAATAATTTATCGACGGCTTGACCTCGCTTCATTTACATTAAACAAATTGTTAATTTTTTGATAGCTATCATCCGGAACAGATGGCCGAAACCAGGTAACTGGAGCTTTAAACGATATTGAATTGTAATGTCGAGTTTTTAAAGTAGAATCTCGAGTGTGGGTTTACGAAATTCTTTAAGTGTTTTTTTATGTTTGCGCAGCAATAATTGTGGATGGTAGGCATGGCATGTGCCGGGTTATGGGACAGGTTGACCGCATGTGGCGCAATCTGCTAGGTATTTTATCGTACATTTAGATTATAATTTGACGGGTATCGTTTAAGTTTAATGAAATTTGTTTTGTGGCCGAACGTTATTTAGTGTCGAGCGCGTAAAAGAAACCCGATATTGTTATTCCAGTTCATTCAAAAGCGTATAAAGTGTAGGTATTGTGATTTCATTCATGTCACATCTGACTTGTTTATTTTAATTTACTGGTCCTTTTTGGTTGTACCAAAAAAATACTTTCCTTAGCTGCCATTTCACTGTTGCGTCAGACGCAGCGATTAACTCGCGCTGAACTCACAACCATTGCTATTAAATATATGTTCACAGCACGCAGTATGTCCTGACTTTGCACTTTGTGATAAGCATTTACACTCTGAGACATGCAATTTATGTCTTTGCAAAAAATACGTCCTATCAGTAGAAAAATCAATTGTTTTTCTTATGCCGGGAGGTAATTTCATTATCACTTTAAGTAGTAAAGCTGTAATATGTCCCCAAGGCGAAGCGGTATCCCTAAAGGATTTTCCCACGTTCAAAATAAGAAAATAAGTTGTAGGTGTACGGTACAAAACATCTGACAGTCAGGTAAATAACGTCATCTTTAACGCCCCGTTGAAGTGATAAATGAATAATGTATCTTTCATGGACTGATGACCTTAATTACTTCGTAGTCAAAACGAAGACGGAACTCCACAGTCTCCATCACTCATCCACACATGTCCTAGAATAGGGACATTTATTCGCGAAATCCATTATCCACATAAAAACTGCCATTAACATAAACGCACCGAGAGAGAAACTACTTTGGAACACAATATCACCGCCTTTTGTGTGGCAAATCTACTCCCGAGGCCCTCAGCTGGCGGTCATCCGTTAACACATTGATTATACATTAGGGAAAATAAAAAGGAAATAGTGAGGCGAAAAAACTGAGTGGAAGGAAACCTAAGGAGTGATTCACATTATGATTCCATGCAAAGATAAGTCGCCGTCTACCACATATTCTCTACGATTGTGACTGCTGTTTCAAAAATATGAAAAGACATTTATTAAAACTAGGAACTACACACACAATGGTCAAGGAAATACCTACATTAAGATATACTTAAGACACATCATATAATACTTTTAACTAAATTAATGTAAGTTCTATATATACATCATCATCATCACGCCTGTATTCCCCGAAGGGGTATGCAGCGGTGCACTGCAGTGCGCCTATACTTTGCCGATGTATTTTGACCCCAATGTAATAGGGGGCGAGCCTATTGCCATTATACCGGGCACATTCTCCCTCAATACTAGGGAGATTTGGGCCATAGTCCACCACCCTGGCCCAGTGCGGGTTGATGAACTTTTACACGCCTTCCTATAGACGTACAGGTTTCCTAACGATGTTTTTCTTTACCGTTCAGCAAGTGGTGATAATTGTTGAAAATGACATTCGCACATAAAAACTATCTCAGAGGTGCGGGCCCGGGATTTTAACTTGCACCCCTTACGTTCAAGGCGGGCGTTCTTGCCCACAAGGCTACCACTGCAGCTTCTTACCAACATAATAAATAATATGTTGTGACCAGATCTGTTGTTTCGTTAACAGGTGTAATCAGTGTTTAATAAAGTTTTTTTTTCATTATACTGACTTCAATGGTCACGTTTTTGAAGATGGAGTGGTTTTTAATCCTCTCTCTTCTACTCCAGTATTTATTTCTTTCTTCTTGATCTTCTTTTTCGTTTGTTTCGTTATAGCATCCAATGTATTTTTGGTATTTCTATCTTCCTACAAAACTTAAATCTAGCCGTCTCCTGCGACTGTCTACGCGCACAGGGAATTTTATTTTTCGGTAGCCAAGAGAATATTTTAGGCTTCCGCAAAATAAAATCAGGGGTGTAATCAGGGGTCAAAAAAGGGGTCTAGACCTCTGTTATAACTCGTTTGCCCAAATTCAAGTTAATAAGCATAGTTCTTGAGAGTTCAAGAAGAGACAGTCAAAGGTTTTCGAATTTATATTGATAGGTAAGTATACTAGGTTCATTGTTAAGCCACAGCATGCCATTCTGGACTCGTACTGCACTACTACTAGACATGGGGTTCTTTTCAATGCGAGGGGGATTCAGGCCATAGGACACCACGCTGGCCCAGTATGAGTTGGCAGATTGGCAAACCGCATTTACCTTATCTAAGTGTAGTTTTTATGTGAATTCTAAAATGTATTACAGACGCTTGCCAGTTTTGTTACAAATATCGTCGCAGTGTACGACCAGCTTAACGATTTCAATCAGACAAAACGTTTTGCGTTTTTATGGTGGCATGCCATCGACGACTATCTCGTTCCGAAACAGATTATTTCTCATTTGATTTATAGCGGTCGAATCTTCCAACGATATTATGTTTTGGTCATCCATTCGATTCCTATTTGAATGCTGAACGCCGAATGGGGTGGTATGAGACGGGGTGGCACTCGTACTATATTAATCTCAAATCCATTTGTTGTAATCCACAAACGATTTGCATACGTGTGTCGTTGTGCTAGAGTCCGTTTTAGGTTCGGTTGTGCGGCGAAGTTAAGGCAATTCAGAGATCGCGAGCCGATAGAGGTGAGAGATGAAACAGTAGCGTCGTATTCATTTCGGCGATGTATAGCTCCGTCTCTTTCCACGCCCAGCGGGAGACTCGGCCCTAGTATGTATCAGATTTGGGTTTTATCGTTTTATTGCTTATTCTTTTTAGATTTTCAGCGGCGAGGGCATATCATTTTGTTTTTAATGCGAATCATAAATAACCGCGCAACCAGCCAGCGACTTTAAGTAATGGCGCGTTTGGAAAAATATGCGGAAGTGAGCACTATTTCTTTCTATTGTGATGAGAAATTGATATTGAATCTTATATAATTGGACATTGAGTATAATCTTTATGGGACAAATATATTTTTAATTAAGAACGTAGGCAATGTATTCATATTATTATCATGTTTTTGGGTAGAGATATGTTCTAGTTTAAAAAGAATACATTATTGTTTCAAATTTGAAACACAATTTTCAATTACAGATTAACTTTTCCGAAATTGCCGCTCTATTGCTTCAGTGTAGAGGGGTGATTTGCTCAAAAGTATTTTGCAGCGAAACATTTTGTCGCCGGTTCGCCGCATCTGGCGTACGTCCAGTCGCCTGATGACAGCTTATGAATATTTTTGCCAAAATTCAGCGCTTTATCCATGCCGTGCATTCTTGTTTAACTTTTTGTTCGAAATTAAACTTTTCTACTTGTTTCCTAACAAAAAATAACAGGACCATAAATCGTATAGATAATCCGAGTGGGTAACTATTGTTTATCTAACTAAATCTTTATGTCGTTTGTGGAAAACGATAAAATACCTCCATTTATTTGCGCGTAACCTTTCTCACCTCGCGGCCGCAGTCTGATAGAGAATAGTTCGGACTACTCAGCGATAGGTGCCACTAGGTGGTTGACCGGCCGGTACGGTATGGTTCCTCCCCTCGCCGCATGGGGCGCCACGATCGCCCATTGTTTTCAGCCTTCGATAACGCATAAATCCGAGGAGCCTCGAATCTTTCGTTTTATCTCAGTAACGTATGGACACCGCAAAGTGAGTCCTTGTGTCGTCTTTTTGGTTTTGTATTTATTAATGAAATATGTCGCTCGGCGCACACAGCCTCGGCATTATTTTATTATTTTAGTTACCATTTGTTATCACGACTTTATCTGCGGTGCAGTGCATCGGAGAGTAAATTATGAATGTATTGTTCGGGTCACAGGGAACAATAGGAACGTATAATTTTAACTTTGAGTAATAAATTTTGTATTAACAAACACTGTTTGGTTGGGAATCGTTTTTGAAAAGTGCCGACAGTTCCGTCGCGAGGTTCTCATTTCGTTTTTAATTTTAAAGGGTGTCCTTAATCCGGGGATATTAGGTGGCGTTCGAACATTGCGATTTCCTTCATCGCGTCTTCGAGGGGTAAAAACTAATGAGCCGGTGAAAACTTTCGCTATTTACAAGGAGAAGTTCGTCATTTCGCTTCTTGAGCGATTCCTGAATTAAAACTTGTATGAAACTTTCAATGTTTGGAGAGGAAGTTGGAAGTGAAACAAAATAATGACTGTTATTCTTAATGCCGCTTGAAAATGGTCTGTAAGCGTCGCAACGTAACTGACTCTACATTTTACTTCTTAATGAAACAACTGTAAAAGTTAGAAAATGTCTTTTGTTTAAACTACAGAGGCACTTTTTTGGTTTTTAATATATAAAGGGTATCCCACGGATATGGCACATGGAGGGAAAGTCCCTTGAATATTGTAAGTGGAACATTTTACTGAAAGAATACCATGAATTTTTACATTTGATGTGAAATTTGGGTTCAGAAATATGAAAAACTGACATTGCCGTAAGGGCATACAACTGACATCATCATAAGTAGGTAGGTATTACTAATAAATGTATACACTTGAGAATGTTGACATCCAATGTTAAAATTCATGGTCTTCCTTTTATTTTTGATACCTACTATGTTATCTTTCTAGTGTAACGGGTTTGATTCCCGGATCAAACATGTAATTATTCAAATATCCACGAATGCAGTCAAAATTGTTTTTTAAATTGAAATAATGTCTTCCTTCAGTAAAATGTTCCATCTACAATATACAAGGTACTTTCCCTCCATGTGGCATATCCGTGGGACGCCCTGTATATTCTACAAGCGGAAAGGAATGCGAAAGTTGTGTTAGTAGCCTTAGCCCACTAAGATACCTGATGCTAATATGTTTATCAGATGAATATCCGGTCTTTTTAACCAACTTTAAAAAGGAGGAGGTTTGCAATTTGACCCGTATATTTTTTAATCTGCCTAATGGCAAGTCAAAGATCACCATCCATAGCGCAAATAACACCTACTAACGTAGCTTAAATAAAACTAATTCGTTAGTAATAGGTACATATTTGTGTAGTAGAGATTCGTCACGCGCCCCGCATCAACCCTTTGTTGTCCGGCGCGGGTCGAAAGCGCCCGCTGTGCCAAATCCAAATGAACGCAATAATTGACGCTGCCCACTCGTCGACGACCTTTGGGCGTGTTTGACACGAAAATGCTCGAGCAAAATGGCGTGGAGACGATTAGAAATTATTCAAAGTCCTCGTTTCGTCAGATTTTCAAAATTACTTAAAATAAAAAATAATATGCTACCTGTAAATGCGTACAATTATGTCATAACCTCATAACATTTGTCTACACAGTAAAAATGTAATTACCTACTTTAATTTATTTTATTTATTTATTTGGCTCACAAAACAAGTATGAAACTATGTACAACTATGAAAAAATATAATATATCTTTTGAGACCTATCTATGTACAAAGTTTTCTCATCGTTTAATACTGGGTTCTTAAATAAACAAATCGTTATCGTTACGAGAGACTATTCGTTTTTTTCAGGAATTAAGTAATAACAAGACGTATGAGGAACATTTGTATGGTAACATTTTAAACTAACGCCTTGTTAAAAACGGAGACGCGTTTGAGAAACGGAGCGTAGGTAATATACCTTATAGGAATCTTATAGATAGATAGATTATAGGTATCTGACATAAAACCTTAATCTAGTATTTAAAACCGAAAAAAACTAACTATTAGATATATTATATTGGTCTAATTGAATTTGCCATACACTAAACTTAACAAAACCTGCAACAGCTAATATTGTCTTTATCAAACTTAAAGAACAAACGCGAAACATCAACCCTCGACTTTAGGGCTTAATACCGAACAATAATTAAGACTTGTAAAATATCTGAACACGTCCCCGAGAATCTGTTCCATGTTCCAACCCGCCCCTCGCTAACAAGGGGAGGGTGACATAATCGGAGGAACAAATCTGGCTACTGGTTCTGCATGTAAATGATGATGATTAATTTGTTCTTCGCAAATGACTAGAAGGGTTAAAACGCAAGGGTCGGGCCGATTCCGCCACTTGTACGGAGTATCCCAGCAATGTAGGGCGTCTACTCCCAATACGACGACGATATATTTGAAAAGAAACATTTTCTGAATGTTTTTTTATCACTGTCATCATCCATTTTTATTTATAATTATTTATTGAATTTGTCGTTGAAATTAATTACTCGAAATTGGCATAAATACCCTCCAATCGCAACCATTCCTCATCTCATTGCATTAAAATTTCATCATCTCTCTCTTTTAGTAAAAAAAATAAGAAGAAAACCTCCCCTATAGATATATCTCGTTTGTTCTGTCATCTTTACGACGAAAAGTTGAATTCAACAATGTATATCGATTATCGACTTTGCGAATAGACACCCTGAAGCGTAGAATTTGTACAGTTTAATTTCGACAGTGCCATTTCGTGCCGTTTGATTGCCTTTATAGATCCCGGTTTGATGGGAATATTTCCGGGTTCAGACTTGTATTAATTACGATTGTGAACGAATAACTGGGACGGGCGGGCCCGGAACTCGGGTATACAAAGTTCGAATCTTGTTCTTTGATCCCGATGGAAAGGGATGATTGCATTGTGATGTAACTAATACCCTATTAACGTGATTTGTTGAAGCATTTTAAAAAAATACAAACAAGTTAATATTGTCCAGATGTAAATTAAAAAAAAAATCACATGATAAAGCTTTCTATACTAAAAGTTTTTTGAACTAAGCGTATTAACTGTGTTAGGAGTAAGTTCACAATTAGGCTACTTTAGATAATTGTTAATTTAGAAAAACACAAAAATGTTAATCCATAGTGGAAAAAAGCCACTATGGAGTTTCTTGCCCATTCTTCTCCATAAGAAATGCATTCCGAATGGGTGGTAGAGATACTATTATTATTATTAATTGACAAGTCATAAGTGCCTGTATTGGTATTTTTTCTTAGGGAAGAATTACATCTCATATATTCCGGGTAATCTCCTAAACGGCTAAACCTATTTTCGCAGATAGCTGATGTTACAAAGAGTAACTTAGGATACTTTAATTTCGAAAAAATAATTGGGGTTGTTTAATTTCACGCGTACGAAGTCGCGGGTGCAGCTAGTGCGTTATAAAAAAGTATCTATTCTTAGACTGAAACAATTTACCTATTTTGTAAAACCATTTCACACTTGACGATAATAATGTTGACACTACTACACCCAAAATACATTATAGCCAAACAAATAAATTGAATGTACGTACCACGCCCATCACGAACTAAAAGCGTAGGCAATCCTTTAAAACCTTGCGCTAACAGGCGCGTCTAAACGCCCGCTACGAATTGTTTGAACTGTATTAACTCACAGATTAAGCACATTTTTCAACGGAACATCATAGATGATGCGAGCGAATTGTGATGGGTGTTCCCGTGGCCTTCACCACACAAATTCAGTTTTTACGTATTTCCGCATAGAGTACATTTTCATAAAAGCCATGTAAATTCACTCGCTGCCATGTCTGCTAGCCTGTTTGCGAGAACGCCTGCCTTGAATATGAAAAGTGCAAGTTCAGTCCTAGGTCTGCACTTCTGAGATTTTCATGTGCGAATGACATTTTCAATACCACTTGCTGAACGTTACAAAAACATATTGTAAGGAAATCTGCACTTCTAATAGAATGGTGTGTGAAGTTCACCAACCAGCATTGAGTCAGCGTGGTGGACTTTGGCACAAATCTCCCTCGTATTGAGAGGGAATGTGCCCGGAATAGACTCGCTACCAAAATTCATCGGCGCAGTGTGGATGTACCTACTGCAGTGCAATTTTGTCTTCCCCTTCAGGAAACACAGACAGATGATGTATTTATATAAATTCGCTTGTCGCAGTGGATGCAGGGTGTAACATCGATCGTCCTCAGTCAGCGGTTGGGAGACATTTGCAATATTCTTAAAAACATTCGGGTCCCGACCGAGTCTCACCCGATATCATATAGGAAAAGAATTTGCAATTCGTATAATAAGTTTCACTACATAAAGGCTAGAGAGACTGCTTGCGGTATTTTAGGGTTGGGTCGTTTCTCTTGGCAGTGCACACGTTTTTAAATACCAATAAACGTAAATTCTTACTTATTACTTTTGAATTAGAGCTTATAATGTTTTGACTTTGTAAGAACTGGTTTTGAGGACTTTTTCTTACCTACTGTTTAATAAAATCTAAATATCTGCAGTAGCTCTGGTAGTTGCGGTAAAAATTCTCAGAAAGATAAAGTGCTCAAGCGATAAATTTTACCTAGGTAAGGTATTTCCTTGTTCTAGATACAGTCCTCTAAATCAAGTAAGAAACTTTCTTAAAATTTAAAACAAATTTAATATGATATACCAATGTAACTGTAGATACCTAGTCAGATTTTCTTTCTGAAAAATAATATGCAGATGGCTATATTAAATATCCATGTCGAATTAATTTTTTTTCGATCAAATCAAACGCTTTGCACGTCTTTCAATTTATAAGTACGAGTTAGCAACACGTTTTTTGAAGTACCTAGGGGAAATACATAAACACAGGAAGTAACAACAAGACGGTATCTTTAACTTGAAAAAACTAGACAGTTTGAGGCGCATAATCTTTTGGAAGGTGGCCATTCGAGATATGAACCGCGATTGCGTCACTACCCAGAAACTGTGTCTAGATGAGCGCCAGCCCACACACGGCAATTAAGATAAACTGCACATCTTCATATTATTATGTTTATGAAGCAACTATTGTTTTTTTGTTCCCATTTATGTCTTTACCGGTAAAACTTTAAACATTTGTGTTATAACATAAAAGAAAATCTTCTCTTACCTATCACGAGTGCCTAGCTATGTCTATTGCAAATTGCATTGTTTTAAATTATGGAAGAATCCGCACTTAATTATGCATTTTAATTTGGCATCCAAATTTTTTTTTAAATACAAAAGACAATCATAAATAAGTTAAAAAATATCATTTGATACTTACTAAACACATATTTTTAGGGTTCCGTACCCATAGGGTAAAACGGGAACCCTATTACTAAGACTTCGCTGTCCGTCCGTCCGTCCGTCCGTCCGACCGTCCGTCCGTCTGTCACCAGGCTGTATCTCATGAACCGTGATAGTTAGAGAGTTCAAATTTCACAGATGATGTATTTCTATTGCCGCTATAACAACAAATATTAAAATCAGAATAAAATAAATATTTAAGGGGGCTCCCATACAACAAACGTGATTTTTTTGTCGTTGTTATAAATAATGGTACGGAACCCTTCGTGCGTGAGTCCGACTCGCACTTGGCCGGTATTTTTTTTTTATTTGAATAGTATAAATATAATTTGATACTTACTAAACTACTATGTAAAAGTACTATGATATGTTTTATTTAAAGTCTGTTTTTTTACGTTTTATTAGAGTTTAATAGCAAAGGCATTTCAGAGCATCATATTTTCCAGTTTCAAGTTCATTGAAACTTTTTTTTCTGTACACGATTTTGGTTACACCTAGACAGAAACACTGTATCATCTTAATGTCTCACGCGCCGCTAACTTATTGTGACAGCTCGTAACAAAAAAAAAACAGCCAAGTACAAGTCGGACTCACGCACGAAGGGCTCCGTACCATTATTTTTAAAAACGAGCAATAAAATCACGTTTGTCGTATATATTTATTTTATTCTGTTTTTTAGTATTTGTTGTTATAGCGGCAATAGAAATACTCGTACATAATCTGTGAAAATTTCAACTGTCTAACTATCATGGTTCATGAGATACAGCCTGGAGACAGACGGACGGACGGACGGACAGCGAAATCTTAGTAATAGGGTTCCCGTTTTACCCTTTGGGTACGGAACCCTAAAAAACAGCATGTCAGTGTGTTCGTTAAAACTAGTGCACGTGCGATGAGGGACACGAACTTATTACTGCACTCAGATAAACATCGGTTTAATTTTACAAGAAACGTGTAAACCTTTGTTTAACTAAAGTTAACCCGGGAACTGTTGTAAGAACCTCTTTAGTATTAGCGGCACGCCCGCTACCGGTTCTGACCATGTTTTTTTCTTCATCCTAAAACATACCATTTAGGGTTGTCCAGTGCAAACAACTTGGTCATTATAACTGAATTAAATTATTTTCTCTGATACATGACTGGTCTTCTCTGAATTAGCTAAGTTAAAATCGCTAATTAATTTGATAGAATTTTGTAATGCCTTTAATGCGTTCGAGAGTTTTCATAAAATTATGTTAAATGAATTTACATAGTTGCACTTCTTAAAATAAATATAATTTTTTTTTGTACAAAATATACTTTATCTAAATTATAATTATTTAGTGTTATCCGTAATAAACCTAAGCGCATACAGGGTCAGGTCAAGAATTAAACTAAACGAAAATATATTCTTTAAATTCATTTAATTAAGAAATTTTGCAATATTGCAAGCATCAAGTGTAACGACGTGTGGAACCAACTGGGGGCAACCCTGACAGTTCGTTTAATTGTTACGACTTACCTATCGTAAATATCATCTTAGACTTCATGGGAACGGTGTTCCGCCATTTTTAGTCGTTTGTTGGCGCGATACGACCCCAGTGTTGTTCTCAGTAATGAATGAGATACATCGTCGCCTGTGTAGCACGCACCAGCCTCTCGTTTTAACAACCTCTCGTCATTACAGCGTTTATTGTCATATTTTAATGTCAACACAAACCTCCATAATGACTTTTATTGTTGTAAAACGGTAATTTTCATGAGACATGTTGTTTTTTTTTTTGTTTTTTTTTTTTATATGTTATCTCTGATTATGTCATAAGGTAATTTTGTACGGTTCTAACATTTAAGTAAATAAAAAATTAACAACTTTTATTATGGTTAGCGTTTTAAAGGTTCAATTGTAAGTTCTCAAAAAAATAATGTTTACATTTTACAAAAATAAGTAGTGGTAGCCGAGTGGTCGAACGCACGCTTTGCAATCAAAGTGCGCAGGTTCTATCCCCGGCTCGCACCTCTGGGTTCCATGTGCGAATCTCATTTTCATCTGAGATTATCACTTGCTAAGAAACGGTGACGGAAAACATCGTGAGGAAACCTGTGTGCCCGGTATAATGGCAATAGGCTCGCCCCCTATTACATTGGGACCAAAATACATCGGCGAAGTGTGGGCGCACTGCAGTGCACCTCTGCCTACCCCTTCGGGGAATACAGGCGTGATGATGATGATGATGATGATGTATTTTACAAAAATAATAGTGTGAACAAAATTTAGAATTAGGTACATTTCTTTTACTGAATAAGTAAATTGGGCCCTACGGCAACTCTTGTATGTATTTTCAATGCATTTTAAGATTTTAAAATAAATATAAACTTGTTCTAATATTGGTAGGTAGGTAGGTTTTGCGTATTGGCAGCAATAGCGCGCACGTCGGTTTCATTTTAAACTTTTAATCCTGCGAATGGATACAGGAGGTAGGTAGGTACACCTACCTACCTGCCTACTGCCTACCTATCTGTATCATTATTTTTTTCTCCTGTATCTTTACTGTAGTAAAGAATTGAAAATAAAGAAATAACCGGTGTTGTATAAAAGTATTCTTTTGGTATTCCCCTGTAGACTCTCAACTAATCAAACTTAATACATCTCCAGCAAGCAAAAATAAAAGTCTACATCTATCATCTAAATATATAATGTAAGCTGAAAACATACATAGGGTTATAACCTATTTGGTCAGATCGCCACTTTCAAATGAACAGACAGGGTAGCACTGTGTAACAGAAGTTGAATTTGCGTATTCATAACTGTAAGATGGCCGTGTGTCACACCGAGATGTAATCACCGTTTTGCAAAAAAAACATCAGCCATCAACTTCCTTAAACTGCTTATGTAACTAGTAAATTCTAAAAAGATCTGCCAGCAGCTTGTGCACGCTAATTTACTTAAAGGTCATATGCGCTATATCAATGCTTAAAAACAAGTAAAAGAATCATATAACTAGTTTAAAAAAAAAAAAATTTAGGGACGTGCTGCCGAATTTGTGTTTTCCATTAGTTACTTGACACTGACTGAAAATACCCACTAACTAATCGCAGGTGCAGCCATTTCTCATCTTATTCCATAAGAACATATTTTCATAAATTGTAAAAAAGCAGTGGTAACCGAGTGGTCGAACGCACGCCTTGCAATCGAAGTGTGTGGTTCAAACCCCGGCTCGCACCTGCTGGGATAAGCGAATCTCATTTTCATCCGAGATTATCACTTGCTATGAAACGGTGAAGGAAAACATCGTGAGGAAACCTACACGTCTGACGGAACTTGACTAGTTTTCGATAGATGTGTGAAGTCTGTCAACCCGGACAGGGCCTACGTGGTGGACTATAGCCCGAATCCTCCCGCATTGCGGGAAGGCCCGTGCCCAGCACATGGTCTGAGTGTAACTCACGTCCCCAGTTCATTGTATGGTACCCGTCCATTGTATAGCACAAGCATTGCTTAGTTTGGAATCATACAATGACTATGCATTGTCTGGCGATGAAAGAAGACTATGTTCTAAGAGGTTACGTGACAGTGTGACATGTACCCAATGTAATGAGTTGCGTCGGCGAGCTCCGGTAGGTTCCAACATTCGGGGCGTACCCAACCGTGTTCATATTCATTAGGGCGCGAAGGGCCCGCTTGATTGCACAAAGAGCCGACTAATTCGCTCCCGTGACTCCGGCCGCGTTGCCAGTTTAATTTATTTACGGGCCGCTAACAATGCGAACCTACAGGAAAAGCAATTGTTAGCACGGACGCCAAGCTTGCCTTTGTATCAGCGGTAGATGTTGAACTGTCTACTTTGTCGCGAGGTCTTCTTCCTTCAGTATATTAATTTACTTACCTATATTTACAGAAATTGTAATTGATTCATAAATTTTTGATCCCAATGTAATTGGGGACGAATCTATTGCCATTATACCCGGCACACTCCGCTGGGCTATAGTCCGCCGAGCTGACCCAGTGCGGGTTGGTAAACTTCACACGCCTTTCTATAGACGTCCAGGTTTTATCACGATGTTTGCCTTCACCGTTCAGCGAGTGGTAGTCAGATTCAAAAATGACATTCGCACATGAAAATCACATAGGTGCGAGCCCCAGTCCTAATACCAACATTACAACAGTTTCCAGTTATGTATTGTCGAATCAATAGCCGCGTTGGAACTTGGAGCACGCTCGGTTACAGGCGGGGGCGGCTTAATTATTGAATTAGCATTTAAATTATTTCGGTAACCGTTCATTTGTAACTAATACAAATAACGAGCCGCATGAATAATGTTGTATACGACGATATACGAATCAAGCTTGCGCAGACGATGTGGCATATTACAGGCGAATTTATTATCTAAAACAAAAAACCGATTTTGTTCCACTGCTGGGCAAAGGTCTCATCCATTCTACTCCACACATCTCTATCTGCTGCCATATATGCCCATTCCTCCAGATAACCATTCAAGGGCCTTGCCACCACTGTTTGATGTATTGTTGCTTCAATAACAATTTTGATGTGAAACATCTAATGGCGCGCTTGGCGAGTGAGAGCAACTGTTGATGCCGCGATGCCGTGATGCGAAAACTTTGAGCAGCTCCGTGGCTCTTCGGTTCTTCCCGCCGCTTAGACTCCGCCCACCGGCTGACTCCGCTCACTCGCCGCTACGACGCTTCTCTCTCTCTACTCTAAATAAAATAATGTTTCACATCTGCCAGGCGTCCCGCGACGGCTTCTTTTTTTGTGTCTGTCTGAGTTAAGTGTCGAAAACTGAAAGTGATATCAAAAACATTGCTGCAACACAGGTGGCGGTAAGGGGGCAGATTAAATAAAAGTACATAAATGTATATAAAATATATAACTGACTTCAAAAACCTAGGCCGGTAGAGTACCTACACTAAAAACCTACAAATAACCCAATAAATTGCTTCATTTAGAGTAAAGCCCCGTGAACAATGGGGCGTCAAGAGCGCGCAACGAAATGTTCGCCAATAATAAAACGACCTGTATTGACTCATACATAAAGTTCATTCTTCAACGAAATTACATTGACAGCGCGAATGAATTTTGAAAATGGGGTTTTCCTAACATTTGACAGTTTCGTACGTTCAATTTTGTGAGTGACTTTAACGTCTATGTACTTACATTAGATTATGACGACGGTGCCATAAATGAAACTAACTTTGCTCCGATTTTTTGACATATTTTTACTCATTCATATCTATATTTTTTAATATCATTGGAACCCATGTAAAATTGCCATTACTCATGTATTTTCGAATAAAGCATATCCATGATATTTTAATTCCTAGTGAAAACCTCTGACGCACGAATACGTGCTGCCTATCCGTTGCGAATATTAAGTGTTATACACTATTTTTGTGTAAAGATAGCCCTAATAAACCCCACAAATTCGATGGAAAAAGGTATTGAGTGTGTAGCATGCCCCTTGATTACTGAACAGTAGTAACGAGAAATATTAACATAAGGTGCATACGTGAGAGTTCGTTTAAATCGACTTTAAGCACCTTATTAGTAGGTTAAGAACTCATACTCAAGGTGTATGAAATAACGAACGTCGAATAAGGCCTAGACAAACCTGGGCGTCAACGCTCGTACCATAGAAAAACGGACTTTATTGACACATACAAAAAGTTCATTCTACAACAAAATTACACTGACAGCTCGAGCGAATGTTGACGTGTTTGTCTTGGCAATTTAATCTTTATTCTTATCAACACAGAGCCCATTTTGTTGATAAACATTTTAAGCGCGAGTGTTGACTGCGTAGTGTGCGGGGGCTTTGAAGCTGTGTCAGTAGGCGCGTCCAAACGGCCAAGTATTTGCCAAAATGAATCATATTAACTTAATCAGAAAGCACATTTTTGAACAAAATAACACTAGAGTTATGACGCATGATTGCATGGCCTTTACCACAGAAATTTAATCCTTAATTAGGTTAATATGGAGTATATTTTCAAAAAAGTCAAATAATGCGCTCGCCCCAGTCGATGTAAGGCGTAATACGGTCTTGTTATTCGTGTAATATATTAAATAGGTACTTACGTACTACTTAATTATTTGAGTAGAATAATGTCCAATTCAAATTCATCCATCGTACGTTTTGCCGTATAGGACTTAGTACAAGGAAAAAAAACTGCGACTTGGTAAACCCGTATTTCGTTTGAATTAAGATGATGACGACTATTAGTCCACTTAAATCGTCCTAAAGTTCGGAGTTAAAAAGCAGTGGTAGCCCAGTGGTCGAAGGTATGGTTTGCAATTGAAGTGTGCAGGTTCAAACTCCCGCTCGCACCTCTGCTCGCGCATCCGGGATTACCTACGAAATGAAAATTGCTAAAATATTGCTATGAAACGGTGAAGGAAAACATCGTGAGGAAACCTGCACAGAAAGGCGTGTGAAGTTCACTAACCCACACTGGGCGAGCGTGGCGGAATATATCCAAAAAACAACCCTCGATTGAGGGAGAATGTGCCCGGAATGATGGCAATAACCTCGCCCCTCATTACATTGGGACCAAAATACAGCAGCTAAGTGTGGGCGCACTGCAGTGCACCTCTGCCTTCCCCGTCGGGGAATACAGGCGTGATGATGATGATGATGAGCTCTGGGCATACTGCAGCTTCAACTAAACGAAAGCGAACTGTATTGACTTATGGAATAGCTCATAGGAACTGCATTTTTTATAGAAACAGGGCGATAGTGTTTTTACTTTTGTGACTAGTCTGTCGAAAAATCGACATTTAAGCACCTTTCCGATTTCTAAATCCTGATTTCTGGTTTCTAATTTCTGAATTATGATTTCGTGAGTGTTCGTTAGTTACTCTGCATGTGTTCATCTCGCCCCAACAGAAGGCAGTAAAAACACATCACTAACTGTCTATCTCTATGAGACTTCCCTCAACTAATATTGCCAAATTGTACCTTATTATTAGCGCTATTGGTTTCTAATTATCATTACCCTATTAGCTACTTCATCACCGACCACCATCAGCCGGTTCTCGATGCCGTATTTCACTAGCAAATAGATGCCATGTCGAACCACGTCACGAAGCATTAAAATCAGTGTTCCGACGGCACGAATCATTAATCCCCATGTTTATTGGGCCATGGTGCACGAACGCACACTATCCATGGCAACACATTATCAAATTGATTCACGGATTTCCGCAAAGCGTTTTGTTTATTGTCTCCATGGAGTAGGGTAACCATACCCACTGTTGGCATCCCCCTACTTATTGGCACCCATGACTTTAAGTTAAAATAACAAGAAAACCTTGACTTTAACCACTGATTTCATGTCAAAAATGGAAAGATTGTACATTTTTAATCTAAAACCCTTAACTTTAACCTCAAACTCAGACTTAATTAGTACAAACTTTAAGTTTGTTTGGGACATACACTAAGAAGCCCCTTTTTACGCATTTTCTTAAGGACCGGTACTTGTACCAGTAACCGGGAAATCGGAAAATTTTGGAACAGATGTAAATTTTTTTTTTTTTTTTACTAAAATCTCGAAATATTAAAAAAGGATTGGATATTGTATAATCTAATATCCTATAGCGAATTAACGGGTCATAGAGCGTTTTGATGACTGATTTTCTCCGAGTAGGCGCTTAAGGTGCCAATAGCTGGGGGTTTTACCCTATTTGTTATATTGTTTATGGTCATTTAAGGTTGCAGCCGGTCACGCGTTTTTGTATCCGACGTATTTCGTCCGTAGTCTAAAGCCCTCGGGACACTGGCGCGCCAACGCTCCCGCTTCAAATTGTTTGCACATACCAAAATGAACTCTGTGTCAATATGAATAAAAATTAAATTTCTGTTTTAAAAGGCATGCCTCTAAATTCGCTCGCTCGCTGTCAGTGCCATTTCGTTGTAGTATGACCTTTTTCTGTGTATCAATACAGTACGTTTTGACGATTTTGATTTTTAATAGTTGACGTGTCAGTTTGCGGGAGGCCTAAGTCCACAAAGGCGGCGGTAGTACAGTTACATACATATACTCATGCCTGTATCCCATGGGGGTAGGCAGACACTACCGTTTGCCACATGCTACGATCCTGACATACCTCATGCTCTTCATCCACAGTCATACATCTTTTAATGCACTTCCGTCGGTCGAGGGTGCTACGGACTTGACCTTTCTCGTAGTACAGTTATAAATATATACAAATATTATTTTTGGATATTATGTAAGCCTGGGTAGGGGAAGGGAAATTGGAGATACCTATAGCAAGTACTATAGCCATTTAAAGCAACGTTTGAAAAGTGTACCATCGCCAACCGTTTCGAATGTAGGTACAATCAAATTACCGACGTGAATTATCTTATTACTAACACTGTTACTTGATATTTAGCGTGGTTACACAGCGTAATAACTTGGAAATTAAATTTTGTGCAATAAATGGTGTGGCTTGATTCACCAAAAACTTGTAGTAGGTATTTGAATCATTGTTATAAGTTTAAGCAGTCAACCACGTTTCAGTTACAAATTAATTAAATTACCAAACATCTGAAATAAACTTTCACAAAAGGCTCGCTTCAAACGATCCCATATTCACACTCAATACCTTTGGTCAGCGCGCGTATGTTAAAACTTCACTGAGATTAGCGTACGGTCGGCCTTAATTGAAACATCAGGGATCCGTTGGTCCGCACTCTTGAGAATGAGGGCTTAACTTTTTTAATTACATAAGCAGATGATGTTCAATTTTATGGTGTAATTCGAAGAGTTAAGTGGGTTTCAGACTACGCTATAATATAATAGCATATAGTATATAGCTCATAGGCGCAACAATATCGCGCACCATACATTATTATGGACACGTTCACACTGTACCTACTGTACTTTATATTATTGGCTTTGTATGGTGCGCGATATTGTTTTGCTATATATTGTAGTGCTATACATTATAGCGTAGTCTGAAAGCCGCTTTAGGGTGATAAATTGAAACTACGACAAGTAGGTAAATACGATAACATTTTTTTTATTAACTTCAATTGGTCAAGTATTTTTTATTAAAAGGAAATTCTTATAATTTTAAATATCTTTGGCCTCTCAGACGTCTATATATAGGCAGTTAGAGTCAGACGATAGAAATCACTTTTATACTGAAAGAGGCCTCTGTAGATAATTTGTGAATGGCTTGATTTTTTTTAAATTGATTTGGGCGTTTAATATCTTAAAAACATGTGTTATTTTATAAATAAATAAAATACATCATCACGCCTGTATTCCCCGAAGGGTTATGCAGAGGTGCACTGTAGTGCGCCCACACTTCGCCGATGTATTTTGGTCCCAATGTAATAGGGGGCGAGCCTATTGCCATTATACCAGGCACATTCCCCCTCAATACGAGGGAGATTTGGGCCATAGTCCACAACGCTGGCCCAGTGCGGGTTGGTGAACTTCACACGTCTTTCTATAGACGTGCAGGTTTCCTCACGATGTTTTCCTTCACCGTTCTGCAAGTGGTAATCATTGTTGAAAATGACATTCGCACATTGACACATTGTGTTATTTTATACCAACTATAAATCCCCAAATTTATAGAAACATGAAACCTATCCTATCTCCAACACTGGCATTTAACAATAGTTACAAGTGTTTTATAAATTATACAAAAAAATATATACATGTTACTTATAATATTTTAAAATAAAACATTCTATCAATAATATTTAACAGAAAGATTCTACCACTCGCCAATAGATGGCGCTACTCGACCCATTCAACACAAACCGCGTTTCATCACGAACCCGCAATGACCTCACCAACGCAATGTTTATTTACCTACAACAATTATTTAGGTGCAATTTAATATTTCCCGTGCGAAAAAGGCTTGCGGCTATATTTTTAATGCATTCTTCGAGGCGGGGTAAAGGCGTGGGACGCATCACAATTAGGTACTTATGCGTTCAAGAGACACGTTAATCTGATGTGTTTTTTTTGTAAGAAAGATAAATATGTTTTTATTTTTAGTTTTCGGTGAAAGGATGTTTGTGGAAAATATTGGCGTTTTTTTGTAATAAGTACCTAGTTACCGTCCAGTAGGTAGGTACACAGTTGGGTAGGTATTTGATAGAACGTCAAACCTGATTCTATTACCTATTCAAATGCAAGTAGTATGAAGGAAAATGGGGTTGAAACTCCATGGTTACTATTTAAAAAAAAAAGTTAGTGTAGACCATTTCGGAAACAAACGCAATGACAGGAATAATAATAAAAAATACAGTATTTAACAAGAAAAAAAGTTTAAGAAACTGTAACCTGTCTACGAAAACAATGTCAAATCAACTCCTCCTATGTTGATACATAAATAATACATCATCACGCCTGTATGCCCCGAAGGGGTAGGCAGAGGTGCACTGTTGTGCGCCCACACTTCGCCGATGTATTTTGGTCCCAATGTAATAGGGGGCGAGCCTATTGCCATTATACCGGGCACATACCCCCTCACTACGAGGGAGATTTGGGCCATAGTCCACCACGCTGGCCCAGTGCGGGTTGGTGAACTTCACACGCCTTTCTATAGACGTGCAGGTTTCCTCACGATGTTTTCCTTCACCGTTCAGCAAGTGGTAATCGTTGTTGAAATTATCTCAGAGGTGCGGGCCTGGGATTTGAACTTGCACCCCTTACGTTCAAGGCTGAAAATGTAGCCTATGTATGTTACCCTAATAACAAATCGATTGACACCTTATTCATCAAAATCGCATGAGTAGTTTACGCGTTACGGAGGAACATAAGTAAATACAAGCATACAAACATAGACTGCTAAAATCATAACCTTTTCTTTTGGCTTCGCCGTACTTAGTCGGATAAAAAACAAGTTATGTTTTATTTTAGTATTAAGAATAGGAAGCTAACTTTGTTAAGTGAGATAATAAGACTTAAAATCTTCTGTAGGTAGTCTCGTAAACATTAATCACATCATAACTAGAACATCTTACTTCATAATGCTACCTTTTGTGGTGCCGCTTTCTTAGTTGACGTAATAAAAGATGCCCATGCGCATCCCAGTGGCGTGTAGGCATGTATCCACCAGTCACGTGTTCATTGTTTAGTTTTACCGCCCGTAATGAAATAATTCGTCGGGATGCGCCCGCGCACCGATCTCTCTGATAAAGCCTCTTTGGAGTAGGCGTTAATGTGACCATAGTGTTTGGATTTTTCGGGATATTTTTTTCTCTGATATCTTATCTATTTTAAATGATTTACTCATGTAGGTACCTACTTGTAAAGAGCTCTACATAAATGTGACTCAAGTCGGCAAATATAACCTTAATATTTTTTAGCATATTGCAAACCTCAACAAAAAAATAAGCAATGAAATAAGAAATAATTTTTCATACAACGTGTAATTTAATAAAAAGCTTTGAACAGTTAACTGCTTTTTAAATTTGCATTTTAAACGGCTGATAGTGTATTGTCGATACAGCTTCTTCTGATAGTTTTCTGTCATTGGTATGTGATAAGGTACCTCCTTTAAAAAAACATTCTTTTAAATTTATTTGTCGCCACGATTCCTGAGTATAAAAACTTATTTTAAGCCCAATTAAACGGATTTAACGTTGACATCAAGAGTAACAAAAGCAACGCGTAGGCAGGGGTAAGTACCTATTTATAAAACAGCCCACAATAAACTATATTCCATAAAACTAAACAAAAAAAAGTGGTTTCGCTTCGCGACGGAAAGCGTTTTAATGAAAGAGCGGGTCGGGGGCCTACGCCTTAATAAAATTGTCATAAAGCGAGATAAAAAGCAGCTTCTACTTGAGGTTACAAAAACCTGCACTTGTAGTATGAGCGCCAAGATTAGACGTATGTCACAAAATATCTTGATGTTGTCTCTTTCACTCGTATGAAATTAGACAGAGAGCGACCGAGCCAATCCGTCACAGAGGTCTTGTCTTGACATGCGTGCTGACACCACTGAGGAAGTCAACGTTCTTTCTAAGTAAGGTCGAATGGACTATTATACACAAACAATTTTTTCCAAAATATCCCTTTCGACATTCGCTTTTAAGAGAAAAGTGAGACGTAGAGCGACATAAAGAGCTTTTGGCTTAATGCCTAATCATTGTTCAAGTCACTTCTAGTACGACTATAACGCACATAAAGGACTAAATTGTTTGTCAATACCATAACGAACTATGTGTCACATTTTTTGCCATACTAAAACAAACTGTATTGACTCATAAAAAAAGTTAATTTTCAATTAAGTGACATTAACAGCGCGAGTGAAGTTTGACGCGTGAGAGCGTGGCTATTACCACTGAAATTTAATGTTTATGCATATTGACACAGAGTTCGTTTTGGTATTAGAAAACATTTTGAGGTGCAATCGTCCACGCCCCCGCGCGTCGGGGGCGCTGTCAATGTCACTTCATTAAAGAATGAACTTTATCGAAGAGTTAATAAAGTTTGTTTTTGTATACACAATAAATCGAACGCGCGACTTCTTGACGCCCCAGTGTGTTAGGTATTATCGTAACGCGAAGAAACAACATCGCCTCTATCAGGCACATTAACGTTAAACAACGCACAAATATTTTACAATCTGCAAACATTACATTGCAATGAGACCTCGGAACTAAATTACAGTAACTCAATAACGGAGTGTACAAGCAATAATCTTTGAAATCACAAATCAAGTCGTAAGCTGAACGCTTTCACGAGGACTGTAGGCGGTTCGCTGGTCGCTTCCAGCTATTTGTGACACACGGTTCAGTTGCTTATCCAGCCATTGACAAGACAGGATAAGACATCATGTAGTAGACATCATCGAGTAAGAAATCGAACTCTATTACAATTAAGTTCTAAGATGCTACACCTAAATATACTTCAAATCTTTGTAGAATTGAAGAAAAAAAAACAATTGGTGTTCGTTAATCTCGCGAAAACTCAAAAACTATTTCACAGATTTGAATCGTCTTTTTGTTTTGTTCGCTCTTATAAAAAACTGAGCCGTTGCGGGACGCCTGGCAGATGTGAAACGTAAACATAAACCTCGTAGCGGCGGGTGAGCGGAGTCAGCCGGTGGGCATAGTCTAAGCGGCGGACTAAGCGTGGCCGCATTTAAAACTATACTTTATGCATTTAATAATAAGGTTGATTTCCATCGTACGAAGCGTGGCTGCATTTAAAACTATATTTTATGAATTTAGTAATAAGGTTGATTTCATTTTGTTGGGGCGAAGCGTCGGCAAATCTCGCCACGCCAAAAATAAGGTTTATCCCTCGCCTATAGATGTTTCACATCAAAAAAAAAAAGTAGGTGATACGAAGTTCACCGCGTCATCTAATGGTTTAATATAATCCTTTTGGAATCGTTTCTTGCTACTTCAACGCCATAAGAAATTGATTCCGAACGGGTATTATAAGTATCGGATGATTCATGAGTACCCTTTAATCGTGGCATCATAAGTGGCCAGCAACTGGTAGTCTAGTAGGTAGAACGCCTGCCTTGAGCGTAAGGGGGTGCGAGTTCAAATCCTGGGCCCGCACTTCTGATATTTTTATGTGCGAATGACATTTCCAATTTTAACGGCAATAGGTCCAAAATACATAGGCGAAATTTAGGAGCATTGCAATTGACTTATGCATACCTCTTTGGGAAATAAAAGCGTGATGATGATACCATCATCATCATCTTGAATCAATACATATTGATGTACCTGCTCGCTGTGACAGATATGTTGGCCCAACTTGAGCTCCGTGTGTATTACAGTTACGAACAGACTAAACTGTCAAAATTGCTAAAATATGCGCCGTTTTATTAACACCGGACACAACAATTGCTCGGCATAGTGTGGGATTCCTTACTTCACTAGTTTATTGGACGATGTCCACGCGTGGGCGTGACGGCCCACCGGTGGTCCAATGCTCCTATGCTGGGTAATTATGAATTACCATAACAAAACACAAAAATCTTTTGTTCGGGAGTTGTAGTCCGCATCTACTTCTTGGCTCCAACTAGTTATAAATAATGTAGATACAGCTGTTAGTACATACAATTTAGGACCATGTTAGCAGCTATTATATTGAGATACTTGTCCGATATTTATGAATTATCCAGAACAAAATTTGGATATATCAGTAATAATGCCGCTATGATTTGGACTGTGAAGACAAAGCCTTCCTCTAAAGACAATATAAAAATATCAAATTAGTTTTGTAAATCAAGTATAGTAGAGTCACTCTATCCATAAAAGTAGAGGATCCAAAAAATGGAGGGGATTTGCAATATTATGACCGTTAAAATCATATTATTTCACTCCGCAATGCCTCGTAATCATGACGCCTGTATTCTCCGAAGGGGTAGGTGGAGATGCACTGCAGTCACACTTCGCTGATTTATTCCAAATGGAGAGCGAGCCTATTGCCGGGAACAAATGTATGGCTCACTAACAATTGGCAAAAAACCTTCAAATAACAACAAAACATTCGAAATTCGAATTGTTCAAAATAGAGTATCTATAAAACTTGACAAATCAACAGCTGCGTAGAATGGAACGGTTTAATTATTCCAATTATTATCGGAATATACCAATTACGGCTGGTGACGGCTGTCGGCTATCCTTGGCAAGTCATTAGGCATGCCAATAGATATTATTGATTGGTGCTGATTGTCTGTATGTGTGTACGTGGCTCCGGTCGTTTGCATGAATCTGTGTCGATTTTAATGGACAATCTCTACTAATTGCACAGAGTAATGTGCCATTAGGGGATATTCACGCGCATTCGTAACAATTCGTTCAATTTCGGCGCTAAAAAATTCAGCTGAATTTGGCCGAAGTTGCAGGTGGATTTTTCGGCCGGGGGTGGACAATAACTGTATGTCAAAGTTTTCTTGAAATTTATACAATTTAGCAATTACATTTACCTATTTAATGATATAGTAACATTGCTTGACAGCACGTACATAACACGCACGCAATGACCTTAATTTTTAAATATTTCATGCGTACTAACAATCTACGCATGCACTTAATATCAACATCAAACATACCATATCAGCAACCACTTAAAGCGTCAACTTAAAATCTGGTACAATGGCTCCGATTCTATTGGTTCACAAACTAAACAGTACTAAACTAAATGTTTTGATATCCTTCTCACGGTCTTCATGCAAGACAGCAATCTTTTTTAGTGTCAAAATAATTATTGCATGTACCTAATTAATTTACAAAAAAGGTACAAAACTAATACCAAATATTCCATTTTTGCGTAGTTTATTATCTGAAAAAACAAATGGAATTTGACAGAACTAAAAGTATTGTTACCTTTATAAATCTTTAGGATGATAATAGAGACAGAATATACAAAGTTTTGTTGCTACTAATAAAATCAGCACCATTGTCTTCTATGTCACTATACGACACCAAATTAATTATCTGTGACATGCTAAAATTCAATATGGCGTTACGCAGCCTGTGAAAGTCTGACTACTCTGTGCAATTAGTGCCCGCGTACAAATTGTCCGTACGGTCGTCATGCAGCCAAGTGATTCAAATTGTGGATAATTGATCGCCAATGAGTCCACTAACTCACATGACTGTGACAAATAATGAGCAATGTCGCGTGTGACAATTGGATACCTCTGTTTTGATACTCACCTATATTCGATCGTAACTGTTTTTTTTTTAAACTTGTTTTTTTATTGTAAAAGTTGGCATTCTTGGAGAGATGCCTCTCTTTACACGCAAGCAAAAAGTGCTTATAGCTTATTCTTTTTTTTATAAAATGAATCGAAATTTAATGGAATATGAGATGAGAAATGTCTGCACCTGCGATTAGCGGGTAATTAACCCAATGGCAAGTAATTAATAACAAGGACTGTTGTATTTTTAAAAAGATTCCCAATTCGGAGAGCATTCTTTATAATCTATTCAACAACAAAATTCATAAATAATCCAATATCCACGCAATAAATGACTCAACTGTATTTAAGAAATTTATCGTCCGTCCGAATGAACTGGTCTAATAACACGAAATAAGTTTTGAAACGATTTTTGTTACTTAGCCTACGTTTCTAGGTCAAGAAAATATGATCTAGATATTCGTAAACCAATTTAACCAACTTAATTTGTTGAATAGACAAATAATTTTAATTCTAGACATAGGTAATTTGCCTTGTCCTTAAACTGTCTGCAATAAAATTTGATTAATGACAATGAAACATTAAGGTAGTTAGTACGAATATTATAAAAATAAAAGTAATGACTTTTTTTTAAATAGTACTGTTATCTTAATTGTTCAGATGCAAAACTGGAAGTATGTTTAAGTATTGTTTTGATTGAAAAAAAAACCTTGATAGGCGCGGCAGCGCCTCCCACCAAGTTGATCCCGTACGTCTAAGCTACCGCTTTTGGTGTATTTTAACCTACAGAGTTTGATCTAAGTACGCATGTTTAGTTTTGGGTTAAGGATATAGTCACTAAGTAAAAATATATTGTGATAAAATTAAACATTTATTATGATCAAATACGCAAAACATCATAAACCTAGAAATGTAATTTCACACCGAAATATTAAGCCATAAAGTCGCATAATCGTTCCCATAATATCCACGTCTATACAACGCCTTAAGTAATGAAACCGAGGCTTATGTTTATTATATTATTTTACGCCGAAGAAATTACTAATGTTATGAAAAAATGCCCGGTTCTGGACGCCCCATCAATTTAGATTAGCGAGGTAATAGCCCCGTGTAGTCACTTAGCTTGCCCAGTAGCCACCCTTGGAAGAAAATCTATGTAAAAGTTAAGCTATAAGAAAATTTCAAGCCCATTATGAGAAGCCGTGACGCACACACACGAAGAGATTTGATACTATTACCTAATAAAAACTGTTTTGATTTAATTAAAAGTTAGTAATGTGTGTATTAGAATTCCGTTTTCAAAAATATTATTTATATAAAACAAAAATCATGTTTGTACTAAAAAAATTAAGTTTTTGTAACTTATAGGAAGTTTATATATTAACGATTATTTAATACTATAATAATAATAAACAAGAGGGGAAATTTTTATTTTCAATTATTCCCGATTTCCCATCGTTTTCATCGTCGTTCCCATATGGGATCACTGAGTGTATCAATTTTATAATAATTGAATTAAAGTTAGATACTTGTGTTGATTTTTCTGGGACCACATTAAACTGCACTTAATTACGCGTATTGCCGTCCTTATTACAGCCGTAATGTCTGAGCAAGAAGGCAACATTTTAATGCTGTCAAATATGGATTAGTTGTAGTTTGTGTACAACATAATCGATATCACTATATCTAATCTAGAATTCAAATTTGATGAACTTGAATATAATGCAAGAAACGATTACTACATTAGCCAGACAACACACGCTCATCGTATGATCCCAAAATAAGTAAAGCTTGTACTATGGGTATCATACAATGGACTGGGGGCGATCCCAGTTGAACCCAGACCAGGGCAAATTTCGAAAAGGCCATTTTCAAATTTTGACGCTGTCTGGAATCCAACCCACAACCTAGCGGTCTAGGCTCATACCACTAGCCGTCGTCATAATCTATATACATCATAATATAACATTATTATCTTAGACTAGACTAGACTACTACAGCCCTTTTAACGTCCCACTGCTGGGCACGGGCCTCCCCTCAATGCGAGGGGGATTGACGCCATAGTCCACTGGCTGGCCCAGTGCGGGTTGGCAGACCTCACACATCTATCGAGAACTAGTCAAGTTCCCTCAGACGTGCAGGTTTCCTCACCATGTTTTCCTTCACCGTTTCATAGCAAGTGATAATCTCGTATAAAAAATGAGATTCGCACATAAATCCCAGAGGTGCGAGCCGGGGTTTGAACCTGCATACTTTGATTGCAAGGCCTGCGTTCGACCACTCGGCTACCACTGCTATCTTTATGTTACTTAATGAAAAAAAAACAAGTATCAAAACCGGTTGCTATGAGTATACTAATATGCACAATGAAGGTAATAGAGGCAGAGGTTAATTTCTGTATGGTGGTTCTATCGATAGCCTTGGTTAATAAATTAGAAGCCCACCCCCCCTCGTTACTTAACTCCCATTATAACTTGTACGCTTTCTTATAACTACCCACTAACGTAATAAGACTACCACTTACGGAAAGACAATCTAGTGTACTAACTAAAGCAAAGGTATTGGTGGTAAGGTACACTAGAGCTATATGTACCTACCTGTGTATTTGAAATAAGTTTTGGCGATTTAAAAAAAAATATCAGCCCACTGAGTTTCTTGCCGGATCTTCTCAGTTGAGGCCGCGTTTCTATCCGGTAGGAGTATAAAAGAAAAAATGTAAACCTGGCAATTTGTAAGTGCCCCCATAGGCTTATACAGAATTAATGATTTAACTTTGACTTTGTCATTTGACATAACGGACAATAATCCTACTATCCCACTAAAATTACCTATAAATGTGAAAGTTTGTGAGGGTGGATGGATGTTTGTTACTCTCTAACGCAAAAACTAATGAACCCAGAAAACAGTGCGGGCTAGAGAACTTCACACGTTTACGTACGTGCGGGTTTCCTCACGGCACCGTGATGTATGCCTTCATCGTTAAGTAACTGGAAATCATTATTGAAATAATATTTTTCGTTACGATTACGGTCACATTATTTCTCCATAAAATCATAAGATTATATCATATTTGAATAACTGCAGATCCTCGCAAAAGAACACCGATTCCGACAAAGGATGATACGTGAGGCCATTGAAATTAAAAAAAAACCTCCTAATTTGAATAGGGAAGATGGCTGGGTGCCACCACCAACTTGGGATCCAGTAATTTATATAATTAAATCCAAAACCAAGCGTACCATTGCAAGACCTCGAGACACTATGAGCACTTTCAGCGTGGATCGGACCGCAAACAACAACTAAATCCAGTACCCAGGTACCCAGTTATTAACTATGACATCAGGACGTCTAATACCTCAGTCCCCCCGTGACCATGGTTGCTGTAAAGCAGCCGAAACGTCGGGAACATAAAAAGTAATAAACGCGATAGAATCCGTAAAATAGTTTTATTTCAATGTGTAGTATTCGCGTAAATATAAGAAAACAATATCCTAAGATTATTGTTAATTACTTACGAGAGATAAGTAAACATCTAAATTGGTAACATAAAATAACATACTTATCTAGTATAAACCTGTGTCCAGTTATAGTAACGCAAACTTTCATATTTATTTAAAAGATAAAATATATATAATAATAATAATAATACATCATCACGCCTGTATTCCCCGAAGGGGTAGGCAGAGGTGCACTGTAGTGCGCCCACACTTCGCCGATGTATTTTTGGTCCCAATGTAATAGGGGGCGAGCCTATTGCCATTATACCGGGCACATTCTCCCTCAATACGAGGGAGATTTTTGGGCTATAGTTCACCACGCTGGCCCTGTGCGGGTTGGTGAACTTCACACGCCTTTCTATAGACGTGCAGGTTTCCTCACGATGTTTTCCTTCACCGTTTCATAGCTAGTGGTAATCTCGGATGAAAATGAGATTCGCACATAAACCCAGAGGTGCGAGCCGGGGTTGAACCTGCACACTTTGATTTGCAAGGCGTGCGTTCGACCACTCGGCTACCACTGCTTATAATATACTTTCTAATCTATATATTTTCGTAATAATACTTTTTTCCTTTATATTATATTGCAATGTGTTTTTTTTTATATTAAAAAAACATTGACGTTTAATTTCTTACAAAATATAAGCAGCATTGCAACCTTGACCCGATTGTCATAATAATACTCATGATACTAATTGACCTCTAAAAATAAATTATTTAATCAAAAAATAATTTTGTAAAGATCTTTGTTATTTGATAAGTAGGACGCTGAAAAAAATAGTTATTAATCAGTACTGTTCGAAATTAACCCTTTTCATGACGATAATGAAGCATAGAGAAGGAAAAAAATTAGGCCAACGATGTTTTACATTTCGAAACGACTCTCAATAATGTTGACAAAAACAGAATAGGCACGTTTTTTAGCTCGTAACCGAAGCTCTAATAGCAAGATTCAAATTATATGTTAACCGTAATAGCAAAAAATACATTATCGTCGTAAAAAGTGACAATAATGTGGTGAAATTAATGAAAAAAACTCGTCTTCAAACTTGTAAAATATTATAATTTTCAAGTAGTTATTGGTAGTTGTTTTTTTTTTCTTTAAAATGTATTATATTAATGTCTTTAAGTGGTTCTTACTTAAATAGTACGAATGTGATAATTTTATGTTGTTTCCTTTCTATTAAATAATGCATTTCTGCTAAGGAAAGAGGAAATAATAAAAACATGCTCCATACAACTTTTTTCATCAATATCCTAGTAATATGGATCGCCCTGGGAAAGATGTTTCAGGTTCACTGTCATTTAAACTACTTACTCCCAACATAAGCATTTGGCTTAGTTTACTAACGGAGCTTTTATTATTTCTAACACTATTCTAGGCACATAATACCTCTGTAGTATGTTCAAATAACACATTCAATCTTAAAAAAAATACACATAAAGCAGTGGTAGCCGAATAAAGCAGTGGTCGAACGCACGCTTTGTAAATCAAAGTGTGCAGGTTCAATCCCTGGCTCGGACCTCTGGGATTTATGTGCGAATCTCATTTTCATCCGAGATTATCACTTGCTATGAAACGGTGAAGGAAAACATCGTGAGGAAACCTGCACGTCTGAGGGAACTTGACAAGATCTCGATAGATGTGTGAAGTCTGCCAACCCGCACTAGGCCAGCGTGGTGGACTATGGCCTGAAATCCCCCTCGCATTGAGTGGAGGCCCCTGCCCAGTAGTAAGACGTTAAAAGGGCTGTAGTAGTAGTAGTAGTAAAAAAAAAACTTTAAACTGTCACCCAGATGACTCAGACTAATTTTATACGTTTAACAAACGTAATATTTTTTAATGATTTTGGTAATATTTTTTTCATTTCCTCTTTTTGACCTATACACAGACCTTTTTTACCTATACACGATGTATTAGTCTGTATTGGTCGAGCAGTTTTTGACTTGAGGGAGATTTACGAACATAAATTCTATTTATGTATACCTATTTAATTAGATTAATAAAAATTATTTATCATAACCTCAGTGAGGGACCACCATAACTGCTTTAAACATACAAGCTTCCAAGTAACCCTGGAGAAGTCAACTACTTTAGCTACACAGCGTCGATAAGAAAAACGGTTCGCGTGCACTCATGTCATTATACTATTGTCATAAGGGCTAATAGCCCCACAAGAATCATACAATACGATAATAAAATGGACCTTTAAGTCTTTAAATTGTCATTATGTCTGTACAGTTTTTTATGACTGCGAGCTAATCAATGTCATATTAAGAATTTTCTAAGTCGTTTGTGAATGCCTAACAAGGCTATTATGGTCATTTTGTAATTGCTACCAATTGTTTACTTATGTATATAAGGTTATTTGTTGGTTTTACGTAAATTGGATGGTTATGTTCGACTGATTTGTTAACATGTACATGTCAAGTTATTTACATTCTGCATCCACCAGAGCGAGCGAATTAAGCAGCCTTTTATTTTTTGAAAACGTACTCTGTGTCAATGTACATTAAGGCTGAATTTCTGCGGTAAAAGACACGTGCCATCGACATTTCGTTGAATAATGTGTTTTTATACAGTTGTCCGCCAACCCGCACTGGGTCTGCCAACCCGCACTGGGCCAGCGTGGTGGACTATGGCCTGAATCCCCCTCGCATAGAGGGGAGGCCCGTGTCCAGCAGTGGGACGTTAAAAGGGCTGTAGTATACAGTTGTAAATACAGTTAGTTTTTGTCTTGGCAAAGATAGGGTTGCGACAGGACTTGTCTTAATGTGATTTCTAAACTGTTTTTATACACAGATAATTACATAGTCCAAAGTATGTAAATTTATGTGGCAATTAATTTTATATTTCAACTTAACTAATCCCAATTTTTTTTTGTAAAAAAGAAATATTCTGTCTAACGTCTGACGATAAAGCATAATTCTAACTATCATAAAACCTAGGGAAACAGTTTCATAATAATTTTGCGTCAAAACTTCGTCAGAACTTTAACTATAGTTACATTTACTCGTACGCAATGACACTACACAAAGTTATTGAGCGATTCTCGCCAGTTGTATAGACAAAGATACAGGATCAAATTGTTATTATTAATATTCTTTTGTATAATTCGTATATTTTAAAAGTAGCTATCTGCTGTAATTTTGATTTACATAACCATGCTATTAACGAATTATAATAAAATAACACGAAAATTTAAAAGAAAATGTTATTTAAATAATATATTTTTAATAATAGAATAGGCAATACAAATTACAAACCAGCCAAGTGCGAGTCGGACTCGCGCCCAAAGGGTTCCGTACCATTATCTGTAAAAACGGCAAAAAAATCACGTTTGTTGTATGGGAGCCCCCTTAAATATTTATTTTATTCTGTATTTTAGTCATTGTTGTTATAGTGGCAACAGAAATACATAATCTGTGAAAATTCCAAATCTCTAGCTATCACGGTTCATGGGATACAGCCTGGTGACAGACGGATGGACGGACGGACGGACAGCGAAGTCTCAGTAATAGGGTTCCCGTTTTACCCTTTGGGTACGGAACCCTAAAAATAGAGTTCAAAATAATCTTTCTTTATCCAATTTATACTCTCAGGTTCACTGTTATTTTTGCAATATAATGATAATAAAAATGTCTTCCACCTCCTCGACTATACGCCATACTAGCGACAGCGTGATCATTACAGGCTCGTATATAGCAAAGAAAGAGCCTATTCGGCATTTTTTATTGTATAATACCGTCAACTTTTAATTCGCCCATGTTTTCGATGCGTGATTAGGTATCGTTAACATTTTCAACTTTTTTTTGTGAGGGCGTAGGTTCGTGTCTCTTACTTAATGTTAGCTATTAGATATGCCGCGGACATAGGTCGTGTGACACGGTATTTATACTTAATAGGTCTTTATTATGGAGAAATGCAAATAAAAGGGTCACAGTTATGAGTGTGTAGACAACTTTGATTTATTTGCGACATAATATAAATACAAATTATTTTCAGGTTAAAAGTCAATATCCTAGACGTTGGAAGGGTCTCGTAACCGCGAGGTTCTGCCTTCGGTTCGCATCATGGCTTTGTTTTTTAGCTAAAGGGACTAATGGAACTACTAGTTAAGCTCACATTAGTTATCCAAAAAAAGTGTTGTACTTATATTTATTTTTTTATAAATACGGTCTCATTTTTTTCACGCGAAATTTTAATACAGACAAGGAATTAAATATTATGGTAAGTAAACACACATATCATCACGTCTGTATTCTCCGAAGGGATAGGCGCACTGTAGTAAGTAAATCATTATTTATAATACCCGATGATGATAGAGTAAAAATGTAGTTTCGTTTCAGGCAATAAATCTTAGTAGATAAACTATAGTTATTTGATAAGAATAAAAGACAAATTTATAGCCATATCTTAAATAGGGGCATAGTCAAAGAGCTCTGAACTATCAGAGTTTCGTGCATTCTCAAGAAATGATTTAGCAGGCGATATGATTATCAAAGCCAATCTCAACATGCCTATTCTATGCCTTGTTTCCCGAACAAACATACGGAAATATGTATTAAGAAGTGAGTTCGCAATTTCATTGTGTGCCGATGAATTATGACGTATGCGAATCGACATTTGCAGGCCGTTTAACTGATACCAAGGAAATTGCGGACGATTTCGCATAATAGGCTTTTAAGGTAACGTGATTGTGTATGAGTTCTGTGTAAAATTATTATGTAATAGGTATGTTAGTAGTAACAATAAATGAAATTAATTCCAAAGACAGATAGTTAACTACATTTCTGGAAGTTTATTCATGTCTCATCTTGGTATAGAGTATTTAGTGCCGATGCATCTCACCATTTAACATACTAAGGATACCGAAACAAACTCAGTGTCATGTAATTTATAGCAACAACAAATTTGATAAGGAACTTCATTTCCCCTATTGTTTATATTAAAATATTAATATCTCATTTTTATTCTACAAATTTAATTAGCGTAATAATAATTAGCGTCAGGAATCTCGTGAAAGCAGAGAAAGATAAAGAAAGCAAGTATCTTGATCTGGCTCACGAGGTTGTCGACATGTGGGACATTGATGCGGCAATCATTGTACCGATAGTCGTTTCCGCCCATGGCTTATTAGCCAAGAGCCTCGACAAACACCTAAAGAGGCTCGCGTTAGGCAGCTGGATCAAGGGACAGATTCAGAAGGCAGTACTTCTGGAGACGGCGCGCATTGTGAGGAAGTTCCTCTCTCTGGAGCCCTTACCACTGGTAACTAGGACCCTGTTCCAGATGCCGGTGGGGAACTGATTTTTATATTTTTAAATGTATTTTTTATATATATATTTAAAAATGTAATTTATAAGAAAGATAAGAAATAAAGGAGATAATAATTAGCGCCACACAAAAAAGTCTCAATGTAGGCGTTTTAAATTGCAAATTTGTACTTTGCCAGTAGTTTTATCAACTATATTATGAAGACCTAATAGATATTCATGGCGTTTTCAACTATGTTTGTGTAATAAAGTATTCAGATTCATTATTTCGAGCTGTACGCCAAGAAAATGGCGGACAATTCCGCATAATGGGCATTCAGGTTAACATAACGTGATCTTATATACTGAGGGCATACATTTTACCAAATAATTGCATTGTACACGTTATAGAAAAACGTCGAGGACGTCGAACATCGAGGAAACGTTATAGATCACTAGCGTCTTCGAGACTTCGTCCGCGTAGATTAGATTTTTTTAACCTATCTATACAAATAAATAAAATTGGAGTGTCTGTTTGTAATATCAAAATAACACTTTTTTATAAAATGCGTATAAAAGTATATACGATACCTATAACGAAAAAGCAATTTTATTTTTTTTGTCTGTCTGTCTGTTTGTTTGGGGTAAACTTCTAAACGGCTGAACCGATTTCAATGGGACTTTCACTGACAGATAGCTGACGTTCCAAGGCGTAACTTAGGCTACTTTAATTTTAGAAAAAGCATTAGGGTTCCGCGGGAAAAACATAACACCCATATTTCCGGGTAATCTCCCTAAAGTCCACGCGGGCGAAGTCGCGGGCACAGCTAGTGTCGTTATAAATTAAAGCCTATATGTCATTCTATACTGTAAAGTTTTCATAAAAATCTGTTCAGTAGTTTTTGTGTGAAAGAGTAAGAAACATCCATCCATCCTCACAAACTTTCACATTTATAATATTAAGATGTGTTCGTATAGACATGAATATGTATGGTTGCTAGTTAAAACTATAAAGCCCTGCAGCCACAGGCGCGGCTAAACGCGCACGATCAATTTATAGCCAATATGAAGGGTACAGGCAAATAACAGAGAATGTCACATTTTTTTTTTCATATTTTGTGTAAGGTATTTTGAATTCTAATCATTAGAATTAAAAAAAGTTAATAGATGGCGCCAAAATGTAGTTTTGTTTATGGCCAAACTATTAGAATTGTTAGAATAGTTGGACATTCAAATTGTTTTTCTCAAAATTTATTAATTACGACATTCCCTGTTATTGTACCCTTAGCCTGTACCCTGTGGCCACTTGGCCTTGGCCTGTACCCTTCATATCAAAACTGTACTCTACCAAAAATGTACCTAGTCGATTACGACGCGTGGTAGCGTAATTTTTACTCGACTACTTCGAAGTCAAAAGGAAGGGATATAATTTTAGCAGTCTATGTAGGTATTGCATCACCATAGCACCTAAACTATTAATCCGATTTTGATTAATAAGGTGTCAATCGATTAATTCGAACATAGACTACATTATAACCGACTTCATTCTGTAGTCGCGTCACTGTTTTTTATTTTATTTTTCTGGTTACCACATAAATCTGTATGTATATTTGCAGACCTAAGTGGTTGAAATTAATTTCGACTTGATACCATTACGCGTTCCTGAAAAAAGGTGACGACGAAGTGATCCCATAAGACTTTTTACGGATTTTATTGCGTTTATTTACTATTTTATTTTCCCGACGTTTCGGCTGCTTTACAGCAACCGTGGTCACGGGGGGACTGAGGTGTTAGACGTCCTGATGTCATAGTTAATATATTTAGTTGTTGTTTGCGGTCCGATCCACGCAGAAAGTGCTCACAGTGTCTTGAGCTCTTGCAATGGTACGCTTGGTTTTGGATTTAATCATATTAATTACTGGATCCCAAGTTTCATTCCAAGTTTCAATCCCGCGTAAATATAAGAAAACAATATGATCCCATAAGGTTATCTTTTTCCATTTGAGTTACGGAACCTTCAAAATTAAAGTAATATTTAAAACATTACTGCTAAGGTTTGTAGTAAGGGAGCAGCCACCCGTAGTATTGTAGCACAAGTTTCGACAATCTCAGTAACGACCTATTCAGAACTTATTCATATTTAACCAACCGCAACCCCTAATAAAATCGCAGCCGACGTGAAGTAGTCCACAAACCGCCTAGCTGTGTATGCAAATTGATTTTACATTCAAATGATAATTTGACACAACTTCTAAATTCTAAGCCTCAGTGCCTTTTATCCTGTAAATGTTGAATTGTACAGAGCCACTTATTGGCTGTAAAGCTTGTGTTTGCAACTGTGTCTTACGGATAAATTGGTTTTTAAATAGCTTGTGAGATAGATAGTACTATAAGTTCTATTTCGTGTAGGCCTCTTATAAACTTGACCTTTTTCTGTTTTGTTCTTGTGTTTTACAAATTCAATTGAGAAAACACGTCAAGAATCTCCAAGTTCTTGTCTTTTATACTTATTTTTTTATCGCCAATTAATGATTACACTAATACGAATTTATATTATTTAAAACTTATTTGAAAGTTCGTTAAGAAATGAGCTCTTTTTATAAAGTTATAGAGTTCGTTTTGGAAAAAAAAATAACGCTCCTATAGACCCGAAGCTTAAATGTCAATTTTCCGGCCAGTCTAGATTTGCACAGAGTTTTTTTTTAATTCTCATATTATTTTAATGCCAGTAACTTTCCACTTTCTAGCATTGCTTATGAGTGTTATTCAAATTAGGACTTACGCGCATACCCACTACGGTCATAAATCGCTTAAAGTCTCTCCTTTTACACTTACTTATTACATACAACTTTGATTATTATTGTGTTAGATAAGACATACGGTGGTGGACTACGAATGCGTTGCTTATTATAATTGATAGATATTTAACCGTACCGATTGCGCTATCAATTTGCATAATATTTATAGCGCAAAGGTTTTAGATAGAAGTGCTAACATTTATAATTACGGTGCCTAATGAGGCTGTATTCGCACGACAAAGCCGGCTGCCCGATAATGCTTATGAAAAGTGTTCACACGAGCTGTCGGGTTGCAGTACCTGTACGGTATCCCAAGTACAAGAGTGGTTTCGTTTTGGATGGTACGATTTTTTTTTTATGTATAAATTCTTTCATAATAATCATACTGGGACGTCGACCCCGCGCATCAATTTTTTTGCCATACCAAAACAAACTGTATTGACTCCTGGAAAAAGTTCATTCTTCATTGAAATGACACTGACAGTACGTGCAAATTTTAACCAGTGGGGGCGTGGCACATAAATCCAACCAGTATTCATGTTGACACAGAGTTCGTTTTGGATTCGGCAAAAATTTTGACGTGTGACTGTTGATGCCCCAGTGTGTTTAATTATCGGGTCGCCGGCTCTACCGTGTGATTACTGCCTAAGTCGGAGGTATAATTTCTGAGCGCGAAACGTGCCTTCTTATCTGGGTGTTACGACGGTTTGTAAGCAAATAATCTTAATGCTTTAAGTGTTGGACAGGCTAGCATAGTATGGTACTTAAATCAAATGAGAATTCTATTTAAAATTTTACAATAACATTAAATTTAATATGAGTAGATATGACATTGGTGTTATTGGATAGATGTACCAAGATTTGATCAGGCTTCATAACACGTTCACTGCGTAATGGATGAGGATCATGAGATTATATTGACTCGTAAAGGATCTAGCTTAGTTAGCGTTACACACTGGATGAAAGTTCTTTATGAGCCAATATGACCTCACAACGCAGAAAACGTGCTAAATGTTTACCTATAGTAGAAACCTAGAATAGGCGCGTTCTGACGGAGTGAGCGCTTTTTATTATTAAAAATAAAAATTTCGTGCAGCCGCAAAGGATTGGTAGCCTCGCAAGCACGTAGGACATTTAGTTGAAAAATGAGATTTTTCTACAAGTCTGTTTTGGTAAGGGCAATATTTTGACGCCTAGAGCCTAGAACGTCATTTTGAGTAACATTGAGCCTACCTACATATTCAGTCAAAGATCAGAATAGTATCTACCTACCTATCATTGACCGGTTCTATCAACCACTAGGTTAACAAGTTACAAAACAGTTACAAAGCGTTCTAAATTACATGTGATTTAACTAAAATGTCACTACAAATCTAAAAAGGACCTAACTCGCCTCGACCGAGTATATGTATCAGTAAAATTGGAATCACCCGTATTCTGATTGCTACTTAAAAATGGAATGTCGAATCGAAATCAAATTGAAACTGTATATATTGGCGAAATGTCGTTTGGAGGCGGCACGCCATGCGCGGGATATATTTATACAAATACGATTCTATTATTAAATTCAATGGTTACGATATGATACGTGGCGCCATCTATTGGGGATAGCGTAATAGTTATTTTGACAGTAGATGGCGGTTGTGTCAGCACTTAGGAAGCTAGCTCGCGGTGGTATTGTATACAACATATAATATTTAAAATTGTGCTAAGTAGCTAAATTTTAAGATGTGGATGTACAATTGTTACTTAAAATTTAAAGGCCAAAGTTTTTTGCCTATACCAAAACGTACTCTGTGTCAATATAAATAAAGATTAAATTTCTGTGGTAAAAACCACGCAACTATGCTGCATAATTCCTTAAAACATTATGTATACCTTGAAGTAAGTTTTTCTGGTAAGAAGCTAGATTTTTAAAATACCTAACAAAATGTAATTTTCAATTAACGAATGATCATAACATTATTTCAAAAACAGGTACAGTCGTACTCAATATTCATGCACATCGCAGTAAGTCGTCGGCACATCGTCCGTAGACCTCTGGAATTACCTCGTCGATTGGCTTCGAAATATGAATGGTAAATTGGATGGCACCGTGGCCCCCACATGCGCTTTATGCCTCTATGTACTGAACAATGCTTAAGAATATCCCATGAATGCAAAATAAGCTTCGAACCTCGCAAACGTATTGGCTTTGTTCGTGTTTTCAATGATTATGACATACTTTTCATTGAGTTTGATACATCATTAAATAATTCATATTCCGACTGTACTTCATATTTTTTATTGGGTATTTTATATTAAACTAGCTGTGCCCGCGGTTTCACCCGCCTTAATAGTTACTTTGGCGTAGAGTGATGTTATAAAGTCTATGATTATATAAGTCTATAATACCCGATTTATGTTCGGGAATTTTCCCGTTTTTGCCATATTATTCGTTGCTGCTCCGCTCCTATTGGTCGTAGCTTGATGATATATAGCTTATAACCTTCCTCTATAAATGAACTATTTAACACAAAAATAATTATTCAATTCGGACCAGTAGTTCCTGAGATTAGGGCGTTCAACCAAACAAACAAACTCTTTAGCTTTATAATATTAGTATAGATAAGAATTCTAATTTACCTGAAGAAAATAAGTTTTACCCCTAGATAGTCCTATCTGTTTTTCAAATAAATAACACGATCATATTTTACGTAGTTCTAAAGATTCATATCACACCTATAATTTTTCTTTGCCCCAATTCACGAAACTTACACAAATATTCTCTCCAAACAAGTGCCTTCAGAATGCAATAAAGCACCAATAAAAACATTACAAAAGCAGTTATCAAAGTATAATAATAATTACGAGTGGAAAAGTGACGTGAACGCTACACGAATAGCAACAACACGAGGACGGAACGCGTCCGCGCGGCGAAACAAGCTAACTTTTAAAACGTTATATGGCGGCAATAAAACGTTCGCTCCCGTACGACTACAATACTTGCAGAAATATTTTTGAATACGGAATTAGGTTTGCCAAAAGCGCGGGGAGCAGATAAGGCCGAAAAAAAAAACAAATTTGTAACGGGTAAAGTTTTTGGAGGCCGAATGTGTCCCTCGGGTGCTGAATCTTCGTCGGCGTGGCTCGTAAAACGTGGGACGTGGGCAAGCGGGCAAATTTGTCCTGAGAGCGACCTATGACGTTTTGATGGAACGCTCCCCGTCTGATTTCCCACACCCTAGATTCATATTCATAACGATACCTCCGCAGCCGTGACACATTTGACCCGATATCCATTCAGGTCAACTCGAAGACGTGCCGCGAAATTGATTCATTAATATTACAATCCAGAAACGAAATCTTATAAAAAACTATCATTATAACCGAAAAAATAATTCCAACTTGTAGAGACCCTCGCAGGATGATCGCGTCTTCAAAAGAATGGCACCCGTGTCTAAGCTATCTTGTAGGAATTTTAAATTGGACGAATCGCTCAAATGTAAATGGTTTTCCTTTATACCCCATCCTCTCGGGCTGCCCACCCCCGTCTATTGCGCGCCTAGAGGCGACTGGCATACCAACGCGCGCACACACGTGGGCGAAAGCCTACGTCGTACATCACCATTGGATCTAGATCCCCTTGTTTGCATAAGTCATCCGCGCTCTCGTCTCATTTGCATACGGACGGGGGGGCGGAGAAGTTCAACTTAGATTGGTATCGTTAAGCTGACACTACCACATGCAAGGCTCACACACGCTCACATCTCATCTCGACGTACAACTAGGAGTAATGCGAGTGTGAATACGTAAATACGAGTCGGAATCGCGAGTTCAAAAACGCGAAACGCAATATGTCTTCATAGTAAAGAGGTGTAGGGAATCTTTTAAGGGACTCCAACAATAGGGCGGGAGACGCTATCGGAAAAGGAAATCTCGTGTTTTGATGTGCTTGCTCTGTAAATTTGCGGAATATTATTTAAAATATAATAACTGTAAAACACGTAGGTATATACGTGCTGCTTTTTGCTTACTTCCATTGAAGTCTTTAGGTACATTAATTCAAGGTAATTAATAAAGGTACATACATCAATTCCAATATAATGTCTATGTTTCTTCTATTACGGTATTTGCTTTATTATCAGACTCTGTTAGCGCGTAGCGTAGTCCGCTCGAGTCACTGCACTTCGTGGTTGAGGGTTGCATTCCAATTCGAGGCAATATTTTGAAATTGCATTTACATAAATTATCCTGGCATGAAATCATCTCGGACAATAAAACTTATGTCTCAAATTTTACTATTAAATTGTTACAGGTATTATTATCATACGTACAGGGATTTCCTACTAAGAGATTTAGCTACTTAATAAGTGACGAAGTAGTTTCCAATGTCTTAATAACATAAGCACTTAGCATCGTATAAAAGTAGTAACCTGTTTAATGTGTGGGATCGGTGAACTAATTAATTAGATGTGCCATCGCATTATCGTTATCCACCCCAATGGATAAGAAACCAATACAGCGATTGGTTTCTTTTAAAGTAGGTGCAGTCACCTCATACCTAACTTCTTGAAAATCTTCGTAATAGAATTGGAAAAAAGAATTAAAAAATATATACGGGTCGAATTAAGAACCTCCGTCTTTTTGAAGTCGGTTAAAAATCCGCTGAATTTCTTGCTGGACCATCACAGTCGCGCGTGCCATACAATATGTAAAAATACAATTTTTAAATAACCTCATAAGACTAAACAGGATAAATAATTTGATTTCGAATTAAAAAATAGCAGCCCCCATAAAAAAATTACTGCCATCCCGATTATATTTTTAGTATTTACATACCTAAATCTTACAAAAAAAATCTTTTCGCCACTTAACTACCTACTCACATAGTAAAAATCACAATCAGATCTATAAGTAGGTTCAAGTACAATAACTACAGCCCTTTTAACGTCCCACTGCTGGGCACGGGCCGCCCCTCAATGCGAGGGGGATTCAGGCCATAGTCCACCACGCTGGCCCAGTGTGGGTTGGCAGACTTCACACATCGAGAACTAGTCAAGTTCCCTCAAACGTGCAGGTTTCCTCACGATGTTTTCCTTCACCGTTTCGTAGCAAGTGGTAATCTCGGATGTAAATGAGATTCGCACATGAAACCCAGAGGTGCGAGCCGGGGTTTGAACCTGCACACTTTGATTTGCAAGGCGTGCGTTCGACCACTCGGCTACTACTGCTTTAAAGTACAATACACTATTTATTTTGTTATGTACAATTTGAAACATTTTCATAGGAAAATGAAAATGTTTAAAATTGTACTGTTTGAAAATGTTTAAATAATAGTATTTCTTAGTTTTTTAATAAATTACCTCCTTATTTCATTATTATTAAACCACTCTTATAGTATGACGTTATGTTTCTGTTAATTTTCGTTATTAATAAGTATTATATACATATTAAATCCTATTTAGCTAGGGACCTAGATTCCTAAACAAAGTTGAAATATTTGTTAATGTTGATAAAACCAGAAATCTACTCTAAAATGTCAATATTTTATTAATTAAGTTCTTATCCGTTGTTAGAATAACGAAATCATTATTTTTTTGTTGTGTTTCTATGACACTTTGTGAAAAGAAATAAAATCTATCTATACAAATAAATAAAATTGGAGTGTCTGTTTGTAATTTCAAAATAACACTTTTTTACCAACTGCGTATAAAGTACCTATAACGAAAACGCAATTTTAATTTTTTTTGTCTGTCTGTCTGTCTGTTTGTTTGGGGTAAACTTCTAAACGGCTGAACCGATTTCAATGGGACTTTCACTGACAGATAGCGGACGTTCCAAGGCGTAACTTAGGCTGCTTTAATTTTAGAAAAAGCATTAGGGTTCCGCGGGAAAAACATAATACCCATATTTCCGGGTAATCTCCTTAAAGTCCACGCGGGCGAAGTCGCGGGGCACAGCTAGTAACACAATAAAACTTGATAAGGCGCCCAATTTTTGTTTTTATCTACTAATGCGACGACATTTTATAAGATATATTATAATTTATAGCATAACTAACTGCATTATTGTGTTAAAAAGTAATTTATGTGTTCACGATTTTATACTATGAACTAATTTGACTATACTTGCGACTATGGCTTGAGAATTTATATTGTCGCAAACAATCATATCACAAATAATAATTTCCTTTTGTACATTTTATATATTCTTAAAAAAAATACACACAAGTTGCTGAACATGAAATAAAATAATAAAAGTAACGTCAAACATGATTATAAAACAACTATTTTCGCTATTCACCGCTAGATGGCGTTACGGGTTTTCTCAAACCGGGACTGTTACACTAAACCTTTTTAATTTCCTAAACAACTCAAACACTTTTCTCGTTATGTCCACGTACTTATAAATAGAAAAAAAAAATTCTTTTCCGCTCCCGAAGTCGGGAAACTCGTCGGTTATAATGAACAAAGTTGTGCCTCGTATTTCCATTTGAAACTTTTGCTCATTGATTTTTAACTTTTTCATAATTATGATTTTTGAATAATGTGTTCGTTTGAACATAGATCATTAGCTACTACCCGCGACTTCGTCCGCGCAGACTGCGATTTTTCAATTTAGTTATAAATTATAGTCTATACCTATGTTATTCAGCATTTGTAGCATGAGCGCTCGAGCGCCAAGACTAGCCGTATGTCACAGTATATCTTGATTTTGTCTCTTTATCTCGTATGAAATTAGACAGAGAGCAAACGAGTTAAGTCGTGACAAAGGTCTTGTCTTGACATGCGTGCTAACACGTCTGATGTACAAACAAAAATATTCTAAAGTTTCATCAAAATCCATTCAGTAGGTTTTTCTTGAAAGAGTCGGTATACATCCATCCATCCTCACAAACTTTCAGATTTATAATATTAATAGGATATACGTATTTCCTGTTTATTATACCTGAAATACAAACTATATGTACCTATATATTATACGATACAAAAGTCATTTACTTTATATATTCATTCAATTATAGGTACCTAGTTTTCACATTCAATAAGATTCCACCAAATAAATAGAGACAATAATATGAGTAATATACCGAACTGACTCGAGAAAATCCTCCAGTTTTCCTTAGTTCTAAGAGGAAACGGTGGGAGCCCATTAATTTAATTTTATGGTTCTTGTGTGTGGCATATGACAATTTTCTAAGATTTGTGGCCCTCTCTAACGAACGCCGTGGGTTAATAAGAGGTGGGGAGTATTAGCCGGTTGTTTTAAGTTTGTGTCACCATTTGGTGTAGCCATGTGGTGTAGACACCAGCAGTGGTAGCCGAGTGGTCGAACGCACGCCTTGCAATCAAAGTGTGCAGGTTCAAACCCCGGCTCGCACCTCTGGGATTTATGTGCGAATCTCATTTTCACCCGAGATTATCACTTGCTATGTAACGGTGAAGGAAAACATCGTGAGTAAACCTGCACGTCTGAGGGAACTTGACTAGTTCTCGATAGATGTGTGGAGTCTGCCAACCCGCACCGGGCCAGCGTGGTGGACTATGGCCTGAATCCCCCTCGCATTGAGGGGAGGCCCGTTCCCAGCAGTGGGAAGTAGTAGTAGCACTCATTTGGTGATATTTTCGATGATATTGTCTTTTACTGTTTAGCTACGTACCCACTCTCTACTTTTTTATATTCTTTTCTATAGAGTTACTCTTTATTATACGCCAAACAATGAGATAAAAAAATTGAAACAAACAAAAATATAACACTATTAGTTCAAAAAATACAGTAGCTATGTATAATTAGGCGGTCCTATCGCTAAAAACAGATTTCTTCCAGGCAATCAGTTTTATAGAGGAATGAAGTTACCACTAGCTGGGCACGAAACTTTGAGCGCTCGGAATTAAGAACCCTAATTATTTTCCCATAATTAAAGTAGCTAAGTTACTCCTTATAACATCAGCTATCTGCCATTGAAAGTCCCGCCAAAATAAGTTCAGCCATATAAGAGATACCCAGAACAAATTTAGTAAGGTACCATATCTATAAACATTCCGTATATTCTTACATATACTATAATAGCAAAATGAATTTTAACACAGCAGAAAAAAACGTACGAGTCGAATTGATAACCTCCTTTTTTTCAAGTCGGTTAACAACGTAATATGAAAAATAATATCAATCAACTTCAGGACGTTTCGATTAAAATGCCAATAGATGGCGCTAGTAGCTTTTCGCATACGATATAACCAATTTAGTTTTATAAATAAAAATAGTTTGTAGAGGGATACAAATGTTCATACATTCTGTAAATTTAAAGGTATATAAAGGTTAGGTACATTATTTTATTTAGTTCCGCAGTTTCACTAGATTTTTTTTTTTTTATTAAAAGCCTCTCGCACACTGTACCTATCAAACTCTACTTATTCTTCTTTTTTTACGAAATGAGTGAAATAATGATATTTTAATGGAGTAAGATGAGGAATGGCTCCACCTGCGTTAAGCGGGTATTTCAGCCAGTGTCAAGTAATTAATAGCAAGGGCAAATTCAATAAATACACATCTATACAAATAAATAAAATTGAAGTGTATTTTTGTAATATCAAAATAGCACCTTTTTACGAATTGCATATGAAAGTATACACGATACCTATAACGAAAATGCAATTTTAAAAATTTTTGTCTGTCTGTCTGTTTGTTAGAGGTAAACTTCCAAACGGCTGAACAGATTTCGACGGGACTTTCACTGGAAGATAGCTAATATTCCAAGGCGTAACTTAGGCTACTTTAATTTTAGAAAAAAGCATTAGGGTTCCGCGGGAAATACATAATATCCATATTTCCGTGTAATCTCCCTGAAGTCCACGTGGGCGAAGTCGCGGGCACAGCTAGTTATAAATAAAAATGGATGATGACAGTGATAAAGATGGCGGATGAATCTTCAAACTCTATTGACTCGTCGAAAAAGTTCATTCTTCGAATAAATAATGACACTGACAGCGCGAGCGGAATATGACGAGTGGTAGCGCGGCTTTTACCACAGAAACTCAATCTTTATGTATGTTGACACAGAGTTCTATCTTTTTTTACAAGCTTTATATTAGCTTGCAACGTATGTATGTCCGGATGGAATCTTGCAACTGAATTTTAAATCCGTTATCTTTAACCGATTGAGCTTAAATTTGGTAAATGCACTTATATTGGATGACAATGCATGCTTAGCTATGTCACGTCATTCTAATTCCAATATGGTGGATCATCCAAGATGGCGGAATAGTTATTTTTTCAGCACATGAAAGTGCTTGCTGAGGAGAACACGAAAACTAAGGGCAATTAAAAAAAAGCTTGATTTAAAAAGTTTGTTCTAACATTAATTTATTATTTTTGGTATAAAATGTCAGTTGTTTTTTATTTATTTACAGGCACCACAAGTTTTTGTATGGGAAATAATTATTACGCGCGAGCATCGGCGTCCCACTGTGGAAGAGACTTTATTCTTTCAACGTAAGTTATTTTTTAATGTATAACCGACAAGTCTCTACTAGAAAACCGACAATATTGGTGTAGTCTGCGTGCTCACTAATAACAATACTTCACTAGAACGAGACAGAAGTTAAAGCCGTCCCTTTCACACCTCTTGTTTCTCTCGATACCCATTTATCACTATTTGAATAAATTCAATATGTACATTAAATTGCTTGTAATTAATGGTTTTATTCGTTTAGCACTTTAAGGGCGAGGTGTCCAAACATTTGGCGTCCTTATTTTTACAAAGGGAACGAAAGGGAAGGACGATGTGTTAAGAACACCCGCTGGTAGAGATCATTAATATTGATTTGTGGTCAATCAAAGCTCTAGAGGATTTCACTTTTAATGTTATTATTTTTTACTCTATAAACCAAGGTTGGTATAAATTAAGTATTCTGTGAACCGAGTCCCGTGGTCTTTTTACAGACAAGTTAAATTAAATATTGTATACATAACATCACGCCTGTATTCCCCAAAGGCGTAGGTAGAGGTGCAATGCAGTGCGCTCACACTTCGCCTATGTATTTTGGTCTTAATCTAATGGGGCGTGAGTCTATTGCCATTAAGCCGGGCACATTCTTCCACAATACGAGGGAGATTTTGGGCCATAGTCCACCACGCTGGCCCAGTGCGGATTGGTGAACTTCACACGCCTTTCTATAGACGTGCTGGTTTCCTTATGATGTTTTCCTTCACCGTTCAGCATGTGGTCATCATTATTGAAAATGACATTCGCACATGAAAATCTCAGAGATGCAGGCCTGGAATTTGAACTTGCACCTATTACGTTCAGGCCTTCTACCGACGAGGCTAAATATTAGCAATGTTGACCCCTCAGAGGCTCAAAGCTATTTAGTAATGTTACAAATACTGAGCAGAGTAAAGAAAACACAAATCAATAATATTAAGCGTAGAGTTCCTATATCTGTTTAAATAACAAAGCGTAATAATTCCACTCGACAAATAAAAGAGATTTGTCGCATTAGTGCTGTCCAATCAATGCGGGATATCAAACATTTAGCGACACGGCTTGGTCTTGTGGTTTGAACGTAGCCAGGTCTCACTGCATCGACTGGTTGCGGGTTCGATTCCCATCAGCGCCGAATTTTGGAAATTACCTTTTTGGGAAATGGCCTTTGTCTGAATGCGACTGGGATCGCCTCCAGTCTTTTGTATGGTACCCATAGTACAAGGGTTACTAAGTTTGGGAGCATACGATGAATATGTGTTTTTAATTTGATTGAAATTTAAACATGATTTGCAATATTCTTACAACGCCAATATTGAAAAGTCTGATTTAATAGGCTTAATTTTATTTACATTAAAAACAAAATATTTGCATTGTCAAAATTTTTTTTTTCTTTGCAATTTTATATATTTTGTTTTGTGAATATTAGTTACCATCCCTCATAGATGTCGTTTACACTGTTAAATAGGATGCTGGGTGTGTCGTAATACTTGTGACCAGTACTCAAACGTCTGTATCTCAGAAACTATGATAGTTAGGTATACTTTGCCTTCACTAAATATTATTTCGGACTTCTGATACACGATTCATATTTGAAAATAATCTTAAATATTAATAGAGTGATGATTGTTATGGAATAATTTAAGTCAAATATCAATAGTCCAGAGTGATAGGGGTAATTATTAGAATTACCGCGGGACGTGTATCCGGGGTATCTCTGAATATCCCGGGATATCCCGACATTTTCGAGCTGTGTTCCCATCACTAGTACAGTCACACACACCGGTGAGCGATGATCGTCGGCGGGCAGTCATTAACAATGCACCGTCTTATCTAACTGGGAATAATTAATGAAAGTGCGCGTGCGCCGCGCTGTGAACCGCGCGAGACTTACGCCTTGCATCCACTGGGACGAGTGAACTATTTACACTTTTTTTTAAATATTTATTTTTCCGTCTTAAAACTCAGAAATATACGCATCAAAATTCACGCGAGTCATTCACGACATATCGTTAAAAAAAAGCTTCTTTTTTCTTTCTTTTTCTTTCTTTAATTTCTGAACTTTTGCTACGCCTCAATACAGTTCGTTTCAGAATTCATGCACCCAGTGCGCCCCAGGCCTTTAGTATTTAGGTATCTAATTAAATTAAACCTAATCAACGATTGACTCATAATGGCGTTCCAGTACAGTGCGATTTACCAGGAATTTTCTCCCTCGCACCACCAAACTGTGGAATGAACTTCCTGCAGCAGTGTTCCCGGACCGATGCGACAAAGGTATCTTCAAGAAACGAGCCTACTCATTCCTTAAAGGCCGGCAACACACTTGCGATGCCCCTGGTGTTGCAGGTGTCCATGGGCGGCGTTGATCACTTTCCATCAGGTGAAACGTCTGCTCGTTTGCCTCCCTATCTCATAAAAAAAAAAAAAAGCACGCAGTTAAAAACTACTACTACTACTACAGCCCTTTTCAACGTCCCACTGCTGGGTACGGGCCTCCAAAAGCGAGGGGGATTCGGGCCATAGTCCACCACGGTGGCCCAGTGCGGGTTGGCAGACTTCACACATCTATGAAAAACTAGTCAAGTTCCCTCAGACGTGCAGGTTTCCTCACGATGTTTTCGTTCACCGTTTTATAGCAAGTGATAATCTCGGATGAACATGAGATTCGCACATAAACCCAGAGGTGGGAGCCGGGGTTTGAACATGGACATTTCGATTTGAAAGTGCCACTCGACCACTCGGCTATCACTGCTGATAATAATTAATTATATGTATTATATTAAATAATTGATTTAATAAACGATTAATTATTAATATTAATTACAGAGATCCCTCTACCATGCTCCTTGCCCTTTAAAACCATGAACTATGGGGTGTAAATAATTATTTGAAGATGAATAATAGATGGATATTGGAATTATGAGTTCGCACATTCCTTGACCTCAGTATTGGCATGTACCAGCTATTCTTAGTGTTTGCTTAGGCTGCATTCCCACGGTAAAGCCAGCTGCGCGATCATTACCGACTTTACTGGAATGGATGCGCAGTGAGAGAGTTACAGGAACTCATTTGAGGCAAGTTAGCTATTTGTCACGTTTTTCTCCTCCGTCCTACAAGATTTAAACTTGCACAAACGTACTTTGTATAGTTAAATAATTGTGTTATGAGTATGTATAGCCTCATTACCCTAATTGGACCCCAAGCAACGGCCACCGCAGCCGGGGCAGACCAAAACGACGATGACAAGACGATCTAGTCACCTTTGCGGGTAATACTTGGTCACAAACAGCACGAGAACGCAGTGTGTGGAGGATTAAAGGAGAGGCCTTTGCTCAGGAGTGGGACACAAAATAGGCTTTAAAAAAAAATGTTTATTAAGAACAACACAAAAATGTAAATCCATAGTGGAAAAAAGCAACCATGGAGTTTCTTGCCCGTTCTTGTCCATAGGAAATGCATTCCGAATGGATGGTAGAGATACTATTATTATTATTTATTGACGATTCATAAGTGCCAGTATTGGTTTACATGAATAAAAAAAATCTGATTCTGAGAACATTTTTTATAGCAGCGCTCACGAAATCTGTCAAATTATATGACCAAGTCAACTAACACTATCGTTGTTGATTGCGTCAAAAACCTAGCGTCAAATATTGTGCCAATACCAAAAAGAACTGTATTGACTCATATACAAAGTTCATTCCCCAATGACATGACATTGACAGCGCGAGCGAATAACGACGCGTGAGGGTGCTGCGTTTACCTACCACAGAGATTCAATGTTTATGTATAAATAAATATATACATACATCATCACGCCTGTATTCCCCGAAAAGGTAGGCAGAGGTGCACTGCAGTGCGCCCACACTTCGCCGATGTATTTATATGTCCCAATGTAATATAGGGCGAGCCTATTGCCATTATACCGGGCACAATCTTCCTCAATACGAGGGAGATTTGGGCCATAGTCCACCACGCTGGCTCAGTGGGGGTTGGTGAACTTCACACGCCTTTCTATAGACGTGCAGGTCTCTTCACGTTGTGTTTCGTCACCGTTCGCTAAGTGGTAATCATTGTTGAAAATGCCATTCGCACATGAAAATTATCTCAGAGGTCGCCCGGGATCGGGTCGGCCCGGGATTTGAACTTGCACACCTTACATTCAAGGCAGGCGTTCTTGCCCACTGTTTATATATAATGACACAAAGTTCATTTAGTTATTAACAAACATTTTGACGCTCCAGTATGTGCGAGGCTTAAACTGACAGGTCATGTGAACGCTGCCTTAGAAAATATTCTGCCAAACACCAAATTCCGTTTCACTCGTAATCATTGGGCAGCCGGCTTAACCGTGTGAATAAAGCCTTATTCACATTGATCGATGGTTCTCGTTTAGGTACGTACATTGAGTCTGAGCTGGAAGAATAGTCTGGATTTGTAGTACAACAAAATAAATAGACCTGTCGTTCTCCAATATGACATTCCGCATATGTTTTATATACATTATTACTATATGGTGAGTTGTTACATATCGCCATGACTGTATTCCCCGAAGGGGTAGTTAGAGATGCAATGCAGTGTACCAACACTTTGTCGATATATTTCGGTCCCAAAGTAATTGGAGATAATGGCAATAGGCTCGTCCCCTATTACATTGTGACCAAAATACATCTGCGAAGTGTGAGTGCACTCCATTGCACCTCTGACTGAATACAGTCGCGATAGTATTTATTTTCCAATAATGTATTAAAGGGGGAACCTATTGCCATTATACCGGGCTAGTTCCTCTTCAATACGAGGGAGATTTGGGCCATAGTTCATCACGCTGGCCCAGTGAGGGTTGGTAGAGTTGTCACATTTTTAATATTTAGTTTATTACACAATCAAACATAGCGGTGTACCAAGAATGGAGAGCAAATCCATCCAAACACTGGCCTGATTACCCATTACTTAACAATCTGAATGACTAATCCGCTTTACGCCCTGAACACACTGAGGCGAGCGAATTTAAAATGCTTAACTTTTTTGGATATGTACTTTGTGTTATGGACATAAATATTTAAACCGCCCGTCACAATTTTTGCCAATACTAAAACGAATTCTGTGATTATATACATAAAGATTAAAATTCTGTTGTAACAACCAGGCTCAAAATTCGCTCGCGCTGTCAATGTCAATTCATTGAAGAATGAACATTCTCCATGAGTAAATACAGTTCGTTTTAGTATTGGTAAAAAAATCGACGCGTCTTGTCGGACAAAAGCCATGCGACCACGCGACTGAATTTTCTCTTGTTTTGTTGGAAAATGTACTTCTTCTATTAGTTAATACAGTTCGTTTTGGTTTGGCCGAAAAATTTGTCGCACGATTTGAACGCGCCTATTTGCTCAAGCCACTGATCCCCGTCCTCTCGGTGGGTCCACTAATTCACAGTTTAAATCAATTAAACTGACATTCAAGCAGTTCCGTTGAACAATAGACGCAAATCAGGTTCCTTATCTTGAGATATAATTAATGGTGCTTAGAATATTACACAACTAAGTGTTTACCGTGACTCTAGCTGTGTGGCGCAGGAGTTCTTTATATTAACCATTTGAAACTTTCCTCACTTTTCTCTACGATTTATGCTTTAACAAAATTAATAACACTTATTTAACTGTATGCAGATGTATATTGCAGTACAATACCACAAAACTTGTACTTGACTTTCAAAGTAATGTCAAGTTACTTTACATACTGCTTCTTTATATTATTTATTTATTAAATTACAATGTAGCTAACAGTTCGAAACCTTACACACTAACATTTTAGTATTGCTTTTATTATAAAAAAAAATAGGTAATAAAAATAATATTCCTTATATGTATACACAAACCAATAAAACTAAATTAAAAATTACTCAAAAAATATAAATACATTTGTGCACTACACATTATGGATTCCAACCATAGTCACACATTTCTTCTTCACACATTTTCCTAGAACTCCCTACATAGAGGACTCTTTAAACATCCTACTACTGGATAAAATCCTTTGTTTATATTATATACATCACTCTGGCAAAGGCTGTAATTTCCTGATATAATTGGTTAGTGACGTGACATTGATAAGTGTCATGACATATTGAATAACTTTCAAATCTTACTTACTCGGACGATAACTTCCTTGGTCGGATACTTATTCGGACGATTACTTCCTTGGTCGAATACTTACTCGGACGATAACTTCCTTGGTCGGATACTTATTCGGACGATTACTTCCTCGGCTGACTACTTACTCGGACGATTCCTATCTTGGTTGATTACTTACTCAGATGACTACTTCCTAAGTTGAAAACTGCTTCACTCTTCAAAGATCAAATAATAAATAAAACCTAGATAGAAAATGGCCAATGTAAACTGGATGAACAAACAGTATTATCACTGTTATTGTTATTAGGGCTATGTAATGTACACTTTGAAATATAGTTGCATTAGTATGCATATATTATTTCGTTGCTTTGCTAATAATTGCAACACTGTTGTTTATGATATTTCGTACAATAATCTAAAGGTTTATAGTGTGTAAGATGGCGTGAGGCAATTTGCTAGTTTAAAAATTATAATATTTGCTTAAAATCTTATCAAGTTGGCTTTATTATCAAAATTACACAAAAGCCATTTGACTCAGGATGAGCATATTGCATTCTGGTTATGAAATAAATCTGCTGTAACTATTTGACATTTTCAGGGAACAACGACGTATCAGTGTAGGAACATTTAATATTTCTATCATTTTAACACTCACGAAGTCGATTCTGTCGTACAATTAAAAATATTATATATATATACATGATCACGCCTGTATTCCCCGAAGGGGTAGGCAGAGGTGCACTGTAGTGCACCCACACTTCGCCGATGTATTTTGGTCCCAATGTAATAGGGGGCGAGCCTATTGCCATTATACCGGGTACATTCCCCCTCAATACGAGGGAGATTTGGGCCATAGTCCATCACGCTGGCCCAGTGCGGGTTGGTGAACTACACACGCCTTTCTACAGACGTGCAGGTTACCCCACGATGTTTTCCTTCACCGTTCAGCAAGTGGTAATCATTGTTGAAAATGACATTGGCACATGAAAATTATCTCAGAGGTGCGGGCCTGGGATTTGAACTTGCACCCCTTACGTTCAAGGCGGGCGTTCTTGCCCAAATATTAAAAATATATAACCATCTCGTTTTTACGTTACGGCTGCAAGTAAGACGACAAAATACATAATTTAGTGCAATTTAATTTGGTGGCAACAGAATCAACACTATTGTCCTTATGGATATTTTTAACAGCTATTTAACTTTTCCACTGCTGGGTCAAGGCCTCCCTTTGTTCCTTTCAATTGTCCATCTTGAGTCACTTTTAGTTACTCCACATTAAATACAACTTACCCTAAATTAACTCTTGTTTCTGGTATCAATAAGGTTTACAATGTAATAAACAGATTGCGATGGGAGGCCGCGATATTATTCTTAATTCGGTGCCTGGTGTTCTCATTAATTTAGTTGAGCATCAATATCCAATTTACATTATGCAAATACGTACGTCAGAAAATAAAATCAATGCTGGTACTTAAGATGAGATAATTGTATTTTATACGGGTATTTTAAAAAATGCTGTGAGTATTTTTTTACGTTTTACTTACCTAAATGTGTCAAATGACGTCCAAACAAATTGGACCGAAATTAGTCTCATTGATGCCACAGAAATCTACGTATTAACATAGACAATCTAACGGACGTACCCGTCAGAAGCACACACAAAATTGGTCAGGTGAAACTGTCAAATGTCAGAAAAAGCTTCCTCTTTCGTATAATAACGTAATTAATAACGTTAAGTTGCATAGATGTCATGCCTGTTTTCACTAACAATAGAAAACGCCTTAACGCGATGCCTAAATAGTAAGCAGTTGCATATTGCATACAATCTTTTCATCAGTTAGTCTACGACTAAGAATAGGAGCCACCGCTTTGGCGACTTCTTCTCATTTGTTTCGCTCTTGACAGAGCGGTCGTGGTCACGTCGAGGCATCCACGTCGGTGGCAGTGGCGGACACAGCTCTCCGAACGATCTCGCGCCATTGCTGTTTGTTAGCAGACTGTCTCGCGCAGTCAGACACACGGTTACCCACTGCGGACTTCACTTGGTTGTATTTGGCGACGCTTAAGTTTAAATGACTCTTAATTTTGTTACATTCGAGAGTTGCCCGCGTTGCCAAGCAATGAAACGCCAAAAACCCAAGTCAACAACTGAATAAGAAAAACCTATTAATAAAAATCGTCCTATTAAAATCAAATGGTGAAATGGACGTTGCCTTAGATTAGGCATTAGTTAATTTAGCTTTGTAGTCGTAACGTGATAAGACCCTGTATAGTACAATTGGTACTTAATTGATCATTCCTAGTTTTACCTACCACGATGTGGTCGTGACAAATTAAGTGGGACCTAATCGCTAATGCCTTAGTTTGCCTAATGACTTCACAGATAATTTATTATCTGATTAAATTAAAATGTCCCCTACATCCGTGCTTTTATGCTTCAGATACGTACTAATTGAATTAAGAAAAACCCAGCCAAGTGCAAGATGGAAATCCGCACCGAGGGTTCTGTACAAATTTCATAATATAATAGTTTTAAATCGGATGTTCTTGTAATGTCTACATATTTTCTCTTTACTTGTGCCCTAGGACATTGCTTCTTTCCAAATTTCGTGATTATATCGTATGTCAACGAGAAGTAGGTACCCTATACCCTAAGTAAGATAGGTATTGATTCCTTTGGTCGTGCCAAAGTATGCTGCATAATTTGACGTATCTTTTGAACGTAAGGGGTGCAAGTTCAAATCCCAGGCCCGCACCTCTGAGATAATTTTCATGTGCGAATGTCATTTTCAACAATGATTACCACTAGCTGAACGGTGAAGGTAAACATCGTGAGGAAACCTGCACGTCTATAGCTTTCTATAGCGTGTGAAGTTCACCAACCCACACTGGGCCAGCGTGGTGGACTATGGCCCAAATCTCCCTCGTATTGAAGGGGAATGCCCGGTATAATGGCAATAGGCTCGCCCCCTATTACATTGGGACCAAAATACATCGGCGAAGTGTGGGCGCACTGCAGTGCACCTCTGCCTACCCCTTCGGGGAATACAGGCGTGATGATGTATTTTTATTTTTTTCATCTTTTGATTGCGTTGCCTTTTTTAATTTCAAGGGATTGCAGATCTGGGTATTTGATATATTAATTTCAACTTAATATCTCTACGCGTTTATCCGAAAAAAGAGACAGACATACATACAAACTGCCGGACAACGCAGTGATCCTATAAGGGTTTCAATTTCCTTTCGAGGTAACTATGGAACCCTAAAAATGAATGCATTAACTCGCCTTGATAGGAACATAATATATATACTTATCTTTGGGCATGAGTTCAATCACACGAGTTGTAAAATAGGCCTTTTAAAGGCTCACATTATAATGACCTGGTGGTTCTTGATTGTATCAATGTTGTTTTTTGCCCGATAAATTCCTACATCTGCACAAAAGTCCAGGTACCCGGTCTTAAAACACAATTAATCATTATATTTTTGTTTTAATACGGTTGACAGCAAAAATTAATTAACATTCCGTGTAGAAAAAAAGTTAAAAAGACCAATCAGGTGTCTCCGTGAGAGGTACGACTACATTCATTCAATTTATTTTGTGCACGGTCAAAGATTATTTCGCAGAGGGTCAAGATTATTCTTTCTTTTTCTGTCACAATTAGGTTTAAAAAAAAATCTATTTATCGGCGTTCATTTGATAGCTTAAAATTAAATTAAATATAAACATACTCCTATAATTCTTAGTTTAGGTACATATTTTTACAATCGTGCAATTTTTTTAATCAACAATTTTAAACAACATAGCCCAAATATTTTTGTTCAGAATTTATTTCAAATTTACGGACAAATTTAAGAAATATTTTTTACATTATTGTGAAGGACACCTAGCTGGAAACTGTAAGATAGTTTCAAATATTTGAACAAACTACTCACCGTATATGAGTTCAAATTACCGTATATGGTCTCTCTGAGGTAATAGGCAGGAACTCTACGTTTCACAGAAGACCAGACGTGTATAACACGTTTATCTTTGATTGCTTGCAGCCATGTTATCTACAACAAGTTCGGTAGCCGATCGGTCGCTCGGCCGTTAGTAATTTGACAGTTCAGATGACAGATTACAACGAGCCGGGGAGACCACCGCGGGTATTGTCGCTTCTCTCCATCACCGATACGGTTTTTTGTTTATAACACAATCTATGAGTAATTGGCCTTCCCGGGAATGTTAATTAATGACAATAATTAAATTAATTTAAAGTAAAATTAAAATAATTATTTATAAAATATGTTTGTTTTTTTGTGAAGTGTAACAATTACTTTGAAACCCATCTTCTCTATCTCAATATAAATAATTCTGTACGGTGCTAGAAGTTTACGCCATATAGCGCTCGTGTCAGCGTTTACGCCAGCACGCGCTAATGCAACCAAATGTTCAACCAGTACTCGTTCAGCCACCAAACCATTCTACAATAATTAAGGGTACAGGAAAATAACAGTGAATTTTGAGAAAAAAGAATTTGAAAGTTCTGCATTTTTGGCGACATCTGTTAACTTTTTTTAAAATTCTAATGATAGAATTCATAATACCTTACACAAAATATGATTCTATAAAAAAAGTGACATTCCCTGTTATTTGCCTCTACCCTTCATTGTATATGAACAAAGCATGCTCGCTAATCGTTTATGCCTTTGTTTATATCTATGTTTCTATGTATATAAACAGTATTTAATAAAATCTGTTCAGTTAGGTAAATTCTAGACATAGAATAAATCTGCAGGCACTAGTGATAGGAGCTGTCTAATGTGAATTCTAAATTGATGAATGTTTAAGCTTGACACGCCTACGCACTTAGCGCGGTGGGCTCAGAATGTTGATCAGTTGTCGTGTGATGTCCACGTGGGTGTAAAACACAAATTATTGTTTATATTATCTACATTGATAAGCTTAATCTGGCCCATTATGGTAAAAGTCTCTCGGCTATGACGCGTAGTTCAATAATTTGGGCAATTCTTTTTTCTTAAGTTTTTTTTTGTCTATTTTCGTGTCCCACTGTTCGCAACATTGTGTTTTCCTTATTTGTTTTAATTTTAGTAATTGAAAAAGCAGTGGTAGCTGAAGAAAACGCACGCAGTGGGAAAACGCACGCTTTGCAGTCAAAGTGTGCAGGTTCAAACGCATTTTCATCCGAGATGATCACTTGCTAAAAACGGTGAAGGAAAACCTCGCGAGGAATCCTGCACGTCTGAGGGAGCTTGACTAGTTCTCGATAGACCCGTGCAGTCTGCCAACTCGCACTGGGCCAGCGTGGTGGACTATGGCTTTAATCCCCTCGCATTGAAGGAAGGCCCGTGCCCAGCACGTTAAAAGGGCTATAATATTTAGTTATTGACAGCAATAGCGCTCTCATGAGTTTAGTTTTAAACTATTAATCCTACAAAATTAATAGTTGAAATTGCACTGTTTTTATAAGTTTATGTGGGGTTTATTATCTTAAAGTGTCTTACTAATCTCATAACATTCATGTTCCGAATGTTTTTAAACGAGTTACCGATCTACGGGTGGTTCATTTCGTCAAATCCAACAAGCAATTGTACAATTTCACAATACATTTCTAGTAAACGGCTGGTATTTAAATATAAATCGAAAGAGCGGAACACAATGGTGTAATCGATAATTGAATTCAGCATTGATGAACTTTACACCGGCCGACCTCTCAGACGTGACAGATTAGAATGGAAGGAATCCATGCTGGGATGCACATAGAGTTGTTACGACGAAAATAACTCGAGTGATGCCTTATCACTTTAGTAGAAGTGCTTTATTAGCCTCTAAAAGCAGTAGTAGCATCGTGGGCAAGAACGCCCATCTTGAATGTGAGGGGTGCAAGTTCAAATCCTGGGCTGCACCCCTGAGATATTTTTTATGTGCGAATGTAATTTTCAACAATGAATACCACTTGCTGAACAGTGAAGGAAAACATCGTGAGGAAATCTGCACGTCTATAGAAAGGCGTGTGAAGTTCCCCAACCCGCACTGGGCCAGCCATAATCCACGGCCCAAATCTCGCAGAACAATTCGCTGATTCCAAATAAGTATATAAGTTAATATGGCCCAAAGTGACGTTTAATCTTTCACATCTCTATATATTTATGTCTATTAAGAATGACTTAGGTATTATAAACAATAAACACTGCAAAATAACTCGTAGTACCTAGTATTTATGCCAATACCAAAATAAACTGTATTATCATATACAAGAATCACATTTTTGAACGCAAGGACGCACATAACGCGAGCGAATCAAAGTACATTTTCAAGAAATGTCAAGTGAATACGGCACTCCAGTCGGTACATCAGGGTGATTACGTAATTAAATTGCAACAAGTTTCAATTACTGTCTAAATGTATGAAAGATCCGCAAGTTTTATTGATATCTAATGAAAATGTATTTAAAATCATTTTTTTTTTTATTATTCGTGTAGGCCAAAAAGCACTTACAAATAGTCAGATTCTACCACCGGTGCGGAATGCTGCTTCCACTGAGAAGAGCCGGTAAGAAACTCAATGGTTACTCATTTTAAAATGATAAATAGTAAGGATTATGAGTAATACATTCTCAGGAGCAGCAACGCCATGAGAGCAGGAAGCACCTTTGTCTCAATACCAGAGAAGAATTATACTCACGCAGTCTAATATTAGATACAGATTTTGGCATTACGCTTAGGAAGCTAGTATAAGGTGCGCCTACTCCCACTTACAGTATAAGGATTATTCACAATCACAAGTGGCTATAGAAATAATTGCTTTGGTGTGATGCCTTCAACGCTAGATGGGAGAGTAGATGATAAGTTACTAAGAAAATGGAAAATGGTTGGACTAGTCCTCGCAAGTAACACCAGTATTGCATTATGAGTTACAAAATAGCCTAGCAGGAAGGAGTTACACGTGTATATCAATTAAGCAATGAACTCAGATTACCCCGCAGCTCTATATAAATAGCATTATAAGCCGGATTAGGCAAGTCACCGTCTATCGTCATTCTTAATGCCAATTAAAAGATTTTCGAATTGTGAATCTTTGTTTCAATGGTCCTCATGTCGAATATGACAAGCTTATAAGTTTTTACATAGCGCTGTCGTGTTTTTTTTTGTCAAGAGTTTTATGCATTGTTTGTTAATTAACTTTTTTTTATCGCAGACGACTTAGTCACGAATGACAGATTGGGTATTTCCTTGAATAAAGAGCTGTACGCAAAGTGTTTTGATTACAGGTGGACTGAACTTTGTTTCACATTCAGTAATGCCGAAGATAGGTTTACCGAACTTCGGATCCGAATGTTCGACAGTGTATGCAATATTTAGTAAACAAGTAAATCCGAAGTCTACAACAATACATTTAGTAAGTGGCCCTTTTAACGCCCCACTGCTGGGCACAGGGAGGTCCCTTCAATGGGAAGAGGATTCAGGCCATGGTCCGCCACTCGGCCCGATGCCTTATTGCAGACTTTACATATCTATCGAGAACTAGTCAAGTACACAATAAAGTTCGACAAAATACAAAAGAAGTATCATTATCTATAAAAACGGCAAAAAATCATGTCCTATGGGAGCCCCCGTTAAATATTAATTTTATTTTAATTTATTTTTCAATTGAATAACAGTACTCAATATTCTGTGAATATTTCAAGCGTCTACCTGTTTCCGTTATCAATATCGAGCAAAAACGAGAAAATAAATCACGTTTCTTGTATGGGAGCGAGACCCTTTAAATATTTATTTTATTTGAGTGCAGATACAAGATAATGGCTCCACCTGCGTTAAGCGGCTATTTCAGCCAGTGTCAAGTAATTAATAGCAAGGGCAAATTCAATAAATACACATTATAAATAAAAATGGATGAAGACAATGATAAAGATGGTGGATGACTTACATGGCCTTTTTCTTTTTGGGTTGTGTCAGCAAAGCCAATTCGATTATTAAAAAAAGTAAAAAAAAAAAACAAATGAAGTAAAACAAATGAAACGCACATGTTCAAAATTTATTTAAATAAAGAAAATTGCTTTGATACGTCTTAACTCTCGAACAAAGACATCTACAGAATAGAGTACACATTTCAAATTTTCGTTACATTCGCGTGAATACATTCGATTGTGATTTAAAAATTGGTATCGTCAATCCGGCTTAAGATTTACAAGACGCCGTAGATTTTAACGATATTAAGAACATCTGACGTAAAACGGCGCATTCCTAATGACGCACGCGTCTAAATTACCTCGGATCATCCGGGTTTACTCATTAATTTATTAAAAAAATAAGATATTTTTGGCTTATTGCCGGCGTTATGTAAGTACCCGCTTGTGATTACTAGTTTCGCGTATTTTAGTTTACATAATTAATATCGGAGCGGCTGTTATTTCCCATCCAGATTATTTTCGCTTGAAATATTTAGTGAGTGTTCCTTTATATATGAGTTATTTTCTATTCGAATGTTAAAATTAGCGGCGTCAAACTTATGAGAATTTATTGTTTGAGATTTTTGCGAATTAATCAAATTGCAATGTGATTCATGAACCGTTCTGCAATATGTTACTGTCATTGCGAAGAGGTGCCACTGCCTGATCTACTTTTTATTTTTCTTTTTTAATTTCGTTTTCTTGTTCAGATAATAGTTTTGTCTCAAATACAAATTAGAAATGATCGTTTTGTGTTTCAATCACAATTCTTAGTATTCTTTATTTAAAATTTTACATTCCTTCTCTAATTGAATAAAAAACTTATTTATTTACACAGTTCTTAACATACTTAAAAATATCATGAAGTTTGGTAGCATAAGAAAATCTATTTCATCCTTTTTTTATGTTTGCAAAGAGGTAGTTTAACGTAGGAACAATGGTTGTCGCGATCAATTGCCACTTCAATTAATAAGCGAGAATTCTATAGATATATTAATATCTATTAAAATATATTATTTACCTTGATATGGCCATCGTTTGCTATTGTTACAATATACATGATATTAACTCGGATCAGTAACCACTCATGGGTTTAACCCGATCAAAAGTATTGCTTCAATATCATAATTACGTTTGGTGAAATTCCACCCAATTTTGATAAATAATTATTAATTCTCACATTATAATTTCGTCAAAAAAAATTGCAAAATAATCTCATAACATTACTCCTGGTTACATTACTCTTAAAAAAATGGGATTGTACTTTCATAAACCGCAACGAATAGTACATATTTTTTTACGGAGTTTAAAAACACAATCTCAATTTAAGTCAAATGTTTTGTTTTAATTTATTTAAACTATTCGTGTCTGTTTTGAGTATTATTCAATGTCAGCGTTTCTTTGTAAAACTAGCATAATGTAACTTACGTATCTGAAAATAGAGTCCTATACTCACACCTACCAATAACTAGTCCGAATAATTTTCAGTTACTCATTTAACACCATTATCACTCATTCATTACCATCTCTCTACAAATTACCAAATTCATTAATTTCAAACCGCAAACTTTGAATATTTCCCACGGTACACGAGAAAGGAGTGCATTAGTGGAATATTTTCTTTATTTGAGATATTCGGCCACCGTTTTCGAGTTAATAAATCATTTTGTCAGCATCTCTCGGGTAATTATCGCAATTGAGGTTAAGTAACGATTAGCCGCTTCCTTTGTTCTATTACGTGGAGGAAACGTGGGATTGTGAGGTGTTCCGGTGACTCGTGGGTATGGAATTTCTTGAAATGTATTGTGATTTTTAGTGGTATTGCCACCATTAGAAAGGTTACAACTTTTCTTCAAGCTTCACAGCGATAAAGTGAGGAGAAATAAAAAGTCATTCGCATGCGTGGCACGGCAAGACATATCTCTCAACAGAGTTAGCATGAACGCGTAGACATAAACACTCTCTTCCAAGTGTCAGACTTTTCAAGCGAATGGTGTCTCATAAAGCTTTTTCTACTAGACATAGCTCGATGTGATGTCATTTGCTCGATAAATCTGATTTGATCTCCCGTTATCGCCCTGATAAAATCGTCTCTTCAATTAGTCACCAAACTTTGCTCACTCTAGAGTGCGTTAAAAAGCTAGCTTTTCTGGTGCGTTGACGGATACGTCACCTATCTATTACTACTACTACAACCCTATTAACGTCCCACTGCTGGGCATGGGCCTCCCCTCAATGTGAGTGGGACGCGGGCCATAGTCCACCACCCTGGCCCAGCGTGGGTTGGCAGACTTCACACATCTATCGTGTCGTAACGTCACCTGTAGCGGCTTTAATTTAGTAGGTCCATTTTGAGGTGATACTCAGCGAGTTCAGGGGCCACCACCTCCCTAAATAGTTTCGGTTCAATAGTAACTGTTAATTTTTGTCAGATTTTGTAATGAGTTAACTGAAAACCTGAAAGTAATGTAAAAACATAGCTGCAAGACAGGTTGTCGTAAGGAGCTGTTCCTCTAGGTTTTATCCTTTACCACAAGACACATTTGCGATATGTGGGTAAGAAAAGCCAGCAATATTAAGAAAAACACTTCTTGTAGACTTAATTCACTCATATAAAATTGTTACACTGAGTCTTCCGCTTTCTTAATTCATAGGAGAGTTACTAAAGCCAAGAGTTGGTACCTGTTATTTTTAATGCTCATTCTTAGTTTTAAAATCAAACGCATGGTCTAAATTGAACAATCAACAAAGGAGTATCAAGGCCGAAAAGACGTCGCTATATAGCAACAAAAACGTTTAGTTTCGTACAGATGGCCTTAAGATATTAAATACGTTTTGTACACAATTTAATGTCGGTTACAAAAAATAATCCTTTAACATAACGCATCTAATGAGTAAAACACGATATGCTTACATGTGTTAGCTTAATGAATTAGATATTATGTTACGTATCATGCATTATAATCCTTCGAGATTTGAATGCGCGTGTGTTAACGATAAAATCAAACATATGATTTGATGTAGAAACTGAAGAATTGTGTTGGAAACTGATATTTATTGCGACGTTAGTTATTATGACGAATTGTGTAATAAGAAAACTAGTCGGAGCCACCTTGACTCATGCTAAAATAACTTTTATACTTACTGTAATAAAACATTGTGTATTTTTTTTATAATATTAAGTGGATCATAGCGAGACGCTACGTAGATAGGTACTAGTGAGCTGTGACGTTTTGAATAAACAAAATGACGTAGGTATGTTTAAATAAAAAAACACAACATCGTTTAATACAAAAATTAAATTGGTTCCTAAGAAAAATTACAAAATTTTTCCCATTTGACAATCGATAAAAAACTAATTTATCTCACGATAATATTGTTGAAAATTCCCATGTCATATTTCAAATTGTTAATAATGAGCCCGGTACCTGACGGTTCGAGATCGCGCTAAGACTTCGATCTAAAGAGGCTGCATTTGCATAAAATCATTAGTAAGCACAATGGTGTGCGGGCAGGGACACGGGCCCAGGGACACCTCGCGGCCCGTCCCTGACACCCCACCTTGACTCACACACAAACATCGCACATCTTCCAATACCTGTTCTCCAATAAATACAGTCATTTGAAACTGAACAAACACAGCAATGAATGATGCGTATCAGAAAGGCGACGCCACTTTTAGTGTCGTCAAAATAGCATGGAACGGGCTACGAGCCGCCTCTCGAATATGATTTATCATCGTTCATTAGGCGAGTTTGTCCGCAGCGACAACAGATGGAGCTGATAGCACTTGGCAGGGTGGCCGCCTTGTTATTATTTTTATTACCAGTTTTCAAAGAATAATACTTGAGGAATGCATCTCTTAATGAACTTCAACCCTTTTTGGGATCGACATGATGGATAGAATTAATGTCGCCTCCTATTGTTGATTGGAGACACTTCAATGGTGTGGGACACGCTCGCTTTGATTGTGTCTCATTGATTCCCTGTATGATAGCTAAAATGGTTTTCTTAGAAATTTCTTAATGTTTTTATTTCATAAACCAAAATGAAATATATTATTAGTTACAGTGACAACCCTAATGGAAGCAGTCGACGTTTTCATAGTCTCTCATAATACTCGCACTAAATCCTCTTACCATTTAAATCTCTCAGCGCACGCGCAGCAAACATTGACGATTCTTAAAACTGCATCTTTAACGCCGTCGTCAGTCGTGTCCGGAGCGTAATTAAAGGTCCGACAGGCATTTGCATACGGTTCTGAGAGCTGGTAGGGAAGAAAAAAAGATGTTAATTAGCATATTGTATTTTGAAATGTGACGGTTTGCATGTTGAACTCCACGCCGCTCAGCGGTGGGCCCGTGGCAGTACTTTATATGTTTCTGATGTGGATACGATTTCTGTTAACATAGTTATTAACATTGCTTTTAAACACTTCACTGGCAAATAGTTGATATTATAAGAAGTAACTTAGACTACTTTTATTTTAGAAGAAGTATTAGGGTTCCGTGCAATACAATTAAAACCCATTTGTTCCGGGTAATCTCCGAAGCGGCTAGACCAATTTTGGTGGGACTTTCAATAGCAGGTGTTAAAAGGAGTAACTTGGTTAGTAAATATAGAAAAACTAAACAATAGAAGTCGCCCGGTGAAAGAATGGTGAAACGGAAGACGATGCTTAGGTGACGCGTTACATTAGACGTTGCTTTATTAGGCGTCACTTTGTTTGTCATCAGTGGGCTCACCCCTCGCCCCTATTATATTGAGACCAAAATACATCGGCCAAGTGTGGGTGCACCGTAGTGCATCTCTGCCTATCTCTTCGGGGAATACAGGCGTATGTGTTTATTTATTCGCATGGCCTAGTCAGGTCCACACTATCCTCTCGCTTCCACTAATCGTGATAGCCTTAGTTTTGTCTCCACTTTAATTAATTTGGATCACGAAGTCGCCACTTCGGGCGTCACGACATGACGCTACACGAACGCTGAGTGACACACTTCAGAATGTCACCAAATCATTGGGATTATCGGCGATCGCTACCGATGCCCCCCTATTGGCCGGCTTTGTTTTGCCGTTGGATTAATTCACGTGAGGGAATTATCCTTGAACACACTAGAGCGAGCAAAATCACTAGACATTTTTTTAAATGTACTCTGTTTATATTAACATAAAGATTAATCTCCTATGGCAAAAGCCATGTGATCTCGGTTGCGTTATTTCTGAAATTTCGTAGCAAAATGTGCTTTTTAGTTATTTTGAAAAACAACTGTCACGCGCGTTTTAACGTGTTCATGTACGCAAATCTTTATCTTGACTTTCAGATGGATTAATATTAAACGTGTGACGTGTAAAAGGAATTAAATTTTAAGTGGTAATGCTAATGGAAGTTCTGAGTTCAGATATTATGTGAGGATGACACTTGTAGAAATAATTATTTTTGCAACTTCTGAGATTCTCGCTGTAAATAATAAAGCAAACAATTCTAGAATTTTAAAAAGAGAACACCTTAGTACTTTTTTTTAAAAGACAATTCACTAATTTCACAAAGTTTAAAATATGCTAAGAACAAGCAACCCATTTTTGAAGAGACATCTGACGATATATGATTTATCCAAATGATTACGCCAAAATCTATGAGAATCTCATAAGTCACGATAACTAGGCATCATCGGCTGATATCATTTCTATACATAACAGCGTAACCTTTCGTAAAACCTCTTGCCGACGACCATTTTAGCTAGGGTGCTAGAAATAATAAAACCATTTTATGTTAAATACATCAAATACAAAATGTCTGAAATGTCCATGTCCATTTTAATACATCCATATTTATCTGATAAACTTAATTTGTTGAGCCCCGCGTGGGATGACAAAAAACATGACAAAATAACATTCATACGCCACTTTTGTCACATTCACGACCCATTTTTATTTATGTGTATTTAATTAATTTGCTCTTGTATTCATAACTTGACACTGGCTGAAATATCCGCGCATCGTAAGTTCCATTAAATGTCAAAGAATTCCATTAAATGGAATAGAGAAACAATTGTTTTATTTATACGGAGCTCGAGTAGTATGTCTGACAAATATAAAGCAAGCACTCAAATTAAGTCCTTGATGTGTGTGAGAGTTCAGGGTATCACACGATCTGCGCACGGTTTTGGCGAGTGATGTTGTAACGTTCCAATTAGGTGCTCATTTGTGTCAGCCTCCATTGTAGCTGTTCAATGGTAGTGAACAATCGGGTAAAGACCTGGCTCTAGAGGCGCGTCAATAGGCATGCGACTAAAAGTTAGGCCATTCCAAAACTAACTGTATTGACTCATTGAATACCATCAATGATGGCAGAAAATTTCGACGCGTCGCCTTTGCCACAGAAATTCAATCTTTATATATATTTACACAGAGTACATTATTAAAGTCAAGTTAACGCGCTCGCTCCAGTGGGTGCAGGTTGTGATTGCACTCTATCATTTCCACGATATTCGTCATAGGTATGCCTGCTAATGAGAGAACCCACCTACGTACTAGTTTTATCAGTTATAAAACATTAAGTACCTATCTTCCTTCTGAGGATAAATAATATTTAATGTAACAGAAACGGATATTTTACGATGTATGAATAACGAGTACAGATACCCTGGTATCGATAACGTTACTTTGCGTTTTTATAGGAACAGTTTTAACTTATGATTAATTGACAATTTAACAGTCTGTATGCGAAATAGGGCGTTTCTTGAATGTAAGAATTGGACGTGATTTAATTAACACCAAATCCAAACGGCTGTATAAGAGATTCTGCATTAGTAGCACAGCCAGTTGTGTTAAGACAGAGTGTGCGATATGTCAGTTTTGTCCCTTTGGTAAGACAGCGATTTGGAACAACATAATCCGTGAACTATTAGCATATGCGTGCTTGATGTACCCAGATCATTATTGCAAGAGAGTGCGTCGCGTCCAATAGTGTACTAAAAAAATTTAAACCATCAACATGATACTTCTATCTATTTTCGCATGATCTAAAGATTTATCCTGTCTATTATTTAGACTTTTTGCCGTTCCATTTTTAAATAGATGCGCACTGAATAATTCAATAACAGATTATTTTCCATTGGCCGTTATAGGTGCCCATTATTTAACTACAGATTCAATAGATTCAATCAGTGATACGCCGATTAACATAGTACACACCCATCGCACTAAGCCAGGCGGGGAAGTGACACAATGCCCGTACGCCACAACATCATCAACCTCCAAAATCTGATCCTATGCATAACGAATGGTGCTTGATAAATAGTTGAATTAACCGATTTAATGCGGGTCACCCACAGTACGGTGACTCGGCTAAATCACGACTGGTAATGATAATTGAACTGGCAAACACCCAGGCTGGACTATCGCCACCATCTATTGAGAACCGACGCTGGAAACTATGACTTGCGCTATTGTGTTTATGATTGTTTTTTTCTTTTCATTTCTTGTCTCCGGACACAATCTTTAGCGTTCTGATTAGCTTGGTGCTTCGCCGCTGTGAATATTGTTTCTATTGCCCGTTAGGATATTGAATAAAAAATGCACACGCATCCCCGTGAGTAAGTGTTTCTGGGAAAACAATAAGGACATAATATAATTTAATTGTTACATTAAAGTTTTTGGTTTTACCATTAACGTCTACTTTGATTCGGCGAACTTTTCCTCGACTTCTACTTGATAAGAATTTTAATGATCAGGGAAAAAGTGACTAGTTTCTGGTCATCAAATACCTTTTGCAAGTAGATTGTCATTTGTTTTCAATAACATGATCGTAATTTAACTCATTGAAACATTTATTCCATTTTCAAATTCCGAATAAATATCTACTGTTCCTTTTTTTAAAATTTCTTTGACAAGTCCAATCTAAACAGGGTTTGACCCATAGACAACGATGATATTTTGTTCGTGTTATATTGTTAGAAGAGTATAATTTAATTTTGGTAATAAAGAGAAACAATGCGGTTTATTTTAATATAGATTAACGACCGATGACTTGACACCATGGGCTCAAATCCGAAGCCGGTTGCCATCTTACAAACTTATTTTCTTTATTAATATTTTTCTTTAGGGATTCTCAACTTTGTGTACCGAGATATAAGGCATAGGTTACTTTTTGGATGGCAATGATAGGTTTGTAAGTTGCATAGTCGTGTTCCACTGCATTAAAATTAGTTCGAAATGTATTAATATGTATTAGTGTCGGACTTTTTACATTATTGGTTATTGGTTCATTGTTGGGTTATGGAAATTTCTTGAATGCTATATTTGTTTTTGTTTGATAAGCATCCAGCGGCCGCATAGGAAACATGTCTTGTGGTGATAAATAAACTTGAATAACAAAGGAAGAGAAAGTGAGATTTTATTACCATTTTTATAATGAAAATGTCATTTCTAAAACAATACTGCAAAAATAACAAAATGTATGAAAACGCGTCATATTTGAACATTTTCTGAAATTCCAGCGCTCGTCGTTGTCTTGGTCTTTAGTATTTTAACAATCTATTTGACATAATGGTGAGTTTAGAAGCTCGGGGAAATTCTCGCATGATCAAAGACATTATTTCTAATTCGACACAGGTATGTCGAAATAAAACGCAAAAATACGACATTTTTTTAGAGAGTTGCCCACAAAAAGTGAATCTTCTTATACATATACAAGTCTGCTTCATCTAGTTCTTTAAAGCGTATTCTGCTTAGTCCATTTCACTGGGTGCAGGTTCAATACCATTCGAACGGCTAGATTTTTCTGCATCGTTTGGTATATATACTCATTTTACGATTTTTTGTCGCTTAGTAAGGATTACCTTTCAAGCGTCGATATACAACTGCGTGATTCAACACACACATGTTTTATAATGATATTGTAGGATCAATTTTGGGGTTTTAATTTGATCCTCTTGCCAATAAGTCGTTCAATGAAATACCAACGGCATCTGAAGGTTTTATTGTTGGACTGTTGTTTCGGCACTTTTACGATCGAAATGTCTCGCCAAGTGACGTGGAAGGCGTGTGTCAGACCTTCGTAACTGAACGGTATTGTGTTTCATATAAAATTTTATAATTAGCGGCATAATGTTATTGGTACGGAGATGTCATCCCGCAGGCTTTTATACCCGACTATTTTAGCAGTCTATGTTTGTATTTACTTCTGATTTTGATTCGGGCGTCTTAATTCTCGCGTCAAAATTTATGCCCATACCAAAACAAACTCTGAGTTAATATAAATTAAGATTGAATTTACCGGAATTCAATACACGCGTCAAAATTCGTCACTTGAGTCAATACAGTTCGTTTTGGTATTGAGAAAAATATTCAACGCGCGCGTCTTGACGCCTCAGTGTGTGAAGGGCATAATCCTGATGTCATTTTTAAAAATTTAATTGCAATACAGGATCGCGATTGCAAAAGCATTTAACTTTACGTTATCGCCTCTAGCAAAGGTCAAATTACCAATTTGCCTGTCACTCATGACTCTGAATGTAGTTTAATTTAAAACAATGCGAGTGTTGGTCCTTTTAACACCATTTTACAAATAATTGCCCTTTGTTTAACAATTTCTTTACATACACACAGAGTGATTCATATGGAATAAAATAAAATCGTTTCATAACTAAAGGAAGGTTTTAATGATCTAATTTGACTTGGTCTAATTCATTCACGTCAGTGGCAAATTTCGGAAATTATTTTTCTGGAAATTGCCCTGGTCTGGGTGTAAATGGGATCGCCCCCAGTCTATTACATGTATGGCATCATGCAATGAGTATGTATTGTCTGAGCCTTGGTGGTAGAACGCCTGTCTTGAACGTCAGGGGTGTAAGTCTAAATCCCGGGCACCTCTAAGATTTTTATGTGCGAATGTCATTTTCAATAATGATTACCACTTGCTGAACGGTGAAGGAATCGTGAGGAAAACTGCGTGTCTATAGAAAGGCGTGTGAAGTTTACCAACTCGCACTGGGTCAGCGTGGCCAGTCCAAATCTCCCTCGTATTGAGGGAGATTGTGCCCGGTATAATTCAATCAGATCGCCCCCAATTACATTGGGACCAAAGCACATCAAGTGTGGGTGTACTGCAATGCGCCTTTGCCTACCCTTTCGCGTGATGATGTATTATTATTATTATTTACCTAATAAGTTTGCCTCAATAAGATCTATTTAAACTCAATCAGGCATTATGACGTAGACTCAGACAGAGACGTCTGCACAATTAATTTTGTTTACTTTCTCATTACATACAATCAAACACTAAAGATATTTCATAAGCCTACAATGTGTGAGGTCGTTTGCCTCATAAGGCTGTGATTGCACGAGAGTCAGTCCCACTTATTTTCTTGAGACATTACTGGTTGACACATTATTTAGAACATATTTTGAACAGTGACCACTCTCTACCCGACACACTGCGAATAGTTATAGGAATTGTTGTATTTAAAGCCTAGAAAATTATGAATATAATGTATGTTAATATTGACAACAAATTTAAATTGAGTGAACCATGAAATTATTTCATTAATTTTCAATTATCCAAAAAAATCCTTTGAAATTTATTTAAAAATTTTTTTTGGCCTTTTCTAGTAAGTATGATTTATGTAGTAATATTCTTATCTACACTTTGCGTCGTTGCGTCGAAGGATAGTTAAGTAAAACTTACTTCCTTAATTATATTTAATTAAAAGCGCCAAGAGTTTAGTCTCTATTTTCAGCGAAGTGTCTCATGCAGACTTCTATTATATAAATATCTAGATAGAGCATGAAATGCGCGCAAATATGTCAAAAAATAGGGGCCAACTGTTGGGCCCTAAATTCTTATCCGCCGATTAGTACTGATCAAGCCGCTTTAGAGTCACGATGTATTACGCGCGCTAAGTAATTAACAAATAACAGCGATAAAATGACGGTATGTGCCATTAAACTGTGTCGGAATTATAAAGGAAGGGTAAAAGATACCAAACACATCATATAATCAAAGCATGCAGACTAAGCCTTAGATACATTAAGGGGAATGCGGATCCGATCGAAACGTCTCGAAGTAGATTGTTTTAATTGTTTAGAGATGAGGTCTGGCTCGGCCGTGTCAATGAGGGGTCAACTAACGACGTGATTAGTATTTCAAATCGATGCGAGACGACGATTCCGATTAATTCTATCGATAAACGAATCGATAATGTTTCTGTTTAACCTTTGAATTCGTGTTTTGTGATTAAATTTTTTGAAATTGGTTCTTATACATATTTACATCAAATTTGGCAATGAAAAAGTGTATCTATCTGTACAAATTTTTAAATATTTTTTGTGACCAGGTGGTTAAAAATTATGCGTTCCGAATAAACTCGTTTGAAAACGAATAAAATTCCAAGTGCAAGGTCGTTCATTATTCTCGTAACGATTTTGTAAAACTTACAAGACCTATAAAGTTGGGTCGTAAAAGTTTCATTCACAAATGAATCTGAATTAAAAAAATGCAGATCAGATGGAATGAACGAAAATAAAAATAACGTTGAATATTATTTTTGTATTGATTTTACAGTAATTGACGGATACATTAAAAAGTACTCGTAATTTCTGTGTTTGTATTAAACCTGAGAACTTTTTAGTTTGTTTAAAATTAAAAGTCTCTCTCAATGTAAACACTTGAATATTCGATATCACACAATAAACGCTAGGGTTGTCAATGATACGAATCATTTATGTATTTGTAATAAGTTGTAATAGTTTGTAAGGCGATTTAAAAAATGATCAGCCCACTGAGTTTCTTGCCGGATCTTCTCAGTTAAAAAATGAAATCGCGTCGCGTTTCGATTCGGTGGTAGCATAGTAGAATATAACAATGACAATTTGTAAGTGCCCCCATAGGCCTATACAGAATAAATGATTTGACTTTGACTTTGAATATAAATATCTGCCACCAACATTATTTTACTGTTTAATTAATTTATGTCAAATTAATTTCTTCTGAACAACCGCTGGCTCTGTGCGGGTTGGTGAACTTCAGACGCCTTTCTATAGACGTGCAGGCTCGTGAGGTTTTCCTTCAAGGTTAAGCAAGTGATAATAATTATACAATATGACATTCGAACATGATAACGTTCAAGGTTGTATTTTTTTACGTAAAAAAAATAATCGAGGTTATAACCAATCAGGCATATTTATTTCGGAAGTTACTTTTAAGCGTGGCAGCCCTCACAAAACATGCTCTTAACGAAAAGTCCCGCCTACATTTTTAATAAGTGGCGCACAAGTGTGTTTAATAAAACGAATTGTCCTGGCAGTGGGTCTATCTATACTATACCTACTATTATTGATAATATTTTAGAGGAAAGATTTGTATTTTTGTATGTGGCGAATAAACTTAAAAACTACTGGACCGATTTAAATAATTATTTTGCCGTTAGAAAGCTTTTTTTTGTTGACGGTGAGGAAATCTTCAGAAAGATTCCCAGTCTTCTGTGTGGGAGAAGACTGGGATATTTGGGATTCTTACCCACTAAAACCTCCCCAGTGGCCGTCTTCGACACGTTAGAGGGACTCCGGGATCTCCTACCGGAAAGCACCCTCTGTGCCTCGCTCCCGAGCTTTGTGCCCAGGAGCTCGTCTCCGGGGGAGCAGATGTTGCCGTTAGAAAGCTACATTACCACTGAGTAACATAAGCTATATTTATTTATACCAAAACGTTAAAAAAAAAAAAATTCACCCGTGCGAAGCTGGTATGGGCCACTAGTAAAATAAAACAACGGGTCTGCGAGATGTTCGGGGCTACATCGTGCTTAGGTGCGACGTTACGTTTTGGAAAATCGTTAACAACGCCTACGGATGTCTTTGACAGAGTTACGAAAGTTTTAGACGCCATTTGATGAAAAAAATGACATTTTTATTTAATTAAATGATACATCATTTTAGCGCGCCCATATTTTAAATACTCTTTGTTTTTTTATTTTGGTTTTTTTTTGTGACTAAAAAGTTTAAGTAAATGTAGTAGATTTTTTTATAGGATTATGAGGGCTCTACCTAGTCTATGTGTGACTACAAAATTGAAGTACTAATAGCCTGATGTCTATCTAACCTATGGTTTGTGAAATGAAAATTAGGTGACTTCCAAATGTCAAACACATTAACGAAATCGATGGGAATGTTGAAATTTTTAAAAAGCTTTATTATAACTATTACTTTGTAGTCTTCCCTTAATAATGTAAACAATATTTACCAGTATTTATAGTCTTAATATTTACCAGTTAAATGGATCTACATGTGGCAAAGTCTACAAGATAAGCGTTATAAGTAAAACTACTGAAACTAACTAACACAAGCATTACTTGCCTAAAAGGAGGCTCCAACCACCGATCAAAATTTGAACATATTTTGGTATAGAAATAAATCAAATCAATTTCTGAATTCCATTTATTGGAATAATATATTTTAGGGTACAAAAACTTCTACGGGATTTGATTCGCGTGATGGGCGAACTATTAACGTACCAATACGTATAAGGAACCCTTTGTGCTAGAGTCTGACACGCATTTGGCCGGGTTTTTTAAGGAACCAGGATTTTTTAAAATAATATTCGAATATAGCATCTCTAAAGATTCCGAACCCTACATCCCCGTATCTCGACTCATAAGCCGTCCTCTCACTTATCCGTAGGTACCACACCCCGAACGCACTTAATGTACAAAATATTGTAATGTTATTATTATTTCATATGATAACCCCGAGCTGAGTTTTCAATGCCGGATAAATAATTTCAACGGCGATGTGTGAGTCGCTCGAGATAATCTGAAGGGAGATAGGAGCGACATACTTTGATTATTATCGTAAATTTACCTATTATGTTGTATTCGAATGGAGGTTTTATTAATTGGTCAAGTAAGTACAGTCGGGAGAACAAGACTTTGGATAAAGTTTAAAAAAAAATGTATGTGTTTCATAATGTCACGTTTTTAGGGTTGCGTACCCGAAGGGTAAAAGGAACCCTATTACTGAGACTTCGCCGTCCGTCCGTCTGTCACCAGGCTGTATCTCATGAACCGTGATAGCTAGAGAGTTGAAATTTTCAAAGATGGTGTATTTCTGTTGCCGTTATAACAACAAATACTAAAAAACAGAATACAATGAATATTTAAGGGGGCTCTCATACAACAGACGTGATTATTTTGCCTTTTTTATAGATAATGGTACGGAACCCTCCGTGCGCGAGTCCGACTCGCACTTGGCGGTTTTTATACTGTGTTTTTTTATTTTTTATAAATTATTAACTAATTTGATTATTCCATTTCCGCTGTTAACCAAACTAAAGTTATTTAATCGTCACATGTAGTGTCTTTGGTAAGTTATTTTTATCTTGTACATAACAAAAAAACTTCTACCATCTAACAAAGTCATAAGTAAATAAATCCAATTTACACTGCTAACGTCACCAAGTCGGGAATGTTCGAATTACACTAAACATCACAAGAAATTAGTATGTATTTACCATCAACGGAACAGGATTCTTTAATGTATCCAATATTTAATCTGTACATTAGATTTGATTACACGAATTAATATTGAAATCAAACTATCTCCTTTTAAACCAAGTAGGCTTTACGAATAGATACACTACTAGCGTCTAGTTTTGAACAACTTTTTTTTTGTTTGCGTATGAAGATTTTTTTACAATATGTCTTTTTTTTAACCCGTCTTAACATATTTTTTTTTGAGTTAGCCGCTGATCAAATTTAAGCCTTTTTTTCATATTTATTTTTAAATTATTTAATTTTTGATTGTGAATAAGACACAATACATTTTAAATTATAATAATCCCCTTATAAACGCTTCTTTAATTTCGTACTCTTATTGAAATGGATACGAGTGTATAGTTTCGTCACTGCTCTTTTTTACATAACTGGTCTACTACAGCACTCATAAAATTAACACATTTAAACTAAAAAATACTTAAAAATAAGTTTTACTTACACATAAAACATTAAATATACAATCGACTCAGGTGGGAGACATAAATAAAAGTTGGCAAGATTACATCCCGACCAAACTAAACGTAGGCAGACCCAATAAAAGGGTCTAGCCATTTAAAGCCCTCTAAACGACAGGATTATCGTTTAATTTTACTGCAGAAAGCATTTCCATCACAATTCGAAGTGACTTCTTGTCATTTATTTTAAAGTGTTTGTGGGCTGCGTCCTGACCGTGCGTTATCATAAATCTTTTTAAGATCGAACCATAAAGGCAGATAAGGTTGCACCCAATCGACAGAAGATTGCCCTTTACCGAATTCACAATGCTGACGAATTGAGCGAGGGAAGGGCAAAGAATAAGATGCTAGCCGAAGCGACAATAGGTACAATAATGCCTACATTTTATATGAGGCATAATTTTAGTTATGGAAATATGCCCGCCTACATTAGACCAAAATACATAGGCGAAGTATGGACGCACTGCAATGGACATCTACCTACCTCTTAGGGAAATACAGGTGTGATGATGTTTTTTTTTAATTTTGGCTCTATGATTTTGTTTTGTAATTTTAACATAAAATTATCATTAGCAACACAAACTTAAAAGTTATGGGGCACACCTATGTAATGTTTATTTATTAGGTAAATTAAGATTAAAATTTATCGTAATCTAATACAGTAAGTATTTTTCTCCATTTTGCCTGTTTTAATTTCAATTTAGGCCAGTTGAATTTATTGTTTTTCTTTATCTTAATTTACAATTTGAATACTAATCGGCAATAAGAAACTCAAATCCATTGTTGAGGATGAAAACGACACCACTTAAGAAAGAAGGACAATAGAATGAGCTTGTTATGCCTACCTTTCAAGTTTGTATCCTATTTACATAAATTGTACACCTATGTAGAGCTATTATTATTGTTATAATCGCCGTTAGGATTAAAAAGTGACCTTTTATAAACTATGTATTATCTCTTTATACATTTATACAAGAACAATAAGGGAAACATACATGTGGTTAATAATTAAAGTAGTGGACGCACGCCTTGCATTCTAAGTGTGCAGGTTCAAACCCCGGCTCGCACCTCTGGGTACATGTGCAAATCTCATTTTCATCCGAGATTACCATGCTATGAAACGGTGAAGGAAAACATCGTGAGGAAACCTGCAAGTCTATAGAAAGGCGTGTAAAGTTCACCAACCCGCACTGAGCCAGTGTGGTGGACTATAACCCACAAATCTCCCTCGCATTGAGGGACAATGTGCCCGGTATAATGGCAATAGGGTCGCCCCCTATTACATTGGGACCAAAATACATCGGTGAAGCGTGGGCGCACTGCAGTGCACCTCTGCCTACCCATTTGGGAATACAGGCGTGGTGACGTATTTTTATAATAATTAAATATTTATAGGAGCTCATACCCAACCTCGTATGGTGACACTTCTAGAAATATTATAATCTAAGTTTAAAAAATCGAAGTGATTGAGTGGTGGCTTGAGATCTCAGTAAATTGATTAAGTGTCTGAGTTTTTAAACATTTTCCGTTTAGCATGCAATGTTGAATGATCAATTAAGCTGATCGACGTTTGACTGCGGCGATTTCGCTTCAAATTCATTGGAGAGCATGATACCCGTTTGATCATACATTTAATTTACACTTGATGTGTATAACTTAGATATGACATTATCAATTCAGTGCGAGCTATTTGTAGATACTTTTTGCATCATAAATTCAATTAAAAAGGACAAAAATTAAAAGAAATGGTTTGTTTCTTTATTTCGAGGGTGCTTATAGCAAATTTGATTTTTGAACTCTGGGTTTATGTGCGAATCTCATTTTCATCCGAGATTACCACTTGCTTTGAAACGGTGAAGGAAAACATCGTGAGGAAACCTGCATGCCTATAGAAAGGCGTGTGAAGTTCACCAACCCGCAGTGGGCCAGCGTGGTGGACTATATCCCAAAAATCTCCCTCTTATTGAGGGACAATGTGCCCGGTATAATGGCAATAGGGTCGCCCCCTATTACATTGGGACCAAAAATGCATCGGCGAAGTGTGGGCGCACTGCAGTGCACCTCAGCCTACCCCTTCGGGGAATACAGGCGTGATGATGATGATGATGATTTAAACCAATTTATTAGCGCATAAAAAATATCGCATTAAAATCAATTATGTAAATTGTTTTGGAAAGGCGATGTGGAGTCCACAGTTAAAATAATTAAAGAATTTTTTTTCCATGAGCCAAAAGACAAACAAAGAACATGCCTTTTTAATTCCGCCATGAAATAATGCAGTCTTTGTTTTTTTATTTATTTATATCGTTGATTCACATTTGTATAATCTTAGATAATGCAGATCTTTGTAAAACAACAAACCAAATATCGAACCACGAAATCTTTTCACTTAACAATTGACAAAAGCCCGAACAACAATAGCAATGTTAAACGACGCATTTAATTTCATATCAAAACTTGTATACGGTTTTTGTGATCGACTGTACAAAAGGTCTAATTAGAGCGAAAAAAAGGAATCATTCTCAAATGATACATGTTTGTTTGTTTGATTGATGTATCGACGGCCCGAGTCGGGCTATTTAACAGTTGGTTAGACAAAATGGTGGAGTTATGTAGCTATGAGAGACGTTCGGTGCCTTACTAGTGCCGCGTACATTGGCGCGCTGTGATTCCCAAAGATTTTTTTGATTAGCTGTCTTATTTTTGTTCATTATTTAGCCACGCTCGAACCGACCACGGTATTACATATTAAGGATTGTATTTAAGAAAGTTCAATACCCGCTCGCCAATTTAAAATATGTGAATTAGTTTGTTACGCACGGTCACAGTTACTCAATTTTAAACAGCTAAGTGCAGATAAATATTGTTAAATTTCCGTACTTTTTTTCTTTTGAGTGTTAGTAAAGACACAATGAGGAGTGTGTGTGAGTAGCGTTTAAGCTATTGTGTATTTGAACATGTTTAATTGAACAGAATTTTTATAGGTTTATAAAAAAATAGTTCACACTTACTCTATGCTGAAGTAATAAAATGTATCATTCTTAAGAAGAGCGTTTCTGTTTCAGGTTATTTAAAATAAGTAGCTAATATTATAATGTATTCTTTTATAGAAAAAAAAAGGTTCTAATTTATTTATTCATAAATATAAAATTATCCATTAAAATTATGCCAACATTGAGAGCCACTGTCCCACCAAACACAAAAGCGTGCGTGTGTGCGTGCAGTGATCACAATCAGGTTATTTCACTGGTAATTATGATACGACGAGCGAGAGCCCGACCCGGGGTCACGCCGTCCGAATGTGGCACACGTGACTCTGACTGTACACGGATTTCCACCTTGATTACATCTCATTATATCCCGATATATTTGTTTATAATGTTGAGAAACAGTTTTGCATGTGAAAGTACCCATCAAGTTTTAGATATTTTATAGAAAAAAATAACGGACACTGTGTACGCGACTGTACGAAAATAAATTTTGTTTTCTAATTGAGAATGTACAATAATCGACAAAGTAGTTGAAGAAGAATGGATTTAGTTGTAATTCTACTCTACCTAGCTTGAAATTTATGTTGCGAACTCAAAAGCTTAGGCTTACAAACTTGGTAATGGCAACAGACTCGTTTTTTCTGGCTCAACTATTATCCGGCATAACCCTACGCTAATTTTTAAAAATATTATTTACAACATTACTTAAAATAAATTTTAATTAATGACGAAACAAAAATATTTTATTCTAGAGCCATTTTTTTTGTTTTTTTTTTATTATAATACCGAACCTTATAAGGATGCGTTTACACCTGCACACCGTGTAATCACATTAAACACTAAAATATACGCTCTTCGTGGGCGGGAGACCCGGGGTCAAATGAATTCATAGATGAAAACCCGCTTGAGTGACGTCACTCCCGCACTCGTGGTTACCGCCTCGTAATGCATCGACTTGACGCCCTGCATCTACTGATCCAACCGAATTAACTTGCCTTACTTTGAAAATGTAAAGCAGTGGTAGCCTCGTGGGCAAGAACGCCCGCCTTGAACGTAAGGGGTGCAAGTTCAAATCCCAGGCCCGCACCTCTGAGATAAATTTTCATGTGCGAATGTCATTTTCAACAATTATTACCACTTGCTAAACGGTGAAGGAAAACATCGTGAGGAAACCTGCACGTCTATAGAAAGGCGTGTGAAGTTGGACTGGACTTTGGACCCGCACTGGACCAGAGTGGTGGACTATGGCCCAAATCTCCCTCGTTTTGAGGGGAATGTGCCCGGGCACATTCCCCCATTACGCCGGTATAATTGCTCGCTGCATCGATTACAATGTTGCTGAAAAAAGTGCTTCTTCAAAGTGTTAATAGAGTTGGTTTTGGCAAGAATTTGGTGGCGCATTTTGTCGCGCCTGTATGTACAGGGCTTGATTCTACACGCCTGTTAATTTACACGTCAAAGAAACACATGACACCCGACTAATGATTTGTAGGTGAGCGAGATTAGATAATTGTTGGTGTTCGTGCGTATATAGATTGTTGGGCCACTGAAGTTGTCAGTACGTGGTTGTAATAAAAAAAAAAAAACTAGTTATAATAATACTTTACATAAAAAAATCAAAACGATTATAATCTAATCCTTACGATCATCATCATCAGCCGGTGTCAGGCCACTGCTGGACGTAGGCCTCTCCCAAGATGCGCCACTGAGCCCAATCTTCGGCTCTTCTTTTCCAGTTACTGCCCACCGCTTTGCGTATGTCGCCGCTCCACCTAGTCACAGGACGTGGACGTCCTGTGACTAGGCTACTACTACTTTATATACTACTTTTGCCGATTCGCGGTCTCCACTCTAGGACGCGTGTACCCCAACGGTCCTTAAGATATAGGTTCTTTATCGTATTCTAAATGAATATCGAGGTGTGAAAGGCTATTTGACCTAAACGACATTTTTTAACTTTACAGGAGAGCATACTCATCCGACGCCGAAAAATTAGCTGATTCCAAATATGTATATAAGTCAATATCACCCAAAAGTGTCGCTTAATTCAAATTGCCTTTCACTCCTCGATATGTGAAATCAGATTTTTTTTGCCGTGTTACATTTGCCTTAAAATTTGTTGAAACATAGCATTGAATTTGGGTGTAAAAAGTGATCCTAAAAGGGTTCCTTTTTAAGGTTCCATACCCAAAGGGTAAAACGGGAACCCTATTACTAATACTTCGCTGTCCGTCCGCCCGTCCGTCTGTCACCAGTCTGCATAGAGAGTTGAAATTTTTACAGCTGATGTATTTATGTTGCCGCTATAACAACGATTACTAAAAAACAGAAAAACAACATTAAGGGGGCACAACAAACGTGTTTTTTTGCCGTTTTTATAGATAATGGTACGGGACCCTTGGTGCGCAAGTCCGACTCGCACTTGGCCGGTTTTAAAGTAGTGAACCCTAAAATTACCCTAATATCAAAAATTGTTTAATTATCTCTTCTGAGACATTACAACAGCCCACAGTAGTTCGTCTGTTTAGCACCTACGTTTTATTGACTAAAAGATCGGGTTACCTTTGTTTAATTTGACTTATGCAAATGCCCAATCGGGGAACGAGTGATTTATAACACTCGGAATATCTATTCATGTCATCAGCTTTGAAACAAGAATCTAGTTGAATGTTTGACGATCAATAAAATCGAAACAAAAAAGGTTATTCGCCTTCTCGATTTGTATAATTTTGAATTGGATATCTAATTAGTTTTATTGTAAAATAGACAAGAGAAATGTATTCTATTTCATAATTTATAGACGTTTGAACGGAAAACTTCTGGATTTTAGACTTAACTAACTTAACTAACACTATTAGTCAGTTATGTTATCGGAAATCTTTGAAAACAATACCACAATTATTATCTTTACAAACTAATTCAGGGGCCTAATTCACGTATGACCGGCATCATCGGCATATGTCGAAAGAAAACGTCAAATTGGTCGTATATTTTCGACACATGTCGAATTACAGATAGTGTCGATCTTGCGACAATTACCGCCAGATCACAAAACATTAAGTAGGTATTGTAATAGACCGAAGTGTGATCCGAGATGTGATATGATTACCATGATCAAACATTTCCTCGTAATTATTATCACTATTCTGTAATTTATTTCTATAAGTTATGCATATTAATAATATTATTAAATTAAATTTGAATGATGGCAAAATACTCTGGATACTTCTGAATTCCATCGCAAATTAAAGGAGTATTTTCTATTTACATTATTAGGTAGGTGTCGTAAGGTTTAATATCAGATGCGTCAACCCACGGGTACAGTCGAGTGCTCCCGCGCAGTATATCATGCAGTTTGAACCTCGACAGTGTTTCGCACTTCGTAGCAGTTTGGGACGGACTCGTGCCGCTACAAAAGCAACACTTTTGATAGAAGGTCTTGTAATCTTTGAAACCACCAAGACTGCGCCTACTTAGAGTAATTCCCTTTCGCTTCACTCTATCCTCGACGATTTTTTACTAAAATTCATTTGACTGGCATAGTTTTATCGACATTTCCAACAAAAGAAGAAAGCCGTCGAGATGCACGCGTTCATTTTCCAATACCAAAACGATCTCTACTGTCTCATCGAAGAAGCAACTTTTTTGATGAAATTAAATGCCATCCATAGCGTAAGTAAATCTTTCTACAGAAATTAAATCTTTATAAATATTGGCGCAGAGTACATTTTCAAAACTTTACAACATAACTTTCGTCAGCGAAGACATAACCGCTAAAATACTAATATTATACCGAATGTGTCCCTGTTTATCTGCGGCGAGGTCCAGAGAGTTACATCCACGGGCGCGTCTTGTTCAGCAGCGGCCCACACTCAGAAACTGCGTGATCTGTTTATTCTGGATCACAATGATGTACAATAGGACTACAGAAACAGCCATTATGAACTTTTTAATGTTAATATAGGTATAAAAAATTAGGCCAAAACCTTTTAAATTTTTTGTAGGCATTGATGAAAGTTTTCAAAATACATTTAGAGAAAGCCCATTAATTTAACGTGAACTGCTCTCCTATGCAGTAGTATTGTTTTATTACTAGAAAAAAACTGAATTCGTATAACGAAACCAAAGAGGTAGTGGTAATTACTACCCTTGTGTTAAGAGCTTCTAGGGGCAACTCGGTTAGTACTGTAACATAACTGGTTAGGGGCATACAAGACTTCAGTAACACCAAATTTCTAAGAAATTAAATCCATTGGAAATCGCTTTTCAAAGATGTTTTAAAACAAAAGTTATATGCAATGCATTTACAAAAATAGCTACAAAGTCCATGATTGCGTAGACGGAGTCTGTTTTCCGTTCACATCTAGTTTCTCTATCGACTATCTTCGCATTGTTTCATTTTACGATGTGTCCACACCATTGTTCCCTTTACAATAGATTTCGTCTACATCGCTCTTGTTTTCGAACCGGTCTGTAGTTATGTGGTAAAATTACCATTCGTTATCATCGGTAACGACACGTACCATTGAAATGCGCAGGTCCATTCTGGAGGCGATTATCATAACGCCCTGACTGTTTGTGCTCATTTGCAGTCGTTGCTAATTCACGTGTGCATCTTGTCCTGTCGTGTCAAGACATACAAGATAGATTGGCACTTGGCAATTTTTTCTTCTCCACCTCATGGACTCCCGCACGCCCCGAGAGAGACGTACGGGTTGTGCTGGACTCTTACCGGCTATTACCCCACGTTGGACCTTCCTCCGCTTTGTGGTGAAGTGGAACGCTTTCGCACAAGCGGACTTGCCACCTACTTTAAATGAAATAAATTATAAGGTTTATATCTAGTTTGTATTAGTGCGCCTAGACTGTTGTTTTTTTTTTAACAATTTTTACATCAATAAAAAAAAATACATCATCACGCCTGAATTCCCCGAAGGGGTAGGCAGAGGTGCACTGCAGTGCGCCCACACTTCGCCGATGCATTTTTGGTCCCAATGTAATATAGGGGGCGAGCCTATTGCCATTAAACCGGGCACATTCTCCCTCAATACGAGGGAGATTTTTGGGCTATAGTCCACCACGCTGGCCCAGTGCGGGTTGGTGAACTCCACACGCCTTTCTATAGACGTGCAGGTTTCCTCACGATGTTTTCCTTCACCGTTTAACAATTTTAAACATGTTTAATCAGTTTCTAAAATAAAAAGATGTGCTAAATTAAATCAAAACACCAGCATTGCATTTTAACGTGACAATGTTACTAGCGTTCTGGACACCATACCGCATGACAGTAATGTAAATCTTTAGTTAAAAGATTTTTTTTATAATTTCACATAAATGTTTATAATATATTTTCCAATCTCAAGTAGTTATACAAAAAAAAATGTAAGGAAGGCAACATACTGCATAGAAGCAAAATAGAGCTATTAATTTGAACTACGAATGAGGAATTCAGTGAACTTTATAGGAACGAGTTGATGGTATGTAACAAAGAGTTATCGCGCATTCTGACGACCTGACGTCGACGGTTCAATCCGAATTTAAATGCAGCCATAGTGTATTTGAATTAACGTTCACAATTAGTTCATAGTAAGTCTTTGAAACTTTCAATGGTTCTTACCTCATCGTTCAGCAGTATTGTTTTAATATTATTTTATATTTTTAACAACTTTTGTACTAAGTTTGGTGAAAGAGGTGGAAGGTAAATAAATAGGTTCTCATTGTAAAACCAAAATTAAAAATAACTATGCGTTGATAATTTTTACCCTGCTCCTACTCAAGGAATTCGCAACATTTTAAAATACTTGATTTTAAATAGCTGCCATAATAAAAACTGAAAAATTTATCCAAACGCATATTTCATTATGACGAGCGTTTTAATTATGAAACAACCGCACAACAAAACGCGCACATTTGAGTGTGAACATTTAGTTTTATCTGCCAGCACAGGACACGGGACCGTGACACAGTTATTAAACACACAACAATATTAACAATTGGGTATCAATGTCGTCCCTTTTATATTATTTTAAAAACCCCAAAGTAGTCGCACCGTATCGTAACAATAAAATTTTTATTTGTCGCAACACATGCTCTTAAAAAAACCGTATTATTTAATCCTAAGTGAAGAGTCGTCTTCATTTTATCAAGTTCCAAGTGTCGATATGTTGTTATAACGGCGATGCCTCGGCACTAAAGAGTGCAGCCCAGATAACCATGTGGACGTACCCCTTGTTAACGATGCTACAACCAAATAAATTTGTAACCAAATTAGTCCCGAGCGATAAAATTTATTCGAAATCCACTGAGGAGAGTAAAAATAACACATTCTCTGTCGGATTAAAGAAGAGATACGAGCGAGATACGGCCCTCGAACGCCTCTTCCGCCCGTTTTTAACACTTCCAATTAATAAAATTGATTTTGTTTTTTAATTAAGCCCGTAACGAAGGCTCGAGGCTTGTTTAGGGACCTGATCGGGTATGCCTCTTAAAACAAGATTTATTTTATTGCTCAAAGCACAGCATTCTGATCTTCGGCTCGGGCCGGACTCGTACCTACACGACGAACCGATCGCCTACGTTTATAGCACCATCGATGCATTAAATTTGTTTTTATAAAATGTAATCGAACTCGTAACAATTATGTCTGTGTAAAATTACCAAGCGGAAATTAGGCTCGTATAAATATTTCCATAGTGTTAAAAAGTGCGTGTTTGTGTTGCCTTTATTAGGGTTCCGTACCCATAGGCTTAAATGGGACCCTATTACTAAGACTCCGTCTGTCTGTCCGTCTGTCACCAGGCTGTATCTCATGAACCGTGATAGTAAGACAGTTGAAATTTTCAGATGATGTATTTCTGTTGCCGCTATAACAACAAATATTAAAAAACAGAAAAAAAAAATTGAGCCCCCCCCATATAACAAACGTAAGTTTTTTGCCATTTTAATAATGGTACGGAACACCTTCGTACGCGAGTCCGACTCGCACTTGGCCGGTTTTTTTAACTTGCCTCACATTAAAAGCTTCGAAGTGCGTCGATTGAATTTCATTCACGTTTCCGTGTGTGAGTATTCGACATTTGAGCTTAAAAGTTGTAGTACAATAAAAAAGGTGTTAAAAAAAAAAAAAAAAAAATGGTGTACAAAAAGTTACCAATGCGAGAACGTGGAGGGATTAAGCGTATTTGCAATGTTCAAACCCCTCATATCAAAGGTCCTATTCATAGGAGCGCTAATTACACATCCAAAATGTACAGAAGCATGCATGAATGAATAACTGGCTAATGTATGGACGATTCTTTGCGGCGTCTGCGCACACATTTACATATGAATGTGTAATTAAACTACGATATGAATGCTAAAACACTTAGACCCCTTTGAAATGTACAGGATGTATCAGAAGTCCGAGATATTTTTTTAAGTACATAAACCCTGGCCCTGTAGCATAACCGCGTAGACATAAGTTTTATCTTTTTCAACTCTCAGATTTGTCGATAAAATGACGTCACACCGAAACATGTCCAGTACAAAAAGCCCGGTATGTCGTCATTTCTCGACAAATCTGACAGTTGAAAGAGATAAAACTTATGTCAACGCGGTCATATTAAGGATGCTGGTTGATATATTATGTAGATGCTTAGTGAAGACAGACTAGGTGAACCTAAATATCTGGTTTCTGATTTACATATCATTAAATATTTGGCAAAAGTATATTGTTGTTGCCTGCAGGTGCATTCATAAACCACATTTATAAGGGGCTGCTGCTAATATTTAAAATTACCGAACATGAAAATTTCGCATACGACTCTGGATATTTAAAATTAGCAACGAAAAAAAGTCGAAAGAATATGTTAATATCTTAGATAAATACTTTGTATCATTCAGTTGTATATCCGATACTCGTGCAAACGTTAAATTAATTTCGGACTTCTAAAACACTCTGCATTAATCTGGTCCTTATGTCTGTTGAGTATCAAAAGGAATTCAAAGTCTTTATGCAAATGACGAAGTAAAAAGTGCCGATGACTAATTCAAGAGGTAGTGAGTTCAATTTTAATTTGTGCCTGCCAGTGTTAATTCGAATGACAAAGCAGACGCCGATGTATTCCAGGATACAGCGGTCGAGAGACTCAAATGTGTGAATAAGATGGTCGGAATTGATACAGCGCGCGAAGATTTATGAAAGAAAGTATCAAGATGAAATAACGGCGATTGAGACGAGAGATCTGTGAATGAAGTTGACGAAAGTACACCTTATATTTTGGAATTTTAATCGGAATAATATCCACAGGAAACATATGGTACTTCATAGAAATTTCGTCGCGTCTTAACTGCCACAGACAATTTTAAAAATTGTGCTATACGCAACTGGTCTCCTACTACCAATGTATTTAATTATTATCAGATTTCCGATATAACTCAGAACAAAATATTTAAAAAATGGACTGTTGAAACAGCAATACTTTAAGTGGTGGTGGTAAGGCAAAATATACGGTTGTCTTGCTCATTTATGACGACCATGAATAGGATGGCAATAATAACAACTTTGTTTACTGTACACTATAGGTGAATAACAGGTATCTGGATAATCCTACAAAGCATAAAAACTCATCAACGAAATGTAAATCACGGTCCAGGGGATCACATAGATTTCCAACAAAAAAATTGTTCCATCAATATTGAAATTTCGCCCAGTTTCAATAAAGTTGAAAATCCAAACGCAGCTTATGTTATCAGATACAATATAAACGCAAGCGCAATGCAACAAAGCACACTTCAATTTCAATATGGCATGCGAAAATACGGTCAAAGCGAGATTGCACTCAGAAACAAAGCTCAGTCTACGGAACAATTAGCCGAATCACAGTAATTACATCCCATTGAAAGCGATACCATCATTTGAGAATATTTCTATACGAAACAAAGAGTAACCCTTTGAGCACGTGCCTGGCCATATGCGACTGAGGGGTGTTCAACTTTGGTAACATTAAAATACGGTTTACGCGATTTTAAAGTTAATGTTTTGTTCCTTTTTGAATGTTTTAACTTTTTAGTCGTGTCAATCAACATTGAAATATTAATCTCATATTTATCTCACATTACCAGTTTTTTTAAAAATAGCCTAGTATATGTCCCACTGCTGGGCAAAGGCCTCCCCCTCTCGTCTCCACATGTCCCTATCCTGGGCCTGTTGTGGCCACGTTTCTCCTGCAAATGTGACCAAATCGTCACACCATCTCCTCCTTGGTCTGCCACGACGCCGGCAACCGCCTTCGGGCATCCAGGTGTTGACACGATTTGTCCACCTTTGCGGGTCCATCCGTGATACGTGACCGGCCCACTCCCACTTCAGCTTTGCCGTCTTCCCACCCACGTCAGTAATACGATTAATGGAGCGTAGGGTGGTGTTTCTGACGCAGTCCGTCCATTTAACACCTAATATGCTACGCTCCATTGCACATTACCAGTAATTAAAGAAAATTTTGAATTTATTGCAACACTTGTTATCTTCATCTTCATGTCTTTAAATAGCATCAAAATTCATAGCTTGGTACACATTATGTAAATTATTACGTATTAAAACTAGCATGGTATTATAACTAACTCTAGTGCAATTTGTAGCATCCTAGATGTGGTCTTCGTTAACTGCAAAAGCTGTAATATAAGTAAGCTATGTTCAATCTATCGATCTTTTAGGTCGGCATCTGTCACCAAATAACCAACAAAAGCTATTATTATTTGCAAACTCAATAATTACATCTACAAAGTAATTATCACTTTAATCCGCGGGGTTAGAGAACAGATGCGACGAGCACCGGGCCTCTCCAGCGGCCACTGTATCGTTCATAATTGTTTTTTTTTCACTGGCTTATGCCCCTATTATGCTCTTTGTAATTAGCCACCGTTGATTCTGCGTAATTATTGTACGGCCCGGTTGGACTTTGCGGGGTGGCCCTTGAAATTTTGTCGTTGGGGTGTTATGGGATTTGATAGTAGGTAAATACAACTGTATACTACTACGTGAAGAGAGACTAGACAAGACTTTAAGTAATTTGAAGTCCTCCAGTTGTAAGACACTTCTTTTTGTGGAAATTTGATTAGTTATTTTTCCCCTGTTAACCATTCTCTCAATTAAATTCATGCGGGTTTAAGGACAATTTCAGGATTGGCCGAGAATCAAAACTCGATGTCTTCATTTGACATCGCAGTGGATCCTGGCTTAAAGAAAGGAGGTGGTTGGAGGTTATGGCGGGCACAGTCCAAAAACAAAAGGTTTATAACCAATAAGTCTGCCATTATGGGTTAAATATGTCAACTGTATCGTTAACTACTCAGTAGTTATTAAACTGATTCAGATATCCCACAAAATTCATGCGCACAATTTTTATAGACACACAAACAACCAGACAGAACGCTGTAACAATAAAACTGCAACGTCCAACTTCATTACCAGTCAACTGCATAGCGACTACACAAAGGCTCCCTGCCAATTAACCCTTCACAATTTGTACGAACGCATATTCAAATATTTTGACCCCCGGCAAAGGAGCATAATCCTCGTTCAACATTCATATTTATTACTTCGCGCGTGTAAGCGGTACGTAATAGAATAAACCCATTGTACCAGGAGGGCTGGTTTAACCCTTTCATTGGCGCTAAGAGAAAGGACTGCTAATAGTCTTATTTCGGATAATGATGACGTGGGGTAACTGTAGCAAGATGAAGTGATAAGCCTGTGTATGAATTTCTACGAGTTTTGGGGGGTTGAGAATGGTTTTATGATTGCAATTAAGAGTCTTGGAATGAGCAAGAATGTGATAACAGCTGACAAATAATTAAATAATACAGTCGTTATAGAGTTTTATATCTCATTAACGCTTTGTCGATCAGGGGCCCGATTTTCGTTTAATAGACATCAATCTCTATTCGAGATATGTCGAAACAAAACGTCAAATTGGTCGTATTTTTTCTTTTGTTTCGACATATCTATAATAGACATTGATGTCTATCAAACGAAAATCGGGCCCCAGGTGTAGGCATAAAATTAATTTCCGTACTAACGATTTGTCGCACTGAAATTCTGTCGAACTAGTTTCTCGCACTTTCGCCAACTTCCATAGAGTAACTGGAGAACCCATATCGCCTCCGCCCTGTGTAAGGCTGCTTATGACACTGCGGAAATTTTTTGACGTTTATCTGACAGACGCCAATATAGTAACCTTAGTTACCTGTAGTATACGGCATCTATGCCAACTTCTCACATTGATGTTCATTCTGTTGTACACAAACCTCAACTAAAATATATTTGTCAGCACAAAATATTGCCGTCTTGCTCATACAGGCCGTAAGAAGGAATAAATTGCTTAGTTTAATCTAATTTAGTTTGATGCTAAAATTATCGAAATCATTATGGAACTAATGATCACTGAATTATTCACTGATGCGTCAACTCGTGCGCGTTGATAGCCAATAGCAAAACTACCTCTGTGGTAATATAAATAAAGATTGAATGTCTGTGGCAAAAGCTATGCGCTCTCGTGTCAATATTCTCTCGCGTTGTCAATGACGTTTTGTTGAAGAATGAGCTTTGTCTATTAGAAAATATAATTCGTTTTAGTATTGGCATAAAGCGTGCGCGGGACTTATATAAGGTTTTTTATTAGTTCAGAAACGACATAAGTAGGTTAGCTATTCCCCCTCATATAATTAAAGGCACACTTACGCTTAAAAAATATGTAAGTTCTAATCAGTATTCCTCGTTTGTTCAGCTGTGGGATTTGAATAATGAATTTTCAAGTTTTTTGCTTAAAAAAAGTAATTTCATTACATTATCGCCCCTAACCTAATAACAAACAAGGGCCCCATTGTTTGTGGCTGAAAAAATAGCTTAAGGGCTGAAGTATGGTAATGATTCATTCTGTTTCGCCCGCCTGATTGCACCCAAATGGTGAAGACAAAAAATATTATAGGAATTAATCTTTCATACCAATCAGCGACTATGCAAATATGGCGGCAGATGCGCGGGCGCAGCTCGTGCTGTACCGGTAATGATTGCTACACGCTCATGATATCCATAATAATAACCTGTTATTTTTAACGGTTAATTTATAATGTTAGTTAAAGTAGGTGCTTTATTACGAGTTTGATGCGGTCTTTATTCAGTTTCTGCCCGTGATTACAGCCTGAAGCGATGCTTGCTACTCCGGGATTTATTTTATGCATCTTCAGTTTGTTATGTTTTATTTGAATTGAACAATAATAATAGCTCACGCGGAATTGAAGACGGCTTTTTCTAGTGGTTCGAGGGTAGGATGGTAGAAAGCACCGTGTAATTGCAACTTCGATTCCCGTCATCCCCAGTCTATTACCTAGGTAGTAAGTATAATAGGTAACTATATGAGAAGCGTTGCTTTGTTTGGGGCTAGTAGGGTTACTCTAATCATTTGTATACGGATTCCATCGGAAGTCCGAAATCATATTTTATGGTTATATGTACGTGCTTAGTAAACTTCATGTACGGCTCGGAATGCTGGGCGGCTAAAGTGCGTGAAGAGAAACGTCTCCACTCTGCCGAGATGCGAATGTTGAGATGGATGTGTGGAGTGACGCGAATGGATAAGGTGAGGAATGTGTATATTAGAGGTAGTATAAAAGTAGCGCCCATAACAGAAAAAGTATGAAGTAAGAGACTAGAATGGTTTAAGCATGTGATGAGAAGAGGTGAGAAGCATGTGACTAAAAGAGTGATGAGTATGAATGTGGATGGATACAGAGCGAGAGGAAGACCAAAGAAAAGATGGATGGATTGTGTAAAGAGTGATATGAATGAGATCGGAGTGGATGTCGGTATGACGGAAAAGCGAGATGATTGGAAGAAAAAGACATACTGCGCCGACCCCAAATAATGGGATAAGGTAAGGCAAATGGTGATGATGTACGTGCTTAGTAAAGGCAGACTATAGCTAACTATCATAGTCTCTGAGTTACAGACGTTTGAGTATTATCGCGTTATGGCCTTAGTGTACAACAATAACCCTATTCAACAATGTAAACTACATCTACGACTATTAATATTCACGAAACAAAACTTGGATTCGCATAGGGCTCGAGATATAACAAGGTTTTATAATTGGCGTCGACAAAAAAATTAAATATCTTGTTCGAATTTCGATACAGAAGTTTTTCTTCAGACGTCTGATACACCCTGTATATTTTTATAGATTAAACACTTCCCTAAGTTTAAATGTTCACAATTACATTGTTATTCTAAAGTGACCCCCCATTATTACTACGGTATTGACAATCACAAGCACCTGTCCAAAAGTAACGTATGGTACTACACGAAAATAATGATGAGTAAACATTTATTATTCAATAGATTAAGAATACATCAATCATTGTATTGATATACTGCAACTTTGGTAGTTTACGTAATATTGAATCGTTAATCTGTGTCACGTATGAAATGCGTAAATGAAGGTAGGCTGATAGTCAAATCAGTGTCTCAAGTACCGTGTATAAGGTAGAAAATTGTACAGAAAATATTTAATAGTCCCCCTATTTTTATATTGACGACGTTTTGGTGTAGTTATTCGAACGTAGGCTGCTCGGATGCAAGGGATGGTTACGGGTACAATTCCTATCAGCGGTTAAATGTAGAATGGTTTTTCCTGAATTTGTCCTGGTCTCGGTATAACTGGACTCGCCCCCCGTCCATTATATGGTACCCATAGTAAGCCATAGTAACCCAGGCGTTAGTCAGATTGGGATCGTACGATAAGTAGATGTTGTTTTGCGATATTGTATTGTTATTAGGTATATTACGAGCGTGGTGATGGAGAGAGGGGAGGCCTTTGCCCAAGTTTGGGACATGTTTTTTTTATAGCCTATTGTATGTCCCACTTCTGGGCAAATGCCTCCCTCTCCCGTCCTGGGCTTGTTGTTGCCACGTTTCTCCCGCAAAAGTGACCAAATCGTCGCAACATCTTCTCCTTGGTCTGCCACGATGCCGGCAACCGCCTTCGGGGATCCAGGTGTCGACACGATACGTCCACCTTTGCGGGTCCATTCGTAATACGTGACCGGCCATGGGACATGAATTACGTTTGAAAAAAGAACATTACACTTCCGAGTCTCTACATATTTTATTATCACTCTAGGATGCCTATTTAATAAAAACCAATAGATATAAAAACATGTTATAGAATAGACACTTCAAATAAGTTCCTTGTTGTTACCATAAAAGTACGTAATGACAGTATAAACTAATGTAATGACGTCATAAAACTTGATATACTGAGCGTTACATTTACGATGGCAATGTCCCCGGCGTCAATCATCCATATATTAATTATTTATGTAGAGGCTGGTAGTCGAAAGTCGAGAGGCGCGTAATAACGTGTGCGCTATCAAAAACAATCGACTGATAAGTGGACGCCAAGGGCGACTCATTCATATTGGTGTGCTCCCATTGGCACCGTATCCAATAACCCCTTTCTAAGCTTTTTGACAATGCAGGGTGTAATTTTTAAAATTAAGGTACTTTTTTCTAATTTCCTAATAAAACAATGGCTTTAATTTGATTTACGAAACTTTTTAGCGATGTGAAAAAATCGATCACATAACAAAATTGTTAAAAAGATATTAAAAAGTGATTGAATGCACAAATTTCAACCTTATACTTATTAAAAAGTAAATATGTGTATGTAAGTCAGATGATGTAAGACACCTATGAAATAAAAAGACATAGACTGCCTGTGGGCTTGATTAGAAAAACAACTTTTTTTTTTCTTCACGATTATAATGTCTACAATTTAATTGTTAATTTTATAGCAAGATATTCATCAACTGATTAAGATCACCTTGTCGTTAACTTGAAATGTCAAATAATGCTATATAGGTACCAAAAAAAAAACAAAAAATCCTTTACGATCTTTTTATAAGTGATCGTTAAAATCATTCGTTAATTAACAAAATCCAGAACTAATAAAACTATTAGGTGAATACTAAAAAACTGTATATTTAATAGAGTTGTGGTTATTATTATAGATGGCATGGCGTGATCAATACATAAAAAATAACTGGAACTATTCATCATAATTTCAACTATAAACATATGTTTTCTAAAAAAAAAATACCTTCATATTCAACTTTGTATATCAATACACTGTTGCGTTATTGCACGATTTTTATTAAATCAGTTTATTAATTGATTTCGCTTTGAAAATATTTTAGTGGCCATTCGAATTTTGAACGTTTTTTTATTAAAATAAGTAAGTAGGTGAAAGGTGGAACAAACCCTGTAACACGCTGTCGGTGGTCCGTACGTAGGTACTTATGATAGAAAGGCACAACATAATAAATAAGGCTCGAAACAGAGGTGTCGGCCCACTGTCTCGCATTGTAATGCATTACTTGTGTATTAATTCCTAATACTTGTTTTACCGAATGAATCGTTTTGAATATAGAAGTATTCGAATGATGTTTACGATTGATCGATTGTGTTTGTATTGCATAACGATTGAAATAAAACTATTTTACGGATTTTATCGCGTTTATTTACTATTTTATTTTCCCGACGTTTCGGCTGCTTTACAGCAATCATGGTCACGGGGAGACTGAGGTGTTAGACGTCCTGATGTCATAGTTAATAACTGGGTACCCTCATATTTAGTTGTTGTTTGCGGTCCGATCCACGCAGAATGTGTGCAGAATGAATCCAATAAGTAGTGGTCCGTAAAATAGTTTTATTTCAATATAAGACAACAATATTTTGCATAACGATGTTTTTTGTCGTGCGTTTTATTCGATAAATATCGATATTGCTTTGCATTTGTTTTTATAAGACTTTTTTTATATATTTATAAATAAACTAGGAAAGCTTCCTCTACATCCGATTTGGGAACCCTAATTACCCGCAAGAAATGGTTTTTTTTTCCGCGGAACCCAAATTATTTTTGTAAAATAAAAGTCTTCTAAGTCACGCCTTGCAATATCAGCTATCTCCCAATGAAAGTCCCGTCAATATCTCTCCAGCTAGCCAGACAGGCAAACATTTTTTAAATAGTGTTTTCGTTATTACTTTAAAAGGCATTTAGTAAAAAAAAACAGTTCTTTTGACATTGCAAACTTACATTTTGATTTTATAGATTCGGTTCGTATATAAATCATTGAAACAATTCTATAGAAGTTATTGACAGATTTTTTTTTAAATTAATTAATCACTCTTCGAATTTCGTTTGCTTTAGATTTATTAATCGATCGGTTTTGCATAACTGTGATTGCAAAATAGCAATTAATAAGCTTAATTTAATGTCTAATATATCATAATCAGTTTTAATGTGTTTTTTTTACATTTTATGATCAGTGCGATTAATTAAGAATTTAAATGCTAGAGGCCATATTTTAATTACTGACGCTTGAATTTATAATGAGAAGGTTACAATAGGTAGAATTATATCACGTGTATTTTACAAATCTATTTATATTTTAACTGACTTCAAAAAGGAGGAGGTTCTCAATTCGACACGTATAGTTTTTTATGTATGTTACCGCTTATCTCCGGCGTTTGTAGAGTGATTTCGAATTTTTTTGTGATTTTTGCTAGGGATTTCTTCAAGGTCGGTCCCAATACTACAAACTCATGTGTGTATTTGCCTAGTTTGATGTAGATTGTCACCTACTGTAATGTAATGAATTATAAGGTTACTTGTAGCTTTTTAGTTCACCTAGGCTTTTGAAATCGGTTATTGTATTTTGTTAAAAATATTTTTTTAGTAGGTAGGTATTTACCTAGCAGTCAAGTAGGTACGTAAATTAATTTTGTCTTTTCTAAGTTTTTTCACGACGGGTTGATCCAGTGGTCTGTGCGTAGGTTCACTGCATCAGGTGGTTGGGTTCGATTCCAGCCCGAAATTGCGGTGATGGCCTTTCCGGAATTTGCCGGGTGTAAAAGAGTGACTCTCAGTTCATTGTATGGTACCCAATGACATTCTAGTAAACAGATATTTTATACACGCACAAAACAAACGAAAAAAGTGTTCCGCGTAACAGCGGCAGCACACATACACACTTTTCATTCATTTTACATTTCACAACACGTAGAAGCAGTATTTTGAACTTCCTGCAGCGGTGTTCCCGGACCGATGCGACAAAGGTGTCTTCAAGAAACGAGCATACTCATTCCTTAAAGGCCGGCAACGCACTTGCGATGCCCCTGGTGTTGCAGGTGTCCATAGGCGGCGTTGATCACTTACCATCAGGTGAAACGTCTGCTCGTTTGTATCCCTATCTCATAAAAAAAAAATAAGCAAAAGATGGCTTGATATGTTTACTAGAATATCATTGATGGTACCCATATATTACAAGCTTTGGATAGTTTGCGAGCCCGGGGTTTGGACCGGCATCTCTTGACTTCAAGGAAGACGTTCTAACAACTAGACTACCACTACATATGAAAGCATTCATTTGAAAGTCTTAATTTAACCACGCAGTCGTATGTTAATTAATTAATTAATTATGAAAGTGTCAACATTAGATATTATTTATTAACAACCGGTTTTAACATTTGGTAATAAATTAATATGGTTTATTGGTCCATAAATATGTTCAGTATGTTGTTGATTCAACAGTTTTGGATTTCATGTTGATTTGTGACAAGTTATATAGATATATATTACTTTATACAGTTTGAGTGATAAATAGACCTTATATCGTTACGTAGGTATCAATATTAAAAAGTTAAATGGGTGATGGGTGTTTTTTATAAAAAGGGTTAACATGTTATAATGCGTTATTATTTTTTTGTGTTGTCTTCAAAACTTACCCACCCAAAAAGTAAGTAAGTACATGCGCTTTAAGACTAGCGTTTTTTTAACGCGTATACGGTCGTCCATGGCAACCCGCGAACACGGGCTTAGTCCGACATATACGCTCAAACCAATGGTGGCTAGTCTCAGTAGCAATATGGATGCCGACGAAGAAGCAATTGTAACAGCGCGAACATTATAAAAGTTTATAAGCGCGTCAACGCTTGTACGAGTTGCGCGTGAGGCAGAAGGCGCGCCAATATGCATCTACACGCGATTGAATGCTATCAAAGTATTCATATATATTAGTTTTTCACAACACTAGCATAATGTATCGATATCGAGCAAGCTAACGAGTGTCTCGTTAAGCCCGTCACATTCAATGGTGGCTACCACAACATAAGCTCCACTCTACATTGTCATATCGAAAATATTTATTATCTCCCGTTACCAACGTCTACAAATTTAATTTACATAAGGATTTTATTAAAGTTTTTATCTCATTTTGTGTATAGGGTGCGCGGGCGCAGCGGGGCGCCCGCGCAGGCGATCCTGGCTCCATTGTGTTCGTATCCGATCTCTTTACTCTTTGACATTCGCTTCTAAAATTATAAATTTAAGTATAAATTCATTTACTAATTTTAAATCTGTCCCCATCGAACAGGGTATCATATAAGTAGGTATTATTTACGTTCTTGGTAAGTAGTACCCGCTTTACTATATTTTGATTAATGAAATTGAATGAATTTAAATAAACTGTGTGTATGTATGTGTACTTAATCGTAATAAAAAAAACACGAATAGTTACTTATTTATTTTGATTACGGTTTCGTCTAGAGGTTTGAGCATAGGACACTCAGCTCACTGAACCTGGTGGTAGCGGGTTCAATTCCCGGTAGTGGCAAACTTAAGTAATGTCCTTTTCGTAATTTGCAGCGGTCTGGCTGTAACTGACATCGCCCACAGTCTATTGTACGATACACATAACACAAGCTTTGCTTAATTTGGGATTTTACGATTAGTATGTGTTGTCCTGCGATATTTATTTATTTATGAGCCCTCCACGAGGAGTTAACTAAAATACCTACCACGCACATACTTAAATACAAGGTGTTTCAGAAGTCCGAAATAATAATTTGATGTTTGCTTCAGTAGCGGGTATACAACTTAATGGTATAAAAAATTGATCGAAATTCGACCATGCTTTTCCACTATTTTTTTCGTCGTCAATTTCTATAACTCGTAATATCTCGAGTCCTATGTAAAATTTGCATCTTCTGTTTTGTGAATATTGTTAGTTGCCCCTCATAAGTGTAGTTTAGACTGCTGAATAGGGTTATAGATGTGCCCAAAGGCCAGAACACGATACCTGTGAAAATTTTTCAAAGGTCTCTAACTCAGAAACTATTATAGTTAGGTTCAAACTTTCTTCACTAAGCATCCACATATGAGCTACCGTATATGTACCCAAAGTCTTATTTCGGACTTCTGATACACCCTGTATATGCCCAAATAGGAATTCTATGCAATCGAATCTACATACTAATGCTATGCAGTCTCAACACTATTATGACGTTGAGAAGTGAACATACACAATCTTTTTTTGTTGCAGAACATGATTATTATCGATTGCTATGCATCTACAATCGATAAAAAAATCTAGTTAGCACGTACATAAAACACCATTATTAATACATCATAATTCAATAACATATCAACACAGCGAATCCCGTATTCCCATAGCACTTTCTCAGCCTCTCATAATCTAAGATCCAATCTAGCGGACATTGGTTAAAAAATACACACCATTGAACAATGGCATTCCTGCGGTGAGTTCGATTAACGTCGAGCATGTGGATACCCTCCTACATCTGTGGTACTTAGTTGACATTATGTAAATATAGACCCACTTTACATTGTACCACTCATTATGCGATGGAAGATTCGTTAGGTGAAGAAACACATGTTGTACTATCGTTTATTTGGGTACGGGACGTCGAAAGTTCCATTCGTGAGTTATGTTATGTTTTAAGTTAAAACATTTTATACTAACTGACTTTTTAACATTATTCTACTATTTTGATGAAAAAATTTTAAAGGGACAAGATGAGGATTCGCTGCACCTGCGTTTACAGGGAATTCTGCCAATGTCAAGTAATTAATAGCAAGCACAAATTCAATTATTTTAATCTGATAGATTTGAAGATCTATTACAAAGTAATGACGTTAAGCTGCCCTTTGTATCTTGAAAATTATTTAATTTCACCATACAATCCCAAACTAAGGGAAGCTTGTATTAAGGGATATCAAATGCTTATGTAAAGTAAGTTTTTTTAATTCATTGGTAACTACTACAAAATAATTGAATTGATTATTTGAAAAGCTTGCGTGGGAATAGCACCATTGAGTTTTTTATTTCTTATAAACATCTAACAATACGTTACTGCCTGCTCTACTTCCAATAATAAGGCGACTTAAACGCTTTGTGACCTATAAATTAAAAAAAAAAACAATCAAAATTTAATGCAACACTTAGCACCATTAAATTTGATCGTTCAAGCCCACATACGCAATAATTTCTTGCTTCCGTAAACATGACTAAACGGCCTTCGTCGTCCGTACTTTCCACATGCCGTACCCACCACAGATACGTCTTAGCTCACACAATAAGATGATTACAACCCGTTATATCTATCTCTAATACTTTACAATACAAAAAATAACAACATCGGCATGCGCTCGTGGGCGAAAGAAAACAATTGATTCTCTCTCCTGCTCTAATTTTGAAGATACACTCGCCCATAGATAAGGATCTTTAGAATGATTTGATTAATTCGAACATGCCTTTAATGCTTCGAATGGAACTGTAGTTCGGACACTTGCGTGAAAATGTATGAACGAAATCTAAACTCGAATACATACAAAGGCGTTCGTGAGTACACTCTTCTATATGTGCGTAGAATACTGCTGTCTCTATTGTTATTATCTATGCATCTCTTTCATGCGTAGTAAAATCAACTGCATTGGTAGCCCAGCTGTAGTTGTAGTATTAGTGCCAAGACTAGATGTTGATTTCGCCCCTTTATCTCACATGAAATAAGACAGAGAGTGAGCGAGCGAATTCGTGACAGAGGTGTAGATTTGTAATACGTGCTAGCCCCACTGGTTATGACAAGACAAAATGTGAGATATATCAATTTTGATTATTTCTTTCGTATGAATAACGAAAGGCAGAGAGAGACTTGGTGCGACAAAATCCGTGGTATAAATCTGGTCTTCACATACGTAAAACTCATACTGCCCCTTTAGCAGAGATGAAAACTATGAGGTGTTTCTACAAAACTTTACACTAAAGTTGATAGAAATTACATTAGCTGTTGATAAGCATGTCACGCATCTTATGTCATGCCTGTAGATTTTAGCATTACGATCCTTGTAGACCGGTGTTTTGGCTACGGGGTCTGGGGTCACTTTTCATTGTAAATAGTAGTTAATCATAGAAAATATGAACAAGGTTAGATTGGCAGTCACTATAGTTTTGTATGAAAAAGTTTCACACAAGTAAACAGTTATTGATTAAAGTGAGACCAATTCGTCATATGTGTTACTGTCCTGGATGGCAGAAACGCATTTCATAACCTTCAATTATAGTTCATATCGAGGGGAGAAAGGCTATTTGACCTAAGCGACAGTATTGGGCGATATTGACTTATATACATATTTGGAATGAGCGACTTTTTTTGCGTCGAATGGGTATGCTCTCCTGCATAGTTAAAATAATGTCGATTAAAATAGCCTAAGCCTTTCACCCCCTCGATGTCATAGGGCAAAACGAATGGAGACGTGTCATCAAAGGACATAGGTAAAAACAAACAAGTGAGATTGATAAACGGTATTTCACATTTTGACATTAATGTTATCGCGCTTGCAGTGGTACGTCGTCAAGAAAGCCCGCCTTGAACGCAAGGGGTGCAAGTTCAAATCCCGGGCACGCACCTCTGAGATAATTTTCATGTGCGAATGTCATCTTCAACAATGATTACCACTTGCTGAACGGTGAAGGAAAACATCGAGAGGAAACCTGCACGTTTATAGAAAAGGCATGTGAAGTTCACAAACCTGTACTGGGCCAGCGTGGTGGACTTTGGCCCAAATCTCCCTCGTATTGAGGGGGAATGTGCCCAGTATAATGGCAATAGACTGGCCCCCTATTTCACTGGGACCAAAATACATCGGCGAAGTGTGGGCGCTCTGTTGCAGTGCACCTCTGCCTACCCCTTTGGGGAATACAGGTGTGATAATGTATGTATGTTATCGTGCAGTAGTCTTCAGCGTGTTGGTACCACCCAATTCACCACTCAGCCATTCTGTTCGTAGTCTTAAACTCTATGGTAGAGTAGAGAGTGGCGATATCATGCATTATCGCGCGATAGGGTTAAGTATTTATTGTAGACGCGTGTCGATAGTAATCAGTGTGTGTTGCATATTAATAATTTTGTAATGTTATTTCGTTGTTATGCACGTGGTAAGCAGCTGGTTAGTTCGACCCCTTTCGTTTACGCGTGGCGCTACAAGATATATATCTAGTACGAATATGTTGTTTTTAATGACGTACAAGTAATATGGGTCAGTGGGAACAGGCTAATTGTGTTCGGAAAAAAAACTATTTTGTATCTTTTCATGAAGGTAGATCCAAGTTATGCTAAATGCGCTTCTAATATATCTTATGTTTTACAGCAATTTAGATACATTGAGAAAAAAACCCAGGAGGAATTACCTTAAGACAGCTAATTTTTACTAGAAGGAAATAGTATTCTGATTATTTTGTAATAACTACAATTTCAGTATATTCTGAGTTTTTGGATATGTTCTAAAGCTGAAACATTACATTTTTGCCAGTTAATTGAAGGCCTGTAACTATCAGCTACCCTACAGATTCAAATGTTACTTGGAACTCTCTAAACACCCATATTATCAAGATATCGACGCATCTATTTAAATCGAAATCACATCGATGAAACAGGATATGTCTCCACATTAACAGAAATCTAAGTAATGGGTTTTTTCATCATCCCATCTCAATCGAAAAGTTCATTAAAAAATTCTAAGAGTCTTCGCGAAACGCCTTAACAGGTCCTTTTATGAAGGCGATCAGTTTTCTGCTTGGATACACTTGAACCGTATTATGGTAATTCCGCGTTTAATTTCCTGGGCCAGATTAACTAGGCACCCCTCTAAGTAATAAACCTGATTTATTAGGCCATCTCTTTTTAGTTTTCTCCTTTGAAACGTTAATGACGCATGCATTTTTGTTTAGGATTTTGAATATTGATTGTTATACAAATAACTTTATGTTTTGTAAATGATTTAATTGTAAATAACAGATTTTCTGATATAAAGGCAAAATTAACAGAACCCATTATTGAGAAAAGTCAGCTGTTTGCTAAGTTTTTATCAAAGTAAAAGTTCTTTATAAAGGCAATTAATTTCAGCCACATCGCTTACTTATGTGTTGTATTTTCTTGGAGCGATAAGTATGTCATTCTGCTGTTTATAAGCCATGTTAAACAAACAGTATTTATGGTCTTTAACAGCGGTTACAGGTAACAAGAAGCCTGTGAGAAAACTGACAATACATCCTTAGTTTACAGCCTTAAGTCGTAATATATCTAAGAATTGGGTGAAAATTCAATTTTATGGGGTATTTTTATTCTACAGCGTGATTATTTCAATCAACGACCTTAACTCAACCGCGATTTGCGCTCTGTTAACATTACACACGCTAACAACTTTTAACAAAATTACCAACAGAAAAAAATGTTAAGGGTGAAAACAGCTTTATCGAGATAATTCCGTATATATTAGCTAAAAACTTAAAACACTGGATACCCTTGGAACCGGTGTATTTTGCTTCGCTTACCAACGATGTTTGAAGATTGGAAAAATCCAAATTAGACTTTTTAAATATGCACTTATAAACGATTAGTTGTGGCTGTGACGCGAGAACCTCTTTTGTTGTCACTTAGATTTGATGGGGGCTTATGGCAGATCATAGAGCTTGCCCCATAAGCAGCAAGCTTGGCCTGCTATTCTGTAATGTGAACGAAGAGAAGTTCTAGCATAAAACGACTAATATTTTAGTTTTTACAATCCGTAAAGAATATAATTGTAAGATAGTAATCATGGCCTCTATTCCATATAGTTACAAAGGGTTACGAAGGATTCTATTACCAGCATTCTGTTTTTCTTCTGTTCCGTCTTTCCAGTTGGAAGGATATAAGATAGAAGGATAGTAGTATCCTTCATGATTGCACGATGTTTTAGAAGGAGGATAAGTGTATTGTTCGCTATAATAACATCTGCGTAACCCTAACGCACTGCATAAGATCAGCGTTCTAGAAAGCGAGACATGTTGTTACATCGTCTTAAACGGTCTTAAACACAATTGAATTACCTGAATTTCCCCGTCGGCCGTCCGAGAACAAAAGCGTTAATAAATACGTAATTATTTACATTTACCCGGCGTGCAAGGTTTTAATTCAAAAGTTTCCGAGGAATCGATTTAATTCTAGCCGAACTAATTGGTAACGTGGGCCGGAGTAATTTTGTTTAGTACCATTTAAATGGTACCACCCACTTGCATCTCATTAAGTGGTTTATTGTAATTACCGAGTTCCTTGGTCATTGTGTTGAAACATTTTGTGTAACATGAATTGTTCGTGAGTCGGCCGTCACGGTGGCTAGTTTGATTAATATGAATCTGTGTATGAACTATAATGTCTTCGACGTCCTAAAGACAATAGGGTGGACGAATCTACTTCTCTTTAAATATATACTTTATGTCAAAATTAATAAAGATTGACTATTGTTTTCTCATATTTACGCAAATACCACCAACTTGGGATCCAGTAATTAATATGATTAAATCCATAACCAAGCGTACCATTGCAAGACCTCAAGACACTGTGAGCACTTTCTGCGTGGATCGGACCGCAAACAACAACTAAATAAGAGGGTACCCAGTTATTAACTATGACATCAGGACGTTTAACACCTCAGTCCCCCCGTGACCATGGTTGCTGTAAAGCAGCCGAAACGTCGGGAAAATAAAACAGTAAATATACGAGATAAAATCCGTAAAATAGTTTTATTTCAAAGATTGATTAACTATGGCAAAAGTTACTATCAATTATATTTTGTTGAAAAACGTGCTCTTGCCATGAGCTAATAAAGTTCCCTTTTGTATTGGCAAAAAAGTTGTAGCTATATAGTCGATCTTTGTTGTTCTGTAACCCAACTTACCGCTTGCCAAGGAAATTTTCTGGCTCTATCTATTGTGCTCAGAATCATGACGATTGTAGAGCACTTTACTCTCATAATCCAGATTTTATAAATACTTTATAGATTTAATAAGTTTTTAGTAGCACTGTATTTCAATAGTAGTGTAGAAAAAATAAAATAAAAAAAAACATCGGCGAAGTATGGGCGCACTACAGTGCACCTCTGCCTACGGGGAGTACAGGCGTGATGATGTATTATGTAAAAGTAAAATATTATTTAATGCATTCTGTATTCCGTGCGTAGTAGACATAGAGTCTGTCTACTTGCTGGGACCCCACCCAAAAACCACCAACATTTCTCTTCCACCTTAGTATGTATGTCCATCACCGGCCATTATCATAAACATTCTTGCGAATTATATGAGCTACTGTTAGGCTATATGAGCACGGTAAAGCCAGCTGCTTAACAATCCGACGACAGAGAGCTTTCGGATTACGAGCTCGTATGAACATTCTGCTACTGCACATCTATTTCTGTTGAACCTATCATGATTGGATAGTCGACGTTACCATGTGAATTGAATCTCAGATATGTAAAGAAAGATACGAGGTCTTAATGATGGCCTTTGCTTGCAAAGTCAGTCCGAAAGGACTGTTAGAAATTTTTTATTGCCAAGTAGCGGTTGGAATGACTCATTTTATAATCCTGAGGTCACAAATTTCTTTATTCGGCATGCGTGCGGCCAGCATACTAATATAGATGAGGAAAAAACAATTTGTCCCGTATCTGCTGTTTTTTAAAATGTTTTTAAGCAGCATTTTAATTGTGTACTCCTTTCTAAAATGTTTGAATGCCGACATGTACGCTGGCAATACATCATTTTTATGTTTACGATAGATTGGTGTTTAAAAAAAAAGAATTAAGAACCGCTTCCTTTTTCAAATCGGAATTCCACATCCTTGTTCCTTCATCATGTCTTCCTCCTTCGTTCCTTTTTCAACAAAGCATTTTGGTGTGTAAATACTTATTTTTCCCCTTTTAAAGTCACCTGACCCCAAAGAGGATAATGTATCAATTTTATTTCTGATTCATTTTCTGTATTATTAATAAATATTTAATAAAACAATACAGAACCCATATTATGTGAAGTAGCCTTAACATTACGAGTTTTTGTTTATTTTAGTCCCACAATTAGTTTCGTCTTGATTACATATCTATCTCGTATAAAAATCGCTGATCGACTTCAACTCGTACAAGCCACGATTTCGACCCGATGCGCCAATTATCGCTTGAACTCGTAATTAGCGAATACATTACGCTGCAGCGCTGGAGCGGTATTGTCCTAATTGCAAAGCAATTATGTAGGTATAATAGCTGTGCACTCTTACCCAAAGCGTAAAGCGCTTTAATGTAAAGCTATTTGCATATTAGAACGGTACTAATGTTTATGCAAAATTAAAGTATTTTTAATTTAAATTCTCAAGTACAAAATGCTCTTTAGAGAAATTAAATAACATGGTTGTTTTTTTAAGTAGTATAGTAGTAAGTAAACGAAAATATTTTCCTGTAATGTTACAAGTGCAATAATGAAATAAGTATAATAAATTGAGCCTTTTTTGCAGGTATTGGACCATTTTACTTAGAGATATTGGTGAGTGAATTTGTTCCTTAAATATATATGTGGGTACTTATAGTATTCGTTCCACTCATAGCCAACTATTTGTGCACTAAAGGTCCACTGATCCGCATCGTACGGATCGTACTTGTTTGACTTCCTATACAAAGAATACTACGATCCGTTTGATGCGATGCGTCCGCTGCTTACGATGCGAACATGTGGACGTCTCCCTTAAAACTGAATTAAAATTAAAACAAAAATAAATCTTCACATGCCATATTTAAGCTAGCTTGAGGCGCTTAATTGTCACTTAATACTCAACACAATCTCAAAAGGGTGTGGGAACAGCAAGATTTAATTACTTACAGCCGCAGGTGTAACCTACAATTGCCATTTACAACTAATGAAAGGTTAATTGCTATGAAGATAAGGTTCATAATGACATTTCACTGGTTGAGATATTTGTACGTAACTAATAGAGGGCAGTAAATGTCTCATAGTGGTTTATACTTAAAATTAATTTAGCTGAATTCGAAAATTGACGATAATTATGTCAATTCCATTGACATCAAACTACGTATTGCGATCCTTCCTACGGCCGTAATGTTTGAGTGAGATAGCAATATTTTTAGAGCTGTCAAATATACAGGGTGTATCAGAAGTCCGAAATAATATTTAAGGTACATATATGGTAGCTTATATGGACCATAATTAGTGAAAGCAGACTATACCTAACTATCATAGTTTCTGAGTTTCAGACCTTTGTGTATTTGTCACAAGTATCGTGCTGTGGCTTAGAGCACACCCGTAACCCTATTTAACAATGTGAACTGCATCTACGTAAGGAGGCTATTCATAATTCGCATAAGATTCGAGATGAGCCAAGATTTTAAAATTGGCGGTGAAAAAAAAATTGAGACAACTTCGATAAGAACGCTCGAATTTCGATAAGAAAATTATACCATTCAGTTGCATACCTGATGCCCGTGTAAACGCTAAAGTATTATTTCGGACTTCTGATACACTCTGTAGTTCAGAACTTGAACTAAGATCAGTTCTATGTAGCTCCTTATTACCATGAATTGGAGCTACACTTGGTTTAGTGTAGTTTGTTTTAATTATTAATAAAATTGGCTTCAGTAAATCAGTTTTCGCTAATAAGTAGAATCAAAATTTATTTGTATGTATGTATATTTTTTGTTAAAAACATCCAATAATAGTTAGAATCAGATAGGCTTGACACATTTATTTTTTCAATATGTCTTCACAAAGCCATACCCATGCAAATGAAGATATAACATAAGTAAGCACCAGAATGTGACAAAATGACCACGATCACGGAATATTAATCAATCCATATGCTTATAAACAATGGCTACCGTGTTTTTTTCAAACAGTAGTCACATGAAAATAAAACGTGTTATTTACATATTAATCCAGTTGAGATTCACATTTCCCACATGTATTATAGGCGGTGTCTTTTTGAAGACTCTATAGCTTGAAGTCGACATACATAAATACAATGTAAAAGATACTCTACCCTTCGGATTTAAGGTAAAATTTAAAATGAACATTTAATGAAGTAGAGTCGGTAACTATTCCATTTTTGGGGTTGATTTTCCTTGCTCCTCACGACTTTAGTTGTGGGACTCAAAAGGAACCATTATTAGACACTTTTTTTACTCCATTTATTGGTAAACGGCATTTTTCTCTTCATAACGTTAAGCAGTGCGGACAGTAACACGTTTTCTCTCTCTCTCTCTTTCTAGAGTCACCTATCAATTCATATATTTTACAAATACGAGAATGTAACCTACCTCTTTCATACTGTTTTGATTTCAGTTGCATCAAATTTAAATCGCACGTTTATATGCTGATCAACTTCTCGTCAAATGATAGTCAGCACATACGTGCGCGCACGCAGCTGAGTATGATTTTATGTGAATGACATATAACTGTTTAATGATTATTTCGCATCAATCATTTTTTAGTTAGGGTTAGGGTTAGCTTTTAAATTTGGAACAATATTTTATTTATTACCCAAAAATTCAAATTCCACCTGTTTAAATCAACTCAAAGATATGATTATGTAGATGCGCATAAAAAAAATCTGATTAACCCCCACACGCTGTACGTGTCGAAAAAATAATCACCTAACACCGCAACCGTTAATTCGACCTAATCCATTCGACACATAATTATTATATTCGTTTGTTCCTCGCGACCGAGTACGTTCTGTCTGCGACCCGAATTCGTAATGAGCGAGGCTTTCCAAGTATCAGGTTGGCACTTATCAGGCGTGCCATCTGACTATTATATTACCAAAATACCACTTTAAATGCAGCCCGCTGTAATCCTATAATTAACTTAAATGTAGCCTGCAGTTGGTTGAGTACAGTAATGTGTGCGGAAAATGCATTTTCGATGGCGAAAAGCGTAATGTCGAAAGGCTCGGGACGCCCCGGCAATTACAGGGTTGAATTAGTTATTGCAGAACGAAAAACAGGATTAGTGTTACCGAAATCGGTCTTGGTTATGCAGTCTTGTTCTTGCGAGAATGCAAGACCAAAACCGGGAATTCAAGAATCAACTTATTTACGACTTGTTTAGATTGCAAAAATGTCAGTAAGGTTGAAACTTACAGAAACTCAAAAATGCACTAAGCATTTCGGTTTCTTGGTCTTACTAGGTTGTTTTAATATATTACTGAAGTTTTGGCTGGTTGGTTAGTTGGTTTTAAAAAAATGATTAGCCAACAGAGTTTCATGCTGGATCTTCTTAGTCGTGTTTGGATCCGGTAGTCGCATATAAGGAAAAAGGATGCTTTTTGACCCGCTTTTTGACTGAATCCACAAACAAATAATCAATTCTTCCTCTTCATGTAAAAGCATAGATTATTTGACTTTACTGGTTAAGTAATATATTGTTGCTTAACTTTCGCAAGACCAAGACTAAGACTGGACATCACTACCACAGGATACGCGGGTTCTTCAAATATTTGTTTCATAAACAAGGTCTGTTTGGACTATGCATTTAAGTTTGCGTGATTTTAGTGCGAATATAACAGTGGTATTTTTTTAATAACAGACAGTTCACTAGTTATTATGTTTTATTGTCTGTAGGAGATTATCTAGATATGCTGGTCTCATATATAAAGACCAATCAAAATTATTTACTTGTAAAAATCTTTTTTTTTGTGTAAATTAAATGTTATGTGTTTAAAATACCTCCATATACTAATGTCTATATGCAAATCAATTTTTTTTTTAAATTGCAGATAATTTTAGTTTATCTTTTTGTTTGATTTTTTAAATTTAAATTCGTTGTTACGCTTATTATGTTAGGTACTCATTTCAAAACGTCTTAAGATTATTTGCCTCTACTTAAACAGCTTCATGTAATTTCCAACATATACCACCCGACCCAATTTCTACGCCGATGACAACATAGCCCGGCGCCGAACATCGTATCAATAGAAATTCCGGTTCGAAACAAATCGAAAGCATTACTCATCGCGAAATAAAGCCTATTTAGCATTCTCAACCCTAATCATGGGATCGCTGCATTACATTTATTCATTTAAACGCGATCTATATGGTAATCTATAGAGCCACCGACGTGATGCCCCGTGGTGTCATTCTACCATTCTACCAAACGCAATTGTCATTTGCATACGTATATCGAACACCCACATCGCAATAACGCCTAGCAGCCGGATCAAAATGTAATTAAATCGTCAATACACGAACTGTATATGAACGGCGTACCGATATCCACATGGATGTAGAGACAAATGAAAGCGGAAAGCGTAGATGAGTTCAACTTTAAAAAACAAATGCAGGTCACACTAGAACCTCCTCTTTTTTGATGATTTATTTTTTCGACGGATCTATTCGGTTTCAAATTACAAAAGATAAATACGAAAGCTATTGGCTACAAGAGTCAGATTTAACCTAACAATGATAGATTTGGCATTTTGAAGCTATTAAAAATGATGCCATAATCGTTTTTGAAATGATTTCGTTAGTAGATTTGGGGACCAGAAAGATCGCTCTGCTATTTAAATAATAATAATAATACATCATCACGCCTGTATTCCCCGAAGGGGAAGGCAGAGGTGCACTGCAGTGCGCCCACACTTCGCAGATGTATTTTGGTCCCAATGTTTGGTCCCAATTTGAAGGAAAAAATTATACATGAATTCAGCATGTCATATCAGGAAGAAGTTTAAAAAAAATCGTACAAATACGTTAACGCGGCAACATTGAAAGGAGTACCAAGACACAGTGCAGCCAGAGATCTAAATCAACAATTTTAAATAAAACGCCAAGCGTAAGTAGAATTAAGTACAATAAAACACAATACCATTTCCATGAGTCACATCTAGATATTTTTTACATCCACACCCATTGCTATGTGGCCCAGCGGTTTTGCCAAAGCGAACCGCGATATAACTACTAATGAACAGTGTAAGGCTTCCAAGTAACGGTTGGTGATGTGCATAACATCACATCGCTATGAATAATTGATACCACACTAACGAATCTGATAAAACATTTGTTTTACACTATTTATGGGTCGGGTATAATCACTCGCCGTTTTGATGGTGCGAAATTTTTGGATAACGTCCAAGATATCTTGGAGGCTTTCGCAACTTTAGTTGGTTTGTGAGCTGATACATTGTTTTGGTACGTGTTAGAGTTTTGCAATTGCAATAGATTGCATTTACACATTCTGTCTCTGTTTCAAAATCTAACAATGACGATATTTTTTTTTAACTTTCGTCATATCTGTGTAATGTTTGTCATAATTTCTAAGTAATTAACACATATTGCACAGTATTCTAAAAAATAATTAATAATCTGTTGCCCATATTAAAAAAAAATCTGGATCTTTGCTCTTTCCAAGATGTTTTTATCATGACCGTGACTCGTTTAAGCTTATATTGTACTTACCAGGTGCACCAAGACTAAACTTATGTCACGGAATATGTTAACTAAATCTTTTTCTTTCGTATGAAATAAGAGAGAGAGCGAGTGAGCGAATCCGTGACAGAGGTATATTCATGTCATGCGTGCTGACTCGACTAGTTTACATATAAGATGATTAAATATTTAATGGTATTTGTAAGTTAGATTAGTAAAGTATAGCATTATTCAGGCAAGTAAATATCACCTCCTAACGGGAATACGTCGAATTAACAATAACCCTGTATAACTGGGTATTCTAGCTTAAAATTCAAACGTCGATAAGCTGCCTACATAGAGACAGCGCGATCATTTATCTCCAACTTATGGGCATCTTCAATATTAACATAAAGACAGTCAATCTTTCCCGATGCATACAGTATAATAGGCACATTAAGGTGCATGGACACGAGTCGGAACTCCTCTGCCATCATTAGACCCACCCTTATCAATAGAAGGTGTTTTATCATACATTAATCAAATGATATGCATTGTATCGACGGCTTTTATTTGTTGGTTTGTCAAGTGCGATACGAGTGATAGTATTGTTTGGATTTTCATGAAAAAATACTTGTTTTTTTTTATAACGTTGTATTAATAATGGCCTAAGATTTCATGGAATGCGTCGTTCTTGGAATTTATGACGAACCAAAGATTTTGTGACAAAAGTTTTATGTATTTCGTCACGTGTATTGTTTGAAACTAGATAAAAAGTGAATAGCAATAAAAAATATACCGTTGTCCTTGTTTTTCTAATTTTGAAACTCTTAAATGCTGTGTATAATAACTACAGGGTGTTACAAGTTTAGTGGTGCGTTGGTTCTGAAGAGTTATTTAGAGATATGTACACTCTGGCTTTTTAAACCCTATGTAGAGTGAGGTTTCAGTTAGGAAAAGTAGATGTTTATATCAGATTAGACTTCAGGGCGTATACTTGATAGATTTTTCTAAGTTCGTTGAAACTGAAACAGTAAACAAAAAAAAAAACATATTTGTAACGGCTATCGGAGCGCACATGAACTGGAGTCATGACAACGATTAGACAAAGGCTTTTGACGGTCGCGGACACTCGTTTTGGGGACAATCATTATGAGAAAATCTTACAAATGACTAAAACACACGGTAATAAAGACATTCATAGATGTACACAATGTAGTTATGGACGACACTCACGTTCATGATCTATATCTTAGACGGAATAAAAGTACCGCTCCGCTGTGAGATGCCGCGGGAGAAACCTGATTGTTATAACTAGTATGCTATACAAAGTGGATGGCTTTTTGCAACACCCTAGTCTAGTCTTACCTTATGCCACATCATGTCAGAAAAAAAACCGGCCAAGTGCGAGTCGGACTCGCGCACGAAGGGTCCCGTACCATTATCTATAAAACAGAAAAAAAAACACGTTTGTTGTATGGGAGCCCCCTTAAATATTTATTATATTCCGTTTATTAGTATTTGTTGTTATAACGGCTACAGAAATACATCATCTGTTAAAAAATTTCAACTCTCTAACTATCACGGTTCATGAGATATAGCCTGGTGACAGACGGACGGACGGACGGACGGACGGACAGCGAAGTCTCAGTAATAGGGTTCCCGTTTTACCCTTTGGGTACGGAACCCTAAAAACGATTCGAATTGAGAACCTTCTTTTTTTATACATTATCACACCTGTATTCCTCGAAGGGGTAGGCATAGGTGCAATACAGTGCGCCCACACTTCGTCGATGTATTTTGGTACCAATTTAAAAGGGGGCGAGCCTACTGCGGAGCCTACGGCGATTTTGGCCCTTAGTCCACCACGCTTGCGGGTTGGAGAACTTCAAACGCCTTTGTATTGACTGTGCAGGTTTTCTCACGAAGATTTCCTTCACTGTTCTTTTTTTTTTAATTAATTCTTTAGAAACAGTTGTAGATATATTAGTATTAAAGAAACACTTAAGTTGGATGAAAGCTGTGATAGTTTAAACTCCGAGGTCTCCCCTTTAGGATTTTCAGATTTCATGTGCGAATTTTACTTACAGAAAGAAAACATTGTGAGAGTAGTTCCACGTGTGATGTTCCCTATCCCACAATTGGCTAGCGTCTTGAACTATGACTCAAATCTCTCTCGTGATGAGGGGGAGTATGTCTAAAATGGCAATAAGATCACTCCTTATATCATGTGTCCAAAAATACATCATCTATTGAAATAAAACTATTTTACGGATTTTATCGCGTTTATTTACTATTTTATTTTCCCGACCGCATACAACAACTAAATGTGAGGGTACCCAGTTATGAACTATGACATCAGGACGTCTAACACCTCAGTCCCCCCAGTGACCATGGTTGCTGTAAAGCAGCCGAAACGTCGGGAAAATAAAATAGTAAATAAACGCGATAAAATCCGTAAAATAGTTTTATTTCAATGTATAGTATTCGCGTAAATATAAGAAAACAATATACATCATTTAAATTATATGGGTGTGCTGAACTGTACTTCTGGCTACCCCTATAGGAAATATGGGCAAGATTTTGTATTTCTGCCTGCATATGAGTTAGGTTTAAGATAATGCAAAGGACGATAAATTTGAGTCAGATATTTATTAGGGTTCCTTGTCCTGTTACATTGAGAGTTACAGATCCAATTATTTGTTTAATAGCGTGCAATAAAACTGTCCAAAAATGTTGATTAATCTTGACCAAAAATATTATCTGTGTAGCCATTTATAATTTAATTAATTACAATAAAAACCGACGTTCGTAGGAGTTGAAAAACGTTGTGCTTTGTTAAAAGATCTGCGAGGAAACGACATGATGGAGATAAGCTTACATAGCGTTTGGGTATTAAACAATGATAAAACCATATAACTGTTGGTTGATGTTGATAATTTTCGGGTCCCACAAGTTATAATCATAATATACACCACTGTTACTGGAAACCAAGATACAGGCTAGGCCTAGTTTGGGATCCGTAGATAGATAGATACCTCTTTATTGTTCTACCTCATAATGAAATACAAACTATAAGTAGTAGTGGTATAGTAATAGGTAGTAGTAGTAGTCACTATAACTTATTTTAGTAAATACATTACATTTTTAATTTTTACAGGTATTTTACTTACTGAGAGCCACTTAATTAGAAAGCTTTTGACATATAAATTTGGCATATAGAAGACGTTCGTATAAGACAACGAGTATGGCAGAGAAAATATTATATCATTTATCACTTTAAGAAAAAAGTATGTTTTTGAATAATTCCATTTATTCAATAACCAGGTAACTTACCCTAACATATTTACTATATACACATAAGTTAAAGGTAAAATGGGCGTTGGATGTTATTAAAAAAGCAACAAATGGAACCCGTACTAAACGAAGCCGACTCACACTCGACCGTTTATTTTTTTCGAAGCTAGATCGTTCGGTACTTCTTTATGTGCCGTATAAAGGCAGTAAATTGTTACTGGCTCGCATATTTGGCACTGGGTCCTTCTTTAACAGTACCGCTAAGCACATGTATTAGCGCTCCAATGCCGCCATGAGCTGAATAGTAAATCGTATCGCATAAGTGGATTACGTTTTCTGCTATTTCTACAGGTCTATTGTTGAATTATGGAGTGGTATGGGACTACTGTATCGACTAATTCATTGCGTGACATTATTACTTGTAATGTGAGTATATATTATGGGTTTATAACGTTCAGCCCCCTTCTTCTTTTTTATGAAATCAGGCAAATGATGGAATTTTAAAGGAATACGATGAGGAACGCCTGAACACCTGCGATTAGCGGTATGTATGATTAGCGGTAATATGGAGTGATTAATAGCAAGAACAAATTCAATAATTACAGATTATAAAAATTGGTGCGATGACCTAGACGGTTATCTGGAGGGATGGAGTGATATGACAGGAGATAGAGATGTGTGGAGGAAAATTGGGGAGACCTTTGCCCAGCAGTGGGACAATATAAGTAAAAAAAAATGGATGATGACAGTGATAAAGACGGCGGTTGAATTTTATGCCCCCATATCATCATCTCTCTTGTTATTACTTTTCTAACATTTGTTTGGCGATATTTATTTATGTAACTAAATATAGATATGAAAATTCAATTGCTTATCAATCACGCGTCGTCGACTCCATGCATCGAGCACCTGGTGAGGATCGCGGCCGAGAAATCTTGATCGCGTTGCGCTGCGCGGGCGCTCAAAATGCGTGCCACATCGCGGGCAAGACATTCGCGCGACTCCACCAATGAACGATTGTTATTCTACGTATGTACCCGTATAATTATAAAATATGCTGAGCCCCGTGCACTGACAGATGGCCCAGTATGCGCTGGGATGCCAGCTTTTAATCTGGATTCAAGTATTTTGGTGGATTTCTTAAAACTGCCATTAACAAAAATGATCAAATAGTATAATAATTTATAAGAATCACTAGCTGACCGGGGAAATTCATACCGCCTTATAATTAGTGACATACGAAAGCAGCGCCGCTTACCGGGTCCAATTGTGAATCTAAACCATCCAGGAACCCATTGAAATACACACAACATTTCATCCAAATCAGTCCAGCCGTTTAGGAGGAGTTCAGTGACATACACACGTACAGTAGAATTGTATATATAAAGATTTAGTTGAGGTGCGTTAATGATCTCTTATGTGGCACTGTTTGATTTGATGCTGTGAACCATTTAACTCACGATAACTACACGAAATAAGTTATCAAATAACTGTCTAACGAATAAAGTAATTTGGTTGTTTGTGCGTCTCTCAATCTGAATTACTTACTTTGGTATATGACTTATTTGTCAAAATTCTTTTCTCTCCTATTTGTCGTATGGAAACTGTCTATCAGGGCACGCACGCGTGTTAAGTCTGGATCTGAGTCATGGATTGATTCGCTCCGAGTCGCTCACTGTCCTATTTCATAGGAGAGAAAGGAACAGAATCGACTTTTTCGTATCACGAGTCTATTGATGGGAGTAGTGCTACTCGTACATTGGCATAGCCAGGTTGTGATACCTATGGCAAAAATAGGATATGTGTATTTGTGTCTCTTTTCGTTGTATGAATGAGAAAAGTGCAAGAGCGTTTTGGTGCGCCATCATTCACAGTGCAGTTTATCTGACGTTTAAAATATCAGCGTTGTAATGATTATTTACTCCTGGCAATACAGCCTTACCTACTTCATACGAAACACAATTTATATGACACCTAAGCTATTGTCTTTTTTGTACATTTACAAAATTTTTCAACGTCCCGCTTATGTACCTACAACACAAGCACTTGTTCATTCTGTCGGCGCAACACGTTTTGTTGTTTTATGTGCAATGTCACGCAGTTTACGTGGAAAGGATTTTTTTAGGAATTAGTCATTCCTCATTTTCTTCGGTAAATACATTGATTTTAATCTCTGTTTACCTAACTTGAGTGCGTCAGTAGCCTTTACGTATTTTTATTAGCCATAGATATATAACTTTTTTTAAATTCCGATTAACTTACATTTACTGAATGACGACTCTTTAGTCTACTGGTCTGATAACCTTCTTGGCTCAATACTCACGTAATTTTGTCAGGTTGTTACTGGGATCGCCCCCAGTCCATGCTGTTTTGCTTGGCTTGGGATTGGAATCATACGATGCGTATGTGTTGTCTGAATTTTTTTTTCAAGAATATTGAACGAATCACTGCTAAAAAATAAGGCATATGACTGAACATTTTTAGCAAAAGCATATTGATATGATAATTTTGTATCACGTACCTATTTCTGTGTTATTATACGCAAATATATTCAAAATGGTATACGTTAAGTTCTGGCATTAAACCAAGAAAGCTTTCTACGGAAAAGAAACTGGGTAGGATAATGAGCCAAAACACAGTATATGCAAAATTGTTTTTTACAGAGTGAAGATAACTTGGAAATTCATTGCACGTATCTATTTATATTTCATATACTATTTTGTATGCTTAACTGCTTATTTATTTTCGGCCAAGATTACCTTACTTACCTGTAAGTATGAAGGAACCTAACTAAATCTCAATAATCGTGCCAAGTGAAGAAGTCTGAAGTGGTTTAAGGGGAGGCACGTGACACGTTAAAAGGGCTACTTATAAATTATTTTTATTCCAAAATTATAGGATCCAATAATTAAAAATCTTGAATCAGATATAAGAAACACCGAAATTATCAATTAGAATTAACTAGTATACCTATATTTTAAGAGTACAGTATATCCATTCTTTATCACATTGTATAGGTAGGTATATAGCAACGAAGATGATTAAAACTATTTATTTTTTATTACAAGCTTTATATTAACTTGCAATGTGTGTCCAGGTGGAATCTTGCAACTGAATTTTAAATCAGTTATCTTTAACCGATTGAGCTGAAATTTGGTATACACGCTTATTTTGGATGACAATGCTTGCATATTTTTTTCTGCACTACCCCAGTATTAGTATCAAAAGAAAGGGCTTGCCGAAGAGAACACGAAAACTAAGGGCAATTAAATAAAAGCTTGTTTTTAAAAAGTTTTTTTTACCATTAATTTATTTTAATAAAAGTTACTGTGTAACTTGTTGGCAGTTCATTTTTTTATCATTCAATTTATTCATTCACTCCGACCAAGGATGATACGTGAGGACATTGAAATTAAAAAACATCCTAATTTCAATAGGAAAGATGGCTGGGTGCTACCACCAACTTGGGATCCAGTAATTAATATGATTAAATCCAAAACCAAGTGTACCATTGCAAGACCTCAAGACACCGTGAGCACTTTCTGCGTGGATCGGACCGCAAACAACAACTAAATATGAGGGTACCCAGTTATTAACTATGACATCAGGACGTCTAACACCTCAGTCCCCCCGTGACCATGGTTGCTGTAAAGCAGCCGAAACGTCGGGAAAATAAAATAGTTACATACATAAACGCGATAAAATCCGTAAAATAGTTTTATTTCAATTCAACACTGCGGTTTTAAAATAAAAATATGCACATATTTACGGCTGGCAACATTTAATTAATTCTAAAAAAACAATGTTGCGTCGTACATAGAAGTGATACAAGCATTGCTAATTCCTTTCAGCGTTCAGTTAAGTAATTCACCTATTAATATTCAAGTAATTAGCTACCTATGTACCTCTAACATATCATAACACTATCCTATTTAGCAAGACACTTTTATGAATACAAAGGTGATTTATATCAGGCGGTCTAAAATGGTTACTTTAAGAAATTCCTTTTAAGGGCTGCTACCAATATTTTTAGACAGGGATACCTAAGCGATAGTTAGCGGACCGTTAGTCTATGTTAGAAGTTTTTGAGATAACCAAAATGTCAGTTGTCTATTCACAATAATATTAGAACAATGTCTCTGTCAGCCCTATCCTTGGTATAAGGTAAAATCATAAGAATGTTGAAACGCAAAAATAGAGAATGAATGCAATTTTATAAGTAAGGAAAATCCACAGAACATAAGTTTCTGCTGTAAAACGAATTCATTGCCCGAAAATTCGGCAAATTTGAAATAATAATACAGGATGTGAAGCTCCGTTATAAATTGTTACAATTCTGCAAAAAAAATAAAAAATCCAATTCATTTGAGTGGAATTGCTAAGCGATCATATTAGACCCCCTGAGCTCCCACACCAAGGGCGCTAATATAAAATTCCGCATCCGATGCGCACAGTTACGCACACAACAAAATCCATTTCGCGCATCCGGCTGTGCGCTTGCTCATTCAACTCGCAATCGCCAACTGTGACAAGAAAGCGCATAACCTCATTAGAAACCTAACACAAATTGAACGCTCGGTTTATCTAATAATTTTATTATACATATTCAAAAGGGCTCCGTTCGTAATGGCCGAAATGACCCGCATTCGGCTTTTAATAGTCCAATTAACATTTAGAGTCACGTCCTGGAAAGACAATGGCCATCTTCGTGGGGGCAGCGTTGGCTCATTGGCTCGCACATTGGCGGAGGCGAGCTTTCCATATTAATGTATGTTTGTTAGCGGTAAAACACGTACGGGTGACGTAAACTTACAGGCATGTGCGGGTTGGCTCATGCTGATCGTTGAGGTGGATCGCATTAGCCCGTTTTATAGGATTAATATTGTACATAAAACTTGTATACTGCAACAGAATTTTTAATAAGCCCTCAATTCTGGTAAGTTTTCGTTATTCACTATAGATTTCGGGGAATTTTGACTATGACTATTGTTTTGAAGGTGACTTAGGTTACGATTTAACCGTTGGAATTCTTCGCCGAATTTGAATACCGGAAGATTGTAAAATCATGGCGAATGACTCTATTGTTTGAATTTTTCAAATTAAGAACACCTTGCTGTTTTTTTAAAAGTTTATTGGGAAGTTAGTTCTTAAAAAAACATAAAGGGATAAACCTTTTTAAAAACAAGCTTTTATTTAATTACCATTACCATATTTTTTTTTTATTATTATTTGGATTAAATGTGATGTTGTATTAGTTTTCGTGTTCTCCTCAGCAAGCCCTTTCATTGGATACCCATATCCTGGTAGTGCAGAAAAAAATAACTAGTCCGCCATCTTGGATGATCCGCTATATTAGAAGTAGAATGACGTCACATAGCTAAGCATGCATTGTCATCAAAAATAAGCGTGTATACCAAATTTCAGCTCAATCGGTTAAAGATAACTGATCTAAAATTCAGTCGCAAGATTCCACCTGGACATACATAAAGCTACTATAAAGCTTGTAAGAATAAAGAATTGCTTTACACTACGTCTACTGTTGTCCTTCTCAAATAGGTAATGTTAGAGTAAGATGACAATATTTTTAATCCTGCCATAGTCCAATAAGTCGTAGTCCATCACAACAAAATCGAGGTTAGTATGGGAATAATTTTACGAGCTTCCAGAATTAGGGTTGTTTAAGAAGTAAGTTGAAATTCATGTCACTTCAAAAATATCGATTGTTCCAATAACTAGTTTGTAAACAACGGTATTACTGTTTATTGTGTAAAGTCTTGTACATACAGGCGCGTCAAAGTTCGTTCGAGAATAAACTGTATTAACTCATACAATAAGCACAATTTACCACGAAATAGCAACGACGATACGAGCTAATTTTGAAAGGCAGTCGCGTTGATTTTACTATAGTAATTCAATCTTTATTAATATTAAAACTAAGTACATTTTACAAATAAAGACAGGTCCAATTGGTGCAGGGATGCGTCATAAAGTAGCCTAGTATTGCCTGGTAGGCTACACCTTGCACCATAGCCCGATTCATTAGTATTTTCCAATTGTATTGTTCTCGGAATATCAGGACCGTTGTTCAGCAACCTATTCTATTCGGTCGGTTAACGACACTTCGAAATAATTAATGAGATGTCAATTTGGTGCCGCTTGTTACTTACTGTGAATCAGTATTGTGCAATTGTTTGAACTAAAAGTTAAGTAGCCGATATGCGCAATATTGATGATAGCTGTGCCGGGACTTCGCCCGCGTGGACTTTAGGGAGATTACCCGGAAATATGGGTATTATGTTTTTCCCGCGGAACCCTAATGCTTTTTCTAAAATTTAAGTAGCCTAAGTTACGCCTTAGATCGTCAGCTATCTGTCAGTGAAAGTCCCATTGAAATCGGTTCAGCCGTTTAGAAGTTTACCCCCAAACAAACAGACAGACAGACAGACAAAAATTTTTAAAATTGCGTTTTCGTTATAGGTATCGTATATACTTTAATACGCATTTGGTAAAAAAGTGTTATTTTGATATTACAACCAGACACTCCAATTTTATTTATTTGTTATATACTTTAATACGCATTTGGTAAAAAAGTGTTATTTTGATATTACAAACAGACACTCCAATTTTATTTATTTGTATAGATTGTTATTGTGTTATTACAAACGTGTAGCGGAAGTACGAGATAATATTTTAGGTAACTACACAAAAAAGTCCGGCCAAGTGCGAGTTGGACTCGCGCATGAAGGGTTCCGTACTATTTAAACTAATATTATTTAAACTTATATTATAAAGAGGAATTTTGATTTGTTTTTTTTGTATGTAACGAATAAACTTAAAACTACTGGACCGATTTCAAAAAAATTTTACCTTTAGAAAGCTACATTATCACTGAGTAACATAGGCTATATTTATTACTAGAAAAAAATAGAGATCCTTAGAAATCTTTACTAAAACCAACACAAGGTGTAAAAAAAATTGCCATTAGACTAAGTCGTCGTCAAGATGACATAATCATGTTAGATTTTAAGTGATGTCATATCCGGATTCCACTCGGTTCGTCCATATGAGCTGAACTTTAATCGAACACCTTATAAGCTTCGTTTAATTGCGCTGTTTTGACCGGTACAGCTTAGACCACCCATTCATTCATTGTAGATTCAAAGACATAGTTCGACAATATTAAAAAAGTAATTAATATCAAGTACCTACACAAATAATTTATTTTTATTACATAACAGTGGTAACCTAGTTGTTAGAACAGTCACTTTAAACTCTAGGGGTACAAAGGAGACGGATACGCTTTCATACATTCTTGGGCCCAGTTGTAAAAATATGAGAGTGGTGTCAATTAAGAGCTTATATATTATTAAACCATCTCCGAAAATTTTGCTGATCTTGGCAATCTGAGAGCAGAATTATTAGAGATTTAGTAAAAGTGTGGTTATTCTACAAAGTGACAACAACCTAGATACTAAACAGCTGATTTTTTAACTGTGATAGTTATTTTGTTTGAATATACAGTTTTGGTGTTAATTCAACCACTTTAGTGTATTTAATATATTAAAATGAATACAATTATGTGCTTATTCATTAATAACACAATTTGTTTTTGAGCTACCGAACGTGCTCACTCTGTTTGGGGCGCGCGGGCGTTCGGAAACTCGTCCGTCGACATTTTGTGGAGCGTTCGGAAACGCGGACGCCACACAGTTATTTACTATATTAATTGTAGTTTTTTTTTATTGTCAATTATTACAATGTATGTATTCATTTTGATTGAATCAATCAAGTATTTTATGTTCAATTGTTTAAATCGTTCACAGTAATCGATTATTGTAATCGATACTCTAGTTCTTCAGTAAAATAAACTTATTTTTTTGATTTCTCGTCTCCCGGATACTGAATTGAGCTGATTTTTTTATATTTTGAATCAGAAAAAAATACCGCTTTTTTTAAACCATATTTCAACTTATTACAATTGGGCCCAGAGATCCCCGTCTCCTTTACCTCCCAGACCCGCACCTCTGAGATGATCATGCACTAATGTAATTTTCATTAATAATTATTAATTGGCACTTACTGAACGGTGAAGGTAAACATCGTGAGGAAACCTGTATAATATAAAATATGTGTGAAGTTCGCCACCCTGCACTTTTTTTTGGACTATCGCCTAAATCTCCCTCGGTTTCAGGGGGGGAATGTGCCCGGTATAATATCGATATGCTGCCCCCTATTATATTGTGACCAAAATACAACGGCAAAGTCTGGGTACACTGCAGCGAAGCTCTGCCTACCCTTTCGGCGAATACATGCATGATAATGATGATAAATATTCTTGTTTTAATTTAGTTCAATCTATTTGACGTGTTTGCCAATGTGTCCTCGACTCAAAACAATACCATAAAATATCGACAAGACACTATTAATAGTTATTTATAGGCGACAGGTTTTAATTCGGGTCTTATTACCCATTAGGCGATTGTCTTAAAATCGACTAATTTAATGCCTCATTGATCGTTATTAGTAAACATTATTAGTTGATTAAGAACATTCCTAACCTTTTAACCTTTTTAGTGTGAAGACGGATTTTAATTATACCAGGTTTATTATTATGGTGAAGTCGGGTTTGAATTGTGCACGTGTATTTAAATCTAAAAAATATCTTAACATATTTAATTGTAATTAAAGATAGGTTAATTTTTGTATGGATGTTTGCTTATGTTTTACGTATTTTAACACGGGATAACACAAGTGTGCACGAAATAGTCTGTTTACCTATCGTATTTAGGTTGCACTTATATACAAGTTAATCAATAAAAAAATTACGATCAATGTGTAGTGAACGTGATGTGACACTGACAGCTGTCATGTGACAGTGACAGCTGTCAGATGATTGTATAGTTTGATCTGTGGCATAAACAGAGAGCATAGTGTGAACATGTATTTGTACGCAGTAGTATTAATAACCTAAATAAAACAATATTTAATATGAAGACTTTTTTTATTAAAATACTAACAACTCAACACAATGTATACAAAGTTGTCCACTTTGTGCTTGAACAGAGTCCGCCCAACTAATTGAATTTTAAGACTAATAAGGATGTCCATGTGCAAGTTTTTAAAGTCCTAATTATTCGAATCGATTAACTAATTTAAATTCGGAATCACAATCCAACAATGCATGTCGAGTGCTGGGATTAGATCGATCGCGAGATTCGATCACCATTGTAACTCATCTTGATTTATCGTCGCGTGTACACCACGCGAACCGTCGTAAATTAACGGGTTAACTACTAAAACTGAACTCCTGGTATGGGTGCGCTTTGGATTCGAAAATAATTTGTCAAAGGATAAGTAATTACGGAGATTTCTGGTCACGGAATTGTGACTTTTCCTGTTACATCGACGTAAGGTCATATTGGTGTGCTGTACCTACGTTATTTCGATATGGATTCTTGGTTATTTTACTTTTGAAGATACTTTTAATTATGTATGCTGAGACAGATCTATCTATGAATATGTTCATTATCGGATTCCTATGAATGGTTTCCGAGATCGCTCTCTCCAGAAGCAAACTTGACCCCTTTATATATTAAGTTATCTGTTAACTAACTTTTTTTTTCTCCAAAGAATAATTACAATTTTATACCAATTTCTCCCTGTCATTATGAATCCTGCTTAAAAATATATATGGGATTCATAAAATCTTCTTCTTATGCAAATATGAAAAAGGATGAGATAAGGCTTACATTACACATAGCCCGCAATTAGCACGTATGTATTAGTAGCAAGTAATAAAAAATATTGGTTTTTGTTTTTGTAAAAAAAAAACACGATTTTTCGTGTCCATAATTGTCGAAAATATGCAAGTATTATCACCTCTTAACAGCCCTAAAACGTAAATATTTACAGCAAAAAAAATTGTATCCCAATAAAGAAAAAAATAATGATTATGTGAACAAAATGACCAATGAAAAAAACTCAAATGTCTCCACTTTCACTTAAACCTAAAATTAACGTTGACGACACAATTGTCTATCGAATACAACACATTTCGACATTTCGACATCAATTTATTCCAAGTATTAATCGTTACAAGACTTTAACGTCCACGTTCCCATCCCTAATTAAATAACGTGTTAACAATAAACTCGCTTATTTTACTGTCCAGCGATTACCAGATGGACTGTTTTATATTTCTCCAAAGGTGACTTGAATTGGAATAGTATGTTTATTGGTATAAACACTTTTATTAGCAACATAAGCATCGGCTAAGCGGATAAGGGTGCTTCGCGGTGCATACTGAGGAGATTTTTAATTGTTAAACGCGAGATGGATGGAATACTGAAAGGGTATTTGTATTCTTGGAAACATTCTCAATGGTTGTAAAACAGGTGCGAGTGTACGGCTATTTGCTTCTGACGGTTTAAAAAACGGAAAATAGTATTTTGACTCATATGATTTTTTTTTGAATTATAAATTTAATAAAAAAAATAGGAACGTCTTTCTTAGAGTAATAAAATAGATAAATAATAAGTACACCAACAATGTATCAATGTACAACAATCTCAAAGAAGGAGCTTTTCCTGACATTTGACAGTTTCACTCGTCCTATTTTGCGTGTGACTTTGACGTCTACGTAAGTACGTCAGATAATCTATATCAAGACTTTATAGCCATGGGTTTTAATGTATTTCTCACGGAACCCTAATTATTTTTTTCTAAAATAAAAGCAACCCAAATGACTTCTTGTGAAATCAGCTGTCCGCCAGTAACACTTCCTGTAAAATCAGTATAGCCGCTTGAGAGTTTACCTCAGACGCACAGAGAGAAAAAATCTTAATAGCGTTTTCTTAATACGAAGCGTCTCTGAGATAATTCTCATGTGCGAATGTCATTTTCAACAATGATTACCACCAGCTAAATGGTGAAGGAAAACATCGTGAGGAAACCTGCACGTCTATAGAAAGGCGTGTGAAGTTCACCAACCCGCAGTGGGCCAGCGTGGTGGACTATGGCCCAAATCTCCCTCGTATAGAGGGGGAATGTGCCCGGTATAATGGCAATAGGCTCGCCCCCTATTACATTGGGACCAAAATACATCGGCGAAGTGTGGGCGCACTACAGTGCACCTCTGCCTACCCCTTCGGGGAATACAGGCGTGATGATGTATTTATTTATATTTATTTATAATACGGAGCGTAATTTTCATATGCATTTAATAAAAGCTGTTATTTTGACATTACAAACACACACTTCAATTATATTTATATGTAAGAAAGAGCACGTATAAACAATTTTAATTGAATACGAGGATATTTTTCGTAATTCCATTAAGTCAGTGACTTGGAATGCTTTCCCAACAGTTTAATTACAGTTAACAAAGTCCCTGCGCAAATTAAAACACTGTTACTGAAATTGGATGAACTTAAAACGAGACACCAAACTCTTTGCACCATAAACTAGACTGTTAAGCCTCCCCGCACATTGGAACGTCGACACTCACGCGTTGAAACGCTTGCCACACCAAAATAAACTGTATTGTCTCATGGAAAAGGTTCATTCTACAACGAAATGACACTGACGGCATGAAAACAGAAATATAGTATCAAAATGAACCTTACTTACTTTTTTACAAAATGAGTGAAATGATGAAATTTAATGGAATAAGATGAGGAATGGCTTCACCTGCGACTAGCGCGGGTATTTCGCCAATGTCAAGTAATTAATAGCAAGGACAAATTCAATAAATACACATTATAAATAAAAATGGATAATGACAGTGATAAAGATGGCGGATGAATCTCAAAATGAACCATTATCTAAACGTATTGATATGACCACAGAGTACTCAATTCAACATATGTCAATACGTTTAGTTACTACACTCTTCCTTAAATTAAAAAGAAAGGGTCATCCGCCATCTTTATCACTGTCATTATCCATTTTTATTTATAATGTGTATTTATTGAATTTGTCCTTGCTATTAATTACTTGACATTGGCGAAATACTCGCGCTAGTCGCAGGTGATGCCATTCCTCATCTTATTCCATTAAATATCATCATTTCACTCATTTCGTTAAAAAAAAAAAAAAAAAAAGAACTAAAATAGCTTAATACCTAGTAGGGACGTTTAGTTACCACAGTATCAATATGCATATAGATTGAATTTCAGAAGTACAAGCCACGCCCCACGCTTCAAAATTTGCTCGCGCCGTAAGTGTCATTTAATTGTAGACTGAACTTTTTATATGAGACAATACAGTTTGTTTTGGGTATGGCAAACAAAATTACGAGCGAGGGTCGACGTTCCAGTGTGTGGAAAGTTTTAAGCTACCCACAGCCGCATCAAAAAGAGCGAGATATTTTTTTGCAAATACCAAAATGAACTGTATTACCAAAACCGCTAAGCACATTTTTCAACGAAATGACATTGATAACGCAAGTGAATTTGGACGTGATATTGCTTTTTGTCCGCAGAATTTCTATCTTTATCCATGATATAGAATACATTGTAAGCGTAATTAGTAGGTATTTGGCGACGTCTTCAAGGGCCCGATTTTCGTTTGATAGACATCAATCTCTATTCGAGATATGTCGACACAAAACAATAAAATGCGACCAATTTGACGTTTTGGTCTAATGCAGTGATGGGCAAAGTACGGCCCGCGGGCCAACTCCGGCCCGCGAAAGCATTTAATCCGGCCCGCCAACGGTCCTTCGACATGAATAGTATATGGCCCGCGATAATTATATTTTAACGGTCCAGAAGTATAAAGTAGATTCTACGTAGTACAGGTGACCACAAAATGCATTCTTGCTAAAATTCTGGCCCTCCTCTGAAATTTCTTAAACTTTCTGGCCCCCATTAAGAAAGTTTTCCAGTTTTGAGCGTCGGTTGCTCGGTTCACCAAATCGGATGGTTGCAGGTTCGATACCCACCAGTGACTTACGGAAAAGGCCTTTTTGGTATTTTCTTTGGTCAGTATAACTGAGATCGCCCCCACTCTATTGTACGGTACATAGTACAAACTTTGCTTAGTTTGGGATCATGCGATGAGTATGTTTTGTTTGGCGATATTCATTTATTACTTTAATAGGTGGAACAATAAAGAGTTATCTATCTACCAATCTATTTATCTATGTACTGTTAAAAAAGGTAAGTTAATTCGCTAGCCCCTGTGGATACAGGGCGTTACCCATTACTTCTTGGATTTCGCTTTCATACTGACTTATAGTGCTTGTATCTTATGGCATTTAATTGATCCGAGGCTTAAATCCCTATTCATGAGTTCGTAATCGATGAAATTCAAATGAAGAACGTCCATTTCTACCTTTATATGATTGCTTGTTAATGAATTGGTGTTTAAAAAGTGCGTTGGATGTCGTGCAACGCGGGTGTGTATTGTATACCGAAGGTTCTTCGTTGTGAATAAGGTTGACGGTCGAGATTTCTTGTTTTCTTTAATTTATTTTCCTTCGGGAGGTGTCTAATGACTTGCTGCGTGTGGCCCGACATTTTTATCGGCCCGTGAGGCGCTTTGACAATATTTTTCGAATATTAATGTCGATACTGTATCTGTAAGCAATAGGTATAACAACATAATGACTGAGGTGACTCAGGTATATTTATACTAATTGAGTTGCATGTTTTTTTGCAATTTTAACAGCGTATACGGTTGGTATTTTTAGACGAGATAAAGCTAGACCAGAGACCAGAATCAGACGTTTGGATCGTGAAACAAAAAAAATAAATCCGAATGCATTTATATTAAAAGGAATGGGCACGAAACTCTATGGTTACTCTTTTCTAAAGGATTATATCGATGGGTGAAAGGCGGTTTTAGTGAAGCGACACTTTTGGGATTGTTTTACTCGTATATACATATTTGGGATCAGCGATTTGTTCTGCGTCATATGAGTATGCTCTCTTGTAAAGTTAAAAAAAACCAGCGTAGGTTAAATAGCCTTTCATCCCTCAATATAATTTTACATGTTTGTAAAAGCTTATAATTAGATAGTAATTACAATTTTACAATAAAAAGTTTAAGTAGCTCTATAATGCCAACGTGCTGGGTATAAAGGTAAGAAGAGGGAAGATGTAAATTGGACTTGCTGGTGGGTTCCAATAAAAAACTAAACGTTATCAGTAGGAGGAAAGAAAATTAAGATACTAGCATCAGGATCGATACTAACAAAAGTTTTTTATACGAACAGTTTTAATTTACGTCTCGTTGAAAATTGTACGTACCGATTCTTGAATATAGGAATGGGACATGAATGAATATGTATGAAGTATCTACAAGCAGATGTGTACAATACTAGCAATATAAAGAAACATTCACTTCATCATCACGCCTGTATTCCCCGAAGAGGTAGGCAGAGTCGCACTACAGTGCGCCCACACTACGCCGATGTATTTTGGTCCCAATGTAATAGGGGGCGAGCCTATTGCATTTATACCGGGCACATTTCCCTCAATACGAGGGAGATTTTTGGGCTATAGTCCACCACACTGGCCCAGTGCGGGTTGGTGAACTTCACACGCCTTTCTATAGGCGTGCAGGTTTCCTCACGATGTTTTCCTTCACCGTTCAGCAAGTGGTAATCATTGTTGAAAATGACATTCGCACATGAAAATTATCTCAGAGGTGCGGGCACGGGATTTGAACTAGCACCTCTTACGTTCAAGGCGGGCGTTCTTGTCCACGAGGCTACATTCGGTGAATAAAATTGTGTGTTTATTTTGTAAATGTGTTGTTATTAGTATAAATATATTCTAACACGGCTCTCTACTGCCAAACTTGATATTTACAGATAAGATATCGCCAAGTGACCAAGCCGAGCCAAGTTCGGTTTTATTTAAGTTATACGTAACTTTCGAATTTATTATACGTCAAACAAAGTTATTAGAAACTTACGGTTTTATTTATCTTTAATTGTACAATTTACAAACAAATTTCCTAATAAAATAGATAGCTTTGTTGTTATAACATATAAAATAAAGCATGTAAAGCAGCCGAAACGTCGGGAAAATAAAATAGTAAATAAACGCGATAAAATCCGTAAAATAGTTTAATTTCAATATAAAACGTGTTAAAGTTTTTTGGTTATTAAATCATTTGAAGTAGGTTTTGGCGATTTAAAAAAAGGCAATTTATAAGCGAATAAGCCCCTTTAGTATCTTGCCGGATCATTTCAGTTGAAATCGCGATTCATCCGGTAGTAACATATTCATAAGAAAACGTAATGTAAACCTGAAAATTTGTTAGTGCCGAAGGCCTATACAAAATAAATAGGTGATGGCCATCGAAAAGTAGGATTCACACATCTTTTATGGGTTACTGTGTAAAATTTTATAATAAAATTCCCCCTAACGTCATTAACCTAAATGAAACTAAATTTAAAACTTGCATGAGACATACACTATTCAGGCGCGTATACTACACAATAGGTGATTATTTAGAGGACAAACACGCTTGGTCAGACATTGGTCCGGCTCCACAGGAACTCATTTAAGGGATTTTAGCTATTTGTCCCGTTTTCCTCCTCCTTCCTACCTTTAAATCTTGTTCAACTCGTAGTTTGTGTAGTGATTTAATTGTGTTTTGAGAATGTATAGCCTCATTAATTTTATATTGTATAATTGTTAATTAAAAAAAAACACAAAAATGTAAATCCTTATTTGAAAAAGCAACCATGGAGTTTCTTGCCCATTCTTTTCCATAGGAAATGCATTCCGAATGGGTGGTAGAGCTACTATTTTTACTATTTATTGACGATTCATAAGTGCCTGTATTGGTTTATATGAATAAAAAATATTCTGATTCTGATTCTGAAATGATTTTACTTCAACGTATATTAGATTTCAAAACGGGCACGACTAACAAACTTCAAATAAAACCGATATCTACCTATTAGCGTTTAGTTCTAAGAAAAAATACTAGGAGTAAAGTCGTTTCCGAGGCGCTAAAAGCCGAATGGTGAGCGGTCAGGGCCGTATATAAAAACAAAAAAAAACTGGCGTGTCCCATCGCGAGGTGTAAAATAAACAGTCTCGCCTGCCATTAAGATCCGGTCCTTGGGTTGTATTAATTTGTATTTAAGTGTATTGTACAAGATAAAGTGAATATATGGGTACGGTGCGGCCGGGTCTCGGCGCGGCGTTTGTTATGTATTTCAATCGACGATCTCTATGTTATTGCGATCGTGTTTTGTTCTTTTTTGTTTTTTTCTCTACTTTAATTAATTAGGCAGTAAATTAGGAATGGAGATTAAATTATATTATTCTGGTAATATTTCCTTATAAAGCTATCTATACAACATTATAAGATTAAGTAGGTATACATTAAATCAGAAATTAAGAAAACTATTAGCGGCTCAAAATAGGTTTTTTTTAAAAATTTAAGATTATTAAGCCAATAAGAGATAAATTGTGGTTAAGTACTCATTTTATAGTTATTTGTTTTGATGACGTCATATTTTTTTTGGTAATATAATATGGTAAATTGCCAATACTTAACCAGTAAAAAAAATTATAGCAACCGATTTGTATTGGCTATCGTCATACGTAATTGAACATTGGATGGCACAAGCTCCTGACAGCACTCATTAAGGGTGAAAGTTTACACAATACGCCCAACACACTGGGGAGAACGAATTAACTTGACTTTAAAAAAATGGTAAAAAAAACTTTTTAAAAACAAGCGTTTATTTAATTGCCTTTAGTTTTCGTGTTCTCCTCAGCAAGATTTTTCATTTGATACCCATACTGTGGTAGTGCAGAAAAAATAACTATTCCGCCATGTTGGATGATCCGCCATTTTGGTATTAAAAAGACGTCACATAGCTAAGCATGCATTGTCATCTTAAATAAGCGTGTATACCAAATGTCAGCTCAATCGGTTAAAGATAACTGATTTAAAATTCAGTTGCAAGATTCCACTCAGACATACATTCATTGCAAGTATTAACTTGCAATGAATGTATGTCCGAGTGGAATTTTTTACAAGCTTTATATTAATAAAGCTTGTACTCTGTTTCAATATACATAAAGATTAAATTTCTGGAGTAAAAAACCACTTGGGAATCATCCACCATCTATAATACATTAATTACCCATTTTTTTATTAATAAAGTGTATTTATTGGATTTGTCCTTGCTATAAATTACTTTATATTGGCAGATGGGATATTTGCCAATGCTAACTTCAGTGGTGTCAGCACGGATTGGCTCGGTCACTCTCTGTCATATTTCATACGAGAAAAAGAGATATAATCATCATATTCTGTGACGTAAGGCTAGTCTTGGCGCTTATGCTACAACTACAGTGGTGTTAGCACGCATGTCTAGATAAGACCTTTGTCACGGATAGGCTTGCTCGCTCTCTGTCTAATTCCATACGACAGAAAGAGACAACATCGAGATAATCCGTGACATACGTCTAATCTTGGCACACATGCTACAACTACAAGTGCATCCTTTTCACATCATATTCCATTAATTTTATTGTTTTGATAGAAAAAGAATAAGAAAAGCCTGCGAACTCGCGTCATTGATGACATTTCGTTGAGTAATATACTTCGTTCTATGAGTTCGTTATGGGATAGTTAAAAAAAAATGACGCCCCTGTGTGTGCAGGGTTTTAACCAATATTGACTCGAAGGCCATGCTGTAGGTGTGTCTTAAAGGATAAAACGATTTTAATAATTCGCATTTATGTTTACGAGGTACCTGGATGTGACAAATTTAATTGGTTAAGTTCGTGTGTAAATTAATTTTATTGGGTTTACCTTAATTTTTGCAATAATTTTTTCAAGCTTTTTATAAATGGAATAGGGTTGTGCCTTTTAATTTTGATACTCGGTACTTGGTAAGATGTTTTTTGTCAGATAGTAACACTTAACAGTGTTGCAATATAAGCTCAAAACGGTATAATGGCAATAGGCTCGCCCCCTATAACATTGATACCAAGTGTGGGCACCTCTACCTACCCCTTCGGGAAATACAGGCGTGTAGATTTATTTATAGAACTGGATTTGTAAGTGACAAAGAGCAATTTTAAATTTTTTTATTACAGCGATTAAAAACGTGCCAGATTTGTTTATGGTTATAACATTTTGGGGTATCTTAAGTGTATTTAATGCTATATTAATATGCAACTATCTAAAATTACCATGCAAATTCAGCCATTACTGACAAACCTATAATTTTATTTTCTACAAAACCCGTTTGACTGATAAAACTCTTAATGCATCTAAGTCAATGTAATGTTTTTTCTTTTAAGCGTTCAATTTGTCACTAATTAAGGTCCCCAGTTTTATCTTTATTCGAGTATTTATTCCGTAAACACACAGATAATGCTGATGTATAATACATTCAAGCAGTTGACAAAATACCATAGGAATAATTTCAACTGTATGTAACTAAGAATAAAGTTTATTTTTGAATATTTTTCAATCTTAAATTCCAGATAAGATATTGATATTAGTTTAAACCAAAGGTGCATAGTCACACCAGAATATAGCTATCTGTATAAAATTAAACTATAAGGTTCTATTAGGTAAGTATTAAGTATCTCAATATCTTTTCTTGAAGATAATCGGGAATTCCCGGAACTTTCAAGACCGGGATATCCCGATTCTGAGACGTAGTAGGCATCACTTTAAAATAGCTCGGTAGGTAGTTCTGATAGTAGTCCTTTGGCAGATTTTTTGTCAAAATGTACTGCAACTAAATAGGTGTAGTTTAAGGATAACTTCCGATTTGATCAGTCGTCACAAATCACATCTTTAAAAGTATAGAGACCTAATTCAAAAATAATGTTGTTGAAAAATGGTCGTTAGAACCACCCTTTAAGATTTATAGTCGAAATCCTAAAATTTCAAAATGGGTCTCTATACTTTTAAAGATGCGAAATGTCTTTCACAATTCCATAAAAGGAACAAAGGTATTGATATAGAGCTGCACGTTTTAGTTAAAAAAACTTCTAGCAATAAATTCATTAGTAAACCAAATTTTTTATAGAGGCAGTTCAACGAATGATACGGCATTGAGTCGTTCTCGGTCACAAATTGATGTCCAAGCAAATTAATATCGGTTCATTATTATAAAATATGAATTAATTCATTTCTTCACCCATTTCGCTGTCATCAAACTCTTGATTAGTTTGAAATGTAGATAACTTAATTTATTATAACCTCATGTGCGGACTTTTATTTCCTAATTAACTCAATTTCAGGAGCTTACATACTTACAAATTTAAACAAGATTGTAATCACCAAATTTCTTAATTTTTAAATCTGTTTTCTAATTACCTGCAATGGCTTCGTTTTGTTTCCCTTGAGGTCTGCATGATTAAGACAATAGATTTTATATTGTGGTTTGCACTATGGTCCAAAGGCTTACTTAGGCATGTGTTAACGCATAACATGATTTCAAGAGAAATTAGAAATCTCTTGCCACCTGGAAACACCAAGTATACACTTCACAAAACATACACTATCCAATACATAATGAAAAAGGTGGCAACTTGACCCCACAGGTTCAAACGTGCAACGAAAATAAAATTATGATCCGCCGCTCAAAGATTTCGAAGGTTCCATAAAATAAATTAGAATTTAATCTATATGAAACGCATTAAAGTTAAACCAACAAACATAACCGGACATTATTTACGGCCGAGAGCTATGCAGACGAGAAAAAAAAAAGTGAAACTCCTTATAACGACAAAGAATTAGTGTATGCCATATACATAATTCCCATACGGAGTTAAAATTAACACCGGCTCATTTAAGGCGAGAGAAATTAAAACTTCTTATCCTTTTTTATGTGGCATTTATGTTGATCGTAAACTCGAGCTTGGTACCCCTTTTAAAATGTTGACGCAGGATTCTCTCCGTTTTTAAAATATCGAGAAATTACTACTCTCACTTTGCATATTAAGTTCGTAGTTTAACAAAAAATTGTGGTAGCCGAGTGGTCGAAGGCACGCCTTGCAATCAAAGTATGCAGGTTCAAACCCCGGCTCGCACCTCTGGGATTTATGTGCGAATGTCATTTTCATCCGAGATTATCACTTGCTGTGAAACGGTAAGGAAAACATCGTGAGGAAACCAGCACGTCTAAGGGAACTTGACTAGTTCTCGATAGATGTGTGAAGTCTGCCAACCCGCATCGTCCAGCGTGGTGGACTATAGCCCGAATCCCCCTCGCATTGAGGGGAGGCCTGTGCCCAGCAGTGGGACGTTAAAAGGGCTGTAGTAGTAGTAGATGATTGAGGGAAATTATAACGGTGTGAACCAGTTCGATAATGAAATTTGACAAAAATTAAACGGATTATTATGTTGTGGGGGCGTTAACTGTCGTCGGATAATGGACACTCGTAAAACATTTCTCTGTTGTCAAGTTATCAAATCTCGGAAACACGAAATTGTAAATCTAATTTAGATTTAATCTTCAGACCAGTTTGATATCGTGTTATAATTAAACAAGGATTTAAAACGTGTAAATAAAATTAAATAAAAATAAATAGTGTAATTTATTGGGGTGTTCTGGGAGACTGGCGTATCGTATTTTAAGTTTGATTTTGAAGTATTTAAGAACTTATAGCTTCAAAAAATTACTGTGCATACTTCTCTTGTGCCTTTGTTTATAAGCTTATTGAAAAAAAAAAACTCAAAAGTGAGTGATAGAGGAATAAATGCTTTTAAGAACTCGCCCAAAAACTAGTAAGAATTATTGATGCACTAGTGATGCACTGCTATTATTATTGAGTCACTAGTGATGTTCAAATTGGTATTGGTCAGTCTCGAATTTTCAGAACCACACGGAAAATTAATCTTTGACACCCCTCGCAATGTATTATCTATACAATTATTGTTACATTTAGTTACAGATGTAACGTAAAGACAACGACTTAACAAATCGTTAGGGTTGCTACGATTTTTACAATGTACTTTTGTTTTCGTGTACTCTATCTATATACTCAAAATGTTTTTCAGTATAAGAATGGTTCAAATGTATATAAACAAGTTTACTTCCCTTTTGCTGCATTTAATACCACTTAAAATATTATAAACTCCCAATATATTTAATTCAGTGACAACAAAATCGGCACCATGTCTTTTCAATACGTTTAAGACTCTTGAACAATACCGAGACTCGGTATCACTATGATGCATTAAGCACAAAACAAAAGACTAACTCACTTTCAAATCAAACAATAGTCAGTTCCACTCATAATTAGAGAGGTCGAACATTCCAAGCGATCTTTCGTATCGATTACGGTTGAATAAACAATTCCTTCTTTTTGTTTGTATTCAAATAATGTTATAAATCAAATACACGCCGTTAACGTCCCGCGGGAGAGGTCATTTATCAGGCCGACGCAGGCGCAAGCCTCTCTCGCGCCATTGTATCGTCCATTAATGTTTCCTTAATTGTTATTTTATCGGATTCCAATATGGCCGACACGCGTAGATAATTAGTCTCTGTACGGATTGAATGATTTTTCATGTTCGATTTTTAAATAATTGATGATGTGGTCGCTTATAACGTAACTCTGAGCAATTAATACATTTTTTAGTGTTGTGTGATAATTCGAATATTCTTAATTTGAAATTAATAAAGAGTAGGTTGTCTTAGACGTCACACGAGCAACAATACAAGACGTTTGATGGTATTTCCTCCCAACACCTACTGTTACATATCGATTTCTTATTGATCCGGTGTACTCATATTACCCTCTATTTAACACGACACCTCATTTAACAGTGAAATATAGCGCATCAATACAACACTTTCCAATTTTATCTAACATCTAAAGGGCCAAATGTACCTACGACTTAAAATTCTGTCGCATCTCAAATTGCTAATCGAATACTAATCGCCTAATAACATCGGTTCATATTACTGTTAAAAACTTTTTTGTCGTGTGTGGTGACTATAAAAGTATTCAATTTGCATAAATCTTACATCTAATTTGAGACTACGAGTAACATATTAATCAAATTGCTTTTTCAACCTCGGATTCTTTGGATGATCTTTTGACATTCGGTGGTGTATCGTGTAAACTGGGCGATGCTTGCGCGACAATTGCTTGTACAAACTTAAAAATTATTTACAAAAAATAAAGTGAAGAATAACACAAATTATTCAACGCATTTGGAAGCTAAAGCCTTTTATTATTAATACTGTTATTTTAGTGAGATCATCAGTGAGAAATAAAAAAAAATTACAACCAATTGCAGTTTTCCGTTACACAATAAGTCCACGAGTGATTTAAGAACAACTTCAAAATTTGCATAGAATCGTAATTAACAGTGTGTCGTCTATCGATAACTTTAAATATTTTATCGATTAATTATGCTCGTCCGAGAGACTTTATTATTGACATCACAAGCCTTTGATTTACTTAATTGTCTGTTTTTTTATCTTTATTGAAGCGGCCAACGCCCAAATCCGAATGAATTGAACTGATTAACATAAAATTTTCAAACTAAAAATATGTATAGATAATGTGGTTTCCATTCTATTGTCTCCGTATAATTTCCGTTAATTTGATGATCTTAAAAGGTTTACGAATTAAAACTATTATATCGTTCAAGGTTTTAAAACATAAACATAACAGAATTTGTGCCTACTTTATTGTAAGTTTGAATTTTTATATACGAAATAAACTATGTTCACAACAAATGAGTTTCTAACAATTGAGATATGTGTTATCGATAGAAGCTCACAATTCAGATATCGATTTCACTTTGTCCCATCTCTAGTTTTATTTGAAATTAGAACAGAATACTATGTTGGTATGAGCGTCCTTATAATAGAATTTGTAAAATCCCATCTAAATATACGTTTTTTTCTCAATTTTTTTAGAATGAAAATATGTTGAGCTGACTCACTAAATATATTTTCTTCGGAGTTAAATTAGAATTAGCACCATAATACTGTTAAAATAGGAATATTTGACCGTCGACAAGTGAATGGCCATCGCGTAGGTAGTTGATGAGAACCATCTCAAGAACTAAAAGCTAATGGAACAATATATTGAAAAATATTATTCATTTTTACACAAGCATCAAATTCTTCTAGTTATTGTTAGTGTAAGCGATTCTGGATGAATGGAGGTTTGTTTTGATTTTAGAAATGAACGGTAACAGAATGGATATATTTTGGAGAAATTATTACGTGTGTTAAATATTGTAGGATGTCCCACACGTTCGCTGCGTAAGGATTTTTATTGTATTTATGCTGGAGCGTCATGAGGTTATATTGACTCATAGAGATACTAACTTTGTGAGCGCTGCGCACTGGATGTAAGTTCGTCATGAGCCAATATGATCTCATAACTCAGCGAACGTGCTAAAGACGCCTCCAGCGTAGGCCAGCTCATGGTTGCGGGTTTGATTCCCGTCAATGTCAAATTTCGGAATGTTCCCTGGACTTTGTGTAACTGAGATCGTTCCCAGACCTTGTATGGTACCCATAGTACAAGCTTTGCTTTGTTTGGGATCATACGATGAGTATGTGGTGATTTTTTTATTATTATTACAAGCTTTATATTAACTTACAATGTATGTCCGGGTGGAATCTTGCAACTGAATTTTAAATCAGTTATCTTTAACCGATTGAGTTGAAATTTGGTATACACGCTTACTTTGGATGATAATGCATGCTAAGCTATGTGAAGTCATTCTAATTTCAATATGGCGGATCATCCAAGATGGCGGAATAGTTATTTTTTCTGCACTACCACAGTATGGGTAACAAATGAAAGGGCTTGCTGAGGAGAACACGATAGCTAAGAGCAATTATGTAAAGCTTGTTTTTAAAAAGTTTTTTTACCATTATTTTTTTATATTGATTAACACAACGCGTACAATGCAATGCCAAAAGTAAAAAAGCCACGCGCACAAACTTATTTACGTCATAAAATATTTTTTTTTCAGAAATATGCTATAACATAATTTATCTGCCAGTTAACAACACGTTAAAATCGGCCCAGCCATTTCAGAGTTTACCTCATATAAACTGACACACAGATTTTTCTATTGCGTTTTATTTATACGTAGTAACTTTCATGCATTTAATAAAAAGCTGTTGTTTTGAAATTACAAACAGACACTTCAACTTTATTCATTTGTTTAGATGTCTACCCATAGAATAGGTCTGAAAACGGAGCAATATTCATTATAATCACGCTAATTTAATGACGTGCCTACATAGTGTTTTTGTTGGAATTCCAAGCTTAATACAACATATAAGGTGTTTAATTTATAGCATTATAATCTCATATAAAAATATGTTCTGAAGAACATACCTTCTATACAATGTATTTATATTACCTACTCTCATTACTACAACACTGTTGTTCAATACTAATTTATAAACGAATTCATAGACAATCTATTTCAAGAAGCTAATATTTAATAAATTATTTAGCAGTTACAAACATAGCCCTTAAACTTCACAATCATTTCGTTCACGGACACTACTCCTCATCAAATACCTTAGTACAACCTGTTCTCCTCACACACATGAACTTACACACAAACACACACACACATACACACACACACACATATATATACACACACACACATATGAACACTGAATACACAGCATCCACATACGTACCGATTAGTACTAACCCTTCACATAACACTTAAGTTATATTTAAGCAACTAGCTGTGCCCGCGACTTCGCCCGCGTGGACTTTAGGGAGATTACCCGGAAATATGGGTATTATGTTTTTCCCGCGGAACACTAATGCTTTTTCTAAAATTAAAGTAGCGTATGTTACGCCTTGGAACGTCAGCCATCTGTCAGTGAAAGTCCTATTGAAATCGGTTCAGTCGTTTAGAAGTTTACCCCAAACAAACAGATACAGACAAAAAATTTTAAAATTGTGTTTTCGTTATAGGTATCGTATATACTTTCATACGCATTTGGTAAAAAAGTGTTATTTTGATATTACAAACAGACACTCCAATTTTATTTATTTGTATGTATGTATGTATTTATGTATGTATGTATGTATGTATGTATGTATGTATGTATGTATGTATGTATGTATGTATGTATGTATGTATGTATGTATGTATGTATGTATGTATGTATGTATGTATAGAAGATTTCATGTTCCTCCAACCAAAAATGTTTTATTACTCTAAGGAAACCTGTAATTGGCTAATGTTAGGTTAAATTTCTACCTTGTAAATTTGTAAGTGTAATTTGCTGTTGGTTTTTTCTAATAAATATCAGAATCAGAATATTTTTTATTCATATAAACCAATACAGGCATCTATGAATCGTCAATAAATAGTAAAAATAGTAGCTCTACCACCCATTCGGAATGAATTTCCTATGGAGAAGAATGGGAATAAATAAATAAACAACAAGTTATAATAAAAGATAAGAACTGTGTCGATTAGGTAAGTGTCTATTCACATGGTTAAGTCCCGCGCACACTGTAGCGTCAAGATGCAAGCGTCAAATCTATTGCCAATATGAAAACGAACTGTATTGATACATAAACACAAAGTTCATTCTTCAACGAAATGACACTGACAGCGCGAGACACTGAAATTCTATCTTTATGTATTTTGACATAGAGTTGGTTTTGGTAAAAAATTACGATCTCGTCAGGACGTCTCATTGTCCGTCGCTCAAATCTCGAAATTGCATTACGTCTGTACTATACCAACAGTGATAAATATAAGGAGAAGAAGTAGACTACTAGAAGCAGTGGTAGTCTCGCGGGCAAGAACGCCCGCCTTGAACGTAAGGGGTGCAAGTTCAAATCCCAGGCCCGCACCTCTGAGATAATTTTCATGTGCGAATGTCATTTTAAACAATGATTACCACTTGCTGAACGGTGAAGGTAAACATCGTGAGGAAACCTGCACGTCTATAGCTTTCTATAGCGTGTGAAGTTCACCAACCCGCACTGGGCCAGCGTGGTGAACTATGGCCCAAATCTCCCTCGTATTGAGGGGGAATGTGCCCGGTATAATGGCAATAGGCTCGCCCCCTATTACATTGGGACCAAAATACATTGGCGAAGTGTGGGCGCACTACAGTGCACCTCTGCCTACCCCTTCGGGGAATACAGGCGTGATGATGATAAATATAAAGCCCAACATCGCTTTATACGTAGATAATGAGGTAAAATATAAATAAAATAAACACATATCCCCAGATAACAAATACTCATCGTATGATCCCAAACTAACGAAAGCTTGTACTATTGGTACCGTACAATGGAATGGGAGGGATCCCTGTTATACCCAGATCAGTTTCAATTCCGAAAACGTCACCTTGAAATTTGCGTCACTGGTGGGAATCGAACCAGCAACCACCTAGTTAAGTGAGCCGAACGGCTTACGCTCAAGCCACTAGACCATACCGTCGTCATGATGTTATACTTTACAATATTAATTAAACATAACAGCGATGAAACGGGCAATTAATGATGTGGGCGGTAGATGGCGCAGAGAGCGCGTGGTCGGTGCGTCGATGACAGCGCCTTCTTAATCAACCAGCGATCTGTCATTAGTTACGCTTGCTCGCTTTTTGTTCGCACTGCTTTCAGTGGATAGCGGGGACTCGCGACGCGAATAGTCTGATGACATTATTAGTTTTTAGGGTTCCGTACCCAAAGGGTAAAACGGAACCCTATTACTAAGACTTCTCTGTCCGTCCGTCCGTCCGTCTGTCACCAGGCTGTATCTCATGAACTGTGATAATTAGAGAGTTGAATTTTTCACAGATAATGTATTTCTATTGCCGCTATAGCAACAAATACTAAAATTAGACTAAAATAAATATTTAAGGGGGCTCCCATACAACAAACGTGATCTTTTTGCCGATTTTAAAGATAACGGTACGGAACCCTTCGTGCGCGAGTCCGACTCGCACTTGGCCGGTTTTTATTTTACCACGAGGTACCTATGTTGTAACCAGAAAAAAAAAGAATTTTGTCGATGGTTCAATAAAAGCCTTATTTTTTTTTAAATATATTCATGATAAGTTTCCGCAATTATAGATATATTCTCAATCTACGTTTAATTATAGCTGTGTACGTGAATTTTAATTTTTATTATCAAACTAGCTGTGCCCGCGGTTTCACCCGCGCTAATAGTTACTTTGGCGTAGAGTGATGTTATAAAGTCTATGATTATAAGTCTAGAATACCCGATTCATGTTCAGGAATTTTCCCGTTTTTGCCACATTATTTGTTGCTGCTCCGCTCCTATTAGTCTTAGCGTGATGATATATAGCTTATAACCTTCCTCGATAAATGAACTATTTAACACAAAAATAATTATTCAATTCGGACCAGCAGTTCCTGAGATTAGCGCGTTCAACCAAACAAACAAACAAACTCTTTAGCTTTATAATATTATTATTATTATAATAATTATAATATTATATAATAGTATAGGTATTAGCAAAACCAATAAAAAAAACCTTGATTCATAAAAAAACCCAAAGCAGGTTTCATTGGCATCGTAATAAATTTAAATAATAACAAAAGAAGCGTCAAGTTGGTACGTCAATTTACATACATTTGAATTTCGAACTTAAATATTTGAATAGTGATGTCCAAATCATGGAACATTCCGCGGGTGCGACACTCTTCATCAATCGTTACGAATCAAAACAATCGAATAAATACGGGCGCGTTAATTATTCGGATCGGTTCAAGAAGCAGTCGCCGTGCGTAAATCAAACGATGTTGGTCCGTGTGTCTATTTCGAGCATCGACTCGAATCTCGGACGGAGTTAATTAGAAAGAATTGCTTTTATTTCGCATTTTCACACTTCACGTGGTGCGATGTGACGCGGGCATGCTCGCGCGTGTGGAATCGAAAATCCACATTGATGTATCGCGTCCGATGTTTAATTATAACAGTTTCAAATAGAACAGTATGGCAATTAGTGAGGCGCAATAACTTAAATCGTCTTCGTTCTAAGCTAAACGTATCTATTCATTTAAAAATAACCGTTTTTTAACGAATGAATTTAGTTGAGTGACCGAGTTACTTTTACCATAGAAATTCAATATTTATGTATATAGGGACTGAGTTTCTTTTTGATATTGGCAAAAATTGTGCAGCAAGTGTGACGTCCCAGTATGCCCGGGCTTGACTGTTATTTATTTCTGACATTATTTATTAAATTTGGTTATTTATTTATTTTACTGCACAATCAAATAATGTTTTTGCGTCGTACAATTGTATAAAGTAGGTAACACCTAATTTATGATCTCTAGAACGTGTTAAGATGAAGTGCCCAAACGCGATTCTCGCGTCATTCGCCTTTGTTTTGACCTAATCTGTTACTCATATGAAGACCTTAGACATTAATATTCTCTTAAAGTTTAAAAATAAAAATAATATTTTTTTAAATTCTGATATGTACCTAAAGCCCCGAGCGTATGAAGGCGCAACACGCGTCATAATTTTTGTCGTCACCAAAACGAACTGTATTGACTCATAGAAAAGCTCATTTTTCAACGAAGTGTGGTCGTGTAGCTTTTGCCACACAAATTCAATCTTTATTCATATTGGAACAAAGCTCGTTTTGTTGTTGGCAAAAATGTTGACGAGCATGTCTTGACGTCTCGGTATATACGCGTTAGGATTTAAAAAAAATATCTTTATTATAAGGTCCTCGCACGATATTCGTTAAAATATTTAACTATTATTAGTTATGATAAATAGTTATTTTTCACTATGGTTGAAACGATACCGAGGTCGTTGTTAACGTTTTAATGATAAACGAGGCTTGAAAAAACGTAATGATAGCTGAACTGGACGCAAATTGAGGACGTGATGTCGCTAAATCTTATTTATGAGTTATTCCCGTTAATACAAGTTAATAGTTAGCGCGGATATACGCTCTTGTGATGTTGATTACACTCATTATTCGTATTTTCTATTTCGAATGCAGAATAACGTTAAAATACATCGTTATTTTAATGTTGTGCCCGCGAAATTGACACGGAAATAATTTAATGTGAAAAGGATTAATGAGTGATGTTTTTGTTTCGGTCGTCGAGACCGAAGGGCTTTTATAAAAAGAAAACAACGGAGTTAACACGTATTTTCACTAATACGAGGAGATTATATGCTTATCCAATTAGTCATTCCTGCAGGTATTTAGGACACATCATATGTAATAAAGATACATAAATATAGATGTAAGATATATTTGTGCGAGTATTTATTGGTATTTCATTGATAGTGGAAAAAAATATTTTTCGAATGTCCCCTCACTATTTCGTAAATTAAATTTCGAAGCCTGTATCAACGCCAATAGAAAGCTAAAGCCCTTATAATCAGTGTCACCAATCAACCGCTTCGATCCTCAGTGAGAGCGCGCCGTCAGCTGATTGTGAGGGACAATACAGATGTGGTTTTTAAATGGATGTAACAATTAATTCACAACAATTAGGTGGTCGACGCCCGCATTTCGAAATATTCCATAGAGATATAAATATATAGACATTCCAAAAAAAATACTTCGTAAATAATTATTTTAACTAGCTTTATCAGATTTCATATATTTATTTATTTAGATCTTAATTAAACACACTTAAATAAAATAAAAAAAAACAATTTAAAAAAAAATACCGCTTTTTAACGTGAATTCAGATATTTATACGAGTGCGATTAATAGTTGGCAACAAATATAGCTATACATAAAAAAAAACAAGACATGCACTTAACAATTACTATAGGAATATACAGATCGTATCAGAAGTCCGAAATAATACTTGGGGGCCATATAGGACAGATGATAAGCAATCAACACGTTCAAGCAAAATATACGTAACTAATTTAGTTTCTGAGCAATTTGTGTCCAAAGTTGGTGTCAAAACTTACGCACCGCGACCCTAAAAATCAGCTGATGAGGCGAATGAACTCGCTTTAAAATGATGAGGGAGTGATAGATATGACACAAGGTTTTTACCTACGAGCATAGTTCAATACAGAAATAAAAATCGGTCACTGTAGTTACCTAACTATGACAAAAAATCATACTTCATTTAAATCGATGTAAAGTAAAACTTCTACACAAGCAAATAATCCATTTTCGTTTTAGTTTTCGTGAACGGATTTCTTTTTAAACTGAAACATAGTGAGAGTTGATTAAAAGAAAAAAAATATTATTTTATCATTATTATTTGTCTTTATCATAATCACTACAATTCTCAGAATACAAGTAGGTACCTAATGATGTAGACAATTATTAGAATTGGTCTGGCATATCTGAAAGACTTTAATCTTTGATTACTCTAATAATCATGGCCGCGAATATGTCAATGTAGTGAACATTAGCGGGCGGAGATATCACACACAAGATCAATTTTCGTCCAATGACAAATCATCGGCCATATTGCATCAGCGGTGATTGGCCCAGCGTTGCAGCGCGGTAAAACACTGTGCCTTCGTGCAATGTCGGAGCGGTCCTTTGATATTTTTATTTAATAATAATAACGTAAATCAAAATATTTAGTTCCTTGCAATCCGTCAAGGCGTTAACATGTGTTCCGAAAAATGTCTCGTTCTCCGCGTAATAGTGAAGTGTTTTCAAACTTGGAAAACTATGAGATGGTTTTGTGCATTGGTGCGACTAAAGGGAATACCGGTAAAAGTTTTGTGATTTCTTTTATGTCTTCTAAAAAACGTGAAAGTAATATTAACTCAAGTGTGCAGGTGGGTAGGTACCTACCTAGCTCTTTGTGATATGTGAGAAGTGAATAAATTCCAATTAAACCCATGGATTGATACACTGCACACATGGCCACGGGTAAATACTTACCTACTATTATTATCTTTATAGCAGTTTTTACTTGGACGATTGGGTCCTTTAATTAAGTAAGTGGTTACCCAGATACCTACTTACTATTACAATTAGTGAAGAAAATCTGTTAAACGAAAACTTACGTACCTACCTACCAACTAAAAACTTCGATAAGGTCGCTAGTCGCTACCCAGATACCTACTTACTATTAATGTTAGTGAAGAAAATCTGTTAAATGAAAACTTACGTAGGTACCTTCTAATTTACAATTTTAATAACCTTACCAACCAACCTACTTCTTAAGAACGTAGTTACGTAGATACCTAGACACCTGTTGTAAAAAGAAGTCATACATCTTATTCATTAGTACCTAAATAGTGTTTGCAAGGTAGGTAGGCCGTCTGGGATCCTAGATAGATACCTACACGCTAACCCAAGTTTCAATAGCACAAACCCCCTACGGTAAAGCTGCCGCTCACGGCCAACAGCGTAGTCATTATCAAAAATAAAACAGCTACCAGGTTCATTTTGATAGAAAGCTACCTACCAAACCACAAAAGATTTAATAATGTTTACTATTTAGCAACAAAAAATAAAATGTATGAATGCGTTTTACAAAAGGTGTCTCGATACCTACCTAATTACATAATTACCTTCATTAAAGGAAGCTTGGTTCTCGGCGGTTAAATTTTACAGTAATTTCATTACCAATGTTTTGGTCATTCTCATACCTACCTAGGAATATCAAAATTACTGTCAATTACAATGACCGACGAGTGCGAAAGAGAGGCGCGAGTGCGAAAGAGACCGCTGTGGGCGAGTTGGCAACGGGCGACCGACACAATCAAAGCCGCTCAAAGACACCGCGCCGCCGCGCGCCGGCCGGCCGCGTGCCGCCGCCGCTTCACCCCTGTACCCCACCCCCGCGCGGCTCGTGTGTTAGAGTACTAGTACCCGCTGTGGGCGGGGTTTGTCACAATGGGTGTGGAGCATTGACCTTTAAATAAACAGCTGGTCCACGTTTTGCGAAGGGCCGACCGAAAATTGGTTAAAAAATGAATTTTCTAGATTTGTATGAAAGAATAAAGTTAAGAATTTTAACTTAATGTCTGGGCCATATAGCTCCACTCCTTATAGCGATATACAGGTTCAATTATTATTTCGGACTTCTGATACACCCTGTATATCCCTTACGTGTGCAGCACAGTTTCGTTAGAATACTGATTATATGCATTTCACAGAATTGTTTGAATCATACGCAGATTTGAATATTACTTCATCAATTTGTTTAAGATTGCACGTATATAAATAACTTACCGTTTCACTCGGCGTTACATATACACAGCAAGTATTTGTATATAACCGCATAAAAATGTTCATTTTTCCAATTTGTGGTATAGAAATGGGCCATTACCACTGCCATAGTAGATAGTATTGTTTTAATATTAGGTGTCAATAGTTTGTCACTGGGTTGACTGCCGAAAACCGAAGTTAATGTTAAAAGCAATACTGCAACAGAAGTCGTGAAAGATGAATTTACCTTTTTTCATTAAAATTATGAAATAAAATGAGAATACTCACCATTAGTAAGTATTCAGCGAGTGTCAAGTAACTTAGTATCAATGCCACATTTAAATAAATACAAAGCATGAATAATTTCTTTTTTAACCTATACTGTCCCACTACTGGGCGAACGTCTCCCCTTTCTCTTTCATACATCTCTATCAACTCCCGCCAGATCAATCCATCCCTCCAGATAACGGTTCAGGTAATCGCTCCATCTTTATAAATATAATAAATAATAACCGACTCCATTTAAATATTTTGTGTGTATTCTACTCGATGTATGTGTCTGTGGTAAATCGGTACGCGGCCGTCAGTACTTAACGCGCTATATCGCACATTATTGTCGTGATTAAAACTCTAATTGACCCATACTAAATCACAATTGAATGCCTTTGTCTCGCTATTAATGTTGTTTGGATAGAAGAAAGAAACAAATTGATGGTGCGACGCATTGGGGCGACTTGGATCATATGAACATTGACATTTGGAAAAAATAAAAACCTTGGAGCACCTTTTTTTAGCGTATACGTTATGCATCTCCCTTCTATCGTCGGGGAAGATAAACGGAAAGATAAAGATATGTAGGACTCTCAGCAAAAGACCGTATACCCACTAAAAACCTACGTTGCACCACAAAGATCACAAGGAGTCGGTGCTACGGGATAACGATAACCTTAGAACAACTACCTGCATTTTCCAACGATAAAAAAAAGTTAGGTTAGGTCCTAACCTAACCTAACTTTTTTTTGTAAACTTTGAATACCGTCTTCATAGTTTTTTGCCAGTACCAAAACGAACTGTATTTACGCATAGAAACAGCTCATTCTTCAAGAAAATGCCACTCATAGGTAATTTTCATTACATATTTAAGACTAAATTTTCAAGCTCTATCATGACTCGACTAATGATAACTCCTTTTTACATATTTCTTCTTCTTTTAATTTAAGGGCTCGACCCTTGTCGGTGCATCTGATGAATCTTTTACCATCTGATTTGATCCAGTGCAGCCTCCTTCACCGCCACATACCAAATTACATCAACCTTATTTTTTATCTGGATCCTGTAGCATATTCGCGGTTTCCTCATTATTTTTAACATCACTAACTACAACTAAGTCTATGGGTATTTAGAGGTCTCTTAATGACCTATAGGACAAGTACAAAAGTATGACAGGACAAACGAGATAAAAATAAATTACCGAATACCATCGCTGGGCGTATACCGATATAGCGCTAATTAGTACCAGTCAGATTTCTCGTACCAAGAATTGGCGTAATTAAAGGCGACGACCTCTGTGACACTTGATGTAATTAGGTTAATTATACCGATCAGCTTTATTAACGAATGCTCTAATTAACTCGACTGATTCCAGTTGAAGGTGAGGACCTCTCGATTCTTGGACATCGGTATCGAATTAAATCGATACTGACGGCCTTTTATTTTGGGATATTAATTGAAATGGTAGCGTCTGGTATAGACGACTGTACCTAATATACAAGGTGTATTAAAAGAATTAATACTTTAGGTGCAAATAATGGTAGCTGATATGTAGGTGCATAGTGAAGCCAGACTATATCTACCTATCTATAGGTATATACCTATTATATTTCCGAAGTCACCTTTGATTATTTGTCACAGGTATTGTGCTGAGGCCTAAGGGTACGTTTATACCGCTATTCAACCGTATACACATGTATATACAGCGTACATATATATTTACAGCGTAAATACAGTTCTACAAGGCATCTAATGTACACAAAACAGAACTTGAATATTTGGTATAGGATTCGAGATATTATATCATACCAGTTTTTAAAAATGGCGACGATAAAGATTTGTAAAATCATTTTTGAATTTTGTTTATTTTTTATACCATCAATTTGTATACCCAATACACATGCAAATGGTAAATATTATTTCGGACCTCTGATACACCCTGCATGCTACGTGTCTAGGTTTAGGATATTTTTCAGTTACGAATACAGCGTATCTTAGAACCAACCGGATTCATCTCAGTGAGGATTCAAAGGATTATATGCCATTTCAAGAGCTTTATTTAGAGTCAAGATTGCTTGCTTACTAGTTGCCCGTGTATCATACTCAGTAGCCTAGCATATTAATGAAAAGCTAGATTGTCAACAGAGCTCATTATAGTCTTGTTTACGATACTTGAAAAACATACTTAAGTGCAGGTATTTATTGCTGCTTGTAAATTTAGTTCGACCTTAAAACTAACACCTATAAAACATACTCATAATCTAATTTCAATTTGGCTGGATGAAGATAGACACAACACTTGCGTTACACTAAGTAACGATGGCAAACTAATTCAAAACATTTGAGCATAGGGCCAGCCGCAGACTGGGGCGTCAACGCTCGCGCGTTAAATCTTTTGCCATTACCAAAATGAACTCTGTGTCAATATTAATAAAGATTGAATTTCTGTGGTAATAGCCTCGCCCCCACGCGTCAAAATTCGCTCGCGCTGTCAGTGAAATTCAGTTGAAGAATGAACTATATCCACGATTCAATAGAGTTTGTTTTGGTACGACAAAAAATTCAGTTTTCCGAACAGACGGTTTGACAACACCTATTAAAACATCGTATTTATATCCATCACGTCATTTCGCAGAGATACTTAGAATTCATTTCTCACGTCGATAACGCACCCCGCTTTTATTTTCGCACTAATAAAACAAAGCAGCCCACGTTGCCCATTAAACACTACAATAATATTTGATTTTACGTCGTTCAAAATCGAATTTTATTAAACATATAAATTATAAATCATTCGTTACGTGTCAACACTTTCGATTAAATCGCCAAGGTCGTACGGAATAAGACCGCGCCGGCGTATGTGCAGCGTATTCTTGACCTAAGTGCCTCCGAAATAGAAACTATCTCATTATAACTTTCCGCGTCCAGATAAAAAATAGAAAATGGAGTCATCTGTTACAATTATGCGGAATAGGTCGCGTACAAGTGAGTCGAGGTTTCTTTATATTAGTTTATGTTCGATTGAGTGATTTAGAGAAATTATGTGGTGGAACGGTGGAGATGTTTTGCGATTGTATTTAGCGTCTGTTTGAATGTCGGATAATAAATTGAGTTAGTCACTGTGTATGACACAATCCATTGGTTGATGTTCGTATCTCATCTGTAGTTTACTTAACCGGGAATAAGAAACTTTAATGTTTTCTCAATAAAACATTTGAACTATTGAGATGCTTTGAATGATAATAAATTAATGTTAAACAAACTTTTTAAAAACAAGCTTTTATTTAATTGCCCCTAGTTTTTGTATTCTCCTCAGCAAGCCCTTTCATTTGATACCCATACTGCGGTAGTGCAGAAAAAAATAACTATTCCGCCATCTTGGATGATCCGCCATATTGAAATTAGATTGACGTCACTTAGCTAAGCATGCATTGTCATCCAGAATAAGCGTGTATACCAAATTTCAGCTCAATCGGTTAAAGATAACTGATTTAAAATACTGTTGCTAGATTCCACCCGGACATACATTGCAAGTTAATATAAAGCTTGTAATAAAAAAGTTGGAAAAACATGGTCGAATTTCAATCAATTTTTTTCAAAATTCAGTTTTATACCATCAGGATTTCGGACTTCTAAACCAACCTGTATAGTACCCACATATAGTAAAAGCTTTGCTTGGTTTGGCATCATACTATGAGTATGTATTATTGGGTGTTATAAATTATTTATTTATCTACTTTACCTACTTATTAAATTTCAATAAGTGGGTAATGAAATTGTATTGCGAAACCATACCTAATGCATTGATATATTAAATTCTTTAATTGGTTAGTAAAATTTAAAATTATCGCCATTAATTGCGTCGAATGAAATAAACGCATGAAAACGGCTACGAACTGTGACAAACTTACAATATAACGAATATTAAGTTTACGATCTATCGAGCATCGCGCGCCAATGCAGTCTCGCTTTCGGCGCCCGCGCACGCCTCGATCCCGCCCGCCCAAACGCGAACACGCGACCACAACACCAATCACATAACTATAAACTTTATTTCTATATACCTACATCGCAAATTTGAAAAAAGAATGGTAAATTTGAGTGATGTGATTCGTCGTAATTGTGTTTTAGTAAGTGTGTGTATTACAGTAGGGAAGTGAAGAAACATACCACTTACACTTGGACAAATGTTTGTGCTGTCAACAAGTGAGCCGCGAGCGTTTTCCACTAATTCTGTAGCTCGGCGTTTCTGTTTGGGATCGAGGTATGGTTTGTTAATTGTTACATTAAATAAATTAGTTGAATTCACATAGATAACTAATCAGTGAGATAACATTGTGTACCTCACTTAAATCTTAACTTAAATTTTCTTTAATTAATACTTTTTTATATTCTTTAACTTTTCATCCTAATTTTAATATAATTTAAAAGTTATTTTTTTTTTAAATTTTTATCATAACATAGAATATCGCATACTATTTCGTTTATAATTAAACAAAATATCAAGTGGACACCTTTAGCTACACATTACTATTTGTATTAGGTACAAATGTTGGCAGAATTGCGCATGTGATGATTTTAATACCGGTGTTGGCTGAATTACCGGCAGAATTCATACTACAATAAATATCTAAATTAAAACCCATGTTACAATGTATGTATTATGTATCAGAATAGAATAAATTAATAAGAACCTACTTAATATTGTCCTTGCTATTAATTAATTGATATAAGCAGAATACCCACTGACTGCGGGTATAGTCATTTCCCATCTTATTCCTTAGTTTTTTCATTCCATTCATTACGTAAAAAATAAGTAATAAGAAGCAAGAACGATTACTCCGTTGATGCAATTTTATTTTTAAAATGTGCTTTTTAATAGAGTGTTTACAGTTCATTTTTGTATTGATAAAGATGCTTACACTAATTATTCGCGCAAAACTTTAGGAGTATGTTTGTTGAAGATTTAAAAGTACTTCGGGAAACGGTAGCAACTAGCAACTAAGAAACCGTGTGAATTTGAGGAATACCTTATTTAAAAACCTTTAACACTTTTGTGTAAGAACACAGTTCTTTTTTAACAAGAATGTGGCAACAAAATTAGTGTTGAACCACAGGCAACTGCTAACTAACCTCATCCTGTAATTCTACAACTTAGTTAAATGGGATACCTGCGGAAAGTAAATGGGTTTTTAACATATTTTCATCGACCAGACACTGTTAACAATTCAAGGAAATATTAAGATAATAATTCAATAAGGAATAAAAACCGCCCAAGTGCCAGTCGGACTCGCGCGCGAAAGGTTCCGCAACATTATCTTGAAAAACGGCAAAAAAAACTCGTGTGTTGTATGGGAGCCCCCTTAAAGATTCATTTTATTCTGTTTTATAGTATTTATTGTAATAGCGGCAACAGAAATACATCATCTGTCAATTTCAACTGACTCGATCACGACGGATAGACAGACAGACAGACATACGGACGGACAGCAGAGTCTTAGTAATAGGGTCCCGTTTTAGCCTTTGGGTACGGAAACCTAAAAAGCATTCGGCACAGAAACAGGAAGTAACTAGTAAAGAAAATGGACAACGCACATTAGATATGGTCATGTTGGCCTCAGTGTTACCAATACTCAAAGATTTTTGGTTCAGCATAAGCTGGACGAGACAAGGTCTCCTGTGGCTTTGCTAAAACATGTTTAACATGTTCAAAGTAACGACATGACAATACTTTTATTTCGCCTTTTAATTGCGTTATTAAGGTAAATGATACGATGTTCGGTGTTTAGGTTACCTATAGCATGATTCATTGGTTCCATAGTTATAGTAGCAACGACCCTAATGACAATACTCCTTATGGTAATATTAGAAAAAGAACGCCGCTATACACACGAACATTTCATATTTTTAAGTTCGTTTCTCACTTTAAATTTTCCAAGAATCACGGTAATGATATTCTACACGCCGCTCCGTCGAAGTCCACCGAGCAAATACTTTTGTGTGTCGAGCGCAGTCCAGTAGCCGTTCTCTGTTTGCTGTCGACCTGTTAATTAATAACACGGCGCAGTGTATACACAGCCTTATTACCGGTAAAATCTCACAAGTCACGAGTCTAAACTGACTTAAACCAGTTCCCAGTTTCGGCGTTCGTTTTCTAATCACACGGTAATGGTTTCTGTATGGAGTTGGTTGAGCTTTTAAGTTTCCAAACTCAAGTTAATTCTAGATATCTTTGTACTGACTGTAACAGTATACAATTATTGTCTTACCGCACTTTTGGATAACTGTTTATAAGGTGCCAAACATTGCAGATTATTAATTTGTCTTGGAATAAAAACTATTAAACGCTAATCAAATTTGTCTGGCAAATTGTACGTTGATTACAGTCTATTTGATCAAACTAAATTACAAAAGATTATAACAGGCACTGCAACTCATAATTGTCAATGTCTCTTGTGATTTTATAAACAAAAAGTACATAAATTTTACTCGATTGACGCCGCATAATTATCAAACATTAAAAAGGCGCAATGCAGCATTTAAGTCCACACCTCGCACCTATTAGCCGCACTAATTTGAATACGAAACTCATGACCACCTTCAATACAATGTTATTTATCATTACCTCAGCTATTTAGCGTCGCACCTACCCTCTATAATTACAGCCGGGGAAAAAAATGAAACTTGAAGAAACGCGACGGCGCCTAATGGTCTGAAACTAAATTTTAATTAATGTCGCGTTTTACCAAATGAAAGTGATTACAGAAATAACACGACAGGTCGGCGATAGTGGGGGGTAAAGGCCGATCGCCCCCAACCCTACACCCACTCGTGTTCGACAATTTACGACATAGTAGTTACGTTATAGGTGCCTCCGGTCGGCCGGTGTAATTTTGGAAATTAAAAACGGTAAGCTTCAATCGCGCCGTAATATCTAAATGATGGATTAACCTCGCGTTTTGATGTGGATCGATTTATTTGGCCGGCAGCCAGTAATTATTCTTTATGGTCGTACGTGTGGTGAACACAATTAGTTATTGATCAGACGGCAATTAAGCCCAATCGATTTTGTTTGTTGAAGTTGAAGAAAATTGTTTTAGTTCGACGTTTAATCGACGCTGTTTTATGTCCCTAATGGATTCTCGGTCGTTTAAGCTGTTGTTTATTAGAAAACAATAATTTATTCTGTTATCTATGACACTATTTTATTATTGAATTTTACCTTTGGTAAAGTTACTTGATTTGTTTCATTTAAAAGTAGATATAGGTAATTGTTTAATAGTAGTTCGTAGAGTTCCTTATGCCTATATGAATAGAAGCGACATCTTGCCCCTTTTTGGTCCTATTGGCTGTCTGTAAGATTTAAAATTAGAAACGACAGTATCGCATACCTTAGTAATTATATGTGTCTTCACGTGTTGCTTGTAATAAAGACGTTGCTTGCACTATGCGCTTATTGAACGAATAAGCATGCGGAATCAATGAAAATCAATCTTTATGTGTTATACACAGAAGACATTTTACATATAGTGGCAGTACATCGCGTCATGTTACAGTTTAATTGATGTATGTAAATATACCAGTTTAATTATCAAATCAACCGAATGTACCAGGCGATCAGAGCTGCACAGAAGACAAAGATCTACTAAAAGCCAAGTACATCGTTGTTAAAGTCAAACAACTATTGCCGGGGCACGGTTCCTTGGAGTAATTGGCGCAGGCGAGCCGCGGGCGTCAGCAACACCTCCGAACGTATCAAACCGTTTTAATAATGAGCTGGCCTGAGATCGTGAAACAATAAATTGCGAAGCTTGGAGGCTTCGTGCGCGAGACAGCTATCTAAAGCGAGCATTATGCATCGGGTTGCCGGGACCATGATACTGGGCTATCATCGGGGAGATTGATAGGAGAATAGCCCCACGGCTAGGCGGGATTCGGACGGTACTGCGATCTGCCCTTATGCACTTTGTATTATGCAAGAATTCATTAAAAACGAGCGTGAACTGTGTTTTTGTGTGTGCTATGTTTATGTAAATCCAAAGTGAATATCAAGTACTCGTAGATATCATGAAGGTTCTTTCTTGTGATTTATAAAGTTTTTGTCCAAATAACTCCTCAGTCAGTTGTGACAAGGTAAACTGCAAGATGTTTTTTGTCACTATCTGTATGACATAATCCGAGACACAAGTGTTGTCACTTGTTTACTTTCTATCTTTGTTAAAATTAGTAACCTGGAAGGATTTAAAAAGGCAGTAGGAAAAAGTTGTGAGAGTTCAAAAGATTCGCTTTGAGAAATGGATATGACTATGTAAATGCAACTTGGACTGCAGCACTCTCTTGCTAAAGCGTGCCAAAAGCCTTCATTAGCCTATTTCATCCTGCACAAACTGTGATCTCCTGCTGTTTGTGACCAAGTATTGCCCGCAAAGGTGACCAGATCGTCTCTTTAGTCTGCCTGGGATATGGTTGCCGTTGCATCGGGTCCAACGTGTTTGGTTTTTTTTTGAAGAGCTAATTTAAAGAAAAAAAAACAATAGTCAATGTTTAACCAAAATAGCTTTTAATTGTACGAAAATAAAACTCAAGTTTGATTCGATAATCCGACTGAAACTTGCATAGGTAATGACTCAAGTATGAAACACGCGAACTTTTAATGGAAATCTTGAAATTACAAAAGCTTATAAACGCGATAACGTACTCATTAGCCGCGCCGAGCATCGAACCGCCACCTTATCGCACGATCGTCCCGAATTAGCTCCAAACTTTTCCCTTAATTAAGAAAGTATGATTAACAAAGTATAATCACGAAAACAAAAGTCTTATCATTTGTTGTGTTCGGGCCTGATGGGGAACAAACAAAGAGCAGCGAAATTAATAATTTATCAGGTTCTGTGCTCATTTGGGGAATGGGGGGAACAATGGAGTGGATCATATGAGGTCAAAGGCACAGTTTTACGTTGAATATGTGTGGAAATCTTATTGTGAATATCAAGTGTACAGTAGATCTAAAATGACCACCTTCGCAATTCCTCTGACATTTAAAGAAATTTATGTTTTTTTATAGTAATACCCGGATATCGGTGGCGGGAGAGAGGGGAGGCCTTTGCCCAGGAGTGGGACACAAACTAGGCTATAAAAAAACCCGAATATGAATAAGCTGATGAAATTAGTCTGTGCGCATATCGCGAGAATGATTGACCATATTGTAAATATCAGTGGAATTATTACGGTTCGACGAACAATTCTGACAATTGATTATTCAGAGGTATAAATCCGTGATCATTTTAGACGCCCTGGTTATGTTTAATGTTTATTCCAGATATATAGATAGATAACTCTTTATTGTTCCACCACAAAAAGTATTAATATTACACACAGTTTACACACAGTGTCACAATGGGCGGCCTTATCACTAAAAGCGATCTCTAGCAGGCAACCTTAGGATGGAGTGGATCTAGGGAATTGATTAAGGCGGGGGAGTACTTATTAATGGATTAACACTAAATAGTTTAAAAAGTACACTTACATATAAATACATACATACAATGTAATATAATATCCGTTTAAAGTTAAAAGTAAGTTTAAACGTTAAGTTATGATCCATTTACAGTCTCCACATAGAACACTTTTGTACTGAAAATTGGCATTGTACATGACTTGTGAATAGATTAAAATGCCTTTACATTAGGGGTCCATATTCCAAAATCTTGAAGTTGAAAGAATGAAATTAACATTTCTAGAAAATATTTATTACTTATTTTATTTATAAAATACCGCCGGTGAAATATGGGTGCCCCATAGTGCACTTTCTTACGAACCTTTCAAGAGAATAGTCGTATTGATACTTCGTGTTAAAGCCTATATCTATGTTCTACCGAATAGCGAAGCTTAGGGAGTAATAATTAATGTGTAGCCATTTGTGTGATGAACTTTGTTATTCCCAATTCAGATCAAAGATTTTCCCATAAATACTTGATGAAGGCTTGGTCTAGTGGTTTGAGATGGTTGCGGGTTCGATTCCCATCATTGGCAGAATCAGAATCAGAATATTTTTTATTCATATAAACCAATACAGGCACTTATGAATCGTCAATAAATAATAAAAATAGTAGCTCTACCACCCATTCGGAATGCATTTCCTATGGAGAAGAATGGGCGATGGAGAAATTCGGCAATGCCGTTCCCAGTTACACCCAGACCACGGGGTATAACTTGGAACGGCCCCAGACCATTGTACGGTACAAGCTTTGCTTAGTTTGGGATTATACGATGATTGTGTTGTTTAGCAATCTTTACTTTATTTTACTGAATACAAGGAAATTTACTAGCATAGTCTACGCTTCAATGGTCCGTACATTTAATTAATTGCCATTACGTGCCGTCGCCAATTAAAAATAGTGTTACAAAAAACATTAACTATTAAAATGTAATGATATAAATAACGCTAGTGTTATATTATACCGTCTCAGTCATAAAATAATTTTGTCACAGAAACGAATCCACTTTCTATTGTAATTACCTTTATAAACGCCAATGGCCGTAATGACCCCCTCGTGATGTGAGTGCTTGCTTCATTCTAACTCATTTGGGGGTCAAAGCGGAATTATATAAAGTGTGACGGAATCTGATAATGTTCTGGCTCTAAGAGTTAATAAAGTGTGCCTAATGATACATATGACACATACATTGTACTGTTTCTTTGAGTGAGTACTACTACTACAGCCCTTTTAACGTCCCACTGCTGGGCACGGGCCTCCCCTTAATGCGAGGGGGATTTGGGCCATAGTCCATCACGCTGGCCCGGTGCGGGTTGGCAGACTTCACACATCTATCGAGAACTAATCAAGTTCCCTCAGACGTGCAGGTTTCCTCACGATGTTTTCCTTCACCGTTACATAGCAAGTGGTAAACTCGGATTAAAATGAGATTCGCACATAAATTCCAGAGGTGTGAGCCGGGGTTTGAACCTGCACACTATGATTGGAAGGCGTGTGTTCGACCACTCGGCTACCACTGCTACTGCTACTGCTACTACTGAGTGAGTAGGAATTAAAATATATTTTGGTTGTATTTGGTGCCAAGCGGCCAACGCTCTTTTTTTATTAATGTAAATCAATCGTCCACTAAACCAAGCCGTCTTCAAAAGATACTTTTAATTTAAAAAACAAACTTGATACAATAAATATTATAACTTTCTCAATAGCCAAACAACAGAATTTTATTCTCACCTTCTCTATTTACGTAATGACATTGGCATATATTTTGAACAAGTTTCTATTCAACATTATAATGAAATATGTTGTCTTCTCACGAAAGATTAATTACTGTCTCACATTTTCTGGTTCGAAATGTTATGGTTGTGAAAAATAACACGGTCTAACGCCTACCTCGTAACATTTGAATGGACTCCTCGCGGAGTATCTTTTTATTTAATGTGATTTCTTTGTTTTTTTAGATGTTGTGAAGAAATCAGTTAACGTAAACAAATTATACATACGTCTGGATTACTTTTAAGGAAAAAAATGGGACATTATCAATGTTTACATATTTAGTTAATATTTATAAGACAATGGTGTCAATGTACACAAACTGCAACTGAACTATATTTGACAGAACTAAAAGTATGACCGTCTTGGTCATACATTAGGGCAGTTAGGAGGACGGCAAAACACTTAGTCGCGTTTAGTTCAGTTAGGTGCCATTAGAATCGACCCCATTTCTTTTGTTTTGTGGCTGCATAAATTATTGAAGTATTATAAAATATTTTTTTAATAAAGAAAAGTAATGAGTCAGGCAGATTTGATGAACAAGAAATAAAATTGGTGACAATCATTTTTATGGTGAAGGTACTTAATACCAAAAGCTAAGGAGGACTTTTTACACGATTTTACGTTTTCAATAACAATTACAAAAACATTATTGTCCATTTGTTCTATAGTATTAAAATATTAACTCAAAATGTAATTGCAGTAGTACCTATTATACAAAATATTTCTTAACTGTTTGGTAGATGGTTTAAAACTCTAACAAATTTGAAGATTGTATTATTAAAATTACTCGAAAGTTTACAGTTAATTTAATATTATATTTTTTGCTTTCACACTTGATTCGGCCAGACGCACGCAACCGACACGGAACACTGAGATATTTAATCAAATAATGGCCGCCCGTGATTGCTTTTCTTATGCTTTCTTTTATATTTATAATTCATATTTAATGATCGACATTAATGGCATTGCTTTAGGCCGAGTTCGTACACTCCAACCAAAGTATTCCGATCTCTAATTTTCCAAACGCAACCTTTGACTTTTCGTGGTTAGTGTGATAAACGGAAGGGAGGACAGGTCATTTAATATTGGTTTTATAGCACACGTTAATTTCAGATTTAGGCGCTTTCGTGATTGTGTTACGAAACGATCATTCTATTGTAAGCTTAGTATAATAAAGTGCAGCGTGATTGGGTAAATGAGCGCTGACTGGCGATATATGGGGTCGATTCTGTTGTAACAAAACTAAACTACGCTTAGTCTAGGTTTGAGCGTAGCGTTGAATGAAACAGCAGACTTTATGAGCTGTTTTACGCTGAATTTTAAACAACATTTAACACGTCAATAATATTATTAAAAACAATAATGAAATATTTCTGATTTCACATACCTACCTATTTGTTTATAATAAGCTAGAGAACACACAGATTTTGACTATGGTATACCTATTAGAGACCATGGCAGTAATCCCGCTGTTTTACTGTACTGATGAATGGACGAATAGTCGTTAAATTGTGTTTTTTAAACGTTGATCTAGTCAGGAGTTATTGCCAGTTGTATAATTGCAAAAACATGTTACGTTTAATTTTAATTAGTCCTTCTAGTTGAGGACTACTTTTGATATGGGCCTTCCCAAAAATACGATGATTACATCCCACGGACCTAGCACGGTTTACTTCATTAAAGCATTAAATCAATCGTCCCGGTGAAACATTAGTGATCTAAATTAGAAGGTGAAAGAATAAACACGTCGCAATACAAAACTTATTCATTTATAACCCATTACACAAAATTTAGTTCAACAAAATTTAAGAGCCAATACAACTTATTAATTTACGATCTAATGAAAAAATAAACTCACGGATTCGACACACTGACGGTTCTATCTTTTACCTAGCTTTTTGTTGCAAGAAATCTTCGTTGAATATATCGGCAGACACTTTTAGAGGGCATAAAATACAGACATACAAATATTCACACGCCCACACATAACAAAATTATGAAGATAGTATCGTGTCTTATAACCTAATTTATTCCACATAATTTTAATTCAATCCCGGTGTACTCGTAAACAACCTTAATTCTGTCATCGGTCACATCGTTGATATAAAAACAGCTGTAAAAATTTTAGTTGACAGCGGAAAAATAATCCTCGTATCGCAATTAAAAACATAAAACTCTCTTGAAATAACCTGGAGAGAATATCATATAGCAGGAGTGTAATAACATTAAAACGTATATAGTGGGGAAGATGCGCCAATATTCTATTATTACTGGCTTTTCAACGCGAACTGGCGCGAGCATTCCATACTATTTCTATAACCCTAAGATGAATCATTAAATAATAAAATCCAAAGCATACTTAATGCTCAACAACACAGAAATCTATTCAGGACGACGTATTAACCAATACATGCGCGTACGCTAATCAGTTCCAGATACCTCGTGTTGCTTCTCAATCGGAGGCGACGCACACACGCGCAACGTTCATACATCAATAGCCAATCTAATTGCGAACGCGTAAACACCGGCTGATGTGTTTGTTCCTTGTGTAACAATGTGCGTGGTTCCAGCCACCTCAAGCTTCCCACACCGAGGCGTCGACACCCGCGCGTTATATGTTTTGCCATGCCAAAACAAACTGTATTGACTTAAGGAAAAAGTTTATTCTTCAACTAAATGTCACTGAAGCGCTAGGGAATTTTGACACGTGTGGGCGAGGCTTTTGCCACAGAAATTCAAACTTTATGCGTATTAAAACAGCGTTCGTTTTGGTATTGGCAAAAATGTTGACACGCGAACGTCGACGCTTCAGTGTGCGGGAGGCTTTATTAGAAGTACTTTAAACAAAAATACAATCCAATTAGAGCACTGTTTGAATTTGAAATTGGGCCGGTAACAATCTGACAGATGGCACACTATAAATAAGGGGCCACCAGTTAGCATGCGCATTAGTTTTCTGACGCGCTTTTGGTTTCACGGCTACCGTGAGTCTACCATCGGGGCAGCGGATGTTCGTCACTCGATAGTCGTTTGCGACAGCGTAAACATTTTACGAAAAGTGTGTCATCTAACTCTGTTGCTCAAATTTATACAAAACCTGAAACATGTTTTATAGTATTAGGCTACTTTTAGCTCGCCTCCACCGAAATAAGTACCTCATGATGTTCCAAAGGGTCGCAGTTGTATCTTTGCGAGTTTGTGTCTACTTTGTAACTATGTCTGATTCACCGAGTAATTAAGTACGCAATTTAATGACCTTCCGTCAAAGCAGCTGTCTAAAAGAATAAAAAGTAGTACCATGTTATTTTTAATTATATCAGAAATACTTACTTAAAGACGATTGTGTTGTTACAATTAATCTGTTGTGTTAACTTGAAAGCGTATCGTCAACATAATGTTTTGTAAATGTTACAACAATGTTAGGTATAGTAGTATTTTTACGAGTGCACTCCACGTAACATAGCAGTTTTTGAGTTCTTGAAGGAGCCCATGCAGACGCTAAGAAATACTTTGCAAAATATTTCACGTCAGCGAGTAGCGAGCGTAAACCAGCATCTAAAGACTACCGATATTTTAATGTCCGCACCTTATTAGGTATACCTTGAACAGATTAGAGCGATTTTTTTGAAAATAGACTTTGTGTAGGTGTAAATAAAGATTGAATATCTGTGACACGACTTAATTTACTCGCGTTCTTGATAAAATTTCGTTAAAAAATGTCCGACGAGTTCGGTTTGGTAATGGTAGCGCATGTTTAGTCGCGCCTATTAGCGCGGGGCCTCATCCACAAATGTCATATCGTTTGATGCATCAACTACTACTTTGTTAAAGTTGGCTGGTGGGATTATTTGCAGCGTAAATTAGGTTCACGTGCGTTTTAATGCATCCCGCAAGTGTTAGTGCTCCAGTTCGATAATCTTCGGCCGGCGAATGGATCGGGTGGAGATGATTCATAACGTTCTGTTCTATTGTTAGGTTGCATATTGCACACTGGAATTATGCAACGACTACAGCTCTGTTATACAGGTTGTTTTAGAAGTCCGAAATAATACTTTGACGTTTGCATCAGTATCGGTTATACAACTGAATGGTATAAAAAAATGATTAAAATTCGACCATGTTTTTCCAGCTCGTTCTGTTTTGTGACTATTCATATTAACCCCTAATAAGTGTAGTTTACACTGCTGAATAGGATCATGGTTGTACCCAAAGGCCTGAACACGATACCTGTGACAAATATTGAAAGGTTATATAACTGAGTAACCAACCATAGTTAGGTATAAACTATCATCACTAATCATCCACATATGAGCCACTGTATATGTACCCAAAGTATTATTTCGGACTTCTGATACACCCTGTATAACGACGTTTAGCTATCTATTTGTTATAGACAGTTGTCTTTCAACGGAAACCTATAATATGTCCATAGATTGACTTTACTGACTTTACTTCTCAACATCCATGCCAGTTTACTTTAAACCAAGGATACGGCTCTCAGAGCTATCCTATTATTTTGATGGCAATTGACATTTTCGTTATCCACAGAAACTTACCGGTTCACTAACTATCTATATCTATAGTAATAATAATATTATAAATTTGATTTCAAAAATGAGATTTCAAAAATTATTTTACCGTTAGAAAGCTACATTATCACTGAGTAACAAAGGCTATATTATAAACCCATGCGAAGCTGGAACGGGCCGCTAGTCGATTATATAATTGGTCTCAAACAGGAGACGAGCCCATTGCTATCACTGTACTATTTAGTAATAATTTAAATAGGTAATTGTTATATTTTGACTATCACTGACATAAGTTGGCTCTCCTTTGAATTTTACGAAATGAAGAAAATGATGAAATGTTGTTTTAATTTGATTGAATAAGATGAGGAATGGCTACACCTGTGAATACTAGATATTTTGCCAATGTCGAGTAAATAATAGCTCAATAAAAATGGGTTACGAAGGTGATAAAAATGGCGGATGCTAACCTTCTAATGATTTTTATGACACTACTACTACTACTACTACAGCCCTTTTAACGTCCCACTGCTGGGCACGGGCCTCCCCTCAATGCGAGGGGGATTCAGGCCATAGTCCACCACACTGGCCCAGTGCGGGTTGGCAGACTTCACATATCTATCGAGAACTAGTCAAGTTCCCTCAGACGTGCAGGTTTCCTCACGATGTTTTCCTTCACCGTTTCATAGCAAGTGATAATCTCGGATGAAAATGAGATTCGCACATAAACCCAGAGGTGCGAGCCGGGGTTTGAACCTGCACACTTTGATTGCAAGGCGTGCGTTCGACCACTCGGCTACCACTGCTACTTTTTTTATGACTTTTTATGACACAAGGTAGAAATAATTTGAGTTTTGTCAAAATTAGTTTAGTCCTACTTACACCTCAAGGTTCTTGGTATTATGCAATTAGCTTACATTTATTATGTTGTTTATGTTCGCGTGGTATTTTAACAAAAATATGACTAAGTATATATATTCTCAGTGCAGTGGTAGCCTCGCGGGCTAGAACGCCCGCCTTGAACGTAAGGGGTGCAAGTTCAAATCCCAGGCCCGCACCTCTGAGATAATTTTCATGTGCGAATGTCATTTTCAACAATGATTACCACTTGCTGAACGGTGAAGGTAAACATCGTGAGGAAACCTGCACGTCTATAGCTTTCAATAGCGTGTGAAGTTCACCAACCCGCACTGGGCCAGCGTGGTGGACTGTGGCCCAAATCTCCCTCGTATTGAGGGGGAATGTGCCCGGTATAATGGCAATAGACTCGCCGCCCCCTATTACATTGGGACCAAAATACATCGGCGAAGTGTGGGCGTACTACAGTGCACCGCTGATTACCCCTTTGGGGAATACAGGCGTGATGATGTATTATTATTTATATATATTCTAACCAATAATCCACTTAAAATAAATTATGTCCGTTTCTAAGAAATCGTATTCTTATTGATTGTTTTTTTTTTAGAAATAATGGTGTTTATGTCAAACAATGTGTTAAATTATTAAAGTATTTCGCCGATCCCATGATATAATGCCCTGATCCACTTACGTCTGCTATTTTAGCGCACCACATTAAATTTGATCGATCAGATCTATATTTTTACTGTTTACCAAATATTTAAGTAACGGCCATAAGTCAGACAGTAAAATAATTCAAATGTGAAATTTCATGAACGCTCATAATGAACTTGGCAGACGACCAAAAAACGTCTTATTTTCGATGTTGGAATCTGGACCAATTTTTATTGCAACGCTTTGGAAATAGTGATACAAACGACCCCCACAATGACTTACCAATTATAATGAGCGACGCGTACGCCGGCATCAAACACACGGACGAATAGAGCGGTCACATTTCAATGTAGATGTTCAACGGTTTAATGCGCGCCGAAGCATTAACGGCAGTAAATCAACCTCTCCAACCAGCGCGTGCGCACCGACGCTCCAGACTACGCTGTTTATTTCTTCATGATTCTCAGCTTTATTTATTGCGAATTCCAAAAATTTTATTGTTCCATCATAAACGGAACATAGCACCTAGCCGGAGCGTTCGAATCGATAACACGTGGCGTTTAGATTGAAATCTTTTTTAACGGCATTCTTGGTGAACTATACCACTTTGGCACGGGCATCGATGGGAACATTACAATAAACGCCCCAGTATCCTCACCTATACTTTCGTACACTCGTAAGATTTATTTCTGTGACTTGAATCAGTTTTATTGCTTCTACGTTGATCTGCACTCATTTATAACCGACATAGATACTCTTTTTACGATTCGAGGCGCTCTGTTTATTTTCGTTTTTAATTACCACTGGCGTGGGCCGCTGAGCAAAGTGACAAAATAAATTCGGAAACATTATATTGTTAGTAGGACTCTGAATTGTGGAATGACTGTGATTGTGTTATTATGATTTAGCATCTGTCTCTGCCCACGGCACGGTAGTAAAATTGACAAATAGCACGGCCCGACCAGTCTCGGCTGAGTAACACTGTATTTATACATAATTTATTAGATTTGTATGTTAATTCTTATGTCACTAAATATAAAGGCTATTGAAGTACCTACCAAACATGGTGATTATGATTACGCAGCTAATAAAGTTATATCCTATGTTGAAAATTAAATGCAAAGCGCAATAGCGCTTTACAGATCATGTCATAGTAAATACATCATCACACCCGTATTCTTGAAGGGATAGGCAGAGGTGCACCGCAATACACATTGTCGATGTACTTTGGACGCAACGTGATAGGGGCCTACTGCACTTATACCGGGCATATTCCCTTTCAGTACGAGGGAGATTTGGGCGTTATTCCCACCCTGCTGGCCCAGTGCGCATTGGTGCACTTCACACGCCTTTATTAACCTACAAGTTTCCACGTTTCGACGATTGCCTTCACCGTTCCGCAAGTAGTAATCATTATGTAGATATATGAAATTGGAAAATCCAAGAGGCCCGGGATTTGAACTTGCACTCCTTGCGATCAAGGCGGGTGTTTTACCAATTAGACTACTGCTGCTTCAACGGAGTCTCATGAATAGATTTAAAAATATGTTCAAACGCCAAAGAGATTAATGATATTACTTCATTCGTGTGCAAGTAAAAATCTAGACACAATATAAATACACATTCTATATTTTTCTGTGAGAACGTAAAACGGCGCGAGCGCGTCGTCATTTTGACGACGTTAATAAAACGCTAACGAAAATAATGACATGCAGAACAGCTAATTGTGATGTGTGAATCGCCCATCATTATGTCAATAATGTGAAGATGGGAAGTAAAAAAAAAAACATTTGGTAAAACAAAAAAGTTATGGATACTTTTTTTTTTTATTAATGACGCGTTACATTTTTTAAAAATCTCATTTTGTATATTGCTGCAAGTATTTAAATCTATTAGATATTATTATTCTACGTATATATCATAAATGTGAAACTAACATTTGAATTGAAATCTAATGAAGTATATAATGGTTAAATAACTTTTTTTTAACTCAATGGAATGCCCAGTGCGCTGAGCAGATGGATGTTCAAGCTCTGCTAAGATACTCTATTAAAAAGTAACCCCAAAATATACTGAAAATTCAATCCTAATACAGTACCATTTAACAGAACCAGGCTGGAAAAAATATTTTACACACATTAAACTTAAGGCTAATTTTAAGAACTCTGACCCCCACATCAGAGGTGAGCACGAGGGCCGGGCCGATAGAGGTCCGGATAATAAAAAAAAAAAAGTACTATTTAACAGTAAGTACAAAGGTATCACGACTGTCTACATATTTGGGGGTTAATGTAGAGTCGATCTTTTAAAGTGTTGTGTACGCGGAGAATGCACACGTCTCGACGCTAATGAGCCAACTCAATCACAGCTCGTCTCAATCAAACCGCGGACCGAGTCAGTATCGATGCGTCCGCGCATAACGACCGTCGGATGCGCCGAAGTGTTCCAGTAAGATTGTAAATATTTCTCTGTTTCAGAACACGACTAAAATAGATTAGAACGCGTGTTTCCAAATCCCCTTTGAAGATTACACGCGCCGGCATTAGATCTGGCAAATTACCCTCTAACAAAGATTGTATTAATTACCTGCTCCCGATAGCTCGATGTAAATACTATTTAAATTTAGATCGGCGTGTTGCGTGCGCGCAGCTTTTCGGCGCCTTATATATCTGTCATTTTCTTTAGATGCTTCGTTGTTTGTAGCGGTTCCGTATACATGCGGCCCTGGTAATTAATTTGTGTCAGTTTATTTGTCGCTATTTATCGAAATCTGTTCGGAACTTTTAATCGTTGCCAAGTAGTAAGATTAGAAATGTTGAATCACCTGTGATGGAATTTCATTCTTATACAACGAATACAATGGAAGTTTCTTAATGAGTAATCACTGTATTTATATTAGTTACAACACCGTTGCCAAAATAATTGGCATTTTACAGTAGGTGATTAAGATTTTACCATGTTATTTATGAATAGAAGTTGCGTTAATTACTACGTTTACACTAATTTAAAGGATTTTATCTTGTGAGTATAATGCTAAAATATTACATGACATTTTAAAACAAAATTAACCGTAAAATTATCAAATAATTTTAGGTATCAATAGATTTTCCGTCCTTTTTTAAAAATCTAATGATGTTTGTTAGTCTAGCTAAAACTCAAAAACCTTTTGACTCATTTGAATAATGTTTTTTTTTGCTCTAATACAGGTGTGGTTTAAATTTTTTTTGAAAAAGAATAATAAAATATTGAAAAAAAAAGTGAAACGAAGTTCCACCGTGTCATCTAATTGTTAATAAAAAAAACTCAAAGTAAATACACTAACAACAATTTTAAACATGGACACATTTCTGGCTCAGCCCATGGACACAATTTCTTTCTATTTAAGGAACCCCAACAGTTTTGTCTGTTATTTGTTTTATTAATCGATTCAGACATCGAGCAAATGTTCTCTCGTAGAACAGATACAAATGAATCGAGGGCTAATTATGTAACTGGTCCACTTTCAGCCACACTCCTAATCGATACTCATTTTTTATGCCAATTTAAGCGGGAAACGAGATTTCAACTTTATGGCTCTGTTAATACGTTTGTTATTTAATCACATCAAATATATTCTATGTCTGGATTTCTGGACTGTAGCATAATTACGTTGGATAGAGACGTTTTTAGATGTAAACCTAGACGCTCTACGGTAAGTCAAAAATTTTGCCAATATCAAAATGAACTCTGTGCTAATATACATAAATATTGAATTTCTGTGGTATGTTGTATGTCAATGTCGTTTCGTTGTAAAATGAACTTTATCTATGAGTTAATAAAATTCATTGAAAGCAAATAATTCGACGCGCGCCTAAGATTGTTAAGCAAAACTCAATGTACGTTTATCAAGATTTGAGTATTTGTTCACCACATTGGCATAGTGCGGATTGAAGAATATCACATGACTTTAAATGAACTCGCTTTCTTCACCATTATACCGTTCAACAAGTGATAATCAGTGCTGAAAATTACATTCGCACATGTAAAACGAAAATCTTAGACGAGTCAGTGATTAAAGCCTCGACCTTTGACTTGTTCTACCAGTAGTTGCATGTTCGCCAAGACTATACTTATACCACGGAATATCTTGATGTTGTCTCTTTCACTCGTATGAAATTAGACAGAGAGCAACCGAGCGAATCCGTGATAACGGTCTTGTCTTGACATGCGTGCTATCGCCACAGCTATGCTATCACTTCTTAAATCGTAAAATGTTTAAAGTAGCTCAAATATCTGAAAATCACGTGTCTTCAGTTATATTGTTATACAAGCGAGAATAAGAGATACCAAATCAAAATTATGTACAAGATTTAATAACCTCTACTCCACAACACAATAATGACTACATTTGCATGCACACACCAGTCTTATTATCGGTATAAATCTCCGAAAATACAAAGGAAACGCAAGTATTTATTATCACACATTATACACCTATACAGGGTGTACCATAAGTTCGAGATAATACTTTACCGTCTGAAAAGTATCGGGTATACAATTTAATAGTATGAAAAAACTTCAAAATGGGCCCAATGGATGCTGAATTGTTGGGTCCGATTGTGGCGAGCAGAATTTTATTTTTGTAATCTTAAGAAAGAAAGAAAGAAATATCCTATTTGCTGCTAGCCACAATAACGTTTTTTTTCTTTCTTTCAAAATCGTAACATGATTTTGAAATATTTATTCCACCGCCACTTTCAAAATCTTGTAATTTCTCGAGACCAATGCTTAATTTTCTAATATAAATGTTTATAGTCACTGGCCACAGATACACTTTATACTGTTAAATAGGGTTGAGTGTGCCCTTAGACCACCATTCCACAATACGGAATTAATAAATACACAAAGGTCTGTAACTTAGAAACTAGATAGTTATATACAATCTGCGTTCACTAAGCATTTACGTACTAGCTACTGTATATGTACCTACCTAAATATTATTTCTGACTTCTGATACACCCTGTATAAATTCATGGAAGCGGAAAATTTTCTGACGTATTAGGTGATGTCGAACATGCTTCGGAAATCGAGAAATGAAAATTACATGTTATTAAGCAACATTAGCACTGTACGGTTGTTTTAACTTAAAAGATAAATAGCGAATTAAAAGAGGGCTCATTATGCGTACATTTTGGTTAATACTTGGGTTATTTGGGCTCGGGGCGGGCTATCTTGTTCGGGGATCTGTCGATCGACGCTGAAGATTATTCCGTTCTGCTGCGCAAGAGTATTAAAAGTGTGATATTGGCGTTATTTTATTAATAATCATTAAAAACATAAAGGGGAATTGTAGTTTGTTAAAAACTAAATCTTGTCTGGTATTACCACAGAAATAATGACATATTAAATAGCTTGATTTTAAATTACTGATTATTTTTATAACATCATACAATACATCATCACGCCTGTATTCCCCGAAGGGGTAGACAGAGGTGCACTGTAGTGCGCCCACACTTCGCCGATGTATTTTGGTCCCAATGTAATAGGGAGCGAGCCTATTGCCATTATGCCGGGCACATTCCCCCTCAATACGAGGGAGATTTGGGCCATAGTCCACCACGCTAGTCCAGTGCGGTTTGGTGAACTTCACACGCCATTCTATAGACGTGTAGGTTTCCTCACGATGTTTTCCTTCACCGTTCAGCAAGTGGTAATCATTGTTGAAAATGACATTCGCACATGAAAATTATCTCAGAGGTGCGGGCCTGGGATTTGAACTTGCACCCCTTACGTTCAAGGCGGGCGTTCTTGCCCGCGTGGCTATTTTTATAACAATTATTCATTTAGCATCTATAGTTCAATAGGTTAAAAGAGCCGCCCTGATAATTAAAAGAATTCGGGTTTGATCTCCAGTTTCCACAATATCCACTAAAGTATTGTCATAACGGCAATTTTAGCACAATAATTTAGCATAACTGGAGGAGCTTAAAAGGCTTTTGTAAAAAGCTATACGCTTACCATCTTACCCTTTTACCTACGAGGTCATTTAAAAAATGCACGTGTCGCACCTTTAAAAGTATAGAGACCTAACTCAAAATCTAATATTGTTGAAAAATGGTCGTTAGAACGACCCTTTAAGATTTATAGTCCAATTCCTAAAATTTCAAAATGGGTCTCTGTACTTTTTAGGTGCAATGTGTTAATTAAAAAAAACTATACTAAATTTAAAAATTTCAGCTATTTTGTCTCTAACAACTCCATGTGGCACTTTTGTTATAGAAATAATTTGTCTTGAAACTTGGCAAAAGGTCGTAATTTTCTATCAATTCGGGACATAATATTTATTGGTTAATTGACCCTTAGGTACATAATAAGATACATAATCAGGTATGGATACTTTATTAAATAATTCACAGCTAAAATTACATTCACATTCACAACACCAACACATTACCTGCATCGCATCTGTCCGAAATCCAGATTAATTCAATAGAATCGACTGATAACCCGAAATTACGAGTCGAAACCCCCGGTATTAACAGCACAAGAAGCAATAAAATAGCGTGAAATGCTATGAGAGCATTAATTCGATTATCAGATTGAGGTGCGAAGCGAGTTTTGATGTTTATCTAGGTAAAAAGAGGCGCCGTATAAGAAATTATTTTACAACAGTGAAATAATAAAAACACTCATTAGCGGTCATTAAGACCCCGCCTCCGCGATTTAGGGTTAGATAGGGAGGTGAGAAGTTTATTTTTCTATAATAACAGGGCGATGCGTCGTTGTCTATTTATCGCTTCGCCCGTGCTAGAACTGCTTCGCGGATGCTTCTATTTATATGTTCCTGTATAAATACTTATTAGTAGTTACGGTTTTTTCCTATAAGTACCTGTTCACAAAGGTCCCTACTTCATTCATTTTCTTTGTAAATGTTAGAAAAAAAATCTTAAAATTTTAAAGTATAATTTTAATCTGTAGTTATAAGCATTACACATAGTATGAAAAAAAACATATTCTTTATTTTTTCTTTATTCTAAAATTCGCATAGCCATTAACACTAATATAATAAAAGTTTCTCCTTAAAAACAATAAAACCAAAATACAACTTTTGTTTTTTTTTTAAGTATTCCATACAATAAAGTCATCTTATCTTCTCAGAAGTTAAAACATGTAATACCAAACGCCTTAACTGTATTGCTGTGTGTGATTTATTTTATGTAAGTAAATATGTTTAATTTAAAATGTTATGATGACATCTTGGCCATTGCTGACTTGAACCCACTCCTAGAAAAAGCATTAAGCTTTGTTAAAGGTAATAGCGGGACTACTAATTACTAGTAATCTTTAAATGGAGAGTATCGACTAGTAAATGTTATAATATGTATTTTGTATACCTATTCGTAAGTATACCTATTTATCTTTCTTCACCGCAAATAAGCTATGCCGGTGTAAAGTCGGATAACAAGACCTCGCCATTGTATACTCATAATAATTTAGTAGATTATACTTGCCAAATGTTCTCATTTGTTACTTAAATCATGTTATCATTAACTCGACAAAGGGGTCGCCACTCGCACTGGATACAAAACCGCAGGCTCTAATTATGAAAAAAAATATAATAAAATACAATTAAAACCACAACAGCACAAGTCCTTTTCTCTTCATGGTGCATTGTCAGGGTTAATTCGACACTGACATCAAGGAGTTTTTAATGTTAATAATTTATTTTTTTGTAACAATGGAAACGTTATTTAGCAAGTATTATAAACGATATTCAAATTGCTATGGATAGATATCTGTACATAGTTAAAATTAATTTTCACTACTACTACAGCCTATTTAACGTCCCACTGCTGGGCACGGGCCTCCCATCCCAGAGGTGCGAGCCGGGGTTTGAACCTGCACAGTTTGATTGCAAGGCATGCGTTCGACCACTCGGCTACCAGTTAAAACTTTAAAAATACACTCCCAAATATTATAGTTTTTCGAATAAAAATCAGTGGGGTTAGCACGCACGGCAAGACTAGACCTCGGTCACTGAATTGATCGCTCGCTCTCCTTCTTACTTCATACGAGAGAAAGAGACAAAATCAACATATTCCGTGACATAAGTCTTGTCTTGGCCACACATTTCACAGTCGTTCCTTTTTTTTATTTATTTAACTAGAACGATACTATAATTACACTAGTTAAGTACATAAATATTTATATTGATATATCGACTATCAATTTTGAGACCTTGCACAGATTATAGTAACAAAAAAGTCACATTATAAACAAATTAAAATCACCAAAATTTTATCGCACGTTATTTAATAATGACGCGAATGTAACTTTTTAATAGTATGTTTGCATTACATCTCACTCTTCACACTTTAAACAGCTACTGTACCACTTAATTAGAACCAACTGGTTATTTCTATTGCGTCATACGCTATGAGAACAGCTATACACGGTGTATCAGAAGTCCGAAGTAATATTCTAACCATACATACTGTGGGCATATACAGATAACATCGGGAGACAGATTACGTAACTTTCACAGTTACGTTTCGAGCTTTGAATCTTTGAATATTTTTCACAATCTTTATAGGCCTTAGAACATGTCCAGAAGCCTATAAAACAATATAAAGTCACGCGTCATTTTATTTTCCAATACCTAAAAAGCCATTTTGTCTCCAAAGCAATACTCATTCTTAAAGGAAATGTCATTGACAGTGGAAGCGAGTTTAGACGTGTAGCTCTTACCACAGAAATTTAATCTTTATTAATTTAAATACAGAGTACGTTTTGGTATTAACAAAAATATATCATCAAAATGGTCAAAGTTCATATTTTTTTTTACTATTTAGTTACATATTTATTCGGACTACTGAAATATGCTGTACAAGAAGTTACCTACGTAAATCAGCGTAAGATTTATTAGTGATTTTTCACACTAGTTCCTGGAACGTTCAGATCAATTTGGAACACAAACCGTTTGTTTACTGTAAACGATTTAATTTTATTCATAGACACGTTATGAACACTAGATTTATTTTGACATTAAGCTTTCAACGTTATTAGGTATTGGTGTAATGCTTTGTGCAGAAATATCTAGCGTTTCAACAAGATAGCGAAGACTTCGATTTGTTTATGGTACGATAATACCATGGCGATGATTTATTGTTAAACTGTGATGCCCATTAATATTATAATTTATGCGCTGATTTAAGAAAAACATGTAAAATCGAGAGTAAGGTATGATAATGAGGAAGTTTAAAAAATAAATCTATACTATTTGCAAATCAGTATGTAACTTGGTAAGGTCCTCCTCCGGTAAAGCTGTAAAGGCCACCTCACGGCCAACAGTGTAAGTCCTTAAAAAAAAATGTAACTTGGTATTAGGATTGGTGAGGATTCCCCACCCACGTATTTCCTTCCTCATACTTTGAAACATTGTCGTATTTTGAAACATCCTCATATTGAAATAAAACTAATTTACGGATTTTATCGCGTTCATTTACTATTTTATTTTCCCGACGTTTCGGGTGCTTTACAGCAACCATGGTCACGGGGGGACTGAGGTGTTAGTCGTCCTGATGTCATAGTCAATAACTGGGTACCCTCAAATTGTAAATAAACGCGATAAAATCCGTAAAATAGTTTTATTTCAATTTATAGTAATATAAGAAAACAATACATCCTCAAATTTTTGAACATTCTCATATTTTGGAAAATGCTCTTATTTTGGAACGTTCCTATATTTTGGAATATTCCTATATTTTGGAACATTCCTATATTTTGGAACATCCTCATATTTTGGAAAATCCCCAAATTTTGAAACATTCCCATTTTCTTTACAGAAAATCTAAATCAAAATTCCTCTACCTCATAATAAATGGACATAATGAGGAATTCTGGTAGGACGTTCGGAATCAATCATCGTATCTTATTACGTTGAAGTTGGACATAAGGCCATGATGCACTCGTCATGTTATTTTTTACATAATATTTATTAGAATCACACTTTTTATAGTTTTTATCACCTATTTACTGTTTCTTCTTCCTCAGTCTTATCCTCGACGTATATAACCAATATCTTCACATTCGTATCCTCTTCCTTATAACCATGTCATTAAAAACACTACCGGATATCCTTGACGCAAAAAACAACTGTTCCACTTTGGATTGATTTATTAATTACAGATAGCACATCAAATGTGTAGCATTAAAAATGTAGATCAATTCAGAATCAATCGCTGCGCTATAGCGAAATTATGCCAATTATTTTTGAATTACGAATAATTAATTAAATTACAGATTATAAAATTCATTTTATAATTATAGGATTCGGGTAATGAAAACACAGTACGTATTGATATAATTCGTAGAGTAAATGCGAATTTATAAATTGCTGTGTAATTATATCTCGTTGCGGTCTCACACACAATTCGCCGGGAGGTATAGACTCGATCGTGTATCCAACTACATGAATAAACATAAACTAGACGAGCTTTTGTGAGACAGAACTTTACAGATTGTTAAAATGCCTTGTGAGTCATATTCTCGCTGTCGTTGAAATAAAATAGCTACGCTCATTTGCAGACCAAAAGGAAGATATTCCCCAAATTTGTAGTGAAACTTAAGAACAACGTACGGTAGCGTTAATTGTTACAAAACTGTTTTACAATGCCTCTGCAAATGGATCATAACTGTCAATGAAGTTGAACATAATAAGCACCTTTATCTAAGCCAACATATAAATAACGATTGGTTCGATACCATCCAATACATCATCACGCCTGTATTTCCCGAAGGGGTAGGCAGAGGTGCACTGCAGTGCGCCCACAGTTCGCCGATGTATTTTGGTCCCAATGTAATAGGGGGTGAGCCTATTGCCATTATACCGGGCACATTCTACCTCAATACGAGGGAGATTTTTGGGCCATATTCCATCACGCTGGCCCAGTGCGGGTTGGTGAACTTCACACGCCTTTCTATAGATGTGCTGGTTTCCTCACGATGTTCTCCTTCCCCGTTTCTTAGCAAGTGATAATCTCGGATGAAAAATGAGATTCGCACATGAAACCCAGAGGTGAGAGCCAGGGTAAGAACTTACGCACTTTGATTGCAAAGCGTTTGTTAGACCACTCAGCTACCACTGTTTGAAGGGTTCGATACTCTTCTGGTGAAAAATAAAAACAGATTCTTATTAATTTTAAGACACGCATTTTTTATCATTAAAGGAAATTTTATCTTCATCTACAGTAACACAACTTAGGAGTTCTGTCAAATTAAAAAAGAATTGGTTAAGATTGTTTGTTCGTTCAGGCGGCCACAAGATATTCAAGAAATAAAAGTATCAGAAATATCTGTTCACTCTAGCCACTTCCATTGCCTAAGTATCAACAACAAACCTACAATAAGCACTTGAAGCAACAATTAACTGTTTTGTGCTTCATGTAAAGCCTCAATTAAGCCTTCCGAGAGGTTGGACAAGTCTTCGCCACGGGTTTTAATAAACGGTTCATTTCCTTACTCTTTGTGTGCTAAGTATCGTTAATTTATCGTGTGGTTTCGTTAATCGTACACGTCTCATATAGATTCCGTTTATTTGACTACGTTCAAATTACATCCTCGTTGTAAAGTAATGTACCTATTGTCTTTTTTATTTATCGCCCCGCATCGTATGTTAAATAAATATGCTTTTTTATTTCTTATTTAATACATTTTTAAATATAAATTAATTATTAATATTACTATTCTACGCAGACAAAACCCCTTTTTAAACCATGAATATGTTTTTTTTTTTTTTTTGTATTTATTTATTATTTTATTGGTTGTTGAAGTCTTATTAAATCTTAATGTAATTTCTATTTTCAATATTAAACATAATTTGAACAAAAAAATATAATCTGTTTTAAATTATGTCGATACAAAAAACAATAGAAGGCACATGCCATAGATAATCAACTGTATTGAATTTAATAACACTCAGTCGATTATATAACAACCACTCATGATATTTATAAATAACCCCGTAAACTGTTTAGAAATAGAAACGGCTCCAATGAAATACAATAAAATGCAAAGCGGACAATAAAACAAACAAATTATAAATGCATTACCCTCTCGTAGTGGAAACATTAAAATTCTATTGTAATTCATCAAGAAATACACCTTCCCCTTTCTCTAGCATAAACCAAATTATCTATACACTTAACCCATTTAAACAAAAGCTATAATCACTCTTATGGCATTGATATAGAAGTTAAAATGTTTGGTGCGTTGTTTGCTGGAAGATATTAAGTTTGTCAGGTATAATTGGCGTTAAGTGTCTGTTAAATTATATTGAAACATAAGTAGATAGCATCCATAGGATGTTTTTGTTGTAATGTGCAATTAGCACTTATTGTATGTGATACAGTCTGTTATTTCGATGTTAGTACAGTTCACGACAGATAATGCGGGAGCACTTTGAAATTATTTTATGAAACCATGCATACCATGACATGCATACCATTACCTATATGAAAGCTGGCATAATTTCATTGTTATTACATTCAGAACAACATTATATTGACATCTAAATTTACATCATTTGATTTTAAAATTAAATTCCGAACCTTTATAATTTAATGGATAATAATAACATTAGCACGCCTATATTCACGGATAGAAGAAAAAAAACATATTAGTGGCCTATATTTCACCGCATGTTTAAAAATTGATTTATATCTTACAAAGTTATTTATTTTATAACACGCCATGATAAATGGAACCCATTTTAAATGTAACTTAATTAAAACTAATGATTTCTTTAAAGCTTTACGTATTTTCTGAAAAAGTTTTTCTTAAGAAAAACATCGTGAGGAAACCTGCATGTCTATAGAAAGGCGTGTGAAGTTCACCAACCCGCACTGGGCCAGCGTGGTGGACTATGGCCCAAATCTCCCTCGTATGGAGGGGGAATGTGCCCGGAATAATGGCAATAGGCTTGCCCCCTATTACATTGGGACCAAAATACATCGGCGAAGTGTGAGCGCACTACAGTGCACCTCTGCCTACCCCTTCGGGGAATACAGGCGTGATGATGTTTTTCTTAATAAAAAAAATCGTGGTGAAAAATAATTGAACTCAACCAACCATTCGGTTTTTTTTTGTATGGACAAGGATGAGTAAGAAACTCCATGATAACTCTTTCCCAAATGGAGCGTATTAAATATTTGTACTAACTTGTGTCGCCGACTGTACATGTTGATCGCTCTACGTATCTACAATTATTTTGATGACAGATTCCTTGTAATTGTCCGTTGTAGCTAATTGTTTGTTTATACTCTTCATTGCGGTACGTAATACACGATAATGATGAGTGGTTGTTCGTAATTTAAGTGAATAACACTAAATTCGAACTCTATCACTAATAATTGTTTGTAATATCTCTATTTATTTACAAAACTTGATAGACTATTCAAGTTTTATGTAGAGGCAATAATCGATAGAGTTGGTTAAAAATTTAAATTGATAAAGTACCGACTCTATGTAGAGCTATGATTTTTAAAGGTGATTTATGAATGGGAGTTAATAAATAATCAGACCCAAATTTCCTACTCATTTATATATCTAACGCTTCTACCTCTCGCTTTGTACATACGTAGCTCTACCATGAATTTTGAGCATGCTTTACGCTCGCCAGTCATTATAGAGTCTACGTTACATATTTATGTGATATATAGTGACCACGACCGCTCTGTCAAGAGCGAAACGAATGAGAATGAAGACAATATTTATAAAAAAAATAAAAATATACGGTCGAATTGAGAAACCTCCTCCTTTTTGGAAGTAGGTTAAAAATGTAAAAAGTAAAAAAAATCTGCGCTCTATGAAATTTTTTTTTATAAATATTGTATGTAGAGTAATTGTAGAGCTACTGACTACTGCGCATACGCAACTACGACGTTACAAAATGCGAACAATTATACAAGACACTTCATTCCGGTTTCTTAAGACGCAAACACGTGTGGACTCACGTAGGGTTAGACAAAGGTAATTAAGGGCTTTCGTCTCAATTGAACAAGGTCGGAACACGTGTGATATTTGAGGGCACACATACCTACTGCGTACTTGCATCTAAAATTAAAAAGTTATGTGTTTTTTTTTTTTTTATCCGGACCTCTATCGGCCCGGCCCGCGTGCTCACCTCTGATGTGGGGTCAGAGTTCTTAAAATTAGCCTTAAGTTTAATGTGATTACAATAATCAACAATTACCTATGTTGGCATTTTAGAGAGATATTTTTGATGTTGCCAGTAAAATAAATACTTTTTGGAAAGATACAAATATTGAATGATACAGTGAAAGCAAACATCGTGAGGAAACGACCAAGTCTATAGAAAGTCGTGTGAAGTTCACCAACCCACGATGGGCCAGCGTGGTACATTATGCCTTAAATCCCCTTCGCAATAGGCTCGACCCGTATTACATTGGGGCCAGATTACGTGCGTGTACTGCAGTGCATCACTGTATACACCTTTGGAGAATACAGGCGTGATGATATAATATTATTATTATTATAAATAATGTACCTCCGAGTTATAAAAGTCAAAACAAACTGTTTAAGAGTCCGACCCAAAGACGTTGTGTTGAAAAGGAAGCAGTAATTATAATTGCAGTACAAGGGGCAGCGTCCCGTGACGAGCAGGGCCCTACAAAGTCGCCCTTTTGGCGGTCGACAGCCCTCAACTGGCCCATCCTGACTTTCTTGAGGCAAATTACTGTTACTTATACGTTTGTAATGATTAAACTAAACACCGCCAGGCGTATCGTATGTGTCATACCCATCGTATGATGCCAAACTAACCAAAGTTTGTACTATTAACCTTACCTGTAACCTTACCAAAGCAAATTTTGAAAACACCATTTCCGTAAATTCGTCGCTCGCGGTAATCGAACCCGGCTCAGTGATTCAAGCGGCCTACGGTTAAACCACTAGATGAAGCGACCGTAGAACTGCAATATGTATTTTCATATTTACAATAATGATTACCACATGCTGAACGGTGAAGGCATCGTGAGGAAATCGTCTATAAAAAGGTGTGTGAAGTTCACCAAGCCGCTCTGGGCCAGTGTGCAGGACTATAGTCCTTGCCCTTTTCAACCGACTTCAAAATGTAGGAGGTTCTCAATTCGACCCGTATGTTTTTTTTAAGTGCTACGGTTATGACAGGGATGGGCTCCCTAAGCAACTTCGAACGCCGTTACTCAGATTTTGTTGATAATCTTTATTGATAGTTGCAAAATAGAGCTGCGGTGTCATCGATACGGTTACGAGATCTCATCGACAGAAATCCAAAATGTTTACCTACGAATAGTGATGTGATAATGATTATCGATCAAAAGATACAAAACATATGCATACAACACAAAAAATAACTGACAGTCAAACACGCAAATTGATATGAAATTATTCCCACAGTTCATGGTAATCCCGTTATTATATCGCACACCACCGACTGGGGCGACTGAATAAAATTTAGTTTTTTTGAAAATGTACTCTATGTCTATAAACATTAAGATTGAATTTCTGTGGTAAAAGCCACGCGTTAATTAGATCGAGAGCAATAAGCTCCCCCGCACACTGGGGCGTCAAAACACGCGTGTCCTACTTTTTGCTATTACCAAAAAAAAACTGTATTGACTCGTAGAATAAGTTTATTCTTCATTGAAATTAAATTGGGAGCGCGAACGAATTATGACGCTTCGGGGCGTAGCTTTTACCTCAGAAATTCAATCTTTATGTATATTGCAATAGAGTTCGTTTTGGTATTGGCGGAAAATTTGATGCGCGGGTTTGACGCCTCAGTGTACCTCGGTGGATTAAGTTGAAAAAAATACTTTTTAGGGTTCCGCACCTAAAAAGGAAAAAATCGGAACCCTTATAGGATATAGACAGACAGACAGACAGACGGACAACAAAGTGATCACTTTGTTGTCCACCTGTCTGTCTGTCTGTCTATCAAGACCCTTTTTCTCAGAAACGCGTGGAGGTATCGAGTTGAAATTCATAAAGAAAACTCTAGTCTGCGGTCCCTTCGTGCCCTAAAAAAAATCAAACTTCTAAGTTAACACAATCAAGAGATACGGCGGTTTATTTTGCATTTTCAATACATTTGCACGAGAATCAAAAACCTATAGGGTACTTCCCGTTGACCTAGAACCATGAAATTTGGCAAGAAGCAAGGTTAAGCACAAGTAAAGGAATAAATCCAAAAACTGAAAATTTATTGTTAGGAAATGTTTTTTTTGCGATTACAAACTTATTTTGTAGTTAGTTTGTATGGGTGTCCCCAACCAGTATACCAACTGCAAAGTTAAGTTTGTTTGAGCAATGTTCGGTGCTTTCATAGTGTAGGTACGGAAGCCGCGGTGCGCGAGTCCAGTTCGCACTTGGCCGGTTTTTTTTCTTGAAATTGATACAAGTCGTTTCGGCAAGAAAACCTGGTCGCGCGCATCTTGACGCGGCTGTGGGTGCAGGGCCTAACTTTCTAAGCACGTACACATTGAATTAGTTAATAACCGTGTGTGCGGATATTTATTTTGAACGCAATTATTTATTATTTGTTGCCATGTAAGTAGATGGGCACGATAATGATTCCAATTTAATTGTAGCTGGTCCGTGTTCACATTTGGGTACTATTAAAAACAAAAAAAAACATTGTCTTTGGTTTTCTTGAAAAGATATAGACGACGAAGTTGAAGTGTACGTCAATGCACCCATATGTCACCGATGTATTTTGATGTCAATCAGACCAGCGTAGGACCACAAAAATAAGCGTAATTACTAGCATATGTTATTAATTTATTAGACCATAACAAAATACCGTTTTATTTAATGAATTAATGATTCAATGAAGAAGTGAACTTCACCTTTAAGTACTCGTAACAATGGACTCCCAATATTGCAACTTATTTCATTACAAAGAGGCTAGCATAGACTTAATAAACAAAACCGTTGAATGTTTGAATTTAGTTCTAAAAAAGTTAAGACAATCGCTTAAAAACTACAAGCAAAAAAAGTTGGCGATACGTTTATTTTTCTAATGGCAACATATCGTATTATGAACATAGCCCGGGAGCCCGTCTACCACGGCAGCGTCATTACCCGTTTTGTTAATACCGCATCGCTCTTTTGTTATTTTGACACAGGAAGTTATTAAAGCAATTAACTGGGGCACAGCTCCTGAGCTATTATCATCTCTAGAGTGACGTGTTAATGTCGAACTAGTGAGGCTACCATATCGAAATTATTTTGATAATTTAATGTGAAATCTAATGCAATTGATAAATATTTTTTTATACTTAATTTTTTACTCAGGTTAAACAAGTATTTATATCGTTTTATCAGCTAAGTCATGAATTGCGAACGCAGACTTGTCTAGATTAATTTTATATTTTTTTTTAATTAGCAAAGCGTCAATATTGTTTTGGTTGAACAGCTGGGTAATCGGGAGGTTTCAGGGTCGATTCCCGGGTAAGTACTATTGATGAAAGCCTACTCTTAGCACAAGCATTTAACTCATTTACAGAGGTCAACAGGGTCGTAAAACGTAGTAGATTGCATAGTGATAAGAAGCATTCAATTCTAAATCGAAATATCAAGTGGTATCCGAGAAGTGGTCATCGTAATAAATCAAAAGAGATTTATATTAGGCACATCACTAACCGCATCTCAAATTATATCGGTTCTTTAATTTTCAATCGGAATGAAAGCTACTGTTCGATCACAATGCACTCTCACATACACTATGGACATAATTGATAGTCATACAACCTTAACAATAGTGAAATCACGCGTTAATTAAAAACGAAAACTAACTTTATTGTGTGGGGTATAAAGTTGAGATTTACTCGTAATAAATTGGATGGTGGTATTCAACATGTAGCAACCAAGCTTAAGTTGCGTGGCTCCCGTACTTACTCAGTCTAATTTCTTAGAAGTCGTTATTATTGTTTCTCATGATTAAATTTCTTTTTTGCTCACAATAGAATCACGAAGTGTTCCGTTTATTTTGTGTGTGGGATGGCTATTATGTTGTTTCGCTTGACATTTTTTTCGACTTAAGCAACTTTGGGTGGATTAAGCACAGAAAACCTTTTTTATATTTAAGGCTTCTACAATTCAATTATTCATAATAAAAACATTATTACGACTTCGAGTGAAATTTCTGTTTTTGAAAATTTAAGAATTAAGTGCTTGGATCTTAAATAATAAGTGAGTTAAGTTATATTATCTTTTTATGATTTAAAAAATATGATGAAATTAAATCACTTCGAAAAAGTACCAACCACTTAAGACTTGTAGACTTTTTGTCTTAGATAGACTTTTTGCCTTGGATACTTCAAAACAGGACTATCCTTCAATTACGCAAGATTTTTTTTATACGTAAAACTGTAAACTTTCCGTGTTCGATGTTTCGCAACATGGAAACACAGCAGTAGCAGTGCAGGGCGCGTGTGAACCCAACACGTGTTAGGCGCGAACAAAGAAAGTAACGTGTCAATTAAACTTATTTGCTTTTTTTTTTCCTCCGTAACGAAGCGTAATGCAATTATTCGTAATAACAGGATGAGAGTACGCGACAGAGCCACACCGACGACGCCCAGTAATCACTCATACAATTAAAATGTCATTACCTCGCGGGTTTTTTACACCTAACCAACGTAACTTTAATTATGTCGGGATAAAAAGTGAGTGAAAAAGTAGCGATTAACGTCGCCGTGAATGGTGTATTAAAAAAACAGTGCGAAACGAAAATAAGTGTACAGTGACTTATATTACCAGCCGGGGTAATGACATGCTTTAATTAAAAAAATAAAAAAAAAACGCAATCGCCACTCACACAGATCACGTTTTCATTGAGCACTTTAAAAACTCTTTTGATCTATTTTTAGAATCATACATCCATTTTATCATACACAAAAAAGACTGTCAAGATTTGAGTTTTGTATTTTTTTAAGGGATTCGCTGTGAGCAAAATTGTCTCGACGTTAATAAATGCGTCATTGCATACAGAAAAATACTCATAAGTTTTCTTCTTTTTTTAAACTCATTGTTGAAGATCACCTCATCTGTCGTGAGTGTCTAAGTATTAAAGACATAAGCACCCGAAGGGTAAAATTACCCATCCAATTTAGTTGTTAATGCAAGGAAGTCAACGTGACATAATTCCATAAAGATTATACCCTTTATGTAATTACGAGACGAGTTACCCCCTTAACGGCATCTGTCATTGATATTAATGACATTTGCGGTGAGAAGCAACAATTGTCTCGTACTTAACATGACGAGAATATTTCTTGCAATTATAACCAAAATACTGGTTCACTGTTGCATATACCTTTTTTTATTTTCGAAGAATATTTAAAGTTGTGTTTAGCGCACTTTTTTTTTGGGCAACCTTTTTAAAAAGTACCTATTTTGATTTGAGAATGATATTAAACAAACCCAAAGCGTGGCCATTTCTAGTATTATTATTACGTACCCTCCCAATCCTAACAAATAATGTTTGTGATCAAATCACTCGCAGGCTCTCTGCACACGATCGACAATAGGGCAGTACGTTTACATAAGTAATTAGCCGATGTGATACAGGAAGTGGGGATGTTGACAGATCGCCAAATTAGTAGAGTTTGTGGACGGCCTTATTTACTTACGTGCTACGATGCTACGCCGTAGCAAGTGCTATACTACGAAGCTTGTACGTATAGCGTTGTTTTTATTGATATCTTTTTTAAATAATTATTGCAAAAAGTAACAATAATATCTAAATTATTATGTAGTTACCTACATTTAATTATATATATCGGAAACCGTGAATTTACTTAGTGTACAGTTTTAATTTCAGTTATATCTTTATTGAAAAGGTACATCAATTTTGATTCAAATACTTAACACAAAGTAACCTTGTTTAATCTAACAAATAATCCTCCCATAAATCCAGTGAACAAACAAATCAACCCAAATGAGACAGAAAGGCCAACAACAACAAATTATTGTGAACGAAGCTAATTTGCTAACTTTTTATATATTTTCCTTGGTCGCGTCTCCTAGCTATTAATATGAAGCCATGTTTAATATCTGACATCTGTTGCAAAAACTTTTATTATAAGACTAATCCATTGCACACACACATGCAAGCGCACACATATACCCAAAGCCACACTCACACACGCGAAATCTATGAACGCACACATTCATACTGACACTTAGTTTAGCTGCCTCCTGTGAAGCAATATGGTATGTATCTGACATTTTAATTAAATAATAATTTGTAAATGTTTTTCACAATACGCAAGACTTAATAAGGCTAGTATTATTAATAGGTAACAAAAATAAAGTTATTTTGTCAGTTAAAAAATAAAATGAGTGTATTATAATTATTGACGATTGTAAAGTTTTTACGAGTAGACAATGTAATAAAGAACTTGACATTTAAAGTAGGTAAAAATAAATGGTTAAAAGGTCATTTGAAACATACGCAAATCATAAATAAACAAAATGAAAAAAATATAGTTTACATTTTAACACTAGGTACATACACGGTTTACACACGCATATAAATAGGCACTTGATATATGAACATAATATACAATATTTTGTTAACAATATGCACATCTTCTCATTAAGGTAAACTTTTGTATCGCCTTGCCATATTTTAACATTCATTCGTAGACTTAACCAAAATCAAATTTAGGTAATAACCATACTTGCTAAATTTAACAAAGCATTCACTTTAATCGTACATACATACTAAGTTACTTTTAATATGTTCCAAGAAACATTACCCAGGTACAAAGTTAAAGAAAGTAATCGCTCATATAACGTTATAAAAAATGGTGACTTAAGCTATTTTTACAAGCTTTTTTTCTACTAATTAACGATCTGGCACACACATACCTCACCGCCTCCCATACCGCCCGCCGGCGCCCACTCTCATCTGCTAGTTCTTAATTAAGTTAGCTTATATAACGAACGATGGTCTCATTTAGATAACACCGTAACTTCTAACAACGCTCAACTTAGGATACTTAGCGCGTTCACCTAATGCGTCCTGTAAACTTGGACGGTAACATAACTTAATTAGCAAAGTTGGAGTTTATGACGCGTAACAGATGCTGGTGACAGTATGTCCTACTTGGTTTACGTGTTCACAAATAAATCTGTCATATTATCTCTGTCAAAGATAACTACAATACTACGTAGAATACTACGTAAAACGAACTGTATTTTCTGACAGAAAAAATCATTCTTCAACGTCATTAGACAGCGCAAGCGAATTTTGGATCGTGGTAGCGTAACATTTACCACAGAAATCCAATATCTATGTATATTGACATAGAGTACATTTTCAATCCAGTGCAGTGACCCGAGCGCCCTACGGTCAAACCACTACCAAGCCAACGGTTAAAAAATCTTATTAAATAAATAATAATTACAACCTATTTCGATAAACTATTTAATAATTGTGATTTAATCAACTTTATATTCTCACCCTTTACTAACACAAAAGAGACATTTGTCATTAGCAGGATGAGCAATAAATTATGTCGAAATACAAACAGACCGTTCGTAAAGTAAATTATTTCTACACTACAAAAATAACGTTTCAATAAAATCACATTAATCATTCCGATAAAGCTAGCATTTATTAATTACATTTCTAACATCTCATAAGGTCAAACGAATTATCCAACTAATGACTCGTGTAGTGATTGTTCAAATAACGGGTTACGTAACTATTTTGAACCTGTCTACCAATGTTACGTAGAGTTTAGTCGTTTGAAATAATCCATACCTTAAGTTGACGACAGGACACTGTACCGGATGGTTGCAAGTTCGATTCCCAGCAGCGGCAAATTTAAAAAATGGCCTTGATCTTGGTGCAACTGGGATCATCCTCAGTCTATTGCATGGTACCCATAGCACAAGCTTTGAATGGGATCGTACGACGAGTATGTGTTGCCTTGTCGGACTAAAAGCATGGGTGAAGTGAAAGTGCTCTGCAGCGCACCTCTGTCTACCCCTTCTAGGAATACAGGTGTGAAGCTGATAATGAATTGGACAAAAATCTTGTATGAATAATACAACCTATACTTACATTATGTGACGTCACCCTAAGATTGTAAGGATTGGCAATGAATGTCGCCATGTCTGGCCGGTCGCGCCTCTTCCATCGCCTTCCTAATTAATATTTCCTCTGAACAAGCGAAAGGCTATGAACTGTCTCGATATTAAGTGCATGTTCACTTAACATTATCCGTGTTTGTCGCTGTTAATTAGTTTTCATAGTTATATCCATCTATTTTTATTAGTATCAGTTTAGATTAGATATTATATTGGATGCAATGATAAGGAATTTAAAATGGATTTCGTTCTATAGGGTAGGTGGTAAAATACATAAGTTTCTTGTTTATGGCATCATGTATATCTATGATCATAAAAAGGTAATAAAAGTTTAGTTATCTTTAGCTAGCTTTCGTAATCTTTTGTTTATTGTATCTAATTATTGAAATATTAAAAAAATAGGCTTATTTAATGAACTATTACTTGTTATCATAACCCTTAAGTCGCGATCCCCCCACTCCCGATGCTATCGCGGTCCAATCAACCAACTTTCCTTCCACCGAGTTATTACAAGATTAATACGAATTCTAATCGAGTTTTCTCTCATTAAGTACCACGGTTACCGAGCCCTCTTTATTATAGTGGAATAATACAGCCGGGTAATATCGCGGTATAGTTACTTAATCAATTCCTTTGTTGGTCGAATCGACCCCCTCAGCGGTGGGTGGGGTTGATTAAGAAGAATATTGCTTGATTACGCGCTTCAAGTATGGTTATACGTAGATGTTAGAAAATAAGACGCCAGTCACAAGATGTGACAAAGATAGAGTGAGTTTGAACTCTTCAAATTTGAACCCTAAGCAGTCGCATTTAGCATCAAAATGTCATGATCTGTTCCGCAAGCGAATACTAAATATGTACGTATGTGTATGTATGTACTAATGATATAAAAATTAAACAAAAAATACTTATTTGACGTTAGCACCTTTTTAAGTAGGTATATCGTAAATAATTGAATTGCACAATACGTTTATTAATTTTAATAAAATAATTAATTCGATTCCCGCATATGGATATTTTCCTAAAATATCAAATAATACAGTTTCTTTTTATTTATTATTTTATTTATTTATTATTTTTTATTACCTAAATTTTCAGATTCAATCATGTACTGGCTCTTGAAAAAATATTATATTATTAACAATATCATTTTGGTAAAATTATTGAGACAGTGTCACTTGAACTTAATAATATTATACACATATTATGTGTGCTACATTTATTTTTATCAATAATTTAAAAAGGCATTTTTAATTCAATATCAGTACCTAATCAACACTACCGGCCATTTCCTCGCTCAACGAGTGGCTCTAGCTATTCAGCGAGGGCTTGCAGCATCTTGGGTACGCTTCCAGCCAAATTATGATAATTTTCTTATTCGTTTTACATTAGATTTAACTTTACTTAATAATTATAAATAAATTATGTATTTGGGTAATATTTTGAAAAGGTTTATACCGCCATGTGTCAAGTTTAACCTCATCCATACATTCATACATGAAAGTCAGGACATTCTATCATCTGCATCATCCAATACACACTGCGATTCGCAAGTGTGTGACATCACATCTGTGTGCGTGTCTCTAATGAATATCTCTATCGTATCGACGGATGTCTCTCGACGACTCTACACGGCTCTACTCGGGGAACTAATGTCATCGATTTAGATACAATTACGAATCGTATGTATCCGATTACACGATCCTTGTGGCCATATGGGCACCCTTAAAGTGCGATGTTCATTGGACTATAGAGTCGATAGATAGAGTCGATATATTCACCTTTTGATTACGACATTTTGCTTATAGTGATGTTTGTCTTATTTTGTTGATAGTAATTTAAGAAGCGAACATGATTGGAGTTGTTAAACTGCTTGTTGCGATGCGTCAGCAGCTTAGTGGTTAGATGAGCTGTCTTCGAATATGAAGGTTCCAAATTCGATCCCTACTCTTACCATAAAACTAATAATGTCAGCCGACTTCTATAACAAGCGTTTAGATTTGATAGAGGTTCTTATTCAAAGACAAGTCACAGTGCTAGAAACATATTAAAAAATATCTGGTGTTCGGGGCTAGCCTTAGTTTGAATCATAACCTCAAATTTTGGTTTCATAAATTAATAATTAAGCACGGTGAATTAACTTTCAATGTATGGAGTTTTAAAAAATGTGACGAATTTACTTTGTGACGAATGTACTACAACCCCTTCCAGTTACGTACTAAGTGTAATATTTATATGTGTTGTAGCAATGGTAGCCTCGTGGGCAAGAACGCCCGCCTTGAACGTAAGGGGTGCAAGTTCAAATCCCAGGCCCGCACCTCGGAGATAATTTTCATGTGCAAATGTCATTTTCAACAATGATTACAAGTGGTAATCATTGTTGAAAATGACATTTGCACTGAACGGTGAAGGAAAACATTGTGAGGAAACCTGCACGTCTATAGAAAGGCGTGTGAAGTTCACCAACCCGCACTGGGTCAGCGTGGTGGACTATGGCCCAAATCTCCCACGTATTGAGGGGGAATGTGCCCGGTATAATGGCAATAGGTTCGCCCCCTATTACATTGGGACCAAAATACATCGGCGGAGTGTGGGTGCACCTCTGCCTACCCCTTTGGGGAATACAGGCGTGATGATGATGATGTATTTATCGTAATATTTAGTATAATTTTAGTAACCAAACAATTTATAAGGCCAAAGCAGCCAATATCCCAAATCTTTAAAACAAGGCGCCACCAAGACGCATGATTTAAAATAAGATAGTAAATGTAAGACGATATAGTTAATGTTCTTTGAAGATATTGGCATTTACGAGTTTTTATACAAATAGTTTCAGTATTAAACGTGGAACTATTTATAAAAAGCTTATTGTGGAGCTAGAATGGGTGGAAGGTCGAGATGTGTTAACTAGACTCCGTTACTTATATAAAACTCAATGGTAGAGTGTACATAGAGCTTTGTTCTTTGGAACTTCCACCGCTCTTTATTTTAAAAGTATTTTCTATCATCATGAGTTTAAGAATACATACAGGGTTACTACACCCTTAACTAATGCCATACTTTAAATTGTTTGATAACAGTCAATTTTTTAACCGACTTCCAAAAGGAGGAGGTTCTCAATTCGATCGGTATGTTTTTTTATTTTTTTTAAATCTAGTCAATTACCTAATCTAACTTATCTGTATCTTTCTCTGTATCAATAAACATAACTAAATGTCATAAATATGCATTTTTAACTAGTAAATAAAGTTCGTTTTGGTAGTGACCAATTATCGCGCGGATTTACGACGATTAGTCCAGAGATAACAAATCAATAATCAATGGCTTGCTATACTACCCTCAACAAAAATAGTAGGTACTCAATGAGAATTAAGGTGACGATTTGGTCACTTTTACAAGTAAACCGGGGCCACAAAAGGCCCAGGACAGGTAATGGGGAGAAGGAAGAGAGAGGCCTTTGCCTAGCATTGGAACATTCTGGAATATTAAAATAAAAAATTAAACTCCTACTAATTAGGACAATATCAAACTATATCAAAATCGTCACTAATGACATTTCCACAAGAGCTTTGTCGTCAAATGAGCACGCTTACCGCGATCACAGCGCCCTCTTTTGTACTAAGCCCTTATCTCTGCTGCTAGCTATCTAATCACGTCCACTCATCCCGGGGCGACACAATGGACATGAATTGAAACTGACGATGGACAGAACTGATACTGTGGGGAAATGAACAGTCTAAAAGCTGGTGTGAAAACAGCTTTATTTTTTGTGACAAATGTCAACCCCCTTACCTTACCCCCACCCTTAACCCCATCTATAATGCAGCAATGTTACAAGCTTTATATTTTATTGCAACGTAGGTATGTCCGAGTGGAATCTTGCAACTGAATTTTAAATCAGTTATCTTTAACCGATTGACCTGAAATTTGGTATACACGCTTACTTTGGATGGCAATGCATACTTAGCTATGTGACGTCATTCTAATTCCAATATGGCGGATCATCAAAGATGGCGAAATATTTATTTTTACTGCACTACCACAGTATGGGTATCAAATGAAAGGGCTTGCTGAGCAGAACACGAAAACTAAGGGTATTTAAATAAAAGCTTGTTTTTAAAAAGTTTTTTTATATTACTTTCAGTTTTCGACAATTAACTTAGTACAAAATCTGTCAATAATTAACAGTATTGAAACAACAATACTTTAAGAGCTGGTGGTAAGTCCAATGGTATTCAATTATTATTAGCAAGGCCCTATGCCTGTGTCTATGTCTATGACTAAGCCCGCCACACATTCCCACCACTGTTACTCCTGTAAGCCAGGATCGACAGCGGTGTCCATTGAAAACACCGAGGTTTGACCCTCGGCGAGTCCCGGGGAAAAGCTAAATTGTCTTGGAACCCGCACGAAAAAGGTGTAAGAGGAGTTGGAAGAAAAATGTATCCACTTCCCTCCAATGCAAAGCGGGAGACAAAAATAACTGTATTGGCTGAATTGCCACAGAAATAAAGAACACCACGGATGCTTTTTGACATTAGTTGGACCTAACAATGTGAGCCTATGTCTATGACTGTATTAACAGTCCAATGGATGTAAATCTGAGACAAAACTGCCACATTGCTGAAATAATACATTACGCACGAATGTCTAGTATACAACTGAATGGTATAAACATTTCATCAAACTTCGAAAACATTATTTTTTCGCCGCCTATTTTAAGTACGTAATATCTCGATATCTATTAGTAGCTTGTGAATATTAGTAGCCTCCTTCGTAAATAAAGTTATGGGTGTACTCTACGGCCAGAACATGACACTTGTGATAAATACTCAAAGATAGGTATGTTTTATAGAAACTATGATAGAAACTAAAATCGTTAGGTACCTAAAATATAACTTGGGATTAATGCAGTTGATTTTTTCATGACTGCAAATTTATGTAGAAAAATACGTTAGTGGATCTATCGCTAATAGGTCCCTAATAAAACCCCCGATTAGATCCCAGCATTAACGGAACGAATGAAACACCTCTACAATGCCGTAGTCCATTGTAACTTCGGTTAATTCTTTCGCAAGGGCCGAGATGTAGTAATTGCAGATTAACAGGTCGCCACTAACCGCTATAATTAAACGATGGCCAGCTGATGATCCCTTTGCAGGCTTTCGCCTTGAAAATACTGTTGCGAATGAATTCATTTGTTTGTTTGAAAATGTACTCTGTAACAATGAAATAAAGGTTGAATGTCCGGCTGCGGCACGGCACGGCTGAGATCAAAATTTGAACAGATTTTACAGAATAAGCTCTAGCAGGTATTACATCATTGCAGATTAAGAGTGTTTTATACATGTAAGCACCTACCACTGACTTACAAAACATATAAGTCATCCTCTCAGGTTTTGACCACGGACATCAAACCAGCCCACCGACTCGGACTTAAAATTATCTTTGTGTGAATCTACCTGCGCTCGCGCACATTATCTCGTACCCAGTTCCTTCACCGGCCGTTTTGAGTTCACGTAAGTGACTCCACCGACTACGTTTGATCGAAAACCGGTGTAAGTATAAGTTATTATTACTTTTTTTATTTCTGCCCACCTAAAAAGTGGCCTAGCCAAAAATACGAATCGCCTCTATAATTTATTACACGAACGAATCACTATAATCAAGACGCGACAACAGCGTTCATAATTACCGGTCGTAGTCGCGGCGACCTCTACCGGCTAGTAATTAAACTGTTGTTAGCGAAATTAAAATTACGTATAAAAAAGTTACCTGTTTGTCGGTGGTCTTGAGCCGAAATGTAGAAGCTTTAGTCAGACGCTCAACCTTTATAAAAAGCGTCAAAATAGAAGTATCTAAAATAATACTTGCTCAAATAATAAAAGGTGATTCTAGTACTTAGTATTCTAGGAATAAACGTAATCTTAAAAATATTATATTGAAATTTTGAATATTATATTGAAATTTTGAATATTATATTGATATATTGAAAATTATATTGAAAATATAAGAAGTGGTAGCAAGTAGGAAGTAGCCTCGCGGGCAAGAAAACCCGCCTTGAACGTAAGGGGTGCAAGTTCAAAACCCAGGCCCGCACCTCTGAGATAATTTTCATGTGCGAATGTCATTTTCAACAATGATTACAACACTTGCTGAACGGTGAAGGAAAACATCGTGAGGAAACCTGCACGTTTATAGAAAGGCGTGTGAAGTTCACCAACCCGCACTGGGTCAGCGTGGTGGACTATGGCCCAAATCTCCCTCGTATTGAGGGGGAATGTGCCCGGTATAATGGCAATAGGCTCGCCCCCTATTACATTGGGACCAAAATACATCGGCGAAATGTGGGCGCACTAAAATGCACCTCTGCCTACCCCTTCGGGGAATACAGACGTGATGATGTATGATGTATATACTATATTGATATAAATCAAAGCTGGTTTAATTTGTTAATGCCATCGAGCATGGCTGTATTTCAACGTGTTACCAGCTCAAATACTTAGAGTCAGTTCTATGGTGACAGTTTTTAATCATACGCAAACTTCATTGTACAAAATAAAATCAGAATGATTCCTATAATCATGTAAGCAGGGACTCTATTAACGGGCTTCAATGTGTCATGTCTATTATACAAGGTGTCGCAGGTAAAGCTGAGAGTAAAAGCTAGTCGTTATTATAATTTACAACACGGAGGCAGGCGACCAAAATCCGCCGAAGGCCGAGCGCGCACGGCTAATGGGAAATAAATTGTCGTCAGGCAATGTTCGAGTAATTAGTGTATGCTTGCGCTTATTGTAACTAAGCGTGACACGATGCCTTTATTTATATGTTAAGGGACAGGTTCAAAGTAACTTGACATACACACAAACAAAAATACAATAGTAACTTCATAATACTAGTTAGTAGGAGTAAGACCTATAAGGTTTTAATTTCCTTCCTGTTTTTTTTGTTATCTTCTTGGCTTGCAAACTACCCAGATTAAACACGATGTATGTGTTGTCGAATTCATGGGTACTACAGATGCCTGTTTTGTCAGAAAGATATAAAAATACAATGTAGGGTAGCATGAAATCAAGAAAATAAATACTATATTCACTTACTAAGCATTTCTACGGCCAAATTTGGCCTCTTAGGTCTCGACGACGTAAGATGATCAGTTTCTTTTAAGCCCTGACTATGCGTAACGGTTATTATTAGGTGTTAGAGACAAACTCCCCCCCCCCCCCCCCCCACGATACAAAAGAATGCAATGTTAATTCACACTTATTTCTTTTTTTGAATTATAATATAAGTGTCTTAAATTACTACTCAGTACTGTATGGACCGTACGCTAAACAAATCACAGGTTTCATACATCACCCTATGTCATGACCGAGATAGATATGAAAACCCAAGAAATTGGGCCGCGAGAATAAATGAGAACTTACATAATATTTTCCCTGTCACATTGTAACATTATAAACATTATGGTGCCTCATCTTTACCCGTCGGGTTATTAAAATGTTTAATTACAGGAACGGTAAGCGGACGTAATCGCGTGCGCATTGTGCGGTACAGTTTCGTCTAAAACATTGTAATTACCACGTGAAATTACGCGAGCGAATACGCATATTACAATTGTAATTAGCGAGTGGAAAAAAATAAATTGCGGCCGACTGTTGTCGACGAAGGCCTCTGATTATTTAGAATGCTATAGTTTTTGTACTTGTATGTACTACAAACGTAAAAATAGCCTGGTAGCTAATGCAATTCAATAGATGTCATTCGTCATCATCATTAGCCGGTGTCAGTCCACTGCTGGACGTAGGCCTCTCCCAAGATGATTACGGAAGAAATTCCCTTCAAAGTTCTGTTACATTTTTTTTAACTATAAGTTTCTCATGGTGGTGTGGACAATAATATAGAGAAATCAATGAAATAACTAGCATGCTAGCAAGTTATGACATAAGGGATTAAAGGAGGCAATTCCTTACATTTGACAGTTTTACACGTCCAAGTTTGTGCTTAATTTTGAAGTTTACGTACGTCAGTTTGTTTATATCAAGACGTCTAAGAGTAGATCATAGAGAAACTAGAGTACCAATAACGACTCTACTCTTCGTATGGCTCTACGGTAATTAATCCGCAATTATTGTTATCTCATATACCTGTAGTATACGGCAACTATATGGGAAAACAACAATGGTGGAGTCAGATACACCAAAACATTTTACAGCAGCGTCGGCTCGATTTGCCATCTCCGCTATAATATCTCTATGGAGTAGATGGCCATGGGATCAATGCGACTCATATCTTATTGGTACATTTAAATATCTGTATATTGGCAATCATAGACATTCTACTTTTTCTCCTAACTCCTAAGTTACTGATATAAAAGAAAAAAAAAATGAATATGTTTTCGAAACATAAAAACGGTATACCTATTAAATTTTAATTTCTATTGCCCAATAATAAACTTATTTACGATCAAAGCATTGCATTACTTAGATTTAAAACCAATATAGTAATCGTTTGTGGATTTATGTCGTAAAAAATAGATAATTGATTTATGATTATAAATTTTAACGATCGCACGGTTAGTACGAACTAATCCAGTAGTTAACGATTCATGACTCCATTTATTTTACAGTTCGGCGGTTTCTAAAACGAATAGTTGTGGAATAAATGTGTGTTTTTTATGTTCAAAAGGAGGTTATAAATCGCTATTTGGTTTTATAAAATGGGCCTATGAAAATACTTTGGCTGGCTACATTCAGTTATGTTTTCTATTACTCGCTGGAGATTCGAATTTAAATTTTAATATTTTTTTACTGGATATTATTATCAACTTCTTCGTTTGAATGTTGCAGATTTGATGTAGTTTGTAAAACATCTCTAAACGTCGTCCGAAATCATTGAGGTTAGACTATAGATAAGTTTTTTTAGTGATGATAGTGATCACATTATTTCAGTAGGACCTATATCTTTCATAACCCATCGGGCATTTTTGAACAAAGGAACATGTATGCAACATTTTACATTACCACAACAAAATATAATTGCTCTGACACGAATGTTTTTACATTCGAACGTGTCGCGTGAACAATACCCCGAATCAGACTGTCCGGTAATTATAGCGTACTAACTGTTTCATATACAATGCGAATAATTATTGTCGGTGACTGAAATGGTCCATACTTTAATGGTCCTATGAAATTGTATAGACGAAAAATTGTAGCGTAGGTATTGTCAAACGCAACATAGTAACTGATGCGTGGTCGATGAATGAGTGCATTTTGAATTTTAACATGTTTGGAATAAAGTCTATTGTTACCGGGGTAGGCTTAGGATTCGATAGTGAACCTTGGAAATTACTGTTCCATAGTAATTATATTCCTGGTTCATTGCATGTTGGACTTCGGTTGACTTTTTTTGCTTTAGACGCATTTTTTAATCAATCCTTAAAATTTCAATCTTTTTACTTTTCTGAAATATTATTCATTATATCAATTTATTAAAGTACATTAAATAAAGATAGAGGTCAAGCTACAAAAAATATACAAGTGAACATATCAAAAGACAATCGTTTTCAAATACAATTTTAAAGAACATAAAGAATGGACGCGAGTCCAATATTTCACAAAAGATGTCGCGCCGATGACACGACTGAAATATCGACCACTGTGCGAGGTGCAAACAACTTACTAGGCACGCCTACAGGCACCTATCCGACAAAAAGAAGCCCACGTCCGGACAACACGGCGATATAGCACAATTTTTATCTCGCAGATTTATACCGTACTACGCACACAAGCGGCCTTGCAACTGCAGAGGCAGCGTCCGCACAGGGAACTCTACATGTGTGCGGCGAGATGCGAGCGCGAAAGTTTTGCATATGTGTAATGTTTCGAGATATACAGGTGACAGAGGAGATACGCGGTGGGCGGGGCCAAGGGAGGGGTGAAACCTATTAGAAAGAGATGGCGGACTCGCTATGATAATGATGTTATTGCTTTCCTGATGTTCGCTCTCCTTTAGTTTTATTATTTCTCGATCTACTTATAAGGCGATATAGAGTTAAGTGTGAGCTCGGGTATAAAATACGTTTATTGTGCAGTTATTGCCGGCCGGCCTGGGAATGCAAAAAGTTGAGATTACAGATTTAAGATTCCGTGTCGTTACTCCGACGTTGGCGTCGATAAAAGTTAATCAGAGATGACACCTGACAGCGGTGATGTATAATAGCGACGGGAAATTGTATTTAAGGTGTTTCATTAAAAAAGGAACTTCAAAAAGTTTGGGCAATCAATACATGGTAGGTAGAGAATAAAAGCCATAGAAAGACTAGCATATACCAAAAAGGTCTGCATTTTAATAAATAAAATTAATTGTCTGTTCTGACTAATATTTCCAAACACAAATCTTAATAATAAAAACACGGTTATGCTTATGCTGCACATGTGCAATGTGTGTAGAAGTAAGAAGTTTTCAATCTCATTCTAAAATAACTAAGGCATTGGCAATAGAATAGATTGTACCAAAAACAAATAACAGCTCTGTAACATTCGATAATAATATTCAAATTCTAAAACTATAACCTATAAAATTAATTCGAACAAACGCATTGCGTCTCACCGCACGCATTCGCGGAGAACGTTACGCGACCGCAAACTAAATTCATTACCTCCGATATTGCCCTTTGTTTGAAACATTCATTAGCGTGTTGTCAAGTAATTGAGTCTAGATTGTCTTTTGTTTTACACTTTGTGGGTTCGTTTTCCGCGTGTGCTACTAGTGATGTACCGTTCCTGAGCCTGACCATGTCCGACATAGTCAAGAATACCTACCATGTACTACCAAAGAGAGTACTATTAACTTTCAAACATTTGGGCATACGATACGATTTTTTTTTGTGAAACGTGAAACACATACCTATTGCAGTACTTACTCGTAATACAAATATTGCACACCAATTATAAGTCCTATTTAAAACCTTATATTTTTTTATCTCGGCAGTGGTAGCCGAGTAGTCGAACGCACGCCTTGCAATCAAAGTGTGCAATTTCAAACCCCGGCTTGCACCTCTAGGATTATGTGTGAATCTCATTTTCATCCGATATTCTCCCTTGCTATGAAGCAGTGAAGGAAAACATCGTGAGGAAACCTGCACGTCTGAGGGAACTTGACTAGTTCTCGATAGATGTGTGAAGTCTACCAACCCGTACTGGACCAGAGTGGTGAATGGGCCACATTGGCCTGAATCCCCCTCGCATTGAGGGGAGGCCCGTGCCCAGCAGTGGGACGTTAAAAGGGCTGTAGTTAGTTAGTTATTTTTTATCCCTACAAAACTGGCCGGTTTCTATTCTATGAAGCAAAAAAAATCACAAAGAACATTATTAATATGTTTTTTTTACTTGAGAGTTAGTATTCCTTAAATCTGCACCTATACTATACGCCTATCAATCAACTTTGTTGTTCGTTATTTTTTCTCTATGCAACAAAAGATCATTGAAGACTCGTGAGTCTTGCTCAACAGAGACTTACACCAAAACTTGTCATCACTTGCCAAGGCATAACTCTTTACATTGTACCTACATATTAACATAACCCATAGTAGAAACACAATACCCAACATTAATCTATGTCCATTATATTGCTCCAATATCACAGTATTTAGTTTCACAATTTCGAGCGATACGAAGATCCTAACAAAGTGGGCTTACAGCCTTACAGCTCTGCACCCACAGATGCGTCAAAAGGATATTTTTTGCCAATACCAAACCAACTCTATTAAGTCATAGATAAAGCACATTTTACAATGAAATGTCACCGAAAGCGAATTTTGACTCGTAATCGCATGGTATTACCACCGTACCTAATTCAATATTTAAGCCGCCGGCTGACTGGAGCGTCCAGTTTCTTGCTAACCAAAACGAACTCTATTATCCCATGGAAACAGTAAATTTTTCAACGAAACGTCATCAATGACTCGCGAATATTTGACGCGTAGTCGCATGGTCCTTGCCACAGGAACTCAATCTTTATTTTCATTGAAACAGTACTTTTTTAGGGTTCCGTACCCAAAGGGTAAAACGGGAACCCTATTACTGAGACTTCGCTGTCTGTCCGTCCGTCCATCCGTCCGTCCATCCGTCCGTCCGTCAGTCAGTCCGTCTGTCACCAGGTCTCATGAACCGCGATAGTTAGACAGTTGAAATTTTCACAGATGATGTATTTCTGTTGCCGCTATAACAAAAAATACTAAAAACAGTATAAAACAAAATATTTTAGGGGGCTCCCATACAACAAACGTGATTTTTTTGCCGTTTTAATAGATAATGGTACGGAACCCTTCATGCGCGAGTCCGTCTCGCACTTGGCCGGTTTTATTATTCGTAAATTCGCTTGCCCAAGTGGGTGCTGGGAGTGAATCTTGCAAATTGATGGGTGACCCAGGTGGCCCCGCTAATATTGTCCCTATTTGTAATGGTATCCCTTATAAAGTGTTATTCATATTGTCCGTCCGTTTTCAATACTTATGAATTGTCATATTACATGTACTTTAAGCAGTGGTAGCCGAGTGGTCGAATGCACGCCTAGCAAATCAAAGTGTGCAGGTTCAAACCCCGGCTCGCACCTCTGGGATTTATGTGCGAATCTCATTTCCATCCGAGATTATCACTTGCTATGAAACTGTGAAGGAAAACATCGTGAAACCTGCACGTCTGAGGGAACTTGTCTAGTTCTCGATAGATGTGTGAAGTCTGCCAACCCGCACTGGGCCAGCGTGGTGGACTATGGCCTGAATCCCCCTCGCATAGAGGGGAGGCCCGTGCCCAGCAGTGGGACGTTAAAAAGGGCTGTAGTAGTAGTAGTATGTACTTCGAGAAATTATTAACGACCAGCGGAGCAATTCTCCCATGATAGACATCATCTCTAATTCGAAACAAAAAATACGAACAATTTTGTTCTCATGTTACTATTACCTCTTGTAGTATTGTACATAGCTGCTGTATTTAGAACAAAGAATGTTGTATTATTTTCTTTGATTGGTGTACAATAAAGAGTACTCTTTCTGTCTATTGTTGTTTTAAGATTTACTGTAATTTTTACGGTTATTATTTGTTGTGCTAAATTAACAGTCCAAAACTGTCTTGCAGCAAATATTTTTACAAGCATTATATTAACTTGCAACTGAATTTTAAATCAGTTATCTTTAACCGATTGAGCTGAAATTTGGTATACACGCTTATTTTGGATAACAATGCATGCTTAGCTATGTGACGTCAATTCCAATATGGCGGATCATCCAAGATGGCGGAATAGTATTTTTTTCTGCACTACCACAGTATGGGTATCAAATGAAAGGGCTTGCTGAGGAGAATACGAAAACTAAGGGCAATTAAATAAAAGATTGTTTTTAAAAAGTTTTTTTAACATTAATTTATTAATATTACGTTCAGTTTTCGAACTCGGTACAAAATATGTCAATAATGACAGTTACTATATTAAAGCAACAATACTTTAAGTGGTGGTGGCAAGGCCCCTCATGAGTGTTATGTCAAGCCCTTCGTCTGAGCTGATCGATTAATAGTCATATTTACAGCTTTTCCTTAGAACAAGTAACCAGAGATAAGGAATAGTGTTACTTACGTTACCATCGTTCCAGGAATATTGGCTCGAGTAAAAAAACACTACATTACAATGTAATTAAGAATGGGTCCAACATTGTTGCACCCTTTCATCATGTATAGTATGAAATCATTAATGTAAATATTGAAAACTGAACATTATATCAAAAATCTTATAATAAACAAATAAAATAATTAATTAACCGACTTCAAAAAGGAGGAGGTTCTCAATTCGTTAGGTATTTTTTTTATGTATTTTACCGATAACGATCCTATTATAATCCGATTTTCGTGATTTTTCAGCTTGATGCGGAATAGTTTGGCCTAGAAGTTTTATTTGACACTAAAAATCGTCAAAAAATTAATAGTTTTCTTATATTTACGCGAATACTATACATTGAACTAAAACTATTTTACGGATTCTATCGGGTATATTTACTACTTTATTTTCCCGAAATAAAATAGTAAATAAACGCGATAGAATCCGTAAAATAGTTTTATTTCAAAAAAATATTTTTAACATAACACAAAAAAACGACTTCGATAACCTAGGTGCACTAAAAAGCTAAAAATAACCTTATAATTCAGTAAATTTGGAGTCGGTGCCAATTCATGTGTGTGTTTGCCTAGTCTGACTTAGATTGGCATCTACTTAGTGCACCTAGGTTTTTGAAGTCAATTTTTGTTTTTTGTTAATTTTACATTTTAGTTAGAAATAAGCTAGGTAAACTATACATTAAGAGTTAATATACATATTCTGAATCACATTGTAAAAGAAGTTTTATTTAAAATAATGTATATTTTAGTTAAGCGGATTAATAGAGTTCTTCATATTGGACAGACGGCTGGTGAAGTGTTGGTGTGATTCGCAGAAGAATCTTGTTTTCTTGTGAATTTTCACAATCGTAATCCCTCAAAGGTTGGTTGGGGATATTTAAAACTAGAAAATAGGGGGACGGTATAAATATAATAGCTGCTATGCCAAAATGCTCTGAACACACCGACGCGAGCAAACTGACGTGACATTTTGAAGTGCTCCTCGTAAATTATGATGTATGTTATGATATAATCTATACATCTATACATACATACATACATACATACAAATAAATAAAATTGGAGTGTCTGTTTGTAATATCAAAATAACACTTTTTTACCAAATGCGTATGAAAGTATATACGATACCTATAACGAAAACGCAATTTTAAAAATTTTTGTCTGTCTGTCTGTCTGTCTGTTTGTTTGAGGTAAACTTCTAAACGGCTGAACCGATTTCAATGGGACTTTCACTGACAGATAGCTGACGTTCCAAGGCGTAACTTAGGCTACTTTGATTTTTAGAAAAAGCATTAGGGTTCCGCGGGAAAAACATAATACCCATATTTCCGGGTAATCTCCCTAAAGTCCACGCGGGTGAAGTCGCGGGCACAGCTAGTCATAACATAAACACAGTCAAAACTATGCATAAAGATTAATATTATTTATCAGTAGCAAAAGTCACGCGCCCACGTGACTGATTTCGCTCCCGTCATCAATGCAATTTCATTGAAAAATTGTACTTATTCCATGAGTCAATACAGTTCGTTTTGATATTGGCACTGAAAATATATCTGCGTAAGAGGGTATACATAACGGCTATGAAGGATACGAGAATTAATATAGTGTACATTAGTTAGGTGCCTACATAAACAGCATGAACTTGTTAAGTGTTTTTTTTTTATATTATTTAAGAAATGTGAAACGTCTACTCGTTTGCCTCCCTATCTCATACAAAAAAAAAATGTTTCGTTATCACATTACTTGTCTATTAGATCATCAGTGGTAGCCTCGTGGGCTTGAACGCCCGTCTTGTACGTAAGGGATGCAAGTTCTAATCCCGGGCCCGCACCTCTGACATAATTTTCATGTGCGAATGTTATTTTCAACAATGATTACCACTTGCTGAAACGGCGAATGAAAACATCGTGAGGAAACCTGCACGTCTATAGAAAGGCCAAAGTTGCCCAGTATAATGGCAATAGGCTCACCCCCTATTACATTGGGACCAAAATACATCGGTGAAGTGTGGGCACTGCAGTGTTGCCGTGCACCTCTGCCTACCCCTTCAGGGAATACAGGCGTGATTCTAATTACACTAAATGACATGACAGTTACACTAAGCTCACTTTGATGGTCAGGGTTGAGATAAAACCCGTTACCTCTCCATTTAAAAGACGGTCTTTCTAACTATTGACTCCTCTGGGGGCAATTCTCAATCTAAAATGACAAAATAGACCAATTTTGTCGTTTTATTTAGGCCCCTGATTGATTGATCTCTATTACATAAAGTCTGGAAGTGGTAAGTACTAAACCCCACCCAAGCTACTGAAAATATTTCTCATAATTTATTTGTCTCTACATTGTATCACACCATTGCACCTTTTCCATACACACGTCGTACGTCTTCGAACAATGGGCGTGCGCATCCAAGAAGGCCTAAATGTCATATTGTTTCTTGCATATCGTTCTTTTTTTAAACGATGAAAAAAAATGTATGGCCACCCCAGTGGCCGGCGCATCCCAACATTTTGGCACTAAAACTTTGATTTACGACTTTTGCCCGCCGATTGCGCACTAAAACGCCACTTACGTCACTTTCAATTTTAAAAGGGAACGCCGTTACACCGACGCGTAATACTTCGTGCCTACCGAATAAATAATAATGTTAAAAAAAACTTTTTTACTCCTCAGCAAGCCCTTTCATTTGATACCCATACTGTGGTAGTGCAGAAAAAATAACTTTTCCGCCATCTTGGATGATCCGTCATATTGGAATTAGGATGACGTCACATAGCTAAGCATGTATTGTCATCCAAAATAAGCGTGTTTACCAAATTTTAGCTCAATCAGTTAAAGATAACTGATCTGAAATTCAATTGCAAGATTCCACCCGTACATACATTGCAAGTTAATATAAAGCTTGTAATAACTTGTAAAAATAGCCGAACAGAACGTATATACAGTATTAAATAATCGACGATTTTGAGGGTTTTAACAGCTTGCAATGTTAATCCTATGCTGTGCTAATTAGTGACTGTACAGTTTTATTAGAACTATGTTTATGAAAAGTTGTACCTAACACGGTCTGTTTACCCTGTTAGCTACCTTTTTCTTTTAATGATAACTCATTTCTTTATTTTGTTGGTTTGTTTTAAACAATCTGTCAGATACTTTGTTTATTACGAGCTCAAATGTTCGAACATTTTATAACCGTAGAAACTTATACTGACGCCCATTAATTGATCTTACGGTTTTAGGATGTATGCTGACGTCAATGCCATTTTATAATCTTATTTTTGTTAGTAGATTACTATAAAAATCTCTGATTTATTTATATACTTAAAACATAAAGATCGTCTATGCGTTACTCATCAGGCGCCAAATGCTTTGGTCGTTAAAATCTAATAGGCCCTTGTAAAAAAAAATATTATACTAGTTAAACCCACGACTTTATCCGCGTGGAAGTTAAGAACCCAATTATTTAGCTGAAATAAAAGTAGCTTAACATCAACTACTTGCCAGTGAAAACCCCGTCAAAATCGGTTCAGCTGTTTCGGAGATTCCCTCAAACAAACAGAAAGACAAAAATCATGAAATTTGTGTTTTCGCCATAACTATCGATTATACTTTCAATTTGCATTTAATGAAAGCTGTTTATTTATTTTATTTACTTATTTATTCATATATAATTTGAACGGTCACTTACCAATTACACTTTTATTTTGATATTACAAACAGAAACTTCTAACTTATTATTAAAATATTTTTTTAAGAACATTTTGCTTCGCAATTTAAAATTTGTATTTCGGTGTGAGAGATGTCAACTTAACGCGAAGCTTTTTAACCGCCCTCGTTGTTAAACTCGTCGCGTCCCTCGATTGTCCGTGTTACGCGGTAAAACGCGCCATTCGTACACTGCACAATAATACGTATTATCTATAATCTAAACATGACTTTACAGCCAATGAAAAATTATGATTGCCTGTTTTCTACGCTTAACAGCAAATTATTGTTAAACAAACAGTTTACGGACGGTGAGGTTTGTACGAGAGAACGTGGTTATGCCATTATATACTCTGTATTGACGGCATTACAGTAGTTTTTTAACGTTAAAAACATATTTATAGGGTTGTGACCCTATAAATACGTTTGACTTAATCATAATTCGAAATTTAAAATGACTGAATTTTATTTCTACAAAATAATATGTGGCCATGATTTTCAAATTTAAATATCGAACAAACGTTTAAATTTCGAACAGACGAAACGTAAATGAACTTGAAATCTGCGAACCCTCCGGATGAGCGCACGTCACGCGCCTGTATCTCATTGTCTTCTTTGTTGAGTGGTCAGTTGAAAGAAAATGAGTACGTTTCATTATAATATTAAAGGGCTGACAGGCGATACGCACTTCCGGTCGGACGCCATATGGCGGGGATTCTATTTAATTTTCGCTGTACTTTTTGAACTGGTTTTGGTTATAATAATTTGTATAAAAGTTTTAAAACGCTCAAAGTCTGTTACCGGATCTTTTAAGGTTTGAAGTAGACATACCTTTGTAGTTAAATAACAATCTACATAGCACCCGAAATCCGTTAAGTATCATGCTTTCCAATCGATGTATCTAAAAACTTCATCCCGTTTTATTGAAACTATAAAAAGTTTACCTTCCAAAATGTCATCTATAAATAAGTTGTACTGATTCTTAACTTTATTGCCCTAATCGTGCTTTAACCATATATTTCTCTAAGCATCTTAATTGCTTCCTCCGACGAATGGCTCAATCAATTCATTATTAAGTTCTCATAGGATGATAAACAAAAGAGGTTATTCAGTAAAGCGGTGCTCGGTACTTGGTTTAAACGCTGGGCGGGGTCCCGTGACGTAAGTACAAAATGCAAGTAATAATTAAACGAGGAAACTTATAATTAGCATGAAGTATGATGGCTTAAAGAGATGTGAACAGCGTATTGTATGGTGCGGGGTTTAATGTTTTATGTCTTTGTACTAAGCCCCAATAAGATCGAGTACAGATGGCGTTGTTCATATTTGAATAAAACTTTAAATTCTTTTTTCAAAATAAATGTTTTGTGATAATCTGTAGTAACTTTTACAACAATCATAATTAGTACTACTAATTTTACTTACCTTACTAATTTTACTTACCTGTAAAGGACAGACAATAAAATTATGTGTAGTAATCCCTACTTAGAGTAAGTTCTAAGAGACAATATCTCAGGAGCCCTCGTGTTTACTCCATATCTCTTGTATCGAGGCGAGATGAGGCGAAGTGAGATTTATGATTCAGAAAAATCTCTTAATGGACCATCGGGCGCAAGGTCCGGTGATAAATGTGCAATTTCAACTTTAAGAATGCAAGCACCAAGTTTTGACTGGTCATGATATATGCACTTACAGATGTTCACACCGTCACTGATAAATTAATGTTTATTTTTGTTGGGTATTATTTATCTAGTGGCATTGGAAGGGTTGAGTTTCATTGCAATTCCAAATGGTTCTAAAATATAGACAGAGAAGTGACGACGTCAAGATTTAAAATAAGAATACAATTAGTTTTTTTTTTAAATAGCAATTTTGTAGTCATCCATGTTATCAAGCTCTGGGCATACTAAAGCGGGTGAATTCACTTGACTTTTTTTAAAATGTTCTTTGTGCTAATATACTTAAAAATTGAATTTCAGTGGTAAAGCCACATAATCACGCGTCTCAACGCGCTCGCGTCGTCGATAATATTTCGTTGCAAAATAAGCTTTTTTGTAAGTTAATACAGTTCGTATTGGTATGGGAAAAAAAATACTTTTTCGAATTTTGACGCAACTGTGGCCCCGGGCCACAGTTGTGGCCAATTTTATCGTGATTATATAGACTAGAACATATTTTTCGAATTCAAAAAAGGTATATAGCTCATAGACCATCTATAAACTTCTTAATAATGAAAATGATGTAGGTATATAAAAAACATGCGCCTTAAATATTAATTATTAATTTCAAAACTGCAACATAAATATCGTCGTCTACGACACAACATGAGAAACGCAAAAATGAATATCGCCCAGCGACAGTTTTAATTACGGTACTTTATATGAAATAATGTGTCTCCGTACAAAGTACTGTAACATTAACGTCGTCCGCAAATTGGGAGTCTTAAGTGCTCCGCAAGTGGACATAAACAATACGCATTGCTGTTTCAGGCAAAACACTCGACACTATAATTTTTCCACATTCATACAATAAGGGCCGCAGTCAATGAGTCTAGTCTGGTACTTCCACAAGTGAAGTCGGGGCGCACACAGACGCACGCCCCACTCGTTAAAGCCCCAAGATCGCGTGCAGAAAGCTCCACACACGCACACGGCCGCATGGCCGGCGCCCTAAGCTGTGGTCAGTGCTAACGCTAACTGTGTGACGGACACACGAAAAACGAGCTGAAAACGGAACGAAACGCAAAAACAAAGTAAACATTCATTCTTAAAGCTATACACGTCGCGAATGCGTACCGTTATGACAGCCGTCGCGTTTCGTTCGCGTATTTAAATGGCGCGCGTACCTCGTTAGTTTATGATCATCTGTCAAAACTGGACGCTTGTGACGTTTCGGAAGCGAAGTGTAAACAAAAGTTGTTCGTTCGTTTCGACGTTATTTACGATGCTATGAGCGTATCATCTAAGTTATGAACTTGCATACGTAGAATTAATTGCTGAGCTGTGACTCGGAGTCGTTTTTGGATTGTTGTCGTATGAGTAAGTAGTGATGTGTTACTTGTTTAACTTAGAAGTTTGAATAAATTGTGGGTAAATATAGAGGCGTAGTGTTGTAGTCATAAAGCGGTTATTTAAGCGTTTTATATATTGTAGCTTTTCAAGTACTTCATTAAGTTAAGACGTAATTACTGCATACAACTGAACCCTTTGATGAAAACCAAAACAACATTTTAGTTTAGTTATCAAAAGCCTATTTGTGGGTTTAAGTTCATTATTTAAGTACACCAAAATATATAGGTAACTACATCCTTAGTGACATTCTGAACGGTACCTCACCATGCATGTTTATGTTTGAAAAAATGACTTTATTTTGTTGACAATAAATTAAACTAAACTAAGTGTATTGCCGTCCTTCTCATAATCGTATTATAGGAGCAAGTTGGCAATATTTTTAAGTGCATATATTGATTATCAGATTTTGTTTTAACTGAATAAGTGTCTTTTTAGAAACATAATATAACAAACACCTACGGAATCAACTGGAGGATAATAGGTAAGCTACGTTTCCAAAATAAAAATAGGTATTTATAATCATACTAAATTGGTTATAATCCACGTCACAACTAATAGATAAAGTTAATTATTGTGCAATAGGTGATTGTTCATTACCGGCCGATGTGGTAATCCGGCGACCACGCCGCTAATCTGCAAGGGTGACGCTTGGTTACATGTATTGTTAGGGTTGCCACTGCAACGGACATAAATATATTGTAATATATAAACATAAATAAATTGAAGACATTGTAACACTGACTTATTGAGATAAAAATGGTTTCAAATCCTTTTTTTATAGTAACGCATGTGTTTTTTTGTTTTTAGAGATTAAAGATTATGTATTTTTTTATTAATATGAAAAATAAATGAGGTGCAAGCAGGCTAGCTCCCTTATTAATAGGTGCATCTATGTATAGCTAAATTTATAAATAATTTCGATTTTTTTTTATAGATTTTGTGGTACCAAAAGTATGAAAAAAACACCTAAATTTGCTACTCGACTTTGTGCTATATACCTTTTGAGATATTTGTTTGTAACTAGATGACTTCGGAACTTCGTATGTACTACAATTTTATTTATTAAACCACACGTTTATAGATTAAACAAACCCAAATAAAAACAAATCCGTTTAACCGTTTCTGAGTTTTAGCGAGACTAACAAGCAACAATAATAGTAAGTGGTACCAAACAATGATTATAGTAAATATGACAGTACTACGAATATTGCTGCCTCGCCCATAGATAACGTCCGTGAGAAGACCATTTTGCCAAAAGATTCAACAACATCAGTGTATGTCAAAACTGCTCACGTTTTGGTGAAGTGACAACCCTATTTGTTCACACAGACAATGTGTACGTACAAATATTTGAATGTACGAGTATGTGGCGACAGTGTGCGCCTCCCCTAAGCCCGTGGCGAGTCACACCCTGGCCGGTTATAATTGCATTCCAGAGAGTATAACACTTGAGTTTACGAAGTAAATGGCTCATCTCAGGGATGGATTGCAAGATGCAGTTTAATAGAATAACTTTTGGAGGTAATAAAGAAAAACATTAAAAAAAAATATAATTATAATAATAGTAGGTACTTTATAAGATGGTGGTTCGACACTGAGAAAGTATGGTCATACACTACCGATTAAACATTATAGGTGCTATTAGGTAAACTGTGACAAGTCCAATTTTTGAGTTTTTCCAATTTCAAAGTTTAATGTGTAATTTGATGATTTGATGATTTTTTCAAAGTCACAAAAAAATAATGAAAATCAATTTTTATAATATTTTGTGTTCGCTTTTTCTGTACACTTATTTATATGTGACTTCACAGGTAACTTTTGAGGCATAATTAAAATACACTTAGTTAAGTAAGACTGCCTTCATAGCTTGGTTTAACAAAGTATAATAGTCAAGTATATTTCTGGGACATGTCATAAGTGTATTCAAACATTGAGAGTATATAACACACACAATCGATGGTTCCAAACCTTAAACTATCTAACATAAATTTTATTATATTTTTAATTCCGTATTTGACGTCAGCACGGCTACACCAATTGCGCGAAGACTAGTCTTATGTCACGGAACATGTTAATGTTCTCTTTTTCTACTATGAAATAAGACCGAGAATGAGCGACTCGGTGCGACAAAATCCGTGACACAGATCTAGTTCTCACTTAAATTTCTAGAACAAAAGACAGTCACATAAATAATCCTTTTTTAGAAACAAACAAAAGATCTTATATCTGTTATTAACAATCCTTAAAGGAGTGTTATCCTTATTAGAACAAAAACTATCAGAAGAGACAATACACTCAGTGAAGCGGAGCGCTTAAGTGCCGCGCGGACGTTACTGAATTTTCTTAATTTCTTAACCACTACACTCGCACGCAGCGGGATGAAATTAAGAAAACATTCACCACATTAACCTTATACTATTTATTCTTATATTTTGTACGTTACCCGGCTAAATGTAATAGTCGTTGTGTGTGCACGGCGGGAGAAGGTGCGAGATGCTCTTTTGTTTAGTTCGTTTGTTTTTATTTGGGTGCCCGATGCGAGAGACCGTCTGAAGGTTGGACGTCTAATGAAATGTGCTGGAGTTTCGGATATCCTATGTAATTAAACAGGTGTCTCGTGGTAGCGTTGGTCAGTTGTTTTTCGCGACGTCTCTTGTTTTTAATTAACGCTAAGTAATTGGCTGGTCATAATGCGGATCGTATTTAATTTCTGTTCATTTTGTTTCTTAGACTAATTCAATTTTGAGAATTTATAATGCTTTATATAGGATGTTAATTTAAATGAGGTTTTCTACACCCTGAATGATCGTTCTTTACATGATGAAAATCGAATTATATTTTGATTAGATACTGATCAATCCTTACCGAAAACGTCTAGAAACCCTTGAGGTTTTAGAATAATGTGAAGACACGTTTCTCCAATACGTCCCTCGCCTAACCTAATGCTTAGTATATTGACATATGAGTTTTAATAGAACTAGAGACAAGATAACGAAGAAGGTATAATTTAAAAGAAAAACTATCTGCCTGTGACGTTATTTTCTCAAAGGAAAACTCCTTAACCGTCGACGTCTTAGCGTCCAGCCACGAAAGCAATAAAGAGCGCAGGCTTCCACGTTCATTAATTAACCCCCGCTGTTCCCCTCCCACTCGCACTTAAGCAAACTATTTGTAAATGAGCCGACCTCTCTGTCGCACAAGCTTTGCGCAAAAATTAACTACCACAAGTTCCGCTTTCGTGGTGCTCACACATGAAAATAGAGTGCATATGCACGCGTTTGGACAAAAATAAAAGACGGCCGAAGTGTCCTAACGTAGCTCGGGAAATTGGTGTTAATTACTATATTAATAAGGTGTAGTTTTGTTTGTGTTAATTTGGGTTTGTGTTATGTTTTGTGTGAGGTGGTCGGTCACGTGTGGTTAGTTTGCCATCCCTGTGTAATAAATCTCCTACTCTTCGTAATTACAATGTTCTTGTCTGTTGTGTGTTTTCATTAAGGCCGAGACACATAGCTTGTAGTTTGGTGTTACATCAAAGTCGATTAATTAAAAAATTAAGATATTGCGTTTCATAGTCTCTGCTTTTCGGTACCTGACATTCTTTTTATTTTTAAGTTGGTTATTAATTCCTCATAGTTGGGGCATTAATGAATTAATCGTGTATTTCGAATTTCAAACATCTATACATCTATACAAATAAATAAAATTGAAGTGTCTGTTTGTAATATCGAAATAGCACCTTTTTACGAATTGCATATGAAAGTATACACGACACCTGTAACGGAAATGCAATTTTAAAAAATTTTGTCTGTCTGTCTGTCTGTTTGTTTGAGGTAAACTTCAAAACAGCTGAACAGATTTCGACGGGACTTTCACTAGAAGATAGCTAATATTCCAAGGCGTAACCTAGGTTACATTTATTTTAGAAAAAGCATTAGGGTTGCGGGATGAACATAAAACCACTATTTTCGCGTTATCTCCCTAAAGTCCACGCGGGCGAAGTCGCGGGCACAGCTAGTTATAAAATAAAAATCACTCATCTAAAATTTTAATTATATTTTTTTATTAATAAATATTTACTTAATGCCACTAAATGCTAGTTAATGATTTTAATAAATTATCGTATTATTCGTAAAATTTATAATATGGTGCAGTTCTTAGAGATCTCAAATATTATAGGGGGCTAGTAATTAAAGGCATAGACAAATCATTTATTTTCCTTGAGCCTACGGACGCACTTACAAAAAGCCTGTTTATGTTTTTTTTTTCAAATATTTAAAAAAGACGTGACCTCGACTGAGAATCATGGAAATGACATAAAAACATTCTGGTTTCCTAATGTTCTTAATTAATTCCTAATCCAACGCGGGCAACATCGTCAAAGGATTAGCCGCATCTGAACTCATTCATGCCCTCTCCATCGAGCGAATTGTCTACCAACTTATCAAACGGTGTCCCATCCGACGCGACGGCGATAAATTTATTCTATCCTTTTCACTACCACCCGCGCCCTCGTTTGCGTATCGCGAAAAAATCGAGAAAATTCCCACAAAATAACAAATGCGGTTGTAATTCAAATTTCGAATTGCAGTGTTCGTAATTAGATTTTTGGATAATTTTAAAGTGTATTATTTCCTATGATAGCGTAGTGTCAAAGATTGTTACGGCGTTTTGTCCCTGTCGCTCAGGCTGGGCGGCGGCGCGCGCTTGGGCGGGCGGTATGCAAATGCCTAGCGCGCGGTGGTGAGGGTTCGCTGTGTGAGTGCCTTGTACCATTGGCCGCGCTAGAACGGCCAACTTCGCCACCAGTTACGGTTGTTTTTCGTTCCGTTTCTAATTAACTTCCGTATATTCTTAAAGTAACTTTTCTCATCTCGTTCCCTTACTTTTTCCGCACCGTTTTGTTATCGTTAAAACTGCTGGTTGTTATGTGAAATACGCTCGCGTGTGATGCGAAAGTTGCATTTTATTTTTTGTCTAGAATTATTCGCGTGTGTTTATTTCGCGAGGCTTACCGGACCCGGACTCATAATGTATGTAAATACATCCGTTTTGAGTATTATCAACGGTTCCTAAACTCGGCGACATTCGTTTCCAGTGTCACGATATTGTTTGATGAGTGATTCTTTGATGCCAACGAACGAACGTTATCGCCGACCGTGTTAGTAACTAGCTAAAATATTACGTTTATTACTTTAAGGAGTGAGATTTTACGAGCTTTAAAAATAAATTGCTCGGATGGATAATCTATTCTCCGAGACATCGCGAGTGAATATATTAATGTAGGTACTATTACAGCGCAGATAAATAATAGTTTGTTCAGCTCCACTCAATAATCCGTCTGCAGAACAGGCGTGTGTCCTTTTACGTATAAACAAAATGAAAAGAAGTAAAACGTAAGTAAAATTCGTATAGTTTTTCTGGTCGCTAATGTCAATTATAAAAAGATTAAAATAACGTTTAAAAATAGCTTTCGAATAAGACGTAGGTGCGTCATAAATCACGCGGCAAATAAATTATACCTACGTGTAAAAAAAGTTATGTATTAAAAAATGTAATTGCGTCAACATACACAAAAGATAATAGTCAAAAGATAATCAAAGCTGGAATGATTTGAAAAATATTAGCACCAACATAGTAGCGTTAAAAATTTGAAAAAAGAACACATCCACATAATGAACGGCACGCAACTGCACGTGATTTTTTTTTCTTTTTTTGAATCGTAAAAGTTCGAAATTAATCCTCGTTTTACGGCAACACCCGAACACTTTTAATTGCCGCTTTGACAGACGTTAAGGGCTCTCATCAGAGGTGTTTCGGGTGTGGTCAAAACATTGACATTTACCAATATATTTTTATAGTTTCGAACCCCGAATTTTTGTTTTATTATGAACAATATATTTGCAACAGTCTGTCGGCTCGGGTATTGCAAATTAGAAAGTTTATGTGGGAATGGACCACGATATATCGTAAATTATATCGATGGACCACAAGCGGGATGCGCATTTCAGAAAGGGCCATTTTAATTAGCCCCCAAATGATTTATAAGCCATCAAAGTAACGTGAATAAATCTCGACTTAACAAAAGAAAGGAAGGTGTGTTATTAAAATCCGCCTGCCTCTGTTTTTACAGCATCAATAAAGATTATCCTACGTACAGGTTTAGTAAATCTTAATTATCGTGTATATCGATACAATATTTAATTTTATCTTGGACAGCATCATAAAATCTATTTTTATGAATATCGATATATTTAACTTCTGTTATGTTTAAACAGAGATCGTGATCACCAAACACGACAGTGTCGTATAAAAATATCGATAAATTACGGTTTGATAAATGTCGTTTGAGTGGAAATAAAAATGAAAAATAATATTTATACGGTAGAAGGCAGGCGACGAAAAGTATCCGCTTCGGAATGCACTTTTGCATAAACAATGCCCTTTTGTTTAGAGAGTATTTCACATTTAAACCTTGCGCGAGTGATTTATTTTTATATGATTTATAATGGCGGCCGAGGCAGTGTCGTGCCCGCGACGGCAGATATCGGCTTACTACGCAACAGCCAATCATAATTTAGTTGCTTCACGATATAAATAAAAAAACATCAATAATTATTGATGTTCGTTTTATTAAACTAGAGTTTCCTAGTGAGACATTAGTTTATATAAAAAACAATCAGTAATACAGTTGTAAAATTATTCAAGTCTCAATAAATTAATTATCGATGAATACTATTAAGTACTTTCAAATTAAATAACGAAGGAGTTAATACAATTATTTTAAACGACGCAGGCACGACACAATTTTTTTTTAACAATTTGAATTTCGAATAGCAAGCTTTCTTTTGATTTTAAAAATTAAAACTGTCAATTTTATGACCAGTGAACTCATAGACTGAAGTGTTGTGTCTTATGTCAACGATGAGAGACTTTTGAACCGCTCATGGCTACGATGACATGTGCCAACGCTCTTCTAAAGGTAAGAATAACCTCGAGGATTCATCCGCCATCTTTATCACTGTCGTCATTCATTTTTATTTATAACGTGTATTTATTGAATTGGTCCTTGCTATTAATTACTTGACATTGGCGAAATACCCGCGCTAGTCGCAGGTGAAGCCATTCCTCATCTTATTCCATTAAATATCATCATTTCGCTCATTTCGTAAAAAAAAAAAGAATAACCTCCAGTGGGATTCCGATCCGCCATCTTTAACACTGTTTATTGCTATTAATTACTTGACACTGGCTGAAATATCAGCTAACCTCAGATGGAGCCATTCCTCATATTAAATAAATAATTAATTTCGTAAAACGAAAAGAAGAGCCTCCAGTGGGTTTACCAGGCGCGTCAAGACGAGATTTAATTCATGAAATGCATCGACGGCGTCTCCGTCGCTACTATGAATTAAGAAAGGGAAAGAGCGACTCGGCGTGACATATTATGTTTTGTCTTGGCACGCGTGCTATTCCTGCTAATTTGTAGAAGTTTCAATGTATTTACAACCTTATATGGCATTTTTAAGCACAAAAGTGTTCTACAATGGATTAGAATTACAAATGCATTAGAACTTTCTTTAAATTTGGGGGTTTATCCTTGTAGGTAATCATCATAAGTCTTTATAAATCTTATACATCTATGCATAGAAGGGATTTTTTAAATTCTCTATAGTTAAGTGGGATATTGACATATTGTTTAAGTTAAGGACTGAGATAGAGTGGACAGATATTTACCTAATTAAAATTTTCCCCTAATATTAAAATATTTGAACAGTATCCAACATCTCTTCAATTATTAAATGTGGTGCCTATTTTATTCTTGCTTGGTACCGATTTCATTGTTATCAACAAAATAAAAAGAATAATAGATTTATGTCCTTGATGTTTTTATTGCTACCATTTTGTGAATTATTGCATAAATATTTAATGAATAAATTAAGTAAATAAATGCATTAAATTTGTTCAGTTTTTAAATTAAGATATAAATCTTGATTATCTTTTTTTATTTTAAAAGACTATATAGGTAAGTTGTATCGCCAAGAATGCACGATAGAAATAAATTTGTTTTAATAATAAATTTCGTAAATAAAACAATAAATATTGTTATCTATTCGTAATTAATGACACAAGCATTCGTGTTCCAATATCAAAAATTACAGAGTAAACAAATAATTAGACGCGACAATAATTATTATTCATAAATCGAACAGACACGATAATCGACGGCGCGCCATCTTGCCAGCGGCGGTGGCCAAATGTTTCCGCTTTAATTTCTCCGGTAATTTGGTGTTTCCGGTCTCAGCCAATCCGTCCCGTCAGTCCGATGTAATTATATTATTTCGGCAATAAATTATCGAATTTTGAATACAAAAGGTGGTTTAAAAGATGGCCTCCTTAATTTTGGGTAGACACAACAATGCATCCCGATCGACTTGGGGATATACTTAATAAGTAAATGTGAACAGTATGTAATAGTATCAATATATTATGTAGTAACTACATTGCATTTACTACAACGAAGAAAACAACTGTTAAATTACAGAAGTAACCAGTAGAGTTTAATATAAATTAGTTTGATCATTATTAGGCTATGGGTTATTTAAAAAAATAGTCACATCTACAAATATTATTATATCTATGTAGGTAAACAGGTATCTATAGAAAGATATATAATTATTAAAACGGTTAGCTGGACCTTTTTGAGACTAAAATTATTACGTCACCACAAAAAAGGTTGGTTATCACTAACTAGCTCGTACCGAAGAAGAGATTACCAACCTTTTAAAAAGATACTAATACATCTTAGCGTTTCATTTGCATCAAATAGAGTGGCGTTAAAGTTTATTTCCATCCCACGAATCGATATCGAGCGATTGCTTGATTCGATTAATTCCGTTGGAAATTAACGCGGCGGGTAAGCAGGCGGGTATCGACACCGACGCCGTCGCCATGGCGACGCGCCCCATACTTACAACGCACTAATTATGCCACACTGATTGCTTTTCACTTTTTTTTCTGGCCCCACGAGAATCTGACGCCACCCTATCCTGTGTTAGTGCTTGGCAGCTTTTTATCGATTCCGCGCTTATCGATTAGTTTCGCAACCCTTCTTAATAAAGTAAATTTCAAAGTTATTCGTATCTCTATTGTATCAACAGTATTTAAATATTTTGATATTTTAAATATCATATTTGCAAATCGTGGAGGTATTGATGAATATATTGAAGAACCAACACAATTTGTTTTGTTTTTTTTTTAACAATGTATTCTCAACGATACTTTGTTATAGTAAGTGTAGCGCTATTGGATCAATGCTCGTCCTTTGAGTAACTTACTTAAAAAAATAGCAGGACATTAGGAACACATCCCATCAAATAATATGAAGGACCTATACTTAAACAATTATTATACGAAAGTAACATTCTAGGTGCAACTCAATAAAAAAAGCGTAGTGAGGCGCGGATAAACAAAATGCATTCTATCGATAAAATCGGAATCCTCTATAAACACACAATGACTTTGCATTCGAATGTTGATGACGTCACGTCGATCGATTCAAGGAAACGGGTCATTACACTGTTTTTATTCGTCACACTGATTAATCAAGTGATTAATTATACAGTTTCTATTAGGACGCGACGGGTTGCCGCTTTTTTGTGTACCTTTGAATAGTTCGAACGTTCGGTTTATAATGCGAGTTGTAGCTAAAATAAATAATAAAGAAAATTATAAAAAAGTCATAAGTTCCAATATAAAAACTATTGATGAGTTTTAAAATGTAGATAGGCACTTAATAACGAATTAACCATATATTGACGTGTAGCTAAAGTCATGCACAAAGCAACTAAAAACAGTTCTTATTATAAACCTACAAAGACCAGTTTTTCCGTTCACATCACGCTTTGTAATAATTAAACAAATTAAAGCTTGTAAAAAAATAGCAAATTATATCCATGCACACGACCAAAACTGTACATTCCAAATTTGAATTTCCCTTGATTTGAAATTAGAGCCACTAAGGCAAATCGATTCGCAACCAGCCGTTTCGCGAATCGAGTTGACCATTGATCAGATAGAGCAACCCTGACCTTGCACAACACACACACACGCGCCGCACGCACGCGACCGGGTCGATGCACACTACGTGAAACTGATGCTTATTTTGCGTTGGGCTTATTTGGTTCTTATTGAAGTGTATGAACGAAAGATACTGAGATAAATTCATGATAAGATACATAATTATAATATTTAAATAGCCCCTGCGGATTAGGTACAATTTTAATATTAGGTTAGTAGTTGTCTTCAAGTTACGAAGATTTATTTCTGTTATATCTCGATTTATTCATTCTAGTATCTAATAACATTTCACATTTAATTATAACAGTTTAAATATACTAGAATAACACTAATATACTCATTCAAATAACATTGTAAGGTATCATACCACCATTTTATACAAAACAAAAAAAAATAGGTATATCTGCTGTAGTTTATAATCCAAGTACAAGCTATTAGACTTCGATCCGAAGAAATTTAAGTCTCCTTAATAAAATCTTCCAAGCACCGATTAACATTTCAGAAATCACAACAGTCGCACAACACGCGATCGCCTCACGAAATAGAAGAAAATAAGTACGAATAGTTATAACTAACCATTAAAAGATGTTGCTTTATAAAATTAAGACAATTCATTATACACTGCACATCATTGAATATCGACGGCACCATTGTTTTGATGTGAAACATCGTATGGTGCGCTTGGCGAGTGAGAGTAACTGTTGATAACGCGATGCCGTGATGCGAAAACCTCGAGCAGCTCCGTGGCTCCTCGGTACTTTACGCCGCTTAGACTCCTCCTACCGGCTGACTCCGCTCACTCGCCGCTACGACGCTTCTCTCTCTAATCTAAACAACATGATGTTTCACATCTGACAGGCGTCTCGCGAGGGCTACGTTTTTTAAATTATTTTACCTATATTTTCCTACGGCTGGACAAAGAGACCTTTGGGTGTCCCCCCATTCTTCTCCACATATCTCAACGGTCCAGGTCATCACACCACCTTATCCTCGGCCAACCACGGCATCCGTCACCTGAAATCCATATTTTTGCTCACCGGGTGCTAATATTAAAAAAAATGCCCAAAATAAGCATATCGACGCTTGAAAGGCACCCCTAAATACTAAGCGGCAAAAAATTGTAAAATAAGTTATATAGTATTCGAACGGCCAGATTTTTCTTCGTCGTTTGGTATATATATATCGTCGTCATCGTCGTTTGGTATGTATATATATATGATATATAACTCATTTTATGTTTTTTTGTCGCTTAGTAAGGATTTACTTTCAAGCGTCGATACCCATATAATCCATTCCAACATAAACTTACTAGAACACTTATTGAAGTAAGTTGGATACATTGATTATTTTTTCTTTTAATACTTTTAATGGTTTCTATCAGTAGTCATTAAAGTGCGGATGTGTGTGTGCGTTCACACATATTAATAACCGTGTCGTGTGCATTCGCAACACACATAATTAGTGAATAGGGTCGATATTATTAATGAGGGGGACGGGGGTGGGTGGGGATCGTTATCTACTCGAGCTTTTGTGTTCTTTTTCTATAGATCAGGCGAGCTATTGATTGTTTAGTCGATACTTCAGTCCGCCTTTAATTATAGGGGCTAACTGGCTAACTGACGTGAACACCTCGCTTGACACAATAATGGCGGCGGCGACGGTTATAATTTTCCCGTAATTATTCATTTCGAAAATGAAGTTTCAATAGTTGCTTAAGTTATATTGGAAATGTTGAATTGGTTTGTAATTAGTTTTTCTTTTAGACGTTTTGATGTATGTTTTTTTTTCTAATTATTTTTCTTATAAATTGATTAGATAAAAAATAATCTAGTGTGAATACACAGGACACAATACAAGAATTTTCTAAATTTCGAATTGAATCGAACCTATTCCTTTTTAAAATTCATTAAATTTGGAACCTTAACTGAATAAGTAAAAACAAAAGCACTGTTTAGGTATGTCTGCTCAGGTGAAAAAAATACCAATCGAATTGAGAACCTCCTCCTTTTGGAAGTCGGTTAAAAAAAATTAATGCATCTTTGCGTATATTTTATTTTATTTTTCACGGGCTATTTCTAATCGATTCTAGTTTGAACATTTACCAATAACCAAATACGTCTTACAAACGAATCGTATGTTGAATATCTAATAAGAAGTAACGCTCGCATCAAACAGACATGTGAAGAGACGGCCGGTACTTCACTGATTAATAAGATGGGGTTGCGTCGAAGGGGTACGCCACCCCACGCGCGCACCCTCGCGCCTTACCCACGAAACAAAAAAAAATGTGACTCATCAACCCACACTAAGAAACAACAACTCACACTAACTAACACAAACGCACAACAACTTAACAACCGTACGCTAATTCCGAATACCAACCGTAACATGCTGTATTAAAGTTTAATTCTCTACAGCGCAACACTAAGATAGAGCTATTGTTAAGTAAACTAGGTCTCCTATAATCGTTCATTACCGCACACACACGTGAAACTATTCACGTATTGTCCACACATACGAGTATGCGTTAATTATATCGGAAAGTGGTGGGTTGTGGGTAGGCTGATTTGATTAATTCTAGCTGGAGCCGGCCTAGTTGGATATGCCATAAACATTGGAATATTCCACCCAGTAGAGCAGTTAGCTGCTAATTGGTCATTTCTCACAGGACAATACTGTATTATCAACTAATACGACATACAAAATAAATCTCACTCCGTTTTATAAGAATCTTTCTTAAACATGTTATTAGGTACCAGAATTAGCCACTACGGACAGAAAAAAACTAACTGTTTTGATATAAATTTAAATACCTACTACTTTATTTTAATGTTATAGCGACGTCTTAAAAGCGTGTATGCATAAGGTATAGCTCAAGCAACATTTCTTGAATATTTCAAAATAGAAAGTAATAAAGCGATCAAAACGTTTAGCCATTTCAAAATGAAGTAATCAGAAAGTGCAATTTCCCCCAAATAAGGAAAGTATTTGAAGCATTCGTCCATCGGAAGTCGTTCCCGAGCACTCGGCAAATCGCACCAAATGGCGCTCACGGTGCCAATTCTATTCTAATATGTTTCCATTTTTCATAGCTCTATGTTTGATACACGACCGGGTCTGTTCGAATTTTGAAAATTACTTTTAAAAATGGAACACCAAATTATATATATTTTGTTTTTTTTTTCGAAACAAAATATTTTCATCTATAAATTTAACCACTGCACTAATCACTGGTAATCATAAATTTAAAGTAGACTAATATTTCAATAAAAAAAAACAGTGTCTATGTATATTTTTAAGGTTGCCAGTATGTATTATTATAATAAGCTTCTATATTCAAATTACAACAAGGCATTTAATAAAATAACGATCAGGCACAATAACGACTGCAATACGCAATAGTATGAATCCTTAATAATTAAATTCTACCATTACAGTATAACTTTGAGGCAATTAATATATTTTTTTACACTGTATTATTATTTAGCAGAATATAAATACGTAGGTATAGACTGCCAAGACTACGCTTCGAAGCTTCGCGTGTTGAATATTACTGGAAAGAGAAAAAAAAACTTATATTTTTTTCTAATATTGACTGAGCCGGGCCCGATACGGGACGCTGACAAATTGCTGAGGTTTTTAACAAATTTTTATTTGTTCCTCTTTTAGCCGAATGGCGGAAGGAATTGGTGCATTTTTAAGGTATATTGCTGTTGGAATTGTTTTATGGATCAGTTCACTTTATGTTCGTGTTGTAACTTCAAGAGTTTTACAGTTCTAAGTAAGTAGTATTATTTTAATACTAGCTGTGCCCGCGACTTCGCCCGCGTGGACTTTAGGGAGATTACCCGGAAATATGGGTATTATGTTTTTCCCGCGGAACCTTAATGCTTTTTCTAAAATTAAAGTAGCCTAAGTTACGCCCTGGAACGTCAGCTATCTGTCAGTGAAAGTCCCATTGAAATCGGTTCAGCCGTTTAGAAGTTTACCTCAAACAAACAGACAGACAGACAGACAGACAAAAAAATTCAAAATTGCGTTTTCGTTATAGGTATCGTATATACTTTCATACGCATTTGGTAAAAAAGTGTTATTTTGATATTACAAACAGACACTCCAATTTTATTTATTTGTATAGATATAGATATAGATGTAAAGATTAACTATCATATCTACTCTCTGATATTTTTATTATCTGTTCTTTCAAAACTGTCAAACATGTCTTGGTAATATTAAAACTAAATTGCTAAAGAGGTGATGCATGATCAAGGTGTCTGAAGAGTTATTTCTTATCTTGTTCATACATTATATTTAAAGTTTAATATAATACAAGTTTATAGTTACTCATGCCGTTAATTCTACTTACAATTGTCCGTTCACACAAGCTGTCAGATTATAGGACTCCCGTAAACCCACTGTTCATGTGAACACTTCCATGGATGATATTCTGTCTCTAACACATAATTATTCGGCACCGGGCTATCATGTAAATGCATTTTTTTAACTTCGGAAATCCTTTATGGATACCCTGACACCTCGGGGGAAGTAGCAGGGTTATGTGGAAGTCGCGGTAGAAGACCATATAGGTACCTACTAAAAACCGACGATGTAAATACCATCTTCCGCTTATATCGGGGCGCCAAGGATCGCTTTGGCATGCAACGCGACGAAATCATGTAAATACTCTAAGCATATAGTTTTTAATGTCCACTCAGCAACCATGGTCACGGGGGGACTGAGGTGTTAGACGTCCTGATGTCATAGTTAATAACTGGGTACCCTCATAGTTAGTCCGTAAAATAGTTTTATTTCAATGTATAGTATTCGCGTAAATATGAGAAAACAATATCCGATATTATGTTCGATTTTTAAACAAAAATTTTAAAACAACTATTATTTCCTGCCAGTACTTTGCAATTAGTCACAAATTATCTGAACATTATTTTACATGGTATCACAATATACCAGCGTCAATTTATCTTCCGTAAGACCTTTTTACAACCACAAAATTCATATTCACTCATTACCATAAAGTTTATGCCACAATCATATCGATAAAGGGCCTGACACACATTTAACTCAAGCTAACACCTCCCGTCTCATAATAAACCATTCGAAACTGTTATCTTCTTATGCAAAAATATAAGCTCGTGTCTCACTTTATGCAAATTGTATGTACCTACCTACCTTACGCGTGTACCTTAAATAACCATGAATTTGTGACCCGTGCCATCGCAGGGTAGTTTGTGAAAAGATTAACATAAACCGTACTTATATTATAGAGTTCCGTGATTTTCCGTATAGATAATTAGTTTTAAAAAATATATTTCATGAAATTGAGTTACTAGCTACTGTCTTAGCTAAAGCGCTGAATGGGCACATCTAAACAGAGCGCCAATGAACAGGGGCCCGATTTTGGCTTGATAGACATCAATCTCTATTCGAGATGTGTCGAAACAAAACGTCTAAATGGTCTATTTTTTCGTTTTTTTTTACATATCTTGAATAGAGATGATGTCTATCAAGCGAAAATCAGGCCTCTGGTCGTCTGTTTATGTCAGAATTTGGATCCACCAATGGCTCGGTATAATTGAACGCATTTATTTTATGATTTTTTTATATTTATAGAAAAAAAATAACAAATAATGTTGCGAGTGGTAGACTTGCCCAAAGACAACACATCAAAACCAATTAATAATCCTGAATTCAGGATGGTTTTCAAATCCCTGAACACTTTCATTCACATCTTTTCAGTCTCTACTATAAGAGCTATAACCAATTTCAAAAAATGAAATTAGTCGATTGCTAAATTTGTGTATATAAAATTTGATTATAATTAATGAAATTAACGATAAAATGTGCAGATTTTAATTTGATGTATGACGATGTTAAACACATTTGTAGTGTAAAATTTGATTATAGTTGGTCTGTTAACGAATTGAAATTTCCATAAATTTGGGAGCTGCATGTATTATTTATGGCTTCAAAGAAAATAAATCTTCACTTGAGTGTTCTTGGCAGACGGAACCCCAAAACTTCCGAATAGATAAGCGTAGATTTTGGACCGGGCGGTGTGTATGCAAATTCGCGCGTGGACTCTTCATATGCAAAGCGATGGCTCGCGTCGCCATTGTGTCCTTTCTCATGCTGATCTTCGGCTACCGGGACTCAACAATTTCGATTACTGTTGTCAAATAGACGTTATAACTTAGAAATAGGTGTCAATTTCACATGCAAAAAGTCTAAAACTCAAATGGTTAAAGAGGTGAAATTGGTAAAGGAGTTCGTTGCAAGAATTAATTAATAAAAAACTTAGATTTTTTTTACCATTACACGTTAGAAAAACCGTTATTTTCAGTTATAAAGGTAACGTAATAACAATAATAGTTTTTAATCGTACAAAACTGTCTCCGATCGATCGAATAGTACACAATATTCATATACTGTATCTATAATTTCAATAACCCTCGCTACCTGTGTCATCTCATCTACATATCAATGTTCGCGACACCAAAATTTCTTTTCTCTGTAAATTATGCAACGCCCGTGCTCGATATCATTACCGGAGTAAGAAATTCACTAAAATTGGATCGCCCTCTTGGTTGTCATACCCTTTGGTAATAGTAACGGTTTCTTTTCATAACGAACTTTTTTGTAATGCGATATTCCCGTTGTTTCCACTGAGGGTAACGATTGATCGGCTTTTGACGCTTTGACGATACTGTTACTTGCCTTAACGACATCACTAGAAATATATTTTATTATCAAACCATTTCTCATTTTCAATATATGCAAATTCGAATGATATTTTAAATCTCGAAGCCGTCAAGCTAATCTCCAGATGCAGTAATTCGTAACAATTATCTGATAAGTATCATCTTAACCCTTCTTCCCACACGAAATTCTCGTTCAATGATCATCTCGATACATCTCATCTATTATTGTGAGCTTCCTTCGGTACCCTTCGATGCGTCCACAATAACGCGCCTTAAATTTATGCATGTATCCAACAATGGTGGCATCGGCTGCATAATTTGATTACGGAGCCTTTGTCAGCCGACTGCAGGTATCAGATCGTAAAATTAAATTTAGACCTATCATTGGTTAATTTTCGGAGTCTCTTCGCGCAAGGGTCGCCTCCGTAGGTATCATTCGCAACAATAGTGCTCCATCGATTATTATTATTGCTCGCGCACCTTTCATGAAATCTCACCGATAACGGTCGCCGTATTGTCGCGAGCTACATACATACATAATAATATTTTGTACAACATTTGCATACATCAATAATTGATTGAAAAAATATTCAAATGGGCACTGTTTAGATTCACTCGATCGATCCGTTACGGCTCTCGTAATTTGCGATTACAATAGAAATTCGCGATTTTAAATAATGGTTTCGTGCATTACGGAATTTAATTTGCATCCACTGAAAATTGTTATTATCGGTGGTGATTTGAAGTTTGTTATTAAAATGGAGTTTTCGCTGCATTCTGTTCGCAGACAAAGAGCAGTCATTGTGGTGCATGGCACAAAACTGTACCCTCCTCAGTGAGGAGGACCTAATTGTTGGGACGTGTTCGTTGTGAAAACATTGCTTCAACACACGTCACCGTTTCCGGCCTCCGCTCGGACGTATAATTCTAAAAGGCTTTTGTTCTTACTTGTACAATGATGAGTAGATACGGCGGCGAGTTGATAGCTTCACATAAAAATTAAAACAACATTGAATCTTTATAATAATGCGTACAGTTAACGTCAAAACATTTCTGTGAGTTAATAAAAAGGCATTTGAAATAAACACTCATACATTTCAAGGTACTTATAAATATAAATGTTTATAAATTGAAGGCGCGTGTCTTGCGGTGTGCGTCGCCGCACATATCTAGATTATTTCCCACATACATTTACATAAGAATCGTACAATTTAATATTACTTTTGCGCTATTATCTTTTTCCAGGTACTAAGTGTTTTGCATACATTTAAATAGATCAGAAAGGACGCGTGCTGTCGCCTTTGCATAGGAGTGATCCGGAACTATGAGATATGAGCGTGTGTCTCATTGTCCGAAATGAGATCTGTTTAGCATACTTACGCGAATGACGGATACCAATGTCTTGTAAATGCGGTAGGGGTGATTCGCATTATAATTTGCATTACCGATTGTGTCAAATTCAAAATATAAGTTCTTAAGGTGTACCTAACCAAATTGTACATAAGTCTCTTCATGAGGTTTACTTTAATTTTAGTTTAAGTAGGTACAACGCTTCCTTCTACTAGCCGCTGTCATAGTTTCTACACTCTGTGGTCATTGCAATATCCTTTTTTTTGTTCAACAGTATTCAGACTAAATACAAATTTTGACCGCAATTAGTACTTAAGTAGATATTATATTTTTATCATAAGACTAACCCCCAAATTTCTTTCTATAGAGCAATCACCTACAATTGAATTTCACTGGACAAACATTTTACAAAAATACCGCCCATATAACTTTTTATTAATTTTAGGGTAGGTATAAACTTGATCAAAATCACACGTACACAATGTCTCACTACCTTCCAAAAATCTACGGTCATAGTATTAACCTTTTACCGCATATATCTCCATACCGACCTCATTATACAGCTGTTATACATCTTATATGACCACTTGCTCGCTCGCGCCAACATTGTCATTCACCCACAACCCGTGCCATATTGTACCTTACTGCATAAAATTAAGGAATACTTTGCATATTAGAAGACACCCTTGATTATTTGCATATCCAAAAAGGATGATTGTAGCCACCAGCTCGGGAAGAACCATAAGTGATTCACGCTTAAGAATAAGAGATTGTAATTCAGGTTATTTTTATGTAAATTCTAACGTGCGGTGTCTGATTTCAATACGATAGGAATTTTAGTGGCTTGTCATACAGCCTTTCTACGTCTCTATTTTGTATTATGGTTATAAAAATTCTATTTACAAGACACAGAGGTATGCCTTAATTTAATGTTATCGGCGACTCGTGTTGGGTGGTATACCTATCTACAAATAAATAAAATTGAAGTATCTGGTTTGTAGTTGTACTGAGGCAAACGTGCAGCCCGCTCGCATGGCGTTGCTACTCCTGAGAATGTATTACACACAATCCTTCACATTTATCATTTTGAAAAGAGCAACCATTGAGTTTCTTACCGGCTCTTCTCAGTGGAAGCAGCATTCCAAACCGGTGGTAGAATCTGACTATTTGTAAGTGCATTTTGGCCTTTATGTGTTTTTTTTTGTAATGCTAAAATAACAAGTTTTTACTAAGTACGCACGGTAATTATTTGCCTTAAATCTCCCTTGCATTGACAGAGAAAAAAACTTGTATCTACTATAGTAATTAGCTAGATGGCAATACATTCGAACCGAAATTTGGGCCACTGCAGTGCACCTCTACTACTCTTTCAGGGAACACAGGCTTGATCATGTAGATATATAGCGACGGCAGAAAGCGGAAACGTCGTATCTCGAAATATTCAATTTTACAACAGAGCCAAAAAACTCTGTCATGATTTTTAATAAATTTCAAAACGATATTGTTTTCCTATATTTACGCGAATACTATACATTTAAATAAAACGTCGGGAAAATAAAATTGTAAATAAACGCGATAAAATCCGTAAAATAGTTTTATTTCAATTTCAAAACGATTTCAAATGTACCGCTATTTCGTTCAATACTCGCTGGTATCGATATTATTCTACCTATTTAAAATTGGCAACACTATCGTGACACGTCGTGTCAAAGGAGGGGGAAAGTGCCGAAGGAGCGCCAGACAGTCAGTCGGATCGGCATTCGAAAACGAGCCGTTGAGGTGGAAGCTTCACCATTTATTAAGTACACTTACTATTACTTACTTACCTTATTAGTAGGTTAGGTACACCTAACCTACCTGTACTTGTAAATCTAAAAATAAGATATCTATGCAAATGGATGTTTAAATAAAATAAGTGAATATCTGCAGTTGTTTAAGTTCTTAAAAACTCTATCCAAAAATTTATAACACCTTCATAAAACTAGAAAACATTAAATGTTGTATCATTATTTTTTGTCGTAGGCAGATGAGACATGGACCATTCGAAGGGGCTTTTTTTAACAATTCTATATCTTTATAATAATATCGAGATACAATATTTCCGCCTTCTGCCGTCATTATAGGTATATTTTCTGAATGTGGACTCACCTGAGTCAAAATCTCCAACATGTATCTTATATCTACTTAGCCTCAATTCACGTATTAACGTGAATTGAGGCTGCAAATATCAGACTACTAAGTCTGATAATTGCAGGTCTCTTGAAAGCAGATGTGTACTGTCTGATCGATCTCTAAAGCCATAAATTCATTGTAACAATAGTCAACGATAACAATTCTAAAACATGTTTAATACAACTTAAATCCCTAATAACACGAGTGTCTGCCTCTTAATATGCTAATCAGTGGAAACTAATCTTTATTTTAATCAAAAACTGTCACTTCACACCGCGATTGTCATTTTACGACACCAAAGGGACGAGCAGCGATATTTTGATGTCCACTTTATGATGAACTCGGTAACTAACTGTGTTTGTATTATAGGACGGGTTTTATTAAATTGGATATTGTTTTGTAGCTTAGTAATTAGACACTTTTAGGCCTGTCACTGGGGCGAAAAAGCTCGCGCGCAAATTTTTTTGCCACACCAAAACGTATTGTATTGACATATAGAAACAGTTCAATCTTAAACGAAATGACTAACAGCGCGAGCGAATTTTTACACGTGGGGTGTAGCTTACCACAGTAATTTAATCTTTATGCTTGTTAACACAAAGTTCGTTTTAGTATTGGCTAAAAGTTTCACGCGCGAGTTTTGTGTCCTTAGTGTGCTTTATGACTGCTTTAGTTGTTTTATTTAAAATTATAATAATGATAGTATAATTGGTAGATTTAATCTGCATTTATGTTATATTTGAAATGTTAACAAAAGATCAATCAAACATTTTCCACGAATCTTACTGAAACAAGGAGTTATAAATCCTAACATGAGAATTTATTGTGTTAGGTATATTAGGTAACTACCAACCTACGTCTTATTTTAAAATAAATACTTAGATTCTTTTTGCACCGTTATTTCTTGCAAACTTCTCTTTTTTTTAATTCAATAGACAATGATATTTTTTCGTTTCATACGATTTATAGACAGTCTGTCTCGTCGTCGCGAGGTCTTAAATCACCGAATTATTTGGCCGCTGCAGTCGAATAGTTACCCCCGAGCGATATTTAGGCTGTATTTACGACACAAAGTTTCCCCACTGCAGTACTTTTTCATAGAACTTAATTAAATACCGGCATAAAACTTCGTGAGAAATGCAATCCACGAATTAACTACTCAGGACAGTAGGGTTGCCGAAAATATGGTGGAAATGTTTTTATTACGAGCTTTATATTAACTTGCAATGTATTTCCGGTTGGAATCTTACAACTGAATTTTAAATCAGTTATCTTTAACTGATTGAGCTGAAATTTGGTATACACGCTTATTTTGGATGACAATGCATGCTTAGCTATGTGACGTCATTCTAATTCCAATATGGCGGATCATCCAAGATGACGGAATATATATTTTTTCTGCACTACCACAGTATGGGTAACAAATGAAAGGGCTTGCCAAGGAGAACACGAAAACTAAGTGCAATTCAATAAAAGCTTGTTTTTAAAAAGCTTTTTTTAACATTATTTGGTATTTAGTCACGCACGATGGCAGAGTAATGTCAAGAAAATTCCATACAAACATTTTAGCTTAGAATAAAATAATTCTAAATTCAAACCAGGTTTTCTATCTAAACAAAAGAAAATCGAATCAATCTCAAAACATCAACATCCGCATTTATTTTCCCTTGCCTATCAACCTTTCCACTTTAAAAAAAAATCTCATACGTTACTCACAATGAGTTACTAATTTATATCAATGAGGGAGCTTCTCCTAATTTTGACAGTTTTACACGTTCAATTTTGTGCGTGACTTTGACGACTACGTACGTCAGATTGTCTATTTAAAGCATAGAGTATCTAGAGTACCTACCCATAATAACTCCACTCTTCGTATAGCTCTGCGGCATTGTTATCTCATGTACCTGTAGTACACGGCAACTATATGGGAAAACAAAGATGGTGGAGTCAGATAAACCAGAAATATTTACAGCAGCGCGGGCTCGAAATGCCATCTCGGTTATAATATCTCCATGATGTCAAGACGTATATGACTAGATAGGCTGAGGGATCAATTCACTCATATAGTTTTTTTACGACACCTTGGTACATTCAGGTATCTGTAATTTCGTAAGTATCATTGTGTATATCTAAATAACCTACGACAAACGAATTATAAATAATTCATAGACAAACCAGATATTACAACTTATTTTTATTACCTGTAAAACAGTCCTTGTACATGTTCAATAGATACAATACATGTGTTCTTTGACGCAACAACGCCATACAAATTAATCCTTTAACGAACTTAACAGACGAGTTGTAAGTGAAATGCAGACGGCGTGCAAGTGTAAATGAGCGAGGTCGCGGAAACCCTACCGGTTGCAGTAGGTATACATACGGCTTCTGTAATTAACTACTCTTTGTAATTAAATACAATATAATTGCTTAATGCAATCAGCCAGGGGGTGCTTCCACGCGAATTTATAGAACTATATCTAGAAGTAGTCGTGTATCTTTGTATACCATGAACGAAGGCTTGGTGTAGTGGATCGAGTGTAGACCGTTCGGCCCACTGCACTGGGTGGTAGCAAGTTCGATTCCATTTCAATGTGTTGTTGGGCGATACTTATTCATACTTCCCAACGGGACTATCTACATTAGTAATTTAATAACCTTAAATTATGTTTGTTAATTAAATAAGTACCTACTATTGATTAAATTAATACTTATAATTAATTACCTCACAAAGCGGTATTCAAATCAATTCAAATGAATTCCTCAATCCTGAAAAGTCAATCAAAGATCAATTTTAGATTTACGACAGCCATAAAATTTAGCCAACCGAAGAGCACCGATAAACTTGGCTATATGACACGACAAGCCATAATATGTAAATCACATCGACAAATCAATTACTTACATCGAAAACAGAATAGCTTGAATACTTCCAAAAACCATAAAATGAATCATTTTGTATAAAGGAGCATGTACTCCCGCCTACGCGGATTCGACAGCTGAAGTGTCCGGGCGTAGGTATTACTTTATTGTGAAAATTGTTGGATAGGTATGAATGACGTGGGTCGTCCGGCCGGACGCATCCGTCGCCGGACCAATGTCATTCATTACGACGATCGATAGGTGTAGGATGTCTGTTTTGATTGTTAATTATCTACCTACTATAAATTATACCGCCGGTTCAAAGGCCATTTTGGTAATTTTCCACGAAACCCAGCTCAAAGGACGGAGAAAATTTCACATATTCCAAAGATATATATATAACTCAATATTGACCAACATAGCCCTCTAGTCACTACGCCTTATACCCGTCAATGTGTAAATAAATACATCACCACGCCTGTATTCCCCGAATGTGTAGACAGTGGTACTCTGCAGTAAACCCACTCTTCGCCGATATCTTTTGATCGCAATGTAATAGGAAGCAAGCCTTTTTTTTTTTTTTTTTTTAACGTCGGAAAATCCTTTATGGATACCCTGCCACCTCGGGGGAAGTAACAGGGTTATGTGGGAGTCCAGGCAGAAGGCCGTATACCCACTAAAAACCGACGGTGTACCAACTTCCGCTTATATCGGGGCGCCACGGGATCGCTTTCGCATGCACCGCGAAATAGGAAGCAAGCCTGCTGCTATTATACCAGGCATATTGCCCCAGCTACGAAGTTTATTTAGGCCTAAGTCCTGCTTGGCCGGTAAGAAAAATTAATTTATGCTAAAAAAAAACCTGTATCTCTAGAATAGGTATTTGATCATCGCTTAACGATAGTCTGTAACATTTTTCTTTAGTTATGGTAAAATATACCTTATTGCCATGCTACGTATGCACCTTCTATTGCTCGAGGCCTACTCAGATCGGTTTTATTATCGTGTTGGGCCGGACCTTACGGTTTCGATAGTGCTGCGGTCCGGTACCGGACGCCGGAAGCTAGGTGGCCCAGAACTCGCACACAATATATCGATTGGGCAAAACATGTGCTTAGCAAGTCGCTGGGTTACGCTTTACGCCATCAGAATGATGTTTTACATAGTTAGAAGTAGTTCGAGCTTTGCGTTTATAATTATCTATTAAACCTGATGAGTCAAAGCATTAAAAAAATAGCTACGTAAAAAAAGAAATTACGTATAACTACTCGAAAAAGAACCGTCCCTCAGGAAGTAAGTAGCACATAGTGCATCACATTGGCACAGAACTAGTTAGGTTGGCTAGAACTTGAAGACTTCATGCAGGTAATATCCAGTACCAGTAATAGTACAAGATAAAAATGAGAATCACGCATAAAATTCCAAAATTACTGTGGATTGGTACATTCACCCCTTGTTTCCAAGGTGTGTTACCAATTGAGCTGCCACTGCTTATTCAATTAATTATCCAAATTTCTTATGACATTTAGAATTTAAAAAAATTAAAAAAAAAACATAAAAACAATAATTATCGTGTTGTTAAAATTAGTTTTACGACCTTATTAAACCTTGTCCGTGTTGCGTCCAAGTTCCATATATTCGCTTGAATCGCTAATATACTATTTCAGCGTAAATCGTTATAAATTTAAGAAATTATAGAACTAAATTAATATCAGCATAATTAATGCACGGATACTTTTAATAATCATAACCTACATACGTTTAATAGTGTAATTATGTCATTTATTATGCTACCTATGATTGCACTGTAAACTGAATTTAAGTTTTACCTGAAACGAATACCCTATTGAATAATCAAGTAGAAGTACTGATTATGACTTCCTATAAATATGTAGGACAAGGATATAACACGGTCCTGAAACGATAAAACTAATTATTTTTTACCGACTTAAAAAAGGAGGAGGTTCTCAATTCGATGGGTATTAATTTAATTAAAATTATTACTCAATTTTTTGGCTGTAATATTTACTTTTTTAGGGTTGTTATAAGGTGATATTAATTGCATATTTTCAACGATTATTGACACTAAAAAGCATGAACAAAAATTAACAAAAAACCAAAACCGACTTCAAAAACCTAGGTGCACTAAAAAGCAAAAGATAATCTAATAATTCATTACATTTGAAGTCGGTGCCAATTCATGTGTGCATTTGCCTAGTCTGGTGTAGATTATAATCTAATCTGATTAGCTTTTTAGTGCACCTAGGTTTTTGAAGTCGGTTTTTGTTAAAAAAATATTTATAGTTAGCATATGATTAAGGGAGTTCACAGTCCGCCCACAAAATAACTTGAGATTAACTCAACTGAAAGTAAAATATTGAACGATTTAATAGTGCCAAAATTATTTATGCATCGTCAACTATTTTTACTTAAATGTAGAAGTGTACCTTATCTCCCATGATTTAGAGATCGCATTTCGATATGAGTTGGGTCGGTTACAAATCGCTACAACAAAACTCCTTTAGGTTATACCATGTGACTGGCATGTGCAAAAGAAAAATGTCAGAAAAAAAAAAACATTTTATTATCTGTTGTCCTATATTAAAAGTATTTAAAATAATGTGTTCTATTAATAGTGACCGGTACAAGTTAAGGGCGTCGTCACAGGTGGGGTGCGTTATCGCCTCGATCAACTGACCACTTCACGCGCATTTTTGACACTCAAATCGAGTCCGGCCCTTACAATAATGACATTTTTCCACTGATATTCTAAAGATAAAAATAAACACATGTTTTACGTGTAATAGTTTTTTTATGTGTGAATCGGAATGTCTGTTTGACACAATTTTTGATGGATCTATTGAAATAAGTCACAATTAATGCGAACATGTTTGTTTAGCATCGTGTAGTCGTATATCTAAGTTTTTTAGGCATTTTTTGTTTGATAAGTTTTTTAAACAAGCATGCTTCTTTAATTGATTGGCAAAATGCCAGTAAGATTTATGCATGAACTACTCGTGTACTTAAATATTAACAAAAACTTTAGTTTAGTACTCTAGTTTGTTTAGTTTTAAAAATCATTAGATTTAAACCAAAAATATATTAGTTCTTAAAATAAAAATCTATAGTTTTGTACTTGAATTTAGTTAGTTGCATTGTTTATTTGTTGCATTATTCGACTATTTAATGGTTGATATTTTTTCTATCGTCGTGTTCGAATCACCGTAGGCAAAAAATACATTGGTCTTTTCGAACCATGGTGCGAAAGAGCCCATTCTAAAAAAACGTTGCAGCCATTTAACGCATGGAGCAAAATCCTTAGCTAAAACGCCGCAGTACACATAAAAGCACTTTCTAACTATCAACAATGGTTTTTTTAGGGTTCCGTACCCAAAGGATAAAACGGGAACCCTATTACTAAGACTTCGCTGTCCGTCCGTCCGTCCGTCCATCCGTCCGTCTGTCACCAGGCTGTATCTCATGAACCGTGATAGTTAGAGAGTTGAAATTTTCACAGATGATGTATTTTTGTTGCCGCTATAACAACAAATACTAAAAAACAGAATCAAATAAATATTTAAGGGGGCTCCCATACAACAAACGTGATTTTGCCGTTTTTATAGATAATGGTACGGAATCCTTCGTGCGCGTGTCCGACTCGCACTTGGCCGGTTTTTATAAGCGCATTGCTGGCACATGGCAAAAAAGAATCACTACATATCCCCACAACTTACGCAGTATTTAAGGTGTCTTTACCCGCGTTGTATTATAGAAGATCATAAACCATCCGCGACAATACAGCGCTCGCAATTAAACGAAGCGTCTCTATACGACATGCTAATGTCTTATTTATGGGTTAGTACGTGTGTAACATACAGTTTTCACATGCTTATAGCCAGACCGCTACCTGAACATCAACGGATTTATGACTAAGTTATTGGATGTAAAGTTCAGTACCTACGTATATAAGTATTGTTGTAAAGATTTATAAAACAGCTGTTGAATGAATGAAATAAATGTAGAGAAGTAGTTGAAAAATTAAAACAAAAGCTTACGATTTAAATAGAGAACGTCTTCCGTGGTTAGAGCTTACGTACGTTAAGTACGTTTATCAATAATTAATTAATTAATTGTAAAAAATATTTTTTGGTATATTTTTAACAAACAGTTTTATGTTTCCTGTGTAAATTGAATAAAGCGTTACATAAATTTTAAAGTACATCATTTGAATAAATAATTTTATTTACCAATACATGTCTGTATATGTTGTGCACCAAACCGACAAAGTAATAGTGCTAATTATGTTGGTGCACAATCTAAACTCAACTAAAACTAAATATCTAACTAAATATTTCTGAGCTTAATGTATGCATATTTTTAGAGCTGTCGAATTAAGTTAATTCGTATATTTAGTACTAGCTGTGCCCGCGGTTTCACCTGCGCTAATAGTTACTTTGGCGTAGAGTGATGTTATAAAGTCTATGATTATAAGTCTATAATACCCGATTCATGTTCGGGAATATTCCCGTTTTTGCCACATTATTCGTTGCTGCTCCGCTCCTATTGGTCGTAGCGTGATGATATATAGCTTATAACCTTCCTCGATAAATGAACTATTTAACACAAAAATAATTATTCAATTTGGACCAGTAGTTTCTGAGATTAGCGCGGTCAACCAAACAAACAAACAAACAAACTCTTTAGCTTTATAATATTAAAAGTATAGATGGGAAAAAATCTAGTCGCTATAATTTTGTTTAAATTTTTAGGGTTCCGTACCCAAATGGTAAAACAGGAACCCTATTACTGAGACTTCGCTGTCCGCCCGTCCGTCCGTCTGTCACCAGGCTGTATCTCATGAACCGTGATAGTTAGAGAGTTGAAATTTCAACAGATGATGTATTTCTGTTGCCGCTATAACAACAAATACTAAAAAATATAATAAAATACTTATTTAAGGGGGCTCCCATACTTACAAACGTGATTTTTTTGCCGTTTTTATAGATAATGGTACGCAACCCTTCGTGCGCGAGTCCGACTCGCACTTGGCCGGTTTTTATATCATGTCAGTAATGCAATCGAAACCGTTCGATTATTAAAATAAATCGATTTCGAATCGGTGTTCTGTCAATTATCAACCCTGTACGTAACGGAGGTGATTTTTTTACGGTTTCCACTCGAGTAGTTTGTGCCGTGCGATTTTAATATGCTTTCAGATAGTCGTTTAGCACGTACATTGACGCACATTTTTTACGGGATCGTATAACATGATAGAAATGGTTATTTTATGGTGCACACCTCGATTCGGGGTTAGATTCCACTGTCATAACATTTTGAATTCTCTATACGTCATCTTGCGAGCGTTAAATGATAAGAACTGTGGTTATCATGTTGCGCTCGTAAACTGCGATATCGTCTTTATGGTATTTTTGTTTATATATTTGTATTGTTGATGGAATATTAAGCATTTTGGGGTTTCATCTAACAATTTTTTTTAGTAACATGTAATTATTTTGTTGTACTATCCACTTTGTCTTTTTCGTTGTCTTTGTCTGGTAAGACAATAATTGAGTTATCTGCTTGCTATGTTGATAATTTTTTTATCCTATTTTAATCTTAGAAAAGAAAGATATAATAGAATCCATTGTTTATAAAAATAACCTAATGTATAATATTATTGAATGTGAAATGACAGCAATGCATTTAGTTTAGTATAGTTTAGTCTGACGTTAACAAAATTAGAACTAAATACTTACTCACAGTGTGTTCGCGATAGTACTCATCGTGTCAAATACCAATTTGTCACTACTCAAGTACAAAACAAATACCATTAATATTTCTTTACAAATAACTTTATGAAAGTATTTGCTGAGAAGTTAACCAAATTGTAATTTTTCAAACACTTTTTTTGAACTCTATATACTTTCAACCCTAATGCAAGATATATACAAAGTTAAAGGGGTTTATACATGTATTGTGCGTTAAATTCGACGTAGGGTTACAAAAATAATATAAATATATCACTTTACAATGTGAAAGCAAAGTTTGTACCTCATTGTGGTACCAATCAATGGTAACACAGTTCCCGTGTTGTGTTTCTCAAAGTAATACTGTAAATAAAGTTTTATAAAAAATACGTTTAAAATAGTTAAGTACTATGAAGGCAAATGAATTTCTAAAAAAATATTATATATTTTTTCTTGACATTTCATTGGAAGCTATATATATATAGCTATATATATACATATATTAATATGTTCTGTATGTTTTTTTCATATTACGGAAACACTACGTTGCTGTGGCCATACAATTAAAAATAAACTTTAGAATTAATAAACGTAGATATTATTTACAAACATCATTTTTTTATTTATGGACATACATCTAAACTTTGAGAATCACTTCCCATTAAAGAAATACGTTACCGATCACCAACTAATCCTAACGAAGTCTTCACGCTTACCGAACACGGCTCAAAACAATTTCGGGCTTATTAAAATCATCCCCAGGTAGACATCAGCTGATGTGACTTATCCGTTATGGGCACTTGTGCGGGGTACCTTCGAGCCCTTACGGTATGCCTCAATCAATATTTGGAGTGCATCTTAAACTTTTTTTATTCGATATTTAAACATTCATGATTTAAACGCGCCATTGGATCTTTCGTCTCGCATTAGGGTGATTGAGTGAAATGCAAAAATGTTGAGATGCGATGATTTTATTATTGAATATAAATATGGAATCTCACACAATGTTTTTAATCTATTTTCAAATAAATGTTTCTGCGGTCAAAATAATGACGTCACAAAAAATACCGTTTAAAATAATGAGCCGCGTGAAAGTTCCTTAAACATCCGTGAAAGTTTAAAACTAAAAAAAAAATCTAAGGGTGCGACACACATAGTCGATAATTAAGGCGTATTCACACCGCGATCGGAAACTATAAATAATAGAAGTCCGGATCGCAGCGGATCCCTTTTGTTCGCAATTATTATAAGTTTCTTGCGCCGAACCCTTTCCGATCGATCGGATTGGTTTAATAACATGCTTCGATATTTTCACCTCCTGTCACACAGGTGTGTCCCATGAGAAATTATGTTTAATTTAATATTAAATGCAGCTGAACTTGAATTATTTACTTAAGAACTATTGCAACTACTTAATGCATATCCATAAGAATCAACGACGGTATTTTATAATTTCCGTTAGATTTTAGTCATCATCACGCCTGTATTCCCCGAAGGGGTAGGCAGAGGTGAACTGTAGTGCGCATACACTTCGCCGATGTATTTTGGTCCCAATGTAATAGCCTATTGCCATTATACCGGGCACATTCCCCCTCAAGGGAGATTTGGGCCATAGTCCACCACGCTGGCCCAGTGCGGGTTGGTGAACTTCACACGATATAGAAAGCTATAGACGTGCAGGTTTCCTCACGATGTTTACCTTCACCGTTCACCAAGTGGTAATCATTGTTGAAAATGACTTTCGCACATGAAAATTATCTCAGAGGTGCGGGCCTGGGATTTGAACTTGCACCCCTTACGTTCAAGGCGGGGGTTTTGGCCCCCGAGACTACCACTAGCAGATTTTAGTATAATCAATATTATACGTAACACAAGAAATAGGTAGTTTTATGTTCGTATTGCACAATATGTCTCGCATCAATAGTTTTTTATCACAGTTTAACCTACATACATTATTTTTCTTAACAATACTAAAAATCCTCTGTTTCTAACGGTTCACGTCGAACTCCAAAAGTTATTTTTTAAATGTGTATCGAACACAATGGAAAAAATAATCGAGCTTAAAATCTGCTCGCAAAAAAACTGTTACAATTAGACAGTTTTTGTTCCTTTGCGTTTTGATTTAAAAAAAAACTCTTTTAAGTGACAAAAATAGGAAGTACAATGACACGTCAGGTTAGGGTTGACGGGCTTTCTTGCACCCTTCGAAGTGTTGGGTGTCACTGTACATCGCAATTTCTGACGAAGGCCTTTGTATTTTTTTTTATAAGTATCGTCTTGCATAAATTAAAGATACGTATTTAGAGCGGAACATGAATATTCCCATGTGTATTATATATTTTTTCGATCATCCCGACGCTTTGTGCGATTGATCCGTGTGTCATTGCGATTTTAATTAAAGAACAACATTATATGACGTTTTGTGTCAGATGCAAGATCAAGGGCAGGGAAACGTGGGATATAATTAAATGCAAGATGAAAGCATTTTATTCTAAAATAAAATGAAAAAGTGTAATTAAAATAACTATATTTTTGTGATCTATGCTTAGATTCGATTTCTTTGTATATATGCCAATATAAGCTAAGAAATATATCGTATGTACCAGGAATGCAGCGATATTTATTGCCTTCTGTATTCTAAGACCAAGTAGACAAATTTACGACGTCCCGTTCATAATAAATTATTTTCCATAGTGACATTTTAAATACATTTTTATAAGCGAGCCCAATGTACTTGTACAATCGTCATCACAAGTATTTCCAAATGTACGGAGTATTCGAGCAATTCTCACTTTTATGACTATGATGCATTGGGCATAAAATTGTATGAACATCATTGTCATTTTTTTACATCGTTCGTAGAGTTTAGAGGTGAAATTTATAAGTAATTTGCGAATAAATCTTCTGATGTTAGGGGAGTTTTTTATGCTCTACCATCTTCCTTGAAATGTAAGTAGACTATTAACGTCGTGTACCGATAATTGTCACACATATTTTAAAAATATCTCCTTGAATGGGTATAAACGATCTTTGTTGGGAATCCGTGATATACCCATTTTTTTTAAATATAGAACATTTTTTCCATAGAATGTAACTTTTGTGGGAATATTTTTAATAACTTTTTTTGTTTCTTTTGTTACAGAAGGTGAGTGGTTTGTTACAAAATGGAGATTGACAAGTTAATGAAGGGATATGATCAACATGTTGTAAGTATCTATATGTAATACATAGGTACACAAAATAAAACACATGAAATACAGGCACTGCCTTCACTCACGGATTGATAAAAGTGAACTATAGTTGGCAGATGGACCATCACAGTGCATGGATAGCAGTGGTAGCCGAGTGGTCGAACGCACGCTTTGCAATCAAAGTGCGCAGGTTCTATCCCCGGCTCGCACCTCTGGGTTCTGGTTCTGCTAAGAAACGGTGACGGAAAACATCGTGAGGAAACCTGTGTGCTCGGTATAATGGCAATAGGCTCGCCCCCTATTACATTGGGACCAAAATACATCGGCGAAGTGTGGGCGCACTGCAGTGCACCTCTGCCTACCCCTTCGGGGAATACAGGCGTGATGATGTATGTATTATTATTATGGACCATCACTATAAAAGTAACAGACAATGATCATACATGTTGATCCAAATTGTGTACAATGCGTATACGCAGGAAACTGCATTGTTTTACACCAACGATAAATTGTTCTGTTTGAAATTGGTCAAGTGTGATCTGTGTGAACTAGAAAAAAATATATTTCTGATTACTGCGCCATGCGGTAATCAGAAACCAAATTTTAATTAATTTAGATAACTTAAACAATAATACTAAACGTAAAAAAAAATCGTAATGCATTTTTGTATGCACAAAAAAAATCTAAAACGTTACCTACTTTTAAAAAAATTACCTGTTATAGATATGTTTTCTTTTGTCATACGCGTTGTTGATGGCAAATTAAATTAATTTAAATAAACCCGTTCATTAAGGGTTTTCTTTTAAGCCTTATTGAACCCCAATAAAGGTCGGTGTATATCGGCGATCGGCCGTGTCGGACGCATCCGCATTTTGTGTGACACTCAAAACAATGCGATAACCGCTGTACGGTGATATCCGGTTCAATGGACTTAACGTGTCATGAGCACCTTGCTTTTCTTTCATATCGTATTAGTAATCAAAAGTCGCTCCAAATGGTTCGTGTAATATTACACACGGTGGCAGCAGCTGACTGCAGAGTCAGCTTTACTTGGCTGGACGTACTGCCGTGCGCCTAGATATTATGGATTTAAACTGAGTACATAGATTACTCTGTACATTTATTTAAAATAATTTGTTTTCTTTAGTCATCAAGATACGTAGTTAAATTTTTTTTTGTTAACTGAACTTCAGTGCAGTAATTCATAGTAGGAAAATATTAGGTTAGTATCGAGTGCAATAACTTTTTCTAGTTTTTGTTGAATATAATTTTATAACGCTCATATATTTTACTAACTGTGTCCGCGGTTTCACCCGCGTTTATTGTTACTGTGTCGTAGCGTGATGTTATCAACTCTATAACCTTCCTCAATAAATAGGCTATACAGTGCCAAAAGATTTTTTGAATTCTGACTGGCAGTTCAACCAAACAAACAAACTCTTCAGCTTTATTATTAGTATCTATAGATTTCGAGTTTCACTATTGAGTACCTAGTTTAATTTACCATATTCACTGCAAAAGACTGTATTACTGATATGAAGTATCGTACTTTTATAAGTAACGTGTAGCTGTAACGTAGACGGATTTACCTAGTATCTGATACTAGGTGTATAGATACTAGGTAATTCCTTACCTAGTATTTATAGAGATACTAGGTAAATCTGTCCTCGTTACAGATAATATAATCACTAAATATTACAGTTAACCGGTACACGGAAATTCGCAATCAAATTAGACGTAATTTCATATGAAACAAGGCCGCTATTAGAGTAACGAGCGGCAACGGGCGCGAGAAGCGATGCGGAAAACTTAACGCGCCGCCCCGCCTCACTTCGCGAAATCGTCTACGCAATCACGACAATGCGTAATGGCGATCGTTAGTCGCTGCAACATCCAGTTTGTACACGGTAATTGACATTATTTTCCAATTTCACCGCGTTTGTTTTTTTTTTCGTCCCCTGCGCGTAATGAAATCGCGTTCAGTCGTGCTCAGTCGCTCGAGAACCGTGGCTGCTTGTAAAATTTAACGCAATAACGTTTATTTACCTACTTTACTGTTCTCGTCATATTCACATCCAATTTAACACATGAATGTGTGCTCATTCGAGTAGGTATCTATCGATAATGCTGTGGATGGGATTACAAGTTAAGTAATATGGTTTGTCAAACCGATAAAAGTCGATATTTTTATAGAAAAACAAATCACTCGAGTTACTTACTTATTACTTTGACAAGTGTCGGTGTACGGCAGTACACCTCTGTCTATCCTTGCGGGGAATACAGACGTGATGATGGCGATGTGGCAAAGAGAAGTTAGTTACAACACAAAGCAATTGGTATTTATAATATTGCTGAATACAATTTACATTTTGACTAAGCTAGGTATTCCTACTAATGTTAATTTATTCATAGTTTTAAAAGTTCACAAACCCACCTATAATTTCTAGGTATGATCTATTGTAAGTTAAGCAGCGTTCATATTTATTTGACATTACACGAACCCAAAATCGATTTTTTATTAGGATTAAGCACTACGACATCATAATCACACAGTAGCACTGCATTATCATTTCCCAAAATCAGTTTACGGTGGCTTTGTACAGCGTTTTTTGGAACAAAATTACTTTAAGAGTCCATCGTAAACGGATTTTAATATTCCATAAATGTATGATTTACAACTCTATATTAAGTACCAGGACAGCATAAGCACGCAGTAGATAGAGAATCCTCATATCCCAAACGCAATCTATCACCTAGTCGAAACGAAAGCGGCAGTTAGCTCTCTCTACATATAATTTAAAGCCATTAAAGACATCTGCAGACCCCAGCAATGAGCTCCGCTTACTTGGGATGCGTAACGTCCCTCTGGTGCCCTTTTTTGTGTTTCTACGTACGTGCGGGGGTGACTTTTTCCAACGAAGGGGTGAACGCGTGGGGTGGTAGGTACACTCATGTTTATGACTCCAATGTTCTTGACGCATATACCTCGTTTTATGAAAAACTCTGTCCCGAATTGCCGTTTTTGAAGTCATTATCGTGTTTCGGTATGCGTAAAAGGGTGATATTTCGAATGTGTAGGACGTAGATGCCAGTTGAATTAGCATTTTATGTGTCTCCACGTATTTCTTTCGAATGTAAGTATCGAAGGAAAGCAGTTTAATCAGTTTGAGATTAGTTAAGCAGTTAGTTTCGTCACGTGATTGCTTTAAGTACGTTTGACATGCGTTAATATATGTCCGGAGCACAATAAAAATTCTTTACGTGTAACCTAAATTAATCTGCTTAATCTTAATAGCCAATCTGTTTTATGCGTCGGATTAGAGGGAATGAGTGCGTTTAAAATGTATCAGAATAGATTTTGAAATTAGTTATTCCCTTATATGTAGTAATAATAATATTTAGATTAGTGCCTACACATTATTATGTCAAACAAAGTTGGTTAAGTTCCCACAGATGTTTTATAGCAGTGGCTGAGGTCCCAAAATTGGTTTTGCCTAATAACTATGGGCTTCGTGCTCGTTATTGTTTTTATTTGTAATTTGCTACTTTTCCCTATTCGCAAATTAAATCAATTGTTAAGAAAATGATAGTAACATATCACTAGAAATGTTGCACAAGTACAGACCCACTCTCAATGAGAGTGGACCCTCTCTCAGCGGAGTGCTTTACTTTCTGTTTTAAAAATTTACTGAAATAAGTCGTTTAATTTATTTTTTATTTAGCTTATTTTCAAACAATACCCGTATGTGTAATTGGTCTACGCCATTCTTAATGAGTAACCAGTAACAGTAAAAATAGGAAAGAATAAAGAAAGAAAACTATTTGCGACTAAGCAACCGTCAAATCGAAAACATTCGGCGTGTTTAATCACAGCGTACCCTGATTAAGGCGACCCTCGTGGCCATAAAAACATTATCGACGCGTCCCTCCGAAGTAAAAAAACATAAAGAACAAATACAAATGGCACGGCCTCACTGGGCCCACGCTGGTGCATCAGATATTGGCACTTAGGAGCATCCACGGCCATGCGTCTTCCCCTGATTAGATCGCGCAAGTCACAACGATCGGTGTTATTGTCTTTCAATTGTACAACCGTTATATCCACGCGTTTTAAATTATTATGAGTCGTTTCCCATTATCTTTATTATATAAATATATATGCTTGATTAAGTTTTATTGTTCATCTGGCTAGCTCAAAGAAAAATCTTGCTAAGCGCAAAGTGTTATAAAAAGTCCTAACTCTATGGGGATAGGCGTAAGAAGTCCATTTTAATATATTCAGATTCCTATACCTATTCAATAAATGCCCCGTTTTGTTAATGAACCGATAAGTTTTGCACTTGACATGAGGTAAAACGGTTTCTATATAAAATGCGAGTAACACTCTCAATGTTCGTTTCTAAAAAATCGAATCGTTGGTCTTGCCAATAACGATGAGTATTAAACAGTATGTAGTACATAAAAAAATAATTTTCTTTCCTCAACGATCCACAAAGACCGTCCAAAACAAAAATAGCCTTGAGGGTGGAATCTGAAAGCATTGAGAAAAACATTCGTGTACCGCACTGGCGATATGCTTAATGCACCCCCACAGAAATTATCGATTAGAAGCTTTTTTATGCAAGAGGGAGTACGCAGGGGAACAAGCCCTGGGGCGAGCGGTTGAAACAAAAAAATGCGAGTGAAGAGTGAAAATAAAAAAGTTTAAACAAGTACGAATGCATCGGTAGCCCTCAAGACGTGGAAAAATCAATAGCTGATGCCGGCCGATGCAAATCCTTGCATCCCGATTTGAATTTCAATGCGGACGTGAATTTGAGGGAATGCTTTCTTTTTATGTTCTACTTAATTCGATTTCTCTAGATTTGAAAGTAGGTAGGAACAAGAATTAAATTTTAACTTGAATATTATATAATCCAGCCCTGTACAGGTCTAAATTAATAATTTTATATTTAACACAACTTACTTCACTGGCACCTCGTGGTACTTATCCTATCCTACTCTTACTAATATTATTAATGTGAAAGTTTGTGAGGAAAGATGAATGTTTGTTACTCATTATTAAATATAAACATTATACCCTTTACTGCAAGGTATAAATTCAAGTGAATTGGATCCTTTTTTAATTATCTATATCCACTTCTAGAACCACTACCATGTCTCGCAATTGTATTTTAATACACATTTGTATTAACATCAACTGTCATAAAACCAATGTGATATAACAACTATAACCAAGACTTACTTTTCCAAGTTTATTAGCGTTTGTAAATCAAAAACAAGTTTACCAGTACAATTAAAAATAAAAATTAAGAAAAGCATCAACAAATACATGTCTTACCTAATACGTTAAGCGGTTCTGCCGCAAATGTGCCAATCAATCAACAGAAGTAGATAAGTACAAGAAAGACTGCGTCTCACATCCATCGCGCTCGGCCCAATTAAACCACCCCGGGCCTCAGATGTGCACTCTTCTTGATCGTTCGAGCGTCATCTTTAAATTTCCGTCGTTAAGATTTAATTTTTATCAACGTTCCCCCTCGGCCGGGAACGGAGAGGCAACCTGTCGCGCCAAATATTTTCCTCCGTAGTTTTTTCCCTCCTTCGACGCCACTTACCCGCCTCCCCTCTGTACGAATTTTTTTATCATTAAAACCCGGAGTGGGGTCGCCGAACCCGGCGTTGCCAACTCGCGCTGTCATAACAATACAAAATCATACGGAACCCACGAAATTTGCAACAACGCGCTTTTTTTTCATTATGATTTTTTAAGGCTTCTTAAATGATTAAGTAGACTTAGGCGACTTGAATATTTTACGAGGTTTTAATGGTTGAGATATCTTTTAAATTTCTTTGTTTCCGTGTTAGATTTAGTCATTTTTTATCAATAAATGACATTGAACACTTATGCGGATAGAACGTGGCCATAACAAACCCAGGATAGGAACACGTGAAGACGGGAGACGGAGGCTATAAAAAAAATTGAACCCTCTTATGCGTCTTTTTAATTCTACCTTTCATCATACTATTACTTACAAATTACTACCTCGAATCAATTGTTAATTCTAATTAACTAATTAATTAATCCACCGTACGCCGGCCGAGCATTACGTGTGGCGGCTTAACGCCGTCTTTAGACCAATAAAAGCCGGGGCAGATGACACATTTCACTCGGCCTCACCGTCCTCCGTAATTAACGTCTTAGACACGCTGTGGCGAGCGAATTTACTTGACTGTTTTTATAAAAAAACGCACATTATGTATATACATAAAGTACATAAAGATGGCACTCTGTTGATATAGCGTAGTATCAAGTAGCTTACGTGACTATATTCGCTCGCGACTTCCCGTCGAAAAAAAGGAGCTTCTTCTATAACTACGCCAAACAACGCATACATGATGCGTTGTTTGGCGTATTTGGCGCACAAGCTTTGCTTAGTTTGGGATCGTAAGATGACATACGATCCCAAACGATAACTACGCCAAACAACGCATACATGATGCGTTGTTTGGCGTATTTGGCGCACAAGCTTTGCTTAGTTTGGGATCGTAAGATGACATACGATCCCAAACGATAACTACGCCAAACAACGCATACATGATGCGTTGTTTGGCGTATTTGGCGTACAAGTTTTGCTTAGTTTGGGATCGTAAGATGACATACGATCCCAAACGATAACTACGCCAAACAACGCATACGTGAGTATGCGTTGTTTGGCGTATTTGGCGTACAAGCTTTGCTTAGTTTGGGATCGTAAGATAACATACGATCCCAAACGATAACTACGCCAAACAACTCATACTCATGTATTTTGCCTAAAAGCTTTGCTTAGTTTGGGATCGTAAGATGACATACGATCTCAAACGATAACTACGCCAAACAACTCATACTCATGTATTTGGCGTACGAGCTTTGCTTAGTTTGGGGTCGTAAGATGACATACGATCCCAAACTAAGCGAAGCTTGTACTATGGGTACCATACAATGGACTGGAGGTGATCCCAGTTACAACCTAACCAAGGCCAATTTCCAAATTTATCACTTGTGGGAGTCGTACCCGCAACCACCCAGTACAGTGCTGCCAACTCTTAAACCACTGGACCAAGCTGTCGTCATATTGATCGTCGTCTCGTGCGGCGTGTTTGCAAAAAATTCGTCGCGTTTTAACGCGACTACTTGCGCAGGGTTTAGATCGGCCCGTTAATTACCGGTACATTGACACGTCTTAACACTATTAACGTCTGAATTTCTTTATCCTAATTTACTATTCTATTATGTTAATGTCTGCTAATAGATAAGTGTATAATTTTCAACCATGATTACCAATTGTTGAACGGTGAAGGCAAACAGCGTGAGGAAACCTGCACTTCTATAAAATACACAGTCTATAATAAACAGACAGTGTGTCCGGTATAATGACAATAGGCTCGCCTTAACATTGAGTCAAATATACTTTGGTGAAATGTGGGTACACTGCAGTCCCCCTCTGCCTATCCCTTCCAGGAATACGGGCGAGATGATGTATTAGCGCGATCTCCTCATGGGCATAATACATAAGCGAAGTAGTATCATTTTTAAAGTCGTTTTTAGTTAGGTCGTAATTTGGTGCTAATTGACTACCACTTGAAGTTCGATCGATTCGTAGTTAATTTAATCAGTCCAACAATTAACCAAACGCTTAATTACTTAATTATTTATCGATTTATCGGCCATCGCCTTTCCAATAAACCTCATAATTAAACTGGGTGCGTGTTAATTACCTCCTCGCTAACACGCCTACCACGATTCATTTCCTTTGACAGACACGACTTGCTTTGGTCGCTTCGATGACTTGTATCGATAATATAACATAACATCAACTTGAACAAAATTTTAATTTTCAACAATGATTACCACTTGTTGAACGGTGAAGGAAAACATCGTGATAAAACCTGCACGTCTATAAAAAGGCATATGAAGTTCACCAACCCGCACTGGGCGAGCGTGGTGGACTAAAGCCAGAAACTACCTACTATCGCGGGGGAATGTGCCCGGTATAATGGCAATAGGCTCGCATTAGGTACATTGGAAACTAAATGTATATCCACTGGCGCTTAATTCTCAACGATTACAAATCAAAATCTTTTTTTTTTATTCGTGTAGGCCAAAAAGCACTTACAAATAGTCAGATTCTACCACCGGTGCGGAATGCTGCTTCCACTGAGAAGAGCCGGTAAGAAACTTAATGGTTACTCTTTTAAAAATGATAATTGCGAGTAATACATTCTCAGGAGCAACAACGCCATGAGAGCAGGAAGCACCAATACCAGAGAAGAATTATACTCACGCAGTCTAATATTAGATAAAAAAATTGGCATTACGCTTAGGAAGCTAGTATAAGGTGCGCCTACTCCCACTTACAGTATAAGGATTATTCACAATCACAAGTGGCTATAGAAATAATTGCTTTGGTGTGATGCCTTCAACGCTAGATGGGAGAGTAGGTAGATGATAAGTTTCTAAAAGGAAAATGGAAAATGGTTGGACCATACAGATTCCCGCAATAAGTAACGTAACTGGATTAGTCGCTAATGTTTGTCTAAATTAGTTGTAGTTTGTATCAATCAATATAATGTAATGAGACTGTTCGATGTTCTTAGTTACCCGGCTAATAAGTATCGACAAAGAAAATATCCAAGTTCAATCAAGTTTTTACATGCCACCAGTGAAACGATGGAACAAACAGAATTAACTTAAGTGAGGTTGAAAAGTTGTGGTAACAGAACTCTTATAATCTTATTACAGCGCAGACGTACCGGCTAATCCACCTCCCATCAGCTAATTAATCCCACCAAGTTTATTTTCTCAAAAACTTTTCCGGAAGTAATTTCACGCCAGAGCATTAGTGGGGGCGAACTTCACACTTAGCTCTCACAGTAAACACTCATGACGTTTCCTAATTAACGGACGCAATTAGTGGTCGGGCACGATGGACCGGGGGGAGGGGTGTTAAGTGGCTCCGAGCGGAAAAAGTTTGGAGAAAATTCGAGAGCTTGGGAGAAAACGTGCGCCCAGCAGCTTAGGTTCAGTATCTTTTGGACTGTTTGCCGTGTGACCTTGGAAAACTATTGGACCATAATGATAGTTATTAACAGTTTTATGAATTTGTTTCCATATATTTGGATAGCTTTATGACACTATTGGAATAACTGACGAATTGGGCGGCATTTTAATAATTTATGGTATTCTCAAAACTTTTTAAATCGGCTCGCTACTCACTGTTACCACTAAAGCTACATGTACACCAGAATTTGTAACGGCCACGAATGAAAAACTAGGTTTGACCGGACAAAGTCGGGACGTGGTTTGACCCTCGGCGAGTTTTTTATATTAGAATCCGCATTTATTTGCTTGTATTAAATAATTAAAATTTATAACAGAGTTATATATTTGTTCTGTATTATAATAATAGTAATTGGTAGGTATAGGTGTCGGTAAAGCCGTGGCACCTCCTTCAAAATATTATTCAAACGATGTCTGAACATTTACATCTTAATTACGTATTCCTGAATGTCCGAGGAGACCAAATGAAAAATATCTCTCACCCATAGTCTCGTCTTATTACCATTCCGCCCCCGTGCGTTTTTCGATGAGTAATTGCTTTCTTAATTCGCGTCATCCATCCTCAAAATAGGGCAATTTTTCATTCGGCTTCGCGAGGCTTATACACTTAATGGCAATGAAAAATACAAGCGTTTCCCGTTTAGTAGCACAAAACAAACATAAATAATACTACACCGCTTATACATCAATTCCATCTTTAACTAGACCTGTTAAAATATACCTATTTAATGTATTTTAAAAGTGTATTACTAGCAATGTGTGTCTCATTGGCTCCTACGTTAAATGTGTATTTATTTATCAAAATGAACAAACTGGTACACAAAGGAAGACAGAAATAATTTCTATCATTATATTATAACAAAGTATCATCTTTAAAATAGAAACAAAGAGAACTTACTTATTAAAAGCAATTTTGTAGTAGATTACAAGTTATTTAAGCAAGTAAAGGATTAAGTATAAGAAAATGCTCGCAAGCTGAGCACATAGTTTGTAGGACTGTGAAATGATGCTAGAAGTGGGCCTTATGTTACTAGTTTAATGTCCACCATGGACATCGAACCTAGAATCTTTCAGTTCCGATGTGGCCCGTTTAATAGGGTTGCTATTGACGCTTACTGTTATGTCTTATATAATTAATTCCACGTAAGGTGTATTGCAGTCATATTTGAATAGCGTATCATTACCAAAGTATAACTGCTTAACAACAAAAATCGTTACCCGTTGTTTGGCGAGCCGAGCTTTCCCTTCCTCAGCCTTAATTTATTCCCCAAAAATATAAAAGGATTCCGTGGAGTCGTCGTTAGCGATATTGTAATTTGATTATTTGTATTTTTTTTCTTTATACTTTTAATCACCATCCCCGCCGACGGGAGGGAAATCAGATTTCAATTTCAATTAGCGAAATATCTTCGTGGAAAATCCCGCAGTGAATGAGTATTGATGAGTTTGGTCGTTAATATAAATGAGTCATTTGGGCGGGGGTGCTCAATCAGCCTTTTTATTTGTTCTCTTGTTTGGAGAATGCCAAATTATTTGCCTACGATTTTTGATTAGCTTTATTAGGGTATTTTTTTGTTGAATTTTAAGTGGGCCGATCGTAGACCTCGAATTGGAGCACAGCGGAGTTAATTTTGTTATTATTTTATATTTTGTGTATTTATTATTCGTAACGTGTACGAATGAAAATGTATCGTCAAAAAATACAAAGGTACTTAGTATTGAAATGTCCTTTTGCAATGTCTAAGTAACGCAATTTTAAACGTTTTTGTCTGTCTGTCTGTTTGACGTACGGCTGGACCGATTTTGACGGGAGACTTTCACTATCAATTGTCATTTTTGACAACAAAAGAAACACGTCCAATACACATTCTGTAATTTTGAATTAAGAACGCTTTCAAATCTATAACGCCGCAGCTTATCAAACAACAGTGGTCTAATTGGAGGCGTTCCAGATAAGTGCACGCAGGCCACAAATAATTAATTAGTTGGTGTACTGTACAATCACTTATACTGTCATGCACGACGTTTAAAACCACGAAGTGGAGTAATTACTGTTGCACTGAAGCGGCCCACGCTGAAAGGTTAGAAATAATTGGATAATAGCCAGGGTTGCCATCTGTGAGCGAAATGGGAAAACCAAGTGACGTATGCGTATGTTTTATCATATTTTTACAACAAACTTTTCAGTCAAAAAGAAAAAAAAAGTTTGTTCGTAGTGTAAAAAGCCATCCAATAAAACATACTTTAGTAACTTTTGTTTTAAGCTAACCACGCCGATGCAAAATTTCTGTAACAAAAATAAAAATCAATTTTCAATATTTAGACTAATCAATAAAATAAAAGTAGGAATCAAATGTATTCTAATATAAATCTTGCAATTTTGTAAATAAAATAGTTTCCTAATACTTTTGTGGTTAGGTAATCCAGGAATTTTGTTAAAGTGATAGCTGGCAACCCTAATAATAGGGGTTGTGTTATGCGCAATAATGACGCGTAGTAACGTGCATGTCGCGTTTCGTCGCAGCAACAAAGATATCGCCAGTAACCCCGGCGGGTAACTCATGATTTTTATGATTCTTAACCTAACTTTTATTTAGCAATCAAACAAACATAATCCATGGTTTCTACAGTTTTTCAATGAAGTGTAGTCTGTGACTAGACGAAATATATAGTTATCTATGGCTAATTCCATTCTTTTTTAGAGAACCAAACATACTGTTAGAAATATTACGGATTTATCTTTGTATGTTTGTGATAAATCCATCACCTCTAACTGTATTATTTGTCAACTACAGTTTTTTAGAGTAGTACATTATAACATATATTAAAATCAAGGTATTATAACATGCAGAAAAAGATGGCTGCATGGATATTTGAGTCAACTTGCATCGTCATCCAAAAATAAGTACAACATAGACACCAGTCAAATAAAACTGAATTGCGAAGGATAAATTTAATTTACCCAAGTAACGCCGACACGAACCAATTAGAGAGCCGGACGTCAAGGAAGCCGCAATTAAAAGGAATCCTCGAATATCTTCCGACTTAATGACTTCTTTGCTTGTTAATTCCTTGTCGCGAAGGAAAAAAACCCCGACTCGGATTAATTCCAAGTGCGAGTCGATTGTTTGCATAAGCCTCGGTGGGGAAACATCACCTCGCCACCGGCTTAAAAAAATAATTAAAATTCGTAATCACTCTTGACTCGGCCCCAGGGGGAGAGCGGAGCCTGTCTTGGGCTACGCAATAGAAACGAAAACGATTCGCGACTCGCGACTCTCTTGCAAATTCGTTTATGAGATACTAGCTTTTGCTCGTGACTACGTCTACCTATAAATTTAAAAATTGTGCTATAATATTTCTAACCAAAAGGTAAAATAAGATTTTTTTGAATACAGCGGATTTGTTCCTACTCTATGAGGGCAATATTTAAAAAAAATCTACACATGTTTATAATACCTAACCAAAAGTCAAAATTAAACCAACCAAGCCATTGTAATCAATTTCATATAAAAATGGCGGATTCTCGTAAACGCTTCCATCCCCTATTTTACCCTTATAAGTAGAGGTAGAATTTTAAAAACTCTTTCGATTGTGATTGGACTGTTTAAAAAGTACTACAATTGGTATTCCGTGCGTTGAAATATCAATCAATCAGTTCCTCTTTTGTAATGTTCAGATTTTAAGTAAACGTTATAAAAATTACTTTGTTACGATTCACATCGCAACCTTGTTCGAATAGTGGCACAAAAGCCTTGTTGGAATGTTTATGGGTGTCTTAAAAAACTCGAACGACACACGGTACGAAAGTTTCCGAGTCGCTCGCTACCGTCTACTCGCAAAATATGAAAGCTCAGTTCATCCTTTGCATGTTCAATGGTAGTTTTCTACCCTCTTAACAACATATTTCGGAATATTTCGATTACCATAAAGCGTTCCCTGTGATGTATATTTACGTTTCATTATGGTGCACTTACTTCGGTGTTTGCCTGCATGCATTAATTTCAACACTGTGCTACCTAGCTTTTATTAACCGTTTGAAATATTAAGTCCTGTAAAAGAGTTTAATTCTGTTTGTTACAATTTCTAACTTAACAAAATATAGATCGCAAATTACCGGTAGCTTACTCTAAGATTTCACAAAATAAAAATCTGTGAATTTACTTGCATGTAATTAACTACATTAAGTTCCATTTTGTAAAATTAGCCGTAAGCTCCCCAAATATAATAAAATAAAATAAGATGTTTCGTAAGAAATTTGTTGAAAGTAATGGATGATATTGTAAACTGCTAGAAAATTAAACTCGGCGATTTTTAACATCATTAGTGAAACATTTTGCCCGGTTCACCAGATTCTAATAAGATGTAAAATAACTCGTCACAATAGGCAGACATTTCTTTCTTACATTCAAAAGAATCCGAGCTTATCACGGTCTTAAATTAATAAGCATTCAAGTCATGCCAAGTAAAAATGAATAAAGCCCGTAACACCGAACAATGGTGTAATGAGGATGGTGCATTTTGTCTCTGAGAGCCCGCTTGCAAAACAACAATAATTCTTCTTTTCGTGAAAAGATTTTCAGCGTTATTCCACTTGAAATTATTTTATTTTTTTTCTTGTCGTCGTCTTGCCATTGTCTCGGACGGGAGGTAAGTAATGAGGGAAATTGGGGGTTCTTGGCCGGGACGGAGGGACGCCAAGATTTGCGTGGCCGACCGCCGGCTAATGCCGAATAATGAAACAGCTTTGAGATATTCTCCGCTCAGCGGTTGGGATTTATTAGATTCAGCCAAACGGAATTAGGCACTTACAAAACGTGGATATTGCTATAACTATACCTACCTGCCCGCTTGCTTCAATAAACTTTTACGGTACAAGGAATCTGGAAATCTAATTAAGTTAAATCCTCAGATCACGTTGCGAGGGTCTGAATTTTTTTGCTCAGATGAGTTTTCCGATATTTTATATAAATGTACTAAATACTATAAGACTTCAATTAGTGAGAACTTTTTTTATACATTGAAAGAAAAAATATCGCGAATAAAACAATATAAAATGAAATTAACTAGTACAGCATTCGTCGAGTTGGGTCGCCTACATTTCAGCGCTGGTCACCCGCCCGTACACGATCAAGCCGTCTCTAGGGTTCCTTGGATCCTAGTTCTCGCGATACCAGACGACTCGAGTGTTGTTTTTTTACCATTGTGTTTCTTAGAATTCAAGTCGTCATTAGTTTCCCGCCGCCGTGGGTAGATGTCTCTCTCAATTGTGTCGTCGACTGTACAGTTCGTGTTTGGTGGACTTTACAAGTGCCTGTTATGTGACCGGTGTTTTTGTGAATGTCGTGAATTTTCTATTACATTGTCGCTTGGTGGTTTGAGTTTAGTGGAGACTGTGAAATGCTTAAAAATATCTGCGAGATATTTAATTAATTGTATACCTATGCTATATCAAATTCAAAATCTTTTTTAAAAATCCAAACAAAAGATATAGACATGACTTTGCCAACAATTGGATACGGTCCTTCTTTAAAAAAAAATATTGTAATATCGAATGATTCGTTAATACTTTGGTTCATTTATTGACTTAGTATAAATTACAAGATGATTGGAACTCTCTTTTTAGGTATGGCAAAACCCCTACAATAAAGTAAAGTAGTTAATAAGTAAATAAGAACAAATTTGCAGTAGGTTATCTCTGAAACTATTGATTAAAATTTTAAAATGCTATCACTGAAAGAAAGCTACTGCATTAAAATAAAACTATTTTACGGATTTTATCGCGTTTATTTACTATTTTATTTTCCCGACGTTTCGGCTGCTTTACAGCAACCATGGTCACGGGGAGACTGAGGTGTTAGACGTCCTGATGTCATAGTTAATAACTAGGTACCCTCATATTTAGTTGTTGTTTGCGGTTCGATCCACGCAGAAAGTGCTCACAGTGTCTTGAGGTCTTGCAGTGGTACGCTTGGTTTTGGATTTAATCATATTAATTACTGGATCCCAAGTTGGTGGTAGCCCCAACTAAATATGAGGGTACCCAGTTATAAACTATGACATCAGGACGTCTAACTCCTCAGTCCCCCCGTGACCATGGTTGCTGTAATGCAGCCGAAACGTCGTGAAAATAAAATAGTAAATAAACGCGATAAAATCCGTAAAATAGTTTTATTTCAATGCATAGAATTCGCGTAAATATCAGAAAACAATAAGCTACTGCATCTCTGACTGGCATACACTTTAAATTTCACGCAAGTGAAACCAATGAGAGCAGTTGTATTTAGTACGGGTAAAACTTATTACATAAGTCAAACATCCCCGGCTACCCACACAACAGAAACCAGATCGATCACCATTTAAATTGGATACAGTTCCCCGATATCGGCGGTAATAATCCACCGGCCACTCACACGACGGTGAACTCAAACATTACTTTTGTAGTTTCCTATTTACATATCCCCAAAGCGGCTTTCTTCAACTCCAATATTTCTTGGTTCATACACGACCCGGCTCACGGCGGTCCCATCCAGCATTTTTAATCTCGTTGGCCGGATCTCGGGAGCACGTGGGCCCGACCCTCGCTGTTTACCTTCCGAAATAGTTTAACGGTAACAATTTGCATCTGCTTATGCGAGTCCGTCCTCCGTTGTTAACTAGTCTGCGTGTGCCGTTTTCGGGATGGCGATTTCTTTTGTGAGGTTCCACTGGGTTGCGGTGAGATTCGTGTATGTTTTTTATAGAGACTGGTGCTAATGTGGTTACACTATCTTAGTGTATTGCTATCCTTTTCATTGTCATATCATATAAGCAAGATGGCAATATTTTATTGTTGTCTTCACTCTAGTTGGTAGATGTCTGTCTCACAATTGTTATCAACAAGTATTGTAGGTAACGCTCATGATTCAAAACCGTTCCATCATATAATTGACGAACACTTGTAACATACTTGTCATATATTCAAGTCGAAAGCGATGTATGAATATACGTTACTCCTTCGCATTCAGTTGCCAGAGCAAACAAAACATACGAGATCTCAACAAGCTGAAGAAATTTGAATATCGATTAAAGTAATGGCTATAATCATTAAAAAGAGGTCGTAATCGTTGCCAAAGAAATCCTAGTACACATGAGTGTTCCACAAAGATATGGGCAGGTTGGAGACGTGGCCCTAATCGATATCCTTATAATGATTGCCGGAGGAGCTCGCATACGAAATAAGGAGGGCGCTTGACGTCGGAGGTGTCCGGGGGGCGGCGGGGGGAGCCCGGGGGGAGATATGAGACGATTTAGATTTTTTCCCTCTTCTATTCTTTCGTTTTTTTGGGGGAGCCCCCTCGAAAAGGGTGAGGAATTTAAGACGGCAACGCGCGATCGATTTTTAGCGCATGCATTGGTATTCTCGTAATGTCTTACTTGAGATTAGAGTTATGGTTTTTTTGCGTACCGTTCCTCTTTGGTGATGTTGTTTTTGGTGCGAAATTAAGGTTTTATATGAATACGGGTAAACAGAGTTTCATATTAGCCTTGTGTTTGAACTGTTTGCATATCGAGTTCACAGCTTGTTTCAATTTGCAGCTTAGGTATATCTGTAATGACTATGCAAGTATTTTTTAAGCATTTACTGATTATTTATTTATTTATCATTCCATTCTTACCAATTTATTTATTTATTTCATCAAACTTACATATATAGGTATAGATATAAATATATGTACATATCAGTTAATGGTTAGAAATTGTAAGTTTATATAAACAAAGTATAAACAAGTAAGAGCAAGAAGAATAAATAATAATTTAGTATTCAGTATAAGGAACAACGAACTATTGTATGTTGGTACTCTTAATTACTTAAGCGATATGATTAAACTTGCTTGCCGAGGCTCATCAAATTGCTCGAAATATTTACCAAAAAACAACATCAAGACTCACGTCGGTTGTGAAGATAAAAGGGAAATATTTTCCTTCATTAATAGATCACCGGCGAGGCGTCCACAAAAGGCGAGGCGCGAGCCGCAGTCAAAGGGGCTAAAAGCCTTTCGGCCCACAAAAAAGTCTCAATTAAAATCCTGACGGAAGCTTTTAGAAGGTAATCCTTCAAATTGTTTCCAACGCCCCCTCATTAGCACCGAAAGTGTTAAAAAATAAACTTTTTAATCTTTATTACTCGGCGACTGCGCTAAACGGGTTAAATTATTATAGGACAAGCAGCGGTATCTCATTTTTTATTTCCTTAACCCTTCGCTGCCGTAATTTATTAGTGACCGGGGGTGTTGGCTTTGAGGATTTTTGTCTATGCTTAATTTGGAAGGTGTCTGTCATAATTGCGGGGTGGGTTTGACGCGATTTATCAAACTCCATCGGCAGCTCTCGCAATGTTTTTATATTTATTATAATGGTTGATATATATTCATTGAAGTTAATTAATAGTACAGATTTTCTTTTTTAGTATTTTATGAAAATAATTATTATAAGTTAGTGGGTAAGGTTTATTAATACATGAAATATTTTATAAGTCATACGATATCGATTTACCAAAACAAAAATCAATCAAAGGGAAGATACTATATTATGCACGAATAATCTGGATCATTCGGACCAAAAAGTTCTTAATTCGAAACAATCCACCGCTTTTTGCTCAAACGCAACTCACCTCCAAATTGAATTCCGTCCAATTTGTTACACAAAAAGGTACAAAAATAATCCTAACGGAAGAAACTTCACTAATTACACGAATAAATCCAAAGCAATCCGCAAAACTCGCGGGCCCTAACAAACCGACCGAATTAAAAAAGAAAAAAAAACAACAGATGGACAAAAAAGCATTTCCTTGACAAGTTTTATTTACCATAAACATTGTTACGAAAAACGGAAGGCCAGACGAGAAAGTTGGCATTCATTAAATCCATTAATTAATTCTAATGAAACCGCGACAAAACATTTACATTCCTCGCCCGGTTCCCTCCAGTCAAGGAAAATCCGAGTCATTCAAGATTTTTACTGTGCGGACTGTACTAAATGGAAATTAAGCATTTAATATACCAATGGTGGCTGGAATTAATTAATACTTGTCTTGCAAGTTTTTTCTACCCTCCGCTAGGGGTCGCTGGGGGAGCACTTTATAATGGTGTAATAATTAAGACAAAGTCCCTTGTTTCGCTGATAATTCAACTAATTATTCATTTTGGGATCGCGACATCGAGATTTTATGGGGTGACGATTTGTAATGATCGTGTAAGTGACTGTTTTTGTAGTAATCGTCGTCCGTGAGATCCTTGGCGCATTTATATTTCAGTTATTCAAAATAAGAAAATGTATTTCACTTGACTATTTATTTTAAACGCAATGTATCGTAGGAGTCGATAGAATGCTTGAACGTGACTTTAGATAATAGGTTTTTTTTTGTTTAATAGTACTACGAGTATGTATCGCATACTAATGTCACAATATATGAACATACATTTATTTAGCGACAAGTTAAGATGGAAATCTGCTACGACAGTGCGGATTGATAAACATCATGAACACCTGCGCTGTGTCCATGTCACCCAAGTCTTATTCTAAACTCGTTCGTGCGTTTAAATTATTGTTTTTTTTTCTTCAGTCTGTGTCGTCTCACTACTAGGCAAATACATTCTTACATTCTTCGCAGCTCCTTTCTATGGGCCAATCTCTTGTATATATTATACAAAAAAAATGTGAATTGTCATTTCGAACTGATGCGAACTGTTATTAACACTTACTTATAATTTCGTTAGACCATCAACATTTTACTCGAATTTCCGGGATCCACTGTCGACCATCCTAAACTGTCATAACTCCTCAAGTTAACATGTAACTCTTTATTTGTCAATTACAACTGCGCGCGCGCTTCTAAAGTGCCCCAAAATTGGTTTGCCGCTCGTATAAGGAATTTCATGGCTATTGGAGATTGTTTGGTCACTTAATTAGTGTCCCTACGAGCATTGCGTTTGAAACCTCGCCCCGGGATTAGGGTTTTCCTGCCAGTTAAAGTAATATGGTTTTGAAGGCAGTTTTATGAGGCCTCATTGTTTTATGAGCCTATTTCTTTACGGCGAATGGGAAATCAGTTTGCAGCTAGCTTTATATTTTGTTTAACAGTTTATTGACTTTGTAGAGGTTGTTTTATAACTGCGAGTTAGTTGCTGATAGCAGTTTTGTGGGACACTTACAATTGGGTAAAGACTACAAGTGATAGAGGCGATTTTGTTTGAATACTTAATACTTTATTGATGACGAGACTCTATTAAACAAAAAACAATCATAATATTAAATCCTGTATTTGGTATGCAAATATTCTCTAAAGATTTTTAACGTAATTATTGGCACATTTTTTGTGAGATGGGTTTACAATAAAATGTAAATAATACTAATTTTTATAATCATAATATGCAAATGTTTATAGGGAGATAAAGATCTATACATCTACAATAAAGATCGCGATTAGTGGCATTTATAAACGAATCTTTAACACTCCGAATGGCACTGTTCAAACAAAATATATTCCAAACGTTAAAACCCCCGGCACACTGGCGCGTCAACGCTCACGTAAAATATTTTTCATTACTAAAACGAACCCTGTGTCAATATGCATAGAGTTTGAATTTCTGTGGTAGAAGCCACGCCCCCACGCGTCAAAATTCGCTCGCGCTGTCAGTGTCATTTAGTTGAAGAATGAACCTTTTCCATGAGTCAATACAGTTTGTTTTGGTATGGCAAATATTTTTACGCGCGAGCGTTCACGCCCCAGTTTGCGGGAGGCCTAAATATCTATTATTTATTCCAAGACATAACCGTTAGTTTAAGTTGATAGCGTTATTTTGACGGCAACCACAACAATATGAGACTGTTAAATTTATTTTAATACATTTTAATTAAGTTTTCATGCTAATTTAATAACATAAAGACGGTTTAATGTATTGCAGAGTGTCTACTGAAAATGTATTTGAGTTTTTAGTATGCAAACGAAGTTTCATGACAACTGAACTGGGACTCAACACTATTGATATAGTAGGAAAATGGCTGCATTTAATAATACGCACGTATTTTTTTTTATCCATGATAGCTAGAATATGACTATTTTAGATAATAGACATTGTTTTTTGAAGCCATTAGACTAGTTATATTCTAAGTACCATTGATAAAAGATGTCGTTTTCATGCTTAGAAAAAATAATCCATAGTCATACAACATCGGTTATGTTAGTAAATTTAAGGCTCGGAACTTTGATATATGAAATAGATAAAACATGTAGGCACACACAAGCCTGTTCATTTGTTTTTTTATTTATAAAAAGAACATAGTTTTGGGTATCCGTTATATATTTTTGGTGAGTTACTCTACGATAGAGTTACAAAAGTTGAACAATCATACGAGACTTGAGACAGTATATTTAAATTAAAATATTTTATAGCACCACGTACCGAAAGTGATCGCGTTCGTGTTGAACTAATTTATATTTATTTGTTTTTTTTTCATTGCCGAGAACAATCTTAGGCGCCTACGCTTTCGTAAGCACCACAAGTCACAGCCCACGAGCGAGTGCGAAACGAATTTAAAAAAGCGGCAAAGTCCGTGTCTGGCCACGAAAATGGTAGAGTTCCAAACAAAAAAATCCTTAAAATTTGTACAATCAAAAACATAAACTTTAATGATTTCTTACTCTTTGTACTTAGTACTTCTTACTTTGCATTAACTTAGTCTACTTTTGACAAATATCCATATTCTTAGCTAATTTTAACCTTCAAATTATATAAGGTTAAGAACCATTTACATTGTAGCATTTATATTGAAAATGCCACTGTAGGTAGTTTGGATTATAATTTCATTAAATTTGGAGGTTAATAGAAAAATATAGCCGTGACGTGCATACAGACAGACCAGACTGTTATGTCGAATCTAAAGGGTTCAGTTGACTGCGGAACCCAAAGAAACGTGCAAGAAAATATTCCCCACACAAAATTATCTCAGCATAAACGCCATGTACCAGGCTCGATCTGATAATGCCTCCCATTAATTTGAACAGAGTTCGCGTCGACACCGCCGTTCGCCTTATAAAGGTGAGGCGACAAAATTTATAAGTTCGATTACTTTAATCTCGGTTAACTTATGCGAGTACAATTTGAAAGCTGACAAAAGAAATGCAAGCAATAAATCGCGGCGCTCTTATCTGTTATGTACAGGTATTGTTGGGGGTGTCCGTGTAATCTGAAACTAACATGGGGTAATTAATATAATGAAGTGGTGTTTGTGGATCACGTGATGTTTTCAGTCGCGTGATCCGCCGCCTTCCCCGGCCCATTTCGGACTGTGAATTATGCAACCGTTAGGACTGTTCGGTGTCTTTTTGTAGCTATTAACTAACTTGGTATAAGGTCGCCCACACACTGAGACGTCGGTGCTCGTGCGTATTTTCTTTGCCAATTCAAAACAAACTTCTTTTTTTACGAAATGATGAAATTTTATGGAATATAATGAGAAATTGCTTCACATGCGTTTAGCGGGTATTCCAGCCAGTGTCAACTAATGAATAGCAAAAGCAAATTTAACAAATACACATTATAAGTGGGTGATGAATGTCACAAAACGAACTGGGGCCCGGTTTTCGCTTGATAGACATCAATCTCTATTGAAACAAAACGTCATATTGGTCGTATATTTTCGTTTATTTTCGACATATATCGATTAGAGATGATGTCTATCAAACGAAAATCAGACCCCTGTATTGATACACATAAGAAGTTAACGAAATGACACAGACGGCGTGAGCGAATTCAGATGGTTCTGAGGTTTGACTGTTTTTTCTTTTACAACAGAAATTCAATCTTTATGCACATCGACACAGAGTTGGTTTTGGTATTGGCAAACATTTTGACGCACGTTCTTTGACGCGCCAGTGTGCGGGGGGTTTAAGACAGCCGGTGTTAGAATCGTTAACAACACAAACAAGCCATAATTTCGTTGGACGCCGCTGTTAAACATAACAAGTGGTCAAAGTAGAGCATGTGAATAAATTTGACATTACTATAAAAAATAAAAACGACGTATTTAAGTATGTTTTATTTAGTAATGACATAAAATAATAATGTTGTTTTATTAACTCGAAACCAAGTTTCAAAATCTCAGATATATTAAGTTATTCATAGATACCGTTATGATCCTGAGAGAGATAAAATAATGGACCTAAAATGAATCTGACGAGTAAAAGAACGTCAAAGTCACGTCAAATTTGACGTGTGTATAAGTGTGTCAAACTTTGTCTATGCTTATATGGTCCTATATTAAAACATTTTCGATATTATGTAAATAGTAGGTAGGAAGAATTTGATTATACAATTATTTACTTACGTACGTTCATACCTAGATCTTAAAACTAAATTTAAGCCAAAGTAAATCTTGTTATATTTACTTTTTAAATAAAATAAAGCATACTTTACACGAACGTAAGCTTAAGCTAATCAATTTAGACGCACTAATGAGGACGATATAAATCGATGTTCTTAATCCCTGCGAGCCTGGCGTAATAAATAAAGGCATAAGAGCAAACGCCATATTTCTCGATTAAGTGCGAAAGTGAGGCGCTCGTGGTTGCAATGCGACGGATGGTCGCACTGTCAGCGATTGATATATATTTTTTAATAGTTATGTGATAAACTCTCAAGCTAGTTCTAATCATATTTAGAACCTTAATAAGACCTTAGGTATTCATTTGGGCAGAAACATACCGTTTCAGGAAAAGTCGATTTTGTTTTAATTTCCGCAGATTATCTAATAATGTCTAACAATACCTGTTTGGCAAGGCTAGCTGATGGAAAGAGATGCGTCAAAATTCTTTGGAAACGGGTTTAAGAATACAATTTTTTCACAGATGGGACAGAATATAATGTTAATGAGTTTTATCGACGATTTTTATTTTGGAAAGCCTGCCAACCCGCACTGGGCCAGTGTGGTGAACTATGGCCTGAATCCCCCTCGCATTGAGGGGAGGCCCGTGCCCAGCAGTGGGACGTTGTATGTACTAGAAAAATTGCCAAAAAATCTAAGTAAAGTAATATTAATAGATGCTAAGGAGATGGTGGTCGCTCGCAATGAGACCATACCCTTAAGCACAAGCGGCGCGATATCAGGCGGTAGGCGCGCGTCATTACCTGCGCAGGATTGGTCACGCGACTCAGATCCGCCCTGTCCGCGCAATTATAATCAACTACACCGCACCACTCGTAATTCTAAAGTAATCAAAGGCTCAACCATCTGTTTGCGGACATAACTCATGAATGTAGATACCACCTTTGTGACTACAAATAGCAAACGATATCTCCCAACTTTATGTCACACTAACTTCACATTTTACTGCTCACATTTAAATGTACAGTATTTGAATACAGAATATTATATGTTTATTTAGACAACCGAATAAAAGTTAACAAAATATTGATACAACGGTAACAATGGTGACCGAAAAATTATTAGTCGCATTGTTGACGCCCGATCTCCATAATCCTTAGGAAAGCTTCTTACCATAAATAATGCGTGTAGCTGCTAGCTATAATAGTGAGCGTGCGTAGGCGCAACGCCATAGATCGACAGCCCTATCCTGATTGTAAATCAGTGCTCGATGGTAAACTATTTGGCCCTCGAATCGAGCGAAGCGAGGCTCAACTGTATCCCAGTTTATAATCCTAGGAACAATTAACTTATCTTTTGGATAATAAATTCAAATATTTACCTTTAAATGTATGGAAAATAATGTTATATTGACAGTAGTAATTTAAAACTCTTTTCTACTGAATAACGGCATTGTATTATTTTAATTCTTTTTTTATTTAGACTTTGCATTTAAGCCTGTATGCTCTACACACGAAATCGATGTGATCTTCATTTGTTATTAATTTAAATCAGGAACAGTAAAATTAACGGCTGACGTTGTTCCACATACCTCAAATTCATAATGACACAGGAAAGTAGGCGTTGGACAGACGGAACATTGGTAACATTGTTCCAGCCACACTATGCGCCGGCCCCTGCCCCGCCCGTTGCTTGTAAACCGCTCGCCTCGAGGCCTGCCTCGCGAGACAAACTGACGTACGTTTCGACACGACTTGTCGCCGTTAGAATAAACACCTCTGATTCATACATTGTGCTCTCGGATAATGTTTTGGCTAATGGCTTTCTAGGTGTCGCGGTAAGCTTTTGTTTTTGTTCAGTTTGAAGTTCCGTTAAAAATAAATTTGGTATGCTTAGTAGAGGTTTGTTTTAGCGCGTAACATACTATTAAACTAAGCTATATTGACGGGACTTTTACTGGCACATAGCTGATGTTTTAAGGAGCAACTTAGGCTACTATAAAAAATAACATTAATCCAATGTAATAATTGTGCAATAAATTGAATTTTTTTAGTTTATGGACAGTATAGCCTCGTGTGCAGTGCGGCGTCAAAACTCATGTTTGCCAATACAATACGGAACTCTATTGACTTACGGTGAAAGTTCTTTCTTAAACGAAATGTCATTGCGAAAACAATTTGAGACGTGGATATTACCGCAGAAATTCAATAGATACCTATTTTATGTAACACAGTTCGTTTTGGTATTCGCAATAAATAGGACGCGCATGTCTTAACGCCCCACTGTGTTACATGCTTAAACCACGCCAGAACAATATAATAACATTGTATTGAAGCATGCAGCCACATAAGAAGCTTTACAAAACTATATAAGCTGCATAATGAAGATATAAATCGCTGTTATCTCGTACAACACGGCCAACACGTAAGGAGATATCGTAGTAGAGAAATTACTTAGTATAAAATAACATCGGAGTGTAAATTGAGAGAGAGGGAAATAGTATTCACTTGCAAAGCTAGCGTGTATGTTGATGGTTTCTTGTGGTGCGCAACAGTATGTCTCGAACGACGAGCTATTTTTTTTTTTTTTAATTTTGTATATTAAAATTCAGTCAATGTCGTTATGTGATTATTCAAATAAATAAACAAGGTATCCATGAGCGAAGAGTTTATTTTAAATTATAGATAGTTTATATTTAACCGACTTTAAAAAAGGAGATTCTCAATTTTTATAAACTTATTTAGTGTAACTTAAACGACCGTGTCTAGAGATAATTTGATTTTGCAGATTTCTGATATAACTGAAATGGAAGAATTTACACGTGGAGAGTCTGACCTTGGCCCATCAGTGGGACATTTATGAGGCTATTTAAAACTAAAACTTATTATTGGTAACTCTGATATTGTTAGGTATATTGTTTGTATATTGTATATTGTTTTGTTACAATCAGTATACCTATTACAACGCGGGCACACGGTAAAAAGAACAAAAGCTATGTCCATTCAATGTTTTTCTAATTTGTAATTCATTTTAAATAATGATAGAGCAATAGGCATATCTTCGTTTCTCTCTGTACTGTTTGCCCTTTTAGGACGTAGGTATTAAAACACACAGAAAGTTTTCGCCTCATAAATATTTCAGAATTAACTTTATATTAATTTTAACAAAGCACTTAATTATGTACATTAATTTGTAATAACTCGAGATAGGTGTGCTTAATTATTCGTATTATGCTCATTCTCTTTCTATTATTTGCATATTGGGTAAATAAGTCGTTGTTTGTCATTGGATAACGGAAAGTTGTAATAATGGACAATTTACAATGTCAACGAACCTTATTATAATAGTAGTACAGTTCATATTACAGCTGAATGCAAACAAATAATACCATAAATACACGTAAAAAAACTATGTTCTATGTATCAAGTTTTATTTTCTCTACAATACAATTTTCATTTCATGTACAAAACGTTATGAGTGATGAAGGTATTATTTATGTTTGTTTGGTAATATAGGTACTTAGGTACTTACCTAATAAAAGTTTTGGACAACCTTCTTTATGACACTAGTGACGTTCATGGAATTAAAAAGAAACACGCGCTATAATTAATAGACAATAAATTCGTGGATTACTGACAGATAAGCCCAGTTGTGGTGAAAAAATGTTGATTCCCTTGTGGGTGTGGACAAACTAGTTCTCGTAGAACTTTACCATACTTACTAGATATTTCGTGCTGATAGACAAATAAGTCTATTATAATGGCTTTATCGAACTAAGATTTAAATCAATTCCATCTTTTTTTTTTCAAATTCCAAATCAAAATGGTTATGAAACGAATGCGCGTATTTTTGAAAAGAGAACCCTGACGTCATTAAATATGGCGGCTCCTCAACACGAAGCGAATTCTCGCGGCCATAATGACAATATAAATAACTTTCTAACTCTCGTTTACGTACAACGCAACACGGACTTGTTAACTAAAGTTACGAGTTACTTGCGCAAAAGACAAACACTCGCCTTTAATTTTGAAGTTTCCACGTTAATTTGTTTTTTTCGTGTACACTGTACCGACAACTCAATCCAAATGCCTTTGAGTGCGGACAGACGGACAACTTACATATTTAAAATGAAATAGGTGCCAAGAAGGTACCTACAAGTTGACATGCTCATCAATTAATGCATAACAATCTTTTAGTTTAAATGAATTTGTTTAAAAAAAACATGACTTGACTGTTCCATTTTTTAAATAATTTAATAGGTAAGGATTTGTTTTCTTTTTTTAATTTTTGAAACCACAGATTGGTGGTTCCTCAAATTTTATAGATTTCTCAGGGCCTGATTGCAATATCCTAAAGCTTTCAACGGTTAGAATCTAGCTAAACAATTATACAACCTTTTTCATTTTACATTAAGAATATAAGTACAATTATTACCATAGTAGCAACAGTATTAATTCAGATACAGTCTCCAAATCAAGGTTTAACATATTTTTATATTAGGTCTACCATAAAGCCCCCTTGCTTACTAGCCTGTCTGCACAACGCATCTCAAACGAAGTAACAAAGCAACAATGTAAACAGCCGGTGGCCAACACCGGCTTAGAACAAATCGTGTCCATACATCACTGAGCAAACGTCTTGCTTTACCTTTTATGATGTGTTTTACGCTTCGGCCAGCGTCAAGACAGATTCACTGCTCGTTTAGGAGTTAACTATAAGAACATTAACGTCAACATTGTACCTATGTCGGGTGGGGTGGAAGGGCAAATTATGTTTCATGGGAAATTAATTGTTAATTACGAACACTTTGTCACAGATTAAATATAAAAAAGTCGATTATTTTATGGCAACACTTTTACGGACAACGGAGTAACATAGACTAATAGTTATGTTATTATTTTGAATGCAAATATAGAGAACCACGTTTAGAAGCGATAGTAATAGAATAGTGCAGTCTATATTTGTTTTTTGTGAATGGAAATAGGGTTGCCAACCATTTAATTCGAATTTCAATCGGGTGTTAACTATGAAATTCGTCACAACTCTAAAAGTTGCTTCTCAAGTCAGATATATTTTTATGTGGTGACATAATCGAGTAATATTCAAATTTCATTCATAATTTGAAGAAGACTTACTTATATTATTTATTTTTTTATGAACACAATGCAATATTAATGTTCAAAACACTGGTCCATTAGGGATGTGGGTATCTAGTGATGGTAAAAAATGCCAGTGAAGCTCAAACGTCACAACACACCATTTTATCACCGACTCAATGACAACCGCTTAATTCCTGGCCGTGTCCCGCCCCATAATTAACCTCCATACTCAATCAACTCTCTGTGTAACTATCAACCATGCATAAATATCTTCCACACACAATATTTGGAAGGCCGTTTACCAATATCTTTAATAGCCGTATTATGTTAATTAAAAACGGAAATATTATAAAATCACGCACGAGACCCACGGAACGTCTTTATCATTATTTTTTTCCGACATGACGAATAGCCGCTATAAAGTATAGGGCTACCACATAATTTTATCGATAATGCTGCAACGCCTACATATGAATTAATTAACACGACGATGTTAGAACGAGTTCTCTATATTCGATGTCAACGGTAAAATGGAACGGATATAAAGGCAGCATCGACATTTTTATGACACTGGATTGGTGCATGAGTCACTATATCGACATACGGGGTGCTGGGCGCGGCACTAGAATATGTCCTGACATAATAGATCATATAAGATTAATTTAATAATGACAAGAGCTGATAACTGACTTCATAGGAAGATTTGGCTGTCGTCTTTAGTAGCTACTAAATTGATTGAACTAATTTGTATGTAAGTAAGTAGGTAGTGTAAAAAAAAAATTTGGTAGTGGGAATGCCTAGCGACATTCTTGGGCTAATATAAAGTCTTGAGAAGACAAAAAAACGACGCTACCTATCCAATATCGTATTAAACCAAATTGGGCAGAAAGTTAAATTTAGTACTAAGATACTCGTACCTAACCTTATTTTGGGAGCCACTCTTTACTCTCCAGGACAAAGTACCATAAAATAAACAAATTTCGTGTCAAATACGTATAAACATTTTTGTTAGTATATAAAATTCAAATTAATATCAAAATGAATTACCGCCCACAATAATTTAACGCACACCCGTACGCTTATTCAGTTGCCCATTAGGTTTACCTCCCACTGTTATTAATATATTTGAAATGGTCATAACGTTCATTGGATTGGACAAATTTCTACTTAACAAATACACCATAGCATGGCTCGGGACTGTTCGGCCGCTGTTGTAAAAGGCAGTATCCTCATGAATGGACCGAGGTGACCCACACGCTCGTGTGTACCGTGTTAACACGTAGTCAGTTGCGCGCGTGTGCGTATTCCTTTTTTTGTGAATGGCCAGCGATATCCGGTCCAACAATATCTGGCCTACAGGTTTCGTTATCATCTCTCGGCCGCTGTCTAAACACACGATATAAAAATTGTGTTTTATGGCCTTTTACAGCTCCCCGGTCCCATGAATATCGATGAGACGTATCAAATAATAGGACTGTATGAAGAAAAATCTTGAGCAGTACATACGTAGGTGTCAATGCGTTGTTCGTACCTCAAAACAGCGATTTAAGGACGGCGACTTAAACATTTAACATAACAAAAAAGCTCTGAATCGAACGGAGATTCGGGATATGTTAATTTCGCATTATTCTCGCTTGGTATAACGTATTCGCGCCGCGTGGCCGGACCCGCTTGACAAAAACCTAAAACCGAATATTTGGAATTGTGTTGACGCACTTTAACTGGTGCGAAACGAATTAACACAAGCTCGCGCTTGCTACATATAGAAATCATTTCTGTCCCCTTACTCGACTATTTAACAGTCTTATTTTAATATTACTCAGATTTTTTTTTACTATTTATTATATATACAAAAAATTAAAGAGTAATTTAAGTAATATTGCTATAGCGAATTTTGGTGTTGTGCCTATCAAACTTTGGGCATTTCGTAGCCATTTGAGGAGGTTTTAATGATCATAAAATAAAAACCATTAAGACCACCTTTTGAAATCAACAAGTAGTACTTACACAAAATCGATCTTCTATATGAGGAATAAAATCAATCGATGAATCGTAAATTCAAGGCGAAGAAAGTGCCAGCCAAGATGTTGTTAGAGCCAAATAAACCTAACTCGTACACCAACTAAAAACGCGAGGCCTCTAAAAGCGAAACAAAAAACCCACCCTCGCCAAACTGAGAAAGAGAGTTAGAGCAAAACAGGAACATGCCTTATCAAAATTTAAATTTGGTAAAAAGCGGGGGCTGTCTCATTTCAATAACCGTTATTCGGGCACCCCCCTCTTACCCTCCGCCCTCCCCCCGCCCCAGGGTCCCAAACTATAAGGTGATTGATGGCCACAAAGAAACAATAGCCCGTCTCGAAAACAGAACCACGACGCGAATCCTAATAAACGCGTTATTTTATTTGTGCAGAATAAAGATTCTCCAAATAAATATCGATTTTCGAAGTAGACACGGAATTTACGAGACCCATTGGGAATGATAAAGTTTTCGTTAAATATTCTCGTGTGCTCATGATTTTGAATAAATCCACGCACTTAGGTATGTGAGAGGCTATTAAAAATGGTGCGGTGAATTTTAATAGTGACGGATTTAGAATGTCACGTTCGTATAAATAGAGTATACATTCCTACATACATCATCACGACTGTATTTCCCGAAGGGGTAGGCAGAGGTACATTGCACTCACACTTCGTTTGTATTTTGGTCCCAATGTAATAGCGGGCAGCCTATTGCCATTATACCAGGCATATTCTTCCTCAATACAAGTGAGATTTGGATCGTAGTGTATCACGTTGGCACAGTCCGAGTTGGTGGACTAAACGCGTCTTTCTATAGAAATACAGGCTTCCTCACGATGTTTTTCTTCTCCGTTCAGCAAGTGATAATCATTTTTGAAAATTACATTCACAACCCGAAAATCTCAGAGATGCGGAATTGTAACCTGCGCCCCTTGCGTAGGTACATGGCGGACGTGCTGCCACTTACCTATCAATCTGAGTGGATAATAATCAATGAGCTTTTCTGAAACCATTGCAATACAAACATACAATTGTCCGCCCTTTCATTATATGGTCCAATGTCACATTTGAAATGTCGCCAACTGTAATAACTGTCATAGTTTAAATGCGACAAAACGTTGCGTAGCGTCATGCTTAGAATACTTCACGCACTGCTATTAAATCCAACCGATGATATGTTCGTAGACTTTCAAAAGACGTATTAAGGTATTCATTTGGCTCAGTGTTGCCAAGCTTAGAAAAAAAAAACAAAAATTTCGTGTTGACGTATTTCTTAAGGCCGTAGTTTATGAGTAAGACAGCAATATTTTTAGTGTTGTCAAACATAGTTTAGCTGTAGTATGTGTTCAATTAAATCGACACAAGTTTATTGATAGTACAATAAAATCCCTCAAGTGATACGCACAAAAAGAAGTAATAAAAATATCAAAAGCTTCTAAAAAAAAGTTTCTGTTACAAACTCATTTAGAGTCCTATTACATACTTTCTTGTATATTATATAAATACTATTCGACTCAAAATACCTATAAGTGATTCGCTTATAGGCATTTTGGGTCGAATTAAGAACTTCCTCCTAATTTTGAGGTCGGTTAAAATGATGCCTGCACCATGATACAGTCGTCCCAGATCCTCTGTGAAGCTCTCGTTTTACTTATGAGATTTGCTGAACTATGGACATAGGAAGGCTGGTAAACACTGGAAATTTTTCGAAATTTGAAATTGTCAAATATTAAAATGTAAAATTAATTAAAATGTATGTGTAAATGTGTGTGTAAATCTATCCATATGCAAACCGCTTACAAATTCATTTTTCTGATCAAAAATATTCTACATTACCATTGTCAATAGATTTTTGAATTCATGAAAGACTAGTCATGGGATTATCTTAAGATTTTCAGTGATATAAATAAAAAAAGGAAAAATTTATATTATTTGTTTTTTTTTTAAGTATTTTACATTAATTATTATTAAATTAATACGCTTTATTATCCTGGCAACACATTCTACAAAGAACAATTGCACACTATTTCCCTACTTCTCTACTATTAAGGATGGTGTAAAACAAGTAACATATCGCCTCATGCGTGTCATTCCACGACGACGTCTCGCTACGATTACTCGAGCGTACCTTTAGACAGCTTTTACTTGTTAGTGCAAAACGAAAACGACATTACTGGTAAGGGAATTAACGCTAAAATCGCATCAATAATTTATGCGACGCATGCTAATGTCAGGGGTGTACAGATGCGGCGGATGTACAACAAAGAACAAATTAGTATGTTAGTACCTATTTGTTTCATTCGTACTTTTATAAGAAATTACAGAGAGCTTAAGCTTTCTTCTGTGTCAAGTAATACTTACGTAACTAAATGTAGGTATGCTTATCAATAGCTACAATACAGGTTGTTTCAGAAGGCCGATATAATACTAAAACGTTTGCATGACTATCGGGCATCGGAATTAATAGTAGATATAAACATTTAATCTAAATACGAATATGATTTGATGACGTCATTTCGAGCTTTTTGTACAGTAGGATTAGCATGACCGTGTAGACATAAGTTTGATCTATTTCAACTGTCAGATTGGTCGAGAAAATGAAGTCACACCGAGCCATGTCCAGTACAAAAAGCTCGAAGTGACGTCATTGTCTCGACAAATCTGACAGTTGAAAGAGATAAGACTTATGTATACACGGTCCTGCTACAGGTTCTGTTTTATCTGCTCGTATACAAGTCTCTCCGTGTGTCAGCCACCGCGAATCGTCCAATCGTCAAGCGATACTCGTAATTGCGTATCGTCAACGACTACGACCATGGAATCCGCCATTAAACCAGGCTCTTGACCTACCCTCTGCAACACTCCTGTCTTAACCCGCCGCTGTCGCTTCTACTTAACGATGTGTTGCGTCTACTTTGAAGTTTATTTATATATATATCGAGCGGTGACAGGCTATTTCACTTTTGGCGATTTTTTTCCACTTTACAGTAGTTGTAGCATGTGCGCCAAGACTAGTCGTATGTCACGGAATATCTTGATGTTGTCTCTTTCTCTCGTATGAAATTAGACAGAGAGCGAACGAGCAAATCTGTGACAAAGATCTTGTCTTGACATGCGTGCTAACACCACAGGAGAGCATATTTATTCGACGCAGAAAAATTAACTGATTCCGAATATGTATATATCTATCTCTATCTCGCCTAAAAAGTGAATTAGCCTATCTCCCTGCGATATCGCACCGGGTGGTTGCGAGTTCGATTCCCGGCAGCGGCAAACTTCGGGAATGGCCTTTTCGGAATTTGCCCTGGTCTGGTGCGTCGCCCCAGTCCATTGTATGGATCCTACGATGAGTATGTGGTGTCTGGAGAAATTTATTTACATTTAATTTAAGCAGTGGTATTTAAGAAAACCCGCCTTGAACGAAAGGGGTGCAAGTTCAAATTCCGGGCCTCCTCTGAGATAATTTTCATATGAGAATGTCATTTTTACAATGATAACCACTTGCTGAACGGTGAAGGAAAACATCGTGAGGAAACCTGCACGTCTATAGAAAGGCGTGTGAAGTTCAGCAACACGCACTGGGCCAGCGTGGTGGACTATGGCCCAAATCTCCCTCGTATTGAGGGGGAATGTGCCCGGTATACCTAATGGCAATAGGCTCGCCCTCTATTACATCGGTGAGGTGTGAGCGCACTGCAGTGCACCTCTGCCTACCCGTTCAGGGAATACAGGCGTGATTATGTATGTATTTATTTGATGTATATTCTCTCCTCCGGTGAAGCTGTAAAGGCCAACTCACGGCCAACAGCGTAGTCCATTCAAAAAAAAAAAAAGAGTCACAGATATTTTTTTGCTTAGGTACCTACGCCAAAATTGATTGGTTTTACTTTATCGAACAAAGAGATGAGCATTGTCTATTGGTATAGCCTAGACCACTTAGTGCATTGCACCGCTTGTTTGCGGGTTTGATTCCTATTCGCTGCAATTTTCACATTTGACTCTAATCTAGGTGTAACTGGGATCGCCCCCAGGCCGTTGTTGTGGTACCCATAGTACAAAGATTGCTTACTTTGGGATCATAAGATGATTGTGTTGTCTGGCCATATTCAGACAAAACACTGACTGAGATTTACAGTTACATTAAAATTTGAATATTATCTATATTCGCAAGTTTAATTGGTCATAAAACGGAGACGCCGAGTATTATTGTTATGTTTATAGCATACGTAACGACATAAAAATATAAACAAGACGATTTACTTTAAGGGTGCGATCAGATTTGTAGGTCAGGTGCATTTCGACCTGATGCAGTTATTCCCGTGTATAGGATAGGGGCGTTTCGTCCAAAACTTCTTCATGATTAGCTCTTATGGCGTGACGAACAACGAAGGTTCTTTAACATTTTTCTGTACAAATAGTTGCGATATAAGTCTCAGAATAAATGGCCCCTAATACCTCCCATAAAAATACTCTGGTACGTACAAGCTCAGTAGATTTGATTAAGAACATTTTGATATATCAAACTTTTATAATTCTGCCTATAGGTACAATTGTAAAATATGCGAGTTTAAAAAAATTTTTCGATATGCCCCAAAAAAAGACTACCTACAAAGACTTTAATAATCGCAATTGAATTTGAATCACCAAACGAAATAAATATACAATACAATGGAACAAATCTGTCTGATGCCTTAATATCGATATTGTATTAATGAAGTCCGCTTGAGGCAATTAAAATTTTTATGTTAATAACATGACAAAAGTTCGTCGCGCTCAGTGTGAGACCGGTCCGGAATGCTTTTTAATGAATAGATAACCAATAATTAATTAATCAAAACAACATAAATGATTCCCGGCGTGTTTCACGTCAACACAAAACTTCGAATCGATAAGTTTTATTGTTTTATTTTTCGAATCGTTAATTTTTTAAATATTTATCTTCGGAACAATAAAGTGTGTTCCTTTTTGTAATTATTTTAATAAATTATATTAATCCTTATTGGTGATAATGCTGTTGGCATTAAAACTAATCTATTGCTGTCCTACTCATGTTCATAATGTGTAAAAAAGATAGCAATATTTTAAGTGCTGTCATATACAGGGTGTTTCAGAAGTCCGAAATAATACTTTGACGTTTGCAGCAGTATCGGGTATACAACATAATGGTATAAAAAATTTATCGAAATTCGACCATGTTTTTACAACTTTTTTTTCGGCGTCAATTTCTTTATCTTGTAATATGTCGAGCCCTATGTAAAATTTTCACGTTCTGTTTTGTGAATATTGGTAGTTGCCCCTTATTCGTGTAGTTTACAATGCTGAATAGGGTTATGGATCTACCCAAAGGCCACAAAACGATACCTGGGATAAATATTCAAAGGTCTATAGCTCAGAAACTATGATAGTTAGGTATGAACAATCTTCACCAAGCATCCACATATGAGCTACCGTATATGTACCTAAAGTATTATTTCGGACTTCTGATACACCCTGTATAGTTTCGTCGCATAAGAAGCAAATTAAAAAATAACAAGCCACTGATTTTCTTGCCGGATCTTCTCAGTCAAGGTCGTGATCCGATCCAGTAGGTAGTAGTACAATGGCATATAATGAAAAAAATATCCTGACAATTTGCAACCGCCTCTAGACCTATGCGTAATGAACAATTTGACTTTGACTTTAACTTGGATTTTGAACGATCTAGCTTGTGAACCTTTGAGTGAGTGAGTTCGAGATTATGTTATTTGACCGATTTAATATCACCTAGTGGGTACTAGGTACCAAACGCAGTCACCTATGTGATATTTACTCATTCACACGACTAGCTCACACTGTACCAAAATTACAATACACCCATTAAAAGATAACTACGCTTCGGCATATTTTAATAACAACAAAAGCGTTTTAATATTACAAGTAAGTATACGAAATTACCACTAATCAACTTTAATCATTCGTGGCAGAGGCCGGCCGTTCGCAGTTATTATATACCTCATAAAGTATTGTACACACTGTGTGTCCAGAGTCCAGACAGTGTAGAGCTCGCAGCTTCACGGATGGATCCATGAGAACTGGATGTGATCAGTTGCATCCAAAACTAGAGCCCCAAGGGCACTTATACAGATCACTTAATAATGGTTACTTTTTTATGTCGATTATGTGGTGATAATGACTACCCAGAGCAGATGACTGAAAATTAATTTTTGATTTATCCGACGGAAATCCAACCCGCATAATGCCAGAACGTATTGTTATGTGTACCATATCCACCTACTCTAAACTTTCAATGTATAATCTACGTAGCAATATATTCAGTGCTGTTAAATTTAGTTTAGTCCTATCTCGGGTACAACTTACTTACTTACCTAAAGTTGGTTTTTTGGTGCCGTACCTCGCCAAACGCTCGTCATATCTTCCGGTAGAGTTTTTGGTCTTTGCAGCCAAGGAGATCTATAACTTTTTGTGTTTTCATTGGTATTCTTAGTCTGTACGCGATATAATGATCCCGGCGGTTCGTATAAACAAAAATTATCCGTAGGTAATTAAAGAAAGGGGTTCCATTTGATAATGGGACGATAATTTTGGTCGGACTTTGGTATCGGACCAATTTTCTAGCATTACCATAAGTGGTGTTTGGTTTTGTTTAGATCCTTCGAAGATTGGCCTGTGATGGATCACAGTAGGTATACCTACACAAATATGAAATTAATTCACTGTGAAATAGGGATAGTTAAACGAGGTGCAATTATTAACCAAAAAGAATCGTTGGAAATTAATTGTTGTGCCAATATAAATGAGGTCTTAAATGGGTTAATAATAAAAAAATGTATGTAAACAATCCTTGTGAATGACACCGGGATATTTCCAAAATAAAGCTTAAAAAAAACAAATTAATTCATTACGCCGCCGACCAATTAGATCACGGTCGAGAGGTTTCAAACAAAGGGACCGAGGGCGGGTGAAAATTTCATTTGGCCCCAATTAGCTGGTTCTAAAATTGAATTTTCTGTCAATTTATACCCGGGTATCCGGATACGGGCCGGCACAGCTTCCGAGCGAACGAGGACCGCCCGAGAGAGACCGAAACAAGCAACAGGTGGCCTTTTGAGGCAATTAAAAGCTGGTTTTAATTAGTAGGGGAGCTTGATTATTAGCAAATCCCGCCGCTCTTCACGGCTTTTCAGCGGAATGCAAACCACTCAAGGGTTAGGGGAGCGAGCGGTTTGTTGAGCTTGTTAATTACCTATTATTTTTTAGGATTGCTAGTAATGTGAGGTTAACATTAGTAGTAGTCCCGTTAACCCTTCTAACTAAGATAAATGCTTGTGCTACTAGCCGGCACACGTGATCCATATCGAACCTTCCGCTCATCAGAGCTGCTGAACTAACCCCTAGACTTAATAATTTATAATGATATTGCACCGTCGAAGTCTGCGCGGACGAAGTCGCGGGTAGTAGATAGTAATATATTAATTAAATGTTTGCGAGTCTGTTAGTACCAAACGATTTTACACTTAACTAAGCGTATTCCCGTCCGTTTTACCGTCGTAATGTATAAGAGATGGCAATATGAATTAAGTTTGTATATGGCAATAATTAATTCTCAATATAATTAGCAACGAAGATGACATTCAAATAGAGTTTTATCATCGAAAATCGATTAGCATTCATTTAAGTCGTTAAACTTTGAAATAAATCCGTTACAACTGTCGTTTTTATGTTGATTGCAGAGTGTTTTTATTTACCTAAATTCTTTACATGTTGTATCATTGTACACATGATTGTAACACTTATAGTCAATAGTGATAGTGACTACAATTGTGTAAAAATATCTTGGACGGATCAGGTTGCATGAATTTTTACGAAAATATTAATTACAAAATAATATTTAATGAACAGGTGTTATAAATCAATGGGTTAATCGACTGCCTTGTGATATAAACTGAGACCGGTCTAGATTAGGAGTCATGACGTCGAACACAATAGACGAGACAGAATAAGTTATGGAATAGATATTCTAAGCAATTTATTTAAAGTTCATTGACATAATAATACAAAGACATAATTAACTAAACATGTTTATTAGTAGCCAAAATTTTTATTACTTTTCCAGTAAATAACCATTTGATACATCTTGTAGTAAAGCAAAGTTAGAGAATATTTCAATAGTAGTAGGCAGGTAAGTAAGTATAATGTTCTCTACATAAGTGTCTATATCGTAGTTGCAACTTGCGAGTAGGTTGGAGGTACCTACGGGTTTGTCAACAAGACCACGCCAACACAGAGGCCGAAACATTATAAAAATCAATGTTAAGTCAATCTTACTTCCCAAACAGATAAAATAGTTAAGTTACGAAACACGAGCAACACATATACAAATTAAAATACGTACGTATAATACGTAATACTTATATCTACGTATTGAAACCCTCTCGTATTATGACATCCTTCGGTAAATACCGTTACTACCTCTCAATGCTTATTCGATACTTAGCTTTTCTTGAAATGTCTGCATTTCCTTATCAAAAGACTCCCAAGAGGGTGTGTGGGGCTTTTTAAAGGAGGCCTCGGGTGGGAGGGCCGTGTGTGTGTGTGTGCCCCGCTTACCATGTGTGACTACTCATCTATATGTGTTAATGCGTTTTCTTTTTACCAATTTTTGTAGTGACCACGTTTTGTGCAGAGTTTTGCGGGAACTGACATACAATATCATCTTTCCTTTTATAGAAATACTTTTCTTTATCCTATCCTAGAATATACCGAAGCTTTATAGTTTAGTTATAAGCGTATGGTGATTTGTATGTCTGCGGACACACCTAACATACCAGTCACATCAATTTTGATTTTTTTATAAGTATACAGTTACTCGCCAATTCATACCATGTTTTTTAACCGACTAAAAAAACGCAGGAGGTTCTCATTTGTTTCTTATGACTCCTTAAAATAAACTACATTTTCAAAGACACTCATGTCTGTTTACGCTAACCGTTTTTTATTTGAATAACTATAAAAGTTATATTTAGTTTTAATATAAATTTATCGGTTATGGTTTATTTATCGTTAAAATTGTATTTGCACCATTTATAAACTGTTATAGATGCATCATAAAGAATTTACGTATTTTTTTCACTATACTATGTTAAAGATTAGTCTGCCCGTTTTGTACAGCATGGTCGCCCTTGCAAACGTCTTCGCTTCACACGAGCATGCATATTATTTGCGCACACATGCACACGTGTTTCTATGTGTGTGTCTAAGCTATTCACGATTTTCGCATCGATGGTGTTCGTATTGATTTCGTATTGTCGTTAGCTTGCGACATGTAAAAATAAAAGGGGTCTTGTGGGGGTGACACACTTGATTATTGCTATGGTTTGAAACGCTAAGACTGAGATATGTTTTATAAGACAGGTAGCTTTGTAATAATGACCTTTTGAAATCTGATTTGTGTGGGTGAGGCTGAAAATCAGCGCTGGGGGAAGCAACGCTCCTCCAGCATGTGCTGAGCCATTACCTTTTCGGCACAGTTCACACTGAGCTCTTTTCCTTTTGTTCTTGTTTGTATCTATTTTTAAGTTTTATATTCTCTGTGTGCTGTGTTGAATAAATGTTTTTTCTTTCTTTTTTTCTTTCTATTTACGGCCAGGATTTGGGCGGTTCGAACATTGAACCAGTTCAATCTTCTTTTTACGTAATGAATGTAATATAATGGAATAAGATGAGGAACGGCTGCACATGCGATGAGCGGACTACGACGACTACCAGTATCAAGTAATTAATAGCAAGACACCAAGAAATTATAAATAAAAAATTACTATAAAGGTGACAGAGACCCTAATATTATTATTGATTTTTTGCTGACGATTCATAAGTGCCTGTATTGGTTTACATGAATAAAAATAATCTGATTCTGATATAGATAGCAAATGAATTTAAGTGACTGTGAATTTAAGAGTATGTAAATCTGACACGTTTTTACGTACTGAAAAGACAGTTTTTACCTAGCTCCTTATTATTATTTTTCTTTTGGCGTTGGACGTTGTGTATTAGGTACATATGCCAGTACCATGTATTTATCTTTTCATTGGACATTGTTTAAAATTATTGTCATACTATTTACTTTATGCCCTTAGGTACAAAAGTATGCATGTTTCACATTATACTTATCTAGGGAAAAATATCTTGAGTCCCCAAAATTATTCAAACAAAATACGTGAGCGGTGGGACGCGTGTGTAAACCCCATTACAAAGAGAAAGGGTCTGAAGTGAAGGCGCCATTAGAAAAATGTCGCGATAGGATGTTCAATCATTTCGGTACCAATAAGGGGCGCTATCGATTTTGCCGAAATGTCACCCGCCCGATATCGAATATCGGTGGCGAATATATAGGAAGGGTGGATGTTTTAAAATATTTAACTTTTTACGCGTGGTTATCACGCATATTTTCCGCGAAATGGTAGGCAGCAGTGCTCTACATGCATCCATATTCCGCTGCCATTCGTCACCTCAGTACGACATTGTTTAAGATATGGTTAGAACGGCCTCGAGGGCACTTGCAAATTGTCAACTCACTTTATTCTCCTTATATGCTGCTATGTAACTACCGAATCACGCCACGACGTCGACTGAGATGATCCGGCAATAATATTAGTAGGCTCGTCATTTTTTTTTAAAGTCGCCTGTCAAAATTAAAGTACCTACCTAATATTAGTACTATTAGGCAGTATACCTAGGTGTCTTCAAGCAATAGATATTATTTAAACATAACATTTATAACCTAAGGGATTAGTCAGTGAGGGAAATTTATTTACCCAACAATATAAAATCAAAAATCGATTTCAAAATAAAGTAGTTTTTCGCGCGCTCTTATTGCTTTACAGCGTACCTCAACCAAAGACATTCCTCGGATCACTAAAAAAACTTAAAATCCTACTCAGCTTGATTGATTCCATACAAACTTGTTTTAAATGTTTACATTATTTTAACTACACTGAGTACCTACATATAATTTAAAAAACTTGAGAGGTGACAAGAGACACCCGGATGGAACGAAGTTCCTTTTGAAATAAAACAATCGAAATCACACACACATTTACAAAAGTGTCGGTACAACTTTTACTCTCACACACACATTTACAAAAGTGTCGGTCGACACTTTTAGTCTTAATTTTTTCCGTCTAGCCCCCTTTCGCAACGCGCCATAAGGAACTACGTTCCAATTATTTAAGAAATATTTTTAAACCTAAGTACCTACCTACCTACTATACTAATGTTATTTTTATTTTGTTACAGGTAACACAAGCTTATTCTGCATTGAAAGATACCACCACAATTGAGAGGTAAACACCCATAACCTCACCAACCTGTAGGAATCCAATATTTACAATACTAACCGTAAAACGCTTCAGTGGTATTTCAGTGGAATTGCCCCATAAATCCCTGCGATCACAGGGGCGTCAAAATGCGAGCGACGAATTTTTAGCCAATAAGTACTAAAACGGCCTATATTAAGTCTTTTTCTTTATTTACGAAAAAATTAGAAGATTTTAAAATGAGAAATGACTGCACCTGCTATTTGCGGATTAGTTTCTAAATAGCAAGGATCAATTTCATAAATACACATTATACATAAAAATAGGTAATAAAGCTGACGGATGAAACCCTGTCTGTATTAACATAGGTATAAAAGTCGCATATTTTCCAACCAATGTAGTGTTAACGAAGACGCAAGCAAATTTTAACGCTTTTTACATCGGAAATTCAACCTTAATGTATTATAATACAGTGTAGGAATATTTTCAAAAACATCATGTTAATTCGCTTGACCCAGTGGGTGCAGGACTTGAAAATACCTGTAAGTTTTACTCGACTATCCGCTAACAGATGGCGGTGGCGGGCTCAAAAGGGTTTGCGCAGAAGTCGGCTCGGCTGAACTACATACGATGCTAGCGCTCCCATATGAGGGGGAATTTTCTCGGTTTTTCCCTGAGACGGCATGTTGTTGTTTTCAGGCGACGTTATAGTTTCCCAATTAACGGATAGGGGGCGGTGTGTGTACCGATTTGTAACATATTAGAGCTGAAACTTATAGAACTCACGCATTTCAGAATTGGGAATATTTTCAAATGTGTTTCAGATAATTTGAGGCGATTATATTTAAGTCTGCTACTGTAGATTATAAAATTAGTTAACTGAGTTCATAGTTTCTAAGTTCCGTAATAATACTAGTAGGTACTTAGGTACATTTTCATAATTTATTACCAACTTTTTAATCATGTAGACTGCTAACTGAAAAGTAAGTAGGTAACATAACTTTTCACACATATATAAACAGAATCGCACATTGAAATACTGTCTCGTTATAAGGACAAAATTTCTTAGAGCTTTGACTATAAAGTCAAATTTCCCTTACGTACCTATCCTTGTAAACAAATTCCAATTGTGATACGTTTTATTCAGTCCGAATAATATGCAGGTGGGGTACGACTCAGTTCTTTCAACTTTTCAAAGGCCTCAACATTTGAAAATAAAAACTAATCGATCGAATCACCAGTAGCTAAATCGTGATGTCTAATGAGACACCTACCCTTGGAGGCTACCATTGCAACTCACCATCGCAAACGCAAACTCGACATCGGAAGTAAACAAACTACACGATTCGTACGATCTGAACATTCGGAACACATGTTAGTAGGAAAAGAGTCACGGTTACGTCACTCGGTACAGTTTACGATACGCCAAGGTCAGGGGTTGGCCACGCGCGGGTCAACGCCCGCACCGCTTTTGTGACTGAATAGCCGTGAGGTCAACACGCCGAGATAGACGGCCGATACATATTTTTTATTATTTTTCAAATATCGAACGTTCGATTTTAGAATCGATTTAAGAAAAAACTGCGCACTTGATGTTTGTCTGTGGTCCGAAATTAAATTACCTATCTGGCGTCCGTCATTCGTGAAGAAAAACTGGTTGTTTATAGATTGAAATGCCAGTGAGTTTGCTTTGAATTGAATAATATCGATTCCTTGCTTAGGTTTTAAGATAACAATAAATGTTTAGCGTCAGGATATCGACATTTAGTCAACTTTCAACAAAAAGTGCAGCAAAGTCTTTATGGCAGGAAATAGAATAGACACGTTATTAATTTTGTTAACACCTTCATATTATGATTTTCTTTTGATTCAATAAGTGGGTAGGTGTGATGATAGTATTTGAACGTTAATCATTGTCCTCGTAAATGTAGGTAGTGAAACGTTAAATATGTGAGTGGTATTTTTTATTTTTTATTTATTGCTTGTACGCGTAGCTAGCCAAACTGACATACACCATCACGCCTGTACTCCCCGAAGGGGTAGACCGAGGCTTTCTACAGTGCACCCACATTTAGCCGATGTATTATTGGTCCCAATGTTATAGGGGGCGAGCCTATTTTATACTGGGCACATTCCTCCTCAATGCGAGGGAGATTATTTGGGCCTCCTCCACCACACTGGCCCAGTGCGGGTTGGTGAACTTAACGCGCCCTTCTATAGACGTGCAGGTTTCCTCACAATGTTTTACTTCACCGTTCAGCAAGTGGTAATCATTAATGGAAATGACAATCGCAAATGAAAATCATCTCAGAGGTGCGAGCCCGGAATTTGAACTTGCACCATGCAACTGACATGATCACCTTGAAATGACAATGACAAATATTGTGATGCTTGATAGACCCTACTGGTTAGCGAAGCCATTTTGACGTCCGTTCTGTCAGTTTGCCCCTGTTTGTTTTACTTCGGACTCTGCTGACTACTTTTCAACAATTTAACTTATGGTATACCTAGGTAGTTATTGTAACGTTTATTAGGTTCATTACTTTACGTTTATCTTTAGCGTTTGAAAAAGGCTTGTAAAAAATCTACCTACCTAATTGACACAGGAATGTGATAAAGGGCCGTACCATTAGGTACTGATTTATAAACTACTTACCTAACACAGGGCCGAATTAGGGCCCGGATATAAAAAAAAAACAATAATCAATTTCAGTACTTAGCTACTGCTAAATATGTCAAATAATCAATTGATCTACAGGTAATATTAAAACAACAATGCTAAAGATGTGTTGTAAAAGAATCCAAGTGCCCCAAGTATATCGTTGCAAAATGGCTATGGTTTCATTTTTATGGCATGAAAATAACATGCAGTAGGTAAAATGTAACTAGTCTAATGGCTTCAAGGTGACAATGTCTAATGTCTACACTGGTCATAGGTATTGTAGCAATCATTAATACATTTAACGTATACCTAATAAAGTGAAACCATTGTATTTTACAACGAATGTCAAATGGACGAAACCAATATTTTTTACAAGCTTTTATTTAACTTGCAATGTATGTCCGGGTGGAATCTTGCAACTGAAATTTAAAGCAGTTGTCTTTAACCGATTGCGCTGAAATTTAACCGAACCGGCAGTCCCTATAAGTCAGAAGTTTTTATGGATAATCAAAATTCCAGTAGGTAGTCTATACCTAAGCCTTACCCTTGATAAACTCGCGTGAATATTGGAACGCAAACATAGAGTAGACAGACAATTTTATTATATGTTAGGCAAATCCACAGATTAGACAGTATTTAGACGAGTTAGTAAGCTTGAGGGCCAGGATTTTATGATGTCCAGATTACACTCGGAACTGACAAGGGAAAACGTAGAGTTCTCAGCTACAGTGGCAGCTAGATACCGACTTAGATGGAAGGATCTCTATAAAATGCTGGAGTTTGCTAATCCTAGTTTAATAAATAAATATCACCAGACAACGCTTAGGTACCTAGTCAGTGTAGGATAGGTGCAAACTAAGCAAAACTTGTTCAATGGTTTCCATCACAGTTACAATCACTAGGGCAAATGCAGATCCATTCACATAATGCAGACCATTCCCGAAATTTGTCACTGGCAGGTGTCGAACGCACGCATTGCAAATCAAAGTGTGCAGGTTCGAACCCCGGCTCGCACCTCTGGGATTTATGTGCGAATCTCATTTTCATCTGAGATTATCACTTGCTATGAAACGGTGAAGGAAAACGTCGTGAGGAAACCTGCACGTCTGAGGGAACTTGTCTAGTTCTCGATAGATGTGTGAAGTCTGCCAACCCGCACTGGGCCAGCGTGGTGGACTATGGCCTGAAATCCTCCTCACTTTGAGGGGAGGCCCGTGCCCAGCAGTGGGACGTTAAAAGGGCTGTAGTAGTAGGAGTCACCAGCATCCACCCGGTGCAGTGAGCGGGCCGCTACGCTCAAACCACTATACCTACAAGCCATTGTAATTGTCTACGTGAGTAAAAAACAATGATTTCTGAAAAGTAGAACACGTAGTGAAATTTTCTAGTAGGTAGGTACTTAGGTACCTATTGGAAATCTTTTTTTTATTAAGTTCCTAATAATAGGTTTTTTTTGGGACTGTGCTCTATGCACAGTCTGCCACTGTCCTTCTGACATAAAATCAGAAACCTTATTTACGTTGACTGTTTTCTAACTTGTGTGTTTTAATTTTTGTATGATATTATTTTGTTGAGTTCTATCTAATTTGTAATGTTTTCTAAAGATTATTTGTTTTGTTATTAAATTTAAAAGAAGATAAGAGTAGATTAATAACTAACGTTAAGTTATAATATCTATTAGTATCTAGGTATTTAATGAGAGGCAGGTAGTCCATGGGGGAGACTTTTGCCTAACAGTGGGTCAATATAGGTTAAATTAAATAAAAATGTAAAGGAAAACATCGTGAGAAGGCGTGTGAAATTCACCAACCCGCACTAGACCACCACCACTATGGCCCAAAAATCTCCCTCGTACTTAGTGAGGGAGAATGTGCCCGGTATGCCTACCTAATGGCAAAAGGATCGCCCCCTATTACATTGGGACCAAAATAAATCGGCGAAATATGGACGTACTACAGTGTACCTCTGCCTGACATGTCCGTTGCGTGTTCTTGCAAGTTGTTGGTAGATAAGTACCTACAGCATTAAATTCGGAACGAATGAAGGAAAGTGTATAAACCGCTGATGATAAACCCCATATCAGGGTGTCCTTTCGCAATCCTGCATCCACCCTTATCGCGACTCTATTTATAATTCAAAGCATGACAAAAAAAAATAGAGGTGCACCAGTGACAAGTGACGGTAGCCATAAATAAATAAAGTGGCCCTCGAACATTGTGGTCGGTGGCCACCCACTGCGCGCGCGCATGCAAAAAATACGTCCACATTGCTACCTGTCTACCTGCCTCCCCTTTAATTTGTTTGTATAGGTGCTTATAATTAAAAATAACCCCAGACAACACATAAGTAGGTACCTAGGTAGGTAGATAGGTACTCATATGATCCCAAGCTAAGCAAAGCTTGTATTACCTATGGGTAGGTAGGTAGGTAGGTACCGTACAATGGATTGGGCCGATCCCAGTTACGTACACCCAGGGCAAATTTCGGAATGACCATTTCGGAAATTTAACGCTGGTGAAGACCACTTAGCTACCACAAGTAGTGGTAGTCACGCACGCCTTGCAATCAAAGTGTGCAGGTTCAAACCCCGGCTCGCACCTCTGGGCTTATGTGCGAATCTCATGCTATGAAACGGCGAAGGAAAACATCGTGAGGAAACCTGCACATTTACCTATAGGTAGAAAGGCGGGTGAAGTTCACTAACCCGCACTGGGCCAGCGTGGTGGAATATATAGCCCAAAAATCTCACTCGTATTGAGGGGGGATGTGCCCGGCATAATGGCAGTAGGTCAAAGTCAAGTTCCTACTGTCTCTAGTTGGTAGGTAGGTACACAGGGGGATAACTAAAGGTAGCATAAACTACCTAACATTGCTTTACTACTACTACTACAGCCCTTTTAACGTCCCACTGCTGAGCACGGGCCTCCCCTCAATGCGAGGGGGATTCAGGCCATAGTCCACCACGCTGGCCCAGTGCGGGTTGGCAGACTTCACACATCTATCAAGAACTAGACAAGTTCCCTTTAGACGTGCAGGTTTCCTCACGATGTTTTCCTTCACCGTTTCATAGCAAGTGATAATCTCGGATGAAAATAAGATTCGCACATAAATCCCAGAGGTGCGAGCCAGGGTTAGAACCTGCACACTTTGATTTGCAAGGCGTGCGTTCGACCACTCGGCTTGCGTTCGACTACCTATTGCTTTAAATCTAATCAAACATGATAGTCGCTTTCAAATTAGGTAGTAGGTACGTAGGTACCTACCTACCTAATTATTTGTTGCTATTTGGTCTTGCCTTTCATCATAGTTTTAACAGGTCACCATCTCGCATATACCTACCTACGTATCTACTCAAGATTCAAGATACCCATTGAATATCTATATAAGAAATTAAATTAACTAAATTTAGATACCTAACTGGATCGTTTTAATGTGCTTTTAGGTAACTAATTAGTAGGTACCTACCTACCTAATCTAAGGACAAAATACACATTTTAAATCAGCAAGGCATGCGCATCGCACCGATTTAATTTACAGTTGCGCCTCTGCCAAGTTAGATAGGTATAATAGTTATGTAAAATGCGATCCAAATAAGAATAGGAATGTCAATAACCTCTATCCGTCAAATGTCACTTGAAAAGTATGGTTTACAAAAAACTTATTTGCAAATCAATAATAAGAGTCTTACATCACATTTAAATAAAAAGGTTAAATTAGTAGTTAATTGTCTTAATATAATATTTAATTATTTAAAGTCATAATTCGTTTTCGTTCGTCACAATATGGCGCAAAGTCGATCCTATTCTCATTTGAATATCATTTGAATAGCATAGTAAGTACTTAGGTACCTACTAGGTATCCACCTAGTAGATAGGTACCTACCTACCTAATTTAAGCACCTCTTAAGATTACTTTCCAGGCTTGTTATAACATTCGTTTCTTGAATTACGTAGCTATTGAATTTATCATGAATTATAAAAAATAACCAAGAGTATCTAGTAGGTACCTAACGACTCATCGAGCGAACATTCCAAATTTAAATGTGTGAAAATCGTACAACAACAACAGCACGCGACAGAGCATCGACAATTAACAAATGTGTGTGTATTTTTTTAAAACAATAGCACGAATGCATTAAGCCGGTGTCGCGGCGTAATTAAACCGAGGCGTGGCCGCGCGCTAATGAGGGGCGCACAGAGGCGGCGGGCGTCGTAATCAACATTAAAGATTGGCGGGAGATGCAGCGCCCCGCGCCCGCGCCCCTCATTACTTATACAAAATACTTAAGACGCGCGTCGTCCCGCTCTCCGCGCGCTAATAGCTCGCGCCCACTCGCTATCGCCGTCCCGCTCCCCCCGCCGAGCGTAATTAAGCGGTCGCATCGCCTCGACTCGCTCGCCGGCCCCGCCCCCTGCGGGGCGAGGGGGGCGCTGCCGACGGGCGGGGGGCCGCTCGGCCGGGCGCGCAGTGTGCCGGCGACCGTTGACAGTGTTGCGTCGCGCCCGCCGCGTTGAACGCCAAACCGAACGACACCGACACAACTTTAGTTCCTCATTAACAGTTACAGTGGGTGTTTTGGTGTTATAACATAGTTATTGTGATCTGACTGACCGCACTTGAAGTGTAACACGTTCCCGAGTGTTTGGATACTGGACGAGTGATTTTACAGTGGCCGCGTGCTATGCCGCAATAATTTATCTGCGTTCTGCGGGCGATGCTCACAGGTTCATATTTATTTACCTACTCTTATGTTCTTCTTATAAGAATCCCTCTGCTTGATACCTACCCGTGTTTGATTACTCGTAATTGTGCCGTTATATTATCTAATTGGAAAAAGTGACCAAAATCTCGTCGAAATTCGGCCAAGTCTCGGAAAAGATACTTAGGTACCTATCTCATTATTTATTTCAAAGATTTTAAAATGAACGACATTTAAGCTTTTATTTTGTGGACTTAGAAACTATTATGTACATGCCTTCGGTGAAAATATCCCTCTGAAAAAAGCGGTTATTCAGTTGTGCGAAAAAAGTTGTTGCATTATTTAGAATATGCAACTGTTGTTATTAATTTATTTGTTATAAATTAAAGTAATTAAAGAAGATAAAAAAAAATTGTTCAAGCGAACTTTACATTTACTTATTGTCCAACATTTTAAGAAACATACACCCGTGAGCGCGTTAATTTAAAAAGTTTACGAACTTACCTACCTACGAGATTTTTGCGCAGTTGTCATCAGACAGGTATTTAAATTAATGAAAAAAAATACAGATTATAAATATACGTAAGGTAATACACTACCAACTAATCCGATTAATTAATGCACGAAACAAGTTCATTTATTTATTTACATTAAAATCTCAACTGCAGCCATTACCTATTCCGATCCGTCGCGCGAAAATTTTAAATGTCGAACATTTAAACACTGCTTGTTTTTTTTTAAATAGACAATGACATTCAATAAAAGCGCTAGACAGTGCTAAACAGTTCGTTTTGTTGATTGTATTTTACTTTCACACTTCGACTTGCAATGAGCGTCAGACATAAAAGCTAAACTTGAAGGCATTTAAATCAAAATGTTCTCCGTTGCTTTTATAGCTTGTATCTAGGTAGATAGGCAAGAATACCAATTCAAGTTCGATACTTTTAAGTAGATAGGTAAACTCTTCATATATTTTAAACTGATACTTATTTCGATTTAGCTCCGCATATCAACCTAAATAAATTCTAGCTTTCCACCAGGTAGGTACATAGGTTAATCTAGTTATCTAAATTTAGAGCGGAAAGTGCTTACGAGAAATTGTTAAGAAAGATGTGTATGCAGGTAGGTAGGCTCGGAAAAACGTAAACTAAACCTTTATGCCGTTTATGTAAAATAATCCCGGTTTGTACATAAGTATATCCTCGCATAAACTAGGTAACTATATCTAAACATTATGTTTAAAGTAGGTACTTACTGGTAATTTTGTTATTATAAAACCTAACCTAGTAGGTAGGTAGGTACTACAATCATATTAGAATTGAGTAAGAAAACCCAGGGCTATGTTATGTCAATAATAACATTATCGTCAACAAATGCTATATTTATTAGTATTTTCACTTCTTTTCTCAACAGAGTCATAAAATCATCTAAAAATAACATGTTTCTTTACGTTTGAAATGCGATTTATAATCATTTTTATATTTAAATCTGAGCAGCTAAGGTTCATTGTTTACTTTTTGCACACTGAAGCTTTAGCAATGATCAATGCGTTTTTACTGAGATCATTCTAAAGACGTAAAAAGTTCACGATATTTAGTAGCATTCGAAATGCCTACCTAACTATCTACCGCTTTAACTAATTTACCTACTTACGTTTATTTTTGTAAGAAAATCAAGTAGGTAAGTAACCGATCAAAATTAATTAGATAGATAGGGAAACTCAAAATACTTATATTCTAAACCGAATTGGGTTCTATTTGAAATTTCATATAAAATAGATACCTACTTTAATCATTCTTGTATTTAAATAAGAGCAGGCGAGCGATGATCGGCGCGCGCGCACATTCCCGCGCAACGGGGCGGCCATCTTGCGCCGAGATCACCTCCCCGGCCGATATCGATATTCGGGACAGATAGAACCATAAATCAAAATGTTACTCAGATCGATATCAGCTATCGCAAACAGTATTTAATTTATTACCGGCCTAACCGATAATTGATTTTGTGCGTAGGCGCATAAGGCCGGTGCGAATACTATAACAATGGCGCCACCGACGACGTTATGGAAATGGGACCTCCATATAAACATAACACTTGCTTAATTATGAATAGAAAGCATTTTTTTTATTCCAAGTGTGAACAGGATCTGGTTTATATGTTAATTTACTGTTATTGTATTGTTTTTGTTACTGATAACTTGTTTTTTTTTTCTTTTGTTGTTCTCATTTCGTCTCATGGCCGAAAACAATAATGTTTTTGACAGATAGTTAGCGAACGGGTAGTAGGTAAGTTAAAAGTTTTAATGGATTCCTAAATTCCTTAGTTGTCATCAAAATGATATTAGGACGATTGCTCTGTCAGCGCCATCCTTGGTACACATAAACTCGTAATAATCTCGGGGCTCAAAATTGAGGATTGTAACCCTCGTAAGACACTTTCATGGATTAGACAGATTACCACTGATAGTAGGTATTTTGTTTTATAAGTCGTGATATTAAAAAAAGTAGTCATTTTAATGCTGGTTAGAAATCTCTATCAACTGGTTTTCGCACAGGTAGAATACAAAATTAAATCTTTTTCATATTGAAACGACATTATTATTAGGTTGGTAATACCTAAGTACCTACCTACCTACATACATCAGACGTGTTCATATTTATTTACAAATATTAATAACTCTTACGAGTTGGTAGGTATGCAGTGTATCTAAAGGGATTATTTAGGATAATAATAAAATTCATGTCTTTGTTTCGTCTTTAGATTAAAACTTTAAAATACGAAAATGTAGGTAGGTTATTAGACTAGCTAGATATCTAGCAATAAAAAAGTTCGCTAAGCAGATAGACAGGTACCTATATTTTTTTTTTCTTTTTTAAAAAAATAATTGTTTTTTTTTTTCATTTTTACCTTACAAAAGGCACTTAACTGCGGCGAAAAATGTCAAAACAGCCACTAAGTTCAGTTTAATTCACGATTCGAACGTGTGATGTGTCGCAGAGCCGGCGAGACGATCATTAGCAATTTTAATGTGCTCGAAACACAAACGATACCTACCGTACCTACCTACGCGTAGGTTTATCTCGTTATAAAATCTACTAGGAATTGTCTGGGAGGGTCTAGGTGAGCTAAGGGGTATACGGCATTTTGCCGAGACTCACATAACCCTGCTACTTCCCCCGAGGTGGCAGGTTATCCATAAAGGATTTTCCGACGCGACGTTAAAAAACATCCGCATAGACTATAAATAGAATCAGATTTTTTATTCATATACACCATTAGGTATAGGTATCTACGTACTTATGAATCGACAATAAACAAAAAATATTAATAGTATCTCTACCACCCATTCGGAATGCATTTCCTAAAGAGAAATGGACAAGAAACTCCATGGTTACTCTTTTCCAATAAGGATTTCCATTTTTATTTATTTACAATTTTACAGTGTAAAATTAATGAGGCCATCTAATTCTCTGAACATAAAAATTGTTAATTACACTTACATAAATAACTATATTTAGGTAGGTATACAGAGTTACAATCGCTTTATATTGACATCGTAGAAATTAAAAATGCTATTGTAGGTGTTTCGTATCTGGACTGTAGGTAATTAGGCATCAAAATACAATAGGTAGGTACTTAGGTAGTACTATGAAAAAAAGAATTCTTATTGGATGTCTTCAAAATATTATTCAAATCCCGCAAACATCATTTGCCTTACCTTATCCCATTATTTTGGGTCGGCACAGTATTCTTAGCTTTTCCGTCATACCGACATCCACTCCGATCTCATTCATATCACTTTTTACACAATCCATCCATCTTTTCTTTCATCCTCTCGTTCTCCCGCATACCTACATAAGTATTTAATCTGGATAGGAAACTTTTTAGCTAGGTTGTTAATTCACTGTCAGTTTGGACTGGCTACCTACCTACCAAACCTTGCCCAGCCTTAACATGTCAACCAGTGCCGAATATAATGTATCTACCTACCTACAGCTATCAATAGCAGAGCAATGTTATTTCTTAATACTAAATGTTTCATAATGAATTTACCTTGTTGCGTTAGAACCTACCTATGAGAACCTACAGGACAGATGCCTTAAGTACCTACCTAATTACCTATTTAGGTTTTTTTTAACTAGAACTCTTACCGGCTTTTACGCTTAGGTACTTACAAGGTTAATTCTTACTTGATACTTAACTGCTTGATTGATACTTACCTACTTACGTATAAATTTGACGAAAGCTTAATTGTTATAACGCACTTCTGTGAATTAAGCAATTCAATCTCAAAACTATTAGGTTAATATATTACCTATTATGAACATATAATAGAAGAAATAGGTAGGTAAGTACGTGTGTACCTACTATTTATAAAATACCTTATCATTTTTAAAACTATTTACTTTGAAAAGTCGTTATTTCTACAAGATCCATTAAGTTACAAGCAACCAACGCCATCTATCGGGCGGTAGACGAACTAACGGTTAGGAAATACTTTGCGACTTTAGACCATTGCTTGCTCGCGTCTAATCAATGGCTTTTCAAAAGGGAATCATTTTGTAAATTATATAATAATAAATAAATAAAATATAGCCAGACAACACATACTCATCGTATGGTACCAAACTAAGCAACGCTTGTCTACTATGGTTACCGTACATAGAAGTGGGGTCGATCGAAAATTTCATATACGTAACTATTGCATTTTCGTCTTATGTACCGTACCTACTTATATCCTGTGAAAGTTTGTGAGGACGGATGGATGGCTGAATGTTTGTTGTTCTGTTTCTTTCACGCAAAAACTACTGAACGGATTTTGATGAAACTTTACAGTAATATGGTTTATATTACCCAATGACATATGGGCTATATTTTTAAAGATATTGAGAAATCGAAGCATGCGCGCAGATGAAGTCACGCGTAGAAGCTAGTACCTACCTTCATATTCATTAGGTAAAATTGCGTTATTTTGATTTGATAATATCTTTATTCTTAGTAGGTATACACGTTTCGTATCATACTGTATGTCTTCAAAATCGCTAAAACATGCAAACAAACATTTTAAAACATTACCATAACATGTCGCCGACCTGTTTATAAAGACGACGTCTTCGCCTAGTTCCATCGTATTACGGACACAATACAACCGATCTCAGAGATAGCCGTTCCTGAAATACAACTGTAACCTGACTCGGTTCAAAGGTCTTTACACTCACAAAACATTCTAGTAACGGTATCCGCTGAATATAATTTCCTATCACAACCTCATAATTAGCATCAAATTTAACAACGCTCGTGATACCTGGCCACACTCGGGCTTCGAGACGCGTCCAGCAAAGTTCCATAAACAAATTGTATTGACTCAAAGAAAAAGGTGACTCTTCAATAAAACTTTTTTTACGAAAATATGAAATTAAAAAAAAACATACCGGTCGAATTGAAAACTCCTTCTTTTTGAAGTCGGTTAATAAGATAAGGACTGCCATGACATGCGAGTAGAGCAGCCATTACGCCAATGGCAAATAATTAATAGCAAGGACAATAGTAAATAAACGCGATACAATCCGTAAAATAGTTTTATTTCAAAGCAAGAACCAATTCAACAATTCAAATGTACGGGGTCGAAATGAGAACCCTCCTCCTTTCTGAAGTAGGTTAAAAATGGATGATGATCGTGATAAAGATGGCAGATGGCCCGCCCAACGAAATTTCATTGACAGTGCGATTATTGGCGCGAAGTTGCGTGGCTTTTGCCACATACATTAAATCTTTAGTTGAGTTCGTTTTGGTGCTGACAAATAGACGCTCATACCTTGACGCTTCAAGGCAGTATTGAGCAAAATTAAATTGCAGGTACAATTAAAGATTAACAATTAATCAATTGTTATTTGCGACCAACAACAAACAATTAATTAGTTGTAATTGTGAAAATAGTGATTGACAATTGATTAATTGTTAATTGCTTCTACTGTTTTAACAATTAACGCGGGGCTACAACTTGCTTTATTTTTTTAAATGTACCCATTCTGTTTCAATAGGTATACATAAAGATTGAATTTCTGTGATAAAAGCCATATTAAAATTCGTTCGCGTCATCGATGACATTTCGTTGAGCTTTTTGTACAAGTTAATACAGTTTGTTTTGTTATTAGCAAAAAGAGAGGTCGCGCGATTTCAGACGCCCCTGTCTGCATCGTGTTGTTTTTCGACAAGTTCCGTTGTTCTCTTGTGTTCTTTCCTCAATGCATAAAAACCAACTCAGACATTTAATTTTACTCAACAAAAAACTACCATTTCCACAATAGAAACACAGGTGTGACAAAATTTAAAAAACGTATCGCTCATTCTTCTTTTAAAATATCTAATAAATTTTTACTTCAAATTTATTTCCTTATTGCTTCATATAGTTGGAGTGTGTTTTTTCCGCGCTTTTTTCGTATACGAGCAAATAGTCATAAATAAATACGTGTCTTATTTATTCCCGTGGAAACGAAGTGACAAGTTGACCGTTATGAGCCTGCACGTGTCTCCCATTCACAGACGAGCCGTTTACCTATTTATATTTACAAAATGTTAGTTCGTTATTCCATTTTTCAAATTCAAACCAATAGGTGTTCTATAAATTTCCGCTTAGCATCGGCCGCGTTCGGCTTTTAAATCGAATGTCAACAAACATGGCGACGACGACGATGACGTCAAATAAAATCGATTTCCGAATTTTGAACGCTGCGTCGGAGCCGGAGCGCCGCGATTACAATAACAACTTGTTATTCGTGTCGCTTTTTTTTCGCAATAAAATATCATTTTTACAGCTTATATAAATTAATAAAAAATAAAACAATGCAGTGGAAAATCGTTTTTAACCGTTACAGTAACGTGAGCTCGTGAATGAGAAATGTGTCTCATATAATTCCTAAAGTACTTGTGACTCCGTCATTGTCGGTACCGGCCGGTGTGTGTTCAACGGACAGCGTCCACTCTCCGGTACCATTTCCTCGTTTAGCGCAATTTATCAGCGTTGAGTGACATCAATAAGTTTTTCGTCGATTTAGTACGTGCTTATATGGGTATGATAATTTGTTTCCGGCGTGCGCGGCGCGTGCGCATGGCACGACAAACTATTACATTCATAGCGTCGGCACGATTTGCATTTGAAATATTTTGTTCGGCTCGCGCCTCCGGGACGCACAATGCCCGCGGGAGAGGCGATACATTCAATAAAAATACGTATGTGTCATATCAAATTTCTTGGTACATATTTCAGCGGCTCGTGCTGTAGATTTCTTTGGCCGTTGTTATAATAGGGTTCATTTTGTAGCGCACGTGCGTGCATAATGGTAGCGGGTATTTCGGCTCTCGTGTAAAGGCGGTTCGGCTTATCTATTTAACTCGCGGTAGGTACATAGCGAATGAAGCGGTTAACTCTGTAGGTAAGTGGATACTTTGTTAACTAAACTCAGCCGGTGTGTTTTATGGCATGTAAAATTTTAGCTTCATACGGGCGCCTTACTCCGTACAGAATGCTATATTAAGCATTTTACAACCGCATGATATCCTAATGTGTTCAAGTTGTTTCAGTTTTTTCAACGCCACAGTATCTACAGCACATTTTTTTTTATAAATAATAAAATAAATACTTACCTACTTAACTCTTTGGTTATGTTACTGCAATATCCAATAACGTATAAAAATCTAAAACAGTAAAAAGAATGGTTACTAGTGCTACAATTCTCATTTTATTATTCTTTAGAAAATGGTTAGCGTTAAACTATCTAATCGTATAAATAAAAGCCTATCGTATCATATAATATGGCCCAGTCACGTAAAGACATTCTGACTTTGAAGCCATCATTGATATACAATACATATTCTAGCTATCATTGATAAAATATTATGTTTTAATGTCTAGAAAAATGTAAGTTACCTTGTGGCGCTGGAAAAGTCTAATTAAGCAAAATTGATTTTCACGAGCTTTAAGTCTCTGCACACTGTTTTTGCCATACCAAAACAAACTGTACTGGCTCATAGAAAAAGTTCATTCTTCAACTAAACGACACTGACAGAGCGACCGAATTTTGACGCGTGGGGGCGTTGCGTTTACCAAAGAAATTCAATCTTTATGTATATTGATTTAGAGTTTGTTTTGGTATTGGGGGCTTTATTCCGCCGCTGTGGCGTAAACGTGGCGAGGTGGATGCTTTTGTTTTATTGAATAATTGCCCAGAGGTGTTTCGGACGAGACAGACTGGTTCCGCCAAGGCCAGCCGACGAACTTGCCATGCCCGAACCATTGTCCTTATTCTGCGCGCTCGCTCGGCGCTCGCTCACTGCCGCGTAAACTGTATACACTGGGACGTCAACAGCCTTATTAATTGTTGCCTATTCCAAAACAAACTATGTGTCAATATGAATGTAGTTTGAAGTTCTGTGGTAAAAAAACTGCCATCACTCGCGCGGTCAAAGTACTTTCTTTGAAAAATTATACCAGTGGGGACACATGTCAAGACAAGACCTTTGTGATGGATTTGCTCGCTCGCTCTCTGTCTAATTTCATATGAGAGAGAGAGACAACATCAAGATATTCCGTGACATACACATGCTACAACAACAGGCCCCCTTACCAACACCTGTCTTGCAGCAATGTTGTTAATATTACTTTAAATTTTAGACAGTTAACTTAGTAGGTTGTAAGGGTTCTAACCAACATCATTAGGAACTAAGTCAACCTCACCTGCTCGTGATAGATACACCCTGCTAAAAAGCAAAGAGGCTCTGGCGACTCCCCACCAACTTGCATTGGACTAGCGTGGTGGGCTAAAAGTCCAAAACATAATGATAGGACACAAACGCTTAGGAAATTTTTTTTTGTAGAAAATCTGTTAAAAATCAACAGTTAGTATTGAAACAATCATACTTTAAGAGGCGGTGGTATGGTTGTTCGTTTTTGTATTGGCAAAAAAATTCGACGCACGCGCATTGACGCGCCAGTGTATGGGGAGCTTTACTCGACCGAGATTCGATACTCACGCGCTTTTTTCCAGTTCCATGGTAAATACTATGATGAAGTCGGCGTCATTGTTGACACGTCAAACTGTTATCGAAGCTCTACTTTATTATCATCGCGAGTTTAAATTTTATCAATACGCGATTAAAGTTCAGTTTAAGTTAACAGTACACTTGAGTTGCTATGTACCAAACCGTTTTACCTTGTTACTAAGGAAAGTGTTTCAGCAATTTGCCTATTACGATTAAATTAGTTAGATACCATGAATGTAAACTAAATTGAGTTGAAAAAAAACACAATCTGAATTCCTAAATTAAGTTACATGATGTTAAAAATAGATCTGAATAGGTGCTCTCCCTCAATACGGTTCCGTTTTTCTTTGTCGGTCATAATTGCGTGACGGTACTGAAAATCACCTGAGGCTTACAATCTCAGCTTGAATGGTATATGCAAGCTTTGCGCTCTACATTTAACTCAGTGTAAGCACTAGGTAGTAATTTACTACTCTCTCGTAGATAACACTATTGTTTTGACATTACTTTGAATTTTTTGTAAGGTTTTTTTCCTACTACTACTACTACTACAGCCCTTTTTAACGTCCCACTGCTGGGCACGGGGCTCCCCTCAATGCGAGGGGATTCAGGCCATAGTCCACCACGCTGACCCATTGCGGGTTGGTGAACTTCACACGCCTTTCTATAGACGTGCAGGTTTCCTCACGATGTTTTCCTTCACCGTTTCTTAGCATGTGATAATCTCGGATGAAAATGAGATACGCACATGAAATCCAGAGGTGCGCGCCGGGTTTGAACCTGTGCACTTTGATTGCAAAGCGTGCGTTCGACCACTCGGCTACCTTTTTTCCTACATTAACTGTCAAAATTCTAATTAATTTAAGAGAAATGGTAAGTACGCTCAAAGATCATGACATCCCGCGATTTTTGAAAATCGAACATTCGGTAACATTAGTGAAGGTAAATAAAACGTTAAAAATACGGTTATCAAAATTAGGTTGTAAAATATCCTTGTGATATCTTAATATTCAATAGATATTAAATAACTAGATTCCATGCACTAAAGTTTTGTGTGAGATAATTAAGATATTTCGGTGATTTCTTGCTGCAGTTACGTTAAGTAATAAGTTAAATCAGTAAACAAATGCTTTTAATATTTACGCCAAATTAGAATATATGACGACGATATTGTCTAAGATAAGGACTATAATCCGTTGTATATTGGCCGCGTATCTGTTTAGATATCGAACATAAATATTTAATGTAATTTCCAACAATGTCATGTGCAGGGTGGTTCTCAAATAAAAAAACAACATAAATTTTATGCTCAAAAATAAATGATTAATATAATCAAATTTTACTGAAGAATAAATACTTAACTGCTTATTTTCCATTCAATAAGATCTATTAAAGATTTAATTTTAACTTAATTTTACGCTTCGAAAGCATCAAATTATTTGAGATGTCAGTAAAAGACCTTAGACAATTATATTAAAAGTAGCTACGTTAGCTCAATTATGCCTTGACCTACCTTTGTCACAAAGAGCAGGTAATTTTTATTTATATAATCTGTATTTATTGAATTAATTACTTGACACTCGTCGAAATACTCGCTATTTGCAGGTGGAATCATTCCTCATCTCATTCCATTAAATTTCATATTTTTTTTTAAAAGAAGGTATTTTTTTACATTTGAAAACAGTGTAAAATTTAATTAATAAATGTTCCGAATAACCCCACCATATCTATGAATAGCTAGGTAGATTAAGAATATTGTCGAAACACTCCAGTTCAGTAATAAACCTTGTTATCTTCCAATAATTAGCGATAACTCCCCAAAACGTTATCTGCTATGTTTGCTATTAAATAATCGATAGGTACACACTCGATAAACGGTCATTGGCTATCACGTGGTAACTGTCAATGAAAGTAAACGATGGTTAGGTGTAGTAGTTCGAGCGTAGACCAGTCGGCTCAATGGTCGCAGGTTTGGTTTGATTACCATCAGCGGAAAATATCAGCAATTACTTTATTGCAATTTCTGTATGCAACTGGGATCGCCCGCAGGCCATTGTTTAGTATAGTACAAGCTTTGTGTAGTATGGGATCATACGATGAGTATGTGTTGTGTGGCGATAGGTACTTATTTATTTAACGAAGTTGCAAGGTAAGGATTCTTGTACCTTCAGCCAAACTTTGACCAAATGGATTTCAAAAGTGATAGCTGATTTTTAGAGCTACTTTCGGTGAATTTTAAATAAAACCTAACACGTCGTAATATTATTAAAAACGCTGGTAAAATGTTTCTGATTTCATATATTACTTTAGAATGTCGTCAACATACGTTTCCTTGAGTGTATACACCCTACCACCGTACCTCTTCGTAGGCTAGTGTAGCTAGCTTGCACTCGGGTTTAAATAAGTTAGATAACCTATATTCTAAGGATTATTATAGGTATCAATTTTAAATCACATTGCATAGGAATTCACAATGTCAGTATAAGAACTTTGGTTGCGAAAATTGCATTACGATTACCTATGTTAGGAAAATAATCAAAATGTGATCATAGTTTTCTGCAATTTAAGGGTTAATGAATAAGATGCTTAATGCGTGTTCAGAGTTTGTGTTTGTTAAGTCCTTTTGAACGGGTGAATCATTACATTATGCACGCCAAGTGTCAGTTTAATTAAGTCTTGTGTTGGTGCAATCGTGGTGGACATTTGTAAGGCTCGTTACGAACGCTCCCCTCATTGTTTGCAGTTCAGAAATAACTATGATGCAGCATAATTTTAAAACTGGTCCAGCCGACCGGTCAACTACAAAATTCTCCGGTCGCTTTTGAAATCCGGCGATGACTAATTCTCCAATAATTAATAGTGATAATTATCTCGGACACTTCGTGGATTTGATTCATGTTACGAACAAATTATATGGTGTATTTATTGCTTTTGATTTATTCCGTGGGCTTATTGTTGGAACCTACACATTTTTTTCTGATCGCCAATCTAATACAAGTTTACATTGTGTAATCTAAGTAATTAAGTATATATAATTATATATAGTATGGGTAGTATGACGGCCTTTTTTCGCAGTAGACATAGCTCTACTTGTTATGTGGCAGACATTCTGCTCTCCGCAAAGCCCGCTATCAAATAGCTAGTTTGAACTTTTGCAAGTCTAGTGTGAATTACCACAGTTTATAAAGTTATATGGTTAACGAGTACAGCGCCTCTAGTGACGAGTTTATGATCTATGTTTCAAGTATAAATCCTCATTGATGCTGCGCAGCGTAGCTTCTTTTATAAGATTAAGTAGAGTCACATTACGGTCACTGTTTTTTTTTTGTCAAATACAATGTGTAGGGAATGAACATGTGCGTGATTATAGTCTAATTTATCTATAATTTAATCAATAATAAAATGTAATCGATATTAATTGTCGTGTGTGCCCGCCGCCATAAACCGCCCTACGTCGTAATTACCCATTTATTATTTATCGATAATTAAAATTGCCGGCAATTACACTAAGTAATATAATTACGACTAATTGTAAATCAACGGATTAGTGCGTCGAGGCGGCGTTTTATATGTACGTACAATTTTTATCTTACTTTATGATTTAATTACATTTTAATTTAGGTCTCGTTATTTCGTATCGGGTCGAAAGGTGTAAAATTTAATACGCATTATTATCCGCAGTAGGTAATAAAAGAGTGGCCATCAAAACTGTTTTTTGTTTACGCCGCCAATTAACCACAGTTATAATTAAATTTAGTTGATTACTTGTGTTTTTTTTAGGTAGAGCTATGAAAAATGGCAAGTTATAACAAGAAAAAAATAATTAATATGTCCATTACTTGTAAATTAAAAAAAAAAAACTTCAGAAAGTCATAAATAAAGTAAAGTCAAGTGCACACTGTCGTTAGAACGCGAACGCCACGAGCAATACTGCATCGGACGTCCAAAACGGCCCTCGCGACCGCTCCATTGTTCAGGGTTGCCAAAAGTAATAAATAAAACGCTTAAAACAATAGCACCCCCGGGCGACGACTGCCGCAAAAGATGTTCATGATAATTATTTAGAAAATATTACCGCTTTAAACGCTTCTTGGACCGAACAGGTGTGGCCTTACAAATAGACGTAAAAAGGCATTCATTTCTCACTAACCCATACTACCTATGTGTACCTATTTTTTATTTATTTTAGAAAGAAACAAAAAACCTTGTGTCTGTGTTTTATGTACCTATAGTAAACTGAAATTGTTAAACGTCTGATGCTAACGAATATTACGTAGGTACCTACTGTTGAATAGTTGAAATAGTTTTAATTACTGGTAACACCAGTAAACTTGTAATTTCGTTGAGAACAAATTAACTAGGAGGTTTCAAAGGGCTAGTAACCAAAGCCGTAAAAGTCAATTGAAAAAAAAAATAGATTGCGTTCACGAACACTTGGATTCGTAATATAATTTGGCATATTATGGTCCGTCTAAACTTCGATAAGCGACCATTGTTAAGCTGATTGTAGTATAATTTTGGATGTGTTGTTAAGTAGCGGTTATATCATCAACACCCGCACCAACACAATTAAGTCGGTTTTTAGGGTTCCGTACCTAAAAAGGAAAAAAAACCGGTCAAGTGCGAGTCAGGCTCGCACACGTAGGGTTCCGTACCATTATCTATAAAAACGGCAAAAAAAATCACGTTTGTTGTATGGGATCCCCTTAAATATTTATTTTATTCAATTTTTTTTTTTTTGAGATTACAAACTTATTTGCAGTTGGTTTGTGTGGGGACAACAGTGTACCAACGACAAAGTTAAGTTTGTCTCTTTGTCCATTGTATATTTTCGTCAGAGCAATATTTGGTGCTTTCATAGTTTAGGTACGGAAGCCTTGGTGCGCGAGTCCAGCTCGCACTTGGCCGGTTTTTGTAAGCGCGACAATCACGTTTTGATTACGGTCCGATTGTAATAACGTAGTCATAACCACTCTGCCAGTCACTAAATAACGATTAGCCATATTCAACGTTATGTCGCTACGTTTATAAATGGTGTAATTTTTTAAAGTACCTAATTGTCTAGGTTAGCAGTGGTAGCCGAGTGGTCGAACGCACGCCTTGCAATCAAAGTGTGCAGGTTGAAACCCCGGCTCGCACCTCTGGGCTTATGTGCGGATCTCATTTTCATCCGAGATTATCACTTTCTATGAAACGGTGAAGGAAAACATCGTCAAGAAACCTACACGTCTTTAGAAAAGCGTGTGAAGTTCAGCAATCCGCACTATGTCAGCGTGGTGGACTATAGCCCAAAAATCTCCCTCGTATTGAGGGAGAATGTGCCCGGTATAATGGCAATAGGCTCGCCTATATTGGGACCAAAATACATCGGCGAAGTGTGGGCGCACTGCAGTGCATCTCTACCTACCGTTTCGGGGAATACAGGCGTGATGATGTATTTAATTGTCTGGGAAAATATTTATAAATGTGCCCTCACGATAACAATTCGGAAGATTAATGATATAAAAATAACAAGGTGGTACTCGCAAATATTACACGACGCACTAACAAAAAAGAACCATCACACGTGGTCGTAACAGTTGCTAAACTCGATTAGACATCAAAAAAGTTTATTTCATGATTTATTACCAGTGAATTCAATGCTATCATTATTCGCCTCATTATTTTTTGATATAATCGTTACCTAAGTAATAGTTGCCGTGTCCATACTTAAACGATGTTCTATGACAATCCAAGTCGCATTGCTTACTTATCCTCGTTTTGTTTGTCCGGAAATTTTGGTCACATTCAGGTGTGTAATTGGTTTTGAAAAAAAAAACCACGTCTCACGGAAGTCCTCAACGACAGATCATATCGTGTAAACTACGCTTTATAATCTCAATGTCTACGAGATCCTATTGTTACGAGACATTTAATTTTCATAAATCTTCTCATGCATTATCGTTAGCTCTTCTAAAAGAAAAATAAAGTTTGGTAATAATAAATAGACCTCACACTCGGATAGCCTTCAACGATATCGCTTTGCACTGATTGCCGTCCGACTTAAGCAAATTTAGTTCTTATTGTTAACTAATAGGATCCATTTCAGATAAGGATCAGTTCCAGCTGTTTAATTAATGTGAAATACCATCAAGAGATTAATTAGTGCTGTCCCCCGTACACTTCGCCGGCTATTAATCTAAAACCGAATAATTCGATTTATAAATCGAATGCTCGGTCCACGTTTTTGACACTGCATACTACATTCAATGCAGATTTACTGCCATTTTCGCGTAAATACTGACACCAATAGCCGCTCTGCCCATAATACTATTATGATACACAGATTTATAGCGTCCAATAGAAGTGAGTACTTTTAATGAACGTGCAAAATTAATGGTCATTTATCAATTTTAAATAAGTACTCATTTACCCAAACAGTACATGCAGAGGACGAACAGCTACTTTAGTTCGTATGTCACTTTACAAGTAGGCAATATGGTCAAGCATCGAAAATATTTATAAATATTCATATTTTATCGACATATTTTATCGATACTTATTAAAGGCCGGCTACCACTCGCGTCGTGAGGTGAGAACGATGGCACCCCCTGCTGAGCGAGTTCAGAGTGAGACGGGAACAAACCGAATGGAATTCAAAATGAAGTTATGGTTTTTTCTCCTTATAAACGTTTTTATTTTATTTTAAATTATAATCCTGGCCAAGTTATAATCGTCCCATATCTACAGTTTATTTGACCGGGTACCTAATTTGTGAATTTGGTATTAATTTTATTTTACACAATAATGGCCGCTTGAGATTATTTTTTTGTTTACCTTTTTTTTGCCTCGTTCATTACGGTAGCCGCGTCGTTGTGTGAATATAACGACAGTAAATAATATGTGGGCTAGCTCACGCCATTAGCTCGCGAGTTGGACAAATATCGAGTGTCTGTGTTTGCGGTGGCGAGTCAATATCGACATAGAAGTTTGCGTTACGCATCACTAGCCCGTGTTTGACAAAACGCGAGCGCATACTGCTGTGTTCGGGTGCGAACGTGTAAAGGGTTGTCCCAACACTCGAAATACTCATGTCGATAAATATCCATGTTTACCTTAGTTGTATGCACTACCATAATATTAGCTATATGTACTTCATTTATTTCTATTGTGCTATTTCCTTAATTTTTTTTAATGTCATCCTAAATTTATGAATTCATTAGATTAGATGAAACCATTTGTCTTTTGATAAGTCCAGACGACATTATATTGAACAATTAAACTATTGTTATTATTTAACATAAATACCTAATATTTCTTCCAGAAGACTCGCCTATCATTTTCATGTATTATGCATGAGACGCCCATATTGTTTCCAAAACTAAAATCACTTGTATCTTTTATGCAATAACTCAGATTAAAATTGTATTAAGTATTATGTCACCCGCCGTAATAGATTTAATATTTAAATAGGAATCGTGGCCGCTTTTAATGTGTTTAATCAATCATAAGTTACGATTAATTATATAGATACGCGGGTCCGTCCGTCCGTTTGTCCGTGCAAGTAGAGACATTCGTGGCATAACGAGGTCCATTGTCCAGCTCGCGGTAATCAAAAGTTCAAGGTTTTTTTTATTATGAGATGCTTATTAATTAGTTTCGTGTGGAAATAACCGGGCTCTTAATCCGTATGAAATTACCATTGTAGAGATAACAATGACGTGACTTGAATCTTAGCGCGTTTTATAGTGTGTACCTACACGGATCTAACTAATATGAGCTTTTTTTAGGAGCATACGCAGTTTTTTTTTCGTCAAGTAGGTAGGTAACTGTAGATAGTGTTTGGTTATAAGTACAGACCAAATGGCTCTTCAATTTGAATTCAGAAATCGGGAAACGTATCTTATGAATCTCTCAAACCTGTCATAAAATTATAAGACTACCCATTCCAAGTGCAGTTTCAATCGAGATTAATGAACACGTAACCAATACTTAGTATTTTCAATATAAACTATACACAAGTCCTTCCTTCAGATAAATCTGTACAAAGCTATAAAAATCTTACATCTAGATTGTTTAACTGCTACAACCATGTATATCTGCTGCTATACCAATTATGCACTTCACAATTGTGTTGTAAAAATGCCTTAGCTAAAATAGTACAGTCAGGAATGTGAAACTCTTGAAGCTTAGGAAATTCCTATCATGAATGAATTACCCGAGTTTTCACGTTGACGTCACCCTAGGTATCTGGATATAATTTGTTTGCCATGTGACCAGTTATTAACGTGTCTTCCTTCATAGGTACTTGCCGAGATTTTAGGTTTTTATAAAGGCTTTGTTTACATCGTTAGTGAGATCCTTATGGTCAAGTTGATACGACTCAATTTGTTTAAAGGAAAACACAACCATTTTCCTGATACGGAAAAAGATATCTCAAAAGTTTTACACAATTAGCAGGACCTTTTAAATATTTTAATACGCAAGTCTTAAGACTCAGTTGCTAGATTTTTATGTATCATCCCACGCCATACACGTCACCGATAACTCTTCGCTAACATAATTTCGATAACACATAATTCAATCAACACCGAATGATTTATAAATTAATTCTGTTCAAAAAATTTATATATCACACAGTCCCACAGTAAAACTATTCTATAACTTAACCAATCACAATTATCGAGTCAATCTTCTCGATTATTATGACCGCTCGGTAGATATACCGGAGATACAGCTTGTGTAGTAGAAAATTAATTAAAAGCTTCGATTGAAATCACTGTTACCACATCGTTTATGGAACAGAATGTGCTAAGTAACGGTGAGAGATGAGCCCTACTACCGGTTTTACACGCGGGAGCAGTCATTATCGACTCTACGCTCACCGGTCGGATCATTGGTCGAAAATCATGCATAGAGCTTGATTCTCTTCACGCGAGAAATTGTTATTACTCATTTGTTTATTCTAGTGACTTCACCGATAGCGTTTCTGGGTGACCCCTACTAATATAAATTTGTATTGCCTCCGTAAACGACGTGAATTAATTGGTTACACGACTTTTTGCACGGCCACTAATAGCTTTAAACAATTTTAATCCTAGCGAGATCGCGATTAACATAATTCTAATCGGCGAACATTCGAGTAATTAATCCATTATCTTTTAGTTATTATTATTATTTTTATTTCCTGTTCAATAAATCACGGGCGGTGAATTAACACTTTTAAGTTTACTCGAGACCGTTGAGATATAGTGGGCGTGAAGATAACGTCAATTCTCATATTGATTACTACCTCTTCTTTAAGAAGATTTTTTACAGTATTAGTTGCAGTCGTAATATCATTAATATACGAGAATTTATGACAAGGAAGACAAGTAATAAAAACTCTAAATTATACCACATTAAATGTAGTATTCATAATATATAATTTTTGAATATTGATTGCGCTAAATGAGTTGATATCGAATACAAAAATTAGCTGTAAAATATTAATTAGAACAAAAATTTTGTGCCACAAACTTCACGAATTGTAATAATTTAAAATATTGTTATCTTAATTTGTGCATTCTCATTATTTATGTAATACTCATTTCAAGTGTGTGTAGGTACGTCAGTTTTATTTGCGTAGCGCCTGAGGCGTGACGGTATCGAACATCGACGTATACCCAGCGATTGCCATTCAACTGCAGTACTATGCGTTAAAACCAACTCTACCGTGTCATACATTTTGATTTCCACTCGCGTTTGGACATTGAGCAACGCCCATTCATATTCATCCACTAATCCATTCATAAAGTTTGGAGCATGTGGCCATTTCCAAGGTTAGATCGTGTATCTGTATTACCAATAACATGAATAACCTCTTCGTTGGTGGTTATCTGTGGCTACCGGTTTTACGTTGAACATTATCTACATGTAAAGCTTTGATGTCACAACACTTTTTTTATATCCAACAAAAAGGTATTATTTATATGTTTCTGCAATCCGATATTGGAATACTTATGGAATTTTATTGTTCGTGTTTTAGGGTCCTAAAGTTATTGGGATCGGACATTCTATGATCTTATACTTCTTGAGTATAGGAACTTTATTATTATTATTGAATGTGTCCGATTACAGTGGAGCATATACATATCTTCGTCAATATATTATTACATACTTTTCTTCTTTTATTCGTCCTATATTATAACTACTGGACAAAGGCTCCTCTTAACGTCTCCACAGCTCTCTACGTTGGGATGCTATGACCACGTTTTACCCGCTGAGATCGCGAAATCGTCACACAATCGTTATTTTTTTAAAATATATACCTATTTTATAAACATTTCATATTAAGCTTCGACCTACAAATCCGATTCACGCCTAAATGCTTTTGTTCTGAAACATTTATTTGGCCCCAAGCAACAATTCGGATAAGCTTCAAAGTTAATAAGTGCCATTAACTTTGCCCTTTGTTACGCGAAGTACCTGCGTCAGAGATTGGCCAAATGATTTGTCATAACTCAATCTGGACTCGCCCGCCGGCCTTGATTGTATTAAGGTAATGATTCATTTAGCTTTGCCAGTTACACTTATTGCATCTGTGTAGGAGAATGTAATGTGCTCTTTAGATTTAGCCTAAGACGTCAATCTCGGCATTGTCGTTAAGTGGATGAATCATTGGCGTGGATATTCCAATCTTTGATAGGTCAGATTTATAAACATAATATATATCACAATAGGTGGGTATTTTGGACTATTTTTATTAACCGACTTTAAAAAAGAGGTTCTCAATTCGAGCCGTCTGTTTTTTTTTTTAAATACTTATGACTCCGAAATTATGTTACTTAGAAAAAAGTCTGTCTTTATTAGGCGGTGACGTTTGTAAGGAATCAAGAAATGGTGGAGCGCATCTTCATTCTTCATGTTTCAATTTACAATAGTGAAACTTTTTAACTAAAATAAAATCGCTTCTTTGGATTTGAGCTAAGCATATAGCCAAGTATTGCTACCGAAAATAATTCTTACTAGCTTGTAAAAAAGCATGTATTTTCATAAATATAGTGGAATATTATTGGTTGTAGATTGACAATACTTATGCCATCATGTTTTATAGAATCGTGCTTGCGATTGGGAATGACACTCACGTAACAAATATCCAAATGTTTGTATTGATGACATCATTCATCGAGTTAGATAATCTGTTAGTAATGGCTACTTTTAAATTACCGAGTGTCTGCAATATGCAAATATACCTATCCGTAAGACTACCTCTCTCAGTTTCTGATGTCTGTGTAAATTTTCACCAAAAGCATTACCACTTGCTAAACGGTAACGAGAAACTACGAGGAAAGTAGCATGTCCAAGAGCTTGTAACCAGTTTTCGTAAGACTTGTGAAGTTTGCGAACCCATACTTGGTCAGTGTGGTGGATTATGATCTGAATTTTGGACTAAGGCTGAGTGAGCCAGCTATATTGGAAGAAAATACAGGGATTTGAGGTACGCAGAAGCTTTCAGAATTAACTGGATTCCCATAGATCCAGATAATACATATCTCAAATCACTAATTAATTTAAAATCATTGTTAACATTCATGAAATTGCTCACATCATAACACACACACTCCGCTAAGCCGGGATCTACAGTTACCTACCAATGACTAAAACACTATTTTTATTGTCATTAATTGGTCGATTTCGGACACGCCATAAAACCAAGTATCTGAATATCGTAAAATCTGAGCTAACACAACAGAAATAGATCTGCCTTCTGTTACCTGTGCTAGTGTTTTCGGTCGAACAATAAAGACATCGCACAAGTCGTTAACCTATTAAACAGAGAGGTATACGTTTATAATGCGACCGTAGAACGGCCATAAACCATGTCCACGTGTGCTCGGAATAATTACTGGCCAGCCGGCTAGGGCCTAAGTGGTTTTGACGAGGCTGAATCACGATTACTGACGCAACCGCTACCGAGGAAAATAATACGTTATTTACTTTTAAAAAACCGTGTAACTATTCTGATCTTTAATCTTTCCTACGCACTCTCGTTTTTTTATAAGTTCATTATCATTTAATATTGATGTATTTACGAAGATAAACATAGCCCCAAAACTCATACAAAAAAATGATCCTTAGGTACAGTGGTAGGTATTGAAGAACACATGGGTACTGAAAATATCAATGTAGGGCGTTTGTATTTGGGATAGAGTACAATAGCGATAACGATAAAGTTATAACCTTCGGTAGGTAGGTACCACCTACAGCATTGAGAAAAGTAAATAGGTATGTTAAATGTCTAGATCAGTGAAATGCAAATTTAACCGTTATCGTATAATTAACTTTCAATGCTGGAAATCTTAACACGATTCTATTAAATTGCACTACAGTTTAAATGACCACAGTAATTAAACAGAGTGTAATAGATCAAAAAGTCTAGTCATTTATGTGTATGCGAATTAAAATCCGGTAGCAGTACGAGTTAGCGCGCCCATCGATATAAACATTTAAATTCGACCGACGGAAGTATCACGCGGCGATAAATTATTTACGACCTTTATAAACACTTAAAATACCAAAAACCATTTCCATTCATAAGACGAACCGAAACGAACTCTTTCGGACGCACGAGCGATACTCATAAAACCTGTTTAGATTTTGATAATTTTATTAACGACCGAATGCATGGAACGTCGAACGCGCGGGTCCCCAAACTCTCATATATTACAGCTTTAACACAAATTATACAAGTTTAAAGCCACAACATAGACCGTGCGTGGGTGACTTAATGTTTAAATGTGTCATCTGTAATTATACGATCCAGGGAATTTTAATGTCTTCGAAATGTCGTCTTCTTTATTACAATTGGAGCCATACTGAACTAGATCTATTGTATCGGAACATGTTACGTTCGCTGTGAATAATACGAGAATGTTATCCGTGTAAGGTATTTGAATAAAAAAATGGTAATAAAACGTAGAACACGATATGGATAAACTATGTCGTATTTTCTCTTGAGTTTGTCAATTAGTGATGTGACGATACGCACCACGAATTCTCGCCGGCCCTCGGTAATTACTGTTGTCCATTCACTTTATGTCATTACCCAGATTTCTACATCTTCTTTTATGTGTATCCACATTTGTAGCAGTGTCGTCGCAGTGTGTGGCGTAAATAATTTACTTGTGCGTTCATTAGGGGCACATTGTCTCACATTCGAACAAATTTTAATGGCGCTACCTTCAGAATTTTATTACGACAATTTACCGCAATTATCTTCTAACGACATGAATTAGTCGCTCTCGGTCGGATAGGTTTAATTCACCGAATTGTTGTGAACAAAATATTTATATTCCATATATACTTTATGTGACGTCGCAGACATAATGTGCGATTGCAATTAATGCTTATTTGTAGTCCTTGGCTATAAAGAAGTGCTAAAACGTACATCACAATTACTTCTTACATCGACACCACCATTAGTACGGGCTTATGTAATGACAATATCCACAAGTGATCCGCTAATCATCCGTCTCTTTGATCTTTTCAAACGTTAACTCCACAAATTCATAGCACAAACACAAAGAAGACTGAGCATGTTTATTGCTACACAGCGAATCAATTGAACAAACTGCTTTCGGACACTAATAGAAAGAAAACGATCCGTGCGTTGCGTCAGAAGGCAGATTAATTAAACTCCTTACGACCGGGTACGTACTTCCATTTAAGTCTCGGCTCGCGAGTACTTATTTTAATTAGTAGTTTTCCATTTGTCGGACACCTGGTAAAAGCGATTTGTCTCCTTAGCAAAAGTGTAAGTGGTGATTTAAGCCTTATGGCGTTCTCATAAAGCACAAAATTAGTAGAGATGTGTGTCTCCGAGCAGTCGTATGAAGAGATAAAGTTTTCAGGGCAATCCTATTGGTCGGTCGGGTGCTAACGCAACGATCACGCATGGTACATTTTCAAATACTTGTAACTATAATTTGATAGTCTTCGCGTCGGCGCTGACTTGTGAATTGGCTTTTATTATTTGTCTTTGAACGCTGATGCTAATTTATTTTTTAGGTTTAACGGTTTCATCATGTTGTTTAAATATCACGTATGTATGTAGTTAGTAATTCGTGTGTGTGTAGTATATTTCCAAATTTAAGCGTTATTACAAATAATGTTTACACAATAACTCAAGGTTCTTAAAATGGTACTATCACAATCATTATTTTATCTATTTCATCTTATATTTCTTGTCATTTTACATATATATCTCTTGACAGTATTGATAGGGACAAACTGTAATAATGCTAGTTTATAATATGTCAAAATGATGAAGTCAGGAACGACTATCCATCTGTTATTAAAACCGATGTTATATGCTCTCAAAGAGCGTAGACGTCCATTGAATTCAGTTAGAATACGTGCCCAGGACAAATGTGGGAGACCATCCTTCATATTTGACGTGCGACGCTGCGACATAATGTCGTCCATTTAGCGATGTCGTGTACCATTATCGTAGAACCAGTCATTAATGTTAAATCTAATCAATCACAACACTTTACAGATTTTGTTATTTCAATTTGAGCGGTCGCTCGTTGACCAATTATCGACTTTCCTCAAATTGAAACGGAATTTTAGTTTTCTCGATGAACAGTTTTGCAAACAACCAAACATGTGTATCTGGGCTCTAACCACCTAATTTCTACCGACACCGCTTTTGGTGTCAACCTAATGCTGATAATTAAATTTTGAGAAAAAGGCGACTCCACACTTAATAAGTGTTACACGAAGCGGCCAGTTTTTTTTTGTCGCAACGCATCAAACAATTAGCATTAGAACATGTTAATGACACAAATTTGAAATCTCGAAGCCTCGACGCAAAAGGCATAGTTAATTAATAAATGAAGGTTGAACTGAGACTGGAATAATAAAATCTGGAAATTCCTATTATTCGTCATTTGTTTTATGTTACGTATTTAAATTTATATCTGTTTCACAGTCAAACGAGTAGGTTTTATGAGTGAAGGAGAGCAAAGCTCACTTGAAAGTGGGAAAATAAACAATAACTGGTCACGCTCTTTATTGTCGCAGCGGCCATCAATAAATTACTCCGATACACATTGAAAATGTAAAGTATTCGGTAACGGTAAAACTAATTATAGTTTCGGTAACGAATCGGACCACTCACGACATGGCCACTCACTTGAACGGTGGAAATTAAGCAAAAAACGAATCGTGAGTTCGACACATTCAAAATCTTCGGCAATGGGTGTACCAAAAAACGATATTGTGACATTTGTGACGAACGACAGAAAGATCCAGCGTTCCGTTCCCATGGCGATGAGTGTAAAGACAAGATCACATGTGTACGACTTAGACGTATCGTATCTGATTGCAAGTTTCGAAATTTTAAAAATATATATTTGGAACCTATTTCAAGTAGGCTACTTAAAAGGTAAGTAAGTATATAAAATTAAAAATAATTATTTAGAGGTACTCTCTATATAGAGATATTTACAAAAAATTGAGGTAAATACGAATAAAATACCAGTTTAACATGGAAACACCATGCGTATGACTCTACTGGCATTCTTCTACGAACTCTCAAATAAGTACCAACAATAACCAGGTTGAAGTTGAATTATTAGAACTATTGTTATAGTTTTCTGCTGTCAAAACAAGCATTATAGACGAATACGAATATTAAGATCATGTGGACACCCAAAATATACATAGTATGTGGAGTCTGCATTCCAACGGACTGACTGGTGGCGAAATCAATTAAGATTGTTCAATCAGTGTTCTGATATACATAATACACAAGAAATATGATTCTCGCCATAAATTAATCATTATAAATCATTTTTAATATAACTCGCAATTAATTTTTTTGATGACACTGTTTTAAAAAACAATCTCAAAAACGTACGGGCATTGCATTAAGCTTTTATGATGTGATAAATCAATGTCGAGCCACTTATTCGACTAATTAATTTGTTACAAGGAGGATTTTTTGAAATTAAAAAACCAGATTTCAAAAAAAGAACGTTAAAAATTTGAATTGTCATATTGCTACGTATTTTTTGTCGCAAATGATTACAGTGCTTTACAAATGTTGTATAGTGTTGGGCGACACTCGGTATAATAGTGTCGATTGCGAAGTGCGACGTGACGAGTCGACACAGGGCTTAGTACCTTCAACAAAAAATGTTCTCATTTAGTTTCACCGATATTAACAAAACGTGAAAGGTAATTTCATAGTGCATTTTCTAGTTAACACGCCTTTAAGAGCACTTTGCCCTTTCCACTTTCGTTGTTTTTTGTTTGTGGATGCTTCAAATGGTGTACCTACCTACTATCTACAGATGGATCTTCTTCTTTGTGAGTTTCTAAACACCTATTTTATAACATTTAGTTCGTTAGTCAATATTTTTTTTATTTTTTGCAGTTACCTACTCATTGTCGAGTCATTATGGCAATGAGCTCGATTTCTTGCAATTTCTTACTTGTGACTATTGAAATATGTATAATTTGCTTATAAATGCTACTAATCACATTTTCTAAAATATTTTTGGAGATTTAAATTATGGGAATGAAATTGTAGTTATTTCGGGATTTAGTTTGTATTAGGCAGATGTTACTTTCAATATAATCGTCACATTATGAAATATTTCCAATTAGTTCCAAACGCGGTGAGCTACACACATGTGACATTACCACTATTTTTGTCTTATTGTTGAGGGCAAATATGAACCCACACAATTTGGGGAATTCCGTATAATCCGCGCTAACTCCATTGTTATGCATTGTCGGTACAGACGCGGGGATGATAAACTATATAGGGGACAATACGCAGGGGCTTCTGGGAATACAATAATTTATGAATTTCGAGAAGCATTGATTGATCATAAATGTGATTTGCAAACAGCGCGACCGACGCGGACCGGATCGGCAGCGCGATGGAATGCATGCACATCAATGTGGTCATTAAAAAGTATCGTGAATAAATTAAGGCGCGGTCATACCGTACAGGTGGAGGCGCTTGGGGCGAGGAGTCGCTCTGGCCGTCGCGTCGCGTCGTGCCGAACCGAAGCGGGTTATTAATAATCCGCATTCAGGGTCCGCACGAGCGCGCCGAGCGACCGGCCCGCGACGACATTCCACGCCATTGTACCGGCCCGCTCCGCCCGCGACACTTTTGTCTATTCACACCGATAAATCACCGCCGACCGTCACAATGCAAGCATTATTTACCTCTAACGACGACCTCTTCGCGCTACATCGATTAATTAGTACAACACTAGAGATAAGATAGCCGGGAAAGCGATCGCTTTCAATTTCCTCTCGAAGGGGCACTCGGCGTAAAGTGTGCGTTAAGTGCGGACAATCGGAGATAAAACGTGCGAGACGGGACTCCCTTAATCCGGTGATCGAAGATTGCGAGGAATCGTTTTGTCGTGGGGTTGCACGCCCGACTCGATCGCATTGTCTGCGGGCTGTCTCTAATTTGATTGCCTTCACGCGGGCACGCGTTGACGTGGGCGACCGACCGATGCGTGGATCCCCAATTAAAGCTATGAGATGCTAATGGGAGCTATTCATTGCGAGGTCAAATCGCTTCTACACTGTTGCAGCGACACGAGTATCATCCACACAAACATAGCTCGGGATTAGAAATCATGAACTCGTTTAGAAGTTCAATATCAATACACCAGGACTGCTTTCCCGTTTTATTGTACCTATTACCGTTGGGTTCGGTCGCCTCGGTGGCAACTCGCCCAGACGCAATGTCATAGCGTTTGTGCACATCGAGTGTTTTAAATTGATTCTAATGCGTACGAGTTACATACAACTGCGGTACAGTAGCGTCTTTTGGTTTTTATAACGCGTTTACATGGTCATTCATCTTTGACCTCACGGCGCGATCTCGTGTCTTTGTGTGGTACATTTTCCTTTAACATTTTTAGTATTATAAAGGTATTAGCGTGGATCGCTCGGGGCACGGCGCCTATCTGTAGCATCGGTCCGGTTAATATGCTTATTAAATTATGGATAGCAAAAACCGCGCTCTTTTAGCTTTAGGGAGTAATTAGCGGAATGAGTCTTATCTTAGATCTAATCACGGACCGTAATTATTGGCTAAGACGCGGACTACACTCGCTTGGGCCCTTCTTGCTCGCCGCGACTTGATTCGCTAACATTAAGTTTTTCTCAATATTAATTACTTTAAGATCAGAATCGGTTTCAGAGCTTGATTATGTATGTTAACCATATCAAGGGACTTATAAATCGTCAAACACTTATAGGACTTTATCAACCATTCGGAATGCATTTCATATGGATTAAAATGGGCAAGGAACTTTGGTTACTCTTTTCCAAAAGTACATTTTTGTAAAAGCCACTTAAATCATATTTTTTAAAGTACAATCAAGTATACACTTACTTTCAAAACAGAGTACCTTAAATAAATAGGAAATGACTGCTTTACAAGTAGAGTACAGTACAAAGTGAAATCACCAGATCAATAAATTTAAATATATTTCTATCCATTGCAAAGTGCCTGTGACTGGATCCAAATAGGCACTGAATAAACAAAACATGGTCTATTGTAATCAGACTATTGTTACTGTTGAATGGTAATTGGTATTAGGGTCAATCTTATTGATTAGCGAACAAAAATGAGTGAGGCTGGCATGGGACCGGCCGGGCCGCCCGCACCGGTAACGACCCGGCTTTGCATATCAATGGTCTAATATCGACATGCATCATTACATCTAATTGCATTTCCTCTATGTTGATCGAATGATATAGTTCTCAATTTGAAAAAAAAATGTTTTTATTTTTATTGGTTTAAAGCTGCGCGCGTTGACATTTATGCCAATACTAAAATGTATCGTATTGACTCTTCAAAAAAGGCCATTTTACAACGAATCATCATTGACAGCGTGAGCTACCCAGAGACTAGTCTGTGCTTTTACCACAGAAAATCAATCTTTATGTATATATTCCCACAGAGTTCACTTTGATATTGAAACATTTTACGCTCGTGGCTTAACGCCTCAGTGTGCGCGGAACTAAATTATTGTTAACCATACAATTTATAGAAATTTAAAACGGACCAAAAGTCTTCTACAATTACCTTTTTCAATACAAAAGTGTTTTATACTGGAATTACAAAAGATTTTGAAAAACAAGATGCGGATTTAGATTTTACTGAGTAGAGTAAGTATTATAGTCCACTGCCATATTATAGGCCCGTGGTGTCTAGCGTCATGCCGCGAACCAATTAAATTCTTGTGTACTATAAATAATTATCTAAGTATCTATCTATCTAAATATTTATGATCACACGAACATGCTACGCGTCAATTAAAGGTACGCCGGTAAATTGACGTAAAAACGTTTCTCAATTATGCAATAAAATAATGCCGGAGGTTCGCCTTATATGCCACGATCGGCCACAAGCCCGAGACCCACCAAAAGTAGCGCAGCCATTTTTTGCCGACCACGCGAACCAGTTTCAAATGCAATTTGTTTACTTTGTATTGTAAACATAATACCATTTTTCTAAACAAAACGCTGCGTGAACTTGGGCGGCCGTAATTAGAAATCTGATAAAAACACCTCGACCCAGTTACCACGGCTCCTGTAATTAATAATCCTCGTGGCGTGACCAAACAGGGAATTCTATAGGCTAGGTCAGAAACTTACTCTATATATGGGCGTGGTAGAGGTGTTCAGTTTCGATACAGTTATATATCTTGATATTGGGCCAATATCTAAAAGCCGATATCGAGGTCCACCGAAACAACTTGTATCTATTGGGAAAATTCGCTATTTTAAGGACGTGTAATACATTGGTTAATTCATATTATAAAATTTATTGGAACGATTTTGTTAGCAATATGCAAACATGTTTATTAGCATGAAAATATCATAGGTACTGCAGTCATATTATGAATCACACATGATGCCAAAAAAACACAGATGTTCAAATAATCTGGAGTACCTACTTATCTAAATTACAAGATTTTTAAAACCGATAATTAATATCGATATCCGATATGGATGCGATATTCAGAAAATATGATATCTACTACACATCACTAGGACGTAGCTCAGTAATAGAACTAGATCGACATCAATTGATAACGTGACTCTATGTATTATCGAGTTAGCCTCTACAAAGAATCCTACACGAAATTGGTAACGATCGAACTCTAAAATCATTCCGCTTTGTCCCCCCAATACCACCAACCGTCATTGGAATCTGTTCAAAAGTGTTAAATCGGTTAATATAATGATGATGGATGTCGTCCCGACCAAACAGCCCGCAGCGGGGGTGTTTTACCCCACTATACAAATAAAATATTTTTATTATTAACTAGTTTCCTGTCCTTTTTGCACCCACAAAGGTCCCGGTCGGGCCGTCTCCGTCGCACCGTTTAATCGACATCATATTTCTGTTTTGTCATTATGGTATCACGTTTAAAGTTCCTCTCTTTTGTCCAGGATTATGATTCGTTGGTTTCTTGTTTCCAATGCAGCTTTGGTGCTCGTTGTTTTTTTTTTTCAATCGGCCACAGCGGCAAAGAAACGTGAAACCTGTCGACTAGAGTTGTCGAGTTTCGTCTTTTACTGCTATTTATATATTTGTGATTGAGTAAGATATGAGAGTCTATAAAAGCTTTCTTTTTTACAGGTAATTCACACGTGCATGCCGCCATCTGTCGGCCAGTAGCGGAGTGTGCTGAGTATGTTTTTTTCACCCCTGTTTACCGTAAAGCTACTTCCTATGAATGGGGCCTGACGATCGCCATAAAAAGGTGCAACCGTGTCAAAATCGAACAATATTGTTTAAAATTTAAGACAGACACACATATGAATTTCTTTCATCAGCGCAGGCTTACCTGTGGGGGCTCACAAAAAACACCGCAGGTAGCCCATTTGTTTGTTATTAATTCTCGCGTCGAATCTTGTTTTTTTATACCGTCGCCCAATCTAATACTGTGAGAATATTAATTATAATTATAAACGGAGCTCTGAGCTGGTTATAAGGTGCACTGGAAGCGAAGTCACCGTTTCCAAATCTGGTCGTTTATCATGCGACAACGTCGGGCTTATCTTGATACTGTTCTTTTTTGTTAATTTATTGTTTTCCCCCACTGACTTACGGGATCGGTGGGTTTAATGAATTACAATCTTTCGATGTTGGTTAGAGAGTATGGCGAGTAATGGCGACCTTCTACCGTTTATAATAGCTTCCATGATTTTAACCAACTAAAAATTCAATTAATTTAAAATAAAAAAAATCGTTACCGATTACCATGAAGGTACTTAACGCTCAATGAGCTGCCTAAAAAAGTCTACGAAGATTGAATGCCAAAAGCGCTCTTTCTGAATTAATGATTTATGTATTTACTGTCTATCTAAATAGAACGTATTTGATTTTAGTATGTCATTTTTAGCGTTAAATTTGTGAAAAAACAGAAATTAATGAGGTTACCTAATTTAAAGTTATTATATGATTGTATAATTAAAAGTGTTAGTTATTGATAAGGCAATACGCTGATCATAATTTGATCTCCTTAATACCTATCTTAACCATACGACATAAAAACAAAACTTAACACTTAACCATTCGACAAATGTAATTAAAAATGTTATAAATGTCGTATGGGGAATTTGTCGTCGCATCTTAGAATAAGGAGTTACGGAAAGTGCGCCGGCGCATAGAAGCGTCGTCAAGCAAATTATCAGGAGCCACCCGCGCACGCTTTCTGCACACACTAACGCACGTTAAAAAATTATACTTAGCAAAACAGTAATGGCCGACCAACGCTACAATAGTTACGTTATTATATACCACGTAATTGAGCGGGACTTACAGCGATCTTTAATTATTAATATCTATTGTATGGCAGTTTACAAAGGCGAGAATTTTCTACTTTTTGTATATGGTCACTTTGCATTAAGAATGCTACTTAGTGACTTGGTGTCACATAATTCGTGACATACTTGCCTTGACGTACGTGGTAATGGTAACTGATGACATTCGCAAATAGTTTTCTTAATCTCTAGGACGTATTTCAGCCATGGGTTTCAGAATGTGACTTGTTAAACTGAATGTAGTTCATACAACAATACCTAGTTGTAAGTAGTACAAGTCGGTGCATGGTGGCACATCGATAGAGCCCACATGCGGTCGCGTGTACCTACCACGGGTGCATTTTTATTGCCACCACATGCATACATATTGATATATATTTGCATTTGAGATTATATAATATTGTGTGTCTATATATATATCAATTTCGCCAGCCAATACACACTCATAGAGTTTCTTGCCCATTCTTTTCCATAGGAAATGGATTACGAATGGGGGGGTAGAGATACTATTATTATTATTTATTTATTTTTTACTGATAAATTATAAGTGCATGTATTGGTTTACATGAATTAAAAATTCTGATTCTGATGAATTATATCATCGCAAACTAAGTAGGTAACTGGACACTAGACTGGGTGTTATCCCAGCTACACCCAGCCCAGGGCAAATTCCGAAAAGTCTATTTGCGATATTTGTCTCTAGCTGGATTCGAACCCGAGTACATACCTAACAAAATAACTAAAATTTTCAAGTCGAAATTTAAAAGAAATCTTTCTTATTTTACCTTAAGATAACGGTTGTCTTATTTATGGTAGAAAGGGTTAAATTAGACACAAATTGATTGTAACTACATAATAAAACATATTTTTTATCCGCAACCAAACAATAACAATCTTAACTTACCTTGACTTCCCGAAAGTGTTTGGAACAGAACTATGACCTTAAAGTACCTATTTCTGTTCATGCAAATTCGTGATCGTGACAAATTTAAATTGAAGAATCTGTTGCCATCCTTGACATTCGCTCTATTTTAAACAATAAGCTCGACATTTTGTTTAGAAAGTGAACAATTATTGTGTTAAACATCAGAGAGACCGGTGTATGGTCTCGGGGTGTGGTAAGGGTCACTATTACCTTCTCCAGCGCTAATATATCACGACTAGAGCATTACGCGTCTATCGCCCCCCGTTTAGACGCGAATTGTCTGTGGAAAGCACCCATTGTGATCGGTGAAATTTATTTTCTTCGTGTCGTGAGAATGAAGCAATTATCTTTGGCCGTTAGATTGACATATCGAATCGAATTTAGTGTTCTTTGTCAAGATAAACGTCATCGAACGATCATTCTAGGCGTCAATTAAACATGTATCATGCAAACAAAAGAATGTCCATTATAAATATTATCGACATGTATTAAAGAAGGAAGGTATGAACTAATATTCGACAAAGCGCTAACTATACTTAAGAAAGTCACATAATAACGGTTCTCTGTTATATCTATGATCTGCGAATCCAAGGAAAACACTTGCGAGTTGAGTAAAATAAATAAAAGATGGCGGGTGAAGCTCGCGATACTTCTCAAATTGAATATTAGATTGAAATTACGCGCTCGGGCGGCTCTCTCCTCCGCCTTTTGTTACGGGAATGATACATAAAGCGCGCGCGCATACAAACACAGCAATAAGAATTTTAAATTAGCATTCTTTTTGTGTTCCGCGCCACCCCAACTCACCCGCACACCCCATCGTCTTAATAATATGGAGAAATTGAGTTGTTATACACCCTTTCCGGAGGAGGCGCGGGTGCAGCGGCACACCTCGCGGAGAAGCCTTTTTGTAATTGAATTTAGATATTCCTTCCCCGGATATAACGACGGGGAGGTCGGGCCCGCTAGTTCCGCGAATAGGATACATGTAAATGTGCGATATGAAATTGTTGAGTCGGCGCGATGACGATGTCGTGTGATATTATTGCCAACGTTATTTCCTTTTTTGCTATACACTTTTATACGTTCGAAATGCAATAAAGACTTGTATAATTATATCAAAATTTCGATGATACACTAACCAAAATAGGTTCTATTAATTTGATCAGCCTTCCGAGAAGCAACGCTGGCATGATACTGGTATGTAATTACTGATGGCTATTAACATCGGCCGTGTACAAACATGGCGGCTGATTGTGGGTTTCGTTTTAATTGCGCACACGCATCGCGATATCGAGTTAGAGGTCTCACACTGTTCCCAATCTAAGGTATCTCGGGAGTCGTGAGAACAAAGATTATTATTTGATATTATTGGTTTTGGATCGATGCCTGTAAACAGAGCGAGAGAGAGTTACCGGAAAAAAATATTATCCGACCAGCACAAAAAAATGACATTTAAGATATTTCTTGCACGCAAATAAAAATAAGGTCCAGCAATTTAACAATTATCTTAACGTGACAACCGGTGAATTTACTAAATAATTATCTATTCAAATACTGTCAACGTTTTGAGGTTCCCACAATTGTCACTCTCACCCGGTTCCCACTGAGAGGACATTAAATAATAGTTAAAGTAAGCTAATTTAACAGTGAACATAAAGTGACCCCTCTCTCCCCTTGGAGGTGAGTTGAAACTGTCATTACCATGCCATCACATTACGTGACATCAACTTCATTTGGTAGCGGCTCCACTGAGCACGAGCAGCGATTATATTGTCGTTACAACCTTTTGGTACAAATTAAAATGCAACAGAAACTTCAAATTTAAATCATTATCTCATGTAAACGACGATTAAAAGATTTTGACATTTTTGGTTTTTACAAAATATGATGAACTAAATTTGACATCTCTCAAAATATTTCTCTCAGATACGTAACTACCGTATACACTTAGTATTGTTCGGTGCCCATAAAATCGGCACATTGTTATAATTATCCCAAATTTAGTTTGGTGTTTCTATTCTACTTGGATTTACATAATGCTTTGCATTGTCATATTTCTTGTGACATGTAGTAGTCAGTAGTAGTGACAGGTAGTCGTGGTGCGAGTATTTGAAATTGATGCCTACCTAAGCTAGAGTAGGTATTTTAACAGTCGCTTGCAGTCGCTTACAACCTTTGGATGTTGTCAAGTTAATTGTTCTTAAGTTACGATTAGTCGTCAACGCTTAATTACGGGCAACATTAGTGAACTCCCGTCTAGTGAGAAACTATGTGGCAACTCGTAAAACGTACCTACTTACGCTGTTTTATTTCCCTTTGTCCCCTTACAAAATAACTTCGGCTCTTTTGTTTATATTACCACAGAAATTATCAAAAAAAGCAACAACGCTCAAATTAACATTAATGACACATTTCTCGAGAACGTTAAGCCAGCGTCACGCTCATCGCTGAGATTAAAACTAATTCGAGGTCTCCCAAATTATAGACGTATAGAGCGGCGGATGTCGCCGCGGCGGCAGCGGCGCCGGCGCACCGAAACCGCAACTCATTGTTTTTTGTCGAGGGCCCCGAGGCGCCTTCCGAACCGATCCGAACCCCGCCGGTAATTAATTATTTCATATGTATCGATCATTAATTAAGAACGACCGATACCGTCCACCCGTTATCCGCACAATGACGGCCCGCAATTTGTCGATCGTAATTATCATCCAAATTACACTGGCCCACAAAAACGTATAGTGATTTGAGAAATTTAACGCGAGCCATTACCGTGTAGGCATTAATAGCAGAAAGCATGGCATCGGGATCGAATCAATCTTAATCTTGTACAGAAACGTAATCCAGATTTATTTATGACTGTGAGGAGCGCGTGTGCTATTATGCTCGTCTGCGGCAATTTGCCTCGGAAATTGTCTTAATCGGCCGCTCAAGGGACTATTTATGTATAATTATTTTCAAATTCGACGCTGCGTTTGATGCTTTTCCGCTCTCTTTGAATTGGTTCGACAAAAAAGTCATCTGTTGCAACAATTAAGGCGAGGAAAAAAATGAAATAAGTATCGAAGGGTCCGCAATAATTACAGCCGCAAATTGACGGTTCCTAAGAGCGTCGGTCGAATGGCGCCCGCCAGGTACCTAAACTACAGACTTCACGCAATGCGCGATCTCTCCTGCACCCTGAGTCTCCTAACGCTACCCTTGTCGAGGAGCCATGACTTATTTTTTAAGGCATTAAAACAACATCTATCAATGGTAGCTAAAATATCACCAGTGTAGACATAAGACACTGTCACCTTGAAACCACAAAATTAGTCAAATTCTAGCTACCATTGATATGAGATGTTGTTTTCATGCTTTGAAAATTGAAGTCATAGCAACTCCTCAACGATAATAGACTTGGGGCCCTGGATAGAGTTCCGGGGCCCCAAGCTAGTGTTACATTAACTTACCACACATGTTAATATACTTTGATGTTTTTTGGACTTATTCATAGAAAACATCTTATAACGTACGTTTTACCTATAGGGTTCACCGAAATACGCAAGCATTGACATTGTGGAAAGAAAACCTCCAATAAGCTCACAATCCTTTGATTGCGGGCGATGAAAGCCTTCCCTCCACAATGACGACGGACGGGCGCCTAACACAATTAGCTTCGAAAGCAAATAAATCATAAAATCATCCGCTTTATGGACCGATCTCGTTTCGAAGATTACTTTGTGCCTTCAAATCAAGATCTCGCTGCGTGTTTACACACATTTTGTTTTCTGATTAATTAAAATGACAAATTAATGGGAAAGTGTACGTTAATCATCGCAAGTTTCGCGTTTCACACGTGGGGAACGCTTTGTAATTACACACATACTTGCCTTGCGGTCTGGCCCACGAATTTGCGCTGTCACCTTTATTATCGTGTGAAATGAGAGAGAGGTTTTTAATTAATAGCTTTCTCCATAATTTCGATGTGGGCTCTCGATGCTGTATTTAAACGACTGCTTGCGTCATTCCTTTAAATACAAACATATATTTTATCGTCAATCTGTGACTTTAATGCGATTTCTATCTCAAAACGTTAATTTATTATCATGACACTGAAGAGATTTTATTAATCACATGTATTTAATAGTAATCTTTGTATATCGATTAATTTATCCGAAACAATCTATAGATGTTTAACTTGATGTTATAGGTACTTAAATGGTACATTCAACTTCTCAGAAAATTCATTGAGTTATAAATATATTATGTATATTGATTAATTACAACTAACCAGAGATCCTATACCACGGTAGAATCTGTATAGATACAGATGAAATCGCAAGCGTTCACCAGCCACCATATTATAATATAAATCCTTTTGTAAGTGGATATTTACACAAGATATTATATTCTAATATCTCTATATGAGAATATTAGGATATAAATCATGTAGTTTATAACGATTTAAAACTAGTGAATAATAAAAGAATTCGGTTATCATATGACATCAGAAGGATCAGGTTGTTATAGAATAAAAAATAATAAATAGACACTTTTAGGATTTGTAAAAGTAACGTAGTAATTCTCGTCGGCTACCACTGTTCTTATTGGCGTTAAAGTATAATCCATTTAGATTGGAACAGGTAACATGTTCCACGCGAGACTTGCCCATTCTTGTTCGAAGGAACTAAAATCCGCAAGTCTTTCTGCAACTCGTGTCGAACACGACAATTACCGTATCGCGTCTGCAACGCGCGCAGGCAAAAAGAGCCATTCCCATCCGAGTTCAAAACTATTACCATTAATGAAGGTTTAAAGTTAAGCCCTAACGGTGGACATTGTCGAGCTCGATCCTTACCATGTAGTAGCCAGCCCGCCGCCGTTCCCACGTCTAACGAGACTACCTCCATTACGTGCAACGTTTTACATACATTCCCTCCACTTATTATCAATGTATTAAGTAAATCGTTCCCCTTCGACTCGGCTCAATTTTATTTCCATTAATCGCTTTTAGACATTTTCGGTCCGGTGCCAGACAACGCCGGCTTAATACCTTATTTATTGTAATTCCTCTCGCCGACTTAGTAGACGCTGTTTAATGCGATCTTGCGATGTTTTCGTGAAGAAAGCACTCGGGGGTAATTATTTAGCAGTGTTCTGTGGTTTCGTGGGACGAGCGGCGGCGAGTTAATGAGGGCCCTCGTAATAACCCGCGATTATTAATATGGACGTATTTTGCCGCGGCTCTCGTTACTGACGCGTCGGTCGCTTACCGGCCTTCGCTATTTACTTTACACTCCACACTAACGTTCTACGCGCATTACTTGTTGACCATTGAATAAACTGTCGTTTGAATTCTCCTATTTTCGTTATCGATGCAATGTTAACTTGTCTAATGAATCAATAATTAAATAGTGCAATTTTCATTCGATATGCCGCTCATGTAGCGGTAATACCTATGGCGCGGTCCGCAAATGTCACATATTCCAACTACCTAGTAAATTCTAATTCGAAAGTGATACACGAAGCCCCATTCCGCGGATACGGCAATGAGTTTGTTGATTGACTTTTCATGCTTCCGCCACTGCTAATTGTAAGATTTAATTGTATACGAGTTGACTATTATTATCATTCTTAATTTCATTTGTATTCGTTACATCAATTTCTATTCGATTAGCTTTCTCTTTAGATAAACAAGCGGGATTATCCGGTGATCACGGTTAGCGTTCACAAATTGGCCATTGACAAAAACGGCATTCGTGGCTATCGGCATAGAGGCTATCAATAACGTAGTGGGTGCCTCATTAATGGATTGAAAAGAGCGCATCTTCATTATGGTTTGGTTGGTGCTATTGTTGGAGAGTGGTGTGATGCGGGCGCTGCGGCGGTGCGCGTGCGCCACGTTCGCCCGACCGACTGTATCGGATACGTACATACGAGCGAATAGCGTCGGTGAAACGCACACACGTGTAATTTTATACTCGGCGTATGTTTCTCACGCTCACACACTCATGGGTACTTGTAATTTGCACTCCAACGTAACCGCATTGTCGATGTGTGCGTGTTCATCGGAAATTAGTTCTGCTGCTAACATCGGGGTAGGTATCAGTGGAAATTGACAACGCCACTGATTGTAACGATGGGAATCTGAGCACGTGTGCACATTAAACATCGACTTCACTGAGTGTCACTGTTGCAAAATAAAATAAAAATTATAGCTGTGTGTTATAAGAGCCTTTTGATTTTACGTTCAATTACCAGTAATGATACTTTACACGCAAATAAAGTGGTATTATGGCCAAAGTAAATATATATGTACTAGTGGCAAAATCTATATCTATACATACAAATAAATAAAATTGGAGTGTCTGTTTGTAATATCAAAATAACATTTTTTTACCAAATGCGTATGAAATATATACGATACCTATAACGAAAACACAATTTTAAAATTTTTCGTCTGTCTGTCTGTCTGTTTGTTTGGGGTAAACTTCTAAACAGCTGAACCGATTTCAATGGGACTTTCACTGACAGATAGCTGACGTTCCAAGGCGTAACTTAGGCTACTTTAATTTTAGAAAAAGCATTAGGGTTCCGCGGGAAAAACATAATACCCATATTTCCGGGTAATCTCCCTAAAGTCCACGCGGGCGAAGTCGCGGGCACAGCTAGTAGAATATAAAATCCATAAAACGGTGGAAGTTCAATGCAAACAATGGTGCTGGTCTTTTTGGCACTCTAGACTGGATTATTAGTATTTCTGTCCTTCTCACGGTCGTTATATATGAACAAGATAGCAATATTACTTATTAGTCCTGTCACATTGAGTTTTTTCTTCATATGGGGACAAGCAAGACAACTGGGATCGTCCCCCCGACCATTGTATGGTTACTATAGGTAATACAAGCTTTGGTTACTATAGGTAATACGATGAGTATGAGTTGTCTGGCGACATGTTTTTTTTTGTTTTAGACGTTATGCCAGGATGAAATGCTTAACATAATATACCCCTACATTACATTAGTTCCATGCAATCTTGAACAGTACTCTTAATGATGTATTAACTTAATTCAGGTATGATTTAAATTTAAAAAAATATTTTTAACAAAAAACAAAAACCGACTTCAAAAACCTAGATGCACTAAAAAGCTTCAAATAACCTTTACATTTGGAGTAGGTGCCAATCTACATTACCTACATGAGACTAGGCAAATACACACATGAATTGGCACCGACTCCAAATGTAACGAGTTATAAGATAAGGTTATTTGTAGCTTTTAGATAGGTTTTTGAAGTCTTTTTTTGGTTTATGTTAAAAATATTTTTTTTTAATTCGCGTTTTTAGGGTAAATAGATAATCGTTGAAAATATGCAAGTATTATCACCTAATAAGAGCCCTAAACAAGTAAATATTACAGCCAAAAAAATTACATCCTTTTTGAAGTCGGTTAAAAATAAAGTTTAACGCAAATCATGGCATTATGGACCGTTCACCTCGGCTCTAATTGCCAGTTCTTTGCATAATTTCCATTCACATTAGCACTGGCAAATGATCTACAAATTGCGAGCCACGAACTGGCATTATAATTATTATTCATAATTAGTAGATATATTTTTACTTTGTCATCTGATAGTTGTGCGTAATTATTAGCTCTATGGTAGAGACTATGTTAATTATACTGTTTTGTTATTGGAATTCCGTTTGCAATACAAAACATCACAACACTATTTTACATATTCATCGCATCTCTTCCGTAGAGACCACTCTACCACTCTACCACTTCCATAGGATATTAAAATACTTTACATATTTGTGTAAAATCTTAATACTCATAAATCGAATTGAAAACCCCAAAATACAACTGTAAATATGATATGCTTGATTTTGAATAATAAATTCTGTTATTACTTTCAATTTCTATATCGGAGAAACGTTTACCTACCTACCAGGGAGTAAAAACAAACCACAATAATTTAAATTATACGTACGTAGTATTCCTTAACTTGATATGTGTAACATGAACTAATATTAGTCTTAACTCTACCAGTTGAGGTCAACAGCTAACCAAGTACGGATCCCAAGCGTTTATTACCTACTTGATTATTTATCAACCTATTTTAAGTGTTACAATAATAATAACCGTATGTGTTTAGACTTACTAATAATGTATATTATTACACACGCCAATATAAATATAAGTGTATGGTGTGTGAACTTGCAACTACTAACGCCATCTAGTAGTCACCGAAGGAGAGTATCACATGTAAGATTGTTCGCTTCGAAACACGCGCGGCAATTTTTTTTCTAATACGAACTGTTTTAACTCATGGATATAGTACATTTTAGAATGAACTAATTTTAAAATGTAATCTCGTGGCTTTTAGCACAGAAATTCAATCTTTATGTATAGAACACAGAGTACATTTTTCAGAAAAAGACAATTACTTCACTCGACCCTTTAAGTACAGGGCGCTATTATTTCGGGCGGCGGCATCGCGGGCGACAGCTTTTGTAGTTGTAGCATGTGTGCCAAGACTAGATGTATGTCACGGAATATCTTGATGTTGTCTCTTTCTCTCGTATGAAATTAGACAGAGAGCGAACGAGCAAATCTGTGACAAAGATCTTGTCTTGACATGCGTGCTAACACCACAGGTGCTTACAATGCTCTCATACTTATTAGAAGTGTTATCTGATAAGTTGAAATTCTCATTCATTTCTTGCCAATTAAATCATTGACTAATTGATTGATGAATCGTGCTCAATCAAGTACCTATCTAGGTATCTAGATAGGTACTAGATAGGTACAAGAATACACAAGTACGTATGTACTTGTGTATTCTTGTATTATCGTGTATGCTTGTCGCTTTCAGTGTGTTATATCTTACACATAATACCTATGTAGTACCTATATTTTGAAGTGGTGTTTATTTGTGAAATCTATAAATTGTAACTGTTGATAATTTGGTTTATAAGCTAATCAAAGATTAGTATTTTAATGTATGCTCTTATAATTTATTTTAAATTTTTGCCAGTACTAAAACGTACTATATTGAATCATAGATAAGTTCATTCTTCAATTAAATGTCATTGACAGCGGGAGTGAATATTGATGCGTTGTTGTCTGGCTTGTTATTACAGGAATTAAATCTTTATCTGTATTCACACAGAGTTCGTTTTTGTATTGGCAAACATTACTATGCTATATTTTTACCATAAAAATTTAATAATTAGATACTTTTGCGGTAGGTACATAACTTGCTTTTTTTTATTAACAAATTGAAAGGAATGAATTTGGTAAATATTATGAGAAATATTATTCGTAGTAAAATTATCAAAAAATAAAACTTTTAGCATTAAATAATATATTCGTTACTGAAACCTACTTAAAGTAAAGTTTCAATTAAAATACAGCCCCGTTCCCTGGAACAGGAACATTCTTTCACACAGAACTAACTGTCGTAGGAACAAATATTGACGCTATCAATACAGCGCTTGTTATCAAATGTCGATTTCGAGGACCACTCGACCGTTGTATAGAGCAAACAGTGGTTAGGTGCGGTCGCATTATTATAATGTTGAGAAAAACCAAGGTCCCACTGAAACTAGTGACACCACATTCGTCTCTAATACACTCAGGACATGTCATATCCAAAGAATACTATGAGTTTGTTTAATGTTTATTTGTACAAGCAAACATCGTTTCTAGAGTTTTTACTCGCTTGAAAAACAGCCTGTAACATTCAGGGATAGTGTCCGAGAATTAAAAGTCAAACCTTTTGAGCTTCTTGTCGGATCTCCAAATTGAAATTGCGTCCTAAATTCCGACCGTAGCATAAGTATATAAGGAAAACAAAAAATAAACTTCATAATTTGTATAAGACTGTAGGCCTATAGATACGAAATAAATTACATGATTTTTTCGTCCTAATATTTCAAGATACAATTTTACCTCATAACACGTGCCATCACTACTGTGTGACACTATCTTATTAGAACATCACTAAATTTTGAAATTGGAATGGAAGAAACCGATAAATTTAAATGTTTTCGTAGAACAGGAAAATCCCGCGAAAATATGTGTAAGGCATTGTGTCAATATTCAAACCACACAGTTAATTTGTATGCCAAAATTATCAATATGAACATCCGGTGTAAGGTTAGGTAGGACTATTCGGCGGTGCGCACATATTATCACTTCCTGGCTTAATCGCTAATTAGTCAGAGCGGCTTGATTAATGTACTTAACTTATTGCGAAACCGGCGTGTTAGTCAGCTGGTATTCGCGCTAAAAACTTAATTAATCTTATTATCGGCGCACAATTTTACATGTTGTAATTTCCTGTAGTCTGTCATTCTTAATTTTGTTTTTGTTTTGAATGTTTATAATATGTCTACGACTTCGGTGTGAATTATAATTGAAAATATAATAACATAATTCCTGTTTCCTTTAATATCGTTGTACATCAAATTTAGACTGAACTAAATGAGACAGCACTCAAAATAAAGTTGTCTCATTCATACGTTTCGATCTTGAGAAGGGCGGCAAGTTATTCTAGGTTTATTTTCGTAGCAAGCTTTTTTTTCTAATTGTGCGTAGTCTGGTAATTGTGCGTAGACATCACAAGTAACATTTGCTCTTCGTGTAGGTTCTACGATACATAGTTCAACAATATATGATAGGTATAATCATCACGCATAGGAACATTTCTGAACATTATATGATGGCTTTCATTTTAACCTGATATCGAATTCCTACGCATCACAGCAGCTAAGGTACTTACATATAAAGGAAAGTTTCTTTGTTATTTTCATTATGAAAATATATTTTTTCGTCAGTCATGTGATGATATTTTTTTCATCGATTATCTCATCTGTCAACTAAGTAAATATATTATTTTAGTATGTACTCGTTAGGTATTTGTAGGACAAGTATCTTTGATAATGTTAGATAACGGGGATGACGGCTTAATCTCGTTTTTAACGAATTTTTATTCTAGATTGCGCGTTCATTTCCACAAAACATCAATTTTCGTAGCGTTCAACTCTTATACATACAAAATAAGGAATATATTTCAATAGCTATTTACTTGAGAAGTGTAATTTTTAAATTTGTCGAGAGCTTACTGCGTTGGTTTCTTAATTGTAATAGTGTCAACATTGACAGCGTTGACAGGCTGTCATACGGATAAATTGATCGCAGTTGTTTGCGCAAATGTCGGTTAGATAACGATTACTATGTATTTTAATTTGATGTGGGCATGTGTCGTACCTATGGGAACTCTCTTATCAGTTATCGGAAAGGTGGTAGGTATTATAAACAAACTATACTTATTTCGGCTTATCATTTTTATATTTTACAGCAAATAACTTATTAGGGATCGTTCTCCGCGTGTATCAGGCACCTCGTAAAGACTCTATCTTTGGAAAACAACGCGGAATGACACAAACGATGGCCGTACCTACTTCCGGTTGCGAGACCGACACAAATGTATTCAGCAGTCACCTTCAGTTCAGTGAAACTGGTCCGTGAGAAATAGGTGATTGATTGCGGATGGATTGTTTACTGTTTGGTACCGGTTGGGTGGGCACCAGTTATTTGATAATCACATTAATTGGGTAACCTTAACAAGCCTATGTACTCGCTACGACTTTATACCTAGTCCTTTTGATTATTGAAACTCATCACGAAACTGTTTATTGAGATATATAAGTACTCAACTTGCGGGTGGGATTTAACGATCGCCTTATAGACTTGCGACGTAAACTTACAATAGATAAAGCCCTTATGGTCAATGGGAGAAGGGCACCACGTACATCTATCATCCATCAAGTTAGCTGTAATGGTATCGTCACAGTTGTCTACTGTCGCTATATTCGTGATTTTTTGTTGCAGGAGAGCATGTGATGCCGGCCTTTGACGCCCGGCGCCATGCCCACGCCGCTGCAGCCCGGCGGCCCCGCTAGCGGCCCGCCCCCGGAGCGCAAGCGGCGCCGTAAGCGCGACGATCCGCAGAGTTCCGCCGCTCTCGAGCCCGACGACGACGACGGTGACATGAGCCCCGAGGAGGAGCCGCGCAACGCGCCCGCGGCTCCCGCGGCGCCCACACCCGCACCCTCATCCGCCCCCGCGCCTACTTCACCGCCCGCCGCCCCAGACGCCGTCGACCTCACCTCGCATCGTGACTCTCCTCCCCTCTCCTCCGATGTCGAAAGGTTCGATGGCAAGATCGTCTATAACCCTGACGGTTCGGCCTACATCATCGAGGACGTCGAACTGTCTGAAGGCGAAACGAGCATGGCCGACATGCCGAAAATAGAACCCGGGTGCATCGTCGACAGCCGCGACAACAACGTCGTCGAGAGACAGCTCGAGTTCCCGCAAATAGCGAGCGCATTCTACGTCTCGAGAAATCCTTCGTTGTACGGCGCATTGTATGGAAGACTGGCAGCGGAGCGGGCGCGAGTCAGACCCGACGCGCCCGTGATGCATAGCTATCGAGTATTCAGTTTTCGCGGAGGTAAAGACACCCAAAGACCCCCGTCTCCGTCAGCTGAGTGTCCCATCAGCGTACCAGTGAAACCGATCCTAATGTGCTTCATTTGTAAACTGAGTTTTGGCTACGCGAAATCGTTTGTGGCGCATGCTCAAGCGGACCATAGTTTATCTTTAATGGATTCGGAGAGAGACGCTTTATCAAGAGAAAACGCTTCAGCTATAATACAATGCGTAGGCAAAGACAAGGAACCCCTAGTATCATTTCTAGAACCCGTAGGTGCAGCTCCACCGCGACTGTCGGCTTCAGGGAGCCCTGCGAATATGACTGAACTACCGAGTCCGTCACTAGATAAAAGACTAGACCTGATGACTCCTGATAGAGAAAACGAGTCGATGATGCTCAACGGCACATGCGACGACAGGAAACCAAGTCCAACGGCATGGAGACCTCCACGATCTATTGCCGAATCCCTGATGCCACAACATTCCTTGATCTCCGTGGCGCATCCACACACGATAAATGCATCAGTACAACCCCGTGGCAGTCCAAACTCTTCCCCACCGTTTCAAGCTACTCCACCGGCGTTCCTATCTGGAACGACGATAGGTGTGTGCCCTGATCACCTAGGAGGGCGGCCGTCCGGTGCTGACTGTCCTAAATGTGAGCTTATTTTGAATTCAGGAAGATTAGGTGGTCCGCTGGCCGGAATGCACAGTCGAAATTCCTGCAAAACATTGAAATGTCCAAAATGCAATTGGCATTACAAATACCAAGAGACCTTGGAAATTCACATGAAAGAGAAACATCCAGAAGCGGAGACGAGTTGCATCTATTGCATAGCTGGTCAACCGCACCCCCGGCTCGCGAGGGGTGAGACCTACACCTGTGGATACAAGCCATATCGATGCGAAGTGTGCAATTACTCGACCACGACGAAGGGAAACCTTAGTATACATATGCAATCAGACAAGCATTTAAATAATATGCAAGAATTACAGAATGGTGGCAACCCTGGTGAAGGAAGTTTACCTCCTCCACCACAACATACCCCGCCTGGCCCACACAAGCCGCCCCTACCGCATCATTCGCCATTAGGTCAAAAACCAAAGCCAACATTTCGTTGCGACGTTTGTAATTATGAAACAAATGTTGCACGCAATCTTAGAATACACATGACTTCAGAAAAACACACACATAACATGTTGGTGTTGCAACAAAACGTCAAACATATGCAAACGTTGTCGGCCCTTCATCATAGACAACAGAGTCACCAGCAACTTGAAAGCTTACTGCATTTCCATGGCGGAGATGCTCCTCCTCCGAACCCCGAAGCTGCGTTGGCTGATATGGCTTACAATCAAGCATTGATGATCCAGCTTATGACCGGAGGCCCAGGACCATCACCACCGGAACTGGGAGCACATTTAGACGTCGGCCTAAACCCCGAAGCAATGGAACCACCACCAGAGCCGGCTGATCCAGAGCCAGAAAGAACTTTCCATTGCTGCATTTGCAATTGCTTCTCAACTGACTCCTTAGAAGCTCTTGGCCATCATTTGGCACAAGACCGCACAAAGATCAGAGAACAAGAAATCCTAGCTTTAGTAGCGGGGCACTACGTGTGCAAACTTTGTACGTACAAGACGAATTTGAAGGCGAATTTCCAGCTTCACTGCAAAACTGACAAACACTTGCAGAGGTTGCAACACGTCAACCACGTAAAGGAAGGAGGTCCCAGGAACGAGTGGAAGTTGAAATTCTGCGGCGGTGTCGGCACGGCCGGTGCGAGCGTCGGAGGCGTTCAAGTTCGTTGTTGTGCTTGTGATTATTACACCAATTCCGCTCATAAGCTGCAATTGCATGCAGCAGGAGCTAGGCATGACGCCGCCACCTTGCTACTGAGACATCTCCGCGATAGTGCGTCCAGGATCCCGCGCGAACGACCGCGAGTGTACCGCTGTGCGTTATGTGGATTCAGTGCACCCCACCGCTTACCCCTCCTCCAACACGTCCGATCCGTGAAGCATTTACAGATGGAGCAAATCCATCAACTGCAACGGCGCTCCGAAGGCAAGGATCCAACGCCTGACGTTGCCGAGCTGTTCCAAGTCATCTCGCAGCCCCCAGAGTTACCCAGCCCGTATGATCAGCAAGAAAATGGTAAGTGCTCACTACTTTTACCTACTTTGTTCGGCGAACCTCCAAATTAATCAGTTAAAGGCGGTGTTATGTTTAATCGATTAAGGAAAATAATGAGTAATCAATTTTAATTGGTATTTCTTTACATTCTTAGTAAGCGTTTGTCTTTTCATGTTCACTCTTGAGTGGTAATAAGGAAATTACTTATTTGTCAGCTAAATAATTTTCCAACCGTGACTAGTCTATTGTTATTGCACATTAACTTCCTCGAGTAGTTGTCTCCGCAACTTACAACTTAATGATAATTAGTTACGTAACGAGCGAACTATACCTACCAACAATCTAAAAGTGCTCTTTACATCTATTCGGTATTTGCCGGTGTCTGCGCAACTAGGTGTATAAAAACCATTCACGATCGAAAATCAATTAGATGCGCGTGCGCATTCTATTGAGTTTTTCTACTTGTCACTAGATGTCGCCTATAACAGTTTTATTCAATCAATAAGCGAATGCGACACAACGAAATATAATATTATTTATTACTGCCATGCTAAACACATTTCGTAACATTTTTATACTATAAAGCGTAAAAATCCCATTAAAATTAATTCAACCAAAACCATTACCGGCGTTCGTATCGATAAAGTAATACTCACTCGACTTATGAATGTGATTTCGAAACGTCACTATCGGTTTCCAATTTAAACCGATTCGTTCCTTAATCAATTTTGTTCTGCGTGTTTTCAAAGTGAACTTCTTTCTGTGGATCGTGTCAGTAAACATAACGATTTGTTTGTTAATTTGTGTGTATTGTGGGCACAACGAGAACGTAGCGCTCACAACGTGTGTCCCGTTTTCGTCAACGCTCATGATCGCTTATCGCGTGACCGCCACTCCACGTTCAATCCGAGAGGCAATCTCCATTTCGAGCGATGAGCATTTAGCGAAGAATTCGTAATCACAATAATGAGATAATTACACACGAACAAAATTTAATTTAAAGCGCGCAACATTAGAACAGGTTTCTTTAATAACGTACGCCTTACACGGTGTCGCCTCAGTCGGATGCCGTCATTGGTCGTAGACGGCTCCGCCCCGCGAGCGAGGGAGACGGACGGAAGATTTGAATTGAGAACGCGAATTTTCCATAAGTACCGCACGCGGGACAATGACTCGCATTACGTATGTGGCGGTCGCGCATTAAGGATGATTGCCCCTTGTGATGAGGCAGCTACATCATCGCACAATGTCGCCGGCCGCATCGCCCTCGCATGTTTATGGCCACGGTGAAATACGATAAACTCACGGAGAAATGTGGAGGCGAAAGAAATCCGCCTCACACCATTGTGCACCTCATGTTTATGCTTATTACTTATTTTCACCTTATTGAGAGTGCCGTTTTAAACGATCGATTTTGTTATAAATTTTAGGCTTTCGCTTACGGTTCATTGTTAAACGCGGCGGTGAAATGAATGTGTAGGTTGCATTTCGCTTTAATATTCACACGCACTCAAAATACCCTCATGGTCACAAAAAAACAATAGTTCTTTATCTTGTTGTGTCATTTGTAAAGATTTTTTAGTATCTGCATTGCCCCCTGCTACTAATTCATTAGCCGCTGTCCCATCTTCAATATGATTAAAACCAGAATAAGAACCGGTTTATAATTTAATTCGAAATAGAAGACCAGCTCCCTGTTCCCAAAGAATTTTTGTGCTAATATAAAGTTGCTCGACATAATAATTATCAAGCAATGATTACTATCTAATCAAATTAAACATAACATAAAATTTTTATAGATCTAAATCTGGGTACAGTTAGATTTTTCATCTCAGATATATGAATAATATTTTGCTAAATTTAACAAGTATGTTTGTGTATAAGATACACACTAAGATGTTAATAATGTATGTAAATGTAAATACAATCAGGATAGGTATGCTCAGCTGTAAGCATTCGAACACATTTCAAATTCAACTTTATCCAACTAAAAATCAATCTTACACAGCTCACATTAAAATTCGAAATCGCAACACCGACACGAGAGACAGTAAAACGTCCAGGCGCATTGTATCCCTGACGCCACATTGTAAAAATCCTGACCTAAATCTCGCAAAACAAAACTCACTGCACAATACTTACTTTACGACGCTATAACGATGTGGTGTTTCCTTAGAAAAGACCCATTGTCCATTGACAAAAAGCGTTGGAGATCGCGTTTATGCAGACGAGGTCCCTTTACCTGGCCATTGTTCTATGTCCTACCAGACTGTGGGTCGGCGATTCAACATCATAAATAATTACATTCACTGGTCAGTCCAGAATTAGGGTCAGTTGTGCTGTTATTATTACACATATGGATTTACTTATAATATCCCTCTCCCCTTCATTAGATGTAACGGTTTTAACTGCTTAAAACTATGGAACGGGTTCCCGAACAGGGGACGGACTGGTTTCAGCTCCGGTGGACTGTGAGATAATTCCAATTCATAATTAAGCTAAAATTAATAACTTTTATGTGCTAGCCTTCTACGATTGGGGTGTATAAATCTTTCCGAAATACGGAATTCTTTTGAGAATGCTTATGCATTTGTTTGGATTCGTTCCGGATTTATTTTGTGGCAATTTTTGTATTCCATGTGAGGAGAACACAATAGTAGGACGGGCCGTCAGTTGCTCAACTAATAAAGTATAATTGTAACGTCGCATTAACGAATCTGCGCACCCTACGGTCGTTTCTTTCACCTTCCTTATTTGAGCGTAAACAATGCGGCCCAGCGTCTTTCACACGCTGCCGCGGACTTATCCTTGGTCAAAATAATAATTGCACACTCACATGTATTCCATGTTCTATCTCACTCGCACCCACAGTCACACACGTCAACTATCTCAATGCATTTGATCCGATGCGAAACGAAATATTCGAAACCTTTTGTAATAATGAACAATGATTGTTTGCTCGTCCTGTATCTCCTTTGTGTGCGAAATTACAATATACTTGTTACGTTAACATTAATACGTCTGTGTATGTGTGCGTACGGGATGGATAGAGCGATACCTTTGTCTTGCCGGGACGTCGCAAACAAAACGAGTCCTACTAATATTATAAAAGAGACGAATTTTATTTTTAACTTCAATTCAGAAAAGTAACAAACGCTCGCGCCGAACAATAGTCAGCTTCATTTATAGAAATAATCTTTTTTGTAGATAAATCTCACGTAGACGTAGGTAGACGTTGTGGATTTACGGCATTTAGATCGGTATCCATTCCGTTTGCAGATTTTGTAGCGGGAGGTTCGTCGTACACTTTCGTTTGATCAACCGTTACTTTGTGTAAACAAACATTGTGATTGTTTATTTTGTCTACAGATAATAAGGAACCGATCGATCAGAAGCCCGAGTTAACTCAAGAGCAAAAGATGATGAGGTTTTTGGAACAACATCAACAACAGCATCAGCAGCAACAACAACAACAATTGCAACAACAACAACAATCTCAGCAAGGACCTAGTGACCGTGAGGACGAGCGCGAGACGCCTGGACCGCACGCTTGCCCATACTGCACTTTCAGTTGTTCAAGCGAGACACGTCTACACGCCCATGTCAGTTCTGTACATACAGATAGCGCAAGACATTTCATTTGCCCGCTATGCCAAGACGGTTTCAAAGAGCGCCCAGCCCTCGAAAGACACGTCATGCAAATCCATTCCGTCAACTCAGAAGGACTTCAGAGATTACTACTACTCGTTGATCAAAGCCACTGGTTGAACGGTGGAGCTCAATCTCAAAGAGATGAATCTCGACAAGGAGACGATGAAAGAGAGATTTCTTCTCCTCGATCGGAAGGGAGTGCAGATGGTGAAATGGAGCGATGCTCGACTTGCAACCGTACCTTCCGCAACGTAGATGAGTTATGCCAACACCAAAATGAATCGGGGCATCTCGAACTGAAACAAACTCCGCAAGGCCCGGGATACGTGTGCTGGAAAAAAGGATGCAACCGTTACTTCGATACTGCTCACGCGCTCCAAAATCACTTCAGAGAAGCGCACGCTCGCAACTCCATCGCGAACATGTCTGTGTCTGAGAAACACGTGTACAAGTACAGGTGCAACCAATGCAGTTTGGCTTTCAAAACTGTTGAGAAACTACAGCTGCATTCACAATACCACGTTATAAGAGATGCCACCAAATGTGTGCTATGCGGAAGGAGCTTCAGATCTGTGTTGGCTCTTCAGAAACACGTTGAGACCTCGCACTCTGAACTATCTGAAGAAGAGCTGGCTGCGTTCAAACGAAGCTTAGCGTCCAATCCATTACTTCAATCTGCGCAAGGCACCGCTTTAGATGCCGCAACTGCTGAACTTTTGCGCAAAGAAGCATTAAGAACGCCTGATGATGAACTCGCAGATATGGAAGACAGAGATTCTAGCGCAACCGTCGCCGATGAATCTGGACACAACGACGCGGAAAACTCCGATGATTCCATTGTTTATAAAGATCAGCAATTCCTTGAAGATTACTTGAACTCCCAAAATATGGCGGAAGATTCGTACAACGACCCGAACAGAAAGTACAAGTGTCACCGATGCAAAGTAGCGTTTACCCGCCAGTCTTATTTGACAGCCCACAACAAGACGCTTCTGCACAGAAAAGGTGAGAAGCTAACGTATCCGATGGAAAAGTATCTCGACCCTAACAGGCCGTTCAAATGCGACGTTTGCAAGGAGTCGTTCACGCAGAAGAATATACTACTAGTTCATTACAATAGCGTGAGTCATTTGCATAAATTGAAGCGGGCTATGCAAGAACAACAGAATAACAATAATCCGCCTGTGTCGCCCGGGGCGGGATCCGCGCCCCCTAATTTGACACTCACTCCTAAGAGTACCTCGAGCGAGGAGGACGATCGGAAACGTTACAAATGTAACATTTGCAAAGTCGCGTACACGCAAGGCAGTACTCTCGACATACACATGAGGTCTGTACTACATCAGACTCGCGCGGGAAAACTGCAAGAACTCGCCGCGGCCGGACACGTGGACTTATCGCGCCCCCTCGTAGAACAGCCGGACAGGAACGACCCCGCCAAAATTTTACAAGACGTGTTGTCGCCGAAAAATACATCCCCTTCGTCTACGAGCAGCGGGGGGCCGCGGTCCTCGCCCCCCGCGCGGCCAGGTAGTCCGCGCTCCCCGCGCTCAGGTAGCGCCTCGTGCGAGCGCTGCCACGCGTCATTCCCGACTGGGGAACTACTCGACGCACACCGTGCGACCTCATGCCCGTTTGGAGATGCGCGGGCGCATTCACCGCTGGGTGAGGCCGAAACAGCCGCGCTAGACGAGATGGTCGCGAAGGGCAACCCGCCCAAACGAAACTCACAGATGTATAAACAACTTTTAGAAACGTTCGGCTTCGATCTCGTCATGCAATACAATGAAAATCAGCGGCGAAAATTGCAAGAGGAGCGTGCGATGGTGCGCGTGCCAAGCCCGCCTCCGCCGCCTCCTGAGGAAAAACCGCCGGACGGTGAAACCAAATCGACGTGTCAGCATTGCAACAAGGAGTTCTCTAGTGTGTTCGTGTTAAAGACTCATTGTGAGGAAGTGCACAAGGATAAAGTGCCGCTGGAGTTCTTGGAACAATTCGCGGAACAGTTTAAGTCGGAGTATGAAAGGAAATCTGGTGCACCAAACTCGCCGCGCGCAGCGTCGCCCGCGCCGCAGAGTGAGAGGTCGCCGTCTCCGCGCGGTGAAAACGGTGGAAACTACAACGAGAATGGAAACGCGCAGGGAGAGGCACAAGCCGGAGCACTATTGGCCGCCCAAGTGCAGGAGATGCAAGCTGCACTCAACATGATACAACTACAACAACAGTTAGGGCAACTGCACCCAATGGTGGCTCAGATGCTGTCATTGGGCTTGCCGCTAGGCCTGAACGTTGGCGCATTGGCGGCTATGAACTTACAACCGCCCTTGGTGCCCATCATGATGCCCCCGCCGCCCTTCGACTCGATGCCCTTCGCCCACGACGCCCAAATGAAACAACAACAGATTTTACAGCAACAACAGGTTAGTTTCTATTTTCAGCCTCATAAAATTTATACTCGCGAATGGATTTTAACCGCACTAGAATAGATTTAATATATAAGTGGACCCACTTATTATCTACTTTAAATGGCACTTGATATCGTATTATTCAATATAAACTTAGCTTGTTTCTCATAAATTTCGCTTATATATACTGCATTTAATGCAAATTATACAAATTGCTATAAATTGACAGCGATGACATTAGTGACTGTCGGCGTAATACCTTGTAAAAGTAAATAAGTTGTTAATCTTAAGCCGATTAATGTCAATATTATCATGTTTATTGGTTAGGTAAGATAAAGTATAGACGCCAATACTTTTAGTTGCTTCTGAGTATCAATGGGTACAATTTGTGGTTATCACTTGCTAACGATTTTTTTCTTTGTCCACGCACCTTATGATTAAAAAAGTAATTCTTTATTGTTTATCCTGCTTCGAGGTACCAAAGTAAAGTTTTAATCATCCAATTTAGAAAAACCTCCCTTGAAGTCCTAGGATTACTTATTGAACTAACATGATATTATTTTATAAATAATGTTAAAAGATGAACCAACAAGTTATGACGCATAAGCACCTTTGCCTTGACGAGGTTACACGTAAAACACTTTATTTACTTAAACAAACACACAAGGCTCCGATTGATTATTTTCGTCGGTTGCTGTGTAAACTCGATCGCGAGCAAGAAGGATATCTATCTTGTATAGATAAGCATGGCGATTTGACGTTATGTCTGTTTGCACAAAGCGACAGACGAGCTATTGTTCGGTAGGGTCGAACCATTATTATTAGTAACGACTTCCCTTAGTATTCGAAGTTACCTGCCTAATATCCTCACAGATAAATCAACCCTTTGACAACCTTTGGAACTTGTTAGTTTCGTTGCTTGATTATACAACGGATTTGTTTTGTTTGCAGGCTAATGCCGCCGCAGGACAAAAGAGGGCTCGCACTCGCATCACTGACGATCAATTGAAGATCTTGCGAGCACATTTTGATATCAACAATTCGCCAAGCGATGAAGCTATAGCGAAAATGGCGCACCAATCTGGACTCGCCACTAAGGTAATCAAACACTGGTTCAGAAATACTCTCTTCAAGGAACGTCAGCGAAATAAGGATTCACCTTACAACTTTAATAACCCTCCATCCACGACGCTCAATCTTGAGGAGTACGAGAAAACCGGAGAAGCCAAGGTCACCCCTTTGGATTCGTCGGCGAGCTCCGATGAAGGTAAACCTCCTCCCGAAAAAAAAGCTAAAATAGAGGAAAACACCATGATAATGCAGCAGGAGGTAAAATCTGAGCCTAGCGATGAACCCTCGATCGATGAAAAATACCATTCGTACGATGATCGTCATCAGGAGGACAAAAGTTTTATATTTCCTCAAGTACCATTACAGAGTCCGGCCCCGATCCCACATAATGATCACCAACAAAATAAATCACGACCGCAGACACCGACGCACATGTCGCTCAACTCGTTAATCCAATCACAGCTGGACTCGATCCCAGCGACGAGCATACCTCAGCCGCCGCACCCCTCGATGCTACCGCCAAAAGTGAATCCGAACTTCACGTCCCCAAACTCCGCGCCCCCGAACGTCCTACCTTTAACCCCGAATCGCAGCCTCAGCCCTGGCAGGGTGCCGGCCGATTTCGGACTTTCCGGGGGCAACTCGAACGGATCCAACAGCTCGGGGTCTTCTGGCAAACGCGCCAACAGAACTAGGTTCACTGACTATCAAATTAAAGTATTACAAGAGTTTTTTGAGAATAATGCATATCCCAAAGATGACGATCTCGAATATTTATCCAAGTTACTAGGTTTGAGTCCGAGAGTGATCGTTGTTTGGTTTCAAAACGCTCGCCAAAAAGCGAGGAAGGTATACGAGAATCAACCGGCGGCAGATCCGCCCGCGGCTGCCGCAGATGATGCAAACAGATTTCAGCGTACCGCTGGACTTAACTATCAATGCAAAAAGTGCCAATTAGTATTCCAAAGATACTACGAACTGATAAGACATCAAAAGACGCATTGTTTTAAAGAGGAGGATGCCAAAAGGTCGGCACAAGCGCAGGCGGCGGCGGCTCAGGTAGCCGCCACATTAAGCAGTGAGGACTCCAACTCGAGTAATGTCGAACATCATACTCCTCATGTGCCGGTTTCGCCCGCGCCACCTCGCACACCCACTCCTGCTGCACCCAGCTACCCCGTCTCCCCAGCACCTCAAGCGCCTCTGACGCCCGTGACACCCGTATCGCATCAGCCTCGAAGCGAAGAAAAAGATGGAAATTTTCAATGTGATAAATGCAACCTAGTCTTCCCTCGATTTGATTTGTGGCGAGAACATCAACTTGTTCACATAATGAACCCAAACCTATTTCCCACTTATCCTCCGGATTCCCCTTTTGGGATCTTACAACAACACGCTCAGCTTCAACAGTTAAACGCCACGCTCGGAAATGATGAAGCCCGCCACCCTTTAGTGGCAGCGCTTAACCAACAAGTGGCTAAGAGAAAATTTGACGAATACGAAGAAATCGATACTGGGGAACAACCGAAAGATAAACGCTTGAGAACGACAATTTTACCTGAACAACTGGACTACCTCTACCAAAAATACCAAATCGAATCGAATCCTTCTCGAAAGATGCTTGAAAATATTGCACGCGAGGTTGGACTAAAGAAACGAGTGGTACAGGTTTGGTTTCAAAACACACGAGCACGTGAGAGGAAAGGACAGTTTCGTGCACATGCACAAGTAATAAACAAACGATGTCCGTTTTGTCCAGCTTTGTTCAAAGTAAAGAGCGCATTAGAAAGTCATTTGAGCACGAAACACGCGGATCAGTGTGCACGGGGTGAAATCAACGTGGACGCATTACCGGACGAAGAGTTAAGCACAGAATCCACTCCAAGTTTTGGCTCCCAACAAAGTGACAGGCAGCAAAATTTTTCCCAAGCGGGGGCTCCCATGTTGCCCCCTATTTTTCCGCCTTTTCACACAGACATGGAGAAATTTATCAAGCAGTACAGTGAGGAGTCAATGAAGCGCTATGTGAGCGAACTACAGGCGCACGCCGCCGCACAACAAAACGGCGGCGGCAATAATGAACCGACGGAAAGACAACCAGAACATGGAAAATCGGAGATACCTTTAGATCTCAGCAAGCCGGTCGATCTATCTCGACCCGGCTCGGACGCCGACGAGCGTTCCGATACCGCATCTGAGACGATGGAGTTCTACGAGGAGGACGAGCCGACTTCGCCGATCCCCGGCCAGACGAGGCAACCCGGCAAACGTTACCGCACTCAGATGTCATCGCTGCAAGTGAAAATTATGAAATCACTGTTCGGCGATTACAAAACCCCTACAATGGCGGAGTGCGAGGCGCTCGGGCGCGAGATCGGGCTCCCGAAACGCGTAGTGCAAGTTTGGTTTCAAAACGCACGTGCCAAAGAGAAAAAAGCGCGTCTGGCGGCCGGCCTCTCGGAAGTGTCGGACGCGCCGCCGCCGGAGGAGTGCCGAGTGTGTGACTTCAAGTACAGTCACAAGTACTCGGTGCAGGACCACGTGTTCACGCGCGGCCACATCGCGTCCGTGCGCGCGCGCCTCGAGAGCGGCGCGGGCGCGGGCGAGGACGGCACGCTAGCCCTCATGCAGATGGCGGCGCGCCTCGACAGCGGCATCGGCGGCGAGCTCCACAACGCGTTCCTGCGGCCTCAGCTCGCCGGCAACGGTGAGTGCACCACTTGACCGCGGTCCGCGTCGCCTAGCGCCCTCAAGCACTATGCGACTCCGGACCTCGTTACGTAGAACCTCGCAGCGGCGAGCTTCGCTCGGATGCAACATCCTCTCCAATTTAAGGCGACCGCGCTTTGCCCAACGTGATTCGAGCGAAGCTCATCTCGTGCCGTGACGGTCGTTGCTATTTTCCTACTAGTGAGTCCTTTTGTAAATAAAATTTAGGTGTAACTGAAATAGTTTAACGTGGTCTTCGCGTAGTGTTGGTATTTCGATCGCGCGAACGTCTCACCGGACGAGGTAAACGTATTATTTAGCAATGAATAAAATACATAGTTGAAACAGTATGCCGATAAATGCGGCAAGTCGGTCGCTCCGATGCGAATGGTAATGGCGGCACGTACGCGGCCGATTCAATCTTACAAATTATTTCGTAATTCAAATAATTACTGAGAACCTATAACTCGGAGTATGGCTACGGCAAAAACATTACTCAATCTTCAAATTATAATATAAATCTTAAATTAGTGTGAAATAGATTATTTTTTCCGTTGTTCGTGTGCTCGAATTCTTCGGTTTAAATGAGCATTGTAGTGTTGTCGGCACCGGGTCGGGCGGACGGCCCGGCCCGGCCCGCCGCAGGCCGCTAGAGGCGGGCCGGTGGGCGGCTCGCTCTAGCCCGCCACTATACAAATGCAAACGATACACAACAATGGTTGGAGTTAGGACGCGTGAAGGACGTCGTATATCTAATGGGACCGATCTGGCGCACATGCATTTCGCTCCACATGAATAATCAATTATTTAAATGACGCCAATCAAAAGACTTTCTCGGAAACGGTACATCAGTGTCCATTGTTTCTTTTATTTTTGTCACCTCGCCGTATCGAGTCGGTTTCGCGCGTCGAAGTCCAACACTACGCGGCGCTGTCTATAGACTAGTAATCTGTTGCATAATATTATTCTTCCTAGTTGTTCGTATTTAAAACTCCTATTAGGTATTAGCGACATGTCGATTGTTGTAGGATTGTAATGAAAACCAAATTATATATTTTAGAGAATTTAAATGTTTTAGTTATTATGTAAAGTCATAGCGAAGCCTGAAGTCTATAATATTTAATAAGGTGCCTTGTAGGATTCAAGTTTTTTTTTGTAAATTATTATTTCTGAGCTCCACTGTAAATAGTTAAAAGTATACTACTAGATGTAACGATGAGCATTGTAAAATTATCTCCGACCGCTGTTCGTACTGTGTATGTCGATAGTTCGTATCTATAAGTAGATATAAATATATTATTTGTTTCGTAGAGGCATCTTAAGAACTTGTGATATAAATGTATCTAATTATTTAGTTCACTTCGCATATCCCTTGGGTATCGGCTGAGGGCGCGAGCCCGAAAGTACAAAAATATATACAGACATAACATTAAAAGTTTGTCGGTTTTACATAATAATGTAAATGGCGCGCGCGTGGGTCCCCGCCGGCTGCACTTTTTGCTATTCTCTCGTCGCATTTACATAAGAGTAACGCGGAATTGGGGAGTTAGGCGATATGCAAATATTTTCTTCAAATCTGTGCGTCGTCGCTCGTGCGCGCTGCGTACGCGCAAGCAGGCAGCGCACGCGCCGCGGGTGCTGCCATTACGCGCTTATTTATCATGTGTAAATTTTCGCTACCGTCTCTCTAGGCTCCTTGATACGTCTTTATTCGGCTTTCAAATGCAAATAACACGGTTTACTTCGATGAATATAATACGGTTTTATTTACTCCAGTTGAATAACTACATACATGGGGTATAACGATTTGATTTACTTAAGCATGTTTATTTGCATATCGCTTTCTGTTACTTTTTTTTTTTGTTTTGTTATGTTTGTATTTATTTTTGTTCTTTAGTTTTATCTACTATTATTATATTGTTTTGTCATGTAGATACCCAGACGTGTTACGCCTAGCCGGCTGACGTACACCTCGGTATTGAGTTTGCCTCCAATACGACTTCCAATTATTTTATTTTAATTTGTATAATTTAATGTTTAATCTAATTATGTGCGATCTGCATTTACTGTTATTCAGATGACGTTATTCTAAATAGTTATTTGAAACAAAGCCCTGTGCCAGCCAGTGAAAGATTTGATATTTGCGGTGGCGTTCCGCCCCGATAGGGAATAATCGAAAGTCTTGTAAACTGAATAGTATTATTATAATTATTATCTACAGTTATTATATTTGCAGAATTCGTTGAAATAAATGCAATATTTATATTATTGAATTATGTTTTTTTCTTTTGTTTTTTTTTGATTCCTTGGTTCCTTTATCCTGAGTTTTTGGTAGTTTTTTTTTGTTGTTTATGTGAATAATTTATGTGGAATACAATAGGTATGGGGTAACAAAGAATGTTAAACAAAGCTGTTGTTTTTTGGTAGTGGGTCTTAACGAATTATTTAAGGGCAGGTGAACATCGGAGATAATTGGAGATGTAAAGTATCTCACGCAGATACTTACAATGGCGTTGTTGGAACTCGTACCTGAGTCGAGTTAAAACAAAGATGGCTGCTTTGTCTTTATACGTATAAAAGGTGGTATTGCCCTTGCAAGATGTGGAATGAATATATTTTTTAAAAATGCAATCGTTTCCGCTACGTGGGAGGTGCTATTTAAGATTACACTTAGTCATGAATTTTGAAACTTTTTTTATAAGTAAGTATACTTAAATATTTTGTTTACAAAAGAGAACAGATTGCTAGTTTGACGTTTTGAGTAATATTTTGTACTTATTTGAATTACATAGTTATGAACGATCGTGACGGCACACCATAAGTAGAAACTTATTTAATTCTAGTTGCTTAAGTTATATTTTCATTGGGTATCTTTTCTACTGGATACTTATTGAACATACCTACCCAAAACCTATACCTATAGAAGTAATGACCAAGGAATATTTCTAAAATACTGATTTACTACCTAGATGACTGTCACTAATGATTTTAGTTAGATAAGAAAATGAACAGATTAGGTACTTACTAAAAATACACACATTAGGTAAATAAGAACCTTAAAATACATAGGTACCTACTCCTTTAGGTGTCCTGTCATAACAACATAAACTGATGCTTACATTACTTTAGGCGCTAAAGCCTGTGGGCTACAGGTAAGACTACCTACTACCTACCTACCTACTACCTACTCATACAGATAGACACGTGATAATCACCCTTAGGTAATCCACGGAAGAGTTCCCGTTATATTCTTATCATCCGATTCTAAAAGTGAAATCGTGTATGTAAATATTCCGTACCCACTTTTAAATAAGTAGGTACATCAATAGGTATCTACTTGCCTTCCGATTAAAAATGAGGCACTTTTCAGCTGCTTAAACGTGGTATTATCATCGCCTTAGGCATAGAAGGGCATATGTAATGCTCCGTGACGTTTGTAGGTCATAAACAGGTGAAAGTAGAGAAAAGTGCGCTCCTTAAATTGCCTACTACATATTGGCTTTACTATGCGCACCTATGATTATTATTTGTGGCTAAAGATGATATGGGCATCATTTTGGCCCTTCAGAATAAGAATCAGATTTTTTATTAATGTAAGCCAATACAGGCACTTGCCAATAAATAATAATAATAGTATCTCTAATACCCATACGGAATGCATCTCCTATGGAAAAGAATGGGCAAGAAACTCCATGGTTGCTTTTTTCCAATAACGATTTAAATTTTTTTTGTGTGTTTTTATTAATTAACAATTATACAATATAAAGTTAATGAACTATTAAATAACTACATAAACTACGTGCTGTGCAAGATTTAAAGGTTCTTCTCTCTCTAATTTTAAGGACTTCATCGGTTAACCTACAAACAATTCATGAATACTCGCGAATTGACGATATCTTTTTCCCTCCACACCCACGGAACCCAAACGCACCCACTTTCTACACCCAACGATGCCTACACCTTGATTTATTGACAATGCACATATTCTTTCTGCCACCCACTCTGGAAAAAAATATTAAATTACACGCACAATACAAAAAACACAAGTTTAATAAAAAAAATAAGTTCCCGTTATTGAACCGGCTAATTATTTCATTGTCAGACACAATATATAGGACGTGGTTACCAGAGAATTATACTTTTTGTTGGATAACAAAAGGGTTTTTTGTAGAATCGATATGATGCCGGTAAGTAGATAGATCAATGATGTGATGAGGATTGGGTTATGTGGAATTAATACCCTCATTGCGACTGAACAATCAGTGAAGGTATACCAATGTACATTTCTTGTCCCTACTACTTACTAATAAACATACAATTATAAATAAATCGTCACGCCTGTATTCGCCGAAAGGGTAGGCAAAGGTGCACTGCAGTGCGCCCACACTTCACTGATGTATTTTGGTCCCAATAATGTATCTAATAGTGAACGTCACATAGACATAAAAGCATTGGCGTCGGCCAAACTAAAAAAAAACAAATGTAGATATTACTCCCATTGCCTTCCACCCTAAATACCTAATGAAAGCCATACGTAATGCAATAGTAAATCATACTGAAAACATTAAATCGTTAGGTAGGTAAGTAGATTTCCTCCTTCCTACTCTACAATGATAAACAGGGCAAGGTCAAATAAATTAAAGAAATAAAGAAGCACGTAGATATTTTTTAGAAGCCCTCGCATTATTTATCGACAATAATATCCACAGAATGTCCTTTGCCGACCTTTTTGAAGGACGTGAATGTAACATTTAAAAAAATGGAAGTAATCAGGTTATCACGTCACTAGTTATATATTTTTTAAACTTCACGCTCGTACGGTTATTCGATTATTTAAAAAAATAATAAGGTCCATTGTCCATGTAAGGTTGGGGCCTCGAATTACGCGGCTCAAATAAAAGTTGCAATACATGAGTTTATTTAATGTAACTATTGGGTACTAAACTACGTACTAGGTACATACAAAAATTAAACTAACTTACAAAATTTTATAAACCCAAAGCGCTGATAGTTTACTTATCGAGAACTAAGGCTGTAATCAACCAGTTGAGCTTCGCATATTATAAACAAATAATTTTCTATTAGACGTGCCTGCCTGTAGTAGGTATATAGGGCTCAACGTATTTTTGATATTTCTAAGCAATCCCGTTAGATTCCATAAGTATAAGATACCAACCTACTTCATTATAAAGCTTCACATGTTAAAACTGACACATTGTACGCTTAACTCCTCTCAATGCGTAATCTCCGCATCGTTACGTTTAATCGCTACAATTTGTTCCGTCACACACTTTTTATATCATTCTTTTATGAAATTCTACCACCAAAATTATTATTAAACTTTTCTATGGTAGGTGACATAAGTACAACACACTAAACTCACGGCCCCATTTTTAGGGCTGTCAAATTATAATAGAGATGGTACCTAACATATTCTTAAATTAAAAAAATAAACAGTACGTTTCTGTTGAATCTAACCTTATCAAGATACTCTATATTAATTTTAAAAAAGTGTCGTTTAAGTCAAATAGCCTTTCAGGCCTCGATGTATTGACTTAAGTTAAATAAAATAGTAATAAAGTGACAAAGACAAAACCTATACAGTAGGTATAAACAGAAAAAATTGGTACATATAGTATCAAGAAAAGGTAAGGTAAGGAAATAGACCAACTGAAATAACGTAGGGTGCAAGAATATTTAGGTCTTTAAAAATAAATTTTAAAGCTTACCTATAGGTACTTAGGTAACATTCTCCTTTTTAGTTCCCTATACATAGGATGTTCCTGGGTTTCTCGCATTTGTATAAATAAAGTCAGTAAGTTAGTATAAACGTAAGCTCCAACCCTAACCATCTTGAATCGTAAACATTGAATGGCGGCGGTTTTACGCAAATTTCGTAAGTAACCGTTGCAGTCGACGATAAAAGATCGCAAAACGCTTTGTTGTGTCGGCGTCTTCACGCCAAATCGTAGGTAGGTATGTCGCCGAACCGTAAATAGAATTACTTGTTTATGAATATTGGATAATGGACAGCTCTACCAAAAAAATAATTTTCTAAATGAAAGTTTTCCTATCTTATGAAACATTTTCCGAGAAGGTTTTTTTATTTTATTGAATTTGCGTCATCCTCCATCTTTATAAAGTCATGACGCATTTTTATTTCTAGTTTGTCCTTGCTATTAATTATTTGATATTGGCGAAATACCCGCTCTAGTAGCAGGTGTAGCCATTCCTCATCTTATTCCATTAAATTTAATCTTTTCACTCATTTCTTAAATAAAGAAGAATAATTGAATTGCTGATTGTGACAAATTAGTTGATAGTATCCGATCTTAAGTGTAGTAAGCATTACTAATATCCGATTCCTTTATTTAAATAACGACCCGTTTCACAAACAGACTTTAGATACATTTTTCAACGAGAGATTAGTCAAAACTCAAAACTACCTATGACAAGTGTTTCATAAGCGATGCCAATTACGGCTCGTTCTTAAAATTAAATGTTATTTTTATGGATAACGATAAGTTTTATAAAGGTATCATTAAGAAAGACAGTTTTCTGTGAAGGTAAATATCGTTAGTTAGCGAGATGCCCATTGCTACTAAAACTTCGACTCGCCACGGGCCTAACAGATGTACTTACATACTGCTTTGTATTTTCATTGAAATCAAAGTTTACATAATAGTTTACATAATTAAAAGATAATATAGTAGGTACCTACGTTCAAACCACACACTTAAGGGTGTAAGTTAGATGACAGATAGTCATCATAGAAATGATCTGCAAAATCTCTAGAGGTGTAGGTACCTAGTCAAGATACTTTACCTAGTGTGTACTTACCCACCTGAGTAGGTAGGTAGATATTGCAGTTAGAAAGGGTTATCCAGAATGGCCCGGAGTCACGTCGGGGCGTCCCAACCCATTACCCGCTCCAAACCGTATCGACAAATAACCGCCAATTATTGGATCGCTCCACAATCTTTTTACAATTTCTTCTCCGTCGGTCGTTATTATATTTCTATTAAGCCTTTTTTGTAATCAAACTACTAATGATTCGATTCCATTTCCTAGGCGGACGTGCCGCCTCCGATGTTAATGACAATGTAATTAGATCCGGATGGTTTGAGGACATTGACTCGGTGCGGTGCCCGACCGGTAGATAATGGGCAAGTGTAAATTTTTAGTGAAAATATGGTAATTCGCATCGGCCGCCATGTTGTCTCCACTCAAATTGGAACGATAATCTGGCTCTGTCGTGGTGACCGTTACGACGACGCGCCCGCGTGATTTGGTCGTGATTTGTCAGTTATTTAATGTGTTTTAGAATAGAAAGTCAGTATATACCTAACTCAGTAGCTAGGTATATATACAATGGTTAATGGTGGTACATCGAAGTTCAAAACATGTTCACAACTGGCTTGTGAAATGTCAAAGTCAAACACTTAGGATCAATTTTAGTTTTGGTAATTAGTCCTTAAGTAACAACTTAAACGACGACTTAGACGTTTTTTTATAAATTAATCTGTTGACCCGTGGGTTTATCTATACATATACATATACAATATACAAATAAATAAAATTGGAGTGTCTGTTTGTAATATCAAAATAACACTTTTTTACCAAATGCGTATGAAAGTATATACGATACCTATAACGAAAACGCAATTTTAAAATTTTTTGTCTGTCTGTCTGTCTGTCTGTTTGTTTGGGGTAAACTTCTAAACGGCTGAACCGATTTCAATGGGACTTTCACTGACAGATATCTGACGTTCCAAGGCGTAACTTAGGCTACTTTAATTTTAGAAAAAGCATTAGGGTTCCGCGGGAAAAACATAATACCCATATTTCCGGGTAATCTCCCTAAAGTCCACGCGGGCGAAGTCGCGGGCACAGCTAGTAATTATAAAAAAAAGCTTATTTTTCAACGAAACGTCATCGAAGACGCGAGTGAATTTTGCAATATATTCACGTGATCTTAACCATGGCAACTCAATCTGTATATATGTAAGTATATGGACACTGAGTTCGTGTTGGTATTGCCAAAAATAAATACGAAAAATTTGCCCTAGTCTGGGTGTATTGCATAAGACTTGCTTAGTTTGGGATTATAGATACGATACTTTATGAGACATAGATTCGACGAACTTACCCCTTCGGGGGATACAGGCGTGAAATAAGTTAGTTACTTAACTAACAGATTAGTTAAGTCCGATGAAGACGCAACCTTCTCTACCACTGAAATACCATCACATAGAGTCATTGCTATACATCGTGATGTCGCGTTGATTAGAAACCGATATACCGACTAATATAGCGTCAGGGCATCACAAATCCATTTCACAAATTGAAACATGACCGTAGTTGTAATGGTTTTTTCTCTCGCCGGCTCCCATTGAGGGCGGTGATTGAACTTCTAATTGGCAATGAGGAGTGACATCCGACACGCTGTTTACTGCAGTCACGATGCTGTTTCCAACTGCTTTATAAGATTACGTAGGTGACACTTTTTCTTGGATTCCGCCGTCTTTATATACATCATCATCACGCCTGTATTCCCCGAAGGGGTAGGCAGAGGCACACTGACACTCACACTTCGCCGATGTATTTTGGTCCCAATGTAATAGGGGGCGAGCCTATTGCCATTGTACCGGGTACATCCCCACTCAATACGTGGGAGATTTGGGCCATAGTCCACCACGCTGACCCAGTGCGGGTTGGTGAACTTCGCACGCCCGTCTATAGACGTGCAGCTTTCCTCACGATGTTTTCCTTCACCATTATTGAAAATGACCGTAATGCCTTCTTTACTTATAAATAAATATCGCCAGACAACACCTACCCACGTATTGTTTGATCCCAAACCAAGCAACGTTTGTACTGTGAGCTCCATACAATGGACTGGAAGTGATCCCAGTTACACTCTTAGTGAAAAGGCCATTTGCGAAATTTGTTGGCGATAGGAATGGAACCTGCTACCTACCATCTGGTGCTGCAAACCTAGCGGCCTGTGGTCGAACTACCAGATCAAGCCAGTATCGTACTCCACAAGAACTATAGATACTTTGTCCCTACGTTGGCACAATTCAGGTACTTTAATCTATACATACATACATACAAATAAATAAAACTGGAGTGTCTGTTTGTAATATCAAAATAACACTTTTTTACAAATGTGTAAAAGTATATACGATACCTAGAACGAAAACGCAATTTTAATTTTTTTTGTCTGTCTGTCTGTTTGTTTGAGGTAAACTTCTAAACGGCTGAACCGATTTCAATGGGACTTTCACTGACAGATAGCTGACGTTCCAAGGCGTAACTTAAGCTACTTTAATTTTAGAAAAAGTATTAGGGTTAAAACATAATACCCATATTTCCGGGTAATCTCCCTAAAGTCCACGCGGGCGAAGTCGCGGGCACAGCTAGTTTGATATAAAAGAAGTTAGTATTGTACCGATATCAAAGTACAAATTGACGGGAACTATAATAAAGTACCTGAGTTATAAAGTAACTTAGAAAATTGTTAAGAAAGCTCCCGTTGATTTCTAAGTTACCAACTACTTATCTACTTAATTAAATATTGAGTGCGTAGTGGAAAAAGAAACAAGTCTAGACATGCCCAAGTTGCACGCACGTTTCAAATTAAAGGCTGCTCAATAAAATAGTGGTCTCGTAGAATGCAGTCTATGAAGTTGTTACCAAGATGCGCTAATTTAATTTAATTTAAACGCACCCGATAACGAACGGCACTTCAGGGCGTCTACTGGCTAAATGGAAAATGATACGATAGTATTCTGAATGTATCGCATAAACGCTAACAATTTTTCGGTTTTCTTATCGTTCATCGTAAAATATATAAACAAAATATATTGTTATCTCTATGTTCTCCATATGTACAAAGACACAAGAATCAAAAACTTGGTGTTCACTTCCTGCAGTCAGGTAAGTAAAAGGTGGTCAGGGAAAACGTCAGGTCAGAGGAAAGCCGATATTTTTGAAAAACGTTTTAATTTCGAAGCGTATTTGTCTCTCTGCATTGATTATCGATTTTCTGAGTAGACCCAACACTAACAAATTTGTTAGCCGGCTCACAAATTAACCGGTTGCGAACAAAGTAACAGATCCTTGGACCTTAACATTAACCATCGCTAACATAACGTTATAACTGAAAACAGGAAAGGAACGTCTCATTACTGCGCATTAGAGTCGTGATTATTATTTTAATCGTTTCGTTAACAAAAGGAAACAACTGCGGATTAACGCCCTGCACCTAGTGAAGCGAACAAATTGTCTTAACTATTTTTGAAAAATGTACTTTATAGTACAATACATAAAGATTGAATTCCTGTAGCAAAAGCTAGGCGACTAATAGTCGAAATTCGCTCACGTCTTCAATTTAATTTCCTTTAAAATTGTGCTTCTTGTAGCAGTTACTGAAGTTCGTTTTAGTATTAGTATAGCAGTGGTAGCCGAGTGGTGGAACGCACGCTTTGCAATCAAAGTGCGCAGGTTCAAACCCTGGCTCGCACCTCTGGGTTCCATGTGCGAATCTTATTTTCATCCGAGATTATCACTTGTTAAGAAACGGTGAAGGAAAACATGCGTGGTGGACTATGGCCTGAATCCCCCTCGAATTGAGGGGAGGCCCGTGCCCAGCAGTGGGACGTTAAAAAGGGCTGTAGTAGTAGTAGTTTTAGTATTGACAAATACGTTGCGCGTGTTTAGTCGCGCCTGTGGGTGCAGTGCTTAACGGTAATTATCCGTGCTGTATCGTCGTCGTGTTGGTTTGTTCCACTGTGCACTTATTAACAATGTTGAGAATGGAGTTACTAAGTTTAATCATCGTTTGGTAGAATTAGAATCAGATTTATTTATTTATGTAAACCAGTGCAGGCACTTATGAATCGTCAGTAAAAAATAAATAATAGTATCACTACCATAATAATTTTAGGATCACTATTAAAATTATTACCTAGAAAGTCTGCCATCAATACGTGTGAAGTCTGCTAACCCGCACTGGGCCAGCATGGGGAGGCCCGTGCCCAATAGTCGGACGTTAAAAAGGCTATTATGATTATTATTTTGGGCTTAGAAACAGGTCATTTGTGAACATGTAAAGTAGTAAGTCGGTATGGATGAGTACAAAATGGTTCGCACCAGCCAGTCGGCGGTTAGAGACCGCGCTCGTGTCTGCCCCGCCCCGATATTTTCATTACCAGCGACTCGCGGGGAACGAGGCAATCTGCGCGTACGCCGCTTATTGAGGTCGCGGCTTAATTACGCACCGCGGAAAGGGTTAAATGAGATTTCATTCTAAACGCTCACAATTGCCTGTGGCTACTGAGTTAACTGTGTACTTAAATCAATTGATAATTAATAGCTATACAGTATCTATACTTTATATAATAATATTATAAAGCTAAAGAGTTTGTTTGTTTGTTTGTTTGGTTGAACGCGCTAATCTCAGGAACTACTGGTCCGAATTGAATAATTATTTTTGTGTTTAATAGTTCATTTATCGAGGAAGGTTATAAGCTATATATCATCACGCTACGACTAATAGGAGCGGAGCAGCAACGAATAATGTGGCAAAAACGGGAAAATTCCCGAACATGAATCGGGTATTATAGACTTATAATCATAGACTTTATAAACATCACTCTACGCCAAAGTAACTATTAGCGCGGGTGAAACCGCGGTCACAGCTATCTAAGTATAAAATGACATTTAGGTAGAGCCTACTTTAATCATGTGTTACAATTACATAAATATCTAGTAGATACAATGAGGAACTGAATATAGAATTCTTAAAAAAGTGTAACGCATTCAAAAATTATTGAAGAATCGAACCTGCTACATTTTATTTAAAAGAACTTCATATTCGCGTCTCCTTTGAAGCGCGATGGACGTCAGATGCTTTCATTAAACCAAGCCCCATCAAGAATCGCCCCTTTATTAACGAACAGTGAATTTTTCAACGGATCAGTTCTTATAAAGGAAGTTTCGTAAGTTACGCTCCCGATGCCTGTTACGATTCGTTACTCTTTGCTCTTACCAAAAGCGATTAGTTTTTCAAAGATATCCCGATAGTCTGATGTTTTAATATACAGCATGTTTCAGAAGTCCGAAATAATACTTTGACGTTTGCATCAGTATCGGGTATACAACTGAATGGTATAAAAATTTGATCGAAATTCGACCATATTTTCTCTATTTTTTTTTTCGTCGTCAATTTCTATGACACGTCATATCTCGAGTCCTTTGGAAAAGCATGGCCTGTTTTGTGAATATTGGCATTCGCCCCTCCTAAGTGTAGTTTACACTGCTGAATAGGGTTATTGATGTACCCAAAGGCCAGAACACGATATCTGTGATAAATATTCAAATAGACAAATTTCAATGTCTTCTTTATAGGTAGGTATGCCTACAATGAATAGGTATTAGACAGGACTTAGTATATGTCCACCACCATGAGTACCTACTTTAATCCATAATCTGAATAACTTTTTTTAAATGACCACGAGGTGACGAAAAACTGACATACTTTAAAACATACGTGTTATCGCAATTTAGGCTACGAAATGTCACGAATATGATGATCTCAACCTTTTTTATTCAAGTATAACTGTTTTGTAAGACGTTTCTTATTATTCACAATTGATGCACAACGCAGACGAACTACAATCTCTACAATATAGCGGCATTGAGAATACTTGGAACGTTACGTACAATTACCGCGCTCAAATATCGGATTAGGATTTTGCAAAGTTAACCCTTCGAATTTATAATGATTTCAATCCATCTACGAACATTGTGAGGAAACCTGCACGTTTATAGAAAGGCGAGTGAAGTTCACCAACCCACATTGAGTCAGCGTGGTGGACCATGGCCCAAATCTCCCTCGTGTTGAGGGAGAATGTGCCCGGTATAATGGCAATAGGCCAAAATACATCAGCGAAGTGTAGGCGCACTGGAGTGTACCTCTACCTAACCCTTCAGGGAATACAGGCGTGATCATGTAGTCAATTCAAAAGTGTTCTGTGCTACTTTTAATCATAAATAAGCTTCTATAAACTTGGTAAAAGCACTTCTCACCGAAATAAAAAACCTCTTTCACTATGACAAATAAATGGCCCAAGACAAAATAGAACTGGACGCAAGGACTAACCTAGAGTGTTTATCCAGATTTTTTTTTAATTTTACGAATTTTCACTTATATTTCGAAATAGTTTCGGAACACGATATCACCGTTACAATTTGCTTATTCCTTATGTCTTAGGTACTAGATAGATACTATTAAAAATCGCTCGTCTGCATAACCAGTAGGTACCTATACGTTAATGATTGATGTCACGTTCACACAATAGGCGCCGGTTGGCTAATCTCGATCAAAATATCTATGATCCAACCCGATTGTTGGTATATACGCCAACAATCGCTGCAAATTGGACAAGCGATTGTAATTGCATTATTTATTAAATGCAAGCTTACCTTACGACCGAGTGTTGAAAACTATTGCAGCAGTGTTAACACGTCAACCCCGAAATTTATAAATGGAATGACATTGTAAAACTCTTTTTAGGGTTCCGTACCCAAAGGGTAAAACGGGAACCCTATTACTAAGACTTCGCTGTCCGTCCGTCCCTCCATCCGTCCGTCCGTCCGGCCGTCTGTCACCAGACTGTATCTCATGAACCGTGATAGTTAGAGAGTTGAAATTATGAAAACAACACATACTTAAAAACCGAATAAAATAAATATTATGGGAGCCCATACAACAAACTTGATTTTTTTGCCGTCTTTATAGATAATGGTACGGAACCCTTCGTGCGCGAGTCCGACTCGCACTTGGCCGGTTTTTTTCCTTTTGAAAAATGCTTCTATAGATGGCTTAAAATGCGTATGAAAGTAGGTATACAGGTTGTATCAGAAGTCCGAAATAATATTTTACGTGCATAATATTCGGTAGGTGATATGCAGATGCCTAGTGCATACAAACTATACGTAGCTATCAATGTTTCCGAGTTACATACCTTTGAATATTTGTCACAAGTAGGTATTTTTATTTTGCCTTAGGGAACATCAGTAATCCTATTAAGCAATGTAAACTATAGCTACAAGGGACGACCTATTAATAATCAGAAAAAAGAAATTGATAATTATGTATAGGACTTGAGATATATCTCAAGTCCTATACAGAATTATCAAGTTATAGCTAGATTTCAAATTTGGCGGCAACAAAAAAAAAATCAATAAATTATGTTCGAATTTCGATAACAAAAAAAATATACCTACAATTCAGTTGTATAGCCAACGCTAATGTAACCGGTAAAGTATTACTTCGGACTTCTGATGCACCCTGTATAAGTAGGGTACTCAAAACAAGATTTATCTTTTTTGTCTAGTATGTTTGTGGGGGGTAATCTCTAAACGTATTTAACGTAGCCTTTCACGTGCAGCTAGCTGATGTTATGAGGAGTAACTTAGGTAACTTTATATTATCTTACAAAAAGTTCCCGCGGGTACATCCAGTTAATCAATAATTCCTAGCGGAATATTCCACAACACGAAGTACCTACATACTAGCGTGCAACGTGACAGCCAATTCCTTCCGAATCCATTAAGTACCTACGTACAGATCATGCCACAATATGATGGAAACGAAACACTTGGCTATGTTAATTTAATTTAATCTTATAGATAACGCAAAGTTACGTACATATTAAGAGAACGTGGATAGATACCGACGACCGTCTATCAATTACAATAAAGCCCACCGCCCACAGGCACGTCTAAACGCGCGCGACCAATACAAAAACGAACTGTATGAACTCAGACGAAAGTCTCATTTTTCAATAAACTTCGTGCGTCGAATAACGAAGGTATGGCGCGAGCTGACCACAGAAATTCAATTTTTATGCATATTGCTACAAAGTACATTTTCAAATGTAAAGTTACTTCGCTCGCCCCTGTGGGTGCAGGGTGTTATGAATATAGAGCTTTAGCGACCTCTGGCGCCATTTCCCATTCACACGTCTATAGTTCTAATGTAAAACTAAATTGAGTCCATCAAATGATCTAAAGAGAATAATCAAATATAAATGAAAATAGAAAGAACTAGCCATACAAATTTAGGATCCTTTCAAAATACCATTACGAATGGTTTGTAAGCCTATTAATGTTATAGAAGATTGTATGCAACATGAATTTTAAGACTCTTAAATTGATAATTTTTAATAAAACCTTTGAGCTGTTGCTATATGGTCCCGATTTCGAAAACTCAAATACAGTGACACAGTAGTTACTTTATATTCCTTGCACATTAAATGAGCTACAAAATGTTCACAAATTACCTTAAGATTTGACTGTGAGATGAATTTATGACGGAGTCGCGCCAATGAGATGCCATTCGCTTGGAGAGTGGAAAATTTTTGTTCTGAAATGCAGCCATCGAGTTACTGTATCGCTTCTTACGGGTCAACTTGCGCATCATGGTAATTTAAGAGGATACATACGAAGTCTCTACAATATTGTTTACAAATATCTCACCGGTTTATGGAAAATACTTTCTATCTAGTAGTATTTAAGACTTAATGTTCTAGAAACAAACAATAAATTAAACGATCCAGAGTATACTTAGTATAGTAATAGTGCCTACATAAATCTTCTAATTTACACGAAGCCGTTATTGTCGTCCTTTTCATAGTCGTAATTTATAAGCAGGACGTATAAATGTACTACTGCTGTCTATTTTAGTATAGTTGTAATTTTTGTAGAATAAAATTGTTTTTTTTTTTGGGACCAAGGCCGAAGCCCTAAGATCTTGTATTACGGTACTCCTGTAAGCCAGGATCTACGGCTGTATCTAATGAAGTATTTGTATAATAACACAATTGTTAACATAATAATCTATTGTAGAAACAGTTTCTATATATCAATTCATTAAAGTAATTAAAAATAAACCTTTCAATTTAAAAGCGATCCAATAAATCCCGACCGAATCTGGGACGATGTTTCAACAGTTAGTTCCCCGTTGATTGCCGTTAAAACTGCTCCTACACTAATAAGAACGGAATCACTGTTTGATGCGTAACCGGGGGCCTAATATGTTTCGTGTCATCGTTGGAAATTATTACATTGGGTACGTAGAAACACCTCAAAAAATATAATAACACTTTGCAATAATAATTTCAGAAGACAATACTTCTGAAATTATTATTGCAAAGTGGCTCAAGACTTTATCTAAGTTTTGCTTTAATTACAGACAGGACGCCGACGTTTTCTGTTTTATGTATGGTTTAAAAAAATCTGTGACAGCCTTCACGTTTTGTTCGCTCTACTACTTATAGAAGTAACGTTTACAATGCGTTTTGTTACTAGCGTTTTTTATAGTCAGTAATTGTGGTTGAGCAACTAGACTTGAGCAATACTTCAAAGAAATTGTCAAATATTTCATTTAAGAAACATCTGAAAGACAGGAAAAACATTTAAAAATTCGTTGTTCCACTCTTCGTATTCCTCGTGTGTATCTGCGCCACGGGAATACGATAGGGTTGTGATTTGACGTTACGTTACGAGGTTTTTATTTCAAACAGTCTGGCTAATAATATGGTAGGTCCGTGCAGCATTTTATCACGCCGACGATTGTCCCGCGAGGAAGGGGCCCGCATATCCTAATTGAGCTCATGCCGTCGCGCTAAATAGTCCGGATTGCGCCGGCAGAGGGATCGTTATCTGATTGAACGGCACGGCTAATGCAATAAGGAAGTCCACGTCCACTACCAGATGGTTCTCACGCAGGATATTGGGTATTACCAGTATTGTCTATTACTTTATGACAGTATGTTTAAGGAGATTTGGTGAGCCACATCCTTGTCACTTGTTCAGTTAATAGTCGGTTAGATGATCGTGTGAAAGATGTTTTCAATTCAATTGTTTCATGGATAAGGTATGTTTTTTTTTAAACCATTCACCTTTGGCTAACAGACCGTAAATTGTCAAGGAGCTGTTTCTATAAAAATGTTTCTCGTTTCTCAAAAAGCAAGCAGTTGGTGTTACCCCCAAACGATTTACTATTCTAATAACCCAGCATTGGTTGTTCCCAAATCCTGCTAAGTAGGTAAGATTTTAATAGACCCATCTGAACTTTAAAGTGTACAGTCGGATCATGACTATATTAAAACTTCAATTGCCATTATTATTGACGTTCATTTGCTAATGAAGGGCAGGCTTACAGAGAAGACATTTCGAGGAGGGATCACACGAGTGTCTTCGCAATCTTTATCATTTGTATTTTATTACCTTAGATTGCTAAACTCAAATGTTGGTAACAGTTTCAATATGAGAAGAGTCCTATTCGCATATTTCACGTCCAACTTATCGAACATAAAATATATATTGAACGTCCATCCAAGCGTAACGAGCTCCAAAAATATCGCTCTCATTATAAAAAGCCATATTGTCGCATGGGACTTGATGGTAAGGGCCCTCAAACAATATGCTGGCTTCATTATATGGGCCCTTTGTCCTAAGAACTAGTTCTTTTAGCGTATGGGGACTTACAAAAGGTCCTTACAATAAGTGTATCAAATCAAAATGCCCCCTTGAAGTTTCTTTATTCATGACCTCTTCATAGTCGCCCTCGTGGGACTTAACTTTAGTTTTAATTAAACAGGATTGTCTTAGAAACTATTATTGCATACTTTTTATCTCCAAATAGTTTCTTTAAGTTGGAAGATGAGCGAGAAGCATAGAGTATCTAGAGTACCCATAACGACTACACTCTTCGTATAGCTCTGCGGCGGCCCATATAGGGAAAACAACAATGGTGGAGTCAGATAAACCAGAAAAATTTACCGCAGTGCGGGTTCAAAAGGCGCTAGCTCTGTTATAATAACTGACTGTAACAACTGTAAGTAGTTACCCCTAATTTTTATGCGCCACACAAAATTGACAGATGATAATATCTCAAAATGGGACTTTAATAATTGAGTTACGTTTCATTATTCATCCGATACGGATTTAAGACTAGTAAAAATCGTTCGTGATCATAATAAATTCATCGTTTCAGATGTTTATGTATGCTTCCAAATTTTCATAAGTATAATTTTCGATCTGAATTGTAATACGTCAGGCGCTGATTATTAAGGTTTCCTTGAAATTTAACTTGTTGATTACACTCCACACGACAGCTTTACATAACCCTCACGCACACTGGGCGTCAAGACGCACGTGTCGAAATTTTTGCCAAACTTAAATGAACTGTATTGACTAATAGACAAACTCCTTCGACGGAACGTCCATGACAGTGCGAGCGAATTTTCACGCCAGGTCGCGTGGCTTTACCACATAAATTCAATCTTTATGTATATTGATACAGAGTTCCTTTTGGTATATGCAAACATTTAGACACGCGACTTTTTTCGCCCCAGTATGCGGGGGGCATGACGATGATAAGTAGGTACATAATATCCGAATTTTTTTTTCAAAACGTTTAAAACTATTCGGTAGTTATTTTCGGTTAAACGTTTACATAAATGAATAAGTACTTTACGGTTTTACAAGCAGCATGGCGGTTTATGGTGCTATACAAAAGCTTTCTCTACCTAAATCCACAATGTTTTACCTCAAATTACCACGAAGTTGGTGGTTAATTTTCAAGGTGTCGCTGCAGATTCACGATCTGTGGTCGCTGATTCGTTGGATCCTTAGACTCTGTTATTAACAAGATAGCATTTTAGTAATAACTACCTGAATGCACTTACTCAATTATATAACTTTTTCGTGAATAAGTACAAATACTTAGTATGGAAGATACGGGTAATAATTAGGTTTTTATAATGTCGTTTTAGTTTTTAAGGTTCCGTACCCAAAGGGTAAAACGGAACCCTATTACTAAGACTACGCTGTCCGTCCGTCCGTCTGCCACCAGGCTGTATCCCATGAACCGTGATAGTTAGACAGTTGAAATTTTACAGATGATGTATTTCTGTTGCCGCTATAACAACAAATACTTTAAAACATCATAAAATAAATATTTAAGGGGGCTCCCATGCAACAGACATGATTTTTTTGGCGTTTTTATAGATAATGGCACGGAACCCTTCGTGCGCGTGTCCGACTCTCACTTGGCCAGTTTTCAATTTGCGTTATTTTTGTGACTTTGAGTTACCACAATTTTTAATTAAACTTGTACTACTGTACTAATTGATAGTTACAATCTAATCTCAGTAGATTTACAAGGGTCGTTTGTAAAAATAAACCTTTGTGTGGTATTTTATGTAATAAAGCAGTGGTAGTCTCGTGGGCAAGAACGCCCGCCTTGAACGTAAGGGGTGCAAGTTCAACTCCCAGGCCCGCACCTCTGAGATAATTTTCATGTGCGAATGTCATTTTCAACAATGATTACCACTTGCTGAACGGTGAAGGAAAACATCGTGAGGAAACCTGCACGTCTATAGAAAGGCGTGTGAAGTTCACCAACCCGCACTGGGCCAGCGTGGTGACCTATGGGCCAAATCTCCCTCGTATTGAGGGGAATGTGCCCGGTATAATGGCAATAGGCTCGCTCCCTATTACATTGGGACCAAAATACATCGGCGAAGTGTGGGCGCACTACAGTGCACCTCTGCCTACCCCTTCGCGGAATACAGGCGTGATGATGTATTTTTAAATTTTCGCAGTAAACACCAATATTTTTGGACTTTCGATACACCCTGTATAGCTATAGACAGATTTTAACTTACTGCAAATTAAATTAGCATAATTTTGTCTCCAAGACTGAAGGAACATCTCAACAATTACTACTTACTTATATAAGTATAGTAGCGTTATAAGTAAGTAAGTAAGTATAAGTAAGTAAATATAAGTACATATCTACTTAATCCTATTTGACTTTTAAAGACCTTTGGTTATATAGACAATTTACATACATTAAAGGTGCTTGGTAATTCCTTTTATCTATTTTATTCCACTGTTATAATAATATTATCTACTTACGTGAATACCATATATATTGTATATAGCGTGGTAGAGTATAATCTATAGGTTTAATAATCAGAACAGCCATATTTATATGTCTTTATTATAAATATTTACATAATATATAAATTAAAAAGTACAATAGAACATAAACATTTTCTAGAATGAAGCCCGCCTACGAGTTTATTGTCAGTAACGGCAATAAAAATAATATAATAACGTTGATTTATAAGTTTTATGTTATTTTTGTGTGAATATTACACTTTATTCGATTATTATTCTATACATATTACTTGCCGACGCAGAAAAATCAAGGCTATGTGATGTATTGTGGATTATTGAACTCTCTTGAATTTAAATCATGTGACTCTACCATATACCGTTCAGAAAGTCGTAGTCATTGTTGAATATGAAACTTTTACAACAAATCCGAAATTCCGAGAGATATAAATAAACTTGCACTCTTTGCGTTTAAAGTGGACGTTCTACCCACTAGGCTACCACTGCTTTCAAAGAACAATAAAGTTAATATTAAATCAATACTACTATATAAAATTAATACCTGCTCATACAATTTCAAGCTGGTTATGATACCTAAAATCGAGACAGATTACGTAAAGTCTCCACATACGCTACGTTCAGTGTCTGATAGAGCTGTGTATGACCTCAAAAACACGAGGATGACTCCACAAAAGACAATGCAACTCTGTAAACAATGCAAGAGACAATAACTGTCATAGGAGCCGTTGAGTGTGTAATTACAGCAAGGCTGAATTAGCAGCTGATCGCTAACTGTCATTAACGGGTGTAGAGGCATTCTGCAACAAACTGACACGATAACGTATTTTGTATAACAATTGTTTAAACTAATTGAGACGTTTTCTTGGTAGAGAACTGTTATTTAACAAGTGTGAAGTTGTAATTACTGCGAAGCCTATTGGTTTTACTTAGTGCCGCTCTACATATGTACCGTAATAGATTACCAAATCAAATGTAGAGTCAATTATTGACTCTATTTGTAGTTGCTCTTTGCTCTACATATTTAGGTAGAGCAATGTATCTAGCTTCTTTTGAACATTCACTCATTATTGGACTTGTTTTAGAAAATGGTGAACTAAAATGAAGCCGTTTAATAGTTATATATTGCAATGATAGAGTCTTATTTTGATTTAGTCAATTAATTATTTTTAAAATTAATTTCATCTGAAAATAATGAATTGGTAACAACATATTCATCTACATCAAAATATGCATTTTTAACGAACAAAATATATATTGTATCTTCTTTTAAATCCGGTGTTACAATTTAAACTTTTAAGGTTTCTCAATATTATGTCAAGTTAAAATCATATCTGTAATTATCAGGTAGCGTTCGTTTCAATGGCTCTGACTGGTTATGAGGCCTTTTTATCATCATTTACCTTACCTTGTCCCATTATTTGTGGTCGGCGCAGTATGTCTTTTTCTTCCATTCATCTCGCTTTTCCGTCATACTGACATCCACTCCGATCTCATTCATATCACCCTTTATACAGTCCATCCATCTATTCTTGGGCCTTCCTCTCGCTCTGTCGTCCACATTTATACTCATCACTCTTTTAGTCACATGATTCTCATCTCTTCTCATCACATGTCCAAACCATTCTAATCTCCTACTTCTTACTTTTTCTATTATGGGCGCTACTTTTATACTACCTCTGATATACACATTCCTTACCTTATACACCACATACCCTTTTATAGTGCACAAATTTTAAAACTGGCCAAGTGCGAGTGGGACTCGCGCTCAAAGGGTTCCGTACCATTATCTATAAAAACGGCAAAAACATCACGTTTGTTGTATGGGCCCTCTTAAATATTTATTTTATTCTGTATTTTAGTATTTGTTGTTATAGCCTGCAACAGATATACATCATCTGTGAAAATTTCAACTCTCTAACTATCACGGTTCATGAGGTACAGCCTGGTAACAGACTGACGGACGGACGGACGGACGAACAGCGAAGTCTTAGTAATAGGGTTCCCGTTTTAGCCTTTGGGTACGGAACCCTAAAAACGAAACAATAATAAGGACTCCATACAACCAAAGACATACGGACAGACTTACCAAAGAACACGGTATAGCAAGTCACCGTCGCGTGATACCACCATCACTACATTGTTTACAAACTATTATCTACTTAACGAGCAGTCTAATGTGGCCTGCGTGACTCTGTAATTAATTCTGACTCCAATCACTCAGCGATCAATTTGTGTGGAGACGATTCATTATGCAAATTAATTCTTGCTTAAATGTCAAATTATTTGCCAATGGCAAAACGAACTGTATTAAATCATAGAAGAGGCTCATCTTTCAATGAAATGTCATCGATGACGCAACTAAATTTAGTCGCGTCACGGGTCCCGTGGAATTTGGTTTGAAATTCGTTTGCTCCAGGGAGTGTAGACATTGCGCGGAATGTATGCGAATAGTAGATTGAGATATTTAAACATTCGTTACCTCATTGATTGTAGACGACTTGGTTTAGTGGTTCGAGTGGCCGCTCGGCTCAATGCAGATTTAATTCCCATTGTTTCCTGGTCCCGGTGTACAGGATCAGGGCCAGTCTGATATATGGTACAAGCGTTGCTTACCCTTAGTACAAACATTGCTTAGTTTAGGACCATACTTAATACCATACATAATTTTTGTGAGTTTAGGACCATACTTAATACAATACATATTTTTTGTGATATTCTTAGGAACTTCTCAATTGTACAATAAGTATAGTTAAGAAGGTATCTGATGTTATTATGAACATCATGGATGTTAATGAAACAAAATATGTATATTATTTTAAAGGAGAAGCTTTCGTATTTTTTTTACGTCGGTCCCACTTGCCCCTTAAAACTTCGAGTGGGCTGAGTCTTTTCGTTCGTCTCTCCGTTGATGATTACTAGCACCAGCCGCCAGAGCAGACAATTAATTGGCGTATTTATGCAATTACACGCATCTATGGTTTGAGGGCGACGACAGATTTCACTTCTGACCCAGGCTAGAAACTTAATTGGAAATTAACTCATTGTCTGAGCTCCGACCTCGCGGCTCGCCTCTAACTCTTTATAAGATTTTTTTGCATAATTAATTCCTATAAAATGTGCTATTGGCACGTTCGTATTGTTACTCAAAATGAAAACCTTGAACGTTGAAAAAATCCTCAGTCAACAGCAACAATGGTCGCGAATTTGTCATTACCGCGGAACGTGACTGAAGCCCAAACACCGCCGGTGCCATGCATGTCTCGTTTATTTTAATATCACACAGATTTTTTACTCTTTTCCGACAATTTAGTATTTTTTTTCGCTCCCAACGTACGTTTTTGAGTTGACAACGCGACACCTTCGACGAATTTTTCACTTATCGATCACAATTCAGTCGCAGTTCGTGGGGGCGCTATAAGTCAGGTTTACCATAGTCCTACGCCCACACGCGCATCAAATGCTCGTGACAAATGTTTTGCTTATACCAAAATCAAGCACGTTCATAAACCAAAATGGACTGTATTTACTCGAATAAAAAGTTAATTTTTAAACAAAATGTAATCAACGACTCGAGCTAGTTTACCACACCACATGAATTTATACTATATATACTTTGGGTACATATATGGTGGCTCATATATGAAAGCTTACTGAAGACAGATTATACTTAACTATCATAGTTTCTGAGTTATTGACCTTTGAATATTTGTCATAGGTATTTGTTCTGGGCCTTTAGGTAATCCACTATCTTATTCAGCAGTGTAAACTAGACCTATAAGAGAACCTTCACAATACAGAACAGTCTAATTTTACATAGAACTCGAGATATTACGAGTTATAAAAAATGACGACGAAAAAAAAGTTTAAAAAACATAGTCGAATTTCAATCAAATTTTTATACCATACAGATGTATACCCGATACTGATGCAAACGTCGAAGTATTAATTCGGACTTGTGAAACAACCTGTATAACAAAACAGGGTACCTACATTAGAAAAAAAGTTAATTCGCTAGTCCCAGTGGATGCAGAGCGTAAGTCCTTGTGTTATACAAATATTGCACCATGGAATAAACCTGCGAAATCACGTATAATAGAAATGATGAAAGTTGTATAATCATTCACCGCGTGTAACCCCTTAATAGAAAAACTTTTACGTATCTTCGTAATTGAATTTTTGTTAAGAAAATTAGATATCTTCGGAGGAATCTTTCGTATAACGGGAATTTCGTATTCGTATTGTAGAGCTTCGCTTATTTGATATTCTAATATTGCTGGAACTCACATGATTATGTTGTTGATTTCTCGAAAGCTTCAGGTCTAATACCTTATATATTTATACTTACTTGATTATTTAGGTGTGTACTGATATCTTAATTTCTTTTTGTTCCATGTACTGTTCCATGATGCCATAAATAGTATGAGTAGGTATCCATATTTATTTATTACACGTACATAACATACGCCGGGACAAATTTAATGTTTACATTAAAGTATGACGCATGAACTCAAAACACAATCATTTGTTGCATCTTTAATATGACCGGACTTTAAAATTAGACGTTCTTTTTACTAAAGTATGTATCGATTGGGATACATTTGAATCATTAATTTGCATGGCAGTGTTGAAGAAAGTGTTGTTATTTTCTCTTCGATTATTGACTCGCATACCCTTTAAAAGTCCAAACGATTCGTGGTAGCGCCTACTTGTTCAAGCGCTACCACGAATCGTTTGGACGGAAAACAGAGTGAGTTCAATATAATGGCAGCCCTCTCACCCGATAGGCGGAGTCCACCTGTTAACTCCTACGTATTTCTTAGAACGGTGAACAATTTTTATTTCACATGCTAAATACATGTCGTCGCCACAACTTTGATGTCATTTAGCGAAAACAATGGAAAGATCCGCGCGCGCGCACGCATACTGATACATACATTTTATTTAAATAAACTTATTCTTATTATGATCGTGTCCTATGTCCAACTGCTGTTAAAATTTATAATGCTATTTTTACGTTCAAATGAGTCACGTGGGATCTTTGAATGGGGTCTTTACACTTCTCGCCGATTCATTACTTATCGTTTGATTTGTCATACACATAAGACGTGGAAGAGTCGTTTACCTCTCAACTCGTCGGGATATTGGTTGTTTTGTTTGCGGCGTAGTTACGCGATTTCTATTCCGTTATGAAGATGCGTCGTTTCGTCACGGGCGCGTAACTGCCGGGGCCGTCCGTTACGCGCGCCTTAGTACAAGCGAATCGCATTTGCATCTGTGCCTTATGAGCTTTCCTGGCAGTTTTCGCCATCATAAAGTGATCAAATAAGTTATCAAACGCGGCTATAAATCAGCGGGACTTTCCCTGGCGTCGTTACGATTCTCTACGGCGGGTTACTGCGTGTTTCTGACGCTCTGCCAGCTTTTTGTTCGGTTATGGTAATATGTAATGATGGGTTGTAGTTGACAGTGGCCCATTAACGTGGACACCACAGTCATAGTTACTATCGTTCAAACCACAGTATTACTTTAATGTAGGTACATACCTACTATTTAATTTGGAATAGGAATCCACTGTTGACAGCTGTTACAGGTACTGACTTGATTTAGTAGTTATTTTGTTGAGAATATGCTTATATTATAATCTACGTGAATTGTACGTTGCTTCGGTGCCAAGTTACTGTACACATTCGATTGAATTAACAGAATTATTTAAACCTCCTTATACTTTGCAGGCAGCCTCTTAAATTCTACCTTTTAAGTGCCAACTTATGACATTCATTCATCCTATATCCATAAAAACGGCAACGAAATGAAATTCTTAATTAGAATTGACAACAAAATCGATTTTATGTGTCACCTCATAAAACAACAAGCGTATTATAAGGGTAAATATGTTGTTTGCACACGATACTTAACGATACATTTAAAATTCGAAATATCGCAGGTGCCGCTAAGTATCTTGTTTTATAGCGTATTGGAAAAAAACTTATTAAAGAGTATGACGCTGCAATCGCAAAAAAAATGTAGGTACACACGCGTATACCCAGATCATTGGTATGCGAATTACGAAGAGTCGAACAAAAGACATTATAACATCCTGTTCCAGCGACACCACTCCCACTGATATTATTATCCTAATGACAAAAATTTATAGCTCCTTAAATTCGTCGTGCTGCAAATATTAAACTTTTTTCCGAGGGGAAATGAGGCTCGGTCGAAATCTGGCGTATTGGGAGGTAGCGTTGTTGTGATAAGCCATTTTATGTCGGTGAGTTCATGCCTTTTGTTCATTCAGTGCTGGCCCGTAAACCCGCCGGTCCGGTGAACTGTTATAAAACGTAACGTATGTTTGTTTATTTTCGGTCCAGCCAATTTCTTAAGCAAATATTATCAAAAAATCTGAATATTTTTAAAATGTTGTCTTAAATTACGGATTATCTGAGTCGTTGATATTTTTTGAGGGATTTTTTAAGTGCTCACACTCGCCTTTTTGGGTAGGTGCTTAATCTTAATCCACCTGTATAAGCGTAGGTAGGTACGTGATTTGTGAATAACTAATGTAATTTCATAAGATGCGCATATGTATTTATGTACGAAACGGAATGTTAGATTGTCCAATCGCCACGCGTTTTTAGAAACAAGTAATCCAAGGACCATATAAGCATAGAGAAAGCTTTTCATACTAATTAGATATTTTCAGACGTAGATTTTTAAGATTAATGAGTGGGATTTTGAGACTTTAGACTAAGCGGCCTCGGCATCAATGAGCCCAATTACGGTCCAATGTTTAGGGAACGCGTAGGTATATAGACTATCATTATCATGGCTGTGTCCACTCAGCCCGTGAATGGCGAGTGAAACGTGTATTACTCAAGTAAGAACGCGATAAATACTGCAGGTGATTATACCCATACACTTCATACTATTAATAGTTTTAAATAAGTACCATATTCGGATACCTGATGCGTATAAATTGCATTTAATTATGCTTAATTATCTTTATGAACTTGAAGTTAGGTCCGGTTAAGTAAATGAGCATTTTGTATCTGTAAATAAAAAAACTTAAAAGGATTATATTTATCTACTAACTTCGCCCGCGTGGACTTTAGGGAGATTACCCGGAAATTTATGTTTTTCCCGCGGAACCCTAATGCTTTTTCTAAAATTAAAGTAGCCTAAGTTACGCCTTGGAACGTCAGCTATCTGTCAGTGAATCTGTCAGTGAGTCCCATTGAAATCGGTTCAGCCGTTTAGAAGTTTACCTCAAACAAACAGACAGACAGACAGACAAAAAAATTTAAAATTGCGTTTTCGTTATAGATATCGTATATACTTTCATACGCATTTGGTAAAAAAGTGTTATTTTGATATTACAAACAGACACTCCAATTTTATTTATTTGTATAGAGAACTTAGTCTTTTTTTATATATTTTAAAGCTGTCCATGCATTTTATGAATACACAAGAATCTACTTACCCCCCACATTTATCAAAGTTATCTTCCGTTTACAACGGTATTGTGGAAAGGTTTTTGTACTGAAAAATGTCAATGTAAATGGATAGAAATATCTACAAATTTGGAGAATAGTACCTGTTTAACGTACCTACGGACCGAAATATTTGGACCAAAATCGACAACCACAGCCTGTGGTGTTAGCACGTATGTCAAGACAAGACCTCTATCACGGATTGGCTCGGTCGCTCTCTGTTTTATTTCATACGAGAGAAAGAGATATAATCCACATTTTCTGTGACATAAGTCTAGTCTTGGCGCTCATGCTACAACTACTGGTACGGGTTTGCATACGCTTAAGATATTTTTCCCTTAAATTCTAAACACTAAATACTAGATTGCGCGTGGACAACAATCAATGCCAATAAACAATCAACTGTAATACAATTGTTTCACAGTATAAAATAGCTTGAACGTTCTGATAACGAACGACGGTATTCTGGGCCGCGTTCATACTATTTTGTATTTTAAAACTATTCACGTACAGCTACTTATTGAGCGTCATTGAAAAGGTTCGCACGAACACGATGCTTATTTTACATTTACTCGTAGACAATATTTGCCTTCACCGTTTCAAAAATGATCTTCATTTATATTTAAAATAAGATTCAAAGTGTGTTGTCAAGAATTGGACCATCTCAAGATAATGTTCCACTAACTTCCATATCGCCGAGCCCTCTAATATTTTTATGTCTCTGATATTTATGTGCCCTGCACACACTAGAGCAAGCGAATTAGCTAAACTATTTTTGAAAATGTACCCTGTATTTAAATACACAAAGATAGAATTTTCGTGGTAAACGCGACGCAACGTGTCATCGATGACAATTCGTTGAAAAATGTAATTTTGCCTACGAGTTGAAACAGTTAATTTTGGTATTGACAGAAAGTCGGTCGCGCGTTTATTGACGCGCCTATAGGTACAGTGCTTTATTGTATCCATGATGGTAGGTACAATATTCGGAAAACAAGTCGATGCCGTGGGTCCAATTGTGGGCGGGCTATGACCGGTTAGCACCGTCTTTTATTTACCCCAAATTGAATTTATTTATACCTTTAAAATTTTATGTGAACATAAAGCCTGCATACCTAATACTTATTGCATATATTATATACCTACTTGTCTGAATTTACTAAAATAAAAAGCCTACTAAAGTTAATTTCTGAAATCTTATTAATTAACAATACACTCACTGAGTGTTAGTTGAAGCTTTTAATTATTTTTCACTGTAACATTGTACTATAGTTACAATATATAGACAATATTAAAGTAGATAATAATTTAAAGACAATTTTTTTTTGTCGTGGGAAAATCCTTTATGCATCCCCTTCCAGCCTCGGGGGAGGAGGAAGGGGTATGTGGGAGTCCCCGACAGATTGCCGGTGTACCCACTAAAAACATTCTAACACAACACCATTCCTAACACAACAAAAATCGTTTTAAAACAGTTTAACATCGCCATGCAACATATTATATCCACTCATCGAGGTATCCCAAACTAAGCAACACTTGTATTATAGACTAAGGGCGAGTTACAATCAGCCTATGCCGAATTGCAAAAAAGTATTCCGGCATGAGCCACTATCCCAAGCCGTTGTCAAGATAGATAGAAGACGGTTAATGTTTTAAAAACGCTTATTCAATCTCGCCGCTAACTTATTCCGCGGATACGTTCCTTCAGCTTATATATTTCGTGCATGCGTCGTATTTATCTCATTGCGATCCTAAATCTGCATCGGAGGCGGGATGGAGTCGCGGCCGGGCGGCCGGGCGGCCGGCTCCGGGGGATTTTTATGCAAATACCATCCGATACGCAGACGGAATGTCCATCAAACGCCAAACAGTCGTTTGTTTTCATCGAATTTGAATGTCTAATGTACGTTACTCCTTATCGTTTACAAATATGGCGAAATGATATGCGACTGGCATGGAGATGTTGATCAGGTACCTTATAGTTAATAAACCTTAAAACCTGTAGCGATTCTTTAGTTCTATTTTTGAAATCGATATCTATTATCGAATCAAAAGTCAATTTAAATTGGAGTTATTACTTCAGTCTGCTTTTAAGTCTTCTGTTTGTGGCGTGCTTCGAGAACTAGTCAAGCTAATAAAAAATGTATAATAAAAGTAAAATTATATTATTATAACTAGAAAATTGAATGTTCCATCTACTTCGTATCCTTATCGCGTTCCAGTACTTCGTTCATTACATAAAATACAATTGCATTTAACCACACGCGCTCTCACATAAATAATCATATAATTCAAACCTACAATGTTTAATATAAACAAATTGATATTATTCAATATAGAGTTTGGTAAGCACATAACTGTTTTCTTTTTATTTCACTTCACGTCGCATAGTAGGCGGGTATTATTGAAAGCACTTTCCTACCGAATTCCCGTTGTATAATCAACGCTTTTCTCGCGTATTTTTATTGATTCTCCCAGAGCGGGACACCCTCCCCCACCTCGTGGAGGAACTGGGTTGGAAGCTGCCTCCTACCGCGCATTCATAATCACATCGACACACACGACAATCCTCTCACGCTAAACGCTACCTTACAACCACGGTCCAGAGTCGCGTTTCCGATAAGCGTTCAGCGCTGAAATAATGCTACGGAATCGTGCGTTACCAGCCACGAGACATTAAGCGTCATATAAATTACATTAGCATATAAATAAAGTATTTTTGTTGCGTCGGTCTGCCCGCAGTACTTCTTGGGTCTTTTACGACGTCGGGCGCAGGGTTAACCCGGGACATTTTTGTTCTCCTTTTTAGATAAATCCACGGTCTTAACGACCGTAAGCAAATACATGTTATCGGTATACGTTTATTGCTTATTCGAACCCATAAATAATGGCAATGGAAACGCGAAATTAATTTCGTTATGAGAAAGAAGGTAAACATTTTGAGATAAAATTCTCGGTGGAGCTTACGAGCGCTTGTAACGAGTAGAACGTGGAGTCCAATTATTTATAACATAACTATACAATGGGACGAATACTGAACTCATTTTCTGTTTATCGAAACTCGCCCTTCGTTACCTATGTAGCTCTATGTGTTGTACCTATTGTTTGAACATCTAATATTTTATACGTCAAGTGAATTAAAACTGTAAAAGATGTAAACAATTTTAATCTTTGAAATTTTGAACCATTTTCAATAATCGAAATTCTTGCCTGGCAATTACTATAAAAGACCATCAATGAAAATTTGGCAAATTTTAAGGGTGCGTTAAAAGGATGCTTTTCTCTATCGGCCAGTCTAGGACGTATTTTTCTATCATACAGGCATAGGAAGTTACTTACATACGAAGAAAAACATATGAATGTCTTCCCAATTTCTAAGGCATTCAGTTTCCAAGCTCAAAATTTGGTTTAAGTCACTGTTTAGTCATTGATCGGCAGTATCTACTTAGTTTTTAACCTCGAAACACATACCTACCTATCTAATTGTAGACGTACCTCCCCAACACAGCGTACCTACCGCCGGGTACAGTGTATACAGTGCGTGCAACACTGAGAGGATAAATGGGACAAATGGGGGTACGAAACGACCGGGAACAGATAAAGGGGACAGTTTGTAAAGCGTAATTATTTCAGATGCGAACAGAAAAACATACGCTACTCAGGAAACTAAAGGCTGATTTATAAAGAGAACTTTTACTGTGTGATATGTAACTTTCCCTCATGGTATCTACGTATATTATTACCCCAATATGTAGTATTTTGCTAGTTCCCTTTAAAAAAAATCATGTTAAACTGTTGACACTGTATAATTGACCACTTCATTGAAAAAAAAACTGGCAAAGTGCGAGTCGGACTCGCGCACGAAGGGTTCCGTACCTATAAAAACGGCAAAAAAGTCACGTTTGTTGTATGGGCCTCATGAGATATAGCCTGGTGACAGACGGGCAGACAGACAGACAGTAGCAGTTAGTAATAGGGTCCCGTTTTACCCTTTAGGTATGGAACCCAAAAAAAACTGCAAACCAGCTGCAAAGGCATGATCCAGTAGGTACAAAAGTGTCCTACAATACTAATGTAAAATCATAACTTACTTTGAAATAGGGGGTAAGTAGGTAAGTTCTTGGTGTGAATATAAGATAGGGATCAAGACCTCCCCCTCCGTCCTAATATTGTGGTAAGATTAGAATGAATATTCGAATCCTATTCTGCATAGAAGACACTCATGAAATCAATTCAGAGTTATCTACAAATCCACCTGAACAATATCACTTTCATAATGTATTTCTTCCTGGAATGGAATTGACGATTGAACCGCGTGACACGTGAGAACCCCCCATCTCCCCTCCACCGTCTTTCGTCGCTCGCCCCCATACGGAATTTATTCCCATAGGTATGACGTTCAATCATTGAGTTTTTTTTTCATTTTCCCTTCCGAGATTTTTCCTTACCAACACACGAGATTGGGAGTACTTTTGCTCATGAAATTAATACGTATGTCGTTACGAAGTTTAGTTACGCAGGTATTTATTGTATGATGTAAATTAACATTCGCATCAAAGAACGTTTTTACATGTCAAGATTTAGGTAGATACCTAACTACTGATTGTTCCACCTCCCAAAGTTATACAAACTAGATATGAATACTTTGTAAGTGTATTTTAAGTGTTACAATTTACAATGGCCGGGCAAGTGCTCTTTAACCAGGTAACCTTAGGCTTTTTGGAGGTGGCCTCCAAAAAGCTGGGTGTGCTCCGTAGGGCGAGGCGGTATTTCACTGCGGCTCATTGCCTGCAACTTTACAAGGCGCAAGTCCGTCCGCACATGGAATACTGCTCTCACCTTTGGGTCGGTGCACCACAGTACCAACTTCTCCCTTTTGACCGCCTGCAACGAAGGGCAGTTCGAATTGTCGATGAGAAAAAGGTTACCGATTGGCTAGACCCTCTGGCGTTGCGTAGAGATGTAGGCTCTCTCTGCATTTTCTACCGCTTCTATCATAGAGAGTGTTCCGAGGAATTGTTCGGTATTATACCTGCTGCTGAATTCCACCATCGCACGGCTCGCCACAGACTGCATTACCATCCTCACCATCTGGATGAATGTCGATCCAGTACAGTGCGATTTACCAGGAATTTTCTCCCTCGCACCACCAAATTGTGGAATGAACTTCCTGCAGCGGTGTTCCCGGACCGATGCGACAAAGGTATCTTCAAGAAACGAGCATACTCATTTCTTAAAGGCCGGCAACGCACTTGCGATGCCCCTGGTGTTGCAGGTGTCCATGGGCGGCGTTGATCACTTACCATCAGGAGAAACGTCTGCATGTTTGCCCCCCTATCTCATAAATTAAATATCATCATTTCATTCATTTCGTACAAAAAGAAGAAGATATTGCTACTGACACTCGCCAGCACCGGTTCAAGCGTACACCCCGGAATAAGCCTGTGAACACGCGTTCTGCTTTTTGAAGCACTAAATGAAGTATGCCTATGCTTAAACGACCGTATACGCTAGTCTGATAGCGCTCTAATTTCGCGTATCTTGGATTCGATACCGCTTTAAATATCGATTCTACATTTACCCAATTCAATGAGTGATCGCCGCCAAACGCTCGCCGGACTACACGTACCGAAATATAAATCGCATTAGGCATACATCGGACGGCACCGTCTGTGTCTTGAATATTAAGTCGGTGGAGAAAAATTACATCCCAGATACATATCTTTTTGGATCGGGATCGAAACATCTTGGGGTGTAATTCGGAGCCGGGCGCGACATCGAGATAAATGAAGGCAGGGATGCTGTATTGGTCGGTGTCCCCCCACTTTGTGGGGGCGGGTGAACCTCTGGAAATGTGTCGCTGTTGTTATTTTAATGCGGATAGTGTTATTCAGATTTGTTTTTGTTTATCTCGGAGTTCGATACGAAATTGGTTTATTTTATTAAAGCGACACGTACTCTCCATTTAGTACAAATTCTGTACTAAAAACCGGCAATTGCGAATCGGACTCGCGCGCTGAGGGTTTCGTATAAAACTTGTAGGTATGCCAATAGTTCGTCCATCACGAGAATAAAGTCTTCAATCTACAAATTTACACATATCGGTTTTTACTCTATACCTACCTACGTGTGCTATAAATTATTGTTTCTTGCCAAATTTCATTATTATAGGTCAACAAATAGAACCCTATAGTTTTTGATTCCATCGAGTTTCATAATATGCGGGATAAACGGCCGTATCTTTTAATTGCTTTGACTTAGGTACAAGTTAGATTTTTGTATCGCTCCTAGGCATTACAAATTTTAGTATGTACCTAATTGATACCTCCAGGTGTTCCTGAGACAAAGGGTCTTGACACTCTGATTTACTGACAACGAAGCGATCCTATATGCGTCCTTTTTTAGGGTTCCGTACCCAAAGGGTAAAACGGGAACCCTATTACTAAGACTTCACTGTCCGTCCGTCCGTCCGTCTGTCACCAGGCTGTATCTCATCAACCGTGATAGTTAGAGAGCTGAAATTTTCACAGATGATATATTTTTATTGCCACTATAACAAAATATACTAAAAGATAGAATAAAATCAATATTTAAGGGGGCTCCCATACAACAAACGTGTTTTTTTTTTGCAGTTTTTATAGATAATGGTACGGAACCCTTCGTGCGCGATTCCGACTCGCACTTGTTTCTTTTGAGGTACGGACCCCTAAAAATACAGTAATGGTAATATCAACTCCATAGCCGTGAAATAGCTAAGACCAATCAATTACTTTCCATGGATGTTAACTCCCTACCAACATATACATCACAAAAAGATGAGGTATACGAAAAAAAATTGCCTAACATAGAACAAATCAAAAATATATGCACCCTTCACTGTACGTGAGGCGGTTCCGAAAGGAAAATTTACATGAACAGAGTCACCTCGTCGCGTGCCACGATTTTTTATTTAAATCATACTATTTAGATATGCCGCGAGACATTTCTCCTTCACTCCGCGAGCAACAATAAAGACGACGTTTTAAAACTTTGGGCGCAAGCGTTGTGCTACATTACGCTGTGAACATACCCGGGCAGGCGAATTCATTTGAAAATGTACTCTGTGCTTTTGTAAATAAAGATTGGATACCTGTGGCAAAATCCACTCGAGCACGCGACTCTATTCGCGAGCGTCATCGATGACATGTCGTTCGGAAATGTGCTTGTTCAATGAGTTACGCGTGAGATTTTGCCAATACTAAAACGAACGGTATTAACTCATGGAAAAAGTTCAGTTTTCAACAAAATTTCAGTCACAGCGTGAGCGTATTTTGACGCGTGGTCGCGTAGCTCTTGCCATATAAATTGTATCTTTATATAGAAGGGCACAGAGTACAATTTCACAAGAGGTGGTTGCTAGTTTTTTCCTAACTACCTACATAATTAAAACGGTTTCAGAAAGTGAACTCACGTGATGCTTTGTGCTGCAACCTTCCTAGGTAACTAGCAAAAACTAGTGGTGTACTGTGTAATAATGCATAAACAATAGTGTTGTGACCATGGACATTCGGAAAATTGACAAAAAGGTAATTTCAAAAACATATAAATACGCACGTAAAAATGGAACACAGGTTTTTTGAAAAACCAACTCAGGCACTAGTCTCTTACACAGGTAGAATCTAGTTATGACAACATTGTTTAGGTACATTAAGATATATACTTGTGACGAAAAAATAAATAAATTATTAATGATTAATCCACTTGTACGAAAATAGTAATGAACGGATGTACACGACTCTTGCGGATCGTTACAATAGTTACCACTTTTACTTAAAGACACATTTAATTATCACACATTTTGAAATCCTTGATTTAATTTCAACCCGAACTTTTTTATAATGTAGAAATGATCTCACATTCTTTGTAATAGCTGTCCTCTTCTTCAGAATTAGAAGCACAGTCATGACAAGACATCATGTGAGATATCTCAATTTTGTCTTATTCAGTCGCGAAAATTATAAAAGTGAGCGAAAATCTGGCTGCAACATAATCCGTAACTCTTGTCTTGCTTATCTGAGATCAATTCGATTTTAGTTCAACAATATTGTGTCTGTTATTTGATTTTATACCGTTTCACTTAGCAATAAAGTGTGAAATGCATTGATAACATTCTAGGTCATTCGTCGCGGATGGTCGTTGTATAAATCGTATGTTCACAGTTGTTTAATTAATATTGTAGACGGAGACAACTAATCAGGGCGTCGCGTCGACATAATTAGTGCTGCATCTCACGTATTGAAACAATTGCTTTTAGTCGGGCCGGGTTTTAATTGACTAATCTGAATACCATTTTCAGTGTCTGCTACAGCACACTGGGGCGTTAAAATTCGCACGTAAACATTTTTGACAATACCAGAACGATCTGTACCTATTCACTCATGGCAAAAGTTAATTGTTCAAAAAAATAACATTTACAACGCAAGACAACCACACGAATTTAATATTTATTTATATTGATATAGAGGCCGTTATGGAATTGGCAAAACATTTAACGCACGATTTTTGATGCCTTAGTGTGCAGAGGTTAAGATTTTGTGCCAAACTAGATTTTATATGAATATAATGGTAGCATTGGTAGCCGAGTGGTCGAACATACGCTTTGCAAATCAAAGTGTGCAGGTTCAAACCTCGCACCTCTGGGATTTATGTGCGAATCTCATTTTCATCCGAGATTATCACTTGCTATGAAACGGTGAAGGAAAACATCGTGAGGAAACTTGCACGTGCGGAACTTGTCTAGTTCTCGATAGATGTGTGAAGTCTGCCAACCCGCACTGGGCCAGCGTGGTGGACTATGGCCTAATCCTCCTCACATTGAGGGGAGGCCCGTGCCCAGCAGTGGGACATTAAAAGGGCTGTAGTAGTAGTAGTTTTAATTTCATTAACTCTTTACACCCAATGGGAGCAAGCGAATTTACTAGACTTTTTTTGAAACTGTGCCCTTTGTCAATATGCATAAAAAAATTCTGTGATAAAAGCTACGCAACCACGCGTCAATTTTCGCACGCGGACATTTCGATGAAGAGTGAGCTTTTTCTATGAGTCAATACAGTTCTTTTTAGTATTGACAATAAATTGGACGCGCGCGTCGTGAACCTCGTGTACGGGGGGCTTGATTTTGTAAAAAAATATTGGGGGTAATTGTCGTATTTTAACTTTGTCAGATAAACAAAAACCATCGTTTTAAATTTGGAAGTCGTATTTATATAGCGCTTGTAACTACATAAAATACATTTATGTAATTTGAACTGAAATATCGTCACGAGGCTAATCTATTCGAATTATTAACTTCCTACATATTATTCTTTATTAGAATATTTTTTTAGGGTTCCGTACCTAAAAAGGAAAAAACGGAACCCTTATAGGATCACTTTGTTGTCCGTCTGCCTGTCTGTCGGTCTGCCAAGACCCTTTTTCTCAGAAACGCGTGAAAGTATCAAGTTGAAATTTGTATCAGAGACTTACGCATTTTCAGTACATTTGCACGGGAATCAAACACCCAATCAAAGACCTAGAAATTATTCTAGGTCTTTGATTCGGTGTTTGATTCCTGACAAAATTCATGAGAATTTTGTCAAGAGGTCAAGTTATTGTTAGAAATGTTGTAGTTAGTTTGTATGGGGACACCAGTAGATATACCAACGGCGAAGTTAAATTTGTCCCTCTGTCCAGTTTATTTTCGTTAGAGTAATGTTCGGTGCTTTCACAGTTTAGGTACAAAAGCCTCGGTGCGCGAGTCCAGCTCGCACTTGGCTGTTTTTTTTCTAATATAACTGCCTACCAATTTCCGATCTCCTAAATAACAAGAGCGGAAGTTTCCACCTCATACCTACATATAAAATTGTTTCCCACAATTTCCATTATTCACATACACGGCACACCTCTACATACATCAGGGCACATACTCACCCCCACACCACCCGTGGGGGGGTGTAGACCCCCCTCCCCTCAGCTTATTTCGCTCATAAGACCCCTTATCTGCGATTTCGGGCCCATTTCATTTGAATGTTACCGAGTTACGTTGATTCCTTTTAATGTAAGAATTTACTGTTTACGTCACGCGATCAGCGTTTGTGATAATTGTCACACTGTACCTCTTTTTAAGAGGTTGATAAATATATATATAACATACCAACAAATAAAATCGAATAATTTAAACTGTTACAATAATAGAATAGATGGTAGAGGCCTATATCACTTTATTTATTGAAGATTCTCTATTATTTACTTGAATAAAAAAAACTCAGATTCTGATTTTGATTCATAATAAGAGTACTGTCTTGTTTAGTAGATACATAAGAGTCAGTCAGCGATATTCTTAACAATACTTATCGATACATAATACTTATCTTGATCGTGTATACCTAAGTAATAAGACTCATACATAGCTTGAAATACATACTCAGCGGAAACCACCCCACCTATGGGTGTGGTGGAACAACTATTATTACTTACACAGATCTTATTGCCATTTAATTAAGGCTGTATTTACCACGGACGATCTCGCATCACGCCCATCCCTTGTTCCTTTCGCAGCCCTACTTGCCGGCCGCCTAATGAACGCTAGGCGTCGATGAGCTGTTTGTTCCTGGCGTAATTAAAGCGGTGTGCGCATGCGTCGACCCCGCCCAGCCGCGCAGCCTCCGACCCCGCGCCCCGACCCCGCACACCCCCCCGGCCTTTAATTACTGCCAAGACATTACCCCTTAATGCTTTTATATACTACCCTAACCTTCGAGAAGGTTTGGGACTTCGGGTAGCAACTGTTGCCATTTAGAAACTGGGGTTTTGCTGGGATATTGTTAAGATAGGTATGTGTGATGACAATAATTCAACAGAAAAGACGTAGGTTATGTTAAAATGTTATAAGTAGGTTTATTTCTTATTGCGAGCTTTGTAAAACCTGTGGATCGGTATGTAATGAAATTCGGGTATCCGGATTAACTAAAGACCATATTATATATCTCAACCATATTTAACCAAATACTTACTTAAGAACCGTTTTCTATATCAAAACACAACGAATACTTAAAACATTCAAGAATCATCCAGCTACTGAATTACAAAATAAACAGTTACTAGATTAAAAAAGCAATCGATGATGTCATATAACATCTCTATTTCCATTGCGTAGATTATTAAACCTAATTTAATGTAGACATACATCATCATCATCACGCCTATATTCCCCGAAGGGGTAGGCAGAGGCGAACTACAGTGCACCCACACTTCGCCGATGTATTTTGGTCCCAATTTAATAGGGGGCGACCCTATTGCCATTATACCGGGCTTTCCCCCTCAATACGAGGGAAATTTGGGCCAAAGTCCACCACGCTGGCCCAGTGCGGCTTGGCGAACGTCACACGCCCTTTTATAGACGTACAGGTTTCCTCACGATGTTTCCTTCCGGTGAACGGTGATGAACGGTTTCAGCAAGTGGTAATCATTATTGAAAATTACATTCGCACATGAAAATCATCTCAGAAGTGCGGGCCCAGGATATGAACTTGCACCCCCTGCGTTTAAAGCGGGCGTTCTACCTACGAGGCTACCACTGCTACTTGCTTTAATGTAGAGTTATAGAAAATCTTGACTAAAGATTTGAGGGCAGTCGAATTACAAAGTTTTTCGAGGTGAATCATAAAAAAAACCTGTAAAATTTCCTTAAGTGGGTGACATAGAGCGTACGTTTCAAGCAAATGTGCTCGTTTGTTACACGGCGGCGTTAGCACCGCGCTCACGTACCAGGCTCGCTCATTTTTCACTACATTGACTCTACGTGTGAGTTATTGTTTGTTTCTCTACCGTACTGTTTGTTTATTGCACTCGAATGGGTTTTGGGAAATTTTTAGTTTTCTTCCGTTAATCTTGGGCTTTCGACCTCTACAATTATGACTCTAATGTCTGTCACGTTATGACTCTACCGTTTACCGTTACTCATCATGTTTGTTTGTCACTAAATTAGAAATATTGAAACACGTCAACAGGTATATCGTTGGTGTACCTACTTGTTGTTACTGTACGATTATAGGATTTAAGCTCTAACATTACAAGACTCCTAGCCTAGCTAGCTTCCGTTTATACTAGATAAAAATTTGGTGATGATTTTCTATATTTCGCATTCAATACAATACATTTTCACAGAACTTTCAACTGGTAAGTAATTTTGGAAATCCAGATAATGTTCGATTATTCATTCTTCAGTCCGTGTTTGGGCTCCAACCTGAAAACACTTCTGTACTTTAATAGTTAACAAACGTAGCGTATGCCTCTATTTATCGATGTCGTTGGTGTTTCTAGTGATTCATCGACAGGTGAAACACTGGCAATAGACTAGCGAAAGCTATTTGAATACAAAACACACTTATGTGCATAACGCGAAAGTGTTTGAAAGTATGCTATATAATAAGAAATTGTAAGGTTTGTCATTTTAAGGTCGAATAACAGTTGTACCTGTATAATGGTAAGGTCTATTTTCGATTGCATGACCAATATGATAATTAAAATGCCAGTCTTCATGAAATTTTCATTAAATAACACTTGTAAAAACTGTCAAACAATTTTATGACGCAAATTCACTTAATAACATAGTTTAATATTTGCTATATAAAAAAATAAACCTATTGCAATTTGTCTAGAAATGAATCTAATAATCGTATTTAGAGTGTAAACTAACCCTATTAGACAAATTTTTTTAGTAATTTTTCGTCTAAAAATAAAAAATAAATCTGTTGTTATCCGTATAAGAGGCATACATAAAATAATAATGTAAACATAGCCGCATATAGGTACAACGTACAAAGGCCAACAAGCAATACGGTCCAAACTCAATCTAAATTTCATTTTACGCCTCAAGTATCACGTGCGGGCATACAGAATTGAGTCTATCGTCCTCCGCAACTCGCTAGAACGGCCGCTGTCAAATTTTAATTTCTCCCTCAAATATTTACCGAAGGAAAAAGGATTCCCCGGCGGGCCGCGTTCTAATAAGTTTTCCATAGGAGCGCGCGGGGAGAGTGGGGTACGAAGGCAAGGCTCTTATTGTGTTTGCAGAAGCTGGCGCATCCGGGCGCATACCTAACAAGATGGATACGTCGTCCCCACCCCACCCTTTCGGACCGCCCCTATGTAGATACGACAGCTCTCGGCGATGCACTGAAATTGCATTTTCGTATACTAATTCCTTTTTCTATTGTCTGCTTTAAATCCTTGGATTTTTATGTGCTTTACATTTATTTTCATGCTAAGTATTTACCTGCATACATGTATTAAAATTCTCTTCCAAATTTACAGTATATTACAAACCTTTTACAGTGGTATTGTGTACTGAAAATTCTGATTGTCGGAGATTTGTTAATGGATTTTAATTTGTATATATTGGGTAATAAGTATCTTATAAAGTTACTCATGGAACATTATAATCTATATACAGTGCCATTCATAAAGACTTTGCTTATAAAAAATGAAATAGTTTGGTTATGGATTTTGTGCAGTTGCTGGGTTTATGATTAGCTGTGTACTTGTTCCGTAAAATTGAAGATGAATCTCAACATTATTTAAATTAAGAAATCAATAATTTAATTTCGTAATCTGTTATAAAACATTCAGTAGCTTTGTATGAGGTTCATATTGATTGATAAATAATACAAAAGTTCACTAGTTATAAATAAAATATGTTTGCTATTACGTACTCGTGCATCAAGAGCACTGTATAACACAATATAATCAGGTTCGTTCGCTCTCCGCCCCAGGTCCCTATTGATATTCACGCCAGTTAGCGTCTTATGGAAGGTTTTCAATTTTCCTACACGTAATAACATAGTAGTCGTTCAAAAATTCTTCTATATACTGAGTAAGATTTTAAAATATCTAGTATTTAATTATCTATTATATATGAGGCCACCCATTAGTAACTAAATTTTTATATCGTATAGTGGTAGCTGAAGTAGCAAAGTGTGCAGGTTCAAGCCCCGGCTCGCACCTCTGGGATTTATGTGCGAATCTCATTTTCATCCGAGATTATTACTTGCTATGAAACAGTGAAGGAAAACATCGTGAGGAAACCTGCACGTCTGAGGGAACTTGACTAGTTCTCAATAGATGTGTGAAGTCTGCCAAACCGCACCGGGCCAGCTTGGTGGACTATGTCCACCGCCCAGCAGTAGGACGTTAAAATGGGCTGTAATAGTAATAGCATATATGTGTATGTCTGTGTTTATGTAGTATATATATATATAGTTTGTACTTCACTAAGATGAGGAACAATAAAGAGTTATCTATCAATCAATTAAAACACAATGATTGTTTCTACCTATCTTCGTTATAGACTTTGTAACCATCGAACCAATTTGCCTCAAACTGGTTGCATTAGAGTGAATAATGCGAAGATGGCTTTAGACCACTAAATAAACAAAATGTATTTCTTCTTTGAGCGACACGCTGAGTATCCGCTATTTATTTATTTCATAGAATCCAAAGATACACAAAGTGAGTTTTGCGTACAGTTTATTTTATTTATGACAAATTACTAGAAATAGGTAGTGGTTATTTCTAGTGCCAGTATTTTTAAACAATTAAATGCTAGATTTTTAACCGACTTCCAAAAGGAGGTTCTCAATTCGATTGCTATTTTGTTACTAGGATTGAATCTTCAGTTTGTTTGCACGAGGAACATATTAACTTGGAACATTGAAATAACCCATATCAACAAAGTTGTATTTAGAGCTTACCTACGCCAGTGTGACGCAACCCGTAGTGCCGACGTTACTACGTTTCCGTAGCTACGGCATTGCCAACGTGCGTAGCCCGCTGGGGTGTGTCCGCGAAACTAGCGGGGCGTTCGTAAAGTCAAATCATTTATTTTGTATAGGCCTACGGGGGCACTTACAAATCGTCAAGTTTTAATATTCTATATTCTAGATAAGCTTTTTGTATGCTTAACTAGATACCTTGTTATTTAATGCTTAACTACTCAAGCTGTGAACCATTGCAACAATTGATTTCCTATTAATTAAATCTATACATACATACATACAAATAAATAAAATTGGAGTGTCTGTTTGTAATATCAAAATAACACTTTTTTACCAAATGCGTATGAAAGTATATACGATACCTATAACGAAAACGCAATTTTAAATTTTTTTGTCTGTCTGTCTGTTTGTTTGAGGTAAACTTCTAAACGGCTGAACCGATTTCAATGGGACTTTCACTGACAGATAGCTGACGTATCAAGGCGTAACTTAGGCTACTTTAATTTTAGAAAAAGCATTAGGGTTCCGCAGGAAAAACATAATACCCATATTTCCGGGTAATCTCCCTAAAGTCCACGCGGGCGAAGTCGCGGGCACAGCTAGTGTATAATATCAATGCTCAATGTATCAAACATATCTTAAAATTAATCTTATGAACGCATCGCGATTTTTAAAGTAAACAAAAATACTGATGTTATCATTCATAGAGCTTGCATAAATTATAGACTAATATAAGCTCCCATAATTATATTAACCTACCATAGACTTTAGCCAAATGATTCATCTCAAATTATATCACTAATATCGTAAAGACTTTCATGGTTTACAATGGCATTGAAGAGCACTCTGTACTGAAAAATCACGTTGTAAATTGTTTTTAGACACATCGATTCTAATTTATATTTTGTTAGAAACGTGCAGAAAAAGATAATTCTACATTTTTATTTACAGAGAGTTTAGCTAGTTTAATGGTGAAGACTCGCTTTTTGTATGGCCTCGTTAGAACCTGACGTAGTTCACCCTTCATAAACAGTGGCACTGCAAACGACTACGCTCCTTACGAGTTTATTTACCTAGTTTATACAGCTATCCACCTGTTATATAGACGATATTTATATCACCTTTTATAAAAAAAACTTGTTCAACTTTACGTTTCTGTGACTGAACAAATATTAAAACGGAATGACATACGGATTACCGATATAACGGGACTCCGTTAACGGATACCTAGTTATTACAGGCTTAACAGTAACCCGTTAATTCCGTAATTATCATGCAACCGGCTTTATCGTGTAACTATTGCTTAGTGGTGGGCTTTTGACTCTTAGTCAAAAGCCCACTACTTTCAATGCCCTAGAGTATTCTAGAGTCTTGAAATAAAATCATATTTTGTAACGGCTCTCGTTATAGGATAGCAGGTAATAAGGTATTTTTGACAATTTGTTTTTCATATAATGTCTGGATTTGCTATTGAATAATATAGCTAAGCAGAGTCGTGATTGCTTTAAGTTTTCATCATTTTGAACCGTTATCGCGTTAGTAGAGTGTTTCTTTTTAAATGTTGACTGGTATTATGTAATATAGCTAACTTATCGTTTTCATACGTAATCGCGTATCGATCACAGTAATAAGTTGAACCCAATACGAATACTCGTAAAATAAACGGCGAGCGTCAGATTGAAACGAGGCGCATCCACTCACGTCCCGCGCCGTTGTCGCCACCAAATCGGTCCGATATACGTTTTTCCCTCTGATTATTTCAACGAGCCTTTAATGTTTTTATTTGACGCCTTCGAGTATTGAGCCGATGTCGGCTTTCGTCACTCGGCCTAATTTATTGCAGGTCGGCGTGTGTTTTTGACGCAGCAAAAAGCCGCGCGTCGCGCGAGCACCGCGCGTTCCGCCCGCGCGTTTTTACCCGCGTACCACTTTAATTACGGGCGTTTGGAACGCGCCGTGTAGACCAGCCATTGTCGTGCTTCTTTGCTTTCCACTCTAATCGTTCGTAATTTATTGGCATCTGAACGCGCGGTTACTGAATGTCGCGTTTGCATACTCCAACGCGGGAGAATACTGTTCTGCGTTTGGTAGTAGTGCGACATTTAAATTTGGGTCGAATTTTGTTTTTAAAGAAATTTAGATAATTTCAATGTGGTTACCTAGCTATTTGCGACAGTGCATTGTATTTATCGGTGTGAAGAGTCATAGTTGGAAAACATACCTCTTCGAGCAAAATTACTGCACCAATAAACATAAAGTACTTCAATACTATTTTCTATATTCTCTATAAAAACTAAAATAACAATTTGAATATTGAATATATAGAACTATTGTCGCGCTTAACGCTTTATATAAATCACAAGCTGTCTCTTGTTAAATATAGCCGATGCTAGACAAATCTCATGCTTTAACTCGTATTTTCCAATATGTATGAATAAAGAAAGACGAGCGAGGGAGACGTGTACCAAAAATTAGATTTCGTCGCTTGTCTCAGGTCATAAAGCGTGTGGACACCGACATGTCCTGAAAATTATCCGAGCGCAGCCTCCTCGCTGACCGGGGAGTTGGAGACACATACATTTTTAACGTACCCCAACCTCCCCAACGCGGGAGGGTGAGACAGGGGCAAAATTACAAAAGAAAACAACCTTAATTTCCAATGTCATCTCCGTTCCACCTAATCCTCTTATCGTTTTATATTTCGTCCTTTGAATTTTCATTTATTTTTGTTTGTTTAAGGGAAAGGCCCGCCGCCGAGTATTGTCTGGCCTCGTTTATTGATTCGTATGATTAGCTCTACGCGTTCAGAAGACAATAACTTGTTTGTTATAAAATTATTATGTTCAATATTAAATACTGTTAGTATTTTTTGGTGGACTATGGTCCAAATCGTTTCTAGAGAGGGCAGACCTTTGCCCAGGAGTGAAATATAAAACAGGCTATAAAAACTAACTACAGCCCTTTTAACGTCCCACTGCTGGGCACGGGCCTTCAGTCCATAGTCCACCACGCTGGCCCAGTGCGGGTTGGCAGAATTCACACATCAATCGAGAACTAGTCAAGTTCCCTCAGACGAGCAGGTTTCCTCACAATGTTTTCCTCCACCGTTTCATAGCAAGTGATAATCTCGGATGAAAATGAGATTCGCACATAAACCCAGAGGTGCGAGCCGGGGTTTGAACTTGCACACTTTGATTGCAAGGCGTGCGTTCGACCACTCGGCTACCACGGCTACCACTCCTAACAGGCTATAAACACTTATTTTGCCTGATCAATATAGTCACTGGGAGTTGAAAACTTATAATTGATAAAGGATGTCATAAACAAATAAGAATTTAATAATAATAAAAAATTGACGTTTTTGGTCTCTAGTACAGTAGACGGCATAATTAGGCCTGCGCACACAGGGGCATCAAAAGCCACGCGTCACAATTTTTGCCAATACCAAAACGAACTCTGTGTCAATATACGTAAAGATTGAATTTCTGTGGTACAAGTCACGCCCTCACGCGTCAAATTCGCGCGCACTTCCAATGGCATTTCGTTGAAAAATGAACTTTTATAAGAGTCAATACAGTACGTTTTAGTATTGGCAAAAAGACCGATCATTTACTTAATTATCAAACCAAAAAGGTTGATTACAACTTTTTAAATCTTAACATGTCTAATCGAATTCGAACACACAAAGACAAAATGCTGATAGCCACATTCCAGATCCCGTTTGTTTCGTTTTACTCTTAACCCTGGATGCAGATCTCTCCACACAATAGTACGTCAGCGATGGATGTCGCATTAATCAGTTGTAGTGCGACCATAATTCAATCCGAGGTAGGCAGAGACTGCGGTCCGGCCTGTTTTGTATGTTGACTGACCAACTTGTAGATGTATGAGTGTGGTTGGATATGGTAGTTTGAAGTGTGCTCTTGTTCTTTGACAGGATTTTTTAAACCTTCAACTCAGTCTATACACTACTAAAACATAAGCTGCAATGTTATTACAAATCATGTTGGTTCCAAAAGTACTTCATATTTTTTTATTGAAATAATCTACCTATTAAAAAAAAATCGATTTATGTTTTACGAATCTTTCTGCAACAATTAGGTACTTGTCATATTAAATTCACAATTATGATAATTATAGGAATATAATGCGACCAGATAGACACAGCATAACGCCACAGATATGTGAATACCTAACCAAATGGCATTTTGAAATTAAACTATTTTACGGATTTTATCGCGTTTATTTACTATTTTATTTTCCCGACGTTTCGGCTGCTTTACAGCAACCATGGTCACGGGGGGACTGAGGTGTTAGACGTCCTGATGTCATAGTTAATAACTGGGTACCCTCATATTTAGTTGTTGTTTGCGGTCCGATCCACGCAGAAAGTGCTTACGGTGTCCTGAGGTCTTGCAATGGTACACTTGGTTTTGGATTTAATCATATTGATTACTGGATCCCAAGTTGGTGGTAGCACCCAGCCATCTTCCATATTGAAATTAGAATGTTTTTTAATTTCAATGGCCTCGCGTATCATCCTTGATCGGAGTCGGTGTTCTTTTGCGAGGATATGCGGTTTATCAAATCTGATATAATGGCGGGTGCGGTCCTGTACATGTTCACAGATTGCAGACTCCTCAGGACGCCGTAAGCACTTTCTGCGTGGATCGGACCGCAAACAACAACTAAATATGAGGGTACCCAGTTATTAACTATGACATCAGGACGTCTAACACCTCAGTCCCCCCGTGACCATGGTTGCTGTAAAGCAGCCGAAACGTCGGGAAAATAAAATAGTAAATAAACGCGATAAAATCCGTAAAATAGTTTAATTTCAATGTATAGTATTCGCGTAAATATAAGAAAACAAATGGCATTTGCTTAAGAGTCTAACACTAAAATAGACTAGAGACATTTTTTATTTATTTAATTTTATGTCTGTGCCAGAGATAATTTTAACTCTATAATCTAGTCTAGAAATGTATTCACATTTTAATTCCTAGAAACCTATCCGCCATATCCATACAGTGATTTGTCAGGCATCCCCGTCCGAGAGCTCGTCTCCTTCATATTTTACATAGAATGCTGGGCACTGTCAATGCGTCCGGCCGCTCAGTCTCAATCACTCAGCCAGCTATATCGCTCCTACATTCGCAAATTAAACCTGCGATAATATCGCATCCATTGTGAGATCCTTAATGGCCATAGAGAAGTCATATTCGTAAATCTGTGACTTGCTCGTTTTTGATTGAATAATATGAGGACGTGATTCTGGTTTTCACTATCGCATTATATTCTAAATACTTTTCTATAAAATGAACATAAAGCCTCCACGCATACAGAAGCGTCAATTTTAACGAATTTTGACGCGTGTGGACGAGGCTTTCACCATAGAAATTTAATCTTTACGTATATTTACACAGAGTACGTTTTGCTATTGCCAAACATTTTGACGCCCCAGTTTGACGGAGGCTTTAGAGTATTTGGCAAGAATAAACTCTTAATGTATTACCGACAACACATTAAATAGGTTATATTTTTGTAAAAATGTTATGTATTGTATCAGAAAATATTGTGATTTAATTTTACAAAAAACAAACAAGTAGTCTCAATGCTTATTTTATGATAGTCTGTATTTATTTCAAAAATAAACTGACATCGTTAGAAATATATTCGAATGAATTCAAAATTAGTCATTTATTATGTTAGGGTGGTATTCCAAGAACATTAGACCGTCATTAATTGGATTAACCAATAAAGACGACAGTCGTGGACACGTGGAAAGGCTTCGATGGTTAAAAAAAACGAAAATGTGACGTATTCTAAATATTTCATTGGAAGGCCAGAGGTTCGATGTTTAATTGTAGTTTTTATACGGATTCCCGTTTTTTGTGTTGAGTCAACATGCTGTTGTGATTGTGGGCATTTCGACCCGATCGCGGGTTCCTCTCTCGAACCACTCAATTGTTTGTGTTTTAAAGAGAGCCTAAGGTTCTTTTTTATCGTCAGCAGCATGGTAATCCGAGGCGGTTAATCAATTCGATGAATTTCAAATCAGACTTTATACTTTGTATATTAAAACTGTTTGGGGTTGGTCCTTGGTTTATATCCGAATATATTGATAGGAAAATCGAAAAGTTTCTTATTATATATTTATAAATATTAAAGAGTTTGTAAAATGTAAGAAGGCGTACTTATATCTAGTTATTTTATGTACAGTTAACAAACTTATTTTAGGGCGTGCTTTATAAATACAAATAGGTATACTAATTTGTAGTTCTCGAGTAGTATTAAGAAACTCTACATAGATGCTCGCTAGTAAAACAAAATTTTATTAAAGTAATATCTGCATAAATTACTAAAAATACATACCTACCTACCAATTGATATCATACATACATCATCACGCCTGTATTCCCCGAAGGGGTAGGCAGAGGTGTATTTTGGTCCCAATGTAATAGGGGGCGAGCCTATTGCCATTATACCGGGCACATTCCCCCTCAATACGAGGGAGATTTGGGCCATAGTCCACCACGCTGGCCCAGTGCGGGTTGGTGAACTTCACACGCCTTTCTATAGACGTTTCCTCACGATGTTTTCCTTCACCGTTCAGCAAGTGGTAATCATTGTTGGAAATGACATACGCACATGAAAATTATCTCAGAGGTGCGGGCCTGGGATTTGAACTTGCACCCCTTACGTTCAAGGCGGGCGTTCTTGCCCGCGAGGCTACCACTGCTAATTGATATCACTGTTATGTAAAATAGGTAAATATTAATTCCATAAATATTATAAAATTCTTTGCAACATTCAATGGACGAAGTCAAAACTTAACTCAATATTTATACCGCATTCACACACTTAATATTGATTGATAGCGCGTCCCTAGCACGCGAGTACACTAAAGGCCAGGCCACAAATACTTTCTATAATGTCATGCCAATCGGGAATCGAAGCCGGGACTTACCGCCAGTCATCGGCCAAGCATTTATCATATCGACATGGCTGCACCCTTACATTAATATGAGCTATTCATAATGTTTCATTAAGTGGTAATGCGTTTATGATATCAAGCTTTACAAGAGATTGGTATTGGTTATCTTTGATTAAATTATATACCAATATAGTAAGATTAAACCATTAGTTCAGTTGTATATAACACTTAAAAATACATTAAATAATACCAGAATTCAGTAAGGCACGTCTCACTTGCCTCTCAATCATATTTGAGTTATTTTTTTTTTAATTAAGAATTTATAAAAAGAAAAGCAGTGGTAGCCTCGTGGGCAAGAACGCCTTGAACGTTAGGGGTGCAAGTTCAAACCCCAGGCCCGCACCTCTGAGATAATTTTCATGTGCGAATGTCATTTTCAACAGTGATTACCACTTGCTGAACGGTGAAGGAAATCATCGTGAGGAAACCTGCACGCCTATAGAAAGGCGTGTGAAGTTCACCAACCCGCACTGGGCCAGCGTGGTGGACTATGGCCCAAATCTCCCTCGTATTGAAGGGGAATGTGCCCGGTATAATGGCAATAGGCTCGCCCCCTATTACATTGGGACCAAAACTCATCGGCGAAGTGTGGGCGCACTACAGTGCACCCCTACCTACCCCTTCGGGGAATACAGCGTGGTGATATATTTGATGTAAATTAAGAATTTTGTGATTTTGACCGATGTATTCATCATTTCTTTATAATTTCTAAACTCCGTATCATAATATGACAAGTAAGGTATCGTTGGAGGCGTAGCGATCGTCCGCTGGTTACAGATTATGACGCTAGATTATTTTATGCGAATTTTGGGTTGCAAATTACAGAGTTTCCAACAGAGGTAGACAAAGAAATGTGAAGGTACAAATTCCAACCCGTTGTTCGGGTACTTCCATGAAAATGTTGTATAAAGACACCTTCCGGTACAAGGAGACCCAATACCAATATGAAACTGAAATACGTGCGCGGCTACAATTTCAATTTGCCTGTTTTACGATCAGTGGCGTCTTGAATAGTCCCGATGCGAAATTACAAGTGCTTGCTGAAAGCAACAGCAAATGGACTATATACTTTATTTTTAATTTCAATACAGACAGAATGAAAACGTTATTATTTGCGCGTGCCCACATCTGGGGCAATTTGGTAGAGTAATCGAACCGACCGAACAGAACAAAAACATAAAGCATTTTACGAGCGCCCCTGTTGATTTATTTCTCATTCATAATTTGATGTTTCGGAACATCAGAGGATTTAATAACACCAGATAGACATCGCTTAAACCGATGTAAAACTGCTCGCGTCTTGTGTAACAATCGTAAAATACACATTAAGACGCATTAAGCGAACGGTGTTTTAGATCCGGAGAGCTCGCGTCTCACCCTTAATCTTCGGTTATTTTAAAACGCCGAGAGATTCACCAACTTTATTGGCCAAACTCATAACTGATTTTATTACTTTAAATCGTTATTACGCTAATATTGTTTTATTATTGCTGTTTTAGTGTTGCACCGTAGCCTAAATAAGTCTTGAGACGTTACTATCTTATCAGTTCGGTTCAGATGGAATTCTTCAACGGCAGATAAAGATTCATCGAGGTCGTAATCTATAGATATCATTCAGACGACTGATGGACGCTTGTTTGTTACACATACCTCTACGATGTCAACGCTCTCTTTAAACGTTAGTGAAAGCTCCACAACGTGGAACATGAGTGACGTTTCCTCAAACAAAAAATTCAACGCTTGTCACCAAATGTCAACATCTACTGCGTCCAGCAACATAAACACTTAATTAGCATCATAAAGTACCAAGACCGTGCAATCTCCCAACACTTATCAAACGTCCATAATAATTTGAGACGCGTTGTTATGGCGAGGTGCAAAAGTGGCTGACCTGACATCACGCCTGTGACCCTCGATGTGCTCGCGTCCCTCTCTCTCTCGATGCCCGCTCTCGCTCGCACATCACGCCCCCACTTTTCCTAATCATCTTAAAGTCACATGTTTTGGTAACGTCTTCAAATTAATGAACTCTAAATCTTTTGTGGTAAATACTATTTTGGAGTGTTGGGTGTGGCGGACGGCGAAGAGTCTTCGTCCATCACAGTCATCTATTGTATTGTCGTCTTCTCCGGCTTTATAAACAATCTCTTTTATTTTCACCAAAGAGTTTAATCGGCGCGCGCTCGTGGAATTCTTGTTCCTATTCTTGTCGGGTGGTCGTTTTAGGTAACGAGAGTACAAAGGTTGTTTTGAGGTTGCACGTCGTGTCAGCCGGGCGCCAACCAAGTGAACTTTCGTGTCATGATTGTTTGTTTTTTCATCTCGCCGTTATCGATATCGATTGACGTATTTAGCGATTGTGGGATTATCAATCGTTTGATCATCATCGCTGCCTATGTTATTGGATAGACACTTGCAGCAGGCAAGTTGACCAATCTAAGATATACCAAATATTCAAATCTTTAACATCATTTGCAAGCCCAAAAACTGCACTGATCATGGCTTTACAACTATTACGATTTTGTTAGAGAATGAATGAATGTCGTCGCTAGCATCATCATCATTCACATTCTGTTGAAAAATGTTCTTCTTCTATGACTGTTTTGGTATTAGCAGAAGATTAGTCTCGCGTGTCTTAACGATTCTATTTGCGCATGCTTTTATCATATCAAAATGCTCTATTTAAACAGTTTCAAATCCTCCTTTACTAAAATATTGCTTCACAAAGTAACCAACATATTATCTGAGCACTAATATGACATTGTTTTTACGAACGACCATTTGAGTTCTTATTCTTTCTTAACAAGTTTTTGCTAAAATTATAACATCATTAATTGCGTCATCGTGTCTCTAAAAGTAATTTTCTAAGGGTTTACAAAGCCTGATGCAGGAATGCGGTCATAATTTGTAATGAGCAAGGATCGTGAGATACGTCTCTACGCTTCGCCTCTCTAATAGCTTCGCCTCGTTACATGGTTCCCATGCTTTCTTTGCTCTACCTATCACTTGATTTTCTTGTTGCTTTTAAATTGGGTGTGATTTAAGTTACGTCGCTACTATGCAATAATAGTTCGCACTTAAGTACCGCGTATGTGCGGTCTCTAACAAGCTAAACGATACGTGATGTCTTAGATGTCAAATGTAATAAACACTGCAATCTGTGCGCTTTGAAAACTTACATCTTTTATTTGTAAATTATTGAACATGTTTTCTTGCTCATCTCAATAGCAAAAAGGATCGCTATTTGCTAGTAGTTATTGGTCATTATCGCATAAATTTTTTTTTGTAGGTATCATTGTGTAATTTAGACATTAATCTAATAATGAATCTTTGACATGGCAACAACAATATAGGAGTTATAAATTATTAGATTTGCTTTATTCTCAATAATAGTGTCTTCCCACGCACAAATATCTCCATCGAACATTCTAAAATTCGGAGACTTCTGCGTAAAAACCAGTAGCCATTAACGCTATCTTGGATCGGTGTCACACGTATAATAAAAATCCAATCAGCCATTGAATTGTTTCCACCAATCACGTTGATTCTCGGTATTTCCATTTGTGTAGCTATTAGTGTTGTATTGTGGGAGCGGTCAATTAGCTCTCAATCAGAGATCTGCGGCTTGGGACGATACACTTGCATCTTGTGAGCGAGCATTTTGAGATGTGTGTAGGTATTTTCTATGGGATTTTTTGTATTGCTGCCTAACATCTTTGCTGGGTATTACCTACACGTATCATAAGTTATATTGGTTAATTGTATTGTTTTTAACTTTGCATATTATTTTACCAAAAAAAAAATTTTTTTGAAATTCTAAAGTCAGCTTGAAAATTTCAAATTTTAGAAAAAGTCGTGATCAACTACTAGTGGTATCATTAATCACTTGTGAATATGGTTTTGTAAAAGTTTTAAAATTGATATCTGTTTGGGGTTATGTAGGTTAAACATATTTAATGTCCGCTTAATTTTCACGCTCGCGTCAAAAGAATCGCAACCAAATTAAAAGTTAATCACCAAATTGCTTGTCAAACCTCGCAGTCCGAGGTTACTCGCGTCTTCGGCCGCGGCCCGTAGCAATTTTAAACGTTGCACCGCCGTATTTAAACAGGCACGAAGGAGAAATTAAGTGCAATTAGAGGAGCGAGCCGGCGTGAGGGAATCCGGTGAAAAAGGTGCGGAATGCCCCCCCGACGCCCGACGTGTCGATCGGAACGCACCAGCACTTGCGCTTGCGCATCCCCACCTCGTTTGTACTCACGTCTATGTTTAGCCGATAGCTCATTTTCATTCTTTTTTCAAGTAAGACTCAATCAGATCTTGAGTCGTGGTAAGAATTCCTAAGTATTCCACGAAGACAGGAATTTATTCGTGCCTCTTTACTGACCATGCTCTCCTGGTACCCTGTGTGGTTTTTATTTGACGTTTTAAAGAAGATATACTTACATATATATTCTTAGCCACTATAATTTCCGTTGATATAGTTGTAACTAGGATTTGGAAGAATTCACAGTGTAAAGTGAGAAGTTCACAAGTTAGATTCTTAACTTGCTTCACACTGTATAAGTACTCTTTTCGTTGGACCAACATGTCTATAATTATTGTTGAAAACATGACTTCCACTATATTTTTTGAATAACCTTCTGAACAATAGTTGTGTTCGTTAAAATTATTCGTAGCTGACTACAGAAGAAAATTATTAAAAGTTTTTTTTCTCATTACAGGTAAGTAGTCACACCTTCTCCACTTCAAAGAAAACTAAGCATATAGCAGTAAGTTAACCATTTACCGAATAGTATCTGGCATCCAATCACACTAATTCACACGGAGCGCGTACACACGGCCGCGCGATGAGATGCGCAGACGCATCCCGCAACATTATTGCGGGGGCTCAATCAGCGCGGCCATTAGGTGCCGAAGATCGCGCGCATTGTTCTGTATATGCTAGGGATGTGCAATATGGTATTTTATAAATGTCATATCGATATCGAGTATCAATATCAATTATTCGATTCTGTAACGATATCAAAACAGCTAATTATTATGATTTTATGAAATGTACCTACATACATGTTTATCACATGAACATATTCGATAATTAAAATAAGAACAATTAACAACTTTAGACAGAGTATTTACTTTAATTTATTGCTGCTCTGAACATGCCATCAATTGGAGTTACAATAACGTTTCTTAAGAAGGCACATAGTAGGTAAGTACCTATCGTATTCGATATCGTATTTTCGGTATTGGAACTATATTAGGACCCATCACTAGAATGTGCGCGTGAGTTAGTGCCTGTTGCCGGTATAACTGTTAATTATACAGCGCATATTCTGCGGTCTTCCGAGCGTACTTTGTCCGCCGTTATTTATGAACGTGGCGGTTGTCCATTGGGCTTCGATAGACGTGTCCAAATTAAAATGTACATATACTGCATAATATCAGTATCGTAATAAATAAGCAGTTTGTTTTAAGGCCAACGATCGATATAGTAAGCTAGAATATTAATAGCGTCTGATTATTAAAAAAAAGAAATACCGAATGACATAGTACGATAAAACACTCAAGTTATCATTTTTAAAGATCCAAATATGACTAGCTCCTAGACTATTTCTAAATAAAATAGATACACAGATAAATACCTAGAGTAATTAGTAATCATTATAGGTACGTTCCACTGCTGAAAAAAAACGTAGTGCTGAGAAGGAGTATATTTCGACGGCGACGTAAAAACCATAGCAATGGAGTCGCGCACCGCAGATTGTCATTATTTGGGGTATAATTCCAAAAGGGCGCGCGTCAGACGATGAAAAACCACACAGGACTTTTACGGCGACAGCGCGGATTGTTTATGGATGCACTGCCAGTCGGCCATCGCCCGATTAACATTCGAACCCACAATTAGTTTTGACTCTTCCCATCATCATCTTTCAGATATTTAAATCAAATCTTACTATGTTCAACTTCTTACTTCAATTGACATTAAATCGAGAAATATCGAGAATTATTTAAAACCTACCAAATTTAAAACTACTTCTTCACTTTATACGATTACACGCTCTACAATCGTAGCACATGAAACTATTTTACATAAATCAGTGATTACTTTCAATAATATCAGACAATGCGAACAAAATGCCGATAGAGTCGATGCGACCTATCACGACCGATTCTTGCAATTAAGTAGGCCTTAGAGTGGACATAAAACAAACCACTCGCCCCCAACAATGGATCGGCCGCATAAAAACTCTTACGACATAAAATATTAATAGAAATGCACGTGTGTTCATTGTCAATAAATTACCCAAGTGACAGAGCAATAAAAAAGTGTATTTCTTGCGGAGTGAATGGGAGGCTGCGAGGAGGCTCCGATGTGAGGTAGCCAATAAAAGTGGCCGGCGTTCGGTCGTAAAGTTCCGTCGTAGACTGCGTGGCGAGTCCGGCCCGGGTGCAAGGCCAGCCGCACCACACCGCACCGTACACACCTCACGTACGCGCAATACACTACCGTCCATCCGCTTATCAAAAAACAAGGGTGCCCCGTTACAACGAATCGTCTCGAATCATCGAAACCGATTTAAAATTCAAATACGAATCGAATAGAGTGTTTGTTTAATTCATTTCCCACAGATGATTCCCGACGCCGAACTAGAAACGACGGCATAAACGTGCACGCTAATGCGCTCCTTACCGCAATACGATGACGCATGAAAGTTGCATGAGCCAATGGAACGCTTCGAGATCTTTTTTTCCTCAAGTGCAAAGAAAGGTCAGGGGACTTAAATTAAATTAGATTACATAAATAATTTATAGAACACGACATCGGATGGACGGCTTGACGTACGGCGCGGAGATATGATCGGTGACCCGCTGATTCAACCTCACCTCCTAATCTCCACGATTCCATCTCCTAATACCTCGTCTTGTTTCGTTATCGAACAAAAAACATGTAATGCTTTTAATTAGATTAAATTGATTTATTTTATATAGATCGGCCCGCGAGATAGAGATGAATAGTGAAGGTAATTAAGCTCGGCAAATAATGAACGATCGGGATTCGATATTTCATTGTTATTCTACTTACCTACATACTATGAGAACCGCACGTTATAAACAACATCTACCTTAATCAGACAGTGAGAAAAATGTTCCTACAACGACGACGGCTTGGTGGTATGAGCGTAGGCGGCTAGATTCACCGAACCAGGTGGTAGCGGGTTCGATTCCCACACGCGGCAAATAATATGGATGTTATTATTTATTTATGTATAGTTAATTAAAACGGCAGAACCAATTACATTAATTAACATATAATCTAAAATCTAAACAATAACAACAATAAATAAATATTATAATTGAATTAAGGACACTCGTGTATACTTCTTCTCACAATACTCCAAACATAATTAATTAAGTTCCATCCATCCGCAAAGACATCACATTCAGGATTAGCCGTTGCTGGAATTGTATATGATTGCCCTCGTCTGGGTATAACTGGGATCGCCCCCATTCCATTGTACGGTACCCAAAAGTACAAGCTTTGCGTAGTTTGGGATCCTACGGTGAGTATGTGTTGTTATTAAGCAAAGTAGGTTGACAGGAAAAATATTTAATCAAACTCAAACATTAACCTATCAAATTAAAGCATTAAGATTGCTTATTTAAACATTTTAATTGGTTTGCATATTATACCTGCTCGGAGCTTGAATTCTACGAATTAATTTCTATCTAGTGGTTTAGATGTTAATTAATGAAACCGTAAAAATCAATCGCTCCGATCTGATTACTTGCTACCTGTATTGGACATACATACATGGTGTATCAGAAGTACGAATAATATTTTAAGTATAGCTAAGAAGCAGAGGTAGCCGAGCGGTCGACCGCACGCTTTGCAATCAAAGTGCGCTGGTTCAAACCCCGGCTCGCACCTCTGGGTTTCATGTGCGAATCTCATTTTCATCCGAGATTATCACTTGCTAAGAAACGGTGAAGGAAAACATCGTGAGGAAACCTTGTGAAAGGCGTGTGAAGTTCACCAACCCGCACTGGGCCAGCGTGGTGGACTATGGCCTCAATCCCCCTCGCATTGAAGGGAGGCCCGTGGGACGTTAAAAAGGGCTGTAGTAGTAGTAATATTTAGTTACTCAGTGAAGGCAGACTTTGCCTGATTATCATAATTTGCGAGTTACAGTCCTTTGAGTATTGGTCACAAGTCGCCTTAAGGCACACGGTGGAAACTACATTCTACGGGGAACGATTATATTCGTTCGAGTATAATAGCTTAAAAATAACAAACAACGACTCAAAATAGAACAAGATTTTTAACTTGGCGGCATTAAAAATATACCAAACAAAATTTCGAATTATTTTTAAATATTATTGTATACCCGATACTTATGCGAACGTTAAAGTATTATTTCGGACTTCTGATACACCTTGTACACCTCCCGAACTCATTCTCCATGTAATGTGTCCTTTGTGAACGAAGCCGGCAAAAACTCAAAGATTAAAATTGGTCCAGCCCACATAAGCTATAATTAACAACAATTCGTTAAACAAACCGTAACTAGCCGTTCGTATCTTTGTAGTTGCCGACAGAGCTGTTTGAACATTATCCGCAACTTCTAAAATCTACCAAATCGAAATCTACCACCATATTGATTTTGGTCTATTCTTGCAATAAATAGGTATATAATTAGATAAAATATACAATTATGATAATTAATAACGGCCCTGTTATGTTTTGTAAAAGAAAAAAAAAATCGCTTTCTTTTTTAATAAAATCTCAAAAGTGAATTGTTTTCTAACTGAGCTTTGATTTTATCTACGTTTGTCTGACTAGTCTAATATAGTATGTAGGTACAATATATTAACTTAATATTAAGATATTAGTAGTCTTGTAGCTTGAATTACTCTAGACATGTTATGAAAAAGATAAAATAAACTTTACGAGCTGCTCTGTCTGGACTAAAACGTTGATGTGTGTGGAGATGAAGACCCAGTGCGCAACAGTAACATCAGTTATTAATGTAAATAAACACACCCTCAGATTTATTATATTAATATCAAAGGTTAAAACATACCGACCGATATACCGTAACATACCGAGTATGTTTATAATCTATGTTAAAAAGTATATGTAGCTTCTGTAATGAGTACCTACAAATTAATAATTAAGCAATGGCACCCTACTATCAATGCGTTCACGTTCAGAAGACCTAAAAAAGACCATAAAATAATAACTACTACTACAGCCCTTTTAATGTCCCACTGCTGGGCACGGGCCTCCCCTCAATGCGAGGGGGATTTAGGCCATAATCCACCACGCTGGCCCAGTGCATTATTTCAAATTTCGCAAAGCAAAACTAGTCTGCGACAACATAACTCTATATCCTGAATTTATTGTTTTAATACGTTTACCTTCAGTGGAATTGCAAAATACTTATGTTGTTAGCTTTTAAAAATTGCTTTTTTAAATGGTTAGTAGAGGTATTGGATTTAATTAGACAAAATTCTACCTGTGACGACGTCCGCTCATTATTCGGTGAGTCAATATCGTTATATTATAAAGTTTAGCCTATATGTTATTCTGATGTAAGTATAAATAATACTGTAAAGTTTCATCAAAATCCGTTTAGCAGTTTTTGCGTAAAAGAGTAACAAACATTCGTCCATTCTCACTTTTACAATATTAGTAGGATTAGTGGTATTTAAAACTTAAAAATAGCTTATTAAATTGGCCCTTATATGGTCAAATGTTAATAAGCTTAACAACCGAGGGATATGAAAATATTCGAGTTTTTTGCTAATTAGCACGCATACTTTACCCAACTGAGCTCATAATGAGGTCCTTTTTAAGTATATTTGGATGCATCTGAAGCTAAGAACTAGTCTTCTAGAAATAGTGTATTACCGTAATATTCTTGTATTTTGTTTTCAAAGACTTCGGATGTTTACTTTTTGTTTTTTCAATATACGTTATTTATTGCTATTGCACATTTAAAAAGGCCTTACAAAGACTGTAATTATACGATGGTTACATAAATACCTATTATATTTTTTTCTCAGCTAAGTAACATATTTTGAATTTAATTAGTAAAGTTATATTTAAGCAATTTCATGTTCCTCCGACCAAAAATGTTTTATTACTCTAAGGAAACCTGTAATTGGCTAATGTTAAGTTTAATTTCTCCCTTGTATCTTTGTAAGTGTAGTTGCTGTTGGTTTTCGAATAAATAAATAAATAAAGTAACTAACTCAATTGAAAATCTCAGCTAATGATTAACTGTCCGAATTAAAAAATATAGCTAATACTAATGGAATTCTATGACGGCTGCTAAAATTCATCAATATCCCCAAATGATTCCACAGAATAGCTCCGAATAGTGCACTCAAATGATGCCGATACAAAAAAATCGAACCACCCAGCTTTTATTGACAGAAATTCTCATGTATTTGACGAAACAATACGACACGTCCGTCCAACCCTCGATCGTGATCCATAAAGCGCGAACTTAGCTAATGAAACAAAAAAAAATAAGTACACCTGTACAACTTACACGTGCAGATGAAATTCCAAAAATAACAAATTAAACGATTCTATTCCGTTGTCCATAAGGTTGAAGTTATTTGGAGAGGGTGATGTGCGATTGTATTTGAATATTGGTATTTATATCTACCTGCGCGCGCGCTTCTCAGCTTATTGTCTAGGCTGAATGCAAACTGCACAGCCGGCGTACACGTCAATACAGGGTTGTCGAACAATATGCATTTTTAATTGTTGACCTAAACCTTTTTGTAAAGCACCTACTTACTTGTAGAATCTCGAAATGTTTTTAGCACACAAATTAAAGAATTTATAAACGTAGGCACCCGATTTAAAAAAAGGTTTTTTTAAACAAATTATAGTAGGTGATACATAAACATTATAATACATCCTCGACTATATGTTAACACTTTGAAATAGGTAGTATCTGCTCAATTTGTTTCGTTGCTTTCGTCGCATCACCCCTGCTTAAGTTCATACACCTTTAACAATAGATGTAATAATTATTATTTTTCATCTGCTACGTTTTTGTCACAGTTATCAATCAACGCAAGGGCCGGACTGTTGTCTCGCTTACACCTATCGCCGTCTCCGTCTATCCGTCTTTTTCCATCACCATCCAATGTAATTATATGAACACCTGGGCGCAAAAGAATGTCGCACAAAGAGATGGGTAATGACGATCCGAAACATAGATCGGGTATATTTTGTTACCAAGAAAGCCTTTTGCTTCATTAATTATGAAACACAATACTCTTTACAATATTCGTTAAAATTATTTTCGTTGAATGCTGTCATATTATTTGATAAATCGCCGACCGGCTGGGCCCACTGTTTAATAAAAACTCACTACCGGGAATTGACTTCTGAGGGCCATAACATTAGTATAATATCCCGAATTATTGACATAGTATTTTGTTAGTAACTCATGTTGAAGACGAGAAATAACAGTTCGAGCGAATTGACGTACCTAAGTAGTTTTAAAAATGTATTCTGTACTAATATAAATAAGGATTAAATATACCTATGGGACAAAAGCCTCGCAATCACGCATCAAAATTCGTTAGCACCATACGCCTAAAGGGGCAATAAAACGCGCGCTATCAATTCTTTACCAAAACCAAAAACCGGCCAAGTGCGAGTTGGACTCGCGCACGAAGGGTTCCGTACCATTATCTATAAAAACGGCAAAAAAATCACGATTGTTGTATGGGAGCCCCCTTAAATATTTATTTTATTCAGATTTTTAGTATTTGTTGTTATAGCGGCAATAGAAATACATCATCTGTGAAAATTTCAATTCTCTAACTATTACGGTTTATGAGATACAGCCTGGAGACAGACGGACGGACGGACGGATGGACGGACGGACGGACGGACGGACGGACGGACCGGACGGATGGACAGCGAAGTCTTAGTAATAGGGTTCCCGTTTTACCCTTTGGGTACGGAACCCTAAAAAGAACTGTTTAAGTTATTACAGAAGCAATACATTTTTCAACAAAATGAAATTTTGACGCGCGGTCGCATATCTTTTGCGATAGAAATTCTATCTTTATCTATATTGATACAGAGTTCAATTTAAATAAAGAAGTGGTGTTAGTTCTATCGGTTCAGTGGTAACAGAGCGTAAATGTACAAGCAGATGTAAAGACGGCGACTTGCGCCCGGACACGTCGTTAATGAAGAAATATTGCGAGATGTTGATAAGTCGCGCGATAAGTGCGCACCGCCTCGAGCAGAGCCGGGTCCTTATATTAATTACATGCCCGCTATAAACCCTGCTCTAGTTCACATTAACTACTGCACTATCTGATGGCGGCTGGGCGGCCGTATAAGGAACGAGCAATTTCCGAAATTAAAACACCTAATGCCCGTTTTTACTAAGGACAAGCTAAGCGACGCCTTAGTTAAAAAATCAGTTTCACCATTAGATTTTCAATAGGCAACTCTTATTGATAGTTAATCTTTATGAAATTGTCTACTTATGTTGTAGACGTTTCATTATCGTCTTCTTTTTCTTTTGAAATGATTAAATTTAATGGAATAGGTAAGATCAGAAATTGCTGCATTTGATTTGGAGCAGGTACTCCCAATGTAAAGTAATTAATTATTTAGGTTATAGTTAAATAGTGCATGATGAAGGTGATAAAGATGGCAAATAGATTTTCAATATCGCGATGTTTGGCAAAGCGGACGAGTGTCAAATGTAGGTACAAATAAATCAGTTCTCTAAGCTTTCACATTGGCGAATCGGTATCGTAACTTAAGGCAGCCCCCTAGGATTCTTCATTGGCAACTAGTTAATAATTAGGCATCACATTAAGGCGTCTCCTAGTATCTTCCAAAACGGGCATAAGTCTGATAATGAAAGCGGTCAACATCACTTTCAAGACGATGAATAAATTTACAAACATCGCGTTAGAGATATTCTATCATCAAATTTCAACTCCATTAAAATTATACCTACATATTTACTTTAGTTGAATATTCCATCTTACTCCTTGCTAATAAAGCGTGTTTCTGAATAAACAGCGATGCGATGAAATTTCGGCGTATTAAATTGAAACTATATCGACGGTCAGCAAATCCTGAACGTGTTTGTTTAGGGCGAGGCCACCCTAAAATATTTATTTTATCTCGGTTTGCCGAAGTCGCGTCAATAGTTTGTTCTCGTTTTTACCCGGCTTTAAGAGATAGGATCGATATTCGGTTATAATTTATATGACCGCTCATTGCCTGTTGTTTACTCGTCCATCGGAGATATGTAGAACTAACATCTTCTGAACAAACGTTATCTTACTCAAACATCTTCGCGGAGTTCGGTCATTTCCGAGGAAGTATTGATTTTTAAATCTATGAACTAATCCTCGCATCCTGTTTGATTTGTCTTAGCGCCCTGCATCCACTGGGGCAAGCGTACAACTTGAAGTTTTTCGAAAATATGCTCTGTGTTAAAGTACTTAAAGATAGGATTTCTATGGTAAAAGCCAACGCTACCACGTGTGCACCATACCATTGAAAAATGTGCATTTTCCATTCGTTTATACAGTTCGTTTCAGTATTGGCATAAAATTGGTCGCGCGTGTTCTGACGCAGCTGTGTGTGCAGTGCTTTAATCAGTGTCAAAATGTCCTATATATACATCGCTTCGTTAAAAGTAAACACAAGAGAAATCACGTATCTATACCAACGTTATGGTACCACATTATCTAAGAAAACTTCAAACTTTCAATAAATACCTTCATCCCTACTCTGCCTAGGATTATCAACAGCTAACAAAGCAAACTTTGTTTAAACACAATATTGTTCGTGTTAGATTAAAACGCCAGCATTACTTACCGATACGTTTTCGCGGAAGTATAAAATCTATCATTTATATACACAAAGAAGAACGTGTCGTGTTGCTTATAAAATTGAGTTCAAATTTGAAAACTTGACAATTGGGCGTCATTGTTGGCAAATTGTGTGCTACCTGAACTCATACGCATTGTCTACATTCAATTGTGGCTCTAGTCCCGTATCTCTGGGGACATAATCCCCTGACAAACGGCACCTTTTATTTTAAAGCCGTGACGTAAAGCGCTTTTTGTTTTTCTGATTATTGTACATTTTTTCATTAAAATCAGTAAACAAAACGACCATTGTGCACTCTCCATGACCTGAAGTGCATCTTTTCTTAACTTTATGGCTGCTGTAAATTATTTTCGAAGTAGGAAAAAGGTTTTTTTACAATATTTTTTTTCAAAAATCAACTAACAATATATTTAGTTGAACGGCACGAGCCATTCGCGCGTTGACCTTTGGTTATTTCTCTCATGTTTTATCAAATTTCAAAAGAATGCCACTATTGTGCCCGCACCTTTTTATTTCAATAAATCATCTTAATAAGTTTCATGGTAATGCCTAATAGTATCTAGACATTGCAAAACCATATATCTTACTAAATAAATTATACCTAAATAACTTACCTCCACATAATCTTACTAATAGACATAATAATTTGTAGTATACATACAGCTATTACATAGGTAAAGGAAAAAAACTCATAAAATTTATTCGTTTATTCAGTTTTTGCAATATTTTTTGCGATCTATTAATTTATCCCACTCATCAAGGTTCGGCTATTGTCATTGGCATCGAGTTCACACATCGCTGCGTCTGCGCATCGAACAGCTGCCGATTTGAACAAACACCGAACACAGATAACCCTCTGTTTGGAGTAGGTCTTCACTTTTCGCAACACACTTATCTTGATTGCTTCCTTTAGTGAATAGAATTTCTGAAAATAATCCTTAAAAAAAATCTTTACCAGTCTTAGAGGCTGGCAGAAATTTGTAAAAACTTATTGTAGACGTTTTGTTATAATAATGTAGACCAAGCTAGGAAATCGTTTATAGAAAATAGACCTAAATCCTCGTTTTCACGTTTAAGTCTTAACAAGGAGACGCCTATAAATGAAGCAGTTTCCAGTTGCAGCGTATTAATATTTAGGGATCGCTTTAAGGTGTCTCCTAATATATGTGAAAACAGACTTTAGAATCGTAACCTATAACAGATAAAATATTATGTTGCATTAACATACATATCTTCTAAATCATGAGTTATAAACTCGGCAATTGGTGAACGACTCGGAGTGACAAAATCGATTTAGTCACTGCGAGTGTTTACTCACTTCTGTCGATTATACGAAGAGACAAAATAACGCACATCTCACACTTTGTCTTGTCGCTACGGGTCGTGTTATCAATTAGCACAAGATAAAGTCAGCACGGATGACATGGTATGCTTTATTTGATAAAGCAGCGGGTACTCACAGGGTGTAAATGTAGAATTTCTGTAAAGTGTAAATGTACAGATGTAGAGTCTGAAGTGTAAATTATTTCTGAAAATCAGAATGAAAATCACACCTCGAGCCAGTTACCTGTATAAAAATCATCAAACCTTGAACTGTCACGCCCGTTCGAGCATCGTTTCGTAAATAATTAATGGCGAAAACTTACGTACCAATATTTTTTATAAGCAAAAAAAATATTGGTATCGTCCATTGATACAAACCATTGTCCATGCCACCCCACATTGCCCCACCTGTAGTGAATGGCCGGAGCGTTACAATGAAAAATGTATTTTTTTTCCTCCAAGCTCCTTTTGTCGGTGGCAACACTATATTTCACGTGGAACAATTATCATTGTCTTTGGCACCTCGCAGGACTGTGGTTGCTTAGATCGCGGATTTCTTTGTTCGTCTCCAGATTATATAGATCCTGACTTTGTTTGACGCATTGTTACAACACGAACCACGAGTCTACGAAACGTCAATTTCTGTTTCAACGTTTGCGTCGAGAGCAATTTATGAATGCAATAAAAATAATTGATTGGCACTGTGTGCCCACATTAAGAACATTGATTTATACAGGATGTATCCGAAGTCCGAAATAATATTACATATTCGGTAGCCGTCGATGCTTAGAGACGGCAGACTGTAACTAACTTTCATGTTTGTTGAGAAACAGACTTCTGAATTGTCACTGGTATCATATTGGCCCTTAGACCACATACGTAACACTGTCAAACAGTGTAAAACTAGATTTTCGAGAGACCGGTACTAATATTAACAAAACAGAACCTTGCAATCGTTCATATAATCCAAAATAGAAGATATTTTCACTTGTGGTGCGAAAAAAGTTCAAATTTATATCTACAATCTATACTTATGCCTACTTATACTTATTACTTATATATATATTATAAAGAGGAATGGTATTTTTGTATGTAACGAATAAACTTAAAAACTACTGGACCGAATTCAAAAATTCCGTTGCCGTTAGAAAGCTACTTTTTCACTGAGTAACATAGTACCATATATATAAGTATTATTTCGGACTTCTAATACACCCTTTATATGTAATTATTGGAAACATTATATCGGGAAAGGAAACTCGGATTTAGAATCGATTTAATTTAAACTACAATTTACGATCAGCAATAAATTTTTCTGTCGCATCAGCTCCGCGCGCCATTGTCGCCATTTTTTTAAGGCCATTAAAAAATCCTATCAATGACTTCCATTCGAATGCCGAAAATCGGTTGCATTAGAAGCCGCCTTTGCCGGTATCCTCGTCTCTTTCTGACACGCAGTTTCGAGCTGAACTAAACAGAAACAGAATTAGCTTGACGCGTTCGTTAACTAAAAAATATTAGCATGCGTAACAAATTTCAATAAATAAGCAAATAAATTGCTATTCGATAAATGCGCATTGTTAGAGTTTAATGTTGATATATATGAATATTCATGTACGTATTTATTTTTAATGGCGCGGTATTCGGTATTTATTGGATGGAACATTAATTTTATATATTAAAAATGGTTATGTATTGAAAGCCGTGACGTTAACGGGTGGACGCACGTGCACCTCGTTATTGAAAACATTTCTAAATAATAATATTTGCTACTGAAAGTATAAATCTACTGAAATTAAATTGAAATGTGTATTTGAAATGTCAGAATAACAGCATTTTACTTCATGCATATGAAAGTCTATACGCTAATTATAACGAAAACGCGATTATTTAAATTGTTGTCTGCCTGTATTTCTGTTTGCTTGCTTTAAGTAAACTCCCACATGGCTGGACTAATTTTGACGGGACTTCCATTGGTAGATAGCTGATAAGGAGTAACTTAGGCTACTTAAATATATTTTTTACGAAGTGCTGTTTGTGACCAAGTATTACCCGCAAAGGAGACTAGATCGTCTTGCCATCGTCGTTTTGGTCTTCCACGGTTGGCCTATTTATGTTACCAATTGAAATTGTGTTCAAGATTTGTTACTAAATTTCACCGCAAACGTCTTTTGTTTTTTTATAACAAATTTTAATAAACCTTAAAGTAAATCAAGTTCGCGGGGTTTCTGTGCAGTTTGAACATTGTAATCTTAATGGAATCGTAGTTACCAAGGACTGAATAACAAATTCTTATCAGCGCACATCTTGTTGGAATGCACGTGAGCGAAGGTTACGAAGGTTTCAATTTCACAATTTCCCGAAGAATTTATAACTCAAAACAATTTTCCATCACACAATGTCAACCACCTTTTAAATGCAGCTAATACTCGCAATATATATATTTATGACCTTATACCTACATGGATCTAAAAAAGGGAAGACTCCGCGCTGTTCAGACGAAAGTGAAGTTATCTATCAATCTATGTGTACATTAATTTAGACATATGTATGCGCTAGATAGACGTATTTACGCACAAGCAAATCCACGTCGTAATATGGGTACTTCACATTTTGTTTGGCGAGATTCTGTCCAATTTTTTGTACGTTCATGACCTTACGGCAGAGTTTGACAACTGCATCGTGAAGTTGTCACGTATCAGAAAGTTCGGATGCACCGTGTCATGACTAAAAGCTATTCGCCGCTAAACAAACAAGCTTTTTAAATGCTACCTAACTTGTCTTTTTTATATCGCCATTTGAATACTGCCATCGTTTTCAGTAAGGTTCGTGACACGACGCGGCACCGGGATCACGTGAGAGTTATTTATAAAAGAAAAGACGTGTATCGTCGATATAGCGTTATTTCCAATTTAATGATTGCTAATATCAAATCGGGGACGCCGCACGTCAGGCCCCGCTGCCGTTTATTATCGGTCTCTACCCCAGAAACTGCCTGATGGCATACCTAACCGATCGTTCTATAATTCAAAAAAGTTTGTTTAATAGTAGCTATACATCATCACGCCTGTATTCCCCGAAGTAATAGGCAGAGGTGCACTCACACTTCGTCGGTGTATTTTGGTCCCAATTTGGAGGCGAGCCTATTGCCATTATACCGGACACATTACCTTCAATTTAAGGGAGATTCGGACGATAGTCCACCACCCTGGCCCAGTGCGAGTTGGTGAACTTCAGATGCCTATAGACGTGCCGGTTTCCTCACGATGTTTTCCTTTACCGAATTGCTAATCGTTATTGCAATTTTCATTTGGACATGAAAATCTCAGAAGTGGGAACGCGGAATTTGAACTTACAACCCTTGCAATGCAATATGTTTAAGGCAGGTGGTTCTACCAACAAGTCTATCACTAGGTCGATAACTAACTATAAGCATACTTATTTACCAACTCAACTTTCCATCATCTAGCGTGCTAATTTCACAAGATGCTACCAAAAATAAATACTAAAAACAAAAACAATAAAACACCCCTCAACCATAAACAAGAGCCCACCGAAATGTTTAACCACAAACTCCAAATAAAGCCGTATCGCGCGCTATAAACAACCTAGCAAGAAAAAAACTGTCGAAAAAACTTCATCAACAAACGTTGCGAAAAAAATCCCCGCGATCACATGCAAATGTCGCGGCGACCGCGCTCATTACCGCACCATAAAACCATAACAACAGTCATTACACAGCGCAATTAAAAAAAAACTTCGTCAACACAAACACTGTGCGCAAGTGTGACGAAAACCGCTTACAGTGCGCCCACATAGTTTGTTTTTTGATGCAGACAAAAAAAACTTGAATCGAGGGCGCCACCGTCTTATGCAAAAAAGTCTTTACATATTCACCCCTCGCGAATTTTACTCTAATGAATGCTACTCGACGTTTTTTTTTTTTTCATTTCATTCGCGCACAGTTGTTTTGACGGACGGCAATCTAGCCACTAATTGCTTTTTCCTCCTCGGGGTGAGCGTTTCAACTCGCGAAATTACGTTTTATTAATTGAATAATATTAATGATACTTCCTCCCACCGATCAATCTTTAATGACGTTTTTATGTGGGAGTTTCGAGACTCTCTTTTCCTTAGAGCGATCTCGATTTTGTTTTTTTTATCGATGGATATTAATTACGTATCTAATGGCTCCCGTGATACACTTCCATTAATAATACGACATCGTCCCGCTCTGTGGAGATTTAATAAGCGCGCATCTTGCACGAGATTAATAGTGCATCTGTGGCCGGCGTAACTAACTAGCTGTGCCCGCGACTTCGCCCGCGTGGAGATTATCCGCAAAAATGGGTATAATGTTATTCCCGCGGAAAACCTTTTGCCTTGGAATCATCAGCTATCTGCCCGTGAAAGTCCCGTCAAAATTATTTCAGCCGTTTCGAAGTTTACCTTAAACAAACAGACAGACAAAAATGTTATAAATTGCTATTTCGTTATGTTTATCGTATATACTTTCGTATGCAAAAACATGTTATTTTGATATCACAAACAGACACTTCAATGTTATTTATTTGTATAGAATTTCACAACATGACGAAGACTAACATTTCTATCATTTCGGAAGAGTTGATACGACCCCTTAATTTATTTTAAAACTAGAATTTCGCTTATTATAAAAGCAGACAGGCGAAACAAAAATATCTCATTATAATGCAGTGCTTCATCTGAGTGAATTTAATCCGAAAATTCGCGACAGCAGCTGCGGCGGGACAGTGACGTCGAAAGTTTATCTAGCCGGCTAAATAAACGTTCCGTTTCATATCTGTACGCGTAAACGCAGCACATTGTTCTCGGTAGTTATTATTACTGCTATTTTATTTTATTATGATAGCGATTTTTTTCGCTATGGATTCGCTCGTTGGCATAATTTCTTTTGTTCCGCGCGCTGATATTGTTTCTTTTTTTTTTGTTCTGTGTGTGTGTTTTTTTATTGTGTCGCGGTGTCGGCATCGGTGCGCGCGCGTGATTTATTCCCCCCTTTCGAGTAAAACAACACCCGTGCGATATACGATTAGTTGGGAAACGTAATATCTAATTGTTATGAGCGAGCACGTACGGACATAACTCGCATGCTTCCTCCCACCGATGTGGTTTATGGAATTGGATCCTCATATTTCGGCAGTCTCCCGGCGGCCGTAGTTTTTCTACGTCTTAGACACAAGACGCAACACTTTCTCGCGTAACGTGATATCTTTATCGTTTCGACATTCGATAATCAAATTCAAAAAATCTTAAGAAAAAAAAGCGCGAGCCACCCACAGCTGGCAACACAAACAGTGGGTAGGTGAGTGCTTTTTATGCAACCCCGCTTCCCCTGGGACGGTGGCTAATGTTGGTAATTCTGAATTCAATCATCTCAAACAAAGAACGTCTCTCGCGTAGCTAAATGGCGTTTTTTAATCGGATATTATAATTAATGTTCCTTTTGTCGCGTGCTGACGTGCCCTCGCGCGAACAATGGGATTTCTAATAGAAAGAGATATTTTTTTTTTTTTTCTTAGAAATGGGAGGCTACCTGACGATAAAACACAGGCGACAGACGATGCCCGAGCCGAATTAAATTAGAATAATAATCGAAGACCCTCTTTGTTTGGCCTTAAACTTTAGATTTTGATATGAAATTAAAGCTACGATTGTTATTCAAGATCGGCTGCACGTCGCGGCGCTTGCGTGGCGGCATACATTACAATCATACGATTTTAAAATTATTTCAGATTCCCAAACGTTAAGATATACGTCGTTGAATCTGCGAATGACTCAACCAAAATACTCTGGTGACCCCCAAATGGCGCATCTAAATGAATATCGCGAAACTGGAATCGACGTAAATTTTTTATCAAGCTCAACCCTCCAGCGCCCGTCCAAACCCTTCCCTAACCCGTACAGAAAAAACACTAATAGTTAAAATGTGTATAGTACAGTTTTTTTTGCTTGTGGGTATAAGGAGCTATAAAAAAGTGCATTATATCACGGTGCCCTCCCTTCATTATGTGTCGCGAGGGTCGATGTGAGTGTGTGTGTGCTCTCGCGTCGTGAATACATTTTTATGTTTGCGACACGTTCAAATAATATTCTTAAAAAAAAACAATTTATTCACGCGTTCTTATAAGAACCTCGCCTAGTTTATGATGTGACAATTGGTAAACGTTAGTTCTTATTAGACTACGTAAAATATATTTACGGTGGATTTAATACTCAATGAAACCTTTCGTAAGACATGGGTATCACGAAAAATGTTTTTACATATAGCTGAGTGGTTAGTTGGGCCGTTCTCATAACTGAGAGATTCCGGATAGTGCTGATTATTTAAACTAACTAGTCAAAAGTAGCGCGTAATTTTTTTTGTCAAATCTAAAACGAACCGTATTGACGATCAATGAAATGATATTGACAGCGGGAACGAATTATAACATTGGTCTTACCACATAAATTCAATCTTTATTTATATTGACACGTACAATCCGTTTTTTAATTGACAAACGTTTTTGAGCGCTCCATTGTGCCCGGGGCTTAATCCACTAGTAACTAACCTTTTAAACAAACTTAAAGTCCGATAGAATTTAGTTCGTATGCAAAAACAATTGCATGATCCAAGTGTGACAAGACAAAGTATGAAAAATGTGACAAAATCGTCTTACGGTAACGACACAGCAGATGAACACGAGAGTATCAAGAACAACAACACCCAAAGGGAAACAAGTAGCGTCGGCAACACCCCACCGTATCGAATTCGTAACAAAATTAACGGGGATAAAACATGGCGGACTGTACTTTTTTTTCATCCCATCGACAATTAAACGTGCATGGCCAGACTTATAAATTATTCTTTGTGTCTCTGATATTGATTCATGTACGTTTTTTGGGAAGCCATAAAAATAACTGTCTCTCGATAGTTGGAAACATAAATCGTAATGAACGATGACTAGTGTTTGGTTAAATCTGACGATTATCATTATATCGGACCCGCTTGCCATACACAAATTTTATATAGGTGCGTTTATATGGGGCGTGCGCGTTCGAGACCTTTTTGATTAGGTTTTTTTTTATGTCATTTAAGACATTGATATGGATTCTGTAGTTGTAGCATCTGTGCCAAGACTAGAATTATGTCACAGAATATTGATGATATCCCTATCTCTCGTATGAAATAAGACAGAGAGCGACCGAACCAATCCGTGACAGAGGTCTTGTCTTGATATGCGTGTTAACACCACTGTTATATACAAGTTACAACTAAACTATATTTGAGAGCAATAAAAATGTCGTCTTGCTTACATATTTTAGTCGTTAGAAGGATAGTAATACGTTTAGTTTGGTAACAACAGCTGCAACAAATTACGATAAGAATTCACTAAAACAGGTACCCTATGAAAACTAAACTAAATAAACGTTATAGGGATTAAACGTCCGCGTGGCGTACACTGCATCGCCATTCTGGACCATAAAAATAATCAAATATATTCGTTCCATCTCATTTGGCGCCGTCTTAAACGATTTCTCTCGTCCGTCCTTTATTACCGAAAACATAACTCCTCATTTTGTTTTTTATCCCCTACTCACGCCACCCCACATAAACCCGCGGGGGTAGCTGCATATATTTTATGGGTTTTATTTGGATTTTCCTCATGTGAGCTGCCCTCTCGTAAAATAATTATAATCACCATTTTTATTTACACTAACGTCCAAATTTGTAAAAAAAAACTATCTACGAACTACTTTTTTAATACTGTTTACAAATTCACTGTGAAAGTATCGTAACTTTTTATGAACTTTAGGGCAAATATAATAAATAAAAAAAATAAAAAATAAAAATATAATAAATAAAAAAAAAAAAAAAAAAGGGCAAATATATGTATCTTACAAAAATCTACATAATGTAATTTTTCGCTAGAAAAATTTGTTGGCTTGGTACTATACACATTCTAATTATTTTGACTTTTATTTTGTTCTATTTAAAGCCTTATAATGTACCGTCGAAGGTCGATTTCTCCTCTGCAGAGCAGCAAAAAGCTGTAACTGACAGGAATACATAATAACACATTGTTTCATTTACGCGAAAGACGCACATAAAGTGTTTTATCAGTGGGAGCCCACATATTGCGAGGGGAGGTTTTTTCCTCCATCTAATGCGGTTAATTTCCTTTTTTCCTCTTTATTTATAGTAATCCCTTTATAAGGTGATTACGGAAATGTGTTTTTGTGGACGTAAAAGAGCGCAGCGTGGGGCGCCTCGGTCTTTGCAAGGCTTAAGCATGTGGAGTCTTGTACGCTGACATACTTGTGCTGTATACATCCCTTTATAGAACAAGATCAGACTGTTTTGAATCACAAGATATTTGACAAACGCTTTCTTCATCAAAATATATAATCTATATATATAAAATCTATACATATATACATAAATCAATTTTTGTTCGTCAGTGTAGCTAAAACTTAAAAAGGCATTGACTGATTAGATTTTTTGTTTTGTTTTCCCTAATATGGGTGTGATGTAAAATATAAAAACTGTTAAAGTATTTTTTTTGGTGATACAAAGTTTGCCGGGTCATGTAGTATTTTATTTAACTGATTAAAAACGTTAATTTTAGATCCTATGTCAGTGAAAATTACGTGATAAGAGTCACGTAAATGTGCATTTTCTATAAAAAGTCTCATTTAAATATATTCTTAAATTTATTAGTGAATGTATTGATTTCGTAGAGTTTCGGGAAATCAAAAAAGTGTGCTTATGTCTCTTTTTACATATTTATACAAAAACAAAACCATGTAACTCGTATTTAGGAAGACACTAAACAAATATGAGAATTTAGAGTAGATATACGAAAATTATCATAAAACTCTCACAAAAAGGATGATAATAGAATTCTTAGGAAAATCCCCAACTTCCGTAACATTTTCCACTCTACATCATAAAATATTCAATTAAGGCAGCAGGTATAGTTATTAATAGATAGCGATACCGTTCATATGTTCATATATAGAGTTATGAATAAAATTGTAGAGTTCTTCAATGGATTCTGAATAAATTTAACTTTTTTTTCGGTGTTGGTATTATACTTGTGTAACATAATATCATTACGATGCGGAATATAAAACAATTTGTGAAGATTGGAAAAATTCCAGTTCTCCACAGATTTTAATAATACATGTCTACTACCTACTTACTACCTACTACCTACTACATACCTACTTACTAAAATAATTCAAGTAACGAAGCAAGTATACTCCAAGCACAAGCATTTTGTTAAGTTGAAAGAGCTTACAAAACCAATTTCTACATAACATTCAAAACAAAATTTCGTTAAAAAATATTAAAATTAGGACTGAAACCACTGAAGGGGTCGAGTGAGCATAAACCAAAATAAAAACCGGCCAAGTGCGAACTGGACTCGCGCACCGAGGCCTCCGTACATAAACTGTGAAAGCACCGAGCATTACTCTACCGAAAAGATAAACTGGAAAGAAAGACAAACTTAACTTTGCCGCTGGTTACAAAGTAACTACAAAATAAGTTTGTAATCGCAAAAAAACATTTTCTAACAATAAATTTACAGTTTTATGATTTTTTCCTTTACTTGTGCTATAAGACCTTGCTTCTTGGCAAATTTCATGATTCTAGGTCTCCGGGAAGTGCCCTATAGGTTTTTGATTACCGTCCAAATGTACTGAAAATGCAACATAAACCACAGTATCTTTTGATTGCGTTAACCTAGAATTTAAATTTTCTTTAGGGCACCAAGAGACCGTAGACATAAGTCTCTGTTATAAATTTCAACTTGATACCTGCACGCGTTTCTGAGAATTAGGGTCTTGACAGACCGACAGACAGACAGACAGACGGACAACAAAGTTATCCTTTAAGGGTTCAGTTTTTCCTTTTTAGGTACGAAACCCTAAAAAAACAAATAACCAACAACAAACCGTAACTAGTATGCTAACTCGGATCACAAGTGGCTATGTTGTCTTTTATGAGAATACCTGAGCCTTACCTAGTAATGTTGTTTCAATAGTATCTAACTGACAATTTTAGGCAGATATTATACTGAGCTAACAGTCAAAAACTCAAAATAATATTTAAAAAAAAATATAAAATCTGCAATTTGGGTCTTTAAAATGACACAATATTATGATATAATCCTATTTTATTTCTTTTCACAATTCATAAATAGTGTAAAGGTATGCATGAATAAAAAAAAACACGAAACCATAGGCACAGGCAAATAACAGGGAATGTCACAATTTTTTTTATAGAATTATATCTTTGTCTATGGTATTTTGAATTGTAATCATTAGAATTTAAAAAAAGTTAACAGATGTCGCCAAAAATGCAGTTTTGTTTATGGCGAAGACGAAAAGAGCTGGGAATGTCCATGACATAACGGTTAGTTCTAAGCAAAAGTTTTGATCTCAAAATTAATTAATTAGGACATTCCCTGTTATTTCCCTGTGCCCTTCATATTATAAAGATGTATTTAATAATATAATGTCAAAATCAGTGGTAGCCGAGTGGTCGAACGCACGCTTTGCAATCAAAGTGCGCAGGTTCTATCCCCGGCTCGCACCTCTGGGTTCCATGTGCGAATCTCATTTTCATCTGAGATTATCACTTGCTAAGAAACGGTGACGGAAAACATCGTGAGGAAACCTGTGTGCCCGGTATAATGGCAATAGGCTCGCCCCCTATTACATTGGGACCAAAATACATCGGCGAAGTGTGGGCGCACTGCAGTGCACCTTTGCCTACCCCTTCGGGGAATACAGGCGTGATGATGATGATGATGTAATGTCAAAATCATCTCAACGCAACTTGCAAAGATCGGATGCAGACAGCAGATGCCTCCTTGGCCGTCCATTCATATTTATGCCAGAAATCAAAAGATAGCAAGTCGAGCTTGGCTCGGTCATGTTCACTTTTGGGTGAATTTAATCATTTAGTTTTTTGGTGTTGTTTTCAGAATATTACAATAAGTCTCATATTCGAATGCGCAGTCTCATTGGACGGCGTTGGGCGCCAACCTTGACCCAATGTTTGTAACTATTCATTGTTATTGAGTGTTTGCGAGAAACATGCGATATTTATTATTAAACATATTCTAATACAAACTAAACATTGTACCTGGATAGTTGGAGGTAGGTATGTTTTAAAAGTCTTAAACAGATAAACATTCATTTGGAATTAAACATAATTTGCTAAAACTAGCATTATTGCAGTTTTAATAAAAAAAAGCTATGCTAACCCATGTCATAAGATTTTTTTTTTAGAGTAAGCTGAGGTGTACCTATAGTACCTATATACTACAAGGTAATGTCAATTTTACGATGAATTTCAGACAACATATTAGTATCGCCATCTTGTATTTGAATTATGAACTAATTGTTTTGATTTACTAACGAGGGGATTTATTCCTTCCAAAAGTTTGAACTAAAATTATTTATTGATACACACTGATTAAACGTAACTTTGGGTTTGCATAATTGCTATGCATGAGGCAAGTAAAAAAAGTATAACACGTAACAATCTAATATGTTTTAATTTGTTATTAAAATGTTAGGAATCTTTTTTAGATAGATAGAACTATTATTTTAGTTTAACAAACAAATTGCCGTATGGATTACTAACGCTTTTATAACTATTATTATTCACGTTCATTGTAATCTATTTATTCTTTTAGACATCAAAAACCTAAATGTACCTCATTACGCGAGTGCTCCCCCTCCTCCCTTTGCATATAATTGCATCTTTTTGTCTGAGAAATGCTCGCCCTAGGCACTGATTTACGCATACAAGGTGTGCAATAATAACGCCGCCTCGCAAAAATATTATTCAAACACACCGACTCGAACACTCGAATATATCCCTTAACACTACAATATAAAGCGAGATTTCGCTCGTGGCGATAATAAACAAACCGTATTTACTGAAAATGTTGAGTAAAGAAGCGTGGGGAGCCACCACTCGCACCCTCGGTTTTTTCGAGACATCTTTTCCTTAATTTATATAGAAATGTTTGGCCTCCTCAGACGCCTTTGAGCGTAACGAGCTCTGCGATGCTAGTGAAATTTTAGATTTCAATTTACATTAAACGTGACTAGGTAAGTGGCAAGTAGATAAGTAGGGTAGTTAAGTATAAATATAGCAAAACGATCTGGAGTATGATCTCAATAACTCCATAGAGTTCTATAAATAAACGTACAGAAATACCTACAGGGGAATTAAATACCTATCTATTTCGATCAGAGGAGAATTTGTGTAGATTTTGTAACAACTTGTTTATGAGTTTCATCAAATTCGACTTAACACCGAAGAAATAATAAACACCCACAAACTTCACACTTAGATCGCAGCGAGAATCCAATTTTTCTCGAAAATATTTCTTCCCCGCGATGACTTTCTTCAGTGGAATCGTTATTAAAAATATATCCTCCGCACCCCTCCTAAAGAAAGTTGACTCATAATAAAGGCTAGCATAATTTTTCCTTTTAAAACTTTGTGATTAGATAAAATAATGGGGTGGGCCGGGGTGGTGGCCCCCGGCGATGCGCCGATATCGGATATTCTAATTGTTGTTTTCTCTGACGATGTTTACATTTCTTTGTGATTCAAAGTATGTACTACTTCGTTAGGTATTTAACTTAACGCAAACATAAAAGTTCAAGTCCGTCCTAATTAATCGTGTTTGAAGTTCATCGATTGCCCGGCCCTCGGTAAGCTCGGCACAAAAGGCCGCCCTCTATCGATTTAAATTGAAAAAAACATCGATGTTTGAGTGTGACATGTCGTTAAAGTTCGGCCGCTTTGTGTCGCTCGCATTGCCTGCTGGTATTGATTTCTTTTAATTTAATTTATTGGACTCTATTTATTTGCACACGACACAATACTACGAAGCCAGTGCAAATAGTTTAATGCAAGTAACCCCTTTAAAAATACTTTGTAACAAAAAATATCCGATACGTATCCGACAAAAAAACGTTAGATTGACTCAAATATAAATACTAACCCCCAAAATTAAATAGAAAGTTATGATCCATTTGGTGCTTTGTAGCAAGCTTTTATAATGAAACATGCAATTGTAGATGATTTATAAATTTGACTTCAAATTTCAAACATTTTGTAGTTTGACGTTTAGGCTGCTCGCATTGAGGCAACAAGAGTGGCCAACAATGTAAGGATCCAAACTCCAATTAGTCGTGGGTATTTTTTCCTCGAAAACCGTATATAATAACTCCCCAAAATGTCAGTGGCGCATTACTAGCCGGGGTTTAGGGTTGTCCCCCGCTTTTTTTTCAATTTAAACCGTTTGACAAGCGGTGCGTCGAACGCAGCAATGGCCTTTCCGATATCGTACAATGGCAGTTTTCAATAAGATTGGTTACACTACACTAAGCAACGCAATCAATCAAAATTGCATCGGTTGGTCGAGGCGGCGCGCGCTCGCTTCGATCATTTACGCACGCACGTTGTAATATTGTTGCCACATTTTTACTTTGGCGGAGAAATTCCATGTAAAAGATGCCAACTACAAAGTTGCCAAACAAATCATCTTATATTAAGACGACGAAATAGTGTTATGTTAATTAATTTCGGCCAAATATCTGCAGGCATAAGACTAAGGACCACCCCTACCTCTTAAAGTATTGTTGTTTGAATAGTAATTGTCAATTTTTGACAGATTTTGTGCTTAGTTAACTGTCGAAAACCGAAAGTAATATTAAAAACATTGCTGCAAGGATGGTAGGAGAACATGTTCTTTTACTTTTACGGTAGCGTGTTAGAAACCGTAAATTAAAGTTTCGCTCGACGTTGAGTTCATAACAGTACATTTTCAATTTAACTATATTTTAATACTGGTAAACTTAATTTATTGCAATACAATCGAGATAATAATATGTATAGAATTCTAAATAAAAATGTACAAAAATCTATTGAGTAACTTTAGCTCACTATAGCTAGCACTTTGATATAACGTAAAAGTAATTAATTGCACCTTACCCATCGCTCCAACAATTACTCAACGATAAATTGTGAATAAACGCTTCATACATATTAATGTATCCACCTATTCAATTAAAACAAAAACTACATCTTTTAAACTAAGCCGCTTGGCATCAAACGGCGCGTAAAATTCCAACAAAAACCGTACAATTACTCGATATATCAGTACCGTTAATAGATAATGACAGCCCCGACACTAGTGTTGTTACTTCAACACCTCTGCCGGTAATTATCGGTTTTAATAGCCCATAACAATGGGTGCATAGTTTTTAGTGTAATACTCGTTAATTACGGTAATTATAACTTGGTATGTTCTATGAGAGAATTAATTGTTGAGCAATAAGGAAGTCATGTTGTTTTGTTAGGTATTAGTAAGATACTTAGCTACTTTATAATCGGGGCAATAGGTACTTAGTATTTATACCTCCAATTAATCGATCTACCTAAGATAAGTATGGGTGCACTGCAGTAGGTGCATCTTTGTTTTCAGGGAAACCAAGACCCCAGACTTACAGGCTTCATTTTCTAAGATATGAAATTAAAAACTTTTATAGCGTAGCTAAAATATTATCAGTCTAATGTCTAAACACTTTCACCTTGAAAGCACGAGACTAATCATGTTCTAGCTTTTGATTAAAGACATTGTTTGCATGCTTTAAATAATGCAGTCATAGCAACTCCATAACGATAGGACTTGGGGCCCAGCGAGCTTACCACCCACATACCACCACATGTCTTATAGCAATGTTTTGATGTGAAACATCTAAAGGGGGGTAAACCTGATTTTTAGCCTGGAAAGATTTGCTCCTCGGCTCCAGCTCCTCGGCTCCTCGGCTCCTCGGCTCCTCGGCTCCTCGGCTCCCCGGCTCCTCGGCTCCTCGGCTCCCCGGCTCCCGGCTCCTCAGCTCCTCGGCTCATCGGCTCCTCGGCTCCTCGGCTCCTCGGCTCCTCGGCTCCTCGGCTCCCCGGCTCCTCGGCTCCCCGGCTCCCGGCTCCCGGCTCCTCAGCTCCTCGACTCCTCGGCTCCTCGGCTCCCCGACACCTCGGCTCCCCGGTTCCTCGGCTCCTCGGCTCCTCAGCTCCTCGGCTCCTCGGCTCCCCGGCTCCTCGGCTCCCCGGCTCCCGGCTTCTCAGCTCCTCGGCTCCTCGGCTCCCCGGCTCCTCGGCTCCCCGGCTCCCGGCTTCTCAGCTCCTCGGCTCCTCGGCTCCCCGGCTCCTCGGCTCCCCGGCTCCCGGCTCCTCGGCTCCTCGGCTCCTCGGCTCCTCGGCTCCCCGGCTCCTCGGATCCTCGGCTCCTCGGCTCCTCGGCTCCTCGGCTCCTTGGCTCCTCGGTTCTTTCCGCCGCTTAGACTCCGCCCACTGGCTGACTCCGCTCACTCGCCGCTACGTCGTTTATGTTTTATGTTGCACATCTGCCAGGCGTCGGGACGGCTCAGTTTTTTAAATATTACTATAGTTTTGGACAGTTAACTCGGTACAAAATCTGCCTAAAATTGACAATTATCTACTAGTGAAACAACATTTCTTTAATAAGTGGTGGTAAGACACCTGGTGTGATGTTGTAACTATTAATAAACTAATAAAATTGAAAAAATAAATGTAAAGGAAAAAGTGGGAAGTTCTCATTTATACTAATATAATTGGTAGCCTGTAATTTTACCCATTTCAAACAACAAAATTATTGTATTATAAATGCACGCGGAGCCGCCCACCGCGCGGCGCGGGCGGCTCGGACACATTCGTTCATTTGTCTTTATAACAAGTGTTCTTTTATTATTTTTTCATTTTTCCCTTTCGTTTTTACAAACTTTATCAGTAATTATAGTTTACGTTGACTTTAATAGATACTACAACTTGCTAAGTAGACGTTTATGTGTAGTAATTTAGTGGACGGAATTCCATTTTTGTGTTTTGATTTAATGTTTAATATAATCTCTGCCAGAAAAGAAAAGGTATCTAAGTAGGCACATCCCAAAATATATTTATCTAAGTCTATCATAAGAAATACATACAAACATACAAATACAATATATACATACAAACAATACATATCTACATACCTACAAACTGTAAAGTTATGTTTTACCTTGAAATCCTCAAATTTAAATTGTAATTGGATTAAAATAAAGACAGTGTAAAGTCTACCAATCTGAATACTAATTTAATTATTCATCAATTTATCTATTGGACAACGACAAAAGCAACGATATTTTTGTTATAGCAACTATTAGGCAACTAACATTGGTAACAGTCCGTAGTGTCAAGAGGCAAGACATAATGTGAGATAAATATGCCAATGTTGCTTCTCTCTCTCATATGAATTAGACATGTGTTGTCTTGTCACACGCGCTCGCCGCTCTAAACTATCTGTTTATACATATATATAAACAGAGATAGAGAGATAGATATAGATAAACTTCTAGGGCTGTAATTAAAAAACCACGCTAACACTGACCTACGGCACTATTCCCACAGCTCCCCCGCCGCCGCCATTAATTGCGGCGCCCCTAACGAACCGCCGGTTAACCCTGCAAACATCGACATGCAAATTAACCCTTTCTCCGCCGGCTGTTTGCGCATTTTACACCGACCTTATTGAATTAGAACGCCGACTTAATAAACTCGGAAGGGTTGAGGGATGATACTCTTTAAGATCCGACAGTTTCTGTTAATTAATGACTTTGCCTTAGGGTGCTGTCATAAGCTTTGGTTTAATTATTAAGGGGATTAGGGTCATGGTGTTAAAATGGGTTAATAATCGTCTTTATCTTGTCTTATGTTTTTGTTTTGGCGATGATAGATGTCATAACTTTGAAGATATCAATTTTAATTAGGTATGTAGGTGCAATGTTTTTGGTCATATATCTACTAATAGGAATATACGTAGTAATATACGTAGTTGTATTACCATAAAAAAGGCAAGACACAGTTATTAAAAAAAACATTTATATCTGTCTCTCATTCATTTGAATGACATTAATTTTCCAAGACTTCTTAAGTCCTTGTAATAAAATTCATAATGGACCATCAAACCGCTTTAAAACATCTAATTTCCATAACAAGTTCAAACACAAAAAACAAAAGCCTCCCCTCAAATCTGGGAAGACCACGAAAATCCAACGTTTCCCAACAGGAAAAGCTGGGTGTTAAATGAGCGAGTGTCCGCCCGCCCATCCGCTTTTAATTGCTTAATCGCCTCGTTTGGGGCGGCTTTAATTGGCGCTCTGACCACTTTAGGGCTGAACTCCACCGACAATTTCCGACAACTTCCGACAACCGCCGACGACTTTGAGACGGTAATTACAAGGCTAGATGTTTAATTACGCCGGGTCGGTCGTTCGGACACCAGGAATTAATTACTGCGTTGAGTGGCTACCGACTGAGGGGTTCGTGTTACGATTTCCACTGAAGTTTTCCTGGAGTGTTTAAAAGTTTTAATTGTCGTCAGAGCGTGGATGTTTCGTTTTAAAAGATTAATTTGGAAATGGCACACTTAATATGATATTATTTTGTAAATGGAATCTCATTTAAAAATCAGCTAGTACAGATTTGGTTATTATTGTATGTTTGACAGTTATTTTAACCTACGTTAAGAAAAGTGGTTAAACTACGCTATGCAATCAAAACGTGCGGGTTCAAACCTCGTCTCGTAACTCTGGGATTGTATGTGCCAATCACATTTTAATACGAGAATCACACTTGCTGGACATCGTGAGGAAACCTGCACGTCGCACCTTAATAGACGTACAACAAAATAATATTTATGAAGTCAGCTATTTCGTACTAGTTCAGTGTGGTGATACCCCTTAGATTTTCAGTGGATATACGGCCTTCTGCTGGGACTCCCGCATAATCTTGCTGGTTCTCCCGAAGTGACCTGCCACTATGGATACCACTACGGATCCTCTATGGATACCCTGGTATCCATAGCGGATTTTTCGACGTTAAAAAATTCAGTGTTGTGGACTATGGCCCGATTCTTCTGGCATTTAAACGGGCTTAATTATCATTATATACTCAAGTACTATTTATAATTATAGGTATTAGTGGATTATTTTAATGTTTTGTAGAAAATGATGGATATACTCCGTCTATAGGATACCGACATTATTACAATACTTTAAAATCGTCTCTACGTCTCTACATCACTAATTACAAGGATGTGGGTGTGGGTACAGCATCAGCGACGTCCGGAGATGCGGCTCATTGTTTAATGTGCCCCGTTTCTAGGTCACACGGTTCGGGCTAGTGATGTAGAGATATGGAACACTTCCTACCCTCCTTTGAAGAGTCGTTATTGATAACGGAAATGTAGATACTATGTTGCTATTAAATTCGAGTGTCAGATATAATTTTACAAATTGCAATGTTATACAACCCTGTGGTAATACATATAAGGATTGTATATCTGTGACAAAAGCCAGGCGAAAGCGCGTCAAAATTCTTTAGCGCTGTCAATGTTATTTCGTTGAAAATGAGGTTTAAATATGAGCCAATACCAGCCAAATGCTCCAGAAGCTCCAGTTTTAGTATTGGCAAATAGTTTCGTTGAAATTTGTATTCAACAAAATCGACATCAATGACAACTTTATAGTATTACTACTACTGTGTAATTATAATAGCACTAGTAGCTCCTCGAACTAAACTAAATGCTTGTGCTGTTAATGGCCAAGGATCGAATCTGGAACCTCTTGGTTAAAAAAGCAGCTCGTGTAACCACTACGCTATTTAAATATTGTATCCATGATATCTACTAAATTAATATAGAAAATTGAAGAAATCAGAAAGCGATCGCAGCAACGGCAAACACGTAATTTAATATCAATCAGCCGGTCCGCTAGAAAATTACACGGGACGAGAAAAACGAATTAAAAGAACACGGATGCTAACAAGTCTCTATTACAAATTAAACAGGCTGAGTGTCGGAGCGGTCCAACACTGATTTGAGGAGATGTAGAAGAATCTAATTACAACGCGACTTTCCATTGCCGGCCCCTTTAAATGAGAACCTTCTACCATCACTTCCCCCCCCCCTTCCCCCCCTCCTTCCCCCCGACAAACTCCTGCGTCCTGTTTGCATTTCCCCCCCTAATCGCGCTTTGGCGTCGATTACATTTTTTTTACATTTTTTAATTTCGTTGGAGCTTTTAATTTTCTTCGCGCGCCTCTTCTCTAACTGGCGTTTTTCTTTTCCGTTTGCCGGCCGGCCGATATTTCTCACCGCCATTATACGCGCCGTAATGAGATTTTCTTTCATTATGTTTAATCTCCCGATTAATTCAAATGTTAATCTCTTTTCACGTCGCCTTTTTTATCGTCGGCGCGTTACGCTACCGTGGCGAAATAGCGAGGCGTCGCAATCGCCAACGAATTTCGGGCGCGACATTTAAAAATAATTAAGGAACGTGACGTTCGTCGCAGGGTATTCGTCGTCGTGGGTAGGTGCGCGGCGGGTGGGTGAAGCCGACCGGTCGAGATCGGCGTGGCCGATTAGATCGTCAATAATTTAATTCGCAACAAATTCAAAACGCCGGCCCGCCCCCAGATAGGTGCGTCGGAACGTGTCCGGAACGCCAATGGCGAGTCCAGGAGTCTGCAAATTGAAAACACCTCCGGCGCGGCTGTAAACACGTCACGTGATTTAGGTTTTAATCAAGTAGGGACGCACCGCCCCGCCGTAATTGTGACAAATCCTCTGTTTGTCCGAAGAAACTTTTAACTTGGTGGAACGGGGCCGGAACGGCTCTTCGCACGTGCCCGCCGAGGGGAACGGCTTTTTGTCGACACATGTGCACCCCGCCCTTACCCCGCGCGGGTCGGACTCTTGATTAATTTTTAATATTTTTTCTTCCAGTTCACGTACGCAATTTTCACTTTACTGCTTATGCAGCTCAGTTTCAATCTTGTTTCTACTTGAAATAGTGATATTACGCACACAGTAAATCTATTAAGTTGTCTGATCTCCTACTAGTCTTAGTCTGTTCTGTTTAACATTTTAAACGTCAGTAGGTCGGTTATTTTTAAATTGCCTTCATTCTATAAGGTGTAGTATCCGCTATAAAAACCTACAATCGTTAACATTCCTGCAACATATGCAGACTGTAACATTAGCCTATTAAGCGTTAATACGCTCCAGTTGTTGGCATTTAGTTCGCCCGCGATACACCTACATAGCTTATTAACGAATTAGCAAGACATGCAATTGTAGCACTTAACACACGTAATAAACTCAATGAGCAAACAACACGGACAAGACATTTCGTTCATATTGACGGAAAAAAGGCGAATTGACTCAAGCGCCATGCAAAAATTTTAAGATTTACTCGAAAGTAAATATATGTGTTCAAAATCATAAATCAAAATCAAAATATTTTTATTCGTGTAGACCAAAAAGCACTTACAAATAGTCAGATTCTATCACCGGATCGGAATGCTGCTGCGCCGGTAAGAAACTCAATGGTTACTCTTTTCAAAATGATAATTGCGAGTAATACCTTCTCAGGAGCAGCAACGCCATGAGAGCGGACAGCACCTTTGCCACAATACTAGAGAAGAATTTACACAATACTAGAAAAGTTAACTGTTCTTTACATATTTAGGTAGCCTCGTCGGTAGAACGCCCGCCTTGAACGTAAAGGGTGCAAGTTCAAATACCGGGCCAACACCTCTGATAATTTTCATGTGCGAATGTCATTTTCAATCATGATTACCACTTGCTGAACGGTGAAGGAAAACATCGTGAGGAAACCTACACGAAGAAAGGCGTGTGAAGTTCACCATAGTCTACCACTTTGGCCCAAAATCACCCTCGTATTTAGGGGAAATGTGCCCGGTATAATAGCAATAGGCTCACCCCCTATTACATTGGGACCAAAATTCATCGGCGACGTGTGCGCGCACCGCAGTGCACTTCAGCCTACCCCTTCAGGGAATACAGGCGTGATGATGTATTATTGTTCTGTAGATAAAATTAATAATACGGTTTACATACGTGTGGCGTTTCTGTTTCACTGCACCGGTGGTATTCGGAAGAGCGGGCAATGTCGCTGTAATCTGTCGCAATTATCGCGTGGCGCATATCCCGATTAGACGTGGCGCGACGACAATTAGGCCGACGGACATACGCGTTAACCTGCGCAATGAGGATACACCTAAATACTTGCTTGTTGTGCCAAAACGGACGTTAACTACGCTTTTTAAGTCTTAAACCTACACACTGCGAATTGAACATGAGATATAATTACGTCGTTCCATTGGTCAGGGTTAAATTGAATTATCTACCTTATTTTCTTATATGTCTGTAACCATAGTTATGTCCGTAATGCTTTTTTTCGTCTAGATTTAATTATTATTATCATTATTTTTTATATATTTTAACTTGACGTTTCATGACAAGGGGTTTGAAATATGTTTTTATCTTAAAACAATAATTTTGCAAGGTCTAAACTTGTTCAGTGTACCAAAATCGTAACTCTATCTTTCTCTATATTTAGACAAGTAAATGAAATGAGGGGACGTAGAGTGAGGACCTATCCGAAGAAAATCCATTTTGCAACCTCAAAAGCTAATGAAAAAAAAACCTGTAGGAAAAATGAATGGTCAGCAAGCACACATCTCTCCCCTATTTATAAATCACATCCGCACTCTTTGTAAATTCACCTTCGCAACCCACCCTCCCAGTTCAAAGAGCGCGCCGCACGGGGCAATGTCCAAATTATAAATTCGCATTAGATCGGACGCGCACGGTTCGTTTACCATTTCATTTTGGTTCAATATCGCCACTCTACTTTGTTCCACACACTCCCCTCCGCCGCCCCCACCCTGCGCCTTAAGACGCCGGGAAATATCTGCGTTTTAAGCTATATTTCTTTCATCCCTCATTTTTGCAGTTCGTAGCAATCTGAAATCCAACACGTCCCCCGCAGGGTCCCCCTCCCCCTCGGGTGGCGACCCCCTATTCTTGTACCCGGATAAAAAAGCGATATCTATTTATAAAATGTACGCACGCATATACACAGCGTGTGTGGACACGGCATTAACACATGTGTGTGCGGTTTAGTGGGCGTGTGTGCGTCGCCCGCTCATTTGCAAACCGTCTCCTGAGATAACGTCCTCCAGTCGGTTATCCCGTTCTTATTGCCTCCTCCTTTCCCTGATTGCTGTGTGTGTGGAAAACTTTGGAGCTCCTACTGATGGAAATTGATTTTGTCGCTGAAAACGAAAAAGTTATAATACGTCTTATTCTCCGAGTGTAATGCCGAGTCTGTCACTTTGGGGCGTTGTTGTGTAAAATATTATTACGGGCTCGGATGTTAAGTATTTTTGCACGGGAAGGTCGTTCTAAATAATTAAAAAGTAATCGTGAACGAGAGCATGAAGCGGAGAACTATTCTGAATAAGTAATGGGGGGTGCGCGACGCCGTGCCGGGCCACCGCCTCACCGCCGCCGCGCCGGTGAGGGCCAGCGTCTCACGTATGAACGTAATTATAAAAATTGAAGGCAACCGGAGAGCCGCTCCTCGGGTCTCCCTCGCTCCCGCGGCGTCGTGCATTTTTTCGTACATATTAAAGTCCCCGCCGCCCGCCGCCCGCGCCACTTCGCCCCGCGACTCCTCTTTTTAATCGATTTTCCCGACACAAGGGGTGAGTCCTCTGGGGTGAATGTAATTTTTTATGCGTTTTTTTCGAAGGAGAAGACCGTCGCCGGAGGTGCCATTACGCCACGGCTCGTTGAGAATATTTTAATTATAAAGCATTAGCGCGTTTTATGATAGCACTCTCGCGCGAATTTATAAACGATCGAGAGCTAAAGTAATTAAATATTTGAATGCGGCGAGATTTCCGCGGGGAGATGGTAGGAAGCGGGATAATGGAGGCGGGAAGCACCGTTGGCGTTAATATGATGGATATAAAATTCGAAGAAATTATTGGTTAATGGCCGTTACGATTGCTTCAGGGGGTGTAATGGTGTTTCAGGGATTTCTCGTTAATATTATCTTGCCCTACTCTACTTTATCTTTCGATAAAACAGTAATTAATCTCTCTATATTTTTCTATACGGAGGACCCACTTGTATTAATGTTTTCTGTAGCGTGTTTTACGGCGTCCTGGTGCCTTGATTGATGACTTGCGTCCGCTGATACGAGCTCTCGCTGCTCCCTTATATCAATTGGACGCTATTCGCTTTACATTGCTTAGTATTCTATTTGTCTGCCAGTATAAATGTGTTTTCAAAGTTCACATGTATTAATGTTTTGATCAAACTAAGAGTGATAGGTACCAACTATTTTGAGTATTTTGAGTTGTAATCTAAAATTTAATTGAATTCAAACTTTAAACCATGCAAACAGAATCAGAAATTTTATATGCACATTACCCAATACAGGTACCTACATAATAATCGTCAGTACACAAAAAAAATAGGACTCTACCACCCATTCAGAATGCATTTCTAATGGAGGAGAATGTGCAAGAAACTCCATGGTCACTCTTTCCTAAAAGGATTATTATAATTGTACCCTTTTTGTAAGATTTTTGACACGTTATTGTAGCAAACAAAGTAAAGATGGTTGATAAGAAAACGTGTACCTACCTAAGATACATAGTAAGAAACACGCCACCCGGTAATTCGATTACCGCGGTAAACAAAAGCCTCCCACTGGGGCGGCGGCACACTGGAGCGTTGAAAATCACGCGTCAGAACATTTGCCAATACCAAAACAAACTCTGTGTCAATATGTATAAAGATTGAATATCTGTGGTACAAGCCACGCCCCACGCGTTAAAATTCGCTCGCACTGACAGAGTCATTTAGTTGGAGAATGAACTTTTTCTCTGAGTCAATACAGTTTGTTTTGGAATGGCATAAAATTTGACGCGCGATTTTTGACACCCCAGTGTGCGGAAGTCTAAACGCGAGTACAAAGCGGATTCGAGTGCTTACACCGGTAACCGCGTGGCGGGGAAACGACTGACACCTAGGGTTTCATGCATGCCTATCGACTTAGAAGGTGTTAGGCCGACTCTTACTTATGTAAGGCATGAGAAAATACAACACACTGGGTTAGTTTATGTATGACCAAGTTTATTACCTAATTTACATAGCTATTTAAACCTAATTTAGACTATTATCTAGACATAATGATGTTTTATTTTTGTTTGTTTGTTGTTTTCTGTAATTTTTTTAAAATTGATAGTTTATGTTTTTATTTGACGTACTAGCAAAGCCCACGACATCGTTTACGTGGAATTTAGGAACCCAAATTACTCGATTTGGTTTTTTTCGCCTAAGTAGCCTAAGTTACTTCTTGTAATTTCAGCTATTTACCAGTGAAAGTCCTTCAAAATCAGTACAGCTGTTTAGGAATTTACCTCAAACAAATAGACAGATTTTTTTTCAAATTGCGTTTTGTCATAGACACTCGTAGCGTGTATATTTTTAGAAATCGTTAATTAAATCGTTATTTTGACATTATAAATAGACACTTCAAATGTACTAGACACATACTCGTTGGAATCAAAATACCTTTCTGGATTATGCATGCAAGTAGTATTTTCTAAATAATTGCATACGTCCATCGATCTCATGCATATTATCTCCGTACATTCCCATTCCGGCAAACAAGGTCCCAAGTTCAGGTCCAGGGCCCGTTAGTCTAATTGCTCGGACATGGCCCGACGTTGATGGGACGGACGTCTGTCCGGGCTGCTCGGGTTCGATGCGGCCGGAATACGGCGCCCCGATAATGTACGATTCGAGATGGATTTGGCGATAGGTATTTTATGTAAATTGTCGGTGAAATTGCGAATAGTTCTATGTTTAATGTTCAAGGAATGTACCTAAGTGGTTATTTATTTTCGTTTGGCGTATTGTTTTTTTCATAAATATATGTCTACTGTCGGACCATTTCACATTTATTACACTCTATGGTTGATTAATAGACAGATTCATAAAGATGAGTTTTAAAAAGGAACAATATGAGTCTCTGAAAATATTAACTCGATGGAAAACTATTCGTGGTATTGTGTTACCACGTTGGCTGCTAGGCCAGCTTCCAAGTACTTTTAAACTGTTCGCAGCCAGGTTGATCAGTCTCAGTGGGAAATAGCAAGATTTCGGCTACCGCATAAGCTGAAAGATACTCACAAGGCTTTTAAAACCCAGTCTAAAAGCTACCGCGTTAAATCCATAAAAAAAACTGTTGCCTTAATCTGCACACTACATCCTGGTGCAGCAGAGTACTCTAACAATTCTATTAATTTTTAAATCACCATTGTTTAAAGTTTCGTAAATATTGGAAGCAAAGAAATATGGGGCGACATATTCAAAGGAAGAGCTTTCAAATTAAATAGTTGAACTATTAGGTGGGTTTTTGTTTCCATCAAATTTATGAGTAGTAAGTAAACTATACTTAATACTTGTCATTTTGTAACGCAAATGGATCTGTTGCGATCTTAAAAACAGCAAGGCCAGGGTCACTTTCCCAACAGTAGAGCGGTCTAGTATAATTACCATCCATCACAGAGAGAAGCTTGAACGACAGCCTATATCGGGACTCTGATCTTGACTTTAGCCCAATACGGCGGAGGAATTGATAGGGTCAATAAACCTTATAGAAAATACTGCTCAGAATTTAATATAATTATACCGGGCCATACATTTTTGGGGATAAGGACAGTGACGTAATGTTAAACGAATGAGCTCATACTAAAATAACATTAAATTATCTACTTTAAAACTCTTAAATCTGAACACAAAAGTGTAAAAATAAAAGTGTACAGCCTTAAAAAGGAGTTGACGCAATGCTCAAAACCCGAACGGCAAAGCGAAAGTCCGCATAATGCGTTGTATAGTCCAATAATAGCATCCTTAATGAGATGTAAATGAGCGAAGAAATACCCGACTCAGGCCGCGTTATAATAACGCGTAACGACCTACAAGTCTGGATTAAGAAGCCCTTTGACTTAAACCTGGCCACTGCGCGAAGTAGCCGACCCACGCTCGAGAAAAACATACAAAAGACAACTTTAGAGTTCATCTTTAGAGTTCAATTTGGATAGTACGTTCTGAATCGTTAGGTGCGATGTGTGGTCGTGTTAGCGGCACAATAGTGTGGCTATTTTGAAACTAATTGGCAGAAAGGGTTGCGAATTAACGTCATGGCCGCCGCTCGGCTTGGCAGCCCGCTTTATGCCACCGACGCCCCGTGGATCGGAATATGTATTACGATTATAATATTCAGACAGATTAGCTTACAGCAAGAATCTAGACAAACTTATTTCAAGATATCTCATTGAAAATATACCCAAGCTAAGCTATACTTTTGTAAGTCAACTTTGAAACTTTTACTACGTTGTACAATCTTAAGCCTATTATAGCTATATTCGATATTACTGACTACATTTCTTACTAAAATCTAGTCTCATGTGTACATAATGAAATATTAAATTCTGTCGTGTATACCTATCATTCCAAATGAGCTCCTTCATTTGCATTGTCCTACATGCACAGATATAGAGTCAAACATCAATTAGCTTACGAATTCTCAGAGTTTGGGCCATGTACGGGATTCATTAGAGGAACATGACATATACATGATCAGGTTGAACTCAATGCCTCATTACGTGGTACACGATCAACCAATCAGAGCGTGCTATTGTTTATAGCTACAGCGTATATTGAATGTTTGAATTCAAATTTATTTTATCAAAAATATATTTTTTCACAAAGTACAAATACAACATTCTTAACGTCCTTGTTATATAAAATTAATATAAAATTCTCCGTCCAAATTTGCTTAAGCAGTAGACAGACGTACTTATCTATCATTCATGTTACTTATTCCCTTCAGTGGATCTTGAAGTACCATTTTGAGCCGTCTCGCTCCACGCCCGTCTGTATTAAGCCCGGGATGGCGACTCGAAAGCTATGTATTATGCATTCGTGAATATAAGCCGCATAAACCAGAGTCCGAATCAATTACAGCGGCTACCGAGCCTCGTTAGAAACGCATCACGCATGTACAATCGCCTCGCGGTAAGGTAAACACTGTTTATCGTGTGCTAACCTATTCTGAACAATGGCACACCCAATTTGGTCTTAGTTGGATTCCGAGATCCACCGGCTATGTTTTACTTTTATTTTAAAACTCATCAATACGATTTATAGAGCGAGATGCAACCTCGTATTTATTTGATACGATGGCAAGGACAAAGTTGAGGATATGTGTAAATTGTTAGCACCGACCGAAAGGTCAGCTCACGGCTACGAGCCGACCCTCGTTGTAAGTGGATTAACCCCTTTACAACGCGCTTGAGTATAGTAGCGGGTTTATACATCTGACGCCCTCCCCGTGCGATTTACCGGTAGTCTATACGATATCACGAGGTCCCTTTGGATGCCAGATACTTTAAGATTATAACTTCTGATATGAACATGTTTAACCAAGATTCATTAATTAATATGCAAGACTAATGGAGTATGTCTGTTGTTACAGGACCCAGCGGTAATCCGAGCATCCTCCATCCGCAACCGCAAGGCCTAATAGTGGAGACTGGAAACGGTGCGAGCGTACTTCAACTACCTGCGACGACTCTTGAACAGATCCGCCACATCGCGTCCGACCCCGGAGCTTCTACCCTCCGTCTGCCACCGCCCGCCACCGAGGCCCCCATAGGCGCCCGTGAACTCGACTTTGACCTCTGCTACGTTTGCAAGCACTGCAAAGTAGCATTCCCATCGCCCGCGCCGCTACAAGTCCACCAAGCCCGCTCCTGCTATGCGGGCCGCGAGGCCACTCGAGGGGTCATCCGCGTCGTACAGCCGGCACTAGAATGCCGCACGTGCATCGGCGAACGCTTCCGCACAGTGATAGAGTTCCGCAGACACGCGGAAACCGATGCCCATCAAAGGAATATAACTCCGCAGGCGCCGATAGTGCAGCAGCCGGAGACGCTCACGCACGAGATGGAGGACGTCGTGAACCAGATCACGATGTTGGCCGCGCGCGCCGCGCAGGACACCACTGCGCCCAGGGATACTAACGCCAACTTCTGCGTGCCCGGGCCCCGCTTTCAAACCCCCGGCGAGTTCCCCCTGGCGAGCGCCGGCCACTAATCCTATTCTGACGAAATGTATAGTTACTATCTATTAGAGCCCCTCGCTCTCTCCGTTGTCCGACAACGCAGCAGTTCACTATTAGCTCTTAACGCTTCTTTTCGTTGAATGTCGCCGCGAAAGCTGCACTTTCCTAGTTATATATTTAAAGCTTGTAGTCATGTAAGTGTAGGTTAATAGGGAGCCGATCGTCGTCCCGTTTTTGTAATGATCGCAGGGACGCGCACGCGTGCCACCGGTCGGCTCCCGCGCCGCGCGCCGCGCACTGGGGGGCGGCGGCGGCGAGCGCAGGCCCGGCCGCGCCGCGCAGCCGCACTTCATATCATACGTTAGACAGGTTTTATTATATACGTTTACCGTTGCGGCAGCGCGCGCGCCGCGGCCGAGCCGGCGCACCACGAATCTTTACCATCAACTCCCAGGAAAGCAAGTTCCTATCTTTATGGCATATAATATTATCGATATTGATAATTACGATTAAATTATTGTTTAATGCTATGTAATACATACATATAATCGTTCTAATTTTAGGCATAGATACGTTCTCGTAAGAAGTTCCTGACGCATCGTAAATGTATGAAGATATATATAGTGATATACGTATATGATTTTTTTAAACATGAAGCGAAGTTAGGTACGTACTTTAGGCAGTAGGGCGGTCGTCCTCTCTCGCGGGTCCCACGCTCAGGAATCGGCGTGTAGTGAAGTCACACGACTGCGACCGAACGGAGTGCGGGTACTCAGTGTATCCACGCTCGCGGAAGGCTGACCGTCGGTTAGTGAACCGGAAGCGCCGTCACGTCCACCGGGAGTGATGGCCCGGACGCCAGAGCGGGCCCGCTCGCTCGCGCCGCTCGCAGAGCCGCCCGCGGAGACGCGACGACACCGCGTAGGCTTATTGGTAACAGTTAATTATAATAATTATTATCGTAGCAAACTTTTCCAAAACGAACGAACTCGAAACTCGGGCTGCGCGCTTGCGCTCAGCCTACCTCGCAAACAAGTGAGTTTATTTTGGAACTAAGTGTGATTCTTGAATTTTTATTGATATTGTAATGATTATTAGTAGTGGCGTAAGTGAGTCCGGTCCGCAGCGGGGAGGCGCAGGCGGCTGCTCGCGGGCCTGCGGGCCTCGGGCCGGCGCGTGCGCGTCACACCGCTCCGCTCCGAGTGCGTGGAGTCCCTAATAATTTCGATGGCACAGATCACGTTATTAAAAAATATTTTACATATTTACATTTTATCTAGCGGAGTGTACTACAATATTTTATCGACGAGTGGATCCTACTACAACATTGAGTTTGTTTATTTATAAAGTGCAATGTTTTATTCCACCGGTTGCCGGTCCTTGTTATGTCTATACATAATGGCGTATGTGCAATGAGCCAGGTTCGAGCGCGCTGGATCTCTCTATCGCTTCCTAACTCCCAGAGGCGTCTGAGGTTACATCGACGTACAAGATAAGGATATTTACTATAACAGATATAACGTTGAAATTGAAATGGACCTTGAGTTTGAGTCTTCATGTTTTTATTGCTATAAGACACGTATTGGGTTGATATTGTCGGTATATAAGAGAGGGTAGTTGAGAATGAGAAGCAGTGCGCTCGAACGATATACGTACGCGAAGGCGCGCGTTTACAACACAATTATTTTGTTTTAGTATTTAATTAATATTTATTGATACGAATCTCGTAGAGTTTGTTGGTCGGTTGCGTTCCGAGCTCCACGGCGTGAAGGTTAGCGTTCAGTAAGTATATAATTTGATTCGGTTTGTATCGGGAGTATGTCGTGTAAGTCAGGTTAGGTGTAGGAGGTCGGTAGTGCGATGTTGTGTCTCCGCGGACGTAGCGCCGCGGAATGAATCATGGTTCCTATGTATATTTCAATATTATCGCATCTAGAGTTTCACTATACTTTCCGAATACAAATTTTAATATTTAAGATTTATTCGGACTAGTCTGTTGTATCTGCTACCAGAGGAGCCGCCGCGGCCATGTTGTCTGTTCATTTGTACCTATATATTTGTTTTATTGTACTTCTATGTATACTTTAAATAATTTTAACGTGCTAAACATTTTTGTGTAGAATTTCAAAATCCTCTAGATATTACATGTTGTTTACGAATATTACTTTATGATCGTATAAAGGTAGCACTCGTGTCTATCATAGTTCCTAATACTGTATTGTAATACATACTAAAAATTATTTTAAAAATTCTTTACTAGTGAAATATACCGTTCCTACTATTTTAAATCTGTAACAAAATGTTATGATGTAAACACAAAAACGAATTCAAATTCACATCCAATTATGTTATGATGTTATTGTCGACTTCCTTGTCGTTTATTTCGGGTACAGTTGAGTATATTTATCTGTTCCAAGGAAACACGTTGCGTTCAATTTTGTACGAAGTATACGCGAATAGTAGTAAACATTACTTATTTATAAATGCTTCTCTCACTGTACCTGTGTTCTTATAATTGTTTTAATTTGCCATAACTTAGAGAAACACATCTGTCTTCAAACTAGCAAGTTTCGTAGCATCTAGTTTAAGTTCATATGACGTGTGCGTAGCCATCTCAACGCGCGTGCTACGCGCCTACGACGCAGCCATCCGTAGCCGACAACAGATTACGAATACATTGTCAAGTGTAAATGGTAAAAATAAACTCAAAGTTAGTTTATCAGACACTGGAGTTTTATTTTGATCCCTCTTCATAATTAAATTCGCCTAGGCATGAAATTGATACTATCACACCCGCATTCCTTGAAGGGTTAGGTAGAGTTATGTAGGTAGAGTTATGATATTAAATGCTGAAATAATTAGACGGTAATCCTATTATAATTGGTTGGACACACTTTTAGGCAGGCTCTCCAACAGGCTTTCATATGAATTTTACAACAGAACATTAATAACACTTAGCATGACCAAGATATCGAATCTATCCTGTCAAAACATGTAGGTTTATACAGTACCTATCTCTACCTTCCCATTGAATAAATCTATGTAAATTTTCATGTTTCTACAAAATTCATTAAAATTTCCAATTAGTTTGTCATGGATGATGAAAGAGAAATTACTCATTTATTTCAACGAACAGTAATTGGCCTGTCTAGACACAGATATAAAAAGAAGTTTAAACGATTGAAGTCGAGTAAATTACATGTTGATAAATCAATATCTAAGACTGCTTTTAAAAACACGTGACGTTAAGAATACTTGCAGAATTCATGAATTCTGCAAATGATATTGTCAATATTTGAAATCGATTCAAAGTAAAAACAACTAATTGTATATATACTCAATCATCTATTTAATAACATATGGTAGGTAGTAGATAGGTGGGCACCTACCAAAAAAATCTTTTGCTGTTATTTACGGAAAGTTATTTATAAGTATACCAAATATACAAATAACTATAAGTTGGAGACATCTAAGAAATAAAAATATTTAAAAGGATTTTGGATGGATTAGTTTAGACGTGACTCAGTCGGATCAGTTAGACATCAATTATAATAATAATAATACATCATCACGCCTATATTCCCCGAAGGGGTAGGCAGAGGTGCACTGCAGTGCGCCCACTCTTCGCCGATGTATTTTTGGTCCCAATGTAATAGGGGGCAAGCCTATTGCCATTATACCAGGCACATTCTCCCTTAATACAAGGGAGATTTTTGGGCCACCACGCTGGCCCAGAGCGGGTTGGTGAACTTCACACGCCTTTTATATGGACGTGCAGGCTTTTCCTCACGATATTTTCCTTCACCGTTTCATAGCAAGTAGTAATCTCGGATGAAAATGAGATTCGCACATAAACCCTGAGATGCGAGCCGGGGTTTGAACCTGCACACTTTGAATGCAAGGCGTGCGTTCGACCACTCGGCTACCACTGCTACACTCGGCTACCACAATACATCAATTATATATTTTATATATTCAAAATTCTATCAATAGCATTGTAGTATAAAATTGATTACTTACCTACTTATGTAAAAGGTCTGAAATAATCTCGTCAGGTGACAAGAAAAACTCATTATGTAACAAAAAAAATCAATGCAGTAATTTGAATTTTAATAGTTTTTTAAAGTGATTTAGTGATTTTGCTTCTTGGAATTCTGTAAAGTAATGTAACTTATGGATATGATTGACTTTTTCCAAGGAAAGTTGTTGATATTTTACATAGTACAGGTACATAGTGTAAAAAACATGTTTCCTATGTTTTGTACTCAGTGAGTTTTTTTTCTATCACCCGACGTTATATTTATTTGGTAATTTTACATGATGAGGGGTGATCCCAGATACAAATAGGAATAATTACTACAAATCCCTTTGCTTGAATAAGACTAAGACTGTACTTACACGTACTCAAAGGATGTGCAATGGCAGAACATTTAGTAAGGAAGCGTTCTCACTCGCTGTTGGACTACTTGGGAAATTCTCGCATTATCGATATTAGCTCCAATTCGACATATGTCGAAACAAAACGATATTTTTTTCGACAAATGTCGAATAAGAGATAATTTCGATCATCCGAGAATTGCCCCGCTGGACCTGCTTATCAGCACGTGTGAACCCTTCTTTAGCATAAACAACTAGTAGGTATGTAAATTACATATCATACCTCAAAAGGCCAACGTTTTTAACAACAAAAAATAAAAAATAAGCATAATGAAAATTACTAGGTGCAACTATGTCTCGTGTGTGTAAAATAATGCGACCGATATATCCTTAACCCCCTCGGGGTGGCCCTGGGTGAGTGGAGATGGGGAGGAGGCCCCGCGAGCGACTTATTCCGATATAATCAATAACTTAGTGAGATCCCCTTTGCATCCGGCCGTGTGACAGTTCCTTCAATCGAAGGGTTGTTTTTTTACATTTTAGAGTTCTGTATGATTTTTTTTAAGGAAGTAAGTATTGAAATAAAACTATTTTACGGATTCTATCGCGTTTATTTACTTTTTTATTTTCCCGACGTTTCGGCTGCTTTACAGCAACCATGGTCACGGGGGGACTGAGGTGTTAGACGTCCTGATGTCATAGTTAATAACTGGGTACCCTCATATTTAGTTGTTGTTTATATTTCGTTTTATTTCAATGTGTAGTATTCGCGTAAATAGGAGAAAACAGGAAGTAAGTATTGTAATAACCTTTAGAATAATGTAGGGTAGGTAGTACTTTAGTAACAATACGTTTTGCGGGTAGGCCAAGATTGAGATAGTCATTAGTTTTAGAAAAAGCAAGTGTCAATGTTATCATTATTTAACGCAATTTGGGGAGTCATCCGCCATCTTTATCACTGTCATTATCCATTTTTATTTATAATGTGTATTTATTGAATTTGTCCTTGCTATTAATTACTTGACATTGGCGAAATACTCGCGCTAGTCGCAGGTGATGCCATTCCTCATCTTATTCCATTAAATATCATCATTTCGCTCATTTCGTTAAAAAAAAAAAAAACGCAATTTGGATTAGATAATCAAATATATATTTTCGATAATCTACTCATTTGTCGTTGAGAGTGAAATAAAAAGTACAGTGAAAAGATTACGTGTACAATAACTTCCGATCATCGGTAAGTTAAGTGTCTTTAAAATAGATTTAAAAAATAAGGCTTTCATAAGCAGAGCCCTCAACGTGCAAGTTGTATTTATACTTGACAGTCATTTTTTGTTCAAACATCGTCTGATTAGAGAAGTGCCGTGTGCGGGGGCTTTTGATGTCGAACATAATTTTACAAATGGCTAGTTTCAGTTTGCACCTCATTCTGTGACTTGTCTTTAGATGCGGCCGTTAATATTCGCGCTATGTTATTTTGTCAGAAAAATAAGATAGGAAATGAAAACATGTTTAAAGCCCCGGGCACAATGAAGCTTGTTCTCCTCCGGTGAAGCTGTAAAGGCCAACTCACGGCAAACAGCGTAAAAAAAAATTGGCTATAATAAAACGAACTGTATTGACTCAAAGAAAAAGTTCATTCTTCAACGAAATGATATTGACAGCGCGAGTTTCAACGCGTGGTGGCGTGGATTTTACGACAGAAATTTAATCTTTATGCTTATAGACACAGAGTTCGTTTTGGTATTGGTTAACATTTTGACGCGAGAACGTTGACGCCTCAGTTTTTCGGGGGCTTAAAAGCGCCTGTTTTATTAACATGCCTTTATTTGAAACCTTGCATACTTAATTTTAAAGCTAAATAGTCCTAGTTTCGACGCAGAACCTATTATTTGAGTTCTGAAAGTTACCGGTGCCGTAATCCGACGCCCCTTATTACCTGAATTACTGTAGTGTCATGTCTAGCACGCAGAAAGTTCGCAACAACACGAAAGTGAGCTAAAGTTAGAGACGCGACAAGGTCACTGGGTGAAGTTTGATTATAGCTGGATTAATACATCTGAGAGACAGTAAATTATAAACTACAAGACAAGGTTTTGTTCCAATCTGTTCACAAATAATTTACAATTATATCGCAAAACACATTTTGGAACACAAATGGTTTGTAATGTATGCCATCTAAATCAATGGAAACTTCCTACAAATTTGATAGATACCTACTTGCAATATTTTTTAGAATTATTGTTCTTGATAATTAAATGTCGATCTTGGATCGGCAACCTTTTGTAGAGAAAGCGCCTATCTTTTAACATGTACGTGTATTATTGTTTAACAGAAACAAAAGCAGATCGAGCTGTCTAAGAATTATTTCATGCTGAACTAAAAATAAGGTAAGCTGTTAATGATGTCTTATAACAATAGAAAATCGATTGCTTTAATTATGCGCAACTTGGTAGAAGGAATCTACTGTAACATTAAATTCATCATGACGTTAAGAATTTAAGTAATTAATTTAGTATTTAAGTATGAACTTACCTATTGTTAATTTACTTATGTTATAATGGAAGGTGGTGTTTATTTATAATTCAGTAAGAACCAGTTTTACATAGCACACCAATAGCGCAATAACATATGAGGAGGCATAGCTCCGCGGGTGGGGCCAACCCTTCACGCGTTCACGCCAAATCCTTAACGCGCGATTTAAAAAAGAAAACTAACGGGATCCGGTACGGGGGCGGGGGCGACGGCGGGGGCGATTGAGATGGAAATGCCGATTGTCCCGATCGGAGGATCGGTGCCCGCCGCTAACTCCAGTTATAACGATGGGGAGAGAATTTTAATGTGCCACCATTTTGGCGCAATGCTCAAATTTTACGACCGCCGTGTCATTATGAGGGAAATTATTGGCGCTCTGATTGCTTTCGCTGTGATAAAAATTCTCAAGTCGGCAATAAGTTGGAACTAATTCCGAGTTAGATTGAAATGGTGCTTACCTAATGGAATTAGGTTCGTACTTAATTCCGCAGTGCTCTGATGCGTAAAGCATTTTATAATATAATGTTTCGTTGAATTAAAATAAATATTTACTTTCAAAACACTTTAACATACCTATAATACTTAGTTATATCCGAGTAGATGAAGATTTAATATGTTTCGTAGACGTGACAAATGAAATTTACATTTTTAATATACGAATAGTATAAGGTTAAAGTTATTAGTTTATTTTTAGATAGCAATCTCCAAAATCACTGATCCGATTTTTTAATTTCTTTCAGTAATACAAAGCTAGACACCTCCTGAGTATCATAGACTGATTTTTTTACGCGGGTGTTGCTAATGAGCAGGTATTTCTTTTATCAATAATATTGCTTATCCCACCTTAAAAAAAATATATAATCATAGTTAGGTAGTGACAGGTACCTATAACAAACTTAATATAATAATGTCGTAAGCATTCCTTATTACATTGAGACAATTTTCCATTAGCCAATGGAAATTGAAATCGGATAATTCAATTACGCATTACGCCAATAGCTATGTATCTAACTAAACGTTTGTATTTTTACTATATTTTAAAAAAAAGATTACTTCTGCGAGCGAATCTCTTGTTTCGCCGTAATTCGTTTTGTGATTAATCATAACAATTTGTCGTGTTTTGTAGAAAAATATGAATAGCTGCCTCCAGAATGAGGCAACCAAATCCAATTTGTCTGTGTTCTCTGTCTCTTGTACAATCTGTGTTCTTGTACAGTAAACTCCAATGTCAATCTTAAAACCATGTAAAATCGACAGCAAATTATTTAGTACCAAAGAAACGCTACTGACTTTTTTCACCATCTGTGAAATTGTAATCATTTCTCTAAGCATGTACCTCCAAAAGAAGGCATTTAAGATGATTCGAAGTAACTAATAGTACCTATTTAATACTATATTTATCTATGACTAACAGTTGCAAGTACCATACGACAACCATGAAAGAACAAATATGTCCGTACTGCTCTACCCATAAAGTTTAGATTAAGTATCACGAGCTGGAGGCAACAACAAACTCCCTTAAGCGCTATACACAGGCAACATCTCTTGATAATACAATAAAGGAGCCAGGAGCGCAAGATATATTACTATTCAACTTACTTAAAACTTTGAGTCCATCAAAAGTTTTGAACAAAGCTTAAAAGTTAAAAGAAAATATCCCAGTCAGGTGGTGTTCGGTGAATAGGGAAAGTTTCCTGGCGCAAGCCGGGGTGATTAATGAGCAGACACTGTTTATTCCGAGCATTTCCAATGAGGATTAGACGCCTCTCGACTTCGGACGCGTGTCACTTAGCGTTTATTAGAAGGGACGTTTGGATGGTGAGAATTGTAAATGATATCTATTGTGATTACGGAGAGTTTGTTGCCAACTTTAAAATACCAAATTTTTGTTTTATAATATTGGCATTGATAAACTGCAATAGAAAAATAGAAATAGGCGAGTGGTAGCCTTCTATTTGATGGGACGTTTTGCATTTACACTGTGCAGGTTTAAAGCCCGGCTTGCACCCTGAGATTGTACAGTGACTCTCGCAAAAACGTCAAAAACATCGTTAAGAAACCTTTATGTTCAAGGGAAACAAGTAGATAGTGCTCGATAAACGTGTAAAGTCTACCAACCCGAACGAGCCCAGTGCTGTGGAATTTAGCCTGAATAACCCTCAGATTGAGGAGAGGCTCATGCTTTATTAAGCAGGCTTTATTAAGCAGTAAGTACAAACAACTCATATTCGGTGCAAATTTCCATATCCATAAATACAATTAAAAAATATAATAAATACATTTTTCAGTAAATACCAAAGTATTCTGCAAAGCCACTGTTAAAAAGATCACAACTTTCTTTAAATTTGACAGTTAATTTTTATATAGAAAGTAACTTCCAGTTAAAATAATGAAAGTAACTGAACTGAATAATAACTTAAATAGACAATGAAGTTTGAGATAGGTAATTGAGGTTACCTAACGAAAATTGCGATTAAGTTTACCGACACGAGTCGACAAGAAATGCAAGATGAACGAATTAAGTAAACAAAAAATCACTTAAAAGACCCAATATTATACGAATAATGACAATGATTCATTTTCCTTATGGTCCGGAGTCAATGAACTGTCGACGTAAACTCAAATAAACAACACCAAGTATCACCTTACGTAATTACCATTTAGTTTTTAAGTTAAGTCTTTAAATGAAACCTGATATTTTTGTTCTTTTATCGTCTGGACAGTTCCTCAATAAATACATTTCAATTTGTTAAAATGTTATTAACTGACAACCGGTCATTGAGCTGAAATACTTGCAGAACTCCTTTATATTATGTTAAATTACTTATGACTGTCTAGATAGATAACTCTTTATTGTTCCACCGCAAAAATTAACAAAATATTACACACAAATTATACAGTGTCACAATGGGCGGCCTTATCACTAATAGCGATCTCTACCAGGCAACCTTAGGATGGAGAGGATTTAACTGAATTAATAAGACGAGGGTGTACTTAATAATAGATACAGTAAATAGCTTAAAATGCACATATAAATACATACATATCATATAACATCCTACAAACATACATAGATACATACATACATACCATATGACATCCTACATACATACATAATTAAATACTTACAGTAAAAATATATAAAAACAACAAACAAATAGTCTACTAACAAGAAAGTCTTTATCTCTGGGCTTACATATACCTACCTACTTGTTAATTTTGTGCAACAAAAAAATACAATCAGGGTACAGATTATAAAATGAAACTGGTCATAAGAGTTTTATAGTATTTTTATTAAGGTTTTGTTATTTGTTTGGCATCGTGGTATTTATTTCTTGACGTCTTTAAATTTAGTTGTCGTGTTCTTTATTAGTAATGTTTATAAAGTATCTTACAACATGTGATATTTTTATTTACAAAGCAATCTATGTCGAAAAGTCAGCATCGGCAGCAAAACTGGTTGTGACAAAATAAAATGTGACATAATTTTGTCTCATCCTCTCATATGAATTACGAAAGTGTGAGAGCGTCCGATGCGACATAAACTGTGCTATGAGTCTACTCTTGAGGTATCCACGCTGAAATAATCGTGAAGTCCTGCGGTATTAAGCCATGTACTACAAATTTTTACTTACCTACACCAAAACGAACACAGAGGAAGCACATTTCTCAACGAAATGTAATCGACGACGCGAGTGAATTTTGGCACGTGGCACCACAGGATTCAATCTTTATATTGTATATTTCGCAACATAAAAATAATTGCCATCTCGTTCATACTTTACAGCGCTGAAAAAGACACCTATACGCTTGCTTAGTATCGTATCTGCCTAGACTTTACAAAAATAAGAATATTTAATTCGCTATAGTGGATGCAGGGTGTTACAGTACAGATTTCCAATTATCAACGGCATGTTTCCACCGCCGATATATCTAGTTCGGAATGGGCTCGTCACCACTCCCCGCCCGGTCAGCCGCCACCGGGTTCTGCATTTATATAGTTGTACAAATTGCTCGCCCCCTGTTTATCTCCAATACGCGACCTCCCAACCCCTTGTACGTATTTATCTTCAACCCTTCGACGGAGACGACATTGCATTGACTTCGTGGCGTTTTGTTCGATTTCTGATACGTGCTCAGTTCAATGACTATTGTTTTCGTTGCTGTTGCGTAATCGATTTTAATTCGCGTGAATCGAGAATTGCATCTTAAGCACGTAGGTACACGAAGTCGCTCTCAGAGTTGTTAAAAGTTGTTAGTAGGTGGAAAGGGACCAGTTTATCAAAGATCCAAAATTAATGGAAATAATACAGATAACAACTAAATACATAATTGCTACCATTGAGCAAAGTACCAGGGCATCATAATTATCGAAAAGGTCAACAGTACATAGTAATATAGTTCCAGCTAAGAAGTTAACTGCATAATTTAGACAGTAATTTGCGGCTACACCCAAATGCCAGTCGAGTGGAGAGTTTATATAAGGAATTTATCTGGTATACATGACATGGGTCAATTGGGGACATTTTCGTCTAAGTTGTTGATACCACTAGTGGTCAGTATGTATTATTGAAAACATTTCTTCTAACATTATTTTTTCTTTAATTGTCTTTACGGGACATACCTATTTCATTCTTTCAGTATCTATTAGAGAGGCATTTTAAAGTTTAATATACTCTGCGAAAAACATACTTACTTCAACTTTCGAACCGTATTATATAATCATACTTGCTACAAAACAAAACAAATGAGAAATAAAGCACTTAAGAACTAAGAACCACGAAAATAAAAAGGGCTGATTTTATTATGCAAACGGGGCCCAATCGTACAGTGTAAACGGGCCTGCCATAGATTTATGGCCATAATTCCGTGTGCAAAAGAAAACGGCGAGGTGTTATCGAAGTCCTATTGACACTTTAATGCTATTGTTTGATTTAGAGGGCTCATTACGGGGCCGGGAAGAATGGCGCTCGTGAGCCCAAGGTGCGAACCGGCGCTATACCTACCACTATTCATAATTCCCGCTATAGAATCGCTTTGAGGGCTTACCACACGACGAGCGAGGATTATCATATCGTAACTTTTATGGAATTTTTGTGCTGCGTTCACTATTTCTTCTAATAATTAGTCCCGAACGGGGATCCCTTAAGTCGTTTTATTGTTATTATATTGTTTGCAGTAAAGGATAAAACTATAAAGCCCTGGCTACACAGGGGCGTCAAAACCAGCTGTATATAAAGGCGTCAACGATCGCGCGTCATAATGTTTGCCAATACCAAAACGAACTCTGTATCTATACGCATTAAGATTAAATTTCTGGCTTATAAGCCACGCCCCCACGCGTCGATATTCGCTCGCGCTGTTAGTATCATTTCGTTTTAGAATGAACTTTTGCCGCGTGTCGTCAATACAGTTAGTTTTGCTAAGGCGAATAATTTGACGCGCGAGTATTAACGCCCCAGTGTGCGGGAGGCCCTCATGGAAAAAGGTCATTCTAGAGCGAAATGTCATCGATGACGCGAGCGTCCGAGCGAATTTCGCAGCGGACGTCGCGTGGCTCTTACCACCGAAATTCCATGTTTATGTATATTGAAACAGTGTTCGCTTTGGTATTAGCAAAATAAAAGCAGCGCGTCTTGACGCCTGTGTGTGCCCCGTGGCTTCATCGCTTTTGGTGTCAGGTGAGACAATTATAATTTGACTAAATTTGTCGTTTAAGATTTGTTAGTTTTGTTGGTAGAGTTAATGACGAAGTGCTAAATAATAATACATCATCATCATCATCACGCCTGTATTCCCCGAAGGGGTAGGCAGAGGTGCACTGCAGTGCGCCCACACTTCGCCGATGTATTTTGGTCCCAATGTAATAGGGGGCGAGCCTAATGCCATTATACCGGGCACACAGGTTTCCTCACGATGTTTTCCGTCACCGTTTCTTAGCAAGTGATAATCTCAGATGAAAATGAGATTCGCACATGGAACCCAGAGGTGCGAGCCGGGGATAGAACCTGCGCACTTTGATTGCAAAGCGTGCGTTCGACCACTCGGCTACCACTGCTATTAATAAAATATATATAAGTGCTAAATAATGTTTGTAAAATATATCCATGTGTGTACCTATGTTCTTACATATTAACAAAGTGACGTTAATAGGCATTAAACGTTTTACTATCACTAAACGGATCGCGATTTGTCCGGTCGTTCTAACCCTTCGCTGCGATGAGCCGATATGGTCCAAGTCCTCGCCGGCTCTCGTCCCGCGCGTGCCGTCCGCCCCATAATAACAACAGAAAATTTTACGCTCCGGGACAATGCGATATAAAATTATCTGTTAGATCCAATAATCGCACGGCACAGCCGCGACTTAATGCCGGCCAATCATTAGCTACGAGGGATAACGGAGCCCACGGCCAGCGCGGCCCATTAACGTTGGAGGAGAAGTGCGCTCGACGATGCCCCGTGACCAAACGTCAATGCAACCTCCGCATTTCGCGGCTACGGCCGCATCCCCCGGGCGAGAATACTTCGCGAACAAAAGAATGACTTCATTGTAACGCCACATAGGCTTAAGGTATTTTTATTACGCTTCCCAGAATCACGCGCTGCGTGTTTTGTTCTGCCACTCTCGCACTCCAATTGGGATACCAATGATATTCTAGTAGCTAAGATACAATGTCGTCCCCGAAATAGTCTCCTAGACAATCTGTCATACGTACGCGACAAAGTCACGCACATATTAATCTTAAAATTGAACTTCTAAATTAGTATGAAAATCAGTATCGTGGCTTACATGGTCGTACCTATATTTAATTATTGTGTTACTCGTTCCCACAGATTTCACCAGGAAACTTGAAGTGTACGCTTACGGTGCGCATAATAACTATGGAGCCGCGATTAAGTGCGAGCACTTATAAATACTGGTAATTATTTTATCGGGATCGACTAAAGAGGACGCGAGCGCAGGCGGCCGCACTATCATTAGCGCGAGGAAAGAGATCAGTTATTTACGCGGCCGAACGGCGGGCCGTGTTGGTTTACGGCGAGCAACCCCCGAAGGAGATGCATTCCGCCATTCTACCGGCTCACGAACTCACGACCGCACAACAATAATTACCCGTGGGTGTACGCCATTATACTTCACGAGCGATTATTATCAATCGTTGTGCTAGCGAACGGTCACCGCTTAGAACCCGATGCAATGGAACAAAATTATCTTTATGTTGTAACGAGAGATGCAAAGCAGATTATTCGATAATTATAGAGAATAAATCAAAATGTCGCGGGTGGAAAGACGTTTGTCTCTTTCGGTCGCGCGCGGCTGCGCAGCATCTGACTGTTCGCTGCGCCCGCGGCTGTGCGGGCGCATTGTCGCTGCGTGCGCCGCTTGTGGGCCAGTATTGTTCGTTCGCCGCCGGCGGCGATTCATACCTCACCCCAACTATTACCAGGATGTTGCTAATTTTCTATCATTGCGATCACGACGAAGTTTATAGACCTGTAGATTTAGAAATTTAGGTGTCAGTGCCTTTGACTATCTATAGCTTGCAGTGCTGTATTTACCGTCGCGATTGTAAACTGTTGTTTATGTTCAGAAGTTTGTAATATATCCTTTGAGTTGCTAGCGCTTTCTTATAACTGAGAACTTCCCTAAGCATCTTTTCCTCAAAATATTTTATACCTACTATATAGTCACATGTTGTCATAATTGTCATCTTTTCACTGTATAACAAATCAGAAAGTGTATAAATTGTTAAGATTGGATGCCCGTTTATCCGAAAATAAAACTGTAATGAATGGCCTACTACACCGCCTCTTGCTACCTAGTCTCCTAACAAGTTAAGTAGTTTATTTTTTAGTTTTACTGGCCTTGTACCCTTGATTATTAATTGGGTATTAATAACTAAGTAAAATATCAGCAACATAACAGTCATGGTTTGGTCTCATCGTTTGTCTACTTCCGCAAATCTCTTAGAGCGTTACTTAGTTGTTATTCGTCTTCATGTAACCTATCCTTATTGCAAAGACAAAGTGTCCGTCCCGTTGCAGGCCCTAGGTGCCCACTCCCAAAGGCCTTTAGGAGTTAGTAAATTGTACGCGGCCGTTCACGCTCCCCTCATTACCGGGCGCCGTAATGTGTTCCGTCATCGATATTAACTCCTCAGTAATGGCAGCATTTCTTATATTTCTACAACGTCACTATTACAATTGCACCTAATTGAGGTTTGTCCGCTTTTAGTAAAATGGCCAATTTCGTTATAAATGCTGTTTGTGTTATGTTTTGTTGAGACGTGAAATTGTCGAGGGCTTTTTTGATCGTGATGCTTTTTAACTCATAAGAAATTAATAGTAATGTTATAAATGTATACTTTCTAAGATAGGTAAGTAAAATCCATGTGTGGCCTTGATCTGAGACATATTTTTCCTCATCTGAAATTGATGCTTCTTCACCACCCAATATTTTTCTTCAAGAATCAGAATCAGATTTTTTTATTTATGTATACAAATACAGGCACTTATGAATTGTCAGTAAAAAATAAATACTATTAATAGTATCTCTACCTCCCATTCGGAATGCATTTCCTATGGAGAAGAATGGACATGAATCAACTCATTTTAACTGTTCATTTCGTCATACCTAAGTATCAAATAAAAACTACATATTACTTACTTCTAAAACATCAAATGAAACAAGTCAAGACCACTTATAAAAATCGCAACATCTTGCAACAATGATTAGCGCTATGATTGTTCAGCAATAAGTTAATTGACGGTTGCATGAGTGATCGATCTATGGCATGGGGGGGCGGGGGCGTGCGCGCGGGGAGGGGGGGCATGCGCCGGCGCAGCGACGCGGTGCACCGCCGCAGGCGACGCACTGTCTCACCTGCAACACAATAGGGTTGTACGCAACTAAACAAAGACATGGCTGAAACAAGAAACAGTACAATAGAGTGTTCCAAAATTTTGAATAGTTATTGTAAGGATGGTCTCCGGAATTTACAGAAAAAACTCAAGAGGAATTTCGAGGAATTGCAGGCAGAAGAAGTACAATGAATATGTATATACAATGAATTTATACAATGAGTATGTTTCTAATTACAAGAATTTATAGGAGAATCCATAAATTAAAACACATTACTAGACTAGCAAGTTACTACATGGAAAATCAAATAACAATTATCAGCAAAATCAATATCACGATAGACTTCACGATTACTCCAGAAGCCCACCTAGTGCCAATCTAGGCAGAACTTCATTATCAATACACATAATTTCAAATGTAAAGATGTGCCAATCAGTAGAAGAGGACCAACGAGTAAATCTCTAAGGTCCTTGGAACTCCGAAGCACATCCCTGCGGAACTGCACAACAAAGCAAAAATTGCCGAGATAATGAAGCATAATGCAAAGCGTGATATGAACTTCATATCCGCCCCGGGCTGGATTAACTTGTTAGTGAGACCCCCTCCTCCCCTACACAACGCTCACCACTGTACCATACTTCTATACCATATTAGAATTTCATACGTCGACATCATCTCAGGGTAAAAAGACTTCGAATATAATGTAAGCTATTTGCAAACTGTCATTAAATTAAATGAAATGATATTGGTTTTATGTTTTATGTTTTACACACGCAAAAACACAAAATAATGGATAATTACTTGTAATAAAAATAAACTAAACATTTGAATTATTTTTTGTGCTTCATAATTATAAAGAACACAAAAAATTAGAGGTCACTTCACGCTTTATTATATTTTCAACCTGAATTGTCTGTCCTCTCCCTTTTTCCTTACTCCCCAGTCCCCTAACCCTGGTTCGATTGGTCCCAAACAATTAGACAAGTGGGAATCCAGCTCATCCCACCATCTCTTCCTAGGACTGCCACGATGCAGTTTCTGCCTCTATTTGGGAGCTACTGCGTGATCGCTTTTTCGCATTTCGGGAAAGATGTAATCAACCAAACTATTCTCTTTCGTGTTGTCTGTCATGATGTTGATGACGTGAGCCCATTTTATGTATAGTGTTGCTACAAGCTCGTACTGTTGTTTTTCAAATCAAATCAAAATCTTTTTTTTTTCTAGTTGGCCAAAAAGCACTTACTAATAGTCAGATTCTAGGATCGGAATACTGCTTCCACTGAATCTAAACCAAAAATTGTTATAGAAATAATTGCTTTGGTACGATGCCTTCAACCCAATATGGGAGAGTAGATGATAAGTTATTAAGAGGAAAATGGAATATGGAAAATGGTTGGACCAGTCCTCACAAGTAGCTTTTGCTGCCATAAAGTCTTTGCAAGCTCAAAGGTGGTGCAGCAGTTATGTCTTATTTCATTTGATCCCGACATGGTTAAGGTTCTCGAGCGTAGTCCGCTTCGTTCACTGTTCCGGGTGGTTGCGAGTGTGATTCCTGGCAGAGGTCAATTTCAGAATTTTCCTTTGCCTGGGTATAACAAGGATCGCCCTCAGTTATTTGGTAACCATGATATAAGAGTAGCAGTAGTAGCCTCGTCGGTGAAACGCCCGCCTTGAACGCAAGAGGTGCAAGTTCAAATCCCGGGCTCGCAGCTCTGAGATGATTTACATGTGCGAATGTTATTTTCAAAAATAATTAACTACCACTTGCTGAACGGTAACGGAAAACATCGCATGAAAACCTGCACGTCTGTAGAAGAGCGTGTGAAGTTTACCAACCCGCACTGGGCCAGCGTAGTGGACTATGGCCCAAATCTGCTTCATATTATGGGGGAATGTGCCCGGTATAATGGCAATAGGATCGCTCCCTATTACATTGGTACCAAAATACATCAGCGAAGTGTGGGTACACTGTAGTGCGTCTCTGCCTACCCCTTCGGGGAATATAGGCGAGATGATATATTATTATTTATAGATGTTGCCGGCAATTTCATATTTATGTGGTATGAGCATTATTAAAACATAGTTATTAACGAAGTAATCCTCTTCCGGTAATAATTGCGACCTAACATTTAAAATGCAATTCCTTTAATAGAGCCAACCCAACTTTTTGTCGAGCACTTTGATTGAAACAAAGAGAACAAAATGGACATCATCAGTCGAGGATCAAATTACACCGCTATGTTTCTTGGCTCTCGGGATTTCATAATATCTCCTAACGTGTTTAACCCCAAATCACTGTAAATTATTATTGGGAGTTTACATTATTAAAATAATGAAAATGATGGCCGGGGGCCGCCATGCGTGCCCGCTCGCGAACATAAAAACCACTTGAGGCGATTAAAAATAAACAATAATTGGGCCGGCCATTCACGCATGTAGCCTCATTAAAACAATTAAATCTTGATTGAACAGAAATTATAGCTGTCGATTCTTAAACATAATGCGATGGTTGCCCTTGCCTGGAATCTGCTCCGAAAAAAGATTAACGTTGATTTTAATAAGAAACAATTATGTAGGTACCTACGGAAGTATGTGTGTCTACATCCCACGTTGAAGTAGTTTGATCGCGTTCGTTCCAACCGATTGGCGTAATTATCAAAAATTGCAGATGCTTTGTTTTGTTTTTCGAAATAAATTTGTTGTTTTTGCCAAACCTTGTCTATGATCACATTCTTTAGTTATTAGTAGTAATAACTCATTACTTATTAGGAGTATAATGTATGGCTCAAATATTGATTAGGTACCTATATTAAAAGTCTTATATCAAAATTTGAACAATACCTACGATATGGAGTGAGAATGGGGATCCGAAAACGAAAATTATCTGTTTAGCTACTCTTAAAATATAGGTCTTCTAGTTTATTCTCAACGAACATGTAAAGTCTTAAATCTTTTTTGTAGTCTGTAATATGATTTTTAAACGTGTTAAGATTTTCTTTAAATGCAAAGCAACAAAACTGTAAGTTCAGATTTTCAGAACCGTCATATTCAAGAATATCATTGAGAACTGTAAAATCAGATTTTACTTTGAGATCTCTTTGAACTAAAGATTATCAGAAGGCTCAAGACCATATGCCTAAGCTTGTCAAATCATAGTTTTTTTTTTTAATTTTGTGTGAGGCAAAAAAATTGAGTTATCTGTATTCCGTCTACATAAAATAATTGTTTGTTATACCCATTCTAAATCACATTGTTGTCATCAAGTCGACCATTTCAAATAAGTAAAAAAAGAAAATGGCGTTTTCTCCAAAATCTAATTAAATTATTTTGTGTAACCTTCAAATACCTCCATTTAGAAGGCTGAGACTATAGTATTAGTTATGGAAATGAGATCGTTAACATAATTATAATTAACATCCCAAATAGCCCATCGACGATCATCGACAGGGTTAAGGTGGAACAGTTTGATAGCATCCTATGTATACCTATTATGAAAAATGGAGGAAAATTACCTTCTTCTCAGAAATGAGGAATTGCACTCGCAATTAACAAGGGTTCTGCCATTGTCAAGTAATTAATAGCAGCAATTAAATGACTACAAATTAAGAAAAAAAAACGGCCAAGTGCGAGTCGGACTCGCGCACGAAGGGTTCCGTACCATTGGGTATCTTATAAAAACAGCAAAAAAATCACGTTTGTTGTATGGGACCCAGTTTAAATATTTATTCTATTCTTTTTTTAGTATTTGTTGTTATAGCGCCAACAGAAATACATCATCTGTGAAAAATTCAACTCTCTAACTATCACGGTTCATCAGATACAGCCTGGTGATAGACGGACGGACGGACGAACAGCGAAGTCTTAGGTTCCCGGTAGATAGTTCCCGTTTTACCCTTTAGGTACGGAACCCTAAAAAAATATGAAAAAGATGGAAGTTAGTCCTTATAACATCAGCGATCTGCCAGTGAAAGTCGCATCACAATCGGTCCAACCATTTCGGAGTTTACCCGGAATTAATAGAAAGACAGGCAAGATATTTTTCATAGGTACCGTATTTATAACTCACCTATAATTATATTCGCCGACTTAGCTAAGTATATGTCCTTACCTACAAACTGAAACATACCTTAAAGTTATGAATAGGTGGGTACAGTACCTATCTGAAGCAAGTATAGATATATAGGTTTATAAAGTCTGGAACATATCAACATTACGCCATAGTTATAAATATTAAAACCCCAAATATTTTCTGCAAAGTTATTCAAATAAAACTTATTTCATCTAATACGAAATGTCTGCGGCTGCTGCAGAAGCAACATCATTACGTTCTCCATACATATTTACGTCTTATGATATTTTTAATTCAATTTTCCCCGCGAAAGTTCGGAACCTACTCCGTTGAGTGTTGAAAGCTATCCAATTTGCGTAATACTGCCAAAATATCTCATTTCTACGCTCACTGTTGAACTACAACTATAGTACGATGTAACTACAGTTTCAGTCCGTACTAAAATGAAACTTTCGCACTGGCAATAGGACTGAAAATGGTGTGGTGAAAATTCGCAATAAACCGTTTAGATTCTAAATTCAAATGAAGTTTTGGCAATTCCATAATGCGAAAGTGGTCTGTTCATGCTTTTGACTCTATGAAAAAAAAATACGAAACTCGGAAAACGATAGAAAAAAGAAAACATTTATGTTACCATAGAGTTGTTATTTATGGTACGGTGGACGTGTAAAAGCGATATTTAGAACGCGCAGCACTCTGCCGATTAGTGCGGCCTGTGAGCGCCGAGCTTTACGGAATTACACTGCTTTGGGCCCATTGGCCGCTAACCCTTTCAGCTTTGAGGCTATCAAAATTATTTCAGAGAGGGCTTTAATACAAGTTGAGTTTTCATATCGCAGTAGTGGATTTTAATATTGAAAACGCGAAGGATATTACGCACTGATGACTCGCTGGTTGCTGTGTTTGTATTGCGTTTTCTTATTATTCGTTACGTTATTAAAATTTTAGATAGAAATATAGAAATGTGTATCGAATATTCGCAAAAAGACCATTGAATATATATCTCTACAGGTTATTAAAATATGTAGGTACTAATTTTAAAGTTAGAGGGTATAGTAAAGTTAAGAATAACCAAACGAATGTCTATTTATTTAATACAACATTAAAACTTATTTATAGGATCTAAGGAATAATTAAGTTCTGTTAGTACCTAGGTATTATGATATTGTTTTATTTTATACGTTTCATAAACCATATACAAAAACCCTTTCATATCGGGAAAACGTAACAAATCGCCCAATAAAGGGTTAATTGCATCAAATAAATAATAATTCCGTGCCGCGAGCGACCCCTGTACACTAGTAATGGCGCGTGGTTATTCCCGGCACGCACCTCGCTAATAAAGCGATGTATGAAGTGCCCGCACACAAAACAATATAACTTTGTTGGGAACAAACAAAATTATTACTTACCGACGAACGTGAAAATTAATCAGACGTCTAATTTATTAATGTTATCCATCTAACCACGTTTCTTTCGTTATTAATTTTATAATCAGCCCAAGGTTTCTTTTTTACCCGACTACAGCGAAGCCTAAAGGAGGGGTTATGATTTTAGCCTATGTAGGTATGTATATTTGTATTTACGTATGTTCCCCAGTAGCGCCTAAACTATTCATCCGATTTTGATGAATAAGGTGTCAATCGATTCGTTATTATGGGACGGGTAGCATAGGCTACATTTTAAACGACTCCAACAATAGGAGGAATAGATTTTACCTTGTTCCTGTAGTTGGGTTACAGTTTAAAGCCCTTTTTCTTGTTAAGAAGTGTTTGAGTATTTGCCTAGTGGTCGACTAAAGAGGGGATTCTAATATCATTCCTGCCCTGAAACGGTTTCAAACTCGAGGTGGTCGCTCTACCAATGTCTCTTGACATTTCTACCCATTTTTAAGAAATCTACAGATTGGGAGCCAAAACATACCATAGGTAACACGCGGAAGTGGGGATAGTAATGATAATCTTATTTAGTTAATAAGAAGAATCAGCTAATAAATACTTCATCGAAATACCTATATTATTTTCTCGAATCTGGATTACCCCAAGTTTGCAAAAGATACATTTACAATGTTGTAGGTGGTTGGTTGGTTTTTGAAATTTGAATATTTTTATACTCAAATTTTTAAAAATTGGGGTCAGTTGCAAAACAAATGAGCATGCCAGTGACTGTACATCACTATTTAATATAGTGATAAAGTTTATTAAACTTTGTTGGGTTAAAAAATACAAGACATTTAGTTTAAATAGTCGAGAACGTTTCCATCGCGCTTCAGGATTGCTATATGATTGCGTATGTAATTTTTGGTTTTGTATGCATTGACGCGCCATGTATTAGCGTATGGTAGAAATTCTGTTTAGTGGCAAAATATAGGGGTCGCCACAAAACTATATCACTATATCCTGACAGCTTTAATTTTGTTCGCAAGGACTTGGTTCTCGGCAAAGAAATAACTCGGTAACGGGGGAGGGCTTTCAAGAAAACCATCACAGTCTCGACATAGATCTCGGAACTACATGTAATCTCATTGAAGTAACAAGTACGCTGCATCTGGAACATATACCTAATACCTTTAGATATATAGTATACTTACTATGTTTTTTCACACCGTCGGATTATGGGACTCGCATACATCCGAAAATACCGTACAACCAGTTTTAAGTGACAAAAAAGACCCTTTAATAACCGTCCAACAGCCTTCTTAAGCCGCCGTCCGGCCCATATGTCGTCTGGTTAATTCCGCACGGTCTCTCGCTATGAACGATGACCCTTTATTACTTATTAAGGAGCTCCTGCCTTCGCCCCCGAACCCCGTTATTTATGTTGTCTAATAATAATTTGTATTAAATCACGGCCGCTTCCCACAGGACAAACAGGATTTGTTAGCTTTTGTTGTCGGCGCCTCCTCGCGCCGTTTTCTTTTCGAAACGAGGAGATATTGTTTGTTTGTGTTATGGAAAAAAAGATATTTCTAATCGTGTTCTGTTTGGATTTTCTTTATTGGAATAGATTGTTTTTTTAATTGGTTGTAAGTGATATTTAATTGCAAATATAGATTATAATGGTATTCTGAAGCGGGTTTCAAAGATCTTTGGCATCGGCTAAGACAGCAAGAAAAATGTTATGTAAATAGGATGCTAAACTATGATTGACTAAGTAACTAGACAGATGGAAAGCAGAAGTTTCTCTGATATGTACCTATATGATGATATGTATTGAATTTATTGTATCTTAGTACGTTTTTAAAATTCCAGTTAGCCTAGCTTCCTACCTGATTACCCACAAATTTATAAAACTTTATCATGCATTTAAATTAGTATAGCAAAACAATTTTGCAGTGTAATAATTATTCTATTCTATCTAAACTAATTAGTATATAATATTTTTTTTTATAATCGCACGTCAATAATATTTTTGACGTGCGATTTTAAAAATAACATTGTCCATAACCTATTGTGGTATGATTTGCCTTGTGTAAAATGGTAAGATTTTTAAAAATTTTAGTATCAGGAATCCGGCCGGATACTAATTCAGTATCCGGCCACCGGACACCGGATAGTAAAACAGTATCCGGCCGGACACCGGATAGTAATTCAATATCCGGCCGGATACCGGATAATTATTCAGTATCCAGCTGGACACCGGATAGTAATTTAGTGTCCGACCGGATACCGGATAGTAATTCAGTATCCGGCTGGAGACCGGATAGTAATTCAGTATCCGGCCGGATACCGGATAGTTACCTGATATCCGTTTCATCTCTAGTGTTAATTCACTTCAGACAATATTTTTTTAGTAGAACTACTTACAAAGAAGGTACAATATTATTCAATTGTAACACGATACACACATAAAGTGAAGGATACGCCTTAACTCCTCGAAAAATTGAATAAAGCAGTCACTTATTCGAAGTATCAAAGTTATTTGCACCGGATCGTTGCAGTTAATTTCGAAGCACCTTCCGAATTCGGGTGTCGCACGCGACTTTCTGATTGCTTGCGAAATAATGGCGGGCAAATGCCCCCGTTCACATCGCAAGGGAATGAAAATTATGAATATAAATTGAATAAATAATTTTGCCACAATAGAGTTTTCGTTAGATGTGTGAAGTCTGCCAACCTGCACTGGGCCAGCGTGGTGGACTATGGCCCGAATCCCCCTCGCATTGGGCGGAGGCCCGTGCCCAGCAGTGGGAAGTTAAAAGGGCTGTAGTAGTAGTAGTAGTAGTGGTTTATAAAAAATAATGTAGACTGCCTGAAACAAAAGTGTTTTAACATGATTGTGTGTTTCAGTTCTTTCTTTCTTTTTTTACGAAATGAATGATATGATGATATTTAATGGAATAAGATGAAGAATGCCTGCGTTTAGCGGGTATTTCAATGAGATGATGATTATGTATTAAATAAAAATGGATGATGACAGTGATAATGATGGCGGATGATGAGGAGATAGTGCCTGGTTCATTTATGAGGTAAAAAACTGCAGTTCTTTCGAGATGACTGGTAATTGTATACCCAATCTGTCAAATGACAAATCCACCAATTGACAGATACAGATATATGGAATTGACATTGCTATCAGTGCCCAATATCGTTTTACCATGAGCGATAAACTTAAAAACGATTTTGGATTCATCCGCCATCTTTATCACTGTCATCATTCATTTTTATTTATTACGTGTATTTATTGAATTTGTCCTTGCTATGCTATTAATTACTTGACATTGGCGAAATACCCGCGCTAGTCGCAGGTGAAGCCATTCCTCATCTTATTCCATTAAATATCATCATTTCGCTCATTTCCTAAAATAAAATAAAAACTTAAAAACGTAATAAGTATACTTTTAACGGCAAAGAGAAGTGTGGCGCCCAACCGGAGAAATAACATTGATAATCTTGGATTTAAATAATGTTATTTATCTTTGATGAGTTCACTTAATAAGATTAAAAACTAGACATTGTGGGTTAGTAGCTTATTGTGCTAGTGTAAATAGTTGGTGGACGAACCAGCGAAAGAGTCTTAGTGTGTTAGATGTAGTAACAACCTTTGTTTAAATTGGCTTAAGGTAGCACATTCTTTAATGTAGTCAGGAAGTTTATTATATAATTGTGCTCCCTCATAAAGACTTAAGTTTCATACTGGTTAACTGCATATTCATGGTCATTTACAGTGGCATTGTAAAACACTTTTGCAGTAAGAAACACCCTTGCAAATGGTTTGTAAATATTGATATATTATAATAAAATTGAATATTTCTTTAAATTTGGCAAGGTTTTTACTTAGATACTATTTTTTGTAAAGAAGGAGATATGATTTATATATATTGCGTAAATCTTTGTACTTAAGATGATTAAGTATAACAATTAACACTTTGAATTCCCAAAAGTATCTAAAACACTTTTTCAAAATACCTAATAAATAAGTTAAAACGCAGTATCAGCCAAAGTACCTACGGTAAAGTCTCAAGACATGGCAGGTTGCGGTGTAAATCTTACCGCTTATCTGTTCCTTATTCGCATACATTACAGGCTGAAGATACTCGAGGCGACAACATGTGCATCGCACCCACACGCGGTTAATTACAAGTGGGCGCTTTAATTATTAACGGTCAACAACATGAGGCGCCGAGGCATGCCTCGCAATTTGTTTTCGTGATTTAACACCGTGAAGAGGCGCGGGAACATTAAAACCTTTTTGGTAAACTTTTTTTATCGTTAAGTGCTTTTGATGCTAAACTTATTTGCTAAACCCGATACATTTCTTAGGGTTCTTTCGCTAAAATTTACAGATTTTCTCAGTCTATATCTTCTTTCATTGCATGGTTCAAGGAACTGTAAATGGATCATTGATTTCTATAAATTTGGGCGGTTTGTCTATGAGAATTTTAGATTTAGCTTAGAGTTTACTCTACTTATTACCTATTTACCTACTAGCGAGGTAACAACACACATTGACGTAAGCCGACCTGCGCCCGCGCGTCTTACAAACGCACCGCATACTTTCAGCACATCGCCGGCGAAGCGTCAATTTTATTTTTAATTATGGAACTGCCTAACGAACGCCTCCGTGTTTACCATTCAAAGATACATAAAAGTCACAAGTGAGTCTATACATTTACCAAATCCTACTTTGTTACTTGCTCTTTAGAATGTATAATCGCGCAACAGCTGGTTAATTAAAGCCTTTTTAAATAAGTCATAGAGGGCATCCAAAGCTCCGCGGCCTGTCCGCAGCCGTTGAGCCTCAACTTAAGTAATGAGATATGACTTCAGCTCATTATTATTTTCCTTGTAATTTGTACTGCGAGATAAATAAATGTGTTGTAAATTTATAACTTGAGAGATTTACTGCACGTACGGGCAAGTTGTAGGACGTGATATTTTTGCGCAGTCGAGTTCGTTAATCAACCTCTTACCTACTAAGGATGTGAGACGAGATACATACCTATCCTTTGAGTTTCCACCGACTAGTTTTGCCTCTGAATGAATAATGTAGCTCAATAGTTAAGATGTATCTATGTAGTACTAGGATCACACGACCAATGGAGAGTATCGTTCCGTCCGAGTCATTACAGCCATCATCGAATCGCTACGTAAATGAAAACTCGCCTCATCACGTTCCAAATTGAAATCCTTCGTTCCCTCGCTAAGGCAGGCCGCAGACGTACTTTTCCCTTTGTTTTATTGTATTGGCCGGGCCTCGATTATTCGAATTATGTTTAATTCATTTCCATCTCGATGGTAATGCCCGCGCACTATGTACTAATGCTGCGGTGAGGTACTATGAGTAATCGCAGGCTTGCACAGCTATCTCGATTTGGCCATTGGAACTATGAATACCTAAGTATTCGCAATAGTGACTTGAATACTTTTTTTTAATATTAAAATAATTTGTTAATAATTTGTTTGTGTTTGTTTGTTCGCTAGCCAAGTTCTATCATGGAAATTAATAATCTATTTCAACTTTCAACATTTTCCTACGATGCTTTTTTTTTTTTTGAATGGACTACGCTGTTGGCCGTGTGTTGGCCTTTACAGCTTCACCGGAGGAGTGGCGAGTGCAGAGTGCGACTCCAGCCAAAGCCTTAAGGGCGGAAGAGGAGGGCAACTAGCTCAAGGGCGCCACATGGGACACGACCTCGGCTTGGGCAGTTACCGTGAGGGGAGAAGAAATGACTGCGCTCCTAGGTGCAAAGATGCACCCACGAGCGGAAGAGGGGGTTCCTCGACCTCGCCGGCGAGGTCGGTGTCTGTTTGAGGCTGATTTCTGTGTGTGAGTGGCCCCTCGAGGAGAGCAGTGATGGTGTCAGGAGGATCAATCAACACGTGCCGCGGACGGCGGCGTCGTGTGCGCGGGGTCTGGCTCGTAATTGCCGGCGGCGACAATTAGAGGATTTGAATGCGACGCGGCTTTTTTAAAATAGCGTTCGGACGCTATTTTGAAGTGTTTTTGAATGAAGAAGAGGTCAAGGTCGGAGTGGAGATCTACGTTCCGTATGTACCACGGGGCACCTACGGCCCTACGGAGAAACCGGGACTGCACTACTTGCAGGCGGTTGAGGTGTGTCTTCGCCGCGTGAGCGAAGACTACACTGGCATAGGACATAATGGGGCGGACACAAGTTTTGTAAAGCGTCACCTTATTTCTAAGGGACATTTTACTCCGCTTGCAGATCAGATAATGAAGGCGACCAAGCACAAAAGCTGCTCGGTTGCACACCTTCCTAATGTGGGGACCGATAGTGAGGGATTTGTCAAGAGTGACACCGATGCGTTTTGTTTATTACCTATATACTATCGCGTCGTTACATGATGTATTCTGTTATAAAAACATACAAAATAAAATTTCAAATAGGTATAAAAGTAGTTTGTTGTAAAGCCACAGTGTAAGTAGTTGTAAGTAGTGTTGTACAGACAACACAACACTTTTAAACGTATGTTGATAATGTAACTTAAATTGTAGGCTTGTTCTAATATCGAATCGAAGTTGATGCTAAGGTTTTTTTCAATTGTAATTACTCGATCGATATAGAAACACAGTCACGGTAGTGCCATCGAGTTACAGTAGTAGACGGCTGTTCTGACATAAATTAACATTAAGAAAGGGACCATTATCGGCAATAAATGCGGTTACGCAATACAACGGACGGCTCACTGACGATTTTTATTAGAAACGTGATCATTGATGAGTAGGTAGGTATATTCCTTCGGTACCAAAATCAATGATGATTGCGGCCGTTGAACGTGATCCCGGCGACACCTTCCGGCCGGTGTGAAAATGATTATATTTTTTGATAACTTAATGCTTCACCTGTAAAACCCTGCGTCAACAGGCGCGTCAAAATTCGCACGATAATACAAAAACCTACTGCACCTATTAACTTATGGAGAAAGCATATTTTTCAAAAAATAGTCATCAATGCCGCGAACCAATTTTGACATTCAGAAAATTCAATTTTTATAAACATTACCACAGAGTACATTTTCAAAAAATGTCAAGATAATTCGCTCGTCTCAGTGGACGCAGGGCGTGAAGGTATAATTGCACGTTTAGCGGTTTGTTATCCGCCGGCAGATAATTTCTCGGTATCTTCCCACCCTTTGTTACGGCTAAACCGATTTCCTGCCGGGCTACGTGAAAATTTAAACCAACTTAATCCCCTACAGAGCTTTTAATGACATTTTCTTGGAACGTGAAGCCACAAGAAAACAACCATGCACATCGACGGCTACCCGCAAATCATAGAAAGATTTGCCGCACTGATAAAAAAAAACACATAAACGAGAGAATATTACGAAATCAATACGAAATTGCATTTCCTAATGTCAATTGTTAGTTACGAAGTGCAATAAAGTTCCAATAATCATGATATGAAATAATTTCTGTACGATGTGCCCGGCCGGTGTTCGTGCGTCTCTTTCTGGTCGTGTTCGGCGCGCTAGCTCTGTCGCTGTCGCGGCCGGAGGATCGCACGGGGTATGATGAACTCGGTAATGATCCAATCAGAAGTGAAGTGCATCAAGTCTGGACCGCTGTGAGAATGCGGTTGGGGGTGCAAAAAGTACGTGCACGGATTTAAATTAAACCAACCGATTCCGTTTTGTATCGGATCGGTTGGAAAATTAACAAATTATTGGTTAACCAATAACAATTTAGCTAGATACATTTTGTATTCTTAAATTAAGGAGCTTATTAGGGATGTAGCCTATTATAAATAAGCTATGCAGGTTCAATCTATCCTTACTTTATGTATAAGATATAATATACACATACCTACTGATTTAAAAAAAAACATACGGGTCGAACCTTTTTGAATTCGGTTAAAAATAAACGAGTCCATACCATACCGCACATCCTGTACCATCCAATTATTCTGCCAAAAACGCTCCAGATAATATTAATTTTGTACAACATAATAATAATTTAATACAAAATTACACCTAAAACTCGTAATAGTTACTTAGTCTCATTTATTGGCCGTATTGCACCAATATGTTGGCAGGTACCTACTAAACGTGTGCTCTTAAATATATTTTTTTGAAATTAAAAAGTAAGTAATGGTCCCAAAACACTGGCTGTTACGTCTCTGCGATGGCTTGTAATTATTTTAAATGTCCCGCGTGCGCTCGCGCCGTTCGGCACTGTAACGCGCGCCTGCGCGGGCGCATCGCTTCGGGCGATCTGCCTTCTCGGCGTGATTGAGAATCCATATTGAACCACAGGACCGCAAAGTTCACTATTTTTTAAATTTATGCAAATATTAACTCCAACATTTAATTTGACATTTTTATATCTAGAAACCTAAATGGGTGAGGCAGGTAGGTACTTATGAAGCCTAATGGACAAATAAGAACACTTTCCTATCAATAAATCAGTAGTTGTAATAATTTTAAATTTGTATAATTACAGAAAACGTAATTAAAATCCTAGTTAACTCTACCTATGTTTGGATCGCCAGCATAGGTGGGCAGATCTAATATGTACTTTGCGTTGGCGTTGCTGCTCCTGAGAATGTATTACTCACAATTATCATTTTGAAAAGAGCAACCATTGAGTTTCTTACTGGCTCTTCTCAGTGGAAGCAGTATTCCGAACCGGTGGTAGAGTCTGACTATTTGTAAGTGCTTTTTGGCATACACGAATAAAAAAAAAATATTTTGATTTACTTAACAGATGGTTTTCATGTATTTTTTCTTCGCCATAAAAAAACGTTCCTATAAAGAAGAAGAAAATGGGAACAAAATCTGTAGAATTTATTTATGTAAACGTCACATTACATAGAGATTCTCTTGACGCTGACCCAACTGATTAGCTAACGCTACATTACCTAATTTACGCAGACCCATATACGGACCCATAGTATGAGTGTTTAAGGCCTTAAATTTGTCCGGATAAGAGCTTGTGCTATGTAAATCAATTCAGGTCAGAATAAAAAAACACTACCTACTTATCGCTACGAAATGTTATCATTGACTTTTGTTTTATCTTATTTTATAACGGTTACGGTAAAGATAAAGAGTAGATTGCATTAGTGCGTGTCTATCTGTAATAATCGCTCACTTCAAGCCGATTATAATAAATTGAATTCACACCAGTACTGCCTACTATACATATAATTTTAATTGTTTCAATATGCCGCGTCCACGTCGCCTTGAAATACCGAAACTACGGCAAAGTGTAAGTGATTTTTCATTCAGAATTTATATTAAACATAATAGTGTAGTTTTCAAAACAATCGTGAAGTTGTCTTATATCACGTTATCATGTGTGTGTGTGCCCTTTACATAATCGTACATCCACACATTTCATGCGCATGAGTGCACCACTAGTTATACTTACCTCTTTCGAAAATACATGCTTGACAGTGCATATTGCGTGTCGTACAAATTATAATAATTTGGTAATTAGATATCTGCCTATTTTCCTTTTCTAAGTAGGTGGGTTGCAATAATAGATTACACGGATTATCTACCTTGTATAAGGATTTATAAAGTAGATACATAAGCTATATGAAAAACAGAAACCGACTTCAAAAACCTAGGTGCAAAGCTAAAAATAACCTTATAATTCGAGTAATAACCTTATTACATTTTGAGCAGGTGCTAATCTACGTCAGACTAGGCAAATACATACTTGAATGGGCACCGACTCCAAATGTAATGAATTATAAGGTTATTTATAGCTTTTTAGTGCACTTAGGTTTGCAGTCGGTTTTTTTTTTATATAGCTTATGTATCTACTTTATAAATCCTTATACAAGGTAGATAATCCGTGTAGGTAATCTATTATTGCAACCCACCTACTTAGAAAAGGAAAGGTTAAAAAAAAAATTTTCACGCTTTTTAGTGTAAATAATCGTTGAAAATATGCAAGTATTATCACCTCATAACAGCCTTTAAAAAGTAAATATTTACAGCCCAAAAAATACATAAAAAAACCCATCGAATTGAGAACCTCCTCCTTTTGGAAGTCGGTTAAATATAGGCTATTCTGCGGCTAGGTACCTACTAATGCGCCAGAAGTTCATGGGTTGGCATTAAGATCATTGGTCTTAGGATTCTACACTCACTTTGACTGCTCAACATTCGACTTACTTTGTGTAAATCTTATAAACTCGTATCGGTACTTGTCAAGATAAGTTATTATAGTATATACTAGCTGTGCCCGCGACTTCGCCCGCGTGGACTTTAGGGAGATTACCCGGAAATATGGGTATTATGTTTTTCCCGCGGAACCCTAATGCTTTTTCTAAAATTAAAGTAGCCTAAGTTACGCCCTGGAACGTCAGCTATCTGTCAGTGAAAGTCCCATTGAAATCGGTTCAGCCGTTTAGAAGTTTACCTCAAACAAACAGACAGACAGACAGACAGACAGACAAAAAAATTCAAAATTGCGTTTTCGTTATAGGTATCGTATATACTTTCATACGCATTTGGTAAAAAAGTGTTATTTTGATATTACAAACAGACACTCCAATTTTATTTATTTGTATGTATGTATGTATGTATGTATGTATATGTATGTATGTATAGATAGATTGTGTTGTAACATAATCTGGCCAGATTATATTACAATACAACCTCTTTATCATCAGAAAGAGCATTTTGTTTTCGTTGGGTCTAAGCCCGCTACACATTCCCACCACTGTTACTCCTGTAAGCCAGGATCGACAGCGGTGCCCATTGAATACACCGAGGTTTGACCCTCAGCGAGTCCCGGGGAAAAGCTAAATTGTCTTGGAACCCGCACGAATTTAATAGAAAAAGGTGTAGGAGGTGTTGGAAGCAAAATGTATCCACTTCCCTCCATTGCAAAGAGGTAGACAAAAATATCCGAGCGAGCACGTCTACTATTGCGTAGGTATAACAATTTCTTTTCAGTTCTCATAATCATCAATTGTCGCTGTAATATGAACTTACCTAACCAGTTATATTCTAGTAAACAGATATGTTATACACGCACAAAACAACCGAAAAAAGTGTTCCGCGAAACAGCGGCAGCACACATACACACTTTTCATTCATTTTACATTTCACAACACGTAGAAATGTACAAAAGAGATGGCTTGATAAAACCTACGAGAAATAAAGAGATAGCTAGTGTTGTCACTTGCGCTTGTAACATTCATCTGTCAACCAATCCGCATGTTGGTATCAAATATACGTCCTAATTAGGATGTATTCGAGTCTTCACTAGTGCGCGCTCATAACTCTGTTTACTAGAATATCATTGCACCTAACAGTTAAAACTTACTTGAACTTACTGTTTATAGGAGATAGATAATATGTAGATGTAAGTACATCCCCCTAACCACCATTGTATTGCAGCAATGTTTATAATACTTTCAGTTTATGACAGTTAACATGCAGTTAACTCATAGATTATAAAAAAAAAAACAAAATTGTTTATTATCAGAAGTTTCATATCTAGAGTAGAATAACGACTCCACTCTTCGTATAGCTCTGCGGCGATTTTTCCACCATTGTTGTTATCTACTTAAGTAGCAGTGGTAGTGTGGTCGAACGCACGCCTTGCAATCGAAGTGTGCAGGTTCAAACCCCGGCTCGCACCTCTGGTATTTACGTGCGAATCTCATATTCATCCAAGATTATCACTTGCTATGAAACGGTGAAGGAAAACATCGTGAGGAAACCTGCACGTCTGAGGGAACTTGACTGGTTTTCTATAGATGTGTGAAGTCTGCCACTGCACTGGGCCAGCGTGGTGGACTATAGCCCGAATCCCCTTCGCATTGAGCGGAGGCCCGTGTCCAGCTGTGGAACGTTAAAAGGGCTGTAGTAGAGTAGTAGTAGTAGTAGTTGTCATCTCATGTACCTGTAGTATACGGCAACTATATGGGAAAACAACAATGGCAGAGTCAGATAAACCAGAAAAAATTACCACAACGCGGGCTCGAAATGCCATCACCGTTATAATATCTCCATGAGTTAACTCAGAGTTAACTCTTCATGAGTTAACTACAAAATATGTCAAAAATTGACAGTTAGGTACCTACTATGGAAACAACAATACTTTAGGTGGTCATGAGCCCCCCTACCAATGTACCTACTTTGATCGGCTTATATAGATGTATCAACCAACCAATCTGTCTAATCTTACGACACAAAGAGCAATCTACACCTTTCTTGAACAAAACCTCTTGTAACGGCTTCCCCGAATTGTATCGGAGGTGATCAAGCGCAGCGGTGAGGCAGTGAACGGTCGGTCACGGCCAAGGCCGAACAGAGATTCTGAATTCGAACATTTAGGTCTCCTTCAGTAAATAAGTATTATAAAATTACCTCTCACTACGCAACACTACGCGAAGCCTACGCTCAGGTATCACAAAACTATATTTTTTGATATTTTAAAGTAATAAACTCAGTGTGGTAATATCTACTTGCTGTATCGATATTTACTGTTAGTATCGCAGTGAAAGCATAATGATGAATTCTGTGCTTCGAGAAATTGTGGCAAGAGCGTCGGCTGAATCCAAACAACAAACGGTTAGTACCTACCTACTTTTTTTTAAATCTTAGTAATATATTGTAGCATAATTACTTAATTAAACTTACCATTTTAGATTAGTACTTAGGTAGGTCTCTACTAAGGACCTACCACAGGCTGGTACCTACTACGTATCTACATACGACTGCATAGCTTAACTGGTAAGAACCAATATTTATTTACCTTGGTGGTAATAACCCCCATTGAATAAACTTATCAGTTACCATAACAATATTGTTACATTTTTATCGAAAGAAAGAAATTACAATAAATATTGCGTTTACAGAGATGGTGATAATACCTTTAATTTAAATAATAATAATTTTGGACAATTTTGGTAACATAGCTTATGTACCTACCTAACAAAAAATATGTTAGTTGTAACAAAATTTAAACAATGTAGTACAATTGAAAATTATCTTATAGTTTTAGACGAAAAATAGTAAAACATGGTTTGAAAACTAGCTTCGTAAACACACCTGTCTGTCATGCGCACTGCGCTCCCTAGCGGTGGTGACGTGAAACGATTTGACATTTGGAAACAAAAACAATGTTTTGGACGTTTTTTGTAGATTTTTTACGCTGATTATTACAAAAAGTGATTCAATTATGCAACTCCAATGATTAGTTGCGACACACCTATGAAAAAAATAGAAAAATTGTATTGCACAGGACAATTTCGTGTGAGGTTATGAAAAAACATGAGTGTCATTGAATGAACTCATCAAAATATGTAAAAACAATGCAAAATTTCTTAAATGTGGCTAACTTCCTGGGTCATATGTTACACTAGTCTCGTTTTTCTGGTACTATCTCACAGTTATCAGCATAAATCTGACTTGTACTGTTATTATATTAAGGGGTGTAAACAGTTCTGTCAAAGAGATGAGTTAAAAGGAATAGCAAGATACTTTAGGGCACAAGCAAGTAAGGGTAACATCAGAGATATGGCAAGTGGTTCAGGTTATAATGGACTGTACAGGCCACGGAGTGCCCTGGCCCGGGCCATGTATGAAAAACAAAGCAATGATCAATATTTGGAAGACTTTGACCAGAATGAGGTAAGATTATTCGTTTTCATTATTATGTAGTGTATTACACAAGTACATGGAACTTAATAATAGTAGGAATGAACATAATTTAAAAATTCCAATTAGTTCATATGTCAACCATAACATATTATATTTAATTTAAAGATAAACTTACACACACCTTTGGAAATATTCATTTATTTGTAAGGTTACTTGACTATTATTGTATATTATTATATTGGTGTCAATTGTGTTCACTTCAAACCTAACTACACTAAACTAAGTGTATTAATATCCTCATAGTTGTAATTTATGGGAAAGTATAAGTACGCATACACCCAAAAATAATTGTAGTAACATACATCATTATTCCTGTTTTGACTGCCGCAAGCAGAGGTGCACTGCTGTGCTTACACACTCGCCATTGTATTTTGATCCCAATTTAATAGGCGGCATACCTGTTGCCAATATACCAGCCAAATTCCCCTTAATTTATGAGGTAGATTTGGGCCATAGTTCACCATTTTAAACTCATAATGGGTGTTGGTGGACTTTACTCATCTTTTTATAATTGTGTAGGTTTGCTGACAATGTTTTGCTTTACCATGCAGCAAGTGGTAATCATTATTGAAATTTACATTTGCTTATGAAATCCTTAAATACCAGGGGTGCAAGCCTGGTATTTGAACATGCACTGCAATCTTTGAGTTCAAGGCAGGCATTCTAATATATGGGCTAGCACTGAATGTTTTTGTGCTATCATATTAAGTAGATAAATTTTTCTTCCAACTCCTCCTACACCTTTTTCGATTAAATTCGTGCGGGTTCCAAGGCAATTTAGCTTTTCCCCGGGACTTGCCGAGGGTCAAACCTCAGTGTTTTCAATGGACACCGCTGTCGATCCTGGCTTACAGGAGTAACAGTGGTGGCAATGTGTGGCGGGCTTAGTCCCATTAAAAAAAAACATATTAAGTACCTAGTTTAGTTTTAAATTTTGTACTACAGAATTGACATAATTTATATGTACCTGTAAATATTATATGAATAAAATTATAATTCTTCAACAAATTTCTTGACACGTAATTAAGGCTTCCATCCACTATCTGGCTTAACAAAGACAGAAGCAATACCAACTTTACTTTACTTAAAAAATTGACTTAATAAAGTAAGTTAATTTACATTAACTATGTCGGTCTAGATGTTTCCATAACAGCAGATGGCTGTTACAATAAGGAATGGTTTCATGAAACCCATCATCATTCCTGATGTTCAATGATTTTGGGGAATTAAAAAAAAAAAATCATAAGCACTTTTCATCTCTTTTAATTCCTTCTATTTCATAATAAAGTAGTCTAATTATATTGTTTATTACATAATAAGTTGTAGCAGTGGTAGCCTCGCGGGCAAGAACGCCCGCCTTGAACGTAAGGGGTGCAAGTTCAAATCCCAGGCCCGCACCTCTGAGATAATTTTCATGTGCGAATGTCATTTTCAATAATGATTACCACTTGCTGAACGGTGAAGGAAAACATCGTGAGGAAACCTGCACGTCTATAGAAAGGCGTGTGAAGTTCACTAACCCGCACTGGGCCAGCGTTGTGGACTATGGCCCAAATCTCCCTCGTATTGAGGGGGAATGTGCCCGGTATAATGGCAATAGGCTCGCCCCCTATTACATTGGGACCAAAATACATCGGCGAAGTGTGGGCGCACTACAGTGCACCTCTGCCTACCCCTTCGGGGAATACAGGCGTGATGATGTATTGATGTATATAATAAGTTAATATTTGCTAATTTAGACAATTGAATGACTTGTATAATTGTTATAGAGATCTTTATTTTAATTATCTTATTATTTAATAATTGCTTAGTAGCTTAACACATTTACCAACTGCTTATCAAATCAGGTGATTCATGAAAACATAATATTAAAATAAATCAAATTTCTAAATTCGTCTTTTTGGGAATTTGCCCTGGTCTGGGGGTATGTGGGATGGCCCCCAGTTAATTTTATGGTACAGCTAGTACAGGTTTGGCTTAGTTTGGAATCATAGGACGAGTATGTGTTATCTGGGGATAAACATAATTATTGTACTGAAAGTGAGGTGTAAATGGCCAATATTTGTGTGAATTTTGTTGCCACAAAAGTTACTTTATTAGACTAAACTAGGTTTGTCCCTCTCATAGTTATCATGTGTGACATAGAGAACAATATTTTCTAGTGATCTCCAATTCAGCACTGAGTATTGCCACGCAGTTGCAAGTTAACTAAACAATTTGAACATGGTCCATAAAATAGGAATTTGAGGTATGTTCCAGATTTAATTAAAAAATCCCATAGTTAGCATAGCTTTTTCATATTAAAACAAAACAAAAATTTATCCGTATATTCATAATAACTAAAATACTTAAAGAAATTTCATTCAAATAGCAGTGGTAGAAGAGTGGTCGAACGCACGCTTTGCAATCAAAGTGCACAGGTTCTATCCCCGGCTCGCACCTCTGGGTTCCATGTGCGAATCTCATTTTCATCTGAGATTATCACTTGCTAAGAAACGGTGACGGAAAACATCGTGAGGAAACCTGTGTGCCCGGTATAATGGCAATAGGCTCGCCCCCTATTACATTGGGACCAAAATACATCGGCGAAGTGTGGGCGCACTGCAGTGCACCTCTGCCTACCCCTTCGGGGAATACAGGCGTGATGATGTATTATTATTATTAAATTTCATTGCACCTATGATGAGGTTTTTTATAAAAAAAATGAGTACGAAAGTATATACAATGCCACTGTAAATGGATTATAAGTATAGGGTTTAGACTGTTAAACATGCTTTGTAGGTATTGTGTCGAATCTAGTCTTGGACAATAACAGCGTGACGTTTGTCGGGTTCGCTATTTGATTGCTGTATCCAATTTTCCCTCTACGCTCAATTCCCACAATCCACCTTCGCCCCACTCGCCGGGACCATCGTACGTACTAGACGCGCACGCAATCGGAGCCTCACGTGTGCCTGCGTAACGAGGATATATTTGCGTATGAAGAACACGAAATACCTCTGAATTGTGGAGGGAATAAGACATTCAACCCGCTCCCCCCTCCCCATCCCCCCGTCCCCGCCGCAGCACCCCCCTCGCGACCCTTTTAACTTTCATCTCTGTCGAGTGCTCGGTCCACATACTTTTGTTCTATTTGATCAATGTTATTAAAATGTCGCGGGCTCTGGATTACAAACATTTGACTATACTTACTTACGATGAATATATATTAACCGTACTTACCTTTTAGAGTCCCCTGCAAAACGTATATCTCTAATGTATGGCTAATCTGTATGCAATTCTTATATGTATTGCTGGTTTGTTATATTGTGCGTTCATAGGAACAAGATTTTTTTGACGCGTGCTTCGCGTATGTACTCTAGCCCCCACCACGCATGGTAGATAAAACTGGGCGCTGATCGCGTTACCTTTCTCATTCTATATCCTCCGAGATAGCACAGGACTTATCTGGCATTCGAAACAGACCTTCTGTAGCGGGGGTCATACTCGCACTGCGCCTAATTCTACAATTGTAACGAATAACACTGATTGGTGCACACACACACGCTGCGTACGCGCACATCACCCGCGCCGCGCGCGTCACACGGGATCGTCGCCATCGCCCGTAATCACTGCTATCCATTCTGTTAAAACCACCCGAGGATAAATTAGTTAACTAGAAGCTTCCGTTAATCGTCGGTCGCGGTCGGTGCCGGCGGACCGCTCTAAATGGATTAATTTATACTTATATGAGCGAGGACGTTTTCGGTGTCACGCAAGGATGGGGTGATTGTGTTGTGATTGCTAGCGCTTCCTATGAACACGTCCTACATTACGCACGGCCTCGCCGCGCCTTGTCCCATCCAGTTGCCATTAAACCTCGCTTTACACTTTACGTATGGACATTGTTATGTTGATGTTGTGGTTTATGACTTCCCAATAGGAGTGTTACAACGTTTTATTCAATTCCATGTAAAGGGACGGAAGCTTTGGAGCTATTAAACATGTTGATGATCTTTTTCGAAAGATGTCAACGGTTATTACAGACGATTCTTGTTAAAGTTCGTTCACATTTCAGAATATCATTAAGATCGACGTGTGGGTATCTATATGTCGTTAAAATGAAATTTTACAAGTGTTTCGTAGTACATCACACACTGTCTTACTTATTTCCTGTATTCTATGTAGTATGAAGCTTGATAAAGGCGTGATGTCCACACAGAGCTAAGACACCTGAGTCGCGCCGGGCGCATCGCTCACTGCAATCTGTACATTATTTCTCCATTGTTCGCGTAACGAGCCCCCACCCCCTCCGGCGCACCACCCCCGCGTTCCTCCACCCTGTCTTCTACTTCCCACACCCCCACCCCGAGGCGGTGGGGCCCGATCGCGCCTTTCTTTTATCATTCCTCTCTTTATTTCCGAATGCAAATAATCCTCCACACGTGTGAGAACCGAAACCATTGTTCTCGCCTCCCCCCTCCTCCGCCCCCACCGGGGACCTTGGTGACGAAATCTTTTTCCACAGCATTTAGGCAAATGTACCTACACAAATGTTTCTCTTGCCTGCGTCATATCTCACACGAGGTTCCTCGTTACCGACATCACATCAGGAAAGAACATTACCACCGTGTTCCATATCACAATAGTATGGAAAATGTATTTTTATTACAATTTACATCACGGTATATTTTGTCTATTGCCATTGCGAAAGATATTCTAAGAAAAATAGGCTCATGCCTATATTCAAATTGTTAACGTCTTAAGAATATTGCCTAACGACTGATAAAACGCAAACTAGGCAAACCATATCCATCATATTTGTAATATAAATTACAATGTCTCAAATATGTATAAAGCCCAGGTTTCGTTACCCCATTTTATTTTTATACTGACACTAATTGTAACTGGATGCCGAGCCAACGTTGTCTTGGCCTCGATCACACCTAAGGTGAAGTAATTCAGACGACAACGAAGCGCGGAGCGACAACCGCCCTAGTTGCCGCGAGTGGGAGGACAAACAGCTCGTTAGCCTGCGGACGGCGGAAGGGTGGAGCGCCGCGATTCCCAAGAAAAACGCTAAGTGGGAAATCAATACGTATTAGGCGCGATATCGGACCGGTCGCCCGTCACACCATGATGGATGAACGCACCCAAACTTTCCGCATCGACTCTAATAATGACAATATACAAATTGACGTCCGCGAGCACTTCCGAAACGCGATAGCTGTCGCCACATTACGTAAACAAACACGAAAAAAACCGATCGCTTTCAATTTCTGTAATAGAAATCTCAATTACGGATATGTTTTTTGGGTCTCATCTATCATGCGGCGTCCTGAGGTGCTCCCGTGTGAGTCAATCGTCGCATCGAATAATGGCGTCGCCTCCGTGACGTCTCACAAGGAGTGCGATATTGGAGTGGATCGACAGGCGGGAGTCGCCGCGTCTCTACATATTGAAAGCTATTCGGAATTTGCAAATAAATACACACATGTACGCGAGTACAGACTGCGTCGCGTCTCGGCGCGCTCTCGCGCCACTGGTGCCTCTACAAAATTGAAATCGCATTTACTGACTCGCAAGTTGCAACACTACAGACACTAAGATTTTTGTTTGATGTACAAAAAGGTTCCTTTTGATATGAAATACTTAGTTATCCTGTCTGATCATCCGCTTTGATGATCAATATTTGAAAGAGCATTCAGTAGCTGTTATAAATCTTGAAAGGTTTATAATTAAATTAAATTATCTTTGAATAAAAATACTTTGCACTTGTAAGAGACGAGGATATCTACCTATGGATGTGGAAGCTCGTGTATGAAGTAAATGAGACTGCACTTCGCGAGACGTTTTAATGCGATCTGCTTCCGCGGCATGTAGCCTTACATGAGATTAAGACGGGGATAGTTGGTAGCGAGGAGATAGGGGGTAGTATTTATGTCACCTCGGGGACGCGAGCGTTCGCCCCACCCCAATTATACCGCAGTAAAAGTCATAAAAAGACACCCGAAGTTTTTACACGAACCAAGAAGAAGCTCACGCGAAATTAAGAGGGGCGCCGAAATGTGAGATGAACATGAATTTTTTATAAGGCCAGATGATGGTGCTCCGTTTATGATGTCTTATGGCGGATAATGCCCGCGGTGCACGCTCGCTTTGTTTGTTTCCCTGAATCATTGATGAACTCGCCTTTATAGCCGCCACAACCCATAACTAATAAATTAATTAAATCCAACACCACCGTAGGTAATAATGCCATGAGTACGCCTCCGAATATAATACGAATGGTCTACCATTGTGGAACCCGGAGCTCGTCAATGTCAACATTTTATTCATCATTACGTTAAATATTGGGCCATCTGTAGTTTTTCTTCGCTTTCGATTCGACAGACACATTACACTGTAATAATCATAAAGTATTCAAATTATAATGTAAGATTTCGGTACACAATAATGTGTTTATTTCTTTATATCTGCTCACTTCTCTCTCGTGTTCATGTAACTATACCTATTATCTTATTTAAAACAAACTGCTGATCAGTCTCAAATTTCCCAACTTTCCCAGTATTTCCTTTCTAATATGTAACAACCTTATTTTTATAATTGCTGCAATTTGGCCACCAATCGTACAAGTGGGTATACCGAGATTAAAAGGCGAGTTGGGTCTCCTGACTCATAGCTGAGCTTACCGATTGGGCACCAAGTCGACCAGTCTGTAAGTTAACCAACATTAAAGGCAAATGTAGTCTCACGCAGGCTGACTAACCGAGGTTACTAACCCATATTCTTTTCAGTTTTGAATAAATCAATCAGTTACTTATGTATTAACGACGTTACGCTTAAATATTGTAAAGAACCGTATTTGAAATGAGAATAAAGCAAAAGTTTACGGCAACGAGGCTTATGCGAATTCTCAAATTCAACTTTTTCAATTTCGAAGTATGGACGTCATAAATTGTTTTTTTTTAATGCGATTTATGCTCGCGAAAGCAGGTCGCAAACGAGCTGAGAGCTGGTTAACGCAAACAACGATTTTCGTTTTGTTCACGCTTGTATGAAACAATACATTCTCACGTTTAATTTCTTTCGGGTCCTAACAATTGTTCCTTTTACGAGTGTGTTTATTGAGCTCACTCCAAGTGCGTTAATTTCAATTGTGATTTTCGATATTGCGTGTTGTTCGACGGTTGACATATGACGCGTAACTATTGCCAATAATAATTATTTCTTTTAATAATCGTCATTAAAATTAATAATTATAGCCAGACAACACATACTCATCTTATGATCCCGAACTAAGCAAATTTTATAATACGTGTACCATAAAGTGGTCTGGGGGCGATTCCAGTTACACCCAGACCACTAAACTAAGCCGCCATCACGTCACTAGAAACAAACATGCGCTCTTCTTTCTAATTTACTAACAAATAGTCAATTAACGTAGGGTTAGTTGTCTATTCAAAACGAATCTTTAGCTCAGTGTATTTGAATACAAGAATTGAAAGTATGTCGTCTATAGTATCTCACGTGGCAAAGTGTTTTTAGCAATAAAAATCTAGCTCAATCCGATTCATAATGTGTTCGATGCACCCGCTTCGTGTGAGATAAAGAGTCAGCTACACAATTCGATGTATAATTCATACGTTGAAAACGCATTAACGCCTACGCAGGCTCGTTCGCTACTCCATGTTTGTAATCGCTACTTTATGTGTCCTATATTATTAACATTATAATTGTGTTTTTCTTCTGCATCAGCGTCGATAATAAGACGAACTTATCGAAATTAACTTGTCCTAACTATTTTCTTAGCTAGATGTCTTTACATATCTTTTCTGGTTTCTATTCTGGAGTATTCGTTCAGGTAATAATAATGTCATCGGTACACTTCTTGCAAATTAAAACAAACATTTTTCGTGCGATTGTAGGAGTTTATAAAACCATTGGTCACACTGAGGCGTCAAGATGTGCTGTATTTTTTTGCCATTACCAAAACGAGCGGTATTGACTCATAAACAAAGTTCATTCTTCAACGAAATCACAATGACAGCGCAAGCTAATTTTGACGCGTTCGGGCGTAGTAAAACTATAGAAATTCAATCTCTAAGTATATTAACCCAGAGTTTTATTTGGTATTGGCAAAAATTGTATGCTCCAGGCTATACTTACCTATTCCGGTTTCTGTTTCAATGCGCAGTATCAGGTAGTAATAATATTAATAACGACAACGGTAAACTTCTTGCAAATGGAAACAAACCTTTTTCGTGAGATGCTAGAAGGTGTATTAATAGTGTCAAGCTCATAACGGCAAAAATTACGTAAGTTACGGCCAAGTGCGAGTGGGTAAATGGCGGTGTAAGCGTGCGGTGCGTGCGGGGCCGGCCGGCCTCCGGTCCCAGCTAATATGATTATGACAGCGCTACGTGCCAACCCAGCTCCGGGAATCCTCGCACAAATATTCATTAATCTTTCACGGTCCGACGTCCGCCACGATGGAGATTTAATCAGATTAAGGATCATCTTTTTTGCGGGAAAAGTCATGCCCTTTTGTTGCTAGTCCGCCGTCGCTAGCACTTTTGTGGGCTGAATTTATGACGGCCGATGTTTGCTCTGAATGTAAATTTTGGTTATAAATAAAAATAATGAATACATCATCACGCCTGTATTCCCCAATGGGGTGCGCAATGCACTGACACTTCGCCGATGTATTTTGGTCCCAATTTAATAGGGGGCGAGCCTATATCTATTATACCGGGCACATTCCCCCTCAATACGAGGCAGATTGGGGCCATAGTCCACCACGCTGGCCCAGTGCTGGTTGGTGAATTTCACATCTCTTTCCATAGACGTGCAGGTTTCCTAACGATGTTTTCCTTTATCGTTCAGTAAGTGGTACTCATAGTTGAAAATGAAATTCGCACATGAAAATCTCAGAGTTTGTACTTGCGGCCCTTGCGTTTAAAGCGGGCGTTTTACCAACTTGGTACCACTCCTTTTTGTTGTGATGGGAAATTTCACTTTTTACCTTGACAATAAGGTAAGGAAGGGTCGATATTTGAAGGGGTAAGATGAGTCGTGTGTACGTGTGTGCTCGTGCAATGACGGCGCCGACACGACTGCTGGTGGTCGCGAGCGGCGCGACCGCCACGCAGTCTGCCACGGACGCACGCCGCCCGATGCGCTCATTGCTGATAGGAACGCGGCGTTTTTATGTTGCCCTTTCGATACACATGCGTCTGTTAAGATATGTGACCTATTATAAATAGGTTTGAGTAACGTAAGTTAGCACTGACTCATGACGTAAATATTGGTGTAAAGGGTAATGAGCGCGAATTATTGAGGCACCTCTACCTACACCTTTGAGTAACATGAACGTGATGTAGTGGTATTAAATGTTAGCAAATATATTTATCAGATTTACTTATACAATTCATAAAAGTATTCGAAGAACTTCTCAAAAATGTTAACACTTAAATGGAGGCGCGCGAGCAGGCCGTTTGATTCGTAGATAGGGCGCGGAAGGCCAAATAAAAAGTAGAATTAAACGCTGCGATACGCGCGTAAAATTATTTTACCATTGTATGCAAATCGACGCCCGCAGTGATTATTTTATTTCCTAAGGTGACTCCGAATATAAATCTCGATTAAAAAATAAACCAGTCGGCCGTCGCTCCGTTGATAGGTGTTTAAATACTTTAGAGCTTAAAATTCAGCAAGAAATTTAATGCCCTTTTTAAATTGAATCGTGGTTTCAACTTTTATGATACAGACGTTTCCGAACTAAAATTACAATGGTACCCTACAGCCGTACTGAAAAGCCATAAACAAGGGCTCAGACGAACAAGAAATGTATGAATGAGTAAATAAATACACGAAAGTTGACAACTGCGAAGCTTGCTGTGTTTGAGGACGTTTACAGCCCACAAAAAGATCGTACGTGCCAACTGAATGTGGAAATATCTGAGCACATTTTTGACGAATCGTACGTTGACAGTGACATATCAACTTGCAACTGTTTTGGGAAATTTATTGAATTGTTAATGCATAGTCCACATGTTCTAAAACTGCCTACTTCAAACCACAAAACTAATATAATGCTTCGAAAAGCAACTTAACTACGCACGAACAACACTAATATCTCATTCCTTAAACAATCAAAGAGTAAAGCTTAAAACTCAGTTCCATCATGAAATTCTTGACACCCTAGTGTTATAAAGTGAGCGGCCATCTTGGATATAAACGCATAACTCATTTATTAAAAGGAAACGCGTCAGTCCCCGCGGCGCGCTGTGTCTAATGAAAGTTTGCTGCAAAAACGTCGCCTCGCCGGGAATGTGTCGCCCTCGCGTCCTGGGACGTGTACGGGCTATAAAAATACCGGTGGACCTAGCACCGGCCCTGCGGAACCCCCTCACCGTTTCTTTTTCAATCAATTCAATCAGCGCCTGCCTTTCGATTGGCTTTTGACGGCCGAATTTTGTGACGCTTCAAAATAAATGTATATTGTTTTTGTTACTTGTTTATTTATTTACATAGCACGGCACGGCCGAGACCATTTGTGGTAAGTCTTAGAGAGCGATATATTTTTTAATAATAACACAAAATCTACTTAGATATAACAACACTAGACCTATATTTGAAAACCATTAGCAACACAATATTCATTCATCATAAACTTAGGTTCCTTCCATAACAATTAACAAAAGTTTTGATTTCGCTCTAGGTAGTTGGATGCGTTATTTGCTACTTAAATCAATATGTACTACTTAAATATATATTTTCTCTACAAGTGATTCTAGATCATTTTACTATGTTGCCGTAACTTAAATGGATAGGTATAGAAGAAAACACGTGGAAAAATACTCCCACTTCATTATGAAACAATTTATCGCTGTGAAATATTACTCGTTGTATGGAACGTACAGCCACTGTTAATAATGTGAATTCAGTAAATCAATGAATAAGAAATGACTTGTGCGGGGCCCGTAGGTGTCCGATGGCGGCCGCGCTCAAGGTCGACCGACACAGCATCATTCAAGTTATTCATTTCAAATCACAGCCGATACCTATTCCATTTTTATTTAACCTAAATGATGCAGAAGCCATTTGAGCCTTTCGTGACTGAGAGCACAGATGAAAAAGCAATCGAGATATTAGTTTTATTTTTTCCGTCGGCACGTCTCGAGTGACAGAACGGACCGAGTAATTATAAGATTCATTTATTTCATATAACAATTTACATCGGTGCCAACGGTTGAGTGCGTCTCGCTCGTTCTTAAAACATGCTTTTTTGCCGCCACTGTTAATTTCGGCGGACAATGGGCGGAGCGATCGTCGATTGCGTCCGAACAATCGCCGGCAGCGGCGTGAGCGCGCTTAATTGCTCTCTTTACCATCGAATGACTTCCATTCCGACACCGAGCTTAAATAAACATTAGTTATTTCAACAATGCTCATCGCTAAACAACATAATGGAGTCGTAATATAGGATCTGAGTCATCAAGTTGAAAATCTGTAACAAGATTGAATAAATGTAATATGGAGGAGTTACAGCAAAACTGACCTGCAGTTAACCTGAAGTTAATTTAACAGTCGACCGCTTGGGTGGTAACCGGCGATGATATTGTCTTGAGACATAACGCCTGGCTTTACGATCAAATCGGCCCAGTTGGTGCTTAATGTAGAACCAGTTTAAATACACTCGTAAATCTCTCGAACGCGTGCCTACGCTGCAGATGACGGTCTGTCTCGTGTGCATCGTGCATTTTTCACTTCATTTAATGTGGCCATGTTGCTTAATACAATTTTAAAACTGCGCATTGTGATAAACGTGAGATAATTCAATAACACTTTGTTTTTATTATCGATCGAGAGAGAAAGTCAAGAACATTTCGCTTGGTAATCCTTCTCATGTTAACAGTCACATGACTATAACTACAGCCCTTTTTAACGTCCCACTGCTGGGCACGGGCCTCCCCTCAATGCGAGGGGGATTCAGGCCTTTGTCCACCACGCTGGCCTAGTGCGGGTTGGCAGACTTCACACATCGAGAACTAGTCAAGTTCCCTCAAACGTGCAGGTTTCCTCACGATGTTTTCCTTCACCGTTTCATAGCAAGTGGTAATCTCGGATGTAAATGAGATTCGCACATGGAACCCAGAGGTGCGAGCCGGGCTTCGAACCTGCACACTTTGATTTGCAAGGCGTGCTTTCTACCACTCGGCTACCACTGCTTTTCAGTCACATGACTAAATAAACCCAATCGAACAAAATCAATAACTAAGAAAATATTATCTTAATAGGTATGCAAGTTTTACTGCCGGGAAATACTTTCAGGAAATGATCTTTGATTAAATTGGTAGTACGGTGCATTCCCATCGCGAGTCGACGCGGAAATAATAGTGCAAATGAATTTGAATGGCATTAAGGCGGAAGATCACGTCGGCACATAAATCCCGGCCCCCGATAGAACAATTAAAAGGAGAGTTTAAAACAATTACGCAACGGTGGCCTAGGGCCGCTCGTGATGCCATAGAATAGTTAACGCCGTGAAAACGAAAAGGATTTTAAAAATTAAACGCTATGTTCTTAACGCAAGTTGTTGTTGTTTGTTGTTTCCACTTATCGAAGATTTGACATCGTAAGACAGGAACGCACTTATTTTTTTTTATAGCTCAAATTCTTGCTTATTTGGACGCAAATTACGAGATTACGAGTGTCTATCAAGGTAAATATGGTCCTATTATATGGAAACCAAAAGCAAGACCTTTGAATTTTGAAAGCAGAGACGAATAGATCATGGCTTCTTACATTTTGTCTATTCTGAATTTTAATCTTGTATCTACACATAAATCCATATATAATGTATTTGCATCCGATAAGATGCTTTATTGTTTTGCCGGGTGTTAATCGAAATCTATTGTTTTGCGGCAATAAGTCATGCATAGAGTTTTAATTGAGACTATCGCTCGCTATAGTACATCAGAGCCTTGGGCTATTACCGTTGTTTATGCACTAAGTAACGAATGTTTGCTGTGGGTCGTTATAGTGAGAATTAATAAATTGAAAATGGTATAAGTTTAGATTGCTTCTATGCTGAATGTATAACATGAAGTAACATCATTTATACTCGTATGTTCCATTATTCTGTTTCCAGTAGCGTATAATCAATATTGTACGTCATCCATTTCCCCGGTTCGGGCGTCCCGTGCGTCCCGGTTGCAGTAAGTCCAAGCGATCTGCATCCCGGCTGATCCCATTTTAATGGAGCGCCGGGCAAACAAGCTCCGGAGCCGCTTACCGGCAAATCCACCGGGATCCCATGCGCCACTTAGCTCGCGAACGTCCAATGTTTTATAGTTGCGCAACACACCCGGCTCCGTCATACAAGCATATAATTTATGTCAAGCTGCTGAAAACATGACTTAGATGTCGTGCAGACCATCAGTCCTTTATACTCTACAAAGTACTACGTTTGGGCTATAAACTTGCTGCTGCTAAGTTGTTCACCGAGATTGAAGATAAAAAAATTATTTATTAAGTCTAGATAAATTATATGTTTGCAAAACTACAAAGAAACCTATTCACCATTCATCTATCCGAGGCTTGATGTGTCGTAGTCAAACAAAACGTCTCGGGCCTATGCGGCTGCTTTTGTATGGCCACCGCTCCGCCATTTATTCGCACATTTAAATGAGAATTAATCTGGCATTGTGCGCGCTGAGCGCGTCCAGCGTTAATATTTCGCTTCGTATTGACAATATGCTCGCACTAAGGGCTTTGATTCATTAGCCGGAGTTGAACGACCTGCAGATAAAGGACCTGCATCCCTCCATTCGTTCGATGGATGCACCTCCGCTGACCCGCGCGCTAACGAGTCAACAGAGTATAATGATCCCATTGAAGCCTATGACTGGCTAAATGACGAGCACTGACAAAAGACGCAGATAAAATAAAGCCTTTTATTATCATGTGACCTGTTGACCACACCGCGGAAATCGGTAACCCACATAGACAGTAAAATAAATAAGAAATTGGCTCGGCCTCGATAAGTCTTAGAATTGAATAAATCATTCACCATTTATCTTCCCCCAACAGGTAGATTTTTAAAATGAGGTATTTGCAATGCAAATCTATGTTACACGAGCAGAAAATGAATCCTAAACAAGACTCTCATAAATAATCGAACGGGTGCCTCATGTCTGCATAACGTACGAAAACAACAAGGAAGTAGCTATTTTGAAATACGTAGGTATTAATTTTCTGATATATTTGCACACCAATCGATACGGACAATACAATAACATTCCACACAAACTATTTCGTGCGTAAATGTGCTGCATGAAAGTCAATTTTCGTAGTAAATATATCGTAAATATCTCCTTCATTAAATAATGAAGAACTCGTAATACCTATAGGGCACCCGAAAGTACAATTGTGAACAACAGGTGCACTAAAGATAGTCTAACAAATGCTACTGGGAAATCAGAATACATGATGAAGTATTGAACAACAAACAATCCTTGAACTACAGTACAGAATATCATCAATGACTTCAGGATTCGAAATTTTCCACAATTTGTATTCCGTCTGGAGAATTCGCCTCGAGTCCCGCGGTAGTTCCGATGCAGGCTATTTTATATGTAAAGATGGCGCATTGCATAATCACCAACGTGATTCCCTATCAGTATTCGGTACTAAATATTTATTTCCCTCGGTTTTTACGATACTTTTTTGCCGTTAGTCGTAAAAATGTTCTAGATATTGGTGGTTTAATAAACTACGACTTAGTTTTTTTGCATAGGTCACGTGCCTTGTTATAGCACGCTGCGATTTGCGATGCCAGCTGTCATTACAGTTATTATCATTTGTAGGTACACATCAATGCATTTGAGTCTTAGCTGCATAAGTTTGAGTTGTCGTAAGACACTGTAAGGGATTCATCCGCTATCTTGATCACTTCATTATCCACTTTTTTATAATGTGTATACTCGTATTTTTAATTAGACCTTGCCATTAATTACTCGACATTGGCAAAATACACACTAAACACAGGTGCAGCTCATATCATCTTATTCCATTGAATGTCATCATTTGATTAGTTTCGTAAAAGAATAAGAAGACTACATAAATTTAATTCCTACATAGATAATGAATACATTTGTCACATGTTTGCTGTGTCTGCTTGTCAATGTTTGTCGCTCGATTCGTCACTTGTGCTTCCACTCTGCAATGATAAAAACATTTCGTTAAAACAGATTTTTTTATCGTTCATTCAAAGTGGCGCATGCCAAAAATGTAAATCGGTTATCTTTAGAAAATCCGGTAGCCAAACGAAACAAAAAAAAACTGTATCTAATCGGAGAAATAACAGCATAAAACATTGATTGTATTACACCAACTAAAGACGGCCATCATTTACCGCTCTGCGTCGATCCGAGCTCACTATAAAATTGAATACGAGCGGCCTGACGTTTCGATTTGCCCTGACGATTGTTTCAACTACCGGTTTTAGACAATTCGGAGTTCCGTGTGATGGCTACTAGAGCCACACTAATTCAACGTATGCCGTAATTTTTCGGTTTGTTTACAAAATCGGAAGGTGTTTATAATTTGTTATCATATTAATGTATTAGACCTCATAGGTGTTGCTATCGGTATTGTAAAAGTGATGCTTGATCTATTGATACTTTAACTATGAACTCATGTGATATTCGAATAAAGAACGAAGTTATAAAGAAATCTGTGGATAATTTTGTAACTTAACCTTGTATGCGATATCTTGATTGCCTTCTCAATAGTTGGGTCTAAAGAACCCTGTTCATTATGCTCGCCCGCTTTTTTCCTTTTTTCTTATACAACCTCTTCGATTTTAATACAAAGACAGATCTGGCATTAATTAAGTTGGCCTGATGAGTTCGCGGCGTCCCTCTCGCTCGCCGCTCGCCGTCATTACGGCTACATGTAGAGGCGAGAAGTTTTTTAATTCGTCATTATTCTGTGGCGTAAAGAAATGTTAATTCGAGGCAGCGTGAAATTAACAGCCGCCGCACAGCCCTTTGTAGGGCCGCGCGGCAGACTTAAACACACAACGGGTGACGGACGAGCAACACGCTTCTTTCATACTACTCTCTTATTTGCACTCGATTACTCTTTTTGTATACTTTCATTAGGGACCCGATGCAATAGGTTGTTAAACATCAATTTGTATAATGGTCAAGACGAAGAAATCTCGACTCGCCTTTAATCATGTCATTACTAATATGTGACGCTGAGTCCGGCGCAGATCTTACATGACTTTTATCTAGATCCACATAATCAAGTCTAGATAGTTTGTTTTTGTTTTCGCAATCGAGTTTCCATTCAAATTGAGTCTTGTTACAGTGGTACCGGGTGAATAAGGAGCGGCTAAGTCCAGATCTGCAGCAGAAATTCGTTCAGTTGTATCCCGATGAAGAGACGAAGGGGTTTCTATCGTCGTCGATTGAAAAGTCTCAGTGGGTGTGGACGCAGCTATGGTACTTGCTGGCGAAGGCTGTGCTCAGACACTTTTGGTCAGTCACAGATATTAATGGGTAAGTAGCACTTTTAATATTTCGTACTCTTTTTAGAATAAAGTAAGTTATCACCAGTTACATGTAAAATAAAAAAAACCTCTTGAACCTTGAGGGACGCTCAAACAGTTTACGTTCTAGTATATACAACATTGATCGATTGTGATATTTACTAATATGTACTAATTATGAAACTCTCATCGTTATGCGAAGCTCAAACAGCAGCGCGTATCGTTAGAAGCAGAGCAAACTTTTTAATTTAAAAGTAATGAATCATATCTTTCACAAACGATGAATTGCCATTTGAATGACGACAATGGGGCATTATTAAGAACGTACAGATTCGTCCAATTACGCCAATTACAATCTCCCGGCAGTGGACACATACACATATTTACATGTGTGTGTGTATGTGTTTTATCCTCATCCATTGTGTCGCGTCTACATTAAGTAATCCTACTCTTTGTTGCGCATTATGCGTCAACGCTCGCACGTCTAAATGTTTGCCAATACCCAAACAAACTTTGTTTCAATATGCATTATGGTTAAATTTCTGTGGCAAAAGCCACGCCCCCATGCGTCAAATTTCGCTCGCGCTGTCAGTGTCGTTTAGTTGAAGTTGATGAAATTTTGCTACGAGTTTGTTTTGGTATGGCAAAACATTATATGGGCGAGCGTAAAATACAAGCGTAGGCAACTTTGACATTTATTCCATGCAAACGCCATACGTTAAGATAAAATTTTCGTTTGCAATCGGATTGTTCGATGACATTAACTCATGCAACACGGTGGATATTGATAACAGTGTCATCCGCCGTATAATTGCATCAGTAGTAGCGTCCGGCGGGCTCTGTGAACGGCAAACGGTGAGCGATCGTGGCGGGTGTCTATAAGCGAACCACTAATAAATAATTTAAATAAATTGACGGACGAGATTTACTCATTGACTGTTTCCGTCCCTCAATTACTCTTTATTTATCACTTACTAACACTCCTGCGTCGAGTATTGGGCGATGAAGTATCGAGTTATAACCGCCCCCGCCGTCGAACACAGAGGCATATGCTGCAAAATTATGTTGCACTTCCTTTAATATTTACAATCTAAATATATGATACCATATCATTTGACATTGTAATAAATCCAAGTCCCATTTATTTTGTATAGGCCCATATGTGGGTACATCGATCGAAGCGCAACCTCAACTTTGAAGATCCAGCAAGAAAATCAATCAAATACATCGGTAGATATAGCTTCCAGCCCTTTGAGCTGTTTTTAATAATAACAATAACAGACCAATTGTCAATTCATGGCGACAATATATTGCTATACGATGTTTATACGTTCATGGCACGGTCATAGTATGGAACAAGGTTCTTGACAAATAGTTTAACTCTTAAAAAACATTCCATACCTATGTTCAATCTTAGAAACATCGCAGTGTAAAAAGTGTTTACAATTGAACCATATTGAAATGCCTTTCGTAAACTCGAAAATAATGTTCGATTGAAACACAAAAAAATAAAAATCATTAACTCATAATAATTACACTACATAATACTTATTACTGTGCCCTCTTTTTCTTCACTTCCATTATCCTCTCGCAATTATCCGAGTCATCATCATTTGATACTTTGTATTTTTTTTTGTTAATTTGTGCCGGGTGATGCAATTCATAATATATTTATACACCAATAAACATGGCAACACTGTAATTACTTACAGCAATTACACGAGCATTGATCAATTAATCTATAATCTTGTGTGTTAACGACATGTGTTCGTCACTCGATAGAAATACTTGATACTTTGTATTATAACATCATTGATTACTATTACAGCTATTGTACTAGCGCCGGAAACCTATATTCTGTCTAATCTGTGGATTTGTCTTACTAAGAATAAAGGTGCCTATCCTCTCTATTTTCAAGTGAGTTTACCTTTGACCAAAAATAGGGCTGATAGAGCAATTGTTTTTTTTACAAAATGAGTGAAATTATGATTTTTTTATGTATAAGATGAGGAATGGCTTCGCCTGCTACTAGAGCGGGTATTTCGCCAATGTCAAGTTATAAATAGCAAGAACAAATGCAATAAATACCTACACATAATAAATGAAATGGGTGATGAATGTGATAGAGATGGCGGATCAACAGAGCAATTATCCCAATATTATATCGATGACAAGACATTTTGGTTATCCATTAAAACTTCTAACGTATGCATGGAGGTGGTATAGCAATAAGGAGCCCGCGCTGCGGTAAATTATCCGCCATATGAGTTTTGACTAGTGACACTTAGGTACTTACTTGATCTAAAGACTAAGGTGGTAGAACTCAGATAAACCATTGCCAACCTTAAAAAAATTGCGAAGAGCATTACGAAGAGTGGGGTCGTTAGGGGTTCTCTATCTACTCTGAGAACTGATGTTACCGGTTCGCTAATTACAGCTTATATTCGACAAAAAAAATTGTTTTGAACTATAAACACTTGAAAGGTTAATAACTTTGTTTATAATTGCATGATAACTATATTATCTGTCAGGCGTATTGCACTTGCTCCCCCTTGAGCTAAATATCCGGGATATTAATCATTGGTTGCGGTTAGGATAGGCGATTCAATGAGCGCCCGCCACCGACTCCATTGGCTTTTCCGCTCTAAATGAATCTATTATCAATGAATTTCAATTTGTACGTTCGGATTATTTATGTGTATCCTCATTACGGGAGTGTTTGTGATCTCTTTGATTTAAATGGTTCGATTAGTTTACATTAAAATAATTCTCATCGTACGACGGACACGCGCCGATACCGATAATATTCGTTAATCTTATCACTTTGTTTTTTTTTCTCGGTTGTCTGATGTTTTTTGTTTTGCGTATGATTGGGCACCTTATTCACGAGTATAAGACCGTCGTAACGTCCAATTTTTACCTATAAAGGTGGATAGACTATAGAGGTGGCGGACCTATTTTTTTTTTTTTTTTAGCCTATTTTGATTCCCACTCCTGGGCAAAGGCCTCTCCTCTCTTCCTCCACCGATCCTGATCCTACGCCATTTCCGGCCACGTCTTCCCCGCAAAAATATCTAGATCATCGCGCCTATAATTATATATAAAAAAAAATCACATCTTGTGATTCTATCTAAAACATTTTTCTAAAAAGAGGAAACTGTATCAGTTGTCAAATGTTAGAATATCCGCATCAAAAACATGATATCAAAGTCTATACATATTAATGTTTTCAACTTAGGTAGTTACGAGTCCGCGACCATTAGGTACTACTTATTGTAGCGTGAACATAGGTAAGTGTTATTTTAGGCAATACGGCAAAGTTAACATATGGGTCATTAGTCATTTATTCAGGAGCATTGCAATTTGAACCCTATTCTCATAAGCAACGTCCTCTTCGTCACATAAACACAGCTTATTAGTCGATACTCAATTTTAATTGTCCATTTGATTCAGGCGCATTTCAATCAGTGGACATACGTACTGATGGACACTGATCAATAAATGAGCCGAAAGCAATTGGGCATATCGGTGGCATTCTGCAAGTTGTTACTCGATCACGTGATCACGTGTCGATATATTGACGTCTACGTTAAATTGACACTGACAGCCTATAAAAACTAATGGTTGTTGGCCAGGTCGACGCGAAAATATCACGGGGTCGCTCACCTACATGATGGTCAGACCTAATAAAGACGCTCACTGGCCTACCAATAACCCAAGCTATTAAAAAAAAATACCCATCGAATTGAGAACGTCCTCCTTTTTGAAGTCGGTTAAAACCGCCGAGGACAGGAATACGTGGAAGATCCGACCGGCATAGACACGTCCTTCAGTAATGAAGATGCCGACTACGAAGAAGAAAAATGTCAAATTGGGTCGTACGGATATTTTATACGCTGTACAGATTACCACGTATAGTTTGGTCACACATGCAGCTGAATCATAACTTTTGTAAAAGAACGAATATACCTAATTTAACAATGTACGTTTCTGTCTACGGAAATTGAAGTCTCATGTGTGCACTTTTAAGAATTTATTTTTATTTTTGACTACGCGAACTTACCGTTTCACTACCACTAACATTAAATTTAAAGTTGAAACCCAATCACATCATGAACGTTTCATTACGCATAAAAAGTATTGCCAAATTATTTTACGGAAAGTACATACTTATGCGAGGTAGCTAGGTATTGTATTGTTACCTGATATGGGTAAAATATCAGTGATAAACCCTGAAGGATTAGGGATTATATAAATGTTCCCCTTCTATGAAATCACCTTTTTTTTGCTATACCCGCTTGAAGATTTTATGGATAGCCTATTTGAATTAATAAGAAGGCGGTCAATATAAGCCGATGCCATGACTATGATTAGTAGGTCATTTTTCACAATTATCTCTTACGACGCATAGCACCAATTACATCTCCTTCATCCACTCACAGTTCGGCAATTATTTATTATAAACATCCTCCGTAATTTAACAAGATTATAAAGTCTCAAAACCAATTATACGAATGCTTTCCGCGAGGGTTACTTAAAGAAATAATTGTTTAAGTATTAACGCCATAAAATTAATGAATCGACGCCGTATGCAAATTTCCACATATAGGTTTATATTAAACATTCAGGTGATTGTTATTACCGAAGTTAATTACTTCGACCTTTTAAATCGTCCCGAGTTAATAATACAAAACTGCCGTATAATTATATTTCGGACGCCATTGGAGTTTATTAAGTTTTTTGACATTTCTTCTTAATTGCCTCGTTTCTTTTTTTTTTTGTAAACGGTAATGAGATTCCTTGTAAAAATACATATTTTACGCTGCGGGTGAATTCAATGGACGTTCGTATTGCAAATTAAATTTGATTTACAAGTTATTAATATTGGTTCAATGTTAATCATTATATTTATTCGTGATGCAAAAACTTTGTACCACTTTTTACGAAAATTACTCTGACGGAGGAGTATGCAATTTGGCCCAGTGAATAATACATAAAGGCTTATATAAATAAAGACTGAATGTTTGTGGCAAAGGCTACACTACGCTGCTAAATCTGCTCGCGTATTCGGTGTCTTTGAAAAATGTGCTTCTTCCTAAAGTTTATACGTTTGTTTTGGTATTAGCAAAACACTGTTCGGGCACATCTCGACGCACCTATTTAGCGCAGGCTCTTTATGTTCGCGCAATCCTCAGCTGGAATAATCTCTACGGGTATGTTTATTTATTTATTGTGGCCAGTAAACGGGCGTGTGGTCCGTATTCCGCGGCGGTCTCCACTTTTCAACCGGCCGAGTGCGATCGTTCGATAGTGTACCATTAGCGCTAAGAGTCGCGCCGGCGTCCAATTGTGCGCTTAGATAGCGCATACAAATGTCGATCGGTCCATGGACTGGACCCCGCTCTCATCTGCATTCAATCCCATTGTTGCTATTTATTATTGGGTGTATGCGTAATCGCTAATTTATGAATCGCGCTGACTGTGTCATCGCCTTTGTTTACTTCGCAGCATTGTTTTTCGCTCTGTTAAGTAGCCATTGATAATGTCCTCCTGCTGAATACAATAACAATTGAAAATCACTTGTTAAAAGATATCATATTCATTGAAATTTTGGTCTGCTTTCTTTATTTTACGATTTTCTCCTTATATGTAGCTATCTGTGACTCCGTAAATGATTCAAACTATTCACATATAAAAACACAGACAGTTATGATCCATTTACAGTGGTATTTTGGAACACTTATGTACGGAACAATGCCTTGTAGATGATATGGAACTCTAAAGTGGAATGTTAGTAAAGCAGCTATTATCGACGCTCCATACAGGCGGCAAGATGTGACTACTGATAGGTAAATTGCATTCACTGAGATGGTCTTTTTTTTAATTTTTCTCCATAATGGATGAAAATCAGCTATTATATATCGTGATAGATTAATGCTATGTTGACAGATATATTGAGACCTGACTTAAAAAGTTGACGTGAGGATAATCGAAGTAACTACCTATAGCAGTTGATGCTTGGAGCAGTGACGACTGTTTGCGCTAAACCCCTGCAATGGTGCGGAGAGAGTGTAGGTAATTAGGTGCAAAAAAGGTGACAGGATCGTAATGGGGCCTGAAAGCCCGCGCCGGACGAGCCGCCGCCGTAAAAAGCGCAAAGAATACACCTCGATATGATCGCACAAAAGCCGCTCCTGAATCCTACCTCAATGCTAATTTCCACTATCGCGCTCGCCCTCATTCATTTTCAATCGGACGGAGTCTCCGCTTACTTCTATTTTTTTTTAAATCACATCAAGAATCGAATATGGTGGACGTTTTTTTGTCCGGCCGGTGCGTGCGACGCGATTTATTTATTTGCGTGGTTTTTTAAAGCGACATTCCGGCGCGCTGTATACTTGTGTCTACCCGCAATTGGCATTTCGGGCTTAGCGCTACCTATACAAAGTCGCCGGTTTTAACGGTTGTTTTTAACGCTCGACCCTCGCGCGCAACAAACCGACGATACAAATAAATTATTAATCGTTTGTCCTGTCTTTTATAAATTAAAATCCGTCCTTTTTTTGGTGGACCGCGCCCGGTCGTGTGTTTTTTGGTCGCGTCTCGTTTCGTTGTCTGTCCTCGAATTTATTAAAAAGCTTAAGCCAGAGGTGAGCAATTAAATCAGTGACAGAAATTAATACGGGATCGGGCCGGGGAGCGGCCGACCACTTATTAATTCACAGCTTGTATGCTTTATTAATCCGCTTATTATAAATAAAGATTATTAGTAGCGGTGAGCAAAATTAAAATATATAATTTATTTCATTTAGATAACCACATGATGAACATACCATATACGGAGGTGGATTTTCCTTATTTATTTTTCTTTTCACGTATATTTTACGTGCACGATTTTCGAGTTGAACGTATATTACCAGTAGGTAAGCTTTCCGGGTTCGTCGGTCCGAGAAATTCATGAAAATTATCTAATTACGTGTGTGCAGAAAGAAAAATCGCAAGTTACTTACGTAACCGCCCGGAAAATTACAGGCATAAATCACGAGGGCGCCGGGAGGGGCGGGGGTGAGATGATTTTCCATTCGCTATCTTCTGCGTCGGTATTATTTTGATTTATTTCTGCGCGTAATGAAAGCGTACGTCTCGGCGTTGATGTACCAGGAATTCGGTGGGTTAGTCGTCGCTCGAAATCGACGCTGCTCGAGATGCTTTGGCACGGGCGCATCGTTTTGACTAAGTAGCCGCCGAGTATAAGTTGCGTCATAAATTTAGTAATAAAGTAGGATGAGCGTGGCCGCAAATAGGTGTTACTTGTGTGAAAAATAAAACGGCGGACGTTGCGGCGTGATGGGGCGGCGCGGGCGCAGTGCGCACGGGCTCGTTAACATGGAAAGTGCCACATTCCGCGACACCGCACATTAGGCTGCGGCCGCGCAATTATACCGCGATCAGTCGCGCCCTCGCCTCTCGTGTCCTTAACACTTTATGTCTTGTTAAATGAACGCGAAACCGCGGCGATCGCTCAACAACTATCTAATACTAGCCATACGACGTCGTTTTAACTATAGTTCCATTAAACCTCCCGCACGCTGAGCCGGCAAAAGATGCACGTAAAAATGTTTCCCAATACCAAAACAAACTTTGTGCTAATATACATAAATATTGAATTTCTGTGGCAAAAGCCACGCCCCAGCAAGTCAAAATTCGCTCACGCTGTTAATGTAATTTTGTGGAAGTTTTTTTTTTTCTATGAGTCAATAGAAATCATTTCCGTATTGGTCTCTCTTCCACAGAACTACAAACCTTACCATTAAAATGTACTTAGATAGTTCATTTAGTATGAAAATTACTCTAAAGAAACTTTTCCTAATGACGACACATCCAATTCATTCAATACCTGTAAGGACATATCTTATACTCAGCTAACTACCATAATGTTGCAATCGGATCCAGGTCTAAACATTCTTGTTGTACCTAAGTTTCTGTATTTGTGTTTACAAGTTGAAGTCGCTAGCGTATTGTGGGGCTTCACGCAACGAGTGTTATTGTGTAGAACTTTACAACGGAATGCCGGGAATGGCGCGTAATCGTTGCTATTATCGTGTAGCACTATGCTAGCGGCCAGTTGCGACTACCGATCGCAAATCGCAGGTGTGCGTAAAGCTTTAGTTTCTTTATAGACTTATCTATCGCATAATGATTGATTTTTTAAACTTTTACAACATGTATTTTTGCAATACCCCTGCGTTTTGATTGTGTTATGTGTTGACCTATAATAATTGATTTGCGTTGCGTAGAAATTGGAAATACATATTTCATGCTCGCTATATCGTCATACCAGTAGTTGTAGCATGAGCGCCAAGACTAGCCTTATGTCACAGAATATGTTATATCTTTTTCTTTTGTATGAAATAAGACAGAAAGCGACCGAGCCAATCCCTGACAAAGGTATTGTCTTGACTTGCGTGCTAACACCATAAGTTGAATCATCAAGCCGGGCGTCTCATAAATCCAAACGGTAGAGCTGGGCAGATCTTAATAAATTCGATCTAAGAATTTAAATAAAAGCCACAGGGCTCTTAACGGCAGCCCAAACATTTCTTAATTAGCCAGTTTTTATTGTACAACAAATTCGGTTAACTCCAACAAAGGGTTCTAAGAAAATAAAAATAAATCCTTGGTTCGTGACGAATCACTATGGTGTTTCGGCTGAACACCCTTTTTGTGTTCGCTCCCAGTAATCTAGAGATGGCTTCTAGAGGTTTTTAATTAAAGATAATAGAACATAGCTACACGTAACAGTATCTACCTAGCGCTGCTCACACGCAACCCTACGTAGGGTTGTCATAACAATAAATATTAGGTAATAATTAAAGTATAAATAAAACAAACTGTACTATGCTCCAAGGGTTATAACGACTTATTCACATACATATAATACTGAAAAAAAAATTGCATAAGGCTTTAAATTAAACTTTGTCTTTATAGATATCGTCGTCCAGGTATAACTTATTAAAAGACAATGACATTTAACAGTTTCAAAATATAACATACCAGTGGCAGCAGCCCTACGTAGATATCAGTACACGATGGTAATTAGCAGGAAGCTCTCTCGGCCAGTGTGAATAGCACCAACAATGTTGCCGGTAGCCGCCTCGCCCGTCCACCTATATTCAATTAAAAATACAATGCCCCGACCACTGGCCACGTCTAAGAAGAAAACAACCTCACCCATCCTTCGTACGAGCCAGCACACTGTATCATATCACCGTAAAATAACTGCGTCATTATTTTAAATGTCCGCAACCATTGTCAAACAACGATCTACATACACGACTCTACGGTCTCCGTTCCAAGCCTTTCTAAGTCGTTGATAAAAAAAGTTACATTAAGATCTTATTTAATAGTCGCCTTGATTACCATCTAAGCTGAGTGGTGAACGATTATTTCGGAGTCGGCATGTAGACGCGGGAGAAATAAAACGCGTATGCGCACGCGTCGCCACCGGGTTACGCTGTCGTTAAGAAATTACCGGGCGCGCCGTCGACGCCGCCGATTTTATCGATGGAATTTATTGTCGACACTGCTCGGCGCTCGGCAATCGCGCGTGCGCCCTTCACTGTCGTGCGCATGCGATGAGCGCTTAGAAAAGTTATACTTGACATAATACTGACTATAAACACTTGCTGATTTTTTTCTTAAGCTCGAGCGCTCTGATGACTGATCTTTGCTTGAAGTCATTTGCATACTTGACCCCAAATGTACTTTAGATACCTCAACCTAGATGTTTTTTTTATGATAGACCATGCATTATAGCTTATACAGGAGTTACAACCGAATGCTATAAAAATTTCATTGAAATTCGACCATGTTTTTTCAATTTTTTTTGGTCGTAAATTTCTATATCTTGTAATATCTCGAGTCCTATGTGAAATTTGCATGTTCTGTTTTGTGAATATTTGGTAGCCGCCTCACTTTAATGTGATTAACAATGCTTAATATGGTCATGGATGTAGCCAAAGGCCATAACACGATACCTGTTACAAATATTCAAAGGTCTATAACTCGAAAACTATGATAGGTCAGGTATAATCTTTACTAAGCATCAACATCTAAAATACTATTTCGGACTTCTGATTCACCTGTATAGTTCCGAAGGAATGTTATTGATACCGCTTGTCATAAACGGAACAAGTCTGTCCGGTCTATAGCTACTACACATTAATAACTTGAAGAACTCAATTAATTTACAATACCTACATACATTTCAGTCGTAAATGTATTTCATTAATTTCATGTCAAAACAATTTCTCTGTTTTCATTTGTTGAGAGCATTCGTCACGTCCGCGGCGCGGCGGTGGTTGTAGCGCGGTGAAGGCGCGGGCGCAGCACGGTAGTAACGAGTGTATAATTATTGTCGGCCGCGGCGCCGGTAGCCGAAAGGCCGACTCATCGTAATTTGATGGCGTCGGCCGACCCGCCCCGCCGCCGCCGACAAAAAACTAATTAACAGAGATGGACCAGAGATAGCCACTATGTGGCATTCGCAAGAACAAAATAAAACGAGACGCGATGACGATGACATTCAATAAGCTCAATTTTGGAACCCGAAAACATTAAAAGTGATCTGTATTTTAATTAGATCTATGTATTCGTGACTATGTCGTTCACCATACGAGGCGAAGATCTTGAGACAAGAGTGCTTATTAAATTACTATAGAAGTCCTGTCGCTTTGGTTTACGAGTTTTACGACTCGACGGAACCGTTGCGCTGAAGTATTTTATGGCTACTATGAACTGCGTTCGTGTACGTGAAGATAACATACACGTATATAAAGTATGAAGCGCGTCTGTTGTGCTAAGGCCGAGGACGGTGACTTGGTGATAGATTGTCGTCATGATGGATCGGGAAACGGCCGCCAATGGCGATCGCACGGCGCGCGACCAAGACCGCAAACACTACATAAAGCCCGGGCATACTGGCGCGTCAAACGTCGCGCCCCAAAACGAACTTTGTGTCAGTGTACATAAACAATAAATTTCTGTACTTTTACCACGCCCGAGCGAGACAAAATTCGCTCGCGCTGTCAATGTAATTTCGCTCAAGAATGAACTTTTTCGATCAGACAATACAGCTCGTTTTACAAATATTCCAACGAGCGCGTTCACGCTCCACTGTGCCCAGGTATTAACACTAGCTACTTAGTTGTTATTGCCAGGCTTTAACAAGATTGAAGAATCAGATTGGAGTCCCTACATATCTACAAAACGGGTTTTATTGATTTCTTTGCTCCTTTTTTACAGCGTCCGACTGGATCAAGAAAACGCCAGTCGTTGAATGCTGACTCGTTCCGTGAATCTGAGCTAAGCTGATAATTAAGCTCATTAAGTATCGTGACTAATGATACCAGGTCTGCATCAGAACCTACCATAATACCAGACGAATGATTAAATATGCAAATATTTGAAAGGGGATAATCTTGGTAAAAAACAATAAATAAATATCATCAGATAACACATACCTACTCATCGTATGATCCCCAACTATGCAAAGCTTGTACTATGGGTAGGTACCATACAATGGACTGGGGGTGATCCCAGTTACACCCAGATTGGGTCAAATTTCGAAAAGGCCATTTCCAAAATTTGACACTGGCGAGAATTTCAGTCGAGGTCGCGCTCTCCGATCCAGTAATACCATAGAAGCACATAAGGAAAATAATGAAAGCTTTCAATTTTTAAGTGTCCTCCGTGTAGGTTTATTACTAAATGTCTACATGATTTTACTTTTAAGCGTAATCACAACTTTTACATTTATTCAACGCAATTATTAAGTAGTATCTTTAGTTAATATTGTCTAACAAGGAAAAATGTAGACGATAAATGAAGTAAAGCTCGTGAAACAACCTAACTATTTCCGCTTAATTTAATGCCAGCTTTCATACTAATTCATACGATTACGCGAAACGTTACGTTACGTCCACAGTCAACAATGAACGAACCGTGAAAAATTATTTCTTAGCGGCCGGGTCACGGTTGCTGGATTACCGAAATTCGATAACCCGACCGAACTCGTCGACAAGTCGAATGTTAATCATTTAAATATGGACTTTTAACTCTGAAACTGTACGGGCCGGCGGTGGCGTGATTCACCATTGTTACAACGATTTTGAATTTAATTTTTATCCAATAAGTTGGTATATCAATGAGGGAGCCCGTATACCTATTATAATACTCTGTGGAGGGAGCTCTTCCTAACATTTCATAGTTCCAGGCATTCAGGCTTTGACGTCTACGTACCATCAGATTGTGTCAAGACGTATACATAAGACTTGACGGCAAATTTCAGTCCAATTTTATTTGAGACATTTTAGAATCTATAGTTTCTAATAATTCAAATTGTTTTTATCGTAATGGCCGATTCGAATATCGTATGCAACCTTGACACAAAGAACACATGACAGTGAAGCTAGCAAGCGCGACAAGATGTGACTTATATATGTCATATGTCATATGTCATATGTCATGGAATCTGTCGATATTGTTTCTTTCTCAATTATAAATTAAGAATGTGAGACAGATACTCAGCGTGTCATGAACCTTGATATATGTCTTGTCTAGGCACGCGTTGATTTTAAACCGCTTTTACCTATTAATGTTTTGAACGCAGCATTTGAAGGATTTACCTAATTACTGAAATATTTCCTATTCGCTGAGATCTGACCTCGATTTGATTAAACAAAAATATGATTGTTTTTTGGCGGCGCCGAAATAGGACGCTTCATTAACACAGGGACACGGCGCGACCCAAAGAAATGTCACGTCAAAATCGCTTTCCGAGAAGCGTAGCGCTACCGGAGCCGAAAGGGAATTAATAAACACAAAAGGGTTATAAAAAGTGTGACAGAATTAACCCTCCCGTACATTGAGGCGTCGATACTCGCGCGACAACTTTTTTGCCATAGGTACCAAAAACAAACTGTATTGACTCATAGAAAAGGTTCATTTTTCAACTAAATGTCACTGATGGCGTGAGCGAATTTTGACGCGAGGTGGCGTGGCCTGTATCACAGAAATTCAATCTTCATGCATATTAACTCAGAGTTCGTTTTGGTATTGGCGAATAAAAATTACGTGCGAGGGTTGACGCGCCAGTGTGCCATGGGGCTTTAAGAGCCGGCTGCGTTAAAAATGGAGGTGCGGGCGCGACTGTGACGCGAACAAGTGAAACATAATGCGCGAAACAAAGCAGCCGGAGCGAATGCCTTAAATCATTTTTAATTATGTTATGGCGCGCGCGCGGCGTTAGTGCGCCCGCGCCGGCTCGGGTTACCCAGGGAGCGGGCTGCTGCGCGCGCGCACCGCGCTCTTCACGCACGCGCATGTCACTGTCCGCACGATGTGTGACCCCGTCATGTACATCCCGCGCAACCACCGCCTACGAACATTAATCCGCTATCATTATTTATAAAAATATATATTTACTTAAATAATACACAACATCTGAGACACAATAAATGAGGCCGCGATATTTTTTATTTGTTCACTAACCTAAACGTTTCATACTACACTAGTGTAAGGTAAAAAGGTATAAAACGTTAGGAAGTAGTCGGCCAAGACTGGGTTCACTTCTGGTTAACTTCTTGAGTTAGATTTAAGTGTACACGTAAGAAAAAAAACTAACACTAGAGGATAAGGTTTGTGAACAATATGTAATTGTACATATTGTTCACAAACCTTATTTATTTATTTATTTGGCTCACAAAACAAGTTACAATCACATTATTATAACTTAAACATACTAAAAAATAGGCCCAGATTGTAACTCTAAATATGTGTGCACAAAATACACCATGTTCCTCTGGTGTTAGTTTTTTTTAGACATATATAGATATATTATATAGACATATATCAGATCACACTGATGTTCGAATATTTTACAACAAAATGAGGTCCGGGACGTTACCAAAGTCAAATCATTTATTTTGTATAGGCCTATGGGGGCACTTACAAATTGTTAAGTTTACATTTTTTTCTTATATACTACTATACTACCACCGGATCGAAACGCGACCTCAACTGAGAAGATCCGGCAAGAAACTCAGTGGGCTAATATTTTTTTTAAATCGCCAAAACTTATTACAAATACACAGGTACATATAGCTCCAGTGTGTTGCCTTTAGAGCTGCGTTTAATAATAAAGATAGAATAATAATACGTTAGTAAGGCTACACACGCTACACTTTGACATGACGGGCAATATTTCGATTTTTGTTTTGAACCTGAGCTGTACAATCCCAAGCTGATTTATCATCTAAATAATCCGAGATTTTGTAATAGCCCTTTTGATACAATTTGGATTTGATTGCAATTTTAAATGTATTAATGGGCAAATCTCTGATTTCTTTTGGAAGTTTATTGAAAAAGCGTATACTTTGCCCCATAAAAGAGTTATTTATTCTGTGGAGACGAGTAACGTGTACGGATAGCATATGCTTATTCCGTGTATTTAACGAGTGGACATCGCTTATTTTTTCAAAATTGCTTATATTTTTCTTAACATACATTAAATTTTCAAATATGAATTGGAATATGACAGTTAGAATATTTATCTCCTTAAACTTTTCTCTAAAGGAATGTCTCGGAGCCAAGTTGTAAATGGCTCGTATAGCCCTCTTCTTTCAGCAGTCTTTGTATTTATTTACATGTAACAAAATAAGTACCGAATATTCAACACAAGGAAGGTATGAAAGGGTCAGGTGCCTAGTGAGTGAAATATAAGTGATTATTTAAGGCTCATACGTAACCGCGGTGACTCATTGTGAGCTGGTTCTTATTTCACGGTAGCTTATAGACCTACTTACACTGCGTTCGCGTTTTTATAGCGCACGCTTTAATTTATAATGTCAGTACAAAAGGTTTCTTATCATTATCTTAGAGCTTTTTTGTGGGATATCTCGGTAGAAACTACTTAAAATATATTGAATAGATCGCTACTTGTTTTAGTGTGGTGGTGGTGCCGTGAAATTCGTTTTTTTGGTCGCCAAAAAAAATATTCCATGTCTAAATTGAAATGTTAATTATTGTCACCAATAACTACCGAAAACACAAAGACTCTACGTAATTTAATTTGAGTCTATTTTAGTCTTCTTACTGCCTTAACATTTAAAAGGCCCCGGGCGTCAAGACACGCGCGCTGCAAAAATTTTGGCAATACCAAAACGAATTGTATTACGTCGTAGAAAAAGCTCATTCTTTAACGAAATGTCACCGAAGACACGAGCAAATTTTGGAGTTAGTTTTGGCAAACATTTTGCAGAGCGTCTTGACCGTCACCGAGCTATAGTAGCTAGAAGTGAGCGAGAGTCCTACATAGTAGAGATATACATATACGCACAGCACATCAATTTATAGGTAGGTACTCGCATCAAACGAATCTTGGAACACAGAAACACACACACAGACAAATACGTAGCAGTCAAAGCCCATTGGAAACAAAATAAATTTGGCATAGGGGAAGATCTATAAAAGGCATGTCCGGTGTATATAGTCAATACATGAACGCTTGTCGATAGGCATGCAATCAAGCTTGATACAATCCCTAAAAAAATTAAGCTCGGCGCAATTATGACAAAAAGTTAAGGGAAGCTGCAAGTCATCAAGTCGCTTTCTAACCCAAGATACACTCCAAGGTTCTAGATACCTTGCAAGTACAATCACGAATGGTGTTCTGAGTGTACGGTGTGTTAATTATAACAACACAGTGGAAATCCACGGGTCATCGGGGCGTAGCCAATCGCCAAGGTACGACTCGCGCGTGCGATCTGTAAGCGAAGTGTCCACTTGTGAAAAGCTCGAAACAGAATTTCATGGGCTCACCTCTTTAGGTAAGCCCACGAAATTTTGGTAAATCTGCGAAAATCGATCAGATCTTTGAGTTAATTAAACGATGTACCTACATTCTTTTTTAAATTGTAATTGTAGTAGTTTTTCTACTTAATCTCAAAGCAAACCGAAAGTTTGAAGCGATGATACCTGCACTCATGGCCTTTTTATCAATCGTCAGATTAACTGACGGTCATTGTTTATTCTACAAATAGAACACAATACAATTTTTCAATCGTCAGATAAAGTTTATTCGGCGAATAACTGAATTGAAATGTCTTATCACAAAATGAAATGGTGAATGTCAACTTCCGTGCTGCTGTGACGCAGGGCAGGCGGTTTGTTTACAAACATTTCGTAATTTCGCGAGTACAGTGAGTCCAAAGCTTTAGGTCTGCGGACCAGGCATGTCGCAACGATCGTGCTCACGCGCCGGTCAGTGTCAACAATCCGTGAAATTCACCACAACGACTCCACCAGCATTGGATCATTCATACTTCCCAAGCCTGACCTTAATTATCTTCTTTTTTATATGTAGTTAGGCATATGAATAGATCTGGTACTAGCATATGAAGAAAAAAAATTAAATTGACAATTTGTTAGTTGCCCTGTAAGCCTTATGATGATGTGACTGTCGGGAAGGTGCTGCATGCGGTGATCTGCCATATCAATATCGGTTGACGACAGTTCGCAGTGTCCAGCCAGCCCCAGCGTAGCTCCATCGCGCCTCGTCTGGAATGCATGACCGATCGGCCGCGGGGAAAAAGCGCTCGCTCCCCGCTGAATGAAGCGATTAGCGCTCAATGGCCGGCTGGCACGCGGAACCAAACGGGCGGCACGACGCCCGCGCATCCACGACGCGCATTGTCTCAGCTCGCTTGACCCGTGCCCCGGGCAAAAACCGAAAACTAATAAAAACCCCTAAAAAACCTATCAAGTCGCTCTATTAATTGGGTAAAAAATGTAGTCAACCGAGTTTTTGTCGATGGAAAACAGTGTTCACTGGCTTCTTTTAGTATATTTTATGTCGCGCCGTCTAGTCTATTTTAATGCAGATGAAGATGCTTTTCCTCGTGATAATAATCATTTGTCTGGCCGCCACAATAATGTTTATACTCGACATGCTTTAAATACTCTGAGTTATCATCTCTTATGGGCAGGCATATTAAAGTTTAAATTCACCTAAGATGTAAAGGTATAATACCACCAATTGAATTTAAGATTGCCAAAAATTTGGGGGTTGCTAAAATGACAATGAATAGACTTAAACCTTCACATACAACAGCTAGGTCCAACATCTTCCGGATTGTCTACAATCGACGGCGCGCAGCGGAACACGAAATCTCCGTAGAAAATCCGCTCGTTTAGGATAAATCCGTGAGGTAACAAGGCGTTTGTTACCCGAGCTCGGGTCGGCAGTCGGCGTTAATTCAACCGCGGCACGAGCAGCCCGCATCTCATTTACCTTATTAAGCTAGAGGCTCACGTCACTCAACTTCACACGGGGCCTGCGCGGATGCATATAAACACCTCCTTTGTCTATCAAATCTGTAATCCGAACTTCTACTGCTTTCTCTCAGCAAGAACTTAGATTAATCCAAGTTGGATTAGACGGTTCATCTATTCAGCACTTGTGCAAGTATTATGGGGTCATATAATTGCTCACCGATACAATACCAATAAAACTGAAGGTACAGGTAGCCTTATTGGTAGAGCGCCTGGCTTGGAAGCGAGAAGAGCAAGTTGGAGCTCCCACCTCTGAGATTTTATAATTTCATGTTCAACAATGATTATCACTTGCTGAACGGAGAAGGTAAACATCTAGAGCAAACATACCTGATTATGTCTATCGAAAACCGTGTGAAATTCACCAACTCGCACTGGATCAGTTTGATGGACTATGGCCCGTAACTCCCTTGCCTTGTTGGGTTACGTTTGCCCGTTATAACGGCAATAGTTTTGGTCCTTCTTAAATTGGAACGTACAATACGTCGTTGAAAAGTAGCTACATTGCTGTAAACCTCTGCTTACCCCTTCGAGGGATACAGCCGTGATTATGTTTTAATAATAAAATTGTAAATACCTTGAGAACAGCCACCGGCGGTTCCACCTGTCTCGTTGCGCATGAAATATGCGCGCCGCTGTGTCGTATCACATACCACGGAGCCGGCGTTTATTATGATAACTCTTTGAGTTATATGCATTCAATTCTTGCGCCCACAGGCAAAATTGAACTGTATAAACTCATAGAGAGAGCACATTTTTCAACGTAATGTCATCGGTGACGCGAGCGAATTAGTCGCGTGAGTGTTGTGTGTGACGACGTCCATGGTTTCTTAAGTTCCCAATACACGTGGGGTATGTATCTATGCGTTCTTCATACGCAGACGCATTTTCAACGCGTGACATTAAAACTTGCTTTCAATATTTTTTTTCCGCCCTAGTTTATTACACTTCAATAATACAATATGGTCACTCTTTTCTTCCTTTAGAGTGTACGCTTTAACTTACTTACCTTGCCTATGTAACCTAATTCCAAGTAGGCTTAGCATGACCGCGTAGACATAAGTTTTATCTCTTCCAACTGCCAGATTTGTCGAGAAAATGACGTCACTTCGAGCTTTTTGTACTGGACCTGCCTCGGTGTTTGTTTGTACTGGACTTGTAATTTATTGAAAGAGATAAAACTTATGTCTACGCGGTCATGCTAAGCCTACAGGTCCATAAAAAAAGTGTAAAAGTGTGAATGGCGATAACATCGCAAAGACAATAGCCATTGTTTCTATGTAAACATGAAACCGACGAACCAATCGGATGTCGCTCCGCCGCCCGAGAACGCCAGTAATTAAAAATTCAAATTAGGAACGTCGTCCCCTCGCGCCACGCGGTTGGTGATTACGGAGCGTTAATTACCGGCGACCAATTAAAAGAGGGGGCGACGGAGCAGCACGGTAACCGGCCAATGGGAGCGCGACGCTGAAGCTAGGCGTGGTAATTAAGACGAGGCGAAAGGGTTGTGATTTTCCGGGCGTTTGTCGGGGGCGTGCAATTAATCACCGGCGGACGTGTAGGAGTGGCGGCGGCACACCCTTATCTGTTTGCATTGTTTTATCAGCATGTACCTACACAGCCTAACCACACTATCTATACATAAGTACCCTAACACATTTTACTTTGCACAAATTACGCTGTGCTACCCACTGGGGCCTCTGAATTTTCTGAACTTTTAAAAAAATGTAGGTAGATACTGTTTGCCTATGTATATAAAGATGTAAGTTTATGGTAAAAACACAGACCTAAAATTCGCTTGCTATCCTAAATGTATAGGTAAAAACTATGGAGATATTATAAAGGAGATGGCAATTCGAGCCCGCGCTGCGGTAATTTATTCTGGTTTATCTGACTCCGCCATCTTTGTTTTCCCATATAGTTGCCGCGTACTACACGAACATGAGATAACAAAAATGGCGGAATATTCGCCGAAGAGCTCTATGAAGAGTGGAGTTGTTATGAGTACTCTTGATACTCTATGGTAAAAACTATGTGACCATGCGTAAAAATTCGCGCGCGTTATCGATTTCATTTCGTTAATAAATGTGCATTTTCTATGAGTTGATACAGTTTCTTTTGTCTCACAGTCTCTTTTGTCTCAAAGTCAAGTCTCACAGTCTCTTTTGTGCGTTTTGACCTGACCGTAGGTGCGCGGCTTTAAGTAATGACGCTGGCCAATCACATGAGTGGACTTTTAGTACCAATCTAAAGAAAATCTGCATTCCTCTACCAAAACATATTAAGTTCTTCAACTATGAAGTAAATAAAGATCTAAATCGTTCAACGCACCCTTCAAAGGAACAATAACGCCGGTTTATATGCATGTAGCGATTCATTGAAACGTAAAACTGTTGGTAGAGCCACAGTAGAGCGCGGGATTTTGGTTCGCGTGACTTGACTCCCGAGTTTAGTATAACGCACCTATATCGATGCTAGTTCAAATCTTCCCCTGGTTGATATAGTTTGTTTTATCTTAATGAGATTTTTTTATTTTAGTATCCGGCATCTGATACTAAATTACTATCCGGTATCCGGCCGGATAGTGAAAACAAGGCCCGATAGGCCAGATACCGGATATCCGTTTCATCTCTAGTATGTACCTACCAACCTATAGTGATCTTATATCTCCACATGAGTCAAATTAATAGTAGGTACTCGCCGCCTACCTATCTACAGAAATATAATCACTAGCATTTTCTCAACTAAGAAGCAAAAAAGGCATACCTACATTTATACTTTCACACGCTGTAAATAGAACAAACATTCGTTTCATTGTGTTGCTGGGTACAACACTGTTATTAACAAAGCCGATGAAGTATAAATGATCCGCGTAGCCATTCCTGAAAGAGACTTATTCCAGCCTCATGCCCCCCTCCCCCCCGGCACCGCGCGCCCCTCGGCGACCCGCCGCGCCCCGGCCGTCACCGCCAGAAGAAAAATGCTAACACGCCTCCGCGAAAACTATTAGTTATTTTGGCACCCCCCTCACAACCCGAGCTGCCTTCGAATGCCTCCGATTATGATCCACTACACATGCCAGTTTAAGAGGTCACGGTTGATATTACCAAGTAAAATAATATCTAAAAAAAACAGTTATATGTTTGATGAACGAAATGATTGGAAAACCCGACAAGGTCATTTTTCAATAACTTCAAACAAATCTGTGTACCTATTATAATACCACTATAAAAGTATCATAACTTTTATATAAATTTCCTGACAACAGAGTCAAGCTCGAAGAGTACTTAAATAGCATTATCAACATTATAATAATTATTATAAGCCTATTGTGTCCCACAGCTGGGCAGAGGCCTCCCTTCCCCTCTACCATTCCTCAATATTCTGGGCTATTACTAACATAAGTCACTATTATTATTAGCTACCTAATCCTTTCTATGTTGTCACTGAGTCTATCTATCAGGAGAAAAGAAGACTATTCAAACATTGCATCGAGACATTTAAATAGGCAACAAATCCAGTTTCTACCAGATTCTCAGCTGATTTGAAAGCAATCTTGAAATTGCAGAACCGTCTCCGAAATACTGTGGGATAACGTCGACTTAACACTTAAATCCCGTGCTGCAGACGCGATGATGAAATTCAAAACAAGATAAAGAATATGGCCCATAAAAGTTTCATTGCTGTTAACTTATTTATGAAGTTGACTACATAATTTAAATGTACTTACGCCAACCTACCACTGAATATCTGTCTGTATTTATTTTATTTCATATACATTGCAAGGTTTTAAGTGGTTCTAGGTTTAAACACATTGAAATAAAACACGCAATCTATCATCATTTACCAATTTGGGCAGCGGTACCTACTTACCCTTCAATAAGCAAAAGTTGGAACGTACACACAAATATCGAGATGATGCAATGACATCGTAAACCATAATACTTCACTCGTTTTCCTCAACTGGTACGGGATGTAAGCCATTTTCCACAGCCAACATATATACCTGCTTCGCTTTATGTGTCGACCTCATTGTAGTTTTTATGTGTTTTAAAACCTGTCTAAGGTTTTATATAAGTACTTACCTAATGATGTGACAACAATTAAGAAGCCTTTGTCCTTAATCTGTCTCTATTATTTAAAATTCGTGCGTTTCCTTACTACCTTAGCAAGTAGCCGTGACAGATTCGTCGAGAAAATCACGTCACACTGAGCCATGTCCAGTACAAAAAGCTCGAAGTGACGTCACTTTCTCGACAAATCTGACAGTTGCAAGAGATGAAACTTATGTCTACACGGTCATGCTAAGGGTGCAGGCCTCATATTCCTAAATCAGGTCGTCCCGCATTAGATATAGCCTCTTTTCGAATAGGGGTGAAAAAATTATAAACAGTCCGTCTATGCATTGTCTCCCATCTGTCATAAGCACTTCCGACGTGGACTTCTATGTAATAGACCCCCCTATGGAAAGTGATACCTATATAGTGATAACTATGTACATACATGCTCGTATGGCCAATAGATCTGATTAATTGAATTGGGAGCTTTTCGTACTACGAGCGATCTTCAACTATAAATGAGTGTTATAAGATCTAAGTTGCTTATTGCGTAGCCGCGACAACACCAGCTTTATTTTCTCAAAACTTTAAAATGTTCCGCTTCATATTTCAAAGCTAACTTTATATAAGTGACGGAAGGATGCATATCAGATTACTCAAACGCTAGCTTATGCAAGCTTTCACGTGCTTTGTTTGAGGATGTTAAAAGTTTCCAGTGTGTCGTAATGACGTTAGTGACGGAACGGATGGCGGCGCGTGGATAATGTGCCGACAGTGGGTGAGTGTCGCTTACACAACCAACACAAAGCCGGCCACTTATATACATAGTTTGCACATACGTGGTATAGACAAAGCACACAACCACGTGAGGTCATCTCCCCTCATTAGGTGGTTAGTTTTCCGGGCGTGTCCGCAGACTCCACAGATGCGCGGGGGGGTGTGAGGTGCACGGGGTTGTCGGTTGCGGGGATGGGGGGGAGAGACGGGAAGTTACTTAATTAATCCCTGCGCGGCCGCCATTGGCCGGTGGGGCGACGGGCGGGCGGCCATCTCATCGCCCACGCGTTAATTGGGCGGGCGGCTGGCGCTCAGATTAGAGATCCAGTTTCCCGTTAATGAAACTGGACTCTTGGCACATACCTATGAGAAACCTTCTTCACAATATGTAGACAATTATACGTGTTCATATCTCATCGATGATCTTACTTCGAATGCAATTTGTTATGTAAATCAATACATGTTTAGACGCTGTTTAATCTTCTTAATACAATAATGTGATCCCTTCAAAATCTTGCGCTTGAAGGTCTCACCATAAAGGTTTTATGAGATCTACAACCCTTAAAACTAGGATAGTCGTTTTAAAAGATGTCCTCTGTCGTGTACCTACCAAATAATAATAATATCTAAATGTGTACGTTGTAGAGTTTGAGTACAATTTGATTATAGAATAAAATTTGAATCACCATAATAAGGTTTAGCAGGGAAAGCAAAGGATATGAAAAAGGGCATGTGTGAAGTTACCGGGGCGTTAATAAATATTGTAGTAGGGAAGAAGTTGGCTCGAAACTAATATCGCTCTCGTCGCGTCAAGTGAACGTATAAAGCTCAGATTTAGCGTGAGCCGAGGGCTGAGCGGGCGCGGAACGCCCAGGTAAAGTACCTACTTACACCTCGATGTACGAGGAAACGTAAATTATAATATTGTGTGTCGGCGCTAACCCTCTCGCGCTCACGTCGCGGCGGCCGTGTGTGCGCGCCCACTGAAAGAAAAGCAATTTCCTCCGGGCGGGCGGGCGGCGGCCGGGGTTTGAGGTCGTGCGCGAATATAATTTTGTTCATTTTTTTTTTCATTCGGCCGAGTTAATTCGGCTTCGCGGCGGAGCGGGCTATTGATTAGGGCGCGTCTTACGTTTTAATTTGTTTGCGCGCGCAGCTGGCGATGCACCGCGGAGATGAGCCGCGAGCCGCCTCCCCCTCCCCCCCTTGCCTGTTCACCATGCCCCCCCTGACGACACCTAATGAAGCCTCCGCTAACTACGCGCGATGTAATCACGCTCCTTTTTACAATTACGGCCCAAGACGAATGTTTGTTCTGCTCTAACTAGCGCCGCCGCCGAGTCTTGGCTAACGATAGCCCTATTTACATTATTGCAGAGTAACTTCTGGCACGGATAGGTACTATCTACAACTTTAATAGTTCAAATTGAAGAAAGATTTGCCCATAGAGATTATCTACGTCTACATCGTAGATAGGCATACGTAGTAAGCTCACTGTTTGACAAAATGTTAATGTCATGGACTCTACGAAAATTGCAGACAATTGGTACCTGGTGGATATAAAACGTAGGTAGAGCTGACCCTACACACATCATATTCCTATGTTTAGGTACAACTGCGTCGTCAGCGAACCTTTTATAGTATTTTAGTACCCCTCTAGGTACTTAGCTTACCTCCTACTGAAGGTAAGGTTAAATAATAGAATGTTATACTTCCCAAATTTATAGCAATTTGAATCCAACTACAAATCATCTACATTGGCCTCGTAGTACGTATGTGTCCGAGTAATAAAATAAGTATGTTTTCGCCATGACACTGTAATTAACGTTGCATGGTCCAGTCGGGAGCGCGACGCCATTGGTCATCTGTGATCACCCCGCGCCTCACCCCCGCGCCGTCGCCTCTATGCACCCCCTCCCCCCTCATCTCCCTTCGTTGCCCCACTGCACCCCGCGCCCCTAACCCCCCAGGTCCCGCCACAGCCTGTGAAACAACACCGGCTGCATGTGACACATTAGTAAATGAGACGACATTCGTTACGGAGCCGAGCGCACCGAGCGCAGGAATTTCCTCATTGAAAGCCTTGGAGCGTCAGGGGGGTGCGCCACTAATGCTATGCCGTTGATAACTTTAGAAATTTATACGTACCTATCTATAGATTGCTTGGTGTTTCTTCATGTCATTACCACCTAAGTCCTCCACCTGGAGGACTTATTATGGAGGAGGTAGGATATATATTGAATATCAATTCTGTCAATTTTATCGGCGGTTGGATTTTAATTGTCCATATTTACGAACATAATATGTGAACATAATACTATGTTTTGCACCAGGTAGTAGATTAACTAGAGCTATTAAAGTGATAGCATTAAAGTGGACTTTAATGTAGGCGTTATATGCTGATACGATATTATAATTACCTACAGAAACCAGTATCTGATTTATCGCAGCAGACGAACGATTCTCCTTCTCTTGTCATAAAGATTAATCCTCATACTTTGTAACTCTGCTAACGGGCGCACGCCTAATACGGACTATCGTATTTCAGACCCAAACACGGATAGATAGGTACTTGATACGTTTAATTCCCACCTGTATCTGATCCAAAATTGATATCCTGTCATTGAGCACACTCACCGAATTTGGCGCGGACTATTACGTGGCGGGGCGAAGCACCTCGCCCGATAAAGGGCGCCGCGGCCGTCTCCGTTCGGCCATTAAGCCTCTCGATAGTGGATACTCCTCGGGGTTCACTTTGTTTTATTACTTTCATTTTATTGTTTTAATTTGTGTGCGGGTGCGCTATTTGCGTGCGCGCAGTTTGTCGCGCGCCCCGCCCACCGCGCGGCGGCCAATGGCGCGCGGCCCGCTAACGAGCTGCGCCCGCGACCGCGCCCGCGCCCGCGCACGCTGCGCGCACGCGCCACACACGCACAGACACCGCGACAATGCACATTGTTTCCGACTATTCTTATTTTGTTTTAGTTAGGTGGACCTCGGCCGGCACCGCGCGCGCACCTCCCACCGAGCGAAAATTTCAATGTCGTCGCGTATATTCTGATATTGACTGAGATTCCACTCTCTCTGGCCATGTTTTATCGTCGGAGGCGCGTTTCGTCAGAGCTACTCAATAAGCAATAAACCATTCGCCTCCGAGAAGTTATTTTAAACCCTGACTGGGACTCGATTCGAGCCCACGCCTTTACACCTTTTAAAGGTTATTGTGTTTCGGAAACACTAAATATAACTTATACGCATATGCCAAACGTTTAACAGCAGATAAAATAAAATACCTATTTCTGATGAGCCCATTTTGTCAATCGACAAGAAATGTAGGTACTCTGCATTAATAATGTCGTATCTATTTAAATCTGAATAGTTTATTGCGTACGAGTGTGAGTCAATATTGAAGCGGGTATCGAACAGAACAGAGGCACCAATAATATTAAAGGGGAAACTAAGCAATTGATAGTAAAAATGGGCGTCGAAATAGAAAAATATCGTCGGACGCATTCGTGGCCTGGTAAAATATTCAATCGGGGCAATTCGGGTCCGCGTATAAATTCTGTACCGCCATTATTTGTAGCGCGTCCTCGCGACCGAAAATCGGTACCTACATTGATAGTCGTCATTTTTCTTGTAGGTATCGTTAATATTTTAGTGGTGCGTGTCAACGGTTTATGGGCCCACTCTTAACACTAAAACGTTTTAGCCGTGCTCTCATTGTTTATACATTTTACTATCCACTTTTTATAGTTTATTGCAGCTTGAGTGCTATTCGGGGTTATGACACCGCGCGTAACGTCCGTGTGACGTTCGATTGTGCGCCATACAACTTGATTTTTATTGGCCGCCTGATGTCGAGCGGAACTTCGGGATTATCATGTGTATATTTGGCTGAAGACCTTCTGCGCCGTGGCGTGCTTGGCGGACGGATCCCGCGTAATCGACCCATAAATGAGCTACCACCGAAGCGATCGTTTAAAGCCAACAAAACTCCAACTTTTTCATGAAAAAGTTTCTTGCCTACGACCCGTTTCAATTTTAGCGTTTTCGTATAATTTCCAATTCCCTTTTATGATTACTTGCCAAGTTAATTGAATCCTATTTCGCAAGTTATAATACGATTCAAATTCTCCGAAATAAATATGTGCTATAAAAGACATAAGAGCGCACGGGTTCTTATCTAAGTGTAATTATCCATCCAAGTTTGCGAGCTCAGAGAAAGAATTGCTCCCGTCTCCGTGGGTGTGTGTGGAGGTTGGAATGGAGTGAGTGGGGGGCATGGGGTAGGCTCACATGGGACGCGCTCTAATGAGGTGCCTGAAAGCGACAATGTCTTTGAGTAAAGCAAATGTGTAGGTATCTACATACGCGGGGGTGGAGCTCTTCCTAGCGTTCGCTCCTCTTGTTTTAATGTGTATCTAGTGGGTATACGTTTATATATTAGTAGATAGGTAGGTACCAAACTACGCGAATAAAGTGGATTTCTCTTTATTGAACTGGATTGTATGTAGTATGTAAGCTCTACGGACTTAAAGTTATTAGGTATGTATTGTACCGAACTAGGTACATTCACACAAGGACAATCCGTACGTCAGTGGCCAATTTAAGAATCAGAAACTTTTTAGGTAGAGCTTGCTTTGTTACTGTAAAGAGCAACCATGTCTGATGTGCTCTAACACTGAAATTTATCGTGAACATTGGTGCGCCTATCCATACCTACCTCACAAATTCTAAGGACGTTTAATTTATATTGTTTGCTTAATTACCTAGCGTAGACGCCTACCTATGCTTCATCAAATTAATTATGCCTTGGTGTTATTGTGCACAGTTAACACACGTAGCTAGGTTACCTATAAATAAACCAAGTAGTGCCCGTGAGAGGCTATGGGGTGAGTGTGTGGGGTCGCACGAAAAGCGCGAGGGGTCGATTGCGCCTTCCGGTCCGCAGCCGGTTTTAATTTCCCGCGCGGGGCGGCGGCGCGTTAACTTTAAACGCCCGGAGATGAGCCGCACACGTACTAATATCATGCACGGCCCGGGCCGTCGCCATAGCGACGCACGCTCAAATGACGTGTGTGGAGCGGCGCGGGTGTGAGGCCGGGGGTAATATGATTTGAGCGCCCCCGCGACACCCCACCCGCTTGTTTGCTCTCCGATGCAATCGCGATACGCTCGCCCTGCGACCCCCGCGCGCCCGCTTGCCCCCCGCCCGCCGCTGGCGACACATCTCTCACCTCCATCATCGATAACCGCATCGGATTCCTTGTTGCAAGCCACCGCATTCTATTGAAATAGATATCCCGCACCCGCCTATCCACCTACTGCTCTACTCGATTTACACGTCGCCCCGCGCCCGCACAATTTTCAACTCCACTCAACAGTCCGCGCTCTACCGTGTGGTCTCCGTTACCTAACTACCTACGTGCATGACGCTACCCAGTACATCTTTATATATACTTAACAAAGGAGTATATTTCCTTTAAACTCTACATTCACCATGCCTCTAAAGGCGAGAAAATATTGCCTCGCCGAAGCCGTTCCTCTCGTTATAGTCCTAATAAATCAATCATGCGAGTCAGCCTGCAACAGAGTAACATCTCACGTCATATGCTCTGGATGTTTTTGCGTGTTGACTCAATCGTGTGGCACGTCGGGGCGGTTGGATCTTGCGGGTTCACTCCCGTGTCCGGTGACAATTACGCTGTGCCGGTGCTCATTAGTCGCGGGGCCGGGGCCGCTTCATGTATCATGTATGCGGCGTCGGGACTCGGGAGTCCAGCGCCAGCCAACGACGGAACAATAAAGCAATCAATCCGCACCGCTCGCCGTCCGCAAACGAGCTGCGACGACCCGCGCCACACCGCCGATACATATGTATCGCACAATATCTGTCATAGTTAATAACGAGGTGCTTTCCTCTCGGGACATGGGAAACAAAGTCACGAGTATTCAACCTTCAGACTTAGGCAACACTACCTGTAAGGCTTTCTTAATAGGGTATTCTGTCTGAACGGTGCGGCTCGGGCTGTAATTGCGGCGCGGACGCCGGGGGCCGCAGATAATGCCGTACGTACGTGATATATGGTACTACGGCTAATAACAGAGCAGGAGCCCAGCGCCGATTATCCCTTTACCCGACGAGGACGAATTCGTATCGATCGGAGCGACGCTCGCTCTCAGCTAATGAGTGCGGGATTTACTAGTCATTATCCACTTTCGCCGCTCGCCCCGGGCGCGATGAAGACGTCGCAGGGTCCGCGGGCGTAAATTTTGCCGTCCAAACCATAGACCTTCGACTGTTACCTGATTTAGATACAAGTTATTTAACTTGGCTCGGGGATACTTGCGATTTTAATTACAATTATAAATTCTTATAAGGTATCATACCTTCTCACCGCTGCTCTAATGTAGTTTATCGAGAGTAACTACCTAACTAACATTGAAGAGTCGAGTCGTACGGCAAACGGTATTATGCCCCGCACTGTGAATTCACTTAATCGGTCCCGGCAACAACGCCGTCGGCGAGTACCGCGGTGCCTGCGGGCCGCAGCGTGCTCAGTGCTCTATCCCGGTAATTGTGGGCCGCTATATACACCTCCGAACGACCACCGACGATACTGGATAATTGCCCTATTGTTGCCCGGCCACGACGTCAGCGAAGCAACGCTCAAATTAGAAGGTTCAAACGGCGCCCCAACATTGTTGTTTCGACAATTAACTTAGATAAGAAAATTAATAGTTGTAGTACACGATTATAAAGCATCGCATGTTGACTCCGGGCGGTGGAACGATGCCGCACCCTGTGCTTTGTGGCAATTTTCTCTTACCCCGTGTTCAGCGCATGATGAGCCACCGATTAGTTGGCAACTCTTTGTTGTTAATATTGCACTGAATTTCACATTATGCGATAGCAAATTGTTTCGGTATCCGTAGACAAATGTGGTCAAAATTAGTAGCGCGTTTAGTAGTACGTTCCTGCTTCAGAGTCTACTCGTGACACCAGATTTGGCAATTCAGTAGTCCATACAAGCAAAACCTACGGTTCAAAACAATAATAAAAAATTTAGTTAAAATCTACCTAACTCTTCCATCACATTTTTTTTACCTCGTTTAGCATAATATCCATTTAATTTTTATTCCAGATGGCTAGGGCGGGGTTCGATGTTCGTGCTGTCCGAGGCACAAGCTCGCTTGCTGCTGCGGCGGGCCGGAGAGTCCGCGGGCACGGGCACGGGTGCTATTGTCGACGTGGGCGCCGGCGACGGCGAGGTCAGCCGCCACTTTGCCAATCTCTACCAAGAGAGATACGCCACTGAAATATCCGCCAGTATGAGGAAGGCGCTCTCCAATAAGGGATACACGTGAGTAATAAATATCACGAATGAAATGGAATCAATCGTATAAATAAATATTTATGGAACACCTGACCAAAACTACGGAACTGAAACTTTAAATCACCCCCTCTCCCCCAATCAGACTCCTGATGATGGTAGCAGGGTACTCATAAAGGATTTGATGACTTAAAAAAAGGGGTCTGAATTTCAAATTTAGAGGACTGTTATATAAAGTTAAGGTTAAGGTTTAGGAGTCAGCAGCCAAAACTTAAAAAGACAGCGGATAAATACGTAGTGATTTCTAACTAATTTCGGGCACAGGTGCAAAGTTAGCAGTCATCTAACCAAAACTTTGGGAATGCTGATTAAAATTAGGGGTAATTTACAAAATTTTGATGACTGTTCACGAAATATAAGGGCCTATTGATCAAAGTTAGATGTCAGTTCGAGAACTATTGGATCTAAGTCAGGAGACTGTATATGACTCGCATACTAGTCTGGACTGTAATCAACTCATACAATAATCTTTTTTTTTCTACGAATTGTACAATCGATGACGCGTGCCTTTGGCCACAGACATTCAATCTTTATTTACATTGGTACAGAGTACACTTTCAACAGTCAAGTTGATTCGGTCTCCTCGTTTTTTATAAGGAGATATTTAACTATGTTTATTATTCTTGCAGATTACTGGATACATATGATTGGTGGCGTGAACGCACATATGATTGCGTGTGTATGCTGAATCTCCTGGACCGCTGTAGCAAGCCCAAGACCATGCTGAGGGAGGCGAAGAACTCGCTCTCACCGGACGGCGTCCTGATGCTGGCGCTGGTATTGCCGTACAAACCGTACGTCGAAGGTACGTTCACGTTAGATGGGATAGCCCTTGATATAGAAAATGTAGGGCTGCCAAAGCGACCACATATCGTAACCATCTGCTATACAATGTGACTCAGAATTGGTATAACAGCCTGCAACCCTACGTTACGTATATGAAATATTTTTTATAGACTTTTTATCGATAACATTTTTTTTGCTCCTGCAAAATGAAATCATTAATTTATTTCTAGGCTTTGATTAGTCTAGGCATGTTTAGTTAGGTCGCTTTGGACTAAAGGGAGTTCAAAAGAACTGATTTTAAAGCTGTACTGCGCTGAGTTTTAAGGAAAACTGTACATGTCAAAAATCTTATTATAGGTATAGTGAGATATTTATGACTTTACATATTCGTTTACAACTAGCCAGAGAACCTATATTGTTTTTGTTAATATACACATTTTAAATAACATTTTAGAGAACTTAAAATTCATAAACTCAAATTTAGAAAAAATAATAGATAAACATTTAAAAAAATACAAACATAACAATCAAATTATACCAAATCTCCTTCGTATTAAGGGGGAATGTGCCCGGTATAATGGCAATAAGCTCACCCCCTATTACATTCAGACTAAAATACATCTGCGAAGAGTGGGTGAACTGTAGTGCGCCCCTGCCCACCCCTTCGGAGAATATATACGCGATGATGTATTTATTCACTAAAATATGCTTATGATGCACTTTTGTTTTGAGAATTTCCGTTTTTATTTGTAAACTGATTTAAATACTTTGGATGCTATGTAAATGTTACTTGTTGCGATGGATTTTTTTTCATATTCGTTACCAACTATTAGGTAATGTGATCGTACGAAAACTTTGGCACATTATTTTTTTAGGAAAATGTTATATTTAGGCATTTTTTATGGGTCGTCTGAAAAAAAGAAATTCAGTTTTGAGTTGTTTATTTCAGTGAATGCAGATCACAAGCCGGAGGAGAGGCTGCCGATTCACGGGCCGCACTTCGAGGACCAGCTCGCGTCCTTCGTGGAGTTCATGCGCGACGAGATCGGCTTCGAGCTCGTCTCCTGGACGCGCGCGCCCTATCTCTGCGAGGGAGACATCGCGCAGGCCTACTACTGGCTCGACGACTCCGTCTACGTGTTCAAACCCAAGCCATTGAAACGCAACACGTGAACACTTCACCACTCAAAAAAAACTATTTGTGTAGGCCAAAAAGCACTTACTTAGTCCGATTCTACCACCACTAATACCGATTATGAATTACTACTACTGATTACGGAATTCTATTGAAAATTTTATTTCAGAGGTCTAAACAGATTGTACGGTCAAAAATACAGATTTTACTCACTGTAAGACTCGAAACTACTGACTATAAATTTATACATCTCAAACAAATAAAATATAATTTATCCAAGACTAGTACTGCCACTAAGCCACGACTATCCTGTATTGCCACTACAATATACTACTAATATCGCGACTCACCGTTAGGCGTCGATCCGCTCCTCATAAGGCGTCGCGACGCTCAACGTCAGGCGTTGAGACGCCCCTTATAAGCCGCCTTATGTTGGGCTTCGCGACACCTTATGATGTCGCGAAGCCCAACATAAGGCGTCGCGACGCTCAACGTCAGGCGTCGTGACGTTCATCATCAGGTGTCGCGACGCTCAACGTCAGGCGTTGCGCCGCTCAACTTCAGGTGTCGCGACGCTCATCATAAGGCGTCGCTACGCTTATCATAAGGTGTCATGACGCCCAACATAAGGCGTCGCAACCCTTATCATAAGATGCCGCGACGCTCAACGTTAGGCGTCGCGCCACACCTCATAAGGCGTCGCGACGCTTATCATAAGGTGTCGCAACGCCCAACATAAGGCGGCGAGACGCACCTCGTAATGCGTCGCGACGCTTAAGATATCGCGAGGCTCAACATAAGACGTCGTGACGCTTTTCATAAGGCGTCGCGACGATTATCATATGGAGTCCCGACGCCCATCTCCAGGCGTCGAGACGCACCTCATAATGCGTCGCGACGCTTAAGATATCGCGAGGCTCAACATAAGGCGTCGTGACGGTTTTCATAAGGCGTCGCGACGATTATCATAAGGAGTCCCGACGCCCATCTCAAGGCGTCGCGACGCTCAACGCTCAACGTCAACGTCCGTTAGCAAAACGAGGCGTGTCTCTCAAAATGGTACACGTATGCTCATGTGTGCCTTCACGTGGTGTCTAAATGTGAATACAATGAAACTGGAACTGCATCAAATTTAGGCATCACGTTAGGCGTTTCCTAATTTCAGTGAAAACGGGCATAACAAAAATAACTTTCGCTAAGATATAACAAGGCAAAGCATTTTGTCGCTAAGATATTACAACGCGCCTCTCTTTCTATTAGAGGTAGGCTTCATCAACAACGAAATGCTAACAAATGTAGTTCTTATCCAAACGTGGTTAAGGTCGATATTATTCTAAGTGTGTTTTATATGTCGTGCAATTTCGATTTATTAATAATTCAGTACATGTTTTTGTACATTTTATACGTACTTATAATATTTGTGAAGACTGCATATTCTTACCCAACTGCTACCGACATCACGGGGTTTCTCGATAGATTTGTTTTCTATTAAACAGCTACCGTAGTCAAATACATTCCTAGATTAAAATTAGAAGTTATTCCATGGGCATGGCTAGAATTAACATGTTGTACGTATAACCCGGCATTTTTAGTGTTAACCTATTTATAATATTTTAGTAGTGTACGACCGGAAAGCTTCGGCTTCGGCCACCTTGGCCCAAAAGAAGCCGAAGTTAAGGCGAGGGTTGCACCGGCCGGCCGCTATCTCCATAATAACTTTTGGTCAATCTTAAAATAAATTCATTAAGGTTATTAAACCTTTTGCCTCTGCTACGGCTTGTGGCGATAGCCGAGTAATCGGCTTCGGCTTCGGCCAATAATGGACCTTCGGTCGGACACTATATTTTAGATGCATTAGAAACTCTCGAGTAACGATTTGAGAATACTATCCTGATTGCCATAATATCAGTATATTACCATATAAGTAAACGTCGCATCGTTTAAAAACAATCTTATTTATTACAGTCTTCAAAAAAGGAGGCTTTGACATCCCCCCATTGAATATTTTATACACTTTTACGATTTTTTATATTAGTAATAAGATTATCTATGTATTATAAAAATTGTAAAACGCACATAATGGATACATCGATAAATATTTATTAAATGTACTTATGTAGAACTTACGTTATGTAACGTGTGTCTGTGTATTACCGATATTTCATATATAAATGTTTTGTACGTTTTTTATGTATGTAGCTATTGTCCCGGCTGCCTAACATAATGCGATAATAAGCGGTGTCCTAGAAGTATTTTTTTAAATGTAATACTAGTATCTGAATAAAAGTACACAATTGGTGATTATGTGTAGTTGTGCGCATTTTTTTATCGATGTTTTAACAAATAGCCGTTTGTCATTTTATTTATTATCAGCTTAAATGAGATTCGTGCCAAAATGTTATTTGATAATCAATTAAATAAAACATTCCATAAAACCTATACTTTTTTCCTTATTTACCATTCCATTATGCTCATCTCATCATCATTCATTAATCATCTATTCAAAACTGTACGAGCCTTACAGCTTGTAAAGCTAATTATTATATCAACGCTTGCCGTAAAGATGGCTAACTAAGATTAAGTAAAATAACTACGGATGAAATAATAAACATATTCATATAATAATTATTATTTATTTCTAAGCACTGCGTTTCATGTCTACATTATACCACCTTCACAAATAATAATTTAAAACAAAAACTTGCGAATAATAAATTACATGGCAAGGCCAATTTTCCATAAGTTATTGCGGGATACAGCTGATGAGACATGTAAACACTTGCCATTACTTGTACTTGTAGAAAAAGCAGATATGATCCCCATGGAAAATATTTATAATAGTGCGCCTGACGCAAGAGTCGATAGTAGTGGCGTACGTCAGACCTTAATTATCTCGCCACTATTACCTATTGCTAACAAAAATTTAGTCATCCGCCATCTTAATCAATTTTTATTTATAGTGTGTATTGAATTTGTCCTTGCTATTAATTACTTGACATTGTCGAAATATCCGCTCTAGTAGCAAGTGAAGTCATTCTTTATCTTATTCCATTAAATTTCGTCATATCACTCATTTCGTAAAAAAAAGAAAAATGAGTTCTATTAAATCATACACAAGACACGTTACTTTGTAAATAAGTGCATTGGTCAAGTAATCATCAGCTGTATAGTTTGCAACAAACTTATGAATTCGGAAATATAATCAATATGTTATATTATAGTAACTTCGATAATTATATTGCGTTCCAAAAGGTCAAAATTACATTTTGATTGAATAAAAATTTATCACAGAATTCAGATGCCAAACGATATTCGCTATTGAAACACACACCGTTACGTATTATCGAATATGTATAAATGCTTCTTGTGATAACTAATATACAAATGATTATTTAATGTAAGTCTAAATATAATACCGAAACTATAATATTACGTATAAAGTAACCATCAGTATGAGAAAGTAAAAGAAAATATTACATGATGAACTAGCATCGCTCTGACACCACACCTTCCCACATTACAATACATATACATTCTTACAAACACATGCAGGGCCCCAAGTCTCCTAACACTATCCTTGTGGAGGTGCTATGACTTAATTTTTTAGGGTTCCGTACCCAAAGGGTAAAATCGGAACCCTATTACTAAGACTTCGCTGTCCGTCCGTCCGTCTGTCACCAGGCTGTATCTCATGAACCGTGATAGTTAGAGAGTTGAATTTTTCACAGATGATGTATTTCTGTTGCCGCTATAACAACTAAAACAGAATAAAATAAATATTTAAGGGGGCTCCAATACAACAAACTGTTTTTATAGATAATGGTACGGAACCCTTCGTGCGCAAGTCCGACTCGCACTTGGCCGGTTTTTAAAACAATATCTTTCATCAATGATAGCTAGAATATGACTAGTCTAATGACTACACTATCCATATTTTAGCTAACATTGGTTATTTTCATGTTTTAAAAGATTAAGGCATAGCAACTCCACACTGGGGACTTGGGGCCCAGTAGTCATGTTAAGGGCGACAGGTTCACACAATGCGTAGCCGCGAGATCATTAAAGTAATATTACTTATTCGCCATACAATGGTGACAGAGCACAATAGTTAAAACATAATTTAAAAAATACAGTCGTCAATTTAGAATACCTAGGAAAGAGCTCCAATTCATACATCTAAAAAAAGGCAATTCGAAATCAATTTTTGACTAGAAAGCTTACAATTCTAATACAGAGAGAGAGATTCTTTTGGAAATTTATAATACTTTTTCAAGAGTAAAGATTTACGACGGTTATATTTATAAACTTAAACTATGTGTGTTGTTAGTGGTCGACGATAAACATAGCCTCGTTGAATATTTGGATAATGCACTGAACTGCGACAAAACGGTTTAGCTGATATGAACAGCACATTTAAAACAAAATCAACAGCCAATTACGAGAGAAAGTAAAACAGCTGCTAATAATTATTTTACAATACAAAATAAAATTGTGATGCATCTATTGTGAACAGAGACCATGACAGAATCAATACTTATCCTATACAATACGACCCCACAGTCGCGCCTCCAATGTGATGTGAATATGTCAAGTTATTAATGTTTATAATTTAGAATTTATAGTACTAAGATACAAAACGTTACATTTAAAGTAGGCTTTGCCTAATTATTGCACTAATCATTAAACTTATGTAGTCCATTATTTCACATGATGATGGAAATAGATAAAAAATCCTATAGTACGCGCCGACGAAGAATACTATACAAAACAGCGGTAAACATTACCTCTCGCTCGCACTGGTCCACGTGTCTACGCGAGCGAAAGAGCACAACATCGAAAGCCATTTCCGTTTGGATATTATTCTCGGTCGGCGCGATTTACATCAGTGATACATTATCGATCAAAGTCCACTTTCCCTAAGCTCCTTCGACCGTTCCGGCCACTCACTGCACACTGACACAACTACCCACTCTGTAAAAAAAGTCAAAATAAAAAACATCCTAACTACAAATAATACAATTTTATATAATCTACGAAACTTGTAAATAAAAATACAATTTTGTACGATACGACGATACGCGAGTCAGTGCGCAGCGAGCGTCCGGCGACACTTACCAAACCTAACCTTACGCATCCACAGGCAACATCAGCTAAGACGACGTGAAAAAATTGCAGTCTTCAATAAGATACTAACCTCCCTACCGATTCACGAGACAAGACATGGCGATCAAAGTTTTATTACAATAAGGGCCCAGTTCACAATTTGCTGATAAATCTTATCTATAACACATATGCATCGCCAGACAACACATACTCACCATATGATCCCAAACTAAACAAAGCATGTACTATGGTCACTATACAATGGACTGGGGGCGATCCCAATTACACCCAGACCAAGGGCCCGATTTTCGTGCGATCGAGATTCATCTCTATTCGAGATATCTCGAAACGAAACGTCATATCGTATGTATTTCTTTCATTTGTTTCGAGATATCTTGAATAGAGATTAATCTCGATCGCACGAAAATCGGGGCTCAGAGCGAATACCGAAATTTGCCACTGGCGAGAATTGGACCAGCTGTCGTCGTTTGACATGTATATGTTGTGGATGAGGTTTATAAGCAGAATCGGGCAATAAAATGCGCACAATACTTAGCGACTTTTATCTGGGTCGTGATAAAAATATACAAGACATTGGCAGTGACGTCACGACGATCGCGTCTCAGAGTAACTGCCAATGGGCGCGCGAGCTGCTGCGTACTACCGACGCATTACAACTACACGCTCCCCTACCTTACATTCATGTCAAGACTTTGCTCAGACCTACACCTATTACACCTCTATCACAGTGTAAATAATGCACTTACGACACAATAAACTGATATTATACTTACGCTTAAAAATTAGGACGAATCATATAAAAAAATATTGTAGAAAAAAGAAACACCTTAAACCTTACGTTCAGTAACAACGAAAGCGATAATAAAGCATACATCAATGTATGAGTTTGAACAAAAGATAATATGAAAAATAAATCTGTATAAAGGAAACTTCTGTAAACACGTTAACAAGTATAGCAATAAAATAAAACCGCAAAAAAAAACAGACAACTACACGAATAAAGTACCCAATAGGTTTAGCATGACGGCGTAGACATAAGATTTCTCTGTTTCAATTGTCAGATTTATCGAGAAAATGATGTCACTTTTTGTACCTACTGAACATGGCTCGGTGTGATGTCATTTTCTCGACAAATCTGACAGTTGAATGAGATAAAACTTATGTCTACGCCGTCATTCTAAGCCTGCAGTTTGTGCTAATAGAAGACTGAGGTGGTGTTACAGAATGTAAATACACCAATGGTTTATTAAAATTATTTTATCTTAATTATAATTATATGCACATAGCCACGTAGCGCTACTATCAAAGAAACAAATTATATTAGTTACAATAAAAACTCGGGCCTGCCTGCTTTTAGTTTAATCATGTTTACTATGTGATTTAGTTTAGTTTCTTTTAAGTAGCGATAGTGGCCGACAATATACTCCCCGCTAACATCGAGTTTACATACGGCTTCACTTTTAAGTAGCAGGAACTAGAATGGAGTATTTTTTTAAATTTATTTTGAAAGTTTGATATCGACGGTACAACACCGTACGGATATAAGGGCGAACTGATACAAGCGCCATTTTGATAACTTTGCACGAAACAAGGTGCTTGTGTCAATTCGCCTTTAACCAGGATGTTTCAGAAGTCCGAAATAATACTTTGACGTTTGCATCAGTATCGGGTATACAACTAAATGGTATAAAAAAATTGAACGAAATTCGACCATGTTTTTCCTACTTTTTTTTCGTCGTCAATTTCTATAACTGTGTATATTGGTAGTCGCCCCTCATATGTGTTGTTTACACTACTGAATAGGGTTAAGGATGTCCCCAAAGCACAGAACACGATACCTATGACAAATGTTTAAGGGTCTTTATCTCAGACACTATGATAGTTAGGTACAAACTGTCTTCAATAAGCATGAGGCACATATGAGCTAACGTATATGTACCCAAAGTATTATTTCGGACTTCTGATACACCCTGTATAATGTACGTTTAGCTCAGCTATAAACGACAGCACTATTTAAAATTTATATTGTCATTTACGTTTTTCAGGGAGTTTTGGTGCTACTCTCAGAGTTCCTATCACGACATTCATAGTTAACAGAGCGTCCATCACTACACAGAACGAGGAAAAGCGTCACACCGGACTCCGTGAACATTATAAAGAACTCCCTACTGTAGTTGTAGCATGCGCGCGCCAAGACTGTCTAGTCACAAAATATGGAGATTATATCTCTTTCTCTCGTATGAAATATGACAGAGAGCGACCGAGCCAATCCGTGACAGATGTCTTGTCTTGACATGCGTGCTGACACCACTGATAGGGACGTAGCACGATAACATTTCCATAGATATAATAGATATAATTCCATAGATGTAACGGATATGTAGGAAATGTTTATTATATCGCTCCCCCAGTATATTGGCCTATGTGCAATATTAATTTTGTGTCGTATTTCTATGACAGTTAGACGTAGAATTAATTATCAAGATTATACAACATATGCCCATATACTGTTGGGTGGGCGATATGTAGTTATCAAACCGTAATGTAGTGTGTCGTGTCAGCGGGGACGTCACCGCGGCGCTCAGGGTCAGCCGTCGGCGGCGTGCGCGTCCGGAGGCTAGTTGCCGCTAACTATCTTGCGGCTCTCCAACTCCTCCATGTTGTTCGACCTTAAAAAAACACAATCGTATTGATGGGAAACATCTATAGCCGCGGGTAACACCGATTGTTGGCGTGGCCACGCGCCGCCACGCTATGCGGTGGTATATATATACTGTCTATATGTAGTAGTGGCGAATCGATTATAACTATTACTAAAGTCACTGATTAAAACAATTGAGTTGTCGCAATTGGAAATAATTTTTTGTATTTTTTAATGAAAATAAATTATTATTAAATAAATAGTCACCATTTTCAGGGAAAAATGAGTAATATTTGATTTTTTCATTAAGCCATATTTAGTTCCTGTCGTAATCTGTTCTTTTATGCATATTACTTGTACAAAATAATTTCGGTGTATCACATCTGCCAGGCGTCCCGTGACGGCACACAATTTTTTTAAAATTCTAATCACTCGAACGCAACAAACATTTATGGGCTAATGCAAGATGACAACATTTTAAACATTTAAGATCTCAGATTCATCGGCGTAGTGTGGATTCATTGTAATTGTAAGGCCTACCCCTTCGGGAAATACATGGGTCATGATGATGATGTAAACATATAAGATCTCAAATTAAATATCGATTAGCCACTTAGTTATACAATGTAATTTAAAATGGGTATACTAACACTTAAAACTATAGTTTACCTACTAACACTAAAAATTTGCCTACCTACTAATACTAAAAAACCGGCCATGTGCGAGTCGGACTCGCCCACGAAGGGTTCCGTACCATTATCTATAAAAACGCAAAAAAAAACACGTTTATTGTATTAAATATTTATTTTATTCTGATTTTTAGTTTATTTGTTGTTATAGCGGCAACAGAAATACACCATCTGTGAAAATTTCAACTCTCTAACTATCACGGTTCATGAGATACAGCCTGGTGACAGACGGACGGACGGACGGACAGACAGACGGACGGACAATAGTTTTGTTTTAGTATTTGTTTATACCAAACGAATATGTGAAGTCCGGAATACGTGTTCACTGAAATTTGGTGCAACATAGTTTTAAAATCAGGTGTTACTATTGAACTTTGATCTAAAGCGCCGTTTCACAATAGCCGGGTCGCGACCAGGTACGGGGCCAACAACTTGGATTCTTTGGTAAAAAATAAACAGCAGCTTCATACAGCTTCATAAATTTAGTGACTAAATAGGCGATACCAACACATGTAGTATTAATTAAATTTATTAAGTGGGTCACGAAGGGGCAGTGTGAAAATTACTGTTTTTTTTTTTTTTGAAGGACTTACACGGTCGGCCGTGATGTGGCCTTTACAGCTTTACCGGAGGAGTGGCGAGCGCAGAGTGCACTCCAACCAAGGCCTTAAGGGCGGAAAGGGGTGGCAACTAGCTCAAGGGCGCCACAGAGGGCACGACCTCGGCTTGGGCAGTTACCGTGAGGGGAGAGGTAGTGACTGCGCTCCTAGGTGCAAAGATGCACCTACGAGCGGAAGAGGGGGTTCCTCGACCTCGCCGGCGAGATCGGTGTCTGTTTGAGGCTGGTGTAGGTGTGTTGGTGGCCCTCTCAAGGCCCGGGTCGAGGAGGGCGGCGATCGTGTCGGGAGGATCAATCAACACCTGCCGCGGACGGCGGCGACGAGTTGATGATGTGTGCGCGGGGTCTGGCTCGTAATTGCCGGCGGCGACAATTAGAGGATTTAAATGCGACGCGGCTTTTTTAAAATAGCGTTCGGAAGTGTTTACGAATTGAGAAGAGGCCAAGGTCGGAATGAAAAATTACTGGTTCATGGCAGAACAATGTTTGGGAAACACTGATCTAAAGAATAACACAGATTTCATATACCCATTTTGAAACACATTGTATTATAACTATATAGGAATTTGTACTTAATACAGTTGTTTTTACCGTAGCTTGTCGTCGTTCTTCCACGATGTGACCTGGATGTGCGGCGGCGGTAAATAGCTGCGCAGAGACTGCACCAACTGGATAGTATCCAATAAAACTGAAATACGAATAAAATAGGGTAAAACCCCCAGCTATTGGCATTTTAAGCGTCTACTCGGAGAAAATCAGTCACCAAAACGCTCTATGACCCGTTATTTCGCTAAAATGGATATCAGATTATAGAATATCCACTCGATTTTTAATTTTTCGAGATTTTTGTAAAAAATAATACTAAAAACATAATTTTTTTACATTTGTTCCAAAATTTTCCGATTACCCGGTTACTGGCACAAGTACTGTAGGCTAATTCTCGTATTTACAAATGGTCCCAGCGTCGCCGCAGTTCCGACCCCGCTCTATCGTAGATCTATCCAAAATTGGTATTCTCGTAATATCAAAACAATGTCTTTTGCAATAAATATCGTGATTTTGGTCGAAAAAAAAAAAATTACACTTAAAATCATTAAAATAAATATAAAATATAAATTGAAATTCAAAAAGCTCTATTTGTCATGATTAAGCAGAAAGATGCTAAATGGATGCTAAATTGATTCTCGTATAATGTTTATATTAGACTTAAGCGTAAGCGGTGGTAGCCTAGTTGGTAAAACGCCCGCCTTGAACGTATAGTTGCAAGTTCAAACCCCGGGCCCACACTTATTTTATTTTTATTTCTTTATTTTGTATTTTTTTATAATTTTCCTTAAAAAAACATTCTTTTTATTTTTTCTTTTTTTGTCCCTTCTACAACAATAGATGGCCTTTAAGAGTCTGTTTGCATAAAATAATAATAGATGGCGGTATAGTTCGTAACATATTTTAATTTAAGTTTTAAAATTTTTCTAACGTATTTTAGGACTCGGGAGTTCTTTTTAGGCTCCGAGTCTTCGAAATCGTAAAAACAGCTTAAGTTGGAGCACATTATTTATATTTTTCACGAGAACAATACATGTAATCGTCGCAAATAACCTACGAGTGTTCAACGGCATTTTGATTGCGAAATTTGACAGATTCCCGCTAGAAAGTAATTTTGTTGAGCTATGAGAGTACCAACATGTCAACGTGGTGGAACGATTAGAAGACGATCAACGTTTTTGCGAACAAATTCAACGACACTTCGACGAAAGTACTAAAAAATCGGTGCCGTTCAAGCTCGATAGACGGATGAGAATACCAAAATGGCTTGAACGACTAATTCGCTACGATATCGCTACGATTTTTATTACGAGAATCAGGGCACTGGTCCTTAAGAAAATGCGTAAAAAACAAACAAACAAACTTATAGTTTGTACTAATTAAGTCTGAGTTTGAGGTTAAAGTTAAGGGTTTTAGATAAAAAAAATGTACAATCTTTCCATTTTTGACATAAAATCAGGGGTTAGTCATGGTTTTCTTGTTATTTTAACTTAAAGTCATGGGTATAAAGTTATTGTCAAATAAGTGGGGGGATGCCAACAGTGGGTATGGTTACCCTATATTAATATTTTATATTTCGTCGAAAACTATATCGAGGAATGAAAGGCTAAATGACTTAAGCAACACTTTGGGCGATATTGACTTATATATTTGATTCTTACAGAAAAAAAAAGAAAATGCAAATAATTAGGGTTCCTAAATGTCACGTTTACAAAGAAGCGAGCTCAGCTAGATACATATAAAAATGAACCATTTAAATCGGTTTTATAGATGTCTTGTAGTAAATAAGCGTAAGGTGGGTACTGACTCTTCTGCAGCTGCTCGCTCTGCTTGCCGTAGGGCTTGCACATGGCGGGGCGCACGCAGGGCCGCATGCGCTGCAGGTTGCGCGCCAGCTCCGCGAACGCGCGCACCACGCGCTCCTGCCCCGACCCGCCGCCGCCCGCCGCGCCCGCCGGCACCGCGCCGCCCGCCCCGCCCGCCGCCGGCGCCGCCCGCTCGCCGTGCGACCCGCCGCCCGACAGGGACTCCAGCGATTCCAGATTAGCTCTGTAATAATACACATCCTGAGAAACCACACCACGCGAGGGAACAACAAAATACAAGATCAACAATCGGTAATAATAACAGAGCAGGGGATCTCTATTAGAGAATATGTCGGAACGAAAGAAACAATACGACCAATTTGACGTTTCGATTCGACATATCAATATATATAAAAATCAATGCCACTTTTCGTTGTAAGCTAACTCCTCCTAAACGACTGGACCGATTAGAATGATTTTTTTGTATGCGTTTGGGTGGCATCCTGGATGGTTTAGATTCACAATTGGACCCGGTAGGTGGCGCTGCTTTCGTATGTCACTCATTCTAAGGCGGTACGAAGTTCGCCCGGTCAGCTATCTCTAATAGAGATGGATGTCGATCGCACGAAAATCGCCCCGCTGGTAGCCAGTTGGTAGAACGCCCGCCTTGAACGTAAGGGGTGCAATTCAAATCCCAAGGCCGCACCATTGGAATTTCACATGCGAATGTCATTCTTAATAATGTTTAACGCTCGCCGACCGGTGAAGGAAAACATTGTGAGGAAACCTATTCGTCTATAGAAGGGCGTGCGAAGTCCACCAACCCGCACTGTGTCAGCGTGATAGGCTATGGCCCAAATCTAACTCATCTCAGGGGTAGAAACAGATTGTGTGGTATATAAATATATATATAGTATATAGGTATATAAAGTATATAAATACTGATTTTACTGACTGTGAGACTCGAAAATACTGACTTTACTAACCTAACTTTATAGGGAAACCCCAAAATTTACAGAACTTTAAATCTATCTCCAAATATACGGCGTCGCGACACTCACTATACTGCGTCGGAACGCTCATCATAAGGCGTCGCGACACTCACGATATGACGTCGCTTGACAGACAGATAGACGGACAACGTGAGGGTTTCTATTTTCCTTTTGAGGTACCGAACCTTGAAAATGAATATTCGAATACCTAAAATTGACGAATATTTGCAAGCCTGCCACTCCCATAGCGCCATTGTAATATTGGGTCCTACCGTCAGGCATGAAGAAAGACAATCCGTAGTAAAAGGAGCGACTCTTTGAAGACAAAAGGCATTTTACACGAAAAAAAAAAACTTACTGTTACTGACCACCATTCAAAAAACTGACTTTAACTGACTTTACTGACCAGTTTCGACTCCTGTCATCTTGAAAGCAATAGTCTTGCCCCCTATAATACATTGGGACCGAAATACATCGGCAAAGAGTAAGCACAGTGAAGTGCATGTACTACTTCGAGGAAAACAGGTGTGATGATGTATTTTTGTTTATTAACAAAGGGAAACCAATTAAATATAATTATTGAGATCGGTATTGGAGTTTGTCACCTCAGAAAATCCGTGAGTTTGTGCTCGTCGGTGTAGTGGTGTTTGGTCTTGGTGTCGAGTGTGGCCTGGGCGGCGGCGGCCGAGCGCTGCGGGTGCGCGTACTTGTCGATGGCGGCCGAGTGGGAGTGCGACCTGGCCTGGTGCGACAGCAGCATCTGCTGATGCTGGCTCAGCTTGTCCTGGCTGCGGCGGTCCGACTTCTCGTTGGTTAGACTGGCTAGAATACACAATATTTGTAAAGAACCATTTTACCGGCATTAATAAGTTCTTCCAACAGACATTAAGCCGCAAGGACGCCATTTACATATAACAAACTGCTATAGTCTGCCGTCCAACAGCTAAAATAATGTTAAGTAAGTAAACCCGTAGCAGTGGTAGCCGAGTGGACGAACGCGCGCCTTCGAATCGAAGTGTGCAGGTTCAAACCCCGGCGCGCACCTCTGGGATTTATGTGCGTATCTCTATTACATCCGAGATTATAACTTGCTATGAAACGGTGAAGGAAAACATCGTGAGGAAACCTGCATGTCTGAGGGAACTTGACTAGTTTTGGGCACTGGGAAATCCCCCTCGAATTGAGGAGAGGCCCGTGCCCAGCAGTCGGACGTTAAAAGGGCTGTTGTATTAAGTAAACCCAATTTTGAGCTACAAGGAAAAATGCAAAATTTGACCTTGCTAGAAATTATGAAGAGACCCAGATTTGTATCTATTTATCTTAATATCTATGAATGTTCAATAAATAAGACCAAATCTGATCTATAGATACAACGTTTAGTTTTCAGACTACTACGAAGCTATTTATGTGAGTACACCCAATTTGTAAATGCAAACAAATATGCAAAGTGATGTCTTTAGAAATTGTGAAGGCATACAGATTTGTTGGCACATAACTTGATAACTATAAAAGTTACACAAAAAACCCAGCACTGCTCATAGAAAAAATGTTTGGCTTTCATGTAATAATTCAAATTAGTCAAAATTACACTTAAGAGCATTTTATTAATTGGACACAGCAGTAATGTACCGTACCATGACTATGTTGGTCTTTATGTATTAGGGCGAGCATATTACACTAATAATTGGTTAGAATGGAAGAAGAATGATTTTTACATAGCAACTCACTGAGTGCGGCCAGATGAGGCGCGAGAGGCAGCTGATAGTCCTGCGCGAGCGCCGAGCTGCGCAGCAGACGCTCCACCGCCTGACTGTCGGGCAGGCTCGACGTGCTCGCCTCTACTAGTACATTTTGAAAAGAATTACTTACTAGTAATGTTAAGCCTGTTACTAGTAATGTTAAAATGTTTTCCGGTAGCAAAACAAACTGTATCAATAAGCATAAGGATCAAATTTCTGTGGTAAAAGTCACGCCACCAAGCATCAAAATGAGCTGTCAGTGTGAATAGTTTTTTGTTATGCCATAAAAATCGGTGGGAAGCTTTAAGCTATCCTACCAAATAAGCCACATTACAATGGCTCAAGAGTGGGATATACTAAAGGTTACATTAAAAAATATCTTATTGTGTGCCAATTAAAAATAGGTCCTAATATCATTATAATAGAATGCCAAAATGTAAAGACACCTGGTATGTACGTAGGCTGCTGGGACAGGTGTTGTTGCAGGGATTTCTGTGTCATCTCCAGTTGATTTTTGTAATACCGGCAAGCAGGATTAGGGCAGTTCTGTACCACTTCTATTATAAACTCTTTCTCCATTCCAAACTGCTCTCTTCCTATTGTGTATGATTCTACAACCTGCAAAATTTATTGAGAGTAATTAAAAGCACATGTAGATACATTTTCAGTAACAAGACTAAAATTCCATTAAAATTTATAGAAAGATATGATCCATTTATAACAGCATTGTAGAACACTTTCATTCTGTAATATACCACTAAAGGTGGTTTGTAAAGTGTATTGTGTGGTTTATTTAGAGATATTAACACTTATTCTGTTGTGTACAAGAACAAGAACTAGTCTGTATTATGACAAAACTAAATATATTGCTGTCTTACTCTCATACATTACCTGATAATGAAAAGGTACAATACTCCTTCAGTGCAGTTAAGTTTATTGCCAAGAGTAGTAGTAGCATGAGTGCCAAGACCAGACTAATGTCACAGAATATGTTGATTTTGTCTCTTACACTCTCGTACGAAATAAGACAAAGAGCAAGCGACATGCATGCTAACTCCATAGAATTGATAAGTTTGTTTATCTCATATCAGTGCTAGAGGATAATTCCTAGTGCAGGTTATGCTGTTAGGAAAAGACATTAATGCTTAATGATGATAGTTTCTGAAACATTTCTTATTTGCTATGAATGGAATAATAGTAATCTTATTTGATATTGTGCATACTTACAGCTCTGACGGTGGCTTCTAGACCCAAATGAAGGCCATGGGGGCCATTCATGTGTTTCAGCATAACAGCATTGGCAAAATGTTCATACGGCAATATAATTTTTCCATTTTCACGGAGGATCAGTCTACCTTGTGTATCTAAACCTACTCTTGACGCCATCATTCTAAAAACCAAACACAATTTTATTTAATACTTGTGGTTATTTTAAAACATCTAATAAACAAATGACAAAAGCATTTTCATATAAGATTCTGATTCATATTCACAAAGAATATTATATCATACATTTAGCAAATTGATGTCATAGTCAATCAACCCAGCCTCAAACCTTTAAATTGTCCAAGTATTGTTTAAAGTATATATTTTTAATTAATTTAGAATAAAAAGATAGACTTGTAAAAAATAAATAGCTACTCACTGTAAGTATGCAGCACTGGGAAGCATTGAGGACTCTTTGAGGTCACTAAAGCACTGCAATAGCTCTATGCTAGGGCTCCAGCCCTTGTTTTGAAGGTACAACTGCAGCAGCATGTACAACTTCTCCGTGACGTAGCCCTCGGCGCCGTGCGGGGTCGCTGTGGTCGAACTACTCGCCGCGCCGCTTGAACTTCCCGCACTTTTAGCCAGCACGCTCTTCATCGTCTCCGCCAGATCCATCTTGTAGATGTCTAAATATGTCCTCTTTTGGGAATCCTTAGTAAAAACAAACAACACTCCAGCAAATAATGCTAACCGTGGAGATCGATAGCGCGCGACTGACACAAAAAACACTATTCAAAACTGTAATTCTACTCACCAGAATGATAATATCTTCGTGCTTATGAATTATGAAACGGAATTTATGTTGGTAATTAGGTTTTAATTACAGATTTATCCATTCGATAACTTTATCAAAAAAAGCAGAAAAATGAGCGACGGAGCGAGGTTTTTTTTCGCTCTTACTTGACGCTGTCAATTTTCAAAGACTATCAGATTTTTAGTCTGTCGTGTGTACTTAATAGACAAGATGTTTAAAACAAGTGGAGTGGAAGTGGATAAAGTATTTAAATATTTAAAACTATTTAAAACATAAGTGGTTAACTTTGCCACATTTATGTGTAACGTGCAATTCCTTGTGATCATATATGTATACATATTTTTGTTGCCTGAAATAAAGAAGTAATAAATAAATTTTGTTCAGACTTCGTGAATAAAATTGTGTTAGTATACTCTTTGCTCGTGTTCGTTGGACAGTTACTATACTCTTTGGTTCCATCGAGATGAATAACATGTGAATAACACTGTCTCGATGGTTAGTTCCATGACGGTTCTATGTATAGGTTTTCTGTGGTTAGTTGACTGACAAGTGAGATTGACATGTTGTAACATTTGTGAGAGTAGTGATCTGTGCTTGTGAGAAACGTGAACTTGTTTTGTTGGAGGTTATGTAAATTGTAAATATAAAATCTACAATAAACATAATGGATGAGCTAGTGGTGGGCACGTACGAGGGTTTCCTACTCGGATACTCTATCCGCACTGAAGAAGCGGTAAGTTGTAAACTTGTAAAATAAAAACTGTACTAAAATCTATCTGTCGATTACATTTCGATTTCATGTCTTGTTCTAGGGAATTAAATTGAAGCAGACCTTTGCTACTCACTCTCACACGGCGTCCGTGCGTTGTGTTTCGGTCGGCGGGAAGTTCCTCGCTTCAGGGGGGACGGACGACAAAGTTGTAGTTATAGACCTAAAATCTCGCAAAGAACATACAGTACTGATGAACCACGATGGCACAATCAACGCGGTAGCATTCACACACGGCGGTACACATCTCTTGACAGGCAGCGAGGATGGTTCCATCATTGTTACAAGAACCGGCAACTGGCAAATTGAAAAGATATGGAAAAAAGCACATGGAGGTAAGAATCTTGTAGATGATCGCAATATTAAAAACAGGGGCAGTATCTGATTGTCCATGGACTAAATAAAAATCAGTTGACTATGATTCCAGTTTTTTAAAGGATGCATGTTTTCTCAGGTCAACCAGTAACAGCTATTGCAGTACATCCTTCAGACAAATTAGCTCTCAGTATTGGGGGTGACAAAACACTGAGGACATGGAACTTAGTCAAAGGTCGTCCAGCATTCACCATTAATCTCGCCAGCAAAGGGGTCCTTATGCCAACAGAGATAAGGTTCTCTCCGGGTGGCGATAGATTCTCACTGGTATCACAACAAACTGTTGATGTATGGACTATAAGTAAAGCCGGCGTTGAGAAGCGCATTACGTGCAACTCAAAACCAACATCCGTTCAGTGGCTGACTGATGAAAGGCTATTTATAGGCTTGGAGAATGGGAATATTATTACCCTGACTGTCTCAGACACAAAAGCCTTGACATATCATGCACACAAACAGAGGGTCAAATCACTTCATTATGAGAATGAAATTCTATATTCAGCATCTAGTTCAGGAGAGCTTAAAGTTTGGACAGTAGACGATTCAAACCTGGTTGAGTTATGTTCATGTAATGCTGCTTGTAGAGTAACTTGTGTAACACTTAATAAACAAAATCACCTCATCAAGAAAGAAGAAGATAATAAAGATAGTGTGATTGAAGAAGATAAAGCAGAAAATGATGATGGTAATGTGGACTCAGATGAAGCTGAGGTGAAGGCTCCTCTTAAAAGAAAGCCAGGTGCATTTGTCGCCATTAGTTATGGAGATGATGTTCAAAATGATAAGAGTGATGAAATAAAACCACCGCCTGCAAAGAAATCCAAAAAAAAGAAAAGAAACAAAAAACCAAAGTCTCAAAAATCAGATAAATAAATTATTTGAAGCATAATCAGTTTCATTTTGTACTGCAGAAATGACTTCTTTTTTAGGTACAATCTATAGAGGGTAGAATTCTACTCTCCGTAGTACAATCATAATGTAAGAAAACTCACATCTACATTGGAGATTATATTTTCATCATCTTCTAACATAATGATACATGACAGACACACAGAACAGTAAAAAACAATGTGATGTAGACTTTGGTTTGTTTATTAAATTATAAATAAAAAATCTTTCTCTTGAACACACACCCAAATACATAATAAAGTTCATAATAAATTAATTTGGTCCCGAAATAAATATATTTAAATAAAAGAAACTGTAAACTAAAAAAATCAACAACGTTAAACAAAAGCACTGTTTAATTTTGGCAATGGACTCTAGTTATATTAAATCTTAATGAAATAAATATTCTAATAGCGCAACATACACCCAGTCACACAATAATGATTCACGCTGCCGTCTCCATGCTATGAACTCGAGACTTTATTTACACGGTTACATGATGGGTACGGAACCAAATGACGCACATGAATACACAGACACTGTAACACTTACTGTTAGATAAACCATATTTATGTCGCCTAAGAAAATCTATAAAGCATGTCTAAATGATCAAATTCTCACACGGAAACAACTATATATCGCGATAGGAATTTACTGGAATGTATCATAAATGTGACGATTGCATTTCATAAGAATTCACTAGACATTTCGAATAAATACTGTTACGCGTGGGCGAGGAAGATAATCTGGTATTCTTAAATGAAATGAGATCACAATTATGTTTGATGAATAATTACTTCACTATACAATTTCAAATATACTATAAAATGTTGGCAACACAAAAGAATATATTATTCAGTCACCATATTCACTAAGTACATTTTGTGCATACATTTCCATAATCATCATAAATAAATGCCAAGATTACCAAAACCAGCTTGCATTGTATTGACTACGAATATAAAATAAATTATCGCGTTACAATATCGTTAATACAAGTTATATTGGTGATATTTAAATACAAGAAAGTTACGGCCTAATCCTTATATTATCTGAAAATTTCTAAGAAAAAAATGTTTATAGTTCATGACTTTAAAACAGCTAATTCATTCTTATGACTAGATTGAGCCAGTATTTTTCCTACAGTCCACAATTCGTTATCGAACTTGAAGAAAAACTGACGCAATTAATACAAAATGTAGGAACGACGAAGAAACCAACAGGACACCGGTTAAAGTATACAATGTGGGTATAGATTACATTAGACAGTCTAATAAATGAGTTCTACTTGTCCTGTTCAAAAATCACTTAAACATCTAATTTTCGATTAATAATATTCGTTTCTTCGTATGAAGCAGCACTAACGTCACTAAACTCTAAGCTATGGGTCAGATGGCACTCCGGTTTGCTATCAGACACAGCTATGTATCCATCGCCGACATCATCCCGTACTTCAGTCACATGAACATGTTCCAAGTAATTATCTAAATTTATAATTATATTTTAAGCTGCGTACTGAAACGTGAGTGTACACACTTTGAGCCGTTTATCTCATATAGCTGTGATATTTAATTGTTTCTAATACCCTGGCGATTGTCTTTTATTATAGACAAATGAAGGGTAAGAGCAAAGACGCCGGCTCAATGTAAGCTCTGCGAAATATGCTACTCAACATGGGATCGCGTACAAATATGCCAGCCGAACGGCTCAAAGTGGCTCTCCACACGTTCATACACGGCTCTATAACATAGGTATGAACTATCAATAGTCCCATGTATACGCTCCGCGCTAAATGAATCAGGCAAGACTTAGAAAGGAAAAACACGAACACGAAATATGTCAGATGTGTAGCTACAGTTCAATTTTTACACAGGTACTATTACTATTATAATTTTGAGTTGCCACACAATAACAACGAAGGGTAAATTTAGCCGAGAAAAAGTTGAGGCAGTTCACATGAAGCATTACCGAAGGATGTAAAAACAGATAGAGATTTAGCGAGTGTTGTTAATACATTGGATCATTTTCGTGCTACGGAAATGATATAAAATTAAGCTAAAAGTCAAGAAATAACAGAAGGCCTAGAACAGCTGTGACAAGACAGAATACAAGAAATATAATTGTAGTCTCATTCTCTCTTAAATTTAAAGACAGAGAGAGACTCGGTCACGTAAACTGTAACGTCTCGTCGCGTCGCCGCCCCGAGGCCGGCGGTTACTCGAGTGGTGAATATCATGTGAACCGACCCGTTCTTTGGTGGGGGCGCGAGGCCTCGTCTACTTCTTCTTGGCTTTCTTCTCGGCCTTCTTGAGCGCCTTGAGGTGCTTCTCGTGCGCGGCCCGCAGGTCCTTGAGGCGGCGCTTCATGCGGCGGCGGTCGTCCCCGCCCAGCCCCAGCAGCTTGAGGTCGGCCGAGCTCAGCGCCAGCAGCAGCGCGCCGTCCACGCCGCGCGCCGCGAACGCGCCCGCGTGCCGCTCCAGCGACTCGCCCAGCCCCGACACCCACTGCCATACCTACCATTACGTGCACCATTATACGCACTATTATAATAACTACTCAAATATTTATTTGTTACTCGATTCAAAAACATGTAAAAAAAAATATTCGAATATCAGTGGTCAAATGATTGCATAGTCAAAAATAATGATTTTATTGACGGTATTTCAAATTGTGACCCCCAAATAGCGACGCCTTACAATGAACGTCACGACGGATCATAATGAGCGTCGCGACACTTAATAGTGAGCGTCCCGACGCCTAACAATTAGCGCCGCGACGCCTTATGATGAGCATCGACCCCTACGATATACAATTTTATCGGTAGGTACTTGGGGATTCTTGAGCTTCAGCATTTTAACTTTTTAAGTGCATTCAGACGCCCGAAAAAGCCGACTATTCGTCTACAACTACAGGTAATCGACAGTTTCAGTAGTCGGGTGTCAGCGCCGATATAAATGGACGCTTGCTTATAGTATAAATGGTAGTGACCTGTTGCTTGGTCCAGTGATTGACTGGGTGGAGGGAGGGCGGCGCGGGCGGCGGCGTGAGGCTGGCCTCGGACACGGCGCCCGACAGCGGCTGCCACGGCACCTCGCCGCCGACTACGCACGCCGGAGCTTTCTTTACTACAATTATATTAGCCGTCAATCGTAACGTTAATGCGACCCGATCGCACCAATTCTGTTGTCGTCAAATCGAGACTTAAACTGAATTTGACACAACCAAATATTACCTTGACCGCAAGTGTTAGATCGCGTTATGGAAGGCTGAGCGGCGTAAATAGCAATCGACTCGAGAGGCAGGTTTTGTACTGAAGTGTTACTGTACTATGTCATAGGTTAGAATTTTATTTTTATAAGACTTTATAGGGACTTAAGGTTAGCCCACATCGTAGCGACTATTATATGATATCAATATTATGCGAACTCGCGCTTTTGCGTCTTCCCGTCTGTCTATCGTCAATACGCAGTGTAGCTCTTGCGATCAAACATTCAGTTTAGTCAAGTTTATGTGGACATGTGTGCTAACAGAATTAGTGCCATTGACTCTCCTTAATAACGAAAAAAACAACAGAAGGTGTTGATTGGATGTTAGAAATAAAAGAACCAAACAACATTAAAAATTTCACGTAAGGAGTTTCAAATTCAAGAAGTCATAATAGGAAAGAAAATATAAAACTGAACGTTCTAGAAATAATTACAATTCTATGAAATAATGCTCCGCCACCACACAATGACCACCAAAATCCGGTACAGAATAAATGAAACATAAAATTAATTAGTAATTGATAAATGATATGATGAAATAAGCATGGGTTAGTAAGTGCAGCATCGACATTATTTCTGACACCAATATTTGTAGGAGAAATTATATAAATTATAAGTACTAGATTTAAAAAAAATCTATACCGGTGATATAATACCAAGTGAGATAATGCTAATAGGTTTTTCATTCACATCTAAATATTACTAGGTAGGCATTGCCTCATTAGTTTAAAATTAATATTTGTCCTCAACTAAGAACACTACTCTGCCAAGAAGATTGTATCCAAATACACATTTCAGTTTTAAATATTTTGCATACTCTTTCATTTACAACAGTGCAATTTCACAAACAAAATCAAGTCTCGTCATGGTTAATTTGGTATATAGTTTCATAAGGAACTAAACATGACAAGGAGTCCCATATGTAACATTTACATCGTCTACAATTAATAGTTCCATATGAAACTATAAGTATTTTCATAATGTAACTTAGTCCTAGGTGAAACTATTGGCATTTTAATATACAACTTAGTTCCAAATAAAACCATTTTCATATACATCTCAGTCCCATATGTACCTATAGTATATCTAAGGGATAATTTTGAACTCAATTTGAATAAAATCTTCCCGTTCAGCAGTGACAAGATACGTGTCTGTATATACCCGTTTGGTCGTAACAAACCTCTGGCATTAGCCTCGCTAACGGCCTGTCGTATTTCGTCGACGAGGTCGTTGGTGAGCTGCACGGGGTCGGGCCGCGGCGGCGCCACGCCCGGCGCGCTGGCCAGCCGCCGCTCGCGCTCCGCCAGCACCTGCTTCAGCTGCTCCGCGAGCGACGCGGGCGGACCTAACGCCATTCGATTCGATAATAACTCGTGTGCTCATTGCAACCGTGGAAATATCTAGACCAGTGTTTTTCAATCTTTTTGAATTTGCCAGAATTGTTCAACACCTTTAAGGGTTGAACAATTCTGGCAACCCCCTTGGGTCATAGAGAGACAAAAAGTTAATAAGTAATTTATAAGACAATGATTTTCTCTATTTTAGTCTTTTCCATGTGTTCGTTCTTTCCTTTTGCCGGTTACCCCTCCCCCAGTAAGGCCTCGCAACCTCCCTAAGGGTCGCGACCCACAGATTGAAAAACACTGATCTAGAGTATTTCCACAGTCGACGTAACTCAGAAATAATGACGAAATGTAAGCGCACTGCAGTGCCCTCCTGTCTACTGCTGAGAGGAATACAGACGTGATGTGATATTTTATTTAAATACAATATTAAGTTTTCTCTTCTAAGCCAAATACGACTTCAAGATTAGAATGATTAGAATTGTAGTTGAACATATTTTATGCAATATCTGAGTTATGTCGCGTCGCACTGAACGCAGTTATTATTTAATCTCATGCATTACTTACATCACTAGATGGTGTCGATACGAATTAAAATTTTCACCGTTTTACTAACTCCCCTAAACTTATATTAAATAAAGAATACTTCAATTCGAGGCATATTATGTCAATAGTGTTCTAATGTCCACGGATACTGCACAAATGATCCGCTACAGTCCCTTTGTTTCCAATGCTCTGCGCGTTAACCGTGATTAGATCACAATGATCGGAACACACAAACATTTTGCGATGGCAAGTGAACTTGTTATATAATCGTGAGGGTTAAACACAACATAATTTATTTGTAAGCAGAACTTGGCATAACTAAAGCATTCTCCATAAATTCGCCCGGTTACGTCGCAACACACAAATGTTTCAACAGCTATATAATAATTCCACTTACCGGACAGCGGGTGTAGTCGGTGATCTCGGGAATACACACCGTCGTCAGTGGCACTGCCCACTGAGCTGCCGCAGCTTTGTCGGGTATCACGATGTTGCTAAAAATGCACTTACATCTCTTATATCTACATAAAATTGATTGCAGACTGCTGCCATCCCCTGACGAGGCGCGATTCAAGTAAAATAAAAGTCCCCTAATCAGTGTGTGATACAAAAACAACTAATACATATTGCGGCCCAAAAGGCAAGGGAATGCACAGAGAATGGGAGTTGCTTGAAATTATTATAAACTAAAACTTACGGCACCGGCGTGTGGCGGACCGCCAGATGTAGATTCGCTGAGCGACTCGTCGGCTGAATCGTTGTACGAGTCGTCCAGACCGTCGTACTGAAAGAATATCAATATACTTAGGTCATCTAGATAACACATAAAGTAGTTCATATATAATAATGGGATTTTGGAGATTTTACATCTCAGTAGTAATTAACTGACTGCTATCACGCTGTGTGAGAGGTCTATATCAACCATATCCGTATTTCAGGGTGCGCGGTATGCGGTTGGTCTCGATGTTATTATACCGTCCATACCGCCGTTAGTCTTAAATTTTGTTATTGTAGGTCATCTGTATTCTCATGGGTTTATGTTGATTATTAATATAAATTTCAGACTCGGACACTTAAGCCCTATTTACATTACGAAACTAGTGGCGTGAAAGTAGTGTCGTGACATTAGTTTCATCAACAGTTTCACAGTGTAAACGCCAAGTTTCACAATGCATGCATCGATGAATGAATGAAACTTGGCGTTTACACTGTGAAACTGTTGATGAAACTAATTCAAGGCACTACTTTCTCGCCACGTGGCAACAAACCACGACACGGTAATTAGAAAAAAATAATGTAAACTTGACAATTTGTAAGTGGCCCCATGGGCCTATACAGAATAAATGATTTGATTTTGACACCATATTTAGAAGTCTCCTGGTGTTAGTGACCGCTGGTATGGGACCGACCGAGCTGGCGTTGCTGAGATTTATGTGCGAATCTCATTTCCATCCGAGATTATCACTTGCTATATGAAACGGTGAAGGAAAACATCGTGAGGAAGCCTGCACGTCTGAGGGAGCTTGACTAGTTCTCGATTGATGTGTGAAGTCTGCCAACCCGCAACGGGCCAGCGTGGTGGACTATAGCCTAAATCCCCCTCGCATTGAGGTGAGGCCCGCGCCCAGCTGTGAGACGTTAAAAAAAAGGGCTGTAATAGTAGTGTTAGTAAAGCGGGTGTGAGACTGACCGAGCTGGCGTTGCTGAGCGAGTGCGGGTCGTGCGGGTCGTGCGCGGCGTGGTGGCGGTGGCGCGCCAGGTCGGTGCGCGCGCGGTGCGCGGAGCTGTCGAGCAGCACGCCGCGCGGCACGGCCGCGTCCAGCTCGCGCGACGTCACCGTGCCCGCCGTCGCGTGCGCGCTCGCACTCGCCGCGCTGGCCGCGCTCGCCACGCTCGCCACGCTCGCCACGCTGCCCAGCGTACACGTCGCGCCGCCACTCGTCATCGATATTATCGACCTGACGAAACGTCGATAAATATTTATTGCACCATTAGTGTATACGAGTACGAACCACGGATGAGGGCGACGAATCGTTATTGAGTGCTATCTCGACATATTGGCACGACCTGTGGGATTAGCACGCATGTCAAGACAAGACCTTTGTCACGGAATTGCTCGCTCGCTCTCTGTCTAATTTCATACGAGAGAAAGAGGCAACATCAAGATATTCCGTGACATAAGTCTAGTCTTGGCGCACATGCTACAACCACTGGACTCTCAAAAGCGCTATGTTTTAGCTCCATGAAAGTTAGGGACTAGTGCTACGAGGCGACAAGTCTCACAAACCAATAGCTTCATGTGGAACTAAATTTATATACAAACGTTAAATCATGTTATTGAGACAAATTAAAAACAACTTTTATTTAAAATACTCAGCATAGATATATATGACAATAGTTTCATATGGAACGTATGGAACAGTAGCTCCTTAGTTATTTTACTCAATTACTTTAATCGCAGAGCGGAAAAAAACAACATATTTTTTCACAGAATAGTCTAACGTCTTGACATTAATATAAACAAATAGTTTTTCTTATAACTTACTGCGTGTCTCCTCCAGTGGCAGACGCAGACGGCACCGCATGAGTGGGCGTCACCGAGTGCGGGGCCGGCGACGGTGACGTCACCGGGGCGACGGCCGCGGCGTGCGCGACCGTCACTGTCGTCGTTGCAGCAACACTCGGGACTGTAGCGGCGACCGGCGCTGGCTCTGGTTTGGGTTCGGTGATCGGGGGTGCGGTCACATCACCAATATCGGGGGCTTCGCGACGCCGATCAGATTTATCTACCTTCGCGTACTCGTCTTCGACGGGTGATAGATCGGAGAGATCGCTGTCTGAACTCCACGGATCTAGAATATTTAACTTTAAATAGTATACGAAAGAAAGAAATAATCGATTCTGTCGCAAATATCAAGCATGAAAAACAATACTCATAGCATTATACTCGTTGGATCAAAGAGGTTAATTGCGGTTTAATAAATCAAGGGCAATGTGAAATACAGTGTAAACTCTATACAACGACACTGAAGGGACTGTGCATTCTATGGCGTTATAGAGAGTTGTCATTAGATGGAAAGAAGAATAATCAGAATTAGAAAAAGAAAATTTTATTTCAGACTAGTGTCAGTAGTTATGTACATAAAAACAATCTTATCATAATGCTATTGCGTATAGTCTGTTATTTTTGTCTGACGTCTTTTGCTAATGCATGCACACATGCAATTTTGTAATATTTTTTTACTCATTTGGTGATAAAAATTGCCAAATTGTCGTCGTTATTGAGAATGCGTGTAATGTTATATAGAGTGTATCATTGTATGGTAGGAAAGCTAAACCAAGCAAAGCCAAGTGACTTCGACGCTTTAGGGAGTTTGTCGTTAAATCGAGTGACGTTACATGGAGTTTACACTGTATATTATGCTATGGTAACGGCGGTACTGACTGTTGATCAGCAGCGGCTCGGGGTCGGGGCGGCGCGGCAGTGGCGGCGTTTCACGGCGCGCGGACGGCTCGTGCGGCAACATCACCGGCAGGCCCGCTTTCTTCTGCGTCTCCTGCATCATCGATACGCCTCATTATCACCATTCAAACACCTCCCAAATACCTATTAATCTCAATTTTTCTAGGAAACTATGTCTCAGGGATCTTACCAGCAGCAGTACTTCGAGCCTGGCGACACGGTCGTGCAGTATGGAGAGTGCGGCGGCGTATTCGCGATGAGCGTCGCGCAACGCGCCGCTCCACCATTCCTCGCGCGCTCTCACTAATGCACGCGTTCTTCGCCATTCACGAAGTGCACGACGAGCCTATAAATATAATGATACTATCTGAGTCCGCGACTTCGTACATGCGAAACTTAGGAATTCTAATTTTTTTTCCGTAAGATTCTTCTACAAAGTATGAGAAAACATTTTTTTAAATGTTGAATGAAATTTGTAGTCGTTCTCAAGTTATGGCGCGACTAAGGGAAGTAGGGATTTAATTTTATGTATGTAGATTATTACGGTGACATACGATTTAACACGCGGCGTCGGGCGCGCGGCGGCGGCACCAGTGCGCACGCGCGCGCTCAGCTCGTTACGTACCTTGTCGTACTTGCGCTGCGCGCGGTGCGCGGTGCCGGCGGCGGCGGCCACGGCGTCCCTGAGCGCGGCGTCGGGCGCGCGGCGGCGGCACCAGTCGCGCACGCGCGCGCTCAGCTCGTTACGTACCTTGTCGTACTTGCGCTGCGCGCGGTGCGCGGTGCCGGCGGCGGCGGCCACGGCGTCCCTGAGCGCGGCGTCGGGCGCGCGGCGGCGGCACCAGTCGCGCACGCGCGCGCTCAGCTCGTTACGTACCTTGTCGTACTTGCGCTGCGCGCGGTGCGCGGTGCCGGCGGCGGCGGCCACGGCGTCCCTGAGCGCGGCGTCGGGCGCGCGGCGGCGGCACCAGTCGCGCACGCGCGCGCTCAGCTCGTTACGTACCTTGTCGTACTTGCGCTGCGCGCGGTGCGCGGTGCCGGCGGCGGCGGCCACGGCGTCCCTGAGCGCGGCGTCGGGCGCGCGGCGGCGGCACCAGTCGCGCACGCGCGCGCTCAGCTCGTTACGTACCTTGTCGTACTTGCGCTGCGCGCGGTGCGCGGTGCCGGCGGCGGCGGCCACGGCGTCCCTGAGCGCGGCGTCGGGCGCGCGGCGGCGGCACCAGTCGCGCACGCGCGCGCTCAGCTCGTTACGTACCTTGTCGTACTTGCGCTGCGCGCGGTGCGCGGTGCCGGCGGCGGCGGCCACGGCGTCCCTGAGCGCGGCGTCGGGCGCGCGGCGGCGGCACCAGTCGCGCACGCGCGCGCTCAGCTCGTTACGTACCTTGTCGTACTTGCGCTGCGCGCGGTGCGCGGTGCCGGCGGCGGCGGCCACGGCGTCCCTGAGCGCGGCGTCGGGCGCGCGGCGGCGGCACCAGTCGCGCACGCGCGCGCTCAGCTCGTTACGTACCTTGTCGTACTTGCGCTGCGCGCGGTGCGCGGTGCCGGCGGCGGCGGCCACGGCGTCCCTGAGCGCGGCGTCGGGCGCGCGGCGGCGGCACCAGTCGCGCACGCGCGCGCTCAGCTCGTTACGTACCTTGTCGTACTTGCGCTGCGCGCGGTGCGCGGTGCCGGCGGCGGCGGCCACGGCGTCCCTGAGCGCGGCGTCGGGCGCGCGGCGGCGGCACCAGTCGCGCACGCGCGCGCTCAGCTCGTTACGTACCTTGTCGTACTTGCGCTGCGCGCGGTGCGCGGTGCCGGCGGCGGCGGCCACGGCGTCCCTGAGCGCGGCGTCGGGCGCGCGGCGGCGGCACCAGTCGCGCACGCGCGCGCTCAGCTCGTTACGTACCTTGTCGTACTTGCGCTGCGCGCGGTGCGCGGTGCCGGCGGCGGCGGCCACGGCGTCCCTGAGCGCGGCGTCGGGCGCGCGGCGGCGGCACCAGTCGCGCACGCGCGCGCTCAGCTCGTTACGTACCTTGTCGTACTTGCGCTGCGCGCGGTGCGCGGTGCCGGCGGCGGCGGCCACGGCGTCCCTGAGCGCGGCGTCGGGCGCGCGGCGGCGGCACCAGTCGCGCACGCGCGCGCTCAGCTCGTTACGTACCTTGTCGTACTTGCGCTGCGCGCGGTGCGCGGTGCCGGCGGCGGCGGCCACGGCGTCCCTGAGCGCGGCGTCGGGCGCGCGGCGGCGGCACCAGTCGCGCACGCGCGCGCTCAGCTCGTTACGTACCTTGTCGTACTTGCGCTGCGCGCGGTGCGCGGTGCCGGCGGCGGCGGCCACGGCGTCCCTGAGCGCGGCGTCGGGCGCGCGGCGGCGGCACCAGTCGCGCACGCGCGCGCTCAGCTCGTTACGTACCTTGTCGTACTTGCGCTGCGCGCGGTGCGCGGTGCCGGCGGCGGCGGCCACGGCGTCCCTGAGCGCGGCGTCGGGCGCGCGGCGGCGGCACCAGTCGCGCACGCGCGCGCTCAGCTCGTTACGTACCTTGTCGTACTTGCGCTGCGCGCGGTGCGCGGTGCCGGCGGCGGCGGCCACGGCGTCCCTGAGCGCGGCGTCGGGCGCGCGGCGGCGGCACCAGTCGCGCACGCGCGCGCTCAGCTCGTTACGTACCTTGTCGTACTTGCGCTGCGCGCGGTGCGCGGTGCCGGCGGCGGCGGCCACGGCGTCCCTGAGCGCGGCGTCGGGCGCGCGGCGGCGGCACCAGTCGCGCACGCGCGCGCTCAGCTCGTTACGTACCTTGTCGTACTTGCGCTGCGCGCGGTGCGCGGTGCCGGCGGCGGCGGCCACGGCGTCCCTGAGCGCGGCGTCGGGCGCGCGGCGGCGGCACCAGTCGCGCACGCGCGCGCTCAGCTCGGCGCCGCTGCCACCGCCCGCCTCCATGCCCGCCAGCTGTCAGCACACACACTACACTGCACATTTGCACGCAGTAAAGAAGCGCAGAATACTTAGCGAGCATCCGAACACGCGTTTGTTTGTATAGACGATGTTCGATTACCACGATTGGTTGGCGATCGCATGCCTTGAATGTAATAGTGGGCAAACCCCATCTCTAATTTGACGCTTCGCTGTGGTGGAGCCAGTGCGATGGCGAAACGATCGGGAAATTTTAGCAAGTGACTTGGATTTTGTAGAGAGTAAAAAAATAACTTTGCTCAGATGTGGGACACATAAAAAGGGCAGGGAAGATAAGAAATTAGAGACGACATATGCGAATACTGACCTCTTGCAAGAACGCACGTAACTCGATTATCTCCGGATGTCGCGATTGGGGCGGGGACGACTCGGAAGGAGCCATCTGATTGGAATCCTCCTCCTCTGTTTGTTGTCGCCTTTGACGTTCGCGAGTCGCCCTATAAAAATAACAAACCTCTATATTCAAGAATATTTTTGACGGCTGCAAGGCATACATTCACACACTGTACTCACCTCTCCTCTCTCTCTTTGTCCGCAGCGAGCGATTGCCGAATGAGATGTGCCACTTCGCTATTTTCGGGATCCTTTTCACGTCCTATGAGGAACTTTACAGGACCCGACGTATTTCGTAGCACAGACGCGGCATACGCTTGCGTTACACCGACCTAAAAAAACGTGACCTTAAAGTTTGGTTTTTCGACAAACGGATAATAACGTAGAATGGATTAAAGTACAGTCGAATCACTCTCAATGTCTGTCAAAAAGTAAACACTCACCAAACTCTTCCCGTCGACTTCGATGATCTGATCGTTAACCTGAATGCGGCCGTCCCGGGCCGCTGCACCGCTCTCAGTGATCGTCTTCACGAATATCCCAAGCTTTTCTAGACCAGCGTCCGCGCCCACTCCCATACCTTCATAAATAAAATAGTACGTGGTAGTGGAACACACACACACACACAAATAGTAATGTCAGGAACAGGAAAAGAATTTACTCTTAAAATCAGTTCTTTTTTAATTCATAATAACCAACACCACTCATGAATCGTCTATATGATTCTTACTGTATAATATATACATGCGATTCCTTTTAAGAAATACATACGATGTATTTTAAGAGGGCGTTGCGTTTTAAATCAAATCGATGAAAAATCTGTACGGCATCTCATGACGGTATCACAGGATCCAGAGACATTAAATTCAAGCAATATAGAACCCCCTTTTTTAAATCAATGATAATATTTACACATGATACTTTTATAAATGACGATGATCGACATACTTGAAGACACAAAAAAAAATTGGGACTTAACTTTTGTAGTTAAGTAAGACCTACATACAGTTTCACAATAGTTTCGAACACTGTATTTTGCACAAAAAATCATTGAATGCATGAATCTATGACATCCTTTCCCAAAGTGGGCGATAACGCCCCCTTGTGGGCGCTGCAGGCCTAAAGGGGGGGCGGTAAAAGACCCAGAAAAAAAAGTGGGGCGTTGTGTAGAGGCTGTAGGTGATAAAATAGGCTATGTAGGTGAAAAAATGGGGTCGCTATAAAATAACTTATTCTCAAAGTGGGTAGTATTAAAAATCTGTTTGGGAACCACTGATCTATGTTAAGTCCTCACCGATGATGGAGAGACCCAGTCCGTCGGCGCCCTTGATGAGGTCTACGGGGAAGACGTGCATCTTCTCGACGCGCTTCTCCAGTTCGTACTCGGCCGAAGCCGCCACCGGGTCCACGTCCTCGTTGCGGCGGTCGTATTCACGTACAGAGTGCGTCGAGAACACACGCATTGGATTCGTACTGTAGGTATTAATGGTATGGTATCATTGTAGGGGAATAATATTTCTAAAAACCGTTAAATTCTATAGATCAATTCAATGGTCTTTTTCGGTTCCATGTGAAACACACCACCGGAAGACCAATATATTTAAATAGTGACGGAACGACAGGAATTGTTTTATTTCCACACACATTGTATGTATTTGTAACGTAAAATTGTTGTTAGTTTCATATGGAACTATTTAAATAGTTAGGACAAATAGTTCCGTAAAGAACTAGATGTGTAGTATGTGTAAACAAGGAGAAATCTTAAGAATATTTTTGTAGTTTATAATGGAACTATAGTTTCATTATTTTTAAAATCATGCTATGGAACTAAATAGTTTGGGACACCTTTCGTTTGAGTGGCGTAATTTTTGACGTACCTAAACTGTACTTTGGAATTCTTCTTTACAAATACCGGCGGGTAGTAATCATCGTCTTCATCTTCTTCGATAGGCGGCAGTCCAGCAACCTGTAATTTAGTTTAATGTTTCAATAAATCAATGTTTAACAATCATATATGTATCTATTAGTATATATGTTCATATATCAGCATGCTGCTAAAGTGTATATAGTTTTCAATAAAATTATAGACTATCCAATAATTCCACTAGAAACCACAAAGATGAAATTTGTGAATACACCAACAAAAAAATAATAATTAAGAGTGTTATTTTATTTGTTTTTAATTGAGGTGTATACATGGTATTATAAATTTGTATCGTACCTCAGTGTAGAAGTGTCCGTCCTCGAAGTAGTGGATGCCGTTCTCCTCGCCGAGTTCCCGCAGCGGGTGCGGCGGGTAATGGTGGAACACGGAGTCGGGCTGGGGCGCGGCTGGGGCCGGCTGGGGCGGCTGGGGCCCGAGCTGGGGCGGCTGGGGCGCGGGGCGGGGCTCGGGCTCGCCGCTGGCGGCGGGCAGCGCGCGCACCGCCGGCTCCTGCGGCTCGCGCCGGTCGCCGCCCGCCTCCGCGTCCGCCTCCAGCGACACCAACTCGTAACTTTCCTCCACCGACTGTATGCTGCATACACAGTTATGTTCCAGTTGATTTAAAGTGTGTCATATAAACATTTAAACTGTCTGACTCGTCTCGAAGACACGTGCACATTATAATGTGATATTATTATTAGATCATTGAAAAATTAACATATCGAAAACCATTCAAAAATAAATTAGCAACTCTCGATATTTTCCTCACCGCTTCTCCTAATATTTTCCATTCTCGACACATTCCCTATAATAGGGCTATTGGTCTATGTTATAATAGAAAATTTATTGTTTCAATTCATAATAGACAAAAAACTTAACAACAACTTTTCACAACAATAGTGTTTAGTAACTTTATATAAACCTTAATCCATAGTATGTTTAAATCCCCATTTCAGTAAAACCTTAAGTGGCCCTCTAACAAACTTTAAATAAGACTCTACACACAATGGAATTAATGTAACATCGCAAGAAATGGCTTGTATACCTCTCGTAGGAGAGCACGGACTGGTAGCTGTCGTTGAGGGAGACTCCGTTGTCGTGCGGCAGCGCGTGCGGCGACAACATCGCCACTATCTCTTGCGCCTGCTCGTCCGACAGCAGAGCTTCTTGCCTGATAATATAATAATTCACATATAATTTTATTACGTTTTTGACAGCACAATTGAAACAACAATACTGGTACCTGATACACGTTTACATATGTATCAGGTATATACCAGCCGAGTTAGCAGGGATGTCACGATTAGATCTCTGTCACGGGTTCGGTCTCTGACTTATTTCATACGAGAGAACGAGACAAAATTAATATATACCGTATCCAGTCTTAGCACACATGCTACAACTACTGAATGGTATAAAAAAACTGTTTTGTGAATATTAGTAACTACCCCTAGTAGCTGTAGTGAATGTTAAAATAGACTTATGACCTATGGGTGTGTTCTAAGGCCACAGCACGATGTTGGTGACAAATATGCAAAGGTATCTGATAGTTTGGTACATTCCACCTTCACTAAGCATCAACATAATAATATTAGGTACCATAATATTATATTAACCATATTTTTTTTCAAATTACGTGTATGTCTTGGGCAGCGTTTGATAAATAATAAGCGCAGTATACAGCAAACCCGCCGGTACAGCAACGGGTTTTATGTTGGCAGGTTAGTAGGCATCTTCGGATCATTATAAGTCGGAAATCTCGGTTGGCAGCACGAGATATGCAAAGTTTGTCTAGTGACTGGCGACTGTAGGTAGAGTAACGTTGAATGCCAGTGGTCAACTAAAGCCTCCCTTGTGCGCGCGCAACCAATTGTTTGTCAATACCAAAAGGAACTGTAATAATTCGAATAGAAGGCACAATTTCCAACAAAACCGTAATCGAGGACGCGAACTAATTTTGACGCGTACTCGCGTGGCTTTTACCGCAGGAATTCAATCTTTATGTATATTTTCACAGAGTACATTTTTTAATAAAAAGACTTGTTAATCCGCTCCACATCTCTTAAACCGTAACGACAAAGCAAGAGATACGGGGGTAAAGATAAGTGGGCGATCGATCGTACGCCCACCTATCTTTCAACGATGACGATTCTCGATTGTTTATCTATGGGAATAACAGTATGTAAGACACGTTGGAAGGATAGACGTGGCAGGAAATGGCCCCATAAAGAGACATTGGCGGGTTTTCGTTCAAAAATAAGACCTAAAGGCAAAAAAATAAACATCAACTTCCTATTTTTGTGTTACATGTTAGCACAGACTACGCTCCCAAAATTTTGCTATGACCAATTAAATATTCGATAACTACAAAGCGTCTAAAACTACATACACAAGTAACATACACAGTGTTCATACGTCTCGATCTTACCTAAGTTTTTTCTCCAGAATACTGCAAATGTATCAGGCAATAATGAGCGTTGTGCGGACAGGCAGCATGCAAATAATAAAAATATAACATTTAATAGTATACTAAGCGTAAGAATACTTGGAAACGACACCTGAAAATAGAAGGATCAGAGCATTTCACATCAACACAAGTTTTAAAGATAAGTGGATACTTCGTAGAGCAAATAAAGATAGTAAAGTTTCAATGCAACTTTCTCTACAAGTACAAGGCCCCTACAATAAAAGTATTATATTTTGTACTAATCTGTAGACCCAAATCATGCATTTTCGACTCTAGATCTTGTGATGAAAGACATCTGTGATATATTTTGATGACAGGCTCTAACTGATTACAATACCATCTAAGTGGAAAAGTGTGACATTAGTTAGTTAGTTTAAGGAAGTAATTTAATTCCGCATAACAGATTTGGTGCAGCAGTCAAAACACATGGCAAAATTCATGTTATGCCATACAAAAAACTTCTCAAATATTAGTAGCAATAGAGTTTAAACTAATATTACGTTAAATTTTTTACCCTAAGCTCACATGTATAACTTTTGTTATAACCCCTTGTCACCCAATCATCAATGATAAAGCAATCTTGCGTCATCTTGACTTTATAGAAGAGAGTTAAAATACTTGCAGGAAAATAATATTGTTATAGATTAATGTTAACCAACAAACAGAAACAACCAAACCAATTAGTTAGAAATTACTATAAGTGCAAAGCGGCTAAGCATTATTCAAATATACGCATACGAGTACAATACAAGCTAAAGAAGAATAAATAAAAAACAGTTTCTAATAAGAACATGGAATACAGAATATGCTGTGCAGATAGTAGTGTCGTGATTTAGTGATATTGAGTGACAAGACACAGTGCTATGTGCGCGACTTCATACAATACCTATCTGCAACAATACAAGTTTACAAATATGACTCTTAGTTAACGTAAGAACAGAGTCTTGTTTGCATTGTTACCACTTCGTTCTTGGGATCTGATCGTAGTGGTCGGCTCCTCATACGAGTAGATGCAGTAATCAGTAAGTCTGTAGGTACTCTTTACTAGTTTAGTTTATGTAACCTCGACTTAACTCCCTAATATGTCCACTGACACATAGTCCGACAATCAATTTTCTTTTATTAATACCAGTAAAAAATTTACTAATTGAAAAGGAATAATATGCGTTGTCATTTCTGTCACTAACGTCATGAGTTTTAAACCACAATTGTTATATTTTTACTCGATATGTGCTATCTCTTGTCGCGGACAAACTTATGTCTCTCGCCACGTGTCTTAAGAAATATTAAACAAGCATAATCACCTAGAGCTAAGTAGTATCTCCGCCTCGTCGGGCGTCATGCTGTCGGGTTGCTTGCCGTCGGCGTCGGCGTCGTCCCAGCGCGCGTCGGTCTGTTCCCCGCCGCGGCCGCTCTCGCCCTCCGACACGCTCCATTGGCTAGTGGTCGACTTGTCGAGCACCTCTATGGAGCCCTGGCTCGCCTCACTCACTACCACACCGGAGTCCTGCATATAAATTTAACGTTTTACAAAACCAGCGAGATAACTAGATGCAAACTCATCATTGTTGACACCTTCTATAGATTATTGGCAATATCGTGTCTGTGGTGACTGGGCGGGCAGAATCAATACCTCTAAAATTAACTACATAATACTAATAAAAAAACACAGTAAACATACCATGTGAAATATATAAATATTGCCCTCTTGCTCTTACATTACAACGATAAAGCAATCAAAAAATTCAATCTTTGTCCATATCGACACAGAGTTCGTATTGCTATTGGCTTAAGGTTTAAGAAGGAAGGCAATAGGCGATGCCCTCGAAATTGGTACTAATATGGAAGTTGGTATCACGTGATGGATTGAAGGAGGTATACCTGCTGCAGTACGGAGAGGGTATCAGGGTCGGAGCGCGCGCGCTCGGCGTCGCGGATGTCGCTGGTGAGCGGGGGCGGGGGCGCGGGCTCGCGGGGCTCGGCGGGCCGCAGCCGCGCCACCACCTCGGGCGAGGGCTCGTTGAACCCGCCCTCGTCCGACACGCTGGACGCGCGCGACCCGCCGCGCCGTGGGGTCTCCTCCGCCTCGGATGACTTGCGACCTCCGCCTGCTGCTGACCATACCACACAACATTTAGATTACACTCACCACCACTATTACGAGACATATGGGAGGGCAGAAAGCAGAAGAGTCGTATCTCGAAATATCGAAGTGTTCGAGGCCCGAAAAACTATTTCAAAAATTCATAACTCTTTAATAAAACTAGAAAAGAATCAAAGCTGTATCTTTTTTTTTTCGTCGTAAGAATTCGAAACATAGACCATTCGACGCGGCATTTTTTCTGATCTATAGTAATAAAAAATTTAGTGCATATACATTTCCAACTAGTGGATACCCGGCGTGTGTTACTACGATGCTGTAAGGACCGAATGTGCTTAATGCATTGTTTTAGTAGTCTAAAACATTTACGCATTATGGCCTTTCTAATAAATCTGGTTTGGGACACATCGGTTGGAGGGTTTTAAAGTCTATAACCGACATAAGTCGCAAAAAAAATTGTGTTTTATGTATACAGATTTTTTTAATAGTCTTTCAATCTCCCACTCCTGGGCAAATGCCTCCTCCTTACTTTACAAATCTCGGTCTTGGGCTATTTTCTTATTATTTATTTATATTATCGCTGTTACCGCAAAAGTGTTCAAATCACCTCTGAATTATAGACAATACTAAATACAAACCACCGAGCGCGCGCATAAAAGATTTTATTCTGCATATACGTAGTCGCGCAGGTGTCAGATAGTTATAGTATAAGTAATAATAAAATATCGTATTCGTTTCTATAGGAAATTTGTATTTACTACGGAACTACTCACTCGGCGATGAAGGCTTAAGTAAAGCTTTTTGTGTTTACTTTAATTCCGTCATACTACACTGAAAACTACATTTAAAATCAAGACCATGTTTTGTGGTGCAGAAAACTAGGGTTAGTCACCATAGAGTCAACACATAAGATCACCATAAGATAAATCAATATAGACCGAAAACTAAAAGAAATTACTAGCAAGGAGGCAAAACTTGACTAAACACATATTATTATCAGGTAGATAGAAACAAGTTACTCAAAGAAATCTAGACCAAAACACGACAAAGTGTCAAATCAACAAAATATTTATTATCGGAATAATCACGAGAATCCCCAATTGGTAAGTTTAATGGCTAGTAGTCACGTTTTATGTGTGCGATAATATCTTCGTGCTACAGATACTGAGATATTATTAGCTGTTTAGAATACATAGTAAACGATAACATAGAATGTATACTAAATTGTGTGCCGCCACTTACCTACCGCAGGATTTTCCGTAATAGCACTTAAAAATATGATGCCGATTTAGTTTATAAATATACGGTTTTCTCTATTAAGCCCCGGCCGGGCACAATGGAGTGTCAGGACGCGCGCTTTAAAATTACAGCCGATAACCAAATCAAACTCTGTATCAATATACAAAAGGATTGAATTTCTCTGGCAAAAGCCACATGACACGTCGAAATTCGCTCGCGCTGTCATTAGCACTTCATTGAAGAATTAGCTTTGTTTATAAGTAAATACAATTCGTTTTAGTATTGGCAAAAAATGTTTCGCGCGCGCCTTGACGCCGCAGTGTACCCGTGGCTGTATTACACGAAGGATATGACTCACGTACACAAACCTTTCTTCCTGTATTAGTCAAGACTAAATATTCTGCCTTACAAAAAGCAACAAACACGTTTGCTCTACGGACGCTCTAGTACTGGCTAGGGAAAATTTAGGCTAATGAGCTAAACTATATTTAACGTAGATACTCGGCTTCCCTGGCGCGGTCAGATGGCGAGCGCTCAGGTGGCCGACATTATAAACAAACATTAAATGGATCAGGATATCAACAACAACGTTATTTTAACGTAAGCTTAGGGCGTTGGCTATTTTAATTTAATTTCAAGTAAGTACTTAATACCCTGTAGAATGACCGCGCCGACATAAGTTTTATCTCTGTCAACTGTAAGATTCGTCGACAAAATGACGTCAGACCGAGTCTTGTCCAGTACAAAAAGCTCTAAGTAACGTCATCTTCTTGACAAATCTAACAGTTGAAAGAGATAAAACTTATGTCGACGCCATGCTAAGGGTGCTGGAGACATTTTAGTGGGAACCGGATAATAGGTGGGCATTGACAGATAATTATTATTGTGGTGACAGAAAACAATATGATATGACGATACTTGGTGTAGGATAGGGCCCGCAATTAAAATAAATACACCTACGTTCGTGTACATCCAATAATATTTAAATAAATTAGTATTTCGTGGTATAAACGTAAAGAACGAATCTGCAATAGCCCGTTAGAACGACCACGCAAGACAATGGGAGCGAGTCGTCGTCGCCACTTGACCAATTAAAACACAACTGCACACATTGATATGACAATTTGAAATTGAGCGTTAAAGACCAGCAGGGTGATTTTAAAACACTCGGAATCGAATTCGGAAACGGAATCGGATCTTTCCGTCACGGATTCCAGCCATCGCTATTTTGATTTCCGTACCCGACGATTTTTGACATTTCTCGTCGGATAAACCCATCCGAATCGACGGAAAGTTTCCGACACCTTTTTCATCGCGGAAAGCTTCCGAAATTGAACAAAAACATAAATAAAATACCAAATTTAAGTGTTATCTAAATACTTGTATAATATTTAAGGTAAGTTAGTACTAAAGAGTGTTTAAACTAAACCCATTAACGTTGTTTTATGGCCCTTTACATTATTGTGAAAATTATTCCCTTCAACCTTCGATAGGATGGAATATTATCTTATAGGAGACAACATAGGGCGGCTGCTGTGCAGCGCCGGCAAACAATCGTGCTGCATTATTCACTTCGTGGTTGTGTTTTTATTTACCGAAATACAGCGCCATGCGCCATCTATGACGTAGCTCTGAAACTTCGTGGTTGCAAAGGCGTGATGTTACGCTTCACTTTCACTTTGACGTATCAGTAAAAATTTTCGAGGTTCGTTATAACCAAAAATAATGAAGGAGAGTAAGTTTTAAATCGATAATTTAAATAAGTAATCAATTTCCAATTTTATAATTATGATAAGTGTGTTTATAGTATAAGACTTTTTGGCCAAAAAAATTCGTATTAATAACTGTTTTGTAATCGAATTTTATTTCTACCATTTCTACCATTTTTAAACGTTCTTTGTAAACGCACACAATCTTTCCGACGTCGGAACTTTCCAATTGGCCCTTCCGTCCGCTATTCAAAATCGCGTTTTGACATACCGTCGGAAACGGAATCGACAACTCGAAGTTTTCGATTCCGTTTCCGAATTCGATTCCGAGTGTTTAAAAATCACCCTACAGATGACGAAAATGGAACATACACTGTGGGTTCATTCTGTAGTATACAATGAACGAGAAAATGAATTGAGCGTTAAAGACCAAATGACGAAAATGGAACATACACTGTGGGTTCATTCTGTAGTATACAATGAACGAGAAAATGAATTGAGCGTTAAAGATCAGATGATGAAAATGGAACATACACTGTGGGTTCATTCTGTAGTATACAATGAACGAGAAAATGAATTGAGCGTTAAAGACCAGACGATGAAAATGGAACATACACTGTGGGTTCATTCTGTAGTATACAATGAACGAGAAAATGAATTGAGCGTTAAAGACCAGATGATGAAAATTGAACATACACTGTGGGTTCATTAACCGACTTCTAAAAGGAGGAGGTTCTCAATTCGATTGGTATTTTTTTCTCTGTAGTGCCTATAGTAATGGTTAAACTGATTTGCTTTTTCTTTATGAACTCATAAAGAAAACAGCAAATTTCTCAACAAACTTTTATCCATGGCGACAGTTAATTTATTGACGTGGACGCTTTTTCAATTCAATCTTTTTTTATCTTTAGCACAAAGTATATTTTGAAAAAAGTCAAGTAAATTCTCTTGTTCCAGTATGTACAGGGCGTAAAAGGTAACAACGGTGACAAAAAGCCGAAGGGGGAAACCAAATATAGGTGAAGAACTAATATTAACTAATACTGCGCATGAGCATGAATTATCTGTGAGTTCGTTCAATCGCGAACAATATTGCTATGAGCATAGAAAAAGATCCAACGGTGTAATTTGTACATTTTGAACCGATTAAATCAATCAAGTATTTTTTTATTATAAAAATCGTTACCAAAGCTTTAATATACGAACAAAATCGAATCGTAGCGTTCCTATAACTTTTATTTACAGTTTAACCTTGTAGCAATATCATAAAGGTAGAAAACAACAAGACTGTTGTAGGCAATCACGTAAAAACTACCTTCCATAAAAGGCAAGGATTGATGAAACGTACATTATAAAATGTTATTTGGAACCCCCACGCTAACTACATAAAACCATAGTTTATAAAGTCTAATTTATGTATCTGAATATAAATATATGCCTGTACCTCCGATACTTCTGCGTCTTCCAATGATAACATTCCACAGATATGTGCGGGAAGAGAAAGTAAGGTCCGGTCTGCTAGAGGTGGATTTGCGACGCTCGGAAGTTTGTCGCGACATGGAATACTCATCCAGAACTCGCTTTCGACCCCCATATTGAAAACAAACTTTGTTTAAACACCCCACCATCTTACACCGGGAAACATAATGAATAACTAATTCACAACACTATCTACACAAAGTGCGCAATTGTCTATAGACGATATCGTACTGGAGTAGTAGAGACTATGGGTTTATCACGCCCCCGCCGCCGCCTCTACCCCTGTTACCCTTGGAATGCGGTCCCACCGCCCCATAATAATACTTCTCGCCTGCATCTAGTTTTGTTGTAAGTGCAAGGTAGATTTTAACGCAAGAAACATTATTATCATAGTAAACGATAAAAACCCGATTATCTAACCTATTATTGAATATACAAGATGTCCACGACCGGTGCAGTCAAGGTGGATATTGATTCTTGAATAAGTAGACTATAGAATTAAAGATAGCTTGACCCCAAAGATATCTGTTCTAATATATTTGTTTTAAACCAATCATGCGTAAGATTAAACAATCTTTAATAGCAACATTAGAAACAATATAACAGATATTTGGAAAAAAAACTTATAGGTTTCTTCCAATATGTATACACTTGAATCATAAACGCACAGGTCAAATAAACAGTATGTTCTTGAATAGCGTATCTGTATTCAGACTGTGTTAGAAATTTATTATTGCATCTATTGTACATTTGTAGGATGGTTCATTGAATGGATCCAGTGTGCCAGTCAATAATGATACCTATGATCTTTACGGTAGCTCTTTAACTGCGTCTGAGGACTATTGATAATGGTTCATTCAAAGATACATTATCTAGCTCATGTTAGAATTGAAACGAAGCATTGTTATTTTAATGCTGGAGGCTAATTAGAAAGTTCATATTAATTGACTTTTAAATGTAGGTATACCATAGCGTGAACCGCCTGCAGTTTGTAGCCAAAACATTGGTAACAAAAAAATATTTAGCTAGTCGCTTATGTTAATATATCGTTTGTTTGTAATGTAGTACGGCCTTAATAAGTTAATTGCTTCAAATCAAGTGGGAACAATGAATTAGGAACTGACCGAGGCAGCAGCCGCAGAGGCGCATGTTGAGGGAGCGCATGCGGCGGGCACGCGCAGCGCCCGCCTCATCACCGCACCATCTCCCGCGCCGGACGCTGGCCACGCACCGCACACACACTTACAAATCTTACGCTATACGTAGGTATTATAAACAAACCACTCCAAAACAATATGTAACGTGGAAAGTGAAGCCGCTAAACCAATATGAATAAATTGTTCACACTTGGTCCATTACTGAAATTAACTCCTAAAATATGAACGTTCGTTATGGAGCACTGGAGGCAAACACCGCACTAAAACATTACGAGAGGAACATTGTTGAACACCGGTGCCGGTACGCTTTGTAAACAAACACCGCCGCAGATAAGCAAGTTGGCAACATGACTGCTCTCAAGAATTCACACGTCTTCAGAAAAACGAGACTAATATTCTTTTAGTAAGCGTAGGCAGCTCACGTTTGGGTATTTGAAGGCCAATATTAAAATCGTAAAAAATTTAAAGAGGCCATGTTTTGAAATGAGCATAAATATTAGTAGAGATTTTTGTACAATAAATACACTGTCACTGAATTCAAAGCGTTGCTTAATGAATATAGTATTTAGGGCAGAAACGGACGCACAGCCCCGGTCAGAACGAGACGACAAAGCGCAAAACGAGAAAGAACATTAAGAGCTTACGACAACAGAATTGACAATAGGTTTAAGAGAGCCGTTTCGAAGCTTACGCACTGTTAGTTTATCGCGAACTGAATAAGCTTTGTTCATAAATATATATTATTATAGAGAACGATGAGTTTCACTAAAATAGTTACACAAAAAAACTACTGTTTCATATGCAATGAATGTATATAGCACCAGAAGTCAGACACTTGTATAAAAATGTAAACAGAGTCACATGGCTTGTAATGGGTGTAAAAAACACGTGCCGAGAAGGAAGAGTAATTGTCAAACGGTCCCGTGAAACAGACAATAATGAAGCGAATGAAGGGGAGCGCGCAGGGCGACGTCGCTCGGGTTACTGCGTCGCGACGACGGAGGCGGCGGCGGCGCCGGAGCATCTAAATCGGGATCGACTCGCAAGTCTCACAACGACTCAAATACCTTGACTTCCTCAATATTACATTGAACCCGCTGAACACAAGACCGCCAAACTTACGTCAATCGACGCCTACTATTGCTTGGCTTCTCATTATTTTATTCCCTAGAGAATATTAGGTAGCCCCATATTTTTTGCAGTGCTTGATAAATCCTCCAGATGTTCATATCAACTAATGCGAATAAACATATTTCACTTTACATACATGATTTCAATAACGCTTCAAAAGGTGCCGATGTCACAAAACCAATGCTATACAACACATGGCCTTGCTCGGGCGTTTCAAATCCTATACATAAACATAAAATTCACACACTACATACATCAATAACGTAAAAGATAAAAACAGTGATAAAATATAACAAAACATAGATAAGGAACTATGAGTAGAGTTCTGCACGAAATGCCTATTATACCTAATTTACTAAAAAATACATTTTAATAAGAAACTGACATACCCGGCGAAGGTGAAGCTAGAAGCGAAGGCGGCGGCGAGGATTCCTGGTTACGATGCACAGGAGACGCTTGTGGTGACACTAGCGGTGTGCGCGGCGTATCCTCAGCCTTAGCTGGGCGCACGGGGGACTCGGGTGTCGAAGAACGACGTCTGCTTTTTTCGTCCCATTCTTCATTATAGTTAACACATTCATAACCGTCTTCATCCAAAGTTTTAACGGATTCCGAAACATCTTCAAAGAGAACGGGACTTTGCGGACTTGGCGATACACGATCACACGTATCTTTCGTTTTCGTTTCTTCGTGTGATTTTGGCGGAACCGGCGACTCATGTGAAGTAACACTTGTCGAGTATCCATCGTTCAGGGCAACAGCGTCGGTAGCATTTTCTGACGATGGAGGAGACGCGCGGTCGTTAGGCAGCGGTGATACGGAAGATTCGCGGTCAACACCAATGGAATTGTCTTTTTCATAACATGTTGGTGAAACTGGTGATTTTGGCGATCTAACTGATGGCGACGGGGGTTTTTGGCTTCGATGGACATGAACAGGCTCAACCACGGTTGGTGTTAATGACGGGGACGGTGGTATAGATGATATTCTTTCAACAGGTCTAGGTGCGGAATGCGGCGATTGTAATTGATCGACCGATTTATACATCGGTAAATCATATTTTTCTTGCATGGTATATTCAATCTCATCCAAAGAAGAAACTGATGACCTTACATTATAATGGGTTTTATCGGTTGGAACTGTATGTCGCGAACTGGAATCAAAACTAATTTTGCTAGGCGAACTTAAATTGTCTCTTCTTACATTAGGTGATATAAGTGTATCCGCCCTCTGTACTGGCGATACTGAGTTATTAGATCTAGATGATGGCGACACAGAGCCCATTGTTTTGACTGGACTGGGAGATTTTGTGCTAGGTGTAACGCGACTGACAAGAGAAGATGGGAGGGTAGTAGGGCGTTCCACTTGCGAATCTCCAGCGCAAGGCGAAAGCGGCGGAGAATACACGCGCGAGGGCACGACATATCGTTCGGCTGCTTCCGGTGACTTTCTGTCCTGATAACCACTAGAATATTTAGAGTCCACTCTTGATTCGTGATCAGCACGAGATTGTCGTGATTTATTAAAATGAGCAGTCCAATTTCTCTGTTTTTCGATGAGTTCTTTATTAAATCGCCTATCCGGTTTTTCGGGTTTTGGTAAAACACTTGGTTTAGTAGGTTTAGGTGGAGTCGGTGCAGCACCGTTGGCAACTCGATCGCCATTGACGGCCGAGACGGGCGTCGGCGTTATCATCCGTCTCGGCGGACTCACGGAGCCCGCGGAGCTGGAACGCGAACGAGACGGCGCCGGCGGAGTGACACCCCGCGTGCCGGCAAAACTGGCCGCCGCTGACGGCGATTTCTCGATTCGAAATCCACGATTCTCTTCACCCAGTTTTTCAAACAGCGCACGGGCATTATTAAACCGTGCTAGGTGGCTCTCCGTCCGCACGCCGATGACGTCACCGCCGCGCACTTCTTCGTCTTCTCTCGACGGCATCCCTTGAAATATGTTGGCGATCTTTGAAACTTTAGTGCCTGATTGCCTTTTCTTGCACTCCTCCATGCTAACCGGGTATGCCCGCTTTAATCCGATCTGCAAGAATAATTTATCAAAATAACAGTGGGTAGTTGGCATGGAGTAAATAGAACGCGTTAGTACGGAATTGATAAAGTGTAATCAGATAAGTGCGGTGTCAAACGCGAACTAGCGCAAGTAGTTAGCGCTCGGGCACCGGCGCGCGACTCGCGGTTGGTTTGATTATTCTCAGCGTTAAATTAACTTGAGATAGCGATAGCGCTGATAACAGTGTATTCTTATTTAAATGGCCGAAACTGGTGTTTCTGTGTCACTGCGTTATATTGCGGGAGCGCATCATGATGATCTTTATTAAAATTATTCATTGCGCAAATGTTTATTCGATATCATGTAGGTTCTAACCAATATTACACGTGACATAATACTACGACGGAAGCCTACAGTAAAAAGTAAGTTTTACGTTAGGTATGATGATGCGTATCACAAATTCGGTTCTTTACCCAAGCTTCACATTGTCAGTCGCTTTTATCAGAGCCAACATTCAGTACACACACATACAGTAATTCACAAAACTGATAGCCCTAAAATAATAAACGATAAGATTCCATTGATAACTGAAAACATTGATAGCAAGTATTTGTTCAATCAGTAATTAATGTATACTTATTATTTGCACCTGATTATGTTAACGGGAACAGTCATAGACGTTTAGAGGTGTCACAATGAAGAGAATTAATGATTTATCATTTTTATTGTTGGTTTGTTGCGGGGTTAGGGCTGTGAACTCGCAATGTCTGGTGGCGGAAGTGTGTGTGACAGACTTATCCCAAGCAGACTGCTTGGACAATGAAGTTTTGACAGCAAATGCCAGCATATTTGGATGCTGTCCGGCTTGCAAAGCACCTGCAGGTGATGACCAACCTCGTTCTAATTATTTCAACTAAGATATACCGCTGGGCTAATGAGTTACTACGGAACCTGGAGGAAGCTACTCGAACTAACTTCCGTGGTATCAGGCGATTCATTTATAAGACTTTTCTTGGTGCAAGCCTTTCAAGCAATAACGGATATCTATTGACTATTCATATGTCTTAAAAGGATCCATAACCAATATTTTAATAGATTATAAATCTTAGATGGTGTATTTAAGATTAGCTTTACAATAGCTTCCATCAAAGTTTTAAAGCTATCCTCGGCCCCTTCAAAACATGTAAATTGCAAAGCAATGGAAGAATGATAACAAGATTTTGATATCTATACATAACTCCGCAAAAAACACAATTAACAGAATGCAATAGTGAAACCATAGGGAAATTATTTAGATGATGTCATTGGTAATCGGTATATTGATAAATAAATTATTAATTACTTAGTCATGTACAATATTTACAAGTAACTACTGAATATGTTATATCTATTTCACCAAATAAAAGTTATCAATTTGCTTGTCATATTTTGTAACTAGCTGTGCCCGCGACTTCGCCCGCGTGGACTTTAGGGAGATTACCCGGAAATATGGGTATTATGTTTTTCCCGCGGAACCCTAATGCTTTTTCTATTATTAAAGTAACGCTAAGTTACGCCTTGGAACGTCAGCTATCTGTCAGTGAAAGTCCCATTGAAATCGGTTCAGCCGTTTAAAAGTTTACCTCAAACAAACAGACAGACAGACAAAAGAATTTAAAATTGCGTTTTTGTTACAGGTATCGTATATACTTTCATACGCAATTGGTAAAAAAGTGTTATTTTGATATTACAAACAGACACTCCAATTTTATTTATTTGTATGTGTGTATGTATGTATGTATGTATGTATGTAAGTATAGATATAGATGTATAGATGTAAACAATATTTTGTTCCATTTATCGGTTGGTATTTGCATAACCATGATACAAACAAAGTGTTCATTCTATGTATCAAGTTACAGTCGCACTGACCTGTCGGAAGTTAGTTACTCGATCTAGACGTTGCGATGGCCGACCGCAGTCTCCGGGAAAGGACTTATTACCTTGGAGTTGGGGAAAATAACCGGTTGCTCGTATGCGATTTTACTCATTAGCGTTTATCGATTGCCAAATTACAATGTATTTTTTACAACCTAATACGAAACCATTTTTATGGGTAATTATAACCTAATGTCGAAATTGATCATTCGGAAATTAAATGTGAGCAAAATGCCGACATGGATATTTAAGTGTGGTGCCAAAAATGTCTTTGAAACTCGATAGTACGTTAAAACCTTTGTTTTAATAGTTAACTTGAGGCGGAAGGGGAATTTCACTGAGTGCGATTTCGCTTGTCCTCGTTGTATCAATTCGAGACTTGTTAACCGTCGTCAATATCCGTTTGCTGGCTCATTGCGCAATCTACCTATATACTTGAATTAACAAAGCAGATTACGTGTGTACACATAACTGCATTCCATCATTATGTATTCATCTAAATAACTATAAAGAGTTTAAAAGGTGTATAATTTGGAGAAGTGGCACATAAAATCACTTTCGTACGAACATTACATCCGGCATTGGCATTGTGATTTTGCAAGCGTAGCATCGTCAGTGAAGCGTAAAATCTAATACAACCGTAATTATCGCATTTTCTATCGCTTATTTAACACTACTATTCTGTCAGGTGTACATTTGTTGCTTAGATTCATGTTTTCTTTAAATGAGGTTACTGTATCTGATTCTGCACTTATTTGATGTTTTGTAACGAAGTTGGCCCTTTATCTGGTTTTATTCCCCTATTCGTCTTATAATTATTGTGAACTTTATTCATGGTATTCAGTATTTAACAGGTATAGAGAACACTGGAGAATGCAGGCCGCCGGCTACTTGCTTGCCAAACGGACTATACGCGCCTGTACAGTGCAAAGGCGACATGTTTACAGGAAGGTACGCGCACTTACGACGTTTTATTTGCAACTTGACATATTACAGTTTATTTTAATCATTCACAATAACATTACGAAACTCAGAAAACCTGTTTCGTAATGCCAAAACTGTACAAACGTTGTAATAGACTCAAAATTATATTTAATCAAAGAAAAAAACTGATATAATTTAACGACTCCCAAGATCTAAGACAAGACCTAAGACCCAACTCTAAAACAGAACTGGGTCAGCAAAATATTTTTAAGCCCAACGAGAAAGCAGCCTTTTATCAAGATTTATCTCTAATACTATCTAATAATCTATATACATTTAATATTTTACTAACATTTTGACGTAGATGTTTCTGTTCGGATGAAAATGGGAGCAGAATATTTGGACAAATGTGGAGGCGCGATGCTAGTGACATGACATGTGGTGAGTAAAGTATACAAATTGTACTGCATAATGAAGACATTACAGGATATTCAAAGCTTTATATCAGTACTAACCTGAATGTTATACATATTGATTAACAAAGCAGTCTCTTGGTATTATTTATATCTGGATAAAACGCAAGACTCGCAGACTGTAGACTGGTCATACGACATGTTGATAATACAATAAATAATGAACTCTATGTATAATCCTTACGCAAGATTTTATTTTATAATTGTTATAAACATCCCAAATGTTATTGTGTTTATTAAAATAAATTTATTTCTAGGCCATAATTGACATTGTCAACAAAGATAATAAGTATTATGAAAGGACTGTCAATTTTGCCATTCTAAAAAAAAAAGTTGACAAGACATTACTTAAAGCGGTCGTTACGGAATTTATACATTTCGCTCGTGTGTTTTGGTCCCAAATAATGGGAGACGAGTCTATTGTCATTATATCGCTCTTCCTCATTGCGAGGGGGATCCGGGTCAGTTCACGACACTCTCATCCAGTGTGGGTAGGTAAACTTTACGTATTGCGACAAATTTTCTCATGATGTTTATCTACACCGATTAGCAAGTGATGATCATAATTGAAAATGATATAATTTGAAATAAACATTTTCATTGCAGCATGTAGTCGAAGACGCGCAGAGCTAGAGGCTTCCGGGAGAGGCCTGGTGACGTTGCATTGTACTCCATCTGGTGATTACGAGCCGCTCCAGTGCGACGATGGCATGTGCTGGTGCGCCACGCCGAGGACCGGCCAACCCACCATTTCCCCAGTGCCAGAGGAGGATATGACCAAGCTGCCGTGTTGTATGTTATTCCCTAAATTCCAAAGGGATTACGTTTAGGGGATTTAGGGGAGATAGACGAAATCCTATTTAATTTTATGGGTGGCTATTTTGGGCCACAGCGACAACCCTGCTTGGAAACTTCCGAGTTCCATTCTCGTCTTTAAACAACTTAGGTTAAGTAAATGAGTATACTTATGGCGGACTGATGGTTTTCGAAGAGAATAAATCATGTCATCTCTATTCAGTTATGATGCATCCACAGGATACATACAATATTCACAAGTGATTCAGGGTCTTTGGTTGTTGAATGGCCGAAAGCAATTGTACATAATCAGTATGACAAAGACTGTGGTACACTTGTACAAATACACTATTGATGTAAGCACGTGAGGTATGTTTGTTTCGTATGCAACGGCTGAAAATAACACTTTTTGTTCAAAGTTATGTTATGTTAGTGTACCTCGCCGTTTGCCTTTAAAACTTAAAAAAAACAGTTACTAAAGCCATAGAAAAGTTTCGTAATTTGATCCAATTTAATAACAATAGAGACTATTACGAAGCTTGGGACCAAAAATTAGCCATCGCATCGTAACGAAATACACACTCCTAATAAAATGTAACTGTAAATAATATTAATGAGCTAGTGACTCAGTTTCGACCCAACCGACTTCCAGGTACGTGTTGCAATATTTGTCTAGATATTGCAGGTAGATGCAACTGGCACATGTCCACTGTGTCGCTGACGTCATAGGATAGAGGGTAACTACCCCTAAAGGTCGATACTCGTTATCTACCGATTGCCCTGACACGTTGGCACGTGCAAAACTATAGGAAGAAGAGGGAACGACACACTTTTCAAAAACAATTAAAACTTAATAACTAATTTCAATTATAGATAGCCCTTTGGTCACTGGAGAACAATACTTGCGAAGATGCGAGAGTATAGTCCATGCCAGCGCCAGAATACAACAAGAGCAATCCGAACACGGAACAAATTTCCTAGGCAATCCCACCACTTTCTGCGACTACGATGGCAGTTATGGGCCTTATCAGATTCAGAATAACATGTGAGTAAACTAAGTATCTCTTCAACGGAGCTAGATTTTGGATTCCAATAACATTATTGTGATCAATGGAATATTATTGTTTCTTAGAGCCTATTGCACGGGTCGTGATGGAGCGATATTGGGCTCATGGCAGGTTATGTCGAGTGAAATGGCCGGAATGAATTGCAGTAAGTGCCTATAATCTCACAGGATTTTATGTCCGACAATCAAAACACCCTTCCGAAAATTTGATGAAAGCTTCGTTTAACATTCAAGTTTAAATGTATTCCCTGTTCATTACTAAATGATGTAAAGATAATTCTTTTAATGACGGAATGGATCATGTACACGTTATCATGAGCTCTCCAAGCGATTTTACATGGAAATAGTTTATTGTCGTCTATGCATCAAAAGGAAAATGTGGGTATTCCCAAATATTATAAATAAGAAGATGGGAAATAGTAAGTCAACAATTCTATATTCTCTTCGCGTAAAACCTGGCGTAAGAACATGATATGGAAGTGCATAAATTAATAATGAAGATCAGTATTTGCATTTTGCAATAGTTGAGACGCGACAAAATAGGTTGGGGGCACCAGCGTACCGTTAGCATGGCTCATTCGAACCGTACCACGACCGGGCCGGTCGGCCGTGACCCGGTTCCCGATCGTTGTACGGTTCCACCCATCTACTATGCAACTGGAATGCGGAGATTGTCATACTTGATCCATTCATTCATCTTAATATGCTTTGTGACTGATAAAGTTGTAGAAAGTTAACACGCATCATGCGAATCTTTAGACACATGCGCTGTTATACTATTATTGGTCACGCCGAACTTTACTTAATATATTCCGACACATGACTCTACATAAAATTAGGTATATTGCGTAAATAGTATGTCATTATAATTCGCAGCATTGAAACCGCGACAGGTATGAAAAACAAATTGACCGTGAACCTTAGCACAACACCTAAGGCGATAAATCCGAAACGATTGAACGACTCTTTTATTGTTGACTGAAGCTTGAAATGGAGACCTTGACGATATTTTGTTACACGGTTGCACAATTTTTCGACAATCCCCATCTCCAAACCTATGCCATTGGCGACCTTGTATTAGCAATATTCTTTTAAAATGTAATTAAAATCTTTAAAAGAATTATAGTCTATCTATATTAGATTTACCAGTAGTATAATACTTTTCCATCCAAAGGTTGACTGGCTGATCACTTCTAGACGTAAGGCCGACCATTATAAAATTTAAAATGTACATCTTTCACGTAGTTTGTATTACTCTTAAGAGGTGCAACAATAATAAGAGTTATCTGTCTAACCAATAATTTCTCACGACAGATTGCGCTAGAGACACGTCCTTGTACTTCCCTGAGCAGGGCATGACGGTGACGGAGACCTGCCAAGCCAACGGCAACTACATGCCAAACCAGAATGTTGGAGAGGTGTATTACTGTGTGGACACAGACGGCTATCCCGGCGAGATGTTGGAAGCCTGGCCAGATGACAGATGCGCGAGTTACGCATAAACATCTAATTATTTACTGTTGAAGTCAAGTGTCTAGAGGTCAAGACAATTTCGAGGAAATTGTTGAATTCTTTATTAACTACTTAATCCAATTTCGGTCATCATGTTTATGAGGCTTCTCCGGTGATTGACAATTTTGCAATGTTTAAACTTTGGAATTAAATAAAATGTATGTTTCTATTGCCATTTCTTTTTGCCTTTGCACCTCAATATTTTGCTTCGAAATAATCGATCGTTAGCCATGTTTTTAGCACATAAAATGGTTCAATTATACGTACCGCACTAATGAATGCTCATTAGACGTCCCGCGTACAGCGCAGCGCGTGTCACCCGACGCCGAAGCGCCGCCGCCCGCTCTCCGCGGAAGCTCTTCCATCTGGAACACGCGGCTAGGGTTACCAATACAGCGAGCGGTTCAACCGCATCTCACCTGATTAGTGCTAGCCTATACGCAAGGTCGCTTGTTATATACTAAGAAAACCTGCATGAATATTTTTGTCACCTGTATTTTTTTACGCGAAATTATTTCTCTGCTTTATAGATCGCATGGTATTCATGTTTTTGTATTGGAAAAGGTGTATAGGTGTATTTTTATAGTGAAAGAAGATTATAATTGTAAGATTATATCCAAATCCGGCCAAGTGCGAGTCGGACTCACGCACGAAGGGTTCCGTACCGTTATCTATAAAAACGGCAAAAAAATCACGTTTGTTGTATGTGAGTCCCCTTATATAATTATAATATTCTGTTTTTTAGTATTTGTTGTTATAGCGGCAACAGAAATTCATCATCTTTGAAAATTTCAACTCTCCAACTATCACGGTTCATGGGATACAGCCTGGTGACAGACGGACGGACAGCTAAGTCTCAGTAATAGGGTTCCCGTTTTACCCTTTGGGTACGGAACCCTAAAAAGATCGTAACCTTACCTAGGTACGAAATGGGTACCTATCAATAAGCGCGTCATTCAAAAGCACTCGGGCAATTTTTCACCAATACCAAAACAACTGTATTAACTCATAGAAAAAGCCAATTCTGACATGTAGTCTTGTGCCAAATAACACAGAAATTTAATCTTTATGTATATTACCACAGAGTACATTTTCTAAGTTAATTTGCTCGCCCTAGTGGTTGCAAGCCGTAAGAAGTTTCATGAAATAGCTATGGCGCTGACGCGCTTGCTAACGAGTGCAGTTTCGAATCGAGTCGAGGGTCGTTGATGGAGGGTGGGCCCGAGGGCGCAGCGGCGTACCCCACCACTTGGACACGCCACGCTACCCCTCTTGACAGCACGCGAATATCGAACAAACCGTACCTACCTACCAACTATCGGCGCGATGAAAGTCTTGATATTTTTTCCTGTTACCTACTTACACTGTTTGCTCAGTAAGTAGATAGATACGTGATGATACTTTATCAGTGCGATATGAGAGAAATACGTTACGACATTTTGTTGTTGTCGAATCACATGTAAAATGTATACTGAATGCACGGTAATTAGGTAGTACGTAATTTTTAAGTAATACTATCGTACCATCACGCTTATAATCCGCTGAAGGGTAAGCAGAGGTACACTACAGTGTCTGCCGTTTACCAACACTTAATTTCAAATAGTGTTATAACAGTTTAAAAGGTATATTATTTGCACACACTTAATTATGACGTTAATCAAAATTATTGCAGGTGTTTCTTCAGATCATCTCAGATCAGCTCATTGTGGTTTTACCAAGTAGGTAATGTCTATCTTACTTCCCAAACATCAACTTACTGTATTTTTTACATAAATAAAAAACTAGTATCTTTTATTTACAACAAGGTTATACCAACTTAGGTACATACCAAAGTGCACAAAATCTAATTAAATAACGGTTATATAATATTGACAGTGCCTTATAGATCCAATCCGCTCATTTGGGTGTCAGCTCGTTGTTTGTTACAGATTTGAAATAGGTAAAAGTACATAACAATAGTTATAGGAAGATCAATATGTCAATTATGCAGGGCTTAAGTGGTTACGAGAAGTAGGCATGGTGAGCTTAGAGTACCTGCAACCAACAAACATCAAGACCTGACCAGATATGAGATAAATAGATTTATCATTACTTTTCTCTTTCTCTCATATGAATTATGAATGTGTGAGAGCAACCGGGTGCAACTTAAATCAGGTTGTAGCACACTTGCAAGAAGTAGAATACAGGATATAGGTACCTATGCGGCATAATAAGAGTTTCCATAGTATATAACAAGTAGATCCTGGCTTAACGGTGTTAGGAATATGAGGCAGGCTTGGTCTTCAAAAAAAACAATTATCTTTCCACTAACATAGATGCTTTTCATTAAATTATGAATACCATTTAATGATGACAATGCCTGGTAGACAATGTGTTCTCATTATTGTAAGTGTAGGTACATTAAGTCTAGATTTGGCAAGTTCCAAAATAGATTATATTTAGAACTTCATGGGGGTAAAAAGATAAAAATAGTAGATAATTTTGTACTTAACATACAATATGATAGTAGTCTTGATAATTTAGTATATGTTATGTACTTGCATAGTGTTCAATTGTGAAAATGTATTAAATATATAGCAGAAGTGTTGGATTTCAGGTAAAGTTATGCTGCAAGTATTAATTGTAGTATTACTTGTAGGTAAATACCTACACGACCGTATCTATAAACAATACCGTTAAGAACCTAATTGTTTTAAGCAGAAGGTAGATATGTGAATAGGTAGTAAGATGATAAAAAAGAGTAGCTATCTGACTAACAATAGATGTCACGTATTTTTATTGCGATGTGAAAACACGTTAGTATTATAATACTCAATGTAATGTAATTTAAATTGATTCCGACCTTATAACAGCGTCACGTTTTCTCCAACTTGAAGCAATCCGGTTTGCCACATCAATACCAATTCGTAACACATAATCAAAGACACAATTTCACTTTTCACAATAACCAATATCCAGTTCCTAACGTACTATGCACTTACTACCTAGCTATCTAAACCACACGCCCAGCGTACACAAACACAATTCGGTACCTAACTAAATTTCTATGTGGTGGTTCCACTTCCAACAAAAGTCAATATCCCAGGCCAAGCGGCTGTCTGTGAGTAGGGTAGACTTTCTCATAAATTCTTAACACTAACACCAATTCGGGTTAGATTCGATAATTGCTATACACTGTTTGAAAGACCGCGAGTATAAAAATATAATTGTAGATCATTTCATTTCATTCATAAATAAAATAAAACTACTGTGCAACAACTTCCTATCGTCGCTCACTCGCTCGCTCGGCCCGGACTGCAGTGTTGCCAACTCTGAATCATAGATAACTAATATCTGAATAAAAAAACTGAGCCGTCGCGGGACGCCTGGCAGATGTGAAACAAAACATAAACGTCGTAGCGGCGAGTGAGTGGAGTTAGTCGGTGGGCGGAGTCTAAGCGGCGTAAAGAACCGAGGAGCCGAGAGTACTAAGCGTGGCCGCATTTAAAACTATACTTTATGATATAAGTAATAAGGTTGATTTCATTTTAATGTGTTCATTTAAATTAAATTTTAATATGTGAAGCGCTCGCCACGCCTGAAATCAGGTTTACCCCTCGCCTATAGATGTTTCACATAAAAAAAACATGGAGATGATAAAAAAAAATTAGGTAGTTCAGTTTTAAAATAGGGCTTACAAAGAAGATTGGCAGAAGTGACATGTATTGAAAAAGTGTCCGTCGAAATGCAAATGGTTTCGACAAAGTGTATGGTATGAATATAGCAATTGTGGATGAACTGAAGTATGCCGAGTATACAATTGCTATATTCATATCATACACTTTGTCGACACCAGCGCCGTTTTTTGAACTAGTAATTATTGCTTTTCGACGGATACTTTTTCAAATTTTTCCCATAGGTGATTGCACTCCTTCCATTCTACCCTCCATACGAAGAAGCATGTAAAAATATGCATATCACGTCAAGCTCAACTAATAAGTTCTAAAATGGCGGAAATTTCAATGCATACAAACAATTTACAATAGCTGTTTCTAGCGAAATAACGCACTTTGTAGTGTTGTCAATATACTTGTAACTTATGAGTTGTGGTGACTATAATTAATTTGTTGATTTGACACTAATCAGGCTACTTAGTTTAGGACGAATTGACGTTGAAACCGACTACAGGTTGGCAACTGGGATTTTATTGGCAACCGAACTATGAGCTGAGTCCAGCTTTATTGTATACCTACACACATACCAATTGTAAACGAGTTCTTTACTTCGTAAGTTTAATGGTCGATAAATAGGTTGACATGAACAGAATAAAAAATAATATTTAACAAAAAACAAAAACCGTCTTCAAAAACCAAATTAATTAAGCCCAAACACCAGGTAATTGCTGTAAACCGTTGAGGAGTTCCCTCGACTGTCTTTAGGCTTCATCATCAGATTGACTCCAGGCCTTCATTAAATAGTAGTGCTTTAAAATACTTCATGAAAAAATCTAACTAAACAAACGCACAAGTCGCCACTACGATTTTTGACGGTCCCCCTCGATTTCTCTGGGATGCCATCATCAGATCCTGGTTTCCTTATCATGGTACCACCCTTAGATATACCCAACCCTGGGATATCTTCTTTCCATCAAAAAAATAATTATCAAAATCAGTTCATAGACGACGAAGTTATCCGCGAACAAACATAAAAATATATATATATATACGGTCGAATTGAGAAACCTCCTCCGTTTTTTCGTCGGTTAAAAATCAAACAATGTAGATGGTATATATTTATACGTCGAAGTGTTGCTAGGCTCGGTCCTTATTACACAAAACTTTTAAGACTAGGTATTGATAACACGTTTGGTGTAAGTGATCGAAACAAAAATTAAAGTTTTAAATAATTGTGTATTAGGTATGGTATTACTAAGCAAGTGACGGACGGACCCATATGAACGTCTATGGACTATGGATGGACGAACCGGCCGCCGGTAGAAACCAAGAAGTTTAGAAAAGTAAACTATTGGGGAAAGTGGTTTCCTTCTTGAGTGGGCTGGTGAATCGTACTCGGCTGTAGCTATACTCCATTTGTTACAGCAAGATAAAAAAAGGTTCTTTTTAATGTACACTTTGTAACAAAAGTAACAATTAACATATTACAGTTACGATTGACGCCCAATTTATTATAATATATTTTTAAACCAGCAGGCTCACTATAACTAATCATTTTCACTTTTTATCTTATTAAATTAAATGGCTTTCATTTAATTTTTTTTTTCCAATTTAAAATAACAGTGTCGATACAAAAAACCTAAATAAGCAGGGATGAATAATACCGGGAACGTTTATAGTTTCACTATAATCCTACCAAACCTAAAATGTTACCTAATCCCTTCATCCGTTGTGACAACAGGATCTTTCTTATTTGCTGGTTTATGTTGGGTGTCAAATTGACGTAAACAATGTTCTGTGATTGTCATTCACATGTGAATACTTCTGAATGCTACGCCTTATTTGTTGCTATTACCGAATTTTAGTAATTTTGTTGTTATTTGTTTCTGTTTTTCCATTGTTATTGTTTTGTTTTTGAAATAAAATGTTTTGCACTCCTGCTTCTACGATTTCTAATGTTAAAAAAAACTAAATGGTGTCGTGGGACACCAGGTAGGAACGAAGTTCCTTCGAAGTAGACATATATGATAGGACATTTAAAATACCAGCTTCTACCCGCGACTTCGTCCACGCAGACTTCGTTCCATCCATCCGTCCGTCCGTCCGTCCATCCGTCCGTCCGTCCATTCATCTATCCATCCATCCATCCATCCATTCATTCATCCAACAAACGACACAAATAAAGAGACGTCTCATTTCACTTTTTTTTTTCCACGGATTTTTTCTTACGGTTTTACTATCACATTTTTTTCAGTTCGGTCGCCTAGCAAAATCCCTATTGCCTCCAAGCCTGCCGTAAGGAACTTCGTTCCAAAAATGGAGTATAGAGCTACGGAATCACTCCTGAATCAAATTAAGTACCTACTCTGCATGCATGGCATAAGTACTTAGGTACCTAATACATGGGTATTATTAGAGATATCACATTACTATCCTTCAAACTATACTTGTGCTTATTATACACTTCTCATCAAAAAAAATCGAAACACCTCGCAGTTTATGATTTGATAAGGATTATCAGAAAAATGTGTATATTTAGGAATAAATGTAAAATGTCATTTAATAGTGAGTAGTATGAGGTTTATAAATCCTAATGTTAATGTTCTAAATTCAAATTAAGTCTTCATAGGTTTCGTATTTTGTATGATGAGTAATTTTAAAAATTAGGACAAAAACAATAAAAACGAAAGTGTTTCGATTTTTTTGATGAGAAGTGTAGTTCTTAAAAAAAATGCATTTTTGTAATTCCTGCCGAAAACTAACATATATTGAACAAAACACCTTTTGGCAACCTGGGTATCGAACCTAGTACCCCAACCTGTGAACTTGCTATGAATAGCGTGACCGGTAATACCGCATCAGCGAGGTCCTATATTAATTAAGCACCAAATAATGAATTCATCTATTAAGTAGGTATATAGAATGCTTTATTGTCTTTTTGGAAAGGTATCTAGAGTATTTGGTGTAATTATAATATCACGCAACATTTTCCTTGTTGTCGCCAGCGCGATTCCATGGAACGCTTTTTATAAACTTTTCGTATTCGCTTTCTGTGCATTTTATTAGTTCGTTTGTTGCTAATTCTCGAGTCCTTCGACTGCAGTCTGGCACACTCGCACGGGGACCCCACTCGGCTGACGGTGTCCATTGCGCTGGGACACTTGGATTTGCGTCTGATGCATTTCTTGTAGCACTTGTCCGGGTCCGGGCAGGGCGCCGGCCGCGGTCTGTGCTTGTGTGCGCTGCATGTCGGCGCCGATACGCACGGCTTCAAACTTTTAGAGGAATACACAGCTGTAACACACGTTATACAATTACAAAGGGAAATTATCTTGACTGAATATATCATCAATACTATAAATTAAAACTAATAACTATTTACATACCTATCAATTCGACTAATCCGATGGCGGTAAGTGCCTACACTATCTAACTAAAGAAACAAAAACGCGTTTAAAATAAAGGTAAGTAAAGTCGCACTTATAGTATAGTAAAACCAAAAGCATTAATCAGGAGATGTTTTATATTTTCATATGCACAATAAATAATACTTCCAAGCGTCTCTACAATTTCGAGTGATACGTAACGTAGGTAAGGAGGTAACATTAACATTGAGCATATATAATATTTTATCTTTGAAAATAATAGCTATTGCAGACACTTGATCCTGCCACGTTATTTATTTTGTTAGAAAAAAATATTCCTTGGCACATATCAAGGGAATGTTGTTTTAGCGTGAGTAGCTGGGCAGGTGCACATTTTTTAAAACTGAACTGACATTGCTCTTCGTCGTTTGCGAACTGTTTCGTGTATTATTTTTCAGCGTATCTAAACATCTTAGATTCGCTATATAATTACACAAAAAGATCGTTTCTTCAGTCTTCCTCTATGCCCTTTCCCGGCGCAGCATACTTTCTCTTTTCTGACTCTGCCTCTCTTCTTCATGTACCGCTCATAATACTTAGTGCCAGTTGTAGCATCTATTTCCCTGAGCCTCTCTTGTTTCCTCCTCTCGTGTAGATATCTCTCAACTCCTGCGATGCTTCTCGCGCTGCTTGTTTTCCGTGACAACCTGCCACAACTGCCGCATTTGGATTTAGATCGAGTTTCCATTATAGACACGGCGCTTGGACAAGGTTTCACTCTTCTGGCTCGGCTTCGTTTCAAACATCGCTCTGGATTGGGACAAGGCGGTCCTGCTGTACCGTGACATTTTGTATAGCTCTCCAAACAAGATGCCGTCGGCGTACACGCAGGATGTCTAACCATCTTTAGTATGGGACTGCAATGATAAAAAAAACAAAGTTGTATAGTATATAAATTGTATAAGTCACGCATTTAGATTCTACTGAAAGCAATTGCAAAACAAGAAGCCAACCTCGGAAAAGTAACTACCGACTTGTTTACTTTAAAAATAATTGGAATTTCTTACCCTGAATGGTGGTCAAATCACAATAAAACTTTACTAAAAGTACCAATGTAACGAACTATAAAATAGAACACCTGTCACAATTGAAAGAAATTTTCTGTTTTCCAATGTTGTATTTGCATAACATTAAAAAAAGGAACACTGCAAGTAAGTATGAGGAGCTGAATGTTGCGGTATGAACTTGGCGCGGGTATTACAATATTTCACACTTCTTTCTCTTCAGTCGGCCTCTGTGACCTTTACCAGCGCAACAAGAAGTGCTCGATCTTACAGCGCCCTTTTTCCTTGTATATTTTAAAAAGCTGTGACTCCCCGTGAGTCTGTCCTTTTTCCTCATTTTTGCCTCCTTAGATTTCTTCTTCAGGAACTTTTCGACGGCGGCGACATTTCTAGGATTTGATGCACTTTTGAATTTGCCGCAATTCGAGCATTTTGATTTAGATCTCGACGCCATGATGGAAACTGCGCTTCGGCAAGGTTTGATGCCCTTCGATATGGTCTTTCGGAGACATTTTTCCGGGTTCTGACAAGGTGGAGGTGTGGGATGACACCGTACAGGAGTGCAAGACGCCGACGGCGTGCACGGTATGTGACTCATTGTAGAGTGATATACTTTTTACTCTGAAAGTAAAAAACACATCGTTTACAAAAAGGCAATTGTACTGTACACATAAAAGAAGCCAGCGTAATGAAAATAAACTGCCACTCACCCTATATTAACCGAGTGAAGTACTGATGTTACATCTCAGACACTGGTGCCGTAAACGCGGGTTAAGAAAATCGCGAGTATTAATCAAACAGAGTAATATAAGTGCCTATGTAACTAAATACCTAGCTATAACATGTATGATAGGTACTCACTATACTTGCTCATGTTATATCAGTACTTCTGGTGGTATACCCAGATCTTCAGCCAGCTTCAAAATTTTACACTAAAGTTAAAAGAAAACATATTTTTACCCGTCAATTTATAGACATTTTTCAACCATTTACAATGGCGTTATGTAACGCTTTTATTTTGAGAATAGTCACTGTAAATGGTTTGTGCAGGAATTGAAATTTCTATAAATTTGGAGATTAAAGTTATCCTTGAAGCGAGGTGAAAAACTAAAGTAATTATTAAGTTATTCAAACAGTCCTTCCGTAAGTTTTATGCAATAGGATATCGATTATTATAGAAAAATCAAAGCTTTCGTTTAACACCTCGTTGCAAAGCACTCACAACTTTGTACAAAAGTTCAATGATGCCTGTCGTGATATTTTTTGAAATAAATTAATCCCTGGGAATAAACTTTAAAACGTCCAGAATTTAAACAAACAGGTTCATAGTTTAACACATTTTTGTAAGCTTTTATTGCAATTGAACTTTTGTATACGACCGATTTTGTCCGTAACCGTTATGATTATATAAAATGAGTGGCAGTCATTTATATACGAGGCTGGCTTCTTATAAAATCTACATTAGCAGGAGCAGGCTTCTTTGTACAAAGCTGTCAATATTCGTGTCTACTAAGAGTTACTCTATTAATTAAGTATACAGTATTATACAAACTTACCCATAATATTCTTTGAGGTAGAGATCAAAAAATGGAATGTATGTGCTTAATATTGATTCATTTTGGTATAATTTTGTGAAATTATATTTTTGTTGATTTTTTTTCTGTGACACACGGAATTTACATTTTGAACTTCTATTTTCAAGAATTGACGTCAATCATTAATCTTCTTTAGCGCAATGTTAGCATTCGTTTCATTATGGACAGTGTGTGCAAGAAGTTAAGTTTGAATTACAAAACATTTGGATCAAGTTTAGAAACCTAAGTATCTAAATAATCAAGTGGTCGAGCGAAGCGGCCATACGCAATGTCGACTACTCGAATAGACGCCTATTTATAATAATTTAAACCTGCACGTCTGTAGAAGAACGTGTGTAATTCACCAAACCGCACTGGGCCAGCGTGTTGGACTATGGCCCAAACCTCACTCGTATTGAGGGCCAATGTGCCCGGTAAAATGGCAATAGGCTGACCCCCTATTACATTGAGACCAAAATAAATCGGCGAAGTGTGAGTGCACTGTAGTGCGCCTCTGCCTACCTCTTCGGGGAAGATGATGTATTATTCTAAATATTTAATTACAAATCAAACTAAACGTGCAATTCCAATAGCAACCCACGAAACACATCGCAAATATTTTTCCTACCAGGATTAGTAATGAGTGAATTAGGTATGCTATCCTAAATTCAAACTCGAGTTGGGTCTTTGAATTCGTAGATCTATCTGAATGTACACCGCGTGCTTAATTCGTTACAAGTTACAATGACGCCACACAGAGAAAGTAACCACTACTTTCAATGCCACATAGGTATAATATAAGCAACATCTGAGTGATAGACACCCTCTGGTTGAATAAGGTGGTCACAATTGATCACATTGTCTTGGGGTTCATATCACATGAGTGACAACGAGGGAAATAACGAACTTCTTTATACTATCTGAAAATTCGTTACATTCGTATTGGGGATGGAGTAGCGAGACACCTATTAATATTGTGTGTTAAAGTTTAACAGTACTATGCGATTCAAATAAGAATAGGAATGTCAATAACCTCTATCTGTCAAATGTCAATTGAAAAGTATAGTTTGCAAAAAACTTATTTGCATATCATATCAATAATAATAGACTTACATCAAATTTAATTATAAAGGTTAAATTAGTAGTAAATGGTCTTAATATAATATTTAATTATTTAAAGTCATAATTAGTTTTTTAATACCATACCATCACCTTTTTTATTTTCATTTTTGGCCCAAAGGCCCAGAAGCCATGCCAAAATTATTAAAGAAAAGAAAATAAGGACGCCAGTCGCCATTTTGTCGTTGTTAGTGTGCATCGTCGTGCGACTGAGTGCATTTTTCACTCAACTTCAGCAAATAAATTTTATTTAAAAAATATCTTGTTTTGCTCACCTTACCTAACTGGTTAGAATTGACAGCTGTGACGTCACAATATGGCGCAAAGTCGACCCTATTCTTATTTGAATCGCATAGTGCAGTTTAAAAGTACAATGGACATATTCACTTTGTCACCACCTACCTAAGTAGTGACTTAGCAATGCTAAACTATCAGATATATCATACCTATTTTTATATTTGAATTGTTTAATTTCAACTGTTAATTAAATGACAAAAACTTTATTTGTAACAAGCTAAGCCTTTATTTAACATTTATATTTAAATACGTAATTTAATTTTGTACATAAAATAATAAATAAACATATGAAAATTGTAACCATATTGCTAAGGGTTTGTAGGGTAAAATATTTAGCAAAACATGGAAAGATATCACGATGTATTATTGCGGAATACATGAAAAGGTACAGTCAGCGTCATATTCAACTGAACATTAAATGATGTACCTTATATTGAGACTGACTATAATGATTATAATATATGACGAATGATACACACATGAATTATCACCTTAATACTTGTACACGAGTGACTCGTTTGTATTGATTACATACCACATAAGGGCTAACAAGCATTACGAAAAAACGCAGCGATGCTTTTAACTGTCTACTAACAGTGATGCAAATTGAACTTTATTCTGTGTGTTTAAGATTATTTTTTGTATGTGTAACAATAACGTGCAGTACAATAAAACGTCATGCGTGTATTTTCGTAATGCTATTTAGCCGTAATACTTTACTGGCTTATGTGTAGCCAATAAATAGTTGGTAGGTACTTAAGTTTTTTGTATGTTGCCTAAATACCCACATCTAAAATATACATTAATTTATTTAAAATTTTAAATACCAATAGTACCAAACCAACAGTTTAATCCCCAAATTAATAGACATTTTGATTCATGTACAATTATTTTTTCCAGTACAAAAGTGTTCTCCAATGCCATTGTAAATGGTATACAGGGTGTTGCAGAAGTCCGAAATAATACTTGGCCGTTTGCATGAGTATCGGGTATTCAACCGAATGGTATAAAAATTTGATCGAAATTCGATGATCATTTTTAAATGTTTTAATCGCTGCGAGTTTTAAAAACTGAAAGTATCTCTAGTCCTAAGCTAAATTTTCAAGTTCTGTTTTCTGAATATTAGTAGTCGCCTCTCGTTAACGTAGTTTTTACTGTTAAATAGGGTTATCGATGAGCTCTAATGCCACAAGCCGATAGCAGTTGTAAATAAGCAAAGATCTGTAATTCAGAAACTATGATAGTTAGGTATAATCTACCTTCACTATGTATCTACATACTAGCTACCGTATATGTACTGTAACACGACGCCAGATGCCAAGCCGAGCCAAGCCAAGTCAAGCCGAGCCACGCCAACGCCAAGCCAAAACCAAGCCATGACAGCCGCGTCAGACCGACAGCAATGCAACGTCAGAACTCGCCTATATAAAGCCTCGCTAGCATTTGGAGCGCCCTTCTGTTACGAGCACTCAGCGAAGCCAAAACTCTGTCAAAGTATGAATCGACAGTTATTCAAATAAAAAGTCTGATTAAGTGCGTTACGTCTTTTATATTACCCTTCTGTTTCAGTACCTAAAATATTATTTCGGACTCCTGATACACCCTGCATAAACATTCTATGAATTTAGGGGTTCATATTTTCACGAGATGATATATAATGTTATGTAGAGAATGTGTGGCGAAAAGTCTTTTAAATCTTCACTTTCTTATACGCGTGCCGCCGATTACTCCGTGTGGCCAGTTCAAATGCGGACAGTGCTTTAGTTTTTTTTCTTGGACAAAGACTCCTGATAAGTCGGCGGTTGATCCTGTAATTGAAATATACACTTTCATTATATTGTAACTAACATGTGAGCAATTTTTTTTTAATTTGTCCTGTAACTGTAAATTATCATACCATACAATACCTAATTCATATAATACATGAATTATACATTTATCAAGTCTAACATTGACCTACCCAATTACTACTTTACATCAATCATTTAAACTACAAAAAGGTATTTGTAATGATGATACTATTTTATTACTGTATTTACAGTCATAACGAGCATGTAATCAGTCAATTTTCATCAAGAAATCTATTAACCTTTTCTTGTATTGTTTTAAACTGAGATTTGTTAAAATAACCGGTAATTTTATACTTAGTGTGGGGGCTAATTACAGCATATCAATGTCTCTGTATCGCCCGTCTTATTCAAATTACGTGCTCGACTGTACTTATCTATCTACTCACGTTGTTGTATGGCGGTGGTACGTAAGCTGTCTGAGGCCTATTCGGGTCATAATAGGCGCTCTGCGCGGCCTCAGCGGCTTTCGCATCTGCAAATATTCATGAAGCTAATGGAAACAATACTCAATAATTATAATAACTACTGTACGTATGTGAATACTCTATTAATAGTGACTTTGATATGAAGTTATGAGTTTATTCTACAACTAAACTAAATGCAATCGTTACGTGAATAAAATACACCACTCACTGGGAGCCTCGGCCCAACATTCAGAAGTCTTATTAAACAATCAAATCGAGAAAATCACTGAGGAGCGAAATCAGAAACATTAAATTACACTAAGGTATATATTCTGTTGATATATATAAGGTATATATATCAACCGAATTAGAGCCATTTGGAAATGTTACAACATGATTTTTAAATTGAAATAGCGTAAGTCGTAAGGAATTTAGAATTTAGAGTGTCCCGTTCTCACCGCTGGAGGACATGCCGGGCGGGGCTCCGGGCGGGGCGGGCGGGGCGGAGGCGAAGCCGCCGGGGTAGCCGGGCGGCGGGCCCCCGGGGTAGCCCGCACCTGCGGGGCTGGCGGGGCCGGCCGGCGGCGCGCCCGAGTAGCCCGCGCCCGCCGGGTACACCGCGCCCGACACGCCGGGGTACGGCGGCGGGTTGTTCGACACGAACACCGAGTTTGGTGGCGGCTGGTCCGGGAATGTCTGATAATACAACATTTCACATTTTATTTTATCCCCTATGTTAGGTGTACTCGAAAAACTGTAGGGTTTTCCGTATAAACTGCTAAGCTGCGATCCGTGTAGCTCGTTTCCGCTACTAATTCTGATAGTGTTATATGAAAAAATCGAGTTGTAGTAAATAGTATCATCTGACAATACCAAACTCTTAAACATAATTTTAGCAGAAAATCGGAGTTTGATCGGTTTACAAAACCAACACGCTCTCTAGTAAGCAATATAATAAAATGAGAAAAATAGTGAAATTGATAGACTCACAGAGTAAGGTGGCACCCATCCGTAGTATCCTTGGGGCGGAGGCGCGTAGGCGGGCGGGGGCGCGGCGTACCACGGGCCCGTGGGCGGCGTGTACGGCGGCGGAGTCGCGCCAGCCGACATGTGCCGAGAGGCTGCAACATTGTTTTATTAAAACAATATGAACAAACAAACAGGCTCATCAGTCAAGGTATGAACGAGAGGGGAATACAGCACAGGTGTTGGTTTTTATTTCTTTTTTTTTCCGGGCCCTAATTCGGTCCGGCTCGCGCCTCTAATATGGGGGTCAGAATCCTTAAAATTAGCGTAAGCCCAATGTGTGTGCTTTGATTTCTTCCCAGTCTTAGCAGTAGTTTGTTGACTCGTCATTTGACAAAGGCAGAAGATGGGTGTAGCTCACTCAGCGACATTGAGGTCACTAAATTATTCAACCGAGTTAGGCTAAAGCCGTAATGGGGCATCAGGACGCGCAAATCCAATTCTTTGCCAGTAACAAAACAAACTGTATTATCTCATAAAAAAAGTTAATTCTTCAACGCGATGGTGTGGCTTTTATCACAGAAATTGAATCATTATGTATATTATTATAAAATTTGACGCCTCAGTGTGCCCAGGGCTTGAGTCGAGAAAAATAAACAGCTAGTTAACATAGCATAAGTTCAGTGACAAAAAGTTTAATTTCATGGAAATTTACTTTACATCGCCTTCGTTCGAATTATTTTAAATCACCTACTAATTAATACATATATAAACACTTATATCTGTTATAAGTAAAAGATGCGATAACATATCATGATACAGTCGCACCTTATCTTGCATAACCGTGTAAACATCTTAATGAGACTGCCTAATAATGCTTTTCACCTATAAATTAGTCTATCATAACATTAGATTGGAATCATTTTTTATGTTTATTAAAACAAAGTGATCCTATTCCTTTCTTTCTTTTTAAGTACGGGACCCTAAAAAATTACATTATCAAAACTCAAACCTGCATGTCAGGTACCCAAGATATTTTGATGCGCTTAAACCCTTGCACAAAGACGCCAGCTATCAACTTTTGCCAATACGAAATGAACTGAGTTAATTAATAGATGAAGCTCATTTTTCAACAGAACGTCATTGATGTAGCAAGAGAATGTTATCGTGTGATCGCGTCACTTTTGACATAGACATTCAATCCTTAAGTATATTTGCACAAGGTATATTTTCAATAAAAAAACAAGTCAGATAAGTCGCTTGCCCCTGTGGGTTCAGCTTTCTTGATAAATATACATACCAAGATGTGCAGCTTTAAGCATAGCCTGGCCATATTCAATGGCGCCTCCAGATTTGAACGTCAATTTGAACTTCACTTCCCCGATGAAGTTGCCGTTAGGCTGCGCGCGCACTTTGCCTTTGATGTAATTTGCAGAGAACATTGGCTGCTCAACTGTAACCTGTTGACCAATGAAAATACTGTTTTTTTTTTTGTGTTAATGGCCTCTTTCCATCGAGTCAGGATCAATGTGATTCGAAAATACTGGTTATACTTTAAAGCGAAAAACTATATTCTGTCTAATTATAATCTGTGGATTTGCCTTACTAAGGATTTATCCTTGTCCCAACATTTGTGTAAGTTTACCTTTTACCAAGAATAGGGACAGACCAATCGTCCCAATATTATTTATATGACAATTGACAATTTGATGATCCATACAAACTCATCTATCATGTCGTGTCTGTCATGTCAAAAAATTATTGGTCAAAAACATTAAATAATACTCAGGGTACAATGTTCCCCCTTTTAAATATATGAAAGAGATTCTTACTTTTTTCTCTCTAATGGCCTCTATCAAAAAGTATTCTTAATTATGGAAGAGGCACATTATGTATATGTTATTTTGTAGAATTAAGACTTCAATTGAACCTTTATTTACCGAGACAAGTATTTACATTTAGTCCGTTAGAACTCTCCATGCTGCTGAAAATGTATTAATTTCATAATAAAATATTGTCTGCTAAGTATACTCACATCACAGAGTGCTATGAACGGAAAGCTGAAGGATCGTAATGGTTCAGAATTTATCTTTGAATTGTAGATCATGCGATGTGTTGTGAGGTACATTCGGCCCTGCTTGACTCCCTTGAACTCCAGTGTGTCATTTCCAGAGAATTCAACAGTCACATTGTCCGAGAACAGTATTATACTGGAACAAAACATAAAGGACTTAATTAAATAGAGAAGAAACTAAAAAATAGGGTAAAACTATTCATAACTGGCCACTAGGTTATAGAGCACTGTCAACAAAGGCGGCAATAGTACAGCAATTGTTACAAAAAAATATGATGATGATGTATAATTACACATGCCCAGTACTTGGGGCATGTGTGGCAACACTAGACTAATGTCACAGCATTGTCTCTTTCTCGTACGTAACAAGATAGAGAGCGAGCGAGCGAATCCGTGACAGAGATCTAGTCTTGACATGCATGCTAACTCCACTGATTGATGGAAGGGAAATTGGTGACTAAAGCTATTCAAAGTATTTCTTTGCAATGTGTACTACTGCCTAGCTGGGGCGTATTAGGGAAAAGACTATGTCAACCCCAGAATTGGGCTCAGGATGTTGGGTCCCTTTAGATTGTATAAAGAAAAAAAAAATGGTTTTCTAGTCTGCCCCCTGAAAAACTGACCCATTGATACACCCCAACTGCAAAAGCATGTTGATTGTACTTAAAACATGTAAAAAAAAGGTGTGTCATCCATAATAACTGATGGTTACTACCTTGTTATTGGCATTACTCATAAGTTTTATATGATATTTAAGTACATATACCAAGTGGCCAGTTACACTGCATTTTACCCTACACAATTTTGTGTTTATTTTCACACTAATCTGTCCAGTAGAGATAAAGATAATTAACAGCAAGGTTTCATAAGTTTTATGACAAACAATTTTACTAATTGAAAAAAAAAGTGTTGCATTGAGAACCTCTTCCTTACTTCGAATTTGGTTATATATAAAAAGTATCAAGCCAGTCAACTCAACAACAGCGATATAATTATTTTCAGCCTTATGACATTTGTAGGTAACAGGTAAGTACTTCATCAATCATGTTAATTTGGCTACATAACAGTTTCCCTGTACTTGATCGTCTAGATTGAGCCATAATTAATTTTATTGCATATTGATTAGGACCATAATTATTACTAAACATACTAACTTAATGGTAATGTGTTCCTATAAATACTTACAATAAAAAAAATCGATTTCAAGATCAAAATAGTTACATAAATGTATACAATAAAAATCACACACAAAATGTCATTACTAAGAGTGTTGTTACAGTCTTAATTTTTTCCGTCCAGCTCCCTTTCGCAACGCGCGATAAGGAAATACGTTCCAATATACAGGTCAAATTGACTATCTCCTCCTGTTATTGAAGTTGGTTAACAATATATCAAATTGTCTATGATAATTAAAACAATTTTAACACAATAAACATAATTGCAGCATTAATCATTTGGTGTATCTGACTGAAGGACTCGCATCCATGGTCATGAATAAAGATTTAAAAAAAAAAAAAACATTTGGGATATTCTTGATAATCTTCCTTTGTCTTTATTAGGAGAATCAATAATTTAATAATTTTTTAATGATGCACTAATTGGGAGTACCAATACCAAATATTAAGGTAAACCATGATAGATCCGACAATAATTTTAACAACAACAATGTGCACGCTATTTTATATTTGTAACCTACCCGTGTTTTGTGCAAATAAAAATATTGTATTGTATTAGTATTATGTTAGGTACATATTTCTATACCTACTTCTAATTATCTATATGAGCTCAATATCACAATGCTTAAGTAGAATCTTATAATTTAGAATGTAACATTTTAGATACAATCGCGCGAAATGCTGGTCATTAGAAAAGTGGATTCGTTTTTCATTCTGCAAATCCATCATCTAATATGCAAGTTTACTATTATAAACTAAGGAAATAGGTAATAAGTACTCATAAAATGTATCTTGACAGAGTTAAATAAATTCATAGAAGTGTCCATAGTGTTAGGGCGATGTAAACTTAGTGGTGTAACAAAATCATCTTAAAGCATCTCTACGACTCAAAACCGATAGGAATAGGTGCCAGAAGAAAATCAATATGAATGCTCATCCTTCTACATAGAGAACATTCCACAGATTAGGTATCGTATCAGACGTAATTTTTCTACAGTATTCTACGAGGTGACTCACCATTCTCCTGCATGTATTAACACCCCGTGATCGGCGTGAGCCGTATTTAACGACATTTTGATCCACTAGCGCTGTTTATATAAAATATAAGCAATATTGATCAAAGCTACAAATGGCTGAAGTATTTAAAATTGTAAATTTATTCTATTAAAACGTAAGATACACAACTCATCTGCCGACACACAAACAAACCATGAACTAACTAGTGATGTACCTACGTTAATCAATGCATGTCAAGTTTTAATTGATCACATCTATCGATGTATTTCATTAATAATTAATTTTGAATATATATTTTTTCGTACTAAATTTAAAAATAAATAATACATATTATCGTTATCACGTTATCAGATACACTACAGTCTCCACCTGAATACGAGGGAGATACGGGTCATAGTCCACCATAATAACTACTATGCGATCCAAATAAGAATAGGAATGTCAATAAGCTCTATCTTATACAATAAGTTTTTTGCAAACCATACTTTTCATGTGACATTTGACAGATAGAGCTTATTGACATTCCTATTCTTATTCGGATTGCATTCACATCTTGCTATAGACGTGCAGCTTTTAGGTTGTAAAACGCTGATCACAAAATTATTATTCAAAAAACATGCTTAGATTAGAGCATTGTACTTTTTCGGACAGTTAATAGGCTAAAATGTAAAAAAGGAGAAATATTTTATACATAGTAATAAAAGGTTGTAGATACTTGAGTATAGTTTAATGTCACATATAGTACCTATTTATATTTCAAAAGGAGATAAATGAAACCGGTTTATCATGAGTTCAAATATGAATCGATTTATAATAAACGATAATCGAAGTCGAACAACACTAAAACCTAACAAGAAGTGAAATTACCCAACTGCCAAGGATTCTTTACCCGACTTTGGCATATGCATTGACAGCATTATGACTGTCATTGGCAACACCCGGTGACAGTCAGAAAAGTGCTGCCCACTTGGGTAATTTTACTTGATTTCGGGTAATTTAGGCTTAAAACTGGTAATTGGCGCGTAAATAACTATAACTGTCCACTTTATGATCATGTTATTACAAGAAAATCCTCCATGTTAGAATAATGTCCTATGGCTCACCCTGAAAATATTGAATATAACATAAAGAGTTATTAAAATTGGAGCTCAAAAAATTTACGTTGTTTGGCAGTAAATGCAAGGTTGTTGTACATAATTTTATTTATTATTACTACAGCCCTTTTAACGTCCCACTGCTGGGCACGGGCCTCCCATCAATGCGAGGGGGATTCGGGCCATAGTCCACCGAGCTGGCCCAGTGCGGGTTGGCAGACTTCACACACCTATTGAAAACCCCCCACGGCGTCCCCGAGCTCCCCGGTTCAGTCTGGGGACCATCTCTCTGTTCGACCAAAGCATCCCTTGGGCAAACCGCGTCAAATATCTAGGTGTCACTCTCGACAAGTCCCTTACTTTCGGTCCCCACATTAGAACGGTGAGCAACCGAGCAGCTTTTGTGCTCGGTCGCCTTCACTATTTGATCTGCAAGCGGAGAGAAATGTCCCTTAGAAATAAGGTGACACTTTACAAAACATGCATCCTCCCCATTATGTCATATGCCAGTGTGGTTTTCGCTCACGCGGCGAAGACACACATCAACCGCCTGCAAGTAGTGCAGTCCCGGTTTCTCCGTAGGGCCGTAGGTGCCCCGTGGTACATACGGAACGTAGATCTTCATTCCGACCTTGGCCTCTTCTCAATTCGTAAACACTTAAAAATAGCGTCCGAACGCTATTTTAAAAAAGCCGCGTCGCATTTAAATCCTCTAATTGTCGCCGCCGGCAATTACGAGCCAGACCCCGCACACACATCATCAACTCGTCGCCGCCGTCCGCGGCACGTGTTGATTGATCCTCCCGACACGATCACCGCCCTCCTCGACCCGGGCGTTGAGAGGGCCACCAACACACCTACGCCAGCCCCAAACAGACACCGATCTCGCCGGCGAGGTCGAGGAACACCCTCTTCCGCTCGTAGGTGCATCTTTGCACCTAGGAGCGCAGGCACTACCTCTCCCCTCACGGTAACTGCCCAAGCCGAGGTCGTGCCCTCTGTGGCGCCCTTGAGCTAGTTGCCACCCCTTTCCGCCCTTAAGGCCTTGGTTGGAGTGCACTCTGCGCTCGCCACTCCTCCGGTAAAGCTGTAAAGGCCACCTCACGGCCAACAGTGTAAGTTCTTCAAAAAAAAAAAAAAACCTATTGAAAACTAGTAAAGTTCCCTCAGACGTGCAGGTTTCCTCACGATGTTTTCCTTCACCGTTTCATAGCAAGTGATAATCTTGGATGAAAATGATATTCGCACATAAATCCCTGAGGTGCGAGCCGGGGTTTCAACATGCACACTTTGATTGCAAGACGTGTGTTCGACCACTCGGCTACCACTGCTACCAAAATACATCGGTGAACGAAGTGTGGACGCACTGCAGTGCACTATGGATAGTTACTATACTCTTTACAGTGCACCTCTGCCTACCCTTTCAGGGAATATAGGCGTGATGATGTGTTTATTTATTTTTTTATTATATATAATAATTAATTTAAAATATTTACATTTAATTGTCTGTAGAGTGGTAGATATTATGTGATTACCTTAAAAAAGGGTGTTTTCCGATTAATGCGACTCGGGTATTTTCTTAACCTATTTCGGACTTTTTCTTGCTTGATTGTCGGCAACACTGATAAAAAAACCCAAAACAACATAAAGTACCCATATAGTATTTATCTGTCTGTGGTATTTATAGTGTGTAGTGATCTGTCTGTGGTGATCTGTGAACAACTTTGTGGAGAAAGAGAACACTTTGGAATAAACGCCGATTGTTCAATCAATCTCTAATCTCCATCGTGTCTCCTCCACTACGTCGACATTGGCAGAATCACATTGGGCCTGACTCAATGGAAAGAGGCCATTAACATTTAACACAAAAAAAAAAAACTTTGTGGAGACAATTTTCTGTAAATAAAGTTTTTACAAATAAACAATTTTTAGACAAATGTTGATGTAAACTTGTTATGAAAATAAATCATGGATGTTAGGGCAACGGTTACAGATGAAATGAATAACATAAAGGCGATTAATGTGGACACAGTCCACAAAATATGTTCCGGCCAAGTCAGTAAATTCCTACTTTACAAAGATATTTTTCATATAATATCGTAAATAGACTATGACAAAATTATATCATGTTTTAGGTTGTCGTCAGCTTAGCAGTTGCTGTAAAAGAATTGCTTGAGAATTCATTAGATGCCGGCGCAACAAACATTGATATTAGATTTAAAAATTATGGTATAGACATAATAGAAGTTACGGACAATGGCACGGGTGTTACAGAAGACAATTTTGCTGCCTTAAGTATGAAGGTTTTACCTTTAAACAGTATTTTAATAAGTCTATGATTTTTTTTTATTCTGCCTAAGGCACTGGAGTACCTACACATATTATTCTGTGTCTACACTAAAGTCCAGAACTTTAAAGTATTGAATTGTATCTCGGGCTCATTATATAGTTATGATGGTTGGATGGACTCTTCCATCACAATTAAGAACCCTACTAATATTATAAATGTGAATGTTTGTGAGCATAGATGGATTTTTGTATATCTTTCACTCAAAAACTACCGGATTTTGATAAAACCTTACAGAATTTTTGTATATGCATCAGAATAACATTATAATTTATAACAATATTTAATACTCGAAGTCTAGAAGTCCAAGTCTAGTAAAAGCTCTAGTGAAGTATGAAGTCAAGGGTTTGGATGCAACATATTTTTTGATGTGCAATCTGTTACATATTTTAGAAGTTCTGTTTGTTGCTACATATAGGGTTGCCTCACATCCATATTTTTTTTGTTCCTCAACAGCTTTAAAGTATCACACTTCCAAATTAAGTGAATATTCCGATTTACTTGGAGTGTCAAGTTTTGGATTCCGAGGGGAGGCATTGAGCTCTCTTTGTGCATTAGCTGATCTCACTGTCACCACAAGACATAAGACTTCACAATATGGTAAGAATATACAAAACCCTTACACTATTAAATGTTAAAATCAAATTGATTAATGAGTATATGTTTTAGCAACCAAAATTCAGTATGACAACAAAGGAAACATAACTCAAAGGACGCCATGTTCAAGACAAATTGGCACAACTGTTAGTTTAACAAACCTGTTCACCTCATTACCAGTTAGGCAGAAGGAATTCCATAAAAATGTTAAAAGAGAGTTCAATAAGATGACCCAGTTACTGTATGCATACTGCTTGGTTTCTGCGGGGGTGAAGTAAGTAACTGACCCTTGACCACAACTTCTTGAGCAGTATTGTTTTAATATTACTACTTATTGAGTTTTGTAGTACATGCCTTATGTAATATTGAAATAAAACTACTATAAGAGCAAGTGGTAGCGATCCTGAACTATAAACCAAACGCACACGGGCGTCTGGTTGCGCGCAGTAAAGATTTTGCCAAGATTAAAACAACTTAATACTCATAAAAAAATTAATCACAACTCGTTCTTCAATCATTGTCAAATTTTGCAACACAGGAATTCAATCTTTATGTATATTAGCACAGTTTGTTTTGGTATTGGCAAAAATTTTGCTTGGCACCCCACTGTGCCTTGTCTTTAGATTTGTAATTTGAGTCTTGTTTCAGAATAACTTGCAGCAACCAAACAACATCCAACAACAAGACCACGGTTGTCGCGACTCAAGGATCTATTTCATACAGAGACAACATAGCATGTGTATTTGGCCTAAAACAATTACAAACACTACTAGAGATCAAACCACAGTATGTAACAAATATTAAAGATAACATATTCAAAGGACTGTCTGGTGAAGTTGTAGAAACAAATGACAGTGTACAAATTGATGATGTTGAGATAGATCTGTCTGAAGATTCAAATGATACTGATAGTGGGAATAATAAAGAATCTCTTTCACAAAAATCCCAGGGTTACAAAAATAATGTAAACCCTGTTGATCTTACAGGATTCGTATCGTCCTGTGAACATGGCAGTGGTCGTTCGAGCACAGATCGCCAATTCTACTATGTTAATTCCAGACCGTGTGAACCTACCAAGATAATAAAACTAATAAACGAAATATACAGACAATACAACTCAAACCAATATCCATTTGTATTCCTTAATGTTAAAATGGAACGAACGACGGTAGACATAAATTTGACTCCTGATAAACGAAAGGTATTTCTCACGAAAGAGAAAATCATCTTGGATGTGCTTAAAAGTTCGTTATTAAAATTATTCGAAAACATACCCAGAACATTCAAAGTAGAGTTATCACAAAAATTGTATGACAAAGAAGCTGATGATGTGAAAGTAGCTATTGATAAACCTAGAATTTTTAATTCCTTTTTATCTAAATTTCAAAACAAATCTAATGATATCACAGACTCTAACCCCACAATGGATAAAGAAATTAAAAAGAGTGAGTTAAAACATAAATCTTCATCTATTTTGGATTTTATTTCTGCTAAGAAAATTAAAGTGGAATTGGAAGATAATAGACACAATGAACAAGAACATTGTCACATTAAAAGTGATGAAGGAAGTATATCCATAAATACTTCTAAATCCGAAGATGAAGAAATCTTTATAGAATCCAGTGAGGAAACCAGCGAAGAAATAAATGTACCAAAGAATGATTCAGATATCAAAGTAAATAAATCTCCAATAGGCAATAAAGATAATATGATGTATTTAGAATTTACTGACAAATTACCAGATACTCAAATACGAGACTTATCAGAGGTTGTAATTGAGAAATCACACACTATAAAATGCAAAACTAAATCTTTAAAAACAAAAGCTTATGCGTCTATTGAACTTGATGAGAACACATGTAAGAAAGCAAAGATAGTAACAGATAAAGAAGATTTAGGCAAGAATAATAGGAAGTCTGTTATCCTAAAGATATCTTTAGATCATGTTAAAGAATTATCAAAAAGTTACATTAATGGCAAACAACAGTCAGCACCAACAAGGATAAAATTTAAAAGTGAAATCAACCCAGTATTCAATAAGAAATGTGAAGAAGAGTTAAGTAAGGAAATATCCAAAGATTCTTTTAAAAACATGGAAGTTATTGGGCAGTTTAATTTAGGTTTCATAATTACAAAATTGGAGGATGATCTTTTTATCATAGACCAACATGCTACAGACGAAATTTATAATTTTGAAACACTTCAGAAGACTACAGAATTGACGAGTCAAAAATTAGTTATGTGGGTATCTGAATTTTAAATAAATAATAGAATAATCGGCTATGGTATGGTATCTGCAAACTACGGAATTTTAATTTATAATACTAATCAATCGGTTTACTTTCAGTCCACAACAATTAGAATTAACAGGAGTTAATGAACAAATATTAGTGGACAATTTGGATGTATTCAAAAAAAATGGATTCACATTTGACATAAACGGGGATGCAATGCCCACGAAAAGGGTGAAATTACTAACATTACCCATGTCGAAAAATTGGATTTTTGGAAAAGATGATATAGAAGAACTGTTATTTATGTTGAGGGTTAGTTATTGCCGACTTGTCGTTAACATTGCCATCCTTCTTACGTCCGTAATGTATGAGCAAGACGACAATAGCTTTATTGCTAGCCTGTGAAATATGTATAGTTAGGCTGTATGTTTAATTAAAATTTTGCAAATATAATTAAGTGCAATGTTGCTTTTAGGAATCACCTTCAGAATATTGTCGGCCGAGTCGAGTGCGAGCGATGTTCGCGTCGAGAGCATGTCGCAAATCGGTAATGATCGGAATGGCTCTTGGCAAACCCGATATGAGGAAGTTGGTTGACCACATGTCTGAAATTGATAATCCTTGGGTGAGTAATAACATTAAAAAATACGTTCTATACTGTTACTTTTGACGAATGAGCGCTATGCAGATTTGCTAAGTCGATTTTTTTTTCAGAATTGTCCACATGGTCGACCTACTATTCGACATCTAATCAATTTGGCTATGGTTCAAACGAAGGCCAGAAGTGAAACCTAATTTGTATACCTTTTTTCATTTATAGATCTAAGAAATCATGTTACCATTTTCTGTTTTTAAATAAAAAAAACATTATAAATTATTTAACTTTATTCTACACACTAATTGTCTTAAATATGTTGAAGCCTGTATGTGCCGTGGTCACCATCACACCCGGGATCTGTTTATGCCAATGCAGTTCCTTTATATCACTCTGCCCTTGGTGAATGAACAATAGTTGAGGTGGAAGATTCTAAAACAATATAACTAGATTAGATCGGAATAAATTATAAAAACGTAAAATTGTTACCACAAATTTCAAGGCATCAAATCAAATCATTTACAATAGCATTTAAAAGTGTTCTTCAATGTAACTGTAAATCAATTATAACTTTCTATGAATTTAGGGGTTGGTTCGTAAATTTTCAGGAATCATGAAAAAAAAAATATTTCACAGACAAAAGACTGCTATCTCATGAAATCGCTTAAGCTAAGAAATCGGTAGTCTTCAAATAAGGCAGACGAAGAAAAAGATCTTTCTTTATCCGCGGGGTGGAGAGATAGTATTAACTATGTATCAAATCGTACAAAGGCCTTACCTTCAAGTCCTCATCAACAACCTCTTCGTCATCTCGTTCAACCGCCAAGTCCCATAGCGCTACTTGGTGGTCCTCGCCAGCCGACGCCAACACACTCGGCTCGCTCCATAGCCATTCTACTGAAGTCACTGGCGCAGTGTGGTGCTTAAACGTGCCGACCGGCGTGCTGTTTGTAAATTGCCTTAAATCCCAAATATGTAGAAAGCCGTCATCACCACCTAAAAGACAGATGTGTTGCAATAAATCACAGAACTCAAGTATACACCATCAATTAGGGGCCTATTATTAAGGCAATAGTCTCGTATTATAAAGCGACCAATATACCGTAGTCGAAACATAAGTATAGTTCTGCCTACCCCTCTGGATAGTTCAAGTGTGTTACTATTAAAATAATGTATTAGACTGTAACATCGTGAGGCAACCTGCATGTCTATAAAAAGGTGTAGGAAGTACACTAATCTCTAGGCCAGTGTGGTGGACTATTGCCCAAATCTGCTTCGCATTGAGAGGGAGTGTGCCCAGTATAATGGCAATAGGCTCGCCACATATTACATTTGTAGCAAAATACATCGGTGAAGTGTGGGTGTACTCTCTGCCTACTCTTAACAGGAATACAGGCGTGATGATGTTATAGACTTTATTGAAGTAATTGCAATATTTACCGCTGGCAATAAAAGGTTCTTTATTGTTCCACGACAACACATTTATGTCGCTCTGGTGAGCATTTTCTGCAGTGAGCATGCACGCCTTGTGTGGAGCGGCTCGCGTGTCCCATATCCTGATAGTTTTGTCTACTGAACAACTTGCTAATACATTTCTGTAACAGACATGTAATAGTGATTCATTAAAAAGTTTCTTATATGTCAATTAAGGTTACATTGAGTTTATGGACTGATTATGGAGCATCTGTAAGAGTCATTAATAGCTTGTATAACAGCAACATAATTATAATATTTTTTCAACCAATGCAGTGAACTTTTTGAAAAAAAATATTCCTCAAACTTAAAAACATTTGTATTTCTCTACAAACAACCTTCAATGACATTTTCAGTACAAAAAAGTTTTACAATTCCACTATAAATAGATCATAACATAACTGAGGGTAGGAGTCCTATAATTTTATATGAAACTTTTCTAGCAGATTTTGAAAATATACTAGTCCTGTATACTATTAAACAGACCTTTCATTAGGTGACCACTGAATGTCTTCGACAGAACTTGTGTGACCAACAAGGGGTCTCTGGTCCACATCCCAGGTGCCAGCTTGGTTGGGCTTCCATATGTGAATATCCCTCCTACAATCACCTGTTGCTAACACCTGGAAATTTTAAACTTTAAGTTAGAAATTAGAAAATTAACCTGTGGAATTATACATTCTAATCTGTCAAAACATTTTGCACCTTATTTGAAAGTAATAATAATGACCACAGGCTCACCTCCCGTTAAATGTAACCTAATTCAACAACAAAATGTTGTTTTGCCTGCTGCAGTGGATTAGCCAAAATATCCCTTCTACAAGCAATTGTCCTACATTGTTATGATGTAGGGATAAGAATAACATCTCCTTAATATACCTATATAATTCTTCTGTGTTACAAACACACTTAACTCCTTCCAAACAGATGGACCGATTTGGATTAGTTTAATATAGAATAGCAGATAATATGATTTATGTCATTCCTATATATTTTAGTGTAACATATTGAATTTGTTTGAATTCTAAAGGTTTGTAATGGCTGGAGAGGCTGCAGATGGTATTATTTAGTTAATTTAATGCTTTTATAAGGGGTGTAGGGGGTCTTACTGATATCTAAAAGACCCAAGCCTACATCACCTGCTTGACTATGACCCAAACCCCCCTCAAACATGATACAAGAGACCTCCCGCCTTTTCCAAGCAGTGAGACATTATATAGGCTTTTTAAAAAAAGTTTTATTAAGAATTACTATACTTACACCAGGCTCAGTAGGACACCAGTCAATCCCAAATCCCTCTTGCTGATGCCCATTGAAAGAGAACAGTGGCTTTACTGGATTTGTCACGGAATCTAAGTTGTAGCGTTCAAGCAGTGCTGGGTCATCTACTGCTTGCAGTTGTTGTGTTATATTCCAGACATCCACCCTGCCTAGTTCAGACCAACTCGCTGCTAGTACGGAATTTTTGAAGTTTGTTGCCTGTTAACAAGAACATTGAAATTTGATTAAGACATGATCAACATGATATTATGAACTATCTCTTATTTCAGAGATCCAGCCCAACCTTGGGCAAATGGATATTTGCTTGTTCTTTTTTCTGAATGCACCCATATATGTAAAGATTAAATTTCTGTGGTAAAAATGACATGACCACATGACTAAATTTGCTTGCATCAACAATTTTATATTTCATTTAAAATGTGCTTCTATTAATGCAGTTTATTTTGGTGTTGGCTAATCTAATAGGCATGCTAGAAGTGCAAAGCTGTAAAATAATAATCAATGCAAGGACACAAATGTTAAATCTTTGTATTAGATCGCTGCTGGAACAATACTTACCCTAATTCTATTAACACAGCCCTGATGCTTGATGAAGGAGAATGTCATCTCAGGTTTCTTCTCCTCATCCTCCTCCTCGTCGTCATCATCCTCATCCTCATCTGACTCATCATCATCCCCAGCCTTTGCAGTTGGATGTAAGTTTGTCATCTTTATAACCAGAACACTAAAAACAATATTTATATTTATTAAGACTTTGGTGTGTACTATAGTAAAGTCTTTTTTTTTTATTTCAAATATTTCATCATAAATTTCATTCATCTTAAATAAATATATTGTAATGAAATATTGTAATATACTGTAATTAATGCAGGGGTTGGCAAGCTTTTGAGTCAAAAATAACAATTTTCGAAATTTCAAAGTTTTTAGGTAAAAAAAAAACAACACAATAGAAATGATGCTTAACCCTTGTTAATCAATTCAGAATGATTTTTAAATGTTTTTTTTATTTTATAATATACATAATATTTGCATGTGGAACTAAAGAGCCCCAGTTTTACATCCAAAGAGCCGCACGTGGCTCACAAGCCTGAGTTGCCGACCCCTGGGCTAATGCATTATTTAAATTGACCATCACTAGATGATGGCAAGGCTTGCTCCTCATTACATTGACACCAAAAATACATCAGTGAACTGCAGTAAACCCCTTAAGATAATAAAGGAACTGTTTTTTTTTTAGTTTAAAAATAATATTGGGCAAGTGAAAATATGTACATTCTGATGGTATAGGTATCTTAAAACTACAGCTAACTAGTTGACATACTTATTGAGATGTGCGCTCGAAGCTTGAGTGCCGGCGACCACGTATGCCGTCATCGGGAACTCGCTTCGGTCATTGCCGAGATTATCCGCAATCACGTCGAAGCTGAGGCACGGAGCACCAGTCTGCGCTTGGTGCAGCATCACGTACGCCGATTGGTCGCACACCAAATGCTCATCTTCCTTCAAAGGCTGATCTGGCAGGTAAGTCTTCGGCCGATCGTCCTCTTCTTGCTCTTCTTCGCCTTCCTCCATATCATCGTCTTCACTTTCCGAGGAAGTACCTTCCATTTGCTCTTCCATTTCGTTAGACATAGTGGTATATACTTCGTTTGTTACTTAATATTTATTAAATTTGAACCGAAAACGCGTATTTTATAAACAGGAAAGCGTGGCTTTTAGGTTATGTACGGGTTGACAGCACGGTCGGTTCTGCAGTCTGACATATGTGTGACACTGACACATATTGTTTATGACATTATAATGCGTGTCTATAGAGTCAGCTTTTCGTACAGTGTGACTACAAAAATATTTAAGCCCTTTTTTATTGTTAAATACTATAAAATATTTTAAGCATAGAAAAGGAAAGTGAAAGCATTTTGTAGTAGTTCTTCATTTCTGCCCCTCACATAAAATATCATTTTTGGCACAAAGAAAGTTTGAAGGTTATGTTTTGTTTGGTTAGGTTTGTGATAGGGATGTGACATTCTACTTAAAAAATCGATTATTAATTAATCGATTATTTTTTTTGGATTAAAAATCGATTTATAAATAATCGATTTTTCTTAAAAAAATAATCGATTTTTTCAAAATAATCGATTTTTTTTTCAATTTTTCCAATTAATTCCAAAATAAACACCCAAATAATGTAATCACTGTTTTATTAATAAAAAAAACAACAGAAATATTCTTATTGTAAACAACAATACAAATTAAAGGTTTTAAATAGTCAAAACAAATTAAAGTTTTAGAATTATAATCATCAACATAACCCCGAAACAATGTCGGGCAAAATTCTGATATCCGTGGACATAAGTAGGTTAATTGTTACAATAAAAATGTAATTGCAATTTTTTTCATTGAAAAAGTACAATACAATTCGTTGATTATCGCCATCTATACTCTATATCCATTTGTTATAACATTAGAAATAAGAGGCTCGTAGAAGCAGGAGTCAAAACAATTTTAATTCAAATTGAATAGATCTAACACGGTACTAAATACTTAAAAGTATTTTTTTACGCATAATTTATAATAACATCTTCATAACCCACTATAAACATACAACGAATCAATGAATGAAACGACCGATCACATGATTATTTTAAATTTAATTAGGTTTTACGTCAATTTGATAGTCAACATAAACCGGCAAAATAAAAAAAATACTGTTGTCACAACGTATGAAGGGATTAGGTGACATTTTAAATTTGGTAGAATTATAGTGAAACGAAAAATGTTCCCGGTATGTTCACCCCGGCGTCTTTTAGTTTTTTTACATCGACACTATTATTTGGAATGAAATAGTATATTTAAATGAAAGCCACTTAATTTAATAGGATAAATAGTGAAAATGATTACAGTTACAGTGGACATCTGGTATATAAATACATTATAATAAATTTGGCGTCAATTATAACTGTAATAATGTTAATTGTACTTTGGTTACAAAGTGTACATTAAAAATAACCTTGTTTTACTTCTTTCTAATGCTTTAGCAAATGGAGTATAGTATCTAGTGAATGTTTAATAGCGTAACAAAATTGTTTGAAAAACACAAAAGGGATGCCATCGTAGTACTGACGCACAGGTGGCGTTAATTTACCTAATAGTAATTCGACCTAATATTAATTCGCGCTCCGGTCAGACTTAAATGTCGGGGTTCGGCAGATAAAAAAATCAAATTAAAAAAATCGATTAATAAAAATCGATTATTAATCGATTATTTGCAAAATAAAAATCGGTTACAAAAATCGATTTTTATTAAAAAGAAAATCGATTAAAAATCGATTATTTTAAAAATCGATTATTTTTTCACATCCCTAGTTTGTGATTACTATAATTCGATATATTAAGATTTGTTTGTTATTTACTTACTATTACATTCTAGTATAATCTGCCTAGTTCTTTCTCTCCACAATGGCTTTCCGGTGCATAAAACTGCTAAGAATAATACGAAATACTAGTATCTCTCGTTATAACTCAATTACAACATCAGTTGTATTACCTGAAGAAATAAAACATCGAAAACTGGAAGAGTACAGAACGGAAGATGATTTGGTATATTTTGAAGATCCAGATACTTTCGGTACTTTGTCGAGGGTCATCACCACACAGGCTGACAAGTTAGAAGATGAAGATGACATAAAAGAACAAGAGTTTACCCAAAATATACCTTTGCCATCGCAGAAGCTGACCACCAAACAGTACGCTGACATAATTAAGCAATATCTAAAATATAAGCGGCTAAAGGAAGCGATTGACGTATTGGAGGTAAGAATGTTGAAAGAAGACAGAGTGAAACCTGAGAACTACATTTATAACATTCTCATAGGTGCGTGTGCTGATGTGGGATACACAAAGAAGGCATTTAAATTATACAATGACATGAGAAAACGTGGATTAGCACCAACTGGGGACACATATACTTGTCTCTTTGAGGCCTGTGTAAACAGTCCTTGGTCTTCAAATGGTTTAAAGAGTGCCCAGCACTTAAGAGAGCTGATGATTGAAAAGGGCATAGAGCCAAACATTACAAACTACAATGCGATGATAAAAGCATTCGGCCGCTGTGGAGACTTACCCACAGCATTTAAAATTGTAGATGAAATGATAACAAAGAAAATAAAAATAAGAGTACACACATTAAACCACCTTTTACATGCTTGTATTTCAGACAAAGAGAACGGTTTGAGACATGCACTTGTTGTATGGAGAAAAATGTTTCAACTACGGGAGAAACCCAATATTTTCTCCTTTAATCTGATTCTGAAATGTGTTAAAGACTGCAATTTAGGCAGTAAGCAGGATATTGAAGAATTATTAGGATTTATACAACAGCAAATTGCATTGAACATCAAAAATAGTCCACCTATGACATTCATAGACCCAAAAAATAAATCTCAAACAGAACAACATGAACAGCTATTAATTAGCCCACCTGATTCTATAGTTACTAATCAGACACAGATGGAGAAAATAGACAATAAATCCACAAGCCAGAGTGACATAACTGTAATAAAAAATAATGTTACCATAGAATTTCTCAATAAACCAGATAAAGGGAAGATAAAAGAAAGATTGGTACCAAATCTGTTATCAAAAGTTGTAAACATGCAGCAAGTAACTTCTCTACAGGAGATACATACGGCACAAGAAAAGTTTGCAGTGGTTGGTGGTCAAGAAGATTTTCTGAAAGAAATGGGAACTTATTCAGTGAAACCAGACATAAAGACTTTCACGCAAATGCTACCTCTGATTGAGGAAACAACAGAAGCTGAAGAAAAACTACTGGAAGCTATGAAATCGTCAGGAGTACATGCAGATATAGATTTCTACAATATGCTTATAAAGAAAAGATGTTTGAGATCAGATTATGATGCTGCATTTGTAAGAATACACTTAGAAATATTTATATGAATTAATTAAATTCACCCGTTTTATAATTGTTTTTCTAATTTCAGGATGTGAAAAAAATTATCAAGAGGGAAAGTGAGTTTCGTAAGAAACGGTTTAAGTTTTCCAGCAAGTTGAAATTAAATGAAAATGTAATGACATATGGGGTGTTAGCCATGGCCTGTAAAACCAAAGAGAATGCTGAAAAACTTCTCAACGAGATGAAGGAAAAGAAACTAAAGTATGATTTCAGAATTTATTACTGTCCTTAGTGCAATCGATTTTGTTGCATTAAAAAGGTGGATCTTGCATGAGAATGTTGGCAGTACAAATTGTGTAGCATATAATAGTTTGGTGTTAACTAATCAATACCTTTACCTTCTGTGCAAAGTTGTAAATAATCTCAATTCTTTTTCAGGGTCAATATCGAAACGCTAGGATCGTTACTCAGGCAAGGTACAGTGAATAATCAATTTGGATATGTGTTGTATATCATGAATGTTGTAAAGGATGAAAATGTACAAATTAACACAATTTTCCTCAAGCATTTGGAAACATTCAATGGCAAATGTCAGAGTATTATTAGGCAGATGGTAAGCACAATAGTATATCCATACCAAATTAATATGTGACTGTATCAATTTAATTATTAATTAGGATAATCAGTTGCAGTACCTACATACTCTCTAATGATTGTACTCTCCTCTCTATATAAAATTATAATACTTGTTTTAGAATGAGACAGGAAATAAATCCGAAGTATTCATCAAAGCCTATACTATATACACAAAATATTATACTACTTGGTTGAAAGATATGAACATAGAAGATGTATTAAAACCAGAAGACCACTGGGGACAGTTTAAACAAAGTTATCCAGAAACGGTGCAGCATCAGAATATCGAGATTAAACAACCCAAGAAATTCTACAAAAGGCAAAGAAAATATGTGCGTTATACCCCTAAGATAGTGGCATAGTAAAATAAAGTATTACAAATTTGAAAGTTATTTTATTAGCAGTATAACCTTGTTATTTACATGTTAAATTTTAATATGATGCAATTTGCGGTTGAGCTCCTCAAACTTGAGGAGTTTGCGAATGAAGAAGTCACCGAAGCGGTGCGCCACCTTCGTGTCTGCGATGTGGATCATATCGTTGTCAATATAGAAGTCCAGCTGAAATAAGTAGACAAATTTTGTGAACAAAATCCTAATATTATATGAAAGTTTGTGAGGATGGATGGATGGTTGTTTCTCTTTCACGGAAACGGATTTTGATGAAATTTTGCAATATTATTTTTTATACCTAGGCTAGGCTATAATTTATAACGATATTAAATAATGGAAGTCTGCGCGGACGAAGTCGCGGGTAGAAACTAGTATTATAAATGTGAAAGTTTGTGAGGATGGCTGGATTTTTGTGACTCTTTCACGATAAAACTACTATACGGATTTTGATAAAACTTTACAGTATTATTGTTTATATATCAGAATAACAGATAAGCTACAATTTATAACGATATTGAATAATTAAATCGAATTCGTGGGTAGAATCTAGTCTTCTAATAATAAAAAAAACAACACTGCTATCACATCCGCCAAGACAAGTTATGTCGTAGCTAATCTTCTCTCACTGTTAAGACAGTGAATTAAGATTCATGTGAAAAAAGCAGACGCAATTGAATGTCATATTTTTAGTCACAATCGCCTACGCTTCCAATGCTGAATATTAACATACCTCAGACCCGCTCTGAAACTTGCCATCGAGTCCGCTCGGGCCCTTGGACCAGACAACGTTCTTCATCTTGTGCTTGAAGCACAGCAGGTGGATGGCGAGCGCGGCGTGCTCGCGGGCCGCGTCGCGGTCTCCGCCGCGAGCCGCCGACATGAAGGCGGCGAGTTTGGCCAACGGCAGCGTCGTGTACAGCTTCAAGTACGAACGGATTGTCGGCAACATCTTCTGCTGGCGGACCTGTATAAAGATAAAAAGGTATTATACTACTGAAGCCCACACACCTCTCATGTGGTCCTACTACGGGACAAGTTTCAATACTTTGTCATTTTTGCTATAAGAGCTTATCACATATCTAACAGTTCCATCGGGGCTAATCAAACAACTAGTATAACCTCCAACAAATATAAAATGTTTGTATTAAGAAATTGTTCAGCACTTATCTATAAAGTCCATAAAGAAAACTGTAGGCTTAGCATGACCGTGTAGATATAAGTTCTATCTCTTGCAAATGTCAGATTTGTCGAGAAAATGTCACTTCGGGCTTTTTGTACTGGGCATGGCTCGGTGTGACGCCATTTTCTCGACGAATCTGACAGTTGAAAGAAATAAAACTTATGTCTACGCGGCCATGCAAAGCCTACAGTTCTTGCGAAGTATTCGATATTTAACTTTCATATCGCCGACGTGGCAGTTATCAACAAAATTTATATGCAATTAGAAAAAGGAACTATGCTTTGTCCTATCAAGGAAGTCTGTCTGTCTTACCTCATCCATGAACACCTGGGTTTGGTGCTTGACCGCGTCACGTCCGTAGTTGGAGCCGGGCTCGATGGGCGGCGGGCACGGAGACAGGAACTTGGGGCAGGCGAAGGTGAAGCAGCTCTCAAACTCCCCAAGCTCACCGTACTGCATCTTGTACATCTTCTCATGGTAGTTCTTCTCGCGGAGCACCTGTGACCATTAAAATTGATTTGATTATAATTTAACAGTAGTTATTAAAAACTAATTACATATATCTATTTATAAAACACCTACATTAGCTTATATTTGGCTTAAAAGCGTCTTATAATGTTTGCAATAAGACAGAATGAATCAGATTCAAAGTGTACAGGTTCGCGCCCCGGCTTGTGCCCCTGGGTTTCATTGACGAATCTTATTTTCATACGACATTAACGCGTGCTAAGAATCGGTGCAGGAAAACATCGTGAGGAAACCTAAACCTCTAAAGGAACCTTGACTGTATAGTTATAATATTATAGTTCTCAATAGATAATATGTGAAATCTGCCAACACATACTGGTCCCGCGTGGTGAGCTATGGTCCGACTCTCCTCGCATTGAGGGCAGTCCCGTGCCCAGTATTGGGACGTTAAAAATGCTAATAAATAACGCCACACAACATATACATACATAACATACTCATAGGATCCCAAATTAAGCAAAGCTTGTACTATGTGTACTGTGGATGGATTCCATTTACACCCAGACGAGGGCATATTCCTATACTAGTGGGAATCGAACTAGACCAGGGGTGCTACTCTTGAAAACGATAATCGATATATCGTGACATTTGTCGTGTCGAATCCTACTCTAAGTTCCATCGTTTTTAATGTCGTATCGATGACTGAACGAACGATACATAATCCGATATATCGAGCTTAACCCTACTCTTAGGTTTAAATGTCAGACACGAATATTCGAATTTGACAACGACCAACATGTGATTTTTGCGATAATCTCAACGACACCTCTTAAGACGTCGTCGACATTATCGTGTAGTAAATTTCGTATCCTATCAATATAAAAGATTATTCAAATTCGTCTAAATATTATAAAAGTATAAAACACGGAATAAAACAGTGCACGATGTGATTGATTATAATTTTTATATCAAGTGTAGCCATGAGCTCTCCTGCTAATTTCTGTAAACGTTTTCAGAAGTTTACAAGGTCAAGACTTTTACTAATTTTGGAAGCCGTCAGGGAGGAAAATATTGAATATATTCTGAAAAATTAATAAGTATTTATACACTAAGCATGGCTTCACTTAAGATTGGTAGATAATTTCTTAGTGTAAATTATGAATAGCAATAACAAAAATATATATTTAAAAACTACCTTACCAACAAATTTAAATATTTTTCTCGCTCCAACTTTTGACACTTAATTATGACCACAGACTTAACTCAATATCCTTATGACCGTAGATAGAGAAGACTGTAGTTAAAGCGAAACGGCGCTATACAAAAAACGACGAGCGTGAAAGAGCTAACGAGTCTTATGTATCTTAGGTTCTTAATCTATTTTTGTTACAGAGAGGCCCCACAGATTAAAAAATGAGGCCATAGAGAATATTCAGGTTTTCAACAAACTTTGCATTTATTATTCGTATCATTCACTCCGAATATAGTCTATGGATACGATACACGACAAGGAATTCGAACATTTGTTAGAGTAGGGTAAGGTCGATATATTCGAAGTAATGTCGTGCCGTTTCGAATGTATCGTTGTCGATTTCAAGAGTAGCACCCCAGAGTCGTCGTCGTCGTCGTATATAATTCTATTAATTATAAATCTAACCTGCTGAATTGACTCATCGACGCACTGCGGGTGCAGCACCAGGCAGATAGCCAACAGATGGTACATCTGCTCCGTTTGCTTGTTGATCTGGTCGTTCTGGTAGGAGCGAGATGAGAAGAGCTGCTTCGTGCGCTGCATGTACAGCAGCGCGGAGGAGAGCGTGCGGATCGCGTCGGCGTAGCGGCGCATCATCATGTACGCGAACCCCACGTAGTAGGAGGTGGAGATCTGGCACGCGGGCACGTGCGAGTACTGCGACTTCTTGTGGAGCTCAATGTTCTCCAGCACCTGGGCCGTAAACAATCAATACCGTTACCTTTTTTTTTTTTTACTAGCCTATATCAGTGTCCAACTCCTGGGCAAAGGCCTTCCCTTCTCTAGCTCAATTGTTTTCAATATTTTTTTTCAATATTCAATAGTTTTATTTCCGAGGTTGGTGGCAATGCTATGATATCACAAAACTAGACTCGTTGAAATAAAACAATTTTACGGATTTTATCGCGTTTATTTACTATTTTATTTTCCCGACGTTTCGGCTTTTACAGCAACCATGGTCACGGGGGACTGAGGTGTTAGACGTCCTGGTGTCATAGTTAATAACTGGGTACCCTCATATTTAGTTGTTGTTTGCGGCATACTCTAGCTTTCTTAGATGTTTTAGTGATCCGTAATCCCGATAACACCTTAGGCCACACCGTGTATAGGAAAAAGACCCATACCGATAGGTACTTAAACGGTGAATCTCACCACCATCCAACACAGTTAGCTACCGTGGGTAAATCTTTGTTTCAGAGAGCACAAGGGACCTGTGATGAGCAACACCTGGCTGCCGAGATCCATCACGTCAAGCAAGTATTGCATGACAACAAGCTTCGGGTACCACGCCGCCATCACAGTGACCGAGTGAAACCAGCCACAGTCGAGCGTCTACCTGCTGTACTACCATACATAAGAGGTGTCACAGACAAGATTGGCTACATCTTGAAACGGGCTTCAATCAAAACTTACTTCAAGCCACTGAAGAAGATTAGTCAGTTCTTACCACCTGTCAAGTGTCACATTCCTCTACAAGATGCAGGGGTATACAAACTCGATTGTGAATGTGGGCTCTCTTACATAGGACCAACTAAAAGATCAATAAAAACCCGCGTAAAAGAACACATAGCTGACGTGAAACACCGACGATCCACGAAGTCTGCAATCTGTGAACATGTACAGGACCGCACCCGCCATTATATCACATTTGATAAACCGCATATCCTCGCAAAAGAACACCAACTCCGACCAAGTATGATACATGAGGCCATTGAAATTAAAAAACATCCTAATTTCAATAGGGAAGATGGCTGGGTGCTACCACCAACTTGGGATCCAGTAATTAATATGATTAAATCCAAAACCAAGCATACCATTGCAAGACCTCAAGACACTGTGAGCACTTTCTGCGTGGATCGGACCGCAAACAACAACTAAATATGAGGGTACCCAGTTATTAACTATGACATCAGGACGTCTAACACCTCAGTCCCCCGTGACCATGGTTGCTGTAAAGCAGCCGAAACGTCGGAAAAATAAAATAGTAAATAAACGCGATAAAATCCGTAAAATAGTTTTATTTTAATGTATAGTATTCGCGTAAATATAAGAAAACAATATGAAAACTAGACTCATTACCACCTCCAACTTAGCTTAATGCTTGTGATCGAACCCCAATCCTCTTGGTCACGAGGGCGGTCCGTCTAACCACTAGGCTATTGCCGCTTTTATAAATCTATACATACTTATACTTTTTGCCTTATGATGACACATTTTGTGTGTACACTGCATGTGTAAAGTTTATAGTGAAAAACCTCGGATTCAGTCAAGTAGTACAGAGAAAAAAATACAAATTATTCACCTTGATGGCCTGGTAGTAGTCGCCGAGCAGGGAGTGCAGGCGGAGCAGCCCCACCAGGGAGAAGTAGCCCAGCATCTTGTAGAGAGAGTGCCGGCCGAACTCTCCCGCCACGGAGTCAGGGTCGCCGCCAGCGGCGTACACCTGATACATTATCGAAAAAGCTATGAATAGGCTGACTGATTAGGCCACCTTATTAGATCTACCACAAATGGAACGCAGCATCTGATAGATAAATTTTCTGAATAAATCCATTCATTCTGCACTGCCATTTATTTGTTTTCCAGATCTATTGGTAACTAGTTGGCTTCGTATTTAAAAATATTGTGTCTAAGCTGAGATTGTCTTGTACAGTAAACCAACATGAAAAATTCTATATTCCTTGGTTCATATTCACTAGCCTTTAAAAGTATATTCTAGGTACCCGAGCTAGAAGATAATATGCAACAGTCAGGGAAGGTATCCTAAAAATGATAATTTTGTTATGAGCCAGTAAGTGGTTTTTCCCCTTTATATACTTACAATCAATTTATAGTAACATTGTATAATGCTTTTGAACTGAAAAATACTGTTATATTCTTGGTGCTTACCTCAAGTTGACGTTTAATATTGGACTTGTCTACAAGGGAGTGCAACACATTGAGGATGCAGAGCACATTCCATGCCTTATTCTCAGTGTTGAGAGCTTCGATCTCGGTGGGGCTCAACTTTGATGTGCGCGACCTGAATAAACAAGGATTTTTTACAAGCTTTATATTAACTTGCAATGTATGTCGGGGTGGAATATTGCAACTGAAATTTAAATCAGTTATCTTTAACCGATTGAGCTGAAATTTGGTATACGCGCTTACTTTGGATGACAATGCATGCTTAGCTATGTGACGTCATTTTAATTCAAATATGGCGGAATAGATTTTTTTCTGCACTACCACAGTATGGGTATCAAATAAAAGGGCTTGCTGAGGAGAACACGAAAACTAAGGTCAATTAAATTAAAGCTTGTTTTTAAAAAGTTTTTTTAACATAATTTTTTTTATGTAGGAAATACATTTATGTAGGTTACTTTAAATCTGTGCAAAATTAAATTATAGCAAACTTTCTTATAAGGTCACAAACCATTCAAAGCTTGACCAGCTTTGACAATTGGCTATTGGTTTGAGCTTAGGCCACTAACACACTACATGATATGGCTGAAGGTCCGATTCCCATCAGCATCAAATTTCGGAATTAGCCCTATTTTAGGTGTAACTGGCATCACCCCCAGTCCAGTTTGTGGTACTCATAGTACAAGCTTTGCTTAGATTTGGATTATATGACGAATATAAGTTGTCTGGTGATATTTATTTATTTATTAAGCTCTCAATTTAAGATATTTTCTTTTAGGATTACGACTAATGTCCCATTAGCATTTAGCTGAATACTTATGATAATAGTAGTGGACACACATTATGCATTTCATGGTGATTAAAACCTGGAACTTCTCATTTACCGGGTGCTCCTTGTACACCACTAAGTTAACAAAACTAAATTATAAGTACATCTCATAAGTAGAAATAAACATACCTGTATTGCGCGAACGATTGGAACTGATAGACAAACTCATCAATGAGCTCCCACAGCCACTGGTCGGGCAGTTCCAGAGGCACAGGTGTCTCCGCAGACAGGATGTAGTTGAACAGATCACAGTAGTTGTAGAAGGAGTGGAATCTCTGATCCGGCTTCGGGCCGCCGGGCACACGCGCGTAAATATCACGGTAGTACAACTCTTTGTAGAGAATCATGAAAACCTGTTACAATAAAATATAAGATATATTTTGCACAATTTTATTGATTCTATTCTTCTATATACATAAAAAATTCCTTCTAAAAATATTTGCCAATACCAAAAGACCAGTGGCCTGATTTTCATTTGATAGATATCAATCTCCATTAGAGATATGAGGAAACAAAAGAAAAAAAAATCAACCAATTTGACATTTAGTTTCGACATATCTCTAATAGAGATTGAGGTCTATCAAACGAAAATCGTGCTCCTGTACTGAAAGCTCTCCACTTAAAGTGTTCTAAAATATAAAAGCTTCTAGTATACTTACATGGTCACTGTCAACTAGTGGTGCCACTTCATTCTCTTCAGGCCATGGTGTGTTTTCAAAATACTGCTCAGTCAGTTTCGGGAAGGTATTCTCGTAAAGATTTGAGATCTCATATGTCATACCTTCATTTATCATGTTACGGAAATATACAAGAAACTTTTTGACCTGTAATAAAAAGTAGTACAGAATACCTACTTATGTATTGTAAATACATGTCTCATGTATTTTCTTAGCTATCCTCACATAATTGATTACAATAATCTAGCTTATGAATACTATCATTGATACAGGGTATCCAGCTAGTCTCAGTGAACATAAGAAGTGTATGCTTTATACAAACTAATCGGTTGGAGTGACAGAAGAGCAAAGATAAATTTACATTGGCTTAAAACTAATTTTATTTTATTATGAAATTTTGCTCATTTTACCGTATTCTCTGGTTCGTTACACAGAACGCTTGCTTTCGGCCCTACTAGATTCTAAGGCCAGTAACCAGTATCTTATATATCGTAAAAGAAGTATGAAAAATGAAACACAACTTACCAAGTCTGGCATTTTAAAGTATGATGACCGATCGTATTCCAAATCATATTGAGGGTCCCCAGTGTGTGGCTCATAATCACCATACGATTCATATCCACCCTATAATATTGTAATATATTACTAAATAATAGGTACGAAATATTTGCTTACGTTTGTAGCTATGAGAGGTTATGTTACACATTTTATTTTATGTACGAATTATATGATCAAGCATTGATAATACCTCGTTATAATCGTCACTGGAATACATTTTACTCATTTAAAAGCCGTAGAAAACACTTGATAATACAGTTATTTCACCACACTTCTTCTACACTTTTCACAAAAAATTAACTGCTCCACCCACAGAGAATAGAGCAAAGATAGATTAAAAACACATTTTATACTACCTCGATGACATTAGATAACAAAGAATTGGGGGCCTAGATGTAGCGTTAAATACTAGCCGTGCGTTAGGAGCCAAATTGCACTATTAAAACTTACGTTCCAAATAATAGGTTCATAATCCATTTGCACAATTGCACATAATCAATTTAAACAGTTCGTGAGCGTGCGTCCACAAAGTCTGTGGCGGTTATGAACTTTAAATTAAATTCCGACACTGGAACAATTATTATAGATCAAAACATATGACTCAATTTAAAAATATTGTACCCATTTATACTGTTAGCACAACTTTAATTTTATGATTGAATATTATTTTACCGGCTCTCAAAATCAATATGACGTTTATACACACACTGCACTTTTTGTTTTTCGTAAGCGCCACCGTTTAATGAGTGCAAATCTGTCGAAAGTAAATCAATCGTGGGTGCGAATTATGATTACACTTTAATTTCAGAAGGCTACACTCTGACAGAAGAGTGTGTAAACTTTATAATTACCGAGTCAGTTTCTACAAAGAGGCAAATTCATTCTTCTGAGAATATTCCTCTATGGTAGTGGAGTTGTTTTCTCTGTGAGGTTTTTCCACAAAAAAAAGTAATGACCTAACCACAGTTCTTGCCTTCTTTATTCCAAAGAGATAAGACTCAAATTATTTTCTATTGGTCTATTCAATGGTCTATAAATCCTCTTCTTTGATTTAAATACGTCGAATACATCGAGTCGAATAGAACAAAAATCTTAAAATAATTTAAATACGCAAAAATGTTGGCGAAAAACATTGCAAATCTATTTGTTCGTAATACCACTGTATTCCGTAATCCATCGGTGATAAGGAGTTTCACAGTAACATCTGTGAAAGGTGATATAGTCAAAATTCAAAGTTCAGATGATTTCAAAGATAAAGTCATCAATAGTAAAGTGCCCGTCGTCGTTGATTTCTTTGCAACGTAAGTATATGTAGGTACTACCTGAGGAAAACTTTCTAAATATTATATTCGCTAATCCAGTGTTACACTTATTACTTTTAAACACAAGCTGATTCCAAGTATATTCCAATATCAATACACATTTATTAATAGTAAAAATGTTTTATTGATACTACATATTTTGGTATCGCCTATATAGTCACAAAATTTTAGTGCAAAGTATGGAGCTGCTGCTTATTTTTTACCAAAGAATCCAAGTTGATGGCCCGGTACCGGGTCGTGTCCCGGCTAATAGGAAACGCTGCGCTAACCCCAATCTTATGAAAATTAATTTATAAAGCATATTTTTGTAAACAGATGGTGCAATCCATGCAGGCTGTTGACACCTCGCCTTGAATCAATAATATCTGAGAGCAAGGGAAAAGTGGTGCTAGCCAAAGTGGATATAGATGAGCAGACAGATTTGGCATTGGACTACGATGTCAGCTCTGTACCTGTTCTTGTGGCCATCAAGAACGGAAAGGTTCAGCAACGCTTGGTTGGCTTACAGGACACTGATAAATTACGCAAATGGGTTGAGCAGATTACGTCTGAGGACTCACAGGCCGAACTAAAAGCCTAATCATTGAAGATCACCATAATGCTTATTAAATTATTTTTGTTACCAATATGTAGTTGATTTTATTAAATGTGAAGAAATTAAAACAACTTTGTTATTCTTGTAAACATTGTAATAAGTCCCTAGCTCGTTTATATGCTGTGTCGTCAGGTTTCTTTGACTCTGATGGAGTTTCAGTTTCATCATTCTCCACATCCTCTTGGCTTTTACCACTTTCTGATTCGGTCCATTCGTCCAACTGTTTTATTATTTTATTTGCATCGTCTAACAACATTTTGCGGATGTTGCCCATTGCCGATTCAAAGTATTCCAAGAGTAGTGGCCAAGATGCATCAGGTATTAACTGTGATGAGAACTTGTTCTTATAAAGCCACACTTGTTTCGCCTTCATAAATTTCCAGTTTGACCTGTCATGCTTCCATTGAGATAAGTAATTGAGGCATTGACTTTTAAGTTGATTTTTGGCCACTGCCTGAGCCTCAGCTTGCCTCTCTGCAAACTTTTCCTTTTTCATCTGACGAATAGACTTTTTACCCTTTTTGTCCGGTCCCTCTGTTAGCACAGGTTGCTTCTTCTTCTTCTTTTTCTGTGGTTTCTCCTCAGCATCTGAATTATCGTCTTCGTGATGACGTTTAGTAGACATGCTTTCATCCATTTCGTTCTCATTTATCTCCTGTTCTTCCTGTTGAACCTGGTCAATATTTGCACTGCCATCTTTAGATTTCTTTAGCTTATTTTTCTTATTATTACATTTCTTTTTATTATTGGCCATGTTATATGTCTTCCACGGTAATCCTTATACTATATCCAATGCCGCGAATTATTAGAATATGCAAAAAAACAAAACACATTTATAGTTTTGAGGTTATAGTTTAGACAATCTAAATGACATTAAGTAGCGTCAGAAAGCAAAAAGACTATTGCTTCTGGTAACTTTTTTTACGACCCTATTTAAAACGTATAATTATTGTATGTTAAAATTAAAAACAGTTTATTTAATTTAACTAGAAAATGCCTTCACGTTTTTTTTAATACAAGTTTTGTGTTTTTTTTTTTATGAGATAGGGAGGCAAACGAGCAGACGATAATATATTACTATACTCTTTGAGCAGACGTTTCACCTGATGGAAAGTGGTCAACGCCGCCCATGGACACCTGCAACACCAGGGGCATATATATATATTCCTCCATATTCATTAAATTAATATGATATCATGATTTATTTATTTCGCACCTGGCTTTATGCTGCTTTCACCTGCTTTCGCACCAGTGGCGGATACATATGGGGGGCGCGCGGGGCGCGCGCCCCCCCCTTGCGGAGCCGCCCGCATTGCCGCCCGCGCCGCCCCCGCCGTCGCCAGTCAGCTTACAACCGTCAGCCCGCACGCTATTCGTTTGTGTCTATCGCGCGTCCGCGTCATCGTATTTTATACTTTTCTGTCTGGCACAAGATAGCTAACACATACCACATACAGTGTTTATTAGAGAATGATTGGCATCTAATTTACCTGCGCTACGTCGTAACAATATAATAAAATGGACCGTTATGTAACAAGAAAAAGAAAAGTAGAAACATCTGAAGATTCCGGTCACCATTCAGCAACAAAAACACCACCAGATGTACAGGCAGAGCCCTGCACTTCGTCGAAACTTCCACAACAAAGTTCATCGACTGATTCCTTTAATCCCATGGATATTGGCAATTATTTGGATATATTAGCGTCAGGAAATATTAGTGATGAAATAAAATACAAGCTGCTCACAGCCCCAAGGAAACCAGAACAAGGTTATATCTTTCCTATTTCCGAGCACAACAAGAGGGGACGGGTTGAACGCAGACAAGTGCACGATAATCACTTTGAACAGTATCCGTGGCTGGTATTCTCACAAGTTAAAAAGGGACTTCTTTGCATTAACTGTTCAATTTTTGTGAATATTAGAATGGTTGGAGGAAAGAAATCTGTTATTGCCAAGAAACTTGTGACTGAACCACTAACAAAGTTTGCCAAACTTACTGGTAAAGATGGTGACCTTGAGACCCACTCTCAGCTCAAGTACCACGTTGAAGCGTCAACAAATGCAAAATTATTTTTGGCGACACGAGACAACCGCGAACTTGAGGTCATAAATCAATTGTCAAGACAGAGAATGGAAGGCATTAGAGAAAACCGAGACCGTCTTGTACCTATCATAAAAACAATCATATTGCATGGAAAGCAAAATATTCCTCTGCGGGGGCATAGAGATGATGGGAGTCTATTACAAAATGATAATGATTGTGAAAGTATAGTGAGTAACGAGGGAAACTTTAGAGCTCTTCTAAGATTTAGAATTGACGCTGGAGACTTGCAACTAAAACATCACCTTGAGACCACTAAAGCGAACGCCACTTACATAAGTAAAACAACGTGTAACGAACTTATTTCATGCTGTGAAACAGTGATGTTATCGAGAATACTGGAGGAAATCAAAGATTCTCGTTATTACAGCATCATCTTCGATGAGACTACGGACATAGCGCACATCGCCCAACTGAGTTTAGCTGTAAGATATGTTGATGGTGACGGCAAATTACACGAAAGATTTTTGGGTTTCGTTGACATCCATAAAGACAATGATTGTAGTGGAAACATTGACGATGAACCTCAAGAGAGTCAAGAACGTAGCATTACTGGTGAAGTATTGGGTACTACGATTCTAAGGAGAATGGAAAGCCTGTCTCTGTCACTGGAGAACTGTGTGGGTATAGGCTGTGATGGTTGCTCAGTTAATATGTCAGAATTGAAAGGAGCTGTGGCTACAATAAAAACTAAAGCTATCAACGCGCAAGTAGCACCGTGTCGAAGTCATCAGCTCAACCTCGCTGTCTCTCGCAGTTGCAAAGTTACAAGTGTGAGAAACTCACTTGGTACGATTGAAGAAGTAGTATCGTTCTTTACAGCATCTAGCAAGCGGTTCGCAACATTAAAGAGTCACCTAAAACACTCGCTGCAGACACATTGTCAAACGAGATGGGTTGAGCGCCATGATGCTGTGATTCAATTTGCAGCTGATCTCGGAACAGTTTGCAAAGTCCTTAACGAAATACAGTGTTGGAGGGATAGAACAACGGCTGCCAAAGCCAATATTCTCCTTCGAGCTCTCTCTAATTGCGAGTTTATTATCACGCTGTTTACACTGAGCGACATTATGAGCATAACATATCCAGTCAGCAAAATCTTACAAGACCCTAGCTTGGACGTTGCGATGGCAAAATCAAAATTAGATTCGACGCTCAAGGTATACGACGGCATGAGAGCTAATGCCGATAGCCACTTTGCTCGTATTGTTGAAGAGGCGAAGGCAGTTATGGAAGAGTTAGACGTGGAGATGAGTGTTCCTCGTCTTACAGGCAGACAAAGACACAGGGAAAACTGCGATCATAATGATGATGCCATGACATATTGGAAAAGAACTGTTTTCATTCCAACACTGGACCATGTTACGACTGATATGAGAGAACGTTTTTCTGACGAAAATATTTATCATTTAAAATTCAACATACTTTTGCCTTCACAACTACAGAAACATGCCGGTAACGACTTGGCACATAAATTGAATCAGTGCTTAACTGAATTACCGTTCTTTGAAGAAGAATCACCCTTTGTGATCAAAAAGAGACTAATGGGAGAGGTTCTTCAATTCAAGCAAACGAGCATAAACGCCCTTAATGATCGTGATCGTGAGTCTGTTATGCAAGCGTTGTCTGTTTGTCCTAGATCTGACTATCCTACTTTGCACACGCTTTACAAAATATTTGCTTGTCTACCGGTATCGATTGCTACAGTGGAAAGAAGTTTTTCAACATTGCGGCGTACAAAGACATGGCTGAGGTCGACAATGAAGGAGGATCGGCTTAATGGCTTAGCTCTCTTGAACACTCACCCTGACATTGATTGTCCTATTGACGATGTAATTAATCAATTTGCCCGGAAGAATAGGCGCATAGAATTCATCATTTAAGGAACTTTTTATATCATAAGATGCCAGATGGCATGGTCTTGTTTATGTGTAGGTATTATTAGTTTAAATAAAACTTTCTTAAACTTTACATGTGACTTGATTATTTTTTTATTCCGATTACAGTAAAGGTAGCTCAAGATATCTTTAGCGCCCCCTCCTTGAGTTTTTTCTGTATCCGCCACTGTTTCGCACGCACTTTATGTGAATCATTAAATATGAGATTCACAGAATTCGAATACTCCTAAAATATTGTTTTCTAACTTTTGCATCTTTTGAGTGAGTTTATATGACTTTTTATGTTGAAAGCTTTTATAAGTTTAGTGAGTAATTTACTGATTATGAAAGCGTCTTATACTTACAAGTTTCTTGGTAGTAAACTTACAGAATTATTGCCTATGAGTAGGTGCCTTATCATACGATAAATGTGTCTTACAGAAATTACAACGGGATTACGGGCCTAGCTAGGCAGAGCCAGCGTGTGTTTCAAGATTATTTCAAGCGCGAAATATTTTGATTTGAAAATTATTTATATCATCTATTTTCCTTTACATAATAAACAGAAATTAAGTGGTCACCCAGAATTGCTAACTAATCGCAATTTTTTGGCACGTCACAGCCGCGTCATCATGTCTCCGTGTCTGCTTTTATCACTGTGGAATTAATTTGTTCAACATTATCACACCTTATCGACGACTTTATATGTGAACAATAAATTGTGGACGGTTTGGAACTAAAGGCTTACGATGGAAATTTTAAATCAAGTATCTAACACGCAGTTTATGTTCACCGTTGCGGCTGTCGCTGTTGTTTTAGTATGCGCAGCGTTAGTATTCGTGTTCGGGTTCCACTCTGCGGAACAGCCGCAGTTTGATAAGCTGCCGCTGGTCGTGGACGAAAAGAAGTCGTCCAGCAAGAAGAATAAAAAGAAGGACAAGGTGAGCACAAACAATATGTTGCGCGCTCCCGCGGTTCTCATCGCGCACGCTCATTTTATTTTTAACCTGTAACCATATGCTCGGATCTTACCGGGAGATATATATTCAACTTATGGAATAATGAGTGCATTTATAAGTATAATTATATGTTTGATTATTTCAAGTTTTATGTGAAGAACCTGTATCCTAATCTTTGGCTGCATATGTTGCAGGAACAATAAAGTACTAGGATCTCATAGAACTAAGACACTCGTAGATGTTCATTATTTGATAGGAAATGTATGTTTTCTTTTGCAGAAGTCTTCACCCAACCGTACTGTAACCGATGATGTGAAGACAAAGTCTGATAACTCCAAGAAATCTCCATCTAAGGAGAAGGAGGAAAAGGTGAAAGAAGCAGAGAAACCCAAACCCAAGGAGCGACCGGTTGAACCTAAGGTGGTGAAGAAGGAAGTGCCTGCCGATGTTAAGAGGGGAAAGAAGGGTAAGGGGGTGGTCGAGGCAGAGAAGCCTGCGGACTTTGATGATGGTCTGTGGGAGGAGGTGCCCAAGAAAAGTGACAAGAAGAGTGAAAAAAAGAAGGTGAAACCAGTGGAAGAGAAGGAGAAGGAAAAGAAGAAAGAGAGCCCAGTGAAGAGGAATAAGAAAGTGAAGGATGCAGACATTGAAGCCGCTCGTCCGGTGGCTGAAGAGCCGGTGGTGGAGACCATCAGAGTGATCAGTGCAGTGGGGCCCGATGTGGACGAGGAATCAGCTCGTGCGCTGCAGGCACAGATTGAGGAGGTCCAGCGTATCCTTAAAGAGGTAGGGTAATATTACACAATAAATCATTATTTATATGTCAGTCAGTATAATGACCTTGATAACCTTGATACCTAATCTAATTGGATTAAGATGAAAAAGTTACTAATTGGAGCTTCAATAAAGTTGATAAAGTGTTCTTGACACAATTAAAGTTTCTCCAAATCATTTATCTGAGTGACTCTGTAAACAAAGATGAAGACGAAACTGTAGCACTAAAAATTATGTTAAATAGGCGGAACGACGTGAACAAGCAGCTCTCGGTAGCACCGAGGAAGATGAATCCCCTGATGTGGAGGAGCTGACTGATGTGAAGGACCTCAGGAGCAACAAGAAGATAGAAAATAAAGAAAAACAGAACAAGAAAAAGGCTGAGGTTTGAATATTTTTTTTATTAATTATTCTATTTTTAAAAGACCATCATTTGACCTTCTACAATTTGATTTTGACTTGTGACCAAAAACAAGAATTTAAAGTAACAAAAACCAACTTCAAAAACCTAGGTGCTCTAAAAAGCTAGAAATATTCATTATATATTATATTTGAAGTTGGTGCCAATCTACGTCGTCAGTTCACTAACGGCGCAGATAATTATGCTGTAGTTCGGATTACACCCCCATTTCACCCCTTCTATATTTTTTTTTTCAAAATTCCTTAAACACGTGTTTCTTTATTTTCTATGTAAAATATATGTACAAAATTTCAAGTCGATCAAAAAATATTTTTGAAATTGTGTGACCTTCAACCCCCCATTTCACCCCCAAAGGGGTTGATATCTGATAATATTGAAAAAAATGGGATCACACTCGGGATATCTCCTTTCCAACAAAAAAATAATCATCAAAATCGGTTCATATACGATGAAGTTATCCGCGAACAAACATAAAAAAAAATATTCGGTCGAATTGAGAAACCTCCTTTTTGGAAGTCGGTTAAAAATATTTCCTCACGCTAAATAATATCTAGGTTATAGGGTAAGGAATTAATTGATATCTCTGTCAAGGGGTGTTTTAAATAATGTACTTACTTATTTTGTTATTTCTATATTACTACAGACTGCTGTTGCAAAAAATGCGCCGAAACCTGAGTCTGTAGAGAAAGACAATAGTTCTGACTCCGAGAAACAGGTCGTCAATGCACCTGCCTTCGATGAGCTTGGAGGTAAGTTTAATTAAGAAATTTTATACTTATTATTTAGAGCGTGTCGCCAGATAGTACGCAATAATACTAGGCAAGCACACTTTATTTTATAATCAACCTTATGTAAACGGAATAAGATGCAAGGTTGATTTCAAGGCAGTAGCGTCTTATAACGTACATAATTTACGCGCATCTGTATACTACGTGGCATTCACCAACGCGTCTGACGCTCAATTTGTTTGATCAAATGGCGGCACAGGCAATCCTGATGGGTCAACAGCATCGCAGCCTGTTATTAATTCGATTAAACAAAACATAATATTGGTAATATTAAAACCCTCCCATTGGAGAAGATATCTGTCAAAAAAAACTGAAGTTCCTACATGTGATTCAAGATGCAATAACGTAATTTGTAAAGTCCATATAGCACAAACTAGAGTGATAAGGCCGAGAGTTCATATGTCGCGTCGAGTCTAGTCAAATCGAATTGCAACAATTCGCTAATTATTCGAAGAACCGCGTCTGTAATGAACGTCAAGTTTAAGTTACGCGTTGCGTCAGGGGCGTGAAAAAAAATAAAGTTTTAAGACACCTTGACTCTGATTGGCGATTATGTAACTTTTACCACTCTCAGTTTTCGTTGGAAACCAAACGACATGACAGAAATTGGTTGAATCTTGTTTGCAATAGAATCACGTGATTACCGTGCTGGTCACTTTCTTGCAGACTCGTGGTCAGACGCCAAAGTGTCCAAGAAGAGCAAAAAGAAGGCTCGCAAAGACCAGTGAAAGGTGAGTGGGATGCACAGGGTCCAGCCGGGCGCCGCCCCGTTGTAGCTCAATGCCGCTCACACCTCATAAAATTATGATCTACCTGTTCCGTACACAGCCCGCTTAAGAGCCAGTTTCCTTTGCATCGTTGATGTCCATACAGGTGAATGTTCCATTTAAATATTATACAAGCCTTGAAGCGATTACCGTCACTATGTCCTGACATCACGATTCTATGGGAACTGGCTCCAACTGGCACATTCAGATGCCATTCAAGTATAACCTCAACAAGAGTATGATATCTGCCAGGCGATTAACTAAATTAAATTGCAAAAAAAAATCCACATACATATTTGCAGAAGGTTATTGAAATTGATTTGCAATCGAATTACGTACAATTGTAATTGTAATTGCAAGGGCAATTGTAATTGCCCTGCTGATGCCCAGTTCTTAAAGTTTATTGTCTCTCGTAAAGCGGATTGTTGTCTATTCTTCTTAAAATGTTCGTCGATTGTATGAATGGTGTTCTTCAACAGATTGTAGCAGATACGGCTCGTAAGCGTAGTGATTCGCTAATGAATAGGGACTGGGCATAATCAACGATCACTAGCAGCTCAGGGTTATAGTTTTACAGGGTGTGATAATAGTTGTTTATTAAGTTTTTATCATCATATCTTTCTTACACATTCAGTACTTTCGTCCATGTTTTTAGTTTCATATTTTATTGTACATTTAGCTCGTTGACTCGTTTTTCATAATAATTTAATTATTGTTTTCAATAATAGAGCATAATATTTTTTTTTTATTATTCAGTAATAATTCATTACTCACGCGTTTGGAGAGGTTTGATTGGTGTGAATTGTGGGAATCTGCAATATATTGCGTGTTATTATGGGGGAAATTTGGAGAACATAATATTTTGAGACTCGTATTCTGTTAAAGATAGATAAGTCATATATGATGTATTCCCTAATGCCTAACTAACGTAGAAATATATTGTAAACCTCTAGATGTAGCGCCGTATAACCGGTATTAAATATTCGAGATCTTTTGGTGCTTGTAGAAGTAAGTCTTGTATCTCCTTTCATTCCATATGTGTGCATTTCATCCTTGATCCTCTACGTGGATCATTATTATTTGGGCAGTCCCTTGAAGTGCAAATTGTTATACCTAAAAACATAATGCAGTGTAAACTCCATGCAACGTCACTCGATTTAACGATAAACTCCCTAAAGTGTCGAAATCACTTGGCTTTGGTTGGTTTAGCTGATACACTATATAGCATTACACCCACTCTCAATAAAGAGAACAATTTGCCAATTTTTATCACCAAGATGCCTCAATATAGCAAGATATGAATGAAATAGGAAAAAAATATACAACAAAATTACTGGTCGAGCAAAAGACGTCAGACAAAAATAACAGACTATGCGCAATACCGTTTAAATATGATTGATTTTTTATGTAGGTACATGACTACCAACACTATATCTGAAATTAACTTTTTCTTTTTCTAATTCTGATTTTTCTTCTCTCCATTTAACGACAAATCTCTATAACAACGCGCATCAAATGCGCAGTCTCTTCAGTATGGTTATATTGAGTTTGCACTGTACATACCTAACTTATTATATAAGTGCTTGATTAATTGCGACATTAGATTGTTTTGTGTTGACCCATGACAAATATTATGTGATGAGGCCGAAATTGGACCAATACGATATATAATGTACCGTACTTAGTGTGCATTTCAATATTGACATCTTACAGTACACAGGTTACAGTCTTAACTATTGTAATAAGCAATCGCCAATGATAGTTAGGTACGTCCGCGTCACTTGGCGGAATTGCGTTTAAAATAAGTCGTTATGAGTTCTTCGAACAGATGTGACTGAATTTTGGAATGTGCAATAATGTAGGTACACGATTATTAAAATAAATAGTTAACATTCTATCTATATATTGATTTTTATCTCTACTAATATATAATGTTTAAACATGTTAAATAATAATGCGCTTTCACATATAATTATCGGTACCTATTTACCGTCCGTCCGGTAATATTGTTTCTTGTTAATGTTATGCATAATACATATACATACCTGATTTACAATTATCTGTGTATAAATCGAATTACATATCCTCATTGCTAGGGGCAAAACATATTATCCTATTGTAACTGACGTTATTGCTAACATAACTATTACAAAGGTTAGCCGCTAACAATTCCTGTTTTATTGCAGATTCCTATTTTGTAAACGTAGTTTTAAGTATAATACTAGTAATAAACTACTCTGCTAAACGATAACTTTCAAATTCTAAATATCTCTGAATGCATATAATTTATTTTTATTATTAAATATTAAAGTAAGAGTTGGAACATTCAATTAATCAGATAGTAATGTTACTGACGGCATAATAATTCTGCAACACTGCTTATTTGTCGCAGACATCGGTTGTGACGTATTTTTATATTGGCATATACTTACACATGTGGTTTACATAAAAATACCGATGTACGGAAATGTGAAAATTATATAGTAAAGATCTTGGTTTGATACATGTAAAATTATTTATTTACTTGAGCATGTTCTTGATATTACTATGGAGTGATATCGATTTAGTGCGAGGAACGGTCTGTACTGTAGTATATACAGGGTGTATCAGAAGTCCTAAATAATACTTTGGGTACATATACGGTAGCTCATATGTTCGGATGCTCGGATGCTTAGTAAAGACAGTTTATACCTATCAGTTTCTGAGTTATAGACCTTTGAATATTTGTCACAGGTATCGTGTTCTGCCTTTTGGGTACATCCATAACCCTATTCAGCAGTGTAAACAACACTTATGAGGAGCGACTACCAATATTCACAAAACAGAACATGCAAATTTTTCATAAGACTCGAGACAAGTAACAGAAATTGACAACGAAAAAAAAATTGGAAAAACATGATCGAATTTCGATCAAATTTTTATACCATTCGGTTGTATGCTACTGACACAAACGTCAAAATATTATTTTGGACTTCTGAAACATCTGTATATACCTTGCAATAGATAGTACTAGTTTTCATACTACGACGTCTATATAGTGCATTGAGGATTTATACCATTTGTTATTCTGTAGCTAAGCATATCTTAAGGATTTTTTCCAGTTATACTGTGGTTCCAAACTTTTTGTGTTCCCTTAGTCTAATGTCTGTACTTAGGGCCTAAATATGTAAGAATTTATCATCTAGTGAAATGTCGAAGATGAATTTAATTCGTACATCGATAATAGGTTTAGTGATGTATATTTTTGGCTTCATATTCATTGTAGTTAGTAGCGAGTGACGCGCGACGGCACCCGCCGCAACATGGCGGGGCTATGCCAACGCGTATAGACATCGTATCTTGACAATGTTGTTGTTATAAAGGCTCTAAAAATAATTAATATAAATGAATGTGTAATATAAATATTTTTTTAAAATCAATAAAGAGTGATATTGACATTATTTATTATTTATGAAACTTAACTTGCCCAAGAATTTGTTCATAATATTATAGACACCCTTGACACTTACCTCATATATTTAAATAAAGTCACCCCATATAGATCTGTACACCTTCTTACTCTTAGTACCATGCGATTCAAATGAGAATAGGATCGACTTTGCGCCATATTGTGACGAAAAAACGAATTATGACTTTAAATAATTAAATATTCTATTAAGAAAATTTACTACTAATTTAAGCTTTTTATTATATATATATTTGATGTAGGTACTATTTTTATTGATATGCAAATAAGTTTTTTTGCAAACCATACTTTTCATGTGACATTTGACAGATAGAGCTTATTGACATTCCTATTCTTATTTGGATCGTATAGTAGGTACCTGGATAATTCTGTTACAAAATAAAAAGTCAGTGGATTTTTTTATATTAAGTAGGTATATTAAAATACCAAACAGCAGTAGGTATAAAAATTGAGATTCAAGGTATTTAGGAGAATTATCTTAACGTTAACAATAATTATGTATTCTTACAAAAACGTGTATCACATCGACTAGGCAAAGGTGACTTATTATCTAATCTACATAAAAAATATGAATGATCAAACCATTCAGTCGGTTTTATCCACATGTATACCTACCCTAGATCATGTATAGCTCAAATATTATTTGTAGTGTATTATATTAATCACGTATAACTAATTACGGATGCAATGTCTTAATTATATTGAAGGTGGTAAAGAGTTGTATTAAAAAAGCAAGTACACACAATTGGATGTTATCGCTTTTTGAAAATGTACTCTGTGCTAATATATATAAAGATTGAATATCTGTGGCAAAATACACACGACCTCGCGTCATCGTTGAAAAATGTGCTTCATCTATGTGTTAATAAAGTTCGTTTTGGTTTTGGCTAAAAATTGGTCGATTATACACGCTTGCTACGGATTCAGACTTACTGAATTCCGAAGTGTCTGTTGTCTGAAACATACTTAAGTGTCTATAGCTTTTCGTTAGTTACACATGCCGTTCTTGATTTATCTTATCATAGTACTAATGATTACTCTACGTTTAGATACTACGAACGTAAGTACCTACTTGTAAGCTCAATATCTTTCAAATAGGCACAGTACAGTCATGAAGAAACAACGTTCCCAAGCTAAATTAATGTACCTACTTATTTTATAAAATGCATGCATACACCTGCTAATAATTATTGCATTAGTAGTTGAGATAAATAGATCGGTATTCACGTACGAATTATTTTGAGTTTCGTATTTACTTTTGTCGATGTCTGTACCAATGTAGATATAGGCATAGCTGTTACTTACCACCACCCGTCTTGCAGCAATATTTTTCTTCTTCTATTTCTATGAAATGGTGAAATTTATGGAATAAAATGAGGAATGGCTACACCTGCGGTTAACGAGTATTTCAGCCAGTGTCAAGTAATTCATTGCAAGAGCAAATTCAATAAATACATATTATAATTAAAAATGAGTGATGAACGTGATAAAGATGGCGGATGACTCAGCGATGTTTTTCAGTCCTTGACAGTTAACTTTGTACAAAACTGTCAAAAATTGACAGTTACTATAAGAACAACAATATTTTATTGTTTTGTCTTAAAGATTAAGAGGTGGTGGTAAGGTCCCAGATTAGTATAAGATGGTGTAGGATTAGAAGAGTTAAAGTTCTGAGTCACTCTTAGCGCTCGTTTTGTTGATGTGTGCCTTCCGGGGCGGGGGCGCGGCGCTCTTGCTGCGCGGCTTCCGGCGTCGCCGCCGCAGCCGCCGCGGCTTGCCGGCGCCCGGCGCCGCCGGCATCGACTGCCGACTCGCTTTCGTCTCCACTTCCACTTTCAAGCGAGCGAACATGTCATAGTTTGTTATTAAACACATTTTACCTGCAAATGAAAAGAAAAATAGAATTTTTATCACGACAGCGTTTTCGAGTGGTTTGAGCGTAGGCTGCTCGGCTAACTGAACCAAGTAGTTGCTGGTTCGATTCCCGCTATCGCCACAGTCCATTGTATGGTACCCATAGTACAGCTTTGATTAGATAGGGATCATAGGAGTACCTATGTGTTGTGTGGCGATATTTAAAACCCCATAATACTTTCTCTTGATGGAGGGGAGGAAGGGAGAAGGGAGGCTTTTAAACAGCAGTGGGACAACACAGGCTGACAAAAATAAACTTGCATAAGTCAGAACTATATGAATTGAGCCAGCCTTGGTACGAATGTAGGTGTTGCGATTGTTTAAAATTTATAAATGGATGGATTTCTTAGGTGCTTCACTGCATCTTTCTGACTCATATATTAGTACCTAGTGGTAAACATGTTTAAGGACTCCTTGTTTGAAGTTTAAAAGGCGTCAAAGCGTAAACGTACCGTTGCAATATTCCTCGCCACATTCCAAACAAGACACGATTCTAGTTTCCGTAACGCCTGAACGATTTTTTGTTTTCCGTATCATAGGATTTTTCGCGTACTCTCTCTTATCTCTTGCCTTAGTTTTCAGTTCGGATTTGCCTAGTTCTATCAACCTGTAAACAGTAGTACCCATTTTAAAATATTAAATTGTTTGTCCGAGTAATATAAACTTAATTAAGCAAGAAATTGTTGTATCAAATGAGTAATGTTATCATGTAGGTATGCTTTCTTTAAATAAGATTTAAAAAATAATCGAATGTAAAGCCCCCCAACACTGTTGCGTCAAGAGTCATGCTATGTTTTGTTAATACCAAAAAAGATTTGTATACTCATATAGAAAAAGTTCATTCTTAACGTAACATTGGCATTTGGCACCGCAAGCGGATTTTGAAGCGTATTATGAGGCTGAGAGCTGTGACAGAGTTTAAATCTTTATGTATATTGACAAAGAGCTTGCATTGGTATCAAAAATCTTAACGCGCGCCTCTTGACGCCCCAGTGTGCCCAGGGCTTTCAAAAGATAGTAGATACTGACCTGTTATAATATTCTTCATCTAGTTTAGATTTGGGTCTGATTGAAGTAAGCATCCGCCACTCGATAGGCACAGCACATAGTTCTTCAAACTTCAATCCCCGCATTTCAACGGGTATAGGGTCCATGTATGCAAAGTGTTTCTCCTCGTAACCCCTCGTGCCCAGTTTCTCATAAGCTCGAATTTCTTTTCTAGAAGTCTTAGTCTTGTGGTCTGCCGGTTTGTCTTGTATTTTCACATCCTCTGCTCTCACCTAATAAATTTCCTGATTAGTTGTTTGGAAATTGGTAGTTACAGTATCAATCGAATACAAAAACCAAATTGATTAGGTACCTTTTCGGGTCGGGTTTTGAAATCCGGCACTTTGTCCAAAACGGCTCTATATTCTTCGGCAGTGTTTATTACAGTTTTAGATAAATCCAGCATTGGTGCTTCATCTTTCTTCTTATCGAATAAATCGTCTATTTTAGACATTTTTGTAGATTAACAATGAGTTAAACGTGCAATGCAAATGTTTAGATATCTACTATCGAACCAACTTTGTTCCGACCTAACTTAGAAACGGTTGGATCAATATAATCACTAAGTAACCTAATGTTCCACTACGCATTGCAAGACTAGCTATATTTGTGCGACAAACTTATTGAACGTATAGTCTAATATTTGGCTTTCATTCCAAAATTATCGTGATCATCATTTTTCTCCATAAACTCTCTTTTCGCAGTATTTATTTGATCAATGATTCTCTTTCTATTCTCAACATCGAATAAATTGTTTTTGTTATTTCTATCGTTTATATCGTCTATCCATAACTTTCTATTTCCATATTTATCGTTAATGAACTTTTGTGACAGAGTCATTCTTTTAACAGGGGACTCTTTAGGAGACTTCTTTACTTCAGCTATTTCGTTAGCTGTTATTTGTCCCAGATGATTGAAATCGATTAATTGATTACTTATCTCCAACGTTTTGTTACTAGTTAAGTCTTGACTCGATCTCTTATTTCTCCAGTATGATTGGCTCAATGAATTTCGATTCTTAACGCCACTCTCAGTGGTTTTGTCCGACCGTGTCGGTGGACTAGGAGATCGGCTGTCTTCACTGGATTGTGATAAATACTGCCTAGCTTGAGGCCTGTGCTTTTGTCGTACCTTCCTTTTTTGGCTGTAAAATGGATCTTTCTCACTTTGTTTCTTGTACTGTGCTGCTGGTCTATTTACGCCCCACTTAGGACGGTTTTCGATATCTTTCTTAAACCTTTCTTCAGAACGAAAGCGGCGGTCTTTTTTCAATAAGTTATAATGACTATCGTGTGGAGCATTCTCGTCTATGTTCGCATAATCTTTATCGATGTCTCTTTCGAGATCTTCAGTTTCTATAATTTTATCAGTGGTCGATTTGAATATTGAATCTGTTTGTGTTGCCACATCTTTCATTCTTAATGTTCGGTACTTATTTGGGGTTAGTAGTTTGCCGACGTCAGATAATTCGTTAGTGTTGTTTAAGGAATTCATGGGTAAGGTGTACAAATTATTGGCGATATTTTGGGGAACTAAAACAGCTAGTTGTATACTGTTGGGTTGTCCACTGATTACTTCATTATTACCGTTGATGCCGATAGGTACAATATTGAACTGGCCATCACCGAGTGCTAACGGAGGTACACTATGAATATACAAATTTAAGTTACCCGGGCCCACTGACCTCGGAGAATTGAATTCAGTTGTTTGGTGAGAGTTACAATCTCTTTTTTGACTTTTCGCTGAATGTATATCATAAGTTCTATGTGTTTTAGTTGGACTGTTGGGCTCAACAGGAGGTGCGATTTCGGCTGCCATAGTTTCTTCTATCTTTGGTTTTATGTCATTAGCTGTGTTTACGGTTGAACATCTTTTATGAAACGTAAACCTTTTTTCCTTTTCCTGTTTAGCTTTTCTTTCTGCATCTTCGAGTGCTTTCTTTAATGTATCTAGTTTTCGTTGCTCCATAAGTTGCTTCTCCTCAATTTTCCTTTTCTCTTCTTCTAATCTTAATCTGTCTTCTTCCTGTTGTCTTTGAATTCGCAGTTCTTCTAATCTCTCTTCCCTCAACTTGACTTCCCTCTCTTCTTGGCGTCGTTTTTCCCGATCCTCCAATTGACTCAATATTGCTGATTGTATTTCTAACGCTTTCAAACGTTTGTTTTCTCGTTGAGCCTTAATTTCTGGTTCTATTGGAACATTCTGCCCTCTCAAAAAGGACCTATAATTGTAATAAAATATAATATGATTACGTAACTACCTATTGCCTGTACTATCAATATTAATACAGCTACCTACATACCTCCCTTCGTCGCTTCCGTTACATGAAGATCTATCGCAGTCGATACCTGTGCTATTACTTGAACTTCTTTGGTCTATGACTAAAACTTCCGCTGAGTTATCAATCATATTTAAACCACGCTCCACCCATGACGGCGTACCCTTCTTTTGATTTGGCATCTATGGGTAAACAAACAAAAAAATTTAACGTTTTTTTTATAATAGGTTTTTTTTTTATAATAGACAGAAGGATCGGTACATTGACCGAAAATATTGGGCACGGATCAGAGCGGACATCCCATTTTTTACAGTTGTAAGATATGTTTATTACGAAAATTTGGTTTTGGTAGCGCTCACCTGAGGTAATCTAGCATTGGGTGCCGTGGGTTCCCAAAGCCGTCCAGTTGCAACGCCGCGATCGCCCCATCGTAACCGACCTTCTTCGGCCGTGCGAGGGCTGCGGTTGGACCAAGCCCCCTCGGAGGATTTCGCACCACTCGACACTCTGTTCCTAAAATAATACAGTTTAAAAAAGGAACTTTCATAAGAACCATAGACTAGAGAGATGCAACCCTTAATAAATTAGTAGTAAGTAGGTAGGTACCTTTTTGCGTTGACCTGAATTCCGCTAACACTAATAACATGCAAAACATATGCAGGTAGTTGCATTTCATATAAACTAGAACAAATTTAGCACAAGCATAAAATTGTTTTTACCTTACCTGTCATCTTTACCTTCCTGTTGCCAAGCCACGACGGGGTTGGCGTCGGGCAGTGTCCTATTTGTACTCCTGTTCATGTGGTTTAGCGTTTCACTGCCATAACCCGAGGTATCACCTTCTCCGTCTTCATCGTAAAATGCGAATCTCTTAGCACTTGGAATATTTCGATTTAAGACGTTTGTTCTCCTGTCGTCGTGTACGGTTCTCTCTTCAATGTGGTGTATTGGTGGGAGGCTGGGGCTTCGCTGGCGCTGCACCGGCTCCTGGTACTCGTATGAAGATTGCTTGTGAAGTTCGAGAGTGCTCGCGAATTGGTTCCGCACTTGCAAACGATTCGTATACCGTTCACCGGAACCCCACGGCAAGTAAAGGTGTGACATTTCCTCTGCAAACAATAATGATATTACTTTTTAACATGCTTGATTAATCAAGTGAATACAGTACAAAAACTAACGCTAAAGTATCTCTAATCTCCATTACTTTCTATTTTTATTGACGAGAAAATCGCCGATAACTACCTTCCATGACAACAGTCGTCGTTCAATTAACCATCATAGATTTTTTATTCGAAAAAGAAAAATAAAAAAAGCATCCCTTTCATGCAAAGGGTTTTAAGTTTTGTCGATAACGTGTACTGAAAACGTCAGTCATTCATGCAAGCTGCACTAGTAATCGTAAACCATACAGTAAGCCATCATCAATTTAGTATGGATGGCACGCGACCATTAGACTAGGCAGGTTTATATTTTTTCGGATACGTGTTTGTTGGCTATATCCTTGATAGACAAATCCAAGGTACCTTTCGGATATTTATAAAAATTATGAATGAAAGTAACTGTAGCTGTAGTAATTACAAGAGTCTCAGGTGGGTGGATGTAATAATATATAATGACCGTAAGAATAAATAACAAGGTAGACATTGGTAAGAAAATAAGTATATCTACTTTTTTATGTACGTATATCTACTTATTTATGTAACGGCATAAAAATTATCTTAAATATCCGTTACACTTAGTAAGTATCATTTGCATAATGTAGATGCTTTGATAAAATAATTTTCTTTGGAAATTAAACGCGTCTTACATAAGCCTGCATCCACCTGAGATTACTTTCGTTTGTTCGTACTTCGTGTTACATGCGGGTAATCATTTAAACAATACCATTGTTCTTAACACTATATTTGATATTTCTATTTTAGCAGGCACAATCAAATGGTGTTTAAGTAGGTAGCTAAAGTTTATAGTGTGGTGTGCCTACGTGGTTTCGTCAAACACGCACAATTCTAGGTTACTTCCTGTTTTGCTTCGCTCCCTTGTAAATTCAATTTCAATGCAAAAAACCGGCCAAGTGCGAGTCGGACTCGCGCACGAAGGGTTCCGTACCATTATCCATAAAAACGGCAAAAAAATCACGTTTGTTGTACCTTAAATAATTATTTTATTCTGTTTTTTGTTTGTTGCTATAGCGGCAACAGAAATACATCATCTGTGAAAATTTCATCTATATTACATACTATCACGGTTCATGAGATACAGCCTGGTTACAGACGAATGGATGGACGGACATCGAAGTCTTAGAATAGGGTTCTCGTTTTAACCTTTGGGTACGGAACCCTAATAAAAACGATTTTTTCATAATTGGTTGCCACCAATGCCTTTTGTGAGTACCGAAATGAGAACTTTTAAGGCACGAGACTTGTGGAAATGGGGGCATCGGGTGATGACAGGTCACCTAACCAACTTGTATTCGTTGGTGTATTATTCCTTAAAATAAAACTTTCTCATTTGAAGCACAGCCTTGGTTTAAACATTCTTAGAGCTGAAGTATCTCGAAATCCATCGGCCTTATTTACGCTTCTATAAATTCGCATTGACTTAGTCATAACAAAGCGTGTAGCCATGCAGTAATTTTTGTTGAAGATAACAACCATACTTACCTACCATTTGTCTACATATTTATACGAGCATAGGTAAGCGGTGTTGGTTCTGAAAAAATTGATACATGACATCCTTAAATTATTTACGTAGGTGTCCAAGGCGAGGTTAAGGATGTGGGATATGTAAACTACAATACGTTGAACTTTGACTGGAAAGTAAAATGTAGGAACTGTACAGTCACGGGCGATAATTCTTAGTCTGATAATGATGGATCGATTGCAGCTGTTATTGATTCGAACTCGCACTGAAAAATATACTACCTATTGAAACTTTATGTATGAATAAAAAACGTCTGACAGAATGAGTAATAACGGCTAATAAATAATAGAAACAGCTCTCCTTCGAGCTAATAATGGCATATTTTGTATGAGTCGTTACGCTCTCGTGCGCAGATTGCCTGTAGGTATTAACTAGCGGTGAATGTTTTTGTTATATTATTTAACGCCAAGATGTTAACAGTCTAATGCACACTGTAAACTGTAATTAAGGTACTTAATTGTTAAATTTATTTAATTACTACTAGAGGAAGAATGTGTAGTGTTTGAGGAAGTTTAAACCTTCTCATTTAGACGCTTACTTGGGTACCTATATCTATTATTTACTGTTTATAAGACATTGAAAACAATATATTATCTACTGATAAACTGCATTATATCTTTGTAGGCAGTTTGTACTATCCAATTTTGAACAAGTAAAACCACACAAAAATAAGCCATAACGACTGGAGGTAGATCCGGCGTGGAAAATTACTTCAAATATTTACACGGTAATTTGGGTTAATGCTACCTAACGTAGGAAGGGCAAAGGTCGTTGCTTCCAGACCAACCTTGAATTGATTGTTTCATGCATTGGTCGGTGCCGCCCCCGGCATTGTCAATAACAATATTGTTAACTATTGTCTGTGCGCTTTGTCGTTGTAAACTCAGGAAACAGTTTGACGGCGGTTCCGTTGTTGCAAATTGAGCTATATTGTAAAGTCGGAAAGTCGTTGCTCATTAATTTAGGGCCGTGATGCTAAGTGGATATAAATAAAAAGACGGCCATTGAAAAATATAGTAGGTACCTAAATAATGTTTGATGAACATGATAATGTGAAATATGGCCGTGATATTTCAGTAAGTAATGAAAGTATCATCGTTCTATGTTCATTGCGTGGTCGGCAAAGATATTTTAACGAAATGACGTTAATGTTGTTTAGTATTTTTTCGTCTAATTAGTTAAATCAAATCCTGGATAGACCTATTAGAGTAGGAATTTAGGGTCACTTGTTGGACTACTAAAATGATATCTTCTTCTTCTTTTTTACGAAATGAATGAAATGATGATATTTAATGGAATAAGATGAGGAATGGCTCCACCTGCGTTTAGCGGGTATTTCAGCCAGTGTCAAGTAATTAATAGCAAGGGCAAATTCAATAAATACACATTATAAATAAAATGGATGATGACATCAAAGATTCATGACTATGTCAAATGATTGGACGAAAACATTTTGACGTTGATACTTGATTTGCTGTCTCTAATATTGAAGTCATGCTAGCTCAGCAATAAATAGCCGTCGTCGATTTGACTTTCTGTGAGCATTATTGGTTTTAGAAATTTTACTGATGATTCACGTTGATTTATACACAGTGTAAGTAACTATTTTAAAGTAACCTCATCACCGTTTGTAATATTAATGAAGGCATACATGAATCTTACTTACAGTAGGTACTCTACCTACCCCTTGCTAGTCGACTCGCGAATAGCGACCCCCGTTTTATTAACAACACTCTAATTACTGACCTAGCTTTTAAGGCATTGGCCGAGATATTTTATAATTGTTCATTTTTACATTACCAAGTAACGACTATAGCGTGATGTCTGATGATACATTGACAATATCGTGCTTAAATTTTAACATTCAAGACATTTTCGTAACACGGAGAAATCCGTCTGCATTCTCTAATAGCAGCGTAGCATTTTTTGTTGGAAATGAGCAAGTGATCGGTAAGAAGTATTCTTTTGTTATTTGTGAATTTAATTGTGAGAACATACTTAAATGCGAGTTAAACGATATGATAGAAAGATAGTCGGTAAATTAGGTACATTTTATTACAATCAATCATGCACTGATTGTGAAGTTGATTAAGTTACGCGAATGAATGAATCTCACAGAGATGTTTTTTCCTGTGATAGAATATTGAAAACTATTTTATTCCTTCCTATATTATTGTGAAAATCGTAGAAAGCCCTGGCGTAATTAATTATTTAAAGCTATCAATTAAATTAGTGTTTATTAGTGGGTACTTTGGTGTTACAAAAAAAAAGATAATGCAAATACAGGTAGTGTTTGTATAAATAAACAGCTATGCATTAAGTAGTAGTAATAAGTACCTACCAATATTAAAAATGTAAATATGAAAATAATATTATATTCCCGGAATACATACCGCCTCGTCGTAACAATCCAAAGTGAACTTAACAACCAACAACGTACCTATCGCCAGTTTTTGTTCATAAATCTCCTTGACGAAACCACGACCGTGAATATGTTGCAAAATATCAAATGAGCGTGATGCAGTTGCGGGCATGCACCAGTCCCGGCGCCGACTGGCTGGCGGGCTCGGCGCGCCCACGCGGGGCCACTACACACTACGCACCTCTCTCCCGCGCCCACTGCTGCTTCTTCTGCTGGACTAACGACGCCGGCTTGCTCACCGACAGCATCGCACCGTATACATTACACTTTCTAATGCCCCGTATTGCACACACGTTGCGTTTCTTCCGACCGCGGCGCAGTTACGGTGCACCGGCTAATGAGCGCTTCAGAGTGCTCTTTAAAAGCGGACGCTCGCGCATCGCCGGCGAGCGCGCGTCGCGGTTCGCTTGGCGCGTGCACTCATTGTCCACGACTGCTGGACTCGTACTACCGACTACAGGCACGATTCGATCGGGCGGGCGACAACTTTTTTTAAAAAATTAACGGTACTGACACGCACGATATCAGTTCATATAGGACCTCATTATAAATATGTCGTGACGCGACCCAGACGGTAAACTAAAACAAAGTAATGTCTAGACTTTGTCGGCCCACTGTTTCAGTTGGCGACACGCGAGTGGAAGTTTCAGAGAAAAGCCTCGGAAAAGCCGCCGGTCGATACTGTAGTCATGGTGACGATTGTTTCACGTGCTCGCAAGGAATCGTGGCATATTTCTCTTATTTGCATTTCAGGCCATGAGGTGACGCGAATATTGTTATGTGGGGCGATTTAATTACACAGCGCTAACTGCTTGTTCCGGTATTTACCGAGTGTATTGTTTTATTCAAATTAAATAGTCTGCTACCTGCGTAAGTGTTGTGCCAGTATCCACTTGGGAGGTTTACTTGAAAGTTAAATTTTAATATTCAGTGCATGTATTTTAGAAGTGGCGGAGTAAGAGTCTTCGCCATTTTGCAATGACATCATATTATCAGGAAATCACGTCTTGTTGTTTTATTATTATCGGTGCCTAGTACAATAGCAAGCTAAAAAGGAATATTTATAAAAATTGGCCAAGTGCGAGTCGGACTCGCGCATGAAGGTTCTGGAAATCTATAAACACGGCAAAAAAATTACGTTTGTTAATATTAATTTTAATATAAGTTTTACCGACTATATTACACATACAACAAACGTGATTTTTTTGCCGTTCTTATAGATAATGGTACGGAACCCTTCATGCGCGAGTCCGACTAGCACTTGGCCGGTTTTTTTATTTGTTGTTATAGCGGCAACAGATAAATCGTCTGTGAAAATATCAACTGTGTGACTATCACGGTTCATGAGATACAGCCTGGTGACAGACGGACGGACGGACAGCGGAGTCTTAGTTATAGGGTCCCGTTTTACCGTTTGGGTACGGAACCCTAAATAAAAGGGGATATTCTGATTTGGAAACGTAACTAATTAATATAGTAGGTAGCTAATACAGCATAATCATCTAACAAAGCGAGATATAAAGAAATATCGTAACTTATTCCTAGTGGTTTTTAAGGTTTGCGAATTAAATTGATCTTTTAGGAGCTACCTATGTAAATTTGCTGCCAATTTATAAGGACGCTTCGATGCGTCTCGGTCGGTCGATCCACTTTGAATATTTTTTTTACCAATTTCGAGTTTGCTTCTCATACTGGTGCGTCATAAGTCACGCGTAAGAATTTTTGCCAATTCCAAAATAAACTGTGTCGCAATATAGGTAAAAAAAGATTGAAAATCTCCGTCAAAATTATCTCGCGCTGTCAATGTAATTCCCTTGAAAACGTGAACTTTTTCTATGAGACAATGTTGTTGGAAAAAATATCGATGCGCCAGTGTGTGTGCGCGAGGCTTTAGTGGTTAAAACTAACCCCCAATTTTAGCAGAAGTTTTATGGTTTCCATGCTTTTCCATACCCAATACAGTTAAATAAAAATCTAGTGTAAGTTTGTACTGTTACATTAACAGTTTATTACTAAATGCATGTAGAGGGGTGAAAGGCTCAATGAAATTTACTACACTTTGATGAAACCGAATATAATACTTTTATTGCATCGTTGCTTGGTTTTTGAAATATGTATTTAGAGTTTCAAGACGAACATAATTTTTGTATGTCGAAATAAGTCATCAAAAGTCAACTACAAAACATTACATGCAACATAAATGAGGATTTCGGCATCTTACACCTCGAGAGTCATCCGCCATCTTTATCACTGTCATTATCCATTTTTATTTATAATGTGTATTTATTGAATTTGTCCTTGCTATTAATTACTTGACATTGGCGAAATACTCGCGCTAGTCGCAGGTGATGCCATTCCTCATCTTATTTCATTAAATATCATCATTTCGCTCATTTCGTTAAAAAAAAAAAAAAAACATAAATGAGATTATTATGAAACAGTTGGCTCTGATGCGCTGCATTAGTAGTATTCAATCTATGTGGTTTCTTCAATCTTTATTATTTTGAATGCCTCAAAATCCACTTGCGTAGATACATTGGGAGGATTATTATTTAAAATTAGAGACGAAACGGATAGTGGTTTGGCCGGATACCGGATATTCGGCACGCTACCAGGCTGGAGCGCCGGATATACCTACGGATTATCGCGTTACATGACGTTTCTTAAAGACATCTTGAATCGATCGATCGCGATCACGCACGACACGACCCATACTTAAGGTGGTCAGCTTATAGTCGTCCAAGGTTTGCTAGAATTTATCTTTCAGCACCCGGCAGTAGTTTACAGCGAAACCCTATTTTCAATCCAAGCTGTCGCCTCTGACCAACAAATGCGGAAAATTTGGTATTCATTCAACACAATTTGCCAATTGTTAATTTTGAGTACTTAACTATTTTGACGTGCAATTATAAAAAACGGTGTCCATAACCAATTGTGGTATGTGTGTAAAATAATGAGAAATTTATTTCACTATCCGGAATCTGGGTATCAGTTTCATCTCTAATAAAAATCAACGCATTACTTGAATCACATATTTTATTCCTTATAATTTTAAAGTAATACAATGACATCACCAATCTTAAATTAAAATGCGTATCTAGTTCTAATGTCTTCCAGTTTTTTTGACACCTCCGCGGGCGTTCTCTCCAAATCCCCGGCGATCGCCTTCTGTTTAGCGGGTTCCAACGAGTTGAACTGCTCGCAGAGATCACCGTCTATCACGTTCTGTAACAACATAGAATACATTATTTATATGAACGCTTTTTATCGTACTTTATGTAACAGCACAGTGAGATTAATAAGTCTAATATGCTCCCGGACTTATGTTGCCTCGTGTTCAAAGTTAACTAACTAAGACTCGTGCGCATATATTATGCTATATAGTCTCTAGCATGTTTTAGATAATATTCTTCAATTAATAAAATTCAAGATAGGATAAGTTAATATAAATGTTAGTTCCAAATACTACAGGAGCGCCAGAGGACGCGCCCGACTCTCAGGAACGAGACGAGCGGCTGCAGCGCGGCGCCGCCATAACGGAGAGCGTTCGCGGCGCGGCCGCCCGCCCTGCTCTACCGACGGTGTAACACAGAGGATTCCTTGCAAGACTCAACTGCTGACTTACTGTCGGATATGACACTAAGGCCGCACCACAAAATGTTTGCAATAGCAAGACGAACTATATTGACACAGAAAAAAGTTCATTCCACAACGAAATGGCATAGAAAGCGCGAGCGAATTTTAACGCATAGTTGATAGTCGAGTGGCTTTTAGCACAGAAATTTAATCTATATGCATTTTCACACATTACCAAAAGGTAATGGCAATTTTTTTACGCGCGAGCGCTGACCACGCTTTTATTCTTTGTAGAAATGCTAATATTTGATGTAGTACGTACTGGGGAGTATAGTTATGTTAATAATGTAAAGATCGGTACCAACCTTGACTGAATAATAATAGCTCCTAAACGATAAATGATCGCGTCCACAAAGCGGCGAGTTTTCACTCCTCATGTGCATCTCTAGATGTTGGAAGAAGTCGTGGTCTTCTCTCGAGGTGAAGGGCAGGAGCACGCCCAGCGAGCCGCTGACAGTCGCGTACAACAGCGCCTCGGAACCGCCGGGAATTAGGGTAGCCCTCTGCAGTGACGTCACAGTCTCGCCCACGTGGAAATTGACGACTAGATCCCCCTTCTGAGATGCGCCGTTGAGCAGACCTGAGTAAAAAGATCAATATTAGTTAACTTGAAATGTGCGTGCAGATTTTGTTCGTGTGAAGGTATATCAGAATAGTTAAAATAATCATTACTATCATTAGTCTAGCATGTATATAATTTTGTATCATCATTATGTCCAATGACGACATTTTGGTTGTCACTGACTGGAATTGTTTTAAGGCTGTAGGTATACAAAACTAAGTGTAGCTTAGATTCATGGGGACTGAACAAAATTTTAATCGTATTTGAACCTTACCTCTGTCCCAGAGAGCCTTATTTCCTGTGGGGTCTTCATCGACGTCGTCTGTTACCGAATGTGGCAACCTCATAATACACAGATTGCCGAACTTATCGGCCATAGCAACAGTATCATAGTCCAGTACACAGCTGTTCGTGATCCATCGCGGATTGGTGTCATCGGCGAATATAATCAACTGGTTCTCTCGCTTCTTGTACTTCACACAGAATACGGATTCTTGGACGTCCGAAACGAATACTCTTTGTCCAATGGGTTTGAGGTCGGTAACGAGGTTTGGAATGTGTCTATTTTCGCATTTGCGGAGTAGTTTTCGCTTGCCAATGTCGTATAGTCTGAGCATTCTACCAACACCCACCAACAGTCTTCCGTTGAACGCAGCGACAGCACCGGGGTACTCGTCGACGGGCGTTTTGTGAACTAGCTCCAGTTTACCAGTGTTGCTGTAAATCTGTAGAAAGAAATTATGTTAAACCTTGTCCAAATTATTTTCATTATCGAACAGATGTAGTTTTCAAAACCTACCTTATAAACGTGTAAACTGCCTTCAGTACAAGATCGTGGTGATAGAATCACATCTTTGGCGACTCCGACGACTAGATGCGGTTGGGCGTGGTCAGCGTGTGCGGCCCAGCGCACGATGCAGACGGAAACTGCCGCTTCATTTTGCTCGAGCGGCAACTTGAACAACGTGTTCGGCTGGCCGCCGCTCACGCCCATGTCCACCACGCGGATTTGAGATGCCCACATACCTGACAACAATTAAAAATATTTACTTAGTGTTAACAATCCCATGTCTCAGAATAACACTTAGATTCTGTTATAAAATCGTAGTAAAGGATATTTTTTTCCAAAAATTATGTTTCCCACACTTGAATCAAATGACTTATAACAAGATCATCTGGGATTAACGTTGGGATTCACTATCGCCACATTCGATTAGAGTCAGCTCGCTCAATGACAATTTCTGCTCTTGCCCAGAGAACATGGCTTATTATTATTAGTATGTTTATGCCACACACCTGCTCCAGCTTTTGGCGATGAGAAGATGTTCTCCGGAAGCGTGTCTGATAGAAATGCGTCGGCCATTTCGTTTGCAAGCTGTTGCTCTTCTGGACCACCGCCAGCAGCGGCTTCACGCATTTCTTGCGCCATTTGGACCCTGTCAAATAAAAACTGATAAGTAAATTGCGATACATTTAGTAAATATTTAGAGAGATGTATAGTAATCAGAACTGCAGGTGTATCTACATCGAATTCGGTTTAATTGTGTTAATGTCATCATAGAAAAACTACCCCGCATGTAATGATAATCTAAAATAATAGTTACCTTCTCTGTTTCTTCATTTCGTCAGTGTAAGAGTTGTGATCAGTCTCAAGTATGATGATGTGGTTGTTATCAGAGTTGATGACGAATTTCCTCGGCGTGTATTCCAATGGTATATAAGTTTGGTTGAAGACGGCGCCCAGTTTTTCCAATGCCAAAATTCTTAGAGTATTTGATGAGATCGCTACGATACCTTCGGCACATTGTTCTGAAAAAGTACGGTACATTGAGGAATAGCGCCAATCACGTTAATTTCTAGACGAGGAAACTAAAGTAGGTATGAGTTTGTCCACGGCATGGTTTTGCCGCCTTCATCGCCTGAGCGGCTCCAGCTCGGCTATGGAATATGCCGAGTGCCACCCTCGACCAGATGGGAGGGCAGTATGCTCTACGACGTCGTGGGCTTGGCACTGCATGAGGCAGCTACGCCACACACTCACGTGGCCGCACCCGAAGGCACAACCACGCGAACCCGTCGAATATGATTATATTTTGTGTCTACTACAACCACATTCTTCAATGTGAACTATGTACTTTAAATTAAAACTGAAGTGTTCTTACCTGAACTAAAACCGGCAGCATATTCCAAGCACTCATAGGACAGTGGTGTGAGATGAAAGCGGTTCTGATAGTGGTATCCGAGCCATGTTCGAGATGACACTGCCAATACAGCTTCGGCGGCTTGCACGCGCACTTTAAATAACTTTACCGGTCGCGACCCCAAGTACCTAAAATATTATGAAAATTTACTATAAAAAAACCATACTTTTCTGGTGACCAAAGTGTTTGGTAAAATAGTGCCTCAGATCTGGTTAATTAATCGTCATAGTATCTCAGATGAAACACGGAGCGAAATTTTTGTCATCATAGGCGAAATAATATTGTTTTTGAAAATTAAGATCATATGTAATAAATACCTTGTCCTTGTGTCTGCCAAGTCGCCACTAACAGAGTCCAATGTGGTTCTAAGTAATACTCCATTGCTCAAGCCTATGTTCAGTTGTAAAGCGGACTTAGAGCCAGATTCGAATGGTTGTTCAACAATACATAAAGACTCGGCGCCGGCAGGTAAAGCTTGCATTGAACGCGGCGATAAACAGTCCTGAAAAGGCGATTTTCGTTATGTTTTGCTAGGCAATGGGATAACAGAGTATTTGAATTGAATTATTGTCAGTAAGTTTAAGAATAACGCATTTTTGGGTTGTTGTAATCACAAAAAATCAGTGGTGTCCTGGTATCATCATTGTGAAGTTCTAAATATTTACGTGAAATAAATCAGTGTGAGAATATCTTACCGAAGGATCCAAAGAAATGATTCTGACAGTGTTATCATTGAGTCCGACTGCCAAAAACCAAGCTCTTTGTTCACCAGTGGCCACAGATCCAAGTGCCATGCATGATACTTCTGAAGACAATTTCTTCCTTTCTGTATACTCATTCAGTTGGCCAGTCTAAAAGTACATAAAATTCATTAGCAACATGTACAATAATTAAAATAGGAAAGTATTAGATATTGTGTGGTTGTCCACGGCATGGTTTTGCCGCCTTCATAGCCTGAGCGGCTCCAGCTTGGCTATGGAATATGCCGAGTGCCACCCTCAACCAAACGGGAGGGCAGTATGCTCTACGACGTCGTGGGCTTGTCACTACATGAGGCAGCTACGCCACACACTCACGTGGCCGCACCCGAAGGCACAACCACGCAAACACGTCGAATATAAAAAAAAATACATTTAATATTTACTTACAGGGTCCATTTCGAAATAGACAAGTTCACCACCAGTTAAAGCGATGACGACTTGCCGTTGGTTGACCGCGCATTTCATAATAGACTTCTTTCCGGGTGCTTTCCATTCGTTGACACGCTTGTCAGCGCGGATGTGTCTTATACCGTCCGGGTATACTTGTACGAGCGCGTCGTTGCCCAGCGCGTGGCAGCTCAGCGTCGGCGTCGTGCCCAGGAAGCCAGAATCCGTCACTTCTTCAACGGTCTCCCCAATAGACAGCACAAGTGTGGCATTTACGAACGACACTATGATGTAAGAATCATACTCCTCTGCAACCAAAAGAAAAATTCAAAGCTAGAATACGATCGCAAGGCGAATCTCTACACAAGCGGTCTTCGTGTCGGCGGCCTCCGGTTGCGTTAAATGGAGACTGCGATGCCTACCTTCGAGTGTTTGTTGAAACGCATCTCATTCTTTCATCGGCCGATAGTAGATCCTGAAAAGAAAAACCACTGGTGTTTATGTATGACAAACAACCAGGGTTTTATTAGTAACTTGTTGATAAAGAGGAGCATTCATAGGTGGTTATTGTGACGTCACGGTATGTCAGTAACACGGACCAAAAGGTATAATCATTATGCTCCCGTCTTCAAGGTACCAACCAAATCAGACTTCAAATTAATGCAATTTCCTCCATATTTTTCAGATTCAATAACATTTTCTACAGCAATACCCCTAATTTTACTAAATTTCTAATCATTTCTATGATTGGGGTGTAAGTAGAGAAATGGTAGACTAGACATCCTCATACTGAGTGATACAGATCAATCATAGTTAAATCTCAACTAGACAGTGCCTGGGCTATTCAGTTGAGGCTCAACTACATAGATCTCACAATTACAATGTAATGCAAACAGCTTCACAATTTAATCTTGTACAAATACACTGTAGTTTCTACATAAAACAAGTCAACTCACCATCCTTGTGTCGTCTGACAGTCCATACAGCGTTGGGCGAGCCAGGCAACTCTGACACGGCCATTTCGGCGACTTCCAAACCATGTCTGAGCGCTCTTAGAGAAGACCTGGGGCCTCGGCCACACGCCAGATACACTTGGGGAGTGTCTTCACCAGCTAGGTCTGCCACGTGACATGCTAGAAAAAAAAATTTTGGTTAGTATGACACTAATTAGGTCCAACACATGGCATTCGACATCAGTAAGTGTAACTTGTGCGCCAATACTAGACTTATGTCACGGAATATGCTGGAATGTTGCCTGTATCTTTTTCTTGCATGTTATAAGATAGTGCGGGCGAGCGAATCCGTGACAGTGGTCCAGCGTTGACATGCATGCTAACCCCACAGATTTAGAAAAGAAGAGTTTGAGTCAACTTTTACTCCCATATAGCTCTGTTCCTCAGATAAGGCTATGTGGAGGTGAAATATAGGTGTCAGAAGTATTCATGTGCATCTCACATCAGTGTGCACTCCCCCACAAAAAGGGAGGACCTTGGTTCGGAGATTACTTCTCTCGCATGAGTAAGTGGGAAGAGTAATGAAATATATTACATTCTCTGTATTTTCATGCATAGCTATGTTTCAATATTTCAAAAGAGTTGAAGGCAAAAATAATTTATTTTAAAAGACTTCAAAAAGGAGGTTTCAATTCAATTGGATTTCTTTAGTAATGGCTCATCAATACTATTAATTTACTAACCGCAACTCGTGTTCAAAGGCTGTTAAACAATGAATATCGAAATTAAGTAAGTTCAACTTACCTAAAATAGGTGAGAGTGAATCCAGTTCATCAACTAAAACCAGATTTCTTAGTGGTCTCGGGGCAAAGAAGAATGTGTCTCCTTCCTCTAAAGGCATGGCAGAACTGAACTCGGGCTCGTCATCCTCGTCTCCCAAGTGAGCTATTTGGTACAGGTAGCTGTTAATAAAAATATGGATTTAACACAAGATCTCTTACTTCAGTGAGATAGGTCTCACATGATATCAAATCCTAAAGATGCAATGTGGATGTACAAAAGTTGTCAAAATTTCATTGCAAGAAGTAAAATCTTCACAATATTGATACTGATAGTTTGTTGCGATAATTAATTTGAAATATATGAAAGTGCTAGAATAAAATTAATTATCAATATTAAAGATACTCACTGGTTGCCAAATTCACAGGCGACAAACAAGAAGCCAGTTTTCAAAACGCACATAGAAGTAGCCACCGGAACAGTGTCAAAATACTTGAGTTTAATTTCTGTGACCATATCCTCTTCCGTTGAAATGGTGATCTTGAAAATGTCACCCTGTTCAGTTTGTGCTAGGAAGAAAAACATGGTCTTTGTCTTGTGTGTGGCCGAACATACGAAGATCATTCCTCGTTCCGGATCGTCCAGGTCGTTCCGCCGTCGGGGTATAGGACACCTAATGTCGTGTTGGTCACCCAAGTTTTTGTAGGTCAGGTAGTTTTCTGAACAAATTAACACCCCTGATGGACCATCATTGCCTCCAGGGACAGTGATTAGAAAATTTGCATGCTCCTCTAGTGGCTCAGAGTACTTCCTCACTACATGATTAAGTCCCAAGTCTAATTCATAGAATGTTAGTGTCTGTTGTGTTTTCTGTGCTGCTTCACCTACAAAACGAATTATTAATATTGAAAATAAGAATATATCAATATTCTAATCATTATTTTAAATAGTTTTAAGTCATAGTAAAGAGGATTTGACGTCACTGCCAGTCGGAAACACGGACCTCAAAATAATCACAGAACAAAGCAGATACACAATATTATAAACATTTTTGTTTATCTGTTCTGGGTAATCTCCAAAACGGTAGGTACGATTTAGATACTATAACTGGCAGATAATGATGATAAAAGGAATAACTTGTATTTTTTCAACTCTTTTGTTCTTTAACTCTGCCCCAGTGTGCCGCGGGCTTAAAGTTACATGTAACAGCTATTTCTAATGATAAGATATTAAAATGCTTACCAGAAGGATCAGCATCGGCTTCCTCATAGTCAATCTCCAAGCAAGCAAACATTGGGTTCTCAAAGCCAACATCCACGCCAACCATGTGGTACACCAATGTGTTGGACTTGTGAGCTTCTAGTGGCGAGGATATAGTCAACCTGGCTTCAGCATCTCTGTTCAATATGTACACAAGTTTTTGCTTCTCAATGGCACCTGTTAAACAAAATATATGTTAAATATCAACAAATTTAAGATGTTACATAATATGTATAGCTAGTCAATTAGGTAGTTAAAAACATTTTTTGACTACCTAATTGACTTGACAATATTGATCTATACCTAATTGACATTATTCAAGCCATTGCTTGGATTAGGGGTTTGAGAGTAGTAGGGGCTGCACAGCTCACTAAACCAGGTGGTTTTTCCCTCATCTGGATGTAACTGGGATCACCCCCAGTCCATTCCGTCATACCCATAGTACAAGCTTTGCTTAGTTTGGGGTCACACAATGAGTATGAGTTGTTTAGGGATATTTATTTATGATTTAATCCTTACCAATCATCACAGCTCTGCCTTTTGGGTCAATAGCCAAATATTGGCCGGGCACAATCCTCCGACATCCCGATTTGCCAAATGTCTCTTGATGGACCTTCTCCAAGATATTCTTCTTAGGGATATACTCCAATATCACAATGCGGCCGGAATCGGAGCCAATCACAATGTAATCTATAACAAAGTAATAAAAGATAAAGTATTTTCCATTGTAAATATGACTGGTAAAAGGCGATATGACACCCATGAGGCCCCATGTTGGATGATACAGAGTTGTATATATTGTTGGAATCAGTTCATTTTTTCTCCACCCTTTGAGCTGGGTTCCATCCAAAGTTACCGAAATGTCGCTTTAGTCTATCTGCCTTTTAACAGTCAAAAAGATATATGTGTTTGGGACATGTGCCACCACGGTACATCTTGGCATCCATATTGAATGAAAAGAGCGACGTGTTGGCTTTCATTATGCGCATCATAGTTATCCCACGAGCCTTTTGTAGAAGACACATAGAGCAAGACGATGCAGTGGCATTTTGAACTGGAGCAGATATTTAAACTGAATGACAATGATAACAATGAAAATACCTACTAACAATATTATTTCATACATTTTAAAACTTCTATACAACATGTTTCGGTCAAGATCAAAGGCATTTATCGATGTTTATCAAGTATTCACTTGCTGAACAACATTAGTAAACTCATCCTTTAAACAAACTGGTTCACAAGTCTGCACTGGATTTAAGTGAATAATCAACATGATTCTACTAGCCTAGAGCGGATGCGTAAATAATACGATCAGTAAAACATGGCTGCAACTCTGCCTACCCGTTAGAACAATACAAGCGTCACGCTGCCTAGATACTCTTCATGATTTTGAGGTTAGGACAATCTAGGTTACCTACTTTAAGGATTGTTGAACTATTAACTTTTCAAGTAATGCCCCTAGGATAGTTTATAGGTTAGAGACCGCCCCGCCCTATTACAACTCTAAAACCACGTGGTTAACAAATAGTTCACTGACCTTTCGTGCCTCCGGTGAGCCTAAAAGCCATCATAGAGCGGATGACGCCGAATATCTCCACCTTCATGAGCGTATGCACTTTTCCCGTGTTCTGGTCAGGACGCAGGAGTTCCAGCGTCTTTCCACGTGATATCACTATCTCCTGCTGTTTGGTACCCGAAAAGTTCCCATGGACAGCGTGCGTAATCGACGTAGACCCTTGCAACGTTAAGTTATAAAGATGCATCGTATCAGCCTTATGTTACACCTGCAAGAAAAAAAAATATATATAGCATTCCGTGTGCCAAAAACACGGCAATGTGCGTAACGTGGCGTTTTGTCAGACTCTTAACTTGCGAAAACAGAGAGGGTCTTGTGTTTTCGAATGGGTGAGCTTGATTATTATAGCACCTTTTAAACGACCACGATATGTACAGAAACTAACCGTGGAGATACCCAGTGCACAGTAAATAAATACTACAACAGATATTTGGGAATAAAACATATACTGTATGTTAACGTACCTTTATCAAATAGAAGCGGATTGCCGCAATGCGGCTTGATATAATTTCTCTTTCGGCCGTGTTGTCTTCCAAAGCCGGGCGGCGGCAAAATGGCGGATGGCAAATATACCATTGCTGTCCAAGGCGATTGACCAATCAAAAAGAAGCATTATCTAGCATGGCGGTCTCTTTTATACGGTTAGGGTTACCATAATAAAATAATTTAAATACCGACTTTAGTTACATCTAGTGTCAAGTGGCACAAAGTAATACAATCTACTAACCGCTAGATGGCAGTGTTAATCCAAACTAGTAGTGTTACCTATTGACAAAAACTATAGCTGAGTTTCACTTCTGTAATTGTAGATGGCAGTAGTAATAATTATTTCAATTACTTTTCATGACCTAAGATTTTTTACTCGTATTAATAAAAGGTTCAAACAAACTGGTCTAAATCAGATTTATTACACTCCGTTTTCTTATTATCATATGTTGTTTAACATATTTTTGAAATATGTATTTTCTAAGGTAAAATAGCACATATAGGTAGCTCTCTATTTTATGACTACATAATTTCATAATAGGTATAAATAAGACCTCTGTATTTATTAACACTATTATCCCCGATTGGGACCTAATAAATTTAATAAGCTGTGACCACTTACGGTGTACTTATAAATATTCAGGCAACATATTAAATCGTCTCCTTGTGACTATTAGTGAAGAACTTGCCTCACAACAATTGGAAAATCAGCCATTTCAATTATATGAGTCTAATCAACTCTTATGGGAGGAAGTAGCTAAGTATTTTTTGCGACATTTGTTGTGAGCTTTATAAAACTGTATGCTATTTCGTTTATTTGTAAGCCAGCATATAAAATACACAGTTTTGTTAGTGAACACCTGAGCGGCATTTCGCTGGGATTTAAAATTCCAATACGCATTTGTGTCCAGTATGAAAGGGCTCCATTGTGGAGAGTCTTTTAATTCTATTTTCTGGCGGGCGGCGGCGGCGCGGCGTCACAATGTATCTGTCGTGACGCGGCGCTGCGCGGGCGCACCTGAGTATTCCGACTCGATTCGCTTTGAGCAACCGCATCTTTACCGATTGGTAAAAATATTATTAGCCGATATGCATGTACGTAGGTTGAGTTGATGATGGATTTTAATTAAACGATTTTAGTAGCTTATTTACGCAGCGAAACTATATTGTAAATTACTCTAGAGTAATCTATTATTTTCTACTAACAAGAGCCAATACTGCCTACAAAATCTCTGTCACGTTGATAGAGTAGGTACACTTATCTGTTGATAACTTACCTATTTATATGGCTCTACGTTGCATTATACTACTTTCGTAAGGGAGCATATCTACCAAAATCATAAATTTCGTGGTACCCGAAGAATTTAGTTGTTTTTAAGAATGTTTATGTAATTTTATTCGACGTTTCTCAATATAGTCTGGTGTGCACGAAATGCAACAAATAGACTTGTCTATTGGATATAAAAGTAATTAAATAAAAACAACGAGTAAGTAAAATATTTGTACTTGACAACAGACAGATAATTAAAGCGGGTGAGGTAAGTGGCGGAGGCGCGCAGGCGCAGGTCACGATCTGCGCAGGCGGCGATGTGCACGTGTGCTCTACGACCGAGAGCGGAGAGCCGACGATAAAGAGAGAAAAAAAAGATAAAACTGGTAGATAAAGCCGACAATATTTTGACTCGTTTGGAAGCCGGGCCGTTGGCCAAGGTTTTTACATAAACGTGTCACTGAAGTAAAGATTCCGGTATATTGTATACTTAAGTAGGTTCTACATCCTGTCCTACTTAACTATGAAGGTTAAGTATGGTGTTTGTATGTGCGTTATTAACCGTAAAAGCCAAAATATAAATACAAACATACTATTTTGGTAACTATTGTTAAACCTCTACCAATTTTATACGTTGTTAATTTTAAATGGCCCCAAGTAACTTAACGTTGTTGAGTTGAGTTGACTTTATTTTCAAGGCGTGAAAGCAACAAATTTTATCTATGGTAGTTAGAATGTCTCATGGTTTCAAGTTTACAATATCGAAAGTATACACTGGTCATATTTTAGCCACCATATCGAGGGGTGAAAGGCTATTTAACTTAAGCGAAACTTTTGAGCGATGTAAAATTATATACATACCTATTTGATACGCTGATGGTAGTATTTGGAATTAGTTAATTTTTATGCGTCGAATGAGTATACTCTCCTGTAAAGTTAAAAATATGTCGTTTATGTCAAATAGGTAACCATTCATCCCTCGCTATGTTGTTTTCACGCGTTCAAATGAAGTCATAGCAAGTCTACAATTATAGTGTTAGGGGACTTGTGCACAGTGGGCAGTGGTTGAGGGATTTCTGAAGTTTGTCGCTGATGGTAATCGAACGCGCAACCAACGCTTTCGCCCAAATCACAAAAAAAGTCGTCGATTTAATGGAAATATAGTGAGAATTTTAGCAAGAATCACCACCTGCTTTGCGTAGATGTATCAAAGCGGCGCGCCGCCCACGCCCGCAGATACTGTACCTACTCCGTGAACTTGCCAGCAACAATTCAGTCATGCGGATATCGCGGGCAATAATTTAAAAGGCGCGAACGCATTATCGATCAGCCAGCTGCCGGCTGCCATGGGCTGTTTTATAGTCACGAGATTCGCTAGAGATCGCCATCGGCTGAACCACTGTGATCTCCCATCTGGGGACTACTCCTGAAAGTGTCGAGTTGTGGATTGAACGAAATCGATTCGACTACTAATACTCCAGAAATCAACATTAGCGCAAAAAAGTGCAATGGTTCAAATAGATCCTTATTAATGTTTTCGACCGAACAATTTTGCTCCACGATTTGGCAATAATGTTGATTTTACGATATAAGTCGAATCGAATTCAATTGATTCCCAACTCGATTCTGTCGGAAGTAAACCCCTTGGTCTTGTCTCGAATGAATGAAAAAATGAAAAAAATGAAAAAGTCGAATACTATTTTTAGACTCAAACCAATAAATAATGGTCAGAGTTTTTAGCTATCAACACTTAACGTGTTTTGTGTCGCACTTTGAATTTATAAAACGTAAATTAATTAATCTTTATCGGTCTGTTAATGGAAGGAAAAACAACATCATAGGACTGATTAAATAGGTACACATAATTCAACTTGTACATAATTATGTAAGTAGGTATATAGATTGAAACCAATTAATAAGTGACGCACAAGTATCTAATATATAATGCCATTGCCCAAATACGTCCTAAGTAGAGGATAGAAAAATCTAGGCTAAACAGTAGACTTGCGATGTCATAGCGATCGAATTTCAGATTTAGCCTGTGTTGGAAGGTAGAGTTTTCGTAAATGGTTTGATAAGAGCAAATGTCGAGTAATGAATCAAAGTATTTCTGTAAAATATATTCACCGAAATTTCTTTAGTTATTGATCGCAGCATTCGCAGATAATACATTCTTCCTTTTTTACAGTCAATAGTTCTGAGTGTACACCTTATTCGGTATACTTTGGAAATGTGCTTTTTCGAAGTATACCGTTGGTGTTGGACACTAGTGGATACTGTTGGGCACGCAGTCTGTCGCTTATGTCGTCGGTAGCGACGCGGCTGACTCACTCTTGTTTAAACACGGCGCGTGGCATTGTCTTTGTGTCTAATGTTTTGACAACACACAGTTTCGAGGAAAATGCAGCCATTATACAGTGACTGTGTTTATGGAACACGTCTTCAGCGGCCGGCGTGTTGATAGAGCCCGATGTCGATATGTCACCGCTTGACGAATGCTGCTGTTTGATTGTGCGTTAGACATAACAATATTGGTTGCCAAAGAGTCCCTTATATTTCGTTCCTAAACTAAAATGTAGATAATGAAGGTTTTCAGCATTTACCAAAGTTGTGATATCCGCCCGTTTGTCAAAACTAAGTGTGGTTTGTACTCCATATTCGCATATAGTACTTGGCATTCATCCGTCATCTTTATCACGTTCATCACCTATTTTAATGTATAATGTGTATTTATTGAATTTGTCCTTGCTATTAATTACTTGACATTGGCGAAATACCTGCTCTAGTAGCAGGCGAAGCCATTCCTCATCTATTGCCATTAGGTTTCAGAGTTTCTCTCATTCCGTAAAAAAAAAAATGTTGGCTGCAATAGTCATTCCCATTGTAAAACTTTAAATTTATATCGTTTACGTAGTTATCTATTACAATAAGAGTCAGAACAAACACTACTATAAAGAGTTAGGTACAGTACCTATTTATTTGCCTAACCTCTTATTTGGTAAAGATATTGGGCACTAGGGACAAAGTCTTCAGTAGGTGGATTTTTGTCAATCTTGACAACAATTCAGTCCGCAGAAGAATAATATGGTAAAGAGTGTAGCGAGAATCCTTATTCTGTTAATAAACCGGGTGTGCTCGCGAGCCGTAGATCGCAATCAAGCAGCCTATTTGACGCGGTGCGTGACAGCGTTCAGTCGCGTATAGGAATGCAATAAAGCTAGGGCCAGCCCTGATCCCAGTGTAAACATTCCACCCACACCCCGCCAACACGGGAAACGAAATACACGCCGAGTGCCTGCATTAGGGGTTGCGAAATTAAATTTTGTAAGCGAACTTAGGTATGTAAAACTTTCCCATCCTGGGATATTTCAAACAAGTGTTTTGAAAACACGTACTATAGTCCTTAAAACTATAGAATAAGTCTAAGGTCTTTAGGCTCGATTTCAAATTAATCAAATTACGTTTTAGACATTATTGTCAGTTTTTCTTACTAACAAAAGTGCATTCATAGATAATTATCATTCTACTTGTATGTTATGTGCAGGTGTTGCGCGAAATATGAATTTTGAATCTGTTTACTTAGGAGATAACCCTAATCTTCCCCTAACCAGAGCCCCTACTTTAATAAAACATCTCGATAATGAAAAGTCAGGCAGTCATAGAGGGTGGCGAATTAACCCTCAATCCGGAGATGGGTCTCGTGTCACACGAAACTAAGTTCTATGACCTGTAACCGAGGGGTTATGATTAATCGACATTCATGTGCACAGCGTCGCGCAATAAATATCTTAATGATATGGAATCAGAAAGTATATTTGCGTTGTTCATAGTGAAAAGACTTATGTGTGGTCGAGGGCGAAGTGAAATGTGTTTTAGGTTTTCTATCGAAGGTTGGTTATGATTAGTGGTTGTTACGCAAAGAGTATTGAGCGTTTTTTGAAGACATTTGACATTCATTGCGTTTTATTCAAGGCGGCACGTGCGCGGCCACCTGTCGTTGATTCTGCACTTGTTCAAGCTTCATAGCTACAAGCTATTTTATTAATGAATGATAACGAAATCTCGTATGCTTGGGAAATCTTCAGTATCTACATAGCAACCAGGCTTAGATGTTTTCCTTATTCAAAGTCAATTTGAACTTTTAACAAAGTTTGCTGCAGAACACTGATATTGCTGTCTAGCTCTTTGCCTATAGGCTGAAGTAATAAAGATTAAGGTTCATTGTATCGCTTTCCCTAAGCACGTGATATCGGACCATGGAAACGCATCGGAATTAAACATTAGATACATTAAAAATAATCGATTCTTGTCTCGTTCGATGCAAATGGCCGGCGCCGGATGCGGACCTCCCATACACATCGCTGCATTGACAATCGGTGACAATACGAATTCAAGATGGCGCTTCGGTTCTTTATTACTTGCCCAATGCTAACTCAACATTATCGTGGCTTTCGACTAATAAACGTTTCCGCCGGCTTGGTGGTTAGGTTCATATGATTGTTCAACGAGTTTAGAAGTGTCGCGCTGTTCATATAAAAGTTAGGGACACTAGCTGTGCCCCGCTGTTTTATCTATCTGAAGTCGTATCACATTCAGGGAGCTTTCTATCAGTGAAATAATTAACAAAATTGTATTAGAACTTCCGAAGATAACCAAAACAATGTCACTTTTTTAGTGTATCATCTCAGCATCATTGCCATTTTCATATGGTTCATTAGAAAAATTATATCCAGTCAGATTTAGGAACATTTAAAAATTTTAACACTTTATACAACAATCTCATACCACCTGTATTCAAAGATTACTTCCTTGAGATTGATTGAAAAATAATGCGTAATAATAAATGCGTGCTTTTACATGTGTACTTAATGTCATGTATTTCCCATTCGTCTCACAGATATTTAAATAATGAGATGCGCTATTTACAATATAATTAATTAATCAAGCAGATACAAGTTCTGAAGTCTTAATTGGGCCACTTGTTATAAAATTGATTGCCACTTATCTGAGTCTCAATTAAAGCGAATGAGACACACATTATGGAGTCGGAAAATTGTAGGAAACAGGTGTTGGAATAATAAATATAGCTAAACGCGTTTCACAGGATATACAGTATCTACTATTCAATTAATGAGCACTGGTTTCGCTATATTTGCTGGCTTAAATCCTTGATGGATCAGATGTTAATTACGGCGTTTATCAAGACTTAAGATTACGATTGCAAACTGTTTAAAGGCCTTGATATACCTAGGCGATATACTACATTCAGGCTTGGTGAGCTGTTTCATTTATAGCATCTTTATAAATCTACGAGCAAAGATATTTTCTTGAGTCACTTGGCTCATAGAGTATTTGCAATGTTTATAGTTTTTTTTATGCTACATTGTCCCACTGCTGGGCAAAGGTCTCCCCATTCTCCGCCACGCATCTCTATCTCCATCTCCATGCCAGATTAGTCCATCTCTCCAGATAACGGTCCAGGTTATAGCACCATCTTTTCCTGGGTCGACCACTGCGGCGGTGTCCGTCATCTGGGATCCAGTTGGTGCATAGTTTTGCCCACCGGGTGTCGTCCCTTCGGCTTAGATGTGCCGCCCATCCCCACTTCAGCAGAGCAGACTTTCTTTTCACCTACATCCGCAATGCGAGTCATGGAGCGCAGTAAAGTGTTTCTCACACTGTTTATAGTTGTGACTTGTTAAAATTATATTTTTGTTACCTGCAATAGTCTTGGTATTACCTACTGAGTTGCTTACAGATTTTGTTTGTGATCACATCCTAACGAGTTATTTTATATTAAAGATCCTATTTCTTCTTTCCTTATAAAATCTTAATCTACCTTATAAAATCTTAATCTTCTTTCCTTTCTTCCTTCCTACTTCTATATATCCTATTTCACACGGTAAATTTTGTGTGTGACTTTAACGTTTACGCATTTCAGATTGCCTATGTCAGGATGTATAAGACTATCCATAGTACAAGCTTTGCTTAGTTTGGGATCATACAATAAGTATTTGGTTGTCCGGCGATATTTATTTATTTATTCCACTATTAGTTACCCGGCGTATATTGTATTGTATTACATAAGTTATTTATTAAATAAATTGATTTTTTTGAGTAGAGGAAACAACGATACCAATTCCGATTCATTCGCTATCTTTATCACGTTCGTCACGCATTTTTATTTACAGTGTGTATTTATTGAATTTGTCCTTGATATTAATTACTTGACATTGGTGACCCGCTCTAGCAGCAGTTGAAGCCATTCCTCATCTTCTTCCATTAAACGAGTCATCATTTCACTAATTTGGTAAAAATCAATACCAATACCAATTCCGTTTAATTTTTTTTGACGTCTTTTTGATCCATTTAGAATTGACTGGCAATATATTACACGATCATTGTGTATCAATGGCAACTGCTTCGAATTACTATACTATATTTAAACTCTATGAATAATTACATTACAAATTCCAAATGATACGGCATTTCAAAATCTGAGCAACAAAGGGCCATTAAATACGTCTGTGTCCCATGTTCCCGGTCGGTATCGGGAATAGTAAATTAGGAGCGAGTGCACCTGTGTGGCCCACCGGCCAAAAAACGTGGCCGCACCTCTGGACTAAACGAATTATTTACCACTACCTGCGACTCACACGTGTTCCACACCAACATTCGGTGTAACATCGAGTTAAACGCTATTCATTGCGTCTTCCTCATATGCAAGAGAGCTGAGAGTATGAACTATCCCGGATATGTATACCAAGCGTGTAACGTTATACATTTCACGGTGATTTGTAATAATCGAAATATTAGTCAAGTGGTCCCGCCTTCATTCTCAGGTGCATTTTTGTATTGAAGAAACGTTTGTGTTTTTTTTTAAACTTATGTTTCAAAAGGTTCTCAAACGCAGAGTTTCCCAGGATTTGTTAATAGGGCAGTTTTTAGGGATTCATTTACGTCGCATGAGGATTAAATTAAAATTACTATTAACGCTTTTTTTACATCCACAATTGTGTGATGCTCATTTGTTTTGTAAATATTTAAATTAGGAATAGATTAGTGTTAACAACCAAATCATGATTTATTCTTAAAACGTAGTTTTTTTATTAATCCCAATTAGTTACATGTTAGTTACTTATTACACGAATAGTTATGCGATTAGTTGTTCAACTTAATAGTTATTTATTGGTTCATATTAATAGATATACGGAACACTTGCGATGGATTCTTACTTGACCAGTTTCTTGACAAGTCATTTTTGTCATTAAAATTTTCTGAACGGTTCGGAATCTTTATTATGTTAGGCAACGATTATGTGGATTTCTTTCAAACATTGTTTTTATATGTTTCATTGTGTTTTATCTGATTTCGATATTATTCCTACAAAAAGTCTGCTGCTAATTCATAGAAAGGATTGCTTTTAAATTATTGACACTATCATTTGGGCATTACGCAACAATATTATACAGAAAAAATGCCGTTGATAATGATTTGTATACTGATTAGAATTTCTATACATTTGGGGGTTACTTTATAAATACTGGGGACCTATTTCACGATCGTTTGTTTTGACTATTACAGCGAGTATACCTTTTCAAAAGCCACATCTTAATGGTGAGACCATTATCTTTTCTTTGCCTTCTTTTATACAAAATGGAAAGTAAGTGTACCGCAGTGACGTCATCGAGCACAAATCATCTGTGGCTTGTTATTGTCTGACTAATGGTCGCAGTATGTGGCTAGCAGGTTGATAAGCTGGCGCCGGTCGCTCCCGACCAGATAACCCTCGCCAACCGTTCCCACTGACCTGCACAGCTGCCAACCTCATATCTACTCTACTAATTACATAATACCGTACATAATGCATCCGACGACAGACGTGATGAGAACAAAGGATTACACGATCAGTTGCGGAACGAATAGACATAGGTACATTTGGAATGGTGTATTTATTGAAAAAAATCAGAACATTTATTGTAATTTCGTTGAAATCTTTTTTAAGGTGAAATGTTTAATGTAACAAATTACTGAAAGGCACGCCGATACGTGCATTTCGTAGTTTTTACGAATCGTTTAAGGTGGAGTTCCTCATTACGAAACATCAGCAGCGGCGTCCGTATCACCTGCATCCATATGAAATTCTTATTCCTTATACAAAGCGAGCATAAAAATGCACAATTCGATCCAAATATGGATGCGGAATGGACATCGGTTGGCAGTGATTTCTTTTAATAACGAGCTCCCTGATTTAAGGCAACGTCAACTTTCCTTGCGGAGTTAGAAGCAAAAACTGGGGCCGCTCGGCTTTGGTGAGGGGTCTACGTAAATGGAAGATGGCGCGTGTTTAAGTTTTACGAAGGATGTGCGTCGGGAAATGGATGGTCATGTTTCTTCTGTTGAACAACGTTTAGGAGCGATTTTTATTACGATGGTAAATCGTGTATTGGTTTAGTTTTTATCAGCAAATACATTGTAGAACATGGTTGATGGTGGCTACTTTGTAGCTTGATTTTAAAGCTGTCATTTAGAGCTATATACAGGTGATGCATCGAGAGCCTTTATGGGAAAGTTTAACAGCAGAAACCTATATTCTGGCTAATCTGTGGATTTGCCTTACTAAGGATAAAACTGCACATCTTTTCCATTTTGCGTCCCTATATTCATGTGAGTTTACTTTTCACCAAGTATAAGTCAGTCAAATCAATTATTTTTTCAAATTTTGGTTATCAATAGAAACTTCTAACTAAACCACCGGTTCGTTAACTATAGCTTATTTCTGCCAAAAATAATGTTGGATTCTGCCATTAAACTAGAAGTGTTATAGCAAATCGTTAAAAGGAATCATGTTGTTAATTTTACAGTATTTAAAAATATGTATATACACTAAGAGTGGTACCGATTTTGTTCTCCACGAGATACATCTAAACTAAAATTGACAGCAATAAATATTTTGTTCTCTTGCTCAGCACATCACTTGTCTTACAGCAATAAGAAGGACGATAATACGCTTAGTTCAGTGCCTTTTAGGTGGGTGCTGATCGCCACCAGTGTCTCATAGCATTGCTTCATATAACCTCCACAATCTATTTGGTTTAATGTTCGATTCCCTAATACTATCTACTGTTATATTACTCTACTTTTATATACCTACCACAAATAACAGGCAAGTTAAACTGTAGGTAGACGTTACACAATTATCTTTTGTCTTTTTTCGTATAGCTCAGTCTCGCTTTAGTTATGCCGTTTGAAGAGGGTGCTAAATGTTTGAATACAAATGTCTATGTTGCGTTTTTAACTTTGTAATACAAATATGTAAATATGTTTTCGCTTGTGTTACGAAATGGAAAGACGGTTTAGTCGCGAGTGCCGTAAACATGTTAACATTGCCGATTTTATTGGCTGCCTCGCCAGTATCTTAGTGCGAATTCACAACTGGGATCGAGTTACAAACGCCCGATGCAATAACTAACAGGCTAGATGTGATTCGAATGGAGAACCATTTATTGAAGCGGCTATTGAAAAATGTAAATACAATTGCTGGATATGCGCCGGCGCCGAGCGTCTTGTGTGTAGTTATTTCTTATAGCGATGACGTCACTGGCGTTGGTCATTTTGGCGAATAATGTTTTGTCACTATACTAAGTGTCATGATCTTTTTGGAATGTGAACTCATCGCAAGAATCTGTAAGATTTGCTTATTAAGTGCATATAAGGCTTTGGTTTACAAGTTCAATGAACTGAATAACAGTAATGTAACGAGTTATAATCAAGTCTGACATTTATTAAAACAAATACACGATCACGCCTATATTCTCCGAAAGGGTAGGCAGAGGTACAATATTGCGCACATATATTTCGCTGATGGTATTTTTGGTACCAACATAGTAAACGGCGGCCTTTATACCCGGCACATTCCCCCTATGTTATATGGTGAACTTTACACGTTTTAAGAAAGATGCGGTAGGTTTCCTCACAGCATAAACTTCGCCGTATATCAAGTGAGAATGATTTGAACGTAAAATATGAGAATCTTATAGATTCGGAATAAATGTGTGTTTTTTTTTAACGGTTAATAAATTGCTGTGATTGTTTCACGTGTGTAAGGTAGCATAGATGGCGGCGGCGTGGTTCGCTGGGTCGCGGGCACAACACCTGCAAATCTCAAGTCATTGATCCCACGTCGGTCGGTCGCCAATCGTCGCAGTGGCGTAGGCTTGCACGTGTGTGGGCTCCTCTTACTAGACTCGTTTTAATGCAACTAAAATCTACATAATTCTCGAGCTCAACTGACAGAACAATTGCAACAAATCGGTCGCTTGCATTGTTTTTATCTACTACACACGCACTATCGAAAGCGAGTTGTCTTGGTCTCTCTAAATAATTAAATAGCAACACTAAGAATTACTTGTGCGTTCACTTCTGAAGTTTCGAATCTATTCAAGCCTTAGCTATTAAAAACATTATTTAAAGTAAAAAACCGGCCAAGTGCGAGTCGGACTCGCGCACGAAGGGTTCCGTACCATCTATACAATACATAACACTTTTTTACCAAATGTGTATGAAAGTATATACGATACCTACAACGAAAACGCAATTTTAATTTTTTTTGTCTGTCTGTCTGTCTGTTTGTTTGAGGTAAACTTCTAAACGGCTGAACCGATTTCAATGGGACTTTCACTGACAGATAGCTGACATTCCAAGGCGTAACTTAGGCTACTTTAATTTTATAAAAAGCATTAGGGTTCCGCGGGAAAAACATAATACCCATATTTCCGGGTAATCTCCCTAAAGTCCACGCGGGCGAAGTCGCGGGCACAGCTAGTTATCTATAAAAACGGCAAAAATATCACGTTTGTTGTATGAGAGCCCCCTTAAATAATTATTTTATTCTGTTTTTTAGTATTTGTTGTTATAGCGGCAAGAGAAATACAACATCTGTGAAAAATTCAACTCTTTAACTATCACGGTTCATGAGATGCGACGAGACGGACAGCGAAGTCTCAGTAATAGGGTTCCCGTTTTACCCTTTGGGTACGGAACCCTAAAAAACAAACAAGGGCAGATATTTACGACCAAATTTGATTGTTTCTTAAGCAGGTAGAAGAATTAAGATGAGTGCACTTAAGTGTTGTTGTTAAATATCTAATACTTTACTACTTCTTTAAATGCAAGAATTATTGTTAATATTATGCGCCAAATTGTATTCGATTTTTTTATACATATCATGAAGTTTTGTGATTTTATTTTACATCTAGTGGAGTGATTTTATGTGTGAGATTTTATTTTACAAGCAGTGGTAGCCGACTGGTCGAACGCACGCCTTGCAAATCAAAGTGTGCAGGTTAAAACCCCGGCTCGCACCTCTGGGTTTATGTGCGAATCTCATTTTGATCCGAGATTACCACTTGCTTTGAAACGGTGAAGGAAAACATCGTGAGGAAACCTGCACGTCTATAGAAAGGCGTGTGAAGTTCACCAACCCGCATTGGGCCAGCGTGGTGGACTATAGCCCAAAAATCTCCCTCGTAATGAGGGAGAATGTGCCCAGTATAATGGCAATAGGCTCGCCCCCTATTACATTGGGACCAAAAATACATCGGCGAAGTGTGGGCGTACTGCAGTGCACCTCTGCCTACCCCTTCGGGGAATACAGGCGTGATGATGATGATGATGATGTATTATCTAGTGGAAAGGGACAATTGTACTGGTAGAGAAGTGCACTTCATGTTAGCTGTAATCTATTTGGTATCTATTGAAGTGAACACTCTACAATGTTTTGTATAATTCCACTAATATACACTTTCAATATTTGTGAAGCGGTGAATGATGAATACGTGTCTCAGCACCGAATAACAAATACGAAGACTGGTGGGATGAATGGGTACATACAATATTAAGAATAGTCAGAGCAACGGTCGGGTTTGAATAGCGCATCGTCTGTCAGCGCGCCGGTGCGCCCGCGCAGCCTTATTGCCTATTGTTAGCGAACAAACGCAGGAAACTGTAAAGTCGAAAGTCCGCTGTAGAGATTTCGCCGTACAGACAGGTAGGTCGCAGGTGTTTCTATTCAGCGTCGAATGTCGAGGCACAAACAACGTTAGATACATTGCAGGCTTCACAACGCGACTATCTTTTAAACTTAATACTTAATGATATGAATTTTAAATACTCATACACTCAGAAGTTATTCAATTAGTTCTAATATACAAGTAAGTCTTACTACGATATAGAGATTGAAAAAACTATTGTAGATGGTGTTATTATTTTTGGCTGTAAATATTTACTTTTTTAAGGTTGTTATGAGGTGATAATACTTGCATATTTTCAACGATTAACACTAAAAAGCGTGTTGTTTTACAATAAACAAAAACCGAATTCAAAAACCTAGTTGCACTAAAAAGCTAAAAATAACCTTATAATTCATTACATTTGGAGTCAGTTTTTGTTTATTTTTTTTTTAATTGACATTCGCTTATGAAAATTATCTCAGAGGTGCGGACCCGGGATTTGAACTTGCACCTCTTACTTCCGCCTTGAAAGTACGAAAGCATTCTTACCGACGGCGACGTTGCTACCACTGCTATTTAACATGTTAACGTTTAATAATGGTTATAGATAGATAGCTAGTAAAATCAAACTCCCGATGCGGTTTCACAGACTGTCAAAGGAAAGGAAGTTGCCTATAATAGTTTTGCGAAATCACAAGGGGATATATCAATTAGCACAAAGCGCATTGTACCCCGTCCACCGGTGTTGGTGCAACAGCGCCAGTTGTTTGAAGATACACCATTGAGCACAATGCACGTGCAACCTGAGAATTCAACCGTATTATTCCCATTTGGGTACACTTTGCCAAAAGAACCGTCAAAGGTTTAGTTACTAGCATGGGAAGTTAACGTTGTTAATAAAATACGTTTTATAAAAAACTACCAAAAATTTGAGAATGTTTTTAAGTTTAGTCACTTCTTTTTCTTTTACTAAATGATGAAATATATCGGTATAAGATGGGGTATGACTGAACCTGCCATAAGCAGATATTTTGCCAGTGTAAAGTAATATATAATGTATGGTAGTCTATAATGATGGATCATCATGACTGTCTACAAAGTAGTTTATTACATCAATTGTCTTTTCATTTTTGTTTAATAAGATAATAATGTTATCTTTGTAAACAGACTAACTGAATTGTACTGGATCCTATATTATTACTGAAAACCTCTATAAATACATATAAATGATCAATACATATATTAGTTTTTTTTTATTCATATAAACCTTTACAGTCACGTGTGAATCGTCAATAAAAAATAAAAAATTATGTATGTAACTCTACCACCCATTCGGAATGCATTTCCTATGGAGAAGAATAGTGGTACCTTGCGGGCAAGAACGCCCGCCTTGAACGTAAGGGGTGCAAGTTCAAATCCCAGGCCCGCAACTCTGAGATAATTTTCATGTGCGAATGTCATTTTCAACAATTATTACCACTTGCTGAACGGTGAAGGAAAACATCGTGAGGAAACCTGCACGTCTTTAGAAAGGCGTGTGAAGTTCACCAACCCGCACTGGGCCAGCGTGGTGGACTATGGCCCAAATCTCCCTCGTATTGAGGGGGAATGTGCCCGGTATAATGGCAATAGGCTCGCCCCCTATTACATTGGGACCAAAAATACATCGGCGAAGTGTGGGCGCACTACAGTGCACCTCTGCCTACCCCTTCGGGGAATACAGGCGTGATGATGATGTATATAAGAATGGGCAAGAAACTCAATGGTTGCTTTTTTCCAATAAGGATTACATGCAACATGCAACCTACATACCTATACATGCAACCTGTCTATGTATACCTAATTATGTCTATCACCCCTGCACCATAGCAAGCGTGAAATGTGTATACAGCCTTCCTCCATCACTTTCCCCTTCGGGCGGCGGCGGTCGTCATGGCAACCGCTTTCCATGGCGACGAGCATTGGTCGGAAAATTCAAAATGGCGGATGGGTATCGATCGCGAGGGGTGCTACTGGGGGTGCCCCCGGGGGAGACCAGGGGAGACAGTGCTAAAATTACTCTCTACGTTTTATCTATTCATAGTAGCAGGTAACTGGTAGCAGTCATGGCGAGTAAAAGTTTTGCAAAGTAGGTAATAAAACGTTTAGAACAGTCAAATTGATTTTTTTATAGATAATGATTATATTTTGGAAATACCGAGGCGTAGAGTTACTGTAACCGGTGCTATTAGATACCCACAAAAGAGTGACGTTTGTAAATTTACATCCATGGGGTAATTTGTAAAAGATTTTCAGAACAAGTGATAAAATACTGAAAATTTTCGAAAATAATAAAAAAAACTTCGAGGTACTATGATACTTTGAGCTTATGCATAAGTAAGGAAGTGGGACCCAGCTAGTAAGAAATATGTAATAACTACGATATTATATCGAGGGCTATTTGACTTTAGCGACATTTTTTTACTGTACAGGAGAGCATACTCATACGACGCAGACTTGTCTAATCCAGACCCTAAACGAATTTTATTAATTCTGTCTGCACGAGGAAATAATGTCTCAAATATTTTGGCAAAGCTAAGTTTTGTTTGGTGAATACAACATTGCGGTACCAACATAACACCTTTTGATGCCAGATTGAGAGATATTTAAATAAAACAAAAAAGAAGACACGCATTGTTAGTGCCAACATAATGACAACGACGACGCACACGTGTGCGTATATTTTTGAATTAGGAAGACTGCGCCGAAGCTGCGTGCCTTTGTTGATTGCTGAACGATTGATCGATGAACCATTTGAACGATTAATAATTATTTTGAACGAACGATATATCCGTTCTTTCTTTAAATTCAAATTATTGTACATATTTTAAAAAATAGCCATGATACATGCTCTTTTTAAATACGTTGAGCCACACGAAAAGTTGTTCAATGTATGCATAAATAACACATTGACATAAATAAGTACCTACTATACTAGATACAATACTACACATCGCATCACAATGTTGGCAGGCCATGCATTTAAAACCAATTAAGATTATAAGATTGATTCCCAATCAATAGTTCACTAAAATAAACTTCATCTTGGCACGGTTGATAAATAAGATGTTACGTCGTCGAGAATTATTTTGTTTTGGTGATCCTTTATTTATATTTACTATGTTTTTAAACCGACTTCAAAAAGGTGGAGGTTCTCAATTCACATCGAGTGTTTTTTTTATCGTGATTTTTTTCTTCTAACTGGTTACAAACATTTATCATCGTATTAACAAACACCAGTTATTTGGTTAATTGTGTTGTTATGCCCATCTCATTATTATCTACTATGCGATTTAAATGAGAATAGGATCGACTTTGCGCCATATTGTGGTTTTAAAAACGAATTATGACTTTAAGTAATTAAATATTATATTAAGACAATTTACTACTAAACTAAACGTCGTTTTTAAAACCCCTCACATCCCACCCACACTTATTAATTTATTAATAATAAAAAAATATCAATAAGCTTTATTGAAGAGGTATGCATCAGTATGCAACCGCAGATAGCTGGTGCGTTAAAAATTCATGTATTTCAAGTAAGCATACCGAACACGGCTCCCGTTCATATCGGATTCGTGACGAGAATCAGATCGTTAAAATTCCGACGCTTTGATAGATTATCATGGGTACTCACTAAACCTACATAGTCAATAGGTACTAAACTAAGCTATTATTATCTGGGAAATAAATAATATCGAAGTGTCTATTTGTAACGTCAAAACAACAGCATTTTAATAAATGCATATGAAAGTATATGCGATAACTATAACGAAAACACAATATTAAAAAAAATTGTTTGTTGTCTGTTCGTTTGAGGTTCACTCCCAAACGGCTTGACCGATTTTGATGGGACATTCACTGACAGATAGCTGATGACATAAGGAGCAACACAAACTTCTTTTATTTTAGAAAAATAATTAGTCTCTACTTACAATATATGTGTGGTGATGTACTCTTTATTATTAAAAAAAAACTCGACATCATATTATGTTGCCTTAAACCAGGCAGGTGTCAAGTACTCAAGAATATAGGCGAATGTAAGCGCCATGTGAAGATATATTTGATAAAAATGTCAAGTACTCAGCCATTGTGTAGGTAGGTGTTGCAACTTATCATTAAGCGGAAGTGTTTCGCGACGGAAGTAAGCTCGATTGTTGCTTTTTTGTGTCCTTTTTAGCGAAGCGCGACGTTTCCGAGTAGTATATGCATGATTTATGGATTAAAAAAATAAAAATAAACATCGATAATGGTTGTGAGTGACTGACAGAGATATTTTCACATAAATTTTCTTAAGAGCTTATTCTACGAATTTTATGGCCACAGACAGTTGCTGATGTGATACGCGGGAAAATTAATTTGGTGCCAAGTATACTACGGATTTCGATACACCAAATGTGCGGATATAAATCAAAATTAGCAGTGTGTTTATTTCCCAAGCGGCATTTAATGCAAACACATGAAAGGAACATTTGATTGTTGTGTTCTGGTATCGGTTCTGGCAGTCAGATGTTATGACACCGCAGGTTTATTTGTTAAACGGTCGATTTTACTGTCGATATAACGTTTGATGTGGTGTTTTATCTGTTCGGTGGGCGTGGCGGTGGTGCGAGACAATCGTCTATTTTTACGTGGCGCGCGTAAAGAGGCGGCCACGTGGCAGCCAGCTGCGCCGGCGCACGTGCCACGTATTTATACTGCGCCGACGCCGGCGACGCCACCGCCGCCCGCCCTCAGGATACACAGGCTTATTCTTGACCGCCAATGTGTGGAGAGATGTCTGAAAATTATACACGAAGCAACGTAGACTTTGCATCTTACACTTACAAAAGGTTTTAAATCGAATTGATATTGAAAATGTATTTCGGTACTCATTTATTGTAGTTTTCTTCATTTCTGCAGTTGGTAAGGTAGCTAAGTTTGATTTTTTTCAAGAAAGTATTCCATTCTAGATCTAGCAGTGCCGTTCGATCCTCCTAGTCACGTAGAGATATTGGTCGTGGGTGTGATGCGAGGAGCAGGAAGCGGCCGTCCTCGGCGACAGGCCCGACAGGCGGCGGACGGCGAAATATGAACACCCTCGCGGGTTATTAATCTGCTCAATTATTATGAAACTGACGCACACTCAGACGCACGTCTTCTTCGCCACATCCGTTCCACGCAGGGATGTTGCTGTCACATTCATAGTACAATTTTAATATCATTGAACACCATTCAGCATTAATCAACCTAGTAGGTTGCTCATATGGTTATGTTGCCCGTGTGATTTTTATTTGCTGACGAATATTTCGTAAAAATTATATCTGAGTTAATTGGGAAATAATTTGCAGTAAGCCATAAAAACTAATTAGTGGGGTGATGGGTACTATTCAGAATATTCAACTATACTCACCATGTTAGTTATGAAAACGATTCAGCGCGTTAGGCGTCGGTGCAGCCCTACTTGCGCCGGAGCAGTCGCGTAGCATCACGGACCGGGCGCCGCCCGCGCCGTCCGCCCGCCCTCACCAATGTGCCCGGACAGGTGCGACCGGCTGCCGCGCATTTTCATACAAAACCAACGTTTCAGATATAAAAGGCACTTCCTTTCATCCCACTACCCACCGTCGGGAATGCCCATTAATTTGCCAACACAATATTTTTAGTGCGCGGCTCGCGTGTAATATATCGTGGCCACGTGTCGCCGTATGTTGCCCGACGAGCGGCTGCGTCAAATTATTTTCGTTCATGTCACAAGATACACCGCTCATCTGGACCTTTCTCCTTTTAAAAATCACACCATTTGTTAGGTTAATGCAGTTACACGCATAGTGCATCCGGTGGAAAACGCACGCAACGGTTCGTCTACCGCGGAAATTGGAATTGCTTTCCTACTGTTACACGTTACCTGTATACACAACATTTAGGTAAATACTTGAACACCTAACAACATTAATAAAACTATGACGTTTCCGAGTGGAAGAAAACCGAGTAGATATCCACTTTCAATTATTTTTTGTTCGACTTTTTCAACTTTACGTAAGAGAAATATAAGACAACAGAGTTAAATATATTACGTTATAAATATTTTCACTGGCACTTTGAAGCTTTTTTTCAGAAACAATACAGTAAATCAGTGTTATTTAGTGTATAGAGACGTACTCGACCTCGGTGCTTACTGTAATCATTCGCGTACATCTCGTTGCTATAAGTTTATAATGTAAATCATGGGGTAATTTTCATGGAAACGGTCCGCTTCTCGGCGTGATGGATGGCGGGCGGAGGCGCCGGCGGCGGTAGTGAGCGCGGGCGCAACAATTTTTGCATTATCGCACCATTTTATGCTTTTCACCTCGAAACCATCCATCAAACAGGTTAGCAGCTATTTATGTACTATACTTTACGATCAGGTACTTACTAAGATTGAAATTTCCAGAGCAACTATATTTGAAATATTTGCTACAGTTATGCCTGCTTCAACTGCTCGACTTCTTGTCAATTGTAATCATTGTGCTTGCTCAGTGTTGGAAGGGTTATCCAAGATCATAGCTATTGATGTTATTACTGGCTGTTTCCCGTTACTAAGTACGTGCAAAGTAAAATCTGTTGATCAACCCTAGTGAACAGAAGGAAACCGCTTGGAAAACTTGAAATCTGTGTACCCCGTAAATACGGGGATTTCATGATCAGAGAATCTGTGGTATCTATGTATACTTATGTTTAATATGTCAGCGGACGTTGGTAAATTAATAGACCAATTTGGTTAATTTTCTCTAATTTGAAACATGTAAAATCAGTAGGTACACATAGAAGGTGCAATGTCTAGAATGTTTTTTTTTTATTGTTACACTATTTTAGAGTCTTGTTACGAACATTTCTCCGAGTGCACGGATATAAATCTTTTGATATCACGGCTGTTATTTTTCAGACGGCTGATAATAGTTCTTTGTGATATATGATTTAACACAATCCTTTTTATTACCGCTATGACTTATTAATGGTGACTTTTTCAGCGCCGGCTTAACATCAAAGCTGGATTAATATAGATATATTGTGGCACTTATGTTGAACATGAATTTTCGCGAGGAAAATATGAGCTTACCCTTTTTTTGTTTTTTTATATTTATTATAAAGGTGTCCTTGATATTGGTCACACACATTGGTGCTAATTTGGCTGGCACCAAACTATACTAAACTAAGTGTATTGCTGTTCTTCTCGCAGCTGTAATTTATGAACGAGACAGAAATATTTTTGGTGATTGTCCAAATTGTTGTCCAAAAGGACAAATTGTCCTAACAAATATAAAAACTTCTGTATAAATACGATAGATGTTGTAGTTTTTTCCGAAAATTCTGATATGATTGATAAGGATCGCAACTTTAATAATATAAAAAGTACAACACGAACCCAGTTGTCTGATACTAATTACTATTTGTTAATGTCGGCCTTAAAAGAAAAATCGTTTCCAATGATAAATTTGGTACGTGGTTTAATGCGCCGCGCGTGCACACTTCAAGACAAACGCCGTCGACAACTGTTGTCTGCTCGTCGCGACAGCTGCGCTCCACTTGCGCCTGTGCCTGTGGACACATATACAAGATATAGCGATTTCAATTGCATGTCGAACCGTTGGTAGAATCTAACTATTTCTAAGTGCTTTATGACCTACGCGAAATTTTTTCTTTTGATTTTTGACAATTCACCGGCTTCACCTCGGCTAATAGGCTCAGTATGACCGCTTAGACATACATTTTATCTCTTCTAACTATCAGTATTGTCGAGCAAATGATTTCACATCGAAATATGTCCAGTACAAAAACCTCGACATATCTGACAGTTGGAAGAGATAAAACTTATATCTCATCGATATACACTGACGATATAAACTGAACTTTTACAGACCTTCCGCTCTGTCAAATGGTATATGACCACGGCGGCGTGCCTAATCTGTGGGCCGTTTTTGTTTTAAATTTGTTTTAGTGTGCGTTCATAGGATCGAGATTGTTGGTTGCTGTGCTTGTATGGATCTCAAAAATGTTCGCGGATTAATCGAATCACCAATTCCGTTCTACCTCCTTCAAGACCGTCAAGTCCATGTCATTGGCATATAGGCTCATGCTGTAAAATAAGGTTTACTTAATACTTTACAATGACAATAATTATATCGTCGCTACATTGCATAAGTGACGCCAAACCCTATACTCCAACTATAATTGAGTATCAAAAATAAAAGTCTAGCAATTGTCAAACTTAAATCTGTGGTCTCAAGATGTATAGGACTGATAAAATATAAAGTACATGATTGTAAATGAAAGCCACTATCAAGGTACCACTGTTGGATATTAGTCATGGAAATCGCACGCTCTGCATGCTGTTCGTATGTTAATTACGTGTGTGTAAGTAAAGGGCTTATCTGTAGACTCGATTTAGATATTTAATTAATTAAAGATGAGTTTGATTTACGCTCGTGTATGTTCGGAGCTAAATGAGTTTATTGCTTAAGAGTTAATTGGGTGAGTGTTTTAGTCATATGTAAAAATCGTTTACTCATATAAATAAATTCATCAGTCTCACAACCACGCAAAGACTTCCAAACAATGGCAACGCGGCGGGTTCAAGATGAGATAGCTGGATTCCCATTTACCTGAATGGTCACTGGTAGCCATAGATCAGAGACGGTGGAAAAAGAGAGGCCTTTGCCCTGCATTGGGACAATTCCGGCTAGAAATGAAATGAATATTACTACTCTAGTGAGATAATTTTGCTATCTACTTTACAGTACTTAGTGTGTCGTGATAATTTCGTGTCTAATACGTTGATATTACGGCTGTGGTATGGAATGTGGTAGGGAAAAGAGTTTAAGTATTTAATTGAAATATCATTTCATAAGTTTTTTAATGTAATTGACTTATGATCTAAGTACTGAAGTATGGTGAGCTAAATTAATACGTAAAACAATAACAGCGAGTCATTGTATTTTTATCGAGTTAACTATTATCAACAGGATAATTTGTTATTAAGGTATTATATATTATATATATATAATTTGTTATGTAGAGTTGGTATTTAGTATGTAAGGGTGGAGTAAGCTCTACAGGAGAGTGAGTCATTAGTGCGACGTGTGGCAGTCAACGATGTCGGGAGCGCGTCGTCATAGCGACGCCAACGCGATGCCTGCGCTCGCGCAGTGATTTATTTTCTCCGGTAGAGACGCTCGCCGGTAACATTTGTTGCTCTTTACTATAGGCAATAACGAGAGTGATTCACAGGTATGCGAGGCGTTCAAGTGAATTATAGGTGAGTATTCTTGGAAAACTTTTGAAAACCGACAAATCTTGGAATAAGTGCAAAATGTAGAGTACCGTGTAGGTAGAGTATAATCTATTTACTCTTTATATTTACATCCCTTATGTACTACATATTTTGTAGAGTATTATTACGATTTAATAGCAAAATATCAGTATGCATGAAAACAAACAAAACAAACCATTTGACTAAAGCTTAGTAGAGATCAAATCACATGTGTTGAGTCTGCGGTGTACGCTGAATGTGCGCACGCGCATAGGCGCTAGTTAGCCATTAATCACGATCCAAGAGCGATCATAATCTCCCCGGGCGTCGGCGCCGCCCGCCTTCTCTGTTTGTATAACCGCTTGGTACAAACTCTCTTTGACTGACAGATCGACGCTGAGACACTTTCATTATGTTTATAATAAACAAAGAAATGTTACTCACGAAACTAATTTCGGTGAAGTAGCAATAAATAAACTAAAGATGGCGATTGAACGGTATGAAAAAACTGAACCAACTCTACGAATTTTGTATACGTGATTAATTTCACATTACAAAAATAAATATTATGTTAAAATGTTGAAGTCGTTAATATCTGTGATGTGTTAACTGACGGGACTATATTCGTGATTCCTCGGACACGTTCTAAATTCGTAAACCAAATAATACAGTTTTCACTTGAGCCACTCGCGCTCACGCACGTGCGTGTATATTTTCACAACAAGTTGAATTATTCGCCTCTTTTGCTCACGATAAAGTCCTGGACCCGCAGAGACGTCAAGATGCGCCCGTTCTTTTGCCAATACCAAACCGAAATCTGCGTTAATAGACAAAAAAATCTATCCTATTTACGAATATTATATAATTTTAATGAAATTAGATGAGAAATGTCTGCGCGTGGGATTAGCGGGGATTCTGCGTAGTCAAGTAAGTAGTCAGTAATTCATAGCAACGGTAAATTAAAAAAAAAACACGTTAAAAACCAAAGGGGTAATGAACGTGATAAAGATGGCAGAAAAATCTTTTTTTTTATGAAATGATGAATGAAAAATAAAGATGAGATATGGCTCCACCTGCGGTTTGCGGGTATTTCAGCCAGGGTTAAGTAATTAATAGCAAGGGACAATTCAATGAATACACATTATAAATAAAAATGGATGATGACAGAGATAAAGATGGTGGATGAATCCAAAAATATTGAATTTCTTTGAAATATATACGCGTCAAGATTTGCTCGCTCGTCATCTATGAAAATTCGTTTTGGCATGGGCAAAAAATGGGACGCGCGAATTTTGTCGCTCCTGTGGGCACTGCCTGTGTAGCTTTATGATATTAGAGAATGTTTGGTATGACGTGTTAAAAAGTTTCCAATGTTATTGTTTACAGTGGGAAGTATATGAGCTGGTGCAAGCGCCGATGATGGAAACTTTTAGTACGCTCGATAATGTAGGATGTAAACCGATGAGAGTTATACTTTAACGTTGTTTTAATATACATGGTTTAATGTTACAGAATGCTATAGCTTTTTATTACTTGCAGGTGTGAGCTGATGAAAATCTACTTACTGAAAGTAGGATACTGTGCATAATTCTTGGGCTTGTAAAGTATGTACAACCTGTACTAACATGAAGTACGAACTATTGATATAACTGCAGAGTTATATCAATAGTTCTTTGTAAAAACGTCTGATAATCGGGAAAAATGTTGGAGATTCAATTGTTCTATGCCTTTGGTGTTCGACAGTTGGTGTTGCACAAACAAAACAAATTCTGTATTTCATGAGTTAATTATATATAAGTAATTATTGTCTATTTCATTTTCTATTTCATTACGTATTTTACATAAAATACGATATGTTGTAAGGAATTGAAATACCACTCGAAAAATAACAAATACCACCAATACCACTCGACTAGTGAAATGGCTATTTCTTTGTTATATTTACGAGTAAACACGACATGTTTTCCTATAAAAACAAGTCTATTTAATTATGCGACGTAATGTAATTTCGTTGATGGTATCGTGTCGCGAGGCGGGCGCGGGGCCAGCGCTCGGGGCGCAGTCTTGACTACAAATTGGCGGGTGCATGTCACGTAACTTAATCAGCACCCCAATCCCACCCACCCCAGTTCTGTACGCAAATACCTACATCTAATGAGATACTTGTGCCTATCTCATAAAGTTTTTATATACCTTTTAATCTGTGTTCGAGATTATACTATACAATACGAAATTGTTGTACAATTAGTGCAGCTCCAAAGCTGCTGCTGTTTCAAGCAGTTTTGAACGACTATCTTTTTAAATTTTCTTTAATGTAAAGATTAACGAATCCGAAGGTACAAGCGAATTAACTGACCACTGACCACTAATGTTTTTTAATTTTGTAGAAGAAAAAAAAATAGAGTTATTATGAATACAGGCCAAAATCCAAGATCATCAATTTACTAACGAGTTAGAAATTTGATTCTATTCTACTTGAAACTGAGCACTATTGCAAAGTGAAATCAGAAGAAAGTTGGATAGTGACATCGATCGCGACTTGTAATACTGGACACGTGCATTTTCATAGTGCCGTGAAACGGAGGGGAAATAAGGGAGGGGGAGGTTGGTACGTTTCGTCATCACTACGATGCCCTAGCGTTACTCTATGGGAAACCTTTTTATTAAATTGGTTTGGCGGGCGGACCGACAGCTGGACGACTTGTATGGGCTCGCCCGTATGATTTATACCGGTAATGATTAGACTGAATTAGATTAATGCACTTTCTTTTACCGGAGGTGCGGAATACATACGTGTGCTTAATCTGAGAAACCTTACAAACTTAAGTTATTCCCACTAGTTACAATATGCTTCGTTTGCTTTCACTTAACAGGGGCCTCACTACAACCTCTTAGAGTAATGTTGTTTCGATAGTAACTGTCAATTTTTGACAGATTTTGTACTGAGTCAACTGTCAAAAACAGAAAGTACCTAATATTAAAAACATGGCTACAAGATAGGTGGTTGTAAGAGGACAGAACCCGAAGTCAACAATTATCGTTGTAGTATGAAAACGGCTTCACTTAAGGGGGTGATCCATTTGTGAGTAAGACCGCCGCCGGTTCGTCAACGAACTCGAGCGAGTGAGCCAAAAGTCTAAACTGCCAATGGAGCACTTAAAAGTCTGCGGACTTGCTCGCTGGCTCTTTGTGAATGCTTGAAATTCTAAGTCCGCGGTGCAAAAAACCGTCATGACTTCGCCAATGATGAGAGATGACTGTTTGGTACGCTAATGGATCAACAACGTGAGTCGACGAGCCAACGATTTAGAGCGTTAGCTCGCTGGCTCGCAAATGGATCACCCCCTTTATACAATAGATATTGTCACCTTGAAGACTTGTCATCGTCTAATTACAATCGATGAAAGATGTTGTTTCATTGAAAAATGGCGTAGGTACAATTATTGCTACTACAGCCCTTTTAACGTCCCACTGCTGGGCACGGGCCTCCCCTCAATGCGAGGGGGATTCGGGCCATATTCCACCATGCTGGCCCGGTGCGGGTTGGCAGACTTCACACATCTATCGAAAACTAGTCAAGTTCCCTCAGTCGTGCAAGTTTCCTCACGATGTTTTCCTTCACAGTTTCATAGCAGGTGATAATCTTGGATGAAAATGAGATTCACACATAAATCCCAGAGGTGCGAGCCGGGGTTTGAACCTGTACACTTCGATTGCAAGGCGTGCGTTCGACCACTCGGCTACCGCTGCTATTACAATTATTGCACTTGGAGCCATATTGTATACACGTTAAAAGCAAACATTTAGTCTAAAACATTAAAATACTGTAGTATCAACATTATTTCAACTCTAAACTTTCTTCCTGAGTAGAGATGCAATGCAAATGTAATTTACCAGATTTGCATAGACTTTATATACGAAGTACTGTTCCCAAATGGGATTTAAAGCGTATTTTCGTCGAGTAGTCCAAGAAGGGAAGGGCGAAACGGATATTTTGTGCATTGGAAGCACGTTTCACGTAATTTAGCCGACGCGAGCGGGAGTGGAGAATCGTGTAAGCATTTCATGCGCCAATAATGCACGATCGCAAATTCCCGAGTGTCAATTTGGGACGATACGGAAAATAGCTGAACTACAGTTTTTATGTTCGTTCGGGTTTATATTTCTGCGTAAACAGATACTTTATGTGCGAAGTATGTTTGGTTGTAGAGTTCCGGAATGAAATACTTCATTATGTATTTATTTACGTTGTTGAGCTGCTTATCTGAGTATGATGGTATTAATGTACGTAGCTCTTATATGTACTCGTATTATAGATATACCCCCAAATTTATAGAAATGCTCAGACTTATCAACATTTTTTATGTCTGAAGTATTTTGTAATGCAAATGGAAATGCTTCTAAAATTTCTATAAATTTGGGGATAGGTGTCTGTCACAAGATGGAAGGGATAATAAGGCCGCTATTATGTGTGTATTATGACACCATCAGGAACCTTAGCATTACAAATATATTAATCCAATCCAACATCCCAATATTATGCCATTTTTTTTCTCAAGTTTCAAAGTTGATAGGATATAGGGTGAACTAAAGTCATAAATATATTTTGTTTCACTTGGTGAACTCCACATCTGTACAGCAATATTATACAACCCTTCCTACATCATCAGATCCCAAGGGAGGCCACGCCCGGGCCATCGCAAGCGCCATTGACTTCACCCCGCTCTAAACATGAACACATCGTGAAATGTTACGCTTAGGGCTTCCAACTTTGAACATAAAGATTTAGAGATAAAATAAATTGGTTACAGTGACGCGAAGAAGAAATAAGATGAATAACAATATGACCCTTCCATATATTGATAATATCTTTAGATTGAACTGCTGAATAGTAAGTAATTAAGTCTTTATATGGATCAGAATTTAATTACTCAAAAATGAAATATTAATGATTGGACTTTATCCAAGTCAGTAATCAAATATTAGCACAATACGGAATCACACAAATAGGGGTGGCGTATTAAATATTCCCAAAAGCAATATGTAGGTACCTTGAGGCAATAGAACCCAATGCTTAGATATATTTATAAATCAAAGTTAGATACTACCAAATACCTTCACATAAGGATGTGAAGGATAAAGCATACAAACTTCAATTACTTGCCGACTCTTCATAAAATGCCAATACTGACGCAAAATCCACTAGCACATATATTAACTGTTCACTCATGAGGTTCTTAAAGACAAAAAAAAATACGACACCAAAAATAGGTTCTTCAGGCAGTCTCTTAGTAATCCCAATAGGGCTTCTACGCGATTGTAGCCCTAAAAGGGTTGAGTAATGATTATTGTTCAGTCGTAGTGTACAAAGGTCGAAGATATTTCAATACATCTTGTAGCCGATTAACATTTCTAATCGATACTTCGGTTGCGATGACTTCACTAATGCAAATTGCATGGCCGTATTGGTAGGGACAATAACTTTTGTGTTTGTGTATGTTACTTAAAATTATTTGAGTTTTAAAAATGTTTCAGGTTTCTTCATCATTTAATAAAATAAAAAAATATTACTCACAAAAAATGTTACACAACGAGCTACTGTGAAACCCAAACTAGTCGTTGCCTTATGTATTTATTATAGTTACCTATGTATTGTAACCTACCATATATTGTGGAGGTAGTGTAACTTAGTTTAGTGCAATGCAAAATGTTTTAGTTTGACTTCGGTTTTTTTCCCTAAGTTTCAATATAGTGGAACAAAAAAAATCAATAGGCTTTTCCCACCAAGTTACGTTACACCCCATTTCCGGCATAAGACCGGAAGCCGGTCCACGTGCCGCGCCGGAAATGCGTGAATTTCCGCTGAATTGTAATCAAAGTGCTGAGTTATGTAAATATATATGTATGTATGTACGAGTATATTGAGCATGTTCGTGTCTACAAATTTAAGTACCAAAGTTGCATAAGTACGGATTCACAACATGTTTATGTGGCATAATTAGCTGAATAATGATGATTGCGCATGTTGCCAGCTCCGTTGAAATCATGGTTATAAGCTTTTAGAACTTTGATTTAAACTTATCAGTAAATAATACCTTGCGCACATACTCCTATATCTGTATGAAAAGATCCCACAAGTCCACAAAATCTTTGTACAATTTATAGACATCGCTTCGCTTCTTCTATTCATAAACAAGATTATATAAGCATTATCTCAATGCATTTAGATACAAGACAAATATGTTCATGTATATGGAAATTACAAATGTTTTTTTTAAAGCGGTGTCCCCATTTGGCGTTAATCGCAGCGACACACCGTGAGATAAGGTAGCACAGACGGCGAGACACGCGCCGGTAATCGAGGGAGGGATGTTTACACCCGAGAACTACTACACAAGTATTACAACTGGGTATCAACATGAATATGCTAAATCCATTACACGAATAATAAAATTGTAACAAACATGCAAAAGGCCGGCCCCCTAACGCGTCGATACGAACTGCATTCATCAGAAAAAGCTAATTTATCAACGAAATATCCTTGTAAGCGCAAGCGAATTTTTAAGCGGGCTCGCTTGTCTTTTACCACAGAAATAGAAACTTTCTGATGTTGACACAGAGCGGGTTTTGATATTGACAAAAGATTTGACGAGCGCGTTTCGGCGCCCCAATGTGTGTGGCGCTTTACTCGAATGGATCCGCTGAGGTGCGCAAATCGTGTCACTACGACCCAGAAGATGGAGGCAGGCATCGAGGCCATCAAGTCGATGAGGGTAAGGCCACAACTGGCTCAAGATAGACCGTTGTGGAAGAGAGAGGGGGCGGCCTTTGCGCAGCAGTGGGACAGCTGAACAACAAATAAAAAAGTAAGGAAGTGACATACTTATACGACGTTTATTAATTTACCATGGTCAGTATATTTTTGTGTTCATAATTACTTTCAGTCGAGTTTATCAGGCTCATACATAAAATTAAATAATATGATGGTTTAAGGGCGAGACCTTGGTTGGTCGGGTGGAGCAAATTATGAGTCACGATCAAAGTGCGTTGGACAATACTTGATGATAAGGTTGTCGATCAAGATTACATTTTGTTGAGAATACTGACTGGTTAAAAGACCTAGCTTCTACAGTTGCTCTAGTGTGCGAAACGGCAAACAGCAATTCATTTGGTGCATAAGAAACGTAATAGGTAAAATACTGCGCCGTGTTTATACAAGTGATGATATCACTTAACTTAACAGCCGTCCGTCCGCTGACCATTTTACGCCCAAAATAAAACGAACTGTATTCACTCAAGGCAGAAGCACATCTTTCAACGCATTGACGCAAGCGAATTTAGTCGTGTGGCCATGAGATTATTGCCACAAACATTCAATCTTAATACATCAAAAATAAATAAATATTTTGATGTCTATACATTCAATCTTTATCATTGTATATTGGCATAGAGTACACTTTCAAAAGAAGTTAAGTGAATTTGCTCGCCCCAATGTACATAGAGCGTTATTCCAAAGTCTTTGAGTACACAATCGCACAAACCACATTAACATGCAGATATCTAAAGAGGAGTTAGCATTTCGTCACGGATATAATCGAGTGTGAACTTTCAATGCAAATCGAATGATTCTCGGTTCGCAGCACTCGAGAGTTGAATGCCACTCATGTGGGGTGCGCCGGCGTCGCGCGGACACTTGTTCGCTGTCATCTCGACACGACGCGACGCGCATGCAATTATACAAACCGAACTCTACCACGACTTTTACTCGTAAGTCACGTTCGCTAATACGAAATTTAGTTCTACAGTACAAGGTACAATGCCTCGGCTAATCGAGAACGTAAAAAGATATCATACAAATCAGTTAACGCGAACGCTATCGATTAACGATTCGTAGGGAAATGGTAGAGGTCTACGGTGACTGCGATACGGGTGGATGTGTTAATCACTGTCGCACTTTCTTTTGTTGGAAATAGTGGGAGCTCTAAAAATAGAAGATGGCGTCAGCGCATGTTGATGACGAGTAAAAGGTGTTGTTGTGCGGAGTGCAGGCTAATTGACGGCTACTTGTGCAATTAGTAATCAGGTATATAAATAGTGCGTTTATTTATGGGCTACCGGAGTAGAGAGTATGTGAATGAGTCTTGATTTTCTTGAAATAGGGAAGTGATGTGTATATCCTCTTACTACCACTTCATTAGCAGTGTTGTTTTAATATTGCTGAGATTATTTTTCTATTTCTGTACTTTATTTCAAATACCCGGCTATAGAAGGTAAGGCCTCAGCTTAGTAAAGCCAAATTTTAAATAAATTATAATTAACCTTCCGCATTATTATATTAGAAAGACGGAGTTTGCATACGTTTAACAGCTTTCTATTTAATTGCGAGTAGTTTCAGGTATAGGCCAGGTGCAAACGAGGCCCTGTGCTAATAGGCGCGTCGAAATGCCCGCGTCTAAATTATTGCCAGTAACAAAACTGTATTAAGTCATGGAAGAAGTACATTTTCAACAAAATATCATCGATGATGCGAGCAAATTCAGGAGCGTGGACGCGTGGCATTTGCCACCGAAATTCCAACTTTAAGTATTCGATTTTCAAAAACAGTCTAGTAAATTTTCTTATTCCAGTATGTTCAAGGCGTAAAAGTAATTTTACATAAGTAGAGGTATGTTGATGTATGTTGATAAAACTAAAGTTAGGTTTATTAACTATTTAGAATGCGCGAGCGGTCCCGCGCCCCCCATCACTAGCCGAGGAAGGTGGAGTATCATGTGGTTTTTAGTCGGTAGTGGCAACTCTTGTTGCTGAGCCCGACATATCCCGTTCGTTCCCCTTAGCGAGCGGGGATGCGTAAATGCATTTTCCACATGTAAAAAAAAAAAAGGTTTATTAACTATTTTCAATCGTAGTAGCAGATAAATATGGTTTAAATTCGATACACAAGGTGTCATGATCCTCGAAAGTCATAACTATATCTCAATGAAAGTGGTCCAGTTTACATAAGATAGATAGTTATTTAGCACGCGTCCGCCACGTCCGTGACAACTGGCGAGATGGACCAATATTTGTGAACGTCCAGGATGTTTGCGGTACATATAACGTCGACCAACTAAAAGCTAAGAAAATATTTAAAACCCCGAAACTGCATACAAACAGACAACAAAAAAAATCTCATTTTACGAACACGACGGCGTGAATATCGAATAAGTGTCTTATCATGTGAGCATACAAAAAGGTTTTAACATGAATGCTCGTAGCGATATCAGTGATAGGTTTATTTTTTGTTGTATTAGGTAATAAATAAAGTTTGGGGATGCTGCGGCCGGCTGCGTTGATTTCGGTCGGCCTTATCGGCCCTTATCAGCCGGAAGGCGCGCTCTTGACCCCGAACCGATAACGCTTACTAAAATAGCCTGCAGATAACGCTCCTTATATCCGTTAAATGGGAACTGTGGGTATGGAACAAAACGGTGCAAGATAAAATTTCTATGGTTGTCGGCAGCTGAGCTCGCCCGAATGATATTCGAGTACTTACAGGAAAAGTATGAATAGTAAGAAAAGTAAGAATCGTAGCAAAATTATAGAGTAGTGCCGGTCCCGGCATAGTTACAATTGTATAAGTTTAATATTTTTGTGACGCGATAGCAATAAATGTCTTCAAATATTGTGACACAAAGCTATCTTGGAGATAAGGAATGTCGCAGTAAAGTCATCATCGCGCCACACTTGTGTGACTTTTATCACTTTTCACACTTTTTGCGAAGTGTTGTTATGTGAAAGAAGAATATTTTTTTAGTTGTCAGTAGGTATATAACGTTATTTCTAGTGTTGTAACACTTAGTCGGCAATAAAACATGCAGGTGTTCTTGTTCATTTAATGATGATTGATTTTTCTAGAAGGGAATAAGTAAACGCAGATTAGGCGTCGCGCAATTTTACACAGATATGTGCTTAATTAATGTTAGGTACATACGTATCTACATCTCCTGTTTTATGCATTATTTTATTTGTTGTTAAAATCAGATTGTTCATATTAAAGATTGGTTTTGCCTTTGTTTAAAAACTTACGTTCTGCGGTGTCCTATTTATATGTATATTCGTCAATTCAATCATTGGATAAAAATACTTATTCTGCTTATTTATTCATCTCAAGCGTATGTAAAAATACATTATTGTATGCTAAAATTATTCTTTTTTATAAAGTATGAATGAAATATGCATGAAATTGTATCAAATTGTAAAAACATAATCGCGACCCTGCCAGGATTCGAACCTGGAATCTTCTGATCCGTAGTCAGACGCGTTATCCGTTGCGCCACAGGGCCAGATGCTAAGTATATCGAAATTATCATATATATCTTATTATGAACGAGTGTAAACAAATATTATTTTAAAACTTTTTTATTAGAGTACTGCACTGCAATGTTGTATCGGTAGAAATATGTAACTCTTTATTGTTCAAATTACACCAGCTATTTATGAAGCTATGTTCTCAGCTTTGCTCTACCCATTCTACAATGGGGTTCATTAGATACCGCACACGTAAACATTGTACTAATTAATGCAAACACAGAGGTCGTGTGCTTGCCGCGTGCGCTCGTTAGTGCGGCCCACGCCCGCGTGGCAGCGCCACCATCACCCCACGAGGCCTTCTACAGCAATTACCTATTAGATTATAATTCAAATGAAAATGAATGTCACATTGTGTTGTTAAAATGTTATCGCTATATGTATTATTTATGTCTTCACATACACAATCATATAAATAGCAACAAACGTCAGAGATGCAAAATGAAAACACATTTTATCCAACAACATTATTATATCACCACCTAACATTATTTCAAAGTTATGAATAGACCCTAAAAAAATAACACGAATTCGTTTTTAATATCTTTCCGTTTTACGATTTCCCTTGTCGGTGGCGAGACTATTTCTCATACTATAAAACATTTCAGGAGGACCATTATGCATATAAATTAGTGCGACAAGATTCTTATGGCCATCAACATGTCTTCGAGTGCGGCCATCGTGACATCACGCATCACCGTTCACCACTTCCCTCGTAAAAATATAATTTTATTATAGGTACCTACTTACATCGACACATATTTTTTTATATAGTTAGTAAGTATACAGAGTGTTTTATGAGTCCGAAATAATACTTTGGGTACATATACGGTAGCTCATGTGGATGCTTAGTGAAGACAGTTTATACCTTACTATCATAGTTTCTGAGTTATAGACCTTTGAATATTTGTTACAGGTATTGTCTTCTGGCATTTGGGTACATCCATAATATATTCAGCAGTGTTAACTACACTTATAGGGGGCAACTACCATTATTAAAAAAACAGAACATGCAAATTTTGCATAGGACTCGGGATATTATGAGTTATAGGAATTGTCGACGAGAAAAAAGTTAGAAAATCACGGTTGAATTTCGATCAAACTTTTATACTATTCAGTTGTATACGAATGCCTTCCAAAAATAATATCTTCTTATCGATGTACATAAAAATGAATTGCTGCTCGCCAGTCTCACCGTTTTATTCGTTCCAATGCATGAGTAGGTTAAAAATATTGGACATATGATATTCGCCTGATCATCTCGTAATTAACACACCTGAGTATATACTAGGCATCTTCCGTATTAATCCTTAATTATTTACACTTTAATAAAAGGTGTCGCCAAATTATTGCTTAATATCTTGAAAACGAGAAATTTATTTAAATAAACTTATTTTTATTTAGTTGGTGACCCAAAATCTTTGCAACCAAGTGTATATGTTGAGTTAATTTATCATTAATGTTAAGCAACCTTGCGTATAATTGCGATAGATTCTAAATTAGCACAAAATAAAAGTCTCAAATTAACTTTATGAATATTTATAATATGTAAAGCGAACTATGAATACATTACACAATATTTTTGTGCCTATATTCAAGACACAGAGGTTTCGGTTCTGTTGTCTGTTTCACGATGGTTTGGACTAGTGGTTTGAGCTTAGGCCGCTCGACTCACTCCACCAGGTAGTCGCATGTTCGATTCTCGTCTTGTCGGAGTTTGCTGTGGTCTGGGTGTACCTGGGATCACCTCCAGTCTATAGTACAAGCTTTGCTTAGTTTAGGAACTTATAATGAGTACGTATGGTGATATGTTTATTTTGGTACAAAAACTTAAACTAATGCCATCCTTCTCTCGGCCTTAATCTATAGTCTATACTTATACTTACATTATTATTCCTTTATTTCTCATTTTTCTTATTTAGTACATTTTTTAATATAAATATAAAAAATACATTTAAAGATGTAAAAAACATTATTATTATTAATGTTATAACGCTGAAGAGTTTGTTTGTTTGATTTAACGCATTAAGCTCTGGAACTACCAGTCCGATTTCAAAAAATATTTTTGTACCGTATAGCCTATTGATTGAGGAAGGTTATAGACTTTATAACATCACGTTACGACATGGTAATCAAAGTCGCGGGTGAAACCGCGAGCACAGCTAGTTTAACATAAATAATGCTGTCAAATGTGGTTTAGTTGGAGTATGTGAGGTCGGTATCACAATCTTAGAGTTGTTTCACTCATTTGTTGAGCTAAGTGTGAGGTGATAACTGAATGTCAGTCTCAAGTGCTAAGTTCATCGCGGCGAGCACTCGAACGATGTAAGGCCTCGATATTTACCTCCATTGGTCACTTAAGATTTAAAGCGATAACAATTATTGCACAAGCACTGTTGATTGCTATCGTGAGAGTGTGTAGAGTTCGTAGCGCAGATGTTCGCAATAAAGAAAGTTTTGAATAGTTTAAACAAGATTAGAAACTGCTAATTATAATACTGCTTTTGACTGGGGTTTATGATTACTAAATTGATTAAAACAGAATTATCTTTTTGTAGAGAATTATTTTTTATAGACGCTCAAGTATCCTCACGACGACGTTAGCCCTAACCGTTCATCAAATGGTCATAATTTTTGAAAATCTCATAGGTGCGAGCTCGGGGTGTGAAGTTCTACCAATTAGGCTACTACTGCTTTTCTCCCTTATAAAATACAAAAGAAAATAATGTGACAACATAACAAGAAGTTTAACGTCCGCCCCCATTATCCTGAAGAGCCCCCTTTTCACCAATTGTCTTACATCAATGTTGGAACGTAGTTCCTTATGGCGCGTTGCGAAAGGGGGCTATACGGAAAAAAATTAAGACTAAAAGTGTCGACCGACACTTTTGTAAATGTGTGTGTGATTTCGGTTTCGGTCTCGATTTATATATATGTATATATTGTACAAACACATTTACAATTACAATTTTTTTGCTTTTTTTATTTCAAAAGAAACTCCGTTCCATCCGGGTGTCCCTTGACACCTCTCAAGTTTTTGTTTTTTGTGTTAATGGCCTCAATTTTTTTTAAATATTACTTTCAGTTTATGACAGTTACTCAACACACAATCTGTCAAAAAATTGTAGTTACTTTTGGAACAAAAATACTTTAAGTGATGGTTGTAAGGCCCCAGGGGGGCAATTTTCACATGGTCGAAATTTGTCAAAACAAGCGACAAAATTCGACCAATTTTTTTATGGCGAATTAGAGATAATATCGATCATCTGAGAATTGCCCCTCAGGTTGGAGTATTTAGATCGGCGCGAGTAAATCCCATACGTCAACGAGCCGCGATCGAACTCCCGTTCAAATAAACAAGCTGCATGAAGCACGCTCGTTGACGTCTATATTCTCCACTCACCGGTGGCTCTTTATGAAGCCCCCCGCACACTGGGACGTTAATATCCGCGTGTCAGATTTCCTGCCAAAACCAAAACTTACTATGTCAGTACCAAAGAGTATCTAGAGTACCCATAATGACTCCACTCTTCGTAGTATAGCTCTGCGGCGATTTTTCCGCCATTTTTGTTATCTCATGTACCTGTAACAAAATTGCCTTTATTTACACTGACCTTAGCTCAATTTGTAATATACTAAATCATAAAACTATACTAAACTATTCTTGTTTCTATTTTTCTTTATGTATATAACTTAACATTTAATATCAGTTACCAGGTCAGGCTGTCTTGCGACATAGGCCTCCTCAAATCATGAACCTTTGGTATGGCAACTATATGGGAAAACAAACATGGCGGGGTCAGATAAATCAGAAAAAATTACCGCAGCGCTGGCTCGGAATGCCATCTCCATTATAATATCTCCATGGTCTACATGGTCGCCACGTCCCCACGTTTCAAAATTCGCGCGTGCTATTAATATAATTTCGTTGAAGAATGGACTTTTTCTACGAGTCAATACAGTTCATTTTGGTATTGGCAAAAATGTTGTCGCGTCACTTTTGACGCCACAGTATGCGTGGGGCTTAACGCAACGTAAACACCGCGTTATGGGAACGTGTGTAGGCGTTGGAAATAATCGTGCGAATAACTTGCGTATGCGATTCAATGGGACAATAGTGTGAACGTATAAGACAGATCAACAGTAACAACTGGGGGTCTTTGTTGGTGATGCAAATGATAATACAAGCTATAGAGTGATATTTACTAGAACAGTATAGTGACCTACCTACTTAAAATGCTATACAGTGATATTACCTTGAGCAGTATAGTATACTTACTTTATACAGGAACGTTGCAAGAAAAATGACGGTATTAAAATCTCTCGTAGATCTACTTACTTACCACTGCTGAGCACGGGGCTCCTCACAATACGAGGGGGCTTCAGGCCATAGTCCATCACTCTAGTCCAGTGCGGGTTGGCAGACATCACACAACTCTCGTAGCTCTATGTGTCTATAACTTAGAGTCCTGAGACATTCGAATTTTATTTCTTTGGGTTTTTTACGGCTTGTGTTGTGCTACAGTTAGTTCTAAAAGAAATTACGTTAGTCTTTGTTATTTTTCCTTATGCCCTATACTAGGTTTGTATCTTCAAAGTTTGGATGTTAGTTGATTTCACTCCAAGAAGGATTTAATTAAGCCTAATATAGAAATACGGTGGGAGTTTAAAACTGAACAGATCTGTATTGTGCTCTTTATTATTTTCATTTAAATTTACCATATACACGATCATTAAAAAAAAACCATAGGCATGGTCAAGAAGTCACTTCGAAAAATATTAAAACCTTATGAATGGTGAACCAACTTTTTTGTTTTTATGTTTCATAATGACAGGACAACTCCAAGTACAGTAATGTCCTAATAAGGCTTCGTTCATGCTTCGTGTTTGAGGTCGGAGGTGCTAACTGCGTGGGTCATCGTGAGAACAGCAAACAGGGCTCACTTCACTCAAACATACTCATTCAGAACTTTTCTATACAGAGTGTTGCATTATCCATGCGCTTAAAGAGTGCTATATCCAAAGGAACCTACTCAAAGCTAACACTTACTTTACCGAGTGTACCTTACCTTTTTTTTAAATTGAGGAATACAGTTGTTGTATTTTTCTTTTACGACATGACATACCCGTCTTGATGCGACCCCCTGTATAAGCATGGTGCATGTCTAAAGGCGACCTGAGTCTGTCCATTCATGTTTTTGATGTTTAATTTTGTGAACTCTCTATTCAACCAGTTTAAACTGAAAACTAGTGGCCAAGATTGGAAATAATTACGTCTGATGTGATTGCAATCGCACAAAACGGGGAATCGTTTGAATAATTACGATTATATTCATATCATAAGTACCAGCTCTGATATAAATGTAGGATTTTTAACTTGACTTTTTTAAAATGTACTCTGTATCAACATACTTAAAGATTGTATTTATGTGACCCCGCGACCACGCAACTAAATTCGCTCACGACATCGATGTATTTTCGTTGAAAATGTGCTTTATCCACGAATTAATACGGTACGTTTTGGTATTGGTAATTAACTTTTCACGCGCTATGACGCAACACTAATTTGATATCACTGCAGAGATTTCGTATGAATAAGTTTGTCCAGTTAATTCCGAGAACAGTCGATTGTTTATTATACGTATAAAAATGTCACAAACATTAAGTAGTAATGACAAATGTCTCTAGGAATACCGACGAGGTGTCGTTGCGAGGTGTCAACTGACTGGCGCCAGACGGACGGTGTTCTTTGAACCTGAGAGTGTCACACGAGAACCGGCCAGCCGTCGCACGATAAACTCATATTGATAATGCATATTATTATGTGAACACGAGTATCATTGTGTAACTGGTTAGCCTTAACAATTTCTTGGAAGTCAGCGAATGATTATAGGCGACACAAACGCATTTAAATCCTCTTGATTAGTTAATCTTATTATGCTTTAATAAGTAGCTGATTATGCAGTTGTATAATCAGCTATTTATATTCTTATAGGAATGTAGAAATATTTTAATTATTTGCAACACTTTTTTTGTATCAATGTTATCGGGGTTGGTACCGCATTAAAACCATGACCAGTTGTACAAATTAAGAGACACGACAAGTAATTTCCGAAATGTCTCATCATCTCTAATGCATGCATATGTCGTTGCAGTAGTTTTCCACCCTACAATATTATGTAGACCTTCCCGGCTCCCCTCAAAAGCAATTTTTTAATAATATGAAGAGCAAAGTCGTACTTTATCAGGGGGTCTTGAAAATTTGGTTGTTTATGCATTGCTCTTGGTGTTGTGCCATATGGAGTATTAGCGGGACGCTTGGGACCTGCTGGATGCGGGATTGGCGCGAATGGTAACAACTGGCCATATTTATTTACCAAATGACTTTATTTGTGGACTTGTTACGTCTTCTAATTTCGAAAGTGGCATCAAGACGAAGGAATGTGATTTTCGAGAAAGTTATCAAGATATGAAAATTGGTAACCGAGAAAATTTGCAATTCATAAATAGCTTCACTTAGTAATGGTAAAAGATACTTGTAATATTTTTTTTGCCTCTATTCTGGTTACACACTATAATGTTGACTCGGTTTGTTCCATAAAGCCGCTAAACAAAGATTCGATAGGTATTGCATGCCCGTCATTTCGCATTTGTGCGTCAATGAATTTATATCACGGGGTGACTTAATCAAAACGTGCGCACTTGGCCGACCCCTGGCAGCGGCGGTGGCGGCGAGGGGCGAGACGACGAATATATTCATTTCCTCCGCAATATTTGTACATTAGAGGTCTCGGCTCGCTTCGCTCCCCCTGCACTCCACTTTGACTCTATAGCTTCAGTTTTCTATAGGGGAAAATTCACCCTTACTAATTGTGCGAAGATTTGAAAAGAAAATGAGTATATATAATACACGGATTTTCTTGTGTTGAGCATGTTAAGACTCTACATTCTTATTTTTCATGTAACTTATCTTTTTAATAGATTCATGGACTACCTCAGATTTATGCACCTATTTCTCTAATTTCTACTTCCAAAGTTCATAATAGTATTCGTATATTTTGAAATATTACTTCAGAAATAAGGTGAAGAAGTCGACAATCGAGTATCATCAGGACTTTATAGTAGGGGTAGGAATGTATGTAGTAGAGCCGAGGGAGACTGCCGCAGCCAAAGTAATGAAACCTTAAATCCCTGGTACGGAGTCGTAATCCCATGACGAGAAGTTACTGTGCGTGGTGCAGGGGTGCCGCCCGCCGTCCGCCAGTTGGCCGGACTAATGCGGTTTAGTACTGTTTCGATTCACCCGCTCTAATTGTGTTTTTATACTGTAATCTTGTTGTTTTTTTATCTAAATGGGTTTTGCATGTGTTTAGTTTCAATTTGACAAAGTAGGTATATATGATTATGGAATGTTTTAAGACGTGTTATGCAACAAATGACGATCTAGTTCCATAACTCTAGAATCAAGTTTTTTTTTAATCAATGTATTCTGAAAATCATTGAATTTATAACGAGGTCTAGTAACAAAGCGTAGAGATATTTAATCGGTAGTAAAATGCAATGAAGGACGTCCTACGTTATTGGTTAAAATAATTATCATTATACCGGACTGCCTTGACGGACTGATCGACCTCGTGCATTTTCCTGTAGTTAACATCGTCCGAACATTGGTTATTGTTTCATGTTTAAAACTATATTTTATTTTAAATAAATAAATAATTATTATTATATAATACAAATACATTTTGTATTGCTTTCTATGATGTAACTTGTCATTACTTATCTTCACTGTTAGTTACTGAAAAGTGCACTAAGTCATGTTAAGCGTTTTAAGAACATTGAAACCATAGTTATATATGTTGTCGTCACTCATATGTAGGTAACTGCTAGTGCATTTTTTTTTCTCTCTGACAATTCTTCCGAAAAAAAGTATGACTTATGATTTTTTACCGTCTTCTTGGATAAAGATATATGCTATTTGTGTGGATATTATACACTTATGTACTTCGTATGATCTGTTTTGCATACGACCTGAAGCGAGTAAAGCTCCGCGCACACTGGGGCGTCAATACGCACTGTACATTTTTCGTCGATACTAAAACGAACTTTGTGTTAAGTATACTTAAGGATTTAATTTCTATGGTAATAGTCACACGAACACTCTGCAAAAACCCCTCGCACTGTCAATGGTTTGTCGTGAATAATGAGTTTTTTCTGATACAGTTCGTTTGTTTATGTATTGGCAACAATTTTGTTGATTTCAATTTTCGTTAGAAACCAAACGACATGGCGATTTTTTGGAGCTGTTTCGACAGAAGGTGATTGAAACTTTTTTGCAATTTAATTAGGTAATCGCCCTGCTGATTGGTGTTGTAAGAGGCAAGTGGCAACCCTGCAGGTATCGCAGAGGCCGCGCGCCGCGCCCGTGGGCGACGCACGTGCACGACTCAGTTTAATGAGACCCCGCCAGACATCTCCCGATCGATGTTTACGCTCGTTACTTTTGTGCGGAAGATGGGCATTGATTTAAAATAATGGTACACGCAGCATAAGTGAACTTACGTACATCAAGTTTCGTGCTCCATTTTAAAACAATGTAACTAAGCTGCATTACAATGTAAAAAGAGAATAGTTTGGATCTTTACAAAAAAATAAACATCTCGCAGTCGGTAGGATTCGAACCTACGCTCCCAGAGGGAATCTGATTTCTAGTCAGACGCCTTAACCGCTCGGCCACGACTGCTACGGTGTGTTTTGCGAAATTATCTATTTTAATATTGAACGAAGCGTGCTCTAGATAATTTGTTGTTTCCCGACTACCCAAGACAGATAACAACAGGGCCCCAATTTTCGCTTGATTTTATCATCTCTATTCGAGATATGTCGAAGAAGTACGACCAATTTGACGTTTTGTTTCGACTTATCTCCATTAGAGATGATGTCAATCTGACCAAAATACCCCGCAGTATCGCATACGATTATACTTTTTGCAATTTGATAAAGTAAATAATGCCTTTTGTTTATTGCACAAATAATTAACAGCAATTACAAATCTTAAAGACAATAGCCACGAGTGCGTACTTACAAGTTATTTGTGGAATTATTGTAACCGCCTATTTACTCAGCTGTATGTGAGGCACTAAAACAAAATAAATGGACCGAGAAATCCCCGGTCTGGTAACACAAGTGCGGTTTTATGATTATGAGATGCGCACGCGCCTATAAAACAACACAAAATCAATCATTGCTCCTAAACATTAGCCTCTAATATTTTGAAACCAGAAATCTTCTCCTTGCGAATGTTGAGTAAATATTATGCTTAACTTAATGCTGTTGTTAGAAAAGCATATTCTGATAATCACTATACATATAGCCTTATACCTTTATATTCTGTAGTGATTCACTATATTTCAATAAATGTAAAGGGTGAACGAAGGGAAACGAAGGGAAAATGGTGGTCGATGTGTCTAACACTACTTGGACTCATCGACCACCATTTTCCCTATATCAATCATATTTGTTGATTTCCTTACCTTCGTGGGCGTACCTATATACATTCCCTTACAGAACCCTTACTAAGGCTAAGACGGACTGCTAATTTAAATTCCAAGTCCATAGTGCTCATAGTTTTGAAGGTTGATGAGTAAGTCGGTCAGTAAGTTTTGCTGACTTGATAGAAGAAATTTGTGATGTTAAAAATGGATGTTACGAAAACTGTTGGCATGATCCTGCGTCAAGAACTATGATCCTGTAATTAGTTTTTTATAAACTAAATTTGTATATGTAACTTCTATATACATTGTCCTTGTAAGCCTTGCTCTCACAGGAGCGTCAAGACGAGTGCGATCAATTCTCTGCCAATACCAAAACGAACTTTATTAACTAATAGAAGAAGTACGTTTTTCAACGCAATTTCATCGATGACGCGAGAGAATGAAGTCACGTAGCTTCTGCTCTAGAAATTCAATCTTTATGTGTATTGTAACTGAGTACATTTTCAAGAGAATGCGCTCGCTCTAGTGTGCAGAGCGTTAATCCCCAGTGAGCGTGGACAAACAAAACAGATAACAATGCGAACGACACGTCATCAAACCGCATCGGCCGGCGGTTGCAGCATCGCGCACCCAGCGTGACGTCAACAATGCTCACACGGACACGAACCGGTGCTATCTGGTTTAGGGACACCACACCATCGCTATACAATCCTCCGTTTTCAATACCATTGTAAGGCGTGGCTCACTGTAGGCTTATCATGACCGTGTAGACATAAGTTTTATTTCTTTCAATAGTCAGATTTCTCGAGAAAATGACGTCACTTCGAGCTTTTTGTAATGGGCATGGCTCGGTGTGACGCCATTTTCTCGACAAATCTGACAGGTGAAAGATATAAAACTTATGTCTACGTGGTTATATGCTAAGCCTACTGGAAAACGAACTGTATCCGCACATAGAAAAGGTTCATTATTCAACGTAATGACGTCGATAACGCGAGCGAATTTGACGCGTGGGGGTGTGGTTTTTGCCATAGAAATTCAATCTTTATTTGTATTGTTACACAGTTCGTTTGAAAGGCTTGAGGTTCTATCCGCTTGGTTAAAACTAATTTTCCAATAGTTACTGGTTCAACAAGAACGACTGTGGACGATTCACATGAGTTGTTCACTCCCGTAAAACGACAGCTCGTGTCAATGCTTCCATACCAAATGTTCAGCCACTGCACATACGTTCCCGTACTTATCTGGCAGCCAGATTAACCATGTCCTAAGCATCGTCTCGCCATTATCATCTTGCCTTAAGCTACTAATGATATGACTGATGCAGAGAAAAGTGAGCCAAACAATTTCAAGGATTAAGATCGGAGTTGATAGAGTTTAAATTTCAATAAAGATCCTAGCTGACAGTTATGTTTTCAAAATATTGGAAACAACAAGAAGGAAGGAACAAGAACTGCACCCAAATATATCTACATTTGATTTGAAGACAGGCATGTTAGGAGGATATAATGTGTCGTATAAGAAGTGTAGTATGCTGCACTTTTAACCAGTCATAAGAAGTGTGTTCAGATTTTTTGTCCGGAGTCATAGGAGTACCATCTCGGTTAGTCACGATGAACCGCAGTATCGTGCAGTAACCGTAACGTAAACAATGCTAACGTAACTGCCCTAGACTGGTTTAGGGTCGACGTGCATTAGTTTCAAGCTTTATATGTGGGATTACAAGTGTAAGGTTCTGAACACTTACAGACTTGGTCTGTGTTAACACCTATAATTGTAAAGAAATATTTTACAAATTATAAAGTTGCTAGTACTTAACAAGTTATGGACCTTATCAGCTACGGCAAATGAGGGAAAAAAGAGCCTCGTATGAGGAAGTTAATAATGGTTCTGCTGGAGCAGAGGTAGACGCTGATTCACTTAAACCATACTTCAAATTTATATCCAGTTATACAAATCCATTTGTGGTGGCATTAAAAAAATAATTTTAAAGTAATGTGAATAGATTACATTTTATAAATTTGAAGGTAAAATACTCTTATAGTATTTATTCTAAAGAAGGTTACTTATATCAATAAAAGTATGCGACTTGCAAAACAGTTTGACATTGACACGCGCGGTAAACGTGTCTATTTACTGCACCGACGCAACCCTAGCATACAAACGAGTGTACTTCACTAAACTGTTGCATTCTTTTGTATGCATACCTATTGCTTGCTTTATACTTTGTTGATACATGCAACTGTGCTTGGATCGAATGAACTTAGTCCTCAAATATATAACAAGTATCAAATCTGGTTGGAAATTATAATCAATTGTGGAATTTATGTTTAATTGTCAAAGCCGTAACTTGTACGATGCAGCTATTTGTCTCCGTTACTGCAATGTCTACTGTCCTTTTTTTTATTATTTTCGTTGGATTTTTTTTTTATTTTAAAGTCTACTTAGCTTAGTGTTTAGTGACAGATCTTTGCGACACAGGCCTCTGAGCCTAGTGCAAAGATCAATGGTAACAAAAGCAATATTGTAAGATTATTTTGGTAATAAATGCATTATTTTTGTAATACCTGAAGGTACACAAAAATAAAAAAACTCTACAAATAAGATACAACATGCGTACAATGTCGTGTAATTTGTGTGGACACGCATTATGTTCTAATTCTATTAACGTACACATCTTTAGGTCTTTAAAACCTTTATTTCTTAGAGCCCAAAACTGTCTGAGTTCTCTTTGATTTAAACTTTATAGGTAAATTAACCGCGCCGTGCTATTTCAAAGCGTTTGGAAAGTAATGAATGCTAGTTACAGTTTCCTCAATTAATTGAATCGTAAACAAAGTAATCATTTAGTTTTATTGTTATTCAAATTGGCATTTTATTGTGCAATGTTTTAGTAGCAATACTTACAAGTAAAACTCTGACGTCATCTTTCTGTCTGTATTCATATTGAGGACCTAACGCTCCGAGTTGAATAGAATAACAAATTGTACTTAGCATTATCGTGAATAAACTAAAAATAGAACTGTATGTTACTAAAGGTAATTGAGTGTGTTGCATTGCGTAGGTATTTGTACACAATGCACGAGGTGACTGGGGCATCACTTCCGTTGCAGTTGGCGCATTTGAAAGTGATAGGTGATGCTGAGAGGGAACTAAGTGATGCTACTGACGCACTTATATCATTTATTGACACTAAATGATACCACACTTAACTGGTATTGGCATCCTTCTCGATGTCGCAATATATGAGCAAGACGGAATTTTTTTAACAGCGTCATGCTGTGTATTTGCTGCGATTTTAATATAATTGTTTTTAATAAAATTGATTTGTGTTTTATCCTTTTAATTTAATTACATAATTTTAAAATATCATGTTTCAATTGTAAAATCAACATTCCTAATCAATACCACGCAATTGTAAGTATCATACAATTGACTTAAGTGATTCTAAAGGACTTACAACGGACCTCCCAAAATATTGTTGTTTCAACAGTAACTGAATTTTTGTTACATTTTGTACTGAGTTAACAGTCAAAAAGGAAGAGTAGAGGGTCAACGCTCTCGCGGCAGATTACCGACAAGATGGACAGACCTCATCAAGTCCTCAACGAAGTGTACCCTAATGAATGTGCACGTAATGCTACTGACAGAGAGAGATGGAGAAGTCTCACAAAAACCGCAACGAATCAACTAGACAATCCATGACTACGACCACTCCACCAGGAGTGTACGACTAAGAAGAAGAACAGTCAAAAACTGAAAGTAGATAATATTAATAACATTTCTGCAAGACAGGTGTTGGTAAGAGGGGCAGTTACTGCTTTATTTCTTTACAATTTAATAACACAACAAGTTTTTCTATATACCAAGTGTATATTTTCCTATGAAATAATATAGGAAGCGGAATCAAGAGAACCCAAGGGAAATATGCGCCGCGTTGCCCTTTACACCCTTTGAATATTTAAAGCATCCACGTCAGTTTCACTCGCGTTTGACCTGAGGGAACTTGGCTCAAATATGACTACTTTGTTCAAACAGTTATGGCGGAATGGAAAGTGCTTGTAATAAAACAATAATTCGGGGATACCGGCTTTTAATATGACATTTTGTGATTAATTTTATTCATAACTAGCTCATAACTAGCTTTATTCATAACGACTTCTCCTAAAAAGGAGGCTAACTTACTCGTTATATAATCAGCTATCTGTCAGTGAAAGTCCCGTCAAAATACTGTTCCAGTTGTTTGGGTGTTTACCCGCAACAAACAGCCACTGTATTTTTTTATTGCCTTTGTTATTTTGAACCTGTTATTATGAAATTACAAACATAAACTTTATCTGTATGGATATTTTGTAGAAGCGGATGTCGATGTGTTGTGTTAGTGTTGATTATCGAAAAACGATAAATTTTCAGTGATTTTGTACTACGTAAGTGACTTCACTGTCACACCTGTATTTTTCGATGCACACCGATGAATTCAGCGTCTACTTTGAATGAGGAGTTGGTCCGTTTATTTCAATTATGGCATGAATAATAAATCGCGGGTCGGTAGCGTGAAAGGTTAACGAGACTGACGTGCCTTGAAAGTTTTCTACGTAGCGTCTCGATGTATTACAGTAATGTACAAGTTTTTGTTATGGGCTAATAACTGCGTTTATGGATTCATCCGCCATCTTTATCACTGTCATCATCCATTTTTATTTATAATGTGTATTTATTGAATTTGCCTTTGCTATTAATTACTTGACACTGGCTGAAATACTCGCTTAAGTCAAATAGCTTTTCACCCCTCGATAATAGATTCGCATGTTACGTGGTTAAGTAAAATTTTTGATTTGGAATTTTCTATAAGTGTGATGTTTCACACTTATAGAAAATTATAAATAATTTATAGTGGGAGAGGGGAGGCCCGTGCCCAGCAGTGGGACGTTAAAAGGGCTGCAGTAGTAGTAGTAGTATAGTGGTTTTGTTAAGCACATTTGTGCGAAAAAAAAAATTAATAGATTCGACTATGAATTTGGGATACGGTTTTGTGTCATTTTAAACTTATTTTAGTACATTATTTGTGGTTTGTGTAATAAGTACATTATTTAGTACTGTGTATCATTACCGCGCAGTTTATAGAAATATTAATGTATGCACAAAACACTTACAACGTGTTTTTTGTACAAAAGTGTTAGGTAATGCCAATGGAAATAGAAAGTAGCTCTTTTATTTAGTAATGAATCATTTCATAGTGCTAATATTTGAAATGGTTACAGGTTAAGCACCTTATGGTTTGTCATGGTCCCATTCAGGACGATTAGTAGATACGAATTCAGTGCAGCCGGTGCAAATTTCGTACAAACACCTGTAGATACTAATATTTCTTATCAATCATTATCTTGTTTGGATTTATAAATGGCGTAGCATTTTTATTGAGTGCCTCTAAGTATATTATCTGATAAGGAGTTTTATTAGAACTAACATCATTTGAGATAGATAATGTTTAGAGTTTACAGAAATATATTTTTCTGTTTTTATAAAATATGTCATATTCTGTTTTTATAAATCAAAGTGTGCAGGTTCAAACCCCGGCTCGCACCTCTGGATTTCATGTGCGAATCTCATTTACATCCGAGATTACCACTTGCTATGAAACGGTGAAGGAAAACATCGTGAGGAAACCTGCACGTCTGAGGGAACTTGACTAGTTCTCGATAGATGTGTGAAGTCTGCCAACCCGCACTGGGCCAGCGTGTTGGACTATTGCCTGAATCCCCATCGCATTGAGGGGAGGCCCGTGCTCAGCAGTGGGAAATTAAAAAAGGGCTGTAGTTAGTATAAAATATGTATAAATATTAAAAAACACAATAACGGCTTGATCAATTTGATAATAATTATTTTTCGATTTAATACGCTCTAATATAGCAGTGGTTTAAAAAAACTCGGAAAAGAAAATAAATTGTACGTGTTTGAGTTTCATTACGTTTCGGGAATGTATTCCGAGTTAGAAAAAAATATAAACGAGTTACGAATTTGCAATTTTATAGGTATATCTATTTACTAATTTCAAACAATGTGGTTGTTATTTTCATTATGTCACCTTGAGAACGCCGCATGCGCATACCCAAAGGACCCTTTGACATTGAAGCCATGCGCTTACAGACGCGTGAAGACGCGCGCGACCAAATTTTTGCCGATACCAAAATTAACTGTAGGTATGTACTTATAAAATAAGCACATTTTACGAAGAAATCACATTCATGACACCAGTGAATTTTGAAGCGTGGTCGCGTAGATTTTACCACAGAATTTCAATCTTCATGCATATTGATATAGAGTACATTAAAAAAAGTAGCCGTCGCGGGACGCCTGGCAGATGTGAAACATTATGTTATTTTGAGTAGAGAGTGAGAAGCGCCGTAGCGGCGAGTGAGTAGAGTCAATTTACTCGCCCCGGTGGCTAACTGGACAATCAACTGCTTTGTTCTTCTAAATTTCGTGTGGGCCGACACTTTTTGGCTATAAATCAACATTGTGCAAGTTGTTTAGCCGTAAGCCGGTATTACACAGCATTGTTTGGCCACGAATTGCGTGTAAACTTATGTAGCCAGCCGTATCGTCGGCTAACAACGGCGTATTGTTATGGTTAGCATAACCGCGTTGCCTAGTTACGCCTCTTGTTGGATATTCTGCGGTCCAAGCGGTATTTCGTTTACATACGAAATGCTTTATGTTTAGGGCAGTAAGGCACATTTTTCTTGGCAAATAATTGTTGTGATTTGGAATGCCTAAACAGTTTGATGCTACAAGTAGTCATTGTGTGTTAACAATACTCATAGTTTGGTCCCAAACTAAGCAAAGCTTGTACTGTGGGTGCCATTCAATGGACGGAGGGCGATCCCAGTTACATCCAGATCAGAGCAAATTTTGAAAAGGCAATTTCCTTAATTATTCCCTAACGGCAATCGAACCTTGTGGGTTACCCACGAGCTAGGGATGTGACTTGGACGGGAAAAATCGATTATAAAATTAATAAATTTTAAAAATAAGCAGTGGTAGCCGAGTGGTCGAACGCACGCTTTGCAATCAAAGTGCGCAGGTTCTATCCCCGGCTCGCACCTCTGGGTTCCATGTGCGAATCTCATTTTCATCTGAGATTATCACTTGCTAAGAAACGGTGACGGAAAACATCGTGAGGAAACCTGTGTGCCCGGTATAATGGCAATAGGCTCGCCCCCTATTACATTGGGACCAAAATACATCGGCGAAGTGTGGGCGCACTGCAGTGCACCTCTGCCTACCCCTTCGGGGAATACAGGCGTGATGATGTATGTATGTATGTAAATTTTAAAAATGAATTTTTAATTTTTAGAGAGACGATTATTAGAAAAAAATACCTATTCAATTAATATAAAAATCGATTATTATTCACATCCCTATTTTGTACTGTTGTACGCCGTGGATCGCGCAATGACAGTTAGGGATATGACTTGGACAGGAAAAATCGATTACAAAATAATCAGTTTTCTCACTTTAGAATAAATAGATTTAAAAAAATAAAAAATATTTTTTAGAGACTCGATTTTTAAAAAACGATTATTAGAAAAAAATAATCGATTAATATAAAAATCGATTATTTTTTCACATCCTACCACGAGCGGACTGCTAAACCAAGCCATTGTTAAAATAGTGTACACATGCCCGCAATTAATAGACTTACGAAAATGTTACCATTTTAGTCGAATATTGACAAGAACACAAGGTCTAAGTCGATTGTCTGACATCTTAGTTTATTAGTTGTTGTTTTGAACAATGCCATTTTGGTTAACTAGGACATGTCCCGAACATGCTGTATAAAACATAAACTGCCCGGTCACTTGACAAGCTATCATTAAATATCTAAATTATGCATTGGGTCGATAATAAAGCTCAAGAGCATGTAAAACATGATTGACAATTTATATTGTGAATATTTGGCTAGTTAGCAAATGTATATAAATATATAATTGGGTTTGATACTTAGGGGCCGTCCATTAATCCCGTGAGCCTCGAAAGGAGGGGGGAGGGGGGTGTAGTAAGATATCACGTATATAATTTTTTCGTACGCGTGATTTCTAAACCGAAAAGCGGTGTGTAGTGGTGTTGTATGTTGACTCGCCATTGCCAGGCAACGTCCTTAATTTCAGAATAATATTAATTTCTGAGTAATTTATACCTGTATTTAAAGATAATATTAAAAAAAAAATGATTCTTTGTAGGTACTAAAAATACACGTGATTTAACCCCCGGTTAGGTTAGGTTACGTGGTGACGTATCACCAAGGAGGAGGGGGGGGGGGGGGGTTAAAAATGCTAAATAAACATCACGTGGTTCATGGACGGCCCCTTATGAACAAAAACATTCAACACCTCTTCGTATGATCCCAAACTAAACAACGTTTGTATTTGTACATACAATGGGTTTTTTTTATGAGATAGGCCACAATTTTGCAGCACGTGTCTTGACGCCCCAGTGTGCCCGGACCTTTAATTATGAACATTTGGCTTACTATACATAGGAAAGTATGTACAAAAACAATATTTCTTTTAAAGCTGGAAAGCTTCAAGTGATATCCCTAACTAAACAACGCTTGTAATATGGTTACCATATCATGTATTGGGGCGATTTAAACGCGGAACATAAAAAAATTAAAAATGCAATTTCTGAAATTTCCATTTCTGAAAATTCCGCTTACGGGAATTGAACCTCTACCTACCCGGTGCTGTGCCAGGGTGGCCTACGCTGACACAATTAGACCAAGCCGTTGTAAACAAAATGATTAACGTTTTTCACATCCCCATGTAATTCTATGACAATATTTCTGCTCACAATCAACCCTCAAATTTACATAAAGTTATGAACCATTCACAGTGGCTATATAGAACAGAAGCGTTCTATTGAAAAATGATTGTAAATGGATTGAATATATATAATTTTGGAGTAATTCTTTGACGTATCAAATCGACTAGAACAAAGTCTACACGTAAGGCCTCACATCGGGGCGTCAATGCTCGCCCGGATTTTTTTTTGTCATAACAAAACGTATAAGAAGTTAATTCGGCGAGGCGTGACTTTTACTACAGAAATTTAATCTTTGTGCATAATGACACAGAGTTCATTTTGGTATAGGCAATCATTTTGATGTGCGAATGTTGATGCTCTAATATCAGCGGCTTATAGGTATTATAAGAAATAGGCGTCGCCGTTCGCTGGAAGTGCTTCAGCCTGGTTATGTCTGTTATCGGTAATCTTATCAGTTCTGGTGCGCGCACACCGAGCAAGTGCAAACACCTGCCGGCCCACCTGTCACGACCTATCTGAGGAATTGGAGCCCTGATTATGGTACTCCTATCAGACTATCAGCTTAACGCCTTATTAACCGCGCACATGTTTCCGTGTTTCAGAACTCCAAAATAATATTTTGACGTATGCATCAGTATCGGGTATACAACTGAATATTATAAAAATTTGATCGATACTCGACCATGTTGTTTCAACTTTGTTTTCGTCGTAGATTTCTATAACTCGTAATGTCTCCAGTCCTATGTAAAATTTATAACCCCTGTTTTGTGAATATTGGTAGTCGGCCCTCATAAGTGTAGTTTACACTGCTGAACAGGGTTTTGCATGTACCCGTAGACCAGAACACGATGCCTGTGCCAAATATTCAAAGGACTGTAACTCAGAAACTATGATAGGTATAAACTGTCTTCACTAAGCATTCACATATGAGCTACTGTCTAAAATATTATTTCGGACTTCTGATACACCCTAAGTGAGGATATTAAATTGTACTTATTTAAAACAGACTTCAAAACTGACTGTGTGTCTATTATACATAAAGATTGAATTTCTGTGGTAAAGGCCAAGACTTTCGTTTTTGGTATTTGCAAACATGAGTTGTCACCCCCCAGTGTGTCCAGCGCTTCACAACTATCAAGTATCCTGTATTTTGTGCTGTTTAGTATTTTCGAGAATATTAATTTGTTAGAACATGCTAGTTATAAGTTATTGTAATTTTAGGTGCACAACATGGTGTGCAAATGGATTTTCCTGAATGACTACACAACCCATAAATACACTTAGTGGTTTTCCATATTTATTGTTATTGAGATATCCTTAATCAAACCTGAACATCGACATTAAATGCCAAATCGGACAGTAATGCAAAAACTAAGAGTAAAGCAAAGCAAAACACGTGACAATCACTTTACTGTTCTTTTAAACGCCGTAATACGAATCGTAGTTCATTAAGGTACCACTAGAGGCGCTGTACGTATTCTCCATTTCACTTAACAAATTTTGCGTTAACGTAACAGCAATTGTAGTTGCAGGTGTCGAATATAATCACAAAACAAGTGAAAATTAATTAATAATGGCCGTTCTTTAGTACTAATAATTAGGTAATCGAATTCTAGAGACGCATCTAGAAATGGCGTACTGTAAGGATATAGAATCATGGATTTTGTAATAGGATAAAGAGGCACAAATAAAGAAGACAGTTCTTATCTATCTACGTTCTGGGGCCCGATTTTCGTTTGATAGACATCAATCTCTATTCGAGACATGTCGAAACAAAACGTCGAATTGCTCGTATTTTTTGTTTTTGTTTCGACATATCTCCACGTAAGATATGTTTTCTACAAATCAGTGCCCTTAGTGTATTAACACAATAGTCGTAGCAATACTATGGCTTAATTTTTAAGGCATGAAAACATTTTTAGGGTTCCGTACCCAAAGGGTAAAACGGAACCCTACTACTGAGACTTCGCTGTCCGTCCGTCCGTCCGTCTGTCACCAGGCTGTATCTCATGAACCGTGATAGTTAGAGAGTTGAAATTTTCACAGGTGATGTATTTTTGTTGCCGCTATAACAACAAATACTAAAAAAACAGAATAAAATATTTATATAAGGGGGCTCCCATACAACAAGCGTGATTTTTTTGCCGTTACTATAAATAATGGTACGGAACCCTTTGTGCGCGAGTCCAACTCGCACTTGGCCGGTTTTTTATCAATATTATGAATATGACTAGTCTAATGGCTTCAAGGTGACTTTGTCTAATATCTACACTGGTCGTATTCTAGCTATCATTGATAAATATTGTTTTTTGCCGCACTCTAAAATGTAGCCATTATCAAACTAATTCTAACAAAGTTAGTGTGAACCTTTGCGCCTAAGAAACTTGAACTGGATTCTGTTCCCAGAAAAAAAACAGATTCTATTTTTAAATCCGATTCAGATATATTCAGTGAAGTATAATTTGCGAAAAATGTAGGCGTTTCCGGTGGAAATGTATTACCAACATTATCATTATCTGATAGGTGCTTGATGCGATAGCAATTTGCGCAGTACGGCGCGTTATCAGCCTCTCGAAGGCTTTGCACGGTAGATTCCCAACGGTAATGCGTGTAACGCGATTCTTCATGGGCTTTGCTTCGCGCGATACTGATAAACTTGTTAGTCGATACGTGTATACCTGTTGTTGGATTGGTTGGATGGAGGATTATATATAAGCATTAAGTACTGGACACACAAGGGCGTCAAGGCAAGCGTTACAAATGTTTGCCAAAACCAAAACGAACTGTATTGTCTCATAGAAAAAGCTCACTCATCATCGAAATGTCATTGGCGGTGCGAGTAAATTTCGCAGCGTGGTCGCGTGGCTTCTACTACAGAAATGGAATCTTAAGTATATTGACACAGAGTTGGTTTTGGTACTGGAAAACATTTTGCAGCGAGCGTCTTGACAGCACTGTGTGCTCGGGACTGGATAAAGTGTTGTGTTTTCTAACCACAAGGTGTTCATCAACGCTACTATTCTGGGACAGGCCATTGCACTTATTTAACAAAAGATCTGACTAAATGCATTAATAAGTGTCTAAATGAAGGGCAGTTTCCAGAAACGTTAAAAATAGCAAAAGTTAGTCCTATACATAAGTCAGGAAGCAAAACTGATCCAGGAAACTACCGGCCGATTTCTGTCTTACCTGTATTGTCAAAGGTATTTGAAAAAATTATACACAACAGACTTAGTAACTATCTAACATCTATTAATTTCTTATACGAAAAACAGTACGGCTTTAGACCAAAGTCAAATACTCTTGTAGCCACCGCAGACTTAGTAACAAGTATCAAATTAAACATAGATAAAAAGAACATAACGTTAGGTATTTTTATAGACTTGAAAAAAAGCATTTGACACGGTTAGCCATGAGCTATTATTGATGAAGCTAAAAAATATAGGTATTGCAGGTTCTGCCCTAAACTTAATTAAGTCATACCTTACTAACCGATATCAAACTGTGAAAATAGATGGAGTACAAAGTACACCTCAATTAATAAGCTACGGTGTTCCCCAAGGTTCTATTCTTGGTCCACTATTATTCCTTGTTTATATAAATAGTATACACGAAATTGGTTTAAAGGGAGATATCACACTGTACGCCGATGATACTAGCCTATTCTACTCCGGTACCACTATATGTACAATAATAGAACAAGCACAACATGATTTGAATCTTTTACATAACTGGCTACAGTCAAATTTACTTACTATAAATATAGCTAAAACCAATTACATCCTATTCGCTGCCAAAAACAAAACTATTGGAACATACAATAACTTAACTATAGACGGAAAAATAATAAATAAAGTAAACAAGGAAAAATATCTTGGTCTCACACTTGACAATCAGTTAACGTGGAAACCACATATTGAAAATATCAAAGCCAAGCTCACGGTCCTTACAGATGCCCTGCGTAGTATAGCGCGGTGACTCCCGAGACAAGTGCGGTATACTATTTATAATGCCATGATCAAGTCTCATTTGGACTACCTGATTGAAGTTTGGGGCACGGCGGCCAAATCTAACCTACAAATATTACAAACAGCCCAAAATAAAATTATAAAAGTACTATTCCGCTACAATTATTTAACACCCACTACTAAAATATATCAAGATACGAAACTTATGAATTTGTCTCAAATATATAAATATAACACATGCATCCTCGTCAAAAATATCCTAGATAAAAATATACACTCAAAATTAATATTAAAAACAAATAAACATACACAAAAAATGATTACCAGACAAGCAAATAATATCAGCCTAATAAGGCCAAGGACTAACTACGGGAAAAAAAATATCACGTTTGAGGGAGCTAAACTATATAATGAATTACCAAAAACCCTTAAAGAAACCAAATCGCTAAAAATCTTTAAAACACTTTTAAGAAACCACTTACTCAAGGACACGGAACTATTAAAGTCATAAAACAAAAAGTTAAATGAATTAATTCATAGACCTTACAATAACCAAATAGGTAATAATAACCAAATATACTACCAACAAATTTAATAACGTCAATTGATTTCCACACTGTGGTATTAGCCTTAATCAACATCATGCGATCGCGCGAATCTACCGTACGGTTCTTTTGAACAAACTACCCTGTTTTAATTTGAATTTGAATTTGAATTTTATTAATATGTAATTAATAGGTTTAAAGTATTTCTAACATAATTTAAGCTACGCTGAATGGCAACCTTACTAACCAATTTAAAACTATGTTTTCTCTCTAAGTGAATGTATGTATTCTTTTGAGAAAATAAATCTTTAACCAGAACCAGATCTCTATCTTTAAACTATTATTTGAAAGAGAATTTCTGAAATTTTCTCTTTTCTTTACTCCTAGAGATTTCTCTGAACTTCCCCATTCACTCCAGTAGCGTTTCTATATGGTGTTTCAGATTGAGTATCCATTCAACCTCATCAGGAATGCCTCTAATTTCCGACAACCATTACCTAACTCTACCTAATTTATGATTGTTATACAAACCATTGCTACAGGCACAATCGATTAGTACACAGCACCTGTACCCACATACTGCAGTAATTGTTGTTATCGCCCCGTAACGACTTACATCTACCGGGGCGAGTGAATTAACTATACTTTTTTTTAAATGTAACTGATTTAATACTCATAAAGTTTTTTTACGTATACTTCTTTAACGAAATAAAAAAAATAGTCGCCAGACAACAAATACTCATCGTATGATCTAAAACTAAGCAAGCCTTGTACTATGGGTACCATACAACGGAGTGGGGGCAATCCCCGTAATACCCAGACCAGGACAAAATTCAAAAAGGCCATTTCCGAAATTTGACGCTGGCGGGATTCGAACCCGCAAACACACGGTTCAGTGAGTCAAGATTTTCTGTACTAAAAGCCACGGAATCACGCGTCATCGGTGACCTGTTGTTGGAAAATGTGCCTCATTCATAAGATTATACAGTTAGTTTTGGTATAAGCGAAAAAAATATCGCTCGCATTTTCAGTCAGTCAGTGGGCGCAGTGGTTAAAGATACCGCTTTCATTGTTAGTTCAACTTTTTAAGTTAACGTTTCGACTAGTTGGATATACGTGATTGCATCACCGCGGTTAGAGAGTTTTTTGTCGATTATTGTTTGTACAATGATTCAACGAATCGTACGAAGCAAGTTATACTTGTAATGGAAACTTTGAACAGTAGTGTTAAAGGTTACTTAAATGCGCACCTCATAAATAACTGTATACCTACTTACTATGTACATTTATGTAATGTGTTGTTATTGGTCAAGTCATTGAAGTGTTGCTCGGGCTACTGCGTAGCTTGCATGCATGTTCGATTATTTAATTTCAAAATTAATAATAATAAAGACATAAGATTTTAATTTCGCCTAAAGCCATCGTAGTTAAAGATTTTAAACATAAATTAAACAAAAATCATCCTTATCGTATGACGTATTTTAATATTAAATTAGCAGTGAACTGTCTTGTCTGCTACTATCAATAAGCGTTATAATCGAATAACGGTTAGGGCCAGACCTGATCCATAATTTATGTCGTGATATAATGTTTAAACTTTCCGATACGATATCATGATAGTATAACATGTATTTAAACATTGGTGACTACCGCTCTTCTTTCTGCAATGCAGTATTTACAACGCTGAATTTCTTACTGAATATCGAATAGTCCACTTCCATTTACTTGTTATATTGAAATTAATTTGGAAATATGTATAAGAACATAATATACATACATAATCTAGGCTCTACATTTACCGCACGAAAACGTAAAAGTAAATGGTTTTAACGGTACTGGGTATTTCATGACTAATGTCTACGTCTAGAGTTCGCCGCGTGAATGTAGAGTCGGCTTGAAAGGTCGGATAACGTAGCGGAATATTTGAGAGTTCTCAGACTCCGTTCACGGAAGACAATACACGTGCAACGCGCGACGAAGGCCGTCCGGCGCACCTGCGCGCGCGTGGATATTAGCCGTTGCGCAGTTATCGCCTGAAAAAGTGTAGCTAACGGGATCTGACGTGTCGGGTGACGGGTTGGGTCTCCATTGTGACATTGAAACGGTGTTTACATAGACTTTATAACACTGGAAAGGCGTTCCAAGGACTATATAGGTATTAGATATTATAATAATGTCCTGGACATACAGGGGCGCGCGAAATCAATAAGCGTTTTATAAAAATATGAAACTCAGTAACGGTACCTATACATAGAAATCGAACAATATTCCTAAATTATCACGATAGTTACTTGAATAAATACTTATTATTATTATAAAGTAACTGCATACGTAGACATGTTCACTCGATGCCTACACTCGTTATAACGAACAAAAATCATAAAAAGATCCCGACGAAACAGTTCCTGTTTGGTAACTATGCATAGTATGCATTAGTATAGTCTGTGTTGTCATAGAGCATTATAGTATAGTGTTAGAGCAAACTAAAGTAATTTTTGCGACATCTTTTTGAGGCTATTCGATTAGGTTACATATAAGTAGTTTTTTTTAACTATAAATAGTTATAATAAAATTGAATTGAACAGTAAGTTTTAGCGGTGCCACTAACTGGCCCTGTGGCGCAACGGATAACGCGTCTGACTACGGATCAGAAGATTCCAGGTTCGAATCCTGGCAGGGTCGCGTCACAATTTTTTACAGTTTCTATTATTTACCATACATTAATAATTAGTCGTGTGACGGCATAGAGCTAATGTTTGGCGAATAAACGCACACAAACCAATTATGTCCTCAGTACTCGGTATTCAACTCACTGTTATCGTAATATGGTACAAATTGCTTTGTTAATAATATGAAATAGTTTTTAAAGGAATTTGGGTTTTATGTCCGAGTCAAGTGGCATGTTTTCGTTTGAGCGATGTGTGTTGTCGAAGTTCACAGTACATTATGTACGCAGCTGACCAAATATTGTAGTTGCGATAATTGGCTGCGATGCAATCGCGTGATCTCGCCGGATCCGTGTTGGTTTGAAACTTTTTAGAAAAGTGGAAGTACTTATGTAATTTATAGCTGTTAAAATATTTTCGTTGCCATAACTTGAAGTATTATGGTTATTGTAACATTATGTGTCTTGCCACCTACAATACGGATACAGAGTATTATTAAATTTATTATCCTATTAAATTATGAATCTTTTTTTATGACCAATGTATCATCATGACGACGATCGCATGGGACTGCGGCGTGATCTAGTGGTCTGAGGGTAGGCCGCTCGGCTCACTGCTCTGGATAGTTGCGGGTTCGATTCGCGCCGCGGAAAATTTCGGATATGGCCTTTTCGGATTTTGCACTGGTCTCGGTGTAAGTGGGATCGCCCCCAGTCCATTACCTATACAAGCTTTGCTTAGTTTGTGATCATACTATAAGTATGTCCCCGACACACAGCCTCAAATCTTCCATAAGGTAGGTATAGCGTAGGGCCCAGAAAAAACTTCTTACATCACTTTTTATGTAACCGACATGTGTATTGCTGTAACTCTGTAGTCGTATTGCCTAATAGTTACCTGTTTTTGTGTTTTTTACGTTTAAGTCACGTTCTGACCTCTAGTAAAGGCCGAGCACATGGAAATATTGCCTAACAATACCCATACTATCAGCGTTCTTATGCTAGTCAGCCTTTATTAATGTAGCCGGAATATTAGATATTGGGTATAGCAGAATTCAACCTGTTGGGTTATGGGATTGTAGCCAGATGCTTTTATAAGGTAGTCATAAGCATCTTTTTTATCAGGGCGAAATGGTCATGGACTCACACGCTCTGAGGGAGACGTGAGGGTAGTGCGGGTCTCATACTGGCTGACACCGAACGGTGGACTTAAAGTAACGCACATGTAGGGTGAAATAAAATATAAAAATTAGTCATTATTTTTTTATTTTCTCTTTCATTGTACTGGTACTTAATCGAAAAATCAGTGCAAAATTTATAAAACTAAATAATAAAGGAAAATGTGTGGATGATTCACATCGTGAAATGCAAACATTGATTACAATTTGTGACACGAAAGTTGGAACTTAGCTGCCGGTGGTGTAACCTGAGTGGAGTTAGATAATGTTAGTCAACAGTAGCCGCGACCACACCACGCGAGTGCACAACTACAACAACAACGCTATACTGACATATTAATCAACGCACCTCAACTAAAACTATAACAGTCTATTTAAAATTATAATACACCATAAGTAATTATGTATATAAAGATAATTAAAGCATCTTCACCTTATGTTCGAAATAAAATCATAAAATGTCTCAACCGATAATTTGTAGTATTTTCTTATATTTATTTAATTTTAATTACCTTACATTATTTACATATATTATTCGTGCCGTGCGCAATTTATAAATTAATGATAAGAAATCTTGCGCAGAGCACTCACAAAATATTTGAATAATTCTATTAGCAACAAAATCGCCATGCAAAATCACACTCAAGAAATAACTTAAAATAATAAAATTATATACGTGGACCAACTTTCAATCGGTCCACTTCTTTGATATAAATGGAAGCATTAGTTTTATAACTAAAAGATAGGATCGAAATTTTCTAAGAAAAACATAATGTACAAATTGAAAGACTACTGCGTTTTGTACGTGTCGTGTTCTGATAAAGTTTATACATGTAAGGATTCATTATAAAATATATCATTTGTCTTCAAACAGAATGTTCAGGGTGTCCCACTAACCACTCAACAAATTTATGTATTTACAAACATGGAAAATTTACATTCATCAGACTACTACAACTACCTAGTAAAGCTTTTTACATAAAACATTATAACAAGACACCGCGGCCTTGCGCGGCCGATTGCATTGCAATGCTCAAGTCTTCTGCGTGTAATGCCACAAAACAATTACATTAAAGTACTTTACTGATCGTAACGAGATCGTGCATAGGATTTATCGTGGATATCATCGTGAGGATGATCTTCACTGGAACTGATGTCGGGGTTCCGCCGGCGCCGGCTCTCCCAACGCCGCGCAGCTCCCCGCGGCGGCGCACCCGCCACTCGAGGTATATTAACATTACCATAAATTATATCGTCTCTTTTAACCTAACGCCCACTTAGCACGAGGGCCTGTCCTGTTGGTTCTGCTTTTCAGGCGTCTGTAACAAAAAGAGACATCCGTAAGTAACGTGTAAAGGGAACTGAGTTGCGGAATAGGTGATTTAATTTGATATGGTAACAGAAGGACAGCCTATAGGATTGTTAAATAGGGGCTCGGCTACCAATCGTTGCACAGATGCGCGCGCACATGTCTCCCTAACTTTCATGAGGCACCGATATGAACCGACACCTCAAAGATTATCGTGTACGACCAGTTGTTCAGTTGTATTACTTCATACGACCAATTGGAATCATTTTTATTTATTACGTTCAATAAAGCGGGCTCCCTCATCATTATACTGTTAGTGATTGCGACAAATAGTATATCGGGTGGCACATGCGCATCCCGCCCGCCCGCGTCCGGCCATCTGTCACCGCATATGCGCTCTGTTTCAACACTGTTTTAATTCATTAGTGCCTGTACAATGGGTCGATTATTCCGCTACCCTTATAGGTTAAGTGCCGGTGAGGATATGGGCGTTTAGTTCAAACGGTACGAGTATGTTGGAGACTAATAATTAAGGCTCGAGTTTTTACAGTCCTTGGCGCACAGTTTCAGCGTACTTTCCGAGTAGCAGCGAGTGTTAGATTACTGCTTCCCGTCCACGCACATCCGCGACACAGCTGAACGGTCGCACGTGGCCACACCCTATTTACGGACACATACCAAAGGGAGAGCACACATGTCCCGAACGGATCGGGACTTCGCGAGAGCGCACACGTGAAATCTCTTTATGAGAGGAGCATTGTCGGCTGGATAATGAATAGGTATGTCGGTGCTCGTCGCATTTATTTAGCTATCCGGCCGCCGGCGCCGTCACGTGTGTTCACGCAGCTGCGAGCGACCGTTATCCGCACGATGCCCTCGATCGATCCGTCGTCGATGGAATCCGAGCGATCGGCGAAATCGCTGCACGTGTGTAGACCACTGCGGGGACATTTCGCGGTGGTGTTGCATTTTCCGCGCGCCGTCGCCGCGGTTTATCGGTTCAGAGAAGCGTAAAGGTGATCGTAAAACTTTCACGTGCGCGATTTATACGCGAGGTGCGAGGAGACAAAGATATCGTGAGGAGCGAGGTGCGTGGGTCGGGGACACCTGGCGGCTCGTTACTGCCGCCGTCGGATGGACACGACGCGCCCACGCACCGAGCACCGGAGTTCTGGCTGCATCTCCACACATTAAACCAACAACAGGAATACCGGCTACTTTAGAAGAAGCATCTAATTATATATATATATTCCTAAGTCTTGCTTCCGCTAGTAGTAGCCATATATCATGTCCAATCACGATAACATTGCTATCGCCGACGGCAGGGGCTCCTAAATTGGTACAGAAAGCTAACATGCGGGTTGGTAATTGAACGACCAAGTGATATTGACATCCTATAATTCAGTTAAGTCTGCAAGACGTGTGACTTTCTCTTGTAAACCAGTAACAAACAGTGGAATGTTTTATCGAGTGTCAATGATATAATTACAAAGGGGTTTGCCCTCCGTGTAAATTAAATGGGGTGGGTGACGCGCCGGATTACACGCCTAACAATCGTCATTATGGTGCTTAGCAGCTTATTATGCGAAGTCAAATATGGGGGTGTTTGCGGTGAGTCAGTTATATTTTCATATAGTTGCAATGGTTGTGATGGATTAGTGGTATTGAGAGAGCAGGGATCAATCTCACGGCCTCGGCGGCGGCGCCCGCGGGTGAGCAGCTGCAGGGTACAATTACGGCCGCGATAGCAGCGTGGCGTATGCTCGTGACCGAAGGTTTGTGGCACACGGCGATGGCCCGCCAGATACCGTCGTGAAATGCCGCCTCACGACCGACACGACGGAGAAACAAATTCCGGCACGATCACCCCGAGCAGCATTATTCTCTTCCAAGCGGAGCGATTTCGTGAGTTAGAAAACGATGATCGTGCTCGATGTCCTTGCGCGAACGAATATTCCTAATTTTGTATGCAAGAATGCCGCTCGATTAGTCCACATTCCGATACTATAGTAGTCGGCGTATTGGTAAATATATCGTTTATTGAGATATCGCCGCCGGCGCCCGAATCGACTAATTAATAGATGTTATGTTTCTGGTAAACTGGCAAGATTGTGTTTAACTATGGACATGTAATCGGAAGTACGCTCGATGAGTTACATGTAAATATGTAATTTTATTAGTTTTTTTTATTGAAATCTAAAACGGGTATTCGATTCCTTAATTGGATTTTACAGTTACGCTGTGTTACGTTACGTTTTCAATGAACGTGACTTTATATTGATATTATTAGTTGAACTCTTGCATATGGGCATGTTGTAGGCGTACCAGTTTACGCCTCTTTAAATTGCACAGAGTCTGAGTCTGGTAAAAGTCAAATAATAAAAAGTAGACGTTTTTCAATACGTAGCACTCGCATCGTTGTAAATTAAGCGCAGCACCTAGCGTCTCCTAAATCACGGTTGTTTTGAACATTTCCCTCGGTTCCAACAACTGGCAGTGATTAAAATTTACGTGGCGCGACCAAGTATTAACGAGCGCGCATTGCGCCTGCGACTGGTGATCACAAGGCGCGCGAATAAATCCTGCGGGATGCACCTGCCGTGGCCGCGCCCGACGTTTACAACAATCTCGGTTCGCTGTTGCATTTTTAGTTGTCCGCTACGTCTAATTGCGTACATCGTGTCCGACGGAGCGGCGGACCGCGCACCGGCGGACGCTTTGTTAATGCTCTGTCACGGTAAATGGGAATGACGGAATGGCAATCACACACAGGTGTCAGACGGAATGTTAAACGACCAAGATAAATATGTGTTGAATATTCAGATTGTGTGTCAGTACACGGTCGTTTTCGCGGCGCCGGCGCAGGTGGCCGCGCTTCAAGGCTGAAATTCAAAACAGCCGTCACGCATGCGTGAGCAGCGGTTCACTGTGACGGCTTATTTACCGAAACTATGATTTCATGATGGACCTAACTATCCGGTGATGATGCACATCAAAGAACTAAACAGCTGTTGTTTACTTGTCTATAGATGAATGTGAAAGCTATTAATTAATACTCTTTTGAAAATGGTAGAGGTAATCGTCTTTTATGAAACAATAAAGAACAATACGGGTTAGTAAAGTATATATGATGTTCGCGCCTCTGAGAATAGCTTGATTGTGACAATTAAATTAAATTGTTGTCACGGTGATGCGTGTCGCCACGTGTTGTGAAACTCTACATCTCCGCTTTTACCTTCCCGCTTGCGAAACACGCAGGTGCGCGCGCGCCGCAAAAACACCGACACGGCCGATTTCATTTACTTTTTATGCAATACTAGGTATCTCCCCTTACTGACTAGTGCAACCGAGCTAAATAATCTATCTAAATGGCAATCAGCCTACGAAATGGACGTGTTATTCAATTTGAAATTGACGAAGTTACTGAAAGTTAAACTTTCTAGAGAGTCTTACCAATAGAGAGCTACTATGCTCAATGAAATCGATAGCAATCAATATAATACTAACAGAAATAAATCGTTTAACTACAGTTTAATAAAGTATTTTTAAAGAACGTAGTCAAACAGGTTTTGTTTGTTTGATAATAAAAATAAAGGTGCAACCATAATAATATAATATTTCAACAGTAACGACCGTCTGATGGGATTGATAAAAGTTTACAAATAAAGATTTTGAGACCTTATTTCCGCTACGCTCAGGATTTTAGTCTAACAAAAATATTAATATAATGAAGAATAATGAAGTTTAGAAACTTACAGGTTGGCTTCTGTGTTCTTGACTTGGGGGTGTTTGGTGCAGGATGGTGTTGGGCGCTGAACGGGGGCCTAGCGGGCGCCGCTGCGGGCGTGGCTGCGGCGCCGCGGCGCAAGGAGGTGACGCCAAGGCGCCCTCGGCATCGAACTGTCCCACTGCGGGGTGGTTCTCCAACGCCGTCTGCAGGTCGCAGATGTAGTCGATGACGTGCTGGATGACTTCCAATTTGGAGATCTTCCTGTTCTTGGGCATGAAGGGCACCAAGTCCTGGAGCTTGGAGAGGTACATCTGGATCTCGGCGTTCTCACCGTCGCGATGCCGCTGCACTCGGCCGCTGGCGATCGCGGGCACGGAGGCGCCGGTAGCGCACACTGCCGTTATTGCTTTCATTGTGACTGTCACTGAACACGAACACTGGGAACTTAAACACGAGCGCGTACGTGCGTCGGGCGCGAGTTGCGAGCGAGGAATGAGGAGATGCGCGTAGTGGCGTAGTATTTATGGGCGCTGGTGGGGCGCGGGGCGGGACTGGACGGCCCAATGGGCGCGCGGGGCGGGGGCGGGGGCGGCGAAGCCTGATTTTTCCCATGGCGGCCGGCGGTGGGCGCCGCGTCTGCCTGCGCTGGGCGGCCCTGAGTAAGGCCGTTGCGCTCGTGACATGCACTTTGTCCCGTCTGTAATCTTGTTTATTTCTGGGTTCCCTATTGTGTTGTTTATTTGTATCTTTGACTCAATTTGTTGGTAGTAGAGATAGGTGTATAAATATTTGTTACATTGTTTGTTACAACGATATGAATTTTTACAATTTCAAAAAATAAGTTTAGTAGCTTATGAATTATGAAATAGAATATTCATTTCAAATTACATTGCTATGAAATATGCCCCTAAATTTATAGAAAGTAATTACCCATTTGCAGTCGCGTTGTTAAACAATTTCGTGATTATTCAAAAATGCCGTTTTAGGCGTATTGTAGATCTTGTGTCTACATACTAATCTTTAAATGAGCTATTATTCGCTAATGGTTTATGGCCGGCTACACAGCGATTATTATTGACTTTAGCTTATTGTTTCTATTATCAGCATAAAATTAAACTTACTTTAATATACCTATGATACAGTTACTCCATACACTTCACCCAAGTCCAAGCTGCTGGTCACTCGTCTTCAGGACGGGAGGGTGTTGCAGCCAGTCTGGGGTGGCGAACAATAGCCGTACGTGAAGGCATCCACTTGTTGCGCTCCCACGGCGACAGGTCTCGGAGGCTGCGTCGGCGCATGAAAAAACCATCCAACGTTTGTTTGGGTGCGTTTAATTTAAATTGTTATAGTATAACGCGGTGACTTTTGATCTCTTGAGATTGAGCTCAGATTTTATTGGGGAGGGATACAAACAAGATATAGAGGAGTTGTAGAGTGGATTGCTCAACTTTATTAATAAGAAAGGATAAGGATACAAAAAATACAAAAAATACAAAAGAGAGAGAGAGGATACAAAAAAGACTGTACTATCCAATTCTTTTATTTAAGCAACGCTACATTTCGCTAACGGATTGTGCAAGTTCAAATCCTCTGGGACTTACGATTTGCATGTGCCAATATCATTTTTAAAAATGATTACCACTTGCCGAACGGTGATGGTAAACATCATATCATGAGAAAACCTGCACTTTGGTAAAAAGGCGTGTGAAGTTCACCAACTCGCACTGATCTAATCTCCATCCTATTGAGGGGAATGTACTCGGTATAGTGGCAATAGACTCGCCCTATTGGACCATAAATACATGGGCAAAAAGTTGTTGCACTGCGGTGCACCTCTGCCTACCCCTTCAGAGAATGATGATGATGACTTTTTATTATATTTATATTTTGTATACCCTTTTAATGCATCTTACGGAGTGTTAAAAGATTGACGAAAACCAAATGAACAGTTGGCCGAACAAGCTGATTGTAGAGTGATCACATCGCTCATTCGATTTGATAGGTGGATGTGCGATAAAATTCGTTGCGTTGACTACCGCCTTCACAAGTAACGGGCAATACTCGCACACCTGTTAACAGAACTATATCATATACAGGTTGTTTCAGAAGTCCGAAATAATACTTTAGGTACATATACGGCAGCTCATATGTGGATGCTTAGTGAAGACAGTTTATACCTAACTATCATAGTTTCTGAGTTACAGACCTTTGAATATTTGTCACAGGTATCGTGTTCTGGCCTTTGGGTACATCCATTACCATACTCAACAGTGTAAACTACACTTATGAGGGGCGGCTACCAATATTCACAAAACAGAACATGCAAATTTTACATAGGACTCGAGATATTACGAGTTATAGAAATTGACGACGAATAAAAAGTTGGAAAAACATGGTCGAATTTCAATAAAATTTTCATACCATTCGGTTGTATACACGATACTGATGCTAGCGTCCAAGTATTATTTCGGACTTCTGATACACCCTGTAGAGAGAGATAGAGATGAATTTCTGAGCGTAAAAAACAGACTCTACTGTAACCAGATGACATGATTGTACACTTGTGAACTACATTTGGGAATCATTATATTATATTATAATACATTTAAAATATGTAGAGTAAAGATTGTAAGTTGACTCCTAGTATTTGGATGTACACTTTTCAAAAGCGAAAAAAGTAAGTCGTAAGCAATGATTTTAGTTTTAAATTTCACAAACACTAACCTTAATATTGTCACAGAAATAGCTGAAGTAATCATCTCCAAAAAACTATGAAAAGATACCAATAATTCATAACTACGCGGTATTTACTGCAATAAATTATGTTATGGCGCCATATATGGTTTAGGTATTAATTTATTATAAAGCCCCAAGCACACTGGGGAGTCAAGAACGGCGCGTTAAAATGTTTGCCAATACTAATACAAACTAAATTGATTAATAGATAAAGCTCATTCTTCAACAAAATGTCATTGATAGCGCGAGCAAATTTTGTTGCGAGGTCGCATGCCTTTTTTACCACACAAATTCAATCTTTATGTATATTTACACAGAGTTCGTTTTGGTATTGGTATTAAAATATTGACGAGCGCTTCTTGACGCCACAGTGTGCCCGAGGCTTGATCATTGAAGGCTTGATACGACCACACAGAGGTCCGATTCGTAATAATAACGAACGGCATAAAAAACGATAGCCGCAAAAAGTCACGAGTCACCTTGGAGGCGGGAGTAAGGAACTCAGGTAGTGAATTGCTTCATTTTGAGTTATACCCACCGACATTTAACTTTATAATGTGATCTGGATATAACGATGTGGTTAACGTGACGCACAGTAAAAGTATTATGTTGTGACGTTAATTTCTTGGATGCTGATGTGGATGAATTATCACTTTTTTTAAAGTGATATCTAACATAATCTTTAAGGTTCAATGATTACCAATTGCTGAACGGTGAAGACAAATATCGGGAGGAAATCTGCACGTTTATAGTAAGGCTTGTGAAGTCCACCAAGTCGATGGGCCAGTGTGACTATACTCAATATCTCACTAGTAGAGAGGGCCAATGTGCCCGGTATATTGGTAATAGTCTCGCCCCCTATTATATTGCGACCAAATTATATAGGTAAACATATTGTTTTTTATATATTTACGCGAATACTATACATTGAAATAAAACTATTTTACGGATTTTATCGCGTTTATTTACTATTTTATTTTCCCGACGCTCCACGAAGTCTGCAATCTGTGAACATGTACAGGACCGCACCCGCCATTATATCAGATTTGATAAGCCGGATATCCTCGCAAAAGAACACCGACTCCGACCAAGGATGATACGTGAGGCCATTGAAATTAAAAAACATCCTAATTTCAATAGGGAAGATGGCTTGGTGCTACCACAAACTTGGGATCCAGTAATTAATATAATTAAATCCAAAACCAAGCATACTATTGCAAGACCTCAAGACACTGTGAGCACTTTCTGCGTGGATCGGACCGCAAACAACAACTAAATATGAGGGTACCCAGTTATTAACTATGACATCAGGACGTCTAACACCTCAGTCCCCCCTGTGACCATGGTTGCTGTAAAGCAGCCGAAACGTCGGGAAAATAAAATAGTAAATAAACGCGATAAAATCCATAAAATAGTTTTATTTCAATATATAGGTAAAGTTTGGATGCACTTCAGTACACCTCTGCTGACTCCTTCGGGGAACAGAGGCGATGATGATGATATGACAGTTTGAAGCACACACGCATTTATGAAAACTATTAAAATAACGTTTGGTTTTCACTCTAACCATATTTTATGTACTAAACGAAAAACATCATTTTGCAGTATTTTTTATTAAGTTTTTAGAATTATTCTTCACAATTACACGTATTGTGTAATCAGGTTTAAAGCTAAAGTTTCTCACAAAGATAAGCAAAACAAACAAGTATTTTTGAAATAATCTACGGTCGCGTGAACGTGTCGTTCCGGCTACCTGTGAAATTAAACATGGACATTTTTATGTCCACCGCTGGACACATTGTGTCCTCACGTACACTCTTTTGTCCAGGCTTGCATTCAAAGTACCGCAATTATATTGTCTTAGATGAAGACAGGTATCTATTTTACTTGAATACTTAAAATAAAACCGGCCAAGTTCGAGTCGGACTCGCGCACAGAGGGTTCCGTACCATTATCTATAAAAACGGCAAAAAAATCACGTCTGTTGTATGGGAGCCCCCTTAAATATTCATTGTATTCTGTTTTTTAGTATTTGTTGTTATAGCGGCAACAGACATACATCATCTGTGAAAATTTCAACTCTCTAGATATCACTGTTCATGAGATACAGCCTGGTGACAGACGGACGGACGGACGGAAAGCGAAGTCTCAGTAATAGGGTTCCCGTTTTACCCTTTGGGTACGGAACCCTAAAAATGATAGAATTACGCTCGGGTTCTGTAGCTACATTTTTGAGTTGATTTCGTTGATAAAGCAAAGTATCCTACTAATATTATGAAAGCGAAAGTCAGTCAGGGATGGATGGATGGATGTTTGTTACTCTTTTACGCAAAACCTACTGAACGAATGTTGAACTTACAGTATTATTGTTTATATATCAGAAATAAATAACATAAAGGCCATAATTTATAACGATATTGAATTATCGAAGTAAAACAAAGCGAAAGATAGAAGGTGGTGGGAGGGACCTTTGTCCAGCAGTGGGCCATAAACGGTTAGAAAAAAAGCAAATAATAATCATAATTGTTGGCTATTAAATGTATGTTGCATGTTTAATTATTTGTTGCGGGTTATTGTAGAAATATTTTATGTTTAGAATGCTGAACCCTAAAATGGCAGACGAAGAAAAAATATTCGGAGACGGACATTGTGGGCATAAACACCTTAGCTAGAGAAAGATGACAATGCGTAAGGTGTTTTTATGGCCGCGTAAATATTAAATGTACGAAACAAAAAATATTCGTCAACACGCTTTGTTCTGCTGCAGGTGTCAAATGTTTTCTCGTGAATATCTTTGGAATATTGAGGTGTGAAATTAGCTATAACGGAAATACCAGCGAGGTAACTATTGTCTTCCAATTCTAATGTAGTTTTGCTTACAGAAAAGGATACAAACGGCGGTGGTTATGTCTTTATTCTGTTAAATATTTTTGTTGGAATAGATACTCTTCGCACTATGGTTATACGGAACATATTGGTTCAACTTTTGTGTGCAAAACTTCAAATGGCTTTAGAATTCCAAATGGCTGGTAGAGACTGCTTTTATTGTTAAGATTCGATTCATAAGTACCTCATTTTCATCCGAGATTATCACTTGCTATAAAACGGTAAAGGAAAACAACGTGAGGAAACCTGCACGTCTGAGGGAATTTGACTAGTTTTCAATAGATGTGTGAACCCTCTGCCAACCCGCACTGGGCCAGCGTGGTGGACTATGGCGCGAATCCCCCTCGCATTGAGGGGAGGCCCGTGCCCAGCAGTGGGACGTTAAAACGGCTGTAGTAGTAAGTAGCTGTATTGGATTACATGGAAGTAAAAATTATTATATTAAGTATTTAATTGGTTATACGTTATTTTAGTTAACCATTTTCGCCTTATAAGGTGACATTACCAATGTTCTCGACCGATCACCGAACGACAATTTTTTTTTCAAATTATTTTCATCCCTATCTAATCGGCTCGATATGACGGTTAATAAAGACGATAGAATGTAACTTTTAAGCACAGAAAAAAACACTATCAGTAAATAAATTATTTGTTTCGTTTAAAGTTACTTTTTATGGTAGACCATATTGACCATACAGACCCGTATTGACCGCTATGATAGATCATAGCGGTCAATACGGGCCTATTCGATTTTGACTAGCTTGGACTAGTGCAAAGCAAACTTGTGTGTGATTGTACGTAGGTACAGTCACGCATGCAAGTTTTCCTATGTAATAAACAGTTGAACGTCACTGTCCTTATTGTATGGAGCTTTCCCATTAATGTCTTTGCATTAGGCGCTGGGGTGGACTCGCTTACCCTCTCGCGCGTGCCGTGGGAGTGCCGCGCGCGTGCCGCTCCCATCGCGTGATACACCCTGATTGATCAGCATTGTGACGATATTACTACAATCATTGTCATTCGCGGTTAAGTGATCCTCAAAACAATGATTTGGATTGCATTACCCTATGTAACGCAGCAATAATTAATGTCGAGCACTTTTTTATAATTATAGTCGTTATATTTTATATGTAAAGTATAAATACTTAGCCGCAGAAGATTATGTCACTTAAAAAAAAATATAAATATCTACATGTAAAGCCGCGGGCACACTGGGATGTCAAGATGCGCGCGTCTAAACGTTTGCCAATACCAAAATGAACTTTGTGTAAATATGTATAAAGATTGAATTTCAGCGATAAAAGCCACTCGACCACATGTTATAATTCACTCCCGCTGTCAATAAAATTCGTTTTAGTATTGGCAAAAGTTTCAACGCGCACGTATGACTCCTCAGTGGACGCGGGACTTAATCGTAACATTTATTTCCACTACCGTAAATACTTTGCAACATTGATATGCTGTATATATCTTATGCGATCCAAGAAGATTGTGGCAATAAATATTGCGACACACACTCCATTATTTATTTGTATCTAATACATAGCAATAGCTCATAAATAATGGGAAACCATGTAATGCAATACTAGCTTGAGGCGATAATCAACCCCGCATTGAGTATCAGCTAGCTGTATTGTTCCTCGACGTGTGCTTATTGACAGAGCAAACAGTTCGGATCGTGCGATATATTCCCTCCGGCCCGGTCCCACGGGAGGGCGCGAGAAATCCTATAATTCGTTCTTTGCAGGTGCGGGCTCATTACGCGCTTTTCCGCCACGTGCCGGCACGTGCTCACCGCATATATCGACTTCAGTTTTGGATCGAATGCGTTGCACGCACTTGAAATATTACTTTGATCAAAAGAGACAAATAGTGGGGAATGAAAAATATAATGTAAGTACCTAGTACCTACTAGTGTACTACTTACATTGAAGCTTGTGTATTAATACGACGGAAGTATTTTATCCTCATCCAGATAAGCAGCATACAAAAATCCGAAGCAACTGATAGTACAGTGTACAGAAGTCGATAGTTTTCGGACCAAATATGAGAGACAATAATGTTACAAAAAGTATAGTAAAATCATGTCTACTTGACTTCAGGATTACTGTCAATTGAAAACTGGATACAGGGATGTTAATTTCAGACCAATAACAGTACCTTCACTCTACAGATAAGTCGGTGGATTTGTAAATATCTTATTAATATTGGTTACTTATAAATATATAAGTCGTTTTTTTGGAAAATGTACTTTGTGTTAATATTCATAGAGATTGAATTTATGTGGTATAAGCTACACGACCACGCGTCAATTTTCTCCTGTCATCGATGGCATTTCGTTGAAAATGTTCTTCATATGAGTATTGTATTAAATTCGTTTTCGTATCGGCAAAAAGTTGCTCTTGCGTAATTTTACGCACCTTAAGGCGGGGGGCTTAGATTTGTTGATTTACGAGTTTAGTTTAAATATGCTTCATGTATCAAACTCTCACATTACTCACTACTTGTTGTCAAAACAGCATGACGAATAAAAAATGTATGAATTTAGTAAACAGTGCTGGGCAAACGGCTGGTTCCGATGGGAAGCAGTGATTTCCCGTGTGAAGCGGCGTGGGAAGCGGTTCGGGGTCACAGGTCAGGATAATTACGGGCTCGCCGGTCGCCGGGCGGCGCGCGCGCAGCGCTACGGGGTGCACACAACCTGCACCTCTCGATACCATTGCCACAGTACTTACCAATTAAATTTACATTATATACTATGAATAGATATGTACCTTTTAGTAAGATTAATACATAAAGAAATACTTAGTAAGTAGGTACATAATTTTATCTAGGGTATTAATATTTAACAAATAAAAGTGTAGACGAAGTATACATTCAATTCTTACGTAAAACTTCTAGAATCTATATTATATAAAGTAATTAAGTACAGTTAACAGGGAGATCCTGATAGTTGGTCATTCAAAAAAGTTATATTAGTCAGTGAGCTTCCTAGAATTAGCAAATACAGTATTTATACTTCCGTAACTATGTGATAGACGAAAGTAATGCATTTGTTCACCTCAAATTTATATTGATGATATGGCATGGGTAAAAGTGAAAATATAGAGTTAAACTAAATATTGGTATGAAAGCGTTTAAAGATACGGTTGTAGAGTGCAATTACGCGTAATTTTCATATACTTAACGCACACAGATGTAGAGCGGTCGTGAATTATCCCAAAGTATACCTGTAATAGAGTAGAGTAAGAGGAGTTTCTGTGTGAGACGACTCGTGAGAAATGTAGAGGTCCACGCCCTGAACTGTGGGGGCACGAAGAAAATAAGTTTATGATATTAAGTTGAATTAAATTGTATTATTTAATTGTTGGTTATCCGTTAGGTAATGATTGGCTAGATTTTTGGAGTTATATCACGTTTAGATACAGTTTGTTTATAGTTTAAGTAGGAAAACGGCGTTAAAGGCGAGTTGGTCTAGTGGGATGAGCGAAGGCCGATCGGCTCACTGCATTGGTTGATTGCGGGTTCGATACCCGTCAGCGGCACATTTCGGAATTGGGCCTGGTCTGGCTGTAACTGTGATAGCGTCCAGTCTATTGTATGGTACCCATCATGGAACACCATAATATATATAAAGATTGAATTTATTCTATTATTGATTTATTTCAGTTTGAACTTTACTAATATTAGTGTTATATCGTTAATCCTTTAATATGCGTTGCTCTTTTTCATATCAATGGTTACTCCATTCGATATAGTCGTCTCATTAAGTAACCCCGTCTAGAGATTAATAACATGGCGGCCATAAAGGCGGGGGGGTTTAATTCGCAATAAGCGTAAAAGGCATTTAATAATGCAGACGTCCGTCCACGTGCGTGCTATGGGAACAAATACCTAGCAATCGGCGTAATGAACGCCGGGGGTTGTTTGGGGTGAGGCAGGGGAGGGGACACGCGCCGGTCACGTGACAGTTTTACATTACAGCCTGTAGGGGGAGTTGAAATTGTATAACATTTTTGCTGATTAAAAGACAACAATAAAAAAACAGTTAATGAATCAATGTTATTGATGGTTGTTGAAAATACGACTTTTTAACGAACTCATTGATATCAAATTTTCGTATTTATTTACAATGTTGTAATACAAATACAAACTTTTTAGTTTATACAGAATGAACTTAAAAGCTATGGTCAACAAGCCCTGGGGCCAGCTAATTGACGCGTGAACGTGTGGCATTTACCACAGAAATAAATAATTGTGTATTTGATACAGACTGTATTTTAAAATTAGGCAAAAAAGTATTACGCGCGCGTTTTGCCTCTGTGGGCCCGGGCTATAAATCGTAGACTAGAATTTCTCTACGTTAATTTCTTGTGCGAGTAAATGCAATTGTTTTGTTCAACTACCAACTGTATGCAGTATGAGTATTTAATTAGACAAAGAACTCCAACTACAATATCACAACGAAACTCCCACAGATTTATAACAAAAACTGTGGCAATTTTCCCACATTCGTAGCTGTAATGAATACAAGGGATCAAAACGGATTGGATCACCCCGCGTTGTGACGTCATCCCGCATAACCAATCTAATGAAATCACTGATAACACCCTGCACATACTGGAACGAACTAATTAACATGACTTTTTTTGAAAATGTACTCTGTGTGATGTACATAAAGACTCTTCTTCTTTTATTCCGAAATTTAATGGAATGAGGTCATGAGGAATGGCTGCACCTGCGATTATTTATTTATTTATTTGGCCATTCGATTAGCGGGTATATAAGCCAATGTCAAGCAGCAAGGACAAATTATATTAATACATTATAAATAAAAAAGGGGTGATGAATGTGATAAAGATGGCGGAAGAGCCATTTAGGTTTTGTACATAAAGATTGAATTTATTGACTTCTGTGGCACAATTTACGTGAAAATTGACTCATGACATCAAAGAAATTTAGTTCAAATATGTGCTTTTTTAGAAGCGAATAAAGTTCGTTTTGGCAAAACAAATATCATGTGCGTTTTGACGTGTTTGTGGGCGCAGGGCTTGCACGGGTGAGTTGCATTTTCAAAATGTTGTGGGTAGAGCGAGGGACAGAGTGGGTCCAGTTAAAATGGCCTTGGTAAATGTACTTGGGTGTTTTGACGTGGCGTGGGAGCCGCCTCTATTGTGAAGGCACTTAACTCGGCTCCGATAAAGGAACTATAGGACCATTAGCTGGATTCGTTTTGCTCATTCCTTGTCGCTGACGAATGGACATTGGATTATGATACGTAAAGAGATTTCGATAGAGGCACGAAGCTGGAACGAAAGCGTAACGAGTCGATGTGATTAATGTTCGCGAATGTGATAAGTAAGTTTGCGGTTGAACTTCAGTATCTAACACATCATTATTATTATATTTATACGATATATTACATGAATAATGGCTTGGTCTAGGGGTTCTACATTTCCATCAGTAGCCATATTTCGAAATTGCCTCTTTGGCATTGGTCCTGGTTAGAGTGTAACTGGGATCGTTCCCAGACACCCATAGTACAAGCGATGCTTAGTTTGGGATCATGCGATAAATACCTGTTGTCTGGAGATATTTATATGTATGTATACCCTAATTCAAACCTCTGGGTTTCATGCACGAATTTCATTTTCATCCGAGATTATCACTGTGTGAAGTCTGGCAACCTGCACCGGGCCAGCGTGGTGGACTATGGCCTGAATCCCCCTCGCATTGAGGGGAGGCCCGGGAGACGTTATAAGAGCTATAGTAGTAATAGCATACCCTAATTTATTACAATACCGCTGTAAATATATCGATAGTATTTTTGTACTACGGAACTTAGCTAAATAATTCCATTGAGTATCTTAAGTGTATTTGATTTTTTATCGTTCATAGAATCAACGTGCTAAATTTAACGAAATCGCTTGCGCAAATAAATATGAGATCAAGATTGCCATATTCAGCTATTCTAATCAAACAAACGATGATTGTTATCAAATACTTCAACAAATTGTTATGGAAACAATAAAAAAATCGCACTACACGAAACTACGCACTCCAACCAATGAACCGTGGAAAGTACTTTTGATTTTTTTTCGAGCACCTTTGAACGCGTTAGTAGAATAGGCGAGTACCGGGGTGAAAGCCAGGTGTATCGGGGCCCGATATCTTGATTCACTTATGAGGGTATTATAAATGTCGGTTTTTTCGGCGCAAGAAACGCCCTTAAACCTTTGGCGTCAATTATTCGTGACCCTAATTGTAGATGATGCGATATGACCGTATTGTGATCAAGTTGACGCCACTATTGGTTTATTTGTACGAGTTTTTTATACTCTGGAAGCTGCATAGCGGCTGCTTGGGGTTTTTAAACTGTGTTTGCTATTGTTGACTTTCTAAGACGTTACATTGTTGTAGCTTTGTATTTTTAATGCTGGTGCATTGAAAACAGATGTGGGTTATAAAAGTGAAACGGTGGATATTCAGTAATGTTTGTATCGCTTTTATCTCTCGCGTGGTGAGGAGCTCTAAGCTGTTGGTACAAATACATCTCGTTTGAAGTGAAGCATCGCAACAACTGTTTGGCTCGTAAAATATAGTTACTCCTACCTAGACCGTTACTAATCAAATGTATAGTAACATTGCGAGTTCATAAATAAAAGTTATTAACACCTATAAACCACATTTCCCTAGGTATACTTGCCACTTAATATGAATATTATGTTAATTTATTTTTTCCTCTCTAATAATAAAATCATGGCCCAATTCTCAATCCAAACAAACCTCATTTCAAATAATTTTCCTTGCCACATTTTTGCGATAGTTCCTGCATCTTGTGGGGACCCCAGCAGTAAACTGAGTAGCATTAGTGAGTAGTAAGCATGAAATTGAAGCTAACACAAGGACTTGGACCCAAGAATCCAAAAATCCGGGTGTCCGTTGGGCATGAAATAATTATTGGAAATATTGATTTTGACAAAACCACGGTTTGGATGATAGAATAGGATTATATCAACACACAAATAAATATTGAAATTAAACTATTTATCGGATTTTATCGCGTTTATTTACTATTTTATTTTCCCGACGTTTCGGCTGCTTTACAGCAACCATGGTCACGGGGGGCCGAAACGCAGCCGAAACGTCGGGAAAATAAAATAGTAAATAAACGCGATAAAATCCGTAAAATAGTTTAATTTCAATGTATAGTATTCGCGTAAATATAAGAAAACAATACACAAATAAATATTTTTGGTGTTTAGATGATCTATTATTGTTGGGACTCGGGTGACGTAACAACTAATTGTCGAGAACAATCAATTATGATGAACTATAAATAGATCGTGCTCCTAATTGTCTCACATGTTCAATGAATCATCGCAGTTTTGGGCCTCTTTGGCAAGTATTAAACTCGATATTATCACAATATTTGATTTGTGTCTTTATGCATTGGTTCAATACTCATATGAATTTATGCCATTCATGATTTAGAAGATATGAAACAAATTATTAAGTTGTCATTTCAGGACAGCATAACATTGGGAAAGTAATTTGTATTAAGTAAACTCTTAAGTAAGTAAGTAATAAAGAAGTTTTCATATTTTAAAGATATTTGTGAAGGTATCTTGCAGTTTTAAGCTATGTAGATTCACTTTAGATAAATTTACTGTAGTTACCTAGTAGTTATAATGATTATTTTAAAGTAATTATCTAATTTAGGTATTATAAATTTGTTGGAGTTGTTCCATTTACAGAGGGGTTGCCTCTTTTTTCGATACTTAAATATTCTTATACCATACTGAACAATGACCTTGTACTTGTAGGTGGTATATATAAATGAATTATATGGTATATATATAATGGTATATATAAATAAATGAATTGAAATTTCAACAAAAATCGGGGTAATACTATAATATTTTGGGGAAATTGGACTTTTGGGGCCTGCATTTACTCTAGACAAGGTGTTACCTAGCCCCCCCTATGAAATCACTAGCGCAGTTGGTCCGTATGTGAATCGTGGCACGGCGCTTTTCACACCGCGCGGTGCAAATCGCAGCTGCGCGCGCGCCGCGTCGCGACGGACACTCAGTACAGCTGCGCGCTGCGCGTTGTATGCAAACGCCCTAATAAACTAACACTTTTTATTGCCAGTTGGCACCATGGGCGTATTATGACATCGTAGATTACGTAGGTAATCCCAGCAGATAGCACGCTTTATCTAGAAAGTGTGAGCATGGGAAAGCAATTCCCACGAATGTTTGGGTATATGTTTCGCTGCTTTATTCCACTGCGCTCCAATATTATTGTTCCCTAAATTAATAAAGTGTCTGTTAGTTCGACAAGACTATAAAACTTTAGTACGAAGCAGTGGTAGCCGAGTGGTCGAACGCACTATTTGCAATCAAAGTGCGCAGGTTCGAACCTATGTGCGAATCTCATTTTCACCCGAGATTATATCAATTGAGGAAACCTGCACGTCTGAGTGAACTTGACTAGTTCTCGATAGCTGTGTGAAGTCTGGCGACCCGCGCCGGGCCAGCGTGGTGGAGTACGGCTTGAACCCCCCTCGCAGTGAGGGGAGGCCCGTGCCCAGCAGTGGGACGTTAAAATGGCTGTAGTAGTAGAGCGAGGATTATCTTATATATCTCGTTAAAAAACATTAATTTATGTTCTCTAAAATTTAAAAATGTAACTTTTTTTTATCAAGTTAAGTAAGTACGTATAAATATCTGATGTAATACTGCTACAAGATATAAGATATAACAATATCTGCCCACTATACACGGATACTTCAATTCCCACGTCCTACTTAGCGACGTGCAATTTGGCGATTCGACGTAGAATCACGATACCACGGAACGAATTTTAAATTGCTTTATGTCGCTCAAATTGTGATTTAAATCGAACAAGATACCTACGCAATTATCTTTAAAGTCATATTCAGTTATATAAAGAGTGTATCGGAAGTCCGAAATAATACTTAAATGTTTGCACGATTATCGTTTATACAACTGAATGACATGTAAATTTAATTGAAAGTGGAACATTTTAAACATTTTAACCGTCGCCAATTTTAAAAACTTATTGTGTAGAATTTAACTATGTAAATTATTTTGTTTTCTGTTTTATGAATAACAGTTGCTGTTCTCTGTTAGCGAATAATGTTAGATGGGGCTATAGGTGGACCCGAAGACCACAACCTACTACTCGTGACAAATACTCTAAAGATATGTTACTTAGAAACTATAATAGTTAGGTATAATCTACCATCACTATGCATCTACATCTTAGCCACTAAAGCTAAAGTATTATTTCGGACTTCTGAAACATGTTGTATACGGAATAGTATGTGAGTGAAAGTGACTGTGTTCAGATGTTCGGCACATGCTCGAAGTCCACATGGGCTGAACACAGAGCGGTGTTTGTTGTCTGACTGTTGAGGATATCAACCACTACTGGTGTGTTGCAAACAAGATTTTTTTTTAGGGGAATAGATCCATTAAAGGAACATAGTAGCATCGAACATAGAAGTCAAAATTTGACACGACTCCAAAAAATGTATGACATCTACGCGGTTAGACATAAGTTTTAACTCTTTCAACTGTCAGATTTGTCGAGAAAATGACGTCACACCCAGCCATGTACAAAAATTACGTCACTTCGAGCTTTTGCCCTAGTCTGCGTGTAATTGGGATCACCCTCAGTATGGTTTTTTTTTAAATGACAACGCTGTTGGCCGTCAATTGGCCTTTACAGCTTCCCCGGAGGAACCCTCATTATGGTACTCATGGTACAAGCTTTGCTTAAATTGGACTTTGGAGTCATACGATGCGATATTTATTTACAAAACCATTTACACACTTCAGAACAAAAGTGATTCTCTAGCAGTTGTCAACGGAATGTAATAACTTTTTATAGAGTTATCAACTATTATGAATAATTATTTATTTACGACGATTACAACTGACTTGTAATGTACGGTAAACGCATTGCACAGTAAAAGCGCCCTCAAATCTTAATCCATAATAGCTTATCTTATGAAATATTCCTTATACAATAAGATTTAATCGTGAGTATTGCGGAATCAGTAGCTGACAACACTGAGGATCTATATCTGCGCGCGCGCACGTGGCCGGCGCGCCTGGGCGGCCCGCCCTCAGCCTCGCCCGACAACTTATACACGTCACGTTAAACTGATCGTATTATATTTTACGTTATTATATATCAATGTTACGATATCATTTATTTAATTTTGAAATCGTTTTATGATACATTGATAAATGAATATTGATTTAATAAATGAAATTATTAATTTTAAGACTGATTTTAAACTGACAGTTTTAGATAGATTTATTTCAGAGACTATCTTATGGCTAAACCTATTTCTTAGGGAGCTTTGAAAATTAGGTAAATGTAAGTTACATAAATACTTACTTACTTTTCAACAATCCAAGAATACTTTTGGCTCTGTCTTAGCACAAGTATTTAGATTAGTTATAGGGTCTAATGTTATAGGGACTACGAATTATATATAAACTCACGTATGGCAAATCATATAAAAAAAACCTTACAAAAAGGTCGGCTTAGCAATTGCAGACAACTGTTGGTTGCCGAATATAAATCTGCGACGCAGATGCACCCTTCCCAATGTCTTTTTATATACAATCTGTAAATATTGTGACTCGTTTCCTTAAGTTCTGTTTGTTTCGGTAGCGGGTTGTTCATCTGGGGCTCTAAAATTACCATTTCAGCAATTCCTCTTAACGAGTTAACTCCTTGTTTGATTAATTATGACACTAAATATGAATTCGTTGATGATATGAATTTGCGCGTGAATAACTACGGTTCCTGTAAAAAAAATCTGGAAATTAATTCGATCAAGAGGAATTGCTGAAGTGGTCATTTTAGAGACCGCTTGTTGACTTTTAAGTTAACGGAGGACCCAATTATGGTAATTTAACTTACGGAATTACTTATTTATGAAGAGATACAACATATTTTTTTAGTAAAAACAGACTAATAACAAAACAATGTTGTCGCACCACACTGAGACCACTTAATTTGTATTCTTTCCTTTTTTTATTTGAATACGGGTAATAAATTATACTCAATCCGGCCATAATAACCCTTCATTATTTTACACGTGGTAAAGTAAATGTAAAAACTGTTTCGTTGATATAACTTTAATTGTAAATTATACCTACTACATCTAAATTACAAATCGCGTGAGGTGTTTCTATTGTTTCAGTATTCTTTACTAACTCACCTATGTATTTACTCTGTGATGTAAGATTATTAAAAAAAAATACCAATTTGTTAATAAGGTTCGTTTTAGTACTGGAAATAAACTACGCGTGCGTCTTAATACACCAGTGTGCACCAGGCTTTAGTTTCGAAACTCATTTTATAGGAAAAGTTCTTACGAAAATTTTCATTGAAAATTTCAAAAGTTACGAGAAGCAGTATACAATGCCTTCGAAGACTACCATCCAGCTTACTCCTTAAATAAATAATTTAAAAAATATTACTGCGCTAGCAAAGACGTAGCATGGGTGATTACCTCGTTTAATAAAAATAAAAACCAAATTTGAAAAATCATCTCAAACTTCTTGGTACATAATGGCTAGTTCATAGTGACCTATTATACTCCTAATATCTTGAAGTTTAAATTATTCTACAGCATAAGAGTGTAGATATAAATGGCTTGATTGATATCTGTCTAGCGAGGTCCAGGCGCACGTGAAACATTTCACATCTGGTTACATTCAGCATCATTGTCGGCCCCAGCATTTTGTCTGATTAATGATAGCAACATTGTGTCAATATTTGCATAAGAAACGAACAAGAAAGGAACTTATCATCCCGCGGATCTCGCTTGCGTACGTTTGATGACTTTCGCCCCGTATAATGTTCACATTCCGAAATTTAATTCACTTTAAGTCCTACGTATCTCAGCTTTACAGTCCATATTAAGTTGGCACTATAACCGAGACTTTAAATCTTGAACTGGACCTTACTACGCCGAAATACGATTTAAATTGAGAAGATTGTGTTAATTAATGTCGGCGATGCGACGCAGACGTCAGGATCCGATGTAAACTCGTCGGACGCGTCAATAAAAATATTCATTGGCTCACACTCTATTTAACAGTTGATGAGACAACCCTGCAAGATTTATCAAGGATGCACCCGAGTGCGGTTCTGGAAACTCACCAAGCGAGACACGTATCCACTGTTTTACTGTAAAACGTGGTGATGTTATCAATGTACCGTGAGCTGTTTGTATTATTGTGTTCCAGAAATACGCTGAGAGATTTGTCCAACCTGTCTTGTTTGTGGACAAAAACAAACTTGGTGTGACGTGTTTAACACTACTCGGAAACAAATGACTGTCTGATAATCTACTCTCTACATTGAGCACCTGTTGTTTTGCATTTCGAATTTACATGATAAGATTTTCAAATTTATATGACCATATTAACGAAAAAATTTTTTTTGCAATAAAAATAGAGAAATACTTCATTTTTGCAGTAGGCTTAGCATGACCACAAAGACATAAGTTTTATATCTTCCAACTGTAAGATTTATCGAGAAAAGTCGAGCTTTTTGTAATGGACATGGGTTGGTGTCATTTTCGCCACAAATCTTAAAGTTGAGAGATAAAACTTATGTCGACGCGGTCATGCTAAGCCTGCAGTACGAGTAAACTAGTAGACTTCATTCTTTTAACAGTCATTTTAATAAAATTTTGGGTTGGAAAAGTCTTTAATTTTTTTTTTTGGTATGTATAGTAGTGAGGCATCCCTAAGCTATTGAAGACTTGTCCACATAAGCGGCCTGATTGATGCAATGAAAAATGACGCGACAATGTTTTGAGAAATTGCGTGCTCGGGAGGGACAGCTTCTCGGCTCACACATAATAGGATTTTATTACATGCATAATATAATACGGACGCGATACGCGACCGAACCGGATCGCAATGGAGTACTTTGTAGCTCTTTTGTACACCACTTGATTAGGGAGATGACCGCTTGCAAGTCATTTATGAAGTCGGACAAGGAGTGTCATTTATTTGCGTCTTATTTTTAGACGCCATATGTGAAGCGCCCAGATTTGATGCGATTTTGTTATTTTAAACCGACTTCAAAAAAGCGGAGGTTCTCAATTCAATTGTTTTTTTATGTATGTAGGTACAACGATTACGCTGTGATTTATGATCCAATTTACGTGATTGTATAGTTTGATGCGGAATAGTTGCCATTTGGTCCCATACAAATTTGACATTAGTAATTCTATGAATATTTTTATAATGTAAACTCTTGCATTAATATATCTACCCACTAGAGCCAGCGAATGAAGTTGAATTAATTTGAAAACGTATTCTGGGTTCATACATAAAGATTAAAATTTTGTTGTGTATGCCATTCAATGACGCTACAAAATTTGATGATGTCGTCAAATACAAAATCAATTTTTTTTTTATTCGTGTAGGACAAAAAGCACTTACAAATAGTCAGATTCTACCACCGGTTCGGAATGCTGCTTCCACTGAGAAGAGCCGGTAAGAAACTCAATGGTTACTATTTTCAAAATGATAATTGCGAGTAATACATTCTCAGGAGCAGCAATGCCTTGAGAGCAGACAGCACCTTTGCCACAATACCTACTAGAGAAGAATTATACTCACGGCAGTCTAATATTGAATACAAATATAGTCTTTACGCTTAGGAAGCTAGTACAGTAAGGTGCATCTACTCCCATTTACAATGAAGGGATTATTCTAAATCACAGATGGTTATAGAAATAATTGCTTTGGTATGATGCCTTCAACGCAGTATGGAAGAGAAGATGGTAAGTCATTAAGAGGATTATGTTAAGTCGATTAAATTTCTTTAAAAAATGTGCTACTTCTATGAGTTAATAAAGTTCGTTTTGGTATTGGCAAAAAGGTGATAACTCGCGTTACGACGCGAATAAGCTTGCAGCGCTTTAGGGTTCTCTTCAATTCGGTACACCAAAACTAATAAGCCAGTGGAAAAATCTGACCCATTTGTCACTGGTTGTGATTTGTCTGGTGGTAGCCAGGTGTCCGGCCGCAGGCTCTGTCCGCCCTCACATTAATTAGTGTCAAATAGCTGTTATTTTCGACCACCTAGTTACACGCGCTCTACATTTATATCACAGTATTTATTTTTAATTTTATAACAAATCCGAATGATATAGTGTCCCGTCGACATTTTCAGAGTGACATCCAACAACATATATTTTAAATTTATTAATTGTTTTATAAATAAAATGTGATACAAATAGTTTGGAGAGCGTGAAGTTATTTTTCCATACTAGATGGTTCGTTATTGCGCACCAGTACGAAAACAAGACTTATATCACAGGAAATGACAATTTTGTCTCTTTTTCTCGTATGAAATTAGACAGCGAGTGAGTAACAGGAGACGATACAATCAGTGACATAGGTCTTGTCGTGGCATGCGTGCTAACTCTGCTGATGGTCATTATAATATTGGGGATTATAAGAAGCTCCGATAAATATTATTTAAACTGATAAAACTCATTACCTTCGCAGCTGACCTCATTACCAAGTTCTTAGTAAAAGATTACTAATCACTACACCAATGCAGATGTCAGCACCTTTAATAGCATCGTATAAGGAAACAATAGGCGTTTATAGCCTCAGTTCACCGCCCCAGCTGCGCTAGCCGCGGCGGAAGCATCACGCCGCATTTGGCGATCACCTTTCTTTAGAAAGCATTAAGGTCTAGTTGTAAAACATTTCATAAAACAGTAGTTCGCTCGCCATGTGCGGTGCAACTGCAAGCGGTGTTCCCACCGCCCACCGGCGCGGGCGCACGTGGGAGGAAGCGGTTCGCAAATCTGTGCGACACATTGCTAGTATATAGCACATGGTGATGCGGCGATAACATTATGTGCGTAACGCTCAAGGATTAAGAATTATTGAAAAGGTTTTGTTTCTTAGAGTTATATGATTTTTTGTAGGAGATTTTTAGTATCTTTGTCACGCGCTCCACACTCTGATGAAAGTCCGAATTATACAAATGAAATTCGATCTAACTGCAGTTTCATATATCATCGTCTCTTCAAATCTACTTTTGAACAATATAGTGAATGCAACAATCGAATTTTAAAGGGACTAGAATTTGAATAAGTGCCTAATTAGGGTAGTCCTAATTCTTAGAATCAAAATTTTATTTAGGTAAGTAGTTACCTAAAATTAGACGACCTCTAGGACGACTAATGTTGATAGATATCAGTAATAATTGAAAATAATATTAGGTAGAGTGGGTTTCTTGAGATATAAATAGGTCGATATATATATGTAGGTAGATATAGATATAAAAGGTAGATAGGGTCGTTATAATATCGTTAATCGTATTTTGTATCTTTAATTTAGGTACAAAATAACAAGCTTATCATATTTGCCGCAAAGGCGATGTTGGTGCGAGACACGTGACCTAGAAAACGCCGCGCGCCGGTACATTCAGATGCAATGTACTGTTGTGCCTGCGGTTCTATCTGACTTTAGATACCGGCTTATCATACAAAAAAACACGTATATCTATCGAATTAAAAGGCTTTTTTATTTTTTTACTAATAAAATTCAGTAAGTCCGCTTTTCCGACCATTAATTTTGTTTTTATTGGATTTTACAACTCTAAAAGTATTTTTGTTTTTAACTGTCAGTTTTTGACAGATTTTGTACTGAGTCCCAGTTTGTGGTAATTTGATGTTATAATGTCATTGACATTATAACATGATTGATTTGATATTCACATCTCTAGGGCGTGCTGGCGGCCTGAAGACTCCGACACAAGAGAGCCGTACAAGTAGGTTGAACAAAAAAAGTATTCGAAATAACGAAGGCTATCACCAAACTTCATTATCGTTACAACTTAACATATGGCAGTAACAAATTTAATATGTACGGTACATACCATGTATTACCATCTATCTAACAATGTGCGACAGATGTGCAAGCGATAGTGCTATCTGTTAAATGAAATAATGTCAGCTACTGTTGTGATATGGTTGTAATTAGTGTACCGTGTAGATTGGTGTTCCAAGTGTTGTGATAGAGATGACCCTCAGGGATCAGATACAAGACAGGTATGGCAAGTACCTAGTACTAGTACCAGTACTCGTGCTTCTTCATTCCAACGAGATCAAGTCAATACTGTTTTGAAAAACTATTAAAAAATTACAGTTAATTCACATTATATTAAATTACACATATAAGTTATTAAAAATTACACATAACTTCCGCATACCTTAGCTTTCAAGGATTTTTTTTTAATCGCATTAAAACTTGGAGTAGTTAATGTTAATAGTCCTGTACATAAAGATGCGTATTGTATTAATAAGCTTAAACGAGTGTTAGTCCGCCTGCTGTACTAATGGATTTGTGTATTATGTATGACCCATGAGTCAGAGAGCAAGATTATCTAGAAATCGAGACCGATGTCATTTTATAATACCAGAATTTATGTAGAACTAGGCATACGTGTTGTGACTTCCTCAGAGTACATAGCTTTTCATATACTTACATTAGACAAAGAAATACTAGTGAGTATGGTTCGAAAACTAAACCAAATATGAGTCACGGCCCCATCTCTAGTCATGAATCGGTGCTTATCTATAGGTATACGCTCTAATGATGTGCTCGTTAATCCTTTGGTGTCCGGAAAATATCGATTACTTAGCTACACTCAGTAATTACCCAGTAACAGCCGGATATAACTTACCTCATTAGGCAGCAAAAGTCATACTTACAGACAGGTATAGAACAATGTATATTTTATTCGATAAATTTACAGGGTGTTAAATCGATTGATATTGTTTTTTTATTCGTTTAAACATAAGACAAGCTAGTCTGTCGGATTTATACGCAGCTTCGCTCAGGCTTTTGAAACATCCAAAGTCTTGGTAGAATTGTAAGTTTTTTAGTTCACAACAAAGGACAACAATAAGGTATTATTGTAATAAAAGCGCATAAATTCAAGGATATCAGCGTTTCGCGTCCCACACGTGCGCTCATCTGTACGCAGCTGCGCGCACGTGGTCGCGTATCATCCGCGCCGCTTGTACGCATCTACCAGGTATTTATAACCGTTGGGTGGTGGCATATCACGAACCTACCACACCTACTTTAAAACTTATCCCTTATGCGTAAGTAGAGGATCTAGCAACGTAACTCCTAGTATTTAAACCCATCTAAAAGATTTCTCTTCGTCTAGTGACTGATCATTTCTACCCATTGATTTCCACTTTAAGTCGGCTGTATTCGAAGAAAATCAGAATAATTAGGCAAGGTGACTCATAAGTAAGGATTTAATCATTTGGCTCAATGAATCTCAAAATATATCAATTTTCTGTTCATATTTAGTGTTAGCATCTATCTTCTAACTAATTATAATGGTTTTGAAATTGGTACAAATAAACAACTACTTTTTCATCGGACAACAAAATATTTTTCATGTTTTGGAGCGCAGATGTTAAACAACAGATTTGACTTTACAACTGCTCATTTGTGAAACAATTGGAAATGGCCGAGGAGGGTTATTATGTCGGTACATGCCTATGGCCTGAAAAACTCGTAAACGGGTGTTTCTTTCACTAAACAAATGCTTGTTCGGTTCCCACGTCCATGTGGAGTGCAGTATTTTGGGCAATCGATGGAAACCGATGAATCTGCTTTGCAGATGGCGGGGTGCGCGGCTCTTCAAAGTTTCGACTTCCAGTTATTACGAATTCAATGTACTTATGTTTAATTGTTCTCACGTGAACCTTGAGCCCTTGGTTATTTTTATTTCGGACGTAGATATGTTAGTAATAATCGCAATTTTGTCATGTGCTTCAACTTCTGTATACGTAGACAAGCCTATAAAAGTTAATCGGTGTTCAAGCTTAGATCTCATGTTTCGAAATAATACATTATAGTAACATGTTTAAAAATACTTACATATTCATACATTAAATATTATATTTTATGTAGCGTGGTAATCTTCGGAACTACTGATATGATTGTTGAAAATTCACAGATCTAAAGCTACACAATTTCTGAATGACATATTGATTAATAGTGAGGTAATTTGATATTATTTTTTTTGTATCTGTCTTGTCACATCATCATCACGCCTGTATTCCCCGAAGGGATAGACAGAAGTACATTGCAGTGCGCCCACGCTTCACCGTCTATCTTGTCAATCAATACTTAATCATTATTTTAATATTATAATAACGGCGTCTAGTTAAAAGGCGAGGCATGATTACACCAAGCTATATATAATCTAATCATTTATCTTTGAGGACACCTAAAAACGTCGGGATTGGCGGAACCGTGACACGACACATGGAAAGACGTGTCATGACATACTATCCAGGCGGGAAGTATCACGCCTCATATTATGGGACGGTCAAACATGTTTTAATAGATTGTGAAACTTGTACCAAAACTAAAAAAAGATATTTTATTTCTGTCGATTTGTCTCTCTGATTTATGACTCGTGGCGACACTTTAATTTACTTATGTACCTATTTTTTTTTAACATCTCATTTTGATAAAGCTACTGTGCTTTTTTTCTAAATAAACAACTCTATATAAAAGCAATAAGTATAAGACGGATAGGTGGCAAATTGGAATTTTTATTACGGATCTATCGACTCTAGTCTTAAATGATAAAATATGACATTTGTATGTTAATGGCAAACATTTTATAGACACGTATTGTCGTTAAAAATAATTATTATTCAACATTTAATTCATTAGACATCCGGCGGACGAGACGGCGGTGTGCATGCGTGTCCAGTTTGCATATGAGCCGTTTGCCAATTTGATTTGTACATAAGGCTTCCTGATATCATACATAATACTCAATAGATATATAGCGAGGTAAAAATACCTTGCTATAGATATACGGTAACTATATTATGTATATACTTAGTCAAGGCAGACTATGCCTATCATATATTCTAAGCAGCAGACCTATGACTATTTGCCTATGAGTACTCTGCAGAGGTGCCTGCAAATACATATTTCGTTTATCATCCTATTATATAAGTGCCTTTTTTGGATTCTAAGTTAAAGTCAAATCATTTAGTTTGTCTTGCAGTTTTCATTTTTTTTCTTATATGCTACTATGCTTCTACCGGATCGAAACGCGACCTCTACTGAGCAGACCCAGCATGAATCTCAGTAGGCTGATCATTTTTTTAAATCGCCAAAACTTACTTCTCGACACAGGTACATGTCGCTCCAGTGTGTTGCCTTTAGATCGGCTTTAAATAATAAAGATAAAATACAGGCAACACACGCTAAATTACTTGACAGGCAATATTTTGTTTGTTTTTGTTTTTAAATTTTGCTGTAGTTGCTTGGGATGGCCAAGCTGATTTATCATCTAAGTAATTGGAGATTTTATAATATCCTTTTTAATACAATTTGGATTTCATTTTAGTTTAAATTTATTAATGGGCAAATCATTGATTTCTTTTACATGTTTATTGAAAAAGTGTATAAGGAAACAATAAGGAAACTTTGTCCCTTACTATATTCTATATACCTGTTATTGCTATCATAATCGTCTAATTTTTAGCTCATAGTCACACTTTGCTAATGCAGAACACGCCATAGGTGAATCTATCAGAAATGCCACTTCTTTGAATTCCAAATGTAACTTATCAATAGGTATACTGATGATGGTGTGTTAACCTTGCAAAACCCTAGCAAATATGAATAACAGTAACAAGAGTTAGTATTTATGTTCGTAGAAGGAAGTGACGGAACTGGTTATCATTATATTATTGTTTCAATGTACCTACCATTTCCCAATGTTTCCATCCAGGGTCCTGATATTGGCGCATGTGGGCATCAAATGTGCGCGCACGCAGCACAAGGGCGGCATTGAGCGCGCGGCGGCGGCGACACCGCATTGGCCACGTGCTTCGCATATTGGGGCGAACATGTGCTTTTCACATGAATATTCCTCAATAACTATGCCTAATCAACTCTGTTCTGATTTACTGTTTACTACTTATGTTTGAAATTAATTATGTTTTCGTAAAGATAAGAAGATCAAAGATCTAATAAATGATAAAGTTCAAATACATAGCCATCTTCCTACCAAAAGACTTGACCTTAGGCGACGGGTTTGGTCGTAGGCCGCTCGGCTGTACTAGAAAATTTTTCGATTCCTGGCAGCAAATTTTCTGCATTTGCCCTGGTCTGGGTGTAACTGGGATCCCTCAGACTATTGCATGGTACCCAAATTACAAGTGCTGCTTATTTCAGGATCGTACGATGAGTTTGTGTTTTATCTACTACTACTACAGCTTTTTTAACGTCCCACTGCTAGGCACGGGCCTCCCCTCAATGCGAGGGGGATTTGGGCCATAGTCCACCATACTGGCCCAGTTCGGGTTGGCAAACTTCACACATCTATCGAGAACTAGTCAAGTTCCCTCAGACGTGCAGGTTTCCTCACGATGTTTTCCTTCACCGTTTCATTGCAAGTGATAATCTCGGATGAAAATGAGATTCGCACATAAATCCCAGAGGTGCGAGCCGGGGTTTGAACCTGCACACCTTGATTGCAAGGCGTGCGTTCGACCACTCGGCTACCACTGCTCGGCTGCACGGCTTGTGTTTTATCTATTTATTTTATTTATAATTAATCTATCTAAAATAATATATCTAGTAACTAACTAATTAGTATACCAATCAGATTAGTAACATAGCAGAGTCTTGCTGTTTGTAATGTTAAGTGCGACAAGTTTTGCTAACCCGCATATCAAGATCCCTATTTTAATGCCAACTGAAACAGCTCAATTGAAAATCGAAATGGGCTATAGTTACGTCACAAGTATTGCAATCTTCGGATCTACGTCACGTCGTCGGCCCCGAGTAGCGAGCCACGAATCGCAGATAGCGCACGCCGCTCTCTACATAGAGACAATAGCCGCGAACTGATGTCGCGATAGAGCCTTTGTAGTCGCCGACTTTTAGCGATTCCAGCAGTTTGCTAACAATAGGAATGGATTGAGGAGGGATGTAATAATTACGTGCGCATTTTTGGAAATAATTGCCGCGGCAGTTCTCACACTATAATCACATTTTATAGGTACTCTATGTAGTTAGTGGATTTGATTTTTTTACTGTATTAATATTTGTAAAAAAAAAAACAATTCAAATTTCTTCAATATGTTTGTGAGACGTATCCTTGAGGCATATGTATAAGAACTGTGGTTTATGTATGCCGTATTAAAATGTATGTCTGTTATACATTTTGAAACCATCCAACTGATGTGCCCCAAACCGGGTTCATTGGAAAGGCAATAATGCGAAGATGTTTTAGACCAATAAAACAATGCATTAGGCACATTTAGTCCATTCATCGTAGTGATGTGTTATGTGAAATAAGCCGTAGAATTTTAGTTCAAGTAGACTGCTACTTAAACTAACCTTTCCATACCTGGTACATTGGGATAATATATTATTATTGGGCTATGTTCTGCGTACCATTTGGACAACACACCTCGAGTGGGCGAAACGGCTGGGTGACGCAACAGTGGAAAATGATCTTGCATTGTTGACGATGTATGTAAAGAAGGAAACGTGTTTCCGGGAACAAGGCATGTACTAACAAATAATATTATTACGCAACTACCCAGAAGGAGAGTTATGTTTATCGAGGGCATTTTATTAAATACATGTCCTTAAATTCGTCTTTAAAAGTGTGATTTAAATTGTTTTTAAGTTGATAATCGCGACTAAAAACACAATACATAAAAAAACATTTATAAATTACTCCCCATTATTTTTTCTAGAACAAAAGTGCGTTGAAAATGGATTAAAAAAAATATGTTTTGCTTTGTATTGATTTATTTTAAAAGAACGGAATGATGTGGTGAGTACTCAGTGGTTTGTTTAAAACTTAGTTACATATAATGGAAGATTCATACTTAATAAGCAGGTATTTCGCCAGCTCGCTATAACCAATTAAATAAATACATATCATTATTAAACCAGACGATGAAGGTGAAAAAGATGGAGGATGAGAATCTCAGGAATGAGTTAATTATTTAGACCAGCGTGACAGTTGGGAGGTAAGCCATCATCTCTGCGCATCATCATCACATGACAAGCGCTGAGTATAAATAGTTGGTCTGGTTTCTGTTAGGGGTGCTGTCAGAGCCACGTGCTGCCCTGAGCGGTCGCAGTCCTCGCTATACTGCCACTGTTTGTAAACGTGTCGTATTCCTTTTGCAGGCACAGATATTATTTATACCCTGCTATTTAAATAGCCAATAGCCTATATTTATTTACTTTAATTAAGGTGTCCTTCTAGCTCCTAACAACACGATGGTGTATTTCGTTTTATACTCGTATGCTCTGACAGATCTTAGTAACGACTTTGAAGTATATCAATCGACACCTCATATTATATACATATGTGTGTAATAAGTTAACATACTGTTTAATGTTAACTTGCCTGTCACACTATTCTGTCTAACTCATCTTCTTCTTATAGATAAAATTAAATTGATGTTCGTTACTCTTGCTAAAACTAAAAAAACGTGGTTAAAAATAAGAAAAATTGTAGGTGATACAAAATTCGCCGGGTCATCTGGTATATTATATGAATCTCTAAATATACTCTACCTCGTGATATTTTAAATAAGTCTCCCAAAATTTTTATTTCTTCGACAGTAGGTACCAACCTTTTGTATTCCGTATGAATTTAGTTGGAATTATTCAGATTGAATAAAATAAATAGAAATTTTCGTCAGGTGGTTGAGTTATGTAAATGGGGTTGGTTTTGAATAAGTGTGAAATTCTAATGTGCCGATTATTCTGGGTAGAGGTGGCGGTGTTGTTTTGCAAATGGCCAGCTGGCCCGTGCTGATGGAATGAATTAGCTGAGTGATACCTAGTGTGACGCAGAGGCGCGCGACTCGCCGTGGCCCCAACCTCCGACCTGCGCCCACGCACAAACATAACAACCTGTGCATATTTATACCAATATATTCACGATACTTTTAAGGGTGTATAGCGTCTTGTAAATGGAACGGCGCACCTTAAATTCCATAGTGTGTGTTTTTGGTTTTCAAAACCTTCTCCGTCAAATCACCAAGAAAAATTTCATAGTTATATAATATATACCCATGTATACACTCCGTCTTCTAAGACTGTGGATACGCAGGCCGAACAAAATCCATTCCAGCGGTAGATAGGTATTTCAGTGAGCCGAGCGGCCTCCACTCAAACCACTACACCAAACTGCCGTATAGATGTAAGAGTTGATACATAATTCTCATCATACATAATTCCTCAACACCCAAAACATATTTGCGGCATGATTCAACGTCGCAAGTAGGTGCACGACATTCGCGGCTGCGCCGGAGTCGTGATAAATAAAATCCGTGAGGTCTTCGTGTCGTGACCATCGCACGTGTCTGCGGCAGCTGCCTGCTGTCTGCCACACCGATCCAATTTATTGTTATTGAAATGTCGACCTGGACACTACACGTTGAGATCGGGATAATTATCTGATCTATCTAACTTTAGTTCTGTCAACTATTTCATGGAATAATTAAATTTTATCGCAGCAATGGCTGCTTTAAGCTGAAATTATAGAGAGTGGGTGAAAGTTAGTATTGCAAAACTTACTACCTATTAATGCCAATCTTTAGTTGGTGTTCACCGCGTTGGAATTTGTCCAAAATATGAAGAGTATTAAGGTTATACAAGTTACCTGACCCTAAAGTATACCTAAGTTAATCCTACCGCCGATGTTTCCGATCGTAAAAACTTGCAACAACGCGCTCTGTCATACAGAACGTAATTTATGGGCCATGTTCAGTTTACCAGCTTTATATTACTGAAAACTCTGTGTTTTTCAGACGATTTTCATCCTTATAAACGTGTTGATACGAGCTGTTTTGTAGTTTGCAGCATGTAAGTATGTTTGTTAGGATTTAACAGCGACACACTCCTCTCGAGTAAGATTTGATGGTTATTTTACAACCAAGTTCTAATTACGAGGTTTCCTCTCACTCCAATACTAGGCCAAGAGAAACCAATTGTTTGTGGCCGCATAAAAATTCGGTCTTATAAAAACTTTATGGTTGTTCGCTGTATAACTCTTTGTTGTGGATTAGTCTTGCCATTTTAAAAATCGTTTGTAGCTCAAACATGTTTCGTCGTAAAATAGAAATAGTAAGATTCGAGATTTTTTATCAAAACCCCTTCTCTGTGTAATCGCCAACTAAGCGTAGTTTTAGTTAAATTTTAAATATATCATCATCATCACGCCTCTATTCCCCGAAGGGGTAGGCAGAGGTGCACTGCAGTGCGCCCACACTTGGTCGATGTATTTTGGTCTCAATGTAATAGGGGGCGAGTTTATTGCCATTATATCGTGCACATTCCCCTACAATACGAGGGAGATTTTTGGGCCATAATCCACCAAGCTGGCCCAGTGCGAGTTGGTGAACTTCACCCGACTTTCTACAGACGTGCAGGTTGCCTCACGATGTTATCCTTCACCGTTTATTAGCTAATCTCGGATGAAAATGACCTTCGCACATGAAACCCAGAGGTGCGAGCCGGGGTTTGACCTGCGCACTTTGATTGCAAAGCATGCGTTCGACCACTGCTTTAGTTAAATTTATATGAGTATATTAAATCATACAAAGTATTTCCACTTATCCAAACGGTCTCGTTTTGTCTAAATCATAATTTTAATAGTCGATTGTGCAATTTAATGATCAATATATCACATTATAATTTAAGAGCTGTCAATAGTTCGTCTCAAATTAATTAGATGTCGAACTGGTGATATTTACGGGTCCCCTAATCTGTTTGGAGGTCTCGCGCTGGCAACTGCATGCCGTTTAAAATTCAATATATTTCGCCATAAATATCCCAGTTTACGACCCATAATCCCGACACATGTCAAACAAATTGTTGACACTTCTAAAATGTGACGAGGCCACTTAAAAGTTTAAATTTTTCACAAGATGTTCCATCAGTTGCGTGAAGACTGTTTGCTGCATACTTTACAAGTTCTTCTTTTTTACGAAATGAGTGAAATGATGATATTTTAATGGATTAAGATGAGGAATGGCTCCACCTGCATTTAGCGGGTATTTCAGCCAGTGTCAAGTAATTAATAGCAAGGGCAAATTCAATAAATACACATCTTCGATCAACAATACCAATGCTAAATGCTATTGCTGCTGTTGCTATTGGTGATCGAAGATACAAATTATAAATAAAAATGGACGATGACAGTAATAAAGATGGCGGATGAATCCTTTACAACTTCATTACTTTGATACCGGACTACTAACTACAGCCCTTTTTAACGTCCCACTGCTGGGCACGGGCCTCCCCTCAATGCGAGGAGGATTCAGGCCTTTGTCCACCACGCTGACCCAGTGCGGGTTGGCAAACTTCACACATCGAGAACTAGTCAAGTTCCCTCAAACGTGCAGGTTTCCTCACGATGTTTTCCTTCACCGTTTCATAGCAAGTGGTAATCTCGGATGTAAATGAGATTCGCACATGAAACCCAGAGGTGCGAGCCGGGGTTCGAACCTGCACACTTTGATTTGCAAGGCGTGCGTTCGACCACTCGGCTACCACTGCTTCTTATACCGGACACTTGACACATAATATTATACATACTCGTAGACCTATATAGGCAAATTTCAGCAATGGCGTTTTTGGAATTGGCCTTTGTCTGGGTGTATCTAGAATCAGCCTCAGACCTTTTTTTTTTAAGGACTTACACTGTTGGCCGTGAGGTGGCCTTTACAGCTTTACCGGAGGAGTGGCGAGCGCAGAGTGCACTCCAACCAAGGCCTTAAGGGCGGAAAAAGGGTGGCAACTAGCTCAAGGGCGCCACAGAGGGCACGACCTCGGCTTTGGCAGTTACCGTGAGGGAAGAGGTAGTGACTGCGCTCCTAGGTGCAAAGATGCACCTACGAGCGGAAGAGGGGGTTCCTCGACCTCGCCTCAGTCCATTTAATGGTACCCATAGTGCAAGCTTTGCTTAGTTTGGAATGATGCAATGAATGTGTTGTTTGGCGATGTTATTTATTTATTTTAATTGAACTAATTAATTATGGTACTGCTATTTTCCTGTCGGGTGTTCTGAAGTACCAATAGAAGCATGAAGTAGGTAATGTACGAAAATAACGTAGTATGCTTTGATGATGACTTAACGATAAAAACCTCAATCACTTTTTGCGTGCGCTAGCTTTGTATTGTTTTTGTGGCTCTCCGAGGTAATTTATCAACGGTGTATATTAATTAACTTATTAAGATAACGATTTACCTTGATAATATTTCTAGAATTCGGTCAGGGTGATTGTATTATTTGGATATATTGTTAAAAATCATACCTACTTAAACCTTTGCATGAGCGTACAGTCAGCTTAAATTTTGTTATCTTATAATATAACTAGCTGTGCCCGCGACTTCGCCCGCGTGGACTTTAGGGAGATTACCCGGAAATATGGGTATTATGTTTTTCCCGCGGAACCCTAATGCTTTTTCTAAAATTAAAGTAGCCTTAGTTACGCCTTGGAAAGTCAGCTATCTGTCAGTGAAAGTCCCATTGAAATCGGTTCAGCCATTTAGAAGTTTACCTCAAACAAACAGACAGACAGACAAAAAAATTAAAAAAAATTTAAATTCGTTTCCGTTATAGGTATCGTATATACTTTCATACGCATTTGGTAAAAAAGTGTTATTTTGATATTACAAACAGACACTCCAATTTTATTTATTTGTATAGATAGATATCTCGAGTTTTATACAAAAATTTGTTTTGTTTTCCGAGTATAAGTAGTCCTCCATAAATATAGTTACGTGGGGATGTCTTCTATGAACACAACACTATTGTAAGAAATATTCAAAGGTCTGTTACTCAGATACTATGACTGATAGGTAGAGTCTCTCATCACTAAGCATCATCATCATCATCACCTTATGTATTATCTCGAACTTATGATACATTCTGCATATAGTTATCACATTGAGTTCCATCACATAAAACAAAAATAAAGTATTCATGTGAAGTTGCTACAGCAAAATAAGATAGTAGGTTTGGAGCGTAAAATGTCAAATGCTAAAGGTCAAGCGATGCATAAGAACCAAGTCTAAGACAATAATTCAGTGCAGAAGCGGGAAGCAGCTGCGTAACATAGTACATCGCACCTTGCCGTTTTATTGGCATTAACAATGCTATTTAAATACATAATCGATCGCCGTGACATCATTTTATTGGATGCTTTCGTGTTTTGGAATTTCCGTATTTTTTTCATAGCAAAACAGTGTGTTTTCACAAAATACAGGTTGTGCCTAGTTTGGGAGCCCCTGGAATGATCTCACTTTTTAGGTTAATTTAATATTACTTTATAATTTCTTAATATAAGTCACTGTAACCTATATCTGAAAATTAATTAACATTTTATTTATTATTATATAGGTACAAATAAATAAAGAAATATCGCCAGACAACATGTACGTCTCCACTTACTATCCTATTATCCTATTCTACTAAATTATGAAATTGAAAGTTTTTGAGGATGGATTGTTTGTTAATCTTTCACGCAAAAAGTACTGAACGGATTTTTATGAATCTTTACAATATTATTGTTTATACATCAGAGTAACACAGGCTATAATTTGTAATAATACTAGCTGACCGGGCGAACTTCGTACCGCCTTAGAATTAGTGACATACTAAAGCAGCGCCACCTACCGGGTCCAATTGTGAATCTAGACCATCCAGGAGCCCATTGAAATATACACACAAAATTTCATCCAAATCAGTCCAGCTGTTTAGGAGGAGTTCAGTGACATACACACGTACAGTAGAATTATATAAATATAAATATTGAACAAATGAAGTCTGCGCGAACGAAGTCCGGTAGAAGTTAGTACCGTCATATTTTATTTATTTATTTATTTTAAGGAAGACTAACAGTTAAACAGATACAATAGGAAAAAATATAATAAAGAAACAAAGCCATTTAGAAGTCTCCACAGATAGTAAAATAATAAATTGAAAAGAAAGGAAAACAAGTGTATCAGTCCCACCACCATACTATGCTTAACAACTTAAATAGTCTAAGGTATACAGAAGTATAAAAAGATACCGAAAAAGAAAATAAAGGAAACGAGCACAATGTACATTCATGTAATATTCTTAATTAAAAAAAAATATATATAAAGTAGCTACCATAAAAGATGTTGTTTTCATACCTTGAAAACTGAAGTCATAGCAACTGCACAACGATAGTGTTTGGAGACTAGAGGCCCTGAACGGCAAACCACAAGACTATTGATGTGTAAACGCATTGACGCATTTGTCTAGTTCTGAAAAAAAAAGCATCGCGACTATTTGAATGGTGGTGATCGCGTGGCCAGTTCCGGGTATAGGTGACGCAGGCGGTTGACCGAGATAGCGCCGGCCAGGTGCAAGGCCATCACTCGAGGAACAAATATGTAACCTCATTAATACTATTTGCATTATTCATTAGATGAATTCCGCTTCAAAGACTATAATTTATATTATCCTGATGATCGCCGAAAACTTCGCACCTGAGTATTCGAGATATCCGCGCGGACGGACTCGTAGATTTAAATTCATTGACATTTGACCAGACGCTTCAGGCAGATATTCGACGATATGTTGTTGATGGTGGAACAGATATGGTAATGGACTTTTGGTTTGATTTCCAATACAGCGTTTTGTGCCTTATTTTAAATCTTAATTACAATTTTATTTTTGTTGCGTGTTTTCTCTTCATGTTTAGCTCAGGTACTGACCTTACTTAGTGACTTATAATTAAGTCAGTACACAATTTAATTAATACGATTAAAATTGTAATAACAGGTCTGATCTCAGTAGTTGGATTTAGGCAGGTATACCTATCGCGATTATGCGCTATATATAGATGCTGAACAACAATAGTGTAAATTGCTAAGATCCATAAATTGATTGCGTCCGTTGGTGACAACAGAATTGTCCTATAAGTCGATTCAAAAATAGTATTGAAGTATAAAGTAATAGAGAGGTATACTAAAATACATTATTAATTTAATAAATGCTTTCCTATGAGAAATATGTGTAAACTAAAGTCATTTGTATAAAAATCAATGGGTTCCGGCTGCCATCAGACTTTTGAGGAAATTATTTTTAAAATATCTTAGAACGTTTTTTCACAAGTATCGTGGAACCCAAATTTCCTCAAAAACATGCATTTTAATTATTTGTGCCCACGATAATGTTACCAAAAATAGTCCTAGAATCCATTATTAATTGCTATTATCGACGTTCATTTTGGATTAAAACATATGACTTTGGCAGTATATGTCGTTAACCTTATTTTATGGAACACACGGACCCTATATAAAGGGTAGTCTTCAACAATTAATTATCATTCGCAACAGTAGTACTGAAGTCATCATGGGTAACCTGGGAATCTACATAACAGTGATTTAACTGGCGGCTATAGAGGTCGCAACACCAGCGTCTTATGGGGATAGTGGCTCTCCTGTCCCATACAATGCACCTTGCAATGCCAGGAGTGACGTCACGAAGGCATACCGAGATGCGATAGACGAGTTCGTCGTCGCCACGTACAAGAAAGCAACAGCTTAAAATGGTTTCCACGTAGTCTTCGCTCCACTGGCCATGTGGGCCGTACTTGCAGCGATTACTGAAGGAGCTGAACCAAAATTTCAACAAGAGCTATTCAATATTCTGTACCTGCCCAACGATCCTTGCATTCGACAGCAGTACTACCAACTCGCCACATCACGCAACCTCCCAGAACCTGATATCAGTATATCGAATACAAAAATTTTAGTCATCGATGAAGCTTTGACTATCAATCTTAACTGGCATAACTTTGTATCAAGACTCACTTCTAGATGTAATCTCCGCACCAATTAAATCAAATCCAGACCTAGCTCTTAAAGAAATGAAACGAGTTATCTCAGCTAAGTTACCAAACTAAAGACATAAGCGGAAATTATGTACGGTTATTAACCAATAATTTAAAAAAAAGTTATAACTAAGATATTTTTATCGTAGGTAAGGTATAAAAAAATAAAATATATTTTTGTAAGTTTACTGTTTCTTATTTAGTGGACGAGCTTTGCTAAGGTAAAAGCTAATAATCACCCATATTTAGTTTAATGTAGTTTGAAAAGAGCTATTTCTGATTATAATATTTATTTCTCATTTGCAAGTAATATCTAAATGCATAATTCACTACATGCATTTATTTTTTTTATTTTGATATGACTACGCTGTTGGCCGTAAGTTGGCCTTTACTACATGCAATTAGTTACTGAGTGTACTAATCACATCGTAAAACCAGAGATAAACAAGCAGCTCAAACCCGACTCAATGTCGGTCACATCCGCGTACAAATTCGAAGCGTTGCCATAAAAGGCTATAAATGTATATTCAAGTTGCAAAATATTTTTATTGATAAACAAAAATACTTATGTATAATGAAACAGCTGTGCTCAAATGAGATTCACATAAATGTTCGAAGATTTACATAATGGCTGCGGGTTATTCCGAATCCATCTCAGAACAGTTACACGGCAAGGCCGTTCACCAACACTTATTTGTGTTGCTAGCTACGCTTGCGACATCCAATAGACTTCAGTTTTTAACCGACTTCAAAAAGGAGGAGGTTCTCAATACGAACCGTATGTTTTTAGGGTTCCGTACCCAAAGGGTAAAACGGGAATCCTATTACTGAGACTTCGCTGTCCGTCCGTCCGTCTGTCACCAGGCCGTATCTCATGAACCATGATAGTTAGAGAGTTGAAATTTTCACAGATGATGTATTTCTGTTGCCGCTATAACAACAAATACTAAAAAACAGAATAAAATAATTATTTAAGGGGGCTCCCATAAAACAAACGTGATTTTTTGCCGTTTTTATAGATAATGGTACGGAACCCTTCGTGCGCGAGTCCGACTCGCACTTCGCCGGTTTTTTATACTACAAAATTCCTATAAAAATGTAGACTGCCAACTTATACAAAGCCTTATAATACGATCATAGTTTTCTTTAGATTTTGGTCACACCAAAGTATAAGTTGAGTCCTAACAAAACTCCATTGAAAATAATCTAGTATTCTCCGTGTTAGATAGTTGAAATTGAGTTTTATGTCGTCCTGTAATAGGTGCATAGTCAATAAATTACAAAATATGTATAGATAATGGCATTTATATACCTGCGCTATAAGATAAGTTGTTTTTTTACATTCATATGTTGTCGTTGCTATGGGCAATATAATATATTTTATGATATCGCATATATCCAATCTAATAAACACTGGTATTTAACATAAATTAACATTATTATGATGTTAATTGTTCTTGTTCCTCGCTCTCGATGTCTTTTGTTACAGCGTTATTTTAGAGCCAATAAACTATCTCTGTTTTCCATATCTTCTATCTCAGATATCTCCACTTGCTATTACTAGTGTCGTTAAAGTGGCTCAGACAGAATATAAATAAAATGATCGCGTCACAGATAAGTTAAATCCTTATGATATTTACATGTTTTGATTTATTGAGTAGCAGTTATCTGCGACTAAATTGGCGCGTAATTTAAAAAAAAAAGTAGCCTAAGTTACTCCTTGTAACATCAGCTATCTGCTAGTGAAAGTCCCAACAAAATCGGTTACCCGGAATAAACAGACCAAGAGATTGACATACAAAAAATTCAAAATGTTTTTTTTTGTTATAAGTATCTTCCATATACATTTTCATATGCATTTAGTAAAAAGCTAACATTACAAACAGACACTACGATTTTATTCATTTGTATACGTAGAAGAGACTGTGTTATTGGATGTGATGTTGCGATTAATTTGTTTTTTATAGATACCGTGTTGTTAAAATCATAGCTATTGGCTATGGCACGGTCTATCATTAAAGTGGTTTGACCGGCCTTGCAAGGACGGCTTAGGTTAGCATTAGGAATGTTTTAAATACAAAATGAATAAAATTAAACGTTGAAACCAATTGAACGCAGTCATTTCCAGTTTATTTATCCACAAACATTTACAAATTATTAAATATTACAACGCTGAATTGAAAATAAACTAAAACAGTAAAAAAACATTAAAATTATGTAAAAAAATTGGTTATGAGGAATTGTACATAATACGCTGGCTGCATTCCCTTGTTGTATGGCTAGAGCCACTTGTTGGTAAAAAAAGGCCTTCCAAGCGCCTTTCCAAAGTAAATCCCTTTCCTATCCGTATAAAATAGTAATAATATGATATATATTCCAAAGTTTGACAAAAACTATGGTGATCATATTTTCAGCTATAAAATATTTAATTTTTGTGACTGATTTGAGTGTTATTTACTTTTGCAATAGAGGTAGGTATAATAAATGAACGCGCAGTATAAATATGAGTAGGTGTCGGTCAGCATACACGTGCAGCGTTCCAGTAAACAATTAGTTTTGATGGCGGCCACTGCGCCCGCGCCGATGAGCGAGTGTAGTGTCTACATCTTAAATAATATTACATACTTATAGTTTAGTATTCGAATGTTGTTTGACGTTTCCATAGGCGAAGTTGTAATTTGGAATGGTGAAAAAAATCGAAATTAGCTACTAAGTACTATTTTCTATCGTTACCTATATTTTGGTGCTGAACAGTTTTGGATATGACTTCCTACATCTTGTTATTTTCCTGTACATTATAGATACGGGTTGGAAAAAAAACCAACAGACATCTCGTTGGGAAACTTGATTCCTGTCAAAGTAGGTATGTATAAAATATATATGTAGGTATGCATATATATAAGTTTATGTATAAAATGATGATGATTTTAGTCGAGCACTCTTGCCAATTTCAGAGATTGTCACCTTTTATTATGTAAACGAGATTCTGAGACTCAGCACCGATATTAAAACAAGAATAATCTGAACAGTGATCTCGGTCACGGGGACAGTTTACCGGTATTCAGTCATACGGACGATGCAGTAAGTGTGGTCGTGTTTACGCGATCCAATATTCGTTTCCGCAAATAGTTGCGCAGCTGCGCGCGTTGTTTTGGCGCCATCTCGGCGAGAACTTGACCCGCTTTGCGCTAGAGTACCTACCAGCTTACGTATTACTTGTTCAATGGAGCGGTGCTGCAAATAAATTCACTCATTGTTCTACTCCTACGGCTGTGACAAATGACAATCAACGGAGATCTCGGACATTCAATTGGAACATAATTATTTCAGATTGATTGAGATTGTATCTACCTCACAATCTGTCAATATCGACTCACAGCTGCCCTTGTAGATGGGAAGCAAGATCTTTTAGCGATTTAGAGGCCATACCTTGAGTCGCATTTACAACGTATAGGTCTAAAAAGGTTCCAGCGGCCCCGAAACCAGTTATTCGAAGTCTAAACGACTCCTCCGGTCAGCACTTTAGGAATGCAACAGGAAAAAAATGTTATGAGCGAAAACGCGACTACAGGGCCGTGGAAACAAAAGCCTTTGTTGGGTTCCACGTATCCAGCCGCGGTGTTGTGTTGCGGAATTCTATAACCAATCGAATGGATTGTTTGGTGAAATCTGATTAGCGTGTGTATGCTTTATTGGACTCCGGCTATATTGAATAGACGTTTCGAAATTCTGGTTGGTCTTTCGCGAACGAATTCAAGGGTTCGATATGATGAGAGTAACCAGCAATAGATATTTTATATTTGTCATAGCGCGTTTAACAGTCATAGTCACCATAAAAAGCTTTCAGGTGTGGATGTAGCTCCATTTACATACACTTACCTAATAAAGTTACTTATTGAGATGCGCTCAGGTCGCGTCCAATCTATTATTTGGATGATGGTTGGCTTGGTACATTGATTATACACTATAGATAAAACGGATATCCAGTATCCGGCCTATCCGGCCTTGTTTTCACTATCCGGCATTTTCCGCATCCATGGTAAGTGGCTTCGTATACCAGACAAACTTAAGAAAATAGCCTTTCGCTGTAAACACTACTGCCAGGTGCTGAAAGATAAATTCTAGCAAACCTTGACAACTGTGGGTACTGATGCAAATTAACTGACCACCATATGTATGCGATCGATTTGTGATGTCTTTAAGAAGCGTCATGTAATGCGATAAAGGGCCGGTGCTAGCTTGCCGGATATCCGGTATCCGGCAAGCTAGCACCGGCCCACTATCCGTTTCATCTCTACTATATACTTCTGAAATTAGTCTTGTTCCGTTCAAGGCGGAATAATTGAACTACGTTAGGAATTCAGTTCATCAAATAGTTCAGAAATTGTTAGCCAACCCTCACTAGTTGGAGAGGCACTGGAAGAAGAAGATCGCTTGGAAGCCGTGTTCACGAGGTGTGATACCTACCATTCATTTTGTCTTGTATGCTACAAGTTGTAGGTTCGACAATCGTTTTGTGATTTTATGTTCCAATAAATGCCAAAACATTTAAGGTCTCTGGGACAGTACGGACCATTTAACTTCAGTCCTCAGCATGGTAATCGCTTTGTGGATCAGTGGTGACAGAACTTGTGATGATACAATCGCGTAGTGTAAAGCAGACTGTCACAGGCTGATCCTATAGCAATCGACAGTTAGATCAAATGCTCAAGTTATGTCCACTTAATTGCTTGCATCTAATTAACATTCCCCACTATTATTCTCAATTTGTCTGATACGATTTGCCGCATTAATATTATTGTCACTCGCTGTCTTGTAATTAAGTACGCCTGTAACATTTATTAAGGTCTTATTGCATAAGCGGCCGGTCATAGAAACGCGTGATAGAACACAATTAAAACTAATCGCGGCCGCCAGCGCAATGCAAACAGCTGTTAAAGTTATCGTGATTAGTGTTGCCAGAGCTGTTCCATTGAAAAATAAGAATTTAAAACGAAAAATATAATTTATCTTTATTCAAAATTTAAACTGATGATTAGTATAATCTTTCATTAAACCGAAGTGGAACCTTTCATATCGCAATCCACTCGCTTTGAATCAAAATAAGACGCATCGCTAATGTCGATAGTACCTACTTAACCTCTAGGTTAAGTATGGTCTGCGTTATGAAGTAGCTGGCAACACCGTCAGCAATAATATGAGATGAATGGGTCGCGTATCGGTTAGACGCGGACGCGGCCGCGCCGGCGCCTCGCGGGTTATCGCGGGTCAGCCCACAGCTGCGCGCGCGCACCGATCAATGGACCGCAGCTGGCTGTGCGCGAATGGTACCCGACTAGCTAATATACCATTGATAACATTCGCCGATTAATTGACGTCTACACGGGTACACGCTTCCTGTTTATGTTTTAAGAAGTCATTGGGTAGCGGAGTATAACGCTATCGTATTCTCAGAAGTGTGTAATAAGATTGTCTGATAGCCCGCCACGTTTCTGCGACACGAAGCTGTTCGTGGAAGTAACTACGAGACATGGTTGTACGACGAGCCTCAACATTGAGAGGTTGATCACTCATAGCCAACAGTTAACACTTTTACGAATGAGTTCGTACAAAAAATCTGATCGATATAACAAAATATGTCTGGCGACATGAGCCCGCCACGGTTTGATTCTGAAAGGGCTAAAAGTTTATACAAAAATAAATTTCACAAATCTGTAGCAGTGGTAATTAATTTTGTAGAACGCACGCCTTGAACGCAAGCTGTGGAATTGGTAAAGTTTCATGTGCAAATGTGGTAATTCAATAATGATTACTACTTGTTGAACGGCGAAATCAAACATCGTAAGGAAACCTGTAAGTCTATAAAAAGACATGTGAACTCCACCACGATCCATGGCCCAAATCTCCTTCGTATTTTGGGGGATTAGCCCGGTATCATGGCTCATCCCCTATTACATTGCAATGCACCTCTGCCAACCCCATTGGCCTGGTCAGAAGTGACGATGATGTATTATTATATAAAACTGTTTCGTTATTCCATAATGATTCCGAATACTAAAGTCAACCCGAGAAACATAATTCCCAGTAGGTAGCTAGTTGTCTCAATTTATAACAATACGATGCACATTTGTGCAATGGACATACGAGCTCTGCCCGGCGCCGGCGCCGCGACAGGCACCAATGCCCGCTATGTTATTAATTCACAGCATACCCTTATTGGGACTGGACAGAGCTAATGACATCTACTTGTAAATGGAGCATGTTGAATCATCTATACGACACCGAGTCAACGTAGATAGGTAATTGCTATACTAGGTGCAGCTAAGCGATAAAATTCAGCCAATACAACTACAATATTAAAGCAATATCGTGAAGCTGAAGTTTAGCAATCTTATCACGCGTAAGAATCTTAAGTGTGATAACCAGGATTTATACTAAAATTGTACCGCATATAATTTATTACAAAAATATACTTTTAAGATTCATGTTCAATAAGCAATTATATTAAATACGATGACTTAGTCTAGTGGTTTGAGCCTACGTTTCAATTCTGATGCAGCAGGCTTAGCATGACCGCGTAGATATAAGTTTTATCTCTTTCAACTGTCAAATTCATCGAGAAAATGACGTCACACGGAGCCATGTCCAGTAGAAAAAGCTCGTTCGATTCCCTTCAGTGGTGAATAAAGGAAATTGTTTATTCTGAAATTGCCCTGGTCTGGGCGTAACTGGGATCGTCCCCAGTCCACTGTATAATACCCATCATACAAGCATTGCTTAGTTTGAGATCTTTCGATGAATCTCTGCATATTTTTCATTGATACACTAAGTTGGATAGTTTCATCGCTACCGCATAGCATAGCTTCTATTACACTGAACAACAACCTCTACGTAGTGCTGAGTTGCTGACATTATTAATTTATTAAGTCCGCAACTATTGCAATAGAATTTCACATTACAAACATAAATTGCGAACACGGAATACGTGTTTAAATTGATGGGTGGACACGCACATAACGAAATCATGGGCGTCCTATCAACATACGACATCATCGTCGCAGTGGTACTAGCAGTCTTATTGTTCACATGTGCAATGTATCTCTTAAGCAAGCTGAAGAAGTACTGCATCAGGACAATCCAGAGGGAGATCGAAAACATGGACACCGCGTGCACTAACTGCACCAACAGCGGCAACCAACATAACGTCAAGATAGTGTAAACTAAGTTATATAATAAAGTGTGAGTCATTGTGAAGCTTTCATTTGTTTCAATTAATTAAATAATCTTGAATGATTATCGCAATAAACCGAATTAGTCTTCACGTGTTGACGTATCAGTTATATACCGGTGGTAGATATGATTTAAGTGCAAAGTGATTACAAATTTACCTGTATGTTATCAGTATATTTTCGTATAGTAAATCCCGGTTGTACAGGCGTGTCAGATTCGCGTGACAATTATTTTGTGCATACCAAAACTAACTGTATTACCTCATAGATAAAGCTCATTCTTTACCCAAATGTCATCGATGACTTTTGATAAGTGTGGCGTTCTTTTACCACGGGAATTCGATCTTTAGCCATATTAACACAGAGTTCGTTTTAGTATTGGCAACAATTCGACGGACACGGATGTGTAGTGGTAGAACGTTTTGTATGGAATCGTTTATACGAGCTGTTAGATTACAGGACTTCCGTAAACTGGTAGTTTAGATACATACAACATTTTCTGGCACTGCGAATATTAACCCGCAATAATATATCGCCAGACAACACATACTTATCGTATGATCCCAAACTACCCATATTACTATGGGTACCGTACAATGGACTGGGAGCGATCCCAGTTACATCTAGACCAGTGGTGTCAGCACGCATGTCAAGACAAGACCTCTGTCACGGATTGGCTCGCTCGCTCTCTGTCTAGTTACATACGAGTGAAAGAGACAACATCAAGATATTTCGTGACATACATCTAATCTTGGCGCTCATGCTACAAGTGCAGGCCCTGTAGCATGACCGTGTAGACATAAGTTTTATCTCATTGAACTGTCAGATTCGTCGAGAAAATGACGTCACACGCAATGTTCAGTACATAAAGTTCAATGTGACGATTTTCTCGACAAATCTGACAGTTGAAAGAGATAAAACTTATATCTACGCGGGTATACTAGAGGGCCAGGGCAAATTCCAAAACGGCCATTTCTGAAATTTGCTCTTGGCGGGAATCGAACCCGCAAGGAGCCAAGTGGCCTACGCTGAAACCACTCAACCAAGGCGTCATGACAGCCGGCTTTACCATGTGCGTATAGCCCTTCAGGATTTCGAAATTGTTACAATTTCATAAGCTAGTAGTTCTTTTACGAGTATTTAATGTGAGCTATATCCGTCCCATATGTTAGGAAACACGCGTCATTTCTTATAGGCTAGTGTCAGTGATTGCCTCGCGGCAAAATGTGATTTTAATGACTTAGATTGTAGTGGTTTTATGGCGGATGAATGGATATCGTTGAGCACATAAATACCATTACAAACTTATGGAAATTATGAGTCGGTTGACAGGTTTCGAAGATTATCTATACATACATACATACAAATTGAAGTGTCTGTTTGTAATATCAAAATAACACTTTTTTACCAAATGCGTATGAAAGTATATACGATACCTATAACGAAAACGCAATTTTAAAAATTTTTGTCTGTCTGTCTGTCTGTTTGTTTGAGGTAAACTTCTAAACGGCTGAACCGATTTCAATGGGACTTTCACTGACAAATAGCTGACGTTCCAAGGCGTAACTTAGGCTACTTTAATTTTAGAAAAAGCATTAGGGTTCCGCGGGAAAAACATAATACCCATATTTCCGGGTAATCTCCCTAAAGTCCACGCGGGCGAAGTCGCGGGCACAGCTAGTTTAAAATATTAATCATGGATTTTTTATTGTTGTGGGTATAGACGGTAGAATAGGTTGATAATAATATCTGTAGGACAACAGTGAATAATGCGCGGTGTTGTGCGCAGATGTCATAGGTGCGTCAAACAGCAGCTGGGTCATTTGTATTGTGTTATTGTGGCATTGATTTTTAATTAACAATAGATAAATAGTATAAAATTAACCTAATTTGACCTTTCAGAAAGTCTTTGTCTTGGTCGGAGAATTGGTCTTGTGGTTCGAGCATATACTACTTGGCACTTGACTTGGGACGACACCCACTATTTTGTATGGTTTAATATAGTACAAGCATTGTTTATTAAAGTTAGGAATCATAACATGATTATTATGTTTCTGGCAGAATGCGGATATGTCTTATCACTGGAAATTTCAAATTTTACACCACAGTCGAAAAAAATCACAACTCCTTAAAAAAACTAAAAAAAAGTCAATGCTGTAAAATTATTGTATTTCGTCGTAGGCAGACAAGACATGCACCATTCAACGCGGCTTTTTTCAAATTAATGTTATATCAATAGGTCATATTAGGCCAATTTTCGAGATGTTTCTGCCGTCGATGTGTTGTATGGGTTTCAATAAACACAATTAGGAGAGGTATTTTTTTATTAATTGGTGATTTTTATTTATTTGATTTGATATTTGTTACGCTTCTATCACTTTATTGAACAATTACTACTCTCGCCCAATCCATGCAAAATGAAATATTAATAAAACTGTTTCAGCACATTATCATCATCGGAACAATGAACGATTGTCAGCAACGTATTTTAACATCTGTCGGTGGCAGCCGCCGCCGGTGGCATGTGTGTAGAGTAGAGAGTGTACCCCTCGCGGATGAGGGGCCAGATTTCCACCACCAGGTGAGAGCCAGCGCATATGTTGCCACGTGTGGGGAACCCCTCTACAGGTGCCACGAACCCCAGCCGAATGGCCCCATTGTCGGCCACTCGATTGACAAATGTTTGACATTTGGCGCGCAATTTTGGCGGGATTACGCGGCCCAACAAAAGGGTTGTTTACTTTGACGTTTCGAGATGTTAGGATCATGTCGTTGTTATCAGATATTGTTTGGATTATAATTGTTACTTTAGTATATATTGTAGTTACTAATTAGCCTTATACCAGATATGTAGGACAGAAACATTGCACCTTCAACAAGAACACGTTTAATACTCTATACCGGAAGGTATCTACGTCTAAGCTGATCTCGATTTCCTTGATGTCTATTAAAATAAAGTACAATTCTCTCGAAACATACATTTCATATAAATATAATAATAATTCCATCTACGTATATAATAATTTACTTATATTTAATTACGATACGGCATTATTTCAAAACTAAATAATATTTTGAAGTTCCCTAACATTCGTTCTTACAATTTTAGCGTGTGGTCCCCTCATTTATAAGACGCGGTTCCCATGATTAAGATTCCTCAAGGAGCCCTCGAACAGGTGTCGTTTCATTAAGGTCAGGGTGTTCCCATTGCGATGGGTCAGCGCTCAGCGGCCACGTCTTCTGCGCCCGACAGACCATGGATGACCGTTAGAATAAAATATGCATGGATTTTTTTCTAAATAACATAATATTAATACGGTTTATTGAATTACATTATTTGTGCTACAGTCACAATCGCTACTTGTTGTAATATCTATGAAGTAGAATAAATCATACGGTTACATACAACGAGGAAATTGGGCAATGCTAAGTTAAGCCACGGGCATACTGAGGCGTCGAGACGCACGCGACAAAACTTTTGCCAATACTAAAAAAAACCGTATTGATTCATAGGAAAAGTTCATTCTTGAACGAAATTTCATTGATACCGCGGGTAATTTATGAGACGTAGTCGCGCGGCTTTTAAGAGAATTCAATCTTTATTTATATTGACACAGAGTTCGTTTTGGTATAGGCAAACATTTTGTGGCGCAATTTTGACGCTCCGGTGTGCCCTGGACTTCATATTATAGTACTAAGTATGTTATTTTAGTATACTTTCTATTTTGTAAATGTGAGTGCATTTATAGTGTTCGCACGGCGGTGCCAACAAAAGCAGCTGCAGTATGTAGCTGTTGTATTAAGCAAGACTGTAGCCTATAGTAGTAAAATTGTAATATAACGCATGGTCTTACGTTGAGAGAAGTACGGTCTGACTGTAGTAAACAATGCATGTAGGACAATGATACGCATCCCGCTCGCAGGATGCGTGGACGACGCAGTAACTGCTTCCTCATTAGCGGCGGTAATAGCGGCTTCCGGTAAACACCCCTGTCACTGGTGACCACAGTCTCCATTCTTTTACTCTTATTACGTGTACCTATAAGGCAATCATGATTTATGTAGACTACGTACACAAAATATAGGACAGAAATTGATTTAAAAAAGTCTAAAAATATAACACTAAAATTGAAAAACAAAGATTTGAGATCAGAAATGAATTACAGTTTTGAATTTTTAACTTACTTATTTGTCATTTTCAATAACGATTTCCACTCGCTACACGGTAAGGGCAAACCTCATGTGGTAATCTGTACATCTGTAGAATAGAATGAGAATAATTTATTTCAAAATAACTTACTACTACAAAACATTATTCGTGAGCGAACCGAACTAGACTCGAGGTCTGTATCATGGTGCTCTTATGAGATACTTATGGCGCGTGAAGTTCACCAAATAGCACTGGGCCAGGGTGTTGGGCCCAAATCTTCCTTGTATTGATGGGGAATGTGACCGGCACAACTGCAATAGTAGCAACGGGCTCGCCCCCTACTAATTTGGTATCAAAGGACATCGGCGAACTGTTGTAGCAATGCAGTGATAATGTATTTATGTATAGAGAAGAACCTTGTGCATGAAAAATAATATCAAGGGGTAAAAGGCTTAAGCGACACTTTAGGGCATTATTGACTTATATACATATTTGGAATCAATTATTGTTTCTGCATCGAATGAGTATGATCTCCTGTAAAGTTAAAAAATATACGGTCTTATTGAGAAACCTCCTCCTTTTGGAACTCGGTTAAAAAAGGGTTGCTTAATTCAAATAGCCTTTCAGCCCTCGATATACTAATAGTGTTTACAGTATTGTAGTGCTTATAATTTCGACCATTTTAAGCTTAAATTCATCCGTTGACGAATACTTGATTTGTTTCCAAGGTGAATTAATTTATTAGATTTTTGAAAAGAAATTTATCATCATAGGGGCCGTTCAAGTAAGACGTAAGCACTATGGGGGGGTGGGGAGGTCTTTGTTTTGCTTATTTTGGATGACATGGGGGGTAGGGAAGTCTAGATGATGATTACGTCATCGGTAGTTATTTACATTTTTTACACGAATGGCAACCCGCACATTGTCTATGCTTGAAAACGAAACGCATTTTCGGGGATAAAATTATAATTTTAACATTATAATTATAATATTAAAAAAAAATACATTTTTAATTGAAAAATGTTTACGTAAGCATGGGGGAAGAAGAAGAGAAGCAGAAGCAGAAGAGGAGGTTCCTCGACCTCGCCGGCGAGGTCGGTGTCTGTTTGAGGCTGGTGTAGGTGTGTTGGTGGCCCTCTCGACGCCCGGGTCGAGGAGGGCAGTGATCGTGTCAGGAGGATCTATCAACACATGCCGCGGACGGCGGCGTTGTGCTGTTGTGTGCGCGGGGTTTGGCTCATAACCGGCGGCGACAATTAGAGAGATTGAATGCGACGCGGCTTTTTTAAAATAGCGTTCGGACGCTATTTTGAAATGTTTTTCGAATGTAGACGAGGCCAAGATCGGAATGTATTTGAACGGCCCCATATACGTTTCATAATACAATTAACAACATTTTTTTTTGTTTCAAATGGAATCATACGTCGCCCTTGTACTGGCGGTCACTTTCGACGTAGGTACATTTCCCGTTACATATTTAGCAATAAGCTATTAACAGTAACCTCAATAGATAGAAAATTTACGTAATGACTACAATGAGCTTCGATTTATGATCGGAGTACGCGCGTGACCATGCGAATCGTGAGCCAGGTGCGCGCGCAACGACACCTAATTGGCGCATACCGAGACGCCTTCGTGTAATTGGATGTCATTTACAGAAATTGCTCTTTGATTGTCCAATATAAATGTCATGTGAACGCTCCTAGCCGTTATGGAATTCATATTTGATATTTTTCTAATTGAAATATGTTCCTTTTTAAAATAGCAAAGTGTAATCACTGTCAATCTCTTATTTTAGGCAATTTATCGGGGTCTGTACGAGTGTACTTGCGTTCACTAAGCCAACGACATACTGGGGCGTCAAGACGCGCGCGTAATGTTTGCCAATATGAAAACGAACTCTATTGACTCATAGAAAAATCTCAATTCTTCAACGAAATTGACATTGACGGCGCGAGCGGATATTGATGCGTGGTCGCGTATCTTTAACATTGAAAAACAATCTTTATGTATTTTAACAGAGAGTGTCTTATCGTATCTCAACGCCCCAGTGTATATTCATTAGATCAATTATTCTTCGGCCTTACCTATATACACGTAATTCATAATTATAAGAGTGAAATTAATCTTTTAACTTTTCTTTTCAATTTCTACGATTCCGAGCAGGAAATGTTAATTATCCAAACCAAAGTTACGAGGGTTCAAAAATACAACGAAACGTTTCGAGAAAAGGTAGGTAGTGCCCTTGCGCTTCGCTTGGCTCGTCTTGGGGGGGGCACTACCGTGCCCCCAGATCTAACATACATTATATTTGTATAACGTTTGTTACCATAATGATGTAAAAGGGAAAAAATGTTTTTTAAGAGCATCCTTACATTATGACAGTTTGAGAAAATCAGTTAGCCGTTTCCGTGTTAAGTCACCGTGATTCCTGCGATTCACTTTTTCAAGTCTCGCCGGCCATTCACCAAAGGGCATCGGAGCAAAACGAAGAATAATGAATAAAAAGGTGCGTCAAGGAATCACGCTGTGTAGACACCCTACACGGAGAAAACAATTCTGAAGTTAATCACGGTAAGGCGAAGGTCCTGCTTCCACAGTCGCGTCAAAAGTTGCGCGTATTTTTTTTGGCATATACCAAAACGGACTGTATACAAGCCATACTTAGAAGCAGCACGTTTTCCCACCAAATATCATCGAGGCGTACAATTTTTGACGTGTATTCACGTGGTGTTTGTCACAGAAATTAAATCTTTATGCATATTCATACAGAGTACATTTTCGAAATAGTCAAGTAAAATTCGCTCGCCCGAGTGGTTGTAGGGCGTAAGTAAAGACGTTTGGAGGAAGCGTGGTGTATGGTCACCCTCGCAGGAAGTTCAATTTGTGTGATTACTGCATTTGCAGCACAGCTATGACGAGACAACAATGCGACGTGTAAATTTTGTCTCTTTCCCTCATACGTATTACGAAAGTCAGAGAGCGACTCGGTGCGACAAAATCCGTGACATAAGTCTTGACTTGGCACAGCTAGTCGTGCTGGGTTTGGTCTTGTAGGAGATATACCGTCGGTAGCTACCGCGCAAGCGCTTATTTATTTTCAAGTACTTGTAGCAGAGTAGTTATTTTAATAAGGGTGTATTTTCCGACTGCGAGAATAGCAGGTAAATAATAAAAAATGTCTGTTTGTTTCGTATTTTTTATTTTGCTGGACAATTATTGCGTTGTTCACTGTTTTGATCAAGTAGTGAAGGTTCAAAGTAATATACATTGTGTTTCAGAAGTCCAAAATAATACTTGGCCGCATGAGTATTGGGTATGCAACCGAATTGTGTAAAAAAATCAAACAGAAACTTCAATAACGATGGGTGAAAGGCTATATGACTTAAGCGACATTTTCTCAACTTAAAAGGAGAGGATACTCATTCGACGCAGAAAAAATCGCTGATTCCAAATGTATATAAGTCGATATCGCCCAAAAGTGTCGGTTAAGTACTTTCACCCCTCGATATTATTTATTTGTATACATGATGACGTTTTAAACGTTTTGAGAATAGATTGGAATTTCTTTAAATTCGGAGGGTTATGGTTCCTTGGGAATTTAAAATTTACAAAACAGGTGGCAGGATAATTAAAGATATAAACAACATCGTAAGGAACTGCGGTCACTGCTCACGTCGTTATAAAATGATGCTTAAGTATAAGCAAAAAGCATAATGCACCCTCCGTGGAGCCGGTCACGGGGCGGGCACACTGATTGCCGCCTCAGACCCTCGTTGCAGAGATGCTCCGATGAACATCGGACGAACAATGGTGATATCAGACACATCAGAAACGAAGGCATGAACTGTGACAAAGATTTCATTTATATTTCAAATGCTAGTAGTAGCTCCACCATAATTTTTTGCTTTCCATTACTTATCGTATGCTCCCAAACTAAGCAACGCTTGTACTATGGGTACATACAATCGGCTGGGGGTAATCCCAGTAATTCCCAGACCAGGGTAAATTCCGATAAGACGGTTTCCGAAACATGCCACTGAAGGGAATCGAGTCTGCTACTTAAACACAACACACCACAACAACGCTTAAACAACTACAGCAACCCGTCGTTGAAATTATACGTTAACTAAGAATCACTGTAAATAATCGTTTGTAAGATCCTATTCACACGGTTAAGCCTACTGCTCCATAATTACAGGTTTAACGGATGTTCTGTGGCAGAACATTTACGTACTAGTAACGCATTTTAACCAATTATGAGAAGCTACAAAGTTTAAAATTTGATATTTCCTAAAATACATCCATTCATTCGCAACAAGTCCATTCATATATCATGCTTGAGTAGCTAGAGTCGTTTCCCACGACCTTGCCTGGGGTTTCCTTTCTGAGGATATCCTCAATGGCCGCCGGACCAGCACCGGCTCCCAAAACGCTCGATTTGTGCCACCAACCAACCGTGTAATTGCACCGTTGTCTCACAAATCATCCGATCAATCTACTATTACTTGTTTTATTTGCTATTTGGTCATTGCGGTTTGAAACGAAGATTTTACCGTTCACCCACTCACAGATAGATACAGATTCACGTTATCAACATTTAAATAGCCAATATCGCCAGAAACCACATACTTATCGTATGACCCCAAGCAAAGCAAAAAAGCTTGTAATAGGGGTACCATAAAATGGACTGGGAGCGATCTCGGTTACATCCGAACCAGTGGTGTTAGCACGCATGTTAAAACAAGACCTCTCTCACAGATTGGTACGGTCGCTCTCTGTCTTTTTCATACGTTAGAAAGAGATATAATCAACATATTCTGTGACAGAAGTCAAGTCTTGGCGCCCATGCTACAACCACAAGGCAAAATCCAAACTGTCGGAACTCGCACGTCACTAGACCAATCCGTTGTAATTTCAATAATTACGTTGGTAATTTCATTTGTTTATAGTTACTGTACCCATAGATGAATTCCAAGCTAAACGGTGGCGATTCAAAATCTACATAATCGATTATCGATCCAACAACATTACTCGATTTTAATCGAGTTTACTTGTTTTTCCAAACGTTTCGATCTATCGGCCGACGGAACGAATGTATTTTCAGTATAAACAAATAGCTGTGAAAGCCTGGAAATGAAGCGTGCACACGCCGCGTCGTACGCGCCGTGAAAATCGTTTGTTCTAGGGATGTATTAATAGTGAGGTAACAAAACAGATCTTGGTTGCACACGATGCGTGTGGCCGGCATTTTGTTCTGGCGATATCGAAGTTCTTTGAATAAGGTAGCCCCACATGGGGCTTATGCGTGATTTACGTTAGCTAGCATCTACGATAAACATTTTACTTACAGTCATAGGGTAAAAGGAGGAACCGTATCGACTCCACCCTGCGGCTTATTAAAGTTTTACAGGAAAATTGGTATTAAAACGCTATAAAACGTACGTACTTTAATAAACACGTAGCTTGTTTATATTGTTTGTCCTACTGGATTCGGCAACTACAATGACGGATGTCAGATGAACGTCAACAAATTTGCCGCAGGGCCATACGCAGGGTGGAGTCGATATGGTTTTTATGTTTACTCTATGCTTACAGTAAACCGTCTCGGCTACTCGAGAATCTAACGATTGCCAAACTTCAGAACGCGCCACTTCGCTCTAAGAAGTATTTTACGTGTTTGCATGTCCCCTAGAAAATTATTAATAGTTTTTACTTACTAAGTAAATTTTACAGAATACCTTTAGAATAGGACATAGATGGATAAACTGTGTACTAATATTTCCAAACTAAAACCTACATATAATGATTATTTATTGCAACGGCATATTAAAATCACGTTACATCGTAATTACTCTATGTAGAGACGCACGGCTAATGGCGCCGGCGATGCGTCATTAATCTTATTGCTAAAGTTTGGAAAACCGAGCAATCAATTAATCATTATAATTGACGTTGTTCTTTAGATTACCTTAACGGTTGGACAGTAGGTCGTACAATAGCGGGAGACATGCCAAGTTCTTTCAATTCACCTCTACATTTTATTTCGCCTCTACATATTAATGTATCTAACTGTATCTTAGTATTCTATGCCTCTACAGTGTCGATGGAAGAGCGTACATAGATAAAGTTTTCCTTTAGTATGGAGGTCGAGTTTTATCTTCTTATCATATTTCCTACATCTTTAATCAAATACATGAAATTCGATTTCACGTTGTGCTCCCTTCGTTTATCTGCTTTCCTTGTCTCCTGCCGTCCGCAAAAACGAGACGAGAATACTTCCCGCAACTTTTCAGGAGGGGGAAAAAACCGTTTTACTTTGTTTACCACAGAGTGGTGCACGCGGTGTTTTTTTTTATTAACGCGTCACCATTAGGTTTCCGTCTTGTTTTCGTCAAACGACGCGTCTTGCAATTTCCTATCGCATGATATACGTAACGTATTTTGGTCAAAATATTGCTTCCGTTAGAAATTAAGGTATGCTATGTGTAGGTGACAGAGACATGCTCGAATACTGACAAAGAGCAATGGAAAGGAGCATGATAATTATCCGAAAGCAAGACAGAATAAGGAACACAGTTATTAGATCTAAGACTAAAGTAACCGACGTACTTACAAAAATTTACCAACTTAAATGGCGATGGATCGGACATACAATGAGAAGTAGCCAAGAAAAGTGCAGTAAAATGGTCACTGATCGGTACCCCAGAGACGGAAAAAGAAGTAGAGGAAGACAAAACAAAAGATGGGAGGACGAACTTAAACTAGCAGCGGGGCCCAAATGGAGAAGGGTTGCCAAAGACAGAACACAGTGGAAGCTGCTAGGGGAGGCCTTTGCCAACAGGCACACTGAACTAAGAGACATTCTATAAAGTAACAACACCACAAAACGAAAACAGTTCAGGATAAAAAGGCTATTTGGATTTGGATTTGGATGTGTAGGTACTGCATATGGAATATCGTGTTTTTTCGCACATTTATAGACCTTGATAACATCAGAGTATTATCTTTATATAGACGCCATAGACGTTTATTTCTACACATCAAATTGTAATCATATATGAACACAAAAAGAACTATCACGATACATTCTATTAGTCGTAATTACGGCATCGGAATTTATTCGTACGAGCTTCGGAAGCTTCGTAACAAGATGAATCAGTGTAAAAAGAAGTCGAGGTGACTACTGGACGAGAATAACCCTGTGCCCATAGGCGCGTCAATATGCGCGCGGAAAATTTTTGCCATTAGGTAAAAAAATAGCATTGGTAGCCAAGAAGTCGAACGTACGCTTTCCAATCAAAGTGTGTAGCTTGGAACCCCAGATCGCACCTCTGGGTTTTATGTGCGAATCTCATTTTCATCCGAGATTATCACTTGCTATGAAACGGTGAAGGAAAACATCGTGAGGAAACCTGCACGTCTGAGGGAACTTGTCTAGTTCTCGATAGATGTGTGAAATCTGCCAACCCGCACTGGGCCAGCACGGGGAGGACTATGGCCTGAATCTCCCTCGCAATGAAGGGAGGCCCGTACCCGGTAGTAGGACAGTACAAAAACGAACTCTATTAACTCATAGAGGAAGCACATTTTACAATAGAATGTCATCGAAAACGTGAGCCAATATAAACGCGCAGTAGCGTTGCTGTTACCTCAGAAATTTAATATTTATTTATATTCCCACAGAGTACATTTTCTAAAAAAATGTAAGTTACTTCACTCGCCGCAGTGGGACAAGACTTTCTTATTAGATATTGTAGAGTGTTCATAAATTTATCTTAACTTACAAGGACATGCATAAAAATTACCATAGAGATATACTGTGGATCCACAGTAATGCAAGATGACATTTCGACAGAAAGAGATAGTGGGATGAACTGCCCCATACTGTCCGACACTGTTAGACTGTAAGGTGAAGGTAAGGCCCTTGAACTCCTATCAAAAAGGGTTTCTCCGATCTTAGCTCAAAATAGAGGGGAATGGAGGAAGGGGAGGGGGCTTTTTGCCCAATAGTGGGACTTGACAGACTTATAATAAAAACAAGAACAGAAAATATAAAATTGTTAGGTTAGTTTTTATTTTTTTGCAGAGAGAGCCGCTAAAACGTAACAAAGTACCACATTACTTTCTTAATTACGCAAGTATGTATACAGTTGAAATACTCACATAATTAAGTGGAATGTATTTTAACCGTACTTGCATAATTAACTGGGTAGTTCAGCGGTACTACGTACTGTTAAGCTTAATTATTTTATTATTTATTGACATTATTAAAATAGCTGTGTGAACCCGTTTTATCCATGCGGATATAAGTAACCACACAGTAATTGCGTTGGTCAAGTAACTCTATATGCGGTTGCAATATGTAACCGATTTACATGAACTGTCTCCTTCAAACTTTCACAAAAACTGTTAATTATATATACTCGAGGAGTTCGGGACTTCCTCGACGCGAAATTTAGGAACCCTAATTATTAGCAATTTTCATAATTTTAAGAACCTTCTACAAAGTATTAGAAAACATAAAAAAAATGGGTGAAATAGGTAAAGTCATTCTCAAGTTATGGCATGACCAAGGGAAATAGGAATTCACCTTTATATGCATAGACTAGATGGTCCGACTAATTTCGTATCACCTACAATATTTGTTTAAGATTTCCCAGTATTAGAGCGAAGAAAAATAATAATTCAAAAAGGTCGAGCCGTTTTTGAGTACTGGAAAGCAATTGATTTTTGTATATATAGACAAAGGAAATCGTATAAATTTTCCTTGATCGGTTGGTCACCCGAATATATCAGGATACGCGCTACGCACGATGCGCGGGCGCCGCGTCACCTGCGCAGCTTCCCACGGTGACTAATGCCTAGTTACACTAGGCGACACCTTAACCTGATGCTTACGTATGAAGCAGTCGACAGTTGTAATGTATTAATATTTAGGTAGTATGTAAGGGCGTCTACTACGACATACTAAGAAATACTGCACAGACTCCAAATAATGGGACAAGGTAATAGGGCAAATGATGACGTAAAGGCACTAGTGCTAGTCAGAATATTTTTATTCAAATTTTATTTCAATACTTTGGTGAAAATAGGAATGACTTTCGGTGGTGGTTGAAATACTAGACAGACACTGCAGCAGTCTTGTGTTCGAATAAAGCCTTGAACCCCCGCACAATATGGTGTCAAGAATTTTGACAATATTACAAAGAATATTAATATTATTTATATTAATTTGTAGAAAAAGCTCATTTCTCAACGGAATATCATAGACAGTGCGAGCGAATTTTGACGCTTGTTCATGTGACTTACCACAGGAATTCAATCTTTACGTACTTGATACAGAGCTCGTTTTGAGTAAGTATTTCCGTAACTATAGTTCTTAGATACTATACGATATAATAGTATCTGTGGATCTTAAAAACAAGATGGAGTTATTTTATAATTCTTAACATACACCTGCTGAGGCTTCCCACGGTCCAGCCTTCTGTTTAGTAATACCAGTCATTGATGATCATGGGAATCGTCTATTTCTCTTATTCTTTACGTAACTATTGATTTATACGAACAATGAATAGGTACGCCATTATTATAACAATATCGAAGTAAAACTGGTCTGTTATATATTGTACATACTTACAAACCATGTGCTCAATGTTTACATACTGAACTAAGTGATAAAAAACATACGGGTTAAATTGAGAACCTCCTCCTTTTTGAAGTCGGTTAAAAATAGATACACATTGGACATCCAGTTGGCATGTACTCGTATTTAATCTTAAGTTCTAATCTAATACTTGAAACCTTTATGCACAAGGAGGCTTTAACACATGTGACGCAATTTTTTTGCCAATACCAAAAATAACTCTATATTAATATTAATAACGATTGTATTACTGTGTTGAATGTTACGCGTCCACGCGTCAAAATTCACTCGCTGTGTCAATGATATTTAATTGAAAAATAATCTTTTTCTATGAGTCAATACAGTCCGTTATAGTATTGACAAATATTTTACAGCGCGTGTCTCGACGCCGCAGTCGACTCGAGGCTAAGGAACTTTTTTTGTTTAATTCTGAAGTCTTCTTTAATAGTTTTTCTATATGTATAAACAAGACAGCGATGTGACATTCTGATTAATTGGAGGATTTGAAGTACTAAAGGTAAAATTGCCTATATAATCCATTTTTGCATCCCGACATGCATGTGAGTTTACCTTTTACGAACGATAGTGCTCTTAGAGCAATCATGCCAATATTATTTTGATGAAAACTGACATTTTGCTAACTATCGCATATCTCTGTCATATTATTGGTTTCGGCCATAATAAACTTAACTATTAGAAACACGACAGTGTAATTTTCAGATCAATGGATTATAACTAGTAACATGCATAAATAAGGAAGTTATTGCTTTTTAACCGACTTCCAAAAGGAGGAGGTTCTCAATTCGATTGGTATGTTTTTTTATACATGTACACCGATTACGCTGCGATTTATGATCCGATTTACGTGATTCTTCTTTAGTTTGATGGGGAATAGATGCCATTTGGTCTCATAAAAATTTAACATGGTTTGGCCAAGCAGTTTTAATTTTATGAACATTTTTATTCTACCATTGCTACAATGTCTGCGTAATTTTTTTAATCAATGACCAGCTTGCTCATACGGGTATGATACGCAATAAATTAACATAGCCAGTAGAGGATCCGTTCAGGAGCTGGTAGTGATTTCCTGAGGCGCGCGCGCACCTGTCCGCGGTTCCCACACTTCGGTTACACAATGAACGGGTTTTTTATCCGTTTGCAATACTTTTTATAGGCTTTGCCGAGGATGTGGCTAACGCCGAGGCTCCGTGACACTGACGAGACGAGGTAATGAGCTGTATCGCTTTTGAATTATTGTTGGGATCTACGAAATCATGTCGAAACAGGTTCAACGGTCTAAGAGATTATTGGTTTTTCTTGCACACATATATTTCTTCTAACTTTGAGTTGAATCAGGATTGTTTAACAAAAAATATGTTGCTATTAATATGCTTTGTTACCCGACTACAGTGGAGTGGAGGGCTATGATTTTGACTGGTTTGCACCTATGTTCATCAACTTCCAAACTGCTTATCATAATTTGGCAAATGAGGTATCTTTGGAAGCGTCTTGATTGTTCGCTTCAATGTAATAGTGAATGGATTAGACAATAAAATCATGTACTAAAAAATAATTATAATATAATGTCACGTCCAGACAGATGTCCAGATCGACACGTCAATGTTCACTTGGTGGAAGATCAAGAAAACGGTAGCATGACGATCTGGACATCTTTGCGGGAAAGAAGTAGCTGGAAATGGCCCAGGATCGGGAGTGGGACACAAAATAGGGTACCAAATAAAATATGACATCAGTATTTAATGGTTACATATAAAATGGAGTACAAAAAGCGTTAATGCTATTTAATCTAATTAGTGGTAATTATTGCGACGAATGCTATTCTAACCTTATTTTTATATTTTCTATGGTTCTATCGTAATAATTTCGTATGTTCTGTGATTCAGGGCGCGTACTGGCACCTCCTCGCACCTGCTCGCGGCTCTCACGTCTCGGACACTACCATTACCGCTCTATAATACCTCTCACCGCACAATATTACTATTTTCATAGCAAGTTATATCAAAGTAATAAACGCCCAACATTTCTTTCTGGTAAATTCTGTTACGCAAAGTCATATTAAACAAACTTATATGGCCGTTTTTCTTTGCGTAAGCGTGAGTTCAAAATATTTTTCGAAAACTGGCAAAAACGAATGTGTTAGAATAGTGTTGAAAATTACTAATAGTTAAAAAATATCGTGATGTCAAATTGAGTTTAGTCGTAGTTTGGTATAATGATTAGTATTGGGTGTTATCTCTGTGTGGTAGGAATGTCTGAGAGCCCCACTACTGATAATTCAGAATCAGATTTTTTTATTAATGTATACCAATACAGGCACTTATGAATCGTCAGTAAAAATAAATAATAATAATAGTACCTTTACTAGAGATAAAACAGATATCCGGTATCCGGCCTATCCGGCCTTGTTTTCACTATCCGGCCGGATACCGGATAGTAATTCAGTATCCGGCCGGATACCGGATAGTAATTCAGTATCCGGCCGGATACCGGGTAGTAATACAGTATCCGGCCGGATACCGGATAGTAAAATGTAATAAATTCTCAGTACCTTGCACAATGCAAATCATACCACAATAGGTTATGGACACCGTTTAATTTATAATCGCACATGTTTTATTAATAAGTTTAGTACTCAAAATTAACAATTGGCAAATTGTGGTGAATGAATACCAAAGTTTCCGCATTTATTCGTAAGAAACGAGTCCGCTTGGCTTCGTATACCAGACCAACTTCTGAAAATAGCGTTCCGCTGTAAACGCTACTGCCAGGTGCTGAAAGATAAATTCTGGCAAACCTTGACCACTGCGGGTACGGATGCAAATTAACTGACCACTGATCGATCGATTCGAGATGTCTTTAAGAAGCGTCATGTAACGCGATAAAGGGCCGAATATCCGGTCGCCAGATATCCGGCGCTCCGGCCAGCTTGCCGAATATTCGGTATCCGGCCCAACCACTATCCGTTTCATCTCTAATATCTACCACCCATATGGAATGCATTTGCTATGGAGAAGAATGGGCAAGAAACTCCATGGTTGCTTTTTTGAAACTATTCCTTAACTCATGGATTTAGTCATGGTAATTAGAAACTGGCAAATAGTCTAAAACAGTTTGATATATAAGTTATAGTATATAACACTAACTGAATACATTGATCCAATTATCTGAAACCAGTACTGTACATAATCTTGAAGCATTAAATCAGCAAGGTACCGAATAATCAATATTGCGTTTGACTGTAACAAGCAGATTTGCTATCTCTGCTCTGTTAACTAATTTGCATTGTCAGCTAGAAAGGGTACGTAGTAATTGATTTTCAAGCTAATCTCGTAGCTGTAATGAAGCACAATGTTGTCTAATGCAACTGTAATAAAAAATACATTGTAATAGATCATAGAAGCGGTAATAATCACCAGACAAGATCTACTCATCGTATGCTCCCAAACCAAACAACGTTTGTACTATGGGTGCCATACAATGGAATGGGGAGAGATCCCAGTTACATCCAGACTGAGGCAAATTCAGATATGGTCATGTCAGAAATATTTTTCTGACGGGAACGAACTCATAACTACCTGGTGCAGTCAACCAAGTGGTCTAGGCTCGACTAACTAGACAAAGCCGACGTCAAATGACAACATGACTATAATATTTCCTATTATTAAAGCGAGTTGAGCATCATTTTTTAAGAAAGATAAAATTAAATTAGAACCACTGCTAAACAATTTGGTAAAGGTTAAAAACATTACGTATGAGTACTTATTTTTTTATAAAAACGTGTTTTTGCAATTGTCCCTCGTTGAGTGTAAAGCCTAAGGATGCAAGCTCACTCGCACTGGTTATTTGCTCGTTCCACAGACGACGGACGAGTTCCTGCGATGCTATCAATGCGTGAAGCTCACTTAAAAGTTACCTACACCACACTAGTAACCTACACTTTATGTGAACAATCCGATTAAGCCTGCTTAACAACCATTCATTTTACTTCATCCTTTGTTTATAAATTACACGTAATTTTGCTGCAATTTTGTTTTAAGGCGAATGCATGATAATTTATTACTCCAAATTGTCATACTGCTCCGAATTCTCAATATGGCGTATTGGAATAATTAACGAGTGTATGTAATGCCGTTACTTTCTGAAATCTCCGAGTGCCAGCGGGAGCTTTCACGGCATCGGAACTGGTTAAACTTGCAACGGTGCTCAAATTTGGTTTCTTTACTGACCATTAAAAAATTTCAGCACCAGTCTTGAACACATCAACCAATAGAGCCACTTGGTTTTTATACTGATGTTCCTAGCACAGCTCTCTTTTACTACTACCGAAAATGAACACAAGCTTATGTTCGGAAATTGCTTCATAAGCATATTCCAATAATCTGATATCCTGAGAAGATGATGGAATGGAATGGAATGGAATGGCTCTCATGATGTTATAAATAAAAGCTTATAAGTTGTTAACCGCCGTACCCACATCCGTCACCCGAAGAACAACGGTGGACAGCGCAACCTTGAGACAAAGCCAACTTGTACGAACTTGAAACCGCAATTGGACAAGCACTTAAACGACTTGTCCTTTTGTCGCCGGGCTGATGCGGTGCAGGTGCACGGTGACGTCACGACGGCCATGAGAATATCCCGCGAGTCGCCATTCTCACGCCTCCGCAAGACCACGATCGCGAACCAGTTCCTCCATTAAAAGTGCCGTTAATGTAACTGCATGCTCGTTTTAGCGGCTTGATAAACTGTGATCGCAACAGATCCGCTTCAGGTTAGGGACGCTGGCCTTGTATGGTAAGCGGCGTTCGAGTCTCAAAGGATCCCAAATCGATATAGTCATTTTGAATACTTATAATGTAATACATTATGATTGCATCTTCAAGCTGATGCAAATACACCACAGAGGCGTTGACACATTTCAAATTAGTATTGCCAAAACTTATCACTTCTACGCTTACGCTCGTCGTCATATCACAGATAGACTTCGTTGTGCACAATTTTTGACTAAAATAATTACTTAGTACATAAACCCTTACGTACCCGTACTAACAACAATGTCATAATAAGCAGATAACGAGCCATTACACCTCTACAAATATGTGATCCTTACGGGACCGTACATAGTTTCAAGTAAGATGAGCAACGGTAGAAAGTTATGAAAAAACAAAAACATGAAAATCATTAGGGAATTCTAATTCTGTTCTATAGAGGATGCGTGTCCGGCCGTGATTTCAATTACAAAGTCAAATCAATAATGTAGCGGCGTCACCCTTGTTCAGGAAATCACCATAAAATCACTCCCACGGCGCTCCAATTGTTCGGAGCGGGGTGTCGCCGTGTGAATCGACCCCGGAAGCAGCGGTGACGCGTGTAATCTATTCCAATTCCGAAATACTTGCCACCACTGATACCTGGACCGTGTCCATAATGTACCTATTCCATTTGCGTTATGATTTGACCCTAAACAAAAGTGTGTGACCTGTCTTTCTGTTGTTTTGTATAGACACTTGCTGTTAGATGATTTTATTTTCATTGTATCAAGTTAGTCTAGTTGCGTTGTATCCCTCTGCCTATACCTTCCGAATACAAGTATGATGATGAATTAATATTGATAGCTTTGAATTTGAGTAGGCATTAATAAACTATAGGACTGTTTGATACCAAAAGAACGTCTTAACAATCCAAGTCAAATATTGTAATTCTGTGTTCAAAGTTATAAGTACTCATTGCTATTACTAGCTGAATTCACGCGTCGTCCTCGAAAACTAAAGGTTATGCGCACACGCAACTCACAAAAGCACTGTTTACATCAATAATTGCAATCGTTTAACGTATTACGACTCCTGTTTGATGTGCGCAGAACCGACTTGGTTTACCATTAATCCCTTTGTGCGAAACTGCGCATTGTATTAACAGGTTTTGAGGTTGATTGATAATTTATAGTAGCTACGCTTATAACCTACTAGCTGTGCCCGCGGTTTCACCTGCGCTTATTGTTATTGTTTCGTAGCGTGACATTATAAAGTCTACAACCTTCCTCGATAAATGGACTACTCCACAAAAAATATATTTTCTCTTCGAACCAGTAGATCCCGAGATTAGCGCGCTCAACCAAACAAACAAACTCTTCAGCTTAATAATATTAATATATATATATATATATAAGCCTAGATTTGATTTTGGATTTGATTTATATATAAGTATAGATTTGATTTTGGCAGCACTCTGCACTATTTGATATAATTTATTTTATAATTCGACAGCTGAAGGTCGAATTGTCGATAATTGTAATATACCCTTTGTTGGAATCAGCAAATTTTTCTTCGTCATTGGAGCTCTGCGTCATGCAAAGTTACCTAAATAGCGTTTGAGTCAATTCGCATTTTAACCCTCGATATGTGTTTAATTTTGATTGCAGGGTAATAGACTGCTCAACAATACTTGTCTTTCAAAGGATGTGAAGTCCATCGGGAAGACATACAAGTGATATCCTATATATTTTTCTCGCCAAGTATGCTTATTTAACACGTTGGTTACTGGGTGGTAGCAGTGATAGCCAAGTGATCGAACGTTCGCTTTGCAATCAAAGTGCGCAGGTTCAAACCCCGGCTCGCACATCTGGGTTCCATGTACGAATCTCATTTTCATCCAAGATGATCACTTGCTAAGAAACGGTGAAGGAAAACATCGTGAGGAAACCTGCACGTCTGAGTGAGCTTGACTAGTTCTTGATAGATGTGTGAAGTCTGCCAACCCGCACTGGGCCAGGGTGGTGGACTATGGCCTGAATCCCCCTGGCATTGAGGGGAGGCCCGTGCAGTGGGACGTTAAAAAGGGCTGTAGTAGTAGTAGGCCAGTTTTGTGCACTTTCCAACTGTGCGCAACCAGGTTGATTAGGCCCAGTAAGATACTCAGAACGCTTTTAACACCTGGTATAGCAGCACGACGGTACCTTTTTATAAGCGGCTCAGATTATGTGCACTAAAAGGTAATGTGCCCAGGCACAAAACAAAAAAAAAAAAATATCTATGTATAGGTGTATTATTGATCTGATTCGCGAACACGTTTGTATCACAAGGCCCAGAGCACCTTGGACGAGATATTGTAAATATAAACCTAAGGAAAAGGACTGCATAAACGAATTTATTATGTCAATGCATAAACGTTTTGTATATTATATCTATAAGCAATGTAAAACCCCGGGCCCACATCGACGTTGATACGCGCGTTGCAAAGAAATTGCCAATACAAAACCAACCTTTATGCTAGAACATAAAGATTAAATTTCTTTGGTCAAAGCCATGTGACCACGCGTCAAAATTCACTTGCGTCAGGATATTTCGTTGAAGAATGACCTTTTTATATGAGTTAATACAGTTCGTTTTGGTACTGGCAAATATATTGCATCGCGCGTCTTGACGCCCCAGTCTGCTCGGGGCTTTAAGCGCTTCGCCCACAGTCGCATCAAATCGCACGAAACGATTATAAAACCAAAACGACGCATGGCTAGAAGTAGTACATTTTTTAACAAACGCCTTCGATGACGCGAAAAAATTTTGACCCTAGGTCGCTTGGTTTTTTACCATAGTAAGTAATTCAAACATTATGCCTATCGACACAGAGTACATTTTCAAGAAAAGTCAAGTTAATTCGCTCTCCCCAGAAGTACAGAACGTAAGAAGATCTCGGGCGGCGGTTTCGTGAATACAAAAGAGTTTTTTATGGTTGTTTTGCAATGTCTCGTTGAATTATCACGGTGTTGTATCAAATGTGTTGGATATAGGAGAGAGCGGGGTAAGTTGATCCGGCGTCAGTCGGTAACCGAACCCTGGCCCTCACGGCGCGGCGCACACGTCTGCGCGCGAGCAACGCTCTACTGGACACAGAGACACACCGCCAACACGGGAAGATATCACGTGTTAGCTGATCACACCTGTGACCTGTGAGGCGAATGGTATTGGTCAAGATTTTCTGGACTAGATTTAGATTACTCTCAGAATAGCAAAATTTATACGCACACATATTAGGGTTCCGTACCTAAAAAAGGACCCCTTATAAGATCACTTTGTTGTCCATCTGTCTGTCTGTCAAGGCCCTTTTTCTCAGAAACGCGTGGAGGTATCATGTTGAAATTTTGGTATAACAAATACTTAAGACTGCGATCCTTTGGAACTCTAAAAAATCAAACTTCTAAGTTAACGCAATCAAAAGATACAGCGGTTTATATTGCATTTTCGGTACACGGGAATCAAAAACCTATAGGGTACTTCCCGTTGACCTAGAATCATGAAATTTGGCAAGAAGCACAGTGTTATAGCACAAGTAAAGGAAAAAATCCAAAAATTCATTGATAAAAAATGTTATTTTTTGCGATTACAAACTTATTTGCAGTTCGATTGTATGAGGACAACAGTGTAACAACGGTAAAGTTATGGTTTTGCAATTGGACGCAAATGTGCAATAAGATGTCAACCGACAAACAATCGACATTTCGAGTTTATGATACAGGATTGTTCATAATTGATCAGAAAATGTTTTTAAATAATCATTTAAGCGATTAGATCTTTATTTCAATAACTAGCTGTGCCCGCGACTTCGCCCGCGTCGACTTTAGGGAGATTACCCGGAAATATGGGTATTATGTTTTTCCCGCGGAACCCTAATGCTTTTTCTAAAATTAAAGTAGCCTAAGTTACGCCTTGGAACGTCAGCTATCTGTCAGTGAAAGTCCCATTGAAATCGGTTCAGCCGTTTAGAAGTTTACCTCAAACAAACAGACAGACAGACAGACAAAAAAAATTAAAATTGCGTTTTCGTTATAGGTATCGTATATACTTTCATACGCATTTAGTAAAAAAGTGTTATTTTGATATTACAAACAGACACTCCAATTTTATTTATTTGTATGTATGTATATGTATGTATAGAAGATAAATCCGAAATTTGAATTCATATCAACGTGCTGTACGGGGGAAAATATTTTTCAATAACATGTTAAGTTTGTCCCTCTATCCAGTTTATCTTTTCGTTAGAGTAATGCTCGGTGCTTTTACAGTTTAGGTTCGGAAGCCTCGGTGCGCGAGTCCAGCTCGGACTTGGCCATTTTTTTTTAAAAATAACTCTTGAAAATGATTTGCACTTTGCAAGGTTGGTAACCCTAGATATCGTGAACTATATTATCTAAATAACATTAAAACAAAACGTAAATGCACAGTATATCTTATAACACCTAAACGAAATTGAGGAGATTATTGTTAGACGAATCATGCAAGCTTTTGGCAGTAGTGCGGCTGTAAAACGTTTCATCATATCGATTATTTGAAACGATTTTATCGATATTTTTATTGCGTGCTATTTCCGATCTTCTTGATGAAGTAACATATTTTAGCCTCGGCCACACATGGACCAATACCAATACCAAAACGAACTCTGTATCAATATACATAAAAATTGAATTTCTATGGTAAAAGCCACGCAACGAAAAAAACGAATTAAAAATAAGCTTTTATTTATTTGCCCTTAGTTTTCGTGTTCTCTTCAGCAAGCCCTTTCGTTTCATACCCATACTGTGATAGTGCAGAAAAAATAACTATTCCGCCATCTTGGATGATCCGCCATATTGGAATTAGAATGACGTCACTTAGTTAAGCATGCATTGTCATCCAAAATAAGCGTGTATACCAAATTTCAGCTCAATCGGTTAAAGATAACTGATTTAAAATTTAGTTGCAAGATTCCACCCGGACACGCATACATTGCAAGTTATTATAAAGCTTGTAAAAATGAACTTTTTACATGAGTCAATACAGTTCGTTTTGGTATTTTTAACTTAACTGTTGCAGCGCGTGTTATGGCTTTCCAGGGTGGCTTTATAGAGGAGAATTATGGACAGCTCTCGCAAATCTAGTACGAAAAAATATGACGTAGTAACAAAGGGATTTAATATAATTAAAATTAAATCAGAAATACTGTATTTACAAATAAGTGCGTAATAATAATAAAACAGCACTGAATTAAATGTATCTCTGGTAGTAATATTTCCTCAGCTTTCCGATTTCACTGTTTATGATATATACAGGAAGATAAAGCTTCGGTAGCCTGCACAGGCGAACTAAATTAATCGCGAGCTACCTATCGCTACTGTCAGTCGCTTACCCCGAGAAATACATAAACAATTATTGCAGTCAGTGCTTTCTTGCTTACTGTTGGCATAATGGAAAGAGGTTGTATCTATTGGTCTAGAAAAGGTAAATAAAATTATGATAGGGACTGTAAATTGTCATCATGGTTTTCTATACATATCGACACATGAAAGCCAATCCTTACTAATCGACAAAAAATCGTAAAATATATACCATTCGAAAGCAGTGGTAGCCGAGTGGTCGAACGCACGCTTTGCAATCAAAGTGCGCAGGTTCTATCCCCGGCTCGCACCTCTGGGTCCCATGTGCGAATCTCATTTTCATCTGAGATTATCACTTGCTAAGAAACGGTGACGGAAAACATCGTGAGGAAACCTGTGTGCCCGGTATAATGGCAATAGGCTCGCCCCCTATTACATTGGGACCAAAATACATCGGCGAAGTGTGGGCGCACTGCAGTGCACCTCTGCCTACCCCTTCGAGGAATACAGGCGTGATGATGATGTATTTATATACCATTCGAATGACCAGATTTTTCTGCGTCGTTTGGTATAAATAACTCATTTTACGATTTTTGTCGCTTAGTACGTATTGCCTTTCAAGCGTCGATATAAATAAAATTTAAGGGAAATTAAAGTCTGTTGGTAATCTCTCAAACGGCTGGACCGATTCTGCCGAGTATTTCACAGCTTTCATTATGAGAAGTAACTTAGTCTTCTTTAATTTCTGGAAAATAATTAGGGTTCCTATAAGCCGCGCATACGAAGTCGCGGGCTCAGCTACTCCGAAATAAATTTAATAAATATACTAATCTGGTATGCTCCGAAGGTTCAATTATGATTTTTTGTTACGATTACCAATAATCCTGCCACAATAAAGAAGGTAGTAACATTTCTACCTACACACTGGGTGGGATGCCAAAAAATCGAAACATAATCAACATTAAGTATTATCCTAATAAATTGATAATTTACTAATAATCCCAGTCGGAAACTCTCGTAAAAGGACCACACATGCTTAGTTAAATCTCTAATACTCCTGCCATGTTCCGAAGCAGCCATTATGTAGATATTAAATGTGATTAACAGGAATTAACGTTGAACTAACCGTCAGTAAGTGTTTCCTTATTAAATAGGACATTTCCTGTTCTACAACCGGTCCGTCATGACCGTAGACTTGGTGATACGTCGCTATGCTAGGATTGAAAATTGATCGACATGGTTTAACTTAGCTGCAGCGTGGTAGCCTCGTGGGCAAGAACGCCCGCCTTGAACGTAAGGGGTTGCAAGTTCAAATTCCGTGCCCGCACCTCTGAGATAATTTTCATAATATTTGAATGTCATGTAATGATTACCACTTAGTGAACGGCGAAGGAAAACATCGTGAGGAAACCTGCACGAGGCGTGTGAAGTTCACCAACCCGCACTGGTCCAACGTGGTCTAATACTTTACCTATTGACAAGGTACATGCTCATGCTTCAACGAAATATCATTGAACGCGCGAGCGAATTTTGACGCGAAGTCGCGTTATACCACAGAAATTGAGTCTTTATGTATATTGACACGGAGTTTGTTTCGGTATTGGCAAAAATGTGGGCGCGCTTGGCGACCCGGTGCGGTGTGCTCGAGACTTTAATGCAAAGTTCAACGGTACCCTAAAATATCAAGATCGCAGCGAACATTACCGGTATGAAGTAGTAAATTATTGGGTTACGGTACTTATGGACGTGCCGCTGTGTCGCCGTCAATCGCCGGCGCTCGCCACCATAAATGGACTCCATAATGATGGCCAATTTCCGAACCGAATGTTCTACAGCGTGACCTGTTTATTTTATTGCAAAAGTACCAAATCCATCGAGGAAAGATAAAAAAATTCAACTAAAAACTATCAAAAACTACCTTTAGCATGGAATTTGGTAGGTACCTAATAATGACGGTTAATATTGAATAATAGCTGATTTGTTATTTGTTTTTCAATTCTTTCACACTAACAACACAGATATAGATAGATAGACGTGCATCTGTTTTTAATAGATATATCTTTTAAAAACAGATGCACGTTTAGAATGGCAACAATTATTATTATAACGTTAATCGTAATTATAACGTTATCGAAAAATATAAAATATAAACTTTTTTTTATTTTATTTTATTGGGACAAAAAACAGTTACATGTTACTAAACTTACAGTACTATATCAATAATAAACTAAACACGTAACCCACAACAGTGTCGACGAGTAAAAGTCAGTATTATTAAGAGTATTAGTCAAAGAGAAACGTTATTCTCTGGAATAAACAATCCATTTTTCTCGCTGTGATAAATAAACTCCAAATTAAGTGAAGAGAGTAAAATATACTATGGCTACTTAAACAATTTTACCAACTAAAAATAAATAGTTATTCGTTGGTTCTAAAACTACTAAAACAGTAAGAATATACTAAAAGTGGTAACACTGTCGTACTTCCGAGCAGTTACTGCCACGATGGGTGCTATATGCCGTAACTTCATTATCGGAGAAAGTCTCGCTACCAATTCTCATGGAACTTTTACGATTATTTTATGTATTTTAGACCAATTCTACATCGCTTAAGATATCTATTCCACAAGCAAAAACTTTGGAATCACCGTTTATCTGCAATAAACTGAAAAATAAAAATGGTTATAGGTGGAAAATATTTAGATTGAACCGTTTTGTATGGTAAGTAAGTAACCTCTACATCTACGCTATTCATTATGGTCATTATCAATTAAATAAAATTAGGCTATATTCACACGGTAAGACCGGCTTTCCGATCACGCGTTAACAGGAACTGCCTGTTGTTTCCAACAGGTACCGAAGACCACTAATGTAATCGTAGCTATATTATGACTTGTCTAACAGCTTCAAGGCGACAATTATTAATATCTACACTGTTCATATTCTTGCTATCTTTTTTTTGTAGTCTTTCTATATCCCACTCCTGGGCAAAGCCCTCCCCTTTACTTCTCCATACATCTCGGTCCTGGGCTATTATTTGACTTGCCATAGATGTGTGAAGATTGCTATCAATGATGAAAAAAAAAACGCAATAATAAATTGAAGTCATAATCATACTACAACGATAGTGTTTGTAGACTTAAGGCCCAGTTCACGTGAACGTTTCCATACAAAATATTCTGCCACTACAAATACATTTCCTTAGAGAAAGAGGTAGAAATACTATTATTATTATTTTGACGATTCATAAGTGCCTGTATTGGTTTACATGAATAATTACTCTCACACACACACATTTACAAAAGTGTCGGTCGACACTTTTAGTCTTAATTTTTTCCGTGTAGCCCCCTTTCGCAACGCGCCATAAGGAACTACGTTCCAAAAAATATAGTTAATTCTGATTCTAAAATCCGGCTTCTCCTTACGAATAGAGTCTAAAAGACTACTATCTGAGATATAAAAAAATTTCTTACTCTATTACATTGGGACCAAAATAGTGTGGGTTGTTAGGCAGAGGTGCACTGCAGTTCGCAGTGCACCTCTGCCTAACAATACGGGGATGATGTATTAGAAAAATACTCAACAAATCCACGAGTAGATTTTTAAAGACCAATTTTATATTTTGAAACTGCATTCTAAATACAAAACGACTTCTGAAGTAGCGTTGACCTCTCGCCGCCAACTATCAGATATTAAAGTTTGAATGGAACGAGTTTCTTTACTTTTATTGGCAATTTGCGATTACACGCATAATCCCGGCGGCCATCATCATTAAGACGGATTCAGCAACGGCTTAATGAAAGGAAGTTTCGTAATTGTATACATACGTGTTTAGTACAGGCGCCTGTAGCGTATGGTGAGTGCAACCTCACTAACTATATCGAGGGGTGAAAAGCAATTTGCACTAAAGCATGTGCTGAGCCACTACCTTTTCGGCACAGCTCACACTGAGCTCTTTTCCTTTATTTTTTTTTGTATCTATTTTTAAGTTTTGTATTCTCTGTGTTCTTTGTGTCTGTGCTGAATAAATGTTTTCTTTCTTTCTTTCTTATTTGCCTTTAGCGACATTTTGTTAACTTCTCAGGAGAGTATACCTACTCATTCGACCCAGAAAAATCGCTGCTTCCAAATACGATTATAAGTAAATATCGCCCAAAAGTGTCGCTTAAGTCAAATAGCCTTTCACCCCTCGATATGATATTTCTGACGAGCTGAGCCCGTGACTTCGTACGCGCGAAATTAAGGAACCCTTATTATTTTTCCAACATTAAAGTGACCTTAGTTACTTACTGTAACATCATCTATAAACCAGTGAAAGTCCCTTCAAAATAGGCTCAGCCGTTTGGGAGTTTACCTACAATAAACAGACAAAAACTTAAAAAAATGCGTTTTAGTTATTGGTAGCATATAATCTTTCATATGCATTTAGAAAAAGGTATTATTTTGATATTACAAACACACATTTCAATTTTATTTATTTGTGTAGATAGATTTGATAACTGTAAATTATAATTTTACCTCTTAATTTATAAAAAGTTATGATTTTTTTGAAGTGGTATTATTGTCGAACACTTTTGCACTGAAAATGCCACTGGACATGACTACCTACAGTGGCATTTTTCAGTGCAAAAGTGTAGTGTGTAATTAATATAATTTTTATTTAATAATAATAATAAGTATACGTGTGTATACCTATTTAACTTCAAGTAAATGATGATAAATTGTTGAACATTACTTATATTCTTATAAGGCAGTGTGTAATCAATATAATTGATTCTCTTCAGGAGTACAACTGTTGTTAATGTGTTCGACTTGTTTCTTTGATCATTCGTGTCATAGACGCTGTAACTAGTTGTCCGTCTTGCAGTCTATATTTGGTATCATTGCAGTATAATTATGTAACTTTTAGTTGTGTTTTACTACAATTAAAAGATCTGTGACTTCGTTCGCGACTTAATTACCCATTAGAAACTAACTACATATGTATAGAAATGTTCACAGATTTATAAAATCTTACCAAATGTTTGTTCATAAGTCTTATTTTCTTGTCCCCAAGAAGTTAATAGGATTTTGATGTGAAACATCTAATAGCGCGCTTGGCGAGTGAGAGCAACTTCGAGAGAAAACTTCGAGCAGCTCCGTAGCTCCTCGGTTCTTTCCGCCCACCGGCTGATTCCGCTCACTAGCCGCTACGACGCTTCTCTCTCTCTCTACTCTAAATAACATAATGTTTCACATCTGCCAGACGTCCCGCGACGGCTACTTTTTTTATATTATTTTATGGATTTCATGTTAACTACGTTACAATTTACGGTCTTAATGGGCCTCAGATCTCGACGACCGTAGTGACTATCACTTTCTTTTACTTACCATGTGAGTAAAATGTGATTATTATCGTTGATTAAACGTACACACCAAACAATACCATTTCTATAAAACTACATAACAGCATGAGTTGCACCTGATATCAATTTAATCCATGCTATACTCCACCCGCATTCATAGTCGATAGGTCATGTACGACAAATAGTAGGGGTCTAACTTGGTGTTCACTGTTTAAGGTGCGAGCATGCAAAGTGGTTTTATCCCGAATTGGCGGTGCTCCACATGGCCGCATTTGGCTTGTGTCCGGTGGCGACATCTGGCGATCTGCCCACGGCTACCGTGAACACGGAACACTGTGTTGACATGACATGCGGTTTATTAAAGGGACCACCACCTCTTAAAGTTTTGTTGTATCAATAGTAACTTTATTTTTTTGGCAGATTTTGCAGTGAGTTAACTGGCAAAAACTTAAACTTTAAACTTATATACATTGCTACAAGTCGAGAGGGGGTAAGGGGGCTTAACTCACTTACCGTACCTTTTGTTGTAAACATTGGTATACACATTGTATAAATCACAACTATTAACAAAATATTTACATTTCAAAGTAGAATCAAAGGAAGATTCAAATAATAAGATATAAATATAAAATATGTAAAAACTTGGCCCATGCGAAAGCATACCCAAGAAGGCAATTGTTTAATTAATGATGAAGGTAATTGTTTTTTTGGCTGTAAATTTGTACTCTTTTAGGGCTTTCTTTTAGGTGATAATACAAGTATTATCACCTCCTAGGGCTTTAGGCTGGCCCACCTTTAGGGCTGTTATGAGGTGATAATACAAGTATTATCATATATAATACTTGTATTATCACCTCATAACAGCCCTAAAAGAGCATAAGAGCATAAGATGCAAGCATATTTTCAACGATTATTGACACTAAAAATAGTGAACAAAAATATTTTTAACAAAAACAAAAAACCGATTTCAAAAGCACAAATAGGCACAATTGGTACTATACATCCATCTACTACCTATTAGATTTGACTGGCACCGCTTTCAAATAGATGAGTGGGTAGCGCTTATAATAATTATATTAATTTATTTTTCGCTTTTGAGTGCCTATTTGTGGTTTTGAAGTCGGTTTTTGTTTTTTGTTATTTATGAAGAAAGATTGTTATTTTGCATATTTTCATAGTGAGCATTTAACGCGATACCATCTTATTATAAAATGTATGTTAGCTCAGCTGTTATTGATTTCCCAAATATTGGTACATAACATATTTGTTTTATCAAATATCATCATTCGCAACTTGTTTGTTTTGTCCTACGTCATCTCTATTTGTTATTGAACCAAGGTATACTTTATACCTGCTATATTTAAGGGGACTCTCACTGGCAGATAGCTGATGTAAGGAGTAATTAAAAGCTTGTTTTATAATATTTTAGAAAAAATATTAGTGTTCCTAAATTCTATGCAAAAGTCGTCGCGAGTAAAACTAGTATTAAATATATCGAGTTGTTTCTCGATAACACAACTACAGTTAGTGGCAGCATGTAAAACAATGGATCCGAGACGTGGTCGCTCACAATGGGACTCATAGGACGGCTCAGAGTCACTCAACGTGCAATGGAGCGAGCTATGCTGGGAGTTTCACTGCGCGATAGAATCAGAAATGAGGACATCCGCAGAAGAACCAAGGTAACAGACATAGCTCGAAGGGTTGCACGTTTGAAGTGGCAATGTGTCCGGCCCATTGCCACTTCAAACATGCAACCCTTGGAGCTGATGATGAGCCGGAGAACGGATGGCCGTAGGGGCATCAAAGTCCTAGAGTGGCGACCACGAACAGGGAAGCGGAATGTGGGACGACCCCCGACCAGGTAGACGGACGACCTCATCAGGGTCGCCAGGAGTCGGTGGGCGCATAAAGCCCAAGACAGTAATTTGTGGCGATCTATGGGGGAGGCCTATGTCCAGCAATGGACGTCCCTGGCTGATAGATATGTAAAACAATGCGAGTCCGACTCGCACTTTGCCTCTTTTTTAAAGCCATACTGATTATCTGCTATCTGTAAATAGGTGTGCCCCAGTGCGCATTGCCCACGCATGTAGTTACGTGACATTTTTGTACAATAAACGCACATCTGCGCCCGAACACAACGGAGTTGCGTAAGCGCAACACTTCGGTGGCAAACCGATGATTGCATCATCAACAACCTGTGTCATAGTTAATTGAACTCTTGATACGTGTTAGGTAAACATATGTTTTGCTCGCACGTTCATTTAAGTGATGACTAGGTACTTCTTGTATGTGGAAATAATATATTTTACACGAAATAATATTAATTATTACGAAATAATTAAGCATGCCTATGAAACCCATTTTATAGACTACATAAGTAATAAACTAACTATAACTATTTTATTTTTTATACCTATACTGTTGTAGTTTATTAAGAAAAGAACATCCACATGAAGCCCTGGGCAAACTGAGGCGTCAAGACGCGCGCGTTTAAATTGTTGCCAATACTTGACGCCTCCCCGTTTGGACACCTCAGTGTGCAGGACTTAATTTGTAGAAATTTCAATGGTCATCTACAAATCGATTTTTATTAAAAAATATTGTGCAATGTTTATATAAATGGAACATAATTAAAACTTTCCAAAATTAATTCTATTCACATTTTTTTAAAGAATTAACTCTCAAATAGATCTAAATACCAATATCTCTATATACTATTTACAAGCATATTAATCAGTACAAAAGTGATTGTATCTAACATCGGTTAAAATAAATATAAATTTGGCCATAAATCTGTAATACAATTGTATTAGATTTGTATTCACCAATGTAAAAATTATAAAAACACATTACGCAAATACTACATAGAACACGCTTTTATAACTAAGCATTAATTTCGACTCTTTAACACGTAGCCTCCATAGCTCAGGGGCAGAGCACTGGTCTTGTAAACCAGGGGTCGAGAGTTCAAATCTCTCTGGGGGCATAACTTCCATTTTTTATTTTAGTACAAAATTTATAGCCTCATTATTAAATCTCATTATCACATAATTATGTTAATAATGGCGTTATCATTAACCAAATCAATTCAAATTAATATAGGTAAGATAATATGGATGAGTATTTTAAATGGATTCTTTGCTACTACGACATTTCTAAATGTAGAGTCATTTGTTAATTTTATCGGACGTGTGATTACGTAATTTGTTGCTAGCCTGTTTCATTCGGCTGCCTTCGAAAAAGTTATCAAAATGTATCATTAACCCGCAAGGTTTATTTGATTTCTATTGCAAAATGAGAGCAATACAAGTTACATGTAAATGAAATTAAATTGGGTATTATCCGCCACCTTTTTACCTTCATCAAACATAATGTATTTTTATAGAATTAGTTTTAATGATTACTGAACAACTGATAAAGAACATGTCCATCAGTAGAGAGAATTACAAGCAATGTTGGGAACAATTAAACAGTCGTTACTTGTGTCTAACAGTTCCTTAATACCTATCAACACTTACAAATAAATTAAATATAAATACTTATCAACTAATTCCATCGCAAATAAATGTCGCCAGGCAACACGTACTTATCGTATGATCCCAAAGTAATCAAAGCTTGTACTGTATATCTTACAATGGACTAGGGGCGACACCAGTCACACCCAGACCATTGCAAAAGGCATTTCCAGGAATCGAACCTGCAACCACTCGATATAGTGAACCGAACGGTACACTCTAACCAGTACATCAAATCATTGGCAATTCCGTTTTATTTTTAACCGACTTCAAAAAGGAGGAGGTTCTCAATTCGACCCGTATGTTTTTTTAATGTATGTTACCGCATATCTCCAGCGTCTGTTAACCAATTTCATAAATTCATCAGGGTATTTGCCGAGTCTTACGTAGATTGGCACCTTCTCCAAATTTAATGCACCTAGGTTTTTGAAGTCGGCTTTTGTTTCGGTGTTAAAAATATTTTTTTGTTTCGTAAAGACAAGTCGTTAAAAAGAGGTTCCAAACCGAGTGAGCCCCATTTTGTTAGACGTGATAGCCTTATCAACATTATCTGTGCTCTGAGCAACGCTACGATTCGGCGCCATTCGGGTGACCTCCCCTAGAGCGCCTCCTCGGCCTTCACCATCACAGTGAGACGCTTTCCGTCCTATCTCCGGGGACTTTCCCCAGGGTACGATAGCCATAAAGGCTCTGTATGTAACCCCGATAGTTGAACTGGTTGGAACCCTCACTTAATTATACAATTTTTTGTATATAACTAAAAGTCTATAAAAACTTTAATACCGCGTGTCAAGTATTTTGGCTCGCAATTTTTAAAATTTTCACTATAACATGTCTTATAATATTGAAATCTATTTTATATAAGTATATCCAGTTACTTAAGCATAGATTTGCTTAATTAATGACAAATTTGACGGAATAAACAGCAAAAGTAACTGAAAACAAACCGATAGTCGAGACAGTAACGCCATCTAGTTGAGATGTAGGGAACAACAACGTGGTACTTATTTATTACGCATCTGTGACTTGGAGGTCGTTGCTGTGTCTACCTATGTTGGTTGTGGTTTGTGTCGTTTCTATTTTATTTTAGGCTTATTTTTGTTCTTGCGCTGTCACTGTACGTCCACAAAACATAAATATCTGACCAAAACCTTGTTTGGTTTATGTTATGAGAATTCTCAATGCAAAAAAATTACCATATATTTCTCCGGCGAAAGAATCTTTATAGTCAAGCATTGACCGTAAAATCCAACTTTGCTGTAAAGGTACATACTACTGTGTTTTGTAGTTTGTTTGTTACATCCGTGATTCGTAATGAGGGATTTTAGACGGGACAACAAAAAACGGACCATATGATATTGTATTAAAGCTTATATTGGCGTGAGTGTCGTGAGATGCGCAGACGCAGGTGTGCGGCCGCCTGGTCGTCGCCGGGGCTACTGCTCTCGGATATGGTATTCATTTATTAATTTGCTTGCGTTGACCGACGCGCTAATACATTTAGTTCAAATGGACCATTGTGTAGTGAATAATATTTTTGAAACTCATAAAAAATGTTTTGAAGTCCCAAATTTCGACTTATTATATCAACTACGGAGAAATAGAATGGGTAATTAACATGTAACTACAGTTAATGACTTTCATAAATCAGCCATAAATGTTTAAGTTCACCAACCCGCAATGGGTCAGCATGATGGGCTATGACCCAAAGCTCCTTCGCATTGACAGGGAACGTGCCCGGTATAATCACTAGGTTCGCTCTTATGTTGGCACCGTAAATAATTTGACGAAATTTGAGTGCACCCCTGCCTACCGCTTTGGGAATACAGGCGTGGTGATGATTTACTTTTACAATAAAATAATATTTGCAATTCTGCACTTGACAGGCAGAGCAAGAGCGAAGACACTCATGTGTTAAGGATAGAAACAAATAACGAGAATGGCATTATATGCTCAGTGTTTTGTATCAGGCGTTACCGCTGCTTAGAAATTCGTAACGGAAAATCGTAATAAACAAGTCTTCCAAACTGAGACTCTTATTACGATTTTCCGTAGACCTAGGGCACCCATTATCGCAATATTATCAATAACTTGTAAGTATCAATTTATACAATCAGTATATTTTATTTATTAATAGGAGAAATATCAAAGTTCCTCTACTACTACTACTGCAGCCCTTTTAACGTCACACTGCTGGGCACGGGTCTCCCCTCAATGCGAGAGGGATTTGGGCCATAGTCCACCACGCTGGCCCAGTGCTGGTTGGTGAACTTTCTATAGACGTGCAGGTTTCCTCACGATGTTTTCCTTTACCGTTTTTTAGCAAGTGACGATCTCGGATGAAAATGAGATTCGCACATGAAAACCCAGAGGTGCGAGCTGGGGTTTGAACCTGCGCACTTTGATTGCAAAGCGTGCGTTTGACCACTCGGCTACCACTGCACATACCTCTACCTATTTACCTAATTATTGATATACAGCCACCTCATTCAATAAAGGTACCTGTAATTAAGTTACTAGTATTATTAAATTTTCAAATTACAAAACAATTCTCCCCTCATAGGGAAAATTACAAAATTCTGGAATTCCTAATAACCATCAGACATCAGATAAGTATTTACCATTAATTTGCAAAACAACACGAATAAACAATTCGATAAAGCGGTCCTTTTTGTCTTGTCCAAGTAAATAGTTCGATAAAAGGACTAGACCAAATAAATCATGGCGGAATTAATGCAGGCTAGCGGCATTCCTGAGGCGGCCGGCCACTCGCCGCCGCTGTCCGCCGCCCGCCCCGCGCACGCCGCCCGGACGCGTTGCCCATAACTACACTTAGTCAATGGGACTTAATATATAATAATAATACACCATCACACCTATATTCCTTAAGGGGTAGGCAGGGGTGCTTTGCCATAGCATACTTGCTGTTGCGGAAATTTTTAGCCTTTATTGCGAGGAGAATTCGGGCATTAAGACCGAAACACGTCTTTCAATAAACGTGCAGATTACCTTACATTATTTACCTTTACCGTTCAGCAAGTGTTGATCATTATTGAAAATGACTTACGCATTTGAAATCTGAAAATTCCTGAGTAGCTTCCGAGGCGGGAGTTCTACGAACTAGGAAACTCCTGCTTAGCTTACTGAATATTTTTTCTATGTAAATAGTAACATTTTAATGCAGTTATCATCATGGATACGTCTTTAAAAATCTTATACAGACCGGCCTACATACAATAAATTCCATATAATTAAGAAAATAATTATTCTCACTAAATCCCTAACTTCTGGTCGTATTAACCACCAAACACGGAACTTGGAGCCTCTAGCGACGGATTCCGGCGGTTATTTTTTGCACAGACCAGTCACAGCGGAAAAACCCAGTTGGCATCGCCAAAACCAACTGTCTTATCTAAGCGTTGGAATCCGAGATTGTGCCAATCAAAACAGTATATGCAGACATGAATGTTATTGACAGGTCAAACAAACATGTGTTGCAGCTTTTATTTTGTTTTTTTTATGATAGAGTGGTGGTAGAGCCCTTATCAATCTTTTGGTGGATCACTGTATCGGGCAAGTTAGTGTGTAGTCCTAGTACTAGAGTGTGGACAACGTCAGCAGCAACTCTACGGTCTTACAAATATCTCTAAATAAGGGATACAGATACATATTTCATCTTATTACAGCTCTTCATCTCTTATAAATACATTTTAATTATTTGGCACTTGCTGCATGATTAACGGCTCTACATTTGGCCTTTATCTGTATTCCCTCATTAAGAAATAAAAGTACAATACTGTACTGAATCTAAATGATATTGTAAAGTGAGTTTGAATTTCTATAAAACTTTAACTTAACATATAACACACGAGTCCAGTGGCTCTACCTAGAGTTTATTTAAAGGATCACTGTACATAGCCTTCAGTACGTAAAGTATTTTAGGACAGTGTCAAACTCACGGTAGTGCAAAGTAAGTATGACACCTCTTGAATCTTGACAATTTATACGTGACTTAATATTTCCTGATCACACCTATAAGGAATGTCTCCTGCATACCCAGCGCACGCAAGACGAGGCTTAGAGTCTGGTACAAGACGGCAGTTCATTATGAATGTGGTCACGGCGAGGCGAGGCGAGGTGTCCATAATTATGGTGCACAGCCTCACAGGTGTGATTGCATGGCGCGCGGTAATCGGCGGCGCTCGTTAAAATGTTTTCTTTTCACTAAATGCATTAGGATGACTATTGACTTTTAAAAACGCTGATCACTTATAAGTAAGAGCGAAAGACTGCTCTTGCTGTCTACTGAACGGTCAATAGACAGCTCTCGCAACGGCATTTTACAAGCTTTATATTAACTTGCAATGTATGTCCGGGTGGAATCTTGCAACTGAATTTTAAATCAGTTATCTTTAACCGATTGAGCTGAAATTTGGTATACACGCTTATTCTGGATGAAAATGCATGCTTAGCTAAGTGACGTCATTCTAATTCCAATGGCAAGATGATATAGTTAATTTTCTGCACTAGCACAGTATGGGTATCAAATGATAGGGTTTGCTGAGGAGAACACGAAAACTAAATGCAATGAAATAAAAGATTGTTTTTAAAAAGTTTTTTTTACAGTACATTTCTTTAAATTATATATTCTAAGATAAGTTGTACTAAATTCTTTATGAAGTAAGTACATATCTTTCAAGATATTTGTTACAGCAGCTTTTCAAAGGTTCCATTTTACATTTACTTATCTGAAATAACTACTTAATGTAACTTCTTGCAATTATGTCTGATTGTGCACACACGGGCGTCAAAAGCCACGCTATAGACTTATAGAAAAAGTTCATTCTTCAACGATATTACACTGACAGCGCAAGCGAAATTTGACGCGTGGGGGCTCGTCTTTTTAACCGACTTCAAAAAGGAGAAGTTCTCAATTCAATTGTTTTTTTTTTACTACAGAAATTCAACCTTTATGTATATTGACATACAGTTCGTTATGGTATTGTAACCTTTTGATGCCTCAATGTGTGCAGAGCTTAATGCGTTTAAGTTCTAAAAATTCGTTCTTAAAGTCCGTTCTAAAAGTTATACGTTATTTCAAAGCAAGGTTGATCACGTGTAAACCCAAAGACGACAAATTGCTTCAGTGTCGCAGGTGAGAACCGACACCCCGGGAGCCACACCTCGTATAACATTTTAATTTATTTAACGCGCACTCTTGAATTATTGTCCCGACGCCATTGACCAATCGGGTGACACTAAATCTGTGCTTTAGTGTGCGTAAATCCAGTGGATATTGCGCGGATAGCATTTGAAATGTTCGTATTTATCCTTGTTATGCAAGTCGAGCTCTGTGTACATCGGCGCGTCCAACACTGCACGAAAACGAACTTTAATAACTCATAAAGAAGATGATTTTTCAACGAATTGTCAACGACGACGCTAGTGAACTTAGACGCGTGGCTTTTGTCACAGACATTAAACCTTTATGCTTATATATAAGCAACATAGTTACTATTAGCATAAAGTGCATTTTCCAAAAAGTGTTTTTTCTCGTCCCTGTATGTTCAGGGCGTAAATAGTTGTTGCGCGTTCCTTTCGCGAAATCTACTACGAGTTCCAAATGTAATTCACGATCGATAGTCGCTAGCGTCTACGTAAAGTATTTGTGTGGCAAATTGATGGCTCTGTACTGTTTTCCATAAAAGCAATAACTTTAAAAAGAAAAATATTAAACATTGAAATCCCATTCTACAAGAGAAAAAAATCTTATCAGAATATACATACAGCTCGGTCAGAATTATATCTCTATTATTTAAATCCCAACTATTTACCAAATATTTACAAAAAAAAAGTAATTAGAGAAAAATATAAAACATGTAAAAAAATGGTCCAAACGGAAGCGTACCCATTAATTTAACCATTTCTAAAATGTATGAACTGTAGGTGAAACGAGAAATTATGTTGTATGCTGCGCCGGCGGCGCACGCCTCGCCCTTTGACACCACCATTCTAAGAAACAAACTCCTTATGTAGACTACACACATAAGAACATTCCTAACACTATCTCCTATCTGAAATGTACCGCTATAAGTACATATTTGTCTTCCTCACTTCCTGTTTCTATCACTTTAAAACTAAACGATGTCAATTCTTGGAATAATCTTATGCCATGACATGTATCTACTTACATCGATATGTTTAATAGATGCATATCTTTGGTACAATTTACACGACAAAGCCGGCTGCTCGATAACTACGAGTTTAAATGAAACGGACCATAAGCAGCCTAGTTGCTTGAACGCCCATCTCGAACTCAAGGGGAGCATAAAAACAACTTCTTTAATCTTGACCAGTGTAGACATTCGACATTGAATCCTTCAAAAATGAAGTCATAGTAACTCCACAACGATTTTCTTAGGGGACATGAGGCCATGTTAGGTTACATGACTTACATAAACAGACAGCTAGCGAGAAGGCCTTCAAATAAAATATTGTGCAACTGCACAACTGTTTCCGTTCAACCCTGTGCCACTGCACATCCTTTGCCATTAAACCCCGTGTTTATCGGGTAACCAACTTTATCGTGTGAATAGAACGTTAGTCACTAGCATTTTGTTTAAACGCCATTCGAATGCTACTTTGATTTTCTTCCCGGTATGGAAATGAATAGCGGATTTAACGGTTCTATGTTCTATTTGAATATTACAACAAGCGGAGCACCGAATTTTAAAACATTGTTATCTGGTTTGCAGATGTATTTAATTATTTCTTAAATTAATTGTTCCGGCCTTTGTCGTGTTTATATATTTCTTCTACATAATGGTCGTATACAATTTGTATGAATACACACGTCCATAAGCCTTAAACTTACAGAATATATTAGCAAGCGTATAAGAATGTCCTTGGACGTTCAAATTGGCATCATTTCAATCCGTGAATAAGGAACAAGTTAATCATGATATTTTTTTTTCGGCAAGATGGAAAATTGGTTTGAAAATTCGAAAAGAAATTGGTTCGAAATTGGTCAAATTAATGCCTCAGACGTCCATCGATCTTATATGTCTTGACATAGATAATTTAAGGAACGTAGACGTCAAAGTCACACACAAAATTGGATGTGTGAAACTATCCAATGTTAAAAAAGCCCCTTTTTTTCGTACTTCAAATGTAACGCATTTGAGGAAAATAAGTTAAAAGGTAAGTATCCCACTCAGTAATTGTTACCGGGAATAGTAACGAGTAACAGTCTTTCTTGATTACCCCTAGCAATATCTTTTAAGCTATTTCCACACGCACAATTCTTATCGTATCTCAATTAGAAGCATTGAAAGCGGAATTGCGAACGAAACCAGTGCGCCGTGAAAATCGCTGACACCATGATGATAAGCATGCAAATGATTCTATAATCGCAGCCGCTTAACTATTAGCCAACAGTTAGAGAGTAACTTTACTGAGTGGTAAATAGTTCAATGAAATAAAATATTTGCGACAGCTCAACTTTGCTAGAAAGATATTGCGGAACTTACACTCACCATGTTGCGTAACCTCGACCAATCGATACATTAAAGTTGTACAACATAGACTGCTAGCTGCAACAGTATTGCGCATCATAAACTACATGCTAAAATAGTTTTGTGCAACCTTGACTACTACCTATGTTAATGTTGCGCAAACTACCTTCTATGCTGTGATGTCGCGCAGCCGTAGCCATTCTGTGGTACAGCATATATAACATGCCTGGATATATTGCTATCATCTATGCCCTTTTAGCCCTTTTTTCTTGAAAAATATGAATTCATACTCCGTGCACGTTTCGTCAGTCAACATAACAAACAATAAATTAAACATGCGTTCATATTTGTGGGACGTCTCATCTGCATGAAATATCAAATGACGAGATGAGCGATAAGAATATTTATGTGCTGTGCGTTGGGCAGCTCTATATGGATCGCGGGGAACATTAGCGGCTAATTAGATGCAGCGGTCGGCGCATGCGCAGCGTTGACTCGACGCCAGGATACGGCGGCTTGTCGCGTTAGCTTTTCTGACGCCGAGTTTTTAATTACGTAGTTTCATTACCTGTTCATATCCGGAATGTATGTAAATCGTTGAGTAGTATTTCCTTTATGTACACAAATGCACATACTGCTAGAGGCTCGAGGAGATTATAATAATATTCTTCTAATAAAATTTAGTAAATTCACAATTTTTATATTGGTTGTGGGTTGTGGCTTAATAAGGCTTTGTGTTATCTTGTGTCATTTCTTGCGAAGAATGCATAAACAACTTAAATACAAGCTGTACGGAGGTTTCATACAGACCTCCATTTACAGCGTTATGGAGATAGATTTTCCGTGATAAATGGCAATGTGAACACAAGTACATTCTGGTACAGGTGCGTAGTATAATCACGGCGAGGAATGCGGGGGCAGGTGACAGGACGAACATGTTCCGTGAAGCCGTGCCGGGCCCGCAGCGCCGCTCAAATCACGTCTATTAACCGCAGGACCAGGACTATGACCGACCATACGCATAGCAACCTTGTAGATTAGATTCTTGTAGAGGCATGTGGTAATGGAAAATATTATAATCCTTTTAGAGCAAGAAAGTCAATGGTTACCATTGAGTTTCCTATTCATTCTTTTCCATAGGGAATACATTCCGAACTATCCGAACGACATAGAACAATCATACTACTGTTGCAATATTATTAGTACCACATAAGTTACTTTATTTTGAATTTAGATACCTTGGAAACTTTAACTTGCATTGACTCGCCTGAAAGATTATAACTGATAATCTAGTTCAGGCACATGGCAAATGAGCCGTTTTATGACATTAATTTGATATCATCTTATAGTTTTATTTCTGTTTTATCCATAAGACTGTAAATATATTTGCACTAAATATCATCATCATCGTCAATAACTATTATTATCTTATATTGTTTTTATTTTGTTTGTCGATTAATAAGCAACGAATATCTAAACTTTAAGTAAATGAATAAATAACATAAATACCTTTATAGCAGTTAACGTGAATAAAAAAAACCAGATTATGATATAAGTAGTGCCTAGTGTGCCGAATGGGCTACGCTCAAAGTAGACAAGCGATTTTCCTAAACCATGGAGTTCTTAACAGTATTATTTCGCCAGTTCTCAAAGTTAGTGCGTCTGTGCCGAGTATAATGGCGTAATTCTAGACGCGTACGTATAAGGCACTGTGAGTAACAAGATTAAAAAGCACTGCGACGGCCGCCACCTGGCGTTAGAATCACGTTAGTTGCTACAGGCATCGTGTAACTAATCATATTAGTTATGTACCTCGTATTGTATTCCCCGAAAGGTAGACAGGAGTGCACTGCATGCACCCACACTTCGCCGATGTATTTTGGTCACAATGTAATAGAAGGCAAACCTTTCGCCATTATACCAGAGACATTTCATTCCACATTTCACCATTCGGCAATCATTATTGATCATGAAATCCGAAAATTCCAGAGGTGCGTGCCCAGGTTTTGAAACTGCACCCCTTGAGTTTGAAGCAGGCGTTCAACCAACTAACGTACCACTGCTTACTCAGCTATACTAACAGTATTAATATTACTACCCTTATACCTGCAATACCTAGAACTGGAAACTACTCTGGTTAAGATGCATAACATCGAAATCACATCAGATAATAAATAACGGGAGACAAAAATATCGTAGATGCGGCATCCGTTATCTCCATGTACATAGATAAGAAAGCTCTTTGATGCACCTGCCGTCGAATAATTACGGAATGGGCTCTCTAACACGATTCTAATAGGAAACGCGGCGGAGCGGCCGCCGGCCACCTGCTGCACTCGACCAATCGAATCATATCACCATCTTATAACTAACCTAATATCACTACGAAAGTGATTTTGGAAGCCGCTTCCCATTTTATTATAGAACATAATCATCACCATCAGATTTTAAGTTTTATAACACATTATTCTCAAAAGTATTTAAAACCTTATTAACTAAATGCATGTTCTAACACATTTTTAAGTAAAACATGGCGCGATTACATCTAAACGCACCTGCCCAGTATACAAATGAAAGTAATGAGGGGATTGATTAAAAAACTTGTAATTACGTTACGGATTGTTAAGAAAACTATTTATAAAAAGCCGTGATGGAATAGGTTTTCTAACACGACTCCAATAAGAAACTCGTTGCAATGGCCTCGCAAGACACCTGCCCGTTTTCTAATCTAGATTCGGGTGTCATGTTTTATTTAAATAACCGCTTGTAATGGGATCAGGAGTTAATGCAAACATGTGTTTATCTGTAAAGTTGATTCTTGCCTAAAGTTTCTAGTTGAAAGACACATAAAGGTTCAAATGTAGAAATGGCGAATAAAAGAAAGAAGAACTTACAAATGTAATAATTATTTATAAAAATTTTAGATGCGCGACAGAAACCCCACTGGGGGATCGATTTACATTGACTTTGTTCGAAAAAGTATAATAAAGTAATTGACCACTTTATACAGACTTTTTTCAAAAAAAGATTAAATGATCATGGTAAAAGTTTAAAACAGTTCGTTTTAGTATTGACTTAAAATCGGTCTCGGGAATTTTGACGCGCATGTGGACGCTAGATTTAATTACGACAGGACATCAGAGGATTACAATTTCTACTAAAATATAAATGGCAAGATTATGTAAAGCACACTTGTCTGTCTCAGTTCATTCAACCTATATGTCGAACCATTAGATGTAACGACACCGGAAGTACTTGCAATGTTATTACCATGCAAAAACTGTTGTTAAATCTGTAGGCGAGGCTTAGGTGGCCATAAAGCAGGCAGGTGTGCTCATTACACGTAGAAAATCTGCAGTGAACACCACCTGTCGCAGGAAAATGTCAATTTTCTCGAACGGTGCGCGCGCGCCGCCTCCCACTCGCGTCCGTCGTGTCTCGCCGGATAACTTGTAATTAATTTTTCACTATAAAATTAAGAATTGGTATGTATTTACAATATTCTAATAATGCATTTTAGTTACAAAATCAACATAGTAAAAAATTGTTACATAAATATTTTAAAAAAAATTACTGCCTACAAATCATGTCAGATGACATTTATCGATACAAAAGTGTTATGTGAATACTATCTTTATAGTATTTGACATAGACAGAATACGCACTAATCCCAGGTGGACCCATTCTTCATCTTATTCCATTAAATTTCATCATTTCATTTATTTTGTAAAAAAAGGAAGAAGAATTGGATAGTCCCCTATGTAGCGTTGTCAATTTTGCAAGAAGATGCGGGATGTAGAGCTGCCCACGCATGGAAGTAGTATTGTTAACCCACAGTGATATGTGTCTATCACAAGACGGTGTTCGCAGGTGTTTCCTGTGAGTGGCCAATAAACTTTAAATTGAAGTATTTCGTGAGCATTACATGTTTATTTTATTTTTAACCTTTTTAACGGTGATAGTATACAGGTGATGTTTTTTTTTGTTGAGTTCAAAATGGATAATAAATTATTCAAATTCGAATATATTCTTGTTTCGACAAATATTACGAGGTACCTTAACGTGATGCCTAAATAGTAATACCCTGTAACTGGGCAACTGCTTCATATTTAAGCATTGCAATTTACGCGTTTAGTTGTGCAATGATAAATATCATCTTAAAATTAACGTCTAAATTCGCAGATTTTAAATTTAAAACAATGCTATCAATTTGTATCAATGTCTTTTTAAATCTTATGAAATTGATGTTTAAATTATTCATACTTAAAGGTAATAATTCTCAATCGAATTAAGTAGTTGTTTTCATCGAAGCGCGGTCATCATTTAGTTGTTTTAGTCAGTCGTCAGTATAGAACTGTGTGTTCGAGGTGGTTGCAGCTGTTAGATTCGACTGGTCTTGTTTAATAATTGGTATAAACAGGTACGCTTATTTATAAGAGTCTCTTTATTAAACCTAGTATCGCGATATAACGCATGCCACCAATATTGTTCCCATACATGAACGAACTGTATTAAAAAGGTAAGGAAATATGCCCAGACCAATAAGTTCAAGCCTTTAAAATCAGATATGCGCTAGTGCCCATCTCTAGTATCGAAGTTTTGAGGCAATCCAAATTCCTTCAACACGGCAACCTCGCTACCTGAATTTGAAACCACAACATTTTGAATCGCAAGATCGTACTTACTGAGTCATCACAACACGGCCATCTCATTCTTGTGATGACAAGGGTAGTTCCTTTAAACCGACTTCAAAACAAGCAGGAAGTTCTGATTTGGACCCGTATGTTTTTTTCATGTATGTTACCGCATATCTTAGACGTTTTTAATTTTTATAATATAAGTGAACAGCCTGTGCAACTGCACCAGGCCACCTGTGCACACGGCGCGGTTCCCACAGCGCCTGAGCGTCAATATTGACTTAGATTAAATCAATTCCGTGGATACGCTATCTCACGATACGCACCGTGGACCACGCTTGAGAGGAGAACTCCAAATCGTTCTAGCCTTTCCAGTTTAGATCAACTATGCCCTTGCCCTGAGCCCCAAGTCGCCTAACACGACCGTTGTGTTGCTAGGACTACATTTTTAAGGGATGAAAACAAGCTGCCATTTTTGGTAGAATAAGACTAGTCTATTGGCTTCAAGGTGGCAATGTCTAAAGTCTACACTAGTCATATTTTAACTACCATTGATAAAATATGTTGTTTTAATTCACAACTCCACAACGATAGTCTTAGGAAACTTGGGGCACTGTATTTTTGTATCCATTACGACATCATTATCCACTGCTTGGTATTAACGTGACACACTCGCGTGAGTCTCTACTGGGCTCTACTCTATTTACACGGTAAAGCCGACTGCCTGATCATTAATGGTTGAGCGAGAATGGGCATGAGTTCGCATGAGCTGAACTCCCGTTAACCGACAGCTCTAGTGACAAGGAGTGTGCCGGTACAATGGCAACAGCCTCGCCGCTTATCGCATTAGAACCTATAGTTCTAATGCGATAAGCGGTGACGTCTATACATCGGCGCACCTCTGTCTACCCCTGGGTATTATAAACGTGATGATAACGATACAAAAAATATGACAATAATGAGTCTTCATTTCCACAGCAAATCGCACATGCAATATAATATATAAGTGATGTAAGTATGCGTCCTTGAAAATAAAACAAAGATTATAACAACAAAAATATTATAAATTATACATGCTTTATGTAGATCTAATACAAATTACCCTATTACAAATTAGCCCTCATTACCCGTAGTCTACTTATAAGCGACTTATTTTAAAAATAGACTTTAAATACAGATACAAAACATTAACTATACTGTGTAAATAAACAAGTAAAGTGTTATATCTTTGTTAAATGGCAATAAATAAAATTAATGGGTTTGTCAATGTTTGTTGACGTCTTACTGCGGGTACTCTCGCTAAACTCGAGAACGATGCACGAGGCACGACCACAAACATTTGCACAGATCTACTGATCACCGCAAATAGAAACAGGAAAAATACCGCCAACATTTATGGCTGCGGTGATACGACGAAAACAAACATTCGATGTTGATCCAAACTATTAGCTACATCCTTTTATATGAACCTGTTATTAAGGAGTTTTTTCAACGTCGTTCCGTTCAATTATGACTTCTAAGAAAGGCGCCGCGTCCTTGCCAATCTTTAATTACTTGAAAAAACGCTCCAATTACACGTGTTTTGGAGTAGGGATGGTATGGGTATGAATTTTCGGATCTGGATACGGATATCGGAATAATAATTATATCGGTTTCGGATATGAAATTATTATGTATTATCCGCAGTTACGAATTATATAAAAGAAAAGAAATTACGAATTATATTATAATTTTTTGAAGAATTATATAAGCATACATATAGCAAGATAAATGATTTGACTTTATTTCAAGATTGACATTTGGATTTACAATAAGACATTTTAAAATATTATTTTAGCTACTTTAACTGTTATCTACTTCAAAATACAAAAGCAATACATAAATCTCATAACATCCGAAGTTATTCGAAACATATATATCGGTTTCGGTTACGTATACATTTTTATTTCGGATATCCGATAGTTGCGATAACATCCCTGCTTTGCATTCCTCGCCTACAGCGTTAAAACTACACAAATTGGCACCATTTACCAAAAATGTCAGACGGCATAAAGCCTCCCGCAAACTGGAGCGTCAAAAGCCGTACGTCAAAATAATTGCCAATACCAAAACGAACTGTATTGACTCATAGAAAGAGTTCATTCTTCAACAAAGTTACATTGACAGCGCGAGCGAAGTTTGACATTGAAATTCAATCTTTATGTATGTTGACACAGAGTTCGTTTTGTTATTGATAAAAGTTTTGACGCGTGGCTTTTAACGTGTCAGTGTGCCTCTCTGTAGGTCGTAAAAGATTTGGGTGCCGCCTACATAACAAGCGGTGAGGTTTTAATAGTCGCGAACAGCTGCCAACATAGATCACACGTTACGAAGAGGGACGTAGGTAGGTAATCTCGGATGGGACTGTTGTGAAAATCAACGACGCAAAATTATAGTTCCGAAGACGTTTGTTGAGAATCGGCGAGTATCAAAGGCATGCCGACGTCTTTGTATTTGTTTGTTCTTTTCAAAAGATCCGTCTATTAATTAAAATGTGTTTATAAATATTAAAATTACATTAACTTTGATTATATTATGTTTTTGTATCAATTGTGATTTGTTTATAGTTAAGGCCAGGGTACTTTGGGGCGTCAAATGTTACGCGTAAAAATGTTTGCAAATACCAAAATGAACACTAATTTCTGTCAAGTCCGTAGCACCTGCAACCGACTAAAGTGTATGAAAAGATGTATAAATGTCAGAATCGTAGCATGTGGCAAATTGAAGTTTCTGTCTACCCCCGTGGGATACAGGCGTGAGTATATGTATGTGTGAATTTCTTTGGTAAAAGCCACGCCCCACGCGTCTAAATTCGCTCGTGCTGTCAATGCTATTTCATTGAAAAGTATCTTTTTCCAACCCGCACTGGGGCAGCAGCGTCGTGGCTCAAAAATCTCCCTCGTATTGAGGGAGAATGTGCCCGGTATAATGGCAATAGGCTCGCCCCCTATTACATTGGGACCAAAAATACATCGGCGAAGTGTGAGCGCACTGCAGTGCACCTCTGCCTACCCCTTCGGGGAATATAAGCGTGATTATCTATTGTATTATAAGTATCTTTTTCCATGAAAACTCATGGACGGGCCTTGACGGGACAGGCTTCATGTTGATAGTTGTAGTCGGCTATAGAGTTATTTCCGTGAATGACTTGCTATTTTATTTGCTGGGTTAAATAATGAGCAACACGTACCTACCAAACCTGTATGCCGGCATCACAAAGATATTGCATACGCCATAACTAACTAATTAGTATCTATAATCAAGGCTGATATTATCAACCAGAGGAATTAAATATTTTGAGGTGATTATTCAAAATAATTACTAAGCATGATAACTTAATAGCTTCCGAAGATTTATGAAAAGATAATTAGGTCCTTAGTATCACTTTCTGATAAGTAGGTAATTTAAGCGTGTCTTCTCTATTCTTTTAATTTAATTATACCATACGTGTGAAGCTCGCCTGTTGTTTGTAACACTTGAAGACGCCTTAAAGTAGCTTAAATATGAAGCAGTTGGCATCCGCCGCAATTATGTTGTCACTTTTAGGCGTCTCCTAGTGTAAGTGAAAGCGGGTATTAAGTAAACTATTAACTATTTAACCTGGGGTGCTACTCTTGAAAACGATAATCGATATATCGTGACATTTGTCGTGTCGAATCCTACTCTAAGTTCCATCGTTTTTAATGTCGTATCGATGACTGAACGAACGATACATAATCCGATATATCGAGCTTAACCCTACTCTTAGGTTTAAATGTCGGACACGAATATTCGAATTTGACAACGACCAACATGTGATTTTTGCGATAATCTCAACGACACCTGTTAGGACGTCGTCGGCATTATCGTGTAGTGAATTTCGTATCCTATCAATATAAAATATTATTCAAATTCGTCTAAATATTATAAAAGTAAGTGATATACGGAATAAAACAGTTTATTTATTTAAAAACGACACACCAACAGTATAAGTACCTATTAACAATTGGGTAAGTAAAATATTAAATAAAAACTGTTGCACGATGTGATTATTTATAATTTTTATATCAAGTGTAGCCATGAGCTCTCCTGCTAATTTCTGTTAACGTTTTCAGAAGTTTACAATGTCAAGACTTTTACTATCTTTGGAAGCATTATGATCGTAGATAGAGAAGACTGTAGTTAAAGCGAAACGGCGCTATACAAAAAACAGCGAGCGTGAAAGAGCTAGCGAGTCTTATGTATCTTAGATTCTCAATCTATTTTTGTTACAGAGAGGCCCCACATATTAAAAAATGAGGCCATAGAGAATATTCAGGTTTTCAACAAACTTTGCATTTATTATTCGTATCATTCACTCCGAACATAGTCTATGGATACGATAAACGACAAGGAATTCGAACATTTGTTAGAGTAGGGTAAGGTCGATATATTCGAAGTAATGTCGTGTCGTTTCGAATGTATCGTTGTCGATTTCAAGAGTAGCACCCCTGAGTCGATACGTTGGCTCCATCCCATCTCTCGGGAACCACTCAGAAAGCGGGCTCGGCGGCGGAGGCGGCTGAGACTCTGAAACGGCGGAAGTACGGGGTTATCGGCTCCGAATATATTTTCATTCCTTTTGGAGTCGAAACCCTAGCATCCAAAATTTAATGAACATATTAGGCAAAAAATTGATCAACACAACCGGCGACCCAAGAGCAGGCCATTTTCTCGCTCAACGAGTGGCTCTAGCCATTCAGCGAGGGAATGAAGCCAGCGTCTTGGGTACGCTTCCGCATGGGCCAAATTTTTTACATATTTTTTAAATATATATTTTCTTATTAGTTTTAACTTATTTTATTTTGCATTGAAAATATTTTGTAAATAGTGGTTCAATAAATGATTTAACTCAAAAGTAAACTAATAAGTAGATTATTAAATAGACTTAGTAAACCACCCAACTTTTGGCACCGTAAGCGCCTACTCGGGGAAAAACAGTGACCATACATTTTGCTAAAAGGTTTATCAGAATGGAATGAGAATCAGAAGGGAAATCCACTCAATCAATCAATATTTCCGTTTTTTTGAGAAAATAAAAATACTAGAAATATGCCCAATAAAATGGGTAATGAAATACAATAAATGGGCGCCAATAACTGAAGGGGATACCAGCAATAGGTAGTGTTACCCTACTAAGAAAAATAATGATGTGACAAATGACAAATAGTCAATACAACAACTGAATAATAGTCAAGTATATTTTTCATTAACCGGAAGACAATGTATGTATTTAATAAAATTCTTACCTTAAGTGCCAGGTCAAACTAATACAACACTCAATATTATAATTACCCTTCAACTAACAATGCAGCATATTACATCATGTTTACGCCAACTGGTATGGCACAAAAAGTACAAATAGCTGTCAGCCCTCGGCAACTGTGCGATTATGTCACGAGTGGCAATTCTGTCATGTATAACGCCATTTAAAAAAGTTTGTACATTCAAAATAGAAATTTATACCTCTATCGTGCGTTTGATATTCGCTTGCGAGATCATTCCACTAAATAACAATGAAAAATATATCTTATTTATATTGAAGTAAGAGCCATTTGTAAAGAATGGGGATGTATTATGTACAGATGTCACTCGCGAACAAGGCCCATTGTTAACAAATATTGGTACAATTGTGCACAAAGCGTTACTTTATTACTGGCGAAGGCAAGTGGCAACAGACGACCGGCCAAATGTCAGCCATTTATTAATTTCATTGCAAAGGTCGCGATGAACGGCTCAAAGATAATGCTATGTTAACGCATAGAGAAAAAGGAGAAGCCGTATCGATTCCGCCCTGTGGCAAATTTTTTAACGTATATCTGACATCCACGATTGTTGTTGCCAGATCAAGTAAGTCAAACAATTTATACATGCTGAGTATTTATTAAAGTTTTACAGGAAAAATGATATTAAAATGCTATAAAACGTATGTACACACTGTCGATACTCGCGCGTCAAGATTTTTGCCATACCAAAACAAACTGTATTGACTCATAGAAAAATTTCATTCTTTAACTAAATGAAACTGATAGCCGGGCGAATTTTAACGTGTGGCTTTGCTTCTTCTTCTTCTTGCGGGCTTTTTGCACAAATACCCTGGTTTGTGTCCACAAATCGACGTCCATTGCGCCTATTTTGTGTGACGGAGGGTGAGCTCCCAGTTCATCCCCGTTCTGCCATGAAGTTCCCCAGCTTCTTGACGTCGCCAAAGACTTCCCGGTGAGCCCAGGTAGCGTGCCCGGTAGGTGGCTTTTACCACAGAAATATAATCTTTATGCGTATTGACACAGAGTTAGTTTTTGTATTGGCAAATATTCTGACGCGCCGCTTTTGACGCCCCAGTGTACGCGGGGCTTGGATAACTAGCCGAGCCCACGATTTAGGAACCCTAATTATTTTCTCAAAATTAAAGTAAGACTCTATTCTAGGACTTACGGTATTCAATAAGTCACTTTTAAAAATATCACAATAACTATTATAGTGAGCTATTTACAAATATTTATCACAAGAGGTCAAGAGGCAATCAGACAATTTTTATATTTATTTGTACTTACCAATGTTTTATTAAAATTATTTAATACTATTTTTTGTTAATATTTCTCATTCTTCATATCTATTCTCTTATCTATACGCTCCATTATAAAACATTCGGATATGGCGCGACAATTTTATTTAACCAAGACAGTTTAAAGTGATCTCATATTAATAATTTAAATTCTTACTACATAGTAACACACTTGTGTAAGATATAAAGTACCATCACACTTGGTCGATAGGACTGACCTCCTCCCACAGCGATAATTCGAGGGTATCGGGATGCGCACATTGGAGCAAAAGCCACGACCTCGGTATCTAAATTTTCCACCACCAAGAAATAGTCTGACACCGCAACATCTCGCAATGCCATGTGACTACCATCCGAGAACTCTTGAATCTGGACTCTAGGCCTAGAGTCTAGGTCGATGTCTTACTTTTTTTGTACTTACATATAAATGTCGATCTGTTTCGATTAGTAGCGTATGCTAATGTTACATATAACTATGTAATAACTATACTAATAATAACTATATACAAATAATCATGTTACAACTCGAGGGGTGAACGGATATCACGACGGTGATTTAAGCGAATATTTTTTAACTCTACAGGAGATAATATTTATTTGACGCCGAAAAATTAGCTGATTCCAAATATGTATACAAGTCAATATCGCCCAAAAGTGTCGCTTAAGTGAAATACCCTTCACCCATCCAAGTAATATTAATATCTACGAGTGAAATAATTGAATCATTTGGTGTACGAATGAATTATTACACAACACTTACTATTTACAACTTATTTATAGTTAATAGACTTATAGGTATACATCATCACGCCTGTATTCCCCGAAGGGGTAGGCAGAGGTGCACTGCAGTGCGCCCACACTTCGCCGATGTATTTTGGTCCCAATGTAATAGGGGGCGAGCCTATTGCCATTATACCGGGCACACAGGTTTCCTCACGATGTTTTCCGTCACCGTTTCTTAGCAAGTGATAATCTCAGATGAAAATGAGATTCGCACATGGAACCCAGAGGTGCGAGCCGGGGATAGAACCTGCGCACTTTGATTGCAAAGCGTGCGTTCGACCACTCGGCTACCACTGCTACTATAGGTAATAGTCCTCAGGTCACTAAATTCACATTAAATCTTGTGGCACTGGTGTGTACTTGAGTCCTGTGTCGTTAAGTGTGGTGACCACCCACGCGTCCTCCGGCACTTGGCCCGAGCGCAGCAGCTTCACCGCAGCCGCGACGTTGGCGCCGCTCGTGTACCCCACGTACAAGCCCTCCTTCTCACCGATCAGCTTCATGTACTCCGTCGCCTCCTCGTCTGTCACACTCACCGTCCCATCCATGTAATCGAACTTAAACAAATTCGGTACGCACCCGTAACCAGACCCCTGCAGCAAGTGAAGCGGCTTCGTGATCGGTTTTCCTTTGATAGCCTCCGCGCCCGCCGGCTCCACAACAAACGTCTTCACCGCCGGATTCTTTTCCTTCAAGTACCTAGAAGTACCCGTAAAAGTACCGGCCGTACCCACTGTCGCTACGAAAGCGTCTACGTGGTGTCCGGTCTGCCGCCAGATCTCAGGTCCGGTCGTCTCGTAGTGGGCATCACTGTTCCCATCGTTGTTGAACTGGTTCACGTAGTAAGCGCCTTGCTCCTCGACCAGCTTCAAGCCAACTTCCTCGACAGCTTGCACATCAGCCAATGTCACGTTCCCGTATGTACCTTCAACTTGCGGCACTCTGACGCACTTGGCACCGAGGGCCTCCATGTGTATCGCTCTCTGCGCGCTGTTACCCTTCGACATAGTCAGGGTAAGTGGGTGGCCCAGCACGGCGCACACCACAGCGAGGCCGCATCCCTGATTCCCCGAAGTCACCTCTACAACCGACGCTCCAGGTTTCAATTCTCCAGATTTGCGTGCTTTGTTGATCATACTAAGTGATGATCGACATTTGATCGAGGCGCCGGGGTTCATGAACTCGCATTTCACTAAGATGCGCCCGGGACCGGGATAGAGGCGGTCCAATGCGAGGATAGGCGTATTGCCGATCAGGTCGAGAGCCGATGACAGTATTTCATTGTCCACTGTGTTCTTCGTCGGTGCCATGGTGGTGAACTCCGCGGGCTCTCAGTGTCCAGTTATTAGTATCAGCGCAGATAGCTCGGGCGAATTACTGATGTATGGCGGTGTAGTGTCGCTCTTTAAATCATCGCGAGGTTCGTGTTCCGTGTGCAGATGACGCGTGCGCCTGCGCCGGCTGACTGCCGCGCGCGGAGCGCAAACATCACCATGCGCATATTAATTGAACACCTATTTATGATGATAATTAATTAATCAATATTGTGGTGTAATGTAGTCCAGCATGTAGTTACTTATTTCATTTATAATTCATCAAAAGAATAAGGTTATTCAGTGTGTTCCATATAAAAGGAGAGGATCTTTTCAAACAAACTGTTTGGTAAAATATTTTAAAACCTATATTCCTCGGAAATACGCGTATAATGTACCTACACATTTTATAAATAGATTGCTAGTTCAGTTTTCCCTTCGAGTCATTTCCAGTAACACCACAAAGTTTTCCTTGAGTTGAAGTAGGTTAGTAAACAGGTTGGCGTCATTTTAAAGCATAGTGCAGTGAAGCGATGGGCACTAATGTCTACACATCATTGTTTAAATTATATTACTTAAAGCGTCAATAGTGTTTTGGTTAGACGGGCCGCCCCGGGGTTCAAGAGGTTTCGACTTTATTCCCCAAACCGGAGAATTAGCCTTAACTCACTATTGTTGGATATATATATTTTTAAAAAAATGATCAGTAGGTATTCAAAAAAAGAATCTTGCAAGTTCCTGATATGAATACATATTGTAAAAATTAAAATAAAAATCTAGGTGGACTAATAGCAAAAAAAACCATAATAATTTATTTCATTTGGAGTAAATGCCAATCTAGACTGACTCCAGACTCTGGTTTACGTCAGCTGTGTGAACGCTCCCATAGCTGCACACCCGTTACCGTTAAACATGTAATGATCTGGCAGCCGGCTTTACCGTATGAATAGAACCTCACGCGTTTGGATATAGTATTTGATCGAGGTCGCAGCACTGAACTTGCGGCAACAAAACATATCGTATCATTTACGCCTATAAATGACCAGTTATCTTAATTGGGCTGATAATATTACATCATATTTGAGATACCAAACGCCGCGCTGTGATGTCATTAGGTGGATACCTACTTAATTAAAGAAGATATAGGCTCGTCAAATCAAGAGGTTATACATGGTGTTTTAGAAGTCCGAAATAATACTTTGACGTTTGCATCAGTATCGGTCATACAACTGAATGGTATAAAAATTTGAACGAAATTCGACCATGTTTTTTCAACTTGTTCTTCGTCGTCAATTTCTACAATTTGTCATATCTCGAGTCCTATGTAAAACTTGCCTGTTCTAGTTTGAGAATATGCGTAACCGCCCCTCATAAGTTTAGTTTACACTGCTGAATAGATTTATGGATGTACCCAAAGGCCTGAACACGACACCTGTGGCAAATATTCAAAGACCTATGAATCAAGGACTATGATAGTTAGATATAATCTGTCTTCACTAAGCATCCACATTTGAGCTGCCGTATACAGGGTGTTTCAGAAGTCCGAAATAATACTTTGACATTTACATCAGTATCGGGTATACAACTGAATGGTATAAAAATTAGATCGAAATTCGACCATGTTTTTCCAACTTTTTCTTCGTCGTCAATTTCTATAACTCGTAATATCTCGAGTCCTATGTAAAATTTGCATGTTCTGTTTTATAAATATTGCTAGTCACTCCTCATAAGTGTATTTTATACTGCTGATTAGGGTTATGGATGTGCCCAAAGGCCAGAACACGATACCTGTTACAAATATTCAAAGGTCTATAACTCAAACACTATGATAGTTAGGTATAAACTGTCTTCACTAAGCATCCACATATGAGCTAAAGTATATGCACCCCAAGTATTATTTCGGACTTCTGATACACCCTGTATATATCTAAAAAAATAATTTTTGATTTGAAAAAAATTTCTGACTTCTGATACATCCTGTGTGGAAATAATTTGTTGAAGAAATCTACCAGTTAATGTGGTACAATATGAAAGTATATACGGTACATATTTGTCTGACTACCAGCATGTGTCTGTCTGTCTGTTTGTTCCGGGTAATCTCCACAACAGCAGAACAGATTTTAACATGATTTTCACTGGCAGATAGCTGAGGTTATAAGGAGCCACTTTGGCTTTGAAATTGTATTTTATTTTCGAAAAAGAATTAGATATTATGTAGGTACACGCAAACAGAGTCGCGGGCACTGCAAGTAACATATACTCGTAAAATTCTATAGAATGTATACAAGAATACCTAATTTTTTTTTCTTATTGACTGCAATAGCGCTCATGTGGTATCATTTTTAACTTGTAATCCTGCAAAGAAAAACAGGATATATTTTTTTTTAAATCTCGTAGCAACGTAAAGCATACCCGATATTGCAAGTAGGTAAGTCTTGTGCTGTTCCGAAAATGTCGGATTCCCACGGGCGCAGGTGTGGCGGCGGCGCGGGCGCATACAATGCGCGCCCGCTCTCGCATTCCAACTACTCGCGGGCACCTCCCGACCACGAATCGTGACTTGAAGTCCACGCCGCACTTTATCATTTAGACACAAAATTAGGCTAGTTTCTTCGACTCTACAAAATGGAGAGCTGATAAATTGCTACAAAAATCGAATTTCTAGTTCGTTCCATAGTTTTCTTATTTCAATGTCAAAATGCACTCTATAGCAGATAAATAAATAATTATAACTTTTTTCTGAAATACAAAACTTAATTTGGGCTCAACTTCATTTTGACCAGTCAAAGTCAAATCATTTATTATGTATAGGCCTATGGGGGTACTTACAAATTGTCAAGTATGCATTTATATTTCTTATATACTACTACCGGATCGAAACGCGACCTTAACTGAGAAGATCCGGTAAGAAACTCAGTGGGTTGACCTTTTTTTTTAATTATTATAAATGACGATGGCACAAGCATGTTAATTTAAGAACTGAGAAGCGCTTGACTGTCTAGCCTTGAGACTCGGCTGTAGAGAAAAACTATTTACGTATATTAAAGTTTCAGACTGTAAACAGCTGTCTAGAGTCATAAAAAGTCTTTGTTTGTTTATCTATTATCACTAGTGGTTAGACTCGATACTGAGTGGTGTTTTTGTGTCATTTCTTATGATGATGTTGCGCACGGTGGTGTTACTATAATACGCAATAGATAGTCAGGTAATCTTAATAGGACATGAGCAGATTACATATCTCTGCTCAATTACAGTAGGTATTATCAGCTGAAATCTAACTCAAAGGTGTAATGACAATAATGACGTATTTTTGCACTCGTTCTAGTCATATTAACTATAGCCAAAGGAATATGAAGTCGAAGTCAAATAATTTATTTTGTACTAGCTGTGCCCGCGACTTCGCCCGCGTGGACTTTAAGGAGATTGCACGGAAATATGGGTATTATTATGTTTTTACCCGCGGAACCCTAATGCTTTTTCTAAAATTAAAGTAGCCTAAGTTACGCCTTGGAACGTCAGCTATCTGTCCGTGAAAGTCCCATTGAAATCGGTTCAGCCGTTTAGAAGTTTACCCCAAACAAACAGACAGACAGACAGAAAAAAAATTTTAAAATTGCGTTTTCGTTATAGGTATCGTATATACTTTCATACGCATTTGGTAAAAAAGTGTTATTTTGATATTACAAACAGACAGACTCCAATTTTATTTATTTGTATAGATAGGACTACGGCGGCACTTACAGTTGTTAAGTACACTTTTTTCTTATATGCTACTACCGGCTTGAAGTACGAGTTCGATACTTTTTTTTTAAACGCCAAATCTTAGGTACTGATTATGCAAATGCAGATATAGCTCCAGTGTGTTGTATTTAGAGCTGCTTTTAATGATACAAAAATACGTTAGTAAAGTAACACACGCTACACTTTAACATGACAATTTGTTATGATTTTGATTTTGTACTTGAGCTGTATAGTCTCAAGCTGATTAATCATCCATATTACGACAATGGCATTAGTACGTTCATCCACTTACTTTATCTCCTGCAGGAATGTACAATCTTTAAGAATTGAACGCCACGGGTTCGCACTGGCATTAAAATCGTCATTAAAGTCAAAGCCAATGTCATTCGAGGTCATTCATTACTCTACTTACAATTTTAATCGACGCTAATTGATAATAATAGTTAGAAACTAGGACACTGTTGCAGATGCCCCAGTAGGGATCTGTTTTTTTTTATATTTTTAAATGTATTTTCTTATATATATATTTAAAAATGCGTTCAATAATATAAATGGAAAATAAACCGATGATAGTTGGAAATAAATCATTATTTTTGTCTTATTTTTTTGTTTTTATTTACTACTTACTACTTACATTTATTATTACTAACATGAAATTTACAACCTACTTGAAATACTTAGTTTTGTATTAATAACGTATAGGAAATTTATCTAAGTTACTTACATATACTGTGAACTAAGCAAATACTGACCGCTGAACTAAGCAAATACTGACTAAGTAGCGCGGCCGCGCTACTCTGCCGTCATACAGTTTTACAACTAGTACGGAGGGTAGATGTTTCAATAATTTGTCACCAGGCCAACTGCACAGTAACTCAAAACTACCTACATGGTACTAATACTTACTTATGTTTGAAATGTTATTTTGATACAATGTACTTAAAACCTTGTAAATTAGGCTAAGTTTTTGTGAAGAATAAATAAATAAAAAAAAAAAAAAAAAATTTAATTTTTACATATTTACCTGAGTCATATAAATCATTCCACTAATACTAAATAAAATGCTCGTTTTAAAATATGGTTTTTGTGTGTGGGTGACACAAAGGAGATTTGAAATTGGGTAAAAGACAACAATAAGTAAAATGACGAAAAAACTAAGAGGCTAGTTGGTCTCGCTCTGTGGGAATCAAATCACAACTCACGCGCACCGCGGTGAAAGGATACCGAGACGCTTGCACGCATACAGCGTGCTCCTTACTAAAGAACAACTCCTTAGTCAAGATCAAAGGGACAGTTGAATAATAATAAAAGGTACAAGGGCCTTATTATCGCCACCAAATAAAGTATTGTTATTTTAATAGTAACTGTTAATTAGTAACAGATTATGTACGAAGTTAACTGTCGAAAACTGTAAGTAATGATAACAACATTACTGGATTCATCCGCCATCTGTCATCATCCATTTTTATTTATAATGTGTATTTATTGAATTTGTCCTTGCTATTAATTACTTGGTATTGGCGTAATACCCGCGCTAGTCGCAGGTGAAGCCATTCCTCATCTTATTCCATTAAATGTCATCATTTCACTAATTTCGTAAAAAAAACAACAAACATTGCTGCAAGGCTGATAATTAAATTTGTCAAAAAACGTTAAAAAAAACATTCACATTGATGCCATGGCCATCTAGTCTTATACATTTTGACATTGACAATCTGACGTACACAGACGTCAAAGACACGCACAGAATTGGACGTCTAGAACTATGAAATATTTGGAAAAGCAAAAGATTCTTTAGTCAATGGGAAAAGCTCCCTCTTGAGACAATTACTTCGAGTGTTTAGCGAGCAAAACGCCTAACATTATAAATTGAGCAGCATAATACATTATAGTAATATATTTAATGAGCTACATAAATTTAATCAGTGTAATGTTGATACTTAGATGGTCTCACACTTGCAATGTTTATAGAATCGGTCAAGCCGTTCTTGAGTTTTGGCGAGACTAACTAACAGCAATAAGAAGAACATAGATTACTTGAGTGAGACTAACAATATATCAACTAATCTTGAGTGAAGTCATACTTCATCTTATTGTTGGTAAAAGAAGTGAAAATACAAATCAAATTTTATTAAATAAATAAATTAAATCGTAGCTAATACAATTTACATAAATAAATATCGCCAGACAACCAAATACTTATCTATGATCCCAAACTAAGCAAAGCTTGTACTATGGATATATACAAATATGGAACACGCTGTATAAAATCCGTGGGCAGGTTCGGATGCACCTGAGTATTTCACACCGCGACTCGCTGGCGCCGACGGCCAGTCTGCTGTAGTCTGTGACCCGGCGGCATAGACGCACGAAACAAATAGATTTCTCTATCGCTTTGTGTGGCAAACGAAAACAAAAATGTACAAAATAATGTTTATAGACTAAATACAGATGATACACAGACACACAGTGGTCGGAACAACAAAGTAAGATAAGTTTCAACCGATTTTCAGTTGTTTAAATACAAAAAAAAATTTTTCGTTTGTAGCAGTAAGGCTTTTCGCACACTGCGGCGTCAACGCTCGTGCGTCAATCCATTTGGCATAGAAAAATGAACTGTATTGACACATAGACAAAGTTCATTCTACAATGAAAATGACACTGACAGCGCGAGTGAATTTTGACGCGCGGGGACATGGTTTTTACGACAAAAATTACACCTTATTCATACCAACATACAGTTCGTTTGGTATTGGCAAATATTTTAACGCGCAAGCGTTGACGCCCCGGGGCTTAACTGTTGCTCGTGTCTATCAGGGGTATTATCACCAACATCATTTTAATCATAACTGATAATTTTTCTTTCAAAAACTGAAAGAAAATGAAAGATGGTGGTAGAGGGTGATCCTAGATAATAAGACTACGTAAGTGCAGTTAAGTAACATAGCGTTTAGTCTAAAGCCATTGAATATCTACTTAAAAACCCCAAAGTGTAAGGCGATTCGAAATTGCAAATGCATTAATTTCGTTTACTAGACCGTTGTCATTCTATCATAGAATCGTGGCTATAATCTGCGCCAAGACAAGACTTATGTCACGGATCAACGCTTATGCACCGAGTCAAAAAATTACAAATCTCACATTTTGTCTTGTCACAATCCGCTTTGCACTAATGCGGCATACAATTCTTCACCACCGCCGGGTCTAAGTATTGTGAAGCGGTACCACCCACTCGCATCGAGCGGTGTCGTGGTCCATAATGGTATTAGCGCATTCCATAGGCTCACAGCGCGGCCCCCGTCCCACCGGCACTGCCGGCTTGCCCCCGCGACACTCACTAAACACGATAAGATAACTCACTGATAAACTCTCGACATTTGCTACCCAACTACCTCCTAAATGACAAACACATTAATAGGTAACCGTTGTTTGTAGGCAAGAAGCAGTCATTAGCAAACTTCAGAAGTTTTCACCAATACTTGGAGACGCCTTATTTGATGCCTGAATAATAAGCAGTTGCCTAGCGCTTACAGTCGTCGAAATCAATGACTCCTATTTTTACAGCTGGTTGGTACGATAGAATGTAACTTGACATGAAATCCAGGAAATAATTACAAATAGCAATTGGATTCATCCGCCATCTTTATCATCAATATTTATTTAACTATAATGTGTGTCATTTTCAACAATGATTACCACTTGCTGAACGGAGCAAGCACGTCTATAGAAAGGCGTGTGAAGTTCACTAACCCGCACTGGGCCAGCGTGGTGTAATATGGCCCAAATCGCCCCCTATTACATTGGGACCAAAATACATGGGCGAAGTGTGGGCGCACTGCAGTGCACCTCTGCCTACCCCTTCGGGGAATACAGGTGGGTATTCTTCGTCTTATTGCATTAAAATTTCACTCATTTAACTTTTTTTGGTTCAATGTACCTTATTGTTTTTCGTGCGTAATAGTTGAGAAAATATATGACTTATTTTTTCACGAAATAATACTAAGTTGAATGAATGAAAAGTGTCAAGAAGACTAAAATTATCTGTACACCAAACAATGTAAATAATACAACATTATATACATCATTATCACGCCTGTATTCCCCGAAGGGGTAGCCAGAGGTGCACTGCAGTGCGCCTACACTTCGCCGATGTAATACAACATTCAACTACATTAAGGCGTATTTTAGTCTAAGTTAAAATGAACATTAAGATAAACTCAATAGGTGCAATAATTGGGTAATATAGACATGGTTTCACAGAAATAATACCAATTTTGAATTCCGTTTTTGACTTACATATAACATCAATATCATAAAATTATTTAACTATGTATTGTGTATTATCAGTATTATCAGTAGGGATTAAAGTATATTTTACTTATAATATGCTACGTGACTACCTTTGATAACAGAAATCTGTAAATATTTAATTATAATTGATAATACTCATCGTCCAATTCCATCAGTGCATCAGTGAAATTGAATCATCATAATTGTGTTCTTGCAGACATGGCTACGGTTTCGATCTCTCAAGGGGTGCTTCAAGGCGGAATCACAAAAACAGAAAGTGGTTTTGAATATTTCGAATTTTTGGGGATACCTTACGCAAAACCACCATTGGGAGATTTAAGATTTAAGGTAAGGGTAGTTTTAATTCATAATTTTAAACTGAATTCTAATGCAGATCTTAATCCCAACCGTTACCTGTTTTAAGGTTGTTCTCACTTGTATTCTAGATGATTCTATGTACGGTCATAGGTCATAGGAACGGGCGTTCAATGGCCTAGAGTCCTATGGCATAAAATGCCCGTTTATATGGGATAATTTAGAACTAACCAAATGTGCTAGGTGCTACTACCTTGAAAATACACTTTGGCGCTCTGAACATACTGGGGCGAGGAACTTCACTGGTTTTTTTTTCAAAATATACACTGGTACAATATACATAAAGATTGAATTTCTGTGGCAAAAGCTATGCGACAACGTGATTAAATACGTTCGCGTCATTGATGTAACTTCACGTCACTTCTTTGGAAAATATAGTAATCCGTATTGACCATAGTATTGACACACCTGTTAAGTAGATACATGTATGTACAATGACAATTTTTTAACAACGATTATAACAGTATAACGTTATTTTCAGAGTCCCCAACCACCAGAATCATGGGAAAACGTAAGAGACGCAACTACAACAGACTCCGCCAATGTAGCAACTCAAGTGGATTTTTTATGCTCTGGTATGATCATAGGAAGTGAAGACTGCCTTTATCTTAACGTTTTCAGTCCTAAATTACCGGAACCTGGAGCCAAACTCCGACCGGTTATGGTCTACATCCACGCAGGAGGCTTTATCTTCGGCAATGGTACGTTAAAAACTGAAAATGGGCCGGATTACCTCATCGAAAACGATGTTGTAGTCGTAACAATAAATTATAGAGTCGGCGTATTGGGATTCCTATCGTTGGATATACCTGAAGCTGCTGGTAATATGGGCCTGAAAGACCAAGTTAAAGCACTTGAATGGATACAGAGTAATATAGATAAATTTGGCGGTGACAAAGATAATGTAACAGTGTTTGGGATAAGCGCCGGATCTGCTGCCGTTGAGTATCTCATACTATCTCCATTAGCAAAAGGCCTATTCCACAAAGCCATCCTACAATCCGGTTCCACGTTGAACGACTGGGCTTTGAACTACGAACCAAAAAAGATGGTTCTAGCGCTCCTAGAGAACTTAGACTACAAAGGATCTACTGATGATAATCAGGCTATTTATCAATTCTTACTTAAAATACCGGCACCAACGTTGTCAGGATTAGCTTTCCAAGTATCAGAGAACTACACAAATATGAGAGTTTTCTTCGGATTTGTTCCCGTTGTAGAAAAAGACTTTGGGGATGGTAAAGCGTTTTTAACGAGCACCCCATACGAAATACTAAAAGAAGGAAACTTTAATAAGGTACCAGTGATCAGAGGATTTTGCAATAAAGAGGGCTCTTTAGCAAGCATGATGAAACCAAATGCAGTAAAGGAGTTGATGGTTAAAAAAAATTTCATTGATTTTTGGCCGTACGAATTTGACTCAAATGATAAAGCAGATTATAACTCAAAACTTGAAGCAGCTTATTTAGATGGTAATTCATCTAATAGCGAGGAGTTTGCCGTTGATTTCTTCGCCGATTTAAACTTTGTGTCTGGTGTTTGGTTATCTGCTAAACTTCATGCCAATAGAGGAGTTCCAGTATATTTGTATAAATTTTCGTATGATGGCAAGCTAAACGCTTTTAAGGTTATATATGGTTTGATGAAGAAAGGGGCATTGCATGGTGATGATCAGGGTTATGTTTTTCGCCACTTTGCCCTCGGAACCTCCAATGAAGATGACGTATTAGTAAGAAAAAACTTGACTATAATGTGGACGAATTTCGCTAAAACTGGGTAAGCATTATAAACAAAACATACATTCAATAATTTTAAATTATGATCAATAGTAAATATTAGCATTAGACTACTGCAATTAACAACTGCTTCGATATTAAGCATCACGTTAAGGCATCTCTTAGTGTTGGTGAAAACGATCATTAGTTAATATTAATGATCAGCGGATTATGACTTGCAAATATTATTATGTTCATGAGTAAATACACAACTGATAACAGAGTGATTCCTGTAGTTGTAGCATGAGCGCCAAGACTATACTTATGTCACAATATATGTTGATTATATCTCTTTCTCTCGTATGAAATAAGACCTCTGTATGTAGCGACCGAGCCAATTCGTGACAGAAGTCTGCTTTTGACATGCGTGCCAACACCACTGATTTTTACGAACACCACGAACAATGATTTTTAAGAGAACTGTATAAAAATACCTACGTGTATGAGTGAGATAAGGTTACTAACTTACGGTAATTTATGTTTTTTAGCAATCCTACACCAACAACCTGCGCTAAAATACCTGTTGAGTGGCCGGCATTTACAGATCAATCATTGACTTATCTTAGCATCGACAAAGATCTGACAATTGAAGCCAACTATGAACCTACACGGATGGATCTTTTTGAAGGAATATATAACAAATATGGAAAATAACATTAAATTTGTCCTCAAAATTATACTTTTGTATTATACTATGTGTTGCTAATAATTTATGAAATCGTATTTTTATTGTTTACTATCATCAAGCTATGTACATGGCTGTTTCAAGTACCAAGTCATTGCAATCAATCATCTCTGCTAAGATGTCGACAACACTGGATTTCATAGCCTAGCTAGATAGAAGCTCTTCTAAGGGACAATTCGTACCTTTGTTCACTTGACTATGAATTTCAATGTTACTCAGGCAACGATCAATGTATTTAATTCAAAGATAAAATAATAGGTGTCGCTTTAATATTTATTTCAGATTACCTCAATCCACTGTTCACAGAGAAAGAATATTTCTTAATTGTAGAAAATGTTAATATGACTAATTGGCACCGTATTTATTTTTATAAAGTTCGAGATAAAGTTTAGTTCTCTCGGGATACACCTCCTGTTTTATTGTTGGCGTGCTATTTATCACAAAACAAGACATTTTAGTATCAGTAGCGGGCTCCCATTTCACTGGAGTCAACTTATCCGTTTTAGGGGTTGGGTTTCTGTAAAAACACAAATACAGGTTGTTGAGTCATTTAACTAATTTGTTAGACAAAACTGACTTGGGTCGTAATGATAAATAATGGTTATTACTAAGAAACCACGACAGTTCTTGAATTTTTTTTTACCATCTATCTCTCAATTCTCATATTATTTTCTTAATTGTTCAATGAAAGCGAATAACTTCATTTTAATTTACAAATTGTACTTACCCGAACTTTGCAAAGTTGGTCCACATTTCATTCATCGCATCTCGTATAAATACATCGGCGTCTGTAGGAGAATCTGTTAATTTATTACTCTTTACTATGTAGCCGCCATCGTCGCCATGACACGCACCTTCACGCTCAATATTATAACACTTTTTGATGTAATTTAAATTACCGTCGTAGGCAAACTCGTAGAAATATACAGGAGTATTGTGCTTGGCTATCAACGTGGCAGCTACAAAGCATCCGCCGAGAAAATCAACATCTGTGAAAAAATCTATTGCGTATGCGTCTGCGTCCTTTGACGTTTTCTCTCCTTCAAAGTATATCTCTTTTAGTCTGGCTTCTACTGTTGTCTCCTCAGCAGAATCTAATTCAAACGGGAAATGTTTCACGAAGGTTTTTTCTTCCACTAACTTGCTTAGAATGTTTGCACCGTGTGACAACATTAAAAGTCCTTCACGCGAGCAGATTCCTGTCATAAATGGTACTTTAGTGAACTGCCCTTCAGCCAATAATTCGTAAGTGGATTTGCTTAGGAATGGCTCCCAATCACCGGAACTTTCAATGGTTGGTACGAATCCAAAATTTATACCACCTTTGAAACTGTCATTTGCAAGAGCCAGCATAGACGCTGCTATTAGATCTTTAGTTGATAATCCTTTGAAGTATTTTAATAGGCTTTCGTCGTCTGTAATAGCTTTTCCCTGTAGGTCTGGTATCGTCAAAGATAATTTCTTTACGTCCTTATTTTGAGCCCAATGCAAAAGAGATGAGCCAGACTGAGCTATCGCTTTGTGGAATAAACCTTTTGCCATCGGAGACAAGAGAAGATACTCCACGGACGCACCACCAGCGCTGATACCAAAAATCGTAACATTTTGTGGATCACCTCCAAATTTAGCAACATTTTGTTGAATCCATTTGAGCGCCTGCACTTGATCCCGCAACCCCATATTTCCTGGAGCTTCCTTTCGATCTAAAGACAAGAAGCCTAGAATGCCAAGACGGTAATTGATGCTGACAAGGACCACGTCTCTTTCGACAAGGAATTCTGGTCCGTGCGCTGAGTCATCAGTGCCGTGTCCAAAGACAAAGCCGCCTCCATGGAAGAAGACCATGACTGGGAGCTGAGAGGTTGTTGGGGGCAGTTTTGGAGTGTAGACGTTCAGGTACAAGCAGTCTTCATCGCCGATGACAGATTGTGTTTCCTTGTCGAACTGAGCACAGATGTTGCAGCTTATGGTCGCGTCCCTGACTCCTTGCCATCGCTCAGGTGGTTGAGGCACCTTAAAACAAAAAGTTATGTATAGTTTTATGATGGGAGTACAGGTATCATATAAATGATTTATACTCTAGAATCTACTAATGATTCTATTATCACAGAAATAAGTGTATTGTAATAATGATCGAATCCAATTTAATATCAAGGTTTAGTAGAATTAGATAAAAATAAGAAAATGATAACAATTTTAATTATGTAGTGTTTTTGACGTAATTTCCTACTGCTACTATTTCAATACAAGCAAGTCAATAGAAGCTAGATTGCAGAAAAAAATGCTATTTTAGTATTTGTAACAAATTTCTAATAGCTGCTCTTTCCTTATAATATCAAAATTATTTTTCGCTGCTTAGCGTGACTATGTTACTATTATGGCTTCAGTGCGCCAATTGAACGCCTGCAGAGCCTCTAGTGACGTGTAAATGAACTACTATTCACATACTGTTCACATAAACATAACCTTTGAGTAAACTCATTGATTTATTAAGTAATGCGGCGAGAAATACTCACGCTACGCGTTAGTGAAGGTCTCCAGTTGCAATGTTAGACTCGCAACTGGTGCTTTAGTTCAGTAGATAGTATTTCAGATAGTATTCAGGTAAGAGAAAGGTACAGCAAAAATCATTATATAGGTATGCACTTACAGAAAATCTTAATTCGCCGATTGGTGGTTTCGCATACGGAATCCCCTTGAAACTATAAAATGGTTTGCCATTTATACTGGATGATACTTTCCCTTTCAGTTTACCCTGAACACTTTCCACAACAGTGCTCGTCATTATGAATCTGAATCTGATCGAAATAATAGCACAAACAATATTCACATAAATATGCACTATTTACACGACTCGGCAGTCAATAACATTATAACCTAAATGTTCTTGTATTGCTTGTTTTATCATTCAAGTCACTATCTCCTCCCAAGTTCACTGTATTTTGCAATCTCAATAGTTACAAGATAACTTGTTAGATGGCGCTCTTTCAATATTTGTGAAATCCCAATCGAAGAGAAAAACATCCAATCATGTAAGAAGACAGTAGTTTTATTAGTTGGTATTATTTAAATAATATTTTACTAAATAAGTACCATACAAATATTTACTAGAATAAGGAAGGACAGTACAGTACCCATGAATTAAGAGTTACCTGCTTTAAATGTATAAGAATAGACCATAGAGTTGAGTTATACCTATCTACTATACTTACGCACTCAACCTCATATCGAGGGTTGAACGGCTATTTGACTTAAGTGACATTAACTTTACAAGAGAGTACTCATTGGACGCAGAAAAAATCGCCGATTCCAAATATGTATTTGAGTCAATATCACCCAAAAGTGTCACTTAAGTCGAATAGCCTTTCACCCCGCGATATATAGAATTTTAAACGACAAGGATTGTTTTAGAAGGTGCTATTATGAATAGTTTGTAAATTATTCGTAATATCTATTAGTTTTGTAGAAGTAATCAAAATTTAATAAAAACCGCGTTTCTTCTGAAATTGTTCAAAATAAATCTCCATTCTCTCTGGGTAAACTTCATGCTTCAGTACACAAGGCTCATCTATGACAAAGCAAGCCATCTTTTCTTCGCTTATCGGATTCCATTTAATAGGAAACAACGTATCGTTTTCTGGAGTAGGGTTGCTGAAAAAAATATACCCAGTGTTATAACATCAACAACATACAAATTAAATATATAAACGATTACATCTAAGTATTTTACTTGAACTGACCCGTATTTAGCAAAGTTTGTCCACAGCTTAGTAAATTTTTCTCGGACCATTATGTCGTTTTCACTCAATTTTTCATTAAATATGTCACTCTTCAATAGATATCCTCCATCGTCGGCATGGCAGGCTCCCTTCCGATCAATCTTATAGAGCTTCTTAACATAATTCAAACCACCATCATAAGAAAACTCATAAAAGTAAACGGGAGCGCTGTGATTGGCTATCAGTCTAGCAGCTACGTAAATACCACTCAGAGCTGTAGCATCTGTAAAGAAATCTACAGCAAAATCATCTGGCTCTTCACCTGTCGGCGGCTTGTCTAAATATACAGCTTTAAGTCTTTCTTCAGTTTCAACTTTTTCTATAGCATTTAACTCAAATGGGAAGTGATCCACAAAACATTTTTCCTGTAATAAACTTTTTATTTTGTCTCCACCATGAGAGACTATAACAAGTCCCTCGCGGGTACAGAAACCCGACATGAATGGCACCTTGTTAAATTCTCCTCGAGATATCAACTCATACGGCGATTCACTTATAAAAGTTTCCCAGTTGCCTGATTCTTCTATCGTAGGAACAAACCCAAAATGTATACCTCCTCGGTGTTCATCACTTTGAACAGCCAGCATAGATGCAGATATAAGATCAGTTACAGGCAAATCTTTTAAATATTGCAACAAACTGTCATTTTCTGACAATACTTTTCCTTGCAACATCGGTATCTTGGAGGCTAACTTTTTAATATCCTTATTCTGAGCCCAATGTGACAGGGACGAACCAGATTGCGCTATTGCTTTATGAAATAACCCTCTAGCCATTGGTGATATAAGATGGTACTCCACAGACGCACCGCCGGCGCTGATACCAAATATCGTCACATTTTGTGGATCACCACCAAATTTGCATATGTTCCTTTGAACCCATTTGAGAGCTTGAACTTGATCTTTCAACCCCATATTTCCTGGAGCCTCTTCTCGATCTAGGGATAAGAAACCGAGGACGCCCAGTCGGTAATTGAAACCGACTACAACCACATCTTTTTCGATAAGATATTCTGGTCCATGAACTGTATCGTCAGTGCCATGTAAATACTGATATCCACCTCCATGAATATAAACCATTACAGGAAGTAAGCTTGAAGTGCATTGGAATACTTGTGGAGTATAAACGTTCAGATATAAACAGTCTTCATTGCCAACAATGCTTTTAGTTTCAATATCGAACTGAACACAGATGTTGCAGTTTTTTGTCGCATCCCTAAGACCTTCCCAGGACTGGGGAAGTTGGGGAGCCTACATTAACAAAAAGGTATGTTAGTAGCATAAATAACAAATTAGATAAGGATGATAAATGCAATGAATCAATGTATCTATCATTACGTCAGATAACTTATAAAAACTATCGTAAGTTAGATTACCTATGGTTATTATGGATTATCATCGGTAAAAGGCATTAAAAACATTGACGGTAAAACAGAATCGTGGCAATAACTAGATTATATTAGTTGTAGTTCATTTCAACTATTAAAGCAAGAACAATTCCGAAAAAATAAATACAAATCCATGATGTTTGTAAATGTAATACTTACGGCAAACCTCAAATCACCCACAGGCGGCATGGCGTACGGGATCCCTTTAAAACTATAAAACTGGAAATCATTATGATTCTTACTCACTTTTCCTATTAATTTACCTTGTTCTATCTCAACAGTAATGGTTGACATTGTTTTATTATATTCAAATAGAAATTGTGAACTGCACGACTCACGAACCCCTCACTGATAGATATAACGAGACCGGTTTTAACGCAAAAGTTATTTCGCCAATAGATGGCGCTACAACATGAATGATACGTGTTTACTATCATAAATGTAAAGTTTTTCCATGTATAAGTTCAATATTAGTTGTTCAAAATCTATGAAGTTGCTGTAGATTGAGTACCTATCATCAGCTTCCACAATATAATAAAAACCCTAATATAATATTGAGTAAATAGTTGTATTTTTGTATAGCAGCTAGGTACGTTATCAGTTACCATAACCATCCATTGGTATGGAAACATGGTACATGATGGTTATGGTATGGTTACCATGTACCAATAAACAAATTAACAATTAAATTAGTAAGTAAAGGATATCAGTAGTAGGTAGATTCCTAAACGGTTTAAAAGTGTCAAAATATTTTAACTAATTGATTATCTCGCGCAGATTTTGAGCAATTTAGTAATAATATAGATACCAACATATTTCTCCCTCCCACATAAACACCTAGATTGGCTCATTTAAAATATGCAAGTATCTGCTTCTGTGTACAAAATAATATCTATAGTAATTTCTAATAATCTTTGTTTCGGCGTTATAATTTAGAATGCTTCACTAAACTGATTCGAATCCCGCGTAGCCTGAGATAGCCGGATGCGCACCTGTGTGCCGTCCCCGTGTCGTGAGAACCGGCCACGATCTCTACCGGCCGCTCTACCGCACTCCTCATCCCACCATATACTAACCATTTTAAACCCTAATCTGTACACATTATGGTAGGGTGTTACATTTTGAAATGAAGTTATATATTTGCCAAGAGTTATATAGGGTTCACTGTTTGTTGTGTTATTTTGTAGGCTTTGAACGTCCGCGCTATTATCGCAACTTTTTACAGTAGTTTCACTATGATATATGGTATTCGTGGATATTTTAGGATATACGGTACTCATATTATAGGTAGTATAAGTAGACTAATGGCTTCAAGGAGACAATAGCTGATGTCTACACACACTGTTCTTATTCTAGCTATCAATATTGGAAGCAATTGTTTTTGACATTATAAACTGAAACCATTTTCATACCACAACCATAGTGTTATAGGTATTGCTTGAGTAACAAGAGGCACTCAAGAAATTTGTGTTGTCCCTAGGCGTAAAACTTTTAGAAAGAAACTGGGACAGTGATAGATTCGTAAGACTAGTCTTTTCTCGATAACATGGCATAGCGTGTCACCCTACATTTCGCACACGTGAGTAGTTTGCAAAACGCACCATACTCCCGCCGTGTGAACCCGACCACGATCATTGTAGTACGTTTCTCAAAACAAACAAAAAACCTTTGAATTAATTCATCGGATCGGAGTCCACGCATTCCCGAATTCCTCTCAGCCAATTATCTATTCATGAAACCCTTATAATAATTATCTGTGTGGGAAAATTATCAGTTTACTACATACAGTTCCGTGCTGCCCGACGAGAACGAACTGTATTAACTCAGGCAAAAACCTCATTCTTCAACGAAATGTCTTCGATGACGCGAACGAATTTTGACTAATATTTTAGGTACATATACGACAGCTAATATGTAGATTCATAGTGAATGCAGACTATACCTAACTATGATAGTTTCTGAGTTATAGACGTGTTGTGGCTTTAGGTCACATCCATAGCCCTATTCAACAGTGCAAACTACATCAACGAGAGTCGACTACTAACATTCAACAAACAGAACTTTAAAGTTTCGCTTAAAACTTAAGTTTTAAAAATTCAAGGCGCAAAAAAAATTTAAGTCTTATGTTCGAATCGCGATCAAATTTTTATACCTTTCGGTTGTATACCCGATACTGATGCCAATGGCCAAGTATTATTTCGGACTTTTGAGACACCTGTATATTAGGAATCTATGTATTGCTTGATTAAGGATCAATTAAGTATTCAAGGGCTGTCCAACTGGTTGCGGCGGACAATGGCGGGCGGCGCCTTTCATGTGCGGAGGCGGCAATAAATCGCGAAGTGCGAGCGCAGCACAGCCACGGTTTATTTTATGTGTACCACCGTCAGTGTGTACTGACTTTATTGACCAGACGCACGGCCGTACAGGGCCCCAAGTATACTTAAAACATGGAGTCTAGCAACTCGACGACGATAGTGTTAGCAGACTTGGGGCCCAGGGAAGTAACACCTCTGACACTTATAGGCCTCCTCTGTCTGCTTGTTCTGTTCCTGTCACTGTAACGGTTATAGCAAGGAGTAGTATCAAAAAGAGAGTACTTCCAAAAATTTGACAGTTGCACACTTGCAATTTTGTATGTGACTTTGCGTCTATGCACGTCAGATTGCGTATGTCAAGTCAAGACGTATAAGACTAGACCATAGAGTATCTATAGTACCCATAACGACTCCACTCTTCGTGTAGATCGAATTGTAACGAAATGGAAAAAACGGGGCGGTTAGCGGAGCGGCCGCAAGCGTCGGAAATGCCCCTGCGTTGGTCGGAGTGCCTTGCGTGGTCCGGCATCCACTGTATCAGTGTACGCTAACCCTAAAGGTAATATGACTGTGAAACGCGTTGTGTAGCGTCTGTGTATGCACAATTGTGCGCGCAGGTGTGTCAGAGACTGACCGGCGCCAACGCAGGCGAACATTCCATCGACGGTCACGGCGGCGCGGGCGGCGTCGCGGGCGCGCGCCGCACCTACCTACGCACTTTGTGATTGCAGACGCAATTACTGTTGTACTAAAACACGAATATCCAAAATATTCAATGGAACCTTTGTAGAAAGATCACAGCAAAGTTTTAGGTTATTTATTCTCTCTCCCTGTTAAACTACCCTTTACAACTTATGCAGTGAGGCCATTAAACAAAAAAAAACTTATGCTGTAGGTATAAACTTACCTATCAGTACCTTAGTAGGTATACGTAGGTACGGAAAAGATAGGTAATTCGCTTCAAGGCATTTAAACCTCTAATTTATATTTTACCTGAAGAGCAAAATTTCCTTATAGATTGTGCAGTTGTTGATCAAACATATTTGGATAACAAATCGTATCTTAAGAATTCCGAAAGGTATCGGAACCTAACAAACAAGACATAAAATTTTGTAGTCCTGCCATCTATGATGTATGTTTAGAACTTGTATAATTATGGACTAGTTTCACGAAATTCACTACTCGCCAATAGATGTCACGACTAGTATGCACAGGTTTTATACAAGTAGGGAGTTATTTAATACGTACATTTTCGTACGATACTATAACTTCGTTACTAATTATGTATTTTAATTATAACATTTTATTACGCGTACCAATTAATGTAATCATTCTAATGATCGAAATTCAAACATTTTAGTTTGTAACTAGGCAACACTGTAAACACATGGACAAAATCGAATATATTTTATCTGTCAAAATTCCGCAATCATCCGACGCCGGTTCAACTCTAGCTCGAATATTCTAGATCAAGATATCAGGCAGTTTCGCCAATTTCTTCATTTGTTTCCATTGCAATTTGAGTCTACGACGACATGGCCGGCGCAGTCAAACGTTTAATTCCTCTGCTCGATCGCGTCCTTATCAAAAGGGCCGAGGCGATTACGAAGACGGCGGGCGGCATCGTGATCCCAGAGAAGGCGCAGTCCAAGGTCTTGCACGGAGAAGTGGTCGCCGTTGGACCCGGCTCCCGAAAAGATAACGGAGATTTCATCCCTGTACTAGTGAAGGTCGGCGACAAAGTGCTGCTTCCGGAATACGGCGGCACGAAAGTATCCATGGAGAACGATGAGAAGGAATACCACTTATTCCGAGAATCTGACATCCTGGCGAAAATTGATAATTGAATTTTGTGTTAGCTTTAATTTTGCGCGGTTCTGATAATTTTAGTCATAAATATTAGATGTTGTAGTGAATGAACAAAGTGATTGTGTAATATGCTATTCTGTTGTGAAAGGGGTATTAATGTTATCTCCATTGCATTTCTTATTATAAAATTGTTATAGAAAATGTTGGTTTTTATTCATTACTGTGTCTGTAACCATAAACTGGGATTTCATCATCATAACCTAAAAGTCGCCATCACTGCAATGCATCTCATAGATGTGTAGAGTAGATCTCATAGATCTCTCTCTAGTTTAGTCAATGCTCATGCAATAGTGTAATTAAGAATCTGCCATAGCTTGAAATAAAATATTTTATTTATAAAGTCATTGTTTTTTTGTACAAGCACAGTAATTACTAATTACAATTAAATCCTGCTAAAACTTCCTTATAGACTATTCAAATCACAGTAAATATGTAAAATTATTTATAAATACAAGCAGATAGAGTAGATGCAAATATATAGAAAGGCACGGCTATTCAGATTTGCATGGCGATGGCTTTGTCAAGTGTATTGCTGTTCGGCTCGGTGAACACCACGTTGTGGGTTCGATTCTGGCTAGCAGCAAATTTCGGAATTTCCACTGGCCTGGGTGTAACTGGGATCAGCCCCTAGCCCCAATCCATTGTATGGTACTCATAGTACAAGGTTTGCTTAGTTTGTGATCATACAATGAGTATGTTTTGTCCGGCGATTATTATTTAATATTTACCAAGACTGACAACAGCCAAGTGGTAAAAGAATATCTAGAAACTTGGTTCACATACAAAAAATAATTAAAGACTTATCAGTTACCTACATGTTGCAACTTGTAAACAAAGCTATAAAATTAACAGTCAACTAACATACATACAGGCAACAAAACTGAATTATAATTTATAACCCATACACAAAGACCCAGTTAACACTCACTGTCAATTAAGGATTGTTATCAAGGAAACATGCAAGGGACATTAAACCTTGTTGTAATCAAGTCGCCAAGCAAAATTTGCTGCACCATGTGTAAATATTCAAATTTGTTGACTATAAATTTGCATATAATGCTCTATTTATGGGAGGTTAACATTATTTCTCTGAATAGATACTTTCATAATACATATGGCAAGCATTACTTACTTATTAACCAACTTCCAAAAAGGAGGAGGTTCTCAATTCGATCGGTATATATATATTTTTTTTTTTGAGTATAACAAAATGTTTAGCTGGGGCACACTGACGCGTCAAATTTTTGTCAATACCACAATAAACTCAATGTCAATCATTATGTAAGAATAATTATATGTCCATGATGTCAATAAAGATTTCATTTCTGTGGTGCATGCAAACTCACATCAAAGTTTGATCTGGCTGTCCAATGACATTGCGTTGAAAAATGAGCTTTTTGTTAAAGTCAATATAGTTTGTTTTACTATTGGCAAAAAAATTATGCCCCAGTGACCAAGCTTAACTGCTCAGCATTGTGACAAATGAGTACTTTAAGAAATTATTTAAATAATACTGTGTTATTTTCAGATATTGATTCTTAATTACTAAGATACTTATTATAATTGCAACGTAGCCTACAATACATTAAGGTACATTATGATGGCTGGTCAGTAACATTAAAATGCATTGTCTATTGTAGAGATATGGCTGTGCGTCTCACTGCGGCCGACAAGGCCGGGTTTGGGTCGGGAGGCTCTGTGAGCAGCTGCACTGTTGTCCAACAGCCATCTTCATTTGATTGTCTTAGAGCTTCCATGGTAGCTTGCACTCTCTGTCCATCTTCAAATGTTGCAGCTGCCTTCACTGGCTCCTTCACCCAATCCATTTGTTCCTTTACAGGTAAAAAGGCCTCTTTCAATGCACTTATCATTTTACAAAGTCCCTTTATGTAGGGCTTTGGAACAACACTAGAAGCGCAGCTCAGATCTTCAACGTCAACATAGACTACTTCTTCTTTATCATGCTGCCTTTTGCCTTCATCGTCTACAAGTTTCACGTTAGACCTATGAAGTTTGCCATGCAAGTCCCCACCTCGTACAACTAAGTATCCTTTTTTGCTATATACATAAATCTCCTGATTAAAACATGGTCCTGGCAGATGGTTGTTCAATGTGGCCGTCACTAACAACCCCTTGTCCATCTGTAATTGGAATGTACAAAAATCTGGTGCTGTGATTTTTCTTATACCGTTAACTTTACTAGTTTCTTCTACAAATGTTCTTAGAACTCCATGCGCTTTGACAACTTTTTGACTGGTAAGATATGACACAAGATCAATCACATGGCTACCTACGAGAGTAAGGGTTCCTCCACCCATTGTATCATCACACAGCCAATTGTATGTGTCTCCTGTGAGTGGCCCCATTTGGACTCTAACGTCTATCAATGTCAGCTCCTCAGGGTTCCCCAAGTAACCTTCCTCAATACACTTTTTCATGTGGCTGAAAGCTGGCAGGAACCTCAAGGAGTGGTTCACGATTGATATTAGGGTGGGATAATACTGAGCGGCACGGACCATTTTCAAGGCGTCGGCCTGGCAGAGCCCAGCTGGCTTATCGCAGACGACATGCTTCCCGATCCCGAGCGCCTTCACAGAGATCTGAGCGTGTAAATTAGGCGCACACACGATAAACACAAGACTGACATTTTTCTTCAATAAAACATCGTCAATTTTATTTGTGAAGAATGGAATTTTGAGCTCCTTAGCCGCGGTCTCGGCTTCCTGTACAGTCACTCCCCATATCGCTTCTACTGGAAACCCTTTTTCCCTCAAAAATGGTACCAAAACCTTAGCGATTGCTCCAGTTCCAAATACCCCAATTCCAGGCAACATTCTTGATTTCAAAATAAACCTTCCAGCATATGTAACTTTTACTGCTAATGTCAAAGTAAAAACGTCTCCAAAAGACGTTTCATAATTACAAAACTAATAATTATAATAATCCACTAATTCTATATAATTTATAATCTCAAGCAAATCACTAAACATAAATAAACTTTTCGTTCGGTTCGACCGAACTGACCGAACGCACACCGAAATGCGAACGAAACGAAACGAACGAAGCGAGAAATGTCAAAATCTAAACTAGGGATGAGAATTAGTCAGAACGTGGGTATTAACTGATATCGATGGATAAAATACGTTACCGTACTAGACTCAACCATTTCTCTGTAAAGGTGACTTGCAATAACCATTAATAGTATTGTATTTTACACTACTGCACTGTGTATTCGGTTACCGTCATATTAAATTTCGAATAGTCTGGGGATTCTTTAAAATGCTTTGAAATGCTAAGCTTGGGCTTAGTGTGTTCATATTCATTACGTGACTTATAATTATATACAACTTTGCATACTTACAAAAATATTAAGATTTTATAAAAATATTAATAGAATAAAAAAACTTGAGAGGTGTCATGGGACACCCGGATGGAACGAAGTTCCTTTTGAAATAAAAAAAAAGAAAAAAATTGTACATACACACACACACATCGAAATCGCAATCGAAATCGAAATCGAATTTTCAATTCTTAAATCACACACACATATGTAAAAGTGTCGTTACAATTTTTCTTCTTAATTTTTTCCGTCTAGCCCCCTTTCGCAACGCACGATAAGGATCAACGTTCCAAAAATAAAAATGTCGACATTTCAATCAACAACCCTACTATATTTTATGACGAAACTTGATTTGTCAAATTGTGACATTTGAAACAAATCGTTCAAAAACTATTATTACTTTCCGTAGCACTGTACTCAGCATATTCGCCCTCTATTATAGGGGTGAAATCTCCGATAGGAAGGTACTTAAGGAATACTAACACGGAAAGTACGAACTAAACGTTTACTATTTTTGGTCACCACAGTAAAGCGGGTTTCAGACTACGCTATAATTTAGTAGCATATTGTATATAGCTCATAGCACAACGATATCGCGCACCATACATTGTTATGGCCACGTTCACACTGCACTGTACTATATATTATTGACTTTGTATGGTGTCGCGGCGCCTGTGGTTCTATAATCAGCATAATAATATAACGTCACCAATTCATCATCATGGAAACTGTGCGACTGACTCTCTTTACTGATTTACTTATTAAATCTTGTGTACCACTCTAAGGAGCCCAAGTTAATGGGTACAGTCTCTAACCCTCTGGCCTTTTACTGTTTTGTTCCTCCACTCTATGTTAAGGAGCCCAAGTTAATGGGTACAGTTTCTAACCCTCTGGTCTTCCACTGTTTAGTTCCTCCTAACATAACCTGAACACCACTGCGGTCCCTACGGACCCTCAATTGAGCCTCCACACACTCCCCTACAGCTCTACCCTGCCACCAGGTACTACTAGGTGTTCAGGTCTCTAGGTACTGTGCCCCGTTCGTATACTAGCTACGAAGGCAGCTGCCCCTTGCGCATACTCGCTACGCAAGGCGGCCTACTCAAATCTCTAACCATAGCCCCTCTATAAAAGACTATAGCTCGAGTACAAACTCAATCGCACATTTACCGTAATGACGAGTCCGTGCTCGTATTACTAATTAATAATCTCGAATAATCTTTGTCGTAATAATAGTAATGGGACTCACCCCGATACTCTAGGTAGCATTGCCTCGTGCATCGTGACTCCACGCCTTGCACGCAATTACTTACTTTGTACTTACATGCCCTCTGTACTTACTGCATTACTACCTCCATCGTAGCAATGCATAACTTACAACCATTTGTCGGTCTTTCCATGAAGACTACACTCGGTTTTCTTGTTAACCACTGTAGGTAGATGTGGAACCATTTTACCACGCTTTGCTCTTAATACAACCCACATATCGTAGCGTTCCCACGCCTACGCCCTTTTTCTATCTAAACGCGCTCGCGCACTGTCAAAAACTAATGACATTGACACTCACCTTGACACATGACAATAACAGGTAATAAATCGCGATGAAATCCGCGACATATGGTGCGCGATATTGTTGTGCTATATGTTATAGCGTAGTCTGAAAGCCGCTTAAGTATAGCAGTTACCAACGTGTACTGACGATACTGCTTCTAATTTTTTTGGGTCTTACATACAATGGGTGTAGTGTACCTAGTGGCCTGTAAATGGCGCTTATTTGTAATTTTACTTAAATTAGGCATATGAACCGCAGATCTTGGTCAAAGTAGAATGAGTCCTAGAACTATCTAGTCAAGGCTTAAAATGTTTACGAACAAAATATTGGCTATTTTATAAGTAGGTACAGAATAAATAGACATGATCATTTATTCTGATGCAGCATCCAAATGTATAGATAGGTAGGTGTTTATTATACTCTTTGCCCCCTACTCATTTGAACCACCAGATAATAATGCGCATCTGATAAAATTCGTTAATTTGTGTTAATTCTAAATATTTTATCTACCAGTTTTTATGCAGACAACATATCGCTATAATTGTAAAGTATGCGTGTAAGTGGCACAAAGAATAATATTTGTTGAGTAAACAGTAGGCACCGCCGTAAGTCACGCTGTATGGCGCTTAAAACGAATCACTTTTCGTCGGAGCGGTTAAATTCAATGCTTTGATATCCGCCACCTGGACGGTGCAGGGTTGCCACCTTCTATGAATTGAATTTACACTTTACATTCCTTTGTTTGTCAGCGCTAAAAATATTGCTGTTTTGTCTTACAAATACTGACAAAATTTCGTCTATGTTTGTTGACAATGCCGGAAAATGTGCTGGGACCAAACTAACCGGAAGTTAATCATCGTCCTTTTCATGATCCTAAGTGTGACCGAGATGGCAATACATTAGTGCTGTCCGTAGTTTACTTACCTAACTAAATTGAAGTAGATTTAATCATGAACCCGTTTGAGTAAAACAAAAGTGTGGCAAAATAGTAATTATTTAGACTTATTAGAGCATAAACTGTAAATAACTTTAGTATTTACCTAGTTAATTAGCGACGACGCGGTGACGTGTTAATTAGACAGCACTAAGTCATAATTAATGATGTAGCTATCAACCTAGTCTACTTAATTCCATTAGTAGTTAATTGTACTTAAGTATTTTGTTATTGTTTATGGTAGGTAAAACCTGATGATAGAGGTTAATCAAGAAAATTTGGTTATACATTCATTCCATTAAATAAATAAAGTCTTTGTATATATAAATAGATAGCGTAATCTTTATTATACAACCGAACAATGAGACAAATATGAAACATTCTTAGGTCTAAATACAGTTAACAAAAAGCAATTTTTTCTTGGAAGAAATTTGAATGAACACATGAATATTACGGTTGTGACAACCCTAGATGGATCCTATTTGCAGCAATTCTTCTAACACCTCTCGGTCGGAACCTCCTCCACAATTAGGGCTGACTGACGAGCTCAAACAAGAATGAAAAATTTAATCCTGCCCAAAATAACATAATTTATCACTGCACATTCCCACAAATGAAGTAAGCTTGTCATTATTTCATGCAAATTTTAAAATCCAATAAGTACTTAGTTAAGCTTACTTGTGTTACTATTGTGTACTTATACTACTTACTTTCATCTTCCAACCCGCAATCCAATGCCAGTATACCGTTAAGATATTTGCCCGGTATAATGGCAAAAGGTTCGCTCCCTATCAAATTGGTAACAAAATGCGAAAACTAGGTGCACTATATTGCACCCCTATTTTGCAGTGCCTATGCATATATACATTGAATAGCTCTATGAATAATAGGTACACGTGAAAAGAGTGTCCGTCATAGTATAAAACTTGCAGTGTAAAACATTACTGGCTTAAACTACTATATTATAAGTACGTATAAGGAGGTATACATGGCACCTAAATAACTTATCATACATACATCATACATCATCACGCCTGTATTCCCCAAAAGGGTAGGCAGAGGTGCACTACAGTGCGCCCTCACTTCGCCAATGTCAATGTAATAGGGGGCGAGCTTATTACCATTATATCGGGTACATTCTCCTTCAATGCGTGGGCGATTTTGGGCCATAGTCCAAGTCCACGCAGGCCCAGTGCTGGTTGGTAATCTTCACACGCCTTCTATATAGAAGTGCAGGTTTCCTCTCGATGTTTTCCTTCACCGTTCAGCAAGTGTTAATCATTATTGAAAATGACATTCGCACTTGAAAATTATCAAAGCGGTGCGGGCACGGGATTAGAACTTACACCCCTTATGTTCAAGGCAGGCGTCCAACCGACGAGGCTACCACTGCTTAGCAAACTAAACCCTTCCTTTTCTTCTTTAAGTCTTCAAAAGTCCGTCAAATATGTTATAGACTGAAAAGGGCAACTGTTAATGATTTGTTGAAAAAAGATGGATTGATGAAATGTTGGGCTAGCTTTTCGACTAAACGGTTATTTCCGAAAGTCAATAGACGTATGGGTGTAACCCGACAGCGTGTGTAGCACGTGGTGGGGTAAGCAGGGTTCCCGGCACTTCGGATAAAGTATTGAATGTCGCGGAAGCGAGGCGGTGTCAGTTTTTGTGCACCCACTTTTGACGGCACTAATTACTTCTCACTTTTTTAGCGTTCATTACATACATATTTGTTTTTATTTTAAATGTAGAATAATTAAAATCATGATTACGTGGATTATTTATGAGAAAAGATACCTACATTTTAATATTGTCTATGAGTGTATGACGTTAAAGTACCTCGCAATAAGGGCCAGTGTACCTCGTATAGTGGCAATAGGCACGCCACGGGTTCATTCGGACCAAGAATACATCGGCGTAGTGCGGATGTACTGCAGTGCACCCCTACCTACAGGGGTAGGATATCCTAAGGGTAGGGAAATACTTAATTAAAAATATATATGATTTGTAAATAAGTAGATGTCGTACATAACTTTCGTGAAAAATATAAGCACTCCTCACAGCCTTAGCATGCGGGTTAAGATGGTAGGTAGATATTTTGTAAACAAAATATGAAACAAAACGATGGAGAGCCCTATGTATTTAACGATCGCACACCATCGTTCATTAGTCAAAGTGTAATCCTGGTGATTTCACGGGAGGGGCAAACGGAAGCGCCGCCCAGCGCTACGCAGTCGAGCCGCCCGCCTTGCGCCCGCGCATCTCAAATGATAAACGTCACGCATGTAGACAACAGGGCACCGCAGACCCACCCCTTATTTGGAACAATTAATGTGCTAGTGTGGTGGAAAAAAGTGAGATTTGTGCAATATTAGAAATGCCCAGAAAAAGAGTGAATAGGTCGGCCCCCGAGAAACGGGAGGACGACGCGGAGGATGATGACTTTTTCTTTGATGATACACAATCAAATTCAGGTGCGTCTGAAAACTGAGCAACAAATTGCTTTTATTTTTCCGTCACCTAGGAGTTCTAGATTAGAACATCTGAGACAGACGAAAATTTAAATGAAGATTTAAATTTAAAACATTTTTTTTACAAAATAAGTCCCCTTTGTTAATCCTACCTTCTTAATCGGTAAATGAAATTATTATTATTTTAAAAATAAAAGATTTATTCTTTATTGTTTACCTGAATTTAGCATTTTTATAATTTTTGACGTTTGTGGCCAGATTCAATTTTAACTTTCATAAATATTTTACCTTCTTAAACATTGCCTTCTTATCTTTTTGTTTTGGTTTCTAAAACCTCTAAAATTCAATACCTATAAGTAGCTGGTTTCAGAATATGAAAAAATCTGACGGATGCCTTTTGCCTACATTTAAAAAATATACTCGGTTTTTTTTCAATCTAATAAAAGGCTTTTCCTTTTTTGGAAATGATTTGATCATAGCCATATACATTTTTAAAACCATAAACTTTAGCAACCTTTTTTCCTTTTTCACCCATTAAAAGGTCGAAGTTCACACGAGCCTCAACACAGAAACGCAGCCAACGCCCGAGAAAGAGCTAGAATGAGAGTACTTTCAAAAGCCTTTTGCAGGTAAGCAAATTTCCCAAACCATTCCCCTGATCAGGAATCATACCTTTCATCTGTTACCATAAACGTATTAAGCAAAGATTGTAAAAAAAACATGCATGCACGATCGTCTTCGAGTCGACGGTTTGATTCAATAGAGAAACCGTCTTATATGTTTTTTTTGAACCAGATGTATATTGTTGGAATTGTTCGAAAGGCTCAAGACTACATTGCCGTGGGTTCCTGCAGACACGAAGCTGTCAAAGCTGGACACGCTGCGGTTAGCAGCGTCGTACATAGCTCACCTGCGCGCGCTGCTCCACGAGCCGCGCTCTGCACAAGCACCGCCGCATCCACTCAGCCTGGTTAGTATACATTTCTATGATACTGTGATTTCGGCCATGTGGCCCGCATGAGCCCGCAAAGGTGGGCAAACATCTCTACCAATTGGATACCTGACGACAGTCGCACAGAGGTCGACACAGAGGTCGACCGAGGAATAACTGGCGAGATGATTTCAACACCTTTGCGGGGACATCGAGGCATGAAATAGCCCACCGAGATGTGTAGAGAAGTGAAGGGGAGACTTTGGACCAGAAGTGGAATATTGAAATACTAAAAAAGGTATTTATGTTACAGATAAGTATAAGGATGCTTTTAGATACAGAGTCAAGGCCGGACGTTTTGTATCCGTTAGTCAAAATGAGTTTTATCGTGACTATTACTATTTGAGAAGGCATTACAGCATTATCGCTGCAGTAATGATAAACGTTTGAATATTCAAAGTTTACTACAGTCCTATAGCACTCTTTTTTGTATGTTCTGAGTTAAATACTAATCATTCACTTAGCATAAAGGTATATAAATATTCACAAAAGAGATCATGCAAATTTTATATAGGACCTGAGATATTACGAGTTATAGAAATTGACGATAAAAAATAAGTTGCAGATGCATGGTCAAATTTCAATAAAAAATTAATACCATTCAGTTGTATAGGTACCCGATACTGATGCAAAGGTCAAAGTATTATTTCGGACTTGAAACATCGGACGGACAACTGACGTATAAACAAAAATCTTTACAAACCAACAATGCACAACCAAATCGTCAACAAAACATCAATCAGTCATATTGGGAACAAACTGAACCTTTAAAACTGTTAGCACCAGCCCATACATCAGTAAGGTAAGGGCTGATCAGATAATTGTCGACAATTTATCCCCTGTCGAGGCTGTCATCCCGTTAATTCGTACGGAACGGGGCACGAGCCTTGATGATTCAGTGAAGGACCAAAAGCCGCGGAGCCGGGGCGCTGTCACCAGAGGATTAGTGAACACGTTCCACGAAGGCCCGTCGCTTGATCGATTGCAGGATTAACCGTCTGGGAACGCATCTTTTAAATGTATTAGCTATCAATAAATTTATCGTTTTGCAAAACGGCTGCAAAAAGAATTGAATCTTGTAAAACATTTTGAAGTTTTAAATTACTGTGTTAGTGCCGGTACAACATTTAGCCCAGTAATATATATTTAGGTACGTAGTAGTTAAGGTTTAGTTCATTTATTTTATACACAACTATTTATAAATAATAAAAAACACAATAATCAAAACAATACAAATAAAAAAAAATGAAATGACCTAAAACTGATTAGTGGTAGTTTAGGGTTCGTCATTTGATTATCCAGGGAACATACGTGTCGAATTGAAAACCTCCTCCTTTTTGAAGTCGGTTAAAAATAAGTCAAATGAAGCGTTAATCTTCGTGTGTGTCCTTTAAAAACTTAAAAAAAGGTTTTATGTTATTAAAAAATGAGACCCACTTTTCCGACCCTTCCGTCGGCACACAAACATAACATAACATACATCGATACAAGTGGAACGGGAAACATAGAAACAAAAAGGTTACAACAACAAACAGCAGTTTTACGTTGTGCGCGCGCGCTGACCAAAAGTTTGCAGCTGTTACTGGTATAAATAAAGTTTATCTCCGGACGTTAAAGAGATGCTCCGGTTTTATTGTTACCCTCCTCCGATGCTCCTTTGTCTTATATACTACATTATGATGTACATTTGTTAATTTTTAGGGTTCCGTACCTAAAAAGGAACCCTTATAGGACCACTTTGTGGTCTGCCTCTCTGTTTTCACCATGACTGAAAAAATGGAATTTCCGTAAATTTATATTCAATTGGAACCACTTACAATTTGTCGCATAGTAGAACACTTTTGCACTAAAAACTAGCTCTGTAAATGGTTTGTGGATGGATTTAATAAAATATATGGTCAGACAAATTACTTTAAATTGATCAAAATGTTATTTATTTTATCCATATCCATTGACCTATATCCATTTAAGAACTTGAAGGATTTTCTATCAGTTGTATTATACCATAACCTACCTATCTACTTGATATTTTTAAACTAATGATAAAATTTAAATAAGATACTTTTATACCCTAAAGTGGTAAAAAGTATCTACCTTATCACGTCACTACGCAGGCATTCATCTACTTTGTAGCTACTATAAAACAAACGTTCCTATTCGTAACACTTTTACACGCCATCCCCAGCGGGGCAATTCTCGTAAGATCGCCATCTTCTCTAATTTGACACATCGCTTCTTTAAAAGTATAGAGACCTAACTCAAAAATAATGTTGTTGAAAAATGGTGTTAGAACGACCCTCTAAGATTTATAGTCGAAATCCTAAAATTTTTAAAGATTATACATGTCGAAACAAAACGTCAAATTGGTCGTATTTTTTCGACATATATCGAATAGAGATGATGTCGATCATGCGAGAATTGGGTCCACGAGGTTGGGTTATCTATGTTTTGTTAGCAACTAGCATGTGTGCGCCAAAGGTCTCAATTTGTTTATTTGGGCATACAGAGTGTGGTAAAGAAAGATGTCGTAATAAATGGAACTTCACAGTTTATGCAACTATGATCGTTGTGGGAGGTCCTTGTGGCAAACCACCACTTATTAATAGTATCGTTGCTTTATTATTATATTAAATGCAAATTAATGACACATTTTTTACAAACGTAAAATGTCAAAGGCAGGGGGCTGGGAAACGCAATAACAATTAATAATAATAAATTAAAGGTAAAAAAAATATTTAAAAACAAGCTTTCAGTTAGTTTACGTGTTCTCCTCAGCAAACCCTTTCGTTTGATACCCATACTGTGGTAGTGCAGAAAAAAATACTGTTCCGCCATCTTGGATGATCCGCCATATTGTAATTACAATGACGTCACATAGCTAATCATGCATTGTCATCCAAAATAAGCGTGTATACCAAATTTCAGCTCGATCTGTTAAAGATAACCGGTTTAAAATTCAGTTGCAAGATTCCACCCGGACATACATTGCAAGTTAATATAAAGCTTGTAACTTGTAAAATAAAACAATAATAATTAATGACGTCGGCGTGATCTAGTGTTTTGAGCGTAGGCCTCTCGGCTCACTAAACCAGGTGGTTACGGATTCGATTCCCGCTTGTGGCAAATTCCGAAAATGACCTAGTCCTTTTCGAAATCTGGTCTGGTTGTAACTGGGATCGGCCCCTGCCCATTGCATGGTAAATACTACAAACTTTGCTTATTTTGGGAGCATACGATGAGTATGTGTTGTCTGGCGATATTTATTCATTTAGAAGTAACGAGCTAACAAGCGAGAAAGAGTTCGCGGATTGCGAAAGCCGTAAAAATAACTTTGTCATCCGTAATTAAATTTGTTTATTAAATATTTTTCTTCTATAAAATTATGTGCGGACCGCGATGGTCAATTGATTTCTTAAAACGGACCCCGAGCGAAACTAATTGGTGACCCCTGCTTTAGATATTTATTACAAGAATGGTGTTGAGGCCATACGCACATCCGCAGTCTAATGATTATTATTTTTCTAGGCGTGGCCATTTGCTTTCCAACATGGTGGAACACTTAGCTGCTCGATATCGCAGCGGTGGAATGTGCCCCCGACCAGCGAGTCCACTGCGTGCCGCAGCCAGGCGCCCCGCGACCCCGCCCAGGACAACTGCGAGGTCTACCACGAGTTCCACGACAACGAATACGACGAACGCGGCTACGAAGACATGTCGAACGAATGCACACCGACACAATACTCCAATTACGGCTACAAAGAGAATTATTATGACGCCAGAAACACTTATCCGACGGATAATCTGATTAATAATATTTGATTAATTTTTTTTTATGTAAAGCAATGACCAAAGTGTAAAGTTTTAATTATTTAAGTGCCTATGGTAAGAATTGTATTAGTGTAAAAAAGTTTTGGAAAATTTATAATTAATTTCTTTAATTACCTACTTACTTACCTATTTATTATGTGCATGACAAAGTATGGTGGAAAATCCGTGAGAGTCCACATATCGAAGAACATTAGTATTTAGATAATTACACAGCCTGCAGCCAGCATGACATTCATCTCAATAAGAACTAGTAAGAAGGAAGGTAAGAATTTTTACGAAATAAAAAATATACTACATACTAGTTTTATTATGAAAACCAACAGTGAATGTATTTCATTACAATTAATTATACATTCTGAGTAATTTCGTTACGTACTGCTATAAATAAGAGAATGCCAGTTGAAAAACATTGATATACTTAGGTAGTTAATGTTCATAAATTATAAACTTACCTAACTCGCAGTGCGCACTCTTCAAAGCAAATTTAAGAGTGTAAAATTACAAAGACGTCTAAATTTTTATGAAGTTTTGAATTTACTTAGGATTCGCCTACATAAAGTCAGCTCGAAGCTAAATGGTAGGTTAGTTATACCTACATAGATTTTCGTATTTGCTATTCACTGAGTTCACTGACTGTATGTAGGTTCGGGAGTATCACAGACCAGGTATCTGGTCAGTGGGTAGTAAGTACGTATCTATGTACCTACCTATAAACATAGTGATTTAGAATAAGTATGACAAGTCTGCAATCCTTTTTTAAGTACAGTTTATGATATCATTTTATGAAAACGAAATATTGGCAACTTTTTTTTGTCTCCCACAAAATAAAATTAATTTATTTCTATGCTTTCACAAGCCTAGGTATTGTCGGTAAGGTGTCTTGTTCCTTCCGCTGTGTTAATCTGTAGATCAAAGTTGGTTTTGAAGTAACAGCTGATTTCAGAGGTGTGTTGCACTGGATTTTAAGAAAAACCTAACACGACAAGTCGTATTAAAACATACATACATATACTCACGCCTGTATTCCATGGAGGTAGGCAGAGACTACCGTGATACATGCCACGATCCTGACATACCTCTTTGGCTTCATCCACAGTCATACATCGTATTATGAAGGCTAATAAAATATTACTGATTTCGTCAGCATACCTACACATATTAAATAACATTGTAGACATTGTTGTCACCGTAATCCGCATTCGACCTAAGTTATTACATTACAACGAATGTACCTACACTCTCCTAAACCTACTGTATTCAATATCCATCGTACAATTTGATAATGTTATTCAGCGGAACTAAAGTTAAGTGGTAATCCGATATTTGACAAAACAGACGTCGCGATGAGGCGCTCCGCCGAACCTGACAAAACAAACAAAAATAGTCCCTGCCAAAAAAACTAAATCGTACGCAAACCGCTTCAAAGATTTGCTGCAACATACCCTCCATAGCTGCAACACAAAGATTAACATAGTGCGTATGCGCAAAATTAAGGAACCCCAATTTTCTTATTATTTTTCTGTAAGAACCTTCTACAAAGTATCTATTAGCAAAGATCTTAGTGAATTGAAATTAAACTATTTTACGGATTTTATCGCGTTTATTTACTATTTTATTTTCCCGACGTTTCGGCTGCTTTACAGTTTAAAATCCGTAAAATAGTTTAATTTCAATGTATAGTATTCGCGTAAATATAAGAAAACAATAAAGATCTCAGTGTTATGCGATTCGAATTTTGTATTCAAAGGGGCGCCACTATGAGATCTCGCACCACCCAAAAAATTGCTAGGGCCGCCCCTGTGTTAAAGGTAGAAGAAGATGGGTATGTGATTAAAAACAACAAAATTAGCAGGTGAAAAGTTTATTTTGTAAGTATTCATATGTATTATGCCGGAGCACACTACAAAAATCATCATTTACAATAAAATAATTATGTAAAACTTAAGCGAGGCATGTTTTGGTAAAAATTGTTTAAACAACATTTAATTTACAACTAAAAGACGAGGCGTCGGTCTCATATGGTACCTCGGTACTTTACCTACTGCTAAAATACAGCGTAAGTGGCTATAACCTATCTATTAGGTTACAAAGCTAAAACATATTATAATTAAAATTGTACATCGCCTAGGAAACATCTAAATTGCTAGTAGGTAATCTTTTTTTATTCTAATTGAATAATTTTCACTAAATTCGATAAAAAAATCTGTCTATACTCCAACATAGACGTCAAATACCATAGATTTACCTCGAAAATGGTGTATATTCTGTTAGTATCAAACTAAACCACATTTGACTACTATTGCCATCCTTTTTACGGCCGTGATGTATGAGCAAGATTTTTAGTGCTGTCCAATAGTGTTTATTTGTAGTTTGTGTCAAAGAGACATCATTATTTAAACTCAATAAGTAGATGCCTACGGCCTGCAAACCTGAATCGTCACTAACTTATAGTAGTGCAGGCATTATACTGTGCGCCTAAAATCGACTAAGTGCACCTACTTATAATCTTGAAATTTACGGTTTTTAGAAAGGAAATTATGCTATTACAAAACAAAAACGTATTACTCACAGTTTATGTGTGTAATAACTAATAGCGGTTTCCTATAAAGACGAAACGCCTCGTTTCACTAACGGAGAGTACACCTTTCAAACAGGCAAGTCAAAATTGTCAATTTCGCGCGCGTGTTTGCGTAAACGTTCACATGACAATAACCACTGATTGATAAGACTTATAATGAATCCTAGTATTTCTAGTTACAAACTCGGCCATACTCATAAAGATGAATCATATTCATTCCACAAACACTTAATTATAAAGCATTTTTGCTCAAATCCTGTAGTAATTAATAATCAGATATAGTATACGTTACGATAATAATAATTATTTCTACCACATTTTTGGTAGCTTCCTAGCTCGAATTCACGCTAACTTAAATAACTTTCAAAGTTCAATTTTCATTATACGCCTAATTTATAACAATGGTATTAATTCTGTTGAAACCAAAATGAGCACGTGCTTACCACCACATGTCAAGCAGTCATGTTTTTAATTTTACTTTTGACAGTTAAATCAGAACAATATCTGTCAATATTAACAGTTACCATTGAAGCAACAATACTTTAACAGGTGGTGTTAAGGCCACAGAGCCTTTTCAGATTGGCGTTGTATACACGAGCGTATGAGCTCACTTTTGGAAGTGCGTGTACGCGCGAGTTTTGCTACACGCGTACAAGCGTTGACGCGCTTATAAGACACGCAACTCTTATAGGACACTCGCCACCACCGACCGGTTCAAGCTTACACGCCGGAATAAGCCAGTGTACGCGCGTTCGGCTTTCTGAAACGCACGTGTTGGCGCGTATGCCGCAAACAGCGCTAATCTGTAGTTGTAGCATGAGCGCCAAGACTAGACTTATGTCACAGTATATGTTGATTACATCTTTAGCTGTCGTATGAAATAAGACAGAGAGCGACCGAGCCAATCCGTTACAGAGGTCTTGTCTTGACATGCGTGCTGACACCACTGAAAGCGGTTTTACTGTTCATAAAATGGTTACGTATGAGCAAGACAGCAGAACTGTCTGTCTAATATAGTTTTATCGTAGTTTTTGTACAACAGAATCGATACCATTGCCAATTACTAATGCTAAATTAAACTAGCCAAGCAGTTGTCTATGCTTTTTGAAAAGGGTCCCATAAATTTTACGAGTACCTACATACGATATTATTCACTATAAATGTACGCTATGTAATGTGTTCTCATGAAGGTAACATCGGAACGCTTTACATCCCACTGGGACGAGCGAACAAACTTGAAATTTTTGGAAAATACACTCTATCTATACTCATAAAGTTGAAATTTCTGTAGTAAAAACCACTCGACGACTAGTCAAAATTCGCTTGCGTCATCGATGACACTTCGATGTAAAATATGCTTTTTCCACTAGTTAATACAATTGTTTTTGGTATAGGCAAAAAAAACTACGTGCGACTTTTGACGCTCGTGTGCGCTTGTTGCGCTCTTGTTTTTAATCTCTATATGACGTTGATGTGAAGTGACCACTGTAATATTCCTATTACCAACATAATAATACGATTAATCGAATAAAACCCTAAAATACGTCTAAAACTCCGCTCAAAGCCTGTTTATGACACTATTATAGAAAAATATTATTATTAAAACTTACACTAGAGTAGTATTAAACGCTAAACCCCGTATTTATAAAATAGTTACAACCCGGATGCGTTACTAATCACTTATGTTCACATAAGTCACTGTAACAGGTCTGTAATATTATATAAATGTAGGAGTTATATCTACTCGTGATAAACTACGTTATTGCATTGCTCATTGCATACACTCTGACTGTATATAACAGCTTCGTCTTCGTACAGATTTCATATCATTGAATAGATGTACCCGCGGCTCCGGTCGATTGGAATTTAGGAAAATAAAAGCAACCTAAGTTACTCCTTATAACATCTGCTAGCGAAAGACAAAATCGGTCCAGCCGTTACGAAGATTACCCGGAACAGACAGACAGACAAAAATCTTAGATATGGTTTTTGTTTGACGTAAGTACCGTATATACAATGTATAACATATTTATTATGCAAATGTCAGCAAACGACAATCCCGCTCTGACATTTGTGGAGTAAAATGATACAGCATACAATTAAAATATCATCATTTCACTCATTTCGTAAATAAGTTGTAGAAGAACATAATCCAAAAGCAGAACCAAAGTTTTTCATTCATTGATACAAATACAGATAAAGAACATCAGCAGTTGTAGCATGTGCGCCAAGACTAGACTTATGTCACAAAATATGTTGATATCTCTTTCTCTCGTATGAAATAAGACAGAGAGGGACAGAGCCAATCCGTGACAGAGGTCTTGTCTTGACATGCGTGCTAACACCACAGGTGACAACTTCTGTGTCACCTTTTGTTTCCAATACGCATTTAATAGCAAGCAATTATTTTGACATTACAAACAGACACTTCAATTTATTTAAAGCGGGTGATCCATTTGCGAGCCAACGAGCAAAGGGTCTATACTGTTGGCTCGTCGACTCGCGTTGGTGATCAATTTGCGTACAAAACAGTCTACTCTCATCGTTGGCGAAGTAATCGCGTGCTCCCAGACGGAGTTTTCGAATTTCGAACGAATTTCAAGCATGCACAAAGAGCCAGCGAGCAAGTCCGCCGGTTTTTAAGTCCGCGGACTTTTGAGTGCTCCATTTATTTATTTAAGAACGACACACCAACAGTATACCTATTAAACAATTGGGTAAATAAAATCTATACAAATAAATAAAATTGGAGTGTCTGTTTGTAATATCAAAATAACACTTTTTTACCAAATGCGCATGAAAGTATATACGATACCTATAACGAAAACGCAATTTTAAATTTTTTTGTCTGTCTGTCTGTCTGTCTGTTTGTTTGAGGTAAACTTCTAAACGGCTGAAGCGATTTCAATGGGACTTTCACTGACAGATAGCTGACGTTCCAAGGCGTAACTTAGGCTACTTTAATTTTAGAAAAAGTATTAGGGTTCCGCGGGAAAAACATAATACCCATATTTCCGGGTAATCTCCCTAAAGTCCACGCGGGCGAAGTCGCGGGCACAGCTAGTATTAAATAAAAACTGGTCTGATAGGTACACCAATGACAGGTGTGTACAACTTTCACTGACGTGAGACTTAAACATTTAAAAAAAAGAAACAAATAAAGTTAGATTGGCGGATTAGACCTTTGGCTCGCGAGTTCGTTGGCGAGCCGACGGTTTTACTCGCAAATGGATCACCCCCATAAGGATTATGTATATGTATATAAATATATGCCTTATTAAATATACTTAAAGGTATAATTATAACTATGATGATGATACATTCATATAAAGAAAATAATGAGTAGCAAGTATGACTCGCTTCAATTAAGTGTCGGAACATCTAACATTTTGGAAGTGGCAAAAGCCTTATGGTTAGACCGACAGGTGTTGTAGCATGATCGCCAAGACTACAATATGTCACAGAATATGTTGATTATATCTCTTTCTCTCGTATGAAATAAGACAGAGAGCGACCGAGCCAATTCGTGACAAGGTCTTGTCTTGGCATGCGTGCTGATAGCACTGCACTTTGGCCATTAATCTATTGGAGTGAGCCCACACACAAGCATTTAACTTTGTAGTTGTTGTTGTGTGTATGGGGGGGGGGGGGGGGGGGGGGGTGATTACCATTTTTGTTTTAAAATAATATTTTGTATGCTTGCGTGTAAATCGGAATCCACTCAGCCACTCAAAAATAGGTACAGTAAATAATTAATTAGTATGTATATAAAAGAAAATACTCACTCTACTAAATCCCACTAAGTTTCCATTATACTTATCTATTCCTGTAGAATGTCTTTTACCAAGGTTCAGAGAGCTTTGTTGTGTTTTACAGTTGGTAATTGTACAATAGCTATAAGTAGCCAACGGCGATAGCGTCGATCAAATTGTTACCTTCCAAGGTTACCTTCGGTAAGGCATCAAATATTTTGCCAATACGAAAACTAACTCTGTGTCAGTATACATAAAAACGGAAATCCTGTGCACAAAAACCACGTGACCAGACGTCAAAATTCGTTCGCGCGCACTATAAAATTTTGACGCACGTTGAAGAATGACCTTTTCCTAGTTTTTTTTTGGGATTCATCTGCCATCTTTATGACATTAATAACCCATTTCGTTAATTTATCACTGTCATCATCCATTTTTAACCGACTTCAAAAAGGAGGAGGTTCTCAATTCGACCCGTATGTTTTTTTTTTATTTATTGAACTTGCCCTTGCTATTGATTACTTGATACTGGCTGTAATACCCGCCAAACGCAGGTGGAGCCATTCCTCATCATATACCATTAAAATTTCATCATTTCACTCATTTCGTAAAAAAAGAAGAACAAGAATTATCTGACATTAGCAAAATACTTGCAAGGGGGCAATCCTAGCAAGATCGATATCGTCTCTAATTCGACAATATGTCGAAACAAAACGTATACAAACAACGAATTTGTCGATTTGTTTCGACATATTTTGAATTAGAGATAATGTCCATCATACGATAATTGGGTCCCTGTTCGGGGGTGCAGTCCATTTTTCATCTTATTCCATAAAAATTTCATCATTTCGTTATAAATAAGATGTAGACCTTTTCCTATGAGTTAATAGAGTTCGTTTTAGTGTTGGCAAAGTATTTGACTCGCACGTCTTGGCACCCAGAGTGGCTTTTCATACTGTACACAAATAAATGCATTTGGGCACAGAATAAGGACATTCTGGCTTCGCTGTTCAAGCGGTATCGGTATCTGTACCGGTATCGATATAGGTATCGGTACCGGAATCGGTACCAGAGTCGGTATCAGTACCAGAAACGGTATCGGTATCGGTATTGGTATGGGCACCGGTATCGGTATTGGTATCGGCACCGGTATCCGTATTGGTATCGGTACCGGTATCGGTATCGGTATTGGTATCGGTACCGGTATCGGTATTGGTATTGGTATCGGCACCGGTATCGGTATTGGTATCGGTACCGGTATTTCTCGCTATCGATGTAGAGTTGCGAGTGCCTTCATTTCTGAAGGCATGATAACAGCAACCTTTATCGATGGTAGCTGGAATATGACTAGTCTAATGGCTTCCAAGTTCGTAATGTCATATATTAGCTACCATTGCTAAAATACAAGATTTTTATGCCTTAAAATTGAAGCCATAGCAACTCCACAACCATAGTGTAAGTGGACTTGAAGGGTACAGGAACATAACAGGGAATGTCCTAATTAATGAATTTTGATGAAAAGCAATTTGAAAGTTCAACTATTTTAACAATTCTATAGGTTGGCCATAAACAAAACTGCATTTATGGCGCCATCTATTAACTTTTTTAAATTCCAATGATTAGAATGACATTCAAAATACCATACACAAAATATGATTCTAAAAAAAAATTGTGACATACCCTGTTATGTTCCTGTACCCTTCACTCGAGGCCTAGGGATGTATTTTTTACATTACATAGTGATTATATTAATATTTGTGCGTACTGCCATTATAATACACGCATATTTTAATATGTAACACCACACAACATAACTAACAAAACAAACACAATTAACATAAAACGATTTAAATTATAAAATTAATTCCTTAAACGCGTTATAATAAATTAAAATTGTATACATTTTGAATACGCTATTCGTAAATCTTAAAACATAAAAAATTATTCATTCATACATAATCATTATTAATTAAATAATTATTAAAAGATAAAATCATTTAATCGAAATTAATGTATTTACAGGCGTCCAGTAGTAATGTTTAATTAAAATTAAATGCTACAGTTTAAAACTTTTTAGTTTTAGCAGTCTAACTTAAAATCTAGGCAGTAGTGGTCAAGAGTTGAAACCGTAGAAGCGTAATTGCTAATGACACAATATCATCTGAGGTCACTAAACTTTTAAAGTAAATGCTGTCGTTAGTTCACAGAACATAAGTACACGGAAATAATGCTAAAAATATAATTATAAACAAGATTTTTAAAAAATACACATTCATAGACAATTTCTATTTTTACTTTATACTCTTCTATTATAAATAATTTGGTGTAAAAAGTGACGTAAGCGAACAAACGAGCGAGCGAGCGTACGCATCGTGCTCGCTCGCTCGCTTTAGATTATCCATTCATAGCAATACCAAACATATGGTATAAGAGATCAATGACCGAGGTCATTGATCTCACATCACTGTACTACGGAACCCTATGGATCGCAATACCTTTAGTTCAAAACGTATCGGATGCACGAATTATTTTCTAATGTACGGAGTATTTCCTGCACATATCTAAACTCTGCACGAAAGAGGACAAGTATTTAAATTCGTGGCTATGCTATTATTTTATGTCTTTACGGGTTCTGCGACAGTTAACATAGTGTCCAGATTCAAAGAACTGTAGTTAGATGGTCTATGAAGTGTGAAGCAAATTCGCTCTTACTGTTTCAACTAGCGGTCGTAGGACAGCAGACGTGATCGCGCAGCGTTGTTTACCTAACACGGAGTCATCTGTTGGCTTGTAGTGTTGCTGGGCGCGACTACCTCCCGGAGAATATGCTGATTGAATTTGATGCCGTTCGTTTGCGGACTAAAGTTGCTTCAACTAGAAAAAGACAAATGCAATGATAAAACCTACGGTGTCGAGATAAGGCGTATGTTTTTTTAGGTTGAACTAAATTTTAATAGTGAAGTAAGATTATATCTACACTTAATTTGGTGCCAATAGGATCGCCATCATCGGCCTGGCAGTAAGTGACTAGCTGACATAAGTTTTATCTCTTTCAACTGTCAGATTCGTCGAGAAAATGTCGTCACACCGAGCCACGTCCAGCACCCTTAGCATGACCGTGTACACATAAGTTAATCTCTTTCAACTGTCAGATTTGTCGAGAAATTGACATCATTTCGAACTATTTGTACTGGACATGACTTGGTGTAACGTCATTTTCTCGTCGAATATGACAGTTGAAACAGATAAAACTTATGTCTACGCGGTCATGTTAAGCCTACAGTACAAAAAGCTCGAAGTGAGGTCATTCTCTCGACAAATCTGACAGTTGAGAGACATAAAACTTATGTCTACACGGTCATGCTAAGGTTGCTGGAGTGGGTAGTATAGTACTGATACGCTTGATGGCGTGCTGCAGCACGGCGAGCCAGCCGTCGCGGTCCTCGTGCGTGGCGGCGGCGAGGCAGTAGGTGCGGTCGCGCGTCACCAGCTGGAGCGGGTAGTATAGTACTGACCGGTGGAGTCCTGCGGGGTGAGCGGGCGCTTGATGGCGTGCTGCAGCACGGCGAGCCAGCCGTCGCGGTCCTCGTGCGTGGCGGCGGCGAGGCAGTAGGTGCGGTCGCGCGTCACCAGCTGGAGCGGGTAGTATAGTACTGACCGGTGGAGTCCTGCGGGGTGAGCGGGCGCTTGATGGCGTGCTGCAGCACGGCGAGCCAGCCGTCGCGGTCCTCGTGCGTGGCGGCGGCGAGGCAGTAGGTGCGGTCGCGCGTCACCAGCTGGAGCGGGTAGTATAGTACTGACCGGTGGAGTCCTGCGGGGTGAGCGGGCGCTTGATGGCGTGCTGCAGCACGGCGAGCCAGCCGTCGCGGTCCTCGTGCGTGGCGGCGGCGAGGCAGTAGGTGCGGTCGCGCGTCACCAGCTGGAGCGGGTAGTATAGTACTGACCGGTGGAGTCCTGCGGGGTGAGCGGGCGCTTGATGGCGTGCTGCAGCACGGCGAGCCAGCCGTCGCGGTCCTCGTGCGTGGCGGCGGCGAGGCAGTAGGTGCGGTCGCGCGTCACCAGCTGGAGCGGGTAGTATAGTACTGACCGGTGGAGTCCTGCGGGGTGAGCGGGCGCTTGATGGCGTGCTGCAGCACGGCGAGCCAGCCGTCGCGGTCCTCGTGCGTGGCGGCGGCGAGGCAGTAGGTGCGGTCGCGCGTCACCAGCTGGAGCGGGTAGTATAGTACTGACCGGTGGAGTCCTGCGGGGTGAGCGGGCGCTTGATGGCGTGCTGCAGCACGGCGAGCCAGCCGTCGCGGTCCTCGTGCGTGGCGGCGGCGAGGCAGTAGGTGCGGTCGCGCGTCACCAGCTGGAGCGGGTAGTATAGTACTGACCGGTGGAGTCCTGCGGGGTGAGCGGGCGCTTGATGGCGTGCTGCAGCACGGCGAGCCAGCCGTCGCGGTCCTCGTGCGTGGCGGCGGCGAGGCAGTAGGTGCGGTCGCGCGTCACCAGCTGGAACGGGAAGCGCGCTTCCTTGCAGCCGTTGCCGGTGTTGGACACGCGGATGCAGTACCCGCTCGACTCGTGACCTGGGAACCGATACGAACCTTGTACTAAGGACTTGTAAAGCCGCGGCTTAACGGCGCGTGATAGTGCAAGGCAAGGCATTAACCGTGACTTTAAGCCAACAAACGAGCCAAAATCAGCTCGAATAATTTATTGGCCAAAACGAACAGTAAAAGCAATATTTTCAACGAAATGTAAACGGTGACGCAGGCGAATATTAACGCGTGGTCACGTGGCTTTTAAAACAGACATTCAATCTGTATGTATATGACTACACTGTCCATTTTGGTATCGACAAAAACTTTGCAGCGTGCGTCTTGACGCCTCTGTGCGTCCGGGGCTAATTCCGAATTTGCATTATTACAAGCTTTATATTAACTTGCAATGTATGTCCGGGTGGAATCTTGCAACTGAATTTTAAATCAGTTATATTTAACCGATTGAGCTGAAATTTGGTATACACGCTTATTTTGGATGACAATGCATGCTTAGCTATGTGACGTAATTCTAATTCCAATATGGCGGATCATCCAAGATGGCGGAATAGTTATTTTTTCTGCACTACCACAGTATGGGTATCAAATGAAAGGGCTTACTGAGGAGAACACAAAAACTAAGGGAAATTAAATAAAAGCTTGTTTTTAAAAAGTTTTTTTTACCATATTTTTTATTATACCGATATCTAAATTGTCGCTTCCACCATGTTGTATTTCAAACATTACTGTACTGTGCACCTATCACACTTCCACGCCAAAAGATACTACGTAAGACTACACCTCATATCATTACGTCTACAACTAACTGTGGGCAAGTAAAAGTATTTAAAATGCCTCACCGACAAATATCTCGCCCTTCGGGTATGCGTCGAGCGGCTCATCGTGGTACATCAGCTTCCTGTTGTCCAGCGTGAACCAGCGGCGGCGGTGCGCGTCCGAAGGCCGCGGCCCCGTCTTCCACAGCCAGCCCTCGCGCGCGAAGTCCTTCGGCAGACGAAGCACCAGATCCGACTGTGGGGAGGACGGGAACGCCACTTGGAGCAGGTGGAGTTGAGCGCAGCGAATTGCTGTGTACCTGTTAAACATGCTTGGATTAATCCTTGGAGAACTTAGAATGGAGTTGCCACGGATCCGAATCCGTTAGTTTATATTTGTGCAATTTTTCGTGCTCCGTGCGAGTTACACAGAAGTTCGGTTCCTGTGAATCCATATTGCATATTCGATAGACAAAAAAACACTCATAATAAATAGTAGTCGCAACATTGACTAAATCGATAATTGTGTCAGTTTCTTGCTAGATTAACACGTTCCCTGCGTTGTGAGGTCATATTAGCTCATAGCGAATTTTCATCCTGTGCGCACATAATTAGTACCTTTATGAATCAATAGAACCGTCATGGCGCACCAGCTGAAAGTACAATAAAAATTCTTATGCAGCGAACGTGTTAAACAACACATCATCACACCTGTATTCTCCGAAAGAGAAGGCTGAGGTTGCCTTCAAGGTTTCAGCAAAAGGTAATCATGATTGAATAATAACATTCGCAAATGTAACCTGCCTGGTCGGAACCTGCATCCTTTGCGTTTAACGGGGGCGTTCTACCAAATAGGCTACCACTGCTAGAGCGCTAGATGTGGCTATATCACAGCTATTGTCCCCCTGTAGCATGACGACTACCTGGCGGGGAATACCCGCATTGCTTATCTTTATTACAAAACAAACATATTGATGTATAGGTAAGTATTGTGCAGTTTTTATACGGTTTCGTAAATTATCCTTATTATGTAGGTACTTTATTTTAATTACGATTTGCTTGGTAACTAACACATTGGTACATTGGCGGAGTGTCGGTGAAATGCAGTGCACTTATGTTTACCCTTTCGGATAATATAGGCGTAATGATGTAACTAAATCAACAATCATAGTTGATATACCTTCATAATTTATTGACATTGATATTAAAGTTAGTACTTACTATAATTTTTTACTCTATCAAAGTCTTATTTAGGAATACAAGATCGAGAAAATTAACGGGATTTTATCATAAGTTTCGCTAGATTACCATACTCACAAGATCGTGTAAGTCATTGATGTTTTTAAACAAACAAAAATCTTTCCTTAAGCAGACCTACTTTATTTTGCCTGGCATCCTGAGTTACTTAAAAAGGTACTTTTAAGTTTTTAGTTATCTAAATATCGGTTAATATTATTATTTGTGTATGCGACAATGATACTTTTTCAAATGTATCTAAGACTCAAAATACAATCACACCTTAATACAAATAGTGTTTATGTATATGAAAAACAAATGCCTACCATTGGCTGATAACTTCTGGGTCCTCATGGTACACGTAGATGTGTCGCGTAGATCCATCCTTCATGAAGGTTAACTGCATGGAGTTCATATGCCCTATTTTGGTCGGTGCAAACGCTACGTTTAACTCAGAGAGTTTCAACACACCCTTTGGTTCCTTGTTCTCTCTGACATGGTACCTGCAACATGGAGAAAGCTATGTTTATTAATGATTGACATTTCTATGTTTGAGGAAGATCTTTCGTGTTATCGAGATTTTCTATCGAATCCGTAGAGTAGATATTACGGAGTTGGTAACGCGATCAATCCGCCACATTATTGCCATATCTACATATATTTGACGACTCGTAAGAACCATCACAGAGTTTCCACGCAGTAGTCAAGGCCTGTTAGAAACCAGAGAGAGAATAGGCAGAGAGAGGAGGTCTGTAAACTGCAAGCAAATCGATAATCGATATATCGTCACATTTGACGAGTCGAATTCTACTGTCAGTGCCATCAAATGTACTGTCGTCATGATTCGACGCGACAAATATCACGATGCAATTGTCGATTTGGATCGTAACACCCTAAGGGCCCGATTTTCGCTTGATGGACATCAATCTCTATTAGAGATATGTCAAAATAAAACGTCAAATTCGTCGTGTTTTATCGACATATCTCGAATAGAGATTGATGTCCATCAAGCGAAAATCGGGCCCCAGTTCGGTTTGTTTAGTCAATGGAAAAATCTGTCATTTCCGAGACACAAATTACCTAAATAACTTTGCGTACTTTGCTCCTACTCATTTAGGAGTATTGTACAAAATTATGAGCGGCATCCTTCAGCGATGATGCTTATGAAAGGACAGAAAAATACTAGTTTGTATGTATGCCAATTTCACAGACCTTTACTATCACAGGTCCCTTACTGCCATATCTTATAGGTAAAGGTGCCAATTTTACTTGTAAAAAAGTCGAAGAAATACCAACTTTAGTACTTCTTTACCTCTCTCGGTAATAACGAAATATTTTGAATCCCACACTGTCAAAATTTAAACACAGAAACGCATAAAATTTACACATAGAAACGCATAAAATTTACACATAGAAACGTTAAAAATTTACACATAGAAACGTTAAAAATTTACACATAGAAACGCATAAAATTTACACATAGAAACGTTAAAAATTTACACATAGAAACGCATAAAATTTACACATAGAAACGTTAAAAATTTAAACACAGAAACGCATAAAATTTACACATAGAAACGCATAAAATTTACACATAGAAACGTTAAAAATTTAAACACAGAAACGCATAAAATTTACACATAGAAACGCATAAAATTTACACATAGAAACGTTAAAAATTTACACATAGAAACGCATAAAATTTACACATAGAAACGTTAAAAATTTAAACACAGAAACGCATAAAATTTACACATAGAAACGCATAAAATTTACACATAGAAACGTTAAAAATTTAAACACAGAAACGCATAAAATTTACACATAGAAACGCATAAAATTTACACATAGAAACGTTAAAAATTTACACATAGAAACGTTAAAAATTTACACATAGAAACGTTAAAAATTTACACATAGAAACGTTAAAAATTTAAACACAGAAACGCATAAAATTTACACATAGAAACGCATAAAATTTACACATAGAAACGTTAAAAATTTACACATAGAAACGTTAAAAATTTACACATAGAAACGTTAAAAATTTACACATAGAAACGTTAAAAATTTACACATAATGCAAGCAGTAGGCACACATTAAACATAGAGTGATACTAGTCACGTAATTAGTTATACCTCGGTTTGTTGCAAAAATAGCCAGATTTTTACTCATAAGCGGATGTTGGACGTCAACATTTTTGCCAATCCTAATACAAACTCTATTGACTTACAGAAAAAGCTCATTATGCTACAAGATGTCATTTACAGCGGGAGCGAATGCATGGTGATTGCGTGGCAAAGAAATTCAATCTTTATAAATATTGACACAGAGTTAGTTTTGATGCTGGCAAGAAGTGTGACGCGCGCGTCTTGACGCTCCAGTGTGACCTGGCCCTGTAGCATGACCACGTAGACATAGGTTTTATCTTTTTCAACTGTCAGATTTGTCGAGAAAATGACGTCACACCGAGCCATGTCAGTGTCGCCATTTTCTCAACAAATCTGAGTTAAAATAGATAAAAACTATGTCTACACGGTCATGCTAAGGGTGCTGGGCTATGTGCGAGAAACCTTGGTACCACTTTAATTAGTCATTACAACGTGTATGTATACGTTAACTTGCAAGGCGATGGCTCTGAAATGGGATGATGACATGATAATTAAGATTGTATTTACAAATATCACGTCCTACCTGGTATTTTTTTAATGTTTCGTCATTAATTATTAATCTACGGTTTCGTTCATATTTTATTATCTTTCTTACCTCAAGGGACCAAAGTTTTTGACGCGGAGACGATCGATTAAACGATCAAGACAACCAGTCGTACGGCCGCGGCCGTCGGTGGCGGGGTGGTACCTAAGGACCAGTCCGGATATGTTTAAGCTAAACTACTGTACAGCCTCACCTTAGTACGTTCACGTTTACGTTAACCATAGTTAACGTAAACGCCGCTAGATACGTTAAGTCCCGATGACAATATTTAATACAATTCAAAAACTTAAGACTTTTATATAACCGTTTTGCTCTAGTATCTGCCGACTCCAGTATCTGAGATTTCTCCGATTGTTTTTATATGCCCAAATGACTGTAAAAGCCGGGCTTTGAAAATCGAAAACAAAACAATAAATAATCTTTAGGATATACCCGATTAACAAGGTAAATTACGTTAGTTGTATAAACAAAATACTAGTTTAAATGTATGCCAATTTCACAGACCATTACTATCACAGGTCCCTTACTGCCATATCTTATAGGTAAAGGTGCCAATTTTACTTGTAAAAAAGTCGAAGAAATACCAACTTTAGTACTTCTTTACCTCTCTCGGTAATAACGAAATATTTTGAATCCCACACTGTCAAAATTTAAACACAGAAACGCATAAAATTTACACATAGAAACGCATAAAATTTACACATAGAAACGAAAACTATTTTTATTTAGGAAATACACAGTAATATTATTTTCATGCTTATAAGGTTATCAACGCGTTGATCTAATTGTATGATTTATTTCTGTTGACTCCATCGGTATGTGGCAACCGTAAGAAACTCCTTATTTCACCAACGGTGAAGAAAAAAGGTGGGTTGTTATTTGCATCAGAGACTCAAGTCTACTAACACTGTCGTTGTAATATGACAATAGCTACACTTTATAATGCGTAAAAACAATTAGGTATTATCGTTGATAGCTAGAGGCTATGAGACTAGTCGTAGTCTAGCTAAAAAATAAATTGTTTATATGCCTTAAAAGTTGCCATAGTTATATTACAACGATAATGTTAGATAACTTGGTGCCCTGGTAAAATCATAACTCTACTTTTTACTTCGCCGTAGTTGGGTAAAAAAGGTACATTTTACTAGAAGGTTATGTTTATATCAATCAGAATCAGATTTTTTTTTATTCATGTAAACCAATACAGGCACTTATGAATCGTCAGTAAAATATAAATAATATTAATAGCATCTCTACCACCCATTCGGAATGCATTTCCTATGGAGAAGAATGGGCAAGAAACTCCATGGTTGCTTTTTTCCAATAAGAATTTACATGTTCATGTTCCCTCATAACATCTAAACTACTGATCATTTGACAAATTAGGTATTGACGCCTTGATCCGCCGGTTTTAGGCTATGTGACGTCACATTTAATTTAATATGGCGCCCTCTAGAGGACATATAAAATCATAAACGAAAAAAGAATATCCCGTTTGGCTTACATAAATACTTTTACATAGGCACCTGACAGTAGTAATAGATATACCATTACATAAGTTTAATAATCCATTTTACATATCAACGTAGTTTTCCACTTCGTTTACAAATAATTACATCATTATTGTATTGACAAATTGTTTTAATACGCGATCGCTAACAAAGAGTTACTTAACGCGAGGTGAAGGATGTTTTTCGTCACAATGTCAATGTTGGAGCATGGCTCGCGTCGAACCATGACTTAGTAACTGTTGAATACCCGATACGAATTTGATATAGGTAAACAACGTCACCTCACGATCGCATTATGTAGATTAGAGATGGACCGAGATTCGTTTCACAGTCGGTAATGCCGAATTCACATTCGGTAAGGCCGAATTCACATTCGGCAGCATTACTGTTCGTTCATGAACCGAATACATATCACTATTCAGTAAACGAGTATATAGAACGGCTGATGTATTAATAGCAAAAAATTCCCCTGTTGACTCATGCCCTAAGCTGGCTATCGGATTTAACATTTCTATAGGCTGTCTGAAATCTTTGAGCCCCATATTTTTAATGTGTTATGACTGGACACCTTTGCGGGAAAGTGGTGGGAGAGAGAGGAGGCCTTTGCCCAGGAGTGGGATACAAAATAGGCTATAAAAAAAGAACTACCTTGATCACACCGTAAGATAAGTAAATCAATTGGAAATGGTGTTATAGGTAAATTTACAATAAAATCAGTATTTTTACAAAAGTAACGTTATTATAAAAATTCGGCCTAATTAAAAAAAAAAGTCGACATTCGGCTGAACCTACATTCATTCGGTCCATCACTAAAGTAAATGTTTCACAACAATGTTTATTGTGGAAATTATATGTGTGCGAAAAAATGGGTGAGCAGTTACCGAGGCGGGTTTAGGTGAGTCGACGAATACGTAGTCGGTCAATATTTGTTCGAGCCTTGACGTAGGATAGCAATAAGAGGCGTGGAACTTTTCGTGTCACGTACGTCACGAACTCACTCGCTATTCACCTACGAAACTGATTTTATCACTCACTTATCTATCTAGAGTCGTCGGTAAACATGTCCATCTTTACTGGGTTGACACACTTTCTACAACTATTTCATCAACTTGTTACAGTAATGATTACATATTTGATATTAAATACTAAACTACTAACGGCTGAAACCGTGGATTTGTCTTAAGGGGCCCTCCATTAATCACGTGATGTTATTTTAGCATTTTATAGTGAATTACAGACTGTAACATCGTTTTAGATGGTGTGAAAGTGGAACAATTGCAAGAGTTTGTATATTTGGGAAGCATGATTACAAGGGATGGTAAATGTGATAGTGATATTGAGAGGAGAGTGACTGCTGGGAATAGAGTAAATGGTGCTTTGCATGCCGTTGTGAGTAGCCAGGCTGTCTCAAAAAAGGCTCGTCTGGCGATTCACAATGGTGTTTTGGTACCTACTCTTATGTAAAAAATAAAATATATCCCGTCCAGTGAATGTTGGGTTTGGCAAAAGAGGCATGAGAGTAGGGTGAATGCGGTGGAAATGCGTTCCTTACGGAGTATGTGTGGTGTCACCATTGCTGACCGGTTGAGGAATAGCAAGATACGAGGTGAATGTAAGCTGAAGGATGATGTGGTGACTAAGATTGAGAAAAGTATGTTGAGGTGGTTTGGCCATGTAGAGAGGATGAATGAAAGTAGACTGACGAAAGAAATAAACCAGGCAAACGTGAGTGGAAATGTCGGAAGAGGGCGCCCGAGGAGGACCTTTCAAGACCAGATTAACGGTCTCTTCCAGAAAGGTCAAGTCCGTAGCACCCTAAACCGACGGAAGTGCATGAAAAGATGTATGACTGTGGATGAAGCGAAAGAGGTATGTCGGGATCGTAGCGTGTGGCAAACGGTAGTCTCTGCCTACCCTCATGGGATACAGGCGTGAGTATATGTATGTATGTATTTTAAAGTAGAAAAATCTTGTACGAATTTCGACCTAGTTGTAATATCATTCAGTTGTACACCAGATACTCGTGTAACCATGAATGTAAAATTCCGGACTAATGATAGATAGAAGGTGTATAAAATAATAATATGCTGCATTAAATCAGTCATTTAGCAACAAATTATTAACGATGGTTTGACATTTTGAAATGACCATGTTTTAGAGAGATCAGTGGATTTATAAATTGGACTTTATTAATCTACAAGTTAGAGACACTTTTCCGATGTATGTTACACTGAAAGTAATAGGGAGCGAGCTTACTGATATAATATTAGCTCATATTGCACCAGACTGGCCCAGTGCAGCTTGGCTTACTTCACACTATTTCGTTAAACGTGCAAGTTTCCTCACGATGTTTACTTTCACCCTTCACCATTACACCAGGATAATTATGATTGAAAATAACATTTACACATGAAATCCGAAGTTAACTGAGGTATCAGAGCCAAAGGTTTATACCTGCATCCTTTTCTTTCATGGTTTGAGCTCTACCATCCATCACCCTGTATTCGCCGAAGGGGTAGGGTAAGGAACACCTCCCTTTGCCGATGTATGTTGTACCCAATGTAATCGGGGCGAGCCTATTGTCATTATTCCGGACATATTCCCCCTACTTTGGCCCAGTGCGGGTTGGTGAAATTCGCACACAATCAATAATTTATTAATTATATTTGCGGTGAATGCATCCAACCTTATACATGTAAATAGACATTTGCTTTTGTATTGATGTTATTATTATCTGCTATGAATAATGATTTTAAAATACACTGTATTTCAAAGAAACAACTTGAACAGCGTTCAATACACGTATTTTTTCCTGTTGTTATTGTGTTCACTGACTACAATGATTTTCCGCTCCAGAGTTTAGTTACGTACCTAAGTCCAGATCAATATGGAACGTATTTTATAATTGTACAATGAGATTCAAGTCAACAAGCCTGCAAACCTTCATCGTGTACAGTATATGAAATCTTTTGAAACAGACAGAATATGGATAACTGAATTTGTTTTTTTTTTTATAAAATTAAGATCTTTATTTCTATGCTTTGACAAGCCTATGCATGGTCAGTGAGGTAGCTGGTACCTTCAGCTGTGTTAATCGTTAGATCAAAGGGAGTTTAAAAGTAACAGCTGATTTTAGAGCTGTTTAGCACCAAACTTTTTTTTCTGTGCTTCATCGTGCGATCAGTCAGCCAGACTATGAGCAGATGCGTTCTGTGGTGTTATGACAGTTAGAGTATGATCCCCAATGGGACATCTCTATACGGTATCAGATGCAGTTATCCAGTTCCAGGATACGCCGCCTCTTTAGTATTTTAGTCTTCTTACCAAACTTAACACATCAATTTTTTTATTTAAAACTATAGTAAAATATTTCTGATTGGACATGTTTGTTTAGAATATGTTAGAGAACTTATAATTTAAGGCTTAGTATTGAATTCACCCCATTTGGAATCACATTGTATTAAACCCTAAAATGAAAATGATTCGAACAAAAGATGACGACTGAAACAGAACTGACCATGCTATATGATAACACCATTTCTATTACAAGTCCCTAACAAGCATAACTAAATGAACAGCGTATAAAGTATACACAGTTATATGTAATGAAAACGGGATGATTATGGCGCAGTCAATTGGAACACGAATTAAATTAGTATAAAAGTATGCAGCGGGTTATCGGACACGAAGCTTATCTTAAGAGTATTGCATTTGGTCATTTTGACCGCATTCTTTGGAGTAGCTAGCGTATGTAACGTGGTATTCGACATTACTAACTTACCGTTTTGTATACGACGGCATAGCAAGGCGTGAAGCGTTTCGCCGAAAAATCATTTGAATGCGGCCAACGACTAAATCCCTCACACACTGGGGCGTCATTACGCGAGCGTCGAATTATGTGCCAATACCAAAAACAATTGTAATTGACTTTGATAAGGGTCTTCTTTTTTCCGGAATGATTAAATTTTAATAGATTAAGATGAGTAATGGCTGCACCTGCGATTAGCGAGTATTTACGCCAATGTCGAGAAATTAATAGCAAGGACTAAATCAATAAAAACACATTATAAATGTAAAAAGTGGGCGATGACAGTAATAAAAATGGCGGATGAATCCCGGAGAAAAAGTTTATTCCTCAACGAAACCACATTGACAACGCGGGCGAATATTCACGCGTGGCTTTTACCACAGAAGTTGAATATTTGACAGACAGATAGGTTTTGGTATTGGCATAAGTATTGACGCCTCAGTGTGGGCAGGGCTTAGATATAATTGTGTCATGCATAGCGATACATGTCGACTAACTTGAGCGTGTCCTCATTCTCACTAAGGACGAACTTTCTAAGCTGGTATCGGCTGTCTTCCTTGCCTCGCTTCATGAGGAACCCTTCCATGGCGCCAGACAGGTAGCTCTGACGCTCTGGGTGACAGAACTCCTCGCGTTCGTATTTCGCGCGAATCCATTGCTCAATGAGCACTCTGTAAATGATAAAGAACATGACAAGTTCAGAGGTGCGATCATTGTTTGTTATAAACATTTTATAGATTATAACTCGTGTGCCATATACTTTTTAATAACAACTTTATGAACTTAATAATTAAGTTTATGTATTGTATTCCCCGAAGAGCCTAGTCTTGATGTAAGATACTATTTATGATTATTTTTCTAAAGGCTACGAAGTCAAGTTTTGCACACATTGAATCAGCCAATGTCTGTGGATATACACAAAATAGAATTAATATTTCCAGACAACACATACTCATCGTATGATTCCAAACTAAGCAAAGGGGCACTATACAACGGACTTGGGGCAATCCAAATTACACCCAGCAAACCAAGGCAAATTCCGAAAAGGCCATTTTCGAAATTGGCCACTTCTTCTTCTTTTCGAGTCAATGGTCTGCAGCTACACCTCATTTTGTACAAATTTTGCCACAACAATCGCATTGAGAGTGGCCGCATACAGGTCCTCCCTCGTGCAGGTGGTTGGGCACGGGGGACAAGACACCAAGTGTTACATAGACTGTATTGGCCACTGGCTGGAATCGAACCCGTTGAGCTGTGCGGCTTACGCTCAAACCACAAGTCCAAGCCGTCATCGATATACCTACTTCCATTTTAACATTAGAAAAATACACTATTTGTATGGATAGATTCTCCGTATGTTGCTTTGCTTCATATTAAAGAAAGCCGATTCTCAAATCGAGGTTAGTCCAACTAGTTTGTTATTAAATAATGTCACTTGTGTATTGACCTTCCCCAATCAGGTGATAGTTGCCCACTAGGCAACATTGTTTCGAAACGAAAGTCGTAAACTTTGCCAAAACAGTCATAAAATTTGTTGTGTTTATTTTCTAATGAGAGAAGCAGGATTGAGAAACCGCGTCGCAACGGCCGGATTTTAATAGCACTACTTTCATGGTTTTCCATGTTACCAGGGTCGTAAAAGATGGTTAAAGGCACCATAACTAAATAAATATTGCCAGACAAGGCATGCTCATCTCTTGATCCCAAATTAAGCAAACGGTGTACTATGGATACCATACAATGGACGGGGGGCGATCTCAGTGACACCCAGACCAGGGCAAATTCGGAATACATTCCATTTTCGAAATTAGTGATGTGCCGGATCGTTAAAAATGAATATCCGGCGATACGGATCCGGATACGGATACGGATATTTGGTGTCAAGATACATGGATACGGATACGGATCATAACAATTTTATAAAAACTTCTTATAGTAAATGTTTAATAAGCTTTCTCAAAAAGTTTTGGAATTGATCTCATTATAAAGATTAGCACCTTTAGTACCTTTCAGTTATGTAATATTGGTAGAGTAACCACTAGGTTATATGCTTGCAATATAAAGATGCCAAATATTTGATTTTAATAAATAAATAATATTCCGAATGGACTTTCGAGTTTTTCGTTGCTACCTAATCACCTATAAGTATAAGAATTTCATCTGTGTCTTGAAAATTAATAATGTAAAAGACCCGTATAAGATCCGCCGAAAAAGTAACGGGGATCTTTCTTTTCCCACGGATATCCGCGGATACGGACATCCGGCTCATCACTAATATTAATATTCGTTTATTGTTCATTTTATTAATTATTAAATTTATAGTCATAAGAAATGTAAAATAACAGTTCCCCGCTATTATTTTGTTTATTGACTGTATTAGTTTAAATTAATAAAAAAATTGATTCTTTCGTCGCTGTACTAACGTCGACCAGTGGCGTTAGCACGCATCAAGACAAGACCTTTGTCACGGATTTGCTCGCTCGCTCTCTGTCTAATTTCATACGAGAGAAAGAGACAACATCAAGATACTCCGTGACATACGTCTAGCCTTGGCGCACATGCTACAACTAAGCTACAGCTAAGAAGAATCACACCCCTAAAATAGTACTCACTGCGGATCATTCCTGTTAGGTCTTCTGTAGCACGGCGGCACCCTCTCCTCGTATTTGTTCTTGGCGGCCGTGTTTCCGACCTCCTTCATCCTCTGCACCTGCGAGTCCTCCCAGCGGTCCAGCTTGAGATGCTTCACCTTGCTGATGTGAGCGCCCATGCCGCGGTGGATACTCGCGCACCGCATACATATGAATATGCCCAAATTATACGACGCCCAATCGGGTTCTGGAATATAATATTAACGTAAGTAACCGACAGGCTATGGGTTCGATCTCCATGCTCGCCATGAAACTATTAAGGCGAGCTCTCGAGCAAAAGCGTTTAGTTTAGTTAGAGTGGCAAACAGTCTCTGAGGCATAGAGATATTATAACGGAGATGACATTTCGAGCCCGCGCTGCGGTAAGTTTTTCTGATTTATCTGACTCCGCCATTGTTGTTTACCCATATAGTTACCGTATAGTACAGGTATATGAGATAACAACAATGGGGGAAAAATCGCCGCAGAGCTCTACGAAGAGTGGAGTCGTCATGGGTTCTCTAGATACTCTATGCTCTGAGGCCTCACCTATTAAAATATTGTTGTATGAATAGTAACTGTAAATTTTTGACAGGTTTTGTAGCTAAGTTAAATGTCAAAAACTGAAAGTTATATTAAAAGGTGGCTGCAAGACAAGTAGTAAGGGGGCTAGACTAAAATGATGACCTCACATTAATAGTAATCCTCTAAAAAAATGTACCTATTTATTGAGAAACATGTTAATTTGATGCACTATACGACTTTTAACTTTATAGAAGTCGTATAGGGTAGTTTATTCTGCGCAGGCCTACTTAGTAATTATAGAAAAGGTCGCACTGAATCTCGCTAACTCATAGTATACTTTTTTAATCTATGCCCATAGGAAGTCGGCTTGCCTATGCGTATATGACCATCTCGCACACATTTACAATATAGTAAATCAATCGAGTTGATTGCTCGGAAAATATTGGTTAGTAAGTCTCAATTCATTCACGCACCCATAGATCGATTTGATACGTTGCTGCACTTTCGAGGAGAACGGGCGCCTAGTTCATTTTTTAACTGACTTCAAAAAGGAGGAGGTTCTCAATTCGACCAGCATTTTTTTTTATACGCACATTCATGACAAATACTTATTGGTTAATCCTATCTTCCTAATATTATAGATGTGAAAGTTTGTGTTTCACGTAAAAATACTGAACGGATTTGGCTGAAACTATACAGTATTATAGTTTATATATTAGAATAACATATAGGCCATAATTTATAATAATATAATATTACTAGCGGCCCGTCCCAGCTTCGCAAGGGTTTCTATTATAGCCTATGTTACTCAGTGATCATGTAGCTTTCTAATGGTTAAAGAATTTTTGGAATCGGTCCAGTAGTTTTTGAGTTTATTCGGTACATAGTTTTTATTTTTTTAGTTTTCTTGCTTTCTTTCTTTCTATGTTTCTTTTGTTATAATTTGTTACAATATAATGTTATGTTTACTTATTTGTATAATATTAGTCTATAGTGCGGCAACTTTATGTAATTAATCCGTGGACAACGCCGTGGACTGTACTGTGTTTGGATAACTTTTTGTAATACTATTTGTTAATTTTTATGTACTGTTGTTTGTTGTCTCTAATAAATAATTTAATTTAATTTACATACAAAAATACAAATCTTACCTCTTTATAATATTAGTATAGATATTGAATAATATATTTTATCAAAACACAAGAGCACCGGGAATCAAACTGTATTTCTTGTTTTGAACGCGAGTGTAGACCAACTAGGTGTTGCACCGCAATTCGCGACCTATATCACTAGAATGTATTTTTCCGTTATCACAACAACGAATATGCCTACCTACCTTAGTACCGGAATTACGATAAGTCGGACGCAAATCGCCTACAATGACGTAGATATTCTACCTACATACCTACATAGCACGCATGGCACGACACGTTTATCTTTCCAGACGTAGGTACAAATACCTATGCGCCTAATAAAACTTAATTTATTTTAGCAAACTAATCTTTTTAGGGTTCCGTACCTATGGAAAAAAACCCTTGTAGGATCACTTTGTTGTCCGTCTATCTGTCTGTCTGTCAAGACCCTCTTTTCTGGAACTCGTGGAGGTATCAAGTATCAAAAACTCAAGTCTGCAGTCCTTTGGAGCTGTCGAAAAAAACATCAACTAAAACGAAAACTTCTACGTTAACGCAAACAAAAGATACGGCTGTTTAAGTTGCGTATTTGGTACATTCTCTAAGGAATCAAAAACCTATAGGGTACCTCCCGTAGACCTAGAATCATTAAATTCGGCAAGAAGCAATGTCTTAAGTAAAAGAAAAAAATCCGAAACAAGTACATTTTATAGTTAGAACGCAAAAAAAAAATATTGCAACTTGACGCACATATGCCATAAGGTGTCAACCCACAAAAACCAAAAGGTTGAGTTTATGATACAGGGTCATTCGTAATAGATCAGAAAATGTTTTTAAATAATCATTTAAGCGATTAGATCTATAATTTAATAATAAATCCGAAATTAAAATACATATCAACGTGCTGCAAATTATTTTTCAAAAACATGTTGTTTGTCCCTCTTATCCAGTTTATCTTCGTTAGAGCAATGTTCGGTGCTTTCATAGTTTATGTACGGACGCCTCGGTGCGCGAGTCCAACTCGTACTTGACCGGTTTTTAATGTGTGCGTGTCAATGAATGAATTGATTACGTTCGTGTCGTGTACCTATTTACTCTCGCTGCGAAGTCCGACCCACTAAATCCGTACATCGCGATGGTCGGCATCCAAAATAGAACTGGATCCCCTCAAAGAAGATTGTAATACGACTCATAAGTTTTCAGTATTGTCTATATCTATCTATACAAATAAATAAAATTGAAGTGTCTATTTGTCATAACACCGTTTTACCAAATGCATATGAAAGTATTATACGATACCAATAACGAAAATGCATTTCTTTTTGTCCGTCTGACCGTCTTTTTGTTCCGTGTAAATTTCCAAACGGCAGAACCTATTGCGACGTGACTTTCACTGTGAGATAGCTGAGGTTCTAATGTGTAACTTCTTTTATTTTATAAAAATCATTACAGTTCTGTGGGACAAACATAAAACCATTTTTTTCCGGGTGAAAGACTTTCACTGGCAGATAGCTGATGTTATAAGGATTAACTTAGACTTCTTTAATTTCGAATAAAAAAATTGGTTTGTTTAATTCCGCGCGTACGAAGTCACGGGTACAGCTAGTTATAAAGATAAATAGTTGAGCCCCTCGTACATTGGGGCGTCAACACTCACGTGTGAAACTGTTTGCGAATACCAAAACGAACTCTGTGTCAATATGAATAAAGATTAAATTTCTGTCCTAACAGTCACACCCCCACGCGTCGAAATTAGCCCGCGCTGTCAGTATCGTTTAGTTAAAGAATGAACTTTTTTTATGAGTCGATACAGTTTGTTTTGGTATGGCAATTTGACGTACGAGTCTCGACGCGCCAGTGTGCCTTTTGTAAGGATATAGGTGTTTCCACGATTTCGTTTCGCATTATGTCCGTGTTTGCTCACACACGGAGACCACAGACGCGACGTCACGCCGGCGCACGCACACATACACACGTGGCCTCTGCGCCACTCGTAAATAACACAACGCTATGTCACACACGAGATTAGGGAATACCTGTTAAATGCGAATCATGTCCGTTTGTTAACCGACTTCAAAACCGTCCGTTCTCAATTCGACCCGCATGTTTTTTTTTAAACACAAACAGGCAGGGAACCTTATCCTACTATATGCCCCAGAAAACAATAGCCAACATTACACATGCACTGCTTGGGTGTTCTATATCTCATTTAAGTCAATGGTAAGTTTAATTAGAGAACTATATAACAGCTGAACAACTGTCCTTGGTATGGGATTTAAGATGACAATCGGAAATTCGGTCGCACTCACTAGCACGACTGGCGCCGCGTCCCCGCCTCCAAAATCGCTCGTGCTGTCAATAACATTTCGTTGAAGAGTGAACTTTTACTATGAGTCATACAGTTCATTTTAGTATAAAATTTTAACGGGTGCGTCTTGACCCGCGTTGATCGTATCCCGATTTTCGATTAAAGGCCAACCACGGTGGCATACCTAGGTATCTGGTCTGTGGAGCCAACTCAGTCAGGCGGAGGCGAGCGTGCGCGCAAAGATCTTACAGCAACAAATGATTCAATTTGTTATCCGCTGTAGACGTATTTAATCAGAGTGTAAAATACCTGCGATAGTGATTAGAAATGTAATACATTAGACGTAGTCCCAGTCGGTCGACCTTTCAACCAACACGCCACCTACCTACATACCCAAGTCCAGTATAAATATTAGGTGACATGTGAAACGCGAGTCACTTAACCTGACAGTCGAAGATTTTATTATCTCAGTAAAATAAAATAAAAACTCAATCCAAATGGCAGTCAGACTCGCGCACTGAGGGTTCCGTAGGTCATATTAGGATTTTTCGTGATGTTACTAAAATATTCACGGTTTTCGGCTTTCTCCCATTACTTGTAATATAAGACATTGCTTCTTTCCAAATTCCATCAACAACGGGAAATTAATACAGGTTCTGATTGCCATGTAAGTGTCAAAATATGCGGCATAAACGGCCATATATTTTGATTGCGTTGAGTTAGAAGTTTCGCTTTTTTAACCGACTTCCAAAAAGGAGGAGGTTCTCAATTCGGCCGGTATGTTTTTTTTTTATGTATGTACACCGATTACGTTGCGAGTGATGATCCGATTTACGTGATTCTTTTTTTGTTTGATGCGGAATAGATGCCATTTGGTCCCATAAAAATTTAAAATTGTACGGCCCAGCAGTTTTCATTTTATGAACATTTATGTGTTTATTATGATCATTATTTACGTGGATGATGTAGTTGTTCGAAAAATCTTTTTTTCTCTTCTTTTTTTTTTAATACGGTTTCCTAACAAAATTCGAAACCCACCCCCAAAGGGGTGGAAAAGGGGGGGATTGTTTTTTGGCTGTAAATATTTACTTGCTACTTTATAGCGTGAAAAAAAATACTTTTTTTCACGCTTTTTATTATAAGGTTATTTCTAGCTTTTTAGTGCACCTAGGTTTTTGAAGTCGGTTTTTGTTTTTTGGTAAAAAAATATTTTTTTACAGTTCCGAAGGATAGTAGACTTGAGTATTTGATAAGAGAGAAAAAGGATTCCTGAGAAAAAGGGTCTTGACAGACAAACAGACAGACGGACAACGAAGTACCTAATTCTATGAGCGTTCCTTTTTGCTTTCGAGGTACGGAACCCTATAAATTGTACCCACTTGCCGACCATCGATGACATCATAGCCTGCTATTGAGTTGCGCCTAAAAAGCTCTTAACAAGCTAAGACCAAGCTTACATAGCAGAAAGCTGTAAAAGCCCTAGCTATTTTGGATTAAAGTAAAACCTAGGTAGGTAGGCTTACATGATAAGTTGACAAATATGATTTTTTATTGAAAACTGGTGTCATTAAGTTGTTGTGAATATGTGACATTAATTTCTGTAACAGCTCTTTAAATACCTACTATATAGTTCACATGTAATAATACTACCTACACGTCGTTGAGTAGGTGTTGGTTTTATAACTACGATTATACAAGCTTTATACTTCTAATAGTTCTATACATCTATATTACGCCTGTATTCCCCGAATGGGTAGTCAGTGGTGCACTGCAGTGCGCCCACACTTCGCCGATATATTTTGATCCCACAGTGATGTATTAGCCTTGCACATTCTGCCTCAATGCGAGGGAGATTTGGGCCATAATCCACCACGTCGGCCCAGTGCGGGTTGGTGAACTTCACACGCCTTTCTATAGACTTGCAGGTTTCCTCACGATATTTTCCTTCACCGTTCAGAAAATGGTAATCAGTATTGAAAATGATATTTGCACGTGAAAATCATCTCAGAGGTGCGGGCCTGAGATCTGAACTTGCACCCCTTACGTTTGAGGCGGGCGTTTTACCGACGAGGCTAGCACACCACTTCTTATATGAGTTAGGAGTTGTATGATTGACTGAATAAGCGTTTAGAAGGCTTCTTAAGTTCTACTAGTCGTTTATATGCTATCCCGTCCGCGAAGTGCACCGTATGTACAAAGCACGCTCCAAAGACCCCTACAATATGGTCCTCGTGGTCCTTGACCGCACCCCGGAGGGCCGCAAAATTTTTAATATCAAATCCCTGTGCCTTCTGTCAGGGATAGTCGTGGAACCCCCACACAAAAATGGCACCCCTTCGCAGTGCCATAACTGCCAGCTTTACGGGCACTCGGCCCGTAATTGCCACGCTCGCCCTAGGTGCGTCAAGTGCCTAGAGGACCACGCGACCCCTCAATGCTCACGCAACAGGGAGACCGCGACCGAGCCACCTGGCTGTGTCCTCTGCGGGACCGTGGGACACACCGCGAACTATCGCGGTTGCCCCAAGGCTCCAAAGGGGAACGCCGGGAGGGCCGGACGCGGGCGCCCTGGCGCGCCCCGCACCACCGTTCCCGCGCCCTCAGCGCCCCGCCCCCCGGTACCAGTACCGGCAGCCGCTCCCTCTGAGCGCAGCTGTCCCCCCTCCGCCCCACCCGCGCCCAGCAACGTATGGGTCAAACCCTTGCCGCATACCGCGGTTGGGGCTTCACCCGTTGCTCCCGCACCCGTGCCCCCCCCATCTAAGCCCTCCCCCTCACCCTCGGTGAGCGGGGTGGCATTTAACGCGGATCTGTCCTTGATGCGCATTGCGTTCAACGCCTTCAACGTTGAGAGAGTGCGTTCCCTGGCTCACCTCCTCCGCACAGCCACCTCGCCCGACGACCTCATGGCCGCGGTGGGGTCACACTTGGATGTCTACGACTCCATGACCTCCTTCCTCTCCCAAAGAAACCCATAATGGATCCACGCCCTTGTAGAACCAAACCCAGACACCTATCCCTAGCGTTTTTCAACGCTTATGGCCTCTCCCAGCAGAGAGATCAAGTCGGTGAGTTCCTCCGGGACCACCAAGTTGATGTCTTCTTAGTGCAGGAATCTTTATTAAAACCTTCCATTCGCGATCCCAAAATCGCCAACTACGTTATGGTTAGAAATGACAGAACCACCTCCCGCGGGGGTGGCACTGTCATTTACTATAGAAGATCCCTGCACTGCATCCCTCTCGACCCCCCTGCGCTCACTAACATCGAAGCCTCGGTCTGTCGTCTCTCTCTAACCGGCCACGCGGCCATAGTCATTGCATCTATTTACCTTCCACCTGACAAGCCTCTACTCGAGAGTGATATCGAAGCACTCCTTGGTCTGGGAAGCGCGGTTATTCTGGCTGGCGACTTCAATTGTAAGCATGTCAGTTGGAACTGTCACTCTTCCACTCCCAATGGCAACAGTCTGTACGCCCTGACTAACCGACTAGACTTTGACGTAATCGCGCCAATGCATCCCACCCACTTCCCCAATAATACGAACCACCGACCCGACATACTTGACATGGCGCTCCTGAAGGGGGTAACCTTAACGTTGCGCTCTTTAGAGGTGCTCTCGGAGCTTCACTCGGACCACCGTCCTGTCCTTATGCGACTCGGACCGACCCCGTCGTCCGCCCCACCCACGCGATCGGTGCTGGATTGGCACGCGCTAAGAACTACCTTGGCGGATGCCGCTTCGGTACCTATCGCAAATGTCCCTACCTCCATCTTGTCCCCTCAGGACACGTCTCAGGCCATAGGTGCCTTCACTGAACACCTAAGCTCGGCCATCAGCCAGTCTTCCAAGCGGGTCGTAGTGAGTGATCTTCACCGCTTCGTCCTGCCGGATGACATCAAAGACCTAGTCCGAGTCAAGAACGCCTCCATCAGAGCGTACGACTCTTACCCCACCGTAGAGAACCGGGTCCGCATGCGCGCCTTACAGAGGGACGTAAAGCGTCGCATTGCGGAACTCCGGAATACTAGGTGGGATCAGTTTCTAGGAGGGATTTCGCCATCACACCAGGCATACTGGCAGGTGGCGAGAGCTCTCAAATCAGACATTGTAGTCCAGATGCCCCCCCTTACGCGCCCCTCAGGCTCCCCCCCCGCGTTCGACGATGACGAGAAGGCCGAGCTTCTCGCTTCCGCTCTCGAAGAGCAATGCTCGACTAGCTCCCAACCCGTAGACCCCGCTCACGTAGAGCTAGTAGATAGGGAAGTAGAGCGCAGGTCCTCCCTACCCCCATCCGAACCTCTCCGCCCAACCACCGAGACAGAGGTCAAGGATCTGATTAAGGGGCTTAACCCCAAAAAGGCCGCCGGCTTCGACGGCATTACCAACCGAGTTCTTAAACTCTTACCCGCCCAACTCATTTGCTTGCTTGTGACCGTCTTCAACGCCGCCATGGCCAATTGCATCTTCCCCGACGAGTGGAAAGATGCAATTGTCATTGGCATTCACAAGCCAGGCAAGCCCTCTACTGTCCCGTCTAGTTACCGCCCCATCAGTCTCCTTAAAGCCATTGCCAAACTCTACGAGCGCTTGCTCTATGCAAGACTCAGAGAGTTTGTCACTACCCATGGTATTCTCATAGATGAGCAGTTTGGCTTTAGAGCCCAACACTCTTGCGTCCATCAGGTGCACCGCCTCACGGAGCATATTCTCAAGGGGTTTCATAGACCACGTCCCCACAGCACGGGAGCCCTCTTCTTCGATGTGGCGAAAGCGTTTGACAGGGTCTGGCACAACGGCTTGATCTACAAGCTGTACCTCTTGGGTGTGCCGGACAGTCTCGTGCTCATCCTGCGAGACTTTCTGTCGAACCGCACCTTTCGCTACCGCGTTGAAGGGGCGCTCTCGGCCCCTCATCCCATTAGGGCAGGAGTCCCTCAAGGCTCCGTTCTCTCCCCCCTTCTCTATAGCCTGTTCACGAACGACATCCCTCGTTCGGACAGAGTTCAGCTCGCCCTATACGCGGATGACACCGCTCTCTATTTCTCGCATAGAAATAGGGGCGTTATCACCCGCACCCTCCAACGCGCAGTAGATTCTTTGGGCGAATGGTTTCGGAAATGGCGCATTGAGGTGAACCCGGAAAAGAGCGCCGCTGTGCTCTTTACCAGGGGAACCCCACGGCGTCCCCGAGCTCCCTGGTTCAGTCTAGGGACCATCTCCCTGTTCGACCAAAGCATCCCTTGGGCAAACCGCGTCAAATATCTAGGTGTCACTCTTGACAAGTCCCTTACTTTCGGTCCCCACATTAGAACGGTGAGCAACCGAGCAGCTTTTGTGCTCGGTCGCCTTCACTATTTGATCTGCAAGCGGAGTAAAATGTCCCTTAGAAATAAGGTGACACTTTACAAAACATGCATCCTCCCCATTATGTCATATGCCAGTGTGGTTTTCGCTCACGCGGCGAAGACACACATCAACCGCCTGCAAGTAGTGCAGTCCCGGTTTCTCCGTAGGGCCGTAGGTGCCCCGTGGTACATACGGAACGTAGATCTTCATTCCGACCTTGGCCTCTTCTCAATTCGTAAACACTTAAAAATAGCGTCCGAACGCTATTTTAAAAAAGCCGCGTCGCATTTAAATCCTCTAATTGTCGCCGCCGGCAATTACGAGCCAGACCCCGCGCACACGTCATCAACCCGTCGCCGCCGTCCGCGGCACGTATTGATTGATCCTCCCGACACGATCACCGCCCTCCTCAACCCGGGCGTTGAGAGGGCCACCAACACACCTACACCAGCCTCAAACAGACACCGATCTCGCCGGCGAGGTCGAGGAACCCCCTATTCCGCTCGTAGATGCATCTTTGCACCTAGGAGCGCAGTCACTACCTCACCCCTCACGGTAACTGCCCAAGCCGAGGTCGTGCCCCCTGTGGCGCCCTTGAGCTAGTTGCCACCCCCTTCCGCCCTTAAGGCCTTGGTTGGAGTGCACTCTGCGCTCGCCACTCCTCCGGTAAAGCTGTAAAGGCCACCTCACGGCTAACAGTGTAAGTCCTTCAAAAAAAAAAAAAAAAAAATTATATGCTATATTGTGGAACATTGGACATCTTAGTTACGTACCTATAACATATCGAACGGAAATAATATTGTAGATAATTATAATAATAACAGTGAGATGATGAAATGTACCTACTTATTTCTGTAAGTAGTAGGTAAATAGGTACCTTCCTACAAACAATTCCAGGAAAATACTGCATAATACTAGAGAAAGGATGTTTGTCAAGGATAAGCGCAGATAATATAAACACATCGTCAATAGGGAGCAGGTATGACTCACCACGCTGTATTTAAAAAAGTTTACAAAACAAGATTGTTTTAAAAAAAAAATCGTTAAAACTATCTCTTTGAGGTAGTTACTTATTAGTACCTAGGTAAAGCAGTAAGGCAAGAAGCTACCACAATAGGTACGAACTACGTAGGTTAGGGCTTACGTATAATGCCATTAATATTGCTTACTACGCAAAATAATTTTGGCATTGAAAATGATTATTATATCACAATCTAATTGGTTTCAATCAATTTGTAAAGACGTCTCGTGGAATAAAATGAAAACGCGTGGTCCTAGCACATGAAATCAATTTACAATTAGGAACTGTTGATACGTTTATGTAAGGTATTGATGTGTGGATAGGTACGTCCCTATAATCTCACTTACAGCGCGTATCCTTACACTTATCTGCATATTTTGAGTCACCGTAATTACGCCTCGTCGATCATTTGTTTTCATTGAATGCATTTTACGTTGAGGTCACTGAACTCCAAAGCATGGACGCATTTACGCCCCCCGCGTCTATTCGCCACCCCATGAAAATACCACGCATAAGGAAAACACTATCACTAGAATAGTTAATAATCACTGATGACAACATACCCGGGCTCCCACAATCGGCACAAACATTATTTCCACTTTTCTTTTGCAACTCCTGTAATAATTTCTGGTTATGATCAACCATCGTGGAACTTTTGCATCAATAATGAAGAAATACACGGCCACGCTAGCGTACGACGCCACTCGAAAGTCGAACGCCTCGAACCAGCGCGCTCTCTGCCACTGCGCGAGGGAGCGAGCGAGCGAGACTAGCCAAGACCAACGACGCGCCGCGAATCGGTTCAACAAACGCCGTTTCGTAGCAAGAATTCCATTTCATTCACACCCAGTATCATACAGTTAGCATGAATGAGATAGAAAGAGATGTCTAGTTTCGGTACATGAATGAAACCAGTGTGTAGTGGATGGTAGTGGAACTCGTAAAATCCCTATGTTAGTGTGTGTAAGTCGCGTAGCGTAGGTCATCATGCGACGCAACACAAGCAAGATAGTACCGTCTCGCGTACTACACGTTATGGGTAGGCAGATATCTAGGTAGGTAATACGATGCGACTTACGAGTCGGGTGGGCCTGGCATGGCTGTAGAGACAACACAGACGTACGTTGGTAACGTATCTGCATATCTACATGATAATGCCGTAAACCGAACGTAACGTAGGTCTTTGCCACCGTCGAAATAGTTCAATTAGGTTGGTTTGGTGCCTAGCTACTGTTTTGTATTAGGTAGTTATCTACCAATAACTAAGAATGTAATATATATTTTAAATGCAAAATAATAATAGCTCGTAGTATGACTGATATCTTTAAGTAAGATAGAGATCTTTATAGCTACAGCTTCCAAAAAGTTTTCGTTTCCTCTAAAGATTTCCGTAGGTCAGTCAAGAAATCAAAATCACAATTTATTAATCGTGTAGGCAAAAAACCGGCCAAGTGCGAGTAGGACTCGCGCACGAAGGGTTCCGTACCATTATCTATCTATAAAAACGGCAAAAAAGAAAAAGTCATGTTTGTTGTATGCCCCCCCCCCCCCCCTTACTATTAATTTTATTTTAATTTAATTATTTATTTTTTAAGTGAATAATATATCTCAATATTCTGTGAATATTTCAAGCGTCTACCTGTTGCCGTTATCAATATCGACCAAAAAAATTACGTTTGGGAGCCCCCTTAAATATTGATTGTATTCTGTTTTTAGGGTTCCGTACCCAAAGGGTAAAACGGGAACCCTATTACTAAGACTTCGCTGTCCGTCCGTCCGTTTGTTACCAGGCTGTATCTCATGAACCGTGATAGTTGAATTTTTTTCAAATTATGTATTTCTGTTGCCGCTTTATCAACAAATAGTAAAAAACAGATTATAATGAATATAGGGAGCTCCCAAACGTGATTTTTTTGCTCTTCTTTATAATAATAGTACGGAACCCTTCGTGCGCGAGTTTGACTCGCACTTGGCCGGTTTTTTGTATTTGTTGTGGAAATTATTTCACAACGTATTTATTATATAGAACCACGCACACCATTCTTACGGGTTAGTTAGGCTTTATTTAACGTTTAGGGCGAAAATTTTAGAAAAACATCTAAATCAAATATTTCTTTAGAAAGTACATTGCATAACTTATTGGCAAAATGAACAAACTATGTGAAGCCCAAAAAAATACTCTTGAGCAACTCTGTCAAGTGATGGTCAAGTGTCAGATTGTTGTGTCAGTTTGTCAGTTAACCATAGGGATGAGAAAATAATAAACTCAGTATTAAATACGTATTCGTGATTCATCCGCCATCCATAACACTTTCATAATCCATTTTTATTTTTAATGTGTATTTATTGAATTTTCCCTTGCTCTCAATTACTTGACACTGGCTGAAATACCCGCTAAAGGCAGATGGAGCCATTCCTCATCTTATTCCATTAAAATATCATCATTTCACTCATTTCATAAAAAAAAGAAGAAATACGTACTCGGTACTTAAACAATCGATACTTATTACGGGTTCGACGAACATACTTATTTATTTATTTATTTATTTAAAATACACATACATTTCGAAAAACTTAAAAAGACCTATCCATAATGATTTTAAAAAAATATTGCAGTCTTAATCATTCGGGAATGTAAGGAAGAAAATGTATGTTACTATGTAAATTAAATAAGAGGGTGACTAAAATATCGCGAGGAATTCTACTTTAGGGGACTAGTAGAATTATTAATTTAATCTGAATCTGTGTGTATGTTAACTGAATTTAATTTTAATTTTAATTTAATTTTCGCGTGAAGTTACTGTGTTTCAGACAGATACAATTTAAACGAGCTGCAAACACAATACAGTCATATTTAATAGACGGTTTTACAGCAAAAATGTCAGCGCGTACAGATATAGTAGTCAGAACTATATTTAATACAAAATAAAAATAAAAATTCAGAATAGTAGTATTTACTAGTTCGCGGGGGTATTCAATACTATACCTGCTCCGTAAAGAATATCATATTAGGTTTTTCACAGCCCTATTTACAAATGTCAACTGTCAAAAATATCGAGCTAGCGTTGCGTTGATTTGATCAGCAGCGTTGTCCTGGGTTTTAATTTTAGTTTTGTGTCTATAATTATTATTTTATTGATAACTTTATTTCGACAGTCAAGTGTATAAGAACAGTTACAAAAATGGGGCGACGATCGATAAATACCACGAAAAGTGGTAAATATATGAATCCGACCGATCAAGCAAGTAAGTATTGGTTATATATACCCACAATAAAGTCTGTTCGCCGGTTTTCTTGAGTAAATCATTACACATTAATGATCTAGGATCCTTAAAACCGAATAAAGACCTGAACGCTCTACAGAAATGGTATCATAGGACCATATTTCTTTGTTTTGCATTACACTTTGTATGTCCTGTGCACATAACATTCCTAAATCTTGCTTAAACATTATAAAATCTACAGCATCTCTAACTGGGAATGTTATAACCTTTAATTTTTAACTGACTTAAAAAATGGAGGAAGTTCTCAACTCAAGCCACTTTTTTTTTAAATAGCTCTGTAGTTGTCTCTGTAGTATGTGCGCCAAGACTAGACTTATGTTACAGAGCATGTGGATTATATCTCTTTCTCTTGTATGAAATAAGACAGAGAGCGACCGAGCCAATCCGAGACAAAGGTCTTGTCTTGAAATGCGTATTAACACCACTGATTCCGTTACGACTAAATCAATTGGTGCACTAAGTATAAGTCTAACAGTACCTACTGACATAGATTGTAATGTCACATCTTTAAAAGTATAGAGACCTAACTCAAAAATAATGTCAACAACATTATTTTGTTAGAACAACCATTTAAGATATAGTCGTAATAGTAATATATATAGTATAATATCGATAGTCGAAATCCTAAAATTTCAAAATGGATCGCTATACTTTTAAAGGTGCGATGTGTTCGTTTAAATGGCTTGTCTAGAAACTGAAACAAGACAAGCTGGCTCTTATTATGTGAATGGCAGCTGGCACTAGAGCTGGCATGACTTTGGCCAGTGCCAATTATATCTTCTTCTTATCCGGTACACTCTTGACAGAGTGGTCTCACGACTCTTGTTAAGTACTCGTATCAGTATTGGAAGGGGCAGATGTAATGCGCTTCACGACATTTCGCCACCGCTGTCTGCAAGAGGTCATCCTGCTGCATTCGTTGACAATTATATGCGTCAGTTCAAAGCTGGCACAAGCACATAATCTAAAATTTGTAGTTCAAACATCATTTATGATAATGATTATCACTTACTGAATGGTGAAGGTGAACATCGTGAACCTGCATGTCTTCTGAAAGACATGTCAACTGCAGAAGCGGAAATGTCATATCGCAAAATATCCAATTTTACACCATAGCCGAAAAACTATTTAAAAAATTCATAAGTCCTTAATAAATTTAGAAAAAAAAGCTGTATAATATCATTCTATATATATATATATATATCTGATTAATTCTATATCAATAAGTAATTTAAGGTGTCATCCGCCATCTTCATCACTGTCACCATCCATTTTAATTTATAATCTGTATTTATTGAATTTGCCCTTGCTATTAATTACTTGACACTGGCTGAAATACCCGCTAACGGCAGGTGGAGGCATTCCTCATCTCATTCCATTAAAATATCATTTCGTAAAAAGAGAAGAGAAGTAATTTAGGTCAATTTCTGCAATACGACATATCCACTTTCTATTGTCGATATGAAGTTCACACACTTGTATAATACTACAGAAGTGTGGTATAAATTTCCTTCACATTGAGTTTGTGACTGGTATAATAGTAATTGTCTTACCCTGTATAAAATTGGGAAAAAAAAATAGAAAGTGCACGTCTGTCTATCCCGTTGGCAAAAACAGATGTGATAATATGTGTATGTCTTTATATACTATTATGATAGGACATAGTGAGGCTCTAAGATTCCTAATTTTTGCCAATACCATAATGATCTCTGAGGCAATATACATAAAGTTTGAATTTCTGTGGTAAAAGCTATGTGACCACTCTGCAAAATTCGCTCCATCAATGACATTTCATCGAAGAATCAGCTTTTTCTATGAGTGAATAAGGTATGTTTTGATGTTGGCAAAATGTCATGAGCCCCAGTCTCTAAGGATTTAGTTTTAAACCTGTTTTGTGAATATGATTGCATAATATTGAGTATATATTACACAATGTTATGTATACCGCTTTGAATTACAGGTGTCCAACTGAGTGATACCTACACTGAAACATTAGGACGAAATATCATCACCCTGACTGACTATCAGGAGTGATTATGTATTTTCACTTATCTCTTTATTTACTTAATCTCCTTATGTATAAAAAAAAACAAATGATGACATTAAAAATGCATGTCATGCTGTAAAATGAGCTTTATCATTGATATGTTAAAGTTGCTTTTCTGTTCTATAGGAAAAGAGGCGAGAAAGAAAGAGTTGAAGAAAAACAAAAGGCAGAGGCAGATGGTGAGGGCTGCCGTGTTGAAAATGAAAGATCCAACTCAGATATTGGAGGAGCTGCAGAAAATTGATGAAATGGGTATGTGTATATCACTTGCTACTGTTACCCCTGTAAGCCAGGATATACGTCAGTGTCAGAAGACACAGAAGTATGACCCTTAATGAGTCTCTATGCAGGGCCTAAATTGGCTTGCAACCTGGACAAATTCACCATTACCTAAGGCAAATTAGGAGGCAAAAATAGATGTTATGACTACTTGGTCCATTAGCATCTATTCTGTATATTGGTTCAGATTCTGCTGTGTGTATCTAAGTATATCGGTCAAATCCATGAAGATGCACCTTTTTCTGTGCAGAGTAAAGCCCTCTCATTTTTCATAATACAGGTGCATAACAATGCCACTATAAATCGGTTATTTGCCTCTTACTTCAATCACCCAAAGCAAAGAAATACAAATATTACTCTTTCATTGCAAAAGTATTCTTAATGCCACTATAAATGGATCAAAAAAATTACTATATACTATGTTCTTTAAGTTCAATGAAAAATTATCGCTTTTAGAGTACAATGTCCTCCAACCGTCTCCTCTAAACGAGAAAGTGTTAAAAGAGAAGAGAAAAAAGCTGAGAGAAACATTTGATAGAGTACTCAAGATGTATGTAAGTACATAACAAACTTTGATTTATTCTGATTGTATCATAATGAGCTTTCAGGATAATATATTTAGAGTACATTCTACATTGACAGTAGTAGTCCAGTCCATAAAACGCCCACCTTGAATGCAAGGGGTACGTTGAAATCTGAGGACTCTAGGATTTTTGATTTGATGTGCGAATGTGATTTTCAATAATGATTACCACTTGCTGAACGGTGAAGACAAACATAGCGAGGAAATATGCACGGCTATAGAAAGGATTCACGGTAACTGCCCAAGCCGAGGTCGTGCCCTCTGTGGCGCCCTTGAGCTAGTTGCCCCCCTTTTCCGCCCTTAAGGCCTTGGTTGGAGTGCACTCTGCGCTCGCCACTCCTCCGGTAAAGCTGTAAAGGCCACCTAATGGCCAACAGCGTAGTCCTTTAAAAAAAAAAAGCTATAGCAAGGCGTGTGAAGTTGACCAACCTGCACTGGGCCAGTGCAGTGGACTATACATCGTATTTCGGGGATTGTGCCCGGTATAATAGCCATATTATGCTCGCCCCCTATTACATTGGGACCAAAATACATCGGGAATGTATTGGTGCATTACATTGTACCTCTGGCTACACCTTTGGGGGATTGCAGGCGCGGTGATGAATATATTTATATTGTAACAGGATAAAGATGACCCAGAGAAATGGGTTGAGTTGAAACGGCAAGAAATGGAGTATGAAAAACGAAGAGCCCATTTAATATCGTATTATGAATCAGTGAAGCACGCTCAGTCAGTCCAAGTGGATGATATTCCACTACCAACAATACAAGTAAGTATAAAAATATTTTATTTTTATTGAGGTGTTTACATCGTCATGACATGACGGCTCAGTTAATGTACCTGATTACTCCTAACAACTTGCAAAAAATAATCTCTCTCTCTATATAAGTATACTAGCTGTACCCGCGTTTTCGACCGCGTTTATGGTTACTGTGTCGTAGCGTGATGGTATAAAGTCTAATAGACTTCTTCCTCTATAAATATGCTATAGAGTGCAAAAATATTTTTTGGAATCGGGCTTTAAGTTCCAGAGCTTAATGCGTTAACTAAACAAACGAACTCTTTATCTTTATAATATTAGTATAGATATATTAGTTGTTTGATAGTCTCGCTAAAACCTAAAAAAACGTTATGTCCGATATGAATTGTCTTTTGTTTTGTATGCTCTAGTGCAGGCACGGTTTAAAAATCTTGTGAGTGCACCACATCAAAGCTAGGGTGAGGATCGAACCCGCAAACTCTCGACGACCACGGCGACCCGTCTAACCACCAAGCTATTGTCGCTTTATTAGAAACTAGCGTCTAACCGCGACTACGTCCAATGGTTCAATAACGTTATAAAATTATAGCGGATGTATAAACAATAATACTGTGAAGTTTCATCAAAAGCCGTTCAGTAGTTTTTGAGTGAAGAGTAACACACCATATTACACAACCAAACACAATCTACACACCTGAGACACTATACACATCACACAACCACACACCCCACAACATGAAAACAGACACACAAACTTTTGATCTCTCATCTGCTGTAATTCACTCGCCGCGGGGAGAGTCCTGGAGACCTAAAATAAAGGGTTACCCTAGTTTAGGCTCCAGTCCACTCCCTATAACCAATTTCAAATGTGCCTGTAAACCTTGCTAAAATAATTGTACCTTTAGCTTACTTAATCCCAAAAAGTGTAATAGATTTTAGAAAAACCTAGTGTGGATTTTTTTTTTTATTATTATAATCATGCGTCCGCACAAACTTTTATACATTTATAATATTAGTAGGATGTTGGATGGATTATACAAACGACTGAGATTATGGTTTATAATGTTCTAGTTGTAAAATGTTTATTTATTTATTTATTTATATATCATCATCAGTTACTACTATCTTTACAGGCAACCTAATACGATAGAGTAGTGACTTAAACTTAAAATAACATAATTGACTATGGAATATACAACGACAATATAAAATGTAACAATAATGAACATATTTGGCCTTTTTAACAACACGTCACACACAATACAAGAGCCTTTGTGAACTCGTCCAGTGAGCATGAAAACAAGTCGGTATTTTCCGCCACAATATTGAGCGTGCGCAGCGCACGTGACAGCGGCGCGCGCTGCAGCAAGTTAGTGCGCGCTCGCGACACCATCAACAGCGGCGGTTGCCGGCGACGAGACACCATCTCATGTTTGTACCATGTTTGTCATGTTACAAACAGAATTTGCCTGATAAAATGTTATCTATCACCGTTCGTATTTATTATTCGTACGTAACAAAGGCAAGATGTTTCATGACTTACAGAAAGATACATAATTACATCATCACATGAAGTCTGATCCTATTTCAATGCTGAGTGTCCTTAGCTATCGATTTCCCGGTTAAAACCGCGGGGACAGGAAGGTATTAGAAGTAATATTTACATTAGCTGTTATCTTGATGCTTAGCACAGACATACATATACTCACGCCTGTATCCCATGGGGGTAGGCAGAGACTACCGTTTACCACACGCTACGATCCTGACATACCTCTTTCGCTTCATCCACAGTCATACATCTTTTCATGCACTTCCGTCGGTTAAGGGTGCTACGGACTTGACCTTTCTGGAAGAGACCGTTAATCTGGTCGTGAAAGGTCCTCCTCGGGCGCCCTCTTCCGACATTTCCACTCACGCTGATGCTTAGTGAAGGCTGAATATAAACTACCATAGTTTTTAACAGACGAAAAAAAAAAATGGAGGAGGTTCTCAATTCGACGCGTGTAATTTTTTTTTATGTATGATCACGCATATCTCCGGCGTCACTAGACCGATTTCGAATTTTTTATTTTTTTATGATATTATTTATATACCCATTTTCAAAACATTATCAGAAATCAACCCCCTTAGGGGTGAAAGGGGGGGTTGAAGGTCACACAATTTAAAAAAATATTTGTTGATTAACCTGAAACTTTGTATATGTATTTAACATCCAAATTAAAGAAACACGTGTTTTAGGAAATTTGAAAAAAAAAATATGTAGGGGGTGAAATGGGGTGATAAAGTTTGCATTCTTGACTATAGCATATCTTTGGCGTTAGTGAGCCGATTTCGAAAAATCTTTTTTTGTTTAATACGGATAGTTAACAAATATCGAAACGATGGGATGGAAAGGGTGGTGAGGGGTGAATTCCTTTTTTGGGCTGTTATGAGACGCTAATACTTGCATCTTTTCACAAAATAGATACTAAATTCGCCTTCAAAAACCTAGGTACACTAAAAAGTTACAAATAAGCTTATAATTCATTACATTTGCCTAGTCTGATGTAGATTGGCACCTACAACACCATGATATACATACGCCCGCGTGGACTTTACTTGGAATTATACCCATTTTTAACCAACGAAGAAAACAGAAGAGGTTCACTATTCGACACGTATTGTTTAGGGTATAACTACGAAGTTGGTCCTATATAAATTAGGAACAAAAATCCTACCCGAAAGGTGGGAAAATAGGGAGAGATTTATTGTTCATTCCCAAATTTTAATGCTGAGTTGTGTATTACAAAAAAAAATAAGCAGTAGATTCAGATTAAGTAGTAGATTTTAGCCACAAAAAAATATAAAATAAAAACCTTTTAACAAAAATTAAACCGCTGAAAATTTTAAAAAGCAAAAAATAATATATCTTTTTTATTTAACCTTAATAACAAAGTTCTTAAACTAATGTAAGTATACCTAGTCATTTTGAGTCGGCGCCAAACAATCAATGAACAATAAATTTAAATAAATAACCAAATGAAATTAACAATGCAACGTGAAATCTTCAGCGACAAACATTAACATTCCAAAAAATTTGCTCTCCGTACGACCACTTGCACAATGTGTGCACTCAAGTATGGGCACATACGTGAGTGCACACATTGTGTCTCGCTATCTCGCTGTGTATTGCTGTCTTGCTGACATTAACTTCGTAAACGCTCGGCATTTTCCGGCGAAGGGGCGTGTCGCGCCGCGCCGCCGCCGCCGTACATCACACTTTACTAAATTAATTAATTTGCTTGTTTGGCGCGACTCAAAATGACTTAGGTATACTTACATTAGTTTAAGAACTGTGATATTAAGGTTGAATAAAAAAGTATATTATTTTTTGCTTTTTAAAATTTTCGGCGGTTTAATTTTTTGTTACTAAGTTTTTATTCAGTTACAGATTCCTGAATAGTGGTCACTAGCATTGTGTTATGGTATCAGGACAGCCCCCATAACCCTATTGAGGAGTATTAGCTGCATAAACGAGGGGTCTCTTATATTCATATTCACAAAACTGATGATTTAAGAAAATTTCGCATTGGACTTGATATTTTAAAATTGACAATTTGTGAAATAGGCGGCGATAATAAATTTGAAATGATACGGACTTCTGATACACTCGGTGTGTCTGTCTCAGTAGTTGTAGCATGAACGCCAAGACTAGTTTTATGTCACAGTATATCTTGATTTTGTCTATTTCTCTCGTATGAAATTAGACAGAGTAAGAGCGAGGGAATTCGTGGCATAGGTGACTTGAAGGCGTCTTGACATGTAAAGAAAGAAAGAAAGAAAGAAAGAAAGAAAGAATAATGTTTATTAGGCAACACAAAAAAATTACAATAGAAGATAATTACATGCTAGGTACACAAATTCTGCATGTGTGTACTCCACAGCTACTAGACAAGGTCTGTTAAAATTTCAGTGAATTTAATACAATTTAAGCAGTGGTAGCCGAGTGGTCGAACGCACGCCTTGCAATCGAAGTGTGCAGGTTCAAACCCCGGATCGCACCTCTGGGATTTATGTGCGAATCTCATTTTCATCCGAGATTATCACTTGCTATGAAACGGTGAAGGAAAACATCGTGAGGAAACCTGCACGTCTGAGGGAACTTGACTAGTTTTCGATAGATGTGTGTAGTCTGCCAACCCGCACTGGGCCAGCTTGGTGGGCTATGGCCTGAATCCCCCTCCCATTGAGGTGAGGCCCGTGCCCAGCAGTGGGACGTTAAAAGAGCTGTAGTAGTAGTAGTTAATACAATTTATTTTTTCCAGATTCCTGATTATGTGATGTTAAGCAATGCACCGTCTCAAATACCGTTGCCCGTAGACTCAGTGCACCCAGCCCCACCCGTCAAGCCAATATTGAAGAAAGACTCTGCATACAAACTCGTGGTATGTTGCGTTTCACATTATAAATGAAGGGTACAGGCAAATAACAGGGAATGTCACAATTTGAAGAAAAACTTCATATTTTGTGTAAGGTGTATTGAATTCTAATCATTAGAATTAAAAAAAAGTTTACAGATGGCGCCAAAAATGCAGTTTTGTATATGACCAAACTATAGAATTGTTAGAATAGTAGAACTTTCAAATATTTTCTTTTTCAAAATTCATTAATTAGGACATTCCCTGTTATTTGCCTGTACCCTTCAAATAGAACACATACACAAATATGTCATACCTGAAATATATGTATGTAATATTTCATACTTATTATTACTTTATCATTCTTTACGTCATACAGCGCCTCTAGCGGCGATATAATGAACTACGGTTCGTATAAAAGAACGCGAGAACGTTAGAAAGAGAGGTAAAATTACGTCTCGCTCACGACTTCGCCTATTTTACCCAATTCACATTTTTAGCATCGACCTAGCGGGCTAGAGCCCCCGGGAGTGCCGCCCGGCCCGCCGCCAGATTTAGAGATGATAGTACTAGATGCGTACAAACATGACGAACCACCAAAAGAGAAGAAGAGCTTAAGATTCTCGGATATGCCCGACGATGGACCGCCAGGGGATACTGTGAGTTATTCCCATCGTAATAATATTCAATTTTAAGTATCAATGTGTTTTGTAATGTTATGTAAAATTTGGGTGTATCATTTTCAAGAATTTAACCTGAAACACGCCTGAAGACGCCTTATGGTGAGCGTCGCGAGGCCGTATAGTGAGCGTGGTGACGCCTTATGATGAGCGTCGCCACGCCCTGTAGTGAGTGTCGCGACGTTGTACAGTGAGCGTCGCGACGCCTTATTATGAGCGTCGCCGCGTCTTCACGCCCCAGTGTTTGCGGGGCTTAATATAGGACACTTTTTCCATAAAATATCTGTTAGGGACAACACAACACGTATTGGGCCAGCGTGATGGACTATGTCCCAAGTCTCGTATTGAGGGGGAAGTTGCCCGGTATAATGGCAATAGGCTCGCCCGCTATTACTACTACTACAGCCCTTTTTAACGTCCCACTGCTGGGCACGGGCCTCCCCTCAATGCGAAGGGGATTCGGGCCATAGTCCACCACGCTGGCCCAGTGCGGGTTGGCAGACTTCACACATCTATCGAGAACTAGACAAGTTCCCTCACACGTGCAGGTTTCCTCACGATGTTTTCCTTCACCGTTTCATAGCAAGTGATAATCTCGGATGAAAATGAGATTCGCACATAAATCCCAGAGGTGCGAGCCGGGGTTTGAACCTGTACACTTTGATTTGCAAGGCGTGCGTTCGACCACTCGGCTACCACTGCTACATTGGGACCAAAATACATCGGCGAAGTGTGGGCACACCGCAGTACACCTATGCCTACACCTTCGGGGAATACAGGCGTGATGATGTACTTTTATATGATTATTATTTTCAAGATACAAACCTGAAACATTTGTTACTTTAAGTTTCAGCAGTAGTTGTAGCATGTGCGCCAAGACTAGACTTATCACAGAATATGTTGATTTCTCTTTCTCTTGTATGAAATAAGACAGAGAGCGACCGAGCCAATCCGTGACAGAGGTCTTGTCTTGACATGCATACTAACACTTCAGATGTTGACAATGTATCATCGTTCTATGTCTACAGTTGTCCCTCGTGTCTTTTAGGTATTGTAATTTCAACAAAATGTTTTGTAGGCACCGCCCCCAAAACCACCACCACAAAAGCCGGTGCAAGATGCAGTGGAGAGCATCGACGGGGAGGACTGCTCTATGGTACCGTACGCGCAGCCCATCATTCCGGGGGCCGCGGCTGCGGTGACACCCAAACCCACGTCCCTTCAGCAACGGATGCTGGCGTTGTCCGGACAGAACATCGACGACTTCATGAAAGAGATGGAAGAGGTCCACCGAAAGAGGGAGAGGGATAGAGCTGCCGATTTGAACGCGAGGTAAAGTCTTGTTTGTTCAGAAGTTTTATGTTATAGTATTTTGATGGAACAGAGGTGATCTCTCAGCCTATTAGGGATTAGTTACGCCACCGAAAGTGAATGTCGGGATCTTGTATACAGGGTGTATCAGAAGTCCGAAATAATATTTAGTGTACATATACGGTAGTTCATATGTGGATTCTTAGTGAAGGCAGATTATACCTAATTATAATAGTTTTAGAGTTATATTTGTCTCAGGTATCGTGTTCTGGCCTATGTTTTTTTTTTAATGGACTACGCTGTTGGCCGTGAGTTGCCCGTTACAGCTTCACCGGAGGAGTAGTTCTGGCCTATGGGTACACCTGTTTATTGTATAGTTAAGATGCACGAGAATTCTTCTATCGCGATTCAGAATTGCATATAAAATAATGGTTTTGTATGCAACGTATTTTTAACGCGCCATCTATTAGCGTATTGTAGAAGTTCTGTCTTGTGGCGAGATATATAGAGGTCGCCACAGTATATTTGTTATGTTCTAAGACTAAGACTAAGACTAGACCTCTGTCGCGGAATCGCTCGCTCTAACTCTTATTTCTTACGCGAGAAAGAGACAAAATTAGCATATTCCGTATACAGATTGAGCGCTCTGAAGCGCACGCCGTCGGGGCGGGATAGCGACTCCGACAGCGACACGGAGCCGCCGCTCGCGCCGCCCCCGCCCGCCGCCCGCGCGCCGCCGCCCGGCCCGCCCCCGCCGCACGCGCCGCACGCGCCGCACGACTACACGCTCGAGCCGCCCGGCGTGGAGCTGCGACAGATGCCGCCACCGCTGCTGCCGCCCGGTACATTTACACTTAATGCATGACTTAAATATGAAGTGTAGAAGTAAAGGGTCATCTGTGTATTGAAAAAGTGTCCGTCGAAATGCATTAAATAAGGGTGGCGCCACATTCGCATCAGGTGGCATTTATCAATTTTGACAATGATAATAGATATTTAACTACAATTGCTATATCCTTACCATACCCTCTGTCGACACCAGCGCCATTGTGGAAGGTTTTTGAACTTTTTCATTTTTTTCCCAGAAATGATTCTCCTTTACTTCTACACTCCATACTTTTAAAGCATCAATAATACGTATTTATAGTCTATCGTTTGACCCCTATTCTAAGCTAAGGAAGGCCCGCCGAGGCGGAGCCGGGAAGGAAAGGTACTGACAGGTTCCCCTCCCCCCACCCCTGTCTCGCTGCGCACATACCTAAGGCGCGGTACAGCGGTTTCATATTTATCTTCATATTAACTGATAAACACGTGTGAGTGATAAAATGAGTTCTCCTTTGACGTCTCACATTATATGCGTCGTCTATGATCTCATAAACATACAAATGGTATCATCAGGATTATTGATGAGTCTTTTTCTTTTTAAATTCGTCATCATGCATGCATAACTCTAGAGGGATGCACTGCGTTGCACCACTGTTTGCACCTAAACACCACCTGGGACACTTCCTTCCGCACATGTTTAAGAAGTACGTTAAATATTTGCGGATTCAATGATTTATATATTGTTACTCCTACGTTACTACTTGGTTAGCTATAAACTAGTGTAGTTTATCAATATTCGTATTGAATCCCCCGCGCTCAGGACTCCGGCCGCCTCCCCTGCGCGTGCCGATGGCGCCGCCGATGCGGCTGTGTCCACCGGGCCCCCCGCCGGGCCCCCCGGGCATGCCGCCGGGCCCCCCGGGCATGCCGCCGGGCCCCCCGGGCGGGCTGCCGCGCGGCATGCTGCGGCCGCCGGGCCCCCCGCCCGGGGCCCCGCCGCGGCTGCTCCGTCCGCTGGTGCCGCCGCCGCCCCCCAAGCCGCACCCGCAGGTCTCCGTGCTCACCGCCGCACCGCAACTCATTTCAAAGAAGGATGGCCAACAAGGTTCGTGTAAAGCCTCCTCCGCGCACTGGGCGTCTACAATCGGGCGTCAAATGTTTTGCCATAACAAAACAAACTGTATTGACTCATAGAGAAGGTTCATTCTTCAACTAAATGACACTGACAGTGCAAGCGAATTTTTATGTGTAGTGGCGTGACTCTTACTACAGAAATTCAATCTTTATGCGAATATTCTGACGCGCTGCTCTTGACGCCCCAGTTTTTCTACGATACTGAAATTCCCGTAGGATGTCGATGCTTTACAGTGCTTTTCGGTAATAATCTGTTAATTATTAATATTAAAAACAGCTTTAAAGGCAACACACTGGAGCTATATAATATTCCTATGTATTCGTAATAAGTTTTGGCGATTGAAAAAATTATCAGCCCACTGAGTTTCTTGCCGGATCTTCTCAGTCGAGGTCGCGTTTCGATCCGGTAGTAGTATAGTAATATATAAAAAAAAAATTTAAACTTGACAATTTGTCAAGTTTACATTTTTTTTTCTATAGACCCCCATAGACCTATACAGAATAAATGACTTGACTTTGACTTTGTATAGTGCCCCCAATTTATTTTTGGTTCAATTTCCACTCAAGGCATTTGCTATTTATAGAAAATTTTGCAACCATCTTGTTATCTTGGTTTATTTTGTAGATCCACAGTGGTTTTAACGTACTAATAATCTTAAGGACTTAACAAGTAAAAGGTAGAACCGAATTAATTATCAGCATTTCACCAAGGTTTATCAGAAGCATTTTAATTAAGTATAAATATTTACAGGTGCAACCATAAGTGCCAAACCTCAGATCCGGAACTTATCGGCGGACGTCACGAGGTTCGTCCCGTCGGCGTTGCGGGTGAAACGCGAAGACAAAAAGTCGAAGCCGGGCATCAAATCCGGGGCCTTGCAGAGACCAGCCGATGTGCCGAAGAGAGTGCCAACCAAGGACGACGCTTACATGCAGTTTATGAGAGAAATGGAGGGACTATTGTAGCAAAATAATTATATCATTTGAAAGTTATTAATTCATGCTGCGAAATTGCAAAATGGTGGTGAGTTCTTCAGAATCAAACCATGTCATCAGCTGGTAGGTTCATAGTATTACGGACGCTCGGTGTGACAATATGTAAATATTACTTAATAGTTAGTACGTAAAGTATGAGAAATAATAAAGATTGATAAAGTTATTGTGGGTTTTTTGTTAACAATAAATAAGATACATTCCGTGGTTTAGCTTCGTCGTAAGTACACATTGCGTAGTGTGACTGGTCAAAATATATATTAAACAAAGTTCTATGATTTTAAATAATTTACATACACAATTATTATATTTTTCAATATTTATAAAATGCATATATATAATTAGATATGTAAGTAAAAATACAACTTTAGCGTGGCCACGACAAGCCCAGGATAGGAACCAACTTCAAAAAGGCTAATAAAATAATTACTACTACTACTACAGCCCTTTTAACGTCCCACTGCTGGGCACGGGCTTCCCCTCAATGTGAGGGGGATTCGGGCCATAGTCCACGCTAGCCCAGTGCGGGTTGGCAGACTTCACTCATCTATCGAGAACTAGGCAAGTTCCCTCAGTCGTGCAGGTTTCCTCACGATGTTTTCCTTCACCGTTTCATAGCTAGTGATAATCTCAAATGAAAACGAGATTCGCACATAAATCCCAGAGGTGCGAGCCGGGGTTTGAACCTGCACACAAGGCGTGTGTTCGACCACTCGGCTACCACTGCTATTACCACTGCTATAAAATGATTAATAAGCATTTTTTCCATTTACGAGTATATCAGTGAAATAAATAATTACTTCATAAATCTAATTATAAATTCATTATATTACCTACACAAATAATACGTGGGGTGAGGAAACTAATTGCGGGACTAGCATTTTTATCAAGGTAATCATAAGGCAAGGTGCTGGTTATTGGGAACTTCACCTTTGACATGATATTTTATTTATTACAACTACCTAAGTACTTACATACATGAAATCTTTTAGCAAGTGAAATATATGCGTTTATACATTAGCATATGGACAGCAATTCCGTCAGAGTACATGGCTTCGTACAGCAGTTCTTTATAAGTGTCTCCTTATATTCCCACTTTTTAACTACCATTTCCCTCGGCGACGGCATTGGATATACTTCTTCTGAAAAAATAAGAAGGAATACGTTATTTACGAAAAATTTTAACGAGGTATCGCTTAGTAGAATATATTTCATGCACAGCGAGGTCTATCCTTCTAAAAATACTGTTACTTAATGCTATTTTGGTCGCCGCACTATTAATGGCGCCTGGCTGTTATTTTAGCGCAACTACCAGTTATGTGATTTGCTTTCATTGCTTTTTAGGGTTCAGTATCTAAAAAGGAACCCTTATAGGATCACTTTGTTGTCCGTCTGTCTGTCAAGACCCTTTTTCAGAAACGCGTGGAGGTACCAAGATGAAATTTATAACAAAGACTTAAGTCTGCAGTCCTTTGGAGCTTTAAAAAATCCAACTTCTAAGTTAACCCAATCAAAAGATACGGCAGTTTATGTTGCATTTTCAGTACATTCGCACCGGAATCCTATAGGGTACTTCCCGTTGTCCTAGAAACATGAAATTTGGCAAGAAGCAATGTCTTCAAGCACAAGTAAATGAAAAAATCTGAAAACAGTAATGTACGCATAAAAAATGTGTTTTTGCGATTACAAACTTATTTGCGGTTAGTTTGTATAAAGACAACAGTACACCAACGGCGAAGTTAAATTTGCCTCTCTATCCAGTTTATCTTTTCGTTAGAGCAATGTTCGGTACTATCATAGTTAATGTACGGAAGCCTCGGTGCGCGAGTCCAGCTCGCACTTGGCCGGTTTTTTTTATCAAACATTTAGAACAGGGACCGGACAACCCATTAATTGCACGTAGTTAGAATAGAACAACCAACATGCGAGCTGTGCATGCATGTGCTTACACCTCTAATAAAGAGCAATGAAATGTTTGAGCTTGAGCAAGACATTCAAGGTTCTAGGCAGGGGCGGCCCTAGCAATTTTTTGGGTGGTGCCAGATGTAAAATTGCCGCCCCTCTGAATACAAAATTCGAATCGAATAATACTAAGATCGTGGACGCGACCCTTGCTGTAAGGCTCCTCATCGACGCCTCACTGAATAGCGTCACGACGCTAACTTCGAGGTGTCAAGGCGCTTATCGGTGGTCGCTTTTCGGTTGATATTACCGCCCCTACGACGGCGCCGGGTGCAGTCCCACCGCTCGCGCCGCCCTAGGGCCTGGTTCAAGGCAAAGAGTATAGTAGCTCTAGGCTTGAAACAAGTTTTTGTCAGCACTAAAAATATATCCATCTTGCTTATACATTACAGCTGAAAAAAGACGGTAATACGCTATAGTTTCCTGCAAATAGAATCGGCACCTTATCTACTTGTGTGTACACAAGGTAATAATTTACGATTAATTTTACATAATTGCTGACATTCAGTTCACAGTAATGTGTGAACTTTAGTTAAATATGTCTTCCGAGGCGTACAAGCAAAGTTCAAAGTCGGCCAGCGACTCTCGAACTCGACATTTGAAAGCGGAAAGAAATTACAATTACCTACTTCCCTTTTTTCACGCTAACTATTTTCGTATATGGTAAGTACTTAAACCTTAAAGATAGTTAAATGATTTTTTTTCTTTTCTTAGAACAATAATGGACCGTATTTTGTAAACAAACTTGGTACGACTAAATTTAAATTTGACGGCACTAGCAATTTTGCTGTTTTGTTTTGAACGGTAGGTACCTATATGACGACACCAAAATAATAGTTAGTGAACAAGGGTAGGTACACTAACCACCAAACTTACAGAAAGTTACAAACCTAGGATAGAAGTTTGAAGTCTGTCAACTCGTACTGGGTCGGCTTGGCGGACTTTGGCCTGAATCCCCCTCCCATGGTGGGGAGGCACATACCCAGTATTAGGACGTTAAAAGGGACATATTGAATTATATTTTCATATACATCATCATCATCATCACGCCTGTATATCACGCTGGGGTAGGCGGAGGTACACTTCGCCGGTGTATTTTATGAGATTCGCACATGAAACCCAGATGAGCGAGCCGGGGTTTGAACCTGCGCACATTGATTACAAAGCTACCACTGCTTATATTTCTAATAATCTATTGATATTGTGGCATAGTAGTGTGAATTTCCTCTGGGCTGTGTTTTCTTATTACAAATACGTGTACGCCCTCTCATTCAAAGAATTGCAGTCATTACGATGCGCGTCTTTAATGATGATGATGATGAGTCCGCGTTCTATATATGTAGCTATGTACCCAGTGCTCGTTTTAGGGTTCCGTGTAGTCCTAACGGGGATCGACATAGAGGCCTGTGAGATCAATTTGTTCGGCCACTGGTAAAAGGTCTAAAATCCCTCAATTCCTCTAAAAACAAATAAATTTATTGAATTTTAACATGAATAATAATTTCTTGATGAAGGGAATCCAGCTTTAAAGCTTGGAAATTTACAGAAATGCTATGGATCTGCTAGAAGTTAACGAAAGAATTCGTTTAAGAGGAATTGTCCCATTCATCACTATCATTCTCGACATCATATGCAGTGTGGGAGAGTTTGGCCCTTCGAGTACCTTCTCTACTTGATCAAGTATGAAGAAGAAAAACTGCAATGTCTTCGGAACCCACTAGGCGTCGTCCGTCTCGCATAAATCTTTAGACAATAATTACATAACGCCCTTACTATACTACGGCGAACTGATTAACTCGGCTCTTTTTCAAAATATACGTTTGCTACGTAATGGATACTTACATAAATATTGTATTTCTGTAGTAAAAGTAGGAACATTCTTAAAGTAAAAGCGAAGCGATCACGCGTCAAAACTCGGTCGTCGATGTCGTCATCGCAAAGTGTGCTTTTTCGAAGAGTTAATAAAGTTTTTTTTGAAAAAAAATGGTAGCGCTTAACAACGCGCTGGTAGCGCTTCATACATAATTACTTACCGGATGTGTACTCAGCGTATGTGGGACACAGATCGTTGATGACAGCGTATGTTAAGCGCTTCATGCAGTGCGGCAGGGGGGTCCCCACGAACGCAGAATTTAAGATGTGCGATGAAGCAATATTCTGGGTACAAGCCACCATTAAGGCGAGGAGAAAATATTTCACCAGCATTCTGTATTCCCTGAAAATCAGAAGGCAGTTAATGGCAAAGTTTTGCAGCGCTTTTACATTCATAGTGACTTACACTGAAATATATATCGAGCGGTAAAGGCTATTTGACTGAAGCGACACGTTTGGGTGATATTTACTTATGTACATATTTGGAATCGAATAAAATGGAATCGAATCGGAATAACAAAATAATTAACGAAATAGAAATGGTGCCTAATCCTCGTTAAACGATTCAGAACGATTTTTAAGTGTTTTTTTGTAAAATAAATAATATTAGCGTATGAATTAAATAAGTAATTAAAGAGCCGCAGCTTCACATCCAAAGAGCCGCATGTGGCTCGCGATCTAGACTATACCTGTACTATACTATATAACACGGGTTCCGAAGACACCCTGGTGTATCATAAGTCCGAAATAATATTTTAGGTATATATACGGTAGCTGATATGTAGATGCTTAGTGAAGGCAGACTAGACCTAACTATCATAGTTTCTAAGTTATGAGTTCCTGAGTTTCTGAAACTATGATAGTTAAGTATCATCTGTCTTCACTAATTATCCTCATATCAGCCACCGTAAAGTATTATTTCGGACTTCTGATACACTCTGTAGATATGCCTATCCCGAAGCGGATTTGTCTGTATGCGGAAACAAAATAAAGTTCTTATCATACCTATTAGTTACATTGGAAACAAACAAATGATTATCGTTTTATGGTATCGTATTATCCAGTAAAGACCACTCAGTGCCAACAGCGTAGTCATTCCAAAAAAAAGGTATCGTTTTATGGTTTAACTAATTACAGATCTACCCTAGTTTGACTAGTATTTATTAGTCCTTCTTCTATGTCGGGTCTTTATTCGTATCTACTATATCTACGTAGGTTTAAGGGTAAGCTCGTCAAGTCTATAGATAACTACGGATATTCGTTATGTTAATTATTATTGTTAGGAGATATCTTCGAAACTATTTATCCGATATTGTAAATATTCCTATTCCTGAGTATAAAGGCTATGAATGTACCCGGGTGAACCTAGAAAGGGCAGCTAGTAAAAAATATTAGTTTATTTTTAATTTATGATAAGGGTCCCAACTTAAAACGTAAACGTGACTTACGTTCAGAATATTTTTTATTTTTTTCGTTGTAACCACTACCTATAGAGGTATTTATAAATCATCAAACTAAAAAATATAGGATTGTATAGACTACTGTACTACTGTATACTGTCTACTTTAAAGTAAACTCACCTTAATTTGAGCACTTCTGAACTGCCTAGTGCTCCACGTCTGGAGCTGACCTTTCGTCTTGTGATTGAAAAGCCCAGTTCTAGTCTTTTATACTCGTCCCTAATAATATTCCAGATGCGTAAACAATTTCCTCAGGTACAACAAACTTTTATTAAACAAATTATAATGTAAACTCCGCGCGTAACTAATTTTGTCGCGAGATGAACGCACCAAACTTGAATGAGCCCGTTAGCATTTATAATACCAACGTTGGATGGTAAACAAGTTATAAATAACCCGATCACTGTTATCAACTGACCTGCACCTAATAAAACTGAATTTTAAATATTCTATCAAACGTAAACAGAAGTTGGTACCTACACTGCCTACTATGTCGAGCTTTACTTCCGTTTGTTTTAGATAATTTTCTTTAAAAACATACAAATCATATAATGAAGGTGCCGCTCCACTGTGCACAACTCAAAGCCCGCGCTTCCACCTTAGGATTACATTATTTCCTTAGCTTTACTATGCCGCTAAGGAAATGAAGCATTCCTAAAAGTTCGGGCATGCGAGATAGCAACCGCGTACAGTCTAAACATTACACTAGACTCTAGTTTATTAATGTATGTAACTATGTTTAGTCGAAAGTATATTAACTCTAACTGGGTATATTAACGTTGTAAAAGCACACTACTCTTATATGCTCTTTGATTAGCATGTTGGTTGTGAAACGGGTTATCTACCTACAGATCTTTTATAAAACAAAATTGTAAGTTTGTGCTCTACCTAACCTAAATCGTAATATATCTATACATTTCTTCAGACATTACAAACTCATCAAATGATCCCAAACTAAGCAAAGCTTGTACTATGGGTACCATACTACGAACTGGGGGCGATCCCATTTACACCCAGACCAGGGCAATTTCTGAAAAAACCATTTCCGAAATTTAACGCTGGCGGGAATCGAACCCCCAACCACCCAGTGCACTGAGCCGAGCAGCTTACGCTCAGACCACTAGACCAAGCCGTCGTCATGAAGACAACTACATGAAGACATCAGGAAACCCTCATACCACACGCATCGTGAAGTAATTAGAACCAATTGGTTGGCATACAGAGGAATAGGTGTCATATTCTAGACGCGGTGCATGCTAAGCGATCCCGTGCCGCCCCGATACAAGCGGGGGATGGTACACCGTCGATTTTTAGTGGGTATACGGCCTTCTGCCGGGGCTCCCACATAACCCTGCTACTACCCCGAGGTGGCAGGGTAACCAGGATTTTCCGACGTTAAAAAAAAGGTGTCATTCTAAGTTCGAAAATCCCAGCCTGTGACCGTGGACTACTTGATAATAGTAGTCCCTGGACAAAACTTTTGTGGAATTAAATTGTTCAGGATTTGGTACTGGGAAAACCCTAAAGAGATGACATTTCCAGTGCTTATTATTCGGTAGGCAAATCAATAATCTGTAAATCATGAACAAAAACATGTTGTCAATACTTTTCGAAATTCCCAGAAGGTCGTTTAGCATCGACACTTTTTTGATAAAAAATTGGGTACCTACTGTTTCAAAACAATTAGCTAAATAAGTACCTATCTTACTTACCTATCCTAAGTATCCTAAGTACCTATCCTACTTTTTCACCTTTTAAGGGGAAGTATTTACATAGGTACAAAATACTATTCGTCGCCTTCCTGGAATTTTATTCACCATTATTTCCTATAAAAGGATATAATAATTCAGATTGAAGACAGATCTTCTCTGGAGTATATTCCATACCTATCCCAGTAAGTACTTGTAGCATGAGCGGCAACACCTTCGTTCTCCCAGGAGGTGACTTTTTGAGTGATTTTAAAGGCCAGGTTCATCTGGAAAATAATCCTGTTTCTCAATGGAAGCAGCATTTTGAAAAAGTGGTAGATTGTAACTGTTTATGACTAACCACATAAGCAAACAATATATATATTTTATCATTCTTATCTTCGCCATTCCTTGTAGCATCTCGATATTATATTATAGCTCTGTGTAATTGGTCCTTATAGGCATATTGTATAGTGCATTAATAGCATTCGTTTAACGTTGGTCAGCCTGTTGTCTGTGATAGGAACAATACTGCACTGATCGCCACACCGATAATGAAACAATGAACAATAACAATTGTTCTAGCTTCATACTTATCATGTTATTGGCTCCTATAGGCATGCTAGCACTGAGTGTTTATATAATACTGAACTGTGAAACGATATACTAAAGTCTTGCTCACAGGCGTTTCAAAAAGTACGCGACCATTTTTTTTTGTTGATACCAAAACGAACTGTCTTCATCTTCTATTACGAAAATATGAAATGAAATGGAATCACAAGTGGTATGGCTGCACCTGCGATTAGCAGGTATCCTGCCAGTGTCGAGTGATTGATAGCAATAAAAAAAACATTTTTTTTCAATAATTAGACACTTACTATCTATAACAGTATTGAATCTCACATTCCCTAGATTTGTTACCCCTGGCAACGTTGCCAAAGTGATTCTCTACTAGCGTTTCTTGGCCAGAGGGTCAGTCTTCGATACAAGCCCTTTTTACTACCCACTGGGACGAGCGTAATAACTACATTGAAAAATTCACTCTATGACCTTATAGATAAAGATTGAATTGCCGCGTTTGAACCCAGGGGACCACGCGTGAAAATTGAAGAATGTGCTTCTTTACAGTTCGTTTTGGGATTGGCAAACGATTGGGCTCTCGGGTTTCAGACTACGCTATAATATAATAGCATATGGTATATAGCTCATAGCACAACAGTATCGCGCACCATACATTGATAAGGCCACGTTCGCACTGTACTGTACTATATATTATTGGCTTTGTATGGTGCGCGATATTGTTGTGCTATATATTATAGCGTAGTCAGAAAGCCGCTTTGTGATGCGCCTTTGAACCCTGACACTTACCACAAGCAGAATCGTTTCAGTATTATTTGACAGCGTTGTTAGGACTAAATATTACAGCAATATTATATCAACAGTCGGTGGCGGGCGTAACGGCCTGTTCAGAAATTCTCTAATATCACGGTCACGTTGCACCTCAATTGGGTAACCGCAAACGCAGCCAGATAAGAAACGGTGTTAGGTTTTGAAATATGGTTTCAAGGGTGTCTTACATCCTTAACGAAGACCCCTCAACTATCCTACTAAATATTATAATCGTGAAAGTATGTGAGGATGGACGAATGGATGGTTGTATGGATGTCTTTTACTATTTAACTACTGAACGGATTTTGATGAAACTGTAAGGTTATCAAAATCCGTTATTATTCTTTATTATTATTCGTTATTATTCTTTACACATAGTAACGTGTAGGCTATAATTTATAACGATATTGAATAATCTAAGACTGCGCAGACGAAGTCCTGCGTGGCCAGTCATAAATTACAATCCACGAAATTTAGTTTATCGATTTTATTCCAAACCGTATTTTTTTTCTATCGTCAGCTAGACTTTTATTGGACGAATCATTCGACTGCTAAGACACAAATTTATAAATTGTTAGCTGAATAACTTAATTAGATAGGTAGTTAATTGTCTTCGTGGCTGGGAATAAGTTTTTAAGCCCACACACAATTGACTAACCCCGTATAAAATAATTAATTTGATGACGCTCGAAATCGAGGCTCGACCGGCCAAGTGCGAGTCGGACTCGCGCACGAAGGGTTCCGTACCATTATCTATAAAAACGGCAAAAAAATCATGTCTGTTGTATGGGAGGCCCCCTTAAATATTTATTATATTCTGTTTTTTAGTATTTGTTGTTAAAGCGGCAACAGAAATACATCATCTGTGAAAATTACAACTCTCTAGCTATCACGGTTCATGAGATACAGCCTGGTGAAAGACGGACGGACGGATGGACAGCGAAGTCTCAGTAATAGGGTTCCCGTTTTACCCTTTGGGTACGGAACCCTAACAATTATGTTAATTGTCTTAAATAATTATCTCAGATTAGGTACCTTCTGTTAGTGTTTGGTTTAATTTTTTTTAGGGTTCCGTACCCAAAGGGTAAAACGGGAACCCTATTACTAAGACTTCGCTGTCCGTCCGTCCGTCCCTCCGTCTGTCACCAGGCTGTATCTATGAACCGTCATAGTTAGAGAGTTGAAATTTTCTCAGATGATGTATTCGTATAAATCGCCAACCAATAAATTATTACTACCCGTACTAACAAAGATTTTATGATACTTGTATCTAGATTAGGAATGTGTGGTTAGGAATGTTTTTTTATTACGCAACGTTACCTATGCGATCCAAATAAGAATAGGAATGTCTTTAACCTCTATCTGTCAAATGTCACTTAAAAAGTATAGTTTGCAAAATACTTATTTGCATATCAATAATAAAGTCTTACATCAAATTGAAATAAAAAGGTTGAATTAGTAGTAAATTGTCTTAATATAATATTTAATTATTTAAAGTCGTAATTAGTTTTTTTACGTCACAATATGGCGCAAAGTCGATTCTATTCTCATTTGAATCGTATAGTACGGACTTCTGTTTTCATCCATCGTGATTAGGTCGATATTATCAAGTAAATGTTTTCTAATGACGTTATCAATGATATGTAATAAAAATACAATCGTTGTATTGCTAATGTAGGCACTTACAACGTTTTATCAATTAATTGGATAGATAAATACAATATAATCAAAATGAGATTTAAATTTATGCCAAGGCTTATTTTATGAATCGAATGAAATTATGAACGTTAATGGAATAAAATGAGAAATAGCTTCATCTGTGATTAGCGGATATATCGGCTATGTAATAGCAGTGGTAGCCTCGTGGGCAAGAACGCCAGCCTTGAACGTAAAGGGTGCTATATCGGCTATGTAATAGCAGTGGTAGCCTCGTGGGCAAGAACGCCAGCCTTGAACGTAAAGGGTACAAGCTCAAATCCCGGGCCAGCCATCCAATCCATTATTTCTGACTGCTGATACAGTACCACATAGTTTATTATTTATTCTCGTATATAACTCGCCGCAGTACAGAACGTAATTTAATTATGATACACAACTGTTGCAATGTGAACCCATTTCGTAGTCTTAAATAGGTCAAATAACGCAAATCGTCAAACAACGCGTGATTAGACGAAATTAGCTCTTATTCTCACGTGTCAATGTTTATGTATTTAATTTATTCGTGCTATTACATCATCACGCCTGTATTCCCTAAGGGGTAGGCAGAGGTGCACTGCAGGGCGCCCACACTTAGCCGATGTATTTTGGTCCCAATGTAATAGGGGGCCAGGCTTTTGCCATTATACCGGGCACATTCTCTCTCAATACGGGAAGAATTTTTGGGCTATAGTCCATAACGCTGGCCCAGTGCGGTTTGGTGAACTTTACACACCTTTCTACAGACATGCCGGTTTCCTCACGATTTTTCCCTTCAGCATTCAGCAAGTGGTAATCATTATTAAAAATTACATTCGCACACGAATATCTCAGAGGTGCGAGCCCGGGATATGAACTTGCACCCCTTACGTTTAAGGTAATATAAGGTACTACATTTGGTATTGGAAAAAAATATCGCGCTATTTGACGCGCCTGTTGGTGCAAGGTTTTACGATAGTTCTTATCGCATACCTAAATGTTTATAATTTCTATGGCAGTAATAAAATAAATCACATTTAGAACATATTAATCGACTAAGTAGTTAAGTTCATTTCTCTAAAACGTATAGATACTGAAATGTATCAAAAAGACGTCTAAATAAGTGAACGGAATTGGTCTCATTGAGTATAGTCTTATATACCTTGGCATCATAGAGTAGGTAAAGCGGAGATAGAGAGTCATACACTACCTCTCCCCTCACGGTAACTGCCTAAGCCGAGGTCGTGCCCTCTGTGGCGCCCTTGAGCTAGTCGCACCCCTTTCCGCCCTTAAGGCCTTGGTTGGAGTGCACTCTGCGCTCGCCACTCCTCCGATAAAGCTGTAAAGGCCACGTTACGGCCAACAGCGCCATTAAAAAAAAAATAGAGAGTCATAGAGCTCTATCGACTCCGCCCTGCAGCAAATTGCTTAGGATTCTTCTGAAGTTTATCTACCATCCGCTTCGATCAACACTGTAACTGTCAAAGATACACCCAAAATTGGACATTTGAAACTGTCAAATGGGATTCATCCGCCACATTATTTTTTTATCACATTCCTCTTCTTATTTCATAAAAAAATATCATTTAATTCATTCCAAAAAAAAGAAGAAGAAGACCTGTCAAATGTTAGGAAAAGCTCCCCCTTTGTCTAACTCATTAACTCGTTGGACTAAACCAATGTGTAAAAGTTTATTGCATAATAATGGGAGAGGGTTCTGTACGACGGAAAAATTTATGGCAAAATGCTCTTTGATTTGGCCTTACACCGGCATTGAAATATCAAGTTTACTTCACTTTTTTAAAAGTCTATCTATGGCTTCCATGAGTCCATAGTTAGTCATATCCGTAATAATAAGATGAGGCATTAATACACGTCTGGACTTATGCGTGACCAGAATTACCAGATAAATAATTGTATTGTTTATATTCTGTGGATCAATATCTGGCGGGACGTATTGGAATCGTGATACCAAGTATCAAATAGCCTTTCAAACTTAACTAAATTATATCCTACTAATATTAAAACTGTAAAAGTTTGTGAGGATGGATGGATGTTTGTTACGCTTTCACATAAAAACTACTGAACGGATTTTGATGAAACTTCACAGTATTATTGTTACATCAGAATAACATAAAGGATTTATTTTATAACGATATTGAATCATCAAAATCGGCGCGGACGTAGTCGCGGGCGGAAGCTAGTCAAATTATAAACTAAGTTTAACTAAACAAGTTTAATTTAAACTCTACGACTAAATTAATTTTATACAAATGAGTATTATGTCTACATAAGTATACTATATACAATGTGATTCAGAATTAGTATAACAACCCTTTGTTATGTACGGTTTATAAAATCATTTCATGAACACAGAATATCGGTTACGATTTTTAGGGTTCCGTACCCAAAGGGTAAAACGGGAACCCTATTACTGAGACTTCGCTGTCCGTCCGTCCGTCCGTCCGTCTGTCACCAGGCTGTATCTCATGAACCGTGATAGTTAGAGAGTTGAAATTTTCACAGATGATGTTTTTCTGTTGCTGCTATAACAACAAATACTAAAAAACAGAATAAAATAAATATTTAAGGGGGCTCCCATACAACAAACGTGTTTTTTTTGCCGTTTTTGTAGACAATGGTATGGAATCCTCCGTGCGCGAGTCCAACTCGCACTTCGCCGGTTTTTTTTCTCGGACAAAATTAAAATATTAATTTATTTCTATGTTTTGACAAAGGGGCCGTTCAAATATTACGTAAGCAGTACAATTATTTACCCCCCCATCCCCCTTGTCAGCAAAAGTAAGCAAAGCTCTGCTCTTACCCCCTCCCCCATGCTTCATCATCATCTAGACTCCCCTACCCCCATGTCATCCAAAATAAGCAAACCAAAGACCCCCCCCCCCCCATAGTGCTTACGTAATACTTGAACGGTCCCAAACCTAATTATGGTCAGTTAGGGAGCTTGTACCTTACGTTGTGTTAATCTTTAGATCAACGGGCGTTTAGAAAAACGTGAAAATTTTATCAAAAAGTTAATAAAATATTTCTGATTTGACATATTCGTTCAGAATATGATAGATAACTTAAGTTTTAAGGCTCCTATGTACCCATTTTGAATCACATTGGATATGGTCATTAGTTACATCATTTTTAGGGTTCCGTACCCAAAGGGTAAAACGGGACCCTATTACTAAGACTCCGCTGTCCGTCTGTCTGTCTGTCCGTCTGTCACCAGGCTGTATCTCATGAACCGTGATAGTTAGACAGTTGAAATTTTCACGGATGATGTATTTCTGTTGCTGCTATAACAAGAAATACTAAAAGAACAGAATACAATAAATATTTAATGGGGCTCCCATACAAAGAACGTGATTTTTTTGCCGTTTTTATAGATAATGGTACGGACCCCTTCGTGGGCGAGTCCAACTCGCAGTAGGCCGGTTTTTGTTACTTAATCTCTCAATGAAAGGGAATCTAACAATGTAACAATACAGGGGCTGTATATATGTTACGGGCAACGTGATTAACTGGGCATTATTAATAAGGACCAGCCATTATTAATAATGCCCGACGGCCGACGGCCCGTGGTCCGTGTAATAAGTCAGTGTTTGAGATAGCTTGAATTTATAACTTGGACCGGGCAGTATGAATAAATAGTTGTAAATGCAAGAAATCAAACATTCTTTGCAATTCCAAATGTCACAAAAGCTCATCTTGCATCTTATATCTCATCTCATCTCTTAATTATTATTAATTAATATTTCTGTTGATTTTTCTCAGTTTACTAATTTTGAAACTATTGTTCTTAAGTAATATTTTTATCCAAATAAAAGTAGGTAACTAATGACTAAACATTTTTAACTGTTAATTTTTTAACCACTATGTTCACTTTTCATGACATTTTTGTAAGTTTAATTTCATTTAATAAACAAAAACACTACAGTTCACCTATTTTATTACTTTGCCCATTGCTATAGGGTGGGCATTATTCATAATGGCCGGGAAAAGTGATTAATCATGCTGTTTTAATTACATTGTCCAATTGAGTCGGCCATTATGAATACAGACCGGCCATTATTAATAGTGTCCGGACTTATCAAATTGCCCATAAAATGTACACTTTAACAGTACGGTGTCATTTAAAATTACAAAGCAGCTTAGCAGTTGAGGTAGACGGTATTTTATTTCATTCTTCTATTGAAATTTACGTTGCTCGCCGAACAAATCGTAAAAGACAAAAAATATTCTAGGTCAAATTAGAAATGGGTTTGACCTGATCTTAAATGAATTCACTTGTTCTAGATAGATATATATCTAACACGCTTTTGCTATTAATAGTGAATTCTGTATTTAATTTACGCACGATGTTATTGTCTATGTTTAGAACGTAAGTACAGTATCAGAAGTCCGAAATAATAGTTTACCGTTGGCACAAGTATCGTTTATGTACAACAACCCTCTTACCACCTGTCTTACAATAATGATTTAATATTACTTTCAGCTTTTGAGTTCTTATCGCTAAAAGCAATTTTTTCCAAACAACCAGTATAGTATGTAAATAAAACATAATTTCGGTCTTCTGATACACCCTGTATATACGATGTTATTGTCTATGTTTGGAACGTATAACTGGGATCGCATGCGACCTATATAAACGCGCAATCATACGTCGCGTGCATCGGTGATAATGCGTGAACTCTTCATTTAAACTTAGGTTCCGTACAACATTTCACTCGGGGTCCGTTTTATGAAATGAATTGACCATCGCGGTCCGCACAACATATTATAGAAAAAAAAATTAAATGTAATTACGGAAATTACAAAGGTATTTTTGCGAACTCTTTCACGCTTGTTAGATCGTTACTTCGCCCGTATTCAAATTGACGTCAACAAAAATAATACCGGGGTACATTTTTATTAAATCGTACTATGTAGTGCGTGTTGCTGTGTTCTCGCGGGCCGCACAAAATGGGTCGGTGGTCCGGATGCGGACCGCGGTCCGCCATTTGGTGACCCCTGCTTTAGAATTTTTAAAATGATCACATTGAGCAATTCCTACGCAATATTTGAATGTTTATTCTAAGAGAGTGTGTCTCGTTTTTACTTAGACGTTGCAAAAATTATTTCTTACATATTTTATAGTGCACCTACCTTGTTTTTCTCTGCATCACCCTAATGTTGACTGGGAGAGAATGCCAAAGGCATTCTCTCCCAGTCAACCTTAATAGTCCACCTTTGTACAACTTTGTGCTAAAGTATAAATAAAGAATAGTGACCACGGCTCTATCAAGTGGTTTGAGCGTAAGCCAGTCGGCTCACTGCACTGGGAGGTGCAGGTTCGATTCCCATCAGCGAAAAATTTCGGAAATGACCTTTCATTTGCTCTATGCCCCAAGTCTACTAGCACTATCGTCGTGGTGTTGCTATGACTACATTTTTGAAGGCATGAAAACAACATTAATGAGTAAAGTCGAATCTCCTAATTGTAGCGAGTGTAATAAGCCTGAAGATATTCAGCATATGTTGATGGAGTGTGTCAGAAACGAAGACGAACGCAGAATATCTGGGTTACTGCAGAATATCAGTACCTGTGGCGTAGGCATGTCTGCACCCAGCTTTATGCTGAGTAGTAACCCGTTGGACAGCACTTACCTTACCAACTATGTCAATTATTGTATGTACCAATTACTATGAATAATAATACATCATCACGCCTGTATTCCCCGAAGGGGTAGACAGAGGTGCACTGCAGTGCGCCCACACTTCGCCGATGTATTTTGGTCCCAATGTAATAGGGGGCGAGCCTATTGCCATTATACCGGGCACACAGGTTTCCTCACGATGTTTTCCGTCACCGTTTCTTAGCAAGTGATAATCTCAGATGAAAATGAGGTTCGCACATGGAACCCAGAGGTGCGAGCCGGGGATAGAACCTGCGCACTTTGATTGCAAAGCGTGCGTTCGACCACTCGGCTACCACTGCTATATGCTGTATACCAATTATTATGCTGTTCAATAAATGGATTTTCTTTCTTTCTCTTCTTTCTTTTGTTTTTTTTCGTTGCTGAGGGATTTTAACTTGAATGCATTGGATGTAGGTCTGATCCAGAGCATTTGTCAAATCCGATGTCAGAAGTTGCCAAAAATTTAAGCAGATTATTAACAGTTCAGCAGTGTTCTCAAAATAATTAGTTAGGTACCTATAGTTAAGGGAAAATTGGTTTATATAAAGTATGATTATGTTAGTTATAAGGTACGATGGGGTTGACATATCCCAATTGGATAAAAACCCCAAATAATTATTGATTAAAAAAAAAACTTCTTTTTTCAATTGTACCTACAATATGAGCAGTGTAGACATAAGATGACCTTGATGCAATTTAACTAGTCATATTCTAGTTACCATTGATACAAGATGTAATTTTTATGCCTTAAAAAGTGGAGTCCACTCCACAACGATAGTGTAGCAGACTTGGAGCCCTGGTCTGAGTGTAACTGAGATCACCCCCATTGCATTGTATGGTACCCATAGCACAAGTAGTACTTAGTTTTGGATCATACGATGAGTATGTGTTGTCTGGCAATATTTATTTGTGTTAAGACGAGCATCTCCAAATGTTAGTATAACAGGTCGAATTTTAATGATTGGATTATCCAGATAGCACCAATACCATTTAAAATATGTCTCATCCTTTGGGAATACCATTTTCAATTAATACGAAAGCATCTACCTATAATTTCAAGGAAAAAGTTTGACGTCCGTACCTATCAGGTAAAATATACCATAATTAAGGAGTTAAGGTAAATGCGAGTGAAGTTTTAAAGTTCTTAAAGTAACCTGCCCTTTACCACCTCTTCAATTCGCAGTAGGTAAGATTAACTATTTTTTTAGGGTTCCGTACTTCAAAAGAAGAAAAGGACTCTTTTAGGATCGTTGTCCGTCCATCTATCTATCTCTCTCATGACACCATTTTTCTGAGGAACGTGTGGAGATATCAAGTTGAAATTAATATCAAATATGTTTTTATTTTTATAGGGTACAACTTCCCGTTGATCTACAATTATGAAATTTGGCTAGAAGCAATGTAGCACAAGTAAAAGGAAAAATCTGTGGTTGCATCATAAAATAAAATCTTTCTAATTTTTGTTGAAAAATGTCCCGTGATGGTCTCGACTAACTATTTACCTACAAATACTACGAAACCCTAGGTACGCGAATCCAAATTACACTTGTCTGGTTTTTAATTTATCTAGTGATGTTATCACATCAGTAATAGTCACGTGGGTAACGGTACTCGACAAAGCTAAAGCGGCCAGTATTTTATAAATAGATTTCACTGCTGGCAATGACCCCGATTTTATCGTACACAAACGAAATTTGAGGAGGACATAAATAAATGCATTTGCCTATTGTAGTTTAAACAGGCACGCGCAGCTATAATTGTTTACGTGTCTTGCAGCAATATTTTATTATAACTTTTACTACTACCGTTAACTCGGTACAAAAATTTATGTAAAAAAATGTAAAATAAATACTATTAAAACAACAATACTTTAAGAGGTGGTATAGCCCCTTGTGCCATCGAAATCATTATCGTTATGATTGCATGTAATAATTTATGTACGGATCCCTAAATGTTTCAGTGTTGATGACGTTCGATGGCCGTTCCCGTGATTGTACTCTAGCTGGCTCGCGGTGCCAAGTGTTCAGTGTTCAGTACATCGCAACGCTTCAAACAGCGCAGCGTGTGCGTGCGGCGTGCGCGATCATTGCCACCGGCCATTCGAACGCGGAACAGTCAATGAAAATTCAAAAATCGAATTTGCGAATGTCATTGTTCTGAGTGTAAATAATTAAGAGTTCTAAGCGACGCTGTTGTGGTACATTTGTGTGGTCATTTTTGATTGACGCAGTTAGTGTGAAACTTTTTTGTTTGTTTTTTGTAAACACTGACTAGAAAGGTGAGTGTTTTAATTTTTTTTTTATGTAAGCTAAAGTTATAGACAAGAAATTTGTTTTATCAATGACAATATTTTTGCGATGATGATTTAAAAAAAGTGAGTTACTAAGTAACTGTAAGTTTGATTAAACCTCAATCGATGACCTAGAACTACTGCATAGAGTTAATTACAATATCTACAAGCCGTTATCGCCCCGTATCAATTGAACATTATAATTATTATCTACTTGTTTAATTTTGATGTTGTTTAATCCAATTTTTTTATGTTGCGACAATTAGTTATTAAAAACACCTAGTACTTTTTTTTGTGAAGGGTATTGGTTGAATATAAATTCATTAATCACTAATTTTATACTTTATACTTTTGAGTGTACATTTATTGTTAAGAAAATCACATACAAATATAAATCCTTATTGGAAAAGAGCAACTATGGAGTTTCTTGCCCATTCTTCTCCATAGGAAATGCATTCCGAATGGGTGGTAGAGATACTATTATTACTTTTTGTATATTGACGATTCATAAGTGCCTGTATTTGTTTATTTGATTACGAAAAAGTCTGATCCTGATTCTGATTTGGATAAGTGTATATTTTCAAATAAATGCGATGTCGAATATATTTTGTATATGTGTGTAATAATTAATATAGCCAACCGATAAAACTTTTTGACATTTTAGTCTTAATACTGGATTTTTTAAAAAAAGGTAGTCATTCAGTTCCAAGGTCATCCGCCATATTTATTAACTTCATCGACCATTATTATTTGTAAAGTATTTTATTGAATTTGTTATTGCTATTAATTATAGAACACTGGCAGCAAGTGTTATTCCATTAAATTGTGATAACTACGTAAAACAACCAGAAAAAAGAAAATGTTGCCATGTTTACTGATGCTAGCAGGTAGCCCAGTGGTCAAACGCTGCAATCATAGTGCGCCGGTTCAAACGCCGGCTCGCACCTCTGGGTTATATGTGCGAATCTCATTTTCATCCGTTATTGACACTTGCTAAGAAACGGTAAAGGAAAACATCGTGAGGAAACCTGCACGTATGAGGGAACTTGACTAGTTCTCGATAGATGTGTGAAGTCTGCAGGTTGCACCGGGCAAGCGTGGTGGACTGTGGACTGAATCCCTCTCGCAATGAACGCCCGTGCCCAGTAGTGGGACGTTAAAAGGGCTATTATAGTTACAGTAGATTTCTGATGAAAAATTCATTTTCATATTTGAAATAACAATGTGCAGATACCTATTGATTATAATGACATAATATTGTAGATGTTATCTTTTGGTGATTTGCATATAATATGGCATTATTCGGATCTTATTGTTACCTAGTATGCATAGGTTGATTTCATAGTTCTCTTGCGATAAACGGTGCGGGTTAAATGTTACGCGTTCTGACGCCGCACTTACCGCACGCGCAGCTATAATTGTGACTATAAAACTTGCATACGCAATTTTAATTTCGACCAACCATTGACCACAAGAGCCAATGCTACACAAACAATAAACATATGTTACTACTCCACATGTCCTGATTTTTTAACGTCTTTCTGACAAAGTTAGGTCTCTGTACTTGCTAATATCATGAGATAATATCGGAGACAGAATTATGTGAAGAGATAACATACAAATTCATCAAAAAGTCATCCACATTTTTTTTATTGTACAAAGCATATTTTAGTAGATACAAAAGTATTTTAAAATGGCATTGTAAATATGCCTTAATAAGTATTCCGGAGTTATTCTTTAGTTTCGACTCGGAGAAGTGGCTCTCCAATGATCATAGTCGTTATTTCATAGCGTTCAATTTATTACTTTCTCTATGAGTTCTCGTATTTGCCTTTGAATGATTTTACGTAGACGCTGACGACTAGCAAGGGTAAAACAAAAAAAAAACATATTACAGAGCTACAGGCCGTGCCCTTAACCGCAGCTGTCGCTTGGAGAGTTGCGGATACTCTCTATATCGGTATGCGTATTAATTTACGGCCGGTTTCTAAATGGTTGTGCTATAACGGCGTGCTATCTGCGTTCGCTACTGCGATTATAACTGCGGCTTGCGGGTACCGACCGTGCGTCAACGGACCGTCCCGTTAACCGCAACAAATAATAAAAGCGAAAAAAGTTTACAAAACTGTAACCCGACCATGCAAACAAGGAAAAATCAACTCCTCCTATTGTTGAAGTCGGTTAAAATGTAGTCTATGTCACCCGGGACATAATAACGAATCGATTGACACCTTATTCATCAAAGTCGGAAAAATAGTTTAGGCACTACTGAGGAACACACGTACAGTGCGATCCAAATAAGAATAAGAATGTCATATTTAACGGTCAAATGTCACTTGAAAAGTATGGTTTGCAAAAAAACTTATTTGCATATCAATAATAATACATACACTGTAATACTGTAATAATACTTACATCAAATTTAAAAAAAAAAGTTAAATTTGTAGTAAATTGTCTTAGTATAATATTTAATTACTTAAAGTCATAATTCGTTTTCGTTCGTCACAATATGGCGCAGAGTCGATCCTATTCTCATTTGAATCGCATAGTAAATAATATACATATCGAGGGGTGAAATGCTATCTGACATAAGCAACAGTTTTGAGTGTGACTTATGTTTGGAATCAGCGAATCCTTCGGCATCGAATGAGTACTCCTTTAAAGTTACAATATAGTCTCTTAAGTAAAATAGCTCTTTCACCAATCAATACATAAACTGCTAAAATCATGACCCTTCCATTGAACTTCGCCGTAGTCGAGTAAAGCGTTAAAATATTTGCCAATGCCAAACGAACTCTCTGTCAATATGCATAAAGATTAAATTTCTGTCGCAAAACCCAGGCCCCTACGCGTTAAAATTAGCTCGCGTTGTCAGTGCCATTTCGTTGTAGAATGAACTCTTCTTTGTGGAGATACAGTTTGTATTGTTTTGGCAAAAAAATGACAACACAAGAAAAGAAAACAATGACATTAAAAAGTACAGAGACGTAAATGTGCCAAAAAACCGTCTAAAAATAACAACGTCGAAATGGATCACATTGATGCCACTGCCGTCCAGTGTTTTACCTACGTCTTGACATATCTGGCGGACGTAGTCGTCAAAGTCACACACAAAATTGGACGTTTAAAACTAATAGGAAAAGCTAACTCTTTGGTATCGAGAGGTGGAAGGCTATTTCACTTAAGCCATCTATCAGCCACTATTACTAAGACTTTGGTGTCCGTCCGTCCGTCCGTCCGTCTGTTACCAGGCTGTATCTCATGAACCGTGATAGTTAGAGAGTTGAAATTTTCACAGATGATGTATTTCTGCTGCCGCTATAACAATAAATACTAAAAAACAGAATAAAATAATGATTTAAGGGGGCTCCCATACAACAAACGTGATTTTTTTTGCCGTTTTTATAGATAATGGTACGGAAACCTTCATGCGCGAGTCCGACTCGCACTTGGCCGGTTTTATTTCTAAAACTTTGTTTTAACGGCAAAAAAACAGGGTTCCTAAATTTAGCACGTACGATGTCTCGAGCTCAGGTAGGTACTTATTGATAAAAATATGTTATAATAATTTATATTTATGTCACGCACCATCAAGTGTTATGTTATGCGACATGTATGAGATAAAAATGTTAGTAAATAAATAGCTTATAGAATAATAAAAAATAATAATGACGCATGAAAACAAGTCCTCGACGAAACGATTCTGCGCTTCCCTTTATTTATGTACTATATTAGAAGTTAATAAATATAATCATTGTTGTTTCTAGTTTAATAAGTATTTATAAAAGTCAAAATTCGCGCGACAGAAATATTCGCGCGATAGAAGTTAAGTCTTCAGTATATTGTCTCATAGTACATTTTCGAAACAAGTCAAATTAATTCGTTAATGCGTAAAGATAATTTGTTAAGTGACCTCTTGGTTCAGTTTCTGCATCAAATCGGACCTTTTCCTCAAATTCAATCATATCTTCACGCATTAGTGTTACATGCATCATTTAAAAATGAATAATAAACCAAATATGTAATACCTATATTTGTGACCCAATAGACTTTTGGTCATTAACGTATTGAGGACATTCTGATAAATGCGATTGCCTAAATTATTTCCATTCCGCGAAAAAAGTTGTTCACGTGACGTTTGGCTGTTTGTTTTTTTTTATTCATTTAGAACGGTCAATTACAATTACACTAACTATAACACACACACAAATTATTTATACACCATAATATACAAAAATCACATATGAAAAATGAAAGAAAAACACACATACGTTATTTCTCACAAAACCTCACACATGCTGACAAAAACTTCTTCTAGCCATCCGCATACACATATACATTCGATTTAGTATATAGTAGCAATTATGTTGATATTTGATGTTTTGGTAAAATTAAACAATAGAAATCGTCTGACAACACATACTAATTAGGAGTGAGGCGTATTTATCGGAACACGTAAAAATAACACGTATTTAAACGACACTGTTCCTTAATGTTACATACAGAACAAAATACCTGTTATCCCAAGTAACAAACTGTTCTAGCGGTCGTTCCGATATTTCAGTCACTAAAGGATCAACTGTTATAACTGTGACGCGGAACAATGAGTTCCCGCCACGTCCGTCGCAGTACCTATGCAGAACAAAATACCTGTAATCCCAAGTAACAACTGTTTTAACTGTGACTGACTGTTATTTTAGGAACAGGTATTTGGAACTGTTATTTTTAAGGAACTGGAACAGTGACAACAGGTATTCATTTTAACCTGTTATAACCCACCTCTAATACTAATCTTATGGGCCCATTCTAAATGACTCTTGTACTATGAGTGCAATGGGCTGGGTCCGATCCCAGTTACACCCAGAGCAGGGCAGATTCCGAAAAGGCTATTTACAGACTTGCGAATGTAATTTTCCTTATTGATTACCGCTTGCTGAACTACGTAGGAACACATCGTGAGGAAACGTCTATACAAAGTGTTTCAGAAGTCCGAAATAATACTTTGACGTTTGCATCAGTATCGGATATACAACTGAATGATACAAATGATACAAATTTGATCGAAATTGACGTTTTTCAACTTTATTACGGCGTCAATTTCTATAACTCATAATTTTGAGAATTTTGCTAGTTGCACCTCATAATTTTAGTTTACTCTGCTGAATAGGGATAAGGATGTACCTAAAGGCCAGAACACGATACCTGTCACAAATATTTAACAGACTATAACTCAGAAACTGTGATAGTTAGGTATAATCTGTCTTGACTAAGCATCCACATATGAGCTACCGTACCTATAGTATGTACCAAATGTATTATTTCGGGCTTCTGATACACCTTGTAGAAAGGTCCTTGAAGTTCACCTACCTGCACTATGTGTGCCAGCGTGGTGGACTATGACCCAAAATCTCCCTCGTATAGAAGGGAAATGCGCCCATTGTAATGGCAACACACTCGCCCCTTATTTACATTGGAACCAAAATACATCGGCGACGTGTAAGTGCACCGCAGTGCACCTCTGCCTACCACCTTCGGGGAATACGGGTGTTGATGTGATGTGATATAAAGCAAGGCGTTGTAAATATAATTAATTTTTTGTAGAACAGGATTTAAATAAATATTAATAGTTCTTAATAAACGGGTATAGACGCTTAGGTTTATTAAAAAAACTTGTGTTAGGTATATTATTAATAAATCATAATTATTTAAATCCTATAATGCTTATTATCAGTTTCGTTTTAGTATGATTGCATATTTGGTTATAAAATACTATATAAGTTATTTTTAAATATGAACACCTAATTCAATGTAGTGGTCGCACCCATGAGTTCATATTTTACGAAATTAAAAAAACCGGCCAAGTGCAAGTTGGACTCGCGCACGAAGGGTTCCGTACCATTATCTATAAAAACGGCAAAATAATCACGTTTGTTGTATGGGAGCCCCCTTAAATAATTATTTTATTCTGTTTTTTAGTATTTGTTGTTATAGCGGCAACAGAAATACATCATCTGTGAAAATTTCAACTCTCTAACTATCACGGTTCATGAGATACAGCCTGGTGACAACAGACGGACGGACGGACGGACGGACGGACAGCGAAGTCTCAGTAATAGGGTTCCCGTTTTACCCTTTGGGTACGGAACCCTAAAAATATACTAGAATAAGAAGGGTTCACCAATAACTAGCTAGTAATATTGAAAACAGATTATAAATAAAATGGCTAATAATATTATTGTTTATACATCGGAATAACATATAGGCTAAGGAAGTCTGCGCGGACGAAGTCGGCGGTAGAAGCTAGTAGATTTTATGTCGTCGCTTAAGGTCTAACACCGCGGAAGTCATATTTTGGCCAAAATACGTTTCGTATATCAGTCGACAGGGAATCGCAAGACACATCCAACACGAGATTTCGGACCAATGGTGAGACGTTATTCAAAAAGGTACACTAAAAAGCTACTAATAATCTTATAATTCAGTAGGTACATTTGGAGTAGGTGCCAATCTACATCAGACTAGGCAAATACACATATGAATTGGCACCGACTCCAAATGTACTGAATTATAAGATTATTTGTAGCTTGTTAGTGCACCTAGGTTTTTGAAGTCGGTATTTTTAGTGTCAATAATCGTCGAAAATATGCAAGTATTATCAACTCTTAACACGCTTGCTGCGTTGTGAGATCATATTGGCTCTTGGCGAACTTCCTCCAGTGCGCAGCGCTCACAAAGTTAGTTCCTCTATGAGTCAATATAACCTCATGACGCACCAGCTGAAAGTACACTAATAATCCTAACGCAGCGAACGTGTTAACAGCCCTAAAATGTTAATATTTAAAGCCAAAACAAATATTGAAGAATTCCCTAGCAAACGTCAAAAAAAAATCTAAATTGGCCGCAGATATGATAATACAGACGCCGCAGATATGCGGTAACATACATAAAAAATAAAAATAAAATTCCAAAAGGAGGAGGTTCTCAATTCGAGCCTTATGTTTTTTTTTTGAAAATCAAATGCTTTGTATTAAAGTCAATGAACTATCAAAACAAATTCATTGCAATAAGAAAACTTTGTGATCCGCCATCTTTATGAAATGAAATGAAATGAAATATATTTATTGTTGAAAGAATGAATAATGTTGTTTACAATGTGGACTACCTAGTCCCCACACTAGGATTCCCTGTGTCTGTTTATCACTGTCATTATCCATTTTTATTTATAATGTGTATTTATTGAATTTGTCCTTGCTATTAATTACTTGACATTGGCGAAATACCCGCGCTAGTCGCATGTGAAGCCATTCCTCATCTTATTCCATTAAATTTCATCATTTCACTCATTTCGTAAAAAAAGTAAGAAAACTTTGTATGTGTTTTGGCCGTATGCAATAGGTACCCCTATATTATGTCTCTCATTAACAAAGTAACTACTTTACGTCGTCGGTCAAAGACCTGGTGATGATTCAGATGTTGTTATACCTTGATACAGTGGCGACCCAAGGTCGGTGCGAGCGGTGCAAGCGCACCGGGCACAATCATAGGGGGGCGCCAAAATCAACCGAAAGGCGACCACCGATAAGCGTCCTGAAACGTCATAGCTAGCGTCGCGACGCTATTCAATGAGGCGTCAAGGTCCTCCTTGGACGAGGGGGAGACATCCACGATCTCAGTATTATTCGAGTCGAATTTTGTATTCAGAGGGGCACAGACTAGGTATCTGGTCTGTGCGCTGCCTAAACCCTTTGAGATGTAACAATATGATGTATGGTGGAATTGTGTATCATATATAGGTCTACAGAAAGATCCGCGATGGCATATGTCTATCTCTTAAGGATAACATTCTATATCCTTTGGCGGAAAAGGGAAGATCTTCCTGCCAGGCGGGTGGTATGCCTGGCGGGGTCCACTACGCCCCAGTGATGTTGTCGGGGAATTTGTACATATAGTTCAGATCGTTGAACACACCAGTACCGCGAGCTAGGATTTCCATAGTACTTTGTATGGCAGATAATTTCTTAAACGCGTAGAATTGCGATGTGTCTACATCCGCGCCATCTAGTAGCGACTGGCGGTAGTTGTGTTTCGTGGCGAGATATAGGGTGCGCCACAATCCATTTTAATACCTTAAATAACTTTAAAAATAACTTTAAATAGCTTTCAAATAACCACTCTATAATTGCCCATTTGGCAATTATAGAGTGGTTATTTGAAAGCTATCCCTGGAATAGGTTCCCATGGGTTGCGGGAACGTGTTCAAAATTTCATGATTACCCTTGGTCCCGATAACCGACATGCACGCGGGTAAAGCTGCGGGCATCAGCTAGTATTGTTTTAACTAACAAACACATATGTAGATAAGGACTGGTTAAATATTACCTAATCTTAGCAGTGGTAGCCGAGTGGTCGAACGCACGCCTTGCAATCAAAGTGTGCAGGTTCAAACCCCGGCTCGCACCTCTGGGATTTATGTGCGAATCTCATTTTCATCCGAGATTATCACTTGCTATGAAATATGAAACGGTGAAGGAAACATCGTGAGGAAACCTGCATGTCTGAGGGAACTTGTCTAGTTCTCGATATATGTGTGAAGTCTGCCAACCCGCACTGGGCCAGCGTGGTGGACTATCGCTTGAATCCCCCTCACATTGAGGGGAGGCCCGTGCCCAGCAGTGGGACGTTAAAAAGGGCTGTAGTAGTAGTTACTCATAAATTCATTAATAATTAAGTATTTTTATCGTAAGTACTTGGTATTATTATGACGATGAGTATTGATTGAAGGAGCATCTGTCCTGCATTGAACCTATTGATGTTCATTAAAACAATATCGAGGAGTGAAAGGCTATTCGACTTAAGCGACACTTTTGGGCGATATTGACTTATATACATATTTAGAATCGGCTAATTGTTCTGCGTCGATTGGTCGTCGTCTGGTGACCTCTCACAATGTGGAATTGACTGGTCATGCACGAATTTTTTTGTACACTATCATATTGCATGAAATCAGTAGTGAGAGAAATAAATAAATCTATACTCTATTGTTTAGGGTCTAAAAAAAAAAAAAAAAAAACTCCTGTAAAGTCATAAAATGTCGCTTAAGTCAAATAGCCTTTCACTCTTCATTTAAATGTACAAGTCTAGCTTAGTCTTATGGGCGAACAAGTTGCTGGGCACCGCTCACTACCTATTTAGGTACTTACCTACTCTGAATAGTCATACAAATAAATAAATATGTGACTAATAAAAAAAGGTTACGTCCGCGTGAGATGGTGGCTAGAATGCAGACTGCATTTCCTCGTTGAATAGCTGGGCTTATTCGTTGAACGAGGAAAGAGCCAGCCGTCTTGTGTCTTAATAAATAATATTTTTAACACTAAGACTCACACATCAATAACACAGGAATAAACCATACTCCTCTAATAAATTTTCCAAAATCTTTGGCAGCACGCCAGGGGTAAGCAGAGACTACCGTTTGCCACATGCTACGATCCAGAAATACGCCTTTCACTTCATCCACATTCATACATCCTTTCATGTACTTCCGTCAGTTGAGGGTGCTACGGACTTGACCTTTCTTTCCGTTGATCTTGTCGTGAAAGGTTCTTCTCGGCCGCCCTTTTCCGAAGCGTAGGAATTTACGACCAAAAAAAATCATAATAGGTACTTAGGAAATAATATTAATTACTTGTTTGTGTAATCTCATAAGGACATCATACATAAATTGCGATGAAATAGTAAAAATAATAATTTTGTAGAGCAAGGTTAATATGTGATTAACACTGGAGGCCATTGAGCGATTTGTTTGATACGTTTGCGTAGAGATGGGCCTCCTTATATCCGTGTAGCGCACTCGTGTCCGACTTTTTGTGCCAATAATTTGTTTATGTGATGGACTTGTAAAAAGTTGAGGACTTCGCGCCGTTTGTCGATGGTGAAGCAAGGTATACGTGTAACAAGCAATTCGTAACGACTAACGCCGCCCGACACGTATATCCCTGGACACACTGAGACATCAAAAGTAACGCGACAGTATATTTGCCAACACCAAAATGCATGCACATTGTGTTACATACATAAAGATTGAATTTCTATATAATTGATGGCATCAGAATCAGAATTTTTTTATTCATGTAAACCAATACAGGCACTTAGGAATCGTCAGTAAAAAATAAATAGTATTAATAGTATCTCTACCACCCATTCGGAATGCAATTCCTATGGAGAAGAATGGGCAAGAAACTCCATGGTTGCTTTTTTCCAATAAGGATTTACATGTTATTTGCATTACAATGTGTTTTGCATCAGGCGTAATATTGCGGAAATCCATAGTAAATAATAATTATAGAGAGGGTCCCTTTCTCTCCACTCACCCTCGTCAGTATCCCAAATGAAAACCAAAACCAAATAAATTTAATCGATAATAGAGGAAACCAACAAGGGCGAGCTCCCTGTCAGTCGAGGGTCAGTATGTTATAAGTGATCGACCCTAACAATGAGCAATCCTCCGCAGAACAATCGAATAAAAAAAAATCGACACGTGTTTTGCCTCTCAACAAGGCATCCTCAGGACGGTTGGGCTGCAACTGAGCCCTATATTTCTACGCGACGAAATTCGCTTCCACTGTTAATGTACCTAATTTTGTTGGAGATTTCTTTGTCGTCAAAAGTCACGCGTTGCAAATATCTACATATTTGCAACGCGTGACTTTTGATGCCTTTGTATGCGCGGGGCTTTAGTGTGAGCGTAATATCAAGCCGACTTACCACTGGGGCGTACAGGAATACCTTCTAATACTACTTCCTCAACGTTTGGATTTGTTTGCGGATAAGTGGGCTCAGATTTTGTTGGCGTGTACACACACGGGTTTTGCGAGCAAGGTACATGAGTAATTGCAGACCAATAATATAGGTGAATATTTATTATTTAACTGTTAGTTTAAGTAAAATAAATAAACAATTTTAATTTTGTCGCGTAAATGTTGTCCACCGCCCTGACTATAATTATGTTTGCGTCCGCCGTTCCATATTTCGTCAACTTGAACTTTGTTCGCCAAATAATGAGAGCTCCATCGTTTGGTAACTTTGCGTTGTAATCAGGCCAAGGCTCGCTCTTATCAATGTGGCGGAAATAACGTTGCACAGTCCTTTGATTATTTAATTAGGTGTCTCCGTCTGTGATTTGCATGTAGTGTGTTTGACTATGCTGCCTTTATCGCACATGAGAGATATTATTATATTTTATGGGGTTTTTGTTGGGTAGATAATATGTATCTAATTTATCTCATATCATCTAATTGTCACTTCGAAAAAACATAACTGGTTGATTATCTCGATCGCTCGCCGCTGTTGGCCCCATCCCTTTTAAGGTTAAATTTCAAAAAGACGAAAAAAAATAAACGAAGAAAAAGACTTCAAAAAGAAGGAGGTTCTCAATTCGACCCGTATGTTTTTTTTATGTATGTTACCGCATATCTCCGGCGTCTGTCGACCGATTTCGAAAATTTTTGTGATTTTTGTTAGGAAATTCTTCAAAATTGGTCCCATATTCAAAATATTATCAGAAATCAACCCCCTTTGGGTGTGAAATGGGGGGTTGACAATGTCGAAATTATTTTTTGATCCACTTGGAACTTTGTTTATATATTTAACATAGAAAATAAAGAAACGCGTGTTTTAAGAATTGGTAAAAAAAAATGTAGGGGGGTTGATAAAGTTTGCATTCCGGACTAAAGCATATCTCCGGCGTTAATAAACCGATTTCGAAAAATCTTTTGTAGTTTAATACGGATTTTTAACAAAAATCGAAACCTATCCCCAAATGGGTGCACCTAGGTTTTTGTAGTAGGTTTTTAGCTAACTATTAATAATATCCTAAAATGTTCGCATTATTTTGTCCATAAAAACGAACTTGTTTTTAATCTTATATGATTTATAACTCGTTATTAAAACTTAACGACTTACATAATAATTAGGTATAGAATCGCCGGTAAATTAAATTTTGTGTAAAAACGATTATTAATAAATAGCAGGCATTAATTATAAATCTAATAATGGCTCGCTCAGTATTTCACCAAGAAACCGGACAAAAAGTTAGAACACCACAAAAAGTAACGTTTTCTGGTGTTCTAACTTTATCTGATTAAAAAAAGATGCGAATTAATGACTGCGAGTTAGCACGGTAGCTGCTACTCTAGGTTTTAAAAGCTTTGTGGGTATCTTTCTACATATGCGGGCTTCGAAATCGTGCTAATTCTCACTGGGCCTAATCAGCCTTCAGCACAGTTTGAAGTACATGAAAACTATCATAGCAACCAACGCGTTAATAACCTATAACAAAAAATTATTAATAAATAAATATTAAAATTGGTTATAATAAAGTAAATAATAAAAAGTATGGTTCCGTAGTCCTGAGGAATCCGCGAGAACATTTATTCGTCCATTCGTTGTTTTGAATTCGAACGCGTTCGTTGACACCAATTCGCTTCACGTTCAAGGTGAGATGTATTTATTTTTATTTATATCGTTTTAGTAATTTAATTTACAAGTTTCAGATTGATTCCTACTTACTGACATGGTTTATGATAAATGGATAAACCGGAAAACTCAAATTTGGTGGTCATTGAAGTAGTAGTAATAGTACTATAGCCCTTTTTTGATATCCCACTGCTGGGCACGGGCCTCCCATCAATGCGAAAGGGATTCAGGCCACAGTCCACCACGCTGTGTCTGCCTGGTGTGGGTTGGCAGACTTCACACATCCATCGAGAACTAGTCAAGTACCTTACGACGTGCAGGTTTCCTCACGATGTTTGCCTTCACCGTTTCTTAGCAAGTGATCATGTCGGATGAAAATGAGATTCGCACATATAACCTAGAGGTACGAGCCGGGGTTTGAACCTGAACCTGCTTATACCAAATCTATCAAATTAATATTAAAATGTTAGTGCGTTGTGCTCGTAATACCTAAGCAAGTGCGTAGATCTATTTATCTGAGTGAACAAAGGTTAGTTGAGCGAGGAAACGTAAAATAGGTATTAATGATTCACTCATCTGCACAACAAAGCATATCTTAATAAGTAATTTAGTAGTAGTAATAACTAATTAATTAGGTGATAATGTTGGGATTCTATCCTACTAATATTATAAATGTGAAAGACTGAGGATGGTTGGATGGATGTTTGTTACTCTTTCACGCAAAAACTACTGAACGGATTTTGATGAAACTTTAAAGTATTATTGTTTAAACATCAGAATAATATAAAGGCCATAATTTATAACAATATTGAACAATCGAAGTTTGCGCGGACGAGGTCGCGGTTGGCAAGGATTGCGAGACCGGGGTTTGAACCTGCACTCTTCTGTCTGTTCTACTGTTCTGTCTGTTCTACCAACAAAGCTACTAATGCTTTTCAAATTAATACTAATGCTGATTAAATTAACACAATATAATAAAAAAACGGGCCATGTGCGAGTCGGACTCGCGAACGAAGGGTTCCGTACCATTATCAATAAAACGGCCAAAAAATTATGTCTGTTGTATGGGATTTTATTTTTTAGTATTTGTTCTTAGAGCGGCAACAGAAATACATCATTTGTGATTATTTCAACGGTATAACTATCATGGTTCATGAACAGCTATAAGGTTGGTGATAGACGGACGGACAGTGGTGTCTTAGTTCCTGTTTTACCCTTTGGGTACGGAACCCAAAAAAACACTAATAACAATGAATTAATATTTAAGACTAGACATGCGTAAATTATAAAATTTAATTTACACGAGACGAATTGATTAAAATTCTTGTTTCCATCATACACAACGAACATTTCAACTAAGATAATTAATTATTTTCCCACAGAGTTAGATTTAATAAAAAAACCGGCAAAGTGAGGCACCAAGGCTTCCGTACCTAAACTATGTAAGAACCGAACATTGCCCTAACGAAAAGATAAACTAGTAAGAAAGACAAACTTAACTTTGCCGTTGGTATAGTATTGTCCCCATACAAACTAACTACAAAATATATTAGTAATCGCAAAAAAAAGGTTTATTATGCGTTGTGACAATAAATGTACTGTTTTCAGATTTTTGCCAAAACTCGCCAAATTTCACGATTCTTGGTCAACGGGAACTACCCATAGGTATTTGATTCCCTTAAAAATGTACAAAACACGCAACATAAACCATTATATCTTTTGATTGCGTTAACTTAGAAGTTTGATTTTTTTAGGGCACTAAGGGACCGCAGATTTGAGTCTTTGTTATAAATTTCAACTTGATAGCTCCACGCGTTTCTGAGAAAAAGGGTCTAGACTGACAACAAAGTGATCCTGTAAGGGAACCTTTTTTTACTTTTTAGGTACGGAACCCTGAAATATTTGAATAAGTGCAATTGAAAGCCAGTTTAATGATTGCATTGGCCGGTTACAGCGATGATGTCATTCAGAACAAAATACAGCCCATTGTAATAATATTGTACGACTAGCTTTACAGTTTGCCGCGAATCGCTACTAATTAACCGTACCCAAGTACCCTAATATTTTTGTCTAATAAAACATAAGTAGGCATAGTTACTCCTTAAAACCTCAACTGCCAGTGATACTTCCATAAATAAATCTATCCAGCCGTTTGTGCGATAACCCAAATCAAATTGAAAGGCAGACAGATAGACGAAAGAATATTTTTGTTATGAGTATAGTATACAGGGTGTATCAGAAGTCCGAAATAATACTTTAGGTACATATACGGTAGCTCATCTGTGGATGCTGAGTGTAGACAGTTTATACCTAACTATCATAGTTTCTGAGTTATAGACCTTTGAATATTGGTCACAGGTATCTTGTTCTGGCATCTGTGTACATCCATAACCCTATTCAGCAGGGTAAACTACACTTATGAAGGGCGACTTCCAATATTCCCAAAACAGAACAAGGAAATTTTACATAGAATTCGAGATATTAGTACGAGTTTTTTAAATTGACGACGAAAAAAAAGTTGGAAAAACACGGTCGAATTTCGATAAAAAAATTATACCAATCAGTTGTATAGCCGATACTGATGCCAACCACAAAGTATTATTTAGGACTTCTGAAACACGCTGCATTAAAGTAAAAAGCTGTTATTTTGGTATTAAAAACAGACACTTCAATTTTATTTATTCGTATAGATGAATAAACACGTTCTATTCTTAATCGTCTTCTTTTTTTACGAAATGTTAGACTAATTTAATGGAGTAAGATGAGTAATGGCTCTACACCCTAACCGGTATTTTGGCCAGTGGCAAATAATTAATAGCAAGAGCAAATTCAATAATAACACATTACTATTAATTGAAAAAATAATGTTAAAAAAATATTTTTAAAAACAAGCTTTTATTTAATTGCTCTTAGTTTTCGTATTCTCCTCAGCAAGCCCTTTCATTTGATACCCATACTGTAGTAGTGCAGAAAAAATAACTATTCCGCCATCTTGGATGATCTGCCTTATTGGAATTAGAATGACGTGGTGCATTGGCATCCACAATAAGCGTAACCAAATTTCAGCTCAATGGGATAAAGATAACTGCAAGATTCCACCCGGACGTACATTGCAAGTTAATATAAAGCTTGTAATAACATACAATGCAAGTTAATATAAAGCTTGTAAAATGAATCCCTATTTCCCTTGGTCACACCATAACTTGAGTACGACTTTATTCATTTATCTTTTTTTTTTAAGTTTTCAAATACATACTTTGACATACTTTGAAATTGGAAATAATTAGGGTTCCCAAATTTCGCCCGTACGATGTCGCGACCTCCGGGACCTTGACCACTTCTTAAAGTATCTTGTTTAAATAGTAACTAAAAAATATGTCAAACATTGACATGTTTGACATGTTTTGAAGTGATGAAGAAACTGAAAGTAATATTAAAAACATTGCTGCAAAACAAAGAGCAAAAAAACCGGCCAAGTGCGAGTCGGACTCGCGCACGGCGGGTTCCGTACCATTATCTATAAAAACGGCAAAAAAATCACGTCTGTTGTATGGGAGCCCCCTTAAATATTCATTTTATTCTGTTTTTTAGTATTTGTTGTTATAGCGGCAACAAAAATACATCATATGGGAAAATTTGAACTCTCTAGCTATCACGGTTCATGAGATACAGCCTGGTGACAGACGGACGGACGGACGGACGGACGGACAGCGAAGTCTCAGTAATAGGGTTCCCGTTTTACCCTTTGGGTACGGAACCCTAAAAAATCACGTTTGTTTTATGGGAGCTCATATTTATTCTGTTTTTTAGTATTTTTTGTTATAGCGGCAACAGAAATACATCATCTATGAAAAATTCAACTGTCTAACTATCACGGTTCATGAGATACAGCCTGGTGACAGACGGACGGACGGACAGCAAAGTCTTAGTAATAGGGTTCCCGTTTTACCCTTTGGGTACTAAATCCTAAAAATAGGTGATGTATGAGATAAGGATGGCGGATGACCTCATGGTCTATTCATTACAATTCATAAGTAAATCAATGCGGATCTATATATTTTTTGTCGCTTCGCTCGTCTCGAAGTCTAATAATTATTGTTAAATTAACTTGAGTTTCAATTGTGATGATAATAATGTTAAGCAAAAAATTCGCTAATCAGAATTATATTCACGCAATGTCATAAACATGAAGGTTTACCTACCGGATAAATCAGATGACAGAAATAATATTTTAATTACATTATCTGATATGTAGATGCTTTAAACCTCCCTCCATGCGTACAATGCTGAACCCCGTGCGTAAAAAAAAAGTTGCCGTCGCGAGACGCCTGGCAGATGTGAAACATTATGTTATTTAGAGAAGAGAGAGAAGCGTCGTAGCGGCGAGTGAGCGGAGTCAGCCGGTGGGCGGAGTCTAAGCGGCGGAAAGAACCGAGGAGCCACGGATCTGCTCGATGCCCTAGTGTGAGGGAGGCCTTAAACCCGTAATCACCGGGCAGCCGACTTTACCGTGCGAATATAACCTAACATAGATTCCGTGGTCGTGGAAAAAGTTACTTGGTTTCTCATAAGGTACCTATGACCTACATGGAATGCCTAGTTGCGTTACTACGACACGCATTTCAACTAGATGCAATAATTAGCAAAAAACAGTGATTTCCAACTACATACACATTTACAGCAGTGGTAGACAAGTTGGTAGGGCCCGCCTTTAACGCAATGGGTGCAGGTTCGAGCTCTGGGCTCGCACCTCAGAGATTTTTTTAATTTCATGTGCGAGTGTCATTTTCAAAATCAAAATCATTATTTTTTAATAGTGTAGGCCAAAAAGCACTTACAAATAGTCAGATTCTACCACCGGTTCGGAATGCTGCTTCCACTGAGAAGAGCCGGTAAGAAACTCAATGGTTACTCTTTTTAAAATGATAAATAGTAAGGATTATGAGTAATACATTCCCAGGAGCAGCAACGCCATGAGAGCAGGCAGCACCTTTGCCTTCAATCATGATTACCACTTGGTGAACGGTGAAGACAAACATCTTTAGGAAACCTGTACGTTTATAAAAAGTCACCTCGCTCTGTGTCAGCTTCGTAGACTATGGCCCAAATCTCCCTCGCATTGAGGAGGAATGTGGCCGGTATAATGGCAATAAGCTCGCCCCCTAACATTGTGATCAAAAATACTTATTAATTGTAGTTACTTATTAATTAATAGTACTTATTAAGTATCACTTATTAATTAATAGTATATTAATTGTAGGCGCACTGCAGTGCACATCTGTCTACCCATTCGAGGAAAACAGGCGTTATGATGTATCAAACATTGCCCAAGTAGGTGGTAGTTTACTTATCTGCGTTTACTTGTACCTATGTAATAGGTATTTAGGTATTATAATAACAATGGAAACGTTTAATTGTTTTAAACCGCAAAATGATTCATTGAAAAGCATTGTTCTGAAGTAGGTCGGTGGGTGTTAAAGTATTCCTATATAATCTGTATAATTTCGCGCCTTCCAACTATAGACTAGACTTTATAATCTATGCTCTCTACTCTGTGGAACATTGTAACGTTATCGTGCATAAAATCCTAATTATATTAAAACACAAGATTATAAGGATCCAAATCTTTTTATTGCAACAGTGGGCATTCAAACATGGAACATAATTTATCTTTAGAAAAACACTCGTAACCAATGAGTTATTATTTCAAAAAACCGGCCAAGTGCGATTCAGACCCGTGCACGACGGGTTCCTTACCATTATCTATAAAACGCCATTATCTAAAAATCACGTTTGTTGTAAGGGAGTCCCCTTAAATATTGATTTTATTCTGTTTTGTTGTTATAGCGGCAACAGAAATACATCATCTGTACAAAATTTCAACTCTCTAATTATCACGGTTCATGAGATACAGCCTGTTGACAGACGGACGGACGGACGAACGGACAGCGAAGTCTTAGTAATAGGGTTCCCGTTTCACCCTTTGGGTACGGAACCCTAAAAAGGGGTATTCTCTTAACACCTGACAGTTTCACACGTGCAATGATACGAGTTTCGCGTCTATTATTTATGTCAACACTTAACATTGGACAGTTATGGAAGTAATTCATCCATTTAGGTAAAAAAAAATTACGTCTTTTTGGCATATCTCTGTACTTTTTAATATCATTGCTTGTAACGGAGTGTAGATTAAATAGTATTTATTTTAACTAGGTATTACTACTACAGCCCTTTTAACGTCCCACTGCTGGGCACGGGCCTCCCCTCAATGCGAGGGGGATTCAGGCCATAGTCCACAACGCTGGCCCAGTGCGGGTTGGCTGACTTCACACATATATCGAGAACTAGACAAGTTCCCTCAGCCGTGCAGGTTTCCTCACGATGTTTTATTAGGTATTAGTTTTATATGTATTATAAATGTCAAAATTGTTCGCGTTTTGGGGACCAGAAAAGTAGGCTTAGCATGACCGCGTAGGTAGACATAAGTTTTATCTCTTTCAACTGTCCGATTTGTCGAGAAAATGACGTCACTTGGTTTGGTGTGACATCATTTTCTCTTACGGGGTAAAGTCGAAAAGGATATATTCAAAATTGACGCGGGAATCAAACGCATAACCACCCGGTGCATTGTGCCCGACACTTAAACCACTAGCCCATGTATTGGGGACAGAAAACTCCTAATTCCTCAATTCTGGCTAAATACCATCTAAATTCTAAACTGACTTTTCTTTGCGTACAACATTTTAATTATTTTAACAAATATCAATTCATCAATGGTACCATAGTATTAAGAACTAGCGGCCCGTCCCGGCTTCGCACGGGTTTCTAATATAGCCTATGTTACTCAGTGATAATACCTATAGCTTTCTAACGGCAAATAATTTTTGAAATCGGTTTTGTAGTTTTTAAGTTAATTCGTTACATACAAAAATACAAATCTTTCCTCTATATAATATTATTATAGTATAGTATAGATGTAGCTATACCATAGGCTATACTGCTTTTAATTTTTAAATTACCATAAAATGCGTCAGAGGTGGTTAATTGCTTTCCAAGCGGTGATTTCGCGTTAAAACCTTGTGTTTATGTAAATTGTACAAGACAGAAGGCGCCTAAAACGTAAAAGAAGTAAAATCCATTGTTCTCTGCTTTGTGAGTAATGCATAACTTTCTGTTTTATTTATTTTCTCACAAATAAACATTTGCAACGAGGTTAAATTGGCAAATGCGGCTTGCGAAAACACCCTTTGCAAATAAGGATCGCGGTGGCGGCGTACACGAGAATCTTTAAAAAAAACTGATGCTCTTTAAAATGTATGTAGAAAAGAATGGAGCGTCAAATTCCGGGCGTCAAATTATTTTCCAATACCATAAAGAACTGCATTGGCTCATTGAAATAGTTCATTCCTCAACGAATTGGCAATAACGAATATTGGAAGTCTTAGGTTATATAGTAAGCAAAGTCCCAGTACCGTAAACACTGCTTATTATTAAACTTAAAACCTTAGGCACACTGGCCCGTCAAAAGGCGGGCGTCAAATTTTTGCCAGTATTTCTTGATTTCCAGATTGAATTTGTGGTAAAAGCCACGGACCGACGCGTGAAAATTCGCTCGCTCTGTTAATGTAATTTCGTTGGAAAATGAACTTTTTCAATCACTTAATACAGTTAGTTTTTTGTATTCGCAATCATTCTGTCAATTTACATACAAGAATTGCCAAGACCATTCAAATGAGATTTCCTTTTTCCATAGATTTTCGTAACACGTGTATTGCGTACCACCGTTGCGGGAAATTAAGCAATGATTGTTAATCAAAAAACATTTGCTTTTGAAGAGCCCAGTAACGGTAGCCTTCGTAATGTACATACAATCATTTCTTAATTGCTTACCAACAGTCCTAATATAATACAAAGAGAACAAACCAAGTTGGAATTATTGAGCACTATTATTAGAAGCCTGGAACGTTTGATCGGTAATAACATTATTAATTGTTTAGATGAGACTATTGAAAATAGGTACGACGCCGCGCCGTTGAGTATAATTTATACAAATTAATAAAACTAAAGAGTCTGTTTATAATGTCAAATTAGCAGATTTTTACTAAATGCATATATAAAGTAGGTAGGTATATACATAAAACAAATTTTAAAAAAATCTGTCTGTCCATCTGTCTGTCTGTCCGTTGGTTTGCTTGAGTAATCTCCGGAATGGCTGGACGAATTTTGACGTGGCTTTAGTGAAAGCAAGAAAATAATCATGAAAATAGTAGCCTCAGTTACAGTGGTAACTGAGACTACTATTTTAATTTTTAATTCTCCCAAATTCCACGTGGACGAAGGCATAGCTAACAGCTAGTAAAATATCAAACAGGTAGGTAATCAATATAATAGGATTAGTTAATTAATTAAGCAATAAAAAGCAAGTATTACGAATTTATGTAAGTAGTACACTTACGTAAATCACATTTTTTACAAAGCTTAATACGATATTTAATTTGTATGTATCAACAGAAAAAACCGAATGAATAAGATGTTTTGTCATTATTTATAATTATATTAGTATTACCTAATAGTTTTTTGACCATACAATTCAATCAATCTTCATTTAACACGTATAAAACCACCCATCTAATACTCAGTTTACGTGTTAATTACTTAGCTACCTTTTTTTTGTTGGGATTCAACCTGTCACACATTCCCACCACTGTTACTCCTGTAAGCCAGGATCGACAGCGGTGACCATTGAATACACCGAGGTTTGACCCTCGGCGAGCTAGGGGAAAAGCTAATTTGTCTTGGAGCCCGCACGAATTTAATCGTAAAAGGTGTAGGAGGAGATGGAAGAACAATGTATCCACTTCCCTTCAATGCAAAGCGGGAGAAAAAAATAAATGTATTGGCTGAATTGCTACAGAAATAAAGAAGGCACCTTGGATGCTATTTGACACTAGTTGGACCTAACAAACTTACTTAATTAGCTACCTAGCTACTTCGATTATCTACTTCTATAGAATAAAGATTGCTAGATAACATCCGCATCGTATGATCCCAAACGAATTAAAGCTTGTACCTACTGGGACTGGGAGTGACCCCAGTTACACCCAGACCAGGAGAAATTCTGGAAAAGCTATTTCCGAAATTAGTTACGGGCGGGAATCAAACCCACAATCACACTGTTCAGTCAGCCGAACAGTTTACGTTCGAACCAATAGTCCAAGCCGTCGTAATAATGATAAAAGATTTAGTGTATGTATGTAGATGAACTAGAATGGTGATGAGAAGAGATGAGAAGCATGTGACTAAAAGAGTAATGAATATGAATGTTGGATTAATAGCGAGAGGAAGACCAAAGAAAAGATGGATGGAGTGTGTAAAAAGTGATATGAATAAGATCGGAGTGGATGTTGGTATGACGGAAAAGCGAGATGAATGGAAGAAAAAACTTTTTAACAAAAAATTAAACCGCCGAAAATTTTAAAAAGCAAAAAATAATATACCTTTTTTATTTAACCTTAATAACAAAGTTCTTAAACTAATGTAAGTATACCTAAGTCATTTTGAGTCGGCGCCAAACAAGCAAATTAATTAATTTAGTAAAGTGTGATGTACGGCGGCGGCGCGGCGGCGGCGCGGCGCGACACGCACCTTCGCTGGAAAATGCCGAGCGTTCACGAAGTTAACGTCAGCGAGACAGCAATACACAGCGAGATAGCGATACACAATGTGTGCGAGTGGTCGTACGGAGAGTACATTTTTTGGAATGTTAATGTTTGTCGCTGAAGATTTCACGTTGCATTGTTAATTTCATTTGGTTATTTCTTTAAATTTATTGTTCATTAATTGTTTGGCGCCGACTCAAAATGACTTAGGTATACTTACATTAGTTTAAGAACTTTGTTATTAAGGTTAAATAAAAAAGGTATATTATTTTTTGCTTTTTAAAATTTTCGGCGGTTTAATTTTTTGTTAAAAAGTTTTTATTTTATATTTTTTTGTGGCTAAAATCTACTACTTAATCTGAATCTACTGTTTGTTTTTTTGTAATACACAACTCAGCATTAAAATTTGAGAATTAACAATAAATCTCTCCCTATTTTCCCACCTTTCGGGTAGGATTTTTGTTCCTAATTTATATAGGACCAACTTCGAAGTTATACCCTAACCAATACGTGTCGAAACGTGAACCTCTTCTGTTTTCTTCGTTGGTTAAAAATGGGTATAATTCCAAATAAAGTCCACGTGGGCGTAGGTATATCATGGTGTAGGTGCCAATCTATATCAGACTAGACAAATACACACATAAATTGGCACCGACTACAAATGTAATGAATTATAAGGTAGTTAAGGTTAACTTTTTAGTGTACCTAGGTTTTTGAAGGCGAATTTAGTATCTATTTTGTGAAAAGATGCAAGTATTAGCACCTCATAACAGCCCAAAAAAGGAATTCACCCCCCTCCACCCTTTCCATCCCATTGTTTCGATATTTGTTAACTATCCGTATTAAACAAAAAAAGATTTTTCGAAATCGGCTCACTAACGCCGAAGATATGCTATAGTCCAGAATGCAAACTTTATCAGCCCATTTCACCCACTAAATATTTTTTTTTCAAATTTCCTAAAATACGTGTTTCTTTATTTTGTATGTAAAATACATATACAAAGTTTCAAGTCGATCAAAAAATAATTTTTAAATTATGTGACATTCAACCCCTCATTTCACCCCCAAGGGGGTTAATTTCTGATAATATTTTGAAAATGGGACCACCCTCGAAGAATTCCTTAGCAAACGTCATAAAAAAATTCGATATCGGTTTAGTGACGCCGGAGATATGCGTGATCATACATAAAAAAAAAAAAAATATACGCGTCGAATTGAGAACCTCCTCCTTTTTTTTTTTTCGTCGGTTAAAAAGGACATACTGCACCGACCCCAAATAATGGGACAAGGTAAGGCAAATGATGATCATGAAGATGAATTGAACATGAAGAAAATAATCAACCTTAAACTAAGTTATCGCTATTCAATAATTCAGGGCAACACGCTTACAAAACAGTAATGATCAAAATGCAATAATATCACAATAGTACTTGCACATACCATTCGAATTGTCTACTCGACCTTGTAAACTTGGTGAAATGTAAAGAATGATCTCTAGGCGAGTGTTAGATGGCAATCGATGTGCCGAATTGCCACATACAATGTTCGGGCACATGCTCTTTTGGGAAAGCGTGTAATTACCACAATTTTTGACGCTTACGCCGCCGCCTTAAGTCACACACGAGCGTCAAGACTGCCTTTTCACTGCCTTTTCTATTGGCATCAAACTAAAAGAAGTAGACTGTTGACCTTTTCACAGCCGTGATATACGGACGAGACAGCAATATGTTTATTGTTGTCAAATTAATTTCAGTCGCAATTTGGTACCAACAGAAAAAAACTATATTTTTGTAGCGCTGCTGACAATCTTCATTGAATTTACATTTGAGTAGTGTGTTTAAAGAGGGATATTTCCACATTGCGAAGTACTTGTTTTTTATCTGTGGTCTGGGTTGGTTTATACCATCTGAAGAAATCTTTATCTCTAATTTTAAATATTTTTTTTGTTCAAAGAGACCTATTTCCATTACATTAAACAATAGTTATATCAATCAAACAGAGATTCGAGTGACTAATATGTCGTCAATATTTTACTTAAAAATATATCTAAAATAACTTAATTATATTATATAATAAGATTTTTTTTTTTTGGTATGGAGGATATATCACCCTTGAACAGATACTCCTCACTTGTTTAAAATTCCAAGATACAAACAAAAGAAAGCATTGAACTCGGTAGTGTGGGGAGCCTACTTTCGGAGACTATTCTAGCTCACTGCTTTCGCCATGAGTTGCAGACAGCGAACAAGAGAAAGTGTTTGGTTGGAACACTTATGGTCTAATAAAGTTCAAAATCATAAATGTACCAGTTATTTTTATAAGCAACGCTTGTACCAAGGGTCAATGGACTGGGAGCGATCCCAGTTACATCAAGGGCAAATGCACACAAGGCCCTTTCAGGTGCTGGGAACCAAACGGGCGGAACTACAAAATTTTTAATCATATAAAAATGGTACTTATTACAAATACTATTAGTTCTTAGTAAAATACTTAACAGTTACTTGCAAGTAATGAGTCAGGAGGTAATCGTCTTTGGACAATATTTTTAGATAATCGATAGGAATATAATTACAAGTAAACAAAGTAGATACGTACGTATTTCACGATGGTACTGTATTGCGGTCTCGATGCGCGTGCGCACACAATTACGGCCGCGTCCACGCATTGAGTAGGTATTTGACCTTTGACTGCGCGGTTGACAGACAATGCGACCGAAGTTAACTTTATTCATTAGTAGGTACTATAAATTCTAAAAGAGTTTGTATCAGGGAAACCTTATGTTTTATGTCAATTTAAAAAGTTAAATATGTTTTTAATGAAGCATAAAGTTTTCTTCAGGACTTTCTATTTAATTCCATCATTTTGAACCGAACAGTAAAGTATTAAAAAAAATAATCGTAAAAAAAACTTTTTAAAAACAAGCTTTTATTTAATTGCACTTAGTTTTCGTGTTCTCTTCAGCAAACCCTTTCATTTGATACCCATACTGTGGTAGTGCAGAAAAAATAACTATTCCGCCAGCTTGGCTGATCCCCTATATTATAATTAGAATGACGTCACATAGCTAAGCATGCATTGTCATCCAAAATAAGCGTGTAAACCAAATTTCAGCTCAATCAGTTAAATATAACTGATTTAAAATTCAGTTGCAAGATTCCACCCGGACATACATTGCAAGTTAATATAAAGCTTGTAAATAATATACAGGGTGTATCAGAAGTCCGAAATAATAATTGAACCTGTATATCGCTATAAGGAGTGGAGCTATATGGCCCAGACTTTAAGTTAAAATTCTTAACTTTATTCTTTCATACAAATCTAGGAAATTCATTTTTTAAACAATTTTCGGTCGGCCCTTCGCAAAACGTGGACCAGCTGTTTATTTAAAGGTCAATGCTTCACACCCATTGTGACAAACCCCGCCCACAGCGGGTACTAGTACTCTAACACACGAGCCGCGCGGGGGTGGGGTACAGGGGTGAAGCGGCGGCGGCACGCGGCCGGCCGGCGCGCGGCGGCGCGGTGTCTTTGAGCGGCTTTGATTGTGTCGGTCGCCCGTTGCCAACTCGCCCACAGCGGTCTCTTTCGCACTCGCGCCTCTCTTTCGCACTCGTCGGTCATTGTAATTGACAGTAATTTTGATATTCTTAGGTAGGTATGAGAATGACCAAAACATTGGTAATGAAATTACTGTAAAATTAAACCGCCGAGAACCAAGCTTCCTTTAATGAAGGTAATTATGTAATTAGGTAGGTATCGAGACACCTTTTGTAAAACGCATTCATACATTTTATTTTTTGTTGCTAAATAGTAAACATTATTAAATCTTTTGTGGTTTGGTAGGTAGCTTTCTATCAAAATGAACCTGGTAGCTGTTTTATTTTTGATAATGACTACGCTGTTGGCCGTGAGCGGCAGCTTTACCGTAGGGGGTTTGTGCTATTGAAACTTGGGTTGGTGTGTAGGTATCTATCTAGGATCCCAGACGGCCTACCTACCTTACAAACACTATTTAGGTACTAATGAATAAGATGTATGACTTCTTTTTACAACAGGTGTCTAGGTATCTACCTAATTACGTAACTACGTTCTTAAGAAGTAGGTTGGTTGGTAAGGTTATTAAAATTGTAAATTAGAAGGTACCTACGTAAGTTTTCATTTAACAGATTTTCTTCACTAATTGTAATAGTAAGTAGGTATCTGGGTAGCGACTAGCGACCTTATCGAAGTTTTTAGTTGGTAGGTAGGTACGTAAGTTTTCGTTTAACAGATTTTCTTCACTAATTGTAATAGTAAGTAGGTATCTGGGTAACCACTTACTTAATTAAAGGACCCAATCGTCCGAGTAAAAACTGCTATAAGATAATAATAGTAGGTAAGTATTTACCCGTGGCCATGTGTGCAGTGTATCAATCCATGGGTTTAATTGGAATTTATTCACTTCTCACATATCACAAAGAGCTAGGTAGGTACCTACCCACCTGCACACTTGAGTAAATATTACTTTCACGTTTTTTAGAAGACATAAAAGAAATCACAAAACTTTTACCGGTATTCCCTTTAGTCGCACCAATGCACAAAACCATCTCATAGTTTTCCGAGTTTGAAAACACTTCACTATTACGCGGAGAACGAGACATTTTTCGGAACACATGTTAACGCCTTGACGGATTGCAAGGAACTAAATATTTTGATTTACGTTATTATTATTAAATAAAAATATCAAAGGACCGCTCCGACATTGCACGAAGGCACAGTGTTTTACCGCGCTGCAGCGCTGGGCCAATCACCGCTGATGCAATATGGCCGATGATTTGTCATTGGACGTAAATTGACCTTGTGTGTGATATCTCCGCCCGCTAATGTTCACTACATTGACATATTCGCGGCCATGATTAATAGAGTAATCAAAGATTAAAGTCTTTCAGATATGCCAGACCAATTCTAATAATTGTCTACATCATTAGGTACCTACTTGTATTCTGAGAATTGTAGTGATTATGATAAAGACAAATAATAATAATAAAATAATATTTTTTTTCTTTTAATCAACTCTCACTATGTTTCAGTTTAAAAAGAAATCCGTTCACGAAAACTAAAACGAAAATGGATTATTTACTTGTGTAGAAGTTTTACTTTACATCGATTTAAATGAAGTATGTCTTTTTGTCATAGTTAGGTAACTACAGTGGCCGATTTTTATTTCTGTATTGAACTATGCTCGTAGGTAAAAACCTTGTGTCATATCTATCACTCCCTCATCATTTTAAAGCGAGTTCATTCGCCTCATCAGCTGATTTTTAGGGTCGCGGTGCGTAAGTTTTGACACCAACTTTGGACACAAATTGCTCAGAAACTAAATTAGTTACGTATATTTTGCTTGAACGTGTTGATTGCTTATCATCTGTCCTATATGGCCCCCAAGTATTATTTCGGACTTCTGATACGATCTGTATATACTTCCTAGCCATTTGAAGTAACTTTACTAGACACTTTTGCACTGAAAAGTATCATTTAACTTGCGAATGAAACGGCAGGTAACCGGCGTTTAATTATCTTCTCTGTATAGTCGGAATAATCAAAGTTAAGGACCTTTTCAGGGTTCCTGAATACAATGGCAAGAACCACCCACCTTAATACCAGACTGCGCCAGTAGAAGGTTTTTGCCAATACTAAAACGAACTTTGTATCAATACGCATACAGATTTAATTTCTGTAATGAAAGCCACGCGACATAATTATTCCGTGCTGTCAGTGTCATTTCGTTGCATTTTGTGTGTCAGTACCATAGAGTATCTAGAGTACCCATAACGACTCTACTATTCGTATGGCTCTGCGGTAATTATTCCGCTATTGTTGTTAGCTCATGCACCTGTAGGATAGGGCAACTATTTGGAAAAACAACAATGGCGGAGTCAGATAAAAGAGGAAAATTTACTTCAGCGCGGGCTCGATATGCCATCTCCGTTGTAATATCTCCATGAATGAAAGCCACGCGATAAAATTCCCTCACGCTGTCAGTGTCGTTTCGTTCAAGAATGAACATTTTATGTGTCAGTACAGTTCGTTTTGGACTATTGGTATGTATAGCTAAAAAAGTTTTGAAATCGGTCGACTGATGCCGGAGATATGCGTGATCATGCATAAAAAAAAACTTGAGAGGTGTCAAGGGATCCCGGATGGAACGAAATTCCTTTTGAAATGAAAAAAGGAAAAAAATTGTACATATACATACACACACACACACATATATAAAACCGAAACCGAAATCGAAATCACACACACATTTACAAAAGTGTCGTTACAACTTTTACTCTCACACACACATTTACAAAAGTGTCGGTCGACACTTTTAGGCTTAATTTTTTCCGTCTAGCCCCCTTTCGCAACGCGCCATAAGGAACTACGTTCCAAAAAACGCGTCGAATTTAAACCCTACTTTTTTTGTCGGGTAATAACAATTACGCCCCAGTGAGCTTGAAGTTTTCCAAAGCTATTTTAGTATGTCATTTCGTCATGCGACCGCGAACCACGCAGCCGCAAGTTGGCCGCGAGAGGTCGTCACTCGCAGCATCCCGCAGTGAAAGTTGCGGTTCCGTTTGCAATCCAAGATCACTATCACGTTCAGAAAGTGTATTTATCAGCACAATAAACATATTGCCACTGTGAGAGGAATACCGCTTTCACACCGACACCGACTCCGACTCCGCTTCGAAAAGGGATATTGGGGACATCCCTAATTATATTTAAGCAACGGGCACACGATTTTTCATAATGTGTATCTATTGATAAGTATAAGATAGCATTGGTAGCCGAGTGGTCGAACGCATGCTTTGCATCAAAGTGTGCAGGTTAAAACCCCGGCTCGCACCAAAACCCAGAGTTTCACGTGCGAATCTCATTTTCATCCGAGATTATCACTTGCTAAGAAATGGTGAAGGAAAATATCATGAGGAAACCTGCACGTCTGAGGGCACTTGACTAGTTCTCGATAGATGAGTGAAGTCTGCCAATCCGCACCGGGCCAGCGTGGTGGACTATGGCCTGAATCCCCCTCATATTGAAGGGAGGCCCGTGGCCAGCAGTGGGACATTAAAAGGGCTATAATAATAGTAGTAGTATCTATTCAATTTGTCCTTGCTATTAATTACTTGATATTGTCAGAATGTTAATCGCAGGTGCAGTCCATTCCTCATCGTATACCATTACAATCTCATTATTTAATTCATTTCGTAAAAAAGAAGAAGAGGATCTCGAAAAAAGGCTGTCAAGTCCGAAAATCGATCATCGAGATATCGTGACTAGGGTTTTATCTACTAGAACCATAGAGTATCTAGAGTACCCATAACGACTCCACTCTTCGTATGGCTCTGCGGAAATTTTTCTGCCATTGTTCTTATCTCATGTACCCGTAGTATACGGCAACTATATGGGAAAACAACAATGGCGGAGTCAGATAAACCAGAAAAATTTACCGCAGCGCGGGCTCGAAATGCCAACTCCGTTACAATAATATCTTCATGACTAGAACTAGCTTGATGTCACGTCATTTGACTCGACACAACTGGCATTCAGAAATGATACAACTTATATCTTCAAGGTCGCCTGAGTCTGCTGGTATATAGGTCGCAGTAAAAACTGGATGCCGACGGCGAAAAACAAAACGTTGACAATAATTACTGACTGAGTGATCGAACAACAATTAAAATACGAAAAGCCTACGTCCACTGCCCTTGGGTAGTACAATCTGAAAACGAAGCGTACCGCATTGCCGTCCTTCTTACAACCGTAATGTATGAGCAAGACAGAAAATATTATAAATATTATTAGTACTGTCATATAGTCTAGTTGCATTTTGTGTACTTCAGAATCGACATCATTGGTCACTAATCATTTTGCGTCGATACGCTCCTGAGTATTAAAATAACGCATCAGAGTCTATGATGGACTTCCAGGAATTGCTTTTTAGCGGATTATTACCTTAATTTGTGCAAGTATTTTCACGATCCACGCGATAGTTAACTTCATCAGCTGATTTATCAATATTCAGAAAATGGATTTGTTTAAGAGGAATGAAGAGTGGCTATTTAAGAGCCCCATGACGGTACTTTTAAAAGTTATTTTTTTGTCACAGAAAACGATACAATTTTACTTTATTGTACAGCAGCCTTAAAACAGATCACTGTTTATTTGCGTTTATAGGTCACTGCAGAAACTGGACTTCGAAGAAAAATAAATAAAAGTTCATTTATGACATTAAGTGTGGAAAGAAACCTAGATTTTTATTACATTGACGCTAACTAGTAGTACTTACGTAGTAGTTAGTCAACCGGTAGTATATGCGGTAATAATGTATCTGAATGTATCCCTAAAAAACTGATCGTCTATTTTTACATCAGGCAGGCCGATACGTTCCAATTTCGTTAACGTTTCAAAACCGAAATGTATTTATCGTAATATGATACGGAAGAAATAAATTATAAATATATCATCATACATCATCACACCTGTATTCCCCGAAGGGGTAGGCAGAGGTGCACTGTAGTGCGCCCACACTTCGCCGATGTATTTTGGTCCCAATGTATTAGGGGGCAAGCCTATTGCCATTATACCGGGCACATTCCCCCTCAATACGAGGGAGATTTGGGCCATAGTCCACCACGCTGGCTCAGTGCAGGTTGGTGAACTTCACACGCCTTTCTATAGACGTGCAGGTTTCCTAACGATGTTTTCCTTCACCGTTCAGCAAGTGGTAATCATTTTTGAAAATGACATTCGCACATGAAAATTATCTCAGAGGTGCGGGCCCGGGATTTGAACTTGCACCCCTTACGTTCAAGGCAGGCGTTCTTGCCCACGAGGCTACCACTGCTTAAATAAACTAACAGAGTTTTATTTTTTTTACAGCCGATCCCAAAATGGATTTGGAGTTTCGCAATCTGACGTACACCGTGCAAAAGCGAATACCAGCTGCAGGTAACTATAAAATACTTTTCTTTATTTTTATCGACTATTCAAGTGTGCTTTAGCAATTGTTGAGTTTTAATTAAATAGTACCGGTTTAAACGCATGTCACTCATAAGTATTGCAGATCGTAAAGCACCCAAAAGCGCGTCAGACCACGCGCAAGAATCGTTCTGCCAATACCAAAATGAACCGTATTGGCTCACAGAAAAAGTTAATTGTTCAACGAAATTACTTTGAAAACGCGAGCAAATTTGACGCCCTTTTTACGCCCCACGGCTGGCCACGGGCCTCCCCTAAATGCGAGGGGAATTCAGACCATAGCCCACCACACTAGCTTAGTTCGGTTTGGCAGCCTTCACACATCTATCGAAAACTAGTCAAGTTCCCTTAGACATGCAGGTTTCCTCACGATGTTTTCCTTCTCCGTTTCATAGCAAGTGGTAATCTCGGATGAAAATGAGGTTCGCACATAAACCCAGAGGTGCGAGCCGGGGTTAGAACCTGCACACTTTGATTGCAGGGCGTGCGTTTGACCACTCGGCTACCACTACTTTTACATTCTTATTATACATCATCACGCCTGTATTCCCCTAAGTGGTAGGCAGAGGTGCACTGTAGTGCGCCCACACTTCGCCGATGTATTTTTGGTCCCAATGTAATAGGGGGCGACCCTATTGCCATTATACCGGGCACATTCTCCCTCAATACGAGGGAGATTTTTGGGCTATAGTTCACCACCCTGGCCCAATGCGGGTTGGTGAACTTCACACGCCTTTCTATAGACGTGCAGGTTTCCTCACGATGTTTTCTTTCACCGTTTCATAGCTAGTGGTAATCTCGGATGAAAATGAGATTCGCACATAAACCCAGAGATGCGAGCCGGGGTTTGAACCTCTCGGCAAACTCGGCTACCACTGCTATTACATTCTTATTATAACAGTATTATTTGAATAACAAATATTTTGGTCCTTAAAACTAAAATAGTGGATATTTCAAAAGTTACAATTTTATACTTTGACTTTTAGTACTATTACCCTCGATATGTAATATTTTTTTATATTCTAATCTATTTTTCAGGGTTCCGTACCCAAAGGGTAAAACGGGAACCCAATTACTAAGACTTCGCTGTCCGTCCGTCCGTCTATCACCAGGCTGTATCTCATGAACCGTGATAGTTAGACAGTTGAATTTTTCACAGATGATGTATTTTTGTTGCCGCTATAACAACAAATACTAAAATACAGAATAAAATCAATATTTAAGGGGGCTCCCATACAACAAACGTGATTTTTTTGCCGTTTTTATAGATAATGGTACGGAACCCTTAGTGCGCGAGTCCGACTCGCACTTGGCCGGTTTTTTAAGTTCTAATAGGTTTTTACAGTACGTTTTGTTACAGTTACATTGTATTCTTTTGTGTTTACTTTATAAGGTAATAAAGTAATAATTACAATGAAAACAACAGTTCACCCCTGAACTCACGCCGTTGTTCCGGCACGAAGTAATTAAGCAACCTTTGTTGCATTCTACAACTACTAATGAAAAGAAATTTTATTAAGAATTTTATCGTAATTAAAAAACGGAGTTCTATTACTTCTTTTGCGAAATTTATGAAATTTAATGGATTAAGATGAGGAATGGCTGCACTTGCATTATTTTACGAGTGTCAAGTAAATACATAAGCAGTCGTAGCCTCGCCGGTAGAACGCTCGCCTTGAACCTAAGGGGTGCAAGTTCAAATCCCGGGCTCGCACCTCTGAGATAATTTTCATGTGCGACGGAATTAAATATTCCGGTAGCGTAAAACGAAACATTCAAAACGTATTTTTATACTTGCAAAAAAATATATTAGTTCTAGAGTTTTTAGGCAGTTACTTATCATAAATATTTAATTAATTTAATTTAATGGTTTTGAAATAGCGAGCTGTCATATTTTAAATTAATTATATCCTGTATAGGTTGGTAGTGCGTGCGTTTAATAAATAATCAGATTTCGTCATATTGTCGAATCCAGTAAAATGTAAGGATAAAATCATCATCATAACGCTTATTATTATCAAACCCATAACTACTCTACTCTTCGTATGGCTTCGCAGTTTTTTTTTTGAAAAGACTACACTGTTGGCCGTGAGGTGGCCTTTACTGCTTTACCGGAGGAGTGGCGAGCGCAGAGTGCGCTCCAACCAAGGCCTTAAGGGCGGAAAAAGGGTGGTAACTAGCTCAAGGGCGCCAAAGAGGGCACGACCCCGGCTTGGTCAGTTACCGTGAGGGGAGAGGGAGTGACTAAGCTCCTAAGTGCAAAGATGCACCTATGAACGGAAGAGGGAGTTCCTCGACTTCGCCGGCGAGATCGGTTTCTATTTGAGATTGGTGTAGGTGTGTCGGGAGGAGGCTTCGCAGTCATTATTCGGCCATTGTTGTTATCTCATGTACCGGTAGTATACGGCAACTATATGGGAAAACAACAATGGCGGATTCAGATAAAACAGAAAAAAATACCGCAGCGCGGGCTCGATATGCCATCCCCGTTATAATATCTCTATTCTTTTACCAAAGAAATTTAATCTTTATACATATGGACACAGAGTTTGTTTTGGTATTAAACTTTTGAGTGTGCGGGAAGTGTATTCCTCGAAAACAGATACTGCTCATGACTTATTTACATAGTTATATCTGATACATAATTACGAGATCTGAAGGTAATTAACATACAGGTAAGTATAGTAATCTGAAACCACGCCAATTATTATAAGTATGTATTGTAGGACGTGAAGACTACATAGTAACAGTATCCGTATAGCCTTGGGCCCAGAGGGGCGTCAAAATGCACGCGTCTAAATGTTTGTCAATACCAAAACGAACTGAAATAACTCATAAAAAACAAACTGAGCCGCCGCGGGACGCCTGGCAGATGTGAAACATCAAACATAAACGTCGTAGCGGCGAGTGAGCGAGAGAGCGGAGTCAGCCGGTGGGAAGAACCGAGGAGCCACGAAGCTGCTCGAAGTTTTGGAATCACGGCATCGCGGCATCAACAGTCGCTGTCACTGGTCAAGCGTTTCACATCAAAAGTTTATTCTACAACGCAATGATCTTGATAGTACAAATGTTGACACGTCGAGGCTGTGGATCCAAGACGCACACATTAAAGCCACGCACACATTAATGGGGCATAAAAACGTACTGGTCAGAATTTTTGCCAATAAAAAACAGACTCTGTATAAATAGAAATAAAAATTGAATTTCTGTGGCGAAGGACACGTAACCACGCGTCAAATTTCATCAGCAAAGTACCTACTAAGTTTTATTTAGTATGATCGTTTTATAGTAAATAAGTGAATCAAAGAAACCATTTGTTATTATCATATAAAATGAGATAAGAATCTTAGTATACGACTAGGTACAACCAAGACATTCAGTAATAAGTCTCAAGTGATTTATTATAGATTGTATCGAAGCCATTTGTAATATGTCATGGTGTCATACGTAGGCACTCAATCTGTCTGACTTAAATGCCTTACGCCGTTGATTGCGATCAGGGCCCGTACTAACACAATCATTGTAGTATGACAAAATATCAACGAGGAAAATTGATTCCATATTAAATGCCTCTTTTACATTTTATATTAATACCTAATTACTTTGACATACTTAGGCATTAAGGCTAGGCGCGCACTAGGCAGCCATGCTGCGGCAGCCAGAATATTTGCGCAGCCAGTTATAGCAGCCAATCCACGACTATTCAAGATATTCTGTATGGAAAGTCATTTTTTTAAAAGTTGGAACCCAAAATACGTCTGGCTGCTACAACTAGTGCGCTGAGAATGACGGCAGCCACATACATTCACTTATACACGCTATGGCTGCGCGCAGCCAGCTGGCTGCCGTGCAAACATGCGCGTTTTATTGGCTGCCGCAGCCAAGATTTCGTAGCTGCCGTAGCTGCCGTGCGCGGGCTCCCATACAACGTCACATGTTCGACTGGCTGCCGCAGCCTGGCTGCGCAGCCATGGCTGCCTAGTGCGCGCCTAGCCTAAAGAAGCGCGCGTCAAAAGTAGCTCGTCAGAATTTTTGCCTTTACCAAAACAAACTGTATCTTTATCACTCTCATCATCCATTTTTATTTATAATGTGTATTTATTGAATTTGCCCTTGCTATTATTTACCTACTTCACTCTGGCTGAAATAACCGCTAAACGCAGATGGAGCCATTCCTCATCTTATTCCATTCAAATATCATCATTTCGTAAAAAAAAAGAAAGGAAGAAAACGAACTGTATTGACTTGTGGAAAAAGTTCATTCTTCAATGAAATTATAAATTGAGAGCGCGATTGAATTTCGATGCTTGGGGCGTGGCTTTAATAATTAAGTTCTATCTATAAGTGAATATGACATCTACACAGAGTTCGTTTTGGTATTGACAAATAATTGACGTTCGTATTTTGACGCCCCAGTGTCTGTAAATAATGGAAAATCCAACCAAGTGCGAGTCGTACTCGCGCACAAAGGGTTCCGTACTATTATCTATAAAAACGGAAAAAAATCACGTTTGTTGTATGGGTGCCCCCTTAAATATTTATTTTATTCTGTTTGTTAGTATTTTTTATGTATGTTATAGCGGCAACAGAAATACATCATCTGTGAAAATTTAAACTCTCTAACTATCACGGTTCATGAGATACAGCCTGGTGACAGACGTCGGTCGGTCGGACGGACGGACGGACGGATGGACGATGGATGGCGAAGTCCTAGTAATAGGGTTCCCGTTTTACCCTTTGGGTACGGAACCCTAATAGGTACAGAGAGTAGGCAGTGATAAAGGGCAAATGAATAAATATTAATTTGCCTTTTTTTACTGACTACTCTTTAGTTTTTTATTTGAAAAGTTTCCTCCGCGTGGTAAACACCGAGCAAACTATTAATAAAACCGATTTAATCACCATTCGATATTTCTGATTAAATATTTTATTAATAAATAAATAAACCAGCCATATGTTTCACCTGCATCACCAATTTATTAAACATGTATATTTGTCGCAGCCCAACCGTTCTGAGGATGCCTCGTTGAGAGGTGAAACACGTGTAGGTTTTTTTTTAGATACGGTTGTTCTGCGGAGGATTGCTCATTGTTAGGGTCCATGACTTATAACATACTGACTCTCGACTGTCAGGGAGTTCGGTCTTGTTGGTTTCCCCTAATATCCATCAAATTTATTTGGTTTATAGTTTGGGATACTGACAATTCCGAGGGCCCCTTTTTCCACAATTGATATGTTCATAATTTATTTTATTTTATTTGTTAAAAAGTAGATTAAAGTTATAGCAGTGGTAGCCGAGTGGTCGAACGCACGCCTTGCAATCAAAGTGTGCAGGTTCAAACCCCGGCTCGCACCTCTGAATTTATGTGCGAATCTCATTTTCATCCGAGATTATCACTTGCTATGAAACGGTGAAGGAAAACATCGTGGGGAAACCTGCACGTCTGAGGGAACTTGACTAGTTCTCTATAGATGTGTGAAGTCTGCCAACCCGCACTGGGTCAGCGTGGTGGACTATGGCCTGAATCCCCCTCGCATTGAGGGGAGGTCTTTATGTATATTGACACAGAGTTCGTTAGCGTTGCCCAATAGTCTGACGCGTGGTTTTTAACGCTCCAGTGTGTGGGGACTTAAGTATTTTTCTCGTAAAGCGGGTTTCAGACTACGCTATACTATTGAAGGATGCTATATAGTATAGCATAGCATGGCGTTCGTTCACATTACGCGATATTATCGCAAGCATTTATAGTATATAGCAAGTTTCGTTGACGGGACGGCCGGAGGTGAGGGAGGAAGATAAGGTCGGCGCGCGATATAGCATAGCATGAACTCAGCGCATCGCACCAATTTATAGCGTATAGTAAGCCAATAATACATAGTACAGTACAGTGTGAACGTGTCCATAACAATGTATGGTGCGCGATATTGTTGTGCTATGAGCTATATACTATATGCTATTATATTATCGTCGTATCGTCTTATCGCACCGAATTAAACTGGTTGCCTATTCGGCAGCGACGCAGTTGGCGAGCTTTGACCTCCGTATACTCGTATTTGACCTCTCCCCATGCCCCGAACTATCTTACACCCCACTTACAATATCTCTCTTCTAACCACCATCGAACTTTACGATCATCTAATAATCTTCTTCTTCTCTGCCCTTCTCACAACTCTGCTCTTCTTTTCCTGTACAGTCTATTCTTTTATGGAATGCGCTCCCCCTCGAAATCAGGATGTCCACGAACCGTAATACTTTCAAATTTAAAGTACGACAACTGTACCGGAAACCATTAGCAGATTCTTAACAACATTACTTGAATCTCAAAAAAAATTGAATTTATTATTATAATATTATATGTAGGTATATATGTATATATGACATTTTATATGTAGGTATATATGTATGTATGACATAGGTATATTACTATAATTACGTATATTAATTATATTTTGTATTTTTCAAAGTAGGTATACAACTTTTGTAAAATTTTGGCTTCAATCATAATTTTATTCGTTTAAGTTTGTATTTTACCATCATATATATATTATTATTATTTTTTTCTATTTTTTTTTCTCGACTCCTTTGCTCTCTTTGCATTTACGTCTTTAATTTCTTGCACCCACTTTGTTTGTTTTTTCCTCTCTCTACATCACTCTAAGGTTGGCTGGTAGAAAATGCCTGAGGCATTAAGCTTACCTTTGTACATTTTTTTACTCATGTGGAAGTGTGCAATAAATAAATAAATAAATATAGCATAGTCTGAAACCCGCTTAATATCCACGCCTTTATAACTTATTGTGACAACCGATCAATAATAAATCCAGCGGGTATTTATCATTCAGCGAATTCTCATATTACAAAATGTGTCTTATCGGTTCGACATTGGCTTATCCTTAGCCCTGTTTTATGTCATATTAATGTTCATGATGTAAGTTATAAATACTAGCAAGGCTTCAGTCACACGGTGACGGTAGCTATCTAATAATTACGGGTACAGATACTGCTGTAATCTAACTGGGTCCCAAGTCGCTTAACAGCTGTGGAGTTGCTATGATTTCATTCTTTAAGGAATGAAAACGACATCTTTTATTAATGTTAACTGGAATAAGACTAGTCTAATGGTTTTAAAATGACAATGTCTTATGTCTACACTGGCCCAACTATCGTATTGTCGACATTGTCACTGATTCGACATATGTCGAAACAAAACGACAAAATACGACCAATTTGGACCAAGATAGTGTCGATCATGCGAGAATTGCCCCCCTGGTCATATTTTAGCTGCCATTGATAAAATATATTGTTCTCATGCCTTGACCAATGACAGGATAGTCATAGTACAACAATAGTCATACTATGTATTAGTAGTAGGCTTGAGTCCCAGCCGAACACTTCTATACAGAACTAGCTGACCGGGCGAACTTCGTACCGCCTTAGAATGCGTGACATATGAAAGCAGCGCCACCTACTGGGTCCAATTGTAAACCTAAACCATCCAGAGTGCCCCCCAAACGCATACAAAAAAATCATTCAAATCGGTCCAGCCGTTTAGCTTACAACGAAAAGTGGCATTGATTTTTATATAGGTACTAGCTGTGCCCGCGACTTCGCCCGCGTGGACTTTAGGGAGATTACCCGGAAATATGGGTATTATGTTTTTCCCGCGAAACCCTAATGCTTTTTCTAAAATTAAAGTAGCCTAAGTTACGCCCTGGAACGTCAGCTATCTGTCAGTGAAAGTCCCATTGAAATCGGTTCAGCCGTTTAGAAGTTTACCTCAAACAAACAGACAGACAGACAAAAAAAATCAAAATTGCGTTTTCGTTATAGGTATCGTATATACTTTCATACGCATTTGGTAAAAAAGTGTTATTTTGATATTACAAACAGACACTCCAATTTTATTTATTTGTATAGATGTATAGATATTGATGTCGAACCACTGCGCATTCCCGTTAAACCCGTATTATATGGGCAGCCGGCGTTACCGTGTGATTAGATACTGAGGAGCATTGTATCAGTAAGGAGTTTATATTACCAAGCGTTATTTATTTATAGTGATATCGATACCTTCTAGTGTTTCGCTTATGAAGTGAGTATTGAATTGTTTATTTATAAAGAGATAATATTACACACTTCTCCTGTTATAACAATATCGAGGGGTGAAAGGCTATTTGACTTAAACGACATTTTTAGAGTTCCGCACCCAAAGGGTAAAACGGAAACCCTATTACTAAGACTTCGCTGTCCGTCCGTCCGTCTGTCACCAGGCTGTATCTCATGAACCGTGATAGTTAGAGAGTTGAAATTTTCACAGATTTTTCTGTTGCCGCTATAACAAAAAATACTAAAAAACAGAATAAAATAAATATTCAAGGGGGCTCCCATACAACAAACGTGATTTTTTGCCGTTTTTATAGATAATGGGACGGAACCCTTCGTGCGCGAGTCCGACTCGCACTTGGCCGGGTTTTTTTTTTTTTAACTTTACAGGAGAGCATGCTCATTCGACAGCAAAATTAGCTGATTCCAAATATGTATATAAGTAGATATCACCCAATAGTATCGTTTAAGTCAAATAGCATTTCATCCTTCGATATGATTTATAGCATTCAATCAACAATCGAATAATGAAGTAGTACTTGCTCAGTTTGGGATTATAGATCGAGAATGTGTTGTCTAGAGGTATTTATTTATTTATTTATATAGGACAAACCAGTAACTGTTACATTGTAAACGTATATAGAATAAAGTATGCTAAAGTAAATTAAATGTACAGTTTTTTAAGGTGTCACAACATGCATTAATATTACGGTAACCAATAATTAGAAATAAGGTATTGCACTTAATATTAAAATTATTACAATTACTAAATATATTATTACTATATATGTATACGTAAAATTAAAAGATACAATTTATAAAATAAAACTAAAATTTAAGAGTTAAAATGCTAAATCAAAAATAAAAAAGCAAAATATAGAAAAAAAAAATAGAAATTTAATATAAATTTACAGGCATTTTCGAATATTTTTTTTAAAGGAGTTTTGTAGATGAAATGAAAATATTACAATTTGAGGCTATACATGTGGTGCTACCGCAGTACCAACAAACTCGTAAGTGTTATCAAGGTTCCAGGTAAATAACAAGAAATGCAATAATATCAGAAATTATAAATACCTAAACGTATCAAAAATGAAGCAGTGGTAGCCGAGTGGTCGAACGCACGCCTTGCAAATCAAAGTGTGCAGGTTCAAACCCCGGCTCGCACCTCTGGGATTTATGTGCAAATCTCATTTTCGTCCGAGATTATCACTTGCTATGAAACGGTGAAGGAAAAACATCGTGAGGAAACCTGCACATCTGACGGAACTTGTCTAGTTCTCGATAGATGTGCGGAGTCTGCCAACCCGCACTGGGCCAGCGTGGTGGACTATGGCCCGAATCCCCCTCGCATAGACGGGAGCCCCGTACCCAGCAGTGGGACGTTAAAAGGGCTGTAGTATAGTAGTAGTATCAAAAATACGTCCAAAACTAATTTAACCGAATTTGATGTCATTGTTGTTACGACCGTTTTATACGTCTTGATATAGATAGAGATAGAGTAAGTAGAGGACCCATATCGACTGCGTATAGCTCTGCGGCACTTTTTTTGACGTTTATCTGACATATCTCTAGTATACGGCCATGGAGATATTATAACGGAGATAGCATTTCGAGCCCACGCCGCGGTAAATTTTTTCTGGTTTTTCTGATCCCGCCATTGTAGTTTTCCCATATAGTTGCCGTATACTATAGGTACATGAGAGAACAAAAATGGCGGATAAAACGCCACAGAGCTATACAAAGAGTGCAGTCGTTATGGGTACTCTAGATACTCTATGTATACGGCAAGTACATAGGGCAACTGCAATGGCGGATATCAGATTAACATCAAAAAAATTACCGCAGGGTGGAGTCTATAATATATCTCAATGGTCTTGACATAGACAATCTAACGTACGAAAACGTCAAAGTCACACACAACATTGGACGTGCGAAGTTATCTTAAATACTAAGAAATCCTCTCTTTTTGATAAATAACTCGTTGTTCGAATGTGTTGTTTTATATTTTAACAACTAAATAGCTTCATTTGTAATCTATTATCCTAGCGACAGCTCGTGGGCTGTCGTGACAGGACTATTGTGAATGGTAGCCTCGCTCATCATGCTTACTGATGACATCACACCACGCTTAAGAAGCGTTCTCACTGCGAGCATTCGACATCGAGCATTTCCAATTTATTTACAAGAGTTGCTCGTAACAATCTTGTGAGACACAAATTAAAACTTTGTGCCCCTGGTTACAAACAAAAAAAAAGGTGCTGAAAGCTATTATTTTGACATAATATGAGAAATTCATTGCATGCAAATAGTAAAAAAAATAATTAAACAATACAAACGATGTCTTTGATTAAACACATAAATAAATACATATAAATATTGATAAGTATACTCTTTCGTTTCTGTCTCTGGAGGTACAGTCTTTGACAATAGAACTTTGATAACGTTCAAAGATTATGGTCGAACTTCGACCTATGGGCAATCACTAGATACTTATAATAAAACTACTAGAAAGTTCATTTCTGTCTCAATTAATAAAAGTGTTATTTATTAACGAATATTAAAAGGTCAATTGAAAAGCTATTTATTACAATTATATGCAATATAATGACAAAGGCGGCAGCCTCATCGATTAGGTCCTTTTTAGGGTTCCGTACCCAAAGGGTAAAACGGGAACCCTATTACTGAGACTTCGCTGTCCGTCCGACCGTCTGTCACCAGGCTGGATCTCATGAACCGTGATAGCTAGAGAGTTGAAATTTTCACAGATGATGTATTTCTGTTGCCGCTATAACAACAAATACTAAAAAACAGAATACAATAAATATTTAAGGGGGCCTCCCATACAACAGACATGATTTTTTGCCGTTTTTATAGATAATGGTACGGAACCCTTCGTGCGCGAGTCCGACTCGCACTTGGCCGGTTTTTATTAATTCTGAATAGAACATGTGTTTACAAGCGAACTTCCGCTCGGTCTTGACGTATTTATTGATCACTAGTTGAGCCCGCGAATTCATCCACGTTAAATTTAGGAACCCTAATTCCTTATTCTCAAATAAAAGTAGACTCAGTTACTCCTTGTAACATCAGCTATCTGCCGGTGTAATTCCTGTCCAAATCGGTCCAGACGTTTGGGAGCTTACATCAAACAAACAAAGAGATAGCGAAACATTTTTAAATTTTCGTTTTCCTTAGGTAGCGTAGATTGGCACACTGAGGCGTCAACGCTCGCACTACAAATTGTTTGCTAATACCAAAGCAAACTGCATAAAGAATAAATTTGTCATTTTGTTCTTAATTTAACTGTATCTATATATCAACTATAGTTTCGCTCGGATAATTAGATAATTTTAACGCGCGAGGGTTGACGCCCCAGTCTGCGGAAGGCCATATACTTTAATATGCGTTCAGTAAAAAGTTACTTAAATTTTATTTATTTGTGTAGATGTTTAAATTACGAGCAAAATGCTCGCTTTAAGGACGCTCCTTTAGAGAACCCGTGACCACTTGTCAAGCGGACTTAGCCCTCGTGATTGGTACACACACACGCTGCATATTTCACAAGGATTTGCATGATCGAACGTTATAAGGAATTCGCAATAATTACTTCAGGATAGGATGTAGCTAATGACAGCTCTGATTTACAGCGCGGTTAGGCATATCCACACTAATTTACCTACATACGAATTGCCAACACAATCAGGTGCCTTACCTCCTCTTAAAGTAATGTTCTTTCAATCGAAACTGTAAAATTTTGACAGATTTTGTATTGAGTCAACTGTCGTAAAATGAATGAGTTATTAAAAACATTGCTGCAAGAAAAGTGGTGGTAGTATTTAATTTTTGTATCGTTAAATAACAATAGAATGTATACAGTATTATGGATATACCTACTCGTAAGCATACAATACGAGTATGACAAATCTATGGACTCCGGTACAAATATTGTCGATATGAAGAGACGTAATTGGACAGTCGCTTAGTTAATTCTATGAGATAAGTATTTATTTCATTGAATATGTTAGCTGATGAACTGTTTCACTTTATATAAAAAAGAACTATACAGGTCGAATTGAGATCCTTCTTCTTTTTGAATTCGGTTAATAAAAAGTTTCGTCTTGAACGAAATATCATCAAATTGACGGTGCGAGCGAATTCTGCAGCGTATTCGCATGGCTTAATTTAATATTTATGCACATTGACATAGAGCTCGTTTGGGTATCGGTAAACATTTTACAGTGCGCGTTTGACGCTCCAGTGTGCAAGAGGATCTTTACCTATGATTAGAGTAATTCGTGGACGCTTACAAAGGACTGCATTCACAAAATAAGGGACGCACAAAGAGCCATGGAGCGGGCTATGTTAGGCATCTCTCTCGCAGATCGCATACCGAACGATGAAATTCGTCGACGGACGAAAGTAGCAGATGTTGGATTGCGAAGCTTAAGTGGAAATGGGCAGGACACTTGGCTAGATGACAGATGGATAATGCGAGAAGATGACAAGTGGACCAGAGTGGCAGCCGAGAAAAGAGTACATGGAACCAGGCAGACCGCCAGCCAGATGGTCCGATGACATAAGGAAGGTTGCCGGGACATGTTGGACCAGATTGGCTCGGGACCGGTACCGATAGCGAAGGAGGCAGCAGAACGGACACGGGAGACCGATCCGCTTGCCGCGGCAAATCGTCGCAGGAGAACCGGGCGGAGGCGGCGCGCAGCTCCCGACCTAATGCCGCCGTAGGGAGGGCCTGCAGGTGACAGGAACGGGGGTTACCTGTCACCCGCGCAGACAAGCTGGCCCTCAAGAAGGTAAATGGTACCTGGTACCGTTTTCCCCGGAGAAGTGCGCGGGAGGAGGCTACCCGCAAACGAATGGTTCCGCAAAAGCGGATAGCCGCCGTTAAGTTGCGGAAGTATGCTACCGCGTTCCCGCGACCTAACACCAAGGGGTTTTAGTGAGTAGGAGTCTCACATCGCCAGCCTGCCTCCCCCGTGGCAGACTGGTATCCATGATGGATTTCCCCTAGTAAAAAAAAAAGGGGCCAGTACGGATGGCGTGAGAGAGGAGAGTCCTACACCCAGCAGTGTGTCGATACAGGGCTGGAAAAGAAAGTAAAGAGTTACTCATGAGCAACCCTAAGTGCGCGAGTGTATTATTATTCTATTTTTACGACAGCTTGGTTTAGTGGTTTGAGCGTAGGCCGCTCGGTTCACTGAACCAGGTGGTTGCCAGTTCGATTCCCGATAGTGGAAAATTTCGTAAATTGCCTTTTCGTAATTTGCCCTGGTCTGGGTGTAACATAGTACAAGCTTTGCTTATTTTGGGATCATACGATTTGTATGTGTTGACTTGCGATATTTATTATCCGTGCTGGTCCAGATTGTTTTTGCTTATTTTTGTTGTGATACCAATACAATTGATGTAATTACAGTGTATAATATGGTGTATCAGTGCGTGACTCAGTGACATCACTTGTTCGACATAATAAACATACTGACATAATTTGGGGCAACGGACAACTTGTTTGGGTTACCTACATAAAAAAATATATTTAATGGTTACCGGATAGTTTAATGCCGTGTTTCTATAAAAAACTAATCGGTTTCGGTAACGGCGCCAATTAATCTTTTAAGGAATGTGTAGCGATTCGTAACAGGCAGGGAGCGTTTCTTAAGAAACCTTTTTTCTTATTTGCGAACAGTTTTGTTTCATTTGTCGCTCAAAATTATTACGTGCCGTGAACGAAACAGGAGTTTAGACGCTTAAGTGGGGGTACTCACAATTAAAACAATTGATTTTCTATTGTCGTGTGACTAGAAGGACCTATGTGGGACTCAACGCACAAATTCAAAATACCAAAATATAACAACGCACTAACTCCCACTTATCACGATAATCTTCTAACCTGAAAAAGATTTACCTCTAAATCTACAGACGTTAAGTTTGGTAATCGCTAATCGCGTTGATTCCTTAAAAACCGTGTTTTTACATTTAAAACTTATATCTACATGTAAACAAAAAATATTATTCACCAAAATAGTTACAAAACGAATTACTGTGAAACCCAAACAAGGCGTTGCCTGTGTTTTAGGTTTCTGTGTTAAAATTATTTGGGAAGTGAATTAAAATGTAAAATAGGAAATTAATTATTGAAATATTAGATAAAATATAAAGAGAGCGTGCATATATTGTGTGTGTAATGAAGTGTGTGAAACTTAGGGTGTGTACGAGATAATTAAGTATTTTTGGGCACAGAATAACTACAGATATATAGATCTGAAACTATCAGATAGTTTATTAAATAATACAAAAATTCTATTAATTATGTACCTATGTAATCTTTGAGACATTTCAAATGTCCGCTTAGTAAGATACCTAGTTTATTATTACAGCCACGATCTTTATAAATACAAATTAAAATGATAAAATCAGCTATAACTCACTCGCAACCTATAAATATTATTAGCACCTTAGTGAAAACCGCAGAAATCCATTACTTTTGAATAAATAACGAGTTTGTAGAGTTCTGGCATTATGTCGAAGGTCGAAATGTACGGCAGACATCGCAAGTGTAGCCACGTGTGCGGCTTTGGTCGGGACATCTTTAAATAATATTTAATGACTTATATAACAAATGAAACACACAAGAGTATGTTCACGGCGTTTAATCATCCATCAAACACAATACTAAACTTAACAACAATGAGTTACACAGAATCAGATAATAATTATACAGTAATCAACCGACAATAACAACAAAATATGACGCGCACGGAAAACTCTCGGAAAACCTCTGCGGGGGGGTACACGCTTCGGTGCCCCTCGCTGGCGCGATGACAGTCAACATTATCACATATGCGCAAAACAGTAAGCTATCGAAGGAGTCAACATGTACTGGACTCAGCACCACACACGTCACACATAATTAAATGTAACTCTACGCACAATTCAAGAGCAGTGGTAGCCGAGTGGTCGAACGCACGCCTTGCAATCAAAGTGTGCAGGTTCAAACCCCGGCTCGTACCTCTGGGTTTCATGTGCGAATCTCATTTACATCCGAGATTACCACTTGCTATGAAACGGTGAAGGAAAACATCGTCAGGAAACCTGCAAGTCTATAGAAAGGCGTGTGAAGTTCACCAACACTTACTGGGCCAGGGTGTATATAGCCCAAACATCTCCCGCGCATTGAGGGGTACTAATATTATAAACAGGAAAGGAAACGAATAAACCGATTTCGAAAATTATTTTGCTGTTAGAAAGCTACATTATCACTGAGTAACATAGATATATTTCTTTATCCCAAAATGTTTAAAAAATGTCTACCCGTGCGAAGCCGAGACGGGCCGCTAGTATCTTAATTCATTTAGACAATATGATTTGCGTAGATGTCAATGTCACACACAAAATGGGAAACTGTCAAATCTTAGAAAATGCTCTCTCCTTAATATCATAACTCGTTGACTTATTCTTTACTTATCTTATCTATATATATAAATAAAAATTAATGTTAAAAAATCTTTTTAAAAACAAGCTTTTATTTAATTGCCCTTAGTTTTCGTGTTCTCCTCAGCAAGCCCTTTCATTTGATACCCATACTGGGGTAGTGCAGAAAAAAAAACTATTCCGCCATCTTGGATGATCCGCCATATTGGAATTAGAATGACGTCGCTTAGCTAAGCATGCATTGTCATCCAGAATAAACCAAATTTCAGCTCAATCGGTTAAATATAACTGATTAATAATTCAGATGCAAGATTCCACCCGGACCATACATTGCAAGTTAATATAAAGCTTGTAAAATGAATCCCTATTTCCCTTGGTCATTGCATCAGGCGTGAACGCATGGAAGAATTATTTTTTTGTTGTGTTTATTATTGTCAGGAGAAGGTTCTTATGAAAGACAAAAATAAGGAAGTCGAGCGGAAATTTAGAAAATTTAAGAAAACGACTATATTAATTTTACATAACTGTCAGTTTTTTGAAATAACTGTCAAATAATACGGGACAACGTCTGTCATGTATTCTACCTCTCTTTAGGACCCTAAAAGTCCTTACGATTAATTTATTTATTTAGTTTTATCCGGAAACCGGATGTTTGATATTTCTAAAGAACTCCAGAACCGGTTAAGTTGAATAGACACATCTAATAGCAATTAAATAGTTTCATATTTACATAATTTATTCACCGCTACTATGTCTCGGCGTAACACATTTATATTAATTTAAATAAAGTTGTTGCGCTCTATTGATGTAAAAATTAAGTTTTATATTTGCGTACCTGGTGTGCTTACTAAGAAACTGTTTAGTGAAAGTGAAACTCTTCCATCTTATTTTAGAAAATTAATTATAGTTAATAGTTTTTAACTTACTTCCAAAAAGGAGGAGCTTTTTTAATTCGACCGTATATATGTTTTTTTAAATTACATTCACGTCATCGCTTTTTGGAATTTAATAAAATAAGGGTAGGTTAATGAAAATCCGTGTTTTCGTTCTTAATCGTTAAAACGATTAGTCGTCGTGTCCAAACTTCTGTCAATATCAAACGAACTCTCTGTTAATATGCATAAAGATTGAATTGCTATCGTCAAAGTCACGCCAAAATCTGAAAAAGCCAATTCCGAAATGTGGCGCCGATGGGAATTGAACCCGCAATCTCCCAGTGAGCCGACCCTACGTTCAAACCACCAAACCGTCGTCATTTCTAGCATTTTTGTCATGGGCTTGGCTTTGAAATAAACTCTTTCTAGTTATTCAATATCGCGAAAAGGGGTCTAGGTTACGTACCTATTATAAATGAATGAATTGCGGTTTGTAAGACTGAATTGTTTGTTGAATTATTTATGAGATAACTGCGAACATTCCTTTACGTAGATAACCAAATCTAACATCACACTTTCTTCAAATTTGTATAGTACTAGCGGCTCGTCCCGGCTCCGCACGGGTGGACATATTTTTAAACGTTTTGGGGTAAATAAATATAGCCTATGTTACTCAGTGATAATGTAGCTTTCTACCGGCAAAGTAATTTTTTAAATCAGTCCTGTTGAAATCAAGTTCCGTGTTATTTTGACCTATAAAATCTAAAGGTCGTTTCAATGCAATAAACACATCTAGCTGCTCGTAGGTACTCTTAATAGAAATTTTATCGTTAAATTCACTCCACAGTAAACCGGTCGATTTGAAAGCGTTCTGAACTAGTTTAGATCCTGCATTGGAGGTTAACTAGTAGATAGTATTACTAGCGATAGAGGAAATATCTTCCTTTGCGGTTGTTGTAAGTACTTGGAAAAAGCGAATTATCTTTAGTAGGTAACTTGAACCTTTGCCATTATTTCTTTCAAATCTCTGAAGATAGCAATGTTAATAAATTCCGTTAAGTATTTCACACTTAAAAGATTTTCAAACATGAAAAACGTTTAAAAACTCTAACCCGTATACGGAAAAAAATGTAGCCTATGTTACCCAGACCATAATAATGAACCGAAAGTTTGTACGCTACTGAGGAACATACGTAAATATAAAATCATACATATACTGCTGAAATCATAACCTTTCTTTTAAGCTTGGCCGTAATCGGGTAAGGATGCATTTAATGACTGATGGAAGGCGTGGGATACCAAAAATATGCTACATGTGCCAGGTAAAACATAACGTCACTTAAGTTCTAACATCAAGGATGTCAAAATACGCAACTTTTTAGAGCAAAAATTCGTTTTACTTCCTTTACCACACTGATACACGTGGTGTTTTTCTTTTTTTTTTAATTACGCCTCACCATCGGTCCAAACTCTCGTCTTTGATTCGTCGTCAAACGATGCGTCTTGGGATTCGCTATCGAATGATATACGAAACGTATTTTGGTCAAAATATGATTTCCGTAGTGTTAGACCTTAAGCGACGATAAATTGGTATCATGTCGTATGTGGAGGTGAAGGAGGCTGCACTGGATCCAATCAGATGACAAAAGCTTCATCAGATACACCGACAAGGGTCTGACCCTTAAAGAAAAAGTCGAGGAATCACCAATCTAAGTGGACTGCACAGTTATCTAATAAGTACCATGTCTTTGGCAATAGTTGGTAAGTGTTTACCTTGCGTTAGTTGTGCGTGACGATAATATTAATTATCTACTATTGCAGATGGGAAAGATAACCTTAAAAGTGTTGCAAGTCGATACGATAGCGATTAGCTAAGTAGAAAAAAAAACCGGCCAAGTGCGAGTCGCACTCGCGCTCGAAGGGTTCCGTACCATTATCTATAAAAGCGGCAAAAAAAATACGTTTGTTGTATGGGAGCCCCCTTAAATATTTATTTTATTCTGTTTTTTAGTATTTGTTGTTATAGCGGCAACAGAAATACATCATCTGTGAAAATTTCAACTCTGTAACTATCACGGTTCATGAGATACAGCCTGGTGACAGACGGAAGGACAGCGAAGTCTCAGTAATAGTGTTCCCGTTTTACCCTTTGGGTAATGAACCCTAAAAATTAGACATTCTCACCTTGAAGCCATTAGACTAGTCATATTTTAGCTACCGTTAATAATAGATGTTGTTTGCACGCCTTAAAAAAATCAGTAGCTTTTTGGACATCCGCCATCTTTACCATCATGTTCATAACATCATCAGCCGGTGTCAGTCCACTGCTGGACGTAGGCCTCTCCCAAGATGCGCCACTGAGCCCGATCTCCGGCTCTTCTTCTCCAACCACTGCCCACCGCTTTGCGTATGTCGTCGCTCCACCTGGTCACAGGACGTCCTACACTACGTTTCCCTACCTCATGTTCATCACCTATTTTTATTTATAATGTGTATTTATTGAATTGCTCTAGCAATTAATTACTTGACACTGGTTACAATACCCGCTAATCGCAGGTAGAGCCATTCCTTACGTTAACCCATTAATATTTATCTCTCATTCATTTCGTAAAAAAAGAATATCTCCACAGTGATAGTGTTAAGACAATTGGGGCCCTTCGATTAAGTTCTTCGATTTCAGCTATAATCGTATACACAATGGAGTAAACTATACTACATGTAAGTACGTACATGTTCGTTGCGATAGCTGCGCAGGCACATGTGATTGCATAAAGCAGGGCTGTCCAAACTACATACCTTCGCGGGCTAATTAATTTTACTACAAAAGCTGGAGGGCCGCAGATTTTTTTTTTTATATTTCAAAAATACACGGTAATCATAGCAATATCAAAGTCAACATTCGTTGATGCCAGAGCCAGAGATAGTGAAGATCTATACTTAGATTTTATAAAGTTGATTGTTGAATACACTCTTTCACATAAATAAGTGCTGCCCATCATCGATCCCATTTTCAAGCCAAAATTTATTAGTTTGGGGAAACGATTGCCAAGGATCTTAAAAAAATCCATTCTAGTTTCTGTCAAAAACTATTTTCTAATTAAAACATGCTACGAGGGCCGCATGAAAACAAGCGGCGGGCCGTGATTTGGACAGCCCTGGTATGAAGCATACAAGTGCAAGGTGCATTGCGTTCACTCGCCCGGTCATATAACGGTCGCGGCCGCAGAAACCTATCAAGGGCCGTCCCGCAGTTATAACACATTCTTGTATGCTTATATAGGAAACAGGACGTTGCTCTTGCTAAACGATAATGATTCTTGACACAATTGATTAGATCTCAATATGGTTTATATCATAGATACTTACTTAACTTCCCCGTTTAGTTTCCTATCCGTAGTTGCATATCGAAGCATTGTATAGTTTGCATAGGTACTAGCTGAATAGGAGTATGCATGTATTAGATAGGTACTCGCATTTTCAATGGCTGGACTGCATTCTACATTATCATAAGTCAAATGTCAATTCCTGGAAACAACAGATATATTTGCTTATATCTGATAAAAAAAAGGAACTATGTCGACGGTTATAAAGCGGGTTTCAGACTACGCTATAATATATAGCACAATAATATCGCGCACTATACAAAGCCAATAATATATAGTACAATACAGTGTGAACGTGTCCATAACAATGTATGGTGCGCGATATTGTTGTGTTATGAGCTTTATACTATATGCTAATTAAAATACAGAGAAAAGTTTGCTGATTTCAACGATATATTATCGAGAGGTGAAAGACTATTTGACTTCAGAGACTTTTTTTTTTTACTTTACAGGAGAGCATACTCATTCGACGCAGAAAAATATGCTGATTCCAAATATGTATTTATGTCAATACTGCCCAAAAGTGCCTCTTGAGTCACTTAGCCTTTTCCCGTCGTCGATGAAATGAATAGGAGTGGTAATGAAAGGCCAACTGTTTGTTCCTAAAATACGTACATATACTCACACCTGAATCCTAACGGGGGTAGGCAGGCTAGCCTTTGCCACATGCTACGATCCTGACATGCCTCTTTCGCATCATTCATATTCATACATGTTTTCATGCACTTCCATCGGTTGAGGTTGGAATTGACCTTTCTGGAAGAGACCATTGAAAGACTGAGAGACGAGAACAAAGAAAAAACATTAGAAAATGTGTTTTAAAGTCCTTGAGATAGAACGGTGAAGGAAAACATCGTGAGGAAACCTGTATGTTTATAGAAAGAAGTGTGAAGTTCACCAACCCGCACTGGGCCAGCGTGGTGGACTATGGCCCGAAAATCTCCCTCTTATTGAGGGATAATATGCCAGGTATAATGGCAATAGGCTCGCCCCCTATTGCATTGGGACCAAAATACATCGGCGAAGTGTGGGCACACTGCAGTGTACGTCTGCCTACCCCTTCGGGGAATATAGGCGTGGTGATGATGTATGATGATGCTGTAAGTCCTTGAGATGTTTTCCTGGACAATAAAGTAGAAGAATGATATTGATTGTGAGCGATCAGGCCAGCAGACTGGTCATCGTGGCATTCTGCCAGTCTCATATATTATGCGCACATGATTGAACCCATAAAAGTGCACATTACTATGCGTTGAGGACAAAACCAATATCAACTAGAGTCGATAATGCAGTGACATGTATAAAACTCGACTACGTTGCTATAATATTAAACGTTCGAACATAATTCGAGGGGTGGCTATTTGACTTGAACGACACTTTTGGGCGATATTGACCATGAGTGGTCATAATCGAACGTCAGCATATTTACAGGCTTCTGACTGCTAGTACCGATTGTCAAAGAAGAGAGAATATAATCTTGGACAGTCAGCTTCTGACGTCCAAAGTAGTGCGGCTTCCTCTAATGCTGTATATTATCTACTTGTTCTAGCGGGCCCTAAGAAAGTGGTGGTAAAAGGTGTGAATGGAAGATTCTCATCTGGGCAGCTAGTGGCCATCATGGGGCCATCAGGCGCCGGAAAGAGCTCTCTCCTTAACGCCATTTCTGGATACAGGTAAGATAACTATTTTTTTAAGTAGCCTGAATGTTCCACTCCTGGGCAAGATCTGCCCCTCCCGTATTTAATTGTTGAAGGGGGGTGGGTCTGCGCCATAGTCCACCACCCTGGTCCGCTTGGCAGACAGATGAGATAACAATTTTGGTGGTATAGAAAAAAATCTTCCTGCCAAGCGGGTGGCATGCCTGGCGGGGTCCGCTACGTCACCTCCTCCAACGGTTAATGTTGAGGATTTGTATATATAGTTCAGGTCGACAGGAACACTTCTATCGCGATTCAGGATTTCTATACGATGTTGTATGGCGACTCAGTTTTTTGTATTCGTAGAATTGCGATGTGTTGGTTGCTGCGCCATCTATTCGCGTGTGGTGAAAGCTCTGCTTTGTGGCAAGAAATGTACTCTTTGCAACTTAACAATTTGTTCTCTGTCACAGGTCATTGGGTGTAACAGGCGAACTGCTGGTAAATGGGCAGCCAAGAGACGAGCATCTTTTCCAGAGATCGTCCTGTTATATCACACAGGAGGACCTGCTCCAGCCATTACTGACAGTACGGGAAGCGATGGATGTAGCGGCCAGTTTGAAGCTCCCTAAAGGACATAAGGCACCATCAGAAGAGATACTGCAAGAGTTGGGCTTATTGGAGCATCAGCATACGAGAACTGATAGTCTTTCTGGAGGGCAGAAGAAAAGGTATCAATGACATTTAAGTTGCTTTTAATTCCCAAGAACTACCAGATAAGCTTATCTATAGAGCTGTTTCTTCTAGTTCTTTTTACGAAATGAATGAAGTGTTAAAATTTTAATAGAATAAAATGAGAAATAGCTGCATCTGCCATTAGTGCCAATGTCGAGTAATTAATAGCAAGGACAAAGTTAATAAATACACATTATAAATAAAAATGGGTGATAATATATAGTGGTCGAATCCGCTGTGAGTCTTATTACATAGTTTTTCTACCATCCTCTCTCAGCAGTTACTGTCAATTATAGTAATCAATAACGACCATCAAATTCATTCAGTCATTGATTTTCTGTTTTGTAGTTTGTTCACTAATAAATTACGCTGCGCTGCAACCTTGGTCATTATAATAACATGAACTATGCAATAAAAAATCCTATAAAGGTTATGGTTACGCGAAAAAAATGTAATAGGTAGTTAGCTTTTTAGAAGACTTCTTTTAATTAAAAAAATAATAATTCCAGTGGTTATTTTTTGCCCTTTTATAAAAAAAAAATACTTACCTCGGAAACCTAAAGTCGAACCATGACTTACTTGGGATAACATTGCCTATTTTTTTTATTTTTGTGTCCCAACATTAATGTGACAATTTTTCACCTTTCAGCAAGGAAAGGGCTGTTAGAGCTACCGTCCCTATATTATTTTGATGACAAATGGCATCATCGTTAAAAAAACAAAACAATTATTAGGTACCAAAAGAAACCATATTGGTTTGTTATCTTCGGTCTTTGCACTAAGCTCAAGGGCCTGAGATATATAAAAACTTTTAACTTATACTACCAGGCCCTGTAGCATGACCACGTAGACATAAGTTTTATCTCTTTCAACTGTCAGATTCGTCGAAAAATGACGTCACACCGAGCCATGTCCAGTAGGTACAAACAGCTCGAAGTGACATCATTTTCTCGACAAATCTGACAGTTGAAAGAGATAAAACTTATGTCTACGCGGTCATGCTAAGGGTGCAGTTTGCTATCTATAGCATATCTGTCTAAAGATATTAGTTTCGGATATAATAAATCGTGCCTACACATTGCGAACTCTGATTTGCGACACGTCCATTTCATCGTTGTCTTTAACGAGGTAACGCCAGTGTAAATATAGTAATTTATGGTAACGAGAGCTCACCACAACCGACTGACATTGAATTTTAAATATTGGGTAGTTAAGTATGTAAACTGAATCAGGTGAGGTGAATACTTAATTAAACTTAAAAGAAAATCGTAAAATATAGGTTAAATAAAATTCCGAACTTCACAGAAAATGCAATGTCTTATTTCAGTACAAAGGTATCCTGCAATGCCTTTGCAAAAGAACTACAGCATTCTTGAAATTCACTTGTGATCTTTCCGGAATTTGTCCAGGGCTCCAAGTCTACTAACACTATAGTCGTGGAGTTACAAGTTAAACAGTGAACAGTTAAATAGTAAAAAATAACAATATAAATAATAATAAAAAATAAATTATCAACACAATATATTACATATGCATGAAAACAACATATTTTTTCAATAGCATCTAGAATATAACCTTGATGCAATTTAACTAGTCGTATTCTAGTTACCATTGATACAAGATGTCAAAAAAATGGACTCATAGCAACTCCACGACGATGATAGTGTTAGCAGACTTGGGGCCCTGGTCTGGTTGTAACTGGATTCGTCCCCACTACATTGTATGGTATCCATAGTATAACATCTTGCACGCACTTGTTTGTATGTGTATTCATGTTTTGTGTAGTGGTTTGAGCGAAAGCCGGCTCACTGGACCGAATTGGTTGTGGGTTCGATTACCGCCATAGTGAATTTCGAAAACGGCTTTTTCCGAATTCGTCCTGGTTTTGGTGTCACTGGGATCGCTCCCAGTCCATTGCAAGGTATCCGTAGTACAAGCTTCTTATAATTGGGAATCATACGATGAGTATGTGTTATCTGGCGATTCTTCTTCTGCTCACATACGTTATACTTGTTAATCTTCCACAGATTATCAATAGCACTAGAGCTGGTTAACAATCCCCCTGTATTCTTCTTGGACGAGCCCACAAGCGGTTTGGACACAGTCACGACCACTCAGTGCGTCAGTGTGTTGAAACAGCTGGCGCGACAGGGGAGGACGGTCGTATGCACCATACACCAGCCAGCCGCATCACTGTTGGAGTTGTTCGATCAGGTATAACATCATCCGATCCAGCTAGGCGATTATGTTTATCAATTTATGTTAGAAATCAAATGGCGGATTTTCAAATACACTTTGATGGCCGCTTTGAAAGAAAGTGATTGAAACTAGTTTGCAATCGAATTACGTAATCACTCTGCATATAAGGAAGTGCGCTCGACCAAGTTCGTGATGACAATACACAGGATGTTTTGAATAATTGGGGATTTATTGTACATTTTTTAATTGTTCAGCATCGTGAGGATTCAAGGTTTATTTTGCTTATTAATTATTATGCAGACAATTGAAGGCTGAGTTACCTGTTACCGGTGACTACCTACCTACTGAATTCGCCATATCCAAAGACCATATAGATGGACTGTAAACCTCAATCATATAAAAAGTAGACCTTTTTCACACTGTAGGTAGATATTTTTTGTAATCGACGGTGGAAAATGAAGCCTCAGGCGCACCAAGGCGTCAAATATTTGACAATTAATATTGAACTTCTGTTGTAAAGGCCACGCGACATAATTTTCTAACGTTATAATTTTGCCGCGCGTCCTGTCGCCCCAGTATGCCCGAGGCATAAAGCTTCAAATGAAAGCAGACGTCCAAAGTGCAGTCATTATTTTCTTGACGATTAGATACTTACCTGCTATGCGTTTCAAATGAGAATAGGAATGTCACTAACCTCTATCTGTCAAATGTCACTTGAAAAGTATGGTTTGCAAAAAAAAACTTATTTGCAAACCAAATAAAATAAAAAAAAATTGCTTAGTAATAAATTGGCTTAATAGGTATACAACATTAAATTATTTAAAGTCACAATTCATTTTTTAAAACCATACCATATCCTTTTTCAATTTTCATTTTTGGCGCATAGGCCCAGAAGCCATGCCAAAATTATTAAAGAAAAGAAAATAAGGACGCTAGTCGCTATTTTGTCGTTGTTAGTGTGCTTCGTTGTGCGACTGAGTGCATTTTTCACTCAGCCTTAGCAAACAAATTTTATTTAAAAAATATATTGTTTTGCTCGCCCTACCTAACTGGTTAGAATTGATAGCTATGATGTCACAATATGGCGCAAAGTCGATCCTATTCTCATTTGAAACGCATAGTACTTACCTACGTACATACATAACATAATAATTTATCAGTGAAAACAAATAATGACTTATATATCATTTCGCGATACCAATAAATAATACGTAATTAGAAATGAGTATGCACCATTACTCACACAACATGGTGTCAGTGTCACGCATGTCAAGACAAGACCTTTGTCACGGAGTTGCTCGCTCGCTCTCTGTCTACTTCCATACGAAAGAAAGAGACAACATCAAGATATTCCGTGACAAGTCTAGTATTGGTGCACATTCTACAACTACTGTGTTATCGTGATTCAATATTATATGTAATTACGTTGCAGATTCATACCCGCGACTTTGTACGCACAGAATTAACGGACCCGCCAAATTGGTCGAACTTTTTTTCGTTTTGTTTCGAAATATGTCGAATTAGAGATAATATCGATCATCCAAGAATTGCCCCCTTGAAGTTAAACGTTCGTGATGCAAATTGCGTGAGCGTCTATTGTCTTGTCGGCCTGTCAGATACCATTTACATAATTAATCCAATCAAACCACCATTAAATAGATATTTTAATTACCTACAACTCGTGATTTACTCCATAGGGGGCAGCCATTAATTACGTGAGGCGTTTAGGGGGAGAGGGGGTTGAGCCAAACCTCCCGTAAGGGAGAGGGTGGTTAGTGTCATTTCGTTGAATAACTAACTTTTTTTATGAGTCAATACAGTGTTTTGGTAGATGAAAAAAAAATAAGCGAGCGTTAACGCTTCAGAGTGCTTTTAGAGGTTATTACGACTTGGTCTAGTGGTACGAGCGTAGGCAGCTCAGCTCACTGCACTAGGTTCGATTTCCGTCAGCGGAAAATTCCTAGAACGGCCTTTAAGGAGTTTGCCCAGGTCCGGGTGTAACAGTCCCTGTACCTATGGTACAAGTGTTGCTTGGTTTGATCGTGCGATGAGTATGTGTTGTCTAGCGATATTTATGATTAGCAATGTGTCCCGTTTCAGGTTTACGTGATAGCGGACGGGCAATGCATATATCAAGGTGACACGGCGGCCATGGTTCCTTTTCTGGAAAGCGTAGGCCTGCCCTGCCCCCGCCACCACAACCCGGCCGATTTCAGTAAGTCATTAAGTAACTAGAAGCATTTATAACATCAATAGGCTCGCCCCCTATTACATTGTGACCGAAATACATCGGCGAAGTGTAGATGCAATGCAACTTTTTTTTGACGTCGGAAAGTTTGAGTTTTTTGCCGCCTTGGGGGGAGTAACAGGGGTATGTGCGAGTCCCGGCAGAAGGCCGTATATCCACTAACATCCGACGGTGTACCATCCTCCGCCTTTATCTTACTTATTCTTAAAATTAGTATTTGGTCACCGAACTTGTCCAATATATATTTATTAGCCTACCTGCTTAGGTTCTACCGATTTCGCATCTTTATAATATTGCTAATTGATTATTTATGTAGGTACCCACAAGTTCTATGACCAATGACTCATATTACCAAAACCTGATGGGTAACCTACCTACTTTTGGTTGATAGAAACCTACTCGTAAGTACATATATCTATCTAATAAATTAGGCGAAGCCAAAGTTTAGCGTATTAAAAAAACTTTTTAACAAAAAATTAAACCGCCGAAAATATTAAAAAGCAAAAAGTAATATACTTTTTTTATTTTACCTTAATAACAAAGTTCTTAAACTAATGTAAGTATACCTAAGTCATTTTGAGTCGGCGCCAAACTAGCAAATTAATTAATATGTAAAGCTAAAGTGTGATGCGCGGCGGCGCGGCGCGACACGCCCCTACGTCGGAAAATGCCGAGCGTTTACGAAGTTAATGTCAGCGAGACAGCAACTCGTGCGGGCACATACATGAGTGCACACATTGTGCGAGTGGTCGTTCCGAGAGCACATTTTTTGGAATGTTAATGTTTGTGGCTGAAGATTTCACGTTGCATTGTTAATTTCATTTGGTTATTTCTTTAAATTTATTGTTCATTGATTGTTTGGCGCCGACTCAAAATGACTTAGGTATACTTACATTAGTTTAAGAACTTTGTTATTAAGGTAAAATAAAAAAAGTATATTATTTTTTGCTTTTTAATATTTTCGGCGGTTTAATTTTTTGTTAAAAAGTTTTTATTTTATATTTTTTTGTGGCTAAAATCAACTACTTACATACTTATTTTTTTTGTAATTCAAATCTGCATTCAAATCTGGGAATGAACAATAAATCTCTCCATATTTTTCCACCCTTAAGGTAGGATTTTTTCTTCCTAATTTATACGGGACCAACTTCGAGGTTATACCCTAACCAATACGTGTCGAATTGTGAACCTCTTCCGTTTTCTTCGTTGGTTAAAAATGGGTATAATTCCAAGTTAAGTCTATGCGGGCGTAGGTATATCATGGTGTAGGAGCCAATCTACACCAGACTAGACAAATACACAAATGAATTGGCACCGACTACAAATGTAATGAATTATAAGCTTATTTGTAACTTTTTAGTGTACCTAGGTTTTTGAAGGCGAATTTAGTATATATTTTGTGATTAGCACCTCATAAGAGCCCAAAAAAGGAATTCACCCCTCACCACCCTTTCCATCCCATCGTTTCGATATTTGTTAACTATCCGTATTAAACAAAAAAAGATTTTTCGAAATCGGCTCACTAACGCCAAAGATATACTATAGTCCAGAATGCAAACTTTATCACCCCATTTCACTCACTACATTTTTTTTTTTTCAAATTTCCTAAAACATGTGTTTCTTTATTTTGTATGCATAATATATATACAAATTTTCAGGTTGATCAAAAAATATTTTTTAAATTGTGTGACCTTCAACCCCCCATTTCACCCCCAAGGAGGTTGATTTCTGATAATGTTTTAAAAATGGGACCACCCTCGAAGAATTCTCTAGCAAAGGTCATAAAAATTATCGAAATCGGTCTACTGACGCCGGAGATATGCGTAAAAAAGAATGCAAACTTTATTACCCCATTTCACACCCTATTCATTTTTTTTTTCAAAATTCCTAAAACACGTATTTCTTGATTTTATATGTAAAATACATATACAAAGTTTCAAGTCGATCAAAAAATATTTTTTAAATTGTGTGACCTTCAACTCCTCATTTCACCCCCAAGGGGGTTAATTTCTGATAATATTTTGAAAATGGGACCACCCTCGAAGAATTCCTTAGCAAACGCCATAAAAAAAATCGAAATCGGTTTAGTGACGCCGGAGATATGCGTGATCATACATAAAAAAAAATAAAAATAAAATATACGCGTCGAATTGAGAACCTCCTCCTTTTTTTTTTTTTCGTCGGTTAAAAAGTAAAAACCAAATTCTTAATGGTATGTTTCGGACAATAATTATTTCCGTACCTACCTACTTTACACAACATCGAAGTACCTAGCCACTTAAATTATTTGCCCACGTATTTATACTTAACACAAATTGTGTTGTAAAATCACACAAATAAATACAGGACGAACTTAATTATGTTAATAAAACCATGAACTTAATAGCGAACTCAAATATTGACTCTGTTTATTTAAACGCTGACATCTGGTCGTACATTTGTAGCTGAGTACCAGCCGCGGAAATTTCTGATTACATTTTCCTGGTTATTAATTTTTTACTTTACATACTAGACTCTGAGTTTTTATTTAACTGCAAAATAGTCTAAAAATATATTGTTTTCTTATATTTACGCGAATACTATACATTGAAATTAAACTATTTTACGGATTTTATATTTTACTATTTTAAATAGTAAATAAACGCGATAAAATCCGTAAAATAGTTTAATTTCAATATATACAATAATAATTCCATTATTAAAGAGGTTTATAAAGACCAAAGTGTCTCTTCTCCCCGGGACTCGCCGAGGGCCAAGCGCCGGTGTCTGAGTATCTGGCTTACAGGATGAACAGTACTAAAAATGTGTGGCAAGCTTAGTCCAAAGCTTTTATACGTAACAAGAAATAATTTTCATTGAATTGAAAATATGTGGAAATTAAATTATTATTTCTACCTTTTGGTTGAATTGCAACTTACCATACTGGTAACTTTGAATAATAATAACAATAGTACCTCTACCACCCATTCGGAATGCATTTCTTATGGAGAAGAATGGGCAAGAAACTCTATGGTTGCTTTGTTGCTTGTAATTAGGTTGATGAGTTAAGCCGCGCGCGAGACGTGACTTCACGTCCCATAACAATAGGACATCAATTCTTTAAGTTATGCTCATTTCGTCAGGTTCATATTATTATTACGTATAATTAACCGTCTTTATTATCTATTTCCAGTAATAGAACTTACAGAAACCCCCGATATCATATCAATGCTATCCAAAGAAATCCTCAACGGAAAATTATTCAAAACGGCGAAGTTGGATAAAACAGAAAGCGAGCCAGTCACTCAGATGCAACTGAAGATCTCCTATCAGACCGACGACGCAGAAGAGACGGAGATAATGCTGACAAATGAGAAATGCACGTACAAAGTGCCGCAGTGCAACGAGACGAGCGTCTCCTTAAGTTCGTTGAGTAGTCAGATCACAAATGGGAACTCATCTATGGCATGGATGAAAATGCAAAAGTCGGACACGGTGAAGTATCCGACGTCGTTTTGCGAACAGTTCCTGGTGCTGTTGAGTAGGATGATGAAGCAAATATTTAGAAATCGGCAAGGTGAGTTTAGTTGTTTTAAAATCTAAACTTAATGATCCCTGTTATAAGATTGGCATTGCCTAACGTGTCGCAGATTTATATCGTTCTTATGAAGTTAGATATTTGATATCTCGTAAAGACGAGTTTTCTGGTCATTTTGATTCGGATTCGACGAATCACATTACTAGTAGTTATTAAAGCGTATCAAGACCTGGACACACTGGCGTGTCAAGACGCGCCCCAATACCAATCCGAACTGTGTCAATATACATAAATTAAATATTAAGTTTCTGTGCTAAAAGGCACGGTACGACGCGGCAAGCGCGATCGGTTAAATTTAGTAGAAGAATAAGCTTTTTGTATAAGGCAATGCAGATCCTTTTTTGGGTTGGAATATATTTCAACGCGGGTGTCTTGACGCCCCAGTGTGTCTTTGTTGTTTGTTGCGATCGGGGACGCTCAGAACATTACGCTACCTGCATATAATGAAACATTACGTGTCCTTTCTTGTTTGTAAAGCGAAGAGCTGTTTTTCATATCGAGGGGAAAAAGGCTATTTAACTTTTGGGCGATATAGACTTATATACATATTTGGAATCAGCAAATTTTTCTGCGTCGAATGAGTATGATCTCCTGTAAAGTTAAAAAAATGTCGCTTATGTCAAATAGTCTTTCACCCCTCGATACGCATTCAATTGTTTTTATCTCAACATTGGTGATCCCAAACTAAACTTAACACTCAACTCATATTGTCGTCCATCTCATAGTGGTAACGTCAAACCAGCACGTGAATACTTATGTTTAGTGCTACCATAGTTTATCAATGACGATTTAAAAATATAAATTTAAAAATGATAAGTCCATTGAGTTTCTTCTCGTATCTTCTCAGTTGAAGCCGCGTTTCGATCCGGTAGTAGCTATCAGAGAATAAATGCAAATTGATTTTGTAAATGCCCCCGTAGGCTTTGACATTATTTATTTAAAACTCATTTGCCATATCCTTACAGATTATTCCAATGCGATATTGCAAGCTAAAATGATAATTAATCTAACAATTAATAAATATTCTTTACCCCTTAAACAGGGAGAAAAAAAAGGATCAAAATAATAATAACAATACATTTTACACATTATGTTTGTTTACAGTACACCTTTGTGGGGTCTCTGTAAATGTAATGTATTTATGTATTTTTTCCACAGGTCTGAGCATTCAGTTGGTGCACCACATAATGTGTGGGGTATTGATAGGCATCTGTTTCTACAACATGGCCAACGACGGCTCACAGATGTTTAACCACCTCAAGTTGTGCGTCGGCCTCGTTATATTCTTTGCCTACACGCAAATTATGGTACCTGTATTAGTTTGTGAGTATTCCTTCTATTTTTATTGTGCGTCCATGACGTCCCACTGCTGGGCAAAGACCTGCCTCCCCTTCCTCCATTCTTCTCGATTTTAGGCTAAGATTGGCCACTCTTTGCGATGGGAGTAATTATTATGTCCTATTAAGTTGCTACTCCTTAGGTACCTGTAGTTTATGAGAAAAGAATCGTTCAGAATTATCCAGAATAGTTTTTTCTTTAAGTCTCATCATCATTATCATGACGCATGTATTACCTGAAGGAGTAGGCAGGGGTGCACTGTACTCTAACTTCGCCGATGTATTTTGGTCCCAATGTAATAGGGGGCGAGCCTATTGCCATTATACCGGACGCGTTTACCTTCAATACAAGGGAGGTTTAGGCTAGTCCACCACGCTAGCCCAGTACGAGTTAGTGAACTTCACACACCTTTCTTTAGACGTGCAGGTTTCCTCACGATGTTTGCTTGCACCGTAAAGCGAGTAGTAATTGCGCATGAAATTTTAGAATACCAGAAGTGCGAGCCCAGGGTTTGAACCTGTACCCGTTGCGTTTAAGCCGGGCGTTCTACCACTGCTATAATTCTGTTTAATTTAATAGTGTTTTAGTGTTGCATAAATTGCACTTTTTCCCTTCAAGGGACGAATAGATTACCAATCTTTCCGTGGTCTTATAAGGCGTAAAAATGTCGAACCTAAGGCGCGGCCGGAGAACGACATTTTATATGGTAGTTAGACATATATCTAAGAGATTTATTATTCTCTAGCCTTAAATAGTGTTCCTACTTGCAGTAAACTGCCAAAAATGTATCGAAAATGACAAGAATGTGAGGTCAGCGCAATATGGCCACTGATGTGTTGCACAGCTCTATCTGACGTATAAGCCTAGTAAAATATTTTGTCAATACCAAAGCTAACTGTATAAACGCATAGAAGCATCAAAGACTTTAACACCTTGATAATAGAGTTCAAACTTTCCAGATCCCCAAGAAGTGAAACTGGTTAAGAAGGAACACTTCAATTGCTGGTATAGCCTCACGCCTTACTACGCGGCACTGACCGTCAGCAAATTGCCAGTACAAGTGGTACTCAACATATTGTTCTGTACTATCGTGTTCTTCATGGCGGGAGTGCCGTTCTCGGTTCCACGTTTCATTTGTTTCTGCCTCGTCGGGAATATTGTGTCGCTCGCCGCTGAAGGCATGGGACTGGCGATAGGATCTATTTTTAACGTCAGGGTAAGTGTTTCGCTGTACTGAAATTTTGTAAAGTTAAATATTACACACGGTGCTGCTCGCCAGCTTGAACTTGGCTTCACCCACTGCTGCGTGTCTTGATCACATAAAAATATTCATTTATGATGGCCAAACGGACACCTAGCGCCATCTTGCGCGTTATCCCGAAAACACAAAAGTTTTAAATGTTGTTTTAGAACAAATATTTCTCCTTTTACGGTTAGTCAAAGCTGCGGTATATAATTCGTTATCTTGTTGAAAAAGAATAAAATATTATAGTTACTACTATAAGTAGCTAAACACATCGCCATCTAGTATCATTTCCGCAAACCTTGAGTCAGTGTTGACCGCCGCTACTTTTATCATACATATCAAAGTGCAAGTGAAAATAAGGATCATAGAGTAACTAGAGAATGACTCCGCCCTGCGTATGGCTCTGCGGCATTTTTTTTCACGTTTATCTGACATCCGCCATTGCAGTTACCTGTAGTATATGGAAACTGTTATGACAGATGTCAGATGAACGTTAAAAAAATTGCCGCAGGGCGGAGTCGACAGGGCGTCTCCGTTATACATCTCGATGATAAGGATTCATCCACCATCTTTATCATCTTCATCACCGATTTTTGTTTATAATCATTCAAGTTAATAACCTAAATAAATTAAATTATTGGTGATACCAAGTTCGCGATATGTGTATTTATTTAATTATTTGCTGTAAAACATTATTTTGTACTACTTATTATGTAAAAAATCCTTTACAGAATGGTTGTGCAATCGGCCCGGCAGCCATCGCTCCTTTCCTAGGCCTCGCTATCTACGGCTTCGACTTCGCCCACGAGATCCCACTTCTGATGAACATACTCATGAAGACCTCTTTCATACGATGCGGCATTGTCGCGATGGTCTTAACTATATTTGGATTTAGCCGACAGCCCTTAGAATGTAAAGATATGTACTGTCACTTCGCCAAGCCAGACGTATTATTCAAATACTTAGATATCGAGCATACTACAGTTTGGTTCGAAATTGCAATAATGGTAGGTATTATGTTAGTGTTTAGGTCCATAAGTTATATGGGTTTAAGGTGGAGGTTCGCGACGTGAGGTGCTTTTAATGTTATTTGTGATATAAACATATCGTAATTAAGTGAGTCTTGTTAGTACAACATTTTTATGGTTAAATGTGATATTTAAAATTAAATTATAGGTAGTTCATACTTGTTAAAAGGTGCAAGTTGTCCGGTAGATATTTTCGTCTTGAGTACAATATAAATCAGAAATAAGTAGTGTGATTAAGATGATAAGAGTAAAATATTTGATCGAAATTCATTTAGTTTCTTTTCCACAATCAGACCCAAAGATAATTTGAACTTCTAGAAATTGTAAGAGAAATGTTGACTTCCAAAAAACACATCACTTTACTCATTGTGGAACTTATAATTAAAAAAAATATTGTTATGTAATATGTTATTAATTCATAGATTAATTAGTAATAAGTAAATGCGTAAGATTTATATTTTGTGTCTTTGGGTGTTGTGTTATGCGATTTACAATCCTAATAACTTCTAAACTAAGGTTAACTTTTTAATGACTGTCTATGCCACGGTATTACTTTTAACTATCTGTTTGATTAAACCGTACTCTCACTTGGATCTATTTTTGAATCAGTGATGTAAAGCAAGATCTTTTTATACTATGTTTCACTTTTACAAGCCATACGAGTCTAATGCAAATTAATAAATAGATACGATGCGACTATCATATAGAATAGGAAAGTTGATGATCTGGTATAATGTAGTGGAAGTTCGTATACTAATTGTAAAATTTAAAAATGGTATTAGAGCGGTTTTACATTCTTTTGAATTCTCAAGACATTAACGCCATCTATGTTTGATCCCCAAAACAATACGGTCATTCTATGAAAACAATGTAAATAATAAATTAGATTTTAATCCGCAGCGGGGCGCTATTAACACGGCCCATTTTATAAAATGTACTAAATACTAAATTACATATCCAACCAAAGATATTGAGGTATACATCTTTATGCAAAATCAACGACTGATATTTCCACGATATTTAAATTATTAAGTTTAATGTAAGACACGTTGGTAGGTTCCGTGCTCCTTGCCCACTTGTAGCTCAATAGTATTTTGTAATTAAAACTGTAGAACGGAGGGAATAGGTACTATTTGTAATTATATTATAATGTATGCGTAGGTATCTACCTCGTTGGTATATTGTTTTGTACTAATAAATAACTGGGCCCCAAGTCCACTAACACTATTGTTGCCGAGTTGCTATGACTTAATTTTTCAAGGCATGAAAACAACATGTTTAATCTAACTAACTACAGCCCTTTTAACGTCCCACTGCTGGGCACCGGCCTCCCCTCAATGCGAGGGGGATTCAAGCCATAGTCCCCCACGCTGGCCCGGTGCGGGTTGGCAGACTTCACACATCCATCGAGAACTAGTCAAGTTCCCTCAAACGTGCAGGTTTCCTCACGATGTTTTCGTAAATGCAAGTGGTAATCTCGGATGAAAATGAGATTCGCACATAAACCCAGAGGTGCGACCCGGGGTTTGAACTTGCACACTTTGATTGGAAGGCGTGCGTAATGCGTTCGACCACTCGGCTAACACTGCTTATCTATGGTAGCTAAAATATAACCAGTGTAGACATTAGACATTGTCACCTTGAAGCCATTAGACTAGTTATATTATGCCTTGAAAAATTAAGTCTTATTAACTCCACAATGTTAGGGGACTTGGGGCCCTGGACATATACTTACCTATGTAATTGAATAGATGTAAGCAACATATCGAGGGGTGAAATGCAAATTGACCTAAGCGACACTTTTGAACGATATTGAATTATATAAATATTTGGAATCATCTAATTTTTCTGCGCCGAATAGTATGCTCTCCTTTAAAGTTAAAAAAATGTCGCTAAAGTAGGTAAAATAGCCTTTCACCCCTCGATATAATATTGTTATGTAAGGGACTAATAAACCGTGTGATATTTCATTATTGCCTATTCAAAAACCCAGTAAGAAAATATTCTGTAATTTATATTATTATGTTAAGAATATAAAAAAAGTTTCAATCCATGACTGAGACATTATATGACACTTTTGTCTTTATTGATAAATACCATTGAAACTAAACGATTTGTAAATCGTTTAAAATTTCTATAAATTTAAACACCATTTAAGTAGAGCGCGCAACATTTTTATAGGGGACAGAATCTCCCGAGAATGTAATATAAAAGTTCTTATACATCTAGATTGTAAGTAGATAAATCCATAGACGCGGAATATTTTTTAAGCAGGAGTAACCCCACGGGCGTGGGTGTTCACTGCGTTCGTTTTCGGTGAAGTAAGTGTTACCAGTACTTGATTTTGTCTCTTTCTCTGGTGTAAAATTCGACAGAGAGCATACGAGTGAATTCGTGACAAAGGTCTTGTCTTGACTTGCGTGCTGACCCCACAGTTATTTACAAATTATATATTAATAAAAAGCAAAGGTAATTATTTTTCTAAAAAAAATATTAGTAGCCAAGATACTCCTAATAACTTCAGCTATTTGGATCAGAACAAATAGAGACAGGTAGACAAAACATGTTAAAATAGTTTTGAACCGACTTCAAACAAGGTTCTCAATTCGACGCGTATGTGTTTTTTTTTTGTGATATATAACGTAATACTTTCATATGCATTTAGTAAAAATCTGTTATTTTGATATTGTAAACAGACACTTTGTCATTTTATTTTTATAGATATGATTTGATTGGCAGGATTATACGGTAGTAAAGAAGAAACAGTGTAGGTAGGTACCTACCCTAAGTACTTATTTTGAATGTATTTTTTCATACGAAAAGGAAATAAAAGTAGAAATAACCCATTAATAATAGTTTTACTTATGTAACATGTAATACATATTTATTTCCCTGAAATACAACTATAAAGAGGCCACTGGCTACTTTGAGTATCTCTGCAGGCTTACCATGACCGCGTAGACATAAGTTTTGTCTCTTTCAACTGTCAGATTTGTCGAGAAAATGACGTCACACCGAGCCATGACCATTACAAAAATATCGAAGTGACGTAATTCTCTCGACATCTCTGACAGTTGAAAAAGATAAAACTTATGTCTACAGTGTCATGCTAAGCCTACTGGTGTCGTTATTACAATAATTCCATAGACAAAAATCCTACAATTTTTTTTATAGCCTTTCTATGTCCCACTCCTGGGCAAAAGCCTCCCCTTTACTTCTTCACACATCTCGGTCCAGGGCCCCGATTTTCGTGCGATCGAGATTCATCTTTATTCGAGATATCTCGAAACGAAACGTCAAATCGTATGTGTTTTTTTCATTTGTTTCGAGATATCTCGAACAGAGATGAATCTCGATCGCACGGAAATCGGGGCCCTGGGCTGTTATTTGACTTGCCATAGATGTGTGAAGGTTTTTAAAGTTAAAGGGGGTTTAAACCATTTGTCCAGCACACTGGTCCAATGCGGGTTGGTGAACGTCTCGTCAGAGCCTAGTTTTTTATTCGGCAGGGTGTACCACGGGCAGGTGAGGTTCGGCATATCCATAGATTGAAATTGGACCCCTTACTACCTACAATTAAATAGCAAAGAAATACGTTATCTTTTCCCGGCGCCTTTGTCTCGCCTCTTCTTGACGTGTTTCTTGGTTTTTGTTTTTCTTCTCTCGGCTTTTTCCTCTTTCACTGCCTTCTTCCTCGCTTTCTTGCTCTCCGGTGACTCTTCCCGAGGACGCGCACTGTTTTTGAATTTCGTACCTGCAATTGGATTTAAGAAATTTCTTAGGTAGGAGACAGTGGTAGCCGAGTGGTCGAACGCCTGCCTTGCAAGCAAAGTGTGCAGGTTCAAACCTACGGTCGCACCTCTGGGATTTATGTGCGAATCTCAAGAAACGGTGAAGGAAAACATCGTGAGGAAACCTGCACGTCTGAGGGAACTTGACTAGTTCTCGATAGATGTGTGAAGTCTGCCAACCCGCACTGGGCCAGCGTGGTGGACTATGGCCTGAATCCCCCTCGCATTGACGGGAGGCCTGTGTCCAGCAGTGGGATGTTAAAAGGGCTGTAGTAGTAGACAGTAGATTTGTGACTCGTGTAAGAGAAATACAAAGTGAAAAATCTTTACTCTCAACATTGATATTATAAAGATCAATAAATATTCAATATACAGGATGTATCAGAAGTCCGAAATACTTGACCATTTGCACGAGTATCGGGTATAACCGTATACAAACGAATGGTATAAAAATTTGAATGAAATTCGAACATGATGTTTTGTTTTTTTGTTGCCGCCTATTTTGAAATAGCCTTAGTAATGGTCTGGAACATTAAAAAGATTTTTTAAATTTATTTATCAATATCTGGCCCAATTACATTGGGATCAAAATACATCAGCAAAGTGTGGGTGCACTGCAGTGCACCTCTGCCTACCCCTACGGGGAACACAGGCGTGATGGTTTATTAATATTTATTACATAACATACCTTTATCATCTTCATCCTCTTCTGAAGTTTCATCTGATCCAGTTTCAGAAATATCATCCTCTTGAAGTATCTCTGGTTTATCAACCGTCCCAGTGAGGTCTTCATTGAAACCAGCTATTTTCTTGTACGTTAAATCGTCTGTTTCACCTTTCTTAGCTTTACTAATGTCGCGTTCATAATTTATTACCTGTAATTGTTCAAAAGATATCAATGGAAACACAAAAAGTCTTGAAAATTATCCAGTTTCCATTCAATAGTAGAACAGTTTGTATACAAATATAAATACATCATCACCCCTGAATTCCCTGAAGGGGTAGGCAGAGGTGCACTGTAGTGCGCCCACACGTCGCCGGTGTATTTTGGTCCCAATGCAATAGGGGGTGAGCCTATTGCCATTATACAGGGCACATACCCCCTCAATATAAGGGAGATTTAGGCCATAGTCCACCACGCTGGCCCAGTGTGGGTTGGTGAACTTCACACGCCTTTCTATAGACATACCGGTTTCCTCATGATGTTTTCCTTCATTAATTGGTATTAGTGTTCATTCTGTTGAGTTCAAACTAAGCTGCATTCTGCATTGACTTCAATGTTAGAGCAATAAAGCTATATTTTTTATTCTTTCAGATATATAGTTCAGATGGAAATTGCATACTAGAAAATCAACAACACTACTGAATGATTGCAATAAAATTCATCTTTTTGTCAGCCATTTTAATCAATGAAGACCGCAGTGAATGTGGGCAAATATGTATTAGGTATATCAATTAATATCTAGATAAGTATTACTTACATAGATAACTAGGTACTTGTCAATAACTTAGTCACCTCAAAAGATAAAAAAAACAATGCAAGCAGCAACAAATTTCTATGTAATTTCACATTCACCTACATAATATGGAAAATTTCACCATTAATCCACTTCAGAGGGCAAACAAATGTCTAGTACACACACTTTATCTATAAAATAGCAAAATAAAAATTGCATCATAATGCCAGAATGTAAATTTGTACTAAAGGAATTATGATACAATATTAATTATTGCTTATGAAGGTTCCTAATTAGGGTAAAAATGATAAGAATACCTCTGTAAGTCTCTTGGGAATGTAAATATTCTTAAAAGTCTCCTCTTCAACTTGCTCCTGAGCTGTCATTTCATTGAAATTCCTTGCAGCTGCCTTCTCAGACAACTTCTCGAGGCATTCCTCCAAATTATTCTCGTTTATCGATGCATCCGTTATAAAATCAAACAGTTCCTTAACGGTCAAAGTGGCTACACCCTTTTTCCTGAAGAAATCTGATATGTTGGTGCAATCTTTGCGTAAGAACTCAAATGCGTGTGGATGGTCATGTTCTACTGACTGTGATACGTCTATGATAATTACATTGCCCTTATGATACAGGATGTTGAACTCAGATAAATCTGCATGTACGAGCTTGCATATGTTAAACATCTTCCACATCATCATGATGCAGTCTCTATACAACGATCGGGCTGTTGATTGTGAGATTTCAACATCCTTAAGCTTAGGTGATGGCCAACCGTCTTCACCCATAAACGACATGACTAGAACATGACTTCGCAGAATTATTGGCTCCGGAACGTTTAGCTGCGCATTGTACATACGCACAAGATTTCTCATCTCCTTTTCTGCCCACGTACGCACCATTTTACGAGGATTAGATCTGCAATAACCATTTCTGAACCTGTACTCTCCAGAAACATACTTATCTCTATCTTTGAAAACCAATATTGATGTTTTGAATATCTTTACAGCATAATCTCGACCATCTTTAGAAGTAGCATGATACACATTAGCCTCTTTACCAGTAGATATGCAGCCATTGATTTCATTGATAATACCACGATTTAATAGCTTAAATAAGATCATTTTGGTTCTTGGATCCATCACCTGTTCCGCCGTAGCTCTGTCGTGTTTATCCTTGATTCTGATCCTATCGTTGTCTGCCTTCCTGTCGTTAATATCCATGAATTTCTCCGTTTTTCTAGAAATTGACGGTTCATATTGGTCCACATTGATTCTGTTCACATATTTCTTAAATAGCTTTTCGCTGGGTTGGTACGTACTGATTTTACTGGACGGGGCTTGAGAGTTGATGTTCTCTCTCTTTTTATTTTGACTTGGATCATCTGAGTCGTGGAAATAATCGTCCGAATCGAAATCATCGTCATCATCACTGCTTATGTTTTTTATCTGATTTACGTCTGAAAACTGAAAAGCAATAGGTTTAAGGTATTTTGTTGTAGTATTAACCATCTAAAATTCACTATTATTGACTAGAAATACTACACAGTATAATTATTTTATAAAAATTCTACTCACTCGCACCGACTTAACCTTAACAGTTATGTCTTCTTCGTAATCACTGAATTGGCCGTCCGACATTTTTTCTGCTATCCTATGTTTTACTTTATACACTTAGAGAGCTTAAAATTAACGATTAGGAAGGAAATAATAAACAAAATTCACTTAAAGTGCGCCCATGCGGTCCACACCACAGATCCACACTGTTGACTAGACATGCGTTCGATATATCAAAACGTAACTCATATCGGATATGTGTTAGTTATCATAACATATCGATATGCCATCCCACATAACCGATATGACAAAAACGTTATTGTATCGATTTATTCAAAAAACCTATCCATCCATTCGGTTATAGTTATATCAAAACTTAAAACTGCAACGCATCGATGCGAACTTCACAAACGGTCATAACGGTAACTTATTCGCTACCACTCTTTCTAACAACATATTCTTTCACTGGTGTAAAAGGGATGAAGCGAATGAGAGATAACTAGTTATGAGCGTGTTCGCGTAGCTACCGGCGTGGACCTTATCTAACTAGCAATAAAGTTTAGTTTCCATTGTCTAGTTATGATAACGTTTTTCGAGTCCATCGTTTGGCGGCTAGCGGCTACGGCTACTGGATATTAGTGAGACACCTACTCTACAAAATAGAACTACATGAGGAAGTAATAAGGTTGAATTTGAGTTATTACAATACAGATACATACCTATTATAAAAGGGCTGTAATATTTTTTTTTGTTGTTTTGTGCGTTCGACTTTATTTTGATTAGTGTTTTTATGATAGTTGCAACGTTGCAATTACGTAAAAGGAATTCCTTTCGTATTTCTATTTTTTAATGTGTGTATTTAGTTATTAGAGTATAATATTTAGTTTGTGAATAAAAATATATTAAGGATAAATTTGAATTTTTCATAGAAAATGTCGCGCAAAGCTAGTGAGATATATGAACTCATTTTGATAAAAAGGACAATGCCGTCGGTCTGGCTGTGTGTAAATATTGCAATCAAAAGTTTTCGTACAAATTTAAATTCCACCGGGAATTTCAAATTCTCATTTAAAAAGAGCGCTTAAGTCTAATAAATGCGTCTAATAAAAAGTAATGTATATGTATTGATAGATTAATAAATAAATAACTTTAAATAAGAACATAGCTGTACAGTGTACGTTTGCGTTCGTTGTTAGTTTTCGCATCTAACTATCATGTTTACGTTTGCAAACCGTTCTGCTGATATCGATATATGAAAACGGTTTTCTATATCGATATGGAAACTGTATATCGGTTAGATAACCGTTTGCGGAAAAAACTGAAAACGCCCATGTCTACTGTTGACGAAATTGTGACGTTTGTCAAAATTGACAATTGTGCTAACTTGACAGTTCATAATGAGAACATTTCATTTCACGCGGGAGAAATTAATATTTTCTTGAAACATATTGTCCACAGTCCACCACAATAAAATATAATTCCTGCCCCAGTAGAACGAGCGGAGCGAGAAGACCAATCGTCTGATGGATCAGAGGCACATACGTATATTGGGGTGTTGAAGTACCGCGAAGACGCGTTTACCTTGAAATCTAAGGGTGTCATAATTTACAGATATCTAATTTAGCTAGACATTTACGTTTATATAACTAACGGATATGAAAAGCAAAAGATTAGGTAGATATTTACTCCTAGCAATTTTCAAGGAGACCAGGATATCCAGGAATAACCGTTGGGAATGCACTTAGATGAAATAAATGGTAATATGCAGTAGCTAGGGCGATTTGATTGTTTAATAATCCAATTCAATGTCAATTGAAAGAATTGCGACTGTTTGTACTGTAAACACTTATATCAGGATGTCATTGATTAGATATCTACATAGGTAGGTAGGTAATTGCTTAAATAGGTACCTACCTAGGTTAATATGTAGTTAATTTGATTATTTAGCTGATTGCAATAAAATCGTCCATTGAATTCTTTAATAGGTATTTTTTTTTTAAATATTATTTTTAAACAGTAGGTACCTACTCATTATGTAACTACCTAGCATAGATTTAATGAATTACAATACCTTCTTAGTAATTAGATTAAGGCAGGTAGGTAAATCTGTAGAAATCATTGCGTTTAGCGGCGCATCGTCAGTCCTGGAATCAGGAAACGGCTGTGTCAGTCAAGATATTTCTATAGGTATTACTTGGTTAGGTATTCTGACGTCATTACGTTAGAAACAAGTTCCTTCTGAGTCAGCATAATAACCGTTTAACCCAACACGGGAAGTACCTGCCTCAATTGCACTTTTTCCTTCTATTTAGTTTATTGGAAAATCCTTAGTTGCAACTGTCATGGAGTTTTTTATCTGTTCACTTCTAAAAAGTTCGTCTAATATTACAAACAAAGTATTTATTTGTTACGTACACGGAATGTGGTTCTCGTTCTAGAATCGGTATGTATCAGCGTTATTTATTCGTGTTTAGTATCTATGTTTATCTCTCGCAGTATTCCTAAAGATCCTACAGTTATATTGGACACAATACCACAGATCACTACTATACTACACAATACTTTGCTTCCTCCGGTGAAGCTGTAAAGGCCAACTCACGGCCAACAGCGTAGTCCATTAAAAAAAAAACAATACTTTGCTATGTATGATGACGTTTATGAATGATCACTATTTGAAATGCATTCCCTCTTTTTTTTTTGTTTAAAAATAAATAATAGTCTCAAATAAACGAAGTCGCAAGAGGTTCGTTATGCAGAGCATTGTATGTCTTACTAGTACCTACTTACTTACTAGTAAATGATCTTACTAGTAAATGAAGTAAAATTATTTATGTAAGGCAAGACAAAGCATGCTGTGATCGAGGAATAACGAATATTTGTTCAAACATTAATATTAGCAAATAAATATATAATGGGATTATATGTTTTGCTAACGATACAGCATCATTCTTCAAACAAACTAAACGCCAAATTATATACCTATTTTACGAAATATCGAGCGTAACCTCACAACTCACGATAAAGTCAAAGAAGGTATTGCCTTCACCTCAAAATACTACATTTAAACTATACTTAAAACAATAGATTACCTATATATTCCAGTTTTTGCGACTTTGCAGTTGATTAGCCATGTAACAAAGGCCAGTGGCGACCTCCATGACTCGTTAATTAGCGTTAATAAACAAAAAGTACTTGTCAAGGCAAATAAAAAGGGAAATGTCAGTGAAAATTAAGGAATCGTATTTGTTCGGAAGTTTATTGATATTACACGGCCTACTATCCGGTTTGAGCGCTTCCTGTATTTAAAATGAGTTGACAGTGTGATAAGGTTGTTGGGATCACTATGTAATGTTTATTTTTATTTCTGATTAAAGAGATCGTATAGCTGCACCTTACTTCCTATCACTCAGAGCAAGTATTAATTACTTAGCTATAGTATTGCATTACATCAACATTATAAACTAAACGAATGTAATAAGTTTTTTTATTTTTAATTTTGCTTCTTTTACTTGTAATTATATTTTGTAGGCTTCCTTATGTGGTAAGCAATAAAACTCGGAGCACTGACCTACTCAAAGTTACGCATACTTATTGCTAATTAATTCATGATAATTGCCAACATTATCCAAATTTGATTACTAGATCGGTCTAGCCTCTGCGAATATTATTAATAAAATAAAATGCGTTCTATAATGTTTGAAATAGCAAACGCATTATCTAAATGACTTTAAATTATGAAGTTCGCAATATCTACGTCTTCATGGAAAATAAAATGTTTGTTTGTATTTTACTAGAGCGCGGCTAAAACAACCTTACGAAGAGAATTGACGTCGAACAGTAGTATTTAAGAAGGCTACGCAATGACTGACGAGCCAAACCCTCGGTTCAGAGGCTCGCGGCCGGCCGCAGCCGCCTTTTACAAATATACAACAAATGTTTAATTGAAAACTTTATTTTCTTTAAATAAATACTTCAAGTGTTGTGTGAAAGAAGATAAAGTACACGCAATGCCTGCTGATTCAGATCTTATTGTCCCCAGCGGGGAAGATAGGGATGTGGATAAGAATCTTTTCAAAAGTCTCCCAGAGAGATCGAAGCATGAAGATTTTATAAGGCGGGCAGTGGACCTGTTGGTGGAAAGAGTGGTCTTCGGCAGGTCTCTGAGGACGTCGAAAGTGGTTGAGTGGGCCGCCCCTGAGGATATCAAGAAGGCGATCGACTTAAAGCCCAGAGACGCACCGGTGACGCACGACAAACTATTGGAACTTATGGCTGATGTGAGTATATTAATAACCCTCCTCCGTACTCGGGTAAAAACAGTTTACTATGACTGGATTGTCAATATTATTTTATTGCAAAATATCCATGACGTAGTTTCTGCCAAACGGATACGGCAATCTAATAACTTACTGCTTTTCGATTATAATAATAATTTACTTATTTAATGTTTTTTTTAGGTTGCCCGCTATTCTGTGAACACAGCTCATCCGTATTTCGTCAACCAATTATTCTCAACGGTCGATCCTTATGGATTGGTGGGTCAATGGTTGACTGATGCCCTTAACCCCAGCGTGTATACCTTCGAAGTGGCTCCAGTTTTTACACTTATGGAGGAAGAAGTGCTTCGGGAGATGAGGGCTATTGTTGGTTTTCCGGAGGGCGATGGAGACGGTATCTTCTGCCCCGGCGGGTCGATAGCCAACGGGTATGCTATAAGCTGCGCCCGATACTACTTCTATCCAGAAATCAAGGTCAGTTGAAACACATTTATCTGTAAATATACTACATTGATGGAGAAAGGAAGTGAATTCGCGTTAATTACGTTCACGGTCAACAAAACTTTAACAAATGAGTATGTAGGTACTTACTGCATTTTTTAGTACCTACACAAATGTCTTAGTTTAAATACAAAACAAAAGAAGAGGTAATCTAGGAACTTGTTAGTTATGTCTTTTTGCTATAACTCACCGCATACTTAGATACAGAATGCCGTATCGAGCAATAAAATTGCAAATAGGTAATCTAACAAATGCTTAGTACTTAGTTAAGACTCTAAACTAATTACCTAACTATCTAGTATCTGTGTTAGATTATAGATTGCTAGTTTTGCAGGAAGCCCATTCGGTGGTCACCTTAACCCCGATACAAAACGATCATTATTTATCGCGTGCGGTTTACTAAGCCTTGGTTATTATTTTGTGTTTTTATTTTATAAAGATACTAACTTCGATCTATGGTTAGGCCATAACAATACGTTGAGCAGTTCAATCATTGTTAAAGAAGTCACCAATATATATATATAATATTATTTCTAAAAATTTTATGCAAAATTATTGCAAGGTATGTTGAAGTTAATTAAAAACGTACTAACGTTATAAACATTTAGAGATGATTTTTAATTAACGTCAAAGTTACTTTATATTACCACCAGTTTTGATCCGCGGTTTCACTCGCGTGGTATCCTATGACAATCAGAAAAAGAGTTTTCTATCAGTGAAATCATTTTTCGATATTTTCGTATGAATCGATTTGCAAATAAGTTTACTTTTCCATATTTTCTCTATTACATAAATTAATAATTTTGTTTAGAAAAAACAAGATGTTATTGGTTCGTAATATCTTAAAAATGACCTTGACCTAGTAATAAAAAAAAATGAGCAAAAAAAAAAAACAGTAGCTAAAAATTAAAAGGTGCATGAACCGTATCGCTATTATTTAATTAAAACAATAAAATTCCAAAGAAAAAAAAAACAGTAATGTTTTATACTGTTGTAAAATACGTGTAATCGCCTATCATATTTTAATCAAACCATTCACTTATTGTGAAATCGCTAGATTATGTGGTTTCTTTTGTTTATTTTTTAAAGCCTTTTAAATTAAGTAGTTGTATTTTAGGTAGATACATTGGTAAATATGCTCTTTGATTATGTTTTGTTTTAGTTTATTTATGATCTCTTTTGATATGCGGAGTAGTTATATTTGTTTGGCTCTGTTCTCACGGTAAAGTCGGCTGTTCAAAAAGGGATGAGTAGCGAGTTAACTTTTGAAATGCTCACACGGGCTATATTGTCCGGGTGTCCTGCAATCCGACAACTCGTGTGAACATTTATAAACACATGGTTCAGCTACGTTCCCATTAGTCTTAAGAGACTAGAATAGAGACTCGAGACTTAGCTGAAACATCAATAAAGTTTACCTAATCCTAAACGCAATTTGCGAATATTTTCAACCAACCACGCACTTCCTTTTAATATAATATGCTCAATGGATTGCTGGGTAATAGTACGCAATTTCCGTTTTGTAAACACTTGTATTTATAAACGCACAAGGTTTTAATAAAATATTATTCGCGAAGGGCATTTTTATTATGAACACAATGACATTGCACATGTGTACCTATACAGTAGATTTTAATATCTGTGATGTCGTTAACTGCGTCAATAATGAACCTTCCATACAAACTCTACTTATAAATGAAGATGATATTTATATATTTACTTACATCAACTTATATCAAGCAGTGGTAGCCTCGTGGGCAAGAACGCCCGCCTTGAACGTAAGCGGTACAAGTTCAAATCCCGGGCCCGCACCTCTGAGATAATTTTTATGTCTATCTATCTATCTATCAGCTAGGGACGTCCACTGCTGGACATAGGCCTCCCCCATAGATCGCCACAAATTACGTTCTTGGGCTTTATGCGCCCATCGACTCCCGGCGACCCTGGTGAGGTCGTCCGTCCATCTGGTCGGGGGTCGTCCCACATTCCGCTTACCTGTTCGTGGCCGTCACTCTAGGACTTTGATGCCCCAACGGCCATCCGTTCTCCGGGCAATGTGTCCGGCCCATTGCCACTTCAAACGTGCAACCCTTCGAGCTATGTCTGTAACCTTGGTTCTTCTGCGGATGTCCTCATTTCTGATTCTATCGCGCAGTGAAACTCCCAGCATAGCTCGCTCCATTGCACGTTGAGTGACTCTGAGCCGTCTTATGAGTCCTTTTGAATTTTCATGTGCGAATGTGTTTTCCAACAATGATTACCACTTGCTGAACGGTGAAAGAAAACATTGTGAAGAAACCTGCACGTCTATAGAAAGGCGTGTGAAGTTCTCCAACCCGCACTGGGTCAGCGTGGAGGACTATGGCCCAAATCTCCCTCGTATTGAGGGGAAATGTGCCCGGTATAATGGCAATAGGCTCGCCCCCTATTACATATTGGGACCTAAATACCTCGGCGAAGTGTGGGCGCACTGCAGTGCACTTCTAGCTACCCTTCGGGGACACAGGCGTGATTATGTATTCAATATTTGTAATATTTATATGTAGTCTAGTGGTTTGAGCGTAAGCCGCTTACGAAACCAAGTCTTTACGGGTTTGAATCCCATCTGCAGTGGATTTCCGAAATGGCTTTCTAGAGTTCTCCCTGGTCGTATCGGCCCCTTTGTATGGCACCCATAATACAAGCATTGCTTAGTTTTGGACCATACGATGTATATCTCTGGCGATATTTATTTACAGTCAATTCTCATTTTTCTTATAGAGCAAAGGTGTCTACGCAGTTCCAAGACTGGTTCTATTCACATCAGAACTCGCGCACTACTCCACAAAGAAGATGGCTGCCTTCATGGGCATCGGCGAAGACAATTGTATCTTAGTCAAAACTGACCATCTCGGCAAAATCATCCCTAATGACTTGGAAACTAAGGTTATTGAGGCCATCGAGAATGGGGCGACTCCGTTTTTGGTGACAGCAACGGCTGGAACTACCGTTTACGGAGCCTTCGACCCTATAGTCGCAATATCTGGTATATGCAAGAAGTATAACATTTGGCTGCACGTTGATGCTGCGTGGGGCGGCGGCGCTTTGATGTCCAAGAAACATAGGCATTTGTTGAATGGTATCGAAATGTGAGTATGTGGGTTCGTTGAGACTCAAAAGTCCAGGGTTGCGCTACAATTGTTTATTCCTGAAGTTCCTGACATATTTTGTTTTAAACAATACTGGTATAATAAATTTACATTATTAATAGTAGAGTATTAAGATTGAAATGTGGGCCATTTTAAAAAATATGGCCAGAGTAGCAAATGAAGCAATAAACTCAGATAAGGACGATTAGCAAGTTGGCTCATTCAACCACCAGGTTATTGACAGTTGCTACGGTTAATTGAATGTAATGTGCAAATAACTGTAGATTTAAAAGCTGATGTATGATTGACATTTATTGCTCATTCAACGGTTTTCTTACTACGATATGTTTTAATAATATTAGATATAAAATTTAACAATTTAAAGTAAGATCAAAACTGCACTAACAAATTGTAAATGGTAAGGGATACGAAAAACTAAAACACAAAAATCCGAGACAAAACGTTAACGATTCACACATTTCGCAGGGCGGACTCGGTGACGTGGAACCCTCACAAGCTCTTGGCGGCGCCGCAACAGTGCTCCACTTTCTTAATTAGACACAAGAACGTCCTCAAGGAAGGTCACTCGTGCAACGCCAAGTACCTCTTCCAGAAGGACAAGTTCTACGACACTTCGTACGATACTGGCGACAAACACATACAGTGCGGAAGGCGGGCCGACGTTCTCAAATTCTGGTTTATGTGGAAGGCCAAGGGCACTGAAGGCTTTGAAAATCACATCGACGCGCTATTCGACAACGCGACCTATTTCCTCGAGCACATACGTCAACGTGAGGGCTTCAGGCTCGTGTTGGACCAGCCTGAGTGTACCAATATAATGTTCTGGTACGTTCCACAATGTCTCCGCGGCTGTGAGAACGATCCCGATTTCAAGGAGAGGCTCCACATGGTCGCGCCGAGGATAAAGGAGCGAATGATAAAGGAAGGCAGCATGATGGTCACTTATCAGCCCCAGGGCGATCTCGTCAATTTCTTCCGCATCGTTTTCCAAAACTCCGCGCTGGACCACAAAGATATGATCTACTTCGCGAACGAGTTTGACAGACTCGGCAGAGACATTGTGGTATAATTTTTATAACTATTTAAGTACGCACTTGTAATACTGTACAAACCTTGCGTCAGTTGACCTGTGATTATGTATAAAATAATTATTATTAATATTCGTATCAATCAATGTATTATGTAGAGTTAGCGTTATGTGTGAGCGTTTCGGTGTAAATAAATTATGCATGTAAATTATGATTGATGTCCTTTATTTCAAATAACTATATTATTTTATACCAACTCGTCTAACTTTATTTTCTTTACTAGAGTAAAAACGCATGAGTGGTGCCTTCTTTATTTCTGTGATAATTCAGCCCTTATAGTTTTTTTAGTTCCCGCTTTGCAATGGAGGGAAGTGGATACAATTTTCCTTCCAACTTCTCCTACAACTTTTTTCGACTAAATTAGTGCGGGTTCTAAGATAATTTAGCTTCTTACTCGAGGCTCACCGACGGTCAAACCTCGGTGTCTTCAATGGATACCGCTGTCGATCCTGGCTTACAGGAGTAACAGTGGTGGGAATGTGTGGCAGGGCTAGCTTAACATAAAAAAGGCTCCATTCTAATTTATTTCATTCAGCAGTACTATTATTAATGTACCTAGTTGATTATTATCATACTAGTTCTCATAGCTATTGAATATTGATGAAGAGTAAATATTTGATTAACAAGACTGTTAACCAGTTGTGTGTGTACCGACAGAATACTAATTTCTCTAGAAAACTTTTGTTTGTTGTTTGCAATTTCTTAAAAACTAGCTTTGTAATTGACACTTTCACTGTCGAGTTATAATGACTATTAAAGTGAAGGCGACGTATTCTAGAAACTTATGTAGGTAGGCTAATTGAGACCATTAATTTTAGTAAGAGTAGGTATTTCCTCTCGAACCCAAAGCGAATAGTGCCTATATGATTCGTAGTTCTATTAGAATTTATATATTATAACCAATACGCTTTAGTTTAGTTTTCGATGCCACATTACTTTTATAAGTAATATAAAGTAATGTAAATGTATCTGGGATCACTCCACGTCCACAATGGACTATATATATACTATATTAAACAAATAATACCCATAGTTCAAGCTATGGTTGGTTTGGAATCTTGCGATGGGTATGTGTTGTCTGGCGATATTTATTTATTAAAGTACGTAGTATATGTAATATGAAATAGCTAGAGCATTACAGATTGGTCCCCAGCCGAGCAGACCACAGTAAATTAGCCACATGAGCATTATTCGAGATCATTTGTCAACGCGCGATAGATGAACCAATGATTCGAATCAAATTTCACTCCCCGATGACTCGTAACGGGCATGATAAATAAATATAAATCCATGGCAATAATTTTAAGTAACAAATAGGGCATAGGGTTAATCGTGAGGCTATTCAAAACGATAACGCCCCTCGTACAGTGGAGCGTCAATATTATAACTTCTGGTTTTAGGGTTCCGCACCTAAAAAAGAGAAAACGGAACCCTTATCACTTTGTTGTCCGTCCGTCAGTCTGTCAAGATCCTTTTTCTCAGAAATGCGTGAAGGTATCAAGTTGAAATTTAAAGCAGAGACTTATGTTTGCAGTCCCTTGGTGCATTAAAAAATCAAACTGCTAGGTTAACGCAATCAAATGATACGGCGGTTTATGTTGCATTTTCAGTACATTTGCACGGGTATCAAACACCTATAGGGTACTTTCCATCGACTTAGAATCATGAAATTTGGTAAGAAGCAAGATCTTACAGCACAAATAAAGAAAAAAAAACGAAAACGTATTTTTGCGATTACAAACTTATTTCGTAGTTACTTTGTATGGGGACACCAGTATACCAACGGCAAAGTTATGTTTGTCTTAGAGACATAGGATATAGATATCCAGTCTATCTTTTCGTTAGAGTAATGCTTTCACAGTTTAGGTACGGAAGCCTCTGTGCGTGAGTCCAGCTCGCACTTGGCCGGTTTTTTTCAAAATGAATGAAATGATGAAAGTAAATGGATGAGATGAGGAATGGCTCCATCAACGATTAGCGGGTATTTCAGCCAGTGTCAAGTAATAAATAGCATGAGCAAATTTAATAAATACACATTATAAACAAAAATAGGTGATGAACGTGACAAAGATGGCGGATGAATCAAAATGAACTGTATTGACTCCATGGAGATATTACAACGAAGATGGCATATAGTGCCCGCGCTGCGGTAATTTTTTCTGGTGTATCTGACTCCGCCATTATTGTTTTCCCATATAATTGCCGTATACTACAGGTACATGAGATAACAAAAATGGCGGAATAATTACCGCAGAGCCATACGAAGAGTAGAGTCGTTATGTGTACTCTAGTTACCCTATGAATGACTCAGAGATGAAGTTCATCCTTCAACGAAATGATATTGATAGAGCGAGCCAATTTTGACCCGTGGGTGCGTAGTTTTTAGGTTGAAATTTAATTAACAAACACTAGGCCGCATTGGTATTTTATTTTGTATTTATTTAACTTTACTAATACTTTCAAATAAATACTAGTCCGTACTTCACTTGCATATTCATACTTAAATACTTTCAGATCATGTGACTTATTACATCTTCGTTTGGTACTTCTTCTAAAGCCAACTCTTCACAGTTAAGCTGAAAAAAAGGAAGTACATAATAAGTAAGTACCTATGAAACTGAGGAAGGAAATGTAAGGTCGTTCGCCGTATCAGATATTAATAAGGCTTAATTTAATTATAGCGGCAGATTAAATTGAGCTTGTGAGGATACGCTTTTGTACCTTCTATAGTTATCAAAATAAAATCATCACGCCTGTATTCCCCGAGGGGGTAGGCAGAGGTGAACTACCTACAGTGCGCCAATACTTCGACGATATATTTTGGTTCCAAAGTAATAATGATACCACTTGCTGAACGATGAAGTTAACATCGTGAGGAAACCTGCACGTTTATAGAACGGCGTGTGAAGTCCACCAACCCACACTGGGCCAGTGTGGAGACTACGGTACAAATCACTCTAGCATTGAGTGGGTATGTGTCCGGTACAATGGCAATAGGCTCGCCCCATATTGTATTGGGACCAAAATATATTAGCGAAGTGTAGGTGCAGTACAGTGCACCTCTGCCTACCACTTTGGGTGGTGCTACTTACCAATACTTCGTCATTCGGTACTCTTGACAGCAAATCAAGTATTTCATTATTCGCTACTCTATTGGGTCGAAGTATTTTCCTTGTAAACTTATGGATGCCTGCAATAATGTACAAATATATCTAATTAATAAAATAAATATTGCCAGACCACACCTACTCATCGTATGATCCCAAATCAATCACAATCTACACGCCTGAGACACTATATCACTATATCCCCATATATACATGGTGTATCAGAAGTCCGTAATAATAATTTGTGGACATATACGGTAGCTCATATACTTAGTGAAGACTGATTATACCTAACTAACATAGTTTCAAAGTTATAGACCTTTGAGTATTTGTCACAGGTATCGTGTTCTGGCCTTTGGATACATCCATGACCTTATTCAGCAGTGTAATATAAACTTATGGGGGCGGTTACGAATATTCACAAACCAGAATAGACAAACTTTTCATAGGACTCGAGATAGTACGAGTTATAGAAATTGACGACGAAAAAAAAGTTAGAATAGACATGGTCGAATTTCGACCAAAATTTTTATACCATTCAATTGCATACCCGCTACTGATCCAAACGTCAAAGTATAATTTCGGACTTCTGAAACACCTTCACCCCAGTCCATTTTACGGTACCCATTGTACAAGAACTATGGGTACCGTAAAATGGACTGGGGGCGATCCCAGTTATATCCAGACCGTATTACGTAGAGATACTATTAATATTAAAGCAGTGGTAGCCTCGCGGGCAAGAACGCCCGCCTTGAACTTAAGGGGTGCAAGTTCAAATCCCAGGCCCGCACCTCTGAGATAATTTTCATGTGCGAATGTAATTTTCAACAATGATTACCACTTGCTGAACGGTGAAGGTAAACATCGTGAGGAAACCTGCACGTCTATAGCTTTCTATAGCGTGTGAAGTTCACCAACCCGCACTAGGCCAGCGTGGTGAACTATGGCCCAAATCTCCCTCGTATTGAGGGGGAATGTGCCCGGTATAATGGCAATAGGCTCGCCCCCTATTACATTGGGACCAAAATACATCGGCGAAGTGTGGGCGCACTACAGTGCACCTCTGCCTTACCCTTCGGGGAATACAGGCGTGATGATGTATTTATTATTAATGTATTTATTTATAATATTATTTATTTTTTACTGACGATTCATAAGTGCCTGTATTGGTTTACATGAATAAAAAAAATCTGATTCTGATTCTATTTCGATAGTGCCATTTCCGAAATTTGTCGCTTACGGGAATCGAACCCGCAACCTCCGGCCTACACACAAACCACTGGACCAAGCCGTCGTAAATACAAGTATGATTAGATTGTATTGATATAAAAAAAATGTATAGGTCAAGTATTTATTGAACGAGCTCTATGAACAATCTTTTATGTACTTAAGTACTATTATACATTTCATTGAACACTATTGTGGTTGCAACAATGAAAACGTTATCGTAATAGATCTAAGTTCAATGCCGGACTTAGACCTCCTTAATATAAATACCTTCGTTTTCAGGTCATTGTGTAGATAATTAGCGACATGATCTGTGCCAAAGCGACAATGATGTCTGTTATCGTGTATACACACTACGACGAAACCATGTACTACTGACTAAATCCTCACGCAAACTGGGGCGTCAAAGTTAAAGAGTCAAAACTATTGTCAATACCTAAACGCACTCTGTGTCAATATACAGAATGTATCAGCTGACCGAAATTATATTTTAGGTAAGGTAGCTGAAAAAGAAGAGCCGAAGATCGGGCTCAGTGGCGCATCTTGGAAGAGGCCTACGTTCAGCAGTGGACTGACACCGGCTGATGCTGATGAAGGTAGCTGATATGTAGACGCTTAGTGAAGGCAGAATATACCTGAATATACTATCATAGTTTCTGACGCAGAAAGGTGGCTGAAAAATCTGGACATAGACATTTGATTCAAGCAGGGATTGCCATACGCTATGATGATGATAGTTTCTGAATTTCAGACCTTTAGTAAAAGGTCTGTAATTCAGAAATATTTACCACAGATACTGTGTTGTGGCACATCCATACCCTCATTAACAGTGTTAACAACATTAACTATAGGCGACTGCTAATATTAAAAAACAGAACTAGAAAATTTCGCTTAGGACTAGAGATATTTTAAGTTTTTGAAATTTGCGGCAAAATAAATTGAAAAATCATGATCGAATTTCGATGAAAATTTTACACTATTCGGTTGTATACCCGATACTCATGCAAATGGCCAAGTACCCTGTACATGAAGATTACATTTCTGAGATATAAGCCACGCCCGCACGCGTCGAAATTCGCTCACGCTGTCAATGTCATATCGTTGAAGAATGAACTTTTTCTATGACTCAATACAGTCTATTTTAGTATTAGCAAAAATGACGCCTGTAAAATATCTGATAGCACTAAAAATATTGCTGCCTTGCTCATACATTACGATCATGAGAAGGACGTCAATACATTGAGTTTAGTATAAACATTAGAAAGATGTTAACTTACCCCAAATCATGAAGATATATTTAGTAGGTATCGTGTACATAACGAAGGCGATGACGACCACGAGGAAAATGGCCAATAGACTGAGGAAAGGCACCGTGAAGTTGAATAAACTGAAAACAAACGGAGCAAATAAAAAAAACCTGCTTCAAAAACGTATCACTCGATGGAATGTTTAGCCACGCGAGTAGAAATGTTTGCCAAAACTAAAACGAACTCTATGCTGATACGCATTAAGATTGAATTACTGTGGTAAGAGACCCGTGACCATGCGTCATTATTCCTCGCGCTTCATGTCGTTGAAAAATGAGCTTTTTCTATGAGTCCATACAGATCGTTTTGATATTGGCAAAAAATGGGATGGCAGTTGAATAATATTAGACCATACCCCTTTTGTATATCAAAACCAGTTAGAGCTATCGAGAAAAATGTTGAACACATAAGTCCTTGTGGATTCCAATAACTGGTGAAGTGCTAAATGAGACTCTATGTCACTTATTATTACACTCACTTTTTAATACTCTCCCCGAGACTAGCGAATTCTCCAATAAAGTTTTGAACGGTCTGCACCATTTCTTGGAAACCCTGTATTTTCTGACGCAACGAAGTATTTTTCTCGTCCTGAAAAATTGTGTTGTTTTTTGTTTAGGCATTACATACAACAATGTTAGCTTAATATGCCCCGGGTGCACTGGGGTTCCAAAACGCGAGCGTAATTTTTTTGCTAAGACCAAAATGAACCGTGTGGCAATATACAGAGTGTTTCAGAAGTCCGAAATAATACTTTGATGTTTGAATCAGTATCGGCCATACAACTAAATGGTATGAAAATTTGATCTAAATTAGAATATATTTTTTCAACTTTTTCTTTGTCTTAAATTTCTACAATTTTTCATATCTCGAGTCCTTTGTAAAATTTGCTTGTTTTGGTTTGTGAATATTCGTAACCGCCCTCCATGAGTTTAGTTTACACTGCTGAATAGGGTTATGGATGTAATCAAAGGCCTGAACACGATACCTTTGGCAAATATTCAGAGACCTATATCTCAAAAACTATGATAGTTTGTTAGAATATGTGTTCACCAAGCATCCACATATTGTGAGCCACCATGTACCGTATACCTGACGTATTATTTCGGACTTCTGATACCTGTACATTAAGATTGAATTTCTGTGGTAAAAGCCACAAAACCACGAAAATTCACTCGCGCTATCAAAGACAATTCCTTGAAGAATGAGCTTTTTCTACAAGGCAGTACAGTTTGTTTTAGTATTGGCAAAAAAATTACGCGCACCTCTTGACGCCACAATGTCTTTATGATGTAGGTAGGTACCTGAAGTATATATTTGTCAAAGCAAAGTATCAAGTATCTACGGGCATCACCAATCTTTATATTCTCCTTTCCTGTTTAGGCATATGATGTTACCAAAAAAAACCTTTTTATACCCATAATAACTGAGATAAGATTTGAACATCTCTGATAGTCGTTACTTGGGTTAAAATTAGGTAAGTTATTCATACACTCTCAGCTGGTGGATTTTGAGGGTCAGTTTAATGATAGATCTAAGTAAATATCATAGATGTAAGTAAATATCAGTAATCAGCTCAATCAGAAAACCAAACGCAAATAGAATCGGAAAGGGTAAGACCAAAGAAGAATGAACATGGTACAATGTTATCAGTGCTTATTATTTTTAAAATTTCGCTAATTGACAAAGGTAAAGTGTTAAATTACCTTTTTAACTTCATCTTGAATGGGAGGTTCATTCATTAATCTCTTCTTCCCTGTAAGTAAATAAATTAATAAGGAACTAAATAACGCCAGACAAAACATTCTAATCGTGTGAATCTAATTTAAGTAAAGCTTTTACTATGATACCATAACATTAGACTGGGAGCGATTGAAAAGGCCATATTTGAAATTTGCCGCTAATGGGTATCGAACCTGCAACTACACAATGCAGTTAGCCGAACGGCGAACGTTCGAACTAGGGTTGCCAACTATTTTTTTCAAAAATATAGTATTTTCCAGCCAGAGTCGTAAAATATATAGTACATTGCTCAAAAATAAAGTACATTCACAAAAATCCTACAAAAAACGTGTCAATCAGTAAAAAAAATCCGTACTATTCAATGCCTGTTAATGCCATGCATGGACAAATTTAATAAAAACAAACTATTCGGCACCTTTATAACCGGTACCGCGGTACGTAAAATAGACCAGTATTTTGTTTGTATGAAAACATCTTTCACTTGATCTTAGTTGACAGTGACAGTCTCGTTTAGTTGTCGTTACTTTACGAAACACGCTATAGTATACGCGCAAATCTCCATGCAAGGCCAAAATAAATTGCGTATTTTTTTCGAGAGATGTTACTATTTTATAAAAAAAATTATGAATGCTTTTAAAAATATAGTACTTTTGCGTACTATATTTTTTTTCAACAGTATATATAGTACGCAGAGCTAAAATATTGTATATCTTATAGAGCAATACTATATCTTATAGTACGGTTGGCAACCCTAGTTCGAACCCCTACACCAGCCATACTTATAATATTTACACTGTAATACTATTAACCTAGTATACTCGTGCATTGATTTTACTGCATTATAGATACTAATACTAACAATTAACTAGGAAGTATCTGGGATGTCTGTACCAAACAAAGGGTATTAGCAACAATAGCGGTAGCATCCACATCTTGAAGAACCAACAGAATAGCAACCAGGTAGCTAGTGCTACGCAGTTTATTCTTGTTGAATCCCATTCGAAACATGTTCTGAAACAAAAAAAAAACATGAGTATTGCGGTGAGCATACAAAATCTAGATAAGCGAGATGAATACAAGGAATGGACATACTGCGCCGACCCCAAATAATAGGATAAGGTAAGGCAAATTGATGATGATAAAAATCTAGTTGTTCCAGTCTGAGACACATGAAAAGTCTCTAAAAATGAATGCAAAAGTGCTCTCTCCAAAGAATTGCAAACTTGTGCGTGAAATTTGTAGTCAAAAGTAAAGTATACTACTGACAGATAACTTTGGTATTACTATGTTTCCTCTAACATGATTCTGATTAGTAGATGAATAGTACCTATTTAGTTTAAGTTCTACTTACTTTACTATTCGAAAAGCGTTAAGTACCCAAGCCAGCACAATTTTGGCTCTTGCAAGGTTCCTCGCAAAAGTATGACGGTCCACTTTGTCTTCTGTCTCCAACAAAAATGCTTCCTTAGGATTTATAACACGGATCGATGCTTTTATCTGCATATTAAGAAAAACCATTGATTAAATTTGAAGTAAATACGAAAAACATAAACGATAAGTAATCATGTAAATCTAGTAATATCTACTTAGATAATATTTATATAAGGTCTTATTTCCAACAAAGAGTACATAGTATAAACTTACAAGATTCCAAGTAAGCCCCATCTCCAACAATATTCGAGGGTTATTCCCCTTTGCCCTTTCCCTTAGAGTTGGGTCTTTAAGGACATACCATTTCTTGTCACCACTGTTTATCCTGAGTAAAGGTATCGAAAGCTTTCCTATGTCTTCAGATTTCTTTTCATCGTGAACTGTTATATGTAGAATCGAGGCAATATCCGTTACTGCGCTGAAAATAAAGGTCAAATTAAACACCATGTTTGGTAGATAAAATCAGAGCTGTTCTTATTTATTGATGTTGCAATGTAGTCTAGGATTGGTTTTGCTTCCGACGTCAAAAAACTGTAACAGATTTACGATTGACTTCGTAATAAATTTAAATTCAAAAGTTATTTTCAGTATAACAAAGTTTCTACTACAAGTGTAGCTAAGATCAACAAAGAAGCAGGTTGACTTACAAAGTAAATATTTTCATCCAATTAGGGCCGTTTGTTTTGAACTCCGTGTGGGTTTGCAGCCTCTCATTGTTTAGTTCTAATACACAGTAACAGTCGTTAGCGGATAAACCTTTCGCACCGTACACTATGATGGAAATCCAGCCGACGTCTGATGAATCATCTTTGAACTGATACCAGGCCTACAATATGGAATGTGCCTAAATTATCATTGTCTGTAAACTGTCAGATTTAGAAACCAATCGGTAGGGTCGATCTGTGTAGCATTAATATGGCAACCCAACTTGTCTCTTGAATTTCCAATTCGTAGGGACCGTACTGAATGAGTGCTAAATTTTAAAGTTCGCAGTTTCAAGGAGATCGACGTAAAAAATGACCAATTAAAGATGCAAGAAGATTTCTCAATAGGTGCCATTATTTATGTACTACGCTAAATTGCGGGGGTTCAATTCACATAGGAACATAGTGCAGAGGCACTGCATGAGAGTCATGCACAAGGACATTGACCCTCGTGCTTCTAATTTTTAGCCAAACCAAAACGAACTGTATTGACAAATATATAAAGATCATTCTTCACCGAAATGACATTGACAGCGCGAGCGAATTTTGTCGCGTGGGGTCGTGATTTTTATTGGGAAATTCAATCTTTATGCATATTGACATTGAATTCGTTTTGAATTTGGCAAAAATGATGACACGCGACTTTAGATGCCCCAATGTGCGGGGGAGGGGGTATAGATCTTATCCAAAGCTAGGAGTTAAAATGGTAATGAGCTCAATGATCTTACGAATTTCCTTTTTGCCGTGGAAAACCGCTTCTGTGTGTCTTCATAGTTATCAAAATCTATAAGTGTATTGGTCAGTGAGATCCCCGTTATTGTGAGCAGAATCAATATTTGTACCGGACTTCCTTCGCCCTCTAAGTTGATTTGCAGTTTGTGTGTTTTCTCCTTTTCTAACTCAATTACATCTAGGGTACTTCTGAAAATAAATATAGTATACAGGGTGTATCAGAAGTCCGAAATAAAACACAACTTCATGGGATAAAAAATTATCGAATTTATTTTTCGTTGCCAAAATGCTGTTATATCTTGGGTCGTATGCTATAAGTTCAGTTTTGTGAATATTAATAGTCGCCCCTGTAATGTAGCTTACATTGATAAATAGGCTTATGGATTTGCCCCAAGTCCACAATGCGATACCTGTGACAAGTACTCAAAGGACTGTAATTCAGAAACTATGATAGGAATAGAAAGAAAGAAAGAACGAAAGCCACTCACTATGCTTCAACATATTAGCTACCGTATATGTTTATCCTATTATATCGGACTACTGATACAACGTGAATAAAAAACATGAAAATAATAATGAATTACAATGAAACCAAAAATAAATCTACGAAGTGCAAGTGCTCTACAGTGTATAGTGCAACTCTGCTTACCCCGTGGGGATAACAGTCATGATGTTGTATGTATTTTACTGAATTATTGGCTACAAGGGAATGTATAGGTACCTGCCGATACAGTTGTCCTTGTCCCATAGAGATATCTCCATTATGTTTTCGTCATATAAACTGAAATTGAACAACTCTTGCCATTTTACTTCCCGTGCGTTGCTTTTGATCAATTTTGATTTGTATTTTTCTGTGCCCAGTCTGAAAAACGATAATAATAAATTGAAAAATAAGGAAACTGATACTTAGATTGTAAAACAAAAATATTTATAATTGGACGTAGTTAAACAAAAAGGATGCCATCCACATTAGGACAGTTTTGAGATAAAGCAGCTTATTAAGTCAAAATGGCTGTAGTAGTAGTAGTACTACAGCCTTTTAACGTCCCACTGTTGGGCACGGGCCTCCCCTCAATGCGAGGGGGATTCTGGCCATAGTCCACCACGCTGGCCCAGTGCGGGTTGGCAGACTTCACACATCTATCGAGAACTAGACAAGTTCCCTCATACGTGCAGGTTTCCTCACGATGTTTTCCTTCACCGTTTCATAGCAAGTGATAATCTCGGATGAAAACGAGATTCGCACATAAATCCCAGAGGTGTGAGCCAGGGTTTGAACCCGCACACTTTGATTTGCAAGACGTGCTTTCGACCACTCGGCTACCACTGCTCTTGCCCGCAGCAGCTTGAAGTTTGATAATGTTTATAATACATGTGGGCTGGTAACCAAGGTGGTAAAAATGCTATTTGCGTTTATCTTTTTTGTTGATTGAATCTGCCTACTATAGGAACCGTTTGGTATAGGTACTAAACTCATTTATATATATATATATATATACATCATCACGCCTGTATTCCCCGAAGGGGTAGGCAGAGGTGCACTGCAGTGCGCTTACACTTCGCCGATGTATTTTGGTCCCAATGTAATAGGGGGCGAGCCTATTGCCATTATACCGGGCACACAGGTTTCCTCACGATGTTTTCCGTCACCGTTTCTTAGCAAGTGATAATCTCAGATGAAAATGAGATTCGCACATGGAACCCAGAGGTGCGAGCCGGGGATAGAACCTGCGCACTTTGATTGCCAAGCGTGCGTTCGACCACTCGGCTACCACTGCTTACGGCTACCACTTCATTTTTGTCGATTTTGTGAATTGGATCCTGAGGCCTTAGCATCACCTCTTAAAGTAAGTTTTTTTCATGCTCACTGCCAAAAACTGAAAGTCAAATTAAAAACTTTGCTGCAAGATAAGGAGTGGTAAGGGGGGATGTTTGCTTAACAACCTCCTACTACCTACCATCCAAGTGTGAGCAATAATATAAATAGAAACGAGAGATAACGTAAAAACATTTTCTAACCTAAAACGACAAGACAATATACGGAGCTTCTCGTCCAAGTTGTCAGTTTCCAAGCCAGTGGCTTCAATTAGCGCGACGGTCACAGTTGCTACTTTCGTTCTCTTAAACGCTTTTATTACGTCCTGTTTAGTAGTGTTGCTCAATATAAACTGGAAAATAATGTAATTGTGAGTATCGAATGAGTGAACGTGAACTTGTACACATTGAAATACAAAATTGTTGGCGATATTGCTATCGATTCAGTTGTCAATTAAGCGTATTTCCGTCCTTCTCACGGTCGTAATGCCTGAGCAAGATGACAATATTTTTAGTGTTCAAAAGTCCGAAGTAATACTTTACCGATTTTATGAGTATCGGGTGAACAACCGGATGGTATAACAAAAATATCGAAATTCGATCATGATTTCTCATTTAAAAAATATATAATCGAGTAGTATTCGAAGTTTTCTTCTGTTTTGTGCATATTAGGAGATCTCGCTGCCATGTTAGGGTGTTGGATATGCCATATGGCCACAACACGATTTTTTGTGACAAATATTCAAACTCAGAACCTATAATATTTAGGTAAAATCTACCATCACTATGCTTCTTCATATTAGCTAACGTATACAGGGTGTATCAGAAGTTTGAAATAATATTTTGGGTACATATACGGTAGCCAATATGTAGATCCTTAGAATTGACAGATTATACCTAACAGGTTTTGTGTTCTGACCTTTGGGTACATTCATAACCCTAGCCAGCAGTGTTAACTACACTCATGAGGGGTGGCTACCAATATTTACAAAACAGAACATGCAAATTTGACATAGGACTCGAGATATTGCCAGTTACAGACATTGGCGACGAAAAAATAGTTAAAAAAACACGGTCGAATTTCGATAAAATTTTTATACCCGATACTGATGCAAATGTCAAAGTATTATTTCGGACTTCGGAAACACCCTGTAGATATGTACCTAAAATATTATTTCGGCCTTCTGATACATCCTGTATACTTTAATTATAGTTTGTGTAAACAATCCATGTAAAGATTAAAGTGCTTTTAAAAACACATCTGTTGCAACACGACCAGAGTATGTAAATAAAAGGACCTTTTCAACTTTTTCCCGGGATTCTTTCTTCTTATCCTTAATCGCGTTTTTTTCCTTCTCCATCTGTCGCCGTTTGTCCTTAGCAGCTGATATTCGGGAACCAATTTTATTGCGTATCGTTTGAGTGGGCGTAAGGGGCACTTGGTATTCGTCGTTTTCTTTGGCTACTTCATTTAATCTGCAATATATTGGATAAATTCCTCATTATATTGGAAATGTCTCGTCGCGTGGCAGACTAAACGAACTTACGATTCGAGGCTCCCGGAAAATTCGTCGCCGAAGAAAGTATTCGATATACTGAGACGTTCAGTTGGCGTAGGTGTGTTGTGATCTGATACATTGGCTTGTTCCGCATCCAAGTATAGGAGATTCGCGTTGTTTTTCTTAATTTCCTCGATGATCACGCTATATTTCTGGGTGTTACTCTTTTTCTCATTTACTAGAGTGTCTTCTAACCGGCTGATATCGTGATCACTCGTGTATCTCGGCTCGTGGTAAACGTAATCATCTTTCAATGATGATAACACGTCGACTGATTTAGATTTTTCAAGTCTCCTTTGCATCATTGCGTATTTGTTTTGTATCTTCTCATGTAATTTTGCGAAATGATTCCTTTTGGAACTGTTCAATTCACTTTTGTCGTTTCTTTCCATTTCTATGTATTATTGTACATTTTTTTAAATAGAATTAAAAATACATTTTTTTAAATAGATTACACTGAACACACAATACTGGTGCGACACTGTGACATTGCGGGTGTAGTGAATCGTATTACCGCATGTTAAGTGCCGATAACGTTATCAGTTGTTGAGTTATTGATTATTTTGACTAATCTATTATCTTTTCTTTGCTTTTATGTAGGCAGGCTATCGTAAATATCACTTATTATAGAAGATTAGAAAAAACGTTAGCAAAAAGATAAAAATCTAGGCGTAGAAAATTATTCTAAACAAGCAAGAATATAATTTAACTTAATTTTACGATATCATAGTTCTTATTGAAATTAAAATAACAAATACATTTGTATTATGTTGTAAGATATGGAGGTACTTCCCTATCTGGTAATTCCCCACGTTTGTTTAGCCGTTCAGATATCAAGTAGGGACTTCTCCATATACATTGTGATATATATACCACTACATATTAGTCTCCTCAGGTGACAAGAGGGCTGACTCTTTCCTCGTTCGACGAATCAGTCTAGCTATTCAACGGGGAAATGCAGCCAGCGTTCTTGACATTTGCACATGAAAATGATCTCAGAGGTGCGGGCCCGGGATTTGAACTTGCACCCCTTACGTTCAAGGCGGGCGTTAATTCCCAGGAGGCTACCAATGTTTATTTTTTACGTAAATAGTTTCTTTAAATCAAATTATTTCATCTTGATAAAATTCAATCTTGTAGTGGAAAACGTCAAGAAAACTCTACAATTGCTGGTATGTGTCATGTATCTTGCACATAATGTGAAGCCTACATATTTATACATTACATCTGCTTCATATTTAGGCATTAAGTTTAGGCGTCTCCTAGTGCAGTGGTGCAAACGGATAAAGGTATCGTACCAACACCCGCATACAAACTCCAAAACCTTACTCCTTATTATAAAGCCATTAACCACGACCGCACAACTAAACATCAAGTAAATTAAAGACTTAAGGAATCGCCGTAAGGTTCCTAACTTCGTAACAGTTAAATATAGGAACACAAAGGGACCGCTCGAAGTTTAAGGGCGTCCGGGGATCGGTCATTTTCGTCCAATTCTCGGACCCTACCGCTTGACCCTTTGTACCCAACAAAGCTGAATGTTGATGTTAAGTGTTCCGTTGTATGTTAGTATTAAAAGACGTGTCGCTTGATTTCAAACGTTGACTAGTTTAGTATAGGATTCAATTTGTAATTTGTTTAATACAGTTTTCTTCAAGACATACATTCTTTTTTTTATCACAGATACTTACTTTAATGATTGCATACGTAACTCCTGTAGTGTAACTCTACCTATTCCTTAGGGGGTAACTGCAGAGATCGATAAACTCTTCACTTCTTTAATAGGATAGCCATTCAATATAGGTTGATAACTCGGCACGGTACCTACGGGATTAATAAGTAGGCATTTAGAGAAGAATCCATCTTACTCACCGTCTACACCGACGGTGATAAGTCGGTTGTATTCTGAGCATGTCGGTTATCTGACTGCAATAATTTACGTAGGTGTTTCCGAAGCATGAATATTCTGATAATCTGGTGCTGGGTTGATACATAATAGAGATTTTACGTCGATTATCATTGTATTTATTAGTCATCGGGGCTTGGGTAACAGGTGTAAAGATATAGAAGGATGACTCATATAGCAACTTTAGAACAGCTTTAGAACGTGCACTGTAGCTCTTCAGGTGTTTTTATAGAAAAGTGAAGCAATAAATGATATAATATTTTAGATGGTAAATATGTCAATGCTCCAGCGACTGTAGGCTATACATAAATATCATAGTTTTTGAGTTTATACACTTTTGAGTATTTGTCACAAGTTTCGCGTTGAGGCCTTAGGGTACACCCATCACCCTATCGAACAGTGTAAACTGTATCTACAAGGGGCGGTATTAATATTGACAAACAAGAACTTGATGTTCGCATCAAGTTCTTGTTTGTCAATGTCTCGAGATTAAAATTGGCGACGAAAAATAGAATTGATGAATGTTAGCAAAGCCGGCTATGACAAAGTGAAAAGTAGATATCATTTGTCATTTTCTCTTATATGAGACACGAAAGTATGAGAGCGACTTGACGCGACTTAGTTGGTGACATAAGGTCTCCTGCACACTGGGGCGTGGAGTCACGCTTTATTTTTTTTTCTATACCAAAACAAACTGTCTTATACAAAAAGTTTATTCGTCAACTAAATGACATCGCGAGTGAATTTCGACGCGTGGGGTTTAATGGGTTAAGTGGGTTAAATTTCTGTGGCCTCTGCTACAGAAATTTAATCTTTATGTGTATTATCACAGAGTTCGTTTTGTTATTGGCAAAAATATTGACACGCGTTTTAGACATCTCAGTATGCGCGCTTTAGTATTGACGCATTGTAAGTCGTGCACGCCGTGTGTAGCGGGATTTGTGATTCGTTGGCAGCATGGAGTGCGGAATGTCGTCATCAGTCGCCTCGCAGCTCGCACCGCACCTCATAACTCACGGCGGGCGGGACAAACTATCGTACCCGTTTCGCCAACGGTATTATCATAATTTACTACGACCACATAATATAATTTAAGTCTGTAGTTGAGAGAATAGGATGGAAAGTAACTTGTTGTCTCTTAATTGTATGCAGCAGGATTAGTACGTGAGTCAAGACAAAATAAATATATCAGAGATAATGAAGTATCGACTTGCTTGCTTACTTTCTTAATTACTACAAGAGCAAAGTAGCAAAATCGTCTTATTTCATTACATAAGTCTTGTATTGGCGCGCATGCTAGCCCTTCGGGTGATCTTTGAATGGGTCGGAACACTGTTACACGTGTAATTTTGTTTGTTTTTTATAGTCAAGGTAATTTTTTTGCCAATACTACAATCAGCTGTATTGACTTATAGTAAAAGCTTATTATTCAACGAATTTTGACGCGAAGACGCGTGGCTTTTACCACAGAAATTAAATCTTTATGTACATTAACACAAAGTTCGTTTTGGTATTGGCAAAAATCTTAACTCCCCAGAGTGCCCGAGGCTTAATTAAAGGTACCTATCAAAATTCATCTGTTACTATGTATACCGAAGTATTTTAAAACACTTTGAAATGAACACTTTGAAGCAGTGGTAGCCTCGCAGGCAAGAACGCCCGCCTTGAATGTAAGGGGTGCAAGTTCAAATCCCAGGCCCGCACCTGAGATAATTTTTATGTGCGAATGTAATTTTCAACAATGATTACCACTTGCTGAACGGTGAAGGAAAACATCGTGAGGAAACCTGCACGTCTATAGAAAGACGTGTGAAGTTCACCAACCCGCAGTGGGCCAGCGTGGTAGACTATGGCCCAAATCTCCCTCGTATTGAGGGGGAATGTGCCCGGTATAATGGCAATAGGCTCGCCCCCTATTACATGGAATACAGGCGTGATGATGTATTTTATTTTTTGTATGTAATTGTTATGTTTTCGTATACAAATCACGCGCCAACAACAAAATTCGATGCAATTTGTTCACAAACAAATACCTATCTATAAATTGAATATATCCTTTGACGCGGTTTCATCGGCGGATCGGAAGTAAAACTTCGGAGTTCCGAGTAAAGAGTTCCGAACTTGGCCATTCTCGTTCTGAGACCTCGGCGAACTTGTTCAACCAACTTGTGCTGTGAATATAATTTTATGAAAAAATGTGTCACTTTTGTTTTGAAACCGTCCTACATAATAAATAGTCCAATGAAAAATCTCACTTTATATTTACTAGATTTGACTTTAAATGATAGCTGCGTCTTCGTCTGCCCATATCAATAGAAGATAAATTGTTTCAATTATACCAGGCTTGAGTGCAAGCAGAATTATGCAAATATAGAAATCAGAATCATTTTTTTAAACTTCAAAGAGGAGATTTTCAATTCGAAACGTGTGTTTGACTCCAAAACCTAGGTGTACTAAAGAGCAAGAAATAACGTTATAATTAATTTCATTTGGAGTCGGTGCCAATTCATGAGTGTATTTGCCTAGTCTGACGTAGATTGGCCGTTATTTGTAGCTTTTTAGTGCACCTAGGTATTTGGAGTCGGTTTTTTATTATTGTTAAAATTAATTTCGAAAATTTGTGTTGGCCAAAAAGGACTTACAAAATAGTTAGATTATATCACCATCGGCTCGGAATGCTGCTTCCACTGATAGGAGACGGTAAGAAACTCGATGGTTGCTCCTTACATAATAAAAGTTTCATAGTAATATCATGGATAAAGAATGTATTGATCAATGGTTACATAGATTCTCAGGAGCAGCAACACAATGTGAACGGGCAGCACCTTTGCCTCAATATTAGAAAATGATTATACTCAGGCCGTCTTATATTAGGTAACACATTTTGGCATTAGACTTAAGAAGCTATTATAGTGAGATACATCTACTCCCATTTATATTACAGTATACACTGTATATATCGTACACTGGGGCGTCAAAGGTCACGGTCTCAATTTTTTGGGACAAACCACGCCTCCATGCCTCAAAATTCGCTCTCGCTAACAGTGTTATTTCGTTGCAGAATATAACTTTTATCCGTCAATACAGTTCGTTTTGTTATTGGGAAAACTGACGCGCGAGTTTCGAGGCCCCAGTGTACGGGAGGTCTAAAGGTTTTTTTTAAAACACAAGTGGCTATAGGGTCATCCGTCACTGTCGTCATCCATTTTTATTTATTTATAATGTGTATTTATTGAATTTGCCCTTGCTATTAATTACTTGACACTGGCTGAAATACCCGCTAAACGCAGCTGGAGCCATTCCTCATCTTATTCCATTAAATTTTACTCATTTCGCATAGCATTTTACTCATTTCGTAAAAAATAAAAGAAAGTGGCTATAGTAATAATTGCTTTTGTGTGATTCCTTCTACGCTAGATAGAAGACAAGTTGATGACCCTAAATACTCTTGGTCGGATAGTCTCTAAGGGTTTCCCAGATCACAATTTGCATCGCAAATGTTCCCATAAAGTAACCTTATCTTATCTTTTTACGATCCCGCCAGTTTTTCCTAACAATATAATGAAGAGGAGTTACGTCGGTACATTGACATTTATTTTATGAATGGGCGGCTTAAGAGGTCCTTATTTTAGTATGCTTTTAACTTTGCGTAGATTACTGTTGTAAAATGTTACGTCTGATATTATTAGGTTGATACTTGGTTTATAATACTACACTTAATAGAATTAAGCATCCAAATAAATTAACAAAATTGTTGCCAATACTACTCACGCTTGTGGGCCAAGCAAGACAAGATTTAAATCACGTATTATATCACACCAACTCACTCACTCACTTTAAACTCACTCACTATAATACAAGAAATAGAAGACAAAACTGACATTACTTGTCATATATTAATCACTTGTCTTGTCCTCAGAGTAGATAGAGTTGACATAAGAACTTAAGTGGTTATTACACATCACTGAATTTAGTCGTCTAAATAGTGCAGTGTAATAACCACTTTAACTCTTCGCAATGCTCTGCGGCGATTTTTTTGAAGGTTGGCAATAATTATTTATATGAGATCCGCCATCTTAGAATTAATATCAAGTAAGTACGTAAGTGTCAAACAATATAAACAATCAAATTCTAATATGGCAGAAATTTACCGCAGTTCGGGCTCCTTAGGGTTGCTCCTTAGTATACACTAGTTGATGGTCTTGTCCCAATCGATATCCATGGAAAATTTTGTTCACAAGAGCTTGATTTTAACTTTGTATACATTTGAACATAAAGCGAAAACAACGAAATTTGCAACATTCCTATTTCCGATTTTCAGATGTATTTAAAGTATATTCTTTTGTATTCTCTCAAAAGAACGATCGCTTCACTTGCAAAGTTGTGTTGAGGATGTTAAAATGATAAGTTCGTATTGTTTGTGATGCAATAGGTACATACCCCTATGTTAAGGATAAAAATAATTCTTTATGGAATAATATATACTCAAAATACGTTATTCAGATTTCCACAAAAGCCATCCGGATATCAAACACGGAGTAAAGAGTTTCTTATTGAATTAATGCGCTCTCCGATCGGATTACAACGGGATTACACTCTCATTCCTTTGTTGTTGGGTTTCTTGTTGTTTGATCTATAAATATACAATAAACTTTTGGGGATTTTGTCTGTATTACAATACAAATATGATTTTAGTATAAGCTTCATACTTATAGAAATTTATATCCTTCATATCGAGAGGTGTAACGCTATCTGCCTTAAGCGACACTTGTGCGCGATAATGACTTATACAGGGTGTATCAGAAGTCCGAAATAATACATTGGGTACATATACTGTAGCTCACATGAAGATGCTTAGTGAAGACAGTTTATACCTAACTATCATAGTTTCGGAGTTATAGACCTTGTGAATATTTGTCACAGGTGTCGTGTTCTGGCCTTTGGGTACATCCATAACCCTATTCAGCAGGGTAAACTACACTTATGAGAGGCGGCTACCAATATTCACAAAACAGATAACGCAAATTTTACATAAGACTTGAGATATTACGATTAATAGAAATTGACGACGAAAAAAGAGTTGCAAAATCATGGTCGAATTTCGATCCAATTTCTATACCATTCAGTTGTATACCCGATACTGATGTAAACGTCAAAGTATTATTTCGGACTTCTGAAACACCCCGTATACATATTTGGAATCAGCAATTTTTTCTCCGTCGAAAGAGTATGCTCTCCTGTAAAGTTAAAAAAAAATCGCTTAAGACTAGCCTTTCATCCCCCTATATATTTTATATTCAATTTATATATCATTGTTTTATATTTGTGTATGGATTAAGATGACTATAGTACAGTAAATATAATATATAAATATAAAATATCTCAAATAAACCCTCAATAGTATGGTCACATAATGTGGTCGATTCAAGGGATTTTAGCCAAAGTCAAAGCGAATTTAGATCCTTTAATACGTAGGCATACTACGGGGGCAATTAACACAGATACTTTAAATATTTCTTTATCTTGCCACTAAGGGTTTGAATATTATGTAGGGACATAATATGGGTTTTTAACCGACTTCCAAAAGGAGGAGGTTCTCAATTCGATTGGTATGTTTTTTTTATGTATGTACACCGATTACGCTGAGATTCACTTTTTAATGGCTGTTATGGCGTGATAATACTTGCATATTTTCAACAATTATTGATACTAAAAAACGTGAAAAAATTTTTTTTTTTAACAATAAACAAAAACCGACTTCATAAACCTAGATGCACTAAAAAGATAAAAATAACCATATATGTTTTTGTTAATTGATTTAAATGTTAGGTAAGTTCCTACCTACGGGTTTTATTCAAGTTGCTATCTGATTTCGTTTAAGAGCTAGGTGCCGTAAGAGGGAGGGCCTGACGACGTTCGCACAACAATAGAGCTCCTTTTGAAGCTTTTGGGTACGGTGTCTTCTCACACAGTGAATTCGGCTACACGATAATTAACTATGGGTTAAACCCATAGGTAATTATCGTGTAGCCGGGATTGGATGAGCAGAGCATAGGAGCTATCAGATTTCAGGACTTCCGTAAACAGACAGCCGATGTGCACGTTTTCATTTGTAATATTCTCTCACTGCGTACTGCATTTATAGATTATTTATAGAGTACTAAGAGATGGGAAAATCAAGAGATCTACCTGTATAAGATCTACCTACCTATTTATGCAGATCCTCTTTGCATTGCAGCCGGTTTTACCGTATGAATACCGTAACCTACAATTACATTTCGCTTTTCAGTAGTTGTAGCATGTGCGCCATGACTGGACGTATGCCACGGAATATCTTGATGTTATCCTTTTCCTTCGTATGAAATTAGACAGAGAGCGAACGAGTGAATCCGTGAGAAAAGTCTTGTCACGATATGCGCGCTAACTCCACAGAGGGAGCAGCCTCTAATGCGGTGGTCACGGTAGGTACCTACTTACATTAAGTTAAGGAAGTAACTTAACCTTTACCTTTTATATTCGGAAAACGTATCTACGTATTTGATTGTGCCAAAACCGTTGGCAGAGGTCCAACTTCTTGACATTTCGATCGTGACCTCAATCGCCGGAACACCAGAAAAACCGATTGTAAAATTTGTAATCAAGTTCCGCAATCTCGCGATGGTAATTGTGTGTAATATAACTTATAGTTATACTTCCGGTACACTCATTTAATTCTTAAAGCTCCAAGCACACTGGGGCGTCAAGATGCGTCCGTCAAAATACCAAATACCAAAACGAACTCTGTGGCCATACAAAAGATTGAATGTCTGAGATAAAAGTTCATGAAGATATAAAACGGAGATGACATATCGAGTCCGCACTGCAGAAAATTTTTCTGGTTTATCTGACTCCACCATTGTTATTTTCCCATATAGTTATACCCAGACATTCAATCTTTTGTATGGAAACAGAGTTCGTTATGGTATTTCGTATTTCTACCTGATACCGCACGTACCTGTAGGTACATGAGATAACAATAATGGCGAAATAATTACCACAGAGCCATACGAAGAGTAGAGTCGTTATGGGTGCTCTAGTTACTCTATGTAAAAGTTACGCGACTAACGACTAACAACTACAGATTGAATTGAATTACTCTACTCGGAAAATAATCATCACTAATACATTATGCCAAAACTTAGAGAATGTAAATCGTCGATCGCCATACAATATATTCGGGTGGACTTTGCCACCGCTAAGCAGTTTTGTTAAATCACAGGCAGCCAATGATAAACTTAACTCCAAGTGCATTCAACGATAATTATTTTCAATATTATATTCCCAGCTGCAAATAGTAGGTGTCCAAAGGAGGCAGAAGCAACGAGGTGGAAGCAATAAAGTCCGTATCAGGTGCTGTTTGCCTGGTACATAAAATATTTTTTTTATCACTTATTCAATCAAAACAAATAAGTTTCCGCGCCGTGCCCGTATTCATGGTTCGATTTATCTAAGGCTTTGGAGGGTGCACATAAAAATTCTTCTCACGGAGTCCTGATCACAATTTGATTGGTGGAGAGGTTCGGTGGTCGCTGGCCCTTGCGGTGTTGGGACGTCTCGTCTCAAAATTTATGAGCCTCATCCACTTTTATTACGTATTGGACGTAAGAGTGCAGATGTCCCTCTGATATATTTCACGATTCGTGTGACTCTCCTATGTAAGCAATTTTTTTTTCTACTTAATTTTATGTTTCAAATTGTAGATACGTGGACCCGTTTTGATTGGATTTCTGATATGTCTTTCTTGAGATGGGTGCTATTTGAAAATGGAAATATTTCTTATTATTTGAGACGTTTTTCCATAGATAATGTTGATTAGGAGGCTCATTTTCCATTGACCCTTATAAAATTGTTATTTTTTTCCAAATAGGTGTTTATCATAGATAATCCTATCGAGGGGTGAAAGGCTATTTGACTTAGCGACACTTTTGGGCGATATTGACTCATATACATATTAGGATTATTAAAAAAAATATTATTGAAAAAAGCAACCATGGAGTTTCTTGCCCATTCTTCTCCATAGGAAATGCATTCCGAATGGGTGGTAGAGCTACTATTTTTACTATTTATTGACGATTCATAAGTGCATGTATTGGTTTATATAAATAAAAAATATTCTGATTCTGATTCTGAAAGGAATCAGCAATTTTTTCTGCGTAGAATTAGTATGCTCTCCTGTAAAGTTAAAAAAATATTGAAGAAAAAAATAACAATCTGTTTGCTTATAAAAATCACAATTGTATTTACCCACAAGCAACATTGGGAAAACCATTTCATTTGGTCAGATTAGTAGAAAGATATCACTATTTATTGCAAGAAGGAAGAAATGTTCCTTTCGACATTCATATTACAAGCGCAATAAATCTATAGAACATACCTACCTATACTTATCCTGTAAAAAAGTTATTGGGAACAACTTTTCCTTACTTTAAAGGGAAGTATCAGATTTTAAAGCTTATTTTTTCCTGTGGCTTCGCCTGCTATATTATTAATCAATGATGCCTGGAAAGGATCGCGGCATCCGATAACCCACTCTATAGAAATTTGCTCGATGCTTGTACTTGTTTATTTACTGATGTATTTAGAAAACGTAGAGTTTTAAATTTGCAACTACATCCGTATTATCATAACGGGATAATATTAACCTTATTTTTTAACTTTTGTATAGCCCATTCTATGTCACACAGCTGGGCAAAGACCTCCCACTCTCGCCTCCCAATCCTGGGCTCGTTCTGCCCACGTTTTAACCGCAAAAGTCACCAAATCGTCGCACCAACTCAACCTTATATTAAGTCTAATAATACGTTCTAATTTAAAAAAGAAAATAAAATTTATTTGCGTGCCGTTAATTAATAAAAAGGTGAAATGTCAGATATTGGTTGATGTAATTTGATTTACATTAGACCATAGATTTGCTCAAATGATGCTATCATCATGTATGTCTGTATGTCTCATTCGTCTATACGAATGAGACATACAGACATACATCATCATCATCATCAATCCTGTATTCCCCGAAGGGGTAGGCAGAGGTGCACTGTAGTGCGCCCACACTTCGCCGATGTATTTTGGTCCCAATGTAATAGGGGGCGAGCCTATTGCCATTATACCGGGCACATTCCCCCTCAATACGAGGGAGATTTTTGGGCCATAGTCCACCACGCTGGCCCAGTGCAGGTTGGTGAACTTCACACGCCTTTCTATAGACGTGCAGGTTTCCTCACGATGTTTTTCCTTCATCGTTCAGCAAGTGGTAATTATTGTTAAAAATGACATTCGCACATGAAAATTATCTCAGAGGTGCGGGCCTGGGATTTGAACTTGCACCCTTTACGTTCAAGGCGGGCGTTCTTGCCTACGCGGCTATCACAGCTAATGACATACAGACATGCAGATTAAATATAGAACAAGTTGGTCTCGCATTCGATGACCCATGTACAGACGGGCAAGTTTATAAAGGCGAGCGGGTCCGAGACCGAAATGTAACCCAACGATAAGAAACTTCATTTCGGAATAAACTAGGGGTGATTGGGATTTTTTTCCACAAGGAAGGCCGGCAGTGGCAGGTAAAAAAGTCCCTATAACCTCGATCGCTTTTTGATTACACCCTCCTTTCCCGGAGCTGTCGATATTCGATTAAAGATTACCCTTATTTTTATGTAAGCTTCAATATTTTTACCTTTTGCAAGTAAATGATATCGCCTTGAATATAAATTGGATGCACGGTAACCGAGTCGTATGTTATTTAATATATGGGTTATTTTTCTGCGATTCTGTTAAGGATAAAGTCCCTTCGCACACCGGGGGTTAAAACGCGTGCTTGGTTAATACCACAACGAACTGTATTGACTCATAGAAAGAGTTCATTCTTCAACGAAATTACAGTAAGGGAGTTGCTTTGACCATATGTATAATTATTATATTATAAACCTCATCACGCCTGTATTCCTCGAAGGTGTAGGCAGAGGTGCACTGTAGTGCACCCACACTTCGCCCCGTATTTTGGTCCCAATGTAATAGGGGGCGAGCCTATTGCCCTTATATCGGGCACATTCCCCCTCAATACGAGGGAGATTTGGGCCATAGTCCACCACGCTGGCCCAGTGCGGGTTGGTGAACTTCACACGCCTTTCTATAGACGTTTAGGTTTCCTCACGATGTGAAGGAAATTCACCGTTCAGCAAGTGGTAATCATTGTTGAAAATTACATTCGCACATGAAAATTATCTCAGGAGTGCGGGCCTGGGATTTGAACTTGCACCCCTTACGTTCAAGGCCCGCGTTCGGCGTTCTTGCCCGCGAGGCTACCACTTGTGTAACTATATCAATATTGTTAAAATATATATTTTAACAATACTGTTATAGTTACACATATTTCGATTTGGTAAAGGCAAAAAAATTTACGCCTGTGTGCCCAGTGCTTAAAAGTTGGACGCCCTGCACCCACTGAGGCGAGCGAATTCACTTAATTTTCTTTTAAATGTACGCCGTTTGAATACACATAAAGATTGAATTTCTGTAGCAACGCGACTACGTATCAACACTCGTATCAACGATGATGATTCGTTGAAAAATGTGCCTCTTTAATATGTTTATACAGTTCATTTTTATATTGGCATAAAATTGGTTGCGTTCGTTACGATGCGCCTGTGGGCGTAGGGCTGTATAGTTAATACAGCCTTAACACCAACTCTTAAAGTATTGTATTCAATAGTAGCTGTTATTATTTGGCACATTTTTTACTGAGCTAACTGTCAAAAAACTGAAAGTATTATTAAAAATTAATGGTAAAACAACTTTTAAAAACAAGCTTTTATTTAGTTGCCCTTAGTTTTCGTGTTCACCTCGGCAAGCCCATTCATTTGATACCCATACTGTGATAGTGCAGAAATAATAACTATTCCGCCATCTTGGATGATCCGCCATATTGAAATTAGAATGACGTTACATAGCTAAGCATGCATTGTCATCCAAATTACGCGTGTATACCAAATTTCAGCTCAATCTGTTAAAGATAACTGATTTAAAATTCAGTTGCAAGATTCCATCCGGATATACATACGTTGCAAGCTAACATAAACCTTGTAAAAGGTTGCTGCAAGACAGGTGGTAAGGGGACAGTAGTCGTATATTAAATACTGTGTAATCTCGTGTTTTAACCTAACGATTTTCTCGTCTGCAGATAAAATTGGAATCCTTTGTGTTCCAGAACTATCTATTTAAAATATGTACTTTACTTTTTCATAAACTTCAAACATCTCAATTTCTCGGTGGGTACTAAATTAATTTCCTCGGAGACGACTACGACCTTTCATAGGCCAATTAATATTTAAGAATGTCAGAGTCTATTAAATTTTAATTGAGCAATTATTCCCATTGAGCGAACTTACAAACCGCGAATTCGCAGAATTCGATTCAGACGCCTTTGCCGTTTCATTTATAATTGGAATCATTTTTAACCTGCTCTTCATTCGGTACAATAATTTCGGCCCTCAGATAGAAGTTCCCGACTTAATCAGCCAGGATTTGGAACTCTAATTGAAAGGGCTCGGCGTCCTGCGGCGCGACTACCAATTTAAATAACATTCTAGAACTTCCGTTTAAAATTCAAAATTAGAATATTGCCATTATATTTTCAAATAAGGAAGCTCAGTGCTCTTGGTTTACAAAAATCGATGTTTAAAATACCTAGCTTACAACCAATTTAAAAAAATCTAAAATATTAGGTTTGAAATTTGAAAACAATGACATTTGACAGTATCGAATGTGTCGAAAAGCCGTTTAAATAGACTGAAATTGGTCTCATTGATCGGCCGTCTAGTTTTATACGTCTTAACATAGACAATCTGTAAACTTCGAAGTGACATACAAATTTGGACGTGTGAAACTGTCCAATTTTAGGAAATCTCTTTGATATAATAAAAAGTCGAGAGCCTAGTTATACCTTGAAATAATATAATGTTTATTTTTATTGATCGTGTGATTATGTGTAATTAAATTATTTGATTAGGGCGTAGGATAAATAGGCACTTATTCTGTGTTTGAGGGCAATCGCATGGATACCTACTAGAACTACATTGTACTCGTAAATAATAGTCTGGAAAGTTTAAAATTACGGGTTCATGATTTGGAAAGTAATTTCACTGTGTTTGCCTTAGGGCCATCGATATCATCGATATCCAAACAACTTATCTGTGAAATAATCTATGGGCATGTCACTAGTGCTACCAATAATCAAACATTCGTTTGAAAAGTTACTTGTTTGCTCAGGATTGGGTCAATATTTATTATCTGTCTGAATAGTTTAAAAAGTAACTATTTTTGTTGATACTTACGATTAGATTGTAACATTGTTGTAAATTTAACAAACAAATAGGTAGTAACTATAATATATTATACTTGACGAATAATTGATTTTTAGCATTATAAAAAATCATAGACAAAGTAAGCTAGCTCCTACCATAGAGTATTATAATACATGGCTCCTACCTTCAAAAAGGTTACTCTATGGTGTGTTGATACTATTTCGACTGCAAAATACTGACCTAATTATGCCCCCCACACACTGGCGCGTCAATATTAGCGCGTCAATTATTATGCCAATACAAAACGTCCTGTATTGACTCATAGAAAAAGTTCATTCTTCAACGAAAGGACATTCACAGTGCAAGCGAATTTCGACGCACGGGGTGGCTTTCATCACATAAATTCAATCTTTATGTATATTAGCACTAACTACAGCCCTTTTTTAACGTCCCACTGCTGAGCACGGGCCTCCCCTCAATGCGAGGGGGATTCAGGCCATAGTCCACCACGCTGGCCCAGTGCGGGTTGGCAGACTTCACACATCTATCGAGAACTAGTCAAGTTCCCTCAGACGTGCAGGTTTCCTCACGTTTTCCTTCACCGTTTCATAGCAAGTGGTAATCTCGGATGTGAATGAGATTCGCACATCAGTCAAATGTCAATAAGGTGCAAAATTCTTTGCGAACATCAGTACTTACTTACGAGGTATTCCGTGACACTAATTGGACCCAATTATGTTAAAATATACTAAACAACATTGTATCCATTTGTGGGTTGGTACATTTTCGCATAATTAGGTCTACGAAATAGAAAAGTTAAATGTCAGGATGCTATTAAACTTTTTGATTGCAAAATGAGTGTTCGATCAGTTTCGCTGTTAAACAAACATTAGTTAAGTAACTACAAAACTACTATACAAAATAGGTATATACCTATATATCTATTTAAATAAATAAAATTGAAGTGTCTGTTTGTAATGTCTTATTAACAGCTTTTTACTAAATGCATACAAAATTATATAGTATACGCTACTTATAACGAAAACACAATTTATAGAAAAATTGTCTGTCTGAGTGTCTGTTTGTTCCGGGTAATCTCCGAAACGGCTGCACCGATTTTGTTGAGTAACTTAGGTTTAGGATAAGGCTTCCGTCCAAAAAATTCAAACCTACGGTGAACTTAACAAATCTTTTTTTTTTAAATTCAAGTGGTCTAAGCCGCGGCCCTTGCTGGTTAATAATATTTGTATCATTTTTAAAGATTGATTCTTGTTACATCGAGGGTAGAAATAAAATGTTCAACCATGTTAACGGGTAGTGCAAATTCCCGAATGTGTTCCGACTCCGAACAAATATTAAACGTGCCGTAAGCACTTGGTAAAACTCGAAAACATTTAATAGTCCAGTTGGGAAATACGGCAGTGCTGCTAGATGTTACTATAAATGTACACAGTAGAAGTGCCACTGATAAACACTACAAGGATTTATTTAATGCTCTTTGGTTTCTAGATTAAACATTAACCTAAATTAGAAATATACCAGAAGCGATTATATTCGTTATTTTAATTTATTTGTCATTTTTAATTATTATTTTGTCTTTTGACATAATTTTTAATTTTTTGCCAAGGTAATTATTGTTTTATACATTACGAATAGGTCTTTGAGATGTATAATGTAAAAAATAAAGTAAAATAAATAATATGTAATATATATAGCGCCAGACAACGCACACTTATCGTAACATCCCAAACTAAGCAATGCTTGTAATATGGGTATCGTACAATGGACTAGGGGCGATCCCAGTTACGCCAAGGCCAGGGAAAAATCTTGAAAGGACATTTTTAAAAATTGCTGCAAGAACCGAACTCGCCACCACCCAAACTAGACAAAGCCGTCGTAAAGTTACTAATTATCATAATTCTAAACATTATGATTGAATACATTGGGATGTCAAGACAAGACGCGCACTAACCGTTTGATTGTCCCGGGGGGGCGCAGAAATCGCCGAGTTGCCCGCGGTGCCGGGACCTATGACGCAGCTTTGCCCCGCCCCAATTTTGGCTAATTTTGGATCGAAAAAAATCGAAAAAAATCTTTGCCAATACCATTACCTACTCTTTATAACGTCAGCTGTCTCTAGTTATAACATGTGCGCCAGGCTAGTCCGTATGTCACGGAATATCTTGATGTTGTCTCTTTCTCTCGTATGAAATTTGACAAAGCACGAGCGAGCATATCTGTGACAAATGTCTTGTCTTGAAAGCTAGTCTAGCCGTTTTGGAGATTACCCAGAACAAACTGACAGACAGACAAACATTTTAAAAATGGTTTTATAATTATAATTACCTATATACTTTCATATGCATGTATTGAAAAGCTGTTATTTTGACATTACAATTTTATATATATGTAAAGGCGGAATCTATACATCTATACAAATAAATAAAATTGGAGTGTCTGTTTGTAATATCATAATAACACTTTTTTTACCAAATGCGTATGAAAGTATATACGATACCTATAACGAAAACGCAATTTTAAAATTTTTTGTCTGTCTGTCTGTTTGTTTGGGGTAAACTTCTAAACGGCTGAACCGATTTCAATGGGACTTTCACTGACAGATAGCTGACGTTCCAAGGCGTAACTTACTAATTTAATTTTAGAAAAAGCATACCCATATTTCCGGGTAATCTCCCTAAAGTCCACGCGGAGTGGAAGTTCACAGAGTGGAACTTTTGTATTTGTCTTGTATTACCTATTGGTGAGCAAAATGAAATAGGGAAACAAGGAAAACTGTATGACAAGGTAATGTGACTGAATAAAACGGTAACAAATGTATTTAACAATAAAACAAAATGTACGTACTAATAAAACACGGTAATACTGCCGAACGAGCCCAGAGGGGGCACTTTATAATATCGCTCCTTATTTTTCCTCTATTCAACATACCTATGTACAGTGCGACTAGGATCGATAAGGTCGCTTCGAATATTTTTAAATCAATTCGTCTATAGTGACACAATGGTACACACTAAAACGAACTGTATTAAATCAGGAAAAGCTTGTTATGTGGGTACCGTGGCCTGGAGGCGATCCCAGTTACACGCAACCAGGGCAAATTCCAAAAAAGCCATTTTTGAAATTTGCCGCTGGCGGGAAATGAACCCCAACAGTTCAGAGAGCCGAGTGGCCTAAGCTCAAACCACTAGATCAAGCCATCGTCATATAAAAGCTTAGTTCATCTGAATTTGAAGATTAGCAACAACCGGCAGGTTATGTGATTATACATCATCACGCCTGTATTCTCCGAAGGGGTAGGCAGAAGTGCACTGTAGTGCGCCCACACTTCGCCGATGTATTTTTGGTCCCAATGTAATAGGGGGCGGGCCTATTGCCATTATACCGGGCACATTCTCCCTCAATACGAGGGAGATTTTTGGGCTATAGTCCACCACGCTGGCCCAGTGCGGGTTGGTGAACTTCTCACGCCTTTCTATAGACGTGCAGGTTTGGTCACGATGTTTTCCTTCACCGTTTCATAGCAAGTGGTAATCTCGGATGAAAATGAGATTCGCACATAAACCCAGAGGTGCGAGCAGGGGTTTGAACCAGCACACTTTGATTTGCAAGGCGTGCGTTCGATCACTCGGCTCCCACTGTTATGTGATTAATTGTCAAATATTTTTAAAAGAATACGATGATTTTCTTCACAAGGTTTATAAACGTATCGCAATTTTTTACCTCTTATTTTGTGGCAATGCCAATAATAGTTAGCCAGTTTAGCTACAACTGGGTTTCATCCTACAAAACAAATATAGTACAGAGATCGGAATCCTTCTGAGAAAGTACTCCCAATAGAGCGTTATCTGTAGCAGATGTGGTCGCAACCGCGGCCGGCCGACTCGAATGGACTCATTCTATCCGGAACAGGCGATTCCGAGATAATTGAAATGGCGGATCCCAAGAAATTGGCAGTGTTGGATCCTGATTGTGTCCAACATAAATAAATATACATCATCACGCCTGTATTCCCGAAGGGATAGGAAGAGGTGCCCTGCAGTGCACTCACACTTCGCCTTGTATTTAGGTCCCAATATAATAGGGGGCGAGCCTATTGCCATTATACCGAGCCACAGTCACGCTGGCCCATTGCGAGTTGGTGAACTTCACACAGTTTTCTATAGGCAAGCAGGTTTCCTCACGATGTTTTCTTTCACCGTTCAGAAAGTAGTAATAATTATTGAAAATCATCTCACAGCTGTGGGCCTGGGATTTGAACCTGCACCCCTTACGCTCAAGGCCGGCGTTCTACTACCACTGCTTTATGTGTATCCAACACTAACAAAAAGTAAACAACTACACACTCAGTACGTCGACACTCGCGCGTTTTGCCAATATCAAAACGAACTGTATTTACACACAGAAAAAGTTCATTCTTCAAAGAAATTGAACTTTTTGCTACGTATGTAGGCTTGTAGTTGAAACTCTGGCATCCCACATTAGCGTAATGAGGCCGTTGAAATACTTCGCAATTAAAGTAAACGCCTGTCGGCCGGGTGTATTGTTTGCGGACTCTGGGGAAATCAACCGCAGGTCAGAACATCCCTAATAGGGATGGGCGATCCGGGATGGATGTGTATCCGTGGATACATATCCATACCGCATACAGTTTAGTTAGTGGTTAACTTTTTCAGTCTGTACCTCTACAGTTATGTAAGGTAATCCTTCATGTTATTTATACACACTATAGCTCGATATTAAATAAATATTGCTACGTGATTGCTTTATTAAAAACTGGTTCCAATGTGATTCGACATTCCGTATCATATTGGCACATCATTCGTTTCATGGAATGTTGTAACACTGAAGTTGGTTCAGTTCACGAATAACAAAAAAAATGTACTCGGATGCTAGTAATTAGCGATTATTATCAAACGTGTAATATAAAAAAACTCATAGAATGGCTTATTGTTTACATTAAAACAACGATTTAATAAAATATGTTATCAACTCATAAAAAGAAACATCAGGCCATCCACCAATATTGCCTACTTCAGAAATTACCGTTGAAAAGCCGTATACAAATGCGACGGAGTAGATATAAATAAGATTTTTTTTATGAGATAGGGAGGCAATCGAGCAGACATGAATATAATGTTAAAGGGAATTACAATAGCATTATTCTTTCTTGCCGGTGCTATTGGCGTTCAATTCTCAATCAATTCAGCGGAAGTATCTGGCTTGCTTGTATGTAGTATGAAGTAGTCATAGAGATTTTAAAGCTCGCTCGGAGATTTTAGATCCAAGAGGTTAGGATCATTATCCGGATTCATACAATCCTTTCCATTCCATCACTAGAATCCCATACAAGTGAGGCGCGTCTCATAAATTGACATCTCCAGCCGACCGCGTCGCGCCGCCGCCATTTTGAATATAAAACGTTGCCTCCATTTCAAGTGGTAATGGGTTTCGGTTTGATTAAAAGTATTTTCCGTATCGATGTAAGGAGCGATATTAGTTATTGGGATTATTATTTGAGAATCTAAGAAGATAATTTTCTGTTTAAAATTGTTAATAGACAAAAAGATATAAGTTTTGATTAACTTATATTTATTTACTTAAACGAAGTGTATACCTCTCCTCCTCATCATTATAATGGTTGAGCAAGATATAAATATTTATATTGAGGTCAAATATAATTAAGCTAATTTTATTTTTACACAAGGTAACCCTATAATATGGTGATCATTATTTACGGAAGTAGAGTCAGCATACTTATTGCAAAGTAGGTAGAATGAAGTTCCTAACTGATACAGCGATATAGGTTTTGTTAGAGATTTCATAAATTTCCTTTTAGCCATCTAAAACAAGGAATGATAAATAATTACAATAAATATTCATTCGCTTTCGGGCTTTTTGTAACTTTTTTGGCCAATATTGTTGAATAACAGCCCCGTAGCAGTTTTATTGTCTCATTTTATTAGAACAGAAGAAATCTGTCAAATAATCGAAGTGAAATTGTAAAATAACCTCTTTATTACACGAGGTGACAAGAGATTTGTCAGAATATAAACCTTTTAGGTAATGCTGATGCAGTAACATTAGTTTGACGGTCTGCATCAATTTTTTGGAAATATACTCTGTGCCTATTTACATAAAGATTAAATTTATGTAGTCAAAAAAGCCACTCAACTACGCTTCCTAATTAGCTGGCATCATCGATGAAAAATGTGATTATTTTAAGATATAATACAGTTCGTTTTCGTATTGGCAAAGAGATGCTCGTACCCGTTTTGATGCGGCTGTGGACTCAGGGCTCTATGGTAACACATTACAGAGTTGATAATACCATGATCAAACAAATAGTGCCAGCTTTGTACGAGGTCTTGCTATGAATATTCTTTTAGGTGCTTTTTTAAATGATCATATTTTTTTCTCGTTAGGTAGATTTCTGGAAAGAATGACTAACAAAGTTATTATTTTAAAGAATAGCATAAGAGATTTCAACTCTCGGATTTTTACGTCCATTGTTGAAGAACTAATCTTACAACAATCCGACTTTCCTTAGCCGGATTTGAAGAAATAATCTTCATTGTCTCAGATTTCTTATTTTTCTAGTAGGAATTAAAAGACACTTTATCATATGTGATTTTATCGTAATGATTGCATAATAAAATATGGTTTAATCGTAAGGATATTAGTTGCACATGGTTAATTAGATATTAATATTTTGATACCTATGATTCCGTGCAAAATGTCGATAGCCAGATTAATTAGCGTATGGAAACTGGGGGTAAAAATTACGACTTTGATCTATTCCTCTTATTTATTTATGAACCTACCGTGTCCCAATGCCGGGCAGAGGCTTCCCTCTCCAGTCTTCACATGTTATATTATCCCATTATATACATAACATTCTCGAGTTTGAGAACTGTTGAGTAAAATATTGACTGAATCAAAATATCGAGAGTTTTGAATCCCGGATGTTTGGTTCTCTAAATCTATTGGGTACATGAGGGATGGTGCGGCTAATAAACTGGGCGTTCGTAACAACAACGTAAACGGCCTGACGACACTGGGGCGATTGAATTCACTTGACTTGTGAAAATGTACTCTATGTGAATATACATACAGATTGAATTACTGTGGTATAAGCTAAGTGTCCACTCGACTGAACTCGCTCACGTCATAGATGACATTTCGTTAAAAAATATGCTTCTGCTATGAGTTAAATAAATATAACTGACTCAATGGAAAGAGGCCATTAAAAAAAAATAGCCAGCTAACACATACTCACCTTATGATCCCTATCTCAGCAGTGCTTGTACTATGGGTACCATACAATGGACTGGGAGCGGCCCCAATTACACCCAGACCACGGCCATTTGAAAAGGTAATTTCCGAAATTTGCCACTGACAAGAATCGTACCCGAAACAACCGGTGTAGTAAATCAAGCAGCCTACCCTTGAGCTACTAGGCCGAGACGTCATCTAGTCTAGTTTAGTTTTGGATAAATTTGGACGTGACGCGCATGTTTGCGTAGGGTTTAGCTCGACAAGTTAACGGAATTTGCTGTTGTTGCATTATCAATTATCAAGTCCAATAGACCGGGGAGCCAACTTGGATGTTGGTTTATTGATAAACATTAGTTTGTTGTTCCTGTTTCATATTCCACGTTTAGATTGGTAAACAATGCGTTCATTTAGTTAGGAAGTGAATTTAATTATAATCCTAACTATACGATAATATTAGCATTATTACAGATATTGATGTCGATTCTGATGTTCACAAACAACAATAATACATCATCATGACTGTTTTTCCCGAAGGGGTAGGCAAAGGTATACTGCAGTGCATCCACAGCAACGCACTATGAAAAAAGCAACCATGGAGTTTCTTGCCCATTCTTCTCCATAGGAAATGCATTCCGGATGGGTGGTAGAGCTACTATTTTTACTATTTATTGACGATTCATAAGTGCCTGTATTGGTTTATATGAATTAGAAATATTCTGATTCTGATTCTGATTCAGCCCTGTCCCAATGTAATGGGGGCGAACCCATTACCATTATACCGGGCACATTCCCCCTCAATACGAGGGAGATTTGCGCTATAACCACCACGCTGGCCCAGTGTGGGTAGTAAATTTCAAACGCCTTTCTATAGACGTGCAGGACTCCAATATTCATTGATCGACATCATCTCTATTAGAGATAAGTCGAAAAAAAGAAAAATCGACCAATTTCACGTTTTGTTTGGATCTCAAGAAAATTTCCCCGCTGGTTTCCTCTCGATGTTTTCCTTCACCGTTCGGCAAGTGGTAATTATTGAAAACGACATTCACACATGTAAATCTCAGAGCAGCGGGCATAGGATTTGAACTTGCACCCCTAACGTTCAAGGCGAGCGTTCTACCAAATAGGCTGCTATTGATTCTTGTTTCTAAATTTGACAGCACTATAAATATTCCGGGCAATGTGTCCGGCACATTATATGTATATTTGGAATCCGCTATTTTTAGATCTCCTGCAAAAATGTCACCTAAGTCAAATAGGGTAAGCCCCACGATATTATATTTCTAATCCCTGTTATTCATGTTGAAAATTAAAAAAATACAAATTTAACATTTCAACTTTTCGTAGGAGCCCGTAAAACGCCTACACTAATTAAAGTTTACGAAAAGCGGTGGGTGGGTGCCGCTGTATTTTTGTTGCGAAAGGAATATTTGCAACTCGAACAATGCTAGGCGCTTTGACGTGGTCAGTTGTACAGACGCGGGTGTTTGATGAAAATTGACTTTGCAACAGATTTAAGTAATGGGGGTTGCCAAATTTCGATATTCGGATGGACATACCTCTAAATTTAATTAATTTAAAATGTATTTGCAAATTTACTACAATAGAATTTTAAGATTTTGTGTTATGTACGAAGCGTGTAATTATATCCACAATCTAAATAAACTTGAGGGTTGGAAAAGAACAGTTCAGAAATTACATTTTTAGAAATGGAAAAATAGAAAGTAATTTTGTTGACGAACAAGAATTTAGTAGATACCTAATTCATTTTTTCTTGGTGAAACATTGGCATTAAGGCTTCAAAGGGCTAGTACCCAAAGCCGTAAAACACAATTAAAAAAAAAAGTCTTCCCCAAATCTTGTTATTTATTGCCTCCAAATCACTATGACAACATTTGAATGGCGTGGGACTGACATGTGATCAATCGCTCTAAAATAACAATAGCATTAGCAAACGTCATAAAAAAAATCGAAATCGGTTTAGTGACGCCGGAGATATGCGTGATCATACATAAAAAAAAAAATACGCGTCGAATTGAGAACCTCCTCCTTTTTTTTTTTCGTCGGTTAAAAATGGCCATATACAAGTTACATCATTAGAATATTTTTTTCTAGAAAGTAACACGTAGTACGGTTTCGTTAGTATACTTAGGGCCCAGACATCGTCCCCGATGTTCTGTTATCTACTTTTAAATCCTGGTATTATGAACAAAAGGTTGGTATTCCTACAGCAGTGGACAAGTTGTGAAAGCGGTTTAATTTCGACCGTCCAAACTTTCATAAGAGGATTTTGGAACAAAAACCTAGCTGAAAAAGCAGTGGTATCCTAGTTTGTAGAAGGGGCTTTGAGCTTAAGGGGTGTAGCTTCAAATCCTGGGCTCGTGCTTTTGAATTTTTAGAATTGATGTAATTTTCAAAAATAATTACCACTTGCTGAAAAGTGAAGGCAAACAGGTGTGTGAAGTTCACCTACCGGCACTGGGCTATCATGGTCTCCACGTCCACGAGGGCGAATGTGCCCTGCATAATGTCAATAGGCTTACTCCCTAGGGACCAAAATAAATCTCCGAAGTATAGGTGTACTGCAGTGCACTTCTCTATCTACCCCTGCATGGAATATCTGCGTGATCCAAGCTGAAATTCATGTCGTCTGAATTTCAGCTTAATTATGCCGATATTCGGTCATTATCAGTCGATGTCTGAAGAGAATATACCACGTTTAGGTTGGCCTGGTTATTCGATCCCTCATTAGTACAACTTTATGTACCCTATAGAAGAGTTCACACGAGGTGTCGATGTACGGACTCCTGTCTCATGCGGATACCTACCAAACAAAATATTCTGCTATTACGCATCCGTTTCTAGCAGCCGGCTCTATCGTAGTAATTGAACCTTAGTTTCAAACAACACTTTTGAGTTTGATGTTTATACGAAAAAAAGAAAGTATACTTGTAATAAAATATTTATATTCGCCCTTATATGAAACGTAGTTGGAATAGGCGAAATATACATATTGTTACACGTTTTCTTACTATAAATCTTGGCTTTATTTAGTTTCTCAGTAATCAGATAGTCCATTAACAAGATTGAGAGGTGTATTCAGAGATCCCGTGCTGAAGTAAAAACATGTTTTATTTAAGAGCACTACTCTAGATTTTTAAAATTTCCTTGAATAAGGTGAAATTTCAGTCTACACTTTTTTTGCGGAAATTAAAATCAGTAGTTATATTTTACAAAAGTAATATATTCCACTTGGCTATAGACGTCAGTATTAATTGTAAAATAATATAATAATGCTTTACATAAGTTTCCTAATATAATGCTAAGTAACCATGGAGTTCCAAGTCCATTCTTCCTCATTGAAAATGCATTTAATTATTTTTTTCGAAATCTTTGTCAATTTATAAGCACTTTTACAGTTGACATGAAAAAAAAACTTAGTAGTTATTTCTAACATTAAAATCAGTTTTTTTCATTGCGTAAAAGTAAAAGTATTCTGCGTAAAAGTATTCAAACTGAATAATAGAACCAAGTCAGAATTTGATTGAATAAAGAACTTACCCCAAGAAAGTAAATCAATACTTTTAGTGTAATAAGTGTAACATCTTTAAATTTAAGACCTAGATATTGTTTCTGTAAAATCCCCTGTATTTGTTGTAATGTATATTATTATATATTATTGTTTCTGTAAAACCTGTAAAATCTAATTTTATTGGGTGCTTCCAAAAACCACATAACGTGCACTATATCTTCTGAAAACACTGATTCAAACAAACAGGAAGGAATACCCAAGCAATCAAATCGATGCCGTTTTCACCTGACTCATAACTGTCCCAACTAAACAAGAGTGTGGTCATGAGATCTTTTACCTCGAGCAAGTATCTTCTGAACAAATCACATACAGGACGAGGCTCAGCCTTTCAAAGCATGTCGCCCAGTGTGAACGCTCCCATCGGTTCATGGCTGCAACATTAATGCGATCGCAAGATGGAATGGCCTCCAAGACCCGTTGCTACTTTAATAAGAAAACTTTCCTGTTCGATTGACAAAGTTTGTCAACGAGAAAAAATACTTCCCTGTGTGAACACCTGGACCGTGGTATTTCGGATGGATACGAATGGTGATTGAGTTTGCAGGGTAAACATTTTTAAAATTGATGAATTTGGAACCCAAAAAAAATCATTATAAGCTTCATAGAGACCAATCGCAGATCTGAGAAAGATCAGAAGCTAAATTGTAAAAGTGTAAGGCGCTAAAGAATCCTTTCTGATCCGATATGGCGCTTTTTTAGATCCTTATAATTACCGCTTGGGTACGACTTCTGGATTAAAATGTTCAGAATAAAAATGTTTTTACTATGCTTAAACAATATTTTTAATTAAACTTAATTCTTATTGCCTTCCTACCTTAGATGTTATTAAATCGCAAAGCAAATTTAGTTTAATCAATGATCCTGATTTTGTATATCTATGGGTAGCTAGTTTAGTTTATTCCTTCAGAATTTCCCGGCTTAGCCCGTGTTACCGGCGTTAGAGTTGAAATCAATTATTGTGCCAATTGCAGGCTACGGCGCTAACAGCGGTGCTCATACAAAGTGAAGTCTACTTCACGCTTACGCTTTTAATAACGTAGAGACGTGAATAGTTGTTGAAATAGCAATGTTATTCTGGAGCTTTTTCAACGACCTACAAATACGTACACTACAAACCATTGGTCTCATCTATACATACATACATACATACAAATAATACATACAAACATACATACATACATACAAATAAATAAAATTGGAGTGTCTGTTTGTAATATCAAAATAACACTTTTTTACCAAATGCGTATGAAAGTATATACGATACCTATAACGAAAACGCAATTTTAATTTTTTTTGTCTGTCTGTCTGTTTGTTTGAGGTAAACTTCTAAACGGCTGAACCGATTTCAATGGGACTTTCACTGACAGATAGCTGACGTTCCAAGGCGTAACTTAGTCTACTTTAATTTTAGAAAAAGCATTAGGGTTCCGCGGGAAAAGCATAATACCCATATTTCCGGGTAATCTCCCTAAAGTCCACGCGGGTGAAGTCGCGGGCACAGCTAGTGATAAATAAATATCATGGATAAATTATTGTTAATTATGCAGTGGTAGGCTAATTGGTAAAACACCCACCCAAAGGGTGCAAGTTCAAATTCGCGCTTATAAATCTGAGTTTTTAAAATTTTATGTGGGAATGCCATTTTCATAAAAGATTACCACAACCTGCGCAACCATAAAAGGGCGTGTGTAGTTCGCCCAGTAGTGGGCTAGCGTGGTGGACTATGGGCTGAATTCCACTCCAACCCGGTGTTGAGAGTCTGTAGGGCTGGCTCAATTTAAAAGACCAAGGTCTGGGGCGCGTGCCAGAACAAGACTTTTACAGATTACCGAGTCGCTCTCTTAATGTATTAACTCATAGTAGAAAAAGAGACGAAAATAAAATATACAGGGTGTTTTAGAAGTCCGAAATAATACTTGACCGTTCGAGTATCGAGTATACAACCGAATGGTATAAAAAAATTGATCGAAAAAAGATCATGATTTTTCAAATTTTTTTTCGTTGTTTATTTCTATAACTCGTAATATCTCGAGTCCTATGTAATATTTGCATGTTCTGTTTTGTGAATAATGCTAGAGTTGTGTTTATTGGTAAGTGTAGTTTACACTGCTGAATAGGGTTAAGGATGTACCCAAAGGCCAGAACACGATACCTGTGACAAATATTCAAAGGTCTATATCTCCGTAACTATGACAGTTAGGTATAAACTGTCTTCACAAAGCATCCACATATAAGCTACCGTATATGTACCCAAAGTATTATTTCGGACTTCTTATATACCCTGTATATTAAGGCTAGCGATCGCGATAAAAAAAAGAAACTGGACTATACGATTCATACTGTTGAATGGCCATATGCATTGTAGAAAAGTGAGTAAGGTAAGTAATAAAAGGCAAAATTATGATATTGTCGTGAAAACATTTAATTTACTTATAGTTATAAATACAGTCGTTCGTTATATAATACATGAATTAAAATCGGTGTTAAGCGATTACAACTAACGATTACTATTCTTAAATGCGTTGGTATGTCATGTCGTAAGATAATTAAATTTGTTAACTATTTTCGTAATATTTTCAGTGTAACATTTTTTTTAAATCTGTTCCCAATGATTCTTTGGCTTTTTTCGAAAAACGGGATGCGAAAATACTAAGGATTTTTTTGTGTATAACAAAATATTAATTACAAAAATAATTAACAACGAGAGACTAGTGAGTTAATAAAATTACAGTTACTGGTAAAATTAATTAATCTAATGTAAATAACAAAATGTTAAGAAAAAGATCAGACTTTATTAATGTTTTATCAAAATGACACTAGATATATTATTAAAATGTTCGTCAGACTTAATATTAAAGAATATTGGTGGCCTTATAAAATCTGTAATTATAATACCACGTTTAATGATTACCAAAATAAGGGATGCACTTTATTTATTATTTTCAGTATTTAAATAATAAAAAACGTCTTACTTTTAAATAAATAAAAAATACTTAAGTAAGTATACATCTTAATTAAAGTTGAAACTATCAAAGTCACTAATATAAAATACTTCTAGTGCCATAAACTTAAAGATACAATTATTTATTTACAGTCTTGAATGAATTTATTATAAAAAATCACAAATATTGGTATTGCGACATCAAATTGAATCGTTAGCCGTGGGCTCACGAGCCGTAGTTGAATTCGATGTTCAAATATACCTACGAAGTTTTTAAACAAATATTTTTTCGGATTTGGAATGTCAACTTTCTGACGTGTCTGGAAAGTTAACATATATTTAGCTTTTTTAAATCGAATAGATACTTGTCTATGGTATAATTTCAAAGTTCAAATCTGATTCTATTGATACTCGATGGAAGTCATAGACTTTTAAAAAGTGAAGTGAAGTAATTTGTCCCAAATACAGATACTAAATAGAAAACTGACAAAAATATAATGAGACTGATGAACCCAGCAACTTTAATTCCAAAATATTCCAATATATAACTTACACGAAATATTTACAAAGTTCTAAAAGCGCGATACACGGCGCGTGACTAATTACAAATTTCACTATACATACATGTAATACGAATGTAGTTATGTAGTAACTTTCAGTGGCTTAAGCTTACGCGCTTATTTTAATAGGAATCTCATCATGAACACCAAGCTTAACTGACTTGACAATTTAATCTCATTTTGAGTAGCCCAACGATCAATTCCTGAATTGTGCTAGGTTTTTAAATAAAAATGGTAGGCTTCTTTATATAAAAAAAGTTTGTACCGGTACACGAGAATGAAAAAAAAAAAAAACTTCGACCTTCACGAAGTAACATCATTTTAAAAGTAGAGTCATAATCTTTTTTATTTTTTAAATGCGTGTTCTCACACTCAATTAATTAATATAAAGTGCCACAATGATCCATAACACGCAAATATTAGGAAGCGACAAGTAGACAACTCAACTCGTAATTAGACACTCAAGAGACAATTAAACTGTAAAAAATATACAATTCAAACTACCTGGCATTTTTAACCCGTGGATTTTTGTTAGCGTTTAAATTATTAAGGAAAATAATACAAGTCGAATTGAGAACCTTCTACATTTTTTGAAGTCGGTTAAAATGGAAAGGATTGCTCATTCAAGTCTCGTGTATACCGGCACTTGCAATTATTGCAATGACGTCATCAATTTAATTATCTCTAAACGGTTGAGCAAATATTTCGTTCAGTAATTGCTGATACTCCTCCACATTATATAAATAGTCTTCGTCTAACACGTCGTCGGTCGAATTGTACCTAAAAAAGGATTTATAATAATGTATTTACTAGCAATTTAACTTTAAACAAGCGTTTTATGTTAATAATCGTTAAATAGTAATAACGATGGCCTTGGTACTAATAACGATAGCCTTCCTAATAATAACAATAGCCTTGGTAATATTAAAGATATCATCTGTTATAATAACAAAAGCCTTTATAACAATAACGATAGCCCTGATAATTACAACGATGGAAATTATCACGTCTTTCCCCATTATTTTGAAAAGAATAGTGTTATCATATTGAAGCATATTGTATCAAAGGCCCTCCCGGATTGATGTTGATTCTGTTGTACTAAAACAACAACTAAAATATAGTAGACGGAACTAAAATTATTTTCATCTCACTCATACGTTACGGCCAGCAGCCGGTAAAGAATAGTTTGGCGCCAAATGAATCGACTCTATTATCTTTTATCTATTTTTATTATCAGTTAATATTATTATTACCTCGTTGTATCTCTTTTTCTCCTCATATTTAGTTCGGAAGATACCTCAACGCAGAGCACCACGAATAGATTGTTGCATGGATATCTGAAAGAGATGCGTAATGTCAGTGATTGTGATACTAATAAAGCTGTTAGCCCCTATACTAAAACGAACTGTATCTCATTTAAAAACCTAATTATTCAAACAAATGTCATTGGCTGGGTGGTCGCGTAACTTCAACCACATACTTTTACTGTAAGTTCGTTTTGGTATTTTGGACACATAGACGTTTAACATTTTATTCGTGTGGTCGGGTGGTTCTAGCCAAAGAAAATTAATGTTTATGTAGACTAATTTCAATTTAAAAAAGACAAATTTTATTTGTTCATCACTAGTATGCGTATTGATCAGCATCAGTATCAGTATCAGTGTCAGTGTCAGTGTCAGTGTCAGTGTCAGTGTCAGTGTCAGTATCAGTATCAGTATCAGTATCAGTGTCAGTGTCCGTGTCAGTGTCAGTGTCAGTGTCAGTGTCAGTGTCAGTGTCAGTGTCAGTGTCAGTGTCAGTATCAGTATCAGTATCAGTATCAGTATCAGTATCAGCATCAGTATCAGTACCAGTATCAGTAACAGTATCAGTCAGTTACCTGTCCTGTGACAGCAGTTTGTGTGAGAATAATGACGAAGCGAGGCCTTTGTTGTTGGGGTCGTCAGTCTGCCACTCCTTGCAGTAACTGTGCATAGCACGCTCGCCACTCGTGTACGATCCATGCCATATCACCTTCTGTGGCCTTCGAGGAATAAACAACTACTATTAACATGAACATTATTAAAAAAAGGGATTACAATTATTTTATTTTTTTTATGTAATTTCATCTACAATCCGTTTTTCGAAGTTATCAATTCAGTATCCGCATTTATAAGGTACATTAGATAACATTTTAATGAAGTGCCTGTCAAATTATCATTATGGTTTTTTATCAAACTTTAATTCGATGATAATTATAATACTTAGGTACTTTACAAAATCGTAAATACTCGGCACCGATTACAATGCAAAATTACAGCTTACACACATAATGTATTCAAAGTCAAATCATTTATTTTGTATAAGCCTATGGGGGCACTTACAAATTGTCAAGTTTATGGAGGCACTTACAAATTGTCAAATATTCAACTGTATGATTCAAAGGTCGATCGAAAATTAATCTCTGACCATTATCTAAGTTATCAAAGATTTGTAAAGTATGATTACCTTTTATAGTCTCGAAGCGGTAATATTTTACTGGTAAAGTAAGGGCTAGTACACATTGGGTGCTTAGAGTTTCGTTCGGAGAGCGTTAATAGCGTACTCAGCACTCAGCATGGCATTCGACGATCATTAGCAGTACGAGTATACTTCTGCCTCGGTTAGAAAATAAATGTCCACTCTACACAAGCGCGCGATCAAATGTAGAGTATGTTCAGGAACTCTGGGTTTTAAAAACGCGCGTTAGAAAGCGCCCCATGTGTACTATCTCTAATAATCAACATTCTGAACTGTTGTTAAAACTCTAGTTTTTTTTTTATTCGGCATGTATTGTCTCACTGCAGGGGAAAGGCCTCCCTTTCCTTTCTCTACAATAAAATGTTATGTAACAACCCTCAAGTTTATTATATCTACAATTCTCATTGCATAATATACAATGCGTTTTGTTAAAGATGACTATAGCATGTCGTTGCATTATTCTAAAATAAAAAAGATAAACAGTATAATACTTCATATGAAACAGTAGCAGTGATAGCTGAGTGGTCGAACGCACGCCTTGCAATCAAAGTGTGAGGATATATCAATATCTGTGTCCTTACCAATGCGAGTCAGTGATAACATTTCTCCCGTTGAAGCTGTACAAACGGGGCATGCCCGCAGTGCGGCCCCCGCTGCCATCAAATATTTCCGTGAACGACTTGAAGAGAACCTCTCCGTGTACGTTCACAACGGGCAGATGTTGGTCCGAATACCGCACTATGGAGTTCAAGTTTTGAACCCTGCGAAAAAATGTGGACTTTATGGCAATTGCAGTAGGAAGTAATTAGATAGCACTACAACGCAGTACATTCTTTTTGAGTAGGCTATTTATAAGGCATATTACGTACTTGCTAGTTAACATAGCCCTAAAGGTGCCCCTGAAGCCAGCCCGCCTCCCCTGCCTGTAGCACGAATAGTCTGCTCGCCGGATGCCGTGCATACTTCCAGACAGCGGCTCATTAAGAGCTGCCAAGTGGATCTGTTAACAAAACAAATTTTATATTACGACAGCATAATCGTGTGGTCTGATCGTTGGCTACTCGACTTTCTGATTGCAGGTTTGATTTCCGTCAGAGTAAGCATCGGAAATTGAAATTCTTGTATAGCTAATTGTTCCTTTTTAATACGAATATGAACAGCGTGCAGAAAAGAGTAACCATTGCTTTTCTTTTCAATTGTTGCCTGACCTATTTTTATTACAAGTTTTTTATTAACTTGCAATGTAAGTCCGGGTGGAATCTTGCAACTGAATTTTAAATCAGTTATTTTTAACCGATTGATGTGACGGCATTCTAATTCCAATATGGCGAATCATCCAAGATGACGGAATAGTATTTTTTTCTGCACTACCACAGTATGGGTATCAAATGAAAGGGCTTGCTGAGAAGAACACGAAAACTAAGAGCAATTAAATAAAAGCTTGGTTTTAAAAAGTTTTTTTGCCATTAATATATATATTGTTAGGTGTCAAAACCATAGCAACAGAGAGCCAGGAGGCGAGCCTATATAAGCGCTGTCAAGGAGAGCATCGTTCTTTTTCTGCGGCGGCCTACGAGACGTGCGGACCTACGGCGCTATTTTGTGAGACGTTTGATCCCATTTTCTTTTCTTTTATTAATTATTTGTTTGTCCCAAGTACATTGTTATTTTCTTTGGTTAGTGTTGGCTCTGTTTGAAATAACTGTTGTAGTTTGTTGATTTTTAGGTTACAAATAAATTGTTTTATTTTTGAGTGGAATTTTACTTCTGATCCTACAATATAATATTAATAGAAATGGACTGGTGGTTGATTATCGAAGACTGAAAGTTATTCCAGTCTTCTTAATTTCTTCGCACGGAGCTATTAGACAGTACGTGTATACCATCAGATTTAAACTTATGTATTTTACTAACTTGATTTCGTCTCTAAAATTTCTTCGGTGGTCTGGCAGGATTGACAACAAGGGTTTAGGTACCGAGGGACTTGAAGCAAAAATCAGCAGACTTTCAGACGCAAAGTTTGGCCATAAGACTTTCTTTATGTACACATCAATGTCGTAAATGGAACTCACAACAGAACTAACATTTTATAGAAAAAAATCCTATTTAATTAATATACTTACGCTAGGTCCACTAGCAATGGTGTTCTCCACGAGGTTTGATATAGAAGGTTCGTGAACTAAACTAGCGGCGGGCATAGGTGGCGCTACCGGTGCCGCTGTCTGCGCGGGCGCAGACTGCGTTATTAGTGGCCCGAGCTGTTGAAGACAAAATAATACATGAACAAAATAATAAATTTGATTATTTTAGTTTCGTATTCTAGCACTACCACACATAGCACATTCAAGGACAGTGTGTATTGCTCAACTCAATTATAGCCTATTTTTAAAGTTGAAAGTTAATATTTTTAAGCATAAAATAATTTCGTTCTCGTTTGTGATGAACTTTTAATGAGAATTAGACGAGAATTGGCTGCGGTATACGGAATATTTATGCCAATGTCCAATAGCAAGGACATATTTAATATCTACTACTACTCCTACTACAGCCCTTTTAAACGTCCCACTGCTGGGCACGGTTCTCCCCTCAATGCGAGGGCGATTCGGGCCATAATCCACCACGCTCGCCCAGTGCGGGTTGGCAGACTTCACACATCTATCGAAAACTAGTCAAGTTCCCTTAGACGTGCAGGTTTCCTCACGATGTTTTCCTTCACCGTTTCATGGGAAGTGATAATCTCGGATGAAAATGAGATTCGCACATAAATCCCGAGGTGCGAGCCGGGGTTTGAACCTGCACACCTCGATTGCAAGGCGTGCGTTCGACCACACGGCTGCACCACTGCTCAACATATTTAATACACATTATAAATAAAAACAATGTGTAATGAACGTTTTAAAGATGGCCGATTAGAAGACTTACCATAACGTATTGCCAGCCTGAATTGACTTTGACGAACAAAGCTTGTTCCTCGGTAACGTACGCCAGCGCACCCACGTGGCTCGGCAAACCAAACTGCGATTGAAAAAGGTCTTGACTGACAGACGTACGGACGGGCAGATAAGACAGACAGAGATACAGACAGACACTGACAGTTATCCTATAAGGGTTCCTTATTTCCTTTTTAGATTCGGGCCCTAAAAAATTACAGTTGATGTTGATTTTGCTAGCGTCAAACCTAAGTCGTCCTTCTCACAGCAGGTAACAATATTTTTAGTGCTGTTGGATATAGTAAAGTTGTAGTTTACGTACAACATAAGCGACATGAGTTATTATAGAAAAAACCGCCGTTCAGTAAATCAATATTTCTGTTACAAACCTATTTCAATTACTTTGCATCAAACCAACTGTCCTAATGGTATCCTTCCATTTTAGGGTTCCATCACAATCCATACAAAACAAGTTCATGTAAACTTGAATGCTTTTGATGGAATCAGGCGTAATATTGCGGAAATCCATTGTTAATACAATAGTAGAGAAGGAAGGAAATTTTTTTTTTAGATTCGATTGTTCTGCGGAGGATTGCTCATAGTTAGGGCCCATGACTTATGACATACTGACTCTCGACTGACAGGGAGTTCGGTCTTGTTGGTTTCCTCTATTATCGTCGGTCAAATTTATTTGATTAATAATTTGGGATTCTAAACCATTCCGAGGGTGAGTGGTGGGTCCCTTTCTCTACTATTGTATTGAATTCTTTTATTTTGGAGGTCTGTTTGTCAATCGAACGAGGCAAATGACCGATTTTTGTCATGATTGTAGGATTTCAAAGTTAATAAAATAAGTAAGCATCGCTATCTCACACATACTTATCGCGCGCGGGCGCCTTGACGCGCCTGTTTGCTCAAGCCAATTGAATAACAATTTATGTATTTTTAATGTACCTTGAGCATTTCCGCCGTGGTTTCATACACAGCAGCCCCTGGTGCCACCTTGCTGTGCCCTTCATCTGTACGCGCCAATCTAGGGTGAGCCTGCACTGGCACTAAAACATAGTATAACCCCGCAAATTTAAAGAGAATTCTTAAATTTGAAGGAAATTAATTTCAACAGTATATCTATCGTACTAAGACATACAATAACTAACATTAAAATACCATTCTACTCACCGTTTCGGTCTTTATCTTTCAAGTCTTTGAGTTCCTTCAATGCTTTCAGCTCGTCCATCGGGCTCTTTGCAACTAGCAGCATGCATAAAAACAGTGCTTATAAATTACCGCAACATATGATGAACAACTAATATAGCAGACAAGTCCCTAAATGTATAATTCAAGTACAGTGACACTGTAGGACACTTTTGTACTGTTAATTCCATTGCAATTGGTTTGTAGAAGGATTTGATTTTGTTTAAATTTAGGGTTTAGAATTTATTCGGAACTTGTCTAGATAAACACGGAATACGTAAGATAGATGGTAATTACCTGGTTTACCGTGAAACTTTGTGCTTCCATGCACTGGGTATTCCTCATAATGGCTGTACCCTGGCTCCCCTTTAGGCCCTACTATAGAGAGCCCGGCGGGTCCAGGTGGGCCTGGGGGACCCGGAGGACCTGGGATGTACTTGACAGCTTCAGAAAGAGCCCCAGGTGGACCGGGGGGTCCAGCAGGGCCTGGTACTCCCGGTAACCCTGACAAACCGTCGAAGCCTCGTTCCCCTTTTTCACCTTTTAACTGTTCAAACAAAAGATACATCTATCTGATTGGAACGATTTCCCGTGGAAATTTATGCCAGTACGATTTATCTAATTATGACGACCTCCCAAAGTATTTTTATTTCAACAGTAACTGTTATTTTTTGGCACATTTTGTATAGAGTTAACTGTCAAAACCAGAAAGTAATATTAAAACATTGCTGCAAGACAGGTGGTTGTAAGAACAGATCCTGAATATAGGAAACCGGCCAAGTGCGAGTCGGACTCGCGCACGGAGGGTTCCGTACCATTATCTATAAAAACGTTAAAAAAATCACGTCTGTTGTATGTCTTTTTTTTGTTGTTATAGCGGCAACAGAAATACATCATCTGTGAAAATTTCAACTCTCTAGCTATCACGGTTCATGAGATACAGCGTGGTGACAGACGGACGGACGGACGGACGGACAGCGAAGTCTCAGTAATAGGGTTCCCGTTTTACCCTTTGGGTACGGAACCCTAAAAAGTAAACAATCTGATCTAATAGTCACTTTGGACAATGTATTGAACTATACTTAAAGTTAAACAGTTGGAAAAGAATGTATTCTGGCATAATAACCTTAAGGTCTACCCAAAGGTTTTTATGCTCTACTCTACTCTACTACTTGTACTCTAGTACTACTTTGAACAGTCGTTTCCAAAGCAAATATAAAATCGGCAATTTTTCTCAATTGGTCAGATTTCCTTGCAATGCATTTACAATAGAATAAAACATCGAACATACATACATCTAGACCAGGGGTCTAACCTTTTGATAAAAAAATTACAAAATAGAAATGGTGCCTAATACTCGTTAATAGATTCAGAACGATTTTTAAATGTTTTTTTGAATTTGCGTATGGAGCTAAAGAGCCGCAGCTTCACATCCAAAGAGCCGCATGTGGCTCGCGAGGCGCAGGTTGCCGACCCATGGTCTAGCTAGCTAGACTGAAAATGCGTTCTGTAATAACCATCTAATTGATATATTTATAAGTACTTTGTATCCATGAATTTAAAAAATCTGATTTTGCTGCCACCGGAGTTCATTATTAAACCTATATCTATCAAGTCAAGGAAGTCCACCTGCCCTTTATGTTATAAAGAACAATAAACCACGTAAACACGGGGGGTCAAGTTGCCCCACGTCAAAAGTTGTAAGCTCAAGGGTGACAAGGAAAATCTCGGTTTATAGCGGTACCGCAGTGAGCAATTTGTTTTATGGGGCTCCCGACGGGATAATTTTGTTATAAAAAGGTCAAAGTGTCTCATTTTTCTTTCTTTTACTATTGATGACATCGTATTAAATAATCTACAAATATCTTAAAACTTGTATGCTAAGGGAAGTTACACTGGTGTTGATTTTTATAGCAAACTATACTAACCTAACCGTATCGCCGTACTTATAGAATAGACAAAGTATGAGCAAGACAGCAACATATGTATAAAGCCAATTAAGTTTAGCAGTAGTTTGTGTACAGGGAAATTGGAGTTTGACCAAAATTAGCACAATTTTAGAACATTTAATGAGAATAAACTTAATAAGCATCTGATGAAAATGTATTCGCGTGAAAGAACGTATGTGTAAGAACTGTACGCGTTTAGACTTTGTGACTCAGTGCCTTTCAAATATAAAGACCTTTGGACACAAACCTTACGATATAAAATATGTGATTGTGTATGTGTGAAGGCGGATTTGTGTTGATAATGTATTATCGCAATGACTACGCACCGCTAAATGTTCGGTCATATACATAATATGGAGATAACCTTCTCAAGGTTATGTTGATTGGGGACATGAATTAACATAACACATAAGAATTTACGCTTCGTGCTACCTTACATCCGTCAAATATTTTAATATAATATCAGCACACTTTTATGTATACTTTTCCTAATAAATTCGTAAAATCAATTTAATTATAGTTATTATAAATAAGTACCACTTTACAAATAACAAAGAGTCTCAGAGTATATACATAGTAAATGTAACTTGATCGAAGATATGAATGCGCAATACATACGGGACCACGTTGCTTATGTCTATTATCTGCGCGATTGTATATATTTTATATAGATACATATATAGATACTTCATTGCGAAGTAGTTACGAGCCGGACTGCGTGCCGGCTGGACGATTTAAATTGACTGATGTTGATTTAGTAGAACAAAATGTTTTTGTTATTAGTGCCTATTGTGTTCGTGGTGTTATATTTATATGGTGTGCGGACATTTGATTATTGGAAGAAAAGAGGCATCAAACATGACAAACCTCTACCATTTGTAGGAACAAACTTGAAGCAGTTCATGCAACAAGCCAGTATGGCAATGATGGCCACGGACGTCTATAAAAGGTATCCAAATGAGAAAGTAGTGGGGTTCTATAGAGGTACTGCTCCAGAGTTAGTAGTAAGGGACCCAGATATTGTGAAACGAATTTTGGTAACAGATTTCCAGTACTTCCACGCAAGAGGTTTTAACCCCCATAAAGAAGTTATTGAGCCCTTACTGAAGAATTTGTTCTTTGCTGATGGTGATTTGTGGCGATTAATAAGACAAAGATTTACACCCGCCTTTAGTACCGGCAAATTAAAAGCCATGTTCCCGATTATCACAGCAAGAGCTGAAAGATTACAAATAATTACAGAAGATGTTACCAAAAGGGAATATTACGATGTAAGAGAACTAATGGCGAGATACACCACAGATTTTATAGGTGTTTGTGGATTTGGTGTAAATATGGATTCCTTGAGCGACGAAAATTCTCAGTTTAGAAAACTAGGAAAGCGAATTTTTGAAAGAAACTTCAGAGATGGGGTTGTCGGTGCATTAAAAATAATGTTCCCTGAATTGTGTAAAAACTTAAAGTTCCTGTCGCCAGAGTTGGAGAAAACAATGGTTCATCTTGTCCAAAGTGTTGTTAAAGATAGAAACTACAAGCCGTCAGGCAGACATGACTTCATAGATCTAATGTTGGAACTGAGAGAGAAAGGAAATATAATAGGAGAATCACTTGTTAAGAAAAATCCGGATGGAACCCCTCAAATTACTGAATTGGAAATGGATGATTTGTTAATGACGGCACAGGCGTTCGTTTTCTTTGGAGCTGGATTTGAAACGTCATCGACAGCGTCAAGCTACACATTACATCAGTTGGCCTTCCATCTCGATTACCAAGAAAAAGTTCAAAAAGAAATTGACGAAGTCCTTGCAAAGCATAACAATATAATAACGTACGATGCTGTGAGGGAGATGAAGTATTTAGAAATGGCATTTTATGAATCCATGAGGATGTACCCATCAGTTGCGTATTTAGTTAGGATGTGCACTGTACCGGAATATACTATACCGGAGATCGGACTCACGATTACAATGGACACAAAAGTGATGATGCCCATACAGGCAATACACAGAGATGAACAATATTTCAGAGATCCGAACAAATTTGACCCTGAAAGATTTGATAATGGCGCGAAGGATGAAAGGAAGAGATTTGTGTATTTGCCATTCGGGGATGGGCCTAGAGCATGTGTTGGTGAGTTTTGTTATTGAAGTCTATTGATAGGAATCTAAATTTAATCCTCCACGCATTGATTACCTCTCTTATAATGACGAGACAATAAGACAGGTCACTTACTTACCTTATATCTATATCTATAAATTTATTTAAACGTTTTTACAGGTGAACGATTAGGACAGATGCAGTCAATGGCTGGTTTAGCAGCAGTTTTACAAAAGTTCACTGTAGAACCAGCGGCTTGTACCATTAGAGATCCGCTTCCAGAACCAACGGGAATCGTCTCGGAAGGATTCATCGGTGGTTTACCTCTCAAAATTAGGAAACGTAAGAATTTGTAGCATTGTGCGCAGCTTTTAACTTTCATTTGAAAAATATAACTGTTGTATATAATTTAATATGGACTGATAAAGTTTTTGAGGTAGATAAATGTTTATTTTGGTTATAAGTTTCGGCCTGTTTAAATTTTTAGGTTTTGTATGGGAATAAATGTTACTTACCCGTGATACGTCTAAGATATTGACTCCTGGATCGCCTTTATCTCCTTTAGGCCCCACAGGTCCGAGGGGCCCTGGGGGACCGAAAGAACCTGGACGACCCTGAAATATAACACTCTTTAAGACAAATGTAATAATAATAATTAGCACTAGCCCAAAAAGCAGTCATCTTAAATTCTAGCCACATAGTACGGAAATTCCTCTCATTGACAGAATCTTAATATATAAATAAAAAATATGCATTTGGCTTGGGTCCGTGCCACCATTCACCTCTTTGAAGAGATTATAAATATCTTACCAACAAAATAATAATAATTATCATTGTAGAAAAAACTATTTGCACAATGATAACAAATACCTTTTGCAAAATGGTTAATTTTATAAAATGAATAAAAGGATGTGCATAAAGACTAGGTAATAAAATCTATAAGCAGGTTTTACCTTTGCGTTCTGTGCAGCAAAGAGAAAAGAAATAAAAACATTGATTATATTATAATCTTTAGTTGCTTCACAAAGATATGGTTAGAATAAGGATCATTATTGCGTGCTCTTCTACTCACAACCCATCCTGGAAAGCCGATTTCCCCTTTATCGCCAGGTCGACCTGGGGCACCAGGTGGACCTTGTATTCCTTGACCTCCTTTAGGCCCTGCGGGACCGGGCCTTCCTCTTCTACCTCGTAAACCAGCATCACCTTTGTCACCCTGTTTAACCGTGTTTTATCAGATGTAAGAATTGAACACTGCACTTGTTGTATTAATGTTCATAAGTAAGAAATAACACATTTACTAACGATTTGGAATATTACAAATTTAGGAGCGAAACTTTTTAAGTTCCGTTAGGTAGGGCACTTAATCTTTTGTTTCAAGGTACAAACCTTCACAGCGATAATTTCTGATCCTGCCGACGTCACACTAATAGGTCCAGGTGGGCCTCTTTCACCCCTCTCGCCTTTCAAGCCAGCCGGGCCGGGCATACCGGCAATGCCAGGCATACCTGAGGGCCCTATGTCTCCCCTTTCACCTGACTTTCCGTCCTTTCCTGGAAAACCGGTAGGACCTTCAGGCCCTCGACTGCCCTTTTCACCCTGTTGTGAACATATTACAATTATCAAAAAACAAAAACCGACTTCAAAAACCTAGGTGCACTAAAAAGCTACAAATAACCTTACAATTCATTACATTTGGAGTAGGTGCCAATCAACGTCGGACAAGGCAAATACACACATGAATTGGCACCGTCTCCAAATGTAATGAATTGTAAGGTTATTTGTAGCTTTTTAGTGCACCTAGGTTTTTGAAGTCGGTTTTTGTTTTTTGATAAAAATAATTTTTTTTCACGATTTTTAGTGTCAATAATCGTTGAAAAATTGTAAATATTATCACCTTATAACAGCCCTAAAAAACTAAAAATTTACAGCCAAAAAAAAAATCACCCCCCTCACCCCCCCTTTCCACCCCTTTGGGGGTGGGTTTCGATCTTTGTTAACAATCCGTATTAAGCAAAAAAAGATTTTTCGAAATCGGTTCACTAACACCGGAGATATGCTGTAGTCCGGATTAGACCCCCATTTCACCCCCTACATATTTTTTCTTTCAAAATTCCTGAAAGACGTGTTTTTTTATTTTGTATGTTAAATGCATATACAAAGTTTCAAGTCGTTCAAAAAATATTTTTGAAATTATGCGACCTTCAACCCCCCATTTCACCCCCAAGGGGTTAGATTTCTGTTAATATTTTGGAAATGGGACCAACCTTGAAGAATTTCCTAGCAAACCTTAAAAAAAAATTCGAAATCGGTCTACAGACGCCGGAGATATGCGGTAACATACATAAAAAAAAAAAAAAAAAAAAACATAAAAAAAAAAAACATACGGGTCGAATTGAGAACCTCCTCCTTTTTGAAGTCGGTTAATAAATAACATACACTTCCAATAACCTTGATCTTGCATAATTTTTAGCCACTAATTAGTTCACTCACCTTTTCACCTTTGTCACCTTTTGACCCAGCAACTGCCTCCCCCCTTCCTATTAATATAAATGAAAATTATAAGTACATTGTTCATAGATATACATCATTGTCGAGCTCATATTCATCGAAAGGGTAGGCAGATGTGTATTGCAGTGCACTAACTCTTCACCAATGTATTTTGGTCCCAATGTAATAGAGGGCTAGCCTATTGCCAGTTTACCAGGCACATTCCCGCTCAATACGAGAGAAATTTAGGACATAGTCAACGAAACTGGCCCCGTGCGGGTTGATGAACTTCACACGTCTTTCCCTAGACGTGCCGTTTCCTCATGATGTTTTGCCTCTACTATTCAGCAAGTCGTAATCATTATTGGAACTGACATTCACAAATGAAATCCGAAAATCCCAGAAACAAGGTGCACTTGCACACCTTGCGTTTAATTCGAGTGTTTTACCAACTAGGCTACCACTGCTATCATTGATTCGTACCAGCGGTGAGTAGTGCTGGGTCGTTAGGATTGCCGACTGCTGTTGGAGGTCCTGGTGGGCCAGGGTTTCCCCGTTCACCTAAACGTGAGAAAAACCTCTGTTATAATATTCTTCCTTAAAAATACCTTTCTATAGTCATAAGGATCAATTTAAATACTAGACTAGAAATGGTTAGAAAAAAACTTGTATCTTCACATAAATACATCAAAAAGTGTTATAGAATTGAGCTAAAATGTATTTAAAAAAAATGTTTAAACAACACAGCAAGATAATATTTAAAAAATAATCGTAAGTAATTGTTGAGATAAAAATGATAATTGACAAAGATATACTATCAGTGTATGTTTCAGAGTTTATGAGCGTTGCTAATGGCAACATCAGCAGTAAAAATTCAAGTGTGGGTAGATACAATTAGGTACCTTTTTCTCCTTTATCAGCTGGTCTACCAGTTGCCCCGGGTATGCCCGGTCGCCCGTCCAGTCCTGAGCTGCCCCGGTCGCCCTTGTATCCCCTATCTCCTTGAGGACCCGGATAACCCTACAGAATCAATTATTGTAAACGTTCATAAGTTCGTAAATAACATCTGGACACAAGTGTTGGTATTGAAAGAAATAAACTAATGCTAGAAGTTGTTTCTTAGGCATTGTCTTACATTAGATATTATTTAATGTGGTGACACTACATAAGCCAGAAAAAGATAAGGTTGGTGACATGTCGCATGTGGAGATGAAGTAGGGTGCACTGGATCGAATCAGATGGCAAATGCATCAGATGCACCGACAAGGGACTAACTAACCCTTAAATCAAAAGAGGATGCTTGTCTATGGTGATAGAATATTTCAAAACATTCATGTTTTAAATTTAATTTATCCTTAATCTTTATAAAGCGTAGATACAGAATGGTGATAATTGTATCATAATCTGTAGCCAGTGATAATCTGATTACGTCTGATAATTTAACGTAAGTATTTTAAATCCGTTATAAACCCTGTATGTTCCCTAACCATATCTATCTATGGGTATCATTTAATAGACTGGGGGCGATCCCAGTTATATCCAGACCAGGGCACATTTCGAAAGGCCATTTACGAAATTTCCTGCCGGCGGGGATCGAAACTGCAACCACCGCTTAAACATTGTTTACCGGCCCTTATAATGACTGATAATAACATTATTTCCTGATAGATAGAATAAAATTGAAGACTGGAAACTTTAAAACCATATAGTTGGCAGTGCACTACTGTAAATCGTGGCGACTGTACTAAACTATGCAACTATTAAAATATTTCTTACCCGGTCTCCTTTGGGTCCAGTAACGCCAGCTTGCCCCCTTTCCCCCTTTTGCCCAGGGAACCCTCGCTCTCCTTGAGGGCCTATAGGTCCCAGTTGTCCCGCATCACCCTTAGGCCCTGGTGCACCTGGTCTGCCAAGTGCGCCGCCGTATGAACCGAGCAGTGATTCCTATGACGTCATTTTATTATGTAAAGAGATGTTTTACTCGATTTGAACTTCATTGCCATAGTTGGTTTACCAATTTGTATTAGGCGCAAGGTAAAAACTTGTTTTGTTTGAGTTAAAAATAAATTTGACCATGAAGTTCGAGTATTAACAAAAACGCACCTTACAGGTTATGTTCGGCTGGTAAAAAACAATGACGTGTTTAAAGTTGAATAAATATGACATCTATTATATTAATTCATCAAGACATGACTAGGAAGAACACAGCAGCAAGCACACGTAGCAATAGTTTATTTCTGAGATTTTAAAGCAAATATGCTCTATCAAGCTCTGACATTGCTTTCGCATGAATCAATATGCACCAAGCACTTTCACACTTTTGTCGAAGTTATTCGAAGCGGCGGGTTTGCGATGGAGCGAGTTTTTCGCTTTTGTAAAGCCACCAGTTTCAATTGAAAATTGATTGACATTTTGATAGTCCACGGTACGTCATCGTTTGAATAAATAATTGCTGTATTAGTCAAACAATTAAATTAATGAGCCCACAAAAAAATATTACAATTACCTACTCATTAAGAGTTCAACAATGCTTAAAACTGCTTTAATTTTTTATCAATGTTATATTCTTATTTTTTATAAGAACTGGCGTAATAGTTAGTCATAATATTCAATTAATACAATTTATTTACATTCTTAAACTGACCTTGTATATTTGCCTAGGCTTCCAATTTGACTGAAACAAATAAATATGAACATCAAGAAAAAATAAAAATAACAGATTTGAAAACATAAATATGGCTCAGGCACATAACACATTTACAACTTAGTTGGAATTTTTTTTAAGCATTGAAATTGGATAACACATATAAATATGAGTTCTTACGTCAAAGTTGCTGTAGTCCGAAGAGCCAGGTGGACCTGGTTGGCCGGGTGGACCGGGCTGCCCAGGTCTACCGTCGACCCCAGCCTCCCCTTTAGGCCCCGATAGACCTTCAGGGCCCCGAGGACCGAATTCACCCCGATCTCCTTTCTCCCCGCGAGGTCCGATCGAACCGCGTTCACCCGTCGCCCCAGGTTGACCCTGTCAATTACATTACCTTTAAACGGTGTCACTTTCCAAAGTTTCAGCTGAGGCCAGTTTTTAGGGTCATATTTGAGTTCTAACCATACTTATAAAAGTAACTGAGCTAACTAATTTTACTTGTAGCGCATTTGTATTACGATCGTTGAACTATTGGCTAGCATATTCGAAAAACATTTAATGTAAAGTCAAGTTTTTAAGGAGGAATTTTGAGGAACTACGGTCGTAGTAAGGATAGGTCTCTCCATCCAATAATGTTTCTAGGTAGACGTTAACGACTAATGGTACCATTAAATGAACGACTACACTCATAGTAAAGCTACTGTAATTGTTAAAGCAGATAGAGTGTAGAGTCAGCGAGAACAATTTCGATCTAATAATAATAATACATACAATATCACGCCTATATTCCCCGAAGGGGTAGACAGAGGTGCACTGTAGTGCACCCAAACTTCGCCGATGTATTTTGGTCCCAATGTAATAGGGGGCGAGCCTATTGCCATTATACCGGGCACATTCCCCCTCAATACGAGGGAGATTTGGGCCATAGTCCACCACGCTGGCCCAGTGCGGGTTGGTGAACTTCTCTCACCTTTCTACAGACGTGCAGGTTTCCTAACGATGTTTTTCTTCACCGTTCAGCGAGTGGTAATCAATGTTGAAAATGACATTCGCACATGAAAATTATCTCAGAGGTGCGGGCCTGGGATTTGAACTTGCACACCTTACGTTCGAGGCGGGCGTTCTTGCCCGCGAGGCTACCACTGCCACACTTTGATCTGATAGTGTTTTAAAGCAATGTTTGTAAAATCCTGCAAAAAAATTGCCGTACAATTCGAAATTCCTTGCGCACAATATACCCTCGGCCAAACACTTTCCTTCAAGGAACCGTAGAATGCTCTGGAATATTCTGAAAGGTTCATACCGGTAGACCAGGTGCTCCAGTTCTCCCATCGGCGCCAGTGATTCCCGGTGGGCCGGGCGGGCCTTCCAGCTCGGGAGCAGATTGCAGTAGGGCCAATATCGTGCTGGAGTTGCAGGCACACTGCCCGGGCTGCGCGTAGTTCTCACCGTATATCTGCTGCTGTAAAATAAACCTTTTGTAAATGAAACTAAGGGAATTTTTGATTGTATCTACAAAACTGTACCATAATTCCGATAATTTATGCCAAGATGTGTCTTTTATGGACTACACGCAGTAGTACCAATTTTCTTGCGAACTTAAGCAGTTTGCAGAAATATAAGTTCTATGTGATTAATAATAAAGTTTGACTCCCTTTGTTTTGTAGTCTTACCTACTTAAATATTGATGGTGTAATATAATTTTACTACCAGTCTTGTGGATAGACGTGTGATCCAGAAAAAAATAAATCGTAAAGTGGCGGGAAGAAGGTGAATTTTTGATAGGATTGTCTTTAATTTTAAAAATCTGATATGATACTATAATGGTAGTTGTAGGTACACAGGACACCTAACACAATTGCCCTTCTTTATTGACACTAGGAGCCACCTTAATTTGATGCCCAAATGTTGAGCAGTTGCCTTCGTTGGGTTTGGTTAGTCGACGACTGAGGACTGGGAGCCTCGTAAAGTTACGACACCGTTTCAGCCACGGATAAGCTGAGGCAACGATTTTGACTGCTATCCTCCTAGTGAAGCAACCCGAGAGTATTCACAATAATTGAACGTTGATTTTTTTATCCACCGTCTTTATCATGTTCATTACCAATTGCTTTTATTGATAAGATCGCCCAATGGCACATAGCTAATTAGACCTTATTTAGACTTAAGAATGTTATATTTTTGTTTGGTGCTACTTTTTATATTTTTTTTCTCTGTCTCTTTATTTGGTGTGCAATATAGACTGCATAATTTGGTGTGCACTCTATCTATCTATCTACCCATTTTTACTGAGATACTGTTTATTTATTGTTTTTTTCTTTGAAATACTATTTACTATTTTATATGTTCTCAACGTTTCGACTGCTTTACAGCATACATGGTCACGGGGGGACTGAGGTGTTAGACGTCCTGATGTCATAGTTAATAACTGGGTACCCTCATATTTAGTTGTTGTTTGCGGTCCGATCCACGCAGAAAGTGCTCACAGTGTCTTTACATTGGTAGAATACACGCTTATTGAAGGTGCAGACAATCCTCATCGTATTCTTTTAATTATCATGATGAAAATTTGTAAAGAAGAATAATAAAACGTCAAGTACGCAAGTTGACAACAAAAAAAAATCACACGGTTCCTTCATTGCGAGAGGCAGAGAGGAATACTGGTTTCGGCACCTGTTTACTTAACTTACTAAGCGTGTCCCTGCGATTCCAGGACACCTCATTAGGGCAGTGAGATGTTATCTCTCGTTATGCAAAGCTCATTCCGCCGGAAACCATTTTCGTATAATAGGTTTTATGATGTTTCCCTTGCCCATTTTATTCAGTTTATAAGGAACTAGAAAGTAAATTGGCAGTAATACATATATACTCACCCACGTATTTTAGGTGTAAATTACCAGTGATTGCCAAATAAAGCCCAGCGCACGTAAACACGTATCAACGCGCGATTATTTTTTTGCCTGTACCAAAACTAACAGTATTAACTCATAGAAAAAACCCAGTTTTCAACAAAATATCATCTATTTATTTATTCATTTTATTTATCAATCAATTAGAACGGCAATACAATTGCCACTTACACTAATGATACAGTAACACAATAAGTAAGACAATACAAAAGGTAAGACATATAGACCTTTCACTCTTTCATCTCACACATCTTCACACTTTCTGACACTATCACCTTCATCGATGACGCAAATTGATTTTGAAGTCGTCGCGTGGCATTGATGACTGAATTACAATCTCAATAAAGATATTAACACACATTAATTTGACAAATAACTTGAAATAGGTACTCGTATATTTTGAATTGACAGTATTGGAAATTTTGTCTTCGGCTGTTAAGGGATTTTACATTTAATATTAAGGGTACATCGATTATTCTGGAGAAGAGTAATTAATTAGTCTAAAATAGCTACAATTGGGAATTATATTTTATCAAGTACGTACTAACCTTGACTATATTCTTCTATTTTTTCCAGAAGATGCACAGAAAGATAGAACAAATAATTTATTCGTTATTATGATATGAAAATGTAAATATAGACATCTGTGAATTAACCTGATAAACATGTAGTTGATTTCATCCAAATAGTAACATTGTAGCTTTCCTACTAGATACCAGTCGCACAAGATTTGATTCATTTACTTCGTTATACCGAGAGCCTCTCGGAGAGCGAATCGATTGTATAGATATTGTCAAATCGAATCAAATGTGGAACGGATGCCAAGAGCTTAATCGACTTTGTTACGTTGTAGAGGAATGTCCAATTTACTTAACAGTATTTAAACGACTAGTGACCCTTAGCCCTTTTAACGTCCCACTGCTGGGCACGGGCGTTAATCCCTTCAATTCGAGGGGGATTCAGGCCATAGTCCACCACGAGGCCCGGTCCGGGTTGGTAGACTTCACACATCTATCGAGAACTAGTCAAGTTCCCTCAGGCGTGCAGGTTTCCTCTCGACGTTTTCCTTCACGTTTCTTAGCAAGTGATAATCTCGGATGAAAATGAGATTCACCCATGAAAAACCAGAGGTGCGAGTCGGAGTTTGAAAGTGCACTTTTTGAAATACGTACAAAATATTATTTGGAGTACCTACATTTTTTTTTAATTTTTTGACTCAGTTTTTTTTTTAATATTAAGTGACACTTTTGGGCGATATTGACTTATTTACATATTTGGAATCAGCTAATTTTTCTGCGTCGAATGATCATGCTCTATTATAAAGTTTAAAAAAACCAGTTGAGTCAAATAACTGTACTAAAGCGTATTGCCGTCCTTCTTACAGCCGTAATGCATGAACAAGATTTCAATATTTTCAGTCCAGTCATATTTAAGCAGTGGTAGCCGAGTGGTCGAACGCACGCCTTGCAAATCGAAGTGTGCAGGTTCAAACCCCGGCTCGCACCTCTGGGTTTATGTGCGAATCTCATTTTCATCCGAGATTACCACTTGCTATGAAACGGTGAAGGAAAACATCGTGAGGAAACCTACACGTCTATAGAAAGGCGTGTGAAGTTCACCAACCCGCACTGGACCAGCGTGGTGGACTATAGCCCAAAAATCTCCCTCGTATTGAGGGAGAATGTGCCCGGTATAATGGCAATAGGCTCGCCCCCTATTACATTGGGACCAAAAATACATCGGCGAAGTGTGGGCGCACTACAGTGCAACTCTGCCTACCCCTTCGGGGAATACAGGCGTGATGATGTATTATTATTTTTTATATTTAATCCAGTTGTAGTTTGTATAAAACAGAATCGACCTCAAAGGCTCTCGTTGATCAACCGTCCGTGTCATTCGCAAAAAGCAAGTTTCAAAAAGCCAGTCTCAAAAAGCAAGTTTCAAAAAGCCAGTCTCAAAAAGCCAGTCTCAAATTTTGGCGCTGACGGGCATCGAACTCGGCGCAGTGTGACCAGCGGCTTACACATGAACCAATAGACCAAGCCGGCGTCAGCAGGTAGTCTAGGCGTGCGAGTTCAAACCTCGGGTTTGCACATCTAGGATTTTGGGATATCATGTACAGTTGTCATTTTCAATAATGATTTCCACTTGCTGAACGGTGAAGGCAAATATCATAAGTAAATCTGCACGTTTATAAAAGGGCGTGTGAAGTTCACCAATCCATACTGGGCGAGTAGCGGTGTGGACAATGACCTAAATAGAGGTGAAACATGTCCGGTATAATGGCATTAAGGTCGCCCTACATTACTTTGGGACCAAAGTGTACCGGCGAAGTTTGGGTGCTTTGCAGTGTACCTCTGCCTACTCCTTCGTGGAATACAGGCGCTATGATATAACGTATAGTTCAATGGAAATTTTAAATGCAAAATTGAAATAAAATGCGCATCCATTTTGCCCCGATGCGTCTCAAGTGACCGGGCATAATGTGAAAAGTTGGTTTTCAATAGGCTATTCAAGTTCATGTGCTGTACGACTACGCGCATTGTGGTAGCCAGCGAGGTAAGCAGAGATAGCGCTATTATGTCCCACGTTGTGGCACAAACGGATATGAAACTGTTATCGCTATAAACTTTTTTTTTAATATTACATTGGAATATGGAACTTTTGTATAGCATAGTTTAATATAATACTCTTTTGTCCACTTTCGGGTGCGCCCACGTGGTATTAATAACTTATGTGACACTCAGATAGTGACATACTGTAACTTTCTGTCAGTGAAATAATTTTCATTATCGTCTGTATGGAGATAATTAAGAAACACACAAACTTCAACCTTATATTTATAGAAATTTGTGGTCCATTTCCAATAGCGTTGTAAAATACTTTGGACTAACAAATGTCACTTTTATATTTATTTTTTATGTTAATGATTTATTTATTTCTAATTTGACAACGCTGTGTCAATTCACTTGGACTAGAGTTACGTATTCAAGTTATTAAAACTGGTGATGTCCGCAGGCTGAATGAGACCCAGCGGTTGGGACAAGATTGTGATCGTGCCTCGTACTGAAGTTAAGGGCGTACTTTTATAACAGGCCATCTCAGTAGAAGTCGACGCTTGAAAGGTAATCCTTATTAAGAGCCAAAAATTGTAAAATGAGTTATAGATACCATTCGAACGGTCAGATTTTCTGCGTCGTTTGTTAATTATATACAGGGTGTATCAGAAGTCCGAAATAATACTTTGGGTACATATAAAGTAGCTCAAATGTGGATGCTTAGTGAATACATTTTATAACTAACTATCATAGTTTCGGAGCCTGAACATTTGTCACAGGTATCGTGTTCTGGCCTTCGGGTACATCCAAAACTCTGTTCAGCAGTATAAACTACAGTTATGATGGGCGACTACCACTATTCACAAAACAGAACACGCAAATTTTTCATAGGACTCGAGATATTACGAGTTATTAGTTTTTCTTTATCAGTACTTACGTCATCTCCAGAACCTCCTATTTCACGTGAAGGTGTTGTGGATGGTGACATCGCTGGCGGGCCAGGTGGACCCGGTGGACCTGGTGGCCCTCGGATGGATTCGCCTGGAATACCCTGTATAACATAAAGCGGGCATTGTAAATATGATCACCATAGATCAAGATTCAATCAAAAAATATTAATAAAATATGTTAATATTGTACTTAGTTGAAGGAAAAAGTATGGTATAATAGCTAGAAATAGATTTAAAAAAAATAATGTCCCTTTTCCCGTAAAGCTGTAAAAGCCACTCGGCCAACGGTGTAATTATTTATAAAAAAAATGTTAGAGAAAATACCTCTGTTTCGCATTTATAACAGTGTCACAGTTACAATAATAAAAGGGGCAAAAGTAGGCTGTTTTTTTAAATATTCTGAAATTTAAGGTTTTTTTTTAAATCTGCGTAAAGAAGATGCACTAAAACACACGTGTTTTTTTTTTTTTTGAAATTATATAAGAAGCACATTTTTCAACGAAAAATCATCGCTGAAGCGAGCTAATTTAGTCGCGTTTTCCCACATTTTTTTGCGAAATACTATCAATCTCCATTTATATGGGTACAAAGTTGCTTTTTTAATAAACTCCATTGGATTCGCTCACCCCAGTATGACCAGGGCGTTAAATGACCACTTGTGCCGTGGCCGGTAGCGGCCATAAATCGAACAACAAGACAATACACGGTCAGCCATTGTGTGAAAACTGCGAGTTATGTGTTGCCGATCGCATATTTGCTTCTAATAAATTGCTTCAAAGTATTTTGGGACGTATTTCGCAAATTTTTGGATGGGAACTGTTAGTTAAACCATGTATTATAATATCATGTAATTCTCAAACCTTTGGACGACTACGTGCAATATAATAGATTAACACAGTACATAGACAGTGTGGTCACCTCTGCCCATAAATAATATCCTTATAACTAACCCAAAAATACTTATCTAGACAATTATGTGTGTAATATAAATATACTTAAGGTGAGTAAATATAATGTATCATCTAATCGTATTAATATTAATAAACATGTCGTTCAATTGACAAAAATTTATATTTAATAATTATGGACATTGAAATAAGGCTTGCCCTTGGTCCGCGTTCGCCTTTATCACCCTTCAACCGCAGCATATATCCTGGAAAAAATGTAAAGACTGACATTAAAAGGACGTAATGAGCGCTCGCGATTAACAAGCACGGGACCAAAAATCGCTCATTCTGAACAAAGACTTTTCAAACATTTGGTTCGACTTTCAAATGTTTTAAATTTGCAAAGCAGCTCGCTGGCCAAGACAAACGGTCACGGTTTATGGACGCGCCGATAGAGGCACCATCGACTATCATGACAAATGTCTTGTCTTGACGCGCGTGCTAGCCCCACTGTAATGCCAACGTTGGTGGAGAATACATTTCAAATACCAATTTTAAAGCCTCCTGCATACTGGGGCGTCAACGCTCAAGCGTTAAAATATTTGCCAGAACTAAAACGAGCTGTGTCAACGTGCATAAATATTAAATTTATGTCGTATTAGCCAAGCCCCCACGCGTCAAAATTCGCTTGCGCTGTCAGTGTCATTTCATTGTAGAATGAACTTTGTCTTATTTGAATATAGTTCGTATTGCTGTGGCAAAAAATTAACGCCAGAGCGTTGACGCCCCAGTGTGCGGCAGGCCTTATTGGTTCGATTTTATTCCCCATTACCTAAAATATAATACTTCGTCGGATCATTCTAAGTAGAGTCAAAATATAATGGTACACTTTTCAATACTACAGAATAGTTTTACTTTCATAGATGAAGCAAGTCATAGAGAGCAAATAATTGATAGATAGAGTATGATAATATAAATATATAAGTAGCCGAGTGGTCGAACGCACGCCTTGCAATCAAAGTGTGCAGGTTCAAACCCCGGCTCGCACCTCTGGGAATTATGTGCGAATCTCATTTTCATCCGAGATTACCACTTGCTATGAAACGGTGAAGGAAAACATCGTGAGAAAACCTGCACGTCCATAGAAAAGACGTGTGAAGTTCACCAACCCGCACTGGGCCAGCGTGGTTGACAATAGCCCAAAAATCTCCCTCGTACTGTGGGAGAATGTGCCCGGTATAATGGCAATAGGCTCGCTCCCTATTACATTGGGAACAAAAATACATCGGCAAAATGTGGGCGCACTGCAATGCACCTCTACCTACCCCTTCGGGAATATAGGCGTGATGATGTATTAGCATAATGTATTATTGTTTATAGTTGCATTTCATCCGCATTGCATTTCAAGCTTAATACAATAGAGGTATGTATTATAGAAATACCTGTTCCGTCCAAGCCGGGCGGGGGAGGCGGGAACGGCGGTATGGTGTACCGACCCGAGCCTTCAGCGTCCCCTTCCTCCTGATCAACCTGCACCCAACCATTCATTACAGAGCCACTACCGCATTCAAATATTTACTATTAACGATCCGGAGTTGACGTGACACTAATGACTGACAAAGGTTGGCTCTACCATGGGATATTATGTGCTCTAGCTTATAGCGTCGATGAAAAATATTCGCAAATTATTAATTCCTACAGTGATGGTAGGCACCTATTAAATGATTTTAAAATTGGAATTAGAAAATGTACACAGCTTAAAAAAAACTCTAATTTTGTAATCCTATCAGTGTCGAATGAGTAACCAATAGGAATCCTTTATTTTACTAGGCAGAGAGTGTGATGTGATTGGCTCATGTGTTAATGTATGAAAACAAATGACGGTTATGGGGATGCTTTTGAAGTGTGCTTTGTAGGAGGTACGTAATAACTCTATGCTGTAATATTTTCATCCTGTTTTTAAGTATATAAAGAACTAAAACACTATACTAACTGCGATGTCTTCACATTAGCAACAAACCCAGTAACTACAGAATATAAATTTCAAAAACAAAGACTTAAACTTTTAGTACATAACCAGCCGATTCGGTACAGTATTTCCCAAAATTAACGCCCTCGCACACATACGAACAACTTTTAGCAATTTAGTGATTACATAGGACCTCGGCCATGTTCAAATATTCTCAGTGTAACCCCGCAATTAGTGACGGGTTAGGCACAGAGCACACAAGCAGATTTGTCTTTGAATTAATGCAGCAGGATTCCCTCTGGTTAGATGTTGGCAAACATTCCACAGATTATATGCAGTTGTAGTCTTTGTTTAATGGTTTATGTACTTGATTTTAATTAGTTAAGTATATAATTGAAATATGTATGTGTTAGTTATGATTCATTAGTAGTATAAATTAATAAGATTCTACAAATTGTCGATCTTCTATTGGCATTATGTGCAACCATATATCAAGAAATAGTGGTAGCCTCGTGGGCAAGAACGCCCGCCTTGAACGAAAGGGGTGCAAGTTCAAACCCCAGGCCCGCACCTCTGAGAAAATTTTCATGTGCGAATATCATTTTCAACAATGATTGCCACTTGCTGAACGGTGAAGGAAAACATCGTGAGGAAACCTGCACGTCTATAGAAATGGCGTGTGAAGTTCACCAACCCGCACTGGGCCAGCGTGGTGGACTATGGCCCAAATATCCTTCGTATTGAGGGAGAATGTGCCCGGTATAATGGCAATAGGCTCGCCCCCTATTACATTGGGACCAAAAATACATCGGCGAAGTGTGGGCGCACTGCAGTGCACCTCTGCCTACCCCTTCGGGGAATACAGGCGTGATGATGTATATACATATAACAAGATTATTATTAACGTACATATATTTTGTTTATATAACAGATATAAATTAGAACCAAATCATTAAAGACACGTACACTTCAGGTGACATTTTTCAGAATAATAGGAATTTTATATCGTCGCTGTGAATATAAATTTCAATATCTTTAAAATTGAAGGTAAGTAAGTATGTTATGTAAATTGTTCGTCACAATTTAAAAAAAAAACCGAAATTAGTCTAGAGCAAGCCAAGACCAGTGCGGCAACGGACACATAGTTTTGTACCTTAATGTGCTACTAAAAACCGGCCAAGTGCGAGTCGGACTCGCGTACGGAGGGTTCCGTACCATTATCTATAAAAACGGCAAAAAAAACACGTCTGTTGTATGGGAGCCCCCTTAAATATTCATTGTATTCTGTTTTTTAATATTTGTTTGTTATAGCGGCAACAGAAATACATCATCTGTAAAAATTTCAACTCTCTAGCTATCACGGTTCATGAGATACAGCCTGGTGACAGACGGACGGACGGACGGACGGACGGACAGTGAAGTCTCAGTAATAGGGTTCCCGTTTTACCCTTTGGGTACAGAACCCTAAAAATGTCAAATATACAACAACATTCAAGTGTTTTTCTTATTTTGCTTACAATGAATAGAAAATTAAAATGTCCGGGGTGCGGATGTAATTTTCAACCAGTCGATTCAACCTAACATGTATTTACACAAATCCTACCACTATTGTGTTCAACTGTACATAGTTACTTATTCTACAAACAGTGGAAGTCGTTAGCGTATGATAGCGTAGCGACACAAGTGTTTGCGTCGCGAACAAAGGTTCAGGAAGTTTGTTCTTATTACCTTACTAGGTACACGGCGACGTGTTTGATTACCGAGACGACAGTTGAAAGTTCACTGTATAGTGAAGAAGTTAATACAAATGGTTACTTAGAGAACTTCTTCCTATATGATACTAGCTTATTTATTTATTTAGACTTTTGCACAAAGTCGTAAAGAAGGTGGACTTAATGCCCAACGCATTATCTCCCAGTCAACCTTAGGGTGATTCAATTTTATTATCCGCCAAAAATAAAAGTTCTCCAGCTTACGTTGTTTGAGTACCATTTTTGAGTCATCACCAGTAATGCTCAGTAAGTTTGTTATAGTATAGGTATATTAATATTATTGTGCACGTCACAACGTAAATCTGCACTCAAACTTGAAATGCTAATTACCTAGAATGCTAGATACCTTAGATTCCATAGCCAAATTACTTTAAAAATCCCATCTCTGGTTTTTATCCAATTGATAGAAAATACTACCAATTTCAAAACTTTCGCAAAGTAACCCCTTTAAGAGTCGCAGAGTTAGAGTATTTGGTTTATGTCAGCTGTCTGCATGGATTTATAACCTTTTTTTTTAATGTCGGAAAATCCTTGGATACCCTGCCACCTCAGTGGTAACAGGGTAATGTGGGAGTCCCGGCAGAAGGCCGTATACCCACTAAAAACCGACGGTGTACCATCTTCCGCTTATATCGGGGAGCCACGGTATCGCTTTCGCATGCACCGCGACGATGGATTTATAACCTATGATGAGCCTTGATTTTGGGATTCCTGTGATAAGAAAGTCTGGTGGACTTAAGGTCTCACGTGTCTTGACAAGCCAATAACGTCAACTAACTACAGCCCTTTTAACGTCCCACTGCTGGGCACGGGCCTCCCCTTAATGCGAGGGGGATTCAGGCCATAGTCCACCACGCTGGCCCAGTGCGGGTTGGCAGGCTTCACACATCGAGAACTAGTCAAGTTCCCTCAAACGTGCAGGTTTCCTCACGATGTTTTCCTTCACCGTTTCATAGCAATAACGTCAAACAATAATAAAAATCGTACGACAGCTAGCACTTAGTCTTATTTCAGTTTTGAATCGCGCATTTGTGAGATAAATCAAAAAGTTACAAAAAAAACGAAGCTAATAAATTCAGAAACAAAGAAAAAGAAATGCGAGAGAATTGTGAAAAAGTTTTTGAACACTCAGCTATTTATTGCTTTTATGATATCGCTGACAATGGCATTCATTTTTATTGTACGACTTATTTTATGAATTGTAAAATAGGATCGAGTTTTACAAACTTTTTGTAAAAATAATAATGTGAAAGCAGTTTTTAGAGCGACCAGTCTTTGATGTTTTCAGCCGTTTTATCATAATTACACTAACGAACGTTTGTTATATATAATAAATATATAACTGACTTTTTAAAAACATACAATTAAAACCTCTTAGTAAACCATTTCGCACAAAAAAGATTAAGTGTTTGATTTGGTTGTACGGTGTGTCTTTAGTGTTCAAAAGTATATAACTATGCTTAGGGTAATTGCCCTTTGGGTCTTCCGCCATCTCTATCACGTTCATTAACCATTTTTATTTGTAATATATATTTATTGAATATGCTTTTGCTATTAATTACCTACTTTACACTCGCTGACCGCAGGTGGACCAATCTATATCATTTATTTCGTTTAAAAAAGAAGATGTGTACTTAGTTACATAATAATTTAAATACGTTTTTTTACATTCCAAAATTCAATTTACAAAAAGTACCATCGAAAGCTTTAAGGGCTAATAAAATAAATCCGCGGAGGTGTATTTGCGGTCGTTGCGTAAAGTAAACAAGTTTAATTTCGCCGACAATTTTGCGAGCAATTTGGTTTATTAGGGATACATTGGACGATTTATGGCTGAAACGAATATACTTCTGACATAGATAAGTGATAGTTAGCGAACCACCCGTAGAATAAGTTAAAAGCAACGAATTATTAGATCAAAGAGAGAGCATTTTTTAACATTTGATAGTTTCACAGGTCCCATTTTGTATGACTTTGAACTCTACGCAAATCAGATTGTCTATGTCAAAACGTATAAGACTAGATGCTCGCTGCAATAATGACCCAATTTCGGTTCAATTTTATGGACGTATTTCCAACACATTTAGGTATCTATAATAATTGATCTATAGGAATTTCTTTTGATAACCAAAATCTCAGGTCTCATCAAAAGAGTAATATTTTTCCATACAAAATGTCTATTCCTCTAGAGCTCACATGCCTATTGGAACTCAAAAATAGAGAACACATACATACCATTTTATCTTTATTAAGACAAATAAATAAATTAGACAGAATATAGGTTTCCGTTGTTAGTGGATGGCGTTATCGACTCTCGCGCAATAAAGATCGCTTTTGTACGAATGTTGGAGACCCGATGAGACACATTATATTGACTTTACTGACGAGCCATTGACTTTCTTATTTTATATTTTCATTTTTTGCAATAAAAAAGATACAAGGTTTATCAATGCTAAATTAATTTTACAAGTGAATAAGTTTATTAATTGATGGATCAATACAGATTTATTTATGGTAATTTAATGTTTGATTATTATTAGGTGTCACGTCGATTTGAAATTAAAATTCGATACGTTTCAATTTGATTATATTAGCAACGCAAAGCCAACGCTTACTTCTGATCATTCAACCTTACCTGCCGATTAGTTACTTACTATTTTTTAAACTCAAACATTTTTTTTTTACTATGTATGGACATTCACAAAAGCGGTTAGTTACATGTTGTGTTAGGGACCATTATAATTACGTGTTAGTAAACAATTATAAGAAAAATGGGTGTAATGTTAGAACGCCACAATAAATGTTAGGTACAGCGTTGTTTGGTGATAAGCGAACATGTATAAATGGAGTAATCACCAGATTGTCTATGTCTATCTCGTCACCATAATCGCCGGATTCCTGTCGAAACGTTGAAAAAAAAAGTGATAAAATCCTATTTAGTACAAATAAAAAAAGAAAAACATTTTGAAAATGATAAATCAAAGAACTGTGTTTTCAGTGTTCTAAATTTAAAAAGTGTATTGTTTTTACTGTCGACGGCCAGCATGTGCGCCAAAACTAGATTTATGTCACGGAATGTGTCTATTTTGTCTCTCTCTCCTATGAAATAAAACATAGAAGTGACACAGGTCTAGTCTTGACATTGATATTTTGCCCTGCAACTGTATTACAGAAAACCCTAGCTTAGCTTTTCGTGGATTTAAATTTAATAAATGACATAAAAAACTTACCTCAAAACTCTGTGAACATTGTACTTCAGCCGGTGTCGGGGATCCATACAACTTGAGCTCTTGAAATGCACCCTGCGCCACGAAAATCATTAACCATTGCCACATCACTACTCTCATATTGAATGACAATCGATCGTCGTTTTATTTAGAACATTACACATCATAATTCCGGCACTATAAAGGTCAAGTGGGTTAAGTTGCTTTGTGAGGGTTATATAAATGTTTATGTGTAAATCGATTGGTACATAGCTTTTAAGATTATACACTTGTATACAGGGTGTATCAGAAGTCCGAAATAACACTTTGGGTACATATACGGTAGCTCATATGTGAATGCTTAGTGAAGACAGTTTAGGTATACCTTACTATCATAGTTTCCGAGTTAGAGACCTTTGAATATTTGTGACAGGTATCATGTTCTGGCCTTTGGGTACATCCATAACCCTATTCAGCAGTATAAACTACACTTATGAGGAGCGACTACCAATATTTACAAAACAGAACATGAAAACTTAACATAGGACTCGAGATATTTCGAGTCATAGAAATTGACAGCGAAAAAAAAGTGGAAAAACATGGTCGAATTTCGATGAAGTTTTTATACCATTCGGTTGTATACCCGATACTGATGCAAACGTCAAAGTATTATTTCGGACTTCTGAAACACCTGTATATGAATATTAAAAAGTTTACGAATTTACAAAGTACAATGCATACTTGACTGTCTTAAACAATATCAATGACATAAATAAATACGATTTTCACTATATTCACATCGAAATGTTTCATTAAAATATTTTTTTTTCTAAATATTTTAAGCCCGGAGTCTATTTGAGCAGCTGCCACTGGCTGCCAGTGCATAGCAACTAAAATAGGTTTTCCATGAAATTGAAACCAAATCTTTGATTGACAGTAAAGGCAGGGTTGACTTACAGCAAAAGGACACTATTTCGAGTAATTCCATAAATAGATGTATGTATCTCTTTATAAAAATACAAAATATACAAGAGAATTATTGTATGTCAGTTTATATTTATAACTTTATTTATTTAAAAAGAGTAAAATAAAAATATAATTGCTGACAACTTTCTCATTTAATTAAACGATTCAGATAACAGACGGCCACGATTTAATTCAAAGTCGAACCAAGTAGCCCGAAATTTGCGTGCACCAAAATAGTACCTTTAAAAGTTCTTAATTAAAAGTTTATAATTTGAATTCAATAGACGAAAAAGTTAAACACTGCCATAGACAATCTATTTAATATATTTGGAGAGCACATAGCACTTATATTTCAAAACTCATTTGAAAACTTTTTCAAGTCTCAAAAAGTCTTTTGTAAACGTGTTTTAAGTTCGCCGAACTGTAACCTTCGCAGTAAGCAATTGAACTAATAAAACACACAACCGGATTTGATGCGTCCACACAGGCAGACGGGCGCGTGCGCAGCGATGCACTAAATTTAAAACAGAGTAACTTGAAGGATGGACTTTTGCTGTCCAGTTTTATATGACACCTGAATTTAAAGGTATGTTAACGGGAAACTAGGCCAAGTTATCATGGATAAGAGTAAACGATTTCCGGATATACAGCGCTTGGTAAACTTAGCCACACACACTGGGACGTTTGGGACGGTTGGGAATACCAAAACGAACTCTTCCAATAACCATAAAGATTGATTTTCAGTTTTTTTTAGTACAAAATTGCTCTATGATAAAATTGGACTATTACTACCTACTACTTATAACTTTATTTAAATTTGGACATCAAAGTATATGTCATATTCCCTATATTGAACAACTTGTGTTAAAATAAAATTAATCAAACATCGCAGTACCCATGTTTTGCAAAATATACTTTAGTCCTCTGACTTTAGTGTCAACACTTAGGTGACAAAAATAATTACGCTGTTTTAGTACGGTTCCTATTCAGTCGAGAACGGCGCGTCTCTTTGTCAAGAGCTAAGTTCTATACACGAGGAGCGAGATCTAATTACGGCTGTTCGTCAGAATTGAAGCGTAAGGAACCTATTCTGATGTATTTCCGTTAGGAGCAAGTGAGATATTTGGGATGATTATGTTTCTATATGAATAAGGCTACTATATATCTCAGATCTTAGGTGAAATCATATTCGACGGGTAAAAACAGAAGTTACTCAAGCGCCATGTTGGGAGATATCGACCTATACGGGGTGTATCAGAAGTCTGAAATAATACTTTGGGTACATAAACGGTAGCTCATATGTGGATGCTTAGTTAAGACAGTTCATAGTTTCTGAGTTTTAGATTTTTGAATAATATTTTGGCCTTTGGCTTTGTCCACAACCCCATTCAGCAGTGTAAACTACACTTATGAGGGGCGACTAACAATATTCACAAAACGGAACATGCAAATTTTACACAGGGCTCAAGATATTACGAGTTACAGAAATTGACGACGAAAAAGAAATTGGAAAAACATGGTCGAATTTCGATCAAATTTTTATAACATTCAGTTGTTTACCCGATACTGATGCAAACGTCAAAGTATTATTTCGGACTTCTGGAACATCCTGTGTATCGTTGAAATCGGCTAATTTTTCTCCGTCTTTTGAGTTGGGCTTTGTGCAAGTTACCAAAATGGCGCTTGAGTGAATTGGCCTTTTAACCGTCAAAGTCGATATCTTTGTTGCAGATAAAGGAATTTCTGATATTAAAAAGGTAGAGTCAAATCCAGGATCGAAGATAAGATCAAATGAAAATGAATGTATTATAAAGTATCCACAATATTAGGTATTTGAAAATATTATAGAATACGTCAAACTGCTAACACTTTTACAATGATATTAGAAAGTATAGATACTGAAATGTGTCAATCTACATACACTTGACATAAACGATTGTTTATGTCAAGTTTTGCAAGACTGTGAACATCTCACTGTGACTTGATTGGCATCAATGAGACCAATTTACTGTCCAATTATTTCGTGACCCCTTTTTAACACATTTCGGTATGTATACTTTGTAATATCATTGTGAAGTACGTAGACTTTAAAATCACGTAGTTTCATCCCTTAAGATGTTTTAATAGTAAAATAAATAATGAACCTTTGATTGGTAAATGTATCTCATTATGTAGGCTTTACAAACCATTTTACACATGAAATGTGCGTTACAATATCATTGTAAAAAATTTGGAACTAATTTTAAACGTACGTATAAATACGTGAATAACGCGCCCTGCAATCTGGTAGTAACTGTAACGTTCTTAGTACTTTGAAGTTGAAGTTGTCACTCGGCGCTAAGTGATTTAAGTTAGCAATCGTATTCAGTGAATATAACATGGCTTCACGACTATACTTATCTACTTAATGTACCTACAGCTGGTAGACATACACAAATATACAGGGTGTTTCAGAAGTCCGAAATAACACTTTGACGTTTGCGTCAGTATCGGGTATACATCCGAATGGTATAACAATTTGATCGAAATTCGACCATGTTGTTTCAACTTTTTTTCCTCGTCAATTTATATATCTCGTAATATCTCTAGTCCTATGTGAAATTTGCATGTCCTGTTGTGTCAATATTTGTAGCTGCCTCTCATAAGTTTAGTATACAGTGCTGAATAGGGTTATGGATGTACCCAGATACCAGAACACGATACTGTGACAAATATTCAAAGGTCTCAGAAACTATAGTTATAATCTGTCTTCACTAAGAATTTACATATGAGTCACCGTATATGTACCCAAAGCACTTGCGATACACCCTGTATCACTTATACACTTAGATAGGTGGATAGAGTACTCTTTATTGCACACCAAATAGAGAGACAGAGAAAAAATATGAAAAAAAAAAACAACTAGTAATTAAATTACATCAAAGAAGGAGCTTCTAATATTTGTCAGTTCCACAGGTCCAATTTTGTATGTGACTTTAATATCTTCGTACGTCAGATAACCTATGTCATGACGTATGACTATATGACTTTGGCACAAATTTACTCAAATATTTAAAAATGTTTTTGGACGCCATTTTGGCACCTCTGGGTATCTGTACTTTTTTATATCATTATCAATGTACCAATAAAGCATGAGCTTATGGTATTCATTAAAAGTGTGCGATTTATTTAAATTGATATGAAAACTTGAGAGGTGTCAAGCGACACCCCGATGGAACGAAGTTCCTTTTGAAATAAAAAACAAGCAAAAAAATTGTACATATACATACACACATACACACATCGAAATCGAAATCACACACACATATGTAAAAGTGTCGTTACAAAATTAAAGTTACAATATTTCGTCTTAATTTTGCCGTCTAGCCCCCTTTCGCAACGCGCGATAAGGAACTACGTTCCAATAATAACTACTAATTTTAGAATGCATTCGTAGTTCTAAGATATTTTGTTAACTATTCCATCACAAAATGTTTGTAAAACGAAACCGCGGTGAAAATTCTGTTCAATAAAATGTCGTCAAAAATTTGCGAACCGCAAAAATGTTTTTAATTAAAAATACTGCAAGGTCCAAAGTGAGTTAGTCGGGCGTCAGCTCGGTTTTCGTGACACCAAAAAGGACGAAAGTAATCCCCAGTTCGCCATTTTACCTGCTATGTAGAGGAACGTACTTTTTTCGAGTTTATATTCGAAACGACGCGAGATCCGATAACTATGATGCCGCAACGTGTCAATAATAAAACGTAATATTGTGAAAAATATTTTGGCTGTAGGTATTGCAATTTAAAACTTTTGAATAAAGAACTCATTATGTTTTCTCATACTTATTTTTTTTAGGTTTCCGTACCCATAGGGTAAAACGGGAACCCTATTACTGAGACGTCGCTGTCCGTCCGTCCGTCTGTCACCAGGCTGTATCTCATGAACCGTGATAGTCAGACAGTTGAAATTTTCACAGATTATGTATTTCTGTTGCCGCTATAACAACAAATATTAAAACCTGAATAAAATGAATATTTAAGTGGGCTCCCATACAACAAACGTGATTTTTTTGCTTATTTTTATACATAATGGTACGGAACCCTTCGTGCGCGAGTCCGACTCGCACTTGGCCGGTTTTTTGTAACAAATTTGAAACTGACCTTTTTCGTATTTGTATAATCTATCTAATCACTGGCCAGTGTTTGTTACATAAATAAAAAAGTGTATAAATCTATAAAGAATGAATATTTTTTATCTCTACTTGGTAATAATTCACCGTTTTGTGGCGTTTTATTTATCGGTACCTATAGATGTAACTCATTCGTTTAAAACAATAAATAATTGGGGATCCCTGCATCTCTGTAATATTTTAAAACATGGTATTGTTTCTCTATAATTTATCGTTTTCAATTCTCAAATAGATAAAAATACAAAACGTATTTAGGATCCAAACGGTTTTTTTTTCGCATTTCTCTCGTACTATTTGGGACTTGAAGTGTTAACCCCTCCTTGCACACTGGGGCGTCCAAAATCGCGAGTAAATTTTTTCGCCAAAACGAACCGTATTCACTCATAGCAACAGTTCATTCTTCAACGAAGTGACACTGACAGCGCGAGCGAATTGACGTGTAGGGGTGTCTTTTACCACAGGAATTCAAACTTTATTTATATGATTGCAGAGTTCGTTTCGTACCGCCATAAGTCGGACGCGCGACTTTTATTGCGCCAGTGTGCGTAGGGTTTTATCGTGTTCGGCTTCTAATGAAAAATGGCCCTCGCCGGCCGTTCCAGTTTCGACGATAATGGAACGCTTCGAGTAATGACAAGTGACCCCGCCGCGCGAAAATAACGTTAATTTTTTCACAACCCTGATTTATTAGGGACTAAAAGGATTTCGGGCGCATCCGATATCATCGCCGAAGCGACGTGTTCATATAATTTATAGCTTCAAATCAAAATTAAAAGTATTCATTTATTTATTTCTAATAGCAGTGGTAGCCGAGTGGTCGAACGCACGCCTTGCAAATCAAAGTGTGCAGGTTCAAACCCCGGCTCGCACCTCTGGGTTTCATGTGCGAATCTCATTTACATCCGAGATTACCACTTGCTATGGAACGGTGGAGGAAAACATCGTGAGGAAACCTGCACGTCTGAGGGAACTTGACTAGTTCTCGATAGATGTGTGAAGTCTGCCAACCCGCACCGGGCCAGCGTGGTAGACTATGGCCTGAATCCCCCTCGCATTGAGGGGAGGCCCGTGCCCAGCAGTGGGACATTAAAAAGGGCTGTAGTTATTTATTTATCTCTAGTAAAAAAGTTATAAAAAGCGACAAAAAATAATTCAGGTTTGATTTACGATGTAGGTTATGTATCTATATCTATGCAAGTAAATAAAATTGAATTGACTGTTAGTACTATTAAAATAACACCTGTTGACCGAACGCATATTATGAAAATATATTATACGATACGAATAACGAAAATGCATTTTTTTTTTAATTTTTTGTTTTTCTGTCTCTTTATTTCGCGTAAACTCTTAAATGGCTTGATCGATTTTGACGGGATTTTCAGTGGTAGATAGCTGATATTACGAGGGGTATCTAAGACTACTTTTATTTTAGAAAAATATTTAGGTTTCCCCGAAAAAAAAACACTACTTTTGCGGCTTATCTCTCTAAAGTACTCGCGGGCGAAGTCGCGGACACAGTTAGTTGAAAAATAAAATAAAAGTTGGAAATGTAATCTCAGTGTTGGCACGGGGTTCGGCTGTGCAATGAACATTACTGTGCTGGCCGAGTTCATACATCATGGAAAAATATACCTGTACCGTAAATAATGCCCTGGGTTACCTCGTCTAACTAAACATAATTTAGTAGTTCCACGTTTTTAATATCACAGTATTTCAACAGTTGCTATGCCTGTATTGCGTTTTGTTTATTTTATAATAAGAACATTTATGACAAATTTTGAGAGCAAAGCAGGATAAGAGACAAGGAAGTTTAAAAAAAATTAATGGTAAAAAAAACTTTTTAAAAACAAGCTTTTATTTAATTGCCCTTAGTTTTCGTGTTCTCCTCAGCAAGCCCTATCATTTGATACCCATACTGTGGTAGTGCAGAAAAGATAACTATTCCGCCATCTTGGATGATGAATGACGTCACATAGCTAAGCATGCATTGTCATCCAAAATAAGCGTGTGTACCAAGTTTCAGCGCAATAGGTTAAAGATAACCGATTTAAAATTCAGTTGCAAGATTCCACCCGGACATAGTGTAATATAAAGCTTGTAAAAAACTGGCTAAGTGCGAGCTGGACTCGCGCACCGAGGCTTCCGTACCTAAACTGTGAAAGCACCGAGCATTACTCTAAGGAAAAGATAAACTGGATAGAGAGACAAACATAACTTTGCCGTTGGTATTCCGGTGTCCCCATACAAAGTAACTTCAAAATAAGTTTGTAATCGTAATTAGAATATTTTGTTTATACTAGTAAGCAATTAAGAAGTAATTGTGTTTTTATTTTATTTTCGTTTTTATCATCTTTTTTAAATATCTTTACCTTTGGTCTATTGCGTAAGTTTACGCTATAATGTATTTTCCTCTTTTATTACGCATGCGGTGTTTACCTATATGTAATTGTTGCATTTTGTTCTTATTGTTTGATTGTATATTGTATGATGTGTGTTGTTGTTGGTAAACCTAAAATAAAAAATAAAAAAAATTCTAACAATAAATGTACAGTTTTCTGATTTTTTACCATATTTGTGCTATAAGATCTTACTTTTTGTTTTCATGATTCTAGGTCAACGGGAAGTACCTTATAGGTTTTTGATTCCCGTCCAAATGTACTGAAAATGCAACATATACCGCCGTATCTTTTGATTGCGTTAACATAGAAGTTTGGTTTTTTTAGAGCTCCAAGAGACCGCAGACTTAAGTCTATTTCAACTTAATGCCGCCCGTTCTTGAGAAAAAGGGTATTGACAGACAGAAGCACGGACAACAAAGTGATCATATAAGGATTCCTTTTATTGAAATAAAACTATTTTACGGATTCTCTCGCGTTTATTTACTATTTTATTTTCCCGACGTTTCGGCTGCTTTACAGCAACCATGTTCACGGGGGGACTGAGGTGTTAGATGTTTTATTTCAATGTATAGTATTCGCGTAAATATAAGAAAACAATGATTCCTTTTTAGTTACTTAAATAACTTCACAACATCAAGTGCGTATTACTTATTGCGCCATTACTTATTATCAACGGCATCCGATCCCTGAATCCTCAGAAGGCCATAAACGACCTACCATTTTGTTAACTGTCTTGTAGTTTTTCCTCAAGGGTTCGACCCTGTGAATTGTTATAGCCGGCGTGTCGACACATGATAACAGGCGATAATAGTTACTGTGAACTATGCTGTTAACTAAAGTGGGACAATCCAAAATAATGTGTATGCTTTACCCAAAACTACTACACGATTATTTACTTCTATAAACTTATATATATCATAACGCCTGTAATACCCGATAGGGTAGGTAGAGACGCCCTGCAGCGTCCCCATACTATGCCGATGTAATAGGAGGCGAGTCTATTGCCATTATATCGGGCACTTGTGATGTCAGAATTCCGAACCGGTGTTACAATCTGACTATTCGTAAGTGCTTTTTGCCCTACAGATCCGGTAGTAGTATATATAAGAAAAAAAAAATATACTTGACAATTTGTAAGTGCCCCCATAGGCCTATACAGAATAAATGATTTGATTTTTACTTTGACCAAGTAAAACAATTTTTTATTTTAACTCATAATGATACCAATTTTTGTTAGAAACGCAACAAGATGGCGGATTTTCAATAATTCTTAACAGCTATTTTGACAAAAGTGGTTGAATTTTATTTGCAACACGATTAGGTTATAAGAGCGGCGGTCTTTAATTAATAGGCAACGAATATACCCGCTAAACGCAGGTGGAGCCATTCCTCATCTTATTCTATTAAATATCATCATTTCATTCATTTCGTAAAAAAAGAAGAAACGGGAAATATTTATTAAATTCGTCTTTAGACTTTACTATTCTAAATGTTACTAGAGGTTATATCAGAGTTCAACGTGAGCTTAATAATAATCTAGGCGTGATATCTAGATCGGTCATAGGGCCGGTTAGGTAGAGCTCAAAAAATCCAACTACTATACAAAGTGTATCAGAAGTCCGAAATAATATTTTAGGCACACATACGGTAGCTAATATGTAGAAAGATGCTTAAGGACAACAGATTATACGTATCACAGTTTCTGAGTTACAGACCTTTGAATGTTTGTCACAAGTGTCGTGCTTTGGCCGTTGGTAGCATCTATGACCCTATTGAGATGTGTAAACAACATCTACGAGGACTGGCTACCAATATTCCCAATATATTAAAAAAAATAAAAATAGGCGAAGAAAAAATAGTTGAAAAGACATGTTCGGGTTCCGACCAAATTTTTATATCATTCAGTTGTATACCCGATACACATGCAAACATTAAAGTATTATTTCGGACTTCTGAAACACGCTGTATACGTGACGGATAAATGAAGGTACCAAGATCGAATACCCACCATCCATTCTCAACCATTTGAGGAGACATGCGAACGCCATTAATTTTATAGGTCACAGGTAGTACCCCTGCAACAGCACGTCAGACGTAACCAGTGATTTAAGAACTATGCTCCTTCTATAACACCTTCAATCCACGGGCCAAAGTAACATGGCAAAAGTAATAACGTTGTTACATTTAAGTGTGGTCATTTCTATAAAAGCCGGTTTTAACGGAAGGCTTTTCTAGGTTTTATCCGGTTTTGAGTGAACCGATATATCACAAGTCCGGCCATTTGTCCGGTTTAATAGATCTTAACCGTTGTTACTGGAATAGACGATGGGCAATATTTGTCGTGAAATGCTTCTGGTATTTGCTTCATGCTAACGGAATTAACTGGGCTTGCAATTAACGACGGTGTAACATTTCTATAACGGGTGGGTACAATTAAAACTAAACTCACTACAGCCCTTTTAACCTCCCACTGCTGGGCACAATGCGAGGGGGATTCAGGCCATAATCCACCACGCTGGCCCAGTGCGGGTTGGCTATAATTGGGTACAATTATTAAAAGAAAAACATAATACCAGGTTTCCTAATTTAAGCAGCTTTAAGTGTCCTAATATAAAAGTTGAATCTGGATTTGAAAACCAGTAATTAAATTACATAAAACCTTTTCCATCAACTAGTACTTTCAAACTCACTTTACCTTCTTTAAAAATGGTAGAAAATTTCATTCAGGTACAAAATTCACAACGGATCTACTTTACTTACGTCATCACTTTTCACTGGCGGTGACGTCGTCTCCTGACTGTATTTCTCAGCTACAAGATGCTCTTTCTGATGCTGCACTTTGTTCAACAACCCCATAGTGGACACCACGGCCAGACTTATGCCGATCAGCATCAACAAGCACAGTGTACATACCCAGCACTTTGACTTTCTCGACACAACCATCGCCATCTTACTCACTATTGTTTAAATTATTATTTAGAGTCTATTCAGTCTTTTAATGTTGCACTTGGTTTTTATCACTCATGGCACACCTACATACATTTATATAAAAAATCGACGTGGTTATGTATTGAAGTGCGTCCTTGTAATGCCAAAATAACAGCGTCTTTACTAAATGATGAAAGTATATTATGTGAGAGTTTAAACACTACCTAAAAGAAAAAAGCTATTTAAACAAGTTTTGTGTCTGTTTATTTACTTGAATTAAACTCCCAAATAGTTGGACCGATTTTGAAGGGATTCCACTGGCATATAGTTGGTGTTACAAGGAGTAATTAAAGCTAAGTATATTTTTTTAATTTCAAAGCAGTTGAAGTCACGTTGCTATTCTAAGTATATGACAAAAAGTATCTACCTGCTCACAAGTTGAATGTATCATAAACTTTATATAGAGTATAAGTCTACAGTCTCATTATAAAAAATAATAAATGTACAAAGTAAAAAACAGAACCAACATAATTGGAAGTAGTACTATTTCAGTCAGTGTCAGCCTATTCAAGCATTTGAAAGCGGCCTACATATCTATTCAGAACGAGTCCAACTGAGAAGACTCAAAGCTGACAGATTTCAATGGAAACGCGACACTCAGATGAAAAAGTGATACAGAAACAGACGCTGGAACTAATAAGCTGAGGGTGGATTACAAAAGTGCCTACAATCGAATAAAATTCGAGAGCTTTCGATTGATAGTACTTACTTATCGATAAAAGTTCTACGATGTTCAAAAATAGAACAATAAATATTGAAGTAATTTTATATTTGTAGTTGTTGAAGTAAAAATCTTTGACGATATTCTTTTATTTTTTGTAACATTATTCAAAAGTACCCACATTATTATTATCTACCCACTAGTTGCAATGTCGCTATATTTATAGATATCATAGTTAATTTATTTTAAACTGCTGGCTTAAAGAGGTATCGGCTTAATGTTCCAGTATCAGCGCAGACTTAAGACGGCAAATTGAATATCAAACCAGGTTGTCAATGTGTTATGCAGCTTAAAGCAACAGGCAAGCGCCTTGAGCTCTACCCATGTACACTGATAGAATAAGTAATTGCCTTTTACAGTCGTGCAGGCGCTTACATGGACGTATTATGTTAAATTAACAATTGTTTAAAAATTCATTATAAGATTATGATAGACCTTTATGTAGACCGGTCCTGAGCTAAAAGGAGACTTAATAAAACCCTAATAATTACCAAAGTACATTTACTTTTGGTTTTGAACACTAGTGGGGAATATGAAAAGATAAAGCAGCGTTTTACACTGAAAGGAGTGGCTAATACCATAAAATAAATATTCTTCTTCTGAGCTCATTAGTCAAAAGTAAATTTAGGAGTTTGACGACTGGTCAATAAACAAACTCTCCTTTTTAAACCTTGGCAGAGATTTATGTTCCCATCCTACCTGTAGAAATTATATGAGGCAATTTAGCCGTTTCATGCCCGCCGATTGGTTGTTATATTGATCAATACTCACTCTACCCACGCCAAAACAAATTAAATTGGAGTATTACTTGATGAAATCGTTTCTCGAAATAAGCCAAACACCTCACACAAGACCGTCCGTATAACGGCTATACTTTAAACGAACATAGATCTTACTGCTTCTTACATAAAGTGATGATTTTCTTGTCTTAGTTTCCTGAATAGAGGGTTTCTTTTCACGTGGAAATCACAAAGGCACCGCCGCACGTCAAAATTGCTGACAGAAATAACCGAAATAGATTGACGGCTTTCACGTTACGTGTCTGACGTTGGTGGAAATAATAAGATGAGTGCGCATAACATCTTGTGCTAAGATAAAGTAAATGAGGAAAGTATATAAGTCGCAATACCATAGAGAAAGATTTTGACTACAAAATTATATTAAAAAAATACACCGCACCAACTGTCTGTTTTACCTTGCAACTGCCCTTCAGAAGTCTGATTTAATGGATAAAGTCTTAGTTATATCTGTATACATCTTTGGAAAGGATTTCAGTTATTGAGATAAAGCTTGGAACATCACTATTAATGGAACAACACTAAAAATAAAGGGGCTGAAACAAAAATATATAAAATGACACCTGAATCCTGGTCTCTAACACCTATCACTGTCCTTCAAAAGTGAACTTTCCTTAAATATATCGCGTTTTTTATCCCGGCACGCCACACCATGGCGCTGCGTATCTCGTTTCACTATGCGCTCAGTTCGTTTGCTACTAACATCTTGGTACATCAGCTGTTTAGCCAAGTCGATACCGGCGGCGTCGTCTAGTCTGCCGATCTGACCCCGTTGTCGGGAAGCCTACTTCCCGCGGCCATCCGATGAATTACATGACGCAGGCCACATCTCGCGGGTTGCGTAACGTGCCGATGTTTTTTTTTATAGATAATTTTATTATTTGAGACATTGATTATGTGAACATGGCAAATGCGTAATTGAGGGCTAGACTGTCAGATATTTTTAGTTTTATAGCATCTAGTTGTGGGGGAGTCATGTAAGCGCTCCCATAGATAAAATATTTGATTTCTTTTTTATCGGTGAAGACAGCTAAGCACCATAGCTTAGGTGTTTTGTTTTGCAAGATTTCTGGTTAATTAAATTTATTTTTCTTATAGAATATTACATTCATTTGAAAGAGAAATACAAATAAACTTAGTGTAAGAAATTAACAAGAGTCGAAACAGACAGTGTGTTGGTAAAAAATAGGCACATAAGTATAAAAATTAAATAACAACAAGAAAGAAAACCCTAGTTAATATTTAGTAACTCAATAAATAGAACGAAAGTCTTGTGGGTAATTGTAAGACAAATTCGCATCAAGTCACACAGCGGAGCACGCAATTGATGTTGAGGTGTTATTAAGTATTGCGTTGAAGATTTTGTTTGAATATCTTAGGCAAATTTGAAATGTAATGTGTGTTAAATAAAATTCGGGTATAGTAGTAATGTACGTACGTAATATTTTATTTCATTTATAAAATGGTGGATATTTTACAGAATTATCATTTAAGTTAATAAATTTACCTCAATTCAGTTGAGTTTTACAAATTGTCCTTACACGTGTAAACAAAAGATTCGTTAAGAATAACCAAAGTAATTGGAAACAAATTAAAAAGATGGCGGTATCTTATAAATTCAATTATAAGACATCGGAGCCCAATCAAGAATTGGAATTAGACGAAGACATGTGCTCGCTGGATTATTCGATTATTACTTACTTTCAAGAGCCACGCCATCATAGTAATTTGATAACTACTTTGTTATGTGGAATAAGGCTTGCATTCCACCTAAGATATGCGGGGTCGGTATGCAAAGCGCTAGTGAGGTCGTCTCCAGAGTAATATCATTATTTTTCCAACTTATTTTTGCAACATGCTTACGATGTTGCAGTCTGCAGTTCATCAACCATAATGTCATGTCACTTTTTAAAACTTAATTTTTTATATAGTTTTATGTCTCCTTATTTATCACGACATCTTACAATGGAAGTGAAGTTTACCAGAAGTGAAGTTACCCAGCATAAGCAGACTTTGTTCATAGCAGACAGACAGAAAGATGAAAACAGTTCTTTTTTCCTTTTGATCCATCAACGTTGCATCTTCTAATTACGCTGAGATATGTCATTTATCATCAGTGTGGCGACTTTGACAACCCAGCTAGGAAACTACTTAGACTTTCCTCTAACTACGCCTATTGACATTTAGGTCATAAAGATTTTATTTTTTAAAAGCGTGCGGATTCGTAACTGAGCACAGATCAGTGGAGTGGCAGCCTAATACTCCGGATTCCCGCCCAGCTCAGCGCGGCTACCCATTCCATAGTCCAGGCGCCACTTTGTCTGCACAGCTGACCTAGTTATCTCATAAAGTACCGCATTGAGTCGACTACCCGCTAAACGACGTTTTACATTACCCCAGAGTAAATTCCAGTTAATATATCTACTGCAAATTAAAACTTTTACAGCTTAAAGCGCTGCCTGCGTAGGGGCGTCAAAATACGTGACAATTTTCCTTCCAATTTGAACTGTATTATCTCATAGATGGAGCACATTTTTCAATAATATGTCTTCAATGATGTGAGCGAATTTTGTCGTTCGTTCGCGTGCCTTTTACCACAGAAGTGACATCTTTATTGCTCTTTACATAGAGTACATTTGAAAAAAAATCTAATTAATTCGCTTGCTCCAATGAGTGCAAGGCGTAAAACTAGAAGCTTCTGCTGTTATGTTTCATTTGTTTTATCAGTTTTACTTTAAATACTATGTCTTGCGCATGCAGTTTCGCGTATCGTCAGGTTTGTTGTTTTTGTGGGTTGCAAAAGAATAACATTTTTCTCAAAATAACTCTCTCTGAACCAGTCGTTTATCTAATGATAGGTAACCTTAGCCTTAATAATATGTACCTAGATAAAAATAATCCCAATGTGATTCTACGTAGTAAACCTGGTTAAAGCCTTGGATTTGTCATTAAAAATTCATAATAGAACCAACGCGGCAACGTCAACATAGAAATATTAATTGCAAATTGACAAGAGTTGTTTTTAAACTCTCATTTTATATTGACAGCTAAGATTCAAAATACGAACATAACTGTCACTTCAATATTCGAACGCCACGTGATCGTCGCGTAGTGGCGGTCGTAGCGCGTAGTCGCGTAGCGTCACGCGCATCCATTTAACGTCACTTCACATCACTCACGTGCTGTCAAATTTGACATTTGAACGTCACAATAACTATATTTATGTATATTACGTGCGCGCAGCGCAACCGACGGATCTAGACTGAGATGTAATCCACTTCTCCCCGTATATACTTGCCAAAATATACGTGAAGGATAAAAACGCCATTGTATCACAAACTACGGCACATTAAATTAGGACGGTCTTCGGACGAGGATGGACTTGTTAAGGTAACGAGATTTGGTACGTTGTTCCTATTTTTGGAGGCGCCAATAGAAGGTCTTGTTTATGAGTTCGGCGAACGTCTTTCATAACTCTACGTTAGATTTTTTTTTAATTCTATTATAAGCCTGTGGAAAGGTTAAGGTTTACTTCACCTTTCCACAAACTTTCGGATTTCAACAATTGTAGGTTAAAATATGAAGTTATTTTTACTTGAATTAAAATGATACGAGATATTTATTTAGGGGGTGCAAAACAGCTCATTTACTTTTAATAATTTTCTAATTTACTTTGAGTCTCCAGTAAACTACAATGTATATTGAATATGTTAATAAACAATTTTGATTTTAAAGAATCCCATATTTTTAACGAATATCTTTAAATTAAAGTATTTAATAATATAATGAAAATAATACTCTTTAATTTTTCACATTAAAACAGTTTAGAATAATGTGTTTCAAATTACACATTACTTAAAAAAATTTTCTTAAATAAATTTCAGTGTTAATTTTTAATTATTTGATATGGGGTTCCAAAAAATAAAAAGTATTTAGTTACGTGTTCCGCAATCTTTAAAGTTTAGGAACCCCTGTTGTAGGACTTGTAGGTTACAGATGTCTTGCATGAGGTTACATCCACACACAAGCTGGCCCTCAAGAAGGTAAATGGTAAATCACCATTTTCCCCTGAGAAGTGCGCGGGTGGGGGCTACCCGCAAACGAATGGTTCCGCGAAAGTGGATAGCCGCTGTTGGGTTGCGGAAGTATGCTTCCGCGTTCCCGCGACCTAACAACCAGCGGAGTGCTGGACACCAAGGGGTTTTAGTGAGTAGGAGTCTCACATCGCCAGCCTGCCTCCCCCGTGGCAGACTGGCATCCATGATGGATTTCCCCTTGAAAAAAAAATACATCCACACTTGTCATCTTTGATGTAACGTCGTCACCAGTACCATTACTAGATTATCAAAAGCAACACGTTCTATGTTTAAGTGTAATAAATGAGAACGAAACCTTAATTAAGTGTTCCGTCTACTCTCAGTATTATTTATAATGCATGTTTTTGCAATGCAATGCAAATACATGCTTTTGGTTCTATAATACTTGGTCAGGTGCTTCGTCTGGCTCCACAGGATTTATTTGAGAGATTTTTCGTAAATGTCCTGTTTTCATACCTCTTCCTACATTTAAACCTGGCACATCTTCTTTTGTAAATATTTAAATTATATATCTAAGTTAAAATTTTTAAAAAAATTACACTTGTTTTAGAAAAGAGTATCCATGAAGAGTCTTCTCAATAGGAAATGCATTTCGAATAGGTGGTAGAGTTCTATATGTTTGTTTTTAAGTATGCAATGGACTAATGGTTTACACGTAAAACCTTTCTGATTCTAATTCTGACGCATATTAGTAAGCGGTCTTAGTATGATTGTTTAATAGTTTGATTACAGAAAATTGTAGTGTATTATAATAGCAGTGGTAGCCTAGTGGTCGAACGCACGCCTTGCAAATCAAAGTGTGCAGGTTCAAACCCCGGCTCGCACCTCTGGGTTTCATGTGCGAATCTCATTTATATTCGAGATTACCACTTGCTATGAAACGGTGAAGGAAAACATCGTGAGGAAACCTGCACGTCTGAGGGAACTTGACTAGTTCTCGATAGATGTGTGAAGTCTGCCAACCCGCACCGGGCCAGCGTGGTGGGCTATGGCCTGAATCCCCCTCGCATTTAGGGGAGGCCCGTGCCCAGCAGTGGGACATTAAAAAGGGCTGTAGTTATTAGTGTATTGTAAATCAGTTGTAGTGTGAGGGTCTTTGCCAATAGAAGTCTTCCAAAATTACGTCTGATTCCATCAATATTCCGATTATTATACAGTCAATCAAACTTTCGGGAATTCTTACCAAGATATTATAATTGTAGATATTCATCTAGAACTACATCAAGCGTCTATAAAGTTTGAAATAGTGATAATTTAAGTTTTCTAGTTACTGCATGAGCTATGACTTAACTTGCATTCACACCGGTATATGAAGCGATGACATTAACGAAAACTTTGATAAAATTTACTTCAGACATAATTAAGAAATGTTTGAAGCGTAATTAAGAAAGGAATCTTAATTTAGTTTAGTACATTTTTACTGTATTTCGAGATTTATATCTTAAGTTTAAATTTAGTCTGTCTGGAAAGACTAACAATGTTAATTATACCTATTTAGCACAATTAACTTTTTGTGGAATCAAGCTAAGCATGAATATTTGACTTTATTTAAAAGGTTTGTAATGAGTTTTGTTGCCTTTGAATTTTTCGCAGGCACTTTACAGTTTTCTATAATAAAATTATAAGTATTTAACAAAAGGAATATTAATATAATCTGCCACCATGCGAGGTTTTAATATGACGTCTACAAATAAACAAATAAAAGTGAACGTGTTCAGAATGCATTTTGATACCCATCTATACTTCCAATTTAAAAAGAAAATTACAGCCATAATTTTCATTTTTAGGGTTCCGTACCCAAAGGGTAAAATCGGAAACCTATTACTAAGACTTCGATGTCCGTCCGTTCGTCCGTCCGTCCGTCCGTCTGTCACCAGGCTGTATCTCATGAACCGTGATAGCTAGAGACTTGAGGTTTTCACAGATGATGTATTTCTGTTGCCGCTATAACAACAAAAACTAAAAAATATTAATTTATTTTAAATAGACACACAAGGGTTAAGTTAAATAAGTCACTGTAAGTCTACCAAAAGTTGCTATAACAGTTCGGTATTGATAAAAAAATCATCGACGCCCTGTACCGACGATGTGATGACTTGTTTGCTTTAATCATTCCCGGCGAACTCTGTGTATTCAACCCCTTCAGAAATGCTACTGGTTTGCGATCGGCAAGTTTCTTGCACAAAATCAAACATTTTGTGGACACAATTGAAATAATTTCGCATCACCACGCTTCTATGCTTCAAACCCGTGAGCAGGCTTTGCATATGTATTTTGCTCTTGTTAATAACTTGAAGGTGAGTCTACACAGAGTATCAGAAGTCCGAAATAATATTTTAGGTAAATATCCGGTATCTGATACGTAGATGCATAGTGAAGGTATATCATACTTAACTATCATAGTTTCTGAGTTACAGACCTTTGAATATTTGTCGCAGGTATTACTAATATTCACTAAACATAACTTGAACATTTCGGATAGGCCTTGAGATATTTAGTTTTTAAAATTGGCTGTGAATTTTTTTTTGGAAACAACAAAATATCTAACTTCGATATTTTGTTTACACCATTGAGTTGTTTGCCCGATACTGATGCAAGTATAATTTCGGACTTCTGAAACACCCTGTTTAAATGCCATTATACCAAGCATACACACCCCCTCAATACTGAGGAAATTCAGGCCGTAGTCCACCAAGCAGTCAGCGACATCGAACCTTACGCATCCGCGAGAATTCTCGTCCATCGAAATAAGAAGTTAATTTAATGCAAGTACTTGATTTTGCTCTATCCAATAGCTACTGCCACGCTGGCCCAGTGCGAGTTAGCAGACTTCACACACCTATAGAAAACTAGTCAAGTTCCCTCAGACGTGCAGGTTTCCTCACGATGTTTTCCTACACCGTTGTCCGATAGCTACATATAAATTTAATAAAATCCTTATTTCGTGTAAGCATTCCTTCGTATTTTTGTCGTTGTTTACAACATTTTATTATACGCGCCAGACATTACGTGCTTAGCGACTCGTGACTGGCTGCGAATATGATACACGTATAGAATGGAGGCGCCGACGGCGGCGGCGTCGAGCAGTCTGTCACCTCTGTTAGTTAATAAGCGGGATATTGCCTTTTGCTTATGCCTTCTTTATTTTGTGCTTAATCGCTATTTTTTTGTTTTTTTTATGCACCGTTCTCATTGACATAGAGACTCTAAAAGGCTATCTCTCAATTGAGGTACCAACTATATAAGTTGTCTATTGACATGAAAACTTGTTTGATTTTTGAATGATTGTACGTGAAATAAAAGCAGTGGTAGCCGAGTGGTCGAACGCACGCTTTGCAATCAAAGTGCGCAGGTTCAAACCCCGGCTCGCACCTCTGGGTTCCATGTGCGAATCTCATTTTCATCCGAGATTATCACTTGCTAAGAAACTGTGAAGGAAAATATCGTGAGGAAACCTGCACGTCTGAGGGAGCTTAACTAGTTCTCGATAGATGTGTGAAGTCTGCCAACCCGCACCGGGCCAGCGTGGTGGACTATGGCCTGAATCCCCCTCGCATTGAGGGGAGGCCCGTGCCCAGCAGTGGGATGCTAATAAGGGCTGTAGTAGTTGTAGTAGTACGTGAAATTGAAGACGAACCGGAGTCATCCACCATCTTCGTCACGTTTATCACCGATGTTTAATTACAATGTGTACATATTGAATTTGTTCTTGCTATTAATTTTTCGACTTTGGCATAAACCCGCTGCACCTGCAGTAATTCCTGATCTTATTCCATTAAAATGCCACCATTTTATTAAAAAAAATAAGTAGAGAAACCGGTGTCTGGGTATTATTATATCAATGACTATCTTGTCTACGCACGAAATAGTACCAACATCTAGATTGATAGTGTCATAAAGGTATCAAAACTTGTATTCATATTGCTGAAACAAATGAAAAAAAAATCTCCACTTCACTTTTACAGTTGGAATACAGAAATAAAATTTACAAACACTTAATCATCAATAAAATACACGTAAAAGCTTTTCTAACTATCGGCGCCGGTGGCGAGGTTAAAAACGATTGAAAATACAAAGCAAGCATCGCTCCCTCTGAAATGTAACATAGCCGAGTTTTAACACTCCACTCGGCGCGTCAACAACTCCAAAAAAACAACAAAATTATCATTTGCCAGCGAAAAAACTACATAACAACCTTATTGCATGTTAAAACAGTTGGAAATCGCGCGTGAGGTATGATGGAGAGATGTATTTATGTAATGTCTGCTGCGTGTGTGTTGTCATTACGTACAGCGGCATTGAGTGCGTCTGAGAGTTTTAAGCCTCGAACATAGTGGATGGCGAGCAGAAATTCACTTGACTCTTTACGAAATGTACTCGTGCCGATATCTATACTAATATTATAAAGGGGTAACATATTAACTTAAAACTACTGAACCGATTTAAAAAATTATTTTGCCGCTAGAAAGCTATATTATCACGAAGTAACATAGACTATATTAGAAACCCGTGCGAAGCTGGGACAGGTCGCTTGTAGGTATATAAAAATCAAATGGACATAGCAATACCCACGCAAATAAATTTTGCTCCCATAATCTATGACACTTTGTTTAAAACTTAGTTTTTCTTCTGGAGTAATTCAATTCGTTTATTCGCAAAAACTGTCACGAGTGCGTCTTGGCGTGCATCTTTTGCGCAAGGGTTTATATAAAACGATCGAACTTGAAAAACTGCGACTTGTCCTCAATAATAAAGTGTTTGCGTTAACTCTAGTAATGTAACTGAAATAACGACAATATTTGTTTATATTAAAAATAACAACCATCCCCTCAAATATGTAGTTAACAAATTAATTCAAGGTTTTACATTGTGATAAATATAAACAACTAACTAAACACTCTTACCCCTAAATATTTACATTAAAAACTTTTCAAAAAAAAAAGAAACCTAAAGGTACAAAAGGGTTCCACAATATCAATCATTACGTTCTATTAAATCTTTAATTGTTATTTTGATATCATAACTCTCATCGAGATATAACAGAATATCCAACATTAGATTTTTTTTTAATCCGACTGCCCGTATTTCAGTGTTCTACCAATGAAACACCTACCGATTGAAAGCTTGGCATCGAATGTTCGCTACGGAACGAAGTGCGGGCCCCACTCCTGCGGGGTGTTAAAAGGTTTTCCTCAACACTCTACAACACGTTTGCCCTTGGGTGTCAAACAGGGATTTTTTTAGGGTACCGGCGTGAAACGATGAATCGTACAGAATTAACGAATACCTATCAGTTCCAAATGTCACGATGGTAAACTCATTTATTACATTACAAGCAATGGATGTTGCTAACATTACTAGACCAGTCTTTATGGCTCCTTCAACTTAGCTGCAGGCTTGTGTTAGGACTAAGCTTCAAGTGAGTAGGAGTACCTAAGTCAAAAAAATTATAGCAAAGGTGGGCATGGCACCTGAAACCTGGCGGTAAAAAAGGGAGCCGCTGTAACTTGAGACTATAAAATTGTATATTATATTTGTTATTTAGATAAATATATATATAGGTAACTCTTTATTGTTCCACCTTTTAAAGTAATAATAACTATTTAGATTTCAATTTAAAGTGTTACAATGGACGGCCTTATCACTAAAATTGATATCTACCAGGCAACTTTTGGATGGAGAGGGATGATAATTATATATATATATATATACATCATCACGCCCGTATTCCCTGAAGGGGTAGGCAGAGGTGCACTGCAGTGAGCCCACACTTCGCCGTTGTATTTTGATCCCAATTTAATAGGGGGCGAGCCTATTGCCATTATACGGGCATATTCCCCCTCAATACGATTATTTGGGCCATTGTCCACCACGCTGGCTCAGTGCGAGTTGGTGAACCTCACACGCGTTTCTATAGATGTGCAGGTTTCCTCGCGATGTTTTCCTTCACCATTTAGCAAGTGGTAATCATGGTTGAAAAGGACATTCGCACATGAAAATTATCTCAGAGGCGCGGACCCGGGATTTGAACTTGCACCCCTTATGTTCAATGCGGGCGTTCTTGCCTACTAGGCTATCACTGCTTCTGCTGGAGAGGAATGATTACATAATAAAATAATCACGATAGACAAAGATCAGTTTATGACAAGCTATAGCCAAGCAAGTTAATGCTACAGACGAACTTCATAATGTAAATCGAAAATCAACGACTTTAAGTTACATTTCTAGTAAATTATGTCTTTGGTTATACGCTCCAGTTGTTGACATAAACGTCATCGGAACCCCTACCAGTGCGTGACCAGACACGTACTTGGCTGGTTTTTTGTTATATTTTTGAGTGACTTCTTGAGATTTTCCGATAAGGCACTTTACTGTTGTTGACGGACGAAAAAAGAATATTAATTGCCCAAGTCTTCGTGGTGTCCGTGCTTTATTTATTTTTTCAGTATTGCTGCGGGATATTGTGGCTAATGACGTAATTTTCCGTCTAGTATAATTTCAGTTATGTTTAATAAATAATATCAGTTAAAAAAAATCGTGTAGGGCAAAAAGCACTTACAAATAGATTCTAAATGCTACTTCCAGAGGGTCCATTTTCAATAAATCTCTAGTTTATTCACTCGCCCCAGTGGATTCAGAGCGTTAAACTGAATCGTTGACCTTTTTAGCAAGTTATAGGTTTTTATCAAGCACATTTTTTTTGAATTGTTCCAAAATATACCATTAAAAGTACCCTTTCAGTTTTTGTGTGTTCACAAGCTCAGTGGCTAAGCTCCGGGCGTTCGAGCGGCCCCACGTCCGCATTCAATGTTTTTAAATATTTGACTAGACAAACTGCGAGTCTCGGATGACTTCTGAAATGTTTTCTTTCGGAGAGCGTAGCAAGGAAACTATGGTATTTTGCGTACAGTGGAGTTTGTGTGTAACAACAGAGTCGAAACTTTGGCATTACAGAGTAAATAGACTGCTCAAAATAGTCTGAATTATCTAAAAGAAATTAAACTTTATCTCTATGACAATAAGAGTCTAGCTGTCGTTCTGATAACACTTTTATGATATTAAACCCCGGCCACGACATGCGCTACAACATGTTTGACGATACCAAAGCAAACTCTGTATCGAAATACATAAAGATTAAATTTCTGTGATAAACTCTACCCGACCACGCTGCGAAATTCGCTCACGCTGTCATTCATTGAAGGATGAGCCTTTTCTATAAGTCAATATGGTTCGTTTTAGTATACAGCTCGCGGGTTTATTATACCCATTTTGAGTCACATGGTTTTTAAGATAGTGAGACAAAATCAAAATACCTCACATACCACTATAAAATATTAAAAAGTAAACTACCTATCTAAGGCAAAAACACACACATTTGAACTAGTTTTACGTCGCAGAAGCATTGATGCGAAATAAAAGCTTTGGGAGCGTACTCACTAAAGTCACCCGAGGCTCTGTTGAAAGGCAACCCGGTACCAATATACCTGCACTGAATTAATCTTTGAGAGGATTTCAGAGGAAATTTTTCGACGTTTTTAAAGCTTGCGCTAAATCGAGAACGTTGGCATTTTAGCTCCGAACAAAATATTGAGAAAACAAACTGCATACATTTTGCACAGGCAAAATGTAGAGATAACAGAATCGGAATAAACATACATTTTATTGTATGTTTTCATCAGAACTCTATGCTCGGTGGTCGTCGTGGTCATGGTACGTCGTGGTCATAGCGGAGTCGCTGGAGGAACTGAACTCTATGCTCGGTGATCTCAACAGAGTTTCTCAACAGGTAGGTCTTAAAATGAACATGGATAAGACGAAAATCATGTCGAATGTCCATGTCGCACCTCACCCAATAGTCGTTGGGAACTCTACTCTCGAAGTTGTCGACGAGTACGTATACCTGGGACACACGGTCCGATTAGGTAGATCCAACTTCGAGAAGGAGGTCACTCGACGAATCCAACTCGGCTGGGCAGCGTTCGGGAAACTGCGTCACATCTTCTCGTCCGATATTCCTCAGTGCCTGAAGACAAAAGTCTTCGAACAGTGTGTGTTGCCAGTGATGACGTACGGATCCGAGACGTGGTCGCTCACAATGGGACTCCTAAGACGGCTCAGAGTCACTCAACGTGCAATGGAGCGAGCTATGCTGGGAGTTTCACTGCGCGATAGAATCAGAAATGACGACATCCGCAGAAGAACCAAGGTTACAGACATAGCTCGAAGGGTTGCACGTTTGAAGTGGCAATGGGCCGGACACATTGCCCGGAGAACGGATGGGCGTTGGGGCATCAAAGTCCTAGAGTGGCGGCCACGAACAGGCAAGCGGAATGTGGGACGACCCCCGACCAGATGGACAGACGACCTCACCAGGGTCGCCGGGAGTCGATGGGCGCATAAAGCCCAAGAACGTAATTTGTGGCGATCTATGGGGGAGGCCTATGTTCAGCAGTGGACGTCTCTGGCTGATAGATTTCATCAGAAAACTGTACGAAACAACAGGAAACATACGGATCATATTGTTGAAGTTGGTAATTACGAAAACTTATCTTATTAAATAAATATTTGCTTTACAGTACACGGATCGTAAAAAAACCATTAGAATAAAGTTCCACCATTATTTGGATATATAAAAACAATAATCTGTTGCCGCAATTCTACAGAAAAACTATACGTAAATAGATTATGTATAGTTGAATAGCATCAAATAACACTAAAGCAACGAGTTACTGTATCTAAGAGGGAGCTTTTCCTAACATTTGACATTTTCACATGTCCACTTTTGAGTGTGACTTAGATGTCTACTTTCTTCAGATTGTCTATGTCAAGGCTAGCCGACGGTGGCATTAATGAGACATTCCAGCTCAATTTTTATGGGACGTCTTTTCACACATTTAGTTTTTTTTTTTATGAGATAGGGGGGCAAACGAGCAGACGTTTCACCTGATGGTAAGTGATCAACGCTGCCCATGGACACCTGCAACACCAGGGAGGGATGAGTATGCTCATTATGAGATATCTGTACTTTCAAATATCTTTGCAATGAAGATTAAGTGGACTTTAGTCAAATTATCCGATTACGAGATGACATTAGTACTTTAATTTTTCGTGGGTTACCACATATTAAACAAACGTCCATGTCGTAATATAGTTCTAATAGAAAATTAAAATACATTTACCATAATATTGAATTAGTTGGGACATTTTGTAGCTAATGTCCACATTGATTTTAAATAGCCAATCTATTTACACAGTGGCAACATTCACTGGCAACCAATTGAACAAACATTAGGAGGCTACATCTGTCTGGAAACTTCTACTGGAATAGCACAAGTTATTTCAGTATAGAAACGTTCATTCAGTCCAATGAACACTGTCCATTCAGTAATTTATTCGAATATTGATTAATTGAATGGGGTTTTAATAATACAGTATCGAGCTGATTTTTGTCCTGATTCTGTAGTATATGAATGAACCTATTTCAGCGCGTTTATTATGCTTGCAAAACTACGGATATCTAATATATCGCCTTCTAGTCACTCATCACATTTAATTTAATTTAATTTTTATTGTCACATTCTTATTTTTCATTTATTATCAATGTTCCTTTTATGTTATTCCTCTTACTTATGCATGTTGTGGCACCTTTGTTAACTGTGCATTTAGTTTTCCCTTATTTGTATTTTATATTAATGTATTATTAATGCTACAGTTTTTGGATGTCCTGTTAAATAAATAAATAAATAAAGTTGCCTAAAAGACATGAAAGAAACATGTGATCACAGCCCCCTTAAATAATTATTGTATAATGTTTTTTGGTATTGGTTGTTATAGCGGTAACAGAAATACATCATCTGTGAAAAATTCAACTATCACGGTTAATGACTGGTACCTATCGAAATATTGATTCCTAATTATCGCTAATCAAAATTATGTATTTCCGTTGTTATGAGGGTTTAAAATTGGTTAAATTTTCATAACATGTACCCATGTAAACAAAGTAAAACTAAGTTCAAACTCGAAGGCACAGTACAAGCAACATTGGTAAACTGAAATGTGGTGTTTGATATACAAACGGAACCCGTCGTTGCCACACTTTACAACTAACTTACTACCTGTTTATGACTTTGACTGGCTGGAATGGAATTGTGGGAAAGATAGGAAATTAGCGCTCCACTGAGCGAATTAACTTTACTATTTTTGAAAATGTGCTCTGGGTAAATATCCATAAAGATTACATTTCTGTGGCAAAATCCACGCGATTACGCGTCAAAATTCACTTGTGTCATCTACGACGTTTCGTTGAAAAATGAGCTTTATTGAAAGTTGATATAGTTGGTTTTGGTATTGGCATATAATTACAGATTATCATCCCCCACAAAGTTGCTCTCATTATTTCGCAATTGACGCAAAACAAAGTGACAAAATAGATACCTCTCACATTGTCATTTCATAGTTTCTGAGTTATGTCATGTCTTTGAATATTTGTCACAGGTTTTGTTTTCTGGCCTTTGGGTGCATCCATAACTGTATCAGCAATGTTAACTACACATATGAGGGACGACTACTAACATGCAAGTTTGACAAAGGACTCAAATTATTACGAGTTAAGAACGACGAAAAGAGAGTTGGAACAAGGTCGAATTTCGATTACATTTTTATACCATTCAGTTGTATATCCGATACTGATGCAAACGTCAAATTATTATTTTGGCCTTCTGAAAAACCCTGTATACATATGTCACTCAACATATTGTCAGTATAATAATGGTATAATAATGTAGACAAATGGTATAATAATGTAGACAAATGGTATCACAGTCATTATGAGACTTCATAAAAACTCTCAGATACGTCATAGACTGTCTTACGATATTTGCTGTTGTTAAGTTGTTTTTAAGTACGACAAATTTAACTTGTTTAATATTTTTTTAAAACTAAACTAATTTGTTAATCTGCACCTAAATACAAGTTAGTTCGTAAACTCGTACAGCGCAAGCCGCATCTGTAAACTAAACTGTTGCAGTTGATATGCAAACTAGCTTGACAAACTTCGTCGCCAACTTGGACTACCTGGTTACAACTCTGCAGGGATGGTACTAAAATGTATAGCTACGAAAACAAAATGCAACCTTTTCCGTAACCTACATTACGATTTTTGAAAATGTATCTACACTATGAGCAATATGAGCAATGATTAAATTTCTGTGGCAAAAATTACGCGTCTACGCGACTAAATTTGCTTGCGTCATCGATTACGTTTAACTTTTTGTTTTTTTTTAACTAGCCTATAGTAGTGTCCCACTCCTGGGCAAAGGCCTCCCCTTTCCTCTTCCACACTTCTCTGTCCTTGGCAACCTCCGGCCACGTTTTTCCCACAAAGGTGTCAAGGCCGTCTCGCCACCGTCTTCTCGGTCGACCCCGGCGGCGGCGGCCAGTACTGGGAATCCAGCTGGTGGTGATATTAGCCCACCTCTGCGGGTCCATGCGCAAGACGTGACCAGCCCACTCCCACTTCAATTTCGCCGTCATTTTTCCCACGTCCGTGACGCGAGTGATGTCACGCAGGATAGTGTTTCTGATCCGGTCGGTTCGTTTCACACCCAGTATGCTGCGTTCCATAGCTCTTTGGCAAACCTTGAGTTTGGATTTTTGTTGTTCTGTCAGTGACCATGTTTGTGCACCGTAGGTTAGGACGGGCAAGATACACATGTCGACGAGTCTACGCTTAAGGGATATCGGAAGGTTGCCCTTCATGAGATCCCTCACGTTACGGTACGTTACGTTTCACTTAAAAAAAATTAAATATCATGATTATGTGCACAAAGATTTATACATACTCATAGACGCATAAAAATGTCAGATGGTCTAGCTTTACAATAAGTGAAGCACCCTTAGTTAGTCGACTCGCTCGTGCGTATACGTCAATTGCCTACGTTACTTGGCGGCCAATATTTATTCGTTACACTAGACCTGGGCCCCAAGTCCTGTCATGGCTTAAAAAATTTAGTCATAGCGACTCCACAATTATTTTGTTAGGAGACTAGAACCTGTTAGATGTGCTATTAGATATATACTTTTGAACGCTTGCCTTTTAATGATTCTGAATAAAAAAAATATATATATTCCCAGAAAGAAATGTTCCAATAACCAATTGAACAGAATGCTTGATTTGTGTTGAAAAACAGTCCATATTAATGTTAGCGTGGCAGCTGAAGTATTCAGGAATAACAAAATTGGCGTTTTTGGAGCATACGATAGATTAACTGGGGCGCTCAGTGCTTATGAAATACGCTCAGCCAACCAATATTAAACCTACCCGATGTTTTAAATAAAGAAAGTTTAATTTCGAACGAGGCACTAAGTTATTTTTGATACTTAACATTTGTTTTTACTTAACCTATATTGTCCCACTGTTGAGCAAATGTTTCCCCCATTCCATTCATACAAATAACGGTCCAAGTCATCGCACCACCTTCACCAATAGGAAATCTTTATTTACTTATGTCACAGTGAAGCTAAATAAATGTGTGAAATACGGTTATTGAATATAAGCTAGTTGAATGAACTATGGCGAGTTACATTGTTCTAAGAAAGATAATACAGACTATAACTACTTCTAAAATATATATCAAGAAACATTAATAAGAACAATAATTTATGACTAACATAACACTCAAAATTTATAGACTTTTCTATTAAATCAAATTCATTCTTGTTTTAAAAATAATAGACGTTTTCTATAAATTTGGGGAACGATGTTAGTATAAAGTATCACTATAACTAAAGTAACTATCCATTAAAGTTAACTATAGAACGCTAGGTACTCTTTAGACTTCACCCTATCATGTCTGTGCTCATATTCTAAGTATCATAACAGTATGTCGCTGCATTGTGAGCCGTATGCTCGTCGCTTTAATTTTGTTTATCTGCCCCTACTAAAGCGGCTTTGTTTACAAAGGTACGCGATAAAACTGGGACACATAGCTTGCAGGCTCATAACGAGTCTTAACCAAAGGGAAGGGACAGTTTCTTCTGTAGTTGATTTTATCGATTTTTTTTTTAATAAAGTCTTCAGACTACTTACTCATTGTATGATCCCGAGCTAAGCAAAGGTTGTACTATAGGTACCATTCAGTGGACTGGGGGCGATTGCAGTTACACCCGGACCAGAGCAAATCGCGAAATTTTGTACTATCGACTATCGTTGTATTTATTGACAGTTATGATATATTTACAGAGATGTTGTAGAATGTTTTTGTATATAAAAATACCGTTGTAGGTGGTGTGTGGATCGTTCGAAATTTAAATGAATTTGGGGGTCACTTTATAATAAAACCGATTTTTAGTTGTGTAATAAGTACTCCATGATTAGACCATGTGAGACATAGATGTATATATTTTTTTAAGAACATGTTGAGTAGATAAGTCGACTATGGAGTCTTTGTATTTATTTGTCAATAAAAAAATCAAGGGATGAATTAAAAAATAACTTAGAAAACCTTATTTATAATATTTACAATCAATGATCTTATGTTTTGTACGTGTGTATGGAAGCGTACGATCGATTATTTATTTAGTCGACTTGCAGGACTGCACATCACTATTAAGAAAATAAAGGCGCTGAAAATACGCGTATAAAAGGCATATTTGCGATACACGAACTCATGATAAATTGTTATTATCTACGCCAGTAGTTTGTTCTTATAATTATATCGTATTTTCATTGTTACCTAGACAAATTGTCTGTGGCCGTCTTTTGTTAGTCAAATAGTTTATTTTAGCTTAAAATTCTATTGTCTATTGTTTAACCCTTTCATATTAATTAGAGTTGTCTTTGGGGTGTTTCAATTCGTTTTAGACTGATTGTTAAAATCTAAAGCTGCGTTGTTTTAGGTCTCATCAACCTTTGTTATCTAATCGTTTGAAGTTTGTAAACAATCTGTAATCCTCGAAGGGGTAGGCAGAGATTCACTGCACTGCACCCACACGTCTTCGATGTATTTCAGTCCCAATGTAATGGAGGCGAGCCTATTGTAGGTACATTTCCCCCATTTTCCCTCTATAGAGGCAGAGTTTGGTTATAGTCTATAAAGCTGGTCCAGACTAGATTTCCTCACGACGTTTGCCTTCATCGTTCGGCAAGTGGAAATCATTATTGAAAATGACATTCGCGCGTGTAATCCAAAAATCCTAGACGTGCGAGCCCGGGGTTTAAACTTGCACCCCTGTCGTTAAATCTCGCTTTTACTAACTTGACTACCACTGCTTTTATATACAAGTATGTATCTTAATAGTCAATATAATACAAGTATCTTAAAGTTCAATCGGTGCCGGAGTAAGGGCGGCAAATTTGGGTCCAAAATTTGTTTTGATTTGGACTATAGTACACAAAATATAAAGTTACAATTTAATTGACAAAAAATGGTGATTAATATGGATTTATGAACTAAAGTACTGAAGCCTGTCAAACCACTACTGGTTTTAATATAAATTTCGTAGCTTTTGATAAGTATCGGTTTGCCAATACTTATCAGTTATGAGATCATCTTGTAAAGTTGTGTTAGTTTTAAAGTGGCTATAGTTTTATTACTTTTCCAAGTTCTCGACGACCAAGTCGAGAGCTCGAGAGTTCGAGAACAAAAAGAGAATCCACGCAGCGCTCCCAATTTATAACATCGATAATTACATATATAACTTTGTGCAACGGGATTAGATACTCGCTTCGCGTAACTTCAACTTAATAGAAAAGTTCCGTGGAAACTACCACTCGGGGATCTTTATACCCAAACGTTGCAAAACGAGGGTTGTGTTGTTCACGACGACTTTGTAAACGTTTTAAAATGTCTGTTAGGAGTAAGAGCCGGTGTTATGATGTTTAAACTTTAAACAAAAAGACCGTAACTTTTTAAATTGTGATACTTTATCTTTATTATCACTCAAATACGACGATCGATGTCTTCGATGTATAGAACGACTTAACGTGTAAGAAAAAAAAAACAATTAAACAAAAACGAATCGAACGATTCGTTACAACAATACCGCAGCTCTAATGTAGCTTTTTACTCTTTTTAACGTTACCACATTGGAGCGTCAACGCCCGCGACTGAATTTTTTTGCCAATACCATAACTAACTCTGCGTTAATATGCATAGATATTAAATTTCTATGGCACAAGCATCAAAATTAGCGCGCGCTGTCAGTGTAATTTTGTTGAAGAATGGACATTTTAGCAATACAGGTTGTTTTGGTAGGGCACAAAAAATTAAATGCGAAAATTTTAAAGTGAACTCGTGCAGTACCTCTAGCGGCAAATCAATGAACTACAACCCATGATATGAACGCAGTTACGGCAATCCGGGTAAACAGCCCCACTAGGGCTGCAAAACAGTCGTCACCTGTTGTGAATTCTATTAACAAACTTTTAAGAGTGGACAAAATAGGACAAAATATAGGTACTTACATGGAAAGCTCCTCTGATCAGTGGTCCAGCTTGTCCAACGTACAACGTCGACGCGGAATCGAATACCAGCTCCAATGGATTCCTCTTCACCACAAGAGTATCAAACTCATGGCAATTCAAAAACAAAGTTACATTCTCAGTCGTAACCCTCAAGGCGAACCTCGTCCATTTCTTAGCGAACGAAGGCACAACGAACGACGCAATCGTTTGCGATAACGCGTATATATTCGCATCAGTATACAGCAACGATATATTCGTTAACCCCGGTGCAGACGGGACCAATTGTACCCCTAATTGGACGACAGTTTCTAAAGGGTTAACGACTGAGAATAGGAAACCTCCTTCTTTGTTCGCAGGTCTGACGGTGGCCGTGATGGAAAACTCTGGGTATAATTTCTCGGGCATGAAGAGGCGGTATGGAGATTTGATGTCGGATCCTGGCATGAGACCGTACGCAGGAAAACCGTCGAGACCCTCGTCGAAGTATTGCGTCTTCGGATTGCTGAATGGCACGCCGATAGCGTGGAGTGGGTCGTATTCGGGTATATCTGGAAATTAAAAATGACTTTATATAGACTGCATGCATTTCAAAATAATCGAAGATCGCCAGACAACACTACTCATAGCATGATCCGAAACTTAGCTCAGTTTACTATTAGTGAGATACAGTGTTATGGAGGCAATCCCACAATCTGTAGGTACCAGTAAAGAGTTAAGACATAGTAAAGTAAGTCTAACTTTGAGAAGTTACCTACTCGTAAGTGTGAGCCAGAAGTGAGAAATACAAATTATCTGCATTAATAATTTAATTTTCAATTTTTTTAAAAAAAGTACACATTTGGTTTGTCATGCTCGATGAAAATGTTTGCGGTGAGAAATGCTCCCTCTGAATGAGAAATTATTTGAAAGTCCAATTAAATTTGAGCCTTAAACGCCTAGATTTAGGACTTACTCTTGTTAAAACAATTAAAGTCAATACAACTCCTTATAGGCAATCTTCTCGCCTCTATGTTCTCCGCTTTGCACCCTAACGGCGCAATTAAAGTGATTGCGGCTCTCAAAATAGGGATGAGGGTTCCAAATGGTGCAATATGGGTAACGCCAGCCAGCCAGTGTTATAAATTTGCCTATGTGACTAAAACACTGGCTTTGTTTAAATGAAATTTAGTAAGTTATGAGCTTAATTCTGGTATCAAACTTCACAACAAATAGTACCCTAACCCTCTAATTAACGAAGAATGATCCTTTAGCAGTGGCGTTGTGAAAAAAAGAAATGCCTCTAAGTTTTACGAAAAAAAAACATTTAAAGCCAATTAGTATTGAAATAAAACTATTTTACGGATTCTATCGCGTTTATTTAATTGATTTTCTCGACGTTTTGGCTGCTTTACAGCAACCATGGTCACGGGGGACTGAGGTGTTAGACGTCCTGATGTCATAGTTAATAACTGGGTACCCTCATATTTAGTTGTTGTTTGCGGTCCGATTACGCAGAAAGTGCTCACATTGTCTTGAGGTCTTGCAATGGTACGCTTGGTTTTGGATTTAATCATATTAATTACTGGATCCCAAGTTGGTGGTAAGCCAATTAGTACCTAATATTTTAAGGACGATTAAAATTTATAGTGTTTAGGATTTATATCTCCAGGGGCCTTACCACTTAAAGTTTTTTTTTTTTTTTTATTATTGGCCTCTTCACTTAAAGTATTGTTGTTTCCATATTGTACATTTTTGACAGATTTGTGTACTTAGTTATCTGTCAAAAACTGAAAGTAATATTCTTCTTCTTTTTTTACGAAATGAATGAAATGATGATATCTAAAGGAATAAGATGAGGAATGGCTCCATCTGCGTTTAGCGGGTATTTCAGCAAGTGTCAAGTTCAATAAATACACATTATAAATAAAATCCGGCAAAGTGCGAGTCGGACTCGCGCACGAAGGGTTCCGTACCATTATCTATAAAAACGGCAAATAATCACGTTTGTTGTATGGGAGCCCCCTTAAATATTTATTTTATTCTGATTTTTAGTATTTGTTGTTATAGCGGCAACAGAAATACATTATCTGTGTAAATTTCAACTCTCTAGCTATCACGGTTCATGAGATACAGCCTGGTGACAGACGGAAGGACGGACGGACGGACGGACAGCGAAGTCTCAGTAATAGGGTTCCCGTTTTACCCTTTGGGTTGGACGATGACTGTGATAAAGATGGCGGATGACTCCGAAAGTAATATTATAAACATGGCTGCAAGGGGACAGATGCAGTAGCCAATGAAGTTTCATTATGACACTTACTTAATTTTTTACCCTGATAAATAATTTGATTGCATGCATCTGCAAATAAATAATGAAACTACATAAACCCAGTTTCATTAAAACTATTTACTCGGAATGCCTTTCTGTTCTGAGTTCATTATGATTTCATAAGGGCTAAAATCGCATAAAAAGTGGTACCTACTCCACACATACTTTATGAAGAATTGAATTCCGCTCTAATAGTTGGGACTGTCCTATCTCTTGCCACTTTAATATGACCTCTAAGACGTAGAAATATAAAACCTATTATTTATTTCAACTACAGTTAAGTTAGCAGACACTCAGTCTAAGTGGTATTAATGTGGAACTTGCTTCTAGCCGTACCCGCAACTCCAGCAGCATTTAAAAGTCCGAGGTAAAGCCCTGCGCAAATAGACTCTTCCAAACGCGCGTCCAATGTTTTATCAATATCAAAAGGAACTCTATTAACTCGCAGATAGAGCACAATTTTCAACGACAAGTCATAGAATGACACAAGGGAGTTTGAAGACGGTTTGGTCAAGTGGTTTGGGTGGGTGCGGGTTCTATTCCTGCCAGAGACAAATTTAGGAAATGGCTTAGAAAATTTAGGATTTTTCCTAGGTCTGGGTGTAACTGCAATTGGCCCCAGTCCATTGTGTGGTACCCATAGTAAAAGCTTTTTTTTTAGTTTGGGGCTATACGTATGTTTTAAAAAAAAGTTAAGTGAATTCGGTCGCCACAGTGTATTCAGGGCGTCTTGAATAATAAGATAGCTTGTTGCAGTTGAAATTGTATTACCGAGGGGTATCAATAAAAGTTGCGAAAACGTGTTTACCAAGCTACTCCAAGTTCAATTTCAACAATTAAAATATTGCGGTCTTATAATTCAAACCCGTTTCGGACCTAGACTCAACAAGCAAAAAAAATCAATTGCTTATTCTTGTATTTGTTAAATGGCCAATTTTTTTTACATATTTTATAATGTTTTCTGATAAAGTTTTTCTTAATTTTACTTTGTAATTGTAAAAAAGATGTAAGTAGTTATCAACAAATAAAATTCACATTATTGTTAAAATGCGTTAATGTGTGTATTGTAGAAATATAAAAAGGTATAATAGCAAAGGTACCAATAGATATATAACTCTTCATTGTTCCACCTCTTAGAGAAATCAAAATATACATTTACGTTATAAATAATAATAATTAAGTGCAACAATGGGCGGCATTATCACTAAAAGTGATCTCTACCAGGCAACCATGTTAAGCTTATGAAAATCGATACTCTTTCATTGTAAAAAAATAGACTCTAACCGTCTTATTCATAAAAAAAGCTTATGGAACGTTTATAACGTTCATTAGTTAAAACGCTCGATAGGCTTATGAAACGTTCGATAAATTTGTCTATTCATAACAGTTCTTCAAACCTTCTATAACTAATAATCGTCTATAAGCAAAAATGTTGCCATTATTATGAAGTTCGCCAACAAGTTTGACAAAAATACCGAATCGACCACAGATAACACGTATCGTTTTTCCAAAAACGTCTAATCATAGACAATATTACGGCTTAAAACCATATTTTGTTGTCTACGGAACGTCCAGTCGTTTCAACTTTTCAAGTGGTCAAATACAACAAATCATTATTTGTCTGATTTGAATTTTTTAACTTAATTATGGAATCTCAAAAGAATGTTATAAGGCGTAACGCTTGCATTATTTTACAAATCAAATCAGCAATATTGATAAATTCTAAACAAACTACAAATTTTCAATGACTGACCTACTTCAATTTTGTAACATTGTCAAATAAATGTCAGTTCCTAGAGAGATAGATATCAGCTGTTGTGAGTTCGGCCATTTTGTATCCTAAAATACTGTTAAAGTAGGGTCCAGGCCCCTATAACTTTATGATAGGTTTATAGAACTGTTAAGCGTTAAAATGCTGTTATGAATACGATTTTTTGCCAATCTTTCTATAGCGAGCTTATAGAACACTATAAGTGTTCCATAACTTTTTATGAATAAGACCGTTATGCTATTGTTATTACATAAAACTTCCTTATAAATAATCCAATTAAAAAAGGGTTTTATTTATTTCATAAATTATTAGATAATCGAAAACTTTCACGAATATACTTCCTTATGGCAAGGTGCGGAACCTCAGTAAACGGTTTTCAATTAAGTGGCCGTCTAGGTAGTTGCGATAAAAGTTGAGTATGGAAATTTAGGTATTAACTTGCCGGCAAGCAGTGAGCAATCAACACACAATTGCTTTTATTGCGTTTATGCAACATAGTGATGCTTCTGGGAGTAATATAATGCTTTTATAGCGTCATTTAGTAGATAATGTGGTGCCTAGCAGTAAACGCACTGTCTAAAACGCAGCGGGTGCAAGTTCGAGTCCCAAGCCTGTACTATCTAGAATGTCTTACTTTATAGAAACATTGATATTCTCTTTATGGGATCCCAAAGGCATAATCAGTAAACAAATTTTACTGATTACACAAGTCGACTGAAGCTAAGAAACATCGAATAAAATAAATAAAACACTCAAATAATAATAATAATAATACATCATCACGCCTGTATTCCCCGAAGGGGTAGGCAGAGGTGCACTGCAGTGCGCCCACACTTCGCCGATGTATTTTGGTCCCAATGTAATAGGGGGCGAGCCTATTGCCATTATACCGGGCACACAGGTTTCCTCACGATGTTTTCCGTCACCGTTTCTTAGCAAGTGATAATCTCAGATGAAAATGAGATTCGCACATGGAACCCAGAGGTGCGAGCCGGGGATAGAACCTGCGCACTTTGATTGCAAAGCGTGCGTTCGACCACTCGGCTACCACTGCTACTACTCAGCTACCACTGCTACTACTCGGCTACCACTGCTACTCACCACACCAAAACACTCAAAATCTTTACTAATTAGTAGTTTGAATAAAGCGTGCGTTAAAGCCCCGAGAAGAGTAGTCAAGACGCGTGCGACATCATTTTGTCAATACCAAAACAAACTCTGTAATAGTATACATAATCGAATTTCTATATTAAAAGTCACGCGATCACGTCTATTATTCTAAAAGTCGTATCAGTTAATTTTAACAAAATGTGTAAAGCGCGCATCTTGTTCAATCTACTGTAGTTTTAATTACTGTAAAGTTTCTAAGACATCGATAAATAAATCGAATAAAATCGATAAAAATCAATATATTTATTAATTAGTACCTACATTGGAATAAAACCTAGTACCTAGTTTAAATAAAGCGTGCAGTAACGGTTGCCGTAAATTGACTCTCAAATGCAGGCTCGCTCGGTAGTTGCTACTAAATAAATTTACATGTCTTTTGCCTCATTTCCTTGGTTAAATTAATAAACATTCTCTAGGGACAGAAAGAAATACATAATTACATGCATATATCATCACGCCTGTATTCCCCGATGGAGTAGACCGATGTATTTTGGTCCCAATGTAATCTTGCCATTATACCAGGCACATTTCCCCTCAATAGGAGGGATATTTGGGCCATAGTCCACCACGCTGGCCCACGGCGGCTAGGTATAAATATATATTTGTTGACAGGTAACTACTTGTTTCAAAAGATAACGATCATCACAATTGTATACCTAATGACTGGTGACTATATGTTTCAAAAGATAACCATCATCGCAATAGTATACCTAATTATGTAAACATAAAGTCTCTTGTCCTTTGCGCCACACACATCATTATGTATAACATCTTAACAGCTCTACACTAAAGCCTACACACGACAATCGCGTTGTAAAATTAAATACAAAGCGCCGTATTCCGCGAACGGAACCACTTTTCATGTGAATTGTTTGCAGCGAGACGGAGACAATTAACGCGCGACGATTTTCTCCGCTTTGTGCGCTAAATGGCGTTCTTAAAGCGATTGCGGTTCTCGGAATAGGGATGTGCTGAAACGATGTATTATGGCTTTATCATTTGGTGTCTAGAGCCGCATCCCCAGTACGCGTCAAAATATTTACCAATACCAAAACGATCTGTATTGACTAATATAAAAAGTTTTTTTACTACTAAATGGCATTAACATTAATGATATTAAAAGTAACACTTAATGATATTTCATTTGTAATTTAATAATTCCATTTAAAGTTGATAGCCGAAAACTACTTTTAGTAATTATATTTTAATCTAAACCCCGACGCAGAAATATTTGGTTGTTTTTTTGTGGCTAATAAAAAACACTTAACTAAATTTACGTTAACGCTAAGTGTATCCTAATACTTTATTTTTATTAAAAACCTGTCAAGTTAAGAGTTGGACTCGCTCACCGAGGCTTCCGTACCTAAACTATGATAGCACCGAACATTGGTCTAACGAATAATAAATTAAACTATTAAAGCGTTCACTTTTTAATTAAAAATTAAGGGGCTTAACATGTTATTGAAAAATAATTTATCACGTAAAGCAGGTTCACATGAAATTAAAATTAAGTTTTTTTTAAATAAACGCCTACCATAAAATATTTTTTTTTTAAATAATAATAATAAAAAAATCGGATCAATAACGAATGACCCTGTAATGAGGTACGGATCCCTAAAAAAGGCGTAGAAAGAATTTGAAATAAAAAATATTTGACACTAATAAAAATAAAACCATTTTCTAAAACATTTGTACAAGTAAAGTAGGTCTTACTAATACCAGTATTAAGTCTGTGCTCGCGCTAAGTGTCTACCATCTTGACTCCTAAAATGAATGGGACACAGACACAAATGGAGGCAATTTGCTAGTTCATGTTTAGGTATTATCGTATCTCAGAGATAATTAACAAGGAATTAATTTAACATTTTAGCAAAATGGTTGTGGATTTTAGGATAACTATATGTATAAACACGTTTGTTTCAGTGGGGTGATTACGTAATGAAATTGCAATTTAATTACATTTTGCAAGTGATTGCAACTGGGGCCTTAAAGTATTGTTGTTTCAATTACTATACATACATTTTTGATAGATTTTGTATTGATTTAACTGTCAAATACTGAAAGTTATATTAGAAACATAGCAAGACAGGTGGTGGTAAGGGAGCTGCCGTCAAAATTTATTGAAAATTCGCCATGTTGATTTATTTCTAACGAAAATTGATTGCAATAAGAGTAACATAATAACCTAACAGTTCAAAGAAACTACTTCCTTTTAAACGTATAGCAGCAGTAGTTGTAGCATGTGCGCCAAGACTAGACGTATGTCACGGAATATCTTGATGTTGTCTCTTTCACTCGTATGAAATTAGATAGAGAGCGAGTGAGTGAATCCGTGACAAAGGTCTTGTCGCGACATGCGTGTTAACCCACAGTTAAGCCAATAAATACAGTCAAGCATGTACTTGTTTTGTACTTTAAGCGGCTTTCAGACTACGCTATAATATATAGTATAGTACAGTAGTGAACGTGGCCATTATAATGAACACCGCGCGATATTGTTGTGCTATGAGCTTCATACTATATGCTATTATATTATAGCGTAGTCTGAAACCCGCTATAGCCGGAGAGTTAAATGACGCACAGTGGCATGTCCACAACTGGGATATAATAAAGTAAATAATAAAAAAAAAACATCAGATTGTACTGAAGAAAATAATAATCCTTAGTAAGACTTTAACTAAAATTAAATTTCCCATAAATTTCGAGATTATACATTTTTTGTAAGCCAAAGTCAAAGTCAAATCATTTATTCTGTATAGGCCTATGAGGGCACTTACAAATTGTCACGTTTACTACCACTGGATAAAAAACGACCTCAACTGGGAAGATCCGGCAAGTTTGTAAGTAGTTGAAAAGTTGTTCACAAGTATTTTTTCTTATTTTATAATTTATTCATAAAACTTAACTTAATATTAATACAGGATTACCCGGTACATTAAACCTCACAAAATAGATGTACTTATTCTTTTTTTAGGGTTCCGTACACAAAGGGTAAAACGGGAACCCTATTACTGAGACTTCGCTGTCCGTCCGTCACCAGGCTGTATCTCATGAACCGTGATAGTTAGACGATTGAAATTTTCCGCTTTAATATCAAATACTAAAAAACAGAATAAAATAAATATTTAAGGGGGCTCCCATACAAAAACATGATTTTTTTCCGTTTTTATAGCTAATGTTACGGAACCCTTCGTGCGCGAGTCCAACTCGCACTTGGCCATTTTTTTTTTAAATCCAGAATCCCCTGAAGAATTTAAAATCGGCTTAGTACCTAATCTCATTTATCATAAAGCAGCAATCAAGATAAATGGTTTTAAATTAGAATATTACTTAACGTCGACCTATTTCCCCGATAATTGAGCAATAATCGTCCGTAATCCTAATTAATAAGGGTCTATGAAATGGTTAATTTGAGTCACAGTTTAATACAAATTATAGGGCCTGATTATGATTTATAGAGGATGTTGTAATTTGTTATGTTAACAGCTTAATTTTTTTTATTTAAACAAGATTATAATTTTGTTTAAATAAATTTGTTAATCTCTACTCACATTTGTTTCTAACACCTGTCTTTCTTAATACTCAACAAATTTAAACTCATTTGTCAACGTTTTACAATCCCACTGTCGGTGTTTTTAAAAACTTTTTAAATTTGAGGGTTGATTTGGTATGCCATTTTCAATATTTACATATAAACAAATTTCGTCCGACAAATCATTCCAAGAAGACCATTTTTGAAATTTTCCCCTGACGGGGATTGAACCTGCAAACACTCGGTGCAGTAACCCGATGGGCTATGCTCAAGCCACTAGAACAAACCGTCGTTACAATGCCTAAATGGAATTAGTAGGTACGTACCGTAAAAATACTCACCGGTTTGGAATTTCGATCCAAAATAGCCTTCATTGGCTGAACAGAGTTGAGACAGAAGTAGAACCAGGAGCCATTGGTGGTACCTGCAACCAATTATACAAATAAATAAAATACATCATCAAGCCTGTATTCTTCGAAGGGGTAGGCAGAGGTGCACTGCAGTGCGCCGATACTTCGCCGATGTATTTAGGTCCCAATGTAATAGGGGTGAGCTTATTGCCATTATACCGGGCACATTCTCCCTCAATACGAGGGAGATTTTGGGCTATAGTCTATCACGCTGGCCCAGTGTGGGTTGGTGAACTTCACACGCCTTTCTATAGACGTGCAGGTTTCCTCACGATGATTTCCTTCACCGTTTCATAGCAAGTGGTAATCTCGGATGATTGCAAGGCGTGCGTTCGACCACTCGGCTACCACTGCCACCACACTACATTATTATAAAAAAAGCTCGAGCACCAAAAGCTTTGCTCGTAAACTTTATTAGCGTCAATTTCAAAGGTTTCGCATGTTATTCGTTCGGGAGACTTTTTTCCAATTCAAAAGTAAATATTTTTTGGTATATCACATTTGAATTGAGTCATTAGCTACGTGTAGTGTCAAAAGAATTCATGGCACCGGGGACGATTTAGAAGTGTTGAATTCCCAATTAGACCCATTTAGACGTACGTTCGGGGGTGAAAAGGGAAGTAAATACTCGTATTTGCAATTCCAATCGTATTCGAAACTGGCTACATATAGATACGGATATACGATACGGTACTGCAGTTAACAATATTTTGTTGTTAAAAAATCCAAATATGTTCATTATTGTTAAATTTTATACTGTCGTTGTATATTCCATAGTCATACATACACACATACATATACTCACGCCTGTATCCCATGGGGGTAGGCAGAGACTACCGTTTGCCACACGCTACGATCCCGACAAACCTCTTTCGCTTCATCCAGAGTCATTCATGTTTTCATGCACTTCCGTCGGTTTAGGGTGCTACGGATTTGACCTTTCTGGAAGAGACCCTTAATCTGGTCGTGAAAGGTCCTCCTCGGGCGCCCTCTTCCGACATTTCCACTCACGTTTGCCTGGTATATTTCTTTCGTCAGTCTACTTTCATTCATCCTCTCTACATGGCCAAACCACCTCAACATACTTTTCTCAATCTTAGTCACCACATCATCCTTCAGCTAGTATCCATCCTTCCATAGTCAATTATGTTATTTTAAGTTTAAGTCACTACTCTATCGTATTAGGTTGCCTGTAAAGATAGTAGTAATTTATGATCATATATAAATAAATAAATATTTTGAAAGCAAGGCGTTTTAAAAGGAGGAATAAAAAATTCACTTAATCTACTATTTCAAGAGATTTTGACTCTGCAAAGTATTTTATTTAATGAGTGAACAGTATCTAATATGGTCATTGGAATATTACTTTTCATTTATATGCATTTTTTCTTGTTAAAAAACTCACATAAGTTATTGTTCAGTACGAAATAGATATTTGCTTGTCGTCATCTCAAAAATAATAATAAATTATTTCAGTAGTTTTCCACTTACGAAATAATATTGAATTATGCCCTGACCATACCGAGTCGAGCGCATTCACTTAACTTTTTTCGAATATGCACTCTATATTGATCCATAAAGATTGAATTTCAGTGGCAAAAACAACGCCCCCACGCGTCAAAATTTGAACTATGAGCTTTTTCTTTGAGTTAATACAGTTTGTTTTGGCATGGCAAAAAATTTCAGCGCACCTCTTGGCTCTGCTATATCCAATATTTAGTTGAGAATAATTTATTGATAGAATCGAATTGCAACATATTTGTAATTAATACTACCAAGTCCTATTTAACGGGTCTACTTGAGTCTTGTAATTAGTATGTCCGAATGGTCAAAGGTTCGTGTCCAGACTTTAACGTGACAAGCCGTACGGAATATGGGATAAACGTGACCGAATAATAACAGCTAGTTTAATTAAATGTCCTAGCTGACATATTAATCAATGCACGAACTGCACTAATAAAGCTTTAAATAGCTATTCAAATATTTGATTCAGATACGCAAATGTGTTAGCAAAGCTCCGGGCACATAAGGCCGTGGGTCAATAGCAAAACGAGCTCTGTATCTATATAAATACAGATTGAATTTCTGTGGTAAAAGCCACGCGACCACGCGTCAAACGTATCTCGCCCTGTCAATGACATTATGTTGAAGAATAAGCCTTTTCTATGAGTCAATACAGTTCATTTTGATATTGGCAATTCTAGAACTTAGTTTACGCACGAAACTAAATTTTCTTTGTCGCGAGCCTATAAGCTTAGTATTTAATCCACATTTGTGTCAGTGCAGCGAATTTCAAGGGAATTTATTCGACAATACAATGTTGACGTGAAGTCGGCATTCTAATGTGGAATAAATCCTCTTTAGAGATCATTTCTGACGAGAATTTACTATTGCTTATTCACAAAATAAAATTATAGTAGGTATAACTTACAATCAGAATAAATTTGTGGATGTTTGACTTACTATTCCAGGGTAGTTGCACTATTTCATTGTTAGTATGCAAGTAAAATGTAATATTTAGTTTCGACCAATATTTATTGATGGCAATAGGGATTACTCGTTCGGGATTTGGTTTATCATAATATCATTGTAAGATAAAAACTATTTTACGGATTCTATCGCGTTTATTTAGTTTTTTATGCTCCCGACGTTTCGGCTGCTTTACAGCTACCATGGTCACGGGGGGACTGAGGTGTTAGACGTCCTAATGTCATAGTTAATAACTGGGTACCCTCATATTTAGTCGTTGTTTGCGGTCCGATCCACGCAGAAAGTGCTCACTGTGTCTTGAGGTCTTCCAATGGTACGCTTGGTTTTGGATTTAATCATATTAATTACTGAATCCCAAGTTGCGATAGAATCCGTAAAATAGTTTTATTTCAATATTTTAATTTTGAACTAAACAGTAAAAATGTTTATAATGTAATGATGACAAGGGCCAATTTCCAATCCCTAGAAAATATATTTGTCTACCTAAGAAGTAAATCAACTTGGCCATTCATCTCTCTGCAGTTCTACATGCGTTTAACGAAGCCTATTTTACGTTTGAATTAAAAATATTTGCTATTTGTCGAATAAACACTGACTGTCAGTTTATCTCACGATTTTAGAATCGACTCTTACTTAACTAATATCTATTAAACAATAATATTGCCAACCTCTATTAAATCGGTGAATGCGTGGGAAGTGTTGATTCATGATTAACTGTTTATTATAGGGAACGTGTGAATACCGCGGCAACTGCTCATCAGAGCTGTGTAGGCGATCTAGCCGTTTCACAATAGATTGAGAACTCTTGCGGGCTTAAGATTTGCCCTTTAAGTACTATATTCATACTATAACAGCCAGTAGATAAGCCATGTACAATCACTTAAACATTATGTAAATAAATATTATAAAGCCAGACAACACGTACAGTGCCATTCAAATGAGAATAGGATCGATTTTGGGCCTATATCGTGACGAACGAAAACGAATTATGACTTTAAATAATTAAATATTATATTAAGACAATTTACTACTAATTAAACCTTTTTATTTAAATGTGATGTAAGACTATTAATATTGATAATGCAAATAAGTTTTTTGCAAACCATACTTTTCAAGTGACATTTGACAGATAGAGGTTATTGACATTCCTATTCTTATTTGGATCGCATTATACTCATCTTATGATCCCAAAATAAGCAAAGCTTGTGCTATAGGTACCATACGAGTACAATGGACTGGCGACCTTAGTTACAGCCAGACCTGAGCAAACTCTTAAAATGCAATTTATTCAATATTCAATAAATTGATTAATAATGTTATAAGGGCCGAGACAAAAGTAATATTAGATGTAAACTAACTAATATCATAAGGGGGTGATCTATTTGCGAGCCGGCGAGCTAACAGTCTAAATTGTTGGCTCATTGGCTCGTCGACTCGCTTTGGTGATCCATTAGCGTACCAAACAGTCATCTCTCATCATTGGTGAAGTCATGGCGGTTTTTTGCACCGCGGACTCATGCACAAAGAGCCAGCGAGCAAGTCCGCCGGTTTTTAAGACCGCAGACTTTTAAGTGCTCCATTGGTGGTTTAGACCTTTGGCCCGCGAGTTCGTTGGCGAACCGGCAGTCTTACTCGCAAATGGATCACCCCCTTTACAATTGACAAGTTCACTGCGGCTTGAGGCCGAAACTGCCACAAGGTTGACTTTAGGCTGGTGCGAATGCACTGTAAAAGAGTTCAGGTTTGGGCTGATTTAAACCTCAACCACACTAGCTAAATAGTAAAGAACTTTCCTTTACTATTGGGACCGCAGAGAAGGTGTTAAATTATCCAAATAGCTTAAAAGTACATGGTATAAATGACATAGTTAGCACAACCGGGACTGCATTCGCATTAATTCGCCTACCTACATTAATTAATCTTTAATGTTTGTGCTTCCGCTATGAGCGGCGTCCCACATTTCAATCAACTGACAATAGGCGGGAATGACACGTGACTTTTAAAAAACTACTTAATTTGTCTATTGATGCAGCAAGCTAAGTAGGCCGTAATCTAGTTGGTAATACTGCCCGAATATATCAGAACATTAAAACACGTCTGGCTCGGTTGGATTTTGGATGGGTGACCGCAGTATATTACGCACAACCACCGTGCTTTGAAGGGTACGTTAGCTGGATCACAGGTAGTCAAACACACTTGAAAAGACCATATCAGTAAGGTTAGCATGTGCGGCAAGACTAGAGTAATGCCACGGAATAGGTATGTGTATTTTCTCTTTCTCTCTTATGAAATAAGACAGTAAGCAAGCGATTTGGTGCGACACAATCCGTGACTCAGATCTTGTCTTGGTATGTGTGCTAGTCCTGCTGGTTATTATCACTAAATTGCCGGTAGCTCCACATTAGGGTATAGGATAGAGTGTCCTCTCAGTTACATTACATTATTGAAATAGTACATTACTATTCTATCTTATTTATATTATCATTGTACGCTCGTGTTCGTGGTTCGAACCGGGCGTTGAGAGGGCCACCAACACACCTACACCAGCCTCAAACAGACACCGATCTCGCCGGCGAGGTCGAGGAACCCCCTCTTCCGCTCGTAGGTGCATCTTTGCACCTAGGAGCGCAGTCACTACCTCTCCCCTCACGGTAACTGCCCAAGCCGAGGTCGTGCCCTCTGTGGCGCCCTTGAGCTAGTTGCCACCCCTTTCCGCCCTTAAAGCCTTGGTTGGAGTGCACTCTGCGCTCGCCGCTCCTCCGGTAAAGCTGTAAAGGCCACCTCACGGCCAACAGTGTAAGTCCTTCTAAAAAAAAAAAAGTGTTCGTGGTAAGCCGCCTTGCCGATGGTAGTGTGTTGGTATAGGAAAACTATGTTTTTCCGCAATAAATGTATTTTTAAGTATTATACAGAATGTGCCGTCGTTGATGGCAAGGAAGCAAGAGAGAGTATGTTGACACTGACAGCCGCCTGTGTCTATGGTAGCTATCATTCGCGGATAAAGGCTGCCATCCACAGACGGTAGACCGTAGTGGTGCCATCCAGTGACACATGGCTAACTTAGGCCGCTCATGTTGATCACTAGATGGCGCCGTAACAATCATGTATCTTATATATCTCTATAATGGCTACTACATCGGTCTCAAATACCAGTTATCTCCTTATAATTAGTTATGACATTGCGTGCTAATATAGACTGGGCGAAAGGCTATTTGACTTAAGAAACATTTTGGGAGATATTGACTTAAATACATTTGGAATCAGCGATTTTTTCTGCGTCGAATGAGTATGCTCTGTGTGTATGTAAAGCAAGTCTCAAGTAGTCTTTCACCCCTCGATATGTACTTTTGATCAGTGATTTAGTACTCCACGTTTTCCTACTATACTACACCGGGAACCTGACGGTTTGGCATAGGTATCTACCTAAAGTATTGATTAAGTATCTACTTAATCAATAATGTAAAGTCTGGGTTCCGTACCCAAAAGGTAAAACGGGAACCCTATTACTGAGACTTCACTGTCCGTCCGTCCATCCGTCCGTCCGTCCGTCCGTACGTTTGTCACCAGGCTGTACCGTGTCTCATGAACCGTGATAGTTAGAGAATTGAAATTTTCACAGATGATGTATTTCTGTTGCCGCTATAATAACAAAAAACAGAATAAAATAAGTATTTAAGGGGGCTCCCATACAACAAACGTGATTGTTTTGCCGTTTTTATAGATAATGGTACGGAACCCTTCGTGCGCGAGTCCGACTCGCACTTGGCTGGTTTTTAGTAATGAACTGTAAGCGGTAACAATATATTACACTTAACTCGGCAATAAAGTAAGAGGAAAAATCACGTTGAAGTTATTAATTAAGTGTTTTAATTTAATCACAATAATAACTCATGTCGTTAATTTAAAAACGCATCTATAATTATTGCAGTTGGCTAAACGTTATTTTTGTAACTAGTTACAAGTAGGTCAGTATTAATTCCGTATTGGATAAATTATTAATATCTGGCAGTTGCATTATAATTACTTGCGTACTTTGGAATATGAATACCGGGACGACTACTGGAATTATTTGAAATCATTGGTCGCTGGTTACCACTGATCTAGAATGCTAATCAAAGGTGTTTGTTAGGTGTCTAAGTATTTTTTTTTGTTTCCATTCTTGCAATGTTAAAGCCATACCAAAACGCACCCTCTCAATATGCATAAATTATTGATATCTGGCAGTTGCATTATAATTACTTGCGTACTTTGGAATACGGATACCGGGAAGACTACTGGAATTATTTGAAATCATTGGTCGCTGGTTACCACTGATCTAGAATGCTAATCCAAGGAGTTTGTTAGGTGTCTAAGTATTTTTTTTTGTTTCCATGATTGCAATGTTAAAGCCATACCAAAACGCACCCTCTCAATATGCATAAATTATTGGTATCTGGCAGTTGCATTATAATTACTTGCGTACTTTGGAATACGGATACCGGGAAGACTACTGGAATTATTTGAAATCATTGGTCGCTGGTTACCACTGATCTAGAATGCTAATCCAAGGAGTTTGTTAGGTGTCTAAGTTTTTTTTTTTGTTTCCATGATTGCAATGTAAAAGCCATACCAAAACGCACCCTCCCAATATGCATAAATTATTGATATCTGGCAGTTGCATTATAATTACTTGCGTACTTTGGAATACGGATACCGGGACGACTACTGGAATTATTTGAAATCATTGGTCGCTGGTTACCACTGATCTAGAATGCTAATCAAAGGTGTTTGTTAGGTGTCTAAGTATTTTTTTTGTTTCCATTCTTGCAATGTTAAAGCCATACCAAAACGCACCCTCTCAATATGCATAAATTATTGATATCTGGCAGTTGCATTATAATTACTTGCGTACTTTGGAATACGGATACCGGGACGACTACTGAAATTATTTGAAATCATTGGTCGCTGGTTACTACTGATCTAGAATGCTAATCAAAGGTGTTTGTTAGGTGTCTAAGTATTTTTTTTAGTTTCCATTCTTGCAATGTTAAAACCATACCAAAACGCACCCTCTCAATATGCATAAAGATTGAATTTCTAACGTAAAAGCCACGCGATTGTCATTGAGTTTTAGAAAGAACTGTTTCTATAATACATATGTCAATACAGTTTGTTTTCGCATTGGTAATAAAAGCAGTGGTAGCCTCGTCGGCAAGAACGCCCGCTTTGAACGTAAGGAGTGCAAGTTCAAAACCCGGGCCCGCACCTCTGAGATAATTTTCATGTGCGAAAGTAATTTTCAATAATGATTACCACTTGCTGAACGGTGAAGGAAAACATCGTGAGGAAACCTGCACGTCACAGAAAGGCGTGTGAAGTTCACCATCCCGCACTGGGCCAGCGTGGTGACTATGGCCCAAATCTCCCTCGTATTGAGGGAGAATGTGCCCGGTAGAATGACCAAAATACATCGGCGAAGTGTGGGCGCACTGCAGTGTACCTCTGCCTACCCCCTCGGGAAATACAGGCGTGATGATGTATGGCAAAAAAATGACGCGCCTACATACGCGCCCCGGAGTGCGGGAGACATTATGCAGTCAATTTGCTTGATAACGATAGTTTCTGTAATCCTAGTAGTAGGTGTTAGTAATTTGAATATTTAGTGGAATAGGATTATTTTTTTCACAAAGACTGGTATGCCAGGTTGGATTCATTATGCCTCCCTAACTCTTAATGTTGGGGTCTTGTATGTAGTTAAGATAGTCGATAACTCTTCTAGCGTGATTCAGGATCGCTTTCGAGTTGCGAATAAAATTTGGGTTTTTATATGCGATGCATTGCTTGACGCGCCATATATTAGCGGGTGGTAGAAGTTCTGTTTTGTGGCGAGCAATAGGGGTCGCCACAAACATATGCTATTACGCCTGTATTGGTTAAAAGGATTGATAGATCAAGCCCATAGTGCACACATATTTCTTAATTATCTTATGTCCTTATGTGTGGTTACAAAGTCAGTCAAACTCGTATACCTAATAACAATGATATTCAGAAAAAAATGATATTCTGCTCTTGAATACGTCATCGTTAATAATATAGATCTGACAGGCTGGAGACGTACATTCCGAGACAAAATAAAATTGAACAATGTATTCATGAGACGCGACTTCTAAGTTCGGAGAATTTTATACAAGATATCATTGCATGACAGTACATTATTGCTCATAAAATATGTACTGCTTTTCTGTCTGGTCTGTAGGTACTTTGTCGTAAACAAATGACGGTGTTAGTGACAATTATATTGCCAGACAACACGTACTCATCGTATGAAGGCACACTGAGGCGTCATAAGCGGCGGATCAAATTATTTGCTAATATCAAATGAACTGTATTGACTCATAGACAAAGTTTATTCTCCAACGAAATGACATTAATTTTGACGCGTGGCGTATCTTTTAGTGCAGAAATTAATGCAACACCAGATCCATTTTTATTTATAATGTGTATTTATTGAATTTGTCCTTGCTATTAATTACTTGACATTGGCGAAATACTCGCGCTAGTCGCAGGTGAAGCCATTCCTCATCTCCATTAAATTTCATCATTTCACTCATTTCGTAAAAAAAAAAAAGAAAATGCAACACCACTGCATAGTTCGCTGGCATCATCGAGGTATATAACGGAGATTCCCTATCGACTCCGCCATGCGGCAATTTTTGACGTTTATCTGACATCCGCCATTGCAGTTGCCGATGTCAGATGTACAATGGCGGATTTCAGATAAACGTGAAAAAAATCCGCAGAGCCAAGGGCTGAGTCGATATTTGGCATCATGTGCCGTCATAGGTGACATTTCGTTAGAAATGGTATTGGCAGTAAATTTATCGCGCCTGCAGGTTGTAGAACATCAAGGTTTTTCTTGAGAACCCGGAATCATCCTTCCCAAGTGTCCAGTAATTATCCATGAGAAAACAAAAGAAAAATATTACTATTTACCTGGACAGGTTACGTCATAAATCCTGGGAATAGCTTACGCATAATCCTGACGAGCTTCCCTGACATAAACACGCAACACAACCCCATATAATCTTCACGTATTGTTCCCACGTTCGTCTAAGATAGGGGCGTATTCTGTTATCCGCCTACTGAATAGGCTCCGGTGACGGAAATGGTCCAAATTAATTATCACAAGAGGAACAAAAGTCTTGAGGGCCAATCCATCAGGCGCGAGACGTTGAGAACGGTTGGACAACGGTCCAATTTGTGCACTATCCGAATGTTGGGTGGAATTCGTCTCATGTTGTAGTTTCTAACTTTAAAATGTGATTTTTGTTTTTGTGAACAGTATACAAAGATCATAGTCGCAATAGTTCAGACAACATTTAATAAGTTGCCTAAGAATTGGAAAGAGCTTAGTAATGAAGCATTTAAAAGAAAAATTAAAACCGTCCTATCTGATAAGGCATATTGCAGACTTTTTGATTGATATTATAAATAAATAATTATTATTGTTATATACTTAATTACCTAACAAATAATTTATTCTGTTGTTTGAATGTTTTATAATTTTAATTAGTTTGTTTTATCTATAATCTTTAAATATTTTTAATTTGCTATTTAAAAAAAAAAAAACCTATTATTTGTACGCCGGCAAACATGACGAGAATATCTGTTTACTACTTAACATCTTGCAGGCACTCACTTGTTTGTATGTACACTCATGTTTGAACAAATAAATTTGATTTGATTTGAACGACTTCTTGTTTTTAAGAAATCAATGAAATTACGAAATTGTAATGGAATAAGATAAGGAATGGCTGCATCTGCGATTAGTGGGTATCCTGCCAAAGTCAAGTAATTTATAGCAAGCACATTATTAACGTGATAAAAAACCGGCTAAGTGCGAGTCGAACTCGCGCACGATGGGGTTCCGTACCATTATCTATTAAAACGGCAAAAAAATCACGTTTTTTGTATGGGAGCCCCCTTAAGTATTTATTTTATTCTGTTTTTTAGTATTTGTTGTTATAGGGGCAACCGAAATACATCATCTGTGAAAATTTCAACTCTCTAACTATCACGGTTCATGAGATACAGCCTGGTGACAAACGGACGGACGGACAGCGAAGTCGCAGCAATAGGGTTCCCGTTTTACCCTTTGGGTACTGAACCCTAAAAATGGCGGGTAAGTCCCGAGCATAGAGTATCTAGAGTACACATAACGACCACTCTTCGTATTGCTCTGCGGCGATATTTCCGCCATTTATGTTATCTCATGTACCTGTAGTATACGGCAAGTATATGGGAAAACAACAATGGCGAAATCAGATAAACCAGAAACACTTACCGCAGCGTGGGCTCGATATCTCCGTTATAATATCTCCATGGGTTAAGATATTTAAGACTAGACAGACGGCTGTGGGTTTTTTTTTTTTTTTGTTTTTTTTTTTTGGACTACGCTGTTGGCCGTGAGTTGGCCTTTACAGCTTCACCGGAGGAGACGGCTGTGGCATCAATGATACCAAACTGTCAATTTTGTTTTGGACGTCTGTTGGATATATTTGAGTATCTATACTTTCATCATCAAATTTTAGTTAACGCATCTAATCCAAAATGAATATAATTTGTTAAATTACCATTGATGTGTTATATACATTATGTATTATGATCTGCATCAATTAATACTGACAAAAAGTATAATTATTAAAATTTTGTCATCGTGTTAATTGGTTTATCACGGCTTTAAATTCCAATTGATAAAAATAGCTACTACCTAATTTGGCGTACAATCTTACAACATTTCACATCACTATTCCGTCCACCATAGATAAAATACGGGTCTTCGTTCATTTATCGGCATGCCGTCTGAGGTCTGCATATATCTTTTAACAAGTTTAACATTCTGGGTTAATTAATTAATTAATTATTGAGTTGTCACTATACTGTCAGTTAGTGGCTTTGTATTTAATCGATATTATTATTGATGTCTCAAAACTGTAAATTACATTGTACTTACTCACATTCTGTTATAATACTGGACAACTCTAAAACTATCTTCAGAATAAAACTTAAGCAATATGATCGTCACGCCCTTCCCGCACCAGAGGTGAGCATCATTTTTTTAAAATGTACTGTATGTAATTATATTTAAAGTGTGAATTCCTGCGGCGAATATAATTCACTCGCTTTATGAATGACACTTTGTTGAAAAATTAGCCTTTTTTATGAGATAATACAGTTCGTTTCGGTACTGGCAATAAGTTGGTCAGCGCGTTCGAGTTTTGTCGTTTCACACAATCAATTTGATCAGCACATTCATAGACAGGTGATGTTTACATTAACAATAAGGTCGATATTAGCATACTCAGCTTGTATGCTAGTGTCATGTCGGGTCACTGGCACATTATGTGCATCGGCTATAAATCAATTCTGTGTCACCGTAAGCCAACAATGCATTATCTGGGATCACGTGCGTGTCATACGGATTTGACGATGATTTTGTGTATATATGGCAATACCCAGTAGTTAGCAGTTTATGTAGTAGTAGATATCAAACTTTTTACCTAAGTAAAGGTTATGATTTAGCAGTCTATGTGTGTTTGTTTTTCGGTATGTTCCTTCGTAGCGTCTAAACTATTCATCCGATTTCGATGATTAAGGTGTCAATCGATTCGTTATTATGGTCTGGGGAACATAAGAGGAGTTGATTTTACCTGGTGAACCCCGATTTTTACCGATTTCATTCCTTTTTTCCGTAATCGGGTTACAGTTTTTGAAACATTTTTCTTTTTATTTAATAGATGCAACATTAAGATTAGTTATCTTTGAGAGCATATGACGCGGTCAGTTCAAATGTTTAAGATAAAAAACTTTTTTTTACAATTCATAGTTATTTAATAGGAAACTGGTATCAGTTTAAGTCGGTTAATGTATTTTCATGTTTTTAAAATTAGTAGAAATGCTAAGTGAAAGCGTTACAATTTTTTTGTAGTTAATTCGTATGAAGGTACCTAAATATCCCCAGACAACACATACTCATCGTGTGATCCCAAACTAAACAAACCTTGTACTATGGGTACCACAGAATAGACTGCAGGCGATCCCAAACCTACTTAGTGTATTGAAATAAATTTCCCCCTTCTGTGAAGTTAGTACAAATTTCAAGATCTTGTCACTCCCTCACTCCCTCTCTGTCTCATTTCATACGAGAGAACAAGACAAAATCAACATAATAAGTGACATAATTCTAATCTTGGTGGGCATGCTAGAACTACTGCTACAACTTAAGCACGGACCAATAATTTGTTCAAACCAAAAGGAACTTTATAAACTCATAGAAAAAGCTCATTCTTCTATGAAATGGCATCAATGTCGGGGACGACTTTGACTCATCATCATCACGCCAGTATTCTCCGAAGGGGTAGGCAGAGGTGCATTGCAGTGCGCCCACATTTCGCACGTGTATTTTGGTCCCAATGTAATAGGGGGCGAGCCTATTGTCATTAGGTATACTGGGCACATTCCCCCTCAATACGAGAGAGATTCGGGAGAGAGATACGCTTTTCTATAGACGTGCAGGTTTCTTCACGATGTTTTCCTTCACCGTTCAGCAAGTGAATTACATTCACACATGAAAATTATCTCAGAGGTACGGGCCCGGGATTTGAACTTGCACCCCTTACGTTTTAAGGCGGGGGTTCTTGCCCACGAGGCTACCCCTGCTACCTTTTTTTTACTTCTACCATAGGAATACAATAGGTGAGTTTAAGGCGTAACGAAAAACTGTTACCTGTGTTTTTGAATGCACAGGAAACGCGAGCTAATAGGAAAATAACCGCAGCTCACATCAAAGTCACATCGTGATACCAACATTACGCAGCAATAAACAGTATTATAAAATATATTCTCAAGCTCATTGTTATAAATCCAATTACAAATCATCCAAACACGAAATTAATAGCCCGTAAGGTGAAAGGTCCCACATTTGGTCGCACCGCGATACCTTTGTATTTCATTATTTATGATTATTCGCCCCTACACCATTACTATTGTGGATTATGACCCTAATTCCTATTGACCTTTGGCAGACATGTAATTATGGATCGTTTGGCGGAATGAAGAAATAAAATTCCAAGTTTTGTTCCGAGGATTGGATTTGTTATGGCTTTTGTTGATTTGGATAGATTTGTTTTATTGTTGCTTGTTACTGTTGTTTATAGGGTTATTGAAATAATAGGAATGTGGATATTGTGTTGGTATACAGGCTGTATCAGAAATCCGAAATAATATTTACGGTACATATACGGTAGCTGATATTTAGATGCTTAGTGAAGGCAGAATATATTTACCTACTATTGTTTCTGAGTTAGGTACAGCTCTTTCAACATTTGTCACAAGTATCATGTGGGGGCCTTAGAGCACATTCATTAAGCTCCTAAACTGTGTAAATTATATCTACAAGGGACAACTACTAATATACACATGTCAGAACTTGACAATTTCCGAACCGGTGGTAGAATCTGACTATTTGTAAGTCCTTTTTGGCCTACACGGATAAAACATTTTTGATTTTGATTTAGATTTTTTGATTTCGCATAGGACTGGATATTACAAGTTTTTAAATCGACAACAAAAAAAAATTCAAAAATCATGTTCGTATTTCGATCCAATTTTTATACCATTCAGTTATACACCCGATTCTCATGCAATCGTCAAAGTATTATTTCGGACTTCTGAAACACCCTGTATGCGCGTAGATTCTGGGTTACTGGAGTGACTGAAGCGGGATGGGTGGCGGGCTTAGTCCCATAGAAAGTCTGTAGAAAATAAGTAAGATACAACATCTATTGATAGAACGTCAATTAGCAAACTACTACTACAGGCCTTTTTAAACGTCCCACTGCTGAGCACGGGCCTCCCCTCAATGCGAGGGGGATTCGGGCCATAGTCCACTACGCTGGCCCGGTGCGGGTTGGCAGACTTCACACATTTCATAAATTTCACTTGTTAGGGCATAACTAGGGCTCACGCTAAGTACATTTTCTTGCCATGGCGATATTTAATTAGGGCAATATTTTGAGGCAACATTTTGTCTAATTTGCAAGCAAATTTAAATCTTAACCATAGACACTGACAGAGCGTTTCATATTCAAGATTTCGTATGTATTTACACACCTTTAATAGCTGCACTTAATCTTAAATGAAAGGCAATCTAAAATGATGACTGCAATTAAAACAACCTACATAGAGTATGTGGTAACTACATAATCTTACATGTAAATAAGAGGTAACCACATTTACGCTCTGCATCCACTAAGGCGAAAAACTTGACTTTTTAAAATATACTCTATGGCAATATACATAAAGATTGAATTTCTGTGGTAAAAGCCACGCGACCATGCCTCAAAGTTTCGTTGAAGAATGTGCTTATATTGTAAGTTCATAAAGTTCGTTTTGGTATTGGCAATAACTTGGGCGGGCGAGTTTTGTTGCGCCTGTAGTTGTAGCATGTGCAACAAGACTAGACTTATGTCCTGGAATATGTTGATGTTGTCTCTTTCTCTCGTATGAAATAAGACAGAGAGCGAGCGAGCCAATCCGTGACAGAGGTCTTGTCTTAACACGCGTGCTAACACCACTGTGCGCAGGGCTTTAAGCAATCATAAATTAATTTACTTGATCGGTCTTGCATTACATCGTTTCAAATACCTTTTATATTCATTATGAGTAGAAATGGAAATTAACAAACTGCTTTAGAAGGCTTATAAAATATCTGAATTACGCTCATTCGTCTCGAAACTTTAAAATACTCCAATTCTATTCTCATAAGAAATACCTGTTTGGATGTGACATCAGTATACAATTCTGATTACTTGGAACAGATACCACAGTATAAATATCTATGCTGTGTAGATACTGATGTTGTTTTAAAAAGAATAGGTATTATGTGTAATTTATTGGTCAGGTAACGACTTGTAGATATGGTTGGTGTCAGATTACTAAAAGGCCGTTAACCCCAACTTTGGACAAAGTAGCTACGGCAACTGATGCCCCTAAAAATTGTGAAGACTTTTTTATACGATTTTATGATATGATAAAAAAATACGACCTAAGTGTGGTTTGCAGAGAAAATATTTTGCTTTCACTAATTATATAAAAGTATTTTTTTTTTAAGAATGTCAAAATGTCGTGTCTGCATAAATATATATGTATAAATATGTGAAAAAATAAATATATATAAAGTCTGCCAACCCGCACCGGGCCTGAATCCTCCTCGCATTGAAGGGGGGCCCGTGCCCAGCAATGGGACAATAAAAGGGCTATAGTAGTTCAGTTATACCAACCGCCAGAAGTGGAGAAGCATTGCCAGAGCGGTAACCAAGGAGAACGACGACACGGAGGATCTACCATGCACACTATCTCAACAACCATGACCACTCTGACAAGAGTGCCCGACTGAGAAGAAGAAGTTTAGTTATGTGCAAAATATATAAATAACTAGCTGACCGGGCGAACTTCGTACCACCTTAGAATTAGTGACATACGAAAGCAGCGCGACCTACCGCGTCCAATTGTGAATTTAAACCATCCAGGGTGCCACCCAAACGCATACAAAAAAATACATTCAAATCGGTCCAGCCGTTTAGAAGAAGTTAGCTTACAACGAAAAGTGGCATTTATTTTTATATATAGATTGTTTGCAAACAACAACTAAATATGAGGGTACCCAGTTATTAACTATGACATCAGGACGTCTAACATCTCAGTCCCCCCGTGACCATGGTTGCTGTAAAGCAGCCGAAACGTCGGGAAAATAAAATAGTAAATAAACGCGATAAAATCCGTAAAATAGTTTAATTTCAATATATATATTGTTTTTTTTTAATGATTTTATTGTTAAAAGCTATATTTGTACGTAATTGTAACAAGTTTATTTAAATAAATATATATTGTTTTCTTATATTTACGCGAATACTACTAATTGAAATAAATATAACATGTGCAACATGGCCTATACTATCTCGTATGTCCGTTTAAGCCCGACAAACACAGTGTTACTGTCAATTAACAATGAATTGATCGACGCCCGTTAAGACATACCTACCTGCATCCCCAATCAGACGCTGTCAAGTAGCATACCGGATTGATTGAATTACTGTGCTTGATATGTATCTGGCGGATATTTGGAGTTCCGAAATGTGAGAAAATGTCTCTCATCTATTTATTATTTTACGAAATGAGCGAAATGATGATATTTAATGGAATAAGATGAGGAATGGCTTCACCTGCGACTAGCGCGATTATTTCGCCAATGTCAAGTAATTAATAGCAAGGACAAATTCAATAAATACACATAATAAATAAAAATTAATGATGACAGTGATAAAGATGGCGGATGAATCCGTCTCTCATCTATGTTATTTTGTTGAGCGATATCAGTGGTATGCACGCAGCACGCATGTCAAGACAAGACGGATTCTGTCACGGATTGACTCGGTCGCTCTCTGTCTTATTTGATACGAGAGAAAGAAATACTAACTAACTACAGCCCTTTTAACGTCCCACTGCTGGGCACGGGCCTCCCCTCAATGCGAGAGGGATTCAAGCCATAGTCCCCCACGCTGGCCCAGTGCGGGTTGGCAGACTTCACACATCGAGAACTAGTCAAGTTCCCTCAAACGTGCAGTTTTCCTCACGATGTTTTTCCTTCACCGTTTTATAGCAAGTGGTAATCTCGGATGTATATGAGATTCGCACATGAAACCCAGAGGTGCGAGCCGGGGTTTGAACCTGCACACTTCGATTCGAAAGCGTGCGTTCGACCACTCGGCTACCGCTGCTAGAGAAAGAAATAAAATCAACATATTCTGTGAAACAAGTCTAGTCTTGGCGCTCATGCTACAACTACATGTATAATATACAATTTTTGACCGACTTCCAAAAAGGAGGAGGTTCTCATTTCGGTCGGTATGTTTTTTTTTTATGTATGTACACCGATTACGCTGCGAGTTATGATCCGATTTACGTGATTCTTTTTTTGTACATCATCACGCCTGTATTCCCCGAAGGGGTAGGCAGAGGTGCACTGTAGTGCGCCCACACTTTGCCGATGTATTTTGGTCCCAATGTAATAGGGGGCGAGCCTAGTGCCATTATACCGGGCACATTCCCCCACAATACAATAGATGTGGGCCATAGTCCACCACGCTGGCCCAGTGCGGGTTGGTGAACTTCACACGTAACTTCTAGATATGCTGGTTTCCTCACAATGTTTGACTTCACCGTTCAGCAAGTGGTAATAATTGTTGAAAATTACATTCGCACATCAAAATCATCTCAGAGGTGCGTGCCCGGGATTTGAACTTGCACCCCTTAGGTTCAAGGCAGGCGTTCTTGCCCACGAGGCTACCACTGCTCATGTATCTAATCTATGTTATTCGTTAAGCAATATCAGGTATAATATACCGTTTTATCTGTGGGTTTTTTAATCGGAGCAGTAGGTCTGTATCCTTACCATTGTATACATTATAAACTATTTAACTTCTTTTATATACCTATCTCATTTTCATCCGAGATTATCACTTGCTATGAAACGGTGAAGGAAAACATCGTGAGGAAATCTGCACGTCTGAGGGAATTTGACTAGTTCTCGATACTGTGAAGTCTGCCAACTCGCACTGAGCCAGCGTGGTGGACTATGCTCTGAGTCCCCTCGCATTGAGGGGAGGTCCGTGCCCAGCAGTGGGACGTTAAAAGGGCTGTAGTAGTAATAGTACCTATACCTAAGCAGAAGAAGCATAATAAAAGACGTTAGATGATGAAATTTAACAGATAAATCAGGATAAAAAATACTTGAAGCAAAATATTCATTCATAAAACCCTTATCCAGACAATTACAATCACAACGAAATCGAAATCAGTCAAATCAATGGAGTCCTTCTCAAGTGATGATCCGTCACACAGCAGCAATGCAGTAATTTATTTTTATTAATATTGAAGATAAAGATTTGATGAAAATTACCAAAAGCTTCATAGTAAATAAGTGACTAAAACCTTGATATTAATAAGCTAGAAAGAATAGAGACGATGAATGTCAGCACAAGTTCCCCCAAATATATAAATCGCTCTAATAGAAGCCACACATGTTTAAGTGTGAGGCAAATAAGCAAACATTATAGTAATCAAAATTAAACAAATATTCCTTGATACAATCCTCATTACGCTCAAATAAAGGTTATATTCCCTTGACGGAATACACAAAGGCGAGTTATACGAACAGAAGTTAATTGGCCTCTGAATACTGCTCATTACGAAATCATTTTTACTGTACACACTTCGAACACTCTTAATTGAGTGAGCAGTTTGCTCTAACACTCAAAACTGTTTACGGCACTTGAAGCGTTATTAGCACTTTTGTTTGGTGAATTTTTAATTTCTTTATTATGATGTATTTAAGTTGCTGTAACTAGTTCTATCTAACTAGTTCTTTCTTTAATAGAGCAATAAAATAACTGTAGTGTTTAGAAGACAGAACGTCGCTTCACAAAAAATCTTTAGGCGTCGTACGAGGTCAAAACAATGAACGTACGCAATGCAGTACTAATATTTTAATATAATAATATAGCCAGACAACACATACTCATCGTGTGATGCCATACTAAGCAAAGCTTGTACTTTAGGTACCATACAATGGATTGGGGGCGATTCCTGTTACATCTAGAACTGGGCGAATTATTGCCATGGATGGTTGAGGGTTCAATAATTCGCACTGCGGTGCAGTGAGCCAAACCTACCCTCACACCACTAGACCAAATCCATAGTCATGTTTAATTTAATATTCCTCGTTAGGTACAGTAGGCACTTAGCACTACAAACTATTATTTTTCCAACATATTTATTTTTGCGTAAGAATGTTTTTGTTGCGTAGATTTATTATTCGGGTTCGAATATCACAGATAACGAGCTAAACCTTAATGAGTTGCCACTTTCATTTTGTGAGAAAATGCGAGTAGACATCGAGAACGGTGCTCGTAGAAAATATATTCCGAGAAATCAGACCTTTAATATTAAATTAATATTATCCTGTTGCCATAGGCGAAACCAACGTAATATATAATTTGTTTATCCTTACGCTTAAATCTCAGAAAGTACCCAATGTCGTGATTTATTCAAAAGTATCCACTTGTGTGATATATTTAAGTATAATACGGCTACGAAAAAAATCAGAGGTTCCAATTATTCAACTCGTTTCGAAATGGATGAAACATTTTTGTATTATTCCAAAAGACAACAGAACCGACTATCGGCGCATTCATGAATTATTAAAACGAGCCATTTCCCACGGGAGTCGCAAAAAAACGAGGAAAATGTCACCTCTATCTGTTGGTCCCGTGGGGGCAATAGGGACTGTGTACGATACGCCACCGTCTCTAGGCATTTGCGTAAAGTACAATGTTGCTATGAAAACGCATAATACAGAACGTTTTGGTTGTTTTGACAAGGTGATTTTGGGTATGGGTTTTAAGGGAAAATTATGTGTAACTATTGGTACGCAAATAATTTCCTTACATGAGTAGCTATTTATCTTTTTATTAATAGCAGTGGTAGCCGAGTGGTCGAACGCACGCTTTGCAATCAAAGTGCGCAGGTTCTATCCCCGGCTCGCACCTCTGGGTTCCATGTGCGAATCTCATTTTCATCTGAGATTATCACTTGCTAAGAAACGGTGACGGAAAACATCGTGAGGAAACCTGTGTGCCCGGTATAATGGCAATAGGCTCGCCCCCTATTACATTGGGACCAAAATACATCGGCGAAGTGTGGGCGCACTGCAGTGCACCTCTGCCTACCCCTTCGGGGAATACAGGCGTGATGATGTATTATTATTAAATATAAATGTATCCATAAAATTATATGTAAAAATCGTCATGCCCTTTTGGACCAAATTTCCTTTTTTTATTTATTTACAAATATTAATTGCAAATCATATACAATCCAACTTGTGAACTCATAAATATCCTATGATATTCCATTTCCGTGGACATAAGAATGTAAATAAGGAAAAAAGACGCATAAAATATTCATAAAAACCGTCATTCAGGTTCGGGCGCGAACGGGCCCTTACACGTGTAATTGACCGAAACGGGGAACAACGGGATGATTTCACGCGAGGGAGGGATCCCATCGCACCTGCAATCTTCTGCCGCATCGTCGGTCACGTGATGAGCTCCGTAATTCGCGCGATTTTCATGTAAAGATAGGGTTCTACTTCGTAATGAACAGAGCAGTAGTAAATACAAGGGATGTTGCCTGAATGTGAAGTCTTGAAAGCTCGACGCGTGTCAGCTGGCCAAGACAAACTCTCGTACTAGGTTGTGCAAATGCTATTAATGACAGTAAAAAAAAAATAACTTGCACAATTTTTTTGTTGCCTTAACTCTTTAGAATTAATTACAGGATACGTGTATCGACAATAATATAATCGATGTAACAAAACGAATTTAAAAATTCACAAGAATTGCTAAGGTCTGAAAAAAATGCATGTATTTTAGGGTTCCGTACCCAAAGGGTAAAACGGGAACCCTATTTTAGGGTTCCGTACCCAAAGGGTAAAACGGGAACCCTATTACTGAGACTTCGCTAACCGTCCGTCCGTCCGTCCGTCTGTCACCAGGCTGTATCTCATGAACCGTGATAGTTAGAGAGTTGAAATCTTCACAGATGATGTATTTCCGTTGCCGCTATAACAACAAATACTAAAAAACGGAATAAAATAAATATTTACGTTATTTTTTTGCCGGTTTTATAGATAATGGTACGGAACCCTTCGTGCGCGAGTCTGACTCGCACTTGGGCGGTTTTATTTTTTGTGTCAGTAGAAAACACTGATAAATTATGGTGATATTGACTTAAGCTTTTTGATACAGATTTTACAGTATTCTTCATCTTTAAAAGTACGCCTAAATCTTGGACACAAAATTCTAAAATATTTATTTTCTCACTCGCTTTCACTGGGACAATACCTTATGTTGAGTGATTACCCCGAAAATGACGTAAATTACCACGCAACGGTAGTAATCAATGAAATCCTTTGTAAACTGTAATGTAGTCAACATTAATCTATTTAATATCAGTTTCGGCGGTTAATTGATGAGATTAATCGCGGTTATTAATAGCTAAAGAATTTCAAAGTGATTTATAGCTATAAAAACGTAACAACTCATCATAAAATGTTATAACTGTATTCATAAAATGACCAAAACAATTCGTTCACGGAACAAATACTCATTACGTAGATGTCACAATGTTTTCGAAATTAGAATCCATTTTTAAGGCCACGCGTCTTGCATACAAATTATAAACAAAACAAGAGAATTGAGTCCTTCGTGTCCATTGTCCTACCATTCCCTTGTACTTTGGGCGGGGCCATGCCGCCCGAGACACGACACTACGTGAGAAATATCAATGATTATGTCCCATTATGTTTTGTGTATAAACAAAAAAAGTACCTACAATACTATGGGTGCTAATGATACTTAGGTACTGCTAAGTTGGCATTAAAAATGTATATTTATTGGGATAAAACCTTGGATGAAACCCGCAACGTTACGTCTTTTAGGGACCGCCCATGTTGCAGGCTATCTCGTTTCTTAAGTGATGGTTGCTGCACCGCTTACAAATATGTCATCATTCATGGTACAAAAAACAAAGCTTTTGAATATTAATTCTATGGTACATTGGGTCTAATAATTAGTGGTTTAAATGCATCAACAACACTATTGTGTGGAAATGTTGTTCTAAGATAATTTAGCTTTTCGTCGGGACTCGCCAGGGGTCAAATCTTGGCGACCTCCTCATCGAATACCGATAAAGATCCTAGTTCACAAGAGTAACAGTGGTATGTGGCGGGTTTAATAAAAAAAGTTAATTATCTTCTCCTTTTAATTGAGGTTCTATACGATCCTTTGGAGAAGACTCACAAAGCAGTCCCGAAGTTCCAGTGAGATTACCACGTTTGTCAACGCTAGACTCACTCGCACTCTATCTTATTTCATACGAGAGAAAGAGATACAATCAACATATTCCGTAATTAAGTCTAGTCGCACATGCTACAGTTACCGAATCATAGTTTTTGCTCGTAATAAACCACATGATGTACTAAGGAAATCCAATCTACCGCAGCACCTACTGTGTTCAACCGACTTAATTTGTAGCCGTAATAAAGACTAAATGGAAACGAACTGCAAAGCACGTACCAAACATTTACGTAGAAAGTAACAGTAATTGGCTTGCTCCATTTCTTATGAATGATTTATGAGCTAGTGCAGTGTAAATACGATGTTGAATTATATATAGCTGTACAGACAATCCCTTTGCATAAATAGAGCAAGTTTCTGGGAAGAAGATAAATAAAATAGATCTTGTAAATTATAAAAGCAAGTCGTATTTTTAGATAGACAAGTGACTACTAGAAGTAACTTATACGAATTCATGTATTCAAATTTCGAATACGATATTCTAATTTCAAATAAAAATTAAACGACTTTTTTTATTTATTTATATTCGAGTGCCAGTTATAAATTTATATTTGAAGCTATTAAATTGCAATACAAACCTTTTCCTATTTTTGTGCTATTTAGGTTTAGGGAGAACAGAGAAGCAAGCGCGATAGACCTAGTTTCAACCACATCTACTTGTACGAACACGTATTTGCAATTTACTGTTTCCGAATAAATTATTATTAAGTTTCCAAACTTGGAATAATATATTTAAAGCCTATTTAGTACTTATAACTTCTTGTTTAAGATCCTATAAATAAAGGCCAAAGGTCCCTAATGTTTTATCATATAAATAATTTAGGAAGTTTAGAGTTTCCGAATAATATTATCGAATTACGAAGAGTTGTGATTTAAATTCCAATTTTCGTTCATTGCCTTATGAAGGTTATAACACTTCGTTTATGAAACGGGTACTTTGCATCTTACAGGCCCCCCACAGTGGGGCGTCAAGAACGCGCGTTGGATTTTTCGCCAACACCAAAACTAACTTTATTGACTCATAGAAAAAAAATATTTTTCATCGACGGCGTGACAATGACAGCACGAGTGACAGAAATTCAATATTTAATTAATCAGAGTCCGTTTTTATATTGCAAAAAAAACGCGAGTCTTTGTCGCCTCAGTGTGCGTGGGTCTTAACGCTCTACACTCACTGGAGCAAGCGACATAACTTTTTTTTTAAATGTTGTTAGATGTTACATAAAGATAATTTTGATGTGAAACCTGTTTTTGTTTATGTTTTATGTTTCACATCTGCCACGCTTCGCGCGAAGGTTCAGTTTTTTTTGTGGTATACGCCTCGCGTCATTGATGGCAAAATAATGCTTCTTCAATGAGTCAATACAGTTCATATTGGTACTGCAAAAAAATCGCTTGTGTTTCGACGCGCTTGTGTGCGCAGGTCTCGATACTAACTATCATCAATTTTAATTGTTCCATTGTAACAGGCCATCAGAATTGTATGGCAGGCGCCACGAACCTACCTTTCAATCTTCATTGGAACAATTCATCCAACTCATTGATGATATCCGTTCGGTTCATTGATCGTGAGTCGACGTATCAAAATTATAGGGTAGGTACACACGTGAGTTAATAATCATGGCGCCTTTGTCGTTATTTTCTTCTTATAACGATAATTTAAGACAACGATTTCCAACAGAATTGTATTAATTACGCTTCTTTGAAAAACTTTAATAATTAATACATCATCATCATAAATACATCATCACGCCTGTATTCCCCGAAGGCAGAGGTGCACTGCAGTGCGCCCACACTTCACCGATGTATTTAGGTCTCAATGTAATAGGGGGCGAGCCTATTACCATTATACCGGGCACATTCTCCATACAAGGGAGATTTTTGGGTCAAAGTCCATCACGCTAGCCCAGTGCGGGTTGGTGAACCTAACACGCCTTTCTAAAGACGTGCAGGTTTCCTCACGATGTTTTCTTTCACCTTTTCTTTGCAAGTGATAATCTCTCGGATGTAAATGAGATTCGCACATGAAACCCAGAGGTGCGAACCGGGGTTTGAACGTGCGCACTTCGCAGGTGAAGCCATTCTATTTTATTAATTAGATATCTTCTTTTTTAAGAAATTAGTGAAATGATGAAATTTAATTGAATAAGACGAGGAATGGCTACGCCTGCTATAAGAGCAGGTATTTCGCCAATGTCAAGTAATTAATAGCAAGGACAAGTTCCATAACTACAAATTATAAATTGATGATTAAAATGATAAAGATGGCGGATGAATCCTAAATAAATATCGCCAGACAACACAAGTTTGATCGAAATTTGAACACGATTTTTAAAGCTTTTTGTCGCCAACAAATTTAAAATCTTGTTGTAGGTATCTATCGATTTTTTAAAGTTCTATGTGGCACAGTCATCGCGTGCTCCCGAACTAAGTAAAGCTTATACTCCTACCCATAGTACCATACAATGGACAAGGGGCGGTCTCAGATACACCCAGACTATGTCAAATTTCAAAAAGCCTATACCTGAAATTTGCCACTGACAAGAATAGAACCCCCAACCACCTGCTGCAGTAAGCCGAGCGTCCTACGCTTTAACCACCCGACTTGCGTCTATTTGCTAGAGCCTGGGTGCCTATCTCATAGTTTATTCACACGGCAAAGCTGGTTTTCCGTTAATAACGGGCTTAACGGAAACGGCTTTACACCCGTTATTATCGGGGAGCCGGCTTTACTGTTAAATAGCACACTGAGTCGTCTACGCTTGCAAGTAAATCTTTTTGCCAATACCAAAAAGAACTCTGTGTCAGTCTGAATAAAGAATGAAATTCTGTGGTTATCCACTAGCAGTAGTAGCCGAGTGGTCGAACGCACGCCTTGCAAATCAAAGTGTGCAGGTTCAAACCCCGGCTCGCACCTCTGGGTTTATGTGCGAATCTCATTTTCATCCGAGATTATCACTTGCTATGAAACGGTGAAGGAAAACATCGTGAGGAAACCTGCACGTCTATAGAAAAGCGTGTGAAGTTCACCAACCCGCACTGGGCCAGCGTGGTGGACTATAGCCCAAAAATCTCCCTCGTATTGAGGGAGAATGTGCCCGGTATAATGGCAATAGGCTCGCCCCTTATTAGATTGGGACCAAAAATACATCGGTGAAGTGTGGGCGCTCTACAGTGCACCTCTGCCTACCCCTTCGGGGAATACAGGCGTGATGATTTATTATTATAGACATGGCTCCTCGCGTCCAAATTCGCTCGCGCTATTAGTGTTATGTGATTGAAGAATGAACTTTTTCTATGTGTCAATACAGTTTGTTTTGGGAGTCTTTAGATAATCTACGTACCTACTTAATTCCTCCAAATAATAGTCAAGATCTTCAAGGTATATAATTATAAAATAGTTAACCTAGAAGGTAGGAAGACACCTCATTAAAATCTCATTGAAAAATTCTTGTAATTAAAAAGAAGAATTCTTGTAATTAAAAGCTGTCTTAAAATTAATTCTGTTCAACGTCTCGAACTAGATACAACATTTTTCCCTGTACTTAATTGTTCATTCTCCTTTTTTTGTATAAAACTCCACCGTTTTTAATAAACCACAAACAAAGAGGCTTAAAAAATCTTTTGCATATAAACAAGACTTTCAAATAAGCTCTAATTACTATTTCAAGCAAGTTTTCTGAAGGCGGCAACGCAGAAAAAAAATAAGTTTTACAGATAATATTTTGTAAGACTTAATGGTTTGTGAGAATTTTTTATACAAGTTTCTGTAATTCAATTTTCTTTAATCGGGGAAATAGAGCTATAAGTAAAAGGGTATTTACTCTACGTACCTACACGGAATGACTAAGCGTGTATTCTCTACGTTTTGAAGTGGCCTATTTTTATGACAAAATCAGCTGATCAACCTGCCCGGCATAATCTCTAAAAATAATAAACAGAGGTTGATCGACATTGTCTGTAATTTGACATATTATTATGTCTAAACAAAACGAAAAAATACGACATATTATGTCGGAACATAAACCCATATTACATATACCCATATTCCCAGGTTCGACAATAAATAGTTCTCAGTTCAACCCCACACTAACCACAATGTCGCATCGCATAGAATCACGTATTAATGGTGTCACCGTCAACATTTGGTCAGGTGGCCGGAATTATGCCTAATTTCCGATGTTTGGACTCTGACAGGTATATTCGGGCGTTTGGATAATAACATGACGGTAACATTAGTAGTTCAAGCGTTCTGCGAACCCAATGCGTGTATGGTAAAGTTATTAAAGGAAATTTGAACTGCAGTGACGTAGCGCTTGGAACTGATAGAAGTATAGCTTTGCGCCTACAATTACTAGGGATAATTTGCAACTATAAAAATTGACTGTATCAACTCATAAATAACGCTCATTTTTAATTTAATATAATTAATGACGCTAGTGAAGTTTGAGGCGTGGTCGCGTGGCTTTTACCACACTAATTTAATATCTATTTTCATTGTCACAGAGTACAGTTTGAAAAAGATCTGCTCGCTGCAATGGGTGCGGTAAGGTAATAGTGAGATGACATACGCAGTGTAAGAAAACCTTAATTATGATGGATGATGGATGCTGAATACTAGTATAAGGGCACCCGTGATGAGTGGAAATTGGTAACGGAGGTAGTAGTAAAGACTAGGACAGCATAATAGGATAGGAGCTTAAGCGAACTGCTACGATGCCTGTTAAGATATTTGAACATACTAGGATTTCAGAAACTAAAAGTGAGTAAGTTTTCGAAGGGGAACGAAACATGCTTATGGAAAATGAAAAGTAATACGGAGAGTTAAGGCACAATTTTCTTGAAACTCAACAGACTGGATACTACTACAAAAACCGTGCTCACTGCTGCTAATCAAATGTAAACTCATTAAAATTTACATATCACAATAAAATTTACTCAAGAGCCCCATCACTTGAATCGATATCAATAAATCGAGCTCAAACTGTAACGCTCGGGTCATCGGCCTTAAACGATTGTCTCGAGACTGAACCGCGCCTATTGTATGCGGACTAAACAGCTCGATATAATTACCGTCTGGTCCAATCGCAAATGGGATTATTGCCTGTATAAATACAGCGTGTTTACCGATTATTAATATGTTGGCTATGGACTTACAGAGTCCCTTTTTCGGTGGCGCCACAATACGAGCTCCTATCAGCTAAATATGTCATAGGTTGAAACTCCTTTAACTGCAATCAATACAAGCACTTGCAATATCGTATTTGAAAGTAGAACGTCGGCCGGGTGATCACGTAATTAATTGCAATTCTGCTTCAATTGCCTTCCGTCAAACACCTGTCATATTAAAACACTGCCATGATTTTTGTTCCTATCGCAAAATTATAGCGATTAATACAGAACCACGAAGCGGGTTGCTACCTTGTTACATACGCTTTATATCAATGAAATAAGGTTAATCCTACTAATATTATAAATGTGAAAGTCTGTGAGAATGGATGGATGTTTGTTACTCTTTCACGTAAAAACTACTGAACAGATTTTGATGAAATTGTGCAGTATTATTGTTTATAATAATAATAATGGCTATAATTTATAATCAAATTAAATAATCTAAGTCTGTATAGGTACTTAAATAACAGACTGTTTCCATAATTTAAAATAATACATATACATTCAACCGGCGACCCAAGAGCAGACGATTTCCTCGCTCAACGCGTTACTCTAGCCATTCAGGGAATGCAGCTAGCGTCTTGGCTACGCTTCCGCATGGGCCAAATTTTTTCGCAGATGCAGCCATTTCTCTTCAAACTCCATTAAATAACAACATTCCATTCATTTCGTAAATAAAGAAGAAGAAGATATACGTTATCGAAATACCTAACGTAAAAAAAGTTGCTAAGCGTTGATAAAAAAAAATCTGAAGAAAGTAATCATCTAAGCATAGTCCAACCATATCAACAACGGAGTCAGACTCCATTAATAATAATCGCACCAGTAAATGCATGTGCCCGTCCATTAACGATCTAAATCTGAACTAGACGCACTTATTGTAATAAACAACAGTATCTCTTGAACAAATTGTCTTAATGAAAAATCGTCTCAAGAACCACACTTGTTGATTAGCGGAATCAAAATGCAGCTACTGTGGTGACAGGCGGAATTAAGGGCCATTTAGAATGTAGATATTTATCGCTGCGATTAAGTTGTTACTGCATTCTTAGGAATTTGTTCATGTGTGAGGTTCTTAATTCGTAGGAGTCAGACAGAATAATTGTGTTGGTACTGATGCTTTTTTTATCAAAATATTTTTGCGTCATTAGTGATACTATCATGAGCTTGACAGAGAATTTCGAGTTTGAATTTCGAACTTTATACATATTTTAGTTGATAAATGTTTTGTAAGCTTTGTAAGCTACCATCCTACCCGTAAACGTTAAGAGATCGACGAAATACCTTAAATTATATTAAATACGTCACGTTTGTCGTTGTGATAGCAAGAACATTATGATTAGAATCACGCCCTGGGTAGTCTATATTGTGCTGTACAATTTGCCTTACAAGTATTTAACGCAGATTATCGATATCAATAAAAAATCATTGATGTATTTAAATTTAGAACACGGAGTTCTAAGTTTATTCATCTAAAAACAAGAGAGCGCTCATGCACTCCAGACTGTGGTTAATTTAAAGTGATTTAAACTTTTTGCACAGCGTTTTTTAATTAGAATCAGTAGGCGTCTTTATGGGGAGTGCAACGCATGCACGCTTAGGATATGATGAGACTAATGAAAACCGGCTGCGTAATATGTAGATTTAGATTTAAGATTTATTAATAGCTGTTAAATATTATGTCTTAGTAATTTTTCATATAATTTTTTATAAACGACCATTCTGGACTGTATAGTTATATTTGTTTTTTTTTTCAATTCATGTGTATATCTGCCTAGTCTGACGTAGATTGGCACCTACACCAAATGTAATAAATTATAAGGTTATTTGTAGCTTTTGAGTGCACTTCGGGTTATGAAGTCGGTTTTTTGTTTTTATTTTTTAGATCGACATTTTTAGTGTCTTAGGCCTTGTGAGTTGCCTTATAATAGCTGTATATTCACGAAAAAGGGTTGCATAAATCGATGACTAATGATATTGACAGTGGTAGCCTCATTTCTTGATGATGATACTTTGGAGGGAGGATCCTCCGACCAGACGGGTGTTGTGTCTGGTGGGCTACTGCCCTACGGTTGTTGTCGGGTTCTTGTATATATGTGCAATCGCTCGGATCGCTTTAATATCGCGATGCAGGATTTAGTTCGTATGTGGCGAGATAGATGTCGCTACAATACTATGTAGTAGGTATGTAAAATGGTTGAGAGATAGGTTCGTCAGGTTTAATACTTTTTTAATTTCGGAAACTCGGTAAGTCTCATCTTGGAGCTTCCAGCAAATTTTAATTTTAGAACGCAATTTATTTTATGTCTCGCGATCTAGTTACAATCTGAAAACACCTTAACAAAAAGCGCAGTGTACACCAGCTTGAAATGTCAAGACATATTAAAAGCAGCTGCAAAGTGCCGGGTCGATTAGCGAGTGCACATTTAGATTTATCATCAAAGTGTGAGTAATAAGCGCGTGAGTGCTGTCTTTAGATCATCTTATAAACAACCGTTTCATTTGTTTTTTGCGCGTTGAAAGCGCCCGTTGAGTGTTGGTGTTTATTTTTTAATCCCCGTGTGTATATTAATTTCATTCTGTTATTTTAGTGCTGATCGATGAGATATATTTGCTTTTGAAATAGTACTGGCCGGCTGAATTCAAATCACTTTCTTTTTTATTGCAGTTTGTTTTAAAAACAAATATTTTAAAATTAGAATATTTAAGTGATTCCAATTTTAATTTCGGTTAGGAAAGTAATGTTATGAGTTAGGGTATGCATCCCAGTTATATTTTGTTGTTAACCAAAATTAAATTCATTTTTAATAGAACTAGGCTAATTGACACAAGCGACACTTTTAGGCGATATTGACTTATATACATATTTGGAATCAGCGGTTTTGTCTGCGTCGAATAAGTATGCTCTCCTGCAAAATAAAAAAAAAATACTTTTTACAAACAAGCTTTTGTTTAATTGCTCCTAGTATTCGTGTTCTCCTCAGCAAGCCCTTTCATTTGATACCCATACTGTGCAGAAAAAACAACTATTCTGCCATCTTGGAAGATCCGCCGCATTGGAATTAAAATGACGTCACATAACTAAGCATGCATTGTCATCCAAAATAAGCGTGTATACCAAATTTCAGCTCAATCGGTTAAAGATAACTGAATTAAAATTCAGTTGCAAGATTCCAACCGGACATATATTGCAAGTTAATATAAAGCTTGTAATAATAATAGCTTTTTGTAGCTGGATCAAGGGACAGATTCAGAAGGCGGTACTTCTGGAGACGGCGCGCATTGTGAGGAAGTTCCTCTCTCTGGAGCCCTAACCACTGGTAACTAGGACCCTGTTCCAGATGCCGGTGGGGAACTGTTTTTTATATTTTTAAATGTATTTTTTATATTTATATTTAAAAATGTACTAAATAAGAAAAATGAGAAATAAAGGAATAATAACTTTAAAAAAATAGCTAAAGTCAAATGGCCTTTCACCCCTCAATTTGATTTTACCCAAAATTATTTAACAGATTGCGTAGATAATATAATCACAAAGGAAACCTTCTAAAATTACATTATACTTCACTAGAAGCCGCGAATAGATTGACAACTGTGCCTCTATTATATAGAGCAGAAATACCCAAGACACATTCGAGTCACTTCCATGAAAATGTAAATCACTTCCTTTGTTACGCCGACGTGTTCCCATTGTAACACTATTTCAATCTGAAAGTAACATACGATTTTTTCCTCATGGGAACAGATTCATAGTGAAATCTTCGTACGACGTCGTAAGTGTTTCGTCTAATGTTATTTAAAGGGTGTTGCAGAAGTCCAATATAATATTTTAGACAGGATGTTTGTTACATTGTTCATCCACGTGTTGTTTAGGCATAGTTAAAGAAAATAAGCTTGATATACTCCTTATATCATAAGTTATCTGTCAGTAAACGTCACTTAAAAATTGGTCAAGCAGTTCCGAGATCACCCAGAACAAACAGGCTACAAACAAAATTTAAAAACAATTTTTTTTTTATTATAAACCTATTTACTTTTTTAAGAATTTAGGAATAAGCTGTTACTTATAGCTGTTTGTTAGCAGTTTAACTGCATCATGTGGCTCTTTGGATGTGAAGCTGTAGTCTTTAGAACCATACGAAAATATTATTTATTTTATTAAAAAAAAACATTTAAAAATCGTTCTGAATCGATTAACGAGGATTAGGCATCATTTCTATGTTGTTGTTTTTTTATCAAAAAACTTTATTTATGCAAGTACCTACTATTTATTGTTAGCAAGAAAAAAAAAATGGGGCTCTTTAAAAACTTTGAAATTTTGTAAATTGTAATTTTTGACACTTCTGACTCAAAACGTTGCGGACCCCTGCACTAGACCAATCAGTCCTCAAATGGATTAAAATTCTCCTTAAATTTGAGCGTTAGTCATATTAATTCAATCAGTATTGCCAACTTCCAAAAGGCAACGAGAGAAAAAAAGAGGATCAATAAAATATAATTAAGACAAACGTCGATAGAGGGTAACGTTCCATACAATTAATACCGACGGACTATCATTGTTTTTCGATATTAATCATTTGTTATATAGACCTCGCCCATTGTCGTGTGTGATGGCCCCCACCTAATGGACTGTCACACACACTCCCCTATTGTTTTCTGTATAAACCCCCCTGCACACTTGGGCGTCAATAACCGCGCGTCAAAATGATTGCCAATACCAAAACAAACTCTACCTTGTGCCACGATATATGTGGTCACACTTCTTCGAAACGGCTCGACCGATTCGATCGATATTTATGACCTTTGATGTGAAACATCTAATCTAATGATCTCAAAACTTCGAGCAGCTTCGTGTATCCTCGGTTATTTCCGCCACTTAGACTCCGCCCACCGGCTGACTCTGCTCACTGGCTCACTCGCCGCTACGACGTTTATGTTTTATGTTTCACATCTGCCAGGCGTCCCGCGACGGCTCAGTTTTTATGTATGTTTAGTAGGTATAAGAATAGGGCGTAAAGTATATTTTATGCTGCTAGATGATTAGGGTGTCCCTATCCTTTTATTTTTTTACAATACGCGGGCCCAGCTAGTATCAATATGAAGATTGACTGTCTATGGTAAAAGCCAATTTCATCCGCCATCTTTATCACTGTCATCATCCATTTTTTAATTATAATGTGTATTTATTGAATTTGTCCTTGCTATAATTACTCGACATTGCCATAAATACCGCATATTGCAGGTGCAGGCATTCCTCATCTTATTCCATCAAGATATCATCATTTCACTCATTTCGTAAAAAAAGGAAGAAGAAAAACTCATTCTATGAGGATACGCGATTCATCCGTCATTTATCACTGTCATCACCCATTTTAATTTATATTGTGTATTTATTGAATCTGTCCTTGCTATTTATTAGTTGATATTGGCATAAATACCCGTTAACAGCAGGTGCAGCTATTTCTCATTTTATTCCATTGAATTTCGTCATTTCATTCTTTGGAATGTGGCGACATCTATCTCGCCACATAGAACTAAATCCTGCATCGCGATATTAAAGTTATCCGAGCGATTGAACATATATACAAGAACCCGACAACAACCGTCGGGCAGTAGCCCACCAGACACAACACCCGTCTGGTCGGAAGATCCTCCCTTTTCAATGGTGGATGAGAAACTTTACACCCTGTTCTTCACCTTCCCAAAGGACATACGGTTCATTTTGGTAGCGTCAAAGAATGTGACGCGTATCTTTTGACGCCCCAGTGTGCAGTGGCTTAACAGCGACACATGAAATTACCTGTCTTTCATACGGAGAACTGTGACATATTATAAATTACGCTAAAACAATGGGTCTGTCAGAAATGGCGTTTGAATTTTGCGCCCGCGTTCACTGACAGCCCATGTTCGTGGTTTCCTTTGATTACAACGTTTATAATTATGTTTTAGAAATTAATATGTTTGTGGGATACAGAACAACATTTATTTCGCAGAAAAACCTTACCGTCCTTTTTAGCAGTTGTGTTTTGTTATTCCGACTTTTTTGTTAGTACAGTCAGCATCAAACGCAAGTAAATTGTACAAAAGTGATTTGAACAACTAAGAAAATTAAATATCAGAAATAGACTCTATTGTTAATGTCGTGGAAATCAAAATAATATTTTTTTAAAATGTGGTGGTTGTATTATACGGACGATGGTAGAAGTGAATAATGAAAGTTATTCCTCCGGCTGTCGTCCGCGTGGCTGCCCCTCAGGTACATCACAGGGTACATGGTGTATTAAATTGTATTATGTTAGTATTATAATTAGTATTAGTTTAGCATAAAGTTACTACCAGTAGTTTTAAAAGTAATGCTAGATATTAACCAATGGACCTATGTTGTTCGTAAATAAAGAATTTGAATAAGACTTCTGGAAATGAATGTCTCCTAAAAAGGTGAAATTCATACTAAACAAATATATTATTAGTTGTTATAAATATAGTTCAAACACCAGTGGAGTCAACTAAAATGTCAATTTGAGAGTAGGTAAAGCGTCTCCGCTAGGGGCACCACTCTAAGACGTATAGAAATATTCGAAAGTTGAGTATTTGAAGCTGTCAAATCTTGTATTCACTTGGAGCATTGAAAGCAATATGATACAGTTCTAACATTCCAGAATGTAGTAGGTAAGTACCTACCTACAAACTAGCTAGACAAAGGGAACCAATATGAACATGATATTAAATCTACGTTTATATCGGAATGGTGTCGACGCCCCGTTGAACGTTTATCAAAGGAGATTTTTTATTAAACGGGACCTTTACCTCAAATTTATTGTTAGCGAGTTATACAATATTACATTTTTGATAGAAGTATAGAACGCGCCACTAACATAACTGTAAAAGATATTTCTTTTATATAAATAACATCATGTTATTTTACCCTTAATATTAGAGTTACAAACTTACTCTTGTGGAGTTTGTTTAAATTTTATTTTGATTTTTTTGCGAGATTCTTGTGAAGATATTGTTAAATATGTACGTAAACAATAAACAAAATATTATTACTTTTTTTTAAATAACCTTCTAAGAAAAGTATAAAATAATATGATTAAAAAAACTGTTGAACAAGTGCTGAGTTGAGACAAGGGCGTACCTACCAAGCCAAGATTACATTTTTAATTACATTGTGATTGAAAGAGTCCACCATAAACATACTTACCATGTCCTTTCTTAACACGACTTGCGAGTATCCTTCGGAATAGGCGCCGAAATCGTGCTATTTCACTCATTGGGCCTAATCGACCTGGCAGCGCACAGTTCGAAGGTACCTACATAAAACTGGCCTAGCAGCTAAGCAACGTGTTCAATACGGAAATAATAGAATTACTATCACGGCTCCTAAATCAAAAGTTTCAGAAATAGTTTCTGGATGGATTTCTCCAAACCAAGAACCGGTATGCTTAAACTTGAATGGATAAAGGTTTCACGAATTAGAAGTACGGAAGTCACGAAATTGCTTTTTGTGGTCGATGACAACCATTTCCAGGGCAAAGTATGCGTCCAGCAATGGTTGTATCACACCCAAAACTTTTACGATCGACATACCAAAGATCTGAAGTGACATTGATTACTCGTCACTCCAGCTAACTCATAAATTTCTTAGGATGTGTGCAACTTTTTGAGCAGTTCTAGGAATATTCAACTACGTGCGCTATGCTATTTTCGGGTAACGTGTACCTATCTAATATGGTTAGTGCAATATATTTTACTGCACATTCCAGATGTCACCGTGTTAGCGCTAAAATTTGTATCTTACTTCTAAAGCTCAATACACCAATTCCCCGGATGAACTTTGACAATAAATATTTTAGTTAGTAGATACAAATACAGTAAGAAAATCAACATTATCGTTTTGGGAAAACGGTATTATGTACGACCTCAACGTCCCTTTGCGCAGGGTGATTACGATGTCCATACTATTGAAGTGAATGAAATCACACTACTGCCACTGATATCATAAGAAATAAAACCTAGTTTCCGTTTTAGTTCTCAAGCCAAGGTGACTAGCTTTCTTTTAATAATATATGGGAATAAAAATGTCTATAGATACAGAGAAAGCATGTTCTCTATCACTGTTATTCTTATTTAAATAACCAAGCCAGCTTATGTTGACCAAACCATCAAGTATCACAAGCTAGTTTGTGCTAGATCACTCTTAAATTAAAAATATGTTCAGCCTTATAATGAAAACGCCCAAGCCTTTTATTTCGCATCACTAAAGCTAATAGTTCAAACGTGAATCATATTTCAGTGAGGGCGTATGAAAATAAATTGCGCTGGTAATGTGCTTATGAAGTCGGCATACCAATTAGGAGCAATTTCAAAAGGCTCTAGAACTTCAGTTGGGATGAAAGATGTGAGCCGTAAATAGTATCGAGATGCTTTATCCCTTCTGTGCAAAGAAAGTTGTTCGTTCTCATATCAGATAGATTTATGCGCTTGTTTAACTATTCTCGGTCCTTTGTTCTTGTAGAAACATAAGTGTGTTGTACATTGATATTGAGGAGTCCATTATGAGCTGCACCTACTTTTTAAAAACGCACTCTGTGTCAATATACTTACAGATTGAATTTCTGTGGTAAAAGCCACGAGACATCGCGTACATATTCGCCTGAGTCATCGATAACATCTTGTCGAAAAATGTGCTTTTTCAATGAGTTAACACAGTTCATTTTGGTGTTGACGAAACAATTGGTCGCGCTCTTTGTTTTGAACATTTTGAGTCAATTGATTGATCATTTGATTTGGTTGGTTCCGTCTACTCATTTCTTAGACTAGCATTACTGTATTTCATGTCTAGACGTTTGATGTCTCAGCCGTAAAAGAAAAATTATGTATATTATCGAAGGCATTAAAATAAAGCGTTAACATTTACATTAATAATGTCTCTGTCCAAGCGAAAATCACGATGTTCCTATTACTTTATAGGTTCGGAAATGCTGCGCGAGCGCAGCTGACACCGATTTATCTGTTCCAGGAATTCCACTGGGCATGATGCCGTTGTAAATCACTGAAACATGTGTAAAATTTGCCTTTTGTTAAATCTGCCGTGAAATTGTCCAACACCTTTGAAGATGAAATTGAAAGCTGACGTGTAAATTTGCGGAAAGTGACGGATTTATTTCGGTACGTTCAAACTTACCGAGTAGCTTACCTTACGAGCTTCTTTAACTGTTGCCTCACTCAGTATAAAGTACGTTCAAGGCGAATGCTCGCGCTGCCTCATCCGACCACTATAATTTGTAATTAGAACGGACGTGCCTATTATTCTGATTCTTTGCTCATTCCAATGATACTGATGATGAGCAGTGGCAGCCTCGTGGGCAAGAACGCCTGCCTTGAACGTAAGGGGTGCAAGTTCAAATACCGGGCCCGCACCTCTGACATAATTTTCATGTGCGAATGTCATTTTCAACAATGATAACCACTTGCTTACCTAACCCTTCGGAGAATACAGGCGTGATTATATATTTATATTGTCGTATGATACTATACGATACTTACAATTGAAATGCAATTAAGTTTCAACTAGCACTGCAAAAAGTTTTGTCCCCGATCGGGTTAAATCCAGTACGTAAGTGTAAAAAGTCAGCCGAAAGTTTTCACAAATACTTCTTACAAATTAATAGATCGCTCATTGGTTCGGAAACAGCATCAATTTATGAAGATCTATAAAAATATATATAAATGCATCATGACGCCTGTATGCCCCGAAGGGGTAGGCAGAGGTGCACTGCAGTGTGCTCACACCTCGCCGATGTATTTTGGTCCCAATCTAATAGGGGGCGAGCCTATTGCCATTATACCAGGCACATTCCCCTTCAATACGAGCGAGCTTTGGGCCATAGTACACCACGCTGGCCCAGTGCGGGTTGGTGAAGTAAACTACGGGCGTTCTCGCTCACGAAGCTACCATTGCCAGATCTCACAATTGTACAAAATATATTTATAGATTAAACTGCCGTTGAAAGTGATTATGTAAGCATTTTTAAATGGAAATAGGATAACCGCTTCCTGAGAATATTTTTACTACACCTTTGATGATCGTACTAATTGAAATGATAGTTGTTTCAATAAAAAAGTACTGAGATCAATCTATGCGCACGCACATCCCTTGCACCAGATTAGATCAGTACGCTAATGGTCCCAACTAATTGCTTAGTATCAATAAAACTATTTTCAGAGCACACCTAATATAAAATTAAAATAAAACATGGCAGAACATACCGACAGTTAAATACTGTAATATTGTGTCTTTTAGTAAATTTAAAAGAAATGATTGCTTATAAGTTTATACGAGTTAGGTTATAAACTTTTGTATAATAAAAGGAATATTGTGAGCAGTTAATTCCTGCGAAAACAGTCGCGTCAGAATACGCGCTACCAATTCTTTGCCAATATGAAAACGAACTGTAATAACAGATTAAAGAAGCACATTTTTTAACTGTGTAAATTTTGGTCTTGTAGTTTCTGCCGCAGAAATTCAATCTTTATAACTATTAACATAGAGTACATTTTCAAAGTAATTTAAATTAATTCGCTCGCCCCAGTGACCGCAGCGCTTTAATGTGTTAAATTACATTACGAGCAATAATTATGTTGTTGATGTAATGTTTTAAATTTCTCTGTGGTATGTTTTCAACTCGAGTTATGAAAGAAAACATTTTTTTAATAGCTCTGAAATATGTAAGAAATTATGCAATACATTTTCAGCAACAACTCTACCAGGCTTTTTAACGTGATTCTTAAATATGAAGCAATGGATGGCAATAGGGTCGCTTCTCTATTAGGTACATTGGGACCTAACTACATCGGCTAAGTTTGGGTGCATTGCGTTGCACCTCTGCATTTCCCTTTGGGGAATAAAGGCTTGACAATGTATTTGCATAAATATAAAACAGTTGCCAGTTGCAGTTTTTAATATTTAAGCATCATGTTAAAGTTTCTCATAGTTTTATTGAAAACGGGCATTGATTTGATAATTTTGTTATTTTTATTGGATGACATATTATTTTAATATTAACGTTTACATTTCCTTTATAGATAATATTCTATTTTATTTAAGTAAATGCCACGCGTCATAATTCGCTTAGTGACTTTTCGTTTAAAAATGTGGTATTTTTAAAAGTTAATACAGTGTGTATGGTCAAACGATTTGTAACTCGAAGTTAATTAAAATGCTTTACTTACTTCATTCAATCAATTATAATAACAATCCTATACTATTTTTGGAGCAAGAACTTATCCGATTATTAATGATACGTAGTTAACATACATAAGTATATTCTCAATGGCGCCGGTTAAAATTGTCACATCGTCGTCCGTGGCAGGTCATACATCAAGTTAAGACAATAAAACACAGAGAGTAGTATTGCGAATGCAGTATCACGTTTCTACTCCATCATTCTGACTCATATTTGTATTTAATGTGGAAATTACAAGTCAATACTATTATTTCGCCAGATTACACCCATTTACTCATCGTATGGTTCCAAACTATGCAACGTAGCACCCAGTTAGGGTCCATAGGAGGTAGACCCCACTAGGTACATCTGGTCGGGTTATCGTTCATAACGTTCAACTCTCACTAAACACTTTGTTTCTTTGCAAGTTTATACGTAAACATGACGAAAATGTCCGAAGCATTCAAAGCCATTAACATAACTGCGAATTACCAAGTTCAATGCTCCGATTTAGGTAACATATTTTTACTACATGTGGAAGCCTAAAATTGGCATTTTCGGCTTTATTCCATTTATCATCATAGATTTTTATTAACTTTGTTAAATCGAGAAAATGGTAAAATGTAAAATAATATTTTGAGTTCAAAGTTTATTCAGCTATCAATAAACATTTACTTATACGCTGAAGTAAATATCAGTAAATCATTTTTACGGAGGGAATAACTCGCAATCAAATATTACCATAGTCAAATCAAGTGAGTACAAACATTTTACTAAGTCAGTGTATTCTAGCCAAAAATAATGTTAATGTAATCAGAGCTATAATAATATTTGCATTTACATTTTGCGAGTTTGATGTTAGTTAATAACTGGTTAAAAGATTTTGAACTTAAATCAATGTCCATACCAAATAGTTTAGAATTATAGATAGATAGTTAGCTCTTTATTATTCCACCTCTTAATGAAATACAAACCATACATATACGATAAAAAAATAAGTGTAACACTTTAAGTGATATCAGGCAACCTTAGGATGGAGAGAAATTAAAGTACCTACTAGTAAAGACGAGGTGTAATATACAAATAACATAGACTAATATATACGATGACATAGATTAAAATAATATATATACCAACTTAAATAGGAACGACTAATTGTGTAAAACAAATAACTGTTCATAACTAAGTGAGTATGTGCATAAACTATATAAAGGTCTAAAAAGGTAAATACTTACAATGTAGTTAATTTATTATTATTTGCTTATACGGTCTTCTAAGAGCTAACTAGTTTTAATTTATAATAGATACACGTAGACATAAAAATAAAAGGCATAGGTAAGTGATTTCTCGTGAACGGGTTCAAAGTTAGAAGTTTCCGTGAATATACAACATGTCAGTCGTCATCAAAATAATATTAGGATTATTGCTCTGCCAGCCTTATTCTTGGTTAAAGGTAAACTCATAAGAATATTAACGCAAGAAATGGAGAATATAGGCAATTTTATCCTTAGTAAGGCAAAACCACAGATTAGATAAAATACTATCCGGTGTTAACGACAAAAAGTGTTCGGATATTAGAATTCAAAACACGTCCGGTGGGAACACCAAAAGTAGTTGCAGTAATATATCAAAGTTAATACTTTCCAATCCAAATATAGAAGGACCTGTAGTAACCGATCAATCTAGAGACCCAATAAACAATCCACAAACGGTCAATCATGTTCATAAAGTACGTTTTCTAGTTCATTGCATTTATTCATTAAGCCTGCGCCTAATCTTAATCTCTATTGCTTAAGCGCCAACCGCAAGATACGATCACTATGCGATCGTCTATTGTGTTTTATGGTTTGATCGTGATGCAATGCTCGATATGTACCCAACATTAATTGCCATCTTTGTTATATTACGTAATATGATGCAATCAGTTCGTAAAATTTTGTCTGGAACTAATAGGGTCATCTTTAATACTGTTACATTTATTTATTATGTTATGTCATTGTCTGCGGCAAGTTTCATAAATGTCGAGTTTACAATTTGACATGGGCGGAGTGTAACTGGGATCTTTTCGTAGCCCAAAAGGTAACCAAAGGTGTTGCTTAGTTTGAGATTATTTCGGATAATACAATTAAATAAGTGTTTAAATTGACGATTTATGATATTATATAGAAGTTTTTAACTATATCACGATGTAAATTTTTTTGGAGCTCTTTTTCTGTTTATTTTTTTATTCTCTTTTTTTATTTATTTTATAGCTTTGTTTGGTTTTAAAGATGTTCTAAATGAGTTTAACTTTGTATATAAAATTATAAAATTTGTATGATTAGGAGTTATAAAAATATCTCCATAAAACATAGAGTCCCGAGTGGACTCTTAAGTAGTTCTGTCTAGACAAACTCAATTATATATTGTAATAGTAAAAAATCTGCGTACAATAGGATTAAAGTCCCTTTATGGGTACACAAAGCGTTCTATACGTTGATCCGCATTGTGACCCTTTGTACAACTTGACAACGACTTTTATTTCCACAAATAAGTTAGATATGTGGGATAATGATACTTAACAACAAGTCGATTGTCTATGAAATGTCTGTGGGTATTTCAACTGTTATTATGAAAGAAAATACTAACTTTTAAAAAATCAACATCTTGCAATCACGCTACACACTGACCAATCACCTTATGGACAACTGACTGACATTTAAGTATATCTAATGAGGCTGCAATCCTTATATGTACGTGATATCGCCTGATTAGGATTAACTTAGTCACTAGGCAAATGAATAGCACCAGTCAATATTGCCTTCGCAGCAAAATACTAGCCCTAATTATTTAGACGCTCATGCTTCATACTTAGAACATTTTTTACTATTTTCAAGAACATAAGCAATCAATAGTAACACTTTTCATTAAATAGATTTGACATCCTTCGGCCGCAACCTTCGCAGTTCATAGGTATGACCATTCAAGTCGCGCTAATTGTCAGTCTCTCCTGTTTATATGAAATTTAGGAAGTACTGATCGATCGATGAACGGCATATTCGCAAGGTGGAGACGCGCCAGCTATTTTACTTTATATATACGATAAAATAATCAATTAAACATTTCTATTATCAATTAGATTGTTATAGACCGGGACAATAGCTCATTGTCTCACGAGGTCTGCCAACCTCCAAGTCCATTACGTTACATTCTGGAAGTTGGGAACTTGTGAATGGAGATCCCAGTTAATTTCGGTGCAAATAGACTTCGGCGGAATTATCTCCAACTCGATCCGGAAGCTTTGTTGAGTACGTAATTATTGAGATTGCATTGTCTTAATTAGATGTTGGTAAATATAAATAGCTAAATATAGGTTTAAGGCGGGTACTGACTACGCAAAATGCTTTGCCTTGATTGCTAATCGAGTGACAACCTTTTCAGCCTGTTTGGATCCTAATTGATTTATCTCCGATTCATCTTATTTAATTTAGTGGTGATCGGATTTTTTGGGTAATAAATAATGTTAAGCATTACGGAAATAAAATACATCATCAATTTAAAATTAATTAATTTTATACGTAATAAATAAGATAGCTAGCGTAATTTCTGATGTGGATTTAGTTTAGAAATTACACCACGATGTTGCAAGGTGGCAAGGCTAATAGGTTAAGACAAGGAGGAATATTATTGGTGTTGTCTGCTAATAAATCTTCAAAGCAGATAGGTTATTGGTGTTCGTGACAACAGGCAATTAAAATACTCGACACCTTATAATGTTTATAGGTTTTGTATATGCATAAACTGTGGATTAAACAAGTGAAAGTGTTAAAATATGGGCGTAGCTACCTTTATACTTGTATCAAGAAAATAATATATTCCATATCGATTGGTAAAAGAGGAAGCGAATTTTTATTCGTATTTTGAGCTGAGATTCGTGCAGAGTTACCAAAGTGGCGCTTGTATCAATTCGCCTTTTACCGTCAATACATATTTCATAGAATCCAACTTTGCGATGAAAAGGGATACAAAATCATTGAGGTAAAGAAAGAAAAGTACACTGCCCATACGAGTGGGCAAGCAAAGCTACCACAACTATATTTTCAAACTCTAATTATTCTAATTACTAAGAAGCTCTAAACGCCGATTCTAGTGGAGGCTAATTGGAGTTCTGTTTAATTAGTTCTTGAAACCTCGGTAACGGACTCATTCGTTTCTTAGCGCTAATTAGAATAACAGCCACAGTCCCAATTAAGCGCGGAAATTATTATTAAATAAATTGTTTTGGATTATTCTTCGCGGCCTGTAATCTTTGCTAGCAATGAACCTGCAAGGGATTGCCACTTGACTTAGAATAATGAAACAGTACAAATCATAATCTCAGAATACTTATAGGTACTGGAAAACATTAAAATGATGGAAGGAAAAACGGCCTCGAGTAATACTATCATCATTATCATCATCATCTAGACTGATTTCTAGGGTCGGTGGCAGATCGTCGCGGTGCATGCGAAAGCGATCCCGTGGCGCCCCGATATAAGCGGAAGATGGTACACCGTCGGTTTTTAGTGGGTATACGGCCTTCTGCCGGGACTCCTACATAACCCTGTTACTTCCCCCGAGGTGGCAGGGTATCCATAAAGGATTTTCCGACGTTAAAAAAAAAAGGGGTCGGTGGTAGGTTTGACATTCTTTTCCTATTTATCGCTGGTTTTATTTCTGAATTTATCCTACCCTGAAACTCTTGATACAATCGTATCATCTTTTCTTTTGGTCTTGATCTAGCTCTGTATTCATTGGCATTATCCTCTTTTGTTGTTCATCTCTGCCTTTTAACCCAACTATTCATATTTGAATTACCTAAGAATGCAAAGTTTTCATAATTGGTACATGCATTCATTAAAGGCTGAACTCACCCTGATAATTTCTATAATATTTTAAAGAGTATCTAAGCGACGCAAAGTGACCCCATTTAGGCTATTCATAGTAAAATTAAAAACCCATCCAGTAATGCATGTAGAACAATAAAATCGCTAGACAATGCAATTCTGGAAACGGCTCTTGGCACAGTGTGAGGCACTTACAAGACAGTCCACTTGGATGCTGAGTTGCGTAACTCGGGTTAGTTAACCGAAGTTTGGCGTTATAGCCACGAATTAGGGGTTAGTATACTGCTAGCGATGAGATATTTTCAAGAAGAGTTTATTATCGTTTTGAAAGTAGAACACTTTTGTATTGGTTAGTTAAGAGATGCGAATTTCTACAATTAATATTTGCATGTCAATATTTTTTGTATAGCCCGCACTGGGCCAGGTCAACCCGCACTGGGCCAGACCAACCACACTGGGCCAGCGTGGTGGACTATGGCCCGAATCCGCCTCGCATTCAGGGGCGGCCCGTGCCCAGCAGTTGGACGTTAAAACGCCTGTAGTACTAGTAGTAATATTTTTTGTATTTGATTGCCTACTTTTTTTTTTAACTAAGCCCGCCAAAAATCCTAACCATTGTCAAAACGGTATTCTAGGATCTACAGCGGTATCCAATGAAAAAACCTACGATTGACCCGCGGAGATTTAAAAAAAAAACTGTCTCGGATCCCGCACGAATTCAACCGAAAATGAAGGACGAAATGGAAGAAAGTTTATCCACTTCTCTCTATTACAAAGCGGCAGACAAAAATAACTGTAATAGGTTGATTTGCCACAGAAATAAATAAGGTACTATGGATGCTATTTAACACTACTTGGGCCAATTTATCGCATACTGTGTAGTGTATGCTTTACACAATTCGCCTGCAGACGACATCTGGATTCCCGGAATATCTTAATTGGCGTAAGTGTTCGATGATCGTTGTTTACTGTAACTGCAACGTGTATCGTAGGAATTGTTACTATATGAAATTGGGACTACCACGGAGTTCAATATGCACTATTGATACAAGAGAAATTCTGTTCAAACTTTGAAGAAAAATAATTATATAAGTAATCTTGAGACGAAGTAAGTACTATTTATTGAATTTGACACCCTGAACGTACTTAGGCGACTGAGTTTACTTGGAATTATTTAAAAATAAATCTACTTATTCTGAGCTAATAAATTTATTAAATATAAAAAATATTCAAGCGTCTAAATTCGAAAGCGTCATCGATTCCGTTTCGTTGAAAAATGTGCTTCTACTATTAATTAATATATGTAGTTCCTTGTGGAATTGTTAAAATGGTAAAATTGACATCATGAAACTTACTTCCAAGCTTTGATTGAGATCTATAAGTATTATCAAGTGTCTTTACTAGAATTATTATAATCTCGACACAGAAACATACTGGCATTTCCATTCAATTGAATCCATTCAACCATATGGAAACATAGCACGAACTCACCTGTTTATCGGCAACAAATAACATAGTAATGTCTTACAAATAACAGTGATTCATTAAGTTGGACGGGACCTTTACAAAGAGATTTATTTGCGATATCGTACAGATGTACTTACAAACAGAGGGAGCACACTTAAGACATTCGCCGAGATTTATTGTTTGTATAACTTATATTCACTTACTCACTTCTATTCTATTACGAGGGGTTAAGGTTCAGTTTGTGCGGTATAAATCACGTTATTACACATAGCGTTGGCTTAGTTTTAATGCGCTCGCTTGGCAGTCGACATTGGTCCCGTTGTCACAGCCAAGATAAATGATCTACAGACGTTTATAAAGTGACATTTTCGTCACGATCCCATGAATTAATGGTTGACAACTGGTAAGTTAGCGGGTGAGCCACTGGTCTTTGTTTTTATTCGTGTCGTTTTATGGGATCGTAAAACTATTGTTGGGGATATAGTGACAGATACGCGTGCGAAAGTAAATAGGTTTATAGGTTAATGAGGTGGTTAAGCCCTTGGCTATGTTTTTTTCACGGTTTCAAATTTATGGTGTGGCGAATATAAATGATAAGATGGGATTTCGTATAGGCGTGTACTGACTGACTGAGCGGCCTCGCGAGGCAACAATTTCTGAATTGGCTCACATGAGGCCAACTCTTGTGCTGTTACGACCAAGTGCTGGCATTTGTGACTTAATGAAAATTTTACGTGATCTGATTGAACTGCCACGGTGGCCTTCAAGACTGCGTCTTTTAACGACTCAACATCTTTTAGGAGCAATAATTTAGTATCACTTTATATTTCTGACAGTTTTTATTAAACTGCTAATAAAGAAAATATAAATTCGAATATTTCTATCTATCTATCTATAGGGGTGAATAATATATTTTTTGTATAATAAATAATAACTCGTTTAATAGCTGTGTATTCATTTAAATGTTACATAGTTTCCTTGAAGTACAAGGTACACGCAAAGAGCCGATGTAATCTTGTTTCTATTAGTTACGAAAACCCAATGTCAATATTTAGGAAATAAAGCAAATTTTAGCTTAACAGATTCCCTTGGATTTGTTATTAGTCTAGCTAGCTAGACGTAATAAACTGAATTAGAAAAAATATAAATGAAAAGATACCTTAGGAAAAGAGTAATAAGATCAAATGCTGCTTACTAAACTATTTAAGCTTTAACTATATAGCCTCACGTACACTGCGGTGTCGACACTCGTGAGTATTTTTTTTTTGGCAATATCAAAACATACTGTACAAACACGTGAACAAAGTTGATTCTTCTACTGAATGACACTGACAGCCCGGGCGAAATTTGAAGCCTGGTGGCGTGTCCTTTACCACATAAATTCAACCTTTATGCATATTGACACAGAGTTCGTTTTTCGTATTGGGAAGCTTAATGAGATGAGTTCAAGAGAGCGTCTGCAGTTCTGAACAAATCCAGTCTGTCCACTGTTTCAAATCAATGAAGTCTTGAATTAGTCAACTCACACCACACATCAACAAAACTTGATGGATCACTTTTCACGACTACCATTAACCTCAGTCGGTATAATTGACTCTGAGTTGCAACTACTCACAACTTGCCGTCGTTGAGGCCTAATGGACACTATATTTTCGATTATGACTTATACCTGTTGTTTAAAGCTTAATGCATCAGAAAAACTGTTTGGTAATCGATAGGTCTTGTGGTTATAATCACTACATATTATAAAACTAAGTCTTCCGCCGCCTCTGTCTGACTATCTGTTCGCGATAAACTCAAAAACTACTTACCGATTTTCATGTTGTTTTCACCAATGGATAGAGTAGTTCTCGAGGAAGGTTTTAGTATATATCTTGTTAAGTTTTTGTATACATTGGCAAAAATATAATGATACTTGTTTGAGGTGTCGGAAAAAAATAAGCAGCCCGGGAGCTTTCAACGAAAACGCTGCCTAAACCCTTTAAGATATAACAAAATGATGTATGGTGGAATTGTGCATCTTATATAGGTCTACAGAAAAGTCTGTGATGGCATATGTATATCTCGGATAACGATAGTGTGATATAATTACAAATCGCCGGGGCTGTAATTCGACGTTTTATAGCTTGAAGCAGCTCGTATTGAGGCTTTATGAAACATTGTTTTTGATATTTAGATAGTAGCATCCAAGCGAGGCTTATCACTTACTATACTATATCATGACTCACTATTACTTGCGCGAGGCAATGCGGGCTGTTGACTCTGCGACCCAATTCTCGCATGATTCAACTTCATCTCTAATTTGACATATATCGAAAGAAAACGTCAAATTGGTCGTATTTGTTCGTTTTATTCGACATATTTCGAATTAGATATGATGTCGATTTTGCGAGAATTGTTCTCATAGTGAGCAAGGTCCATACTACAGGTTACCTAAATTTGACTTTGTCAGTGTAGCCATGTCAAGAATCCGTGAGCAGCCTCTCAACTGAACAATTAACAACGGACTGGAGGCGAGTTGCACCCAGATCAGGATAAAGTCCAAAAAACCCTGTCCGAAATTTACCACAATGGAATCCGCAACCGTTTGGTGCCGCGAGCGGAGCGACGCTCATACCACTACATCAAGCCGTCACAAGACGCCAAAGAGTTTATTCGAATTCTTCATTCAGGTTAATATACCATAGTATATTAGATAGTTGACCATTGTCGGTCGTGGGCGCAACGTGGGTGGAAATTTATTGAAGTTATTATTTCGTAATGAAACTATTATGAATTGCCTTTCGATATTTTCTACATATAAAATTAAATGTAACTGTTTGTTGATCATTCGAGATGAGAGACGGTAATGTTAGAATATATTTTATTAGATTTGAATCTTGTATTATCATTACTTTTTATAAGGTTCATATTTTATTTATCTTCGTCATTTGATCGTTAATATGTTTCTATATGTTACGTCGTATAACTTTATAATGTAATAAATTTGTATGTGTATCATTATTTCAAATAAAGTTCTTTTTTCATCATGTGCCTCTTTGAAAAGGAATTTAAAATATAATATTACGTTAAAAATTTCAGTGAATACTAAACTTCTTCGACTTCTCCTCTAATTTCTAATGATGTTAATTATGTCGGCAACAAATTAAATATAATTAAGCGTATTACCGTCTTTCTTACGGCCTTATTGAGTGAGCAAGATGACCATATTTCTTATCCTGTCAAATCAATATATATAAGAATCAATGCCACTTTTCGTTGTAAACTAACTCCTCCTAAACGGCTGGACCGATTTGATTTTTTTTTCTTATGCGTTTGGGTGGCACCCTGGATGGTTTAGATTCACATTGCGACCCGGTAGGGGGCACTGCTTTCGTATGTCACTCATTCTAAGGCGGTGCGAAGTTCGCCCGGTGAGCTAGTATAGTCTATTATAGTTTGGGTCTTGTAGTTTGGGAACAATATAATCGAAATCTAAGCCATTCTATTTTCAAAATCTGTTTTAAATGTTATCACTGCGGGATAAAGCAATTGAAAATGAGAAAGTTTTACGCGATTCTAATCGAAATATAAACCTGTCGTTAGACGCGCTTGGGAATGATTCCCTGCTATTAGCTGGCAATTTAAAACTACACCGGTGGTAATGATCGCAAGATTTCAATCTTAATATGTTATAAAATACAATTTGTTTGTATATTTATGTTTACTGTTGGTTGTAAACTGGGCCTTAAGTGTAAAGTGCCAGTGCCGTAACGGGCACCGGATGAGATTGGTTTTATTCGACGGTTTATGTTGCTATATATTTCCTCTTGAAGCTCTATGCGGTGGGTATGTTTGGTGATCGACTCTACAAACTATAAAAGGGGTGTTTGTTAATCTTGTTAATTGAAAACTTTAAACCAAAACACTATCTAATGATGGCTATGAAATCAAATTTGAATTTGGTTTTTTTTCTCATCGTGGCTCATACATCGACTCGCAGAGGTGGCCAATATCTGAGAACAATATTCTGCAATTATATCTATCTAAATATATTAAGTCAAAGCTATTCGTTAGTCTCGCTTACACTGAAAACTGCTTAACTGATTTGAATGTATTTGTTTTTAGTTTTAATTAATTCGCCGGGTCATCTAATTTCAAATATATACAAAGAATACTTAAATTTTACACTCGAGGAATTGTTAATATCTCGTAAGTTCTCATAATTAAACAAGTTACGTGCTATTATTACTTGTAAACACACCGATTAATTAGTAACAAAGCTGGATAATTAATAATTAGGTTGTTAGGCGATCCCTAGAGGTGAGACCGCGGTGTTTAATCAGCAGCGCTGGCACGCGCGCCAAGACAATACTAAGCCAACAAATATAGTGAGTCTATCCCTTTCCCTCTTATGAATTAGGAAAGTGAGAGATCAAATCTGTGGGGATAAACCGTGAGAGATGCCTAGTTGCCGCGCGCGTTTTAGGCCTCCAGGAACGGTTTATCGATAACACGATAAATTGAATTGAGATCTGGAATTTTCTTTAACTGCGCTTAGTGACTAGTTCTCGATAGATGTGTAAAGTCTGCCAACCTGCACTGGGCCAGCGTGGTGGACTATGGCTTGTTTCCCCTTCGCATTGAGGGGAGGCCCGTGCCCAGCAGTGGAACGTTAAAAGGGCTGTAGTTAGTTAGTTAAATTAGTAAATTTAAATTAAAGTTAGTTTTCTAAAATTTGTTGTGCTCAATTTTCGCTTACATGGCATGTGCTTATAGTCTTTATTGTAAGCTGGGTATTTTGAATGTAGACTGCGATTGTTGAACGGGTAACTCAAAGAGTTATTAAATCAAAGAGAGAGCATTTCCTAACATTTGACAGTTTTATACGTCCAATTTTAGAGGTGGATTTGACACTAAATTGTCTATATCGAGACATATAAGACTCATGGAAATATCAAACCAATTTCCTTTTAAAGTCCTTTTGACACATTTAAATATCTGATATCATTGCGATAACTATTTATATTTCAATACTTTGTGTTTAATATCATTCAAAGTGTATGAAGGGTTTAAGTATCATGAAGCGTGAAAAGCAATTTTAATTTAATTTCCATCTTAGTAAGTTTTCATATAATTAAACATTGTATTTAGCTAGTTTAGTTTATCATGTAACTACAGATTAATTAAACACCGAATATTTGGAATCCCCAGAGGTTTAAACTCGTTACTCAATCCGAGTTAAACACAGCTGAACCGTTTGATCCAGTAGCCTCAGTTAATATTCAACTTGAACACTGTGCAGCTCTAAAATTCTTGTTTATATTAATTTTAATATTTTATTTACTAATTTTGAAATTTACAATGCATCGGCATTTTGAAATCTTGCATTTTAGAAAAATTCGCAGGATTTTATAAACAATTTGTGATTTTTTTATACAAACTCAACAATATTATAGGGATGCTGAATTTCAGCCGCATCTCGCGCTACCCCGACACCTTAGCAGTATTATTTGGAAATTGCTTTAAAAGATAAGACTGCCCAAATGTACAAAGCTATTTAGATTATTATTTAGACCTAAGAATGTTATATTTTTGTTTATTTTTTTCATATTTTTTCTCTGTCCCTCTATTGGGTATGTAATAAAGAGTACTCTATCTATTTATACATCTAACATAATATTACTAACACAGGAAGTGCGGCCGCAGAACAATAAATATTATAAAAAGTCCCAATTTTCGGATATTTTAAGTAAATAAGAATTTTTTGACACCGGTTTATTGACCTATGTAGCTAAAACGAAAGAGTATTAATTCATATTGTTTTCTTATATTTACGCGAATAATACACATTGAAATAAAACTATTTTACGGATTCTATCGCGTTTATTTACTTTTTTATATATTATATTTGTGAACTCGATTGTGAATGTGGGCTCTCCTACATAGGACCAACTAAAAGATCAATAAAAACCCGCGTAAAAGAACACATAGCTGACGTGAAACACCGACGCTCCACGAAGTAATCTGTAATCTGTGAACATGTACAGGACCGCACCCGCCATTATATCAGATTTGATAAACCGCAGATCCTCGCAAAAGAACACCGATTCCGACCAAGGATGATACGTGATGCCATTGAAATTAAAAAACATCCTAATTTCAATAGGGAAGATGGCTGGGTGCTACCACCAACTTGGGATCCAGTAATCAATATGATTAAATCCAAAACCAAGCGTACCATTGCAAGACCTCACGACACTGTGAGCACTTTCTGCTTGGATTAGACCGCAAACAACAACAAAATATGAGGGTACCCAGTTATTAACTATGACATCAGGACGTCTAACACCTCAGTCCCAGCGTGACCATGGTTGCTGTAAAGCAGCCGAAACATCGAGAACATGTAAAAAAGTAAATAAACGCGATAGAATCCGTAAAATAGTTATATTTCAATGAGTATTAACTCAACACAAAGTACGTGTAAGCGATTAATCCTCTACGAATAAGCTCTACAGTTGTTTTTTTTATATTAAAGGATGTATAAACAGTCCAATAAAAAGAAAATAAAAAAAAAACTATTCGACAATCGACTGGCGGCTATCGAAGCGTATCACGTTCCGTCGCCGCTTCACACCGGAAGCGGGCCGCGTATAAATCATTGTGTGTGGCAATACCTTAATGGCCTGGACAGACTGGGACGAGCGAATTCACTGGACATTTTTCTGTACCAATTTACATTAAGATTTTGGGTCCGTGGCAAAAGCGCTCACGTTATCGATGACATTTCGTTGATAAATGTGTTTTGTCTATTTTATTCTTCTTTCTTTCGTTTTCGAAATGAATGAAGTGATGATATCTAATGGAATAAGATGAGAAATGGCTCCACCTGCGTTTAGCGGGCTTTTCAGCCGGTGTCAAGTAATTAATTAGCAAGGGCAAATTCAATAAATACATTATAATAAACAGAAAAAATAGTGATGACAGTGATAAAGATGGCGGATGAATCCTTACAAGATTATCACTTTATTCATTCCAAAAAGAAGAAAAAGAGTGAGTAGAGGATTGGATCGAGTGATTGAATCTTTTCATACAATTCACAGTAGCGCCCCTACCGGAAACGTCATACAATACTGTCAAATGAATAGAAACATTCGATCGCCCGTTCGGAATTTGGTTACTTTCGAGTCTCATACTAGCCAGTTCGTTTTTGTATAGGTAAAAAATCGCCCGCATCCTGACGCGTATGTATGCGCAAGCCTTTATAGTTGTTTCAACGTTGTATCAATTATAGCCGCTAACGTATTTGGCGCTTTTATTTGACGTTTATGTGTCGGTAATAAGTTTTGTCGTTTCACACTTCGTGCTGTACGCGCAGTAATGTCGATATGTCAGGGCACGTCCCTATTTTGAGTGCAGGGCCCGATTTTCGTTTGATAGACATCAATCTCTATTTGAGATATGCCCAAACAAAACATCAAATTGGTCGTATTTTTTTCTTTTGTTTCGCCATATCTCTAATAGAGATTGATGTCCAAGTCTACTTACACAATCGCATCTCTTTTTTTAGGGTTCCGTAACTCAATAAGACCGACTATCTGTCTGTCAGTTAAGACCCTTCTTTTACTATTACTCGCTACTTAATGATCATTTTAATTTTTACATTTAAAATTTACGAAATATGGATTACATAAAATGAATTATATTTTCTCAAACTGATTAATTGTATGCATTGTCACACGTAATGCTCCTAATCCCAATTCCGTTTATGCAGCGTGTTTCAGAATACCAAAATAATACTTGGCTGTTTACATGAGTACCGGGTATACAACCGAATGGTATAAAAATTAGATCGAAATTCTATTATGATTTTAAATATTTTTTTCGCCGCAAATTTTAAAAAACTCAAAATATCTCTAGTCCTAAGCGAAAATGTCAATTTCTGTTTTCTGAATATTTGTAGTCGCGTCGCATTGATCTAGTTTGCACTGTTAATTAAGGTCACAACACGATACCTGTGGTAAATATTCATAGGTCTATAACTCGGAAACTATGATAGTTAGGTACAATCTGCCTTCACTAAGCATCTACATATCTATCTATCAGCCAGACACGTCCACTGCTGGGCATAGGTCTCCCCCGTAGATCGCCACAAATTACGGTCTTGGGCTTTATGCGCCCATCGACTCCCGGCGACCCTGATGAGGTCGTCCGTCCACCTGGTCGGGGGTCGTCCCACATTCCGCTTCCCTGTTCGTGGCCGCTACTCTAGGACTTTGATGCCCCAACAGCCATCCGTTCTCCGAGCAAAGTGTCCGGCCCATTGCCACTTCAAACGTGCAAACCTTGGAGCTATGTCTGTTACCTAGGTTCTTCTGCGGATGTCCTCATTTCTGATTCTATCGCGCAATGAAACTCCCATCATAGCTCGCTCCATTGCACGTTGAGTGACTCTGAGCCGTCTTATGAGTCCCATTGTGAGCGACCACGTCTCGGATTCGAACGTCATCACTGGCAACACATACTGTTCGAAAACTTCAGGCACTAATACCGTACCGTATATGTACCTAAAATATTATTTTGGACTTCTAATAGATACACTCTGCATAACATTTCACTACTTAAACGTGTAGAAAAGCACTTTTACTTTTTTAGATAGGTGTGATATGGTGTTATATAACAATTTATAACCGCAATAAGAAAGTATTTTACGGATTTTATCGCGTTTATTTACTATTTTATTTTCCCGACGTTTCGGCTGCTAAATAAAAAATAGTTAATAAACGCGATAAAATCCGTAAAATAGTTTAATTTCAATGTATAGTATTCGCGTAAATATAAGAAAACAATACGCAATAAGAAATTTAAACTGCGTAGTAGCTTTACTTATTGAGTTGTACTAAGGCGTCATTTTCATCGCACAAATGCAATATTAATATTTTTCAACGATTTTTAACGTATTCCGGCGTCGAATATGGAATTAATCTATCAAAAGGTACAAGAAAATCGTTATGGTTGACGTGTTTGTCGTGTGAATAAGGTACATTATAAATACAAGCATTGCTAACTGACTGGTTTTTTTTAATCCGGGCCCTAATTCGGCCCGGCCCGCTAGCCTCTGATATGGGGGTCAGAGTCCTTTAAAGTAGCGTAAGCTAACTGACTGATTGACTTTCACTGGCAGATAGCTAATGTTACAAGGCTTAACTTAGGTTACTTTAATTTTAGAAAAATAATTAAGGTTTCGCTGGAAAAACATAACACCCATTTTTCCAAAGTCCACTAAAGTCCACACAGGCGAAGTTGCGGGCACAGCTAATTCGTAATAAAGTACATCAATTTTTTTTTTATTTTGTCAATAATCGTTATAATCTGATCATTCCGAACATTTTTTGTTAAATCACAGCATTGACCTTAAGTTAAGTAACCCATCTTTTATTTACACTACACACAGGGACGCCCACACCTTTCTAAATCCCATACAATGATTTTTATCGCGTCTTTATTTATTTAGGCGCGCGCCCGTCATTATCGATGCATCGATAGTACCATCGATTACACACAGTAAGAATCGATAAATCAAACAAACTCGCGTTATCTCTACATCTGGAAGACCTTAGGCTCCCTGCACACTGACCACTAAGTTAATCAATTATGTAGAGTGGTTAGTCGCCGACGTTTTAGCCACATGATGATACAAATTGTAGTAATTTATAATAGAGATTGTAAGACTTTGTAGAGTTACTAATGACGTGGTTATCTAACTCTCTCTGTTCGACGACGGCTTGGTCTAGTGAGATGAGCGTAAGCCGCGCGGCTCACTGCATCGGGTAATTGCGGGTTCGACTCCCGCCAGTAGCAAATTTCTAACATGGCATTTCCGGACTTTGCCTTGACCTGGAGGTAATTGGGTACGCCTCCAGTCCATTATAAGGTACATAGTACAAGCTTTAGTTAGTTTGGCATCATACGACGAATATGTGTTGTATGGTGATACTTTATATTTAAAAAAAAACTGACTTTAAGCTACTGCACTAAATAGCTACAAATAACCTCATAATTGATTACATTTGGAGTAGTTGTCAATCTACGTCAGACTCGGCAAATACAGACATGAATATTTTTTTGTAAATAATTGATGTAAAGATGCAAGTACGAGCACCTTATGGCAGCCCTAAAAAGTCAATATTTACAGCAAATAAAATCCTCCCTCGTGTTAACATTCGCCATTGTCATCATATAGCCATTAGATTAGTCATATTCCAGCTACCATAGATAAAAGTTGTTATTTTCATGCTTTAAAAATGAGGCTTTAGTCATATTACAACGATTGTGTCAGTACACGGGCCCGGATTATGAGTGGGTGGCCTAATCGTGTCGGCTTCAAAACGATTATCGATATAACTGTTGGTATGAACTTTTTAAAATCGGTTGCCGATTGAAAAATTATCGACATGTAAATCGAACGCTGCCTTAAATCATTACACTGATGCCGATAAAACGATTTTGTAAACTATAAAACTTTCTAATGTCATCGGTGTGGTTGGATTTTTTATTGCTTTTACTTATCTATTGGACGTAATGAAGAACTGTTGGTGTACGTATGAAGACGCAAGCAGCAATTTCTTTGCTAATACCAATACGAACCGACCGATAACATACATAAGGTAAGAATTTCTATGGTAAAAGCTACGCACTCACGCGTCGAAATTCGCTCTCGTTGGTAATGTAATTTCGTTAAATAACTAACCTTTTCTATGAGGCAATACAGTTGGTTTTGCTATTGGAAAAAAAAATATCGTGCGCGTTTGAACGCCGCTTTAGGCATAGGGCTTTCATGCGTTATTTGAAATTTCACAATACGACTAGTATGTTAACTGAAAGCGTGTCTGCCGCTGTCTTTTCTTTACAAAAAAAAAAAATATTTCAAAAAAATTATTATTTATTAATATAATTTATTTTAAAAACAGTTTATTTCTGGAGATCTTGAAATTTTGAAAATCGAATGCATTAGTTTAGGAATCTAGTTAATATTGTTATCGATTCTGTTGGCACCACACTAAACTATCTTATTGGAATCTTTCTTACATCCGTAATGTATGCACAAGACTGCAATATTTTTGTTACTGTCAAACATACTATAGTAGTAGTTTGTGCTCAAAGAATCGACATCAATGTCATTATCTGGATAGTAATCAATACAAATATAATTGAAGTATCTGTAAAATCAAAATAACAATTTTTAACTAAATGCATATGAAAGTATATACGATACCTATAACGAAAACGCTTTTTATTTTGTCTGTTTGTTTGAGGTAAACTCCCAAACGGCTGAACCGATTTTGACAGTACTTCCACTGGCAAATAGCTGATATTACAACGAGTAACTTAAGCTACTTGCACTTTAGAATAATAATTAGGGTACCGCGGGAAATAATAAAACTCATTTGTTTCGGGTAATTAGGGTTCCTCAATTTGCACGAAATCGCGGATTCAGGGAGGCAATTCTCGCATGATCGACATTATCTCTAATTCGACATATCTCGAAACAAAACGAAAAATTACGACTAATTTTACGTTGACGTGATTGCGTCGCAGGGCTCAATGATAAAATTCAAATGTTCTGCCGTCTTCTCGTTAAGTTCGTGTAACGTGCTTAAAGCAATTTACGCAAGTCAAACGCGTAATTTCGCGGTGCATTAAAGACTCTATTAACGCTATAAACTCGCGTAAACATTCTAAACATTATGTGGCAATTACGCAAATTAATTTTCGTGACGCAATTTGCATGGCTGATCTTTGCGTGAGACAGTAATGTTGCAGCGTAGGAATGTAATAAACATATTTAATTACAGAAATTAAATGGACTAGAAAACATTCCACCATTTTAAAGCTCAGTTTTAATATTCTATACGGAATTAGAATGACAGTAGCCGTTCATTACATTCAAAAATAACCCATTGATGAATTCATGCGAGTCCCAGGACCATTTAGGTTTTCGCTGGGACTCCCTGAGTGTCAAACCACGGCGTTTTTATTGGATACAGCTGTAAATCCGCGCTTACAGAAGTAACAGTGGTGGGAATGTGTAACGGTATGTCCGTTCAATTTAAAAAAATACCGCATTTATAAATCCTTAAACATTAAAAATAGAGATAACGTAAAATAACAAAAAAAAATATACCAATCGAATTGACAACCTCCTCCTTTTAGAAGACGGTTAAAAATATATGTTATATATTTTTAACCGTCTTCTAAAAGGAGGAGGTTGTCAATTCGATTGGTATATTTTATTTTTGCTTGAAACATTCTGTAAAAAACACTTGAAAAGGGGCTTTGCATCACGATACGTCCTTCAGATCCGAGCGGAAGGCGTTCTCGAATAACTTATACACATTCTGCAGTAAGGAAACTGTTAACGAAAATTATGGCACTCGTGTACCGAGTGTGGGTTACCGCGCGAATCCCTGTTGAGAGCTTTTAAAAGCTTTTTAGAAATCCCAAAGCAGGAAGGCGGTGGCGCAACTTGTGATCCGCCGGGCGATCATGTGTTGCACCTATTTCAATCGCCTTCAGTCAAAAAAGGTTACAAATATTGATCAAAATTTCTATCTTTGACGATGGTTTGGTCCAGTGATTTGAGCATAGGCCGCTCGGCTCACCGAACCAGTTCGTTGCGGGTCTGCTGGCCGCCAGTGGCAAATTTCAGAACTTGGCGTTTTGGAATTTGCCCTGGTGTAACTGGGATCGTTCCCAGTTCATTACATGGTACCCATAGTACACATGTAAGCTTGTAAGCTTAGCTTAGTTTGGGATCATACAACGAGAATGTGTTGATATTTTATGATCGCAAAATAAAAGCAATACATGTTACATAATCACTCAGCTGGCTGGATGATTACAATTACGTTACGTGAAGTGTTACTTGTACGTTTAATATTATGTTGTAATATTATATAATTTGTCAGTGATTTTGAAGGAAAACGATTGAAATTGATTAGTAACAAATTATGTAATCGCCCACCCAGCATCCGCTATTGAATGCAAGCGGATTCAATCTACAAATATATTGGTAACAGTAAATTCTGAAAGCAATGTGCTACGTTCACTCTTTGTTCGCAATACGTTTACGTACAATGCAGAAGTGTTCTTAACAGCTAATACTAGACCTATGATGCTAATGTAATATTTAAAAAATAGAAATTTCTTTTTGAGGGTACTTAAAGGGTACAAGATAAGCCCTGTCGCACTTTTTCTTTTTACTGAAATTTCACATTTCAGGGGAGTGCTCTTGGTGAATAAGTTCAACCCTATTTGATTGGGATCAACACATAACAGAGATATGTGGGTCCACTGCGGCGTACTTTCATCTACTTATTCGAGAGTACAGGTGTTATGATGTATTAATAGCTTTTTTAAGAAATCCATAAAACCTTCTTACGTTAGGTACGTGGCCCTCATTCTAGACATGGATATACGGTTCAAATTCAGAACATCTATTTTGAAGACGGTAAAATGTAACATACATGGGCTTAAAACTCTTAAGAAAACATCCATTCAATACTTTAGTTCGTACGTTCGTAACTGGACCACTCTTAACTCAATTGCCTTTGTTAAAAAAAGTCTCAGTTTCTTGTGACTCCACAACATGATATTGTTATTGCAAAAGTTTCCCCGCACGAGTATCCTGTAGTAGAAACTGGTAGAAATTGTCGTATACAAGGTTAGATATTGCTTTATATTGAAGAGGATTTGGAACAGTGGTGTACAAAATGAGTTTCGTGTTCACTTGTTTTAAGTTTTGTTGAAAAACTTCAGTTTTGATCGTGTTTTGTCTCTAGGTATGAGGTTCAGCGACTGAAGTGAATCCATTTGTTCAAAATCCTATTGACAACGGTTTGTTTGGGAATCGAGTACCATCGAGGCAAATTTTGGAAATACCTTTCTTTTTTTTTTTTGCCTCGTAGTTATTGAAATGGCTATAAGTTCATTGTATAGGACTCAAGAGTTACTTAGTTTGGAATGTTTAACTTATGAGTATTATGTTTGGACCAATTATAAATCACATAGGTACTCAAGATTATTTTTTCAGTCAGAAAGAAAATAAGCGTGAGACAATACATGAAACATATCTAATAACACCTTACATATTTATATAGCTTATGAAAATATACTCGCATTTATATAGTAAACATTTTAAAATGTTTTTTGAACTAAACTTTTTCAGTTTCACCCCTTTACGAACTAAGTAGAATATTTTTAGAGTTTCTGTGGCAAGCAGGAGATTGCTTCGCCTATCTTGTTGACACAGAAATATTTTCCCAGACCGACGGCGGCGGTAGCTTCAAAGATGTTCAACTGGAGTGCTATTATTGCTAACATTTTCAACTTAGTCACTTGAAAACACTTAAAAATGTTTGTTAGAATAGAAAATTGCATTTTGTTAGATTTTCAAAAGGAATAGGCTTTCCTATGCACGTTTTTTTCTAATACTAGGTGACACACTAAGCTGTTAACCCAATATAACACTGCCAACTGCTTCATATTTACCGTCCGATGGCAAAAAGGCCGTTAAGTAACATTTTGACTAATTTGAGCTGTTATGTTAACTACATGAAAGCAAAGCATTTTCTGTATCGGCCAGTCTTAGTTTTATTATTCGAACATTAATAGCAATCAAGATACGTGGAGACAAATTTCTATGCCTTCACAATTTCTAAAGACGTCACTATCTTCATATTTGCTTGTATCTTTGAATTGGTTGGTTATGTGAGTATAAATAGCTTCACGGTAGTTGGCAAACGAAACTTTTTATCTATAAACCAGTATTGGTACCATTTTTCTAACATTTGTAGTTATTAAGATATTTAGAAACAATTTCATAATTTATAGCGAGATCAAATTTCGCATTTTTGCTTTCGGCTTCGGGTTTACTATCTTAACGGCTATTTTGGCATCGGACTGCAGATTTGGGCATCATATCAATAAAAGGGACATACGTCCAACAAAATAAAATCAATGGTTTTAATTACGCGCAGCTGATGAGGTCAATATCCCACCAATGAATAAATCTACGATCCTTTACGAGCGCGGTTTACATAAATGCTTACAACACAATGTAAGTCAACATAAACGTAAACACGAGCTGTGTTCGAGCAATAACCGAGTCACAAATAGCTCGTTACCATCCAAATGAGATTGAAAACGAGCAGCCATGAATGTTTGCAAACCGACTATTACTGCTTTTGATCGCGTGGACAATTGATGATATCGAATTTCGACTTGAACCCACTGGGGCAAGCGAATTAACTGGACTTTTTGTTTGAAATGTACTCATCATTTGCCTTACCTTATCCCATTATTTGGGGTCGGCGCAGTATGTCCTTTTCTTCCATTCGTCTCGCTTTTCCGTCATACCGACATCGACTCCGATCTCAATCATATCACTTTGTACTCTGTGTCAGTAAATAAATATCGTTAGACAACACATACTCATCATATTATCCCAAACTAAGCAATGCTTGGACCATAGGTACCATACAATGGACTGGAAATGACGGAAACCTGGTGCAGGTAACCAAACGACCGACGCTCAAACCACTTCAAACCGACGTCAAATACATTAAATATTGAGTTTGTCATGTAAAAGTCCAGCAATCGCGCGTCATCATTTGCTGGCGTCATCGATGAGATTTCATTGGAAAATGTGCTTCGTCGTGTTGGTATTGACAAAAAATTGGTTGAGCGTATTTTTATGCACCTCTTGACTCAGGGCCTTTTATTTTAAACTGTAAATTTTGGTGTGTTGTTTCATAGAGACAACGGCGCCTCATATGCCGCTGCTGTTTCCGTTAACATTTTTTTTTCTTTTAAAAAGTAACCATTGAGGATTTTAAGGGCTCTTATCAATAGATGTTTCCATTGCAAACTTGTGCTAGAATCATTTTCATCTCAGCTGGACGGTATTTACTTATAATAAAGTCCATTATTCTCCTCACATCACTTACATGTAAAGTTTTAACACCAATTATTGTGTTTGCAAGTCGCTTCTTTGCCTAACACATGCATTTTTGATCCTATGATTCCTATGAAAGTCACGTACGAATCTCGTATACATAAACTATGAAGTGTAGTTCAATGCTTCGCGGTCATTCGTAGAGCTAAGTAAACATGTATTATGTACCTTAATAACTTCCCACTAGGTACGTGCATGAATGCAATATTGATAAGAATGATTTTGGCTCTTAGAAACATCTTGAGATAACATAGATTTCTAACAAAGAAGATAATATTCGACCTGGCTGTTTTCTAATGACCTCCATCGATAAACTTATTAGTATTTAGCAACCATTTACTGTCAATCTTAATCAGATATCTGAACCAAATTTCAATCCGATGTTCCTTTCACCAGATTTTCACTGCACCGATACCAACAATAACCCTCTCTTCAAACAGGCCTTATAAAAACAGCTCCCAGCTTCCGATTACGGTCGTACGGAGCCAGATACCTACTTTCGTGAGTTCGAACGAGCAGTGTCAATATTTGACGTCGTTCACAACTCGCCCGTCGAAACTGCTCGAAGCGAAACCATGGAGGTTGAATTGGCGACATTTCACTTGCCTTTTAACTTTCCCACGATTCAGTTTTCGTGTTGAAAAATAGCCGGCCTTAAGATTTATGGAGGCGACAAACATTGTAGGTGTTTTGTGAAACATTTATTTACTTATTGGTTTGACCCAACTCGCTAAAGTGACTTTAACTACAAATATTTATGGCTTACTACCTGTACATTACCAAAGATATGATTATTTGTCGTTCAAAAATTGTAGTTTCCATGATTTTACCTCTTCTTATTCTTCTAATATAAGGGCTCGGCCCTTGTCGGTACATCTGATGAAGTCCCCGCCATATGGGTCGATCCAGTGCAGCCTTCTTCACCTCCACATACGACATGATACCAACCTTATCTTTTATTTGACTCATGTAACATATTCGCGGTCTACCTGTCTGATTTTCCATCTAATAGTTTTTTTATTTACTCTCCAGCTGTTACATGCTACTTCGTCTGCGTAAAATTTATGAAAAAAGGTTACCTGGGTTACACTTTATAACATCAATTACTACTACTACTACTACAGCCCTTTTAACGTTCCACTGCTGGGCACGGGCCTCCCCTCAATACGAGCGGGATTCGGGCCATAGTCTACCACGCTGGCCTAGTCCGGGTGGTCAGACTTCACACATCTATCGAAAACTAGTCAAGTTCCCTCAGACGTGCAGGTTTCCTCACGATGTTTTCCACGTCTACCCAGAACAAACAGAGGGCTAAACAGACAGGCGGACAACGCTTTAAAAAAAACCGGCAAAGCGCGAGTCGGACTCGCGCACGAAGGGTTCCGTACCATTATCTATAAAGACGGCAAAAAAACACGTTTGTTGTATGGGGGGCTCCCATACAACAAACGTGTTTTTTTGCCTTAAAAGTTTATTTTATTCTGTTTTTAGTATTTGTTGTTATAGCGGCAATAGAAATACGTCATCTGTGAAAATTTCAACTCTCTAACTATCACGGTTCATGAGATACAGCTTGGTGACAGACGGACGGACGGACGGACGGACAGACTGAAGTCTGACTGAAGTCTCAGTAATAGGGTTCCCGTTTTACCCTTTGGGTACGGGACCCTAAAAAAGTATTTGAGTCTATACTTCCATTATGCATTTATTTTGACATTACAGAGACCTACATTTTATTAATTTGTACAGATAGAAAAATAATGTAACTGTTGCAAGATTATGGTTTTGAACTGTTCCAAGTGCGTGTCGTATTATATACGTTTTATTGCAATGCCCTTTAAACATCATCAAAGACTTCGCTAATTTTAGTCCATCTTTTAGTTCACGCGTTATTTGAAACGAGACCAATAACTGGTAGAAATGCAAGAAAGGTAAAAAAATATTATTTTACCTTTCTTAATTAATTTTAATTAAGTTGTTTACATACCTTGACAAATTATTTGCTGGAACAACGGGAACAAATTATTAAATCGTAGGCGAGAGTTAGTGCTGTCCCACTGACATCTATCGATAATGAAAGTCGACTCTGTTTACACCAACAACAAATACATTCCATTTGACAGTTTAGTTTAGTTTAGGACCAACGGGATCGCCACTAATATCTTTCGAATATTAGGCACAAAAGCCACGGTAGTCAGACAGAATTCTTTGCCATGCGATCCATTTGCCGAGAGTTTAAATTTCGAATGCAGGCATGCATCGGTGTCTAAAATGTCGGCTTGCAAGTGCACCAAGATAAAATAATCCCATCGATTATGTCGAACCGAGTCTCTCTCTCATTTTCGTTATTCATCTGATAGAGATGAGACAACATTGAAATTTATCACATTCTGACTTGTCACAAACCCACCGTGAATCGACATTTGAATATCTTTATCCGTTTGTTAATTGCAAGTTGTACAACAAACATTATATGGCGCTTTAAAGGCACGCGACAAAATACCATATTATTCCCAATGAGGCTACGTACACTTCCCACTTGATCGGACGACCGGATGAGCGACGGAAACAGCTGCATCGTGCATGCTCGATCAATCGAACGATTTCATTATCGTCTTATTTTGTCGATTTCATTATTATCTTAGTAAATATCTTCAGACAACCAAGCTTTCATACTAACCAAATCAGATACTATACCTCCTATACAATATAATACAATATTAGAGAAAAGGACCCACCACTCACCCTCGGAATTGTTTAGAATCCCAAATTATAAATCAAATAAATTTGATCGATAATAGAGGAAACCAACAAGACCGAACTCCCTGTCAGTCGAGAGTCAGTATGTCATAAGTCATGGGCCCTGACTATGAGCAATCCTCCGCAGAACAATCGAATCTAAAAAAAAAAATCGATTTGAATAATAATAACAATGGATTTCTGCAATATTACGCCTGATTCCATCAATTATCCTATACAATAGACTGTGGGTCAGGGAAAACTCCAAAAGGGTAATTTTAAGGTCAAATTAGCCGATGACAGGATTAAATAAAAAAAAATGTGTAGGCCAAAAAGCACTTACAAATAGCCAGATTATACCACTGGAACTAAATATTAGAAATCGCAACCATCAGGAGCAGTGAGCCGAGTGAGTGGTCTACCCTACTACTAGACAAGCCGTTGTGTTTTTGAAAAATGTATTTAATAATTATTGCTTTACGACATAATTTTAATTGATTGCATTGCGACCTAGCTATCAATATAAGCAGGCCGATTACCTACATTCCTGCCCTTTATAGAGCGAGAATATTGAATACTATCACAAAACTAAAAAAACAAAGGAAGTAAAGGCAAGTTTTAACAAAGATTATTGACATTTATATGACACTGCAACACTATTAATTTCAATCAATTGAATTGCAACAAATATAAACGCTCGATTCTTATCAGTTTCAATCCAATTTCACACAACTCTTTCACTTAACGGTATATAGACACCATAAAATATTTGTGTTTTGCACAAAACAAGGGCATACAATTTTATTGTACTATAATAATAAATTACCGACGTGATTATGGTCATAAAGATTTTAACGGTTTTTAAATAACCCTTATCAAATAAAAAACAAAGTAATTTACTAGTAATTTTGTTAGGTGAAAGAAAACATCGTGAGGAAACCTGCACGTCTATTGAAAGGCGTGTGAAGTTCACCAACCCGCACTGGGCCAGCGTGGTGGACTTTGGCCCAAATCTCCCTCGTATTGAGGGGGAATGTGCCCGGTATAATGGCAATAGGCTCGCCCCCTATTACATTGGGACCAAAATACATCGGCGAAGTGTGGGCGCACTACAGTGCACCTCTGCCTACCCATTCGGGGAATAAAAGCGTGATGATGATGTATTTATTTTTACCACCTACAAGATTTATTATCATGTAAAAATGATATGTTTTACATTACTCGAATTGTAAAAAGTAAGGAAGGAAGAACGCACTATCTTTGTGAACTCATAGAAATTCTTGATCAATGTACAATAGAATATAACAATAGAATTAAAAACCGGCCAAGTGCGAGTCGGACTCGCGCACCAAGGATTCCGTACCATTATCCATAAAAACTAGAAAAAAAATACGTTTGTTGTATGGGAGCCCCTTAAATATTTATTTTATTCTGTTTTTAGTATATGTTGTTATAGTGGCAATAGAAATATATAATCTCTGATAATTTCAATTGTCTAACTATCACGGTTCATGAGATACAGCCTGGTGACAGACGGACGGACGGACGGACCGCTAGCGAAGTCGTATTAATAGGGTTCCCGTTTTATCCTATGGGTACGGAACCCTAAAAATGGATCAATAGTCGGACATGTTTTCTCGTCGCCTATTTCTAAAACGGGAAATATATCGAGTCTTACCTATGTAAAAATTTCAAGTTCTATTTTACATAATTGGTAGCCGCTACCGGTAAATGTAGTTTACAATGCTTAACAGGGTTATGGATGTACCTCAAGATAACGCGATACTTCGGACAAATATTCAAAGGTCTGTAACTAGGAAACTATGATAGACTAGCTGACCGGGCGAACTTCGTACCGCCTTAGAATTAGTGACATACGAAAGCAGCGCCACCTACCGGGTCCAATTGTAAATCTAAACCATCCAGGGTGCCACCCAAACGCATAAAAAAAAACATTCAAATCGGTCCAGCCGTTTAGGAGGAGTTCGCTAGCTTACAACGAAAAGTAGCATTGATTTTTATATAAATTGATATATTCTGCCCTCATTAAGCATCTACATAACATCTCCTGTAGTTGAAGCATGCGTGCCAAGACTAGACTTATGTCACACAATATGTTGATTATATCTCTTTTTCTCGTATGAAATAAGACAGAGAGCGAGCGCGCCAATCCGTGTCAGCGGTCTTGTCTTGACATACGTGTGCTTGCTATCACCACAGAATGTACCTAAAATATTATTTGGGACTTCTGTGGCCTTACCAACACATCTTAAAGTCATCATGACATCTTGTTGTTCCAATAGTATCTGTCACTTTGTGAGGGGCTGATACACCTTGTATTTATTTAAAGGTCTTCAGCCTTGGGCGTAGCCTTGGTTTTATCCAGTCTAGTAAACTCGTCATGGACAAGGATAGACGTGATACCCTGCTAGGCTATTGCGTTGAGGTGGCGACCAGAGTCATTGATAGAAATAAGACCTGAAGCAAAAAGAGGCCAGCTGCCAACTTATTTGGTAATAAGCGACCAACAGCCGCCTACACCACACTGCGCATCAATGGCTCTGGTTGCCAGATCCGCGCAATGGATAGTAGGGAAATTCTGTTATTTTAATTTTATCATGTTTTATATGCTGTATATTATTCTCGTCCATAGCGTTTTGCTATTTTACCGTCGCTTTATATTGTTATCTTTAGATGGGTTTACTTTTTTATCGTGTATCTACTCGACTTCAATAAATTTTTAATAAAAAAAAAATTGACTTTTATTTTAATAAAATATACAAAACTGGAATAAATTATTTAACACATTAAACTTAAGGTTTAGTTTAGTATATGAGGACCGGCTTCCAGTTCCTAAATATCAGTCACAAACGGTGACCTAAATACTCTCTAGATACTCTCAGTAAGTCGCTGAACGCGGTTACGAGTAAGTTCGCGTTACCACAAACGCGTACCGTCATGACAGTCTTCGTCTGTAGCCCTACCACAAGTTTATACGTTCGCTAGCTTATACGTAAAATACGTGTATAGCTTATTGTTCGTTTCTCGAGAGGATGGTCTGGTAGAGGCTCAAATTAAATTTCTGAATTGTCTTGGCGCCGGGTTAACGCCACCTCAATTCATGCAAATTTTAAGACAAACTAGCTATTCCCCGGAAATCGTCGAGGGTCATCAAGGAAATCGTCGTTACGATCAACGTACATCCTCACTTACAGGGTTAACATTAGTTGGAGAATGCGTACTCCTGGCCATAGGCTGGTGTACTTAGTCTATTTTTAGGGTTCCGTACCCAAAGGGTAAAACGGGAACCCTATTACTAAGACTACGCTGTCCGTCAGTCCGTCCGTCTGTCACCAGGCTGTATCTCATGAACCGCGATAGTTAGACAGTTTTAATTTTCACAGATGATGTCCTTCTGTTGCCGCTATAACAACAAATACTAAAAAACAGAATAAAATAAATATTTGAGGGGGCTCCCATACAACAAACGTGTTTTTTTGCTCGTTTTTATAGATAATGGTACGGAACCCTTCGTGCGCGATTTTGACTCGCAATTGGCCAGTTTTTTTAATATTTATTTTATTTTTATTTTATTTTATTCGGAAAACAAACAGTGAATAATAAACTTATATTTAACCCCTCGGGCTTATTAACCTCTCCTTTAACGGATTACGTCGCAACAAATCAGTCTCTTACTTCCATATTTCTTACGAGAGAAAGAGACAGAATTGTCATATAATTAATTATGTTTTTTCACAACCGGATGTAAATGGAAATGTACATGATTCCTTTATGTGTGTTATTTTCCTCCAACTCTACTTTAGTGTTACAGCTGAGTGGCAAACAAATGATACGCAGACGACATCTACTAGCGTAACACTCATGGTAGTACCTACTTTTGAGTCGCTCCTCCATAAATTACACGAGTGTCTTAACATCTCCGTCGCGAGTTATTCGGGTTATCTCTGCAAGGTATGTCACAGTCGGGATAAGGATAAACATGCTGGCTTTTGTTGATATGACACACCTCATAAAGTAGGTGCTTTTGATGTATATTACAATTTAGGTCAGTGTTTCGTGAGCGGATATCATTGAAATCTGTTGCATACATGTTTCAATGAACTGCTAGCGTAACAGTTAACAAAATGCATCAGAAAGCAGCTATGTTTGTTTTTTAACCGACTTCCAAAAAGGAGGAGGTTCTCAATTCGGCCGGTATGTTTTTTTTTTATGTATGTACATCGATTACGCTGTGAGTTATGATCCGATTTATGTGATTCTATTTTTGTTTGATGCGGAATAGATGCCATTTGGTCCCATAAATATTTACTTTTTGGATTTTAAATATTTACTTTTTTAGGGTTGTTATGAGGTGGTAATAATTGCATATTTTCAACGATTATTGACACTAAAAAGCGTGAAAAATTTTTTTTTACAAAAAACAACAACCGACTTCAAAAACCTAGGTGCACTAAAAAGCTAGAAATAACCTTATAATTTGAAGACATTTGAAGTCGGTCCCAATTCATGTGTGTATTTGCCTAGTCTGACGTAGATTGGCACCTACTCCAAATGTCTTCAAATTATAAGGTTATTTCTAGCTTTTTAGTGCACCTAGGTTTTTGAAGTCGGTTTTTGTTTTTTGTTAATATTTCAAACGAATAATTGTATAGCATACATAAATATGTAATTGCCTGCGGGTTGAGGTAGGCCAGCTCGAATATAGTCTGGAACTAAATAAATTAGTGAGGGATTAAGTATTCACATACAAGGAGCACTACGAGGCATGCCGTTAGCTTGAATAATACAGCAATCCTCAAACCATTCATTATTCAGTGGATTGATGCATCGAAAATTAGCAAAAAAAATCCAGTACTTTAGTAGTGCAAAAGGTTAAAAATACTGACTGTTTATTACTTGCGATCCTAAAAACCTGTTAATAATTTAACGGGACAAGTATACGTCCCAGAAAATAAATTGTTACAATAATGCAGGCCTCATGAGGTTTAAGTGTAATGTGCCAAACCGTGGTCCAGGTTGAACCATTCAAAAAGGGCATTCCAAACCGCATATCAAAACAAACGTGGTGTGAGACGCCCCACATTATAAAATACCTTGCCTTGTGGTAGACAAGAATTGCATGCATTGCATTTTGGAGAATATCAGTAGTTTATGATAGGTGCTAAAGCATAAAGTAGCATTGAACTTCATCGATCGTCTTTTATTCTATAAATAGACAGGGTACTTAAAATCTCAAAACATTGGCACTAAAGGCCCTCTTAGCCCTTTATATACAATAAATAATGCAAAGCATTCGGTCGTAAAACCGTCAGCAAATGAGCATTAAGAATTGATAACGTTTCGAACAAAGAAGCGGTTTAATATCCCTTTGCTGGCGTTTAACTGCCTATAAAGTATTCTGCCTACAAGAGTTCTACTGTCTCAAATGTTTACAAGGGTCGTGCTTAAAACAAGCTTAAGGGTTATGCACAGTGACAAATAAATTAAGCAAAGCAGATTTATAAATATCTATTGTAATGACTCAAAATATTGGCAGATATATTCGTAATAGAGTAAAAACCTTGCCGATATAAAACCATTTTGCTTAGCATAGAGTATCTAGAGTACCCATAACGACACCACTCTTCGTATAACTCTGCGGCGTTTTCCGCCATTGTTGTTATCTCATGTACCTGTAGTAAACGGCAACTATATAGGAAAACAACAATGGTGGAGTCAGATAAACCAGAAAAAAATATCGCAGCGCGGGCTTTAAATGACATCTCCTTTATAATATCTCCTTGGCTCATAGCGTTTACATTTCTAACCAACTTCAGAAAAAGGAGAAAATGGGAAATTCGACACATATGGGTTTTTTTAAGTTTATTGTATCGAGTGCTGTGTAAGATTATTGAAAAAGTTTTGCTTGACTCTAATTTATATGACCGTATTGTTTGCATACCCACAAATTGTACAGAAAGTTACGGGTTATGTTGCTCTGACTAAATGTTGTGTCCGACTCAATGCAACGTAATCCATGACACATGTCTTGCCTTTACGCATGCGCGAGCCCTGCTGGGGAGCACTTTTGCTATCCTTTACGAGATGACCCTTAAATATTTTTTATTTATTGAACGTAAATATCTGATAACTGTTGCAGTAACAGTAGGCAGTGCATATCGCTTGAACATCTTTGTAACAAAAACGTTTCTGGAAGGCACGCTATGAGGTGTCGGTATAGCCAAAAAAAATAATTAACAAATAACAAAAACCGACTTCAAAAACCTAGGCGCACTACTACTACTACTACTACAGCCCTTTTTAATGTCCCACTGCTGGGCACGGGCCTCCCCTCAATGCGAGGGGGATTCAGGCCATAGGTGCAGTAAAAAGCTAAAATTCAGTACATTTGGAGTAGGTGCCAATCTACGTCAGACTAGGCAAATACACACATGAATCCGAGGATTCATGTGTGTATTTGCCTCTTCCTTTTTTGAAGTCTGTCTTGTCTTGTCTTTGTGGAATGTCTCCCATACTTATGGTGGACATTTTACTTAAAACTGAGTCACAAGAGTCGCAGAAAGCTAGTGACGAGTGGCAAAAAAAGTGAATTGTGGAAGTAATTGCAGAAAGATGGCAGTTTACCTGATATGCCAAACCGTTGCAAATTCGGAACATTTATTTATAGCGAAATTCCTTGCTAAGATCTGGGAAACCGATCGCTGCAAACATGCAGTTCCGGTTATAAACATTTAGTTCTGGTATAGTCTGTTTTACATCACGCTAAACCTATCTATCAAGGTACCTGAAGACCACTACTAGTTTCGCTTGAACGGCACAGATGCATGGCAGAGGAAGACATAGCGGAGGAACGAATTATTGCCAAACGAAAACGACTTTAAAAATAATCAGGTCCAGTAATATCCCAAATAATACCTATTATACTAATTAGAGCGTGCATAAAGAAAAGTAGAGAGAATGATTCAACTCATTTTTCAGACAAAAATACAGCTTTACTAACTTGTTTTTCAAGTGTAATTTTACAGTTCTTCTCAGTCGGACACTCTTGTCAGAGTGGTCGTGGTTATGTGTTGCTCTTCTCGGAAATGGCCGCTGCTTTTGCAATTCTTCTCCAGGTGACTCTGTTAATTGCGTTGCGAGAGCATTCTACTATCGGGCATTTTGTTGTAGTTTTAATAATATCTACCCATCTTGTTGGAGACCGACCACGTGACCGCTTGCCTTCCACTCTACCTTGGATCACCAGACGTTCCATAGAGTTACTTTTTCGTGTGATGTGTCCGAAAAAAGTAAGGATTCGTAATTGAACAGTCGACGAAAGCCTTTGCTTAATTTTAAGCTCTTTTAAAATGGAGACGTTGGTACGATGTGCTGTCCAGCTTATTCTTAGAAGGCGGCGCCAGCACCACATTTCCAAAGCGTCAATTTTTCTGCGGTCTTGCAGTCTTACTGTCCACGTTTCAGCTCCGTATAGGAAAATGGGGAAGATCAAGCAGTACATTAGACGAACTTTTGTGGTTTTCGTAATTCTGCGATCACTCCAAATTTTCGTGAGCTTCTCCACGGCCGATCTAGTTACCGCACAGCGTCTTTTAATTTCCTCCTCACAACTTCCATTATTAGTGATAGTGGAGCCCAAATATACATAACTTTGCACTACTTGACAGTTAGCAATATTGGTAGTCCCAGCTTGGTTGTTGTTAGCACGGTCCACTATCATTATTTTGGTCTTGTCGCGGTTAATTGTGAGTCCGAAGTTCAGACTCGTAGATTCCAGTAGTTGGAGGAGATTTTTTATATCTTCTTCAGATCTTGCAAGAAGAGTAGTGTCATCAGCGTATCTTAAATTGGAAATCCTCTGCCCCCCCAATGATATACCCTTGTCCCATCCCTCTAAGACAATCCGCATTATATACTCGGTATATATGTTGAACAGCAACGGTGACAAAATGCATCCCTGTCGCACTCCCGCTTGCGTTTTAAAGCCTCCTGAGTTCACTCCGTCCACCCTTACAGTAGTTGTGCCACCCTCATACAATGATCGGACGAGATATATTAGATGGTATGGTACATGCATCTCCATGAGAACCTTCCATAATTGACACCATATGACGGTATCAAAAGCTTTGCGGAAGTCTACGAAGCATATGTACAAGGGGTTGTTGAACTCTCTGGCTTTCTCAATGATTTGTCTGAGGATCAGTATCTGTTCGCGTGTCCCTCGACCTTTGACGAAGCCAGCTTGTTCGGGAGCAATCTGACTACTCAGAAACGCTTGCAGTCTATTATTCAGGACGTGGAGTAATACTTTACTGGCGTGTGATATAAGAGAGATAAGTCTGTAGTTATTGCACTTCTTTGTAGACCCTTTCTTGTGGAGTGGCATAAAAACGGAGTGTGACCAGTCAGATGGCCACTGGCCAGTGCTCCACACTTTCGAGCAGACCACATGTATAATGTCTACTCCCACATTTTACAGTAGCTTCTTTTAATTACATCGTTTCGAAAACGAGTATTAAAAGTTTCCCTCTGTCCCCAAGGTCAACGCTTTCCCTTTGTCTGATGGATAACGAGCATCTTAACGTTTTTACGCATTGTTATTTGCGACTAATTGCAAGAAAACCTTTGGAAAACATGCCAATTAAAATGACACTGACAGCGCGAGCGAAAATTGACGCGTAGGGGCGTCGCTTTTGCCACATAAATTCAAACTCTATGCATATTGAAACAAAGTACGTTTTGGTATTGGAAAATATTTTAACGCGCGAGCGTTGCCGCCTCAGAGTGCCGAAGGCTAAAAGCTATGATTCGTATTTTGAGGAAAAGCTAAAATGCATTCGATAATTAAAATTTCGTCTGGAAATAAAACCATTTTAATTCATTCATCTACAGATACTGACATATTCATTCATCTTTCTACCGGATCTTTGTGTAAACACAAATATTTTCTTTAATAACCGTAACATGGATAGTAACTAGTCCAAATGGTTACGCAAACCGTGTCTAGTCGGATCCCGCACCGAAATTAGATCCGTTTCGGCACGTGACTCATCGGAGTAGGGCCAATTAGAATTTCATACGCTTCCGCCCGGTCTGGCTAATATTTTATTTAGGGAGAAGCACTGAGATGTACCTACAATGGTGCTGCTTCATTTATGCAAGCGATGTAGGCAGTAATAATTCTATATATTATGGTGTTTGAGAATTCGTATCATCCAATGAATAATTTACATTAAGAATATTTTTTTTTAAACTACCGATACCCTCTATTCAGAGTTAACTGTATCTATGACGAGATAAGATTCCAATAACTGTGGGCTTAGCATGTAGACATAAGTTTTATCTCTTTCAACTGTCTGATTTGTCGAGGAAATTAAGTCACTTCGAGCTTTCTGTACTAGGCATGGTTCAGTGTGAGGTCATTTTCTCGACGAATCTGACAGTTGAAAGTGACAGTTATGTCTACGCGGTCATGCTAAGCGGACTGGTGCCGATTTTGTTTACACCAAACTGACATTAAGCCAAGGGTATCACCGTCCTTCTCATGGCCATAGTCCACCACGCTGGCCCAGTGCGGGTTGGCAGACTTCACACATCTATCGAGAACTAGTCAAGTTCCCTCAGACGTGCAGGTTTCCTCACGATGTTTTCCTTCACCGTTTCATAGCAAGTGATAATCTCGGATAAAAATGTGATCACTGTCAAGTTAAACTAGAGACGTCATCAAAACCGATTTCAAACGATTTTAAGTATTTCGTATCGGAACTCTTGGGATAAATGTAGCAACTAATATGACAGTGATTTAGTAACGCAGAAGACGTATAAACGCCTTCCGGGTATCTGTTTCTTTTCACCTCGTCTTTATGTTGAGATTACTTAATTAAGGGAATCGATAAATTGGGATATGGTTAACTTGCCGCATATAGTGTGGTATTTATGTTATTTTCGTGGATTGCTATTCCGGTATTTGTCGAAATGGGTGTGCCACAGAAAGGTAAGGAATGTGGTGCCTTATGTTATATTACTATTCATACATTCATGGTATGCTGCACACAATCTGTACACACAATCAAAGGATTTAAAGCTACAGAATTTATGTGCTATGAGAATAGTTGGTATTTGCCATCAACACGTATTTAGTAGTATTGTTTTAATATTGCTTGTGATTTATTGAAGGTTTTTGTATTCAACACCGAAAGCCGGCTCCTAGCTCATGCATTTAGCTTGGTTTTGGTTAACCAGAGCGGTATTAATAATGTGATAATATCACACCGTTTAAGAAAAACCCGTGTGACGCCAGTTGCAGTCGCTACGATTACTTATTAGGTCTAATCCTCAAAAATTGTATATCTGGTATAAATTTTCAAGCAAAAAAAAGAAACTTTTATATTCCTTTTATCTGTAAAAAATATTGACATCTCGCTCAGATATTACGGTTGTAAGCAAGATGGCACTATGGTTTACTGTAATTTATTTAGGTGACATCAGAATCAAGAACATTATACTTTACTGTTATTAGCAAGTATAACACTGGGCCAGCGTGGCCCTATGGACTATGACCCATATCTCCCTCGTATTGAGGGGGAATGTGACCGGTATTTTGTAATACGCAAAAATCGATATTAAATATAATTTGGTATGCTTATTTGAAGACATGCGACATTATACATTTTTTAATCATAAAAAAACAGCAAAAAAAATCACGCTTGTTGTATGGGAGCCCCCTTAAATATTTATTTTATTCTGTTTTTTAGTATTTGTTGTTATAGCGGCAACAGAAATACATCATCTGTGAAAATTTCAACCCTCTTACTATTACGGGTCATGAGATACAGACTGGTAACAGACGGACGGACGGACAGACGGGCGGATGGACGGACGGACGGACGGACGGACAGTGAAGTCTTAGTAATAGGGTTCCGATTTTACCCTTTGGGTACGGAACCCTAAAAACGGGTACAGAGATTTAATTGTTATTTGAAAAAATATTGTTACACACATAGTTAAGTGGTAACTCAGTAGATATATCTTTTATTAATTTAACCTACTTTCTGGTGTGAAATCTTAAATATTGACTGTTCCCGTGTCTTGCGTGAAATTATTGCCTATTCGTTAATACGTTGCGTAGGAGTAACTCGTAACAAACTTACCTACACACATTTTATCCGGCGGAAATGGCCAATTACTATCGCGGAGCTTCTGTTTCCTGCGTTTTTAATGTAGACGGAGAATAAATGGACAAAGGTATCGTATAATTTCGAATAATCGTATAAAGGTATCAAAATATCGTATAATATGAAATGAATATATACATTATTAAGAATGAATACATACATAAATACCTACATTATTTTGTAGATACGTATCTACTTACTTTAATAAAACAAAACTCTGTCACGTGAGATATGAAATTAAATTAACGACAATGATTAACAATACCTCAGGATTTTGGACACTTAACTGTAAAATAAGATCAAAAGGCCTAGGTGTCAAGTTTTAACATAAATATAATAATAAGTCGGCTAAATTATTTGTTGCTCTAGCTATGTTAGTTTGTCATTTATGTTATTTTAGGAAATGAAATAATATAATAGAACTGTGATTGGGTCTATTCTGTTATCTGTCTACGGTTTTTACATGTCATTTTTACAACTCCGCATTCGTACGGGTGAAAAGGGAAATTTATGACTGGTATAATGAACGTAACGAGATGGAAATGGTTGGGTTTTGGTATTTACTATAGAGACAGTAAAACATTTTTGCTGTGCTCTTATTTTAGTAGTGTTCAACATCGTTTGAAGTTTAATGCTTAAGCTATTCGAATCTTCTATATGTTCTTCAAAACGTAATATTACTTCTTTTGATATATAACGGTGAAGGAAAACATCGTGAGGAAACCTGCACGTCTATAGAAAGGCGTGTGAAGTTCACCAACCCGCACTGGACCAGCGTGGTGAACTGTAGCCCAAAAATCTCTCTTGTATTAAGGGAGAATGTGCCCGGTATAATTGCAATAGGCTTGCCCCCTATTACATTGGGACCAAAAATACATCGTCGAAGTGTGGGCGCACTACGGTGCACCCCTGCTTACCCCTTCGGGGAATACAGGCGTGATGATGTATTATTATTATATATTGCAGCCATCTTATAATACCTACATTTTATTAAATATATATTTCTACATGTAGTTATGCCATATTTTCTCAATTGAAGCACACCTTATACTATAGGCACAATACCAACACACTACGAGCGATCAAGATAAGACACCAAGAAAAGAGCAATCATTGTCGTCAGTAAATCTGTAATTATTTGGCCTATCCGTATGAAATAAAAAAAATAACAGGACTTTTAGTTTGACCCTCTAAGAGAATTGAAACTCTATAAAACCAAAAGAACTCTCCAAAGAGAGTTGGCAAACCGCGAAATATGGATTTTATGCAGAAGTCAAATAAGTGCCCGTTCTCCCTTGCGTTCACATCGCAAACTTCCGTTTTTAATTCGTTACCCCACCTTAAAGTTTCAAAAGTAACTGTATTTTTTTAGTTTAAGTTGATATATAAATAGGTAGTCAAAGTAATGGAAAACAGGCATTTAGAGTTTTTTTTTACTCATTGCTTCATTCATATAGATTTTGTAAATAAAAAGGAATTCGCTCAGCGCTTTTAGCTAGATGCTCAGGCGAACATACATTTTTTTTTGGAAAGCCTTTATATTGGAAAATGGAAAAGGATCTTTATGACTTGTGTAAATAAGACGCATATTAACTGTCCTTAATTATTTCCGTTTATAGATTTTGGTCATTTCAGGTTGATAATGTTTAGATAGAGCCCTGACACCAGTGAATTTCGAGAACAATACAAGCTGTAGATGGGTCTGACAGGGTGATTTTCGGTGTAATGAAATCACAGGTGTTCAACTAAATTAGAACATAATTGCATTGAACTCAAGGAGCTGAAACGAAAATCAAAAGTATTTCACCTTTTAGCTCACTACTCGTATAAGTATTTTGCTTATTTAAAGGGGCTTACGACAAAAAACTTGGATTGAATTATATTTTTAACACTAAAAATATTGTCGTACTTATTTCTTTATTGTTAAACAGATTTATTCTTTACAGAATATACACAATAAAAAACCAGATAAAATTGCAAAATGGGAACATTAGTATTTAATGGGTTAACACTATGAGAAGGATGGCGATACATTTAGTTTATTTTGATGGTAATAAAATACCCACCATTATAATTGCAGCTAGTAAATTTAGTTGAAAATATTCCACTCGAGTCAGTGGCAGTCTAAAGCCATACATTTATGTTAGGTCACAAATCATTTCGGCGCCGCCTAATTGACTCTAAGCGTGTGAATATTATTTAGAGCCCAAACAATAGGGCCGCTATATTAGAATGTCTGTATAGCGCCATGCTCGATAAAATTTTATGATTCCGAGCGAGGCAAACAAGAAATTATTGTTGTAATACCGATGTCCGGATGTCCGTTTTCACCAAGAATAGGAGATGCTTAAATATTAATCAGTAGCTATAGTAGGATTAATATTAATGCACCACTCTAAGGCGTTTCCTAGTGAAAACAGCACAGGTATAACGAATGATCTAACATTTTGATTAAAAAAAATGCAACTTTTTATAAAAATATGGGTATTGCTGATTTCTTGCTGTTGGTACTTGCAAGGGTAGGTTTTTATTTACGGGCTTATAATCAGTATTGTCCAGTGGAGCAAATCTCTCAAGTTCGACAACGTCTTTAATTGGACATGTCGAAACAAAATGAAACAACCGACCAATTTGACGCTTGTATCGACATATGTCGAATTAGAGATAACGTCGTTCAAGCGAGAATTCAAGCATTCAGTTCAAGCGCTCACCTTTAAACAGGTGACTTTTTAAGAGGCAGGTAGATTCATGATTATCAAGTAACCAGCCTCAACTTTCAATGTTCTAAATATGAGGTATAGAAATCTGAGCTAATGGTATATATTTCAAGCCACTATTGCATCGATGTCACTTATATTACTCCCACAAGTGGTATCTGTTTAATAATTTAGTGTTATAATAATTTTTGCTGTGGTATTTTTACATCGAAAAATGGAGAACAAGACAGCAAGCTGTGTGAAAGTAGATAGACCATGTTTATTAAAGGCAACCTTTTTTTAAAACAAGTACTGCAATAAATATTGCCAGACAACACATACCCATTGCATGATCCCAAATTAAGCAAAGCTTGTACTATGGGCCTTGTACAATGGACTGAAGGCGATCCCAGTTACATCCAGATTAGAGGATATTCCAATATATGTGTTCTTTTTCGTTATTTCATAAAATATTTGCCTAGTTGTGTTTCTCTTCTGAACAACGCCTCTTAAGTTTTGGAATTGGTAAATATTTCGACGCGCGTTCGAACGCCGCAGTGTGCCCGGGGTTTATTTAATTCTCCGCCAAATGCGTTGTCAAGCTGTTTACGATCAAGTATGGTTGCGCAACGGTTTTTTGAAAACATTCAACAAAACTAAGTCACCTAAATGTAGTTTTAAAATGAACAACCGGAACATAAAAAAATATGAAATGAATGCATCTATTGATGTTCTTTTGATATTTTCTAATTTTATTTTTGAGAGTATCGTGTAGCTTTTAAGGGGAGGAAGGAAAAGTATACAGTTACAACTTTGAGTATCTTTTGATGTACAAAATATATTAGTAGATATTATTTATTAAAAAGTTTAAGTCAATACTTCTTTTTTTACGAAATGATGATTTTTTAATGAGGAATGCCTGCACTTGCGCTTAGCGGTATTTATGGCAATGTCGAGTAATTGATAGCTAGTACAAACTCGATAAATAGACATTATAAATGAAAATGGATGATGACAGCGATAAAGATGGCGTATGAATACAAGGTTACACTTGATTCTAGTTTATTTGGATACCATCGATACAAACGATGAACTCATTACGATACTATTATACTTCAATGTAGTCATCAAATCATTATTTTTTGTTACGACGTTAAATTGAAAATATGTGGTTTCGTATGCAGATCTTACATCCTATCACAGTTAAAGTCCTCACTACATCTTATTATTATAAGTATTGTATGAAATGTAAGATATTAATTAGACTTAATTAAGACGACAAGTGGTAGCCGAGTGGTCGAACGCACGCCTTGCAAATCAAAGTGTGCAGGTCCAAACCCCAGCTCGCACCTCTGGGTGTATGTGCGAATCTCATTTTCATCCGAGATTATCACGAGATTATACTTATCACGAGATTATACTTGCTATGAAACGGTGAAGGAAAACATCGTGAGGAAACCTGCACGTCTGAGGGAACTTGTCTAGTTCTCGATAGATGTGTGAAGTCTATCAACCCGCACTGGGCCAGCGTGGTGGACTATGGCCTGAATCCCCCTCGCATTGAGGGAAGGCCCGTGCCCAGCAGTGGGACGTTAAAAGGGCTGTAGTAGTAGTAGTAGTAAGACGGCAATTCAATCTACCATAGCGCAGTGTTCTCGCAATGCTACCAACCGCCAAGTGGATAAGCATTGCCAGAGCGGTGACCCTCGCCAAGGAGAACGACGACACGGACCACCATGCACACCATCTCAACAACCACGACCACTCTGACAAGAGTGCCCGACTGAGAAAAGTATGAAATGTGACGACCCCTTGGTGTAATGTTTTAAGCGTAGGCCGCTTGAATCACTGAAGCCGGTGTTTGTGGGTTCTGTTTCCGCTAACGGAAAATTTCAGAAATGGCCTTTTTGAAATGTTCACTGGTCTGGTTGCAACTGGGTCCACCCCCAGTCCATTGTATGGTACTCATAGTGCAAGCTTTGCTTAGTTTTTTTTTTGAATGGGCTACGCTGTTGGCCTTGAGGTGGCCCTTACAGCTTTACCGGAGGAGTGACGAGCGCAGAGTGCACTCCAACCAAGGTCTTAGGGGCGGAAAAGGGTGGCAACTAGCTCAAGGGCGCCACAGAGGGCACGACCTCGGTTGCGGCAGTTACCGTGAGGGGACAGGTAGTGACTGTGCTCGTAGGTGCAAAGATACACCTACGAGCGTAAGAGGGGGTTCCTCGACCTCGCCGGCGAGATCGGTGTCTGTTTCCTACGCTTAGTTTGGGACCATTGTATGAATATGTGTTGTCTGACAATATTTATTTATTTAATTAAGTGTCCATTTTTTACATGTTTTGTCTGTCTGAAATTGAAGTAACAATAAATTTAACACTCCGAGAGAGGTTGTGATAAGGCTACTGGCCACACCAAATCTACCGATGAAATTCTTCAAGTCGTCCCTTCCATATTATTTCACTCAAAGTTCAAAGCCCTGATTTACCCTTATAATCTCATTATTTGTATAACAATCGAATGCGTATATTAAACGAAAAGGTCACATTAAATAGAACTCAGTTAAATTTACATATTTAACGATTATTATTTAAACTACGCGTGATTTGAATATGTATGCTACATTTAAATGTTTGATTCGGCGTGGATGCTAATTGTTTTGATGTATGATTAAATAAACTTTTGTGTATTATCTTTGCTCAAAGTGATCGTAATTTGGAACGTTCAAATTGCTTGCTTTGGCGTACTAACTACAGCCCTTTTAACGTCCCACTGCTGGGCACGGGCCTCCCCTCAATGCGAGAGGGATTCAGGCTATAGTCCACCACGCTGGCCCAGTGCGGGTTGGCAGACTTCACACATCGAGAACTAGTCAAGTTCCCTCAAACGTGCAGGTTTCCTCACGATGTTTTCCTTCACCGTTTCATAGCAAGTGGTAATCTCGGATGTAAATGTGATTCGCACATGAAACCCAGAGGTGCGAGCCGGGGTTTGAACCTGCACACTTTGATTTGCAAGGCGTGCGTTCGACCACTCGGCTACCACTGCTTTCCACTCGGCTACCATTGCTTTAGCGTACCCCTTGCTTTTATTTATGATCAACAAAAAATTTAATAAACTTATAATTAATCCTATTTAAGAATATGAAAAATTTTAATGCTTGCTTTAGCGCACTAATTAGATCGAACATTACATAAATGTTTAAATATTATCTTTACTTTAATTAAATAACCACATACTCATCGTATGAGCCTAAGCTAAGCAAAGTTTGTACTATGGGTACCGTACAATGGACTGGGGGCGATCCCGGCTACACCCAGACCAGAGCAAAAAATCGAAAAGATCATTACCGAAATTTGCCACTGACGGGAATCGAACCCGCAACCAACTAGTTCAGTGAGCCAAGGGGCCTACGCTCAACCCACTAGACCAAGCCGTCGTCTATAATAAATAAGTTCATAAAAAAAAAACATTTTATAGGGTTCCGTACCCAAAGGGTAAAACGGAAACCTTATTACTAAGACTTCGCTGTCCGTCCGTCTGTCACCAGGCTGTATCTCATGAACCGTGACTAAGGCAGTTGAAATTTTCGCAGATGATGTATTGCAGTTGCCGCTATAACAACAAATACCAAAAAACAGAATAAAATAAATATTTAAGGCGGCTCCCATACATTAAACATGATTTTTTTCCTTGTTTTTATAGATAATGTTACGGAACCCTTCGTGCGCGAGTCCGACTCGCACTTAGCCGTTTTTTATTGTTGTAAATGTAACTTGCTCGTTTTCTGTTAATTGCATGTTTACGTCTCGAAGTTCCAACTTTTTAAATGGACTCTGAAATCAAAGCGCTAACTCTACATCACAGCAGCTTCGTAGAAATGTAAAAAAAAACACGTAAGTAATAAAACCAAGGTTTTATATCTTCCGAAACAAGTCAATTGACCGATTTGAACGGCTGATTAACGTTACATAAAAGATAGACAATGACTGCATTCTGATCGGATCGGGGTCAATAGTTAAACGGACGACGTAAATATCGTCATTCGATAGTTGGCCTATATAGTTGATATATCTAATCGAACGTAAAACTAACTGAACTAATTGAACTAAATGTAAAGACCAGACTATCTACCATCTGTCTCCGTAGAATACTTGAGTTTTTCGGTCACGTCGCCAGGAAAGATGGTCACAACCTCGAGCAACTAATGGTCACCGGAAAAATCGACGGAAAACGTTCCAGAGGTAGTCCCATTCGATGGTCTGACCAGATCCGCAAATCTCTGGACACTAATCTCCACGAAGCTCTCCACGTCACCAAAGACAGGCACAGGTGGCGCAAGACAGTCAAGGAGAAAATAATTCTATGGGCTAATCACGACCCTCAGTAATGTGGAGCACGACGCGAGGAGGAGGATCTAATCGAACAGGGCCCCAAGTTCCCTAATCTTGTACAGTTGCTAACACTTAATATTTTAAGGCTTGAAAACAACATTTTTTATTAAAGGCAGCTAAAATATGGCGAGTGTAGACATTAGACGTTGTCACCTTGTAGCTATACTACTCTTCGTTTGACAACCTCCTGGCCTATAATTCTATGAACATGTGTTACTTTGGCCATCTGCCCAACAATTACGGGTATACCAGGACTCCCGTAATCTGTAAGATGTTCTGTCTCTGAGCTTCCACACCTGATATAAGAGTACGTTAATATCGGGTAGCAGCTCGACCGTGTTAATAAAGCCTTGGTAAATACATCTATGCAATGAAACTAAATAGACACTCATCGTATGATCCCAAACTAAGCAGCTCTTGTACTATGGGTATCATATATACTATGGCGATACTACTAGAGTAAATTGCGATAGGTTGCTTGGAATCTAACTGGCAACCACCTGGTACACTGAGCCGATGGGCCTATGCTTATATCACTAGACAAGCCTTCATCAAAGGTACTTAGGAAAGATAAATGTTAATCCGTTGATATTTATACATAGGTTAGCTGTGATTGTATATAGCACAATTACTGGGGCACCATGACGCGCGCTGCACAATATTTGCCAATACAAAAACAGACTGTATTAACTCTAAGAAAAAGTTAACTCTTCAAGAAATGGTGTGGACGCAACGAGGGAATATTATAGCGTCGATATTGGTTGAGTGTCTTTCACCAAAGAAATTTAATCTTTATGTATATTTTTATAGATTTCGTTTTGTTATTGGCAAATACTTTGTAGCGCGTGCTTTGACGCTTTTTATGTGACCACAATGTGATACAATGTTAATTTATGATGAGCAACATGCAATGAAATGCACAATCGTGAATTGCAGTCTGATCTTTGAGAACTGAAGCACACTGAAGTGATGTCTTTATATATTGTGAATGCAACACGCGCCTGTAAATTCATCTTTGTTTATTTATACTCAAGTGCCTTTCATGCATGCTTCATTTGTTTTCATGATATATGGTGTTCAGATCCTAATTAATTTGATAATTTATTATTTTTCTTATGTTGGTAATGACTGGAAGTCATTTAATTACTGTCATGAGTACTAGTTTAGGTTAGCTTAGAAGGGCTAAAGGAACTAAGAGTAATGTGAAAGATTCATAGTAATGTTTATAAAAAAACTGTTTTTCTGCGGTTTAATTTCATGAAAATGTAACAGATAACTAAATACCAAGGACGATAAAGACATTAATTACTAATTATTCAATAAACGAGTATATATAATATTTATTTTTTTAGTAGATTATTTACAATTACAATTTAAATTAAACCAATAAGACAAAAGAGTAAAATATTTAATGTAAAATTTACAAAAAAAATGGCTGATGTCTAATGAGATCTTTTTTTACTATTTTTAACAGTCATACATACGTAGATATAGCACCTAAAGTTTGTTTAATTCTTCAAAGGTAATCAAACAGAAAACAATGCAAAAGCAAGAAGAAGTAAACAATTAAAAAATAAAACGGGCAAACAAGATGTCTCCTCCAATCAATGTCACGCTCATTAGGCCTATACTGCCATCTCGTTCCGCCATTAAAATAGATAGGTAGGGACGAGATAGCGCGCTCTTATCGATTCACTGATTTGAATAAAAGACAGTCGCATCGCAATCGGAATCGAATAAAGTACCAACGTATTTAAATGAAATTGTTGGCCATTTATTTCTTAACTGGTTAAAGACATCAATAAAATACATGAAAGTTGTTTAACAATATTATGAAGTGATTGTAATATTTTTATAGCTCACAAATCATGTGGCGCCAAGGTGTCGGACCTTATTATAACAGGCGGTTTGACCCCATCATTTAAAAGTACCTATGGATCACAGCCGTTTTTACTTTATCATATTTGACCTGGTCATCTGATAAGTTGTACTCTGTATTGCTTGTAACCATTATAAATAGACATTTACTAATAATATAATTGTTTACAGAAAGCTTGCTTTTTTAGGTATTTATTGCGATATAAAAATAGTAACTAAATAAAATTATAAACTTATTCAAAACTTCACATTTCGAAAATATTTGGACAGTCGCAAAAAATACCAAATCAATTCGAAATATATTATTTATATAGACATCGATTATGTATTCACCGAATTTGAAACACTGGCTGAAATACCCGCTGACCGCAAGTGGAGCTATTCCTCACCTTATTCTATTAAATTTTATCATTACATTTATTTCTTAAAAATATAAGAATTTGAGATGAAACTAATCGATATCGTATTCGCTTACTCCCATCACTATTGCTAGCATTAAAGCTCTGCTTGAAGCGCGTTCACTTATCTTACTCACATATTCCGAAAGCTTTTAGATTTAAAAAAACTGGCCTCTCTATCTAAATTTATGCTATCCTAGGACAATCTTAGCAAGTTTGATCCATCAACGTTTCAGGATTCAGACTATTTCCAGCGGGGAAATTTCCATACACCGAAGCGTCAAAGATCGCGCGTATTTTTTTTTTGCTATAGCAATACGAACTTTAATGCCACATAGAAAAAGTTCATTCTATAACGAAGTGAGACTGAGTGCGAGCGAACTATGCGTGGTTTTACGACAAAATACTTGCCAATACCAAAGGAACTCTATGCCAATATGCATAAAGATTAAATTTCTGTCCTAAAAGCCACGCCTCCACGCGTCATTATTCGCTCACGCCGTCAGTCATTTCGTTGTAGAATTAACTTTTTGATGAACATCTATAGGCGAGGGGTAAACCTGATGGTAAACCTTTTGGCGTGGCGAGCGCTTCGCCACAACAAAATGAAATCAACCTTATTACTTAATGCATAAAGTATAGTTTTAAATGCGGTCACGCTTCGTACTCCTTGGCTCATCGGTTCTTTCCGCCGCTTAGACTCCGCCCACCGGCTGACTCCGCTCACCCGCCGCTACGACGTTTATGTTTTGTTTCACATCTGCCAGGCGTCCCGCGACCGCTCAGTTTTTTTTATGTGTCAATACAGTTCGTTTACTATGCCAAAAATGATACAGAGTCCGTTTTGGTATTGGAAAATATTTAGACGCGTGACCGTTGACGCCCCAGTGTGCAGGGGACCTAAGCCATAATGTTTCCCCATTCACGATGTCTGGGTTATCGACCCGAGGCCGATGGTTGAATAATTTATATCACTACCATACCAGTGAGTGCATTTCTGATATGTTCATAATAATACTTAATGGAATAGTACGTATATGATTTCAATAAATGTTATGACGTGATGCAGTTTAGCTACTGAATTGTTAATACTATACCGACGGGTCTTTAAATAATTGTTGTTTACTATTGGGTGTCTACTACTACTACTACTACTACAGCCCTTATAACGTCCCACTGCTGGGCACGGGCCTCCCCTCAATGCGGATTCGGGCCATTGTCCATCACGCTGCCCCGTGCAGGTTGGCAGACTTCACACATCTATCGAAAACTAGTCAAGTTCCCTCAGACATGCAGGTTTCCTCACGATGCTTTCCTTCACCGTTTCATAGCAAGTGATAATCTCGGATGATAATGAGATTCGCACATAAATCCCAAAGGTGCGAGCCGGGCCACAATTCGATTGCAAGGCGTGCGTGCTGATGCTGCACCACTCGGCTACTAGGAGTAGCAGTGGTAGGTCAAACTGGTGGTGGTGTCTACTAGGAAAAATCGATAATCGATGTATCGTAACATTTGTCGTACCAAACCCTATTCTCAGTGACATCGTTTTCACTGTCGTTTGTTATGGAAGCAATTCTCGCATGATCGAAACTGTCTCTAATTTGACAAATGTAAAAATAAAACAGAAAAATACGATCAATCCGACTTATGGTTTCAATATATTATTTTCCTGGTAGATGCCCAAACAATACCCAATATTAGAAATGATACTCCAAAATTATTAAAGGTGCAAGCCCGGGGTTTGAACCTGCGTCCTTCACAGATAAGGTGAGTTCTACCGACTAGGCTCTCACGGCTTCCTATAACGCACAAACTACTAGGTCCCTTTTTTAATTTTTTATATTCTTTTAATGTACCTCTTCGTAGGAAAATGCCTCCCCTTACTTCACCACACATCTCAGTCCTAAGCTATTTTCTGATATCATGCAAAGGTGTTCTCGCCATACTATAGATATTATTGGTAATGAATATTTAGAAAACAATATTGAAAACTAATTTCGTAAATTAATAAAGTTCCTCAACTTAAACGAACTTTTAATAAGTTCATTAAATAGTTTTAAAGCTAAGTTTTAAACATAGAATTTATTAATGATCGGTCTCGTTAAATGCTTACTGAAAACTGAGCTTAAAATGAGCAATACTTACCCCAAGAGCGGCGGGGCTTGTTTAAATAAAGTGGTATTAAAAACTCTTTTAAGCTCAAACACTTTTCATGTAAATTAAGGTAAAGTGTGGATTCATTATAAGGAGATTTCACCCGATACAGCTTCTTTAGGTGGAGCGGTAAATAATGAAGGCGTTGGCAAAATACGGAATGATACGATGAAAAAGGCAAACGATGTTTCTTCTCGGTACTATTTACATAGCGGTTTATGAAATTAAAAACGTATTAAGCTCAGAATGGTGCTATAACACGGATTGTTTGAAAAAGCTGGATTTCGTTTTATTAAATATGTGTCAAGTATCTAGTTACGAAGTTCTTTGTATCTAGATTAATAAAAAAAGTACTCATTACGTCTCTGCCTCGTCGAAATGTGTGCGATTTTGTCACTACCAAAACACACTGTATTAATGAATAGAAGATGCACATTTTTCAATGAAAAGTCATTAACGATGCAAGAAGAATTTGAGACGTGGGCGCGTGAATGTAAAAAAGTCAATTTAAGCTTATGCAGAACGTTAGGCCTGGCACACTGGAGCTTCAAAGGCTCGAGTCCAATTTTTTGCCATTACCAAAACGAAATATATTGACACATACCAAAATATATTTATTCAAAGAAATGACACCGACATTGCGAGCAAGTTTTGACGAGTAAGGGGCTTAGCTTTTACCACAGAAATTTAATCTTTAAGTGTATTGGCTCAGAGTTCGTTTTAGTTCTGGCAAACATTTTGACGAGCGACGTTTGCCGCCCCGTGTGCCCTTTATCATAAAATAATTGTTATCCTTATATTGAAAGCACCACAAGGCCAGCTAAATCAACCGTACCGTATTCACGTAAAGGGGTAATAATTAATTGCGCATTACACGGGGCGGGTTCATGCACTATTCATGTAAATTAGGATAAGGAAGCTTCAGACATAATGCACGGAAAGATGCCTCGAACAAAGCTTTTGTGCGCGCTTTATATATATATTAAGAACAGTGTAATGAAAATGGGGAGTCATCTATCTATGTTAGTATAGCAATAGACAATCAATTGTTTTAATAAAATACATCACCACGCCTGTATTCTCCGAAGGCGTAGGCAGAGGTGCACTGCAGTGCGCCCACAATTCGCGGATGTATTTTGATCTCAATGTAATAGGGGGCGAGCCAATTGCCATTATACCGGGCACGTTCTTCCTCAATTGCGAGTGGTGGAAACCATGCTGGCCCAGTGCGGGTTGGTGAATTTCCCACGCCTAGACTTGCTGGTTTCCTCACGATGTTTTCCTTTACCCTTTTTTATGCAATTCAATTGTTCAATCGTTTTAAATATGCAAAATAGGGGAAAAGGCTTGTTGGAAAAAAAAATAGGCTTTATTGATACGGCCTGCTACTTACTTCCAAAAAATTTGAACTCTAAACTACATATAATCATTATGTATTCATCGTTCGAAGAAACAGCTCTATTATGTTCATTCACCTCATTCTTACATCTCCTATTTATTAACGGATGGGTATCATTACGCTTTTCTTACAGATAGTTCATTGACATTAAATAGCTTATAAAATCAATAACATGCCAATATAAGAATGTATGACAAATAAGGTTAACCCTGTCATTTCTTCGACGCATACCAGGAGAACAGAGACCGTAAGAGGGTTTAACGTGAACATCTCCAGCAAGAAGTGAACCGTTTTGAGTCAGCCTCAATAAATAAACTCGAGTCAGCCGTGCGTCTTCAGAGAAAGAAACCTGTTGGCGGCCCGCCAACTTTTTGCAGATCCCATATAGGGTTAAACTCCACCTAAGCGATGCTGGGCCTCAGATCTTATGGTTGTTGTATGACAATGACTTAAATCCAAAAAAATAATGATAGCCAGGATATGACCAGTGTAGACATTAAACATTGTCACCTTGAAGCTATTAGACAAGTTATTATCTAGGTACCATTGATGAAAGGTGTTGTTTTCGAGCCTTAAAAATTAAGTCAGTCATTCTACATCCATTGTTTAAGACTTGGGGTCGTGTTTTCGGGCTCCTTACGCAATATCACACTGTGACTAACTTATCGGTGGCTGTAAGACCACTGCACTGTCTTTACTAAACTGTTCCAAAAAAAACATTAGCATAGAAATTATGATACCTAATTACAGTTTTGAAAATATGCGTAAGTTCTAGAAACTATCGTTAGCATAAACTGACATAATGTAACCAATCCTAAATATAAAAATCTGAATCAAATTCCAAATCTCGGCAATAACTTAATTCAGAAATTTTTGGTGTCTAGATAAAGCAACACTCTGTTTTGATTATTAAAGTATTGTAAGGAAGCGTAGCATTCAACAAGGTGGAATTCCAGCCTTTAGTAGAACTGCTAGTAGTAGAATTTCAATCTGTAACGTTTTACTCATCTGTGGCAATTCGCACAGTAATTCATCATGTTTTGTCTTCGACTTATTTATCGTGTTTTAAAGACCACCCGCCATTCTCTCGCCCACATAACACTTGCACAACTAAATTGATAACGTTATTTTCTTAACGTAATAGAATTTCTTTGACATACATTATATATCGAGGCGTAAAAGGCTTAAGCGACACTTTTTGGCGATATTGACTTATATACATATTTGAAATCAGCGATTTTTTCTGCGTCGAACGAGTATGCTCTCATGTCAAATTAAAAAAAATGTAGCTTAAATCAAATGGCTTTTCACTCCTGGAAATATTGTATTCATGAACGTCTCGTGTTCACTTGAATCCCAAGAGCGTCTGCGACTTGACTTAGCTTATGTAATCAAATGGGAAATTATGATATTCATTTTGGTTACGTTTGTTGAAGTAAGCTAAGTAAATTGTAAGCTCCGTTACCTTTTTTATTTGACATTGTATCCCCAGAGTTGTTTAAACCTTGTTCAAGCTCATTTGAATAACAAGCATGTATATTTTTGCTACAAAAATTTAAACACTATTTAGGTACTACCACGCAAATAATCTTTGAATAGATACACTTGTAAGATGAGAAGATTTAAGTTATCCAAAGTTAACCTCATTAATCAGTCCCACATTAATATAAATTTAAATTCCATTTTGACATTCGTCATTGCCTATATTAGAGCACTTCTACGTTTATGATTCCATTTCGTTTATAGCAAGCATCGTCTTTTGTATACAAGTCATTATTATTTCTGTACAAACATCTACCATCTTCATCGAGCAATAAACTTTGATCCACGATGATCCGTCCACTAACTCACAAATGCAACAAAAATAACATGATCGAGCTAGGAAGTGAAACAAAAATAGATCGGAGAAATCCTAATGACACACTTCACTCGCTCTCCACACTGTTGTTTTGTTATTCGTGGTCCTATTCCTCGAATCACTTTATGGGTGGTCGGCTTTATTGCTATTTAATTTATCGTCTCGACTAGATAAACTACCAACGATATCACACCCATAGGGATTTATCGATGTCGCGCCTGAATTATTCATCGATGCGTCAATACGATCATAATCGATTGATCCGTTGTTGTAACTCAGTTTGCTAATCGATGCCAGCTGTTAGGTTTCCTGCCAATAAGTCATTTCGATATCTCGATTTAATAATTACGGTTATTCGTAATTTGTTGGTGTCGATAAGTTTATCGCGCGAGTCACTGGCCTTCGCATTATGTCAGCGGCGTGCATCGATATGCGTGCCTGTAGTCGTATTTGTAACAAAATATAAGTTAATTTCGTGATTCAATTCACTTTTGTGTAGTTGGGGCGACATAATGAGATCACGGAATTTAGTTGACAACGCTATTTTGTCAAGAAAAGATACAGACTTCAACTCTGTATAGTGTTAATAAATTATATGCGACTAGAGCTTTCCAGAATGTTAAATATTTTCATTTGAGATGTATAAGGTTGAATTAATCTTTGTCGCAGTTGTTTCCACACATTCAGTGCTCTATACCATTACGCTGGTTCACATCAAGTCCACAAATTGCGCTTGTTTAAACCAAGTGTGTTCCACTAACTAGGCTATTACTTGTTACAATCGTGCGCAATCGATAAAACGCATTACTATTCATCGCACGTTCGGTGTGAGATTCCCTCCTATCTTAAATAGATGTTGATATAAGCGTCACTTCTCATAGATTAAATTGAGCGGAGCTTGCAAAAGTTCGTCCATGTTTTATTTACTCGCTTCACTTAGCATAAAATATTAAGTTTTTAGCTGGCACATTCTTTGGCCGCCCGCAAAAAGGCTAGGATGGTCCGACTCTGACGCGTCCATGGGCTTATTTACATAAAGTGGAATAATTAATTGTAACTTAAAAGACAAAGAACAGCCCCTCGCTATTCATGTAAATTAAGTCTAGAATACTACTCTATATTTTTGAGCGACCACAGATTTCCATTTCAAGTATGCAGCGGTGTTTTTGATAATTCGCGGATTTGGTGTTATTTACATAGCAAACAACCCTTTTTGGAGTGTCTTTACCCAATTTTGGGTAGATGAGATAAAACCACAAAGGCTCGCGGCACCTGTCCCGAAAACTGATGTTCTCAATAACATTAACAATTCAGCAATACAAGACGTGTCCAGCATTGAACGGTTAGCGAAATTTCATTAAGGAGAACTCCCAGACAGACGATTTGTCTTGTCATCCGAGCAGTCATCATCTTGAGAACTAATTTGAATTTGTAATGAAACCGCAATCACGATTTACTGTAAAACATAAGGAGGAAGATGCCGCGAAAGTGTTTAAGTTCACGGTTAAAGGTACCAGAGTATTAAGCAATAAATTGTAGATTACAAAACCACAAGACTCATCATAAAGATTAATTGCTGGAGGAAGGCGAAACATTGAACTCTTTCACAAATTTAGCCTACCTATCATTAAAATTGTAGATGTAAACAGCTCGATGTTTGCTAGGGAAGGTATGACGTCGTTTGGCATGAGAGATCCTGTCAACAACCTTCATTATTTACGCAACGATTTTATCGCTTTCTTTGAAAGTTAGGTGTCTGTTCTTGAATTTTTTCACGGTCAATACACATCGCGTGTTAATTTTTTATTTTCACGTCGATCATAACATCAAAAGAAAGAAACGGATATGTAAATGTATACTCCAGATTAAAGATAGCGTAAATTCAAGTTCACGGTCATTTGTGAGATGTAAGTGAGGTAACAAAGATATTTTTAAGAGCGAGGCAATAAAAGAGAGCATAAAAATTGCTTTAAGCGAGGTAGAAAAAAAAAAACAAATGAAAGTCGAGTGCCAGTCGTAGCAATTTGCACCTAAATGGTGCGGACAAAGTAACTTCACCTGTTCTATTAGATTAAACTTTAACAGAATTGTCTAAATTAGCTCTTCTTTAATAAGCTACAACTTTGAGTCTACCTATTCGGCTTTTATAATATATTCAGTACATTTCAATCTTAATTTATCGTGATAATTTAGACGAGCGCGTCGAGCGGCTACAATAGTACCAGGGAATCAGCAATTGGCAGAAGTATTAATATTACATGGTTCGAAGTGCCAAATCAAAGATTCGCTAATCCCATCGTATGAATAGCTCAAGCTTCATTGGGCCATAATATGATAAAGTAAACCAGATCAAATGGACACATGAGATATCATACATACACACATAACAATGAGAGTTAAGTCAGTTCCAAAGTACAAAATACCCAGTTCGTTAACAAATCTAGTACCAGGGCAACAGAAACAGACGAAGTAATCTAAACTAACAGAATATCTGAGACCGTTGCTGACTCTACGTAATTAGCTGTTGAATTTTCAGCGTAGGACTGTGTCAAGCTCATTAGTGGTTGCGGTTTTTGTTCCGTGTGGCCGTTGCTTTGTAAGTGATTTGCGAGGCATTCCTGCTGTTGTACTAAAACAGAGTTTTAAAACGTGGGTAGTGGTTTCAGAACACAAAAAGGGTTTTATGGATGAAATAAATCTCAGTTACATGTTGTAAGGAAGAAGCTCATTCATTGGCTTTCGTAGAATAAGAAGAACTTTTAATATAGTATGTTAGGCAGTTGCTTAGGCGTTGCCTCACGTTACTTGCCTAAGCGTTGCCTAACGTTACTTGCTTAGGCGTTGCGTCACTTTGTGTATCGTTAGTAAAAAGTGTCAAGACGCGTGCGTCGAAATTTTTGCCAATACTAAAACAAACTGTATTGACTCATAGACAAGGCTCTTTCTTCAACAAAATGTCACTGACAGCGCCAGCGAATTTTGGCACATGATCACGTGCTCTTATCAAATAAATTCAATCTTTATGAGTATTGACACAGAGTTAATTTTTACGCCTCATTTAATAATATTATCTCATTAGCTTTGGCAATTCTGTGTAATTTTATGTGAGCTTTAAGCTGCAATTGTGAAAGAAATTCAAATTTGGGCTGATAATCGTTATTCATTAACAGCAGTTAAGGTAGGCAATCAAAATTAGTAAGCCGGCTCACATGTAGAAGTATTTGTGTCAAACTAGTAATTAACTAATCGGCCCAATCATGTTAAAGAACTTGACGCTGATATGCCATTCATGGTATGAATCCAGATATATAACCGTTATACCTTGCATACACTAGAGCGAGCCCATTCGTCTGCCTTTTTCTTGAAAAAGTACTTTATTTTAATGGATACAAAGACAAAATATGAACGATCGAAAACCCATTAAAAGACAAAAAAAAGAACAGACATCATTTATTTATTTATTAAGTACAACATACTGCTTACAGCTAACTCCATGCGCAGTAGGTATAAATATTCTAAATTTCCATATTCAAACTATGATGACCGTTGACCACACAGAAAGTCCCCACTCTGCATTAAACCCTCCTATCTATTTGTGACCTTTCAACGATCTGATAACTCTAAAACGTAATTAAGTGCATCATTAAAACGTTAGATAGTGGATTGTGTCACCCGGTGCCATGTACCTTCCGTATCTGAGAACACTTTCCCTCGTGTACGCTAATTTTGTGGGCAAGCATGTGAACGGTTCGAAGATCTCTTGGATTTAAACGCACGGCACTGTGACAGGCAGGTTTCCAAGTGCAGACAGGTGCCATTGCCACTGCTAGTGCACCTGCCAGTACTTCAAACTAGGCAGACGGTTATATACTATAATACTACTGTATTATGCACTATTTGAGGTTATTGTCTAACTTTTGTAGCTTAAAAACTTTTTGATGTGGACATTTGAAATTTTGTTTCACAATTTTATTTACTTTATTTTATTTTATTTTAACCTGCCCCAACCTGCCCAAATAATTAAATGGTACGTTACTATAATATAACAAAAAGGCGGTACAATAATAATAAAAAAACCCGGCCAAGTGCGAGTCGGACTCGCGCACGAAGGGTTCCGTACCATTATCTTAAAAACGGCAAAAAAAACACGTTTTGTTGTATGGGAGCTCCCTTAAATAATTATTGTATTCTGTTTTTTAGTATTTGTTGTTATAGCGGCAATAAAAATACATCATCTGTGAAAATTTCAACTCTCTAACTATCACGGTTCATGAGATACAGCCTGGTGGCAGACGGACGGACGGATGGACAGCGAAGTCTCAGCAATAGGGTTCCCGTTTTACCCTTTGGGTACGGAACCCTAAATACAATGTAAAATCTGAGCTAAAACATTAATACACTTACAAGTTTGTAATTCTTAACACATCCTGTTTATCACGGTCATATATAAACTTGTAACGAATAATATGACCATGATTCAATAGGAAATAGGTAACCTTATGGTATTTACTCCGCCCTATTAGCAAGATTCCCCGATACAGTATGTTAATTTATCATTTTATGGTCGCTCGAGAAAGGTGACAATGTTAATGTCGTTTACATAACGCCTAGTTTAAAAGCTTTTACGATTTCTTTATTGTGAACTTGTCTTCGACATTTAATTACCGTTAATTTTGAAAAGTTAATTAAATTTGAAATTAGAATTAGTTAAAATTTAAAAGTGACGATTGTTTCTTAGTAAATTATTTACTTTAGGGACATGATAAAGCATAAAAGAGTATAGAAAAATAAGTTAGGAAATATCTAAATATCTACTGATTGACCCATAAATAAGACTGCAAAACATCAAAGACACAGTAAATTTGTAACAAGCTGATATTAGCTAAACGGTAAATGCGAATGATTCATAATGAAAACAAATAATCCTTAAAATATTGACTATGGCAGTAATAAGGAAACTGATTGATTCGGAGACTCACTATTAAAGGAAGTCTTAGTAATATTATCTGCATTACCAAAAGTTACGATCAAATCATTTACAAAATCCGTTATAAAATTAAACATTTATAATCATTCTAACTCCATTCCATGAAAAGACAATTGAAAAGTGAATAGCAGCAAATGAAAGTGTATAGCAGGGGTAGCCTCGCGGGAGTATAGCAGTGGTAGCCTCGCGGGAAAGAAAGCCCGCCTTGAACGTAAGGGGTGCAAGTTCAAATCCCAGGCCCGCACCTCGGAGATAATTTTCATGTGCGAATTTCATTTTCAACAATGATTACCACTTGCTCAACGGTAAAGGAAACATCGTGAGGAAACCTGCACGTCTATAGAAAGGCGTGTGAAGTTCACCAACCCGCACTGGGCCAGCGTGGTGGACTATGGCCCAAATCTCCCTCGTATTGAGGAGGAATGTGCCCGGTATAATGGCAATAGGCTCGCCCCCTATTACATTGGGACCAAAATACATCGGTGAAGTGTGGGCGCACTACAGTGCACCTCTGCCTACACCTTCGGGGAATACAGGCGTGATGATGTGTACAAACGAAAGTGTTTTTAAACGTGGAACAAAAAAATATTTAAATGTACAATCCCAAGGTATTATTGAAATTAATAGCTTTTAGTGATTGATTGAACCAAAACGTAACTTTTCATTTCACCCACGTAGTTCTGCGCATTGAGTACCTGATGCAACGTAGAAAGTATTAATTCATTATATTTTCGTAATCAAACTCGTCACGGCTCCATAAGATGCGTGGGATTATAAATCTGTGTGTTCTGACACACTTTATACTACTTTATAGAACGATGATTGATTCTCGAGGTTACTGGGTGTGGTCTCTTGCTAATGTATTACACTGATGGTAATGAAGAAATTGACTAACAAAAATCAAAATAGTGCTTTAAACGTACTAGTGGGAGGGACGAACCTGCAGGCTGTCGAACGAACCTTTCAGCATAACCGCGTCAAAGTCAATTTTATAATTATTCTTATTTTAAGAAAGGAATGAAATTTAATGGAATAAGATGAGGAATGGTTTCAACTGAAGTAAGCGGGTATTTCAGCCAGTACCAAGCAATGCATAAAAATAACAAATTTGATAAATACACAATATAAATAATAAAGGGTGATGAATGTGTTAAAGATGGCGGATGAATACTTCAATTTTATCATTGTCATTCAATTGTTAGATTTATCGAGGAAGTAATGTCACATCAGGCTCTAGTCTAGATGTCAGTTGATGGCCGGTTATAGCATAATAATGATACAATAAAAATCACCAATTGACAAACTTACTCGTATATGCAAAAATAATATGCGGGTCGAATTGAGAACCTCCTTTTAGAAGCAAGTTGGAAACAATATCGAATTCAACCCCTTAATCTGAACTTGCAATATCTAAATTTCTTTATATTTTATTCATATCACGATTAATAAAGTTGGCAAGTACAAATGATATACATGACACCGTAAATAGTATCCGCCACGGATGCATGCGTTCATGAACCGCAGTTCAGTGTAGCGTACCGTCATTTTAATCTATCATCTAACATGATGTTGCATGTAAAAAAAATACCAAGGAGTTATGAATATTTAGATTCAATAACGTTTAAGACATAAACACGCTTCTTTTTAATTGGTCTCTCGCTAAAATTATCACTATATTCAAAACGGCTTGACTGATTTTAATATTTTTTTATTTTGTTAATATAAGATAATTGGTGGTACAAAGGTCGCCTGGTTATCCAATATAGTTATAAATATCGCCAGACTACACATAGGTACTCATCGTATGATCTCAAACTAAGCAAAGCATACAACACACTTGGGGTAATCCCAGTTACACATAGAACAGTGCAAATTCTGGTAGGCCATTTTTGAAATTTTCTGGTGACCGTATAATACCCACAACCAGTGAAGTAAGCCAATGATTTACGTGAAAACCGTAAAACCAAGCCGTATCAGCATTATTTTTCTAACACCAAAAGAAAGGCGGATGGGCAAATTGTATGGGATGTGTCCCCACCGACCAATAACGACCAGACGTATATAGTTGGAAAGCAATTTTTGTGACTTTCAATTGTTTGTATGTGGGTGAATTTCAAATCATTGTGTGAAATAAGTTATACCTAAACGAAATTATTAAAAAATATAAAAAGTAAATAGTTTTTTTTTTAGATTTCTTTTAGCTATAACTTTTTTCACACAACGATTTGAGATTCACACCCATAGTAACAATTAATAGTCACAAAAATAACTTTCCAACGATATATGTCTGGTCCTTTGGCAACACTTTAAGTAAGGAATAACCTTAGTGCAATAGCACAACATAACAATCCAGTACTTAAAACAATCTAAAATCAAACACTAACTACTTCACGGGTGATATCACAATTCCAAGCATCGTTCAGATATTCATATCTGAAGCAATATTCATCCCTTAGTCAATCTATTCAGTTAATTTAAATTCTGCGCGCCCATGAGACGCGTAAAGTTATAACAAGCAAAGTTAACGATGTGAAACGGTTGGGTAACAAACGACGCGTCGCGACAAGAACGTGCTCGCTTGAGATGGGTCCTTGGTCTACCTTCTGACACTACCACCTGACAGGAAGTAATAAGTTCCTGATATGAGTTGGCCTTATCGCTTTAATTGCAGCTTTCATATTACCTACAAAATGTTAGGAGCTACTCATGGTAAGCGAACGTGAGACGCTGGTGTGTTGCATTCGACATCTATACTAATATTATAAAGAGGAAAGATTTGTATTTTTGGTTTTTTGTATGTAACGAATTAACTTATAAACTACTGGACCGATTTCAAAAATTCTTATACCGTTAGAAAGCAACATTATCACTGGGTAACATAGGCTATATTATAAACCCGTGCGAAGCTGGGACGGACCGCTAGTCTTTTATATACTACACAGCTTGACTTTGTGGAGCCATAGTTTCTATAATAACACAACAGTAAATAGAATATTATGTTAACAAGTAGAGTTAAGCCCCGCGGCTTACACGGGAGCTTTAAAAATCATGTTTTACAATACGCAAACGAACTGTATTGACTTAGGGAATAAAATAACTTCTCAGCGAAATGACATTGACGGCAGGAGCAAATTTTGAATTTCAACACAGAAATTAAATCCTTATTTATATTGACTCACTGTGGACGGCCCTAGTGCCTACTTTGAGGTCCATGCTAATATGGGGAATTACTTTAACTAGCAAATAAAATAAAAACTAAATAAGCTAATAAAGTTTATCTATGGCAGGTGTTGATAATAATCATGTGTCATTAAAATTGTAACAAAATAAATATTCATAAAACAGATACTACATCACAAAATAGGGTTCGAAACTCATACATTTGTATGGAAAGTATAAAATAATAAGTTGTGAAAACGATTCATGTGTAATAGACATTAAAATTAACAAACACTTACATAAAGTTCTTGCTTAAGATGAAACAGACAGAGATAAAACTGAACATTTAGCACTCAAGGACGTCGCTAAATTAGACGAAGTTAGTTTGTCTGGCTGAAATGGAACAGTTCTTGAACAACTTGGACCGGTTATATTACAAAGTAGTATAACATTACATGATTACTGAGCATGGTTATAACTCTAGAATAAGATTTGTAAATTGAACTCAATACCCATCGGAATAAGTGCTGATTCGGTATATGAAGGGTTTAATATAAGGTAAGTAATTTGAAACAAATTATAAAAAGGGGGACGAATTCAATTTGACTCTTCTAGATATGTTTTTTCCTATTTGTTGTTAAATATAGCCAGCATTGGTCTTCTATTTAGACACTTATATTGTCACTTGATACAGACTTTATACGAATTGGGCCTATTTTAAAGTACAAGTTTTTTGAAACAATAAATGGAGTTGAAATAGAGTGTCTAAAGACAAACCAGCAAATACATTATTTGCTTTTGTAAGCTTTTCAGTGCAGTTTTTTAGTGCGGTTTTTTAAACTGTGTCAGTGTCAGTAGTCTTCGTAGCGTACGTCTCTGTATTTTACGACCTCACTGGACTATTAACGTACACACCACAAATCTAATCTTCTATTTGTTCATCAGATTTATATTCAATTCTCCTGTCATCATCAATTTCGTTTGCACCAACAAAACTCAGCTTCGAATGTACAAACAAACTGTGCCGAATGGTTTTATGGGAAGTTATCAAACTGCCACAAATAGACGGCTGACGTGCGTGCATTGATGATTTTTAAATTACTGAACAAAGGTCACTGACTTGGTGGTTTTTTTTTTTTTCACTTTTTATTTGCTATTCCGTGTTTACTTTGCTTTTTACAGCGGCTTCTATCTGTGAAATGGATGATTAATACATAATAAAATGTTGCTAAAATTACAGTTTAGAATGTTATGATAGTTTATAGTGGAATTATAGGTAAAAGCAAGGCAAAGATGGTGTACGATTTGGCAACTTTTGCAGATAAAACATGGCAATAGCAAGTCCATGGCAGGGAGGCCTTAGGGCTTACTAAATGCATTAGGGCATTCATAAGGTTATTAAACAAATGTCATTTTTTGTAGGTGTGTTGTAAAAGGCTTGAAAGTACTCAAAATTTGGGGGGGTTAGTAAACATGTATAGAAATCTAAACCGATCTACAAACTGTTTACAAAGACATTGAAATAAAACTATTTTACGGATTCTATCGCGTTTATTTACTTTTTTATTTTCCTGACGTTTCGGCTGCTAACGTGATAGAATCCGTAAAATATTTTTATTTCAATGTATAGTATTCGCGTAAATATAAGAAAACAATATACAAAGACATTTAGATATTTCGTAGACACATGTCTTTTTTCTATGAGCATTTTTTAAATCTAATTGTGTAGGTAATATATTTATTTATACACAAATATTTACAATTTATTAATTTCTGAGAGTTAATATAGATCGTTTTAATATTTGCAAAAAAATTACCGGCTCGCATCTCAACCCGTCTTTTTGTTGGAATCTACACGAAGATAAATGAGGGGAATAGTCTTTCGAGATAGAAACTATATTTGCATTGCAAAGGACACATTCCAATAACAATGGTTGCATCGAAGTTCATTTATAACAACTTGGACCATTTGAGGATGCTCGTTCGTGCGTCAGAGCGCGCATGAATGGGTTTTAGGGTTCCGTACCCAAAGGGTAAAACGGGAACCCTATTACTGAGACTTCGCTGTCCGTCCGTCCATCCGTTCGTCCGTCCGTCCGTTTGTCCGTCCATCTGTCACCAGGCTGTATCTCACGAACCGTGATAGTTAGAGTTGAAATTTTCACAGATGATGTATTTCTGCTGCCGCTTTAACAACAAATACTAAAAAACGGAATAAAATAAATATTTAAGGGGCTCCCATACAACAAACGTGTTTTTTTGCCGTTTTTATAAATGGTACGGAACTCTTTGTGCGCGAGTCCGACTCGCGCTTGGCCGGTTTTACAGATAATGGTACGGAACCCTAAGTACGCGAGTCCGACTCGCACTTGGTCGGTTTTTATACGGATTCAGTGGAACTGGAAGTTCGGACTGCAATAAGTATACATTACGATAGCATACCTACAGTCGGGATGTCTACTGTTTTTGTTCACATTAAAGTCATTTTACGCGAAACTCGTTTCATTTGTTCACCTTTGCATTGCGCATAAAGTCAAATTTATAGTTATGTAGGTATACGCTTAGGTTACGCGAAAATAGTATTTAAAAAAATACAATTCAGTTACTATTATGTGCTATTTACGAACCTAAGTAATTTAGAATTATCAGTGAATTTAATTTTAATTCAAAACATCACATATCGTGATCGAAAAATCGAATCGAAAAAAAAATATCTGCATAAAAATATAGGTACAAGTATTTGAAAAATCATACAGCTTTTCAAAGTAACTAGTTTCTTTTTCCTTCTCTACATCACTCTCAATTTGGCTGGTAGAAAATTTCTGAGGAATTACGCTTACCTTTGTACACTTTACCGATGTGTAATTGAACAAATAAATAAATAATTAACTGGTCAAACGCAACGCTAACCTTATGCATTCCGTTCAAATTAACTTGAGTATCAGCATTCAGAAGTACTGTTATAAACCATATTTGCATATTAATAAGAATTTTAGTTCGATATGTTTCCAATGTAATTGAAATAAATTATACTGACATCATAATTTATTATTATAAATAAGCTCCAACAAAGCAATGAGTAATATCGTAAATGATAAATCATACAGGCATATCGTACACAATAATATTGTTTACCATAAAAATAACTGATATGCTGCTTAACCTTTGTGGTTTTATTCGGAAACTTCCGCATTCAGCTGTTCGGCTTCGGGATGCGTACTTCTTATCCTTGGGATATAGTCATTCGTGTCACGTATCCGACAAATCGCTTGAAGTCCTGCACTCACAGGCGCGACAATACAATAACTAACTGTATCAATTCATAGAAAAAGTACATTTTTCAACGAAGTGTCTTGTTCTTCTTTTTTACGCAGTGATTAAAATTAAATGATTTTATGGAAAAAGATGGGAAATGGCTGCACCTGTAATTAGCGCTATTTATGCCAATGTCGAGTAATTTATATCAAGAACAAATTCAATTCAACATTATAAATAACAAGTGCGAGTCGGACCCGCACACGAAGGGTTCCGTACCATTATCTATAAAAACGGCAAAAAAATCACGTTTATTGTATGGGAGCCCCCTTAAATATTTATTTTATTCTGTTTTTTAGTATTTCTTATTATAGCGGCAACAGAAATACATCATCTGTGAAAATTTCAAGTCTCTAGCTATCACGGTTCATGAAATACAGCCTGGTGACAGACTGACGGACGGACGGACGGACGGACGGACAGCGAAGTCTTAGTAATAGGGTTCCCGTTTTACCCTTTGGGTACGGAACCCTAAAAATGGATAATGAAGGGGATGAAGATGGTGGATGAATTCCATATTTTAGTTAATACAAAAACTAACTGTATTGTCACAGAGGAAAAGCCCATTTTACAACGGCAAGGTTGATGACCGGAGTAAATTTTGACGTATGGTTACGTGTCTTTTACCACTGAAGTTCAATCTCTATGTATATTGACACAGAGTAGATTTTCAAAGAGTGAAGTCAATTCGCTCGTCCCAGAAGGCGCAGGGAGTGACTCGTCTGGGGAGCTGACGCCGGGTAAATTTGAATTCTTCGGACGACATTCTCTGAAGAATGAAGTAGTTACGCACGGTTGGGATAAAACTGTTTCGATTATATTTAAATAACCCCCGAATTTATAAAAAAATAGGATCCATTTATTATGCATTGTAGAGCAACTTATTACTGGAGGTATGCATCTAAATTATAGTGCCAGTACGTATCATGGACAGTAATAATAATATTATAAAAACATATCCAAAGAATATACCGTAAAAATTGGTAGCAAAATACGTACCAACATGAAAACTCTAACAATCCGCTGGTACTATCGAGAGTGCCCAGTACGCTGAAAGTTAAAAAAAAAAATAGTTGAATTTATAAAGCTTTAAGTACAGAATCTTTAATTAAGAATCTGTAAGATTTATCATAGTAATAATAAAATAATACTGCCATAAGTGTTGCTGGTACCGCTCAACTTATATATTAAAAAAAAATATGAAAATGTACCTACTATGAACATGTTAACATTTACAAAAACACATATTATAACGTGAAAGTATTTTATTGAAATAACTTAACAAATATAGATTGTCTTATTTTGACATCGTGATAAAATTTGTCACGGCCCGTAAACGTAGTCCCATCATTATTCGGCTTGCGTTTACCCAATCACGTCTTAATAAAATTGGATAACACGATTTCGAAGCGTATAACTGTAAAGCGACGGCACATGCCTTCTTCTATGGTAATTTATAGTTTGAACATGTTGTCGATAATGTTTTATTCGACCTTTTTAACTAAATAACTATATTTTTATGCCTTTGCTTGCATTGTTGTCGATCATTGACATAATACCACAAAGACACCAATGTCTCTCTCAATGGGCGCATGCCCAAATCCCGGGACTTCCCTCTGGTATTTTCATGAGCGAATGTCATTTTCAATAATGATTATCCTATGCTGAACAATGAAGACAAACATCATGAGGTATCGTGTAAACCTCCACGTTTTTTTTTTGGGACTAGGCCCGCCACACATTCCTACCACTGTTATTCCTGTAAGCCAGTATCGACAGCGAAGTCCATTGAAGACACCGAGGATTGACCCTCGGCGAGCCCCAGGGAAAAGCTAAATCGTCTTGGAATCCACACGAATTTAATCGAAAAAGGGTGTTGGAGGTGTTGGAAGACAAAATGTATCCACTTACCTCCATTACGAAGCGGGAGACAAAAATAACTGTATCGGCAGAATTGTCACAGAGATAAAGCCTCCACCACCACGTCTATAGAAAGGCGTATGAATTTCACCAATCAGCACTTGGCCAGTATGGTGGAGCCCAAACCTCCCTCGTATTGAGGAGGAATGTGTCCCGTATAATGGCAATTGGCTCTTATTGCGACCAAAATGCATCGACTAAGTATTGTTGCACTGCTGTGTACCTCAGCCTCCCTTTTGGGGAGTACCGGTGTCACCATGTATATGTGACGATTTTAATTATGTGCAAAAGCAACCACGCAATCCCTCCCAAACCAGAGTTGGCACGATGAGCTGGACTTGCAATTACCGGAATGGCCCCGGTTTGCTATTGACCGGAGCGAGTGGAAAAAGGGAGGGGAGAAATTATAGCCCTGAAGGTAAGACAGTCAAGGCTAGAAATGAAATTAAAATTTTAATCATATCTTTATTAATGAAAGATAAATAACTCTTTATTGATCAAACAAGCATTTATTAAAGCAACGCAAACTATACGTATATATTATAAATTTAAAGTGCTACAATGGGCGGCCTTATCACTAAAAGTGATCTCTACCTACCTTTGGATGGAGAAGAATTAAAGTACTAGATTATGTTCATACTAAGCACACAATGAAATATTTCTCCAGTTTAACATATCACTATTCATTTCCACACACGTATTCCCGTTGTTTTAACACGTGCACGTGTCTCATATTGTGTGGGCACGTCATTAGCGACGCTTTTATAGGAATCGCGCGTGCGCATAGAAAACCCGTTAAATTTCAAAAACGTAGCAAATGGTAACATAAACATTGCGTTAGATTGTTTTTGAGTATTGTTGTCATTTTTAGGGTTCCGTACCCAAAGGGTAAAACGGGAACCCTATTACAGAGACTTCGCTGTCCGTCCGTTCGTCTTTCCGTCCGTCCGTCTGTCACCAGGCTATATCTCATGAACCATGATAGTTAGACATTTGAAATTGTCACAGATTATTTATTTTGGTTGCCGCTTTAACAACAAATACTAACAAACAGAATAAAATAAATATTTACGGGGGCTCCCATACAACAAACGTGATTTTTTTGCTCGTTTTATAGATAATGGTACGGAACCCTTCGTGAGCGAGTCCGACTCGCACTTGGCCGGTTTTTCTTTACAGTATTATACCGACGCTTGAAAGGCGATTCTTACGAAGCGACCAAAATTTCGTAAACTGAGTTATGTATACCATTGAAACGGTCATAATTTTCTGAGTCGTTGGTATATATATATGTATAATTAATTATACGATTTTTTGGTCGCTTAGAAACGTTTGCCTTTCAAGCGCCGATAGGCAGTCGGTTTTTTGCATAAAATCTACTAAAATACAATCGTGCAATACTTAAAATACCAGAAAAAAGCCGATGTTCTATCTACCTCCCATATTCTATTCTACACGGCAATATGGTGCTAATACGAAAAGAACTGTATTGACTCAAAGACAAAGCTCATTCTTGATAAAAAGGGAATTGACGAGCGATATTAGACGCGTTGTCGCGTGGCCTTGACCATTAAAATTCAATCTTTATATTTATTAATATTAAGTTCCTTTTGGTATTAGCAAAAATATTGACGCACTTAAATCACTGACAACTCTCACGTTTTGTAGTTTATTCTTATAACATTGTCGCCAAATCTATTGTTACTATATTTTTTTTATAAATCAGAATTAACTCTCTAAAAGGTCTCAGTGCGCTCTATTTAAAGGTGAGGTACATTTTCTATGGAAATTGCAAACCGCAGCGAAGACTGTTGTATTCATGCATCGTAATGTCACTGTCTGGCTATGCAGTGTTATTATGCGTAAGTATGCTTTCAAGTTCTAGAATGCGTCACAAACACTGGTTTGTATGGAAAGTATACACTAAGACACTTGTTGAACATTAATGACTCATACGAAGTTGTTAGTTACTAGATTTTAGTTATTACCAGCAGAGTCCGCGACTTCGCACGCGCAGAATTTAGGAACTCTAATAACATCACATCTCGGTGAAAAATGTACTTCTTCAATGTGTTAATACGGTCCATTTTGGTATTGGTGAAAATGCGCGTGCGTTTTATATGCCTTTAAACTATTGTTTTAAACCCATTTCCTACTTATTAGGAGAAGTCAACAAGACTACTAGTAAATAGTTATAAATTTAAAAAAGTTACTACCCATTTTTATTTGCCTGAAGTTAAATTAGGCCATGTTATACAATTTGGTTTACAGATAAAGAAATATGAAACGCAGCTGTTTTCCTCGTGCACCAGTTTAAAAGCAACCGAAACAAAGGATTAGTAAGATGCTGCAACTTACAGAATAGCATTCATTACTATTTTAAGATCGCATTCTTAAAAATTCGAAGGATGTTTCAAAGTTAAGTTAATCTCTACATAAAAATCTTATTTAAGCTCTCAAGTAGAAATTATCGGATCACAAAAACTTTAAGCTATCAATTAACAATGTACTTATCATAAATTATCAACTTCGATGACATTCCGGAGTTTAAACCGATTGTAAATTTGTAATGGTCCGTTTATTTTAATATTAATATACCAATCTAACACTTAACGCCGACGAAGATAAAGTATGGAGACAACGGGGACATATAAAACATTGATGATTTCTCTAGGAAGCGAAACTCGTATATCACGGGCCAATTAGACATAGCAATAAATTTAATATCCCAATATATTAAAGCACACGAAAATAAGCTCTATTGTCTCATACAAAAAGTTCATACTTCAACTAAATGCCACTGACAGCGCGAGCGAATTTTGGCGCGAGGGCACGTGGCTTTCACCACAGAAATTCAAGCCCTATGCATATTGACACAGAGTTCAGTTGGCGTTGGCAAAAGAATTTACCCGCGAGGGTTGACGCCCCAATGTGCTGCCTTTCTTACGCAGTCAACTAATTTAAACCTCCCTAAATTAGTTGACTTCGTAAGAAATGCAGTAATAACGTTTGCGCAATTCAAGTCATGACTAAATGTCAGAGAGATACTCCGATATCTCTATGTCGTTAATTAGGTCACTATTCAATTTGTTCTATGTAATATTAGAAGTAGAGATGATTGTTATTGTGATTGTGATTCAAAGATGAATAACATCATAACACTTCATGCCCTAAATGACGAAGATAATATATTTAAAATGGATTCAGTTTGTTTAATATAATATTTTAGATAAATACCCTACTCCACTGCACATAAAGTTATATTAAGAAAACAATAGAGGTCTGTGACACTTGACAAATACTTACATAAAATATTGAACTCAAATTTCAACGATTCAAAGGTTGTTTTTTGAGTAAAAGAGGTTTCTAATACGCAACCAACGGCTTCCAACTTCCAATAAATATAAGGGTTACGATTCTACAAAATATTTTTACAAGAAAATATATCAAAGTGACATTGAAGATTTTTTTAAATGCCTTTGTCAGGGTTTGTACATAAACGGAAATCAAAATAAAAAGAGTTTTTTTTTTATTGAACCCTTTCAATAGTATAGAGAAAATAAAAATTCATTGTTGCCTACGATGGATTACCTAATATTATTCCCCATGCAAAATGCCATACGTTAGGATATACTAAGCATTAAATTTAAGTACCGTCGTTGCGTATTATAATGTAAATGCTTATGTAAGGCGGAGAATGTCGTAACGACTCTACTGCCAACAGATTTGTGTGCTCAAAGTGTTAAAAATGACAAAATATGACCCTTGGGCCCTCTTCAATTATGATGATGAGGTTTTATACGACACAATAATCGTGATGACATATGTTGAAGGAAATTGAACCAGTTTTCAAATAACGCTAATATCACAATACCATAAATGTAAAAAAATCCTTAATGCTTTCAGGAAAAGATCCATTTTTAACCGACTTCAAAAATAATCTCATAATTTATTACCATTTGGAGTCAGTGCCAATTCTAATGTGCATCTTCCTAGTCCTAACGTTGTGTCGCGTCAAAGATATAAGATTGGCACCTACTCCAATTATTATTAATTATCTAATCTTTTTAGTACACCTGGGTTTTTGAAGTAGGTTTTTTTTTTAAATAAAAATACCATAAAAAATATTCCCATGGCATTTCAACTCTACGCTAGAAAATGAAAATAACCAAAGAATTTTAATATTATCTGGTCTCTAGAATTCACATTTAGGGCCAATTAAAATTAGTGTTTAAGTCATGGAACAATCATTTCTCGACATAAATACCTCAGCCAATTCCTTGACACTTAATTTCCCATTTAGACTGTTAGCTGCACTTGACAGTTTGTCGCAATGGAAGAAATATCATTGAATTTCTGGTTCAATTAAAGGAACAAATTTTATTATTTCTTCGTATTAGCGCTATGGAAACCTTGTAAAGAAACTATGGAGATAGACAGCAGTTAAATTGTCATTACACATATTGGTAATTAGTCCAACAATGCAAGGTGGAAGCCGACTCCATGTACACCTGTTATATTACTCTTCCGTGTGTATAAACTTGGTGCCTCGCAACCAATTTTTTGCCACTACCAAAACTAACCGTATTAACTGATAACAAAAGCTATTTTTCAACGAATTGTCATCGATGATACAAGCAAATCAACATGTAGTCGCGTGGCTTTTACCACACAAATTCAATCTTTATTTATACTCACACAGAGTAGATTTTCAAAAAAAGTCAACTCAATTCCTTTGCCTCAGTAGGTGCAGATTATCCAAGTATTCTTCCGCATATCACATTCCAAAGCGATATTTCTTTGAAAGCCAACGAACGACACACCGTCGCCTCTAACAAAAGGGAACAAAGCGGCCCATTATTTTTGTACTACCCTCAGTAATGATACGCGGATAAATTGCCGGCGTGGGAATAATAACAGGTGAAAATGATAGCTACTAATGTCCACTATCTCATTTCGCACTCGTTCCTTTTCTTTGGCGTTAGCGACCAGAGAAGATTGACAACAGTTTAGTCGGGAAAAATGATAATGCTTACAGCTTGATATAGGTACTTACTTATTGTTGCCTCTTGTTAATCTCAAATACGCGATCATGAGTTGTATCACTAGTCACATTATCTCTTCATCTCCCCCAAGATGAAGGGGTGTCCATAAAGTATTGCCCATGTAAAAAAAAAAGTTGTATCGCAAGTGGTATTTTTTTTTTACATGTTCTATGATAATTTTTGAAAAATACTTGTTCTAAAAGTTGTTAAATAACTAAGTAAAAAAAAGGTAATTGATAATGGTATTGGTTACAAAATATAGCCTGGGGTCTGAGAGAGTCACTTCTAGAAGAATTAATATCCAGAATTTAAAAATATATTGCAAATATTTAGCGATTTCGTTAACTTTCTCGAAATTGTGCTATTCGCGCACAGATTCATATTACTTAAATTATATTCTGGATCTGCTGAAAAATTATAATAATAATACATCATCACGCCTGTATTCCCCGAAGGGGTAGGCAGAGGTGCACTGCAGTGCGCCCACACTTCGCCGATGTATTTTGGTCCCAATGTAATAGGGGGCGAGCCTATTGCCATTATACCGGGCACACAGGTTTCCTCACGATGTTTTCCGTCACCGTTTCTTAGCAAGTGATAATCTCAGATGAAAATGAGATTCGCACATGGAACCCAGAGGTGCGAGCCGGGGATAGAACCTGCGCACTTTGATTGCAAAGCGTGCGTTCGACCACTCGGCTACCACTGCTGAAAAATTAATTCACGTGTATTATGAGTCCAACTCAATTTAATTCGGTTTCACCATTTAAAACAATTCAAGCATCGAATTTGGCTCCTCGGTCACTAAGTAGCCAAAGGCGGAACCAGAAGCATACTCATTTATTCTCAGACAAGGCTTGCATACATAGATCTTTATCGATACAAATTCAATTACGAGTGATTTCGATCTTAGATAGATCCAAAAAATATGAGTTTGATGTGACCAATAGTAGCCCAACAAATAAATTAAAATAATTAACGCAGAAAAAGGCATTCATCTTCTCCAGCGCGTTAATAAGTTAAGTTCTTTTTAATTTCTTTCTTCGTTAATTTCTTTACGTCGAAAAACTTAAATTAATCATTCAAATGGGCATATAAGACGACTCGCTACACGTATTGATACTTCCACAAAGGCAATTAACTATTATTAAAATGCAATTAACGCAAGGCACCGCTTGATAAATGCATTCAAATATCTTAAAATATGCGTGATTGTTTTTTTTTTAAATTCGAACCATAAATATTTTATTTTTATTTATAAATGTAGAAGAGTGTGATTGATTCACCATCTTTATCACCTTTATCACCCACTTTTATTTATTTATTGAAATCGTTATCGCCATTAATTACTTGAGACTGTCAGAATACCAGAAAATCACGGGTGCAGCCATACCCCATCTTATTCCATTATATTGCATACATCATCATCATCATCACGCCTGTATTCCCCAAAGGGGTAGGTAGAGGTGCAATACAGTGCGCTCATACTTCGCCGATGTATTTTGGTCGAGATTTGGGCCGTAGTCCACCAAGCTGGCCCTGTGCGGGTTAGTGAACTGCACACGGCTTTCTATACACGTGCAGGTTTCCTCACGATGTTTTCCTTTACCGTTTCATATGAAGTGGTAATCTCAGATGAAAATGAGATTCGCACATGCAACACAGAGGTGCAAGCCGGAGTTTGAACCTACACACTTTGATTGCAAGGCGTGTGTTCGACCACTCGGCTACCACTGCTCATAACTTAATTTTATTTTGTAAAGCAAAAAGAATAAAAAAATAAAGTGCCATGGACATCTGTCATTGATCCAATAGTAATGTAAAAATAATATACCTATCATATAAATTATGCTAACAAATCCAAAACCTAATTTGGTTCATCCTGTATTCCATATTTGATTCAAAATCTAATCGCGTCAATCCATCCATACTAAACACTTGCCGTATACAAGTTCAAAGGACTCCATGATCTTATATACAACCTGTTTATTATTTACATAAAGGATGATCTCACAAACTATTTGTAGATCCCTGCTAAAACTGACACATGCATTTTAAAATAGGCGCCTACCTTATAAACAAGATAGTAAAAATCTTTGTTATAGCTTTTCTAGACTCAGCGTCCATTAATATTCATGTATCACCACCTGTATCTATGTACACTTATATATAGATTGTTGACATAGTAACGAGCATGCGCAGAAGCGACGTTATACATAAACAATGAATTTAATTTGTCGCAGGACGAACCGTATGCACAGCCTTTAAACGCGAAAGACATGACAGGATAATTAATCTGGATTAACAAATTTCTCAAATCCCATACTATAATTGAAGTTGTAATTAATCCACGAGGCAGACGATTAATTTTGGAGTTACGACGTTATAGTTTCAGATTTCCTTGCAAGGGATGTATTTGATACCTTTGTATTAGACGGGTGAAGGGTGACACAGACCCTTAGCTAATCAAATGAGGGCATCATTACCCCAGTCGTCAAACATCTCTTTTGACTCTACTTAGCTATAATAAACTTCAAACACAAAACATGAAATATGTACCCGCAAACTTCGAAATTAAATTAATTTAAGATACGGATCCTCAATCAAAAATCTCATTAGTGACTTACCGAAAGCGCTCCATCGCCGCCGGAAATTGGGGCAAGCAATATTTTACAATCATCCTTGTGGCCCCGTTTGATCTTACAACATATCTTTCAGTTCATTCACGGTGGCTGTTATCATAGAACACTTTCTCTGTCGCGTCAGTCCGCGCACATCGCACTGTAGATTAAAAAAAAAACAAATAGAGCCGGCTTTCGTGACGATTCGACTGTCAAAATCACGTGGAGAGTGAACACTTCACGCGCATCACTACTGGGCGCGAGGGAAACACGCTATATCGCGGCGCACGCTTAGCGCATGACGTTCATGGAACATTATATTCATGTAGCGGACTAACCTCCCACACAGTTCGTGAAGAACTAAGCGCAAGTAGTCGAGTAGCACGTGGCCTGTAGCTTACGCGACGGCCGCCCTTCCAAAGCGGCGTCCACACACTACGAAAATCGACTTTCGCTCGAACGGCGACGACACCATTTCGCCCAAAAACGGCACGAGTCGGCGAGATGAGCCGGAATATGGGACGTTACACACAGAGTATTTCCGTACTATCGCTAACAGTGTGCGTACGATGCGTATGTGTACAGTATTAGAGAAAAGTGCATTGTGTGTTTTTATCCGCGGCAGACTTTTTTTAGTTTCAATTCGTGGTTATTCGTTTGAGAATAATTCGATTGGGCAAGCCGGGGGTATAAATCGTTACGGTTATCCGGGGAGAAATTTGATACGGAATTTATTCCCTTAGTCGCGGGGGAAAAAAGCTCCGGCCATTGTTGTCGGCGAAGATATTGAAAAAGTTTCGAAACGGTGTAACGACGGCTTCCTTTTGTCTTGTTTTTAGAGGATTATTCAAAACTTAGTGGGCAGTCCGTTTAATCCTATCCCTTTGTTGAGACATGACTCGATCTTTTTTAAATGATACCGCGTTTTGTTGGTCGGATTTCTTTTCGCTTTCGTTCTTTTATGATATACTAATGTGGTATTGAAAAGTTTTTCGGTAAATATTGATGTTGCGTGTCAGCGTGTGAATTGAATGGAAAACATACGCATAACATTAGCTATGAGAGCGACCTGTGGGTTAACTGTCAAAACGGGTCAATGTAAAGTCCCCGGCATAGTGGGGCGTCAATAACCGCGCGTCAATTGTTTTGCCAATTCAAAAAGGAACTGTATCGACTCATAGAAAAAGTCCGTATCTCATCGAAATTATATTAAATGCGCGAGCGAATTTTGACGCGTTTGGCGTGGCTTTTGCCACAAAAATTCAATCTTTATTTATATTGACACAGAGTTCGTTTTGGTATTGGTAAAAGTTTTGAAACGCTGCTTTTAACGCCTCAGCATGCGGAGAAGCTTGATACGATGATGATATTATTTGATTACATTCAAACAAAATTCATTCATTTTCATCATTCATTCAATTCATTTTCAACCCAGATTATCACTAGCTAAAAAACGGCTAAGAAAAACATCGTGAGGAAAGCTGCACGTCTATAGAAAGGCGTGTGAAGTTCACCAACCAGCACTGGGCCAGCGTGTTATGGCCCAAAAATCCCCCTCGTATTGAGGGAGAATTTTCCCGATGTACTGGCAATAGGCTCGCCCCTTATTACATTGGGACCAAAATACATCGGCGAAGTGTGGGCGCACTGCAGTTTACCTCTGCCTATCCCTTCGGGGAATACAGGCGTGATGATGATATATACCCAACAAAATTCAAATTAAAATATATTTTTATTAATATCTACCTACTGAGATAATAATACAAAAATATTTTTATTGAGAAGTTTCATAATTAACTCTTTGATATTTCCGTCTCAATGCTTATTAAATTTAGTTGGAAGCGTATTTTGGAAATGTCTTGCTATCGCTACATAATTAGGTTAATTGGTACAGCTGCGGCTCAAGGTCCTATGATTACAATATAGGTAATCTAAATACGAGGAAAAAGTTTTCAAATATATTTGTTTAGATTATGCCGTTTCGCGATCCTCACAGTGCACTCAAGCATGATTTATAATTAATAATTGTTCGTATAAATCGCACATAAGTAGCAGTGGTAGCCGATTGGTCGAACGCATGCCTTGCAATCAAAGTGTGCAGGTTCAAACCCCGGCTTGCACTTCTGGGATTTATGTGCGAATCTCATTTTCATCCGAGACAATCATTTGCTAAGAAACGGTGAAGGAAAAACATCGTGAGGAAACCTGCACGTCTGAGGGAACTTGACTAGTTCTCGATAGATGTGTGAAGATTGCCAACCCAGTAGGCCAGCGTGGTGGACTATGGCCTGAACCCCCTCGCATTGAGTGGAGGCCCGTGCCCAGCAGTGGGACGTTAAAAGGGCTGTACTAGTAGTATAAGTTTGTGAGTAATAAACATTCTCAGGAGCAACACCATGTGAGCAGGCAGCATCTTTGCCGTAATACTAGAAAATAATTATACCCGAGCAGTCTATAGTTATACATTTTGGCATTATGATTAGGAAGCTAGTAACCTTAGGTGTGTCTGCTCTCATATGCAGTATAAGGATAATTCTTAAACACACGTGGCTATAGAAATAAATGCTTTGGTGTGATGCCCTCTCTACATTTTCTGTCACTAAATTAGTGACCACCATAATGCTATGTTTACTTAGAAAATTACTGTCTATAATTCGAGTTCGAGCGAGACTTCCATGTCATTTTCACGTTCAGTTCCTGCGTTTATCGCATCGAGATTTTCTTATTCCGTAATTAAACTCCAAGCATACTGGGACGTCCAAACGTGAGCGTAAAAACATAATATGTACCAAAATGAGCAGGGGCTTCACCACCACTTCTTAAAGTATTTGTTTCAATCAGGGTTGTTGCGGATGCAAAAAATTAGACATCCGCGGATGCAGATGCGGATGCGGATTATTAGAAGTTCACATCCGCGGATGCGGATTCGATGCAGATACGGATGCGATGCGGATGCGGATGCGGATTTTGGGATTTTAAAAAGATATTTAAATTTTGAGTGCATCAATAACTGAAAATCAATTTAATTTTAACTTTTTATTTATTGAATCATATTTTTAGAACAAAATTACACAAGTTTTTAGTTATACTTATGACACAACAGAATTTTAAGCTTCGAGTTTCATTATAAAAAATCTTTGTTTAATAATTAAATTTAAAAATTATTGAATTATATTTAATAAATAGCAATATTGCAGCCTTCTCAGCTTCCAACAAAACCTGTAGGATCTTGTTACCAATGTGCGCCTTCCTATCCGTCAGTTACCGAATGAAGTTATCAATTACCAAAACAAACGCGAAGCACGTGCCACTCTGGCTCTGCCCACTTATTTACATGTAGTTACTTGTTGATGTGAATCTGCAGCCGTAAAAACTCCGCATTGATTGATGCGGATGTAAATTCGGATGCAGATGTCTGAATTAATGCGAATATTCCTCATTTGCGGATGCGGATGCGAATATTCGTAACACCCCTGGTTTCAATAGTAACTGTCCATTTTTGAGAGGTTATTGTACTGAGTTAACTGTCAAAATCTGAAAGAAATATTAAAAAAAAATTTGCAAGACAGGGGGCTATAATGACTCATAGATAGCGCAAGCGAATTCGGACGCGTGGTCCCACAGAAATTCAGTCTTTATGTATATTGAAACAGAGTTCGTTTTGGTGTCATTTCTGCCAGAAATTTAGTCGCGCGACTTTTGACGCTCCAGTGTGCCTCCAGTGGCTTTAATAGTACACGTAAAGAGCTAGTTTATGGTAGCAATCATAACTGGAAAAGCGGTTTGTATAAATTTGTAAATTTACAAGTTCTCGTGTCGGTACAACTCGATTTATAACAACCAATGTTTTTTTCGTTGCCTTTATTAGAAAGTGTACACAGCACGTACACAGCAAGTGTACACACAGAAAGTGTACAGCACGCTGAACCAACGTATCCATTCTTAAGGAACTCGGTATAACCACAAGGCTGTCCGCTATCTGCTCCCAACGAATACTCAAATATTTTGGACATGTCGCTCGTACAAACCCTGACAGCCTAGAGAAGCTAATGTTAGTTGGCCAGGTCGACGGGAAAAGAGCACGGGGTCGCTCACCTACACGATGGTCAGACCTAGTAAAGACGCTCACTGGCCTACCAATAACCCAAGCCATTAAAACCACCAAGGACAGGAACACGTGGAAGACCATAGTACATAAAGGGATCAATACATCAGACTAGACACGACCTTCAGTAATGAAGATGCCGACTAAGAAGAAGAGATTAGAAAGTGTAGGTATGACTGACTGATATATACTTTCGGAATTAACTATAATCTTCAAATTAAAAACTGAGCCGTCGCGGGACGCCTGGCAGATGTGAAACATAAAACATAAACGTCGTAGCGGCGAGTGAGCGAGTGAGCGGAGTCAGCCGGTGGGCGGAGTCTAAGCGGCGGACGAAGCGTGGCCGCATTTAAAACAATACTATGATCAATAAGTAATAAGGTTGATTTCATTTTGTTGTGGCGAAGCGTCGGCAAATCAAAATATATCGAGGCTATTTGACTTAAGCGACATTTTTGGGCGTACTTATATACAAATTTGGAATCAGCATTTTTTTCTGCGTCGAATGAGTATGCTCTCCTGTAAAGTAAAAAAAAAAGTCTCTGAAGTCAAATAGTCTTTCACCTCTCGATATACAAATAGGAACATTTTAAATAATAACCACCTACCTACAACGGCATTTTAAAGTATACAAGTATTCTACAAACCCGCTGTAAACTGGTCATCAACTCCAATGAATTTGGGACTGAGTATTTATATATTGTATTTGAAATAAGTATTGGCGTTTAAAAAAAAATTATCAGCCCACTGAGTTTCTTGCCGGATCTTCTCAGTTGAGGTCGCGTTTCGATCTGGTAGTAGTATAAAAGAAAAAAATGTAAACTTGACAATTTGTAAGTGCCCCCATAGGCCTATACAGAATAAATGATTTGACTTTGACTATAATACTAGTTTCTTCACGCGACTTCGTCCGCACAGACTTCGAAATATCGTTATAAATTAAAACCTATGTGTTACTCTGATGCATAAACAATAATACTGTCAAGTTTCATCAATATCCGTTTAGTAGTTATTGCATAAAAGAGTAACAAACATCCATCCATCCATACTCACAAACTTACACATTTATAATATTAGAAGGATGGTTTGGGTGTAACTGGGATGGCCCTCAGTTCATAATACGGCACATGTTAGTTTCAGTCCCGGTTTCTCCGTAGGGCCATAGGTGCCCCGTGGTACATACGGAACGTAGATCTTCATTCCGACCTTGGCCTCTTCTCAATTCGAAAACACTTAAAAATAGCATCCGAACGCTATTTTAAAAAAGCCGCGTCGCATTTAAATCCTCTAATTGTCACCGCCGGCAAATACGAGCCAGACCCCGCGCACACATCATCAACTCGTCGCCGCCATCCGCGGCACGTGTTGATTGATCCTCCCGACACGATCACCGCCCTCCTCGACCCGGGCGTTGAGAGGGCCACCAACACACCTACACCAGCCTCAAACAGACAGCGATCTCGCCGGCGAGGTCGAGGAACCCCCTCTTCAGCTCGTAGGTGCATCTTTGCACCTAGGAGCGCAGTCACTACCTCTCCCCTGACGGTAACTGCCCAAGCCGAGGTCGTGCCCTCTGTGGCGCCCTTGAGCTAGTTGCCACCCCTTTCCGCCCTTAAGGCCTTGGTTGGAGTGCACTCTGCGCTCGCTACTCCTCCGGTAAAGCTGTAAAGGCCACCTCACGGCCAACAGTGTAAGTCCTTCAAAAAAAAAAAAAACATGTTAGTTTGACAAAAAAAAGTTTTTCTTTTCAGAATTTGAACACCTTATTCCAGTATCGTACTCGCATATTGTAACAAATTTGGCTTTTCAACATCTAACCAATCGAAATCTGTAAAGTTCAATACATTAATGTGTGATTCCACTAATACGTATATAATTACTTCAACCAATTAATGTTCTGTCCAACCAATTAAGCGTTAAATTGCACGCCACTGTACAAAACTCAAAACCGATACCACGACACCGAAACAAATAGGATGGTCATCTAATTTGCTACTGCTATTCTAAACTAATTTAATCAGACTAATGGCTGTAAAATGATTATAAACTCTAATCCAACTAGATAATGTTGAAATTTGTATGAACATGTTATGCTAGTTAATTGGTTATTGCACAGCCTGCCGTTTAAGGCATCAAATTACCATTTGACCGCACCCACTGAATATCGACTGATGGTTTACTGAAATACACGAATTATGAACAACGAATAAGCTAATACCTACGAAAATTAATAAAAGCTGTAATACATAAGTAAAACATATTTACATTCTCTTTGATATCAATAATATGAACGCATAATGTATGAAAGTTTACGAATATAATTTGGAATTCTTTCAAAGTCAAATCATTTATTCTGTATAGGCCCGTGCCAGTTACAAATTGTCAAGTTTATTTTTTTTTTTCATAGACTACTACCGGGTCGAAACGCGACCTCAACTGAGCAGATCCGGCAAATAACTCAGATAAAACTTTAGTCTACGGGCTCATTGCTAAGCCCGCAGGTCAAATTCCGAAATAGCAGTTTTTAAAATTTTCCTCTGCCGGGAATCGAACCCACATCGGCCTGGTTCAGTGAGCCCAAGTCGTCATAAAGGGTCTGAAGAGCTATTAGCACTGTATTCATTTGTCGTGGGAATCAGTTAAATAGGTTGAAAACGTTACGCATTGCTCTAGTTGTACTTGTTTATTTAATGTTGTACAGATGCAATCTTCTTGTGTAATTAATATAGATGCCTCAGTCGGTTAAATATAGGGTATTACACCTACATATCGAATTGATCTTGAAAATGGAACGTGTTTTGAATATAAAAAAGTTTCGCCTAAAAATAATTAAACATTACCGAACGTTTAAAAAAATTGGAATACAGAATTTGAAAAAAAAAAACAAAACACAACCAGTCCCCTTAACACCACCTGACTAGCACTACTGTTTTTAGGGTTCCGTATCCAAAGGGTAAAACGGGAACCCTATTACTGAGACTTCGCTGTCCGTCCGTCCGTCCGTCCGTCTGTCACCAGGCTGTATCTCATGAACCGTAATAGCTAGAGAGTTGAAATTTTCACCGATGATGTATTTCTGTTGCCGCTATAACAACAAATACTAAAATACAGAATAAAATAAATATTTAAGGGGGCTCCCATACAACAAACGTGATTTTTTTGCCTTTTTTTATAGATAATGGTACGGAACCCATTGTGCGCGAGTCCGGCTCGCACTTGGCCGGTTTTATTATTACTTTCAGTTAACTTACAAAATAGTACAAAATTATTGGAATATAAATTTTATTATCATAGACAGCGGTTCCAAGTTTGAATATTTTTTAAGAGATCGTTCGGTGTTATCTTATGTCACTTGAATTGAACTTTATGAATGGTTGTAAGAAATATTATGTCACTATTTAGTATTTGATTATTTTAATAAATTCCGCCATCTTTATCACTGTCATTATCCATTTTTATTTAATATGTGTATTTATTGAATTTGTCCTTGCTATTAATTACTTGACATTGGCGAAATACTCGCGCTAGTCGCAGGTGATGCCATTCCTCATCTTATTCCATTAAATATCATCATTTCACTCATTTCGTTAAAAAATAAAATAAAAAAAAATATAAGTATTATCTGCCTCTGGGAGTATTAATTCTAACAAAAATCTGTCAAACATTAACAGTTACTATGGAAACAACTATATTTGGAGAGGTGGTAAGTGTGGGAAGGTTCCATTCCAGTACCTTTATTATGGGAAAACATGCAAATTCGGCAACTTTTGTTTATAACTCTGTCTGTTTGACTTTAACTACGTAGTTACTAATCGACAGTCTAGTGTGATTCATTGACGTAAAATGTTGTGGTGACTCATAGAGTATCTAGAGTACCCATGACGACTCCACTCTTCGTATAGCTCTGCGGCGATTTTTCCGCCATTGTTGTTATCTCATGAACCTGTAGTATACGGCAACTATATGGGAAAACAACAATGGCGGAGTCAGTTAAACCAGAAAAATTTACCGCAGCGCGTGCTCGAAATGCCATCTCCGTTATAATCTTCATGTAGTAATTCGACAAAAGCCATAATATTTGCTCGCGAGTTGAAAGTCTAACTGGCTGATGACAGCGCGTGAGTTCAGACATACAACTGACTTTTTTTTTTTTTTTTTTTATGAGATAGGGAGACAAACGAGCAGACGTTTCACCTGATGGTAAGTGATCAACGCCGCCCATGGACACCTGCAACACCAGGGGCATCGCAAGTGCGTTGCCGGCCTTTAAGGAATGACTTGCTCTCGCACATTCGTAATCCATAGGAGAGAATGGGACAGCAACATTTTCCTATAAGTCCAGTCTTAGCGCACTTTCCAGCTGCACAAAATTATTATACCTAGCCATCTAAAAATCTCTGTCATCGCTTATAGACCTTCCCAAGGATATATGATTTTTTATAACAAGATATTCATTCTTAAAAATTTTCTAATAATAATACTACATCATCATGCCTGTATTCCCCGAAGGGGTAGGCAGAGGTGCACTGTAGTGCGCCCACACTTCGCCGATGTATTTTGGTCCCAATGTAATAGGGGGCGAGCCTATTGCCATTATACCGGGCACATTCTCCCTCAATACGAGGGAGATTTGGGCCATAGTCCACCACGTTGGCCCAGTGCGGGTTGGTGAACTTCACACGCCTTTCTATAGACGTGCAGGTTTCCTCACGATGTTTTCCTTCACCGTTCAGCAAGTGGTAATCATTGTTGAAAATGACATGCGCACATGAAAATTATCTCAGAGGTGCGGGCCCGGGATTTGAACTTGCACCCCTTATGTTCAAGGCGGGCGTTCTTGCCCACGAGGCTACCACTGCTTTATTTTCTAGTATAAAAATATTAAAGAAATATTCAATTTAGGTGGCTAGGAACGTACTTAATAGAAAATTACATAACATTTAAAATGTTCTTTCTATTTGAAAAAATCTTTATTACATGTATTATTTATTCGATGTTAATTTAGGGAGTAATCTGAAAGTAATCTTTAAACAAATTATTTTTAATGCAATTAATGAGTAATGGCGAGTTCACTGAATACTAAAACATTAACGTAGAATACGTGAAAAGCAAATTGTCACGTCTATTTTCCGTATTCACGGTCCCCGTCCACGTAAATTTGTCACGTGAAAGGACGTTTAATTTGCTGTTTCAGTAGCTGCTAATTACAACTTTGATTGCCGTGGTCGTGGTCAGGCGAGGACGTAACTAGCAAAAACAGTAGTGTCTGTTTCAAAGCGTCTATTGGCTCATGTCTTTGAGGATTTTATTAGATCCCTTGTGGGTTATCCATCGCCGTCTTATTAATATAACTTTTTTTTGTTTTTTTTTTTTATGAGATAGGGAGACAAACGAGCAGACGTTTCACCTGATGGTAAGTGATCAACGCCGCCCATGGACACCTATATATAGGGAAAGTAGCAGCGCCTGCTGAATTTAGGAAAAGTACCGTGAGTTACTCCTTGTAACATCAGCTATCTGTCAGTCAAAATCGGTACAGCTGTTTGGGAGTTAACCTAAAGCAAACAGATAGACAGACGAAAAAAATGCGTTTTCGTTATAGGCGGCGTTTATTTAGTTGTAAGCTGTTCTTTTAACATTACAAACATAAACTTCAATTTTATTTATTTAGTTAGAAGTGTTTTTTTCTAGAGAGGAGAGAATTAATTATTTTACGTCGCGTTACGTTACGCAAGTGTGACATGACGTTTGAGTGCTTGTGTGAACTTACTGGAAAAAAAACCTAATTCTTAAGCTAAATTTCTCAATGAGGGCCCAGTGAGGGTTGGTGAACTTCACACGCGTTTCTATTGACATGCAGGTTTCCTCACGATGTTTTCCTACACTGTTTCATAGCAAGTGGTAATCTCGAAAGAAAATGAGATTTGCACATGACACCCAGAGGTGCGAGCTGGGGTTTGAACCTGCACATTTTGATTGCAAAGCGTGCGTTCGACCACTCGGCTACCACTGCTATAAATAAATCTCGAATTAAATTGTTAAAATTTGAAAGTTAAACATAAGAAACATAAAGTAAACACACCAAATTAATAAAAGAACAATAACAATTTTATCAATAATTAATGCAAACGCTTTTCCTAGCAAATAAACGATAAAGATCAAGTTACAAAGATCCCGGAGGTTGATAACGCGTCGAGTCAACGGCAGCTGAACGAAAATTTTACGAAGTCTCCGCTTGATAAGTTCGATGGAAATGCCATTTATAAATAAACTCCGCGATAGTTCGCTGGATAGAAATTTATTAAAACCCTTTGTTTCAACCAATAAGTAAAAACAAAACGTAGAATGTAGTACTTTCTTAGCTTGATGTTAATAGTGGAGTGGAGGTCTACTTCGTGTTTTTGCAATACCTATTTGAAAATTGAACTTCTATCGAATAATAAAAATCTGCCTTGTATTGAGGGGGAATGTGACCGGTATAATGGCAACAGGCTGGCCCCTATTACATTGGGACCGAAATACATCGGCGAAGTGTGAGTGCTCTGTAGTGCGCCTCTGCCTACCCCTTCAGGGAATACAGGCGTGATGATGAATATGAACTTTTATAAAATTACAAAGGTACTATTCTAATAATAACTGAATTCTTCTATGTAAATTAAGAAATAAGATCAAGAAATGAAACAAAGAATTCCTAGTCTGAGTACAAAAAGAAAAATTAAGTACCAGGGCATCATAAGCAGTTGAAAATATCAGAGAGTGATTCTACTGAAACGATTTTTTTTATGCGACCACAATTTTCTTGTCCATAATATAGGGTTATATAATATAGGCTGTCTTGTTCATACATTACGATACTAAAAAGTACGCCAATACAATTTAGTGTCAACAATTTTGGCATCAGCTTTTCGTTTGTTCTATTTTTAAAAGAATCTATAAAAACCTTTAGCAATACTTAAGCCGGCACAATGGGCCGTTGACGCTCGCGCGTCTAAATATTTTCCAATACCAAAACGGACTCTATGTCAATATGCATAAAGATTGAATTTCTGTGGCAGAAGCCTGCCCGCCACACGTCAAATTCGCTCGCGCTGTCAGTATCATTTAGTTGAAGAATGAACTTTGTCAATGAGTCAATACAGTATCTTTTGCCGCGAGAGCGTTCACGGGATATATGTGGGATGCCTAAGGCCTATATATCTTGCTCGATAAATTGTAATTGAATAGTGTTTCTATTCATCAAAATGTCTCGTAATCGGAATAACAAGTGAGCTGGCTATAAATCGTTCTGTACCTTTGGATACCAATTAAATCCTTATCGATTTGTCAATCTGGCGTGTTGCCCGAGGCGTTTAACTGTCGCAAAGTTTATGGGGCTAATGTCAATGCACGAACCAGTACAGTATACAGGATCTTTCAGAAGTACGAAATAATGCTTTGACGTTTGCATCAGTATCGGGTATACAACTGAATGGTATAAAAAATTGATCGAAATTCGATCAAGTTTTCCCAACGTTTATTCATCGTCTATGTAAAATTTGCATGTTCTGTTTTGTGAATATTGGTAGTTGCCCCTCATAAGTGTAGTTTACACTGCTGAATAGGGTTATGGATGTACCCAAAGGCCAGAACACGATCCCTGTGACAAATTTTCAAAGATCTATAACTTAGAAACTATAATAGTTAGGTATAAACTGACTTTACTAAGCATATGAGCTACCGTATATGTAACCAAAGTATTATTTTGGACTTCTGATACACACTTTATAATAATTGTGATTAGTATAGTTCCGTCATGAATAAATAGTATCCGTAAACATTTTTTTTCCAAAAAAGCCCTGCCCAAAGGCGCATCAAAAACTCATATTTTTGCCAATACCTAAACGAACTGTATTGACTCATAGAATAAGCACATTTTTCAATGAAATTCCATCGATGACGCGATCAATCAAATTATATCCTTATGAATATTGATATAGAGTACATTTTTAAAAAAATGTCAAGTTAAACGCTCGTCCCAGTAGGTGCCGGGTAAAGCAATATCATTATAAGTAAGTAGAGAATAAGGTTCAATTTCCAACTCAAATGAAAGTAATTTAGAGCTACAGAATGACGTCAGCTGAAAAAATGGTTGGAATAACTTGACCCCGGCTACAAGTTCAGTTATCTTCGGTATGTGACTAGACTCGCGATAACAGCCATAATAAATAAATAAAACACCTTTAAAGATATTTCGAATTGTTCACTAAAATAAAACAAAAAATGTAAACAGAATTTGTAACAGATTTGTAACACCAGATAGGGACGAAAGAAGCAAACGGTTATTTGGCGAAATGACCAGCTAATAACCGATTTGACATCTTAAATACGTAACGAATTAAATAATTGTTTTTTTCTTAATGGTCTACGCTGTTGGCCATGAGGTGGCTTTTACAGCTTTACCGGAGGAGTGACGAGCGCAGAGTGCACTCCAACCAAGGCCTTAGGGGCGGAAAAGGGTGGCAACTAGCTTAAGGGCGCCACAGAGGGCACGACCTCGGCTTGGGCAGTTACCGTGAGGGTAGAGGCAGTGACTGTGCTCCTAGGTGCAAAGATGCACTTACGAGCAGAAGAAGAGGTTCCTCGACAGCGAGATCGGTGTCTGTTTGAGGCTGGTGTAGGTGTGTTGCTGGACTTCTCGACGCCCGGGTCGAGGAGGGCGGTGATCGTGTCGAGAGGAGGTAAATTGGGATGTTTCTACCTATCAACTATAGCTTACCACATACTAGGCGTCATACGGGCGCATCGAAATTTGTTCTAATACCAAAACGAACTGTATAGACAAAGAAAAGAAGTTGAAATTACATTAACAACCCTGACCTTAATAAATTAATCCTTAGGTAGTTATAAATTGTTCGAAAAAAATTAATTCTAAAAACACTCTCTGTAAGATTATAAGAGGATTGAAAAATCGACCTTAAGTTATAATGAAATTTCCTTGTTATTTAATATCAAGATAAAATAATAAAAGTCTTTTATGTTACATCCCCTCGCATATCAGCATAAGTCCGAATTAAATGTTACGAATTATTGCTCCGGTCATAATCTACGTAAATAAATCTCCCGTGCAATGACCGCGTTATAAAAATAGGCGAACAAACGCGTTAATAAAATGCTCGGCGGCTCGAGCGCATAATGAAAGCTGCGTAAACCAAGAATTGCGTAGCGGACACACGGTCAAACAAATATGCCAAAAAGTACCGCGAGCTTTTTAGGGTTCCGTACCCAAAGGGCAAAACGGGAACCCTAATACTAAGACTTCGCTGTCCGTCCGTCCGTCCGTCTGTCACCAGGCTGTATCTCATGAACCGTGATAGTTAGATTGTTGAAATTTTCACAGATTATGTATTTCTGTTGCCGCTATAACAACAAATACTAAAAAACAGAATAAAATAAATATTTAAGGGGGCTCCCATAGAACAAACGTGAATATTTGCTCGTTTTTATAGATTATCGTACGGAACCCTTCGCGCGCGAGTCTGACTCGCACTTGGACGGTTTTTTATATAAATAAAAATCTGGTATTCTGGGGCCTTACCACCACACCCCTTGAAGTATTGTTCTTTCTATTGTGATTTTCAATGATTTTGTGATTAACTGTCATAAACTGAAAGTATTTTTGAACACATTCCTGCAAGGCAGGTGGTCGTAAGGGGGCAGGACCATGTCAGCACTCACCAACGGTATAATCCCAAAAATTACATATAATTCGATTTGAGAACCTCCTCCTCCTTTTGAGGTCGGTTAAAACCTAAGCAACGCTTGTATGACTAGTATGCGACTGGAACTAGACAAATTACTTTATTACAATAACAATATAATAAGCATTAAGTGTATAGTGGTTAGAAAGGCTACCCTCGTAACCAAATTGACCCATACCATTACAGCTTTGTCACGTTCGGCGTGTCGAGTACAACAAGTTAGCTTAGCCGGCAGGGCAACAGGGCTACTAGTAATATGATAACTAATGTTACAAAGTCCATTATTTTTGTTCCATGCTACAACTTACCTTAATTACATCATATATAGAGGGTTATTTTTTTTTTAATATAGGTAAAGAGGATCCAAGAAACTGTGGCTAATATAGTTTTTTCTAGGGTTCCGTACCCAAAGGGAAAAAAACGGGAACCCTATTACTGAGACTTCGCTGTCCGTCCGTCCGTCTGTCACCAGGCTGTATCTCATGAACCGTGATAGCTAGTGAGTTGAAATTTTTACAGATGATGTATTTCTGTTGCCGCTATAACAACAAATACTGAAATACAAAATAAAATAAATGTTTAAGGGGGCGTTTAATCACGTTTTTTGAATGGGAGCCCATTCAAAAAACGTGATTTTTTTGCCGTTTTTATAGATAATGGTACGGAACCCTTTGTGCGCGAGTCCGACTCGCACTTGGCCGGTTTTTTGTTTTTTGAAGCAAAAAACAGATTATATTTCTTTACCATTTCTACTAGAGCTGTAAATGATACCACTATGCACATATAAAATTTTATTATCTGAAATGCAGTTAAGCGTTTAAGGATCGGACGTGTCAGGAAACGTAAAAACAAACACTTTTAACATAAAAGCTTAATCAAGAAGCACTTAAGCCGTTAAAACTCACCCATTGTCTTGTCTTATTTACTTTTAAGATATCTGTGGATAAGTATCTTTCACTGCACTTAAAGAATGATAAAAAATTACTACATAGAAACTGTTTTGAAAAGTTAATACACTGATTAGTTAGGCATTTATATTTGTTGGGAACTTCGAAGTAGTCTTGCATACATCCAACATGTGTACAAAGTGTATTTTGGAAAGTATCTACTTTGTCATCTGATACCTTCGTGCGCGAGTCCGACTCGCATTTGGCCGGATTTTTTGTATATAAAGACTAATTTAACATGTAGCAGGAAAAGATTATTTCTGTGACGATAACCGTAATTACGAAATATGTTGATCTAATTAGTTCTTGAATCAAAGGGAGTAAAATTCAGGGAAGCAACAATTCTGAGACCGAATCAGAACATTTATTATAATATTTATAATTGTAGAACAACATTATGTCTTAAGTTCGTTCTAAAGTTGTTGAAGCAGATATAAATATATTAATTTGTTAATAATGTTGGATAAACATGATGTCCGTATGTACAATAAGGCAAAGAATGTACTGTAAGACCATGAAATAAATTGCGTGACCTTAAACTTTCGCGACCCAACCGCATCTTTGCTTAAGTACACATAAATAAGAAAATAAAAGTTAGCCTTATTATACCCTGCAGCCATTGGGGCGTCAAGACGCGCGACGAAAAAATTTAGAAGTACTAAAACGAACTCTGTGCTAATATAATATAAAGATAGAATTTCTGTACTAAAAAAAAAACGATGCAAAATTCACTTGTACTTTCAATGACGTTTTGTTGAAGAATAAGCTTTTTATGAGTCAATCGTTTAGGTTTTGAAACAAAATTGCACGTTTTGACGTGTCAGTGTGTAATGGGCTTTGAATTGACTTTTATTTTTAATAGACTCTGTTCCAATAAATATAAAGATTGAATTTCCAGTGGCAAAAACCACGCGCTTCAAAATTCGCTTCTTGCTGCTTCTTCTATTAACTGACGTGTTAGCAGAAAATTGGTCGGACGCGATTTGACGCGCTTGTGGGCGCAGGGCTTAACTGTCGTCATTCGCAGTGCTTAATACGCGACTTCCACTAAGATCTAGAAACTAGATGAGGCGGGAATTATATTGTGGGATCCTAGGATCCTGGGATCCTTTATTCGTAGAAGCAGGTAAGTTGGTTCTAGTTTTGTAGTGTGGACACGTTGAACGGACGATATGGAATGTTATCTATACATGTCCATACAAAAAACCGGTCAAGTGCGAGTCGCACTCGCGCACGGAGGGTTTCGTACCATTACTATAAAAACGAGCAAAAAAATCACGTTTGTTGTATGGGAGCCCCCTTAAACATATATTTTATTATGTTTTTTTATTAATTGCTGTTATAGCGGCAACATAAATACATAATCTGTGAAAATTTCAACTGTCTAACTATCATGGTTCATGGGATACAGCCTGGTGACAGACGGACGGACGGGTAGCGAAGTCTTAGTAATAGGGTGCCCGTTTTACCCTTTGGGTACGGAGCCCTAAAAAGGTCAGTTGATAAAATTATCAGCAAGCAACACACCTGTGAAGCAAATGATTCACGGGTGTGCCACCTTACCACCAGCTGGTATTGCAGGTTTGTTCCTATATTACATACACTTGTAATCAATTTTTGTACTACATTAATCAAAAGATACAAATGGTCACACCAACATTATTTGTATTCATCCATTGAAAAAGCTAATTCTTCAATGCCATCGTCGGCTGCACGATAGATATGGGTTTAACAAACTGTCAGTTTCCGGGTGTTCTGTAATCGGAGGAATTGTAATTTTGGAAATATTGGAATTGAAAAAGAAATTTAGGGATTGGATGAAAAATGTATCCATTTAAAATCAGGGGCCTAACCACCCCCTCTTGAAACATTGTGTTTCTATACTGTACATTGTTGACCCAGTTTGTATCGGGTTAACTGTCAAAAACTAAAACTACCTAATATTAAAGACATTTATTGTTTTCTTATATTTACGCGATACTACACATTGAAATAAAACTATACGACACTATACGATTCCGACCAAGGATGATACGTGAGGCCATTGAAATTAAGAAATATCCTAATTTCAATAGGGAAGATGGCTGCTACTACCAACTTGGGATCCAGTAATTAATATAATTAAATCCAAAACCAAGCGTACCATTGCAAGACCTCGAGACACTGTGAGCACTTTCTGCGTTGATCGGACCGCAAACAACAACTAAATATGAGGGTACCCAGTTATTAACCATGACATCAGGACGTCTAACACCTCAGTCCCCCCGTGACCATGGTTGCTGTAAAGCAGCCGAAACGTCGGGAACATAAAAAAGTAAATAAACGCGATAGAATCCGTAAAATAGTTTTATTTCAATTAAAGGCATTGCTGGGTTGTGGTAAGGGGCTGTTATCAAAATAGACACAACCACTTTCATAGCCAAACCATAAAAAACTTTTTGTTGAGTTTTATTTTGGACTCTTAACTTGGACTCCATCCCAATTCGTCTTGACATCATTTGTTCGCCTGTGACGCGTATGCATACACAAGTTCGTTCACAGAAACAACGCAATTTCGCGTCACTTTTTCCCCTTACAGTGTTTTATCAAAGAACATCTGCTGCATGATTTGGGGGTTATGACATATTCCTTCCTTTTAACCAGCGACTGATGAGATGGCTACAAAGAGATTCGACTTCGTTCATATTTATTATGTCAATTTGTTTCACATTTTTATTGCCTCATTGTATGATTAAAGAAATATCACTGTGCAGACGAATACCGAATAAACTTTTGCCTGCCTGTTGTACCGTAGGTTTAACGTGTGTTTTGTGCTCGATAGTCGATAGTGAGTTTGTAAAATGGTATAGCGAATTGTAAAACGCTACTACTGAACTCAAAATTTAAAATTTGTAAACCACACATATGTTTTACGTAGCCGACAGCGTCAAGCGAACGCAAAACAACATGTTAAACTTATGAAATAGTTACAGATAGTTATTATGAGCTAACGACAAACTAATTTTCAGATCTTACGCAAACTGCGTAAGGTTGTTATTGTGAGAAACTAGGGATCGAGAGGGTTCCGTATTAGATAGCACGGTTGTATATAAATGCCTTGTGGATGGATAACAACCCTTTAATTGTACACCATTTAAATAAAACAAACGTAATTTTTATGTCACTAGAATCATCAAAGAATTGTCGCCTGTTTGACAAGCTAGGTATATGATTGCTTGCAGACTCTGAGAGCAAAATACATATCGGGGATCTATGCATGAAATACTACCCAAATTTATAGAAATTAAAGATTAAATTTACTCTGTATGTAACTTCTTAAGGTTTTTTTTTAGTATAAAGTGTCCTTGTAAAAGAATCATAGGAGTTTTATTTTATACCGAAAAAAAATTATTGTTTTAAACACTAAGAATTTCCTTGCTTCCTTTCACTAAGAAATTACTTCCTGGTCTTATAAAGGTTATTGAAAGTCAGCCTTTAATGGACCCGATATTAAACACATAACAAAATCAATGTCCACTCGAAGTTTATATTGTATACAAAAGGAAATTTAACACCGAAGACCACATACCTCCGTGTTATCATAGTTTATTTCGCATGCTGTTACCAAACACTACATGTTAACTCGACCATTTAACCACGACCTGTGTTATATTTTGGTGACCTCTTATTTTGTCCCAGTAAGGTTTAGTTTAGTAAAATTTGGGTGTCTACGCAGATTGGTATTTTCGTGGCTCGTGCTAAGGAAGCGTAGCTTTATGGCCGCTTCTGTGACCGCATAGACGGTACGTCGTTGTTGCTCGATTTTACGCTCAACACACAACTTTGTTAGAAACAGGTATAGTATAGCTCATAGATCGTTCAATGTATAATGATAATAATATCACACCTGTATTCCCCGAAGGGGTAGGCAGAGGTGCACTACACTTCGCCGATATATTTTGGTCCCAATGGGGGCGAGCCTATTGCCCAATACGAGGGACTATAACCCAAAATCTCCTGGCCCAGTGCGGGTTGGTGAAATTCACACGCCTTTCTACAAACGTGCAGGTTTCCTCACGATGCTTTCCTTCACCGTTAAGCAAGTGGTAATCATGACATTACTGAAAATGACATTCGGACATGAGAATTATCTCAGAGGTGCGGACCCGTGATTTGAACTTGCACCCCTTACGTTCAAGGCGGGCGTTCTACCGACGAGGCTGCCAGTTACCACTGCTTCAATCAATATTAATGATAAAGTTGAATATTTGGTTTTAATCTAGAAAGTATGTGCAATGCTCCTTTTTTATTCATATGGCCTGAAGTAACGTATCTGTGTGGGAGTTCAGTGGGTATTACCTAACCAATGCGATAATCGTCGTTTTATATTGCTTGGTCAAAGGCCATGTTTTAGCTTAAATTTATAGAATGCAGTTTATATCAGATCTATCTAACATGTATTGAAATCGACTGATTACAATACAGCTTGTTTCCAGTGTATTCCCTGGGAGCTTTTGTCCAGATAATCTGGGTATAAAATAAATAGTGGAACGCAAATAATGACATCGACTGGATTTTCATCATCATCATCAGCCGGTGTCAGTCCACTGCTGGACGTAGGCCTCTCCCAAGATGCGCCACTGAGCCCGACTGGATTTTACGGTTTGCGAACATTCGAATTGATTCTATTTAATGCTTTTACAATGAGTTGTAATGGAATTGGTTTTGTGCAAAGTTCGTTTTACCAAGATTTAAAGTTTTGTTATATTTCTACCCATAGTTGGTCATCCATTATATTATCCTGGAATCTCTTGTTAACGAACGCAGTCAGGCACTTCAGACCATTTAAAATTATAGATGAAACGGATATCCGGTAACTATCCGGTATCCGGCCTATCCGGTGTTGTTTTCAATATCCGGCCGAATACCGGATGGTAAATTTCAAAATTCAAATTTCAACATTCCAAATTCAAAATTCCAAATTCGAATTTCAAAATTTGAAAACGGCCTTTCCGGTATTTGCTCTGAACTTAGATCGGTGTTGTCTGGCAATATTTATGAATTAATATCGCTGGTAATTATTTTTATTAATATTTTATTATTAAGACGTCAGACGATTTGTGGTAGGGTACATAATACATGTTCTTGAGGCAATAAAAACTGTATCACCTTGAACCGCAGAAAATTTATCTTGCTTCCGTATCTACGAATACCAATTATTACAAAACCACAACATAGACATGTATCCCACGCAAAGCACAAGTTGTCGTCTCCACAAAGAGGAGACGGGTCACTTAAATTTTCACCACAATTTGCACAATTTTACAATAGCTCTATATTATTTGGTTAACAATATTGAAGTGACAAAGAGTTTACGAAATTATTACAATATTTATTTACTGCCACAATGCTGCGTGTTGTCAGGGACAAGTCATTTACTTCCATCCATCTAATGGAAGTAAATGACTTGTCCCATTTATGACAGTAACATACCGACGGTAGAAATAGAAAATCTCGTATCTCAAATATTGAATTTTACATGAGAGCCGAAAAATACTTCAAAAAATTATTTTTAACAAAAAACAAAAACCGACTTCAAAAACCTAGGTGCACTAAAAAGCTACAAATAACCTTACAATTTATTACATTTGGAGTCGGTGCCAATTCATGTGTGTATTTGCCTTGTCCGACGTTGATTGGCACCTACTCCAAATGTAATGAATTGTAAGGTTATTTGTAGCTTTTTAGTGCACCTAGGTTTTTGAAGTCGGTTTTTGTTTTTTGTTAAAAATATTTTTTTTTGTATGTAAAATACATACACAAAGTTTCAAGTCGATCAAAAAATATTTTTGAAATTATGTGACCTTCAACCCCCATTTCACCCCCAAGGGGTTAGATTTATGATAATATTTTGAAAATGGGACCAACCTTGAAGAATTCCCTAGCAAACCTCAAAAAAATGTCGAAATCCTTCGACAGACGCCGGAGAAATGCGGTAACATACATAAAAAAAAAAAACATACCGGCCGAATTGAGAACCTCCTCCTTTTTGTCGGTCGGTTAATAAATAGCTTCGTCTTTAACAGTCGGAAAACGAAACTTTTTATTTGTAGTTCAGTTTTGGTTTTATTTTCCTTTCATTAACTTAGATACTAATCTGTGTGTCTTCTGAAATTGGGTTTACTTACCTAACGGCATTTTATCCGTCTGACGGCATCGTCCTTACTAGTACTTTAATTCCTCTCCATCCAAAGGTTGCCTGGTAAAGATCACTTTTAGTGATAAGACATTGTTGGCACTTTATTATTATTTATTTATTTATTTATAGTTAACTAAACGACAAAACCAATTACATTAATTAACATATAATCTTAAATCTAAACAATAAAAAAATAATTATAATTGAATTGGGGACACTCGTGTATAATTCGGTTTCAGCGTGGTGGACTATGACCTGAATCCCCCTCGCATTGAGGGGAGGTCCGTGCCCAGCAGTGGGACGTTAAAAGGGCTGTAGTAGTAGTAGTAGTAGTACTAGTGTATAATTCTTTTCACAATGCTCCAAACATAGTCGTCTAATAAAGTTACATCCATCCGCAAAGACATCACATTTTATCGTATATGTATTTCTCTAAGAGGTGGAACAATAAAGAGTTATCTATCTATCTATGTATCATTCCATTCTACAAAGACATTACAATCAATAAATACGTAAAGAATATCACCAATCAATTTTGCGATCCAATCAGAACAGATCCTAGAGTTTCCCGTCTGACATTTCATTAAAATACGATACCATTGCGAAATCCAAGCGTTCCCGGAAAGCTGTTTGGGTGACGATATTATTAATATATTATTATGAGAAACGTACAGCTGACACAATTACTGACGACGCGGCGACGGACGTCAGTGACGTTAAGTCCTGGACACACAGAGGCGTCAAAAAAGCCACGCGACGTCAAAAAACATTCACTTCAATGAAATTTCCATTGAGACTGAGCTCAATAAATATCTTCAGACTATACATACATACCCATCGTATACCAAACTAAGCAAAGCTTGTACTATGGGTACCATAGAATGGACTGAGGTGATCTCAGTTACGCTCAAACCAGAACAAATTTCGAGACGGTCTGTCCGAAATTGGCCGCGGTCGGGAATCGAACTTGCATTCTCGCGATGTAGTGAGATGAGCGGTTTACGCTCAGACAAGTGTCAATACAGTTTGTTATGGTATTGGAATTATGGTACAAAAGCTTTTTAAAACAAGCTTTTATTTAATTGCCCTTAGTTTTCGTGTTCTGCTCAGCAAGCTCTTCCATTTGATACCCATACTGTAGTAGTGCAGAAAAAATAATTATTCCGCCATCTTAGATGATCCGCCATATTGGAATTAGAATGACGTCACATAACTAAGCATGTATTGTCATCCAAAATAATCGTGTATACCAAATTTCCGCTTAATCGGTCAAAGATAACTAATTTAAAATTCAGTTGCAAGATTCCACCCGGACATACATTGCAAGTTAATATAAAGCTTGTAAAAGCTTGTAAAAAAGTCTTGACGCGTGCGTTTTGACGCCCAAGTATGCCCAGGGCTTATACACCGGATTAATTCAGTAAAATTGGACTGCATACTGCTGATTAAGCATCGCTCCATCATGATCCTGTCGTGAGGCTTGTTCGCATTGTTATACTATGACACAATACAGCACTTTATTATTAATACCTTTTTGTTTCAAAGAGATATTTTAATACCAAAATGAACTGTATTGACTCATAGATAAAGTTCATTTCTCAACGCAATTACATTGACAGCGCGAGAGAATTTTGACGCATGGGAGCGTGGCGTTTACCACATAAATCCAATCTTTATGTATGTTTACATAGAGTATGTTTTGGTATTACTCATGTGTTGGTATATTCTTGCTAGCCCCTTCCAGCTAAGCTTACATTACTTAATGTGATAGCCTCATAAACACAAAAAACAATATTATGATGGATGGATGATGGTGCTTGTTTATGGTAAAGCACAGGAAGTCCAACTTGTACGTGTTTTTAATCATTCTTCAACTATGCTTTTCTTGGGGTGAAAGTTCAAAACCCGGACTCGCACTTCTGAGATTTTCATGTGTGAATTTCATGATGATTACCACTTGCTGAACGGTGACGAAAAACATCGCGAGGAAACGTGCATATCTATAGAAAGGCGTGTGAAGTTCATGAACCCGCACTGGGCGAGCGTGGTATACTATGGGCAATATGGCCCAAAATCGATCTCGCATTGATATGGAGTACCCGGTATAATGGCTATAAGCTGGCCCTTATTACATAGGGATCAAAATACATCGGCGAAGTGTAGACGCATTGCAGTATACCCCTGCCTACGACTTTAGGGTATACAGGCGCGATGATGTATGTTTATATATATTATTAAGAATGACTGATGGCACTTGTTTATGGTAAAGAACAGGAAGTCCATCCGCATTTCATAATTCCTTAACAATACTTTTCTGATAACTTTTCCACGCCATTGTCGCTTGCCTGTTCGACCAAAGCATCCCCTGGGCAAACCAAGTCAAATATCTAGGTGTCACTCTTGACAGATCCCTTACTTTCGGTCCCCACATTAAAAGGGTGAGCAGCCGAGCCGCTTTTGTGCTCGGCCGCCTCCACTATTTGATCTGCAAGCGGAGTAAAATGTCCCTTAGAAATAAGGTGACACTTTATAAAACTTGCATCCTTCCCATCATGTCCTATGCCAGTGTGGTTTTCGCTCACGCGGCGAAGACCCACATCAACCGCCTGCAAGTACTGCAGTCCCGGTTTCTCCGTAGAGCCGTAGGAGCCCCGTGGTTCATTCGTAACGTAGATTTACATTCCGATCTTGGCCTCGTCTCCATTCGAAAACATTTCAAAATAGCGTCCGAACGCTATTTTAAAAAAGCCGCGTCGCACTCAAACTCTCTAATTGTCGCCGCCGGCAATTATGAGCCAAACCCTGCGCACACAACAGCACAACGCCGCCGTCCGCGGCATGTGTTGATAGATCCTCCTGACACGATCACCGCCCTCCTCGACCCGGGCGTCGAGAGGGCCCCCAACACACCTACACCAGCCTCAAACAGACACCGACCTCGCCGGCGAGGTCGAGGAACCCCCTCTTCTGCTCGTAGGTGCATCTTTGCACCTAGGAGCGTAGTCATTACCTCTCCCCTCACGGCAACTGCCCAAGCCGAGGTCGTGCCCCATGTGGCGCCCTTGAGCTAGTTGCCCTCCTCTTCCGCCCTTAAGGCTTTGGCTGGAGTCGCACTCTGCACTCGCCACTCCTCCGGTGAAGCTGTAAAGGCCAACTCACGGCCAACAGCGTAGTCCATTCAAAAAAAAAAAAAAAAAAAGCCATTTTTGCTTGACTTTTACGATTACCAAATTTATACGACAACAGTTAAGCAGTGTGCGGGGGACACTGGGGCGTCAATAATCGTGCGTCTAAATGCTTGCCACTGTTAAAACGAACTCCATGTCAATGCCCATACAGATTAAATTTCTGTCGCAAAAGCCATACCCATACGCATCAAAATTCGCTCGCTCTGTCAGTGTCATTTCATTGTAGAATAAACTCTTTCTTTGTGTCAATACAGTTCGTATTGGTATGGCAAAAAAGGCCTTACCCCGTTACGTCGCCGTCAATTGCCAACAGTTTCACGTATGTGTTGCTATAGTTTTATTGTTTCTGGAGGTGCTCTATTGCCGAGAACATTGTCTACTTCAACACAGTGACGAGGTAACGAAGTAAGTTTCAAATATTTAATATTCAAAACTATATACTTTCGTGACTAGTTCGTGTATTGAACTATACCTATTTGGAAGCAACGTTGCCGTCGTTGGAATCAGATTATTTTTAGGGGTTAAAGGGGCTATTTGACTTACGTATGCGACACTTTTGGGCGATGTTGACTTATTTTTCTGCGTCGAATGACTAGACTTTTTCTGCAAGTTATTACAGTTCATTTTCGTATAGGAAAATGCAGTAAGGGTGCCTGGGGCTTTACACCGTGCGGCGAGCCGATACACTTGATATTTTTTTGAAAATGTACTCTATATGTACTCTGTAATAGAGATTGAATATCTCTGGCAAAAGCCACGCGACCACGCGACTAAATTTTCTCACGTCATATATGACACTTCGTTCAATAACAAAAAAAAAATCAACTTCAAAAACCTAGGTGCACTAAAATGCTAAAAATAACCTTATAATTCATTACATTTGGAGTAGGTGCCAATCTTAATTAGACTAGGAAAATACACAGACGAATTCGCACCGACTCCAAATGTTATGAATTATAAGATTATTTTTAGCTTTTTAGTGCACCTAGGTTTTTGAAGTCGGTTTTTTTTTTTTTTTTTTTTACGATTTTTACACATTAACAAACGCACTAGTCACCACTACGATTTTCGAAGGTCCGATTTTACTGGGATGTCATCATCAGATCCTGGTTTCCTTATCATGGTACCACCCTTGGGATATCTCCTTTCCAAGAAAAAAGAACCATCAAAATTGGTTCATAAACGACAAAGTTATCCGCGAACAAACATTAAAAAAAAATATATATATACGGTCGAATTGAGAAACCTCCTCCGTTTTTTCGTCGGTTAAAAATGTGCTTCTTCTGTAAGTTAATACAATTACTTTTGGTACTGGCAATAAATTTGACGCGACTCTTTGCACTTGCTAAACTTTGTGACAGTGCAAACAAAGTTATGATAACAAATATTAATTCAGTGTTGAATTTTACCTTACTTTAATATTCCAGACCGAGAGTTCACTTCATATACTTAAAACTTCTTTAGAATCGTCTAGAGTCTAGACTGTAAACTGTTATACAGCAAAGTGCACCCTAAGGGCTAGTGCAGCGAATAATGTTGATCAATAGTTCATTTATTTTTAAGTACAAAATTGCAAAAGTTCAAACACCGCGGTAATAAACAGAGATGTCCAGTCTTGTGCAAGTCTTATGAGTCTTGCAATGATCGATTGCTGGTGTCTAGAGAGTCCACTATATAATTTAATAACAAAAAAACTGACTTTGAGACTTGATTAGGATTCTAGAATAGAAAACAGTTGAGTACATTTACGATATAATATACCTAACTGATCCTGGTTTTGCAAAAATGCAGGACAGGGACCGAATTCGAGTTCAACTATACATTACTAATTAGCTTAGTAGCTTAACTATACTACAAACAAACTAATACTTTAGCACTCTTAATGTCCCACTACTTGGCACGTGCCCCTCTTCAATGCGAGGAGGATTCAGGCCATCTATCGGGAACTAGACAAGTTCCCTCAGACGTGCAGGTTTCCTTCACCGTTTCATAGCAAGTGATAATCTGAGATGAAAATGAGATTCGCACATAAAACCCAGAGGTGCGAGCTGGGGTTTGAACCTGCACACTTTGATTGCAAGGCGTGCGTTCAAGCACTCTGCTACCACTGCTTCAACCAATACCAATAGATATCCACAGAAAGCATCTAGTCATCACACGATCCCAAACTAAGCAAAGCTTGTACTATAGCTATTATACAATGAATTGGGGACGGTCCCAGTTCCACCCAGACTAGGGAAAATTCTGTAAAGGCCATTTTAAAATTTGCCACAAACATCGCCACTGTCAGTGTCATTTCGTTGTAGAATGAACCTTTTCAATACAGTTCTTTTTTAATGGAAAAAAGTTGACGAGCGAACGTTAACGCCCCCATGTACGGGAGGCCTTAGGTAGAATAATATTTGACTATACGCACTTTGAGATGTTGAGCGCAACAGGGCTGTAGCTAGACTCGAATTGGAGGTAGGGCAGCATTGGTTACAGGTAGGGCGGAGGTAACAAATACATTTTTTTATCTCAAACTATGGACCACCTTTATCTCAGTTTTTGATATTTTAAGGGCATTATGATTTCAAGGTAGGGCATTGCCTACCATACCTACCTGAAATACCTTTCTAAATACCCCTAACTTACTTATGTAAAATAACAATGAATAAATCCATCAAATTAAAATACCGTCTACAAACTTTAGGGATAAATATTTATTAATTTCAAACTTTTAAACAAAACGAAATAAATTTAAACGCGCTCCTCTATCCTGTAACACGTGTAACCCTAAATTAACCTAATTTCCTTTATATTATATCTGCGTAAATTAAAACAACATCATTCAGTATCTACATCGGAGTACTTCAATTGGAAGCAATTGAAATTTAGAAGCAAATTTAGCTACAACTTAGCGTTTTTGTTTTGTTTAACGCTAGCTCAAAGAATGGGTTTGCCTATGACGGCTACTTTTAATAGTCACATCATTTTATTTAATGACTAGCTGTGCCCGCGACTTCGCCCGCGTGGACTTTAGGGAGATTACCCGGAAATATGGGTATTATGTTTTTCCCGCGGAACCCTTATGCTTTTTCTAAAATTAAAGTAGCCTAAGTTACGCCTTGGAACGTCAGCTATCTGTCAGTGAAAGTCCCATTGAAATCGGTTCAGCCGTTTAGAAGTTTACCTCAAACAAACAGACAGACAGACAAAAAAATTTAAAATTGCGTTTTCGTTATAGGTATTGTATATACTTTCATACGCATTTGGTAAAAAAGTGTTATTTTGATATTACAAACAGACACTCCAATTTTATTTATTTGTATGTATGTATGTATAGATGGTTCATTTATGTATTGACACAATGCTTTAAAATTAAATAAATATAGTGAATGTACTTATTCTTCTTCTTCTTCTTTATCGGTATCACTCTTGTCAGAGTGGTCGTGGTCATCACTTCAGGTGTTGGTGGCAAGCTTCACAACACATCGCCACTCCTCTCTAATAGCCGCCTTCCTCGTGCATTGGTGTAGTGATGATGAATCATTTACTGCCACTTTTATCTGGTCAGTCCACCTCATAAGCGATCTTCCTCGTCGCCTGGTACCCTCAAACGTTAGTTATATTATGAAGTAAAAAAAAAAAAAAACGTATATTTGCATTATTATAAAAATAAAAAACCGGCTAAGTGCGAGTCGGACTCGCACACGATGGGTTCTGTACCATTATCTATAAAAACGGCAAAAAAACACGTTTGTTGTATGGGAGCCCCCTTAAGTAATTATTTTATTCTGTTTTTTAGTATTTGTTGTTATAGCGGCAACAGAAATACAACATCTCTGAAAATTTCAACTCTCTAACTATCACGGTTCATGAGACACAGCCTGGTGACAGACGGACGGACAGCGAAGTCTCAGTAATAGGGTTCCGTTTTACCCTTTGGGTACGGAACCCTAAAAATCGTAGGCAGCAAAGTTCTAAATTTTTCATACAAAAAATATAACTGTAAAGTTTTGACAGATTATGTTCTGAGTTAAATGTCATAAATTAAAACTGTAAGCGCGGCGGCTAAGCTATATAGCCGATCACACCTGACACGGGCGTTACAGAGGATAGCTGGTGGAGTAAGGGGAAATTATGGCGACTGACCTGGTCTCCTAACTGATGCTGCCCTAGACACGCTACGATCACCTCGATTACGGGTTCCTTCTTGAACTTGTTCTCCAGGTAGGATGTCTCAGCCTGGGAGCGCTTCTTCTCGGCTTCTTCAGGTCCTTGTCACCACAGCGGCCTTCAATAACTAGCGGCACTAAATGCACGGAGCAGCGGACTTGTAGGTATTTCGTTCACTATATTCGCGAGACGCGGTTGAGGGCCCTTAGTACATGGCCTCAGAGTTTGCTGAGCAGCAAAATGGCGACGGCGGTTCGAAAAGGGGTTTCAAAACGGTGCGGTAGCCTACGTCAACAGAGGTTAAAACGCAGACTGCTTGTAATGACAAGCCGTTTCGTAGTGCAGCGGTTGAAAGGAGTGACAGAGATAGCCGTTCGAAATATATAAAATTAGAGGGTTAAAATAAATAAAAGCACCACCGTGAGTGGCGCGAACATTGCCCCCGGCCTAAAAACCATTGGTTTTTAAAGAAAAAAAGTGTAGTGGGCTATAAGCGTGAGTATGACCGGAGGGCAAATGGGTTAAACTATTGTGTGGGCAAGACACAAAGACGAACGACGGGTCTCTTGTAGACACCAGTCGCGGTCTTCACTGAAGCTACTCTACAAATGCCATCGTTACCAGGATACGTGGCTATAACGACACCGAGAGGCCAGGACAGCGGGGGAATGTTATCGGTAATAATAAGGACGATTGAACCTATACTGATAGGATTAGAAGGTGTATTCCATTTTCCTCTAGATTCAAGCAAGTGAAGGTACTCCAACTTCCATCGCTTCGAAAAGGACTGAATCATTTGATCAAGTAAAGCGTAGCGTTTTAACAAATATGCGGGTTCATTGGTGACCGAGCAAGCGGGTAAATGTTTTAGCGGTGCAGTCATTAAAAAATGTGCGGGAGTTAATGCAGTGGGCTCAGAGGGATCCTCACTCAATAACGTTAGCGGCCGTGAATTAATAACACTTTCGATCTGCGTAAGTACGGTTAACATTTCCTCATAGGTGAGTAATTGTGAACCGATGGACTTAAAGAGATGTCCCTTAAATGCCTTAACAAAAATTTCGTAATTTCCGCCGAAATGAGGACTTCGGGGTGGATTAAATTTCCACTGTATGCGGTTTGATGATAATTCATCTGAAAGTGATGTGTTGAATTCATCAGAATTGATAAGCGTGTAGATGTCCAAAAATGCATTCTTTGCGCCCACAAAGTTCTTCGCGTTGTCCGAGTACATGACAGACACCGAACCACGACGAGAGAGAAATCGCTTGAAAGCCGAAAGAAATGAGCTGGTGCTCAAATCCGTCGTAAGCTCTACGTGTACTGCGCGGACCACCATACACACGAAAATGCACAGATACGCTTTGATCGAGCGGACTCCACGTTTTCTGAACGGGATAATTGAAATTGGACCAGCGTAGTCTACCGAGGTGTGAGCAAATGCTTTCGCGTCATTTACACGACAAGCAGGTAACTGTCCCATTAACGGGAATGCAGGCTTAGGTTTGGCCTTAAAACAAAAGTTACACTTGTGTACAACCAAGCGGACAATGTTACGGCAGGAAAGTATCCAAAACTTTTGTCTAAGTATAGACATCAAAGCGACTGGGCCGGTATGACAGTTGTGACGATGATAATGCGAAATTATCAACTCCACTGTCCGATCTTTACGCGGTAACAAAATGGGATGCTGTTGATCATACGACAGATCCGCATTTTGGAGTCGGCCTCCTACTCGTATTAGTCCGTTAGCATCTAAAAATGGCGCGAGCCGTTGTATAGCGATTGTACAACGGGTATTTGAGTTTAGATTAGCGATAATATCAGGGAAATAATTTTTTTGTAACGATTTCAATATTTGTAATTCTGCGAAATTAATGTCATCAGCTGTGAAAAGATTGGAACGCGGTAGTTTCTTCAGGAAACGAAAAATTACAACTACGGTGCGTAAGAACCGTAGCCAGGATGAAACGCGAGTGGAGAGGTCTAAGAGTGGGTTAGAAAACTCGTCCCGGGACCGCGTCACGGGGAGAGAAATAATTTTCTTTAATTCAGCTAACTCATAGTCATGTTTAGCAGGAACTACTGAGGAAACTGGCCATTCGCTGGGTTCCCGACGTAACCAAGTTGGGCCCGAAAACCACAGCGGATAGCGAAGTAGTTGAGCGGGTGACAGTCCACGAGATAGACAATCACTGGGATTTTGGGTTCCAGCAACGTGTCGGAAACTGTCAGCGGGTATAGCGGAAATAATTTTCGTAATTCGCGTAGCAATGAAAATTTTGAACCTATGTGGGGAAGCGACAATCCATTGTAGTGCTACCATGGAGTCAGTAAAACAAAATACCTGATCAATGGGATGACGCTTGCTGTAAGTATCTACCACGCGACGTACTAATTTTGCCATCAATAAACACGCGCAGAGTTCCAGTCGCGCAATAGAAATGGTTTTAAGCGGGGCCACTTTTGACTTGGCACAGACTATGCGGGTGAGTGGAGTGGATTCTACACCTAATGTAGTGCGAATGTAAACTACTGCGCCATATCCACTTTCGCTGGCATCCGAGAACGCCACTATGGAAATATTGGAGCCTTCCGCAACTCCCAGATGGCGTGGGAAGCGCAACTGTTGGATGCATGGTAATTCACGGGTATAGTCTTGCCAGCTACGAGTTACGTCTGAAGGCGGTTGCTCATCCCAGTCGAGCTTTAGTACGTGCAATCTTTGTAAAATTAATTTTGCGTATAGGATAACGGGAGCTATAAAACCAAGAACGTCATATTGCCGTGCAATTAACGACAAAATATTGCGTTTCGTAACGGGACGATCTTCAATATTCACAGCGAACATGAAATCATCGCTAATAGGCGACCACTGCAGCCCTAAAACCTTTAAATGCGCGTCTGGTTCTTCGAAGTTAATATTAGCGGTGTATCGATCAGGGACCGGAAGGGATTGAATAAGCTCAGTTTCATTACTAGCCCATTTTACGAGCTCAAAGCCCCCGGCCTTTAAGAGCTCGCGGAGCTCATCTCTGAGCTGCAGGCAGCCAGACAAAGCTGGCATTGAGTAACAAACGTCATCCATGTACGTGTTATTTTCAATAACCGCCGCGGCGAGTGGAAAATGGACGCGCTCGTCGATGCAAAGCTGCCGTAGTACTCTCATGGCGAGAAACGGACTGCTACGCAGACCAAAACAGACACGGTTAAATTCATACGTGTCAAGAGGTAAAGCGGGATCGAAACGATATAAAAATCTTTGAAATTTACGGTCGTTCTTGTTCACCCGAATCTGCAAGTACATCTGCTTGATGTCAGAAGTAAATGCAACACCATACAAGCGAAAATCCAGTAGAATTATAAAAAGGTCATTTTGTAAATTATCACCAGTGTATAATATGTCATTCAGCGATAAGTTGGAGTCTGTACGAGCACTGGCATCCATAACCATGCGCCATTTTGTGGTAGTCTTATCCAACCTAGCGACAGCGTGGTGCGGTATATAGAACCCAGTTAAAGGGTCAGGGTTGTCAATAAGAGATATGTACCCCTTCTGAAGATACTCCTTGATTATAGCGTCGTACTCTAGTCGCAGAGACGGTGAGGAGACAAGTTTGCGTTCGAGGTACATGAACCGTTTTTTTGCGGTGCTATGCGAATTGCCCAGAACAGCGGCGGGTTCGCAGGAGAAGGGTAACGCTACAGAATAGCGACCCGAAGAATCGCGAGAAAAATTATTCGCAAAAATGCGTTCATTTTCTATAGCGTTTGGGCTTAACGTTGGCGTACATTGCACCTCTTCGAGTTGCCAGAACTTTTGGAGCATACAATCTAAACGCGGGTCTTCTATAAAAGTACATAGGGAAATTTGAGACTGGGAAATATCGTCCTCGATAAGAGCGTTTGAAGAAGCGGGCTTTACGTGAGTAGAAGCAATGGGAGCGGTCCCAATCACGATATAGCCGAAAATGGTTTCGAAGGCGGTAGGTGTACCGGGTGGACCAGTGGCGCGGCCCGATAGTAATATTTCTGCGAAAAGCGGTGCACCGATGAGAATGTCGATCTCGGATGGCGCGGCGAAATTATCATCAGCTAGAGGCAGTGTATTAAGGAATGTCAGACAGGAGACGTCTACACACACAGCGGGTAAATTATCCGTGATGCGGTCGATTACGTAAGCATCAATAATGATAAAACTATCATTTATTCGCGATGATAATGTCGCGGAAATTGACCCCTTAATTGGGTTAGCGGAAGAACCTAGTCCCTTGACAACGGTGTTAGAGACTTTGTTGCATTTTAAGTTTAATTTTGCACAACACTTTGACGTCAAGAAATTACTTTGTGAGGCGGAATCAATTAGAGCGCGTACTACATGCCGACGACCATTGAAATCCGTCGCATAAACCTGTACGGTTCCTAGTAAGCACGTAGTATCCGTAGGCTTCAATACAGGGCGTACGTTGCAAAGCGAGACGTTCTGTTGTGCCGTGTACTCGGTTTGGCGGCCGACAGCGGCAACAAGTCGTGGGGCGGATGCAGCGGTGGCGGGGCACGATGGCGAGCGGGGTGCCTGCGCGGGCACATGCGGCGACGACGACGGCGACGCGGCACCAATGTTAACAGACGCGCGGAGCTCTTCACGGGGGGAAGACGCTTTGCGGCACAACATCGAATGATGCTTGCAACCACAATGTCGGCAATTATACTTAGAATTACACGCAGTATTACTATGTGAAACACTCAAACAATTGGTACAACCCTTATTTAGTTTTATAAAGGAAAACCTGTCATCAATCGATAATGTACTAAATGCGGGGCATCTATAAAGATTATAATGGTCGGTCTCTTTACAAAGGTGACAGTGAGCGACGCACGAAGCGGCAAAGGAATGTGTTGATCTTGCAGAAACCGGTTTGTTATCGGAAGCACGGCTACTGGCAGCGGGCGCGGTGCGTTCTATTATTTTACTTTGTTCGCGGATGAACTTTATCAGTTCATCATAGGTAGGCATAGATTTATGTCTTAAATGCATTTCAAATGCGCGTGCGGTGTTCTGATCAATCTTTTTTAATGCGAGTTGAAGTATTATAAAATCAGATAGTTTTTCAATTTTAAGCGAATTTAAATTAGACACCGCTGTACAAAATTTATCAAGGAACGATTCTAAGTTTTTCGTAGTCGCGGTATTAAACGTTTTGAACTCGAGCATTTGGTCAAGATACGCGGAGGCCAGCATACGTTTGTCGTCGTATTTTTCGACGAGCGTCTCCCATATCAACTGGTAATTGTCGGCGTTCGCCACAATTCCGGAACAAACTGCAAGTGCCCGGCCTGACAGTTTGTTTGTTAAATATTGAACGCGCTCATGATCGGTAAGATCACGATTTTCGTGAATTGTCCGTCTGAAAGATTCGTAAAATAGTGTCCACGTCATAGGATCCCCATCATAAACCATTAACTCCAATTTAGGAATTTTAATTGGTTGATGTCGCGGTGCAACATGACAATCAGTGGTTTGTTCATGTTTACCGGGCGGCTCAAGTTTATTATGTGCATATTTACAGCGACAAAACATATCTTCGAATGCAGTTATAGACTGGTAATTTACCGTATAGGCGGAGTTTATTGTCAACTCAACAACATTTAACCTATCGACGAGGGCATTAAAGTCTGTATGTAAGCGGTCCAACGAAATCATTCCAGCAAGAAATAAATCTTTTTCAGCTTCATCCGTAAAGGCATTTAAGGAAGCGTTATAAACTTGTTGTAAGCGTGAAAATATAGCATCACGCTTGCCAATCAAAGTTGAGCGTTCGATTTGTGCATTATCCACACACTTCGCATCCTCGAACACTTCCCTCGTTTTAGCACTACGAGATGTCATAATTTCAAATTTAAACTACTTAATTAGACGATTTGTAAAAGACTTACGATAAGTTTAATGACTGCAACATGCACGGGCGCGGTTCGTTGGCGGAGCGGCAGAAGTATATACAATACCCTCACTTACGGAATAAATAATACGAATGATTGAAAATAGTAGATATTTTTTGTAATTTTGGAAAATGGAATACAGAAGACCTAATATGTAATTGTAATTGTATACGGCGGTACTAAACAAGCGGTATTGGAAGCGGGAACACGTTTGTGTAACGAGATATTGTGTGGTTAAATATACCACAATGGAGAAAATGGCGGTTGAATTAGTAAAGTTGAATAGATATCCGGCTCGAAGGCCAAAAAAATGTAAGCGCGGCGGCTAAGCTATATAGCCGATCACACCTGACACGGGCGTTACAGAGGATAGCTGGTGGAGTAAGGGGAAATTATGGCGACTGACCTGGTCTCCTAACTGATGCTGCCCTAGACACGCTACGATCACCTCGATTACGGGTTCCTTCTTGAACTTGTTCTCCAGGTAGGATGTCTCAGCCTGGGAGCGCTTCTTCTCGGCTTCTTCAGGTCCTTGTCACCACAGCGGCCTTCAATAACTAGCGGCACTAAATGCACGGAGCAGCGGACTTGTAGGTATTTCGTTCACTATATTCGCGAGACGCGGTTGAGGGCCCTTAGTACATGGCCTCAGAGTTTGCTGAGCAGCAAAATGGCGACGGCGGTTCGAAAAGGGGTTTCAAAACGGTGCGGTAGCCTACGTCAACAGAGGTTAAAACGCAGACTGCTTGTAATGACAAGCCGTTTCGTAGTGCAGCGGTTGAAAGGAGTGACAGAGATAGCCGTTCGAAATATATAAAATTAGAGGGTTAAAATAAATAAAAGCACCACCGTGAGTGGCGCGAACAAAAACATTGCTGCAAGCGTGGTGGTAAGGGGGATGAAGTATTTTTATACAACCGGTTAAAACATATCGACCGTTGAAAGGCAATCCTTACAAAGCGACAAAATATCGTAAAATGAATTCTATATACCATTCGAACGGCCAGATTATTTTGCGTCGTTTGGTAAATATAACTCAGTTTACGATATTTTGTCGCTTAGTAAGGATTGCCTTTCAAGCGTCGATATTTTTGTAAGCTACTTTAGATGAGCTTATTTAAAAAATCCAGCCAAGTGCGAGTCGGACTCGCACACGAAGGGTTCCGTACCATTATCTATAAAAAAGAGCAAAAAATCACGTTTGTTGTATGGAAGCCCCCTTAAATATTTATTTTATTCTGTTCTTTTAGTATTTGTTGTTAAAGCGGCAATAGAAATACACAATCTGTGAAAATTTCTACTGTCTAACTACCACCGTTCATGAGATACAGCCTTGTGACAGACGGACGGACGGACGGATGGACAGCGAAGTCTCAGTAATAGGATTCCCGTTTTACTCTTTGGGTACGGAACCCTTATAAACGACTTTGTTGTCAATGGCTACGGTAGACTTATATTTTAAACTCTATATTGTTTTTTTATTATTACATAGGTACTCTTAATAATCCAATAGCGATGTTTTAATATAACAACGAAACATAGCACATACAAACATTTTATATTATCTGTAAGGGATCGAGACTCTGGTGATTCCCACTCTCCCCTCACGGTAACTGCCCAAGCCGAGGTCGTGCCCTCTGTGGCGCCCTTGAGCTAGTTGCCACCCCTTTCCGCCCTTAAGGCCTTGGTTGGAGTGCACTCTGCGCTCGCCACTCCTCCGGTAAAGCTGTAAAGGCCACGTCAAGGCCAACAGTGTATGTCCTTCAAAAAAAAAAAAGTGATTCCCACACCCTGTTATTGTTTATGAAGTTACTCGGTGAATCAACATGAATTAATTCAATTTACTCCTGCAATGTTGCCCTATATAACGGTTGTTATACGACATTGTACAGACAAGAGACAAACGGTATTTAATAAGTACATAATTCATAACTTTTCGTCTCACGCAAATGTAAGAAATTGAGCGCAAACAATATAATTATTTTCGAGAAATACTAAGTTCTAGATACTAAGTTCTCTCGCGGGTAGGAGCTAGTTTATAATATTAGTAGGATGACGTGATTAGAAAGAAAGAAAGAAAGAAAAAACATTTATTCAGCACAGATACAAAGAAGCAAGAAAAAGCAAAAGCTTTAAGTGGTAGTACTCGGCTACCACTGCGAAAGCAGTGGTAGCCGATTGGTCGAACGCACGCCTTGCAAATCAAAGTGTGCAGGTTCAAACCACGGCTCGCACTTCTGGGTTTATGTGCGAATCTCATTTTCATCCGAGATTACCACTTGCTATGAAACGGTGAAGGAAAACATCGTGAGGAAACCTGCACCTCTATAGAAAGGCGTTTGAAGTTCACCAGCCCGCACTGGGCCAGCGTGGCGGACTATAGCCCAAAAATCTCCCTCGTATTGAGGGAGAATGTGCCCGGTATAATGGCAATAGGCTCGCCTCCTATTACATTGGGACCAAAAATACATCGGCGAAGTGTGGGCGCACTACAGTGCACCTCTGCCTACCCCTTCGGGGAATACAGGCGTGATGATGTATTTGTAGATACAAAGAACACAGAGAATACAAAAGATTAGAGAAAGACACGGGGTACAACTAAAACTAGTAGGTTGGTACTGAAACGTGATCGTCTCTCTTGCTCAGCGCTGGTTTTATCTTAGTCTGTACGTGATATCATAGTGTTATCTATTAAAGACAATTTATCATAGCCTGACGCGTGAGTCCGACGCCATTTAAAATTTGATTGATTGCTTCTAATATGTGAATGACTCTTGAAGTCTCGGTAACATTGAAGAATGTTATTATGGATGTGGTAGGTTTACTTTAGATGAAAAAAAAAACAATGTTTTAATATTCCAAAATCTGAATGTATAGAATTATACAAAAAGACAGAGTATAGGAAAGATGACTGAAGAGAAAGGTAGAATAAATGCCATGCACTCATTGTGCCGAAGGATATTTTTTTATCTACTGTCTATGTTTATTAAAAAAAAAATTGTTTTAACCTATTAGCATTCTATGAAGTAGTTTATTTCCTAGTAACTAAACTGATATCACCTATTACCAACTCGTAAAGCGATACGCCCACAGGCGCGACAAAAAGCACACGATATTTTTTTTTTTTGCCAATACCAAAACGAACTGTATTTACACATAGTGCTGAGCACATTTTTCAACGAAATCCCATCGATGACGTAGGCGAATTTTGGCGAGTGGCTCCATGTCTTTTACCACAGAAATTCTAAATTTATTTATATCCTCACAGAGTACATTTTCAATAAAAGTCAAGTTTATTCCCTAGCCTCAGTGAATTCAGGACGTTTTGCTCAATGATTTCAATGACGTAAGAAAACACCTGCACATATCCCGTTAGCATTGGAGATGTAACATCAATAAAACATACAAATACACATTTGCAATTGAACGCTTGCACTTTACAAAACAAAACCACTCCCATGGCCTCCTCCATATTCAATTATAGCTCCATGTCACTTAAAACAATAAAATGGCTGATAGGAACTTTATTTGTATAATCGCCCATGATTTTTATGAACATATCCGTCGTTTGTGCGAGGAATTTATTCATTTCAAAAGTGACGCTTTCGGTCATTTCTATGAAGATCCATGTTGACTGTATGTTATATTCATGAATTACTGCTTTGATGACGGGCACAGGTAATTTGACGTACAGAAACGTCAAAGTGCTACAAAGAAGTGACTTTGACACATTCATCTAAAAATTACATGTCTGGAAACTATCAAACTAGCATGAAAGGTGTCAGACCTGTGCTTATATTGTATCGACAAAACTATCAGAAGACTTGAAATTTGCAGTAAATATAAATAAAATAAATATCGTCAGACAACACATACTCGTACATATAGGTATCGTATTGCACTAGTTTAAAAAAAAGAAACCAAAAAAAAAACCTCTTTTTTTGTTTTTTTTTTAAACTACATACAGGGTCTATAGGTGCCTGCCTACCATACAATGTACTGAGTGCGACCTCAGTTACACCCAAACTAGCGCAAATTTCGAAAAGGCCTTCCGGTTAAAGGTTACGTACCTTCTGAGTACTGATCCACTGAGTATAACTTGTACAACTACAACTGTATACAACGGAATCAGCACCATTCCCTAGTTATGATGCAGTCATCCGGATAGTCGCATTAGTCACGTACGAGGCTTAAATTATTTCACGGTCCCGTTCATTGTAATTCGACGCGTAGTACGCATCATCATGTTGAATTTAATCGTTGATTTGTGACCGGGGTTGGGAATGCGTTGTGCAACTCCAAACCACAGTTAACTGATTGAAGTCTGACACACTGTGGCGTCTAAAGCAACGCGCCAATATTTTTTTTTTTTTTATTGAGTTGTATTGACTCTACGTCTTCTTTTTTTGCGAAATGATGATGTTTTTAATGATGAATAAGATAAGGAATGGCTGCACGTTATAAATAAAAATTGGGCGATAAATATGGCGGATTAATCTCATCTCCTTTTCATACGAAATGAATGAAATGATGATTTTTTAATGGATTAAGATGAGAAATTACTGCACGTTATGCGTTACATATAAAAATTGGGTGATGACAGTAGTGATAAAGACGGCGGAATAATCTCTTATTTTTTTACGAACTGAATAAAGTGATGAAATTTTTATGGAATAAGATGAGGAATACCTGCACCTGCGATTAGCGGTATTTATGGCAATGTCTGATTATTAATAGCAAGGACAAAATTCAATAAATACACATTAAAAAACAAAAATGGATGATGACAGTAATAAAGATGGCAGATGAATCCCGGATTAATCTTATTGACACTTAGAAAAAGTTTTTTTTTTTTGTGTTAATGGCCTCTTTCCATTGAGTCAGGCCCAATGTGATTCTGCCAATGTCAACGTAGTAGAGGAGACACGATGGAGATTGATTGAACAATCGGCGTTTATTCCAAAGTGGACTTTTTGTTGGGATTGGCCGGTTAATTCTGTAACTACCTTGAACAACACAAAATAACACACAAAAGGGAATAGACGACACAATAAGCAAATACTATAACATACTACTAAAATGTTACAATCTAATGTTATGGGATGTTATATATTTCATTAAAATATTAATAAAGGGAGTATCTACAAGCATGAGTAGAGATTGGAAGTTGATAGGACGGGGAATTTCTGGAGGGAGGATATCATACAGAGATATAGGATATTTGGGGCAGGAGAAGAAAATGTGGTCTACAGAGCCTTCATCATATCCACACTCTCAGAGGGAATGAGGGAATCTCTTACTCTAATCTCATTCCTCCAATGAAATGACAGTGACAGTTCGATTGAATTTCCACACGTGGGTATGTAGCTTTTACCACAGAAATTCAAACTTTATGTATATTAGCTTACAGTTCATTTTGGTATTGACAATATTTTACGCGCAGCTTTTGACGCGACAGTGTGTCGGAGACTTGAAGCGTAATATATTCTCCTTTATGGCCCTTTACGGGTACATTTAGGCAACGGTTAATGCATAAACGTTTATTTTAGGTGTCTGATTTCAATTTACGCAATACACGCTGTATATGTATTCAGGTTATAACGTTTTACTCTCAAGGATAATTTGACCTAATCTCACCATAAATAAGTGTTAATTTTGATCGATTGGTGTCTTAAGCTGCGTTTACATGGTACGATTGTACGTGAGAGCGTAACAGAATGTCTCTAGCAGTGGTAGCCTATTTGATAAAACGTCCGCCTTGAACGCAAAGGGTGCAAGTTCAAATCAAGGGCCAGCACCTCTAGATTTTCAGATTTCATATGTGAATGGCATTTTTAATAATTATTACCACTTGCTGAACGATGAAGGCGTATGAATTTCACAAATTCGTTCTGTGCCAGTGAGGTGGACTATGGTCCAAATATCCAACGTATTGACGGAAAATTTGCTATGAATAGAGGCAATTATATTAGGAGCAAAATTCATTGACAAAAAGTTGGTGCACTTCTGTGCACCTCTACCTACCCCTGTGGGGAATACAGGCGTCATGATAATGCATTATGGAAATCCTTAAATCACCCTATTTTAGTATGACTATGACCGATAAAATAATAACTGATTTGCACCCAAAAATAACGTTAAGATATTTTTTAAGTGTGCCTCTTGCGTACCTACTTATTAGGAAAATTATGCGTGAACCGTAAACACGTTTTCCCAAGATTGTTGTCTATTACATCCTGTGCTCCATGAGTTCACCAACACTTAAATAAAAAACATAACCTCCTACTAATAAACATAACAAAAGCGTCAGTGCTAACAAATTACTATGCGAGCGTGCACAAGCAACCCTGCCATCTACATTACAATACGTCCAACAAATACTTAGGCTAAATAGACCAGGCCCTAGTATTCTTGGGTTATAAATTTTCACATTAAAATAACATTAAGCTTAAGCTTACGTGAGGCTTGAACATTCAAATGCAATGTGAGTTATGATTTGATAACATTGGTTATGCTCGGCGGGTTTTCTTATCTCACCACTTTTTAGTGTTTAGCCTACGAAAGGAATTAATGAGCTTCGAGTTGTTACCTTTCTGCAACTTTTTTGCTATTTTATTATTTACAGTTGAGCTTATTAAAATATGGTCATGAAAGATCTGTGATAGGTATTTTATTTGTAAAATTAATTTTTATTGCGCTTATAGGATTGTTTTCTTAAGTAATATTTTTTTGTTTCCTCGAATTCATTATTATAATATTACTACTGAGAAATAACTCGACTATCTAAAGAATTAATATATTATTGATATATGCCCACCTTTGCGGGCTCATGCGGGCCACATGGCCAGCAGCCCACTCCCACTTTAGCCTCGCTGTCTTTTCTTCTATATCTGCTATTTGAGTTATGGAGCGCAAGATAACATTACTTAAAATTAAATCACGTCGAATAATACTTGCTCGAACCTGCCAATTCCTTGGTACTTTTCAGAATTTGGAGATAAAACTTCTAGTTACCTGTTTATCCCTATTATTAATCTACTTTACGGGGTTTAATCAGTTTGACTAAGTATCCAAAAGGGTAGATACTTTGATTAATGAAGTCAATATCAACTAAATACGCTTACATTTAATTGTAATTATTTAAGTGTCCATTACTGTTTGTTGGTTTAGGTTTGTGGCACAATTCAAACCCATATGCTATCTACTTACAATTAAGTGTTTACGTATTCAATGACCTGCGATTCAGTTAGGCGGGCTGTAACTTGTATTTCGAAAGACTTGAGGCTTACAGGTTTATTTTGGAGTCGTTTGCAAAACCACGAAGCCTAATTGAGCGCAGAGTCCTCAAGGTTAGGCTTTTGTAGTCTAGATTCTTGAAATATTAACTTTCTTAAATGGTCGAGAGCTCTCGCAATTGTTTAAGTTTCAAGTTCAAGAAACATCTATTTTTTATCATGTATTTCATCATGTATTTTTTAGCCTTCAAACAATCGAAGTCCTTTCCCCAAAATAGGGCCCGGAAATAGAACTCGTGCTCAAGTCTTTCGCAACTCTTTTTTCTAAGATTACTATAATCTTAGATAGTAATATAAGATTATATCTACGAGTACTTGAGTAATATTTAAATATAATTCAAAAAAATAATAAATTTTGAATAAGACCTTACGATGGCGTGTTTGTGTTTGTTATTAAAAAAATCTTAGTATTTTTTTTTTTAAGGACTTACTCTGTTGGCCGTGAGGTGGCCTTTACAGGTTTACCGGATCAGTGGCGAGCGCAGAGTGCACTCCAACCAAGGCCTTAAGGGCGGAAAGGGGTGGCAATTAGCTCAAGGGCGCCACAGAGGGCACGACCTTGGCTTGGGCAGTTACCGTGAGGGGAGAGGCAGTGACTGCGCTCCTAGGTGCAAAGATGCACCTACGAGCTGAAGAGGGGGATCCTCGACCTCGAAAATCTTAGTAACTTTAAATTTAAACAGTTAGCTATTTATTCACAGCGTTGCGTTGTACTCGTCATTTCTGACGTTCGAACGGCTGTCTGCGAGCACCCTAAGTATTTGTCTACCGTCTGTTCCAATTGCATAGCAAACAGTATGTTGCTCCATCCATTACAGGATAATGCATGCGTCACTCCTGCCGCACCTAGTATCCAAGAGCGGAATCAATCTAATTACGCGTGCATTCTGCTCTCACGGCGATCTCTTATAATGATCTATGATCTACATGATCTATCTAATAATCTACGATCTTATTTATTTTGGTTTTAGATTAGTTTTAATTATTTTTTTGAACTAAGCCCACCACTGTAACTCCTCTAACCTCTAAGCCAGGATCGACAGTAGTATCCATTGAAGACACCGGGGTTTGACCTTCGGCGAGTCCCGGGGAAGAGCTAAATTGTCGTGGAATCCGCATGAATTTAATCGAAAAAGGTGTAGAAGGAGTTAGAATAAAAAATGTATCGACTTCCCTCCATTGCAAAGCAGGAGATAAAAATAATTGTATTGGCTGAATTGCCACAGAAATAAAGAAGGCACCACAGATGCTATTTGACACTACTTGGAGCTAACAACAATTAGTTTATATTATTAATTTCAAGATAAATATAATATAGAGTTTTATCGCATGATGTCGTTATTTTTAAGGTTTCAAACGCCACTGTTACGAGATTACCCAGGTATATCCATCAGCTTAATGTTCTGTGAATTAAATGAGGTGAAAAGATAATAAAATGAATTTTCATAGGCCAATTGTCGCTGTCAATATTAGGGTCTATGGCCAAAAATAGCAATGTCCTTTCAGTAATTCTACCAATGTAGGGTAACGCTACCTACTCTTGGCATCCCCCAATTTATTGGCTCTCATGACTTTAAGTTAAAATAACAAGTTTTCTAACTATGATTTTAACTAATTAGCGTTCTAGTTGTTATTTCTGTAGAAATGTATATAGTCAATACTACTGAATAGTTAAATCTGGTATGTGATCTGAGGTAACATCATTCACCACTTTGTCGTCCGTCGATAAATCCAGATCAAGCTCAATTTCGCTGTCAATGTGAAAATAAACAAGAGTACCGGAGGGTTATAAATCGCGAGACTTGATTGGCTGCAACGCGAATTACACCCTGAACACACTGAGCCAAGCAATTCACTTGATTTTTTTTGAAAAATGTCCTGTGTACCAGTAAACATAAATATTGTATATGACTGTAGCAAAGTTCACAAGACTGTCCGACTTCGGTCGGCTTGTCAGAATGATTTTTTATTTATTTATGTAAACCTATAGGCACTTATGAATCGTTAATAAATTATAATAATAGTATCTCTACCACGCGACAACACATCAAGCTTGTACTATGGGTACCATACAATGGTCTGGGGGCGATCCCAGTTACACCCAGTTCCTGGAAAATTTCGAGAGGTCATATCCATAATTTGCAGCTGGCGGGAATCGAAGCTGCAACCACTCGGTGCAGTGAGCTGAACGATCTACCTCAGACCACTAGATGAAGCTGTCCTCAGTGGTAGATACAGTTATTTTGGTATTGGCATGCGTTTTGACGCAACAGTGTGTGCAGGTTTTTATTTACAATTTTAATAAATATTTATTTTGGACGGTGTCCGCGTCTACCCGCAGATGTTGACGGGTTGACAGTGTGTTGCCAAAAATGATGAATGTTGGTCGTATTCACGTTGAATTTATTATTATTTTACACGATCCCTAATGTGAAAGCTCTCATTAGATATTGTTTTCTCTGTACGTACACTTAAGGTTGTATATAGGTAATCTATTATTTTATTCTACAAACCTGATAAAATAGCATTTTTATACAAAAGCCTTCTACAATAACTTTCCATACTACTACTACAGTCCTTTTTAACGTCCCACTGCTGGGCACGGGCCTCCTCTCAATGCGAGGGGATTCAGGCCATAGTCTACCACGCTGAACCGGTGCGGGTTGGCAGACTTCACACATCTATCGAGAACTAGTCAAGCTCCCTCAGACGTGCAGGTTTCCTCACGATGTTTTCCTTCACCGTATCGTAGCAAGTGATAATCCCGGATGAAAATGAGATTCGCACATGGAACCCAGAGGTGCGAGCCGGGGTTTGAACCTGCGCACTTTGATTGCAAACCGTGCGTTCGACCACTTGGCTACCACTGCTAACTTTCCATACATTTGAGGGTAACTGTATTTATATGACTTCACATCACAGAAATATTGTAAATGAACATTTATTTGAAACAATCCTTGATTACGAAGGCACCAAAATTATCCAGTAGGGAAACGTGAAAGAAATGATTTGTAAAGAAATAACCTTTTGCATGAAACATGTGACCTATAAGGCTGGTGCTCATTACCAAGGCACGAATACGAATCACATTTAAAATTAAAAAAACTGGCTAAGTGCAAGTTGGAATCAAGCACCGAGGCTTTCGCTCATAAAATATGAAAGTTCCGAACTTTGCCCTAAGGAAAAACTAAACCGAATTGAGGGAAAAACTTAATTTTGCCGTTGGAAAACTGTTGCCTCTTTACATTGAGATAGGTCGCGGCCAGTTTATCAACTGCAAATAAGTTTAAAGTCGCAAAAAAAAGCGTTCTAACTTTAAACTTACTGTTTTCGGATTCATTTACTTGTGCTTTAAAACATTGCTTCCAGCCACATTTCATGATTCTAGGTCAACGGGAAGTACCCGTGCGAATGTACTAAAAATGCAACATGAACCACCGTGTCTTTTGATTGCGTTAACTTAGAGGTTAGATTTTTTACAGCTCAATCTGATTACAGACTTGAGCCTTTGCTATTCATTTTAACTTGATACCTCCATTCGTTCCCGAGAAAAAGGGTCTTGACAGGCAGACAGACGGACAATTAAATGATCCTATAAGGGTTCCTTTTTAGGGTACGGAACCCTAAAAATCTAAATTCGACGCGGTCTCTAACTGGACATATTGTTAAACTGAGCTTAAACAACGACGCCAAGTTATAGGTACTCAATAGGAACATAAGCAAGTTTTATAATTCGATTAAACTCGACTCTAAGTCTAATCAACACCTCGCCTTAAATTTCGTTGAAGCCGAAAAGCGTTAAGAGTTTACGCATGAAACAAATGCCTGTTTACAGCACTGGTCGCACAAAAAAAAAATTGAAACAATATTTGTATGGGAAACCAGTTAAAGTTTGGAGATGCAAAACTTTTTGTTTCTATAGAACGTTGCGGCGTATGCTAAAGACTAAAGGAAACACGATGACTGAGATGTTGATGTTTTATTTCAATGGAATGAAACGTGATAAGGAAATCCTAAAATTCCCCGTCTTTGACCGATGGTGACGCAAGATCGAGAATTTCAGGGTGTCACAGTTGTTAGGAAACGAACTAACGAAATAACAAAATCTCTGCTTGAACGTCATACTGAAAGATACAACATTCTCCAGGTCACTATGAGTTATAGAGAGTAAACTTTTTTAAAGTACCCCTAGGGGTATTTTTTTAGGGTAAGCAAGGTTTTATAGCACAAATAAAGGAAAAAAAACCGAAAACTGTAAATTGATTGTTAAAAAATGTTTTTTTGCGATTACAAACTTATTTTATAGTTAATTTGTATGGGGACACCAGTATACCAACGGCAAAATTAAGTATGTCTCTCTATCCACTTTATCTTTTCGTCAGAGTAATGCTCGGTGCTTTCCCAGTTTAGGTACGGAAGCGACGCGAGTCCAGCTCGCACTTGACCTGCTTTTGCTATGGTTACTTAGTAGTTAGAAATTCTTTTTTTATTTGAAAACTTTTTTTTATTGCATAAACTATATACCGTTTTTAAATGACCCCATACCGATCGGAAGACAACTAACGGTATTACTAAATTACTATATTTTTACTCCACCGACCACCTTTTCTCTCTCATACTACAATATTTTTTCCAAAACTACACTGTCCCAATTTCGACACCAGTCGCAAACATGGGCACACCACTGGCCTATATTCTTAATACCGACCTATCGAAACATCAAAAACATCCCATTTCATCCTAACTCACTGTTATAACAAGACTAACATACATATTATCTTCATTGATTATAATTATGACATACAGCTTTTTATTATTAGCCGGCGCCCTTATAAATTAATTCAGCTCGTAAATAGTTGTAACATACGTTTTAGGGTTCCGCGTATGGTGTTTGCAATATTCAATTATTATTTTTCTGACCCATTGATGATGATCATGATGATCACTCCATGATCATTATAGTTAGGTATTGATCGTATTTGAGTCTAACTTATTATTGCAACGCTGTGTTTTTTTGCAATAAAATCAAAGGTATTACCTGGCAGGCTTTTCATGGAAATTTGCATAGTAAGATCTTCCCAAATAGTAGGTAATATATAATATAATATAGTAATAGCATACTTATATACACACTGTAAGCTTAAAGCAGCATTTCATAGCAGTTGCTAATTGTACCATCTTCAACCTATAGAGGTATGTCTAGCTACTACTTAGTTATTTGATATCAGTTTTCAATAAACTCTGAAACTCATTCTACGATTCAGTCATACAATAACTAAAAGTATTATAGCTTTGACAGCATTCAAAATATTACCAACTTGCTCATCAATTGTTTAGTATGGCTACAATAGTATCGACAGCAATATCTACTTAAATTAAAATCATACGGAACCATCCGTCCATTCATGCGAACAGCGCTCTATTTAATTAAAAGGCGCCCAGCAAAAATTGAGAGCGACGAATTTTATTACTTCCGGATTTCACGTCAAACAGTGACACCGAATAGCCTACTCCTGTAGCAATGTAAAGAGGTCCTCGCAGTACTTGTAGTGTTATATCAAACTCTCTGGAGCACTCAGCAATAGTAATTTAATCGGTACTACTTGTTCGAGGTTAATTAAATTACGCTGTTACCTTGATAATGGACCCCGTCGGCGCACGGCCTTGTAAAGTCCTATTTATAAATTTTAAAGACCGGCGACTAACCCGCGCGACAATTTTTTTATATATTTTTATATTAATTTTTTTTTATATATAAATAAAAACTAACTGTATTTACTCATAGAAAAAGCGATTTTTTCAACGAAATGTCAAAGATACGCAATTGAATTTTGAAGTATGGTCGCAGGGCTGTTACCAAAGAAATTAAATCTTTATGTGTATTGAAATAGGGTACATTTAAAAAGAACTAGTTACTTCGCTTGCTCCAATAGTTCAAGCGCGTAAAACGTTGGTTTGAATTCAAATTTAATTACATTTATTATTTACTAGTGATATCATTTATATGAAATTAATTACGTATAATACTCAAGGACAGTTTAACTTTATTTTATTGAACAATGTTGTGAAATTAGTTTTTTACTACTTTTTTACTTTTTTTTATTACTTTAGTAACAGTTTATCGCTACAAAATTTACATTAATAAATTTAAAAAAAAACTGCATTAAATGATGTATGTACACCATTACAAAATAAAATCTGAGAACAATCGGAGGTTGAGATTTCTTAAAACCCAAACGAGATACATACATACGAGTAGTTATTTGAATCGAAATAACAATTTTAATAACTTTTCCCAGTATTTCTATATATTTTAGATAATTTTAAATAAATTAACTCAAGATTACAGAAAAAAAAACGAAAGTAAAGTCCAATTAAAAATGTTATTAGAATCAAATTTCAAAAACATTAAATCAACTTGGTGAGTGACCCGAATTCTCCGTAACTGCCCATAAGTGATTGGGTCAAATGAAAAACAAAACTGATCGGAAATCATAAATCATTCGATATTACACTGTCAATACCCATCTTGTGTTTTGCCTCCGGATATTATATAATTGAACAAGGCTTTGAATTCTATTCATTTATTTTGGCACACAAGTTCGAGATTTTGATGTGTCTCCTCTCTACCTCTTTAAATATTGATCTCGTGGGACCTTACCATTATATATTTTAGTAGTGTTAGGTTAATACTACTTGTTAATTCTTGTACTAAGTCAACTGTCATCCCTTGGGGTCGTGAGCGTCTGGGGTGTGGGCCCCGGACGCTCTTAAGTAGACGACGACCCTGAGGAGGACGGCGGCGAGAGGTGATCTCTCGCCGCTGTATGCACTGCGAGGGTGCAGGGGGAGCGAACATCTGCTCCCCCCGAGACGAGCTCCTGGGCACAAAGCTCGGGAGCGAGGCACAGAGGGACACCAGTGCGTTCCGGTAGGCGATCCCGGAGTCCCTCTAACGTGTCGAAGACGGCCAGCGGGGAGGTTTTAGTGGGTAAGAAACCCACATATCCCAGTCTTCTCCCACACATAAGATCTTCAGAAAGATTCCCAATCTTTCTGAAGATTTCCTCCCGGTCAACAAAAAAAAAAAGTCAACTGTCATAAAAATAAAGTGATATAAAAAAAAAACTCCTCCTTTATAGAAGTCGGTTAAAATATCTTACGGGTCGATTTGAACCTAAGCCTTTTTCTAAGTCACCAAAACTGCAATAAAGTAACAGTTGTGGGCTTAAACAGAGAATTCTTTATCTTTTAAGTAAATGTGAAGTATTTGTGTAAAAACGAGTATTACAAACATAACATTAAGCCAATGATATTTGAAAGTACAGATACCTAAATTATTAAAAAAGATGTCCCGATGTATTTACCAAAATTGATCTTCTTCTTTTTTACGAAATTAATGAAATGATGATATTTATTGGAATAAGATTAGGAATGGGTCCACCTGCGTTTAGCGGGTATTTCAGCCAGTGTCAAGTAATTAATAGCAAGGGCAAATTCAATAAACACATTATAAATAAAAATGGATGATGACAGTGATAAAGATGGCGGATGAATCCCCAAAATTGATCTATTTGACGTATGTAGACGTCAAATCACACATCATACGTGTGAAACTGACAAATGAAAGTAAAAGCTCTTTGTTATAATAACCCGTTGCATCAAGCATACAAAAGCTACAATGCCGACATTGACAAAAACATTTTGTCGACGAGCCAATGTTCAAGAAACTCTTCAATTCGAAATTAAGATCGGAGCTCAATAAAGACCCATCGGAACGGAAGCAGGAAGTAACGGTTGAACCGATCCAATACCGAAGTTGGGTCCAACGGGAAAAAAGAAAAAAAAATGTAAATAAAAATGGAATAATTTTGTGGAGAATGGAATTGTGTACAACATTTTGTGGAGGGTTAATTTGAAATATTGTTTTTGAAAGTAATGATGTTGGGTTGGAGTAAATCAAGAATACGTAAATTTGGCAGTTTATTGCAAGTGCTAGGCACTGATTTGCATTTTAGAAAGCAATCAACCATTTTGCCTATAGCAGAAGATCAGAGGCCCAATTCTCGAAAGATTCAAAAGAGCTTATACGTACCCGCCTAGTTAAGATGTTTACAGCCGTAAATAGCAACAATAATCGCTCAATCAACCGTATTCTATAACCAACCATAATAATAACGTTATAAGCTTTATTACAGTTAATTACTTCGTTATAATATTGATTATGGTTTGTGTACTAGTTGCGTTTAATTAGTGTACTCATACGCTTACGTGTTTGATTGATATATACAAAACTAAGATGTTTCAAGTGTTACCTAATACGAACAATGGCCTGCCCCCCTTACCACCTGTCCTGTCCTTACCACCTGTCTTGCAGCAATGTTATTAATATTAATTTAAGTTTTTTACAGTTAATTCTGTACAGAATCTGTCAAAAGTTTACAGTTACTATTAAAACCACAATACTTTGAGGTTGTGGTAAGTCCCCTGGTCTGGGTTGTAACTGGGATATCCCCAGGTCCATTGTATGGTATCAATAATGCAAGCGTTGCTTAGTATAATGATATCATACGATGAGAATGTAGTCTCTGGCGATATTTATTTAATTGCTAGCTGAGCCGGAGACTTAGTGCGCGCGGAATTCAGGAATCCGTCTCCTCCGGTAAAGTTGTAAAGGCCACCTCACGGCCAACAGTTTAAGTCCTTAAAAAAAAAAAATTAGGAATCCTAATTATTTTCCAAAATATTTGCCAGTGCAAATTCTGAAAATCTATTTCTGGATTTCTTTGCTGTCGGGAATCAAACCCGGTACTCTCGAACCACTAGACTGTTGTGATAAAATAAAAGGGTTTGATAATAGTGTCTGATTTACCATCCAACATTCCGCCCAGTGTAACAAAAGGATCAATACTTTTTTCCAAAGTTCATCGACTCTATAATATTAATAATATCTATTCTAGTCAAGTTTACGACTCTGTGCAATGAATTTTTTTACCGCAACCGCTATATTGAACATTGTGCATTACTGCATGCAGCCATCATTAATGTACCTATAACATTTTATGGACAGGTTTGGTTATACCCCCTTATCATACTGTGGCAAGCAAATTCGCTCAAATTTAGAAAAATGATGCTATTATATTTCTTGTATTTTTTTCGTAATTATAAAATTTGACTGGAATAAGATGAGGAATGGCTGCACCTGCGAATAGCAGGTATTCTGCTTATGTTAAGTAATTAATCTTCTTCTTTTAATTTAAGGGCTACACTCGTGTCGATACATCTGATAAAGCTTTTAACATCTGATTCGATCCTTAAAAATTCGAAAGTAATTAATAACAAGGACACATTAAATAAATACACCACTACAGCCCTTTTAACGTCCCACTGCTGGGCATGGGCCTCCCCTCAATGTGAGGAGAATTTCCGGCCATAGTCCACCACGCTGGCCCAGTGCGGGTTGGCAGACTTCACACATCTATCGAGAACTAGGCTAGTTCCCTCAGACGTGCAGGTTTCCTCACGATGTTTTCCTTCACCGTTTCATAGCAAGTGATAATCTCGGATGATAATGAGATTCGCACATAAATCCCAGAGGTGCAAGCCGGGGTTTGAACCTGCACACTTTGATTTGCAAAGCGTGCGTTCGACCACTCGGCTACCACTGCTTCAAATAATAAATACACATTATAAATAAAAAGGGGGCAAATAAGTCCTTCTCTTGGTCTTGAATTTCTGGGTAAGTCACGCGTGGCTGAATAGGCTCGCATCATCGAAGTAATTTCATTGAAAAATGTACTTCATTAATAAGTTAATACAGTTTATTTTGGTATTGGATTAAATTTGACGCACCTATTTGCTCATGACTTTATTCAGTTTATTTTTGATCGAGAGAACATGTCCTCTACTACAAGTTGGCGATTTTATCCTCTGAAATTTTTAGGACTAATAATAAAAGCACGTTTTTAAGACTAATAGGTCTTACATTTGTCGATTTTTACACATAACTTGAGGCTAAATCAAAAACATAACTTCTAGCCTAAATTCAAAAATAATTCAAATCCATCTACAAACTGTTGCCAACCAATTTCCAAAACAAAACTGTTTCAGAACACTACTGTCAACGGATCACAACTTTTTATGCTTATGCTATGCTTATTGTATTTATGAGTTAACACGTTGGGAGGTCATATTGGCTCATGGTGAACTTTTATCCAGTGCACAGCGCTCGCAAAGTTAGTACCCCTATGAGTCAATATGACCTCATGTCGCACCAGCTGAAAGTACACTAAAAATCGTTACCCAGTAAATGTATTTCAACATAGTATTTCAACTTTAGCAGGTAAGTCACTAATTAGATACATACTAAAAAAACTTTCTAATACTAAATTGCGTCAAGTTTAAACTTAGACAGCTTCTGAAAGCCTCGAGGGATTCGACAGGGTTATGTGGAAGTCCCGACAGTAGTTGTAGCATGTGCGCCAAGACTAGACGTATAACACGGAATATATTGATGTTGTCTCTTTCTCTCGTATGAAATTAGACAGAGAGCGAACGAGAAAATCTGTGACAAAGATCTTGTCTTGACATGCGTGCTTACACCACTGAAGGCCTTAAACTCTTAAACTAAAAACTCCTCTATAATTAATTCAATACAATCCCATTACTATGCCATACTTGTCACGCTACTACTGATCACGTTGTCACGTAAAAACGTCGTAAGCAAACGGTAGGGACTCTGTACGGCCGATTAAGTTGCGTCTGACTATGTTCCGATTTTATCTTTTGATTAAGGCGCTTGTAATAATACAGAATGGTTATTTATGGAAGCTTGTTCTGAAATTACGGAGGATTCGCTTACTTATGTGGAGTACTGTCTTAGGTAGATATCTGTGGTAGGCTATTTTTAACCAACGAAAAAAATAAAAAAGTATACTATTTTTTGCTTTTTAATATTTTCGGCGGTTTAATTTTTTGTTTAAAAAGTTTTTTATCGTCAACACATACTCATCATATAATCCCAAACTGTAAAGCTTGTAATATGGATACTACTACGAATGGACTGGGGCCATCCCAGTAACACTTACACCAGGGTAAATTGTAAATAGGCAATTTCCGAAAATTTTCTCTGTCAGGAATCGAACCGGAACTACCCGGTGCAGTCAGTCGTGCAGTCTATACTCGAACCACTAGTGGTTCTAGACCAAGCCCTGCACCCTTAGCATATGACCGTGTAGATACAAGTTGTATCTATTTCAACTGTCAGATTTATCGGGAAAATGACGTCAATTCGATCTTTTTGTACTGGACATGGCTCGGTGTTACGGCATTTTCTTGACGAATCTGACAGTTAAAAGAGATAAAAGTTATATCTACATGGTCATGCTAAGCGTCAATTTGCTACCTTAGTATAGTAAATTTATATCTAAGCGTTAAATCTAGTTTAAATAAAATAATAATTGAAATACTCCCAATAAAGCTTTACTTAGAATAAACGACTCGACGGCCCCTCAAAACTAAAAGCAATTTCACATCTTATCTGTAACAAAATAAACTTTACCGGACTACGAAATAATCCTTATTACGGCACGATAAAGGTTCTTATCGTTTGTAAAGTATAGTATAATTAATTTAGAAGCTTTGGTCTGTTTCATAATATTCAGTTCCTAGGAATTGTACGATTTTAATTAAGCCTCGTTAATGTTATGTCTGAGAGGTTTTACTATTTAATATTTTTTCTTGGAAACTAAGTCCTTAATTATAATTTATTAAACTTAATTTTTATTCTGTACTTAATTATTTTCAATGGCTTGGCATATATTATTGTATCTCACAAAGGTGGGGTTTTTTGTACACAAAAATATTTAATAATATTTCCATTGGTATATTATATAATATAACAAAATAAATAAATAATCAAATTTATTAGCAGTGGTAGCCTCGTCGGTGGGTCGCCTTGAACGCAAGGGGTGGAAGTTCAAATCCCGGGCTCGCACCTCTGAGATTATTTCCATGTGCGAATGTTATTTTCAATAATAAGCACCACTTGCTGAACGGTGAAGGAAAACATCGTGAGGAAACCTGCACGTCTATAGAAAAGCATGTGAAGTTCATCAACCCATACTGGGCCAGCGTGGTGGACTATGGCCTAAATCTCTCTCGCATTGAGGGGGAATGTGCCCGGTATAATGACAACAGGCTCGCCCCCTATTACATTGGGACTAATATACATCGGCGAAGTGTGGGCATACTGCAGTGCACATCTGCCTACCCCTTTGGGGAATACAGGCGTGAGGATGATGTATTTCACTCTTAGCTATGATGGTTACCATGATAATGGCGGGTGTAACCACACAAGTGTTAATTACCGCTGTTGCTTAGTTATCAAACCAACCACTGTTGCTTAGTTACTAGAATTAACGTTAATTAACTATATATCATCTACACATTATAAATTATCAAACGAGTATTTTGTTGTACATAAAACAATTTAGAAGAAAATACATTCTACCCGCCTAGCAGGAAAATCTTCCCTTTTCCGCCAAAAAAGTATTACCGAAGTAACAGACATCACGTCTGAGGGAACTTGACTAGCTTTCGGTAGATGTGTGAAGTCTGCCAACCCTCACTGGGCCAGCGTGGTGGACTATGGCCTGAATCCCCCTCGCATTGAGGGGAGGCCCGTGCCCAGCAGTGGGACGTTAAAAGGGCTGTAGTATAGTAGTATATTTATTTGGCACAGACACAACAAGTTACATACATAACGTAGGAGAGGCAGAAAGCTGTCATTCTGAAAAGAACTTTGTCTCATCATGATAAAGACAAATTTGATAAGAGTTGTTCTGATAATTTTGAACAACCCAGGGGTTACATTTTTATAGGAGGCAAGAATAAGGCCGGCACAAGTAGTGTCATGTCTCAATTAATCATTTGTAGTACAAACACTCCAAAAAACCGGCCACGAGCTGGACTCTTGCACCAAGGCTTCCATCGCTAAATTGTAAACGCACCGAGCAGTTCTCTAACTGGATAGAGAGACAAACTTTACTTTACCGTTGGTATACTGGTGTCCCCATACAAGGTAACTACAAAATAAGTTTATAATCAGAAAAAAACTTTTTCTAACATTTTACACTTTTCGGATCTTTTTCCTTTACTTATGCTATAAGACCTCGCTTCTTGCCAAATTTCATGATTCTAGGTCAACGGGAACTACCCTATAGGTTTTTGATTCACGTACAAATGTACTGAAAATGCAATATAAACCGCCGTATCTTTTGATTGCGTGAACCTAGAAGTTTGATTTTTTAGGGCACTAAGGGACCTTGTATTGACAGACATGTATTTGTTACAAATTTCAACTTGATACCATCACGCGTTTCTGAGAAAAAGGGTCTTGACAGACAGACGGACAACAAAGTGATCTATAATGTTCCCTTTTTTTTTTCTTTTTTAGCTAAGCAACCCTAAAAGTACTACTACAAATTAATGTCAGAAGGGTTTCGGATCGGTTGATTGCTTCGAGAATCAATTCGCGATTATTTTACGATCAACCGATCTTCACGAGTGTTTGACCTACTTCGGTGGTTTCCGATGATTGGTGTGCCACTGACACTTACACCGATTGGTGTCGAGTTGCTAATAAATTGCAGGGTTAATTCCAATGTTGGCGAGGCAACTATGATACTGCTAATTTGAGTACGTGAACGGTGAAGTTATAATACTGTAAGCAGACTTATGAGTACTATTGAACTGAATGATTATGTGGTGACTAAGACGAGGAAAGTATGTTGAAGTGGTTACGTCATGTAGAGAGGAAGAATCTAAGTAGACTGATGAAGGAAATATACCAGACAAACTTCAGTCGAATAGGGCACCCGAGTAAGACCTTTCACTTAACGGTCTCTTCCAGAAATATTTATGAATGTGGATGAATAGAAAGAGGTATGTTAGGATCGTAGCAAATAATAACCGGTAGTCTTTGATTGCCCCCAGACAGACAGACGTGAATATATGTATGTACTATAGAGCTTTGCGATCTAGTAAAATTAAAAGTACGGCAGTAAATTAAGAAAATACACATTATATAAAGTTTGTTACGTAACCGAAATATTAAAATTTCCATCAATAGGTATAACGAGTTTTCTTCGTACATTTTCGGTCTTGTAGCCACCATTTGGTCAAGCACGACTCAAGTTAATTATAATATTCATAGAATTCTGACATTATCGCTTACCCTCTCGACATTTACATAATAATGTAAGAAAAAAAATAACACATGAAAGTCACTGCGGCATCACTGTCCCATTTTTTTCATACTTACCGTTGCCTATCCAAAACCATTCGTCCTCATACATCTGGCACCCTTGCCACACACGCAAAAACACTGTAACTTTATCATTTCGAAGCGAGTCGCGTAATCCTACGTTTACATAGCCCATATACCCTGAACGATTAAATATGATTTATGGTGCGTGACGTCACGATCCCTAACTCCTCGCGGGAGCGAACCCATATGAATCCCACCCTCGGGACTCACAATGAACGCGAAACGAGTAATTAAAAGTCACGTATGACGGAACCGGGTACTTAGTTGTAAAATCTTGGCTCCTAAACGGATTTTCTTGGATAAAGTTCAGGAAAGCTGGATTCTTGAGGTGCATGGTAAATTTAATGTTCTTCAGTCATATTCGCGCATATTGTAAGACTTTGCAAGGTCCCATTCCAAATGCTGCATGAGCAGTAAACCATTTTTAAATTCCTTGCCTTCAAATACCAAATGAATTTGAATCTCCAAAGTTTCAATATATCTAAGGAGATATGAGAATAGGATTTGGATATGGATTCTTGGAGATTCAAATTCATTTCCATTTGGATCTGTAATTTTTTAGTTAGTTATAGTAGACGCATTTATGTCCACATGCGTTTTCTAAGAATCGTAAAGACCAAACGAGAATGAAATTAAGCACGTAATCTCTTATCGTGTGCAGATGTAATTTCCATGTATTTTAATGTAATATTATAAAGTGAATGCTTAGTCTCACGCCTTAGGGATGTTAATCAGCAATTTATCTAGCCAATTGAATGGGCTAACCGCTGGGCAATGGCTTCCCACTCCTGCTATCAGTTACTAAATAAATATTAACCTATAACGTACTTGTAAAGGTTAGCCACAGAAGATTAATAAATGGGATCAAGGAAAGTGAAGTGTTAACCCTCGTGGCTAATCAAGGCCCCGAAGGCAGGGTTCGGTAGCAATTAATTTTAATCTATCTTTACCTAATCGTCAAAGTTCGCCGATTAACAGTCAATTGCAGGTTGAGCTGCGAGATTTGTTGTTATGTACTTAACACTACATGTTTCATGTTTTTACGAGCTGTTTTGGGGTTTATGACGCTATTTCATAGTAGGTAATAATATTATGATGATTTTACGAGAATTTATTTATGAACGACATATCTACGAAATAACAATAATGTAATGATTTTATTAAATTTACATTTACATGCTCTACAAAATTATGACTACGTACATTAATTAATTACAAACAAATGTCGGAAATAATTCGAAACAGGAACGCCACCATTTTGTTTTTCCTCGCACCAGTTAATACCAGCAGGGCACAATTCTCGCAAAATCAACATCATCTCTAGTTCGACACATGTCGATTCAAAATGAAAAATACGACAAATTTGACGTTTTGTATCGACTTGTGTCGAATTAGCGATAATGTCGATTTTGCGAGAATTGGGTCCCTGAACATATACCTACATGACGCTGCGAATAAGATCGTCATCGTTTGTGTCATCTGACATTTCATTGGAAATGATGTGCTTTTATATGAGTTGGTTTTGGTATTCGAGATAGGATAATCGCGAGTTACTTTATGTACCGTATTACATTTTTGACAGATTTTGCACTGAGAGAAAATGAAAAATCTAATTAATACTAAGTATAGTATTGCTTATACAATTGTTGGTAACGAGCCGCTTGATGTTAACAGCCAATTCCGTGCAAGTGTTGGTGCAAAATAAGTTTGTCATAAAGGAACTTTAGCAATAACCTCGGACACTTGAACAGGCCGGTAATGACAACATTAACGTAATGACGCGGCGAAATTAGAAATTGGGACGGAATTTGTGGCGTTGCGGGAACCGATCAAAATGAACTTTAATAAGTTTCGCTCCCTCGAAATTTTAATAAAGTCTCTATAAAATTTATGCTGATGTCCACATTTTCTGAAGTTAATTAATTCATTACAAAAGTTGTGTGGCATGCTCGCCAGCCCAATTTAAACCGAATGGCTTTTGGGGGTAAATAGTTATTTATGACCTCATTAAGGCATATTAATGTTTTGTGCCAAGATAATTGTGTACGGGGAAAACAAATTTATTTCCACGGAATGTTCCCAACTCGTGACATAGAAAGTTATTTTCCAATACCTTAAAATTGAAATGGAAATAATTGGCAATCTCCGTTCCGATCGTGACAAAGTTATTGCGCCTGTAATTTTTTTTTTATGTAGAATATTTTCTGAATGTTATCGCGGAAGTGTAATTGTTTTCTGTACATCCAAGCATGTCTCATGGATGTTGGGAAAATTTATCAATTTCTGTTACAAATTAAAACATTAAAATTCTGTTTATTTATTGAAATTAGACGTATAATAATACTGCCCAAAATATTTTGGACATAAATGTAAACCAGAATAGTCGACCTATGATTAGTCGACGATTAAAAGCTGTCAAGCTTATTTTATTCCAGCAAGCGATCTTAGATTTAACGGAGTGCATAAACCTAAAGACTTTGAATTCTCTAACTCTATAAGTTGAACCTTATGTTATGACGAAATTTATTCTGAAAAATGTTGTACCGTCACTGGAAGCAAACATCTTCATATCTGCCGTACGCAAATAGGAACATTAAAATGCGCGCAACTATGTTTTTCTATACCAAATCAAACTGTAATATCATCGACGAATCTAGCGATTTTTGACGCCTTTTTGCCAGAGACATTCAATCTTTATGTATATAGACACAGAGTACATTTCCAAAAAAGAGGGCGTAATTGTAAATAATGTAACTAGTCATCCCTACTTATCCCCAATATAACACACTATAGGTCACCAATTCCCGATCAACAAGTTATAATCTCATAAATTCTTAAAACACTGACGGCTGCAATAAAGTTTATAGCTAGAAACATTTTCTAGGACATGATAGTGGAACAAATTGCTTAGGTGAAAACCCCGCGGTGCCGTAAAGATCCGAGCTTAGCTTCCTTTGCGGTACTTCGGAAATGTGTTCCTCCTGGGGACCTACAATCTTTCAACTGGGGCGCGGCAACACTTATGTAAATACACGTTTTTGTTACAGCGTTGTTTTCTTGTGCAAATAAAACTTTTTTAAATATTATTACTGAGGCTACAAACGTAGGAACTTATAGTTTTTGATATAAATAAATATCGCCAGACATCACCTCATCGTATGATCCCAAACTTTGCAAAGCTTGTTCTTATTGGAACAAAAAACTGAGGGTAAGCCTAGGTACATCCAAACAAGGGCAAATTCCAAAAATACCATTTCTTAAATTTGTCACTGACGGCAATCAAACCCACACACCTCGGAGCTGTAATTCGACCGGCCTATACTTAAAACACTAGACCTAGCCACCGATAAATGCTTGTTTTAAATTGTATTAAAACTACAAAGATAGGAAACTTCAGCTTGAACACCTACACTGCAGGCCCAATTTTAGAGAACTTTCAGCTAGTGCGATTGAGGTTTAAATCAGCCCAAACCTGAACTCTTTTACAGTGCGTACGAACGAGCGTAAAGTCAACTTTGGGGCAGTTTCGGCTTCAAGCGGCAATGAAGGTTGTTAAACGCTTTTGAATTTATGCAATATTTTCAACAAAAATATTACTACCTATAAATAAGTTTGGTACTGCTTTCAGTGCCAATAATTTGAACATACACTAACGTTGTTGTTCACCAAAAATGGTGCGTTCCGTTTTAGTATCAAATAGGCTATTATCAAGTGTTTTGGCACGATTACCAGCCAATAGCTGTGGTTGAACCACGAAAACTAATATGTAGCTATACACTTTTCTAAAAGTGCCTTCAAACAAAATGTATGAATTCCAAAATGTATATAATGTGGAACAAATTGTTCAAAATCCGTGAAATATAGGTATTCTCTAGGGTCATTTAAACGAGCACGTGAAATTAGAAATAATTTATGACAGTTGTTTAGGGTTCCGTACCCAAAGGGTAAAACGGGAACCCTATTACTAAGACTTCTCTGTCCGTCCGTCCGTCCGTCCATCTGTAACCAGGCTGTAGGTATTTCATGAACCGTAATAGTTAAATTGTTGAAATTTTCACAGATGATAGCGGCAACAGAAATATAAATACTAAAAAAACAGAATAAAATAAATATTTAAGAGGGCTATATAAATATTTACTACAACAAACGTGGTTTTTTTGCCGATTTTGAAGATAATGGTACGGAACCCTTCGTGCGCAAGTCCGACTCGCACTTGGCCGGTTTATTAAAATGTATCACAACCCAGCTCTATAATCAGCTGTTACTTTAAAACTGTCTTTGATCTAATACAAATTAACTCAGTAGCAGACCATGTCTAGACTTGTGAAAGCTTAGAAGCAAATAAATGTTTTAATTTTGTGGGAGGAAAAATAATTGAGTTATCGATATTCAGTGTTCATAAAATTATTCCATATACTGAAACTAATCTAACATAATGTTATTTTAAAAGTCTTTCGCAGCTTTTCATTTTTGTCACGATGGTCCGCGTTGTAAAGCTTTGCTAATTTTTTTTGGCAGGCGTCTAATATTTCATCGTATTTGAATTATAAAAATAATGCTTTTATCCCGATTTTTAGGCTATAAGACACTTAGACTTACTGTCACTTATTATAAAAATGTCTGGACTAACATTTTATTATGAAAAAAACGTAACGTTCTTTTTCCACAAAATTTTATGTATTAAACGCCGGATATATTAAAAGTTAAGTACTAATAACGCATGTATTATCCGCATTTGGCTCGACACCGTATTATTTTAGTCGACAACCCATTTGGCAAATATACTAATGAGGCCCCGCGAGTTATGCGACGCCAGCGCCAATCAACACCGCGGATTTACTCCATATATGCACGATTTACGTGTTGTAATTAAGCCTTTTGAGCGTGTATTCTATTGAAATTAACGTTGATTTCGAGTATATATAACTAGTTGCGACTAACTACCTCGCTGTAGACTTCATTCCTAGCCATTTGGGTTAGATATTAGTATTCAGAACGAAAAAACACCTATTTTATAGGTTTTTATAAAATAAAATGATTACCAGGATTTGCTAGGTTAGTCTGTGATTGCGATTCGCGTTCCCATAGCCCCGACTCCTTGTGACTCGTGGAGGTGCAACGTTGGTTTTTAGCGGGTATGCGGTCTCGTGCTGTGAGTCCCACATACTCCCTACTATCCCTCCCGAGGATAGAAGGGAGATGCATAAAGCATTTTCCAACGATAAAAAAAAAGCTTAGTCTGTGATCAAATAAACTTTTTCTTTCTTTTCTTTCTTTTGATTATTGTCTGTGGCGACATTTTCCAATCCCCTGACAAAATGTCGTATAATAAATATCAATTCGCGCGTCAAATATTTTCCAATACTAAAACGAACTCTGTGTCAATATGCATTAAGTTTGAATTTCTGTGGTAGAAGCCACGCCCCCACCCCCCCACGCGTCAAAATTCGCTCGCGCTGTCAGTGTCATTTAGTTGAGTGAACTTTTTCTATGGGTCAATACAGTTTGTTTTGGTATAGAAATTGGACGCGCGAGCTTTGACACCCCAGTGTGTGGCAAATTCGGGCCTATTAAGTTTGACAGTTGGGTTGTCATTTTTTTAAACTATAATGTTGGGATTCATCCGCCATCTTTATCACTGTCATTATCCATTTTTATTTATAATGTGTATTTATTGAATTTGTCCTTGCTACAATTACTTGATATTGGCGAAATACCCGCGCTAGTCGCAGGTGAAGCCATTCCTCATCTTATTCCATTAAATTTCATCATTTCACTCATTTCGTAAAAAAACAGTAAACTATAATGTTTCATGTGCAAAATACTAAACGTTTCTATCTACCAGCCAGGGACGTCCACTACTGGACATAGGCCTCCCCCATACATCGCCACAAATTACAGTCTTGGGCTTTAAGCGCCCACCGACTCCCGGCGACCCTGATGAGGTCGTCCGTCCACCTGGTCTGGGGACGTCCCACATTCCGCTTCCCTGTTCGTGGCCGCCACTCTAGGACTTTGATGCCCAAACGGCCATCCGTTCTCCGGGCAATGTGTCCGGCCCATTGCCACTTCAAACGTGCAACCCTGCGAGCCATGTCTGTTACCTTGGTTCTTCTGCGGATGTCCTAAACGTTTATTAGTAGGCTTATGAAAGTCACCCTAAAAGTGTAAAAACATAAAAAATCGTTTTTTGAAATTTATTTCTTTATTCAAACACGTCATTCCAAATAATCTATCAAATTGTAATTCTAAATTCAAACTGAAACTTTGTTAAAATGAATCATTAATGGATCGTGCCGCAACCGTAATTGTCTGTCAGACATATTAGTTTCAAACGACAAGGCAGTTGCATTAACTAGAATTATAAATTAATTAAATTAAACGAGAGTGTGGAACTGTGTTAATGGTGCCACAACACTAGTATCGATAGTTACGATTCACTTTAGATAACAATTACATAGAATCGCACTTCACTTGTATTAATGTTTCTAGGAAAGTGACCGCAATCACTTCGTCTTCATCGTTATAATAAACAAAAGCGTCATCGTTATTATAATTTATCAGTTCCGTTCTATTTTCAAACAAAGTCCGTTTACAATCGTTTTATACATTCCTCCAGAAGACGCAAATTGTTTAAAGCTCTTGCGCAGAGGGGCGTCAGGACAAACAACTGTACAACTATTCAAAACAATCTGTATTGGCTCATAGATAAGGCTTTAACTTAAAGCCTTCCGGCACACTGGGGCGTCAATGCTCGCGCGTCAAAATATTTTCCAATACCAAAACAAACTTTGTGTCTATACGCATAAAGTTTGAATTTCTGAGATAGAAGCCACGCCCCCACGCGTAAATTCCATCCAACCATTTTGACGCGAGGACACGACGTGGCGTTTACCAAAGAAATTTAGTATTTATGCATATTGGCACAGATATCGTTTTGTTGTTGGCAAAAATTTGACGGGCGCGTCTTATCACACCAGTGTGACTGGGGCTTTAATTTTGATAAGATTGCCCAAAATCTTGTTTTTCTTTTTTTACGAAATGATGAAATTTAAATGGAATAAGATAACGAATGGCTGCACCTGCGATTAGCAATTATTCTGACAAGTAATTGAGAGCAAGGACAAATTCAATACCAACATCTATATCTACACTTCTACTATTTTTTATTTATATGTAACGAATAAACAACTACTGGACCGATTTCAATAATTCTATTGCCGTTAGAAAGCTACATTATCACAGACTAACCTAAGCTATATTTATATAACCCAAAATGTTAAAAAATGACCACCCGTGCGAACCCGGGACGGGCCGCTAGTTATAAATAAAAGTGGGTAATGAATATGATAAAGATGGCGGATGAATCCTTTTTAGAGTTAATTCAGTCTATCTATGAAGCATGCGACGTATCAAGTATGCCCCGGAACTCGGCACGAACTTACGAGAAAACTTTACGTAATAAAATTTCGTATTGAATATTAACATGTTCTTTATTGGTCGTAAAAACACGTTGACGTGTTACGTTACGATCGTAGTAATCGAGTTAGCAAAGTGTTTCGCGGCTTTTAATGAAGTTACGGATACTGTTTTCCGGCTTGATTAGTTTTCAAACTTTAATGGAGGAGACAACTCATTTAGGGTGGCTTGGTTTTTGTAACTTGAGTGATGAAAGGTAGTTGGTATGAATTTATGATTTGCTACCTTATTAAATGCCATTATTTATTCATTCATATATTTGTAAATTAGAACGGTCAATTACCAATAACACTAATTATTAACACACAAACACAAATTATTTAATTATTGATATACCTTATTATACAAAAATCACATATTAAAAATGAAAGAAAAATACACATCCGTCATATTTTATAATCTCAAACATGCTAACAAAAACTTCTTGCCGCGATTCGCCAACACATCAACATTCGGATCAGAATCCAGGAGGCCGTTGAGTGCTGATAGTGTGCGAGGTGTAGCAGACATAACGCGGGCCACTGTGCGCGATTTTGTCACAGCGAACACTTTGGGCTTGCGTCAAGTGTAAGTGAATTTATTATTCACTTAAAAAATAATTAAATTAAAATAAAATGAATATTGCTCCCATACAACAGACATGATTTTTTTGCCGCTTTTATAGATAATGGTAGGGAGCCCTTCGTCCGAGTCGCACTTGGCCGGTTTTCATCTTAACCAATAATGGCATACCTATCGGTGTCCACTGGTATTATTAGTTACAAATGAGAAATAATAATATGATAATATTAACATCAGTCAGTTTTTATAAACTTGGGTTTCATATCCCCTGACTGTATGTTCGGGACTCACCTTTAATAGACCTTCCCCTATGCCAAATATTTCTGGCTTCTAATAGCATTTAACTCAAAGCGTGTTTTGACTTGCAAGTTTCTTAGTGTCATTAGACTTGCAAGTTTCTTTTAGTTAACGGTCATAAGAACAAGAGTAGATAGTTTGTCCTGATTACGTTGGTGTGCTCTGCGTGTGTACCTCACCCCGCGTTGCCAACTCCATTTTATCTCCTCAAAGATATTTTATACTGTTAACTTCAGTAAAGAGAGTTGAATGCAATACCACAAAGGAAGGCAATAATCTTACATTGAAAAGTACAATTTAAATTGGCTTTCATTTATCGCGATTGGATCCTGAAATTTCAGGCATTCATTCATTGGACATGAGCAAAACGGGATTAAAATATATCGGCCCCACAAATTGGGGTTCGATTCTGTACGCAGTTAGCGTAATCCGTCTTTGTAATTGGTTTTGTGGGGTAGTGTTGCCGGTAACAGTTATGTGAACGTTTAACATTTTGATGTTTGGTCACAAATTTTTTTTTGGGTTTTTTTTGTCATTAATTAGTTTGTGTGTAATTTTAAGAAGATTAGATGCTAGTTTAAACGTTGTTAATTTTTGCTATGTCTTTTTTGTTGAATTTTTTAAGTGTTAATTGCATGTAATCAAATAATTGGAAACCCATTTACCCAACTTTAGAAATCTCACCTTATATTTTTGAGCAAACATGTACTAATAATAGCTTTGGGTACCGAACTTAGAATTAATAGGTACGGTTATAGAATCTCAATAAAAAAATTTTAAAAAGACAATTTTGGAAACCGCGACAACAAAGTTTCAGTTTTTTTTTTTTAATCTTAAAAAAAAAATTACCGAACACGAGGTTACTGAAGCAAATTCAAAAGATCTTTCCAAGCTCCTCAGCCTCTTCAATCGTGTTGAATTCTAAATTCTTACTCAAAACTTTCCTTCAACAATTCCTTTAAGACATCTGCGTCCGTATTCAGTACTTGTTTGATAATCATTGTTTTCAATTATTTATTTTGCAAGTAATTCTATAGTTAATAAAGTTTATTTTGCAGTGTCTCCTATTCATGGCAATGCCTGTATAATCGATTATACTAACCTTTAACCTTGAGTCATACTTTCATTTTGTAAACTCTACAGAGACATGTATTCAGTTTTATACCTACATCTCCTCCTATATTATTGGTAGTTATTTCCATAGAACTTTATATCAATGAATTCTGGTACATTTCGAGTTATATTTTTAAGCAATTACTTCATAAGAACCTAAGTACTATAAGGTATGAATAAATATCACTAGACAACACGGCAAATAAATTGGTAATTTTGGAATTCCAAAAAGGTCATACCAAAAATTTGCCATTGACGGGAATTGTATTCTCAACCACTCCTGTGCAGTGAGATCAGCAATCTACGCTCAAACCACTGGACCAAGCCATCGTCCAAGTATACTTATGTAGGTACTGTTATCAATATACTTCAATAACTACTAGTGTTTATGATACCTGAGTCATAATGATGTACTCGTTTTGCAGATCAATACAGGATAAGAATCTACTTCCAATTTACTTATAATGTATACGGACTTGTTAATAAAGTTTTCCAAAGAAAAGTTTTGATACATTAAACTTCCAGAAATATAATTATGTATACTGTCGTCTTAAGGCTGATTCTATTTTGTTTGTTTTACTTATTAGGAAGGGATCAGAGTTTCAATAAGGGCCTTTGTTTGTAAATCATAACGTAGGATTCTTGGAGTTAATACCCTTGTTTGTGAATATCAAAAGCTGACAAGTTAAACTTAGGGTATTACGTTGTATTTTCTTGATTGATCTAAAAACAATACATGATTTTCAGAAACCCTTTAGTTGCATTATGTTTCAAGGATCCAAGAATTTAAAAAAGAAACGGTATTCTTTTATTATGACTATAAATTAAGTAAATCATTTAGCTTTTTAAAATCATTTTTTTTATCTGTGTAGTCCAAAAAGTACTTAGAAATAGTCCGATTCTACCACTTGTTCGGATTGCCGCTTTCACTCGGAAGAGCCGGTAAAAAACTCTCTTTAACATAACCTCGCCGGGTCTCTCCATTGGTTCTTCACAAACTACGGTCTTGATATGCGATCAAGTATTTCTCCCATAGAGAACGGTCCCACCAGTACCTTTGCAGTTAATTCTATTCACCATACATTTTTATAGCATTGTTGAAATTAATTCCTCAAAGAAATCCATCAAAAGATATTTTCACCATGGAAAACATTGGGGTAAATATACGATGTTGCAACGTCAAATTTAATTTCCTTGTATCAAAAAGTTTCTGAGAAGCCGTACCCTCTGATCTGAACCCACCCACGTGTCTATAACAGTTCCCTTTCAGAGTTGCGAAACTCTGAAAACATCACGCGCAATATAACCGCAAGCCTAATTAAAACACAAAAGCGAAAACCTCAAAAACCCGGCCCAAATTGCTGTTTTTTTGCTGAATATTAAAAAAAGGCTGACGCACAAAGCACCGTAATCCATTTAAGTAATTTTATTTTGAGTTCACATAACCGAACTGTCATTCCTGGCGACGGGGTATAAATGAACCAGTGGTGACTTGCGAGATGCCGCGATGGATTTTTAAATGTCAGCGACATAGTGATGGGGGTAGGGTAATTTATAAAGGGGTGAAATGGTCTTTGAGAAATTATATGGCATAATTTGAATAAAGAAAACCTTCAAAGTTATGACCTCCTCACATACTCTAACAAACTGTTGAGTCTCGTCTTCCTTACCAAGTCACATGTCTCCATGCACGTTCTTAAAAAAACCGGCAAAGTGCGAGTCGGACTCGCGCACTAAGGGTTCCGTACCATTATCTATAAAAACGGCAAAAAAATCACGTTGTTGTTGTAGTGTATGTATGTGGGGTTGACTTATTACTTTTATGAACGCCTATGTGGGTAAGTAAATAATCTTTGGTCTTCGATTACACGTAGTTGCGATCAGACGTGTGTTTTACTATTCCCAAGTAAATAGCCTATTATATTGATTTAAACGCTAGCATATAGCTTAATTGGCGACGAGGTTAAAAATTACATCACGTGTGTGGATAAATAAATCATAGGGAAGACGAAAAATGACCATTGGAAAAATTCGAGCGTTTGACGTTAGCAAAGATGACTGGAACCTATATATTGACAGGTTAGAGCAATATTTCATAGTCAACGATATAAAACCAGTAATGCAAGTGGCCACATTAATTACTGTGATTGGAGAAGAAGCATATGAGCTGTTAGTCAATCTATGCACGCCGACAAAACCAGCCGCTAAATCTTTCGCAGAGCTGGTGAAGATTATGGGATGCCACGTAAAACCTAAACCGAGTTTGTTAGCGGAGCGATTTAAATTTAGAAGGCGAATACAACGGTCGAACGAAACCGTAGCCGAATACGTAGCCGAATTAAAAAAGTTAACGATAGATTGTGGATTTTCGGCAGCGAATCTAACGGAAAATTTAAGGGACCAGTTTGTATGTGGCTTAGTAAATGACCACATTAGACTAAAGCTGTTCGCTGAAGATGATAACGTGCCTTTTGAAAGGGCGTTTAAGTTAGCGGTATCGTTGGAAGCGGCCGAGGCGGACGCAGCGTTGGTAGAAGACCGGACCTGGCGAAGGGGCGACGGTATACCAAAAATGACATCGGATATGCATCAGATGGCGTCAACCTCAGAGCGTTATCATTTAAACGCACGATCGAATCGAGTGCGGGACTCGGGGACCGGTGGCGGGAGCGCGAGAGCGCGGCGGAGCACACCTGCGGCGCGTGATTCGATAGGCGATGGCCCAAGAGACACTAGCGGAGCGGGTAGCGGAAGAGATAACCATAATAGGCGTATGGCTTATACTCGCTCTAAAGTGGAGTGTGAGGTGTGTGGTTATCGTCACAGCAAGGAGACGTGCAAATTTAAGAAATATGTTTGCAAAGTATGCAACAAGGAGGGACACTTAAAAAAGGTTTGTCCTAGATTGCGAGAGGGGACAGCCATGCATAATATAGTGCAGGAGAAGGCGGTAGAAGACGACAGTGATAGCTACGGAAGCGAGGAGGTAAACAATTTTTCTATAAATACGAGCGACCAGGTTGATAAGTTTGGACCATACACCATTGATGTTTGGGTCGATCATAAGAAGTTGAGTATGGAAATCGACACAGGTAGTGCTATATCATGTATTAGCAAAGAGTGTTACAATACATTGTTTTTTAAAAACGATATTAAGGAATGTAATGTGATATTACGTTATTATACGGGCGAGATTGTTAAACCTTTAGGGAAATTAACGCCTTTGGTTCAGTTTAATGATAAATCTAAATATCTTGATTTATATATCATTGAATGTGGTAAAACGAGCCTCTTAGGAAGGCAGTGGTTAAGCGAACTAAATGTCAAAATACCTATCATGACAATAAATAGTATAAGAAACGAGAATGTTAAATTTAAGTTTGATGAATTCAGTTCCAGATACTCTGAGGTGTTTTCGGACGGGCTGGGAAGGTACACCGGCGGTACGGTCGGCTTTCAGCTGCGAGATAATGCGCGGCCAATATTTATGCGCGCGCGTCCTCTCGCTTATGCGCTAAGAGAACCTGTGGAGCGGGCGCTCGACCAGCTGGTGCGGGACGGAGTGATCTCACCGGTGACCACGTCCGACTGGGCTACGCCGATTGTCCCTATTATGAAAAAAGACGGTACCATAAGGATATGTGGCGATTTTAAGGTAACTTTAAACAAATGCTTAGAGGTGGATCGTTTTCCTTTACCAAGGGTAGAAGACCTATTGGCTAAGTTGCATGGGGGTGAGAAATTTACAAAATTGGACTTGTCCCAAGCATACGCGCAAATGGAACTAGACCATTCAAGGAAATACACCGTTGTTAATACACACAAAGGTCTATTTATGTACAATCGACTCATTTATGGACTAGCGTCGAGCCCTGGCATTTTTCAAAGGAAATTGGAACAAATGTTTGGAGATATGCCCCGAGTAGGCGTATTTCTGGACGATGTCATTATAACGGGGACGGATAGTCACTCACACATGGCAACACTTCATGAAGTATTCCGTAGATTAAATAAATTTGGTCTCAAAATTAAGAAGGAGAAATGTACCTTTTTCGCAGACTCCGTTACTTATTTGGGATTTGTAATAAGTAAAAAAGGGGTACATACTTGCCCCGAAAAGATTGAAGCAATACAAAAGGTAAAGCCACCGAAAAACGTATCGGAACTTCGTTCGTTTTTGGGTTTAGTAATGTATTACGCAAAATTCGTGCCTAATATTTGTAATATACTAGCACCATTATATAATTTACTAAGAAAACACATCAAATTTGAGTGGGCTGAATGCTGCACTGTAACTTTTAACACAGTCAAAGAGATGTTAGTTTCTAGTCAAATTTTGGCCCACTATGCACCGGACCTACCTTTGATATTGACTACAGACGCAAGTAGTATAGGTGTTGGCGCGGTCATCTCGCATATTACACCGGAGGGGGAGAGACCGATAGCATATGCCTCAAGGATGCTTAATTCAGCGGAAAAGGCGTATTCGCAAATCGAAAAAGAAGCCTTGTCTATAATATACGGCGTTCGGAAGTTCCATCAATATTTGTACGGCAGACAGTTCACACTAAGAACAGACCACAAACCTCTGGTTACCATATTTGGAGATAAAAAAGGGATCCCAGTAATGGCAGCAAGTCGAATACAGCGTTGGGCTGTCATATTGGCGGGATATACCTACAATATTGAATATGTATGCAGTGATAAAAATGCGGCTGATGCGCTATCTAGATTGCCGGTACAAGATGAGAAACCAGGAGGTAAAGAAGAGACCTACGTAAATTTTATTCAAAAATTTTTGCCTGTTACGAGAGAACAAATTTTAGAACACATTAAAAAAGATTTAGTGTTAAACAAGATTATCCTATATATACAAACTGGCTGGCCTAAGTATTGCGATGATGACGTTTTAAAGCCTTATTTCATACGACGACATGAACTATATTTGGACATGGGATGTATCGTATGGGGTTATCGTATAGTGATACCGACAACACTCAGAGATAATGTATTAAAAGAAGTACACGTAGGTCACATGGGCATCGTGAAAATGAAGAGCATAGCCCGTAGTGTAGTATGGTGGCCGGGCATAGATGGTGACATCGAAAACGCTTGCAGGGGGTGCGCCACCTGCGCGGCCGAGAGCAGCGCACCGCCGCGAGCACCGCCGCAGCCATGGCCGTATTTTACAGAACCATGGACGCGGCTACATCTAGATTTTTTGGGGCCGCTGCAAGGCAAAACTTTTTTGATATTAATTGATTCCACTTCAAAATGGTTGGAGGTATTTGCCATGCAAAGGACAACAGCAAGCGCCGTCATTAAAGTGTTACGAGAGACGTTTGCTCGTTTTGGTTTACCCAAGGAAATTGTTACCGATAACGGGCCACCATTCTCAAGCCAAGAGTATGCAGAGTTTATGAACAATAATGGCATCAAAGTAACACCTACCGCAATTTACCATCCGTCATCTAACGGGGCGGCAGAAGGCGCAGTTAAGCTTTGTAAAAGAGCAATTAGAAAGTCCTTGAGGGAGGAGTGTGATTTGGATGCGGCCTTACAGGCATATTTAATGGCCTATCGAAATGTAGCTCACTCCGCCACGGGAAGATCACCAGCCATGTTTTTGCAGCGTAGATGTTTGCACACCAGACTAGATTTGTTAAGGGGAGACCGAGAAGTTGAGAACAGGGTACGAAAAACTCAAGAGAAACAGAAAGAACAGGCAAGAGGCGTACCACGAACATTCAAAGTAGGCGAAGAGGTTTGGTTTAGAAATTATGCCGAAGGAAATAAGTGGCTGGCAGGTCGAATTGAAGGTAATTTAGGCACACGAATTTACTTGGTAGGTAGGAAAAACGATTCACCTGTAAAGAGGCATATTGATCAAATAAAGAAACGATGGGTGAATTTCGACTTACCAGTAAGGGTACAAGAAGCGTTAGTTACAGAAGCAAGAGAGGGGTCTGAAGAAAACGGGGATCACTTCACGCCCGTGGCAGGGGATAGGGATAGTGCTGTTGAGGAGGGCGTCACCCAACCATCAACCAGCGCGGATGGTCAGAATCAGGAGCCGGTTGTACCCTCCAAGCGCGTCCGAAGACCAGTACAGAGATATGGTTTTGAAATTGACTAGACTATAAGATACATAGATATTAATGTTATTGTTTTAATGTTATTGTTTTTAGTTTTGTTTTTTTTTGTTGTTGTTTTGTTATATGTTCAGTTACTGTAATAATTTAAGGGTGGAGGTGTAGTGTATGTATGTGGGGTTGACTTATTACTTTTATGAACGCCTATGTGGGTAAGTAAATAATCTTTGGTCTTCGATTACACGTAGTTGCGATCAGACGTGTGTTTTACTATTCCCAAGTAAATAGCCTATTATATTGATTTAAACGCTAGCATATAGCTTAGTTGTATGGGAGCCCCGTTAAATATTTATTTTATTCTGTATTTGTTGTTATAGCGGCAACAGAAATACATCATCTGTAAAAATTTCAACTCTCTAGCTATCACGGTTCATGAGATACAGCCTGGTGACAGACGGACAGACGGACGGACGGACGGACGGACCGCGAAGTCTCAGTAATAGGGTTCCCGTTTTACCCTTTGGGTACGGAACCCTAAAAATCGTAACGCTAAAATCTATTGGAATGACTGTAGTCACGTGATCTATTTATCGTTGGCAAATGAAAATCCTTGTTGGTTCCTAGAAATGGTTATAGACACCGCGACTAGTAAGGTTGGTAAAAAGTTCATAGCAAAAGCAATCATTGGTGTGATTCAATGCTATTAAGCACACGTAGGCAACAGACAAGCACCAAGCACGAACTCAGATATTTATGACACGAAGGCATAAAATTAAGAGTACATAACCAGGGGCTTTACCAACACCCCTTATATTGTTTAGTGTCAATTAACGCAATCTTTAGTAGATTTGTAGTAAATGAAATGTCAGAAGCTGAAAAGTAAATTTAATAACAGTGTTGCAACACAAGTTGTTGTAAGAGTACTTGTTCTTATTAGATGAAACCAAAGCATTATCACAAAGAATTTTTTTTTTTTAACCTATATTGTCCCACTGCTGGGCAAAGGTCTCCCCCATTCTCCTCCACACATCTCTATCTCCTGTCATATCACTCCATCCCTCCAGATAACGGTCTAGGTCATCGCACCACGGCGGCGGTGTCCGTTATCTGGGATCCATTCGGTACAAATTTTGGCCCACCGGGTGTCATCCATAATTTTACGATGACCCGCCCATCCCCTATACACGGTGTGGCCTAAGGTGTTATCAGGATTACGGATCACTAAAACATGTAAGCAAGCTAGAGTATTGTTGGCCTCTAACTCCATTGTAAATTTGATTTTAGAGTGTATGGAGTTAAGATGGTTTAGAAAAGCTGTTATTTTGTGAGATGGTAATATTGTGAAAGTATCGTCTACTGGTTGCTGTAAAGCAGCCGAAACATCGGGAAAATAAAATAGTAAATACACGCGATAAAATCCGTGAAATAGTTTTATTTCAATGTATTATAGTATTCGCGTAAATATAAGAAAACAATGAGTAAACAATACTCTCAAAATTCAAAATTGTGAAAAATTCCTCATCAAAAACTATTCGAACGCTTAAGTGAGTGAAATAAAAAAACAATAAGCCGGATGTAATAAACGGGCAACAATTTATAAAAGTCCCGAGTGAGAGCATTGAAATCGTCTCGCGTAGCGCACTGCCAACTTTTCAAAGTCACCGGCCATTATTCATATTTCTTGCAGTTCTTATAAGAATTTCTGCCTCTTGAAACGAACTGTTTTTAAGAATTTTTCCTCTTTATACTTTTTGGGAGCCACAATCTTTGTATATTCACATTTTAGCATACAGATGGTTCATCGTCGTAATTATAAAATGACTTTTGCCCTTCATCCGTCATTTTTATCACCTTCATTATTAATTAATAACAAGTACAATAATGGTATTGTACTTGTTATTAATTACTTGACATTGGTAGAATACCCGATAATCATGGGTGCAGCCATTCCTCCCTCATCATAGCTATTCCTTTAAAAGGAGACGGATACGCTTTCATACATTCTTGGGCCCAGTTGTAAAAATATAAGAGTGGTGCCAATTAAGAGCTTATATATTATCAAACCATATCCGAACATTTTGCTGATCTTGACAATCTGAGAGCAGAATTATAAGAGATTTAGTAAAAGTGTGGTTATTCAACAAATTCACAACTACCTAGATACTAAACAGTTGATTTTTGAACTGTGATTGTTATTTTTTTTTAATATACAGTTTTGGTGTTAATTCAACTACTTTAGTGTATTTTAATATATTAAAATGGATACAATTATGTGCTTAATCATTAATAACACAATTTGTTTTTGAGCTACCGAACGTGCTCACTCTGTCTGGGGCGCGCGGGCGTTCGGAAACTTGTCCGTCGACATTTTGTGGAGTGTTCGGAAACGCGGACGCCACACAGTTATTTACTATATTAATTGTAGTTTTTTATTGTTAATTTACAATGTATTTATTCATTTTGATTGAATCAAGTTTTTTATGTTCAATTGTTTAAATCATTCACAGTAATCGATTATTGTAATCGATACTCTATTTCTTCAGTGAAATAAACTTATTTTTATGATTTCTCGTCTCCCAGATAGTGAATTGAGCTGATTTTTTTGTATTTTGAAACAGAAAAAAATACCGCTTTTTTTAAACCATATCTCAACTTATTACAATTGGGCCCACAGATCCCCGTCTCCTTTATTATTAAAAAAAAATATAGTGACTTTATGTAGTGGCTTTATGACTATAGCAGTGGTAGCCGAGTGGTCGAACGCACGCCTTGCAATGTGTGCAGGTTCAAACCCCGGCTCACACCTCTGGGATTTATGTGCAAATCTCATTTTCGTCCGATATTATCACTTGCTATAAAATGGTGAAGGAAAACATTTAGGAACTTGACTAGTTTTCGATAGATGTGTGAAGTCTGCCAGTGGTGGCTTCGTCGGTAGAACGCCCGCCTTGAACGTAAGGGGTACAAGTACAAATCCCGGGCCCGCACCTCTGAGATAATTTTCTTGTGCAAATGTCATTTCAATAATTATTACCACTTGCTGAACGGTAAAGGAAAACATCGTGAAGAAACCTGCACGTTTGTATAAAGGCGTGTGAAGTTCACCAACCCGCACTGGGCCAGTGTGGTGGACTTTGGACCATAGGGGGGGGCGAACCTATTGCCCGGCATGATGGCAATGGGCTCACCCACTATTACATTGGGACCGAATCCCATCGGCGAAGTGTGGGCGTACGGTAGTGAACCCCTGTCTACCCCTTCGGGGACTACAGGCGTGATGATGATGTATATAATAGATAATCAAGTAATTTTACTTCGTTTATTTATACACAAGGCGACAAGAGGGTCAGGACCTCCTAGAGAGCATTATGAATTTCTAAATTAAAACAAAATAAATAGAAATACGTAGATTTATAAATAAAACCTTAATAAGCGATCGTATTTCCCCTAAATTCCTCTTAGAACATCAAATTTGAGTTCCAATAAAATGTACAAAGCAAGCAGAGTCGTATTTGCCATCTTGAACGTCCTAATTTCAATAGAAATGAGAATCTTACTAATCGTCGTCGTCGAAGTTGGTACTTTGATTCCACTCTCCATTGACATTGCGAGTAAGAACTCCTCGTTATTGCCTGCAGGTTAATTAGCATTGATATTGATAATAAGACTGTTAGCATTGGCTACTTTTGAATGGTGAATTTTAATTTGAGCTTTTTGAGTAACTTTATTTAGAAGTAACCCCCCCGTAATACATAATCTGTGAAAAGTTCAACTGTCTAACTATTACGGTTCATGAGATACAGCCTGGTGACAGACGGACAGACGGACGGACGGACGGACAGCGAAGTCTTAGTAATAGGGTTCCAGTTTTACCCTTTGGGTACGAAACCCTAAATCATTACTGTAAGACAGGTGGTGGTAAGGGGGCTGGTCAGTATCATGACATCGCACAAAAAACTGAATAGCAGAACCATACATTACTCCGGCGAACACATTTCCGTGCTTGCATTCAACGTCGTATTTTCGAGCCACAGTGACACAAGGCTGTACTGCAGTACAAAGTAAAATTGTAGCTGAAATGATGCAATTTAGCACGTATTTGCAAGCAGCCAAGAGTTACATGAACAGCAAATTTAACTTCGCACTTCATTATTTGACAAACGATTTAAAGGTGACTTGCAAAATTTATCGGGAATTTTATTTTTGCATCTCCACCCAACTTGACAAAGAGCGCGGCGATAAATTCCGAAAGGGTTGTTAGGTATTTTTCGATTATAGAGGAATTTTCCCCATTTTCAGGTGCTGTGATCCGTCTTTTGGGAATTAAAGTAGATAAATGGCTGTAATAATTAATGATATGAAAGTATTCTATGGATTTGGAGAAGATAAAATCCTATCGTAAACGGCCTAGTGTCGGAAGGTGAGCAAAAATGCTGACGCGCGAATTGACGCCCCACTGTGCCATCAAACGCCAAAAAAAACGGTCTAACTAAACTTTTCGTCTATTGAATGCTCATCGCTACATTATACTAAAATATGTTTCTAGCTGTATATTTTGTATCATCCCCTAAAGTGTTTTGAACGCTTGCGAATTCGGTGCGATGAAAATATCATTACCGTATTCAGCTGGAGTTGTCTGGAATTCTGAAAGTGAATATTGGAATACCGTGTTGCAATGGAGGGTGTAGTGCACTTTTTAATCAAACAAGTTGGCGTTGTATGGATCAAAATACTTGGATATTTGAATTCGTTAAAATTAAATTTGGAAATTGCGTTATACATTTTTGTTCAAGTTATGTCTAGTAGCTTTATCTAGCCGCTGAATCACCATAATTTAAGCCTTTAAAAAATCATGCTGTCAGAATTGTTTGCAAGAAATAGTTACGATTTTTTTTAACAGGTAGATAATTTTATTTGTTAAATATTCACTCTGATTGTATCTAGAAGTGTAACCATACTGTTTTCACGTAGTGCTATATTGCCTTGCTAGCTATCTGGTTTAGACATCCATGAGACATGACTCGTAACCTGAGTGTAATAAGGATTCGTAGATATCCATCTTAGTATACGTTCTGCTGTTGGTCCCGGCTATTACAGTTGTCAGGTCTTGTCAGAATCCTGCTAGCTGCCTAAAAACGCTAACACCAAAGTTGTTTACTACCTCATACGAGCAAACAATAAACCGCAAACCGAGGTCACATATCAGCTGTTCTCTTACAATTCATAAGTATGTTACATGATACACACATTTACAAAACAATATCACTTAATCTCCAAAAAGTATCACCAGACCCTTCCTTATTAAAGGGCTAAGGGCCCACTGTCGTTGACGAAAATTGATCTGCAGAGGTTACCAGCAAACTTGAGATGGAAATTCCGAAATTAATGTTAAACTCGCTAGCACGTAATCTCGCGAGAAGGGTACAATGTACATAACACCTCATACAATGGCCTGTCCCTTCATATTAAGTCGGCCTTTAGCCCTTTGGGATTATATGGGCCGGGTAACGGTCTACGTGCGTTAAGCACTCCTCGTTGGGAGTGAAGAAAATTATGTATTGAATAAATGATGTAGTTATGGTCCGTGATGTGTGAAGAAATTGGATAGCGTTATTAAAATAAAGTACGCGTCAATAGCTCAGTTGTTAAAGAGACGCCTTTGTAACTGGTTCCATACCTCCTGTGAAAATTGACAAGGCACTCCTAGCGAAAGTATTTTAGCTAGCCGAGTTAACGGGACTACGAGTCGTATGTGCTAAAGTGGCCATCCACGGTGTCGGAGTTATCAGGCCACCCGCAGGCCTCTAACATGCCTTGATTGTAACGGCTGGGATTTTAACATTAAAATCAACTAAGCTGGATTCTTCCAGTGTTCGATCCACGCATGAGTCATGTTTGACAGACATGACAGACTGCCCGAAGACATCTGAACGTGGCTCAACGACTGTGATAGCCGGGACTGACAGCTTAACGATCAATTTCAAACGCGAACGATAAATTTCATTGAACACAGCCCACACAAAACAAAAATCTCCAACATTTTCCGCAACAACAGAAATATTTAAACATAATTCACGTGCAATTTATTTTATTTCGGTGCCTACAATAATAATATTGTGATCCGTTTTGTTTGCGGAGAAGTAAAGCCGCTTTGTACATGGTATTGGTTCTGAAAAGCCTCGCAAACACTTCAAAGGCTTTTGTTACGTGAGAGAATGTCGATGGCATTATGCCTTTATAGTAACTCTTGAATTTAATGATTTGTTTTCTCAGATAAAAAAAAACAAGAAAGAAAATGTACAAATTGACTTCTTGTCTGTACCTGGCTTGCGTGACAGTTTTGTAGAAAAGCGTAATGATGTTATATTTTTCTTTCGGGCATTATATCAATTATTTTTAAATTAAAATATAATACAAGCACTCATATTACAGTCAAAAGTCTCAGGCATAGAAATTGGAAATATATTTAAATGATTTACATTTAGTTACGATTGTCAATATTTAATTTAGTAAATTCAGGGACAATTGCTGTAGTTGAAGAATAACTTGATCTGGGGATTATAAAAATATTTGTAAAGTTATTTATTTTTCACTCATCGTCTGATACTACACTTAGCAAAGCTTGTACCATACAGTTGACTAAGGTCAATCTCAGTTACAGCTACACCAGGCCATTTCTGAAAATTTGCCGCTGACATGAATCGAATACCTGCACCCGGTACAGTAAGCCGAGCGGCCTACGTTCACACAACTTAACCAAGCTTACGTCAAATCGTAATTATACAAATAAGTCACAGAAATAATATAAAACTACTAACTAGTTTCAAAGACAATTACTAAGCAAGTTTCGGGTTGGCGATGCACAAACTACTAAAGTGTGCTTCTGTTCCCACGGAAATGGGTTATGTCAACCTACAGCCATTTGTATCAGTCACAATATAAATGATTAATGACACCACCGAAACAGTATTTTGATTATAATGACCGAGGAAGACAATGGACTTTTATTTCCGCATAACTGAACTTAACCAGTGTATCCCTAATGGGTCCGTAACCATCGATTTTTTTTTAAATTATTTAAGATTACATCGTTGTCCATCTGACTGTCTGTCAAGACTCTTTTTCAAAAATGGCGTTAAGATATCAAGTAGAAATTAATAACAAATACACTGGTCTGCGATCCCTTGGACCTGTAATAAAATAAATTTCTAAGTATACCCAATCAAAAGATACAGTTATTTATGCCGCATATTTTGACTCCATGGGAGTCAAAACCTCGAGTATTTCCCGTTGACCTTGAATCATGAAATTTGGCAAGAATCAATTTCTTATAACACAAGTGAAGGAAAAATCTGAAAACCGTAAATTTCATTAAAAAAATACACTTTTAGGGTTCCGTACCTGAAAAGGAAAAAAGAACCCGTTTATGATCATTTCATGGTCTGGTTGTAGGTCTGTCAAGACCCTTTTTTTTAGGAACGCGCGGAGCATCTCAACCCGGCTGAGCAGCATTGCTAATTCGCTTACCTCTTCCAAATACTTCATTGCCTTTTCTTTAACGTTACGCTATGGAAATGAAGCATACCTTTTAGTTGAAGAGTGCTGTTAGTGAACTTGCATAACCCAGTTGTGTTTCACCTGAATTCACTGTCTGAATCTTGGTCTTTCTGAAAAATATACATAATTACATGTGGATCCTTTACTAAATTTTGGAATAAATTTACAAAATTTAACTCTTTTATCTACCTACTTTATCTTTTTAAAATTTCGCGTTCTCACAAATACAACACCCAAAGATACAACGGAAAATTCTAACTAGTCACTTCGTGTTAATAAAGAAATACCTAACAAAATCCAGACCCTTACGGACCGCATTATGGCTTTGTCAAGTCATTCCAAGTCAGTTTAAGGGCCCGTAAAACTAGTTAAGCCCTAACACGCAACGTGGTAGATCGATAGAGGTAATAACGCTCAGTAAGGCAAACATTGTACTGAAAACATTTTTACCAAGGACGGCTGGCCTTTGCAAGATTAGGGGTAGGTAGTACAAACACCTAAAAATATTAAGCTTAAAAAATCGATCCAAGGGACACATAAATAAGGATATAATAATATACCAAAAGGGTGTTTTATAGTACAATAGAGATGCATGCATGGAACCTGTGACATTCTCCAATTGCCATAAGTTGAATATACATCATCACGCCTGTATTCCCCGAAGGGGTAGGCAGAGGTGCACTGTAGTGCGCCCACACTTCGCCGATGTATTTTGGTCCCAATGTAATAGGGGAGCGAGCCTATTGCCATTATACCGGGCACATTCCCCCTCAATACGAGGGAGACTTAGGCCATAGTCCACCACGCTGGCCCAGTGCGGGTTGGTGAACTTCACACGCTTTTCTATAGACGTGCGTGCAGGTTTCCTCACGATGTTTTCCTTCACCGTTCAGCAAGTGGTATTCATTGTTGAAAATGACATTCGCACATGAAAATTATCTCAGAGGTGCGGGCCTGGGATTTGAACTTGCACCCCTTACGTTCAAGGCGGGCGTTCTTGCCCACGAGGCTACCACTGCTTATAAGTATATAAGTGCTTAAGTTGAATAGGGTTTAAAAAATATTTAGGTAGAACAAAAATTTAATACAGGAAAGTGACTCAGAACTGACAGATTCACCTTGGTAACGAATATTAAGACCAATTTATCTATTGGTGAACTATGTTAGGGATAGGAGCTCATATCATTCATGTAAGAATGCTAAACACGCTGTGAGCTACTCAAAAATCGACTCTGAAAATAAATAATAATGCATTCTTTTCTAAATACATCAAATACATCATCATGCCTGTATTCCCCGAAGGGGTAGATGCAGAGGTGCACTGCAGTGCGCCCACACTTCACTGATGTATTTTGGTCCCGATGTAATAGGGGGCGAGCCTATTGCCATTATACCGGGCACATTCTCACTCAACACGAAGGAGATTTTTGGGCTATAGTCCACCACGCTCTGGGCCAGCGCGCTGGTCCAGTGCAGGTTGGTGTACTTCACACGCCTTTCCATAAACGATATTTTGAGTGCAGAAGAGTGCCTTTGTTTTATTATTGTCTAGACAAATAATTAATCTGAAACCATTATTTCATTTTGTCGTATTTTACAAAGGTAAAAAAGATTCAAAATTCACTGATGCCAAAAAATTCTTATGGGATTAAGCATCGGTATATATTTTTTTCTTAATTTCCGATGTCATAATTTGGTTAAAATTATATTTTTCAAAAATAGATCCAAGACTTACTACGTGGAACTAGCAGAAAGAAGAAGTGTTAGTCGGTATGCACTGTGAACGCAGCCGAAGCTCCATCACCAATGTCGCCTCTGTTCACTCGTCGCACCCAATTTGCTTATGTAAATACGCAGTTTCCGTTCTGACCTGAATAATTCATTGCCCAACGTGAACGTTTGACTCCCAGTTTTGAAAATCAACAGAAAACGGAGCTTCTACACAAATACAAAGGAGTCAAAATTATAAAACTTTCTTTGGAAATTGAGTTCCGCAAGGGCCTGTGTGGGCTTTCCATTTTGTCCGCTTGTTTATCTCCCGATTTAAATTTGGAAATTGTTTTGGACCTGAGCGTTTAAATAATAACTTTTTGTATTGAATTAAGTAAGCACTCGTTATTGGTGGGATTTTGTTTGCTTTTCAATTAAGTATAGCGCTTCTTGGTACGTTATGTTTCTGATGCAAAATTATACTCTTATACCTTTGGAGCCAAAAATAGTACTGTACCTACTTACAGCTTGAGTATAATACTATTCTTTTTTTCAACTTAATTAAACGATTGTATGATTAACAGGGTCATTTATTGTTCAGTACTTTCTATATATAGTGTGAGTATAAGTACTTTTTTTTAAAATATAGTTTACCGTCTATGCAAGTTTTTCTTAACATCTTTGTAGTTATATAAAATTGAAAACAATAATTTCCCAGGATATTCAGAACTCTCCGACTACCGTATAAAATGATGCCAAAGCAGATTCGCAACACCATTCGTTTTGGATATTGGCATCACGTAGCGAAAGCCCTTAGGGAAGTCGCTGCAACGCATCGAGGGGTTGGGAAAATAAAATCCCTGCCTCTATCGTCCCTCGACGGCTGAACACAAGTATCTTTAGTAAATTGAAAAAAATACAATCTTATAAATTGATGTATATTTTTTTTCCAAAATTATTGATCTCATTCGGCTCCAGATGAAATGGGTCTTTTTAGGGTTCCGTACCCAAAGGGTAAAACGGGAACCCTATTGCTGAGACTTCGCTGTTCGTCCGTCCGTCCGTCCGTCCATCCGTCGGCCGTCCGTCCGTCTGTCACCAGGCTGTATCTCATGAACCGTGATAGTTAGAGAGTTGAAATTTTCACAGATGATGTATTTCGGTTGCCGCTATAACAACAAATACTAAAAAACAGAATAAAATAAATATTAAAGGGGTCCCATACAACGAACGTGATTTTTTTGGACGTTTTAATAGATAATGGTACGGAACCCTTCGTGCGCGAGTCCGACTCGCACTTGGCCGGTTTTTTATAAATGGAATATTAATAATTTTAAATAATTTTAATCGAACGCAGTTGCGTTGGATTGAATTTCAACTGACTTTAGCACATAGTCAGTAGATTTTACAGTCATAATGGCCAATGGACATTGTATCTTATGAAAGAAACTCATCTTGGGCTCCCCCAATAAATACCCTATGTTTTTACATAAACTTAGTTAAAAATATTAACTTAGTTTTGGAAATTTATTTTTCAAAAACCACAACATTTTTAAAAGCTAAAGTATTATTCACAGATTCCGAGAAAATATCGTATAAAATTTAGGAATTTTAATTAATATTTGTATTTAACAAATGCATAGAATACTTTAAGCCCTAGCGAATAATTTGTGGCTAATATTTGGCTACTAATTACGAGTGTGTGGTGGATGAATAATTAACAAACGTGGACGCAATAAGCTCCCAGGGGCATGATAAATGATTCACTACATTTGCGTTTGCAGAAAGGACGATACTATTATCGTAATTGTATTGTCAAACAGATATTGCCTTACCTTACTCTTAAAGTTTTGTTGTTTCGATAGTACCTGTTAATTTTTGACAGATTTTGTACTGAGTTTGTTAACTCAGTACAAAACCTGTCAAAAACTTCACTGCGGCTTGAGGCTGAAACTGCATCAAGATTGACTTTATGCTGGTGCGTACGCGTATTTTTTCCGCACTACCACAGTATGGTATCAAATAAAAGGGCTCGCTGAGGAGAACACCAAAACCAATTTTAGCTTGTTCTTACAAATATTTTTTACCATTAATTTATATCAGTAGGTACAAACGTCAACAATCAAAACTTGGTACGAATAATGTTTAAAATAAGGTTTATGTAAACTCTCAAAACTCATGAGCAGGAAGTGGAATTCAAAAGTGAAAACAAAACCTTTAGCGTTACCCACCCCGCGCAATGAGACCAAATTTGCTTATGTAAATGTAAAACCATACCACTGAATAATAAGGCTGTGAACACCTCCGCGGAAAATCAACCTTCTCCTTTGTGAATCATGTATGGAACGACTGGCCCTTCGTGCTGTAGCTTCTTCTGTTTATCTACTTTAAACTTGGCGTACTATATATAAGTCTATTTGGTTATAGGCAACGTGCCTATGCTATGTATGTAAGGTTCTGCATGATCTAACCAATTTCGTATTGGCCATCTGCGTCATAATTAACGCTTAAGATAATTTAAAGTAGCTAGGATTTTATAGTTCTTGTATCATAATCACGTGTATTTTTAAAAATAATCAAATGATTAAGCTCATATATCAGAATACCAGGAAAATATTTGTTTTTCTTATTAGCGCGTACACTGTGTACACACAATATAATAGAAAATTATTTTAGTAAGTAAAGTCTATAACAGTATTGACTTTCCTTTGTGGACTAAACTATCTAATTAGGTATACTTGATACTTTATATACAGAATTTTCATTAAATATGACTCTGCTTGAGTCACCAACAATCTGCTAAGTCATAGAATCTAATCACGAACTAGAACAGAATGTTCGGGAATGAAACGAGCGTTAGGGCGTCAATCACGTGAGACCATAGACTATATCCATTATCTTGTTTCAATCAGCTGCGAAATTGGAAACCATTTTGGAAGCACGTTATGCATGCCTATGGAATCCCTAATTGAGTAAATTAATGACAACAAGATGTAAGTAGTTTATGCATTTCGCACCAAGTTCTGAATTGTCCTATTGAAGAATAGTTTTTAGTCATCCTACACTGCGGTGAGAGACGTCGTTAGATACATAAAACTCTCCAGTACGGCAAATACTCGTATATCCTAATAAGGAAAAGATAATTGAAATAAAACTGTTTTACGGATTTTATCGCGTTTATTTACTATTTTATTTTCCCGACGTTTCGGCTGCTTTACAGCAACCATGGTCACGGGGGGACTGAGGTGTTAGACGTCCTTATGTCATAGTTAATAACTGGGTAACCTCATATTTAGTTGTTGTTTGCGGTCCGATCCACGCAGAAAATGCTCACAGTGTCTTGAGATCTTGCAATGGTACGCTTGGTTTTGGATTTAATCATATTAATTACTGGATCCCAAGTTGGTGGTAGCACCCAGCCATCTTCCCTATTGAAATTAGGATGTTTTTTAATTTCAATGGCCTCACGTATCATCCTTGGTCGGAGTCGGTGTTCTTTTGCGAGGATATGCGGTTTATCAAATCTGATATAATGGCGGGTGCGGTCCTGTACATGTTCACAGATTGCGTCTTTCAGATCAGCGTCTTTTCTAGAAAATGTTCATAAAACATTCTTTATGTATTTAAATTGGTTTAAATACTGACTGGAGATTCTATAAATCTGGAGATATATCGTTTTCCAAATCTTTGAAGTAATGTTGCCGTCACCCAAATGTATCTACTGCTAACATGATTTAACTATGCTGACAGTATTATGCTGCCCCATTTTAGCAATAGTTTTCAACTTCATACGGCTTTTTTCCAAATTCAGATGCAATACTGCGCGATTTAAGAATCGAACCCATAAATTAATGATTGGCAGGCTCTAGAACATAGAAGCAATCTTTAAATTCAGAGCCGTGTTCAATTAAATAACTTGGTATTTTCTGGAGCACACAAAACTCAATTCAAAAACCTTACATCGTAAGTCGAAAGTGCTACGATATAAAAACGATTGGACAGAATATTTATCGGAATAGACTGCGTTAGACCACCGGTCCGCCCAATCATTCCCATTCTCTTGTTTCAATTGCGCCGATAAATTGGATTCCACGTCAAAGAGAATCGATCAATGATTCAGATTTTGCAAATACAAGCGTTTTATACCTATTCAGTTTTCGTATCAGCGTGTTTTTTATTACTTTATTTTCTTCACAATCACATAATCACATTATTGGCAATTAATCAAAAATATTTTTCATCATAAATTATGTTACAGTAAAATATTATTTAATGTTAATACAGATATAAATGGAAATTTAACAATTATTAATTGAACTCGGCCTAAATTGTATTTTTCAAATTGATCTCATTTCTTTGTAATCTACTAACATAATTTTGTGATGTCATTATCTGAAATAAATTGATTGAATTGAATTGAACAAAAAAAGGTTTTTATACCATGTGACACAAATTCAAAGTGCTTTAGCAATAAAAATTGAAAAACTTGTCTTTGACATTCGATTTGGCTGACAACTTTCAACCTTGCGGGAGCTATCGACAAAAACCTCTTATAAAGGAGTAAGTACTGCGTAAGTTAAATTTATCTATAAACCATGTCGTTAAGTACGTAATATTGGTTTATCACTGTTTGAACAGGCCTCATAAGGTCAGTTTGCTTCGTTTCTCATAGCCTTTTACACGATCTGAAAGGTTAACAATAAAGCTAGCAAAAGTTACTTTAGTACTTTTTTTAGCTTTTGCGATGTATGTTTATTTTCTGCCAATTTTAAGATTCGCCGACGCCATAAGTGCCTCTTTTCTTTTGATTGTTTTATGTACCTTTTTTTGTCTACGAATGCTAATAAGAGTAAGAAAAAATGTTGCTGTTTAAACCCTGAAAAATGTGAAATTCTTCCAAAGCTCTGTAACGTAGAATGTTCTATTTAAAAAAAAAAGTTGCACCCCTTTGACTATCCAGTTAAACCAAATGAGTTCGTATGCATTCTCATTAAGGTTGAGTTTTGTATACTCACACGTGTATTAGGGCGCTCTCGTTGTATTTATTTAATTTACCGAGGAGGTAAAGTACCCTAATAAGTACGTAGGTAAGGTTTCCTGCTTACGTCCACGATTAATAAAGTTTGTTCCAGGAAACATTTATGATGTTGATACAGGTAAAGTTATATTTAGTTGTTGGTTACATTGCATTCTCGAGGTTTCTAGGAGTGCTCCCCGCGCGTCTTCTATAACTTGATTAGAATCATAGTAACAATAATTAAGATTGGAGTCGTGTTTTGGCCCTGTCTCCAACTAAAGCAGTCTCAGAGACTAAAAAATAATTTTATTGTTTCATATTAGAACATGAAACCAATTTTTTCCATTATATGCTTCAAGCTATTCAGGCATTTTTCTACTGTCTTTCCTACTAAGATGTTCTTCATAATGGTGTCATATTTTTCATATTGATTCTCTCATAATAGTATAAAATTAGTATAACAGATGGATATCTACTCTATAAGCACTCCCTCCAGAACATCCTACTTAGTACATAATTACAAAGTGATTACAATATCATCAGAAGAATATCTAATACCGCCAGCACGGGAACTGCCCAAGCCGAGGTCTTGCCCTCTGTGGCGCCCTTGAGCTAGTTGCCACCCTATTCCGCCCTTAAGGTCTTGGTTGGAGTGCACTCGCGTTCGCCACTCCTCCGGTAAAGCTGTAAAGGCCACCTCCCGGCCAACAGCGTAGTCCATTAAAAAAAAACCACCAGACAACACTATTACTCATAGTATGATGCCAAAATAAGAAAGCTTGTACTGTAGGTAAATACAATGGACTGTGGGCGATCCCCGTTACACCCAGATCAGAGCAAATTCCGAAAAGATCATTTCCAAAATTTCACACTAACGGGAAATAGAACCCGCAACTAGCTGGTTCAATGAACTGAGCGGCTGACGTTCAAAACACTAAACCAAGTTGTCGTTAAAGATAAATGTAATATTGCAATTAGATATTTAAAAAAAAATTGAAAAAACCAACCATGGAGTTTCTTGCCCATTCTTCTCCATAGGAAATGCATTCCGAATGGGTGTTAAAGATACAATTTTTATTATTTATTGACGATTCATAAGTCATTCTGATTTTGATTCAAGTTTACAGTATAACGTATAGTAGGTAAAGTTATCTCCAAAGAACGCTAAAGTATATTCAGCAGACGAACCCTAAGATGGTAAAATATCAACATCAAAGTTTTCACATTTTATTTTTGGAAACATGACCGCAATAATGACAAGCGACACACATAAGTAGGAATCATTACTCATGCGGCCGAGTCGACCAAACTTTCCGATCCCAAAACATTTGGTATGCAGAACTCACACCAACTTATCTACGGGACTGGCTATAATATTTGTGACTTCGTATATCGTTGGCGACTTTTCTTAAGCAAAGTCGATCTTGCGGTTTATATTTTTTTAATACTGAAACGAACCGTATTAACTCATAGAAAAAGCTATTTTTTTCAATAAAAGGTCTTTGAGGACACGAAAATTTCACTTATGAATTGCATTATGTGAAAGAAATTTAACAAGTATAAAGACGTTTATAAAAATAAGATGGAAATCTTGTGGAATCGAATCGCATTTGGGTACAGTGTGCTGAGCATAATGTCATTATGTCCGCTTTCTATAAACAAAGGGAACTAAATACACTGAGAAGTTGCCATGTAGTACATTATGCCTGATTCTTTTTGAAAGACAGGCAATTTGAAGGTCCCCAAAAATATTTGTTTTTATCTGGGATGAGACGTTCTCAAGGGAAGCCATTACAATATGAAACTTTATTTTCCTATCCTAGTAGTGTCGCAGAGATCTTAAAGCAGCCGGGCACAAAGATTGACCACGTTCTACATTGGTTTTTGTATTAACATACTGCGTTGTAGACCTTATGGAATGATTGGATTTATTGAAAAAAAAAAGCACAGCAGCGCCCCTAGCGGGAACGTGGAATATTTATCTGTCAAATGTTTCATCCGCCATCGTCATCACCTTCATCCCCAATGTATAATGTGTATTTATTGAATGTGTTATTGCTTTTAATTACTTGACAAGAGAAGAATATCCACTTATCGCAGATACAGCCATTCCTAAGTCATACAAGAACAAAATACAAGAAAAATATGTCCATTTCAATATGGCACATATATTTTGAGCTATCTCAAAATTCACGTATCGACGATTCACTGACACAAATTCAGTAAAGCGATGTCGCACCAAATCCTATTTCCTCCAACATTCATATTCTGTCGGAAAGAAAGAATTTTATGTTTAAGATTTTGTATCGAAGTAAAAATAATCAGTAGCAAGAAACTTTATAACATCTAACATCAATGTGGAGGCGAAGTTGGTATTTCCTCGAAATTATCCAAAAATCACGTTTAAAAATTTGATTACAGGAAATGTTACGAAACTCAAAATTTATTTTAAGAAATATTGAAATGTTTGGTTTCATTAAAAAATTTCAAGAAAAGTTTGAACAACTTTCAAAATGAGTTTAAGGGACTTTCGTATTTTGTTATGCAGCATGAATATTTGTGGCTTCCTTGACTCTTAAAATAAATACAACATACTGTTAATAATATTTACCTTCGTTGAAATCTATTATAACGCTTCGGAAGTACGCCTCATAGAATACTACTACTACTACTACTACTACAGCCCTTTTAACGTCCCACTGCTGGGCACGGGCCTCCCCTCATTGCGAGGGGGATTCAGGCCATAGTCCACCACGCTGGCCTAGTGCGGGTTGGCAGACTTCACACATCTATCGAAAACTAGTCAAGTTCCCTCAAACGTGCAGGTTTCCTCACGATGTTTTCCTTCACCGTTTCATAGCAAGTGATAATCTCGGATGACAATGAGATTCGCACATAAATCCCAGAGGTGCGAGCCGGGGTTTGAACCTGCACACTTTGATTTGCAAGGTGTGCGTTCGACCACTCGGCTACCACTGCATAGAATACTACTCTGTCCTAATTGTATGTACCCATGGCATTTTTTTTAGTTCAGCTAAGGGCCATGATTTATAGGGGTCGGCAACTTTTATTAAGAATTGACGCCCACGAGGCATTTCTCAAAAGAAAATAAAAGATCTTATACAATAAGTGCGTGAAACAAAAGCAAGAAAAGAAATAGTATGCATAGGCTGTTCTAATGACAATGGAAAAATATGAAAGTAAGCTTAGTATTTATCAACTTCACATTGAAAACATAGACAATAACATACAAGACCTTTTTACTTATCGTTGGGTGACAGAAAAAACTCACTAGGTACAAGAAACAGGAAATATTTTTTTACACTAAGTACCTTAAAATATCAACAACTTTCATACGCCAAAGTCATCATATCCAAAAGTTTTACTTAGAATTTCAAGAGGCAAAATTCACTAAATGAAATTAAAAAAAACTACTACTACTCTGTAGTAGTAGTTTTAACGTCACACTGCTGGGCACGGGCCTCCCCTCAATGCAAGGGGGATTCGGGCCATAGTCCACCACACTGGCCCAGTGCGGGTGTGCAGACTTCACACAGCGAAAACTAGATAAGTTCCTCCAGACGTGCAGGTTTCCTCACGATGTTTTCCTTCACCGTTTTATAGCAAGTGATAATTTCAGATAAAAATGAGATTCGCACATAAATCCCAGAGGTGCGAGCCGGGGTTTGAACCTGCACACTTCGATTGCAAGGCGTGCGTTCCACCACTCGGCTACCACTGCTACAAAAAACTATTAAAATTCAAATAACTGCATTTTTTTGTTACTTAATGAGTTTTTCCTGTCACCTGACAATAATGGAACTGTTACCGGGCGGATGTTGCTGCGCGTTATTAAGCACTTATTCTTATCCACTTATTAAGGTTATGATTAGAGCTTTGGTCGCTCCATTAACTACACTGGGTGGTTCCAGATTTGATTCCGGTCATCGACGAATTCTGAATTGTCCCAGGAGAGAGTGTTACTGATATCGTCCCCAGTTTATGAATTAATTCCGTGGTACTCACAATAGTACAAGTGTTGTTTGGTTTGGGAACTTACGATGAGTGTGTTGTCTGACGGTAAATGCAAGTTTACAAATTAAATGCTAATGATTATAGGTACCGCACCTATATTTTAATTACAACATTTCTGATCATGTTTAATTAATTCAAAAAAACATTATTTCAGTAACTTGTTACCTCCAATAACATTTTAAGCGTGGTTAAAATCCAATATCTCCTGAATACCATCAAATATTAAAAGCACTTTTCACACAAAATTCATGGAATTTGTGCTGATATGTTTGTGAATTCCTTTGTGTTTATGTTCATGGCATTTAACGTAGAGATGCTCCACAACGCCTTTTCAGAATTCGAAACAAATGTACTAAAGAAAGATTTATATCCTCGTAGGATACTAATGATTTGTTGCAATAACATCCATTAATAACCACTTTAGCGCTACACTAAATTCGTCTATGTAAACTTTTATTAGATACCACTTAAAGTCGATAAGAGAATGGAAACTGAGTACACACAAGCAGATTTTTTTTGATACTAAAGAGTTGGTTAATAGCATAGTGGTCTACATACCCTATCTATGGTAATATCGATCATTTCAATGTCAACGGCTTTATAAGTAAATCGTTAGTTATATATAACCAGAATTTTGTAGCGGAAATTTATATCCTATCGATTGAAGCCTCCACAAGAGATAAAGGTCACCGGATTCATATCCATCCGAACTTCCTCGGCTCTAATTCAACGATGCCGCATTTATGAGGTAAATAGACATCGCTTCCCACATTGAGGCGTCGCGTCTTACGCCTAATTTACAGGGATGAACATTTTCATCTCATAATTCATTGAATGTCGCTTACGATGTCAATTTGTGAAGGAAATCGATAAGTGGTTTTTGTTTGGGATGTACCAGGTTTATAATACATCATCATCATCATCATCATCATCACGCCTGTATTCCCCGAAGGGGTAGGCAGAGGTGCACTGTAGTGCGCCCACACTTCGCCAATGTATTTTTGGTCCCAATGTAATAGGGGGCACATTCTCCCTCAATACGAGGGAGATTTTTGGGCTATAGTTCACCACGCTGGCCCAGTGCGGGTTGGTGAACTTCACACGCCTTTCTATAGACGTGCAGGTTTCCTCACGATGTTTTCCTTCACCGTTTCATAGTTAGTGGTGATCTCGGTACTCGGGGTACCAGGTTTGCAGTTCATAAAAATACTTCGGACTGATTTTAACGATAAAATTATTTTGGCTATAAACTTAATATTGCCATTAAGTAACTTAAATTCTTGTACAACTCTCGAAATTTTTACTTTAAGTAATTAATGTTTCAGAATGAAAGGAGGTGAGGGAGATCTTTGCCCAGCACTGGGACACAAATAATTACAAACATTTTTTCTAGAAAATATTATTAAAAACTGACAAAAAATGTTGATAGATAACTCTTTATTGTTTTATCTTGTTTAGTTATAAAAACTACGTATAGGATATAAATTAAAAGTGTTACAATGGGCGGCCGTATCACTGAAACTTAGGCTAATCCAGGACTGCCTGGACTCTTCCAGGCAGTCCTGGATTAGCCTACGGGCTATTTAAGCAATTGCTTAGGGCATCCCGTCTAGGGGGGCACCAGAGATGACTAAAAAATAAAAACAGCACACGAAAGTTAAATTTTGTGCCAACCCCCCTAGCATGGGATAAGGGCAGAAGGAACAACACATACATATTGTACCTATGTTACGTATTTACATTTTTTTTTTCAATTAGTATAGTGTCACAGGGAATGATTGCTTAGGGCATCAAGTTGCCTTAATCCAGCACTGCTTCCAGGCAACCTCTAATGATGTAATTACTCTGTATTCAAAAAGTGAATTCCACTGAGTCGCAGTCAGGCGGGGCGCATCAATGTGAAAAATTCATGAGTCAGCGTGCTCGAGGCGCTCGCTTGCAAAACGAGACAGCCTTCATAAACTCTACATGCCGGCCCTACAAGCTGAATTATTCTTTGGCGCTAGTTGTAATTTCATACTGTGTAGTTTTATCTACGAACATTCTTGCGACGCTCTTGTTTTGTTATGTAGAGCAACCTGAAATATAAGAGATTCCGAAGACAAACTTACGACACCAGTTATTTTTTTTTTTGAATAGACTACGCTGTTCGCCGTGAGGAGATTATTATAATGGTCTAACAAAGCAACAAGCAAAGCTTCTAGTAGCCTCAAAAGTCACGCGTAAAATTTGTTGCCAATACCAAAACGCACTCTATGTCAACATACATAAAGATTACATTTCTGTGGTATGCCCCCACGCGTCAAAATTTTCTCGCGCTGTCAATGTCGTTCCGTTGAAGAATGAACTTTTTGTATGAGTCAATACAGTTCTTTTGGTAGTATCGAAAAATGTGGGTGCTTTAAGTTTTTGATAGTTTTGAAGATTAGTTTTTTTGCGAACTATACGCACCTATGCAATCAGACAAAATATATATATTTACATAATCTAAACTTCGTTGTTCAAATGTCAGCTTGGACTGAGTGTAGGGTTTTCGAACAAAATAAATTGGTAATAATCGGTTTAAAGTACAAGATAGCATGAGCATGGTTTTGATGGACGCTGTTTGTTTTTAAATCTATATTTAAATGAAATTTAACCCTTAAATTTTTAGTTTCATCAAAATTATTCGTCCACACTCCATGTTGTAGTGTAGCCCATAAGATAGTAATATGTTTTCGTTTACGTTGTTACACTGTTTAGGTTGAAAATCTTACCAAATGAATTCCAAATATTACCGGTACGGGAAAATACTGTGTTATTTGTGTAAATACTGTAACTATTAGAAAATACTGTAAATATGTGTTACCCTATGAGAGTTCTTCTTCTTGTTTTTTTACGAAATGAATGAAATGATGATATTTAATGGAATAAGATGAGGAATGGCTCCACCTGCGTTTAGCGGGTATTTCAGCCAGTGGCAAGTAATTAATAGCAAGGGCAAATTCAATAAATACACATTATAAAAAAAAAAATGGATGATGACAGTGATAAAGATGGCGGATGAATCCGTCATTGTAGTTACCGCAACTGCAATGGCGGATGTGAATTAGGGAACTAAATTTAGCAAACGTCATAGCGACTTATAAATCGTCACGTCACAAAACATAGCGACGTATAAAACGTCACGGCTAAAAATAAAATACCTAATAATAATACCGTAATAACTCCAATTATGTAAATACTCCGTTCACGGCGATCACAAAGGAATGTTCCGTAAATAAAAAATATATATAATACACACCCACACAAAAGTTAATTTCGTGCACGCGGCGAAAGCAATCAATCTTGAACCGTATAAGATGATTTATTACTACAACAGCTGCATGATTTTAGTTACAACTCTTTTCCTTCCACTCCCTACTTCCCTAGTTTTGGGTTCCGTTGAGAGTTTTCCACCTCGATTATATTTTGTAGACCTTAGAATAAATACGTTTTTATTCAATCATATTGACGTTCGATTGTTAAATTCTCTCATCATAAAACAGCCCACGTAACAAAAACATAGAACAGAATCATTGAGTACATTAAATTTTCTTTTAGTTATTTTTGTATTACTTATGCTTTGAATCAGAGTCAGATTTTTGTATCCAGCTGAACCATTACACAGTGCTTATGAATTGTCAAACAAAAAAAATAGGAGTCTGCCAACCATTCGGAATCCATTTACTATGGAAAACATAGGCCACTTCTTGAAAACTTCGCCAGACAACACATACTCATCGTATAATCCCAAATTAAGTATATGTACCATGCAATGGACTGGGGGGATGCCAGTTACACCCAGACCAGGGCAAATTTCGTAAAAAGCCATTTCCGAAATTTTACGCTGGCGGGGATCGACCTGCAACCATTCAGTGAGTCAAGCGGCTTACGCTTAAACCACTAGACCAAAATTTATATTTATATATATAAAATTTTCTACGGAACTAACTGGCTATCCAGAAATATTGCCTTATTTTGCATCAACTGTTGCGTGACTTTCGTTGGTCGTAATTTTGTCGAGTGCAAGCTGATCGTTAGATTAGAATAACTAAAGAAAAGGTCTTTTGACAAATTAATCTACCCGTATATCATCATTGACCGGGATGTATGGAAGGAGGTGGGGGACCTTTGCCCAGCTGTGAGGCACAAGTAGTTAGAAAAAAAAAGAACAACATCATCTTACGTGTTCATATCACCTTCAAGAAATCATGCCGGCACTGTGTATTCTAATTTATGAAATCTGTAATGTTGGTAGGACACGTTTACGTAGGCGTAACGTTACGTCAATAAGAAATGATTGCTTCTTAAAATTGACAATGAATTCAATAAGGCATTTTATCTAAATGAAATCATTACTGAACTCTTATGGGTGCGTATTTTTTTTTCCGGAAACGGAACCTTTGAGTTACACTCATTATGTGAAATTCCAAGAACAGGTTATAAGTAATATCAGTCCCACATAAATGCCACCCAATTATCATTACGTATTTCAATTGACGTATTTTTATTTTTTTCTACTTGGCTTCTAAAGCCAACTTGATTATGCGAATCATTGAAGATATTTTCATTTACATAAAAGGTGGAGGTTTTAAAGCCTGAAGCCCACGGGCTCATTTGATGAGACTAATGAAAAATCGAGATCTAAAGAAATTACCAATACGAAAACGAACATTATTACTGTTAATCAATAAAGCATATTTTTCAACGAAATTACATCGATGACCCGAGTAGATTTAATCGCATGGTCTCGTAGTTTTTACCACACAAATTCAACCTTTATTTCCATTCAACGTGACAATGCTGCCAGCGTTCTGGGCACAACACCGCCCCAGGGTAGTGGGTGACTGTGGGGTATATAATATTTATTTATTTTTCGTTTGTTTTCTCTCGTACTCTTTGTAAATTATTGCCTATGTAAATATTTTACCTTTATTTAAATTCTCACAGAGTACTACTACTACTACAGCCCTTTTAACGTCCCACTAATGGGCACGGGCCTCCCCTCTATGCGAGGGGGATTCAGGCTATAGTCCACTACGCTGGCCCGGTGCGGGTTGGCAGACTTCACACATCTATCGGGAACTAGTCAAGTTCCCTCAGACGTGCAGGTTTCCTTACGATGTTTTCCTTCACCGTTTCATAGCAAGTGATAATCTCGGATGAAAATGAGATTCGCACATAAATCCCAGAGGTGCGTGCCGGGGTTTGAACCTGCACACTTTGATTGCAAGGCGTGCGTTCGACCACTCGGCTACCACTGCTACTAACAATACACAGAGTACTAACATTTCTTAAATAAGACAAGTGATTTCGCTCACTTTGATTATTTATTTATTTATTACTCCAGCACCCACAGTTCCCCAACCGTGCTGAGAGTCATGTTTTTGCGTATTAAAATCCATTCAGTATAAATAAAAATTAAATCTAATAAATTAATTAAAATTGGCTAAAACATAAATAAATAAAATAAAATTTACCCGACATTATTAAAATATTAAAATTGTAATAATTTAATAATTGTAATATATTTTTTTTTATGTAATAATTAATTGTGTGTAACACTATGACTATTGGGAACAGAGTATTCGTATATCATGGTATTCGTTTCAGTAAATCAACAATCCTAGATCTGTGCATCCTTTTAAGACTTAAAACGACTGTGAAAGACGTTAATATTGTAGGCACTCCCGACGTGCTCTCTGGAACACGGAGAAGGCCAGACAATCAGAAGTTGGGTTACTGATCCAAGGACTGACCTAGTCATGAAATTCCAAAGCGTTCTATTTTCATTGCAAACATTTCCAAGTTCCAACCCATTACACAATAGAAATAAAACAAATTAAGGTCAAATGTAACTCAATACATTCCTAAGCGAATTCTTTGTCGTTCGTGCTCCCATCGCAAGCGTTTAAGCGACAATCCTTCCAAATAACTTGGCAATTTGGCTGATTGTAAGCAATTTACGCCTTTAATGAACTCTGATTTTATGGAGCTCAGTTTGATCTATCTCAAGAATTTAAAATTTCTTTTTACTAGTCTTATTTTTCAAAATTTACGTTTATCTTTAGTTTTATTTTTGTTGAGCATTTCAATATGCTTAGCTCTCATCTAAGCATCTAAGCATATTGAATTGAGTAAGTTTTGTTACAATCTTTGATTTACCATGTTAACTAAATAACAATTATATTACGCATAATTTTAAGGGCTATTTTTCTTTATTCGAATATGTAAAACAAAAGCAACACATTGACATTCCAAAAACGAGATTTGGGAAGATAATCACTTGTAATTCTTTTTTCAAAAATTCTGCAACATTATTGAATGGAGTTTTCTTCACAGCCTTCAACATTGAGTAACAATGAAAATATTCGCCGTATTTTATCTCCGCGGAGGCCTAATGTTTCTTATTAATCTCAGTCGTTAAGGGGAGCGTGCGTTATTTTGTTATTTATCGGATGGTTGGACGTTATTGCCACCTTCATTAATCTCTTGGATTCTTGAAGGAAATCCCGCAAAAAGCATTGTTACCCTTAATGATAAATGTAGGGTGTTCCTCCTGCGTTTTCCTTCCCTCTTTATTAAGCGGTTTACACATTGACTGTAGTGTAGCCATATGAAACATTCTGAAAATTGTTAGAAACGAATATTAAATGAGACTGTCAATCTATGTCCGAAGCAGAGTTTGCAGCATAGATTAAAAGTAGTCCAACAAAAATACAATTTCAGCAAAATATGGAAAACAAATAAATATTTTGAACATGTTAAGATAATGTATGATTTGTTTGTGGATTATTTTTCGTAGTTTTTTTCTTAATACAATTGTCCATTTTGTTGTTTCGGGTATTATATTTCTGTGTTGGAGTAGAATAATACGGCAAATAGCTACGAAAACATATTCCTTTCAAACGAATTTTTAAAACAGCCATTTGATATTTTTCTATTACAGTTATCTGGGGCCGTATAGGTGTAACTATATTATTTTAATAAGTGCTACTTTTATTTTGACAATTTTTGCACTACAAAAACTGCACCAAAAATGTTAAAACAGCATTGCTAAAGTAAGGCGGACTCTTTATATAATCAAAACTAAAGAAAACGATAGTAACCCCTTTTTGAGGTAGTCGGAAAAAAAAAAAGATATGAGAGCATCTTCTTCCTTTGTTTGTCCTTACACATCGGGCTGTGAGCAGCCGGTATTATACCACCTGTCTGACAGTCTGCCATCCCGCTCAATGTGAAACTTCTTATCCACGGGTCGGTTCACAGCTGCGTTTTTAAGGTAAGTGTAATATATCTATGAATTGTTTCGGACAGTTTTATCTTTTTCTTGTGCAGGAACTTCAAAGGTGTTTCTTATACGGATATGTTTTGTGGAGTGGAATAAAAAGTATGCTCTTCCCGGTCCTATAAAGTAATGTGTATCTTTTAGTATGAGAATAAAGTTCAAAATCGTAATTTACTGCCACTGAACCCGTATTCAATGGAAAGTTTTAGTGACAAATCTTCTGCAAGATGACTTTCTGAATTTAAATTTTAAGTTCCTGATATGCGTTTCGAATTTTGATTAACGAACGAATAATCTATACAATTAGGTTAATAGAAATTAACCCATGCATTAACGGAACAATTCGTTATTGAGGTGTGATATTTATCAATTTGCATCAATTAGGATTTGTTTTATATAAACTCCATAACTTCTACTTGTATTTAATTTAACTATGTTATTTTATTCTGAACATTTCTATTCCCATCATCAATCTTAATACTTTTAAAAGCAGCAACGCTCCACAAAAACCTATTCTTGGTGACTTATTAACTTTAACTACGTCTACTACTTTTTAACTGAAGTTAGTGTAGAATTAATTTTGTAGAATATATCGCTGTAGTTATAAACTTCGAGTTAACAACAATTGTAAGTCCTATTTAGAGGTAACACGATCTCAATTTGAGGATCGAAATCGATACGTCAGCACATCAAAGAGTTCCGAGTATCTCTGCCGTATTAGACGAAACACCGTCAGTTCCTAGAAAATTTAACGTGGCTGTGACGGTACAAACAGGATCTGATATCCCAAATTGGCTAACCTGATGCTTGCGTTCAACGACGCATTCGTACCAATAAGTACTTCCATGAATTTTAGAGTTATATTACTACCAGTCATGAAATTCAACTGGCATGATCGATTTGATGAACTATAAAATGCGTATATTTGATGAACCGGTCAAGTATACAGTGATAATTATTATCACATGTCAGTTACAAATCCTTGAATGACATATTCTAACGGGGGATGTTTATTGACGATGGCATAGCCTAGTGGTTTGAACATAAGTCGGTCGACTGGGACCAGGTGGTTATCGGTTCGATTCCCGTTAGTGGAACATTTCCGAAAGTACCATCTTTCGGAATTTTCCTGTAAGTAATATTGCCGCCGGTCTATTGTGTGATACATAGTCCTGTAGCGACATCTATCTCGCCACGTACGAACTAAAAACTGAAGTATCCTACATCGCGATATTAAAGTTATCCGAGCGATTGAACATGTTACAAACAAGAACCTGCCAACCAGACACAACACCTGTCTGGTCGGAGGATCCTCCCATTTCAATGGTGGATGAGGAACTTTACACCACGTTCCTCACATCCCCCAAAGTACAATTGTTAGATTTGAGTTCAAACGATGACTGTGTTGTCTAGCGATATTTATATACTATTAAACATGTTGATCTTAATTAAATTAGAACCTCAAACCATGGGCGATATGCGAGTGTATCTCATTACGTAATGCAAACATTATTTAGGAGTGATATTATTATGACATTTAAAGAATACTCCTATAAAGAAAATCTGCGTCGCTACACCTCAATTTCTTGCCCACTTTCCTAATTACACTCTTATAGCGCCGCTTCGTGGTCCTCCAACAATGTGCTCATTAACTTAATCGGCGGCCATTTTCCTTCTCGAGATCTACCATAATTTTGCATTCTCTGAGATTCGCTTGTCGATTGCGTCAACGTAAAATATTTTTATGTCAAATTGTCAAAGCTACGAACACAATGTTTGGCCTACCTTTGGTAGAGTCGAATTGTGGAGAAAGTGACCGTTGGGTTTCTTATCGGTACTTCTCAGTAGATGCAGCATTAGGAAACCGTGGTAGTATTTACCATGTGTGAGTGCTTTGCTAGCTTATACGATCAGTTTTTTTTAGTCTGGGCGCACACAGCGCCATACTAAAACAAACTGTATTGACTCATCGAAAAAGCTCATTTTTCAACGAAACGTCATTGACAGCGCAAGTTAATTTAGACGCATTGGCGCGGGGCTTTTATCACAGAAATACAATCTTTATGTCTATTGACACAGAGTTCGTTTTGGTATTACCAAAAATTAAGACGTGAGTTTTGCGCGGCTTTAATGTTAATTCCATACTCGACCGATGTTTTCCACTATCGGGAGATACAATGGTGCCGTATGTAGACCATGACTATACAGTCGTTCTACAAGTAGACATAAAAACATTTTACATCAACGCTAGCGACTGTCGAATAACGCGCGTAAAACTCATGGTACCACCAACTGAATGAGACATTACAAATATGTACCCAGAAAAGCGATTTTCTCGTGTATAAAGTGATTACGTTGCATAATTTTACGTTTTCGTGGCAACGTTGTACGTTAGCAGTGTAATTTTGTGAGTAATAGCTGACATTGTTCCAAGGTGGTGATTCGTTAAAGTGTACTTACTGTTTCCTTGCTGGCGCCTATACCAACTAATGTTACAGACTAACGAATCTTTGATACCTATCATGAACCTACTGACCTAGGAAGAAATTTATTATTTTAACCTACGACTGTATAAGTACAGGCTTACCTTTTGTTACTAATAGTTCCAAACGCCCAATTTCGAGATGAATTATGTGACATTTACGGCAAATTATCTATGTGATTATGAAACTGCAGCGTAGATGAGTCCCATATTGATTAAAATACTACGTTTTTCGGCATCTAATGATCGGTATTTATCTTGAATTATTACTATAAGATATTTCTTATAAAGGTGGTTCCACTTCTACTGGTTATTAAAATAATTAAAACATGAAAACTTCCCTCCAATTAAATGAAATAATGTATTTTTTCTAAGGCACAGTTTCCAAGAATCTTCATTATGAGGGAAATTCAAATAGGCAACGATGCTTTATTGAGGATAAATTGTAACAAAAAGCGAGTCGAATTGCGAACTTTCTCCCATTTTGGTATCGGTTAAAAATAACGAAACACAACAAAAAGCATTATTCACTCAGTTGACAAGTAGGTAGGTGTCCCAAACTTGAATAAACAAATTTCCCCTCTTAAGGAAACTTAACGCCCTTAAAATTCCAGTAATTAACGTAATGGCTCGGGGGAGGTTTTTCCTAATCTTTTTATAAGACGAAAACGTTGGTTCCAAACCAAATCATCAATTGGAATAAATATTAATTGAGATAGCAGCATTGAAAGCAGTGGTAGCCTCGTGGGCAAGAACGCCCGCCTTGAACGTAAGGGGTGCAAGCTCAAATCCCAGGCCCGCACCTATGAGATAATTTTCATGTGCGAATGTCATTTTCAACAATGACTACCACTTGCTGAACGGTGAAGGAAATCATCGTGAGGAAACCTGCACGTCTATAGAAAGGCGTGTGAAGTTCACCAACCCGCACTGGGCTAGCGTGGTGGACTATGGCCCAAATCCCACTCGTATTGAGGGGGAATGTGCCCGGTATAATGGCAATAGGCTCGCCCCCTATTACATTCGGACCAAAATACACAGGCGAAGTGTGGGCGGCACTACAGTGCACCTCTGCTTACCCCTTCTGGGAATACAGGCGTGATGATGATGTACTAATTGAGATATCGTTAAGATATGTTGATAGAAATCTGTTTTATTGGTTACTCACCATGGTTTCAATAGGTAAAGTTTTTAAAATAGATTTTTATACTTTTTTTAAGTACCTTATTGCAAAAAATTTTTTTTTTTATCATTAACACTACTTGAAAATGTGGTAATCTTTTCTTTATTAATTACCTATACCATTTTCAAACAAAAAAAAAACTTGTAAATGTTTTAAATTTTAACAGTTACTAAAAGGTATTTATTGAATGGGAGTATGTCCACTGTAGGTCAGTCTTCCTCGAGCCCTGAACTATAACGATATCCAATGAAGGTGCCAAGTTCTCAAGAAATGGCTAAATTGTCTTGTTAAGTGCACGACTTCGATCGCAAGAAAAGGAATTGGAAGAAAAGTATTCACTTTCCAATAGCTGTGTTCGAAATCAACATGTAAAAACTGTATAGTACTACGTAGACAAGTGCGTAGGAGTATAGTGCCACGTAGACAAGAAGGCATTAGGAATGCTAATTATTTAGTATGATGGGAAAGATACGATTCGGTTTCGGAGTCGATAATGCGAAAATTATGTGTCAACTTTCTCCACAAACCAGAGATTTACACTGGCCTCAAAAAGTCAGCTTCCATAAAAAATAATAAGCAAACTTTTGAGTGCCATCCGTCTGATATGATCGATCTAGTACCGAAAATCGTGATGGCGATCCGTAACTTTCTTCATCTGAGTAATTCCTGACTCCGATGAAATTTGTTCACTTCTATTAAAAAAGTTTTTTTTTGCGCGCCGAGTAATTGGTACCGATGGAAATTTTCGCTTCGGGAACAGATGCCTTAATTTAAAATTAAAACTTCTCTTTACACAAATTTTAATTAGCCGACCTTATTCCTTTTTTGTAATACTAATCGCTAATTACCTAATTCTAACTTGTGTAATCTATTTTCGCGTTGTTCGAATATTAAAAAATTCGCCCTTTGACATTAACATTTACATTGGCTTCCATTAAAAAGTTACATAACTTTTTAAGTGTTTAGTAACTTTATAGCATTAAACTGAGAGGGCACTAGTAAGAAACTGAAAAGCATTAAATATAAAAGCAGTTAATTGATAGTAGATTTAAGTGCAGAAAGGACTTAATGTGAAATCAATTTTGTGAAAAGCGCAAGTGAAATAAAAAGGTACCCAATTAAATGCATTCGACGTTTAAATATCGGCTATAAATGGCGGCAAGCGGAAGGCGATAATTTGCTTTATTTTCACAGTAGTGACTCCATTTCATGCAGGTTTTTTACAGAACAAAAAATAAACACCATGGGATAACTTTCTTAAATTAAATACCATTCTTTTCTGCGTGTAAAGCTTTATTAAATAGGTATCGCCAAAACAAGACCTCTGTCACGGATTGGCTCGCTCGCTCTCTGTTTTATTTCATACGAGAGAAGGAGACATAATCAACATATTATGTGACATAATCCTAGTCTTGCCACTCTTGCTACAACTGCTGTAGAATGTATTCAATGTAACCTAAAGAGGTAAAATTGAATGACGTAAATAGGTACTTTATATTTTATAACAAAACCCAATCGGGGCTATTGACATAATGTGTATTTGTCGTTAAATAATATAAAACAAAGAAATGTTAGAAAAACAATCCTATTTGTCTTATCATTTTTGAATTCATTTCTCAACAAAGTTCATCCTGGAACTTTGTTGAGAAGCTTACAATTGGGCTTCTACTATTCCTGTCTATTCGTCTGCTTCTATTCTATCCTATGTATACGACTCACTGCCAACAAATTAACGCTAAAATCTTACCACATTACGTCGGATACAAGCATTGTTATCTAAAACATGCTGACAGGTCCAGAATGCCCCTAATTATTCGGTAGCTACATGCAAGCGGTACATAGGGCTCTAGAACCAGCGTACATTACATACCACAGCCTTAGCTTAGATTAAGTCACTCCACCAAGTATTCCTTTGGTAAATATTCCGGAATCCGACCGCCGCTAAAGGGCTTATTAATTCCGTGGAATTCCGATGTCCGCACTTTGAAGAGACAGGTAGGGCCTCAAAGTTACAAAGGCCCATCCATTTATACTAAGGGTCTCGTCTTGTTAGCATAAATAATTTCGCCAAAAGATGTACTTGGGGGCAATTGTGTATAATTAATTATGACAGCAGGTATTAAAATATAATAATAATCATCATATTTTAAAACATTTTACAGCCCATATTCAGTAGTAGTATGGTAAAACACTTTTATTCTGAAAAAAAAAAATAAGACACCTTAAAATTAGCGGTTGAGGCCTAATAGTTGAAATAGTCAAAGGCCTATCGTGCAGGAAGTATCAGCTCGACTTAAGCGAGACAAATAATTGATTTTGAGCTGAGAGTAACCAAGATAGATATATTTATGTTTATTTCGTCTGTAGGATGGTGTCCTACAAGAACGAAAATCTGACCACGTCCCGGGTAGGACCACGTCCTACACGAACAATTTTCTAGTGACGTCCCTGTTGGAACCCATCCTACATGATCATTTAACCGGTTATATACTCTGGTGGAATTTCACAATAATTTTTGAACTTCAAAAGAAGGAAGTTCGCAATTTAACCCGTATGTTTTTTTTTGTATATTTATTTTAGGCAATAAGTATTACCTCAAAATGCTTCAACAATAATAATGCAAGTGTTTGGATATCAACAAATTCACGTGTTTATTTAATGTTAATACGTACTTTGCGTTATTATTTATAAAGATTAAATTTCTCTGGAAAAAGCCACATGATTACGCGTCAAATTTTTCTTACGGCATCAATAACATCTCGTTGAAAAATATGCTTTTTGTATGAGGTAATACAGTCAGTTTTGTCGTGCCTGTGGGTGCGGGTCTTAATTATGACAATAGTCAACACCAACTTTGTGTGGGCTGACTATTGAACAATATGATAAAACTTATACCTACTAAACACCCACCAGTATTTGGAACATAATTAAAGGGCATATACATTAACAGCAATCGTAATTTTAGACTTACGAACTTTATTTAAAGTTGCATTTTGACTGACTGACAGTTTTTTTTCTATAAAGGTGCTTGTATTGGCACAAGACTAAGTTAAGTGTGTGACAGTGATCCTGATTTTATATTGTAAACAAACTACATTTAAACTATATATGACGGAACTAAAAAATACCAGCCAAGTGCGAGACGGACTCTCGCACGAAGGGTTCCGTACCATTATTTATAAAAAGAGCAAAAAAAACACGTTTGTTGTATGGGAGCCCCATTAAATATTTATTTTATTCTGTTTTTTAGTATTTGTTGTTATAGCGGCAACAGAAATACATCATCTGTGAAAATTTCAACTCTCTAACTATTACGGTTTATGAGATACAGCCTGGTGACAGACGGACGGACGGACGGACGGACAGACGGACGGACAGCGAAGTCTCAGTAATAGGGTTCCCGTTTTACCCTTTGGGTAAGGAACCCTAAAAATGATATCTTGCACATTACGACCATGAAAATTATTGTAAAACACAGTTTAGTATAATTTAGTTTGGTGCCAACATAATCGGCACCTTTCTTTGATATGACCACCCCAGACCCATCTGCGTCTACGTTTAAATTGTGCAAACGACCTTTTTTAACATAGTAGTAAATGGAATTGATTTTCTTATAAATTGGAGGTTAACCTTTGAGAACTAGAGTCCCAAGTTGGGAACCACTGTAACATTCATAATACCTGGGACCTAATTCTCGCAAAATCGACATCATCTCTAATTCGACAAGTATACATGTCATATTTCATGATCATTTGCCTTACCTTATCCCATTATTTGGGGTCGGCGCAGTATGTCCTTTTCTTCCATTCGTCACATCGTCATACCGACATCGACTCCGATCTCATTCATATCATTTTTTACACACTCCATCCATCTTTTCTTTGGTCTTCCTCTCGCTCTGTATCCATCCACATTAATACTCATCACTCTTTTAGTCACATGGTTCTCATCTCTTCTCATCACATGCCCAAACCATTCTAGTCTGTTAATTAGTATACATGTCATATTTATGTAATATATTGTATGTCGATGTATATATACCGTATGTCGAAACAGAACTTCAAATTGGTCGACATCGTTGTCGTGGAGATGTCGTGGAATAAGGCATGATGTCAATGTTGCGAGAAGTTTTATCTTACTGACATAAATATTTTGTTTTCCATATGTAGTAAAAAATAAAAAAATATCGAGATATAAAATACTATAAAATACAGATTACCGAGTAAAACTTGTAAAATTTACGTAACACTTTAAAATCATAAAACGTTCTAATATAAAACATTCATAATACCTGGGACCTAATTCTTGCAAAATCGACATCATCTCTAATTCGACAAGTATACATGTCATATTTCATCATCATTTGCCTTACCTTATCCCATTATTTGGGGTCGGCGCAGTATGTCCTTTTCTTCCACTCGTCACATCGTCATACCGACATTGACTCCGATCTCATTCATATCACTTTTTACACACTCCATCCATCTTTTCTTTGGTCTTCCTCTCGCTTTTTCTTTGGTCTTCTTTGGTCTGAAGCAGTGGTAGCCGAGTGGTCGAACGCACGCTTTGCAATCAAAGTGCGCAGGTTCTATCCCCGGCTCGCACCTCTGGGTTTCATGTGCGAATCTCATTTTCATCTGAGATTATCACTTGCTAAGTACGGTGACGGAAAACATCGTGAGGAAACCTGTTGTGCCCGGTATAATGGCAATAGGCTCGCCCCCTATTACATTGGGACCAAAATACATCGGCGAAGTGTGGGCGCACTGCAGTGCACCTCTGCCTACCCCTTCGGGGAATACAGGCGTGATGATGTATTTATAAAACAAAATGGGAATATAGACATCGAAGATACAACGGCATATAAGTACTTTAGTTTCATAACTATTGAATTCCACTTCATACATAATCAAAGTTGAACAGTTCGATGTAATGGCCGCCCGCGAAAAGCCTCGCTGTATCGGAACGGATTGAAAGCAAATGACTGTCAGACATGCGAACATACACGATTAGTAAGAACCAATCTGGGTCTCAACTCTCCTGCAGTAAGAATATGTAATGAGTATAACATGTTTAATAGTAAAATTATCAACTTAGACATATTCAACAGTTCATTACACGAGTTTAGAAAAATGATACTTAAATCATTGCCATAAATATTTTTATTTTATTTTTACTTTTTCAGTATTCATATTTTAAATTTTAGCTTTAAATTTAATTTTTAGTTTAGTTTCAACTTTATTTGTTTCTTTTTTTTTAATGTTTAAGTCTCACGTCGGTGAAAGTTGTACACACCTGTCATTGGTGTACCTATCAGACCGGTTTTTATTTAATATTTTATTTACCCAATTGTTTAATAGGTATACTGTTGGTGTGTCGTTCTTAAATAAATAAATATATCCATAGAAAATAAGAACAATGCCAGAACGGCAGTAACGATAGTTTTATATGAAAAGCAGCGTCGACAGTTGCACACAAGTAAACAATAAGATACACTTGCTTAAAATTAAAGTACCCAAAGCGATTTGTAAACGGTAGATGTATTTAACGTTGAGTTACTAATGTTTATAATTAGTATTTAATTAGTCACTCATACATAGTTACGTGCTTGACGGCGCGCCGGTTACGCTCTCTTCAGCACTCTGATATCATTTTGAGGGTTCCGTACCAATAAAATAACGGAACCCTTATAGGATCACTTTTTTGTCCGTCTGTCAAGACATTTTTTTTGTTGGTATTTTTACATACGTATTTTAAAACTCAACGAAAAGTTGAATAGGTTTTCAAGCAGTAGTATATTTGGTCTCGAATCACATTATTTGTGAAGTCACGTACTATATTGAACTAATATAAAGAAACAATTTTAATAGAAAAACGATTTCGTGGAATATCGGCTCTGGATCCATCAGATGAGCCACTTACTATAATCATTAAACCTTCGCACATTGTCGCGACAAAACGCGGGCGTCAAATTTGTTCCCGATGCCAAAACGAACTGTATTGTCTCATAGCAAAAAACTGAGCCGTCGCAGGACGCCTGGCAGATGTGAAACATAAAACGTAAACGTCGTAGCGGCAAGTGAGCCGGTGGGCGGAGTCTAAGCGGTGGAAAGACCCGAGGAGCCACGAAGCTGCTCGAAGTTTTGGGATCACGGCATCGCGGCATCAACAGTCGCTGTCACTCGCCAAGTGCGCCATTAGATGTTTCACATCAAAAGTTCATTCTTCAACGGTATGACATTGACTGCACGAGCGAATTTTGACGCGTGCTTCGTGACTACAGAATATAAATCTTCATGTATATTGACATAGGGTAGGCTCATCCGCCATCTTTATCACTGTCATCACCCATTTTTATTAAAAAAAAAAAATATTTGCTATTATTTATTGAAATTAAACTATTTTACGGATTTTATCGCGTTTATTTACTATTTTATTTTCCCGACGTTTCGGCTGCTTTACAGCAACCATGGTCACGGGGGGACTGAGGTGTTAGACGTCCTGATGTCATAGTTAATAACTGGGTACCCTCATATTTAGTTGTTGTTTGCGGTCCGATCCACGCAGAAAGTGCTTACGGTGTCCTGAGGTCTTGCAATGGTACACTTGGTTTTGGATTTAATCATATTGATTACTGGATCCCAAGTTGGTGGTAGCACCCAGCCATCTTCCCTATTGAAATTAGGATGTTTTTTAATTTCAATGGCCTCGCGTATCATCCTTGGTCGGAGTCGGTGTTCTTTTGCGAGGATATGCGGTTTATCAAATCTGATATAATGGCGGGTGCGGTCCTGTACATGTTCACAGATTGCAGACTTCGTGGAGCGTCGGTGTTTCACGTCAGCTATATGTTCTTTTACGCGGGTTTTAATTGATCTTTTAGTTTGTCCTATGTAAGAGAGCCCACATTCACAATCGAGTTTGTATACCCCTGCATCTTGTAGAGGAATGTGACACTTGACAGGTGGTAAAAACTGACTAATCTTCTTCGGTGGCTTGAAGTAAGTTTTGATTGAAGCCCGTTTCAAGATGTAGCCAATCTTGTCTGTGACACCTCTTATGTATGGTAGTACAGCAGGTAGACGCTCAACTGTGGCTGGTTTCACTCGGTCACTGTGATGGCGGCGTGGGACCCGAAGCTTGTTGTCATGCAATACTTGCTTGACGTGGTGGATCTCGGCAGCCAGGTGTTGCTCATCACAGATCCCTTGTGCTCTCTGAAACAAAGATTTACCCACGGTAGCTAACTGTGTTGGATGGTGGTGAGATTCACCGTTTAAGTACCTATCGGTATGGGTCTTTTTCCTATACACGGTGTGGCCTAAGGTGTTATCAGGATTACGGATCACTAAAACATCTAAGAAAGCTAGAGTATTGTTGGCCTCTAACTCCATTGTAAATTTGATTTTAGAGTGTATGGAGTTAAGATGGTTTAGAAATGCTGTTATTTTGTCAGATGGTAATATTGTGAAAGTATCGTCTACGTACCGCTTGTAGAATCTTGGGGTCACAGGTGAAGTGCGAAGGGCTGTCTCCTCGAAGTCTTCCATGAATATATCGGCGACAACGGGAGAAACAGGAGAGCCCATCGCTACACCATCTACTTGCTTGTAGAACTGTTCATTCCACAACAGATACCCGGATGTGAGGCAATGTCTTAAGAGTTCAGCATATTCCTCAGGCATGTTATTCTCTGCTAGCTTCTTTGATACTATTTCGATGCAGTCTACTACAGGTAGACAGGTAAACAAGGACTGAACATCAAAACTGACCATAGTTTCATTGTCCGCAAGATGTAGATGTTTAATCTCACTGACAAAATGGTATGAATCCTTTGTATGTGCTCTTGTGTGTCCTCTTAGTAGTGAGAGCACCTTCGCTACGTGCTGAGCCAGACTGTATGTTGGTGTGTCAATCTGGCTTACAATGGGGCGCAGCGGGGCCTCGGGCTTGTGTATTTTAGGTAACCCATACAACTTAGGTGGTTTTGCGCACGAAGGTATCAATGATTTGACGTCTAGATTCAATGCGTCGGAGTGTTTCTTTATTAGATCGGTAGTTGTTTTTAACACGTTTGTAGTTGGGTCTGTTTTGACCTTTTTGTATGTCGTTTCATCCGATAGATATATATTTCGCTGTACCGCCTCGCAGGATCCCTTATGAAGACATTATCTGTAGCGTCGAGGATATTCTAGCCAAAAACAATTTTAAAAAGGAAGACTCTGAGGCAATAAGACAGGACGTATCATCGTTGTTACGCCGTAGTTCAGTGCCCAAACAAAATCTTCCTAAGAACCAGTATTTAGCGTTGAAGAACTTACGTACTAGGACAGACATTACTATTCTCCGCGCGGATAAGGGAAATGCGACGGTAATAATGGATACGTCAGATTACAATGCAAAAATTTTAGAACTTCTATCGGATGAAACGACATACAAAAAGGTCAAAACAGACCCAACTACAAACGTGTTAAAAACAACTACCGATCTAATAAAGAAACACTCCGACGCATTGAATCTAGACGTCAAATCATTGATACCTTCGTGCGCAAAACCACCTAAGTTGTATGGGTTACCTAAAATACACAAGCCCGAGGCCCCGCTGCGCCCCATTGTAAGCCAGATTGACACACCAACATACAGTCTGGCTCAGCACGTAGCGAAGGTGCTCTCACTACTAAGAGGACACACAAGAGCACATACAAAGGATTCATACCATTTTGTCAGTGAGATTAAACATCTACATCTTGCGGACAATGAAACTATGGTCAGTTTTGATGTTTAGTCCTTGTTTACCTGTCTACCTGTAGTAGACTGCATCGAAATAGTATCAAAGAAGCTAGCAGAGAATAACATGCCTGAGGAATATGCTGAACTCTTAAGACATTGCCTCACATCCGGGTATCTGTTGTGGAATGAACAGTTCTACAAGCAAGTAGATGGTGTAGCGATGGGCTCTCCTGTTTCTCCCGTTGTCGCCGATATATTCATGGAAGACTTCGAGGAGACAGCCCTTCGCACTTCACCTGTGGCCCCAAGATTCTACAAGCGGTACGTAGACGATACTTTCACAATATTACCATCTGACAAAATAACAGCATTTCTAAACCATCTTAACTCCATACACTCTAAAATCAAATTTACAATGGAGTTAGAGGCCAACAATACTCTAGCTTTCTTAGATGTTTTAGTGATCCGTAATCCTGATAACACCTTAGGCCACACCGTGTATAGGAAAAAGACCCATACCGATAGGTACTTAAACGGTGAATCTCACCACCATCCAACACAGTTAGCTACCGTGGGTAAATCTTTGTTTCAGAGAGCACAAGGGATCTGTGATGAGCAACACCTGGCTGCCGAGATCCACCACGTCAAGCAAGTATTGCATGACAACAAGCTTCGGGTCCCACGCCGCCATCACAGTGACCGAGTGAAACCAGCCACAGTTGAGCGTCTACCTGCTGTACTACCATACATAAGAGGTGTCACAGACAAGATTGGCTACATCTTGAAACGGGCTTCAATCAAAACTTACTTCAAGCCACCGAAGAAGATTAGTCAGTTTTTACCACCTGTCAAGTGTCACATTCCTCTACAAGATGCAGGGGTATACAAACTCGATTGTGAATGTGGGCTCTCTTACATAGGACAAACTAAAAGATCAATTAAAACCCGCGTAAAAGAACATATAGCTGACGTGAAACACCGACGCTCCACGAAGTCTGCAATCTGTGAACATGTACAGGACCGCACCCGCCGTTATATCAGATTTGATAAACCGCATATCCTCGCAAAAGAACACCGACTCCGACCAAGGATGATACGCGAGGCCATTGAAATTAAAAAAAACATCCTAATTTCAATAGGGAAGATGGCTGGGTGCTACCACCAACTTGGGATCCAGTAATCAATATGATTAAATCCAAAACCAAGTGTACCATTGCAAGACCTCAGGACACCGTAAGCACTTTCTGCGTGGATCGGACCGCAAACAACAACTAAATATGAGGGTACCCAGTTATTAACTATGACATCAGGACGTCTAACACCTCAGTCCCCCCGTGACCATGGTTGCTGTAAAGCAGCCGAAACGTCGGGAAAATAAAATAGTAAATAAACGCGATAAAATCCGTAAAATAGTTTAATTTCAATGTATAGTATTCGCGTAAATATAAGAAAACAATATGCTATTATTTACTTGACATTGGCAGAAATACCCACTAATCGCAGATGCAGCCATTTCTCATGTCCATTTAAATTCATCATTTCACTCATTTAGTTAAAAAAACCGGCCAAGTGCGAGTCGGACTCGCGCACGAAGAGTTCCGTACCATTATCTATAAAAACGACAAAACAATCATGTTTGTTGTATGAGAGCCCCTTAAATATTGATTTTATTCTGTTTTTTAGTATTTGTTATTATGTCCGAAACAGAAATACATCATCTGTGAAAATTTCAACTGTTTAACTATCACGGTTCATGAGATACAGACTGGTGACAGACGGACGGACAGACGGACGGATAGCGAAGTCTTAGTAACAGGGTTCCCGTTTTACTCTTTGGGTACGGAACCCTAAAAAGAAGGAGATGGCAGTAGAGTATTGGCAAAAATGTTGACACGCGGCTTCTGACGTCCCAGTGTATCTCTAAAGAGGCTTTATACCCAAATAAGCGTCATGAATATTAAACAGGCCCTAACGATTTCTCCAATACCTCAAATGACTAAATATTTGCATTTTCAAAAGCACATCTCGTGTTTTTTATACATTTTAAAACCCAAATGTGACAGATTGACATCGAAATGCCATTACGTGGCTCAATCATGACAAGCCCAACGAGCCCAACAAAATAAAACTCATTTATATTCAGTCTAAGACGAAACTTACAAATGCACTTTTCCAATTTTTGGCTTGATCTTATTTAGGTGTTACTCGATAAGTATAGAAAAAACCAATATGCGTCAGACATGGGTTAAAACATATTAAACTTAATACAAAACTTCACGGCTTTTACACAAAATATTATAAGTCTAGACGAGTCAAGATATATTTTTCTACTTACATAAAGGACAACACATTTTAATTAAAATATCATATTGTGGACTATGGTTCAATCCCCTCGTATGTATCACATTGGCATTAAAATACATCGGCAAAGTGTGGGTGTATTGCAATACACCTCTGGCTATCCCTTCGAGGAATACAGGCGTGATGAGCATGGTTTATTATGAAAAAAATGTACAGTTAGTGTAATCAAAGGGGAAACTTGAATTAAATGAGACCAGGACACCTGTTATTAATGAGACACTATGGTTGTAAAAAATCTGTATAAATAGTCGTTAAAATTGCATAAAAATACCAAAAGTGAGTGATATATAACGAGGGGTGAAAGGCTTTTTGACTTAACCGACACTTTTGGGCCTTATTGACTTATATACATATTTGGCATCGGCAAATTTTTCTGCGTCGAATGAATATGCTCTCCTGTAGAGTTAAAAAAATATCGTTTAAGTCAAACAGCCTTTCATCCCTCGATAATGTTTCAGTAATAAACCTGCTTACATTTGACATATAAAATCTTAATTGGCTTAATGTAGCTTTACCGAAATATTTTATTTTACACCACGCATATTCACTAAACTCCAATAAGAATAAATAACAAAAATTTCTACTGTAAATAACGGATATTTATTAAAATTTGTTTCGTTGAATCGTTAACGTCACCGTTGAAATTGAGACTGAAAATAAAACGTATCCAATTAATGGTACCGCGTACAACTGAAGCGTAAACTGTAATTAGTGGTGTGTGGTCGCAGCGACGAGCGATTGTGGTCGAAGGGTGTACGAGAAATAACGAAATAAAATACGTATTTCAATATACTTAAGGCTTGTTTTTGTATTTGACTACTTTCGGACCTTTGTTGCCTACGCCTTTGTCTCACAAACTGACCAGTTTTCTAGTATACCGACATACTAATTGTGAAAGTTTTGCAGTGACAAAGTACAGTTATTAATAAAGATGGCGGTTCGAAATATAACCGATTGATGCATGAGCCCCGCGCGAGATGTGTATGTTCCATAATAATAAATAACCAATAGTATTATTTATGCGTAACTCTAAATATTAATAAGCTTTATAGATAAGAAAACCGCTTAGCTAAATTATGATAACTACGTGTTCAGGAGAACGAAAAATAAATGTATGTTAAAAAAAACTTTTAAAAAACAAGCTTTTATTTAATTGCCCTTAGTTTTCATGTTCTCCTCAGCAAGCTCTTTCATTTGATACCCATACTGTGGTGTAGTGCAGAAAAAATAACTATTCCGCCATCTTGGATGATCCGCCATATTGGATTTATGTAGTCATCCAAAATAAGCGAGTATACCAAATTTAAGCTCAATCGGTTAAAGATAACTGATTTAAAATTCAGGTGCAAGATTCCACCCGGGCATACATTGGAAGTTAATATAAAGCTTGTAATAATAAAATTTCAAATACCGTACACATATAACTTGGCTATCTTTTTATAAAAAATGTACTTTGTGTGAATATACATAAAGATTGAATTTCTATGATAAAAGTCACGCAACGGGCCTAAATGCGCTCGCGTCATCGATGACATTTCGTTGAATAATTAACTTTTTCCATGTGCAAATACAGTTCGTTTTGGTATTGGCAAAATATAAAAGGGTTTTCTAAACAAGTGCGGTGTTTAGAAAACCCTAATGTTTTCCATTAAAAATAACAATGTCATTTCACAAATACTAATAAGTGTGTGCCGACTCCTAGAACCATTTTTAAGACCACCACTGGTAATTTGATAACCTCTCTGTCACCAAACTGTAGTGACCGACTGAAGGTCGATATTTGGCCGAAACCGAAGCTGAAGCCGAAAGTTACAGCCCTAAGAAATTCAGTTCAAAATTGACCAAAAGTTAATAAAATATTAGTTTATTTTTAACTGGCTTAAAATCAAAGTCAATTCATTTATTTTGTGTAGGCATGTGTGACCTTATATTTATTTTTTATACCGACGATATTTTTTTAAAGCGACAAAATTTATTTCAAATACTCATGTAGAACGACTGGCAAAGCTGTATGATCTCCGCCCCAGTGCGACGCCATCCATTGCGTCTTCACGCATACATAACAGTTCGTTGAATTTTGGCACATTCTAGAAACAATCGGCTTTGGCCAAAATTTCGGCCTATTTGGGCCAAAGCCGAAGGTAGCCAAAGCTGCGATCAGATACTACTAAGTATAAAAAAATACGCTCGTTCGTCCTATTTACAAAGTCACTCCTAAACCTTTACACTCCACTGGCTCCGATTCGAAGTCAACCCGATTGGGTTCCAGTCACAAAGTCTTAGCCACACATCCGATGCGGGTATTACCTACCCCTAATACTCATTATGGCCACCACCGCAGGCTTGGGCCCGTAAAAGCCAAGAACTTAATTAACGCCCCCAGGGTTTTACTTCACATTTATTTTGGCGTGAATTCGGGTGGGCAATAAAAACAAACAATGTAAGTGCAGGTGTGTTTTGTGTGTCGGTATGCGTGTGTGATCAAAAGGATCTAAATAGCAGATGAGTTGAATATACATTAATAGTTGATGAGTAAAACGCGTGCAAAAATACCGTTAAGTGAGTAATAACCCTATTTTGAGTAACAAGCCAACACGAGACAATTGATCTCGTTAGAAATTATGAAGACAGATTTGTTCTTATTTATCTCAATACCTACTGCTTAGTTTATAATTTGTCTAGTAGGTAGATGTGTCAAAACTCTTTCCAAAATTATTATCTACCTACCCCTGAGTACCCTGATATTTAGTGGCCCTGTCTCTTTCCCCCCTTACGTGTTCCCTGACTGACCGTCGGCGTCGTGCGGTTTACGCCTTTCATTTAGGCTCAGGAGCACGAGCCTAATCTGCGGATATTTACTATAATCGTGTATGATTTCAGTGTGTGTAATACCTAAGAGACCCTGGAAGCCCTCGCCCATCAATGTTAGTACCAGCCAGCCTGACGATCCAGCCACCGCCGAAGGACGGCGCCTACGTCAACTCACAGGTACCGTACCCGCGTGACACTGACCTGACCCTTGCCCTTTGATTAGTAGCCTAATTTCGGATTTCCCCCCTTTAAGTTACACCCCCAACCAGGGCCTACGCCATTTCGCGTACACCTACATAAAATGTTAGAAAAATAAGACCCAGACTTGTTTATAGATAAAACGTTTCGTTTTCCGTCTACTAAGAAGTTATATAACTGAATATATCCAGCAAATATATAGAAAACGATGTCTTTGGAAATTGTGAAGGCATAGATAGTTGTCTCGACTTATCTTGATAACTATAAATTATAGAAAAATAAAATGAAGACTGGCAGATATAAAAAATGTTTGGCTTTCATGTAGTATACATGCCTATTCAAAAAGAGTCCTTGGGCGGTTCGGAACGTGGTGCGAACGGCTTGTGGGGCGGAACGCCCCCAGGACCCAACAGAACAAACGGTTGTACAGAAGCAACGGTGATTAAACAAAATTGTTTTTAATTTACAGCAACAAATTATGTTGACCACAAAATGACGTCCATTCTGATCGACCACACTCTATAATCGAGTACCACACAATAGAATTCACCCCACATTTATTGGATGTTCGTAGTAAATAATTATAATAAATTCATGCTGTTTCCAACGAGATAAAACGATCAATGATGACTGCTTGGTTTAGTGGTTAGCTTAGGCCACTCTGCACCGTGTTAATGCAGGTTCGATTCCCGCCTGTAGAAAGTTTCGGAATTTGCCCTGCTCTGTATGTGACTGGGATTGCCTCCGGTCCATTGTAAGATACCCCTAGTACAAGCTTTGCTTAGTATGGGATCATACAATGATGCGTATGAATTGCCTGGTGATATTTATTTCATGAATTTGACTCGTGCGCGGCATTGAAAGGATTGGACAAGAAAAGTAAGTAAGTCAATGATATTCTAGTAAACAGATATGTTATACACGCACAAAACAACCAAAAAAAGTGTTCCGGGTAACATTGGCGGCACACATACACACTTTTCGTTCATTTTACATTTCACAACACGTAGAAATGTGCAAAAGAGATGGCTTGATAAAACCAACGAGAAAAAAAGAGATAGCTAGTGTTGTCACTTGCGCTTATAAGTGATGTAACATTCATCTGTCAACCAATCCGCATGTTGGTATCAAATATACGTCCTAATTAGGATGTATTCGAGTCTTCACTAGTGCGCGCTCATAGCATATCTGTTTACTAGAATATCATTGAACGACCTGCCTTGGTCAATGTGGAAAACTCTAAACCGGCTTCGCACTGGAGTGGGTCGCTGCAGACTAAACATGTGCAAGTGGGGCTTCAGGGATCTCACCCTAACGCAGTGCGACTGTGGTGATCCTGCACAGTCTTGCCACACTTGCTGTCTTGTCTCCTGTGCCCAACCTCCTGCACCAGGGAGGACCTGTATGCGGCCACTCCCAACGCGATTGCTGTGGCAACATTTCTACAAAACGAGGTGTAGACCATTGACTCGAAAAGAAGAAGATTGAACTAAGTAGATAAAACGCTTAGTTTTCAGACTACTAAGGATCTATTTATGTGAACACATCCAATTTAAAGATACAAGGAAATATGTATAAAGTGGTGTCTTTGGAAATTGTGAAGGAATTGAGATTTGTGTCCATGTATCTCGATAACTATAAATGTTAGAAAAATAAAACCAAGAGTGGCCGATGGAGAAAATGTTTTAGCTTTCATGTGGTAGTCGAGTGGTAGAACGCACGCCTTGCAAATCAAAGTGTGCAGGTTCAAACCACGGCTCGCACCTCTGGGATTTATGTGCAAATCTAATTTTCATCCGAGATTATCATTTGCTATGAAACGGTGAAGGAAAACATCGTGAGGAAACCTGCACGTCTGAGGGAACTTGTCTAGTTCTCGATAGATGTGTGAAGTCTGCCAAACCGCACTGGGTCAGCGTGGTGGACTATGGCCTCAATCCCCCTCGCATAGAGGGGAGGCCCGTGCCCAGCAGTGGGACGTTAAAAGGGCTGTAGTAGTGGTAAATACAACTCTTATTAAACAAAATGTCACTTAACTGCCTTTTAGCCATCGGACGGCAGTGAGAAGGACGGAAATACACTCAGCTTAGTTTGATGCCTACATAATCAGCACCTTTATATTATTATTATTACACCGATTTTCTAGTCCCCAATAATGAATATAACAGTATAATACCCATATGGTGCTTTAACGTCAACTATATTGAGGCGTTATTTCAATATCGGCGCCTCCTTTAATCCGAGGTTACGGGTAAAGCTCATTAACCGCATTGAATCACGGCCGGTCGCCACCTTGACTTCCAGGTCAATGCCTCCTGTCGGCAGATAACTGAGTATATTGTATCACGATATAAATTATAAATCAACCAGTGACTTCGGTCGCGTAGACTTTATAAATTATAGTCTATATGTTATTCTGATGTACAATAATCTACTGACTGTATCTACTGTACATTTTCGCCAAAATCCGTTCAGTAGTTTTTGCGTGAAATAGTAATAATTATCCTTTCATCCTCACAAACTTTCACATTTATAATATTAGTAGGATAAATCAATATCCATTATATACTATAGTATCACGTGAAAACACGTCACGCCTCCACGTGTCAACATTTTCTCCCATTGTCAGTGATTACCACTTGCTTATGCAACCCTTAAGGGTTAAGGCAACCAACGTCTTTGGAAGTGCGTCTGAAGTTCTGGGCCAGTGTGGTGGACTGCGTCCCAAATCTCCCACGTATTGACGCGGAATACAGGCTTGATTCCTAAAGTATTCCTAGAGATTTTCCGGTCTGTTTGAAGCTCTAATTTACTCAAAATAATTCAATTAGCTTACTTCAAACCTTTGTTGTTTGTGACTCACATTTTTATATGTAACTCAAACCTCATATCTCAACTCAGATATTTAGTACTTCAGTTGGGTGATTAATTCCCTCTTTGTTTTGGTAGCTGTATGCAGGTACTGCATGTACTGTACTTCCATTAAGATGTCTGACTCAACTGTCACTTCTAAGTCGATGTTAAGTCCCTCGCATTTGGGACCAGTAGTTATTATTCCCTGTGACATGAGTTTAATCTCAGTGTTTATCGCGTTTTAGCCACTCTCAGAGCATGAGAAAGGTTACCTTTGTCACAACTGGGTAGGATACATTCTCTTGCCAGAAAGCACTATCCACAATGTCAGTCATGGGCAATGTTTATATTGACTTTCTCAGCATCAGTTGCAATTTTTGTTTTAATATTTTTTTTTTTTTTTTAATGTGATAGGGAGGCAAACGAGCAGACGTTTCACCTGATGGTAAGTGATCAACGCCGCCCATGGACACGTGCAACACCAGGGGCATCGCAAGTGCGTTGCCGGCCTTTAAGGAATGAGTATGCTCGTTTCTTGAAGGTACCTTTGTCGTATCGGTCCGGGAATACCGCTGCAGGAAGTTCATTCCACAATTTGGTGGTGCGAGGAAGAAAATTCCTGGTAAATCGCACTGTACTGGAACGCCATTCATCCAGATGGTGAGGATGGTAATGCAGTCTGTGGCGAGCCGTGCGATGGTGGAATTCAGCGGCAGGTATAATACCGAACAATTCCTCGGAACACTCTCCATGATAGAGGCGGTAGAAAATGCAGAGAGAGCCTACATCTCTACGCAACGCCAGAGGGTCTAGCCGATCAGTAAGCTTTTTGTCATCGACAATTCGAACTGCCCTTCGTTCCAGGCGGTCAAAAGGAAGAAGTTGGTACTGTGGTGCACCGGCCCAAAGGTTAGAGCAGTATTCCATGTGCGGACGGACTTGCGCCTTGTAAAGTTGCAGGCGATGTGCCGCAGTGAAATACCGCCTCGCCCTACCGAGCACACCCAGCTTTTTGGAGGCCAACTTGGCCTTACTTTCCAGATGACCGCGGAATTGCACGTCGTTCGATATATCGACTCCAAGGATCCCGATACTTGGCTTGGCATTAAGGGGAGTGTCTTCGAAGCGAGGAGATGCGACAAAGGGGTTCTTTTTTAATCTTCATCATCCATTATTATTCATAATTTTACAGGTTGTTTCAGAAATCTCTACTACTAATTACTTTATCTGTTATGGGCGTTAGTTTTAGACTCCCACTGATATACATACCTCACTTTCAGTGAAGAATGATGAGAAACGCGAATGGATTTGTTTATATTGTTATTGCTATTACCAAAATATTTGACATTGGCAAAATACCTGCGAATTGTGGATGCAGCCCTTCCTCATCTCATACTATCATTTTATTACGTAAAGCAAGCATTGTAAGTTTTGTCACAACTTTTAGTAATAGCAGTCGTAACCAAAGACTGTTTAAGGTCGTTTTCGGCTTGTATAGTGCTATAACTCAGTATACCATATCCTTTCGTTCATGTAGGGTTCCTTCCGCTTGTTAAGTAATGTCCATCGGCTCGTGAAGATATTGCCGCAATTCAGGTAACCGAAGCTATTTATATTATTTACCTACATAAGGGTTATACAAATACGTGTGGGGATTTCTGAAAAGAATACGGTTTTAACTATTTTTTATGGTTTTTTCAGAACAATGACGGCTTGGTGTAGTAGTCTGAGTTACTGTCACTTATTGCACTCGACTCACTGCATCGGTTGGTTGCGGGTTCTCTTCCCGCCAGCTCCAAATTTCGGAATTCACTGTGGTCTGGTCTTCACTGGGATCGCCCGAGGTCCACTGTATGGTAACTATGATACAAGCTCTACTCAGATTGGGATCATACGATGGGTATGTGTTGTCTGGCGACATTTTTTTATTCATTACAAGCTTTATATTAACTTGCAACGTATGTATGTCCGGGTGGAATCTTGCAACTGAATTTTGAATCAGTTATAATTTATATGTCCTTAAAATACAATTAATGTTTGGATAAGCCCGAAATAATTGAGTTAATATGCAGTATTTGATGATGTAGATAATTAATGAAGACGGATAATACGCATCTATCATGTTACATTTAATATGCTTGTAACAGAAATAAAACTATGTACTGAAAAGAAATTACATTGCTTCCACCTTTTTTGATTTCGACTTCACAAATCCAAAGATCATTTAAGACAGTGTAAATTACTGCTGCATAATATACTAGATGTTTCAAAAGTCCGAAATATTACTTTGACGTTTTTATCACTATCGGGTATGCAACCGAATGGTATAAAAATTTGATCGAAATTCGACCATGTCTTTTCAGCTATTTTTCGCCGTCAATTTCTATAACTCGTAATATTCGTTTTGTGAATATTGGTAGTTGCCCCTCATAATTGTACACTGCTGAATAAGGTTCTGGATGTAACCAAATGCCTTCTGATACCTGTATGTAAATATTCAAAGGTGTATAACTCAGAAACTATGACAGTGAGGTATAATCTGTCTTCACTAAGCGCCCAATATGAGTCACCGTATATGCACCTAAAATATTATTTCGGACTTCTAATACATCCTGTATAATGCATAAAATTTATAAAAGTATCACAATCGACTCAAAATACAGGATGTTTTCAACATCGACGGAAAAGAAAGTAGGAAAAAAGAAAACAAGCTTGTTCAAATTATTACTTTTATATTTGTTCAAACCCGTTGTCCGTTTGTCACTCAGAGCAAGTAGCACGGATTTCTGGAACACCTTGTATACAGACATGTTTACCTATTTGATTCCACTAACACGACATTTTTCAATGTTTCAATTGTTTTCTCTGCGGTAGTAAGCCGTTCATTGTATTTGGTGATTTGTTCAGTAAGGAGCTTCTCCTGATTCGTTTTCTCAATAACATAGTCGCTAAGTAGCTTCATGCCTGAAGCGATGGATTTTAGAGCTTTGAGTTCGTCACTGGATGCTGTAGGGCCGTCTTGTGAAATACCCGGTGGACCTCTAGGTCCCACAAGACCAATTGGACCTGGACGACCAGGTGGCCCAGGATAACCTTGCGGCCCTGGAGGACCATCCAAGCCCTAGGCAATGAAAATGGTTACAAGTTTGTAATCTATCTATCTATCAGCCAGGGACGTCCACTGCTGGACATAGGCCTCCCCCATAGATCGCCACAAATTACGGTCTTGGGCTTTATGCGCACATCGACTCCCGGCGACCCTGATGAGGTCGTCCGTACACCTGGTCGGGGGTCTTCCCACATTCGTAAGTTTGTAAAGTTAAGTTTGTAAAGGCACATTCATATGGGGTTTCCATATTAATGGGTCTCAATCCATCTTAATTCATAGCTGCTTTTTAACAATTTCATTTAGAATGGATAAATTTACCCTTACATTATTAGTTCTCTATGTCATTGTGTAAACTCAAATAAGAAGAGTATTCGTGTTTCAAGTTTTTATAAAACCTTGGCGTAATATAGCTCTAAAATGTTACTTTTAATCTATTGTTGGTCTTTACTAAGCTAAAATAAGCATAATAGAACGGATAAGCGTTCGAACTGATCATGCTTACAATTGTCAAAGTATAGTTTTTTTTTTATTGGTAATCGAAATTATAATTGAAAATATGGCATCAGGTGTTGTTTATAACGATGGAATTCAGGCTGGTTAAGGGCATTACAACACAGATTGTAAAATAGGTAAACATTAAGGAACGCACCATTTTGCTACCGAACCGTTATAGTTTCAATTACAATAAAAATCGTAAGCAGCGGCCGTAAATGGGGCCCCTAGGTTCGTGCAGTGCACTGCAGTGCACCTCTGCCTACCCCTTTGGGGAATGCAGACGTTATAATGATGATGAATATTTATGACATATGTATACGTGAATAAGTACTTACAGGAATTCCACTTTCGCCTTTCATTCCGGGTCTTCCATCCAAGCCAGGTAATCCTCTTATTTCAGGCATTGACTCCAATACGCTGGATATAACATCTTCCGTGCATTGGCAAGACTGTTTAAGTAAGAAAAATCCATAAGTCCAGCCCACTTACCATCACATTTACAGCAACAGATTAATAATTCTTTCAGTTTTTGTCAGTCAACTTAGTACTAAAAACAAAAGTCTCAGTACAAACTGTCAAAAAATATAGCTGATATTGAAACAAAACTACTGTAAGTAGTGGTGGCAAGTCTAAAGAGGGCTCAGAATAACCTCGCCTTGCAGACATTTTTGTTTCTATGCGTCATTCCGAGCTTTTTCTGCTATATAGACGTATATGACATTATTTTCTCGACATATCCTTATAGTATGAAAAAGGTAAGTATGTACTTTAAAATATTACAGTTCAGATATCCCATTTATGACATATAAATCTATATTTATACGAATAATCAAATTAAAATGTAAAATCAAAATATCAGCTTTTTACTGAATGCATAATTTAATAGTGTATCTAAAACTAACAATGAAAACACTTTTTTTTATTATTTGTCTATCTATCAGTCTGTTTGTGCCAGATTTTATTTGTAACGGCCGTACCAATTTTGATCGAAGTTTCACTGGCAAATATCTGATGTTAAAAGGATTAAATGAGACTACTATTATATTAGGAGAATAAAGAGGGTTTCTCCGCGCGGATGTCAACAGGAGGCCAGTAAGTAAGAAATCAAATCAAATCTCACCCCGCTAAATCTTCGCAGTCCTGGCAATCCATCTAGACCAGGTATTCCGGAGTCTCCCTGTAAAAAAATATTTATTTTTTATAGCGCTTTTAACGTCCCGCTCCCAAAACGTCCCTTACACAAAACAGGCGCAATAGACGTCGATTTGTGGAAAAAGCCCGCAAGAAGAAGAAGAACGTCCCGCTCCCAGGGATGGGCATCCCCTTAATGCGAGGGGGATTCAGGCCTTACCGCTGACTGATTCTTAAAAAACCGTTAATGACAAAACCTAATTTTGGCATACAAGCAAAATTGATAAACTATTGAAACAATAATATGATGGTGGTGAGGCCCCTGTACGCTTTAAGCACAAGGCTGCCTTAAAGTATGCTTATAATTTACGATAATATTTTTATAACTGATTAATAAGTAAATTATATTCAAATCTTACTCGCTCTCCTTTTTCTCCTGGCACTCCAACTGATAATTTGCCAGGAATTCCAGGATATCCTCGTTCACCTTTATCACCCTTAAGTCCTATGACACTATTGCCATGATTGTCTCCTTTCATGTAATTAGAAATACATTATCTCGCTATACATGTTTTTAAATTACCACTTTATTCAATTCTTGAACGAACTCTTTTCCTGTATGTACCTTCGCTGCGTTGTAAGGTCATATTGGCTCATGGCAAACTTTCATCCAGCGCGCAGCGCTCACAAAGTTAGTACCTCTATGAGTCAATAAAACCTCATGATGCACTAGCGAACGTGTTAATAGCAGATGTAGAATATTAATATATTATATGAATCGACTGATGAAATAAACCTGCCAGTGTACGCAAATGCGTGCTAAGTAGCAGAATTTCTACAAATGTGCCCGATTTCAGGATATAAATTTTTAAAGAGTAATTACTTGGATGCCACTTTTAAAACTGATCTGTTAAATGTTTGGAGACCAGTTTGCCCGACAAATCTATGATAATTAATAATTAAGTAGGTATACTTAATTGAAATTCTGTTATTCTGTTAATAAAATTACTGAGTCATGTAAACAAACAACAATGTACTGACAATTGGAGAATATTCTACTGGATACTCGATAACCAGTAGGCTTAGCATGAGCACGTAAACATAAGTTTTATGTTTCAACTGTCAGATTTGTCGAGAAAATGACGTGACACGGAGCCATGTCCAGTGCAAAAAGCTCCAAGTAACGCCATTTTCTCGACAAATCTGAGAGTTTTAACGCCGTATACGGTCATGTCAAGCCCACAGCTGGGCAAGTAAGCGTGATAACACATCAAATAAGTCATGAATTAGACGGATCAAGTCGCTTGTCCACTTCCTTCAGTGAAAGAGACAACATCAACACATTCCATGACATATTTTTTATCTTAGTGAGCGTGCTACCAACCCTACAGTTTGACTATCACCGTGACATATTAATTTTATTTCTTACCTTGAAAGTGTGATGAATAAAACTGTCAACAAAAATATACATTAAATAGATATCTTAAAGTTAAATAAAATACCGTCGGCATATGCATAGGTGCATTACTTTACAGTATTCCAAGAAGCAACCTATGGATGTGATGACTTTTCCTGGGATAGTTGCTGATATTTTAAGGTACTTTGTGTAAAAATACACATTTTCTATTTTTTTTTGTACTAATTGACTTTTTCTCTCACGCGACGATATAAGAAAACCATGTATAATGGAATATATTATGTAAAAAACCTAAGTCATTAATTGCCTATTTAAATATCAAACTAAAACTGTCGAAATGTCTACAGTTCTATAATATTTTAGCATATTAGTGAGTTTTACAGGAATTGTTCAGTAGCCATTTTGCACCCCCTGGCCAGGGCAATGTTGACGAATATTAGGCTAAACTAGCCAAGCCAAAATATGAGTTCTAATACTTATTCACCGCGGCACTTGAAACAGCATATTTCAATGGATATACCTAAAATACTATTATCTATTATCTACAGCCCTTTTAACGTCCCACTGCTGGGCACGGGCCTCTCCTCAATGGGAGGGGGATTTAGGCCGTAGTCCACCACGCTGGCCCAGTGCGGGTTGGCAGATTTCACATATCTATTGAAAACTAGTCAAATTCAATCAGACGCGCAGGTTTCCTCACGATGTTTTCCTTCACCGTTTCATAGCAAGTGATAATCTCGGATGAAAATTAGATTCGCACATAAACACAGAGGTGCGAGCCGGGGTTTGAACTTGCACACTTTTATTGCAAGGCGTGCGTTCGACCACTTGGCCACCACCTAAAATACTAAACTTGATAAAAGAAAAAAATTAACTTACAACGGTTATAAATACTATTAACTAACAACAGTGCCTAATTTGGAATAAAATTGTTCAAACTTTTGACACTATCAAAATATTTTTTATTTTATCTGTATATTTGAAAAAAAGTTTTTCATCATTATATATGATGAAAAACTTTTTTTCAAATAATACTTATTGGTTCAGTTTCTTACAAATTTACAACTCACTTACATTTGGACATAACGCCATTATTGTGGTCTCATCAGCTGGCGAATATAAATCCAAATCCTTTATGGATGCCTGCGAATAAAATAATAGTAATTATATCTTAAGTTACTCCTATTTTCAAAATGAGTGTTTGTATTTGTAACGAGGTGGCATTCACTATAAGCAGTTCGCTTTTTGAATTGGCACATCCCAACCGAGGTGCAAATCCGGTAATGTTTGTTTTTGTGCAAGTCTGTGCATTGCGTTCCTAAAAAATGATACTGATAGGTGCTTCTTGTATTCTTTATTTTTTCACAGTTAAAGGATAAGTAATCAGTGAAGCGCAGTACGTTAGCGGGGAGATTTTCGACATCCATCTCTATTCGAGATATGTCGTATCGAAACGTCAAATTGGTAGTTTTATTTTGTTTTGATTCGACATATCTCTAATACAGATTTATGGGCCCTAGTTGTCAAGCGGACAGATCGCGTAGAAACACCACCCCGCTTTCCATTACTCCCATCGCTGACGTTAAAATGGGAGTGTTTGTGATACGTGTGTTGGTAGGTGGGCCAACTTCATTACACATTGAACCCTAAGTGAACGCCACCTTAGCGGAGTCAGGTCAAACAGATAATGGCAAGACGATCTAGTTAGCTTTGCAAGCAATACTTAGTTACAAACAGCACGAGACGGCAGTTTGTGGAGGACTAAAGGAGAGACCTTGGCTCAAATTAGGACACGCGAATAGGCTAAAACAGGATACATTTGATACTAAAAACTACTTACTTCAAAATTCAAACTTGAGCCCGATAAGGGATACCCAACCGACAGAACCATATCGTCAGTCAAATGTATTTGTTTTGAGATTTTCGACTCAAACTGTTTATCTTCATAATGTTCACAATTAAACAAGAGCGAGGTTCCCGTTTTATTCACAGACACAAGTAATTCATTCCACGTGTCCTTGAAAATCTTTTGCTCAAAAATCACTTTCCTGTTGGGTATATTGGCGCTGTTTAACGTTACTATTAAATGGTCAAGCCCACCCAGTGGTTCCAAACACAGCGCTAGTTTTTGTTTACCACTACGCTCGATTGAAAAGAGACATGCTGGGGTGAGACTCCGTATTTCGAAACTAGCGGCCAGGACATAAGAACCAGCTATAGTCACTCCACCAGCTAGATCCGTTGAATTTAATGGCTCATTTGGCTTTGAATTTCTATTGTAGTTGAGGCGGTCGTAATCATCTATAGTGTCATTGGCAGTAAGACTAGGGATATGACTCTTCCACTCGTGCTTTTGTAATGAGTATTTCATATCTGAAAAACAAGTTATTTTATTCTTAATATATAATCAATCAATAAATTAATTTTGCTGAAGCCATTGCAAGTGCATTCAATTACTATAAATATAATATCTTGTATATATATATTTAGGGGATAGGCAACAAACTGTTCAAATTAATGGTGTTAAATCGATAGGCTCCGTAGTTAAAATGGGCGTCCCCCAGGGATCTATTCTAGGTCCGTTCCTATTTTTAGTCTATATAAACGACTTACCCCTGATAATTCAAAACAGGGCGAAGATAGTGCTATTTGCCGATGATACCTCTTTGATTTTTAAAGTAGGTAGACATGTAAATAATTTTGACGAGGTGAATGACGCTATCCTTCAGGTCCATAATTGGTTCACTACTAATAATTTAGTATTAAATAGTAAGAAAACAAAATGTATACGGTTTTCCTTGCCAAATGTTAGAAGTAGTGATTGTGACGTAGTAGACTGTTTTCTTAGGGATTACGCTTGACTCAAAGTTAAAATGGGGTCCACACATTAGAAGTCTAGGAAAGCGCCTCAGCGCTGCTGCCTACGCTTTCAAAAAGATCAGACAGCTAACTGATGTAGACACCGCGAGAATAGTTTATTTTAGCTACTTTCACAGTATCATGTCGTACGGTATTCTATTGTGGGGTAGGGCCACTGATATTGAGTCCGTTTTTATTTTACAGAAGAGGGCCATTAGGGCCATCTATACTTTAGGTAGTCGCGACTCCCTAAGAGAACTCTTCAAAGATATCAACATAATGACGGTCCCATGCCAATATATCTACGAGAATATCATGTACGTAAGGAAAAATTTACATCTGTTTCGGAAAGTAGGTGATGGCCATCGTTTTAACACTAGAAATAAAGATAAATTAGACCAACCACTGTTTGTCAATGATGACGTCACAATAACATCTCAGTTACATTCCTCTGCCTAAATGGGAGTCTAAAGGAAGGGGCTGTTTTCTTCCAATACCAAAACGAACCGTATTGCCTCCAAAAAGAAGCACACTTTTCAACGAAATTGCATCGATAAGGCGTGTGAATTTAGTGGTGTGGTCGAGTGGGTTTCCCCACAGAAATTAAATCTGTATTTATATTAAAATAGAGTATATTTTCAAGTAATGTCGGTTATGTTGCCTGCCTCAGTGTGTTCAGAGAATGCCGCCATAATTCTATGCTGCTGTTCGATTACTAAAAGGCCTTTAGTAAGTACATATACCCAATTTCGGGCAACAAGCATAATTGTGGATTCTCCGTATCTTAACCCACCAAGTGCGAGTTGGATTCGCGCACCGAGACTTCCGTACCTTGACAATGAAAGTACTGAACATTGCTTTAACGAAAAGATAAACTAAATAGAATGACAAACTTAACTATGCCGTTGGTATACTGGTGTCCCCATACAAACTAACTACAATAAGTTTGTAATCGCAAAAATATACTTTCTTACAATAAATTTACAAATTTCGGATTTTTTTCGTTTACTTGTGCTATACACCTTGCTTCTTGCCAAATTTCATGATTCCTAGGGCCAAGTATGATACCTAGGTCAACGGAAAGTACCCTACAAGTTTTTGATTTCCGTGCAAATGTACTGCAAATGCAACATAAACTTTTCATAACTTCGTCGTATCTTTTGATTACGTTAATCAAGAAGTTTGATTTTTTTAAAACACCAAGGGACCGCAGACATAAGTCTCTGTTATAAATTTGAACTTGATACCTTCACGCATTTCTGAGAAAAAGGGTCCTGACAGACAGACGGACAACAAAGTGATCCTATAAGGGTTCAGTTTTTTTCCTTTTTAGGTACGGAACTGTAATAAATGAGGAGGACTTTTTAAAAGTTAAGCCTACTTGGAACAATTTTATAGATATACATATTATTGATATAACTTACCAAAAGACAGCGTCGCGCATATTAAGGAACTAACGATGAAAAATCTGAAAATAAAAATACCAGATGACCAGGCGAACTTCGTACCTTTTGAGTCGTCTTCATATAAAAGCGAAAAAATTATCAGAAAAACACAAGCAGAAAAAAAAATATCTACCCAAATCGGTCAAGATGTTTTTGAGTTTCACCGAAACTTTCAAACAAATAGATTTTTATGTGGAACATCTATAGGCGAGGGGTAAACCTGATTTTTGGCGTGGCAAAATTTTCCGACGCTTCGCCACAACAAAATGAAATCAACCTTATTACTTAATACATAAAGTATAGTTTTAAATGCGGTCACGCTTCGTACTCCTCGGCTCCTCAGCTCCTCGGTTCTTTTCGCCGCTGAGACTCCGCCCACCGGCTGACCCCGCTCACTCTCTCACACGCCGCTACGACGTTTATGTTTTAAGTTTCACATCTGCCAGGCATCCCGCGACGGCTCAGTTTTTTTTTTAATATTAATAAAGATTATTACGCACATTAATAATGGACCTCATATATAGTGTACTTACAGTGTATATTTCATGGTGACCGTAAACATGGGCGCGAATGTCCCTAAATTAAATTAAAAAAAAAAACTAATAAAAATAACATGCGTCGGCGCAGAGCTATCTCTCGAGGACGACTTAAAGGGGCGTTATAACCACAGCTCCTAGGTAGGTACGTCAATTTAAAAGTAAGATAACACGGAGGTTCTTAAGGTTATCAAATACTTTACAAGAATAACAATTAAATATAAGTAGATAAAGGGAATTCATCCGCCATCTTTATCACTGTCAACATCCATTTTTATTTATAAAGCTGTGCCCGCGGTTTCACCCACGCTAATAGTTACTTTGGCGTAGAGTGATGTTATAAAGTCTATGACCTTCCTCAATAAGTGCAAACTTTAACCGTTTAGGCAGCGTACGCAACGGAAGCTTTCAAAAGGAATATTTTTTTCCCGTTTTTGCCACATTATTCGTTGCTGCTCCGCTCCTATTGGTTGTGGCGTAATGATATATAGCTTATAACCTTCCTCGATAAATGAACTATTTAACACAAAAAGAATTATTAAATTCGGACCAGTGGTTCCTGAGATTAGCGCGTTCAACCAAACAAACAAACAAACTCTTTAGCTTTATAATATTAATAATAATATATATATAAATATATATATAATAATATATATATATATATATAGTATAGATATGTTTTAATAAATTTGCCCTTCTTATTAATTCCTGGCTGAAACACCTGCTAAACGCAGGTGGTCATTCCTCATCTTATTCCATTATATAAAATATCATCATTTCGTAAAGAAAAAAAGAAGAAGTAGATTAAGAAGTTGGTAAAACTTACAAGTTATTTTGGTTCCGTGCTTTTTACGTAGAACTGTCCTAGACACAATATAATAGAGACCTTCGCCCAAGTCGCGTCAAAACACAATTTTGTGCGAAAATCCAACCAAACTGTATTAACTTAAAGATGAGACACATTTTTCAACGATAATGCGAGCAAAACGAGCCGCGTGGTCGTGTGGCTTTTGCCACAGAAATTTAATCTTTATTAATAATTTAATGTACTCTCATTTACAAGAATTTGAAATTGCTCACCCCTGTATGTTCAGTGCGTAATGCAACGTCATGGTCCGACGTTTACGCCTTGCACTAACTGGAGCGTGCGAATAAAGTTGACGGGTTTTTTTTTAATGTACTGTGTTCATTCATATAGATTGAATTTTAGTGGTAAACGCACACGCGATTACGCATCACAACTAGCTGGGTTAAGGCCTCTGCACACTGCTGCGTTAACCCTCGCGCGGCGAAGTTATTGCCAAAACCAAATTGAACTGTATTGACTTTTAAACAAAGTTCATCCTTCAACGAAAATGACATTTCGATGGTCATCGAGTTTTTTCATGAGTTAGGATAATGCAGTTCATTTTAGTATTAGCAAAAAATATATTTTTAACAAAAAGTGCACCTAGGTTTTTGAAGTCGGTTTTTGTGTTATGTTAAATTATTTTTTTTCACGCTTTTTGTGTCAATAATCATTGAAAATATGCAATTATTACCACCTCATAACAACCCTAAAAAAGTAAATATTTACAGCAAAAAAACAAAAACTAATAATCAACCTAAATGAAAACTACTTAAAAAGCCGTATACAACTACATCATCCACGTAAATAATTATCATAATAAACATAAAAATGTTCATAAAATGAAAACTGCTTGGCCGTACAATTTTAAATTTTTATGGGACCAAATGGCATCTATTCCGCATCAAACAAAAAAAGATTCACGTAAATCGGATCATAACTCGCAGCGTAATCGGTGTACATACATAAAAAAAAAAAAACATACCGGCCGAATTGAGAACCTCCTCCTTTTTGGAAGTCGATTAAAAACTAGCGTATTTTGACACCACTGTTATCCAAAAATACAGTTTAGTTCAGAAGTCCGAAATAATACTTGGCCGTTTGCATGTGTATCGGGTGTACAACCGAATGATGTAAAAATTCGATCATGATTCTTCAATTGTTTTTTTCGCCGCGAATTTTAAAGACTTAAAATATCTCTAGTCCCATGCGAAACTCTCTAGTTCTGTTTTCTGAATATTAGTAGTCGCCTCTCGTTGATGTAAATTGCACTGTAAAATAGGGCTAAGGGTGTGTTCCAATGTAAGCACGATACCTGTGGTAAACATTCTAAGGTCTGTAACTCAGAAACTATGATATTTGGGTATAGTCTGCCTTCAGCATCTACATGTCAGATACCGTATATGTACCTAAAAAAATATTGCGGACTTCTGATACACCCTGTATAATGGACTATCTTATCCTAGGGAAAAACCTCGCAATACAGGTCAGAGGTTTATCGGTAAAAAATAAACAATATTCACTCATACTTATCTATTTGTAACTTTACATCACTTAGTTAATCACATCACTCAATTATTTATTTATGATATAATTTTCCGTATTTAGGTATTCCGTAATATATCGATAGCGGAAATGTCATATGTCTAAATATCCAATTTTACAATAATAGTGTCTGGCCAACGAAAGCTGTCCATGAAAATAGGCGGCAATTATAAAAAAACGAAACTGTCAACACTGGCTATACTTTGCATAAATGGATTAGATACTATAAAGTTTGATTTAAAAAAATAATAATTTTACATTGAAAGCTAAATTTTCAAGATTCCAAGTATTCTGAATCAGAATCAGAATTTTTTTATTCATGTAAACCAATACAGGCACTTATACTACTACTACCACTACTACAGCCCTTTTAACGTCCCACTGCTGGGCACGGGCCTCCCCACAATGCGAGGGGGATTCAGGCCATAGTCCACCACGCTGGCCCAGTGCGGATTGGCAGACTTCACACATCTACCGAGAACTAGACAAGTTCCCTCACACGTGCAGGTTTCCTCGCGATGTTTTCCTTTACCGTTTTATAGCAAGTGATAATCTCGGATGAAAATGAGATTCGCACATAAACCCAGAGGTGCGAGCCGGGATTTGAACCTGCACACTTTGAGTTGCAAGGCGTGCGTTCGACCACTCGGTTACCACTGCTATACTCGGCTACCACTGCTCTTATGAATCGTCAGTAAAAAATAAATAATCTAAATAGTATTTCTACCACCCATTCGGAATGCATTTCCTATGGAGAAGAATGGGCATTCTACACCTGATAATATGGTTTCAGCATCACTTTCATCATTGCTGCTGTACCCAACATTGATAATAAATTTCTCAACCTCATTTTAAAAAATAAGGTCTCTTGATTTTCCACATTAACATGATCAACGTATTTGTTCAGCGTATAGGACAGTTTTCCATCGAGCAGTTTTGACAATCAGGAATAGTTGCCATACTGACGTTTAAAAAACATCGTGGACAGCTTTCGTTGGCCAAACTCTAGTGTGCCGCTATAGTCTGTGGGACACAGTAGTTGCTCTCGGGTGCAAATTAAACAACTTCCAATCCACTTTTCACTTGTATTTTTTAGGGTTCCGTATGCAAAGGGTAAAAAGGGAACCCTATTACTAAGACTTCACTGTCACCAGGCTGTATCTCATAAACCGTGATAGTTAAGGAATTGAAATTTTTACAGATGATGTATTTCTGTTGCCGCTATAACAACAAATACTAAAAAAATAGAATAAAGTCAATATTTAAGGGGGCTCCCATACAACAAACGTGATTTTTGGCCGTTTATTTTAGATAATGGTACGGAACCCTTCGTGCGCGAGTCCAACTCGCACTTGGCCGTTTTTTTATTTATAAACCCACTGTACAGCAATCGCACGTCCACCTTTTGGCGAGCGTGGTGAGAGAGAGAGAGAGAGAGAGAGAGCTTATTACAAGTGTTGTTACATCAAATGTATTTTATTGCCGTTGGTGGCGATGTTGCCAACACACTTCACGCAAAAGACTATTTCAAAAATTAATAACTCCTCAATAAAACTAGAAAAGATTTGATGCTGATTTTTTTTTTCGTCGTAGTCAGACGAGACATAGACCATACGACGCGGCTATTTTTCTGATCGATTCCATATCGATAAGTCGTTTAGACCAATTCTTGAGATACGAAATTTCCGCTCTCTTCTATACTATAATATAATATAATATATAATATTATTAATATTATAAAGCTAAAGTGTTTATTTGTTTGTTTGTTTGTTTGGTTGAACGCGCTAATCTCAGGAACTACTGGTCCGAATTGAATAATTATTTTTGTGTTAAATAGTTCATTTATCGAGGAAGGTTATAAGCTATATATCATTACGCTACGACCAATAGGAGCGGAGCAGCAACGAATAATGTGGCAAAAACGGGAAAATTCCCGAACATGAATCGGGTATTATAGACTTATATAATCATAGACTTTATAACATCACTCTACGCCAAAGTAACTATTAGCGCGGATGAAACCGCGGGCACAGCTAGTTCGTCGATATAACTCAAAGCCTTTCATAGATGGTAAGGTATTATAATAGTCTGCTTTCCTAAGCATTTGGCTATCAACTTCTCCAATAATAATTATGATGTCCCTGAAATATAGTTTCTGTGTGGTTCCGTCCTAAATAATAGAGTAAATATGCTGTGTCTGTGCGAGTGCGAGCCAAGTGCGAGCTGGACTCGCACGCCGAGGCTTCCGTACCTAAATTAAGAAAGCACCGAAAATTGTTCTAAAGAAAAGATAAACTGGATAAAGAGACAAACTTAACTTTGCCGTTGGTACACTGTTGTCCCCATACAAACTAACTGCAAATAAGTTTGTAAACGCAAAAAATCGTTTTTATGCGTTGTAACTATATATTAACTATTTTCAGATTTTTTCCTTTACTTGTCCTATAAGACAGACGGACAACAAAGTGATCCTATAGGAGTTCCACTTTTCCTCTTTAGGTATGGAACCCTAAATATCGCAAAGAACACTAAATTATTTCATTATAGGTGGCAAAGAAAGTTTGAAAAAATAAAAAACAAGCTTGTTCACATTATTACTTTTATTTTTGTTCAATTCCGTTTTGCGTTCATCACTCATGTAAGCAAGTAATAATGCGGATTTCTGGAACACCTTGTATACAGCCATGTTTACCTGTTTGATTCCACTAACATGGCTTTTCTCAGTGTTTCAATTGTTTTCTCTGCGGTAGTAAGCCGTTCATTGTATTTGGTGATTTGTTCAGTAAGGTGCTTCTCCTGATTCGTTTTCTCAATAATATAGTCGCTGAGTAGCTTCATGCCTGATGCGATGGATTTTAGAGCTTCGCGTTCATCACTGGATGCTGTAGAGTCGTCTTGTTCACGACCTGGTGGACCTGGTGGCCCCACAGGACCAGGTATGCCCGGAGACCCAGGTCGTCCTGGAATACCAACTAGCCCCCGAGGACCTGGATGGCCCTAGACATTGTAAATTATTAGTAGAAGTCTGTAAAGTGAACACATGCAGATGCAAACTAACAATTTCAAATCATGGCCGGTTTCTATACTATCTGATTTAGAATAGGTACATTTACCCATCTATATGTTTATGTATGTAATTCTATTGTACGTGTGTATGTCACTGAACCTCCAAAACGGCTGGACCGATTTGAATGTTTTTTTTGTATGCATTTGGGTGGCGTCCTGGATTGTTTAGATTTACAATTGGACCCGGTAGGTGCCGCTGCTTTCGTATGTCACTAAATATATATATCTATACTAATATATATTTTTATAAAAAGGAAAGATTTGTATTTTTGTATGTAACGAATTAACTCAAAAACTACTGGACCGATTTCAAAAAATATTTTGCCGTTAGAAAGCTACATTGTCACTGAGTAACATAGGCTATATTTATTAAAAATGAAAAAAAAAAGTCCACCCATGCGAAGCCGGGACGGGCCGCTAGTGAGTTATAAGATTCACTAGATAATTGTACGTCAGGAAAAAGGGAGTAAATGTGTTGAGTAATCCTTAAACTTTAGCGTAAAACAGCTATAAAATAAACTTTTAAACTATTTTTGGGCAATAGATAAACACAACAGAACGGACAGCCGACCTGATAGAGCATGCTCGAGATTGTCAAAGTATGAACATACATTAACAAGACATCATCTCACCATTATTTACCGAAGGGGTAGAAAGAGGTGCACCTAGACTTCGCCGATGTATCTTGATCCCGATGTAGTAGGGGGCGAGCTTATTGCCATTATACCGGGCACATTACCTCTCAATACGAGGGAGGTTGGTCCAGTGCGGGTTGGTGAACTTCGGTATACCCGTATAATAACAATAGGCTCACCCCATATCACATTCAGATCACAATAAATTGGCGAAAATTGCAGTGCACTGCATTGCACCTCTGCCTACCTCTTTAAGGAATATAGGCGTTATAATGATAATTAATATTTATGACATATTTATCTGCAAATTTAAACTTACAGGATATCCGCGAGCGCCTGTTAGTCCAATGGCGCCTTTCATACCGGGCATTCCATCAAAGCCAGGTGATCCTCTAATTGCAGGCATTGACTCCAATAAGCTGGATACAACATCTTCCGTGCATTGACAAGACTGTATAAGTAAGATAAATCTACAAGTCTGACACACATAAGTGTGTGATAACACTACTTTTACAAAAATACTTGCTTGTAAACTGAGGGCAAAATATGACAAAAATATTACCTATTTAAAAATAAACTACTACAAGTATGCACACTGTGGGCTTATTAACAGGTTGTATAGTAGTTAGTTTAAGTATCTAGTAAGTAAGATATTATATTGTGTGTTCTGTTGCTATTAGGCGATATTTTATCTCCTTCAACTGTCACACTTGTCGAGTCAATGACGTCACATCGAGCCTTTTCTACTAGACATAGCTCAATATGATGACATTTGGTCGATATATCTATACAATACACGACCGAAAGTCCGAAGTTGGGCCAAAGCCGGAGCCAAACCTTACCGAAGTATAAATAAAATCACATCTCACCCCTTTAGCTCCTGGCAATCCTATTATACCAGGTCTTCCGGGAAATCCCTATGAAGAATAATAAAATAATGTAACATCCTGCTACAGCAGTGTAACAGCAGTGGCAGCCGAGTGGTCGAACGCACGCCTTGCAATCAAAGTGTGCAGGTTCAAACCCCGGCTCGCACCTCTGGGTTTCATGTGCGAATTATGTGAGATTACCACTTGCTATGAAACGGTGAAGGACAACATCATGGGGAAACCTGGACGTCTATAGAAAGGCATGTTCACCAACCCGCTCTGGGTCAACGTGGTGGACTATGGCCCAAATCTCCCACGTATTGTGTGGGAATTTGCCCGGTATAATGACAATAGGCTCGCCCCCTATTACATTGGGACTAAAATACATCGGCGAAGTGTGGGTGCACTGCAGTGCACCTCTGCCTACCCCTTCGGGGAATACAGGCGTGATGATGTATTATTATTTTATCCTGCTACTGGGGTTTTCAGGCCATAGTCTATCACATTGGCCCAATACGGGTTGGCAGACTTCGAAAATCCAGCAGTCTGAGCTGAGGCGATGTAAGCCCCCTTACTGATACCGGTTTTGCAGCTATGTTTTTAATATTTCTACTTTCAGACTTTTTTGACAGCTGACTTAGGGCAAAATTTGTCCAAAATTGACAGATAGTATGGAAACAACAATGCATTAAGAAATGTTGGGTCCCCCTGTAAAGCTTAAGAACGGAGCTGGCTTACGAGATGCTTACAATTTACGATATATTACTAATAAATAAGTATATGATATTTACTTGATCTCCTTTTTCTCCTGGTAGTCCAACCGTAAATCTGCCATTAAGTCCAGGATATCCTGGTTCACCTCTATCACCCTTAGGTCCTATGACACCATTGCCATGATTGGCTCCTTTCATGGAATTAGAAATACATTATCTCGCTATACATGACACTCAATCTGTAAGGCTGGTGTTTTATAAATTACCACTTTAATCAATTCTTGAACGGAGTCATTTCCTGTATTAATTACCAGATGAGGAATAATAATATATGATGAAATAAACTTGCTAGTGTATTACGCAAAGTAGCGGAATTTCTTTCGATGTGCTATACAATTACAAGATATGAATTTGTTCAAGAATATTTTTTTGGATGCCATTTTTAAAACTCTGATCTGTTAAGCCACGCGTTTGGAGACCAGTTTGCCTCTTTACAAATCTATAATAATTGTATTAATTACCACTACTACTATTACTACTACAGCCCTTTTTTAACTTCCCACTGCTGGGCACGGGCCTCCCCTCAATGTGAGGAGGATTTCAGGCCATAGTCCACCACCCTGGCCCAGCGCGGGATGGCAGACTTCACACATTTATTTAGACAAGTTCCCTCAGACGTGCAGGTTTCCTCACGATGTTTTCCTTTACCGTTTCATAGCAAGTGATAATCTCGGATGAAAATGAGATTCGCACATAAATCCCAGAGGTGCGAGCCGGGGTTTGAACCTGCACACTTTGATTTGCAAAGTGTGCTGATTAATTAGGTATGCTGAATTCCACAAGTGTTAAAATGTGTGAATAAAATTACTGTAACGTGTTAGCAAACAACAACGTACTGACACGATATTCTACTGGATCTAGATATCCACACCAGACCAGCAGATTAGACTCGTCGAGTGGCTTGCTCATTTTCTTAATTCATAGGAGGGAAAGAGACAACATCCACACATTCCATGACATAATTCTTGCGTGCTAACCCTGTAGTAGTACGACTAACAGCGTGAGATTTTAATTTAATTTCTTACCTTGAAAGGGTGACGAATTAAACTGTCAACAAAAAAAGAACTTAAATAGATATTATAAAAATAATACATAAAACTAATAACAAAAATATGTATGACGAAATATGTAAAAACTACTAAGAAACGTATTGCATATTTAAATATATTGTTATCAAACTAAAATTGTCGGTATTTCCATACCATATAGGTATTAGCTAATTTATGAGTTTTACAGGATTTAATCAGTAGCCATTTTAGATTCCCCTGTTAATGACAATGTTCACAAAACTTTCAGGGGACTAAACAAGTCAATATATGACTTCTAATAATTATTTACCGTGGCTCTCAAAATACAACATATATCAATGGATATACCTAGGAAAATACTAAACCTTGATAAAAGTAAAAATCGTTAACTAATAACGGCTTTACAAATAAACTAACACAGGAACCTAATTTGGACTAAATATCTTGACTTGGACTTGAAATCGTTAAATGAGTTATATTTGAACGGCCAGCTTTTTCTTCGTCGTTGGGTATTTTACGATTTTAGTCTCTTAATAAGGATTGCTTTTCAAGCGTCAATATGTTCAAACAGGGTAAACTATATTTTTCAAAGCTTGTGCCATTGATCAAATTAATTTATCAAATTAATGTATATTTGCAAAAAAAAAAATTGGATGAAAATAGTTGTTTAGTTGCTTACAAATTACTTAATATACTTACATCTGGACATAACGCCATTATTGTGGTGTCATCAGCTGGCGAATATAAATCCAAATCCTTTATGGACGCCTGGAAATAAAATATTAGCAATTATATCTTAAATTACCTATATATTTTTAATAAGGGAGATTATATTTGTAAAGAGGTGGCATACTGCACTATAAGCAGTTCGCTTTTTAAATTGTACCCTAAGCGAAGGCCACTACAGCGGAATCAGAACAAAAGGACGATGGCAAGACTATTTGAGGGGTGAAAGGCTTGTTACCTTTGCAAGTAAAATTTGGTTACAAACAGCACGAGACCACAGTTTATGGAGGACTAAAGGAGAGGCCTTTGCTCAGAGTTGGGACACGCAAACAGGCTAAAACGGGATAAATTGGTTAATAAAAATTACTTACTTCGAAATTCAAACCGGAGACCGATAAGGGATACCCGACCGACAAAATCATGTCTTCGGTCAAATGTATTTGTTTTGAGATTTTCGACTCAAACTGTTTATCTTCATAATGTTCACAATTAAACAAGAGTGAGGTACCCGTTTCATTCACAGACACAAGTAATTCATTCCATGTGTCCTTGAAAATCTTTTGCTCAAAAATCACTTTCCTGTTGGGTATATTAGCGCTATATAACGTAACTGTTAAATGGTCAAGCCCACCCAGTTGTTCCAAACACAGCGCTAGTTTTTGTTTACCACTACGCTCGATTGAAAAGAGACATGCTGGGGTGAGACTTCGTACTTCGAAACTAGCGGCCAGGACATAAGGACCAGCTATAGTCACTCCACCAGCTAGATCCGTTGAATTTAATGGCTCATTTGGCTTTGAATTTCTATTGTAGGTGAGGCGGTCGTAATCATCTATAGTGTCGTCGGCAGTAAGACTAGGGATATGACTCTTCCACTCGTGCTTTTGTAATGAATATTTCATATCTGAAAAACAAGTACTTTTATTGGAACGAAGTTCCTTACGGCAGGCTTGGAGGGGATAGGGATTTTGCTACGCGACCGAACTGAAAAAAACAAACCGTTAAATGAGACGACTTTAGTTGATAATTTGAATTACGATGTTTTTGGAACGAAGTTCCTTACGGCAGGCTTGGAGGGGATAGGGATTTTGCTACGCGACCGAACTGAAAAAAATGTGATAGTAAAACCGTAAGAAAAAATCCGTGGAAAAAAGTGCGTGGAATCAAACCGTTAAATGAGACGACTTTAGTTGGTAATTTGAATTACGATGTTTTTTTATTTTATTACATTTTTTATTTTATTACTTTTATATTTTATTGTTTTTTTTTTAGGTTTTGCTATAGTTTTTATTTTATATACTAATAATAATACACACATATTAAATACATTGAGTATACTGCCATCTGTGGGACAGTCGAATACCTTTCTCTTTCTTTTCATTCATTCTACATTAGCCGAAGGAACTTCGTTCCTACCTGGTGTCCCACGACACCATTCAGTTTTTTCTAAAAATATAATCAATGCTCAATATAATCAATCGCTTTACGACACTAAATTTGAAAACATCATAAAGCTTATTTTTATGTTTTTATCAATAAGACTGTAATATATATGTACTGAATATTATCAATTAATAAATATTATTGTTATTCCTTTAATCAACCAATTAATTTTGATGAAGCCATGGCAAGCGCTTTCACATTCCAGTAAATTTAATGGGTACACGTTCTATTTTTTATGTATTGATTCTAAAGTTTTTTTTTAGTTAAATCAACTCGTGATTACTGAATCGAGAAAGTGTTGTAGGATACAGGGGTGAAGCCTCGCAAGATCGGCATCATCTCAAAATTCGATATATGTCGAAAAGTATGTAAAGTATATTAATTTTATGTTTTGTTTTGACATAATATGTCGAATTAGGAATGATGTCGATCATTCGAGAATTGGGTCCCAGGACGCAGAGAGGTCCAAAGACGTCTGTCACGATAGTCCCTATAAATAACTCTCTAACTCCCCTTAGTCACTATAAATAAAATATGTATTTGAATCATGTAGGGAGTTTTTTAAAGTTGCCTATATGCCTACTTGGAAACTTTCCATCTGTTTAGATTAACAACCAATAAATAGTAGATTTAGTTACATACTGTTAAAACTTACCAAAAGATAGCGTCGCGCATATTAAAGAACTGATGATGATAAATCTGAAAAAAAAAACGAATTAAAATACGAGACCACCCGGCAAATATCGTATTGACTTGAACTTCTTCGTATAAAAGCGAACAAAACCAGAAAAAATCATCAACTCAAAACGGTCGAGTCGTTTTTTAATTTTACCGAGAGTTACAAACATTTGATAGAGATTATTGCGCACATAAATATTGGACCTTATATATAGTGTACTTACCGTGTATATTTCATGGTGACTGGAAACGTGGGCGCGAATGACCCTCGATTATAAAAAGAAAATTGACTATGACATGCGTCGGCGCAGATCTGTCTCTCGAGGACGGCTAAGGCGTTATAACGACAGCTCCTAGGTAGGAACGTTAATTTATGAGTATGATAACACGGAGGGTCGTTAGGTTATCAAATATTTTTCTAGAATGAAAATTAAATATGAGAAGATAAAGAAGTCGGTAATACATAAACGTTATTAGGGTTCCGTCGTTTCTACGTAAAGTCCTTTCCAATCATCCATCCAACTGAACTGAACACAAAATGCCAAAATGCAAAATGAAACTAGGTCCATGTCACGTTTAAACGCAATTTCGTGCCACTATAAAAACGAACTGTATCACCTCATACAAAAAAGCATATTTTCCCACAAAATATTGTCGATGACGCGAGCGCACATATCCGCATGGTCGCATGGCTTTTGCCACAGAAAATCAATCTTTATTTATATTCACATAAAGTACATATTAAAAGATTAATACGCTCGCCTCATGTCCCAATGTTTACAAGAATGTTAAAATCGTTCACGTTCACCCACAAATACCATTTTACAAGCTTTTTACAAGCTTTATATTAGCTTGCAACGTATGTATGTCCGGGTGGAATCTTGCAACTGAATTTTAAATCAGTTATATTTAACCGATTGAGCTGAAATTTGGTACACACGCTTATTAAATCTTAAACTTAAAACTAAGGGCAATTAAATAAAAGCTTGTTTTTAAAAAGATGTTTTTACTATTAATTTATTTTTATATGAAGTGCCTTATCATAGGGTAAACCCAGTACCCAGTTGGTATGACCCAGGTCGATCAGGTTATCGGTAGTCAAACAAGTAGTGTTCGATCGTATTTGTCTTGTTGTTACGTTAGCGCCCTGGGCACGGTGGAGCGTCAAACTTCGCGCGTCTAAATTTTCATCAATACCAAAACGAACTAAGTGCATATATACATAAAGATTGAATTTCAGTGGTAAAAGCCACGCCGTCGTATTGTCAATGTAATTTCGTTGAAGGATCAACATTTTTTATGTATTCAGCCGCCATCTTTATCACTGTCATCATACATTTTTATTTAATTTCATTAAAATTACTTCGTTTTATTAATTACGTAAAAAAACAGAAGAACTTTTTGTGTGAGTCATAGTTATTTTTGGTATCGGAAATACTTTTACGCGCACGTTTTGAAGTCTCAGTGTACGATGGCCTTAAAGCTGACATCACCATTTGGACACGGAATAAAGAATCTTCAAGGTCCGCACTGCGCACTTCGTAGTATGCCATTATTTACTTTAGAAGACTAAAATCGTGACATCGGTTATAAAACCGTTGCAACGTCGATTATAAGAGCGTCGCAAACCACTAAATAAGCGTCTTGACGCTTGTAGCAAGAACAATGAAGCCTCGGTTATAAAAGTGTTGTGACGCCGGTTACGAGAGCGTCGCAAGTCAGTAAATAAGTGTCGTGACGACAGTTACATAAGCGTCATGACGCTTGCTGTAAGAGCGCCGTGTCTTCGGTTATAAAAGTATTGCGACGACGATTTTATGAGCATCGTTTGCCGGTAATCAGAAAGTCGTGACGACGGTTTCGTGAGCGTCGTCTGACTCTTGTTTTAAGAACTCTGTGGCCACGGTTATATGAGTGATGCGACGCCGCTTATAAGAGCAACGTCGCGACACTGGCCATAAGAGCGTCATGAAGCCAATTTTAAGAGCCAAAAAGCCATTGATTATACGGACTCAAAATAGTAGTACTTATATACAGGTGAATCCTTATTGTAGTTCTACCTAATTGTAGGTTTTGTATCATTTTCTCTTATTGGGCCACGTATTATAACGAACTTCTGAAACAGCCTGTACGTATATATTTTTCAGTAAACACTCTTTCAATAATCTCTTATATAGCTACTTGTACACACGTCGATGGGATACACAATCCTTGAAAATCGTTCCAAGTCACGTAACGCGCATCCAAGGTAACAGTGTAAACGATTTAGCTTGGAGCTTCGCAGCAAATAGCCAAGTCAACTGAGGCAGGTAATATAGTGTGTTGCGAAAACAAGCTACCAGCACGGAAAGCTCCTGAAAGGTGCCTCATTTTTATAGGCGCTTTAACGCGTACATTGGCAGTGAGTGTCAAAAGTAAACAAGATGACGGCTTGGTCTAGTATTCTGAGTATACGAATGGGTCAATAAACTGGGTGATGGAGAGTTCGATTCCAATTTCGACAGCGTTTGGGTGAATCCCCGCAAGCGTTTGCCTCGAGCGAGCCATACCATGCTGACTGAGATGGTCACTTAAAAAAAAACAATGTACGTACAACCAATTTATTATATATTATATCAAGGGGTGAAAGGCTTTTGCGACACTTTTGAACGATATTGACTTATACTTGCCTATTTGGAATCAGCGAATTTTTCTGCGACAAATGAGTACCTATGCTCTGCTGTAAAGTTAAAAAAAATGTTACTTTAGTCAAATAGGCTTTCACCCCTTGAGATATACAATTGACTTAACCTATATGTGTAATTGTGTAGTTAAAAAAAATACTGATCGAATTGAGAACCTCCTCCTTTTTGGAAGTCGGTTAAAAATACCCCTTGTTTATTTCCCTTCCTTACATTATGTTGGATTAGTTAGAAGCGGTATTAGGTACTATAAGTGCCAAGTAGGGTTTAGTAAGCTTGTACCGATACTGGTACTACTGGCCTTACAAGGTATTAGTATAGTATTACTATAATAATACTACTACAGCCCTTTTAACGTCCCACTGCTGGGCACGGGCCTCCCCTCAATGCGAGGAGCATTCGGGCCTTAGTCCACCACGCTGGCCCGGTGCGCGTTGGCAGACTTCACACATCTATCGAGAACTAGTCAAGTTCCCTCAGACGTGCAGGTTTCCTCACGATGTTTTCCTTCACCATTTCATAGCAAGTGGTAATCTCGGATGTAAATGAGATTCGCACATGAAACCCAGAGGTGCGAGTCGGGGTTTGAACCTGCACACTTTGATTTGCAAGGCGTGCTTTCGACCACTCGGCTACAACATAATATTATTGGGAGTTCTTGTGCTTAACACGACGTCAAGAAGTCGAAGCAACATTAAAACAATCCTGCTAAAGTGGTGATGGTAAAATAACATTATATATCGTTGAATGTATATTAATAAATATTTACTTCAAAGCAAATAATACTTTTATGATTACGTTGATCCTATATTTAGTAATCTTTTTCGGCAATATTCGCTGCCGTTGTGTGTAATATAAATGTAAATATTTCAAAAATGTGCGCCTCTTACAAAGGGTTGAAGAATAAAGGCGAACATATTTGTGGGGATATTTGTTATAAATACATCATCACGCCTGTATTGCCCGAAGGGGTAGGCAGAAGCACAATACAGTGCACCCACACTTGTAATAGGGGGCGGGCCTATTGCCATTATACAGGGCACATTCCCTCTCAATACGAGGGAGATTAAGGACAGTGCGGATTGGTAAAGTTCACACGCCCTTCTATAGACGTGCAGGTTTCCTCACGGTGTTTTCCTTCACCGTTCAGCAAGTGGTAATCATTGTTGAAAATGATATTCGCACATGGAAATCATCTCAGAAGTGCGAGCCCGGGATTTGAACTTGCTCCCCTTGCGTTCAAGGCGGGTATTCTTGCCAACGAAGTTATTATAATATTATTTGATATTAATATCTATTGGCTTCATAGTTTGTTACTGCGGCTTCTATCAAAGAAAATTATACTTTAATAATGCACAAGGGGGCAATTCTCGCATCATCGACATTATCCCTAATTCGACATATGTCAGAACAAAACGAAAAAATACGACCAATTTTGTCATGAAACTGTATTTAATTTTGATACATGTATAAACTCTATTTCATTAAATCTGAACTCGTAAAAGGGTAGAACTGGTTCACGAATATTTTGAATAGATATTGCATTAGTAAAATTAGTTCTCTTAAATGTAGGTACAACCTAATCCATTGGTGTATTAAAGGAACTTTTACATTTATACCTCCTTAGGACCCTTAGGTGATAAATTATAATACAGATACAAAATAAATAAAATGGCAATTTTTCAACAACATTTCTAAGACGGCCTAACAATTGTATTAATTAGTTCGTAACTATCTAAAAATATCAGTTGTGTTACAAAATCCTGTTTTTAGGATTCCGTACCTAAAAAGGAAAAAAACGGAACCCTTATAGGATCACTTTGTTGTCCGTCTGTCTGTCTGTCGGTCTGTCACTGATCACTTTGTTGACCCTTTATCTAACAAACTCAGAAACACGTGATGGTATCAAGTTGAAATTTATAACAGAGACTTATGTCTGCGGTCCCTTGGTGCTCTAAAAAAACAAAAACTAGGTTAACGCGATCAAAAGATATAACAGTTTATGTTGGAATCAAAAACCTATAGGCTACTTCCCGTTGATCTAGATCCATGAAATTTGGCAAGAAGAAGAAGAAGCAAGGTCTTAACAGCACAAGTAAAGGAAAATTCCAAAAACTGTAAATTTATTGTCAGGAATTTTTTTTTTGCGATTACAAACTTATTTTGTAGTTACTTTGTATGGGGACACCTGTACACCAACTGCAAAGTTAAGCTCTCTCTATCCAGTTTGTCTTTTTGTTAGAGTAATGCTCGGTGCTTTCACAGTTTAAGTACGGAAGCCTCGGTGCGCGAGTTTTTTTCTCTCAGTGCAGTATTACTCTAAAGGATGATAGGATAATAAGGATGAAGACGAATCCAACCTTTGGATAAACGAAGCGACAAAAAACCCTCATCCTTTTATTAAAATTCACATTTCCATTACGAAATTCAACAAACCCTTCCACCGTCCTTCAAGCACTTTGGACGAAAATCTAACACCTTTCATTTACTCTAAATCCCTTTTAATTTCGCAAACGGCACGTCCCCTCCGCACAATTTCCATGGCCTCGTTTTATTAGACAGATTATATCAACACATGGTTCTGCCCAGAAACTGACAACTTTATTCAAAATGATATAATGAGTGTTACCTCACTTCAAACCAGCTGTGCCATTGTTCCTGTCATATTAAAGTTTTATCCGCTCGTTTTTGCGTTCCATCCAAATCCGATTTTGGGTCTTAATGCTCATATTTTAAGACCCCGTTTCGTATATCCAACAGTAAAATATAAATTGGCGGAATGGATGTTTCACACGCCTTCTACGTATGTTTCGACGTTTTTATCTTGTTAAGTGAGGGTTTGGATATGGTACGAGGTTTTACTATTTTTTTTTTCGTTTTTTTTATACTGGTGTGTAATCGCCTTTTACGAGAAAATACCAATAAATGTTGTTCATTTTGGTCCAAAAATGTCATGTGATACGCGATACGACTGCAGTTGTATTATTTTATTGATGAAGTTAAACTTTGAGATGACTAATGTATGAAAATTATTATTTATGTAAATATTTGGAAAGACTGTCATATATATAGACTAATCTATGGTATTCGCTTGGCACCTAAAATTACAACATTTAGATTTCACCCATAACTAAGACTTGCGCCAAGACAACTATCATTTTGCACTTTATCTCTCTCTGTCTGTCTTTTAATAGTCGTCTCTTTCCCTTGTGTGACTTACGAAAGTATGTCTGAAGTTAAACCATGTTTCAAAGCCTAACTTACAAAGTGACATTAAAATGTTAATTCTTCGGGTGACTGAATTTGTTTTCAAAACCTGTCTGAACTTCGAACATAAAAGCTTGAACTCGGTAGAGCTAATTCAGGCAGGGCACTGAATGTCCTATATTTTTATGAGGTGCTTGGTTACATGGAAGGTAGCTTGGTTACAGTTAACTTCTTGGTTTTATAAATAGGTGTGTGGCCTTGCAAGGCGGCTTTGAGTCTTTAAAATGAACAAGACTTGCCAAATGGTTGAATTGGAGTATTTAACGGTACAAATATTCGAAGACGATTTTTTCAACTTTTTTGTAATCTGTAACAAAGTCACAGCGACATTGCCACCAGTCGTTTATTTGCATGGAGATATTATAACGAAGATGGCATTTCGAGTCCGGGCTGCGACTAAGTTTTCTGGATTCAATTCCCACTAGTAGCAAATTTTCAAACTTTTAGAATTTGTCCTGGTCCGGGAGTAACCGATATTGCCTCCAGTCCATTTTATGGTACCCATGGTCCAAGTTTTGCTAAGTTTTCGATGATACGATGAGTATATGTTGACTAGGTTACCATATTATTAAACAAAATAAATCACCTGCGGCACGCCGGATGCCCTTTAGTTAAAATCAACTACGCAATGGCTCCCAAACAGTGGACAACGAACACTACAGGCCCCAAAAAGAGATGTCGGGATGAACTGGACTCCCACTTACCGGAGTGGCCCCGGTTAGCTGTGGACCAGAGCGAGTGGAAAAAGGGAAGGCAGCCCTTTGCCTTGGAGTGGGACAGTCATGACAAGAAATTAAATGAAAACGAATAGAATTTAAATTTCAGTAGGTATACCCCATTCATATTATTTTCAACCAAACCTGAGCACGCATTCATCCCCACGTTTGGCGGGTTTTGATGTGTCCACTTAATAAATGGCTTAACAGTGATGCGGCGGTTCTGTTTTTTCACGAATTTATTACATTAGCCGCGTCCGCGTCGTGTGAATGAGTGATGAAGGGTTTTGGCGACGATCGATGGACTAGATTACTTATGTATTATAAATGTAATGAAAATATCTGAAATTAAGATTATAATCCTTTTTTTTCAGACGTAATACTGCTAAAAGTTGACAAAAATGCCAATAACTGGGACCGTGGTCGTGTTGTTTAATACTATCGATTTTAGATCGATATGGAGAGGTTATTCGAATTAAGCGACATTTTAATAACCTTACAGGAGAGCGTAGAATAGACGCACGAAAGATGTCAACTCCTGCAACTTATTATGATGGGGTCATCAGTCATCAGAGGTCAAGGTTATTGGTCAAGGTCATCGGTCATCGGCAAGAGACGAGCTGGTCGCAGGAAGAAATCGTGGCTCCGTAACATACGAGAGTGGAATGGAATCTCCAACGCAGCCCAATTCTTTCGCCTTGCTCAGGTCAGGACCGAATTTCAAAAGATGATAGCCAACCTTCACTAGTTGGAGAGGCACTCGAAGAAGAAGAAGAAGACAACGCATGCTCATCGTATGATGCTAACTAAGCAATGCTTGTCCTATGTGCGCAATACAAAGAACTAAGGCCGATCCCAGTTACACCCAGACCAGGGCAAATAGTGTAAAGGCTATTTCCGAAATTTCCCGCTGGCGGGATTGATACTGCATACACGCGGTTCAGGGAGCCAAGCGCTTAAATCACTGGACCAAGCCGTTGTCTACAAATCTTGTTAAATTTAAATCTTGTTAAATTTAACGCACGTTTTGCAATCAAAGTGCGCAGGTTCAAACCCCGGCTCGCACCTCTGGGTTTCATGTGCGTATCTAATTTTCATCCGAGATTATTACTTGCTAAGAAACGGTAAAGGAAAACATCGTGAGGAAACCTGCACGTTTATAGAAAGGCGTGTGAAGTTCACCCACCCGCACTGGGCCAGCGTGGTGGACTATGGCCTGAATCCCCCTCGCTTTGAGGGGAGGCCCGTTCCCAGCAGTGGGACGTTAAAAGGGCTGTAGTAGTAGTAGTAGTAGATGTTTTCTCACTGAGATAATTTTGTCAGAGCAGTTGAGCCAAAAAAGAAACACAATTTATTAAAAAAAACCTTTTATTCTCAAAACAATCTGTACTTATTTCAGTACAATAAAATTTTACCTAGCGTCGTGTTTTTAACAATGAAAAATTACAAGTTTCTTAATAATTATTAGTTACATTAATTTGACATAAATAATCATATTTTAATGTTACTCTGAAATAACTGAAGCCCTGTACCCACAGGTGCGTCTTAACGCGCGCGCCCAATATTTTTCATATACAAAAACAAACTCATAAAAGACGCACAGTTTTCAACGACCTGTTACCGATGACGTGAGCGAATTTTTAGTCACGTGTGTTTTAGCAAAGAAATTCAATCTTTATTTTAATTGTAATAGAGTATATTTTGAAATAAAACTATTTTACGGATTCTATCGCGTTTATTTACTATTTTATTTTCCCGACGTTTTTTATTTTAACCAAGCGTACCATTGCAAGACCTCAAGACACTGTGAGCACTTTCTGCGTGGATCGGACTGCAAACAACAACTAAATGTGAGGGTACCTAGTTATTAACTATGACATCAGGACGCCCTCAGTCCCCCCGTGACCATGGTTGCTGTAAAGCAGCCGAAACGTCGGGAAAATAAAATAGTAAATAAACGCGATAGAATCCGTAAAATAGTTTTATTTAAATGATTATTGAGTATTCGCGTAAATATAAGAAAGAGTATATTTTTAAAAATCGAAATTAATTCGCTAGCCCCTGTGGATGCGGGGCGTAATAAGATTGACATATATCTTTATAAAGACTTATCAAAAAAGACAGGCTGTTTACACATCACGTTACAACAACCTCGACAATATTTTTGTAAAACGATTAAATTTATAAAGATATTTAAAAATAAAAACGTGTGGTGGTCGTTAAAAAATGGCGATTTTTTTTTTCAATACCAAAACGAACGCTGTGTTCAATTCAGATTGAATATCTGCGGTTAAAATATAGCCACACGTTGAAATTTGATGAAACAACTTTCTGTATGAGTCATGGAGATATTATAACGGAGAAGACATATCGAGCTCGCGCTGCGTTAAATGTTTTCTGGTTTATCTGACTCCGCCATTGTTGTTTTCCTATATAGTTGCCGTATACTACAGGTACATGAGATAACAACAATGGCGGAATAATTAACGCAGAGCTATACGAAGAGTAGAGTCGTTATGGGTACTCTAGTTACTCTATGCACTACTCCTCCGGTGAAGCTGTAAAGGCCAACTCACGGCCAACACCGTAGTCCATTCAAAAAAAAAAAAAGTATGAGTTCATTTTGGTTATGGTAAACATTTTGACGCGCAGTTTATGATACATCAGTATGCGCGGGGCTTTAATATTACATCGGGCCCGGAAGCATGACCGCGTAGACATAAGTTTTATCTCTTTCAACTGTCAGATCCGTAGAGAAAATGACGTCACATCGAGCCATGTCCAGTACAAAAAGCTCGAAGTGACGTCATTTTCTCGACAAATCTGACAGTTGAGAGATAAAACTTATTTCTACACGGTCATGCTAAGGATGCAGGACCATGTAACCGTATAGTTTACAATACTTAACAAATTGTAGAATTAAATTAATTAAACAAAATTAAATCTACATTGGAAGTTTAAAACCTACAGTAGCGTTCCAAGTAGAGAAGTGGATAGTCGGATAGGAACAATTTTATTTAATTTTGTAACGATAAATGAGAATAGTTGTAACATTGATATAAGAAAATTATAAGAATACATTAATAATACAACACCGTAATCGCCTATATTTAGTATTAACATTTCGATTCTTAAACAATATTGATAATTATAATTGTCTAAAATTAAGTAGGTAAACATTTATTGTTTTCTTATCTTTACGCAAATACTATACATTGAAATTAAACTATTTTACGGATTTTATCGCGTTTATTTACTATTTTATTTTCCCGACGTTTCGGCTGCTTTACAGCAACCATGGTCATCGATCGATCGGACCGCAAACAACAACTATCTATGACATCAGGACGTCTAACACCTCAGTCCCCCGTGACCATGGTTGCTGTAAAGCAGCCGAAACGTCGGGAAAATAAAATAGTAAATAAACGCGATAAAATCCGTAAAATAGTTTAATTTCAAGGTAAACATTTTTTTAAAGGAATAAGTACACAAAGCATTGTATTATTATATCTAGTTCACTAAGCAATTAGTGCGTCTAATATCTTAAGATGCTAAAGCGGGTTTCAGACTACGCTATAATATAATAGTATATAGTGTATAGCTCATATCAAAACAATATCGCGCACCATACATTGTTATGGTCACGTTCACACTGTACTGTACTATACAGCGTGTTTCAGATGTCCGAAATAATAATTTGTCGTTTGCATCAGTATCGAGTATACAACTGAATGGAATAAAAATTCGACCATGTTTTTCCAACTTTTTTCTTCGTCAATTTCTATAACTCTTAACACTTCGAGTCCTATGTAAAATTTGCATGTTCTGTTAGGTGAATATTGGTAGTAGCCCCTCATACGTGTAGTTTACACTGCTGGATAAGGTTGTGTATGTACCCAAAGACCAGAACACAATATATGTGACAAACATTCAAAGGTTTCTAACTCAGAAACTATGATGGTTAGATATAAATTGTCTTCACTAAGCATCCACATATGAGCTACCCTTTGTGTACCCAAAGGATTTTTTCGGACTTCTTATACACCCTGTATATTATTGGCTTACTATACGCTATAAATTGGTGCGATGCGCTGAGTTCATGCTATGCTATATCGCGCGCCGCCATTTTCCTCCTCCCTCACCCCCGGCCGTCCCGTCAGCTGAGCTTCCTATATAAATGCTTGCGATAATATCGCGTAATGTGAACACCATACTATGCTATACTATATAGCACAACAGTATAGCGTAGTCTGAAACCAGCTTAATACTTAAAGATCAATATCATCATCAACTAACTCTAAATAAGGCCTTCCACCCACGGGGGCGTCGAAGGTCGCGCGGCATAAATTCTGCCGATACCAAAACAGACTCTATTAACACATAGAAAAAGTTGATTCTTCAACGAAATGACTTTGACAGCGCGCCAGAATTTTTTGATGCGTGGCTTTTACCCCAGGAATTCTATCTTTATGCATATTGACACAGAGTACAATGCGTTTCAAATGAGAATAGGAATGTCAATAACCTCTATCTGCCAAATGTCACTTGAAAAGTATGGTTTGCAAAAAAAACTTATTTGCAAACCAAATAAAAAGAAAAAAAAGTTAATAATAAATTGTCTTAATATAATATTTTATTATTCAAAGTCATAATTCGTTTTTTTTGAAACCATACCGTAACCTTTTTTATTTTCATGATAAAATTATTAAAGAAAAGAAAATAAGGAGGCCAGACGCCATTTTGTCGTTGTTAGTGTGCTTCGTCATGCAACTGAGTGCATTTTTTACTCAACCTTTGAAAAAAAAAAAAAAATCTTGTTCTGCTCACCCTATCTAACTGGTTAGAATTGATAGCTATGTCACAATATGGCGCAAAGTCGATCCAATTCTCATTTGAAACGCATAGTACGTTTGGGTATTGGCAAAAATAATGACGCGCGAATTTTGGTGCCCCAGTTTATAGGGGGGGGGGGTTCTTTAACTAACTACAAAAAGCGTGTATACAGACGCGCTAATTGTTTAGCTATAATAAAATTAAATAAGTACATTTAAACTGTAACTTAAGTATCCAAAACACTTTTTAATAATTACAAAACGATCTGTAAATCCGTTTAAACTGTGTTAATTTTTCAACTATTTTATTTTATTATACTCTATTGCAGATAATTACATAAAAATGTTATTTACACTAATTTATTTTGCAAAGACAGGATATGTTAAAGCCAATTTATAAAACTACCTTCAAGTTTTTTTTTTATAAAATGAATGGATAAATCGATGTTTATTTTCCAACTACTAACATTAGAGGATTGACGTAAGCATAAAGAAGGCGTATTAGAAATCCGAAATAATATTTTAGGTACATACACGGTAGCTCATATGTGGATGCTTAGTCAAGACAGATCATACCTAACTCTCATAGTTTCTGAGTTATAGACTTTTAAATATTTATTTATTTATCTACTTATTTAAAAACAACTCACCTATTAACACTTGGGTAGGTAAAATATTCAATGAAAACTGGTCTGATAGGTAGGTATACCAATGACAATATTTGTGACAGGAATCCTGTCCTGGCCTTTGGGTACATCCATAACCCTATTCAGCAGTGTAAACTACACTTATGAGGGGCAACTACCAATATTCACAAAACAGATCATGTAAATTGTACATAGCAATAACATACATTTTTTACATAGCATAATAATTGATGATGAAAAACAGTTGAAAAAATATGGTCGAATTTCTAATATTTATACCATTCAGTTGTATACCCGGTACTGATGCAAACGTCAAAGTATTATTTCGGACTTCTGAAGCACTCTGTAGATTTATTAATGTATAAAGTATGTACCTAAGCTGGCTGATTCACAAAGGGAATACCAACCCTTAAAATATGAGTTGTCCACATAAGTGAATATGAGAAATATTTTTTTTTGTTACATTTTTAAGGAGGTTTGTGACGTGTGAAGTTTTTCTTTAAATTATTAATTTGAAGCATAGCAATAATATTTTATATATAATATTTTAGATATGCTGTAGTCCGGATTGGACCCCCATTTCACCCCCAACATATTTTTTCTATCAAAATTGCTGAAAGACGTGTTTCTTTATTTTGTATGTAAAATACATATACAAAGTTTAAAGTCGATCAAAAAATATTTTTGAAATTATGTGACCTTCAACCCCCCATTTCACCCCCAAGGGGTTAGATTTCTGATAATATTTTGGAAATGGGACCAACCTTGAAGAATTCCCTAGCAAACCTCAAATTTTTTTTTGAAATCGGTCGACAGACGCCGGAGATATGCGGTAACATACATAAAAAAAAAAAAACATACGGTTCGAATTGAGTACCTCCTCCTTTTTGAAGTCGGTTCAAAATCAAATTAATACTTAATACAGTTGACATTTCGTTATAAATCATTTAAGTACTTTATATATAAGCAATTTATATAAAACAATATTACTAACTCTATCGCGTCTGTAGTTGGAAAATAAACCTTATTGTAAAGGGAACGGCATAATTTATTTATTTGAAATATATTGTCGATATGTTCCACCGGAATCATTTTTTTATGAAATATTTAGGTATCTACATCCAATATATTTACAGTCTTCACATTTTTTTTTCTTAAGTCTAATCAAAAATTTTAATGTCTATAACTTTTGTCTAGTCTCATTTTTTTCTTCGAAATCTTTTAAAATATGCAACTTTTCTGATACGTTGCGATACCTGCGCAGGAAAAAAATACATTGCGTTAATATTTTCTCCATAAAAATCTACTTACGGTGAAGAAAAACATCGTGAGGAAACTTGTCTAGTTCTCGATAGATGTGTGAGGTCTGCCAACCCGCACTGAGCCAGCGTGGTGGACTATGGCCTGAATCCCCCTCGCATTGAGGGGAGGCCCGTGCCCAGCAGTGGGACGTTAAAAGGGCTGTAGTAGTAGTAATAATCTATTTTCTGCCAAATGAATGTTTAACGGTACTTACTTCGATCGCTTTTTTCTTCTAACGGTATCTACAGGGGTTGCTTCCACGCATAAAACTATTAATCTACTACTGCACGAATATCTGTAACAAAAATAAAAGAGCTTTATCACCATTTCTGGAACAAACTTAGGGAAACACTTAAAATACTAGCTAACGTAAGTCTATCAATGACAAGACACAAAATAGTAGGGGACAAGTTGCATGAATTCCAGGATAAGTTAAAGTGACTATTTGAGGCAAAAAATGAGGTAGCAATCAGTAACCAGACCGTTAGCATGATCTGGATTACTTGCGATACTGCCTATCATTAGTGCATGCCTCGCTCAAGGCAATGCTTGCCCGAGCACTGTCGTTTGTATGTTCTATTGTTAGACTGTATGTGGTATGTAACTTGTCAAAATTGGTACACGTCACACACCTTATACTTCCGAGGATGGATCGTGAGGCTACGCGGTCTGTTAGAACATAATTGCTAATACCACCGTTCAATGCCTAAAAGGCCGTTCTTTTTTAATGTTGGCTAATTTGACTTAAATTCACTAAATGAAAGCGAAATATTTTCTCCATCGGTCTGTCTTCGTTTCATTTTTCTTAGCACGTGGAAACAAATTTCTATGCCTTCATAATCTCTAAAGACATCACTTTGCTTGTATTTTAAAATTGGTTACGTTCACATAAATAGCTTTTTAATAGTCTGAAAACAAAGCGTTTTATCTATAGGCCAGTCTTAGTCTTATTTTTTTAACATAGTTATTAAGATACATAGAAACAAATATGTGTATCTTTATGTCTAGGGACACTTGCTGCATTTTACAAGCTTTATATTAACTTGCAATGTATGTCCGGGTGGAATCTTGCAACTGAATTTTAAATCAGTTATCTTTAACCTATTGTGCTGAAATTTGGTATACACTCTTATTTTGGATGACAATGCATGCTTAGCTATGTGACGTTATTCTAATTCCAATATGGCGCATCATCCAAGATGGTGAAATAGTTATTTTTTGTTGTGCACTACCACAGTATGGGTATCAAATGAAAGAGCTTCCTGAGGAGAACACGAAAACTAAAGGCAATTAAATAAAAGCTTGTTTTTAAAACGTTTTTCTACCATTAATTTTTTCACTTGTAGCTCAAAATGGAGATTCTCACTTACCGGCCTTTTAATGATCGGACGGCAGAATAGAAAACCTGTAAAGGTATAAAAACTACTTACGTTTCTTGGTCTAAAAGCTTATTGGAGCGCAGCGAGGACGCGAGCCCGAGTTTGTCGGAGTTACTGCTGTGCCACGCATCGCAGTACGCGTCCATTGCCGGCTCGCCATTAGGATTGGCGCCGTGCCATACGGCTTTTGTTGGCCTGGGCGCAATGGACATCGTGTTAAACAAAATGGTCATCCAAATAAAAAGTTAGTATCAGTTTGATTTTAAAAGCTGTATGCCAAATAGTGCAGATTTCAGAATTACTCGAAATATATACATTACTCTTTACCAAAAAATATTTTGCTTGCAGTACTTGTAATGTTACTAAGGGCTGATTTTACAATCTTAAAACAAAATATCGGATACCTAACATATCAGTCAAGTTCTCCTTGAATTAAACACCGTAAATCTGTGGGTAAACATCCATAAAGGATTTAGAGATAAGGCTGGTGTCATTTCATATGAGAAGGTGTAGGAGGTTGCACTGGATCAAATAAGGTGGCAAAAACTACATCAGATGCACCGATAACGGTCTAACCCTTAAATTAAAAAAAGAAAGGGATGATGATTAAATGTCTAAGTGTATTATCATGACTAATGTATATACATAGCCTTAATTTTAACTTGTAAGTATTTGCGTGTGTAAAAATAGTTACGAGCAAAGTTCATGAACATAACTAAGTACATAATATTCGGCATTAGTTCGTATGTAAATATTTAAAGTAATAGCCATGGTCATCAAAAAGTTGGAACTGTACTCAACTGAGTACTTTCACGTTATTAAAGTAAATTAATTCATACTTTATGACATAAAGGTATTTTCTAGTTGAATTTCAGCTATTAGGTATTTGTAAAGTACGCAGCACATACTCCGGCACCTACTAGCCTATTTTTAAAATCAAATAGTGCAATGGGGTGCAAGTTCAAATCCCGGGCTCGTTCATCTGAGATGATTTTCATACGCGAATGTCACTTTAAATAATGATTACCACTTGCTGAACGGTAAAGGAAAACATCGTGAGGAAACCATCGATAGAAGGGTGTGTGAAGTTCACCAACCGGCACTGGAGCAACGTGGTGGACATGGCTCAAATCTCCCTCGTATTGAGGGGGCAATAGGGGCAAAAGGCTCGCCCCTATTACATTGGGAACAAAATACATCATTGAAGTCTGGGAGTACTGTAGTGCGCCTCTGCCTACCCCTTCGGGGACTACAGGCGTGATGATGATGTATATATAAATAGTAGAAACAACGAGTTATTCTAACAAATAGAGAGATTTTTCTAGCTTTTGACAGTTTCATATGTCCAATTTTGTGTGATTTTAACGTCTACGTGTAAAGAGGCCATTAACATAAAAAAAAAAAAAAAAACGTCTACGTACGTCCGATTGACTTTTCAAGACAGTCAATGAATAAGACGTAGAAGACAAGACGGTCGTAGCATCAATTACACCAATTTAGATTCATTTTTATTCGAGGCTGTTGCATACATGACCCTCGCGACGCCCTGTGGTATTTTTTTTGGCTGAAGTAAATTTTAATTGTCACTAGTCAAACCTTGAATTATGCGTCGTCAACTTTTGATTGCTACGTTGTTTAAATCAGTATCAATTCATTAGAAAGCTCAGTTGTTTGATTTCATTATGAAATCATAATAATAAGCCTTGATGTCTGTAATCAAACTCCCCGTACACTGTGGCGTCGAAACACGCCCGGCGAATTCTTTGCCAACAAAACGAACTGTATTGACTGATATTAAAAATCATTTTTCTTCAAAATGCCATGCTCCATTACTCAATATTCTATGGCGCTTATGTATATAAAACACAGAGGTCGTTTTGGTATTGTCAACCATTTTGACGCACGCCCTTGGACACCCCAGTATGTACAGGGTTTCATAAATAAAGAAATAATGTTACAACACCACAATAATTAACGTTATTTAGATTACATATGGTACTTGTGTTCATTGAAAAAATACTTAAATGTGTACCGTGATTTTCCTATAAGATAATAAAATTATTGTTTTAAGACTTACCCTTAATTTTATACAAATGTTTATAATCCAAAAAAATCTGTGAATTAAATTTTCTATACATTTTGGGGTAAGATTGGACTAACGTCGTTTAATGCACTTTGGGCCGATCCTTAAGAACAATAGCATGAAGTTAGTTATTGATTCCAACTCATAAGTGTAATCGAAATGTAATTTATTTATTTATTTTATTTATTTATTTAACAGGACATCCAAAAACTGTAGCATTCATAATACATTAATATAAACTACAAATAAGGGAAAACTAAATGCACAGTTAACAAAGGTGCCACAACATGCATAAGTAAGAGGAATAACATAACATAACAGGAACATTGATAATAAATGAAAAATAAGAATGTGACAATAAAAATTAAATTAAATTAAATGATGTAATGATTTAATCACTTTATAATTGAATATTCTTCACACATTTAGACTTTGACGCTTATTTGGACGGATGGTGTGAGAGAGCAAAAGACCGGGATGAATGGGAGGGGGAGACCTTTGCCCAGCAGTGGGACACACACGGTTGATAAAAATATCGTATAATATTGCTTTTTTTACATAAAATAAAAATACTGAACCAGAGACGTATTCACTTACCATGCAGGGTCCATCAGGACATTCTGCCCGCTGAAGCTGTAGATCCTGGGCGCGTGCGCGAACAACGCGCCGGAACCATCAAACATCTCTCCCCAGGAGTTGAAGAGAACGTCTCCCCTTGTGTTCACTACAGGTATATCTCTGTCCACCCAACTGACTATAGAATCTATCGTTTGAACACTGTAGACAAAGCAATTAACGGTACACTCTAGATATTTAAGTATTCAAAACCATTTTTACAAGCTTTATAAAATCATTTTTTATTTTTATTCGTGTAGACCAAAAAGCACTTACAAATATTCAGATTCTACCACCGGTTCGGAATGCTGCTTCCACTGAGAAGAGCCGGTAAGAAACTCAATGGTTACTCTTTTCAAAATGATAATTTCAAAATATTAACTTGCAATGTATGTATGTCCGGGTGGAATCATGCAACTGAATTTTAAATCAGTTATCTTTAAGTGATTGAGCTGAAATTTGGTGTACATGCTTATTATGGATGACAATGCATGCTTAGCTTTGTGATGTCATTCTAATTCCAATATGGCGGATCATCCAAGATGGCGGAATAGTTATTTTTCTGCACTACCACAGTATGGGTATCAAATGAAAGGGCTTGTTGAGGAGAACACGAAATATAGTGCAATTAAATAAAAGCTTGTTTTTAAAATGTTTTTGTTAAAATTAATTATTTTATTTCATAGCAAACGATGATTATTATCTCGTCTCTCTTGTATATCTTTTTATGGTGTGTACATTTAGAGATTTTTTTTGCTTTAATTAGATAAAGTTGGAAAATTAACTTATATATCTTGCCTTTAATAAGGAATCTTTTATTTTTCATGTAATCTACACAGGCCACTTATTAATCGACAAAAACTCTTCTGACTCTACCGCCCATCTGGAATACATTTCCTATGGAGATTAATGGGCAAGAAATTCTATGGTTGCTCTTTACCAAAAGGTGTACATAATTTTAGTTTTTTATTTACGTTACTTATGGATACAATTATACAATATAAAGTAAACTGAGCTTTTAAATTTCTATATCCGGTCTTAAAAAAAAGTAGTTACAAAAAAGTGTTACTCACCGCGATGATATGAAAGCCCTAAATATGCCTTCCATATTAGCCCTCTGTGCTTGTCTTTTACACTCGTAATTCGTGCTGCTCACTCCATGCATATCCCCTGTATGCGGCTCATTCAGTGCTGCTAGACGTAGCTGATAATGAGAAATACTTCGTAAGTATTTAGCTGCGTACTGACTAACCGTGCAATCTCGGGAGACAGTCCGACAATTCAAGACAAGTTATTGACTCGCCGGAGTATTGTTGCGTTAGCATGCATGTCAATGCCTCTGTCACGAATTCACTCGCTTGCTCTCTGTCTTATTTTATACGAGACACAGAGACAAAATCGACATATACCGTGACATAAGTCGAGTCTTGGCGCTCATGCTACAAACTATTGTCATGTTTAGACAGGATGTGACTGCTGTCTCACAAATCGTCATCTACCGGTGTATCAGAGGTCCGAAATAATACTTTGAGTACATATATGGTAGCTCATATGTGGATACTTAGTTTAGACAGTTTATGTATACCTAACTATCATAGTTTCTGAGTTATAGGCCTTTGATTATTTGTCACGGATATCGTGTTCTGGCCTTTGAGTACATCCATAACCCAAATCAGCTGTGTAAACTACACTTATGAATGGTGACTACCAATATTCACAAAGTAGAACATGCAAATTTCACATAGGACTCGAGATATTACGAGTTATAGAAATTGATGACGAAAAAAAAAGTTGGAAAAACATGGTCGAATTTCGATCCAATTTGTATACCATTCAGTTGTATACCCGATACTGATGCAAACGTCAAAGTATTATTTTGGACTTCTGAAAGACCCTGTATATACCCGATCTGTTTCTTCCCTACTACCTTGTACTGTCTCTTTTGTTTGCAAGAAAAACATTTAGCCGAAGACAGTCATCTTAATCTCGGTAACCTTATATCGAGCAGTCAGTTAAATGCCTAGACACATACATACATAACCTTCCCAATTCTACAAAGCAAATGACAGTACCCAGATGAGGCAAAGGAAACGTGTGCTTTGAGCGAGCGTCTCCAAAGCAGACCACCTCAAGTAGTTGGTCTTTCTATTGTCATAAACCACGGCTGCCGTGTTAACCGTAATATGATCGACCTCCCCTCTCAAAGTTGCGTGCGTGGTAGGTCAGTACGCAGCTATAAATATCAGCTGTTCTCAATAAATATCAAATTTAGAAATCTTTTTCCATAAAACAATTTTATTAAGTTTTTTATCTTTTGAGCTATATAAAACCTTGCAGTTTCAGGGGGACCTTGAAGTATTTACAGGGCGACAACTGTTGCAAAACACCGAGCAAGGCCAAGGCGGACTGCGTGCTGAATCATCAATTTCCAACGCTATTAGGCATGACGCAAGGTCATTAGTGGAAGACATCTTTCTTTTTAATTTTCGAAGAATGTAGGCAGTCATGGGCGAAACACGTTACCAAATAGATGGTTAAAGTTATTTACATATCATTACTAACATAGTAGTTAGAATAGCTAGTTTAGTATTAAGAACATAGAGATCTGTCACATGGAAATATGTCAAACATATGTCAAATAATATTTAAAGTACCTTGGGCCTTACCACCACCTCTAAAAGTATGGACTGACTGTCAATGTTTGACAGATTTTATACTAAGTTAATGCTTGACACTGGCTGAAATACCCGCTAAACGCAGCAGGAGCCATGCCTCATCTTATTCCATTAAATATCATCATTTCATTTCATAATAAAGCAGAAGAAGAAGTTAACTGTCAAAAACTGAAAGGAAAATAAAAACATTTCTGCAAGACAGCTGGGGGTAAGAGGGCTTAATAAATCAGTAGGTAGTAATCGCATTTTTTAAAGATTGCTTGCAATCGAAGCAAATTAGATTATCACATTACTACCTAATAGTCCCTTTAGCCCCACTTATGCTAGGAATAAGTTAACGTCAATAGTCCAATGGTCAGAGTAGGACTCGAACCAGGCCGTTATCGGTTACGAAGGTGGCCTGTCTAACCACGTGGATTTAGTTATTAAATAACTACTTTAAACCATTACTTAATTGTTGCACCTAGCAACAAACTAGCTTTAAATATAAATAAAAATACAATAAATTTCTTAATATGACAACAGTTAAGTATAATTGTATGCACACTTACAACAGGTCCTTCAACAGCTGGATTTTTGTGATGAACCAAACTGGATGTTTCCAGAATATTCTGCAAAGGAGACCGCGTAGGCCCACTCACCGGTGGCGTATGTATAGCCAGTAATGAACCCATCTGTAAAAGAATAAATCACATAAATATTCCCCTCAATAGTTACCTACAGTCAATTCTCGACTTTGGTCCTTTAATTTACGACTCGAATTAGAATACTCCTCGGTCTCGCAGGATGTTAACTCATTGAGATTTGTGCCCATTGGGAGCATGAATAAGTTCCGTTTAAATAACAGAACCCGAATAAAGTCGGAAGTTCCATATTCCCTGTAGTTCACGGAGAAGAAGATTTTCTTTATCATTCATGAATATTTAAGTGTCTGAAATCTCGTGATAATAATACATAGGAATCGGGTCTCTTTTACTGATCCCTGGGATTATTTTTATCTCAAATATATTGAGATTCAAGTGGTTGATAATTAATATAACCCTTAACTACTCATTCAATTTATTAGGGACATAATATTTATTCAGACGCTTGCGATTGGTCATTTCGAAATGTATGTATGCTACATAATATGTGCACTTGCTGAATGGTGAAGGCAAACATCGTGAAGAAATCTACATGTCTATAAAAAAGCGTGTGAAGTGTACCAATCCGCACTGGGCCAGAGCGTGGTGGACTGTGGTGGTACATTGGAACTAAAATTGCCTAAATGTTGGTGCACTGCAGTGCACCTCTACCCACCCAATTGGGGAATACAGGCGTGATGATGTAAATCTCCTATAAATAAATAAAGATGCATGTTTTTCTTCTGTACGTTCCTAAACCATTCATCAGATTGCGATGAAACTTTGGTAGAGTCTTCTGAGACCGCCCACGAGGGTTTCTTGCAAAATAATTATGTTATGTTACGCCGCAAGTCCAATACAGCTAGTATTTCAATAAATAAACCAGTGATACATGCAGGTAGACAGGATACACTTCCCGTTCTTCATATATTCTATGAACTATATTGCAAACAAAAGACGCATTGTAATGTTTGAAACGTGTTATACTCACGGCAACGTACTGCCAGCCGTTGTTGACACGAACTAGCAACGCTTGTTCCTGGATGACGTATGCCAACGTGCCCAGTGGGCTGTTAACACCTAGCTGTTGGACAAAATTACACGTTTATTTATTTACTATTTATTGTGTTTATTATTTACGAATATTTTTAAATAGCTGTGTCCGAGACTTCGTCCGCGTGGAGTTTCAGGAGATTATCCGTTTAATATGGGTTTTATTAAAACCCGCGAACCCAAATTATTTCTCTAAAATGAACGTAACCCAAGTTATTTCCTGTAACGTCAGCTACATGCCAGTGAGAGTCTTGTCAAAATCAGTCCAGTCGTTTGGGAGTTTACCTCCAACAAAGAGACAGACAAAAAATCTTAAAAGTGTTTTTTACTTATAGGTAGCGTATATACTTTCATATGCATTTAGTAAAAATATTAGCATTACAAACATACACTTCAATTCATTTAAGAAGACAGAGACATACTAACTCTAATCAAAGAATCTGTGGTCTTGAAAAGAATGGTCCCGACGATAGCTCTTCCATCTTCATCGTCTTCAAAATCTGAGTTGTCTCCAAGGGGATCCAAAGGATCCCGGTACGCTACGAGGATATAAACAAATTTTATTAACAGACCAAACAGACACTTTTGTGCTCAAAATAAATGGTTAGCAACATTAAAATGCAAATGGGAATTTTTCAAACAACTCCTGGAGTTGCGAAGTTGCCATCGGAAGGGAAAAAAACAATGGGAAGTTTCTTCACGGTAAAGTGTTTGAGTAAAACTAGCGCGTACCGTAAGGCTCCTGGCGGTATTGTACCAGATGGTTTAAACTTCTTAGAATTTGTAGTGAATCGCGTTGTTTTCCTGTTGGGAAATAAATAAAATGTTTTCTCAACTACAAAAATACGATAACATATAACTTTTACGTAAATATTCCCTTTTGTGCAAATAGTTATTCCAATTTTCTGGAAACGTTATAAAAAAAATCCAATTTTTGTAGTGGAAATCACTATTCTAGTTATTTTTTTATACATCTTCGGGGGTTATGTTAATAAGAAGCAATTTTAACCACAGAACGATATGAAAAATTAAATAACACAAATAAGAAGGGAGGAGAGGGAGAGAGCTTGAAGAGAGAAAAAAGGAGAGGCCTTACTTAAGAACTATAATATAAGCCTAAGAGAGACAGAGAACAATGATTTTCTCTGCAAATATATTGCTGTTTTTTTTCAACACAAACAAATATCAAACCACTGTTCACTCACCTGTGCCAGGCGCAAGCCGATTAATACCAGGACTATCGGTCAATGTATCTGGCAATCCGTTGGGGTAGGTAGCGGGTGATCCCGGGGGCCCCGGGGGCCCGGGCGGTCCAGGCACCGAGATGTATTGGATGTTAGTCGCGGGCGATCCGGAAGGTCCCGGTGGGCCCCTCGGCCCATCTTTGCCGGGAGGGCCCGGGGCCCCATCGAAACCCCGGTCACCTTTCTCGCCTTTTACCTTTAGTATGCATCATTATTTCTCTTTATAATCAATAGGTACCATAGTAATGACAATTGGTAAGTAAAGTTTGAGAATTCCTTTTAATTTTTATACTTAGATATTATGAAGTGCTATTATAAGTGGATTTTAAACCTTTTTAGGCGTTTTTAGATTTTTAAGAGCGGCGAAGATCTATGGACCATCGTATTTTGTTTGTTACGATGAAATGAGAGATTTTTTAAGGTTTTTCGGTTTTTTTTTTTAATCTTGACGTTTGGTCTGCCTATCGTACAAAACGCTCAGAGAAAAGGTATTGTTTTCTAGAATGTTTTTTCAAGGGGCCATGCAAAAGACACGATTACAATACAATCTTATCACCGATCTTTCTCCCCGTATTTATGTTGTTTATCGTAAAACTTTAGCTTTGCAATGTTGGGAAGAGATTAAAAGGCGAGCCGTTTTCGCGGGCGAGAAAGAAGAACAAAGGAGTTAATGAGTTAGCTACCGCCGCGTCGTTGGGGCATTTGATGACGTAAATACGGGCCACAAATGGCGTATTATTACACGGTTTTGTTGAAGTGACTAATTTCGTAGATTTATTTTCGTGTATGCTCTAAATAAGTTTTTGTACTTTTGAGAAGCATGGGACTAAAAGAGTGATGATTATAAATGTGGATCCATACAGAGCGAGAGGAAAACACAAGAAAATATGGATGGAATGTATAAAGTGTGATACGACTGAGATAGGACTGAATGTCACCAGGCTTAGCATGGCCGCCTAGACATAAGTTTTATCTCTTTCAACTGTCAGATGTGTTGAAAAAGTGACGTCTCACTGAGCCATGTCCAGTATAAAAAGATCGAGGTGCTATCATTTTTTCCACACATCTGACAGTTGAAAGAGATAAAACTTATGTCTACATGGTCATGCTAGGGCCTTCAGAAAGCGATCCCGTGGCGCCCCGATATAAACGGAAGATGGTACACCGTCGGTTTTTAGTGGGTATACGGCCTTCTGCCGGGACTCCCACATAACCCTGTTACTTCCCCCGAGGTGGCAGGGTATTCATAAGGGATTTTCCGACGTTAAAAAAAAGGGCCTACAGTATGACGGAAAAGCGAGATGAATGGACAAAAAGACATACTGCGCCGACCCCAATGGGATAAGGTAAGGCAAATGACGATCCTTTAAATAATTTGTGTCACTCTGTATCAATACATAATCAGATACTGTGAAAATAATAGATTCTATAACGACAACCATATTAAGGGGTGTAAGGTTATTTGACTTAAACGACACTTTTGGACTATATTGACTTAAATAGATGTGGCGACATCTATCCCGCCACATACGAACTAAATCCTGCATCGCGATATTAAAGTTATCCGAGCAATTGAACATATATACAAAAACCCGACAACAACCGTCGGGCAGTAGGCCACCAGACGCAACACCCGTCTGGTCGGAGGATCCTCCGTTTTCAATGGTGGATGAGGAACTTTAAACCCTGTTCCTTACACCCCCCAAATACATATTTGGAATCAGCAAATTTTTCTGCGTCGAATGAGTATACTCTACTGTAGAGCTAAAACATGTCGCTTAATTGGAATAGCCTTTCACCCCTCGATATAGTATTGATTCTGTTCACACCAAACTTAGTGTATCGCCGTCCTTCTTAGGATGGTAGCATATGAGCAACATGGCAATATTTTCAGTGCTAATACATCATCAAGTCTGTATTCCCCTGTACTTCGCCGATGTATTTTGGTACCAATGTAATAGGGGGCGAGCCTATTGCCATTATACCGGTTTGTGCAGTTTGGTGAACTTCACACGTCTTTCTATAGACGAGCAGGTTTCCTCACGATGTTTTCCTTCACCGTTCAGCAAGTGGTTATCATTGTTGAAAATTACATTCGCACATGAAAATTATCTCAGAGGTGCGGGCCCGGGATTTGAACTTACGTTCAAGGCGGGCGTTCTTGCTACGAGGCTATCAGTGCTGTTAAATATAATTGTAGTTCATATACTCGTACAATATATTTTGGCATAATTGACGTCTGCTACTCTTAAGAGGGAACTAAGTATAACTTTCTACCTGCACCCTTAGAATGACCGTGTAGACACACGAGTAAGTTTTATCTCTTTCAACTGTCAGATTCGTCGAGAAAATTACGTCACACCGAGCCATGTCCAGTACAAAAAGCTCGAAGTGACGTCATTTTCTTTCCTTCTTACATAAAACTTATGTTTACGCAGTCATGCTACAGGGCTTGGATACGTATTATGTTTTAAAGCAATCGAGATTGTATTATGTTTTTTATCCTTAAATAATTAATAACCAACCTTTTCCAAGTCACGTGGGTTAAGGCCGGGATCTCCTTTTTCACCTTTCGGCCCCTGTGGGCCAGTCTGCCCCGCGGCTCCCGGAGGCCCCTGTTACGGATATTCCAAATAATTATTTATTTAAGACGCTTCCAGCAACATTCTTGATTTAACATTATATTATTTACACTTTTTTAGGGTTCCGTACCTAAAAATGAAAAAAAAGAACCTTTATAGAACCACTTTGTGGACCGTCCGTCTGTCTGTCTGTCAAAATCCTTTTTCTCAGAATCCTTGAGGGACTGCCCTTGGTGCACTAAAAAAATCGGTTACTTCCCGTTGAAATGATCATGAAATTTGGCAAGAAGCAACGGGTTATAGCACAAGTAAAGGAAAAAATCCGAAAACTGTAAATTTATTGCTAGAAAATGTTTTTTTGCGTTTACAAACTTATTTTGCAGTTACTTTGTACTGGTGTCCAGTATACCAACGACAAAATTAAGTTATCCAGTTTATCATTTCGTTAGAGTAATGGTGATTTTACAGTTTAGGTACGGAAGCCTCGGTGTGCGAGTCCAGCTCGCACTTGGCTGTTTTTTTTTTATTACCGTCCATCCTGGTAGTCCAATATCGCCTGAATGTCCATTCGATCCAGGCGTGCCAGGGGGGCCAGGTACACCGGGGGGGCCCCTAGGACCAGGTGGGCCAGGATGACCACGTTTACCCCTTGGCCCTGATTCGCCTTTGTCACCCTAAATACAATGACCAATTATATATTACAAATCGTATGAAGTACGTAGATAAGCTTTATCAAGTCGAGTCGAGTAAGTTTTGTCGAGAAAATGACGTCATTTTCTCGACAAGTTAAAAAGATTACAAACTGACAGTTAATAAGGATAAAACTCATGTCTACGTGGTGAAGCTTAGCCTACTAGTTTGAATTAAACTTTCTTGGCTTACAATGTGATTCTTAAGTTATTATATATTTATGTTATTATAAATTCTTATAATATAACTTATTGGATGTGAAAAATAATGGTATGATTATTTTTACAATAATCGATTATTTTTTTCTTATAATCGATTCTCTACATATTAAAAATCATTTTTTTATAAATCGGTTAATTATAAAGAGAGAAAATCGATTATTTATTCATCGATTTTTTCCCCTCCAAGTCACATTCTTAAACTTATCTAACTCATTGTAAACGATTATATAAAGTACTTTTTATTCATCGTTTATTATGGGTTCAGTTTTCTTATAATATTGGTACAACACAGCGCTATTATTAATCCGTTTTCGCTCGATCTAAAGATAAACATAACATCGTAATTAACAAGCAATTTAACTGACCTAGTTTTCTCAAGTATTTCGGAATAACATCGAAGCCGCGAGTGAATTCAGTCACGTGGTCATTCTAATTTTTACCACAGACATTCAATCTTTATACAGGGTGTATCAGAAGTTCTAAATAATACTTTAGCGTTTGCACGGGTCTCAGGTATACGAATACAACTGAATGGTATAATTTTTTTATCGAAATTCAACCATGTTTTTCCAACACTTTTTCGACGTCAATTTCTATAACTCTTAATATTTCGAGTCCTATGTAAAATTTGCATGTTCTGTTTCGTGGATATTGATAGTCGCCCCACATAAGTGTAGTTTACACTGCTGAACAGGGTTATAGATGTACTCAAAGGCCAGAACATGATACCTGCGACAAATATTCATGGTCTATAACTCAGGTCTGTAAATAGCAGTGGTAGCCGAGTGGTCGAACGCACGCCTTGCAATCAAAGTGTGCAAGTTCAAACCCTGGCTCGCACCTCTGGGTTTATGTGCGAATCTCATTTTCATCCGAGATTATCACTTGCTATGAAACGGTGAAGGAAAACATCGTGAGGAAACCTGCACGACTGAGGGAACTTGACTAGTTCTCGATAGATGTGTGAAGTCTGCCAACCCACACTGGGCCAGCGTAATGGACTATGGCCTGAATCTCCCTCCCATTGAGGGGAGGCCCGTGCCCAGCAGTGGGACGTTAAAAGGGCTGTAGTTAGTTATATAACTCAGACCCTATGATAGTTAGGTATAAACTGTCTTCACTAAGCATCCACATATGAGCTACCGTATATGTCTCCAGAGTATTATTTCGAACTTCTGATACATTCTCTACATTGGCACAGAGTACACTATCAAGGATAAACAAGTAAATTCGTTCGCCACAATACATTCAGGGCGTTATGAATTAGTTTGTTCAACGTCCCACATAATACCTCCACATTGTATGTAACTCTATTATAAGTTGGAAATGTAACCCGACACATACAAGACTCTGTACTCGAGTTTAACCATTAATCATCCGAAGTACAATTAAATTATTACGATTATAATTCACGGTACGCAAGATGAGTCCTAACGGCGTCTCAAGTATATTTGAAGGCACAATAAAATTTTGTTCGGTAAGAAGCAAAGATATGATAATTGAATTGAATTCAATATACAAAATGTTTCAGAAGACCGAATATTTTAAATACATGTACGGTAGCGTAGTAGATGCTTAGTAAAGGCAGACTATCCTTACGTATCATGGTTTCTGAGTTACAGACCTTTGAGTATTTGTTATAGTTATAGTGCTATGGCCATAAGACACAGCCATACTAAATCTACAAGAGTTCCCTACTAATAATCGCAAAACAGAACTTGCAAATTTAGCATATCAAGATATGGCAAGGTTTAAAAAGTGGTGACGACAACAATTTAAAAGATCATATTCGAATTTCGATGATATTATACCACACTGTCTTCGAACTACTTATTTAAATGGTAAATTATTATTTCGTACTTATGATACACAGTCTATATATAAAACGTGCGTACTCAATAATAAATTACTTATTTTCATAAAATTATCCTCTAATAATATTAGGTAGGAAGGAAATAATATCTCTTGGGTAATAAAACAAATCTACTGTATTGGTTATGAATATTAATATCCTGATATAAATTAATATGAATATCAGTTGATTTTATATTAGATATTGATTATATCACGACTGATGGGTCTAAATGTTTAAGCGTAGGCTGCTCAGTTCACCTCATCAGGTGCTGGTTCGATTCCTGTCTGCGGCAAATTTCGAAAATGACGAATTGGTCTGGGTGTAACTGGGATAGCCGCCAGTCCAGGGTACGGTACCCATAGTAGGTACACGCTTTGCTTGGTTAGGGATCATACGATGGCAATATTTATCAACAGATCGTAAACACTCCGGGTACCTTCGTTAATAAAATAGCTTCGTCTCGCGACATCGCAACGGGGCCCGGGGGTCCAGATTCCCCTTTGTCTCCTTTTGGCCCAGTCAGGCCCAAAGGCCCCTGGGTGCCGGGCAGGCCTGATGGCCCGATGTCCCCGCGCTCCCCCGGCTTGCCGTCATTACCGGGGAATCCTTGGGGGCCCTCGATACCCCGTGTTCCTTTCTCGCCCTAAATGAAGTATTGAGATATAGTTTACAAATTGAGAAGGGTTTCATTTATGATTTTCGGTCGGTGATTTATTAATATTCTTATTATTGGTGATTTGTACCTGCATTATTGATTATGAAACATGTGTAGATATTTGGGCAGTGAAAGCATAATTATTTTAGAAATTTATATGCCTGTCTTTCTTATTTTTGCGTCCGAAGATTTACGTTTTGTACCGAGAAGGATAGGGCTGACAGAGCAATAGGCCCAATATTATTATAATGACAACTCACATTTTGGTTATCCATGAAAACTTGTAGCTTATAGGTACCTACTAACTATCGCTTATCTATGTAAAAAAAAAATTGTTTTATGTAAAAGATATCTCATAATATGTACATATGTGCACGAACCATAATAATTGGAAACGAGTAAACAATTTAACGATATAGACATAAAATATTAGCTGTATTTAAGTATATAGGTATTAGTTATGGCAATAAATAAACGGATTTATTAAAAGCCGATACATTAAGATATCTCATAATTAGATCTAACAATAAACACTGTTCTCCATTTAGATAGCCCAAGTAAATTTCAATACCAAAATCTTCTGACGCGGAATAATCACATCGTTCCGTCAAAATGTATCACCGAAAATATTACACGCCTCCAATTAAAATTAACATGAGTTCACTGAAAAATATAATGAGTTAAGTATATTTATTCGTTCCTAGTATAATTACCTTTTCTCCACTCGCCCCTCGTTCCCCTATAACACCTTTAAGGGCGGCCTCTGCGAAAATAACATTTTCATTTATATTAAAATATACACACGGATTTATTCCGTTGGAGTGTCCTTTTAGTTAGTTACAGAAGAACACTCGAGTTTCAGGGCTCAATTATTTTTTGTAATATAAATAGTAAGTAGTACTAATCTTAAGTGGTCTACGATCCAACCGATTTGTATTACGATCGGTCGAGCAGACATACTATTGGATTGTAATTTTTTTTTTATACAGGCAGTCTTACAAAACAAGCCAACCAAACTCAACCAATCGGCTTGACCGATCGGGCGTAGATACACTAAATAATACACAAAATACTCATGGTACGTGTTTTAACCATGCATAATTAGTAACCTGTATATCTACGGATAATTAAAACAATTGATTTTTTATTGCTTATCAGATGTATAGCAGTGGTAGCCGAGTGGTAGAACGCACGCCTTGCAAATCAAAGTGTGCAGGTTCAAACCCCGGCTCGCACCTCTGGGATTTATGTGTGAATCTCATTTTCATCCGAGATTATCACTTGTTATGAAACGGTGAAGAAAAACATCGTGAGGAAACCTGCACGTCTGAGGGAATTTGTTTCCTAGTTCTCGATACATGTGTGAAGTTTGCCAACCCGCACTGGGCCAGCGTGGTGGACTATGGCCCGAATCCCCCTTGCATTAAGGGGAAGCTCGTGCCCAGCAGTGGGACGTTAAAAGGGCTGTAGTAGTAGTAGTAGATGTATGCTTCCCGCGGATGAAGCTGTCTTCAAATGTCTCAAAACACTTAGCAAAATAAAAACATAAATAAAAATTAACCCGTTCTCATTCATTTACTTACATAACGGCCCTCCCCGAGCAGGCCATTAGAAGGGAAACGTAATTAGTATACCGGAAATGAATGTTGTTTCTAACGCATGAGTTTCCAACTCTGTAAATATTTTTAGCGGGCCCAAAACGAAATTATTATGTGAAAAATAAACAATGTTTCTTAAAAATGAAATTATACCAGTACGTACAGCTGCGCGATAAAGTAATCGCCTGGTATGATTTTGGTACTATGAAAGAACCGACATTTTTAATATGGTTTAATTTACCCTAAGTGTGAAAGCTCTTTGTCTGTATCTATTCTGGTGTTTTTCTTTGAGTGGAAATACTAGGTATCTGCTTCCGGAACTGTATTGTTTTAATATCACTTTAATTTTTTGTCAGTTTTGTAGTAACTAGGTTCAATTTGTCGAAAAATCTAGTTAAAGAGTTTACTTAATTAAATTATAATATTGTTTAAAATAGACAGTAGGTCATAGTCAATTGATATTCTAACCAAATTATTTAATATTGTTAACTATTTTAATAATGTTAATTTGGTAAACTTGTAACCTACCTTCTGGGACAAAAGAGTAAAAATAAATCAATAATAAACTAATACGAAACGAAAACAATAACTTAAGTATTTCTATTTATTCCAATATTGCCTACTCTTCCATTCAAAGCGTCGAGTAATTATTAGTCAAACTCAATAAACGATACTTAATATCCATATTTTGTACCCAAATTAGTACTGTATTATAATTAGTTTGTTCTCCATCTGTGAGGGTTGTACTAAATAATTAATGTGAACACTAATTAACTTATAAATTGATTGTTGTTGTTTTAAGTCGTAGTGGCTATTAAGTGGTTTAATCTATCATTTTAGAATTAATAATTAAATGGACCTTTAGAAAGTTAACTATAATTAAAGGTTTCATTAAAATGGTCATTATGCTTCAACTTTTTTAAAACATTTTTAACGCGGTGCGTTAAACGCACTCGTCAAATGCTGCGATATTAATCTAAATAAAACAAAATCAATTGCGTAGTATGAAAACACTTGATATCCTAGATTTTTTTTTGCGTTCATAAGTCCAGCAGTAGAAAAAAAAAATCACGCACAACTATTATCTACAAGACCCCAACTCCAATCAAAACTAACCAAAAAGTTTAAGGTTAATTCAATTTGCATAGTTCGTTAGCGTTTATACAATTAAAGCGCAAAGCAAACGGGCGCGTTAAATCGCACGCGACCAATTTTCCTCAATACCATAACTAACTGTATTAACACATAGACAAAGCGCATTTTTCAACGTAATGCCATCGATATCGCAAGCGAACTTGGTCGCACGGTCGCTTTACTTTTGCCATAGACATTTAATTTTTATGTATATTGACACAGAGTACGATTTTGAAAAAAAGACATTAATCTGCGTGTTAAGAGTTGGTGCTTTACCAACACCCCTTATATGATATTATAACCCTATTGGGATAACAATACTGATTGTTGTCCCAATAGTAGCTGTAATTTTTTGACAGATTTTGTATAGAGTTAACTGTCAAAAACTGTATGCACCTAATATTAAAAACAATGCCGCAAGGCAGGTGTTGGTAAGGGGTCTGATAACTAAGGGGATTCATCCGCCATCTTAATCACTGTCATCGTTCATTTTGATTTTATAATGTGTATTTATTGAATCTGTTATAGCTAATAATCATTCGATACTGTCTAAAATATCCGCTAACCGCAGGTGGAGACGTATATAAATTACATTATTTCATTCATTTTGTAAAAGAGAAAAATAAGATTATTAAGGTTACACCATCTGTTTCAATTTACGTTGCGTACTTACCCTTTCGCGTGACATCACCCGACACTGCGGTGTCTGACACTACCGGTATGGGTGCTCCAGGGGGTCCGGGGAGACCTCGAGCTCCTAAGGATCAAGTATAAAGATTTATCAAGCATTCGCAACAGTTGAAGTATTTTTAAATAATTTTTTATAGCAATGTGAGGGTATCACATTACTGATAGCGGCGTAATTCTAATGTTACATTGAAAATTACATAAATGCAATAGTGTACTCCAATCAATATTAATATAACACGAATGGAGCCACAAAGGTGGACAAATCGTGTTAACACCTGGATGCCCGAAGGCGGTTGCCGGCATCGTGGCAGACCAAGGAGAAGATGGTGCGACGATTTGGTCACTTTTGCGGGAGAAACGTGGCCACAACAAGCCCTTTGCCCAGCAGTGGGACATACAATAGGCAACAAAAAACAATAAAGTCTTTAATTGCATTCGTTGTCCACGAGTATTAGTAAGTATAGATACCTAAATAAAGACCGATATGGGGCTCATTGAAGCCACGGCCTTCTAGTCTTATAAGTCTTGACATAGACAATGTTACATGTACCAAACGGATGTTACTCTTCACCGACATTTGTTTCAATAAAGCCTGATTTTTCAGTACTCTAAGTAATAAATCTGACAGTGTTTGTTCCACAGCTTTATTTGTCGATTATCTAGACTGAAGAATATTAAAATGACAAATAAATGAACAGCTGGAAAACATGATTCGTTAGGGAACTTTTCGTCATCTTGTTTGGGTACCGGCAGCCAGAAAAAAAAAGCAAAACTTCCGATACAGGAAATAAAACAAAAAAATCTCCAGTCGATCGTAAAACGTAATGGCAATAATAAATAAAGTGCGCGCTAGCATTCGGCGGGACCCAATCCAAAGGGTTCAGTGCGCGAAGAAATAAAGATTTTCCAAATCGTTAGGAAAAACCCCTAAAAATCTTGCCAACGCTTTACCCCCAGTATAAATATGGGTCATATTGTAACATAAAATTTGATGGTTGAGTTAGTTTTACCTTTCTCCCCTTTTTCGGCGGGTCGGCCGTGGGGGCCCGGCAGTCCCGGGGTCCCATCTCGGCCAGCCTGGCCGCGTTCCCCTTTCACGCCATGTGGCCCTCTAGGCCCCACATAACCCTGTAACACAGTTATAAGCTCACGGGTCGAAAGTAACATAACACCACGTTACGAGGGTCAAACCGGCGCTTATTGCGTTAGACCCAAGTTTATTATCCGAATATCAACTAATTCGGTGACGCGTGCAGTGCGATTTTTATTTTGCTATAGTAATTTCCAGTTATATATGTTGCCCAATTGTACGTAGGTACTGTATTTAGACCTAATAATGTTGTAATTTTGTTTCATTGTTTAGTGTACAATAAAGAGTACTCTTATCCATCCTCATGGTCATGATGTCGTATTTTCGAATTGTGTATAGAAATAAAAAAAACCGGCCAAGTGCGACTCGCACTCGCGCACGAAGTGTTCCGTACCATTATCTGTAAAAACGGTAAAAAACACGTTTGTTGTATGGGAGCCCCCTTAAGTGTTTATTTTATTCTGTTTTTTAGTATTTGTTGTTATAGCGGCAACAGAAATAAATCATCTGTGAATATTTCAACTCTCTAACTATCAAGGTTCATGGGATACAGCCTGGTGACAGACGGACGGACAGTGAAGTCTCAGTAATAGGGTTTCCGTTTTACCCTTTGGGTACGGAACCCTAAAAAACTAAATGTTAAAAAAATGCGTAGATCTATTTGTAAATTTATTGAATTTACCAAATTTTAGGATCTATGACATCAATCAAATCGGACCAGCACCTTGGCAAATTTTTATGCAAGTTATATGGTTATCAGAGTATTGGGTACATTATTATATTTCTCTGGTTTCTCTATTATCTGAGAAACAATATTACCCACTGTAGTTACTAACTCCTGCCGACTTACCAGCACACATCTTGCAGTAATGTATTTAATATTACTTTAAGTTTTTTCAGTGGTGTCAGTACTAAATCTGACAAAAATGTATAGTTATTAAACAATATTTTAAGCGGTGGTAATAAGGTCCTTTGTCTATTTAACGTACATACTATCTCAAGAGGTAGGTACGTAATCTCTCATAGCGTATATTGCGTGATTAATGTATCTTGTATTCATAAGCTAACCCATCCAACAGATCAATTTAATGATTAAACATTGAATTAATCATCCATAGAATATACCGCGCGCTTCCTTGTGTTATGAATATCGGTTTCCTGATCACTTTTCATTAAAGATAATTATAATGTTGTTTATGTCGGTGAAGGAAAACATCGTGAGGAAACCTGCACGTCTATAGAAAGGCGTGTGAAGTTCACCAACCCGCACTGGACCAGCGTGGTGGACTATGGTCCAAAATCTCCCTCGTATTGAGGGGGAATGTGCCCGGTATAATGGCAATAGGCTCGCCCCCTATTACATTGGGACCAAAATACATAGGCGAAGTGTGGGCGCACTACAGTGCACCTTTGCATACTCCTTCGGGGAATACAGACGTGATGATGTATTTATTTATTTGATGTATTAACAGTTCTCATGTCAGTTCTTATACCAACATTGTAAAAAAAACAGTATCAGTAAGAGTATATAATGTAGAAATGCTTTATCCATCAATAAACCATACATAATTTGCAGGGTATTAAAATGTCATTTTAAATTGTTACTACTAAGTTAGCGATCATATTATTATTTAAAATCAACGAAACTTTTTAGGGTTCCGTACCCAAAGGGTAAAACGGGAACCTTATTACTGAGACTTCGCTGTCCACCCGTCCGTCCATCCGTCCGTCCGTCCGTCCGTCTGTCACCAGACTGTATGTCATGAACCGTGATAGCTAGAGAGTTGAAATTTTCACAGATGATGTACTTCTGTTGCCGCTATAACAACAAATACTAAAAAAACAGAATAAAATAAATATTTAAGGGGGCTCCCATAGAACAAACGTGATTTTTTTGCCGTTTTTATAGATCATGGTACGGGACCCTTCGTGCGCGAGTCCGACTCGCACTTAGCCGGTTTTTAATCACCAGATATCATCATGTAGTATTAAAAAAGTGTCCACAAACAACGGCAAGTAGTTCTAATAAAATAAGCGACAGTGCGCTACACGGGCGCAGTTCGTCGCTACGTCTTGCGTACAGTAAAATGGCTGCTTTAGTATATACTAGTAATAATAAGTGCGACACCAAATCACAATTCCGACACTTCACAATACCACCAACAATTATCTCCAACAAATAGGTTATTTGGGTCATAGTCCACTTCAATCTTATATTTTCTATCAATATAGGTTACACACAAAGCATAAGCAATCTATTTGTACAAAAATCGTTCAGACGGCCCGAAAACCTCTCAAGAATCGTCTCCGTGCAAATTGAGGCGTGTTGTCAATGTAATCATATTTATGTAACACTCACCCTCTCGCCTTTGTCGCCTTTGGGGCCGTGTAGTCCCCTTTCACCCTTATTCCCTTGGTAGCCGCGCTCGCCTTGGGGGCCCTGGAGGCCCATCGGGCCCCTCTCGCCTGTGGGCCCCACTATCCCCGGATTACTGGACCCGTATAATCCCGTTGATTCCTGCGTGAGACTTGGTGATTAGGAACGAAACTTGCAAGACGTAATGGGGGTCGCGGTCTAATTATAGCTGCTTGAGCAGTCGAGGATTATTCCACGGTTATAATGGATAATTTTGAAATTCTGTCACTATAATCAGTTATTAATTTTGCGAAGCTAAATAAAAATAGGTATACAGAGTATATCTAAGGTACACGTGTATACAATGAATAAAATAAAATAGCTGTCTTTGAATACTTGCTTGTTATATTTCTTAGTTTTATGCAAATTGGTAATAAGTAAAATAACATAAAATTTATTTTCCGAAATAATTACATTAGAGTCATATGCCACTACAGTACCTTGAGTTCCGTTACATAATGAATTTTGGGTTTGTAGAAAAGCTAAGTAAGTAAGTAAGTAAGCAAGGTAAGTAAGTAGTTGTGTCAGTAATTAAATTTAAACTACAAATTACCACTTGAGAGTTTCTCCGAAATAGACTTATCTGTACAGTAGATTTATCAAGTGGAGTAATTCCTTTTTTAAAAACCTTACCAACATTAAATAAAATGAGCAAGCAATTCGTGGAAAAAAGCACTTTAGAACAATGAAAGTATCAGGTCAGGTAAGTAATTCGAGTCAGCAAAGTGCCGACTCTACCATGCACGCAAAGGCTGCACCCGCCGCCGCTGCAGTCATTTGTACCTGTTCAACTGTGCGATAAATGAGATAATACAGTGTGAATGAAGCCTTATACTGAGCGTGGAGAATTTACTTAGCAATCCTACCTTTGGCGTTACCAACTTAATACTCTTTATTTTTTCAATTATTCATATTCCAATGATATAATACGTATTTGTATATCATATTTTTGATTGGTACAATAAAAATGTTGAAAAATCTATGTAGGTTTGTTTTATAAGTAAAAATCTTTATATAAAACATTATAGAAGTTACTTTTTTCTGAATTACTGATTATTTTTTAATAAATAATACCAAATTATATATTAAAAGCATATTTATATGTAAAGCATTTAAATATTTATAATGTAAAGTAGTAGTAGCCTCGTGGGCAAGAACGTCCGCCATGTCCTTTTCAGCATATGCCCTGGTCTAAATGTAACCGGTATCGCCCCCAGTCTATGTCAATGAGTTTGTGTTGTCCGGCGAAATGTATTTCTTATTTACATTACTGATATTTACACTCATTAACATTTAAAAGTATTTGTAAACAAACATCTTAGAAATAACACAATTATTGAAACGCAAGATAAATATTTTTTTTTGTTCAAAATCATTTTGTGATAGATATACAAAATATATTTAAGGGAAGCAAGTAATTAATATTTATTGATTAAACTACATTGAGTGTAATAATCCCACTTAATATTAGTGAAACGTTAATTAATACGTTTAATAAACCTGATTATTATTTACGCAACAGGGAAAATGTTAAAATTTTCGCATCTATTAAATTAAAATGAAAATTATATATATAGCCCGAGGATATTTATTAGGATAATCATGGGATGTAATTAATATTTTGTTAAATTAAATTAAAAATTAAATAAGTTTCATGAAGCAGTGGTAGCCGAGTGGTCGAACGCAACGCGTTCAAACCCCGGCTCGCACCTCTGGGTTCCATGTGCGAATCTCATTTTCATCCGAGATTATCACTTGCTAAGAAACGGTGAAGGAAAACATCGTGAGGAAACCTGCACGTCTGAGGGAGCTTGACTAGTTCTCGATAGATTTGCGAAGTCTGCCAACCCGCACCGGGCCAGCGTGGTGGATTATGGCCTGAATCCCCCTCGCATTGAGGGGAGGCCCGTGCCCAGCAGTGGGACGTTAAAAAGGGCTGTAGAAGTAGTAGTAAGTTTCATTTCCAAGAAAATGTTAAGTTTGCTAACAATATTTATTGAGGAGGTTTAACCTTTTGTAAACAAAGGAGCATAGAGTTGGTAGAATAATTAAGGTACTTCAATGGTGTATCAGTGCTCAGAGATAAAATGGCAGACAGTTGTTACGTAACTATTATACTGTCTGAGTTAAGACGTTGGATATTTATCACAACTTTTTGTTTCTCAGAAGATATCAAATTTTCGATATTCAAACTTATGATATGCAACATTAGCGTATATTTTACGTGTTATATGCAGTGGTAGCCGTGGTAGTCGTGGGCAAGAACGCCCGCCTTGAACGTAAGGGGTGCAAGTTCAAATCCCGGGCCCGAACCTCTGAGATAATTTTCATGTGCGAATGTAATTTTTAATAATGATTACCACTTGCTAAACGGTGAAGGAAAACATCGTGAGGAAACCTGCACGTCTATAGAAAGGCGTGTGAAGTTCACCAAACCACACTGGGCCAGCGTGGTGGACTATGGTCCAAAATCTCCCTCGTATTGACGGAGAATGTGCCCGGTATAATGGCAATAGGCTCGCCCCCTATTACATTGGGACCAAAATACATGCTCTGCCTACCCCTTCGGAGAATACAGGCGTGTTGATGTATTTATTTTATTTTTTATTTACTTGTTCTTAAAGGCGTTTAGATGAAAAAAAAATGCGACAAAATTTCAAAGAACTGTAAACTCAACGACTGTGTTACGTATGATCTGTTGTATACTATTTCGGTACTCCTGGTATCACCTCCGATAAGTAACTCACCACTAAGGCAGCCTTCTCAGGGCCAGGAGGTCCAGGCGGACCTGGTGGTCCCTGCAATCCTTGGATGCCATCCAACCCCGGCTCTCCTTTCGGTCCTGGCTGACCCTCCACACCAGCCGAGCCAAGCTCCCCCCTCTCCCCCCTCTCCCCTTTCCCACCAATAGGCCCAGGCGGCCCCGGTTCACCCATTTGCCCCTGAAAAAGATAAATCACTGAAAATCGTAACGAAACTAGAAGCTAAGATATTCAGCCTCCAGCACACTCGGGCGTCGGTACTCGCTCGTAAAAATTTTTGCCAAAGCCAAAATGAAATCTGTATCAATATGCATAAAGATTGAATTTCTGTGGTACAAGCCACACCCCTACGTGTCAAAAATCGATCGTGCTGTCAGTGTCGTTTAGTTGAAAAAATAACTTTTCTATGGGACCATCGAATTGAATCCAAATAAAAATATTTCTATTCTACGGATTCATTCGCCATCTTTATCACTGTCATCATCCATTTTTATTTATAATGTGTATTGAATTTGTCCTTGCTATTAATTACTCGACATTGACATAAATACCGTTAGTCGCGGTGCACGCGAAAGCGATCCCGTGGCGCCCCGATATAAGCGGAAGATGGTACACCGTCGGTTTTTAGTGGGTATACGGCCTTCTGCCGGGACTCCCACATAACCCTGTTACTTCCCCCGAGGTGGCAGGGTATCCATTAAAGATTTTCTGACGTTAAAAAAAAAAAAAGGTGCAGGCATTCCTCATCTTATTCCATTAAATATCATCATTTCATTCATTTCTTAAGAAAAGAAAGAAGAACTTTTTCTATAAGTCAATACAGTTTATTTTGGTATATTTGACGAGCGATTATTGACGCGGCAGTGTGCGAGAGACTTTAGGATCAGATAATGACATCGTTTGTATAAATCACAGTCATTTGTCCTGACACTAATTGAGAAACCTCCAGGCGTTGGATGAAAATATTCGGAATATCTAGACCTGTTTCTTTGTCGCTTTATTATTAAGATAAAGTAATTTATTAGATACCGCTGGCCTATAAAAGCGATGAACTAGATTCGGATTTTTTCGCTCGGGCGATTGAATGATTAATATCTTCAAATGGACATTTCGGAGACGATTCATCAAACGGAACCTTTAACTATTTGTTTGCTTAACAAATTTTCTGTTCTTTACTACTTTTTTATTGAGATTAAAATTAGGTACTAGTAGTTCGCCCCTTAAGCTAAGCTTTTTTTTGTTAAATCCGGACCTCTATCAGCCCGGCCCGCGTGCTCACCTCTGATGTGGGAGTCAGAGTTCTTAAAATTAGCCTTAAGTTTAATGTGTGTAAAATAATTTTTCCAGCCTGGATTATTTTTATTGAAAATAAATAAAAAGTCAACAAAATTTATTAAAATTTGTAAAAAAAGTCAGTTAAAATACATGATAACAAAAAAAAAACAAGTAAACTCGTCTTAAAATTAAAAATATAAAAAGACAATAAAATAGCAAAAGGCTATGGACAAGGATAATAAACAGCATATAAAACATGATAAAAATAAAATAACAGAGTTTCCCTACTATCCATTGCGCGGATTAAGCTAAGCTTAACGCTTGCTTTTGGAGTGGGCTTACGTTAATAGTTTAGGTGGGGATCTATTGGTGAACTTCACAACAATTTCTATTGATGCTCAGAAAATCTAACGACTCTAAAGACTTACAAGTCTTCGCCCTGCCAGTAATGATATATTTTATGAACGTCGTTGATATTTTAATCTTCTAAGTTCTTGGAGTCGGAGATTTCCCTTGATAATCTCGAATGGCTGCCAATAAATAGCTCAGAGAAATTAATTTTAGTTGTCACTTTTATAGTTCTCAACCGAGACTTATGTTTAGTAGTATTGGCGTAACAATCATAAAGCGGGAGGCACACTGGAACGTCGACATACGCTCGTAAAAAAAATATTGTAATATGCATAATGATTGAATTCCTGTGGTAAAAGCCACACCCCCACGCGTCAAAATTCGCCCGCGCTGTCACTGTCCTTTAGTTGAAGATTTAACTTTTTCTGAGTCAATACACTTTGTTCTGGTATGGCAAAAAATTTCAACGCCCCATTGTGCGGGAGGCTTTATGCCCCGGGCACACTGTGGCGTCAAGACGTGCCCTGAAATCTTTGACTACAAAAACAAATTGTTTCTAATCGTAGAATAAATCAATGTTTAAAAGAACTTGTTAAAAACAAGCTTTGATTTAATTGCACATAGTTTTTGCGGTCGCGTCAGCAAGCCCTTTCATTTGATACCCATACTGTGGTAGTGCAGGAAAAATAACTATTCCGCCATCTTGGATGATCCGCCATATTGGAATTAGAATGACGTCACATAGCTAAGCATGCATTGTCATCCAAAATAAGCGTGTATACCAAATTTCAGCTAACTGATTTAAAATTCAGTTGCAAGATTCCACCCGGACATACATACATTGCAAGTTAATATAAAGCTTGTAAAAAGCTTTGCAATGATATTTCATTGACAGCACGAGCGAATTCTGACACATTCTCACGTGGCTTTCATCGCAGAATTAAAATCTTTATGCATATTGGCACAGAGTTCGTTTTGGAATTGGTAAAAATTTTAACGCGTGCATCTTCACTTTATCCATTTGTTATTGTAAAGTCTAAACAAATAGGTATTACTCACTGTTTTTCCAGGGGCTCCAGTAGTCCCATCAGTTCCCGTAGGTCCTTGAGGGCCAGGTGGGCCCTTGAGCTCCGGCATTACCTCCAGAATTTGCGAGATATCGTTCAAACTGCACCTGCATTGTCCTGCTAATGCCTATCACAAAGAAAACTCAATTAGAAAATGGGACTAAAATTACGATCAACTTTTCATCACAATCTGGAGGTTGAAAAGGCTATTTGACCTAAGCGACACTTTTGAGAGATACATACATACATATACTCACGCCTGTATCCCATGGGGGTAGGCAGAGACTACCGGTTGCCATATGCTACGATCCTGACATACCTCTTTCGCTTCATCCACAGTCATACATCTTTCCATGCACTTCCGTCGGTTGAGGGTGCTACGGACTTGACCTTTCTAGAAGAGACCGTTAATCTGGTCGTGAAAGGTCCTCCTCGGGCGCCCTCTTCCGACATTTCCACTGACGTTTGCCTGGTATATTTCTTTCGTCAGTCTACTTTCATTCATCCTCTCTACATGGCCAAACCATCTCACTTTTGAGAGATATTGACTTATATTCTTATTTGGAAACAGCTCATTTTACTACATCGAATGAATATGCTCTCTTGTAGAGTTTAACAAATGTCACCTACCTAAAGCAAATAGCCTTTCAACCCTCCATATGACTTCATTTTAAATGCATGAAAACAACATCAATACATAGTATAAAACAAAGTCGCTTCCCGCTGTCTGTCTGTCCCTATGTACGCTTAAATCTTTAAAACTACGCAACGGATTTTGATGCGGTTTTTTTTAAATCGATAGAGTGATTCAAGAGAAAGGTTCATATGTATAATATATGAGAAACACTGATAATTTTAGAAGGTGCTGCTTTCGTATGTCACTAATTGTAAGGCGGTACGAAGTTCGCCGGGTCTGCTTGTATTTTATAAATATTATCTTAAAAAGTACCAGTGTAGACATTAGACATTGTCACCTTGAAGCCATAAGACTAGTTATATTCTAGTTATCATTGATAAAATACGTTGTTTTCATGCCTTCAAAAGTCAAGTCATAGCAACTCCACAAATATTATGACTAAGAACCGTGTACATGCATAAAATTGAATTTATACTCGATAATACTATGCGTTTATTAAAATATTTCTGGGGTAATCGGAATCGGGGGCAAACGAGACGGGTGTAAATACGCAGGTGCAATCAGGTGCAACCGATTTCACAAACAAATGCCAAACACTCTCAAAATTAATAAAATTAAACTTTTTGTAGGTGTTAGCTAAGTTCTTTTAGAACCTACCGTAGGACCTTACTGACATAGGAGTTAACATAAAATCTGAAAGTTTTAACAGGAACTCTAGACTAGCTAACTAACTCTAGAAATTCTTTTCTAGTTTAAACAAGAATATTTAGTAGACTTAATTACCATAGCATTAAAAACCAACTACATAGTTACAAATTCCTAAGTATATTACGGAGGTTTGCCGTGCGTAGCGTAAAGCCCCATACACAGTGAGGGGTCAAACGCGTACCTCGAAAATTTATCAATACACAAAATAACTGTATTCAGTCATAGAAAAATAGTTATATTTTTAGGGTTCCGTACCCAAAGGGTACTAAAAAACAGAATAAAATAAATATTTAAGGGGGCTCCCATACAACAGACGTGATTTTTTTGCCGTTTTTATAGATAAAGGTACGGAACCCTCAGTGCGCGAGTCCGACTCGCACTTGGCCGGTTTTTTTTTAATTATCATGTGTTTTCAATTTAGACGCGTGGTCCCGTGGTTTTTACCACAGATACTTAATATTTATGATATTAACGGAGACTTTATTTTAGTTAGTTAAAGCAGTGGTAGACTCGTGGGCAAGTTCAAATCCCGGGCCCGCACCTCTGAGATAATTTTCATGTGCGAATGTATTTTTCAACAATGATTATCACTTGTTGAACGGTGATGGAAAACATCGTGAGGAAACCTGCACGTCTATAGAAAGGCGTGTGAAGTTCACCAACCTGCACTGGGCCAGCGTGGTGGACTATGGCTCAAACCTCCCTCGTATTGAGGAGGAATGTGCCCGGTATAATGGCAATAGGCTTGCCCCCTTATTACATTGGGACCAAAATACATCGACGAAGTGTGGACGCACTAAAGTGCACCTCTGCTTACCCTTTCGGGGAATACAGGCGTGATAGTGATGATGTATTTATTTTAGTATAGGCTTACATTTCAACGCGTGATTTTTAAAGTCTGTGCGGGAGGTTCAAACGTGTAGTAACTAACGCTGCAGTACTTACTGCAGTACGCGTAAACCTTGACTTTTATTGTGCGCGTGGAGGTTTTTCGCATTGCCGACATTGTTGTGGCTTTCTAATTGAGCAGGGTTAACGCGCATGACAAGACTAGACCTGTGTCGTGGATTGTGTTGAATCGATTAACTCTCACACTATCTCATTACATGGGAGAGTAAGAGACAAAATTGTCACAGCCATTGTTTTTAACTGACTTCCAAAAGGAGGAGGTTCTCAATTCGATTGGTATGTTTATTTTTTTTATGTATGTACACCGATAACGCTGCGATTTATGATCCGAGTTACGTGATTCTTCTTTAGTTTAATGCGGAATAGATGCCATTTAGTCCCATAAAAATATAACATGGTTAGGCCTAGCAGTTTTAATTGTATGATCATTTTTATGTTTATTATGAACATTTTTGTTTACGTGGATGATGTAATTGTAGTTTGTGTACGGCTTTTTTAGGAGTTTTCATTTCGGTTGATTATAATTATTAATACGGATTGAAAATCGAAACTTACCCTCAAAGGAGTGGAAAGGGGGAATTTTAACAAAAAAGAAAAACCGACTTCAAAAACCTAGGTGTACTAAAAAGCTAAGAATAACCTTATAATTCATTACATTTGGAGTCGGTGCCAATTTATGAGTGTATTTGCCTAGTCTGACGTTTTTACTGTCAATATAAGATTGTACACAAGTATAATTATAATATAATGTACAAGTATAAGTATAATTTGGACGTATTAAAATGCATGAAAATAAAAGTCGACCAAACGTCGTGTCGTCAATCTTCTTATTGTAGAAGCGTTGAGTGAGCAAAGCAGCAGTATTTTATATTATTAACGTTTATTTATGTAACGTTCTTCTTAAAGTCAACTCAGGAGTCCTCAGTAATGGAAATAGTTTTGATTGTATAGTCCAACTTTCTATTAGTATCGAATAAATCTTTCTATGCCATGTATCCAATCCTGAATATTCAAACGAGATAGGCCATTCAGCCATTTTGTACAAAAAAGTTTATTTATTCCAAGTGGAACATCTCTTGATATTATTGTTTGCATTTACTTACTATAATTGGAAGAATAAAGTCTCCCCGCGCACTGAAGCGGGTTTCAGACTACGCTATAATATAATAATACATTGTACAGATATAGTGCGCGATATTCCTGTGCTATAAGCTATATACTATATATTAGAGCGTAGTCTGAAAGCCGCTAGAGGGGTCAAAACGGACGCTTCTAGTATATTCGCTATCAAAGTTACCAAAACGAACTTTATTGACTCATAGAAAAAGTACATTCTTCAACGAAATTACATCGATAGCGTGAGCGAAGTTTGACGCGTGGGAACGTGGCTTTTGTCACAGAAATTCAATCTTTACGTATGTTGACACAGAGTTCGTTTTTATATTGCCAAACGATTTATTGCACGACTTTCGACGTACTAAAAGTAGTAATAAGGGTAACTTTTCATGACAAATTTATTGTAAGATCTGGTTAAATTTATAATGAGACAAAAACTCAATTATCCTAGATGAAGAGTCCCGTAGAAAGTATTTATTGCACACTGCTACATGCATATACTGTTACTGGCGACCCTAGCTAGGGTTAATCCAATAGTTTCGACTGTAACTATTACCAATAGGAACCTTTCCCATTTGCCATTACGTATTCAGAACGCATTTTATTATGTACATTACATTCTTTATACAAAATATTCGACAATTCGCCCAAATGTAATAGTGAATAGCTCCCGGTACCCATTCCGACGGTGCGTTTCGTCCAACCCGTACAACGTTCCGGAAAGGGCTCATTCGCACTGTCCCCCGTTTAGACATTGCAGCTTCTAATATTAAATAATGGACTCCGAGTCTCCTTTTGCGACTGACCCATTTTAGTGGATTCAGTCCACGAGTACACAAAACACGTGAATTCGCGACGTATCGATGTAACTGCGCACGTGACGTGAGTTATAACTTCCTTGAGAATGTTTGAAGTATAGTGTTGTCCAATGTGATCTTGGACTTGGATATTTGCAAGACTCTTATCATAGTCCAGTAATGATCACAAGTGTATTGTGTTTGATGTTAGTTCTTCGATGACATTGGCATGTTATATTATCTGTCCCGACTATAAAGCACACTGGGGCGTCAACGCTCGCGCGAATGTTTTCCAGTACCAAAACGAACTCTGTGTCAATATGCATAAATATTTAATTTGTGTCGTAAAAGCAATACCCACAAGCGTCACAACTCACTTGCGCTGTCAGTGTGATGTCGTTGTGGAATAAACTTTTACTATGTGTCAATACAGTTCGTTTTGCTATGGAAAACAATTTGTCGTCAGAGTTTTTTTTTATTGAATGGACTACGCTGTTGGCCGTGAGTTGGCCTTTTGGCGTGCAAGTGTTAACCATACCGTACAATAGACCATACCAAAGGTGTTTGGGCGGCCTAAAACATTCAATACCACAGTTACTTACTAGCTTATAATAGTACAAAAATACTTATCATAAGTGGTTTAAATTCTATTGACAAATTAAGCGTATTACCGTCCTTCATAACGTGTGATGGCAATACTTTCAGTGCCGTCGTAGTTTGAGACAACAGTATCGATATTAATGTACTTGTATGTTTATTTATAAGTATGTTAGGTATAACATAAAGTAAAACTTTTCAGATTTTATGATACTCAACAACAAAATTCTTTTTTTTTTTTTTTAATACATATCAGTCTTGGCCGTATAAGGTCGCGAGATCGGGACTAATACCGATTTGGGCAACACTATTCCGAAGGTATAGGGTCGTCGGAATCCGTCGGATTAGTGAAATCTTCGTATACTTGTTAAGGCTCGAGTCACGGAACGAAAATCTTTGGATTGTCGTGAACAAAAGTGTTTGTTTGTTTTCCAAGTGCTTAAGGGACAGTTTTGTTTGTTATTGTTTGGGAAGTTGAAGTGATACTTACGTTTTCTCCCTTCTCTCCTTTGTCTCCAATGAAAACTAATCAAAACGGTATTAAAGTTTTAGATAGGATTCAGAGTGTAATACATAAATGTTAATGGTGATGGCGCATTCTAGAAAGTTCGCTAAGAATTTATTTACTGGAATTAGGGGTATTCAAATTGCTCTACAATGAGTTTTGCGGATGTTTTATACTGAGAAGTGGTTTAAGTCGATGTAAAATATTTATTCGTTAACAGTTGGCAGTGACTAAAGTATATTTCACGTAACATGGGTACTGTGACGTTTGATTGGTGTTCTATTTTCAAACTTGTATTTGGAATAACTAAGTCACTAGACTTAGTTTTAGTAACATAATCATGAGGCTATAAAATAAATCTCTGTGAAATGAGGACCCAAAAATTCTTCAATTTACTTATAAATTAACTGATCAAGTCAGAAACACAATTGAGCCGTTAAACGCTATACCAACATAAAAAAGAAACGCGTACCGACTCTATAAAACATACAACATAAAAATGTTATTTCGTAGAAATGAACTTATCGCGGCCTCGGCTGGTGGGACTTACGAAAATATGTCAAGTGTGATTGATGTATTGTGGGAATGAAATCCACTTACAAGGGGAGGAGTGTGACACGACGGGTAGCCGGTTCTCATCTGGGTTTACCTGCAAAAACAAGGTTATTTGGTGAACTTAACCTTGGGGAATGACGGATGACGTTTTTGCCGTGTGCCTATTTCAGAAGACTGAGTGACAAGAAGTCGGGCTACGTATTAAATTGGCTTGCTCGTCTATAGTTACAATTTGTAATCTATAAAAGTAAGTTTAGTTTGGCCATATTTACTCCTAAAAAAGTATAAATTCTCCAATTTATTGTAGTTTTAAGTCAGAAATAAATTTTCAAGTTATTTTGTGACAATATTTTCTTTTAATATGACGCAACACAGCTCTCATACCAGCTATTACATTTGAACTCTCTTTGATCCAAAAATAAACACAATAGAAGGTAGACGCTACGTAATTGACCATGCTTAGGGTTGTCAAAGCAAATAAATAAATTAATGTTTTAATTTTGTAGGATTTTTTTAGTGATAGTTACTATAAGTTAGTTAGAAAATTCTATGAATAACCAAAATGACAATTGACATCAAAATAATACAATTATCCATACAAATACATATTCCAGAGTAGTCTAACAGACCTATCTCATTAGATAGAATATAAATTATCTTCCAATTCCTACACCTTTTTCGATTTAATTCTTGCGGGTTCCAAGACAATTTAGCTTTTTCCCCGGGACTCGCCGAGGGTCAAACCTCGGTGTCTTTAATGGACACCGCTGTCGATCCTGGCTTACAGAAGTAATATTGGTGGGAATGCGTGACGGACTTAGATAGAATATAGGCGTTCTCTGCTAAATTTTTTTTTTTCTGATGAAATAATTTAATTCAAAACATTTTGTATTCGAAATAGAGTAAAGATGATGGCGGTAACCTTGTTACACAATAATTAACTAAGCCAGTTACCGAACAAAACCAAAGTATCCAACGATCCTAAGTCAGCGACAGCAAAACACGCCAAGTTCTAAAGTTTGCAAAATAAATAGGATCGTTAGCACGTTATCGTGTAGTTCTGTTTTTATAAGAACCGGTAATAACTCGACTCGGAAACTTTAACTACTGCTTTACAAACTTTACTTTATACTTACGCGCGAGTGTATTGAGATTTTTGAAAATGTACTTTGTGCGATTACAAATAGAGATTCAATTAATATGACAAAAGTCACATGAAGTCAGCCCGGGGCATACAGGGCTTTGAAAGGCGCATGTATTTTTTTTTTAGACAACACTCATTCATCGACGAAATGTCATTGACAGCGCAACGAATTATGACGCATGTTTGAATGGATTTGCCCACAGAAATTCAATCTTTATGTATATTGTCACAGAGTACATTTTAGTATTTCCAAAAACTTACACACGCGCGTTACCGCCCCATGACGCCCGAGGCTAAGTTCACTCACATGGCATTTCAATGAAAAATGTGCTTTATCGACATGCTAATATAGTTCGCCTTGGTCAATGCCAATGATCACGCGCATTATGACATGACCGTTGACACACGGAGGCCTGAAATAATCACTGATTCAGATTATTTCGTCATTAGCAGATAGAAACCATTTTAGTCTACCAAAACCAGGCGGGTTCGTCTGTAATTACAATCTGAGGCTGGGAATACAAATTGTGTTCTGTAAATGGATGTCGCTTCTTTGATCCCCGGGTGAAACGAATTTTCCGTTATTAATTACTTTACTTGTTCGGGCTCGCCGATCTTGAATCACTTGGATCCTTATTTCACCCTGCCTTAGTTTATTCCTTAACATTTTTGATCGATATTATACCAAATTTTTTGATGACGTAACCACTTTTAAACTATTTTTACTTTTACTTGTGGTAAGACATAGCTTCTTGGCAAAAATGATTCTAAGTCAACGGGAATTAAAATTTGCGTTAATAAACCGCACAGTGTTTGCTTTTACCAGTCAGCAAGTGCTACTTATTATTAAAACACATGAAATTCCAGCAGTCCGGACCCGGAATTTTAACCCGCACCCCTTGCGTTTAAGCCGGGCGTTGTATACAACTGCTTCTTTAATATAATTACGTAATAATCAAAGTGGTTTACATACAACAAAAACAACAAGTCTCACCAAAACAAAGATAAACTACATTTACAAAACAATAAATCATAATCAATGTGTCTTTCGTTTCCAATCAAGAGGGCTGTATATCGCCGCTAATGACTTTCTTACGTGTCGAACAGCAGTCAGTTTTGGTTGATATCGCTATTTATTTTAACGATAAAATAAACTGTGTTAAGTATATATAAGATGGTTACATTAACGTTTTGACTGTCATTTGTTACTTCCGTGCTCTGGAAACGGTATATTTTTTCCGTTATTGGAACGTAGTTCCTTATGGCGCGTTGCGAAAGGGGACTACAAAATTAAGACTAAAAGTGTCGACCGACACTTTTGTTAATGTGTGTGTGAGAGTAAAAGTTGTAGCGACACTTTTGTAAATGTGTGTGTGATTTCGATTTCGATTTCGATTTCGATTTCGATTCCGATTCCGATTCCGATTTCGATTTCGATTTCGATTTCGATTTCGATTTCAAAAAAAATCTCCTTTGTATTGAGGGAGAATGTGCCCGTTATAATGGCAATAGGCTCCCCCCTATTACATTGGGACCAAATACATCGGCGAAGTGTGGGCGCACTGCAGTGCACCTCCGCCTACCCCTTCGGGGAATACAGGCGTGATGATTTTGATGATGATGTATAATATTGAATCAGAAGCTTAGATTATTTTCAGAAATCAGTACAACGTTTGCACACAACTTATCTTTTATAGTCAAAGAAGATTACATAATACGTAAACAATACTCTCCATACATTACCCATTCCAATAAAAATCCACCGAATCGTTTACTGAGTAATACACATTTTATTGATTGTGAGAACTCCGGGCCGTAATATTATTTCGGGCCATTAGAGTGATGTTTACCTACGTACACGTTTCATGCCGACCGAATATTATCGATATCACTTTGACAGCCAACAACAAAACCGGCCAAGTGCGAGTCGGACTCGCACACGAAGGGTTCCGTACCATTATCTATAAAAACGAGCAAAAAATCACGTTTGTTGTATGGGATCCCCCTTAAAAAAATATTTTATTCTGTTTTTTAGTATTTGTTGTTATAGCGGCAACAGAAATACGTAATCTTTTTTCATTTTATTTCAACTGTCTTAGTATCACGGTTCATGAGATACAGCCTGATGACAGACGGATGGACGGACAGCGAAGTCTTAGTAATAGGGTTCCCGTTTTACCCTTTGGGTACGGAACCCTAATAGATATGAGAATTTCAAATACGTTTGGATTAAGTTTTAATAATAAAAAAACCTTTCTGTATGATATAAATATTTATTGGCTTGGAATATTATTAATAATTAAAATTGAAGCAGTGGTAGCCTGTCGACGCAATGGTAGCCTAGAGGACAAGAACGCCCGCCTTAACGTAAGGGGTGCAAGTTCGAGTCCCGGGCCCGCACTGACTGTCGTTTTCAACAATGTTTACCACTTGCAGAATGGTGAAGGATCATCGTGAGCAAACCTGCACATCTATAGAAGGGAGTGTGAAGTTCACCAACCCGCACTAGGCCAGCGTGGTGGACTATGGCCCAAATCTCCCTCGTATTGAGGAGGAATGTGCCCGGTATAATGGCAATAGGCTCACCCTCTATTGCATTTGTGCACTGTAGTCGCACTGCAGTGCACCTATGCCTATCCCTTCGGGAAATACAGGGGTGTTTTTTTTTTATTTGTTCCCAATAAAATAAAATTATTACAATAAAAATAGTCTGCCAAAGTGCATAACAGTTTGTTGGCAGCAGTTCTCGTGTATCCGTTTTACATTTTTCATTACTTAAGTGCTAATATATAATCTAAATATACCTACCTAAATATACCTTATGTATATATATATATATATATATAAATATACCTTATATATTTTCATTCCTTTTGGAGTCGAAACCAAGGTCCATGGGTCCAAGCAACCAAAATTTAATGAACTTATTAGGTAAAAAATTGGTCGACACAACCGGCGACCCAAGAGCATGCCATTTTCTCGCTCTAGCCATTCAGCGAGGGAATGCAGCCAGCGTCTTGGGTACGCTTCCGCATGGGCCAAATTTTTTACATATTTTATAAATATATATTTTCATATTAGTTTTAACTTATTTTGTTTTGCATTGTAAATATTTTGTAAATAGTTGTTCAATAAATTATGTTTTTATGACCCCTATGTATTCATTTATTTATCATTTTAATTAAATTACCGATTATAACGACTACGAAAATGATCCAACAGTAATACGTTTTTAAGCACCACATTGATTTAAAAAAAAATACAATAGTCATAGCATTATTTTGTTGCCTGTACCCTTTGCTTTTGAGATTAGTCGTTAACTGCAGCTGTAAAGCTGAATGCAAACTGCTTTGCGGACGTGGTTTGCATTTGAAAATAACGGTATATAATATAAATGCAGCAATGTTTTCCTACGTTTCTGCATTCGTAACCCAGCAGATAATGACAAGACAAAATGTGAGATATGAAATTACAAAAACGAGATTGACTAAAGTGTTTTCTTGGCGCACATGATAACCATGCCCGTTTATAATACCCGTGTCTTTAAATTTCATAAAAAAAAAAAACAAAAAAAAAAAGCAGAGCAAGTCGGATAGCAACAGTTTTTTTATCATGACGTAAAATCCTGGGGCCCGATTTTCGTTTGATAGACATCATCTCTTTTCGAGATATGTCGAAAAAAAACGTAAAATACGACCAGTTTGACCGTATTTTTTCGACATACAGATTGATCCATCAAGCTTAAATCGGTGCCCTGTACATTGTTTATTTTTTTTTTAAATTGCGAATCCTTTTAAATGACACTACTTAGCGTTGCCCTTGGCCGATATATTCAAAAAACTCATAGTTGATAAAAATATACAACATTTTCAGTGAAAATTCATTATTCATCGCTACGACGACCGCTTTCAGCGGAAAACGTTCGTGACTGTGTTCATTAATTTTTCATGCATTTTGATAATGTAATAGCCAGCCAAATTTGCGGGTCATTCTGGGCTAATTTTTATGTACTAGGTTATATCTGACTAGTTTCTACCTGCGATACCGTCCGCGTAGACTTCATTCAATATCGTTATAAATTATAGCTTATGTTATTCTGATGTACAAACAATAATACTGTGTTGTTTCATCAAACTCCGTTCAGTAAATTTTGCGTGAAAGAGCAACAAACATCGATCTATCCATCCTCACAAACTTTCAAATTTATCATATTAATAGGATTAGTAGGATTAGTAGGATACTAGCTACTAGCTACATTTATAAAACTAGCAGGTATTATAAATGTGAAAGTTTGTATGGATGGATGTTTGTTACTCTTTCACGCAAAAACTACTGAGCGGATTTCGATAAAACTTTACAGTATTATATTGATACATCAAAATAATAAACATCATACATACATCATACATCATCACGCCTACGCGCCTGTATTCCCCGAAGGGTAGGCAGAGATGCACTGTAGTGCGCCCACACTTCGCCGATGTATTTTGGTCCCAATTTAATTGGGGGCGAGCCTATTGCCATTATACCGGCACATTCCCCCTCAATACGAGGGAGATTTGGGCCATAGTCCACCACGCTGGCCCAGTGCGAGTTGGTGACCTTCACACGCCTTTCTATAGACGTGCAGATTGCCTCACAACGTTTTCCTTCGCCATTCAGCAAGCGGTAATCATTGTTGAAAATGACATTCGCACATGAAAATTATCTCAAAGGTGCGGGCCTTACGTTCAAGGCGGGCGTTCTTGCCCACGAGGCTACCACTGCTAATAACAATAACATTTAACATACAGGCTATTATTTATAACAATATTTAATAATCGCAGTCCACGCGGGTGGAAGCTAGATATATTTCCAATGGTCATTCTAAAGTATTACATTGCTACATAATGCAACATAACGACGGTTTGACAGTTCATTGTGTTTCAACGGGTGTTGCCAACGTTAGCACCTATTGAAATGTAGGTCAGTGTGCCGCTTCGTTGTAAACCAGCTTCTAATGAGGTTTTATTTAGAGCTATTCTTTATTAGCTTGTATTTTTTATGTTGATAATCATAATGGACTTATTGATGACGACTTGGTGTAGAGGTCTGCGCGTGGAACTCTCGGCTCTCAGTAAATATCGCCAGACAGTACATATTTAACGTATGATCCAAACTAAGCAAAGCTTAAACTATGGGTACCATACAATATGCGATCCCAAATTTAAAAAAAAAAATATTTTCGAAATTTGATGTTTTCAGGAACCGAATCCGCAACCACCTACGGCCTTCCATTTATTTCTGACACTATGTTATTTAGAAAAAAATATCCTTATGATGAAGCTTTTCAATCAGTACAATAGAGCTACAGGATCATTATTTTTCTCATGTAACGGGTTCGATTCCCGGTTCAACCATGTAATTATTTAAATATGTATGAATGCAGTTTAAATTGTTTTTAAAATTCAAACCATGTCTTCTTTCAGTAAAATGTTCCATCTACGATATTCAAGGTCCCTCCATGTTGCATATCCGTGGGACAACCTGTATTACAATCATAGATAAATAAGGGCGCCCAGTCAGGCACAATAAAGGTAGTTATTCCCACACATATATTCGGAATAAGCGATTTTTTCTACGTCGAATGAATATACTCTCCTGTAAATTGAAAATAATATCGCTAAAGCCAAATAGCCTTCCGATATCGTATCGTCGTTTTTGTATCAGATTGTGAGTATTATGTGAGTGTCGTCGTAGCATACACGTAGCGAAACGTAGCGCTTCGTAGTAGTATGTACTACGAAACGCTACGTTTCCGTAAGCCCAAACAATATTATATTTCATTAACCGTTTGACTTATTATAACTTAGGAGGTTTTTTATTTGATATTTAATACCTTTTAAATATAATTAACTAGGATTTTGTACTAAATATACTTCAACTAATTGTATTATTTTCAATATTCAAACCATTTACTTTGTATAGACCTACAGCGGCACTTACAAATTGTCAAGCTTATTTTTTTTTCTTATACCGGATATTTGTATAGATATTGTATAAAATTAAATATTGAAAAAGAAGTTTGTTAGTCAAAAGTTATTTTAAATTTTCCGATTCAAGTAGCGTTGTGAATTGTGACTCGAATCCCTCTACTCTTCGGTACAAGAACTGAATGCAAATGACTCCTTACAAATCTAAATTATTTTTCAATTAATTCGCCCTTGAACCAACCAGACGCCTTAGACGGGAATAGAACTACGTACCACAAATTAATTATTGAGCAACAGAAACCCGTTATGTTTGAGTACTTGCCAGAATTTACATTTGAATATAGTATCAAATCCTGGGCACTCTAAGGCGTCAAGACGCACGCGTCTAAATTTATACCAATATTAAAACAAAATGCATGGGATCATACTACTACTACAACCCTTTTAACGTTCCACTGCTGGGCACGGGCCTCCCCTCAATGCGAGGGGGATTCGGGCCATAGTCCACCACGCTGGCCCAGTGCGGGTTGGCAGACTTCACACATCTATCGAAAACTAGTCAAGTTCCCTCAGACGTGCACGTTTTCTCACGATGTTTTCCTTCACCGTTTTATAGCAAGTGATAATCTCGGATGAAAATGAGATTCGCACACAAATCCCAGAGGTGCGAGCCGGGGTTTGAAACTGCATACTTCGATTGCAAGGCGTGCGTTCGACCACTCGGCTAGAAGAATATATAGAAAAAGTTAATTCTACAACGAAATGAGAGTGATGAGTGAGAATGATTTTGAGTCGTGCGGGCGAGGCTTTTACTACAGAAACTCAATCGCTATGCATATTGACACTGAGTCCGTTTTGGTATTGGCAAAATTTTTGACGCGCGAGTCTTGACGCCCTTCTATGCGTAGGCCGTAAAAATTTAATTCGTGTGAACAGCTAAGTGATCACGCGTCAAAGTTCACTCGCGCTTTCAACGACATTGCAAAATGAGCTTTTTCTATAACCCAATACAGTTCGTTTTAGTATCTAGACGCCCCAGTCTGCCCAGAGGTTAAGTGATTCTCATTATAAATTTGATTTGGCTCTAGGTCGCAAGTTTATGTTGGTTTTACTACTCTCAATGCCGCTTCGGTACATACATAATCTAAAGGCCACTTTAATATCAAGTTATGACTGTCGATATGACTGTAGATAGCGATATTGTTAACTGATATTTTGAGTGCTATGAAAATTCATTAGTGTGCTGATGAATCATTTATATCACTAGCTGAGAATTTTAGGAACCCTAATTATTTTTCCCAAAATAACAAATGAGTTACTCTTTACAACAAGTTACCCAAGTTACAGTTTATAACATCAGCTATCTGCCAGTGAAATTCCCGTCAAAATCGGCCCAGCCGTTTGGGAGTTTTTTTAAAAGTACAATTTCGTTATATAGATATCGTACATACTTTCATATGTATTTAGTAAAAAGGTGTTACTTTAATATTACAAATAGACTTTTCAATTCTATGTATTTGTAAAGATGTATACTAAATCATTGGTAGGTTAATATGTTTACTCTTCAGTCAAAAGCATACGTCGAAAGAAGTGTAAAAAGCTAATACACTCACATTGTTTCCTTCAGCTGCTTATCTTTCCATACAGCCGAGCGGTCATTAAAGCACTATAGACGCCTTTCAGACGGAGAAGCCTTTGTATCTTTCTTTTAAGTAAAAAAAGGTATTCCACTTGGAGAAAAAAAGCAACAATGTAGGTAGGATAATGTAATTCGGCGTAAAGTTGTTGATAGAGGAGAATGTGGGTATGTTCGTTGAATCCAGCCGGGTATATATAAGGGGAAGGCATGCGTGATTTTCTTTTTTGTTTTTGACTCCACACTTTCCCTTTTTGCCAGTGTCATTTTCAGGTTTATAGTTATACCAGCTGAGTGTATGTGAATTTAGGCATTATAACGTGGCATTATACAGAACAAAACTGACTTTTCAATACCGCTGTTTAAGAAACTTTTTTATTTGTTTTAATGGCCTCTTTCCATAGAGTATATCATTTTATAGTCTGTATGTATCAACAAATCTTACTTGCGGATAAAATACTTTTATTGTGTCCGCAAACAATGATAAATATTACGCAAACGAGAAATTATGAACAAAAAGATCGTTATATTGTCTTAATTATCAAATCGCGTGTTCGGTACCTGTTGTGGGTCAAATATTTTTAATTTGATTTGCACCTAAAGTTCAATGACATCGCTTTAACCACCAACATCTACTGAGTTGAGCGAATAAACTTGTCTTTATTTAAAAATGTACTCTATTTAAATGTACAGGGTGTATCAGAAGTCCGAAATAATACTTCAAGCACTAGGTAGCTCATATGTGGAAGCTTAGAGAAGGCAGTTTATACCTAACTATCATAGTTTCTGAGTTATAGACCTTTGAATATTTGTCACGTTTTCTGGCCTTTGGGTACATCCATAACCCTTCTCATCAGTGGGAACTTCACTAATGAGAGGCGACTACCAATATTCACAAAATAGAACATGAAAATTTTACATAGGACCCGAGATATTACGATTTATAGATATTGACGACGAAAAAAAAGTTGCAAAAAACATGGTCGAATTTCGATCAAATCTTTATACCATTCAGTTGTATACCTACCCGATACTGATGCAAACGTCAAAGTATTATTTCGGACTTCTGATACACCCTGTATATACAGATTTAATTTTTGTAGCTATATACCACGCGGCTAACTTCACTTTCGTTTAAAAATGAGCTTATTCAATGAGTCAATACAGTTTGTTTTGGTATGGACAAAAAATTAGTCTTATATGTTTTTATATACGCCTGTGGGCGTAGGGCATTAATTTAACAATTATTACTTCTTATGCAAATAAATAGCGTGTAATTGGATTTTAATAATGCAGTCCACATGTAACGTTAGCAAACTACAATCACAGTTTTATGGATAAATGTTAATGAACTATGATTTCATGTTAATGGTAGTTAAATGTTATAAACGCTTCTATCTAAAGTACCTTAAATTATACCAAGAACTCGAAGTGCTATATTTATGAAAAAATATATAACATAAATAAAAATAATATTGAAGTCAGGACTTTTTCTACTCACTTGTTTTGTTTCTATTCTTAAAAACAAACAAAGCATTCTCTTTTGTTTTCATTTTACTTAAAAATAGATTCAGTGTTCCAATTTTCGAACAAATTTAAACTTAGAATGCATGTCAATTATTCAAAAATTGTAACACTCTTCGCCTTAATAAAAAAAAAAAACTCCTGATAGTATACGAAAGCGCGGATTGTTTCAATATCGACTCGCCCGTATCTATTCCCTATGAATTATTTATATATGTATCGTGAGCACTGCCCGTACATGGTCGAGAGGAGATCCCTGGGCGTGACCTGACTTGGATTCCATTAAGTTTCCACCGACAGCCCGCTGATGGACAATATCGCAAAACCCTGCGCAAATAGACGCCTTAAAACTTTTCTACAATTTATTTTATAAACAAATACAACATCAGGCATGTATAGGCAGAGGTACGCAGGAGAATACCCTCACTTTGCTGATCTATTTTGATCCCAATTTAATAGGGGGTGAGCCTATAGCCATTATACCGGGCACATTTTCTCTCAATATGAGGGAGTTTGGGCCATAGACCATCACGCTGGGCTAGTGCGGTTTGGTGAACTTCAAACCCCATTCTATAGATGTGCAGGTTTCCTCACGATATTTGCCGTCAACGTTGAAGGCATCACGCCAAAGCAATTATTTCTATAACCACCTGTAGTTTAGAATTATCCTTATACTGTAAATGGGAGTAGGCGCACCTTACTATACTAGTTTCCTAAGCGTAATGCCAACATTTGTATCTAATATTAGACTGAGTGAGTATAATTCTTCTCTAGTATTGAGGCAAAGGTGCTGCCTGCTCTCACGGCCTTGCTGCTCCTGAGAATGTATTACTCACAATCCTTACTATTTATCATTTTAATAAGAGTAACCATTGAGTTTCCCACCATTGGTTCTTCTCAGTGGAAGCGGCATTCCGAATCGGTGGTAGAATCTGACTATTTGTAAGTGCTTTACTTGGCTACACGAATAAAAAAAATGATTTTGATTTTAACGTTCAGCAGTTTCAGTTTAAAGTGTATTCCCTCGCTGTAGTATATTCAGGGAGTAATACGAAACCTTTTCGCTTCTTATATACCTTATTTCAGTACAATTTGTATGAATTTTTGAATCGTATGCATCAGCATTCCGCCCTACGGTCCGAAGGTAGAATGCATTGAGTTAAAAAGGGTTGGATATTGGTATTTGGGTTCGTGAAAGGTACCGAAACGTATTCCTGAATATTTAGTAGCTATGTGTGCTTAGTCCGTATAAGCTGGTTGAATAGAAAATCGAATGTAAATTATGCTTTTTTTATTATTACAAGCTTTATAATAACTATTAAAAGCTTTATATTAACTTGCAATGTCTGTATGTCTGGGTGGAACCTTGAAACTGAATTTTAAATCAGTTATCTTTAACCGATTGAGCTGAAATTTGGTATACACGCTTATTTTGGATGACAATGTTTGCTTAGCTATGTGACGTCATTCTAATTCCAATATGGCGAAACATCCAATATGTCGGAATAGTTGTTTTTTCTGCACTACCACAGTATGGTATCAAATGAAAGGGCTTGCTGAGAAGAACACGGAAACTAATACAACGTCACGTTAAATCCAATAACGAATAAATAAAAAAAAAATAAGGTAGAAAAACTTTTTAAACACAAGCTTTTATTTCATTACCCTTAAAAGAAGAAAATAAACTTTAAATTGAACGAAACCAATGAATATAGTACATGTATTACAAAATTAATTAAACGGTATAAAAGCGAGATTGGCATAGTATATAGGAAACATTTTCTTTCATAGAATTAAGTTTAATAAGTATGTCAAGCAAGACTAGTTAGTACTATGCGATTCAAATCAGAATAGGATCGATTTTGCGCCATATTGTGACGAACGAAAACGAATTATGACTTTAAATAATTGAATATTATATTATGACAATTTACTACTAATTTAACCTTTTTATTTGAATTTTATCTAAGACTATTATTATTGATATGCAAATAAGTTTTTTGCACACCAAACTTTTCAAGTGACATTTGACAGATAGAGGTTATTGACATTCCTATTCTTATTTATTTTTATGTATTTATTCGACACATTATGTCGAAATAGAGATGTTGTCGATCTTGCACGAATTGCCCCGCAGTAGGTTACTACGGTTGCTATAAAATATATCTAATTAATATTGGCTTTATTTAAAAAAGGGTTCGCGATATTGTGTAGAGTATTTAGCTTTACACGTGTGGAAACATGGACGGCAGAGAACTGCAGAGAAGCTCGTTTCGTTTACAGTTATCTGTTATATAATCTATGAAATTCGACGACCTTGCGGACTCGGGGCGGCTGGATTGTGTGTTTTGTATAGAGAAAACGAATAAAATGGGTCAGAATCTCATCTACACTGTCCATACATTTAATATTAAACCTTTTTTGTACCTGCTATGCATGACCGCCTTTATATTAATGTCGTCACTATCTGTCGCGCGGTTTCGTGACGGCTTATTATCATCACAGATAAAAAAACAAACGGTTTTAATTGAGAACCTCCTTTGAAGAAATAAGTTATTCTTCTTTTTATACGAAATGAGGTTTAAAATAAGAATATCTGTAACAGTTGACATTCATAATAAGAATGGCAGCTCATTTCGATTACTGTTCGATTTTTGAATTAATTAAACCAATATGGCGGCCAGAAAGTGATACCTAAATGCTGCCACATTAGAATTTAGGCCTGCACAAGACATGGGGCTCGATTTTTAATTGATAGACATCATTGAAATTAAACTATTTTACGGATTTTATCGCGTTTATTTACTATTTTATTTTCCCGACGTTTCGGCTGCTTTACAGCAACCATGGTCACGGGGGGACTGAGGTGTTAGACGTCCTGATGTCATAGTTAATAACTGGGTACCCTCATATTTAGTTGTTGTTTGCGGTCCGATCCACGCAGAAAGTGCTTACGGTGTCCTGAGGTCTTGCAATGGTACACTTGGTTTTGGATTTAATCATATTGATTACTGGATCCCAAGTTGGTGGTAGCACCCAGCCATCTTCCCTATTGAAATTAGGATGTTTTTTTAATTTCAATGGCCTCACGTATCATCCTTGGTCGGAGTCGGTGTTCTTTAGCGAGGATATGCGGTTTATCAAATCTGATATAATGGCGGGTGCGGTCCTGTACATGTTCACAGATTGCAGACTTCGTGGAGCGTCGGTGTTTCACGTCAGCTAGACATCAATTCGAGATATTTCGAAAACAAACTTAATTTTTCTCAGCTTTAGCCCTTTTATTTGGAACTTGAAACAGTTTTTGTTTAGGAAATTTGACACGAGCCAGTTTAACAGTAAAATGTTTACCTAATAAAACTTGAAACCGTAATGAACTGTCAGTACAAAATACAAGTACCTACTATAGCTCCATGGGGTATTAAAACTACAACAATAAGAGTAGGCCACCTTACAAAATGAAATTTCAGACTCAATTTTATCAATGCGTGTCAGTTGAGCACTGTCAATTCGAACGAAATTCCCGAACGCTTCGGACATCGCAAAAATGTATGCAAACTCAACCGTGAAATACCAGATTCGATTATTTTAGGAATCGAATATTGCCTGGAAACTGAAGAGCATATTCGATTTTTTCGAATTCGTTCAAAACAAGTTTGAAGAACGAACGTGTTTCGTCACGCTTTGTTGGTTTCGTGTTTATTTCTCGAATATTCGTAGCGGATATTTGTGTTGTGTGAATTTTCGGTGTTATCTTGATTAATTTTGTGTATTTTATTTACTGGTGTTTCACAGAATGTGAATTACAGGTTTTATTTTGACATTTTTACGGAGACGGAACAATCGAGTAATTAGCTATAGATTAATTAAGTGTGGCATAATTCGGACTTGACAAGTCTAGACTTTGGTTAACCACTGTTAGCCATCTGGCTTTCTGATTTTAAATTACTTTTAAGGCGCCTAAAATAAGTCATAATAAGCTGGTATTTTACCTATTACTCATTATACGTAAATGTCTTTTGAGCCACAGAGATATGATTGTGCATTATTTTATTTTGAAGCTTGCGGTGAAATAGAGAAAATTTAAACTCGAGATAGTATTTAAAAGTGTGACAAAAAGGTTAAAAAACTAATTTTAAAATATATTGTGTCAGTTTTTTTTTTTTACAGTTTAAAATCTTAGAAATGATTAAAATAACCAGCCAGCCTCATCCGAAGAAAACTACAGAGCTTCTATGACCTAGATTCCTGCTTCTTAGAAGACCTATTACTGCGTCGCACTCTTGAGTGATATGTTTAACTAAGTGTCGTTGGTTGTTAATGATACGCAGTAAGTATCCATAAATCTTACACCATAAGACCTAGTTTCCTCTAGCATTTCACGAATACAACAAGTATGGACTAAAAATATTTGACTTCAAATATTTGATTATATTCATCGTGCATTATACTTGTTGTTAATATTGATAAAATTCTCACATTCAGATAAAAATATAAAATAAAACCATCTATGGTATACTATACTTTTTTTAAACAATGCGGATTAGGGTAGAGGTTTTATATTAAAATTTCCGAAGTTTATTTTTTCTTTCGCATTACCTACTGTGAAAAGCCCACAGTATTTCAGGCCAAAACAACTGTGTTTTCGTCGGAAAAATCTGTGGCGGGTGTCGTAAGCGATGTACATCCCCATGTTAGAGGCTTTTTGGAGGTTTTACTGTAAATGGCTAGCCATCCGTCACCGCTTCGTACGCCTACCGTGGTGTCCAATTCTTGTCTCCTTGTATACACTGCGTGCGATTTTATTTTTTAAAACTTCTTACATCTTTACTTGGGAATTCTGAAGCCGGTAATGTTGATGTTAATGCATCTAATAACTTATAAATACAAAAAACAAGTGCGAGTCGGACTCGTGCACGAAGGGTTCCGTACCATTACCTATAAAAACGGCAAAAAAACACGTTTGTTGTATGGGAGCCCCCTTAAACATTTATTTTATTCTGTTTTTTAGTATTTGTTGTTATAGCGGCAACAGAAATACATCATCTCTGAACATTTCAACTCTCTAGCTATCACGGTTCATGAGATACAGCCTAGTGACAGACGGACGGACAGCGAAGTCTTAGTAATAGGGTTCCCGTTTTACCCTTTGGGTACGGAACCCTAAAAATGGAAAAAAAAAATCGTGACACTCGGTGTTCCATAGAATCAAAATGACTAGTTACTGTAGATTAGTAACTACATGTATAAATATAAATAAAAAACTAATTGCTATGACGGTTCCACGCAGTAGTATCTAAATAAATAAAAAATACAATACCGAAATGGTTTTAGAATAATTAATGCCTTAGGGATAAAGTTGCGAGTAAAAATTGTTTTTCAAAAATACGATTTTGAACAACCGAAAAATAATAGCAAGTTGTAACGGGCTCCTATAGTAGGTACCTACGTGCCCCTCTCCCCCGCTTGTACGATACCCCGCGATCCCCGCTCGTATCTTCCGTCGCACGCGTATAGTGCGATGCTCTTCTGGTACGCTGCGCCAGTTGCGTTTGAGTCAGATTCCGGTGTGCCCGCGTCGCTTGTTATGATCGCTTACGCCGCGCCGCCGCCGTCCAGAGTATCCGTTCTATGTGATTGTGTTTATTATCATTATTATACCAACCGAAACTATCTGTAATCTGTGAAAACTAATTGTGTGTGTGTATGTTTTTTTGAATAAAGTGCGTATGGTTTTAAAAGACGAATACGTTGTTTTATTCTGGCGCCCCAACGGACATTATATCGAACATTACAAAGTATTTTAAAATTCGAACGAGAGAAAACAAATGAATATCAAACTATTGCTGTAAAATGTTTGAAATCAATATATTGCATTAGGTTATTCCTACAACAATTTGTGTTTCGTAAAATAGCTTGCATTTTTCCGAATACGCTCACTCACGCCTTTGTTGCATCGTAGCATCGAGAATTGTTTATCGTCAATTTTACATAAAATAAACCTTTTATCTAAATAAATGGAAAACTGAGATAATTGGAAAAGTTTTTAGATAACTCGACGCAGTGCAATTGTTGGTTATGTAACTATATCAAATATTCGGTGGAAATTTGTAGGGAGATAGCCAAAAGTTTTTGGAACTCAAATAATGTTAACTATGTGTCTAGTGGATTGTGGTAATAATTTTAAAACAAAATTAAATAAATTTAATAAATTAAAATTGATACTGTTACTTTGCGGAAATCCATTTTAAAAATAAAAACTGTATATTAATAAGAACTTGTTATAATTAAATATTAATTGTATCGCTGGGATTATAAATTCATTCATTTTCATTTCATTCTTTTTAAATGATTTATTTTAAAGCTTGTAGTTAGGGAATATGAAAAAATAATGATTTTCTTGGTAAAAATGTCAGATATAAAGTTTATTTTTTTTAAACAATTCGCTCTTTGGCTCATGTTATCTGCAGTGATAGTGTGTATCAGTGCCATTATAATATTTATTACACAACTTTAATACAATAATGGGTACATAATATTTATTTGTATGTTTTCTCCATGGAGTTATTATAACGGAGATGGCATTTCGAGCCCGCGCTGCGGTAAATTTTACTTTTTTTTTCTGACTCCACCATTGTAGTTTTCCCATATAGTTGCCGTATACTACAAGTACATGAGATAACAAATGGCGAAATAATCGCCGCAGAGCTATACGAAGAGTGGAGTCGTAATGGATACTCTATATACGCTATGGTTTTCTCCTTTGCCCGTACGTCAAAGTCAAAGTAAAGCCATTTACTTTGTATTGTACAAACAGTATTTTTTACAATGCTCTTATTTGCTACGGCCGAATCGGACCGTTTAAAATGGTAGGTATTCAGTGTACTACACACGAGGATACAATTACTGCGTTATAACCACGTGAAAACGCGTCCTAACCCTCGCTATGGAGGACATTTCGTTTAAAAATTAACTTTATCTATGAATTAATACAGTTCTTTTTTATATTGGCCAACAAATGAGTATTGTGTAAATGTTGTAAATTGGTAATGTTTATTTTTTACTCACAGCACGATGAGTGACATATGAAGTTCTTCCTTGTAGTCTGGCGCTGACTTTGCCAGGTGTGTCTTCATCTTCCCTTCGGAGATCGAACCATCCGAAGGCGGCTCCCACCACCAGCACTGCACCCAGGATCATGAGCGCTAGGAACCCACCGATCGCTGCTTTGGTCGTTTGTGATATAACCATCGCCATATTGACTTGAGACAATGTCACTTATCAACTCATTATTGAGTTCGCAACATTCACTTTAGATTTGAAATTATTGGAAATATCCAGTTTCATATATTGATGTGAACCTGAAAAGAAACAGAATAGCGTTTTAGAGTACAGTCGCCGAGATTTAAAAAGCTCCTTTTGACACCTGTCTTTCATTACTTTTCATTAGCAGAATAGTCGACTAAATATGATGTAAGCCATATATTTTAAAAAGTGAAGCGGATTTTGGCATGAAAAAACAGACAGACGAACAACGAAGTGCTTTTTCTTTTTGAGGTGCGGAACCCTAAATAACATAAAGTATGTTCTCCAATATTGTTTAAAAACTAGAAGTTTTTCTCTTAATTTTTTGCTCCCGTCATATTAAATCATGAATTTATTTCGATGCTTTGACAAGTCTAGACATGGTCAGATACATAGCTTGAACCTTCTGCTGTCTTAATCCTTAGATCAAAGGGAGTTTAAAAGTAAAAGCTGATTTTAGAGCTAAGTTTCGCCATATTTTAAGGAGAGTTTAAGAGCTAAAGAGTCTTATAAAACAATTTTATTTTCTGATTTATACATATTAAGTTTGAATAAACTAGTTAAGCTTTATTTCAAGTGTTAGTATGACCATTTTAAATCACATTATATGTCGCGTCTAAGAGCATTAATTCGTATTTCCAACATTTTATGTTTTTATTGAGTATGTGATAATTTATCGGAACCGGAAGTCAGAAATAGCCCGAAAAATAGGATAAGTAAGAACATAAAAACAAATTCGTATAACTCTAATATATTAAGATGACGTTATCAGACTGGCAACGCAATAAAATCAGCGAAGAATATCTACCCGTCTGATAATAATGACAATCAGTACATCGCTGCTATAAACTGCTTTATGCAAATAGTGTCTCAACATAATATTCAATGGATGTCGTTTAACACAAAAGGTCGGAAGGGAGAGACAGGCGTGACATACAAAAACGATAACCCATATACTGCAAGCCTACCTTGGATTCAAGAGGTGTTTTACATTCGATAGTCGCTAACGTCTACGTAAATAAAGTTTGTATGGCAAATATAAAAACTGACAATTTACCTCACAAGTATTTTACATAGTCTCTAGTAGATAGAAATTACTTGTCAAAGACATGATAGAGTCACTGTAAAAAGAAAGAAAGATAACAGAAAACTATGTGACTAATTGTCTACGTATGTAATACAAATACAGGGTTATAGGCTAGGGTTACCAACAATTTTTTTTCAAAAATATAGTATTTTTAAGCCAGAGTCGTAAAATATATAGTACATTGCTCAAAAATATAGTACATTCACAAAAATCTTACAAAAACGTGTCAGTCCGTCAAAAAAACTGTACTATTCAATGCCTGTTAATGCCATGCATGCACAAATTTAATAAAATCAAACTGTATTCAGCACCTTAATGAGCGGTAGCTCGGTACGTAAAATAGACCAGTAGGTACTATTTTTTTAATGAAAACATCTTTCACTTGATAGTAGTTGACAGTGACAGTTTCGTGTAGTAGTCGTTACGTTACAAAACACACTATAGTATACGCGCAAATCTCCAAGCAAGGCAAAAATAAATATATGGATGCGTATTTTTTTCGCGAGATGTTGCGATTTTATAAAAAATTATGAATGCTTTTAAAAATATAGTACTTTTGCGTACTATATTTTTTTTCAACAGTATATAGTACGCAGGGCTAAAATATAGTACAACACTATATTTTATAGTACGGTTGGCAACCCTATTATTGGCCTAAGTTTTGATGATTAAATTAATCTGGGCAGGACTAAAAATATTGCCGACTCATTCATAAATTATGACCGTGAGTAGGACTGCAATACATATTATATAGTTTAGCTGTTAAACCTGCTATTTTATATTTCAACGATGGCTTGGTCTAGTGGTGTGAGTGTAGGCCACTTGGCTCACATCATTGGATGGTCGAGGGTTCGATTCCCATAGGCGGAAAAATCCTGAAAATTTACCCTGGTATCGATGTAAGTTCATTGTGTAGTAACCATAGTACACGTTTCTTAGTGATTATACTATGAACGTATTGTTAAAAGATAAAAGATAGGGTGGGTGTCATGGCATATGAGGAAGTGAAGAAGGCTACACTGGATCGAAACAGAAAGCACAAGATTCAACAGATAGATTGACAAGGGTACAGCCCTCAAATTAGAAGATATTTAGTTGGGTTTATAAAACCAAACGCAACGTAACAAAGGAACGATTCAAGTACTTGTCTACTACTACAGTCCTTTTGAACGTCCCACTGCTGGGCACGGGCCTCCCCTCAATGCGAGGGGGATTCAGGCCATAGTCCACCACGCTGGCCCGGTGCGGGTTGGCAGACCTCACACATCTATCGAGAACTAGTCAAGCTCCCTCAGACGCGCAGGTTTCCTCACGATGTTTTCCTTCACCGTTTCTTAGCAAGTGATAATATCGGATGAAAATGAGATTCGCACATGGAACCCAGAGGTGCGAGCCGGGGTTTGAACCTGCGCACTTTGATTGCAAAGCGTGCGTTCGACCACTCGGCTACCACTGCTAGTACTTGTCTGCTTATGTTACATCTAAATGGCTGGCTATTGTGAGCGTTGGGACTGGCTAATCGTGTGCAAAGTGATTTTTGTAACAATAATAGCGTCTGAAAAGTTTTAATATTCTGTAGACACGTTAGGTTTTGACTTTGTCGTTGAACCGATGTACACGTATTGTTGAACAAGGTACATAGTTAGGTACGGCCGGTACACTAGTAAATGTATTCTCAATCAGTAGGCTTCCCGCGTAGACACAAGTTTCATATCTATAAACTGTCATTAGTGGGACAATGTTTTATCTCTATCAACTTTGAAAGAGATAGAGCTTATGTCAATACGGTTATGCTACGCCTGCAGGGCCCAAAGGCTAACTAACACTATTGTTGTACTAACTATGGCTGTATTTTATAATACGTAAACAAGTTATTTCGAAAATTTTACCTTTTTAAAAAAACTGTAACCCAAGTACGGGATTAATAATTAAACAATAGGAAAGGAATAAAATCGATTCAAATTAGAGTTTACAAGGTAAAGTCGACTAGTCCTATTGTTGAAGTCGGTTAAAATGTAGCATGTTACCCGCGCCATAATAACGAATCGATTGACACCTTATTCATAATAGTTTAGGCGGTACGTATGAACATACGTAAAGACAAACATACATACACCTTTCCGTTTGCATTCGCCGTAGTCGGGTAAAAAAACCATAGCAAACATATGTCCCGTTTAAACATTTGACATGACGTGTCTCTCACTCATAAGTCAACTCATTTGAGGTCCTCCATGTTAGTAAAGTCAATAATTACCGTTATACTCACAATAATTACCGTTACTGTACGGCAGGACTAGCGCGAATGACAAGACTCGACGACTTGTGTCGCACCGAGTCGCTCGCTCACTGTCTAATTTCATAGGAGAGAAAGATAAAATAAACACATATGAGGTAGTCGTACTATGATTATAATTATTGGAAAAGACATTCACACATAACCCAAAAACCACCCCTTGTTTTCAAGGCCGAATTCTATCTACAATTCTGGTTCATATAATAATAAATTTCATTGTGATTATTTATTCAACAATTTAAGCAACCCAAAGGTATGTAAATTGATATGATAAAAGAAGAAAAATAAAGTGTGTTATTATTTAAATCGTGTACAATCTTTTTTCTAGACGTTATAAGGTTTGGTTCCACTGATGACGGGCAAGTGATTAACGTACACGGGTGGATGAGCAGGTGGCGACATGACATATTTCAGTTCCTAAGTTCATTCTCACGTCACTTGCGTCTGACGAAAATTCACATATCAATCACAGGGTGCTGTGCCCAATTTTAGAATAAAATACCCCCAAACGATAAAAACGTTAATGAAACTAAATTTGAAACTTGCATTAGATATGCAAACGCGAGTATACTACACAATAGACTATAATTTAAAGGATAAACAAGCTTGCAATGATCGGGCTTCACAAGAAATCATCAGAAAGTGATATCAAGGTTTCTGAGCGATACGGTGATATGAAAATAGCTAAGTAGCTCGCATTGAGACACAGCCTTACATAAATTAACGTATCGCGAATGAGAGCTCCAACATTCGCAGTAAAATTCCGTGTAAATATAATGTAGGTAACATACTTCAATTTCTCTGAGGGCGTAACATTATTAAGGGTTGTGACGTAAATTTCACGTGTAATTTCGGGCGGGTCGTGTGAGCTATCGCCTGCGGGCTGTGACATAACATATAAATTTCATTACATTTTGTATCTTATTCTTGTACTTATGTATAACTGGGATCGCCCCAGTCCATTGTCTGGCGCTCATAGCACAATCTTTGCTTAGTTTGGGATCATCCCTCTTAAAACACCTGTCTTGCTTGCAGCAATATTTTTAATATTACTTTTAGTTTTTGACAGATAACAAAGTACACAATCTGACAATAACTGTCACTTTCTATTGAATCAACAATCGTTTAAGAGATTATGGGTGGTGTTCAATACTTTTTATATTATGTTTACTCAGCCAAGTATCGGGATCCTTGGAGTCGACATATCGAACGACGTGCAATTCCGCGGTCATCTGGAAAGTAAGGCCAAGTTGGCCTCCAAAAAGCTGGGTGTGCTCGGTAGGGCGAGGCGGTATTTCACTACGGGTCATCGCCTGCAACTTTACAAGGCACAAGTCCGTCCGCACATGGAATACTGCTCTCACCTTTGGGCCGGTGCACCACAATACAAACTTCTTCCTTTTGACCGCCTACAACGGAGGGCAGTTCGAATTGTCGATGACAAAAAGCTTACCGATCGGCTAGACCCTCTGGCGTTGCGTAGAGATGTAGGCTCTCACTGCATTTTCTACCGCTTCTATCATGGAGAGTGTTCCGAGGAATTGTTCGGTATTATACCTGCCGCTGAATTCCACCATAGCACGGCTCACCACAGACTGCATAACCATCCTCACCATCTGGATGATTGGCGTTCCAGTACAGTGCGATTTACCAGGAATTTTCTCCCTTGCACCACCAAATTGTGGAATGAACTTCCTGCAGCGGTGTTCCCGGACCGATGCGACAAAGGTATCTTCAAGCAACGAGCATACTCATTCCTTAAAGGCCGGCAACGCACTTGTGATACCCCTGGTGTTGCAGGTGTCCATGGGCGGCGTTGATCACTTACCATCAGGTGAAACGTCTGCTCGTTTGTCTCCCTATCTCATAAAAAAAAACCGTAAATAGTCACCTCAAAATTGTACACATGATTGTCTTGTAGAGTCTCACCCATCCACCGACCAAGTGTTTTACATACTCTGTTGGAAAAATCATCGACTAAATACGGTTGAGGAAATTATTTTTAAAAAGTGAAGTGAAGTAATTATTGTAAGGCCCCATCCGATTGGTACGGGTGGTTGGACAAAAAAAATGTCTTTGTATTATTTTGTGCAGTTCATACACGTAATTATCGAATTTTTTTATATATTTTTTATCAACATCGTATACAAAACAAACTTTAACAAACAACGCATGAAATAGAATAACCAAAAAAAGTTGTATGTTTTGTTGTTTTATCAACCCTTCATGATATTCTTACGCAATATTTACGCGGCAACCCTAAGCCGGGAACGGCGACCGGCCGCGGGCGTATTACGTAATGCGCAACTGCTGCTAATTGCGTAACAGTTTGTCAATGCGCGTACGTTCGCCTGAATAGCGCCGTAATTACGTCACCGGGTACATCGCGCTTTGCATTTCAATTACAACCATGTTAGCCGCCGCATTATGGCCGACATGTACCCATAATCATTTTTGTTCGCGATTGTATGTATCCATTGCAGTATCGACGCAACGTAAAACCCACGGGGGCAATTGTCGAATAATCGACATTATCTCTAATTAGACATATTATGTCGAAATAAAACGCCAAATTAGTCGTATTTTTTAGTTATGTTTCGACGTATGTCAAATTAGAGATAATGTCGATCATACGACAATTGGGCCCCTGTATACACAGGGCCATCAAAACACACGCTTCAAAATTTTTGCTAATACAAAAACGAACGGTCGGTCAATATGCATAAATATTGAATTTCTGAGGCAAAAGCTGCGCCCCCACGACTAAAGTGCCTTTTAGATTTTTTATCCCCTCGCGAGATTAAAAATGTGTGGCATAAACGGTTAGAAACGAAGTTAGATTTTTTTATATATCTAAAGGATTACAGACTTTTAAGGGATTTGAATATCTAATATTAATTAGCACCTCCACGCGATTTGGAGAAAAAGGGTTTTGACAAACAGACAGACTATGTGATTCTTTAAGGGTTTCTATTTTCCGTATGAGGTAGGGAACCCGCAAGACTAAACGATTCTCTGAAAAAACGAAATATAAAATATTCAATTAAAAATAGTGGCAAAACGTCTCGTTGGAATACCCACTTAAGCCGGCTACAGATAAGGGCTAGAGGTGTGACCCTTACCACTGACACTTCGAAACACTGACACTTGAGCGAGACACATTTAAGCCCCCCGCACACTGGGGCGTCAAAAACCACGCGTGTGACGTGTGCGCGGTGTATTTATGGTGCTGAGCCTAGTACATGCTGACTCCTTCGATGGCTTACCGTTTTGCACATGCGTGGTAATGGCGACCGTCATCGCGCCAGCGAGGGACGCCGAAGCGCGGACCCCCCCGCAGAGGTTTTCCGAGAGTTTACCGTGCGCGTCGTGTTTTGTTATTGTCGGTTGATTATTGTATAATTATTGTCTGATTTTGTGTAACTCATTGTTTTAGTTTAATATTGTGTTTTGTGATGGATGATTATACGCCGTGAATAGCGTGTTTCATTCGTTATACGCGTCAATTTTTTTACCAATACCAAAAATGAACTGTAATTACTCAAAGAAAAAGTTATCTTCTTATTTTTTACGAAATAAGTGAAATAACGATATTTTAATGGAATAAGATGAGGAATGCATGTACCTGTTATTAGCGGCATTCAGGCCTATGTCGAGTAATTAATATCAAGGACAAATTCAATAAATACACATTATAAATAAATATTGATTATGTCAGTGATAAAGATGGCGGTTGAATCCATAGAAAAATTTAAATCCTCAACGATATGACATTGACAGCGCGAGTGTCTTTTACCACAGATAGTCAATATGTATGTATAACGACTCTACTTTTCGTATAGCTCTGTGGTAATTATTCCGCCATTGTTGTTATCTCATTTACCTGTAGATTAAGGCAACTATATGGGAAAACAACAATGGCGGAGTCAGATAAACCAGACAAAATTTCCGCAGCGCGGGCTTGAAATGCCATCTCCGTTATACTATCTCCATCACAGGGTTAATTTAGGTGTTCGCAATAATTTAGACGCGCGGCTGATGACGCACCAGTGTCCCGCACCCTTTACACGCCATTTAAAAAGGGTTGAACGCAGTACATAATATTCATAAAATGTTATTGGAACCCATTTTTGTGTCGGGGATTTTTAAGTGTGAAAATTTAGTTTTTTGGTTGTACTAAAGGTATACTGTCTCAATTTGAATAGATATGCTAAACAAAAAGACGAAGCTTTTTAACCAGACGAGCGTCGCGTAACTAAAAAAAATGATTTTCTGTTGTTATTGGACGTACTATCTCGCGTGGGGCTCACCTAATTAATATGATTTCATGTGAGTCGCTACAGTAGCTGAAACTAATAGAAAATTTGGTAAATTATTATGACATCTACTGTAGCAATAACAAAAAAAAAATTATACAGGGTTTATCAGAAGTCCGAAATAATACTTTGCCGCTTGCATAATTATCGGATATACAACCGAATCGCATAAAAATTTAATCAAATTTCGATCATGTTCTCTCAAATTGTTCTCGTTCGCAATTTTGAAATCTTGTCATATCTCGAGTCCCATGCGAAATTTCCAAATTGTGTTTTCTGAATATTAATAGTTGCCCTTCGTAGATGTAGTTTTATAATGTTACGGATTTATGTACGATTTATTTTGTAGTGTTACGGATGTGTTTTACACTGTTTAATAATGCTACGGATGTATCCCAAGGTCACAACACGATACCTGTGACAAATATTCAAAGGTCTGTAACTCGGAATCATATTACGGATACATATATTAACTACCGTTTATGTGCCTTAAATATTATTTCGGACTTTTGATACACCCTGTATAATTGATGAAATCAGGCGTAATATTACGAAAATCAATTGTAAATACCAACTGTGAAGAAAGGGACCCACCACTCAGCCTCGGCGATCACTGATCGCAGCCCAACCGGCCGGGCGGCCTGAGGATGCCTCGTTGAGGGGCGAAACACTTTTTTTTTTAGCCTTTTTTGTGTCCCACTCCTGGGCAAAGGCCTCTCCTCTCTCCCTCCACCGATCCCGATCCTGAGCCATTTTCGGCCACGTCTTCCCCGCAAAGATGTCTAGATCATCGCGCCACCGTTTCCTTGGTCTTCCACGGCGTCTTGTACCTGCGGGACTCCATTTGGTACTTATGTTGGCCCACCTCTGCGGGTCCATACAAGCGACGTGGCCTGCCCACTCCCACTTTAGTTTTGCAGACTTTCCCCTACGTCCGTGAGTTGTGTTATGGAGCGCAGAGTGGTGTTCCTAACACGAAAAACACTTATCGAATTATTATTTTTAGATTCGATTGTTCTGCGGAGGATCATTGTTAGGGTCCACATAGGTACTTATGACATACTGACTCTCGACTGACAGGGAGTTCGGTCTTGTTGGTTTCCTCTATTATCCATCAAATTTATTTGGTTTACACTTTGGAATACTGACAATTCCGAGGGTGAGTGGTGGGTCTCTTTCTCCACAATTGTTGTTTATTAAACTATGCACAAGATTTTTTTTATTAAGTCTTAACGAAGCATATCAGTTAAGTGTATACCCATTGTTATCTACAGATTTTAAATATATACTATATGTCTAGATGATTTAATAAGTGCATGTCAGTCTAGGCATAGACGTATATATATATAACTCCAATAGATACTCAAAAGTGGCCACTGGTCCATTAAGCTATAAAATCCTATGTTCCTAAAATAATATTGTAATTTCACATTTTAACATAAAAAAATAACATAAAATCGTCATGAATATGCATATATGCATAAAAATGCGATAGTAAATCAAAATTCACATAAATTTAGGTGAAAATATTCGAACAGTACGCCGCGCCGTTCCATGAGGTTACAGAGTTCGTTTCATGACGTCGCGTATATCTTCATTTTATCGCATCAAATAGCGAGCAGCGTACTTTACGAGTTTGGCGTATGGTTTATGCTCCACTCCTATATTTCCACGGTTTTATCTATTTTCAAAAGCGTACTATTGTTATTTTTTTTAATTCGTGTAGGACAAAAAGCACTTACAAATAGTCAGATTCTACTACCGGTTCGGAATGCTGTTTTCACTGAGAAGAGTCGGTAAGAAACTCAATGGTTACTCTTTTCGAAATGATAGTTGCGAGTAATACATTCTCAGGAGCAGCAATGCCTTGAGAGCAGACAGCACCTTTGCCACAGTACTAGAGAATAATTATACCCACGGCAGTCTAATATTAAATACAAATATAGTCTTTACGCTTAGAAATCTAGTACAGTAAAGTGCGTCTATTTCAGGTTGTGACTAAAAGTGACCTTTATACAGGATGGTTTCAGAAGTTCAAAATAATAATTTGACGTTTGAATCAGTATCGGGTATACAACCGAATGGTATAAAGTTTTTACTATAATGCCAGTAGGCTCTTGGCATTATACTTAAAACTATTAACTAAAATCCTGATTGATACCAAAAATACATGTGGGCGCACTACACTCCCACCTCTGCCTACCCTTATGGGGATTATAAGCGAGATGATATATGTTATTGCACACAAAGATATTCCACCACTTCCAAATGAACGCGGTCTAAATAAAACGCTAAATATGTAAAAAGGATCGACATTGACCGTTTATATTGGTCCCGGCTGTGTTTGCCCTCTGAGTAAGCATTCCTATACATATCTTATGTAACGGCATTGACAAAAACCGTTCTCTCCACGAAACCAGGACTATTACGTATGTATGCTTCCCATCCCTATTGTAACTACAGATCAGTAGCCCTACTACGAGCTATATCATAATGTTACGCTCGCTAATCGCTAGCGTCTACGTAATGGGCCAAAACCATATATTTAACAAGGTTAATTAAATAAATCTGTATGATAAAATTATCCAAAAAATATCGCCAGACGCTCTTATCAGTGTGGTTCCAAACTGAGCAGCGCATATATAAACATGGGAAGGTTTTATTACATCTAGGCTAAAAAAACCGCCAAGTGCGAGTCGGACTCGCGCACTAAAGGTTCCGTACCATTATCTATAAAAACAAGTTTCTTGTATGGGATCCCCCTTAAATATTTATTATGTATAGTTTTTTAGTATTTGTTGTTATAGCGGCAACAGAAATACATCATCTGAGAAAATTTCAAGTCTCTGGCTATCACGGTTCATGAGATACAGCCTGGAGACAGATGGACGGACGGACGGACAGCGAAGTCTCAGTAATAGGGTTCCCGTTTTACCCCTTGGGTACGGAACCCTAAAAACAGTTACGAAAGCTTTCGGGATGGACATCTGCATTTTTGTTTTGTATAAAATAACAAAAATTTTATAACTTCAGGCACACAATTACTATAAACAAAAGTATTTGTCAGAAAACCATACAGTTACTTCTGGGGCAGCAGATAGTAACATATAAATTGGCGATATTTTAAACGTTTAAAAATATTGGAAACCCTTTTCGCAAAATGGTACATTAAGTACGAGTACAATAATTGTGTTGTTTTCAACTGACTGCTAGTTATATTCTTCATTCTTCAAAGCGATCACTTGTCACATTTTTTAACAGAATATTTTACGTGTACGCTAGCGAATACCGTATTGCAACGTTCGTGAAAACTCATGGTTGGGCTACAGTTGCAAAATGTACCCATAACTTATGTAACTACGACGCTGTTAAATTATCTGAGCCCTTGTTTCTATGACTACCCTTCAATGAATATGTATAGACAATTGGATTTTATTACTTATGTCTGAAATTTTAGCTTATTCAATCTTAGTTTTAAACACTACACAAACACACAACGTTATAAACTAAAATACATGAAACGATTGATTATCTTGAGTAATTATAAAAAAAAATTGAATGAAAAAATATACAGGGTGTTTCAGAAGTCCGAAATAATACTTTGGGTACATATTCGGCAGCTCATATGTGGATGCTTAGTGAAGACAGTTTATACCTAACTATCATAGTTTCTGAGTTACAGACCCTTGAATATTTGTCACAGATATCGTGTTCTGGCCTTTGGGTACATCCATAACCCTATTCAGCAGTGTAAACTACACTAATGAGAGGCGGCTAGCAATATTCACAAAACAGAACATGCTAATTTTACATAGGACTCGAGATATTACGGGTTATAGAAAATGACGACGAAAAAAAAATTGGAAAAACATGGTCGAATTTCAATCAAATTTTTATACCATTCAGTTGTATACACGATACTGATGCTAGCGTCCAAGTATTATTTCGGACTTCTGATACACCCTGTATGTGGATGAAGCGGAATAGGTATATCAGTATCGTAGCATGTAGCAAGCGGTAGTCTCTGCCAACCTCCATGGGATACAGGCGTGAGTATATGTATGTATGTTTTAATAAAAAACCCTGTATTACTTATGTTTACAATGGAATTGCAAAGTATTTTAGTTACACAATACTTTGTAATTATATGGTTGATGAGTTAAAATAGCACTTGACATATAAACTTTCTATTATAGATCTTGTGGTTAAGTTTAGAGTCACCCCTTAATCTATAAAATGGCAAAATCCGTCGGAAATTTTAAGGTGCCACGGTTAATTTATTAATAATAATTCACAAGTAGTAAGAATATTGCCATATGTCTAAAATTATTCTGACCTAAATAAAGAGCAAATTATTCAATTAATTATCGTCACAAACATTTTATTATTATAATAATCTTATATGATACGTTTTCGCTATTAAAAACGGAGTGCCTAATTACGTATTCCGTTAGTGTGACATAATAACTTCTGGTGCCCGCTCGCGTGTGACGTTATAAGCGTACAATGACTGTTCTTTACGAGTACGAAATATTTTCTGAAACTCGTCTCTACCTTTGTCCTTTTCAGTTAAAATACATACAAGTGGTAAATGTGGTTGTAAACTTTTCTATACGAATATTATAAAGAGGAAAGTTTTGCATTTTTGTATGTAACGAATAAACTTAAGAACTACTGGACCGAATTCAAAAAATATTTTGCCGTTAGAAAGCTACATTATCAATCGAATCAAATCAAATTTTTTTTTTTTCTTATATTCCAAAAAGCACTTACAAATAGTCAGATTCTACCACCAGTTCGGAATGCTGCGTCCACTGAGAAGAGTCGGTAAGAAACTCAATGGTTACTCTTTTCAAAATGATAATTGCGAGTAATACATTCTCAGGAACAGCAATGCCTTGAGAGCAGACAGCACCTTTGCCACAATACTAGAGAAGAATTATACTCACGGCAGTCTAATATTAAATACAAATATAGTCTTTACCCTTAGGAAGCTAGTACAGTAAGGTGCGTCTACTCCCATTTACAATGAAGGGATTATTCTAAACCACAGATGGTTATAGAAATAATTGTTTTGGTATGATGCCTTCAACGCAGTATGGGAGAGAAGATGGTAAGTCATTAAGAAGAAAATCACTAAGTAAAATAGGCATATTTACATAGGCTATATTTGTTTATTCTAAAATATTTAAAATAATGTCCACCTATGTGAAGCCCGGTCGGGCCCCTAGTTAAGTTTATGTACATGCTAAATCCTCAATCGGCATTCCTATGGATGGTAAGATCAAGAAACTCATGAGTGTTCTAACCGAACGCATTGCCTCACAAAGACCCCAAGCTATCTCAAAGTGTCAAGTGACCTTCCTCAAAGCGACGGCCGGGCTCATCACTCAAGTAACCCTACACCCGTAGGCTCTAGTGACACGTGTAATCTGGTACCAAGGGTCACGATTGGCTAGTGTTGCCAGAGTGTGGGGATATCTTCCAAATTTTTTTTTGGTATACGGACTAAAAAATGTCTGCGAGTTGTTTGTGGTGAAGTAATTATTATATTTAAGACAGTCAATATCAAACGAGGTACAATTAAGATTTTTTTTTTATTATGTGTGGAAACAGCAGATTTGTATATTTCACTATAATGTTGTTCTCTACTTTGTCATATGCAACTAGAAACCGTATTTTTTTTCAATATGAAATAAACAAAAAATACAGAACACACAACAAATATGTCATTTTTAGTATTTTGCATTTCTAAATACTTTCTACTAACAGATATGTTCATTGAAAGCTGTTATCGCCAAACTTAAACACACATTTCGTTCTAATATTTTTTAATGGTTATAAAAACTCGCTTCGACCATCTGGCAACACTGGGATTGATTCCGGAAGTGGCAATGCGATACTAACTAGTGTTGAAACACGCAAGCCACATAAATTATTGTAACAGCGACTGTTAACTGATAGCACTGCGACATCTGTATACCTGACAAATCGATAGCGTGTCCTCTGCAATTTAAGCCTTATCAATTACCTGTCAAGTTGTATTTCGGATTGCTTTTATTTTTAATCCAACAAACAAAAAATATGTGAAAGTTGTGAGTTCTTTGTTACTATTTCACGCAAAAACTACTGAACCAAATTTGATGAAACTATACAGTATTAATTTATTCATCAGAATAAAATATAGTTTACGTGGAAGAAGTCGCGGGTAAAACTTAGTATTATAAATGTGAGCTTTTGTGAGGAGAGATGGATGTATAGATGAATGTTTGTTACTTTTTTATGCAGAAACCATTAAACTAATATTGATGAAACTTTACAGTATTATTTTTTATTCATCAGAATAATATTATAGGCTGTAATTCATAACGGCATTGAATAATTGGAGTCTGCGCGGACGAAATCGCTGAATAATTATTTTAGAGAAGAGGGCCATTAGGGCCATCTATACTTTAGGTAGTCGTGACTCCCTTCATCCCGTCATTATATTGATTTCTTTAAAGAGTTCTCCTCTTTAAAGATATCAATATAATGACGGTCCCATGCCAATATATCTACGAGAATATCATGTACGTAAGGAAAAATTTACATCTGTTTCGAAAAGTAACCTACTTTTCGAAACAGATGCCATCGTTTTAACGTTTTAACACGAGAAATAAAGATAAATGAGATCAACCACACTTTCGACTGGCGAAAATTCACACATCTTTTATGGGGTACTGTGTCAAATTTTATAATAAAATTCCCCCTAACGTCATTAACTTAAATCAAACTAAATTTAAAACTTGCATTAGACATACACTATGCAGGCGCGCATACTACACAATAGGTGATTATTTAGAGGATAAACACGCTTGGTCAGGCGCTGGTCCGGCTCCACAGGAACTCATTTAAGGGATTTTAGCCATTTATCCCGTTTTCCTCTTCCTTCCTACCTTTAAATCTTGTAGAAAAAGTAGTTTTTGTATGGATTTAATTGTGTTTTGAGATTGTATAGTCTCATTAACTTTATATTGTATAATTGTTAATTAAGAAAAACACAAAAATGTAAATCCTTATTTGAAAAAAGCAACCATGGAGTTTCTTGCCCATTTTTCTCCATAGGAAAAGCATTCCGAATGGGTGGTAGAGCTACTATTTTTACTATTTATTGACGATTCATAAGTGCCTGTATTTATATGAATAAAAAATATTCTGATTCTGATTCTATACGTGATTTTTTTGGGATACAAGTCATGTCAATGGTCATGCGAAAGTCTCTATTATTTTCAGTTAGCCCTCCATATAACCTAAATATATATTCTAGATGTATTTTACAGTTGATTGTCAATACCAATTGTCAAACTCAAAACCTCTCACGAGGACAACTCTTTTAACAATTTAGATAAATATTGAACTTCACTTGAAATTTACATCATATTTGTGTCGGAAATTAGTCCTTGCTTTAGATTTATTGTATAATAATTAATATCTCTTTACAATTTTTACGTGGGTCAGATGTTCATAAAATAAGTCTAATTTAAATACTGAACGCAAAAAATATTCTGTTCGTACTCTACCTACAGAATAGTTTCGTGAATATTCATCCAATTGGCTGCGAATTTATTCACGCGTTTTTAGCAGACTCCTCGAGCCACGATAATACCTTTCTACGTGTGGTAGAGACTAAGCCGCAAAAACGATAGCGCCGGGTCTCTTTAGAACTGTACCTCTACAAAGAAAAGGTCACTAAGTACCTGGAACATATTTCCTTGCCTTTCCCACCACAGGATATGAAACGCCTGCCTGTGACAGAATCCATTTCTGTTTTAGAAATATAAATCTACTTTCTTCTGACATTTATGCTGGATTGTGCGGGATTTTAGAACGTAATCTTAATATTTCTATTGTTTTATGTCTACTTTTCGTATTTATTATCCCATCCCTCTCTCCATCCCTGCCTCCATTCCATCCCTCCCTATTTTATTACAGATGTGCCAAGTGAGTAATCATCATCTCATGAACCACTTATCTCAGGAACTTTCCTATATTATTTCTAGAATGTTGAATGATATTCTAAAGATAGTACGGCCTATACACCCGCCTTGCAAAATTCCTTTTGAATATTATGAACAAGCGATCAGTATTTTTTTGGGACTAAGCCCGCCCCACATTCCCACCACTGTTACTCCCGTAAGCCAGGATCGACAGCGGTGTCCATTGAAGACACCGAGGTTTGACCCTCGGCGAGTCCCGGCGAAAAGCTAAATGGTATTGGAACCCGCACGAATTTAATCGCAAAAGGTGTACGAAAAGTTGGAAGAAAAATGTAATAATGAACACGCGATCAGACGACATTTTTACATGGAATGTATTCTTCGAGTTAAAAAAAAACCCTTTAAGGCCTCATATGAATGACAATTATAATTAATTTACAAAGATATTTATGTTTTTTTTTTAAACAGTTAGTTTAAGAGAAGTTAATCAGCTGAAATGTTACTATGCATATTTTTTATTAATGTTAAAAAGTAGTTTCCACAGAGTAGGGTATGCCTGTCACGTCTGACGGGTATAATCATGACAGTATTTATTGCTATAGTTAGCATAAAAAGCAATGACACTAATAATTTGTCTTCCAAATAAAGTTACAAATTGGGCTTTAATGTTCCTTAAACACGACGCAGTCGAGACTCACAGTCGCGGCAAACGCAATTAACTTACCTTAAAACTTTTGATGGGCTTATTTTAGTTTAACCCTTTCCTAAATCGTCTTTTGAGGAATCAACTTAAACGTAAATTGTTTATTGGTTAAACTGTACGTTCAGTTATTAAATAGTAAACTTTGTTTTGTTCTAATTGAATTAAGTAGATTACAAACTCTTCCTTATTCAGAATTGGAAACTCAAGTTAGATCGTTAAGCATCACTTGATTGTATTTTGATTCTATTTAGTTAATTAACTAACATCAATGGTAATTAAACCTATTAGGAGAGTTTCAATGGAAATGAATAGTATTTATAAAGCGCCTAATCCCGCCACTTACGCCACTCGCACACTGGGGCTTCGGCACTTGCACGTAGATATTTTTGGCAATACCAAAAGGAACTCTATTTCAATACCAAGTTAAAATTCTTACCGAATTATTCCAACCACTCGGCTTATTGATTTAAGCGCCGACCATATAAACTCGGTCACAAGCCTTAACCAAACATTTTGAGTAAAGACGACATTGTATTTTCGTAATAAAAAAAATATTTTCATCCATGGCGTACAACGGCCTCTAATTTGACACAAAATTGCAAATTCATCGAAAATAAATAAAAAAAAAGATGATGCAGAAGCAAATCAATAAGCTCTAGAATAACTTTACAAAAACACATTTCTCTGAGGTGCTGTGTTAGTTGACTCTTGTCACAAAAGGTAATTTTTTCGCAAAAGCAAAAAAGTTTGACAATCCCTATCGTACGAATTAAATATTTGACTCAGTTTTACATAATCTCAATCCTCAAATAAAGGATGTTGTGCTAAAGCCCAAATACTTCTGCTACATTCCAATTGTCAGCCTCAAGATGGCGATATTTGCAAGGGCAGAACAAATGTTTGCTTTCTTTTTATGAAACCCACTTACACGAGTTTGTTTTTTTTTATTGCGGGCTACAACGACCGTATGTTTCCTCCGAGATCATTTTGTTTTTTGTTTCTCCCGCCCTTCGATATACAGGATGTTTCAGAAGCCCGAAATAATACTTTGACGTGTGCATAAGTTTTGGGTATACAACTGAATGGTATAAAATCGACCATGTTTCTCCAACTTTTTTTCGTCGCCCATTTCTATAACTCTTAATATCTCGAGTCCTATGTAAAATTTGCAAGTTATGTTTTGTGAATATTGGTAGTCGTCCCTCATTAATGTAGTTTACACTGCGGAATAGGGTTATGGATACCTAAAGGCCAGAATACGATACCTGTGACAAATATTCAAAGGTTAAGGACTCAGAAACCATGATAGTTAGGTATATACTGTCTTCACTAAGCAGCCGCATGTGAGCTACGGTATATATACACAATGTATTATTTCGGACTTCCGATACACCCTGTTTATTTCATTTTGCTTTTCTAGAGATAGGGAAATTTAAAGTGGACTAGTTTTAAACATTTTGGGATCAATAAAGATACCATTTATTGCTCAGTGATAATGTAGCTTTCTAAAGACAGAAGAATTTTAGAAATCGGTCCAGTAGTATTTAAGTTCATTCGTTACATACAAAAATATAAATCTTTCCTCTTTATTATATTATAAGTATAGATTATAGAGTATATAGAACTAAGTCAGATATGTAAGCATATTAAGCGTCCGTAGTATCACTGCGGATGTCATAGCAGGTGGCTTAATTAATTTACATAAAGGAAGTGTGGATCTCTGCGAATTGCTAAACTGCTGAATCACTTGATATATTGAAGGTATCTTAAGTCTAATTTTGACATAAAGAGAAGCATTTTTAACCTGTAAATAAATTGCTGTTGGAAAATTATTCCTTAACTCATTTAAGTATTGCTAATACTGTCATAATAGTGAATAAAGAAAACATATTTTCGTTAGCAGTAACCTGCAAAAGCTAGGCAACAATGCTGATATAAATTCCATTGTATCGCGTATTCTATCGAGCAAAACTTTTAACCTAATTACTTATAATACAAATGGAATATAGAAAAAGGTCAGTTGTATGCGAATTTGTATGTATTAGTTATTAGATGATGTATTACAGTACTACAGTTACAGTACGAGCAGACAGAAATCTGAAAAATTGTGACCACTTTTCTAAACATTTGGGACTATTTTATGTTACCGGTTAGTAATTTGGGACCAAAACTCTTGGGTCCCACTTACAGTCAATGTCATCCTACGTTAATATTAAACTCAGAAACAGCTGAAGGCCTTTATTTAAAGAATAGCCTCATGATATACTTACAGTGTTCAAATACAACATTCTCAAGTTTCAACGAAAACATTGATTCGAGTATCGATACTCGAAAATCGATTCTCGTATTGTTCAAGAAGATACCGAGCAAACAAAACGTCAGGCTTGCAATAACAGATCCCGCTTTCGTAAAGCCGTACACCATACGGGCTCCTATCGATTGCCAGCAACTATCGTTACGGTCAACATCGAGCAATAATTTAGTTTCTTATCGGCAAGACCGATCCGCTGACTCAGATTCGATCCTACACGCTGGGGGATATCACGCTATATATATAAGAAGATTTGAAAAGGGATCCGCCAATGCAAATATTGTGGCGCTCAAATAAACTCCGATAAAAAGCGCTTTTTGCTGGAAGTAATTTAGTGGGAATGGCGAAGGGGCTTGTTTTTAATATTGACCAATATCGTTATCATGGAGATGCTGGAAGGCAAAGCTGACTTTAGTAAGCGGTTTAAGCTGTAATTATGCGAGATAGCTGAAGTCATTTTTGCGAAGTAGAGCACCAATTTTTATTTTTTCTGCTGAATTCTGTCCACTACGAAATGTCAGTACGTCGTAAAAGTCTGTCCAGTGTTATAGTATCGAAATGTAGTGCTTAAGTAGTCCTTGGTGTATTGTAAATGGCTAGTGACAGTATATGTCGCTTGTCGCGCGTACAGTAGGTAAAGTTTTCTATTGAGCGTTGGTTATTCTCAAACATTTAAGTTTGTAAGCTTACTGATGAAGTTAAATTTGTTATAGAACTAAAGATATTAGTCGCAGCAAACTAAACTACAACTATGGGTCTTTATTGGTCAAGACGAATATAAAAATTGTTTTGATGTAATTATCTACGAATGGATGCATTGCATTTTCCTCATGTTTAAAATTCATAAGTCATTTTGGTGAAATGGAAAAATTATATAGAGCGCAATATAATTTTTTTTCTTTGTAAAATTCCAAATTCAACTTTCAGTGAATACTTTATTTTATTACTTTGACGACAGCTTGGTCTAGTGGTGTAAGCGTAGGCCACTTGGCTTACCAAACCGGATGGTTGCGGGTTCGATTTCCGCCAGCGTCAAATTTCGGAAATGGTATTTTCGAAATTTTCCCTTCGTCTGGATGTAACTGTGATCGACCCCATTCCATTGAACGGTACCCATAGTACAAAGATTGCTTAGTTTAGGATCATACAATGCGTATGTATTAGTCTGGAGATATTTATTTATCATATTTCATACCTGTGGAGTCATACAAAAAAAATGAAAACCATAAACACATTGGATCTTTGCTTCTTTTTTTCATATCAATTTATTTCCATAAATGTCTTCGGATACGAGCAAATATTGATACAACACTAGAGTATTGAATTTCCGATTGGGGGAACAGGAATAATACAATAACAGGTATGACATCAAACAGCGCGCTGTTAACATAACTTATATTTGCTTTGTAACCGGTGCCGTGCGTGTTTTTACACGTGTCTTTTATACCTACAGAAACATGAAGTACACCATTACAATTCCTATTAAAATCATAATTCCTGATATTCCGTTTTCATTTTAAAAACTCGGTTGAAAGGCCCGTAAAAATACGCGCGTATTTTTTTTTTGTCAATACGAAAATGAACTCTGTGTACATAGGCATAAAGATTGAATTTCAGTGATAAAAATCACGCAACCAGGCCCCAAAATTTGCTCAAACTATTAGTGACAGTAACAATTACTTTGTTTCTTACATACAACGTCTAAGTTAACAACATTTGCTACTACCCCCAAATTTAAAGTAATTTGGACCTATGTTGTTCGAAAATAAAGAATTTGAATTTTATACTGGAGTGCAGCATTCTTGGAGCAAAAGGTGTAAAAAACTCGATCCTGCACTCCAAAACAAGAATTTCTAACGTAGGTCACTCAACTGCTAAACTGAATTGGAACAGGCAGGTCACATGCCGCATGCCGGATACACTTTGGGTAAAATAAACCACGCAATGGCTCCCAACAACGGAAAACGGCAACGCGGCAGGCCCAAAAAGAGATGGCAGGATGAGCCAGACTCTCACTAACGAGAGTGAAGAAAAAAAAACGAGTGGAAAAAGGGAGGGAAGGCCTTTGCCCTGCAGTGGTACAGCCAAGTCTTAATATGATATATTTTATATAAAATCTCATTTTTAAGTACAAAAGCGTTCTGCCAAGCGATTGTAAATGAATCATTACTTCCTTTATGTATAGTTTTAAACTTAGCAATGCCTGTAAATTAACTGAAAGTGATCTTATGTACCCAATCAATTTCAAATCCCACCCGACTGACTTTAACTCAAAGTAGACCAAATAATAATGTAGCTTATATAATGTAAGCAGTGGTAGCCGAGTGGTCGAACGCACGCTTTGCAATCAAAGTGAGCAGGTCCCCGGCTCGCTCCGAGATTATCACTTGCTAAGAAACGGTGAAGGAAAACAACATGAGGAAACCTGCACGTCTGAGGGAACTTGACTAGTTCTCAATAGATGTGTGAAGTTGGTCAACCCGCACCAGGCCAGCGTAGTGGACTATGACCTGAATCCCCCTCGCATTGAAAGGAAGCCCGTGCCCAGCAGTGGGTCGTTAAAAAGGCTATAGTAGTAGTAGTAGTAGTTACAGAACAACATATCGAGGGGTGAAAGGCTATTTGTTTCAAGCGACACTTTTGGGCGATGTTGCTTCTTCTTCTTCTTATCCGGTACGCTATTGACAGAGCGGTCGTGATCGTTAAGTAACGAGTACTAGTATTGTACTAAGTATCAGTTTTGGAAGGGGCAGATGTAATGCGCTTCACGATATTTCGCCACCGCTGTCTGCAAGAGGTCATCCTGCTGCATTCGTTGACTGAGCCTCCAATGGCGGACTTGATCTGGTCAGTCCAACGCGTGGGTGACCTTCCGCGCGGTCTAGTGCCTTCTATTTTCCCTTGGACGACAAGGCGGTCTATGGACTGGTTGTCACGCCGGGAAACATGTCCGAAGAATGTGAAAATGCGAGATTGTACAATCGAAAAAAGACGCTGCCTGATACTGAGTTTTTGAAGTATCGAGACGTTCGTGCGAAACACGGTCCACGAAACCCCAAGCATTCTTCTCCAGCACCACATATGGCGATATTGACTTATTTACATATTTGGAATCAGCGATTTTTTCTTCGACGAACGAGTATGATCTTCAATAAAGTTAAAAAGATGTCGCTTAAGTCAAATAGCCTTTCAACCTTCGATATATTTAATGCTCTATCACTGATAGGGACTTCAAAACGCGCGCGACCAATTTTCGCCAAACCAAACCAAACTTTATTAACTCATAAAAGAAGCATATATTTCAACAAAATGTCATCGATGACGAAAGCTAATCTGGTCGCGTGATCGCATTGTTTTTGCTACAGGAATTCATTAATTATGATTACAGACACAGGGTACATTTTCCAAAGTCAGTGAATGTGCTGTACCCACTATGTTCCGTAAATCTCAACCACAACGCGATGTAAGTTATCCCTTTGAGGTTTTCATAATCTGTGAGTGATATGGGGTTAATCCATACCGACCCTTAACGCTTTGCGAAGTGACTGATGTAAACTAAGAAGGGATTATGTTATCCCAATGTATTAATCCCCCCGTATACTGGAGCACGTTGAATTTTAGCCAATACCAAAATTGAACTGTATTGATTCATACAAAAAGTTCATTCTTCAACGAAATTATATTCACAGTGCGAGTGAATTTTGATCCGTGGAGAAATTAATGAATAATATCGAGGAGTTTGACTTAAGCGTTACTTTTGGGCGATATGGATTTTGTATACATATTTGGAATCAGCTATTTTTTCGGCGTCGAATGAGTATGCTCTCCTGAAAAGTTAAAAAAAAATGTCTCTCAAGTCAAAAATACTTTCAAGAGTTCGTTTTGGTAAGGGCAAAGATTATGCCACGCGATTATGTCAATGTTAGAAGACCTACAAAAATGAAAATGAAATAATATTTCAAGCCACACAAATATAAATTTCAGTTTTATTTATACGCCCAAATGATCCCCTAGTTGGCAGTTAAACGAATTAAAATAACCTTTGCACAGGGAATTTTTCAGCCATAAAAATAACTTTTCAGGATCTCTGCGTAAATCACGAGGCGATTGTAAAACTTTTATTTTTATTCCGTCGAATAGTTTTTACAAATGGCCACCAAGTTTTCCTTGCGTCATTTTGGGTAGATAATAATTATTATAGGTAGTAAAAATAATCACTTTAATACATTTCGATAAGTTATCGTAATTGCTATATCTACTTGTATAGCGTATAAAAAATACGTAGTTGTTTTGTACCTAAGTACATAATAAGTACTAAATACTAAAGAAGTATAATAGTAATAAGTACTTAAATAATCACAAGGGACGTACGATCATGCTGAAGCTATTATAGATTGTACAGCTAAGCTCGCCACACATTCCCACCACTGTTACTCTTGTAAGCCAGGATCGACAGCGGTGACTATTGAAAACACTGAGGTTTGATCCTCGGTGAGTCCCGGGGAAAAGCTAAATTGTCTTGGAACCCGCACGAATTTAATCGAAAAAGGTGTAGGAGGAGTTGGAAGAAGAATGTATCTACTTCCCTCCATTGCAAAGCGGGAGACAAAAATAACTGTATTGGCTGAATTGCCACAGAAATAAAGAAGGCACCACGGATGCTATTTGACATTAGTTAGACCTAACAATGTGAGCTGCATTATACTTGATTCCAGTAATAGGTATGGCAGAACCGTTTGAACGCACGGAAATTTTCTCTGGTCTCAACAAGGTCTGTGTAATACACAATAGATTGTACAGCTATGAATATACGGCTTATTATCATCTGCTTTAAAAGGTAGAATCATTTTGTAATTATTCTCGTACAATGTGTTTCAAATTGGGTATAACAAGCCTACAACCTTTCAGTATCATATGTTAAATCATTTTGTGATAACAGAATATTGATAAAACAATTGTTTTTCTGCCAAAAAAAATCTACATATTTTCTAGCCTAGGCATATTTAATTAGGTGGATTGTACCTTCTCCTGTTTGAATCTATAGATTACAGAGAGTTCAAAGTATCTGGTGATTTGGAAGCTGTGTTGCAAAACTAAACACATCAAAAATCTCATTAAAAAAAATGACTTCACATATTCGTTTTGAATAAACTGAAGAATCTGTTTTTTAAGGGTTACTTTATACATAATTAAATCACATTATATTAGAATTACAAACTTCACTATATCTGTTTATAGTAACATCTTAAACTTACACCCTATGCTTACTTAATAGAAAGTTTAAATCAAGTTACCTTTGTAACATGATTTAAACTGCATGCGAATCGAATCTAACCAATAAAATGCATTTTTTTTATTTTCTTTCAAGTTAATTTGTAAATGTTGGTATTGTTTACGACTTAATGTACAATGGTTATGCATCCTTTTGTCGTTATTATGATTATTGTGACATGAACTACATAATTTCTATAAAAGGGTTGTCCGTTTTTGTTTTTCTATCTCTAGACCAAGCAACGTTTGTTCTATGTATACTGTACAATGGAATGGGACGATCCAAATTATACCTCAACAAGAGTCAAATATGAAAAGACAATATCCGGAATTCACCACTAGCGGGAATCAAATCTGCAACCATCCGGTGTAGTGAGACTAGCGGCTCACGTTAAGTTACAAACCGTTATAAATAATTATCAAAGCCCTTTTAATGTCCCACTACTGGGCACGGGCCTCCCTTTAATGCGACTTGGATTCACAACATAATCCACCGCGCTAGCCCAGTGCGTTGGCAGACTTCACACATCTATCGAGAACAGGTTAAGTTCCCTCAGAAGTGCAGGTTTGCTCACAATATTTTCCTTCACCGTTATTTGGCAAATGATAATCTCGGATGAAAAAGCACAATCCGATATTAACGTTTAGACATTGAAAAGGTTGAACAAATTGTACACATTAAACATTTCCTTCATAACAATAATACATATTTATGGATGAGTCACAACAGACTCGTTTTTGTTAGTAAAGGGTCGTTTGGTGGGTAGATTAAACGCTGCCTAGTTTCCGACCATAGACATCACAGAAGCAGTTAAAGGGTGACGTAAACATCATAAATTATAGTTGTACTTCGAATAATTCCCATATTATTTTTAGACTTTTTAATACTACCAGGATGAACGAATATTTTAGTTTTTTGAAATTCTAATACTTACTTAGTAAGTTCATACATAAACAGGGTGTATCACAAATCCGAAATAATACTTCACCGCATGAGTATCGGGTATACAATTGAATCGTATAAAAATATGTTCATAATCGGAACGCGAATTTTAAAAAAAATGTTGCCGCCAATTATAAAAATAAAAACTTGAGAGGTGTCAAGGGACACCAGAACGGTTTTCCGTTCCTTTTGAAATAAAAAAAAATAAAAAATGTACATATACATACACACACACACACATCGAAATCGGAATCGGAATCGAAATCACACACACATTTACAAAAGTGTCGTTACAACTTTTACTCTCACACACACATTTACAAAAGTGTCGGTCGACACTTTTAGTCTTATTTTTTCCGTCTAGCCCCCTTTCGCAACGACTCATAAGTAACTACGTTCCAATATCTCGATTCTTATATGAAATTATTAATTTTTGTTTTGTGAATATTAATAGTCCTCCCTTAGAGATGTCAGGCTACACTGATTAATAGGGTTGTGGGTGCGACAAACGTCTTTGACCCAGAAACTACGATGCTTTAGTTTGCCTTCACTAAGAATGTACCTATAAGCTACCGTATTTATACCTTCCTAAGCTACTGACCAGATAAAAGCGGCAATAAATGGTTTATCATCACTACATGAATGCACGAGGAAGGCGGCCATCAGAGAAGAGTGGCGGCGTGTTGTGAAGCTTGCCACCAACACCTGAAGTGATGACCACGACCACTCTGACAAGAGTGATACCGACAAAGAAGAAGATTTAGACCTAAAATATTATCTTGGACTTCTAACTAGACTACTAGACAGATGTCGATATATAAAAATACAATTGTTGGTAAGTTTGAAGAGACTAATTTTCGTAATATCCTGATTCGATATTATGTTACCAATAGAAAGCGTTCAATAATCAGTGCGTAGAATAATCTATGTTTGTCATTTGTCATACACATTTGTCTTTGGATAAATTTATTTAATGATTTTCAGTAAGCAGTTCATTGTTTGCATACTTTAAAGAAATTTACTTAACGTAGGTATTTAAAAATCATGCTAGACGTAGTGTTTTGTTTTTTTTTTTACTTTTGTACAAATGTTGAATACCGTGTGCTCGATTTTCGTTTAATAGACCCCATCTCTATTCGAGATATGTCCAAATAAAACGAAAAAATACCACCAATTTGACGTTTTGCCCCGACATATCTTGAATATCATATGTCTATCAAGCAAAAATCGGGTCCTAATAGATAGATACATTACAAAAATTCACAAGCTGAGAGTGTATTTTTTTTTATAGTATTAACTTCTAAATCATTACAATTTTTATTGGTAATGCGTTATATTTTTCACGGCCGACGTCAACCCACATACAATGTGTCAGTCAGGTTCGAGGAATGAATTACTCACTAGTCAACGTCCCATGAGACTATTAACCCATTTAGTCATACAATTATAACATGAAGGCCGGTCTATTTAAATACCGTAGGGAGTATCCTAAACTTATCTGATAGAAATTCTCTTACAAAAGCTCAAGTTAAACTCCCTGTAAAACCTCAATATCGAACTTTTTATAACGACTAATTGTACCGGAGCCGCGTCGTTATCACAACGGACCATTAGTTACAAGCGCTTAACGTCAAACGTCCCAAAATAAAACCTTCCAGCACTGGCATTTAAAAGCATTCCTTAAAAAAAAAAAACAATTACCTGAGTAAAGAAAAATATATACTTTTTGAATTTAGAACACCACTGATTTGAATTTGGAACACTACACACAGACACAGTACACTGTCGGTTTTATCGAAGAATTCGCGCCCGCAGCCTGTATCCGACTTCGTTTAACCGTCTGTTATATTCTTTGGTGGATACAGACGTCCGACGGTGTACGTAGCCGCGGCGGCACTGGCTACGCCGCTACGCGGGCGCGCTACAATCCTCGCGGTACATTTCGGATTATTACTCGTAGCAGTCGTAGCTCGTAGCACAGATTCTACAATCAATAGCTTTAGATGAAATAGTTTTAATATATGTTAATTTGTTGTACATTTTTATAAATTTTCTCAGATGTTTAGATAAACAGTATTACGCCATTTAATTAGGTTTTTTGTCGTTAATAAAAGACTGATAATCAAGTCTATAAAAGAGTGTTACAGTATTGTTCGTAGTCGGAGATGAAAAAAGATATCTTCATAAAAAAACGTCAAAAAAATAATCTAAATCCACGGATAACGCCTGGGCTATGTCGATGTTTAAGGAATCGAGGCCGTCTACATAAAAAACTAAACATGAAGTCAAATGAAACGTACATTTTGCCGATAACACGATTGACCAATGTAAATAAAAACAACTGAAGCCATATAAGTGTGTGTTAAAAAATAAAACAAAAATACTCAAAGAAAAATCTGTTTTTGGTATGAAAGCAATTTCAGTGGCGCTTCAGCTGGCCGTTTGACCCGTGTTTCCTTTTAAATTAATACCGGAATTTGTTTTATCACTGATTCTGCTGTTTGATCTTTTCTGACAACACCGTTTTCGTCTAACAAGCATATTATTACTTGTTGGGAATAAGTGATCCGTTGTTAATACGAGGAGCCTCGCTCGGGACGTATACGTACCATAACAATATAAATATTATAACATTGTTTTAATTATGAACAGCTTGACAGATTTATGATTTAAAAAAAATAGGAAAACTGTTCAGATAAATTAAAATGTGTTCATTAGAACTGACCGCTCAAAATAATCTAAAAAAAGTTTTGTTTTGTTAGAATTTCAGATACACGTCCAAATTTATAAAAAAATCAAATCATATAAAAAACTTACAAATCTAATTTCAGTTTAAAAGTGTTCTGCAATGCGACTGTAAATGAATCATAACTTTTTATAGATGTGGGGAGAGGGATCAGGGTACATTTTAATTTTGCTAGCTTATATCGAATGCTAATCATTTTGATCAGTCTGTTGGTATTGATAGACGCTGACTGTACTTCAATTAGAAATAGAATCAATCAACTTAAGTTGTTTTATATTTTGAACAAAAGTTCTTTGTAATTTCACTGTAAAATGGCTCTTAACGGAAACAATTAGTGCATCGAAACAGAATACGAAGCGACTGGCAACATTAAACTGGTCTTAAGTTTCCCATTTCGAGTTCCACGGATTCAAAATAGGTTTTCGGTGGCCATTTTTAGTGGAAACCGGTTTCGCAAACTTTGGTTATGCTTAAAACTCGTTTTCATTGTTTGATGCCAAGATTTCAAAGTTCGAATATTAAAGTTAAAAACTGTTATGTTTTTCGATGTTACTAGGAAACCATGAAAGTAAGCAGATATACCGGTCGTGTTGGTTGAAGAATGAAATAGATAAGAATTTATCAGTTCTGAAATTTTTATTTTTATATAAATAAATACTCATCGCATGATTTCAAACTAAGCAAAGCTTGAACGCCATGTTATGGATGCATGCAACCAGTGCCAGATTAAGGTACCATGATGACCTAAGCAATCTTCCCCTGTGGGCCCCCCTATTCTTAAGTGAACTACAAAGAATTAATTGATAAAAAAATGTGAACACGTATCGTAGGTAGAATAAGTATTCGCGGTGCATGCGAAAGCGATCCCGTGGCGCCCCGATATAAGCGGGAGATGGTACACCGTCTGTTTTTAGTGGGTATACGGCCTTATGCCGGGACTCCCACATAACCCTGTTACTTCTCCCGAGGTGGCAGGGTATCCATAAAGGATTTTCCGACGTTAAAAAAAAAAAAGGTAGAATAAGTATGTCTTGTTCGTACTGCCTCTATCCCATCGGGTAGGCACAACATGATTTCACATGTTGTCCTAAGATTTTGAAATTGCTCTAACGTTTGTGTGCTAGTTTTTTTTTCTGTGTCCTTTTATTATACCACATAATTTGTAAGTGCCCCCGTAGGCCTATACTTACATATTTTGTATACGAAATAAAATATTTGACGTTGATTATTTTGGTCCATTATAGAATTAACTCACTTGAAATATAAGCAATGAAAACTTCTTTGCATCACTTTGTCCACAAAATGTCTATATTCGAAGGGCACTTAGTCTGTGTGTACAGGACGCCATTTTCTATACCTGATTCGGAAAATAAAAGAAAAACACAGGACATCTTCCCCGTAATCTTATTTCGTATCGTTAACTTGTTCCGACAGATAGTGGCTATACTAGTCCTCGTAGATATGGGGCTAATGGCGTGGGTGCCTTTAAGATTGGTGCCGGGTACGTTCCCGACGTGTGCTTTAGATAAAGATGTCACAAGACATGTACGATAAGAAAAATACAAAGTATTCAAGGTATTTTATTCTTGTATTTAGGTCTCAAGAGCTAGGATTTTAATTTAAAATTAAGGACTAAAAACCGGCCAAGTGCGAGTCGAACTCGCGCACGAACGGTTCCGTACCATTATTTATAAAAAAGAACAAATAATCATGTTTGTTGGGAGCCCCCTTAAATATTTATTTTATTCTGTTTTTTAGTATTTGTTGTTAAAGCGGCAACAGAAATACATAATCTGTGAAAATTTCAACTGTCTAACCATCACGGTTCATGAGATACAGCCTGGTGACAGACGGACGGACGGACGGACGGACAGCGAAGTCTCAGTAATAGGGTTCCCGTTTTACCCTTTGGGTACGGAACCCTAAAAAATTATTAAGACCATGTATTTTTTTCTGACGTGAACCAACTTTAGCTTGGTTGCTGTTAAATAATCAAAACTTTAAATTTAAAGTATGTATCAAATCTCAATAAAAAACATTAATAAAACTATTCTTTTTTTTTTCTTTTCCGATTTCTATCTGCCGCATGCCGGATGCGCTTTGGATAAAAGCATCTACGTTATGCCTCCGAAACAGACGGAAACTGCACCGTAGCAGACCCAAGAAGTGATGGTGGGATGAGCTGGATTCCCACTTACCTGAACGGCCCCGGGGAGCTATAACCCGGAGAGAGTGGAATAAGGGAGGGACGGCCTTTGTCTTGCATTGCCCTCGTTATTATCTCAATGCAAACGGACTCTTAAATTGTTTTTTTTATAGGTTAAATTAGTCAGCTGTCAGTTTAATTAGTCCTAAGTCGATATCAAATATTAACGTTTAATAAAGTTTCCACTCTGATTTAAGAATTCGGATAGAAAAGGAACAAAATCTACGACAATTATCGTAAAGTTGGTCATGCTTAGGTTATCTAGTTCTTGCAGACAAGGGCTAATGCCACACGGCTCTACAAAATTGTTGTTGGTTTCGTATACTCGTAGGTATTTAAGACAAACATGACCTTAAGACAGAAATAGGTTTAGCATATAAAGAAATCGTGTGGCTATTTAATGGTCCAAATGTTAAGACTACCGTTCCTATCTGTTTACTGAACTAAACCAGAGAAGGACACATTTTAAGAAAGATAATACAAGTTATTAACAATAATTTTTTAGCTGTCAAAACTTTGACAGCTGAAAAATTCAGCTGTCAAAACTTTGACAGCTGAAAAATTATTGTTAATAATTTAAAACAAGTGATGCATGGTTAAAAGGACTGGGGCCCGATTTTCACTTGAAAATCTGTATTCGAGATATGTCGACACGAAACGTCAATTTGGTCGTATTCGTTTCTTTTGTTTTTTACATATCTCTAATAGAGATTGATGTCTATCAAACAAAAATCGGGCTCCTGGTCTTATAAATTTATATTCTAGTCTGCGAATTGATAAAATTTCCAACTCCTCTAGCAACAAAAGATATTCAGTGAAATAGTGTCTAATTACTAATAATAATTCCAATTTTACGAGGTCACAACGTTGTTTTATAAAGTTACAAAGTAACTATAAACTCATGCAAGCATGTGCCTATGGCAATAAAACATAAATAAAAAGTAAATTTTCCCTTTAAAACCTTAAATACAAGTTTTAAATCAGATAACAATACAAAGCTGACAATTAGCTATCTTATTTCATTAATTTAAATTATACTTTGCAACTTGGGATAGTCCATTAAGTTCAAGCAACAAAAAAAAATGTTTAGAAACTTGAAACTCAGCAGCAAGTCAGTCCGGCGACAGTACGAAAAACCGGTTGTGTCTGGATACGGCCAGGTAGAATCCCGTAGTGATGTTTAAAATGAAACCTTATTCACTTAGTACTTAAATTATATATTTTACTTTGATATCTCACTTTTACTATCAACTCTTTACATAAGCCTAATATATACTACTACTTCTACTTACCAGGTAAATACTTCATGCTTAGTATAAACAGAGTCAAAGTGAATGACTGTGACAATTCGACGAATGTATATAGCAAAACTACCCTCGGGAGCAATGAATCGTCCTTTAGAACTCCATCTACCATTTTTTTGTTAATACATCAATTCCTCGTTAAATATTTTTAAATTTTCATAGCATATTCAAAAAAGATAAGTAGCACTAAACTCACCTACGCGGTTCTTGTGTAGTGACGAAACAAAAGCAGAATCTTCGATTTTATTGCACGCGAAAACACAAAAACTTTTTAATATCAATGTCTACAATACATTATTTTTATGGTCCATGAAATCACTTCCAACAAATAGGAGAAAAAGGAAAACATATATACAGGAATGTATACGAGGAATAGGGATAGCAACAGGCGGGCTTGTGGCGAATGACTCGCCGTCCCCGGAGACAGAATTTAATATCATAAACATTATTCCAAAATAACAGAAAGTCTTCCCTCAACAAATAATATGTGGTTTATTAAGTTCTACGGAGAATATTGTATGGAATCAAACAATATTATATTACGTATCCGTCTGTACTGTTACAGTTTTGTTTTAGTGATACTTACATGGGTGTAATGGGACTGTTAAAGCTATTTTACGTTGTCTTAGTTCCGTTTAAATTCCTAAATAGAGACTCTCTCCAAAAATCGAATATTATTTTATAGTTTCACCATATCTCCGATAGATGTCACTGTCTCGATGGTTACTATTTTTGAAACGCGGTATTACGATTCGTTCGGTTGATAGAGATGGGTACTGTACGGGTAGTTTCGGTAACCTGTACAACTTGCAACAAATTAAGATTTGACCTTGTTCAATAATACTTAAATTGTTTTGCTGTGATCTTAACTTTATATGTCCTAACTCCCACTGTTATACATAGGCCAGAGGTCTCCCCCACCTACTTACTCTCATTAATCCCGGTCTTTCTCTCTCACACACCACACCATCCCCGCTTCTTGGACATACCACGGCGCCAAATTCCAGGTAGGCCTCCCTTGAAATACAGCAATTTACTATATATATGGAATTTATGGAATGGAAAATGGTTTTGACTTATTCATCTAGACTGCACATCCGACTGCACATCCGTTTCAGTAATCGATAAATAAACCGGTTTTAACGTGTGAATAGAGGCCCTATGAACTGATTTTAACGTGTGAATAGGGCCTCTATTCACACATTAAAACCGGTTCATCGATTACTGAAACGGATGTGGAGTCGGCTTAAAGCCCCCGCACACAGCGGCGTCAGAAGCCGCGCGTCAGAAAATTTGCCAATACTAAAACGAACTCTGTATCCAATATGCATAAAGATTGAATTTCTTTGGTAAAAGCTACACCCCAATATGTCAAAGTTCGCTCGCGCTGTTAATGTCATTTCGTTGAAGAATGAACTTTGTTTATGAGTCTATACAGCTCGTTTTGGTATTGGGTAAAATATTGGAGGACTTAATGACGACGGCAACGTTTGTAGTGACCGCAAGCGATGAGGAATTAATTTGGCCACAGTCCGCTACCTATTGTGCTTTGGCTCTGATCCCTTCCATCATTAAATTAGATTCTTTCCAAACAAGAATTAGGTAATGTATAAAACACAAAAACAAAAAAAATGTATACATATGTTTTGACTCATTAAATAGTAATCCTTTATAATGTTGGTCTGGAGGAGGTTCTATCGCCAGACAACACGTACTCATCGCATAATTCCAAACTAAGCAAATCTTGTACTGTACAAATACGATGAATTAAGGGCAATCAAAGTGTGCAGTGTAGCAGTGGTAGCCGAGTGGTCGAACGCACGCCTTGCAATCAAAGTTTGCAGGTTCAAACCCCGGCTCGCACCTCTGGCTGGGTTTATGTGCGAATCTCATTTTCATCCAAGATTATCACTTGCTATAAAACGGTGAAGGAAAACATCGTGAGGAAACCTGCACGTCTGAGGGAACTTGACTAGTTCTCGATAGATGTGTGAAGTCTGCCAACCCGCACTGGGCCAGCGTGGTGGACTATGTCCTGAATCCATCTCCAATTGAGGGGAGGCCCGTGCCCAGCAGTGGGACGTTAAAAGGGCTGTAGTTAAGGGCAATCCTAGTTACGCCCACAGCAGGGCAAATTCCGAAAAAGCTATTTCCGTAATTTGATAATTGCGGGAATCGAACCCTCAACCAAACGGTTCAGGGAGCCGACCGGCATACGCTCAAATCGTCCAATAATGAATGTTTTTTTTAAATCTAAGGCATTTTAAGATGACCTTAGAATAAAATACTTAATTTATTATATGAAACAGTAATAGCTAAATAATGCCTCTGTATCCACATTTTTAATTAGCCTTCTTAACATCAAAGCACCTGAAATAAGAAAGTTAAAAAAGTAGACTTAAGAACCACCTACGCCTCTTAAAATAAAACACGAAAGACTTAAAAACATCGTTAGGTATACAAATTAAATCAAGACACGTGCGTCGAAATGTTTTCCAATACCAAAATGAGCTGTATTGACTTACGGAAAAAGCTGTTAATCCAACAACACGTAATTATCAGCGCGAGGAAATTTGAAGCGTCAATTTTGAGCATTTGCCACAGGAATTCTATCTTTATGTTAATTGAAACAGATTTGATTTTAGTGGTTGCAATAAAATATTGATGTGTACGTCTTAACGTTCGCTTAACGCGACTTATAATCTCAATAAAATGAAAAAATATTACTTTAAAAATAAGTCGAGAGGAATGAACGAAGCATCAACAAAAATTGGACTGACGAATACAAAAATATTCCATGAAATTAAGCAGTTACTTAGACTACTTAAAATTCATTTGAACCCCTTAAAGAAACTTGGTTGAATTTCGCACCGAGAAAGAAAGAAATACAAGTTTCAGCCCCGAATTGAGAACTCGAACGCTTATAACAAATTTAATAAGACGGCTCTTAAAGAGGATTTCTTTAAATATTACAGTCAAATATGCAAATGACTGAAAGGAAGTTATAATCTTTTCTTGAATAATGAAATTTTAATTAATTCCCCGTTCAATAAGGAATGGAAAAAATGTGGGTTGAAGGACGATATTACGCCACCACCGCAAATCGGTTTTAGGGCGTCAAATTATTTTATCCAACTTTTACAGGGCATATTAAAGAATACTAGCTTCTACTCACCGTTAATATAATAATATATTAATACTGTAAAGTTTCATCAAAATCCGTTCAGTAGATTTGCATGAAAGAGTAACAAACATCCACCTATCTATCTATCGTCACAAACTTTCACATTTATGATATTAGTAAGATTCGTTGAATGTCGGTGAAGGAAAACATCGTGAGGAAACTTGCACGTCTCTAGAAAGGCGTGTGAAGGTCACCAGCCCGCACTGGGCTAGCGTGGTGGACTATGTCCTGAATACCCCTCGCATTGAGGGGAGGCCCGTGTCCAGCAGTGGGACGTTAAAAGGGCTGTAGTAGTAAGATCATACGATGAGTCTGTGTTGTCTGGCGTGATTTTTTTTTCCATAAGCTAACTTAGTAGCCAGCAGCATAAACACACTACCAGGGGCCCAATTCTCGCATGACCGACATCATCTCTAATTCCACGTATGTCGAAACAAAACGTATTTTTTGTTGGTTTGAGAATTATCCCCCGGTGTTTCACGTGACATCTTAACTTTTTCCAAAAAATTCATGTCATTAATCACGCTCCAATTTCGTATTCTCGACAATTTAAAGTCCTCCCACATTCACTCCCACTTATCGGTGATTTTCCCTTCAATTGTGTACCTTTTACTTCTATGACGTTATGATTGATAGCCTTCGAGAAGTTTCCGGGTGTGAGAATAAATTGCCTGAGCATTGAGACATGTTTTGTACGACCTATAAAAGAACGGAAGCCTCCAAGATGAGGGATAATGGTGACTGATAATGGTTTGATAAACGTATTGATAGAATTCGTTGTTATATTGACGATAAGATTGGAGGTGCCGCCGGGTGATTGTGTCGAGAAATGATCGTGTGTCAGTAACGCTTTTTTTACTGACAGAGATACAGTCATCAAACCAGGGCCCGAGTTCCCTAAAACTATTGTTGTGGAGTTACTATGAATTATTTTTAAAGGCATAAAAAATATGACCAGTATATGACCAGTGTAGACATCAGCCATGAGGCCATTAGACTACTCATATTCTAGCTACAATTGATAGTGTCAGGGTACCTACTTGGATCCCTGAGCCCCAAGTCTACTAACACTATCGTTGTGGAGTTGCTATGACTCCTTTTTTTAGGGTTCCGTACCCAAAGGGTAAGACTTTGCTGTCCGTCCGTCCGTCCGTCGGTCTGTCACCAGGCTGTATCTCATGAACCCTGATAGCTAGAGAGTTGAAATTTTCACAGATGATGTATTTCTGTTCCGCTATAACAAAAATACTAAAAAACGGAATAAAATAAATAGTTAAGGGGGCTCTCATACAACAAACGTGATGTTTTTCCGTTTTTATAGATAATGGTACGGAACCCTTCGTGCGCGAGTCCGACTCGCACTTGACCGGTTTTTTAAAGGCATAGAAACAACATCTTTTTTCCAATGGTACCTAGAATATGAGCAGTGTAGACGTTAGAAATTTCACCTTGATGCAATTTAACGAGTCATATTCTAGTTACCATTGATGTAATTTTTATGACTTAAAATATGGAGTCATAGCAACTCCATGACGATAGTGTTACAAAACTTGGGGCCTAGGTGAAGAACAATATTGTTTGACAAAACTTTTCGTCGTATAAAGCCAAACTAAGCAAAGCTTGTACTTGGCGATAACACGCACACCAGGGCAAATTCCAAAAAGATCATTTTTGAAATTTGCCACTGGCGGGAATTGAACCCGCAACCACGAGATTCAGTGAGCTGATCGGTCTACGCTCAAACCAAACCAAGCCGTCGTCAAATTTCCAAAAAAAAAAAATACGGGTCGAATTGAGAAACTCTTCCTTTTTAAAGTCGGTTAATAAATTGGTTTGAAAATATCGCTGTATTTAAATGTAAAATACAATGACGTTTAGTCGAGTGAACTCAACTTTAACCATCCAAATGAGACGATGGTACTATCCACGCATCATTTGGAGTCATTTTGATCCCAGAAAGCGTAATAGTACTTTAAAAGCACCCTGAGTAAGTAAAGTACTTCAAACGCAGTTGTACTCGGAAAAATAAAATCTGCCACAATATTGAATGATATTTGAAAAAAAAACATAAAAGTAAGTTATAACGAGAATGATGTGAAACTTAAGCCCGGGGAAACTGGGGCGTCAAAAACCGCGCGTCAAAATGTTTACAAATACCAAAACGAATTGTATTGACACATAGAAAAAATTCATTCTTCAACGAAATGACACTGACAGCGCGACTGACAACATTTTTGACACTTATCGCTTATTGTGAGGCTTATTAGCTACACAAGATACTTTGATAATACTTAAACATATTTCTGCAAACCAGCTTAAACGTAACAGTCATCGCTTGCAAGAAACCGCTTTGATATAGGTCTTTCTAATTGGTTGATATGATACCATAGAGAAATATATAACAAAAACGCTTCATAGAATGCTTTGTCAAGCCTAATTTTAACAGACTTCAAACAAGGAGGTTCTCAATTCGAACCGTATGTTTTTTTTTTAAATTTATCAACGGGTAAACACCATAGACCTGCTTTAGACAAGGTTCTCAAACGTATTAATATTAATAAATAATTATAGCCGTTTAATTGTCGTACCACTGGAAACAGGTTTCTCCGCAGATCATAATAGTCCACCCCGCTGGCTCAGTGCGGGTTAGCAGACTTCACACGCCTATCAAGAACTGGTTAAGTATCCTCGGACATGCAGGTTCACTCACGATGTTTTACTTCACCGTTTTTATCAAATTATAATCCCGTATAAAAATAATGTTCACATATAAAACCCAGAGGTGCGAGCCAGATTTTAAACCTGCACACTTAGATTGCAAAGCGTGCGTTCGACCAATCAGCTACCACTGCCTACGAACATATTAAACAACCAGGTAAATCAGATAGGACGCTTTTCACAAATATAAAGTGGTGGCCATTAATATAACCAGCTTGACTGGAAAGGAACGAATGGCCCGAAGATAAAATAAAAAATATATTAGACCCATAAAGCGGACGTCGGCGGGTGTTCATGCACTATGAATGTTTTATTGGTTGGTAACTCGCAAATTTATATTTGACTGAATTATTGGGTGTTTTGGGTTGAGTTCAGAGGGTACTAAGTTCTTTTAACACGCGTTTTAACCTATGCCAAGGTTTTTTTCGTAACTTTCTATCTAATACACTTAAATGTAAATAATTAATGAGTTAGCTAAACGAGTACCTGTAATTCCAAACAACGTGACAGACTTAACCACCAAGATTAGTCTAAGTGACAAAAAAAACCGGCCAAGTGCGAGCTGGACTCACGCACCGAGGCTTCCGTACATAAATTATGAAAGTACTAAACATTTCTCTAATGAAAAGATAAACAGGATGGAGAGACAAACTTAGCTTTGCCGTTAATAACTGTCGTTCCCACACAAACTAACCGCAAATAAGTTTGTAATCGCAAAAAATCCTATTTTATGCGTTAGAACTATAAATTTACTGTTTTCAGATATTTTCCTTTACATGTGCTATAAGATATTGCTTCTTGCCAACTTTCATGGTTCTAGGTCCACGGGAAGTACCAGTTTTTGATTCCCTTGCAAATGGCCTAAAAATGCAACATATACCGTAGTATCTTTTGATTGTGTTAACTTGTAAGTTTGTTTTTATAGCCCCAACGGATTGCAGACTTAAGTCTTTGTTATGAATTTCAACTTGATATCTCCATGAGTTTGTGAGAAAAAGGGTCATGTCAGGCAGACATAAAGACAGACAGACAGGCAGACAAACTAACAAACAGGCAGACAGACGGACAACAAAGTGATTCTATATGGGTTCCATTTTTCCTTTTTAGGTACGTTGAGGTGGTTTGGCCATGTAGAGAGGATGAATAAAAGTAGACTGACAAAAGAAATATACCAGGCAAACGTGAGTGGAAATGTCGGAAGAGGGCGCCCGAGGAGGACCTTTCACGACCAGATCAACGGTCTCTTCCAGAAAGGTCAAGTCCGTAGCACCTTAAACCGACGGAAGTGCATGAAAAGATGTATGACTGTGGATGAAGCTAAAGAGGTATGTCGGGATCGTAGCGTGTGGCAAACGGTAGTCTCTGCCTACCCCCATGGGATACAGGCGTGAGTATATGTATGTATGTACGTAGGTACGGAACCCTAAAAATAATAACAATTAGTTGGACGGGGTCGGGCTATAGTTCACCATGCTGGGTTATCGGGATAAAAATAACATGACCATTTATTTATTTGCATTATCATTTGTTAATACCACCAGGTCATGTTGTGAATGTACTCGAAAACATATATATAACGTGGGTATAAAAAAACCAGATATAACAATACTTCTCGACAGCCTCTGACTTGACTTGGAGTTCAATTGATTATAAATGTTATTGTGCAGATAACTTGTGTTTATATGCGTTATCATACAATTTCACAATGCGGGGAATTCCCCGACAGTAAAACGCAATCTCAAGGAAAATTATTACTCTCTTAATTAACATTAAAAGATAATACTTGAGTGTACAAGAATAATTGTTTTTTTTGTTAAATTCATTATCTTGTTCTAGTATATGTATTCATTATGTATTCATTATCGTGTTCTTGTTGTAGTATATGTTTTTGATGGTATTTAAAGTAATTTTGTAAATGGGTGAACGTAGATATTGACTTTGTTTTATTATGCTCAAACCGCATTCATATCACCTGGGGTCACCCAGGTGATATAAAATCATCATTATTAAAAAAAGTGTTTTAGAAATCCTTAATTCCTAATGCCCACTAACATACCTACGTCATGATAACACCTAGATCACTATTTAGCACTTTAGCATAGAAAGTGAATAACCACGAACTACCACTTTTCTGTGGTAAACGATGCTGGTGTCAAATTTATGTTTACCTGTATTACCTACCTATTAAGTTGCATATTTTAATTTGTCACTGTTTGTTTACCCCAATTAAAAAAAAAAAACATATTATCAAGAAGAAGAATTAGAAGCAGTAGTAGCCGAGTGGTCGAACGCACGCCTTGCAAATCAAAGTGTGCAGGTTCAAACCGCGGCTCGCACCTCTGGGTTTCATGTGCGAATCTCATTTACACCCGAGAATACCTATGAAACGGTGAAGGAAAACATAGTAAGGAAACCTGCACGTTTGAGGGAACTTGACTAGTTCTCGATGTGTGAAGTCTGCCAACCCGCACTGGGCCAGCGTGGTGGACAAAGGCCTGAATCCCCCTCGCATTAAGAGGAGGCCCGTGCCCAGCAGTGGGACGTTAGAAAGGGCTGTAGTTATCAAATTATGATGAAAAAACTGAGTGAATCAACTAACAATATTTCATAATCTCACTTTATTCACTCAGATTACACAAAGTTTTGGTGTAATTCGTATTTATATCACCAAAATTTACGAAATCATCAAAACAATATTGGGCTGCGACTATTACTCTGTCGATTCATCCGCCATCTTTATCACAGTGATCACGCATTTTTATTTATTGCGTTTGAATTTGGTCTTGCTATTAATTACTTGGAACTGGCTGAAATACCCGCTAACTGTAGATGGAGCCATTCCTTATTCCATTAAATTTCATCATTTCTATTATTTTGTAAAAAAAGTTTTACTATGTCAGTCCTTTCCTTGGTAAGCGGTAAGCTGACATGAATATTGGGATTTTATGCTTAGTAGAGAAAATTTAAAGGTTAGAAAAAATATAGGCTTCCTCCGTAAGTCACTTCCAAATAACAGTAGGTCCGAAAAACCCATTTCTCTTCATAATTACGTTATATTTATGTCATGTCATGTAATGAGGGATCCGAAATTGAGATGGATGCATGACGTAGGTAGGGTATTAATGTCCAAATGATTTTTTAGTAATTTATCACAGTCTACGATTAGACGACCGTAATGAGAATTTCGAACATACAATATTATAATCATAGAGATATTATCTATACATCTATACATACAATTACATACATACATACATACAAATAAATAAAATTGGAGTGTCTGTTTGTAACATCAAAATAACACTTTTTTACCAGATGCGTATGAAAGTATATACGATACCTATAACGAAAACGCAATTTTAAATTTTTTTGTCTGTCTGTCTGTCTGTCTGTCTGTTTGTTTGAGGTAAACTTCTAAACGGCTGAACCGATTTCAATGGGACTTTCACTGACAGATAGCTGACGTTCCAAGGCGTAACTTAGGCTACTTTAATTTTAGAAAAAGCGTTAGTGTTCCGCGGGAAAAACATAATACCCATATTTCCGGGTAATCTCCCTAAAGTCCACGCGGGCGAAGTCGCGGGCACAGCTAGTCATAGATATACATACATTATGATATTCGATGTTTATTAGTTACACACTCATATGTACTTGTTTTGTAGTTATATTCGATAAAAAATATGACATAACGCGTGTGCATTTGACTATTTTGTCTAGTGGTTTGAGCGTAGGTTGCGGGTTCGATTCCCGCCAAGAGCCAATTTCGATATTTTTAGGGTTCCGTACCTAAAAAGAAAGAAACCGAACCCTTAGATGATCACTTTGTTGTCCGTCTGCCTGTCTGTTTATATATCTACCAATATTCTCGTGTTTTTTATGATAGCCTAAATAAAACTACAATCACGAAATCCTATTGATAAAACCCTGTAGACGCCAGTAGCTCCACAGCGATTTTTATGTGATACGCCATAATCATAACACTGTAATCCTCCCATGTTTTCGTTTCTTTACGATTACAACGCCTTTATAGACCAATCGTATGTGATAGGTACAACGTTATATGTATCCTCAAGCGTTGCTTGTAATAATAAATACGCAACACGTATAATAACCAGCCCTGCGCAAATAGACGCATCGAAACGTGCGCGACTAATTAGCCAAAATAAACTGTATTGACTTATAGGAGAAGTGCATTTTCCGACGAACGATTTTCCAACGTTTTGGTCATCCTTATTTATAGTAACAGAGAGTGGATTTTCAAAAAAGAGTCACTTGAATTTCCCCGCCCCAGTAAGTACAATGCTTTTCCTCCCAGGTGGAGTAATTATACTTTAATTATAAGGTGTGTGGTAGGTAGCTGTAGAGTTGATGGTAAAAAAAAGTGGTTTTAGTATCAATTTAGGTTACCTATATAAATATTATATTTATCCAATTTTATAACATATTTTATAATTATATACATACATATATAACGTTTTATAATTATATAGTTTTTATTTACAAGACTGAACAGAAGAAAATAATAAGTACCAGCTCACCCTCAAAATACCTTAAGTACCTTTGATATCTTTTAGTATATGTGCCTATAACGGTGTTAATAACAGCTGATAAGCTAAAGGAAGCTCGTCCTAAAGGGCCGGGAACACAAATGGCAATAGATATTACAAGATGTACTATAAAGATAGTGTAAACGACAGTATCAAGTAAGGACTGATGTCGCCGTTAGCTGCCCGAACTCTAATTATTATGACTAACAAATTATGGAGAAGACTATTATGTAAGCGAAGATGCCTGATGAAGAAGATGGTGATGAAAATTTTGACAATACCAAAACGAATTCTGGGTCAATGTGCATAGAGTTTAAATTTATGTGGTAAAAGCTACGCCCCCACGCGTCAAATTTCGTTCGCGCTATCAGTGTCATTTAGTTAAAGAATGAACTTTTTCTATGAGTTAATACAGTTAGTTTTGGTATGGCAAAAAAAATTACGAGCGAGGGTCGACGCTCCAGTGTGGGATCTTTCTAATGAGGAATGTCTGTACCAGCTGTTAGCGGGTATTCTGCAAATGTCTAGTCATTAATAGCAAGTACAATTTCAATAAATATAAACTAGAATGTAGCACGAATGGACCCGCAGAGGTGGACAAATCGTGTCAACACCTGGATGCCCGAAGGCGGTTGCCGGCATCGTGGCAGACCAAGGAGAAGATGGTGCGACGATTTGGTCAGTTTTGCGGGAGAAACGTGGCCACAACAAGCCCAGGATAGGGACATGTAGAGACGAGAGGGGGAGGCCTTTGCCCAGCAGTGGGACATACAATAGGCTATTAAAAAAAAAAAAAAAACTAGAAATAAAAATAATAAATATGGCGGATGACGAACTAACAAATTATGGAGAAGACTATTATGGCATAGAGGATATCCAGACTATCTTAATCGTGCTAAGATTGAATAATGCAAGCTTTAAAAACTCACCTTAGTTGCAGAAACAATAACTCTAACGATCACAATTGTTATTAAAAGCCAAAGGAATTACTTATATTGAAAAGATCTTTCCTTTTTCCATCCGACAAGTGACAGTAATATTACGGTGACGGTTTGGTTTTTTTATACGCAGTTTTTACAAAAGTATTAAAAAAAATCATGATTAAATACTTTTGTAAACGCTGATTAAAAGTAGAATATCCGATTTGTAATAATAGGTTTTGCCTAAATTTACTTTAAACTTGAATTAACTCACTCCAATTCACAGTTAAAGTGTAAAAATGTATTTACTTAAAATGTGGATAACGTTGTGAATTATGCAATGATAAAGCTATTTGTTAAGACTTTAGAATAAGAAAATTGTATAATTGTTTGTTTTCCCTAATAAAATAAAATAAAATAAAAGTACAAACCAATATTGTTTTCATGATCAAAGAATGCCTTTGTGCAATTTTTTCCCGGACACCCATAAATAAATAGTTAACTCTGTTTTGTTCCACCTCTGAATCAAAAAAAAAAGTGTAACAATGTTTCTATCATACTTTCTATCATACTGAAGGTTTAGCATGACCGCGTAGACATAAGTTTTATCTATTTTAACTGTCAGATTTGACGAGGAAAAGATGTCACACCGTGTCATAGACAGTACAAAAAGTTCGAAGTGACGACCTTTACTCGACAAATCTGACAGTTTAAAGAGATAAAACTTTTGTCTACGTGGTAATGCTAAACTTACTGGTGTGTCAGATTCTAACACCTTAGCTGCGGCAAATAAATCATAAGTTTTCATCGGGTGGAAATGCGCCCCTAGCGAACTTTCCGCCAGTTATAGTTTTCACCGTGCGCTCCAACCGTAGGCACCGCGGCGGGCCCATATGTGCCTGTTCCGCACTTAAGATGTTAAGGCAACACATTGGTCAAATGTCTTTTTTGTTCCTAAATTCAATTCACCCATATCAAAAGAAATCGACGAAGAATAAATAGGAAGGTTTACGCCTTGAACACACTGGGGCTAGCGAATTCACATTTTTTAACCGACTTCAAAAAGGAGGAGGTTCTCAATTCGACCCGTATGTTTTTTTTTTTTATTTTTTTTTTTTTTTATGTATGTTACCGCATATCTCCGGCGTCTGTCGACCGATTTCGAAATTTTTTTTTAGGTTTGCTTGGGAATTCTTCAAGGTTGGTCCCATTTCCAAAATATTATCAAAAATCTAACCCCTTGGGGGTGAAATGGGGGGTTGAAGGTCACATAATTTCAAAAATATTTTTTGAACGACTTGAAACTTTGTATATATATTTAACATACAAAATAAAAAAACACGTCTTTCAGGAATTTTGAAAGAAAAAATATGTAGGGGGTGAAATGGGGGTCCAATCCGGACTACAGCATATCTCCGGCGTTAGTGAACCGATTTCGAAAAATCTTTTTTTGTTTAATACGGATTGTTAACAAAGATCGAAACCCACCCCCAAAGGGGTGGAAAGGGGGGGTGAGGGGGGGTGTTTTTTTTTTTTGGCTGAAAATTTTTACTTTTTTAGGGCTGTTATAAGGTGATAATATTTGCAAATTTTCAACGATTATTGCCACTAAAAATCGTGAAAAAAAATTATTTTTAACAAAAAACAAAAACCGACTTCAAAAACCTAGGTGCACTAAAAAGCTACAAATAACCTTACAATTCATTCAAAAATAATTTTTTATTTATTTACTCTGTGGCTAATTTGAACGTCTGTGACTCTCTCGCCAATCGACTACATTCGCTCGCGATATTTCGTTGAGAAATGTACTTTGTCTATGAGTTAATACAGTTTATTTTGGTATAGGAAAAAATGTTCGCGCGAATTTTGACGCGCTTATTTGCGCAGGGCTATATATCTTTGACGGTAAGCATTTTTTGATGTGTTTCCGACCCGTATCGGACAACGAAATCTTATTCACTTATTATACCTTGCGTAAAAACTAACTTTTAGTAACTATAAAACGGAGGAGGTTCTCAATTCAACGCGATTTTTTTTTAGAAAAGTTTACTATTACTATTACAGCCCTGTTTAACGTCCCACTGCTGGGCACGGGCCTCCCCTCAATGCGAGGGGGACTCAGGTCATAGCCCACCACGTTGGCCCAGTGCGGGTTGGCAGACTTCACACATCTATCGAGAACTAGTCAAGTTCCCTCAGACGTGCAGGTTTCCTCACGATGTTTTCCTTCACCGTTTCATAGCAAGTGATAATCTCGGATGAAAATGAGATTCGCACATAAATCCCAGAGGTGCGAGCCGGGGTTTGAACCTGCACACTTTGATTGCAAGGCGTGCGTTCGACCACTCGGCTACCACTGCTATAAAAAGAAAAGTTTAACCCTCTTTTACTCCTCGATTACAGCTTTTTAACAATTTAAATAATTATAAGATAAATAAGTAGATTTATTGCGTACAATGACTACGTACCTATGTAACAACACTGTACCTATTTTAACTCATACTCAACAACAGTAGTTAGTGGAGCTTAAACAGAGATTAGCAAGCCGAACTGCTGCTCGGATTGCGAGATGCAGTTCACGAGTTTAATTCACAAGTTGGTGAACATTCGTAGCTCGCTTCAGTGTTTGTGTTTTGTGTGCTGTATAAATACGTCGATGTACATTCATTTCGATATTTAATTGAATTTCTATGGAGTTATTGTTTGTGAGTTATAGGTACGTAATTTTTTTTTGCCATACCAAAACAAACTGTAATGGCTTATGAAAAAAGTTCACTTCACTTTACTTTTTAAAAATCTACGGCTGACAGTGCGAGTGAATTTTAACGCGTGTGTGCCTTGCACCACATACATTCAATCTTTATGCATATTGACACAGAGTTCCTTTTGATATTGGCGAATATTCTGACACGTCATTTTGGACGCCCCAGTGTGCGCGGGGCTTATCACCCTGTACTACAGGCGACAGACAACTTATACTATTTTATTACAAGCTTTATATAAACTTGCAATGTATGTCCGGGTGGTATTTTGCAACTGAATTTTAAATCAGTTATTTTTAACCGATTGAGCTGAAATTTGGTATACACGCTTATTTTGGATGACAATGCATGCTTAGCTATGTGACGTCAATCTAATTTCAATATGGTGGATCATCCAAGATGGCGGAATATTTATTGTTTCTGCACTACCACAGTATGGGTATCAAATGAAAGGGCTTGCTGAGGATAAGACGAAAACTAAACAATTTAAATAAAAGCTGGTTTTTTTTAAGTATTTTTTCCATTAATTTTTAAAATGTACTGTTATAATACATAATGATTACATTTCTGTGACTACACGTAAAAATACACTCGCCATTGAAAAATGTGCCTCTTCTATGAGTGATTACGGTTCGCTTTGGTATAGGAAAAAAAATACGCACGCATCTTGCGGCCCCTGTAGGTGCTTACGTTTTTTTCAACTATGCCATTCATTTTATTACAAGCTTTATATTAACTTCCAATGTATGTCCGGGTGGAATCTTGCAACCGAATTTTAAATCAGTTATCTTTAACCGATCGAGCTGAAATTTGGTATACACACTTATTTTGGATGACAATGCATGCTTAGATAGCTATGTGACGGCATTATTCCAATATGGCGGATCATCTAAGTTATTTTTCATCGGAATAGTTATTTATTCTGCACTTCCACAGTATGGGTATCAAATGGGCTTGCTGAGGAGAACACGAAAACTGAGGGCAATTAAATAAAAGCTTGTTTTTAAAAAGTTTTTTACCTTTATTTTTTTTTAATTTGGCCACCAAAGAGATTGCATAGATATTATAAGTATCTACAGCGGAATAAGGTTCTTTTAAATTAAAAAAAAAAAACTATAAAACGTTTTTGCTCCTTCTAATTTCTCGTTCGCTTTGTCCAGCGCGGCCCAGATTCGAAGTTCGCTAATTAGAGTGGTACCCAGCATGCATGAACTTCAATAGACTAGGGATGGGTACAATTGTGTTTACTTCCTGTATATCATATAAATAACGGTTATCAATAACGGATATCAATAACGTATATCAATAACGGATATCAATAAGAGATATCAATAACGCATATCAATAACGGATATCAATAACGGATATCAATATCGGATATCTATATCGAGGGGTAAAAGGCTTAAGCAATATATTGTTTATATATTCATTTGACGCAGAAAAATGAGCCAATTCCAAATATATCCATATCACCCAAAAGTGTCGCTTAAATCAAATTAGTCTTTCACCCCTTGATATCGAATATAACATTATTTTGAAAATCACGCAGTAACCATGTGAGTTTCGAAATAGATTTTTAATATTTTTGCTGTGAAAGAGAATTATTATTAATCAGCAATATTGTATTGGATATTGGAAAAACACTAACCAAATACGTCATTCAACTTCTTTAATTGCCTACTCAGATCCACTTTTATCTTATCTTTATATATATAACTAGCTATGCCCGCGACTTCGCCCGCGTGGACTTTAGGGAGATTACCCGGAAATATTGGTATTATGTTTTTCCCGCGGAACCCTGATGCTTTTTCTAAAATTAAAGTAGCCTAAGTTACGCCTTGGAACGTCAGCTATCTGTCAGTGAAAGTTCCATGAAATCGGTTCAGCCATTTAGAAGTTTATCTCAAACAAACAGACAGACAGACAAAAAAAATTTAAAATTGCGTTTTCGTTATAGGTATCTTATATACTTTCATACGCATTTGGTAAAAAAGAGTTATTTTTTATTACAAACAGACACTCCAATTTCGATATAATGTATAGATTCTACTTTACGTGTGTATACGGCCTCGAATTCCTCCCAAACGGCTGGACCGATTTGAATGAATTTTTTGTATGGGTGGCGACCTGGATGGTTTAGATTCACAATTGGACCTGGTAGATGGCGCTGCTTTCGTATGTCACTAATTCTAAGGCGGTACGAAGTTCGCCCGGTCAGCTAGTTGCATATATTTTTTTAACCCAGTTATCAAATTACCTCATTCTTGTAGATATTGAAACAATAATAAATATATTTGCACACCCCTACAGATGCTATAATGTTTGCAAGTTGTTTCTTCAAAACTTGCGCCCAGTTCAAACTACATAGTTCCTTTGCACATGCCCACTTCAGTTGTAAGTGCGCGGAAATGAAATAAATATTATTTTTATGAGAATATTAAAAAAAGTGTGTTGGATGTACATAAAACCACTGCAAACCTTTTCCAGAATAGTCGAGTGAGGAGTGAGTGAGTTCAGATATTTTAATAGCAAAAACTAGCTGATACGGTAGGTAAGTTCTGCTATATTAATTACTTTTTATTTTATTGCCATTCAAAAGAAAATGAAAAAAGTGTGGATAGGGACACCCTAATCACCTAGCGATATGAAATATGCTTCATCCCTTTAGATGGAGATGATGAGCTACAGGTTGATTATTTTTCTCGTGTAACGGGTTCGACTCTCGGTTCAACCATGTGATTATTTAAATATATATGAATGCATATTGTTTTCTTATATTTACGCGAATACTATACATTGAAATAAAACTATTTTACGGATTTTATCGCGTGTATTTACTATTTTATTTAACTAAATATGATGCTCCCAGTTATTAACTATGACATCAGGACGTCTAACACCTCAGTCCCCCCATGACCATGGTTGCTGTAAAGCAGCCGAAACGTCGGGAAAATAAAATAGTAAATACACGCGATAAAATGCGTAAAATAGTTTTATTTCAATATATGAATGCAGTTTAAATGGTTTTTTTAATTTAAATAATGTCTTCTTTCAGTAAAATGTTCCATCTACAATATTCAAGGTACTTTCCCTCCATGTGGCATATCCGTGGGACACCCTGTATATTGCTGGGATAGATAGCTGTTTAAGCCCCGGCACACTGGGGCGTCAACGTTCGCGCGTCAAAATATATTCCAACACCAAAACGTACTCTGTGCCAATGAGCATAAAGTTTGAATTTCTGTGGTAGAAACAACGCCCCCACGCGTCAAAATACGCTCGCGCTGTCAGTGTCATTTAGTTGAAGAATGACCTTTTTCTATGGGTCATTACAGTTCGTTTTGGTATGACAAAAAATTGACGCATTTGGGTTGAGGCCATAATCCTTTTGAATCGCTAATGTATGAATCCACTATTAGAATATTCCATAAACTCGTAATAGTATCGTTCCAATAATATCGACTAACTGATAACTGGAACAACTAAAGTGTTGTTCCTAATCTGTTAACCAGAACACGATTTTCTCATCACAACTACAGATAAACCTTTGGATAGAATAATCTCGTTGCGGCGGCTTATAGTTAGTTTCGATCCAAATGGTGTGCTCCACTTAGAACTTACGTATAACTCCTATACTCAGTACCGATTTAGGCCTACGCTAACTGGTTGCGCCGGATTTTGTTCCATCTCACAGCTGACAGACGGGTCCACAATACGGTTTTCATCCCATCTATTCGAAAAGAACGACTTGGTTCGCCTTTAAGTGCGCCCAAAGGTGGTGTTTTCTATAAGAAACTTTTAGCGGGCAGTAATGAGTTTTTAATCCTCTTTATAAGTGGCTGGTTAGCTTTAAATATTTACTTTTTTAGGGTTGTTATGAGCTGATAATACTTGCATATTTTCAACGATTATGGACACTAAAAATCGTGAAAAAAAAATATTTTTAACAAAAAACAAAAACCGACTTCAAAAACCTAGGTGCACTAAAAAGCTAGAAATAACCTCATAATTTAAAAAAAAAAATATTTGAGGTCGGCTTTTGTTTTTTGTTAAAAATATTTTTTTTTACTTTTTGGCTGTGATCAAACAACTTGCTACAGGTACGTATAGTCCTTCTTCTTCTTCTTCTTGTCAGCCTACAGAGGGATACACCCACTACTGGGTGTATCCCTCTCCTCTGTCACACCATCCGTTCCGATCCTATGTTAATCTGGTCCAACATTTCTACCTTCCTTATATCATCGGACCACTTGGCTGGTGGTTTATAGTCATAAATATCTTTATTAAATTAAAGGTATTCGTATGTTTTGGTACTACGCGGAACAAACCACTCCGATCCGTATCGCTGGTACGCAGTTAGACAGTTGAACAAGAATGGTAGCTGCTCAATTTTACACATAACAAACAAGTTCAGTAGCAATAAATTATTGCAACTAATGCAGCTGTAGACTACCTAAATAACAGACAAATAAAAAAAAAACTAACACTCCAAAAAAATACTGACGAATGAATTATCTGAGCGAATTAAATAGTTTATTTCTTAAATGTACTCTGTACCAATATCCATAAAGATTGAATTTCTGTGTTAATAGCCACGAGACCTATTTCATTCGTATCATCGATGGCATTTTGTTGAAAAATGTGCATATTTTAGAGTTAATACAGTCTGTTTTGTTATTAGCAAATTTCGGTTCATTTTTATAGCTGCTGAATGTTCTACTCATGAGCAAATACCTATCCAGAACACTTCACATCATCTCTGTTATAGCTTATATAATATCGTGATGTTCCTGCAGGTATGATCTCTACCTTAGTTATGAAATCTGTATAGTATGTATTCTATGTATCTGTATACTATCTCATCATCTACGTAGGTAGTATGGAAAAACCAAAAACAATTTTTGCAACAAACCAATCAACTCCACTGCTGGTAGCACCGCCGCTCCGGTGCGCCGCTAGTATTTTCAATTTAAACTACTTCTCTCACTTTGTAGCTATTCTTATACACGTGACTAGGTGTCCCTTTCTCTTGCTATACAATAGAAAAGGACGCCAGTGAGCTTTTCGTTTGAAATTCAAGTAAATTTATTCGGCATTGCATAGCAGCTGGCACGGCGTTAGTGCAAAGCAAAAGTTTAGGGTTAAAGCCGTGTGTTGGCGACAGTCTCGTAATTAGACAGACCTAGGAAGACTTAGAACCTTCGTTGAAGGCATCAGGGACACACTCTTGCTACTCATTTTGGCACGTTTAGGATTTCATTGTTTCTTGAGCTGTCAGGATAATGATTAGTCGTGGTCCGTTTTTCATGAAAAACAAAAACGGGATTTTAATTATTTTAAACAATGCCAACTTCTGCAGGCATGATTAATAGTTTTACTGAAATAATTCAGGTTACTTCTATAAACCAACTACAAGAAACCAGATGCTAATTATTGCGCCAAATTTTACGCTTATATAAATTGGTGCATCATAAAAATACTTATTTATCTTAGCTTATGCAGAACACTTTTTTTCTGAAGAATTTTTCGTCTCATCCATTTTGTACATAAATGAGTCGAAAAAATCTATGAATAGAGTTAAAAGCTATGATATCACAGTTCAATTAATCAGTTTCCGTTTTTTAAGCAGAAATCCAGTTGACATTCCGCCAGTATTAGCCGTCAGGATCTAAAAGTAAAAATAGCCGGTAACTTTCATTGCTCTTTTAACCACAACCGAACTTCGTTGTTTCGGTAAAGATAATGGCACTACCGGCCATAAATCTCCTGTAATAGCTCAAAAATAAACAGTTGAGAAGCGAATGGGAGAACCGCTTCGGAAGCGATGTCATAAATAAATAAAATCAGGCTTCCAATTCATTGCGTTATTTTGAAGTGCTTCTTTGTAATATCAATAAGAAATACTTATCTACATTGTTCTTTTCGTACAACAGTCTAAAGTTGTTCGTTTGCCTAGTTTTTACCAGGAATAAATACTTAGGGTGCATAATTTATACCTAATTAATTAAATTTTTGAGGAATTATCTTCATAAAAGTTGGAAAAAATGGCGTTTAACTTTTCAAGTGATGTGCACCTAATCATTTTCGAAACGCAGATTGATGTTGCAGATAACTTTTTAACATTAATATTCAAATACTAATCATGAATCCTTGAATTTCAAATAATAAATGGAATCAATTCAAGAAAAAAAAACAAAAAACATATTTAGTAACAAAGTTTTCCGTTCAAAATACTAGAACTCATTACGGCATAAGTCTCATCCGAGCAAAGTTTTTCCTCGTGGAGCCGGCGCGGCGGCTGCATCCCAAAGTTGGTGGCACCAGCTGCGGGAGGCTGCTTCGCAAGTCATTATACGTATTCCGAAATGGCTACCCTTGTTCCCATGTTTACAAGTAGCAAGCTGACAAAAATAATCAACGAATGGAGAAATTGGGGACAATAAATAAACTTGCCCCTACATTTGGGATAGAATACACGGGGGTAAAGTAGGTAAACTGCAGCACCTCTGCCTACTCCCGCAGTAACCAGAAGCATGAAGATGTAAAGACCAGAGAGCATGGAGCTGCTGCTGGACCTGCCTCGTGTCTCAGTTGAGACTCAACTTTACATTTTCGGTACATTACAGGTATAGAAACGAGACACACAGCAAGACAAAAATGCCTGCAGTTAGGTGAAGGGAAAAGTTAGCTGCTTTAACTTCGCGAGGCAGCCATACGAGGCAGCTCAGCCTGTCAGAACGCGGCCCTTAAAAGAACCAACATACACCTTAAACCTTTTATAATGTATGTTGTCTCTTAGAAATACATAATGAACCCAATTAATAAACGCTTCGCACCCACTGGGGTCAGTGAATCATCTACAATTTTTGGAAAAAAAAAATGGTAAAAGCCACGCGAATACGTATCACAATTCGCTTGCGTTATCGTAAACATCTCGTATAAGACCAGTAATTATGTACAGCTCAGAATGCTGGGCGGCTAAAGTGCGTGAAGAGAAACGTCTCCACTCTGCCGAGATGCGAATGTTGAGATGGATGTGTGGAGTGACGTGAATGGAAAGGTTAGGAATGTGTATATTAGAGGTAGTATAAAAGTAGCGCCCATAATAGAAAAAGTGAGAAGTGAGAGACTAGAATGGTTTGGGCATGTGAAGAGAAGAGATGAGAAGCATGTAACTAAAAGAGTAATGAGTATTAATGTGGATGGATACAGATCGAGAGGAAAAATGATGTGAATAAGATCGGAGTGGATGTCAGTATGTCGGAAAAGCGAGATGAATGGAAGGAAAGGACATACTGCGCCGACCCCAAATTGTGGGATAAGGTATGGCAAATGATGATCGATAACATCTCGTTATATAATTGCTTCTTGTCTGTTTAAGTTAATACAGTTCTTTTGGGTATTGCCATCAATATTAGTCGTGTTTTTATGCACCCGTGGACAGCTTGGTCTAGGTTGGTTTGAGCGTAGGCCGCTTGGCTCACTGAACTAGGTGGTTTCGATAATTTCTATAATGACCTTTCGCAATTAGCACTGGTTTGGGTGTAACTGGGATCGCCCCAAGTCTATTGTATGGTACCCATACAATAGACGTACGCTTTGCTTAGTTTGGGATCATGCGATGAGTATGTGTCGTATTTATTTACATGTTGATATGAAGGTACTACATAATATTGTATGGTTATATGAAACAAAAGTCTCTCGGGAATCCAATACCGTTGTTTTAAATGCATGCACATTAATATGTAAATTCGAGGCGAACCTACATTACATTCGCCAAGTGATCAAAGCGGTGTTTTATTACGCGACATACGTGTGAAGTTCACCAGCATATTTTGTTTTCAATTATTATCACTCATTCGACGTGTTCAACAATCTTCAAAGCATTAAGTTATAATTACAATTCGCAATGTATTAAAGTAAATCAGTGCTATCCTAGTTGGTACAACGCCCGCGCTTGAACGCAAGGGGCTCATTTTCAAATCTTGGACCTGCACCTGTGGGATTTTCGGATTGCATGTACGAATGTCATTTGCAATAATGATTGCCACTTGCTGAACGGTGAAGGTAAACATGAGGAAACCTGCACGTCTATAAAATGGCGTGTGAAGTTCACCAACCAGCATTGGGCCAGCGTGGTAAACTGTTAACAACATCTCCTGAATACTCGTACATCAGCGAAGTGATGGTCCACTGCAGTGCATTTCTGCCTACCCCTTCGGGGAACACAGGAGTGGTGATGTATTAATGTAGTAAACAAAAATTCAGTTAGTTATTATGTCGCTATTTAATGTTGCGAGAGGTTCCATCCCATATGAAAACTATAGTAAGGTTTCACTAATCCCGTGAGATGAGATTACTTTCATGGGTTTCGTTGCGTGATACAGTATGAATTTAAAAATCCATGCATCCACCACCGTTAAGGTAATTTTCCTGTGCGAAAATATTTCCACGTATAAGCCCACCCGCACATTGGGTCGTTGACCCTCGTGCGTAAAATTTGCTGCCAATACCAAAACGAACTGTATTGACACATGGTATAAAATTAATGGTATTTGCATTATAGTATTTAATTGCCCTCAGTTTTCGTGTTCTCCTCAGCAAGCCCTTTCATTGGATATCCATACTGTGGTATTGTAGAAAAAAATAACTATTCCGCCATCTTGGATGATCCGCCATATTGGAATTAGAATGACGTCTCATAGCTAAGCATGCATTGTCATCCAAAGTAAGCGTGTATACCAAATGTTAGCTCAATCGGTTAAAGATAACTGATTTAAAATTCAGTTGCAAGATCCACCCGGACATACATACATTGCAAGTTAATATAAAGCTTGTAATATTAAGAAAAAGGTCACTCTTCAACTAAATGAAAATGCGAGCAACGCGAGCAAATTTTGATATTGCATATGGCGTGGCTTTTACCACAGAAATTCAACCTTTATGCATATTGGCACAGAGTACGTTTTGGTATCGGAAAAAAAAACACGCGTCTGTTGTCGCCCCAGTGTGTAATAATCCAAATCCACAGACATACAAACAACCATTTGGTAAATCCAGACAGACCTTAATACTCATTTTTTTAAAGGAATAAGTTAAGAACTATACAAATATACATATAAAGCCAACTAGATGGCACCAAAACAACTGATAGAGGCTGAAATTTATTACGACCATTATCCGACCAATTCTTACATTTGTTTGCCACAAATCACGGTAGCAGGCCCGAGGGGACTTGGACACGACAATTGCCGATCTGCGACGATGATACCCGAAATACAAATTGACTATAAGGTATGGAGCGTGTATCTCAGTGTGTCCTATCTGAGTAGGGGAGAATTTTAACTCTTAACAATGTTGATTAAATAAATGATCATACGAAAAACTCATTCTGAGGCAAGTCGGTAGATCTTGTGTTCCACTGTTTTAAAAATATTGATCGAGCAACCATATCGAGGGTTGGAAGGCTATTTTACTTAAACGACATTTTGTTAACTTTACAGGAGAGCATTCTCATTCGACGCAGAAAACATCGCTGATTCCAAATATGTATCTGAGTTAATATCGCCCAAAGTGGTAGCCTCGTGGGCAAGAACGCCCGCCTTGAACTTAAGGGGTGCAAGTTCAAATCCCAGGCCCGCACTTCTGAGATTATTTTCATGTGCGAATGTCATTTTCAACAATTATTACCACTTGCTGAATGGTGAAGGAAAACGTCGTGAGGAAACCTGCACGTCTAGGCGTGTGAAGTTCACCAACCCGCAATGAATGGGCCAGCGTGCTAGACTATGTCCCAAATCTCCCTCGTATTGAGGGTGAATGTGCCCGGTATAATGGCAATAGGCTCGCCCCCTATTACATTGGGACCAAAATACATCGCCGAAGTGTGGGCGCACTGCCTACACCTTCGGTGAATACAGGCGTGATGATGATCGCCCAAAGTGTCGCTTAAGTCAAATAGCCTTTCACCCGTCGATTTAAAGGTGCTGTGCCTCGGTCAGTATTTCTTCATCAAAAATGCGGTATTTTGTCCGAATGCTGTCATTTATGTCTTTAAACTGAGACTGTCGCTTTCGCAGCCTACGGTTCAATTGCCAGCTGCTCTTACTGATATGATTGACGTTAATTTTTTGGATTTTAACAATAAAATTTGAATCATCACTGAAATGTCTCCAATATCCATCAAAATGCTTTGATGGTATGTGACATAATATTTCAAGCAGAATAAGCTTCCATACGTAAGGGAACTCCGATGCAGATGTCACAACTATTCGTAATTTATCTCTTCCGAAGAAAGAAGGAGTAAGCTCCTAGTCGGCCGCAATACATTACTCCTTTACTGTGACACATCACAAACTTCACTCATATTTCATAAGTTTCCCAACTTCCATCCAATAGTACGTGCTAAGGGAAAGTATTTTATACTCGCTCTTTGTACGTTTCAACCGCTTTGTCTGTAGATTTATAGGAGTCGAACCTCCAATTTTTTTAACAAATAAATTATCTGTTCAGAGAATCATATCATATTGTTGGAAGAAACAGTAAGTTCTACATTTTTATTTTTATTTCCATCCATCCACAAACAACTATTATTTACAGGACAATATATATTTGGAAAATTAAATAGGAATACGTGTTATATAATGTCGGGACGTGTCCCTACGTAGAGAGAGAATACTCATCCTATAAGCGCGTCCTGACCAAGCGAGCAGAAGACTCTCACGGCCGGTCCTCGATCATACACCTAAGTCTAATTTTTGCTGACTCGAGTAATGTGTTCTCACAAAGTTGATATAGACAGGTAAGTTGACAATGAAACAAATGCCTGCACTTGAGTAAGGCAGCACAAATGCATGCACGACAAAGCACGTTGTACCAATCCGAAAAGCAGCCCTTACAAGAACAATCGCTAGGTGAGAGATTTTGTGAATAAGATTGACACTGACACCATGACTTCTTGAAGGTGATACAAGAAACATATTAGAAAATAGTGATTGCGGTGCTACAGGGTGATTACGTAATTCTATTGCAACGAACGGATTTCGATCAACTTCTGACAAAATGTATAGAAAATCCACCATATTGGTTTCTTACAAACAATGATAGCAATTAGTGTTACATAATTTCCTTGCTGGGCTTATTTAAGTATATATATTTTCATATAATTCTCACAAACTTTTATCTTTACCATGCAAAAGCTGCCTTATATAACCAATTCCATTCCACGCCTCATTCACAAGTCAATCACAGTTCAAATTATTCAGTGCGGCCATTATATTCCGGAATCTATTCCAGAAACATCAGAATGTCGGGCACGTAACGTCACAGAGCATGTCTTCGAGGACCGGGGTCAATTTCCTTTAGAGTTTCGTTCACACTGGCCACGGTAGTAATGAAAATGCTATTCTTACACGCTACTTGTATGTCAAATATTTTTTAGGACTTGCAATCTACCACAATCAACGCAAGGATTTTCTCACAGATCTTTGTTTGTTTTTAACCGACTTCAAGTTTTTTTTGTATGTTACCGCATATCTCCGGCGTATGTAAAATTCATGTGTGTATTTGCCTAGTCTGTCGTAGATTAGCACCTAATCCAAATGTAATGAATTATGAGGTTATTTGTAACTTTTTTTTGCACCTCGGTTATTTTTAGTAAAAAGTTTTTTGATTACGGATGTTTGTTAAAGAGAGCATAACAAAGCGGTGTTTTCAAATGAATAAATGGTAAGTACCTTACCAACATTTAATGTCAAACAAAAAATAGTATATTTTCACTTTAGTCCGACAGTTTTGTTAAACTTTTCGTAGTGCAATATGGATTAGCAGTTATTACTTGGTACGGGTAAAATACCTGCGGGGCGATTTTCGTGCGATCGACATCAATCTCTATTAGAGATATGTCGAATCGAAACGTCAAATTGGTCGTATATTTTTTATTTTTTTTCGACATATCTCTAATAGAGATTGATGTCAAGCCAAAATCTGGCCCCTGCTTATTGTCGGTGCAACCTCAACTAAGTTCTATTCCATCATTTAATGTCACATTTTAAAAAGAAGAAGAATATTGTTCTCATATTTTGTTAGAGTTTTTTATAATGAAATTTTTGAGTGGATTTCAAGAAAAATATTTATTCAACGATGTATTCGCTGCTTTACAAACCGAAAGCAAGCCGATTACAGAGTGAATGTGTGTCAACAGAAACAGACGGAAAAGCTCTAACAAAGGCGCGGGCTCAGCACAATTCTCATCACAGAACAAATTTAGATTCTGCTCTTTGACTTGGTAATATTATACGAAATAGTTTTTAGGGCTTTTTCTTTCTTCTTTTGATACTAACTTGAGACTATAAAGGAAGTAGTGATTTATGCAATAATTTTATGAGCACAAATCACGTGAAAATCTATATCTACATCTATCTATACTATCTATCTATACTTATATACTATACTAATATTATAAAGAGGAAAGATTTATATTTTTGTATGTAACGAATAAACTCAAAAAGTACAAGTCCAATTTCAAAAAATATTTTACCATTAGAAAGCTACATTGTTGTTACTTTTACTGTTACTTACAGTTACTCAGTAACTTAGGCTTATATTAGAAACCCGTGCAAAGCTGGGATGGGCCGCTAGTATTGAATAAGTCAAATTCCTGAGCATTACACAAATGAACAGTATATTAAGTTGTGACAAATATTTATTTTACCCCCAAAATTTTTGTTTGTGAGGATAAAAAACCGGCCAAGTGCGAGTCGGACTCGCACACGAAGGGTTCCGTACGATTATCTATAAAAAAACCAAGGTGTCAAAGTCGCTTTTCAAGTTACGAGTGTGTTTTCGGTTTGAGTTAAAAGCTTCTAGTTTGTATATACACCAAAATTTTTGTCCCAATTTATGAAAATTATTTATGCACTGTATTAATGGTCAATTAGAATTTGAAAATATAAAAATTTAGAACCCTAAAAACTAAAAACGAGCAAAAAAACACGTTTGTTGTATGGGAGCCCCCTTAAATATTTATTTTATTCTGTTTTTTAGTATTTCTTTGTTATAGCGGCAACCGAAATACATCATCTGTGAAAATTTCAACTCTATAACTATCACGGTTCATGAGATACAGCCTGGTGACAGACGGACGGACGGACAGCGAAGTCTCAGCAATAGGGTTCCCGTTTTACCCTTTGGGTACGGAACCCTAAAAAAGATCATGTACAAAAATAAAAATACTTGTTCTAATCGCGGAAATTATAAATTAGAGTGGAGAATGAGGGCAGTGGCGGTGGGCGCATGGCATATTCTGAATAAACCAAGAGATCTTTGCAATTTGCGGACAAAAAGCGCTTAACGCGACTCGAATATAAAGCAGGCAGGTTTTAATTATTTTCCTGCCCATTTTTGTACGTAATTATTTATGTGATTCTGTGCTCGTTCTGTTTTTTTTTCCTTTGATAAATCTACTTATTTTTTTTGTCTTTGTGCCATTAAAAGTTTTAATAATTTCGTTATTTTTTTGAAATGCCTACCTAAAATCAATTTTTACTTGATCTTAGTATGTAGTATCTATACCTACTCATATTTTGATATTTCAATTTTTAAACAGAACTATGAAAAATTAGCTAGTCTGATTCATACAGAGTAATAGGTTAGGAACATCTTGCACACAAAATTCATTGAACGGCTTTAGTCGGGTACCCTGGGGCGTCAAGAAGCTGGCGTGAAAAAATGGATAATACCTACCAAAAATAACTCAATTTTAATATACATAAAGATGAATTTCTATAGTGAATTTTATGGATATACGTGAAGCAAAACGAACTATATTGACATATATAAAAAGTTAATTTTTCAACGCAATGAGAGTTTTTCTCGCTTGGAGAATTTTTCTCGCTTGGAGGCATGACTTTTACCAAAGAAATATAATCTTTTTGCGTATTGTCACAGAGTTCATTTTGGTATTGGAAGAATTTTTGAAAAGCGAATGTAGACGCACTTGATATTTTACAAGTATTAACAACAAATTTCAAGACAAAATATTTACATGGGTAACAATTCTTTACAAAGACTACGAGAGAAAAATAAAAATTATATACCCCACAGTACCCCATTACTGTCGGGCGGTAAGGTGCACCGAACGCTGGCATCATTGCCACGTTGAATGGCAATATCATCTATACATCTATACATACAAATAAATAAAATTGGAGTGTCTGTTTGTAATATCAAAATAACACTTTTTTACCAAATGCGTATGAAAGTATATACGATACCTATAACGAAAACGCAATTTTAAATTTTTTTGTCTGTCTGTCTGTTTGTTTGAGGTAAACTTCTAAACGGCTGAACCGATTTCAATCGGACTTTCACTGACAGATAGCTGACGTTCCAAGGCGTAACTTAGGCTACTTTAATTTTAGAAAAAGCATTAGGGTTCCGCGGGAAAAACATAATACCCATATTTCCGGGTAATCTCCCTAAAGTCCACGCGGGCGAAGTCGCGGGCACAGCTAGTTATCAAATAAACACGAATACACAGCTACGTGAAAAACAAATAAACCCACGGTACCTGTTACAGGGCACGGTAAAATTGGCAATCCGACAATTCAGGGTAACCGACCATAATTATAGTTCAAACTTTATTCGCCCTATAATTTACCATTCTTTAACTTAGTAGGGTTATTTCCACTGATTCCAGAAATGGCTGCGAGACCAGTATTGCAAACTTGAAATTAATTATAACGTAGCAAATAATACACCTGGTTGCCAATATCAAAATGAACTCTGTGTCAATATAAAATAAGGATATAATATCTTAAGTAAAATCCACGCCCCCGCGTGTCAACATTCGCTCGCGCTATCCATGTCATATCGTTGAAGAATGAACCTTTTCTCTGATGCAACAGGATTCAAATTCAATTCATAAAACTAAATATATAAACTACTTGGGGTTTCTGAAGTTTGGGCTTTTTTTGAACGTAAAGAGCGACCGGTTAAAAACACTTATTAAAAAATATAATAAGGTAAAATTATAATTATAATATCGACGGGTGAAAGGCTATTTAACTTAAGCGCCATTTTAACACTTTACAGGAGAGCATACTCTTTCGACGCAAAATAAAATTGTCTGATTCCTAATATGTGCATTAGTCAATATCGCACAAAAGTGTCGCTTAAGCCGTTCAACCCTCGATATATTTCGAGTAAAAACTTAAAGTAAAAGAATTTGCGACCGATATTGTTATCTTTTTTTGTCTAACTACAGTATCGTAACGGAAAATTACCTAGCGAGTAAAATCTTTAGAAATATTTTTTTGTAGAAAATTTATGAAAGTTATCAAGTCTTTTATCGCCAGTAATTTTGAATATTCTTCATTATTTTAGTGTCTATATTTAGTCTATTATGGAGTTGAGATTTTTTTTTATTTTATTACTAAAAGTATCTAATAACTTTTACAAATTTGTAACTTTTCAGCTAATTTTACTTGTCTAGTCTCGACAGGTATTTCTCGGTTGTTCTCGATAATTGAAGCCAGTGTTATCACAAAATAGTCAATTAACAGACAACAATTATACCATCTAAAAAATATCATAAACCTGTTCAATCAATTCTACCCGGTTTTTTTTTCGATCGACAGTTTCGGTTAAAATACTGGCAGATATGAAAGTATAAGACTTAGAACCATTCATATTTTAATTTTTGAACACAATGTCTTTTCGCGTATATTTCTATTCGTAACCTACCTGCATGCAGCACAAACGGAAAAGAGGAAATCACTTTGCAATGAAGTTAGCTACGCGCAAATAGCATCACTGAACCGCGAAATTAGTTCAAAGTTCCCCTAGACGAACACCCACCCATTGAGAACTTGAATGGCTTTTTCGAATTTAGAATTATTGTAATAAGGTTTGCTTATGGTTTTGAAGGGTTGAACTTTTAATTCGATGTCAATCATTCCAAAATGCACAGAAACAGACGTAGTGCATAACTTTTTTTTTTCAAAATAAATTAAATTTAATGGGATGAGATGAGGAATTTCTCCACCTGCGATTAGCGGGTATTTCAGCCAGTGTCAAGTAATTAATAGCAAGAACAAATTCAATAAATATAATAAAAATGGGTGAAGTTCGTGATCAAGATGGCAGATGCCAAACTGTATTAACTCGTAGAAGCACATTTTTCAAAGCTATGTCATCGATGACGCCAGCACATTTTGTCGCATAGTCGCGTAGAAATTCAATCTTTATTTATATTATACCACAGAGTACAGTTTCAAAAAGAGTTCAGTTAATACGTTCGCCCCAATAAATTCAGTGTAACGAGTTTAAGGTCATTGGTTCAGGGCGAATTACTTCAAATGTTGGCTGTTAAAAAAGTTGGAAAATTCTGGAACATCTACCGCATATTTTGGATGGTGGTTGGGAATCGACCTAATCCGTTTGGACTAGACAAGAAGCTATACCCTAGGGTTACCATCAACAAATCGTCGGTTACCAATAAAATATCAACAACTTTCCCAGGAAAAAGTCATCAAATCCATAAGTGCATTACATTACAGAATTTCAAGAAGCAAAAATCACTAAAACACATCAAAAAACCTATTGAAATTCAAATGCATTGTATTTTTTTTTTGTTACTTAATGAGATTTTTCCGTCACCCGTCGAAATTTAGTTTACACCAAGAAGTTTACAATCGTAAGTCCAAAAATATCTCCCAAATAAAAGATGTCAATAAAAGTATCAATTCGCCGTCGAATTCAAACAAAATTAAACCTTCATAGTGCAGTGGGTAGATTTCTTAAGAAGAAAAATTGTGAGTAGGTGTGATACGACACGAATGGTGGGGCTATTACTCAAGGTGTCATCTCCTTTCGGCCAGGGAAGCGAGACTGAAGGATGTTTTCCTGTCTTCTCAGAATCAATTTAAGTGTTAAGATACTAGCGATTAAGATTGTTTTAATATAACGTGGCATTTGACTTACCTATGGTCCTCGGGAACCTGTGAGACTTTTAAGCCCGCCGCACACTGAGGCGTCAACGATCGCGCGTTAAATGTTTTACCTATAGCAAGACGAACTGTATTGACACAGAAAATGTTCATCTTCAAATACATGATACTGATACCGCGAGCCAATATTGACGTGTGGGGGTGTGGCTTTTACGTCAAAATCTTTATGCATATTGACACAGTGTTTTGGTATTGGAAAACATTTGGGGAGGGGTCTTTAATATCCGTACGTGTAGACATTTGGATGCCTAACGTCATGCCAAAGTATGAAGCAATTGCCAGCAGCAGTGTTTAAATATTAAGGCATCACTTTTACGCTGAAGAATGAGCTTTTACTACAAGTTAATACTGTTCGTTTTCGTATGAGGGTAAATTGCAATGAAAAAAAAAATAACAAAAAACAAAACCGACTTCAAAAACCTAGATGCACTAAAAAGCTACAAATAACCTTATAATTCGTTACATTTGGAGTAGGTGCCAATCTACGGCAGACTAGGTAAATCCACACATGAATTGGCACCGACTCCAAAATTCAAGTTGATTAAAAGATAATTTTGAAATTGTGTGACCTTCAATCCCCCAAGGGGGTTGATTTCTGATAATATTTTGAAAATGGGACCAATATTGAAGAATACCCTAGCAAACGTCACAATTTTTTTCGAAATTAGTCGACTGACGCCGGAGATATGTGGTAACATACATAAAAAAAATAACATTCGGGTCGAATTGAGAATCTCCTCCCTTTTACAAATTTAAGTTACTCGGTTACAAATTTAAGTCGTTTATTTTTATTCGCTGCTCCCTTCAAACACACACCACATACATCCCAACAAAACGAAGGTATCCTTCGGGTTGTAACATCGATCGTACAAATTAACTGTCGGAAATTTTATGCCTAGAACAGTTTTACGATTGCACGGAGCCATTTAACCTTTCATTACTTGAATTGGATGTCGTTAAGCAAAAAGGATCCAATGCACAAAATTGACAAAATTGAGTTAAATATACCAAGCGGTTCCTAAACGAGGCTGTTGCAAGCATCAAAAAAGCAACCATTCAAAAATAAAAGCAAAAAGGAAATGTCCCACATGTATTATTAACATTATCAAACTTCAAGCTGCCATATCACAAAAGTGACTTGATGGGGGTGGCATCCTTTTTGTTTAACTACGCCTAATTAAGGAAACCGGGAATAAGGTAGTATAATTCATGTATTTATATCTTTACATTAAAACTAGTCGCAAGAAATATATACACCCTTACTTATTTCCAAATAAAATTTAAATCGTACCAATAGTGTACGATTCTTTTTTTGAATCATATTCTTTACGGATCATTTTACTATTTCTTATGGGTACACAATTATTTATAAATTAAGTAAATTATATTAACTGGAGTTATGTATGTCACATTTAAATTCGTATAGATATAACATTAGTTACTGTCTCGATGAATTTTCTGTTCTATAGCCTGCTACGAATCGCCGCGCGTCGTTCAATAGAACAAAAATACCTAACGAATCCAATAAGTACGAGTAACGGCCCCAATCCAACAATTGAATTGCAAATTAGATCTGTCAGCGAACGAAAGAATGCTCTTAGTAACCGATTCTCTGGACTCTAGAATATTCTACTGTGTAAAGCCATGCGTCCACAGGCGCGTCAAAATTCGCGCGTAGAAATATCCAATACCAAAATGAGCTGTTTTAACTTATGCAAAGATCACATTTTACAACGAATTAACATTGATGGTGGTCACGTGACTTTTACCATGGAAATTTAATCTCTATGTATATTGACAGCCGAGTGGTCGAACGCACACCTTGCAACCTAAGTGTGCAGGATCAAACTCCGGCTCGCAAATCTGGGATTTATGTGCTAATCGCATTTTCAACTGAGATTATCACTTGATATGAAACGGTGAAGGAATCATCGTGAGAAAACTTGCACGTTTGGGGTAATTGACTAGTTTTCTATAGATTTGTGAAGTCTGCCAACCGGCACTGAGCCATCGTGGTGGACTATGGCCTGAATCCCCCTCGCATTGAGATGAGGCCCGTTCCCAGCAGAGGGACGTTAAAAAGGCTGTAGTAGTATATTGACACAGAGTACATTAAAAAAAAAGTCCAGGAAATTTGCAGTGGGTACAGGGTGTAACACGATTTAAAGGTGGACTTTCAAAAGAATTGATGACGAAGCTTATTGAAGGTAGATTTAATGTAGACAATATCTAATTTGGAACACGTTGTAGAGACAAAATCTATCCGTGAAAGTTTGTAAACTAGGGCGTTGACCCTCGCGCGTTAATCTTTTGTAACCAAAACGAACTCTGTGTCAATACACATAAAGATTAAATTTCTGTTGTAAGTACCACGACCCCACGCGTCGAAATGCACTCACGCTGTCAGTGTCGTTTAGTTGAAAAATGAACTTTTTCTATGAGATAATACAGTTTGTTTTGGTATGGCACAAATTTGACGCGCGAGGATTGACGTTTCAATGTGTGGGCTTTCGATTTGATGTCATTAAAATGCAAACAAGTTTCAATCCCTTATGTCAAAAGAGCTGTCAAAATGTATTGAAAGTCTGCCATGTTGTTTGGTTTCTAATGAAAATTGATAGCGATGGGGGTACATAGTAGTTATAACACGTGTGCCAAGACTAGACTTATGTCACGGAATAAGTTAAATTTTTCTCTTTCTCTCGTATGAAATAAGATAGTGAGCGAGCGAGCGACTCCGTGTCAGAGGTCTGGTATTGATAAATGTGTTAACCCCAATACTGGTGTTGATAAAACCGGACAATAACCAGTCAAAACATAAATTTTCTTTAAATCGTAAAATATTTTGTAACACATTGTGTCACTCTCATAAAGCTCTTCAGTCCGTTACCAAAACCGCAATCTAAATGAACTCAACACCCGTAAATTATTTGAGTGTCGTTTTTGCTGAATAAAGTGATAAAAGGATGGAAGCCTATAATCCTCTTCCATTAAGCACTTATTGTGGAATGATCCGCGCTCTTCATCAAATCATTTTTCTGTAATTAAATATTCCGCTTTCGGGAGGATTGCTTCAGACGATTATAAACCCATTGAGTGCAAATTGTGGGTACTTTTTACTTTGATGATGAAAACGAGGAGGGGAAATAAATTTTCAATTAGGTTTTTAAGAGATACATTTATATGGATGTACTATAAGGTCTAGGATCTAAGGTCTAAGATCCAGCTACAAACAACCTGTGTTGTATTTGACACAAAAGTGTCCTACCACGCATAATTATTTTGACCAATTTTGAAATTTTAATTATTATGCAGGTACATAGAATAGTACCTATTATTATAAGTCCATCTAAAATTAGCAATATGTTTAAATTTATTCATAACATGAGCACACAATATATATAAATCCACTGATTAAATAAAGTGATTGAAAATTCGTGACTAATTTACGAGCATTCAAATTTAATCCTAATGTCTACTGAAATACAGTTCGTTTTGGGATGCGCAACCGTTTGAATTATATGCCAGTGCAACAACCGGCTTGTACGTTATATGCCAAATATCAGCGCTATTAAATACCGTCACAGTTGTAAATAAACGACGCTACATAACCGGTGCTGTGAAACGCGAAGTGATTTCCGTCATGCGGACCGAATGGTGGTTTAAATATTTATGACGGGCCAAAGGAAGTGAACTCAACTCCATGCTGCGATTTAGGCAAAATTATTATAAACAAGGAATGATTCTTACGAGACTTTAACTGGCAGATAGCTGATGTTACAGAGTAACTTAGGCTACTTTAATTTTGGAAAAAAAATATGGTGCCTAAAATCGCTGGTACAGCATATAGTATATAACTAAATAATGAAATGAAATAGCAACATATTTTATATTACCGTCTACGATTAACGTCCTGTCGTCACAGTCGAGGGCCAGCAGCATTCATCCAGTTGCTTTTCAACTGAAAAAAAAAACGAAATAAAAAACTGGTTTGCAGACGACCCCAAAACAAAAGGCATTCTTTCATTTGCAGCCCACTTCTTACACGGTTGGAGACAATGCTTCTTTGTTCTACGGGCCTTGTTATTAACATGAAATACAAGGACGCAGTGATAGTCTGGCTGAAGAAACGCCCATTTGAGTTCAGGTTCAAATACTGGGGTCACTTTGGGACTTAAGAATGTCATAAGTATAACTCATAATTTGCTCAAGGTGAAGATAAACATCGTGAGAAAATGAGGAAGTGTTTTGAAAGTTATGTAGGAAGTTCGCCAAACAATACTCCAGGTCAGCGTGGTGGACTATTGCTTGAATTTCTGCTGTACAAATGTATAGAATAACACATTGGTACTAAAATATGTTCATATGATTCTACGCTAAACAAAATAAGTAAATCAAAATCCACCTTAATGATGTATGGTAATTTGAATTGTTATTCCATTGTGAGCCAACATTTACATTATTATATTTATACCACAGAAATTTAAAGAGTTCTCTGGGAGAAAAAAAGATAATTTCACGCGATCAAGGACAACATTGATACACAACGTATATATGTAACCCAGTAGATATAAAATACAATTTCGATACCTATTGTAATCTTACTTAGGTTTTGGGTTATTTTGTAAAATAGAAACTGTCAAATTAAAGTAAAATTAAAACAGTTAAAGAGGTAATAGTAAGGTACAGTCGAAGGAATCCATTCAATTTGTTATTTGCGTAATAACCAGGTAAACTCGGGGATTTGTCGCGCTCAGTATAATGTAATTAAACGTGATGTTTAAACAATTATGCAAATGAAGGCGACGCGGAATTGTACCGAAAGGTTTCATTATCAAACAAGCTTTATAAAGGGTGCGACGAGTAGGGATGCCAGATGTTCGGAACGCATATTTTTTTAAATTAGTTATTTTTCCGTAACTTTTATTCGATACCATTAACGACGATGACGCGGCGGCTTGGTGTAATGATTCGAGAGTAAGCCGCTTGGCTCACTGCAGTGGGCGGTTCTGGGTTCGATTCCCGTCTGCAGCAAATTTCGGAACAGGCCATTGGGAAATTGATACCTTTAGCACAAGTATTGCTTAGTTTGGGATCATACGATGAGGTTGTCTGGTGATAATTATTTACAATCCATAACGACTAGGCGACTGTACATTCCAGTGAAAAAATGTTAGTGTATGGCCTGCTTGTGTGTCTGTCACACACACACAGAAATAGATCATAAGTACCTATAGAATACCCGCTTACGAATACCGGAATGCAAAGTTATCTCAGGAAAAAACAAATGAGTGCCATGAATCAAAGCACTGTCTTGATCTTCCGACCGAATGGTCTAATAGCTGATTTTTTTACCTTTCTCTTCATTTACCTATTTGATTTATATGTGATATCGCTCAATTTAACGATTTCCAAGAAACGTTCCCCGATATTAAGGTGGAAAAATATGGATGGAAAACTTAAGATGATGAATGCTTAATGACGTAAAACGATATTGAATATTTGGAATACAATAAATGTATAACGTACATATGCGGTAGCTCATATGTGGATGCTTAGTGAAGACAGATTATATCTAATTATCATAGTTTCTGAGTTATAGGCCTTTGAATATTTGTCACAGATATTGTATTGCTTTAAGGCACACTCATAACCCTATTTAACAGTGCATCAACGAGAGCCGACTACTATTATTCAGAAAACAGAACTTGAAATTTCACTTAGACAAAACAAAACTGGTTATTTTTGGTGACGGGGAGGAAATCTTCACAAAGATTCCCAGTCCTCTGTGTGGGAGAAGACTGGGATATGTGGGATTCTTAACAACTAAAACCTCCTCTGTGGCCGTCTTCGACACGTTAGAGGGACTCCGGGATCTCCTATCGGAACGCACCGGTGTCCCTCTGTGCCTCACTCCCGAGCTTTAGTGCCCAGGAGCTCGTCTCTGGGGGAACAGATGTTTGCTCCCCCTGCACCCTCGCAGTGCATACGGCGATGAGAGACCACCTCTCGCCGCCGTCCTCCTTGGGGTTTTCGTCTACTTAAGAGCGTCCTTAACAGTGCAAACTACATCAACGAGAGCCGACTACTATTATTCAGAAAACAGAACTTGAAATTTGACTTAGACAAAACAAAACTGGTCAAACGCATACGCTCCAAGCGTGACCTTAAAACAAGCCTGATCGTAGTCTCTCAAGTCTCAACCACGTCGAAAGGAATACAAAAACCCTTTTGATAACAGCCACCTTACTACACCTGTCTTGCACCAATATTTTTAATATTACTTTCAGTTTCTGACAGTTAGTACAAAAACTGTCAAAATTACAATTGAAACAACAATACTTTAAGATCGTAAGCCTCCTAAGCGGTTAACAATGACATTTTAATGAAATTATTTTTGAAGATGAGCTTTATTTTAATTAATATACTTAGTTCCCAACTCACACCTTCCTTTATCACCGCTACAAGCTAAGATCTTCAAAATTAAATCTCAAACTTTGACCCACAGTGAATGCACGGATAATTTAATACATCATCATCATCACGCCTGTATTCCCCGAAGGGGTAGGTAGAGGTGCACTGCAGTGCGCCCACACTTCGCCGATGTATTTTGGTCCCAATGTAATAGGGGGCGAGCCTATTGCCATTATACCGGGCACACAGGTTTCCTCACGATGTTTTCCGTCACCGTTTCTTAGCAAGTGATAATCTCAGATGAAAATGAGATTCGCACATGGAACCCAGAGGTGCGAGCCGGGGATAGAACCTGCGCACTTTGCTTGCAAAGCGTGCGTTCGACCACTCGGCTACCACTGCTAATTTAATTTTTACCAATAACATAATAATGAAACACTTATAAATTCCACATTGTATCAGTTTCTTTAGCACAGCAGCTGTAGCTTTCGAAAGAGATGCTGTCTGATGCTGATGTGAATAAATACATTATCACGCCTGTATTCCCCGAAGTAGTATGCAGAGGAGCACTGCATACGCCCCACTTCGCCGATTTATTTTGGTCCCATTGTAATAGGGGCGAGGCTATTGTCATTATACCGGCCACATTTTCCAGCAATACAAGGGAGATTTTGGGCTATAGTCCACCACGCTGGCCCAGTGTGGGCTGGTGGACTGGTGGTGTTTTCCTTCATCGTTATGCAATATGACCGGGAATATATTTACGTAACGCAATGCTAAAAGATTGTGCTCGCGGCCCCGATCCCTATTTCGTTAGGCACCCGCGCTGGGTACCATTGTTCACAGTGAAGTAAATTTTACAATTCCTCCATCTCGACAATTATAAAAGTTTTAATTGCTCGTACTTTTCTAATTACAAAAAATACAGTCCCATGAGGGAAAGGAAAATTAAGAGGGGCGGATAACTTCAGGAGTCCCCGTTAACATCACGCTGTATAAGAACTTTGGTAATTCACAGAGCAATAAACTCACAAACTAATGATGTAATAAACGTAAACGCAAATGCTTCGATACCTTATTTTTTTACAAAATATGTTCCAACACTATATTCTTCATTTCATTAATAAGCAGTGGTAGCCTAGTGGGCAAGAACGCCCGCCTTGAACGTAAGGGGTGCAAGTTCAAATCCCGCACCTCTGAGATAATTTTCATGTGCGAATGTCATTTTCAACAATGATTACCACTTGCTGAACGGTGAAGGAAAACATCTTGAGGAAACCTGCACGTCTATAGAAAGGCGTGTGAAGTTCACCAACCCGCACTGGGCCAGCGTGGTGGACTATGGCTCAAATCTCCCTCGTGTTGAGGGGGAATGTGCCCGGTATAATGGCAATAGGCTCGCCCCCTATTACATTGGGACCAAAATACATCGGCGAAGTGTGGGCGCACTATAGTGCACCTCTGCCTACCCCTTCGGGGAATACAGGCGTGATGATGATGTATATTCATTAATACAAAAGTGTTGATACACTAGCAATGGTAGCCGAGTGGTCGAACGCACGCCTTGTAATCAAAGTGTGCAGGTTGAAACCCCGGCCCGCATCTCTGGGTTGATGTGCGAATCTACACTTTCATATGCATTTGGTAAAAATGTAGTATTTGATATTATCAACGGACACTTCAATGTTATTTAATTGTACCCTATGGATAATATTAATCTCATAGTGCAAAGAGCAAATTTTTTTAGGCTAATTATTTTGCGATATTTTTTGTTACTGTAACAAACTGCTATTATACACTGACAGGCATTTTTCTATATCAATTAATGTCCGAACGAAGGTCTGGGCAAATCCAAAGCCAAAGCCAAGGCCACAGGTTTAATGACCCTAAAATATATGTTCAAGGTTAGCTAATGTTTATATTATCACTAGCTGTGCTCGCGACTTCACCCTCGTGGACTTTAGGGAGATTACTAAAAAAAAATGGTTTTATGTTCATCCCGCGGAACCCTAATGCTTTTCCTAAAATAAAAGTAGCCTAAGTTACGCCTTGGAACATCAGCTAACTGCCAGTCCCGTCAAAATCGGTTCAGCCGTTTGGAAGTTTACCCGGAACAGACAGACAAAAAAAAAAAAAATTACATTTTCGTTTTAGGTTTCGTACACACTTTCATATGCATTTGGTAAAAAGGTGTTATTTTTATATTACACACAGACACTCCAATTTTATTAATTTGTATAGATTTGTGGAAGACAGCTCCGGAAAAAAAAAAATACTTTCATCAACATTTTTCAATGAACTCGAGAATTTACAATAAATACTTGTAAATTCTCGAGCTCATTGAAAAATGTTGATTGAAAAATTGCCAACAATAGACAATTTTAAACTACATAGTAAGTTAGTTATAGTAGTTAAATATGATTGATATTAAGTTGTATACCTTATACCGAAAGATTTGATATTCATAATCCTATTTCACAAAAGGCAAGATGCGTTTGCATTCAGCATTTGGACCACGTACAAACAGGGCGCGCTCCGGGGACTCCATTCCGACCAATATTGGACTGCAATATTCAGAATTCTAATACCTGTGCATAATAGAAATTGGTATGACTTTTTCCTGTTTAACTTGTGCTATTCAGCTACATACTATGATTCCACCCTCTTAATTTAAGACGGTGAATATCTACTGAGTCTACTGCAAGGGGGGTAAACTGCAGTACGTATTTTATGGTTCAATTTTTTTACGAAGAAAGTAAGTCCATCTAATAACATATCCTCCGAAACTTAAAATTATTTGTATTATAATTGACATAGATGGCATTGACGTGTATTTAAGAAAAAAAATGGTGTTTTAAAACGTGGCAAACGTAGACTTGATAGTTTTTCATTGGCAACATTTCATTTTATGTCAAAACAGTTCGTTATTGAAATTTACAAAGTAATAACTACTTTCGGCGTTTAGTGTTAATTTTTGTGCTGTATTCGGTTGCTAAGCTGTATAAAGCGTGATTGAGTCAAGACCAGTTCACCTCCCGTCTCTCAGCGAAGTTTACACTCTGAAAACAGAAACAATTTGTGTCGTGGTGTAATTTGCGAAAAAGACGCTATTAGTTTTTAATAATTTACTTAGAAATGATGTTTTATACCAAACTAACACAATCAAGTGTGACTATGTTCAGAAAAAATATGCAGTTACTAAAATAATAATAATGAACTCTAAAGTACTTGTTCAAAAATATTATAATAAACATCGCCATGACAAGTGTAATAAATGATCGTGCTAAACTTATTGTTTTCATTTCGCGCTGTATGTAAAGTTGTCTGTTTTATTAATATCTCTTATCACTATATTGCCCGTCATGTCAAAGTGTAGCGTGTGTTGCCTTACTAACGTATTATTATTCTATCTTTATTATTAAACGCAGCTCTAAAGGCAACACACTGGAGCTATATGTACCTGTGTATTTGTAATAAGTTTTGGCGATTTAAAAAATTATCAGCCCACTGAGTTTCTTGCCGGATCTTCTCAGTTGAGGTCGCGTTTCGATCCGGTGGTAGTATAGTAGTTTATAAGAAAAAAATGTAAACTTGACAATTTGTAAGTGCCCCCATAGGCCTATACAAAATAAATGATTTGACTTTGACTAATTCATAACGTTTCTCCACTCATAGTATTTTCGAAACTGAAAACTGTAATATAAGCTTTCCTCTTACAACAACATAGTTGAAGGAACAGCTGTTCCTATACATACATACATATCTATATATATGTAGTGCTATATTGCCTACCTATATATTTAAGTAGATAGCAGTGGTAGCCGAGTGGTCGAACGCACGCTTTGCAATCAAAGTGCGCAGGTTCTATCCCCGGCTCGCACCTCTGGGTTCCATGTGCGAATCTCATTTTCATCTGAGATTATCACTTGCTAAGAAACGGTGACGGAAAACATCGTGAGGAAACCCGTGTGCCCGGTATAATGGCAATAGGCTCGCCCCCTATTACATTGGGACCAAAATACATCGGCGAAGTGTGGGCGCACTGCAGTGCACCTCTGCCTACCCCTTCGGGGAATACAGGCGTGATGATGTATGTATTTATTTATATTTATATATATATTTAAGTTAGTTCAGGGGATATGATACCAAGCGGCAACAGCAGTACTTCATGAGTGACAAAATTGATCGTAAGATGGCTCTCTATTCCCCATATATTATAATACTCTGTGGTCTACTGACATACACATTCGACGCTGAAAAAATCGCTGATTCCAAATATGTATATAGTCAATATCGCCCAAAAGTGTAGCGTCAAATAGCCTTTGACCCCTCGATATCGTTACAAACATGTTTTCAAACTAATCATTGTGATTTAACATGATCATGCTTATCTCTCAATGTAAAACTGCTTTATAAACACTGTAAAATATATTCAAGATTTATACATTTAAAGTTACATATTTACAATGAGATACAAATTAAGATTTATGAACGAAAGCAGTGGTAGCCGAGTAGTCGAACGCACGCCTTGCAAACAAAGTGTGCAAGTTCAAACCCCGGCTCGCACCTCTGGGTTTATTTGCGAATCTCATTTTCATCCGAGATTATTACTTGCTATGATATAAACGGTTTTTTTTTTTTTTTAATGTGATAGTGAGGCAAACGAGCAGACGTTTCACCTGATGGTAAGTGATCAACGCCGCCCATGGACACGTGCAACACCAGGAGCATCGCAAGTGCGTTGCCGGCCTTTAAGGAATGAGTATGCTCGTTTCTTGAAGGTACCTTTGTCGTATCGGTCCGGGAACACCGCTGCAGGAAGTTCATTCCACAGTTTGGTGGTGCGAGGAAGAAAATTCCTGGTAAATCGCACTGTACTGGAACGCCAATCATCCAGATGGTGAGGATGGTAATGCAGTCTGTGGCGAGCCGTGCGATGGTGGAATTCAGCGGCAGGTATAATACCGGTGAAGGAAAACATCGTGAGGAAACCTGCACGTCTGAGGGAACTTGACTAGTTCTCGATAGATGGGACGTTAAAAGGGCTGTAGTTACAACGAAAAATAACGTACAGATTAAAAATGGTTTTGTCCACGTGTGTTGGTGGCAAGAACGCTGGCTGCATTTCCTCGTTGATTAGCTAGACGGATTCGTTAAACGAGAAAAGCGACATGCCTCTTGTCACCTATAAATGGATAATAACTTACAGTAAATTATGGGATTAATGTTTTAATACATTTGTAAAAAGGAACAAATGTTGAAACCGCTTTTGCTGTGATATGAATAAATATCGTGAAATAAATTTCCCTGACTACTTGAATTAACAGTGTGGCCGGTGTATTTATGGTGCTGAGCCTAGTACATGCTGACTCCTTCGATGGCTTACCGTTTTGCGCATGCGTGACAATGGCGATTGTCATCGCGCCAGCGAGGGGCGCCGAAGCGCGGACCCCCCCGCAGAGGTTTTCCGAGAGTTTACCGTGCGCGTCGTGTTTTGTTGTTACTGTCGGTTTATTATTGTAGAATTATTGTCTGATTCTGTGTAACTCATTGTTTTAGTTTAGTATTGTGTTTTGTGATGTATGATTAAACGTCGTGAGCATATTCTAGTGTTTCATTCGTTATACACATGAACTAAACGTTAACATCATAGATAAATAATTGGTCTCGCGCGCGGCGCTCGACTATATATATAGATAACGCCGAGGTACTCATCAAATGCGGCAACAAATACTACGCCGAAATCGGCGTACCCGAGTCAGTCACACTGCAACCTGCGTGTGAGGTGTACGTACCGAATGTTTTATTGAATTTCGTGCTAAATCCAAAATAAAATGCTAGTTTGCGTAGTGAAATTGTGTAAGAATAATCTATACAAATATCTATATACATACATACAAATAAATAAAATTGGAGTGTCTGTTTGTAATATCAAAATACCACCTTTTTACGAATTGCATATGAAAGTATATACGATACCTATAACGAAAATGCAATTTTCAAATTTTTTGTCAGTCTGTCTGTCTGTCTGTCTGTCTGTTTGTTTGTTCCGGGTAAACTTCCGAACGGCTGAACAAATTTCGACGGGACTTTCACTGGCAGATAGCTAATGTTCCAAGGCGTAACATAAGCTACTTTATTTTTTGAAAAAAAAGCATTAGGGTTCCGCGAAATGAACACAAAACCCATTTTTCCGGACGATCTTCCAAACGGCTGAACAGATTTCGACGGGACTTTCACTGGCAGAAAGCTAATTTTCCAAGGCGTAAGTTAGGCTACTTTAATTTTTGAAAAAGCATTAGGGTTCCGCGCATTTTTCCGGGGGATCTTCCAAACGGCTGAACAGATTTCGTAGGGACTTTCACTGGAAGATAGCTAATGTTCCAAGGCGTAAGTTAGGCTACTTTATTTTTTTAAAAACAATTAGGGTTCCGCGGAATGAACATAAAACCCATTTTTCCGGGGGATCTTCCAAACGGCTGAACAAATTTCGACGGGACTTTTACTGGCAGATAGCTAATGTTACGAGGCGTAACTTAGGCTACTTTATTTTTTGAAAAACTATTAGGGTTCCGCGGAATGAACATAAAACATTTTTTTCGGGTGATCTTCCAAATGACTGAAACGAATTCGACAGGACTTTCAATGACAGAAAGCTGATGTTACAACGAGTAAGTTAGAGTACTCTTATTTTTTTTAAACATGAGGGTTCCCCGTGGTTGAGATTTTGAGATTTTAGCATTTCATTATCCTGTTCATTATAGTGTATAGAATTTATGACTTTAAAAAGTTATATATTAATAATGTGTAACCAAACTATTGACGGGTACAATAGAAATAGAAATCACTATTTTGCTTACACCTTATATATTCTCTATAATTATTTTAATAATATATTTTTTTAAATAGTACATGTAAAAAAAAATATATGGTTATTATTTATTTACATTAAACACAAAATTTAAAGAAAATTTTAATAAAAGGGAAGAAAAATAAAAATAAATTATATACAAAAGAATGTCTCCACATCGTCGTCGATGCCGAAAGTAAAATATATTAAAAATAATAATAAATCATTGATATACATACCTACAATTTTTCTGAAGAAGAAACCTATACCTGAGCTATACACAAATATATTGATACATTCGCTTTTAATTAATTGTTCATTTTTAAGTATTTTTAAGTTACATTTATAACTCGTAACTTAAATAAAATATTTTTCCCACTAACTCCGGTAACAGTTGAGCAGCTGGCAATAAAATTCTTCACGCACACTAGCATCCTTGCAAATTATCTTACACACACTACAATAACAAGTTGCCGCATTCACAGAGCTCTTGTTTTTAGATAGTGCGCTATCTGTGTAATCTGTGGTTACCATATTCGTTTGACGCAATATACCGGATTTCTGGTAATTCGACGTATTCCCGTTAGAAGGTGATAGGGATGACTATTTGCGATAATTTTAACCCTCATATGCATTATGCAAAAGTGAACCATTATTTTAAGTATCAATAACCCTGTATAAACAAAATAATATTAGTGAACTGGTACAACCTAATGAGTATCTCTCAACAGGCAAAAAATAAAAATAAAAAACAACGATAATAAATTCAATCAAAAACAATGAGATTGCTCTCGACGCAAATTGGCACTCTTCCGCTATTTAACATGATGATGTAACGCTGAGATGGGCCGAGAGAGTCTCTGTTCTCACGGTAAAACCGACTACCCGAAATACCGAGTTGCACGAGAACCGGCACATGTCTTGGTAGACAGAACATTTTGTATGATCGCGTCACGGAGTCCTGTTATTTAGTACCCGGACTCGTAAATACATAACGGTAAAACCTGAAGCGAATATCTGATTGCGAAGTTGAATTTTTTACCATAGATATTTAGCACCGATGACGGTCGTAATAGATACATTTATAGTACTTTTTGTTGATGGGGTAACAATAGTGGGAGTGTGTGTCGGGTTAGTAAAAAGAAAAGAATAAACTAGTACAAACCGCATTCTAGAATAGTAGAAACCAGCTGGTAGAACGCCTTGAACTCAAGAGATCCAAACCCTAGGCTCGCACCTCTCGGATTTTCGGTTTTCAAGTGCGAATTATATTATCAATAATGATAACTACTTGCTGTACGGTAAAGGCAAAAATCGTGAGGAAGCCTGCACTTTCATAAAGAGCCGTGTGAAGTTCATCAATCCGCACTGGGCTAGCGTGGTGTATTATGACCCAAATCGACCTTGCGTTGAGAGGGAAATTGACCGGTATTATGGTAAGAAACTCGCTCTCTTTAAAATTGGGAATCGTTATTAATACTCATCGTTAAAAATACCTATTTCATCATCATATGGAGGAGTGAAAAGCTATTTGACCTAAGCAAATGTCGCTTAGGTCAAATAGCTTTTCACTCCACTTTTTACTTTACAGGTGAGCATACTCATTCGACGCAGAATAAATAGATAATTCCAAACAATAAATGGATAAGTCATAACCTCGATATCAGCCCAAAGATGTCGACATCTTTTGGCTGATATCCATAGGCTTACCATTGGCTGACCATATTATCGAATACCTGGTGGTTCCCCCCCAAGGATCACCATAATAATAGGTCTTGCGGTTCTGACATCCCGCGGATTCCTGCGACCTTCGCCAGATTAGAGACGTGTCCCACACTCATGAGTCGACTAATTTGAGGTCCTGTTAGCAAATTGAATGAGTTACTCTACATTACACTCGCATCCCACTATACCGCCTCACTCATTCACTTCCTTCTAACGTCTCATATAGAATTTGCTAACCAAAGTTTTAAGCGTGTCACGAGTGTACGAGTCTTTAGAGTGAGTAAGCGAAATATGTGTATACGCGTTCGGGCAATGCGTCACCTCAATAGAGGTGTTCATCGTAAGCAACGTGCGAGGTAAAATGGTAAAAATACTTTTTAAAAACAAGCATTTTAGGGTTCCATACCCAAAGGGTAAAACGGGAATCCTATTGCTGAGACTTCGCTGTCCGTCCGTCTGTCACCAGGCTGTATCCCATGAACCGTGATAGTTAGAGAGTTGAAATTTTCACAGATGATATATTTCTGTTGCCGCTATAACAACAAATACTAAAAATCAGAATAAAATAAATATTTAAGGGGGCTCCCATACAATAAACGTGATGTTTTTTGCCGTTTTTATAGATAATGGTACGGAACCCTTCGTGCGCGAGTCCGACTCGCACTTGGCCGGTTTTTATTTAATTGCCCTTAGTTTTCGTGTTCTCCCCAGCAAGCCCTTTCATTTGATGCCCATATTGTGGTAGTGCAGAAAAAATAACGATTCCGCCATCTTGGATGATCCGCCATATTCAAATATTGTCATCCGAAGTAAGCGTGTATACCAAATTTCAGTTCAATCGGTTAAAGATAACTGATTTAAAATTCAGTTGCAAGCTAATATAAAGCTTGTAATAATAAAATGAGGTTCCCCAACCTCAACAAATCACATGACCACAACTACACGCCTAGAATAATACTCTTCCGACTACATGTCTAACGACAACTGTCGTATCTACCCATTGTATCAATACCCTTAGCATGACTTCTCATGCTAATGTAATAATGTACTCATGCTAAGGCCGGTAGATAAAGCTCGATGTGACGTCATTTGCTCAATAAATCCTCAGTCCACCTTGTGGAAAGTCTTCCCACTCTTTACTTCCCAGTCCATCCGAGGCCATCCCAGGCCATCCGAACCTAATTCTGAATATTTCCATTGTAGGTAATCCAATAACGTTCCGCCGTACATTTTGTTTCTAGAACGTTCTTTGTGGAACTGAAACCGTCCCGCTTACCGTCCGCGGTAGTTTATTGGGCTACGTGATACGAATCGTAGCTGCGGAATTTCGCTTCGCAATTAATGACGTCCTATTTGCTTGTAGAATCTAATGTCTAATGTAATTAGAAAGATATCTAAGGTAGCCTAGTTGGTAGAAGCAGTGGTTAATTCAGCAGCGATGTAGATTTCGGACTTTATGTACGAATGTCATTTTCAAATATGATTACCACTTGCTGAACGCTGAATATAAACATCTTGAAGAAACCTGCTTACTGAGAGTGACCGTGTAGACATCTCTTTCAACTGTCAGATTCGTAGAGAAAATTACGTCACACCGAGGCATGTTCAGAACAATAAGCTCGAAGTGACGTCATTTTCTCGACAAATCTGACAGTTGATAGAGATAAAACTTATGTCTACGCAGTCATGCTACAGGACCTGGTCGTCTATAGATAGGCGTGTGAGGTCCACCAATCTGTATTAGTCCAGGGGTGTGGACTATGCCCCAAATCTTTCTTGTATCGAGGGGTAGCGTGCCCGGTATGATGGCAATAATCTCACTCCCTATTACATTGGGGCCAAAATACATCGGCGAGGTGTTTGTGTACTGCAGTGCACCTCTGCCTACCCCTTTGGAGGATGCTGGCGTCTTTTTGACACAGGTATCTAGATATTCTAATATTATTGAATAAATCAAATAATGATATAACACATAACATAGATATATCTATACAAATAAATACATATGAAATGTTCTGTCTGTTCGTTCGGCTATATGTTTATTTGTTTTAGGTCATCTTCCAAACGGCTGAACCAATTTTGACGGGACTAAGATATGTGATGTTAAAAGGAGTAGCTTAGACTACATATTTTAGATCAAAAATTAAGGTTTCTCGGAAATATTCAAACCCATTTTCCGGGTAATCTCCCTAATTTTGAAGCGTAATAAATAAAATGGTTGACGATTTTATAAGCAAGAACACCCAGTGTTCACACTGTTGATAGCACCCAGCCGTTGAGTTTAATCACTTACTTGTGACCTTTGATATCGCTTTTAATTCTGCTATATAATTATTATTTGCTAACTCTATAGACGTTCAGTTGCTCCCGGGAATCCCACACGAACAACTGTGCCGGCTGCTTCCATTTTCCAATTTATTGTATACCAAAACCCCCGTACTAAGCGTGGGGACGTCATATTTTGTTTTAAATAAATAAAGAACAGTTTGTGTTCTGTCATCATGAAATACACAACGTGAGTATTTAATTGTTAACTACTACTACTACTACAGCCCTTTTAACGTCCCACTGCTAAGCACGGGCCTCCACTCAATTCGAGGGGGATTCGGGCCATAGTCCACCACGCTGGCCCAGTGCAGGTTGGCAGACTTCGATATATATAGTTTTCGATATATGTGATATATCGAAAACTAGTCAAGTTCCCTCAGAAGTGCAGGTTTCCTCACGATGTTTTCCTTCACCGTTTCACAGCAAGTGTTAATCTTGGTTGAAAATGAGATTCGCACATAAATCACAGAGGGGCGAGCCGGGATTTGAACCTCCACACTTCGATTGCAAGGCGCGCGTTCGACCTATCGGCTACCACTGCTTGTTAACTAATTAGATTTTATTTTATAAAAATTATTGTTGAAGAAGGTATAAGGATTCTTCCCTACATTTTCTCCTTATCTTTCGTCACCCACTATATTAATTATATGTGTATTTTGTATTTATTACATAAACACACTGAGGCGTCAAGGCATGAGTTTTGACGCCCCAGTATGCGCCGGGCTCTAATTACTGGATCAAAGTACTAGTTAATTGTGTATGAAGCTAGACCTTATCTGATTGCATTATATTTTCTCATTTCATTTAATTTTGTATAGTAAGAACTTCATTTGGACGTACATAGTTAAACAAAAACCGGCCAAGTGCCAGTCGGACTCGCGCACGAAGGGTTACGTACTATTATCTATAAAAACGGCAAAAAAACACGTTTGTTGTATGGGAGCCCCCTTAAATATTTATTTTATTCCGTTTTGTAGTATTTTTTGTTATAGCGGCAACAGAAATACATCATCTGTAAAAATTTCAACTGTTTAATTATCACGGTTCATGAGATACAGCCTGGTGACAGACGGACAGACAGACAGATAGACAGACGGACGGACAGCGGAGTCTTAGTAATAGGTTCCCGTTTTACCCTTTGCATACGGAATCCTAAAAATGATCCAATCAACATGAAGCCAGTTTTGAGATATGGCAGCTTGAAGTTTGATTATTTAAATAGGTACATGTGGGACATGTGGTGACATAGGTGGTAAGAATGCTATTTGCTTTTATACTTCGATGGATTCTTTTTTGTTGACTGAAAAGATACTTTTTGCAAACTACGTCCATTTCATCTCATTCTGTATATGAATAAGAGTAGTTACTTAGTATCTACATACTTTATAGTAAGTACGTACAATAGCAGCTATCTGAACTTGCAGAAGTTCAGATAATATAATTTTGTAAGTAGGTACATGTATCCGAGTCACTACTTAATTATCTACTCGTACCGACATATTATCAAATTATAAACACAGCGAACATTGTCGATAATCATTATTATTATTGTTAATATATTACGAACCTTCTATAGTATAATAAAATCTTATATCTTGTTCTCACTATAAGGCCTTGAGAAGATCGGCAATACATTGTGAAGTGAGGTTAATATTGTCATTTCTATTTGTTACAGATTCATCGTCGTAACTTTATTATTATGCGTGGCACATTCATTCGGTAAGAAAACAAGGTCTTATATATCTTTAATTCCACATAATACTAATATATGTCCTGCAGAAATAGGCGTAATAAAATGCGCGCGTCCAATTTTTATCCAGTACCAATAGTCAAAACGAACTGTATTAACATAGAGAAAAAGTGAATTTTCCAACGAACTGTCATCGAAGACGCTAGCGAATTTCGTGACGCGGTCACGTGGCTTGAAAAAATAAATAAAAAAAAGGCATTTTTAAGACTTTATCTACAAACGGTATATTTTACGTTCAGTTAGTAATAATTAATAATGACAACCACATTCGCATATAAAAGCCAAAACATCGGAAGTACTACCCTGTAGTTTGAACCTGCGCCTTTTGCTTTCGATTCGGGCGTTCCACCGACCAAGCTACTATTGTTTATTGAAATAAAACTATTTTACGGATTCTATCGCTTTTATTTACTATTTTATTTTACCGACGTTTCGGCTGCTTTACAGCAACCATGGTCAAGGGGGGACTGAGGTATTAGACGTTCTGATGTCATAGTTAATAACTGGGTACCCTCATATTTAGTTGTTGTTTGCGGTCGGATTTACGCAGAAAGTGCTCACAGTGTCTTGAGGTTTTGCAATGGTACGCTTGGTTTTGGATTTAATCATATTAATTACTGGATCCTAGATATATTTTTATTTCAATGTATAGTATTCGCGTAAATATAAGAAAACAATATACTATTGGTTATTATCATTTCAGATATGAAATATTCGTTGCAAAAACACAAATGGAATGATTACATACCCGCGCTTATAGCTAGTGGTAACATAGACAAACACAAAACAATAATCTACTACAGTAATGAAAAAAAGGTGCCGTTGAAGTCCACAGACTTGGCAGGCGGTGTTACTCTTGCAGACACTTACATAGTGTCTGCAAATTTCAAATTAGAATACACACAATCAAAATCATGCCTTTTCGAAATGGATCGGAAGGGTCGACAGAAACTGGCGGTGTGCTTTGAACCGGCGGGTGATCAAACTGTGACGGTTACTCTAGACGCAGCTAATATACCCAACGGAAAACTAAAATTCCAACACAAGATTAAGAAGACGGAATGGACCAAATTACTTTTACACGTAAATAAAAATAGTGTAACGCAAATAATTGATTGTAAGGTTACAGAAGAGAAACAGTTCAAAGAAAATATTACTAACCTTATACGACTGACGAACGATATGGATTTAGCTTTAGCATCTGGACACAAGGTTGATGTAAGTTGAAGTCTATTGATAAATTGACAAATATTTCTAACTACCTGTCGCCTGTGATTACGCATGGGTGGCGACCGAAAATCAGTATATTATAGTCTGTACCTAGAGGCCGAATGGAATCTGTAAATTTCAAGTCCATAGAAACCAATCACTCATATTTTTAGAGAATTTAAGATAAGTAAGTCAGTGATTGTGACCCCACAAGCAGACATCACATACTCATCGTATGATCAAACTAAGCAACACTTGCATAAATAACAATTATCAAACAATGGACATTTTGTAGAAAGCAACAAACACTTCAATTTTATTTAATTGTAGGGATATATAGATAGATTATGAAGTAAGTTTTTTGCACTTGTTACAGATGTATGTAAGAGATTTGGACTTATATTCGCCGGTTGACGTGACTACAATCGTGTCGCTATGCCCAAATGTAAGTACCCGCATATAATGTATTTAACTCTCCATCGTTTTATATATCGAACGTTGTGTTCATTGTATTAAGTTCTTAAGTATTCGACTTTCTGATACGGCATGTCTTATCTTCTGATGAAAAAAAAACAAACTTTGGTTTACTTATTATGAGTTTATCTCAATTTTGCTGCACATACACAAAAAGTAAGTTCATAAACTAAAACATAGTTTTGAGGTAATAATACGAAAGAATTCCGTCTTTCCTTTTTTTAAATTTCTTTTTTCTGTCGACAGTTGCAGTCTGCAGATTTTAGTGGTAAGGAATATTTAATTATGATATCACCATCATCTGGTATGTCTTTCTCTAACAACAAGTCTACTTGTCAAACTTGCTCTAATATTACGTAGGATAGAGTAGGATTTTCCTACAATTCATTAAGCTTTGTTACTCACGTCCAATTAATCACTTTTCGCAAAATACATCAACTCTAACCTTAACATCACCTCTTAAAATATTATTGTTTCAATACCAAATTTAAAAGTTTGACACATTTTATAAGGAATTTACTGTCAAAACTGAAAGTAATATTAAAAACATTGTTCCAAGACAATGAAAAGGCTGGCCGTTGTCACGGATTCGCTCGCTCACTCTCTGTCTTATTGCATACGAGAAAAAGAGACAAAATTAACATATTCCGAGACATCTTTACATTCGCCTAGTCTTGGCGCACATGTTACAAAGTCTTTCTTGATAATCCTTAATAATCTCTAAGGTACATTGGTGAATATTTCTGATTTCATAATAGTGGCGCACGGTGGAAAGGGTGACAAAGGAGAAAAAGGTGACATCGGTCCTAAAGGTGAAGGTGGCGTAACGCTTGATGGATCACCAGGGTTGCCAGGGCTTCAAGGCGTTAAAGTGAGTTTTCCATCTACTGTGTGTATGAGGTCTACTTGGCCGTTTGCATGAGTAGAATGGTATAAAAATTTGATCGAAATTCGATCATGAATTTGCTTTTTTTTTTCGCCACGACTTTTAAAAACTTAAAACATATGTAGTCCTAAGCGAAATGTTTAAGTTCTGTTTTCTAAATATAAGAAGTCGCCTCTCGTTGATGTAGTTCGCCCTGTTACATAAGGCTATGTATATGCCCTAAGGCCACTACACGTTACCTGAGGTCAATATTCAAAGGTCTCTAACTAAGAGCAGCAGTGGTAGCCTCGCGGGAAAGAACGCCCGCCTTGAACGTAAGGGGTGCAAGTTCAAATCCCAGGCCCGCACCTCTGAGATAATTTTCATGTGCGAATGTAATTTTCAACAATGATTACCACTTGCTGAACGGTGAAGGAAAACATCGTGAGGAAACCTGCACGTCTATAGAAAGGCGTGTGAAGTTCACCAACCCGCACTGGGCCAGCGTGGTGGACTATGGCCTAAATCTCCCTCGTATTGAGGTGGAATGTGCCCGGTATAATGGCAATAGGCTCGCCCCCTATTACATTGGGACCAAATATGATAGTTAGGGATAGTCTGCCTTCATTATGTATATTATATTAGCTACCGTATATTATTATGTACCTCAAATATTATTTCAGACTTCTGCTGCACCGTGTATATCTATATGTACAAAACGAAGAATATAAGAAAATACTTATGTTTATCCATTTAACACCAAACACACTGCTGATAATTAATTATCAGTGGAATTATAAAGTAAGGTTAAAAGGTTAATTTAAACGTGTGTTGTTGCAGCAAATATCTCTTTTGTTTAACACGTTCGCTGCGTTGTAAGGTCATATTGGCTCATGGCGAACTTTCATCCAGTGCGCAGTGCTCACAAAGTTAGTTCCTCTATGAGTCAATATAACCTCATGACGCACCAGATGAAAGTACAATTATTTTTTTATTTATCTGCAGGGAGACATGGGACTTACAGGTCCAATGGGCCCACCAGGAATTGGAATAAAAGGAGAAGGAGGGGTAAGAACTTTTAACTGATTTAGATTTATAACTGAAATCTCTAAACCTACGAAAACTGTATACTTTAATATAATGTGTAGACAGACAAGAAACGATTTTAGTAAGTACGTGCCCAGTCACAGGGAGCCGTATATTTATATTAATCGATCGTTCTAGCGACTAGCCGGAGTTAAATTTAAAATTAATTTAATTTTTTTTACAAGCTTTATATTAACTTGCAATGTATGTCCGGGTGGAATCTTGCAACTGAATTTTTCATATTCCTTTATTTCACTTCTTTCTTATAAATTACATTTTTAAATATAAATATAAAAAATACATTTAAAAATATAAAAAACAGTTCCCCACCGGCATCTGGAACAGGGTCCTAGTTACCAGTGGTTAGGGCTCCAGAGAGAGGAACTTCCTCACTATGCGCGGCGTCTCCAGAAGTACCGCCTTCTGAATCTGTCCCTTGATCCAGCCGTCTAACGCGAGCCTCTTCAGATGTTATTATTCTTAGAAGATTGTTATTATGGTATACTTTTTTGTAAAATTGATAAAAAGTATGGAAAGCGTATGGAAGAGATAATCATTGCTGAACGGTGAAGGAAAACATCGTGAGGAAACCTGCACGTATATAGATAGGCGTGTGAAGTTCACGAACTCGCATTATGCCAAAGTGGTGGACTATGGCTCAAATCCCCTCGTATTGAGGGGGAATGTGTCCGTTATAATGGCAAAAGGCTCGCCCCCTATTACATTGGGAACAAAATACTTCGGCGAACTGTGGGCGCACTGCAGTACACGTGGCCTACCCCTTCGAGGAATACAGGCATGATAATGTATATCTAAATGTATATTTATTTAACACAGGTCCCTGGAGAAAAGGGTGAGCGAGGCGAACCTGGTTTACCAGCGCCTACAGCGTCATGCCCTGCGGCTACCGTTTCTCCAGTCGCCACGGGTGAACTTAGCGACTTAAAGTCAATACTCAGCGATATCAAGACCATATTTAATGACTTTGTTAATCAAAAAACGGAACAAATGAAGTATTTCATCGACCTTAGCACCAAATGCAATGAACGATTAACCAGTGCGGAGTTAAATATCCTTTTAAATAATAATAAAATTGATGCCCTTAAGAGTGTCTTGCTCACAGAGGCGCAATCATGATTAAATTTTATTATAGTAAGTCAGCTTATTTTAATGAGAGCGTACAAAACATCGTTGTCCTGGTCTAACAAACGGCCATGTCCGCACAGCACTTGTAGCATGAGCGCCAAGATTAGACATATGTCACGAAATATCTTGATGTTGTCTCTTTCACTCGTATGCAATTAGACAGAGAGCGACCGAGCCAATCCGTGACAGAGGTCTTGCCTTGACATGCGTGCTGACACCACAAGCGCGTTATAAGATGCGTGACCAAGTTTTTGCCAACATGAAAACGATCTGTAATAATCATAAAATAAAGCTCGTTTTTCAGCAAAATGAATCAATGATGCTAACAAATTTTTACACGTGGTCTCGTGGGTTTTACCATAGAAATTCAATGTTGTCGTAGTACATTTAAGCCTGCTGGGGCGTTAAAAGACACGACAAATTTTTTTGTCAATACCAAAAAAAGTGTCTCAATATACAGATTATATTTTTGGGGTAAAAGCATGGAAATATTATAACCGAGATGGCATTTCGATTCCGCACTGCCGTATTTTTTTCTGACTTATCTGATGGATAATGGAGGAGCCATTGTTGTTTTCCCATATAGTTGCCGTATACTACAGGTACATGAGATAACAACAATGGCGGAAAAATCGCCGCAGAGCTATACGAAGAGTGGAGTCGTTATGGGTACTTTAGATACTCTATGGGTAAAAGCTACGACCCTACGCGTCAAAACTCGCTGGCTCGCTGGCGCTGTCATAGTCATCTCCAATTCGAGACATTATGTCGAAACAAAACGTTTTTCGTTCGATCAATCTGACGTTTCGTTTCACCATATTATGTCGAATTAGAGATGATGTTGCTCATGCGAGAATTGGGTCCCAGTTGTGTATAGGCACTATGCCCTCTAGAACGACTGTGACTGACTGAATTGACTGTAAGTCCGGTCTATGACCGAAGACGTTGTCGGTCGATGACGATACGGTCTAGGGGGCATAGTCTCACACTACTAAAAAAATTTTTGGAACGAAGTTCCTTACGGCAGGCTTGGAGGGGATAGGGATTTTGCTACGCGACCGAACTGAAAAAAATGTGATAGTAAAACCGTAAGAAAAAGTGCGTGGAATCAAACCGTTAAATGAGACGACTTTAGTTCATAATTTGAATTACGATGTTTTTTTATTTTATTACTTTTTTTTATTTTATTACTTTTATATTTTGTTGTTTTTTTTTAGGTTTTGCTATAGTTTTTATTTTATATACTAATAATAATACACACATATTAAATACATTGAGTATACTGCCATCTGTGGGACAGTCGTTGAACTATTAAAATACATAGAACTCCGGGTCGTTTCGACTTTTTTTGTTTTTTTAAATTTCATGTTATTTTGCTTTCACAAGTCTATACACGAATATAAACCTCTCATTAACAAAAAGTGTATAATATCTTTCTCTTTCTTTTCATTCATTCTACATTAGCCGAAGGAACTTCGTTCCTACCTGGTGTCCCACGACACCATTCAGTTTTTTGACACGTTCTTATCACGTTCATGTCATGAGACGGTGTAGTGTATAAACTCCTTAAAATTGTACGTTTAGTAAATATCTTATTGTGTACATTTACACGCACAATCGTTTAATAAACTTATATTTTTAACTGACTTCTTTTTATGTCTTGGAATGTTTTAATATTATACCGAGTCCCTATTGCATGTACGAAGTTATCAAGACACGAAATCGATTTGATTTTCTGTAATTTATCTAAGGCTACATATGTGACTATAAATAAATATGTACAAAAATTAAAGTGTTTCTTTATTACCTATATACAGAGTGAGAGATCAGAAGTCCGAAATAATAGTTTACCATTTGCACGAGTGTGGTGTACAGCTGATTGGAATAAAAAATTGTTCGGAAAAGTAACATGATTTTCCAAATTTTTTTCGATGTCAATTTAAAAATCTTGCTATATCTCGATTTCTATTCGAAATTTTCAAGTCCTGTTTTGTGAATAGGCGCCACGCCTACGTGTGGCAGTGAGGACATCAAAATGTACTTTGCACTTAGGGTAATGGGCGTGCCCTAAGAACACGACACTATACTTGTGACAAATACTCAAAGATCTACTACTACTACTACTACAGCCCTTTTAACGTCCCACTGCTGGGCACGGGCCTCCCCTCAATGTGAGGGGGCTTCAGGCCATAGTCTACCATACTGGCCCAGTGCGGTTTGGCAGTCTTCACACATCTATCGATAACTACTCAAGGTTCCTCACACGTGCAGGTTTCCTCACGATGTTTTCCTTCCCCGTTTCAGAGCAAGTGATAATCTCGGATGAACATTAGATTCGCAAATAAAACCCAGAGGTGCGAGCCGGGGTTTGAACATGCACACTTCGATTGCAAGGCGTGTGTTCGAACACTCGGCTCCTCAAAGATCTATAACTCAGAAACTCTGATAGGTATATATTTAGTTTATATTTATTACATATTAAGCTAATATTAGCTGCCGTTTAGGTACCTAAAATATTATGTCCGTCTTCTTATATACCCTGTATATTAGAAGACTTGACACATAATTTTGTTGGGCAAGAAACCATCGAGGGCGTCTTCAGAAGACCCTACCAATGTTTCATTACACAAGATTGTTTAAATAAAAAATGTTTTTATTTTTATTTTATAGTAGGTACACTAAAAAGATACAAATATACCTTACAATTAATTTCATTACATTTGGAGCAGTTGCCAATCTACGTCAGACTAGGCAAATACACACATGAATTGGCACCGACACCGAAATTGCACCGAAGTTTTAGGGTTATTTGTAGCATTTTAGTGCACCTAGGTTTTTGAAGTCCGTTTTTGTTTTAAATATTATTTTTTTCCCGATTTTTAGTATCAATTATCTTTGAAAATCTGCAAATATTATCACCTTATAACAGCCAAAAAAAACACCAACATGAGCATAAAGGTGTGCTCACGATTTGTTTCCTTCAACGTACGCCAGCGTATCCAGTCTATCCAGTAAGTGAGATTTTTTTATAAAGACTGATTTGAACTCTATTAATCCCAAACAAGTTTGGCTGAGGCTTGAATCGAAACACATCTATACAAATAAATAAAAGGTGTCTGTTTGTAATGTCCAATTACAGCTTTTTACTAAATGAATAAATATACAGGGTTGCTGCGCATGTTCTGTTGTGTGAATATTGGTAGCCGTCCTTCATAAGTGTAGTTTACTCTGCTCAACAAGGTTAAGGATGTACCCAAAGGCCAGGACATAATACCTGTGACAAATATTCAATGGTCTATAACTCGGAAACTACGTTAGTTAGGCATAATCTGTCTTCACTAAGCATCCACATATGAGCTACCGTATATATACCCAAAGTATTATTTCGGACTTCTGATACAGCCTGTATATATACATTAAGACGCCTATATTTCCCAAAGGGGTAGGTTCACTGCAGTACACCTACACTACACCGATGTATTTTGGTCCCAATGTAATAGGAGGCGAGCCTATGGCCACTATAACGAGCATGTTTCCGCAGAATACGAGGGAGATTTGGACCATAGTCAACCACACTGGCCTAGTGCAAGTTGGTGTTTTCCTTCATCGTTCTTTATTGAATAAATTAGTGATAAAAAAACTTAAAAAAAACACCTTTCAGTTAGTTTTCGTGTTCCCCTCAGCAAGCCCTTTTATTTGATACCCATACTGTGGTAGTTCAGAAAAAATAACTATTTCGCCATCTTGGATAATCCGCAATATTGGAATTAGAATAACGTCACATAGCTAAGCATGCATTGTCATCCAAAATAAGTATTTATACAAAATTTCAAATTTCACATGCGTTCAAGGCGGGTGTTCTACCAACTGGCTATCATTGCTTCTGCCACATATGATATCTGAGGAAATTCCACTTTACACTTGCACCCCTGAACCCTGTATTCTTTATTATTATAATCGCAAGGTCCATAGTCTATTGTGACCCACGCTATGCGCGCTACATGCGAATTTTAGTCAAATAGTTTATGCTTTACAAAGAAAATCTAGGACTAGGTAGATAATTAAAACGAAGATTTACATTTAAATCTAAATATATAAATAACTAACTAAAAAAAACTAACTACAGCCCTTTTTAACGTCCCACTGCTGGGCATGGGCCTCCCCTCAATGCGACGGGGATTCAGGCCATAGTCCACCACGCTGGCCCAGTGCGGGTTGGCAGACTTCACACATCTGTCGAGAACTAGACAAGTTCCCTCAGACGTGCAGATTTCCTCACGATGTTTTCCTTCACCGTTTCATAGCAAGTGATAATCTCGGATGAAAATGAGATTCGCAAATAAATTCCAGAGGTGCGAGGGGTTTGAACCTGCACTCTTTGATTTGCGTTCGTTTGACCACTCGTCTACCACTGCTTCATTCATAAATAACTATTACTTAAAAAAGGTTTCGTGGCAAGGATGGTGGCAGGAAAGCTGGCTGCAATTCCTCGTTGAAAGCAAAGCCGATCTATTGAGCGAGGAAAGAACCAGCCCTTTGTCACCTGTAGGATAGCGAAACGAAGATAATTTGGCGACAGCTTGATCTAGTTGTATGAGCTCGGCGCACTGCATCAGGTGGTTATGGGTCAGTAGCACATTTATTAAATGGCCAATTCCAAAATTTACTCCCGACGGAAAATCAAATCCAATACAATAAGTCAAGCGGCCTACTCTCGAAACACTGGACCAAGCCGTCACACGTCGTCCAATAGACTAATTGAAATAAATATGCTCCTAAATGTAGTATGCATACCGGCAGTGGACCAACGACTTTGAGTTCTAGAGAAAAATAAGATCACGCGTGATAACCTTTTATCATAATAATATGATTATTTTAAATGGCCTAGGGAATTCTCTACTATAAAAAGATGCTTCCACGCGTCATATTAACACTTAAAGTTAGTTTTTTTTAAACGCAATAACTCCGTCCGGTATCTGTGGAGTTTAGCCAACTTAAGTAAACTGGTCATCATGCATTTAGCAACATTGTGAGTATTCCATCTTCTGTGACTCATACTGTTCACCATATTGTGTTTTACGCATATACCGCTCAATAGGCGCTATGAACTACACTATATATTTCAATTAAAACTGTTGTTTTTTTTAGTCCAAGTATGTGTTACAATCCCGGCTCGCAACTCTGTGAATTTTATTTTCATCAGAGATTATTAATATCTAAAACGATGAAGGGAAACATTGTAAGGGGCATAGACGCCAAGAACCTAAACAGTCCTCGATATATGTGTAAAGTCTGTTAACCCGCACTGAGCTAGCGTGATAGACTACAGTCCCCCTGAGTCCCCCTTACAATGAGGGAGACATGTGCGCAGTACTTAGCCATTAAAAAGGTGTACTATGAGGATTATATTAATCACTTAAGAGAGATTACCCGGAAAAATGGGTATTATGTTTCTCCCGCTGAACCTTAATTCATTTTCTGATCATTCAGTTACTCCTTATAACACCAGCTACCTGCCAGTGAAAGTTCCATTGAAATCAGTTCGTTTGGATTGAAAAGTCTACGCGGTCATTAAGCCTACTGGATGGAGAAAATTAGCATCATCCCATCAAAAAACTTACGTTACTTACTGTATGACCATACATGTGTCGTATTTACCTATGCAATATTAATTTAGTGACAATAAGACGGGATTTTTATTTGTTTCCAGGTTCATCGTTTTATTATGTGCAACAAGTTCATTTGGTATGTTTCAAAATTGTAAACTTACCCATTTTATTCTTTACGAATTTTTATCCCTTATATGAAAATTGTTCTTAAATTATTCAAGGATGGTGGTGTCGGGGGGAAAGGGGGGAAAGAGGATATCGAGGTCACCAAGGTCACACTGGGGCCAAAGGTGACAAAGGGGAAAATGGATTCGGTTATAATGGCGCAAAGGGGGACAAAGGAGACAGAGGGGATACAGGTTACGGTTATCCTGGCGTAAATGGGGAACGTGGGCCCATTGGGTTAACTGGTTCAAAAGGAGATAAAGGAAATCATGTAAGTTATTATATTAAAAGAATCGTTTCGCCTTCAAAAAGGGAACTCGCGAACATATAACTAAAAACATGTTAGCAGAATCATCTCATTAGTATAGTATATATATATATATATATATGTATATATATATATTTATATTTGACATATATATTAGTCTATTATATATAAGTATTTGTGTATCGTATTGTATGTAAATTATATGTCAATGTCTGAAATTATTTCTAACACATTTTATAGTGCACCTACCTAGTTTTCTAGGTCACCACCCTAAGGTTGACTGGTAGAGAATGCCTTTGGCATTAAGTCCGCCTTTGTACATCTTTGTGCTAAAGTCTTAATAAATAAATAAATAAATAAATATATTGATACAACGCAAAATTATAAATTACGTGTGACGAGATCTAGTATTCTACTAGTACTTACTTCCTATCAATGAGAGTTAAAATTAAGACGCCTATCATCATTAAATTTGTCAGTATTAACTTGTATTTTAAATACATAGCTTAAGTGACAGAAGATCTTTAGAATTAAAATTCGTCATGAAACATGATTTTTAAGAAGCGAAGTGACAGTTTTGTACATAAAACATTTGCATTCAAATATTATGATATATATTAATATTATAAGGATAAATTACTTTTTTAACCGACTTCAAAAAGGAGGAGGTTCTCAATTCGACCCGTATGTTTTTTTTTTTTTTTTTTTTTTTTATGTATGTTACCGCATATCTCCGGCGTCTGTCGACCGATTTCGATTTTTTTTTTTAGGTTTGCTAGGGAATTCTTCAAGGTTGGTCCCATTTCCAAAATATTATCAGAAATCTAACCCCTTGGGGGTGAAATGGGGGGTTCAAGGTCACATAATTTCAAAAATATTTTTTGAACGACTTGAAACTTTGTATATATATTTAACATACAAAATAAAAAAACACGTCTTTCAGGAATTTTGAAAAAAAAATATTTAGGGGGTGAAATGGGGGTCCAATCCGGAATACAGCTTATCTCCGGCGTTAGTGAACCGATTTCGAAAAATCTTTTTTTATTTAATACGCATTGTTGACAAAGATCGAAACCCACCCCCAAAGGGGTGGAAAGGGGGAGTGAGGGGGGGTGTTTTTTTTTTTGGCTGTAAATTTTTACTTTTTTAGGGCTGTTTGCAAATTTTGCAAATTTTCAACGATTATTGACACTAAAAATCGTGAAAAAAAATTATTTTTAACAAAAAACAAAAACCGACTTCAAAAACCTAGGTGCACTAAAAAGCTACAAATAACCTTACAATTCATTACATTTGGAGTCGGTGCCAATTCATGTGTGTATTTGCCTTGTCCGACGTTGATTGGCACCTACTCCAAATGTAATGAATTGTAAGGTTATTTGTAGCTTTTTAGTGCACCTAGGTTTTTGAAGTCGGTTTTTGTTTTTTGTTAAAAATATTTTTTTTATTTCAGGGAGATACCGGACCGGTTGGGCCACCAGGAATAAAAGGAGTACAAGGGGTAAGCGAAGTTAGGGAGCGAGAGGTTACAAGGGGTCAGGGTATGGAGTGTAGAAGTAAAGGACAACAATCTCCTATGGAAAAAAAAAAGAAAAAGTGTACGTCGAAATGCATTAAATAATAGTTCAAAAACCTCCCACAATGGCGCTGGTGTCGACAAATGTATATAAATATATAAAGGTCCATAATAGCGCATACCGACTAATTCCAGGGGGCGTCCATATATACCCTTTGTCGACACCAGCGCCATTGTGGAAGGTTTTTGAACTATTATTTAATACATTTCGACGGACACTTTTTCAATACACAGATGACTCTTCTTTACTTCTACACTCCATAGATAAGGGGTAAAAGTTTGTCAAATGTGGGTTGACAATTTGTGGATTGGATTTTTGGCGGAAAAGGGAAGATCTTCATGCCAGGCGGGTGGTGTGCCTGGCGGGGTCCGCTACACCCCCGATGACATTGTCGGGGAATTTGTATATTATAGTTCAGATCGTCGGGAACTTCGGTACCGCGAGCTAGGATTTTCATAATACTTTGTCTGACGGATAATTTCTTGTACGCGTAGAATTGCGATGTGTCTACAGTCGCGCCATCTAGTAGCGACTGGCGGTAGTTCTGTTTCGTGGCGAGATAAAGGGTGCGCCACAGATGCTTTTTTAATGGATATAAGCCTGCCACACATTCCCATCACTGTTACTCTTCTAAGCCAGTATCTACAGCGGTGTCCATTAAAGCCCCCGATGTTTGACCCTCGGTGAGTCCCGGGGAAAAAGCTAAATTGTCTTGGAACCCGCACGAATTTAATCGAAAAAGGTGTAGAAGGAGTTGGAAATAAAATAATATCTACTAGCCGCTATTGCAAAGCGGAAGACAGAAATAATGGTTCCCAAAAATAATAAATTTGCTATTGGCCAACTGTGCTATGCAAGGTTTTTGTTGTTCTTAGGTTTAATTTTTGATGAAGAGTAATTTTACAAATAATATTTAGCGGAGTATGTTCGGTGTCACCATTGCTGACCGGTTGAGGGATAGCAAGATACGAGATGAATGTAAGCTGAAGGATGATGTGGTGACTAAGATTGAGAAAAGTATGTTGAGGTGGTTTGGCCATGTAGAGAGGATGAATGCAAGTAGACTGACGAAATAAATATACCAGGCAAACGTGAGTGGAAATGTCGGAAGAGGGCGCCCGAGAAGGACCTTTCACGACCAGATCAACGGTCTCTTCCAGAAATGTCAAGTCCGTAGCACCCTAAACCGACGGAAGTGCATGAAAAGATGTATGACTGTAGATGAAGCGAAAGAGGTATGTCGGGATCGTAGCGTGGGGCAAACGGTAGTCTCTGCCTACCCCCATGGGATACAGGCGTGAGTATATGTATGTATGTATGTAATATTTAGCGATCAACACACGCTTTAAGTTTGTACAGTCGACATTGATTCCCAAAGTATAATTAATGTGTAATCTTCAACAGGCATGTGAATGCACAAAGGAAGTTGTATCGAGTCTAATGAAATCTATGCCAGAGATGAGAGGGCCACCCGGGGACAAAGGAACTCCTGGATCTGATGGGGTACCTGTAAGTAATAACTCATTTGTTGATAATTAATGATTGAGTCGCTACACTTGAACATATTATGAAGTTTATTCTGATTTGTTGGTAGAATTGAGTTTAGTAGTAGTTAGTAGATTTGAGCATGCACAAATTCCGGGCCCGCACCTTTGAGATTTTCGCATTTCATATGCGATGCCATTTTCAACAATGATTATTACTTGCTGATCGGTGAAGACGATCATTGTGAGGATACCTGTATGTGTATAAAGGCATGTGAAGTTCGTCAACATTCACTGGGCCAGCGTTGAGGACTATGGCCAAAATCTCCCTCGTATTGAGGGATATGCCTACAACATATGCGTAAAGATGTAATGGTGTCTAGATTTATAGAGCTTCAATGAAAGTTAATTTTTCACTGTATTTTTTTTCCAATTTTCAAAATATTTTTTTTGTGTTTACAAACTTATTTTGTAGTCACTTTGTATGGGGACAACAGTATACTAATGGTAAAGTTAAGTTTGTCTGTCTATCCTGTTCGCCTTTCTGTATTGTAATGCTACCGAGTATTCCATAATTTAGGTACGGAAGCCTCGGTGCGTGAGTCCAGCTCGCACTTAGGCGGTTTTTATTTATAGCTGGGCCGGCGGTTTCACCCGCACTTATTGTTACGTTCTCCTTTTTAGAAGTCGGTTAAAAAGTAGCCTATGTTCTTTCTCAGGCTTTAGACTATCTCTGTACCAAATTTCATTTAAATCGGTTCAGTAGTTTAGTCGTGATTGCGTAACACACAGACAGACTTACTTTCGCATTTACTTTATATTAGTAAGGATATGTATCTTTTGCCATTAGTTACTTGACACTGGCTAAAATACCCGCTAACCGCAAGAAGACCCTTTCCTCATCTTATTCCATTAAATTTCATCAAATCATTCATTTCGTAAACATGAGAAGAAGAACCGAACTGAAATAACACAATTGACGAAATGTATTGAATTTGCAGTATTCGTATTAAATAAACAGCTCTAAATTGTCAACATCAATTAACATTATGTATTGTACTTTTAGGGATTAAATGGAACATGCGTCTCTTCAGCCCGCACCGCCGACCAGGAAGCTATGAACTCACTCGATTCAGGAACGAATCAACCCATCTACAATAGCACCGAGCTAATCTCACAGATAGAGCACCTCACTGAAAGACTAATTAACGCTGAGAAAAATATAACAACACTTAATCATAATATTGAATACCTCAAAAACGCTACGCTACTAGAGCCGCAATATTAAATATAATATATATAATTCTACTGTACGTTTGTATGTCACTGAACTCCTCCTAAACGGGTGGGCCGATTTTAATGATTTTTTTTGTATGCGTTTGGGTGGCGCCCTGGATGGTTTAGATTCACAATTGGACCCGGTAGGTGGCGCTACTTTCGTATGTAATTCTAAGGCGCTACGAAGATCGTCGGGACAGCTAGTATATATCTAAAACTATTGCTATATCGCTTATAAAGGGTGTATCAGAAGTCCGAAATAATACTTTGGGTACATATACAGTAGTTAATATGTGGATGCTTAGTGAAGACAGATTATACCTAACTATCATAGTTTCTAAGTTATAGACCTTTGAATATTTGTCACAGGTATCGTGTTCTGGCCTTTGGGTACATCCATAACCCTATTCAGCAGTGTGAACTACATATATGAGGGGTGGCTACCAATATTAAAAAAACAGAACATGCAAATTTCACATAGGACTCGAGATATTACGAGTTATAGAAAGTGACGATGAAAAACAAAGATGAAAAAACATGGTCGAATTTCGATCAATTTTTTATGCCATTCAGTTGTATACCCGATACTGATGCAAACTTCAAAGTATTATTTCGGACTTCTGAAACACCCTGTATATTACGGTTGCAAGAGGGACGACAATACACCCAGTTAGTTGCTGTTAAGCATGGTGCTAACAAACCAATAGTAGGTACTTGGTAATAATAGGTAATTTTTTTTATATTTATATTTAATAATGTACTAAATAAAAAAAATGATTAAAAAACGAGTATAAATATAAAACAAATTTTATAAATATAGTGTTTATGTATCCTCAGGAGGATATACGTCTTAGGTGGTCTATTATATATCGAGGGGTGAAAGGCTTTTTGACTTATAGCGAAATTTTTTTAACTTTACAATAATACATCATCACGCCTGTATTCCCCGAAGGGGTAGGCAGAGGTGCACTGCAGTGCGCCCACACTTCGCCGATGTATTGTCCCAATGTAATAGGGGGCGAGCCTATTGCTATTATACCGGGCATAATCTCCCTCAATACGAGGGAGATTTTTTGGGCCATAGTCCACCACGCTGGCCCAGTAAGGGTTGATGAACTTCACACGCCTTTATATAGACGTGCAGGTTTCCTCACGTTTTGTTGTTTTCCTTCACCGTTTCTTTGCAAGTGATAATCTCGGATGAAAATGAGATTCGCACATGAAACCCAGAGGTGCGAGCTGGGGTTTGAACCTGCGCACTTTGATTGGAAAGCGTGCGTTCGACCACTCGGCTACCACTGCTTTATTTTACAAGAAAGCATATATTCATTTTACGCAGAAAAAAATAGTTGATTCCAAACAATTATATATCGCCCAAAAGCGTCGCGCAAAGTCAGATAGCCTTTCACCCCTCGATATGGTCAAAGAACATTTATAGAGACAGTACGAAACTGAAGACGAAATAAAGATGACAGGCCATCTCATGCGAGAAATATCGATCTTTATAAATCACTAGCCTCTAGCCGCGACTTTGATTATTCGATATCCATATAATAATAACTACAGCCCTTTTTAATGTCCCACTGCTGGGCACGGGCCTCCCCTCAATGCGAGGGGGATTCAGGCCATAGTCCACCACGCTGGCCCGGTGCGGGTTGGCAGACTTCACACATCTATTGAGAACTAGTCAAGTTCCCTCAGACGTGCAGGTTTCCTCACGATGTTTTCCTTCACCGTTTCATAGCAAGTGGTAATATCGGATGTAAATGAGATTCGCACAAAATAGCAGTGGTAGCCGAGTGGTCGAACGCACGCCTTGCAAATCAAAGTGTGCAGGTTCAAACCCCGGCTCGCACCTCTGGGTTTCATCCATATAAATTATAGCCTAAACGTTAGTCTGATGTATAAACAGTAATATTTTAAAGTTTAATCAAAATCTCTAAAGAAGTACCCTAAAGTTTTTTTATTTAATTGAAAATGTACAAAATACGCAACATGAACCGCTGTATCTTTTGACTGCGTTAACTTGGAAGTTTGATTTTTTTGAGCTAATAGCCGGTCTGTTGAGCGAGGAAAGAGCCAGCCCTCTTGTCACCTGTGGGATAACGAAACGAAGATAATTTGGCGACGGCTTGATCTAGTTGTATGAGCTCGGGTCACTACATTAGGCTGTTGTGGGTCAGTAGCAAATGTATAAAATGGCCATCCGAAATATTCCCCCATAAAGGGAATCATACCCGCAACTATCCAATACAGTAAGTCAAGCGGCCTACGCTCAAAACACTGGACCAAGCCGCCACACGTCGTCCAATTGAAATAAATATGCTCCTAAACGAAGCATGCATGGCATGCACCGGCTGTGGATCAAAGACTTTGAGTTCTAGAGAAAAATAAGACCAAGCATGATAGCCTTTTATCATAATAATATGATTATTTTAAATTCCAATTTAAATTCTCTAGTACGAAAATATGCTTCCACGTGTCATATTAACACTTAAAGTTAGTTTTTTTGAAACGCAATAACTGCGTCCGGTATCTGTGGAGTAAATCAATTTGAGTAAACTGGTCATCATGCATTTAGCAACATTGTGAGTATTCCATCTTCTGTGACTCTTACTGTTCACTATATTGTGTTTTACGCATATACCCGTAACTTGTAATATCAGCAACTGTCTGCCAGTGAAAGTCCCATATAAATCAGTTCAGCCGTTTGGATTGAAGAGATACAACTCATACTAAGCCTGCTGGGTGGAGAAAATTAGCATCATCCCATTAAATTACGTTACTTAATTTATGACCATACATATCGAAATGAAAGGCGGAGTCAAGTTTAGTTTTAAAGTAATATATTGTGTATAATGTAGTGTAATAGTGTGTAATATATTGTGTTGTAATATAATATATTGTGCAAAATAACGTCTACAAGCTTAGGCGCGAAACAACGGCCGTAATGTCACACACACAGAAACGTTTGCATTCAATTATTAAGTTATATGCTAATATTATAAAGATAAAGTACTTTTTTATCATAGGGAGAGACCGGACCAGTTGGGCCATGGAATAAAAGGAGTACAAGTGGTAAGCGAAGTTGGGGGGCGGGAGAAAGGGGTAAGGGGTAACCGTTTGTCAAAAATGAGTTGACAATTTTGTGGATTGGATCCTTTTTGCTTACTGCCTAATTTTCTTTTTTTTTTAATATGAATAAGTCCGCCACACATTCCTACCACTTACTCATGTAAGCCATTATCGACAGTAGTATCCATTAAAGACGCCGATGTTTGACCCTCTGCGAGTCTCGGGAAAATGAAATTGGAAATAAGGAGTCGGAAATAAAAAAATATCAACTTCCCCCTATTGCAAAGCGGGAGACAGAAATAACTGTTGCCAAAAATAATAAATTTGCTATTTTCCAATTGTCCTTTGCAAGGTTTTTGTTGTTCTCAGGTTTAATTTTTGATCAAGAGTAATTTTACACATAATATTTAGCGATTGACATTCCCTTTAAGTTTTTACAGTCGATATTCACTCCCAAAGTATAGTTTATTAATCTTCAACCGGCATGTGAATGCACAAAGGAAGTTGTATCGAGTTTAATGAAATCTATGCCAGAGATGTGAGGGCCATCCTGGGACAAGGGAACACCTGGATCTGATGGTATAGGTACCAGTAAGTAATAACTCCTTTGTTGATAATTAATGATTAAGTCGTTACACTTGCACATATTATTATGAATTTATTCTGATTAGTTGGTAGAACACCTGCCTTGAACGCAAGTGGTGCATGCTCGACTCCCGGGCTCGCACCTCTGAGATTTTCAGATTTCATATGCGAATGTCATTTTCAACAATGATTACCACTTGCTAACCGGTGAAGACGAACATTGTTAGGTATCCTCACAATGTTATGCAGGTATCTGCACGTGTATAAAGGCGTGTGATGCTCATCAACCTTCATTAGGCGAGGTGGACTGTGGCACAAATCTTCCTCGTATTAAGGGGAAATGTGCCCGGGCACCGGTATAACGGTATAATGGCAATAGGCTCATTCCCTATTACATTGAGATCAAATGTCAATAAGCTCGTTCCCTATTATGTTGTGTGTAAAATACATCGGCGTAGTGTGGGTGCACTGTGCCCAGTGCACCTCTACCTATCCCTTAGTGGAATACAGGCGTTGAAATTTCTACGCAAGCATAACATAATGCCACGGGTGGTCCAAATTGCTGGCAGTTGTCACAGAAAGGAGCAGTGGTAGCCGAGTGGTCGAACGCACGCTTTGCAAATCAAAGTGTGCAGGTTCAAACCCCGGCCCGCACCTCTGGGATTTATGTGCGAATCTCATTTTCATCCGAGATTATCACTTGCTATGAAACGGTGAAGGAAAACATCGTGAGGAAACCTGCACCTCTGAGGGAACTTGTCTAGTTCTCGATAGATGTGTGAAGTCTGCCAACCCGCACTGGGCCAGCGTGGTGGACTATGACCTGAATCCCCCTCGCATTGAGGGGAGGCCCGTGCCCAGCAGTGGGACGTTAAAAGGGCTGTAGTAGTAGTAGTAGTCACAGAAAGTCGTCATCAACATTTTTTGTATGATTTGTTCTGCAGAGCTAGACACTACTTATGTTGGAGTCATCCGCAATATTTATCACGTTCATCACCCATTTTTATTTTTAATGTGTATTTATTGAATTTGCTCATGCTATTATTTAATGGCTGAAATACACGATAACCGCAGGTTGAGCCTTGTTCAATTAAATTTCATCAATTAATTTATTTCGTAAATAGAAGACGGTCCTAAATTGTCAATATGTTCTACTAGCTCTGCTGTGCCCACGGTTTCACCCGCGTTTATGGTCACTATGTCGTAGCGTGATGTTATTAAAGCTATAGCCTTCCTCGATAAATTGACTATTTAACACAATAACATTTTTTTCAATATGGACTACTAGTTCCTGGTATAAGTGCTTTCAACCAAACAAATAGACTTTTCATCTTTATAACATTAGATACATTAACACATGTATTTTACTTGTAACGATTAAATGGAACATGCATTTCTCCAACCCGCACCGCCGACCAGGAAGCCATGACCTCGCTCGATTCAAGAACGATATGGCCGAAATAACCTCACAGATAAAGCACCTCACTGAAAATCTTAAAAAATGCAATGGAAGACAAATTAATGCTGAAAAAAATATAATTACATTGAGTCATAATATTGAAAACCTCGAAAACATGCTCACAGAGTTGCAAAGGGAAATACTCGTATAGATACATCTAACATAATGGTGTTGATTTTGTTGGACCCAACCTACGTCTAAACTAAATTTGTCGGCACTAAAACTATTGCCATCTCGCTTATAAACTACGGCTGTGAGAGTGATGACAATATACTCAGTTGTTATTCAGTTTGGTGCCAGCAAACCAATACTACGTGGTAATAATAGGTACATTTTTTATATTTATATTTAACTAGCAGACCCGGCGAACTTCGTACCGCCATATAATTAATAAATGTTAGTAGGTGACATACGAAAGCAGCGCCACCTACCGGGTACATTTATATTTTCGAAATATCCAGGAACCCATTGAAATAAACACACAAAATTTCATCCAAATCGGTCTAGCCGTTTGGGAGGAGTTAGGTTACAAACACACGTATATAAGAATTATAATATAACTAGCTGACCGTCAGTTTCATCAACATCCGTTTAGTAGTTTTTGTGTGAAAAAGTTGTCACTCTTTCACGCAAAAACGTTTGATTTTTCACTCAAAGGAATTTTTGTTAACATCCATCCATCCATTTATCCATCCTCACAAACTTTCACATTTATAATATTGGTAGGATAGGATTAGTAGGATATCTTAGAGGGGAGTCGTGGTTGGTGCAGACCGAAAATATGTTACATGAGGTTGTAAAAAGAATAAGTTGGTGTCATGTCGTATTTCAAGTTTGCCTATCTTAGGCAGCTGAGATCAGGTTCGGTGGCAAAAGCCTTATCAGATGCACGACGATAGTCTAACCTGTAAAAATCTAGATCATGTAAAAATACTAAAGTAGGTAATGAACTTCGAGAAGGAGGTCACCCGACGAATCCAACTCGGCTGGGCAGCGTTCGGTAAACTGCGACACATCTTCTCGTCCGATATTCCTCAGTGCCTGAAGCCACAAGTCTTCGAACAGTGTATGTTGCCAGTGATGACGTACGGATCCGAGACGTGGTCTCAGAGTCACTCAACGTGCAATGGAGCGAGCTATGCTGGGAGTATCACTGCGCGATAGAATCAGAAATGAGGACATCCGCAGAAGAACCGAGGTAACAGACATAGCTCGAAGGGTTGCACGTTTGAAGTGGCAATGGGCCGGACACATTGCCCGGAGAACGGATGGCCGTTGGGGCATCAAAGTCCTAGAGTGGTGGCCACGAACAGGGAAGCGGTATGTGGGACGACCCCCGACCAGGTGGACGGACGACCTCATCAGGATCGCCGGGAGTCGATGGGCGCATAAAGCCCAAGACCGTAATTTGTGGCGATCTATGGGGGAGGCGTCCCTGGCTGATAGATAGATAGATAGGTAATGAAATCAAAGACATTGTATTTTGGCGCCTATCACTCTATGTTTATATATCGTGGGGTGAAAGGCTATTTGACCTAAGCGACATTTTTAACTTTACAGGAAAAAATACTCATTCGACGCAGAAAAGTTTGCTGATTCCAAATATGTATATAGGTAAGTCAATATCGCCGAAAAGTGTCGCATAAGTCAAAAAGCCTTTCACCCCTCGATACGTACAAGATTTGACATATTAAAGCTTCACTCTTTAACTTTAACGCTTTAAGTGGTGCGTTAGAACATTCGCCAATACCAAAACACACTCTGTGTCAATATGCATAGACATTGAATTTCAGTGGTAAAAGCCGCGCTCCCAGTGCTGTCAGTGCCGTTCAGTTGAAAAATGAACTTTTTCTATGAGTTAATACAGTTCATTTTAGTATAGCAAAAAAAAAATGGTCGACGCCTTAATGTGCGGGAGGCATTATATAACTCCATCACGGGTTGGATTTTTATTTGACATTGGTAATTATTCGGGTCTCATTTCGGACAGTTCTCTCTGGTCCTAGGTATCGCGCGCGTACTTCTGATAACCCGTTATCAATTCCTCATGACCTGGGTTTCTCCAATCTTTTGTAAATAAGCTACAATATATTATTCTCAATCAAAATCGCTATAGAAACATAATTCTTCCAACAAGCGGTAAAGCTAGTCATAAATTTAGTGTTTAAAGAGTTATTTAATAATTGAGTTGATTGATTTGTTTTCATCATGAAATACGCGTTACCGTAAGTATTTTAAATCATAATAAGTATTTGCATTTAAAAATAATATTTACTCGACATATTTTTTTTTTTTTTTGTAATATAAGTATACATACTCGACATATTTAGTTATTATACTTCTTGTTCCAGGTTCCTCGTCATTTCTTCTTTATTATGCGCATCTAACTCATTTGGTGAGTAACAAGAAATATAGATTTGTACATTTCCCTTAAGCATTAATATGAACCCCCAATTTTGATACCAATTACAATGGCGTTAAAACAGCAATCGAATTATTTTTTTGTATGTCTTGTAAAGCAATTATATTATTGTATGTCTTGTAAATGTACCTGAGTAGCCATTGAGTAATAATTATTGAGAGTGAAATAATTTACTATTGAATATGATTTTAAATCAGTATACTTAATAATATCTAGTTAATTCTAAAGGAATATGTGAAATAGTTTTAATTCGGCGTTAAAAAATTGAAATCAGCTGTTACTTTTGAACCCCCTTGATCTAAAGATATTTACAATAGAAATAAAAAAAAAAAATAAAAAAAAAATGTGGTTGAAAAATAAGATGGAGTTATTGATTTTATTTACTTTTGTTGTACCCATTCTGAATTAACAAGTGAAAATGAACAGTTGACTATAAAGTTTACAAAAGTTTAAAAATAAATAAATATAAATAAAAGTTTAAAGCTCCCAATTAATCTGTTTATTTGAAACACCCCACTTGTAAGCTATTAATGTTATCTAGGAAAATACTCAAATGTCATTTGGTACAATAGAATAAAACGTTTAATAATTTTGTTACAGATATGAAATATTCATTATTGAAGACCTATTGGCATACAGTAGTAAAAGATCAAATTGCAAATGATAAAATAGACAGTTATACTAACTACGGCATTTATTTCAAATACGGAAAATATAATCAGAAATTGAGCGCAACTGATCTTGCTGGTGGGATGGCGCTTGATAATTATATAATCGTCGCTAATTTTGAAATAAAAGATATAGTATCTTCATGTCTGTTTTCGATCAAACGGCAAGGTAATCAAAAACTAGCGTTGTGCTTCGAACAAGCCCCTGAAAACTCAGCAACTGTCACATTATACAGTATCAATTTACCCGCTGGCGGCAAGATGACTTTCGAACATAAAATTCCAAATAATGTAAAGACCAAATTGATTATTTCCGTGTCAAGTACCGGTGTGACGCTATTTAAAGATTGCAAGGAAATTGAAAAGAAACTGTTTGATTCCAAAAATACAAACCAAGTACATTTAACTGATGATATGGATTTGACGTTAGCCTCTTCATTAGATCTCAATCATAATTTCAAGGTGAGTTCAAAATAATTATCTGACCATGCATCTCTAACATATAGCAGTGGGAGCCGAGTGATCGAGCACACGGTTTGTTAATCGAAGTGCGCAGGTTCAAACCCTGGCTCGCACCTCTGGCTTTCATATGCGAATCTCATTTTCATCCGAGATTTTTACTTGAGAAGAAACGATGAAGGTAAACATCGTGAGGAAACCTACACGTCTGTGGAAACTGGACTACCTAGTTCTCGATAGATGTGTGAAGTCTGCCAATCCGCACCGGGCCAGCATGGTGAACTATGGCCCGAACCCCCCTCGCATTGAAGGGAGGCCCGTATCCAGCAGTGGGACGTTAAAAGGGCTATTATAGTTATAGTAACTCTAACAAAAACATAGAAAGCTTTGCGCGAGTCGTAACTGTACGTTGGAGATATTAAAATAATGTACATAATGATTCGTAATAATTGGTTTCAGGTGGATATGGATGACTTAGATTTATATGCGCCGTTCGATGCAACTACGCTCGCAACACTGTGCCCAAATGTAAGACATATTTTACTTCCTGGAAGTTTGAACTGGGGGTCTTAGTGAGACAGCGCGCGAATCGCGCGTATGGAATAGATTATAATTTGCTGTGTAGAATAGAATGCATGAGTGTTCTGTTTACAAGCATGAGAATTTGATAAAGGTTCACACAAAGGCACACTGGGGTGTCAATTTTTCGCCAATTCCAAAACGGACTGTATTTTGGCTCGCAACATTTCACGCCCCAGTGTGCTTGATCAAATTTTAATTTTTGTTAAATTCTGTTCCTGTCCCTTATGCATTCTATTCCATACGCATGCGAGCATTTCACGCGCAGACTCATTGTATTAGTGAATTTAAAATTCCGTATATGTGTATGCAGTGCGATGCATAACGCATTTTACATTTAAGTAATAATCAACAAATTTTTATTTTATTAGCTTTATATGAACTTACAATGTATTTTCGGGTGGAGTCTTGCAACTCAATTTTAAATCAGTTATCTTCAACCGATTGAGCTGAAATTTGTTATACACGCTTATTTTGGATGACAATGCATGCTTAGACTATGTGATCTTATTCTAATTCCAATATGGTGGATCATCCAAGATGGCGGAATAGTTATTTTTCTGCACTACCACAGTATGGGTATCAAATGAAAGGGCTTGCTGTGGAGAACGTGAAAACTAAGGGCAATTAAATAGAAGCTTGTTTTTAAAAAGATTTTTTACCATTTTTTCTACAGCTCCCGTTGTCATCACAATTTGAAGGTAAGAAAATCACTTATTATTAAATTGTATTATGACATATAACCCCACACACACTGGAGGGTCATAAGTTTCGCGTAAAAATTATTGCCATTTCCAAAACAAGCTTTGTTCAAATATATATAAAGATCAAATTTCAATGGTAAAAGCCCCGCACCCACGCGTCGATATTCCACGTTATTTCGTTGAAGAATTAACTTTTTATATGAGTTAATACAGTTCGTTTTGGTGCTGCCATAAATTTCAACACGCCCGTATTGACACCCAAGTATTTGCGGGGCTTCAAAGTATCATCATCATCATTATCATCATGCCTGTATTCCCCAAAGGGGTAGGTAGAGGTGCACTGCAGTGCACCCACACCTCGCCGATGTATTTTGATCCCAATATAATAGGGGGCTAGCCTATTGCCATTATACCAAGCACATCCCCCCTCAATACGAGGAAGATTTGGGTCACAGTCCACCACGCTGGCCCCGTGCGGGTTGCTGAACTTCACACGCCTTTCTATAGACTGGTAGGTTTCGTCACGATGTTTTCCTTCACCGTTCAGTAAGTGGTAATCATTGTTGAAAATAATATTCGCACATGAAAATCGTTTCAGGGGCGTGAGCCCGGGATTTGAACTTGCACCTCTTACGTTCAAGGCATGCGTTCTTGCCCACGAGGCTACCACTGCTCACTTAAAAGTATAGTGAGTGAATTTTAGTGATTTGATTAAAGTGTTTTAATTAAGAACAGTTTATTGTTCTACTGTACGTACCTCGCGTTGTAAGGATTGTGTAACCTAAAATATCTATTGTAGGGTGTAAGTAGGACTCCATCATTCATGCCACTAAGTCATAGAGTAACTAGATAACCCATATCGACTCCGCCCTGCATATCCGCTCTGCGGCAATTTTTTCGACGTTTATCTGACGCTATTGCAGTTACCTGTAGTCCTGTAGTATATTGTTTGACACAATAGGTACTTCTTCTTCGTTTTTACGAAATGAATGAAATGAGATATTTAATGGAATAAGATGAGAAATGGCTCTACCTGCGTTTAGCGAGTATTTCAGCCAGTGTCAAGTAATTAATAGCAAGGGCAAATTCAATAAATACACATTATAAATAAAAATTTATGATGATAGTGATAATGATCCCTTAGCTCAATGCAGGTGGAGCCATTCCTCATCTTATTCCATTAAATATCTCATTTCATTCATTTCATAAAAACGAAGAAGAAGTACCTAAGGTGTCAAACAATATGCTACAGGTAACTGCAATGGCGGATGTCAGATCAACGTCATAAAAATTTTACGCAGGGCGGAGTTGATAGGGCATCTCCGTTTTACTCGATGCACTAAGTAGAGACATTACGTCAAATACAAAAATGTATGGAAGCGTTTAAAAATAGAAGCACGCGTCACGGCGGGCTTAAGTAATAATCATGTTAAATATTTCTCATTTCATAAAAGGGAAGAAAGGTGAAAAGGGGGACAAAGGTCGAGAGGGTAACATGGGTATCCAAGGTTTTAGAGGAACTATCGGTATAAAAGGCGAGAGTGGGGCGCCTGGAACTGGGACAAAGGGACTAAAAGGAGACCGAGGCTACCCAGGTGTTATGGGAATCAAAGTAAGTTTTAAAACTGTGGCACAGAACCAGGGACCCAATTCTCGCAAGACCGACATCATCACTAATTCGACATAGGTGCAAAATGTCTAAACAAAACGTCAAATTGGTCGTATTATTTCGTTTCGTTTCGACATTGGAGATGATGTCGATCTTGCGAGAATTGCCCCCCAGGCGTATCAAGAGCAGGGGACTGCTATTCTACGGATTGTAATGGGATCGCAGCTGAACGTGTTCTATTTACCGGCTCTATTGTGCCTACGCCATGTTCTAATCTATGTATCATTCTACTGGGCCATTTCCCCCCAATACGAGGACCATAGTCCACCACCCTGGCTCAGAGCGGTTTAGATCTTCACACGCCTCTCTAAACGTGCTGTTTTCCTCAAGAGTTTTCCTTTACCGTTCAACCATTGTTATTCAAGATTGTAAATTACATTTGCACATGAGAATCTCAGAGGTGCGGGCCCGGGATTTAAACTTGCACCCCTCACGTTCAAGGCGAACATTGTACCAACTAGACTACGATTGCCTACTATTTATACCTACTTAAGTAAGTAGGTTAAAAAATACATGGTTAATTATTTTTTATTGACTTACTTCTTTATATGCAGGGAGAAATTGGTGACACTGGTCCGATAGGTCCAACTGGTCTGCGAGGCAGTAAAGGAGATAGAGGAGATAGAGGGGTAAAGTTTTAAACATTATATGTACGAAAGCTTGTAATTTGTATTGCTGATTAATTTTGTGTTTTGAGAATGTATAGTCTCATTAACTTTATATTATACAATTGTTAATTAAGAAAAACACATTGTAATGCAAATAACATGTAAATCCTTACTGGAAAAAAGCAACCATGGAGTTTCTTGCCCATTCTTCTCCATAGGAAATGCATTCCGAATGGGTGGTAGAGATACTATTAATTTTATTTATTTTTTTACTGACGATTCATTAGTGCCTGTATTGGTTTACATGAATAAAAAAATTCTGATTCTAGAGAATTACTCGGATACCGATCAAACGGTGTCCCATCTCTATTTAGTCAAAAAAAGTTTAACAAAACCAATGTTGGATGTAATAATTTCGTTTAATTTTGTTCAACAAGAATTTGGTTTAATTTAAGAGTAGTAAAATATAACTTAGTACTCACTCTTTGCTTACGTAGGAATAACTATGATTAGTGAATTGCTAACCTCTGATATGGGGTTTAGAGACTTTAAAATTAGCGTAAGCGCAATGATTTCTTCCCAGTCTTTTTATTTAAATAAAAATCAATAATGCAAAAATCGCGGATAAAGACAAATTACAAATGGCCTTAATAAGGGATTCACTTTAAAACGCAGCCTATTGTATAAACTTAGATCCAGTATATTAAACATCTTGACCCCAAAGATTATTCAAACGAATTATTGCGAACAGTACATTTTGACCTGCATGTCTATTAAACGACGTGAAGTTTACCAACTCGCACTGGGCTAGCAATTGGCTCGCCGTAATACAAATGGACCAAAATAAAATGGGAACATGATTCTCTTATTGCTCAAGTTTATCAGCGCCGGTAGCGTATAAATAATGGTACTCTCATTATTTCTCGCCAACGGAAATCCACTGGCATTCTATCCTTAATTGATTTATTTCAGGCGAAAATGTATTTTCGTGGACTTCACAAAGTCCTGGGCAGGCTGGGGCGTCAAAACACGCGCTGCAAATTTTAAGCCAATACCGAAATACACAATATGAACTGTATTGAAACGTAGATAGAGTTCATTTTTCAACGAAATAACATTGACATTTTGACTCGTGGTCGTGTTACTTTTGCCACAGAAAAACAATCTTTATGTACATTTACACAGATTTTGGTTATTGGTATTCCGCCGTCCGAAGGCTGTAAAATGCTGTCATTTTTGGCTAAAAACTAAACTAACTCCAGCCCTTTTAGCGTCCCACTGCTGGGCACGGGTCAATGCGAGGGAGATTCAGGCCATAGTCCACCACTCTGGCCCAGTGCGGGTTAGCAGACTTCACACATGCCTTCTCACGTGCCGGTTTCCTCACGATGTTTTCCTTCAACGTTTCATAGCAAGTGATAATCTCGGATGAAAATGAGATTCGCACATAAACCCAGAGGTGCGAGCCAGGGTTTGAACCTGCACATTTTGATTGCAAGGCGTGCGTTCGACCACTCGGCTACCACTGCTTTTTTGTTTGTAGTTTAAAATTGGGTTCACTTCACACGCCAGTGTGCTCGAGGTGGATAGCCTCGATGGTAGAACGTCCACCTTACACGTAAGAGGTGCAATTTCAAATCCCGGGCCCGCACCTCTGTGATATTTTCATGTGCGAATGTCAGTTTCAATCATGATTACCACTTGCTGAACGGTGAAGGAAAACATCGTGAGGAAACCCGCACGTCTACCTATAGAAAGGCGTGTGAAGTTCACTAACCAGCGTGATGGACTTTGGACCAAAATCTCCGTCGTATCGAGGGAGAATGTGCCCGGTATAATGGCAATAGGTTCGCCCCCTATTACATTGGGATTAAAAATACATCGGCGGTGTGTGGGTGCGCTGCAGTGCACCCCTGACGACCCCTTCGGGGAACACAGACATGATGATGTATTTTGTTTTTATTTTAAGGTGGGTGAAAAGGGTGAGCGAGGCGAGCCGGGCCTGCCAGCGTCCTCTTGTCACGGGAATGATGTCTCGCCGGCGACCACCGCCGAACTCGACGCGTTGAAGTCTATGCTTAGCGACATAAAATCCATATTTAACAACTACGTTCTTGAGAAAACGGAACAATTGAAGTATTTCACCGAACTCAACACCAAGTGCAATGAACGCATGACCGAGGCTGAGATGAATATTAAATTGCTGAAAAAAACTATACTCACAGACTCGAACTTTTGAAAACCAAAGATGAACAAGACACACCAAGCATGAAAAGATGAGATTCGTGATGCGATTCATTGTGTTGCTCTTATCTACTATCACCTTTAGACATAGCTGCATATTACTGTTAAGTAAGTATAACGTACGTAGTCAGTTGACATCAGTCAGACTATTCTTGGGTAGTTTATATGTTTCTGTTATTAAAACTTGTGAACATTACGGAAGGTATGTTAGGCTAAAGCATTTATTTGTCTGTGACGAAGCCTTCAACTGTTACTAAAAGAACAGTGGCCTCACCGCCACCTCAAAAGTATTGTTTTTTTGAATAGTAACTGTCAAGTTTTGGCAGACTTTGTACTGAGTTTAACTATCAAAAAGTGAAATTAATATTAAAAATATACCTGCAAGCCTGGTGGTAAGGTGGCAGTTTTTAAAATACAATAAATAGCCATTTATGTATTCGGTCTTTTTTATTTATTCCGTGTAACAATTATGTCATGAATCCTATCCAGTACAGTGTGGTTAGCACGCATGGTAAGACGACAAACTTAGTCACGGATTTGCTCGTTCGTCTCTGTCTAATTTCATACGAGAGAACATCAACATATTCTGTGAGATAAGTCTTGGTGCACATGCTACAACTGCAGAGAAGGTTAAAACTGCTGAGACTATTTAGTGATAGAATTAAATAAAATTTGGTGGCAATAAATACAAAGTACTGACTTTCTTGGCCATTTTCAGAAAACGTAAGAGCCTTTTCAAACGCTGACTCGTAAAAATGGTAACTATTGTTTTAGTCGCCATTGTGTTCATACCATAATATATTTGTAATAAGATGACAAAATGCATTAAATGGTACTCTACTACTTCCACTATAGCCCTGTTAACTTCCCACTGCTGGGCACGGGCCTCCCTTCAATTCGGGGGGGAATCAACCTGTTGACCACCACGCTGGACTAGTGCAGGTTGAAAGACTTCACACATCTATCGAGAACTAGAGAACATATTGAATGAAAATGAGAACCGCACATAAATACCAGAGGTCGAGCCGGGTTTTGAACCTGCACACTTTGATTGCAAAGCGTGCGTTTGTGATAAAAAAAATCTGAACGCCTCTGATTTCTGAAATTTCGTTTTCATGAAAGTCGATGTGATACATAGTCGACAGTAAACTTTTAAACTTACTGTAAGATAGCTTCAATAAAATGTTACACTAAATTACACGACAGAATACTACTACTACTACTACAGCCCTTTTGACGTCCCACTGCTGGGCACGGGCCTCCCTTCAATGCAACAGAATAAATAAAATAAATCATCACGCCTGTATATCCCGAAGCCAAAAGTGCACTGCAGTTTATCCACACTTCGCCGATGAATTTTGGTCCCACTGTAGTAGGAGGCGAGCCTATTGCCATTATCCCGGGCACATTCCCCCTAAACACGAGTGAGACTTGGGCCAAGGTCGACCACAGTGGCCCAGTGCGAGTAAGTAAACTTCACACGCATTTTGATAGACTTACAGGATTCACCTTTCAGCAAGTGGTAATTGTTATTGTAAATGAAAATCGTACATGAAATCCGAAAATCGCAGAGGTGTGGGCTCGGGATTTGAACTGGCACTCCTCGCGTTCAAAGCGAGCGTTGTACCAACTAGACTAGCATTGCTTAATAACATAACAGTTTAATACAGCAATGTTCGCAACCAATTGATGTAAAAATGAAGAAGTAGCTATTAAAATTACGTAAGTATCTAATCATGAATTGTTTACCTTGAACCTCTAAATAAATTAGATAATTATGTAACTATACTACGTCTTGTGATCAAATTATCACTATTGCAAATAGGTAGGTAACCTTTAGGTACAACGTATGGACGTACATTCTATAAAAATAATAAGATAAACGTAGAATATTTAGTTCCTCGTGTTTTCTGTAAGTAGGCAGACCCTAATTGGCCGTAAGTAAGCTAAAATAATCCAATCCACAATTTACAAAAGCCGGCCAAGTGCGAGTTAGACTCGCGCACGAAGGGTTCCGTACCATTATCTATAAAAACGGCAAAAAAATCACGTTTATTGTATGGGAGCTCCCTTAAATAATTATTTTATTCTATTTTTTAGTATTTTTTGTTATAGCGGCAACAGAAATACATCATCTGTGAAAATTTCAACTCCCTAACTATCACGGTTCATGAGATACAGCCTGGTGACAAACGGACGGACGGACGGACAGCGAAGTCTCAGTAATAGGGTTCCCGTTTTACCCTTTGGGTACGGAAGCCTAAAAATGTGCTTCTTTGAGTTGAGTTTGAGTTAATACAGACCATTTTGGTATTGGCAAAAAGTTAACCAATCTTGAAGGTACGTTCTGTGTTGTCTATGTTTGCGTTCCAACATTCACGTGACTTTACCTTTTACCAAGAAGTATAGAACTAACAGAGCAATCGTCCCAATATTATTTTGAAGACAACTGTTATTGTGGTTATGTATAGAAACTTGTACACTGTCGAAAATATTATTCCGGACTTCTGATACACCTGTAGAACTAGCCCTTAACCTGGCCTGCGTTACATGTGAAGGTAAACTGATTTACGGTTTTAAGATCTTGACAAAAACAATAGAATAGAATAGAAAACTCTTTATTGTACACCAATAGTTACATGGATATTACACAAAATATATTTACAAAACAAGGAACAAATAGTAGTGTACATTGGGCGGTCTTATCGCAAGCTGCGATCTCTTCCAGACAACCTTTGGATGGAGAGGATTTTGTCATAAAGACATGATGGCAGACAGTTGTGTACCAATCTATTATATTAATATACCATACATATACATAAATATAAACAATAAATACGTAGTATAAAATAATATGCTCACATATACTGAAACATAATAAAATATATACATTCAAAAAACTTAAAAGTAGGACATACTTAACTAATAAAACTAAAACTGTAAATCTAAGTAGTGCGTCTTTAGCAGTGTTTTAAAGGCTAGTAAAGATTCAGCACGCCTGATAGGCAGGGGCAGATCGTTCCACAGTATGACAGCCTGAACTGTAAACGACTTACCGTAGTAAGCCGATGAGTGTGCCGGCATTTTTAGGCTCGATTTCTCCGACGTTCTTAATGATCGGCAATGTGATTCATGAAGGAACTCAAATCGTTCCTTTAGATAAGAGGGAGTAGTGGAGTGAAAAAGAATAGTATAGAGAAGAGACAGAATGTGAGTATTACGGCGAAGGCGAATTGGGAGTCACTTGAGCTTATAAAGAAATACTGAAACGTGGTCATACTTGCGTAAGCCGAATATGAACCGGATGCAAAAGTTTTGGAGTCACTCAAGCTTGTTTAACTGATCCACTGTGAAATCGAGATAACTGGCATCAGCATATTCTAAAATAGGAAGAAGAAGAGATTGTGCGAGCGCAATTTTAGAGGGAACTGGTAGAAAGTTACGTATTCTACGTAAAGATCCTGCTGAGGCAAATACCTTACGGCTAACTTCCTTTAATTGGGGTTTCCAGGACAGATTTTCATCAATAAATAACAATGTTATTGATGACTAGTTGCGCCCGCGACTTTGTTCACGTGAAAATTAGGAACGAAAATAAATCATTATAGTTTTTCATCCGCCATCTTTATCACTGTCATCATCAATTTTATTTTTGTTTTTGTTAAATTTATCCTTGCTATTAATAACTGGACATTGCCATAAATACTGCTAATCGCAGGTGTAGGCGTGCCACATCTTATTCCATTAAAATGTCATCATTTCACTCATTTTGTAAAATAGAAAAAATTTAGGAACTCAAATGAATTTATTAACAACACAACAACAACCATTTACAAAATAATTAAAGTAAAAAAAAAAAAGAATAATTATATTTTTAAAATATGTAAAAAAATTGTCCATGCGGAAACGTACCCATGACGCTGGCTGCATTCCCTCGCTGAAGGGCTAGCGTCACTCGTTGAGCGAGGAAATGGCCTGCTCTTGGGTTGTCGACCAAATAATGTGTCTACAATAAAAGTAGTCTCTGTTGCTTCATATAACATCCGCTATCTGCCAGTGAAAATCCCGTCAAAATCGATCCAGCAAACACACAAAAGTGTTTTTATCTGTGTTTTCGTTATAGGTACCGTATAAAACATTTACATCCATTTAGTAAAAAGCTGATATTTTGACATTACAAACAGAAACTCCAATTTTATTAATTTGTATGTATAGATAACCTATTATCATACTACCCATGACCCGGGAACATCTACGAGTATTTCACGAATAAATATACTCCCACCCGTCATATCATCACTTTTCAGTTAGTTTTTAGTAGCGCCGTCACCGCAACTGGTTTATGTGGAGTTAAAGCAATTTGTGTTTGTCATTATGAAATTTATGTCATTGTGAGTATTTTTCCGCCGGCCTGTGACTCTCATCGTGGGGATTCATCCGCCATCTTTATCAGATTCTATAATCGATAACTCATCACACATTTTTATTTTTAACCAGCTAATTAATTTATTTTTATGCTTAAGACGTTAGGGCGTAGGTATTAGGTAGTCTGCTGCGATAATCTTTTGATTAAAGAGAGTAAAAAGATAAATAAAGATAATTTTATTATTACAAGCTTTATATTAACTTGCAATGTATGTCCGGGTGGAATCTTCCAACTGAATTTTAAATCAGTTACCCTTAACCGATTGAGCTGAAATTTGGTATACACGCTTATTTTGGATGACAATGCATGCTTAGATATGTGACGTCATTCTAATTCCAATATGGCGAATCATCCAAGATGGCGGAATAGTTATTTTTTCTGCACTACCACAGTATGGGTATCAAATGAAAGGGCTTGCCGAGGAGAATACGAAAACTAAGGGCAATTAAACAAAAGCTTGTTTTTAAAAAGTTTTTTTTATCATTAATTTTTATTATAGTGGTGTTGCGATGAATTTGAAAGAAAACTGAACAAATCAAAATTTTATTAAAAACGATGCTTAAATATGTCGAAATTCACAAATTCGTTAAGATTACGCTAGGTAACCTCTACCCATTCTGAATCACAAGGTATATGTATTAAAATAATAATATAAATTGCACGCCTGTATTCCCCAAAGACAGAGGTGCACTGCAGTGCGCCCACTCTCTGCCAACATATTTTGGTCACGATGTAATAGGAGGCGAGCCTATCACCATTATACCGGGTACATTCTCCCTCAATATGAGGTAGATTTTGAGCCATAGTCCACCACGCTGGTCAGAGCAAGTTGGTGAACTTCACACACCTTTCTGTAGACGTTGCAGGTTTCCTCACGATGTTTTCCTTTACCGTTCAGTAACTGGTATTCATTATAAAAAAAAATATATAAGTAATTATTGAGTAAAATATTGAATAGGTGTATCTATTATTATAAGCCAGTGGTAGCTTCGCGGGCAAGAATGCCCGCCTTGAACGTAAGGGGTGCAAATTCAAACCCCAGGCCCGCACCTCTGAGATAATTCTCATGTGCGAATGTCATTTTCAACAATGATTACCACCTGCTGAACGGTGAAGGAAAACATCGTGAGGAAACCTGCACGTCTATAGAAAGGCGTGTGAAGTTCACCAACCCGCACTGGGCCAGCGTGGTGGACTATGGCCCAAATCTCCCTCGTATTGAGGGGGAATGTGCCCGGTATAATGGCAATAGGCTCGCCCCTATTACATTGGGACCAAAATACATCGGCGAAGTGTGGGCGCACTACAGTGCACCTCTGCCTACCCCTTCGGGGAATACAGGCGTAATGATGTATTTATTTATATTTATTTATATTATTATTTATTTTCAGATTTATCGTTATATTATGCGCAAGGGAGAGCCTTGCGAATGGTATATTTGATGGTGAGTCAACAATTTTACAATCAATTTGTGGGGGTTACATACCTCAAAGGGAAAAGACGGAATCTCTTGAAATTGGCCGTTTATAAATAAACTAGCTTCTTCCCGCGGCTTCGTCCGCGCAGACTAAGATTCTACAATATCGTTATTAAGTATAGGCTACATGTTATTCTGATGCATTGAAAAAAGCAACCATGGAGTTTCTTGCCCATTCTTCTCCATAGGAAATGCATTCCGAATGGGTGGTAGAGCTACTATTTTTACTATTTATTGACGATTCATAAGTGCCTGTATTGGTTTATATGAATAAAAAATATTCTGATTCTGATTCTGATTCTGATTCTGATTCTGATTCTGATTCTGATTCTGATTCTGATTCTGATTCTGATTCTGATGTAAAAAAGATATCAATAGGTCACAGTGGTGCATTAAAAGTGGCGAGTCAGATGCTTTTCCAATGCCAAAACGGACTGGTATTGACTCATAGAAAAAGTTCATTCTTCAATTAAATAACATTGTAGCGCGTTTGGATTTTGACGCGTGGGCCACGCCGGCTTTTACCGTAAACGCAACTTTATGTATATTGGCACACAGTACATTTTGGTGTTAGCAAAAATTTTGACGCCTCTGTGAAAGAAATATGTCATGAATATAATAATGTTGTCTCCTTCTGCTCTACGCATAAAAAAAGTGCGAGAGCGACTCATACGCGAGCGATATAGTACGTGACATATAGTGCGATACAAATAAGAATAGGACTGTCAATAACCTATATCTGTCAAATGTCACTTGAAAAGTATGGTTTACAAAAAGCTTATTTGCATATCAATAATAATAGTCTTACATCATATTTAAATAAAAACGTTAAATTAGTAGTAAATTGTCTTAGTAGAATATTTAATTATTTAAAGTCATAATTCGTTTTCGTTCGTCACAATATGGCGCAGAGTCGATCCTATTCTTATTTGAATCGCATAGTACGTTTTCTTGCCACGTGTGCTATACTACAAACAAATGATGTGTTGTTAAATTTTTTAAAAGTTTTTAATAAATGACTAATTATATTAGCACACTAATTTATTTTATTTTATCCAAGCTGTAAGCGGTTATTTTGAAACTGGGGAACGCGGGGACAGGGGTGATTCTGATTTCGGCGACAAAGGTGATAAGGGGAGAAAAGGAGAAAAAGGAAAGAATGATTACACTTACAAAAACCTAAAAGGGGACAAGGGTGATGTTGGAGAAATGGATCCCGGTCCTCCAGGCACAAAAGGGGATAAAGGATACATGGGACCACGTGGTCCAAAAGGAGATTATGGCGACGAAGTGAGTTATCATTGTCATATTAATTTCCCACAGTACGCTAAAATATGGAGCGAAACCACGTAATGGTGCTTAATCTTATCGTTTTCCAGTCAATGGGCAAATAAATTAACTCGCCTTTTAAAAAAAACCCGGCTAAGTGCGAGTCGGACTCGCGCACAAAGGGTTCCGTACCATTATCTATAAAAACAAGCAAAAAATATCACGTTTGTTGTATGGGGGCTCCCTTAAATATTTATTTTATTCTGATTTTTAGTATGTTTTGTTATAGCGGCAACTGAAATACATCATCTGTGAAAATGTCAACTGTCTAACTATCACGGTTTATAAGATACAGCCTTGTGACTGACGGACGGACGGACAGCGAAGTCTTAGTAATAGGGTTCCCGTTTTACCCTTTGGGTACGGGACCCTAAAAATGTACTCTGTAACAATATGCATAAAAATTGAATTTCTATAACGAATTTCTACGACGACTTGGTGGAGTGGTCAGAGCGTAAGCTCAATGCACCGGGTGGTTAAGGGTTCGATTCCCCTCAGCGGAAAATTTTGGAAATAACCTTTTCGGATTTGCCGTGGACTGGGTATAACTTGGATCGGCCCCAGTTCATTGTGTGGTATCAACAGGGCGAAGGATAGTTATCACACAGACAGTCGTGTATTTTTTTTTTTAATTTTAGGGTGTTGACGGATTACCCGGAATTACGGGACCTCCTGGTGAAGAAGTGGTAAGAAATACACTAGCATCACACATCACACATTGGCATCATTAAACTACTTTGTTGTAAAGCGTTCTACTTAATGTCATGTCAAATGGTTTGTAGACGTATTCGGGAGCTAGAATAATAAATTAAGCAGTTTTAAAAAGTGCACTCTTAAAAATATTTCTTTATTTAAAATATTTTCTTACATTCCTTCTTACGTTTACTGGTTTGCAGACACTACAGAGTGCATTAAAATGTATATCTGCTTGTTCTTTATTTCAACAGTACTGTAAATGCACAAAAGATGTTCTACGGAACGTATTGAATTCGATACCGGAGATGCGAGGACCCCTTGGGGATAAGGGAATATCCGGGGAGAAAGGAACACCCGGGATCCTAGGACCACCTGGAGTTGATGGAATCCCAGTAAGATTGTCTTTCATTGGTTCTGATTAAGTTGACACTAAATTTAATCTATTCCCATCCTTTTCGCGGCCATATTTCTCTCTGCTCTCAAATTCAGTTCAGTGGTGTCAACAGAGTCAGCCCCAATGATTGACTTATAAACATACTTACGTATAAAATCTAGATTATTTCTCCTAGTTCTGGAACACTACACTGGGGTGTCAACACTCACACCAAAATGTATGCCAATATCAAAACGAGCTCTGTGTCAATATGCATAAATATTAAATTTCTATCGTAAAAGCCACGGCCCCAAGCGTTAAAATTCGCTTGTGCTATCAGTGTAATTTCGTTGTATAAATGAACTGTTGCTATGTGTCAATACAGTTGGTTTTGCTATGGCAAATATTTTTACACGCGAGCATTGACGCCACAGTGTGTGGGAGGCCTTATGCAACGCCTACTTTTGACGAAGAAAATAACAAGAAAATTAGAACGAATTGCACCCAAAATGTTTCTAAGACTATTAGTATCCTTCTTGCATATGACTTTCTCCATTTACTGGGTCTTTTATCTTTTCACTGGCAAACCCGCACGACTCACGAGGTTTGCCAGTAGCTTATAACTAAAGACAGTGGTAGCCTCGTGGGCAAGAACGCCCACCTTGAACGTAAGGGGTGCAAGTTCAAACCCCAGGCCCGCACCTCTGAGATAATTTTCATGTGCGAATATCATTTTCAACAATGATTACCACTTGCTGAACGGTGAAGGAAAATATCGTGAGGAAACCTGCACGTCTATAGAAAGGCGTGTGAAGTTCACCAACCCGCACTGGGCCAGCATGGTGGACTATGGCCCAAATCTCCCTCGTATTGAGGAGGAATGTGCCCGGTATAATGGCATTAGGCTCGCCCCCTATTACATTGGGACCAAAATACATCGGCGAAGTGTGGGCGCATTACAGTGCACCTCTGCCTACCCCTTCGGGGAATACAGGCGTGATGATGTCTAGTAAAGTCTACGACCATATAATAAAAAGCACAGACCGTGCTTTTCATACTTTTTTTGGTAGGTAGTTGGTAACGTCCAAATTTAAGATGGATGTGTGCGTGACTTTGCGTACAGCAAATTGTCTATGAGCCCTTGGATTAAGAAAAAACTGGTCCATAATGAAACTATGCAGTTATGGCAACTATGATTCCATTTTTTTTGCCGTTTTTCGGTAATGTACAGCCCCTTTACCAGCATTTGTCTTGCAGCAATATTTGATCTGAAACTATAGGCGAGTGGTAAACCTGATTTTTGGCGTGGCGAGATTTGCCGACGATTCGCCACAACAAAATGAAATCAACCTTATTACTTAATGGATAAAGTATAGTTTTAAATGTGGCGACGCTTAGACACGCTATGCGATGGTATCTAACAAAATGAAATCAACCTTATTACTTAATGCATAAAGTAAAGTTTTAAATGCGGCCACACTTGTACGGTGTGTGTGAGTGGGGCTGACTCCGCTCACTCGCCGCTACGATGGTTATGTTTTATGTTTCACATCTGTCAGGCGTCCCGCGACGGCTTAGTTTTTTAACATTACTGTTAGTTTTGTAACCTCAGTACAAAATCTGTTAAAAATGTTCAGTTACTATTCAGTAGAATCAAAATCAGAATGTTTTATTTATATAAACCAATACAAGCACTTATGAATCGTCAATAAATAATAATAATAATAGTATCTCTACCACCCATTCGGAATGCATTTCCTATGGAGAAAAATGGGCAAGAAACTCCAAGGGTTACCATCATATTGCAACAACAATACTACTTTAAGAGGTGGCAATAAGGTCTTGGACCTATCTAGGCTACTAGGACTTGAACTACGTTTTAATTTTAGGGTGTCAATGGAATAAAAGCCTGCACTGCCGAAGATGATATGAAGTCCATCGCAGCTGGATTGAAGCAACTCAGCGGATACTATGTTGAGAAATTGGAACAATTAAAGATCCTCACTGAACAAGTAACCAAATACAATGAACGACTTACTAATAGCGAGAGATATATGACTAATTTGATTAGTAATATTGAATACCACAAGAGCGCTACGCCTGTAGATCTGAAGTAGAAACCATAGAAATGGAACTTGTACAGAATACTGATATTTTAAAGCTAGGTCAAGTGTTGTAAACAGAAAATAATGTCAATATATTTTATTTATTCTTTTGCTTTACTACATTCACTAAAAAGTTTTTATAATACGTTATTATGTTCTATCATACTGAACTTCAATTGTTATCATAAAAATTGTAAAATATAACTCTAATATATGTTCTGAATTAAAACGGTGATCTGAATAATGCCTGTCTTATACTATTTTAGTCCCCTTGCCTTACCTCTTCGCTAGTATTACAATAATATTAATGTTGCTTTGAAGCTTGAAAGCTGACAAAAATCAAATTAATATTGTTAAAAAATTACTGTAATGCCCTGTACGTGAAGTGTTGTACGTGAACACCTCTTGTTAAGTAAACAAAATAGTTCGTATGCCGGAAAGTACTTGCAGAACATTATTTATGGCAACGTTCACACCAGCTGCCATTTTACGTGAGTCATGTAGGACGGTCTATAGCCATTATACAGACACTCCTCGCCTCGATGTGAGTTGGTGGACCTAGCAGATTTTTCGAGAACTGCTTAGGTTATTTTATATATACAGGTTTCCTCAAGTATTTCTTTACCGTATTTATCAAGTCACATTTTTTAATGAGAATTTCGGTCCCAATGGAAGACCAGCGCTGGTTCTTTTCAACCAGCACATGCTGAATTGGGTCCGTTTGTGGTGAGCAGATTTTTTTTTTTTTAAATTATTACTTGTTAATTTTTTGTAATCTTTTATTTTACTGCTAGCCACAATAAAGTTTTTCTTTCTTTCTTTCTTCTTTTACAGAAAAATCCCAAACACCTTACGTACGAGTCCGGAATTTAACCGGTAGGTACACTATGACACGTATTTCGCTATTAATAAATAGAGTTTTTCCGCGTAAAACAAGATTACAGGGGTCGCTACAGTTCGAAACAGGAAAATATTATATACGAGTATAAGTATATATATAGTGATAACCTATTATCAAATTACCCATGACCAATTCACTAATATAAATATCCGCCCACACGTCATATCGCCACTTTGAGTTGGTATTTAGTAAAGCAATCACTGGGACTGCTGGCTTAGTGCTTGTTATCATGCACTTCACGATATTGTGAGTATTTTCACGACCTGTAACTACTAAGATTTTGTCTCGAGTTTTATGCACGACATCGAATATGTCAAACATATTATGTATTGTTTAGGAAATTCGTTTACCATGAAGTAAAATAATGAAGAGTAGTTATTGACGATTCATAAGTGCCTGTTTTGGTTTACATGAATAAAAAATCTGATTTTGATTCTACTCAATAACAAAAAAGTATCCCTATTTCCATTGGTTACGCTATCACTTAAGAACGACTTAACCGATTTCATTGATATTTTTTTCAAGTTTTCTAATACTTTGTAGAAGGTTATTACGGAAAAACAATTGAGAAAGGGTTAGGGTTCCTAAAATTAGCGTTATGTTACGTTCTATTATCATAACTTGCTGGCATAACGGGTCTCTTTGATCTCGACGACTGTAATATTTAACATAATCTGTTCTTCTCGGTTTTACCCAAGTATTATTGTTAACTATTTGTACTCAAATGTTCCAACAACTCTACTCTAGTGATGCAATGAGTATAGGGTAATCGGAATTGCACGTAATTTGAAAAAATTAGAGAATTCTACACCATAATTTGGCCTAGCTTACCGAAATTAGGTTTACCAGAATGAGGAGAAGAAGAAAAGGGGGAGTTTACCAGATACCGATCTGGAATCCACGTTTCAGTGCCCATATTATTGTAGACGGAAGTTACTAAGTTAACGGTTGATGAATGAATAAAATGCATAATAATTAAGTAAAAAATATGAAATCATTATATTATCTTGTCATTGTTTTGCTAATGGCAGTGGTAGCTTAGTTAGTAAACCACCCTTAACTAAAGGTGTGGATTATGTGCGAGTATCTTTTCAATAATGATTACTACTTGTTGAACGGTGAAGGAAAACATCTAAAGTAAACATGCACGTATAAAAAAAGGCGTACGTGTACTGTACCAACCCATACTGGGTACTTGTGATGGACTTTGGCCCGAATCACCTTCGTAAAAAGTTTACCCGGTATAGTGGCATTAGGTTTGCCCTCTATTTTATTATTTCATTGGGACCAAAATACATCGGCAAAGTGAGAGCCTCTGCCTACCCCATAAGAGATTACAGGCAGAATAATGTATTATTTATTATTATGTTGTTTTTTGTTCTCAGGTTCATAGTTATACTATGCGCAACAAACTCATTAGGCTGGTTTTGTAAGTGCAGAATAATTTTTGATAATTCAAATAGTCCTATTCTCATAATTATAAGCTACATAATTATCAATTCTCCGTAACATAATATTTTAGTTAGTAGTATTTATTAGTTAATAGGCTGGATAATTAAAAAATGCGTTTTCGTTATAAACAGCTTAAAAAATCATATGATTGCTAAAAAGCTGTTATTTCACAAACAGACACTTCAATTAAATCTAAGATGCTAATGATAATTTGAATATTTAGATAAAGGGAACAAAGGTGAACGTGGGTTCCATGGAATTGGTTACGACGGTGACCGTGGTGACAAGGGTGAAAAAGGTGAAAAAAGTCACTGCTACGATGACCTAAAAGGGGAAAAAGGTAATCGGGGCCCTTATAATATGGCTGGTTCCCGAGGCCCTACGGGGGACAGAGGTGATAAAGGACGGATGGGACCAAATGGAAATTACGGACGCCCAGTAAGCTATCATTGGATCATATTGATACATAAATACATAATATACTCACGCCTGTATACTATGGGGGTAGGCAGAGACTACCGCTTGCCACATGCTACAATCCTCACATACCTCTTTTGCTTCATCCACAGTCATACATATGTATTTTCTTACACTTCCGCGCCCTCTTCCTACACTTCCCGTTCACCTGGTTTATTTCTTTCATAAGTGCACTTTCACTCATAGCCAAACCACATCAACAGACTTTTCTCAATCTTAGTCACCACATCATCCTACAGCTTACATTTGTCTCGTATCATCCACAAACGGTCAGCAATGGTGACACACACATACTCCGTAAGGAACGCATTTTCAGCGCATTCAAAGCGTAAAGCAGTTTTTTTTTTTCATTTAGGGTCCCGAGGGGTATGCTGGAGCCCCAGGATGGAATGGAAAAGTAAAGGTAAGAGAAATACGAACTTAAGGATCTACTTTAATTACGTTTTGGTTTAATATAATGAAAGCAAATAATCATTTTCAAATGTTATTACTTTGGATAAGGAGGAAAATTAAACAAAATTGACCTAGAGCCGAAATTTTTCATCCATTTTTTTTTTCAACAGTCATATGACTGCACAGAGGAAATTGTATCGAGTTTATTGAAATCGACACCGAAGATAAGAGGGCCACCTGGGAACAAAGGAACACCTGGGGACAAAGGCACACCCGGGGACAAGGGAATACCTGGATTTGATGGAAAGCCTGTAAGTTTAAATTTGTTAAGGACTGCTAAACAAACCATAATTTCATTCATTTTTAATCAATTTGTTCAAATCTTCGGCTTCAGCTTAGGTCAGAAATCGACTTTATAGATTTGTCAGAAACTTACAGTTAATATTAAAACAATAATCCAATAAGAGTTGGTGGTAAGAGCCCTAAGAGGGAGTCGGGCCATCCCTAACACGTCGGCTTGGTCTAGTGGTTTAAGCTGAAAAGGGTGGTTGGGGCTTCGATTCCCGCCAGTGGCAAATTTTGGAAACAGCCTTTTCGAAATTGGCACTGGTTTGGGTGTAACTGGAACCGCTCCCAGTCCATTCTACGGTATGCTTAGTTTGGGATCATACGATGAGTTAATGTTGTCTGGCGATTATTTTTATTAGTATTTAAGTCTATTTAATTTGTAGGGTTTAAATGGAACAAGCGTGTCTCTACCGCACACTGCCGAGGAGGATGTTCTGAAGTTCATCACATCAGGGTTGAAGCAACTCAATGACTATAATATTGAGATAACCGAACAGATCAAGCAGCTCACTGAACATATAACTGAATACAATAAGCGGCTAACGGAATCTGAGAAAAAAATCATAAATTTGAATTACGATATTGAATTTTTATCGAACACAATGATTGCAGAGTCAGAATCGTAACGATACAACATTCCATAATACTAACTGTTCCCTGAGACTTCCTCGTCGTAGAATTAAAAAAAAATAGATGCATTAGTTACTCCTTGTCTGCCAGTGAAAATTGGTCCAGCTATTCCGGAGACTGGCGAGACGGTCAGAAAAACGTTAAAAATCTATTTTTTTTTGTTATTAGTACCGTACATACTCTCGTATGCATTTCGTAAAACGCTGTTATTTTGCCATCATCAACGTCTGTTAATTAACTAACTACAGCCATTTTAACGTCCCACTGCTGGGCACGGGCTTCCCCTCAATGCGAGGGGGATTCACAATAAAACAATAACATTAACATTAAAAACAAAAGTGTCTACTTCTTTTTTTTTATTATTATTATTACAAGCTTTATATTAACTTGCAATGTATGTCCGGGTGGAATCTTGCAACTGAATTTTAAATCAGTGATCTCTAACCGATTGAGCTGAAATTTGGTATACACGCTTATTATGGACCAGCTGTGCCCGCGACTTCGCCCGCGTGGACTTTAGGTAGATTACCCGAAAAAAATGGTTTTATGTTCATCCCGCGGAAACCGAATGCTTTTTCTACAATAAAAGAAGCTATCTGCCAGTGAATGTCCCGTCGAAATCGGTTCAGCTGTTTAGAAGTTTACCTTAAACAGAAAGACAGACAACATTTTTAAAAATTGCATTTTCTTTATTGGTATCGTATATACTCTCATATGCATTTGGTAAAAAGATGTTATTTTGATATTACAAGCAGACACTCCAATTTTATTTATTTGTGTTGTATGTATAGATGACAATGCCACGGTAATAACGTGACAATGCATGCTTAGCTATGTGACGTCATTCTAATTCCAATATGGCGGATCATACAAAATGGCGGAATAGTTATTTTTTCTGCACTGCCATAGTATGGGTATCAAATGAAAGGGCTTGCTGAGGAGATCACGAAAACTAAAGGCAACCAATTGAAAAGCTTGTTTTTAAAAAGTTCTTTTAACATTATTTTTTTATTTCTTTGATTGATGTGTTATGAATAAATTTTATTTCCAATGTGTAATTATGTTTTTATTTCAAGCTATTGTATTATAAACGGTAAAATATATTATTTTTAGGGTTCCGTACCCGAAGGGTAAAACCCGGGAACCCTATTACTGAGACTTCGCTGTCCGTCCGTCCGTCCATAAGTCCGTCCATCCGTCCGTCCGTCCGTCAGTCCGTCCGTCTGTCACCAGGCTGTATCTCATGAACCGTGATAGCTAGAGAGTTGACATTTTCACAGATGATGTATTTCTGTTGCTGCTATAACAGCAAATACTAAAATACAGAATAAAATAAATATTTAAGGGGGCTCCCATACAACAAACGTGATTTTTTTGCCGTTTTTATACATAATGGTACGGAACCCTTTGTGTGCGAGTCCGACTCACACTTGGCCGGTTTTTTCACTTATTTTGATCTCAGATGGAACTCTCTATTTAAATCTCACTCACTCTTAGGTCTTCTTCGTTAGAGGGAGAGGAGGAAGAGGAGCGGTTCGTAAGAGGAACGGTTCTATCTGCGATTAGTGAGGATATAGTAATAGCCAGAGCAAATTCAATAAACAAATAACGCCAGACAACACATACTCATCGTATGATGCCAAATTAAGCGAAGCTTGATCTATGGGTGGCTTACAATGGACTGGGGGCGATTCCAGTACCCCTGGTGTTGCAGGTGTCCATGGGCGGCGTTGATCACTTACCATCAGGTGAAACGTCTGCTGGTTTGTCTCCCTATATCATAAAAAAAAAAACCCAGTCCAGGGTTAATTCCGAAAAGGCCATATCCGAAATTTGCCACTGGCGACAATCAAACCCGCCGATCTGTAAGCCAACTTACTAATATTATACTCGTAAGTGTTAGAGTTTGTGGGGATGAATGTTTGTTACTCTTGCACGCAAAAACTACAGAACGGATTTTGATGAAAGTTTACAGTAGGTATTAATGTTTATACCATGCGATCCAAATAAGAATAGGAATGTCAATAAGCTCTTTCTGTCAAATGACACATGAACAGTACGGTTTGCAAAAAACTTATTTGCATATCAATAATATTAGTACCTAAATCAAATATAAATAAAAAGGTTAAATTAGTAGTAATTTGTCTTAACAGAATATTTAATTATTTAGAGTCATTATTCGTTTTTTCACGTCACAATATGGCGTAAAGTCGATCCTATTCTCATTTGAATCGCATAGTACATCAGAATAGAATATAGTCTATGATTTATAAAGATATTGAAAAATCAAAGTCTGCGCGGACGAAGTCTCGGGTAGAAGCTAGTTATAAATAAACTAGCGGCCTGTCCCGGCTTTGCACGGGCTATAATATAGCCTATGTTACTCAGTGATAAAGTAGCTTTCTAAAGGCAAAATATTTTTTGAAATCGGTCCAGTAGTTTTTGAGTTTATTCGTTACATACAAAAATACAAATCTTTCCTCTTTATAATATTAAGTACTAGCAGCCCGTCCCAGCTTCGCACGGGTTTCTAATATAGCCTTTGTTACTGAGTGATAAAGTAGCTTTCTAAAGGCAAAATATTTTTTGAAATCGGTCCAGTAGTTTTTGAGTTTATTCGTTACATACAAAATTACAAATCTTTCCTCTTTAGAATATTTTAAGTATAGATAGATAATATTATTATATTATAATCATTATAATACAGTAATAGTATATATAGTACTAGCGGCCCGTCTCGGCTACGCACGGACATTTTTGGTGGACATTTTTATTTTGTAACTAGCTGTGCCCGCGACTTCGCCCGCGTGGACTTCAGGGAGATTACACGGAAATATGGATATTATGAATTTCTCGCGGAACCCTAATGATTTTTCTAAAATTAAAGTAGCCTAAGTTACGCCTTGGAATATTAGCTATCTTCCAGTGAAAGTCCCGTCGAAATCTGTTCAGCCGTTTGGAAGTTTACCTCAAACAAACAGACAGACAGACAAAAATTTTTAAAATTACATTTTCGTTATAGGTATCGTGTATATTTTCATATGCAATTCGTAAAAAGGTGCTATTTTGATATTACAAACAGACACTTCAATTTTATTTATTTGTATGTATAGATGTATAGATTTTTACCTTAAAGCTTCACTTTACACTATGTTGACAGTGGTATTTGTTTGGTGGCAGCAAAACCTACTCGATAAAGAGCAACATACAATTGCCCATGAGAAAAGCACTCTTTCCTTACGCACACCTCTCCCGCACTTCGGTGCCCGCACTCTCGCCGCGTTGCTCGCTGCACTGCGTTGTGCGCGGGCGCGTCGTCTGCGTGTATTTTTTGTTTATATTGACATATTTAATTTCGTAATATCTTTTGAATGGAATGTCCGATTTCAATAATTCAAAAAGTAATCGACAGTTATTGAAACAGTCTTGAATACAAAATGATTTATTTGGATAAGAATTAATACAAAGGTATGGATAACATAGTCTGATTTTGATCGGCATTTCTATCAACTTTTAAAATATAAAAGTAGTTCTAGGGACATAACTATAATAGTTGGACATATGATCTGCTGAACTTTTTTGTAGATATTGACGTGTTCTATAATATTGTACAACATTTTTTTGTTATATCATCAATACTTTCCGCAGCGTATGCGATGAAAGACATTTTACGGCTAAATTGTTTACACCTTGGGTTGGTTTTAGTAAAGATTTCTAAGGATCCCTAATTTTTTCTAGTAATAAATATAGCCTATGTTACTCAATGATAATGTAGCTTTCTAACGGTAAAAGAATTTTTAAAATCGGTTCAGTAGTTTTTAAGTTTATTTGTTACATACAAAAATACAAATCTTTCTATACCTATATAATATTATAAAAAAAGAATTTTGAATGGACTACGCTGTTTAAAGAAAAGAAAACAAATCTTTCCTCTTTATAATATTATATAGGTATAGATAGATAATATTATTATATTATAATTATTATAATATAGTAATAGTATATATAGTATAGATGAATGAAATAAAGATGGCGGATGACTACTGAGTATTCAGTCAAAGTCAAAGTTATTCAGTTTCAGTTCATGTTGACGGTTAGAACATGGGGTCGATAGGTGGCCCTATCTATTAGCTGAATTTAGTCAATAATGGAACGATAAGAGGTGACCCTACCGTACTTGGAAAAAAAAAGCCCACTATGTAATATGTCAATAATATCAATATATGACATAGTTGTTTTTTTTTATGATAACCGTTTATCAAATTACCCATGACCTCTAATTCACTAATATAAATATTTCCACACACGTGATCGTTACTTTCAGTCGGTATTTAGCAATCACTGCGACAGCTGGTGTGTGGAGTTGGGTCAATTTTGTGTTTGTCATCATGAATTTCACGATATTGTGAGTATTTTCACTACCACCTGTGACAAAACCTTGATGTTGTCACGTGTTGTCGGACTATGTATTCGGTTTAAAGAACTTTATTTCTCATTACGATGTCGTTTCGTCTTGTTTTCTTGAGAACGTTAATATTACAGTAAAACTTAAGTTAATTTGTTTGCTATAAAATAAAATAGGTAGAGAATTTTAACAGTTTCCATTCTGAATCTAAATTCAGACCATCTCTAATCGCAATGTTCTTTTTAAATATTCTGTGATAAATACAATTTTGTGGTTAATACGAAAACTATAAAACATTTACTTCTTCTTAATATTAAGAGCAGGGGGGTAATTCCCGCATGATAGACATTATCATTATTGATAAAGTTATCTTGCTTTTGAAATTGGCCGGCGTGGGTTGTACGCTGCATTCGCTGACTTTCTTCACAAACTATTTACGTGACAGACACCAGTATGTTGACTGTGATAGATACCTTTCTGATCCCTATTTTACGAGGTCTGGTATCAAGGTAGCACCCTAGACCCCCTTCTATTCATTGTGTGGCAGACGACCTCAAATTGGTTCTTGATGTGAATTGAGCCGCAGATCACGACATGCTGCAGCAGGATATTGATAAGATTGTAAATTGGAGCCTAGAGAACAAGCTGTTCTTCACACTGTCACTAAGTGTTCTGTATTAACATTCAGCCGTGCGCGCGCCCCGCTTCACCACCAATACCACATGGAGGGAGCCCCGCTGAAACGTGTAACCAAAAAAAAGACTTAAGAGTGAAGTTTATGGCCGATTTAAATCTCCATAGGCATATTATAGATATTTTCAAAAGAGCGTATCGGAATCTGGGGTTTGTTTTACGACAAGCAAACCAATTTAACCACATAGGGGCTCTAAAAGCATTGTTTGAGGCTGTTGTGAAAAGCCATCTTGAATGCAACTCTGTAATATGGTCTTCGCATGAAGTCAAATACCAACTAATGATAGAAAGGATTCAGAACAAATTTGTTAGATTACTGTATTTAAAGCAGTATGGCATTTATCCGGTATATCCACTATTATATCCAACTTTATTTATTCTGGGTATGGTTGGTGATGTCAAGCTGGAGGTAAGAAGGGAAGTAAGTAGCCTTAGCTACTTACCTATTCAAAGTTATTCGTGGTTAAGTACATAACCCTGTACTGAGGGAGATTAAACTTTGTGTTCCGGACGGCTACATGGGCCGGCGGCGGCAGCCGCCATTGCTGGAGGTGCCACGCGCGCACACTAACCTGCTGCAGCATACGCCTATGACGCGGGCGCTGCGTGCGCTCAAGGAGGTCAATACACATATAGACAGCTTTTCGTGCTCGCTAAAAAAACATAGAGGCTACATATTTTGTTATAAGTAGAATAAGGCGTGTTAGTTAATACAGATATCTATGTTATATACCTACAATTGTGATACACTATTGAATTAGGTTTACCCTGTAAAAATAGTTGTATATGTTATTATAAATAAATAAATAAACAAATAAAAATCTCTAATTCAACATATATTATAATGCCGATCATGCAAGAATATCCCCTTAGACTTTTGTCGTTGCAGTTTTTCTTCCAGACTTCTCTACTTTCTGCTAGTTTTGTTGCCTCCCGGTACGTTTGGACATACATTTTTCCCTTTTTTGGTCAAAATAACGTCTGTTTGATCTTCCTCTTTCTCTGATGTCTTCTATCTTTCCCTCTATTTTTAGCTTTATGTCTTATTCAATGTTAATTTCCCCCCTTCTATTTTCTAAAGAGTTTAAATAGGTTTCTCATTTCTTCTACATCTGATTAATACTTATTATATAATTTTAGTGAAAAAAACTGAAGTAAATTCGTATTATTTGTTCTCAGGTTCATCGTTATAGTATGCGTGACGAACGCATTCTGTGGTATGTCAAAATAATTTACTATTTTTTTATTACAAGCTTTATATTAGCTTGCAACGTATGTATATCCGGGTGGAATCTTGCAACTGAATTTTAAATCAGTTATCTTTAACCGATTGAGCTGAAATTTGGCATACACGCTTACTTTGGATGACAATGCATGCTTAGCTATGTGACGTCATTTTAATTATAATATGGCGGATCATCCAAAAGATGGCGGAATAGTTTTTTTTTCTGCACTAACCCAGTATGGGTATCAAATAAAAGGGCTTGCTGAGGAGAACACGACAACTAGTGCAATTAAATAAAAGCTTGTTTTTAAAAAGTTTTTTAACATTAATTTATATATACATACTAAGATAGTGGATTCATCAGCCATTTTTTATTTGAAGAAATGGAGGTCTTTGCCTATCATTGGGACGCAATATCCTCATAAATAAAATTATAATTAGAACTTATTTAATTATATAAATGAAATGTCATCATCATCATCATCATCACGCCTGTATTCCCCGAAGGGGTAGGCAGAGGTGCACTGCAGTGCGCCCACACTTCGCCGATGTATTTTGGTCCCAATGTAATAGGGGGCGAGCCTATTGCCATTATACCGGGCACACAGGTTTCCTCACGATGTTTTCCGTCACCGTTTCTTAGCAAGTGATAATCTCAGATGAAAATGAGATTCGCACATGGAACCCAGAGGTGCGAGCCGGGGATAGAACCTGCGCACTTTGATTGCAAAGCGTGCGTTCGACCACTCGGCTACCACTGCTATTGTGAAATGAAATGTTTGAAGAGAGATCAGAATAATTTGATACAGCATGGATCACAAATGAAAAAAATTGTAGCATGTATTCAAATTTTATAGAAGAATATATTAAATTAGGTGAAATTAATTAAAATCCATGGACTAAGAAAGTCTTTTCAAACTAGCGTCATATATGCCCGTTTTTGGAAGTGCGTGTAGGCGCGCATAGGCGCGAGTTTAGCCACACGCGGAACTCGGTTACTGCGCTTATAAACTCGTGTAAGCGCGAGACGCGATGATTCAATTTGTTACTTCATCGGAAACGATATTTCTGACATTCACCAACGCCAGGAGCCCAATTTTCGTATGCCTAACAAATTTTCGCAGAATCGAAACCTGTCGAAACAAAACAAATATACGAACAATTTGACGTTTTGTTTCGACATAATATGTCGAATTAGAGATGTCAATCTTGCGAATTGTCAATAAGCACGAAATACCCACATTCGGATTTTTGATGCGCGAAATGAAATGCGCGTGTAAGCGCGTATGCCTCAACGACCGCATACGCGCAAATAAACCGCGTTTGAGAGCGGTTTGAAAGTAAAAACCCATCTTTAATGATTCGTTTGTTTTACAGGGGATAAAGGTGAAAAGGGATATCCAGGTTATGGAACCAAGGGCTACAAGGGATACAAGGGTAACCCTGGGGATAGTAGTTATTGTCCCGATAGCTTAAAAGGGAACAAAGGAGACAAAGGAGAAATTAGTTATGGTTATTCAGGCCCTAAGGGTTATAAAGGATCCCCAGGAATTATGGGACCAAAGGGAGCTAAGGGAGAGAGAGTAAGCATATTATGCTCTATTGATACCACTAAAGCACTGGTAGCCTCGTGGGCAAGAACGCCCGCCTTGAACGTAAGGGGTGCAAGTTCAAATCCCAGGCCCGCACCTCTGAGATAATTTTCAAGTGCGAATGTCATTTTCAACAATGATTACCACTTGCTAAATGGTGAAGGAAAATATCGTGGGGAAACCTGCACGTCTATAGAAAGGCGTGTGAAGTTCACCAACCCGCACTGGGCCAGCGTGGTGGAGTACGGCCCAAATCTCCCTCGTATGGAGGGGGAATGTGCCCGGTATAATGGCAATAGGCTCGCCCCATATTACATTGGGACCAAAATACATCGGCGAAGTGTGGGCGCACTACAGTGCAGTGTTGGCGCACCACAGTGCACCTCTGCTTACCCCTTCGGGGAATACAGGCGTGATGATGTGATGTGTGATACCACTAAAATATGTAACAAGCATGTTATTCCAATTTGTGCTACCGGGTTTTGCACTAAGTGAACAAAGCAGGGACTGAATTCGAAACCGTAAACTAAGACATAGAGATTTGTCGCCACTTGTCTTGATAACTACAAATGTTCAAAATAAAACCAAGTCGGGCGATGGAGAAAATTTTTGGCTTTCATGTAGTATGCATAACTCAAATAAGCAAAAATTTCAAGAAATCGGAAGGCCATATGTGCTGTCTGACGACATTTATTTATCAGTTTCAGAAGTATACGTAGGCATCACGGTAAGGTGTTTCCTAGTGTTAGTGAAAATTGACTACTACTACTACAGTCCTTTTAACGTCCCACTGAGCACGGGCCCCCCCTCCATGCGAGAGGGATCCGGGCCATAGTCTACCACGCTGACCCGGTGCGGGTTGGCAGACTTCACACATCTATCGAGAACTAGTCAAGTTCCCTCAGACGTGCAGGTTTCCTCACGATGTTTTCCTTCACCGTTTCATAGCAAAAGATAATGTCGGATTAAAATGAAATTCGCACATAAATCCTAGAGGTGCGAGCCGGGTTTTGAACCTGCACACTTTGATTGCAAGGCGTGCGTTCGACCACTCGTCTACCATTGCTATAAAATGGGCTTAAAGCATCCTTTTATTATCTTTAGGGTCAACACGGGACACCGGGACCACCAGGAAGAAAGGGAGAAGAAGGGGTGAGAGATATGCACACTTTGGTACACCCATAAAATTGATTAAAAACGAAAATGATTTTGGCGACGGCTCGGTCTAGCGACTAGTGGTTTAAGCGTAGGCCGCTTGAATCAATGAACCGGATGGTAGCGAGTTCAATTCCCGCCAGTGGCAAATTCAGAAATGGCCTTTTCGATAGAATCATTAACTTTTATCATTTGACACGTGTTTTTAGCATATGACTGAAAGAGCGATGAGTATGTATATGGTTGGATACAGAGCGAGAGGAAGACTGAAGATAAAAACCGGCTAAGTCCAAGCTGGACTCGCGCACCGAGGCTTCCGTACCTAAGCTGTGAAAGCACCAAGCATTACTCTAACGAAAAGATAAATTGGATAGAGAGACAAACTTAACTTTGCAGTTGGTATACTGCTGTCCCAACAAAGTAACTACAAAATAAGTTTGTAATCGCAAAAAAACCTTTTCTAACAATAAAGTTACAGTTTTCGTATTTATTACCTTTACTTGTGAAGACCTTGCTTCTTGTCAAATTTCATGATTCTAGGTAAACGGGAAGTATAGGTTTTTGATTCCCGTGCCGATTCAGTTGAAATAAAAATGCAACATAAATAGCCGGTATCTTTTGATTGCGTTAACGTAGAAGTTTGATTTTTTAGAGCATCAAGAGACCGCTGACATAAGTCTCTGTTATAAATTTCAACTTAATACCTCCACGCGTTTCTGAGAAAAAGGGTCTTGACAGACCGACAGACAGACAGACAGACAGATAGACAGACGGACAATAAAGTGATACTCTAAGGGTTCAGTTTTTTCCTTTTTAGATATGGAACCCTAAAAAAAGATGGAGTGTGTAAAAAGTGATATGAATGACATCGGAGTGGATGTCAGTATGACGGAAAAGTGAGATGTATGAATTAAAAGAATATACTGAGCCGTCCCTAGATAATGGGAAAAGGTAAGTTATAATACGTGTTATTTTTTTCAACAGTCATGTGAACACACGAAAGCTTTAACGAGTTTATTAGAATCGATGCCAGAGCTGAGGGGACCTCGTGGGGATAAGGGAACACCTGGGCCCAGGGGAGAACGAGGGGACAATGGAGATCCCGGACGCGATGGAATGCCCGTAAGTACCGTTAAGCTGTGCATCTACTTTAGTTCTCATCTATTTAATTCCTTTGGAGTGTCGCGTGTGAACTAAAGGCATAGTCTTGTGGCATTGTCTATCTTGTTATAATCATTATAGTATGTCAAAAATATCGGTACAGCAGTTTGTTACCAATTCAAATATATTTAATAGCGACATCTATTGACGCTGCTGGGTACTACATGGTAATTATCGATATTTTACTGGACCAGGCCTTGCCGCGTCGATAAGTATCACCAGTATCGCCCATAGGTGGCGCTTTCGTAGACAAGTACTATAACAATGGTTGCTGTAAACAAATCGAGTCAAATGTTAGGACGACGAAATACGATAAAATACTTGATCGTTTTCATGAGTATCGAATATCTTGATTTTTCAATAATTGTTTTGACGCCAATTTAATATTTTATTACAAGCTTTATATCAACTTGCAATGTATGTCCAATGACTGACTCGATTAATATTTTCCACTTTTAGGGCTTCGATGGTACAAATCTTTCTGTAGCCTGCAACGCGCAAAAGGATGTTATGAAGACCATCACATCACAGATGAAGAGACTCAGTGACTATTATAATGAGAAAACGGAACAAATAAAGCACCTCACTGAAAATATCACTAAATATAATGAACGAATAAGTATAGCCGAGAAGAATATGATCATCTTGAACGATGACGTTGAATATTTTATGAACATTATGATGGAAAAGTCTGAATCGTAAACGAATTTTGATCAACTTCCTTACCGCCACTTACCTATCCTGCAGCAATGCTTTTTTTAATATTAAGTTTTAGTTAACTCAGTACAAAATCTGTAAAACTTTGTTTGGAAACAACAATGCATTAACAGGTGTTGGAAAGGCCCCTGAAATATGACTTGATTCGCACGATCACGATAAAGCCGTCTAATAACGCGTTGGCATGAGCCGTCAGTTTATGAGACTTATTGCGATTCGACAACGGAATGCACACAAAATGATCTGCCACTATACATCCGTTTTAATTAAACCCGTAACTATCGGCCAGCCGGCATTATCGTGTAAATAGGCCCTTACACAACGAATAAATACAACTTATTTAGAATACTTTGGATTTGATTTAATGCTTACGGAGAACCTTAAGACCATTTCCACAATTTCTAGCAGATACAGAATAATAAGACTGAAAATTATTCTGCGTGGATCGCACTTGACTTATTCTCTTCTTATTTTTTACGTTATTTTTCTTATATAGCTTAGGTATCTTTAGTATTGTTTTTTTTGTAAAATATATCTGAATAACAGGTATGTTAAGCCAGATTCAAACAAGTAAATACTTGATACTTGGATAAACGAATAACTTCTTAATACTTAATTAATCAATGATATTCGCACATGAAAATCTCAGAGGTGCTGGCCCAGGATTTGAACCTGCGCCCCTTGCAGTCTACCAAATAGGCTATCATTGCTTTCTATGTGTACTAAATTCTCTAGTTTTTCAGAGGTACTATAAAAACATTCTTAATACGTCCATGACTTACAACCCTATACAAAGGTCATAAACGCCATACGGCTTGCGCATATAGCGCGTCAGTTCCCACGTAGCAAAGTGCGCTGGTGACACCAAAATTGCAATATTGCTCGCACACTAAGCACGTGATTACGTACAGCTTGTCACGTAGATGTAACGTGATTCTGGAAACGTTAACACATAAATAAACACCTATATTAATCTATATTTATAAAAAATAATTCCTATTTCCCTTGGTCACGCCATAACTTGAGAACAACTACCGTTTTCATTCATCGTTTTTAAATGTTTTCTAATAATTTTAGAAAATTCTACGTAAAATAAAAAAAAATATATACATCATCACGCATATACTCCCCAAACAGGTAGGTAAAGGCGCACTACAGTGCACCCACCCTTTGCCGATGTATTTTAATTCCAATGTAATAGGGTGCGAGCGAAACAAAAAACTAAATTGAATGAATAACTTTTCTGTAATACATCATATATATATATATATATATATATATATATAATGATACATCATGATCACGTATGTATTCCCCGAAGGGGTAGGCAGAGCTGCACTGCAGTGCGCCTACACTTCGCCGATATATTTTGGACCTTATATATAATAGGGGGCGAGCCTATTGCCATTATACCGGGCACATTCTCCCTCAATACGAGGGAGATTTGGGCCATAGTCCACCACGCTGGCCCAGTGCGGGTTGGTGAACTTCACACGCCTTTCTATAGTGCAGGTTTCCTCACGACGTTTTCCTCCACTTTCAGCAAGTGGTAATCATTGTTAAAAATGATATTCCCACATGAAAATTATCACATAGGTGCGGGCCCAGGATTTGAACTTGCACCCCTTACGTTCAAGGCAGGCGTTCTTGCCCACGAGGGTACCACTGCTTTTCTTTATATTTAATAACCAACTACAAAGCTAGGCGAGTTTGTTTTGTAGATCATTACAAGGTTCGGTGCTCAGCAATTAGTCTAACAAAATTCTATTATCACGGAACCATCAATCTTAGCCGAGCGAAGAATTAATATCTCTAGTTACTGTTTCATTTAGGGTCCCGCGCAGGGTGTACTTTTTTAGAAAGACTACTAGGTACTTATTTATATACGCTATTTATACGCATAACACTTAAACTTACTTATCACTTACTTATATGTTTTAACATGTTACATTGGCTTTTTAACACAACAAATAATTTTAGATTACGCATCCAAATAACTTTTTAAATTTAATATGATTTCTGTAAACACTTTATTTTAACAAAGGTGTAGGAAACTGCCTGTAAATGCTTGTGCCTAGAATACTTAGGCTAGAATACTAGTCGGCTGCGTTTTATTCGCCCGGTCGCGCAGCTTTTGCAATGGAATTCAATCTTTGTGTTTAATTCAAACAGTGTCTTTTACAAAAATTGCACGCATAAAAGTGTTTTTTCATAAAAACTGAATTGAAAGCAATGAAATGTTGTGTCGTATGAAAGCAAAACGGAAATGGTGACGACGGTGGTACTCAAAGAAATGGTTCCCTAAATGAGTACGAAATAATCTACGGCCATTCTAAATTTCTCGCTGTTAGCAAAAAATACAAGAAGCATTTTTACTGCGCTTACTTCTAAAGGGGATTAAGATGAGGAGACTTGATTGGATAAGCAAAGAAATATAATGCCACTACACTGAAGCCGTACTTTACGAGGTCTGTGTTTTACAGTGATATAACAAATATTCGGATACGTGTTTTTTTTTAATAAATAAATTTGACTCTTTTTGTTCGTAATTATTATAAATAATTCTTAAGTCAAAATTTTGTCTTTTATTAACTTAAATAATAATTAAATAAAAATAAAACATATTGATTAAATATTTTTTTCTTCCTCCTAACTTAACTTCCTCTTAAAATCTGAATCTGGATGTGCGCTACATCCAGATTCAGATTATTCCCTAAATACTTAGAAAATATTTTGTTATTAATAAAAATAATTTTGCTTGAAATAAAAATGCTTGTCACAGATCATGGTGTGTAAAAGAAACTCCTCTTTGTAAATTAAAGCACTTTTCGTGATTTAAAACTTTTTTTTAAAACTAGAGTACCTAACCAGTAAAGGAATTTTATACATAAACAAATAATATGTAAAATACAGACAACGATACATAAAGAACATTAGAAGTAAGGATATCGATAGAAGTATTCTACAAAAATATTTTCATGTGTAGGGTTAGAAAACATAATAATTTAGGGGTAAGTTTTAAGGTTTTTTTTTCACAAAACTCATTCGCATATATGAATACTTAGTAATATACTTACCACGTCTATATAAAAGTGTACATACTATTAATTTCATCTACAAATTTTATATAGCTACCGTTTCTAGTAATAAACGCAGGAGCCAAGGGTTTTAACTTATGAGTTTCATATGTAAATTTATTGCAATCTACGCAAAGCTAATTTGTGCCATAAAGGAGACGGATACACTTTCATACATTCTTGGGCCCAGTTGTACAAATATGAGAGTGGTGTCAATTAAGAGCTTATATATTATCAAACCATCAACGAAAATTTTGCTGATCTTGGCAATCTGAGAGCAGAATTATTAGAGATTTAGTAAAAGTGTGGTTATTCAACAAAGTGACAACAACCTAGATACTAAACAGCTGATTTTTTAACTGTGATTGTTATTTTGTTTTAATATACAGTTTTGGTGTTAATTCAACCACTTTAGTGTATTTTAGTATAATAAAATGAATACAATTATGTGCTTAATCATTAATAACACAATTTGTTTTTGAGCTACCGAACGTGCTCACTCTGTCTGGGGCGCGCGGTCGTTCGGAAACTCGTCCGTCGACATTTTGTGGAGCGTTCGGAAACGCGGACGCCACACAGTTATTTACTATATAAATTGTAGTTTTTTTTTATTGTTAATTATTACAATGTATTTATTCATTTTGATTGAATCAATCAAGTATTTTATGTTCAATTGTTTAAATCATTCACAGTAATCGATACTCTATTTCTTTAGTGAAATAAACTTATTTTTATGATTTCTCGTCTCCCGGATAGTGAATTGAGCAGATTTTTTTATATTTTGAATCAGAAAAAAATACCGCTTTTTTTAAACCATATCTCAACTTATTACAATTGGGCCCAGAGATCCCCGTCTCCTTTCTCTAAACTCACTTGTCTCTATGGGTCTTTAAGGCTACGTTAAACAAGAAATATATTAATTAACCAACAAATTATATATTTGTTTACCATGTATACGTATGAGTATTTGAAGGGGTCAAATAGCCTTTCACCCCTTGATATAATATTTAAGGATATCGCCAGACCACATCTACTACTAGTACTACTACTACTACAGCCCTTTTAACGTCCCACAGCTGGGCACGGACCTCCCCTCAATGCGAGGGGGATTCAGGTCATAGTCCACCACGCTGGCCCAGTGCGGGTTGGCAGACTTCACACATCTATCGAGAACTAGTCAAGTACCCTCAGACGTGCAGGTTTTCTCACGATGTTTTCCTTCACCGTTTCATAGCAAGTGATAATCTCGGATGAAAACGAGATTTGCACATAAATCCTAGAGGTGCGAGCCGGGGTTTGAAACTGCACACTTTGATTGCAAGGCGTGCGTTCGACCACTCGGCTACCACTGCTATAAACCACACATATAGACCACATCTACTCATTGTATTCCGGAAATGGCCTTTCGGAATTTGATCTGGGCCCCGATTTTCGTGCGATCGAGATTCATCTCTATTCGAGATATCTCGAAACGAAACGTCAAATCGTATGTATTTTTTTCATTTGTTTTGCCCTGGTCTGGTTGTAAAAAGGATCACCCCCAGACCATTGAGTAGCACTCTTAGTACAAGCTTTGCTTAGTTCGGGGTCATCCGAGAGTGTATGCCGACTGGCGAATTGATTGAATTTCTGTAGTAAAACCTGAGCACGCGTAAAAATTCACTCGCCTCCTGGAGATAATACAGTTTGTTTTAGTATCGTCAAAAATTGACAGTGAGTGCAGGTCTTTAGAACTAGCTCGATTTGGTCGCGTCAGAGACGCTGCCATCTTTAAGGAGATTAAAACTTTGATGTGTTAATTAAAAGGTCTGTAAGTGATAACATAACAATTAATATTTTTAAACGCCTAAAAATATTTAGGTATCTGAATTAAAATTATTTTGTTATTTTGATAAACGAAATGTTTACTTTAATTCAATATCTAATTGAAGTGACTGTCATGTTAAAATAACAGCTTTTTACTAAACTTTGTACGATACTTACAACAAAACAATATTAAAAAAAAATCTTTCTGCCAGTCTGTTCCGAGCAATCTTCAGAATGGCTGGACTGATTTTGATGGGACTTTCTCTGGCAGATAGCAGATATTATAGGCAGAAACATAGGTTAAAGTCCAAAATTTCACACGGATTAAGTCTGAGGAAAAGTCCAAAATTTCACACGGATGAAGTCTCAGGAAATGTCCAAAATTTCACACGGATTAAGTCTCAGAAAAAGTCTGAAATTTCACACGGACTAAGTCTCAGGAAAAGTCCAAAAATTCACACGGATTAAGTCTCAGGAAAAGTCCAAAATTTCACACGGACTGTCTCAGGAAAAGTCCAAAATTTCACACGGATTAAGTCTCAGGTAAAGTCCAAAATTTCACACGGGTGAAGTCTCAGGAAAAGTCCAACATTTCACACGGATTAAGTCTCAGGAAAAGTCCCAAATTTCACACGGATTAAGTCTCACGAAAAGTCCCAAATTTCACACGGACTATGTCTCAGGTAAAGTCCAACATTTCACACGGATTTAGTCTCAGGAAAAGTCCAAAATTTCACACGGACTAAGTCTCAGGTAACAACTAGTCCTAATTATTTTCAAATGTGTAAGTTTGTGAGGATGGATGGTTGTTTGTTACTCTTTCACGCAAAAACTACTGATCGGATTTTGATGGAGCTTTACAGTATTATTGTTTATACATCAGAATTACATAGAGGCTATAATTTATAAAGATATTGAAATATCCAAATCCAAGTCTGCGTGGACGAAGTCTCGGATAGACTCTAGTCGGATATATATCTAGTTAATTAGGACCATCTAATTACACAATACCTGGCTACTCCAAGTTTAATCTGAAGTCTTTGTTAGCAGTAAACACGATGTTAGTTCCCAGAGGAGTTTGTCTGGTGGGATGCACGTACCGTATGCGGTCAGTTTCTTCGAGTTCCGAACTTGCGAGGACGTGGGTAGGCGACTGGAGACTTTCGTGCTGTTTGCAGGTAACAAAAGGCTTTGTTCTTTAGTCGAAACAACTTTGGGGTTTGTAACTTTTTGTTTGCAAATTCGTTGTAGGTATCGGTATCCGGGTAATTTCGATGAAGACAAAAAACAGACGTTTTAATACCTATATTCACAAAACAGATCATGAAAATTTTACACATAACTCTAGATATTACAAGTTATAGAAATCGGCAACGAATAAAAAATATTGAAAAAAAATATAATCGAATTTCACCAAACATGTTTTACCATACGTTTATATACCCGATAGTCGTGCTAACGGTCAAGTATTATTTCGGACTTCTGAAACATCCCGTATAGAAGGAAGTCATACGGTAATTAACTTAAGAAAGAAAATATCAGAGTTCTTAATTCGTGTCCAACCTTTTTTGCCAAATGTTTTAATATCTACGATAGCTAAGATAGATACTAGTTAAATATTAATATGATTATTTACTTGATTAAATATGATGTTATGATGAGTTAACACGTTCACTGTGCAAGGCTTTTTAGTGTACTTTCAGCTGGTGTGTCATGAGGTTATATTGACTCATATAGGACCTAAGTTTGTGAGCGCTGCGCACTGGATAAAAGTTTGTCATGAGCCAATATGACCTCACAAATTAGAAAACGTGGTATGTAATATAGTAATAGATTAGTAATACCAGTTTACAAAATTTTACATTGAATATGATTACACAAATAGCTTGACTAATACCAATCAAATTATCACAACGCATAATACTATGTTATTTATGTCCGTAGTATTTAACGCAGTAGTTAGCGTTGAGCGACTGTAATCGAACGTGAAACCTCGTGGTAGAGCTACAGGTAACAGAACGCCATCGAAGCACAATGTAATATCGTCAAAAGTTAGTAGCTGAAGGCGCATAACTTGTCCGTTCTAATAAGGCCGGTGTACAAAGTTTGTAACTGCCAAACGGTCTTGGTTTCTCCACGTCTAATTAATACTCGTCCATGTGCTTCGGACGGTAAGTACGAATTAAGTTGTTGGCAATTAGGTCTATCTTTGTTTTGATGGAGGTAAGAACTACATGAAAAGTGATGGCACATAATTCACAAAACAATCGCCAAATTTCTTGAAATAAAATTTACTTTTTACACAATTTATGTGGACTGGCGTACAAGGATATTTTCGAAAAAAAAATAAAAATGTACGTTTAAAAACAATTTTTGGGACTTTTTAAATTAGAGTTCTCTTTTATTATAGCCTTTCTGGGCAAAAGCCTCCCCTTAACTTCTTCACCCATCTCGGTCCTAGGCCTTTGACTTGCCATAGATGATTGAGGGTTTTTTTTAAGAAAGAAAAATGGTTAAGACAAGTAGATAGTATGTTTTTCTCCTGGATTTTACCCTTTCGCAGAATACAGGCGTGATGATGTCAGCGTGCTAGGTACGGACATCTATTGGCAATAACATGTTTAAGTAATAATACAGTTCGTTTCTTCGCACGTGATTTGATTATATAAAAAGTCGTTCATCTTTGTAAACTGCAATTTTATTCTAATATCGCACTCATTTTGCAATAAGTAAGCGGAAACGGCAATAATAAACTTGATATGTATGGAATTAATAAGCATTGTGGTGTGAAAACTGAGGAGGCACAAAATATTCATGGTATCATGGAATAATCGTTACAACATTAAATTACCGGGCACTATGGGCCGAATGAATTAACTTGACTTTTTTATTCCTTAAAGATTGAATATCTCTGGTGAAAGCCACGCGTTATTGATTATTTTTTGTTCAATAATGAGCCTTGTCTATGAGTTAATAAAAATCGTTTTGGTATGTGCAAATAATACCTTTAAAGAGATATTAGTTAACACGGTCCCGACAATCGAGCAGCTTAAATCGTTCGATGCGTTGTGAAGTCATTTGGGCTTATGGTGAACTTTTATCCAGTGCGCAGCGCTCGCAAATTTAGTACCTCTATGAGTCAATATGACCTCATGTCACCAGCTGAAAGTACACTAAAAATCCGTGCGTAGCGAACGTGTTATATAGACTATATTGCCTTAGTCTCCAGACTAAGATAATTTAGCCTATTTAAACAGCTACTCTAATGACTCTCGAGGTAAACGATTATCAGCCCAAGAGCGTTAGCGTTAACGCTGACTGTTTACATCTATTTCGCGTAATCTGAATGTTCGGATTATCTCATTTGCACTTAGCCGCGGCAGACACGACCAATAAATCTACAACTTCGATGTTTTTTTTTTTTTTTTGAAGGACTTACACTGTTGGCCGTGAGGTGGCCTTTACAGCTTTACTGGAGGAGTGGTGAGCGCAGAGTGCACTCCAACCAAGGCCTGAAGGGCGGAAAGGGGTGGCAACTAGCTCAAGGGCAACACAGAGGGCACGACCTCGGCTTGTGCAGTTACCGTGAGGGGAGAGGTAGTGATTGCGCTCCTAGGTGCAAAGATGCACCTACGAACGGAAGAGGGCGTTCCTCGACCTCACCGGTGAGATCGGTGTCTGTTTGAGGCTGGTGTAGGTGTGTTGGTGGCCCTCTCAACGCCCGGGTCGAGGAGGGCAACTTCGATGCAAAAAACTATTGTCCTTAATTGAGATCAATAATATTAAACAGTATGAATTGGATGTAGTTAAAGGATCCAATCAACAAAATTGCCAAAATATAATTAAGTATACCACACGGTTCTTATAGGAGAACTTTTCAATCAACAAATAAGATCCCATCGAAATATAAAAGCATTTTTATCACCCATGTTACTATCCCACATGAAATACCTTATCAAACCTAAAGTTGCCATCTCAAAACTGACTTGATGTGGACTGGATTTTTTTTGTATAAATACGTCCAATTATTTATGAAATCAGTCGTGAACCCATTTAATATTGATACCCGTTTACTAATTTGGTGACCCAACCTACTTCCAATCTAAACAGAATCCACCAATAGTCTCTTAAGCTCTATATATCACAGGCCTTGGGCACCCAATGGCTATTACAAAGAAAAACTATCAAACTTTGCGAGAACGAGCACAGAATACTAATCTGGGACCATTTAGGAACCATTACGGGTATTAAACTCTACCGAAGATGTATGGGTTCAGCTCATCAGCGCGCTGCAGAGAAGCGTTGATTAATTTATAGACTGGTTAACGCTGTCGACCAGGAAGCCAATTTAAGACGTATTATGTGGTAACACGTCAAAAATTCAATGAAACCTTTTTTAATAAGGCAGAGACAAATTAAAAATCATAAATTGAAACTCCTTAACCACGACCACTCTGACAAGAGTGTCCCACTGAGAAGATTTTATAAATTTGAAGGAACACATCGACACCAATTGCCCTAGATATCATGGAGCAATTATGACGGAGATGGCATATCGAGCCCGCGCTGCGGCAAATTTTACTGGTTTATCAGGCTCCGCCATTGTTGTATATCAATGTAGTTGCCGTATACTACAGATACACGGGATAATATAAATGGCGAAAAAATCGCCGCTATACTAAGACTGGAGTCGTTATGGGTGTGTAGAAAAATAAAATAAAAGACTTTTTTTTTTGTGATTAATTTTGTTGACACGTACACGGTAATAAAATTCTTATTCGAAGGGGCGAGGGGGAGGAGGCAATGTTGCCACAGACAATTTTTAGAATGTCCAATTGTTGGTACAATGGGTACTCTAGTTACTATATGATAAATATACACATAGTATTTATAAACTGTTTACTGCACACTGAGACATCGACGATCACGTGTAATTTTTTTTTTTGCTTTTACCAAACGTACTGTATTGACACATAGAAAAAGTTAATTCAAATATGTATTTAAAGTCAATGAAATGACACTGACAATGGAAGCGAATTTTGACGCGTGGGCGTGAGGCTTTACCGACAGTAATTCAATCCTTATGCATATTGACATAGAGTTCATTTTGGTATTGGCAAACATCTTGACGCGCGTCTTTTGACGTCCCACTGTGCGTCTCCGCTTTAATTAGTAATTTAGTTTCTGTAAACGCAAGTCCGCTTTCTACAATCTTGTAACTAGATTTTATAAGTCACGTATATAATTTGTAGTTTGCAACGGAACAAAACCGGCCAAGTGCGAGCTGAACTCGCGCACCGAGACTTCCGCACCTAAACTGTGAAAGCACCGAGCATTACTCCAACGAAAAGATAATATTCTGTAATAAATTTCTACTTGATACCATACGCGTTTCTGAGAAAAGGGTCTTGACAGACAGACAGACAAGCAGACAGACAGACGGACAGCAAAGTGATCCTATGAAGGTTCCGTTTTTACCTTTAGGTACGGAACCCAAAAAATAATAAAATCAAGGATGTGGGCGAACTAATAGAACTCTTGAAACAGTTTCCTCCGTGCACTACTGTTTAACGTTAACCCAATTTCTACTGCACGTTTCGATCTCAAACAAACTTCCTGCTTTATGATGTTAAAGAATTTCACTCCGTTTGCTATTATGGCCCAGTTTAAACAAGGCACCCTTCATAAATCATTTGATTTCGACAGAGTTAAATACACCTAACTACTCATCTGTCAATCCGCTTATTTAGCGCAGTTATTTTGAGTATTTTCCATGGAGATATTAAAACGGAGATGGCATTTCGAGCCCGCGCTGTGGTAAATTTTTCTGGTTTATCTGACTCCGCCATTGTTGTTTTCCCATATAGTACATGAGATAACAACAATGGCGGAAAAATTGCCACAGATCTATACAAAGAGTGGAGTCGTTATGGGTACTATAGATACTAAAAACCGACTTCAAAAATCTAGGTGCATCATAAAACTAAGCACCTAGGTGTATGAAGTCAGTTTTATTTTAAAATGGCCACTTCCATATTTTTTTTGTATTGATAGATTTGGTCAGTAAGTCGCGGATTTGTTTATTATAAGTAACGTGTTTTAGGTCAAATATGAAACAGTCGTTACTGATTAAGACTTGCCGGCAACATCAGAGGAGGAATCTATTTGTCAATTTTACGAGCTGCACTCCATAAATCACCAATTCACCGAGATGATTGAGCTATTAAATCATTTTGGGTGGTAATTCAGTGGCCTACATGGCGAATGGGAAGCAATTATGAGTCACTGGTCATTATACCGCCGGCGCCATTCTACGACCAAAACAAATGAAATCGCAATTAAAAATGGTACGATGTTCATTGTGACTTTGTGTTAGTATCACGACAGTTACTTATTGGTATTCGGTAAATACTCGGTATCGATACTACGATAACGATTGTATGGAGCTACCTTTACTTAAAGTTTGATAATTTTACGATACTATTTCATAGCGGTTAACAGAAATTTCATAATCTTCTGAATTTCAACGATATAGTGCAAACTGTCCAAGAGACATAGCTACGTCATGCAGACAAACAGACGGCTTGGACTGAATTGTAAAGCTCCGGGCGGACTGGCAGAGCCAAATTTTAATATTATTTCTGTCTCTCTGTTTGTTTGTTGCCTCCGTCTCTCTGTTTGTTTTTGAGATAAACTCCCAAACGACGGGGCCGATTTTGATGGTACTTTCACGGGCAGATAGCTGTTGTTACGAGGAGTAATTTAGGCTAAGTTTTTTTCCCAAAATTCCAGGCAAGCTAAGTCGCGGGCACAGATAGTTCCTGATATAATTTACTACTGTTCCAGAAATCCATTTAAATTTATGTTTGCACCTAGAGAATGTACGGAGTGTTCTACCATTGCGCCGGGCACACCTGAAAATTAGCATAAGCAATAAAACTTTATGTGGTAACATCGCTTGCTAGAATAATGCTGAATATTTTGGCGGGAATATGGTTCGCAGTTTACCTACTTCATTTGGTGAGTATGTCGTACAAACTTCTTTTTATTTTGCTCTGGTCTGAGTGGAATTGGTATCGCCCTCAGTCCATTGTATGTACCCAAAGTACAGGCTTTGCTTAGTTTTGGATCATACGTTAAGTATGTGTTGTCTTGCGATATTTTATTGATATATTGCCTTATTGTTTTCCTAACTTTATTAAATGTCTTGCTGCCCGTCCTGGCTTCGCACGTGTGGACATTTTTTTTACATTTTGGGATAAATAAATATAGCCTATGTTACTTAGTGAAAATGTACATTTCTAACGGATTTTTTTTAATCGGTCCATTAGTTCTTAAGTTTATTCGTTCCATAAAAACATACAAATCTTACCACTTTATAATATTAGTATAGATTAACGCTATTACCTAAGTGCTTTACTCACCATGAGTTTTAACTGTGAGATCAAACTGTTTAGCCTGACTGTACAGTTAAGGATGCTAAGTCATAGCTTCCATTATTATTTGAGATTATCACTTGCTGTGAAACGGTGAAGAACAACATCGTGTGGAAACCTACACGTCTGAGGGAACTTTGGGTCACGCAACTTTTGATGCCCCAGTGTTCCCGGAGCTTAATACAATTGACACACGTATTATGTTTGATAAAAGTAGACTAAACAAAATGACTTTACCGAGAATTTCAATCAAAAATATTAGTCAAAATATTTACAGTACGGCTTTGATCGTCATGTTTAGATATATGCAACTATGTCTTACTTAATAAATAGACCTTACAATGTCCCACTGCTGGGCACGGGCCTCCCTTCAATGCGGGGATTTAGGCCATAGTCCACTACGCTGGCCTAGTGCGGGTTGGCAGACTTCACACATCTATCGAAAACTAGTCAAGTTCCCTGAGACGTGCAGGTTTCCTCACGATGTTTTCCTTCACCGTTTCATAGCAAGTGATAATCTCGGATGAAATTCGCACATATGTACAGAACAACACTCAGTTTTTATTCAAGTTTACTACACAAATCTCGTAACACTTACTGCTCTTTAGCCTAAATAAAATATAACTCATGGAGCGACTAAAATATACTATTATTATAAATTATAGCCTTATATTATTCCGACAAGTGGAGTCCCGCAGGTACAAGACGCCGTGTAAGACCAAAGAAACGGTGGCGCGATGATCTAGACATCTTTGCTGACGTGGCCGGAAATGGCTCAGGTTCGTGATCGGTGGAGGGAGAGAGGGGAGACCTTTGTCCAGGAGTGGGACACAAACTAGGCTATTAAAAAAAAAACTATTCCGACAATACTCTGTAAAGTTTCATCACAATCAGTTCAGTTCAGTTTTTAACCGACTTCATAAAGGAGGAGGTTCTCAATTCGACCCGTATGTTTCTTTTTGCGTGAAAGATTAACAAACATCCATCCTCAAAAAAAATATGCGTCTGATTTAGTGACCTAAATGTGACCTAAAATTCAATTATTTTTCGGTAAGTAGCTACATATTGTTTGGCAAATATTTGGCTAACACATTAAAGTTATTTGCAATCACTGCGCCTCGTTGAAGGCAAATAATGATAAACGATACTGATAAGAAGATAATGGGCGTTTTTTTTAAACTTTTTTTGTCCAAAGTTTGTCGATTTCTCTCTATATCTATATATGTCTGTACATTCTGTTCCAGTCGTCCGAAATAATACTTGACCGTTTCCATGAGACCCTCGTTAAAACAATTACAGAAATCAGATGATGAATAAAAAAAATCCGCACCTAATTGAAAAAAAAAACTAATTGTCTCGATTCCTATGTGAAACTTTCAGGTTTTTAGGGTTCAGCACCCGAAGGGTAAAACGAGAACCCTATTACTGAGACTTCGCTGTCGTCCGTCCGTCCGTCCGTCTGTCACCAGGCTGTATCTCATGAGATACAACGAACCGTGATAGCTAGAGAGTTGAAATTGTCACAAATGATGTATTTCTGTTGCCGCTATAACAACAAATACTAAAATACAGAATAAAATAAATATTTAAGGGGGCTCCCATACAACAAACGTGATTTTTTTGCCGTGTTTATAGATAATGGTACGGAACCCTTTTTGCGCGAGTCCGACTCGCACTTGGCCCGTTTTTTTTCTGAGTCTGGCCTAAGGTCACAGCACGATACCTGTGACAAATATTCATCAGTCTATAATATATAAAAGATAATATTCAAAAGACTTACTCAGAAACTATGATAGTTAGGTTTGATTTACCTTCACTTTGCATTTACATATTAGCTACCTATTAACATTATAAATCAAACGAAGGGTTTCAAGTTTGGATTACTATTTAAATATAAGGCTAAGTAAAAGAATTGTACATTGATCTAACCACAGAGTAACAGAGCAACAGTGAAGACAAAGAACAATTTGTCAGTGTCAAAGTGAGCCTGAACTGTCACAATGACTAAGGCGGCAAATTTAAATTATTTCCAAAACTTTTTTTTTGTCCTATTTTGTGTCCCACTCCTGGGCAAAAGCCTCCCCTCTCTCCCTCCACCGATCCTGATCCTGAGCCATTTCCGGCCACGTCTTCCCCGCAAAGATATCTAGATCATCGCGCCACCGATTCCTTGGTCTTCCACGGCGTCTTGTACCTGCGGGACTCCATTTGGTACTTATGTTGCCCCACCTCTGCGGGTCCATACGAACGACGTGGCCTGCCCACTCCCACTTTAGTTTTGCAGACTTTTCCCCCACGTCCGTGAGTTGTGTTATATATGTTCCAATAGTATATATACCCAAAATATTTTTTCGCACTTCTGATACAGCTGCATATAAACATTTTGTTGGAATATGTGCTTATTCTATGTGTTAATACAGTCTATTTTGGTAACGGCAAAAAAATGGTCGAGCGATTCATTGAATTCATCAGACGGCCCTTAAACAACAACAGCAATTAGTACAATTATCAATTGAGTGAATTGTATAGAAAAAATAATTCAGTTGATTAATTATTAAATTCTTTAACAATGTTGTCATACGCAGCTGGGTGATATTTTAAATTGCTGAATCCCCATTTTTCTGGCCCCACACGCAATATCTTAATATATATATTTCTTCTGTACGTGTGTATGTGTGTATAGAGATAAAGATAGATAGAGTACTCTTTATTGCACACACCAAACAAAGAAAATAATACAACATTCTTAGTTCTAAATACAGTAGCTATGTACAATTTGTATGTCACTGAACTCCTCCTAAACGACTGGACTGATTTGAATGTTTTTTTGTATGCGTTTGGGTGGCGCCCTGGATTTCAGATTCACAAATGGACCCGGTAGGTGGCGCTTCTTTCGTATGTCACTAATTCTAAGGCGGTACGAAGTTCGCCCCGTCAGCTAGTAGGTTTATATATGGCATCTAAACCGTTCGCAAATAAAGGCTTCAAAACAAGGACTAATATTTTTATTGCCAATGCCAAAACTATCAGGGGGCAATTCTCGCATGTACGACATTATCTCTAATTCGACATAAATGTCGAAACAAAACGAAAAACTGGCCAAGTGCGAGTCGGACTTGCGCACGAATGGTTACGTACCATTATCTATAAAAACAGCAAAAAAATCACGTTTATTGTATGGGAGCTCCCTTAAATATTTCTTTTATTCTGTTTTTTTAGTATTTGTTGTTATAGGGGCAACAGAAATACATCATCTGTGAAAATTTAAACTCTCTAACTATCACGGTTCATGAGATACATCCTGGTGACAGACGGACGGACAGCGAAGTCTTAGTAATAGGGTTCCGATTTTACCCTTTGGGTACAGGCCTTGGTTGGAGTGCACTCTGCGCTCGCCACTCCTCCGGTAAAGCTGTAAAGACCACCTCACGGCCAACAGCGTAGTCCATTAAAAAAAAGGAACCCTAAAAATACGACCAATTTGATGTTTCAGTTCAATATATTATGTCAAATTAATGATGATGTCGATAATACGAGAATTGGGCCCCTGTAACGTCTACATAAAGCTCATTTTTCAACGAAATGTCATCGATGATGAAAGTATCACATGATTTATATCTTTTTGAATATTGACAAAGAGGACATTTAAAAAGAAGTAATGGTTATTCGTTCGCCTAAGTGCGTGCATGTGTTTGATGCAAAATAAATCTAATAACGTAGTAATAAAGTCTAAAGTCACCTACCGAATACATAATTTCCCTACACACAGCGGTCGTTAACGCTAGACTCTATATGACATTCTCAACCGGATGTTAATAGCTACCGCCATTAATGCATTATCACTTCCGGTGCGCTGGAGTTCCCGGTAGCATCGTTTTACACTGCCCGCAGATTTAATTTTCCCATCTAAACTTACTAACAAAATGGCACAATGGAATAAGGCACACTGCGGCGTCGACACTCGTGCGTTATAATTTGCCAAAACAAACTGTATTGAGACATGAATAAATCTCGCGACAAGCTTATATCATTTAATAAATTGTGTAATACATGTACTAAATTGATTGCTTTGATTTAATTTAAAGTTTATTTTCTTCTTTTAGGGGCAATTAAATAAAAGCTTGTTTTTAAAAAGTTTTTTTTACCATCAATTTTTTTTAGTTATTGGATTTAATGTGACGTTGTATTAGTTTTCGTGTTCTCCTCGCAAGCCATTTGATACCCATACTGTGGTAGTGCAGAAAAAATAACTATTCCGCCATCTTGGATGATCCGCCATATTGGAATTAGAATGACGTCACATAGCTAAGCATGCACTATCGTCCAAAATAAGCGTGTAAACATATCAAATTTCAGCTCAATCTGTTAAAGATAACTGATTTAATTCAGTTTACTTCAGTTGCAAGATTCCACCCGGACATAAATACGTTGCAAGCTAATATAAAGCTTGTAAAAAGTTCATTATACAATAAAAATCTTTTTTTTTTATTCGTGTAGGCCAAAAAGCACTTACAAATAGTCAGATTCTACCACCGGTTCGTGCTGCTTCCACTGAGAAGAGCCGGTAAGAAACCTAATGGTTACTCTTTTCAAAATGATAATTGCGAATACATTCTCAGGAGCAGCAATGCCATGAGAGCAGACAGCACCTTTGCCACAATACTAGAGAAGAATTATACTCACGGCAGTCTAATATTAAATACAATGAAATGACACTGACAGTTGGAGTGAATTTTGGGGCGTGGCATCTGCGACAGAAATTCAATCTTAAAGCCCTCCGCAGACTGGGGCGTAAATGTTTTCTAAAATGTTTTCCAATACCAAACGACCTCTGTGTCAATATTTATAAAGATTACTAGTTTATACCCGCGACTTTGTCCGGGCAGCTTTCGATTATTCAATATCGTTATAAATTGTAGCCTATATGTTATTCTGATGTATAAATAATAATACTGTTAAGTTTCATAAAAATCCGTTCAGTAGTTTTTGCGTGAAAGAGTAACAAACAACCATCCATCCTCACAAACTTTCATATTTATACAGGGTGTATCAGAAGTCCGAAATAATACTTGGACGCTAGCATCAGTATCGTGTATACAACTGAATGGTATAAAAATTTGATTGAAATTCGACCATGTTTTTCCCACTTTTTTTTCGTCGTCAATTTCTTTAACTCGTAATATCTCGAGTCCTATGTAAAATTTGCATGTTCTGTTTTGTGAATTTTGGTAGCCGCCCCTCATAAGTGTAGTTTACACAGCTGAATAGGGTTATTGATGTACCCAAAGGTCAGAACACGATACCTGTGACAAATGTTCAAAGGTCTGTAACTTAGATACTATGATAGTTAGGAAAAAACTGTCTTCACTAGGCATCCACATATGAGCTGCCGTATATGTACCCAAAGTATTATTTCAGACTTCTAAAACACCCTGTATAATAGACTAGCTGTCCCGGCGAACTTTGTACCGCCTTAGAATTACATACGAAAGCAGCGCCACCTACCGAGTCCAATTGTGAATCTAAACCATCCAGGGCACCACCCAAACGATAACAAAAAAAATAAAATCAAATCGGTCCACCCGTTTAGGAGGAGTTCAGTGACATACACACGTACAGTAGAATTATATATATTAAGAGGATATTGAAACGCAACATTGTAATTATAACCTAGATCTGTTGACTCTATATACTTTGTGTTGTTTATGTCATTCCGTCTGATCTTATTCGTTGAATCGCCGTAAGAGCAGTCCACTAGAGGCATTTAATGTCACTGTAACTACAATTTGTTTGAAACTGAATTGTGTATCAAATTGTAGAGTTAACCCACATTGTCGTAGTAAACTTAAGCCATCCCATAGAGTAATACACAATAGACATTAGAGAAGCAAACAGCAGACCTATCAACTGTATCAACATAGTATCAACTCCGCCCTGCGGCAAAGGTTTGACGTTTTTCTTATATGTGTAATTGTAGCTACCGGATCAAGTAAGTCAATCAATATAAACAAGCTGCAAATTTATGAAAGTTTTATTGAAATAAAACTATTCTACGGATTTTACCGAGTTTATTTACTATTTTATTTTCCCGACGTTTCGGCTGCTTTACAACAACTATGGTCACGGGGGGACTGAGGTGTTAGACGTCCTGATGTCATAGTTAATAACTGGGTACCCTCATATTTAGTTGTTGTTTGTGGTCCGATCCACGCAGAAAGCGCTCACAGTGTCTTGAGGTCTTGCATTGGTACGCTTGGTTTTGGAAACGCGATAAAATCCGTAAAATAGTTTTATTTCAATGTATAGTATTCGCGTAAATATAAGAAAACAATTTATGAAAGTTTTATAATAATTAAATGGTATTGAAACGCTATAATAAGTATGTGCTTTATTAAATACGCAGCTTATTTATATTGTTTGACACCTTAGGACTTACTTGATCCGACAACAACAATGGCCGATGACAGATAAACGTCAAAGAATTTTCCGCAAGGCAATACGCAGGCGGAGTCGATGTGGCTTTCCTGTTTACTCTATGAGCTCTCCGCACACCGAAGTGTCAATACGGACGCGTCTAATATTTTTTCAATAATAAAACGAACTGTATTGACACATAGAAAACTTAATTCTTATAAAAATTATATTGACAGCGCAAGCGAATTTAGACGCGTGGGAGAGGCTTATTACAGAAATTCTGTCTTTATTTTTATTGACACAGAGCTCGTTTTGGTATGGACAAATATTCGGACGCGCGTTTATTGCATCACCAGTATGCGCGGGATTTTGCTGAGTTACTATAAAAAATATAAGAGTAAACATTCAACTTTTAAGAAACGGGTATTTAACGATACATAATAAGTAACAGGGGCCTGAGCAAGCTTTTGCCATACCAAAACTAACTGTATTAACTTACAATGAAAGCCTATTCTTCAACGAAATGTCTTGAGCGTGCGCGAATTTAAACGCACGGTCACGTGGCTTTTACCAAAGAAATTCAATCTTTATGCATGTCCACACAGAGTTCTTTTTGGATTTAGCGAAACGTTGTCTTTGACTATAAAATCGTAAATTAGTTGTATTAGTAACGCAATACACGAGCAAAAGTCATGATAGGTAAGGCTACTGTTTGCAAAATCAGCCAAATCTAAACGATTTTATGTGATAGAGCAGGCTAGATATACTTTTGTATGGATAAGAAAGGGATAGCAGTCAATGCCGATTGCAACACCTGCAGTAACATGGAGACTGCGAACGAGGATTTTAGTAAGCGTTTCGATTTTAGTGCATCAAAGTAAATGGACACTAATAAAGAGTATTATAGAGTCGAAAATAGGTCAGCATGTGTCAGAGAAATCTTAAATTAGTCGTACTCTTATTACAAAGAGTTCTGAAATCTTTAGTCGCAAAGCGACGAGGGTTTGCTCTAGTGGTTCGAGGGTAAGCCACTCGGTTACAGTACCGAGTATTATCAGGTTCAATTCTCGTCAACAACAAATTTCAGAAATGGCCTTTACAATTCATTTCCTAGTCTTGGTGTAACTGGGATCGCTTCCAGTCCATTGCGTGGTACATAGTAAAAGCGTTGCTCAGTTTGGCATCTTAAACACATTTATTTTATTTAAACCATTTAATTTTATTTAAGTAACTGTGCCCGCAACTTCGCCCGCGTGAACTTTAGGGAGATTACCTGGAAATATGGGTATTATGTTTTTCCCGCGGAACCCTAATGCTTTTTCTAAAATTAAAGTAGCCTAAGTTACGCCTTGGAACGTCAGCTATCTGTCAGTGAAAGTCCCATTGAAATCAGTTCAGCCATTTAGAAGTTTACCCCAAACAAACAGACAGACAGACAGACAAAAAAAAAATTGCGTTTTCGTTATAGGTATCGTATATACTTTCATACGCATTTGGTAAAAAAGTGTTATTTTGATATTACAAACAGACACTCCAATTTTATTTACTTGTATGGATACAGATGTATAGATGTATAAAAAACGGATCGACCTATTTTGATGGGACTTCCACTGCCTAACTCAGGCTACTTTTATTTTAGGACAATTATTAGGGTTCCTAAGTTCCATATGCTGAAGTGGCAAGCTCAATGAGTATACCATCCTAATAATATTATAAATGTGAAAGTTTGTGAGGATGGATGTTTGTTACTCTTTTACGCAAAAGCTACTGAACGGATTTTGATGAAACTTTACAGTATTATTGTTTATACATCAGAATAACATATCTGTACTAATATTATAAAGAGGAAAGATTTGTATTATTGTATGCAACGAATAAACTTCAAAACTACAGGACCGTTTTAAAAAAATATTTTGCCGTTAGAGAGCTACATTTTCACTAAGTTACTATAGACTATATTTATTTATACAAAAATATTTGAAAAAATATCCACCCGTGCGAAGCTGGGCCGGCCCGTTAGTAGGCTGTACTTTAAATTTGAAGTCTGCGCGGACGAAGTCGGTAGTATGATATACGCCTGTTGTGTTACCGCATACGAATCCTGCAGCTACTAAGAAAAACTGACTTAATGCAAGTTAGCATCTTCCGAACGACCTTACCATTCAGTTTACAACCTAAACTGTGAGCGTTAAAGTCCAATTTCGAATGGGATCGTCTTATCGGAACATCACAGGTGTTCCGTGCCGTTCACCCGACCCAAAGAAGATTCATTCATATTTACTTCGTTCGCGGTACCAAGCTTTCGAACGAATCAAGTTATATTGATTTATCGAAGACACGTTCTTAAGGTAAAAGCGTGAGAAAGTGATTAATATTAAAATATTATGATTTTTCATATCGACATTCTACTACATTCGTTTAAATATATCAGCTGTAATTTTATAAGTGTACTAGCTGTGCCCGCGTGGAACTTAGGCAGATCACGCGTAAAAAATGGTTTTATGTTCCTCACGCGGAACCCTAATGCTATTTCTAAAAAAAAGTAGCCTAAGCTACTCCTTGGAACATCAGCTATCTACCAGTGAAAATTCCGTCGAAATCGGTTCAGCCGTTTGGAAGTTTACACCGAACCAACAGACAGACAAAAATTCAGAAAAAATGCATTTTCGTTATAGGTATCGTATTTTATAATTAGTTAATAAATAGCTGTTATTTTGATGTTACAAACACACTCCAATTTTCTTTTTCTATATATACGATACTCTTACTTAAATGACCATACCTTTAGTAATATAATGGGTGTACAACATCACACCTATTGCTAGCCCTTCACAAAATACAGGTTCGATTGCACAGATACTTTCTGTAATAAACTTTACGCCTTAGGCATCATAAACACGGTCAAACCGGCTGCGCAAATTACGGGTTTAACGGAAACATATATGCAGTAGTAAAATATGAATAGAAGCGTTTATCCGAGCTGTCACAGTTCCCGCCAAACAACACCTACTAATCGTATGGGGGCAATTCTCGCCTGGTAGACATTATATCTAATTCGACACATGACGAAACAAAATTGGTCGTATTTTGTCGTTTTGGTGCGACATATATGTCGAATTAGATATAATGAGAATTGCCCGCCTAATCTCAAACTAAGCAAAGCTTGTACTATGTACAGCTCTAAAAGCAACACGCTGGAGCTATATGTACCTGTGTGTTTGTAATAAGCATTTGGCGATTAAAAAAATCCGGCCAAGTGCGAGTCGGACTCGCGCACAAAGGGTTCCGTACCATTATCTATAAAAACGGCAAAAAAATTACGTTTGTTGTATGGGAGCCCCCTTAAATATTGATTATATTCTGAATTTTAGTTTAGCTTTAGTTTTGTCGTTATAGCGGCAACCGAAATACATCATCTGTGAAAATTTCAACTCTCTAGCTATCACGGTTCATGAGATACAGCCTGGTGACGGACGGACGGACGGACGGACGGACAGCGAAGTCTCAGTAATAGGGTTCCCGTTTTACCCTTTGGGTACGGAACCCTAAAAATGATCAGCCCACTGAGTTTCTTCCCGGATCTTCTCAGTTGAGGTCGCGTTTCGATCCGGTGGTAGTATATAAGAAAAAAAAATGTTAACTTGACAATTTGTGAGTGCCCCCATAGGCCTATACAGAATAAATGATTTGTCTTTGACTTATGAGTACCGTACAGTGGACTGGGGAGATCCCAGAAATGAAATGAAGTGATTTATTTCTTGCTCCACGTTATAATACCATCAATGATAAGTAAAATATGACTAGTAGGCTTAAAACAGCATGACAGGTAGACATAATTTTTATCTTTTATAACTGTCAGATTCGTCGAGAAAATGACATCACACCGAGCTATGTCCGGTACAAAATTCTCGAGGTGACGTCATTTTCTACACATTTTATATAGCATAGATATTGTCAACTTGCCAAGCTATTAGACAATTCTAGCTACGATTGTTCCTCCTCCTTGCGTCGTGCTCCTCATTACTGAGGGTAACGTGATTCCATCATGGAATTATTTTTTCCTTGAATATCTTGCGCCACCTGTCCCTGTCTTTGGCGACGTGGAGAGCTTCGTGGAGATTAGTATCCAGAAATTTGCGGATCCGGTCAGACCATCTAATGGGACTTCGGCCTCTGGAACTATTGTGTTAGTTAATCCGTATTATCAGTCAAGCGGCTTTACCGTGTGCATGGGGCCTAAGTGGAATGCGAGCCGACGAGTGGGCCGACGATAAACCTAGCTTACATACATCGATTTAATAGAACTGGTTAACAAAGTAGGTTTTGCAATACCTGAAGTAATGAGTCTATTATAACATTAAGTTCAAGTATTTTACACAGCTCACGTTCAGTTTTACCCGTCCAAGGCGTAGTCAAAAGGAAGGGTTATGATTTTAGTAGTCTAAGTATGTATCTTTGTATTCGTATGTTCCTAAGTATCGCCTAAACTATAAATCCGATTTTGATGAAATATCTGATGGAGGAGGGGGAGGAGGGGAATCCCGAAGGAGTAGGCAGACGCGCACTATAGTGCACCCACACTCCGCCCATGTATTTAGGTTTCAATGTGATAGGGGTGAGCCTATTGTCATTATAACGGGCACATTCCCCCTCAATACGATGGAGATTTGCGCCATAGTCCACCACGCTTGCCCACTGCGAGTTGGTGAACTTCCCACGCCTTTCTATGGACGTGCAGGTTTCCTCACGATATTTTTCTTCACCGTCAGAAACAACATGAGTAATTAATTTAAAATTATAGTGTGTAGATACTTTAGTAATTTTATGATGGTACCGTTTTTAGTACGCGTTGACATTTCTCATGAATTGTCTAAGTTCCCGCAAAGATTGTCATGACGGTAACGACTGCAAATGCCAAGACGGCTGTTCCTCGAAAATGTATTTCAGGGAACAAAGCTGTAGAAGTTTCTAGTTGTAAATATTCCATACTTTACATAACTAGCAGTGGTAGCCGAGTGGTCGAACGCACGCCTTGCAAATCAAAGTGTGCAGGTTCAAACCCCGGCTCGCACCTGGGTTAATGTGCGAATCTCATTTTCATCCGAGATTACTATGAGAGAACTTGCTATGAAACGGTGTAGGAAAACATCGTGAGGAAACCTGCACGTCTATAGACGCCTTCACACGCCTTTCTATAGAAAGGCGTGTGAAGTTCACCAACCCGCACTGGGCCAGCGTGGTGGACTATAGCCCAAAAATCTCCCTCGTATTGAGGGAGAATGTGCCCGGTAAAATGGCAATAGGCTCGCCCCCTATAACATTGGGACCAAAAATACATCGGCGAAGTGTGGGCGCACTACAGTGCACCTCTGCCTACCCCTTCGGGGAATACAGGCGTGATGAGGTATTATTATTATGATGTATTTTTACATAACTAAATATACAAAAATATCGCCAGACAACACATATTCATCTTATGATGCCAAACAAACCAAAGCTATTAATATCAGAATCAGAATCAGATGTTTTTCATTCATGTAAACCAATACAGGCACTTAAGAATCGTCAGTAAAAAATAAATAATAGTATCTCTACCACCGATTCGGAATGCATTTCCTATGGAGAAGAATGGGCAAGAAACTCTATGGTAGCTTTTTTCCAACCGATCCCATTTACATTCAAACCAAGGTCCATTCCAAAAAGGTAATTTACAAAATTTGCCTTTAGCGGGAATTGAACTTACAACCATCCAGTTTAGTGATTCGGACGGCCTACGTTTAAAACATTAGACCAAGGCGTCGACAGACATATGGATATAAAATCAGATAATTTGGTTCATTTTTTTTTCTTTTTAAACCTTCCTGTCCTATATTCTGTTATTTATGGTCTGTTGTCAAATGAACCAAAAAAGTTTGTAGAGCAAGCAGTCCCATTATATTACCAACGTACCAATTACATTTCTCTATAAATCACACACGCAGCTCGTTATTTACTTGTATACAGAGTGTTTAAGAAGTCCGAAATAATGCTTAGACGTTTCATCAGTATCGCGTATATGGTAATGGAATAAAAAAGGTATCGAAATTTGACCATGTTTTTCCAACTTTTTTTTCGTCGTAAATTTCTATAACTCACAATATCTTGAGTCCTATGTAAGTTGTGCATGTTCTGTTTTGTAAATATTGGTAGTCGCCCCTCTTAAGCGTAGTTTACACTGCTGAATAGGGTTCTGGATGTACCCAAAATCTAAATCATTTTATTTCTGAAATAAATAAATAAAGATAAATAAATTCGTGTTGGCCAAAAAGCACTTACAAATAGTCAGATTCTACCACCGGTTCGGAATGCTGCTTCCACTGAGAAGAGCCGGTAAGAAACTCAATGGTTACTATTTTTAAAATGATAAATAGCAAGGATTATGAGTAAAGCAGGTTTCAGACTACGCTATAATATTATAGCATATCGTACATAGCTAATAGCACAACAATATATGCGCACCATACATTGTTATGGCCACGTTCACACTATACTGTACTATATATTATTGGCTTTGTATGGTGTGCGATATTGTTGTGCTATATATTATAGCGTAGTCTGAAAGCCGCTTAATACATTCTCAGGAGCAGCAACGCCATGAGAGCAGGAAGCACCTTTGTCTCAATACCAGAGAAGAATTATACTCACGCAGTCTAATATTAGATACAGATTTTGGCATTACGCTTAGGAAGGATAATAATTGGATACGCTCACAATTGGATAATTGCTTTGGTGTGATGCCTTCAACGCTAGATGGGAGAGTAGATGATAAGTTACTAAGAAAATGGAAAATGGTTGGACAAAGTCCACAATACGATTTCTGTGACAAATATTCAATGGTCTTTACTTAGAAACTATGATAGTTACGTATAATCTTTCTTTACTAAAGATCTACATATCAAGGGGTCAAAGGCTATTCGACTTAAGCGACACTTTTGGACCATATAGTCTTTTATACATATTTGGAATCAGCTATTTTTTCTTCGTCGAATTAGTATGCTCTCCTGTAAAGTTAAAAAAAGCTTAAGTCGAATATCCTTTCACCCCTCGATATCTACCTAAAAGATTATTTCGGACTTCTGATACACCCTGAATATTGTACGCAGTACTCGGAACATTGGGTCACGCAACTCTGTCAGCCACTTAGATGGGAGCGATAGACGCCTCCTTGTTAACTTGAGGAAATCACTTTTCTAATGAATGTTGGCGAAACGAATCACAAATCTTGTAACATTATAAGTAGTTTGCTTTAGAATCAACACACAATATAAAATATAATCTAAAACCCACATTCGCGCGACAAATAAATGCCCTTGTAGGTCCCAACGGATTTATCATGCCTCGTAGACAAAAGTTTTATCCCTAACAACTGTCAGATTTATCGAGTAAATGACGTCACATCGAGCTTTATGTACCGGCCTTAGATACATAGTCAACTCATGCTATGGGTATTGATAAAATCGGTAGATACGACAGGGTTTAATTTGTCGATATATATATATTGTCGGGAGTGTCATGCTAAGTGTCTTCAAACAGTGGCAGACATATATCTATACACCGTCTTTTCAAAAATAGATATAATTAGATGGAATTGATATGGAGGTAGATAAATTGTTTTTAATTGACATTCAGTCGCACCGTGTCTTCTGTCGCGTGGTGCTCATGCTAAGGTCGGTGTATAAAGCTCGATGTGACGTCATTTTCTCGAAATATCTGATAGCTGCACGCTTAGCACGCCACTACCGACTATTTGTCTATCGATAACTTAAACCCTGTCGTGTCTACTGATTATAATATACCCTTAGCATTAACAAACATTGCTAGTATCTACGCCTCAAACAATGGCAGACATGTATTTCTACGATGACGTGTCAAAAATAGATAAAATAAAATGGTCCATGTCATTCACATCTAGTTTATTATCGCGCGGTGCTCATGCTAAGATCGATAGATAAAGCTTAATGGGACGTCATTTGCTCGGCAAATCTGACAGTTGGAAAGGACAAAACTTTTGTCTACAGGGTCATGCTGAGCCCACCGGAAGGAGTTAAACTTTTGTGTAGCATGACGCTAAGCCTACAGGAGGTCGAATGTAGTCGCGATGCATGCTAGTGCGATTCCGTGGCGCTCCGATACAGCGGAAAATGGTACACCGCCGGTTGCTAGTGGCCTTCTGTCTGAACTCTCACATAACCCTGCAACTATCCCCGAGGTGACAGGTTATAAAGGATTTTCCGACGTTAAAAAAGGGTTCAATTGTTACTTAAATTTTGATGGCGCCGCGTTGTGATCCCTTCAAACGTGTTCGTAATAATTTTAGTAAATGAAGATGTATACAGCTTATCATGATTCGGAACGCATAATATCGTAAAAATAATGTTGTCTCTACGTGAACGCGTTAAGCATAAATATAAATATATCATTCAGAGTACTACCGCTTAATGAATGTTAATAAGCCATAAAAATTCCTATAAAGTTGATGTACCGACCGCCCAGCCGGCAAAACATAGTAAGGTGCTGTTGGTACCAAGCAAACACTGACCTGAATTCAACAGCAGAAACATATCGCTGTCTCCCTCAGATATTACAGCCGTAAGAAGGACGGCACGATGTCTTAATGGGATCTCGATGGGGAGTCGTATCATATAGGATTGACGACATTATAAATAACTTAGTGAATTGATGGCTTATATTAAACTATGTTCACTCGTATTAATAGTACTATGAAGCCCTGGACACACTGGGGCGATAACAGTCGCGAGTATTTTTTTTGCTAATACCAAAACAACTGTATTAACTAGAAATGTCAACCACAATGCAAGTGTATTTAGTCGCGTGATCTTTGCGACAGATATTCAATCTACAGAGTACATATTCAAAAGAATTTAATTCGCTCGGTCCAGTGTGTTCAGGTTGTTTAACTCTGATAAAGTAATGAAGGGAATACATATTTGTTATTTTGGTTAAAATAACATACTGACCTTCAAAATAACATACTGTTTTCTAAACGACTATGATAATTTACAAGATTTCATTATAAAAAAATAGCCGTCGCGAGACGCCTGGCAGATGTGAAACATTATGTTATTTAGAGAAGAGTCGTAGCGGCGAGTGACAGCCGGTGGGCGGAGTCTAAGCGGCGGAAAGAACCGAGGTGCCACGGAACTGCTCGAAGTTTTCGCATCACGGCAACGTGGCATCAGTTAGATGTTTGACATCGAAGTATGATGACCATGTAAACCACTACACCAAGCCGTCGTTAAAGATGATTTATAATCCGATGTCCCAATTTCATTTCTAAGAACTCTAATTAAAAAATCATGTCATGTTCTGTTACAACAGCTCATTTAATTAATTATAACATTCATATATCTAAACCGAACTCATTTAGGACGTTTACCCAAACAAATCCGACTTAACTGGGGCGAGCTTACAAAAAAGTTTGATAAATGTCAGGCTCCCTGTGTGCGAAGCATGGATATATTAAAACGGAGATGGCATATCGGGCCTTCGCTGCGGTATTTTTTTCTGGTTTATCTGATTCTGCCATTGTTGCTTCCCAATATAGTTGCTGTATACTACAGTTACATGAGATAACAACAATGGCGGAGAAATTGCCGCGGAGCTATACGAAGAGTGGAGTCGTTATGGGTACTCTAGATCAGTGTTTTTCAACTTTTTTCATGACACGGACCCTTTAATATGAATAAATATTTCGCAACCCCCCACCCGTTGCTTTTTTTCATGTATTTTATTTTGTGACAAACATTTAATGCAACATATTTATTCATTTTCATAATTGAAATGAAAATGAAAATAGCCTTTATTTACTTACTACTAACGTTAAAAAAAAAAAAAAAAAAAATGTAACGTTAACATTTTCATAATTAGGGTTCGGATAAATACATATAATTAACTTAAACTTTTTTTTTTTTTTTACTGCAGCTTTCACAACCTTTTGCAACTCCTATATAGAAGCCTCGGGACGCCTCTAAAGAGGCTTCGCGACCCACAGGTTTAAAAACACTGCTTTAGATACTCTATGGTGCGAAGTCATTGGAAATGTACAACGTTGACATAAACAAACTGTCCCCTTAACACCTCCTGTCTTGCAGCAATGTGTTTAACGTTCGCTCGCCAATTTTATGCCATACCAAAACAAACTGTATTGACTCATAGAAAAAGTTCATTCTTCAACTAAATGACACTGACAGCGCGAGCGAATTTTGACACGTGGAGCGTGGTTTCTACCAATGACATTCAAACTTTATGCATATTGACACATACTTCGTTTTGGTATTGGAAATTTTTTAACACGATTTGAAATATTAATATCAGTTTGCCGGGGGTTTTATTTGCAGTTTTTGACTAACTCAGTACAAAATCTGCCAAAAAAATAGTTATATTCGAGAAACACTAATGAAAACTTTGCTTTTTGTGACACTATAGCGTAAAATTTGTGGAAAACTGTGTATCTTGGTATTTTATTGTTAATGCTAATTAACTAAGAATCAAACAAAGCAACCAATAGGATGCTTCCATTATTAGATACGTTAAAGAAAAGTCACGTGATCGTAGGGTTTTCTTGATTAATTAATCACATTATCGATATATTTGTGAGTTTTATTTTTTTACTACTATAACTTCTTGTAAGCTAGGCCATCTAGGAGGCCTAGGGGCGTAAAGTGTCATAATACTTCTGAACGAAGCCATACTCCTTTCCATATCACGCTGTCAAGGGAAACTTTGGCTACATCTAACTTACAAAGGTATCTGTGATCTTTTAATTGTAAAAATTCATGGTTGACTTGGCATTAAACAAATTATGCAAGAGTTGACCAAACACAACATGCACATTAATATTTCTATTGTTCTTATGCTAGCGATAAAAACCTCAGGTTTAAGGCACCACAGACGGTATTATAATTTTCCGATTCTAATCTTATGAGGACATTGAGCCCGTTCAAACTTAGACGGGATCCTCTACCACGCATATGGTACGTAGTTTGGCTTGGAAATGCAGCTAGGGTCTGAACAGAGCTTAAGGGCAATAGACACAGCGTGCTTCTAATCTCATACAGGCATAAACTACATATCCAGTTATGGGCTTTATGTTTTGTGAACCGGTTTTGTATACGCCTTATTCGAGATCGCTTACAAATGTTGACCTCATTAAGTTACCAAGCTATTTGTTATATCACTTCATTACGTATAACTTATTACAAATATTTTGTAATAATATAAGTTTTTATATTCTCAATGTCAAACGAACCGATAGAGTTAAAAATACCATCTTGCGCTCTATAACTCAAATAACAGACGTAGGAGAAAAGACTGCTAGGCTGAAGTGGGAGTGGGCCGGCCATGTAGCCCGCATGAGCCCGCAAAGGTGGGCAAACATCGCTACCAATTGGATACCTGTTGGCGGTCGCCGACGAAGAGGTCGACCGAGGAAGAGGTGGCGAGATGATTTGAACACCTTTGCGGAGACGTCGTGTCAGGAAATAGCCCAAGACCGAGATGTGTGGAGAAGTAAAGGGGAGGCTTTTGCCCAGGAGTGGGACACGTAAAGGCTAGTAAAAAAAAAAAAAAATAAGTTTATATGAAACGGTGCAACCGTTTGAGAGTTTACATCAAACAAATAGGTAGACAGACACACGGAGAGACGTATAAACAGTTTTAAAATTTCGTTTTTTCATTGTAGGTGGCGTATATACTTTCATTAAGCATTTTGGAAAAAGCTGTATTCATGTCATAGATTGCATAATTATAACCCTTAAGCCCCCAGCACACTGGAGCATCAACTCTCTCAAAATATTTTCAAATCCCAAAACGGACTCTGTGTAACATAAATTCCACGCGTACGAAGATACGGGCTCACCTAGTAGATAATAAAATTTACCCAAAGTTTATCGGAGCAGACTAGGCTTTTCAAAAATGATAATTGTTTTATTTTTACGTATTCTGTAAAAAAATTCTTGGTTGGATCGGTAGATCGGTAGATCGGTAAATCAGGTCCCTGGCCCTGTAGCATGACAGTGTAGACATAAGTTTTATCTCTTTCAACTGTCAGATTTGTCGAGAAAATGACGTCACATTGAACTTTTTGTACTGGACATGGCTCGGTGTGATGTCATTTTCTCGACGAATCTGACAGTTGAAAGAGATAAAACTTATGTCTACGCGGTCATGCTACAGGGCCAGGGACCTGATTTTCGCATCATCGACATTATCTCTAATTTTACATATGTCGAACCAAAATGGCAAATTGATCGTATTTTTTCGATTATATTTCGACTTACCCCCTGTCTTGCAGCAATATTTGTAATATTCCTTTCAATTTACAACAGTTAAAGCCTCCCGCTTATTGAGGGGGCAACGCTTGCCGTAAATTATTTGCCAAACCAAAACTAACTCTATTGAATCATAGAAAAAGTTCAGTCTTCAACTAAATGACACTGACGGCGCGAGCGAATTTTGACGCTCGGGGGCGTGGATTCTACCACAGAAGTTAAACCTTTATGCATATTGACACAGACTCCGTTTTGGTGTTGGAATATATTTTGACGCGTAACCGACCAGTGTGCCGGGGGTGTAACCCAGTACTACTACTACTACTACAGCCCTTTTCACGTCCCACTGCTGGGCACGGGCCTCCCCTCAATGTGAGGAGGATTTCAGGCCATAGTCCACCACGCTGGCCCAGTGTGGGTTGGCAGACTTCACACATCGGGCGTGCAGTTTCCTCACGATGTTTTCCTTCACCGTTTCATAGCAAGTGATAATCTCGTATGAAAATGAGATTCGCACATAAATCCCAGAGGTGCAAGTCGGGGTTTGAACCTGCACACTTTGATTTGCAAAGCGTGCGTTCGACCACTCGGCTACCACTGCTACCCAGTACAAAATTTGTCAAATATTCTCAGTTACTATTGAAACAAAAAATACTTTATTAGTTTGTGGTAAGATCCATGACCTTAATAGACGTACTGTCAATAAATCAGATTGCGTCATTGTAACGTTATTCGCGGCACATCAAACTGAATGATAAAGTTGTCGTGATGTCATTGTGAATGTTGTACAGTTATGTGCCATGCGCATAGAGTATCTTGAGTACCCATAACGACTCCACACTTCGTATTGTTCTCCGGCGATTTTTCCGCCATTTTATTTATCTCATGTACCTGTAGTATACGGCAACTATATGGGAAAACAACAATGGCGGAGTCAGATGAACCAGAAAAAATTATCGCAGCGAGGGCTCGAAATGCCATCTCCTCCGTTATAATATCTCCATGGTCTGCGCACAAAGATAAATAAGAATGTCTGATGAAAGTGATAAAGATAGTGAATTAATCCTCCGCGCCCTGTTTATAAATAACAAATTGTCATGTCATGCAAACTTATGACGAAGACATCTATGTCACATATTGCGGCCTAATTTTTCGGCGCCTTTTTTATTAGTATCCGACACTTCATTAATACACCATTTTAGGGTTCCCTAGTTAATACAGGACACATAATTAATTCGTAATGTACGTATATAGATCCAAACATCATCAGTGACAACTCTGATCAAATCAGAGAGTTAAGCTCGCGGGCTGAGCCAGGAAAAAATAAACTTAAAAAATTAAAAAATAACGCCCGGACAAGAAAAATAAGAAACATCAGAGACGTTATATACAACCTTGTTAAGCTGAACAAGTGCTGAACCTTTTTAAGCTGAACAAGTGCCCAAGAGGGTGCGTCATAACTCGCGCCGCCAATTTTTTGTAAATGGCAATACGAATTGTGTGTTATTTTTTTTACGGTAGTAAATGGAATAAGATGAGGAATGGCAAATTCAATAAATACACATAATAATTAAGAACGGCTGATGAGTGTCATAAAGATGGTGGATGACCTTGTATTAACTCATAGATCGAGCATATTATCGAAACGTCATCAAAGACACCAGTGAATCTAGAACAGAGTACCTGGAGTACCCATAACGACCTCATTCTTCGAATAGCTCTGCGGCGATTTTTCCGCCATTGTTGTTGTCTCATGTACCTGTAGTATACGGCAACTATATGGGAAAAAAAATGTCAGATAACCCAGAAAAAAATTACTGCAGTGCGGGCTCTAAATGCCATCTCCGTTATAATACCTCCATGATCTAGACGCATGGTCGCGTGGCCTTAACCAAACTTATTTTATCTTTATATTAATCGACAATTAGTATATTTTCGAATAAAATTAATTATCTCACCCCGGTTTCAGTTGTACGTATGATGTAATTTCTAGTTTACACATTACGGAACCCTAATGCGTGACCGAACACACACTTGGCCAGTTGTTTTTTTAAATAGGTCACAGATTATTGAATAAACGCCGCTGTGGATGTTATTTTTTAATTAGTGGTGTTAAATTTCGCGGCGGGCTTTTCTAGGTAAGCGTTGTAATTGTTAGAACATTTTTTTTTTATTTGTCCTATATAGAGTGTATCAAACGTCCGAAATAAAACTTTACCGTTTGCAATAGTGTTGGGTATACATTAACATGGTATACATTTTTTATCGATTATCGATCGTGATTTTTTTTTTTTGCATTCAAAAAATCTAGCTATATCTCGAGTTCTATCCGAAATTTCCTAGTTCTGTTTTCTGAAAATTAATAGTTGTCCCTTGTCAATAAATTGTAGATAAATTACATTAATAAGTAGGGTTACATTACAGATGTGCCCTGAGGCTAAAACACGATAATTGTGAAATATTTAAAGGTCTGTAACTCGGAAACGTTGATGGTTAGGTATAATGTGCATTCACTAGACATATAAAAATCATATATATATATATAGATGGAGTACTCTTTATTGTACACACTTTATTGTAACAAATAAAATAATACAACATTCTTATTTCTATGTACAATTGTGCGGTCTTATCGCTAAAAGAAATTTCTTCCAGAAAACCAGTTTGGACGTGAAACTTTTCTAAATTATATACAGAATACTAAATCATCTACAGAATATGGACCTAAAATATTATTTCGGATTTCTTATACACCCCGTATACATATACAGTTTCAAACCCGGCAAAAGCGGCAGTTGGTGTTTCGGAGAAATAACAATTAGTTTTATCATTGTGCCCTGCGCACATGGGGGCGCCAAAACTCATGTTTGCCATTAACTAAATTAACTGTATTGATTAATTAAAAACTTTAACAAAAAAGAAAAACTGACTTCAAAAACCTAGGTGCACTAAAAACCTAAATATTTGAGGTTATTAAGGTTATTACCTTACAATTCATTACATGATGTGGTGACTAAGATTGTGAAAAGTATGTTGAGGTGGTTTGGCCATGTAGAGAGAATGAATGAAAGTAGACTGACGAAAGAAATATACCAGGCAAACGTGAGTGGAAATGTCGGAAGAGGGCGCCCGAAGAGGACCTTTCACGACCAGATTAACGGTCTTTTCCAGAAAGTCAAGTCCGTAACACTCTTAACCGACGGAAGTGCATGACGATGTATGACTGTGGATGAAGCGAAAGAGGTATGTCGGGGTCGTAGCGTGTGGCAAACAGTAGTCTCTGCCTACCCCCATGGGATACAGGCGTGAGTATATGTATGTATGTAATTCATTACATTTGGAGTAGGTGCCAATCTACGTCAGACTAGGCAAATACGCACATTTTGGAAGTCGGTTAAAAAAGTTCATTCTTCAACCAAATTACATTGACGCGTTGGAGCGTGGCTTACACCATGCAAATTCAATCTTTATGTATATTAAGATATAGATCGTTTTGGTATTGACAAACATTTTATCGCGCGTTGTTTCTCGGCCCAGTGTGTGCGGGGCTTTAACCTATAACACTTGGCATTCAAGTAGGTATAATTATGAGTATAATTAATCAGTTCTAAATAAGTTAACTATGTCAGTTTTGACTGTAAATAAGGAGATTCTCAATTTGAAACCGCTTGTTTTATTGAACAAACCAAATAGAAATTAATACTACTTCATAAATAAAATCTTCTTGATAAAAACAAATCCAGTTCTATTTTTAAATATACTTTTTACTGAAAACAAAAACATGCTCTACATTATAATCCGCCATATACACGAAACAATGGTAATCGATAATTTTATCGATTTATTGAAATTAAACTATTTTACGGATTTTATCGCGTTTATTTATTATTATCGATTTATCTTAAAAAATAATCGATTACTCACTCAACAATGAATACGTCCCACTAAAAGAAAGCTTTCTGAGAGAAAGCTTCTATTTTTTAATGGACTTTACAAAAAGTAATAATAATAATAAATTATCTCACTAGTATTCCCTGAAAGGTAAGGCAATGATGATCTGCACCCACACTTCACTGATGTATTTTGGCCCCAATGTAATAGGGGGCGACTCTATTACCATTATACCGGGCACATTCCCCCTCTTTTATTAGCGAGATTTAGGCTAAAGTCCACTACGCCGACCCGGTGCAGGTTGGTGAACCTCACGCGCCTGTTTGTAAACGTGCAGGATTCTTCACGATGTTTTCCTTCACTGTTCAGCAAATGGAATGACATTCGCACATAGGATTCGAAAGTCTGATTTTAACCTGCACCCCTTGATTTCAAAGCAGTAGAATTAGCATGACCATGCAGACATAAATTTTATCTCTTTCAACTATCAGATTTATCGAAAAAATTACGTCACTTCGAGCGTTTTGTACTGGACATGGCCCGGTGTGACGTCATGTTCTCGACAAATCTGATAGTTAAAAGAGTTAAAAGTTATGTCTACACGGTCATTCTAAGCCTACAGGCGTTCTACCACTGCTCGAAAAACGAAGTACTCCACAAAATAACCTAGTAAAAAGGCAGAACAATGGTAATCGATTACCAATAAAAGCAAATCGATTACTCACTCGAAAATTAATACAACTCAATTATCAGACACTGTACGTATCAGTGCATGTCCGAGCTTTGTTATCGGATGACGGCGCGGAAACAAGGATCATTAGACCACCGTTCAAGTCCTGCGCACATTGGCGCGTCAAAACACACGCGATTCATTACAAGCTTAGCTTTATATTAACTTGCCATGTATGTATGTCCGGGTGGAATCTTGCAACTGAATTTTAAATCAGTTATCTTTAACCGATTGAGCTGAAATTTGGTTTACAAGCTTATTTTGGATGACAATGCATGCTTCGCTATGCGACGTCATTCTAATTCCAATATGGCGGATCATCCAAGATGGCGGAATAGTTATTTTGTCTGCACTACCACAGTATGGGTATCAAATGAAAGGGCTTGCCGAGGAAAAGACGAAAACTAAGGGCAATTAATTATAAGCTTGGTTTTAAAAAGTTCTTGTTACCATGCTTTTTTGAGAAAACATAAACGAACTGTCATTAACTCTGACATACAGATACGACAACGAAGTGATACTATAAAGGTTCCTTTTTAGAGGAACGGAACTCTAAAATTTAATAGAATAAGATGAGAAATGGCTTCACTTGGAGTGTCTGTTTATAATGTCTAAATAATAGCAATCAGTAGGCTCGCCTCCTTTTAGGTACATTAGGACCAAAATACGTGGGCGAAGTGTGGGCGCACTGCAGTGCTTCTCAAGTCGCCCCTTCAGGCTATACAGGCATGTTGAAATACATCCTAATAATCCTACTAATATTATAAATGTGAAAGTATGTGGGGATGGATGGACTGATGGATGTTTGTTACACTTTCACGCAAAAACTACTGAACGGATTTTGATGAAACTCTACAGTATTATTGTTTACACATCAGAATAACATATAGGATTTAATTAATAACTTTGAATAATCGAATATACTACTTTGAATATACTTTGAATAATCGAAGTCTGCGCGTACGAAGTCGCGGGTAGAAGCTAGTTTTCAACCACTACTACTACAGCCTTTTTAACGTCCCACTGCTGGACACGGTCCTCCCCTCAATGCGAGGGGGATTTGGGCCATAGTCCACCACACTGGGCCAGTGCGGGTTGGCAGACTTCACACATCTATCGAAAACTAGTCAAGTTCCCTCAGACATGCAGGTTTCCTCACGATGTTTTCCTTCACCGTTTCATAGCAAGTGATAATCTCGGATGAAAATGAGATTCGCACATAAATCCCTGAGGTGCGAGCCGGGGTTCAACTTGCACACTTCAATTGCAAGGCGTGCGTTCGACCAATCGGCTACCACTGCTTAGTTTTAAAATAAAGTTAAATTAATTCGTTCGTGAAGGTGCACGGCGTAAAACCCGCACAGGGAGCGAGCCCCCGTGACGTCAGCCGCCTCCATTGTTAAGAAACTTTCGACATAGCTCGTTAGTTTAGAAACCGTGTTATGAACCATTGAGTTAATTGCAAGCGTGTTCGAGTTTTCATAATGACGTACCAAGCCCCGGGCACAATGAGCCGTCAAGACAAGCGTGTCAAAAGAAAAAGATTGAATTTCAGATGTAAAAGAAGCGCGATCATGCGTCAAAATTCGCTCGTGCCTTCAAAGTTGCTCGTGCCGTCAAAACTCGCTCGTGCCTTCAAAGTTCGCTTGTGCCGTCAAAATGCGCCCGTGCCTTCAAAGTTGCTCGTGCTGTCAAAATAGCTCGTGCCGTCAAAATCAGCTCGTGCCTTCAAAGTTCGCTCGTGCCGTCAAAATGCGCTCGTGCCTTCAAAGTTGCGCGTGCCGTCAAATTATCTCGTGCCGTCAAAATTCGCTCGTGCCTTCAAAGTTGCTCGTGCCATCAAAATTCGCTCGTGCCTTCAAAGTTTGCTCGTGCCGTCAAAATTAGCTTGTGCCTTCAAAGTTGCTCGTGCCATCAAATTAGCTCGTGCCGTCAAAATCAGCTCGTACCTTCAAAGTTGCTCGTGCCGTCAAAATTCGCTCGTGCCGTCAAAATTAGCTCATGCCTTCAAAGTTGCTCGTGCCGTCAAATTAGCTCGTGCCGTAAAAACTAGCTCGTGCCTTCAAAGTTCGCTCGTGCCGTCAAAATTCGCTCGTGCCTTCAAAGTTGCGCTTGCCGTCAAACTATCTCGTGCCGTCAAAATTCGCTCGTGCCGTTTAATTAGCTCGTGCTGATAAAGTTCGCTCGTTCGGTCAAAATTCGCTGATGCTGTTAATGACATTTCGTTGTGAGCTTTTTCTATGAGTCTATATTTACAGTTTATTTTAGTATTGGTTATAAGGTTTGACGCGTGTGTCTTGAGGCCACGGTATGCCCAGTACTTTATAAATCATGTGCCAATTTCGGTCTAACATTTATACCATTTAGTTGTATACCCGATACTCGTAAACGTTGGATATTATCTCGGACTTCTGATACACCCTGTATAGATACCAACTTTGATACAATAAAACTGACCGTTTTATCGCTTGTGATTACAGTTACAAGCATATTTACGTCAATATGATAACCTAATAGGTATGCGAATATCCCCAATGATGTGTTTTATACTGAAACTTTACTATCATTAGTGTGCTCGTCATATGCTCGCGATGTGAGATTCACCGGCCGGCGCGCGCGGCGGCGCCATGTGGCAGTCTCGAATGCCATGCGCCAGCGCACAGATGCGCGCACTCACGATTAAAAAATAATTCGATAATACGATACCGCTGAATGGGAATTGATATATTTTGTTGTGTACATGTGATATGTGATTTTTACGTGTTAAAGGATTATTTGAGCTGTCATCATGGATCGAATACTGTAAGTATTTTTTATTTAATAAATTATCAGTTGAAAGTATATGAGAAAATCTCACTTCCGACGCATAAATATTTTTAAAACAAAAAAAAAAATATGTGAAACCAAACGACGGCTTGTTTGATTGGAGGCTCACTGAACCGGATGATTGCGGGTTCGACTCTCACCAGTGGCAAATTTCGGAAATGGCTTTTTCGGAATCTGTCCTAGTCCAGGTGTAACAGGGATCGTCTGCAGTCCATTATATGGGCCCAATAGTACAAGCTTTGCTTAGTTTGAGATCGTACGATGAGTATCTACTGATTGTCTAGCGATATTTATTTATTTTTAGTGGGCAAGAACGCCCGCCATGAACGTAAGGGTGCAAGTTCAAATCCCAGGCCCGCACCTCTGAGATAATTTTGAATGATTACCACTTGCTGAACGGTGAAGGAAAAAATCGTGAGGAAACCTGCGCGTCTGTAGAAAGGCGTGTGAAGTTCACCAACCCGCACTGGGCCAGCGTGGTGGACTATGGCCCAAATCTCCCTCGTATTGAGGGGGAATGTGCCCGGTATAATGGCAATAGGCTCGCCCCCTATTACATTGGGACGAAAATACACCGGCGAAGTGTGGGTGCACCTCTGCCTACCTCTTCGGGGAATACAGGCGTGATGATGATGATGTATTTCAAAAGAATCACGATGTAAAATAGGCCTCATTTAATTTAAGTCATTGTTACTAAGAATAATGATATTGTTTTTAATTACTGTTTTAATACTTTGGTGTGAAACTATTAAACGACAGTCTACGAGATATAAGTATTACAAAGGAGTTAGATTACGCCTTTAAAGTGTAGCAATTAAGATAAAAAAAGTATTTACATTAAATTATCAAATGTAGCGCATCAATTTGTTAAGAACGGGTTATCAGAATTACACAACAATAAAACTAGGTACTCACCGAAGATGCAGGTCATCTTCGGTGACTTGATCGATGGATGACCTGAAATACTCAAAAATAGTCATTACTTATCTTTGCAAATATATAAACATTGAAGTGGCTGTTTGTTATGTCAAAATACTAGCGTTTTACTAAACTCATATATAGCAGGTGTAGCCGAGTGGGCGAACGCACGCCTTGCAATCAAAGGGTGCAGGTTCAAACCCCGGCTCGCACCTCTGGGATTTATGTGCGAGTCTCATTTTCATCTGAGATTATCACTTGCTATGAAACGGTGAAGGAAAACATCGCGAGGGAACCTGCACGTCTGAGAGAACTTGACTAGTTTTCGATAGATGTGTGAAGTCTGCCAACCCGCACTGGCCCAGCGTGGTGGACTATGGCCCGAATCCCCCTCGCATTGAGGGGAGGCCCGTGTCCAGCAGTGGGACAATAAACGGGCTGTAGTAGTACTAAACTCATAAGAAACTATGTACGGTAATGACCACAAAAATCAATTTTCTCAATTTTTGTCCCTCTGTCTGTTTGTTCCGAGTATCTCCGTAACGGGTGGACCGATCTTAATGGGACTTTTACTGGCAGATAGCTGGTGTTATTAAGTATAACTTTTTTTAAACATCATGGTTCTTAAATTCATGGTGAATGGAGACGGGGGCATAGCTAGTACATAATAAAAATATATGTAGTGTAATGACTGCAAAATAATGTATGTTTAATGAATTTTACACGGAAAGTCACGAAATTGTGTCAATCATTGTCAGTATGTAATACATGAATGAAATTTGCATCGAATCCTAATTAAACCTCCGTCCATTACAATTGACCCAATCACTCATTATTTTGCATATATGAACGTTGACAATTTGATTTGCATCACTATTAACTATGCATATAGGGTAAAAACTTTTAAAAATTTAAGAAATTTGAAAATGGACCACTCAATTTATAGAATAGAAGTCTTAACAATAAAATAATTTAAACAACTGTAACCCTACTGCGGAACAAGGTAAAAGTGACTTCACCTATTGTTGAAGACGGTTAAAATGTATCCTATGTTACCCGAGCCGTAATAATGAATCGATTGACACCTTATTCATCAGAAGCGGATGAATAGTTTAGGCGTTACGGAGGCACATCCGTAAACACAAACATACATACATACATTAATATACATAGACACCGTAGTCGGGTAAAAATAATAAACGAAAAACGCGGCAAGACAAACTAAATTCTATTTCCGATTCAATTTATGGGTACCATTGGTCTACTGTAGTAAAGTGTAGTATGTGTTTCCGGGCTGTGACGTATAGTCGAGACAGTTTTATTTTAAGCATTTACAATTTTAGTTACTAATACTTGCGTCCTAAGGAAATCAGCACTAATATCAAATAAACATACATAACATTTTTATATCAAAGAGATCTCCCTCTTTGATGACAGATTCACACGTCCAATTTTGTGGTGCCTTTGACGTCTACGTACAATTGTCTATGTCAAGACTATTGAGTAACTCGAGTACCCATAACGACTCCACTCTTCGTATAGCCCTACGGCGATTTTTCCGCCATTGGTGTTATCTCATGTAGTTACCTGTAGTGTACGGCAACTATATGGGAAAACAACAATGACGGATTATGATATGCCATCTCCGTTATAATATCTCCGTGGTCACGAAGTATAAGACTTAGGAATTCTTTTTACACATTTGGGTATCTTTAGATGTGATACTTACTGGACTAGCTAATAATCAATGACCTGTAAAATATTTAGGTTTATTCGTTACTAACTTCAAGTTTACTTTTCATAATAACAAATAACAATGTCTCGCGGTTAACCTAATCAAACAATTAGTCAACATTGATTCAGTTTTATTTAGATGGATATAAATACGCATCACATGTGAGAATTTTAATGTCCACTTCGAACTAAAATTGCCGTTTTCAGCTGAGCTTTTACGCTCCAATATAGACAGCGAAGTCATTGGTGAAGTTTTAAAGGGTATAAATGCAAACTCCTCTCGGAACTTTATTGGTTTTAAATCGCATTTCTTAACTTGGTAGGCTCGTAAAGTCCGGATTTAACTACTATGTGCTTGGGCGGTGAATTAAAACGCGTAGATTGTTTTGTGCTAAAATGTGTCCTTTCCCAGTGTACACATTTTCGATTCACCACTCTACTTCTTCGTATTTATATTCTACGGACTGTTTCTAAAAGTCAACAATTATACCTGTTCTGTGTGAAGGAACCTTGTAAGTGTCGCCAATAAGATACACCTGCAAAAACCGAAAAGGCCAGTCCCGCAATTTACCACTGACCGGATAGATCCCGGATCCACCCGGTTCCGGAATAGGAACCTGTCGTAAAGTTTAACAACTACGGTAGTTGTAGCATGTGCGGCAAGACTAGACGTATGTCACGGAATATCTCGATGTTGTCTATTTCTCTCGTATGAAATTAGACAGAGAGCGAGCGAGTGAATCCGTGACAAAGGTCTTGTCTTGACATGCGTGGTAACCCCAGGCCCCAAGTCTACTAACATTATCTTTGTGGAGTTGACTCCATTTATTAAGGCATGAAAACAACATCTTTTTTAGGGTTCCGTACACAAAGGGTAAAATGGGAACCCTATTACTGAGACTTCGCTGTCCGTCCGTCCGTCCGTCTGTCACCAGGCTGTATCTCATGATCCGTGATAGCTAGAGAGTTGAAATTTTCACAGATGATGTATTTCTGTTGCCGCAATAACAAACGTGATTTTTTCGATATTTTTTTGCTCGTTTTTATAGATAATGGTACGAACCCTTCGTGCGCGATTCCGACTCGCACTTGTTTTTTTCAATGGTACTTTATATATGAGCAGTATAGACATTAGATATTGTCACCTTGATACAATTTAACTAGTCATTTAGTTACCATTGATACCAGATGTAATTTTTATGCCTTAAAAATGGAGTTATAGCAAATCCAAGTCTGCTAACAGACTTGGGGCCCTGACTGATAGTATTTTTTTTTTTTAAGTTTTGATTACTCGATCGGTTTTCGATATTTTCAAAGGTAGTAACCAAATCTTTGTGGAATTATTTAATTTTACCTTGCTATTAATTACTTGATATTGTCATACTTACAAAACAAAGGTATCTTCAAGAAACGAGCCTACTCATTCCTTAAAGGCCGGCAACGCACTTGCGATGCCCCTGGTGTTGCAGGTGTCCATGCACGGCGTTGATCACTTACCATCAGGTGAAACGTCTGCTCGTTTGCCTCCCTATCTCATAAAAAAAAAAACTTACCCGCTAATCGCAGGTGTAAACTTTCTTCACGTTATTCCATAAAAAAAACATCATAAATATCATTCTACTACAGCCCTTTTTAACGTCCCACTGCTGGGCACGGGCCTTCCCTCATTGCGAGGGGGATTCAGGCCATATTCCACCACGCTGGCCCAGTGCGGGTTGGTGAACTTCACACGCCTTTCTATAGACGCGCAGGTTTGCTCACGATGTTTTCCTTCACCGTTTCTTAGCAAGTGATAATCTCGGATAAAAATGAGATTCGCACATGAAACCCAGAGGTAAGCGAGCCGGGGGTTGAACCTGCGCACTTTGATTGCAAAGCGTGCGTTCGACCACTCGGCAACCACTGCATATTATTTATTTCATTAATAAAGTAGCCATAAAGAACTACAACCGACTTTTGTTGATGACCAACAGAACTTGTTTGTTGGATAAATCAATAAACGATTTCTCCTGGTTACCATTTCTGTTTTACACATTAAGGCCCCCGTACACTGGGGCGTTAAAAGTCGCGCTTCGAAAATTATTATATGTTTTTATTTATTTTATTTATTTATTTGGCTCACAAAACAAGTTACAATCAGATTTTTATAACATAATAATTCACAAAAAAATAGGCCCAGATTGCAACTCTAAATATGTGTGCACATAATACACCATGTACAGAAGTTGTGCATTACTTAATACAATAACTTAAAATTTAAATCCTTAAGGTACCTAAGTGATAAGTATTATTTCTAGGCTGGACTAAATCTGTTGGGACATAATTTAAGATTAATGGCAGTCCTAAAGTGCCTAAGACTGCTACCGAACAAGTCCAAAGCGGGATTCTCAGAAACCATATCATTGTATAGTGCCTTTCACCCCGCGATATACATAAAGATTGAATTTCTTTAGTAAAAGCCACACGACCACGCATCGTCATGCGTTCGCGTTGTCGTTGAATAATTAACTTATTCTATTAGTCAATACACTTCGTTTAGGTGTTGGCAAAAAATTTAACGCGCGGGTTTTGCCGCCCCAGTATGTGCAGGGCTTAAAAGTATAGTGAGTGAACTTTAAGTATGGGGTTATAGTGTTCTAAATATAGCACGGTATATTATTTTACTGTATGTACCGATCGTTGCAAGGTTTGCGGTATCTATTGTAGAGTGTAAGTAATACTCCATCATAGAGCATCATGCCACTACTACTACAGCACTTTTAACGTCCCACTGCTGGGCACGGGCCTCCCCTCAATGCGAGGGTGATTCAGGCCATAGTCCACCACGCTGGCCTAGTGCGGGTTGGCAGACTTCACACATCTATCGAGAACTAGTCAAGTTCCCTCAGACGTGCAGGTTTCCTCACGTTGTTTTCCTTCACCGTTTCATAGCAAGTGATAATCTCAGATGAAAATGAGATTTGCACATAAATCCCAGAGGTGCGAGCCGGGGTTTGAACCTGCACACTTTGATTGCAAGGCGTGCGTTCGACCACTCGGCTACCACTGCTAGTATCATGCCACTAAGTTGAGTCATTACGGAAAATACATATATGTATGGAAGCATTTTCCTATTATAGAGGATCTAATTGTCTATACACAAATTCGTTCTGTATAAATTTACAACACACACACAATGTTTTGTTATATTTAGCATGTTGCTCATAAAATTACCGTTGGTATATACGAGTACTTATGACTGATGAGGTTATGTCCGATAATTTATTTAAAAAACTGGCCAAGTCCGAGTCAGACTCGCACACGAAGGGTTCCGTACCATTATCTATAAAAACGAGCAAAAAATCACGTTTGTTGTATGGGAGCCCTCTTAAATATTTATTTTATTCTGTTTTTTTTTTTTTATTGTTGTTATACTGGCAACAGAAATACATAGGTACACTGTGAATCACGGTTCATGAGATACAACCTGGTGAGGGACGGACGGACGGACAGCGAAGTCTTAGTAATAGGGTTCCCGTTTTACCCTTTGAGCACGGAAACCTAAAACATTGAAAACTGCTTTCCTAAAATAATAATTGACGACAGTGGTGTAGTGATTTCAGCGAAGATCGTTCAACTTCAAATATTTTGAATATAAAAACCCATTGAAATTGTAACACAATTAACGTAACGTATTTTAGAAGAATAATAAATATTAAATGTTCCGTATACATTCAAATCGTTACATAAAAAGTTCCCGTAGTTATCTAAACTAACTACAATTATGAATCTAGTTAACTACGACGTACTAACTACGGGGCTCCTTACCTTGAATTTTAATTACAAGACGAAATATTCTTATCTTCGTAGATGTTATCAGTAATCGCATCGTACGTTGACACAACTGGAGTGTTTGACCTCATATTGATGGTGAAAATCGTGACTAACTGATTACGGACTTACTATCAGTCAATCAGAGCCACCCGAATGACGCAAGAGGCAAGCGAATTCTCTTCACTATTCTTTGAAAATGTACTTTACATCAATAGACATAGAACTTGAATTTCTTTGGTAAAAGCCGTGGCTAAATTCGTTCGCGTCAACGATTTCATTTTGTTGGAAAATGTGCTTTTTGTGAGAATAAATACAGTTCATTTTGGTTATGACACATGATTTTAATATTCATTTGTAGTATCTTTTCAATTATGTTGTATTGTTTTGGGAACTCAAATTTTACATAATACTATAATAAATCATTTGTATACTCGACTCGTAAAACTGAGATGAAGATAGTGACGAGAAACGTACTACGTATTAGAGTTTTTTGAATCGAGTAATAAAAAAATATAAACATAAACCAATTTTTTTTCATAAGATAAAGACTGTGAACCTCTATGAGTTTTATTATTTCTGTATAATTGTGACTAAGGTATGGCCTGCTCCCGTTCAAGTGCTAATTAACAACAAACAAAAGCTGACTTCAAAAACCTAGGTGCACTAAAATGCTACAAATAACCTTTTTCATTACATTTGGATTAGGTGTCACTGTAAATCTACGTCAGACTAGGCAAATACACACGGACACCGGTGCGTTCCGTTAGGAGATCCCGGAGTCCCTCTAACGTGTCGAAGACGGCCACCGGGGAGGTTTTAGTGGGTAAGAATCCCACATATCCCAGTCTTCTCCCACACAGAAGACTGGGAATATTTCTGAAGATTTCCTCCCCGTCAACAAAAAAAAAGGCAAATGCACACATGAAAAAATAAACATACGAATCCAATAGAGAACCTTCCCTTTTTTGAAGTCTGTTAAAAATATGAAATATTACTCGTTTTTATTACAAATGGAATGTGGAATTATCACATCACTAGCCAATTAGCCCCTTTAACTAAGCTAAATCTTTGTGCTAGGAGTAGGCTCCCACTAAACGTTTAGATCGAACGCGGACCCTCTCAGTTACGCGAGCAACTAACCTAACCACTACTCTATTGAGTTTTTTACGTCAACTCTTCCCGGTGGAAGCAGCATTGCGAGTCGATGGTACATACTCTATCTATTAAAAACACCGGCCAAGTGCGAGTCGGACTCGCACACGACCATTACCTATAAAAACGGCAAAAAATCACGTTTGTTGTATAGGAGCCCCCTTAAATATTTATTTTATTCTGTGTTTTAGTATTTATTGTTATAGCGGCAACAGAAATACATAATCTGTGAAAATTTCAACTCTCTAACTATCACGGTTCATGAGATACAGCCTGGTGACAGACGGACGGACGGACGGACGGACGGACGGACGGACGGACGGACAGCGAAGACACAATAATAGGGTTCCCGTTTTACCCTTTGGGTACGGAACCCTAAAAACCATACATACTAGGTGCGGAGCTCTAACCATACATAGGGACAGACGGACAGCGGGAAGCGTCTTTGTTTTATACTATGTAGTGATATGTGTATACGTAACCAACGGATTTATCTCTCACTAAACACCAACAGTGGTAATATTTGCTGAGTTCATTCGCGGGGCAGGTCAATCAATCTTGCGCAGTGTTGGGCAAACATGTATTACGCGTCACATCACCAACCGACACTCTTATGGCGACGGTTTTAAGACTATTTTTGTTCGATTTTGTATTTTTAGCGTATGGGCCAACGGCATTGGACGTTCCCCTAGATTTTCTGGGGTTCGAAAACCTTAGTAACTCCACGCAAACGGTTGAACTAGAACTGTGTCCAATATATCTTCAAGTGTTAGGTACCGATGTAGATAAATGAAAGTGTCGAGTGAGAAATGGTATTCGATATGACCAATTTTATTGGTGCGCACTAAATTGAAAAAGGTGTCGCATTCGATCACCTAGTTTTTTGGACATTCGTTTTGCTGAAGTAGTTTATTTTTGTGGTAATTTCGTCACGAAATTGTTAAAGTTCCTATTGGGCTCAAATAGTTTAATTTTATTTGAGAACTCTGTAGTACATACAATATCTAAAGTGACACCTTACAAATAAGAAGTAATTTCCAAATTACATCGGTGAAGTGTTGGTGTACTACAGTGGACTTCTGTCGACCCATTCAGGCAAAGCAGGCGTGAATTTATATCAAAGGAATTTCGTCAATAACAATTCCATATATTATATAAAATCCAACTTATTTATTGTTTTCTTATATTTACGCGAATACTATACATTGAAATTAAACTATTTTACGGATTTTATCGCGTTTATGTACAGGACCGCACCCGCCATTATATCAGATTTGATAAACCGCATATCCTCGCAAAAGAACACCGACTCCGACCAAGGATGATACGTGAGGCCATTGAAATTAAAAAACATCCTAATTTCAATAGGGAAGATGGCTGGGTGCTACCACCAACTTGGGATCCAGTAATTAATATGATTAAATCCAAAACCAAGTGTACCATTGCAAGACCTCAGGACACCGTAAGCACTTTCTGCGTGGATCGGACCGCAAACAACAACTAAATATGAGGGTACCCAGTTATTAACTATGACATCAGGACGTCTAACACCTCAGTCCCCCCGTGACCATGGTTGCTGTAAAGCAGCCGAAACGTCGGGAAAATAAAATAGTAAATAAACGCGATAAAATCCGTAAAATAGTTTAATTTCAATCCAACTAATTTCTAGCCGAGTAATAGCAGTGGTAGCCGAGTGGTCGAACGCACGCCTTGCAAATCAAAGTGTGCAGGTTCAAACCCCGGCTCGCACCTCTGGGTTTCATGTGCGAATCTCATTTACATCCGAGATTACCACTTGCTATGAAACGGTGAAGGAAAACATCGTAAGGAAACCTGCACGTCTGAGGGAACTTGACTAGTTCTTGATAGATGTGTGAAGTTTGCCAACCCGCACCGGGCCAGCGTGGTGGACTATGGCCTGAATCCCCCTCGCATTGAGGGGAGGCCCGTGCCCAGCAGTGGGACATTAAAAAGGGCTGTAGTTATTATAATTTCTTATCTTTAGTTATAAAAACAGATGGTATATTACGATAAACTCCGTTTGGGGATTTTTATACAAATAACTAACAAGAACCTACCTAAGTTCTTAATCAAAATAATTAAGTAAGCACATAATTAATATTTTAATACCAATTTAAATCAATTATTAACTTTATATACCTCTTTTTGTGTCATTTTATGTTAGAGATAACATTCGTAAGAAGCACGACTGTGACGTCTAAATTCTCCGACTAGCTGTGCCCGCGACTTCGCCCGCGTGGACTTTAGGGAGATTACCCGGAAATATGGGTATTATGTTTTTCCCGCGGAACCCTAAAGCTTTTTCTAAAATTAAAGTAGCCTAAGTTACGCCTTGGAACGTCAGCTATCTGTCAGTGAAAGTCCCATTGAAATCGGTTCAGCCGTTTAGAAGTTTACCTCAAACAAACAGACATACATACAGACAGACAGACAAATTTAAAATTGCGTTTTCGGTATAGGTATCGTATATACTTTCATACGCATTTGGTAAAAAAGTGTTATTTTGATATTACAAACAGACACTCCAATTTTATTTATTTGTATGTATGTATGTATGTATGTATGTATGTATGTATGTATGTATGTATGTATGTATTACAAACAGACACTCCAATTTTATTTATTTGTATAGATAGGATAGGCAGGGGTACACTCTAGTGCACTCACATATTGCGAAGTGGGCGAGGCTTTTGCCATTACACCGGGCAAATGGCCCAGCGCGGGTTAGTGAACTTAACACGTATTTCCACAGACCTGAAGGTTGCGTTGCGATGTTTAATTTGTGTTACGTAAACGTTATGAATTTTAATTAAGGTCCATTTTAATTAAGCAGCAAATAGGCGCGTCAAAACACGTATTACATTCTTTTGTGTGTGAGTGACAACACATACTCATCGTATGATCCCAAACCAAACAAAGCTTGTATTAAGGGGGCTATAGAATGGACTGGGGGCGATCCAAATTATACCCAGGCCAGGGCAAAGTCCGAAACGGTGATTTCCGAAAAATGCCGCCAACGGGAACCGAACCAACTACCATCCGATGCAGTGAGCCGAGCGGCCTACGCTTAGACCACTAGACCAAGCTATAAACTTATATAAAATACTAGCTAACCGGGCGAACTTCGTAGCGCCTTAGAATGAGTGACATACGAAAGCAGCGCCACCTACCGGGTCCAAATGTAAATCTACACCATCCAGAGTACCAATCAAACGCATACAAAAAAAATCATTCAAATAGGTCCAGCCGTTTAGGAGGAGTTAGCTTACAACGAAAAGTAGCATTGATTTTTTACAAGCTTTATATTAACTTGCAATGTATGTCCGGGTGGAAACTTGCAACAGAATTTTTATTCAGTTATCTTTAACCGATTGATCTGAAATTTAGTATACACACTTATTATGGATGACAATGCATGCTTAGCTATGTGCCGTCATGCTAATTCCAATATGGCGGATCATCCAAGATGGCGGAATAGTTATTTTTTCTGCACTACCACAGTATTGGTATCAAATGAAAGGGCTTGCTGAGGAGAACACGAAAACTAAGGGCAATTAAATAAAAGCTTGTTTTACTAATAAGTTGTTTTTACCATTATATATAGATATAAAGCTATAAGCTATAGAAGAAGCACATTTTTCAACGAAATATCATCGATGACGCGATTCCCCTAATGTCATAGTTCCGTTGTTTTTGGCCACTGATTTTCAATCTCACCAGCAGTGGTAGTCTCGTGGGCAAGAACGCCCGCCTTGAACGTAAGGGGTGCAAGTTCAAATCGGACCTGCACCTCTTAGATAATTTTCATGTGCGACTGTAATTTTCAACAATGATTACCACTTGCTAAACGGTGAAGGACAACATCGTGAGGAAAACTGCACGTCTATAGAAAGGCGTGTGAAGTTCACCAAACCGCACTGGGTCAGCGTGGTGGACTATAGCCCAAATCTCCCTTGTATTGAGGGGGAATGTGCCCGGTATGATGGCAATAGGCTCGCCCCCTATTACATTGGGAGTAAAATACATCGTCGAAGTGTAGGCGTACTGCAGTGCACCGCTGCTCACCCCTTCGGGGAATACAGGCGTGGTGATGTATTATATTCAATATATATGTGTATTTACAAAAAAGGTCAAGTTGATTCGCTAGCCCAGTATGTTTCCTATTTCCATTAACCTTGGTGTAGTGTAGGGCATAGATATTTATATAAGGAGTCTATGATTCACACAGTATGATGTCTATGGTAACACAATACCTATCCAGTATTGCATTGATTCTGTCGACCGTTCCGAGAATTGATAGTGACACAAATTCAACAAGTGTGGTTGATTTAATAAATCACAATTAAATATATGATCGATTCAAACCCCGCACAAAGAAAACGCGCGCTTCAAAATGTAAATCAATACTAAAATAAACTATATTGATACATGAAAAAAGTTAATTCTTCAACGAAATCTCATTGACAGCGCGAGCGAATTTTGTCGCGCGTTTACCACAGAAATGAAATCTTTATGCATATTGACACAGAGCTCGTTTTGGTACTGGCAAACATTTTTGACGAATTTTAATGCTCCAGTGTGAGCTCTAAAATAATTGATTAAATATTATTATATTAAAATTTGATTTCAAATGATTTCAAACTCTTCTTGTGGACTCTACATACTCTCAGTTTTATCACGCACCAAACTAATTTTGTGCTACATTTCAATTAATTTATCCCGACGCAACGACGCCATTGACTCAGTAAAAATAGTCGCGTTGAAACACGTCACTCTAAGTTATTTCCAAAATCAAAAGAAACCGTATAAACTTGTCAAAGAAGCACATTTTTCAACAAATACCATTGATGAGAATAAGAATAATTTATTTTCGAAATACTTAATTCTAAAAAACATTGTTCGTGAGCGAACAAACTAGAGCCGGGGTCTGTATCATGGTGCTCTTATCACATACTTATTGTAGAAGTAAATGTTGAAAATTTTAAAGATAAAGTAAAAAATAATAATAAATAATTTACATTTTGTGGTTTAACAGACATTGACACTAAATTTGTATACAGGGTGTTTCAGAAGTCCGAAATAATATTTTAGGCACATAAACGGTAGCGCATATGTGGATGATTACTGAAGATAGATTGTACCTAACTTACATAGTTTCCGAGTTATAGGCCATTCAATATTTGTCCCAGGTGTCATGTTCTGGCCTTTGGGTACATCCATGATCCTATCAAGCAGTGTAAACTATATTTACGAAGGGCGGCTACCAATATTCACAAAACAGATCATGACATTTTTTGCATAGAACTCGAGATATTACAATTTATAGAAATCGACGACCAAAAATAAGTTGAAAAAACATTATCGAATTTCAACAAAAAAGTTGCACTGTCCGGTTATATACTCATGCAAAAGGTCAAGTATTATTTCGGACTTCTGAAACATCCTGTATATTGGCACAGAGTACTTTTTTTTTTTCAATAAAAATCAAGTGAATTCGCTCGCCACAGTGTGTCCAGGACGTAAAGATTCAGGCAGTGACAGACAGACATATGAGACATATGGAAGCATTCATATGAGGTTTACAGGACTCCAGTAATCTGACAATCCGTGTGAACAATGCATAATTGTTGCTATTAAACTCTAAAATTAACGGGAAGCCGTCTTCACCGTGTGAATGGGTCCTTAGTTAATACATTCAGTTAGTCATCAGTCGGAGGTTCAGGGTTTCTTGTTACAAGTTATAAATAACTCAAAGCTTGTTCGTCCAAGTTTGCCTGCAAATTAAGTTGTCAGAGCTGTCAGGTTTTCTTGCGAATTAAATGTTAAATGTAGGTGAATCATGATGCAACCGTATGTATGTAGGCCTGGTATCTTTAAGCTCGACACACATTTAGTAAAAAGTTATTATTTCGACATTAAATTTTTTATTTTTATTTTATTTTTTTTAACGACTTACACTGTTGGCCTTGAGGTGGTGGCCTTTACAGCTTTACCGGAGGAGAAATTTTTTATTTGTTTTTATATTAGAAAAACAGGAATTGGGGTTCAAAATTTCACGCGAACGGAGTCGCGGGTACAGTCAGTTAATAATATATTCTTCGTTTTTACAAGATGAATGATTTGATGAAATTTTAACGGAATAAGATGAAAAGTATTTATATCTTTAGTATCTAGTAATTGATAGATAAGAAAAATGTAATAAATACACATTAAACTCGTATTATACAATGTAAAAGTTTGTGAGGAAGCATAGATAGATGGATTTTTGATACTCTTTCACGCAAAAACTACCTAACGGATTTTGATGAAACGTCAAATCACGCCGTTATTCCTCGAAGGGCTAGGCAGAGGTGCACTGCAGTGCACCCACACTCCGCCGATGTATTTTGGTCCCAATGTAATAGGGGCGAGCCTATTGCCATTGCGGGTACATTCCCTCTGAATACGAGGGAGATTTGGGCCATAGTCCACCACGCTGGCCCAGTGTGGGTTGGTGAACTTCACACGCCTTTCTATAGACTTACAGGTTTCCTCAAGATGTTTTCCTTCATCGTTCAGCATACGCTTATTGTCATTGAAAAAACATACCCAATGATCCCAAACTAAGCAAAGCTTGTACTATGTAACATACAATAGACTGAGGGCGATCCCACACTCAGATCAGTAGGCTTCGCATGACTGCGTAGGCATAAGTTTTATCTCCTTCAACTGTAGAGAAAATGACGTCACACCGAGCCATATCCAGTACAAAAAGCTCGAAGTGACGTCATTATCTCGACCAATTTGTCAGTTGAAAGTGATAAAACTTTTGTCTACACGGTCATGCTAGCCCACAGGGAAGATTCCGAAAAGTCCGAATTGCCACTGTCGGGAATACATCCCGCAAACACCCGGTTTAGTGAGCCCAGCGGACTACACTCAAAACAATAAACCAAGCCGCCGTTATGTGAACAGTAGTGTACCTACCTTGTACAGTATACTGTAGAAAACGTGAAGATTATCACGATTTTAACAAGTATTTTTTCTCGTGCGCATCAGCCTTTAAATGGAGAATTCGCACTTCACAAATAAATTCGTACCTACCCTTCCGAGGGCTATTTCCAAAATTGGATTCGGAACGAGGTAGGCTAAACCTTATAGGACGGAAAGAATGAATTCGCTATGGTAAAATACAAGAGGTAAGAGCGCCTTCGGGCACGGTAAAGCCGGCTGTCCGGATTTAAGCTCCACACACATTTAGTAAAAAGTTATTATTTCGACACAGGACACTTGTAGGACTGAAATATTTTTATTTCATTATTGTTATTTAATTTTAAGATACATATTAGGGCTTCTGCCGAATATTATAGATAATGGTACGGAACGTTTCGTGCGCGAGTTCGACTCGCACTTGGCCGGTTTTTTTACTGGACATGGCTCGGTGTGACGTCATTTTCTACACGAATCTGACAGTTGAAAGAGACAAAACTTATGTCTACGCGGTCATGCCAAGCCTACAGAACCAAGTAAAGCTTGTCCAATGGGTACCATACAATAGATTGAGGGCGATTTTAGTTACTACTACTACTACTACTACAGCCCTTTTAACGTCCCACTGCTGGGCACGGGCCTCCCTTCAATGCGAGGGGGATTCAGGCCATAGCCCACCACGCTGGCCCAGTGCGGGTTGGCAGACTTCACACATCTATCGAGAACTGGACAAGTTCCCTCAGACATGCAGGTTTCCTCACGATGTTTTCCTTCACCGTTTCATAGCAAGTTATAATCTCGGATGAAAATGAGATTCGCACATAAATCCCAGAGGTGCGAGCCGGGGTTTGATCCTGCACACTTTGATTTGCAAGGCGTGCGTTCAACCACTCGGCTACCACTGCTATTTTAGTTACACCTAGACCATTGCCAAATCTTGTAGTTGACGGAAATCCAATCCGCAACCATTCGGTACAGCGGCCTACGCGCATATCACTAGACAAACCCGTCGACAGAATAACTTTATACAAGTCAGATATGAAAAGTGTAGTGACCTGTCTATTTATACCTCTATTATAAACATAATATTAAACAAGTTGGCATAGCTCCAAACTGCCTCTAGATTTGTCGCCGATCTGAACATCATGACATCAAATGCTGACATCAGAATACGGTTCCTTTGAGTAAATTTGATATGATGCGTCATAAAATAAGAAGTTAGTAGAAAATTTCGGAAATGGTTTTTTCAGAATTTTCTTTTTTTTTTGGCCTGAATCCCCCTCGCATTGAGGGGATGCCCGTGCCCAGCAGTGGGACATTAAAAGGGCTGTAGTAGTTATTTATTTATTTAAAAATGACACTCCAACAGAATACCTATTAACACTTGGGTAGGTAAAATATTAAATAAAAACTGGTCTGATAGGTACACCAATGATAGGCGTGTACAACTTGCACCGATGAGACTTAAACATGAAAAAAAGAAACAAATAAAGTTGAAACTAAATGAAAAATAAGCTAAAATTTAAATTAAAATTATGAAAAAGTAAAAATAAAATATTTGTTTTCTTGAGTGTATCTGGGATTGCGCCCAGTGGCGTCACATGCTCGTGATTATTTTACCAAATTAGAAACTCAATCTATATGTATTCTGCCATAGAGTTTATTTTGGTATTGGCAAACAAATTGACACACGATTTTTTACGCCCAAGTGTGTGGGGAGCTATACAGTTCGTTTTGGTATAAATACAAAATTGGTCGCGTCTGGCGACATTTACTTATTTATTTATTATTTATAACTATAAATCCAAAGGGCTGATAAGCTTATTTTAAGATAATAATATGACATTGGGTTAACATGAGCCGCTCGATCGATTTCAAATAAATCTAAGTCTATTATTGACTTAGAAATGTATGTGAAGCAAATAAAGTGTTTTGTTTACTGTAGTGACTTGGTCGAGTTACAGTTAAACGTTCGCCAAGTCTTACATATAACATAAAACACTCACTGCCTGTTTGTTTCTGTCTTTATTTACAACCACAGTGTTTTTATAGTGACAATGCGAGAGTACGACGAGGGCTAGTAAGGTGCATATGTACGCAAAAAGTATGAGAACACGCTTTAGTTTACAAATCTATGTAGGATTTTAATATTCTTAAAGACCACCCCACATCTATATACATACTAGCTGACCGGGCGAACTTCGTACCGCCTTAGAATTAGTGACATACGAAAGCAGCGCCACATACCGGGTTCAATTGTGAATCTAAACCATTCAGGGCGCCACCAAAACGCATACAACAAAAATCATTAAAGTCGGTACAGCCGTTTAGGAGAAGTGACACACACGATACACACGTACAGTAGAATTATATATATAAAGATATTGCAATCTATTTTGACAAAAGGTTCCCACGCCATAATGCTACAATCGAATTAAATTATTCTGACGACGTGCATACTTATGACAATTGAGTTTTTATTGATGACCCATCTTTATCACTGACTGTTAATAACTTGACACTGGCTGAAATCGAATCGATTGGAAATGTATTTATTGTGACATAAGTGCTAATTTTCATTGATTATCTATACAAATAAATAAAATTGGAGTGTCTGTTTGTAATATCAAAATAGCACTTTTTTACCAAATGCGTATGAAAGTATATACGATACCTATAACGAAAACGCAATTTTAAATTTTTTTGTATGTCTGTCTGTCTGTCTGTTTGTTTGAGGTAAACTTCTAAACGGCTGAACCGATTTCAATGGGACTTTCACTGACAGATAGCTGACGTTCCAAGGCGTAACTTAGGCTACTTTAATTTTAGAAAAAGCATTAGGGTTCCGCGGGAAAAACATAATACCCATATTTCCGGGTAATCTCCCTAAAGTCCACGCGGGCGAAGTCGCGGGCACAGCTAGTTGTAAATAAGGCGTGTCTGCGATATAATACAATATATGTTTAATATGTTTATATGTAGCCATACTGTTTATAAGCTTCTTTATGTTTATGAAAACTTGATTTTGATTGTCTATGTCATCATTTTGCATTACCAAAAATGTTTTATTTATTTATTTATTTATATATCATCATAACTTACTACTATCTTTACAGGCAACCTAATACGATAGAGTAGTGACTTCGCCATCTTTATCGCGTTCATCACCCATTTTTTTTATTATAATGTGTATTTATTGATTTTTTTTCCTTGTTATTAATTACTCGACATTGAGATAAATATCCACTAATCGCAGCTGCAACCATACCTCATTTTATTCCATTAAAATTTCATTCGTTTAGTAAAAAAACCGGCCAAGGCGAGTCGGACTCGCGCACGAAGGTTTCCGTACCCTTATCTATAAAAACGGTATAAAAATCACGTTTGTTGTATCGGAGCACCCTTAAATAATTATTTTATTCTGTTTTTTAGCATTTGTTGTTATAGCGCAGAAATACATCATCTGTGAAAATTTCAACTCTCTAACTATCACGGTTCATGAGATACAGCCTAGTGACAGACGGACGGACGGACGGACGGCGAAGTCTCAGTAATAGGGTTCCCGTTTTACCCTTTGGGTACGAAACCCTAAAAAGAACATAATATTGTGTTTATCAAAATGATGGTGTGAACTCCGCACTATTTACTCATCTTATTATTGTAAAAGGTAAATGAACTATTACTATTAAAATAAACCAACAGGAAAATTAATTAATTTTAAATAGAAAACTTAACAGCAATTAATTAATGTATAAATAATTGTCTCAATAAATTAATTGGTTATTACAGACATAATAAAATAACCCATGCGTGATTTTATAAATAGTTGTTTATGTAATAAAATATATGTGTGCATATATTTTTCAAGAAATTAATCCATGATGGCGACGCTCCAAACGCACTGGAACGAAGGATTTCCTTGATATTTTTTGAAAATCTACTTTGTGTCAATACACATAAAGATGGAATGTCGGTGGCGAAAATCGCGATGAAAAATGTGCTTTCTCTATAAACGAATACAGTCCTTTGATTATTATCAAAGAATTGTTTGCGCGCATCTTGTTTCGCCTATTTATGCAGGAGTTAACAGAATCTATTTATACATTTGAGTTGAACCACCTCAATGTCATTATTTATTTATATAAATGTTATTGAATATGTTTATTGTTAACCGGTAAGAAACAAGCGTACGTCATCATGACGCCTGTGGGGAATAAGGGGTAGGCAGAGGTGCATTGGAGTCCACCCACCCTTCACCTATTTTGGTACGAATTTAATACGAGGCGAGTTCTGTTTTGTGAATATTGGTATTCGCGATTCATAAGCGTAGTTTACACTGCTGAATAGGGTTATGGATGTGTCCAAAGGCCATAACATACCTATGACAAATGTAACTGAGAAACCTGTGACAAATGTAACTGAGAAATTATAATAGTTAGAAATAATCAGTCTTTACGAAGCAGCCACATATGAGCTACCGTATATGTGCCCAAAGTATTATTACGGGCTTCTGATACACCCTGTATATATACTAACTTAGTTATTCATATGTCATTCACTACACTCCGTTATCTATTATAATGTAACTAGTAGGCAATAGTGGCGGAACTGAGACGCCCTATGACTTCTATGAATAGTATTATAAATATACATATACAAATAAATAAAATTGGAGTGTCTGTTTGTAATATACAAATATATATATATATATATATATACATATATACAATATACAAATAAATAAAATTGGAGTGTATGTTTGTAATATCAAAATAACACTTTTTTACCAAATGCGTATGAAAGTATATACGATACCTATAACGAAAACGCAATTTTTAATTTTTTTGTCTGTCTGTCTGTTTGTTTGGGGTAAACTTCTAAACGGCTGAACCGATTTCAATGGGACTTTCACTGACAGATAGCTGACGTTCCAAGGCGTAACTAAGGCTACTTTAATTATAGAAAAAGCATTAGGGTTCCGCGGGACAAACATAATACCCGTATTTCCGGGTAATCTAAAGTCCACGCGGGCGCAGTCGCGGGCACAGCTAGTAGTATTATAAATAATGTTATTCAGATAACACATTAATTGATCCGGTACAGAATGCTTCTTGTTATTGTAACTACAGTACTAACGCTGCCGACGCTATATAGAGTCTGATATTTTGACGATGGCTTGGAACCCAATTATCGCATAATTGACATAATTTCTAATTCGACATATGTTGAAACAAAACGTCAAGTTGGTCGGATTTTTCGTCTCTTTTCAAAATTTCTAGCCGGATCAACTTCCGCACGCTACTTGATAAACGGTCTTTTAGCCATGGTAGCATTGCCTCTAGTGCATCAACAGCACAGTGCAACAGCTCAGGTTCAATACAAAAATCTAAATATTGCCCGTCATGTCAAAGTGTAGCGTGTCTTGGCTTTACTACTACTACTACAGCCCTTTTTAACGTCCCACTGCTGGGCACAGGCCTCCCCTCAATGCGAGGGTGATTCACGTCCACCACGCTGGCCATGGTCCACCACGCTGGCCCAGTGCGGGTTGGCAGACTTTACACATCTAGCGAGAACTAGTCAAGTTCCCACAGACGTGCAGGTTTCCTCACGATGTTTTCCTTTACCGTTTCATAGCAAGTGATTAACTCGGATGAAAATGAGATTCGCACATAAATCCCAGAGGTGCGAGCCGGGGTTTGCTCTCGGCTATCATTGCTCTCGGCTATCATTGCTTACCACTGCTTGCCTTACTAACGTATTATTATCCCATCATTATTATTAAAAGCAGCTCTAAAGGCCACACACTGGAGCTATATGTACCTGGTGTATTTGTAAGAAGTTTAGGCAATTTAAAAAAATATATCAGCCCACTGAGTTTCTTGCCAAATCTTCTCAGTTGAGGTCGCGTTTCAATCCGGTAGTATATATAACAAAAAAAAACTTGACAATTTGTAAGTGCCCCCATAGGCCTATACAGAATAAATGATTTGACTTTGACTTGACTTTGACTCAGCACTAGCATGGAAATATGATTATTTCCATTATTTAATGTCTATCAAAATAAATACAGTCTTACGTAACAAACAAAAACCTACTTAAGCTTATCTAATTGCCAAAATGGGGCTTATTTTTTAACCGTCCCTCATTTAACCGTGTGGTCATATTAACAGAATTATGATTGCCGATGTAAAAATTATAGCTAACATTTACCTTGCTTGCAATATGGTCGAATTTAGCTTGAAGATTATTTTATTTTGTGCAAATGTATATCTGCGACAATTTTGACAAGGGTCTCAATCTGAGTCCAAGTATTAGGTTTAATCTTAATAGCTGTTTTAATGTAGTGGACGCTTATGGAGGTTTTTCAGATGTTTGCCTTCTTTAGACAGATACCTTCATTTGGTTTGTTTTGTGTAGATACATAAATATCTCCAGGCAAGACATACACATTGCATGATTCCAGACTAAGCAAAACTTGTACACTGTCAGTGTCATTTAGTCGAAGAGTGAACTTTTTGTTTTAGTCAATACAGTTTGTTTTGCTATGGCAAAACATTTGACGGTAGCATTGTAAGGTTCCTTCCATTGTCATATCCCTCCTTTGATCCAAGTCTAATGTATTTCCAATATCCTTCCAATTTAAAGTGCATTTCGTTTTCCGTAGAAAGAGCGCTGGTATTTGAATAGTTCCTATGATGCCCTCGGCGAAAGATTCAAGATATTATCAAAGAAGTACCGCTACATGTGAAATTTTGTGAGGATGGATGGATGGTTGTTTGTTACTCTTTCACGCAAAAACTACCCAACGGATTTTGATGAAACTTTACAGTATTATTGTTTATACATCAGGATAACATATAGAGTATAATTTGTAAGTATATTGACTAATCGAAATCTGCGCGGACGAAGGCGCGGGTAGAAGCTAGTATAAAATATTTTGGTATTAATTAAACTGGAATCAATAAGAAGGTGTATCATGGTAAGTTTCGTTCCATTGACATATCTCTCCTTCCATCCAAGACTAATGTATTTCCAATATTTTTCCAATTTAAAGTGAATTGTGTTCTCCGTAGAAAGAATCCTGTTACTTCAATAGCCCTTATGATGTTCTTGGTCAAAGATTGCAGATATTACCGTAGAAGTAGCGCCTACATAGTCAACACATAACTGGATTTCGTACACTTTTCAAGACGTCATTGTTGGTTGAAAGGCGATTACTACAGAATACCTAATAGGGCAAGCACTATTATATGATATGAAATGCTACACTTTTAGCAGAAGTGTGTATATCCTTTGCAAGCACTAGGACTCTATCTATTAGAGGTTGCATTCACCTGAGTTCTCGATTTTGATTGAATACCTTATTAAAAAAGTATATGAGGGACTTTGATGTATTAATCTTTGTTTCAGTGATCCGCATAGAAGTGATAGAGATAACTGGGATTCATTAGTCATATTTATAACGTTCTTCACCCGAATTATATTGATAACAGAGATGGCACATTTTTCTGGTTTAAATGATTGTTGTTTTCCCATAAAATAGTTGCCGTATACTCCATAACAACAATAGCGGCATAATTACCGGAGAGCCATACGAAGTGTAGAGTCGTTATGGTTACTCTAGTTACTCTATGATTTATTACATTTGCTCTTGATATTAATAACTTGACACTGGCTGTAATACTGGATTTCATTTATTTTGTAGAAAAATAATAAAGATAACTTTGTATAAAGTTTTGATCCATTAACAGTGGCCTTGTCTAATAGTTTTTTTTTTTATAAAAAAATGCCACTGGAGGAGGTCTGCAAGTTGTATTGAAAAATCTACTAATTTGGGCGTAAATGATCATACGAGGACTGCGAATAGGTCGAGTATTGAGCACTCGAGGCTGACTCATGCCTGCAAATGCTCGCCTCATGGTTACTCGCGTGAATACTGTCAGTATTATTTTAGATATAGACTCGTTTACTGTCAGTCAACTTGTATTTTGTTAACTTTGCCAATTTTCATGACCAACCTATCTATACTAATATTATAAAGAGGAAAGATTTGCATAGGCTATATTATAAACCCGTGCGAAGCCGGGATGGGCCGCTAGTGTATGATATAGGTACTAATTCGCGTAAAGTCTACTACTAACTTCAATAAGATTATGGATACTAACATCATATCACATGCAAATTAATATCGCGTACCTAATTCTACAACAAGTCTTACACTCTAGACTCGTTATTTACCGCACTTTACCGCGAGAACCTTTTCATTAAGTCTCTAAACGTAAACAGGCTGTTATGGAGTGCTATTTAATACAGCTTGCTTGGGCACTGTATATTAAATAACAAACTTGTAATGTGTTTTAACAGGGCTGTATTTAAGGTTTAATTTTACTTAAACCTTTATAAAACAGTGTTGGTAAAGTTGGTCGAAAGCCAACCTTGGAAGCAAGGGTCGCAAGTTCAAATCCTGGGCTTGCACCTCTTGATAAAAAGGTGTTTATCTGCGTTCCGACTTACTACGTAGCCTGATAAGGCTCGGTCGACCGTATGCCAGGCTGGAGTCAGAAGTAAATATGTTAGGGTTGTTCAAAGGTTTTTTTTGTCAGCCACCAATACGCAATTTTATTTCTAGTGTGTATTTATTGCATTTGTCCTTGCTATTGCTTGCCAATTTACTTGACGTTGGCGAAATACCCACCCTAGTCGCAGGTGAACCCAGTACTCATCATAATCCATTAAATTTCATCATTTCACTCATTTAATAAAAGTGTTTTGTTAAGTTTTATACATTTCTTATTGATAACTAGCTAAACTAATAGGCATAGTGACTATCCCTCGCACCACGAAATTGTGGAATGAACTTCCTGCACCGGTGTTCCCGGACCGATGCGACAAAGGTATCTTCAAGAAACGAGCATACTCATTCCTTAAAGGCTGGCAACGCACTTGCGATGCCCCTGGTGTTGCAGGTGTCCATGGGCTGCGTTGATCACTTACCATCAGGTGAAACGTCTGCACGTTTGCCTCCCTATCTAATAAAAAAAAAAATGAGTCACGAACAATATCTCGGTAGAAAACAGTTATATTACTTATTAATCCGTTATCTATTTGCATACAATAGATGTGTTGGTGTAACCATTGCAATTATATCATCTGACTTACGTCATTTGGTAACAAAAGCATACTGTGATATATAAGCTTTGCCCTATAAATTTAATTACAAAAGATATATCAGACGAATGTATTATAACAACATTTAGTGATGCTTTTAGTTCAATGAATATTCAGTTTTTAACCGACTTTAAAAAGGTGGAGGTTCACAATTCAACCCGTATGTTTTTTTTATTTATGTTACCGCATATGTCCGGCGTCTGTCGAGCGATTTCGAATTTTTTGATGACGTTTCCTAGGGAATTCTTCAAGGTTGGTCCTATTTTCAAAATATTATCAGAAATCAACCCCCTTGAAGGTGAAATGGAGGGTTGAAGGCCACACAATTTCAAAATTACATTTGGAGCTTTTTAGTGCACCTAGGTTTTTTGAAGTCGGTTTTTGTTTTTTGTTATTTTTTTTTAATTTTTGTGAATCAGTGATCAACTCCAAGCAGTGGTCGCCTAGCTGGTAGAACGCCTTGACGTAAGGCGTGCAAACTCAATTCCTGGGCCCGCAACTCTGAGATTTTTCTGTGCGAATGTATATTTTTATGTTGATTAACAAATAGTAATCATTATAAAAAAAACCGCTTTAACCGTTTAGCAAGTGCTGAACGGTGAAGGTAAATATCATGAAGAAAGCTACATTTCTATAAAAAGGCGTGCGCAGTTCCATAAGACGAAGGACCATAAGCTTATCTTGTCATCCAAAGCATGAACAGAAGTGCTTAGTTTTATGACACTGGCGGTCTGAAGACATCTAGTCCCAGTTACACCCACATCAAAGCATATTCCGAAAAGGCCATTGCTATACCAAAGTATAACCCCAAACCCCAGACGGGAGTCGAACCCGTAACAACCCGGTGAGTGAGTCGAACGGCCTACTCTCGAGTTACCAGGCCAAGACGTCGCTAAAGATAACACTTCCATAAAGATGCGGTTTCTTGCATTGAGAAACCCAAACATTCATGTTAATACCTTCATTTATATAAAATACAATAATGACAATTCATGTTTGGGTGAAAGTCATACGTTTTCCACATCGATACATCGGAATTTAGTCCGTCTCTGTATACGGTACACGATTATAAACTCAATTATAAGCGAGATAAAGTTCACAACGATTTTAAAATGGTGTCATTAAAGTGTTTAAGAGCTGATTTCCATTCGATTAACTCGGCGATGCTGTTACAAGGTAAGATTATAATGAAGCCGGGTATCTGTAAGTATCTGGTTAAAAACCGTCCTCGTTTGACCCTGTAGGCTTAGCATGAACGTGTATACATAAGTTATATCTATTTCAACTGTCAGATTCGTCGAGAAAATGACGTCACACCGAGCCATGTCCAGTACAAAACGCCCGACGGAACGTCATTTTCTCGTCAAATCCGACAGATGAAAGAGATAAAACTTCTGTCTACACGGTCATGCTAAGGTTGCTGAGCACAGGTTAAAAACCTTCCTCATTTAACCCTGGTCTATTTTGTACGAACTCGTACCGGTCGATGCGGGTAGACCGGAGCTCTGGAGCTTTGTCTACCTATGTAATTAAAGTAAATTTTGACGATGAAATAAATTAAAAGCCTGCTGAGTTTCTTGTCGATTCTTAACAGTTGTAGTCGCGCTTCGAAATAGCACAATAGCTAATAAGGAAAATACCACAAACAACCACCATCGATAACTTAGCTTTTTCTATCAGTACACAGTATGTTCTTAACCTTGACTCTACAAATAATTAAGATAACAACACATGCCCATTATTCGACTCAAACATATCTACCTAGGATTCATAGCAATAGGAAGGCAGTTCATAGAGTTAACTGATAACCTTTCGGCAAACGATGTTTGAAATATCAATATTATATTTAATAAGTCTTTTTTTAACTAGGGAAGGTCAATACAATATGTAAATTAAATTATACAATTTTAACAACTTTAGTTAAACAAAAACAAACCTATTGGTGTTGAAAATTAAGTTTAAACTCGAATGCATTCGATACACGTCTCGCATATCGTGTGTTGGTATTTTCTAAGCGTGTTCAGTAACTGATCATGACTACCTTTATTTCATAGCGCACGCCGATGTATTTTGGTCCCAATGTAATAGGGAGCGAGCCTATTGCCATTATACTAGGCATATTCACCCTCCAATACGAGGGAGATTTGGGCCATAGTCCACCACCCCGGTCCAGTGCGGGTTGGTGAACTTAACATGCCTTTCTATAGACGTGCAGGTTGCCTCACGATGCTTTCCTTCACCGTTTAGCATGTGGTGATCATTGTTGAAAATTACATTCGCACATTAAAATTATAGGTGCAGGCTCGGGATTTGAACTTGCACCCTTTACGTTCAAGACAGGCGTTCTTGCCCACGAGACTACCACTGCTACATACATACAAATATAATATAGGTATATTGCAAACAATAGAATGAAGTGGCTAGGATTTGTATTATTAAATGGAACCGTTAAATAATTCACCTTGCATTTCGTAGTTACAAAATAAACTCGGCCCAGAACAATTTGACCCAGTTGGAAACACTAACTGTTCGAAATTGAGTTCATTTCTAGTTTAACAGGCGCAAAAACTCCAATGTTTAAACTTTAACCGAACGGTAAACAAGGTCGTAAACATTAATACTGTCTGATTTAATTCAGGTAAGCACTGATTTGAAGATCGTTATAGCGAGATCGTTTGTTTATCTGAAGTTTCTTCTTTTTTAACGAAATGATGAAATTTTAACGGAATAAGATAAGGAATGCCCGCACCTGCGATTAGAGGTCTTTATTTTCTTTCATATACACTGCGAGAAATCTATACAAATAAACAAAATTGAAGAGTCTGTTTGTATTATCAAAATAATCACTTACCAAATTCATATGAAAGTACCTATTCGGTACATATAACCAATACACATTAAAAAAAAAATGTCTGTATTTGTTCAGTGGATGTCAGTATGACGGAAAAGCGAGATGTATGAAAGATATGGACATATTGCGTCGACCACAAATAATGTAGAGTGCAATTTAAAAACAAAATTAAATCTAGTTAATTCGCTCGCCGCATTCAGTTCAGGAGCCCGATTTTCGTTTAGATAGTGTTTCTTTATAAAGAAATACGTGTATGTAAAATACATATACAAAGTTTCTAGTCGATAAAACAAATATTTTTGCAATTGTGCGACCTTCATAGACAAAAAAAATACCAATCGAATTGAGAACCTCCTCCTTTTAGAAGACGTTTAAAAATACGACCAATATGAAGTTTTGTTTCGACATAGAGATTGATGTCTATAAAATGATAATCGGGCTCGAGGGCGTTATCGTGCGTATACAATACTCGATGAAATTCATAACACTAACGAAGGTAACATCTAAAATATCGCTGCAAATCTCTTATTACCGCAATAATAATCACTCCCACACGCGTCGACTTTGTTAATTACGAACGCGCGAGAAACGAAGTGAACACCGCACGGCGAACGTGACGTGTACATGAGTACAGGTGTCTCAGAAGTCCGATATGACCGTTATCAGTATCGGGTATAAAACCGAATGGTATAAAAATTTCATCGATGCCCTGTAGCATAACCGTGTGCCTACGTTTTATCTCTTTCTACAGTGGTAGCCGAGTGGTCGAACGCACGCTTTGCAATCAAAGTGCGCAGGTTCTATCCCCGGCTCGTACCTCTGGGTTCCATGTGCGAATCTCATTTTCATCTGAGATTATCACTTGCTAAGAAACGGTGACGGAAAACATCGTGAGGAAACCTGTGTGCCCGGTATAATGGCAATAGGCTCGCCCCCTATTACATTGGGACCAAAATACATCGGCGAAGTGTGGGCGCACTGCAGTGCACCTCTGCCTACCCCTTCGGGGAATACAGGCGTGATGATGTATTGATGATGTATTACTATCAGATTTGTTGAGAAAATGACGTCACACTGAGCTATGTCCAGTACAAAAAGTTCAATGTGACGTCATTTTGTCGAGAAATCTGACAGTTGAAAGAGATAAAACTGTTAAGGTTTGTAATAGGAAAGTGGACTGTATTGGATGTAATTGGATAGGTCGCTGTATAAAGGGAAAGAAAACAAGTCCAGTCGTATTGGAGTCCGAGACGGAAGAGAGTTTATTTCACCATAGTGTTGCACACATATAAATTTAAATAATGTATTGTTGGGTTGCCAACATGTTGCCGGGGCAAAAATAACAATTGAACCGATTAATATTACAGTTATGCAATTAAGTTACAAATAAATTAATTTACAAAAAAAAGTTAGTTTTATTTCTTACCACTGTGCAATTGTAACTTTAAGTTTAAGTTATAAAGACTAAAGCAAATAAATGTGTTACAACATTATATAAAAATAACAACATATAGAAAAATTAAGAAAATAATAACATTGCCTACTTCAGCATTAAATGTTTTGGAAAACTAAAAACTAAAAATGTCTAAACAATCAAAATGTTTATGAATTGAAAACAAAAACTATAGAACTATTCAAACTGAAAATCTCTGAACAATTCAAAATGTTTATCAACTGAAAACAAAAATTATATAAAAAAGGTTTGCTAACTTAAGCTTAAAACAAATGACATAAGTACAATTGCTAGTCGCAATCATTGCTGCCTTCCAGAGGCAATACACAAATTTTCATCACAGCCCTTCTGTGTGTATGGCCGTTTGAAGTTTTTACCTCAACTACTCTGACGTTATCATCCTTGCCTGGGAAAGTATTAATTACTCTAGCCAGGGGCCAATGCAAAGGTGACAAATTGTCATCTCTTAATATTACAAGTGATCCTATCTTAACATTGGGTTGTGGATCCTGCCATTTGGGGCGTGACTGTAATAAATTTAAATAATGTTTATTATATATTTTCCAAAAAGATACTTTCATGTCATTACAAATTTTCCAAAATTTAGATCTAGTAACTACATTTACATTTGAATCTGGATATGAATTTAGAGCTGTACCTATCAAAAAATGACCAGGTGTGATACATGAATAGTCTGTAATATCATTAGACAATGGCATGAGAGGTCTACTATTTAAAATGGCCTCTATTTGACATAATACTGTACACAATTCTTCATAATTAATTATGGACTTTAACAATACTCTTTTTAGGTGATACTTTACACTTTTAACACCAGCTTCAGCTAATCCAGCAAAGACAGGGGAATAGCATGGTATGAAATGAAAATTAATTCTCTTTTGAGATGCAAATTGACAAACTTGTTTTTGATGAATAGCTGAATTATGTAATCGATACATTTCGTCTAATTGACTTCTAGCACACTTGAAAGTTGAAGCATTATCACTGTATATATCAGTGGGCATTCCTCTCCTGGATATAAATCTATTTAAGCATGCGATAAATGTTTCAGTTTTCAAGTCAGAGGCTAGTTCGACATGTATGGCCTTAGTTACAAAACATACAAATATACATACATAACCTTTTGTAATTATTGGTTTTCTAATTCTAGCTAATTTAAGTGGGATTGGTCCGGCATAGTCCAAACCAACCTTTTGAAAAGGACGGCAAGCATTTACCCTATCATAGGGTAAGGAGCCCATTAATTGTTTAGAAGCTTCTGCTTTTAATCTAAAGCAAACAGTACATTTATGTAAAACTTTTTTAACTTGTCGTAGTGCATGTACAATCCAAAATCTTTGCTTTATTGACGACAAAACGAGTTTAGGACCTGCGTGAAAGTTTTTTAAATGTTCACTAACAATAATAAGGTCAGTGACCCTTGATTCGCGTGGCAAAATGATCGGGTGCTTTTGTGAATAGGGTATAGAAGCATTATGTAAGCGACCACCAACACGAACTAAACCTTTGTCATCAATAAAAGGACACAGGGGTTTTAAGTTACCTTTTGCAATAGTTTTACCACATTTTAAAACATGAATATCATTTAACAAATATTTTTGCTGTTCATATTTTACAATTAATGACATTGAGTGCTCAAGCTCTTGACTTGTTACATAATTTAACTTATTTTTATCAACCTTATTTTTTGCATTCTGACAAAACCGTAAGATGTATGCTAATACTCTTTGCATTTTATTAATATTAGAAAATTTATCAAGGAAGTCGAGACATAAAGTGTGTGCCTCAGCTTGGGTGCATAACATTGCGCTTAAACATGCTGAGCTGTCCCTGACCTCAGGTAAACTTAATGGAGGAATAAAATTTAAATCTGGTTTGTACTTACTTGAATTTAGCAATGGTGGCCCATTCCACCATAGCTGATGGTCAGCTAGATCGTCCGGCATGACTCCTCTGCTTAGACAGTCGGCAGGGTTCTCCGTAGTATTGACATATGACCATGTGTATGTATGTGTAAGTTGTAATATTACCTTAACACGGTTTGCAACATACGCCTTAAGAGCATTTGTGTTAGTTTTAAGCCAGGCAAGAACAATTTGTGAGTCTGAATAGAGAATAACATCCTGTATAAGTATTTTAGCCGTCAACATCTCATGAACTCTGCTAGCAAGCTTAGCAAGTAACAGGGCAGCATTGAGTTCAAGCCTAGGAACAGACAGACTTTGAGCAATAGGGTTAATCCGTGACTTAGAACAAAGCAAGGATATCTTAATGTTACCTTCTGAATCAATTACTCTTAAATAAGTGCAACAACCATAAGCAGTGGTGCTTGATGCATCCGCAAAACCTATCAATTGTATAAGGCATGTACTATGTAAACCTATGTATCGCTTTATAGGTATAGGTTTCATTGCAAGCAAGCTGTGATAAAACTCATGCCATGACTGAAGGAGCTCCCGATCAGGCTGTGAGTCCCAGTCCAGTTTAGCAATCCATAAACGTTGCATGATGACCTTTGCACCGACCACAACAGGACCAGCAAGGCCCAACGGGTCATAAAATTTGCTTATAAAACTAAGAATCTCACGCTTGGATCTGGGCATGCTGTCCACAGCCTTAGGACTAGACACAATAAATGAGTCGGCTTCTGTATTGTAGTTCATACCTAATGTTTTTAATGAAAAATTATTTTTTTCCAAATCAACCTCATCAAAATGCTGTTGATTTTTTGGAATTAATTGTAAAAGTTCTGTTGAGTTTGAAACCCATTTATGTAATTGAAAGCCACCTAGACTCAATAAACTACATAGTTGACGTCTAGCTTCTATTAGATTATCAGCTGATGTATCAGAGTAAAGAATATCATCAACATATGTTGAATTATTAATAATGAAAGCGGCAATAGGAAATTCCTCCTTGTATACATCAGCTAACAATTTTAAACATCTTGTTGCTAAATAGGAAGAACTCTTAAGGCCGTATGTAACAGTGTTTAGTTGAATACATTTAACACTTTCATTGGGAGTAAATCGCCATAGAATATTTTGTAAAGACCTGTACTCCGGGTGTAATAATATGTTTCGAAACATATTCTTGATGTCTGTTATAAGGAAATATTTATCCACTCTGAATAGTAACAGGACATCTACCAGCTCCTTTTGTACTACAGGTCCATTAAGTAATAAATTATTTAAAGATGTTTTTGTATTGGTCTTCATTGAACCATCAAATACCACCCGGCATTTAGTTGTTTTTTTGTCCAATCTAAGTACTGGGTGATGAGGCAGAAAGTACACTGATTCAAATAATCATCAATAAATTCCTTGTAAAGTATGTATAGCCTAGGATCCTTTGACAGTCTAGATTCTAGGTTATGAAATCTTTTTAATGCTAAATGTAAAGAATCGCCTAAGTTCTGATTAATAGAATGTAATGGCAGCTTAAGAGGTAAGACAACCTGAATTTGTTTGTTTACAGCATCCAGCTGTACAGTTTCACTAAAAACTTGTTCACACAAGTCATGTTCAGACTGAGCTTCTGTATAAGTTTCTGGAATGCTTTCACATTTCCAAAATTGTGCAAGATGTTGATTAAGATCAGAATCACATGTATTGCAAAGTAATGTAACGACTGGCTGATTATGTTTGGCATTAATGTTACCTGCGATTACATAACCAAACTTTGTATTTAATAGTGGTGCCGGGGAAGTGGTGATGCTGGTACTCCCTCCTCCTTCATAGCTGGACTGCAAATCAGCTAGAGGCTCAGAAGGCAGCAATACCTGAAACACAATGTCGGCACCTAATAGAATGTGTATGTTACTGGGTTCATTGAACCTTTTGTCAGCCAGTACAATATTAGGTGGAAATACTAAATTATTTAAGTTAATTTTTTTCTGGGGTAATTTGGAGGTAATTTTATCTAATATGTAACATGTAACTGAAACTGAAAATTGTTGGGCAAGAGAATGTAATTCTAAATTTACTTTTTCATTTATTTTGTTAAGACTATTGCCAATGCCAGAGATGGGAGTGTTTGCATAATTAACCTGTAATTGTAACAAATCAACCAGTTCTTTGGTCACAAAAGAAGCTTGTGAGCCAGTGTCGAGGAGAGCCTTGACATAAAACACAGTACCGTTGTTCGCTATAAGTTTCAACTCAGCTGTAGGCAAAAGTACTTGTTCAGTGGCAGTCTTGGACATCAATGTGACTGATGGTGCAGATTTGTCCTCATGGAGCAGAGTGTTGTGCTTCTGCTTGCAAACTTGGCACTTAAAAACATATCTACATTTTTGATTGTGGTTATTTAGACATATTGTACATAAATTGTTGTCCGAGACGAATTTAATTCTGTCACTCGGAGACATTAATTTAAACTGTGGGCATAAAAAAAGTTTATGAGTTAACTTACATAGCAAGCAGGTCTTGGGCTCCGCAGCTGTTTGCTTAGCTTGCTGCACTTGTTGTCCCGCTGATGCTGGCTTGACCGTGGCTATGTGGACGCTCTTCGGTACATTTTTATCAAATGGACGCTCAGCATTTTCAAGCGCAAGTGCACGCTTCTCTAAAAATTCAATTAATTGTGATACCTTAGGTTCCTGCTCCCTTGTAAGCTGAAACTCCCTACTACACAGTATATCTAACTTTCTTGTCAGAATGCAAAGTACAAGGGGATCCCACTGGTCCACTAAATGCCCTAAATTCCGTAATGCAGCTAGTTGCTGTTTTACAGTGGATACAAAGCTGCGAATATTGCTAGCTGTTGACTTTACAAAGGGTGGTATATCCATTAAAATATGTAAATGCTCATTTGTAATTTTATATTTATTGCTGTATCTATCGAACAAAATATTTCTGGCCTCTGAGTAGCTCTCGCCTGACATGTTTAAATTTACAATCAGGTCGAGAGGCTCGCCCTGTATAAAGTTGCGCAAATAAAATAGTTTTTGCACATCCTCCAGACTATCATTTTTGTGAATAAGCGAGTCGAAAATGTTAATAAACGACGTAAATTCTGAATATTTACCTGTAAATGTCGGCACACTTATCTGTGGCAGCTTTGTTTTAGTAGCACCATTATTATTACTGTTACTAGTATTTTTATCTAACTTAACAATTAATTCTTTGATGATAGACAACGTATATAGATACTTTTCTTCTGTAACGAGAAATTCGTCTTCTTCGGCGTCCATGGCTGCAAGTTCGAGTGATAGTAGCTCGTATTTGGTGAATACGTCTCGAAGACGTTCTTCTTTAAGTAAAAGCGCCTGCTTTGTAAGAACTTCATGGGAGCCTGCAAGGGCGTTGGCTATTTTGGTCATAGAACCTTTTAAGGCGCATCTTTTCCGGATAATTTGTTGGGAATCCATTATTGTAACGTAAATTATCGCACGTCCACGAACACTGTATTGAAATTATATAGAAATACACTTCACTGACGCCGCGGCGGCGTATGCCTGCACGCAACAAAAATCAAAATGGCGGTGAATGCGTGTGTGTGCGCCGTGGATCGCCTCCGCCGCCGGCGCGCCTCGTTGCCTTGCTGCACCCGTAGCGGTTTAATGGTGACACGCCACCATAGCACGCCACGAAACTTGTATGACGAATGCTCTCCCCGTCCGGTGAATATCATCCACATTAGGATGTGAACGTGTAGACGTAAAAATGCTACGACTTTTTTGGAACTTGTTTTCAAAGGAAAATGGAATAAAAATGGAGGGGAATGGTGAAAAGGACCATGTTAAGGTTTGTAATAGGAAAGTGGACTGTATTGGATGTAATTGGATAGGTCGCTGTATAAAGGGAAAGAAAACAAGTCCAGTCGTATTGGAGTCCGAGACGGAAGAGAGTTTATTTCACCATAGTGTTGCACACATATAAATTTAAATAATGTATTGTTGGGTTGCCAACAAAAACTTGTCTAACGCGGTCATGCTAAGGGGGCACTTCATGATTTTTTTTTATAAATTCGCCGCAATTTTAAAGTTCGTTCAGTTAGTAGCATAACCAAAAACTACTATTAGTAAGTGTCCCCGTCGTAATGCTTTGTTCATACGTCTTTCTATAGTCATGCAGGTTTCCTCACAATGTTTTCCTTCACCGTTCCATAGCAAGTGGTAATCTTGGATAAAAATGAGAATCGCGCATAAAACCCAGAGGTGCGAGCCGGGGTTTGAACCTGCGCACTTTGTTTGCAAAGCGTGCGTTCGACCACTCGGCTACCGCTGCTTCTATTTTATGAATGTTAGTAATTAGTAGTCGCCTATCGTTGATTTAGTTTGCACTGTAAAGTTATGGATGTGCCCTAAGGACAAATATTCAAAGGTCTGTAACTCAGTAACTAATATTTATTTATTTAAAAGTATGTGGTGTACAAGTGGTATGTCGTGTACATAGCCCCACAAAACCGTAATCGGTTTGACTGTGGGATCAATTGAGTGTCTTTTAACTATTATTTATTACAATTGGTACTTAGGTGCTTAGCTTATAAAGTTGGGTTAAATAGTATCTTAGCAAATGCTTTTTAGATATACGTTTGTCGATTTCACTTAGCTTTATTAGCTACCGTATATGTCTACCTAATATATTATTTCGGACTTGTGATACACGCTGTACATACAAATAATCTTACATGGTGCTTAATTAATACCTGCCTCGAGAACGGAGCCCTCGTCAAACCTCATACGAATAACTAATTTAATATAACATGAAAGCAATTTAATGTATAAATTGAAAGACGGAGTGTGACTGAAATTCCTAGTAAAAATTTCTACATTTTATAATATAGGTGTATCAGAAGTCCGGAATAATACTCTAACGTTTCCATTTGTGTCGGGTATTCAACGGGATGTTATAAAAAATTCATCGAAATTCAGCCTTGCACTTAGTTTCAGATGCATTTAGTAAAGAGGTCATATTTTGATATTACGAACAGATACATTGACTATTTTATTTATTTAATTTGTTCTAAGTCAAATAAGTAGATATATTGTATACCTATACTTCATTTGTTATAGCATTAGAAAGAAGTTAAAAAAGGTTCTTTTTAATGTACACTTTGTAACAAAAGTAACAATTAACATATTACAGTTACGATTGACGCCCAATTTATTATAATACATTTTTAAACCAGCAGTCTCACTGTAACTAATAATTTTATCTATTTATCTTATTAAATTAAATGGCTTTCATTTAGATATATATATTTTTTCCAATTTAAAATAACAGTGTCGATACAAAAAACCTAAATAAGCAGGGATGAATAATACCGTGAACGTTTTTCGTTTCACTATAATGCTACCAAATCTAAAATGTTACCTAATCCCTTCATCCGTTGTGACAACAGGATCTTCCTTATTTTGCCGGTTTATGTTGGCAGTCAAATTGACGTAAACAATGTTCTGTGATTGTCATTCACATGTGAATACTTCTGAATGCTACGCCTTGTTTGTTGTTATTACCGAATGTTAGTAATTTTGTTGTTATTTTTTACTGTTTTTCCATTGTTATTGTTTTGTTTTTGAGATAAAATGTTTTGCACTCCTGCTTCTACGAGCCTCTTATTTCTAATGTTATAACAAATGGAGTATAGTAGTTGAAAAGTTTATGAGTGGAACCTATTAGTAAAACCTGCGTTCGATAAACAAATGTTTATTTGAAACTCGAACAGTAAATGCGTTCAGAAGCCTACTACACAATTATTAGTATACCCAATTAAAGCCCAGTCATTGCCGCAAAGGGACCATCAAAACAACAAAGTTTACGTTTTCAAGTTAATTTCCTTCGTTTATTTTTGTTTGCCAATGGTACCGTTTGATTCGTTTGAACTGTTTGTTTAAATAAACAATTAAATTTGATCAAGTTTAAAGATTAATTAATTCGATGATAACCAACTAGAAATTTGTTTAAATTTACTAAGTCAACAAAAGCAATAACTTTCTATAGAGATAAATGAAATTAAAATGTCCAAATAACTGCTTTTTACCATTTAGTGTGCAGTTGTAAATGAAGGACTCAATCTTGATCCCTTTCATTACCTATTTTTTATTCTGAATGTCTAATCAATGAATTTGTTCTTGCTTTTAATTACTCGACACTGACTAAAATACCAGCTAATCACAGGTAGAGCCATTCCTTATGTAAATTTAATTAAATTTCATCAGCAGTGGTAGCCTCGTGGGCAAGAACGCCCGCCTTAAACGTAAGGGGTGCAAGTTCAAATCCCGGGCCCGCACCTCTGAGATAATTTTCATGTGCGCATGTCATTTTCAACAATGATTATCACTTGCTGAACGGTGAAGGAAAACATCGTGAGGAAACCTGCACGTCTATAGAAAGGCGTGTGAAGTTCACCAACCCGCACTGGGCCAGCGTGGTGGACTATGGCCCAAATCTCCCTCGTATTGAGGGAGAATGTGCCCGGTATAATGGCCACAGGCTCGCCCCCTATTACATTGGGACCAAAATACATCGGCGAAGTGTGGGCGTACTACAGTGCACCTCTGCCTATCCCTTCGGGGAATACAGGCGTGATAAAAAAATACCATTACCAAGACGAATTTTAATAACTAAAAAAAATGTTTACCTACGCGTCGAATTGTGAACCTGCTCCGTTTTTTTTTTTGTCGATAAAAAAAATCTTTTTCAAAGAGACGTCAGCGATAATGCAAGAGAATTTTGGCGTTTGGACGCGCGACTTTTGCCAAAAACATTCAATATTTATATATATTGACATAAAGTACATTTTAAAATATAATCCATTTAATATCCTCGCCCCAGTGGATGCGGAGAGTTAAAAACTTTATTTAGGTACATCATTTTAAGTACATCTATTATAGCTATTAAGCAAACATATCTAGCCTTAACTGTCACTTAACAAAACAACTGAGACATTGACCCCAATTACGTTGTACGCAACTTAAGAACACACAGAAAACAGAACTAGAAAATTCGTATAAGACTCGATATGTGATAAATTTCAATATTGGACATAGTTAAACCAAACGGATCCAATCCACGTCAAGCCAGTTTTGAGATATCGCACTTTTAGAACTATAAAGGCCTAAATAAAAAAAAAGTTTTTAGGAAAATGGTCGTTCTAGGTCAATTTTTATGATTTAAAATCGAAACTTAATTTTATGGTGCGATATGGCAGCTTGAAGTTTGATTATGGTGTGTGGTGGCGTAATGGTAAAAATATTTCATGATAGAATCTCTTTTGTTGATTGAAAAAACCTCCTTTAGGAAACACCAAACGGTAGTATACTTTAACAATTTTGTTGATTTAATTCTTTTTGCTTAAAATTGGCAAATTAAAAAAAAAACTAAAGTGATGTTCGAATTTCGATCGAATTTTTATACCATTCAGTTGTTTATCCGATACTCATCGAAACCATTTAACGAGGAGCAAAAAATCAGTAGCAGTGGTCGAACGCACGCCTTCGAATCGAAGTGTGCAGGTTCAAACCCCGGCTCGCACCTCTGGGATTTATGTGCGAATCTCATTTACATCCGAAATTATCACTTGCTATGAAACGGTGAAGGAAAATATCGTGTGGAAACCTGCACGTCTGAGGGAACTTGACTAGTTCTCGATAGATGTGTGAAGTCTGCCAACCCGCACTGGGCCAGCGTGGTGGACTATGGCCTGAATCCCTCTCGCATTGAGGAGACGCCAGTGCCCAGCAGTGGGACGTTAAAAGAGCTGTAGTAGTAGTAGTAGTAATAAAATCAGAGGTGCAATTCGACATCATCTCTCACACATATGTCAAATTAGAAATGATGTCGATCATGCGAGAATTGGGTCCCATTACCATTGTTTGTGTACTTGGAGGCGAAATAAACACACATTTATCTTGGTCTGACTGGGCAGACCCTTGGCGGGACACGCTAGGCACCAAGTGCGCCCATGTGGCTGCGTCACTTGTAACTGTGACGGGTATTTATAGCTGTTATATAATACTGGTTGATACTTTGTACAGTCGGGCACAAACTTGTCAAATAAATAAGGTTAATAACTAACTAATTTAATTAGTTAGTTATTAACTTATTATATTATTAAGTTATTATTAACTAATTTAATAACTAGGTTTTCAAAGACTGTTAAGTATATTACTGCCTATGTGGGCGCCAAAATTATGCTATTTCACTTGATACGCATCATAGAAAAAACCGGCCAAGTGCGAGCCGGACTCGCGCACGAAGGGTTCCGTACTATTATCTATAAAAACAGGAAAAAAAACACGTTTATTGTATGGGAGCCCCGAAGGTAATTATTATAATATGTTGTATAGATGTAGTTTAATTATAGATAACTAGATGATACGGTGAACTTCATATCCTCTACATTTACACCCATTTTAATTCACGCTATACTGTTCTCATTTTGTGGAAAAAAAACACTACATTTATCTGACGCTTGAAAATCAACCAGCACTTATCAGAATCAGATATTTTTTATTCAAATAAACCTATTAATGAAGCTATTTATTTTATTATTAATATATAATTAGAACGGTCAAATACCAATTAAACTAACTTTTATAAACATACTAACATACTTTCATAATTGCAGTGGTAGCCTCGTGGGCAAGCACGCCCGCCTTGAACGTAAGGAGTGCAAGTTCAAATCCCAGGCCCGCACCTCTGAGATAATTTTCATGTGCGAATGTCATTTTCAACAATGATCACCACATGCTAAACGGTGAAGTAAAACATCATGAGGCAACCTGCACGTCTATAGAAAGGCGTGTGAGGTTCACCAACCCGCACTGGGCCAGCGTGGTGGACTATGGCCCAAATCTCCCTAGTATTGAGGGAGAATGTGCCCGGTATAATGGCAAAAGGCTCGCCCCCTATTACATTGGGACCAAAATACATCGGCGAAGTGTGGGCGCACTACAGTGCACCTCTGCCTACCCCTTCGGGAATACAGGCGTGATGATGTATTTTTTTATAAACATACGAATTATTTATACTCTATAAATCATACTACACTACTGCTACAATTTACTACTACTAATAGGTATTTATCTACTTATTTAACTGTTAGCTATTTACGTAGCGGAGTGTACCGAGAGAGCAATCACTCTACCACCGCAACTATTTCAATTTCAAAAGTTTTCATCCCTCCATTTTTCATTCCTTCAGGGATTAGGAGCCTTACTAAGTGTCAACTGTCGCAGTAAAAGGTCAACCGAATTGGAACTTTAGGCTCTATCCATACGATAAAATCGGTAATAGCCTTGTGGTTAGATGGGCCGTCGTCACCAGTTTGATCCCCAGACTGGTTATTAAACTATTGAAGTGAGGCCACTTATAGAACAAGCGCATAGCTTAGATGGAGAGGCTAACGAGAGTAGTAATGTTGTCACGCCACATTGATATTAATCTAATTAACTAACTACAGCCCATTTTAACGTCCCACTGCTGGGCACGGGCCTCCCCTCAATGCGAGGGGGATTCAGGCCATAGTCGACCACGCTGGCCCAGTGCGGGTTGGCAGACTTCACACATCGGGAACTAGTCAAGTTCCCTCAGACGTGCAGGTTTCCTCACGATGTTTTCCTTCACCGTTTCATAGCAAGTGGTCATCTCGGATGTAAATGAGATTCGCACATAAACCCAGAGCGAGCCGGGGTTTGAACCTGCACACTTTGATTTGCAAGGCGTGCGTTCGAACACTCGGCTACCACTTACTATTATATATATTAATCTATTAAAAAAAATGTCTGATTGTAATGTCGAAATAACGACATTTCAATAAAAGCATATAAAAAAAACAAAGTTGTTTGTGTGTCTGCCTGTCTGTCTGGTTTTATGCAGGCAATCTCCGGAACGGGTACGCCAATTTTGACAGGATTTTCACTGACTGATTTCGATGAAAATGTACAATATTATTGTTTATACATCAGACTAACATATAGGCCGACATAACATATATCTATACCTATATGGAATAATCGACGTTTGCGCGGACGAAGTCGCGGGTAGAAGCTATTAGTATTATAAACCGGTAATAATCTAGTTACGCGTAAAACGGGAACCCTATTACTAAGACTTCGCTGTCCGTCCGTCCGTCTGTCACCAGGCTGTATCTCATGAACCGTTATAGTAAGACAGTTGAAATTTTCACTAATGATGTATTTCTCATGCCGCTATAACAACGAATACTAAAAAACAGAATAAAATAAACATTCAATTGGGCTCCCATACAACAAACGTGATTTTTTGGCCGTTTTTATAGACAACGGAACCCTTTGTGCGCGAGTCCGACTCGCACTTGACTGGTGTTTTAAAATATATTCTGTAACATTACAACTAAATATTTAATGAATCACTTTTAATGATTTAAGCACCCAAAATTTAATGAACATATTAGGTAAAAAATTGGTCGACACAACCGGCGACCCAAGAGCATGCCATTTTCTCGCTCAACGAGTGACTCTAGCCATTCAGCGAGGGAATGCAGCCAGCCTTCCTCCCGACACGATCACCGCCCTCCTCGACCCGGGCGTTGAGAGGGCCACCAACACACCTACACCAGCCTCAAACAGACACCGATCTCGCCGGCGAGGTCGAGGAACCCCCTCTTCCGCTCGTAGGTGCATCTTGCACCTAGGAGCGCAGTCACTACCTCTCCCCTCACGGTAACTGCCCAAGCCGAGGTCGTGCCCTCTGTGGCGCCCTTGAGCTAGTTGCCACCCCTTTCCACCCTTAAGGCCTTGGTTGGAGTGCACTCTGCGCTCGCCACTCCTCCGGTAAAGCTGTAAAGGCCACCTCACGGCCAACAGTGTAAATCCTTTAAAAAAAAAAAAAAAAAAGCTGCCAGCGTCTTGGGTACGCTTCCGCATGGGCCAAATTTTTTACATATTTTATAAATATATATTTTCTTATTAGTTTTAACTTATTTTATTTTGCATTGTAAATATTTTACTAAAGATTTATATTATTTGTTTCAGATTCTTCATGATTGGTGCCTTATTATACTACCCTGCTAATACAGTCGGTAAGTATTCGACCAAAATACATCAGCGAAGTATGGGTGCGCTACAGTGCACCTCTGCCTACCCAAACGTGGAATATGGGCCTGAAGATGTTTCTTATTATTGTTTCAGGCGAGAAATACCCACTGTTAGTTTGTGATACTGAAGCCTGTTCAATCAATGGAACACATTTCAACACGACTGAGCAGAAACCGGAGCCATTATCGAAATATCCCAATCTGGTCGGAGTTCAGATCAAAAACGATTTTTTGTTGTCAATTAAATTCAAATTAAATTCATACGAGAACGCTTCGTGTTTGTTTACAATAACAAAAAAGGATAATACGGATGATCTGTCCTTATGCTACATACCCGACTTAAACAATTCAAAGTTCATGTTGCAAGTTAATAACAAAGAAGTTTATATTTTACACAGTCAACAGTTAAATACGACACATTTTAACCATTTGATAGTGTACCTTAATTCAGGAACTGTAAAGCTGTGTATCAATTGTGCAGAATGTGAAGTCACTGATTTCGATCTTACGAACTCTAATTTCGAGCTTCAAGATGACATGGAACTCTCCGTAGGTTACCCACAAGATGAAAGCGAACGTTTCTTGGTAAGTATCAATTATTTTAAAACCTTATAGGATCACACCATTGTCGACCTGGGTATGGATCACATGGGTACCAGAAAATGGACTGGGGGCAATCCCAGTTACACCTAGACTGCGGCAAAATCGCGGCTCGAATTGAACCTGTAATTACCCTGTGAATACAGTGAGCCGAGCGGCTGGTGCACTCAGACCACTAGTGGTCGGCTTCGACTTCAACTTCAGCTCGGTCTAGACCGAGCCGAAGTCAGATAGTCAAGAACTATAAAATACATCTTCACGCCTGTATTCCCCGAAGGGGTAGGCAGAGATGCACTGTAGTGCGCCCACACTTCGCTGATGTATTTTGGTCCCAATGTAATAGGGGGCGAGCCTATTGCCATTATACCGGGCACATTCCCTCTCAATACGAGGAAGATTTGGGCCATAGTCCACCACGCTGGCCCAGTGCGGGTTAGTGAACTTCACACGCTATAGAAAGCTATAGATGTGCAGGTTTCCTCACGATGTTTACCTTCACCGTTCAGCAAGTGGTAATCATTGTTGAATATGACATTTGCACATGAAAATTATCTCAGAGGTGCGGGCCTGGGATTTGAACTTGCACCCCTTACGTTTAAGGCGTGGGTTTTTGTCCGCGAGGCTACCACTGCTTTTTACTGTGTTTTGAACTCTTTTAGCGTGATTCAGGGTTACATATAAAATCATGGCTTTGTATGCAGTGTAAGTCTAACACGCCATCTATTATTGTATTGTAGAAGTTCTGTTTGTGGCAAGACATAGGAGTCGCCACAAGTGACCAAGCGTACCATAATCTGTTATAGACTGTGTGATCTGCTTAAAGATGTATACATCCGTGATTCATTTGTAACTTGATAATACGGCAAAACCTAAATATTAAATCAGTTGTTATTAGTTAATTAAGCTAACGCGGTTTCAACGCAACACGTGCTGTTGAAATATTTGCACAATTTGCACAATCCACTCATGTTTATGGTGTTTTAAGTATAGGCTAATTGGAGTTTAAGCTTGTTACGTATATGTGATGTGTAATCGGCTCTGTCAAGCTTTCCGCGCACTGGGGCGTCATGACTCGCGCGTAAAATGTTTGCCAATACTAAAAAGTACTATACTGACTAATTGAAAAAGTTCTTCTTTTCTTTTTTTACGAAATGAGTGAAAGAAAGGGGAGGCCCTTGCCCAGGAGTGGGACACTATTATAGGCTAGTTAAAAAAAAAAGTGAAATGATGATATTTTGGTGGAATAAGATGAGGAATGCCTGCACCTGCGATTAGCGGTATTTATGGCAATGTCGAGTAATTATTGCAAGGACAAATTCAATAAATACACATCTATACAAATAAATAAAATTGGAGTGTCTGTTTGTAAATTAAAAATAACACTTTTTTACCAAATGCGTATGAATGTATATACGATACTTATAACGAAAACGCAATTTTCTTTTTTTTGTCTGTCTGTCTGTTTGTTTGAGATAAACTTCTAAACGGCTGAACCGATTTCAATGGGACTTTCACTGACAGATAGCTGACGTTCCAAGGCGTAACTTAGGCTACTTTAATTTTAGAAAAAGCATTAGGGTTCCGCGGGAAAAACATAATACCCATATTTCTGGGTAATCTCCCTAAAGTCCACGCGGGCGAAGTCGCGGGCACAGCTAGTTATAAATAAAAATGGATGATGACAGTAATAAAGATGGCGGATGAATCCCCAAAGAAAAAGTTAAGTCTTGAACTAAATGACACTGACAACGCGAGCGAATTTTGACGCGACGGAGAATTTTGAACAATTTTCGTTAGAAACCACCATTGACCGATTTAATATACTTTGACACCCGTTTTGATAGGAGATTAAGACTCGTTAGTAATAGAATGACGCGATCTCCCTGCTGTTATCATCATATCGAGGGGTGATAGACTATTTAACTTAGGCGATATTGTTTTTAACTTTACTGGAGAGCATACTCTTCGGACGCAGAAAAAATGGCTGATTCCAAATATGTATGTGGAGTAAAATAACTAAACGTTTAATTGATATGCCGTAACGATTAATATTTTTATAACTAAACGCTTTATTAAGAGGTAACTAAACGCAAAATTGATTTGTATAAATGATTAATATTGTTTTGAACTAAACATGTGATTGATTTAATATGATGAAGTATGAAAGGTAAACAAAACGCAACGAATGAAGAGAGAAATGAAAAGTGTGAAAAGGATAGAGAATAGAAAAAGCTGTTACGACGGAAGATGATAAAATGTAAAGTGAAATTTAAAACAATTTGTAAAACGTATAAAAGTATAAAATAAAAGAAGAATATCAACAATTGAATTTTATTTACTACGCCAGCCCACATGTATATAAGTCAATATCACCCAAAAGTTTCAATCAAGTCGCCTTTCATTCCTCGATTTGGCATACCAATAACTGTTTTTACTACTTACTACTACTACTTCAGCCCTTTTAACGTCCCACTGCTGAGCACGGGCCTCCCCTCAATGCGAGGGGGATTCGGGCCATAGTCCACCACGCTGGCCCGATGCGGGTTGGCAGACTTCACACATCCATCGATAACTCGTCAAGTTCTCTTAGACGTGCAGGTTTCCTCACGATTTTTTCCTTCACCGTTTCATAGCAAGTGGTAATCTCGGATGAAAATGAGATTCGCACATAAATCCCAGAGGTGCGAGCCGGGGTTTGAACCTGCACACTTTGATTGCAAGGCGTGCGTTCGACCACTCAGCTACCACTGCTTCCTGTTTTTATCTACGTTTAATTGCTATTATTTTCTAGTGGTGTCATGCTATGGCATGAGATTATTAGAAAATAATAGCAATTAAACGTACGTATAAACAGTTTATTTCACTAAAGGCAGGTTTAATTTTATAGCGGGTACCGACTCAAAGAAAATCAAATTTTGTCACAGCGAGCCGTTTCTTATTTTGTGTGGCTCGCTTTCAATAGGGACAATACTACACATACAATCTGGGAGGCTGCGTCTCAGTGGATCAGCTTCCGGTATCACTCAACACCAGGCGTAGTTCACTTTGCTCCATTTTTCATTTTAAAAGCAATACTTATTGTACTCTTGAAGGAAAACGTCTTTGGTGTAGGGTTAGATCAAAGGATTTACGCAATGCTCTCACTGGGCCGAGCGAATTATCTAAACTATTTTAAAAAAAATACTCTATTATAATGTACATAAAGATTGAATTGCTGTGGTCAGAGTCACGCGACCAACAGTAAAAATTCGCTCACTTCATCGGTGTAGTTTCGTTCAAAAATGAGCCTTTTCTGTGTTTAACACAGTTCGTTTTGAAATTGGCAAGCGTATGGTCGTTCGCATTTTGAAATTCCTGCGAGGTGCGGTTTCAGGGCTCTGAGCTACGTTTATGTTGGGACTTTGAACTTTTCTACGTTTTTTTTAAATTGCACTCTTTGCTAATACACTTAAAGAATCAATTAGCTCGCGTCCTTGATGACAATAACCTGAAAAATATGCTCCATATATGGTTAGTTTTCGTATTGACAAGAATTTGGTACGCGCGTGTTTTGACGTGCCTATCTGCCCAGGTCTTAATAGTAAAGGAGAATAATAAAAGCTAGCACGAAATACAGAGGCGGATCCAACTATCACCAAAACAAAATCGTTTATTATAGTTTTTTTATAGAAGCTATCCCTTTTGATCCTTTTTATGTCAGAAACACAAAGAGTCTGAATGACCTATTTGGGGAAAAAGCTGTTAAACAAAAACAGTGCACGAATCAAACATATCAACAACAGTAGCAATATCTATTTTGGCCGATTCATCCGACATTTTGATCACATTCATCAGTAATTTTCATTCATAATGTGTTATTATTAAATTTGTTCTTGCTACTAATTTTTGGCTAAATACCCACTTATTGCAGGTGGAGCCATTTCTCATCTTATTCCATTGGAACTGTGTGTCGATATACATAAAGATATAATAGCAGAGATAAAGCAGTGGTAGCCGAGTGGTCGAACGCACGCCTTGCAAATCAAAGTGTGCAGGTTCAAACCCCGGCTCGCACCTCTGGTATTTATGTGCGAATCTCATTTTCATCCGAGATTATCACTTGCTATGAAACGGTGAAGGAAAACATCGAGAGGAAACCTGCACGTCTGAGGGAACTTGTCTAGTTCTCCATAGACGTGTGAAGTCTACCAACCCGCACTGGGCCAGCGTGGAGGACTATGGCCCGAATCCCCCTCGCACAAAGGGGAGGCCCGTGCCCAGCAGTGGGACGTTAAAAGGGCTGTAGTAGTAGTAGACAGAGATACATAGAGTACTCTTTATTCCACACCAAATGGAGGGACAGAGAAAAAATAAAATTAAAAAAAAAACAGAGCAACAAAAACAACACGCTTACTTTGCCATAATTCGCTCACATCATCGATTACATTTAGTTGAAGAATGAGCATTTTTAATATGTGATTAGAGTTCATTTTGGTATGAGCAAAGATTGGTTTCGCGAATATGGAATTTGGTTCCGAGCCTCGCGCGGTAATTTCTTGGTTATACCAAAATAAATTTTATTGACACAAACAAAAAGTTCATTTTTCAACGAAATGACACTGACAGCGTGAGCAAACCTTGACGCGGGGGTGCGTGGCTTTTACGACAGGAATTCAATCCTTATGCATATTGACGCAGAGTTTGTTTTGGTATTGTATTTATTTGCCTTGCATCCATGGGGGTTGATTTCTGAAAATATTTTGGAAATGGGACCTATCTTGAAGAATTCCTTAACAAACGTCACAAAAAAAATCGTAATTAAAAAAATTACAAAAGTAATTCAGTATCCGGCCGGATACCAGATAGTAATTCAGTAACCGGCCGGATACCGGATAGTTATTTAGTATCCGGCCGGATACCGGATAGTAATTAAGTATCTGGCCGGATACCAGATAGTAATTCAGTATCCGGCCGGATACCGGATAGTTATTTAGTATCCGGCCGGATACCGGGTAGTAATTCAGAATCCGGCCGGATACCGGATAGTTATTTAGTATCCGGCCGGATACCGAATAGTAATTAAGTATCTGGCCGGATACCAGATAGTAATTCAGTATCCGGCCGGATACCGGATAGTTATTTAGTATCCGGCCGGATACCGGATAGTAATTAAGTATCTGGCCGGATACCAGATAGTAATTCAGTATCCGGCCGGATACCGGATAGTTATTTAGTATCCGGCCGGATACCGGGTAGTAATTCAGAATCCGGCCGGATACCGGATAGTTATTTAGTATCCGGCCGGATACCGAATAGTAATTAAGTATCTGGCCGGATACCAGATAGTAATTCAGTATCCGGCCGGATACCGGATAGTTATTTAGTATCCGGACGGATATCGGATAGTAAAATAAAAAAACTCATTATTCTGCACAAGGCACATCATACCACAATAGGTTATGGACATTATTTTTATAATCGCACGTCAAAAATTTGTATACCAGACCAGCTTCTGAAAATAGCCTTCCACTGTAAACGCTACTGCCAGATGCTGAAAGATAAGTTTAGCTGACAAATTAAGTGACCACCTTATGAGTCGTGATTGCGATTGATTCGAGATGTAAAGACATCTTAATGAAGAAGCGTCATGTAACGCAATATCCGGCCGCCGGAGATCCGGCACTCCAGTCTGGTAGCTTGCCGAATATCCGGTATCCGGCCAAACCACTATCCGTTTCATCTCTACTTGAAACACTATCAGAACGTAATATTAAATATAATTGAAAGATATGTATGGTAGGTACAGCAACGATTTTGTAACTCATACTGCAAGCAAAATAAATGGGTGACAAAAGTTGACGAACGAAATGAAACAAGGGAATACCTTTAGCGACGGGGATTCCCCGAGCGATAGACGAGCAGAACATTATGTCCCGACTCCCGAGTCACAGACTATATAATACTATACTAATCCCGAGTGCTATGCGTTTAAAAAACCGATCTTCAAGTGTTTCGAGGCGCGATATATACTACAAAATGAATTTATCAATTATGATTTGAATGAATGAATTAGTAAACTTACTTTATTTTAATTTACCGTTATGTTATAACTTTAATAAACTATTAAGATTCAAAATCAAAAGTTTTGAATAAAAAAAATATAGTTAAAAAAAATCTGTATGTTTTTAAAATTTGCTTGACGCGAGGCCCCTGCAAGAGCGAGGCCGCGGGCGATTGCCCTGTTCGCCACCCCGTAAGGCCGCCGCTGCCGGAGATATGCGGTAACATATATTAAAAAAAAATACGGGACGAATTGAGAACCTCCTCCTTTTTGAAGTCGGTTAAAAAGCACCAAACATTGCTCTAACGAAAAGATAAACCCGGATAGAAAGCGGATGGTCCCCTACAGTTTCCAAAACACGTTTTTGCTAGTTCTCATCAGCGTTGAAACTAACGTATCGATGAATAATTAATAGCTAACGTCTGGAAGTTAGCAATTTGAAGTGAACTCAGGTACCACGTACGTAGCATACTAAAAAACTTGAGCATGTACCCGTCTTAACAATGAGCACATAGCTACAAACTTTGAACTATTCCATTATGTCCCAAGCGATAAGATAACGACGTAAGTTTTAATATTATATAATCGTTATCATCATAACATAGTTTTAATTAACTAAATAATACATCATCACGCCTGTATTCCCCGAAGGGGTAGGCAGAGGTGCACTGCAGTGCGCCCACACTTCGCTGATGTAATTTGGTCCAAATTTAATAGGGGGCGCGCCTATTGCCATTACACCGGGCACATTCTCCCTCAGTACCAGGGAGATTTTTGGGCTATATTCCACCACGATGGCCCAGTGCGGGTTGGTGAACTTCACACGCCTTTCTATTGACGTGCGGGTTTCCTCACGATGTTTTACCGCACCGTTTTGTAGCAAGTGGTAATCTCGGATGAAAATTAGACTCGAAAAAGCCAGAGGTGCGAGCCGGGGTTTGAACCTGTTTTTTAATAAACTATCTAATAATAATGGAGTAAACTATTTAATAGTAGTAGAAGTGGTCAGCCAGTTGGTAGAACGCCCGTTTTGCATGCAAGAGGTGCATGTTGAAACGCCTTGCTTGCAACTTTGGGATTTCCGGATTCATGTGCGACTGTGAACGCCATTTTCAAAAGTAATTATATTTTTGAAAATCGAAGTTAAAGCTAATTTCAAAAAACCAATTCCTAAATTTGCTGCTGACGGATATTGAACCCTGTGCAGTGAACCGAGTGGCCTTTTTTTTTTTTGTATCGTGGGGAAATGCATTACTCATTCCCCGCCGACTCGGGGGAGTCGACGAGGGTATGTGGGACTCCCCGGCATAGTGCCGGTATACCCACTAAAAACCCACGGTGTACCACCCGCCGCTATGGAGTGATGCCACGGGATCGCCAAGGAACCGAGTGGCCTGCGCTCGAACCAAAGCCTGCGTCAATTCATTTAATTTGATTGTTTCTAAGGGACCTTACAATAGTTGGTCAAGACACACGGGGGCGTAAATGCGCGCGAGTAAAATTCTATGTCAATACCAAAACAAACTGTAAAGACTCATAAATAAAGCTCATTTTATAACGAAATTTCATTGACACCGTGAGAGCGAGATCTTTATGTTTATTGGTAGAGAGTAAGTGGTAGCCTCGCGGGCAAGAACGCCCGCCTTGAACGTAAGGGGTGCAAGTTCAAATCCCAGGCCCCGCACCTCTGAGATAATTTTCATGTGCGAATGTCATTTTCAACAATGATTACCACTTGCTGAACGGTGAAGGTAAACATCGTGAGGAAACCTGCACGTCTATAGCTTTCTATAGCGTGTGAACTTCACCAACCAGCACTGGGCCAGCGTGGTGGACTATGGCCCAAATCTCCCTCGTATTGAGGGGGAACGTGCCTGGTATTATGGCAATAGGCTCGCCCCCTATTACATTGGGATCAAAATACATCGGCGAAGTGTAGGCGCACTACAGTGCACCTCTGCCTACCCCTTCGGGGAATACAGGCGTGATGATGATGTAGTAAATTTAAAAAGAAAAAGTCAGCTGAATTTGCTCATCATGCAATTGTCATAGAATCTGCCAATATGGAAATTAAGTGTATTATTTTATTGTATTCACAGCTCTTTTATGAATTGTACCATAACGTCACAAGTAGAAACGTTAGTTGAAAGACTTCACTAAGAAAATAATTCGAGTGAGGTTTCTTCATTGGGTCCACTTTGTTTATGTTGGGAACTTAGAAACAAAGAACCACGAATCGATTTTGTGAACACTTTAATAGTGCTATGAGCAGTTTGGTGATGGCGTCGACTTGCCTTACGATCAATAAAAAAAACATTCGGGTTGAATTGAGAACCTTCTCCTTTTAAAGTCGGTTAAATATAATTAAAATTAAAGCGTTTGTCTGTAATGTCAAAATAGCAGTTTAATATTAAATGTATATGAAAGTATGTATCCGCTCCGCTACCCACAATAAAAACGCAACGCAACGCAACGCAACGCAAAAACCCGCAACAAAAACTTTGGTCAGCCTGTTTGTTTAACGTAAACTCCCAAACGGTTGGATCGACTTTGATAGAACTTTCACAGATAGATAGCTGGTGTTACAAGGAGTAACTTGTGCTACATTTTTATCTAAATTACACGCAGGCGAAGTAACAGGCACAGCTAGTTACATTAATTAAAACAAATAAAAGTCGTTTGACGTATCTCATACATAACTAAGAAATATTTTGACTAGGAAATTGAAATTCCTTATCATTACTCACATAATTACGTACATTACGCTTAGATATCTAACCTCAAAGTCGTCTCCGATGATAACGCATTTACGATGAGATAAAAATATTTAATTTAATTGGCAAATGTGTGAAATGAAATAACATAGACCAAGGGTCAGATACAAAATCATGTTAAGCGTCACTATAAAATATTTTATAAGAAAAACATAATAAAAAAAACAATTAATGGTATCAACGGAATAAAAAACTGATCCATTCAGATCAAAGTGTAGCGTGTGTTGCCTTACTAACGTATTATTATTCTATCTTTATTATTAAACGCAGCTCTAAAGGCAACACACTGGAGCTATATGTACCTGTGTATTTGTAATAAGTTTTGGCGATTTAAAAAATATATCAGCCCACTGAGTTTCTTGCCGGATCTTCTCAGTTGAGGTCGCGTTTCGATCCGGTGGTAGTATAGTAGTATATAAGAAAAAAATGTAAACTTGACAATTTGTAAGTGCCCCCATAGGCCTATACAAAATAAATGATTTGACTTTGACTTTGACATCGCGATCGTTATAATTTATCACAATACCTACTTATTGCTACCATGTGTAAATGTATATTAACTGGTATTATGATAATATCATAATACCAGTTGTGCCCGTGACTTCACCGCGTGGAATTTAGGGAGATTACATATTACACTTATCACAGGTGCAGCCATTTCTCATCTTATTCCATTAAACTGGAATACTGGTGTCGCCATACAAATTAACTACAAAATAAGTGGGTAATCCCAATAAAAACATTTTCTATCAATAAATTTACAGTTTTCAGATTTTATCTTTTACTTGTGCTATAAGACCTTACTTCTTGCCAAATTTCATGATTCTAGGTCAATGGGAAGGAAGCCTATAGGTTTTTGATTCCCGTGCGAATGTACTGAAAATGCAACATAAGCCGCCGCAACTTCTGATTGCGTTAACCTTGACGTTTGATTTTTTTAGGGCACCAAGGGACCACAGACATAAGTCTCTGTTATAATTCTAACTTGATACCTTCACGAGTTTCTGAGAAAAAAAGGTCTTGACAGACAGACATACGGACAACAAAGTGATCCTATAAGGGTTCCGTTTTTTCCTTTTAGGTACGGAACCCTAAAAATATAAGAAAGAGAATTACCACAGTTGAAGTTGGTAAGTTTTATGTTTAAAAATTTAGCAGCACGCGTCTTGACGCCCCAGTGAGTTCGGGATTTAACACTTGCGTTTCAAATCACGTAACAATTTGTGTCTTCGCGGCAGGGCACCTCCACACATAGCAGCCGTATTCAAACTGGATCCCCCTTAAATTTGACTCAGTTCTCAAGCGGAAAATCCAATGATTTACTGGGTTAAAGCCTTATCATAATCTTGCACGTCCCTCATATTTCACGCCGAGTTAGTGCCAGACTCACTGGCATTCCACTATTTTAGCCATTCAAATAACTATTCAAGTGGCTAAGGTAACAACTGCATGTTTTATTTTTCGGAAGAGTTAGTATCGCCTTTTGCTGCTGTTTTGGTAGCAAAAAGGATACAAATTTAGAATTATTTATTTATTTAGCCCTTAAACTGGGTGAGATTGATCTTTATGGCTGTATTGTTTGATTCGTTTGGCTATAGAATAGCTCTAGACTCAGTGTGCCTTTTGGCAAAGGCCTCCTCCAGTAGTTTCCATTGAATTTCCAACAAATTTAGAATTACCTTCTTTGAAAAAATTTGGTGTTTCCATGAGTCAATACAATTTGTTTTGGTATTGGTAAGTTAAATGAATAGCGCAGGGGTTTATCCTTAAAATAGTAATAAATATCAAGGAACCCTATATATCGAGGGGAGAAATGCTATATGATATAAGCGTTTTGGAACGTAGTTCCTTATCGCGCGTTGCGAAAGGGGGCTAGACGGAATAAATTAAGACTGTAACGACACTTTTACATATCTGTGTGTGATTTTAATTGTACGAGACTTTTACATACGTGTGTGAGATTTTTATTTTGTATATATTTATGTAACGATTTCGATTTCGAAGTGTGTATATAAACATTTTATTTGCTTTTTTTATTTCAAAAGGAACTTCGTTCCATCCGGGTGTCCCTTGACACCTCTCAAGTTTTTTTTTAACTTTACGGGAGAGCATACTCATTAAATGCAGAAAAATTCGCTGATTCCAAATATGTATACAAGTAAATATCGCCCAAAGTTTCGCTTAAGTAAAATAGCCTTCCACCCCTCGTTATGACAAATGCTATAGGCCGGTAAAGACTGAAATTTCTATAAATTTGTATGTAGTTTTTTAGGTCAACGCTAAAAGCATACAAAGCTCTTTTTACCACCATTGTTTTAGAGTGCACAGTCTTGTTACGTTTACGGTAATTTTTTACAACTTGACGCATGTAATTTACGGGCGATGGGGCTCACGTACGAATTAGCCAGGCTTTGGGGTGTTTCCGGAGGGCGGGCGAATAATCATGTTTTTGTAGGAACAACAAAAAAATAAGAAATTGAAATTGTGTATATACATGATATGCATTTAATAAATACCTATAAGTTTCAATTTTATTTATAAATAAAATAAAATAATGTTGTTTATAAATAAATTTGATTTGGTACCTATTATAAGATTTTAATGACACGCACCTTTCTTTTTAACAGGGAGACATAAAGGAAATGGATTTGTACACACCGGCAGACGATATTTTATTCAGCATACAGTGTATTGTAAGTAAACATTTAAATAAATTAATTACAAATCATCATCATCATCATACCTGTATTCCCTGAAGGTATAGGCAAAGGTTCACTGCAGTGCGCCCACACTGTATCCCAATGTAATAGGGGACAAGCCCTTTGCCATTATACCGGGCACATTTCCCCTTAGTACGAGGGAGATTTTTGGTCATAGTCCACGACGCTGGCCCAATGCGGGTTGGTGAACTGTATATGCCTTTTGGTGATGCGGATGCGATTAAAACCACAATAGTATGGATTGCCTGACTGGTAGACCCAGGTCAGGTTAGCGGGTATATAAGAGAGACTGTTCACACCATTTAGGAGTACCAAAACCAAGAAAATGCACCAAATCGGCCAACTCGTTTCCCTCATTGGAAGATCGTAATGGCGCGGCGTCTGGCAGAAACTTGTGTTCACGGCACTGCACTGGGTGTATACTTAGTCTCGGGAGATGACATTCACTAATCCATATGAGCGGGAGATATATAAGAGTTTGTATGATGCACGAGAGACGTGATAAAGCCAAAAAGACGCGAGAGAAGCGGTCTTGCGGGAGCGGTCAGCAGAACGATTCGCCCATCATCAGGATTTCTAACCCGACTGGTGGTGCGCACATGGTGACATTTGTCGCGCGAGGCGACCAACTTGGGTCACTCGTCGAACCAAAGTTGATTGGTGCTAATTCTTAGATGGCGCTTCCTTACAAATGGTGCGAACAGTAAAAATAGCCAAAACGGCGTAAACACTTTCTATAGACGTGCAGGTTTCCTCACGATGTTTTCCTTCACCATTCAGCGGGTGGTAATCATTACTGAAAATTACAGTCACACGGTCTTTCGACCACTCGGCTACCCCTGCTACTTTATTATTTAATATCATTATTGTATCATAAGAATCATATTTATTATTTAAATATAAATAAATTAATTAATTTATTAGTTTTAACTTATTTTATTTTGCATTGTAAATATTTTGTAAATAGTTGTCCAATTATATAATAAAGGAATTAAAGATAAAAAAAAAAAAAAAAAAAAAAAATATAAATAAATGCTAAATCATAATTATTAGATACATTTATACTGTTCTATTTTCTATATATTAAATTTGTTTCAGAAAACGGATTTTGATGAAATTGAGAAAAGTCTAGTTAGTAATACCTTATAATATATTCATATGTATTTAATTAAGGTTAAATTCTAGATATTCTTGCTTCCGCAGCTAATAATCCTTGTTATTTATTGTATATTTTGAAATATTTGGAAATTTAATACGTGCTCTACGTAAAGTTCTCATACTTATAAAATAACAAAAATAATCTTTATATATACAATTCTACTGTACGTGTGTATGACACTGAACTCCTCCTAAACGGCTGGACCGATTTGAATGAATTTATTTGTATGCATTTGGGTGGCGCCCTGGATGGTTTAGATTCACAATTGGACCCGGTAGGTGGCGCTGCTTTCGTGTGTCACTAATTCTAAGGCGGTACGAAGTTTGCCCGGCTTTGGCCTTTGCCAGCCAGTAATATTATAATTATATCGCCAGACAATAAACGGTCATCGTATCATCCCAAACTTAAAAAAGGTTGTACTATGGGGTACCACACAAAGGACTGGGGCGATCCCAGTTTCACTTAGACCAGCGGGGCAATCCTCGCGCGAGTGATATAACCTCTATTCGAGATAATGTCGAAACAAAACATCAAAATAGTCGTAATCTCGAATAGAGATGATGTCGATCATGCGAGAATTGGGTCCCAGGTCAAATTCTAAAAAGGCCATTTCCGAGATTTGCCGCTGACGGGAATCGAACCCGTAACCACCAGGGTCCACCACCCCAAGTCCCCTAACACTATGGTTGTGGAATAGCTATGACTTCATTTTCGAAATAATGAAAACAACATCTTTTTATCAATGGTAGCTAGAATGTATATTATCTTCTTCTTCTTATCCAGTACGCTCTTGACAGAGCGGTCGTGATCGTTAAGTATCAGTATTGGAAGGGGCAGATGTAATGTGCTTCACGACATTTCGCCACCGCTGTCTGAAAAAGGTCATCCTGCTGCATTCGTTGACTGAGACTGGCGGACTTGATCTGGTCAGTCCGTGGGTGACCTTCCGCGCGTATATTATATATAGCCGATTTTATGACTAGTCTAATGGCTCCAATGTGACCATCCTTGGCAACAAAACATTAAGTTTATAATCTTTAACATAATTATTGTGCTGGCAACAGGGTCTCTCTTTCGCTGCGTCCGCCGAACGGGTCGATCGGTACAATACAATCCTTACTAATATTATAAATGCGAAAGTAACTCTGTCTGTGTGTTACGCAATCACGCCTAAACTACTGAACCGATTTGCATGAAATTTGGTACCTACAGATATATTCTAGAGCCTGGGAAATGACATAGGCTACTTTTTAATTCTAAACAGGGTTGAAATAGGGGATGAAAGTTTTTGTGTAATGACGTTAGCAAAAAATTCATGATTACTTTTGGTTGCGATAACCGACAACCACGCGGGTGAAGCCGTATTTTATAACTTTAACAAAATCAACTATTCAAGTGCTTAAAGTGATGTGTTATTTATTTAATATCATCAACTACAACACCTGCTGATATTATATGTTTCATGTACGAATGTCTAATGTCTACACTGGTCGAATCTTATGTGTCATGTAGTAATTTATGTTGTTTTCATGTCTTAAAAATGAAATCGTAGCAACTCTACAGCCATAGTGTTAAGGGACTTTGAGCCCTGGAACAGTGAGCCGAGCGGCCTACGCCGAGACCACTAGACCAGGTGTCGGCAATCTTTTGAGTCGGAAGAGTCGAAAATTACAATTTACAAAATGTCAAAGTAAAGTTAAAAAATATTTGTCTCTTTATAAAAGAGACACATATTTTTTTCTTGCCAACAATAAACAGTAGCTACTTGCATAAATAAAGTTTTTGATAAAAAAAACAACAAAATGGAAAGGTGCCTTATCCTCGTTAATCGATCCAAAACTATTTCTAAATGTTATTTTTGCTTCACATCCAAAGTGCCGCATGTGGCTCGCGAGCCGCAGGTTGCCGACCCCTGCACTAGACCAACCGTAAATGACCAGTGGAAATTTGTAAATATTGTACATACTGCCTTCGCAATTTTAATACTGCAGAGAGTAACAAGTGGCTATTTTATGTCTATTATTAACATATTGGTAAAAGTAAAACGGAGATGCCCTATCGACTCCGCCCTGCGGCAAATTTTTCTGACGTTTATCTGACATCCGCCATTGCAGTTACCCTATGTAGTTGGATCAAGTAAGTACTTAGGATTCATACGCCATCTTTATCGTTGTCATCATCCATTTTTATTATTTATAATGTGTATTTATTGAATTTGCCCTTGCTATTAATTACTTGACACTGGCTGAACTGACCCGCTAAACGCTGGTGCAGCCATTCCTCATCTTATTCCATTAAAATATCATCATTTCACTCATTTCGTAAATGAAGAAGAAGTAAGAACTTAAGGTAGCTACAATGGGGGATGTCAGATAAACGTTAAAAAAATTGCCGCAGAGCCATACGCAGGGCGGAGTCGCTATGGTTTCTCTAGTTACTCTATGTCTCCAGGTTCGATATATAGTTGTAGGTTGTACCAACCAAGCAAAATGTTGTAAGAGGTCCTTAAGACTGGTATTGTTGCGAATTATTTAGAACATTCAGCTGCGTAGCGGACTAGACTAGAATGGTTTGGGCATGTGATGAGAATAGATGAGAAGCATGTGACTAAATGAGTAATGAATATGAATGTGGATGGACACAGAGCGAGAGGAAGACCAAAGAAAAGATGGATGGAGTGTGTTAAAAAAGATATGAATGAGATCGGAGTGGATGTCGGTATGACGGAAAAGCGAGATGAATGGAAGAAAAGGACATACTGCGCCAACCCCAAATAATGGGATAAGGTAAGGCAAACGAAATGATGAGCTGCGTAGCGGTGACGCCAAAAAAAAACATAAATTATATTTGGTAATAAAACATTTGACATTCGGTAATGACCTCATAATTTGTTTAATAATTATTGTTTTATAACAATAAACAATAAAACAGCAATATTATAAGTAATGGGGTTTAAAGTCGTTTATCGAAGGGCGGATACGCCTTGACGCGCTTTTAAGTTCGTATGAGCGCGCGACGGAATCTTCAATTGTTTCTTCATTGGAACCCATATTGCTACTAACACTCGCTACCACCGGTTCAAGCGTACACACCAGGGGGGGGAGGCAATTCAATGATCGAAATTATATCTAATTCGACATTATGAGACAAAACGCCAAAATGGTCGAAGTACAGGTAAAGACGATGAAGAATTCCCCCCCCAGAATAAGCACGTGTACGCGTGTTTTTAAGCGCAGAACGAAGCTCGCGTGCAAGCGCGTATGCCGAAATTATCCTCATAAGCAGAAAACAAAACGCTTGTCTGACAGCGCTCTAAAGCTTGTTTGTGTGTCTACTAACTAGTTCTAACTTATTTAGATATATTTCAATCTATTAACAATTATCAGTGATTGGTAATTGCATTATTATTTTATAAGAATGAATTAATTCCACAAATATTTTTATTTGCAGGAACTTGGTAATATTAATGAAAAGGAACTGAAAGGTAAAAAAAATAACATCGTTTTATCTTAATTTATCTTTCGCTTTGGACTAGTTTGTGGACCACCATCTTGTCACATAAAGCCCCGCGCGCACTGGGGCGTTAAAAGCTGCGCGTCAGTATATTCGCCGATAACAAAACGAACTCTGTGTCAATATGCATAAAGATTAAATTTCTGTGGTGGAAGTTTCCCACGCGTCAAAATTCGCTCGCGCTATCATTTCGCATCATTCAAAGTATAGAGACCCATTTTGAAATTTTAGGATTTCGACTGTAAATCTTAAAGAGTCGTCCATTTTTCAACAACATAATTTTTGAGTAAGGTCTCTATACTTTTAAAGATGCGATTTGTCGGATTTAGTTAAAAACCGGCCAAGTGCGAGTTGGACTCGCGCACGAAGGGTTCCGTACCATTATCTATAAAACGAAAAAAACACGTTTGTTGTATGGGAGCCCCCTTAAATATTTATTTTATTCGGATTTTTAGCATTTGTTGTTATAGCGGCAATAGAAATACATCATCTGTGAAAATTTCATCTCTCTAACTATCATGGTTCATGAGATACAGCCTGGTGACAGACGAACGGACGGACGGACGGACAGCGAAGTCTTAGTAATAGGGTTCCAGTTTTACCCTTTGGGTACGGAATCCTAATAACGAACTATTTCTATGAGTCAATACAGTTTGTTTTGGTATGGCAAAAAAAATACGCGTGAGTCGACGTCCCAGTTCACGAGAGGCCTGAATGTCCTATTTAATTTTGAACTTATGATGTATAAATTAATATTTTAATTCATAATACTTGATATTGTCGTAATATCTGCTCATCGCGAGTGAATAAAAGTTATTAATTCAATGTTATTAATTAATTTAATTTTAGTAAAAAGGAGGAAAAGTTATCATAATCTTACGGCGGCGTAGAGACATACAAATAATAAAGCTTCATACTGAACGAGCGAATACGCCTTATTCTTTATGAAAATGTACTCTGTGCCATATATAAATAAAGATTGAATTTCTGTGATAACAGCCACAGGATCACGCATACAAATTTGACATCTGTGCTATCAATGACATTTCGTCTTAAATTGCGATGAGTGAATACAGTTCATTTTGGTTTTGGCAAATAATTGGTTGTGTGGAACAATGAATTTTTAAATATATTTCCATTCGCCCAATCCCTGAGGTGCGAACCCGGGATTTGAACTTGCACCCTTTACATTAAAGGCGAGCGTTCTACCAATTAAGCTACTACCTACTGCTTCCGTCAAACATTCTACATCATTATATTATTGAAAGCAGGTAACGAACATCTTAGGGGTGATCAAGGAAATCTAGGAACTGACAATACAGATGAAAGTCAAAAAGGTGATTTTGTAAGTATTATTTTTTACAAAATATGTCACTAGCTGGGTACTAAAACCCCTATCCAGAATAAACCTGTTGCTTAAGAGCTTAAGAGCATATAGAATTGGACGTTAGCAAAAGTTAAGCAAAAAGGACTCAATCCACAAAATTGTCAAAAAATAGTTAAGTATACCAAACGGTTCATACAGGAGACGAGATTCAATACCATCGAGGAATTAAAAAGATACCATCAAACTTTTAAAGCAAATAACATTCACCTAGGTTACTATCCCACATATCCCACATGTAATACATTTCAATCTGCCATATCTCAAAACTGACTTCATGTGGATTGGATCGTTTTTGTTTAACTACGTCTAATTTTAACTAGTAGAGTTAAGCGAAAGTTCAATAACCTTGAATACATGCCTTTCGCAACTCCTGTATCGCTAAATGAGCGCCTGTTAAGAAACCTTTTAGCTCCAGTAGCTGCTGTAGCTCCTGTATTGCAGAAAATTAACACATCATCATATTGAAGATTAACGATATTTGCAAATTGTTAGTTGCATTAGCTTTCAATTAAATAACTTTTCATGGAATTATTAATAATTTTATCATTTTAACACATTCCTGTATTTTGTAATTTTGTTTGTATATATAATATTATACTAACATACGTAATAGTTATAATACAATTAAGTATCAGGTCAGGTGAGTTTTTTTTTTCAAATATTATAAGTACTTTATTAAGATAACACTCGAAGCTACTTAAACCAGACACTAGCATTTTAGATACATTCTAGAAGCATACGGCTTAAATTGAGAATAAAGCCCGTTAAAAAAACCGACCAAGTGCGAGTCGGACTCGTGCACGAAGGGTTCCGTACCATTACCTATTAAAACGGCAAAAAAATCACGTTTGTTGTATGGGAGCCCCCTTAAATATTTATTTTATTCTGTTTTTTTAGTATGTGTTGTTATAGCGGCAACCGAAATACATCATGTGTGAAAATTTCAACTCTCTAACTATCACGGTTCATGAGATACAGCCTGGTGTCTTACGGACGGACGGACAGCGAAGTCTCAGTAATAGGGTTCCCGTTTTACCCTTTGGGTACGGAACCCTAAAAACTACTATTCGTTGCGGCCTAAAAATTATCAAGGTATTTCGTAGGGTAATGATCCAGAGATTATTTTGCAGTCTAAATAGGATTAAGTTAGTATTTATAAATAAGTACTACTAAGTATTTTTTTATTAATGTTAGAAAGAAAGAAAGAAAAAACATTTATTCAACACAGACACAAAGAACACACAGAATACAAAACTTAAAAATAGATACATAAAAAAAAGAAAAGAGCTGTGTGAACTGTGCCGAAAGGGTAGTGGCTCAGCATATGCTGGAGGGGCGTCGCTTCCCCCAGCGCTGATTTTCAGCCAAACCCTCTTAAATCTTAATTATAATAAATAAATACTTCTACGGGCTCTATTAAATAAAAATTAAATAAATACAAACAAAAACAAAGATGAAAAAATAGAAGCAATATAAAATATAGATTTAATAATATAAGTACAAATACATAATACACTAAATATATTTGACTAATTATATAAATGAACATAATAGGGCTATACGAAATAATAAAGACAAGACATCTGCATCCCGGCTGATGTCGCATCGTCATCCCGCGCAAGCAGGTAGGTACTCACGACGCAACACAGGTAATGCGTTGCGGCTAGGTATTAGTGATAGCGGACAATAATAATAATTGATGTGCTATCTCACTCGTCCAAGCACCAGCCGCCGCGCCACCGCCGCGAAGAGAGAAGGCCTTAGGCCAGGCTAACACTACGGTTCAGAAAATTGCTTCAACTGAAAAGAGCGGCCTTGATACTCAATAATACTCTTTTTACTCTTTTCAAAAGACAAAATATTAGCAAACAGCACCTTTTTATAGCCTTTCTATGTCCCACTCCTGGGCAAAAGCCTCCCCTTTACTTCTCCACACATCTCGGTCCTGGGCTATTTCCTGCCACGATGTCCCCGCAAAGGTGTTCAAATCATCTGGTGTATCTCGCCACCTCTTCCTCACTACCTTAGAATATTTTTATTATTTAAAACGCCGTTTTTCCTCGGCAGCTTTGTAATCTAAATTTCGCCACAATACCAGTGTTAGCTAAAACATAATGTTGCTTTCTATGTACAACATGTAACTATTGTTGTTTTCTTATATTTACGCGAATACTATACATTGAAATAAAACTATTTTACGGATTTTATCGCGTTTATTTACTATTTTATTTTCCCGACGTTTCGGCTGCTTTACAGCAACCATGGTCACGGGGGGACTGAGGTGTTAGACGTCCTGATGTCATAGTTAATAAATGGGTACCCTCATATTTAGTTCTTGTTTGCGGTCCGATCCACGCAGAAAGTGCTCACAGTGTCTTGAGGTCTTGCAATGGTACACTTGGTTTTGGATTTAATCATATTAACCACGTGTGACCATGGTTGCTGTAATGCAGCCGAAACGTCGGGAAAATAAAATAGTAAATAAACGCGATAAAATCCGTAAAATAGTTTTATTTCAATGTAACTATTGTGTCTGCTGTTGAATTCCTACTTGTAGAGCGCTTGTGTTTTTAAATCATCTTCTAATATGTAATATTTTTCAACTTACTTATAGAATTGGTTCTAAAATAATTAACAAAAGTTTTCGAAAGCGTTAACGTCGAATATTCCATCCAAGGGTTTCCAGCCTGTCATCGTTCAATGTCTTTTGCGCAATTTCTGAACCCAAAACATTATTTACCACCAACGCGAAAGGCCTTCAATCTTTTGTAATCGGTAATTACTAGTGCATATTTCATATATACATCACGCCTGTATTCCCTGAAGGTGTAGGCAGAGGTGTACTGCAGTGCGCCCACACTTCGCCTATTGCCTTTTGCCATCATACCGGGCACATCATAGGAGGGAGATTTGGACCATAGTCCACCACGCTGACTCAGTGCGGGTTGGTGAACTTTTACACGCCTTCCTACAGACGTGCAGGTTTCCTCATGATGTTTTCCTTCACCGTTTAGAAAGTGGTGATCATTGTTGAAAATGACATTCGCACATGAAAATTATCTCAGAAGTGTCCGGGATTTGAACTTGCACCCTTTGCCCCTTGCACGAGGCTACTACTGCTTTTATATGGGTACCTACTTCGCTGTTTCACCCCACAAGGGTTTCGCACCACGTTCCGAATTGTCGCAGGGCCATTTTTGAATAGGCTCTTTCGAACCGTGGTCCGAAACAACCAATGTTTTTTTAAACTTCCATGATTCGGATCGTGGTGCGAACATTGCATATTTTATTTATTTTATATTTCATCAATTTACGAATTTAATGGACTTTCCACTGTACTTGAAAATAAAACAAGTGCGAGTTGGACTCGCGCATGAAGGGTTCCGTACCATTATCTATAAAAACGAAAAAAAAACACGTTTGTTGTATGGGAGCCCCCTTAAAAACTTATGTTATTTTAGTATTGTTATTGTTATTTTTAGTATTTGTTGTTAAAGCGGCAACAGAAATACATCATCTGTAAAAATTTCAACTCTGTAACTGTCACGCTTCATGAGATACAGCCCGGTGACAGACGGACGGACGGACAGCGAAGTCTTAGTAATAGGGTTCCCGTTTTACTCTTTGGGTACGGAACCCTAAAAATCGGCAAAGATATCGCAGATACCATAAAAAGATACGTTTCACAATGCTTTGTATATATGAAATATGTATAGATTTTTTTTAATAAACTACTTACAATTACGGACAAATAAATATAAAGGAAAAGTATATAACTAACAAGCTAATAATTCTGATCATAATGTTGGCAGATGGATGGTGCAAAAGGTGAAAAGGGAGAAAAAGGGAATAAGGGCGACATAGGCCCTGTGGGCCCGGCGGTAGGTGTTATCTATAAACTACAGCCCTTTTAATGTCCCACTGCTGGGCACGGGCCTCCCCTCAATGCGAGGGGGATTCAGGCCATAGTCCACCACGCTGGCCCGGTGCGGGTTGGCAGACTTCAAACATCTATCGAGAACTAGTCAAGTTCCCTCAGACGTGCAGGTTTCCTCACGATGTTTTCCTTCACCGTTTCATAGAAAGTGGTAATCTCGGATGTAAATGAGATTCGCACATGAAACCCAGAAGTGCGAGTCGGGGTTTGAACCTGCACACTTTGATATGCAAGGCGTGCGTTCGACCACTCGGCTACCACTGCTATTTGTGTTTTACCCTTTGGGTACGGAACCCTAAAAATCGGCAAAGATATCGCAGATACCATAAAAATATAAGTTTCACAATGTTTTGTATATATGAAATATGTATAGTTTTATTTTTTTATAAACTACTTACAATTACGTACAAATAAATATAAAGTAAAAGATTATAACTAACAAGCTAATAATTCTGATCATAATGTTGGCAGATGGAAGGTGCAAAAGGTGAAAAGGGAGAAAAAGGGAATATGGGCGACATAGGCCCTATGGGCCCGGCGGTAGGTGTTATCTATCTATACAAGTAAATACAATTGAATTGTCTGTTTGTAATGTCAATGAGCTTTTTACTACATGTATATCGAAGTTTATACGAACGCGCAATTATTTTTTTATCTGTCCCTTTGTTTGTTTGAGGTAAAATCACTAATAGCTGCACCAATTTTGACCGGATTTCACTGGCAAATAACTGATGTTATAGTATAAATCGTAAGCATTTTAACATTAAAATAAAAAAAAAACATATTTTTTTTTAGGGTAAAGTAGGTCCAAAAGGCGAACAAGGTATAACAGGACTCCCGGGGCCGGATGGTAAACGAGGAGAAGCAGGGCTGAAAGGACCAGCTGGGCTCACGGTGACCAAATTAAAATATACTTCACTTGGAGGCAATTACTCTGGGTCCGCAACATGAACATTCCTAACACGGAATCTAAGAAGTTATATAGAAAGCTATCATTCCTTGTGGTTTATAAAGTATTAAGGTTTTTGTTAGTTACCCGAATTAATTGCTTCAGAGTATGTTTTGATGAAAATATTTATATTGTACCTTTACTTTGACAAAGAATTCACAATGTTTTGTTGTTCTTTACTGGAATAATATTTAAGCAGAAAATACCTACATAAGAGGTGAACAATTCGGAAATTATTTTTTACAGGTAAAAGGAGAAAAGGGCGTGGTAGGTCAAAAGGGCGAAACAGGACATAAAGGCGAACCAGGACTTCCGGGCCCCGAGGTAAGTAATCCATAATAATAATATGGCCAAATAACACACACGCATCTTATGGTCCCAAACTAAGCAAAGCTAGGACTAGGGGGCTCAAACAACGAACTGATAGTAGGTAATAATTAATAACATTTAAATAACGCCTCCTAGACCCACGTGGGCGTTTAGATGAAAATGGTTCATATACAGTTCTTAGCACGTCTGTTCAGCTCAGCGGTGCAATTCGTAATGCGCTCGCAGCTGCTGTCCAACGAATAATGCGCGTTGCACAATCTGCACTCGCCAATTAATACGACTCCTTCCATGTGCAACAATAACTGACCTTACGTGCTTACCACTTCCCTAGCAGAAATCATGCGAATCAAATCAGCAACCCATTATTTAACGATATCGAAGACGATATCGCCAACCACTTATAACACTGATATAGCGATCCCCGATATATATAATACATATTTGTTTTGTCTTAGGGTGAAAAAGGTCCAATAGGCCAACAGGGTAAAACTGGACCACCAGGGCCGGATGGTAAAAAAGGCGAAACAGGGCAACAAGGACCACCTGGGCTAACGGTGACCAAAATTAAATAAACTTCACTTGGAGGCAATAACTCTGGACCCCAATATGAACATTCATATGATGGAAACTTAGATGTTACAAAAGCTATACATATTTAGGGTCCTATTTGTATTAAGATTGATATTAGTGAAGTAATTGCTTCCAAGTATAAATTCATGATCATTTTTATTTTATAGCGTTTACTTTGACAAACGTCTTACATTCTTATGTTTTTCTTTAATAAGTAATGTTTGAGATTAATTTAAATTACAGGTTAATAATGCAGATAAAAATGTTGACAGATAAAAGGTGAAAATGGCGAACTAGGTCCTAAAGGCCCCGAGGTAGGTGTAATCTATAATAATTATATCGCCATATACCACACTTATCTAGGGTTCTTAAAAAACGTAAGGCTTGTAGTGAGGGAACCAAACAACGCACTGAAGGTTATCCCAGTTGCATACAGACAAGAACAAATCCTGAAAAGGTCATTTCCGAAACTAGCCAGTCACGGAAATTAAAACCACACGGTCACATGAGCACATCGGCTCACACACAAATTACTACATCAAGCAGACATTACACCTTTAACTGTTGAGAAAATACATTATTTTTGCTATGGTACCCTCCCTTTTAGAATTTATAAAAGTCTAATAGGTATACAATGTACGCCCATCACAGAAGTCGTTCTGAAGATTATTTTATATTGTGATTTGTGTATTAATCGTTCACTTTTGTACATTAAAATAAATAAAAAACATATTTATTTTTCCATAGGGTGAAGTAGGTCCAAGAGGCGAACAAGGTTTAACAGGACCCCAGGGGCCGGCTGGTAAACAAGGAGAAGCAGGGCCGAAAGGACCAGTTGGGCTCACGGTGACCAAAATTAAATATACTTCACTTGGAGGCAATGACTCTGGGTATCCAACATGAACATTCATACCACGGAAACTAAGAATTATTATAGAAAGCTATCATTATTTTTGGTTTGTCACGTGTTTAGGTTTTTGTTAGTGACCCAAATTAATTGCTTCCTAGTATATTTTGATAAGAATCTTTGTAATGTACCTTAACTTTTACAAACGATTCACGGTGTTATGTTCATCTTTAACAGACTAATATTTAAGCAGAAAATACCTAAATAACAGTGGAAAACTTCAGAAATTAATGTTTACAGATAAAAGGAGAAAAGGGCGAAACAGGACATAAAGGCGAATCAGGACTTCTGGGCCCCGAGGTAGGTCATCCATAATGATAATAATATGACCAAATAACACACAATCATCGTATGGTCCCAAACTAAGCAACGCTTGCACTAGGGGATCAAACAATGAACTGACAGTAGGTAATAATGATACATCATCACGCCTGTATTCCCCGAAAGGTTAGGCAGAGGTGCACTGCAGTGCGCCCATACTTTGCCGATGTATTTTGGTCCCAATGTAATAGGGGGCGAGCTTATTGGCATTATGCCGGGCACATTCTCCCTCAATACGAGGGAGATTCTTGACCCATAGTCCACCACGCTGGCCTAGTGCGGGTTGGTGAACTTCACTCGCCCTTCTATAGACGTGCAAGTTTCCTCACGATGTTTCCCTTCACCGTTTCTTAGCAAGTGATAATCTCGGATGAAAATGTGTCGCACATCAAAACCCAGAGGTGCGAGCCGGGGTTTGAACCTGCGCACTTTGATTGCAAAGCGTGCGTTCGACCACTCGGCTACCACTGCTTTTTGGTAATAATGAATAACATTTAAATAACGCCTCCTAGACCCACGTGGGCGTTTAGATTTAAAATGGTTCATATACAGTTCTTAGCACGTCTGTTCAGCTCAGCGGTGCAATTCGTAATGCGCTCGCAGCTGCTGTCCAACGAATAATACGCGTTCCACAATCTCCACTCGCCAATTAATACGACTCCTTCCATGTGCAACAATACCTGACCTTACGTGTTTACCTTTTTCCTAGCAGACATCATGCGAATCAAATCAGCAACCCATTATTTAACGATATCGAAGACGATATCGCCAACCACAAATAACACTGATATAGCGATCTCCGATATATATAATACTTGTTTGTTTTGTCTTAGGGTGAAAAAGGTCCAATAGGCCAACAGGGTAAAACTGGACCACCAGGGCCGGATGGTAAAAAAGGCGAAACAGGGCGGCAAGGACCACCTGGGCTAACGGTGACCAAAATTAAATAAACTTCACTTGGAGGCAATAACTCTGGACCCCAATATGAACAGTCATATGATGGAAACTTAGAAGTTACAAAAGCTATACATATTTAGGGTCAAATTTGTATTAAGATTGATATTAGTGAAATAATTGCTTCCAAGTATAAATTCATGATCATTTTTATGTTATAGTTAATTTGACAAACGTTTTACATTCTTGTTTTTCCTTAATAAGTAATGTTTGAGATCAATTTAAATAACAGGTTAATAATGCAGATAAAAATGTTGACAGATAAAAGGTGAAAAGGGTGAACTAGGTCCTAAAGGCCCCGAGGTAGGTGTAATCTATGATAATAATATCGCCATATACCACACTTATCTAGGGTTCTTAAAGAACGTAAGGCTTGTAGTGAGGGAACCAAACAACGCACTGAAGGGCATCCCAATTGCATACAGACCAGAACAAATCCTGAAAAGGTCATTTCCGAAACTAGTCAGACATGGAAATTAAAACCACACGTTCAAATCTGCCGATCGGCGCACACATAAATCACTAAATCGAGCTGACATTACACCTTTAGCTGTTGGGAAGCACAGACAAGTTACCTTATCTGGTTTATGTTGGGAAGAGACATATTTTTTGCTATGGCACCACTTTTTTTAGTATTTATAAAAGTCAAATAGATAAGCAATGTACGCCCATTACAAAATGTTGTTCTGAAGATTTTTTATATTGTGATCTGTGTTATGAATAGTCGACTTTTTTACATTTAAATAAATAAAAAAACATATTTATTTTCCCATAGGGTAAACCTGGTCCAAAAGGGGAAAAAGGTAAAATAGGACTCCCGGGGCCGGATGGTAAACAAGGAGAAGCAGGGCCGAAAGGACCAGTTGGGCTCACGGTGACCAAAATTATATATACTTTACTTGGAGGCAATTACTCTGGGTCCCCAACATGAACATTCATTCCACGGAAAATGAGTAGTTATTATAGAAAGCTATCATTCTTTGTGGTTTTAGGTTTTATTTACGTATTTAGGTTTTTGTTTGTGACCCGAATTAATTGCTTTCGAGTATGTTTTGATGAGAATCTTTGTGTTGTACCTTAACTTTGACAAACGATTCACGCTGATAAGTTCTTCTTTAGCAGAATAATATTTGGACAGAAATCACTTACATAACAGGTGAGCAACTAAAAGTTAATGTTTACAGAAAAAAGGAGAAAAGGGCGTGGCAGGTCAAAAGGGCGAAACAGGACAAAAAGGCGAACTAGGACTTCTGGGCCCCGAGGTAGGTCATCTATAATAATAATATGGTCAAATAACACACAAGCATTACAAGGCTAGCCCTAGAGAAACCAAACAAAGGACTGGGGGTAATCCCAGCAACACCCAAACCGGCGCCATAAGGTCATTTCCGAGCCTTGCCATTGGTGGGAATCAAACCCGCAACCAATCATTCTAATTAATTCAGCGGCTCACACTCGTAAGACTAAGCCAAACTGACGTTAGAACTTTAATTGTTTAGCTCCACGTGTGATGTATACGTTCTACAACAATAGAAAATCATATTTTTTTAATATGTGGAGATCAACAAGTTTACATTTTAAAATTGACTACAGATTAATTTATTTAATAAGCTTAACACTGATTTATGAATAAATTAGTGCCAGTCCCCAGAATGGAACCGATTTCGTTGATGAAAATCCACTTTTGGATTTATTAGTAGAAACAGTTACTTCACGTCTAAGTACTGGACATTTTGTGGTATTAAAAAAGGTCATAATCTCTTACTTCTGGTGAGACACATTTTACGACCGCAATGTAACCATTCAAACCAAGGTGTGATGACTGTTAAGTGTGATATTAAATATATATATATTATTATACGAAACATAACATTTAAAATTAAAATACACACTTTGGTATTTTTTAAATTTCCCACAGGGCAAAGCAGGGCCCGAAGGGAAAAAAGGGGAACCTGGTCAAAAGGGAGAATCGGGTAATGATGGGAAACGAGGCTATCCTGGAAAAGATGGAAAAGATGGCGTCGATGGAAAACAAGGTACGTGTGGAAAATATAAGAATGATCTCATTCGGCTTTCCTACAGCCAGGTTGATTAGGCCCAGTGGAAAATAGCACGATTTCGGCGCCCGCATTGGCAGAAAGATACTCATGAGCCTTTAAAACCTGGTGCAGCAGCTACCATGTTAACCAAACTATTCTTGGAAATGTACTCGGTATTAACATACATAAAGTTAAAATTACTTTTTTAAAATCCACCGGACCACGTTACAACCATCTCTCGCATTATCTTTGACATTTTGTTTTAAAATGTGATTCTATTGTTAGTCAATACAGTTCGTTTTGATATATGCAGAAAATGAATCCTCGGGGAACACGTGCATGATGATAGAATAAGAGTTCGAACTTGGATTTCAGGTATAAAGGGTGAAAGGGGAGCAGGATCATCATTTAATTCAATCTTCAATGCCAAGTGTAAGTTTAATTTACTGTATTTTTGTGAATTGATTGTAAACCATGTACGAATGTGCTTCTTCTATGAGATATTACACAACATTTTGGTATTGATAGCAATAGGTCATGCGCGTTTGATGCGCCTTTTTGGCTGGACCTAAAGCTTCTCAATTAATCAGTTGACATGAAATACAATTTATTAATTATGTTGGCAACCAAACACGTTGCCCTTATAAAAGTTAATCATTAGTATCATGGTATATATAAGATAACAGTTATTATTACTTTTATATTTCAGATAAGTCTTTTTTTCATAAATTCGTCAGTTTAAGCAAAGGCGACCAGAGAAAAGGAGACGAACAGGTAGTCTAATTCACATATTATACATAACCTAACTCGGGTCTATAATAGATACTTTGAGCAATTTTTCTTACACGATATTACGTCATTCGCAATGGGTTTCTAAATTCAAAATATAAATTTTCTTGCGAATTTAAAACGAATATACGAAGTCAAAAATATTTTAGTATCGTTTTTATTAAGTTTTGTAACGTGTTAAATTTTCCTTATAATTCAGCGCAACCGTCTTAAAATCAGCTATTACTTTTAAACTCTATTTTATTTAAAAAAAAATACAAAGCAGAAGGGTCAGGCTACTTAACTGACCATTTTTTTTGTAGTAGAAAAACGTAGCTTATCGATATTCTGTCTCTATAAAGTCACTTTACATACACGTGACAAAAAGTTGCAAGCTTGATTATACCTATCCTGAATAAATAATAATTAATAATACATAATTCGAACTGATACACTTTGTGTTTTAGGCTATACATAGACCCCAAAGTAATCAGGGTCCAAAAGAAGATCAAGTAAAAGATGGGGCACCATATTCCAAAGGGACACAAGAGCCCAAAGGAGAGCCAGGACCCAGAGGTGGGCCGGGTCCTGCAGGTGTACCGGGACCCATGGGCAAATCAGGCCTTGATGGTAAACCAGGGCCGAAAGGTGAACCAGGATTCAGAGGTGGACCAGGTCCCAAAGGAGAACCAGGTCCCAAAGGTGAACCAGGAACAATAAGTTGTAACAGACATTCGTGCAGTAGTGGAAATATTGATGAAATGTTTGCTCGTTGTAAAGGAATGCAGGTTTGTGAAGTACATGATGTATTGTTTTATGACCAAATTTTAATTGATATATTGATTTCATCAATTGGAGCCATAAATATGGTTTTGTTTGCCTAGTTTGTTTTCTGGACCTTATAGTAGCTTATTTAAAATCATTCCTTAGGAACGTGTCATCTACTCCTTGCGGCATGCGTTCTATTTTTTTATTTTCTTTTGTTTTAGAAATTCAAAGGAAACCGTGGTCATCCCGGACAACCTGGTGTACAAGGACCTTCTGGAAAAATAGGTGATAAAGGTGAAATTGGACCAACTGGCCCTAAAGGCCAAAAAGGAGACCAAGGTTTACCCGGGCCAATGGTAAGTGCAATTTATACTTTTGTTCAAACAAATTGCAGTTTTGTGTTTGTGTTAACTGTGTTTTATTAACAGGGGCCAGAAGGACTACCTGGGTGGAATGGTCCGGTCGGACCAAAAGGCCAAAAAGGGGACAGTTTGTCCCACATCGATTTAGCGAAGGTACTTACAAAACATTTAATCAACATTAAGATTAATAAAAAAAAATATTATTAATCACGTTCCACTACTGGGCATCGGCCTCCCGTCAATGCGTGGGAAATGCAGGCCATAGTCCAAGACGATGGCCCATCGCGGCTTAACAGACTTCACGTTTCAATCAATAACTACCTAAGACTTCCTCGGCTCTTCTCCTTCACTATTATAGCAGATCATAATTCGCATATCAAAATATTTACAAAATGAAAATGAGACTCACAAACAAAATTCATATGAGTCGCGTATTGTTATCAGACGTGCCACAAAATAGAATATGACTGTACCGCATCGTGTAGATGTGGCACACCCACAACTTCGTACAACTCAGATTTGTTTGGTATCTGAATCAGATATTTTTTATTCATATCGACCATTACTGACTCTTATGAATCCACAAAAAAATTGATCTACTACCCATTTGGAATGGATATGGAGAAGAATGGGCAAGAAAGTCTATGGTTGCTCTTTTCCAATAATGTTTTATGGTCCAATGGTATTTTATAATTGTACAGCTTAAAGGTCATAAGGGCGATAAGGGAGATGATGGTCAACCTGGACGAGATGGCCTACCCGGTCCACAGGGTCCACAGGGCCGGCAAGGCCCACCTGGTCCAGTAGGTCTCACTGGTCTTCCTGGCCCGCCGGGTTTAACGATACCGTATCGTGTGGACAGCCCTGCAGTATCGCAATACCGTAGCCCTTGTGGGGACTGTGGTAAGAAACCTAAAATTTAACATATAAAATTATGTTAAATCAAAAAATCCCTAAATAATCAGCAGGGTAATTATGTAATTAAATTTTAAACAAGTTTCAATCACTTTCCGTCAAAACAGCTGTCAAAATGTAAGGGAAATCCGCCATTTTGCTAGGTTTCTAACGAAAATTGATCAAAGTCAAGGTCAAAATCAAATCATTTATTCTGTATAGGCCTATGGGGGCACTTACAAATTGTCGAGTTTACATGTTTTAAGAGTTCCGTACCCAAAGGGTAAAACGGGAACCCTATTACTGAGACTTCGCTGTCCGTCCTTCCGTCCGTCCGTTCGTCCGTCTGTCACCAGGCTGTATCTCATGAACCGTGATAGTCAGAGAATTGAAATTTTCACAGATGATGCATTTCTGTTGCCGCTATAACAACAAATACTAAAAATCAGAATAAAATAAATATTTACGGGGGCTCGCATACAATAAACGTGATTTTTTGCCGTTTTTATAGATAATGGTACGGAACCCTTCGTGCGCGAGTCCGACTCGCACTTGGCCGGTTTTTTTTCTTATAAGAATAATAAGAATAATAGTTATAATAATGTAATTTATATATATATATATATATATATATATATATATATATATATATATATATAAGAATAATAGTTACATAATAGCATGTGAACTGTTCACTTATTTGAGCCTTGCGCTCTGAAAAGCCGATGGACCCTACAGACTTGAAAGTCAAACCAGGATTCTTCTCATTTCTTGAACTCAGCTTTTTTCACAGCGCGTACGCATTTGCCGGAACACCTAGCGTTTTAATTCCTTAACCAACATTTTTTTTTTGCTTATTTTTTAAGGAGAAGCCGACGAAGATGATGAATGCTCCACAGCCAATACAATGATTTACAGAACAAAAAGAGCAGTACTACAGGTATCGTAAACATTTTTTCGTCAACACTGTAGAGACTGTATAATCCCTATAATCTCGCCTTAAACAGAACTACTACAATACACTAAGGGTCACAGCACACATATCAACTCGGAAAGGTATCGTCACCGTATCGCCTCGAGCCGTTCAGTATTATTTGTATGAAACTCCATACTGCAACGCACACTAATCGGAATCGTAACGTAATCGCCTCGCCTCTGAACAGGCTCCGAACCGCGATGCGGTGCGTGGTCAACTTGCAGTTACCGCGCTTACGGCTCGTCGTCCCGGCTCTTACGTCTCTCCATACCCGAGCTCACGTCTCTTCGTCCACCCTTGCCCCTGTCCCCTCCCGCGAGCCACCGCACCAGCGGTCGGCGAGCCGTAAGCGCGGTGTCGCCTAGCCGAAGCCGAGTTGACGTAAAGGAACTGCTGATACGCTTTGGTTACATGCTTACGTTAGGTTGACACCGGCACGGTGACGATCCCTTTCCGAGTTGATAAGTGTGCTGTGACCTTAAAAGATGGCGTTGAAACGCTGCATACAAATTTTATATAAGATCCTGAATCGCGATAGAAGATTTCTCGACCAACTTTAATATATTATATAAGTTCCCAACATTAGTTCTTGGAGCGTAGTGGCTAACCTGATCAAGCCGCCTTCCACCTGCCTGGAAAATCTGTTCTTTCCGCTGAAATAATTTTATGGCAAAGACATTGCGAGACTAGAGCAGAAGGAAGATAAAAAGGGTCACAATTACTTTGTGTGAAATTACTGTCCAACTATTTTAAAAGTCCACCATGTTTGTTGGTTTCTAACGAAATGATAGCAATGGAAGTAGATACATTGCCTGGATACGAGGAGCAGTCTTTTTTCATTGATAAAAAGCGGATTCGAGCATTTTTACTTGTGAATTAGGTTACCCTATAAAATAATATTTAATATACTCTTAAGTAAACATATTTCAATAAATTATTATTTAATTTATTACTTTTTAGTGTAATGTAATAATTTTCACATTTATGAATTGCTCGTAATTTTCGTAAGTTTTCTTCTGTACAGAACACCCACAAAATCAAAGACGGCACCCTGGTTTACATCATCGAAGAAAAACTATTGGTTATCAAGGTCGATAATGGATGGCATTACATAGAGGTAAGTCTTATTAAATGTTCGAAGACTTGATTTACCTACTTCATAAACTAAAAATTACTGACGGCTGTGATTTTTGCAAACCGTTTATGCTTTACCAGTTAACGCTAGCCAGTGTTAGCACGCATGTCAAGACAAAACCTCTGTCACGGATTATCTCGCTCGCTCTGTCTTATTTCATATGAGAGAAAGAGATATAATCAACATATTCTGTGACATAAGTCTAGTCTTGTCGCTCATGCTACAAGTACCGGTGTCGCCATGACCCCTTCAGAGGAAAGCTTCGTGCATTAAGGAAACTTAAAAGAAGGGAACTTAAAAAGAGGAAGACTTCTTGCATAAAAGGAAGAATCGTTACAGTGGATATAAGCTCGCTATTTGTAAATGACATAGAGACCAATAATCTATTTTCCTGATGTGGATGCACTGCACTGCACCTTCTCTGAGATTGTATGTTTATAATACGTGGTGGTTGAGTAATTTTGACTTAGCATTAAGTGTCTGATAATTAAGTTTCTGTCATATGTATAAATAAATTAGCGTATTTACAATTAATTCACTATTTACCGAATTTTAATTTCGCAGACTAGTCTTGCTGACTTGACTCAAGCTAACCCAAGACCAACAATTCCAACATTAACGCCAATAATAAATACGCCGAGAACAACTACGACAGAAACAACTTCAACAACAAAAACGCCATCGCCAACAACGTCAAGAACACCAACTCCAACAACATCAACAACAACTCCAAGGTCAACAACGTCAGCAACTACTACGCTAACGCCCACAACGACAACGCCCACAACAACAACAACGACAACGCCCAAAACGACAACTACATCGACAACGCCCACAACGACAACGTCAACATCAACAATGCAAACAACTACACCAAGAAAAATAACGCCTATCAGAACGCCTAGAATAACAACACCGAGAACAATTACGGCAAATACTAGAAAGAAACTGCACCTTGGTGTAAGTACCCCATAATTTGTTTTATAAATATTGCAATCACTTAACCATATCATTAAATACAATACATGATAATGACGTAAGAAAATACTAACTACACATACGAGCACAATACACAACACAGATCGATGAGACACATGTATATCATGGAGTATTTAAAAAAATATGTTAAAACAAGACCTAGGTGGATAGTGGAATGGATGGATGTTTGATAAGATTAAACTTTACAGTATTCTTGTCTATACATCAGAATAACATAATATAAGCTTATAATTGGTAAAGATAGTAAATATTCGAAGTCAGCGCGGACGAAGTTGCGGGAACAGCTAGTAATAATGTTACTCCTACACGCAAAAACGACTGAACGGATTTTGATAAAATTTTACAGTAGGTATCATTGTTTATACATAAGAATAACATAAAGGATATCATTTATGGATATCGATATTAAACCATCGAAGTCTGCGATAAATAAGACTATATGAAAGAAATTAATGAAATTCGACAACTTGATTACAGATTCGTATGATCGCCTTGAATGAGCCGCAGACAGGAAAGATAATGGTAGACGCTCACACGGGGCGGGTGGCGGCTGACCTGATGTGTCATAGACAATCAGTAAAAATACGCCGCAATGGCACATTCAAAGCATTTTTGACGTCAAGGTAACTAAGGATCGTTCTATATACAACAAATACTTAAAATACACCATCACGACTGTATTCTGCTGTATATCTGTATACTGCAGTGCGCCCACCCTTCGCTGATGTATTTCGGTCCCAATGTAATAGGGGGCGAGCTTATTGCCATTATACCGGGCACATTCCCCCTCAATACGAAGGAGATTTGGACCATAGTACACCACGCCGGCCCAGTGCGGGTTGGTGAAATTCACACGCCTTTCTATAGACGTGCATGTTACCTCACGATGTTTTCCTTCACCGTTCTATCGTAGGACCGTGCTATTTAAATAAATCCCATCAATAACATAATTGTGACATGAGAGTGAAAGTTCGATATTATGAAATATGCCTTGGTTGTTGACTTCAACAACAAAAGAAGTGAGATCTAAATAGGTGCCAAGTTCAGTCGTCAGTCCTGAAATTTATTTATAACAACATGAAATATGTCATAACAACTTAAAATATTAATGCTTCTTATAACTGAGGATAATATATTGAAGCCTAAGGTCTGGCTAAGGGTATCCCTCAGACATGCAGGTTTCCTCACGATGTTTTCCTTCACCGTATTTACATAATTACAATTACTTTTTACAGAAATGAATTGCTCAAAGTAATAGTTACTGAGGATAATTGGCATTACCCCGTTGTTAACCTTCATGGTGATATATTATTCCGGTCATGGACCAATATGTTCGATGGGTTTGGTGACTCTTTTATGCATAAAACGCCAAATATATTCACCTTCAGCGGGAACAATGTTATAATTGAAGACAAAAGACTATGGTGAGTATTAGAAAAACATGAATTATTAAGAAGTGCATCAAATGTTTTTCCAATGAGAAAACGTACTCTGTGTCAATACAGATGAAGTTTGAATTATCGTAGTAAGCCACGCGACCACGAGTTCATATTCGCTCGTGCTGTCAATGACATTGCAGAGTGAGCTTTATTTAGTGGTTTAAATGTCGGTCGCTTGGCTCATTAAGCCGCGTGGTTGCAAGTTCAATTCCCGTTAGCAGTTTTTGCAATGGGCTTTTCGGAATTTACCCTGGTCTGAATGTATAGTGCCCCCAGCACTATACATTACGACCAGGGTAAATTCCAAAAAGGCCATTTTACAGTACCTTCAGTAAAAGCTTCGCTTAGCTTGGGATCATACGATTAGTATGCGTCGTCTGACGAAATGTATTTCTTATTTATCGGCTATGTTTCAGGCCGAATAAAAAAGTTTGGCTTGGTGGCAATGCTTCGAGCACTTTTCAACAGAATGCAACGTGCCAAGACTGGACTGAAGACGCGCCCCAAAGAAGTGGAAAGTCATCTTCTAATATTAGTCGTAACATGCCTAATAGATTGTTTGGCGTAGAACTGTGAGTTATGCACTATATTTCGTTTTTGATCTAGCGTTACCCCAAAAAAATACTTGGAAAGCTTTTTATAAGTGCTACTACTAACCAATGAACCCATGTTGTTCGTTTTTTGAATAAATAAATAAAAAATAAAATAAGTGGTCCTTTTCGGGTACTTGAAAATGATATGGAGTTTTCTGACGCATTATAGGACTAAAACAACATATTTTATTAATGTTATATTATGACTAGTCTAATGACTTGAGGGACCAACAAAAAAGTTTTTTTACGATCTTTATCACGTTAATAAGACTATTTATTTAATGTATCTTCGGAACTTTGCCTCAAGGGACTCCTTTTAATAATATAGGTATTTTAGATTTAGGTTCATTCAATTTATATTTTGTTACTTTAACTATTTCAGTAAATAAATTTTGCATATCCATAATTTAAAATAATAATGTATTTATTAAATTTGTCCTTGCTACTTGACATTTGCATAAATGCTCATAGGAGCAGCCATTCCTCATCTTATTCTATGAAAATTTCATAATTTCATTCAGTTTGTAAAAAGAAGAACGTTTTTGACAGAGATATGAGGAATAGTTAGCGAACCGGTAGTACTGTTAAAAGTTTTCATAGGACACCCAAATGTCAGGTGTGTCATCAATCGCGGTGCATGCGAAAGCGATCCCGTGGCGCCCCGATATAAGCGGAAGATGGTACACCGTCGGTTTTTAGTGGGTAGACGGCTATCTGCCGGGACTCCCACATAACCCTGTTACTTCCCCCGAGGTGTCAGGCTATCTATAAAGGATTTTCCGACGTTAAAAAAAAAGGTGTTGTCATCAAAATAATATTGAAACGATCGCTCTGTCAGCCCTATCCTTAGTAAAAGGTTAACTCTCGTGAATGTCAACACATGCAAAAGTACTACTACAGCCCTTTTAACGTCCCACTGCTGGGCACGGGCCTCCCCTCAATGTGAGGAGGATATCAGGCAATAGTCCACCACGCTGGCCTAGTACGGGTTGGCACACTTCACACATCTATCGAGAACTAGACAAGTTCCCTCAGACGTGCAGGTTTCCTCATGATGTTTTCCTTCACCGTTTCATAGCAAGTCATAATCTTGGATGAAAATGAGATTAGCACATAAATCCCAGAGGAGCGAGCCGAGGTTTGAACCTGCACACTTTGATTTGCAAAGCGTGCGTTCGACCACTCGGCTACCAATTCAAAAGTAGCGAGAGACAAATTTTATCCTTAATAACGCAAATCCACAAATTGGATCGAACATAGATTTCTGCTGTGCGATGACAGTGTTAATTCCTCTCACGATATCGAGGGATGGTTTGTGTAGAATAGAATAGAATAGAAAACTTTTTTATTTAAGTAACTAAGACTCATACATGGGTTAGTAGACTTAAGACTAACGTTAGTATTACCTATTCTAAATAACCCCTAGGGGTCTAAACCGTGTGCGATAGCACAGCAGCGACTTACTATAACACAGTCTAACCTACTGGCTATCATATTAAGAATGCTGTTGGAGCTGGTCCGCACCCTGCGCACCAAGGATGCACACCGTTTTCGCATCGTTGCGTAAAATCAGTCTACATGAGCGTCGGCAAACATCCCAGATGCGCTACAGGAACGAGGCAGCCCCACCAGCTTTCTGAACGCGTTATTATATTGAATGCGGAGGTCGCTGTACGATTTCAGGGTATATCTAGCCCACAGGTTGCACGTGTAGAATGGAACTATGTAACATTCACTTAACTTGTTTTGTTTTTCAGAACTCCATGCAATCAAAAACTAATAGTACTGTGCGTAGAAAATATAGCTGCTTCTTTAAATATAAATTATTATGAAACAGGAAGACGACGACGCCATTCAAAATCGTAAGTAGAACGGTACTCCAATCATTATGTATCAGACACTTGTGTAAAAATAACTTACATAAATAATATACAGGCAGGGTAAAGGTGCACTTTGCCGATGTATTTTGGTCCCAATGTAATAGGGGGCGCGCCTATTGCCATTATACCGGGCACATTCCCCCTCAATACGAGGGAGATTTTGGCCATAGTCCATTATACTGGTCCAGTGTGGGTTGGTGAATTTCACACGCCTTTCCATAGACGTAAAGGTTTCCTAACGATGCTTGCCTTCACCGTTCAGCAAGTGATAATTAGTTTTTAAAATGGTGACTGACTGAGTAAACTTAATAAACATTTCGGTGTAAACATTTTTTTTTAATTTACAGAAGATTAAGAGAAGAGAAGAAACATCCGAGTTTCAATCATAAACTTAATAGTTTTGGTTATTTCCATGGTTTTAATAAAACAATGTACAGTCGGACACGAAAATAAGTGTTGGTATTTTTAAAATGTGAAAAATGATATCCATGTGACAAAGATATACTTAACATAGCCAGTGGTGTTCCTCGAATAAAACTCTTCGAACCTCATTAATTAAAGTTAATATAACATGTATTTGTCGAAGGCTAATCAGAACTGCAAATCTGTAATAGGTCTTAAAGTATAGTTTTTTCTTAAATATTATTGTTATTTGTACCTAGCAAAAACCTTGAATCGAGAGTTTTAAAGTATTAAGTACTTATTCATTTCTGTTAAAAAAATCCTGAGAGCAGAAAAAGCAATTAGAAAATATCACCAGTTACGAGTCGGTTCAGCCTCTTTACGTCCACCGCTTTTGCAGTATTGATTTGTGTTATTTTCATGTTTTGACAGAAAAGTACAATTTTTTTTTTAAAAAGTAGCATCAAAACAATTCAATCTAAAAACTTAGCTGTATTCATAAAATCGCTAACCTACATAGATTAATATAAAGTAGCTTAATAAATAAATCTGTGTATTTATAGTCAAAGTCAAGCCATTTATTTGTGTTCTAATGTTAATTATTTACATCATGTACCTATATAATTTACTCAATGATGCAATTTTTTTACAATCACTGCCCTATATTTCGAATAGCGACATTTTAATTAGTTAAATATTTGTAAATAATAAACTAGGCCATAATTCAATTGAGAGTATTGTGAACAAACAAATGTAAGTATGCATTTATTTATGAATCTGACTGTACTTATAGATACAAGTAAATAATGTTAACAGCCAAATGTTATAGAATATTGTTCGAGCGATAAAAATGGCGAAAATGAAACTCCCAAATTGAGAGAAATTTATTTAAATAAATGTGTTTCGTATTATTTAATATTACAAGGCATGTTAGCTCAACACACAACTATTAGTCTTGTTAGCCTCTCGAACTAAGCCAAAATGCTTGTGCTAGGAGTAAACATATATACTTAATAACAATAGTTTATGCGTCAACGCTCGCGCGTAAAATTTTTGGCCATAGCAAAACGAACTGTATTGAGACATAGAAAAAGTTCATTCTACAAGGAAATGTCACAGCACGAGCGAATTATGACGTGTGGGCGTGGCTTTTACCACGGAAATTTAATCTTTATGCATATTGCCACAGAGTTCGTTTTGTAACAATCATTTTAATGCGGGACGCCTTAAATTATTGTTATTAAGTATCTATGTTTACTCCTAGCACAAGCATTTTAACTTAGTTAGAAAGGCTAACAAGACTAATAGTTGTGTGTTGAGCCCCAGTGTGCGGGGCGTAATGGTCAGGGTGGGGAACGAACCCAATACCTCTCGGTGACCAGGACAGGCCCACTGACCACTGGGCTAATGACGCTTATGATAATAATTTTCTATAAATGGGAGAATGATTGTATTTAATATTAAGTACTTAGAGGTAGGTAGTTTTGGGCGAAACTGTAAGAAGGTTTTCGTATTTTTTTAAATAAATTGATTTGGGTCGGTTAGTGCATGGATTTTAAAACCAGTGCCCGGTAAAGTAAAATTGATTTGATTGGTCTAAATAAAAATGAGGGCACCCGTAGATGTAGTTAGATACATAATGTGGAATGTGCTTTGTTATGTAATGTAAAAAAATAATAGTGAAACGCTTATTTTTTTATTTATACACAAATAAAGAACAACAGAAAGTTAACCCTAACCCCAATTCCTACAGTTAGGGGGTTGTTTTCTGAAAATATTTATGAAATGGGACCAACCTTGACATATTGTAGCCACCATATAAAAATAGAAATTGGTTCACAAAAGTAATAGATATGCGGTAACCATTAACAAAAAATGGGTTCAAATTGAGAATACCCTTCTTTAAGAAGTTGGTAAAAAATGATATAGAATCATTTCACCTTCCCTACAAATTGTAAATTTTGAAAACAGTATTACTGCATACTATTATTTTATACTTACAATAAGTAATTCAACCCTAACGAAGCGTGCATATCGATTCGAGACGATTATTTTATCGATATAAATACGTTGGAACTAATTTATTTTTAACTCACACTTAATAGAAATCAGTGCCATAATAACAGTGTTTTTATTATTAAAATTTAAAAATTAGTGATGCGTTTACTTATTTTTATTATTTTGATGACGCCCTGCTCTACTGGTCTTAGTGTAGGCCTCTCGATTCCCGCACGCGGCAAATTTTGTAATGAAAATAGCCTTCCGAAATTTGCCCTGGTCTAGGTTTAAATGGGGTCAGAATCAGATCTCCTCCTATAAAGCTGTAAAGGCCACCTCACGGCCAACAGCGTAGTCCATTCAAAAAAAAAAAGTCTGAATCAGAATCAGTTTTTTTTTAATTCATAAACCAATACAATACCACTTACGAATCGTCAATAAACAAAATATAATAATAGTATAAGCAGTGGTACCCTCGTCGGTAGAACGCCCGCCTTAAACGTAAGGGGTGCAAGTTCAGATCCCAGACTGCACCTCTGGGATAATTTTCATGTGCGAATTTCATTTTCAGTAATGATTACCACTTGCTGAACGGTGAAGGAAAATATCGTGCCGAAACTTGCACGTTTGTAGAAAGGCGTGTGAAGTTCATCAACCCGCACTGGGTCAGCGTTATGGCCTATGGCCCAAAATCTCCCTCTTATTAAGGGAGAATGTGTCCGGTTTATCGCCTCCAATTACATTGGGACCAAAATACATTACATACAAAATACAATATACTTTTTTCGTGGGGAAATCCTCTATGGATCCCCTTCCAGCCTCGGGGGAGGAGGAAGGGGTATGTGGGAGTCCCCGGCAGATTGCCGGTATACCCACTAAAAACCCACGGTGTACCACCCGCCGCTATGGAGGGATGCAACGGGATCGCCAAGGCATGCACCGCAACACCCCAGCGGCTCGCCCGGCTAAGTCGCCGGGCCCGACCCAGCTATTCGCTGGGCCCCTGGGACAGCTTGGTACAACCCCAGCCGTCCCAACGTCCGCCGAAACCGTGCAATGGGTGACAGGTCCCCCGACCCATCACCCTGGTTTCGGCCAGTGCCATGTGGCACTTATCTCCCCTTTGAGGCGGGGGGGTTACAAGCGCACTGCAGTGCACCCCTGCCTACCCTTTCGGGGAATACAGGCATGATGATTTGTTATTATTTAAGAATAGTATCTCTACCACCCATTCGGAATGTATTTCCTATGGAGCTAGCTTTGCTTAGTTTGGGATCGTATATGTGTTGTCTGGAGATATATTATTATATTTGAATCCTTAAGAGTTTTTGTTACTCACCTCCATGTGCAGCCCGAAAATTATAAGTGGTATAAAAATTTCCTTATTTGATTCGAAAGCAACTCTAACTATAATCTCATTCAAAAATTAGGAATCCTTTTCCCACATTTATACCTATGCGCTTTACAGTGGGGTTCCACAGAGCTCATTTGCAATAAGAGCGAAATGAGGGTCGTAATACGACTCGGCTGGTGCCTTCCACATTCACCCCGAAGATTGCAATAACCGTTCCATCTATGAGTGCCGACTCTTAAAATTTGCGTGTCATGCATATGCAAACAAATAAAACTTTTGAAAGCTTCAAAACGACTGACTACAGTGAAGTGGAGTGTTATGAAGACTAATTAATTTTGTAAAAAACGCACACCTTATGAAAATAATGTAATAATTAAAGATGGAATAAGATGGGGATTGGCTCTACCTTAACGGGTATTTCAGCCAGTGTGAAGAAATGAATAGCAAGAAGAAAATATAGTGAAGAAATAAAAATGGCTGATGAAAGGGATTAAGGTCGTTGATGCTTCTATTCTTTTGAATTTCTGTGGAAAAGCAACGCAACCATTGCAACATTGATAATGGGCTCCGTATACAATGCGTTTTGGTATTGATAATTTTTTCATTTAACCCATTTCATATTGCAGCCGGGAAAGGTTTCCAAAGTACAAGCTTTGCTTAGTTTGGGATCATACTATTAGTATTTGGTTGTCTGCCGATATTTAATAATTCATGCCTATATTACTGACTCGGCGTATATTTGCATTAGTTATATTTTATTTATTGATTAAATGTGTTTTGAATTTTATTTCCAAAAAAGAAGGTCGAACCGAGAACTTCCTTCTTTTTGAAGTCAAAATTGCTCATGCGCGCCTTAATCAATACCAAAACGCACTTTGCTGCTAGAGGAATAAAGATTGAATTTCTCTGGCAAAAGCCACGCAACTATGCGTAAAAATTATCTCGCTCTGTCAGTGCCATTTCCTTGAAGAATGAACTTTTTCCATATGTCAATATTGTTCGTTTTGATATGACAAAAGATTTGACGACTGACATTATCCATTTTTATTTATAATGTGTATTTATTGAATTTGTCCTTGCTATTAATTACTTGACATTGGCGAAATACTCGCGCTAGTCGCAGGTGATGCCATGCCTCATTTTATTCCATTAAATATCATCATTTCGCTCATTTCGTTAAAAAAAAAAAAAAAGATTTGACGTGATAGTTATTTGTGAGTTTCAATAGTAACGTGGAAGTGCCAGATTTGTCTGGTCTCCAACCACCAATCTTCTTAGCGCAGTACGAAGGTTCAGTATTATTGCAGCGGGAAACATAAATATAAAGTTGCTAACTGTCTGCACCCACGATAATATAGTGGGTGCCAGTGTTGCAAGCTCAACGCTCTTAACAATAACAACTGGCGTATTTCGGTCTCAACAATTTCCAGAAATCAATATTGTATGTCACTCCCCGGCTGATTTAAGTGTCGACAATTTCTAGAAATCAATATTGTATGTCACTCCTTGTCGGATTTCGTTCTGGACAATTTCTAGAAATTAAAATAATATGTCACTTCGGTCTCGATAATTTCTAGAAACCATCCTGTGATACTCTTTTAACACCAACCAGACTGAGGCTTAATGTACAGTGGCAAATCATTTTAAATGGAAGCGTTCACACAGGCTCTCGAATTACACACTCTCATTAGCCGATCGCTTCTATAAACGCTAAAATATCAGCTACTGCATTTACGGAGGGCTGTTAAGCCGATAAATCCTAAAATAATGCCAATACGAAAACGAACTGTACTAACTTCGCAGATAAGCACATTTTTCAACGAAATCTCATCCATGACTCAAGCGAAATTTGTCGTGTGGCCGCGTGCCAATTCCCTAAAAATGCAACATTTCTATGAGTTTATGAGTACATTTAAAAAGTAAGTCAAGGTAATTCAATCGCCCCAGTGGGAGAAGGGCGTAATTATCAGACGAACAACTTTAACGTGGCTCCATAGTATTTTTTCATTAAAGTATTAGTTACTATAGATAAAATATAGCGCTCTTCCCCGGTCCACTTAGCGCATTTTCGTTTCTAAGAGTTGGCAACCCTGGTTAGCGCTGAAAGTGTTGGCATCCGCCGCGTTTGCGATCATGGAATTATGATAGTTTAACTTTGTAAGCGTTGAAAGTCGTGTTAAATGTTGAATTATATCTAAATACATTTTGAAGATTTTCCTTAAACATTTATTGAATTTTAACATGTAAGAAATTTTATTTATTAAGCCCTGGGACACTAGGGTTTTCAGACGCGCTTGTCAAATGATTTGCCATCCCGAAACGAGTTCTATTCCAATGTACATAAAGGTTAAATTTCTGTGATAAAAGCCACGCGACCACGGCTGCAGGAAATTTCGTTGAAGAATGAGCTTTTACTCTAAGACAATACAGTTTGTTTCGGTATTGGCAAAAAATACGACGCGTTAGTCTTGACGCCCCAGTGATTTGGGGCTTTATGTTCCTAAAATATTATTTCGTACTTCTGATACAATCTATATACTTACCACGCGAGCCCTCAGTGATCCATTATTATATCCGCAGATAGTACAAAAACGGTATACATTGACATAGTTCGCGTGACCTATTTACCACCAGTTGCAAATACAATACGGTATACTTAGCTCACTACTACAGCCCTTTTAACGTCACACTGCTGGGCACGGGCCTCCCCTCAATGCGAGGGGAATTCGGGCCATAGTCCACCACGCTGGCCCAGTGCGGGTTGGCAATTCACACATCTTTCTGAAATTAGTCAAGTTCCCTCAGACGTGCAGGTTTCCTCACGATGTTTTCCTTCACCGTTATATACTTAGCTGAACTGAAAATGAACTGTATTGAATTATTAAAAAAGTTCATTTTTCATCCCAACTACATTGACAGCGCGATCCTTTTACCAAATAAGTTTAATCTGTATGTATATTGAGGACATCCGCAGAAGAACCGAGGTAACAGACATAGCTCGAAGGGTTGCACGTTTGAAGTGGCAATGGGCCGGACACATTGCCCGGAGAACGGATGGCCGTTGGAGCATCAAAGTCCTAGAGTAGCGGCCACGAACAGGGAAGCGGAATGTGGAACGACCCCCGACCAGGTGGACGGACGACCTCATCAGGGTCGCCGGGAGTCGATGGGCGCATAAAGCCCAAGACCGTAATTTGTGGCGATCTATGGGGGAGGCCTATGTCCAGCAGTGGACGTCCCTGGCTGATAGATAGATAGATATTGATGAAGGGATCATTTCGTTATTGGCAATCATTTTGATGCGTGATTTGCAGGCTTTATTTAGACTTGACAATCTGGCATTGATCAGTATTGTATTGCCGATAACAACTAATTCGAAGACGTCTACAAACTTCAAGTATTCAGACTGTACTATAATAATTATAATGCTCGTATCCGATAACAATAATAGACGCTTTAACACGTTCGCTGGGCTGTGAGGTCATATCGGCTTAGTGCAAATTTTCATCCAGTGCGCAGCGCTCACAAAATTAGTACCTCTATGAGTCATCATTACCTCATGTCGCACCAACAGAATATACACTGAAAATCACGCCTTTTTATAGATATTTAGAATTCCTCACGAGAGCTCCAGCAGACAAAGACAAATAAAATTCCAAAACTGTTATTTCAAACGACATAGATACCGCTGCAAAACTATTAGCGACGTTTAAAAAGTTTTCTCCAACAGCTTATTAAATATCAAGCGTAGTTCGCACTAAGCCCCGCGCACACTAGTGCGTCAAGAGTCGCGCCTCAAACTTATTGCTAATACAAAAAGAACACGAATTTCTGTGGTTACACGCGTTCTGTGGTATACACCCAACACCCACGCGTCTAAATTCGCTCGGGCAGTCAATGTAATTTCATTGAAGAATACACTTTTTCTATACGTCAATACAATTCATTTTCGTATTGGAAAAAAATTGACGCGGGTTTTTTGACGCCCCTGTACGCGGGGGGTGGGAAGGGGGTGGGGGGTTTTTAGAAATTAATAAGCAAACTCTCAATGAGACCGAAAAGTTTTTTAATATTGCGACGGACATAATTTGACATTCATTTCAACCCGTGCGTTCTGAAAAACAGGTTTCACACGAGCATAGGGCACCGATATTCGGATAATTAAAAAGTTTTATGTGTTTTAATAAACAAAAGTAAAGTAAATAAAGTTATTATCGTATTAGCTTCATCACCCATTTCTATTTATAATGTGTATTTATTACTGCTATTAATTAAATCGCACTGGCAAAATACTTAATAATCGCAGACCAGCCATTTCACCATTTTATTCATTTCTTAGAAAAGTGTAATACTAACCACAAAATATGGTTATTATTTCTTCTTGTATATTTAATGGATAAGATGAGGAGTGGCTCCATCTGCGTTTAGCGGGTATTTCAGCTAGTGTCAAGTATTTAATTGCAAGGGAAAATTCAATAAATATACATTATAAATAAAAATGGGTGATGAGTGATAAAAATGGCGGATGAATCCAATAAATATCATCATTTCGTACAAGAAGAAGAAGTCTTCTTTTTTTTTTTACGAAATGATGATATTTTGATGGAAAAAGATGAGGAATGCCTGCACCTGCGATATGCGGTATTTATGGCAACGTCGAGTACTCATAGCAAGGACAAATTCAATAAACACACATTATAAATAAAAATGGATGATGACAGTGAAAACGCTGGCGGATGAAAATGTTGAGGTCTCATAAAAAATAGTCGCAACAGAAGTATGGTAACTGACACATGACACTGACAGCTGAAGTATGACTGACAGTAGCGGTCGCTACAGATAAATATTGTCTAGAATTCATCCGCCATTTTTATCACTGTCATTATCCATTTTTATTTATAATGTGTATTTATTGAATTTGTCCTTGCTATTAATTACTTGACATTGGCGAAATACCCGCTCTAGTTGCAGGTGAAGCCATTCCTCATCTTATTCCATTAAATTTTATCATTTCACTCATTTCGTAAAAAAGTAATATTGTCTACAGTTTGATGAACTGTTATAAAACGTTTAGATATCGTTTACCAGATATCTAATACAAAATATCAAGTAATACTGATACACTGATATTACAATTACCTACTAACTGTATCTGGTACAAGTTATAATGAAACAACATTCCGTAACACTAGACGCGTCGTCAGTTTAAAGGGACTCTAGGTATAAATCAAACTTTGGAGAATGCCTCACTGTTCTCAACTCATGTAGGCACTTCAAACAATTGAAACTATAATGTATGACTCACAGTTTAATAGAAGTTTCGAGTCCTTTATTTAATATTAAGACTATGTACATTGAAACAAAATCAGACCTTACGATAGTGATTCAAATTTCATTTTTTTAATTGCATAGGAAGGTATGCCGGAATAGTCCATTTAGCGGCTCGAGGAAGTGGCATGTATATGGAACGATGCCAGACCGACTAACGCTCGACCGAGGAAGGCACAAAAAGCCTTGCATTCTGTAAGTCCATAATTTACTTGTACTAAATGGCTGTCACGAATTATTTTATTGTTTAATTTGTCTGTTCTTATAGAGCTTTGTACTCATACAAGACCTCTGAAACGTTATGATAGTCGTGTTTAGACTGAGTCGAACAATAATATGGGATAATCAACCTAGGAATAATAGAATAATGTATTTAATATTTATGTTCAATTGTTCTTGATATCATAAGTTAATTTAAAACTGCATATTACATAAGGACTACCCCCAAAATTTATAGAAATCCTAATTCAACATAAAATTGTAGTCTTCGGTGAAAAAAAAATTGTATTCTGCAAAACCTGAGCGAATAAACTTGACTTGTTTCTTAAATGTAGGTACTTTATCTACAATACACATTACCATTAAATTTCTGTGGTAAAAGGCACACGACCACGAGTCGTCGTCATCGATGACATTTTATTTCAAAAAGTTTGGCCTTTAACCCAAAAATCTCCCTCGTATTGTGGGAGAATGTGCCCGGTATAATGGCAATAGGCTCGCCCCCTATTACATTGGGACCAAAATACATAGACGAAGTGTGGGCGCACTGCAGTGCACCTCTTGCTTGCTTGCTCTTGTCGGGGAATACAGGTTTTTTTTTTATATTAACTGTCTATAGATTTGAGGATAAGTGTTTAAAATATTTAGTATCCAAGCGTATATATTTATATTCAAATTGATTTTAGCTATTCGACAGCGCGTAATAAATTCTGATCTTCAGTTACATCTAGCATCCGTGAGCATCTGCGATCTTTCATCCGCTTCTCCATCCGCTTGCATCTACGCGGAGTCGATAGTCCCAGTAATACCTCGGTACCATTCCGTGGCGGATATTAGGACATCGCTCAATGCTGTCGAGTGGTACCCTGATATATGATCCCGGCCCGGAATGTCAAAGATTCCTTGTGAAATAGTTCTGAACTTTGGGGTGGGTGGAGAAATATGAGGTGATCTAATAAAATCTAGTATGTAGTAAAATATACGGATCAAATAACATACGGGAACTGGTGAAGGCGAGTGGCGGAAGATCGAAGTCATTGGAAAAGGCTGAGTGGTAGTGACGTCTTCATAGTTCTGTGCAGTCACTAATCGTTTCTGAATCTTATGACATGCTTCAGTCGGGGAAGTTGTAAATAAACCACATACTCCCAACACTATTACTACTGTAAGCCAGGCCAGGATTGACTCTAGGAGAGTCCCTGAGAAAAGCAGAATTGGAACCCACATGAATTTAAATGTACACGCATTTGGAGGGGTTAATATTTCTACATTTCTTACAAAGTTTTCATTTGAAAAATTATGATCCCTGTAACGCAAAACGAAAATAAAATATTCAAACTATAATTTCCAACAGATGTAATTCAGAATGAAATATATACACGAACCGATCATTATGTGGCGCGGTACAATACGTATAAGTAATAAATTGGACTACAATATCGGTATCCGATATGCAAATCGGCGTACCCAAAAATCACAAGAGGAAAATAAAGGGAGAGAAGAAACAAAAAATATATGATAATCAAATGTAGTGAACCCGCTGCTACATCAGAGGGAACCCTCAGTATCGGAGAACATATCGCTTCAATATTTATTGTTATGGGGTATTGGGCTTCCACTTAAGGGGAGGGTCGTAACCAGTAGTGAGATAGATTTTGAGCTACGTGTATTCAAAAAAACGAATGGGCTTGGTCTAGCGCTTTAACCAACTGATTGCGGGTTCGATTCCCGCCAACGGCGAATTCCAGAAAGGGCCTTTTTGAAAGTTGCCCTGGGTATAACTGGGATCGCCTCAAGTCCATTGTATGACCCACAGTACAAGCTATGGGTTCCATACAATGGACTCGGGTGATTCCAGTTACATCCAAACCAGGGAAAATTCCGAAAGGGACATTTTTGAAATTTGCCATTGACGGGAATCGAACGCGCAATCACCTGATGCAGTGAGCCGAGCGGCCTATGCTTAAACCACTAGACCTAGCCGTCGTCCGAAAAGATAAGTAAATACAGGGTGTATCAGAAGTCCGAAATAATACTTTGGGTATACTTTGATACCTCATATGTGGCTGCTTAGTAAAGACAAATTATACCTAACTATCATAATTTCTGAGCTATAGAACTTTGAATATTTGTCACTGGTATCGTGTTCTGGCCTTTGGGTACATCCATAACCCTATTCAATACCAATATTTACAAAACAGAACATGTCAATTTGACATAGGCGAACCATAAATTGGCGACCAAAAAAAAGTTGAAAAAACATGACCGAATTTCGATCAAATTTTTACACCATTCGGTTGTATACCCGAAACTAATGCTAACCAAAGTATTATTTCGAACTTCTAAAACACCCTGTACAGGCTTTGATGTGATGGAATTTCGGCAACAAAAGTTGAATGGCGCTATCGACATCCATCCCTTGTGGACAGATCATTAAGACCGGACCGGGGACTGACTGACGAAGGTAGTTAGTAACATGTCAACACGCTAAAATGCTGCTGTAACACGTTTCTAATTTCTTTTCTAAACTAAAAATAACTAAACATAATGTATCTACTGATAAAAGTAAAAACTAATTTGACATTGTAAGCCCCCCGCACACTGGGGCGTCAAGACGCGCGTGACTAATTTTGTTCCAATACCAATACGTATTGACTCACCGCAGAACAGATTCTTTTTTAGCTAAAGGTCATCGAGGGCGCGAAGGATTTTTGACCCGTAGTGGCTTATATTTATAATCTTTACGTATACGAACACAGAGTACATTAAAAAAAAGACCAGGGTTATTCGGTCACCTCAGCACCCACTGTGTTACAAATGAAACCCTGAGTTTATATGTATGCAATTTTTTACTGAGGTTTATATACATTAATTTAAATTATAGCTATCTTCTGACGACATCTACATCATCGACATCTACATCTAGGGAGGGAGCTATTCCCAACATTAGACAGTTTCACACGTCGAATATTCTATGTGACTTTGCAGTCTATGTACATCAGATAATCTATGTCAAGCCGTTAAAGACTAGATGACCATATCATCAATTCAGCCATATAGGTAAAATACGTCCCATAGACACATTTGAGTATCTATAATTTATAACAACATTACTATCATCATTTCTCGTCATGCATCAGCAGCATTTTAGCGGCCTAAGTACGCTCGCTAATGGGTTTAGTGGGTAGTCCCATGTAATTTCTCCGCTAATGTTTAGACTATTAAACCTGGAGCTTAGCCATTGAGCAGGTCACCTTTCAATCCTGGCAAATAGGATTTCTGACCAATTTCTATCAAAGGTAACTTAATGGAAAATTTTGTTGGAATAGCATGAGCGTATCGAACATTTGATTAGAGACTGGACCTTTTGTTTATCCAAACAATTTACTTTACATGCCTGACTTTATTGGCTTTCAGAGATCAAGTACTTGACCTAGGTACCTGATTCAATTTATTAAAATGTCTTATCTTTCTTGAAGATCGGGATAATTCATGAAATTAGACAAATTCTAGAGACCTTAATCTGAGAGCCTTGAAGTGATCGAAACCTATTAAAACTACAGATGCATAAATGAACCGAACGCCGTTCAAAGGAAATTTGACCTGAAACCAATTCAGGTCAAATTTCCCATTCCTCTTCCAGGAATTGATACCATGGTCACGTGACCATGGTACTGGCAACATTCCTGGAAGTTTTGACCAGTTCAGTTTCAGTTCAGTTCAGTTCAGTTTTATTCAGCAATAAAACTGACGTCCGTAGATGTCAAAGACAAATGTTAGGAAAGCTCCATAGAGTAAGTAGAGAATTAATATCGATTCCACCCTGCGTATGGGTTTATCTGACATCCGCCATTGTAGTTACCTGTAACATATTTTTTGTCACATTAGGTACTTACTTGATCCGGCAACTACATAGGGCAACTCCAATGGCAAATGTCACATAAATTTGCCACAGGGCGGAGTCGATAGGGCATCTCCGTTTTACTTCGTGGAAAGCTCCCATTTCGATTGATATTAATTACTCGTTGATGTGATTCATCCGCCATCTTTATCACGTTCATGACCCATTTTAATTTATAATGTGAACTTTGGCTGAAATACCCTCTAATCACAGGTGAACCTATTCCTCAAGAAGAACTCCTGGGTTCAATCATTGCAACCATTGAACCCGAAAGATAAAAACCGCGATAAAGAATGTAATAAAACACAACATTCCAATATTTTTTTGCGCCGCAAAGTATCGGCACTCAACAAATAACACAGCCGGCAATCGTCGCATTGTTGAAATTGTAATGAACGTCACGAGGGGACAGACATAACGTGCGTTTAAACCTGCAGAATATATTCAATTTTATTTCTTTCGCGTCCATAAATTACGCAGCACGAATAGGGTTGTTGCTTCATTTAAATTTTCATACATCTTGTATCAAAAGTGGTTCCAAATGGTTAGTGTAATAGTATTACACACGGTGGTCTGGGGTTAGCGCGCATGTCAAGACAAGACCTTTGTCACGGATTTACACGCACGTTCTCTGTCTAATTTCATACGAGAGAAAGAGACCACATCAAGATATTCCGTGACATAAGTCTAGTCTTGGCGCACGCGCTACAACTACTGCAGCTAGCTGGAACTCTCTCTCTCTCTCTCTGGCTTTGACACACTACCGTGTTCTAGATCATACTGGAAACAAATATCTTATTATTTGCTTATACTCTTCTTAAGCCGAGTTAAAATTGATAAATAAATATCGCCAGACAACACATACTCATCGTATGATCCCAAACTTAGCAAAGCTTGTATCACAATTACACCCAGACTAGAGCTAATTCCGAAAAGGCCGTTTACACCTAGTTTAGGCCACCACTACAAAAGCCGTCGTCGAACGAAATTTAGGATTTTTGAAGTAAAATGTTCATATATCCAAATATTTGTTTATACATTTCACATGGATTCTCACCTTTATCGCCCATTTTTATTTATGATCTGTATTCATTGAATTCGTTCTTGTCTGTGGTTCTTGTTATTAATTTCTTGACATTAGCAGAATACCCGCTTATCGCAGGTGCAGCGATTTGTCATCTTATTAAAAATAATTGTAAAAAAACTTTTTAAAAACAAGCTTTCATGTAATTGCCCTAAGTTTTCGTGTTCTCCCCAGCAAGCCCTTCCATTTGATACCCATACCGTGGTAGTGCAGAAAAAATAACTATTCCGCCATCTTGGATGATCCGCCATATTGGAATTAGAATGACGTCACATAGCTAAGCATGCATTGTCATTCAAAATAAGCGTGTGTACCAAATTTCAGCTCAATCGGTTAAAGATAACTGATTTAAAATTCAGTTGCAAGATTCCACCCGGACATACATTGCAAGTTAATATAAAGCTTGTAAAAACAATAATTTCATTCATTTTTTAGAGAAAGAAGAAAATATAGGCTCATAGTAGGCTTTTTACCTATCTTTTTAGATAATCTATAAGAAAGTCGTGACATTTTTATTCTTTAGAGTAATCATTGAGTGAACATGAAATCACGGTAATGTCCATCTACTAAAACTCATCATCATTAGCATAAAATTTAAAAAAATCAAACGAATTCAGAGCATAAACAATGGAAACTCCGTTTTTTAAATGGATGACCATAGATATTTCACTTTTAATAAAAAAAAGTAATTGCAGCTCGAACTTGATTTCTACGGAGGATTTAATATCTAAACATCATCCTTGCGAGCCCTAACCCAGGTCTATAATATAATGCCTCGAATGCTATGTGTGAAAGAAATACTTTCGTCTCATTTTTTGGGGCAGGTGAGCTCAGTTAAGTGGATATTGGTCCACAAAGCGTTAGTGACAGTGATTGATGAGACGGGTCATATGCTTGGCGGCAATAAGCTGGATATATCGACACCCCTATATAATATCCAAGTATATTTCATTTAAAAATAAATTTAAGTATTAATCTTTATTTAACAAAGCTGGCAATACCAGTCCCACTTCTGTTATTCCTGTAAGTCAAACAAATATCGCCAGATAAAACCTACTTACTCATAGCATTTAATTCTATGTCAGGTGATAGCTTAAGCATTTTGTTCAAAAACCAATATCATATATCAAGCCTTGACTGTCCCACTGCAGGGCAAAGGATTCCCGTCCATTTTTCCACTTATTGCGGTCCATAGCCAACCGGGGCCACTCCGGTAAGTGAGAGTCTAGCTCATCCTGCCATCTCTTTTTGGGCCTGCCACGTTGCCGTTTCCCGTGGTTGGGGAGCCATTGCGTGGTTGATTTTGCCCATGGCGTATCCGGCATGCGGCAGATGTGACCTGCCAAGTTCCACTTAAGTTTAGCAGCTGAGTGGTCTACGTCAGCAATTCTTGTTTTGGAGCGCAGGATCGAGTTTCTAACACGATGTGTAAGTATCAAAAACCAAGAAGATAAAATAAATTTAGGCTCTATTGAAAGGCCTTTAAAAATAATTTCAATTGTCACGAACACTAGGAGATGTATTAATGTTATTCCTGAGTATTAATACACTGCAATTAGCAACTGTTTTATATTTAGCCATCATGTAAATATACCTTCTTATATATTTAATAAAATTCCTTGAGTTGACCGTACCACGATCTTTTACAGAAGAATTGTCTATTTACTACAACTCAACGTGATATTTGGCGTAGGCCTACTGAAGCTGAAAATTCAAAACACTAGCCGCCATAAAATCCATTGGCATAGAAAAAAAATGAGATGTAAGAAAAATATCTATAATATAAAGCCATACAAACTGCTTTAACAAATTCTAAGACGAAATTTTCATAGATAAGTACTTGTGAGTCAAATTATTTCAAATTGATAACCAAAGCATCAAAGAACGGTAAAATATCAAAGGTGTATCTTTTAACCCTATAAAGGTCCCATTGAAATGCTCAATGAAAACTTCTATTGACGGTGCCTAGAGGACCGAGAAATTGTAAATTTGTAAAATAACGGTCGGTTCCCACGACTTCACAGAAACAAACAGTCCTATTAGCTAAGAGGGGCCGCGTAATGAAAAACAAGAACCCTTCCTTACAATAACAGTTACTCAGGAAATTTGGGAAATATTTTGCGGAGAATTTAACTATTTAACACCTGCTCATTGACTGCATATCTATATCAAAGTTAAGCCAATTGGTCTCATAAGACCTTTTAAGTGGTATGTGGTGGACCAGACTCAGACCTCATAACCTCCAAGTAGACAAGAGCTGCACGCACATTGAAGTTTATATCCCGTTGTAGCATACATAGTTTTATATGAATTACCAAAACCAAAGTCTTGGTACCGGGAATACCAGTGGTTAGACTTAGGGCCTGATACCTAAGCCCTTAGGTTTTTTTAGCCAGCTGCCAACTTATTTGGTAATAAGCGACCAACAGCCGCCTACACCACACTGCGCATCAATGGTTCTGGTTGCCGGATCCGCGCAATGGATAGTAGGGAAACTCTGTCATTTTAATATTTATCATGTTTTATATGCTGTATATTATCCTTGTCCATAGCCTTTTGCTATTTTATTGTCTTTTTTTACATTGTTATTTTTAGACGGGTTTGCTTTTTTTATCATGTATTTTCTATGACATTTACACATTTTTAATAAAATTTATTTGACTTTTATTTTTAATTAAACAAACCAGGCTGGAAAAATTATTTTACACACACTAAACTTAAGGCTAATTTTAAGTACTCTGACCCCCACATCAGAGATGAGCACGCGGGCCGGGTCGATAGAGGCCCGGAAAAAAAGAAAAAAAAAAAAAAGCCCTTAGGTTTGAGATCTTGGATCTGGAATCTGAGACCCAAAGCGTAGGACCCATGACGTGGAGCTTGAGACGCCGGAGGTGTGGTCTGAGATCTAGGAGGAAATAACTAAAACATGAAAACTGGGTCGCTAGGCCTGTGGTATGGGTTTTGGGACGTTTGACCACGCCCAAGCTGAAGGGCTGGGGTCTTAGAAGGCCAGAAAGGGGACTGATTAAGTTTTGCATGATAAGAGTAAAAAGATACTCTGGGAAGACAATTATTACGAAAATACGTACCCATTTTGTAGTTTAATGAATAAATCCCGCCGCATGAATGAATGCCGATTGCTCTGTTGCGGTTATGGTGTTATGACAGTCTATCCCAATTGATATTTAATTATTGAAGCCATTTTATTTGACGTATATTTTGTATGAGCGAATAAAGTGTGTAAAGGTCAGATTTATAATGTGAATTTATTGAGTTTGTTATTTCTATTAATAAATTGATACTGGCTAATATACCCACTAATTGCAAGTGTAGCTATTGCTATTCTTATTCCATAAAATTTTAGGCTGATGGTAAAACTCGCGCTCAGCATCAATAATGTAGTGTAGTGCAAGTATCAAACGACGGCTTGGACCTTTGATGACTTCTGTTGATCATAAACACGGAATCAACGGTATTGTAGTCATAAATACCTTGTCGTTACGGAAAAAGAAGACTAAAAATGGACTAATTGATGCCTAGGCCGCTTCGTCTCTTACATACAAAATCTGCCGTACGTGAACTTCAAAGTAGAACACAAATCCATCTTAAAATTAAATGCCACGTCCTATGAAATTTGTATGAGAAGCATTGTCTATGCTTATAGGTCGAAGAATGAAATTATGTTCCAATTGTGATACGAAAACCTATTTTCGTACATAGCACACTTACACTTATTTGCGCATTTTTTATGTCACTTCAATATAACATAAAGTTCTTGTAACCTTCCTAATCAATCCACATCCCAACCATTTCTTTACAACGCAGACATTCGCAAATATTTGTCAACTACTTAGTCGGATAAATTGTGTTGTTATTTATATAACAGAACACAAATTATTTGTTGGAGTATCTCGGTGGACTGGGGGAATATCATTTTGTTATTTTGGCAATGATTTATTATTCGCAATAATTACATAATGTATTATTTTTCTCATTCAAATCAAAACAAACTGAACGACGCCTATTGCTTACTATTCGAAGAATTGTGACGAATAAATTTACATAAAAATCATGATATGGTTCTGTACATATTCTATCAACTACAAGTAATAACGAAATTGTGTTTTATTTCCTTTATGTAAACATCTATACCTTACAGATTCCAATTTCAGTCGTATGATTGGTACTTTCTTCAATCGTTTTAGGAGTGTTTTATGAAGTCATTTTATATTAAATCTGAATAGATACCTCTGTAGTGTTTGACACAAACTATTGAAAATAGTTTGTCAGTATGTGAATTTTTCAATTTTAATATTTTGGGAGTTTATATTGCATTGAAATAAAACTATTTTACGGATTTTATCGCGTGTATTTACTATTTTATTTTCCCGACGTTTCGGCTGCTTTACAGCAACCATGGTCACGGGGGGACTGAGGTGTTAGACGTCCTGATGTCATAGTTAATAACTGGGTACCCTCATATTTAGTTGTTGTTTGCGGTCCGATATTAGTTTGAAATAGTTTTATTTCAATGTATAGTGTTCGCGTAAATATAAGAAAACAATAGTTTATATTGCATCTTTTCTTATTAAGTACGGCACGGAAATAAACATGACACAAAATACTCAAAATGACAGTCATAATTTTTGTCAATATCAAATCGAACTCTGTGTTAATACAAATAAAGATTGAATTGTTGTAGTAGGTAACGTCCATGCAAACCACGCGTCAAATTCTCTCATGGTGTTAGAAATGACTTTGACTTATTGACCGACTTCCAAACGGAGGAGGGTCTCAATTTGATTGGCATGTTTTTTTTTATTATCACAGTTAGTTTGGGTTTTAGCAAAAATCTTTACGCACCTATCTTGACATCCTCATGCGTTCGGTGCTTAACTGTCTACCCACTAACCTGAAAACAATTGTAGTGGGACCAAATTTATAGCGCAAACAATTGCGAACAAGTTCCGCAGTAAACAAACGTCCAAACTCGTAAACGCGTTTTACAGTCGCTCCCAAGGAACTCTAAAACAGCAAAAGGCAAGTTCAATTTATCTTTGTCAACCCCCGAGGGGCAGACACCGTGAAATCTCCACTCCATTAAAATGCTATACACAATGCCCCGCGTAACAAATACAAAATTCAAATACAATTTACTTCAATCACTGATGATGTCAGTCAAATATAGATTGAGCTAAGTGCTCTTACAGACGAGCGATATGTTACCAACGGCATAGGCAACTTCAGCCGCCGACACGTGTCGACGGCAGCCGCCGACGCGTCGACGGCTGCAGTTGTAGCGTGCCGCGCCCGCTATTTTGTCACTCGACTGCAAATAGTTTAAGAGTGTGCATGCGTTGCAAATTTGTAAAATGACTTCCTGTGACGAAATTGATATTGAATTGCTAATTGTGGCAGTAAAGAAAAATACGTGTATTTGCAATTATAAATTGAAAGAGTACAGTAATAAAAAAATAAAAAAACAGAGCATGGATGTCGGTATGTGAAGAAGTTGTAAATGATTTTAATAATAAATATATTTCTTGAATCCACAAAGAACGTGTTTTTATTTTTTGTTTCTGTCGGCGCCGACAAAGTAAAAATAATAACAGTGTTTCTTCTTCGGAATCCATTTTGCAACTGACTCTTATACTATGAGAGCCACCGACGGCTGCTGCTGATCTCTATAGTTGAGATGTCGACGGCAGCCGTCGGTTGAAGCCGTCGGTTGCCGCCGACGCGTGACGACGGCTGCAGTTGCCTATGCCGTTGGTAACATGCCGCTCGTGTGTAAGAGCACTAACTGAAGCCCCTCCCCACACTGGGGCGTCAAGACGCGCGCATCGAATTTTTTGCCAATACAAAAAGGACTATATTGACTCACCGAAACAGCGCCCTTCCCACCACCTGTCTTGCAGCAATCTTTTTAATATTACTTTCAGTTTTTAACAGTTAACTCGGATTCATCCGCCATCTTTATCATTGTCATCATACATTTTTATTTATAATGTGTATTTATTGAATTTGCCCTTGCTATTAATTACTTGACACTGGCTGAAATACCCGCTTAGCGCAGGTGGAGCTATTCCTTATCTTATTCCATTAAATAAATTAAATAATCTCAAACTAAACTAGCCTTGTTCTATGGTTACCTTACAATGGACTGTAGGCAATTCCAGAACAGGTCAAATTTTGAACAGGTCAATTCCGTAATTTTCCTCTGATGGGATTTGAACCCGCTACCAACCGGTGCAGTCAGGCGAAAAGCACGACTGCACCAAGCCATCGTCAATATTATAAAAATCCCCGCATTTGTTATTTTTAATGTCCTTCGTTCATAAAAAAACTAATCTCCCAAACCCATAAATTCAATATCGCGGTCCATTTTATTCCCACTTATTAATAAAGAAAATAAAGTTCACAGAATGCATTCCGTTTTGTTCTCTTGAAAAAGGAATTTTATACGTAAAATGTATAAAACGGAGGTTGCTCGAGCAGAATTTACTGCCGGCACTAAAATATCTTCGGGTCTCCGAGTGCGATATTATTTTATAAGGCATAAAGTTGAGAATCGTGTGATTTTTCAAAGAAAATGTACAACTCTCAACGGTGTATGTAGGTGCGGAGGTAATTAAGATTTTATACTTTGTTTTACGTTGTTGCACTTTTTTTCCTTTTGTGTTCAAGCATTTTTATGGAACATCGTTATGAATTGTAGTACAATAGTAATAATAAATAATAGTAGAGTGTGGTAGCCTAGTGGTAGCCTAGTCGAACGCATCGAATCCGCCTTGCAATCGAAGTGTGCAGATTCAAACCCCGGCTCGCACCGCTGGGATTTATGTGCGAATCTCATTTTCATTCGAGATTATCACTTGCTATGAAACGGTGAAGTAAAACATTGTGAAGAAACCTGCACGTCTGAGGGAACTTGACTAGTTTTCGATAGATGTGTGAAGTCTGCCAACCCGCACTGGACCAGCGTGGTGGACTATGGCCTGAACCCCCCTCGCATTGAGGGGAGGCCCGTGCCCAGCAGTGGGACGTTAAAGCAGTTAAGCAGTCTATCTATCTATCTGTCAGCCAGGGACGTCCACTGCTGGACATAGGCCTCACCCATAGATCGCCACAAATTACGTTCCTGGGCTTTAAGCGCCCATCAACTCCCGGCGACCCTGGTGAGGTCGTCCGTCCATCTGGTCGGGGGTCGTCCCACATTCCGCTTACCTGTTCGTGGCCGCCACTCTAGGACTTTGATGCCCCAACGGCCATCCGTTCTCCGGGTAATGTGTCCGGCCCATTGCCACTTCAAACGTACAACCCTTCGAGCTATGTCTGTAACCTTGGTTCTTCTGCGGATGTCCTCATTTCTGATTCTATCGCGCAGTGAAACTCCCAGCATAGCTCGCTCCATTGCACGTTGAGTGACTCTGAGCCGTCTTATGAGTCCCATTGTGAGCGACCACGTCTCGGATCCGTACGTCATCACTGGCAGTTAAGCAGTAGTAGAAATTTAATAATATAAGGAAATTATATGTCGGCCTTGTTTACTGATTTGAGCGTAGGCCGCTCGGCTCACTACGTCTGGTGATGGAGGGTTCAATTCCTGTCACCGAAAAAAATTGGGATTGGCCTTGTCGGAATATGCTCTAGTCTGGGTATATCTGGGATCGCCGCTTCATTGTATGGTATCCATAACACAAGCGTTGCTTAGATAAGGATCTTACGAGGACTGTGCGTTTTCTGGCGATAATTATAATGTCGAATTAAAACAACTGCTACAATACTGTCAGCGCAAAACAGTTTACGTATTGGTTATTTTGTGTGATACTTCAGATATACGAACACTAAAAATGCGCGCGTCTAATCAAGTTATCTTTGTAACTATTAGGTCTATCGATGCATAAGTCAGACTCAGATGTGAAAAAGTTCTCAAGATGATTCGAAATGAAGAGCATTAAAAAAATCTAAACCGCTTCATCTCGAGTTCTATCATTTTTCACTGAAGGCACAGAAATGTCTTCAATAACATAAGAATGAAGATAGCTATGTAAGTGAATTCCTAATGACTTAATTCGCAATACGATACGATTAAACTGCTTTCAGACTACGACCAATTTGAATGGAGGTTGTGACCTAGATAGGCTCGTATTCTCGAGCCCTGAGTGAGTATTTGGATCAATGTAAACCGATTCTACATTGGTAAGAACTTATCAAGACTCGTGTAAAACATTGACATAGTTTTTCAACAAACAAAATTTCTGCTCTAAAAGCTTATTTTTAGGGTTCCGTACCCAAAGGGTAAAACGGGAGCCCTATTACTGAGACTACGCTGTCCGTCCGTCCGTCCGTCCGTCTGTCACCAGGCTGTATCTCACGAACCGTGATAGTTAGAGAGTTGAAATTTTCACAGATGATGTATTTCTGTTGCCGCTATAACAACTAATACTAAAAAAATAATAAAATAAATATTTAAGGGGGCTACCATACAACAACGTGATTTTTTTGCCGTTTTTATAGATAATGGTACGGAACTCTTCGTGAGCGAGTCCGACTCGCACTTGGCCGGTTTTTATACTTAGGTACTTGTTACTTTTTTCACTAAAAAATAATATATTACAATCTTGCTAAAGACACAAGAGACCTCCAAAAAAAAATTAAATATATTTATTTTTTATTACTCTTACGAATAATATTCTTATTTTTTTATTAAACCCTGTTGTTTGAATGTCAATAGGATTAAAATGCATAACAACCTTTTATTTAGTCACTCTGGGGCAAGTGAATTCACTTGTCATTTTAATTAAAATGTACTCTGTGCTAATATATTTAAATATTATATTTCTGTGGCAGAAGCAACGTGATCAAGCGACTCAATTCGCTCATATCCTCGATTGGATTTTATTCTAAAATGTGCTTTTTCAACGAGTTAATTAAGTTTGTTTTGCATCAAACGCGCTTATTTACGCAAGTTGTTCAACGCTCCTTTCTCATACGCGTAGTTTTCATCGTAGTACCCCATTATCCATAATACTAATTACACTTGTACATTTTCCGGGCAGGAGTCCCCGGCGGTACCATCTGCCGGTATAATTAATTACAACACCTACCTGCACCTTCTTAATTAACTGTTTACAGTTTTAAACGTCGCGAAAACGTTTCAATGTTTGTTGAGGATTGGACTGTGTACTCCGAGTCTTTTGTCTTTATCTTTTCACGTTAAACAAAAGGGGAGGAGCGCTCGTGGCTTTAAAACACTAACCTACTTTTGGCCGTAACCAATATTATATTAGACAAAGATAAGCTATAGTAAGCGAACCGTTAGTAGTATAAGTTAGAAGTTCTTTATGGATAACTAAAATTTCAGTTGTCATAAAAATTATATCCTACTCTATCAGTCCTATCCTTAGTAAATAGTATCTAAAGTATCTTGAATGTTAGGATGCATAAAAGAGTATCTTTAGTAACCACGGTTTAGACAGTATATAAGTTAAGCCAAGATGACATCTCGACTCTGCAATGATGATTACCTACCACTTGCTGAACGGTGAAGTAAAAGTTTATAAAGAGGACTGTGAAGTTCACCAACCTGCACTGGGCCATCGTGGTGAATTATGGCCCAAATTTCCCTCGTAAAAAGAACAGAAATGTGTTCTATTATCTATTATCGGCGAAGTATATGTGTATATGTGCAGTGCACCTCTGCCTACCCATTTGGGAAATACATGTGGCGTGTTGATGTATTTTAATGTTTTATAGACACGCTTGTAGACTGTCATCGTGACTAAAAAAATCTGTTAGCAAAAACTAGTAAAGCGCTCTCTACTAAGTCACATTTTTGAATGAACGAGGAGCTACACCATTATAGAAATAAATGTAATTTCAAATGTGTAGAGACATACATTGAACTGATTATACATTTCTCAGCGTAGCTCATTTGGCTTGTTAATTGAAAAAAGTAGAGTCTGATAATCCGTCGTGCTGCAATGCGGTGCTAGAGCTCAAGGCTCATATAACAGCTAACGATATAGAGACTGTTATTTATTTTATACCCTATTTAAATTGATTGAGGGTACATTTTCACTTCGATGTATTGTAAATAAATAACCACCAATAACAGCTGGGACAGACCAACGAGGACATGACGATCTGGGTACTTTTACGGGTAATACTTTGTCACAAACAGCCCGAGACCGCAGTTCGTGGAGGGTTAAAGAAGAGGCCTTTGCTTAAGAGTAGAAGTACATATAAATAGGTGAAACAAGAAAAAGTTCAAAAACTGGAACCCAACTATGGAAATACTTTTTGTTTATTTTAATATTTTCCGTTTTAACCTGTGATGCTGCAACAATAAAGAAAGGGATGAATTTGCCTAAAATCGGGATGTACAAGGTAAAATCGACTCCTCCTATTGGTAAAGTCCGTTAAAATATGGCCTATGTTACGGGTGGCCCGGGGGCCATAATAACGAATCGATTGACAACTTATTCATCAAAATCGGATTAAAAGTTTTGGTGATACGAAGAAACATACGTAAATGCAAACATGGGCTGCTAAAACCATAACCCTTATTTTTGTCAAAGTGTAGCTTGTGCCTTACTAACGTTTTATTATTGACCGACTTCTTTTTATCATTACAATTAAAAGTATCTCTAAGGCAACACACCAGTGCTATATCTACCTGTGTATTAAAAGTAAGTTTTAGCAATTTAATGAAATGATCAGCCCATTGAGTTTATTTCCAGATCTTCTCAGTTTCGATCCGGTCATAGCATAAGAAAAAAAAACTTGAAAATTTGTAGATGCATAGGCCTATACAAAATAAATAATTTGACTTTGACTTTGGCTTCACCATAGTCAGGTAAACAATTGAAGAAATATTCATTGTATTATGTCGATGCATTCTCGTTGTGCCAGAATGCGGCAACTTCCTGCAGTCAGCAGGATTTGTGAATAAGCCACCGTTCCCCCAGCTCTATTTGTTGGCTGGTGCTCGCGTTGTCGACTAACTATTGCATTTGGTCTTTATTAAAATTAAAGATACATTGCTTTCTTGCAAAACATTGTGGCAATTTAAGACTTACGCAGTTAGATCTTGCATGCCTTTTTAACATTCAAGTAACACTTTTTAAGACAACGAAAGAAACCTTAAAATCATTAATGTACAACTGAATGTATATTATGTAATTGTTTGAAATATATGGGAGTCTAAGTGCTCACAAAGCATACACAGTCATCTGTCAAAAGTGTAGCTTTTGGAGCCTTTTGATGGTACCAAATGATATTGCCAACCCACACTGGGCCAGCGTGGTGAACTATGGCTCCTTCGTATTGAGGGGGGAATGTGTCCGGTATAATGGCAATAGGCTCGCCCCTATTACATTGTGACCTAAATACATCAGCGAAGTGTGGATGCACTGTAGTGCGCCTCTGCCTACCCCTTCGGGGAATGCAGGCGTGATGATGTATTTATTTGTAAAAAAAACAAAGAGATTACTTTGCTTCCATTAAATTTTCGTGTAGTGTAGAGCCGGGAAAATTATTTGCCACGATAGACATAGCAGTAGGAGAAATATTTACAAAATTTTTTTATTGTTACATAAAGCACATAAATAATTTGTATATCAGTTTTCTTTGTTTTTACATCATATTCCAAAAGGTAGAGTTACTTTCCATTTTCCAACTGTAAAACAATAAAGGCGTAAAGAAAATACAAATAGATCCCTGCCCACGGCTCGCGTTACATCCGGATCCGGATCCGGGCGGCTTCTTATTCGGAATTTGCAAATCTCATCTTAACCCAGTTTTGTTTCTTTGAGTGTAAAAGAAGATTCCTTACGCAACAATTTAAAAGAACACTAATACAAGATTTCCGTAGAAATAAATATAAAGATAAAAATAATTTGAATTTTTTATTCATGTAATCAAATACAGGCACTTATTAATCGACATTTAAAAAACATAAAGGTAAAAACCCTTTTAAAAACAAGCTTTAAATTAATTACCATTACAATTAATTTATTTTTTAGTTATTTGGATTTAATATGATGTTGTATTTAGTTTAGTTTCCGTGTTCACCTCAGCAAGCCCTTTCATTTGATACCTATATCGTGGTAGTGCAGAAAAAAATAACTATTCCGCCATCTTGGATGACCCGTCATATTGGAATTAGAATGACGTCACATAGCTAAGCATGCATTGTCATCCAAAATAAGCGTGTATACCAAATTTCAGCTCAATCGGTGAAAGATAACTGTTCTAAAATTCAATCGCAAGATTCCACCCGGACATACATACGTTGCACGCTAATATAAAGCTTGTAGAAATAAATAAATTAGACGCGCGAGTATTGACGCCCCAGTGTACTGGGGATTTCATGCACATGTGATACTGACATCACTTACAATTTATTATAAAACTCACTCACCTAATCTAAAATAGGATTACTTCTAAATGATTTAAGACTCTAATTTCACGACAAAAAGCCGCTTCGCGCTGTCATTCATACCCGTCACCGGATGTTATATTTCCTTTACCATCCTCGTATCCCACAATCCCGCTCAAAAGATACATGATACAACGTTTAGCCCGTTTCAAGCTCGACTGAACAATTTCATGGGCGATTTCATGAGATGAATTTCGAAAATTCCACTTTTAAATTTCAAACAAGTAGCTGTGTACATTATTTTGGCATTTTGCACAGTGCTCGATTTATTTTAAAACTTTACAGTGCCCGTTTTATGATTGTATCTCGTAAATAAATGGGGCATTTAAGGCCTGGACTCATAGTATGAATTTTGAAAGTATACAAATACCCAAAGAATAGTCAAATGCTTTTATGCATTCGACAGTATTTTATTTTAATGTGACCAAGCCCGCCATACTTTCCCACCACCGTTACTCCTGTAAGCCAGGATCACAGCGGTATCCAATGAACACACCGAGGTCTGACCCTCGAGGAGACCCGGGGAAACGCTGAATTGTCTTGAAACCCGCACGAGTTTAACCTACATATGGGATAGGATAAGTGGAAAAACATATATACATTGATACAAGATACATTTTCAAATGTCTAATATATTCACTCACCCCTGTGTATTCGTGACATCCAAAAGAAGCATAAAATTACTTTTAAACCGCCCCAAAAAAAAATTAACCGCTCGCATAAATCATTTAAAATTAAAACATTAACCCGTCAAACAAGAGATCAAAGGGCCTTTTAATTTTCATCAAAGATAGGAATTAACTTCAAACAAGATACCTATTCCGAGCGAAATGCGGTGATTATAAGATTTGTGTACCCGATGTTGGGAGGCTGTAAAGGATTAAGATTAATTTCTACGGACAGACTTGGAATCAGTTAAAAGTAGTATACTTTGTAAGCGAGTAATATTGTCATTTCTATAGAATTTGAAGATTTTATTTACTACAAAAATACTCAGAATAAATGCTTATCTGTAGATATAACGCTATTATGACTGTGTTTACAGTTCATGCAGCACATTTTACGTACGTACCTATCAATTTTCTTTATACATCATGTACCTATTGTTTTTATTGTACACTAACAGAAAAAAATGTTTTTTTTTTTTATATTTTTAAATGTTTTTTTTTATATATATATTTAAAAATGTAATTTATAAGAATGATAAGAAATAAAGGATGTAAAATAATAAATATTGATACCCACTTCCTTCTTTTAGGATTTTTAAATATCACACCTTCTTTCATCAGATGGGCAGGGAAAGGTGCACTGCTGTGCATCCAGACTTGATATGTTTTTATTTTCAATTACATGCATGGTTTTTATGCCAATTAGGCTATCATCACTTTATATTTAGGAGAGCAACTATTAATAATAATGGTAAGAAGTATATAATACAGAATTCTTATCGCTCTTTCATCTTTTGAGCGTGAACCTCCTTTAGAAAAATGTGTAAATATATTAAAATCAATGCGCACGATGCAAAAACTTTACTTGTGCTACAAAACTCAAGCGTGGAAACTTCGCGCGAGGTCTTAACCCTTTTAAGCGAGCCTATAGACTCGAGGGTAGAGATATCTTGTAGTTTCAGTTAAAAGCTTAGTTTTTAAAACAGGGAGCGCATACCATAACACACTCTGTGTTAAGATACATAAAGATTGAATCTCTATGGCAAAAGCCACGTGACCACGGGTCAAAATTTTCTTGTGCTATCAGTGAAATTTCGTTATTAGTGACAAAGCGAGATGAATGGAAGAAAAAGATATACTGCGCCAACCCCAAATAATGTGACAAGGTAAGGCAGATGATGATCGGTGACATTTCGTTGAAAACTGAGCTTTTTCTATGAGTCAATATAGTTAGTTATAGTATTGACAAAATAATTCGATGCGTGGCTTAACGCTTCAGTGTCCCCACAAATGGATCTGAAGTCACAGTTCACAAGTAATTTTAGTTTGGTTAGCTCGAGCAGCGGTAGCCGAGTGGTCCAACGCACGCCTTGCAATTGAAGTGTGCAGGTTCAAACCCCCGCTCGTACCTCTGGGATGTATGTGCGAATCTCATTGTCATCCGAGATTATCACTTGCTATGAAACGGTGAAGGAAAACATCGTGAGGAAACCTGCACGTCTGAGGTAACTAGACTAGTTTCTGATAGATGTGTAAAGTCTTCCAACCCGCACTGGGCCAGCGTGGTGGACTATGGCCCGAATCCTCCTCGCATTGCCCGTGCCCAGCAGTGGGACGTTAAAAGGGCTGTAGTAGTTAGTAGTAACTCGAGCTCCAAGGCAAGTCTCTGAATCTTTGGTCTGTCAGTACCTACGCGTCTTGGCTGATGCAAGTGCATTGGCGACAGCTTGGTCTAGTGGTGAGAGCGTAGACCACCCGGCTCACTGAAGGTGGTTGCGGGTTCGATTCCCGCTTGTGGCAAATTTCGGAAATGACCTTATCTTAATTTTCCCTGGTCTGGGTGTAACCGGGATCGCTCCCAGTCCATTGTACGGTATCCATAGTACAAGCTTTGCCTATTTTGGGACCATACGATGATTATGTGTATTTTATTTATAAGTAAAAAATATATACACAGTGGCGACCCCTATCGATAACGTAGAAGAAAATTACGTTGGTTGTATGACAAATGAGACTAAGGGATTGTAGAACATTTGCTACAATTGGCAGCACGAGGACGTTAGGTGCTGCCGGTACTATGTACCTATCAACGCTAGTGTATAGTACGATAGTTTTCTAGATGCGTCTATATTAATAAAGGATAAGGCCATGAACTTACACGCTGGTGCGTTGCAGTGCATGCTCATTCGATCCCGCGGCGCCCAGATACAGGCACAGGATCGTCGGTTGTTAGTGAGTATACGGCCTTCTGCCGGGACTCTTACATACCCCTGTTACTACCCCAAACGTAGCAGGGTAACCATAAATATTTTTTTGACGTTAAAAAAGGCGTCTATAACTTACAGACTGCAACCAATTTTGTGCTATTGCTAAAAAGATCTTGTAACTTAGAACGCCTCAAGTCCACTTTATAGTACAAGATTTGCTTAATTTAGAGACACATAATTAATATGTGTTGACTGGCGATATTAATTAAATCATTTCGCAAAATAAGAAACATACTGGTTAGGAATTTGAACACCTACTTTCAAACCTCATAGGTACTAGGGCAAAACGTCAAATTGGTCGTATTTTTTCGTTTTGTTTTGACATATTATGTTGAATTAGAGATCATGTGGTTTATGCGAGAATTGGGTCCCTGGCTTTAAGGCTGGTTTTAGTCTTACGCCGACGGCACGCGCAACGTCAGCGCTGATGGCCGAGATATATGAACTTTTAGGAAGCGTTTTTGATTAAGGCTGGTTTTAGTCTTACGCCGACGGCACGCGCACTGTCAGGGCTGATGTCCGAGATATATGATTTAGGAAGCGTTTTGATTAAGGCTGGTTTTAGTCTAAGGCTGATTTTAGTCTCACGTCGACGGCACGCGCACCGTCATCGCTGATGGGTCAATTTGTATGTTGTTAAAGGTAGCGTTTTTGAGTCGCGCTGACCGCTCAGCGCTGACGGCCGAACGATACGAGCTGACCGATCAGCGCTGTCAAGCTACGCGCATACGTCAGCGTGACAGGAAAACCAGCCTAAGAGCAGCTATACATTTTATTTCGTTCTATTATTTCTATACTGTTTTTGTCGCTTCCAGTGTTAGGTGTCATGGTCGTCGCTCACGCCTTGTAGTGCTCATTTCGCACTTACCCTTTTGACGGCTCTAAAAAGGTCGACTTCATTTACCGTCGGCGCTTTTGCTCGGAATGAGAGCTGTTTGCCGGCGGATTACACGCACCGTGCCCGTTTCCTTTGTATGTTGATTACTGATTGGCTGAGCAGTAATACAGTATTAGAGCCTTTTCAAACTAACTTTTCATACGAGCGTATAAGCTCGTTGTTCGAAGTGCGTATGGGCACAACATTGACTGTAATAAATTCAATCTTCATACATATGGACACAGAGTTCGTTTTCATATTTGCAAGCATTTCGAAGCGCGTTTACGCCGCAGTGTGTGGGGTCATAAAGTTACATTTCACATATTAACGTTTCCAAATCAGTGAACAGCGAAGCGCGATGTTCTTCTATCTACAACATTTGTAAGCGCAAGGCGACCGGGTTAACTTCCCAACAACTCGGATATCAATTGCAGTTGGCTGATTCACATTGAATTCATATTAAACATTGTTCACGGTAAACCGACATCCGGGTAAAAGACAGTTCAATTCACGAAGGCACTTTACAAAAGTCGTAAAACATTGAAAAGACAATTTGAATGCTCTAATTTTGTTCAGGTCTACGGAAGATCTTTCAAACATGTCTTATTAAAAAAAAATCAGTAACCGTCGCGGGACGCCTGGCAGATGTGAAACATTATGTTATTTTGAGTATAGAGAGAGAAGCGTCGTAGTGGCGAGTGAGCGGAGTCTAAGCGGCGTAAAGAACCGAGGAGCTACGGAGCTGCTTGAAGTTTTCGCATCACGGCATCGCGCCATTAGATATTTCACAACAATAATACTATGCTGTTGCAAGTGTATGATCTAAACTAATTATTGCCTAGGGGTGTTTTTTAATTTCTCTAACAGTAGTGGTAGCTCGCGCGCCTTGAAGTCAAGGTTCAAACCTTTGGCTCGCACCTCTGGGATACTCAATTTCATGTGCGAATGTAATCTATAAGTACTAATATTATAAAGAGGAAAACTTTGTATTTTTGTATGTAATGAATTAACTTAAAAATCACAGAACGGATTTCAAAAATTATTTCGTCGTTAGAAAGCTTTTTTTTTTTGTTGACGGGGAGGAAATCTTCAGAAAGATTCCCAGTCTTCTGTGTGGGAGAAGACTGGGATATGTGAGATTCTTACCCATGTGGCCGTCTTCGACACGTTAGAGGGACTCCGGGATCTCCTACCGGAACGCACCGGTGTCCCTCTGTGCTTCGCTCCCGAGCTTTGTGCCCAGGAGCTCGTCTCCTCGGGGGGAGCAGATGTTCGCTCCCCCTGCACCCTCGCAGTGCATACAGCGGCGAGAGATCACATCTCGCCGCCGTCCTCCTCAGGGTCGTCGTATACTTACAACACGGCGCCTTTGTCGGCGAGCGGGACCGGCTCTCTCGCGATCCCGCTTGCATGACTCCTTCTGGGACATAACTGTCTCACAGAAGGAAGTTACGACCCCCCACGCCTCATCCCCGGAAAGCATAGCCGATACTACACTTCCCAGGGAGAGATCCGGTGGACCAGGACTCGACGCTCCACGTCCCACGCGGGGCACGCTTCCAGCGTGTGCTGGGCGGAGTCCTGGCCCCCACAGTGGTGGCAATCAGCCGTCGTCTCGCGTCCGATCTTACACAGATAATCACTGAAACAACCGTGTCCAGTGACTATCTGTGTATAGCTTTTAGTTTGGTCTCAATATAATTTTATTAAGACCAGGGGCTCGATTTTCACTTGATAGACATTAATCTTTATTAGAGATTATGTCGAAACAAAACGTCAAATTGGTCGCATTTTTTTTGTTTTTAGGGTTCCGTACCTAAAAAGGAAATAACGGACCCCTTATAGGATCACTTTGTTGTCCGTCTGTCTGTCTGGCTGTCAGTCTGTCAAGACCCTTTTTCTCAGAAACGCGGGGTATCAAGTTGAAATTTATAACGAAAACTCTAGTCTACGGTCCCTTCTTGCCCTAAAAATATCAAACTTCTAAGTTATCGCAATCAAAAGATACGGCGGTTTATGTTGCATTTTCAGTACATTTGCACGGGAATCAAAAACCTATATAGGGTACTTCCCGTTGCTCTAGAATCATGAAATTTGTACAGCACAAGTAAAGGAATAAATCCGAAAACTGTAAATTTATACTTAAAAAATGTTTTGTTGCGATTACAAACTTATTTTGTAGTTAGTTTGTATGGCAACACCGGTATACCAACTGCAAAGTTAAGTTTGTATTTTTGACCAGTTTATATTAGAGCAATGTTCGGGGCTTTCACAGTTAAGGTAGGCCTAAACTCAGGCCTCGGTGCGCGATTCCAGCTCGCACTTGGTCAGTTTGTTTTTCGACATATCTCGAACAGAGATGATGTCTATCAAACGAAAATTGGGCCCTTGTATCTACGGAGATTCCCTAAACGTCTTACAGTGGTACTTCCCATAATGTTGTCCCCGGCGTTCCGTTAATCCCCGGGATTACCCGGTCTTGGGAAGTTCCCCTCACTAATCCCGTCAAGTCACTTGGCTATTAATTGTAGTGTTTGTTACGGGATTAACGAAATATTTTAAAGAATTAATACGGGATTTGGATTTTGGAAGTGTTTATTGTTTGTAGTAAATCGATTTGCGTTTATAAATTAATTAGGATTGGATAAGAATTAAAAATACCATCGTAGAAGAGGAAGACCAAGACTATGTTACGTAAGCTCAATGATATTAGAAAGTATAGATACTTACATGCATCAACAAGTCGTCCAAAAACAGAATAACACAGGAATTGGTCTCATTTCAACGAAATGTCATCGATAACGCAAAAAAAATTACTACGCGTAATTGCGTCGCTCTTGCCACAGAAATACAATTTTTAAGTAAACTTCCAGAAATAGTCAAGTTAATTCAGAATCAGAAATAGATTTTTTTATTCATGTAAACCAATACAGGCACGGCATCAATAAATACTAATAATAGTCTCTCTCACGCTTCAGTGTTCCTTTACCCGAAACAAATGCCCCTCACATACCATCTACCATTCTGCAGCCGTTTGCCAAAAAAAAAAAAACAAATGTCCCATCCCCCCAACATACCATCCTTGACATAATCTATGGCTAATGCCCGGTTGGTATGTTCAATTCGCGAGAGTAACGTGTCGCGATAAGTTCTCCACTCGTATCATTAATTAAACTAATACTCTGGGCCGGAGTCGTTAGTCCTCGCAATTTGTAACACCGTTCGCACTATTTTTATCTCACTGTATAACATGCATAACGTTGAAGAAAACAACGTGAGGTCACCTGACCCCTTGCCACCAATTGTCGTGCAGTAATATTTTTTTAATTACTTCCAGTTTTTGACAGTTAACTGACAGTACAAAATCTGACAAAAAATTGCGGTTACTATTGAAATAACTTCATATAGGGATTCATCCGCCATCTTTATCACTGTCATCATTCATTTTTATTTATTACGTGTATTTATTGAATTTGTCCTTGCTATTAATTACTTGACATTCGCGAAATACCCGCGCTAGTCGCAGGTGAAGCCATTCCTCATCTTATTCCATTAAATATCATCATTTCGCTCATTTCGTAAAAAAAAAAACTTCATATATTGAAATTAAACTATTTTACGGATTTTATCGCGTTTATTTACTATTTTATTTTCCCGACGTTTCGGCTGCTTTACAGCAACCATGGTCACGGGGGGACTGAGGTGTTAGACGTCCTGATGTCATAGTTAATAACTGGGTACCCTCATATTTAGTTGTTGTTTGCGGTCCGATCCACGCAGAAAGTGCTTACGGTGTCTTGAGGTCTTGCAACAGCCGAAACGTCGGGAAAATAAAGTAGTAAATAAACGCGATAAAATAGTTTAATTTCAATGTATAGTAGTCGCGTAAATATAAGAAAACAATAAAACTTCATATAGTCGAACTATTTCTATGAGTCATACAGTATGTTTTGGTACAGCAAAACATTACATTTAAGCGCGAGCGCTGAACGGGGCTTACGTTAGATTTACATCCAATTTCAAAAAACTATTTATGGGCTTCAAAGATATTTTTCCACAAAACTTGATGTTTTAAAAAAAATATCCATTTTGCAAAACTCCCAAAGGCTTGCTTGCGATAGCGAATAACTCCATTAGTAATTAGGTAGGTATAAAGCAGGAGTATTTCCTAGGGGACTTCGAAACTCATAAAACCCTGATGAAACATGAATTAACAAAGTGTTTTGTAAAGCTCGGTTCGTTGAAATTTAATTACACCGCTAAATGGGTCGTGCGATTTTTCTCCGTTTTAAAATTGCTTTTTATGGATTAACCTGTTTAAGTTGTTATTTTCGCTTCAATCGCTTCTCGCATAGAATTAAATTTACCTTACCATTTTAGTTAACTCAGTAGTACGAGTATTACGTTGACTGGTTACTAAATTTACAGGTAGTAGATATATACCTATCGAAGACGAAAAGAAAAGTGTACAGATAAAAAAGCAAGCATATATTTATATCAAACACCATGGTTACATGACCTTGAGGTTGATGATCATACGATGTTAAGTTGACTTTGACCTCAAGGTCAAAGCTGACCCGTGTCCTTTCTCCTACTTCCACATCCTACCGGATCCCAAATGTGTTCTAGCATTGTTTTTACAGTCTTTCACATACACATAATTAATGAGGATACATACTTATTACACAAGTAGATTCCTACTTAATTACCAATAAAAAAAACAACTTACCCCAATACCCCCATCAAGCAGCCAACTCCTTGAGGCTCCGATACAAGCTAGGCACCTATCTACCTAATTAAGTTAGTTTCCAAAAAAAACATGAAAACACTTCACAACACATTAAATACATATCGTCTACGTAGTTTGTATTACTTTATGAGATGGAACAAAACAGTTCTCTTTCTGTCAAAACACAATTGTATTATCATTTATTGACCGACTTGCTTTAGCAAATATTTCACTCCTACCCACACTAAATGTTTGAATATAACATAAGTAGGTACATTGAGGAAATTTTGTTATTTGTACCTAGTAGATAGTAACCTCAATGATTTAAAACTGAATTTACACTCAATCCTTCACTTTCACTTTTGTTGTATACACTTACCTATTTACAACATTATTATTTCGGACGGCAAATTACAATATAATATTACGATACTTTTAAACAAAATAAAAATGTTCACCGAACATCTGTAACTTCGCGTCGCTGATCGCAAACTGTTTTTTAGTCATTTGAGTATCTTCATATTTTATCACTTACAATTTAATAGACATATTTGCTTGAATAGAAGTAAACATTCATGAAAGTAAGCAATTTGTTTTTTTATTATTGTTTTAATTTTTTTTAAAAACCCATTTTAATTGAGAATAATGCAAATATTATATTTCTAAAAGCAAACAAACGACATGCCCACTTTCAGCAGTGTTCAAAATTCTTTTTTTAGGGTTCCATACCCAAAGGGTAAAACGGGAACCCTATTACTAAGACTTCGCTGTCCGTCCGTCCGTCCGTCTGTCACCAGCCTGGATCTCATGAACCGTGATAGTGAGAGATTTGAAATTTTCACAGATGATGTATTTCTGTTGACGCTATAACAGCAAATACTAAAAAACAGAAAAAAAAAAATATTTAAAGGGGCTCCCATACAACAAATGTGTTATTTTGCCGTTTTTGTAGACAATGGTACGGAACCCTAAGTGCGCGAGTCCGACTCGCACTTGGCTGGGTTTTTTTACCAACATATGGACATTCATATAACAAGTAGTGAAATTATCGTGTATTAATTATAATATGTTTATTTAGGTAACATTTAAGGTTTATTTTCCTATGCCCAGATTTTAAACGCAATGTTTGTCAATCAAAGCATATGAAATTACCACAAAACTATAGCCAAATAAGCGGGTGGTACCTGGCAAACCATTGTGGAACTAGCTATCAGAACTAGGTTAATCAAAATTAAATGAAGAGTCAATAGACTTGGGTGAACGTTTGATTAAACTCCCCATAGGAACACTTCTAACTAATAAAGTTTCAACTGTGTAATTTCAGACTTGTCTCTTCCCTCTTGGCTGACAAACTTACTTTGCACCTTCAAGCGTAGAGCACCAGGGAATAATAAACTTTAATGCGGCGTAACAAGTGTTACAAGAATATTTCGCTAAGTGAAAATGTGCCAAGTGGTGGCCAACAAAATTTGTAGAATGAGTAAAGTATTATAATTATTAAATAGATCACTGTTGAAACTGTACAGCGGGGATACGGAAAACTTTAATAGTATTGTAGATTTATTGCGAATACTTGAATTTCGAAACTTGGGAGTGCTATTGGTACCTATTCCAAGCTTTGGATTAATAACTTAAGTTTCGTTACTTTGGTATCATTTTCGAAACCAAACTCCTCGCCTGATAAAGATCTTCTCTATTTTATGATTGCCTGGTAGTAGACGAAGGCTTATTTCTAGCGTAGCCCGCTCGGTTAACTGCACCGATTGGTTGCTAGTTCGATTCCCGTTGGCGGCAAATCTTTGAAGTGCCTTTATCGAAATTTTCCCTGGTCTGGGTGTACTATAATCGCGCCCAGTTTATTATGTTATGGTTCTCATAGTACAAAAAAAACGCGTTTAAACATTTTTGCCATACCTTTCACTGGAATCAAGTATAATGCAGCTCACATTGTCAGGTCCAACTAGTGTCAAATAGCATCCGTGGTGCCTTCTTTATTTCCGTGGCAACTCAGCCAATACACTTATTATTGTCTCCCGCTTTGCAATGGAGGGAAGTGGATACAGTTTTCTTCCAACTCCTCCTACACCTTTTTCGATTAAATTCGGTTCTAAGACAATTTAGATTTTTCCCCGGGACTCACCGAGGGTCAAACCTCGGTGTCCTTAATGGACACCGCTGTTGATCCTGGCTTACAGGAATAACAGTGGTGGAAATGAGTGGCGGACTAAGTCCCAATAAAAAAAGTACCTACAGGCATTGCTTAGTTTGGGATCATACGACCACAACCCACTGAGGGCAAGCGAATTTATCTGACTTGTTTCAAAAATGAACCCCCTATGCATAGACATAAATAATAAATTTCTGTTGTAAGAGTCATGCGCTTACGCGTCACAATTCGGTCGCTTCAACAATTACATTTCATTTAAAATTATGCCTTCTCAATTAGTCAATACAGTCCGTTTTGCGACAAACAAGTTACGCGTGTTTATACAAGCCTGTGGGCCTTATCCGCGTCAATATAATTATCTCGTAAAATAATAATATTTATGATGCTAAGCCAATCAAGGACACCCTTGCCGCCAGCCCCTGATATTAATATCCTCTCATCTCATACATTCGACGCTTGTTGCTCGCTAAATCGTATCAGGCGCTGTAGCTATGCACATGGAACTTAAAATTCTGAACGTATTGGCGCGGGTCAATTCACTTAAACTTTTTTTTAAATGTACTCAATGTCAAAATTAATGTTGTGTCATAATAAAATGATAAAGTCGCGGGCGACACTGCGCTGAAAAAATTAATTTCTGAAAATCATCCGCCATCTTTCATCTCGTTCGTCGCCTATTTTTATTTATAATGTGTATTAATTGAATTTGTCCTTGCTATTAATTACTCGACATTGGCAGAATGGCTGCACCTGCGATCATTTTCCCATAAAAAAACATCATTTCATAAAAAATAATAATAATAATACATCATCACGCCTGTATTCCCCGAAGGGGTAGGCAGAGGTGCACTGCAGTGCGCCCACACTTCGCCGATGTATTTTGGTCCCAATGTAATAGGGGGCGAGCCTATTGCCATTATACCGGGCACACAGGTTTCCTCACGATGTTTTCCGTCACCGTTTCTTAGCAAGTGATAATCTCAGATGAAAATGAGATTCGCACATGGAACCCAGAGGTGCGAGCCGGGGATAGACCCTGCGCACTTTGATTGCAAAGCGTGCGTTCGACCACTCGGCTACCACTGCTAAATAAACAAAGATGTTAATTTTATTAGCTGTGTTATTTGATACGAAACTGATTGCTTGTAGAACTTGAATATAAAATCCAGAACATTTCTTATTTTTTATTAAGTTTTTCACACAAGCACACAAAATATCGTTAAGTGTGAACTGACTCACGAACATTTGAACGATGTTATAATTATATCCTTATTTGCGAGGCTCCGAGCTCAGGAAATGAGCTCGAGTGCTGTATTGCTTTTGGTAAGCGGAAATTTCATAACAGCTCCTATATTAAGTATATTCCTCATTTATGTGTAGATAATAAAACCGCATGCGCGCGGTAAGGGGAGGAGATCAAATATCTTAAGGAATTTCTATGATGTTTCTATATTCAAATTCTGAAAAAACGCCTAGGTATTTACTGGTTCCTAATAATTAATGATTTTATTTATGGGACTGAACCAAGTGTACCTACTCAACCTTTTTTCATAGGGGCTACAAACACATCATAGTCGTGGAGTAGCGGGCCGCAAAAAACAATTTACTAAGTAATAAATTCTTAGGTTTCCGCGATTTTGACAAATTGAATTAAACAACTATGAACGGATTAAATTAGATACAGTAGCACCTGATGGGCTAACCACGAAAGCCCGGCGGGCCGCAGGTTGAGTATAGCTGGACTAAACCCACCACGTATTCCTGAAAGGCAGGATCTGCAGCAGTATCCAATGAAGACGTAGAGGTATCGAGGCGAACCCTATGGAAAAGTTGGAACCTTGGAACACGCACGTACTTAATCGAAATAAGGGGAAGGAGAAGTTGGAAGAAATATTCAAGCAGTGAAAGCAAGAATTTAAGCAGTGGCAGCATACCTTGGGGGCAAAGGGGTGAAGGTTCAAACCCGGGCTGGCTCCTCCGTATCCTGCCTGATCCCGTATCTGTATCATGCCTGTGGTGTTAACACGCATATCAAGACGAGACCTTTGTCACGGATTCGCTCGTTCGCTCTCTGTCTAATTTCATACGAGAGAAAGTGACATCACGATATTCCGTGACATAAGTGTAGTCTTGGCGAACATGCTACAACTACTGGTGTTAATGTTTTTTTTATTATTATTGGACGTGTATAATCTGTTAGTTTAATATAAACGCAAATATTTTTTATTTATCATTTTATTTCCTGTCTTCTATAAGTAATAACAAATACAGTATATTCCCAAGGCGAAACAATTTTGTCTAACGTCTATTTATTATCAAATCTACATCTAATTAAACGCTATTACATATACAATAAATACAATGCAATAAGTATATTTTTACCTTATAATTTATTACACACATATTCCCTTAAGACTAGTCAGGACGTTATTTTATTATTTTTTACTTTTGAACAAACAATATTACAGTAAAAAAAAAATTACACAATTTTGGAATGGTTACAAAGCATTTTTTTAGTTTTATTTTTTTTATATTTGATGGACAGGATATCACAGCTATTAAAATTAAATTATGTACAATAAAAAAGTTTTTTGTTCCTTACGCTATGATTTTGTTAAGACATGTTATTATTTATAGGTATTTATCATAGGGCACGTTAAATGTAAAACATCTAAATTTTGGTGTAAAGCTAATTAATAACTAGTGGCAAAACGTTTCAACGGAAAAAGATAATTATTTACATTAAATGAGTAAAAAAAAAAAAAGTATCGGGGACGTTTAATTTATTTTCATAACTCTTAAAAAAAAAGATTTACTTAAAAAATGCACGAATCTTCATTGTTTTAATGTAACATATTTCGTAAATGGTTCAACATTCCGTGAGTCATCATGGCGATTTGTTTTCTTCACACAAAATGACACACGAAATGTCAAAATCGTTAATTTCGTTATAATAATATTTCGTCATAGTAACCTGATTCCTAGTAACCGCACAGTCTATATAGTTAGAGCAGTATTATCTGGCTCATTATAAATTAAAACCCTTTGTAACTATTTACATAACATGTGAGATGCGCATGCGCGCTTAACATGCCCCATAGACAATTTTTTTTTTCCCTTCAACTGTCAGATTTATCGAGCAAATGACGTCACACCGAGCTTTATCTACCAGTCTTAGCGTGACCACATTAGTCAACTTATGCTAAGGGTATTGATACAATCGGTGGATACGACCGGGTTTAACTTATCGATAGACATATTTTCAGTAGAGTGTCATGCTAAGCGTGATGGTTACGCATGTATAGACAACATGTCTTTGAAGACTAGTCATAAAGGGTTTGAACATGATAACTTTGACGTTAGTTCCTGGTCAGCATAGGGTTGATCATGATGTTGGCAAGCGCGTTGCGTCGTTTTCGCCATGCGCCCGCGCCTTGCGCGTGGTACTGCAGCTGCCGGTACCAAGTGCGCGTGCGAGCACTCTCATCCGCCTATAAACAAAAACGAATCTTCTATCAATGGTCCATAAGTACATTCTCGTTTGGAGGTTCCAAATTTATGCTATATAGGAATTTAAAAAACAAGCTTTTAGTTAATTGCCCTTAGTTTTTGTGTTACCCAAACTGTGGTAGTGCAGAAAAAAATTACTATTCCGCCATCTTGGATGATCCGCCATATTGGAAGTAGAATGCCGTCACATATTAAGCATGCATTGTCATTTAAAGTAAGCGTGTTTACCAAATTTCTGCTCAATCGGTTAAAGATAACTAATTTCAAATTCAGTTGCAAGATTCCACCCGGATATACATAGGTACGTTGCAAGCTAATATAAAGCTTGTAAAATATATGCTTCAATGCCACAGAGCGTGTCACTTAATAAGATACTAAGTTTGAAACGAGATAATAAATCAAATAGAAATGGACATACCGACGACAGCAAGCGGAAATTTCGTATCTTGATATATTCGTTTTTTTTTCAAAAATAGCGTTTTTTCTCAATTTACAGCAAATTTTAGAATAAACAGGCGATAATATACCATTTGTCGCGGTATTTTTTATTTTTAGTCATTTAGACAAATTTTTGAAATACTACATTTTCATTTTCCGCTGTCAATATGTAGAGTCCCTACCAGGAGACTCTACCAATACAGGTAGAGTTGCGACTGGAGGAATCGATACCTGTGAAAATTAAAACTTGTGTTCTCACCTTAAAAATATATGAATCTTTAGTAGTAATCTCGTGGACTTCGAAGAAGTGTTCGGGCTCGTGGTCCGCCGCGACCACGCATCTGTCCAGGAACAGTGGCTCCCTCTGCAGCGTGTATCTGCCGGCTTTCTCTCTGACCAATAGTAGAGCCGCTTCCCTCACTCCACTCCTCGCGAAGAGAGCCTCTCCTTCCTTCTCTCTCGCCTCTCTGTCTCTCGCTTCCCTGGTCTCTCGTATCTCGTTCGTTTTGTGTGTAATCGTTGGCTGTAATAGAGGAATTAACGTTAGTCATCTCACATAATTCACATTCTAGTAAATTAAAATCACTCTTTAGATAGATAGATAGATAACTCTTTATTGTTCCGCCGCAAAAAGTATTAATATTACACACAGTTTACACAGAGTGTCACAATGGGCGGCCTTATCACTAAAAGCGATCTCTACCAGGCAACCTTAGGATGGAGTGGATCTAGGGAATTGATTAAGGCGGGGAAGTACTTAATAATGGTTTAACACTAAATAGTTTAAAAAGTACACATACATATAAATACACACATACAATATAACATCTTACATACATACATACACTCTTTAATAAAATATCTAACAAGTATCCGTAAAGTTCAAATATCCAATATAATAATTCTTTCTCTTCTCTAAGTGATTTGAAATAGATACTATGAAACACAAATATCCATTCAATTTTGTGTCAAGATTCCAATTATAATATTCTCACAAAGTACCAACTATCACATAATGTCCTTCTAGTTATTTTGTTGTAGTCGATCTCTATATATCTATAGAGATCGACTATATATATATATAATAGAGTAATTTCTTATAAATCTATTTATTATATCGAGGGGTAAAAGCCCATTTAACTTAAGCGACACTTTTGGGCGATAATGACCTATATACAGATTTGGAATCAGCGAATTTTTCTGAGTATGCTTTACTGTTAAGTTAAAATAATATGCTTAAGTTAAATAGCCTTTCACCCCTCGATATAAATTAGAGGCTATGACAGCTGTGTGATTCTTTTTTTCTTTACGACTACGTGAGTGACTACGTGAGTGTGAATCCGGAGATAAATATCGTTAGTCGACGTTTCGCTAATGATTGGCGTACAAAAAGTAAAGTGATTACGCAGCAAGTCCGAATGTCCAAACCTCGAAGCGGTTGCACGTTCTTTCGATATCGACACGAAAAAATAAACCTCACCTTTCCGTTGGTTACCAAAAGAGCGTTGATTGGCGTCAGCTTGATGGTGCGTCCTTTACGCCAGTTGTTGTCGTTGGGCTGGGTAAACAGCAACTTCCCTTCCATTGCGAACCTTATCGGCAACACAAGAGAGTTCAATATTGATTAATTGTTCAAGTGGAAATTATTCTCGGATTTATGGACCACGTAGTTTTAGGGAAAGGTGACGTCAATTAAGCGGAATAAAGACAGTGACAGGTATAAGCTACGCTTCCCGGATTCGGAAGAGAAATATCATTAGTAGGCAAGTATCTAGTTCGATAAGTTTTTCTATTTTGATTCGTCATATGTAGAAGATAAAGTCCTTAATCGTATACAAGCTATTATAATTTGGTTTTATCATTGTCAAATGAATTCTGGATACATAGGTAAGAGGTTCACAGACGCTAAAAGCCCTTTTTGTCCTTTATATGCTGTTAATTTTATACTTGAGTGTGAAAGCAACGCAATTCCCTTTTGCGAAGTAGGTACTATGCGGCTACCTCAAACGGATAACTCTATGGTACTTACAAAGTTTATTACAGATAGGTAGCTCTTCCACATCTAAAATTACTACGTATTACTAACTACGTATTCGATGTGAATTTAAACTGTTACAATAGGCGGCCTTATCACAAAGTGATGTCTACCAGGCAACCTTTGTATGGAGATGAATTGAAGTACTGGTAAGGACAGGGTGTAATAAATAGGTACATACGTACATACGTACGTACCATAATACGTTTACCAATGGATGAAGAAAATACTAAGTATTAAAACAAAATTAACAATAAACACGCTCTTATAAACGCGAAATATATCTCAAGTGTAGAGTTTAATTTCAGAGCATGTAGAGTCGGGTATGCAGTGCATTATTGCATATGATGTCATAACAGCGCGAAACGCTCTCCTTGCTGACTTGATGTATTCTGCGCTAGCATAGAGCCGCTATAATATTAATTTCTCTTCGGAGTGCGTTGTTAAGTGGGCTACTACTCTCCTTCTAATTTGGTTTAATTCAAGTGTATATATAGTCTAGCCATTTAACGAAGAAATGCAGCTAGCGATTTTTTTAACGCGGGTAAAACTTTTTTTTTAATAATAGACGTTAATAATTTATTACCATATTAAGTTACATTTTGGTACTTAAATTAACTTAGTATTAAGTAGGTTTTGTAACAAATGGTTGCCTGTGGCATCCACACTAGGTCAGACCTGTCTCGTGAATGCCTATTACATAATGTTGGCCAGTTTTTTTAACTGTGACCGAGATCGAAAAAAAAGTGTGTAAAATTAAACAAGTAATTACCAAAAATAATTCTAAATTAATGTAAAATGAAATTAAATTTCAAGATTAAATGTCATAAATTGAAAAGAGAAACAAATTAATAACAAAAAATAAAGAGTATTAATTGTATGAAGTAGAAAAAATATAATGACAACAATATCAGCTAAGCTATCTTATATTAATGAGATCATGGAATGTGTGTCTGTGTTTGTGTGTGTGTGTGTATGTGTGTGTGTGTGTGTATGTGTGTGTGTGTGTGTGTGTGTGTGTGAGTGAGTGTATGTGTGAGTTTGTGAGTATGTTTGCGTGTTTGTGTGAGACTGTGTTGGTTGTGTGTGCTATATTCATTCAACTATTCTAATTAGACTTTCAGTTTCACAGTACGACTGAGTGAGTAACCAAGAACGCACAGTTTTTTTGGCATGCTGTAATCTACTGGATTTGATATCACACATTGTTACAATTTTGTTGTATACGTGAGTGAGCATAAAATCTTGCATGTGTTGTGCAAAAGAAGAGTTTACAACTTTCGGAATACATTTAAATAAACGACGTTTTAGGAGCTCTGGATATTCTGTGGACTGAAGGACGGCTTTATGTTGTTTAAGTACTATTTTTAATATATAAAGTTGACGAACGTTGAGTACTAATGCATCGGTGTATAGTTGTGCAGTAGAGTATAAGTAAGGTTTTCTAAGCATTACTTTTAGAACTGAGCGCTGCGATCGCTCAATTTGCAGCATTGTAGTTTTACCCATTCCCCCCCATACTGTTATACAGTAGGTAAGGACGGACTCACATAAGGATATATAAACCAGCTGTAAGGTTTTTTCATCTGCAGAGTTACGTAATAATTTCATGATATGAGTCAGCTTCCTAGTTCGATTGGCTACTTGTTCAATATGGGGCTTAAAACAGAGTCGTTGGTCGATGATAACTCCGAGATATTTGACCGATTGAACTTTTTGTATTTCCTCACAGGTACATGATGACGATACGCAGGATGCAGTGTGGATCTTAATGTTAATAGAAAAAGTGGAAGCGGATGACTGAGTTTTATGATAGCAGATGAAGCTGGTTTTTTTAACATTGAGGGTGAGAAGATTCATATCAAGCCACTGTTTTAAACGAGAAATACCTAGTTGTGCTTTTTCATGGACCGATTCCCAGGATTTGGCGTGGAAAAGAAGCACAGTGTCATCTGCGTAGCAGATGCTTATTGCTTCCTGAGATAATACTCTATGTATGTCATTCATATAAATGATAAATAGTGTCGGACCGAGGACACTGCCTTGTGGAACTCCGAATTCAACTTTTTGGAGATCACTGATGTGATCGCCTACTTTAACACACTGACTTCTGTCTGTTAAATAGGAATTAAACCATTTAAGTGGGAGGCCTCTGATACCCAAAGTTTCCAGTTTTTTTAGCAGGATGGGGATTGAAACTGTGTCGAATGCTTTCGCAAGATCCAGAAACACACCTATACACTTTTCATTGTTGTCTAGATAAGACGTTATGGAGCTGGTGAGCAAGCTTACTGCATCCTCTGTAGACTTGCCTTGTCTGAAGCCAAACTGAAGGTTTGATAATAAGTTGTTGCTTTCGAGGTAAGATTTGAGGCGTTTGTTCACTACCTTTTCAAGTATTTTGGAGAAGATGCCTAGAAGTGATATTGGTCTATAGTTCATAGGTTGTTGTTTTGACCCATTCTTGTGAATCGGGATCACCATGGCCTCTTTCCATTTAACAGGAAACAAGCCCGTGCTAAGGCTAAGATTGATAATATGAGTTAAGGGGAGCAACAATTCATTTTTTGTTACCCTGATAAGTTTGGGCGTAAAACCATCCATCCCTGGGGCACTGTCACTTTTTAATTTCATAATTATATTATTGATTTCATAGACATCGGTAGGCTGCATGAAAAAGCTAGAACTCGCAGTATCAACAATGTTCATGTGCGCTAGTAGTGAGTGTTGGTCTTCTTTCATTTCCAGTAGCTTTTTATCAGCAAGGTCTTTACCAATTGTTGAGAAGAACTCATTACAACTATCGACAGAATTTTGAGCAGAAGGCTTAAATGTTAGTAGTTCCAGGGCAGTGTTTTTTTTGGTAGAGTATTCTGCAATATTTTTTATGGTCTTCCACAATTCTTTAGTGTTATGCCTGTTTTTATTCAATTGTTGGCTATCATAGTCGCACTTTAGTTTATGAAGTAGATTAGTTAAAAAGTTTCGATATCTGTTGTATATATGTTTTTTAATTTCGTTACTAGGGTGTTTTCTTAAATCTAGATGAAGTTTGTCTCTGTGATTCATGCATTTAATCAGGCCTGGTGTAATCCAGGGTTTCCAAATATATTTGGTACGACTACATTTTGTTTCAGTGGAATGATTACTCACTGCTAGTGAAAGAATTGAATGGAATTCATCAACTGCTGTATTTATATTATTTTCATTTAGGACACTAGACCAGTTCGTGTTTTTTAATACTTCTGTCACTGCAATATAGTTTGTTTTGCGAATAGTGCGACTCCGTCCTTTTGAATTATTATGAGTACTTATCTTATGACCCATCATGATCATACTATGATCGGTAATATCTGCATCACAGATAATGCCTACCACGTCGTTATTTCTGGCTTTCAAAAATATGTGATCCAGGCAGGAAAAAGGGGATATCAAATGAAAGGGCTTGCTGAGGAGAACACGAAAACTAAGGGCAATTAAATAAAAGCTTGTTTTTAAAAAGTTTTTTAATATTATTATTTTATATCTTAGTTTTCAATATGTAAGTTACTATTGGAACAAAAATACTTTATAAGGTGGTGATAAGGCCCCTGTAGGCCAAAAGTTCGTGGGGACATTTTTGTAAAAAAAATTCTGCGCTTACACATTGTATGGACCTTTTCAACCCATAATTATCGAGCAGGCGTCTTAACCACGCAAATAGAGCCTAAAGTAAGTGCTAAAAAGGGGAAAATCTAACATGACCCTTAAGTCCTTATCTAGGGGGTGAAGGAGAAACAAATCTAGGTTTCTTTCTATGTGTATTAGTGACACATTAACTGACTACAAAACAAAAAAGGTCTCAATAAAAATAAAACATGCAAATAAAACTAACCTAATTTCCCACTAAACTGTCTATTTCATGGAATGGATCCCATTTGAATTTAGCGAATTCGTGCACATTTCCTCAATAAACATTTTAGCTGGCATAAAACATTGGGTTCACGCAGCTTATAAAAAAAAACCCTTCCCATAACCCACTCCACTCGTAAACCCAGCTTTAATTCCAGAATCTTAGAAGGCACCAAACGACCCAGTTTTAGTATCCAATAACATATTTTCAAACAAACATTATAGCAAATATCTTAAAAATGTTATATCCTATTTGCACGGATAATTACTTGTATTTGTATAGATCTCGAGTCGTAAAAAGCCCTCTGGAATAGCACTTGCTACTGTTACTGCCACTAAAGCGACGATTATCGGATTTATGGTGCAAGTAATAGGAGATTGTAGTGAGTTAAAATATTTAAATCTATAGAAATAAATAAATATGAAGTGTCTGTTTGTAATGTCATAATAACATCTTTTACTAAATGCATTCGAAAGTTTATACAGTACCTATAAAAAAAAATCTTTTTTTTTTGTTTGTTCATCTGTTTGTTCTGGATAATCGCCGAAACAACTTTCCCCCATTTTTGTAACAAAGGCATTTATGTTTTCTAAAATATACGTGTACTAAAATATATATACGCGGACGATGTCGTAGGTAACAGCAACAGCTACTCAAAGTATAGAAAAAGTTAGGTGGGCTGTTTCATTTCTACATTTCCCTCACCAGTCTCAGTATTTATAATATGTATACATATTCCTATAAAAATAAAACACCTAGTTTATTAAAAGGATCATAAAATTTTAACGAGATATTCAAAATACTGTTTGTAAAAAAAACTTACGATTAACGCTTCAGATGCCTGCTCCCTTACCACCAGTCTTGCAGCAATTTTTATAATATTACTTTCAGTTTCTGACAGTTGATGCTATGAAACGGTGAAGGAAAACATCGTGAGGAAACCTGCACGTCTATAGAAAGGCGTGTGAAGTTCACCAACCCGCACTGGGCCAGCGTGGTGAACTATAGCCCAAAAATCTCCCTCGTATTGAGGGAGAATGTGCCCAGTATAATGGCAATAGGCTCGCCCCCTATTACATTGGGACCAAAAATACATCGGCGAAGTGTGGGCGCACTACGGTGCACCTCTGCCTACCCCTTCGGGGAATACAGGCATGATGATGTATAGTTTCTGTCAGTTAACTCAGTGCTAAAATTGACAGTTTCTATTGTAATAACGATATTATAAGAGGCCCCTCTTCTGGCTTGCTAAAGACGAATCGTCGTTCGTACTGATAACTTATACCTTTTTATAGGAACCCAGTAGGTATAAGAAGTATGTATGTGTAATCTACATTACAACACACAAAAAACACCGATTCCGACCAAGGATGATACGTGAGGCCATTGAAATTAAAAAAAAAACATCCTAATTTCAATAGAGAAGATGGCTGGGTGCTACCACCAACTTGGGATCCAGTAATTAATATGATTAAATCCAAAACCAAGCGTACCATTGCAAGACCTCAAGACACTGTGAGCACTTTCTGCGTGGATCGGACCGCAAACAACAACTAACTATGAGTTACCCAGTTATTAACTATGACATCAGGACGTCTAACACCTCAGTCCCCCCGTGACCATGGTTGCTGTAAAGCAGCCGAAACGTCGGGAAAATAAAATAGTAAATATACGCGATAAAATCCGTAAAATAGTTTTATTTCAATACATTACAGTTCCCGCTTACACCTTAAGGCATAAAGAAACCTGCCGCCCGCAATGGATCTAGTAATGGGATCATTTGTACCATCTACCAATAGAGGCGGAATGTGCCGAGACTACGATTTGGCGAAACATACCGAATTATACCGGGAGGCTAATGTAATCTCCATGAAAAAGATTTCCAAGAAAACCCCAAGTACGTAATATTATTTTGTTTTACTAGAATCTTTCGGAGAGCTTGGAGTATATTCAAAGTAATTTACGTCAGAACGTTAAGAAATGGTTGGAATGGATGTAGATATAATATTCTTAACCTTACATCGTCATTTTGAAACGTGAAAAACTGATATGAAAAAGATTTTTGTATAAAATAACATGAACATTTTCTATTTCCTCCTTTATTCAGGTTTCATATTATTAATTAAGTAGCCGGAAGTTTTAAACGTTTTAAAGCTTGCGCCCTGAAACGAAGGCTTTTATTTATTTTAAGATAATTTTGCACGTAAAATATTATAGCATATTTGTTAATTATTTCTTATGTTCAGATGAGAAACTAAGAATATCACAAATAACATTTATTTGTGAAATCATATCATACTAAGTACTAATAAATGAAAAAGTTTGTCAAGATGGAAAGATGGTTATTGTTACTCTTTCACGCAAAAACTATTGAACGGATTTTGATGAAACTTTACAGTATTATTGTTTATACATCAGAATAAAATATAGGCCGTAATCTATAACTATATTTAATAATCGAAATCTGCGTGGACGATGTCGCGGGTAATATAATTAATATAAAACGGATAAATCATATATTCACGAATTTTTAACATGGCGTTGAAACTGAAAATGTTTACGCAACATTCATAAAACCTACCTGGCGTCATCATGATTCCAGTCCAACACATCGACCGCCATTTTCCTTAGCTTGATATCAGCTACGTGTAGATCGTGCGCCGTTCTCCTCGCGGCCGCCAGACGTCGCCACAGGGGTACATCTCTAGCCGCAGCCGCCGCCGCCGCGGCCGCAGCGTTGATCTCCTCTAGTCTTGACTCCACACAGCGCTGCGCAGAGCGAACGTCCTCTCGTTCGGTTGCACAAGCGGCGGTCGCACGATACAGACGAGAGAGAAGGAGTGGATATTTTGTCACGCGTTGTACTGGCACCTGGATAATCGAAATAAAGTCTCAATTGTAGTGGCAGCACAGACGGTTGTGAAATAAATAATGGTAAAAAATACTTTTTAAAAACAAGCTTTTATTTAATTGCCCCTAGTTTACGTGTTCTCCTCAGCAAGCCCGTTCATTTGATACCCATACTCTGGTAGCGCAGAAAAAATAACTATTCCGCCATCTTGGATGATCCGCCATATTGGAATTAGAATGACGTCACATAGCTAGGCATGCATTGTCATCCAAAATAAGCGTGTATACCCAATTTCAGCTCAATCGGTTAAAGATAACTGATTTAAAATTCAGTTGCAAGATTCGACCCGGACATACATTGCATGTTAATATAAAGCTTGTAAAAACCAAACGTGAGAAATGTAAATTATGACATGACATCATGACTTTATACATTAAGAGACCCGGTGTGACAAAATCTATGATAAAAATTATATTAGAGGTGGTAGCCTTGTAAAGATAGTGACATGATTTGATGAGTAACGACTCTCAAGGCTTATGCCTAGCAGAAAATGTCTTGCGACTATTGGATGATTTGCATATTATTTGGCGTTAATACTGTGTCTAGAATAATATAAATCAAGGATGACATTTTATCAATATTTTACATGCAGAATCATATCGAGTACTCGAAAAAAAAACATATATGAGCACTATTTGTTAAGGATAGATTGATGAGTTACCTACCATAAGAAATGAGTTCAGATTCATTCTCCTCAAGACGGTGTTTTCCATCTGCGAGACGCGCAAGAATATCCTCAGGAGTTCTTTCTCCTTCTCGAGACCTGCCAACAGCAACGCAGCGCCAGCCTGCTTCACACAGTATGACTGGAACCCTGTCAGCATCCCTGAGCATTCCAGAAGTATTTTGCCAATGTTGACTGTCAAAAGGTCCTGAAAGCAAATAGATTGTAAGTATAATCTAAGTTAATTTTACAGATATAACAGTTCATAAGTAGCTACATACTTCGTCTCCTTGATCCACTGCGATCTCAAGAGTATCTCTTAACTTCTCTGACATAACTTGATTATTTTCAATAAGTTCCTCAACATTAAGAAATATCGCACTTAGTTGCTCGTGGTTTAGAAGACCAGCCACAAGCATCGGTTTGTAGAACTCCTCAAGAATTATTTGTAAATCTCTGCCGTACTTCTCTTCAGTTTCAACTATTTCTGTAATGATTTCTTTTCTCTCTGCTCTCTTTTTAGCGCACTTTCGACACACTAATGGGGCGTAAACTGAACCTGCAAAAATAAAATAACTATGTTAATTACCTTCATCACTATTAGAGTCAATGATACAATTTTTCGTACTTGTCTTACCTTGTTCGGTGACCTGAGGCTCTACAGTAGTGTCACAGTCTTCACAAAGATGTATAGGGGTTTCTTTATCATTTCTTGTACTAACAGGTGTTGTTTTCCCTTGAAGCCTACTCCTTGAAGATTTACTGGTCTCTGACCCAACACCAGAATCATTTCTTTCAATTTCAGCTGATGTCTTCTTGCAAACGACGGTTTTTTCTAACGTCTCATGATTAATTATTAGTGAATTATCTTCGCTTGAATCAGAAGCATTCGATAATTGACTCGTGTTACTACTAATGTGTGAATCAATGATTTCGCTGTTAGTAGTCTTGTCTTTCGATTCATCTAAAATTGCAGAATCATTATGGCTTGCATAGCTAGTTATATAGGTTTCTTCATCATCAATACCTCTTTCTTTTGCATCTACCAAGTAAGATAAAATATCATACTTTGATGCACCCTCAAATATGGAACGAGAACCGCTACGCTTTTCGTCGTCTAAAATTAAAAGAGAATTAGGCGGCGGGTTGACAGGTAAAGGTGGTGGCATATCTCCTATTTCTTCATATATGGGATCACTGTTCAGCCGAATAGATTCATAATGATGATCATCGTCGGTATTATTAGCAATATCAATTTCACACAAAGCTGCGTCTACCAGCATTTGGTAAAATTTCGACCTCGTAGAATTCGTATCGTCTTCGGTAGATAGCTCACTTGCAGAAGCATTATAGCAGTCCGACATAGGTTCGAGATCTGAAAAAACTCCCATAGCACCGCTCTCATACTCCATACTCTCATAGGGAGCAGAGCAGCTATTATCTTCGTTTTCTGGACAGACGGACGTGTCTTTAGTGTTTGACTCGTCGCCATTAACATTGTTTTCATTCTTTGGTGTTAGTTCTTGTTCTTTATTAGTACTTTTATGACTTTCCTCCTTTAAATTCTTTAATGAACTTTCTATTAACTTCTCAATTGTAATCTCATCGCTGTCTGTCCCTTCTATATTTTTTGTTTCTTGGAGTTTAATTAATGAGTTCTCTATTAGTTTTTTTACCAAATCTGAATCCAAACCTTCTGCTAAATGTGCAAAGAAAGGATCATTAAAAAGTTTTGTTACGAAGTTGCCATCGTTTTGTGGCCTCAAATCACCATCAGCAGGGTGAGCAGTGTTATCGATGTTAGATATTTCATCTTTTTTACCACAAACGTGTGGAATTAAGTTTCTTCGGATAGCTTCAACAGGATCATTCAGTATAGAAGCCATGTCATTTGATGAGTTTCGTATAAATTTAGGATTTTCATGATGTCTATCAGCATAATATTCTTCGTATGTATTTGCATCCATTTTGTTTTCAGCTTCTTGGGAGAGTACTGCACCGATATATATTTGACTTTTCGATTTCTTGAATTTATTTTGCGAAGTTCCGACACTTATTGTAACAGTTGTTCCCGTTTGCGTTTGATAAGTATTACAAGTGTTTCCGTAGTCATCATTGACAACAACTGACGATAGATAAATTGGTGTATCATTGCTCACATTCATGGTAGAGTAGCATTCGTTGCCATTTATTTGAATAGATGTTTTTCTAGGCTCGTTTTCTGAAGATCTTAAAACGCCTGTGGTACCTTTGGGTTCATCGGCATCAGAATCGAATTGCTTCACGCGTAAAATTGTTTTTTGTTCATAATCATTGGCATCGGACCATTCGTCGCTAGTCGAACTGGAGGAGTTATTACGAACAAAGCGTGTTTTCACGTAGTTATGCTTCTTTGACTTAGTTCGCTCTTTAGATTTTAATCTAGGCGGAGGTTCCGGAGACTCTGATATACCTCGACGTAAGTTAGTCAAGATATTTCTTGTAATATCACTGCTATCGCTCAAGTTTCCTGACTCCAAATTTTCGTTGTATGCAGATTGAACTTCTTCAGTCTTCTGATTGTTGAGGTTTTGATTCAATTTGTATTCAATCGGGTTGGAAACTTCATGTTCGATGACGGATGTTAAGAATACTTGACTTGTGTGTCCATGCTTAACTTTCGGTCGTAAAGCCATCGTATCCAAAAACCGCGGCGGATCTATAATTACGGTTGATGTAATCCGTTCGGATTCTGAACGGCGTAGTACCGGTATCTTTGGAATACGATTATCTGTAAATAAAAAAATATATTATTATGTGTTTTTAATTTAAACTTTTTAAGTGACATAGGTACCAAAAGGTGAACTAAAAATATTAAGGACTCTTCGTCATACATATTGAAATATTCAAACAAATAGGGTAAATTTGGAATGATTTTGCACGTACCTTCTTTTTTAATGTCAGTAACAATATGAACTTCTGCTGATGGTGGATTACTTTTTGAGACTATTGCAGTATCTTCTTCAACGACAGTGGCAAATTTATTACTAATCTGCACCTGTTCGTATACTTCATTATCCCCGCTAGTTTCTTGGTTCATAAGTTGTGTCAATTCTTCAGTACTAGATTGTCTCAAACTGTGACTCACTACATCACCTTTAGCTACTATATCTTCCTCTGCTTCGATAATTACATCTTCAGGCACTTTCTGAACAACATTTCGTTCTAGATTAAACTCAGCTGTATATATAACTTTTGTTTCTTCACTTTCAACTAAAAATTGCACCCGTTTTCTATGCAATACATTTTGAGAAGCAACTGATCCCTTTTCTTTCGGCTTAGGAAGATAAAACAGAGAACTAATGCGTTTGTTTTCAAATGGTTCATCGGATGTCTCTAATTTTGTAGTGGCTTCATTTGAGTCATAATTTCTTGGTTTTTTTAATATGGACTTTATTGTGTCCGTATTATGGTTTTTATGTTTAGAATTACGGGTGTCCGTTTTTCTATTTGAAGTTCTCTCTGATAATCGTTGGTTATCACTTTCACTGTCATCATCTGTTTTTAAATTTCTGTTTCTTCTCGGTGGACGCTTTGGTGAAACACTTTTCTGTTTTGTACGATTGGAGTTTGAAATACTCAGTATTTTCTTACTCGTACTTTTACTTAATGACGCAGATTTTTTAGTTTCATTTTTAATATTCGGCAGAGAAACGGCTGGGGTAGTCACCTGAGACTTTGTTTCGTAAGTTTTGAGATCATAATCGACTGGATCATAAATTGGCGCTTCATGCGCGGCGGAAGATTTGAATTCATCAGAAACTCTTATTCTTTGCCCGCCAATAGCTTTCACGTTAGAGTCAGACTTGGATTTATTTAACTTTAAATTATTTTTCAAGGACTCTTGTAAGACATCCCCGAAATCATCGTCAAATTCAATTTCTACTAAAGATTTGGAACTGCTACTAGATTTGACTAAGTCATAAGGATTGATATCACAAGACAAAATAGATTTTTTAGAGTCGTTTGTGGTAGTTTCTTCTTCGATCCACACTTCATTGACGCGGCTAGTAGATTTACTTCTGCTTTTTCGAAGTGTTTCTGGACTTGGTTTTTTAATTTTTGCTCTACAAGGACTTATACTCTTAGCTCGCAATCGTGTCGTTGAAAATTGACTTCCGATACGAGCCTCATGTGGAGGTGCAAGTCTGTTTCGTCTCATCAAATCGTACGGATCGCTATCTCCATTGGATTTGAGTATTGTTGGTCGAGATTTAGATCCTGGCACTCTCACTGTTCCAGCTCTCAACAAACCAGTATCACGACTCACTTGAGGACCTCTAACCGTACCTCCCACAAGCAACTGTGGACTATCCGCTATAGTTAATGGCAAACGAGATCCCTTACATTTCTTACAAATACTGACTTTGGTTGAGCTGGTTTTCTTTGTACCGTTCAGGTACTCAGGACAGGAACATAGAATAACAGCATAGTTGTGAGGCGTGGGTTTTTGAGGTGTACTTATAAGAACAGGACCAGAGATATCTGAGTAAGCGGAGTAGACGCTGGGTCGCATAGGTGGGGTTTGGGTCCGGACGGACCCGTAGAGCCAGGTCTCAGCATACTTCATTGATTTTGATAATGCTGATCCCCCCGGCCCGCTGATGGTTCCGTACATGTACGGGCTATCTGGCGACTTTTCCGATGTCTTGGAACTTCCTGACGTGTTTAGTTTTAACTTCGATGACCATTTCTTCGGCCGCGTTCCTTCTGGAGTGTCGTAAATCTGTAAACAATAAATTGTAATTTTACTCAATCGTCTTTACTGCAATTAAAATTAATAGGACTATAGGTAGTCTTAGTGCTATAGCACTTCTACAAGAATGTAAAATAATAAAAGATTTTGAAACAATTACTTATAGCTTTGAAACCCACTTTGGTAACATCGAACAGCGAAATAAAGAATAGGCCAACATCATTGTAAGATTCCTAAAAAAGAATTGAACAGTCAGATTCAACATTTTAGGTGAATTATCGAGAACAAACAAAGCCAGACGTTCATAAAATCGAGCCAATTAGATCTAGCTTTCACCTACAGTGACCTTTCTCAGGTCAAACTTTTTTACTTAATTATCTCCAGATTTGAAAAGATGATAATTAACAAAAAGTGTATTCGTCTGGGAAGGTTTTCAATCGAAATGACCTGGCGCAAGGTTAATTATCCCCTAATAGGTCCATTAGATGGATCTATTGCGACATTTAATGTCACTTACGCATTATCTCGATGATAGTTTTGAAGAAATTATTAAGCTTCTTTGAATAAACGATATTTTATGCGTAGATCTTGTTATGATCTAGAACCTACTTTTTTATTATTGTCCTCTATTATATTTAATTATTAACTCAAATGTGTGTTTACTAATTTTCCTTGTAAATTCTGAGAACCGTACTTCTATTTAATTTTCGTTTAGCATTTTGTTTTACTTAAAAACAATTTTCAGTCGGTATTCAGTTTGCATAAAAGAACGTGATGTTTTTTGTTCCACAAGAAAACTGGGAATGGCTTCAAATAGCTTTTTCTAAATAAATTAGGACGTTCTACGGATGTGATAGGAATATCGTTAAATTTTCTCTAGAATTTCAATTTTATAAAACTACCTGTTTAAAACGTGAAAACATATTTAAACTCAAAATAGTGGTGATATTTCTAGAGAAAACTATATCAAAATTAATCAAATGAATTCTGCTAGAGACGAGGATGATAGTGAAGTAAAACTCAGGTTTAGTCTATAAGATTTTGATTAGTTTATGGAATGTCCAAATCGATCTTTAAAAATCTAACAGGGAATAATAAAATCGCACGACTGGGCCTTATGCTTAGTTTTTTTTTGTATATTTATATTAAACAAGGCAACAAACTTAAAATTTTCCAGTAGTAAGTAGGTACTATTCGCTGCATTTAAAACTTCCCCAAAGTACCAAAAACCCTAGATCAACCAAAAGCCGGCTTATTTTAGATTTTGCTTCTTTCCTATGGCAGATATGACAAAAGGATCCGGTCCACTGGTCATGTGGTGAGCTTCCTCGATCACAATTCAGATTGTCTGGCCCTAATTGCGAGGTCGGGCACACGTGCTTTGTGCGGTCCATCCTGACGAACAATATCGGCAGCAGTTTGATTATGGCCTCTTGGATTTTGCGACGGAGCGCTGCAATAAGTCTCTATAGCTTTTCATTAGGGAAAACTGCCTCAAGGTTTGATATCGAACTAAAAATACATTTTAGGTTTGACCATCTATATACATGTAAGTCATTAATACCAATTCTGTTTTCGCTAAATGAAATTGGACAGCACTAAAAATATGGACGTATTATTTTTCAGCCTTGACAAATTAGTTTGGTGATTTGGTCCATAAAAAGTCCACTGACCCATTTTTTTTGTACAGAAACTATGACTGAATTATATTTTACAACACTAAAATATTCTTGCCTTACTCATACACTATGGTCATGATAAGGATGACACTTCTATTAGTTATAAAGATAGTTTCGTTTGGTGACAACAAAATCAGCACAAAAGTAAATATTTTTAAATTTCTGCCGTGTTCAAATTGTTATTAGCCTTACATTCAATCAACCCAAATTAAAGAATAACATTTAAATCTTAGCATATAGAAGCTAAAATTGCGTACCTACAAAAATAGTTAGGACTTTTTTTATAAATTTTTACCGATTTTAGTTACCATTACAAAATTAAAGTTAATTCTTTCGTCATACTATACTCGTATAAAAAGGTGTTAAATTAATTAACGATTAGCCCGATTTCGTCAACAGTTAAGCGACATTTTGTACCTATAAGCCACAAATGCGCAAGCGACAGTCACGATCGTTTACTTGTTAGTGCAGTGCAATATTTGTAAAGCTTTCTATTACATTTTGAGGCTAACTAACTATGGTAAGATTGAAAATATAACTAAGACTTTGACAGCTGTCTCAGTACAAAATCTGTCAAAAATTGACAGAGAGCTATTGAAAAAAAAAACTTTACGAGCTCTGAGTTCAGTTTCAGTCAAACGTTTTGTCATCTTAATTGTTAAGTCATTTTTGGCTACTATAATGGACCTAATACAAATGGGTGCATTAATACGCGAACGACCATTTTTTGCCAGCACTAAAACGACTGTATTAACTCTGTCAAGAAGCACATTTTTCTACGAAACTATCATTAATAACGCATGGTTTAGTAGCTTTTGCTACAGATATTCAATCTTTGTTTATATTTGCACAGAGTCCATTTTCAAAAAAAGTTAATTCCTACGCTTCAGTGCGCTCAAGAGGTAAATCGCAAAACAATACCAAAACATTATCAGATATTTATAAAGCCACACTGGGGCGTCAAAAGCAGCGCGTCAATTTTTTTACCAAATTAACTGTATTGACTCATAGAAAAAGTTCACTCCTCAGCAAAATGACATTGACAGGCCGAGCGAAATTTTAATTTTGGCATGCGTGACTTCTACCACAGAAATTAAATATTTATGTGTATTGACAGTGACAGTGGTAGCCGAGTGGTCGAACGCACGCCTTGCAATCAAAGTGTGCAGGTTCAAACCCCAGCTCGGTCCTCTGGGATTTGTGAGCGAATCTCATTTTTCATCCGAGATTATCACTTGCTATGAAACGGTGAAGGAAAACATCGTGAGGAAACCTGCACGTCTGAGGGAACTTGACTAGTTCTCGATAGATGTGTGAAGTCTGCCAACCCGCACCAGGCCAGGGTGGTGGACTATGGCCTGAATCCCCCTCGCATTGAGGGGAGGCCCGTGCGCAGCAGTGGGACGTTAAAAAGGGCAGTAATAGTTGTATTGACACAGAGTTCATGTTGGTATTGAAAAAAAAAAATGACGCGCGGGTTTTGACGCCCCAGTGTGCGTATGGCTTAGTACAATGGTACACATTCTTACATAATTGCGGTATGTAATCCTATACTTTAGTTCTCGTGTGACTGGAGACACACGACACCGAGGCTACAAGTAACCCAGTTAGATAGCCTAGCCTCATAATGATCTCCCTATTGGATTTCACAATTCAATGGAAATGAACCACGTACTGACTGATTGAGTTTTACGAGGGAGGCTATGTCCATCCCGAGCGCTGTAACCTCAAACTGCTGCCAAATAGTGCACAAGGGGTCGAAGCGAGGGAAAAGATGAATGTGCCGTTTTAACATTTGCTTAGATCATGTTATAGAACACCCTTGTTGAGGCACTTGCTAACCGAACAAGGCGGGGCATCTTAGAGGACTTTGTCAGGTTAGTATACGGGTCCTGCTAAACTAAACCCCTGGTAAACTGGTCCTGGAAAACTAAATACTCAAAACTGAACATAGGTACCTATCATGGCTTTAGTAGTCTATCAAAATATAACCATTTATGGATATGAGCAATCACTGATGAGCATTCTCACAAATGCTTGATACAAGCATTTTGCCAAACATAAAACGAGCATTCCAGCCGATTCGGACTTGGTCATTCCAATAAATATTTTTCATTTCGCAATCATAATAAAGTTGGGACGATCGAAAAACTTTCCGTGTCAGCCCTCCCCCAATTAATGAGTATCTGATAACACGGAATGAGGAACAACTTGTAAATAGGGCTGTCACGTGCAAAAAGGGAATTTAATTACGCAAGTAAATACAGAAAAAATGTTTTAAGAAAGAAATCATAATTACTGAACGAGCGAATTCTTTGTTCAAATATCCTTATTTGAATATATTTATAAGAATAACATCCTTGTTATTCGTATGGTCCGTATCGCATTCACCCTCCTTACCACCACCTTTTTAACAGTACCTATTGTGTCAATATTACTTAAATTAAGTCTGGAAGTTATAGTAGCTTCTACTGTATTCAGTTAAATAGTTTTATAACAATGAATGCTTTAAGACGTAAACTGCACAACTGTGAAGTTTCATTAGACTTCTGACAGATCTAGCAAAAAAAAGTGTCATACGCATACTTATCTACCTCCAAGAACTTTCCATGAAATGATTTTGGCTGGTGAGGGCTAAATATTGAACAATATTAACTAGGTAATGTGCGCGTGAATTTTTATTACATTCAAAATCTGTTGTTAGGATTTTATCCAACATTTTAAAAATATGATACTCTTTATTAGGACAGGCACAAGCATGAGGAGTGATGTAAGGCAGAAAACGTACTCAATATTTTTCGTATATAGGTACACTTACAAATAATCTGATTCTACGATCGGTTTGGAATGCTGTTTCTACTGACATGAGCAGGCACCTAAGTAACACACCGGTTACTCTTATCAAAATAAAAATAATGGTAAAAACATATTTTAAACAACAAGCTTTTATTTAATTGCCCTTAGTTTTCGTGTTCTCCTCATCGAGCCCTTTACTGTGGTAGTGCAGTAAAAATAACTATTCCGCCATCTTGGATGATCCGCCATATTGGAATTAGAATGACGTCACATAGCTAAGCATGCATTGTCATCCAAAATAAGCGTGTATGCCAAATTTCAGCTCAATCGGTTAAAGATAACTGATTTCAAAATTCAGTTGCAAGATTCCACCCGGACATACATTGCAAATTAATATAAAAAAAAAACTTGTAATAATAAAATTAGGAATACATGATTAATGTAAAATTAAGCTGATGAAGTGATTAAGAGGTAAAACTAAAGATGAAACAAAGAAAGATAAAACTCTTTCTTATTTATTGTTATCTTCAAAATGTATTATAAATACGCACGTCTTATAATTCAGCATTAAAACGTCACACACAATATATGGAGAACATTATTCATGAAGACTTAACACTAAACGCGTATTTTTCTGTAGATAATAAAACTGGATATGAAATTATTTGATTTTCTATAACTATACAAAAAAACCAAGTACGCTTGTAAAATAGCAATCTTCACTAAACACGGTTTCATTGGGACAATGAAGAAATATAGTAAATTACCTACATGCAGACGATTGAAATGGAATCGCCAAAATAATGATTGTACAATCATAATAATATGAACATCAAATAATAATACATCATCACTCCTGTATTCCCCAAAGGGGTAGGCAGAGGTGCACTGCAGTGAGTCCACACTTTGCCGTTGTATTATGGTCCCAAGGACGAGCCTATTGTCTTTATACCGGTTCTCCCTCAATACGAGGGAGATTTTTGGGCCATAGTCCACCACACTGGCCCAGTGTAGGTTGGTGAACTTCACACGCCTTTCTATAGACGTGCAGGTTTACTCCCGATGTTTTCCTTCACCGTTTCATGGCAAGTGGTGATCACGGGTGAAAATGAGATTCGTACATAAACCCACAGGTGCGAGCCGGGGTTTGAACCTGCACACTTCAATTGCAAGGCGTGCGTTTGACCACTCGGCTACCACTACTTTCATTTTTTCATTTTACAAGCATATTTTTTATACATATACTTAGATACCTACTTTGTTCAAATAAAAATGCCCTTTAAATATATTATCGTAAATGATCTATACAAGTTTTAGAAAAATAAGAACGTTAGTCTTGTTTTGTTTTCATTCCCAAATTGTTTACGTATTTTAGTTAAACTTTCCATCTATAACGAATGTAATATGAAGTCGTTGGTATTTTTTACCGACTTCCAAAATTCTTCCTCATTCCTTCAAAAAATATACCTCATTTTACTCTATTATATTTCATAATTTCATTAAGTTCGTAAAGAAAAATATGAAGAACTTCGAATTTGACCTGTAATCAATGAAATGTTTCACGTTAGACACCCCTAGGGACAAAATATCAATTATAGCATCACTGAAACTGTCCGGATCTCCCGGGAGGAGTTTCCTATTCGTCGGACGGGGTAATGTATCGGTATTTTTGTTGGCAACTCGATAACAGGGTAGTTTGGGAAGTTTGTTAAAAGGTTATTCGGCGCTACGGGATGAGATCCTATATCCGGGCCTAGATGTACGCCTTTATTTTACAAGATTGGAATTTTGTTGTACACTTATATTTATATATAAATCAATGCCACTTTTCGTTGTAAGCTAACTCCTCCTAAACGGCTGGACCGATTTGAATAATTTTTTGTTGTATGCGTTTGGCTGGCACCCTGGATGGTTTAGATTCACAATTGGACCCGGTAGGTGGCGCTGCTTTCGTATATTACTCATTCTAAGGCGATACGAAGTTCGCCCGGTCAGCTAGTGTTTTATATTAATGTTACCAAGAAACCAATTCTGGTATTCTAGATTGAAATAGAGTGAACGCTGAACGTCGGCTATCAACCGTTTTTTATTCTACTAATAAATAATGAGCCAATTTCGATCCAACTTAGAATCCGTTGACGTTTGATCGATCGTTTCAAAATTGCCATTCTGCTATTTTGAACGCATAAGAATGAACTTATTTGCTGAGTTGCCATAGCAAAAAAAGCTTAAAGATTAGCTGCAACACAAAAAAGTTTTTGTTTCAACATATGATCTCAACTTAATTGCAACCGAACTGTAATCGAGCCGAAATATATATTTGAACGTTGTAAAATAGTTAAATGGTCCCCCGATTCATGCTTTTACGAAATCAGAGTTGGTATAAATTAAAATTGATGCGAAATTATGCATCACATACATTTATAAAGTCAAGTACTTCATGCTAATCTCATCTCTATATCAAGCTATTCAAACTCCGAACTATCAAAATCCCATACATTGTCGTATAACAACCGTTTGATATCAAAAGGTCCAACAAAGGCTGCGCTGCAGACAATGTGTGTGCAATCGTAACGGGCTCGTTCATAAACAAAGCCGTTTCCACTCCCATTCCTTTACTTTCGAGCGCGATTTCCCGGCGTTGGATTACCAATGGTAACCCTATAGATAGTAACCGAGCCGGCACTGTGACGAGGTATCGAATTCGCGCATAGAAAATAAATAATAAGGTTAGAACGCCGGTAACGATGTGTTTGAAAACCAGTGTAGCAATTAAAACAAGTAAAAAAAGTAAAAAACCGGCCAAGTGCGAGTCGGACTCGCGCACGAAGGGTTCCGTACCATTATCTATAAAAACGGCAAAAAAAAACATGTTTGTTGTATGGAAGCCCCCTTAAATGTTTATTTTATTCTGTGTTTTAGTATTTGTTGTTATAGCGGCAACAGAAATACATCATCTGTGAAAATTTCAACTCTCTAACTATCACGGTTCATGAGATACAGCCTGGTGACAGACGGACGGACGGACGGACAGCGAAGTCTCAGTATAGGGTTACGAACCCTTTGGGTACGGAACCCTAAAAAGTAAGACACCCATTGGTCATATTTATTACTAGCCTATTATATCTTGAGATGTCAGAAAAAAAATGGCGCTTATATCGAATGAAGCACTGCAAGATGTTTGCCAATTTCAAAACGAACTGTATTGACTTATAGAAAAAGCTCATTCTTTAACGCGAGCGAATTTTGCAGTGTGGTCACGCGCTTTTACCACAGAAATTCAATATTTATATCGAGGGTTGAAAGGCTATTTGACTTAAGCGACACTTATGGGCGATATTGAATTATATACATATTTTGAAATAAAACATCGTGAGGAACCCTGCACGTCTGTGGAAAGGCGTGTGAAGTTCACCAACCCGCACTGGGCCAGCGTGGTGGACTATGGCCCAAATCTCCCTCGTATTGAGGGGGAATGTGCCCGGTATAATGGCAATAGGCTCGCCCCCTATTACATTGGGACCAAAATACATCGGCGAAGAGTGGGTGCACTACAGTGCACCTCTGCCTACTCCTTCGGGGAATACAGGCGTGATGATGTATTATTTTCCGTCTGTGAACATGTACAGGACCGCACCCGCCATTATATCAGATTTGATAAACCGCATATCCTCGTAAAAGAACACCGACTCCGACCAAGGATGATACGTGAGGCCATTGAAATTAAAAAAACATCCTAATTTCAATAGGGAAGATGGCTGGGTGCTACCACCAACTTGGGATCCAGTAATTAATATGATTAAATCCAAAACCAAGCGTACCATTGCAAGACCTCAAGACACTGTGAGCACTTTCTGCGTGGATCGGACCGCAAACAACAACTAAATATGAGGGTACCCAGTTATTAACTATGACATCAGGACGTCTAACAACTCAGTCCCTCCGTGACCATGGTTGCTGTAAAGCAGCCGAAACGTCGGGAAAATAAAATAGTAAATAAACGCGATAAAATCCGTAAAATTGTTTTATTTCAATGTATAGTATTCGCGTAAATATAAGAAAACAATATTATATATACATATTTGGAATCAACGAATTTTTCTCTCTCTCTCTCACTCTCATGTAAAGTTAAAAAAATATCGCTTGAGTCAAATAGCCTTTTACCCCTCGGTATATATTTAACCCAGAGTTCGTTTTGGTACTGTCAAAAATTTTGTGGCGCCTTTCCATCTCTTCCAATGTTTTCGCAACCGATTTTCAATGAAAATAACAAACGAGGTTAGGTTATAAATTTAATCATCTACTACAGCCCTTTTTAACGTCCCACTGCTGGGCACGGGCCTCCCCTCAATGCGAGGGGGATTCAGGCCATAGTCCACCACGCTGGCCCGGTGCGGGTTGGCAGACTTCACACATCTATCGAGAACTAGTCAAGCTCCCTCAGACGTGCAGGTTTCCTCACGATGTTTTCCTTCACCGTTTATTAGCAAGTGATAATCTTGGATGAAAATGAGATTCGCACATGGAACCCAGAGGTGCGAGCCGGGGTTTGAACCTGCACACTTTGATTTGCAAGACGTGCGTTCGACCACTCGGCTACCACTGCTATTTAATTTAATCATCTCTGTAGTTATTATAACCAAGAATACTTATAAGTAAACCATTATACAGGTTCGGTTATCCTAAAATAACAATCGTAACTAAGTTTCTATTCAACGGACTATGAAAGGAAGGGGAAGTAAAATTAATACGTCGATTCTCGGACATAATCCTTCATTTTCCGGTCCAGGGGAGACGAACGTTGTTATGTTATTAATTTATTGGTTATATTTGGCCGAAATATAACAAGGGCTTTTTCTATTAAACCAGGTGTATTTTAATTCCGAAATAATATTTTGGGTACATATACGGTAGCTCATGTGTGCATGCTTAGTGAAGACAGATTATTATGTAACTATCAAAAATTCCGAGTTATGGCCCTTTGAATAATTTGTCACAAGTATCGTGGCCTGGCTTTGGCTACACCCATGACCTTATTAAGCAGTGTAAACTACATTGGAACTTGGAATTTTAACATAGAATTCGAGATATTACAAGTTATAGTCTGAATTTCCATAAAATTTTTATTTCATTCAGTACTCTCGATATTAATGCAAACGTCCAAGTATTATTTCGGACTTCCGAAACAACCTGTACATGCGCCATATACCCCTGGGCTTACAGGTGCCCCAGGACGTGCGCGTATAATTTTTGCCAATATCAAAATGAACCCTGTGATAATACACATAAAGATTGAATTTCTGTGGTAAAAACCTCGAGACTCCTCGTCAAAATTATCTCGCATCATCGATGATAACTCGTCGAAAAAAGAGCTTTGTGTATGAGTTAACACAGTTCGTTTTGGTATGATTAAAATGTTCAGTGCCAATGTTGAAATGTTGAAATGCCTGAGGGCCAGGGGTTTAAAAGTAAAGTCTAGTTGACTTTGACATTTAGATGCTCTTGAGATATCAGCGAAGTTACCAAGGGCAAGTTTCCGTATCATACTTGAATATACTCAGCACTTGTAGCATAAGTACCAAGATTAGACGTATGTCACGAAATATCTTGATGTTGTCCCTTTCACTCGTATGAAATTAGACAGAGAGCGACCGAGCCAATCCGTGACAGAGGTCTTGTCTTGACATGCGTGCTGACACCACTGGTGAAACTACATAACCCGCCTTTTGTAAAGTTATTATATTACGCGTGTCAAGACTAGACTCTATCTTATTTCGTACGAGAGAATGAGACAACATCAACTTATTCCGTTACATAAGTCTTGTCTTGGCGAACATGCTACAACTGCTGGAGAGCCTGGAAATGTCTTAGATTGTTTAAGTATAAATCCATCATACCATTTACTAATTAAATTCTTTGAATTTAAAGAACACATGCACTGGCAATTATCAGTGAATTTATCATAAGCTACCAACTAGTCTTTGTGCAGGCTTTACCGGATCCTGAAAAATTTTTCAATCTTTTTTTTTAAATGCATATTTGTGGTTTGCATGCGGGCTGTAGTCCACTTCAGTGAACGCAGCCGCACGCGATGCGAACGCGATAAAATCGATCCGACCGCATTCATCTGTGTACCTACATATGTATCGGATCGCGTATTATCTCTGAAAAAACTGTTTATATTTTGGGAGAAAGCTTTTGATTTTCATTTTTTTTTTAAATCTACGAATATATGGTTACGTGGCTCTTTTAACATCCCACTACTGGGCTCGGGTGTTCCATCAATGCAAGAGGAATTCAGGATATAGTCCACCACGTTAGCCTAAAGCAGGTTGGCAGACTTCACAGGCCTATTGAAAACTAGTTAGGTTCCCTCGGACTTGCATGTTTTCAACTTAGCACTTGATCAGAAGAAAATGAGATTTGGGCAGGTTTGGGCCTGGGATTTTAACCTGCACCTTTCGCTTACAGGGTGGGCGTAAAACAAACTAGGCTACCACTGCTTACTGGAACGCTACAAAATGTTTTGATAAATTTTCACTTTTTTAAGATGTATATAACGTAATATATTGTAGAATAAACAAAACATAAGATTGTTCACATTTTTTCCTACAACTAATTAAGGCATGACCCTAAACTATGAATAACGTGAATTTTTTTTTTTTTTTTAGTAGCCCGTAGGGATCCCACTGCTGGGCAAGGGCCTCTCCCAAACATTTGGGAGGAATTGCCATAATCGCCACGCTTGGCAGGCGGGTTGGCGATCGCAGTAAGAATTATACTTTAGTATTATTAAAGTCAAACAATTAAAATCAGTTCCATTTATCAATCTTTTTGTAGACATTATTTTTGCCACGGAAAACGCTGTTGATATTTTTCATGCTATTTCGCCCAACGCGGTTTTATTCCACAAAAAGTCGAGAGCGCTTGCATGGGCGGACACCCCGCTTTTTTGTACTGGACCCACAGTTTGTTATACCAATACTACATCTGGACAAACACAGTTTGAACCTTATACAGATTAAACAGGGTTTAAATTACAATGCACGGATTTTCTCAGTTCCCAACTAGATGCTGATAAAATTTCGTTAAACACTGCACGCAAAACTAACCAGTGTTTTCATTAGTGTCCGGGGTATTTTTCCGTGTTTTAAAATTAGTGTAAATAAACTCTCACATTATTTCACTGTTTCGTAAAATCGTGGAACACTGGCGATTTATATGGTTCCTCTTTTGTTCGTAGGAAAGTATTCTGTAGTACGTTTTGAAAGAGACTGAGACGTCGTTTCATAAACAAGTCTAAAAGTCTCAAAGGCAAGAAACAAATAAAATTAAGTTATATTAATCGATACTAAAGCCTATATTTCTACCTATTGTGGTCAGCGTGCATTTTTAAGGCCAATATTAACATTAAACTCTTTTTTTTTTAATGGCTTACGCTGTTGGCCATGAGGTGGCCTTTACAGCTTTACCGGAGGAGTGGCGAGCGCAGAGTGCACTCCAACCAAGGCCTTAAGGGCGGAAAAGGGTGGCAACTAGCTCAAGGGCGCCACAGAGGGCACGACCTTGCCTTGGGCAGTTACCGTGAGGGGAGAGGTAGTGACTGTGCTCCTAGGTGCAAAGATGCACCTACGAGCGGAAGAGGGGGTTCCTCGACCTCGCTCGATCGGTGTCTGTTTGAGGTGTGTTGATGGACCTCTCGACGCCCGGGTCGAGGAAACATTTGATTCAGTTGGCACCAAGCTAAGCTGGTCGTATTGTTCTTCTCATTCCCATAATGTATGAGCAAGACGGCAATGATGATTGTACAATAGAATCTCCATTATTTTCAATCCAAAAGTTATCCCCGTTACAACAGGATTCAGAACAATGGTAATGTATTATCGTAATAAAATAAACTTACCGAAATTGCGCTCGACGAAAACGTTATGATTATAACAAATATACAATAAGACAGTCTTGTATATTAAATATGGGTGCCAGTGGCGGCGGGATCAGGTTTCAATATTACAAAATGTTAACAGGCATGACAGAATATTTGACAATACCAAAAAGTAGTCTCTGTCAATTTGCATAAAGATAGATTTTCTGTAGTAAAAGCTACGAATTTTGCAGCGTGGTTGCGTGGATTTTACAACTTACATTACAAATTAGATCTTTGTTGACACAGAGAGCGCGATCGCTTATTTCTATCATTGCACAACACTAGCTAAATTCTTTATCGGGGATGCAGCCATAATACACTTCACTTCACTTTAAGTCTATTGCTTCCATCGAGTTAAGCCGATGATTTTGCCAAATTCTCATCCTATTCATTTAAATGAAATTTTATTGACATTTCTAGAATTCACCCGCCATCTTTATCCCTGTCATTACCCATTTTTATGTTTAATGGTATTTCTTGATTTTATCCTTCTATTAATTACTCAACAGTGGAATAAATACCGCTAATCGCGGGTGCATTCCTCATTTTATTCCATTAAAATATCATCATTTCGTAAGAAGGGAAGCAGATTAACTTTTCTTGGATATTTAACACTTTTCTAACATTTAACGCTTGCAATCGAACCGTAGATTTATTTAAATAATAACATGGCCGAGGCCCGCCAAGTTAGGGGATAAATACGGAGTTTCCAGTCACGTACCCATATTCCATTTCGGCCGGTATCATTCATGGAATTTATTGTATAACACGAGTTATGAAACTCCATAGACCTCGGTAACTGAATTTTGTTGAAAATAGTTCCAACGTTTACTGTTTGTAAACGGATTTTATTGGTTCCAAATGGGAATCCTTTAAGTTTTCAACAGGTTGGAAAAATATGAGTTAACAGCATTTTGTTGTTTTGAGGACGTCGGTATTGTTTATAAAACAGATACTTAGAGTAAAAAAAACTTGGTAGAGTCACGACAAAAACATTTTGGTATTTTTAATTCATTTAAAATGGTATTGCAAAACGCGTTTAGTCTGAAAAGTGTTTTATAAAATCATTGTAACTTATAAGGCCTGATAAGTTCAAGGGATAGGATACGAATCTTGTTGGAAGATAAAATCAACAATTCCAATCCAAATTAATCTCACACAAAAAGAAACCATAATCCAACTAGATAGAACTCATATTCATGTACAACCCACAAAACTGGAACATTAATATAAATGGGAACGCACTAATATGATTGCTTTCGTGTAACTCAAACAGATACTTTTAAGTAACAGTGTGTTATCAAGCGGTATTTTCCGTTAAGCCCTGCGAAAATAAACGCGTTAAAACCAATTTATCCCCAATACTAAAATGAACTACAAAACTTATGGAAAAGGCCTATTTTCCAACAAAAAGTCATAGAAGCATGGCTTTTGCCGGAGACATTTAATCTTTATGTGTATTGACGCAGAGTACCTTTTCAAATAATAAAGTGAATTCGCTCGCCCTAGTTGCTTCAGGGTGTTATTCGAAAACCCCTTCAAAAATATGAGGAAATCTCATTGGGTTCGTAACTCATCAACAAATGGATGAGCTGGGACCGACCCGGAAGAAAAAAGGTAACGAGAGTGAATAAAACTTTCAAAATGGGGTTCCGTAGTTTTTTTAACAACTAGGTGGACTAAAATACTTATCTCAGAAATCTGGAGCAGTGTAACCATAATAATATTATGTTATTATTTTAATATTCCTATGGTTTTAATCCAGTTTTAACGAGTACTACTGGGTTTATTGTAAAAAGAACTGCCATGAATTAAATTGAATTAATGTAATGACGATCCTGATAAAGCAGCAGTGGCGAGGTATGGATAAGACAGTTCATCAAGCTGTGTATGCATACTTCTTTACATTTTGTTTCCTTGTTGTTACCTATATATGATAGAAAGCAATTACAGTTTTTATTTCTCTGCAAATAGAGTTCAAGATTCGTATTTGACGAATAAAAGTAATACACACAAAAATGGTTCCGCAATTTTCAGCGCTGTACCCTATAGGTCCTAATATAATCTATACCAGCATCGGCACATAGTACCTACACGAAGTCTTTGAACCATTGTCCATTGTTACATTGAGGCAATTTTAATATATAAAAATATCAAGTACTTGCCCTGAGTCAAAACCCGCGCGTATAATAATTAGCTAATACAAAACGAATTAATTTAAGAAGCAATTTTTTAAAGAAATGTCTTCGATGACGCAATCGTAGTCAAGTGACTTTTACCACAGACATTCAATCTTTATGTCGGGTAATCATACCCACTGTTGGCATCCCCCACTTATTGGCACCCATGACTTTAACCCCTGATTTTTTTAATCTAAAACCCTTAATTTTAACCTCAAACTTATACTTAATTAGTACAAACTTTAAGTTTGTTTGGGAAATACACCAAAAAAGCCCTTTTTTACGCATTTTCTTAAGGACCGGTACTTGTGCCAGTAACCAGGTAATCGGAAAATTTTGGAACAAATGTAAAAAACTTATGTTTCTAGTATTATTTTTTTACAAAAACCTCGAAAAATTAAAAACGAGTGAATATTCTATAATCTGATATTCTTTTTAGCGAAATAACGGGTCATAGAGCGTTTTGGTGACTGATTTTCTCCGAGTAGGCCCTTAAGGTGTCAATAGCTGGGGGTTTTACCCTACCTATGTTAATAGAAAGTACAATTTCAAAAATGTTAAGTTCATTCGTCCGCACTTTAAGTGCATGGTGAAATTAAATGGTAAATCGAAAATACGTTACTACATATAAAATAAGGGGGACAGTTATGACGAAGGCAAACGAGACGGTTGCGATCGCCACCGGAGGCAAACGCCACGAACCCAATTCTACTACTACTACTACAGCCCTTTTTAACGTCCCGCTGCTGGGCACGGGCCTCCCCTCAATGCGAGGGGGATTCAGGCCATAGTCTACCACCCTGGCCCAGTGCGGGTTGGTGAACTTCACACGACTTTCCACAGACGTGCAGGTTTCCTCACGATGTTTTCCTTCACCGTTTCTTAGCAAGTGATAATCTCGGATGAAAATGAGATTCGCACATGAAACCCAGAGGTGCCAGCCGGGGTTTAAACCTGGGCACTTTGATTGCAAAGCATGCGTTCGACCACTCGGCTACCACGCCGACGAACCCAATACATTTTGGTTAACCACGAAGAGTATCCGCGAAGTAAACCATACAAGTGTAAGTGCATTAGTTGGAAACACCGCGGTATAGCGATATTGCTGCATCAAAAGTTCTGCTGGTAACGCGAACATGAGCTTGCAAGTTTTGTCTCGATAGTGCAAGTCACCGGCAACAGGAAGATACAGAAACATACTTATTTTGTGAGATTTTTCCGTGCCGTGAAGACAAAATGTTACAACGGGGACCTTATTATCATTCCTTATGAATAGGCGGCAATATTCAATGTCTAGCTATCATTGTAGATTTTTCATTACTTTTAACACTTAATTTATTTTTTAAAAGAGGTCAATTAAGAAATCAGTTTTGTTTTATTCATGTGAACCAATACAGGCACAATAAACAAAAAAAAATACATCTTTACCATCTATTCTGAATGCATTTCCTATGAAGGAGAATGAGCAAGAAACTCCATGGTTATTTATTTATTTTTTGCACAATTATACAGAAGTAAAAAATGTACAAGGTAAGCTTAATGCCTCAGGCATTTTCTACCAGCCAACCTTAGTTACTGTACTGTTACTCTTTGTCATTCTCCTCGATAGTGCTACCCTGTGGAAATATAAACGGTAGACGTTAAAAGTAAGGCATAAACAGGCAACTTTTAACAAATAAAAACTCTACAGCCTACAACACAAAATAGTATTTAAAATGATCCCAACGATTTCTCGTCAGAAGCTCTTAAATTTTTTATCGAATGCCTTTTTACGTGAAAATATAAAATCGGTCTTGCGAGGTGTGAAATCGGTCTATTTTTACGTCCTCGAGTGTCGTAACCCTTCGAGTGGATTTTTATTCGCACGACATTTTTCTCGAAGCACTCAATCGGTAGGTACTTTTCGAAGGATTTTTTATACTCGATATAAAAATTGAGTTACCATTTGTTGCGAATTCCTTTTTATGTTTACTTCTTAACTTTCGTATTTAGACATTGATGGGGGCGTAAAGCGTGTGCCGAATAAGTCTAAACGGGGGCACTTAAAGTCATTTTTATTTTATTTATTGGCTTACGTTCTATCGATATTAAAAGCATTTTTATTGCGTTGGCGTATATAAACGAACGAACAATGTGTGACACTCGATAAATATCTGTATTTCAATTACGTTAAGTACTAAATATCATGATTGGCTTCAATAATAACAATTTTGTATTAGAAACTGCGTTTACGCTGTTTTAAACTGAATACCAATTGTAATACAGTTGATTTTTAAGTTCTACTCGACACGCACTCTTTATTAGGTCTGCACTAGCGCTAATAATACATTTGGAGAATTAGATAGTCCGAGAGATTGAGAGATTTGTGAGCGAGAGAGATAAGTATTTGAAATACGGCTACTAATTGCCTTTCTTACCAACACTTAATGGTATTTTAAAAGGTCTGTAAATGACCTCATATAAAAGTAGTAAAACAAATTCTTCTTCAAAAGAATTACACCAAGAAAAGTCCCATTAAAATATTGAGAGTACCTATCCGCCCACGCCCACGAATTATCTAGAACAAAAGCTTACGTATAAAATTAAGCTCATTTTGTGATTTGAACAATGCTCGGCGGCGTCCTCGGCGCTTCGGGCCCCGTGTAATGTAATGACACTTATCTCTGTTAAGTAGCCTAAATACCCTTTTGTTGGCGAACAAAAAGGTTTAGTACCTATTAGGAAATGTATGTGTCTACTTATAGTCCATGCATTTTTTACAGATAACCCACTTAGGAAACAATCCCTGCCCAGCCTCTACGTGCAATTATCGATTTCATTTCGCAATTTTGTGAGTCGAATTTACCACAGATTACGCCTAGGCCTTAGGGGGAGAATGGGGGAGAACGGACAAACCATCTTTCCGGCCCCAACCGTCAACCTCACCTGCACGCGCGGACAACATCCGCGGCGGTATCTTATACCGCGGTCCCCCTGCTAGATAACAGACGAGGCAATGGCGACCGAGCAGTGGCGGTATAACCACATCCCTGACCAGAGGTCAGAAGAGGCTACAGGGGCCTTGGGGTATAAATAACCCCAAAAATATCTGGTGCAGAAGGCAACGGGAAACCACTGCAACTAACCTCCCGAGAAAATCGTTATGGAAGTAGACACAAAAGGATCACGATTGCCATGCGAACCGCCTAGCGAGCGGCGCCGTGCCGCGTCCGGGGCGAGCGGTGGGAAGTGGACTACCGGCCATGATGGAGTAGGAGACCAGGCTCCGCATGGAAATAATGCTACTGGAAACTCCCTCAAATTGCGGAAAATCCAGAAGATAGGCACGTGGAATGTTCGTGGCTTGCTAAAACCCGGTAAATTTAATATTGTAGAGAAGGAAGTCACCAGATGTGGTTTATGCATTTGTGGACTAGCCGAAACCCACTGGAGAAACAACGGGCATTTCTTTACCGATGCCCATGCAGTCTATTTTTCCAGCAATGATGACAACAGCCAAAACGGAGTAGCAATTCTTATTCCTAAACATAAAAATAACAGTGTGATAGGGTATGAAGCAGTTAGCGATCGCATTATGTCGATGAAACTCAAAGCGTCACCTGTAAATCTCAACCTAATACAGGTATATGCCCCCACCAGTGAAGCTCTTCCCTCTGTTATGGAGAGTTTTTACAAAGAATTACAGGCAACAGTTGAAAAAATCCCCAACAGAGAGATACTTTTAATCATGGGTGATTTTAATTCGAAAATTGGCGCAAACGCTGCTCAATACAGCAAATGTGTGGGAAACTTCGGACTTGGGGTACGAAATGAAAGAGGTGAACGATTTATGCAGTTCGCAGACGAAAACAACATGGTGGTGGCGAACAGTCTATTCCAGCACCATCCCCGTAGACTGTTCACCTGGACGTCACCTGGAGGCAGAACTAAAAACCAGATCGACTACATACTGATTAGATCACGCTGGCGCACCTCCGTTCTCAATGCCCACACACTTCCCGGAGCTGATTGTGGTTCCGACCATGAACTCATTATCACAAAGATGCGGTTGAAACTCAAAGCTGCCCGATCCTCCGAGAAAATAAGACGGATTGAACCTGTAGATAGTGAAAAGTTCAATACAGCCGTAGAGCGGAATTGGAAAGAATGGACCAATGTGAACCACAATGAAGCTACACCAGACATACTATGGAATAAGGCTAAACATCTCATCCAAATCGCAGTGGCGGAGTCTAATCCAAGATCAGAAATGCGCAAACGTCAACATTGGATGACGGATAGTACTCTTGCACTAATAGAAGAGAGGCGCCTTAAGAAAGCTGCGGGAACAGACATAAGAGAGCTCAATAAGTTGTCTGCTAACATCCAAGCCTGCTGCAGGCGAGACCACAATTCCCATCTTCGTAGCATTTGTGAAGACGTCGAAAAACACGCTATGAAGCATGAGTCTAGAGACCTTTATCACAAAATTCGTCTCATTACAAAATCTCTACCTGCAAAAACCTGGTCTATTGAGAACGACAAAAATGAAGTGGTAACAGAACTCGAACAAATCTCTGAAACGTGGAAGAGCTACTGTCAGTCATTATTTCTGGACCCGCAGTCGCAACAGTTTGCAAGTACAGACCCAGAACGAGAGAATTTGGAGCCAGACATCCTTCTGTCCGAAGTAAGAGCTGCCATAAAACACCTCAAAAACAAAAAAACAACTGGTAGAGATGCAATTCCTATAGAGACAATTAAAGCCTTAGGAGAACGTGGTGACCAGATGTTTCATCTTATCTGCAACAAGATATGGCAGACAGGAATTTGGCCTTCGGAATGGACACATACCGTATTCACACCCCTGCATAAGAAAGGTTCGACGAAGAAATGTAACAACTACCGCCTCATCGCTCTGATATCACATGCTAGCAAAATAATGTTACATATTCTCAACGAGCGATTGAAAACTTACTTGTCTAAGGAGATCGCTCCGGAACAAGCCGGTTTTGTAAAGGGGAAGGGCACTCGGGAACAAATTCTCATCGTACGCCAGATCATCGAGAAGTCAAGAGAATTCAATAAGCCCATATTTCTTTGCTTTGTTGATTTCTCCAAAGCATTCGATTCTGTGAAATGGCCGGTATTATGGAAGACCTTGTTAGACATGGGCACACCGAAACATCTTGTACACCTTTTGAGACGACTTTATGAAGAGGGCACAGCCTCAGTTCGCACAGATGATGTCCTGTCAAGTGATTTCCATCCTAGTGCCGGAGTACGCAAGGGGTGCATAATTTCACCTCTCTTATTCAATGCGTACACAGAGCTAATAATGCGTATCACTTTGGAAAACTGGACGGATGGTGTAACAATTGGTGGATACAAGATTGCAAACCTGCGTTACGCAGATGACACCACCTTATTTGCAACCAGTTCGCAACACTTGGAAGAGCTACTGACAAAGATGGAACGAGTGAGCCATGAGTTTGGACTAAAAATTAATCGCAGCAAGACCAAGGTGATGATTATTGACCGTGCCAAGAATAATTTGCCTGAAGTGACCCAAATCGCGAATTGCAACGTAGTCCAATCTTATATCTATCTTGGGGCTCTAATTTCAAACAATGGCGGGTGCATCGATGAGATCAAGCGACGTATGGGCATCACAAGAACAGCGATGGACAAGATGCGGAAAATATGGAGGAATAGAAACATAACTAAAGCCACGAAGACCAGGCTCGTGAGGACGCTTATACTCCCCATATTTCTTTACGCGGCTGAAACGTGGACCTTGCGAGATGTGGAAAGGCAGAAAATAGATGCCCTAGAAATGTGGTGCTGGAGAAGAATGCTTGGGGTTTCGTGGACCAACTTTCGCACGAACGTCTCGATACTTCAAGAACTCGGTATCAGGCAGCGTCTGTTTTCGATTGTACAATCTCGCATCTTGACATTCTTCGGACATGTTTCCCGGCGTGACAACCAGTCCATAGAACGCCTTGTCGTCCAAGGAAAAATAGAAGGCACTAGACCGCGCGGAAGGTCACCCACGCGTTGGACTGACCAGATCAAGTCCGCCATTGGAGGCTCAGTCAACGAATGCAGCAGGATGACCTCTTGCAGACAGCGGTGGCGAAATGTCGTGAAGCGCATTACATCTGCCCCTTCCAATACTGATACTTAACGATCACGACCGCTCTGTCAAGAGCGTACCGGATAAGAAGAAGACGCCTAGGCACAAAATACTGAACCTCACTCATTCAATTAAACACCTTAGTTGATTAACCACTACATACCTGAAACAAAACAAAACACATTGTTAGTAACAATTTAGAACAAACAAAACAATTGAAAAAACAATCCTTAGGTGCTCAAAACATTTAGGGGTTTGACAGACTTCAATCTCTATTCGAGGTATGTCCAAACAAAACGTCAAATTGGTCCTATTTTTTCGAATTTCAAATAGAGATCTATCTATCAAACGAAAATCGGGCCCCTGGGTACTCTCACAAGGGAGAATTCTTTCGACAAGTCGTCACAAATTGCCAATTTTGCATAACGAAATGTGACAAATGCTCTCGAACAAATTGTGTTTAAATTACTCCTATGACATAAGTATGGGCTAAGGAGACAATTCTCTTGTTACGAATAAACACATCATGTGATAATAAGATACAACAGATATGAAGTAATTGGATCCAAAGGGTGAAAATTGAAGTCCTCAAATACGTAACGGAGCAACTTATTGCAGTAATAGCCGAGTGATTCTCAAGCGTTGCAGAGCAAATGGCCCTCAATTCTCGATGTGTTCAAAACCTTTGAACCATTATTGATTCGATACTGATGCTACAAGAGCGGGTTCTGTACTTAAATTCGATATCTATCTCTTGTTTTAACGTATCTACGTAGTTTAACTAATATTTGCCACGGCAAAGGGCAGTATATTGATAGTGACATTGCAGAATCCTTTTTTACTGAAAATATGTCATGATATCAGTGGTAGCCTCGTGGGCAAGAACGTAAGGGGTGCAAGCTCAAATCCTAGGCCCGAACCTCTGAGATAATTTTCATGTGCGAATGTCATTTTCAACAATGATTACCACTTGCTGAACGGTGAAGGAAAACACCGTGAGGAAACCTGCACGTCTATAGAAAGGCGTGTGAAGTTCACCAACCAGCACTGGGCCAGCGTGGTGGTCTATGGCCCAAATCTCCCTCGTATTGATGGGGAATGTACCCAGTTTAATGGCAATAGGCTCGCCCCCCTATTACATTGGGACCAAAATACACCGGCTAAGTGTGGGCGCACTACAGTGCACCCTTGCCTACCCCTTCGGGGAATACAGGCGTGATGGTGTATTTATTTCGATGATGTATTTATATGTCATGACAGGTGGTTTGGAAGATAAGTTGAATTGTTTATGCATTCGTGAATTTTACATGCAGTTTTATCACAAGCTGAGAACTCCTCTAATCTAATCTTGAATGGATAGGGTTTCATTGTTCCCATGCAAAGTAATAGTGTGCTCAAATTATGGTGAAACTTTACGTTCAAGATGTTTTAAAATTAATTTCAAATGTATGCACTCGTATTCCACTATCTAACTTGCAAAAAATCCAAAAACTAAGCCTAATTTATTATAACTTCATCATTTTGATAACACAATGTGTCCTAAACGAGATCAAAGTCTTCTTATCTTGCAAATTCCATTACGTCTCCCGTCACACCAAGATTGGTTTTAAAGGTAAAGCAAAAACAAATTTTAATAAACCTCAAACAAAATTAAAAACCAGATCATAAACAAAGTAAGACACTTTTGTACCAGGAACTCATAAATTAAGGTCGCCTTTCCCTGCGCTCGTTTTACAACTTTTATTAAATAATTACTATGTTTAATTTTACGAGCGACGCATAAAACGCTTCTGTAAGCCTCACCTGAGGTGTCCCAAATGTTGTTCCAACACCAATCTCGGACAAAACATACGTGGTGGTGGTAAATTATTCCGAAATTATTAGGAGTTGGACTATTTTGATTAGGTTAGAGAAGATAACGATCTGAATTGAGGATGGTTTATATGAAAGCTTATATAAGACACTTAATGGCATTCGCTTTTTTCTACAAAAATATGGAGTGAAAATGACTACAGGGGGAAGCCGACTCATCATCAATCAAAGCACAACTGCTCTTGGCAAATTGACACCGTAAATGTACGGAATTAAGGACGGCACGTAACACGTTTAGTCATAACGTGTTATAATCGCAACAGAATGGTAGCATACGTACTAACATGAATATTTCATGGGAACTTTGTGGGCGGACGTGACAAAAATACGGATATGAGTAAAAAAGAATATTGTGGCGCCGAGATGCTGAACTTGATGGTGATTTTTTTAATAACTATCTTCAGTCACCCTTACCACTATACCCTCGGCAGTTTTTTTTTATATCACATTCCTTTTTAGGGTTCCGTACCCAAAGGGTAAAACGGGAACCCTATTACTGAGACTACGCTGTCCGTCCGTCCGTCCGTCTGTCACCAGGCTGTATCTCATGAGCCATGATAGTTAGAGAGTTGAAATTTTCACAGATGATGTATTTCTGTTGCCGCTATAACAACAAATACTAAAAAACCGAATAAAATAATTATTTAAGGGGGCTCCCATACAACAAATGTGATTTTTTGCCGTTTTTATAGATAATGGTACGGAACCCTTCGTGCGCGAGTCCGACTCGCACTTAGCCGATTTTTGATATTTATTTGGTACAAAATCTGTAAAAATATATATGCTGCTAAGATATGTCCCTGTTATATAACGTTTGTGTAAGTGTTCTATAACGCCATTTTAAATGTGTCACAACTTTCATTGGAGACTTTTGTACAACGTTTTTTATGCCTTAGGTAAATACATAACATGATCGCCGAAAAAAGTAAACCTCTATAATATACCTGTCTTTACGATAAAGAGAATATTTGAAAAACTAATATGTAAATAAGCAATGTTTATTTTAGAGAAATAAATAAATTCTATGTAGAAAATTCATGTTCTCTATTTTTCATAACATGTTTAAATCATATAGCTACTATTCGTAGATGCAAGCAAAGAATTTGAATATTTACAAAAAATATCATATTTTGAGTCAATGTCTTTGTAATAAAAATCTGTTGTTTATTCATGCAAACCGTACTACTTATGAGTCGCCTAATTAATCAAAAAATTATGATACTTTACCAACCATTCGAAACGCAGTTGCTATGGAGACGAATGGGCAAGAAATCGTAAGCTTAGGTACTCTTTCCAAAATGAACTTATTTGTTAAACAAACTAGCATCTAAACACTTATTTATTAAGGGATTAGAATTGTATTATAATTTGATTTGATAAGGGATTAGAATTGTATTATTATAATTATAATTTGATTTAGCGAGCGAACTATGCTGGGAGTTTCACTGCGCGATAGAATCAGAAATGAGGACATCCGCAGAAGAACCAAGGTTACAGACATAGCTCGAAGGGTTGCACGTTTGAAGTGGCAATGGGCCGGACACATTGCCCGGAGAACGGATGGCCGTTGGGGCATCAAAGTCCTAGAGTGGTGGCCACGAACAGGCAAGCGGAATGTGGGACGACCCCCGACCAGATGGACGGACGACCTCACCAGGGTCGCCGGGAGTCGATGGGCGCATAAAGCCCAAGAACGTAATTTGTGGCGACCTATGGGGGAGGCCTATGTTCAGCAGTGGACGTCTCTGGCTGATAGATAGATAGATAGATAGATATAATTTGATAAACATAGGTATATATAATCAAAATAATCCTGAAACAAAATATATTCAGTTACTGTTGCTATTTCGTAGCGTATCCTGAAAACTCGCAAGTTTTTGTTTATCAGGAAACAAAGTTCAGCTCAATAACATCTGCGCTTTTCACTTGTTTTTCATAAACTTTCTTGTTTAGCCTTTTAAGTAGTTTACAAATGTACTTCTATTTCACTTTGTTGTACTTGTAATTTTGTCATGTATATACCTAATTTATTTTGAGAAGAAGATATGAAGATATAAGGAAAAATTGTGCCCATCTATATACATATACATACATACATACAAATAAATAAAATTGGAGTGTCTGTTTGTAATATCAAAATAACACTTTTTTACCAAATGCGTATGAAAGTATATACGATACCTATAACGAAAACGCAATTTTAAAATTTTTTGTCTGTCTGTCTGTCTGTCTGTCTGTTTGTTTGAGGTAAACTTTTAAACGGCTGAACCGATTTCAATGGGACTTTCACTGACAGATAGCTGACGTTCCAAGGCGTAACTTAGGCTACTTTAATTTTAGAAAAAGCATTAGGGTTCCGCGGGAAAAACATAATACCCATATTTCCGGGTAATCTCCCTAAAGTCCACGCGGGCGAAGTCGCGGGCACAGCTAGTCTACAAATAAAACAAAAAGAAAACAGGTCAAAAACTAACATTCTCCAATTATGAAGATGAAGTAAAATTTAAACCCATCATCACCAATAAAACAAAATGAAAACATACAGGTCAAAATGCGAACATGACAACAAATAACGTGAACTCAAGTGTAAAGGTTATGGAAGGCTTACAATTATCAGTATTCCCTGCTGTGGCGGTTGCTCTCTGCCCTTAATTACTGCATTGGCGAGTCCAATACCGGCTGATTTCCCTTTGTGGGACAACTTCACCGCCCTAACTTCGGTATATGTGATTGAAATCGTTCGAAAACGGGTAATGGAATGTAAACTTGGTTTTGATTGAGAATACTGGTATTTATTATTATGCTCTCAAAATATGAAATTTGTTTGATTGTGCGTTTACCAGCATACATTAAAACCAAAAAAATAAACCATTCAGTAAAGTACACTTCTTTAGGCTCATGGTTCCAGAAAGAGGAACTTTCTCACTATGCGCGACGTCTCTAGGAGCACTGCCTTCTGAATATTTTTATTTTAAAACCTAGCTTCATATATAAATACACATAAAATTCGAAGAAAAGTTTAAATTTATATTTATTTTTTTCTTAAGAACTTATCTGTATATAGATAAAAGATCTAGCTGCAAGCTTTCGGTGGTCAGGGCTCTATCCGCAACGTCTCTAATATTACTGCCTTTTCAATCAGGCCCTTCACCCAACTGCTAAGCTAGAGCTTCTGGAGATAACGATCGAAGTAATAATCATTATTATTTTAAGTAGTCCATGAGAACCAATCGTTAATAAGTGAACGTATTTAGATTATAAACTGCGCATATGGAAGTATTTAAACCTTCCGTTACTGAGATCATCGCGTCACATTTCCGATACTTTCTAGTTTAATAGAATTTCCGTCATTACACTTTGACAACGAACGAACCAATGTGTTTAATAGCACAATTGTTTATTCAACTTGTGTACCTAATGGCACGGGACCGGAACGGATGGCGTGAAAGAGGAGAGGTCTATGCCCAGCACAGCCGACACAGGCTGAAAAAGAAGAAGTACTTAATGACGGTTGGCGAGGGTCCTCTATTGTTATATAGGTCGTCTTATGGCTCAGGTGTCGAGATTTCAAAATAAAAGAAAAATTACTTTTAGAACGTCGTCCTCTTCGGAACTTGCTTTATTGGTTATATCATAGACAATTCAATTACTAAAAGAGTGATGTGCAATATATAGTAGTGTTGCGCCAATCGGTAGATTGTCAATTATAACAAACGGAAAATCAAGTTTTACCAACGGTAGAAACGTACATACATCATGTCTGCATTTCCCAAAGGAGCAGGCAAGGGTGCACTGCAGGGCAGTCACAGTATGCCGTTGTATTCTGAGGTATGTAATTTACCCGTGGTAAAATCTGCCATATAATTTACCTGTTTTGAGGTATGGCTCTGCGGTTGATTCAAAGTCAAGTAAGATTCTTCATGTAATATTACAAGTTGCATCCAAAATCAACCAGAAACTTTTTATTTTTTACGAAATGAACGAGATGATGAAATTTTAATGGAATAAGGTGAAGAATGGCTAAACCTGCGATCAAACGATATTTATGCCAAAGTCAAGTAATTAATACAAGGACAAATTTAATTAATACACATAACAAATAAAAATGGGTGATGTTAGTTAACAAACAATGTATTAAAACAATGTATTTTGTATTGTTATGTTATGGTATGCATGCGTCTATTCAAACGTAAAATCAAATTGAAATAACATACCCAATGTATACACCCCACAGTCATGAGACTATCCTACAACAAATGCTATCACGTTTGTAAACAGATTAACAAACAATTTGCCGTCGTAACGTGACTGCCTGGACGGTGAACTGAAAATATTTGCAGTCATTACGGACACAATACCTGTGTACTGAGTGGAAAATTCAACGAAATCGTGCTGCAACGCAGATACGGTGAAAATAGACGATTTGTGTAGGTATATCTAAGTTTTTATAGCCAGTAGATTGTCTGTTGTGTCCTTTAATGGTCTGGGTTTGTTTAATCCTTTACTGTACTTAATATCAGCTCATGTTATATCATAATACATCATCACGCCTATATTTCACGAGGGAGTAAGCAGAGGAGTTTTATGCCCGTTAAATGCGAGTGTGCTTTAGGCCGTAGACCACCACCTTGCCCCAATGACGGTTGGAAAGCTCCCAAGTTTTTCTATAAACGTGCAGTAACTGCAGCAAGTGGCAATTATTTTGTTTTCACTTTTTATTTTAGGCATAACATATACATCACATCATCACGCCTGTATTCCCCGAAGGGGTAGGCAGAGGTGCACTGTAGTGCGCCCACACTTCGCCGATGTATTTTTGGTCCCAATGTAATAGGGGGCGAGCCTATTGCCATTATACCGGGCACATTCTCCCTCAATACGAGGGAGAATTTTGGGCTATAGTTCACCACGCTGGCCCGGTGCGGGTTGGTGAACTTCACACGCCTTTCTATAGACGTGCAGGTTTCCTCACGATGTTTTCCTTCACCGTTTCATAGCTAGTGGTAATCTCGGATGAAAATGAGATTCGCACATAAACCCAGAGGTGCGAGCCGGGGTTTGAACCTGCACACTTTGATTTGCAAGGCGTGCGTTCGACCACTCGGCTACCACTGCTTTATATATTCATATTATAACATATTACAGCCCTTTTTATATATTTTTAACAGTATATATACACTTCTCATCAAAAAAATCGAAACACCTCGCAGTTTATGATTTGATAAGGATTATCAGAAAAATGTGTATATTTAGGAATAAATGTAAAATGTCATTTAATAGTGAGTAGTATGAGGTTTATAAATCCTAATGTTAATGTTCTAAATTCAAATTAAGTCTTCATAGGTTTCGTATTTTGTATGATGAGTAATTTTAAAAATTAGGACAAAAACAATAAAAACGAAAGTGTTTCGATTTTTTTGATGAGAAGTGTATATATTTTTGGATTCCTCTTTAAATTACGCTTAACCCAAAACAAGGAAAAAAGTAAAAAAAACTGTAACTCAACTAATAGTTTAAACGCTACGGAGGAACATACATAAATATAAACATACATAGACTGCTAAAATTATAACCCTTCCTTTTGGCTTCGCTGTAGTCAGGTGAAATTAAGATATACTATTAGACTATCTACCAGTCTCATAAGTACAGTTTTTTCCACAGACCTAGCACAGATAACAGTGGACACTGCACTGCACCCCGAGTTCTTATCTCGTCTACGTGACCGTAGTAGTAATTTCTGTTTTGCACTATCATCGCCACATCTAGCATGAGATTACACATAATGTTATTGCTTAATATTTGAGACTTAGGTATGACTTAGGTATGACAACGTTATATCCAGTATAGGTATATTAAGTAGTATGCAGCACAAACTACAGAAAATACTGCATATAAAACTCTTTGCAAACCGCAATACATGCCAGATACTCCCGTGAAAGTGGCCTTAAAAATGTCTCGAAATAAAAATTCTAACAAACAAAAATGCACACTGAGAAGAATCTCCACAATTCCTTGAGCTAATTTCTAAAGAAGCGATATTAACACGGCCACGAGAACAAAGGGGAGTGGAGTTACCTACATTAAGACTTGTATACGGTCTCGAGTTAACTTCACCTGACTTCGTTAAACTTTGTACGTAGTACATAACTTATTAAATTACTCTCACGCAAGTTAACAAGAGTATCATAGAGGTTTTAAGATTAATAGATACTCAATTGGTAATGTTTAGAGTGGGAGTAATCTCTGCAAATACAACTAATATTATAAATGTGAAAGTATATGAGAATGGATTGATGGATACTTGTTACTCTTTCACGCAAAAACTACGGAACGGATTTGACGAAACTTTATAGTATTATTGTTTATACATCAGTATAACATATAATATCATATTTAAAAAAACTGATAATGGTTTATATCCATAACAAAGCAAATATTAAAAAAGCTACATCGTTTTATTTTTTGCTGACGGGAATCAAACCCGTAACCATCCAGTGTCACTACACTGGATGAGTAGCCAGTCGGCTCACTAGCCGAGTGGCTACTCTCGAATCTACGTTCTTTCATTAACTCGATGCCCTAGATTAATAAATTAATGAAAATGCTCCGATTCTGAACTCGCAGTAACCAGACATAGGTACAACATTTCAACACAATTTGAACACTTCTACCAAGAAGCCATCAGAGAGGATTGGCGGCGTGTTGTGAAGCTTGCCACCAACACCTGAAGTGATGACCACGACCACTCTGACAAGAGTGATACCGACAAAGAAGAAGAAGACCAAGAAGCACTACCTATAAAACGTTAACATATCTTTACTATCTTTCTATACTATTATATAATATTATATAGAGGAATGATTTGTATTTGTGTATGTAACGAATAAACTTAAAAACTACTGATCCAATTTCAAAAAATATTTTGCCGTTAGAAAGCTACATTATCACTGAGTAACATAGGCTATATTTTACCCGTGTGAAGCCGGGACGGGCCGCTAGTATACAATATAATGATAAATTTAATATAACCCTGAAAAAAGTATTTCAGAACTATATTTTACGGAACACAAAAAAAAGAGTTCAAAATTATTTTCAAAACTAAAACGTATTAGTTTGTAGCACATGAAATTATATTTTCAGGAATAACGCTCGAAGAATTCAGACTTGCAAATAATCGCGTGGAAAACATAGGTGTGCAAGTTAAGCTTTGTCCAAACAGTTTTATCTCAAAAAACTTTGCTGAAATTCACAACGGTTTTGTAGTTTTCACACGTTGTCATCATAACATGCGGTTCGGGCTGCTTTTTATTCGGTAAATAAAGAAAATGCTTACTAAAATTCTAGGTTTTCCTTTATGTGCTAAGCCCTGTAAAATGTTCTTGAATTATTTAAGTATTATTTGCTTAAGCCCACATTATTCTTTTATACTTCTGTTTTTAGAGATGTTATCAATGAACTGGTATGTTTATTTTCAGCATTGACCATCACAAAATAAGGATATTCTTGCTAGCGAATCATTCTTGAGTTGACTATTTAGCATTTTCACCATAGATTATATCAATACACAGTACCTCGACTTCGACCTTTTACTTAACTTAAAGTTAAAACTTTTTCAAATTTAGAAAAAACTCCTCTTTTAAATATTTAAAAATCGAAAAAGGATTTTATGCAGAAAGTTTAGCATAAAGTTTTCCAATGTTTTCCAGAAAGACTGTTAAATAATTTTGTTCGAAATCTTATGCAAATTCGATGAGGTACGAGAAAATCACGTTGTGCGAACGAACCCACCTGGTTTGGGATTTCGGAAGGAACAAAGGCGATAACCATCTAATTAAGATCTTTGTATGGCGCTCGAGGCACACTTGAGCGGTAATCCTAATGTAAATCAAGAAATTTCGACATTATTTTAAAAGTATTTACAACATGCATACTATTAGGAATGAAGAAACATTATGCAGTTACCTAAATTAAGTTTACAGTCATTTAAATTCTGCTTAGGTTTATAAACTCCAACTCTGTCTTAGGCAAGATGACCATTTCAGCTGACTAAATCTTATGTTAAGTCAAGTCTTGTCTTAAGTCTCGTGATCCATATAGGTAGATCACGAGACTTAAGTCACTACAAAAAATATATAGCTAAAGAGGTGTAGGAACCACAGACGTAAAAACGTCGTCTCTCGCTATCCTTAAGTCTACAGCAGGAACGCCTTTTGACTGACAGGCTAGGAGAGGGAATTTTATTTTATATTCAAGGAAAACTGCTTTTGCTAAATAGCTGTGTTACTGTGTTTAGTTTTATCAGGTAATTTTAATACTCAGAGAATCTAAGAAATACCTTTGTATATTTAGTCAAAGTGCTGAACACGGGCGACCAATTCATATCTAAATTAAAAATAATAGTCAATCTTTTAAATTAATTATAAATCTATTTTTCTTGGCATGACTTCGTTTATTACTATGCAAAACGTGTTTAGGATCGAGCTCTTTTTTTTCTCTTTTTAGAATTTGGTCAGCGTGAGGTGAGTTTTTATTATTCTAGTCCGTATTAACATTGAAAGGTTAAAATTTGCATATACATGAACACTTCAATATACCTAAACCATCTGGCATATAACCAAGCACAAGTTTTACTTAGACAAGAATAAATATATTAAATTTGTATTTTTTTTTTTAATACATGTTTATCTTTTTTTTTTTATGTTAATAGTTTAATAAAATGTGTGCCGTCCGGCTCAACTGCGTCACTTTTTAATATGTTAAAAACTGAATTTTATATTAAAAATGTTCTATTGAAATATCAAGAGCATACGCCATATGTAGATAAACAGTGTTCGAAAATATAGTGGGTGAGGAGTACCGAACAGTTTACGACAAATATTTCAGATTTTATATATTTTACTAGCCGAGCCCGTGTCATCGCCCGCGCAGAATTTGGAAATCCTAATTATTTTACTAATAGTTTTAATAGGAGCCTAAGTTACTCTTTATTACATCAGCCATCTGCCAGAGAAAGCCCAGTCAAAATTGGTACAGCCATTTCAGAGATAACGCGGAACGAATGGGTTTTGTTTCTTTGGCAGGGCGGCACCCTAATTCTTTTCTTAAAATAAAAGTAGCCTTACTCCTTGTAACATCAGCTATTTGCTTGTGAGCGCTGTAACATTAGTTTTAATTCTACTTTGTGTAAAAAATGGTGTTATTATTTAGTAGACTAAAACTAGTATTCATGTTCTTACTAATGATCGAAAATAGCATGTCCAGCCCAAAAAAAGTCTCCAAGTATTGACCCACCGCATTTTTTATCGCACAATATTTTCTCAGGGGACTAATGAAATTCTCGATAGGAACGTTTCAATTCAATTAACCCTTTTAATTTAATTGAAACAAATGGAATCCACATTCTTCGTTGTTTTTGGCAGACATTCGGGTCCGAACATTAAATATTGGATCGAGGCAGAGATAATAGAAAATAATTGTTATTACTAAAATATATAATACTTAAACTCACGCTTTCATAACTATAATGATGCAGTTTGGGCATCTTTTTTTTTTAGAATTCATTTAGTATGGTAGTCTATACAAATAAATAAAATTTAAGTGTTTGTTTGTAATGCCAAAATTACAGCTTTTTTAATACAAACGCCAAGTACATACACCACTAATGACGAAAAAGATTTTTTTTAAATTTTGTTTGTCAGACAGGCATGTCTGTCCAACAAACACATTGTAATGCAAATAACATGTAAATCCTTATTGGAAAAAAGCAACCATGGAGTTTCTTGCCCATTCTTTTCCACAAGAAATGCATTCCGAATGGGTGGTAGAGATACTATTAGTATTATTTATTTTTTACTGACGATTCATAAGTGCCTGAAGTGGTATCTGTTTATTTTTTTGAGGTAAACTCCCAAAAGTCTCGGTTGCTTTAAGAAAACCACATTTGACAAGCATAATATATACGAGAAAAAAAGTTTCAAAGTTATGGCGAGGTTACGCGCACTTGTGACTTGAGTAAGGCATTTTATTATTTGACAAGGAAAATCAGCCTTGCGAGACTAGTCTGTCAGTACGCGCCTTATAACTGCTTAATTCATAAAACATGTTCATGAAAGGTTCGTGGCATAATCGGACTGATTAAGTTCGTACAGAAAACTCTTCTTACTTTCACTACGTTTAATAAAGCATTCAAATAAGTTTATTAATCAATTCTTTTACTGTTATTTGGAAATTTTACTGTTTAACTATATGTAAAACGTGCTATTATAATATTTTTGAGATAACCAAAAAAGTGGTAAAAATATTTTAATTTGAACTTTCTCCCTAATTGTGACAGAGATGAATAAATATTGATTTTGTTATTAATATGCTTGGAAGTGTTTTTTAAGACACTTGTCAATATTAACAAGTATTTACGAAGTTGGTTAGTGCGTATCGAAGTATCTATTATTTACAAGATTTTGTAAGAAACGGTAATTTAATTAGTTACAAAGAAAACAAAACAAAAGCATGGAACCAAATTGCATACAACATTCATGAACAAACGCAATATTTCATTTAAATTACCCTAACAAATCCTCATTTAAGCGTATGCTCCTGTAACCAGACTTCCCTTTCGTTTGTAACGCTTTAACAAGACAAAACATAACCGAGCACATTTTAAATTATTGTGATTTGTAAAGATAAAAAAAATCATAGCCATTTTTTATAATACATCATCACGCCTGTATTCCCCGAAGGGGTAGGCAGTGGTGCACTGTAGTGCGCCCACACTTCACCGATGTATTTTTGTTCCCAATGTAATAGGGGGCGAGCCTATTGCCATTATACCGGGCTCATTCTCCCTCATTACGAGGGAGATTTTTAGGCTATAGTCTACCACGCTGGCCCAGTGCGGGTTGGTGAACTTCACACGCCTTTTAGACGTGCAGGTTTCCTCACGATGTTTTCCTTCACCGTTTCATAGCAAGTGGTAATCTCGGATGAAAATGATGCCATTTTTTTACAAATAAATTATTTTATTTTATAGTGAATGTGAAACTTACGTATATATTTGAAGATATTACAACATTAAGTTACCTACATGCGTTTGAAATGACGTACGAGATACCTGGATTATGTATCCGGGTATTTCTGTTTTGCAAAATCCTTAGTATTGCCATAGCACATAAATACAATTTAGAAGCAAGCCTACATTAAATACTGACTTGACAATAAAAATATAAACAGCACTAAAGCCCATTACTCCAGAATTCTTTCACGACGCGTCTGCTAGTCAGGGGACATAAAAATCCGCCGACAATCTCGGCGCAAAATTTATAGGGCCAATAAAAATGTACGATGCTCCCTCACAACGGCTAAAAGTTGTACCGGAATTGTTTGAGGTAAAATTCGCACTTCACAAATAATAATGTCCCCTATACCAATGGCGTAGCGTTGATTTTGTTGTGAAGATTAGAGACATGTTGGCTCACTCGAAATTGTTGCAACACTGTACACGTTTTAATCAGCAGCGCGAATGAGCAGAAGTTTCTTTGATAAACAAGTTCTAAATAAATTCATATTATTGTATTTAATCTGGCTAAGCGAGTTCATAAGCACGAATTTAGGAACCCTAATTATTCCGAATAAGTGTGTATTTTGCTGCGAAACCCTACTCTTTTTCTAAAATAAAGTAGCCCTAGTTACTCTTTGTAACATCAGGTATTTGCCAGTGAAAGTTCCCTCAAAATCGGTTCAGCCGTTTAGGAGTTTATCTCAAATAATGAGACAGACAAAAAAAATGTGTTTTCGTTGTAGGTGGCGTAAATACTTTCATATAGAGGGGTGAAAGGCTATGGGACTCAAGCGACACTTTTAGGCGATATTGACTTATATACCTATTTGGAATCAGAGTTTTTTTATGCGCCGAATCAGTAGGTATGTTCTCCTGTAAAGTTAAAAAAATTGTCGCTTAAGACAAATAGTATTTCATGTATTCAGTAAAAAACTGTTATTTCGAAATTACAAACAGACTCTTGTATAGATAACGTGTTATTTAAATTCAACATGTTTGTAAAACTTTTATTGAATGATTTTTGTACTCTAGAAAACACATTGTTTGAAAATACATTCTACCTAATGCCGAATCTCATTTTGTGAAAGAACAACTCACATTATTTTTTATGCCTACCCAATATTTCCATTTGTTGTGTTTGGTAGTATGAAAAATAGATTAACGTCAATAAGCAAGAAAAGTTAGCAAAATAATGGTAAAAAAAACTTTTTAAAAATAAGCTTGTGACGTGTGCGCGATGTATTTATGGTGTTGAGACTAGTATATGCTGACTCCTTCGATGGCTTACTGTTTTGCGCATGCGTGGTAATGGCGACCGTCATCGCGCCAGCGAGGGACGCCGAGGCGCGGATCCCCCGCAGAGGTTTTCCGTGCGCGTCGTGTTTTGTTGTCATGTCGGTTGATTATTGTTTATTCATTATTTGATTCTGCGTAACTCATTGTTTTAGTTTAATATTGTGTTTTGTGATGGATGATTATACGCCGTGAATATACTCTAGTGTGTTTCATTCGATATAAGCTTTTATTTAATTGCCCTTAGTTTTCGTGTTCGCCTCAGCAAGCCCTTTCATTTGATACCCATACTGTGGTAGTGCAGAAAAAAATCCGCCATCTTGGATGATCCGCCATATTGGAATTAGAATGACGTCACATAGCTAAGCATGCATTGTCATCCAAAAGTAGCGTGAATACCAAATTGGTTTTTTGTAAAAAAAAAAATTTTTCTCGCTTTTTAGTGTCAATAATCGTTGAAAATATGCAATTATTATCACCTCATAACAACCCTAAAAAAGTAAATATTTACAGCCAAAAAAAAAATTTCCACTCCTTTGGGGGTAAAAATGTTCATAAAATGAAAACTGCTTGGCCATACAATTTTAAATTTTTATGGGATCAAATGGCATCTATTCCGCATCAAACAAAAAAAGAATCACGTAAATCGGATCAGAACTCGCAGCGTAATCGGTGTACATACATTTAAAAAAAACCGGTCGAATTGAGAACCTCCTCCTTTTTGGAAGTCGGTTAAAAAACTACCGATTTCAAAAATTATTTTGCCGTAAGAAAGCTACATTATCACAGTAACGTAGGCTATATTTATTGATCCCAAAATGTTAAAAAAATGTCCACCCGTGCGATGTTGGGACGGGCCGCTATATTTTATTATAATTTGAGTAAGGAATTAATTATTGGTAAAAATACTTTTTAAAAACAATCATTTCACTAACATGGATGAGCCGCTATATTAGAATTAGAATGACGGCACATAGCTAAGCATGCATTGTCATCCAAAATAAGCGGGTATACCAAATTTCAGCGCAATCGGCTAAAGATAACTGATTTAAAATTCAGTTGCAAGATTCCACCCGGACATACATTGCAAGTTAACAATCATATAATAAAAGCTTGTAATTGTAATAAAAAGGTTTACAAACAACTCTGCTCCCAAGAAACTTTTCGCTAGTCGCGAAAGGGCTATTCACCTAGAGTTAGCTTTCGAAATCGATTTCACTATCGCACTGGTATGTTTACTCCGGGCATACGCAATGCGATTATCTAAACTACTGTTTTACTACTACAGCCCTTTTACATCCCACTGCTGGGCACGGGCCTCCCCTCAATGCGAGGGGGATTCAGGCCATAGTCCACCATGCTGGCCACTGGGCCAAAAGGGCGCACTGGCGGGTTAGCAGACTTCACACATCTATCGAAAACTAGTCAACTGTTTTCCTTCACGGTTTTATATCAAGTGATCATCTCGGATGAAAATGAGATTCGCACATATATCCCAGAGGTGCGAGCAGAAATTTGAAACTGCACACTTCGATTGCAAGGCGTGCGTTCGACCACTCGGCTATCACTGCTGTTTTACCATCAAGTAAATAAATAAACAAATTATAAATGTCGCTAGACAACACATACTCATCGTATGATCCCAAACTAAGCAAATACAATATTAGAGAAGGGGACCCACCACTCACCCTCGGAATTGTTTAGAACAATTGTTCTGCGGAGGATTGCTCATAGGTAGGGCCCATGACTTATGACATACTGACTCTCGACTGACAGGGAGTTCGGTCTTGTTGGTTTCCTCTATTATCGATCAAATTTATTTGATTTATAATTTGGGATTCTAAACAATTCCGAGGGTGAGTGGTGGGTCCCCTTCTCTAATATTGTATTAACAATGGATTTCCGCAATATTACGCCTGATTCCATCAATTAACCAAACTAAGCAAAGCTTGTACTATGGGTACCGTACAATGAACTGGGGCGATCCCAGTTACATCCAGATCAGGCTAAATTTCGATGAGTTTGTGTTGTCTGGGTACATTTATTTATTTACCTACTTGATGGCCGCCGCAATATTCATTTCTAATGACTATGCTTATTATTGCATATAAAAACAAGTCGCCTACTTCCTGGTATATCGAATACCTTAGAAATGTTTGAGTAAATACAAAAGTCACGAATGTTTTTATCCGCATTCATAACATTCGTTCATTAATAAAATGACTGACGAAGTTTTTTTGCGTATGTAATATAATACTTACAGGAGAATAAATTATGTAGATATATTAAATATTCTCTTTATACTTTAGATATATAAATTATTGTTCGAATTTTTTTTGGCATCAAACGTAACTAATCTTAGTGTATTGCCACCCTGAACATGGTTATATGGTATTAGCGGCCCGTTCCAGCTCCGCACGGGCTTCTAATATAGCCTATGTTACTCAGTGATAATGTAGCTTTCTAACGGTAAAAGAATTTTTGAAATCGGTCTAGTAGTTTTTAAGTTTATTCGTAACATACAAAAACACAAAAATACATATCTTTCCTCTTTATAATATTAGTATAGAAGTATAGATGAGCAAGACGGCAACATTTTCAAAATACTCAAATTTAGTTTAGCTTGACCAAATTCTTCACCATACCAAAGCGAACTCTATTAACTGATCGAAAAAGCTCATTCTTCAATTAAATGTCATTGACAGCGAGAGCTAATTTTGACGAAGCGTGGTCGCTTGGATTTTACTACAAGATTTCAATCTTTATATATTATGAAAATAGAGTTGGTTTTGGTAGTGGATAAATACAAATATTTGACGCAAGCGACTCGACGCCCCTGGGTTTTATTGTACAGTAAAATTGTTAGGTTAATAAATGAAAACTCCTAAAAACGCCTTACACAAACTAAAATTATATCATCCACGTAGACAAATAACTGTTCATAATTTTAAAAAAAAACATAAAATCAAAACTACTGGGCCTAACTATGTCAAATTTTTATGGGACCAAATGGCATCTATTTCGCATCTAACAAAAAAAAAATCACGTAAATCAGATCATAAATCGCAGCGTTATCGCTATACATACATAAAAAAATACTCATCTTTTGGAAGTCGGTTAATAAATCTATCTAATAAATTGTACAGTCGAATACATAATCGATAACTGTTATTAATTATTATTTAAAAATATATTTGCGAATACACCCGCAAACATCGATCATCGCATGACAGGCGCTAGCAATAATTATTCAAAGTGTTTTAAATCATTTCAAAAGTCAATAAATCATTGAAAGATCTTGATTATGAGTTACCTTATTATATAAAACTAAATTTGACCTTTCAAAGTTCGATTGGAATATTTCATAGCTGTCAAAAGTTGTTTATAGTTCATGGTTAAATGAACTAAATTTAGTCTAGAAATGATATGATTGTAAGCTACAAATTATATTATTCAGAATACATTAAAAAATTGCTTAAATATGTACTTACCTACTAACTAAACTACTGAATCCTACCTAAAAACGCATAGACACATAGTTGTCTAAATATACGTTGTCTACGTAGATATATATAAACAAATCCTGAAATACACGAACATCGATTAAGGGTCGATAGGAGTAACATCTTATTCATATTCATCACGTTAATAGTTCAATGCAAAGGGTGGGGGTTGAACCTGCATCCTTTTATTACAAGGGCCTAACAAACCACTTAGATTTAGTCACTTCAAAGTCAGTTTCATCCAATAAAATTAATGCAATGGAATAGAGCACACATTTTCAAAAATAATATTGTATCTAAAGTTACCGTTAGAAAAATTATTAGGTATCTTTTTTTTATGAAACAAATGCAATCACAGATAATTGATGGAATCAGGCGTAATATTGCGGAAATCCAGGGGCCCATGACTTATGACATACTGACTCTCGACTGACAGAGAGTTCGGTCTTGTTGGTTTCCTCTATTATCGATCAAATTTATTTGATTTATAATTTGGGATTCTAAACAATTCCGAGGGTGAGTGGTGGGTCCCTTTCTCTACTACTGTAAATACAATCACACCAAAAATGTAAACACGAAACAGCATACACTCGACATAATAATTGGCGTTTCGGAAGCAATTACACCGTTTTCCATTCGCATTGGAGCAAATATCATTTTACAAAGATTATAATAAGGCAGTCTCAACAAAACTCGACTTTAAACACACCAGAATAAAGTTTATTCCTATTTGTGTAACGCAAAGAACGAAAAGGCAAGTGTTAAAAGGTTATTGTTACCGGAAGTTGTTAGAGGTATCATTGCGCACGCATTGATTGGAGAGAGGGCGGATGCTGTCTATTATCAGCACTTTTCCGAACACCGTTTAAAGGGCTAAGGGATTTTCGTTGTTTGAAAATAATATTTTTGCGAAACATTTTGTTGTCGATGATACTTTTTCCTTTTGAAACCAAATTTTTTCCTTTTTTTACGCAATGAATGAACTGAAGGAATTTAATAGAATAATATATGGAATGGCTCCACCAGCGATTAGCGGGTATTACAGCCAGTGTCAAGTAGTAGTCCATAGTTCATAGTCCACCACGATGGCCCGGTACGGGTTGGCAGACTTCACACATCTATCGAGAACAAGTTAAGTTCCCCCAGACGTGCAGGTTTCCTTACGATGTTTTCTTTCACCGTTTCATCGCAAGTGATAATCACGGATGAAAATTAAATTCGCACATAAAACGCAGAGGTGCGAGCCGGGGTTTGAACCTGCATACTTTGATTGCAAGTCGTGCGTGTTGAACGCACTCGGCTACCATTGCTAGGTAACTAACTTAATATACAAAAGCATTAAAATAATTTCGAAGGTTTTATAGGTATGTACTATGTACCTATATACTTTGATTAACTCTGCTTTTTCTATCCAAACTGAAGTATTGTCACAAAATGTTCAAGGAAAAATCTGCTATCGAAAAACTGTCCTTTCATCAACGTAATTAGGTACAAATGAAATCCATTTTCCCTTATCAACGCGATAAGGGAATACACTTATCATCGGAGCCATATTGTTGCTTCCTCGTCCGGAACGAAAGAATGGGATTTCGTCCCGTTTCCCATATAATGTAATTAATCACGGAGAAAATGAATTTGTCTCCGTAGTTTGGGAGAGTGGACGAGAGTAGGTAATGATTGTTTCTATTTGTTTTAGTTCATGAGAATAGCTGGATATGTAAATAAATATAATAGATGTGCTTGTTAGTAATGTCAAAATACTTTTATTTTGACAGTATTAACTGCTTTTTTGGTTTTTAGAACAAAAGTGGTAGCCGAGTGGTCGAACGCACGCCTTACAAATCAGAGTGTGCAGGTTCAAACCCCGGCTCGCACCTCTGAGTTTCATGTGCGAATCTCATTTACATCCGAGATTACCACTGGCTATGAAACGGTGAAGGAAAACATCGTGAGGAAACCTGCACGTCTGAGGGAACTTGACTAGTTCTCGATAGATGTGTGAAGTCTGCCAACCCGCACCGGGCCAGCGTGGTGGACTATGGCCTGAATCCCCCTCGCATTGAGGGGAGGCCCGTGCCCAGCAGTGGGACGTTAAAAGGGCTGTAGTAAGGTAACTGCTTTTTACTTAATGAAATACTTTAAACAGGGTTACGGGTGTGTACTCTTCACAACACGATACCCGTGAGAAAGATTCAATGGTCTGTAACTCGGAAACTATGATACTTAGGTATAATCTGCCTTATTTATGCATGTACATATCAGACACGAACCTAACATATTATTTAGGACTTTTTGTACACCCTGTAGATAGCCCACTTATTTTTAACGATAATACTTTTCCGTCAAAAATTAACGAAATAACAAATGCACATCGATAATGTTAAAAAAAAAACTTTAAAAAGCCGCTAAAATGAAACCTTAATTTACAACATCTGCATCTGCATAAATATAAAAATATGGCCCTTAAAACCGGCCCGAGCGACAATCGCGCTCAGTAATCGCCACTTGGAATTGGAAAGCGATTCGTCGATAAGCTGCGCGCGCGCACCTGCCGCCTTTCCCCGCCAAATGTTGCGTAATAAACGCCATTGTGATTACATTATAGTTATTGATAATACCGGTTTCGTGGCTGTGTAATAAAACTTGTTTTTGATACTCGTTGAAGACATGACACTTAAAACTGCTGAACAATTTTGGAACAGCCTCTCTTTACTAATTTAACATGACAGGTGACTCTATAATAAAAGGTACATCATACTCACATTATAGACGAATAAATTGTTCATACCTTACAATATTTTACAATTTACAAACCGCCTATAAAGACATTTTACTGTACAAAGTTATTATTATTTTTAACGAAATGAGCGAAATGATGATATTTAATGGAATAAGATGAGGAATGGCATTACCTGCGACTAGCGCGGGTATTTCGCCAATGTCAAGTAATTAATAGCAAGGACAAATTCAATAAATACACGTAATAAATAAAAATGAATGATGACAGTGATAAAGATGGCGGATGGATCACTGTACAAAGTTAGTATTAAATGCCATCTGTCATTTAAAGGGTACAGGCAAATAACAGGAAATGTCACATTTTTTTATAGAATCATTTATTTTGAGCACCTATGGTATTTTGTATTCTAATCATTAGAGTTTAAAAAAGTTAACAGATGCCGCCAAAAATGCAGTTTTGTTTATGGCAGAATAGTTGAACTTTCAAATTGTTTTTCTCAAAATTCATTAATTAGGACATTCCCTGTTATTTGCCCGTACTGTTCATTTAATCAAAACTTTCTGTACATTTAGAGGTTAGTTTAAGTTTCAAGTAAGTTCCTTTTCGATCTTTCACAGAATCAAAATGAGCAGACTTGTTGGTTTTTCTGCGAGGAGCAGAACGAGCAGGCAGAGTAATCAATACTAAAAACTATCCTTATAAATAAACTAAGTGTAATTAAAGATAGTTAAAAAGCGAATGGTACAGTTGATCAAAATTTAATTGCTTACACGTGTACAAACTATAGGTGGATCAATCATGTAGAAATACTTGAATCGGTCCAAAAGTATTTGCTTTATTACACACAATTAATATTATTTATTTGTGGGCCGAAATATGAAGGTAATTTAAAACAATGTAGACCATTTTAATAGGGATAAGTACCAACTACATCTCCAATTATAAGCTGAATAACATACCTGCCGGGCAATAACGATGTTCTGTTACAAATGTATCTCAAGTTTTTCGTGAAAATAATTTTCAAAATGTGTCACGTTTTTTTGTTACCAACCAAAAGATTGCAGTAACAAAAGTTGCAAAATGTTCCAACCGTTCCCCGAACACATTGGTCATTGGGACGTAGTGAGTATGAAGTTGTATTCCGTCTAGCTACTATTTTTTTTATAATAGACTACAGCTTATCTTTGGAACTCCTTGGGAACCAAATCACGGAGTTTATAAGTAGATAAGTAGATAATATAAGTAGATAAATTTTGGATAGTAGAAGTAACATTAGTTGCAAACTCAAAAGTAGGTACCAGGCAAACATAACGTCAATATAGTATTGTCAATTCACGTCACAAAATCTGAATACTAAACAATGTATCTTATATAATCTACATGAGTAGAACAATGTTCCTGAATTTCCTATTCAAACTGCACGAACTGTATTAATTAATAGCAAGCTCGCCTTCATTTGGGAGCCTCAAAGGCAGCGTATTATATGTAAACAGCATTCCACCAGGAAAGTGAATTCCGTCTGCATGCCAGTTCGTTATGCAAGTATGCACATAATTTGCCGAGTGACCCTTGAGTAGCGTGTACTGGTTTACCGTAACATAAGATTATCCATGAGAGATGTGCTCCGCGGTTTAATCCGCACAAAACTGCAGGCCTATGACCAAGAACGGTTATGCTTCTAACATTCAGAGATAGTGTCTTTGTGCAAACGATTTATGATTTGATAAGAGTTATAGATACCTCTTCACCAGAACAGGTGTTGTAGGCTTTTTTTTGTATGGGTTTTTCTTCCTCATTGTCAATCCGGTAAAGAGTTATCTATAACTCTTCTCAGGAACGACTACGCCATTTTGGACGGGACTTACACTTACACTGGCAGATAGCTTATATTATATGGAACGACAACATTCTCACATTTTCTAAATATCGTTATTACTCATATACAATTTTAATACAGTCATACATCTTTTGCACACCCACACCACCTCTCAGCACCTATATATAGTAGCTTTATTATAGACAAATAATAATGAAAGTGTCTAAAGTCGAAGCTTATTTGGTACACAAAAAGCTAACCAAGCATGTATATACTTTAATTTTTAGTTACGCGAAAAATCCATAAGACATCTCTAGAAAAAATTTAAGTTTTATACTCATGAATATAAAACCTTAAAAAATAAAGTTACTTTCAAAGCCCTGTTCACTCTCAACCTTAGACGTATCGCTCCAAAAGTCCATTTCAATAAACATTCGCTATAACCAATCGAGAATCCTTTGTACCTCTGACCTCATTGTAATCTCAGAGTCGTGATAGTAATATAAACCTCTACACTGTGACGTTATTGAGCGCCTTCCAATCGAAAGTAAGGTCAGTCTATAGGCGACTGGGTAAGTACTGGAATATTTTGCATGTAAACTTGCATATTAAGTTTTATATACTTTATATACCTTCATTGTCTAGTCTTTTCAATAAGATAAAGCCAATGATGCGTACTACCAATTTTCTGCGAATACCAAAACGAACAGTATTAACTCAAGGGAGAAGCATGTTTTTCAATGAATTACCAGCGTAGACTAGAGCGAATTTAGTCGCGTGCTTTCTGCCAATGAATTTCAATCTTTATTTATATTAGTACAGAGTACATTTAAAAACATCCAACTGTCAGATTTGTCAAGCGAATTACTATGACTAGAAAAAACTTGATTTGACGTAATTTGACAGTTGAAAGAGGCCGACAAGGCCACTATGGGTTTTAATGGATATACGGCTTTGCTAGGCACTTAATCCCTCCATCTAACCTGAGCTGAAGGGATATCCATAAATGTTTTCCTATGTACGAAAAGAACCGCAGTGGTAGCCTCACGAGCAAGAACGCCCGCTTTGAACGTAAGGGGTGCAAGTTCAAATCCCAGGCCCGCACCTCTGATATAATTTTCATGTGTGAATGTCATTTTCAACAATGATTACCACTTGCTGAACGGTGAAGGAAAAACATCGTGAGGAAACCTGCACGTCTATAGAAAGGCGTGTGAAGTTCACCAACCCGCACTGGGCCAGCGTGGTGGACTATGGCCTAAATCTCCCTCGTATTGAGGGGGAATGTGCCCGGTATAATGGCAATAGGCTCGCCCCCTATTACATTGGGACCAAAAATACATCGGCGAAGTGTGGGCGCACTACAGTGCACTTCTGCCTACCCCTTCGGGGAATACAGTCGTGATGATGTATTTATATTTATTTATTTATTTATGTACGAAAAGAAATAGAAAAAGTTAAAACATATATCTACGCGGTCATGCTGAGTCTGCTGGTATTACTATCGAAGCGCATGCGTGAAAGCCTCATCATTATACATTATACACAGCTTTTTATACGTTACTCGTTAAGATCGTTGAAAATTTTCACTTTTCTTTGAATTTAGCAATCAAGGTAAGATCTTCCCACGATGTTATTTCTAGATGGATCTTAACCACGTGATTATGTTAACAATAGATTTTTTTCATTTATGAAGGGTGAACATGTTATCATATTTCCAGTTTAGTAATCATATAATCGACTAATCTACTTCAGTAATCGAATAAATTATAATCTTAATTCATAAAAATACCACAAAAATGCAAAAACTTAAAGCGGAAACCTATATTCTGTCTTATCTGTAGATTGGATTACTGAAGATAAATTTGTATATCTTGAGTCTTATTTGTATATCTATCTATGTTTGAGTCTCAGACCTTTTACCAAGGATTCCCTGCCAGAGCAATCGTCCCAATATTATTTAGATGACGGCTGAAATATTGACTATCCATAGAAACTTGTAACTCAAACTTTCGCTTATCGCTATCAAACATAATATTTACCTAACATTATATTTATTTCGGCCATATTATGTTCGAATTAACGTTACGTTATTTAAACTCAATTATCTTAATAGTGATTTTAATTTGGGTTAGAATTAAATTAATCGTAAAAGCAGACGCCTCACAAAATATGCGCAAAGGAAACTAAACTACCAACTGCCTTGCCCGTCCATTTACAAGTACCAAAGTCGCTTGGGTAATTTGCATAAACCTAAAAGCCACAGTCCAAAGAACAACATTGACCGTCGTATAACGGTAGCGTAGTTGCTCAACACACAGCTCATTATGCATTATATTGCCGGCAGACTAAACATCCGTTATGACGTCACCGCAGGTACATTAAGAGCGCTTACAAGACTAGCCTTTTCTACGCTTACACGCGCTTCACTTCGCACAACAAAAAGCCGAACGCGTATGGCCCATGGGCTTATTCCGGTGTATACGCTCGAACCGGTGATGACGAGTGTCCGTAGCAATACGGATTCCGACAAGAAATAATTAAAATATCGCGAGTTGCGTTTATACGAGCTTATAAGCGCGCGTCAACGCTTATACGATTTGTGCGTGTGGAAATGGTGTGCCTATACGCCTTTATGCACTTCGAAAAACGAGCCTATACCTAACTCATATATAAACGCTAATTTGAAAAGGCTAAGCCGAGACAGATGACATATTGCCATACCAAAACAAACTGTATTGCCGCATAAAAAAAGTTCATACTTCAACTAAATGACACTGACAGCAGGAGCGAATTTTGACGCGTGGCGGCGACCACAGAAATTCAATCTTTATGCGTATTGACACAGAGTTCGTTTTGGTATTGGAAAACATTTTGAGCACCGCTAATGCGCAAATGTATCCGTAGAGTTACGTTAAACACTTAAGACATATCTACTTCTAAATTAACATTTCAAAGCGCGCTGCAGTAAACAGTATCCGACAAATAACGGTAGCGTTGTTGCTCAAACGTCGCTCATTACCGTAGCGTTCATTACTGGCCGTTCATTACCGCCGGCGAGTAGGTCGTGTTTGCTGACGTCACGGGCGCGCGCGCAGACGGACGTGCGCGACAGCGAGCAAACAACGTCTCAGGGTGACTAAAATGTACTGCGAGTTTGGCGTACTGGAACTCATCTTTCTATATTATGCTATGGTTATTCTTTGTCAGTTCTCTGTTTCAATAAAAAATATCGATCAGTCATATACTTGGAAAACATCGTAAGGAAACCTGCGCGTCTGAGGGAACTTGACTAGTTATCGATGTATGATGTCTGCAAACCAGGACCTGGCTAGCGTGGTGGACTATGGCCTGAATTCACTAGCAATGAAGGGAGCCCGTGCCCAGCAGTGGGACATCGAAAAGGGTAAGTCATATACTTATTCAAATCCATAAAGACCAATTCATAATTTTGCTGACCGTAAGTAGGTAAGGAATGAACAATAAGTGGGGTGACTCAACATGGTGGTAAATGGATACAGTTGCAGAAGCAGGTGCGATTCTTAACCGTTAATAAGAAAATACTTGAACTAAAAAACATTTGCCAAAAGAACATTATACAAATTACTTAAAATAATCATTAGTAGTACCTTCTTATGTACCAATTAACCCATTAACCTACTCACCCAAATAGACATAGTACAAAGTTCACAAATAGCAAAAAAAAAAAACTAAATGAGCAGACACAAAAGCGTCGTTTTAAGCCATTTGTTGACTTGTGCGAAACGGTTATGTCAGCTCATGTTGATAACGGTGGCTGAACGTAAAAACGATTTTCTATTCGCTTTTAAAAAGGATGTAGGCGTGACACGGTTTGCAAAAAAATTTAACATCCGGAAAAAGATTTTTTGGTAAGCAATTTTTTTAGGGGCAACCTAAAGAACTTCAATTTGTGTATAATACCTACTCGCAATGATGCTAGTCATGTCAGGTTAGTTAAAAATGGATTGCTTATCATTGAGTTACATTAATAATGAAAACGTATCATGATGAAGATTGGATTAAAGACCCTATGCTTTAAAGTACGGATTTCCAAACTATACTGGTCAAGGGACCAAAATGAACTGATCCCTCAGACCCCTATAGTCAAATTACTTTAATAATCCTATCTCTAGTTTTATTCCCATTGATACCAAAATATTACCAATATGAAAACTTAAGTTGAGGTAAAGTGAGCAAAGTGGTCGATATAAACCCATTTGAGAATCTCTGTTTTAAAGGGATCTGTGGCCAGTATTCGATCATTTAAGGGCTAAATATATCTAGCGATATTTTAATTTGTGACTCTACATGTCAATCTCTACTATATTTAGGTATAACGCCATCTAAACAAGTAGGGTAACAACTTACCCGCTGCGTGGCGTAGCATGAGGGGTCGTGACCGCCCCCGGGGCGGAACATCGCCGCGGTGACTGCTGCCATCTGCCGGCTACCTCAGGATACCCTTCCAGCGTGACATCGCCCTGAAACAACAAGAAGACGCCATGAAGACATTGGTAGCAAGAAATTTGTTCCTTCATATACTCGAAGAAAAATAGTGTTTTGTTTTAGCTATGATCCGTGGTTATGTCTTATTAGCCACAGGTGCCACTTTATAGGTCAATTTCCATTGTTGAATTTGAAAACTGAATTAAATGCACACACTATTAAGTGCATGCGTACTTAATAATAATAGAAGACAAAGTTAGTCAACAATGTCGTGCTATAGCACGATACTTGGCCTTACCTCTTTACAGACGTGTTTTCAGAGAAAATTCTCGTCATAATTGCTAACAGTAAAATCAGAAATACCAACATAAGAAGTAAAATGTCAATAGGTCAGTAGTATATTGTTTTCTTATATTGACGCGAATACTATACATTGAAATAAAACTATTTTACGGATTTTTTCGCGTTTTCCCGTGACCATGGTTGCTGTAAAGCAGCCGAAACGTCGGGAAAATAAAATAGTAAATAAACGCGAAAAAATCCGTAAAATAGTTTTATTTCAAGGTCAGTAGTAGTTTTGATTCACCGTCAGGAAATTTCTTCACGTAGCTATTGACCTAACTGTAAAATAAAGTAATTACATTTATATTGGGTGTGGCAAAAGAGGCATGAGAGTAGGGTGAATGCGGTGGAAATGCGTTCCTTACGGAGTATGTGTGGTGTCACCATTGCTGACCGGTTGAGGAATAGCAAGATACGAGATGAATGTAAGCTGAAGGATGATGTGGTGACCAAGATTGAGAAAAGTATGTTGAGGTGGTTTGGCCATGTAGAGAGGATGAATGAAAGTAGACTGACGAAAGAAATATACCAGGCAAACGTGAGTGGAAATGTCGGAAGAGGGCGCCCCAGGAGGACCTTTCACGACCAGATTAACGGTCTCTTCCAGAAAGGTCAAGTCCGTAGTACTCTAAACCGACGGAAGTGCATGAAAAGATGTATGACTGTGGATGAAGCGAAAGAGATTTGTCGGGATCGTAGCGTGTGGCAAACGGTAGTCTCTGCCTACCCCCATGGGATACAGGCGTGAGTATATGTATGTATGTATGTATGTATGTACATTTATATCGAGAGATGAAAGGCTAATGGACTAAAGCGACATTTGTTCACTTCACGGGAGAGCATACGTATTCGTCGCAAAAAACCGCTGATTCCCAAATATGTATATAAGTCAATATCACCCAAAAGTGTTAGCCTTTCACCCATCGATATACATTACCTGCCTACTATATAAGACATATCTGAGTGTAAGATTCGGTTTATTTTCCCATTTATGGTTTCCTTTGGAGACTTCTAGAAGCCTCTCAATACATACTCACAAATGTATCTATGCAAAAGGCAGCCGTACTCCTTGATATTTTTAGTTTGGCTTCATCTATGTGCCAGCCCTAAGCAAGGGGCGCTTGTATGCTGTCTGTAAACCGATAAATTAGTGTTGTATGCACACGGGAAGCGTGACTCATGGTCGAGTTCGGTTCAAAACATGCCGTAGGACAATGACCCTTAAGCCTGGGAGAGTGGAAACTATTGGTTTCGTGTTTAGTTAGAAAACAGACATTTAGGATTTATACTAGTCTACCGGTGCAGGTGAATAACAGTTTTTCTTCAATCATATCAGTCCAAAAATAATTAAAATTATTTTAAGCCAGGTTTAAGCGCTTTCCGAATTATTTTTAATGTCTCCTGTGGCCGGAAAAATGAATTTGATACAACATTTTGAAGGTCTATAACTCAGAAACTGTGCCATTTAAGGACGATATCAGCTACCGTATATTTACGTTGAATATTATATTTGAAGCTGTCATAATTTTGATCAAAATTTCATTTTTTACGAAAAAATACCTTTTTTCTTGTTATCATCATCGCCATCGCATACCGTCACGAGCCGATCCAAATACCCAACCTTCGGGGTTCAATAAACTATGTTCAATGACGAAAAAAAGATCAGGTTGCGATCGTTGTGCAACGCAAGCGCATCGGTATGACGCGGCGCGTCAGTGCACTCAGTGTCAATGCCCCGCCCCCGACTTCCTCCCGTAGACGATTCCCACACAGACCACGGTAATGAGTATATCTAGTTCCAATGAGCTAGACCCTCATTACGTCCTGCACACACTGGGGCGAGCGATACACTCGACTTCTTTTATCTAACGGTATGACAGTACATACTCATCGTATTGTCCCAAACTAAGGAAAGCTTGCACTATGGGTTTCATACAATGGTCTGGGGGCGATCGCAGTCCAGGGCAAATGGCGGGAACCCGCTCAGACCACTAGACAAAGCCGTCGTTTGAAAAAGTACTCTGTGTCAATACACGTAAATATTAAATTACTATGGTGTAAAATATCGTTGAAAAATGTGCTTCTTTTATGAGATAATACAGTTCGTTTTGGTATTGGTTGCGCGCGTTTTAACGCGCCTGTGGTGCCAGAACTTTACTGTTTACCGAGTCAAATTAACCGCTTGACTGCAACTTGGCTTCCATAGTACCTGCCTGTTAAAGTTCATTGGTGACTAGATGCGTGTTGACCTCTTGTGCATTTTACGGGTTAATAGGGTTAATTTTACGGCAGAAGACATTAGTGCACTGTGCGTGTGTAAGACCTGTACCAAAAGGGTAAAAGATAGCAGATTAAAACCATAAAACTCCACAAAGTTTTTGTCCCATTGTATAAGTTATATACTAGAAAGCTTTATTCATAAATTAGGTCAAGTCTAAACCGCTTGTATTGTCCAGACTAGTGCTGGAATCACCTTGCAGCCGCCTTATACTATATAATTAAGGTCTCTTGTACAATAATTGACTAGTCACCTCGAATACTCTTATAATTTCGTTTCATTATGTGTTTACGGAAGTTTTTATAATCATCATAAAGATGGCATTGCCTTTCAGAGGATGTGTTATTTTTTAATTGTACTCATTGTCTTGAATATTCTGAGATTGTTGAATATGACTAGCACATCTTGTGCTACCAAGTACATTATTAATTTTATAATTATTTCCTACCCAACTAAATAGTTCTATGTAAGACTAATAATGCTGAATTTAGTAGATACGTACCTAGTTTATTGTCTGTTATTCTTGCGTATACTACCGTACGTTTTTACGGCCAGAATACAAACGGAAGGAGGTGGCGAGGGGACTTTTCCCCAGCAATAGTAAAAAAAAAAGTTAAAAAAAAGCTTGTAGTTATGACATGCATTCAAGATTCAAATCATACACAGTTTTGTCATTACCAAACATTTTGTCATTACCATCAACAAAAAAAAGAAGCACTTCGTACAATTTCTCTTCCACATTCTCATAAAATCGAAAAGCAACAATGCAACACCACAATTCGGCACGGTAATGACATAATTGTGACCCCCACAGGAAATGCTCCAATGACATAGAGATGAGCAGTGAAAGTTGGCCGCGAAAAAACACACTGACTCATTACCGCCGCGAAACCAAAAGTATCCAATTTGGTCACAATCAAACACTATTGTTGAAGGTAAATATGCCACTGACTTTGTGAGTAATACAATATAGGTTTGAACATAAACCAAGACGACTTAGAATTGACTTATGACTACGAAGTAAATCGAGTTTAAAAAAAACTCTTATCCTATGTAAAGTAATTAAAACATTTATTTTTTTGTAATTGGAATTGACATCTCGTCACAGTATACACAAGGAAAATCATTTGGGACATTTGGGAATGCAAAAAAATTGACGCATATTACAAAACGGCAATAAAGATCGTTTTGGACTGTTAGAAAGGAAACCCTTTGAAACCGTTTGAAACCCTAAAGAGAAAGGAGTTTGTGATAAAATAAATGTGGACCTTATTTCATTATTTAAATAAAACAATTGACGATCATTTCGCATGATTGGCTGACCTTATTTCGTAAGTTGATAGCCCTAACCTCAGTATGACAAGGTAGGTATGTCGTAAATTATGAGAAATTCTTCACACAAAAACCATCTTGTATTGTTAGAAACTTGTCACGTAAATCAACGACTGTCTGTGCAGCCCATGAAGATATAACGGAGATGGCATATCGAGCCCGCACTGCGGTAAATTTTTCTGGTTTATCTGACTCCGCCATTGTAGTTTTCCCATACAGTTGCCGTATACTACAGGTACACGAGATAATGGTGGAATTATTACCGCTGAGCTGTATGAAGAGTAGAGTCGTTATGGGTACTCTAGTTACTCTATGGTGCAGCCTAAAGCCCTGGGCTTATTCGCGTTGAAATCCTTGTGTCAAAATTTTCTGCGCATACCGATACGAACTCTATTAACTCATAGAGAAAGCTGACATTTCATTGAAATATCATCGAGGACGCGTGCTGATTTTGACGGGTGGTCGCGTGGCTTTTGCCAAACAATTTTAATCTTTATATCAGGGGTAAAAGGCTATTTGATTTAAACGACACTTTGAGCGATATTCACTTATATCCAATTTGGAATCAGCTAATTTTTCTGCGTCGAATAAGTATGCTCTCCTAGAAAATTAAATTAAAAACCGGCCAAGTGCGAGTCGGACTCGCGCACAAAGAGTTCCGTACAATTATTTATAAAAACGGAAAAAAAACACGTGTTTTATATTGGAGTCCCCTTAAATATTAATTTTATTCTTTTTTTTAGTATTTTTTGTTATAGCGGCAACAGAAATACATCATCTGTGAAAATTTCAACTCTCTAACTATCACGGTTCATGAGATACAGTCTGGTGACTGACGGACGGACAGCGAAGTCTTAGTAATAGGGTTCCCGTTTTACCCTTTGGGTACGGACCCCTAAAAAATGTCACTTAAGTCAAATAGAATGTATATTGTAAAATAGAGTTAGTTTCGAAAATGGAAAACAAAATTGTAAATGAAGATACCATTTATAGAAACTTAGACTGTAATCTTGACTGGATATAGACAAAGACAAATAAAAAGTATACTCTAGTATTCAAAAACATACCGGCCGAATTGAGAACCTCCTCCTTTTTGGAAGATGGTTAATTAAAACGCTACGAGATTAAACATTCATTTTGTAAAAGTAAAAGGCGATAAACATTGTACCTACAATACAGTTGCAAAACTATTCTAGCTTGTGACCTTATCACTGAAACGTGACGAACGAGAGATAGTAATCTGCTATGTAGATAGGTATTTAGTATAACTAACGTGGCGCTAGACCACTGCAATCTATTTAGGTATACAATATAGGTAAGTACTTATGCAGGATATCAGAAGTCAGAAATAATATTTCAGTAGTTATAGCATGAACGCCAAGACTAGACTTATATCACAGAATATGTTGATTATATCTCTGTCTCTCGTATGAAATAAGACAGAGAGCGATCGAGCCAATTCGTGACAGAGGTCTTGTCTTGACATGCGTGCTACCACCACCACAGGTACATATACGGTAGCTGATATGTATATGCTCCTCAAGTCATGCTCGTGTACGGGTGCTACTTGCGAGGACTGGTCCAACCATTTTCCTCTTAATGACTTACCAACTTCTCTCCCATACTGCGTTGAAGGCATCATACCAAAGCAATTATTTCTATAACCATCTGTGGTTTAGAATAATCTCTTCATTGTAAATGGGAGTAGACGCACCTTACTGTACTAGTTTCCTAAGCGTAAAGACTATATTTGTATTTAATATTAGACTGCCGTGAGTATAATTATTATCTAGTATTGTGGCAAAGGTGCTGTCTGCTCTCAAGGCATTTCTGCTCCTGAAAATGTATTACTCGCAATTATCATTTTGAAAAGAGTAACCATTGAGTTTCTTACCGGCTCTTCTCAGTGGAAGCAGTATTCCGAATCGGTGGTAGAATCTGATTATTTCTAATTGCTTTTTGGCCTATACGAATAAAAAAAAAATGATTTTGATTTTGACCACTGCACTAGACCAAGCCGGTCGTCAAACATATTGTAACATTGCTTTTTCGTAGCCTTGTCATTACAGTAGCAGCGGATCGATCGGAGCTCAGTTTGAAAGCATAATTGCTATGCAGATACTTCAACAAGTTTATTAAGATTGATTATATTGACAAGCTTCCAAATTTTAAGATTACATTAATATTTATAAGTATCTGAGTCGTCGGAGTGTTGTTAAGTTTCTAAGATGTTATCATTTAATTTTTAATACCTTATCGACGTATTAAACCCACGCGTTAGAACTAAGGATAAATATTTTAACGTTGCTCAATACATTAAAGTAGGAGAAAACGAACTAAAATAAAAGCTAAAGATAGTTTTAGTCATAAAAATCAACTCAATCCAATTTAATGCATTAAGTTGCGCCTCGAAGTTCTTGCCTACACAAAAACGATCTTTATGTCAATATAAATATAGATTGGATTTCTGTGGTAAAAGCCAAGCGACTACGCTAGCGTTCTCAGTTCGTTCGTTGAAGAATTAACTTTTTCTCTGAGTCAATACGGTTTATTTTGGTATTGGCAATCATGAGATTTGACACCCCAGTGGAGAAAAAATGGCGCATAGAAACAGTCGCATCCATTCTTTTGCCAATACGAAAATGGACTGTATTATCTGATGGAAGGAACACATTTTTAACGAAATGTCATCGATGACGTAAACGAAATAGTCATGTGGTTGTATAGATTTTGCCACAGACATTCAATCTTTATGTACATAGCATAGAACGTACTGACAAGCGTATATTTAAAAAGAAGTTGCTAAGATATTATTTAACCCAGTAGCAATTGTGATAAGTGATAGTTATAAGAGACTCAATTGATCCCACAGTCAAACCGATTGTACGGTTTTGTGGGGCTATGTGTAATACCATTTGTACACCACATATTTATGAAATAAAATAAATAAATAATAATAAATAACACTTTGAAACAAAGTGAAATGAATTCGCTCGTCTCTAGTGTGTGAAGGGTATTAAGTAGGCGTAGCAGAAGTTAAACGGGGAATGATTTCATTGCAAGCATCGGTTGGGACCTCGTTCAATAAAATTTCCAAATACGTATCGAGCGTAGGACTTAAGTATCAAGCCCGCTTTCTTGCAGCCTACATTACCGGCTGTCTCATGCAGTATCGACGCAGTCAAATATTATTTAATTAACATAAAATGGCAACTTTATCAATAACAACCTATTATTACCTGGGACTACGTACGCGTGGAATTGAGAATATTTTAATAAAAGTTACTCCTTATAACATCCATCTGCCAGTAAAAGTCCAATCAGAACAGTCCAGCCGTTCCGGTGATTACCCGAAACAAATAGGCAGACAAAAAATTACTTGTTTAGTAAAAATATCAATTTTATTTATTTGTGTACATTAAAAAGATGTTATTTGTTTTTTTGATTGTACAATGTTATAAAATAGATAAAAATCGTTATAAATTTATAGATGCTTCGCTTTGTAATAAAAAATCTTTGATATAATGGTATATAATTTGTTTAGGACAAGACCAAATGTAGGCCAAATGTTTAGTCCGAGATACGCGATTCAGAATAATTAAAACATTTTATAGACAAATTATTTAATCAACAAAATAGAATTTAATCTAATATAAAACTCATGTAGGCCGTGTGTCATAATTAAATTTGATCAATAGCAATAAAATATTACGGCTAGAAATCTTCAAGTGGAGTCTTTTAATTGGAGAGCCCATAAAATTGTATTAACGTAAATTGAACAACCATTAATTTTCAAGGTTGCCTTGGAACTTAGATCGTTACGTCTTTAAAGGTGCATATACGAAGAATTTTGTTCAAGTTAGCTGGGGCTAATTCGAATTATGTCGAATTAGCCCCAGCCGTCGTAACATAACGTCTTATTTTTTCGTTTTGTTTTGACATATGTCGAATTAGAGATAATGTCGATCTTGCGAAAATTGCCCCCATTGATTGCCCATTGATAGTTTCTAGTACTTGTACGGTAAATAGTAAAGTTCACTGTCTATGGGAACACACCATAGAAAATAAATAAGTACACAATAAACAAGCAAAAGGTAATAAGAGGCAATTCTAGCATATATTGTGATCCTGGTATAAACAAAAAAAAATTGTACCATTTGTTTCGAAAACAAAAAAACCGGCCAAGTGCGACTCAGACTCGCACACGAAGGGTTCCGTACCATTATCTATAAAAACGAGCGAAAAAATCACGTTTTTTGTATGGGAGCCCCCTTAAATATTTATTTTATTCTGTTTTTTAGTATTTGTTGTTATAGCGGCAACAGAAATACATAATCTGTGAAAATTTCAACTGTCTAACTCTCACGGTTCATGAGATACAGCCTGGTGACAGACGGACGGACGGACGGACGGACAGCGAAGTCTCAGTAATAGGGTTCCCGTTTTACCATTTGGGTACGGAACCCTAGAAATACCTATCTACTAGAAGATACACTTATTACATCGTGTGTTTTTTCTTCAAACTTAAAGTGGCACTTCTAGTCTCATTCGTCGTAGCAAAATCATGTTTTAGTAAAGCGGGTGGAAATGAGACGATCACGTGGCCTCAAACAGACACCGACCTCGCCGGCGAGGTCGAGGAACCCCCTCTTCTGCTCGTAGGTGCATCTTTGCACCTAGGAGCGTAGTCATTACCTCTCCCCTCACGGCAACTGCCCAAGCCGAGGTCGTGCCCCATGTGGCGCCCTTGAGCTAGTTGCCCTCCTCTTCCGCCCTTAAGGCTTTGGCTGGAGTCGCACTCTGCACTCGCCACTCCTCCGGTGAAGCTGTAAAGGCCAACTCACGGCCAACAGCGTAGTCCATTAAAAAAAAAAAGATCACGTGGATGGTGCATTCAATTCACTACATTTATGGGAGTGCCGCCAATGACTTCCGCTATTAAATCAAAATAGATTTTGCTATTTCTATCTAAGTATCGACGCTTCGACTATGTACATGATTCCCGTAAACTTACAGCTTGTGTGAACGCCTATACATTTTTTTTTATTTTTATGAGATAGGGAGGCAAACGAGCATACGTTTCACCTGATGGTAAGTGATCAACGCCGCCCATGGACACCTGCAACACCAGGGGCATCGCAAGTGCGTTGCCGGCCTTTAAGGAATGAGTAGGCTCGTTTCTTGAAGATACCTTTGTCGCATCGGTCCGGGAACACCGCCGCAGGAAGTTCATTCCACAGTTTGGTGGTGCGAGGGAGAACATTCCTGGTAAATCGCAGTGTACTGGAACGCCATTAATCCAGATGGTGAGGATGGTAATGCAGTCTGTGGCGAGCCGTGCGATGGTGGAATTCAGCGGCAGGTATAATACCGAACAATTCCTCGGATACATGATGTTTCACCACTAATCATCCGTTACTGTGAAACCTGTATAGGCCTGGCCACAATGGGCGTTAAGACACGTGCAGTAAAATATTTGCAAAGTCTAAAATGAACTGTATTAACTCATACAAAAAGGTCATTACTCAACGAAATGACATTTCAGTTCACGCTTTATAACAAATTTTGACGCGTGGTCGCATTTGAGACAGAAATTCAATCTCTATATTGGCGTGAAGTTCAATTTGTATTGGCAAACGTTTTCATGTGCGCCTTTTGACGCCCTAGTGTGCCAAAGGCTTTATATTGTAACTAGCCTGAATTACTCCCTGCTCCTATTGGGACGAGCGAAAATTGACTTGACATTTCAAAATGTACTCTGTTTCAATATTCATAAAGATTACATTTCTCTGGTAAAATTTAGGAAATTAGGTCGCGCCATCGATGACATGTCGTTGAAAAATGAGCTTCTTGGACGAGTTAATACAGTTCGTTTTAGTGTTTCTGTGGGCTCAGCGCTGCAACTTGTGAATATCTTATAAACTTCCCATCCATTTTACGACTAACAACTTGCTGTACCGCACCCGGTGCTTGCTCAAGTAGCTAACCGTTGGCTAGCTACTAAACGGGCCACCGTTCATTGCCTAATAGCCATAGCTCAACACGTCAAAGGCATTAACATGAGACACGCTTGTTCAATAGAAAGTGGGTACTTGTTGTACGGAGACTATTAATGTTTTGGTGAAAATTGTCAGCAAGTTCCGGCGTCCCTTCGAATGGCCTGAATAGGAACCCCCAAATTTATAGAAAGTTGTTATCCGTCTACGGTTCATTATGGAACAGTCTTGTATTTAAATAATATATTGTATAAGTTGCCTAATATTATATTTATTACTTCATTTATGTTTAAAGTATGTTATGTAGTTAATTTACATTAGGTACATTATGCCGTTGTAGCACTAAAATTAAACGTTATAGAAAAACTTATTATCTATTTTTAATGTTGTTCCTATAAGCCTCTACTGTGATAGGTACCTTATAGAATAGACGAAGCACATTTTACATTGAAATATAATCATGCCGCGCGAATTATAACGTTTGGTTGCGTTATTTTTAACATGGAAATTAAATCTTTATGATATATTGACATAGAGTACAATCGCGTTAATTCTCTCGTCTGAAAATTACAAAAACTCTTTTTGATGCCACTTTAAGTTTGAAGAAAAAACACACGATGTAAAAGTGCATCTTCTAGTAGATAGGTATTATTTGTTTTAGAAGCAAATGGTACATTTTTTTTTTGTTTATGCCGTGATAAAAATATATGCTAGAATTGCCTCTTATTACTTCAGCTAGTGTCAACTAATTAATAGCAAGAGCACAATGAATAAACACACATTATAAATAAAAATGGGTGATGAACTTGATAAAGATGGCGGATTATTTCATTTTAAAACTTACCTTAGTCCGTGTTTGAAATAATGACTGACATAAATTTTAATGTCAATAAAATAAGAAAAAAAACTTGCAGGTAAAACCCCGAATACAAGTTTGAGTCGTGTATCAAAATTTATCATTTTGGTTTTTTTATGCATGAATTTATCGAGTGCATTTAATTCATAACAGGTAATCTACCTATTAATATAAGTACTTTATTTAAATCTAATCATTATTGGTATAATATTAGCCGCTTGATTTTTATGAGTTTAAAAGATGAGCAGTTGCGGAGTATTTTGTATGGATGCACTGACACGGACAGCTGCCCTTACCGTGTGATTGAAGCTTAAAACCCTCATTTAAAAATATGTAAGTCATGTCTGGTACCACATCGTATGGGCAAGTCATGTCTGGTACCACATCATATGGGCTAGTAGCAGAACAACAAATAAAAAAAAATCCCAATTTTCAGATTGTTTTTAATAAAAATATTTGGCGATTCGTTTTGCCGCTTGTTGTATCACTCATGGTGTATCAGTGCTGTTAGAAATTCAAGATCATCGTCCCCATGCGCGCGCGCACACCATCGAACGCAACGCATTTATGTCAACGGATCACGCGAGTAATCGATAACGCGATCGATCACGTGCGAATGATCGATATAGAATCGATTCGATTGGCCAACGAGCCGTTTTCTAAATCGATGCAGTTGCCGTCACCTTGCGTCCGTAAATGAGAAAATGCGGTTTTATTAACTTAATAATAGTATTTTTATTAACATTTACGTTTTGATTCAGTTTCCATTGCAAATGAGTACTTGTTTATCTGTTTATACACCATCACGCCTGTATTCCCTGAAGGGGTAGGCACACTTTGCCGATCTATTTTTTTGGTCGAGCCCATTGCCATTATACCGGGCACATCCCCCTCAATACGAGGGAGATTTTGGCCATGATCCATAACGCTGGCCCAGTGCGAATTGGTGAACTGCACACGTCTTTCTATAGACGTGCAGGTTTCCTTGCCATGTTTTACTTTTCAATCTATTAATGGTCAGAGAGAACATATGCCAAATCAATTACACACCAATATCACACGACAGAAGGCTGTTAATTGCGTAAATCGTTCCATTCCAATCACAGAATGCTCGTTACAAGCGAGGCCGATCGTGTTGGACACAAAAAGCGTAATTTCGCGATGGCCGCGACCCGTAACTCTTTTGTCTGGGTATCACTCGCCGTAGAGTCGTGATTGAGACAGGATTGCGACTTCGTATTATAAAGGGTATATCAGAAGTCCAGGCATAGCCTACAGGGAGCCTATAAGGGGTGTCCAGACGTGCGGTTCAATTTTTTTGGCAATATCAAAAGAAACTTTGTGTCAACAAACATAAAGTTTAAAATTCTGTGGTAAAAGACACGTCATTACAAACTTATTTGCAGTTCGTTTGTATGGGGACAGCAGTACACCAACGGCAAAGTTAAGTTTGTCCCTCAATCCAGTTTATCTTTTCGTTATAGCAATATTTAGTGCTTTCATAGTTCAGTTGCGGAAGTTTTTTTTATTTACAATTTGTATTTATTGAGTTTGTTTTTCCTATTAATTACTTGACACCCGTAATACCCTGTAATACCCGCTAAATCCAGATGGAGTCATTCCTTATGTTATTTCATTATTTTATTAATTTAGTTAAAAGGAAGGAAGGAGTTGATCATCTGGTTTTGGGTTTTGGTTCTGGTTCAGGCGCAGGGCTTTATACCACGGCCTGCCTTACCGCCACCTCATAAGGCATTACTTTTTTACGAAATGAGTGATATCATGAAATTTAATGGAATAAGATGAGGAATGGCTTCACCTGCGACTAGCGCGGGTATTTCGCCAATGTCAAGTAATTAATAGCAAGGACAAATTCAATAAATACACATTATAAATAAAAAATGATAATGACAGTGATAAAGATGGCGGATGAGTCTCATAAATCATTATTGTTTCCATACTAATTGTCAATATTTGACAAATTTGTACTACGTTAAGCGTCAAAAATTGAAAGTAATATTAAAACATCGCTGCAAGACAGGTGGTCGTAAGAGGGTTGATATGATATCAACACGACTGTGTGTGACATAAATATCAAAATTAATGTAAAAAAAAACTTTTTAAAAACAAGCTTTTATTTCATTGTCCTCAGTTTTCGTGTTCTCCTCAGCAAGCCCTTTCATTTGATACCCATACTGTGGTAGTGCGGAAAAAATAACTATTCCGCCATCTTGGATGATCCACCATATTGGAATTAGAATGACGTCACATAGCTAAGCAAGCATTGTCATCCAAAATAAGCGTGTACACCAAATTTTAGCTCAATCGGTTGAAGATGACTGATTTAAAATTAAGTTGCAAGATTCCACCCATACATTGCAAGTTAATATAAAGCTTGTAGAAAATAGATAACAATTTCCAAAATGTCAAAACTCGACGTGTTATAGATATGTTCTAATTTACGCAAGTAACGTCACGATTCCATACTCTATGTGTTTATACATAAAGGCGTATGTAAGTACATATAATATAAGTATATTATTTATTACGATCACGTAGACCAACGACACTTTTACGACACCGCGCTACGTTTTCCCACGTTTTTGTACTGTTCCTTCTGTTTGTTATCCTAGTCAAGATATTGAGTAATACTTTTAGAATTTTTATACTATAATTTTTTTAACTATTTCAGTTTTTACACGCTCTACTATATTTGTACGCATAACGCAGCAATCTTATCACAAGATTTTTACATAGTTGGAGGCTGGAAGGGGCTACACGGACTACAGGAAAAGTGATAAACCTTACATTGTTGGAAAAGGGTCTCCCCCATTATCTTCAGGTATTTTCTCTACTACTACTACTACAGCCCTTCTAACGTCCCACTGCTGGGCACGGGACTCCCTCAAAGCGATGGGGTTTGGGGCATAGTCCACCACGCTAACCCAGTGCGAGTTGGCAGACTTCACACATCTATCGAAAACTAGTCAAGTTGCCTCAGACATGCAGGTTTCCTCACGATGTTTTCCTTCACCGTTTCATAGCAAGTGATCATATTATCTCGTATGAAAATGAGATTTGCACATAAATTCCAGAGGTGGGTTTGAACCTGCACACTTCGATTGCAAGGCATGCGTTCGACCACTCGGCTACCACAGGTTTTTTCCCACACCATTGTATTATACCCATAGTACAAGTTTTGCTTAGTTTGGGATCTTACGATAAGAGTGTGTATTCAGGTGATATTTATTGATATAAAATTTCATTCTATAACGAAACGCCATCAATGATGCGAGCGAATTTAGCAGCGTGGTTTGAATTACTGTAAGTCATTAAAGGCTATTTTGTCTTACAAAGTTGACTACCGATACCGTTCTGTAAACTGTTTTACAATCATTTGAATGTTTTCTTTTAATAAAACAATCAAACTACAATTTTTACATAAAGACACAATAGATCGTTAACGCTTGCGTTTTTTTTTTGCAAATACCAAAACGAACTGTAATCTCACATAGATAAAGTTCATTCTACAACGAAATGACATTTTGACACGTGGTGCTGTGGCTTTTACGACTTAAATTCAATCTTTATGCACATTGACCCAGAGTACATTTTGGTATTAGCAAACATTTCGACTTAAAACAGACATTACATAATTATCGCTAACAACGTTTGTGTTCCACAAATTCGCACACCGGAAATACTCTATCATACATAATAGTTGGCACACATTAAAACATTTAGTACTGGTAATGCATTATTAATTGCGCGTAATAAATTTACGTTAACATTCAAATCGGACGCGTGCTGACACAATAAATTGCGTAAGTTGTGTAATTTACGCGTAAGTAGAGTGTGGCGTTCACACATAACAACCTGTGCTTTACACATTTTAATGTAATTTTAAAACTATTATAATCGTTGCTTAGATATAAGCATCTTCCACGAGATGTTTCAGAGGTCCGAAATCACATTTTCACATATTATGCGTGAAAAGGCATGAATTGATATGTCCGAATTAACTTAACGAGTAAACAACTGAATTGTATGAAAATCTAGGTTTCGGTCAAGTTTTTTCAGCAGCGGTGAAGGAAAACATCGTGAACCTGCATCTATAGAAAGGCGTGTGAAGTTTACTAACCCGCACTGGGCAGTGTGGTGGACTATGATATATAGGAATGTGTCCAGTATAATGGCTATAGGCTCTACCCCATTACATTACATTGGGAACGATAAACATCGATTAAGTGCTGAGGTACTTCAGTGCATATCTGCCTACCCCTTAGGGGAAGCTAGGCGTGATCATATATTTTTTCCTACAAACAAAACAATAATCGCACGTTTGTGTCACCATTAAATATATTAATAAATCAATCATAAATAATTAATTAGGCCCAAACTAAATCGCATCAGTTATTCATATAATCGATAAGTAATTAATAATCTCAAATCGATTCACAATACAATAAATAATAGAAATTCATACGTTAAACGTTACGAGTATCGATAACTTTTTATTCGAACGTTCCATTAATCGATCAATCATTAAAGATTAACCGGTCGGTTAACGGTGTACGCGAAATCGGATCGTTAACCTGAAATCCTTTCTGCGTTATAAAATGTAACCGACATAAATTTCAGATCAAAAATTATTCAATTATTACGGCTTAACAAGTTTATCAAAAAATATTTTTGAAATTATGCGGTTTTAACCCCCCATATCACCCGAAGTAGATTGATTACTGATAATATTTTGAAAATGGGACCTACCTTGAAGAATTCCCTAGCAAACGTCAAAAAAATCGAAAAAAATATGCGATTTTCGGCGTCAGGCGACCGATTTCGAAACGTATGTTACATAAAAAAATACATACGGGTCAAATTGAGAACCTCCTCTTTTTTGTAGTCGGTTAAAAAGAAACGCCACCAGCGCACTAAAAAAAACGCACGCCTCAATTTTTTAGCAAACACCAAAATGAACAAAATTGACTCATAGAAAAAGTTCTTCTTTCAGCGAATATTGATATGTAGTCGCGTGGCATGAACCACAGAAATTCAAACTTTATGTACATCAACACAGAGTTCATTTTGGTATTGTCATAAGTTTTAAAGCGCGCGGCTTAAAGTCTGTGTTACCGGGTCTTAAGGCATAGGGTCGTCCCCTATGACATTGCGACAAGAAATACAAATACAAGGGTAGGTGCACCGTAGTTCACCTATCCACACCGCTTCGTAGAACAGACGTGTTAAAGTATTTATTTATTCATGTGGTATTGATGATAAAAAAAAGTGTGACTGAAACGCAATACCCACATTTTCATGGTATCACGATTATCTAAGGACTTTAAAGTGCCGCAGGTATAATTTGGATCTTGTGTAGGCTTTACAGTAATTTGAAATTCGTTTTAGATAAACACCGAGAAACGGGCGGAGTGTGACTAACAAAAAGTACATTGATCCGTGAAGGTTACATTTGAAAAATAATAGCAGCAGGAACTGTTTTTGTTGTGACTCCAACGTGAGTACTCGCAGCTATTCCGTGAATTCGTTAATTAAATTAATGTTAAAATGCAAGTTAAAGACAACACGTGCGTATCCACTTCTTAAAATGAACTTACAACTCGTATTTATTGTTTAACCGACTTAAAAAAGAAGGAGTTCGTATTCGATTATGCGACTTGTATTCGTATTTTTTAACCGACTTAAAAGGAAGGAATGCCTTTTCTATTATTCGACTTCTATGTAAATTTTTTACTCGACTATGGTGAAGCAATGATGAAGGGTTATGATTTTAGCAGTCTATATGTATGTTACGTATGTTCCTCCGTAGCGCCTAAACTATTCATCCGATATTGATGAATAACGTGTCAATCGATTCTTTAATAGAGCCTGGGTAACATAGACTACACTTTAACCGACTCTAACAATAGGAGGAGTCAATTTTACCTTGTAAACTGTAACCCCTTTTTAACCGATTAGGTACATTTTATTTTTTAGTTCCGTAGTCAGGTTACAGATTTTTTTCTTTTTTTAGACTTTTTAGACTTTTTTCTTGTTCTGATAAATTATTTATGACGGAAACCTACTTATATTCTATGGATTTGTCTTAATTATGTTGTCTTAAGTTATGCATAGCGCCTAGTGCGCACTGGGGCGTCAAAACTCATATTTGCCAATACTAAAACGAACTTTATTGACTCAGAGAAAAAAATCATTTTTCAACGAAATTACATTGACAGTGCGAGCGAATCATGACGCGTGGGGCGTAGCTTTTACCACGCTAATTCAATCTTTATGTACTGACGGGGACGGTGGGTTCAATTTCCGGCAGTGGCAAATTTCAGAATTCGCCTTTCCGCAATTTGCCCTGCGGAGTGATTTTCGTGCGATCGACATCTATATCTATTCGAGATATTATGTCGAATCGAAACGTCAAATTGGTCGTATTATTTCTTTTGTTTCGACATATCTCTAATAGAGATTGATGTCTGTCAAACGAAAATCGGGCCCCTGGTCTGAGTATGAATGGGATCTCCCCCAGTCCATAATACAAGGTTAGCTTACCTAGTTTGGGACCGTACAATGAGTATCTAGTAATGTCTGGCGATATTCATTCAGACATAGTTCGTTTTGGTATTTAAAAAAAAAAACCGCTCGTGGTTTTTCGCCGCAGTGTGCGATACTTTACACTAATTGTATTGTTTTACAAGTAATAAAACAACCTGTGTAGTTGTGCATTACGTATAATTGTCTATTGTTCTTCTGCTCACCCCACTTATCAATTAGAGCGAGACAGAGCTCAGCTCATGTTTATATTCGTCTAATTATAGTATACCTGGTGAGTCTGATGATGTCAGATTATGTAAGTCTGTCCAAGTTTTAAAATTAATGATAAAACGCACGCTTTGCAATCAAAGTGCGCAGGTTCAAACCCCGGCTCGCACCTCTGGGTTTCATGTGCGAATCTCATTTTCATCCGAGATTATCACTTGCTATGAAACGGTGAAGGAAAACATCGTGAGGAAACCTGCATGTCTGAGGGAACTTGAGTAGTTCTCGATAGATGTGTGAAGTCTGCCAACCCGCACTGGGCCAGCGTGGTGGACTATAGCCCGAATCCCCCTCGCATTGAGGGGAGGCCCGTGCCCAGCAGTGGGACGTTAAAAGGGCTGTAGTAGTAGTAAAATCGTCAGACAATACAAACTGATCGCATAATCTCAAACTAAACTTGTACTATGTAATAATAATAATAATATAGCCTTTTATTCTGATCTAGTTAGTAATCATGCTATTTACATTTGGGTACTGAAACTTAACCTAATCTATTATTTGGATCTTGCTTGTTTCTTGCAGATCTGTTTGCAAGTCGGCCTCCTCCAACCTTTTCCATTCATGTCTCTCTTGAGCCACTCTATTCCACGTCACTCCTGCCACTTGCCTGATGTCGTCGTCCCACCTTTTTTGTGGTCTACCTCTTTTCCTTTTTCCATCTCTAGGATGCCATCTTGTCACAATTTTGCTCCATTTGTCTTTCCCTCTTATGATAAAAGGGAAAAGCTTGTACTATGGGTACAATATAATGGAATGGGGGCAATCCTAGTTATACTCAGACCTAGCCTACCACCTAGCCTACCACCTCTTAAAGATTGTTGTTTCTCATAAGGTGGTAAAATATTATTTTACCAGCTTTTATGGGAGCCATGTAATAGCGCATAAAAGTCGTGCGTCATGCGTTTAATGCAAAAATATTTGTGGCCAAATGCCACGACCAACATTCACATCACCAACATTTACTTGTGTACTTATCAAATACCTACAACGTCGTTTCAAAAAGAAAAAAACGAAAACTTTATTACCATTGACTGGCAACACGACAGAAAAAAAAATGTGCCATTTTCATCCTTGGCTAGTGAACAATAAGATTGCACCATTTTTTGCAGGTGAAAGAGTACTCGAGATAATAATATGTTAACGACACAGAATACCTCACGCGATGCCGATGCGAAAATAGTATTCATGTAACTCTGAACAAACCCATGAAAATGGATATAAAATACAAGAGGAGTACATTTCGTATGTTAATATTTCCATTTTTAGATATAGCCGTCCTTTGTTTTTTTTACCTCATTCGAATCAACTATAGACATGTTTTATTGTAACGTTTCTACCTACAAACATAAAAGAAAGATAACTTTAACTTTGTGTCGAATTGGTCTGCACGCAGGATGCTCGGCTTCTTGGACCGGGTGATTGGGGGTCGATTCCCGCCAGTGGCAAATTTTGGTAAAAGCCTTTTCCTCGTAATGTTTTATTATGTTTAACATGTTTTGTATAAAAACAAGGGTTTTAAAAATAACCCCAGAACTCAAAAGTTGCGTGATAACATCGGAATAAAAATATATTGGCAAAGAGTTGATGGGTGCACTGCATTGTACCTATGCTTACCGTTTCGAGGAGTGCAGGTAAAATTATGTTACCTTTTATTATAATAAAGGAGGTGTAGAGTGTAGACTATAAATTTAGGAAAAAAATGCCTATCTATGGTGGCAAGATGTTAATACAAACTTATGTATATAAACTCTTAAAAAAAATATTTAAAAGAACACGACCTATTCCAATTTCAAATCCAAGCGAGCGCTTTCACGCGAGCTGCCACTTTTTTTTCATTTGTCACTCGGTACAATTGCACTGAAAATAAACAAAAAAATATATCCGCGCGTGCATTGCTCTCGCGGCGCGCACGCGGTTATGCAAGCTCTATGTGGGTCGGCTGCGCAGACGCCGCCCGGGGCAACGCTATCTTGATCGTAGTAAGTTAACACCAGTACACAAACTTAACTGTATTCTGTGTATTATACTTAAGTTGTTATACGTGTTGAATTTTTATTAGCTTATCGATGAAGCTATCTAAAAGTTGGGACTTGATAGATAATTGTTAAACATGTTGGAGTAACAGTGCATAATAATAAAAGTATTATTTCATTGCGTATATCAGAAAAGAACTGTATTAACTAATAGGAAAAGTTCATTCTTCAATGAAATGACATTTACAGCGGGAGCGAATATTGACGCGATGGACTGTGACTTTTACCACAGACATTCTATATCGAGGAGTAAAAGGCTTTTGGGCAATATCGACTTATACACATATTCGGAATCAGCTATTATTTCTGCGTCGAATGATATGCTCATGATATGCGCATGATATGCTCAATAAGTGACCAACAGCCACCTACACTACACTGCGCATCAGTGGCTCTGGTTGCCGGATCCGCGCAATGGATAGTAGGGAAACTGTTATTTTATTTTTACCCTGTATTATATTCTGTTTATTATCCTTGTCCATAGCTTTTTAGTATTTTATTGTCTGTAATAGTGTTATTTTTTAGACGGGTTTACTTTTTATTGTGTCTTTTGACTTTTAATTTTTTAATAAAAATTTTTGTTTTTTTTTTATTTCAATAAATATAATCCAGGCTGGAAATGCTCTCCTGGCCCTTAACCCCTCAATATGCATATTGATCCAGACTTCATTTTGGTATTGCCAAGAATTAGACGCGTGACTTTGGACGCTTCAGTGTGCGCAGGTCTTTAGTGCACGACTGATGGATATTGTACTAATAATTTATTTAAGTTTCAATCATGTATATTATTATAGAATTCGATTATTAAAGACTTCCATTCAGATAATGAACAAAATACTAGGTATAAGCTTCAAGTTTAATTAAATTTAAGTCTTCTTCCAATGGAATTACGATCCATTTCAGATCATAACTGCTTAGTAACATCATTGTATATGAATTACAAGATTGAAATTCCGGCGTAAATGTATACAAATAAGAAATGTTTATTGTATTCTGCAATATTGAAAATAACAATCCTACATTGTTTACGATCACCGTTATACCAAAAACAATAACACTTCTGTGTCTAACCCATAAAATACAGCCGCAATACAATATATTTGTTGGATACATGATCATACATGGTAACAGTATGGTAACCTAAAAATATAACACAAAAGGGAGAAGCCTATGCCTAAACAAATTGGGGCGTCAAACGTCCCTCGTCAATTTTTTTGCCAGTACCAAAACGAACTCTGTTTCAATAGAAATAAAGAATGAATTTGAGAGGCAAAAGTCACGCCGCCACGCGTCCACATTGCCTCGCGCTGTCAAAGTCATTGCAAAATGAACTTTTTCTTTAAGTCAATACAGTTCTTTGTCGTATGGCACAAAATTTGAAGCGCGTGTCTTGACGCCCCAATGTGCGTAGAAACGGACGCAACCAATTGTTTGCCAACACCAAAACAAACTGTATTAACTCAGAATAAAGCACATTTTTCAACGAAACGTCTTGTCTCATGACTAGCCACAGACATCGCAATCTTTAAGGATATTGACACAGAGTACATTATCAGAAAAAAAACAAGTGAATTCGCGCGCCCCAATAAGCCTAAGCCAAAAAGTAAGGTTTGGAGTATACTTCAGTTTTACGAGCCATATTGTACTGTGTACCATAAATATTAGTATGCCAAGGTTGAGTGTGACATCGGACATTGTCATCATGAATCTATAAAAAAACTTTTTATAGTTTGTCTATACACCAAAATGATGATTTACTTTTATAGAAGGTTTCAAAATTGAGGAAACCATTTTACATAGCTCTATCATTTGTTTAACGTCATAGTATATTATAGCCCATTGATATAGTCGTATGTAGAGTTTATTCGTTTATTTTCCATTTTTCTTATATAATAGATTTTGAAATATAAAAAATACATTTAAAAATATAAAAAACAGTTCCCCACCGGCATCTGGAACAGGGTCCTAGTTACCACTGGTTAGGGCTCCACAGAGAGGAACTTCCTCACTATGCGCACCGTCTCCAGAAGTACCGCCTTTTAAATCTGTCCCTTGATCCAGCTGCCTTACGCGAGCCTCTTTAGGTATTTGTTGAGGTAGGTTAAAGTTTATTATTATTACTGTTGGTGTGGCTATGTATTATTAAGTAAGTTGAAGAAATATACATGTTATGGAGGATAGCACGTAATAGTGTGTAATTTAATTACGTAAAATTAAACACACGCGTATTATTATGTGATTTAAATTAAAATACATCTAGATCTTAAATTCACTAAAACGTATCTGAGCCAACCATTCATTTTCCACTCTTAATGTTATTTAATCTAGCTAGAAATATTTTTCATATCATTCTTATGCTCGGATTACACATAGGTATTCATTAAAATTAAATAACACGAAACTATTGACTTTGAAAAAAATAAAAAACGCTCCAAATTTATTCTATCAAAAGCGGCTATATTTTTGTGTTTTATTTGTTCTTAAACAGGTTTGGTTAAAAGAAGTTCTCCAGCTCATCTAGTTGAATAGAATGAAAAATTTGTACATTTATCAAAAAGCTTAAACTTGGCTAGCAATTAATTCAGTACATTCATACTCAGAACACTATTAAGATTTAAACTGGCACTCAATATAAACAGTATTTCAAGCATAAACGAACCAACCTCACAACTGATTGACACTATCGACAAGGAAATTGTTAGTTTTAATTGAAATTCTAGTTCCCTAATGGGTTTTACACAACAACCGATCGACTTTAAACATGGTAACGACGACGACGATGTAAAATTTTAAACCAATTAGCCCCAGGCTAACTAGAACTTCAACATTTTTGCCAATACAAAAACGGGCTTTTTATTATTAAATTTCTTTAGTAAAAGCGAATACAAATACTGAAATACGATGAACACGATACACACACTACAAATTCGTTGAACTGACGACACTTGCTTTCATACAAAATTATCGTTACTACCATTCTAACTTTTTTATTTTTCTATGGTCATGAATTCATTCATTCAAGTCGCGAACTATCACCAGTTGCATAGATAAAGTGTATTATCATTAACGCAATGGTTTAAGTGAAAGTTGTTGTCTTACGGCAGCCTTTGGTGAGCTAAAATTTGGTAAAATTGAAAGTATGTACACGTAATACTGCTGCCAGTAATAATGTCACATTAATTGACAGTTAAACGGAGAACCCTACGCCCACAGGCACGTCAAAATGCACTCGACCAATTTGCCAATACCAAAGTGGACTGTATTAACTCATAGAATACGCACAGTTTTCAACGACATCGCGGCGAGTGGTTTGCATGGATTTTACTAACGAAATGTGTATTATCATAAAGTTTACTGTCAAAAAAAAATTGAGAGCTTCAAAATATCTTTACATTTGACAATGTGAGTGACTAACATTTCCTGTGCAATGCCGAGTACAGATAGGTATATATTATACACCACTTATTAGTAGGTAGGTATCTCTATCGAATCATGACGTCATCATCAATGTGAGAAGGAACGACTGTGTAGAGACGATGCCACTGAGAGTGGGAGTCGACACGATAAATGTCACCATATCGATTATAACGTTTTAGAATTAACCTTCTTTACCCCCAAGTCCCCTAATACTCTCATTGTAGACTTGCTATGAATAGCTAGAATATGACCAGTCTAAGTCTACACTGGTCATATTTTAGCTACCGTTGATAAATTAGGTTGTTTTCATGCCTTAAAAAAGTAATTCATAGCAAGTCTACACTGAGAGTATTAGGGGACTTAGGGGTAAAGAGGGTTAATGTCATTTGTCGTGTAGACTCCTACTCTCTTAAAAAAAAACAGTAAAAGTCTTCACTGTCGTTCCTTCTGACATTGATGATAACGTTATGATTCGATAGAGATACCTACCTACTAATAACTGTGTGGTGTACTTATAGAATATGATTAGTTGTAGAATTTGACCAGTCTATTGACTACATTGGTCATATTTTAGCTACCTTTGATAAAAGATCTTGTTTTCATGCCTTAAAAAAATAATTCATAGCGCCTTCACAACCATGGTTAACACCAGTTTCAAAACCCTAAGTCCCATAACTGGGACTTAAGGTTCGAAACCTAGTTAAGACAAGTTTGTTGCAGCCAACTTTTACATATCCAACAAGTAAAAATTTACGACCACTCATAATCAATTTGTTTACCACTGGGTAGGTTCGAACAACAGTTTCGACAGATCAATAAACAGAAAGAACAGACAGTTCACACAATGCTCACACTAAATAGGTTCCAACAAAATTTCACGCCCTACTGCACTTGATAAATTCCGAAATACACTTCGAATTTTCAAATGAGAGGAATTGAATTTGTTGTAATAGGGCTGACGAAGAATACAGAGTTTTATTTGTGTATTCATATAGTAGTTTATCAATTAAACATCGTAAAACTGAGCATGATTGAAGTACCTACACGTTATGCATTCTGGCTATTAAACTATTATTGTTCATAATTTTATCAAATAATTAAATTCATTTATCCAATGGCATCAGACACACAGTCATGTAGTGAGAAACATTAGTGAAAAAAAATATATCACTGAAAGCGCTTTTTAAGTGAATTGAAAAAAAGTTGAGGAGAAAAACATACATATTTTTTTTTAGGTTAAATTAAATTTGTATCCGCCATTCTAATCAATAGTCTTCGTATTTCAGGAAATTATGAGATTGTATTTTAATAAGATGAGCAATGGCGGCATCTGCAATTAGCCGGCATTCTGCCAAAGTCAAGTAATTAATAGCAAGGACATATTTAATAAATACACATTATAAATAAAAAATAGTAATGAAGTTGATAAAGATGGTGGATGACCTCTAATAAAACCTTATTTCAATTTATTTTGTCAATTTTTTACGTTAAATTATCCATGTTCATGTTTAATTTATCATAATTATTTTACTCTGTGGTTCATGTACAGGAGTACGTAGTGAAGTGGCTCCATTTGAACTACGGTTACTTGATCTAGTATAAAAACAGTTATAAAATCGTGATCGTGATCAATTTTCGTCTGAAACCACCTCATTTCTTTTTACGTAAAAATAACCTAAGCAACGTTAGATTGAATTGAAGTTAAAATTAAAGTTTGCTATAACGAAAGTGTTGCTGTTAAATGTTTTTTCACGAGGACACTAACCCCTTTTAATCTTTCATGTGCTTAAACATATAGTTTCTTAGGTAATTTATATTTGTAGCATGTGCGCCAAGACTAGACATCAGTTACAGAATATCTTGATGTTGCTCTTTCCCTCGTGTGAAATTAGACAGAGAGCGAGCGAGTGAATCCGTGACATAGGTCTTATCGTGACATGCGTGCTTACCCCACAGCAGTAGCTTTGGGATCTTAGATTCATACTTAGGACGCTCATGCGCGTTTTTAATAACACAAGGGGATGCCTTAAGTCGATGCCTAAACATAAAAGTTATCAATTGCAGTGTATTAACATTTAGGCTTCACTTTAAGGCGTTTCCTATTGTAAGCATTATCGGAAAATCGTAGCTTTAATAATAATTCCTTCAAATACACTCATATAAGTCACAACAAAAAAGGGAAATATATAATTTTCAATTTTTAAAAGTTCATACATCATCATCATCTGTTAGGGGTAGTCGGAGCAACGCTGCAGTGGTCTGTAATGTAAAATGAGGCCAGCCTGCATTCCCCTAAACATGAGGGGGCAAGTAATAACATAATATACCTACATATTTGTTATATTATGTGAATATTATTACCTGCTGGTATATAAAGGTTCCATGATTCGACAGCCCTGCCTTGAAGACAGATACGAAACCGACTTCTCAAGTTCCCATTGCTTTCACTGTGCGTTTACATCGAGCTGTTAAACCGCCATTTGCACCTATGCCCATTGTTCTTGGTGAATGCTGTGCAATCGCGAGGAAAAAACAACTAGGGATTGTGTAGAGATGGGTGCTAATATGGTGGTGGAGTCTCATTTTGATTTTTAATATAATCTGTATGCATGGACCACATATCGCTGTACAAGACCATTATTGAGGAACATTAACATTCTTTAGTTAAGTTTAAAAAAGTACTACATATTAAGGGCTATGGGGATTTTAATATCTTCATAATCTCTCGCTAGTGCAAGTGAATATCCCACTGACTTCAACGTAAAACCAATACCTACTAAAGAGTTGGTACTCCTAACATTTAATAATCAAGAGAACGGCTTTGATTACTTTGATAGCCACTAAAGTTATAAAAAGCTTTTTAAATTATCTTGCCCAAGTTTTGCCCAAAGGTCCCATCAGCCACACTATTCCCGCAAAGGTGATCAAATGGTCCCAAAGTACTGCCCAGATAGTACTTTTAAAAATAACTGTAGATATGTATAAGCCCCGAGCCCACAGAAGCCTCAAGACGCGCGCTGCAAAAATCAAACAAACACCAAAATGGACTATATTAATTTACAGTAAAAGTTCAGTGTTAAACGAAATGCCATCGATGACGGCATTTTCCAACGTGGTTGCGTGGCATTTACCACAGAAATTCAATCTGTAAGTATATTGATACAGAGTCCGTTTTAGGATTGGCAAACATTTCGCAGTGCGCGTCTTTACGCTCCAGTATGCCCGGAGCTTAAACCTGTTGCTTCAAACTCACCATAATCAAATTCCACAATTGCGTAACACAGAACCATACCGCAATAAAACTATAAACCACAAAACACGGATACAAAACGAAAGCACCACTTTCCGACCGCTTGCCCATTCATCGAGCCATCAAACAGCCCCATTCATATAATGACAGGTTACAAATAGACGAAAGTAAGAATCCTATTGTCTGTTTTGCTTTGTTGCTTGATTTTCTGACTCGGCGTTCCGTCGTGGTTTACTGAAGCGTAGGTGTGTAGAATGTGCTGAAGATATTTGGATCAACTCCGGTTGTAGATCGAAATCTGGGTTAAGTTTTATGTATTGTTTATACAATACATCCTACATTTGTACTCACATAATACTTCGCTACCACAATATTATTGCTCTGCAAATATATAATTTAACGGGGATAGAAAAGATATTAAAATTCCTCAACTTTAAGGGACATAGCTGCATGACAAATCAGTATCTCGAAAATAAATTTAATGCCTGGTAATGATCAAAATTGCATTAATTAAGACAGATTACACAAAATAAGTCTAGTTTATATTCATGTCTATCGACAATTTCCTAGTCATGAAACACCTAATTACTAGGCATAAGATACAGCATCAAGATACCCGGTGATACAAATAATAAGCGATGTAAAAGCGACAGGAGGACTTCGTCTCATCTATGAAGGTAGATAGATATCTTTGAGATTATTTAGCATATTAATTATTGTGCCGGATTGCGTGCATGAGGTGACACTAGGCCAGATAATTCTTATAATAGTAAGGTATAGTATATGGTAAGGTATATGGTATAGTAATATAATAATAAGGAATGCATTACAGTGTTGTGATACAACAAATAATATTAGAAATTTGCGTGAATAACCTATAGTGGTAGAAAAGTTGGTAGACGAAACACTAGACCCCTAAAGGTATTGTTTGGTTATCATTAGTTCTTCATGTTTATCAGAATCAAAATTATACAATCAATATTCGATTTAAATAATCTATCAACTGTATATGATGAACCAAAGCGAGATAAAATAACAATTTCAATATCTAAAGAGAATTTGTACCGTAGATAGTGGCATTCATTACGGCTCTCATTTATAATCCCATTCAGCTATCGCTTCAAACATTAATATCAATAGCGTACCCTGCTATCTTACAGGCAGATCTATATTATCAGCTACAGGCGTTTGGTGTTCTGCAATCACGCTTTGAGATTCGATGCAGGCGGGTTTTCTAAACGCATTGCTTGTAAAACCAGATACACAATAGTCAAGACCGAAAGGTTTTGAAACTGAGTTAAGAGATGCGCAGTAAGTGATTCGATGTAACTTACATCGAATATATCACAGTACACTTTTACCTAACCCTTTGAAGAATACAATCTTGATAGAGAATGATAGTAACTTGAAGTTTTAAATAAAATAAATTCTACATGTATAGGTCACCGTAACAAAAAAAAATCAGTACTAATTAAATTGTATGCTTCAAAGAAACTCCAACTACGGACACACATAATTACTGTAAAATTATTGATGTTACAAAAATATTTTCAAAGAAGCTAGCTAAGGCTTGAGAAAAATCAACTAAAGTCAGAAGGAAGATGAAGCTAAAAAGTATACCAAAGATATAAATAATAAATTATTAGCTCTGAGAGCAAAACCTAACCGCTCACAGCTAAATGCCGATTGGAGCCACAATAATGGGCTTTCGGTTCAGTCCGCTCAAACATATTATGGCCCAAGTTTCAGGGGCACGCCGCACGCAAGGACAGGAAAATTGTAGGGTACTTGATTTTATAATTTTGTGTTCTGTTCTTGAGCGTTTGTTTATTGTGTCAACTGCTTGTTAATGATATTGTTGCTCATATCTATAGTCTGAATGCGAAACTAGTTACCAAGTAGATTATCGATTAGGAGATTTTTTTAACAGACGAAAAAAAAAAGGAGGAGTTTCTCAATTCGACGCGTATATTTTTTATTTTTTTTTATGTATGATCACGCATATCTCCTGCGTCACTAAACCGATTTCGAATTTTTTTATGACGTTTGCTAAGGAATTCTTCGAGTGTGGTCCCATTTTCAAAATATTATCAGAAATTAACCCCCTTGGGGGTGAAATGAGGGGTTGAGAGGTCACACAATTTAAAAATTATTTTTTGATCGACTTGAAACTTTGTATAGGTATTTTACACATAAAATAAAGAAATACGTGTTTTAGGAATTTTGAAAAAAAAAGTATAGGGTGTGAAATGGGGTGATAAAGTTTGCATTCTGGACTACAGCATATCTCCGCCGTTAGTGAGCCGATTTCGAAAAATCTTTTTGTTTATACGGGTTGTTAACAAATATTTAAACGATGGGGTAGAAAAGGGGGGTTTATGGGGGGGGGGGATTTTTTTTTTGGTTTTAAATATTTCCTTATCCAGCACAAATGAAGCATGTAGTAATTAGTAGATTATAGCCACAAAAAATTATAAAATAAAAACTTTTTAACAAAAAAATTAAACCGCCGAAAAACTATAAAGCATAAAATAATAAACCTTTTTTATTTAACCTTAATAACCATTTTCTTAAACTATGTAAGTATACCTAAGTCATTTTGAGTCGGCGCCAAACAATCAATGATCAATAAATTTAAAGAAATAACTAAATTAAATTTTAAAAAATGCAACGTGAAATCTTCAGCAACAAACATTAACATTAACAAAATGACTTAGGTATACTTACATAGTTTAAGAAAATAGTTATTAAGGTTAAATAAAAAAGGTTTGTTATTTTATGCTTTGTAGTTTTTCGGCGGTTTAATTTTTTTGTTAAAAAGTTTTTTCATTGATTCAGGCGATATTGTACCTTAGATCACCCCCAATCCATTGTATGGTACCCATAAGACTTGCTTCAGAGGTTTTGTCTAATGCGATTGGGGTGTGTTATATGATGATATTATGTTTGTTTTATATAATTCCAATGCCAAGTAGCCTACGATTAAAACTTTTAGTCTAATCTGCATCATTCTACATAACATTTGAAGAAGCAACTCACATCATCTCATAAGCGATTTTTCTACAGTTACTATTACAGACAGCCCTTTTTAACGTCCCACTGCTGGGCACGGGCCCCCCTCAATGCGAGGGGGATTCAGGCCATAGTCCACCACGCTGGCCCAGTGCGGGTTGGCAAACTTCACACATCTATCGAGAACTAGTCAAGTTCCCTCAGACGTGCAGGTTTCCTCACGATGTTTTTCTTCGCCGTTTCATAGCAAGTGATAATCTCGGATGAAAAATGAGATTCGCACTTAAATACCAGAGGTGCGAGCCGGGGTTTGAACCTGCACACTTTGATTGCAAGGCGTGCGTTCGACCACTCGGCTACCACTGCTTTCTACAGCTAAAGCTACATATTTAGACGAGTGCCTGGCTAAATAAATTGTGCGTAAGTTTCACTCCACTCATTGCTCGGAGATACCGCCAGTTTCGTCAAGGTTATTTCTGCATGACCTTTTTCTAATTGGTTCTGGTTTAGGTGGAAATGGGATTGTCATTAGTAGATGATTTGCCTGAGACTAAGATCCACTATGAGTAGTGTTGCGCAAATAGGCACATATTTGTTTATTTACATCGCTAGCGCCAGTCTCTTGCTCCGCAATACCCACAGATTCAGGGTCCATCTCCTAAGGCAATAACTCACCTTAGAAAGCAAGGAAATGGTGTGCCGCCTACGATCCAATATTGTCTCGGTTCAATAAACTGTTCTGGTTTTGTTTTAAACGGAACTCTTTGTTGTGATGCGTTTCTACAATGCATTGTTTATTTTACAGGTGATGTCAACGTGTTTTCCATATAATAGCGATTGTATCATCCGGTTTTCATCAGATTGTATCACGATGCTCTTTGCTTATGCGGTGGTTCTTTTATCTCTTTTAAAAAGAACACAGAAACTCATATTCCATTTTCGTAACGTTAGAAACCGGTATCGATTCACATTAGCCTCTAGCTATTAAAAGATTTTTATAGATGACACTTGAATTTATACATTATAACGATATACCTGTAGGTCTGCTATCTAATAAAATAAAACAATTTATTTAAAACTCTATTTAACACAGCCAATGACAAAGTAAATTTAAAAAACACTAGCAAAAAACATCTGGTATAGCAACAAAGACAAGTTTTAATAAGAACGACCTTCCTACGTGTTATTAGCACAGAAAACACGATTCAGGATCTAAAACTGCTAACAGTCGAGACAGGAAAGTGTAAGCTGGTTTTTCGAGCGAAAAAACTGACGTATGAAGTGCAGAGGATTGTGGGCCATCCAATTAACGCTTCCAGGCAACGTAAGAAGTTTGCTTTATAAACTGAAGACAAGTCATAGATGCACTGATTTCATTGTAGGTTACCTGTTCTGAGCACGTACCATCACCGCTTATAGCAGGATTATATTACTATTATTCTAATATTTTTGATTTGACAATTTGTGCTAAATTGACAAAAATTAAATTAAATTATCACAATACCGCTTTATGGGATGGTGGGCGGAATGAAAATCGACAGTGTATGCAAAGACCTTTAAATATACCTGCAGGACTAACTAATATTTCGATCTATCTGCCTTCGGTGAAACCCCTATCAACTGTAACTCATCTGAGTATGTTGCTTAATATGATAATAAAATTTTCTATTATTATACGCTTGCTAATCAAAACGTATTCATTACCTATATTACGGAATCAATCAGGCTTGGTTATAGTATTGTCTTAATTCATGCTTTAAGGCATTTACAATCTGAACTAAGAGGCATCTGGAAGGCGTAAAATCCGGAACTAAAGAACCGTTACTCGGTCCAAATGCACCAGATCGGGGCGACCCAGTTGTAGCGGTTTAACATGTCAATAGCCGCCGGTTCTCTCTAAGCCCAAAGCTGAGATAATTAGCCGTTCAGACGTGTCTAGACTTCAAAGATACTGACCGACTATGAAAATCATGAAACTTAGAAAGATGTCAAGGATTATCCCGTGGATGCATTACCATAATGCATACCTGAACCAACCTGTTAAAACAATATTTGGAGCAGAAATTCTTTAAAATTAATTAAGTTAGAGTTTACTATCTATCTATCTATCTAAGTTAGTTATGCTATAAATAATACAGAAACGTTTAATAATGTAAAAAATGCTCCTATTAATCTCGTCCTCCACACTTGGGCGCGCTTCAAAATGTATGCTATTATACTCAACGACTTCTTGGACTCTCACCCTGGGTTGGATTTATTTATGGATGAGTGAATGGAGATTTTGTTGGTCCTGCGAGTAAGATCAATAAATGCTTCGGCATCAGTATATTGTGTAATGATTTTATTTCGTGTTCTAGTTATATTAAAATAAATAAATAACCTCAAACGCATAAAAATCAATTTGGGGGTAATTGCTTAACCGACTAATAAATTGAAGGGGTTTTTTTTTCAATTTTACCAGTATGTTCTTGCGTTACCGCATATTTGCGACGTTGGTAAACCAATTTTTATTGATCTATCAGTCAAAATATACTACACAATCTTCATCAAAGCATCGTACTGTTAGATGCGTAAGCGCACACGTTGCAGAATTAATGTGCTCCCAACAATGTGCTGTAACTGTAAAGGCTCCAGACGTGCTCCGATGGGTTTTGATAATAAACCTGCGCAATAATGTCGAAAGATATCAAAGTAACTAATAACCTCATTGAAGCACGTACACAGTTGTTCTATGCATAATTGAATGTATTATTTCTATGCGACCTCTTGCTCATAGAAACAATATAGATTTTTGTATGAAATTTCTTAAATCACTGAATTATTGATGTGCTGTCTCCGACCATATTGAGAGAATTAGTTTCGGGAATAATCCCAATTTGCTAGAAGACGCTTAAGAACATATAGCCAGGATACTGCAATGACATCTGTACACATCCTCTCGTGATGACCATTACTTTGTTAGTGCCTCAACTTATTTTCCATTCGTATAACAAACACAACAAAAATAAAATCATTCATTAATCAGTTAATTTCCAATTTATAACTATTTATGCATTAGGAAAGACGTTATCGGGTATTTAATCGCGTTTTATATCTTGACGTTACATTCTAAATCCATAAAAAGCCACTTAGATGCCATTGCTGTTTGTCGAGTTATTAATAAAGATGATTTTATAAGAAATACCGATACTAGGTGCGGTGTATGGAGACAGGATGGCCTTGATGCAACTACAGCTTTTTAGCTACACTTCCTAGTAACAAGTGCATGAAGAATGTTATCTACGACAAAGATCACAGAATAAGATGTAAAAGGTTTCTATATCGATCTATAGTCGTTGAAATCTAAAAGAGCCCGTTTTGACAGCAAACTATGACAATACAATGTAACTTAGCATAAAATTAAGAAAAAAATAGAAACTTTTTGGATTCATAAAATAATTCTTTGTAGTGCACTAAATAATATGTGAAAACATATTACAAGACCTTTTTCAGGAAAAATTTAAAGTTAAATGTAATGAATGGTAGATGTCGAAACGGGCATAAATCTCGACAACCAAGGAAAATGCAGCACTAAGAACTCACACCCGATTGTTACGACACTTGTCCGTTTCGGAGCTTGCATCGCATAGTTCACGTCTATACTCTGAAACCTAAGAAAGAGTGGTGAAATGAACTCAATGCTCGTTTGGAATGTTAGTATGAGAAGGCGAAAGACTGTTTGGAGATCTATGCTACTGGCCAAAGGGATACTATTGGTATATTTAAAACTGTATACTACAAAAAATAATATTATAATTTAAAATATTCGCAACACTATGAAGGTGTGTGAAGTGAACTTTAAATGCTGATGCAACCATATAATGATTTTTTTACTATAATTAGTGAGAATATTAACGGTTTTAATTATCTAGGAACACTGCTTAAAGGCCGGGTCAAATGATCAATAATGTTTATATGTTCCAAGGTTTTATTGTTGCATCTACCGGGTCATAGTCATTAACGATTTTATAATAGCTACGGGCAAGGTTATTGCAATTTTGAACATATATTGTTGGAGTGCTACTTATCAGCATTGAACACTAGACTTAATTAAAGTTATGATGCATTATCGTAGAATTGTACAACATTTTTATGCAGATAATATTATAGCCAGTTAGTTATAAGTAGATCGATTATTTTTTTTATTTTTTTTTTTAAACACATACTCATCGTATGATCCCAAACTAAGCATAGCTTGTACTATATGGGTACCATACAATGGACTGGGGGCGATCCCAGTTACACCCAGACTAGGGCAAATTTCGAAAAGGCCATTTTCGAAATTTGACGCTGGCGGGAATCGAACCCGCAACGACTCGGTTCAGTGAGTCAAGCGGCCAACGCTTAAACCACTGGACCAAGCCGTCGTCGTTGTTATTACTTTGGAGACGGTAACTTTCTATCGTGTTAATATTATGTTTTGGTACATTTATATAAGATTTAAAATTAAATTCTTAAAATAAATGAAAAAAATCTTAAGTCGTTTGACGAAAACCACAGTAATTAAGGTTAAGCCTCAAACCATCAAATCATAAATACGTCTCAATTTGTTAAACTAGAACGCACAAATAAGTGGCATTTGACATTAAACTACTGGGCTATTTCTTGTTCAAACCTGTCCTCATAATCACTTGATGCAAAATTAATTAGTTACCTCGAACTATAAGTGTTACTATAAATATAATACAAGTTTGATCATTAAGTCTTCAGAAAACAACCGCGTTAAGATTCGCTCCACCAAGTTTTGCCAGTACAAAACGAAACTTTATGAACTTTAGAAAAGGCTCAGATTTCAACAAAATATCGTCGACAAACCCCACTGTGCTCTTGCCATGGACATTCACTCTCTATGTCTATTGGCACAAAGAACATTTTCAAAAAGAGTCAAGGGAAATCACTCGCGAATATTACACAAGTAGATGAATAAATATCCAGTGTCAATCACATAACTTATGTTCAGCCCGATCGGCGCTTATAAGTACGAGCATTCATTAACTTCTCAACTATGAGTGAATACATTATATTCCTTGTCACATATAAAATACCAAATGGTAAGTGTTAAATATTTACACAGACACAGTAAAAGGTTATTAGGAAAAACTCTTTACTATCCATATTATAGGGGTCATAAGCGTCCACACGTTCGCATCGTAAGTACCGGACGCATCGCATCAAACGGATCGTAGTATTATTTCGCAACGTATAAACGTACGATCCGTACGATGGCATACGCCTTCCTATACAAAGAAAATGTGAACCTTTAAGGTATAAACCGTAAAATCTTAAGTCATCTTATTTATTCGTGTACCCTTACGAAGGTATGAGGTATGCCATTTATACAAAGTAATTAACTTTGAACATGCGGCTCATCATCCCGAGTATATTTCCTATCCGGGTAGGCAGGAATTGTAGGAATTGAATCAATACAACCACATTGCAACAATGTATATAATAGTGGGATTTTGCCTCGATATTGTCATCATACTGGTCACATTAGGGAAATTTGGGCAATAGCCATAGTCTTTACGTTATATCTACCGGTAGAGTTCGTATCTATAACCGGCTATAAGAATAATTATTGATGTGATAAAAGAATTAGACAGTATTGAAATTAAACAGGCTTCATTATGGTGTTTTAAAAGCATTATTTAGCTTAGACAGTTTAATTGTAGAGTGTATTTCCGTGGCTACTTATCTGTCAAAACAATATTATGAATAGAAAACACTGTCAAGTTCCACCCACACTGCGGAGTCAAAACTCGCGCATCTTAATGTTCGCTAATACCGAAACGGACTCTGTGTCAATATACACGGTGTTTCAGAAGTCCGAAATAATACTTTGACGTTTGCTTCAGTCTCGGGTATACAACCGAATGGTACAAAAATTTCATCGAAATTCGGCCATGTTTTTCTAACTTTTTTTTTGTTGTCAATTTCTAAAACTCGAAATAACTCGAGTCCTATGTTAAATTTGCAAGTTCCGTTTTGTGAATATTGGTAGTCGCCCCTCATAAGTGCAGTTTACACTGCTGAATAGGGATATGGATGTACCCAAAGGCCAGAACACGATACCTATAACAAATATTCAAAGGTCTATAACTCAGTAACTATGATAGTTAGGTATAAACTGTCTTCACTAAGCATCCAAATATGAGTTACCGTATATGTACCCAATGTATTATTTCGGACTTCTGATACACCCTGTAGATAAAGACTTAATTTCTGTGGTTAAAGCCACACGACCACGCATCAAAATTCGTTCGCGCAGTGAATAACATTTCGTTGAAGAATGGGCCTAGTCCGAGTCAATACAGTTTCCACGTTCTGACGCCACAGTTTGCGGGTGTCTGTAACGATAAGGTCACTGTGGTTTTGATCTCCGGGTCTTTGTTCATTTTTCTCAGATACCAAACGCAAGGCTACATCCATTATCTCTATAATCTATTGCAATGATTTATTAAAACGCCATTTAAAATGTTCGAAATAATAGCATGAGAATACTATCCGGTAATATAGTTGGTAAGTATTGTTTTATCAACGTGATATTTAGTGTATCGTAAGATTGAGATACTAATCCTAGTATCCTCGTATATAGACACCAGGCCTCTTCAGCGAAGTAGATTATTGATTACTTTCGTCTCGCGCCGGCACTGGCACACTGGCCAGATTCCCCTGTAATTAGTTCTGCGATTAGCTATTATAGGATTCTATTACAGCTAATAGGGTGACAATCCTTCTGTAGCGACATCTACCTCGCCGCATTCGAACTAATCCTGCATCGCGATATTAAAGTGATCCGAGCGATTGCACACAAGAACCCGACAACAACCGTCGGGCAGGAGCCCACCAGACACAACACCCGTCTGGTCGGAGGATCCTCCCTTTTCCGCCAAACTACTAATATAATAATGGATGGGTGGATGTTTGTTACTCTTTCACGCAAAAACTACTGAAAAGATTTTGATGTAAATTAATGTAAATGTAAATTTAATGTTAATTTAAATTTGTTTAGACTACATTTTAGGAGGTTACTGATACAAAAATGCTACTACAATGTCAATGACTTCTTACATGATAGATTCTAGCGAGGTTAATATTATATAAACTGAACTAATTAACTGAACTTAAGCAGTGGTAGCCGAGTGGTCGAACGCACGCTTTGCAATCAAAGTGCGCAGGTTCTATCCCCGGCTCGCACCTCTGGGTTCCATGTGCGAATCTCATTTTCATCTGAGATTATCACTTGCTAAGAAACGGTGACGGAAAACATCGTGAGGAAACCTGTGTGCCGGGTATAATGGCAATAGGCTCGCCCCCTATTACATTGGGACCAAAATACATCGGCGAAGTGTGGGCGCACTGCAGTGCACCTCTGCCTACCCCTTCGGGGAATACAGGCGTGATGATGTAACTAATTATAATAATTATACAAAGACGCAGCTCTCCTACAAATCTTTGTACACCATATGATATGGTAAAACATGATGGATCTGATACTAAAATTAAACAACAACAATGTGCATGATGTATGTGTATATCTGTATATTTGTAACCTACTCGTGTTTTGTGCAAATACATATATTGTATTGTATTGTATTGATGAAACTTTACAGTATTATTGTTTATTCGTCAGAATAACATGCTATCGAAATCTGCGCGACGATGTCATAGGTAGCAGCTAATAGGTTCATGATGTGATGGATCGGCTTAAATGCTGAGAAGTCGTTAAACAACTATTTATTTATAAGTTCTGGTTAATTTTATGCATAATATTAACTTTTTAGAGTTGAGTGTAGTTTTTAATGCCAAAAATCTGATAGCCTAATGTTAACATTGCGCAATAGAACCGATGAGTATTATTCACATAAAATTTATTGACGATTCTACTAAGATTACCTTTCAAATTTGACTTTTACGATTCTACTTTGTTACATTTTTTGTATTTTTAATTTGAATGTGTTTTTTAAATAATTATGTTTCTATACATTAATACTATGTATATAATGTTTGCTTCAGCTGAGATTTAAAAGACATTTTCGACTTACTTAACGATACTAACGAATAAATGAGTCTATCTTTAATACTAGTTATTATTGTCTCAGGAATTAATATAAGCTGTAGACCCTAGTTTGCTTGATATGGGAATATGCTAGTGGGTCACACTCCAATGAGTACACGATAACATTAAACATAAATATTATATACAATAGGATATCCTACTTTTTAAAATTAACAGGGCAGTGGTAGCCGAGTGGTCGAACGCACGCCTTGCAATCAAAGTGTGCAGGTTCAAACCTCAGCTCGCACCTCTGGGATTTACGTGCGAATCTCATGTTTATCCGAGATTATCACTTGCTATGAAACGGTGAAGGAAAACATCGTGAGGAAACCTGCACGTCTGAAGGAACTTGACTAGTTCTGGATAGTTGTGTGAAGTCTGCGAACCTGCACCGGGCCAGCGTGGTGGACTATGGCCCGAATCTCCCTCGCTTTAAAGGGCTGTAGTAGTATATATTATATTAATATCTGACTTCAGCGTCTTAAGTGCAGTAAAAAGCTGGAGATGTCTAATAGATACCAAATTGGTCCCGATCGCAAATTGTCTATAAAACAGTCTGCTTATTCCCACATTCGAAGTAACATCAGCAAAATTACCTGAAACAAAAATTTAAATCATTAATAACAAGATAATTAAAACCTTGTATATACTAGTTACTAATTATGATTAAGGTAATTATAGTGTAGTAATTGATTTACCATTGACGCTGACACATGGTAGGTACGTGTACGTAAAAAGTAATAAAAAACCGGCCAAGTGCGAGTCGGACTCGCGCACGAAGGGTTCCGTACCATTATCTATAAAAACAGCAAAAAAATCACGTTTGTTGTATGGGAGCCCTCTTAAATATTTATTTTATTCTGTTTTTTAGTATTTGTTGTTATAGCGGCAACAGAAATACATCATCTGTGAAAATTTCAACTCTCTAACTATCACGGTTCATGAAATACAGGCTGGTGACAGACGGACGGACGGACAGCGAAGTCTTAGTAATAGGGTTCCGATTTTACCCTTTGGGCACGGAACCCTAAAAATTATGATATCAATTGGATGTACTTAAACAAAAAGGACCCAATCCACATCCAGTAAGTTTTGAGATGTAAGTGTTACATGTAGGATAGCGCTAAACTAGGTTGTAAAAATGTTATTTGCTTTAAAGTATAGGTTACTTGTAACATTCTTATAACTATCTTGTTTTAAGAAATAGGCAAACAAACTAAAAGACTAACTACACCACACAAAACTATTAACTCGTGTGGGAAAAACAAAAGTGAAAAAGATGAAAGCGCGCACATTTTTACCTTCCAAACAAAAGTAAACCCGAGATGTTCCCAGACCTTAGCAATTGTTTGATATTATAAAACACACAATCACTCACTGTTATGCAATAACATGATAACCACACGATACATCGTTATAAAAATCACGACTTTATTTGTTCTACGTTAGGGTGTTGAATGACTGTCAACATCGTAGCGTGCTTGAATGATTATTCCATTTGGTTCATTGTCAAACGCGAGCGCAGGAAAGTATTACGACACCGGTTGGTTTAACCATTTTCGTTGGTGATGAGCTATTAATTATATGTGTACTGTGTAGACTTTCGCTTTTACACGCGTGAGACTGTGCGTGATGAAACTATAGTAGTAATGTACACGACACATTAATCTCCTTGCCATACCAAAACAAACTGTATTTACTCGTGTAAAAAGTTCATTCTTCAACTAAATAACACTGACAGTGCGCGCGAATTTGAACGCGTGTAGGTGTGGCTTATACCACAGAAATTCAATCTTTATTGATATTGTTGCAGAGTTTGTTTTGGTACGGCAAACATTTTACGGACGAGCGTAGACGGTGCAGTGGACGGACGCTGAAGAGTTTACTGAGCACCTTTGAGACAAGTGTATTAATTGCTGGCATACTCTCGTGGATTTATAAATCATAGAATTTAAATGTGATTTAGCTAGTTGCAAATGACGTTAACCAGTACTATTTGTTAGTAGTTATTTGTCTGGCAGTATATATATTTATATTTTTTTACTAGCTTCTACCCGGGACTTCGGTTATACAATATCGTCATCGTTATTAATTATAGCTTATAATATGTTATTCTGATGTATCCTACTAATTATTATAAATGTGAAAGTTTTCGACGGTGGATGGATGAATGTTGGTTACTGTTTCACGCAAAAACTAATGAACAGATTTTGATGAAACTTTACAGTATTATTATTTATACATCAGAATAACATATTGGCTATCTATACATCTATCTATACAATACAAATAAATAAAATTGGAGTGTCTGTTTGTAATATCAAAATAACACTTTTTTACCAAATGCGTATGAAAGTATATACGATACCTATAACGAAAACGCAATTTTAAAATGTTTTGTCTGTCTGTCTGTCTGTCTGTTTGTTTGAGGTAAACTTCTAAACGGCTGAACCGATTTCAATGGGACTTTCACTGACAGATAGCTGACGTTCCAAGGCGTAACTTAGACTACTTTAATTTTAGAAAAAGCATTAGTGTTCCGCGGGAAAAACTTAATACCCATATTTCAGGGTAATCTCCCTAAAGTCTACGCGGGCGAAGTCGCGGGCACAGCTAGTAATTCATAAAGATATTGAATAATCGAAGTCATTCAAAATGCATTTAGTAAAAAAATATTATTTAGATATTACAAACAGAACTTCAATTTAGTTTATTTGTATACAGGGTGTCTCAGAAGTCCTAAATAATATTTTGACGTTTGCATCAGTATCGGGTATATAACTGAATGGTATAAAATTTGATCGAAATTCAACCTTGATTTTGCAACTTTTTGTGGTCGTCAACTCGTAATATCTCGTCCTATGTAAAATTTAAATGGTCTGATTTGTGAATATTGGAAGTTGCCCTCTACAAAACGATACCTGTGACAAATATTCAAAGGTCTACCTCAGAAACTATGATAGTTATGTATAATCTGTCTTCACTAAGAGTCCACGTATGAGTTACCGTATATGTACCCAAAGTATTATTTCGGACTTCTGATACACCCTGTATATAAGACCGCCTGTCTATTTGTTTAAATAACTATAATATCAACAAATTAATGACCTCGTTGGTAATAATAGCTACTTGTAATAACGCCTAGTTCAATGTGTCGTTAACAATATAAACGCGAAAGAGATTGTTCTCATTCAATTGATAATTGTTTTGGTTACAACATACGACCTTTGGTAACTATTGTCCTCATTAAATTTAATTGATCAGAATTATTAAACGGAAATAAATACATCATCACGCCTGTATTCCCCGAAGGGGTAGGCAGAGGTGCACTGCAGTGCGCCCACACTTCGCCGATGTATTTTGGTCCCAATGTAATAGGGGGCGAGCCTATTGCCATTATACCGGGCACACAGGTTTCCTCACGATGTTTTCCGTCACCGTTTCTTAGCAAGTGATAATCTCAGATGAAAATGAGATTCGCACATGGAACCCAGAGGTGCGAGCCGGGGATAGAACCTGCGCACTTTGATTGCAAAGCGTGCGTTCGACCACTCGGCTACTAAACGGTTATTAAACGGAATATAATATAATTGCTTTCATTTAGACTAAGACTTGACATAAAATAAAAATAAAGTTGAAATTAAACTATTTTACGGATTTTATCGCGTTTATTTACTATTTTATTTTCCCGACGTAAATAAAATAAAATAGTAAATAAACGCGATAAAATCCGTAAAATAGTTTAATTTCAATGTATAGTATTCGCGTAAATATAAGAAAACAATATATAAAAATAAAGTTATTGACAAATGTGTTTAGTACAACGGCAATAGGATGACGTCCATAAAGTTAAACAGGCCTTGAAGGAATGAAATAACAAGTGCGAGTCCGACTCGCGCACGAAGGGTTCCGTACCATTATCTATAAAAACGGCAAAAAATCACGTTTGTTGTATGGGAGCCCCCTTAAATATTTATTTTATTATGTTTTTTAGTATTTGTTGTTAAAGCGGCAAGAGAAATACATCATCTGTGAAAATTTCAACTCTCTAACTATCACGGTTCATGAGATACAGCCTGGTGACAGACGGACGGACAGCGAAGTCTCAGTAATAGGGTTCCCGTTATACCCTTTGGGTACGGAACCCTAAAAAGAACATGTTTATTAGGCAACACAATAAATAAATATCGCTAAAAAACACATACTTATCGTATGATCCCAAGCTAAGCAAAGCTTGTACCTACTATTGGTACTATAAAATGGACTGTGGACGATCCCAGTTGCACCCAGACGATGGCAAATTCTGAAGAGGCTATTTCCATAATTTGCCACTGGCCTACGCTCAGACCACTTCACCAAACAGTCGTCAAATAACTGGCAATATTTCTGGGGCCCGATTCTCTTAAGATCGACATCATCTCTAATTCGACATAATTATGTCGAAACAAACCGAAAAAAAAAAATTCGACCGATTTGACGTTTTATTTCGAGATGTGTCGAGTTAGCGATGAAGTCGACGATGCGAAAATCGAGTCCCTGGCATATAATAAACAAAGAATTTTTATTTTATTTTACAAGCTTTATATTAACTTGCAATGTTGCAATGTATGTCCGGGTGGAATCTTGCAACTGTATGTTAAATTGGTTAACTTTAACCGATTGAGCTGAAATTTGGTATACACGCTTATTTTGGATGCCTAGCATGCTGATTCAATGCATGCCTAGCTATGTAAGGTCATTCTAATTCCAATATGGCGGAATAGTTATTTTTTCTGCACTACCACGAAACACGAAAACTAAGGGCAATTAAATAAAAGCTTATTTTTAAAAAGTTTTTTTACCATTCATTTAAATGAAGATCTCGTAATATCACAGTTGCGGTTCACCTTGCTCTAGTAGCATCCTTAATCTTTTATGCTTCTTAAAGCCATGGAAAGACTTTGTACCTATTTCATCACGTATATCCTATCTGAAGTAATTTAAGTTCGTTTGACTGTTTTCGTGTTTTGACTGGCTTTCCTTGCAAGAACCAGCTGATGAAACGCACCCTGACCGCAACTTGGATATTTCCAACAAAACTTGTTTTTGCCAAAGAGAATATAACTACTGCGGTTCTGCAATGTCTTAGTCACTGAACATTGACCCCAATTTTGTTGTAAACAACCTACATTTGGTTTAGTTTAATAACTACAAAATTAGTGTTATTGATGTCGATTTAGCCCCGATTTAGACATAAGTTTTATCTCTTTCAACTGTCAGATTTGTCGAGTAAATGACGTCACATTAAACTTTTTGTACGGGACATGGTGTGACGTCATTTTGTCGGTGTGACGTCATTATGTACGGTCATGCTACAGAGCCTGGTGTAGGTTAACAAACTGAAACTTTTGATACGGATGATACTTTTATGTGGTAAAATAACTAGATATGTAGCTTAAATAAAATAAACACGATGTTAATAATCAGCATAACGATGTTATCACTTTTATTTTTCACGCAAAAATGTGTTCATAAATCAAATCTCCCCGCTTTTAACTAACCACACTCCCCTCCTCTCCTTTCCCTACCTCGCCACGCCTCGCCACCTCACTCTCGCCGTCCTTTAATTAACACAGCTCCTCTTTATCCGTTACACTATATTTGACAACACGAAAAAAATGCCGTCTTGCTCATACATTACGGCTGTAAGAAGGACAGCGATACGCTTAGCTTAGTATAGTTGATTCTATTGTAGACAAACTTCAACTGAACTATACTTGAAATTTCAATAAAACATGCCGTCTTGCTTATATTTTACGGTCGTTTGTAGTCGGCAGTTTGGTGCCAACAAAATCGACACCATTCTCTGTAAAAAAAATATGACAATGTCCGGCTACCTTTCGTAACTTTCGAGCATTAACATAAGCAACTGTGACATTTGACATGACCAAGCTAAGCTATCTTATGTCGTGTCCAGTTTTACACGGAGATTGACAATCCGTTAGTCCTACATGGCAAGTTAAACTGATTGACAGTTTGTTTACCATTTTAGACGAGGATTTCGCAAGTTCCATACCACCGATCGTTGAGTAGTTTAGAGCCATGTGGTTTGAATGGAGCCTGAACACAGATGGTTTGAAAAGTGTTCGAATATGACCTTTGAACATCGCTTACTATGAAATAAACATTATGTAAATAACTGTTAAACGTCGACAAAGGCTCCGCGCATACGTCATTTTTGAGCAATTTTACTCAGCAGTTCCCTAAAAAATGCGATTGTAAATCATTTGTATATGGATTGTAAATTATATTCACTATTTAGCTGATATGGATGTCATGTTTTATCTAGAAAAATGGCCGTAAAGTTTTTTTGCTGTTGGGCGAAGTAATGTGCGTGACAAGACAGGATTTATGATTACCTACACATTGTGGCGAGCAAATACTCTCTGCCAATATACATAAAGATTGAATATCTGTGGCAAAATACGACCATGCGACTAATTTCAGTTATCGTTGACATATCGTTAAAAATATTATTTTTTTATCAGTTTATACAATTTGTTTGGCTACTTCCAGTGGCAGATTTGCAGTATCGGCCGCCCTAGACCCTAAGCCATCAGCCGCCCCTTTCTCAGCATCCACCGTATATACCTACTACATATTTTTTTGACACGATTGGGTTCGCCCCTAAATCTGGCCGCCCTAGGCCCGGGCCTACCGGGCCTTAGGGTAAATACGCCACTGGCTACTTCATATTCAAATTTACTTTATACCATGGTGATAAAGTATTTAATGTAACTGGTGATAAATACTTAAACGTATCCATTACGTAGTCCTTATTTATATTGATTAAATAACACACTGAGTCATATTTGTTTCTGCATCAACAAGTCCAAATTAAACGCATGAAGTAATTTCTGAACTTCAATGAAATTACCGTGTTCACCTTATTTGCGTGCTACTCTTCTACGTATTTGCTATTTAATATTGATATTTATGTCTCAATTGTTAAGGTCTCTAATAGGGTGTTTTCATGTTGAAGTAAGCATAATTTAAATTGGTGTGGTCTCCACGAATGGTATGCGCGGGCGCAAATGCCACGCTCCACTCCGCCCGTAACTATATTTGAAATGTCAGAATCGTGATTTTTGTCGAGAAATGTTTCGCAAGGGATTAGGTACCTATATTTTACTTCCAATATATGAATCATTTATTGAATATTATGCCTAGATACCGTATCAACCTACTACAGATTATTTTACAAACAATGTTAGAACGGTTTAACTAAAACTTTTTTTTTCTAATCGTTTGGACGCACTCACACTGCTGGGCAAAGGTCTCCCCCACCTCCTTCCATTCATCCCGGTCTTTCACTCTCTCACACCATCCTAAACTAAGGGTCATTTAATGTCCAAAACTTCACATATGTAGCGACATCTATCTCGCCACATACGAACTAAATCCTGCATCGCGATATTAAAGCGATCCGAGCGATTGCACATATATACAAGAACCCGACAACACCCGTCGGGCAGTAGCGCCACGCACCACGACACCTATACCCAAACTGGTGACCCCGAGCATGAACGTCAGCGCAGCCTTCGCAAAGCTACCTTATCGTGACGTCATCATCACTTCTTCAAGCTTCCGAGCAGCGAGTCATATAGCCAGCCAGCATCCACGGCTAGGGTATCCTGACCACCAGCATGCAGCGGACGCGCATTCCTGGTCATCACCCACAGCCATCTCAGCGACCTTGGCACAGCACACCGCACTTCTCTCCTGGTCGCCGCAGCAGCCAGCCACTACGCAGCACTGCACCACTCCGACTCACTGAAGCATATGCAGCATCACCCCGACTCACTGGGGCATCACCGCAGACAGTTCCCACTCACCGTGAATTATGCGGCATCTGGTTCCGACTCACTCGAACATTCCACTGGCCCGGCAAGCATCACAAGATGTATGGACGACTCAACCTGCTAGCGACCTCCGGTCTCGGAGGGGAGTGATGTAGCGACATCTATCTCGCCACATACGAACTAAATCCTGCATCGCGATATTCAAGCGATCCGAGTGATTGCACATATATACAAGAACCCGACAACACCCGTCGGGCAGTAGCTCCCAGACACAACACCCGTCTGGTCGGAGGATCCTCCCTTTACCTCCAAACGTAGTAGTCAAGACTAGACCTCTATCACCGATTCGCTCGCTTGCTCTCTATCTTATTTAGATAAAATCAACATATTCCGTATCATAAGTCTAGACTTGGCATGCTACAACTACAGGTAAGTAAAAAATAATCGAATTAAAATCCACAATTTATTTTACGTATGATTCGTCAATACACTGCGCTTTGAGAATACTTCGCACTAAGAATACTTTCAATCCCTGAATTTGGAATTTGCTCTTCAAGACACATACCCCAAAATTATTATACATTCGCAACAATCTAAACTAATAAAATCAATTAAAATGTTTATATACAATGTCAAAATAACTGTATTTTTACAAAATGCATATTATAAAATTAGGTATACAAGCTAACAACAACAAAAACGCAATTTTGAAGAAAATTGTCCGTCTGCCTGTATGTTTGAGGTAAACTCCCAAACGGCTGGACGGATTTCCACGGGGCTTTCACTGGCATATAGCTGATGGTACAAGTAGTAACTTAGGCTACTTCCTATATTCCTCACAGGAGAATTCGCGAGCACAGCTGGTATCAAATAAGATAAAAGTTTCCTGCAAACGTCGCCTTAATTCCGATTTCTACGGAACTAGGCAACATTAGAGTCACCTGACGAGGCTCCCAAGCATCTAACTAATGCGCTTATAATAGTACCATTATATACTGCGGGGAAAGTAGACAGGGTAGTTTCAATGAGACCTGGCGTAGAGTTAGATATATAATAATAGTAATAAAACGAAGATAGAGTGCAGAAACAGAAAATATACGAGTGTGATCGAAAAGATGATAGCATACGTGGAAATCAATGACTGTAAGTGAAATAAGCACGTGATGCAATCAACGGATTAGATACATGTATCTATTCTAATACCAAACAGCTCAATCACATGAAAACGATCATGGCTCTCACGTAAAGAAGACATATAACCGAGTTGCGATACTAACTTTATTTCTTTCTTTAAGTGGGATATTCATTATCGACGTATAAAAGGCGAAGTCACTCAAGCGCCATGTTGAGCGATTTTGAGTTATTATATCGTTTGAAACAGCTAATTTATCTCCTACTGGGCTAGGTTTCGTGCAAAGTTACTAAAATGGCTCTTGTGTTTATTCGACTTATAACCGAGATTCCTGAGTCAGAATAGATGTGTAAGTTGTGACTCTTACGGGCTCACCTTGTGGCCCATTCGGGGGAAAGGGTACAATAACGTACGTACAATCAACGTAGTTTTTCAATAGCAAAACAAAATCGAATCGACACAGTCACTAATGCAATGACAACTCATAATTTTGTTGAGAAACAGTTAAATAAACTCGTTACGTACGAGTAGATTAGCACAACAATTTCAATTGCAGGTTGCAATGTGCTCAAAACAACGAACTCAAAATTGAGTCAACCATGAAAAAACCACAACATGGAAAACATTATTGGGGTCGATGGTAACATTGAATTCTTCAATTTAACGCATTTAATTGTTCCATGGTCTCATAAACATCGATAAATGATCTGTCTACTGAAATTATAGCTTCAGAGTCGGATGCCTCAATAATCTGGTATTATCGAGTCCAATTTGTGTGATCTCTGGACTGGAATAATATCTTAAAACGCAAAGTTCTAGTTACAACGGTTGTGAATATTTAGTTTAAGGAATTCGTACCGGTCACGCGTGACCTCGCATTGCGGAAGAAAGGTATCAGAGTCAAGTTACTTCTTTTGTTTCATTGGTATCACTCACTAATCTGACAAGATTTGTTGCTCCATTTACTTTGTTCTGTTTTTTATTATGAAAATTTCAAGCTGATTCATGCTTAAGCACCGTTAATTACCGTTATCTTAATTATTGAAAGGTGTCATGAGTTGGCCTTTTTTGGGTACTTGTATCTCAACAGCGTGGAACTCGACAAATATCACCAACACAAAGAAATTATTTTAAATTTTTGAGATTATGTTAACATTGACTCAGAGGAAATTTTAAAAGTACCAAATATGTTTTTTATTGTATTTCATACTTTTGGTACGGTCGGCTACGCGTTGCAAACAAAATGATTAGCGAGATACCACAAACGAGCGAGTCACGCAATATTTCGCAACACACACCAAATCATAATTTCAACAATGTCACCCTTTGTTCTAATTGAGCCTTCACAGAATACAGAAATGGAAAAAGCGATGAGAAGCATGTGAATAAAAGAATGATGAGAATGAATGTACATTGGATATAGATCAAAAGGCAAACCCAAGAAAAGATGGTTGGACTGTATTAAGAATTATGGAAAAGTGAGATGAAAGGAAAGACATACTGCTCCTGGCAAATGGCGATAATAGGATACAGAAATAATACCATCCATTACCTTGAACGACAGCAATTACTATAAATAGAACGAGGTGCCTGTCAATTTTTATTATTTAATGGTTTTGCTTTTACTGGTATCCACGATTATATCTGCCACTTTAGATCCTTGGCGAGATATGAGAATTATCTTATAATATGTTAAATCTTTTGGCGCATCTCCATTAACCAAGCATGCCACGGCTTGTGCGATCAGCCCATGCAAAGATTGGTATTAGCACGTGGACTGACAGCAAGTATGACTATTGGCTTAAAGCCCATCAGTGTATATGGTCGGCGAAAACTCGCCATTTGAGTCAGTAAGAGCCGATATTTCAATACCCAGACAATATGTCAAACTACCTAACGGCTAAGGTTATTTGTTTCATTTCAATCGAATTATTCGTCAACTAAACCCTAACAGACGTTTAAAACATCGGCTTTAAGTTACCTATTTATATATTGAAATTATAGGTCCACGACAAAAATGTAAATAATACTTTATTTACCTGCTAAAAATAAACCTAAATATTACTCATAAAAACAGGCCAAGTGCGATTTGGACTCGCGCATGAAAGGTTCCGTACCATTATCCATAAAAACGGCAAAAAATCATGTTTGTTTTATGGGAGCACCCTTTAATATTAATTTTATTTTAAGTATTTATTTTTAAAGTGAATAATATAACTCGATATTTTGCGAATATTCCAAGCAGACGCAGGTAGACACCTGTTGCCGTTATCAATATCGAGCAAAAACGAGCAAAAAATCACGTTTGTTGTATGGGAGCCCCCTTAAATATTTATTTAATTCTGTTTTTTAGTATTTGTATAGCGGCAACAGAAATACATCATCTGTGAAAATGTAAACTGTCTAACTATCACGGTTCATGAAATACAGCCTGGCGGCAGACGGGCAGTGGAGTCTTAATAATAGGGTCCCGTTTTACCCTTTGGATACGGAACCCTAAAAATTACAGTTTCACCATATTTACTTCGTGCGTTTGCATTTCGGTTTTTCTTTAACGGTTCATCCTTGACTTTTACCGATCGCTATTAGCGTTTATACGTACCTACGCGAGAATAAAAATTTGTTTGCGACCGATTTGTCCCAAACTGAGGAGTCACGAATACAAACGGTTTTTATTCCCATTAATGTCACATCCAACCTTGGTAACTCTCATTACTAAATTGTTCGGAATAAACAAGCGTGTATACTGTGTATAGCAGAAGTCCGAAATAATACTCTGGTAGCTCATATGTGGATGCTTAGTGAAGACAGTTTATACCTAACTATCATAGGTTCTGGGTTATAGACCTTTGAATTTTTATCACAGGTATCGTGTTCTGGTCTTCGGGTACATCAATAACCCTATTCCGCAGAGTAAACTACACTTATGAGGGGCGACTACCAATATTCACGTAATAGAACATGCAAATTTTACAAAGCACTGGAGATAATACGAGTTATAGAAATTGACAATGAATAAAAGTTAGTAAAAAACTCCTAAAAAGCCATACACGAACTAAAATTACATCGTCCACGTAAACAAAATCTGTTCATAATTTCAAAAAAAAAAATTCATAAAATGAAAACTACTTGGCCTAACTATGTTAAATTGTTATGGGACCAAATGACATCTATTCCGCATAAAACTAAAGAAGAATCACGAAAATCGGATCATAAATCTCAGCGTAATCGGTGTACATACATAAAAACATACCAATCAAATTGAGAACCTCCTCCTTTTGGAAGTCGGTTAATGAATTTCGATCAAATTTTTGTACCATTCAGTTCTATACACGATACTGATGCAAAAGTCGTCAAAGTATTACTTCGGACTTTTGAAATACCCTGTAGTTTGTATGTTAATATATCATGTTATGTCACTTTTGCCATCGTTATTTCCATGCGTTTTACATAATTTCAGTCTAAATCAATTCTGCTCAATTTACTACAACATTTTATACGGACAAGATTAATTCGCATTTCTTTCGGTACTGTCATTTCGTGAATCTATACCAGCTGTTATTTTATTTGTCCACAATTTATTGAATAATATCGTCATTACTCTACATTCGACAATACTTTCTCAATCTTGTTTGTTGTTCTTAACATGCTCAAAAGCTTTTCATGTCGTTACGATAATAGCAACTCTTAACTTGATTTCGACGATTTGAAATTTTTAGGTTTGTAGTAGCAGGAATCGAGTAATTGCTCAACAATCGATTTCTAGTAATTTTACATAGAGATTACGGAGAATTTATTCGATTATTGATTTTACATCGAACACCGTAAAATATTACGGTTCAGAACTATGATGCTGCTTAAATTATGATGCTAATTTTGTTGCTTACCAAACTAAACTGGACTAAATTTAAGAGTAGGTACCTACTGCGTTCTTTTCATAGTTGTATTACCTATATCAAGGGGTGGCTATTTGACTTAAGCGACAATTTTGGCCAATATTGACTCATATACATACCTATATACCTATACCTATATACATATTTTGAATCAGCGATTTTTTCTGCGTCGAATGACTATGCTCTGTTGTTAAGTTGAAAAAACTTCGCTTAAGTAGCCATTCCACCTCTCGATATAAATAAGTAGGAGCGCAATATTTTGAGTGCTATCAATATAGTTAAATCCTTAATCTTGGCTTCATCCTTAAGGCTTATAGCATCAACATATGGTGACGAAAGCACAAGAACAGTTTTGCTTTTTACTCTGCTAACAATCCATCGTCGCGTTGTCGAAACATTGACGTCCTAACATTTATTAAGACCATTGAGCAATCAGTGGAGCGTGGTAAAACGCTTTCTATGCGCTCTGAGTGACGCGCGATTCTGTAACTAATCAACGAAAAAAAGGGGCTATCGTTCTATCCCTCTCTTTAGTACCACGTCAGAGTGAAACAAAATGAGTACAAACTAAAAACAAAACCGTTGCATGAAATTATATTTAATCTTTATTATTTACGGGCATAAGATTCAAAATGAATGATAAATACAATGATAGACGGGGAAGAATATTTATTGAAACGAATTTATGGATTTACTGTAGTTGTGGCATGAGCACCAGACTAGACTTATGTCACAGAATATGTGGATTCTCTTTCTCTCGTATGAAATAAGACAGAGAGCGACCGCGCCAATTAGTGGGGTCTTGTCTTGCCATGCGTGCTAACACCACGTCACATACCTTGAGTACTAGACTTCTTATATTCATACATTAACTTGTCGACGACGGTTTGGTCTAGTGGTATGAGGGTAGGCCACTCGGCTTACTGCACGAGGTGGTTGCGGATTTGATTCCCGTCAATGGCAAATTCCGGAAACGACCTTCTCGGAATTGGCGCTGGTCTTAACAAGGATCGCGTCCAGTCCACTGTATGGTACTCATAGTTCAAGCTTTGCTTAGTTTGGTTTTATACAAAGAGTTCATGTGTTTTCTCGTCATATTTATTTTAGCGGAACGAAGTAGATAAATATTTTCTTTCAACTCATCCTACATCTTTTTTCGATTAAATTCGTGCGGGTTCCAAGACAATTTAGCTTTTTCCCTGGGACTCGCTGAGAGTCAAACCTCAGTGTCTTCAATGGATACCGTTGTCGATCCTGGCTTGCTAAAATATCAGTGATGGGAATGTTTGTCGGCTTTAGTCCCAAAAGAAAAATCTTGTAGAATTTTACCCTGCAGAACCTTTTTGTACCTATGCATGTCTTTCAACCAATAACCTCACAACAGTACTGCTAGTTTCTAACGAGCTCTCGACATCAGTGTTACGTGTTATACAGTGCATGCTGCGGACAATGGCACGGAACCACGGTTGGGTACACGATCTGTGATAGCAGAGGATGTCCGTCCGCGTTGCCTTGGTTATTACGATGTCTACGCATCAAAACATACGGTTTTAGTATGGTTATCGAGTACTCTTGATGTTAACAGTGCTATGGCTTATTTGCTGTGTTCTAAGGATCAAAAATCAAACTGGAAATCATTTTTTTTTATTCGTGTAGGCCAAAAAGCACTTACAAATAGTCAGATTCTACCAGGTTCAGGTCAGGTTCGGAATGCTGCTTCAACTGAGAAGAGCCGGTAAGAAAGATCAGACAGGGTCTCAAGGCTGTCAGATCACTGTCAGATAAGACGCTACAAAATATGATATGGATAGATTGTTTTTTTCTCTCCTATGAATTAAGAAAGAGAGAGAGTTTTTAATACGTAACAGAAATCGTGACAACACAGGTTGAGACTTCATCCTCCATTTTTATCATCTTCTTAACCCATTTATACTTGTAATGTGTATTTATTGAATTTATCATTGCTATTAATTTGTTGATATTGGCATTACATCTGCTTAATTTGTTGATATTGGCATAACATCTGCTAACGGCAGGTAGGTACGTCCATTTCTCGCTGGTGCGTCGCGGTGCATGCTAAAGCGATCCCGTAGCGCCCCGACACAAGCGGAGGATGGTACACCGTCGGTTTTTAGTGGGTATACGGTATTGCAATCGAGGCAAAGCACTTATTAATTGGCAGACATTAAGACATTCCCAATACTATTCAAATAAATGAGCAGTAGGTAAATAATAAGTAAAATAAATCGTTTTAACACCAAATTGTGACTAAGTACATTGTTGTCAACTAAATCTGTAATATTTTGTCGTTTGATATCTTCTTCTTGCAGTGACTCTCCAACTAATGAAGATTGACTTTTAGAATTCGATCCTATCTTGTGCAAGGCGGAATAATTGGGCTGCGTTTAATATAGAAAAGCATTTATGTAAGATCATGTAGGCCAAAAAAATACGCCTCTGTAAGTAAACACTACTTATTCTGTTTACTATGCCTCTGTTTCACTCTGAGTAGGTACTCGTGGAACGTATTTGAGCCGACTATAAAAAAACAGAGGTTACAATTAATGCGGGCCCGTTAAACTATTGGAAGGTTACGTGACGTAAACCACAATAATCACGTAAATACGTTTAGCAAGTTGTTTTTTTGTTTTTTGTATGTTTGCTAACGCTCCGCCTACTCTACCAGCACTGTTAAGCCTCCCGCACACTGGGGCGCCGACACTCATACGTCAAATATTTGCTAATACCAAAACGAATAAATGGATATTTAATTAATGGAATTGGAATCCACTATTGCAAAGCGAGCGACAAGAATAACTGTAGGGCCATCCCTACAGTACGGCAACCAGCCATTGCTAGTTGCCACAGAAACAAAAAGGCATCACGAATTCTAATAAACTATTTGGTCATAGACTGATGATGGTTAGATTTTTTTTTTTTACTAGCCTATAATAGTGTCCCACTCCTGGGCAAAGGCCTCCCCTTTCCTCTTCCACACTTCTCTGTCCTTGGCAACCTCCGGCCACGTTTTTCCCACAAAGGTGTCAAGATCATCTCGCCACCGTCTTCTCGGTCGACTCCGACGGCGGCGGCCAGTACTGGGAATCCAGCTGGTGGTGATATAAGCCCCCCTCTGCGGGTCCATGCGCGAGACGTGACCAGCCCACTCCCACTTCAATTTCGTCGTCTTTTTTCCCACGTCCGTGACGCGAGTGATGTCACGCAGGATAGTGCTTCTGATCCGGTCGGTTCGTTTCACATCGTTTTGATGATGAGTTGAATAACAAAATTGTTAGGATAACTATCCTGATTAAAACACCACCGAAATTAATTTATTCAGAGATTATTATTAACCAACACAACCGAATCAAACCATAGATTTTTAATGACCACAGAGTACTCCAATCAACGTTATCTGTCAATACGTTTAGTTACTACACTCTTCCTTACCTTAAAAAGAATGAACGAAAATAGCTTATTACCTAGTAGAGACGTTTAGTTACCACAAAAATGAAGGTAATTTTGTTGGCACCTAATTAAATCACACCAAACTAAGGTTCATTGTCGTCCTTCTCACGACGAGATGGCTTAATATTTAGTGCTGTCAAAATATAGAATATTGTTCTCATTGGGACCCAGTCAAACCAAAAAGGACTTATGTGTCAAAATGGAAAATCGTAGATTAACATTTTATGATGAGTGATGGAGTGAGCCAGTAGTAATTTTTCTTCAATGTATCATGATCACACAATCTAAACAACCGTCAACCTATTGCCCTAATCCCTACAAACAAATTATAAAACAAAATTGCAGTCCTACATAAACATTAATAAAACATCACTCGAGCCATGATTGCGACTAATTTAGCTTTCAAACTATCAACCTCAGTTATTCTATTAAACGCGGTGGAGTCTGCAATTACTGGGTGCGTTTCGCGCCAATTCCGAGATCCACCATTAACTTAATGATGAGGAAATTATTCCCTCCATTCTGCAGTCGACTCAACCCCGCTCACGTATCGTGTTCCATCATCTTTAAAAGCACGCTACATTATTCACTAATTGTATTAATCAATTGTTATTAATATTGACGTAGAAAGATAACGATTGATTGGTTTCAATAATCGATTGCAAAATCGGCCTTTTGTTGTTTATACCATTGTTATTTAAATTGGGTGGCCGAATACTCTTGTTTTGAAATTTGAATTGACGTTTTTGTTTTTTTTATTTGGCACACAATGTTATGCACAAAGAGGTAACATACTTAAAAAACTGTTCGATATTTAAAACGAAGGTGACCATTCTTTGAGGTCTTGCTAATACAATAATTTCGTAACAGCAAGGTAACTTTATACGTAGTTTAGAGAAAAAAGAGTAAAATCATAAAAAGGTACCTACAGCATTGGCCCCGGGACCTTTGCATATAGCTAACCGGCTCTGGAAAAATAGTGCCAATGCCATTTGTGCATAAAAGATCGGGAAGATTACTTATTTGGTATTACATGTTACAACGTCATTAGGTGTGACGTTAATTATCGCCTTTTATAATGAAAGCCCGTCGAATAATGATAGACAAAATATAACACTAGTGCAGCCTCATCCTTAATTTAGTCATAATATCAGTATGAAATACCGATATTTAGAATACCGAACTTAAATATTATGGATACCTTTATCCGCGTCTAAAATGTCCGTAAGTGCATTTTTGAAAATTGATAATTAGCTCGATCATTAATGCCATACGCGTATTAGTATGATATAATTTACGCCGGCCGGTCGTGCGCCGAGTTTGAATACAATTTATTATTTATGCAACGCGTGGTTCAGACCACCGTGAGAAAGCGTTGCATAAGATCTAGAGAAAGAATGTAGTTTACATTTCCACGGCTTTCAAGCGGCGGATATTTAGATACCCATAGGTTTTAATTACTGAACAACTGTAATAGCGAACCTTTAAATCTGGTTTATAAAACCTAGACAGCTGACAATTGTATTTGCTGTTGGTCGCAAAGCTAGCTGTCCCAATTCCTCTTTTTCAAAACTATTCCTTATCACACAGTGTTGAATAGGTATGTATAAGCACATTATCTACATGTTGGTAGTTCGCCTTTACTAGTATTGACTCAACCAATATAATCATCATCTTTACGGAATCATTCTTGAGTCCTAAGTAGTGAGATGTTTTATGCAAATATGAACCTTTAATCGTAGTACTCGTTAAGTTCTGATCGTGGTCCCACGCGTTATGACGATTCTCGTTAATTATCATGATCAAACATTCCAACTCCACACGAGATAAAGATTGTTTATCGTCTCCGTTATGTAAATTATCAAAAATTTCTCCAACAGTGAGGGTCATCTTGTGACCGAGACCTAGTCGTTATATAACGTTATATCAGGTGTTATTGTTATAGAAAGTGCCAGGTGCCATATCTATTGGCCGCCGGCAAATTTCCAATTTCACCGGTGGACCGGTTCGTGTGGTATATCGTGCGATTCCGTTTAGGAAGCTTTGCGAATGACTGCTATCTCTGGTATATGTGTGGGTTGGGCTTTATGTGTGAATAGGATGAGTCTTATATCTCACTAACTATAATAACATATCAATATAGGTATCTGGGAATTCAATATAGATATCGTTAATTGGGAATATAGTCGGCAAACAAAATGGTACCTTTGAAGGATTACCGTTTTTGCCCCACACTACAATCTCAATCATACTTAGATATCTTTCACCTTCTACTTCATGATGAGTTAATGATATAAAAGAAGCTTGTACGTATATTATTAAAGTATTATGAAAAACTAAAGATGGAATACTCAGGTTGTTGAACCAATTGTATGAATAATATCCCGCTAGTAACTTAGCGTGTGAAAATATCATAATAACAACAAGAACACCTGTACGCGTAAGCTTGATTAATCTTCAAGATAACAAAATAAATTTACAAGTTTTTCAGAATGTAACCCAGAATGGCTAGCATGCGTGTGAATATTTAAGACATGTCACAGACACAATCAATTGAAATCGTTCTCTCATTGCCACAACCGGCTGTGTTTTCAATGCTAGAGATTTACAAGCCAAGTATTAAGATTATACGATATTCTACTGGTAATAAGCCTGGTACTGTTCAGCCCTAACTGGTATTAAGACTGCTAAGTATGAACAAAACATCATAACAATAACACCCAGATGACATCAGAAACATTAACACTTTATGCATCGCAAAAAAATTCCACAGCCACAAGTCGAGAACAGTTGACCTTTTGACAAGTTAATTTTACATTTAAGGAACAGACATTGGAATATTCAATGTTATGCTCATTCGCATTGGGTCTTTTTTGTACAGATTACTTTAGTCTCGGGTGGATGTGGAGACAGCATAAAAACGAGTATGAGATTTCATTAAGACTTCCTTCATCTCACATTAATTATCCATAATATTATGGTAATACGAAATATAAACATGCTAAGCTTACTGTTTAAGTTACATAACTGTCGATAAAATAAGACAAAGTAGATAAGTGTCTATTTCCCAAGTTTTTCAGCTAATCGTTACAAGAGTAACATGTCAATATTTTTCTGAAATAACATGAACAATTGAGAACGGGATTCATTTGAGAACGGGATTTTTTGGTTAAACATACAAGTTAATTACATCAGCCGACTCATATTGGATAATATGATTTCTGGATATGCCAAAAATGAAGGAAATTTATTCGTTTAAAAAGAAGTGCTCAGAGACCATTTTACACCCACATCAAAATGACCATTTACATAGTATAGGCAAGTATCTACATTAATTCGCAATACGTTAAGTTACTTAAGTATTTGAATATCGTATCATGATTACTAATACCAGGGCAATGCCCTTTAGGACCGGTTGCAAAGTAAATAAGGGCAATAATCCTGAAATACCCACTCATAATGTTTATTCGCAAACATTATCCGTTATCCTCATTATAATATCTACTTAAAAATAATATTCTGTGAAAAACTCAAAGGTAACTGTTATATACCTGAAATACTAGTGAGGCTCCGCCAATCCGCGCTCCACAAATCTGCGAACAAAAATAAAAAAAGCTGTTAATCCCAACCGTTATTTCGTTACGCAACAGCCGTTACTAAAACGCTTTTATTAATGGAGTAAACAGTAACGCCCACATACGGAAGTTCATTTAGTATCGAGATTATGTTACTTAATAGCATTATCTACAACGTATTGCTTCGTATGAAAGTGAAATTAACGAAAGTAAGAGGTCCGACGAGTCGATCGGCGGCCATGTTGACGAAACAAATGATGCGCATGTTAATAGAACCCGTTTCTATGTGTGGGTGCGGCACACTATTAAAGTTATAAAATGATAGCAAGCTCACGTAATTTACTTGATATATCTTTAAATAAGTATGTCGATGTATACATAAAGAACTATTACATACATCAAACGCATTGAATTTTGCACGATCATGATCATCGACATCTGCCAATACTAACGTAATATATTTTAAACCGACTTCCAAAAAGGAGGAGGTTCTCAATTCAGTCGGTATGTTTTTTTTTATGTATGTACACCGATTACGCTGCGAGTTATGATCCGATTTACGTGATTCTTTTTTTGTTTGATGCGGAATAGATGCCATTGGTCCCATACAAATTTTAAATTGTACGGCCAAGCAGTTTTCATTTTATGAACATTTTTATGTTTATTATGATCATTATTTACGTGGATGATGTAGTTGTATACCGCTTTTTAAGGAGTTTTCATTTAGGTTGATTATTAGTTTTGGTTTAATACGGATTGTTACCAAACATCGAAACTTACCCTCAAAGGAGTGGAAAGGGGTGTGTGGGGGGGAATTAGAACGATTATTGACACTAAAAAGCGTGAACAAAAATGTTTTTTTTACAAAAAACAAAAACCGACTTCAAAAACCTAGGTGCACTAAAAAGCTAGAAATAACCTTATAATTCATTACATTTGAAGTCGGTGCCAATTCATGCCTAGTCTGACGTAGATTGGCACCTACTCCAAATGTAATGAATGAGTTTTTGAAGTTGGTTTTTGTTTTTTGTTATATATACGACTTTTTGACAGATTTTATAATATGAAAACTGTCAAAAGAGTACATAATAAATATTAAAATAGGTACCTAATACTGCTACATAAAAGTTTAGTAGTAAACAAAAGAATTTAGTAGTAACGTGGATTAATTCAAAACAAAAGCCAGAAATAATATTTTTATGGTAAGTACACATACGTAATCAAGTCACGTATAAATTTGGTGTAGGTCGACGCTTCAAACCAAATACCGCTAACTCCACCATAAATAAAACTGGTGTGCTTACAGGTTGAATGATCTTACCAAATAATATTAGTACCACAGCCATAGCGTAACAGAGCGTTACAGTAAAATGTGTAGTATGTCCACTCTCCAACGAAGTAACACGTGCAAAATGTACACTTTTAGAAAAACCGACCAAGTGCGAGTCGGACTCGCGCATGGAGGGTTCCGTACCATTATCTATAAAAACGGCCAAAAAAATCACGTCTGTTGTATGGGAGCCCCCTTAAATATTCATTGTATTTTGTTCTTTAGTATTTGTTGTTATAGCGGCAACAGAAATACATCATCTGTGAAAATTTCAACTCTCTAGCTATCACGGTTCATGAGATACAGCCTGGTGACAGACGGACAGCGAAGTCTCAGTAATAGGGTTCCCGTTTTACCCTTGGGGTACGGAACCTTAAAAAGCGATTCTTGCATTAATAATAACGCTAACAGTCATACAGCTGTGAAATGTACATCATTTTTTTTTGTTTCAGTCTGTACAGTTAGTGTACATTTTACCCGTACAAATAAAAGGCTACCTAATAATGTACTAACTAACTACAGCCCTTTTAACGTCCCACTGCTAGGCACGGGCCTCCGCTTAATGCGAGGGGGATTCAGGCCATAGTCCACGACGCTGGCCCAGTGCGGGTTGGCAGACTTCACACATCTATCGAGAACTAGTCAAGTTACCTCAGTCGTGCAGGTTTCCTCACGATGTTTTCCTTCACTGTTTTATAGCTAGTGATAATCTCGGATGAAGATGAGATTCGCATATAAATCCCACACTTTGATTGCATGGCGTGCGTTCGACCACTCGGCTACCACTGCTATATAATAATAATGTACATTTTACACTTACGCCTTCCGTACACTAGGACGTCAAAATCTGCGCGTCAAAATCTGCGCGTCAGAATATACGCCAATCCCAAAACGAACTCTGTGTCAATATACATAAGTATTGAATCTCTGTGGTACAAGTCACGCCCTCACGTGTCAAACTTCGCTCGCGCTGTTACTGTCATTTAGTTGAATAATGAACTTTTTGTGTGAGTCAATACAGTTTGTTTTGGCATGGTAAAAAATATGACGCAGTAGCGTTGACGTCGCAGTGTGCGGAAGGTTTAAGTGTAAATGTACATTATTAGGTAGCCTTTTATTTGTATGTCTAAAATGTACACTTAACTACACAGACATGACAGAATTGTACAAGACAAAGACAGAAATGTACAGACTGAAACAAAACCACAGTCATATTACAGGTACCTATTACCTATTTTGACATGATGGTGTCGATGGTGACATCTTATATTTTTATAACTTAAACATGTAGTATAGACACATACCAGATACCTAAATGCTCCTGCTCTGTAGTCTGTGAGTATAGACCAAATTGTAACGTTTACAAGTTTTAGCATTATTTAAATGAAATATTGAAATGCACACTTATTAGTCAAGGAAATATCAATCTTGATGTGGTAAATAGCAATTTACAGTACGTAGTGCCAACATGACGTTATGACAGATGGTATGACCAGATACATAACAGACACTTAAACGCATAGCATGTGTTGCGTAATTTAAAACCTGTTTTTAAGGTTTCACTGCGAAACATCAATATTTTATCCGTTGGGTAGAATAATTATAAGTGTTAAGTCTTCGTAAGCGGTAAATAAATATTAAATACAATGATTAAAACATAAGCTCGATAAATTCTGAGTAACATCCGAAAATATCTTAGTCCTACGTAAAAAGAAAACGAAATGTTCGATTTTCAAATGTAAATACTGAACTGCACAATTGCTATTATACTTTAACCAATTGGAATAAAATATATATTTGATTGTAACGAATTGTCTAAACGTTATAACTAAGTATCGTGCGTGGTCTTCAAAGCAGGGGTGCTACTCTTGAAAACGATAATCGATATATCGTGACATTTGTCGTGTCGAATCTTACTCTAAGTTCCATCGTTTTTAATGTCGTATCGATGACTGAACGAACGATACATAATCCGATATATCGAGCTTAACCCTACTCTTAGGTTTAAATGTCGGACACGAATATTCGAATTTGACAACGACCAACATGTGATTTTTGCGATAATCTCAACGACACCTCTTAGGACGTCGTCGGCATTATCGTGTAGTGAATTTAGTATCCTATCAATATAAAATATTATTCAAATTCGTCTAAATATTATAAAAGTAAGTGATATACGGAATAAAACAGTTTATTTATTTAAAAACGACACACCAACGAAAGTTTAAGTACCTATTAACAATTGGGTAAGTAAAATATTAAATAAAAACTGTTGCACGATGTGATTATTTATAATTTTTATATCAAGTGTAGCCATGAGCTCTCCTGCTAATTTCTGTTAACGTTTTCAGAAGTTTACAATGTCAAGACTTTTACTATCTTTGGAAGCCTTATGATCGTAGATAGAGAAGACTGTAGTTAAAGCGAAACGGCGCTATACAAAAAACAGCGAGCGTGAAAGAGCTAGCGAGTCTTATGTATCTTAGATTCTCAATCTATTTTTGTTACAGAGAGGCCCCACAGATTAAAAAATTAGGCCATAGAGAATATTCAGGTTTTCAACAAACTTTGCATTTATTATTCGTATCATTCACTCCGAACATAGTCTATGGATACGATAAACGACAAGGAATTCGAACATTTGTTAGAGTAGGGTAAGGTCGATATATTCGAAGTAATGTCGTGTCGTTTCGAATGTATCGTTGTCGATTTCAAGAGTAGCACCCCAGATGGACGTTCGCGAGCACGTCTGGCGGCATTGAACTCTGGATTGCCATTATTTAATTCTAATAAGCACCGTAATGAACTGTCTAGCGTGCTAGATTTATTTAAACAGTCTTATGGTCAAATAAAATATAGGAATCGCAAAAGCAGTTTTATTTTTTCCCATCATCATGCTTATAGTAACAAAAAACGGAATACAGAACATAAATAAAATAAATATAAATAAGCAGTTGGCATTATTGAACTTTGAATTTTAAAAAGTTAATCTTCTGTTTTTAAAATCTCACAGCAAAAAACATATGACACAAAAATAAGAAAAAGAGTTATCCAGCCAGTGTCCATTTGAATTTTAAAAGGTTAAAAATCGAACACAAAGATCTCAAAGTGGCACATGACAAAGAGTTTCGTATGCGTTTATAATCTGTCTCATTAGTATGGCGTCCTGAACGTTCCGTTGTAACCTACGACCACCTGTTTGTTCTTTGTTCGTTTTTAACGTATTTACCATCACGTGGAATTAGAAAATATTGTGTTAGCGTAGTAAATAAGGGAACAAACGTTAAATATAAAATATTTCTTTGTCACATTGTAAACATTCGACGATACTTAATTGTTGTACCATGCATTTTACGCGTTAGTATTATTTAGCAGTTAATTATTGTAGCAAATTTGACAGTTGCTGTCAAAATGACACAAGGATATATTTTACGTGAATAAATACTTATAGATTAGCCCCATTACAATACGTTAAAAGCTAGAAGGCGCTGTCCAGTTTATGAGGTTTACTACTTTTCCAAAATCGGAATATTTCTTTGTAAGATTACAGTTTAAAAAATAACAAAACAACGATTCGAAACTGGTTCAGAAACCTTAGGTTGTCTTCTTTAGGGTAATGAAGTTACCTAAGGATTAATATAAGAACTTTTTTTAAGTTGATAGAAAAGTAAAAAGGTTATGACATCAGATTGCACTTGAAAAGATTTGGAGACACGTTACTTTAATCTAAATTAGTCGAAATCCACGTCCACGGGCGCTCCCATCGTCACATCCATAATTACGTAATGAACGTTCTCTCTCCGGTCCATTGTGACATGGGAACCTGGGCTTTCTACGTGTATAAAGCGGTGTAATGAGACGGTTTCTTGATTAATGTATTACGATATCAATGAAAACATCAGACAAAAAAAATGTTGACACAACAACAGTTCTTTGCAAATGCAAGCAGGAAATCCTCCCATCTTTTTGGTACTAACTTTGGGTAAACATAAACTTGTGCATAGAACATATTATAAGTATCTTGGCACGTGTTAAAGTAAAAAATAAGTGACAAAATGTAAGATGCCAATTGTGTCGTCTCGTTCGGGTAACTTAACGTAACTTATTACTACAGTGATAGACTCGGTACGTCATGTGTCTTGTCTTGTCTTGTCACACTTGCTAGCCGTGCTCATTTAAATAAAGAAGCGCGACGAAATCTTTTTCAATATTTCTCGTAGTACATGAAATCTAGTATTCAATGAGTTTTATCAAAAAGAGAGCTTTTCGTAACATTTGACAGTTTCACACGTCCGATTTTATATGTGACTCTGACGTCTACGTACGTCAAGATGTATAAGACTAGGCGGACGTGCCGCAGCGTCAAAGTATGGGTTAAAATTATTTTCTGACACTAAATATGTATACAAATCTATAATTTTATCTTTGCTAGTATTAAATCATTCATAATAGAAACAGCAACAATATTAATTAATGATAATAAAAAGAAATATTATCGTGTCTCTAATTGGCTATTGTTATTGCATGCGTTTAGTGACGGACATTGGGATAATGTAGAGATTATCTGCGCCTCTTGCAACCGGATTTGTTTTGTTTTCACTTTAGCGAGATGCACGTCCGTCTTTCTTTTTAACCGACTTCAAAAAGGCGGAGGTTGTCAATTCGACCTATGTTTTTTTTATATTCTTCATTTTAGTCCACATTGTATTTTTTTTCTCTTCACCCGGATATTAATAATTTTAAAAGCTTTTTTCCGCCTAAGCTACATAGCTTACGACTATGACACGTAAAGAATTAGAAATAAAGTTAATATTTGCATGTTGAAATAATGTAAGTCAATACCTAGAAATAAATTTCGAATCAAACCAACGGCTAATAAGTAGATAAGCATTGCTTATTATTGAACGCAATTTTCGGACAAACCAACGACCTACTATATTGACATATTGTAATTATACAGAGTGTATCAAAGATCCGAAATATAATTACAACGTTAGCGAAACATTATTAAAAAGTTTCGTATTTTTTTTATACCATTCTGTTGTTTACCCGTTACTCATACGGGTAAACAGCAGAATTGTATAAAAACTACGAAACTTTTTTCACCGCCAATTGTAAAAACCTTTGTAGTCTTTTACGAAGTTTCCAAGTGCGGTTTTGTGACTATTAGTAGCCACCTTTTGTAGGTGTATCTTACCGTGTTAAATAGAGTAAGAGGCGCCTAGGCGTGCGCTAACACGATAACTGTGACAAATACCTGTCTGCAGGAATGTTTTTAATATTACTTTCAGTTTTCGACAGTTAACTTAGTACAAAATCTATTAAAAATGTACAGTTACTATCGAAACAACAATACTTTCAGAGGTCGTGGTAAGGCCCCTGTAACTCAGAAACTATGATAGTTAATATTCTGCCTTCACTAACACTATGTGTTGAGAGTCCCAAAAATTGCCACTGGGTTCCGAATTTTGAACAAATGAAACTTCATGTTAAACGAGGTTTGAATATAGAAGAAGAAAACTTTATTAAAAATTAACATTCACCTATATGAAATTACAATAATTCTTAGCACCGCGGTCTAATTTAGCGAAATTTTCAACTAGCGCCATCTAGTTATGTTCGAGGTACTAATATTTTCAAAGCATTATAATTGTTACAATAATATTGTAGTAACGAAATATGGCTTTAAACACTATGCGTCTACTTATTAACTAAGATGTATGTTTCTCAAATATTATTTCGAACTTCTAATCACCGTGTATAGTAACATAGTCGTACAATATAAATATTCTATCGATATAATCCTCCTTAGATTAGACACACGAATTGTAATAAGCGCGAAAGACAATGCAAGTTTCTATAGTCAAAACAACTTTCGTTGGCTGCTTAACCAAATTTAATCCGTGCATTGTCGTTTTCACGTGCTTTCTATTCTAGTGCGAATCGCGCGTGCGCCCGCGCATACTTTAGCTATCGGCAGCTTTACGCTCCACAGGTGACCTATTGTATTTAATATTATATAGTTAGACTTTACTGAAGGGGAGGGAGGTCTTTGCCCAGCAGTGGGACGGTGTAGACTCATAATAGTACAGTAACCTGTAAAATGTAATAATCAACTATTTTTATTCGCAGTAAATAAGTATAGCAGGTACCTAACAGTATAGAGACGTTATTTTAAATAACTACATAAGATATTATTATCAATAATATAATACTCGATGTGGTTATTTGAAAGCAGCCGACATTGAATTCAGAATGTATCTTATTTCGCTTTTGTTAAATGTCATTGTTGTAAAAATGATAGATCGTAAAAATAAAATAAAGAACATAAAACATTACACGTATAAAGGTCAACGTGTAAATGGAAACAAAAATAAATAAATATCTTATTATAAAATTTATTATTTGAGAATAACGCAATCAAGATTTTAAATAAACTGTTGTTTTCTCTTTGTTCGTTTATATTTTTACATGAACCTCTAAACTCTTTTCAGGACGTACGTCATAGTTACTCTCGTCATATTACCTAGTAACCGTATTGTCTATGTTAGTTTTATTCTATAAGTTAGTCATAAAAAAAAACTAATAAAACCTCCGCCTACATACAAACTCTCTCATGAACCAAAACAAGCATTCACATGTCCTTACTAAACGGACCAATAGGAAACGATAACACCATATAGGCATCGAACAAAAGAACATCTGAACGAACATTCGAAAATGGAACTGCAAATGGCGGGTGAAAGCGGTACCTTCTCACGCATGTTCTGATTGGAGGAAAACGGAGATGACGTTGACGATAAACATGAAGAGTGCGCTTGCGCAGTTCGAACACACTTCAATAAGCTTCTCAATATGGATATATGTATATACATACAGCCACGTGACCAATTTTTTGCCCATACCAAAATGAACTGTATTGACTCGTAAAAATGGTAATTATTCAAGGAAATGTCAACGATGACGCAAGCGGATAACGCGTGTTGGCGTAGATTTTACCACATAAATTAAATCTTTAAGCCTCTCGCATATTGGGGCATCCACGATCGCGCGTCAAAATGCTTACCATACCAAATAAACTGTATTGACTCAAAATTGGTTTCGCGGCGCTCGACGCCGCGCGCGAGACCAATTTTTTATCTATGCATTGACACAGAGTGCGTTTTTGTATTTGAGTAAAATTTTGACTCGTGACCGTCCACGCCTCAGTGTTGCCGAAGATAGTACATCATCACGCCTGTATTCCCCGAAGGGGTAGGCAGAGGTGCACTGTAGTGCACCCACACTTCGCCGATGTATTTTGGTCCCAATGTAATAGGGGGCGAGCCTATTGCCATTATACCGGGCACATTCCCCCTCAATACGAGGGAGATTTGGGCCATAGTCCACCACACTGGCCCAGTGCGGGTTGGTGAACTTCACACGCTTTTCTACAGACGTGCAGATTTCCTCACGATGTTTTTCCTTCACCGTTCAGCAAGTGGTAATCATTGTTGAAAATGACATTCGCACATGAAAATTATCTCAGAGGTGTGGGCCTGGGATTTGAACATGCACCCCTTAAGTTCAAGGCGGGCGTTCTTGCCCACGAGGCTACCACTGCTACCACTGGCTGCACCGAAGATAGTCAACTGCAAAAACCAATATGCAAAATCTGAACATTAAGAAATAGCTTAATGTTGATAGAAATGACCCGATATCTTTCAGTATCCGCAGATAATACGATTGCAACACTCACAATACACAATATTGCTACATAAAACGGCACTATCAATACTAGAGGTGACCTCGCGGTTGCAGATTTCGTGTCATTTGCATTATTGCCGAAATATCGAACTCAATTTGCAAAACTCAAGTTTACAAACGAATTGCGACATAAACGTCGCTTCTAAAATATATTTATAAGTTATATTAACAAATTAATACGTACCTCCTAATTTATAGAAATTAGGAATTACCTAATTTTACAGAAAAATGCAATTTTAATTCAAAATATTGAAATTTTTTGTTGGAATATCAACAAGATACAGACAGACGTCGATTGTCTAGGTAACAAACTAAACCACACTAAACTAAGCGTATTGCCGTCCTTCTTACGGCCGTAATGTATGAGCAGGGAAGCAATATGATTAAGAAACAACCTTAATTAACCCAATCCAGGAGCATAATGCATATCTTATTTTACACTTTAAAGGGAAGATGGTGCGACGATTTGGTCACTTTTGCGGGTGAAACGTGGCAACAAAAATCCCAGGACAGGGACATGTGGAGACGGCCTTTGCCCAGCAGTGGTACATAAAATAGGTTATTAAAAAAAAGCTCTGTTTCAACTGGCAAAAATACCAAATGATTATATAGGCGTACTTACATAATATCGAAGGGTGAAAGGCTATTTGTGTTAAACGACATTTTGCTAACTTACAGGGAAGCATACTGATTCGACGCAGACAAATTCGATGATTCTAAATATGTATATAAGTAAATATCGCCCAAAGTGTCGCTTAAGTCAAATAGCCTTTCACTCCTCGATATGTATATGACTATGAATTCTAGAAAACAGACAAATACTAACAAAAGAAACCGTAGACAATGTGCAAATAAAAACATCGAAGAGGGTAATATCACCACACTATTACAAAAACATAAGACGTTTATGCAAATGAACACACACGCAGATAAGCACAGGAACACCGCAGTAATGAGGCGTCAACTCGATTCTAGAATCGATATCGGTGAGCGAAACGATTTCTATCGAGGGGAGTCTGTCGAGATCTCGTTACGAGAATCAGTGAGCCATGACGCCGACGAGTGGTTCCACAGAAGGTGGTTCGCGCTCGTCGTATTTTTAAATAAAAATCGAACACATCATGAAATTCAAATCGATTTTAAAATGCAAACGTTCGAATAATAGAACGTCTTTTTAGACTAAAGAGGTCGAGTTGTATATTGAGGTTTTTATTTTGCTACAACACAAAAGCATTTACACGTATTCATCACTAAAATTGTAACTTAAAATGAGAACATAAAACTTCGGAGACATTAATAATTAAACATTCAGTAACCTTCATGTTTAACAAACTTGTGTCTGCACCGACCGGTTTTAAATTAGGAACCCATTTGCTTAATTAACTGCTTTTTGCATTATTCAATTTAGCGTCTTTAACAATATTTCATGTGGTACATAAATATTATTGAATAATTTATTATTTATTGATTAATACACTGCTTTAATATCTATGCTCAATTTTTTACTAGTTCTTAAAAAGTTGAAGCAGGAAAAGAGCGATAATAATGCTAATGGCCGTATTGAACTAGGTACCAAATAAAAGAACAAAGTTATTTGAAAAAAGAACGTCATAAAATTTTACGGTGAACCAAACATTTGTATAGGGTTTTTATTTACTGAACTACTATTCGAAACAGCAACACATTTGAAACATATCTATTACACAGATCAAACCCTTTTTTAGAATTTTGTTTATTTATTTTCGCTACGATTTAAATTATAAAATAAGTAAAACATTTACAAACATCGCAAAGGACCGACCAGTATTTTATTTGCTTTTGCTAAGTGACAAGAGTCAGCAAAAAAAAAAAAACAATTACATGTGCGATTGTTGGCATTGACACTATAAACCCGGATTCAGGCGGGCGATTCTTATCGTGATCTTATTGTGGCCAGGTGAGCAAGGCAAACTGGTAGGACACCTTGGCAGCCGAGAAAGCTGAACTTTTTTAACATGTTATCAATCAAGCTTTCTATGTGATTTCTAGCGAGCTATACATAGCTCTGATAATTCCATAATTCATAAAGAAAAATTCTAACCTTGACTGGTTGAGTTCAGTATAAGATACTTACGATAATTATTTAGTTGTACTGGGAATAATTTACCGGTAGACAATCTCTTGTATATTTATTTATTTCCCGTTTAAGATTGTTATTTTGCCGTTCTATACATATTATGTTCACTATGATAGTGCGGAGATATGTATAGAAATATTTATTATTGTGCTACTGAAAACCTACTAAAAAAGTAGTTAACTACTAATTGTGGCCACACTGTTATTCTGTTACACATATCAAATGTTCGATTTTCAAAAGATCATTAAAAAATAACATCGGTCTAGATACCCGCACGCACGATGGTGTGAATCATCTTAAAATTTTGTTCATAATCGAAGAACAGTTTTGTGCCAAATCGGAAATGCCGTAAAAGGCATAACAGTAACAAATCAATATTAAAAAGCTAATCGTCCACAATACTACGGCGGAACTGAAGACAGTGAGGAAATAAATTCATTTGTTTATAACGGTAAAACGTCAAACACTTACCGTATTTTATCGAAACAGATTGCTACAGAGCTTTTAAATAGTGGAATCTTAGCCACATATTTCAATGTATTTTGAGCTTAAAAATACTATTTCGTTATTAATAAGGTATAAATAAGTTAGGCTAGGCAATCAGGAACGTCAAGGCGATAGTTATGACAGAGAAATTGAATCTTTATGTTTATCGATACAGGGTACATTTTCAAAAAACGTCAAGTTTATTGTTCGGTCACCCAGTATGTTCAAGTCTTATTTAATACAGTTGCCGACACATTCAGGTTACTATACCCTTTAGTATCACGTAAGTACTTTAATATTTGTTAATTTACATTATAAAGTTTATTTCACCATAGGTTACCAACTACAAGAGTTGCCACACAAAGCCCCGCGGCTGATATTAATGACCTGGTTAAAAGAGACATTGTTATAAGCAATGGGCTTACACCCTGCACCCGCTAGAGCGAGCGTATTTTTTATATATTATACTCTATATCAATATGCATAAAGATTGAATTACTGTGGTAAAAACTACACGAAAACACGTCAAAATTCATTCACGTATTCGCTGACATTTCGTTCAAAAATGTGCTTTTTATCTGTTCGTCTTGGTATTGTCGTAGTTTGAACGCATTCTGACGGATCTGTAGCAATGCTTTAAGGAAACATAGAACACAGAGTTCCGACCTCTAGCGTTAACACATAAAACTAGGCCATACATGGGTGTATCTAAAATCTTGTGCCTTCACGTATTACTGAGTTGTGAAATCACAGGAAAGAGATTACAATCCGAAGGAAAAGAACAATATGGAAGACGTTTCGAGAAACTGGCAACGGGGTCCTTGACTTTACAAACCTTGTAACAAAGAACTTGAGGATGTCACGATTTTAAAAGTAAACACACTTTTAATTAAGAGACCACTGACCACTAGACACTAGAAACCAGACTAGAAACGTTTCTGCCATACCTATTACTGGAATCAAGTATAATGCAGCTCACATTGTTAGGTCCAACTAATGCCAAATAGCATCCGTGGTGCCTTCTTTATTTCTGTGGCAATTCAGCCAATACAGTTATTTTTGTCTCCCGCTTTGCAATGGAGGAAAGTAGATACATTTTTCTTCCAACTCCTCCTACACCTTTTTCGATTAAATTCGTGCCGGTTCCAAGACAATTTAGCTTTTCCCCGGGACTCGCCGAGAGTCAAACCTCAGTGTCTTCAATCCATTGAAGACTGAACACCGCTGTCGATCCTGGCTTTTAGGAGTAACAGTGGTGGGAATGTGTGGCGGGCTTAGTCCCAAAAAAAATGACCCCTAGACGTGATAGAGTCAGACGGCTGCTTACAAGCAGTTTTACAAGTCGGTCCATTAATATGTATGGGAATGACATCGGGACATGGAGGGGTGAAAAGCTATTTAACTTATACGACATTTTTCTAACTTTACAGGAGAGCATACTCATTCGACGCAGAAAAAATCGGTGATTACAAATATGTATGTAAGTAAATATCGTCTTAGTAAAGTGTTGCTTAAGTCGAATAGCCTTTCACCCCTCGATAAGATCTACTTATCGACATACTCAATTAGAGTCATCACTAATATTTGAGATACGGAAGAGTCTGGTATTGAATCTCAAAATGGATATCCAAGTGCTGGATCGCAACTATTGCAAGCTTTGCTGAAAAGATGTGTAAGTTTGAACCGCATTTCGCATTAATGTAATTTAAGGCCATATCATGTTTTAACTACGATTGTTATTAGTTATTAGTAAACGTGAGCAAATCGTCAAGTTATACTATCAGTTCTCAACAGATGCAACAGGTCCGCAAACTTCGCCCATAGACCAGCTTAGTATCTCATGGCCCGAACCTATATGATACATTAAACTCACAGTATTGATTAATTACACGGGCTAATCATTATTTAGATAACGGCATTCTGTTATTGTTTGCACTTGAATATCATATAATCCCTGATCGGTCACACCGAACGGCCAACGACCTGACACGAAATCTAACAATTTTCCACTCCGCGAGGCATTTCGAAAACATCTGGCGTCTAGTCTGAGAAAAATACTTTAACTATACCACCATTATCACCTTTATCTGTAACTTCAGAAAGTTTATTTTCGTATGCAGTAATAAGAAATTAGTTTTGTACAAATATACCTGCGGTCCGGTGATTCGTTAAAACGTTTGTGTAACGAAATTGTTAAAATGTTGATGGACTTTCTGTCGCATTTATTGTCTGCTTCGACACTTTTTCGCATTAATTAAATATAAATTAGCATGAAGTTTAGTGAAGACTTCATTGAATCTTCTCTCTTTATTATTTCAATCATGAACCGGAACTGTTTTATTTTGAAGTTACCATAATATAACTTAAATCTAAATCAAACTTAGCACTACTTCAAAAACTTCAGAAATGTGTTTTGCTTTACTGTTGTCTCTCTTCAATGTACGGTCATCATTTAGCGAATGTATGTTAAATTTCATCAACAATACAGCTACACGTATGTTATTTTAGTAAGTAGCCGTGACGCCTTAAATATAGGGGGACGAACGAATACACATGACTTTTTGAAAATGTACTCTACGCCAATATACATAAAGATTGCTACCGCACGAAGCTATGTTCGATCGCGTCATCGGTATTCATTCATCGGAATATTTGTTGAGAAGTAGAATTGGACGCGCGCGTTTTTCGCGTGTATTTGCGCAGGCCTTGATGATTTAATAATATCGTTTTGTCCATCCATCAATGAACAGAATCTCAGTTGGAGAGTCTACAACGGTATAATCAGTCACATCTGAATGAACGGCCAGGCGAGTCTAGATTCCATCACGGGCAGACCTCGATAGTTTTTTACATCAGTTTCTCTTTTAGCTGCATTATTAATGAACTTTATGACTTCGCTTATTAGGTGCTTATTTGCTTAGCTCAACGGTATCTGCCATGTTGTTTGTCCTTATTTGTTTGTCTTAATTACTTGGTGCTTTCTTAATTGACTTTTCTACGTCACTTCATTTTAAGGTCTAAGGATGTTAAAACTTACATATTATGACTTATGGTAAAGATTTTAGTCTTTTTGTTATATAGTTGTTCTTATGTTCAAAAATATTCATTTATTTGTATTCCAAATATTTTTTCCAAGACATCGAAAATATTCCAAAAAAATTACCAGTATTTTAGTTGTTTGTCCAAAGCTCACGATTAGCCAAAAAAGTCTCGTAATTACCTAAATGATATCATCATTGGAAATCGTGACTGTAAGAAATATTTTCCATATTTCCTTGTTGAGTAAGAACTGGAATCTTGTGCGTAGAATTATCTGAGCAGCATGTATATAATATATGTAGGTGTATTATCGGATTAGATGGTGCAATGATATAAAGACAACATAATTTTGAATATCAGACGATTTAGAAGCCCAAATTTCGAAAATGTCTTTTTCCTCATTTGCCCTGGCTTGGGATCGCCCAGTAGTTGTAGTATGAACGCCAAGACTAGTCTGATATCATGATTGTGTCTCTTTCTCTCGTATGAAATTAGACAGAGAGCGAGCGAGCGAATGCGTCACAAAGGTCTTGTCTTAACATGCGTGCTGACCCTACAGTTCATTGCATGGTACCCATAACTTTGCAAAGTTTGGGATCATACGATGAGTATGTGTTCTCTGGCGATATTTTTTTAATTTTTGTATGTTTAAAAGTAAACTATTAAGCTGCTATTGGCGCTTGGTATTGCCATATCGCGTTAGAGATCGCGTTTTGCAAGACCAGTCATTAGGTGAATTTTGCACAATTCCGAATGGGAAACATTGAAATCTGATTTGCATGCTTGCTGATATTGTTGAAATCGATTAGTTCAAGAACGTCGCCAATGATAGCTTTCTCATAATCGTAAAAGAATGATAGATACTAGTTTTGTAGATAGCCCAAAATTATTAGATTTTACAAAAATAAATTCGAATCTCGTAGTTATAAAGTCTATATTAAAGAAAAAATCATTTTTGTTTATTTTATTTATCACATTTGAAACGTTTTTTTCGTTTTATAAATGTTGTGATTTGCAATTTTGGTCAATTTTATTTTATCACGAATTGAAATAAGTATATGTAACTACTTACTTAAAAAAATATTAACAAGATTTTTTAATATAAATTAGTAAACGTAGCTCAAGATTATCATCATTTTAATAATATCTTTGACATTTTATAGTAAATAAACGCGATAAAATCCGTAAAATAGTTTTATTTCAATTTTATTAGGCATTAACTATACTTATAAAAGTAGAAAATAAAAATTGCCGTTTGCAGTTTTCAGTCCGATAACTTTTTTATTCACTGCACGTTGTGGTTTACAGACTTTTTTGTCATTCCACATCCTAACCTGTGGTTTTTACTTAAGTTACCAAGTTCTTTCGATCATTATATTAACAGTACCTACCGTGGAATAAATTAGCAAGAAATAACTTTGAACATAATAGCATTAATTAATCAGATAAACACCACAAAATTGTCGATAGCATCAAATTAGCAACTTCAAACGGTGTGTCGACTTCAAACCAATTTACAACCACCTATAATTTGTCAAGTTCGTGCAACACTGGCGTTATGTCTTGCACACACAAAGTGAGTGTACGCGAACAAACGCTACATACCTATGTAGCGTTTTTTGGGTGAGTGGGTGACTTGGGTGAGGCCTGCACTCACTAAAGGTTGTCTAAGTCTTAATATGTCAGATCGACTGGCTTAAGTAACCTTTAAATTGGCTAACCAAGAATCAAACATAATGTGAGAGAGGGACCCCAAGTCTGCTAAATTAATGAGTGTGGCTTCATTATGTATGGTATAAAATAACATTTTATTAATGGAAGCTAGAATGAAACCAGGACACCCGACTTCAAGAATATAATGTCTAAAGTCTACACTGGTCATATGTAAATCACAGATTTTTATTACATTCCTTTAAAAATGAAGCAATAGTTATTCTCCAACGATTTTGATAATACGCTTGAGGCGAATACAAAAAAATATACAAATAATGACGTTTTAAACTATTAAATAGCGTTTCAGTACGCTAATTACCTGCGTAGATTTCATAAATCGCGGCACTCTCCAACGAATTCCAAAGTCAAGTTAACGATGCCTTCTCATTGGTGGGAGCGTGGGGGTTTGCAACCCCGCTTAGCACACAGTAGTGGCGGAATTCCCATGCCATGCCATTCGCGTGGTCTGAACCAGCCGTAACGTTGATGACAAGTCACAATTGTGTCACGGCGATTATAGATTGCGCAATTCAAACGACAGCTAGTAATGTCTCCGTTGTTCCCATGGGCGCCACAAGTCATTATTAGTTAATTGGCCGATTGTACGAAGCGACGCTGACTTTTAAGTTTTGATTGGAGAGGGCGATTATATTTCAATTCAATTTTAAATGAGGCGGCGTAGACAATAGCAATTTGTAAGCCTGCCAGTGACAAGTTCACGCGCCCTTAAACTCAATCTTTTATAGTTGAAGTGAAATTTCACCATTGAACTCAATGAATTCAATTGAGTACGTACATTATACGTTCGCATCTAGTTTCATTTAGAATGAATAAAGTCGTACCCACTACCTATCGCCAGACAAAACAGACGCATCGTATGATCCCAAGCTAAGCAAAAGCCGTAGTCAAAAGTATTATTACTTTAATATTAACTGTAATTTTTTTATTCTTTTTTTAATAAGTTGATTGTCGAAAACTGAACGTAATATTGAAAACATTCATCCAAGAGGGGACAGTAAGGAAACAGATACGGCGAAGACCACTAAAGGTTTTCACAAAAAACGTTTATATACCATATCCAACGTAAATGATCGGTTTCCTGCATCGAGTCGCCGCGAGTGTCTCTCCTTGAATGTTTAAAGAAATCTTGTGTGCGCACGCGACGGTTTCACGAACGACGCCGTATACACCACGGTTGTAAAAACATGTTTATAAGTAGGTGAATTAGGTATGGTGGTGTACTTGCGTACATAAAGATAATTATGGAGGTTCAAAATGGCGCTGAATCTCTAACTTTTTTTTTACTGGGCTTGGCGAGATCGAGTTAAGACTGCCTATTTTTTTTAATTATTCAAATAGCTTTGTCTTTAGGTTAGCTGTTTCTTATGACAGAATATATTCATCGATCACGAACTCGCCTATCGACCAAGTGTTTTTCAAACTCCGTTAATGCCAGAATCATAGACAAGGTACGATAAAACCATAGATTTTAAAAGTGAAGTAACTAAATATATACTAATTCCCTTAACAAACATACTTATTATAAAACGAGATTTTTCAGGACAAATGTGTTTTTTACTCCCAATTTTGATCATAATGTTTATAAATTTGGGGTACATAAATATTTTCTTTGGGATACACAGGGGTTGGTATATCTCGGGAGTCGATATCTTCGTCCTTATATGATATTGAATAATACTAAGTACGTTATGACACAAAGGTCACACAAATGCAGGTCAATAATCCAGTTCAGTTCACGTACTAACATCATGTCATGACGTATCCAATAAATAAATGAGTATAATTAACTTCGTCTACAATTTGAGTTTGACTAAATATAGATACTCGTTATTATTCCTTTAAAACTTTTCTGTTGGGTGTTCAAGCTTAAAAAACATATTTGTAGAAGCATACAGACTTTGTAGAGTTAAAACCCGTGCGAGACCAGTGGGCTTAGCATGGCCGTGTAGACATAAGTTTTATCTCTTTTTACTGACAGATTTGTCGAGAAAATGACGTCACTTCGAGCTTTTTGTACTGGACATGGCTCGATGTGACGTCAATTTGTCGACAAATCTGACAGTTGAAAGAGATAAAACTTATGTCTACACGGTCATGGTAAGCCCACTGGTCTCGCACGGATTTTAACTCTACAAAGTCTGTATGCTTCCACAAATATGTTTTTTAAACTTGAACACCCAACAGAAAAGTGCAAAATGAATAATAACGAGTATCTATATGTAGTCAAACTCGTGCAAAAGATTTCGAAAGGCAAATCAAGTAGGTACCTACTTTAATTCGTGCGAACGTTTAATTCCATCTTGTATCGAGGAGGACCTTAACCCGGCAGCTATACGGATACACGCAGGTAGATTCTGGATAAAAATAGTTCCCCGAAAGGGAAAAGTCGGTAGCCTCCGATAACCTTTGGAGGTGCGATTGCCTGAAGCGCTCAACCGTGCGAAAAGGGTCCGAGTAGTTTTATTACGCCGCAAGCGGACTTTGAAAGTTAAGTAGGAAACGTGAGGGAATATATAAATACAAGAAATACGTTTTGATACCTTTGATACGTACATAAGAATTAAAAGGAAAAAACACCGGCTTAGGTTCGTCGGAAAGCGGAAATTTTATTATAGCATGTATTGCAGCTTTATTTGTATCTCTATCCCTCTATTTCTATGTAATACCCGCTAATAGCAGGTGGAGCCATCCCTCATCTTATTCCATTAAAATATCATCATTACACTCATTTCGTGAAAATGAAGAAGATACTCTATTCTTGCCTCATTTTTTACGGTTTAATGTATTTATGAATATCGTATGTCCGAGCTGATACTGCTGATAGATGAAAATATTGTACGTAGACTAGCATATTCGCATGCAAATACAAAGTCAAATTAATTATAGGTAGTCACATTGAAAGAAATTTGCTAATCAGACCAATAAATGTATTTCTGATACTAGAGCTATTATGTTACAGTTAGGAAAGTCTGAAGTTTTAAGATATCTGTTCTCAATTTACACGGTCAGGTTGAGCTTTAGACTCACGTGAAAACGCAACAAATTCTTTCTCCGTAGCCCTTTTAAAACAAAGTCAACGCTTCAACCGGCTTTAACCATAACTCCTCTTTCTTTAAATCCATTTCCCATGACTCTTATTCCGTAACGTTAAACATCATTTTACTACGCCACCAATACGTGTGTCTATCAAACAGTTGTACAAGTGTTCAGGGGACAATACACTTGCCCGTGTGCTAGATACCTGTTTTTATAAGCGTGGAGGCAAACAGTACAATGACGCTTTGAACAAGAGATGTAGCACCGACTATTGTTTTAAAAACTGCCGCACAAAGACTTGTAATTGGTGTTCTGACTTTTGTAAGTGCTTGAAAAAAATATCGATCACTGGCAAAGACTTAAGTATTATTTTTTTTTAAGAAAATTAATAATCTATTTTTTTAAACGAGCCGTTATGGTAACCAGAGGTTTCTGGATTCGATATCCATGCTTGCCATCTTTAATAGCCTCTTTTCATTGAGTCGGGTTCAATGTGATCTAAACTATTGCCATCAGCTCACTCCCTAGTACAAACATTGAGCATAGTTGGAGCGGCTGACGGGACTACTAGAAGAAAAAACTTGATGTATTATCGATGGTGTCTAGAAATCATAGGGACTATAAGTATAATAATGATAACGCGAAGAACAAAAAAGGCTTTATAAGTTGCTCCGGTTATTTATGTGCAGTAAATATTTTATTATATCAAAGGACGTTAAGCATTCTATTTTTATTATAAACTTGTCCAGATATAATTTTTATTACGTAGATTCCGTTTAAAACATACTCAACAAGATTGGCTCTCCACAAATCTGGTAAATTAATTCGAAAGTCAAAAATCAGAGTTAAGAATAATTTAAACGAAACTCATTTCGTATACACTTATCATTTCCCTTTCAGATGATGGAATAGCGATCTGCGATTTATGGCCAAGCCTTGATAATTATGTAAAGAAACTGGTTTCAAGTCTTAACAAACTCTGACCCCTATTAGTAGAGCTACACAATGTTTTGAGTGTATTTAAGTTGTAATAAACGAAAATTACAGAGCGTAGAAAGCTATATTCAATTGCTTACACACGTGCTTTCACCATGTGTCGTAATTATTGCCATAGATACGTACATACCTACGTTTAAGGTTGGCGTTTCCATACTTCATACATGGCCTAGAAAGAACTTTTTGTTTACCCAAATAAATTGTCTTTTCACATAACTCAGTATATCATATTTAAACCAGACGATTCACTAAAACCGGCCAAGTGCGTGTCGCGGATACTTGCGCACCGAGGCTTTCGTACCTAAACTATAAAAGCAACGAACATTGCTCTTACGAAAAGATAAACCGAATAGAGAGACAAACTTAACTTTGCCGTTGGTATACTGTTGTTCCCATACAAACTAACTGCAAATAAGTTTGTAATCGCAAAAAAACTTTTTTTATCCGTTGTAACTATACATTTACTGTTTTTAGATTTGAAGTGATCCTATAAGGATTCATTTTGTTTCCATTTTATGTAAGGAACCCAAAAAAGTAGCGAAACATTTTATTATTAGGCGCGTCCACACCCAATTACAAGGCCGAGGCTGCCGCGAGCAAATACCGTTTATAAAAGCTTCTTATTTTTTTCGTGAAATGTTAAAATTTCAATGAAATATGATGAGGAATGACTGCGCCGGCGATCAGCGGGTATTCTGCCAATGTCAAGTAATTAATAGCAAGGACAAAGTCAATAAATACACATTATAAATACAATAGTTGATGAGTGAAAGATGTGATCAAGATGGCTGATACAAGAATTTCAGTGGTAGATAACTCGAGCAATCAAATTCATTTATTTTGGTTAATATTAATTTACATGTCAATTAGTTCACATCTCAGAGTAGATAGATAGAGAACCCCTAAAGACGTGGGGTCTTTGGGGGTTCGTAATGTTCTGCGGCGATTTTTTTAAGGTTGGCAATGGTTTATCTGAGATCGGGCATCTTAGTCTCAAGATTAAGTAAGTACGTAAGTGTCAAACAATATAAACAATCCAAACTAATATGGCGGATAATTTACCGCAGCTCAGGCTCGAAATGCCGGCACCTTATTACTGTACTACCTTCATGGTCCACATCAACAAAGGCTGACGGCAAAGAATACCTATGACAGACAACGCTGTGTTAACTATTGCCTCGGGTGAGCCACCTCATTCCCGGAGCTACTCGGCCTGTGTGTACGCGCCTAATGCCATTGCAATAAAATGCTGAATATATTAGAGACTAGCGGTACGTCCCGGCTTCGCACAGATTTATAATATAGCCTATGTTACTTAGTGATAATGTAGCTTTCTAACGGTAAAATATTTTTTGAAATCGGTCCAGTACTTTTTAAGTTAATTCGTTATATACAAAAATACAAATCTTTCCTCTTTATAATATTAGTAAAGATAGTATAGACAAGCTCATAGTAGCTTTCTCATTATAACACGAGGCAGTAAGGAGGTAAGTTATAATCCCTGTTTATAATATAATCTTTATGACTTTCTCACTTCAATGTATACAAATGTTCGCCAAGCATAAAGGCCCTTATTCTATGAGTCAATACAATTCATTTTCGTATTATTAAAAAAAAATACGCTCGCGTCTTGACGCCACAGTGTACCCGGGGCTTAATTACTAAGCCACTTTCGTTATAATGAAATGAAAAAAAAAATCAAAATGTAAATCAGAAAGTTTCCCAATATGGACATGTCTCATAAAGCAGACATACATCTCGAAATATAAAGACAACTCTACTAGTAAGCAATAGCCGCCTACACGCTAAAATGTTAAGTGCTGTGTTTACTCGCTAATCGTTTAATCTATCGATTTATAACTTCTAAATGTGTGCAATTCAATAAATGTTCATAGCACGTGTCGAAATCAATTCGCACTTTTTGTAATGTTCTAAAATTCTTTATTTTAACGACAGGTTGTTCAAGTGGTCTAGCGCCTAAAGCTAGACTCTAGGCCGTGGCGTAGGCGGATCACTGCACCGGTTGCGGGTTTGATTCCCGCCAGTGGCTAATGGTAAGGTCTGGGTGTAACTGGGATCGCCTCCAGTCCCTTGTATGGTACCTATTGTATAAGCTTTTGATCCTAAGATCGTACGATGAGTATATTATGTTGTCCGCCGAAATTAATTTATGTTATATGCACCCACAATTTAGTCATTAAGATTCTTCCAAAATAAACTTCGACTTTATAATGAAGAGTGAAAATTAGAATTTCTCTGAATATAAATGTCTAGACTCGTCTATACAAGATATTAGAAATATGAAAACACACTATCATAGTGAAACTTGATGCATAAAAGATGCAATAATATTTATGAGCGCAGACCAGTGCCGCTTTACAGCTTAACAACGTTTTATCAGTTCCAATAGACATGAGAAGATACAACATCAGCATCCTTTCATTTTCAGTACAAATAACAACAAAACATAAACGATGTAGAACTACTGTTACTAAAGCCAATACAGTATTAAAATTTTAAAGCCCCGCGCAAATTGGGACGTCAAAACACGCGCGTCTTATTTTCTGCCAACACCAAACTGTATTGAGTCTAGAGATGTAACGGAGGTAATTTTATCGGAACGAGCAGTGGTAGCCGAGTGGTCGAACGCACGCCTTGCAAATCAAAGTGTGCAGGTTCAAACCCCGGCTCGCACCTCTGGGTTTCATGTGCGAATCTCATTTACATCCGAGATTACCACTTGCTATGAAACGGTGAAGGAAAACATCGTGAGGAAACCTGCACGTCTAAGGGAACTTGACTAGTTCTCGATAGATGTGTGAAGTCTGCCAACCCGCACCGGGCCAGCGTGGTGGACGATGGCCCGAATCCCCCTCGCATTGAGGGGAGGCCCGTGCCCAGCAGTGGGACGTTAAAAAGGGCTGTAGTTAAAACATTATTCAGTCAAACTGTTTTCATTTAATTTTTAAATTATAAAAAAAAAAAAACAATTAAAAAAAAATTCCCGCGCGACATGTATGAACCTGTTCGTAACAGACGCAGGTCGCCGCCGCTATGTTACCTATACTTCGACCTCCGATTATAACCTCCGATTTGAAAGTTTCGGAGTCGAAGTTGGAACCGAAGGTGTAATAATAAAGGGAAGTTTCGACTTAACGGAGTTGGAGTCGAAGCTCCGTAGCATCCCTGATTGAGTCGTAGAAAAGTTCATTCTTATTGGAAGTGCGAGCGAATTTGTACGCGTACGCCCCCGTACCCCCGTTTAACACAGAAAAACAATTTTTATTTATATTGATATTGAGTTCGTTTTGGTGTTAGCTAACATTTTAAAGCCTCAGTATGCCCGGGACTTTAAGATCACGTTTGTTTCAAAATATTATTATTTAACATTGCCTTGAAATATTCGATTTTCAATCAAAACTAACCGACCAAGTCATTTTACGTATTGCTGTACCTATTTTCCTCCTTCGTAGTTTTTGTCTCTTCAAATATGCTTAAGAATATTCATAAAACTGAACAAAGTAAATATATTCGTATATACTGACATTAAATAAATAAACATCGACAGAGAAGACTTACTATCGTATGATCCCAAACTAAGCAAAGCTTGTACCATACAATGAACTGCAGGCGATCCCAGTACACCCAGACCAGGGAATATTCTAAAAAGGCAAGTTTTCAAATTTGCTACAGGCGAGAATCGAACCTGCAACCACCCGTTTTAGTGAGTTGAGCGGCCTACGCTCAATAGACCAGGCCGTCGTCATCGCAAGCTTTAAATAGACAATACAGTTTTCTTGTTCCAATCAAAATTATTTTACTATGCGATTTAAATGAGAATAGGATCGAGTTTGCGCCATATTGTGACGTGAAAAAATGAATTATAACTTAAATTAATTAAATATTCTATTAAGACAAATTACTACTAATTTAACCTTTTTATTTATATTTGACGTAGGTACCATTATTATTGCTATGCAAATAAGTTTTTTTCAAACCATACTTTTCATGTGACCATTTTCTTTATGGCCTAAAAATATATAGCCAATAAAAATATAGCCTCCGGCGTTTCTATAATATATTATCCTAATTAATTATGTATAAAACTATAAGTAATATAATCAGGTTGTTAAAATACAGAGAAGGAACATATTTATCAGACGTGATTCATCAAGCGACTATGAATAGAACCTTGACATTTCTAAAGCAGAATAGCTGCTTATGGCGAAATTACCATAACATGAAAATAAATAGAAATTATACCTACTGTTAAAAAAAATTATGGTCTATTCAGACATCTAACACTTGGAGGTATAAAAGTGATTTGGCATGTACCTCAAATTAAAATATTTGATGGAAACCATAAGTGGTAACTTGACCCGAATTATCACACAGCACCTATTTTAATGAACAAAGTATTGTAGGTAGGTATGTCAGTATATATTTCAAAATCGACAACCGGTCGCTCTGTATCCAATATTCTAGGTCGGAACGCCCAAAAACGTAATGCATGATATTGAATAAATCAGCCCGATATTGCGTAGGAGAAACACGCGTACCCAAACATTGGATTTGAATTTGATTACGAACCAATACGTTGTTAATTCAATAGAGGTGTTATCGGGTCCTCAGTTGAAGCGTAATGGAATACAAATTATGTTAAAATGTCGTTTTTACTTTCGCACATGACGCTCAAGTTCCACTTAGTGATGGTTGTTAAAGACCAATGTCAATCGTGAGTGCGCCACTTTGGCGAACAACTGAATATATTAAGTGCACATGACTGGACGGATCGTGTTCATTACCTTGGCTTGCATTCCGAATGGCGGAAAAATTTCGATGTGGCGCTGTTACTTAATAGACGCGTTTTGACAAACCAAGCAGCCTCGCCTAAAGACTGCTTGATTTGTCCGCTATCTGTATCACATGCACAACCCATTTTCATTTATATTGTGTATTTACTGAGTTTGCTCTTGCTATTAGTTACTTGAAACTGGCTGATAGACCCGCTACCAGCAGGTAGAGCCATTCGTTATATTATTCCATTAAATTTCATCATTCCATTCATTTCGTAAAAAAGAAGAAGATCTCGCCTGTTTATGTCAACTACGCGGTGACAAAGCTGACTGGTATTGAATACCCGCTAATCGGTACCCGGTGCACCTGCGATTAGCCTGCAGGACGTTCCTCTAATAACATAAAAAATTCATAATTTCTTAAAAAATAAGAACTGAGACTGCTATGTGTGTGTCCGCAGTAGTCGTGCAAGTCTACTCAGTCCGTCAGAACGCACCTAATAATGAAAATATTACTCGTTGCGTTCCACGTTTACTTTCATTCCTAGTGTTGATCATTCTCATTAGATGGTTTGTACACGTTTTGAAACTAGAGCACTTTAATACATGGAATAAACAAAAGATACTCGAGTACTAATTTTGTGAAAGCAGACGGGCAAAATAACCTGAAATACTTCTGGTTAGTACTCATTGGTGAACATTACATTGAACTGAACTAATGTGACTGCATGAAGTAGTTATACCTAATACAAGGAAATATGATACGGATCATAAAATGTAGACAAGTATATTCATCAATTTTCATTTATACTTTCTGGTAAATACCAACTCTATGAGAGACGAGTCTAAAAACAAGTCAATAAAACATAATGACCAAATAGAAGAACCATAAATTTAAGATTTAAGCATAACACTCGCGTAATTTTCCAATGGATCAAAAGTCCGGCATTCTGTTCATATAGGTACGTCTATTTCAATGCTATAGCAATATCGATACGTGTTAAATCATAAAACCTTGCAGTCTTGTTAAAACCTCTCTTAAAACACAAATGTTAATACTTGTAAGAAGGTCGGTGGGACACCACGTAAAGCACAGACAATTTCCATACAAATGACGGTCACTTTCGAAATTGTGCATTGAAATTCGACTCTGTAGACAATTTCCGAAGCACCATTGTTCGAATCGCGACCGAATATTTAAGATCTTTTAAAAAAAAAAATAGATATAATAACATCGTTTTGAAAGTCTAAGAAACAAAAAACGATTGTTAATTGTGTTGACCATCAATAACCACACCAAAACTAACTCTCAAATCCATAGAAAGCATATTGGGATTGTACGATACGTTTGGACTGATAAATGCCGCTGTTGAGCTGAAGATGGATTGAAATCTATGGAGAAGAAAATTGAGGTCAAAGGGCGTTAATCTTAGTTTAGAATAATAATAACTATAGCCTTTTTAACGTTCCTGTACTCTGGACACGGGTCTCCTTTCAATGTGAGGAGAATTCAGGCCACAGTATATAATGTTGATCCAGTCCAGGTTGACAGGCTTCATGCTTTATAGTTAGGTTCCGTTGGACGTGTGGGTTTCATCAAAATCTTTTACTTCACCGTTTCAGCAGGTGGTAATCTCGGATGAAAATGAAATTCACAGAAACCAAAGCGACGCGAACCGGGGTTTAAACCTGTACATTTTTGACACTTCGGCCCCTGCTTTCCACTTGGATAATCTTACTTTGCAGTTTTAAATAAAATTAGACTGTATCGCCATCTATACCTTCAACTGATCATTTGCCATCAATAAATACTTTTGGTCCGAAATATTTGCAAATTTTAGTTAATTATGTTTGTCGTTACGTTTTAAAGTAAGTGGTAGCCGAGTGGTCGAACGCACGCCTTGCAAATCAAAGTGTGCAGGTTCAAACCCCGGCTCGCACCTCTGGGTTTCATGTGCGAATCTCATTTACATCCGAGATTACCACTTGCTATGAAACGGTTAAGGAAAACATCGTGAGGAAACCTGCACGTCTGAGGGAACTTGACTAGTTCTCGATAGATGTGTGAAGTCTGCCAACTCGCACCGGGCCAGCGTGGTGGACTATGGCCTGAATCCCCCTCGCATTGAGGGGAGGCCCGTGCCCAGCAGTGGGACGTTAAAGGGCTGTAGTTAGTTACGTTTTAAGGACATTTATGCGGGAGCACAGTATAAAAAACTACAAGCTATGGTACGACCTACATTCTCTCGTTACTCGTATTACTTATATTACCTACTGTAAACTCATTTTTTTTAAGATAAAGACCTTGTTAAATCGATTTCTTGACCTAAAAACTGGCGAACCGATGTGAATTTCACAAATTGATTACCGAGAAGAAACTGTTTACGTGGGTTAACTTGCATGTAACGGTATATTATACTTATTCATCAAACCAGAGTTTTGCGCACTCAACTTTTATTACAGAAAATCAATCTTTATGTATATTGACACAGAGTTAATTTTGATATTAGCGAATATTCTGTCTGACCACTTTTGCGCGGGCTTTAAGTTATCATTTACTGAAAATGTTTAAACTTTTGGAAAATTCGCTGGCCCCAGTATGTCTAAAGCGTGAATTCCTTCTAAGAAAATATTTACGATTCCCAAACAAGTAAAGTTTATAACAATTCCTTGGTAAAAAGTATATTTCATCTATAGCACTACACCAAAACTAGTTTCTCCCCTCCCTAGTGGATCTCGAAGATTATATAAACATTGTAAGCTACAAGATCATATTAACTACTATAAATTACATACAGTAAAGTCCCGCACACACTGGGGCGTCAAAAGCTGCGCGTTAGATTATTCGCTAATACCAAAACAACCTCTCTGTCAATATGCATAAAGGTAAAATTTCTGTGGTAAAAGCCACAACCCCACGCGTCAACATTCGCTCATTTAGTTGAAGTGTTATCAGTGTTATTTAGTTGAAAAATGAACTTTTACAATGAGTAAACACAGTTTGTTTTGGTATGGCAAAAATATGACACGTGAGCGTCGACACCCCAGGTTTGTAAACATATGGTTAATGACGTCATTGTAAAGCATACTTACATAAAAAGGTTACCAGACTGGACATGTCCAAGAATGGATATCAGACGCTTATTCACAGCTATATTTTGTTTGAATAATAATATTTTACTTGACCTCAGCGAGCGAAACGTCAAGGATGTAACTATATTAAATTGTACCTACGAAAACACTACAAATAAATATATATAAGTATGTTATAAGATACTTCGTACGCGTGAAATTTAGGAACCCTAATAATTTTCAGTTTTCTTATTTTTTTTCCGTACCTTCTACTAAGTTTTAGAAAACTTCTCAAGTTATGGCCGTGACCAAGGGATTGATTTTTGTATATCGAGTGGTGAAAGGCTATTTGGCTTAAGCGACATTTTGTTAACTTTACAGGAGAGCATACTCATTCCACGCAGAAAAAAATGCTGATTCCAAATATGTTTAAAAGCCTTTCAACCCTCAATATACATATAGATTAGAGGGATATCCACTCACGCTCTTTCCTGCACGTTATCGTTATGGATTGAACGCCAGTGCACCTCGCATTGAGTAGAAGGAATGACAGTTACAATTCAATAAATTGCGCGCGAAACGAGCACGTCAAGCCACGTACGATCAATTATTGATATTACCAAAATGGACTGTATTAACTCATACGAGAAGTACATTCTTAAACGGAATGTCATCGATGCCGTAGGGGAATTTAGTCGCACGGTGGCGTGGATTATGTCACAGACAATCAATGTTTGTGTATATAGACATATAGTATCTAAAGGTTGCCTGATAGAGATCACTTTTAACAGTGATGCGTCAAGACGCACGCGTCGGAATTTTTGCCATTACCAAATTGAACTCTGTGACAACATTTATAAAGATTGAATTTCTGTGCTGAAATACACGCAATCACGCATCATTATTCGTCCACGCTGTCAATGACATTTAGTTGAAGAATGAGCCTTATCTATCAGTCTATACAGTTCGTTTTGGTATTGACAAAATTGTTGATGCTCAAGTGTAGCCGGGGCTTTATACCACATTTGTATTACCTACTAGTTTCGTCCATTTCTCAAGACATAAGGAAAATTATTTGAAATTTAAATTCAACATTATATACAAGTTTATACAACTTTAAATGCTTGTTATGCTTGGACTAAATAAATTAACATGATGAGTTCTGTTTAGAAATAATTTAGATTAGTATTTCATAACATACCTACTACGTCGAAAAACTACATTTGATACATAACATTTACAACCTTAGCTTTGGTAACTCATTCGGTTAAGACAAGACTAAATGTGAGATACATAAAATTTGTCTATATCTCCTCGAATGCATTATGATACTGAGAGAGCTTATCGCTGTGACATAATCCTTGTCTTTGCGCACATAAATGACAAGATGTGATACGCTATCACTACGTCATGGATTCGAACATAATAATACTTTGTCCAAAAATACGACGTCATTCGCTCTTAATTATGTACGTCCATACTTAAGTGGCAGATAATTATAAATTACCGGCAATAGCCCAAAACTGTTAGGAAGTCCACAAGGCTACTGTTGGTTATTATAATTACTCGCACATTACCTTACAAACTTCCTACTATTTGTTTGTTTAGATCGGTATAACTTGCCTGTACCTATGTAATTACGCTACTACTATTGCCATTTTATTTCCTACTGCTGGGCACGAGCCACCCTTCAATTTGAGGGAGATTCAGGCCATAGTCCACGCTGGCCCGATGCGGGTTGGCATACTTCACTCATCTAACGAGAACTATTCATGTTCCCTCAGACGTGCAGGTTTCCTCACGATGTTTTTTTTCACCGTTATTACGCTTCTAATAAAATGAAAAAAATAAGGATTCCTAAATTTTAGAGACTATTACTTTACTTTACAAAATGATTGAATTATAACAGAATAATATGAAGTTGGCTGCGCTTAGCGGGTATTTCAGCCAGATCAAGATAAAGTAATTAATAGCAAGAGCAAATTCAATAAAGTTTTTTTTTAATTACCTATATTGTCCCACTGCTGGGCAAAGGTCTCCCCCATTCTCCGCCTCGCATCTCTATCTCCTGCCAGATCAGTCCATCTCTCCAGATAACGGTAATAATAAATAGCTACACGTAATAAATAAAAATGGGTTATGAACATGATAAAGATGACTCCAAGGGACCACTTAAAATTATAAGGTACCTATCAGTTAAGTGATTGGTGCGTTTCGACACCTAATTTTCTGTGTAGGTGCCCAATCTCGATCATTAATCCCTAAGGTAATGATTTAATTCGATTGGCCAATCTATATCTATACATCTATACAATCTATACAAATAAATAAAATTGGAGCGTCTGTTTGTAATATCAAAATAACACTTTTTTACCATATGCGTATGAAAGTATATACGATACCTATAACGAAAACGCAATTTTAAAATTTTTTGTCTGTCTGTCTGTTTGTTTGAGGTAAACTTCTAAACGGCTGAACCGATTTCAATGGGACTTTCACTGACAGATAGCTGACGTTCCAAGGCGTAACTTAGGCTACTTTAATTTTAGACAAAGCATTAGGGTTCCGCGGGAAAAACATAATACCCATATTTCCGGGTAATCTCACTAAAGTCCACGCGGGTGAAGTCGCGGGCACAGCTAGTTAGGAATAAAGATCGCACGTTGAAAATAGTTCTAAGCAGGTAACTTGTAAAGAGTTCTCTGAAACTGAGTCGCAATTATACCTTTTAATTTGTGTGTAGACAAAAACTTAATAACAGGATTTTAATACCTTGGTATTCAAACCGTTTATTCAATTAATTTCATGTAATTCTGAAGATAACAGCAACGCTCAAGGCAGTTCACATGTTTAGGGTCTTTGTTAGAAATTAACAATGGCATATGAATTTTATCGCTTACGTTTATGGTAAAAATGGGTTGTCAAATGCCTGACAAACATATTTGTTACGTAAATATACATACTACGTAGGCTTACACGTGTAGAAGCTGCCACTAAACGAACACGTCACTGATCTAATGGGTTCGATAAAATCTTTCGCATTAAGATGAGTTTTATTTATTTAAATTAGTTACCGATCTTCTTTTTTTTACGAAATTTAATTGATTAAGATGGCTCCACTTGCGATTGGCGGGTAATTCAACCAGTATCAAGTAATAAATAGCAAATGAATTCAGTTACCGATCTAGATCGGCGGAAACTATATGAACCTCAATACCCTATCTCTCTGCAGAGCGCGACATCGTAATTCTGTTGCAAACCTATTTAGATCACTTTCTTTCAAAGCAGCTGTCAAAATGGAAATAAATAAAGAACATACGGAACGATATGAGGACCTCTTCCTTTCTGAAGGCGGTAATGAATATGCCATGTTTTTTTTTTATTTGTAACAATAAATTATTGATATAAAAGTTGCCATAGATAAACCTTTTAAGGCAGATATAGACACATTTTACTATGCCACAAAACATAAACATCGTAACATTTACCAGCTACTTGAAACTAAGTATTGTTTAAGTTATACACGGAATGTAGATAAATATTATAACAGTTGCAAAAGAAATACGTTGATAACCTAAATAGGAGGCTCCGTTCAACGCATTCCTCGCGTTTTTTCCTATTTCGTTTCGGTAATGGGACGCATAAATCGTGTTTAATTTTCGAACACTAAAAAAACAAGCCATTTCGCATTTTGTTTCCATTCGAAAAGCAATTTGAAATTCGAATTGCACCACTTAGCCGCGTTCCGTTTTATGTGATGTTTTTAAAAAGTGCCGAAACTATTTCACTTTATCGTGACACGGAATATGAAAAAAAAATCTATATTTGGAGGCGATTGGTGCATTCGCGCCAATAGGAATGGTGAATGCGGCGCTAGCGAGGTTGTGCCGAGGTCGTAACGAGGTCCGACGCAGTGCCCGCTCCACGGCTCTAAACTGATTTTAAACTTTTATAGAGCTCACGACTTGTCAAGCCTCGTTACCTTGAATGCACTAAGTGGTTCATCGATAATATCGATATTATTCATTCGTAGAGCTGTTAATTGCAACTTATAATTGGTGTTTTAAAAGTGAGATTTGATTGATTTATGTTATTGCTTCGATTAAAGATGACCTAGAATTTCAAGAAATAATAATCAGCAGGAGAACTGATTCTAAAGTTTAAAATATAAACATTTATACCGATATCGCTATGACTCTAAATAAAAACTAAACCCGTTTAAAAAAATCCATGATAAATGCTGTTGTTAGGAGTTAACTTCGAATTGATTGTTTAATCGCCAAATTAAGGATTAAATCTGGAACCTCTTGGATATAAGAACTGTCTTTTAAACCAATACTCTAGCTAGATAGTTAAACTACACTGACTCTGTTCAAAAAGTCTGAAAAATAAGTTTCAATTAGAAAATTTAAAAATGCCAGCTATAGTGAAATTTCATTAATGATCTCATGATGTATGCTACGATCACCAAATCAAATTGAGGTCCCAATGCCTACCTATCCTACAAATAAATCTACATACTTTATTATGTACACACATAAATCAAAAACAAGTCATCATAACCTACCGCAACAGTGGTAAACAATGAAAAGTCGCCTTGTACCAATTACTGCGCCCTTAATGGGCTCGTGGGCGGCTGTGACCAGCGACCGGGCCGCCTTGGGTCACACAACTGTACATTACAAAGTTGAAGACGAGATCATAACCTACTCCGGTAAAGCTGTAAAGGCCACCTCACAGCCAAAAGCGAAGTCCATATTAAAAATAAAAACGAGATCATAACACGTAGCGTCAATAGCCCAGTGGTTATACAGGCCGCACTCGTAACTGAGATGCTCTGGGTTCGATTACAATTTTTTTTAACGAAGTTAAAGAAGCTAACTGGACTGTTAGTTATGTGATTATCTCATCGGCCCATCCCGGATTCGCACGTGTTTATAATATAGCCTATGTTACTCAGTGATTATGTAGCTTTGTAACGGCAAAAGATTTTTGAAATCGGTCCAGTACTTTTAAGTTTATTCGTTAAATACAAAAAAAATACAAACATACCAAAAGTACAAATCTTTCCTCTTTATAATATAAGTATAGATTGTTGCACAACTTACAAAGAAAGTTTGTCGTTTTACGCCTAAATAAATACATAATAAGTATTTTTTGCTTCAAATAATATATTCGAATCTATACTAATATTATAAAGCTAAAGAGTTTGTTTGTTTGTTTGTTTGGTTGAACGCGCTAATCTCAGAAACTACTGGTCCGAATTGAATAATTATTTTTATGTTAAATAGTTCATTTAACGAGGAAGGTTATAAGCTATATATCATCACGCTACGACCAATAGGAGCGGAGCAGCAACGAATAATGTGGCAAAAACGGGAATATTCCCGAACATGAATCGGGTATTATAGACTTATAATCATAGACTTTATAATATCACTCTACACCAAAGTAACTATTAGCGCGGGTGAAACCGCGGGCACAGCTAGTATTTTATATGGGTGAAACGAATATTTATAAAATGATGAAATTTAAATGAGTTAAGATGAGGAATGACTGCGCCTTCGAGTAGCGGGTATTCTGCTAATGTCAAGTAATTAATTGCATCATTCCGACCTTGGCCTCTTCTCAATTCGTAAACACTTAAAAATAGCGTCCGAACGCTATTTTAAAAAAGCCGCGTCGCATTTAAATCCTCTAATTGTCGCCGCCGGCAATGACGAGCCAGACCCCGCGCACACATCATCAACTCGTCGCCGCCGTCCGCGGCACGTGTTGATTGATCCTCCCGACACGATCACCGCCCTCCTCGACCCGGGCGTTGAGAGGGCCACCAACACACCTACACCAGCCTCAAACAGACACCGATCTCGCCGGCGAGGTCGAGGAACCCCCTCTTCCGCTCGTAGGTGCATCTTTGCACCTAGGAGCGCAGTCACTACCTCTCCCCTCACGGTAACTGCCCAAGCCGAGGTCTTGCCCTCTGTGGCGCCCTTGAGCTAGTTGCCACCCCTTTCCGCCCTTAAGGCCTTGGTTGGAGTGCACTCTGCGCTCGCCACTTCTCCGGTAAAGCTGTAAAGGCCACCTCACGGCCTGCCACCTTGCAAGAACAAATTCAATAAACACACATTATAAATTACAATGGGTAATGAAAAGTCGTAACAAATCTTCCAAATAAATAACACTTTTCAACCAGAAGGCACCGAGACTTTCAACGACGTGTCAAACACAAGATTTTCGGTCCGGAGCAAATATTGAATCAGTCCGTGTGTGACTATAACTCACGAAAGAAGATAAACATTAATCCGGAAAGTGACGTTGTTTGAGGAAAAGATCCTTTAGTCACGTTTCATGCATATGCTTAGTATGGATATGAAGATATATAATAAATTTTAACATTACCATGGGCGTATAATAAAAGATAACTCCCGTGCCGCTATCGTGAAAAGTGAAGCAACAGGACTTTCTATGGATACATCACTTATTATTCAGTGTGATCTTCAGACCTTCAGAGGTTCAAAGTGTGTATTTTACTTGTGTTTTTTGATTGAACTACTCTTTAAACCAACTTTTTTTAAAGTTAGTAAAAACAAGTTTGAATTTCGATCTTAACATAAATTAAAAACAATTGAGAGTTCCAATTTTATTATTCGAACACGTTGACACGAAGATTCGCTTTATGGACCAATAAACGGCTCAGACATTCATTTCGTATGTGCCCAGATTTAAAAAACAAAAGAAAATGTTTTTTTAAAAATAGTAGGTATCGTTATAAAGTAAAGAGGTGCACTCATAAATTGACAGATCTTTTTGTTTAATTTAGTTTTAAAATTATTTTTTTATGCATCGCATTTATCATGTAGGCAAGTACCTACCTGCATGTCGACATAGTACCTTTTGTAATTAAATCTCAGGTAATAATATAACATAAGTACCTACATCATTCGCAAGTTGAGTAAGCAAACAATAAATTATCATTCAGGACAAATAAATTACATTGACGATACAAGGAAAAGGCGGAAATAGAAAATAGCTCAACTGCTTTAAGTTCGTAAGTAATTTAAGTCAAGTCAAATTGACGTAGGTAAGTTACTTTATGGTCTGTTAATCATATTCTTAGTAGATAAACGATGCAGAGATATGATAGTAGGAAATACATAACGTTAGTTCTTTCTTAACATTTCCTGGCTACATCTCTACATAGCCCCAAGTCTACAAAGCTGTAGTGGACATGGGCTGGTCATGTTTAGACACATAAAAGTGGGCAAACAGCATCACGAAATCATGGCCAACCAAATCGATTCCAGGACGTTACGGACACCTTTACAGGTATTATTCGATCTTAAATAGCACCTTAGCATGACACTACGACAAATTAAACCCTGTTGTTTCTACCGATTTTATCGACAGCCTCAGCATGAGATGACTAATGTGCTAATGCTAAGGCTGGTGGATAAAGTTCGATTTGACTTCATTTGCTCGATAAATCTGACAGTTGGAAGTGACAAAACTTTTGTCTACGGGGTGATGCTAAGCCCGCAGTTAGTGGCAAGGGTGGGACACTGAAATAGGCTCGTAAAAGCTTACCCCTTAGATGAAAGCCGAAGCGTAGTTATTTAGGGTACAATTTAATATACCACTTAATTGTATTTTTATGGCTCAACGTAAATTATCAGTGTATGCTAAGCATTGACATTTCAAATAAGACTCCTTAAATGTTATCGTCGAACGTTCTTGACCTTTTTCTTGAACATAAGTTAAAAGGTTACTAGACATTTTGTTGAAATAAAATGTATTATGAGTATGAAATAAGTACATTAGTGAAATTAAATTAAATATTATTATTTATAGCCAACAAACTGGTAGCAATTGATTAAAGACTGCAGACATTGGTGTTTATTCTATTAACCTAGGACTAAACAAAAAAAAATCTACCATATTTCTTATCTGTTGCTGAGATTACTGACTATTTAAACTGGATTTGCCTTTTAACCTTGCATTACCAATTCAGTTTCTATCTCTTCCAAGGATTGACCTAGTGATCCAACAACGCGTGGCCTAGACTGTATAGGTCAACGTTGTAACGATATCTTTGATTTCGATTGAGACATCCACGCGGATGGAGTCGTTGGAAAAAGCTAGTAACTGAAGTATTTATAGCTTAAACTTATTGGGACACAAAATCTTAACAACTTTTGCAAAAAATATCTCTCCATATCCTTAGGTTTATTTATCCATAGGTTTGATTAAACACACTCTTGATTTTTTTTACCCAAAAAAGTTACTTGTTACCTCACTGTCTAACTTGTATTTGTTTACTTTAACTGTAAGTACTTGAGCTGTTTTGTTTATGTATGTATGTGTCTGTGTATGTATGTATGTAGGAGATTATATTATATTGTATGTATGTAGGACGTTGTATGTATGTATTTATATATATATGTGTACTTTTTAAAACTATTCACTATTAATATCCATTATTAAGTACTCCCCCGCCTTAATCAATTCCCTAGATCCACTCCATCCTAAGGTTGCCTGGAAGAGATCGCTTTTAGTGATAAGGCCGCCCATTGTGACACTCTGTGTAAACTGTGTGTAACATTAATACTTTTTGCGGTGGAACAATAAAGAGTTATCTATCTATTATGGACACTACGTTACTAATAAAAACTTGTTCAACAAAGATGCACCTATGATAAAAAGTTAAAACACCAAGGTCGGTCAACAAGCTCATCCAACATACGAAGCCTTATCAGACGCTAGGAGCTTTTACAAACACCCCATGTTTGCACTGTCATAAACATCGGATGCCTTTGTTATGATAAAAATGTCCCTTGTTTATATTCCCGATAAGACTGCAGGCGTTAGTCTACGTTCAGATAATTACGAGAGATATGCAAAGAATAAATTTGAATAAAATAATTTTGAAACATAACTTTCCTTACAAGGTCCCTTATAAGTTTGTATATAAAATAAATTGACACAGTACAAATAAGCAAAGCATTTCGTCAAAACAAAAAATAGCATGTTAAGTAATAGTGTTTTGTTTGTTCAAATATGATAAATAAATAAAGCCTCTTAAAGTCTCATCAGCTCATTTTAATGAGAGAAACTTTTAGCTTCTTAAATTTTGAGGATTATTACCCACTCATTGATGTCGATTCTTTTGTACATACTACCATTGAACTATATTTGACTGCATTAAAAATGTTGCCATCTTGCTCATACACTACGGTTGTAAAGATAGCATTACGCTATCTTTACAACCGTTAGTGTGGTTTAGTTCGGTGTCCACAGAATCTACACCATTCTGTTGTTCATTTTGTTTGATTCCCTAAATTTGCGTTGCTTCGATAATAACTACCCTGTGTTTAAAGAAAATATGATTTAAACCAACTTTCAATTTTTTTAGACAATTTGTCAGTACAAAGCTTTCAAGTAACGCCCGTATGAACAAAATTGTAGCCCCACCCTCTTAAACGAATAACATGTTTTTTTTTCAGATACTTTGTTCTGGGATAATTAAAGACGGGGCAAGAACTTGAGCCGTTCAAAGCATTTCCCTTGTCAAGTGTACCACTGCGAACTATACCTACTGTACCTACTTACCATCAATCTGTTGGGATACTTACCTATTTTGTTTTGTGTGTTATTAAATAAACAAGGTGTCAGTGAAAATACATAAATAAACTAATTTACGTCTGGCCTTTACTATAAAGTAGTCAACTAGATAGAAACAACACTGATTTCGAAGGTAAATTTATTCTATACAGAAGCATCGGACACGAGTGCCGTACGTAAGATGAGTCAGAGACCTTTTCACTCGACGATTGTATTGTTTATAATTCTGGACGCAAACCCGTTCCAGCTCAGTTTTCCCTCGCATTTAGCTTACAGACTCGAAAAAAGTCTTAAGGTACGTTTGAATATTCATAGTCCAGCCTCTATGAATTATGAATGTTTTAGAATATAAAAATTTCAAACTTTTTACTGGAGTCGTCGTTCTGTATAGAAACTTTCAACTATGAATATTAGAAGTTACATTATCCAGTTTTGTTATGAATAATAATAAAATCACCAGGATGCAATAAATCAATCAACCGTTTTACATTTAACTTTTGACAACTTTCCAACTTTGATTGGCGAAAAGTTTACGGCCTACGATATCTATGAAGATGACTTCCGATATTCTAGCGAATACGATTCTCATAAGAGCTTTCTCCGCCACCGTTAAAGTTATACAATAAGCATAACTGTAAACATCCGTTCTTACCTTTGCTCAGACAAGTCCGTTAAAAAATTCCGGCACACTACTTTTGAGATACACTAACACCTTATTCGATTTTAGCGAGTCGATCGAGCGTCGGATCCCCGCACCGTTATTCACGTCATATGTGTGTCAAATAACGAGAAAAAAATCTCACAACCTCCGCATGCACTCACTTGTAACAGTCGAACACAGCACAGCACTGGTGTTTAATTCACAAAATCACAATGTGGGTAAATTTTAGAATTTGTTTTGGTGCAGGGAGCGGTCGGCTCCGTTGCGCGCGCGGCTGTCAGGCGGCGGTGGCCTGTGTCTACGCAAGCGTGTAGCGTCGTGCGCCCGCCTCTCTCTCAGCTCGGCGACTGGCCGCGCGGTGCCTTCACCTTCGCCGCGCGCTCGCCTGTTTCGCAACCTCAGCACTCGAGCCGTTTCCTCGCAGATCTTGTTGCATGGCAACTGTAAAAAAAACTGTGACGCCACAATAACAGACCTATTCACTGTGCCTTATCGATTCTTTCACAATTTCGTTCTGTACGACCTCCTCTGTGATACCCTTCGTGACGTAAGTCGGTGAAATAGTTATAACAAATAAACTGTGATTCGATTTCCAGTGCGAGTGGTTATTATAAAAGCACTCTCATCAGTGAGGCGAAATCATAAAAGCGGACAGCAGCTGACTTTAAAGCGTGTCGTTATGAGAATCAAACCCGGAACTGCAGACAGATGCACTGCGAGCCCGCTTACCGAGTCGAACTGGTTGTATTGCTCTTGATCTTAACAAAGACTAGCCTTTCGAAACTAGTATCGAGCACCTAATGTAACTAATAATAACACTATATAGCCGTACAGAATAGAACGTGACCAAAACGACTGAACGTGAACTTTCTATCGATAACATATCGACACTTATTGTCACAATTCTATGAAATATCGATATGTGGTGAAATGCTGATGAAATCGATAGAATAATGACTGTACACGTGTCACAATATAATGTATGAGGTGTAATTCTTGTAGTACATATATGTTCGAAACTAGGCGTAGATATATCATTTAAAGTGGAACAATAGTAATTATAGGAACTACGTTCATATATATACCACCACTATTCAGATAACATCTGGTACTTTCTACTGTTTGAAATACATTGCAGAACTTAAGTTGATGGTATAAAACTATCAGTTTATCATAGTACACTATGGTATTACATGGACACAAGTGATAGAACTAGTATAACAATAACACGTACAAACTTTGAAGTCTAAATATAATAAAACGTCACACGGAGTCCACGGAGTCCCACGGAGGCTGGCAAACTTCATGTGTATCGAAACGGAAACTGTAAATTTAAGAAACCTCACAAAATTCTGTCGGACACTTGTTTCACGGCATAAATTAGGATGTCTCCCTCTCTTAACTTATATTAGAGAAAGAGACAAAAATGTCAAATGTATGCCAGTCTTGTTTTGGTGCACGTGCTAGCTCGAATTCACTATTAAAACAACTAATACAGCTATTGATATCACTTATCGTTCAAGAAAAAGGATTACATTACATAGCTTGTAAGCTTTAATACAAATCGGAAATTATAGTACAAACCGGTTCGTTGTTTTACCAACGAATAAGTATTCATGGAAAAAACATTAATAGAACAAGAATAAGCACATTTTTATGTATAAACATCATACTAGATCTAGTTTACATTTGGCATTTAAAAGTACCTACAAACAATGAGAAAAATACCCTTAGCATGACCGTCTAGAAATACGTTTTAATTATCTCTTTTAAATGTCAGATTTGTCGAGAAAATGACTTCACTTCGAGCTTTTGTACTGGACATGGCTCGGTGTGACGTTATTTTCTCGACGAGTCTGACAGTTGAAAGAGATAAAATGTATGTCTACACGGTCATGCCACAGGACCTGGACATTGTATCTCTCGAGAACAGCTTGGTCTAGTGGTTTGGTGATAGGCCCACTGAACCGGGTGGTTGCTGGTTCAATTCCAGGAACAGACAAGTTTTAGAAATGGTCATTACGGAATTCACCCTGGTCTGAGTGTTACTGGGATCGCTTGGGATCCCAGTAACACTCGCTGGGATCGGGTAAAAGCTTGGTACACTTTAGGGTTATAGTGATGAGTATGTGTTGTCTGGCGATATTTTTATTTGACAACTGAAGGAAGAATATATTGTACAAGTAAGTAGACGCCCATTAGGCTTTGCGCTATTATCCAAACAGTACCACGATCCCTTTTTTGTTTTTTTTTTTAATGGACTTCGCTGTTGGCCGTGAGTTGGCCTTTACAGCTTTACCGGAGGAGTGGCGAGTGCAGAGGGCGACTCCAACCAAAGCCTTAAGGGCAGTACCACGACCCATCAGAGGTGCCAGCAGGCATGTCAAGATTAGACGTCTCTCACGGATTTACTCGCTGGCTCTCTTTCTTATTTCATACGAGAGAACGAGACCAAATCAACATATTCCGTGATATACCTAAGCCTTGTCTTGGCGCTCATGCTACAACAGCAGTAGTTGTAGAATGTGCGCCGAGACTAGACTTATGTCAGAGAATATGTTGATTATATCTCTTTTTCACGTATGAAATAAGACAGAGAGGGACCAAGCCAACCCGTGACAGACGTCTTATCTTGCCATGCGTGCTAACACCACAGATGTAGCTTTACATAAACTACGAAACGGAATACAAGAATTATCTACTCCATAGCGGAAGTTACGTGTCAGATAGCTGCATACGAAATTATACCCTCACTCACCTCTATGGGGTTCATATTTATGTAAGTTATAAGTATGTAATCGGGGCTATAGAAGCCGGACTGTGATATTGTTAAAACGACTTACCATATTAGTTGTAATAATCAGTTCTGTGTGGATTATATGAAGATTACCAAACTCAGTAGTCATATAACTGTCTACCTACGCCATTTCTCATCATTGAGATGTGATCATTTTACTCCTGTAATTTCTATATATTTTAGCGTATACTTATCTAAAGACTTGCAGAGAAGGTTGGTGACAGAAATATTGTCACTACCGACCCAATTTTTTTTATTTCTGAAGACATTACTTTATCGCGGTCAAACTACTTAAATAACCTTTTTAGGGTTCCGTACCCAAAGGGTAAAACGGGAACCCTATTCCTGAGACTTCGCTGTCCGTCCGTCCGCCCGTCCGTCTGTCAACAGGTTGTATCTCATGAACCGTGATAGTTAAAGTTGAAATTTTCACAGATGATGTATTTCTGTTTCCGCTATAACAACAAGTAGGTACCAAAAAACATGATAAAATTATTATTTAAGGGTGCTCCCATACAACAAACGTGATTTTTTTGCCGTTTTTATAGATAATGGTACGGAACCCTTCGTGCGCGAGTCCGACTCGCACTTGGCTGGTTTTTTTGCATGAAATGTTAATTAAGATAACGCTCAAGTTTTAGTTGATTTTGTATTGTGTTTAGTCTAGTACCTAGTACATACGTTTTATGATCTAACTATAATAACATTGCAACCTAAATCGAATGTTGAACATTCATGCTGACTGCTGTCATCCTTTAATAAGATTTCTTAAGAAACTTCTTTAATTGGTTCGACTGTTTAAATCCGCTCTTTTCCTGGCCTATACATTACGACTATTACGAGCTAAGTGTATTAAAAACAAACGTAAAAGGACGTATAAGTACGGTATACTATGAATAAATAAATAAATTACTTTGACTTTGACTTTGATACTGTTCACTACACGGAAACCGAAGCTGCAGATATTGCAATTTGTAGGTGTAGGTATTAAATTAAATAAAAGATTTCCATTGCAAAATATACTTATGAAACTTCGCGCGTTTTAAAGTCCGCATCGCGGGCATACCAATACGAACTCTGTGTCAATATGCATAAAGATTAAATTTCTGTCGCCAAAAGCCACGCGGCAAAATTCTCTCGCGCTGTCAATGTAATTCCGTTGTAGAATTAACTTATTTTACCGACCGACCAAGTATTTTTACATACTCTGTTGGCAAAATCATCGACTAAATACGATGGAGGCCATATCTTTTAAAAAGTGAAGTGAACTTTTTCTAAGTGTCAATACAGTTTGTTTTACTATGGCGAAAAATTAGACGCGCGAGCATTGACGCCTCAGTGTGGGAGGCCTTAGCGTTACTTTGCTTTAGCCATTTTGTTTTGATTCAGTTTTAATACTTGAAAAAAAACTATTTTTTAAAACAAGTTAAAAGTGTAGCAGTGGTAACCTCGTGGGCAATAACGCCCGCCTTGAACGTAAGGGCTGCAAGTTCAAATCCCGGGCACCTCTAAGATAATTTTCATGTGCGAATGTCATTTTCAACAACAATTACCACTTACTGAACGGTGAAGGAAAACATCGTAAGAAAACCTGCACGTCTATAGAAAGACGTGTGAAGTTCACCAACCTGCATTGGGCTAGTGTGGTGGACTATGGCCCAAATCTCCCTCGTATAAAGGCAATAGAGTCGCCCCCTATTACATTGGGATTAAAATACATCGGCGAAGTGTGGGCGCACTGCCTACCCCTTCGGGGAATACAAGCGTTATGTTGATGTATTATATTACGTTAAAACTGACGAGCAAGTAATAAGATTGGTTTTTGTATTCAGAGGCCTAATGATGCAGTATCATGCAATGGAATAAAGAAATAAAAGTTGAAAACACACTTTATTATGTTGCAAGAGACTGCCACTTACATATAACGACATCTAAAATGTAGCACAACTATATTTAAATGTATATTTACGTCAACATTGAGACATTAAACGACTGAAACACGATTGGTGGTGAAACATTAAATTATACAAATAAATAAATACGTCATCACGCCTGTATTACCCAAAGGGGTGGGTGCACTACGATGCAACCAAATTTCGCCGCTGTATTTTGGTCCCAATGTTAAAGGGGGCGAGCCTATTGCCATTATACCGGGCACATTCCCCCTCAATACGAGGGAGATTTGTGCCACAATCTACCGCGCCGATCCAGTGCGGGATGTTAAACTTCACACGCCTTTCTATAGACGTGCAGGTTTCCTCACAATGTCTGCCGTCACCGTTCAGCAAGTGGTCATCATTATTGAAAGTGACATTCGCACATAAAATTCGAAAATCTCAAGATCTGAACTTGCGCCCCTTGCTTTCAATCCAGGCGTTCTACCAAGTAAGCTACTACTGCTTACCTTAACCTTATTATGTCGTAATAAAACCTACATCCTACTAATATTTTATATGTGAAAGTTTGTGAGGATCAATGTTTGATAGTCTTTCACGCAAAATCTACTGAACGGACTTTGATTAAACTTTACAGTATTATTCTTTATACATTAGAATAACGTATATGATGATTTGTAACGATAATAAGTAACCAAAGTCTGCGCAGACGAAGTCGCGGGTAGACGTTAGTACAGTATAATTTGTAAACAGTCAGCACATCTAGAGGGTTTGAGCGGTTTGTGGTACGTCCTACGATGATTTCAAAACGCACATCCAATCCATTAGATGAGCTTATGTATATATAATGAACTGTGATGTTGTAACGACCAGCAAAGTACTTATTACCTTGTTCGAACATTGCATACTCGACATCCGTACAATGAAATCTGTCTGGTTGAAACACAAGTACGGTTCACGTTGTGAAAATACTTCCATGACTTTTTTAAGGAATCGGGTCACCAAAATCTTTCGCTACTGACGCAAGAACTCTTTTAAAACTGCAAGCAGGTGGCATACATGTAATGCACAAATCTTTTTACAGTATTTACTTACTGATCACGAATAGAATATTGATTATAGACCGTAATAAGTTCTGTGGCGAACCCTATATCTCGCCACTTCCGCCACTCACCAATAGATGGCGCGACCAGCGAACCACGAATTACACATCGTAATTCTACGCGTTCTAGAAATTAACCACCATACAAAGTAATATGAAAATCCTAGCTGGCGGTACAAGAGTTCTCGACGTTCTGAACTATACAGGGTGTTTCAGAAGTCCGAAATAATACTTTGACGTTGGCATCAGTATCGAGTATACAACTGAATGGTATAAATTTTTTATCGAAATTCGACCTTGTTTTTCCAAATTTTTTTTCGTCGTCAATTTATAAAACTCCTAATATCTCGAATCCTATGTAAAATATGTATGTTCTATTTTCTGAATATTGGTATACGCGCTTCATATGTGTAGTTTACACTGCTGAATAGGGTTATGGATGTACACAGATGCCAGAATACGATACCTGTGACCAATATTCAAAGGTCTATAACTCAGAAACTATGATAGTTAGGTATAAACTGTCTTCACTATACCACATATGAGCTACCGTATATGTACCTAAAGTATTATTTCGGACTTCTGATACATCCTGTATATACAAATTACCCGACAATATTAAGGAGCGTAACGGATCCCGCCAGGCATACCAACCGCCTGGCAGGAAGTTCTTCCCTATACCGCCAAAGTGCCATAAGCTGACTGACATTAGTCATGTAATTGACTTTTATTTCAGACAAGGAATACTTATCGCAAATGAATCAGTGATTGTACGATGGGTATCATACATTGAACTCGGATCCTGGCAACACCCAGAGTAGGGCAAATTCCCAAAAGGCCATTTCCGAAATTTACCGCTGAAGGCAAGCGAACCCACAACTACCAGCTGAGCGGCCTATCATACCACTATACACAACAAAGTAACCAATTAATCCTCTTTTCAGAGCTACCAGGAATACGCTAGATATTCTTGAAACCTACATCAAAATTAATCTTGTTAAAAAATATATTAAAAACTTCTTAGATATAAAACATTAAACTCGTGGTCGTGGTCGTAACGTCTGGCACCGGAATATAAAATATCCGTATTTTTTGTCGTCTCTACGCCCATATCTAAGTGACAATCGTGTCTCGTGACAATTAAAAATAGAAACTGAACTTCCTGAATACAGTTTGATACTAGTTGTAGATGATAGAAAAATTGAGATTTGTAGCAAGTAATTGAGCGTCCATTGTGATCCACAGAAGATTCAGAAGCAGTCTCTATCAATACAGACGCAAAATACGTAAAGCTTGAAACTCGTCTGCTCAAAACTGTCTGTTAGTGTAAGATGAAAAAAATAAGAGATTCCTCATCATTTTCTACCTCTTCAGGTAGATATGTCTAGTAAAGCAGTTTTCCATATTCTAATATACTCATATGCATGCGCACGCGTCATTGTGCCTGTATGTGGGTCGATCGTAACAGCCGATAGTCACGAACAGAGAGCCCGTCGTCGTCGGCATCGGCTGCGGCCCGTCAACGCATCCGCCGCCGGACGCGAACGTTGCTCTTTTGATGCAGATGCCCGTGCGCATAACACTAGTACGAAAATATAAATTATATACTTTGTATAAGCAGAAAAACATGGATTATTCGAGGAGTCCTATAGGTATACCCAAAGGGAGCCTTAACCGAAGAACTTAATATGACTTAATCTAAACTGGAACATTTGTAAATTTAATACAGTGAAGAGAATAAAGACTGAATAAAAACATTTTGTATACACCACGTCTTTTTTTACAAAGTAGTAGGCAGAGGTACAGATTTGCAGATGTTATGTTCAGCACCGACATTAGGGACAAATCTATTGCTATATCAGGCCCGTTTCCCTGTAGGGCAACGGGGATTCAGGTCTTAATTAGTTGAGAACTCTTTTTGCGTGATCTAGGATTTTCATAGAACTTTGTATGGTGATCCGAATTATTGTACGCGTAGAATTGCGATGCGTTGGTAGTCACGCCATCTAGTGGCGATTGGCGGAAGTTCTGCTTTATCGCAAGATATAAGGTTCTCCACACGCCTTTTTAGCGTGGTTCGATTATTCAAGTCCTGACGTGTCGTCCGTACTACAGCAGTGGAAACGTGTGTTATTATAAGTGATGGTCCACTGCCATTCACCGGCTGGGTCCGTCGATCGAATTCAACTCTACTCCCACTTACATAACAACAAAAATATTTAACTTGTTTCGCTTCCAATCTTTCATTCACAAATCAACCAGTTTCACAAGACCCCTAACGATACTACCTGTTCCTCATGCGCAGCTATACTGTAAATAAAATAAGGTGACCGGTAGATCTTTAAACTCTAGTCTTGATCTTGCATCACAAAAAAACTTATTCCTATAGCGCATTCGGCTTTTCATAGATAATTGATTGCCTTTTTATGTCTGCTCAATAGCAGTGCATTTGTGAAAATTGAACCTACATTTTTTTGTGAGACTTACACTTTTTTAACACTAACGATACAGTTAGGTTAACTAACAAGCAACTTCTTAAAACAGAAACGGTTCTGTAGGAGCAAAATTTAAGTGTTCTAATTATTGTCATGTCTGATTAGACCATCGTCGCCGCCACTCAGAAGTCAAAGTCAAATCATTTATTTTGTATAGGCCTATGGGGGCACTTACAAATTGTCAAGTTTACTTTTTTTTTTCTTATACATATACTACTATACTACCACCGGATCAAAACGCGACCTCAACTGAGAAGATCCGGCAAGAAACTCAGTGGGCTGATTTCTTTTTTTATTCGCCAATCGTTTTCGTTTACAATTAGTAATCGTTATTGTCATTGATGATGTGAGCGAATTAAGTCGCGTGGTCATGCGAACACGCGACTAAATTTAAACTACATCTAAAGAGTACATTTTCAAAAAAAGTCAAGTAAATTCACTCGCCTCGGTACGTTCAGGGCGTAAACTGTACATGTCAAACGCCTCACCTCCGCAGGCACCGGCTGTAGGTGTCAAATCGTGCAGTGCATCGAGTGGGCGCGTACTGGACTTGGCCACTGCCATTTCAACTGAGGTCAGTCGCATTCCAGTGTGGCGGATCTATAAAAAACAATGTATTTTTAACAGGCAGAATGGTAGGCTGGCAACTTTATTTCAATGTTGCAAGCTGTCACACCAAAAGGTGTCGAAAAAGAGGCGAAGCTCAAAAAAATCCGTTGCTAAATATACAAGGTGTTTCAGAAGTCCGAAATAATACTTTGACGTTTGGATCAGTAGCGGGTATACAACTGAATGGTATAAAAATTTGGTCGAAATTCGACCATATTTTTTCACCTTTTTTTTTCGTCTATATATATAACTCGTAATATCTCTAGTCTTATGTAAAATTCACATGTTCTATTTTGTGATTTACTTAACTACACTTATGAGGGGAAGTCACCCCTCATAAGTGTAGTTTACACTGCTGAGGTTAATTAGTTATGGATATACCCAAAAGCCAGAACACGATACCTGTGACAAATATTCAAAGGTCCATAACTCGGAAACTATGATAATTAGGTATAATCTGTCTTCACTAAGCATCTACATATGAGCCACCGTATATGTGCCCAAATTATTATTTGGGACTTCTGATACACCTGTAGGTACGCCAAGTTCAAGACATAGTTACACTAAGGCGTAGACTCAGAACTATTGATACGAAAAGAAGAAGAAAACCTACTCCCAAACTTATGGAAATTTATGTCGTTGTAGTTGTCTTGTAGATGAACTGTGAGTTTCAATAACTGAAGGCAATCCCATGACTTGAAACTTTATAAATAGAAACCCTAATTTGAAATCCCAAAACTACAGCGTGTCCGTTATGAAATCGTTACAGCACTTATCTATAATTATACTTATTTAGATAACTAAATGGTATAATACGTTTGCTACAACTATGATTTCTAATCGGTACAATGAGTGACACGTCCGGTATAGTAATAGATCAGCTATTTTTAAGATGGAACGTGACTATTATATGACTTGAGTATTTAAAAGATACACAAAGTAAAACGTTTGTTATTCCCCTCCGATACAAACATGATCGTTGGTCTTGTATACACATACACACACCACATAGTTTGTAATACACGCCCATACATTCCACCACACAACACATGACATCACACACCCATACATTCCACCACACAACACAAGACATCATACATCCATACACAAAAAACATATAATATGAATATTATTAAAATTATTGCATTAAATTTAAATTGTTCGCATTACACAGTCATTTGGCAGTTCGCACCTATGTTTTATTAAATTTTATTTGTTTTAAAATTGGTTACCTGCGAGACAAGCTTGCTTAGTGTAGGAACCAAGTTTAAGAAATTGTTTAAAACTAAGCTCTTAAATTGATAACTAGTTATACACCCATGTTTATTTTTTTTTAATTACAGTATAGATAGATAGATGATACCTTTTGAATAAAATAATAAAAAGTAAGAAATGTACATTCACACAATACCTGTAGTAAGTACCTAAGTATTTGTCGCGGTGCATGCCAAAGCGATCCCGTGGCGCCCCGATATAAGCGGAAGATGGTACACCGTCGGTTTTTAGTGGCTATACGGCCTTCTGCCGGGACTCCCACATAACCCTGCTACTTCCCCCGAGGTGGTACCATAAAGATTTTTTCCGACGTTAAAAAAAAGTATTTAACTACCTATTTATATTATAAAAAAAATATGCAAAAATGCATAAGAATAAACGAGATTTTTTTCATTCAATTATTCGGAATAATTAAAGCTGCGTCGGTGGTAAAACGTATCATATCAATTATAAATGTTAATTTTATAATTGTTGTTCTTTAATTTTTAATTTTTGTGTTTACTGTTTACTCGTTAAATATAGGAAATTATTTTAATTTATTGCCTACGCATATGAAACAACTTGTTTAAATTACTGCAGTATTGGTCTTCAAACTTAATTCACCAGTCCTCCAAATGTTTGTAGATATCTACTATTAGCATTTGAAAATGATTTCTAAGTGTAAGTACTTAAGTGCCTACCTAACTGTAAGTGCACAATCTTCAAGTCTAAGGCACACTCAGGCGTCAATCGCGCGTATTTTTTTTGCCATACCAAAACAAACTGTATTGACTCTTAAAAAAGTTCATTTGTCAACTACATGACACTGACGTCAGTGTGAGCGAATTCTGACGTGTGATGGCGTGGCTTTTACCACGGCAATTCAATCTTAATGCCTATTGACACAGAGTTCGTTATGGTATTGGCAAAATATTAGATGTGCGAGGCTTGAACATCCTAGGCGCTGTAATTGTTAAGCATGAAGTTTAAAAACATAACCCTGCTCGGACTTTGCTCTACATAGAGCAGCAGTTAAGTTGAACCATAGATACAAATTGCATAATATTTAAAAAAACAAAAACATGACAATGCAATAAAATATTTGTCCAATTGACGCAATAACCGACAAACACGTCACGAAGCTCGATTGTTGAAAAAGAATATCGGTTATTGAAAAGAAAGCGTTTAAAATTGCCTATAAAATGGAAGAGCGGGTGTGAAAGTCGCGGATAAGATAAATAAACATTTTTTACAGTCTTGGTACAATGCCTTTTGAGTATTGTTTGTTTCTATAGACCTAGGCTAATATGACAACTGACCTTATTGTGTTTGAAAACGGAACCGATTTACAAGAAACAAATCTGAGAACCAACGAGTCATTGTTATAAAGAGGGAGCTTTTCCTAACATTTCAGTTTTACACGTAAAATTTTGTGTATGACTTTGACGTCTACGTACGTCACATTGTCTATGTCAAGAGGTATGTGACTAGGTGGCAGTGGCATCAATAAGGCAAATTTCAGTCTAAATTTTTTGGGACGTCTTCTTGACACATTTGGGTATCTATAATTTTTGATATCATTGTCACATACATTTGCGCTGCCAGTATACTATTAGAAAAAAAAAACATCTGTGGTAACAATCCTCTATCAAAGACCGCCCATAAAATAAAACAAGTTAAGTTTTGTAAATTCAATAAATCATTTTCGCACTGTGTATTATAATTCAATCATTGCAAATTAACAGGGTAGTGGGCAGGTGAATTAAATTACAGAATCGTGTCGAATGGTTCATGTTAATTGAGAGTCCCCTTAATTAATCACGGTATGCACTGCATGAGAACTTCGGCCATATTGTACAGTTGCATTGAACAGCAAATAGATTTAGATTCAAATAGATTCTTAATTTTTAGTTCTTAATTTTATGGGATCAATTTCTTTTTTAAGTACAAAAAAGGAGCGTCTGCCTGAATAGAATGCAATGAAAAATTTAAAAATATTTCATTTTTTAGAAACATTTTCTAAATTCTAAATTCAACCTTAATTCAACCTTATTGATCTCTAATTTTCATTGTCGTTCTACTTATTAAAGTTGCACTGTCAATCACTATCAAGCCTAATAAAAAGATCATCACGAGTTCCTCTGATAGAATCCGCTTATTGGACCTCTCCGCTAGCTCCTAAGTCCTCCGTCTGGGAACAACTGTGACCCACGGGGACAAATTGTTAGCGTCATTACGTGTTGTTAGAGCCCGCTTCAGTAGCCCGCGGTATTCAGGGGACGTGACCCATTTGATCCTGGCCGCTCGTAATAATAAAAACTCAATAAGAAAAATAATAAAAAGTTTGTGATCTGTGAAAATCTTGAAATTTGAAAATGGAATGCGCGCCAAAAGTTGATTTTTGAATTTTGAAAATAGCGTAGTGCGTAATAGTGCAAATGAATGTGTTAAATTTTTGGCTGTGATTTATTAATTTGTGTGAGTTAATAATGTTTTTAAATAGATGGTAGATAATATACCATAAATAGATACCTACAAGATTAAATTAACTATCTGTTATCTTCTCAACTTATATACTTTCTTAATTATTCTATTGGAACATTTGATTGCTTCGAATTAGATTTACTTAAATTGCGTACATAACGTCGTTCTAATTTCAAATCAATGGAACTGTTTTTATTCTAACATCTACTTTCTATTCGGACATAGCAGACATTTTAATTGCGTACAAAATAAATAAATAATAATACATTTCTATTTCAAATTCACCCGTTAATTATATTATTTGTAAAATTACGGAACTGATTTCCAATAGGTAAAGAAAATTTTGCAAAAAAGGCGCCTTAAAATAAGATACAAAGTGGTCAAACCTACAACACTCCTTTGTGGGTTGTGTCGTAGATTTAAAACACTCATAAATCACTTTGAAACATTTCATAAACCAAAGCAAGTCAAACACCGATGTGCCAACCGAAAGTCCCATCTCGAGACAACCGCGGTTACTTGAGCCAATTTAATCTCAACCGCTCATGGTTGACCCCACAACCTTCTAACAAATTCCTTCTATACCCCGAATAGTAAACCAAATCACGGGTATAGCAGGTCCAGTTACGCTGGTAGTGTTTTAGCCAACCCACACTAACACTCTGATTCCATATTTCCGCCCAATGCCCTATGCGAATGTTATGACTTGTGTAATCGACCCTATGTCTAGGGTGATAAGGTGCAGAATGTGGGTAAAAATATATATTTGTAAGATTGGAGAAAAGTTTCTGGTGTTTTAATTAGGTAGTCGGAAGGATATTAACTGTGAGAATCGTCATTTGAAATTTGCAAAATCAAGTTCGAATTTCGATAAAATAATTGTACCATTCAGTTGTATACCTGATAACCGTGCAAACGCTAAAGTATTATTTCGGACTTCCGATGCACACTGTATTATCTATACATCTATACAAATAAATTAAATTGGAGTGTCTGTTTGTAATATCAAAATAACACTTTTTTACCAAATGCGTATGAAAGTATATACGATACCTATAACGAAAACGCAATTTTAAATTTTTTTGTCTGTCTGTCTGTCTGTCTGTCTGTTTGTTTGAGGTAAACTTCTAAACGGCTGAACCGATTCCAATGGGACTTTGACTGACAGATAGCTGACGTTCCAAGGCGTAACTTAGGCTACTTTAATTTTAGAAAAAGCATTAGGGTTCCGCGGGAAAACATAATACCCATATTTCCTGGTAATCTCCCTAAAGTCCACGCGGGCGAAGTCGCGGGCATAGCTAGTCGATGATAAAATTATGCTAAGTAGGTAGGTACTGCTCAGGTTTTAAAGAAAACGTAAATAAGAAGAATATTGTCGAGTCACAAGAATTTACCTACCTGTAACTTTGCTTGTACCAATAACGCCAGAAATATCTTGTTAAACGACAGTTTCAATGACGGATAAAAGTAACCGAGCCATGCCCAGTACAAAAAGCTCGAAGTGAAGTCATTTTCTCAACAAATCTGACAGTGGAAAGAGATAAAACTTATGTCTACACGGTCATGCTAAGCCTACAGAAAACCCCATCTTACAATGATGTTTCCAATCCCTCACCTCTTCCAATTCGTTGCAGATAAATGAACGCGCTAGAGCAAAATGGCAATACAAACACAAAGAGAAGAAAGAATAAGTTTGATTGTTTTACTCATTTTATATGGGACAGCTGATGTTGAATCGAGTTTACCGGTCGATTTGGCACCCGAAGACAAAGGTCAGAATGTCGTCACCTACCTACCTCACTAATTAAATAACTTTTAAAATAAAGTGGTAGCCGAGTGATCGAACGCACGCCTTGCAAATCAAAGTGTGCAGGTTCAAACCCCGGCTCGCACCTCTGGGTTTATTTGCGAATCTCATTTTCATCCGAGATTACCACTTGCTTTGAAACGGTGAAGGAAAACATCGTGAGGAAACCTGCACGTATATAGAATGGCGTGTGAAGTTCACCAACCCGCACTGGGCCAGCGTGGTGGACTATAGCCCAAAAATCTCCCTCGTATTGAGGGGGAATGTGCCCGGTATAATGGCAATAGGCTCGCCCCCTATTACATTGGGACCAAAAACGCATCGGCGAAGTGTGGGCGCACTGCAGTGCACCACTGCCTACCCCTTCGGGGAATACAGGCGTGATGATGATTATTTAGAAGGTTTTATGCTTTATACACACTGTCGCGAGTACTGGACGTAGATGCGCTACTCACTGCCTATTACGGCCTAGCTGACTCAATATTAAGATATGGTATTATTTTTTGGGGAAATTCAGCAGATAAGGATGCTGCTTGTAAATCTCAAAAAAGATGCATCAGGTCAATGTTTTATCTAAAAACTACAGACACCTGCCAACCTTTCTTTAAACAATTTAAAATATTGACGTTACCTTCTATCTACATTTTAGAAATTGCAATGTTCGTGAAAATTAATAAAAAAATGTTTCCTAGTCTATCAGATGTAGCTCCTCGTAGTAGACGTGACGACAGCCAGCTCTGTTTGCATTCATCTAAGACTGCACTTATGCGTAAGAGTGTCTTTTGCATGGCTCCAATTATATTTAATAAGTTGCCTAAGAATTGGAAAGAGCTTAGTAATGAAGCATTTAAAAGAAAACTTAAAACCGTCCTATCTGATAAGACATACTACAATGTTGCAGACTTTTTAATTGATATATTATAAATAAATAATTATTATTGTTATATAATTAATTACCTAACAAATAATTTTGTTCTGTTGTTTGAATGTTTTATAATTTTAATTACTTTGTTTAGTCAATATTTTTTTTTGTTACTTTTATTATTTTTAATTAGCTACTTTAAAAAAAAAAACCTAATATTTGTACGCCATATATGTGGCAAACATGACGAGTCCATCTGTAGAAACTTAACATCTTGCAGGCACTCACTTGTTTGTATGTACACTCATGTTTAAACAAATAAATTTGATTTGATTTGAAGGTGGTGGTAAGGTCATAGAACTCTTAGTATGACTCAATCTTAGATTCATCTACCTATAATAACTTGCAATCATAAAATCTGAAATTGATCAAAGTTATCGCTTGATTAACGCGGCTCGGCGACTTGTCAAACGGCTACTCCGATGAGTTATGTAGATATCTGGCCTCATTTATGCATCGCGAAACACGGTACTTGGTCTGCAATTGGATTACGACTGCATAGGTTTATCTGAACTGAGAAATTAAATATAAATGAAACTAGACTTTTACTTTATGGTTGGTAATTTTCTTTATCATCATCAGACGATCAATGGAAATAAATCCACCTTCCCTACTCATATAAACATAAGGCCATGTATTTGCTTTGAAATCTACGAATCTGGCTAATCTTTTTGTAATGCACCCTGGTTCAAGTGTTGCTGGGATTTCCCACAGTTTATTGTCACAGTCATATTATTAAAACTTAAGAGTACTAACTTCAAGATTATCTTCCAGTGTTACCACCGACCACCCTTCCATTGACATCTCTATCTTCAGTAATAACTACAGCCAACATATCAACATCGACATACGTCACGGATATACCCCCAATACCACCGAGCGATAGAGATAGATTCCTCACCTTTGCAGAGTCAGGACATCATAGAACCTTTATGTTCGCTAACGATAATACCTTTATACAATTGGATGGGGATATTATACAGAGGTTTCAGTTGAGGTAAGAGATTTGTCATATTATTTTGAACGGAAGGCGTGCAAGTTAAAATCCCAGGCCCGAACCTCTGAGATTGTTATGCGCGAATGTCATTTCCAATAATCATTAACACTTGGCCCAAATGGCCCTAGTATTGAGAGTTAATTGTGCCCGGTATAATGATAATAGGCTACTATTACATTGGGACCAAAATACATCGGCAAAGTATGCATACACTACTGCATCTCTGCCTACCCCTTCGGGGAATACAGGCATCACGTCTGCATCATATGCATTTATCGTTAGAAGCTAGTTTTTGGTTAAATTCAAAAAATCATAACTTTGTTTTACCCATCACACAATGAAGAATAAGATTTTCCTTTATCATTCTGATAAGTACATTCTATTCGATCTAGTTAGATTTGACGCGTTTTTTGCTATATACATCGAAGAGCCAGTGTCAATTAATCTATTACGGATTTTGTTAACAAATATTGAAAATCAAAGGCGTTGACCAAATCTCGCGAGTGAGTTCTTACGAATGATGTTCAGAACCAAGACCAACGGAACAATGCAACAAAAGATTACCTTCATTCGCGTTGATAACTGCAACAAAGAGTCATTTAGCACAGGATGTTTGCTTGTTGCAGACTATGCCGGGAGATATCGTTCAAGTTCCGCACGCGACTGCCACATGGCTTGCTGGTCTATCATAACGTGAAGAATCCCGTGTTTAAAATGCAGCCGTACGCTTTGTATGTTATTGTAGAGAAGGGTGAATTGAAGGGTAAGAAAAGAAGTATACGCGAGCTTGATTACAAAGTATACAGGATTATTGGTAATTCGACGTATATAATGGGATTGATGGGTGGATAGGGGTGACTATTTGCGATAATTTCAACCCTAAGTTTCATAACGTTTTTTTTTTCATAACGTTTCGCATTTTTAAATTTGGACCAATCATTGTTGTTTTTATATTGATAAATAACCCATGTTTAATCTTTTTTTTTAAATCAGATGAATAAATAAGATTTCAATTGATACTTTTTTTATTACTATATGTTGCGTTTTTGACATATTTTGAAAAAATGCAAAAAACACGAAAAGTCAAAAATGGTTCACTTTTGTATAATGCATATGGGGGTTAAAATTATCGGTAATAATCACCCCTATCACCTTCTATTCGACGTATTCCCCATACGTCGAATTACCAATAACCCTGTATATTGTAACACGTTTTTGAAAGATCATTTAAATAATTCATTTAATCGACTTCTCATCTTTTTCCAAATACTTATAAATGATTATTATAATGTTCAGAACGATCATTAGTTTTTTTTTGGCATACTTAATCAAAATTTCATAGAAACAGGTTTTATTAATTGCTCGGGCTGAATACGAAGTGCTGATTAATGATTAAATTCATCTATTCACCTTTGTATGTATTTCGTATATTTTAAAATCCGTGGCCTTATCTAGAAAGCAAGGTAATCCTCAGTGGCGCAGCTCGCGTCAGTTTTTACCATCCTCTGTCGACAGGACAGCTTCCTATTCAGCCGTCTGTCTGTCAATCTGTCTATCAATTCGTTTACAATGTCAGCAAGCTAGGTTACAGCATTCCAATTAATTATTTATTTGTCCTCAAAGACCAACATCAATTATTTAGGAGTAGATTTCTCTTTGAATTCTCTACCAATAGGTACACCGATAGTTCGAATATTTATAATATTATGTTTCCCCTTTTGCTATTTTATTGTCTTTTTATATTGTTAATTTTAAGACGAGTTTACTTGTTTTTTTTTTGTCATCATGTGTTTTAACTGACTTTTTAAATAAATTTTGTTGACTTTTTATTTATTTTCAATAAAAATAATCCAGGCTGGAGAAATTATTTTACACACATTAAACTTAAGGCTAATTTTAAGAACTCTGACCCCCACATCAGAGGTGAGCACGCGGGCCGGGCCGATAGAGGTCCGGATAAAAAAAAAAAAAAAAAAAAAAATATTATGTTTCCTAAATCATGATTCTATCATTTTAATATCATGATTTATGACATATACCCGTGCATCTGCGTTATTTATTTAAACATAAAGTATTATATTAACATAGATTTTGAATAAGATATGATACTAATGATATTATTTTACAGTGGTTCATGTATTTGGCAAGCACTTAACTTCAGTGACAGTCGGCAGAGCTTTGAACAGAGATCAATGGCACAGTGTCGTTGTCACCATCGACGTCCATGGTGCCAGATTGATCGCTAAAGTCGATCAGCTCAAAGAGGAAGTGTACCTTAAGGTAAGTGACAATAAGGATAAAACTAATGAAGTGGTTGGATAATATTTCATTAGTGTTTTGTTTCAGGGTCTTAGTTTTGATACAAATTACGGTATCACAGATAATTTGACATCGGTCATTCTTATTGGAGGTAAGCTTGAAGACTTTATAAACATAAAGGTACGAAATTGTCCCAGTTTGTACACCTGGATGATATCACCTAGGTAAACAAAGTGGAATCATTACTATCCATCATACATCTTGTTTTCTGGGTGATTTTATTCAACTAATTTCGGTCAATATCTACTTAAGCCGTTTTGACTAACGGAAAAGATCTTATGGTCTGTAGTTTTTTTTCTCTGATCTTCACTAGGTAAACCAGGAACATAATTAATTTTCATAAGTCTCGAGTTTCATAAGTACATTACTTTCCTAGGTTTGAGCTCGGAAGAGAAACTCCACGGAGTAAAATACATCATAGAATCATTCGTCGGCTGCATCAGCGATATGGTTCTTAGTTCCGGCAAAGCTGCCTCAGACCTTCTGCCTATAGTGCCTTTGATAGCTACCAAACACGAAAATGTTAAAGAGGGATGCATAGATAAATGCAGGACCATGGAAAATTTGTGTTTCGAAGGTTCCAGATGCGTTAATGAGTACAACGGGTATAGATGTGACTGCTTTGGTACATTGTATGAAGAACATTTATGTGATGTATATAGTAAGTATACTCGTACATTTTGTAGTGAGAATTATTAGGACTTCAGGGGCCTTACCATTATCTCTTACTGGATTTCATATTAGCTGAAAGCAGCGGTAGCCTAGTTGGTAAAGTCCTCGCCTTGAATGCAAGGGATGCAGGTTCAAACGCCGGGCTTGCAAATGTCAATTTTTTAAATTTAATTTTATAAAATTTTTAACACTTGCTGTATGGTGAAGGAATACATCAGGTTTATAGAAAAGCGTGTGAAGTTTAATAACGTCGAGTGGGCCAGCGTGATGGATAAAGGCCCAAATCTTTCTCGTAACAGTGGCATCGTAACAGCTCGCCCCCTTCTACATTGGGATCAAAATACATCAGCGAAGTGTGGGGGCACTGCAGTGCTGCCTACCTCTTCAGAGATTACAGATATGACGCTGATGATGAATAATATTAACTGTATTTTTTGATAGGTTTTGTGCTACATGATCTAAAAATAATTAAGTAATATTAAATCAATACTTCTGCATAGGCAGTGGTGGATATCCTGATTGAGAAATAATCCAAACATTATTAGCGACTTGTTAAATAATTATCACAATAAGAGAAATTTGTAAACAACCGTTTCGCCTACTTTCTTCAGTATTGCAGCTCATTATGACATATAAAGTTTAATTGACTTAATCGTTTTACCTTCAGCTGCAACCTATAAATGTCCAATCACACAAGTTCCGTATTACCAAACCCTTAAAACCAAACCAATTTCAAAATTCAAGTTACATAAGTTGAAATAATTTAAATCTTAAACGAACTGCTTGCAATTCAATGTTTTAACTTAATTAAAGATCTAAACGTTACTGTTAAGCACCGCACACACTGGGGCGTCAAAACCCGCTTGACAAAATGTTTGCTACCACCAAAACGCACTGTATTGACTCAATAAAAAGGTTTATTTTATAACCAAAGGACATAGACGAACCAAATGACTTAGAGCGATGATTTTAACGCGTGGGGGCGTGGCTGTTACGGTTTACCATCCTTATGTATATTGACAAAGAGTTTGTTTTGGTAGTGACAATAATTTTAACGCGCGCGTCTTGAAGCCCCAGTGTGCCCAGGTCTTTATTGCAAGAGATCAACACTTTTTGATTATTTTAGTACTTTCACATCTACGAAGTAATCAATGGTATGGTGATGACCGAAATAAAGTTCCATCCAATACGCAACCTCTGCCAAATTGTTTACGACACATAAATCCGTACTTTAAATTGAAACAGTAAGGTTTAGTTTCAATTACTTTTGTTACGTTTGCAAATGAATTACCCTTCAATTATAATTATGTCCAAGAAACAGGTGCAGGTTTTGCTCGTATGTAAGCTACCAGTGTTCGATGTTAAGTAATATTAGTTACTTTAATCTACATATATATAATCCGTTACTAATAGTAGGCAGTGTTTAGAAAGTGGTTATTAAGTAATTGGATGTTGTTAAGCAAAAAGGATCCAATCCACATAATTGTTCATTAGTTAATAATAATACATCATCACGCGTGTATTCCCCGAAGGGGTAGGCAGAGGTGCACCGTAGTGCGCCCACACTTCGCCGATGTATTTTTGGTCCGTTTCACAATACGAGGGAGATTTTTGGGCTATAGTTCACCACGCTGGCCCAGTGCGGGTTGGTGAACTTAACACGCCTTTCTATAGACGTGCAGGTTTCCTTACGATGTTTTCCTTCACCGTTTCATAGCATGTGGTAATCTCGGATGAGAGGTGCGAGCCGGGGTTTGAACCTGCACACTTTGATTTGCAAGGCATGCGTTCGACCACTCGGCTTCCACTGCTTTTTTTTTTCATTAGTTAAGTATACCCAATTATTCCTAAAGGAGGAATTTTCAATTAACAGAAAGAATCCCATCGAAAAATTAAAGCAAATAGATTTTTTACCCCCGAGGTTACCATCCCACATGTCCCACGTAATACTTCAAGCTGCCATATCTCAAAACTGACTTAATGTGGATTGGATCTTTTTTGTATAAGTACGTCCAATAGAAATCTTTTGTTTATTTTACAAACCATACTTTTTACTAAATGAATACTTTTTTTAATATCCGATTTTTTTTTTGTTAAATTGGACGTGATTGCAGGAAACTATAACTACTTATTAATATATCCGTTGTATCTACATATATTGCGTAATAATTAATAACCAGAGAGTAAAGTATTAGTTAACCGAACTTTCATCAGTAGCTGAAAGGTTTTATCAATGCAATGATGACAATAGCCGCGTACTCACCGCTTGCAGAACCTCGCGAGTCCGCCTCGCTATAAACAGGTGGAAAACTCCGAGATTCACTTGCTAGAAAATAAAAATTTGTGTTACTTTATCCCAGCGCTATTATTTATCACTTTCCTTGCCGTCAGCGTATATGTTTATGTCAATTCTCATGAACTAATTGCGCGGTTAGAAAGTGAAGCTGCCTCATGTACCTTATACTGGAGACAGCCTAGACTGCTCACTATATAATTATTGACATTGTAATATACATATGGGCTGACAGCGTGGTTAAAAAAAGTACAAAAAACAATTGAAATTGAAAATCTCCTCCGTTTTGGAAGTCAACGCAAGGCGTGTATACGATTCATATTAACTGTCCGAAGCAATGTAGCCTCCGCGAGGTTACGCAGGCAGTCGGAACACGGCTCATAATAAAATACGATTGCAGCGGCGACGGTGTTAACACTGCGGGGCTCGAGTTACGTGTCGTATCGCGTTTACGATTGGAAAGATCGAGTGCATTCCACTAACACGCGAGTCAGCATGCATTTTAAGGTAATATTACTGTTCATTGACGATCGATTGACGTTATCGAATTAGAGCTAGGAAGCTATCGAGTTGTAAAATTGCTTTAAAATCAATTTATGTTATGAAATACTAGTCTCACAAAAATTTGAACATGAACAAATTTGTGTATAGGACTTCACGTTAAAGTAGTAACTACGGAAACTTTTTGTATAACCGAGGGCTGTAAGAAAGAAGTAGGTATGTTCCCACACACAACAATGTTATTGTTATATTTGACATTAAGAATCATACAAGGCTTGATTTAATAAATACTTGAGGATAAGTGGTGACTCAGTAAGATTGGTAAGTTCTTATAAAAGAAAAAAAATATCTGATGAAAAGACATACCTATAGGTGACAAGTGACCTTTTGGCAATAAACGATTGAACCGGTTTATAAAAAAGCCACTTTAGAACATTTTGCATACATTATTAGGAATGATAAAATGTATATCTGAGACCGTTGCTAATGATAATATAGTTCGTATTTGTCTAGTGAACTAACATGAAAAAACAGATACAAATAATAAAATTAATTTGCAGACCCGTTTTGATGATTCGGCGTTGTTCTACGCTAGCGGTCAAATAGATAATAAACACCATTATATTGCTCTATCAATACACGATGAAAAAGTTGCGGTACTGATAGATCTCGGCGATGGGCCAGTAGAGGACTACGTGGGAGAAAAAGTCAACAACAACCTATGGCATAATCTAACAGTGATATTACAAGAAAATACATTACACGTACATCTAGACAACGTTACAGAGACTTACGAAATACCGGGCAACGCTACCTACGTATGCATAGATCCAGAAATCTACATATGCGGCGGTCCCGACTTGCACAAAATGAAAGGATTGAAATCTTTCAACAACTTCGCAGGCAACTTAAAGTATGTTTATTACAATGACGTTTCGATTTTATACGAGCTGAAGCAAAACAACCCTAAAGTCCACTACATAGGGGTGCTGGATCCCGAGTTTGAGGATATAGATATCGAAGTGATACCAATAACGTATCCTTTCGCAACGTCCCATATATGGTGGCCGTTGAATCAGAACCACAGCATTAATTTGATATTCGACTTTAAAACGAGTAAGAACATGGCTGTGTTGGCTTACAGTCAGATTACATCTGGTCAAGGCTACTGGGAGGTAAGAATAAATGATAATGCTTGACAAACCAGCCTTCTGAATACATTTTTATGTAAATCGGTTTATGTTCAAGTGCATCTTGAAGTCTTAAGTAGGACACTTGTTGGGTCGTGTGTGTGGTAACAAACATTTTGTTTATTGAGAAAGAATTGAGATACTTACCCAAGTCTTATTAAAGACAGAATTTGAAGAAAAAATCTACAGTGATAACCTAGTTGGTGCCCACATTCAACGCAAGAGGGCGCAGGTTCTGAGATTATCTTATTTCATGTGCAAATGTAATTTTAATAAAGATTACCATTTGTTGTACGGCGATGGCGAATGTAGTCAGAAACTTGCACTTGTATAGAAATGCGTGTGAAGTTCACCCATCCACACTGCTAGCGTGGTGTAATATGGTCCGATTCTCCCTCATATTGTTAGGGAATGTGCCCAGTCTAATGGAAATAGGCGCATCTCAAATAGAGGGCGGCGCTCTTGCCTTTTCTGCCTATCACTTCTGGGAATATATGCGTGATGATGTATACGACAATAAAAGATGTTGGTACTAATTTTAACATCGATAAAACTAGATCCACACACGATTGATTGACTATCGCATTAGGATCCGAATTAATTGTAAATAAATGCTAATGTTATTCTTGGCAACATATTTTTATCCATATCCGGCAACGAACTTTACCCAATTCGCCCTCCCAGATTCAGTTTCATTATCTCAATTATTTTGATTAGACTCGAAGCAATGATATGGATACTTAAATTACCCAAGGAGTTCTCCTTTCTCTACCTTTTTTAGGTAAAATGACGTCAACATTCTATAACGGTGTTAATTTTACTGTAAAAAAAAAACTACGAATAATTTGAATTTGAAGGTCTTTTGAGAGCATTAGGACCACGATAATTAACGATTTATTTGTTTTGTACCCGCTTTACCACCATTGTTATTGTTTGTTATTAAATAAAGTAATGATCCATTCACAAAGGCATTGCAGAGTACTCTACTGAAATATACCATTTCAGGCAGTATCTAGATGAATTTAAATTTGAAAAGATTTGGGGCTAACCTCAAAATATATTCTCCAAATTAACTTATGGATATTACAGGTGAGAATGGTAAAGGAGGAAATCCGCTTTGAGTTGGTCCCAGACGTTGGCAAAAACGTGACAGTATTGAAGTCGGTGAAGTTCAACGTAAGCAATGATTGGCACAACGTGGAGTTAGATTACAGGAAGGGAAGGATCAAGTTGACCGTTGATTATCACAATAAGCACGCGCAAATGTTTGGTAAGCATTACTTCTATAGAAATAAAGTCTATAATATAATCGGAGCTCATCATCCAAAGTTGAGAGACACCAATAAAATTGAATTGTACCACCACACAAATGTTTCTAAGTTAACTATAGAATCCCAAAATGTTATAGAAAATTATTAATAATTTGTGTAGTATTAAAAAGTCATCTTAACTTATTGAAACATTTATAGAATTCTATTAACCATGGTATTAAAAATAACTTTTCAAAACAAAGTTTAATGAAATGCCATTACTTATTTTTCAAAAAAACCTACCTTCCACAGTTCCAAACGCTCGTATCTTTCATCACACTCATTATAAATCAAACAGAACTCATTATTCAATAACCTCTTGACAGGTCTGGACTTCGAGCTCCAAGACAAGATCATCATAGGCAGCGGTTTCAAATCGGCTAACTTAGGCTTAATTGGTTGTATGAGGAACATACAAATAAATGGTCTGCTTATAGAACCTCGTTTCGTTATAAACACAGAGAGAGTGGTTGGTGAAGTTGCTATAGATGATTGTAGATATGTGGACCCTTGCACCAGACCTAACACTTGTGAGCACGGAGGCATCTGCTCTGTGAGGGAGGATGCTAGGGTTGTATGCAATTGTGACAGCACGGGTAAGTACCAACAAGTGATTTAATTCAATTGCTAGGTACAAGTTTCCTACTTAATGATACTCTTCTTCATAAATTATGCTTTATATCTAAAGACATTGATGATAAATGGAAAGGATATGGTCATCTTTCATGTAATGCAAACATAATTTCAGACTTTGCGTAACTTCAGGACTTTCCTAGCATGTACTCAGACCGAGATATACCGCTGGCGTTAGCTTCATTAGCTGGACCCAAAAGACTCTCAGCTACGACACGTCTGATGAAAATGCATCGTAGATTTAAGATCCCAAAAGTATTGTCGTAAACGCATAAGTCTTTAATTTTTTTTTAAATGCCCTTGTCCATGTTATGGCAATGGGTCAGAATGTTTATAAATATAGGACCAATGTTTGTGACATTTTAGGCTACATAGGTGAAAACTGTCATTTCGCTACCTTCCGTAAGACTTGCGAGGAGCTAGCACTTCTCGGATACACGAGAAACGACGTTTACCTTATTGACATCGACGGCAACGGGAAATTCCCGCCGGCTCATGTGAAATGTGAGTTCCAGATAGAAGCCGACTCTTCGACAACTGTGGTCGAACACAATCTTCCTAGTCAAATTGTAAGTGCAATACTGCAATTTTAATAATGATTCGTATTCTAAAAGTAGGCAAAATTAATATGACATGATTATAAGACAAGAACCAGTCTACGTCTGTCTCATAGTAGAAAAAAATATTTGTCACTAAATATTTAACTAACCTAACTAAGACTATGGGAAAATCAACAGAGATGACTCGTTGAAGTTATCCTTAAACACATTTTCAGGACGTAAGGTCAGCGCAAGGTCAAGACTTCAGCTTTAGGATCAAATACAGGGAGTTCACCGCTGAGATGCTGCAAGAGCTGATATCTCACTCTTTGTACTGTAGACAGTACATCAAGTACGACTGCAACATGGCTCCCTTGGAGCTGCACAGCGCAACCTGGTTCATATCCTCCTCGAACGATACTGTGGACTACTTGGGAAACGTAAAAAGGTTTGAGTTATGAGGCATGAATGTAAAAACATCTAAACTAAAGAAAATACAAGACTTTGTCCAAATGTTCTTTCTGTAGTGTTTTTAGTTGTTGCTTCTTGCTTTTCAACCTAGATGCTAATAGTGCTCAAATTCTAATACAATAAGAGTATTCTTAATACTTTTTAACAAATAGCAAATTCTGATTAATCCTCAACATGCTATTCGTGCCTTTGTACACACTTCCAACCAAATTCATCAAGTTGCGTAGAACCTAAACAGCCATGGTCTCTTAGTTACTTAATTACTCTTAGCAATAGCTTTTTAACTTATGAGTTAACGATCCAATAAGTACTTAAGAAATCAAAACTCTACTTCAGAGGGTACTGTCCATGCGGTGTGAATGCGACTTGCGTGTACCCACCACACTCCTGCAACTGTGACTCAAACGAGAACAAATGGCATTCGGACGAGGGAACCTTCGTCAATCCGAAGAGTTTGGGGATCACGGAGATGTTCTTTCTCCATCAGAAGGATTTAACAGAAGAAGCGCAAGGGAGAATCACTTTGGGACCCTTGGAATGCGTTGAGACAAGTAAGTTTATATTTTCTATTGAAGTGTTGCCAAGATAGCAAATATAACTTTACAAGTATGGCAGTAAGCAGCATGAGGAAAATAAAAGAATTTCATTAAATATAAAATTTGGTGATTTTCCATACTTTAAAAAAAATATTTAGAGCTCCAAAACGCGTCAAAATTAGTGCCAATGCTAAAACGAACTGTTTTGTCTCATAGAAAAAGCGCTTTCTTCAACGTAACGTTATTGACAGCGGGAACAAATTTCGACGCACGATCGCGTGGCTTTTAACTCAAAAATTCAATCTTTATGTAAAATGTCTTCACATATTGACGAGTGCGTCTTGACGCCAGTGTGCTCGAGACTTTACGGTTTGAGGATATACCTAATGTAGGCATTTATTAAAATCTGTTAACAAGAAATATAACGTAAACGCTAGGTTAAATTTACAAGCTTGAGTATGACTCGACTCATATACGACCCTTTAAAGTTGTAATAATCCTACCACTACAGTACTACCTATATGTAGCTTCATCTTATACTTTAATTCCAGATACACAACGTTACGTGGTAACATTCACGACATCACAATCGTATATCGAAGTGCCAGGATGGAGAAAAGGCGACATCGCTTTCAGTTTCAGGACCACTGGCACCAGCGCCATATTGCTATTTCAACCACCAATAAGACCTAATTACCCTTCGTTTATGGTCGCATTGACTAGTGGTAAGATTTCTTTCATAACTTTGTGTGAAATCAGAAATATTTGTCATCGTTTTAAATAAGATTTTTAACTTAAATAAATAGATCACCATCATCACGCCTGTGTTCCCCGAAGGAGTAGGCAGAGGCGCACTACAGTGCACCCACACTTCGCCGATGTATTTTGGACCCAATGGAATAAGGGGCGTGCCTATTGCCATTATACCGGGCGAATTACCCCTCAGTGCGGTTTGGTGAACTTGACACGCCGCCCTTCTATAAACGTGCAGGTTTCCTCACGATGTTTTCCTTTACCGTTCAGCAAGTAGTAATCATTATTGAAAATTACATTCACACATGAAAATCATCTGAGGTGCGAGGCCGGGATTTGAACTTGCACCCTATGCGTTCGGCCTTGCATTCTACTGAGCATATCACAGATTTTGAAATTAAACTATTTTACGGATTTTATCGCGTTTATTTACTATTTTATTTTCCCGACGTTTAATAGTTTAATTTCAATGTATAGTATTCGCGTAAATATAAGAAAACAATATATCACAGATTTTTTTACTTGTTGCTCTAAAATTAGCTGTTACTTTAAAACTCCTTTCTAGAGCTTAACACAGCAGAAGGTACAAGTGACTTAACTGACCATGACTTGACTTGGGCCCAGGGTTTTATGTTCTGTCTATAAGTTTGTTTGATATATTAATATATTAATGCTACTGCAATTGACAACTGCTTCATATTCAGGCGTCTCCTAGTATTACCGAAAACTTAAATATAAAACGCATGTATCTGTGAAATAATGTCTTGAATAATAAATATATTGTCGACATACTATCTGTGATCATTCTTGATTATTTACGACGATGTCAAAGGTCATCTACGCGTATTTTAAATACCGTTGACCATGACTGACATTGTTATAATAATTGAATAAAAACATTTTTATCTTGAGAGATTGCAAATATATATTGTAATTGATTTCAACATTGAAATTATTATAAATTGCTATCATTATGTTCATGGTGACGAAAGACGAAGAAAATAATAGAATTAATTGCTTATGGCATTCAGCAGACGAACACAAAGACATAAGGCTAAAATCTCGTTAAATATGGCTAGAGACTTGATAGATAAGGCTAGATTCTTGATAAATGAGGCTAGATTCTCGGTAAATAAGGCTAGAGTGTGTATAGATATGGCTAGTCTTGATAAATAAAGCTAGATTCTCGGTAAATAAGGCTAGAGTCTTGATAAATAAAGTTAGATTCTTGGTAAATAAGGCTAGAGTCTTGATAAATAAGGCTAGATTCTTGATAAATAAGGCCAAATTCTTGAGAACCAAAATTTACTTGACCTCTGTTCCAGAACACGAACTAACCTTCAACTTCACCCTAAACACGGGGACTACCAGAAAGCTAGTGATAAACTCCAAAAGGAAACTGAACGGGGGCGAGTGGCACAAGATATGGATCGACTACAACTTCTATCACGTCCGGTTCATGTTGAACACAGAGTACCAGATGATGAACCTGCTATTGGAAGAGGAATTTGGACCTTTTGAAGGGTCTATGTTCATTGGTGGAGCTACCGCGTAAGTAATAGACAGTGAAATGCCACCTGAAATTGTGTCTTAAAAACGTTGTTGCAATGAATCTTCTAAGAATTACTAAAGACATTATTATAAATTTGATATAAAGCCTGCTGTTATATTTGGAAAAGTTAAGAACTGCGTAAATATAGATGATAATTAAGGTATAAAATCATTATTAAGCAGTGGTAGCCGAGTGGTCGAACGCACGCTTTGCAATCAAAGAGGAAACCTGTGTGCCCGGTATAATGGCAATAGGCTCGCCCCCTATTACATTGGGACCAAAATACATCGGCGAAGAGTGGGCGCACTGCAGTGCACCTCTGCCTACCCCTTCGGGGAATACAGGCGTGATGATGTATATAAAATCATTATTAGCATCAGTTTCTATAAAAAGAGAAAGCAACTTTATACCATAAACGTTGTTCTTACAGAGAACACTTAAAGAAATCAGCCGTAAATCAAGGTCTTATAGGATGCTTCAGAGGGCTTGTAGTGAACGGCGAGATACTGGATATCTACAGTTACATGTCCGTACACCTATCCGAGATTATTAAAGACTGCAAGCCTTCCTGTGTTCCAAATCCTTGCCAGAATAGAGCTATATGCAAAGAGCTTTGGTCCAGTTACGAATGCATTTGTAACAATCCATGGGCACATTTGGGTATACATTGTGAGGAAAGTAAGTATAAAGAAAAGTTGTAAATCAAACCATAGCAGTGGTAGCTTTGAACTTACTGGATGCAGGTTGAAAGCCCGGGCCCGCACCTTTGGGTGGTAGAATCTGATTATTTGTATGTGCTTTTTGGTAGACACAAATAAAAATAAAACGTTTTTGATTTGGGATTTTTGGATTTCATGTGCGAACGTCATTTCCAATAAGGATTACCACTTGCTGAATGGGAAGGAGAATCGTGAGGAAACCTGCACGTCTATAGACAAGCATGTAAAGTTCACCAATTCGCAATGGTTCAGCGTGGTGGACTATGGCCCAAATCTCCCTCGGAAAAGAGTGGGAACGAGCCCGGTATAATGGCAATAAGATCGCCTCTTATTACAATGGGACCAAAATACATCGAATACATTTATTGTAAATCTAAACAAATAATAGACAGCTTCTAAATAAATTTATATTCGCAGACATCAATGAAAACGCACTTACATTCCACACAAAAGAATCATACTTGAAGAAGAATTATTTAGTGGACGTCGCAACAGTCGCTGAAAAGGTCAGACTCAAGAAGATGATGACTGAAAATGTACTGATGAACCTAAGAACATACGACGACAATGCATTAGTACTTTACGCTAACGACAACTTAAACAACTTCATACATATATTCATACATAACGGAACACAAATAATGTATCTGTTTAACGATGGTAACGAAATAATCCAAATGAATGTTACCAATGAAAAGATAAATAAAGGGGAGAGTGTACAGATCGCTATCATTAGAACCAAGAATAGTACGACTCTACATGTGAATGAAAGGAACACGACGATCAATAGAGTGGCCTGGTTGTTGACTAATTATACGAATAAGCCGTGGATCAATTCTGAATTAGGTAACTACGTTTTCGAATAAATTTTGCACTTAGGCATTTTTATTTATTTATCTTTAATTGGCTGATAGTGGAGGGAGGTAAGAGAGGCTTTTGTCCAGCAGTGGGACGACACAGAATGATAAAAAAACATTCTTTTCTGATATACATTTCACAATACTGAAAAATATGGACATATTATGATCTGTTTGCACTGTTTACAGCTTTTAAAAAAGCATTTGTTCTGAAAAATGACAATTGTCATATTACCATTTAAAGCATATTACCATTCTCATCTTTCTTACGAAGAACAAATATGATTAGGTTTTGGAGACCATTCAAGAATATCTATAAAAACATGTTTCGGTTTTTAGAAGATTCTTTCAATAATCGTTTCATTTTTCAGAAGTGATTCTACCACAGCGTCCTCCCGCGCCTCCTACTGATTACTTCCAAATGAATCTTGGAGGTTACGATTCTTTCTCCTTGAACGTAGCGGCTCGGGCTAGTCTGTTCCCGCAAGGAGGGTACGTAGGTTGCGTCAGGGGGTTCAAGATCGACGACTATGTTCTAAACTTGACTAAGAAGACTTTGGACAACGTTGATGAACAAGGTAATGTGAGAAATTAAAAAGACATCCAAAAATATCAAAGATTGCTGAGACTATAGCTCTACGAAGATCATCTATAGTCACCCTGTCACGGTCTGCTATTTAAAATATAATTATTTTTGGATAAGAAGTAAGTAAGCCTCTAGGATCATCCGCCATCTTTATCACCATTTTTTATTTATGATGTGTATTGAATTTGCTCTTGCTATTAATTACTTGATATTGCTTGAAATACTCGCTAACCGCAGGCGGAGTTATTCCTCATCTTATTCAATAAAATTTAATTGATTCATTCATTTCGTAAAAAAGAAGAAGCAAGCCACTATTTCTACTGTCCTAATAAATCAATGAAGGTCACGTCAAGCCACCAGATTTTAATAATCCCAATATTAGTATTGTCGTACATTATAATATTGAAACGTCTCAATGCGCATAGGTATCTTTACGCTTAAAATGAAATAAAAGACGATAATACAAAATATTCCAGGCTTGGAAGGTGTTAGAACAGAATGCAACATGAAATGCGACGCGGAACCCTGCAAGAATGGCGGCATTTGCACAGAGGACTTCACCAACCAGGAGAGTAGCTGCGACTGCGAGCTCACCAGCTATTTTGGTGAATACTGCAAGGAGGAGAAAGGTGCTAACTTCAATGGGGAAAGTATACTGCAGAGGAAATTCGCTGTGTCCGGACCTGTGCATAAGGTAAAACCACTGTTCAACAGAACCCATAGAGAAGATGACAGTATCAAAAGTAGAATCTCCTGCTCCCCCTACAACGAATTAAGGTTATCCTTAAAATCACAACTTTATGATATCAAACTGCTGATTACTGAAATATTTAAAACAGTGCTCGAACCATATAGGCACTGGACTATTGTTATAACACTAAACTCATTCAGATTCAGGTGCTTTAACACAAAATTACCGTGTTCTTTTGCAGGAAGCGAAATTAGTGAAAACATTATTGTTACTGGCTTGTAATATCTCATATTGTTATTACTTAGTGTTAATGCTGTAAGCTATCCAAATAAAATAAAATAAAATTAAAATTAAAATGCCATCTTAGATGGTTTGAAGAGGAATTAGAATTGATGAGGGATTAGACTTATTTAAAAATTGTGTTTGATATTGCAGGTCAAAATGAAATTGGCTTTTTCCAGCAACGACCTCCGTCAAAAGAACACTGTTCTCTTGCTGGTGCAAACGGAAAACATGTAAATATCTAATGTGTAACTGGAACCAATTTCTAATATCAGATTGGGTACTACGGTCTCTATATTTATTTTAGACGCAGCTATTACCTGCTGGTAGCAATCACAAAAGATGGCTACTTAAAATTCGAAGAGAACAGGGAGGAAGAGGGCTATGGCGCTGAAGTTAAGGACAGAAACTTCTTAAATGGTAACTAATGCTTCATTTTTTTAGTACTCTGCGACATACAGTCAAGTATCTGTATGCATTGCTTGAACATATTGAGATTATTAATTTTGATTCATTCGTCATCTTTATCACTACATTGCACATTTTTGTTTCTAATTCAATGTATTCATTGAATTTGTCTTTGCTATTAATTACTTGACATTGGCAGAATAGGTACCCGCTAATCGCAGGTGCAGTCATTCCTAATCTTAGTCTATTAAAATTTCATAATTTCGTAAGAATAAAGAAGAAACCATTAAAGTTGAAAGCTCAATCTAGAATTAATTGGATGTAAAACAAGTATTCTTATTATAGGTTTAAGTGTTTTGTGTGTATTGACAATCCATTGGTTAAGGACTTAGGACACATCTAGGAGGTAAGGGGGTTTATTATTATTTGTAAATCACTAATCATCTCAAATACATCCAGATGCACGTCACACGGTATATTATACAAGAACGAATCGAACAGCCAAACTGCTGATAGACAGAATAGAGGTGCCAGTCGAGAAACTGCCACCGCAAGTAATTTCGATATCAGCTCTACTGGACTTGGGTTCCAATGAAGTACAAATTGGTGGTCTCAACACTACAGACCCGAGATTGAAGATTTACAAAGGATATAACGGATGCCTTTCTAGTAAGTACTGAAAAACTTAACGATGCCTTGGAATATGTAGTGTTGGAAAACAGACTTTTATAATTGTATGTCTCTAAATGTCTCCACTATAAAACATTTTAAAAGAATTTCCATGAATTAAGATCGTAAATTACCAGTTTATATTATCAAGAAATTCCCCCGTTTTCTTAATGGACTGTAAAATTTTCGGAGAGTCGTTATTCAGAATGGTTCCAACAAAAACCCATAAGTTCGTTATTCGGTAATTGAAAACCAATCGTTGATATTAACAAAAACGATTCGCTTAAATAATAATATCTAGCAATAAACGCATTGAGACCGCGAGGGTTGAATTGTCAGTTCGTCGAACCAATACCGTATTTACACTTAAGTGGGTTCTTTCGTTGAGGGTGAGTTGGCTTTATGTTACCCCAAAGACATATACTTGGAAATCAACGACAATAAGATGAAGCCTCTTGAGGAGTACATGCTGTTCACGGGGCTGAACGCGGAGGTGGTGCACGCGGTGAACGCGCAGGGCGTGCGCAGCGCGCAGTGCTCCGCCGACTTCGACGAGCCCTGGCCGCGGCACGACCAGCTCGCGGCCAACCACAACGGCAGCTTCCTCATCGTGAGTCTCTACTTTAACCATACCAACCTACACTTCCTAAGTTATCACTGATACCGTCATTGACTCTACACTGATCGAAATGGGAAAGATATCCTGCAGTTCTGCATGACTAAAGTAGGATATTTAAAAAATTACATACAGACGAACAAAGAACCTACTCCTTTTTGGAAGTCGGTTAAAAACCACTATGTACCTATAAGAAGCCAGAAATGTCTTTCCTCATGAAATTATACAGAATGACACCATTAGAATAATAATTAGATAGTCCAAAGTCAGTTTTGAGGACTATTGTGCATACCTGAGATAGCACCCAAGTTTGAGGAGGATACATATTATATCTTCTTTTACAGAGTGTAGACAAAACGTGGGTGGAAGACCCACCATCCAGGATCCCATACGTCTCCTTGTACCAGCAACCCGATACAGAGGAGGAAAACACAGACAAGTTCTTCATAGCTCTGATAGTTATTTTCATACTTGGACTCTGTTACTGTGGATATCATGTGAGTAAAACAAAGGGTATTGCAAAAGTAAACCAAAGCTTACGAAGAAATGGCCATGATGCAACTACTAGTCAATTAGTGGCTTATGATTTTATAAAAGATATTGTCATTTAATTATAAGACATTTTACACCAATCGCAGGAGATTCTTAATTGAGAGCGTCTTTATGTAAGGACGTTGGTATTGAAATTAAACTACTTTACGGATTTTATCGCGTTTATTTACTATTTTATTTTCCCGACGTTAAATAAACGCGATAAAATCCGTAAAATAGTTTAATTTCAATGTATAGTATTCGCGTAAATATAAGAAAACAGGACGTTGGTACTTAGACAAGAATTTCTAGAACGTTCTTGAGATTCCTATAATGCCTAAGTACTGACTTCTCACCATAATGTGAAAGTTATAACTTGTAAGATACTAAGCCTACACCAGATAATCCGTGAAGAAATAAATTCAACAACATTATATAATCAGATGTGGCGAACGAACAAGGCTCACAAACTGAACTTGGAGAAGAAAACGGATGAAAATATATTAAGAAGCAAGGAACAGGCGACCAAACTTCAGGAGCCGAGCATATCATTCCTACAGGTGAGATACACACAAGACTCAAGGTGTCTAGTTAAATTTGCTTATCAACAAAACTCTGCCCAACGTGTTATGGTCGAAGTTACAGACACAATGTTAATTTTTAATCTGCTACAAAGCACAATGTTAATTTTTAAACAGCTTAACAAAGATGCAACTGATGGTGATGAAAACGCTGAGAAGAAAGCTAACGGAGTAACGATAGATGCAGTACCCACAGTGATTGTGGAAATACCCAGCGAGACTCCCAGTAGGAAAGGTTCATTGAGATATAGAGGTCAGTGCTGTGCTAGACACGCGACTAAAATACACATACAGTAATAAAATTTTAACTTCAAAAAGAAAATAATATGACTAAAATTTTGTTAGGTTACTACATTTGATCAGAGACAATTGACAAAATTAATTTGACTACAGTTAGTTCTTTTAAGGTGGTGCAGAGTCTTAAAGACCTGTCTTTTGCGCTGTTTTATGGGTGTACCTATCTACCTACTTGTCTTATCCACCAAGGGAGACAATTTTATCACTCCTAAAGGGTATAATATATTATTAAAATCTTAAAATGCAATAGCACACCATTTTAGAACTGTTTCTTGCTAAAGTTTTGTGTTGCATGTCTCAGATATGCCAGAAAAGGAACGTGTATGGGAGACGTTAGAGGAGAAAGATGAAACATCAGAAGCCGATGGCGAGGAACAAGTGAACGGCGAGGACCGAGAGGGTGATGCGGGAGAGGAGTGTGATACTGATGACGACATGACTTCGTCGCTAGAGGAAGACACCGTTAGTGTTGTGAATATTGTATAAATAGGAATATAAATAATATTGCAAAAATCATATCTTTGCAAGATATTTCATTTAATTAAGAAACCTACTCCCAAAAATCTATAAATATCAAGCGAAATCGCTGTAGGCCGCTGTTTTATACTTAAAGCACTTTTGAATCCTACTTACCTAAAATACTAAAAAAATGATTAAAATAACATGATGTCCGCTGCAAGATTGTTTTTAATTACATTCTTATCCAATGATATTCTACTCTTATCATAATAAGTACCTATATTATACTTACGTAAGTAATCTGTTTTACATCGTGAGCGACGAGTGCATTGTTTTTTTTTTTTTTACTGTAAGTACATTTCTATTTCAGAATACGGATGACAATCCTCCTGCAGATACCCGCAGAATGTCCGAGAAAAGTCCGCCAACAATGATCACGCAACTTCCCTACAAAATAGATGAAGATGGGTCAAATGAAATTCTTACGTCAACTGCGTAGTTAGTTTATTAATTAGTTTTAAAAATGGAATAAAAGTCATAAGTGAAAATATCATTTTCAAAAGATAAAATAAGTTATTTTGTTAAATATGCAACTTACCAATAATTCTTCCTGATATTGTTAGCATTATATTTTTGTTTAGCATTGGGGCGTCGATCGATATATACCCATGCCGACACCAGCGCCATTATGGAAGGTTTTTGAACTATTATTTAATGCATCTAAACGGACACTTTTTCAAATGTTTCCCATAGGAGCTTGCCCTCCTTTAATTCTATAACTACTATTAAAGCCCTTTAAACGTCCCACTGTTGGGCACGGGCCTCCCCTCAATGCGAGGGGGATTCGGGCCATAGTCCACCACGCTGGCCCAGTGCGGGTTGACAGACTTCACATCTAAAACTAGTCAAGTTCCCTCAAACGTGCAGGTTTCCTCACGATTTTTTCCTTCATAATTTCATAACAAGTCACAGATCACTATTATAGCAAGTGATAATCTCGGATGAAAAATGAGATTAGTAGCACATATTTTTTTTTTAATTCTACCCTCCATAATTCCCGCAATATTACGGCCACAGATTCCATCAATGATCTATGGAAGTTCTTCTTTTTATTTACGAAATCAGTGAAATGATGACATTTTGATGGAATAAGATGAGGAATGCCTGCACCTGCGATTAGCGGTATTTATAACAATGTCGACTAATTATAGAAAGGACAAATTCAATAAATACACATTATAAATAAAAATGGATGATGACAGTGATAAAGATGGCGGATGAATCCCGATCTATGGAAGTTACAAGTGCGACAACTGGCAAGTCTGGCAACACTAACTGGACCACTGACATAGCAGCTGACTGACGTTTTCTATTTAGGATAGGAATAGTCTATGAATTATCAATTTTGATTTCGGAAGGGCTGGAAGTTGTCATAACATGGACGAAATAGAAAAAGAGAAAATAGCGGCATTGCCGTCACAATTGCTCGTTACCACAATATGCCACCCTATGGAATATGCGAAAGTGCTTATTCAGCTCGGTTACGAGCCTCTCGCGCCGCGCCGGTCTACTACACTATTCGGGCGCCCTGCCATGATATTACCTAACGTTTTCCAATACATCAAGTTTATCAAGGCATCAGACGGTTTCTTCGGCTGCTACAGGGGTTTGTCGGCGAGAATTCTCGGGCTGGTCGCTTCCAGCCAGCTCACGTCAAAGGTAATCTATGCTGTCGGCATAGACCTGCCCGAAATCAACGATCCACCGAACATCGTTACCGATGAAGATCCTAAGGTCGAAGATTACATCAAGCTCGGCCGTCGGGACATGATTATGCACACCGCCTCAGTTATCGTGTCATATCCATTCCATGTAGTATCCGTGAGAATGATGGCCTCTTTCATTGGCAAAGAGGAAGATTACTGTTCGTTGCTCGGTGCAATCGTGTCTATCTACAGAGATGACGGCATCCGCGGATTTTTCAACGGCATCGTGCCGAAACTGCTTGGAGACTTGACTTGTGTTGCCGTGACAGGTTTGCTTGCATACTATGTAAACAAATATTTAGTTAAGACTAAAGACCTAAGATACTACACAGTTCCACTGCTTACATTTGTGACTAGCACTCTTACCTATCCGTTGGTTGTTGTATCGACTTGCATGGCAGTCGCTGGATCCAGTCTGCAGGCCGGTAACCCGCCAGCTATGCCAAAATATGCGTCGTGGCAGACCTGCTGGAGGGACTTAATGAGAAACAAACAACACAAGCGTGGTTCCTCCCTTATCTTTAGGTACTACATAGCTCCTATTGCAGCCATGCAATAGTCCCACTATCCTTGTGTATTGCATTTATGTCTGCGTTTATTTGCTAAGTGTTATTCCATGATCACCAATGTAGTTTCCACCTCTTGTAGAGAGGCATAATATGTACGTGAAATGTGTAAATAATTTAGTATAAATGGTGCACCATGTGGATATTCGTTTTGCTAGATTGTTGAGTCAAGGTGTGGTATATTCTAATAAATATATGTTATTTCCCAATTGTATTCTTCTTATTTGACCAAATAATTACCACTTCTAGGTGGAATGTTTATGTTTAGATAACATATGGGCATATATAAATGATTATTATTTATGATGTTCACCTCAATATGATCACATTGATAACTTTATCAGAATAAAAAGCAGTTCATGAAAATGTTAAAATTATTTTATTTTAGCTAAGGTTTGAGCTCTAATGAATTCATCAACCAATTCCTTCTTCAACATGGCAACAGCTCTTCGGTAGATAGCGGGTGCAGCTTGAGCATTGTTTTCAGTTTCAAATGCCATATAATCCAACCAAATGCTTACATTCTCATTCCCATGGTGCTGCACTGCACATTCATAACATTTTCGGATATTCTTTACATTTTGTGTATCCTGTGACTTCTCTAAATCAATCATGATTGTATGCACTTCAATCTGGGTAGGTGGTGTGCGAATAAACTCTTCATACAGTTCTCGTGCAGCTTTTAATCCAGATTTCTCAGATATTTTCTGCAGAAGTTTAGGTTTGATCGCTAATAAAACTGTATTTTCACAGATTTGAAACTTTTTATACAAATTCTTTAGCTGAAAACAAATGCTACATTAGTAAAATCAATCTTTAAATGTTGAAAGGATTAACTATAATATTATAGAAACTTACTGTATTATCAGATTCCACATTATCCAAAACAATACTGTAAAGATAGATGGAATCTGCAACAGTTACCACCTTCATAGCACTTTGCAGAATGGTGAGCATTTTTTTCTCATCTGGTCTACACAAAAGGATTTTCTCCCTCCATATAGATCTGGCTCGCGGATTTTTATTAGAAGCTGCATCTAATATCTGGAAATACATAGGAACATACAATATAGACACAAGATATAATATTTTTTTTAAATTTTCTTTTGTTACATACTTCCAATAGTTCTTCATTTGACATTACATTTTCCAGCTTCAACATTTCAATGCCAAATGCATACATGTCATTTGGAAGAAGACCATGTTCAAGTCCGTACATCCAACAATGCTTCATGGCATTTATCTTCTGATAATCATTGCACACACTCTCACTAACACCAAGTAGCTGATGTATCAACTTGGTACATAACTTTTCATCTGGAAACTAGGAAAAACATATTATTGGCTATTATTAAAGTTAGAACACTTAAATAATAACAAGAGGGACAAAAAGGGCCACATAAGCATTTCCACTAGAAACAATTTTTTTTGTTTTTGTGTTCAGAATGAACCTACACTTCAATGAAGAGGAATTGGTCAGGGCCCATTTTTGATCCCAAAGTAATACCAACTTGTATTAATGCTTCTTCATAAATTCCAATGAAATATTTTATTTCCTTTGGGAAATTACTGTCATCATCAACAAACTCCTCAATCTCTTGCCAATGATATCCCTGAAATTCATAAACAACAAACATTTTCAGTCAATCAATGATGACTAACATACTTGGCTAGATGCTTTGATTTGAAAAATTTTTATTAATGTCTTCATTTAATGGGTTACCACTTACCTGTAACTCCTGAGCTGCAATGTACAACCAAACCTCTTTGTCATTACGTCTAGACCAGATCTCACTTTTAATATCATCAGCCATAGTGCCCGTAATTTCATATTTCCTACACAAATCATATATTTTGAACAGGTAGGTCACTTTATCAATATTCTTTAATCCATTCCTCCACACAATATCTGTTCTTTTTAACTGTTTTTCCTGTAAATATATATAAAGAAACATTGTTAACTCAAATAATATGATATGAGACATGAAGTTTAAGCCTGATAGACAAAGATAACAAACACACACCTTTTCCTCATCACTTTCAGTTTTAAAAGTTAGAGTGATAAGCTCAATTTTAAACAGCTCTATGTAAAGGACTTCAGCGTCCATGTGTCTCTGGATGCCTTTCAGCAGGAAATTCCTTGCATTATTCAGATTATCTTGTTCCTCACTCTCCCATTTGCTAGCCAACTGCCACATTTTGGGTTTGTCTCCATGAATCTGAAATAATTATAATTAACTAACCATTCAAATGATTTATTACCTACAAAATCTTGACAAAAACATTATTGGTACACTTTACACATTGTGGGTAACTGAGTTAGTTACAAGGATCACAAAAAAAACCGGCCAAGTGCGAGTCGGACTCGCACACGAAGGGTTCCATACAATTATCTATAAAAATGGCAAAAAAATCACGTTTGTTGTATGGGAGCCCCCTTAAATAATTATTTTATTCTGTTTTTGAGTATTTGTTGTTATAGCGGCAACAGAAATACATCATCTGTGAAAATTTCAACTCTCTAACTATCACGGTTCATGAGATACAGCCTGGTGACAGACGGATGGACGAATGGACAGCGAAGTCTCAGTAATAGGGTTCACGTTTTACCCTTTGGGTATGGAACCCTAAAAAACAATGTATATCCAAAAAATAAATAAAAAGGAATTTGACAAGATGAGCAAAGCAAAGGACAGGGAGGCCTTTACCTGACAGTGGAATGTTACAGGTTGAATAAAAAAATGAGCACAATATATCTAGTAAGCTTAAGAGAATTCAAGATCTACAGCCAGGTGAGTGTTGACTATGTTACTATCATTACAAATCATAACTGGTGAATCACACCAGGCCTAACTCAATGGAAAGAGACCATTGGGAAAATAAATAAATGTTGGATATGTTTCTTACCTGTAGCATCTGCCCTATAATTCCCGATATAGCATAATCAAAGCCAACACTCCTACAGAACTTAATGTACTCGAAATATATTTCAATTTCATTTTGAAACCTGTATATAAACTGTTTGAAGACTTTGTTTAAGCGCTTGGCTATCGCATACTCAATATCCTTTTTCTTCTCTGTCATTTTGGCTTGGCGTCTTCTTAGAGATACGTCTTCAAGCAAAGCCAACTCATATGCAATGTATTGAACAAAATCTTCCTTCTGTTTCACTCTACGTTGAATGTGATATTCAAATTCTTTGCGTTTTCTAGATATCTCTCTATAAAAAAATAATAGAGAACATTTTTTTTACCAATCTCGTGTCATAAAAAAAGAGTATTTATAACACTTGCTAATACAATTGAAATTATTACTAAGAAAGGGTAACATGTGAAAATAAACAGCATTTCCCGTATACAATAGTAGTCTTTGATAAACAGAACAGAATACAAGCTTACTTTATTTCTTCATCATCATACAAGTTAGTCCTTCGCATCTGCTCCAACTCATTTATCATATCCTCAATACGTTGATTGACTTGTTCCGCCATGGTTGCCTCTTTATATGCACGAACAAAATATGTACTGCTGAGGAAAAACTTTGCAAGCTCGTGCCAAAAGTCCGGAAAGTAAATATTTGTCAGTTTATTTTCTAGGTTATATTTTTATCACTGATGACAGAACCAAAGACAATATAGATCCAGCATGGTAGATAGACTTGGGCATCGAGATAAGACCATACCATAGACATTAGACATAATATTAATACCGAGAAATACCATAGACATTAGACATAATATTAATACCTAAGGCTTTTGGTTCAGGACTGTATTTAGCTAGCAGTATTTTCCCCGTTTTACTCGATTATTCCTGCGATGCATCAGCAACGAAAAGGAAACTATCCCGGTAACACAGACTCAAGATGATTAAGGAATGCAGTACTAAAATAAATATCTATAAAAAGGTAATCTTATTTTATTATTATAATATACATAATACATGTGTAGGTAATAAGAAATAGGATAATACACTGGTGTCAAATACGGTAGGCACATCCTTACGATTGCTAAAAATGTTAATATTTTTTTACAAATTAACATAAAACTCTAGTCTTAATATATAAATCGTTTTTATCTATAATAAATTACTTTCCTTAACTTTACGAATGATTCTAAGTACAGTGTTTATTTACAAAAAAATGGCCTAGCTCACACTACTCAATATTAAAACTAAAACACTCCCAATTTACTCGACTACCTAGATGTCAAATCTCTAACGACCGATCCCTCTTTTCGTCAAAAGTACCCAATTTTTGAATATTTTCGCAGTTTCATCTAGCAGTAAACCTAATAACCCCGCCATCACAATGCTCAATCATACCTCTCCCCTTAAAGCAATTTAACCACGTTTTCGAAAATGTCTTGAAACTTTCTCTCTCTGCGTCCGTTTTCGACACAGGGGTTACATTTATTTCGGGAATACATCTGCCAAAGTCGACGGCCGGGAGCCAAACTTGGAAATCCGAATCCGGGGAGTACTTGAAGATGTCATTGCAACCCTGAAGATTAATCTGAGGTACCGGCGGTTGTCGCTGCAGCAATTTCTTGAGTGTAATAAAAGTTAAATTGTTGTTCTTGAGGCTTATTGTTTCAAGGTTCTTGGCGCGGCCAATGGCTCTAGAAAATAATAAAGATATTAGAAGGGAATATGTTTTATATGCCACAACTTTATTAGGCTTAATGTTGAAAGATCCTTGGTACGCGCAAAGCGATTTAAAATTCGTTCCCGCGTACGTACGCTCGCGTTAGTGATGTTGTTGTTTACATAAAGGGCTGAAACATGGAACTAATCTCATTTTTAATTCATTTCATTAACAGAAAGCTCGATTTTACCCTAATGTTGTAGCCTAGTCTAACACAGTATAGGGCATGCGTGTGCGACGACTATATGCCATTGATATACTTATTAAAATTTTTGGTCCAAGTTAATAAAGAGTTATCGTCCACCTATGATGGCAACATTCATACAAAAATAATTATAAGTGGTGTGCAAATGGGACCAAATTTCTTCAATTTTGGGGATTTAATATACAACGTGACATTTACATACCTATACAACCTCATAAACTGACCGTCCACTAATTTACAGTTAGACAGGCCAACTTTTTTAATTTTCAACTCTTTCGCGGAGTCCATAAACCTGGCAACACACCCCACCACGTTGCCCTCAGCGCCGATGCTATCCAACTCCAAGTCCACCCACAAATTCGGATTCAAAGACGTCATCAAACAACTAACGAACGGCAGTTTCACATCGTTATTACTCAAATCAATCGATTCCAAAGAATCGAAATTCATATTCGATTTAATCGATTCATTTATCGCCATCGCTGTTATGTTGCAATAGTTGATTTTTAGCACTTTCAAACGAACATACTGACATATTTGGACGATGTTTCTGAAACCAATGTCGGATATTGGGTTTTTGCTGATGTCCAATTCTTCAAGACACTGGCACGCGGGTCGGTTGTTTTTCTCGAAGAGGTTCAGTAAACTTTTTGTTCCTTCACTTGTGATATTGTTTCTGCTTATATCGAGAAGCGTTAGTTGTCGCATAGTACACATGCATTCAGTGAGATATTTGACGCCAGCGTCTCCGATGTTATTGTCCGATACCATGATGGCTGTGATGTGTGTTTGGTGCGTAAGTGCGCGGAATAAAGGCCTTATTTGCACGGAGGACAGTGTCTTCGCTCCTAGTGCAAGCCGTTTTGTTGTGTGGCTTCGGCCTACAGCTTGTTGGATCTCTTCAGAGGGAGCTATAAGAAAGAAATGGGATATTAGATAAATACGCAGGAATTAGCTATTATAGTATACGACGTTTGACGACAGATAAACAACAAATAAATTAAAAAAACCGGCCAAATGCGAGTCAGACTCGCGCACGAAACGTTCCGTACCATTATCTATAAAAACGGCAAAAAAATCACGTTTGTTTTATGGGAGCCCCCTTAAATATTTATTTTATTCAGTTTTTTAGTATTTTTTCTTATAGCGGCAACAAATTCATCATCTGTGAAAATTTCAACTGTCTCACTATCAAGCCTGGTGACAGACGGACGGACGGACAGCAGAGTCATAGTAATAGGGTTCCCGTTTTACCCTTTGGGTACGGAACCCTAAAAACGTAGTAATGATGAACAGACACTTTTCTGTTAAAAGCTGTTTAAAAAAAATTCATGGAATCAAAGCGAAGTAAGTAGTATTGGTATAGAATACTACTTACGTATTCCCAACGCTTCGCAGCATTCCAAGTAGCGTTCTTCGGCTGGCGACGCCTTCCAGTTGGTGATGCAGGTCTTCAGCTCCGGCGAGGCCAGCACCAGGCTCAGAGGGTCGTCTTCCGAGAGGATCGCACCGTCTGACGTCATCAGACTGAACACTGGCCTGACGCCCGTCAACCTGAAGGAGATTACCAAACTTCGTTTACAAACCGAAACCCAAAATACAGGCAACGCCTAGTTTGGGTTTCACAGTAACAAGTTTTGTAACTATTTTGGTGAATAATAAGTTGTATTTTATTTTTTACTAGCTGTGCCCGCGACTTCGCCCGCGTGGACTTTAGGGAGATTACCCGGAAATATGGGTATTATGTTTTTCCCGCGGAACACTAATGCTTTTTCTAAAATTAAAGTAGCCTAAGTTACGCCTTGGAACGTCAGCTATCTGTCAGTGAAAGTCCGATTGAAATCGGTTCAGCCGTTTAGAAGTTTACCTCAAACAAACAGACAGACAGACAGACAAAAAATTTTAAAATTGTGTTTTCGTTATAGGTATCGTATATACTTTCATACGCATTTGGTAAAAAAGTGTTATTTTGATATTACAAACAGACACTCCAATTTTATTTATTTGTATAGATGTATAGATTTTTAATATTCTTAAAGAAAAAAAAATCTTATAACAATTTCTCTATTAAATTGGACTACGAACTGCTCATTTTAACTTCGTTCGGTAATAGTTGAAGTATCGAAACTCCCACCGCAAAATCAATACTACGCTTGCGATTTAAACCAGAAACACTATTCATAATTATTGAGAAGATAAAAGCTAATCTATGGACGTTGCAAACGACAATAACATTGACGCGTAAAAGGCGAATTTACTCAAGCGCCATTTTGGTAACTTTGCACGAAACCCAACTCAAAAGACGGAGAAAAATTCGATGTTTCCAACGATATATAGGTATAACTCAATATCGCCCAAAATGGCGCTTAAGTCACTTCGCCTATTACCCTGCAATATGCTGCAAGTATCCATAAAGGAGATCTAAAGGGGGTGATCCATTTGCGAGTAAAACAGTCGGCCAAAGAACTCGCGAGCCAAAGGTCTAATCCGCCAATGGAGCACTCAAAAGTCTGCGGACTAAAAACCGACGAACTTGCTCGCTGGCTCTTTGCGCATGCTTTAAATACGTTCGAAATTCGAAAACTCCGTCTGAAAATTAAATTCGATTTAAAAATACTAACTTGTAATATCTCGATTTGACTTCCTCCACCAACCAACTGATCGTTAGTTTGTTAATTGTATTCAATTTCAATGATATTAACAACACTTTATCTTCAACTTGGACCTTCACAGCCGCCGGCGGAACTATCTGCGTTTGGACGGGTCTACCATTCACCGACGACTGTACAATATTTATTGGTTGAATCACATTCACTGGTTGTACAATACTGGGATTTAAACTCTGTACCCTTTTAAAACCGTCCATGGTATTATAATGAAAATTCTCTCCAGACGATTTCCTGGAGAACGTTCCAGTGCCTTTATCTCTTCTAGAGTTAATTTCGCCATCACTCCCACTGTTACTCGATTGGTCGAAATCCTCTTTGTGTCTTTGAAAACCAGCTTTAAGTAACGTACTTTGACGTTTCCAACGTCTTTTCATACCGTCCCGACTATCTTTAGACTTCGAGTCATTGAGCGTCCTAGCAATGTTTCTTATTGATTCCGTATGTGAAACTTTAGGACAAACATTCTCGTTTCTCGTGAAATTATCAGAATCCGAACTATTCTCACTTATATCTATCACATCGCTAATTCTCGATTTCTTTTTAACGTTAAATTTGTTGCTTTCAACAAGTGGTTCGGTGAGTTTATTGATGTTGTCTATACTATCTTTTATGGTCTCGTAAGAAGGTTTTTTGGCTACAGTAGTTAAGGGATCAGAGAGCCTCCTCTTATTATTGTTTTTATTGATGCCCATATCGTCATCCAGCCAATCATCGTCGACTTCTTCGGGGTCCAGTAAAGCTGGTTTTGGCTTAGATTTCTTAGCATCTACATCGGAAAGATCGTGCATACCCCTATTCCTTAAGGCCTCTATTGCACTCCTATATTCTTTCACACCTTTATTTCTGCCTTTATTTGTTGATTTACATTCGTCAGATGAATTGGAATCATCAGAGAATGCCGTTTGATTTCTAACTTGGGATACATTTATATCATCATCACTATCATCATCGATTATGTTACGTCTTTTCAAAGCTGGTGAATCAAGTTCTTTGATTCTGCTATTCATTTTAGAAGTGCTCGGTGGAGTTTCATCTTTTTTAACTTTAACTGGTGTTTTAGATTTGGATCGATTTAAAACCGTATCAACGTTATTTTTGTCTGATAAACCGTTAATTTTATTACATATGTTATTGTATAACGTTTCTTCGTCTCTAGTGAGTATGGTGCCTGCTCGCCATTTATGCAGTACACGCAATGGCGTCTCACCAAAGTCAGTTTTAAGTGTCGGTATTGCACCTTTGTTTAGTAGTAACTGTACCACTTCCAAGTGGCCATTGCTTGCAGCGTCGTATAACGGCGTTATACCTGTAATATTAAGACTCAAAACTATAAAAAAGTCCCCTAAAAATTGCACTCTAAGGTACTTACCTTAGAGTGCAATATCCAAAATCACCGACATTAATTTCCAAGTCATGTATGAATGATCTTACACCACAATACTTGTTATAAATACTCAACGGTCTGTAACTCTTAGACTATGATAGTTAGGTATAATCTACCTTCATAATACGTCTACATATCAGATACAGTATATATAAATACACATCATCACGCCCATATTCCCGGAAGGGGTAGGCTGCAGTGCGCTCACATTTCGCCAGGGTATTTTGGTCCCAATGCATTAGAGGGCAAGCCCATTGCCATTCTACCGGGCATATTGTCCCTTAATACGAGGGAGATTTGAGTCATCGTCCACCACACTGGTCCAGGGTAGGTGAAGTTAACACGCCTATATATAGACGAGCAGGTTCCCTCACGATGTTTTCCTTCATCGTATACAGCATCCTTTCCCAAAGTGGGCGCTGCAGGCCTAAAGGGGGCGGTAAGAGACCCAGAAAAAAAATGGGGGCATTTTGTAGGCTTGTGGGGCGATTTGTAATTTCATCTAGCTAGGAGGATCAATTTATTCTCAAAGTGGGCAGTATATAAAATGAGTTTGGGAACCACTGGTATACAGTATAATGTACCTAAAATATTATTTCGGCTTTCTGATACACCGTGTATAGTAAAATTCCACTCACCGTCACAATTAGAACCTCCCCGGTCGTTCACGTTGGCTCCATGGTTGATCAGTGTGTTTGCAATCTCCACGTGTCCGTGAATACAAGCCTCGTGGAGAGGCAGCCAGCCTGCGTTATCTCTGATATTCACCGGGTGACCTTTCGCTAGTAACCTCTCCACCAACAACTTGTTTCCTGATATGCATGCCTGTGAGATTTTAAATAGTTATGCAGACTTTAGCAATGAGCTATGCAATGACATCAAAAAGGACAGATATCTAAATGTGCCAAAGATACGTTAAAAAAATATGGGTGAATTAATGTCATGGCCATAAAGAGTGAGAAAGGGCAATTGTAGCATGATCTACATTATCTTTAATTCGACATTGTGTCGAAACAAATTACGACCAATTTTGTAGTTTTATTTCGACACAATATGTCGAATTAGAGTAAAATTTCGATTATGCGAGAATTGACCCCCTAGTCTTTAACATCTTGACCTAAATTATCTGATGTATCTAGACATCAAAGTCACAAAATGTGACAAGTGAAACTGTCAATTGTTAGAAAAAGCCCCTTCTTTCTATAATTGTTCGTTGGAGCTATGCTAAGGTGCCTATATCAAAGCCGGTTAACGCCGGAACATTCCGATGCCAGGGAATCAGACTTCTTTTAAAAACATAGTCTAGGCTAATATACATAAAGATTGAATTTTTGTGGTAATAGGCACGCAACCAAATATAGTCTCAGTGACATTTCATACATAATGGTAAGTTTTTTGTTCTGCTTACCACATGCAACTGGGTTTCCCCTTTCATGTTCTTCTTGATAGTGTATCCTTTGCCTCTCTTACGAGCCTCACGTTTGGTTTCATTCACTTCTTCTTCGTTTGTGTCCGACAGATCTAGAAATATAAATATTATATTAAAATAGTTGCAATCCTATGCACCAATGTTATAAGACGATTTTTAGCGAACTGAATGTTCCACTATTAGGCAAAGTATTTCAAGCCAAAGACAAAGAGATCTACTATACAGGATTTATCAAATGGCAGACATAATATATAACTTATACACTAATTGTTGCCCGCGACTTCACCCGCGTGGAATTAAATTAACGTATTATTTTTTTAAATAAAAGTAGCCTGATTAACTCCCTATAACATTAGCTACCTGGCATTGGAAGTCCCGTCAAAATCGGCTCAGCTATTTCGGTAACTATACGTAACAAATTAGAAATTTGTTTTCCAACTATTTTCACGCCGCGGTACACTAATTATTTTTCTAAAATAAAAAGAAGTTTTAGTAACTCCTTATAACATCAGCTATCTGCCAGTGAAAGTCCCGCCCAATACGTTCCAGCCGTTTCGAAAATTATCCGGAACAAGCAGACAGTTTAACTAACCACACAGTACTTAGTATAATACACATTGATGTCATTTCTGTTGTCCAAAAACAACAAAAGCACTAAAAATGTTGCCGTCTTGCTCATACATTACAACCGTAAGTAGGACGACAAGACGATTAGTTTAGCGTAATTCAGTTTGGTGCCGACATAGTCGATAGAAATATTTACCAGTGGTGTTACGAGTGACAAGACAAGACCCCTGTCACGGATTGGCTCGGTCGCTCTCTGTCTTATTTCATACGAGAGAAAGAGATATTATCAACATATTCAGTGACATAAGTCTAGTCTTGGCGCTCATGCTACAACTACAGGATAATACCTGTAAGATCTTCAAGAACGATATCATCCCCAATGTGCGTGTCATCATCGCCTCCGCCGGCAGAGCTCTGATCATCCTCGGAGTTCTCCAGATTGTCCAAATCATCATAACCCAACTGTCTCAAATCATTTCTGGTCTGCTCCATACTGTGATCTTCCCCATACTCCTCTTGGTACTTCAGAAGGCATTTTAAAACTCTGATTTCATATTTCCTTTTGTTCCATTGTTGAGCCTGAAAATATAATTGAAAAAGTAACGACTCCAGTAGTTAGCACGGCATGTCAAAACAAGACGTCTGTCACGGATTGGCTTGCTCGCTCTCTGTCTTATTTCATACGAGAGAAGGGGATATAATCAACATATTCAGTGACATAAGTCTAGTCTTGGGGCACATGCAACAACTACATGATGTATCCGAATTCAGAAATAACTTTTTAATAAAATAATAATAGCGAGGCGAGGCGGGGCGAGCCTATTGCCATTATACCGGGCACATTCTCTATCAATACGAGGGAGAAAAATAAATATTTTAGGTACATAAATAAATATCGCCAGACTAGACATACTCGTCGTACTTGAGATAGTACTAAGCAAAAGTATGCTATGGATACCATACATAGATATCGGGACTGGGGAAGATGCCAGTTACACACAGACGTTACACACAACTAGAGCAAATCTCAAAAAGGTAAATTCCAAAATTTGTCGCTGACGAGAATCGAGCCCGCAGCCACTGGGTGCAGTGAGCCAACCGGCTATGCTGCCGTCAAAAGATTTAAGATGTACTTACAGCTTTTCTGGCATCATGGCAAGCCTTCTCAATTTGTCCGTAAGGTTTCTTAGCCAAGAATAATGTTTCAGCTATATTAAAAAGTGTTGTGTAAGCCTCCTTTGGCACATCTTTTATCAGTTCATATTCCTTTTCATAGAAATCGAGAGCTTCATTGTATGATCCCATATCTTTGTATGTTTGGTATAAGCTGAAATATAAAATAATAGTGTCGTGACATCCACAGTATGTCTGTGTTCATGGCTCCGCCAACATCAGAGCTTTTATTGTATAAAATTAAGAAAAGGTTGTCTCGAAAGTTGATGCGAGGGTGGATTGATAAATGTTATATTTTTATTAGTTGGTTACACATTTAAAATATTTTTTTTTACTACCACGGCCTACACCACGACTAAAAAACAAACGTCCTATCAGCGCAGGCGGTGTCGCGACACTAGTTTCACGTCGCGTTTACACGATGACATTAGTGACATGCAAAAATCGCGCGCTACACAAAACTAATTTAGTGTCGTGAAATTAATGCATGCATCGATAAATGCATGAAACTTGACGTTTAATCTGTAAAACTGTTGATGACACTAATGTCACGAAACTACTTTCACGCACTTTTTCGCAATGTAAATAGGGCTTATGGGATTTACTTAACCTAAATTTAAAAGAAAAGTAGCCCCATATAATTTTTTTTTAATCAAATCTCTACTACTACTTCTACTATAGCCCTTTTAACATCCCACTGCTGGGCACGGACCTCCCCTCAATGTGAGGGGCATTCAGGCCATAGTCCACCACACTGGCCCAGTGCGGGTTGGCAGACTTCAAACATCTATCGAGAACTAGTCAAGTTCCCTCAGACGTGCAGGTTTCCTCACGATGTTTTCCTTCACCGTTTCATAGCAAGTGATAATCTCGGATGAAAATGAGATTCGCACATGAATGCCAGAGGTGAAATGCACACTTTGATTTGCAAGGCGTGCTTTCGACCACCACTGCTATGCCTATCATTGGTAAAAACACATGAATTTTGAGACCCAGAAATATAGAAGGGATACAAAGGGTAAGTAGGCTAATGGTAAATGACAGTTGAGCTTTGACAGAAGCCAGTCAAATTACCTAGCAATTGGAACGCCTGTGAAGCCAATTCTAATTACTGGGTAATTAATTTCAGCAGCAAATAGTATAAAAAGTAAATAAGATATATACCTAACGTATATAGGTATAAGTGTCTTCCCAGTATCCCCGGCGAGTTCGGCATGATCCAGCATCTTCAGGTAATACTCCACAGCGGCTGCATAGTTGCGGAGATGACATGCCCCATCCCCAAGCTTCTCATACATCTTCTTGAAGCCGACATGGTCGTTCGGATCGGGGCATAGTAATAAGTCTTCCGTGTAGCACATTGCTGCAACTGTTAAGGGAAATACGATTACAATACATATTTATTACTATATTAGCTAATATTTTATTCTTACATTATATAGAACTCAAAGAAGTCATGAAATTTAAGGAGCTAAGTATGCAAATAAAAAGGAGAGTCTTCAACACATGTATACTTCCAGTCATTACTTAGGGATGTGAAACCTGGGCACTAACCAAACACCACAGAGAAAAATTAGAACGCTGCCAGAGAGCAATGGAAAGAAGCTTGTTAGGAATAATGAAACAGGACAGAGTGAGATGTAGTGAGATAAGAGGAAAAACTAAAGTTGCTGATATATTAAACCGAATAGACCAACAAAAATGGAGATGGTCAGGTCACATGATACGAGACCCACAAGAGAAATGGTGTAAAATGATCACAGACTGGTACCCCAGAGATGGCAAGAGAAGTAGAGGACGCCAGCAGACAAGATGGAAAGACGACCTAAAACTCACGGCGGGACACCACTGGAGAAGGGTAGCACGGGACAGGTTCCAATGGAAAATGTTAGAGGAGGCCTATGCCAAGAGGCAAACTGAACTTCGGGATATTTTATAAATAAAACAAGAACATGTATACAATATTTATTTAAGTTCAGAATAAAAAGGCTTATTATTATCTCCTTTATTTCTTATCTTTCTTATAAATTACATTTTTAAATATATATATAAAAAATACATTTAAAAATATAAAAAACAGTTCCCCACCGGCATCTGGAACAGGGTCCTAGTTACCAGTGGTTAGGGCTCCAGAGAGAGGAACTTCCTCACAATGCGCGCCGTCTCCAGAAGTACCGCCTTCTGAATCTGTCCCTTGATCCAGCCGCCTAACGCGAGCCTCTTTAGGTGTTTGTCGAGGCTCTTGGCTAATAAGCCATGGGCGGAAACGACTATCGGTACAATGATTGCCGCATCAATGTCCCACATGTCGACAACCTCGTGAGCCAGATCAAGATACTTGCTTTCTTTATCTTTCTCGGCCTTCACGAGATTCTCGTCATGGGGGACAGTGATATCGACAATCATTGCACGGCGCTCTTGGCGATCTATCAGCACAATATCAGGCTTATTGGCTACAATAGTCCTGTCTGTGATGATAGATCGGTCCCAATACAATGAGATATGACCTTCTTCGAGAACTGGTTGTGGTTCATACCTGTAGTACGGTACCTCGGATGTCACAAGGCGATATTTCAGGGCAAGTTGCTGGTGGATAATCCTGGCTACTTGGTTGTGTCTGTGTAAATATTGACCATTTGCGAGACGCGAACAACCGGAGATGATATGCCTCAGGGATTCTCCAGGGCGATGACATTATTATTACTTATTATTATTATTATTATATAGAACCCACCAGGCAAACTGCACTTAATAAGAGGGAAATTTTAGGGTGTGGTCTGCTATGCTGAACAAGCCAGGTTTAGCGAACTTTACAAATAATACATCATCACGCCTGTATTTCCTGAAGCGATAGGCAGAGGTGTACTGCAGTACACCAACAATTCGCCAATATATTTTGGTCCCAATGTAATAGGGGGTGAGCCTATTGCCATTATAGCGGGCACATTCCTCCTCAATATGAGGGCGATTTGGGCCATAGTCCATCACGCTGCCCTAGTGTGGGCTGGTAAACTTCACACGCCTTGCTATAGGCGTGCAGGTTTACTAACGATTTTTTTCTTCACAGTCACCTAAATCTGTGTTAATTGAGTGAAAATAAAGATGAAACTAACCAACTCTGAGATTGGATTCAATGTTTCCTCTTTCATCTTCATCTGGAGTTTTCAGTTTCCATGCCTTGAGCAACACCTGCTTAGCACTCTGGTAGTCTGACATTTTGCACAACACATCTGCCTTGGATGAAAGTGTTTCACAAGTTTTGAGGACCTATTCATGAGAAATATAATTGATTATAGTTTTCAGCTAACTATTAATATATTTTTGTTTTTTTTCAGTTTATTTTCGTGTCCTACTACCGAGCAAAGGCCTCTCCTTTGATCTTCCACTGTAAACTTGTGCTGTTCATAAGTATGAACCGGAAAGGTCACTAGATTGTCTTGCCATCGTCTTTTATGTCTACCCTGGCTGCGGTGACTATTGCTTGGGGTCCAATGTTGGCCCACCTTTGCGGGTCCATATGTGCCGCCTGACTAGCCCGCTCCCACTTAAACTTTGTAGTATATGCCCCCATGTTAGGGATGCGAGTAATTATTAATATACACATAAAAAAGACTAATGCCTAAAATCTTTTTTTTCTTTATAAATAACATTAACAAAAAGAAAGAAAAATCTATTTATTACCTTATCCTCAAGTTTACTCGCCACTTCCAATGCCTTATTCAAAGAGCTCAATGCTTTTGAATAATCCTTTGTCTTATTACAATGCAATAATGCCTCTGTGGTATAGCAATTATGAAGAACCTCATACAAGTCTTGGCTGGAGCAAATAGTTATGGCCTTGGTGATGCAATCCAAGGCCTTGTCAAGGTGCCCCAAGTGTTCTTGGACAACACCAATGTTTAGAAGTAAACGGGCTCTCATATCCATTAGTTCGTGTTTATTTATTTTGCCGTTAAGACTGAAAACAGACATATAATTTTATGTGTGAGTTTTTTTTTATATAGCTATTGTCTATGGTGGTATTTAAATATTCTCTACATGTCTAGTAATGTGATATTATTAGCTCAACAAATCGGACATATGGAAAAGATACAAGATATAAAGTTTAAAAAACTGTAACCTGACAATGGAAACAAGGATAACTCGACTCCTATTGATGAAATCAGTTAAAATGTAGCCTATATTACCCAGGCCATAATAAAAAATCAATTGACTCTTTATTCATCACAATTGGAAGAATAGTTTAGGAGCTACAGAGGAACATAGTAGATACAAACATACATACAGACTAGTATAATCATAACCCTTTCTTTTGGCTTCACCAGTTGTACACTAAATAATAAGTGTTATTATAAACATACTTTTCACACAACATAAGACTCTTCATGAAAGCTTTTTCAGCAGCTTTTAATGATGTTTTGGCTTCACCACCATCAGAGGAGCTCTGTCCTTGCAGTAGGTATATCCTGCCAAGTGTCGCCATGGCCCTCTGTTCCTCAACTAAATTCTTCAACTCCTTTGCTACAGCTGTAAATCATATAAAAGGATTGTAGACTGATTGACTATGCAAGTGCTTATTGTATGAAATCAAGACATGGTAGAAATTTGAGGTTTTGACAAAATCAAAATTTTCTTATTTGTCTACGCCAAAAAGCACTTACAAATAGTCTGATTCTACCACCCATTCAGAATCCTGCTTCCACTGAGAAGAGCTGGTGAGAAACTCAATGGTTACTCTTTTCAAAATGATAAATAGTTAGGATTGTGAGTAATATTTTCTCAGGAGCAGCAACACCATGAGAGCAGGCAACACCTTTGCCTCAATACTAGAGAAGAATGATACTTCCACAGTCTAATATTATATATAAATGTTGGCATTATGCTTAGGAAGCTAGAAGGTGCTTCTACTCCCATTTACAGTATAGGGATTATTCTAAACCACAGGTGGTAATCGAAATAAGTCCTTCGGTGTGATACCTTCAATACCAGATGGGAGAGTGGATGATAATATATAAGTAAATGAAATAATATTATTGACACAAGGAATCTAAAAGGTTTGAGTTCTAACCCCGGAGGCGAGAATGCAACTGTGGGTTGATTCAATTGAAAAATAGATTGCATTTATACCCCCACATATACAATTAAAGAAGCCAATGTGACAATCAACACATATAAAGATGGCAACCTTGGAGCTGGGCACTTCAATTTGTCAAATTAAGCTGTCTGGGCTGATACAGTCTTAAAGCCTTGTCGTAGGTCTTGAGGCGGCTTGAAAACTTACACAACAGAGTTGGCGACTAGGTCACAAACGCTAAAAGAATAAGATCAGAATAAGATGCAACTGCAAGGTGTAACATACCCAAATGCCGCTCTTCATACTTCAGAGCCTTGTCAAATTCCGCCAATAACATGTACATTTCTCCTATCATACGGTTACAGGTACCCCACTCCATACGAAGCCCCAACTCCTTGTATATCGCAGCTTCAGACTTGTATTCGTCCATCGCATCGTCAAAACGATTATGTTTGTAATAAAACGTAGCCAAATCATTGTAGGCCTCAGCTAATACACGTCTGTTGCTACCGTGCAGAGCTTTCTTCTTCCTTCGAATAAGTTCTGAAATGTTTTCGTGAAAATTAATACTTGGTACGAAATTTAATTTGAAATTAACGGCGTTGTAGTAGTGCTACGTACTTTCCTCTTCCATTATTCTTTTTCAAAATGTGTTATTCTTTTATAAAATACCCAAACAATGCATACTGAAATGAAATATTATTTTGGGCGCCGAAAAGAAATAAACATAAATGTGAAACACAAGGGCACTAAATGACGGTCGACAACTGTCTAACTAATGTCTGACTGACAGTCTCATGACATACTTGAGACTCCATACTTTTTCATAGATTCCTTAATAATTGCTTTTTTTTCTTTTATTTAATCTTTCTCTATGATACATTATTTGTCCATGATTACATTTCAAAAAGTTAGGGATATATTTTATTTTTACTCTTTTCTTATTTACAGTAGTCCAATGCTCGTTGTCAGCAAAGAGTATAGTAACTGTCCATGTCAGTATGTAGACAATAAATCTAATTACACTACTATAGTCAATGATATTTTACTAGTAGAATATCATTGACTGTAGTATACTATGCGATTCAATAATAGGATTCGAGAATAGGGTCGACTTTGCGCCATATTGTGACGTCACAGCTGTCAATTCTAAGCAGTTAGGTAGGGTGAGCATAACAAGATAGTTTAAATAAAATGTATTTGCAAAGGTTGAGTGAAACATGCAATGCACAGTCGCACGACAAAGCACACTACCAACGCAAAATGGCGACTGGCTTCCTTATTTTCTTTTCTTTATTAATTTTGTCATGGCTTCTGGGCTTTTGCGCCAAAAATGAAAATAAAAAAGGTGGCATGATTTAAAAAAAACGAATTATGACTTATATATAATTAAATATTATAATAGGACAATTTACTATTAATTTAACCTTGAAATAAAACTATTTTACGGATTATTACTTTTTTATGTTCCCGACGTTTCAGCTACTTTACAGCAACCATGGTCACAAGGGGACTGAGGTGTTAGACGTCCTGATGTCATAATTAATAACTGGGTACCCTCATATTTAGTTGTTGTTTGCGCGATAGAATCCGTAAAATGGTTTCATTTCAATTTGTAGTATTCGCGTAAGAAAACAATAATTTAACCTTTTTATTTAAATTTGATGTAAGACTATTATTATTGATATGCAGATACGTTTTTTTGCAAACCATACTTTTCAGGTGACATTTGACAGATAGAGGTTATTGACATTCCTATACTTATTTGGATCGCATAGTATCAATACTCATATCCTCTGTCTACGCACCCTGCTAACTTTTTTACTCTATGCATCAACTCTACTATAGTCTATGAATAATTTCGGGTCAATGAACGATCGTCTGTTGTGTACAAAATAATTTCGAATGTTATAATTTCCGTATTGTGATTGCAATATTATTTCTGACTGTGTTTTGTTTCTTTAGTTCTTCGTAATTTTAAATACCTGTCTAATCTTAGTCTAAATCATTAACTTGAATGTACAGTGCCGTGGTGAATTTAAAACAGTTGGTGAGCAATTTTTTTTACATTATCTTAGCTTTTAAAAATTTAAGTAATATTGATTGCATGATGTACTTATTCTCAGGGACCTACTTGCTTACTAACTTAGTGTTACAAATGGAGGTTTTAAGTTAGGAACCTCGTAAATTTACTCAGTACATCGAAACCTTTAATCAGTTCGTATCGTACGGACACAACCAAATAGTCATAAATTTATAGTAGAGGTTTGAATATCTTTTATTTCTCAAAAGTATTACAAAATTCACTAAATTTGGTTAATTAAACTTAGGTCTAACAAGTAATGCACTAAATTACATTAACGAACGTACAGAAGGAAAAGTAAGTAAAGTAAATAATAGGTACCTACTTAGTTAATGAATCATTATAAAAACTCTGTCATAATTACTTTAAAAAAAATTAGATGTTAGGTGATCAACTCTCTTCAAGTCAACAGCAGCAGTTAGAAGGATTTCATATCATTTTATTTATTTTCCAGACATTCTGGCTGGATGTAGTTGATTCTGTTGGCCCCAAACTAAACTTCACTAACTAAGAATATTTTACTTCTTACAGCTCTGTGAAAAAATCATACTCCTTACACTATGCTTCTGATGGCCTAACATATTTCAAATCTGTAGTTAATATTTAAAATGTACTTCAATATTAACTTTATTGAAATAATCACATTTCTCATGATTTCGGATGTATGGATGCCTAATTGGGGATGTGTGGTCATTAATTAACTTTTTTTTTTTAAAGAATAAGTGTAATTACTATTGTGTGAGATTATTATATTAATTCTAGACACAATAGCCCCACTAACTAAGCTAAATGTTTGTGTTAGAAGTAGGCTAATGATAATAGTTTATTGGCCAGTGTGGGGATCGAACACAGAACCTCTTGGTAATGACTGTTGCCTTCTAACAACTCGGCTAGTTCAGCTTCAATTTAAAAAAAAAGATTTAGGTAACTAACTACTAAAGTGCTAAGATTGTCTTTTACATAAGATAAAATAAGTAATTATAGCACCTCTGGGATTTATGTGCGAATCTCATTTTCATCCGAGATTATCACTTGCTATGAAACAGTGAAGGAAAACATCGTGAGGAAACCTGCACGTCTGAGGGAACTTGACTAGTTCTCGATAGATGTGTGAAGTCTGCCAACCCACACTTAGCCAGCGTGGTGGACTATGGCCTGAATCACCCTCGCATTGAGGGGAGGCCTGTGCCCAGCAGTGGGACGTTAAAAGAGCTGTAGTAGTTGTAGCCATACTATGCACTTAAGTTCATTTTAGTTTGGTGGCAACTTAGTAAGCAACATTAATAAAAAACCTAAAAATAAAACATTATTAAATATCCCCACTAAAAAGTTATTATTGAAAACATTGGATTTATAAACTCATTTAAATTAAATTATGACACAATTGAATGTTTGAATTTCCTGTTTTGTTAGTGGATTTTCCACTGAATCTGTTTATATTAGATCTTTTATTGCTTTCCTATGCATTATTTTGATCTCTGGGATCATTTCAAAGTCCCTTAAATCATGTTGTAATTTCATTATATTCTCCTAATCTTGTAATTATTTAGAATTTCAAGATTTTTAAACTATATGATATATTCTAGTACCTACCAAGATATTAGATATTGTAGTGAACTTAGATATTCTGTAGGTATACCTACCTACTGTGATGATCCTGAAAAACGTCAGACAATTTTGGACCAAAAATGAACTCATTGATGCTGTAACCGCTTAGTCTCATAAAATATCTGATTTATGTGGAAGTCACATTCCTTCCACATTCCTGTCTTAAATTTTTATGTCTAATTAGTATTTAAAGTTTGTCTGGGCTTGTATAGTTTCATGGTGTACCTAGCTTACCCTATTTCTATGACACTTATCAGATTTTTTTTTTACTAATGCAAACCAATACTTTTGAATCATCAATAATTAATAAATATATATTCATTCAGAATGCATTTTCTATGTAGATAATTAGGTCAATCTTCGGAAAGGAATTACAATAAGTAACTTGGACACGCGTTTTATATTCAGGCAAATATAACATAGGTGCTACATTTATGCGGAACACTTGCACAGGAAACAGCATTCTAGGTGATAAATATGATAATTAGGTGACAGTATGTGTATATCTTTTGGGCGGTTTTATCACTAACAGTTATCTGTACTTAAACCTTGGGGTGGAGAGGGACTATACATAGATGTCATTATGTAAAAGCTAGTTTTATATATACACTGTTGTCTTGTTTGGCCATAAGCTCTCTTTTGATCGCGGCTATCACCGCAGCCACTATCCGATGCCCTCATATAGCGCTGCAGCTATGTTTGTTTACATATTCCATCCCGACTTTTTGGCTGGACGATCTCCCATTGATATCACTGATAAGATGTTGGATGCCTAATACATTAAGCATGATATACCCAACATGGCCTGAAGTTATCGTGTTTACTGTGCCATAAAACAATTTTCTAACCATATCCGACATCGGCACGTCTTCACGCACAAATAGAATTTAAGTTTCTCTAAAAATATATCCATTCCCACATCGGAAACGTCGCTGGCTTAACGCGAGCGTCACCTGGTGATATGCGCGCCCGCGTTCCCAACACGAAATCGGTCGACGAACCGGCAAATCTAGGCCAAGAAACTATATTGCCTCGACGTTTTCATGTAGAATGTATTACCCCTTAATTTCTTTAGGGACTCCTTTTTAACAGAATTCGAAAAAAGGAAGAGGTTCTCAATTCAACACTTAACATTACACAAACTCATTTGAAGTGTAACTAAGTATGCGAATTAATCTGGAACACGAATAGAGATGCAGCGATGAGCATGATGGTAGGCAATAAAATTTGCATCGATTACCTGCGGAAAGTGTTAATGGTGCACGTGACCGATCGATCAAGACCCGCCTGGTACTTTAAATGCGGAACAAAATGACAACGATTGTCGGGTCTCCCGCCGATGGATGGTATCGATGGTCATTGATTCACGCGTTGCGTTCGAATGTTGCATTCGGAGAATGCGTACTGTTAGCTACCTCTGCATGAGTTCCCAGAAATGGTCGAACGGTACTGATATTCCGGTTCTAATTGAAGCGCAATGATTCAAACGCTCGGCAGATGTTAAATTGTCTAAAATTCGCAATAATTTCTAACGGATGATATTGTGGAAAGCTGTCAGAAATTCATAATTACTGAGATCGTACTTTGCTCATTATTTACTCTGAAATTAAACCCAACTCGCTAATTGGTACACATATTTCTTACGAAGAACAAAGCCTCGCAGAGCGTGAATAGGTACATTTATTGTGGGCCCGATATTTGGTATCTCCAGCTCCGTCAGCAACACAATTTTTTATGGGGAATTTATGGCGTGAGCAAGGGGGTTTTCTTGCACAACCCTGCGTTATGGCGACCTATTTACTCCGACGCAGTATGTAATCTGTGCATTAATATCTGGAAATGAATTATTGAGAATACACAAACGCCCTCCATGGCGTAATATTTGTTCAATACTGTCCTGGATTTTAAATTTATCGATACCGTTATATTCTACGGAGCGCTAAATTAACGGTTTACATATAAACACTACATACAAAATAAACTCATTGTGTGCGGTAGCTAGTAGCTCCAGAATTAGCTCTCGTGTTTACTTATTAAACCATAAAGCAGCGACGATATGTAAAGCTCTGATTAACGATGCTCCCTACTTAACGTTATCTAACGATGATACAGTAGAAAGTTTCAAGAAGCGTACCCAATTTATTTTGTAAGTAATCATTAAGAGCGTGCACATCATATTTTAAAAACGTTAATGGCGTAACAGTAACGGGTAATTGACGACAGTTATAGCTACAAAATATATTTATTTTCATTCTAAAGTGCCCTGAAACCGTAAATAGTAACGTGATAAATATTGCAGTGTCGCGGGCTGCCGCGGTCCGAACGATTCATTCAGTTACCAAGTGTAGAGATCCCGAAATATCATTATGGAGCAACGGCCGGGAGGCTCAATGGTTTTATTATAGACCTCATCTATTATGCATTTAGTGAACTCCAATCACGGACCGGGGCCGTAAACGAAAATCGTTAGAGGTTCCTAAATGTGGAGCACTACGAACTGGATGATAAAAATATATCTCGACCCTTCCGAGGCTATAACCGAACTATGCCGGTCTATACTAAACAACGAGTTCCCATACCATCTGTTATTATACTCCACCCTTAAATATAAGAACACGCGGTGAAAGCCACCGTGCTCATAAAGTCATGACTAGGTTTGACGTCATCATTTTATGCGTCACCGTAAATTATACAGTAGACTTTTCACTTGCCGAGGCGTGCCGGTTTTGTAATAAGAAATGCAAGAGCAAGCGATAGGCTCAGTTAAATCTCCGTGTCCGCGTGGGCTGAGACCGGACTTTAATCAAGTAACCATCTAATTTCAACTGGTATTCTGTTACGGATCGTCTCGCGAACCGTCGTGCGTGTACTGTATTTATCTTTTATTTATTCCAAAGCTTTGAAAGGCAAAAGGACATAGTGTTAAATTGGAGAGTAGCGTAGCTTGTCATTATAAATTGTAATAAGTCACAGTTCCACACCCGCCTTGCCCACGCGAAAGTTGTTCACATAGGTTGTTCATTTGAGATTATGATTTGGTGACTTCACATTGAGCCTTTGAGATACGTATACATTTCAGGCGTGACCTTAATCTTCAAGGAATGACAAATACAAGAAGAAGAAAAAGTAAAAATCCTCCTGTTGAGTAATTATTTAGCTGAGTTAATAAACTTGGTCAACAAAGTTACTGCTCACAGGCTGCAGCAGCCCCGCATACTCTTCTGCCTAGATTTTGCTAATGACTAGAACTCATAAAGTAATCATAGATACCCATTAGCGTTTCGGTAAAGTGCTCGGCGTTATTTAGTTAACATAATGACCACAAACCTAAACCATTCTAAAAATATTTAAGAATTAAAGTTTTTACAGAAAATTCCAGAACAATAAAAGATGAAAGATTAAAAGACAATGTTCGCAGTATTCCGAATATGGTAGCACGAATGTCGCCGCTCCACCATTTTGAGCTTAATGAATTCAGATCCGTCGACCCGATGAAGTAAGATGCAAATGTATGTTGCATATATGTGCAGTAACTCTTACGTAAAAGTAATCAACTAATTCACTTATTTCTTTAATTGCATCTGATTTGTCTACTTAAAATTTAAAGCGTACTCTTCTGCGTGTTAAAAGTTACCTATTCCGAAGTCTACTAAATATATATTTTAAAACCTACTGAATAAAACCTCCACTTTCTGTAAAGTGGAACATGTAGACTAGAAAACTTTCTACCTTTGTAACTAAGACACGAGTGCACTTAAAGCCTTCTCGACAGGCAGTTTATTGGAGTAGGTACTTATTGAAACTGTGCTGCATGCAACGAAGCCCGGAACACGGTTCCAAACAACAATCGGTGAATCTAATTTCGAAATTGGGCGTACTGTGGAGAAACGAATTCTTTTAGGGGTGACCGACTCCGAATGTGAACCATCATTGTTCATGTTAACGGTCGCCAAACTGAGCTATCGGCTGTTCAATGAGCTGTAGCCTTTAGGTGTTGGAATTCTTATCAGAATGATACTCTTCTTCTGGGTAAGTCTACGTACTCTTGATAGAGTGCTCGTGTTAGACAACCTAAGGGTTGGTGAGACGCTAGACAAAATGGCGCCAATCTTCTCTTACTCTCGCTTCTCTGGCGCATTGATGCAAGATGTACCTATGGTGGTTTTAAAATGATCGGTCCATCTCTTGGATGATCTTCCGGATTAATTATTGATGTATGCTTATATTGTTTTGATGTTCTAAGCTAATGTGAGCAATGGTAAATCATAGTAGATAGATATACAACTCTTTATCGTTACACTTCTTAAAGTAATTTAAACTACGATATAATTTTTAAGTGAAATAAATAAAATAAAATAAAAAAATAAAATAAGTGTTACAATGGTCGGATTTATCTTAACCTAAGTAAATAGTATTTAGGTAAATAATGATGTGTTAATAATCTTATTCCATACATATAACGAAATATTATCGAAGAGTCTATTACGTATGACAAACTCAAAGCGTTTTAAATTCCATAAATGCAAATATCTCGGATCGTTCTACATTTTACGGCATATTAAAAATGTTCCAGCTACCAGCCTGCAACGTGACGCTCAACTTGCATATAGGACGATTGCGAGCTTTGGCAGATAGCAAAATCCATTACTCGTTGTGGCACTAACATCGTTACGTTTCGGTTCTCAATTTACATAGAGACGAGCGATGAAAACGTATTTCCATGTAAAATTACTTTCTACGCTGATTTTGTTTCGCCGACCGATTATTGTAGGAGGTTTGCAAATTTCAATATCCACGTGCTGATTACAAATGTTATGAAATATCATCCCAGAAATACAGCTGCGTCCTTATGTTGAATTTACCCGTTCTTTACTTTGACAACTCCCGTACCGGTTACTAACTAAAGAAAATCAATCACGGAGAGCTCGAAGTATTTGCAGGTATTACTCACATGCAAACAAATCTTGATCCTCATCAATATTGTATAGTTCATTGTTCATGTTTTTAGGCTCCTACTAACATTATCCGAATTTCTCGTCTCTAGTAACCATTCGGTATGTATCATAGAGTAAAACGTAAATGCCCTATCGACTCCGGAAAATTTATCTGACATCCCCCATTGCAGTTGCCCTATGTAGTTCCCGGATCAAATAAGTACCAAACATAGGGTATCTAGGGTACCCATAACGACACCACTCTTCGGTTAGCTCTGCGGCGATTTTTCCGCCATTTTTGTTATCTCATGTACCTGTAGTATACGGCAACTATATAGAAAAACAACAATGGCGGAGTCAGATAAACCAGAAAAATTTATCGGAGTTCGGGTTGGAAATGCCATCTCCGGTATAATATCTCCATGGTACCTAAGGTGTCAAACAAGATACTACAGCGGCTTCAGTACGCCTGCCAAGATAAGACATTTTCTCACGCATCGTGACGTCATTTTTGTGGCAAAATCGTTACGTCTTATTTGCTAGCATGGCGTAAATATAAAATGGGTTTGACAGTTAAATACAACGTGTTTGACGTATGGATAAGATGTTATATCTTAAGTGCTAGCATGGGTTACCAAAATGTACCATAGAGACACGAATTTGACAGGTCAACGTAAAGAAATTTCTCACGGTCAAAGGCCGGTGATGAGAAAATAATTAGGCTGTAAGAAGTACATAAATATAGCATTATAAGCACTATTATAACAAATAATACTTATTTTACTCCATCCTTCGCCAATATCAAGCGGACTACATGCAAAATTCTTCCGAAAACGAACACGTAAATTTATTTTCGTGTTCGACAAACAACAACAAAAAAGTGTAGAGACATTTCTATCTGTTTTATTTTCTTCCGAAAATCCCCATAATCCTACTCCACGTGATTTAAAATCCATATTTTACAAAAAATCTGTAGGTTTGAGGTTAGATTTTGTTTGGCATCATACTTTGCGTGCTTTTTGCCGTTTTACAATGTAAAGTTCTTTAAATTGGCAAATAAAAATAGTATAGTGCCCAAGAAATAAATTATAAGCATAATACCACCGACCAAATGATAATACGTAAAGCTTCCGGCATAATAAAAAAGAAGCTATGCCCAAAGATATTTTTAATCTGTGCATAAATAATCTATTATATTCTATGATGTGTATGCAGCATCTTTTTTCTTTGTAAAGCTCCGTCTCGCTCTATTTGTCATTTCAATGAACGAATGAACGAAAGATCGTAAACTGTGAGAAAATTTTAGCAGGCTGTCTAATTTTAAACATCTTGGAAGCCATATTAGCAAATAAGATACGGGAACGCAAGTTGACAAGATGTTTTAGGGACTTGTGAGAAAACATCTTGGCAGGCGTACTGAGGCCGCAGGTAACTACAACACAATGACGGATGTTGCCGCAGGGCCATACACAGGGCGGAGTCGATATGGTTTCTCCAGTGACTCTATGGTAAGTATATCAAAGGGTTAAGCCAGTTTTGGCACAGCTCATAAATAAATGTGTCGTTCAATCATGTTCCATGTTACATTGGTTCTGATTGTGGAGCGTAACATTGAAGAAACTGTTGTACGTTTTCTTCTGTGCCTCTTTTGTGCATCATTAGATATGTGTGCCGCGACAACATTTCATCTTTCAATTGAAGCTATTGTTTCTGTGCAATCATCATTTTTCAACGAAATGAGCGAATTTTGACGCGTGGGGGCGTTGCTTATAACACAGAAATTCAATCTTTATTTATAATGGCACAGAGTTCGTTTTGGTATTGGCAAAACATTTGACGCGCGACAGTCGACGCCCCTTTGTGCGGGGCTAATCCATCATTTAGAAAATATATACTAACTTTATATAGCAGTGGTAGCCGAGTGGTCGAACGCACGCCTTGCAAATCAAAGTGTGCAGGTTCAAACCCCGGCTCCCACCTCTGAGTTTCATGTACGAATCTCATTTACATCCGACATTACCACTTGCTATGAAACGGTGAAGGAAAACATCGTGAGGAAACCTGTACGTCTGAGGGAACTTGACTAGTTCTCGATAGATGTGTGAAGTCTGCCAACCCGCACTGGGCCAGCGTGGTGGACTATGGCCTGAATCCCCCTCGCATTGAGGGGAGGCCCGTGCTCAGCAGTGGGACATTAAAAAGGGCTGTAGTTAGTTAGTTTATATTACGAATGCTAAAGACGAAACAAATTGATTTTATCTATCAGTTTATAAAAATACGCAAAAATGAGTCCGAATATCAATCAACTGTAATCTAATAAACACTAGCTAACTGTAATAACATCAACGAAAAGCCACAATGTGAGATATCAAACGAAATTTCTGAAAGAGTTGTTTAACAACGGCATGTCAGATTCGTGAAAAGTATATTCACAGTGAAAACCCCGCTTTTGACGAGGGTGTCTGCAACTGATGTATTCAAAACGGCATTTTATTTATCCCTCACCTTGCTTTTGTTTTGACTGAATTAAATTGAACATAAAAGACCACCGCGACAGTGAAACGCCCGAATTATACCTCGTTTACGTTTATCTTTAAGGACGGTTTTACCGTGATCATCATCAGCCGGTGGCAGTCCACTGCTGGACGTAGGCCTCTCTCAAGATGCGCCACTGAGCCCGATCTTCGGCTCTTCTTCTCCAGTCAGTGCCCACCGCTTTGCGTATATCCGTGATCCATGAATGGAATAGTAGCGTCGGTTCACGTCGATAATCTATGAACTCCGGTGCGTAACGATTACTTTCTTTCTGCTTCTATTAGATTAATCTATTTGCATAAACTGTCTGCTAAAAGCAATCAATGTCAATTACACCAAATTTAATTCGAGCAATATTAGAATTTTGAGTTAGGAATCGAAGGATTTCTTATATTTAAGTCCTCCCAATGCCAGGCTTAGGTATACTAAACTGTATTGACTCGTTTAAAGAGTGTATTGACTACTAGAAAAAGTTCATTTCTAACAATTTGACATTGACTGCGCGAATGAATTGTTTGCGTGGGCGCGTGCCTTGTACTACAGAAATTCCATCGTTATGTTAGGTGACACAAAGTACGTTTTTGTATTGGCAAAAAAAATTACGCGCGACTTTTGACATCCCAGTGTGCGCAGGCTTTTATTGTGCTTTAATTTAATAAGCACTTATATTTCGTATTAGAAAGTACTTAGTCATCATACTTCTTGGTATAATGCTTTTGTACCTGCCACACCTCTTTCGTCAGCGTATTGGAAGCTCGAGAGTCACTGTAATCGACTTCACGGCACGCCGCGCGCCGAGTTGATTCCGCAGTGGGTCAACAAGCTCGGCTTGGGTCAAGGGGTGTTAAAGGTACACGAGTTTTAGTACTTGTCAATGACCTAGTGTCTCGTCCCTTGTCCCTTTCGGGTGTCGATACCTCTCGATATCTCGTCACACCGATTGAAACCGTACTTTGTTACTAATTCATTATGTTTTGTTTCTTTCAGTTCGTGCGTTCTCTATTAATGCATTTCTTTCATGTATACAGGATGTATAAAAAGTCCGAAATAATACTTCGACATTTGCATGTGTATCGGATATTCGACTGATAGGAATAAAAAAATAATCAAAATTCGATAATATGATTTTACAATTCTTTTTCGTGCTATGTAAAATTTTCATGTTCTGTTTTGTGAATATAGTTACACTGTTTATTTTTGTCATTGATATACCCAAAGGCCACAATACGATACTTATGATAAATACTCAAAGGTATGTAACTCAGAAAATATGATAGTTAGGAATAGTCTTTTCTAGACATGTACCGTATATGTACTAAAATATTGTTTCGGATTTCTGACACATCCTGTATACTTTTCTATCTCAACATAATTTGTGAGCGGTTAGTTAATTAGATATTTTTCACGGTAACTTTGTCGACTTAATTGTCACAGATTGTAGAGTCCTTCCGTGGCACATTCCAAACTAAATTTTGTGTGTCAACAAATTTCCTGGCTGTTCATTGTTCCGTAAATGAAACGTCACCTGCAGCTAGATACAGAATCAATAGTGGCTTTGTCGAATTTGAATACTCGGTGGTTCGAAAGAGTCGGTATTAGTTTTTCAATTGTTATTTTAATTCTTCTAACCTACCTAGTACAATTATTTCTTCCTAGTCCGTAATATTATAAACGTTTATGTAAATGTGATTGACCCGTGGAGAGAGTTATTTGAACACAGTGACCTAACCATCCGCAGCCGACATTAACTAATCATAACACCTTAAACGACTAAAAGTAATTTATTTTCAACTCTAAATAGAAAACGCTTGACAGGTTTCCATTAAGGTAAGTGGAACATAATGATGAAATATTTTTTCTGTAGTTACATACAGAAGGAAAATATATTCAGATAAAGTAAAAAGTAATGTGCTATGATTTTCTAGGTGTCAGTGATCGTTCGTCTGCCCGTCGAAATTGTGCCAGTTAGTGATTCTCCTACGCAGACTTGTATTAGAAAGGAGCTAATGATTGAATGAAGGGTATTGATTACAATAGAAAACCTTTTGTTTCATTGTGCTTGTCCTAATAACAATCTTGGCCGTGAGCTATTGTATCATTTTGTCCAGTTTATTGTTTCGCTATTAGTTGATGACCATAAACAAACTAAGACGTAATTGGACTAGAGTTACAGCTTATAAACGATATTTTTCCTTACATTCCTGCGTCTTAGACCAACGTTTTTTTATGAGGATAGCATGAAGGGAAGTACTATGGTTTTAGGTCACAAACAATGGTTTTCGACTGAATAGTCACAGGTACGTTGTACTAGGCTCCCATAACGCCAAAGCATGTGCAGGCGAAGTTTTGCCGCGAGCGTTGCGCACTGGGTCAACAGGTTCGCTCGAGTACCAGCTGAGTCCCTCAACCACTTACTTAGAGGTTTCATGTGTGCTATACACATAACGACGTGACGTTGAATTCAGCTTAGCAACACCATTGTATAATTTCTTACCAGGCGCATGAAGATGTGTTGCACTTTTGATTTCCAGGTAATGGTATTTATTTCTTAGGCGATAGGCGTACCCAAGCGGATGTTCTATTGTTTATTTTGTGACAATGTCTTAGAATTATGTCTGGATCCCGTCCTATGCATCGTGTGTTGCACATTGTTTGTTTATTTTTAGGTTTCTGTGTATTAAGAAATAATAAATTTCTACATTTATGATCGGTCAAAATATGATGTGTTCTTAAATTGTAAGGATAAATAGTATGCAAGTTGGGCATGCTGCGCTCGTTCGCTCGACGTATTGATTTTTGTTATTTGCATCCCGTCTGTTCCCTTGTACATCTGCTGCTATTGTTGGATGAATAGTCATTTTATACGGTGCAACATACCAATTTCAACAACAAAGAGGCTGCATAATCTAGAATTGTTTTCGAAAATTAGCTAGCTTTAACTAGCAGTGGTAGCCGAGTGGTTGAACGCACGCCTTGCAATTAAAGTGTGCAAGTTCAAACCCCGGCTCGCACCTCTGAGATTTATGTGCGAATCTCATTTTCATCCGAGATTATCACTTGCTATGAAACGGTGAAGGAAAACATCGTGAAGAAAACTTCCCGTCTGAGGGAACTTGACTAGTTCTCGATAGATGTGTGAAGTCTGCCAACTCGCATTGAGGGGAGGCCCGTGCCCAGCAGTGGGAATTAAAAATTATTTTGAAACTTGAAAATTATTTTGCGTGAAACCTCTTACGTAAAAAAATACCTGCATTCATTACTACGTGTACTACTTATGCTTACGTTTTGATATATGCTTAGGTGGATTAAGCCGTAAGCGATGTTGGATAAAATATGAATCTGCCGCAAGAGAGTATTAGTGTACAAGTCAGGGGCAAAGGCCTTGATTGACATTATCACCTCGACAAGTAATTAGAATAATCACCACGCTCGTGGCTGCGTCTCTTTAAAATGAGGGCCTTATGTCCTACCTAATTATAGCCAAGGGTAGAGATACGGCTTTGTTTATTGTCGATGCCCGCTGTGTTAAGGCGCCGTTTCGAAATCTACCTGACGTACCTCCTACCTTCCCGTTGTCTGAAAATAACCGTTCATGTTTGTCAGTATTTAGGTCGCGTCCGTTCCATTTATAATTATCTTTGCTGATGTGACGCTTCATCACCCACAAAACTCCATTACTCCATAAGGCGTGGCTCTAATGTATCATTCAAAAGCACTGAACATTTTTGTTCTATTATACTCTTCTTATAATAATGGCTGTTTGGATATTTGTTTTCATAATTATGTTCAAATCAGAGATGACATATATCTTTTTTAAAACAACTTCACTCAGCAATGGATTTCGTATCCTATATTTATCTAGAGAACTCTTACACTTAAAATTGAGTTTGATACATTTAAAGTGGCAGTCTTATTAAGTCATACCACCCACGCGAAGTATACCTACTAGAGTTAATCTTCTCAGCGCCACTTTGATGGTATCGCCTCCTGTCCTGAGTAAATTGAGTAATTACCGGCTGAGATTACTCGATAATTAAGGGGCGGAAGGTATCGATCACCCTATTATCGTCACTCCACCAGCTCGTTTTGCCAGTGGTTTATCGTTCACATTGCACTTTTATCAAGTCCTAATCCTCTTTGGAATGGATTTAAATAAGAGCATTATGATGTCACAACTCACAGTTTCGTCACGATATCCTGAACTGTCATTATAAGTATCAACATATTCATAAATGTTTATAACCTGTTAATATTCTAAATACTTTACCTCCTTTACGACACCCTAGTGGCTGGCTTGGTCGTCTTGTCTAGTAAATCTTTCCAAATACGTTAGAGTAAATTTTGGACTGTAACGATGATGTCATCCGTGCATTTATCTTGTGCATTCTTAATTTTTCGTATTTCATTTGTGTTAGATGTGGACATCTATGCGATGGGAATCTGGGTAAAGCTTTTCATTGAATGTGTAGATTCGTTATTTTAGCACAATCTGTGATCATATGGTTGAACTCTAGGTCATAAAGACTTCATAACAACTTTTAAAATCATGTTTCGAACTAAGAACAAGGTGACCACCGCAAACAAATGGTCTTTCCAACTTTCTGAAGCTTTCAATTTTAAGTTTTAGTAAATCGTCTAGACAACTTTAATAATATGTTCGCCCTTTTAAGATTCGGCAGTTCAGTGCACCGTGTGTCCTTTACATAGGCGCGCGTCTCAATGAGCCATCAGCCTCTAGTAACTCTAGAAAATCTGTTAAATATTAGTGTTTACTGTCAAATTACATTATTCATTTTTAATAAATATTGAAAGCATTTTTTTTCAATTCAAGTGCCAAAGTTAATTTGACCCCGTGACTAAGTAAATTGATCAATCATTCAATATCACTGAATAAACTCATTATATTGCAGATAACAATAAAAACCGGCCAAGTGCGAGTCGGACTCACGCACGAAGGGTTCCGTATCATTGTGTATAAAAACGGCATAAAAATCACGTTTGTTGTATGGGAGCCCCCTTAAATATTTATTTTATTATGTTTTTTAATATTTGTTGTTATAGCGGCAACAGAAATACATCATCTGTAAAAATTTCAACTCTCTAGCTATCACGGTTCATGAGATACAGCTTGGTGACAGACGGACGGACGGACAGCGAATATGGTTCCCGTTTTACCCTTTGGGTACGGAACCCTAAAAATGATATATTTTTGTAAGGGCTGGATGACTAAAGTCGATAATGTGGAACTAAGCCAATATCGAATTCAATTCAGACATTGGTCAATGATAAAGCGGTCGTTTGAACCTTTTGAAGATTCTCCCAATGATTGGATTATGAGCACCTTTAGAGTTGAATTGTGATAACTTAATTGACGATGAACTGAAGATTACCAATATTAATTTGGCACTCTACGCCGTGGAATCGGTAATAATACGAACGCCTTAGCAAAACGGTCACGGAATATTATCGCATCGAAATTCGTTACTTTAGAGCATCGTCGTGAATGAAACATGATGTCATTATTGGTATAAAAAAGTGACTTCGCCTCTAGGGTTAAGGCTACTAGATTCACTATTTTGAACAGTGTATTTAAATAATCGTGTGCTTCAAAATCGTGTTAGAAGATAATATTTCCGGCTTACATTTATAACATTTGAGTATATTCAATAATGTTACGTTATCGAGAGGTCAAAAGCAATTATTTACTCATACGATGTTAGCTACATTTTGAGAATGCATCACTGCATACTTTATGTGAGACCACTCTTTTTTGAGTATATGCCACCATGAAACCGACCAAACCCTTATTTCTACTTTTAAGTTACAAATTCATAATTTTCGCTTGTGAAATGTCACAAGCGAGTACTGGGCAATGGCCCATGTACTTTTGTATCATAATGCCTCTATCATGTCTATTTTGTACCTTAATACTATAATGTATACTTACTTGATAGAAAATCAAAAAAATATCTACATTTCACTTTGTCCGTTCTTGTGTTCAAGCCAACTATGCTAATCAAACAGTCGGTGTGCAACGAACCATGTCTATTAATAGCATTTTATTAAGGTGCCCTCATCACGTGCTCTTGCAATCACAATAATTCTTAAATTCAAATGAGAGTTATGAGATTACAGAATAAACCGTATTAATTAAAATCCTCAAATACGTTAAGCTCGCAAGGCTTATTACATTTTTGGTGTACTATGGATCCTCTTTAAATTCAAGGGTTAACAACATGTAGTAGATGGTTCATTTCTTAAGTTGTAAAAGATTGCGAAGTTCAAGGAGTGCTCAAATGCGCGCCAAACATTTAAGACCTATCATCATCAAATGATCGTCGAAAGATCATGCAAATTATGAACCCTTTTACTCTCGTTTTCTCACCGTCATTCAACTTCTTGCCTTCGTTATCTTTTCTTTGGTTGTCTTTATTTCTTCTGTTTAGGGACTTAATTAAATATTTCCATTAGCAACCGCCTTTTTCGTAATCATTGCTACAATTCATTCGTGAGCTTGTACAAAATGCATATTGTAACATGATTTATTTCGTTTCTATATTTAGGTACGTTTGGAAAGTCACGCTCGTTTTGTAACTTTTTTTATCTTTATAACCTACACATACTCCAATTACATATTCTTATCATTCAACATCAATAATATTGCAGGCGAATGATATATCTAGTAATATGAAAAACAAATTAGGTTTGACACGAACCTAATCCTGTAAAGAAGTATTGAAGATTAAAAGATGCCGAAACTACAAAAGAAATCAATACACATGATGCATGGGGTGTAGCTAAGGACCCGCCACACACGCCGATTCGCAATAAATCTTCTTTATGTTTGGTAACCAAATGTCGCTTGAAAATACAAACTACCTACCTACAAGTGAATTCGGACTCTGACGATCGGCACGCTACTGGCGTTCGGGCGTGGCCCTCGTATATTTTTATTGCCTCACTTTGTCGGTGTAAGGAACACTTAACTTTCGCGCAGCATGGTGTGCCATTTGTTCTTGTTACATCTTATCAAATTCTAAAGGATCGTGTTTATTGTTTTCTTCGGAGCATTTGGGTTACGGGATTGCTGGATGATAAGCCAATTTGCGTGCCCAAGAATCATTCAGTCAGGCTCGATGTTTTCACTGATTTAAAATTAAACGATTATGAGGAGATACCGTGTCTTCAATAATTTATCACCGTTTTCATACCATCTGCGCCAGATTTTCTACACACCAATGTACGACAGAATGTCCGATTATGAGTCAATACCGTCGAATGATTTAAGTACATTCTCTTATGATCGTCTTTTGTTTTATTGGATGCAGTCAGGTGATTTCGTTTTCGGTTACGCCTGTCTTAACTGCCGAATGTTTTTTCATCTATTTATGAAGTTAATGATGCTATATCCCGCCACTTGGAAAGGATTATACTCTAATAGTCTTTTATTGGCTGGGAACTTAGTGAGCAGTTGACTGCACTTTGATTTTACGATGGGTATGAATCAGCGACAGTGCATTCATTAAAACGGGATGTGAACGTGTGTAACAGAAGCTTTCTTTTATTTCTCATGACTAAGGTATTGTATATCGAGCTGTGCTTTACGATGACGCTTTATGATACGAAAATAACGACAAACGCAACGTTTGAGTCAATTTGGATATGTTTTTCTCCTTTCACCAATTTATTTTAAAAGCTTTGCTGTTTAGAAATTATAAGTTTATTACACACGATATCCATAGTATCCCCTCAGACAGATGGTAAGAAGGGCTTCCGAGTTACACTGGATCGTAGGATATATTTAGCTCACCGACAAAACATTTGCAGGAGAGTTAGGCTCGGTTAAAAATATATCGTTTTAGTTTGAAATATCAACGAAATTCATGCATTCGTGCACGAACTTTGCTAGTTACTACATGCCTATTATAATTATAGATTTTGTTAATTTTAATGTGATTTCTCTTAAATATTCTCATATGTGACATGATGCTTTACATTCCAAAGTTATTAATTAAGAGCGTGCAATAAAGATGTATATCATATAAGCAGAAGCATCCACTCTTGTTGCCAATGATGCAAGGTTCATTCTGAAAAATATATTATCTGTTTAAACAAGTACATGTACCAAACATTGTGAATGTTACTGTGGTTTTCCGTATTTGTTGCGTATGATCGCTCTTTGTTCTGACCTCATTGTTTCCTCTTATATAGTATAATTCAACGTCCTATCTCGTTTAGATTACAAACCTATTATATACACCTGTTTATGTGGATCCTGAATTGCTCTTCTATGGGTAGGTACCTACAGCTAAAACTTCGTGAATTATCTTACTAATATTTACTTCTTGTTCATCTGAGTAAAGTCAAACCCTCTAGCTAGACAAGATTTATTGTTGCCCCTATTTTACTTTTGTTTATTTTTGTCCCATTCTGTCAATAGACATCTGTTTCGGTTGCTCCTCATTTAACTGTATTTGGGTAATGAAGTTATTTCGGAACTGCTCTTTGATCTTCGCCGTATCAAACTCTAATGTAAAGTTCATTCATCTTCTTTCTCGTAGATTGTGGTATTAGCTTTGTATACATTCGTTATCATATCAGCGACAGTGACACAGACTAGTTCGGTGCCTCTTGTAGGTAGCGTTATTCGTGTGCGCCCCCTACAGCGTTCCCCCGCCCTCGCCACAGGCGTCTCCGTCTGATGCAGTCTCTACAGAGCCGCCGTCGGTGCCGCGCGTGTCTCCGCTAGAAAAAGCTTATCGAGTTCGAGCTTTGAAAATTGATAATTATGTGCCAATTATTTTGTCACATGTCATAACATTTCTGCTAAAATTTAATTCATAATTGTGGAACTGTGTTAAAAAATACTGTCTTACCTAAACAGTGTTTGTTTTCGGCTTTGATAGTGTTAGTATAGTTTATTTTAACAAAGTTCGTGAAAGTGCTTTCCTCATTCTGCGGGATGTGTCTATTGCATTAGGATCTTGATCAATTTTAAGGTTGGTACAAATTTAATTCATAGTTACATTGTTTGACACGTCTTCGCTCCCTAACAATGCATTACTTACATGCTAAGTATTTACTGCACTCCTGTATCTGGGACTTTAATTCAAAATTTAAGACGCTCGTGTATTTAGAACTGTTATTCCAAATTATAGATTTATATGTGTACGTTGGTCGTGCCGTCTGTGATGACATAAATATTTAATTATCCCACGATGCTATGACGGAGGGTGAATTCGGTGTGCTAAAGCAGGATAGCGACATAACTCCACTGGAGAGGGGCTGCCAGCCACGCACAATGGAAGCAGACTAGGGATTTCCGTGTTAATATAAGCTAGCATTCATTTATAGAAATTATTTTGTCGTAAATATATCACGAATCAAAATTCCCCGATCAAAATTCAATTCGTAAAAATAAGAATATACTATTTGTTTGATTGTCTCTACAAATATATGATAAATAAAATTGAAATTGTTTAAGGGGCTTAGGATTATTTTCGCGTACATTATATTTGTGATATCAAAACCTTAATATATTTAAAAAAAGATGCTTCTTCCTGTTACAGCATTAGTAATATTAGTATTGTGATATTAATCAAAGCGTGGGGTGATACGGATCACGAACAAGTTACAACATGACCGTAGTCGTTTCAGACAAACAGGTTATCTTTAAAGCCTCAAATTTATTGTTCATTACATTTATATTATTAACTTGGTCGCTCATTAAAAGTAGACAAAAAATATGTAATTAAACCAAAAATATTATTCATAAATTCATCGCAAATACTTTCACGTGAAACAATAGATTTCCTTTCACACATTAGCCGTCCAACAAGAGTAACGCGATTTCATTTTAGACGTGTTATTTCGCTCTTAAAATGCTCGCTTGAGATCACGCTTTCTTCTTTAATAGTTAGATAGTTACCGCATGTTTAATACGTCTGGTGAATGGATTGATACTTTAATGAAATTCAGCGCGAGCGACAGTTATGAATCAGTTTCTGTGGGGTTAGCACGCATGTCAAGACAAGACCATTGTCACGAAATCGCTCGCATGCTCTCTGTCTAATTTCATACGAAAGAAAGAGACAAAATGAAGATATACTGTGACATAAGACTACTGATGTGTTTATCACGTATTTATACCTCAGCTAGATTTGTATTTTACATTTCGATGAATTTCTTTTTCATTAGTAACTGATAATGTTATTAGTATTATGTCCGTATTTCGAATTTTTAAGGTTCTCTTTGTGGAACTTCCAAGAATATTTACGTCGATTGTATAAAAAAAATGCTCTTACCAAATTCAAAAATGGTCACGCACCAAGTCGTGATTGCGACATTGGCGTTCTCAATATCCTCACGAGTCGTCGGTAGTGTTAGCGTTCGTCCGGTGAGGTTCACTTGCTGTCAATTTTACTTTAACAACAATACGTCTTGATGATACCAACTGTAAGTAAAAGTACATCATCACGCTTCACTGAAGGGGTAGGCACTACAGTGCACCTACACTTTGCCGATGTATTTTGGTCTCAATGTAATTTGTATACCTCTTGAAGAAGACACTGAATATAATGAGACAATCTAACACCAAAATTGTACATTGGTATTACCAGTAGAAAAGTGTTTTGCAACGCCACTGGAACTCGATTGTAAGCTTCAATAAATTGGTGGGGTGATTTACATAAAAAAATAGGAGGGGATAACATTCGATAACATTTCTCCTTAGCGCCTTATTTTGTCCAATTGCTATTTGAACACATCAATGGAATCAGTTTGTCGTATCTAAGAGTATAATTTGCTTTATTGTCTGCAACGGTCTCTTGACAGTCAATGAACAGGACACTGACCCAATCCATCTCTCAGTTCCGATTTATGTACGACACTGGCCTCGTGGTTATCAAACCCTGCTATCTCAGAGTTTGTTTCCTACAAAGATTTTCAAAATAATCTCGAGTCTCGCAAAGTCGTCTTATTACATATTTCAAATCAGTTAGATGAGCTACATAAAGCTGGATTGAATTTAAAATTTAAATGAGCCTCAAATGCTTGAGTGATGAATCACGAACTCATCCGAGATGTAACTGTTACTTACAAGTCCTTAGCAGAGATCTTTTAGGGCAATATGTTATGGATTCAATAGTATTTGTATAGTGATAATTTGTGCGATAGTACTGATAGTCCATCCCTTACAAACAAGTTTGAGTAATTACTAGGTAGAATTGGTAAAAACATGATTTTCCCATTACGATTTGGCGTTGACGTTGCTACATTACTGACCTATTATCTAGGTACCTACAGTTAACATTGATAACACGAACATTACAGAACTAATCTTGGAATTTTATCTATTCCTTATAGAAATTATTTATTAGGGTTAACGACGTTTATTTTGTACTACTCAATATAAGCGTGATTGTGCAGATCGGTGTATTCTAGGTCACTTTTATTGGAAGGGCCTTGCCAAGGGGTCATATATTCTTGGGCTCTCTATAGCGTTAGCTCTACGAAGCATTTCTAATTACCGTCTTAGAATGAACATCTAACAATCGGATCATAGGCCGGTGACCTGTCTGCCGCTCTGCTATTGAATCGGTGTTTGTCATTAATATTTATAGCTTGTGCACTCTTCCACCCAGCGCTTCGGGGAAGCAGACACCTGAGTGTGTTTGTCCATTACACCATCCGTTAACATGGCTGAATACGTGTTAATTACACACAAAATACTTTCTAAAGATTGCCTTTTTCATATATTTTATCTGTGTTATTGCCGACTACGGTCATTTCAAGCTGAGCAAACAAGATTTTTATAACTCGTAGATGTTTGTTTTTTATTTGGTTTTGAGTTCTTCATTGTTCGGTCGGGCTTGTGAGTGTAACAATAAGGGCTATATCTAACTAGAACACCAGTGGCGGCGCAACCGGTCGCACCACCTACAAAATGTAGAGGTACAGCTGTGAGGTATCACACCTGGAGTCTTATCACCACGTCTTAAAATATTGTCTTTTTTTTACGAAATGAATGAAATGATGATAAATAAGATTAGGAATGGCTCCACCTGCGTTTAGCGGGTATTTCAGCCAGTGTCAACTAATTAATAGCAAGGGCAAATTCAATAAATACACATTATAAATAAAAATGGATGATGACAGTGATAAAAATGGCGGATGAATCTATTGTTGTTTCAATAGTGATTGTCAATTCTGACAGATTTTGTACTGAGTTAACTGTCAGTAACTGAAAGTAATATTAAAAACATTCCCCAAGACAGGTGGAGGTAAGGGCGCTGATGACCATTTAGTTGCGTAACTGATACATACATTTAGTTAGTGGTGCGGCTGGTTGCACCGTGAATGGTGTGCTAGTGAGATATAGCCCTAACGTACCGTGCAGTATAATGCGACCGAAGACTACGTCACGACGAGATAGTGCCTTGTGTCGTATCGTAGACACCATTTCCTGCCCGTGACTCGCATCAATTTTGTATGGAAATGGATGCAACCGGAGTGTGCTTTCGTGTTCACTCTTCCATTAATTTTATTACGATAAGTACATAAAACATGGTCGCAATGACTGATGCAAAGGCAATGAAACATGAAATAACTTTTAGTATGGCATGCTGTATCATAAGATCGAGGGAAACATTGATGAGCGGACGTGGTGGGCCGTCGCGTTGTTATTGCGAAATGTAGAGATTACTTCCACCAAGGTGGCCCTCAGACGCTACCAGCATTTATAATCTTGACCCTAATACACCGAAAGCATTACACACACCTACTATGTAATTTTAGTTATAACGCCGCGACAGAGTAGATTTTCGGAAGGTACTCGAGGGATAACTTGGGATTTCGTTTATAAATAAGCTCAAGGAATCAAGATAACTGATCTTCTGTCATTTACAGTTGTATATGCCATTAACTATATTGCAATCTAATAGTAAACCGGTCACAATAGCTCAAACAATCTGTTGATGAAGATGTCAAGATAAGACATGACAACATTGTTCGGACGTAGTATCAGATGGGAATACTGTGATAAAACTTGTTTTGAGATTGACCAACAATGTCGTTGCTTTGAATGATTTTAACGTTATGATACATTAAGCAGTTGTACATAACATATATTACAAATTAGAGATGGATAAATTTAAGGTAATGAGAAGATCTTTGATTACTGGAGACTTTGTTAAGTAATTGCATGAATGGGATAGTGTTCTTGTGTTATCGCGTTACGTAATGAATAATCAGACACTCCGTGAATAATCCCGACTGGGCAAATGGATAAAATACAAGAAAACATGTTTTTTTCCCTAATCAATAGCAATTATAACAATGGATCCAATGTACGTAATGCGTATATGGTATTTACTGTAGTATTGTTGTGCTGAGCAGATGTAATTACGCTAATTCACATCGTGACCGTGTTACATGACACAGGAAAAGTTTTTTTTCTCTCATATTTATATGAACGGAAGCATTGTTGATAGGCTGCACACGAAGCGGCGTCAGGAGATTACAGACATTAAAACACTTGTTGATTGTAGCCTGATGTACTGATGACTTTAGGAACTCATTATGGCACTATAATCTTCGTGATTTAAGAGATTACGATGCAATTGCTTCAAGGATAATGTTTTGTAACTGTACGAATAAATCTAACCTAACCAGATAGTTCTAAAAAAAGAAAAACTCGCCACCTCACTTAGTACGCGAGTATGTCTGGTGTGATGACAAATCTCCTTTTGGTTTGGGAGCATAATACTGGGCCGTAAAGTTGGGTGCACTCCAACACACCACTGCCTTCACCCCTTAGGGATATACAGGCATAATGAAAATGTCTACAACTTTGTCAACATGTTTAAGGACATGGCCTTTTGAAGGGATACTTTTAACATTTAAAGGTTAATTGCTGTGGTCATTATTGCTAAATACAACAATTACTATAATGTCCGGCAGCTCGGGTACAAAACATTATCTCAGTTTCAGGCTTTTAATAGAATTTGCAATCAATTCAATTGCATGCATACCAGACCTCCTTGTTTGAGTATTTCCTACGTCAGGTATTAGTTAAATATACTGTGATATAAGGATAACCACAGACACGTGAGCATCTAATCCTAAATTAAATTAAATTGCCGACTAGACCATTAGTTAATCTGCTTTATCATCATCGCACAGTAATAAAACTGTTGCTTGTTCGGGATTACCAGATGATGGTCGCCGTAACGCCCATGCGGGCTGAGCTATCGCCCGTAAACCAGCTATTTATGGAGTAGCATTGTGTTCGGTCGATTTCGTATCGGTAATCTTGTTTATGTTATTTAGTTTCAATCTCCTCGTTTCATGTTCCTGGTTCAGGAGGGGCTTTACCACCATCTCTTGTAATGTTTTAATAGTACGTAGACGTCAAAGTCTCACATAATATCACATGAGAAACTGTCAAATGTTAAAAAATAGCTCCCTCTTTGATATAATAACACGTTGGTTTTAATATAATAATATATACATCATTATGCTTGTATTGCCCGAAGGGGTAAACAGAGGTGCATTGCAGTGCGCCCACACTTCGCCGATGTATTTTGGTCCCAATGTAATAATGGGCGAGCCTATTGCCATTATACCGGGCACATTCTGCCTCAATACGAGGGAAATTTTGAACCATAGTCCACCACGCGGGCCCAATGTGGATTGGTGATCTTCACACGCCTTTCCAAAGACGTGCAGGTTTCCTCACGATGTTTTCCTTCACCGTTCAGCAAGTGGTAATCATAATTGAAAATGACATTTGCACGTGAAAATTATTTCAGAGGTACCGATCTGAGATGTGGTTTCGATATTAACTGTCATTTCTTCACAGATCTTGTTCTTAGTAACTGTGAAACACTGTAAGTAGTGATTAAAACAATACTGCAAAAGAGGTGGTGGTAAACGGGCTGTTGGGTGTTAAATAGGAATATATCATTTACTTACACTATTTATGTGCTGACTCACTTTGGCGACAATTTTATACAATATGATAACGCTGGAATACGCTACCTATGACTAATGGGTTTTAAACTTTGTTCCATTGCATACAATCGTATATTTATTTATGAACGAACGACCAATAGGTTGGTAATAATTATTAAAAACTTTTTGAACATAGATTTTTCCTCGTTTGGACGTGAAATCCAAATGTTTGTTCGTTAAAAACCCGGATGGATTACACCTTTTAATACTTAACTACCGGATCTTATAAAACTTTTGCTTTGATACTGCTATTATATTAATAGGTTTAACGTTAAACTCAGCGAGATAAATCAAGTCATAGGCGACCGATGTTGAAAAGGGGTTCGCCTATCCATATATCATATTCGTGAGCAGAACATCAAAGGGCTCGGATTCAACCATTAAGAAAAGGACTCGTTCAGAATGAACTACTTATTAATTGACGTTCACTGTTATAATGATTGAAATGTGAGCACTCCTTTTGAGAATACAAAAATAGTTTGAATAAATATAGAGATTAGGGGAACATTGATCTTGATAGAGCACGGAGTTTCTTGGGCAGATAATTAGTTCCCACAAACTGTTTAGTGTTTACTCTGAACTTGATACTCTGTCGATGTCGTAGAGTAGTAAAACTGAAGTCGCTTCAACGGTACCTTGATAAAACACCATAAAACTTGGAATGGCATTGCGTCCCCAATGTTTGTGGTGCGCTGACCTCGCTAGAGTGGCCGTTAACCGAAATCAGCTATCATGTTCCGATCAATTCGTTTCTTACACGACTAGATTTAAAACTCCTCGTCGATACCTTACAATGCTACGCGTCGGTAATACAAAGATACGTATTATGGAACGGGTGAGCTGTACGGAGTCTAAACAATGGGCCGGTCCTTCAAAGCTATTAAACGAACTTACACAATCTTTTGTGTCGGTCAACGTTATCTGCAGCCATAAGACTATGCGATTGATTGTATGTAACTGTATTGTTTAATAGGTCGGTTTTGCAATCGAGTTGAATTTATACTTTTTGTAAATTATTCTAGTAAGGTTCATGTTTAACTTCCAGTATTTTCTTTGGGGGCTAAGAAAAGGAGAGCGATCATACGATTTCACTTCAATGTTTTATTTAATACTTTTAAATCTGCTACTACTGTTACGCTATAATTATCATTTGGCTGAACATTTTTGCAAGCCCCATGCAAATTTCATAGAATGTAGCAATCGTCAGTTTCGGTGCCTTTGGTAATTGTAATTACTGCCAGTGAAATCATTTGAATTGATCGATAAATTACATCTGAAATCGAATCTCAATCGCACCGATGTTTTTTATAAATATAAGAAAACAAATTTTATTAGGTACATAGTGATAATTGCTAGTACCTACGCCATTAGTAATGATTTTTTAACCGACTTCATTTAAAATTACTCTCTACCTGAATAGAGATATAATACTGATAATACTGATTTTCCTGGTACATCCTATTAATAATGTCGTAAATTTTATTAAAAATGTAATCGTTGACTAATTAGGTAAGCCATTCTATATACCGAAAAGGAATTACAACTTGCGTGATTCACTAATAGCGAGAATCATTAGTGCCTATGCTAAATATATTTTATATTATTATAGTTTAATTTTTGTATTCTTTCCCCACAGGTACGAGTCATGTTTGAAACTGATTGAAACTGGTGAGTCCCTTAAAATGGAATATAATTGACTTCGTGGTTTAAGACTTCTAGTTTGAATGATTGATATAAATTCATATTATTGGTGACATAATCATCTCGTTGGAATATTAGCAAGTAGCCCTGCCAAGACTAGCTTTAAGTTCTTTAAAACTAAAAACTATTCCGGCCTAAGTTGTCATGAGTTGCGACGACGTCAAAATAAAAAGTTTCACGGCTTTTAATAGTGTTAACTAACCATAGTGTATAAGCATCCAATTTCTGAGTATTTTATGGTCTCTGAGCACCGAGGAAAGGTTATAGAATTTGATTTACACCGTTACCCTGCGTGTGGCGGATCGTTGAACCCCTGTCAAAAGTATAGGTTTCAGCGGGCTTCACCACCCCCTGAAGAGTTTTTCGACCGTGGTTTGCAATGGCGTTAATTTTTATAGTCTAAGTTCCTTTGTGTTTCCTAGCTTCTTTGGTAATAATGTTGGCTTATCCTGAAATAATATAGCCATTTCGTCTTTGTTTAAAATTTGCATTATAATCTTGATTTCGACTTTGAAACGTATAACTTTCGTATTCTCTTAAATGTTTGAGCTTGTTTTATTTACTTCTTTCATGTTTTGTTCTTTACCACTGAAGTAAAGGAAAGCTAGAATTGCCTGCACGTCACAATGACTGGGAACCACGTGAGCGTGAATTACGGCTGCAATCATAAAACTAACAAATAATTTAATAAAACATTTCAGAATGAGTATGCACACGATCCACGAGAAAGTCTCAACAGAAATATAAATAGGGTACATTATAATAGCATCGGTGCAGAACCTGTCCTTGGGCAACGCAACGATGTCGAGATCGACAATAGTCCGACACCCGCGGGGATTGGCGATTTAATTGCAGTTATTATGCAACCAGTCGATCATTAGGTCGTCAAAGCAATGGGAGGTTGCCCGCGAAACGTTAACCTCGAAGATTCTCACGTTTGTTATACTTTTGTGTATCTAAATACATTATTGCTGTAGTGTAACATAAGTATTGAATTCTGGATTCATTAAATTGCCTACAGCAACCTATGATACAGTGTAACATGCTAAGGTCGGTTCACGTGTGGTATCTTAAAATAGCTATGTATTCATGATAACATGAAAAAAATTACTAATAACTAACTAACTAACATTTGTACTAAATCTATGATAGAAATGTTATCTGACCTAATAAAAAGTCAGAGGTATTATTTTTACAAAAAATCTCCTAACTAGTTACTCGGGTTCAAAGCACCTTCTACCTTTATGTAAATACAGTAAATACTAAGAAATTGGTAATACAACGTAAAATGCCCAAAAAGTTGTAATTTCATAAACATATATCTTCGGGTTCGAGAAAAACACAAAAGCCGTGTTGACTTGGAGAAAGGACGACGAAACTTGTGCGCTGAAAAGAGTAAACTTCAAGATAATGTTTGGTAAAATTTGATTTATCCTTGGGCTCTAGGTATGTCAACAAAACATAATTTTAATAAGTCAGTGAAATAAGACAAATGGAGTGCACCTTTGGAAATATTTCACTAGTTTTTCTCTGCCATCCGAAAAAAATCCTATTCTGGTGTACAATAATAATAATACAATAATGAACAAAATATTTCATCTCGCAACTCCCGTATTGTGTACAAAGAAAATTGCAATTACTCTGTGAAAACCATTGGTGAAAACTCTTTGTTGCGACGTTTGCTTTGCTGTTTCAATCTATATAAAACCAATTGACGGTCTGTTTGGGGCTTAAAGCTTAGTTGCCACTACCATTAGGGTTTCTGAAAGCCCGATGGGGTCCGTTTGGGGAAAACTGAGATGCGGAGGGTCCACCGACTTTATCGAATGAACATTTCGTATATAAGACGAGAACAATAATAGTTATAGAATTTTAGTGTTTTTAAATCTATTGCTCAGCTATTTTCGTTTGCTAGATCTTAACTATGAAACTAAATAAGTGCATGCAAGTCGGCCCAAACAATGCGCGGCATTGTGAACATTTGTTTACAAGCAAACCAATGTCGTAATGCAACCTCATTGTGCCAGACAAGCCGTTTGTGTATCGTTAGCTGTTACATCAACGTGTTTATATCCAATCAGCTGTAAAGCCCAACATTCCTTATGCTAAATGTAAATTATGATGCTTTCAATTAATTATTCAATGCAAGTAACAGTTTCGTCAGGGTGAAGAAAATGTTAGATGTAACTTAACTCACGTTGGCGGTCCTTTAAAACCTGTGATGCCGTGCTTTGTTTTTCGCAATAACTTCTTCAACAGAATAATAATATTTGCATTAGCGTTTATTTAATTGTTAAGTACTTATCTATTTCTGACACAGTGCTTATAGATGCAGCGCGAGTAGTCCTCGAACGTGCTGAGCTAAAAATATATAAAGCGCAAATCAAGTTCAAGGACCTGCTAGTGTACATACTGTAGCTCATCAAGCGTGTAGGACGCATGTAATTCCTAACACATGAAGAATGTGAATTTTATGATCTTTATTTTCTTCATTGTCTTGACGAATCAATTCCCTGCACGCCTTCTCGTACGTTATCAGCATCTGCTGCGTGACTAATTCATTTTTAATCAGGGATGTCTACTGCATAGGGAATAATTTTAAAATGTCTGCAAATAGGAAAATGAATGGTATGGGAGTGCGTGAAATTAATAAATGTCATAATTGTGCATACAACGATTGCGGGCGGCGCGCCCCAAGCTACTCTGAACCTTTGACAGCGAGTGAAATGTTTCTCACCGTTCCTTTACAGTGCTCCCTCATCGCCGCCGTTTCACGATTGGATCTACACTTTTAATTTTCCTCCGCCGCTAAAGTGGATTATTATTTCACGGTGATCTTAGATAATTGTGAGATTTTTAACATTAGCAATCTTGCCTTCTTCGTCATCCTGCTTAAATTGCTTTTAACAGCTGTTTCCCCTTCTGTATCTAATTTCTTTTGTCTATGATATAAAAGGAAAAGAAAATGTACCCGCAGCTCACTGCAGTTCGAGAAAATACCTCGAACGAATCCCGAGGATATACAACTCAATAAATGGAATGCTATCGTTATTTGCAGTGATTCCAGATGCTCCTATGAGAAAACTGAATTGCTTGAAAATATTACTTCCACATTTCTTCAACTTGTTCGAGAATATCAAGACAATAAAATAATGTTCACTCCATACCAAGACAAAATTATATGATGCTGGAAACGCTGACATTCATTTTGTTTCAAATTTATGAACGGAATAGCGTTGACAGTGATTTATTTTTGGTTTCATAAAAACACGCTTAGTCAGAACAATGGACATACTAGAATGATTTCATTAAAACAAATTCCCATGGGATTGTTCTATGTGAGAGCGAACATAAAATAATTGAATGAAACGATGCGAATGTATTTCCTTTAAATCTGTAGTAAATGAATTTAAATTTAATTAAATTCTTTAGGGTTTTGATTAAATCCCTTTACCGATAAAATGTTACCAGGAGACCATGGAACAAGAAAGGTAGAGTGGTGGTATTGTTGGGTCGTCGGGTTGGCATGCCGTCGCCGAGCGGTGTAATTGAGCGTATGATACGTGGCGCGCTGACCGGCTGTGACCATTCTCTGGGAACGGACTCCACAGGGCTGCCGGTTATTGCCCTATAAATTGACTTTAAATATCTACTTACCTCCAGATGCAGTCTCCAGATTTAGACCTATCGAAGACAGATATATCATTTGCGCACTAACGTGGCAATCTCATAGCTCACGATGTGGTTGCTAAAATTGAAAATTAGTCGGTCGGTCGGTAGTCGGTACTTGCTAAGGTATGGTTCCGACACAAATAGTTTATATCTCGGATTATAATAATTATTCGTTTGTTTCCTTGAAATTCAGGTTTATCAATTGGTAGGTATTGTGATCAAATAGACAAGAATATTACGTTAATTAATATGAAACAAATTATAGTATCTTGGATTTCTGATTCCAGTAATAAAGTGTTGAACTCCGCGATGAATATAATAATACCAAGTTATATCACATTACTCCTAGTCATATCTGCATCTATTTTGATACCGCAGCGATATCTGCAATAAACACATGTAAAACAGAGGTATTAACGGATTGCGATGACGATAACGTTGAGATTGCACTCCAATTAATTAATGTATCACCTGTCAATGATAGCGGTAGCCCTAAAACTATATCTAACCATCGTAGATGTTACGTGACCACATATAAACTGGTGCCGAGGCGTGTGGTCAATCCGCAGCTGCGCTGTGTTGCAAAGTACGTAAAACACATGGCACGCACCGTTTGTACAAGTTATACCTTGAAACACGTGCAAGAGATCACGTTTTAAATGCAGACAATTTCACACATATGACGTGGAGTGTAATGGACACGGCATCTTACCCACATTAAGATAAAAACTGTACGCAACACAAATTGGCTTTGTACTTTATCAACAATATTCCTGCAAATATTCCTGCAAAAAGAGTAGCCATTGGTGCAAAAATAATCCGATAATCCTGATATCGTATTAGTATCAGCAAAGTGTGTAAGGTTTCATAGAAATGATTATGTTAATCTCAATGCTTCATATTAATCTTTATGATGGCGCATAGGATTTGTTAAGCATTTCACTACTTGAGCAATCTTTGTAAGTGGATGCGATAAGAGGTACAAGTTGAAAGCGTAATGGCTGGTAAATGTAAGCAGAGGAAACTTCGTATCGGTCCGTCTATCATTACAGTGGCCAACAGGGAAGCATGGCATGACCCCATAAAAATGTCTGAACACATTATCATAAAGAAGTTCATCCTTATTGGTACTGTAAAGGCAAGATATAGAAAATATTACCACTGTAGGCATTATTTGTAAATCATAAACATCATTGTTCCTTGTGAATTTTGTGAAATTATCAGCATGCGTGGGTATAAAGGTCCAACGCCCACATCACTATTGTTAAGGACTACGGTCTGGTGAATATTTATATTCAAACAAATGCCATTTTATTTCACACTCTGTTATCTACATGATTGCTGTTTGAATAAAATCGACCGGCAAATGTTCTTCACCCGGAGTTTTATCATCTTGTGTAGGTTTTTACGCTTCAAATATTCTAGACGGCTCTACATCAGCCGTCTTTTGAACTCCTGCTTTTGGATTGCAGTATATTCACTAGTCACCAGACTGTTAATGCATCATCATCACGCCTGTATTCCTCAAAGGGGTAATCAGAGGTGCATTGCAGTGCACACAAACTTCGCTTATTTTGGTCAATATGTGGTTATCTTTATTGAAATTAAATATCCTGTTTCGAATCCTTTTAACATTACACGCTAGACAAAACGACTTGAAATTGATAACTGTCGCGGTCGGCACTTGACATTAATGCAGTAAGCCTCTTCAAAGAAGTGCGCATTACCTACACTAAGATAAGAGGATTGTGTTGTACGTAGGAGATCGGAACACTTTGAACTATATGACCTTGTACCCATCAGTTTTTGTTGTAATTTTACGTTTTTGAGTCAACAAAACATGTCGGAGGTCAAATGCAAAAATAGTACCTACCTACTTATTATCTCTATATTAATAAGATTTATTGACCTTCCCAAAAGTATTTTGTAAATTACGACTAATTTAGTTTTTATCACTGGTTTGGAGTGCTAACATCTTATATTTTATATATTTTCATATTCGTTTTAGCCGGTCCTGCCTAATAACTTGTTTCATATGCGTGCCATGTTAAAATTTTTCCCATAGTGGTTACCTACTGTATGTATGTATATGTATGATATGTATGATTCAGGCCATAGTCCACCACGCTGGCCCAGTGCGGGTTGGTGAACTTCACACGCCTTTCTATAGACGTGCAGGTTTCCTCACGATGTTTTCCTTCACCTTCACGATGTTTCTTAGCAAGTGATAATCTCGGATGAAAATGAGATTCGCACATGAAACCCAGAGGTGCGAGCCGGGGTTTGAACCTGCGCACTTTGATTGCAAAGCGTGCGTTCGACCACTCGGCTACTTATGCCTTGTATAATTTAGTTTAAACTGTTTAAAAGGGTTATGAGTGTGTCCTAAGTCCTTACGTACGATACTTATGACAAATACTCAAAGGTCTGTAATTCAGAAACTATGATAGCTAGCTGGATACATATTAGCTACAGTAACATATAATAGGTAAAATATTATTTCGGACTTCTGATACACCCTGTCGAAGCGTGTGCGATTATGTGCGCTCGTGTACGTTCGTGGCCCCGGCAGCGTATTGTAGAATTATTCATGATAAATAATCAGTAGTTTTAACGTCACGGTGCCTATCAAATTTGTTTTGCCCGATATTTCTATGTATCGATACTGCAAACCGATACCGAATCGATATTGCGCTGATTTCGTTTCGTTTTTAGGGTTCCGTACCCAAAGGGTAAAACGGGAACCCTATTACTGAGACTTCGCAGTCCGTCCGTCCGTCCGTCTGTCACCAGGCTGTATCTCATGAACCGTGTCAGTTAGAGAGTTGAAATTTTCACAGATGATGTATTTCTGTTGCCGCTATAACATCAAATACTAAAAAACAGAATAACATAAATATTTAAGGCGGCTTCCATACAACAAACGTGAATTTTTGGCGTTTTTATAGATAATGGTACGGAACCCTTCGTGCGTGAGTCCGACTCGCACTTGGCCAGTTTTTAGCGTTTATAGTGACTTTACTAGCGCGGGTTTTTCACAGATGGGTACGTAGGCTACGTATGAGTGCGGCTATTAGGGCTTGCTTTGTATTTCTTTAATTGCTAAGATATCATGGAAATCTATTTTTTTCGCGTGCTTATAATGCCTTGTGACATCAATAGCTACGTCAAATAAATTAATGTTCAGTGTAATGTCTTCTTCTTTTATTTTTTTACGAAATGAATGAAATGATGATATTTAATGGAATAAGATGAGGAATGGCTACTCCTGTGTTTAGCATGTGTTTCAGCCAGTGTCAAGTAATTAATAGCAAGGGCAAATTCAATAAATACACATTATAAATAATAAAGCTTGTAAAAATTGGTGATGAAAGTGCTAAACATGGCAGATAATGTCTTGGTATTGCTGATATTTCTGGTTGTTTGTTTGCCTTCCACGGATTAAACAGTAAAATTTTAATTGCGTCTATTTTTAGGAAAGCGTAACGAGGCTCTAGTTTTAATTTTATTGTTTGCAGTTATAACGTCCTTTTACTTTTATTTTTATGTGTAGGTCGACAGAATATGCTTCAACTACTGATTTATCAATTCAAATAATCAAAGGTTTTAATAATAATCGCAGGAATTCATATAATATGCACAGTTTAATCTTTATCTTTACGCGTTGACGGCGTATTTTTATATCAAGAACGTATTTTTTATTGTGTGCACGTCCAGTGAAAGTCGTAAATATGCGCATCTACCATATGTTACGTACGCGTTCTAATCTCTTTTAGCTGCTTTCATATGCCGAAGGTGCGTACAACTGGGGCATATGAAATGTTCTCAAGGGCCCTCCGGGGTCCAACAATAGGGTGTTTTATGTTCAAAACTACGTCTCGCGATTTATAGACGGCCACTGGTTTTTACACTTTCAAGCACTGTTTCGTATAAAATTGTATTCAAATATGCGTAGGGGAGACTGGGGTTTGTCGGAATACTCAGAAATGTTAAGTTATGAAGGGTTTTATAGAAATAATCGTCAAGTTGATAAAACAATAGTACCTACACTCAGCTATTAGGGTGAGTAAGGCGAATTGGGTACAATGGACAATATTTTAGTAATATAATGTACACCTTTCCATGTTATTTATAAACTCATGCAATCTAATAAATGTGGCATTAGTATTTTTTTTATATTTGTACATAAAATTGGTCCATCTTACCTAGTTAGTAGCGTGACCGACTATCATAATGTTTTTTTTATAAGCTGACGGTTAAAGCAGGTGTCCCAGGACGGGTGCGAACCAGCCCTTTGGGTGCGGTCGGAAACAATAAATTTACCAGAAACTCTGTAGTTTAGTTGAAATAACCGTGTAATGTACATTGTATATTGAGGTCTAAATAGGTCGCACGTATGGTTAAAGCCTCGGGCAGACTGGGACGTCAAAAGTCGCGCGCCTGATTTTTTGCCAATACCAAAACAAACTCTATGTCAATATACATAACCATTGAATTTAAAAAAGAATCGCTCGCGCTTTCGTAATTTTAATTTCGTTGAAGAATACAATCAGCGAAGAAACACTCATTAATTATTTTTTTCTTAATTCCTTAAAAATACAAAGAATTAATTAAAATTTTGTTGTTTATATAATTAAACCGATGTCTAAGCAGAGTTGAAATTCGTTTAATACTGACGGTGTTTAAAAAACATGTTTCTAGTCCCATCAAAAGATAATAAATTACTGTCGTTTAAACGTAAACATCTAATTAGTTAAGCACATTTTTACCTTGTACCAAAGCAAAATGTGACCTCCCTAATTTTGTCTCCGTGAATAATTGCCGAGGTACATCAAATTCTCTGTAATAATTATTATTAAAAACTTTAGCGGTACTACTCTGTCATTTAGTTCATGTTACACAAAGCGCGTCATTTTCTTTTTTTTTTAACGTTCTACTTGAAAAAAATTCTTATGACTCTTCGATAAATGGGGAACAAACTTTGATCCGAAATTTTAAACTGGCGTGATCTTTCTCCTGGATAAGGCTATCTTATTTCCTTCTTCGAACTTTCCCCATTATCCTAAATTATATTCGCGGATTTACGTAAGCGCCCAATGAGCATGTGGCCACTCTTTGTAAGATAAATAATTAAGCTCCTATGCCATTCTATCCTTATCGCACTAAGACATTGGAAAGTGAAAATTTTGTGTAGGTATTAATTAATCTAATCACTAATAAGTTTACATACATACATCATCACGCCTGTATTCCCCGAAGGGGTAGGCAGAGGTGCACTGCAGTGCGCCCACACTTCGCCGATGTATTTTGGTCCCAATGTAATAGGGGGCGAGCCTATTGCCATTATACCGGGCACACAGGTTTCCTCACGATGTTTTCCGTCACCGTTTCTTAGCAAGTGATAATCTCAGATGAAAATGAGATTCGCACATGGAACCCAGAGGTGCGAGCCGGGGATAGAACCTGTGCACTTTGATTGCAAAGCGTGCGTTCGACCACTCGGCTACCACTGCTATAAGTTTAATTGTACCTTAATTATACAAAAAAATATTAGGTTCGCCTTTTACAAATTAGTCTTAAGTAAGTAAATATGTACGTGTCTGATGCATAAATACTTTATTTTCGACGAAACAAGGTCATAAATCGCAGACGACGCGACGGCAAGGTCCCACCTTCATGAGAGAACTTTGGCCTATTTGATGCTTTAGACCTAGATTATGAATGACTAGTGTTAACGACCGTTCTCTACGACCCTGACATTTGCACGAATTTAATGCTAATACAATAGGCGTTCTATTCAAAATGTAATTAAAGTTTGGTTTCAAATTTTAAGCTTGAGATTACAGTATGTTTGCAACGGACTGAAAACAGTCTTAATATGAATTTTATGAATATTGTAAACTTTAAAAGGCCATATAGGTATTGCAGGGTTGTTCTAGTGCTTCAGTGTAGGCCATTCAGCTACCGGTTGTAGGTACTATTCCGGTCAGCGACAAAATTTTAGGAACGGTCTAATCGTTATTGGGTCTAGCATGATACAAGCTCAGCTTAGTTTGGGACCATGCGATGCATGTGGCTTGTGGCATGATGAAGCACTATTTCATTTAGAAACGTAATTAACTTCTCTGCAAGCTAATCTTGTTTTCTTCAACACTTTATTTATAGCAAAGAAGCTGTTTAGTCTCAGCAATTGTATCCAATATCAAAAGACGTAGACGTTATTTCTTTCAAAAAACAAATATGTTATCCCGGGACACTGACACCCATACCCCCATGCGATTCGTTATGACCTCAAATAACCGCGTCTAGGCGGAATAAAACTGCTTCGTGCACACAAATTGAGTCACGTTTATGCGAATGGCTTTATCCCAATGTAGTATCTAGGCATATAAATAATAAACAACTGCTTGGAGCTTCGAAAATATATGTTGGCGAATCGCTAGTACGTAACTAATTTGGATAAATTGGGCTTATAGCACACAGGTAATAGATACCTACTTCGGTTGAACCGGCCGTAAACCAACGATATGCATTTTCCTTATGTAATGAACTCACGATTACTTATTCTGTATTTGCCACATCATTTTTTATAGTTGGACTTCAATGACCTTATAAGTCTCACTTTCCATCATTGCTACCATCTAGCGTTGTTTGGAAAATCTTAAAGGAAACGTCTAAGAGTCGAGGACTAATTGTTTCACAAATAATTACAGTGGTAATTGTTGTGTTCAAAATTGCGTGTGAAGCTTTCGGAAGTGGGCTACGCAGTTGGCAGCCGGCACGGCAGTAGGGAAGCCCTGCGGTATTGATCGCTCGCGCCCCACGCGTTATGACCATCGGCGACAGGAGGGCGCTCCCGGCTTCCCGTAAACACTCCAATGGATTCAACATGTGCGCTACCAACACCACACCAGACAGTTAAGAAGCTTACCGCGGCTTCTAATCTTCACACTGTAATATAAATCTTCAGAATATAAATAATACAATTAAATCACTGTGCAACCTGCAGCTATTGGTAAAAAATCTGGTTGAGAAAATCAAATTATCTAAGTTAATAACAGCAGTCTGTAGGACGTCTGTCTGATTGTCGACCCCCTGTAACCCGTCCCGAAGGTCTTTGTACTAATGGCCCTGCGCCTAATCGTCGACCCTGAGCGCTGAAAGTTTATTGTCCTATGAATAAGGTTGAAAGCAGTTTTCAAACAATTTTGCCGTGCGCGCGCCGTAATGTAATGAAATCACACAAACAGGTATACAAACCCGAAATTTGTTTCCGGTGGCTCTTTTATGCTGGTGAAACACGGAGCGTTATATGTCTACAGTGAAATTGTATTTTGGATACTACTATGCTGCGATCCGGTAATTTGTTTATGTAACTTCAGATAATCTGTTAAATGGACTTGTGTTTCTCTTGGAAATTGCTAACTACTGCCCGATACGGAGATTCGTCCCATTTCGTGTCCACTGTTTTCAATGCAAACATTGCGTCCTCGTCGTTCGGACGCAAACATCCCGTGCGAGTGAAGGAAGTAGGTTAACCAAATATAATTTAATCACTATATAGTTGCATCACACGTTTGCCCCGTCAAAAGTTACAGAACTATGCTGTTAAAACCGGAATGGAATTCATCGTTGTTTATCGAATACATCCGAAATACACCCGTATGCGGGTACATTGTAATGTCATCCTGTCCTTTGTAACCCAGCGTGGCGTCCAACCAAGCTTCCGCAAAAGGGATAAACAAGATTAAGTGCTCATTCAACGCCTACCTGTATCTACGAGTCGCCAAAAGTGAGGCATGCCCTTACGGTCAAAGGAAATTGGCCAAACCGAGAGGGTTATGCTATGGTAGAGGGGAAATATTCAGGATATTTTCATGTGGGGGCCGAAGATTTAGGGCGGGAGATAGAAGGCAGTTCCATGTTTATCTCCGCGGCGAGTTCATTGATATATTGGATCCCCAATGGAGCGTTTGTTGGTACTTATAGGTACAGAATGTTATCAGGATAGTCCGTCGAAATATCATTATTTATTGTTGAGATACTTGAAATTATATGTCTATTTGGAGGTTTGCAAACACTATGTCTTGAATGGTAATGTAACAAAGTGTCGAGGAACCCCATCTATTTCTCTATTCAATTGATCCCACATTCGTTTTGGTAATCTGTTCTATTGTTTACAAACTATTGTCAAAATCGATACTGCGTACGATGGCGTACGAAGTACCGAAACCAGCTGTGTGTAACGGAACAATTTGACTTGACTTCCAGTATTGCTGTATTGTCAATGGGTTTAGTATCCGTCAACAACGTTTTAAGACATCATGCATCCTTAAAATTATATCTAATTTAAACATGCTCCGCCTTTTGATATGTTACTGCAATCTCCATCCCCTCAGATGTGAAGTTGATAGCAAATGAGCTAAGAAAATTGATGAAGGTACATGATTGATTTTTGATCGTGTTTGGATGTAAATTTTATGCCCAACAGCGAATTTTAATACGCCTAAAAACATTTATAATCTTGGACACAAACCTCTACAAGCGTAAAATAATCTTCACTCTAAACATATTTTCTTATTTCTTCAGTATTGCCGAGGAATAATATTTTATAGGCACATTTGCATTTTAATGTCTAGAAAAATCTTCGACTCGTTTGTACGGTCAACTATAAGACAGCTGGCCATTGAGCAACATAAGTAGACAAATAACATACTGAGGCCAAGCATAATTATATCAATGTGGGCGGACAGTAATTTCGGTGTCACCTTAAAGGATGTAACTTAATCTAACGGATCAGATGATCGATGAACATTATGTCTCATGCGATGGTTTCCGGCGGATAGTCTGTTGATACCTATCGCGGTTTCACGCGAGCGTGCTCAGTGTCTTAATAACTCATTACATGCTACAAGACACGATGCTTATCCGTCTCGCCACTCATGCGTGTTTTATGCAGAATTTGAATCGAGCGTTTCCATGCTGATGTCTCTGACTCTCTGTTTGCTTAACAACATATACCTATATACATTTAAGTAAATTACTGTATCGCTAAGATTCAAATAAATTAAGGATCAATACCCATCGTTACGAAGTGATTTAGCGTATTCGTTACGGTAAAGTTAATCTTGGCAATGAGCCTATGGTGCGCCTGACATGAATAACGGTCAATAACCTCGAGAAACCTATCAAGGAGGTTCTTCCTCATCACATATAGCTTATTACAGGGTGCCACACACGGCAAATATGCTTCCTGCATAATCAAAATTACCTGCTATTTTACTCAGTAAACTTCCTAGTTCAGGGTTTATATTTACATGCTCCAGTGAATTGTTTGTCTTACGTGAGTTTTTAAGTGAGATCTTAGTTTAATTTACGTATATTTCTCATTAGAAACAGTAATACTACTTTATTTGAAGCAATCTTGTTAGAAATGGCTTATTCGAGCTTTGATTGCAATAGCTTTGTAATACTTGGAGAAGATTGAATAAAGATAAATTATTTAGTAATCCTGTTACAAGGCTTGATATCAAAAAAATCGATTGATCTTGGAATGGAATAAATTATGTAATGGTGATTTTGTCGAAATAGGAGCTAAAACATTATTAACATAGCCGTCCATTTAAATTATTATCTGTAGCAGCACCACTTTGAAAGTAATGGCAAAGTTTGATAAATAATTTAGTCGAGTTGGAACAGAGCTCGCGAACGAATTGCTCGTTTTCAACACTTCTTTGACCTAAAAGCTTTTAAACAACTTAAAAAGTCTCAACAATTAGACATTGAGAGCATTTCAAGCTGAGATTTTTCCTAGGAGGATCAATTTTACTATTTTGCTCTACCTGGCTTATTGTGAATCGTGATTCAATTACGGCTTTATGTAATTACATAGGTAGATAAAAAAATGCTCTCGCGGCACCAGAGACCAGTTATTTATCTATGATTAATTACTTACAAATGTACAAATTTATAAACTGGAATTTGCGTTTTCGTTTGATTCTTACGCAAATCTCACACTTCAGCCAGTTTCAATTGAATAATCGTTCAATAAAGTTGTTACACTAGAAATTTATAATCCGTGCCACGGTTTATATTATGCAATGGATATTAATTCAAGCGAAATTGCGGACTACATGTTTTTTATGGTTCTGCAACTAAAATGTCGACTAATTAAGTATTTCTAAGATTTTTTTTATGCTGGAACTAGGCGACAGTTCATTTTGCCTTTATACATTAGATATCTTAACAAATTAATAAAATTGGAGTGTCTGTTTGCAATATCAAAACATCACCTGTTTTCTAAATGCACATGAAAGTATATGCACACGATGCCCAAAACGAAAATGCAATTTTTAAAATGTTTGTCTGGTTCTGTCTGTTTGTTACGGGTAACCTCCCAAACGGCTGGACTGATTTTGATGGGACTTTCATATTTTTATAAGGAGTACTTAGGCTACTTTAACTTTGTGAAAATAATTAAGATAGGGCGCGGACGTAAGCTCAACTAGTAGGTATATCATACACATTCCACGATATTACTCAAGAAAGCGTCAGTTTCTGTTAGGATAGTGAGCACTTTAATCATAACAGCATTCAATGCAGCCGTAGCAGCCCATTGTCTCCGACACAGCTGTGCCTGGCGACCCACCGACGTCCTTTAAATACAAATCATTGTCAAGTTCAATTGAAGTGACGCGTAACGACTCACAAACATTAATTCTTTCAAATTAATTGAAAAAGTTTTATGTAACATTACTTTACCACAGCTCCTTGGAATGCAAAGTATTACTTATACTAGGAAAACTTATTTTATGTTCGGGCCTTGGATTTAGAAAATACCTACTCGTATATGCATCATCTCAGACGAATTCAATATACCTAATATCTTATTCATGGAACGCAAAACAATTTAAACTTAAATGTCTCATGTAACGTCTGACACAGTTATTGAGTTTAGCAAATCATCATCCTTTATATGACTACCTTAATTATGATATGCACGATTAAACTATTGCAATGCCGTTACACACTGGTGTAACTAATGACTATTAGATCTCAAGTTACTTCCTACATTTGCGGTTCCACGCAAACCCACATAATAGCATCACACGAGGGATTTATCGGGAGATTTCTCAGAGATGTAAACAGGACCTTGTTTTATCCAGCTACTGAAATACAATATCTTCTATATAGAGATCAAAGTCTGAATTTTATTAAGCATAACATATTTTAAAAATAAAGTTTTCAAATCGTGTGAATTTTTATAAGTTTAAATGGATACTCAGGTAATTAGGTGCAGCTATTTGCGGTATAATTTGAATAATCGTTTGCTTTTGTCGTAATCAGTGAGATTAAAGGCAAATATTGGGAATTTCCAAGCATATCATTACGAGGTTTTTCCTTACAAAGATTTTTTGTAGATCCTTTGTTCTCTGTTAATTTTCTGCTTCTATCTTCTAACAGATTGCCCGCCCTGTGATTTACCGATGTAGGTATGTACCGGATTGTTCGTAATCTGACTTCCAATTTGTCTTTCAAAATTGGATAGCGGATATAAATGTATTGGTTTTTCCTTATGCTCTTTTTGGTTCAAGTTCAAGATGTCAACCGCTCGGGTTATCGACCGGCCTCTGCAGTTACTTGCGCATTTTTGGAAGTTTGTTTTACAAATTTGATCAACGTGGTTTCTCGTTTCCAAAAAAAATGATATACTACAAACCTATTTCGCGTTCCTTACATTGTCTTCCTTACGTTGTATTTCTATGTATCCCTCGTGACGCTACAGTGTTCCCGTTCGTTCAACATTTCGGGTATTGATTATCCTCTTATCTAAAGCGGTCGTGTTTGAACAAGGCTTCGTTAAGCCCTTTTATTGCCCTCTCAGGCTTAACTACAATCGTTTTGGGACATTGATTTAGATTTCGATATGGTCACTAATATTTCTCTACCTTTATCTTATTATTTATTGCAATGTTTCTTCTGTCTTTCGAGATAATAATTCCTTTTGCAGGATACATAAAGTGCAAATTGTTGTTAAGATTACTTTATCAACTATTATTATCCAAACTAGAACGTAACTATATCCTTTTCGTGGGTCGAAATGTATTGTTTATAGCTGTTTCATTGTCAGTTTTGGCTATGGTGGCAAGTTACTGGTTTTAGGAGAACAATGGTGCGTTGGTGATGTTATTGATTGGCGGCAACAGGTGGCTGGGGCGTCTCGTCCCCCGCCCAGCTCTGCAACACCACCGTTGCGTCTTCTGGAGACATTGCATCGCTTTATAAAATCACTTTAAGTCCTTGTACCTTTACAATAATTGCGTTTATATTTCAACTTCGATAATAGAAATGTTAAATATTTTATGTAAGTAACCACTTAATTTTCATCGCTGAAAATGATTTAAAATCTCGTTTACGTAAATATCTAAAACTGGCTCGTTTTGTTTCCTAATTAAATCTTGTTTGCACAAGGTTATTTCTTGTGTTGTTAACTATCATCTATTATGAGCTTTATTATTGCATTAAATCGACAGTAAAAATTACTTTATCCACGTGCAATCGGTCTCTCTCGCTCAATTTGTTGCTGCTGCGTGTAAATCCGCTCAATTTACGATACAACGGACCTCGTAGTTGCGATTTATCGATAAACTGTTACTGTTTACACCATTTCTCTCCCCTAGTTGACAAGGTACCTCTGACGCTGAGAAATGGATTGCTTGACCGTATTGTGCCTCGGGCGAGCCATAACACAATTTAGTAATCCTCCACACACCTTTATGTTCTCTTCTACTAGGTTCTGTTTTGACGTCAACGTTCGCTCATTATGTGATTAGCTTCGTCATGCCTTTTTTGTACGGTTGTTGGTTTCCATGATGAGTTTATTTATACCTTACCAAGTATTTAAATAATAGAATATGAAGCAGCTGAGGCGTATCGAAGTTGGTTTTATCGCCTTGTCGGCTATCTTCTTCCGCGTTGTTTAAATTAAGCAGGCCTCTATTTATTCCTGATTTACAGATATCAACCTCATCTTAATAACTAAAATGTATGTTAATAATAATATCCTTATTATGTTTACTTGGCATTCGTAATGCTTTTGTTTTTACTAAAACCCCGATAGTTTAGCAATTCCTGTGCTAAATAATTCATTTCTCGACTTCATAATAATCATACTGAATATGAAATCGCTAAAGAAATGGATATTTGTGAGGACTGCAAATAATTGACCATGTTAAGAAAATTTGCTGAATCACTACTTTGCTCCAAAAAATCAGGAAATGAATTCGTTGAAATGTGGCCATTATAAATGCCCTGATATTAATTTTGTAAAGTTGACACCAAATCAGATCACGAAATCTTACATAGCAAAATCCATCGGTATTTTATGTCTTCAACTGATGGATATTAATGTTCTATTCATTCTATCAAATACCTCGTTGCCGGATGTTATTGTGTATTCAGTACACGAGGTAGGAATGTTGACAAAACGACCAACGTCGAACAACGCGAGGGCTTTCCGTATTAACTACCAATTTCGTGCTTATAAGGAAAACGTTCTGTAAACCATTAAGAGATAGAATTGAGCTTGAGAATTGACTAAAGCGCCATTTTTGTAACTTTGCACGGCATCCAGCTCAAAAGACAAATTCGCCGACTCCAACGATATACTCGTATATGTCTCAATATCGCCCAACGTGGCGTTGGAGTCACACAGCCTTTTACCCGTCGTTAGGATATGTTAATAAACGGCTGGCTGGGCGCATATTTTATCTATATTATCTCTGCAAAATGTATTTTTTTAAGAGTAAAAAAAACAAATTGGTACCTTGTTGTTTAAATTTGGAATCGTGCATATCCATAATGTTTTTTTTTTTCATGAATGTTGTACGTAAGGGCCAAATGAATGGGCCAAGAAGCCTGAAATTAAAAACGTAGATTAATAGTAATCGACTGAGATATGTAACAATTATGTGATAATAAATGACAAATTCTTCACAGAATCCGAGATTTTTTTAGCAGAAATAAATTGTAAATCTTACTAAGCGTAAAAACGGCGACAACGAAAACACGCACAAAAACGGTAATGATAAATCCCACCACCAAACTTCAAAAGGTATTTTTTCCCATTACTTGCCACGCTTCAAATATTCGATAAACTAACAAATATTCGCGACTCATTTGAAATTAATTGAAAATGTTATTTTTTGTTATTTTTATTCAGAGAATCTGATGAAATTTTGAACACGAGCCACATTTTAATGGAATAAGTATTCCAATTAGTAAGTTTGGACACAGATAATTTCAATTGGCTTGCTAATATTGTGATTGCAAAAAATTGTTTCTAATATTTCTTATGTAATTTAACTCTAAGATCGCGGGGCTTTGACACACTGGAACGTCAAGACGCGCGCCTCGATACCAAAACAAACTGTATTGTCTTACCTAAACAAAAAGTTAACGAAACAACATTGACAGCGCGAACCAGATTAGACGCGTGGGGAATGACTTTTAGCACAAAAATTCAATCTTTATGTTTTTTTTTATCCGGGCTTCCATTCGGCCCGGCCCGCGTGCTCACCTCTGATGTGGGGGTCAGAGTTCTTAAAATTAGCCTTAAGTTTAATGTGTAAAATATTTTTTCCAGCCTGGTTTATTTTAATTGTAAAAGTCAAAGAAATTACACAATAAAAAAAAAGTAAACCCGTAAACGACAATAAAATAAATGTATAAAATGAAGGAATAAAATGTATGTTTATGTATATTGCCATAGAGCCCAGTGTGCGCAGGGCTTAGGTAAGTAAGTATATACAGTTCGTTATAAGAATATTTATTGCCTAAAGTTATAAATAAGTTATTGCGAGGCGAAAAGCTGTTAACAGCTGGTTATTACGGTACTTACGTAATGCTGGCGTCAGGTGGCGACCGCTGCACTATTACGCTTAAAAAAGCGACCCATCCAAACCGAACATGTTTTGTAGAATTATTTTTTTTGGTAGCTAACATTGGAACTCGATTGAACGTGAGACATGTTACAAAGTCTCTATCTGTTTCAACCTATTTTTATTTTTAAGCTCTGCTCACACTGAGCGTCAAAGGCCGCGCGTTAAAATATATGCTTAGGTCGAAATACAACATCACATCCACTAACAGCCTAACCCCACACTATCTTGCAAACAGCTTTCCCCTATTTACCGCAAGATAAGCAGATACTGTTTAACGCTATAAATCACTGTTTTTATCGTTGCCACGCAGTCGATCGGCATCGATATGTCACCTGTTATCATCAGAGCCGTGGGAAAAGTACTACATAGATAGTACCAAGAATTTCGATCTGGGGTCTCACCATCACACAAATTTACTAAATGTAATGTCAAAAACTGAACGTATTATTAAAACATTAGTAGCTAGGATTTATATTTTTTCTAGCTTCTACCCGTGACTTTGTCTGCGCAGACTTCAATATCTTTGTAAATTATAACCTATACGTCATTCTGATGTACAAACAATATTAATGTTCCTAATGTTTCAGTAATTTTTGCGTGAAAGAGTAACAAACATCCATTCATTCTCATAAACTTTCACATTTATAATATTAGTAGGATAACATTATGACCTAGACAGAGCTTTGACATGACTAATCCTATGTCCAACTTAGCAATTAGGGTAATATGATTACAGACATAACTAATTATAGAGAATGGGTAGGTGCAAGTTTTTAATAATCTCCTCATTTGAAAGGCCAAATGTGAGGTTCATGAAATGAATGAAAACGGAGCTTTGAATTGTGAACAATAAAATAAATACGTATGATCTAATAAATCTGTTATCGCAGTGCCGTTTTATCACTACCTACAGGGAACACAGCAAGTTCATTTGCACCGTATTGATAACGGTGACGTTGGCTTTTTGACCCCAAAAAGAGGAAACGTAATAGATGTTGAGTCATACAATGCTTAGGATTGAGAAGTTATTGATACTCAAAAATCAAATATTCTTTATTGTATTGTTATGGTAACTTCTACGAATTTTTTGTATTACAGAACCTTTAAAGACTGGACGAAACTTTGAAACTGGCTCTTAAGTTTGTGCTTAATTATGTAAGTTAATTGTAAAGTAGTTAAGTCTCTCATTAAAGTTATCGAGTCTCAGAAGTTCTAGCATGTTCTAGAACCTTTGTCAATTCGGGGAAAAGTAATAACTATTTGTTCCATTTTGATTTACGTATTATTCCAGCATGACTGACAATGTTTTCGTTGTTATCACAAACAAGATAACAGCATTAATGTAACCCAGTTACTAGACAATGATAGTCGTTTAAGTCGAAATGTAAACAACACGTGCGGCACGTAACTTTACGTAATTTTAGTGCTATGAACTCCATCAAGGAAAGATGAGGTGAACGTTGCACAGTCATTTATTACGATAAGTAAATAGGTTCCGCTAAAGAAACAGTAGCTTTGCCGTGAGATTTATGTTATTCAAAAAAAAAATTGGCAATGCTAGATGCCACTTATTAGTTACCCGAAAAATAACAGTAAAAATATATACTTATGCTATAGTTACTGAAGGATTGTTCAAAAGGTCTCTAACCAAAGCGTAAATAATTTTTTTCTCACTAAATCCAAATAATGTATACCTTCATCACACCTTAATTACCCGAAAGCGATACACACAACACAATATGTCACGATATAGCAAGCTTGGGAGTAGACTGAACTACTCTTATAGGCTAATCTGCAAAGTAAAATACACCAGCTAAAGACTGTCGTATTGTAAAATGCCATTGCAGTTGATTCGTAGCTCTTGTGTAGATAAATACAAAATAAATTAGCTCAATGACTCTACATACTAAACAGAACTGTTTTATTTCCAGGAGCGGCTTGGCGCGGCGTAACCGGCGGGCCGCGCCATGGGTAACAAGTGCTGCAGCCGCCGCCATGACCCGGAACGACCACCAAGTAAGACCCCTACATGTATTATGTCCATCCACCCATAATGATATGATTGACGTCACACGTCTTCCTGGGAAGCGAGGGGAAGCAACGTGATGGGGAAAATTAAATCATGATTTAATATAAGATAGTGGATCTGGAGTATCGCCAGCATAGAACATACCACTTTTGTTTGGCGAGAAGTCCATTCCTCTTATTTTAGGACTAAACAGTTGTGTGTTAGTCTAACGCTTTTTATTCCTTATGAGTTGAAACACGTCTACTGCTGGGCCATAGATCCTTCCCAAATTACGGTCCTCTGTCTTTTGTTTCTACTGAATTCTTTCAACACATACGTTGTGATCAGTCCACCTCACGGAAGAGAGTTACATGTTTTTCGTCCCGTGGTATTCTGGTCTATAGACCCAATAACTATGGAAAAGTTCTAACTGCTAAGGTGGTGGTAGCTTTCAACAACGGCTTCAGTGAATTGTTTCCAACTTTCCCCATGCGAATGTTCCATAGGGTCAGGCAGGACTGCCTTTCATGTGGTAAAGTTTATATTTAACTTCAACTTTGTTCCACTTCTCGTGAACAGTCCTTCGAAATTCAATCTAAGAAGATTATTGTGAACATTTATTGTGGTTAAACTTTATTCTACGCTAAGCCTTGAGACTTCGTCCAAAATGTATTTACTAGGCTTCAAATCCCTTTAGTTCTTTATTGTAACAAACTTCGGGACCACTAATTCTAGAGTGTCGCGCAAGTAAATAAATATATACTTAGTGTAAGCCGCTTTGTACCTTGTGTATTAAGGGATTAGGCTCGTTATAAATGTAAGAAAATCTCATCGGACGCGCCCTTTCAACCCTCGAGCGATTGTTCACTGTTTGTTCAGGACCAAATGTTTGATGATTGGTTTTCGCAAAAACAAATGGTTGTTTGTTTAATGTGGTGGATGAAACTACTTTAATGTATCAGGGAAAACGGTTATAATGTTTAACAACCTATAGGTACGTTCTAGCATGATCCCAATATCCTTAAATGGGTAAGTTTCTATGACACATTCACAATGTTGGGATATAAATAACAGATCGGGTCCTGCATAATGGATACCATTGAGTTTTTATTTTTATGAAGCATATATGGGGGCAGTTCTCGCAATATGTTCGATACTACTACTGTTCGATGTACACATTGATAATGTTGTCAATAAAGCGTCCAGGGCTCTCGGATTCATCATGCGCATGTCAAAATATTTCAATGAGACTAAGACCATGAAGTTATTATATTGCACATTTGTTAGAAGCCACCTTGAATACGCATCACAGATCTGGAACCCCATGTACAATAAGTATATAGATCGGAGTGAGAACGTACAAAAACGGTTTATTAGATACCTTTGCTATCGACAAAACATAACTTATCACTTTTCTAACTACTATGATTTTTGTAAAACATATCATCTCCTACCCCTGAAGTATCGGCGTGACATAGCTGACTTTCTATTCTTCCAAAAAATAATAGCAAATGATATTGATGTACCTGACCTGCTCAGCAAATTCTCTTTCAACGTACCCAATACATCTCTCAGATTTAACCCCCCTATTCGTATTCCCCACGCCTCTACGAACTTTGCAAAACACATACATTATGCGAGCAAGTAGATTTATTAATGAAAAGTGTCAGCAGCATGATCTGGATATTTTCACTTGTAGTGCCAATTCGGTTAAGCGGCGCCTAAGCCTTGACTTCTTTAATTAGGATCTAATAGACATACTCTGTTCTTTACTCTGCTGTGCTCGTCGAGCCTTACTATGTTTTAGTTTTATATTATTAATTATGTTCATTCATACCTTAGTTTTAAATTTCTATGTTCTATTGATATACGTGGAGACCTGTAATTGGCTCTCAGTTATTTTTCTTCTGCTATTTATACCTGTTACCATAGCTGTTACCATAGCGTACCATAGCGGTCTTCCATTAAATAAATAAATATCGACATTATCTCTAATCCGACATATATCGAAATAAAACGCCAAATTGGTCGTATTTTTTTGTTTTTAGAGATAACCCCCGCCCATGGACCTTTCAGGGCTCAACCCAATAAACTGTGTTCCCACATAAATTCTAGGCAAGTCTATCTCTTTGTCTATTACAAAAAGAACAATAATGTTTTTATACTAAGTATCTTTCTAATTACTTCAAAATATTTTATGCCCAAATGTTTCGACTTTCAAATTACTTATGTTAAGTAGTAACTCAAGTACCCAATTCACTTGATTCATAATAAATAACCATTAAAAAAACTGGACACAACCTATTTCCTTGACAAGAACAATGGCCGCTAGATTTTCGCACGATGCTAAGTTGGCCATTAGAGGCAATTTGAGTTCATTCGTTACTAGTTTACTTGTTCACGAGGTTTGAGGCCACATCCATTGTTGGCACACAATATTAATTGCACCTCAATGGTCGTATGAATCAAACCGTTACAAATTTCATGTAATTATCGCTCAGAAGAAGCCAAGGGTAACCGATATTACCATTAATTTTGTACTTTGATTTAAAACACACACCATTCACTCATCATTTTGTCGCATGTATAAATAGAGCTGCCCCGTACCACCACTTATCTTGCAGATCGACAGGTTTGAGTTTTTCTAGTTAACTTGGTACTAAATCTGTCAAAAAATTACTGTTCTCAATAATAATTTTTTGAGCATGAGCGCCAAGACTAGACTTACGATTATGTCACAGAATATGTTGATTATATCTCTTTCTCTTGTATGAAATAAGACGGGGAGCGACCGAGCCAATCCGGGACAGGGGTCTTGTCTTGACATGCGTGCTAACACCACTAATATTATAAATAAATAATACTATAAGACTATATCTTATAGTATGGTAAGGTAAGGACCCTGCACTTTTATACACAACGAGATATTTAAAAAATGGTGCAACAAATAATTAACGTTGTCCCTGAATTCAAAATAGCCATTTATGGAATTAATGACTTTTGGCGGTATAGCAGGAGAAGGAAATATAAAAGTTCTTTAGGAATTTAATCGTAGGAATCGTAGGCAAAAGCTAGTATGAAATATTCTGCACTGGTATTATTAGAAAGAGCCCGAGTAATGTAACTTGTAGTTGTACTTATTAGATAAAGAGGTGGAATACCAAAGAGTTATCTATTGTTAAGAGAATATGAGGTGAGTGTAATATTTCTTATTGTTTCCAGTATACAACGCCGGCCACAAGAACGACGCAGTGTTCACGCCGTGCCCGCCCTCACTGGACCCGCGGTACACCGGTGAGCCCAATACCAGGGTCCTGTCGCGCCCGCCCGCAGACATCGTGCGCACGCGCAACCCCAAATGTTAGTAGCACGCCGGCGACACTAATGTCGTTGCCATTAAGCTTAATTATCAATGATCCAATTCAATAAAACGTTGATCAAAATTTAATTTTTTTACCGACTTTAAAAAGGAGGAGGTTCTCAATTCGGTTGTTTTTTTATGTATGTACACCGATTATTCTGAAATTTATGATCTGATTTACGTGATTCTTCTTTAGCTTGATGCGAAATAGTTGCCATTTGGTGCCATAAAAATACATAATTTGCCCCAGAATTTTCATCGATTATTTACACTAAAAATCGTGAAAACAATTTATTTTTTACAAAAAACAAAAATTCGACTTCAAAAGCCTAGGTGCACTAAAAAGCTACAAATGACCATCAGAAATGTAGCTCCTTTAAATGGGTACTTAAGACCCGAGCTGCAAATGTTTTGCCATTACCAAAACGAACTGTATTATCTCATAGAAAAAGCTCATTCTTTAACTAAATACGGTGCGAGCGGAGTTTACAACAGTAATTCGATCTTTATGTATATTAACACAGAGTTTGTTTTGGTATTGAAAAAAAAATTGCAGTGCGCGTCTTGATGGTCGAGTGTGCCTTCGACCCCTTATCTAGTTGATGTGTGTGTCTAATGACATCCAAAAGTCCTACATCTATGTCATTTTTAATTGCAGGTATATTAACAAACGGTCGGCGCGTAGTGAAGGCGCTATGCGCGTACACTGCGCGGGCAGACTCGGACATATCGTTCCGCAAGGGCGACCGCATGGAGGTGATCAGCGACGCCGAGCCCGACTGGTGGCGGGTGCTGCATCTCACCACGCGCCGGGAGGGACTCGTCCCAGTCAACTTCGTGGCCGAAGAAAGCTCTGTGGAGTGCGAAGAGTGAGTATACTACAGTCTCTAACACAAAGTTACATAGTTATATACTCTACCACACTCGTGTTAAGACTTAGTCTTGCTTGCGGCCATGGCGGTTATTGCAGCTATCTACATTCGAAGGGGGGGACTAGTGAGTACACTACAGTCTATTATGTACTCTAACACATGCGTGTTAAGGCGTAGTCTCGTAACTCACCACGCGCCGTGAGAGACTCGTGCTCGACAAATTTGTTGCCGAAGAAAGCTCTGTGGAGTGTGAAGAGTGAGTAGAGTTTCTAACACACAGTTATACAGGTGTTTCAGAAGTGCGAATACTTTAGTTAGGTCCATATGTGGATGGTTTGTGAAGACAGATTGTACCTAACTACCCCATAGATTCCGAGTTATAAACCTTTGAATATTAGTCACAGGTATTGTGTTCTTGCCTTTGGGTACAACCATAACCCTATTCAGCAGGGTAAACTACCCTTATGAGGGGCGCCTACAAATATTCACAAAACAGAAGATTTTCAGCCAAACCCTCTTCATTATCTTAATCATAATAAATAAATACTAGTTACGGAAACCTGGTTTTATACCTTCCACAAGCACCAGAGATGCACTACTCAAAATTGCTATATTTGTTCTTTTTGAGTTTCTTGTCCATTCCGAATGGGTGGTAGAGCTACTATGATTATTATTGACTAGCTGTGCCCGCGACTTCGCCCGCGTGGACTTTAGGGAGATTACCCGGAAATATGGGTATTATGTTTTTCCCGCGGAACCCTAATGCTTTTTCTAAAATTAAAGTAACCTAAGTTACGCCCTGGAACGTCAGCTATCTGTCAGTGAAAGTTTACCTCAAACAAACAGACAGACAGACAGACAGACAGACAAAAAAATTCAAAATTGCGTTTTCGTTATAGGTATCGTATATACTTTCATACGCATTTGGTAAAAAAGTGTTATTTTGATATTACAAACAGACACTCCAATTTTATTTATTTGTATTGTATAGATATAGATAGATGTATAGATTGACGATTCATGGTCTGAAAATCAAATAAATCTGATTCTGATTCTTTTCTAATTTGAAGATCGGTTAATACTTCAGTGTAATTCGGTTTTTGGTGAGAAATAGACGATTTTTTCATCACATCAATCACTACAGAGACTTAACTACAGGCCGCGGTCATGTTGCAGTTGGTTCTTCCCGCACGTGTCCCGGAAGGAGGCGGACAAGCTGCTGCTGGCGGACGGCAACCCGCGCGGCACGTTCCTGGTGCGGCCGGCCGAGCACAACCCGCACGGCTTCAGCCTCAGCGTCAAGGACTGGGAGGAGGGCCGCGGGTATCACGTCAAGCACTACAAGATCAAGCCGCTCGACAACGGCGGCTTCTACATCGCTACCAATCAAACCTTCCCGAGCTTACCCGCCCTCGTCATGAGCTATACGAGTGAGTTATTGTTTTATGTTTTGATAACTATTTTAACTCTTATAAAAGGGACATATTATAGTTTGAGTGGACGGTATTTAGTTAATAAAATAATTGTGAACTACTGAATAAAATTATCATGATACATGGAGACAGTTTTCTATGCAGTCATAATTTCTAAAGTCATCACTTTCGGCATATTTGCTTGTATATTAAAATTAGGTGTACTCTTATAAATAGCATCAGAAAATTAAAGGTTTTATATATGCAGTCTTAGCCAGCTTCATCTTCTTCTTCTTATTTTTCTAAAATTTAAAGTAATTAAAATACATAGAAAAAAATCTGTGAGTTTTCATAGGGAGATAAATTTCCGCATTTTTGCCTGTAGCTCAAAATTTTGTTTAGTCGCTTAACGGTATTTTAGCCATAAGATTGTATAAATGTTTGGGATGATGCGGTATCGGGTACTATAGCCTTTTAACGTCCCAATGCTGGGCACGGGCCTCCGCTCAATGCGAGGGGGATTAAGGTAATAGTCCACTACGCTGGCCCGGTGCAGGATGGCAGACTCCATACATCTATCGAGGACTAGTTCCCTCAGACGTGCAGGTTTCCTCAGGATGTTTTCCTTGACGTTTCATAGCAAGTGATAATCTCGGATGAAAATGAGATTTGCACATAAATCCCAGGAGTGCGAGCCGGGGTTTGAACCTGCACACTTTGATTGCAAATCGTGCGTTCGACCACTGGGCTGCCACTGAGGTGTCAGCACGCTTGTCAAGACAAGACCTTTGTCACGGATTGGCTCGGTCGCTCTCTTTCTTATTTCATACGAGAGAAAGAGATATAATCCACATATTCTGTGACATAAGTCTAGTGTTGGCGCTCATGGTACAACTACTGGTGCGGGTGCCGTATAGGCGTACGTAAATAAAGGATGCTGATGTTGATCCAGAGAACGCGCTAGGGCTCTGCCACGTGCTGGCGCGGCCGTGCCCGAAGCCCGAGCCGCCGATGTGGGACCTGGGCCCCGAGCTGCGCGACCAGTGGGAGATCCCGCGCCACGAGGTGCAGCTCGTGCGCAAGCTGGGCCAGGGCAACTTCGGGGAGGTCTACTACGGCAAGTGGCGGAACAACATCGAGGTACGAACCCCTACCCAACATTCACTACATAGTGCTTCAGAGGTACGACAACCCGTCTGTTTCGACCTCGACCATTTGGCTTTCGAGGGGCCTGAATCAAAATGTGTTTGTTCTTATTCATAACTAGCTGCAGAATTTAGAAATCCAATAATTAGGGTTCCTAAATTCACCTACAACAAATATCATTATATTTTACCCAATGAATACAAAAACTCGACAAATGATATACTAAAACCTTCCTCGAGAACCACTATCCATTGGTGATGTTTTTACATGAAAATCGGTACAGTAGTTTTTAAGTTTATCGCGAACAGACAAACTGTCGAGGCGGAGGACTTTGTTTTATAATATGTAGTGATTCTCCAGCACACTGGGACGTCAAAACGCGCGCGTCCAATTTTTTGCCATTGAAAATGTTAATTCTTCAACGAAATGACATTGACAGCGCGAGAGAATTTTGACGCGTGGGAACGTGACTTTTACCACATAAATTCAATCTTAATGTATACGAACACAGAGTTCATTTTGATACTGGCAAAAAAATTACTTTACCTATTTATGAATCGTCAAACAAATAATAGTTTTTTTTTTGTAAGTTACTTAACTAAAGCTACTAAAATTTCGAGACTAGAGTTGGCCATTAGCAAGCAATAGAAACTTTCTTCAACCCACAAACACGCGACGCATGCATCATTGTGACTCACACAATAATTTAAGGATTAAAGAACGGAAAAGGGTAGGGCGCGTCTTAGTTATATTAGATGATAAGCCCCGATATAACCCTGTCTGACGATAAGGTGTTTAACAGTGAAATTGTTTATTCAGAACTCGAAACTATGATTACATATTAAACATCAACATATCGGCTAACTATAGAGTATAAAAATATATTTTGATAATTTCTAATCCGACGGCCATGGTTAATCAGCTTGGGATTGTACAGCTCAGGTTCAAAACAAAACGTATTATTATCTGGTCATTATTATTCAATCTAAATTGCTGAGAATCATAACAAATGCACCCTGGTATGTCACAAACGATCGGCTCCACAAGGAACTTAAAATCCAAAGGATAAAAGAAGTAATACAACTGAGACTAAAAGCATATCACGATAGGATCCTAAAACATCCCAATAGTCTAACTTCACAACTTATGAACCCCGCAGTGACATTCCACAGACTTAAAAGACTAGCTCCGCAAGACCTACTATAGACAGGTAATGTCTTGATGTAAATGTGGCAAAGCCAATGGGCTCTTACCACACATGCCAACAGACTCTCAGACATGACACAAATGATGTTGAATGTTTATAGAACAGATTGCATCATAACACAGGTAAAAAAAAAAAATATATTAGAAGCAGCTCTTAAGGCAGCACACTGGAGCTATATGTACCTGTGTATTTGTAATAAGTTTCGGCGATTAAAAAAAATATCAGCCCACTGAGTTTGAGGTCGCGTTTCGATCCCTCAGTAGTCTAGGAGTAAAAAAAAATTAAACTTGACAATTTGTAAGTGCCCCCATAGGCCTATACAGAATAAATTATTTGACTTTGATAAATTATTTTGAATCAATGATTTGACATTGTATCTGTTACAGGTTGCCGTCAAAACGTTACGGGAAGGCACCATGTCGACACAGGCCTTTTTACAAGAGGCGGCCATTATGAAAAAGTTCCGTCACAAACGCCTGGTCAGACTATACGCAGTGTGCTCTCAGCAGGAGCCCGTGTACATCGTGCAAGAATACATGACCAAAGGCTCACTACTGGAGTTTCTCAGGAACGGCGAGGGCAAGTACCTCAAGTTCGAAGACCTCATCTACGTCGCGGCGCAAGTCGCCTCCGGTATGGAGTATCTAGAATCGAAAATGTTGATACACAGAGACTTAGCCGCCAGGAACGTGTTAATAGGTGACAATAACGTAGCCAAAATATGTGACTTTGGACTCGCGAGAGTGATCGAAGACAACGAATACTGCCCCAAGCAGGGCTCCCGTTTCCCCGTCAAGTGGACCGCGCCGGAAGCGATCATATACGGACGATTCTCGATCAAAAGCGACGTATGGTCGTACGGTATACTGCTTATGGAGCTGTTCACGTACGGTCAAGTACCTTACCCTGGTCTGCACGGAAAGGATGTTATAGAAAAAGTGGAGAGAGGCTTCCGAATGCCGAAGCCGGTTGGACATTATCTCCCTGATGACATATACTCGCTAATGCTTCAGTGTTGGGAGGCGATACCGGAGAAGCGGCCGACTTTCGAATTCCTCCATCACTATTTCGATTCGTTTACAGTGACGAGTGAGATACCTTACAGAGAAGTGCAAGACTAGTGCTGTGATATAGTGACATAGTTGTTTTGTGTGTGCAGCGTGAGAGACGGTGTGTAGGGTCCTCTTAGCGAATATTGGTGTTGTAACTCGTGTGCGGACCGAATACCGAATCTGTACATTTATATCGACGCTTGAAAGGCATATTAAGCCACATAAAATCGTAAAATGCGTTATATATACCAAACGACGCAGAAAAATCTCTGCGTTTGAATGGTACCTATATAAGTGTTTCAGAAGTCCGAAATAATACTTTGACGTTTGCTTAAGTATTGAGTATACAACGGAATGGTATAAAAATTTGATCGAAATTCGACCATGTTTTTTCAACTTTTTTTCGTTGCCGATTTCTATAACTCGAATTCTATGTTAAATTTTCACGATCTTTTTTGTAAATATTGGTAGCCGCCATTAGTAAATGTAGTTGACACTGCTTGATAGGATCATGGATGTACCTAAAGGCCAGAACACGATACCTGTGACAAATATTCAAAGGTCTATAACTCAGAAGCCATGATAGTTAGGTATGTACTGTCTTCACTAAGGATCCACATATGAGCTACTATATTATTTACTCTAGAGTATTATTTCTTTTTTTTTTTTTTTTTTATGAGATAGGGAGACAAACGAGCAGACGTTTCACCTGATGGTAAGTGATCAACGCCGCCCATGGACACCTGCAACACCAGGGGCATCGCAAGTGCGTTGCCGGCCTTTAAGGAATGAGTATGCTCGTTTCTTGAAGATACCTATGTCGCATCGGTCCGGGAACACCGCTGCAGGAAGTTCATTCCACAATTTGGTGGTGCGAGCAAAGGAGTGATGGCGATCGGTCTGTAGTTGCCTGGATCGGAGCGATCTCCTTTTTTAGGGATCGGGTGTACCAAAGCAGACCTCCAAGAGACTGGGACTACGCCGTTAGAGTAAGAGAGTCGGAAAAGACGCGTCAAGGACGGGGTCAACTCAGGAGCACATGTCTTAAGCACAATTGGGGGGATACCATCCGGCCCACTCGATTTATTGATGTCCAATGAGAGTAGCGCTCTACGCACAGACTTCTGTGTAAAACGGATCTCCGGCATGGAGTAATCACAAGGAGCTATAGTCGGCGGAGACATCTCATGGTCATCAATTCTGGAGTTGGAAGCGAAGAGAGAGCCCAGAAGATCGGCTTTCTCCTTCGCAGTCTGGGCCAACGAGTCATCCCCCCTGCGCAGTGGTGGAAAAGATGGCCGACAGAAATTCCCTTCGACAGCTTTGGCAAGAGACCAGAACGCGCGGGAACCCGAGGGGTAACGCATTAGTCTCTTGCCAATTCTGCCGATGAACTCACTCTTTGCTCCTGCCAGGGCTCTTTTGTAGGATCTAGAGGCATGATTGTACTTCTTTTTTAGGCGGTAAGAATTAGGATCCTGAGACGCCATCGCCGCAGCCCAAGCCTGAAACGACTCCCGCTTGCGGCGTGAAACCGCTTTGCAGAAGCGCTCAAACCAAGGCTTTGACTTACCACCAATGGGAATTGCAGAGGATGGAACAAAAAGTTCCATGCCCTGCAGCACCACATCAGCGATAGACTCGGCACTGGTGTCAGGATCTTCCGAAGAGAAGCAAACCTTGTCCCATGGGTAGGATGCAAAAAAGGACCGCATCCCGTCCCAGTCTGCTGACCTAAAGTGCCAGACTCGGCGGCAGCCCGCTGAACGGGGCCGTAGTTGGCGCGACAATGGCACTTTGCTCCGGATAAGGCAATGGTCCGACGATCCGAGAGGAGCATCGACGGTTACCTGATAGCCATCCGGGTGAGAGGTCAGCAGAAGATCCAACAGGGAAGGTAAATGGTCTGCCGCATCTGGGATACGCGTTGGCGAGGATACCAACTGCGACAGACCATAGGCTAGAGCAAAGTCGTGAACAGACCTACCCGCATGATCGGTGGAACGCGAACCAAGCCATTCAGCGTGGTGGGCATTAAAATCGCCAAGTATCACGATCTCTACGGATGGAATACGTTCGAGTATGGAATCAGCGGCCATCTGCACATGCTCGATGAGTCGATCAGTCTCCGAGTTCCCGCTATGGGACCTATAAATGCAAGCATAGACGCGGGGATGGTCGTCGCAATCTACGCTTAACAGGATGGTAGATACATACATGCATACTCCAGCACGAGGCACAAAATTGTGCTCGAACTTGTATCCTGGATAATAAAGGTATGACGTATCCGCCGGGGAGGATATTTGCGTTTCCGTAAGGAAGAGCAAGGCTGGCTTGGCCGCCTCAAGGTGATAGTGGACGGCGTTCAAGTTGGAGTGCAAACCCCTGATGTTGCAGAAATCCACGCTAAGCGCGGTAGGGGGCGCCTTGGTTCTGCTCTTGCCTCGGGAAGATCGTAAGTGATCGAGCGGAATTTTGCCCACCCCAGAGTACGCAGGGCAGCCCGAGCGTAAAAGCTCAGGGAGGGATTCTCCAGCACGCAGCGTGCTGGTACCCTCCTGGGGTACGTCTTTTCTAATTGCCGCTGTCATACTTGGGGTGGGGGTGGGGAATGGGCTCCGGCTCTCTCGCTAACCAGGCGAAGCGCGACGACAAAAACCGCCACTCAGACGACCGGTCTTCTGCGAGTGTGGTACTACCCCGGTCGAGCCGGCCCATGTGTGCTGCTGATAGCAGCAAGGCTCTACCACATGAAAGTTGCTGCTCATTTGGCACCACCCAGGGGTCACGTGTAAGGCATCGAGGGCTAAACCCTACGGACGTGAGCAGCGTAAACCCCCAAAATTTCGGACTTCTGATACACCCTGTATAACTCATTTTACGATTTTTTTGTCGCTGATTAAGGATTGCCTTTTAAGCGTCAATTATGTTATTATAATGTCTGAAATTTACGAATGTTATGATCCACTGAACTTGGAACTACCCAGTCATCGAGTTCTAACAGGCCCTTTTTGATAAATACCATTTAACGTTTTTTGTTCTTTTATAGCCTAGTTTTTGTCCCACTCCTAAGCGAAGGTCTCCCCCCCCCCCCCTTTATAACTAGCTTACAAAACGGGCCTCTTAGATCGCGACGACCTTAACTCAAAGACTGTTCTGCTTGAGTCCAATTTCGGGAAATTCACGATATAAGTCAACCACCGTCTTTATCATCTTCATCACTCACTTTATAATGTGTATTTATTGTTTTTTTCCTTGCTATTAATTATTTGACTAAGGCAGAATACCCCCTAATCTTAGATGCAGCTATTTCTCATCTATTCTTTTAAATTTCATTCATTTCGTAAGAGAAGAAAGATTTCTAAAGAGTTCCGTGGATTAGTCTTAACACTTTAAACGCCATGTGGTCCCAATATGGAAACACAACTAAATTTGTCTTGGCAGTAACGTGTTAAGATTCGTAAATACTTCAGACATTATTTGTAAACATAAGAAGAATCGGGACTGTATGATTAGTCGCGCTCCGCACACGATTACAAACCATTTCTCTAGTATTTTTATACTCAAAGCATTATTGAACTAAAACAATACAGGAACGTGTGAGCTTCTTTTCTATTTGGTCGACGGCTTTTCACTTCAGTTTTGGGATTCGTAAATTGGTATATAAATCAAACAACGTAGTCTAAGTCAACATTGCAACGCGCAGAATGACTTAAGTGCGAGATAAGTCCACTAATGTATACATAAGTATTTATAGCATCATACATATATAACTTTCTATATTATTTATGTAGCATATAAGCACTGGTAAGAGTATTCTTTTGCGTTGTGTACAAACAAAATTATTCACTACGACCTAAATAATAAGGTTTAACGAAATGTAACGCGATATTTTCATATTCTAATGCGATATGTGATATATCTTTATCACTTAAGGTCCGACGCTAAAGTAAAAGATCTCAGAAACCTACGCTTCAATCGTGATTTTTAATGATTTATTGATTTTTCAAAGTTAAAGCAGTTTCCACGCAATTTTTGTTTCATACAAATTATCACTGATCTTGTATTGTGACGAAAGAACTGATATAGATACCTTTATGAGGCTCCTTTGCAACCTTCAAATTAAATAACCTTAGGATATAACAAAGGTAGATACGACACTAAAATGTTCCAATTTTGTCGCTTACAGTACGTTCAGTTATTTTACCTCTGATGTGTGTTTACATCAATAAAAATAACTATAAACGGATTTTTATTGGCTGTGAAATACAAGTACAGTTTCGCTTAATAGTTTTACAAAGCGTCATTTAAGCAAAAGGACGAGGTATACGTGTTTATACCTCGTCCTTTTGCTTATTCAACAGATAGACAGAAATTAAGGTAAATGTCAGGGGTAAAGTAAGTGTGAATGTAGCGTAGTCTCGTACTCATAATCAATTGTGTATACTAGAGATTGGGCTCTACTTATGGGTCGATTCTTTTGAAATACTTGTGTTACCATATTGATTGTACATTAAAGACATCTTGTAAATACTTTATACGTTAGAAACACAAGCGTCTGTTCTGTTATTAAACCTTAATGTGGTACTCAAATTCTAAATTGAACTCAATTTTATTGTGATATCAGTGCTCAATGTAAAAAGGCTTCGTAATAAAAATTGCAAAGGGGCCAACTACCCTCATGTAAAAATACAAATACTAGCTTTAGGACCATATACCAAAGAGTTAAATGTACATTAAGAGCGAATGATAGATGTAGAGAGAAGCGTATTTAATTTATAGCATATAGTTACGACATGTGACCTGTGTAAGTAATATTAATTAATTTGACCAATATTCCTATTTGACGCAATGTACGGTTAAACATTTGATTTTATCATCAATTAACAAACAAAATTTAATCTCAAACTTTAATTTCGTCGCCTAAGAGTATTAAAATCTATGCTTTAACCACTTAATCGTTTCTTCGTCCTAGAAAATGTATAGATCCAATGAAAATAGTGTCTTAAATAACATTCCAAATAATCAAACACGTTAAATTTGGACACTTTTGTATGAAAAAACGTTTAGATTTGTAAGATTTTGTACATACAATGAAATAAATGTCATTGATATAATAAATGTATTTTATTTACAATGAAATGCAATCACAATTAACAATACAATATTCAACTATAGCGACTGGATTCACGTGCAGTATTTAATAATTATTATATATTATACACATTTCACAATTGTAAACCTTATTACAATAAACCATAAGCTTAAGAGCTTAACAACAGTGCTTAAGACTTACATTTTCTTAAATTCACACAATAATAAGAGAGTGCACTACTCAGTTTTAAAATGGAATCTCTGATATTAAAACATGTAGGTTATAATGTCGTATTAGCCCCATTTAAAAAAAAAACTGTCCATCTTAGTACTAGCATCATCGTCCAAAATACATTATTTATCGATGGTATTAAATACCTACTAGTAAACAGCATTTCACAGTTATCACTGTAAATGAATCACATTCATAAATTCGGGGGCAATTAATTGATTTGGACAGTCTTCTATTAGTATATTAACTTCATTTGAGACAGTAAGTACCGTAGGCGTCAAAAGAAAGACCGAGTTTTTGCTTGTTTAAAAAAATTTCATCAAAAGGATGGGTAAAAAGGTAGACACTTAAATCCTTACCTAAAGTAGAATAAATAACAAAATAAATCTACCTAACAAATAAATAATTTCACATAATAACTTTATCACTTCAAATCGTGATAGAACATTTTTACATCACAGAAAGAATGTCATCAGTTTCACTGATATAGTGTGATCAACTCATTTCTTTGCATGTAGCCAAAATGGAGATTAATTAATCACTCTTTTATAAATTAACTATCATTTAAAACCGTATCTACGTTGTAGAAGACTTAGTTGCGCTCGAGCGGCGCTTATTTAAAAGTTACTCTACATTCTCTGTAATTTCGCTACACTGTATCAGCGTACATTTTGGTTTTCAACTTTAGATACCTATACTCGGACTGGTAGAATGTGTTCACGTAATGCCAGCAGCCGAGCAGCGGCGTGGGCACGTAGCTCGGATGCCTCTTGCTGTAGTGGTTCAGATAGATGGCTACTGCGACCAGCATACCGGACCATACGTACCTGAGCATAATAGAAATAGTGGTAAGTGCAAGTTATAGGTACGTTTTACGGTGTATAAGTTTCGTTATTGTACGTAAAATATATTAATGAAAAAAGAGCGCCGCCACTCTCGATATGAGAGCATGGCTACGCCCATCATAAGAGCGTCGCGACGCCCATCGTAAGAACGTTACGATCCCATCATAAGAGCGTCGTAACGCTTATCATACGAGCAATACGACGCCTATCATGAGAGCGTCACGACGCCCGGCATAACAACGTCACGACACCCGGCATAACAGTGTCGCGACGCCTATCCTAAGTGCGTCACGACGCTTATCATACGAGCATTGCGACGCCTATCATAGAAGCGTCACGACGCCCGGCATCACAGCGTCACGGCACCCGGCATAACAGCGTTGCTACGCCTATCCTAAGAGCGTCACGACACTTATCATACGAGCATTGCAACGTCTATCATAAGAGCGTCACGACGCCCGGAATAACAGCGTCACGACACCGGGCATAACAGCGTTGCTACGCCTATCCTAAGAGCGTCATGACGCTTATCATACGAGAATTGCAACGTCTATCATAAGAGCGACCGTCACGACGCTCGGCAAAACAACGTCGCGACGGCTATCATAAGAGCGTCGCGTAGCTCGGCATAACAGGGTCGCGACGCCTTTCATAAGAGTACAGCGTTTCGAAGCCCGACATACCAGCGTGGCGACGCCCAGAGACTCCTGTGATAAGCGTCACGACGCCTGTGATAAGCGACACGGTGCTTGTAGTAAGAGTAAAATATCTGAAGAATTATGGTCACAAAAGGAAGTACTGACTGGAAGACGAAAGGCTTGCTGAACAGCAGGAAGGAGATGATGATGGAGAGGGCCTTCCGGAAGGTGGTGACGGTGACGGCGACGGTGGCGCCGCACAGCCGCACCAGCGTCAGCACCGCCTGCAGCCCCAGGTACCCGCTCACACTCAGCAGGAACACGTCCCGGTATATTGTTAACGGTTTCTGTACAATTCAAGAATGGATTACTAGCTTGTACCTTCCCACAACTTCGTGACAGACTTCGTTTATTTAATATCGTTATTATGTTGTAAATTATAGCCTATATGTTATTCTGATGTAAAAACAATAATACTGGAAAGTTTCATTAAAGTCCGTTCAGTAGTTTAGGCGTGAAAGATTAACAAAACATCCTAAGTCAAATCATTTATTCTGTATAGACCCAATGGGGGCACAAATAGTAAGTAGTAGTATAAGTAGCCGAGTGGTCGAACGCACGTCTTGCAAATCAAAGTGTGCAGGTTCAAACCCCGGCTCGCACCTCTGGATTGCATGTGCGAATCTCATTTTCATCCGAGATTATCACTTGCTATGAAACGGTGAAGGATAACATCGTGAGGAAACCTGCACGTCTGAGGGAACTTGTCTAGTTCTCGATAGATGTGTGAAGTCTGCCAACCCGCACTTGGCCAGCGTGGTGGACTATGGCTTGAAATCCCCCTCGCATTGACGGGAGGCCCGTGCCCAGCAGTAGGACGTTAAAAGGGCTGTTGTAGCTAGTTGTAGCTAGGGCACAAATTGTCAAGTTTACATTTTTTGATGTGAAACATCTAATGGCGCGCTTGGCGAGTGACAGTGACGCTTGGCGAGTGACCTTCTCTTTTTGGAAGTCGGTTAATGAGTTAATACAGTTCAGTATTGACAAAAATAAAACAAAATACAGCGCGGGTCCTGACTTAAAGATTTAAGCTCCCGGCACACAGCATTGGTGCCCTAGTGAGCGGGGGGTATTAAAGACGCTTACCTCAGCACAGTAAGCATATCCCTCCGTTAATATTCCCCCAACCCCTGTGATGACGACCAGATACACGCTGGCAATGGCATACGAGTAGAAAACCACTTCGTTGTTCGTCGCCTGGTGTTGCTTCATCGCCTTCTCCTGGACGTTGCCGATAATCGCGTCGCAGAGGAGCGCCAGGCTGATTACCATCACACCCACCGCGTCGAAGTTCGGCGATGTACTGGAATCCGCTAGAAATATATAGAAAAATTGCTGTTACCTTGACTTTGGGCATGGAATTTAGAAAAAAAAAATACTAAGTTATAAAATCAGTTATCTGCCGATGCATGTTTAAATCGGCAATCCAAAGCTTGGATACTTTACTACTCACAAGTTAAAATAAACTACGTAGGTACTGTAACTAGTAGTATTATTTTTTAAATTAAACGTTTGAACGAGTTCGGGCGTACATACAACTGAATATTACAGAAAAAATATAGAAATTAGAATATCTCTGGGTTTATAAGGTATTTTCTTGTCTGTTTGGTGACTATTAGTAGCTGCTCCTTTTAAATGTAGATTATATTGTAAGATTATAGATAAGGCCGCGACACGATTCTTACAATAAATATTCAAAGGTTTGTATCTCAGAAACTACATAACATAATATGAAATATTATGTCTGTCACCAATACATCCGGTACATTTGCCTCCCTTTTTTGTTTTAAAAATTTTCAATGACAAGTTAAGAACAATTTTATCATAATTTACAGGTGCATTTCTCATCTTATTTCATTAAAATATCATCATTTCACTCATTTCGTAAAAAAAGAAGAATTAGAGAGAAAAGAAGAATTATTCTTACCTAATGTAAACATAGTGAGTCCTACACACATAATAATAGCAGCCACATAATCCAAAAAGCCATATCTCTTGCCCAATATAATGATGCTTCCAATCATCACTGGTATCAGCTTGCAGCTCTTGAAGATCAGCTGGGTTGGATAGTTGAGGAAGCTCAGAGCCAGATTCGAGAATGACATCGTACCTAGTGTCAGAGCTGCTAGTATTGCATACGTTCTTAAAGGCACTCTGTAATCAAGTAACACAAAAATGTAGATACATAAATCAACTAACACAAGTCAAACTCTAATCATTTATTTTGTATAGGCCTATGTGGGCACTTACAAATTGTAAAGTTTAAATTCTCTCTTACAATACACCAACTGTACTAGCTCTGTCAGTGGCAAAAGTCCAAGCAATCACACGAATAAATTAGTTTGTATCATCAATGGCATTTTAATGAAAAAATTATTTTTAACAAAAAACAAAAACCGACTTCAAAAACCTAGGTGCAATAAAAAGCTACAAATAACCTTACAATTAATTACATTTGGAGTAGGTGTCAATCAACGTCGGACAAGGCAAATACACACATGAATTGGCACCGACTCCAAATGTAATGAATTGTAAGGTTATTTGTAGCTTTTTAGTGCACCTAGGTTTTTGAAGTCGGTTTTTGTTTTTTGTAAAAAATAATTTTTTTTCACGATTTGTAGTGTCAATAATCGTTGAAAATTTGCAAATATTATCACCTTATAACAGCCCTAAAAATCTAAAAATTTACAGCCAAAATAAATCACCCCCTCAACCCCCCTTTCCACCTCTTGGGGGTGGGTTTCGATCTTTGTTGACAATCTGTATTAAACAAAAAAAGATTTTTCGAAATCGGTTCACTAACGCCGGAGATATGCTATGAGATATGATATAAAGTATTGACATGAAATCGTAGCACTAGTATTTAGCTTAGTTTGAGGAGTTAACATGACTACATACTACAGTCTTTGGAATCAATGAGGTCTATATTGACACCTGTCATTAATTACCTTCTCTTCTACTTGTTTTTTGAGAAATGCATGAAATGATGGAATTTAATGGAATAAGATGAGCCATGGCTCCACCTGTGATTAACAGGTATTTCAGCCAGTGTCAAGTAATGTCAAGTAAATTGATAGCAAAAGCAAATTAAATTAATAAACATTATAAATAAATATTGGTGAGGAGTGTCATAAAGACGTATGGCGAATTTTGTGAAAAAAAAAACTTTAAATATTATGTTCTGATATTATTTAAAATAAAAATAAAACATACGGGTCGAATTGAGAACCTCCTCCTTTTTGAAGTCGGTTAAAAAGAAGTGATTTTGAATCCAACAAGTTTATTCCTTTCCTGATTTCATGAAACATTCTATTTTCAAAATGGGTCTCTTAGATCTCAACCATGTAATGTGAGAAACACACATTGTGAGTACCTAACTAATCTTTTAAAAGATTATTGTGAACACATAGTAACAATACTTAAGTGCTAAAAATACTTACTTTCTCTTAATAGGATTCCTTATCAGAGACTCGCAATAACTCAACAGCATCGTAATTAAAAACTGCACCAAAGTTATGTACAAACTCACTGGTTTCACTTCGGGCTTCGAGAATATTAGCTCTAAGAAATACCCATATGCCAAATAACATATAAATACAAAGACAGAACAACATAGAAACTGGGTTAGTTCACTGTATGGTGTCAGGTCCAAACACAGTATATTAATTTGTGCTTTGTCTTTCCCATTGGAGCTATTATTTGGGATTTCAATACGAATTACGGCGTCTTTTGGCGGGTTATTCATGTTTAAATTTGTTTTACCGCTTCATACCGTATTCTGTGTCTGTAAAATAAGAAATAAATATTAATTCTTAGTAAATTATATATATATTACACCAAAGCTTTGATACTTGACTAATTATGCAGGTACCGTAACAATAACCACTGGTAACTAGGACCCTGTTCCAGGTGCCGGTGAAAACTATTTTTTTTATTTTTTTATAATGAACTATAAAAATGTAATTTATAAGATACATGGAGTATGGGAGCAGTGGTAGCCGAGTGGTCGAACGCACGTCTTGCAAATCAAAGTGTGCAAGTTCAAACCCCGGCTCGCACCTCTGGGTTTATGTGCGAATCTCATTTTCATCCGAGATTACCACTTGCTATGAAACGATGAAGGAAAAACATCGTGAGGAAACCTGCACGTCTATAGAAAGGCGTGTGAAGTTCACCAACCCGCACTGGGCCAGCGTGGTGGACTATAGCCCAAAAATCTCCCTCGTAATGAGGGAGAATGTGCCCGGTATAATGGCAATAGGCTCGCCCCCTATTACATTGGGACCAAAAATACATCGGCGAAGTGTGGGCGCACTGCAGTGCACCTCTGCCTACCCCTTCGGGGAATACAGGCGTGATGATGATGTATTATGGAATATAAACTATACTGACTGAAACAAACACATTACTGATTATACTAGTATTTTTTAAACACATTACTGATTATATTAGTGATTAAAGCAGATAATCATCAAAATCAGAATAAACAAAGCAATTTACTTATTATGTGTTTCAAGTGTCTACATCAACAATGATATCATATGTTATTTGTAAGCAAAGCAAATTCAAACCTTGTTATGGTTATAAATGGGACGGCAACCTTATATTCAGAGATATTACTATGTACTATTGTAACAAATTGTATTCTACAAAATAATTTATATTTAATAATATATTATTTATATATAAACTACACCACCACGCACGCAAATCACACAAGCACTGCACTGATCAGTGTTACCAACTCCCAAAAATATTTATCCTTGAAGCTTGAGTTAAAACCCAATAAAATCCTACAATTACATGAAAATCTCCCAATTTTATTTTTTTTTTCTTATTTTTTTATTTAATAGGACATCCAAAAATTCATGCATTAATAACACATAAATATAACAGACAAATAAGGAAAAACTAAATGCACAATTAACAAAGGTACCACAACATGCATAATATTAAGACGAATAACATATTATAATTATAAATTAGATTTTTATAAAAATTTGAATGCGTTAATAAAAATTAAATATGATGAGTGGCTAGGTTTGTAAAAAGGCAATCATTGTCGCATTATGCATTATTAACAAATTGCTGGTCGACCCAAGAGTACAATAGAACAATTAAAAACAAATACTTATGTAACAACGTATTTCCAGAAATGAACACAGACCACCAGTCACCACAGAGTAGTTACTGTTGTAAGATATTATCTTAAATTTATTACGCGACATTTTTTTTCATTAGGTAGATCATTCGCTCTGCATTCTTTTATCGAGAAGCCGTAGATGTCGCTAATATTTTTATTTATTCAAAGAATCCTTAAAATACCCCTAAAAATAGACAGATCCCATCCCACTTATATACCCCCTAAATTTGGGGGGGAAACCCCTATGTTGGCAACACTGGAACATTTATTTCTGGATATTACTATAATACAGTAGTGATGTTGCTTTATACCCAAACTTGAATGTCCTTCTTCTTTTTTTTTTTCCAAATGAGTGAAATGATGGAATAAGATGAGGAAACTTAACTGGATGCGATGCGATGAACTTATCCAAGTTAATCCGATAAGACATGCGATGGAGTGTATCCATGATGCCAATTCTAATGTTCACAGAAATGAAATAAGTCTAATTTTCATGATTTGAATTGGATGTAAACGTAGAGGCACGAGTGCTGAATCTTTTTAATTTATTTTCATATTCTTCGTGAAAGTATTTTAACAAAGTTAATTGCTGCGTTTGAGTTGTTATTGTCATATTATTATTATTTAGTATTTAGGTCTTTTCAAATAGGCATCGAACTAGATAACACTAAACTTAACGTACTGCCGTCCTTCTCACGGACTTCGTGCAAGAGCAAGATGGCACCCTTTTCAATGCCGTGAAAGTGTAGCTGTAGCTATATTAGCGTGTTGTGTTTGTACAACAGAATTTACATCATTGTAACTGTATAATTTACATTTTTGGTTTCTATAGCAGAGTTTATTCAAAATTACGTTGTTGTCCCACGCGTGTCACGGCAACACGTCACCTATATCAAACAGCTGATTTGGCCTGTGGTAGATTTATCATATTTTACGCTGGCCACGTTTTTGCTGTGGCCGTCTGCCGTCTGGTTGTCAAACAAAGAGAAATTACATATTTTTCACGAAATTCTCTTGTATTTTGTGCTATCATATAATTTGTCTTGTCAAGGTGTGTTTTTGTGCGTGCGTTTAATATGAGAGCGTAGTGTGTCGAAATATAAATGTGTAACTCGATGGTAACTTTCGCAGATCGCATAATCAACTAGACAAACTGGATTGAGGAGAATGATGGATTCGGACGCGTCCGGCGCGGATTTCTGCCGGTTCTGCCGCTCGGAGGCGTCGGCTGACCGGCCTCTGTTCCATCCCTGCATATGTACGGGTTCGATCAAATGGATCCATCAAGAGTGCCTGGTGCAGTGGATGCGGTACTCGCGGAAGGAGATATGCGAGTTGTGTGGCCATCGGTTCTCGTTTATGCCGATTTATTCGCCGGATATGCCCCGGCGACTGCCGATTCGTGATGTGGTCGGTGGGCTAGTGACTTCTGTCGCGTCTGCGGTTAAAGACTGGCTGCATTATACCCTTGTGGCTCTGGCCTGGCTCGGTATCGTGCCGCTCACTGCCTGCAGAACCTACCGCTGCCTCTTCTCTGGATCACTCGACCCCGTAATTTCACTCCCATTCGACATCGTCTCGGCCGAAAATCTCGCTAAGGATGTATTCTCTGGTTGCTTCGTTGTAACATGTACATTATTCTCTTTCATCGGCCTCGTGTGGTTGAGAGAGCAAATCATGCACGGCGGTGGTCCCGATTGGATGGAAAGAGAAAATTTACCCGCCCCTGTTGAAGATATAATTCTGCCAGAAAATAACAATGATCGTGTCAACGAGGGGGGTGGTGATGACGTAGGAGCGAGGGATGAGGTTAACGGCGAAGTTGCCGAAGACCCTCTGGTTGGGGATGAAGCTAATTGGAACCCGATGGAATGGGACCGAGCTGCTGCTGAAGAGTTGACGTGGGCTCGTTTGCTTGGCTTGGATGGCTCTATGGTGTTTCTGGAACATGTCTTCTGGGTTGTATCTCTGAACACACTGTTTATAGTTGTATTTGCATTTTGTCCATACCATATTGGAAGAGTGGGGGCTGCGTTGGCTGGGCTGAATGCGGAGGGGCCGTTTGCTGGCCCTTTAACCGCATTGGCAGGTTATGTACTTGTTGGAGCAATCCTGGCTGTCTTGCATGGTATAGCGTCATTGCTACGTCTGAGAAGTGCCAAGAAGGCTTTGGGATTCTGCTATGTGGTAGTCAAGGTGGCGCTGCTGTCAGTTGTTGAGGTAAGATTTTCTTTGTAACTTGAACTTGACTGTATGAGACATATGTATCCCAAAAAGATAAAAGAGCAATATTTTTAAGAAAGATCAGCTTGACAGGCTAATTTAACCATAATGATTATACCCTTATTTTGATCCTGTTTTGTAAGTGATGGTCAACCTATTTGGTGTGCATGCTGATTTGAACTTTGCTACCAACATAATATTAATCATTAGTAGAAACAAAACAAAACAAAATTATTATAATTAAATTCCCTTCTCGAGTCCATATTTCATACCCTAAACACACAAGGGTGAGCAATTTCAATAGACAATTAGTGCCTTCTAAAACATGTAGAGTTTGCCATAGAAATTGAATCTATGGTATAAATAATCTATACTAATATTATAAATTATAAAGAGGAAGAATTGTATTTTTGTATGTAATGAATAAACTTTAAAACTACTGGACCATAAGAAACATACATTATCACTGAGTAACATAGGCTATATGTAGTTATCCCAAAATGTTCAGAAACAAATGTCTACACGTAGAAGCCGGGACTAGTATTATGTATAAAAATAACTGCTCGAATCCTTTCATTTCATTGAAAAATGTGTTCTTCTATGTGTTAATAGAGTTTGTTTTGGTTTGGTATTGGTGAAAAATGGTCGTGCGCGTTTTGACGTGCCTGTGGTGGTAGAGTTTTTATTATTTCCACATTATGTATGCTCTCAATACAAGAAATCAATGAATATTTGATTGCTGAATTCATGTTTATTGTTTTACACTGCAAAGACATACCTACCTATTTATTTCCTTTTGTAAGGGACTCACCTGAATCTTTATTTATACATATTTACATAATCCTCACTTACCCAGTGTATATTTTAAACTAGCTTCTACAACTTCGTTTGCGCATGAAATGAAATGATTTGAAATGAAATTAAATGATTTATCTTGCATAATTATATGGTTACATTGCTATTTTAACTAAAAGTAAACAACTTAACATAAATAGAACACGATACTTGTAAAATGTGCCTAAAACGTTGGTGAACCTATAAATACATACTCGTGATTATATCGTAAAACATTTTGATGCCACGAGAAAGAACATTGACATTAAATACGATTTATTTTATGTACAAAAGTTATGTCAGGTAATGACTAAGTGGTTAAACATTTCAAGCGTTGATTACCTTTTAATTTTGTCACTTTCTTTCAATCAAGCAATAGTAAAAAACGTTAAAACTACCCTCCGCTCTAGTTATAAACTGTGTTGCGGCAGAATAGCATCATCGTCCACTAGAACCAGTTCAAGTTGACACGTTATTACGAGGTAATAGTTAGACAAAACACCTCATGAATCGATGGCCGTAAAAAGTTGCAATCATAGTATACGCAAAATAAACAGACTAACATTGTAGAAACTAAAGTTGAAAATTAAAATTAAGCCTATTTAGAATAAAGAAGTTTGTTAGCGTCGTTGACATAAAATAAAGTAAATACTTTTACAATAAAAATACTACTTCGTTTATTCAGTATGTTATTCTGATTTATAAACAATAATACTGTAAAGTTTCATTGAAATCCGTTCATTAGTTTTTTCGGTAGAGTTCCGTTCATTAGATTTGTAATACAATGTATAACGGTAAAGATAATTTGATAAATATTCAAGCACCTACTCAATTATCATTTCAATACAGGTTACTGTGTGTAATCTAGCTAGATGACTAACGAAATCATTTAAAATTTAAATAGGTATTGTAATTGTATACCCCACAGTTTTAACTGTGTATTTTTTATTTATTAAATAAATAAAATTGAAGCATCTGATTGTAATATCGAAATAACACCTTTTAACTAAATGCGTATGAAGGTATATACGATAATTATATAGATAATGTACTTTAAAATAAAACCAGCCAAGTGCGAGTCGGACTCGCGCACGAAGGGTTCCATACCATTCTCTATAAAAACGGCAAAAAAACACGTTTGTTTTATGGGAGCCCCCTTAAATATTTATTTTATCCTGTTTTTTAGTATTTGTTGTTATAGCGGCAACAGAAATACATTATCTGTGAAAATTTCAACTCTCTAACTATCACGGTTCATGAGATACAGCCTGACAGACGGATGGACGGACGGACGGACGGATGGACGGACGGACGGACAGCGAAGTCTTAGTAATAGGGTTCCCGCTTTACCCTTTGGGTACGGAACCCTAAAAAATCTCCTGTCTGTTTGCCTGTTTGTTTTGGCTAAACGTCCAAACGCCTGAACCTATTTCGACGCGACTTGCACTTGCAAATAGCTGATGTTCTAAGGAGTAACATATGCTAGTATTATTTTTTGAATAATAAGGTTTCCACAGGAAAAAATGTAAACCCATTTTTCCGGGTGATTAGGGTTCCTAAATGTCGCGCCTAAGGAGTCGCCGGCTCAGCTAGTCCTGTATAATTAGGGTTCCGTACCTAAAGGGTAAAACGGGAAAGCAGCAAGATCTCAATTCGACCATATGTTCTTTTTTATTAATCAGATTGGAGTGATCCCACTAGTTTGCGGCTGGTGGCTCGACCTGTGTTCCCTCTCGATGTTCGACGCCACGCTCAAAGACCGCGAGTCCAGCCTGCAGGCGGCTCCCTGGACCCTCATGTTCATCCACTGGCTGGTCGGCATGGTGTACGTCTACTACTTCGCCTCCTTCATACTACTACTCCGAGAAGTCCTCCGGCCAGGAGTACTGTGGTTCCTGAAGAACTTAAATGATCCCGATTTCAGTCCCGTTCAGGTTAGTAAAGGAAATGCTTGTTTGACAGCAGTAGTAGCGTAGTTGGTAGACTGCCCACCGTGAAAACAAGCAGTGGATCTTCAAATCCCGGGCGTTCAAAACCTCTGAAATTTTCACGTGCCAATGTCATTTTCAACAATGATTACAACATGTTGTTGTTTTTTTAATGATTTTTGTTGTTGTTTTTATTTTTATCATGTTTTTTATGCTGTGTATTGCATATACCATAGCATAGTCCATAGCCTTTTGCTATTTTATTGTTGTGATTTATTGTTATTTTCAAGACAGGTTTACTTTTTATTGTGTATTTTACGACTTTTATAAAGTAATAAATATTTAGACTTTATTAAAATAAAAAGAAATCATTGCACACACATTAAGCGTACGCTAGATAAAGAGCTCTGATCCCCACATCAGAGATTAGCACGAAGGCCGGGCCGAAAAGGCCCGGTAAAATAAAAAATTGAACCGTTACTCCCGTAGGAAATGATCCATCTGTCAGTATGGTCTCATATCCGACGGCTGGTGGTCTCCGCCATGATCTTCGGCACGGCTGTACTCTTCATGCTGTGGTTGCCAATTAGAGTCATCAAATCAGTATTGCCTGGCTTCCTCCCCTACGCAGTCGCGGTCCACACGGAAGCGCCTGTCAACGAACTCAGCCTGGAGCTGTTGCTGCTACAAGTAAGTGCATGTTATTATATTTTTCAAGCGGTAACTAGTGACTAGACCAAGCCGTCGACAATTAACCTGACTTTCTAGGAAAATGTGCTCTGTATCAATATACATGAAGATGTGATTACTGCGGTAATAACCACGCGAATAAATTCGCTGAAGTTATCGATTACATTTCGTTGGAAAATATGCTTTTTGTATTAGTTCATACAGTATGTTTTTATATTGACAAAAAAATGGTTCGCGTGCGATATGATGCACATGTTCAAGCATAGCTTAAGGCATATGCATTAAAAAACGTAGATATTTATAATGCCTTCATTAATTGCATTAGGGATACTCCCTACTAACATGACATTAGGTTTGTACCTAAAATCCAAAGGTTTTTGTACTTGAAACACATTGTCACACAAATTAGTATACCAAACTACATATTATATTATAATTCAGTTAGTTAGCATAGTACAATGACCAGACTCATTTTATTGTACCCAAAACAGTTCACGGAACTAGATAAATATGGACTTCGAACGTTAATTTTTATTAGTTTACTAGCTGTGCCCGCGACTTCGCCCGCGTGGACTTTAGGGAGATTACCCGGAAATATGGGTATTATGTTTTTCCCGCGGAACCCTAATGCTTTTTCTAAAATTAAAGTAGCCTAAGTTACGCCTTGGAACGTCAGCTATCTGTCAGTGAAAGTCCCATTGAAATCGGTTCAGCCGTATAGAAGTTTACCTCAAACAAACAGACAGACAGACAGACAAAAAATTTTAGAATTGCGTTTTCGTTATAGCTATCGTATATACTTTCATACGCATTTGGTAAAAAAGTGTTATTTTGATATTACAAACAGACACTCCAATTTTATTTATTTGTATAGATGTATAGATATAGATGTATAGATGTATAGATTATTAGTCACTTACATCCGATTTCCTTAAATCACTTTTAACTTTCTATTAATGATGGGTTAAAGTTTAGAAATAAAATTATTTATTTTGTAATAGATTATTACCAATGTGAGCTTACGACATCACTGTAGTCCCATTAGCCCGTCAACTGAGTAATATTGACGACGAAGACGTAGCTGCGGGTTCGATTCCTCCTAGTAGCAAATTTTGGAAACGTATTTTTTTTTTCGGAATTTGCCCTTGTCTGAGTGTAACTGGGATCACCCCCATTCGATTGTATGGTACCCTTAGTATGGGATCATACGATGAGTATGTGTTGTCTGGCGACATTTATTCTCAGCCCCCATTGGGTGCGTTATCATTTTGCATCGATTATGAATGGATGATGGATCATCTAAATCAGGGATTCCCAAAGTGGTCGATATGGATCCCTTTGCGGTTGGCCACATAACCAACCACAAAGATTTTAAATTTGTAATTATTTCGTATCAATAGGAAAAAAAAACTAGAGATTGGATTTCTCAAATTATTTTGCTATGGGAGTCTGAGATATCAGTTCATTTTGGGTCTCTTGCCCAAAATAGTTTGGGAATCCCTGATCTAAATGGACGGGTTTGGTTAGGTGATTCTGCCGGCGTTGCTGGAGCAGTCGCACACTCGCACGTGGCTGAAGGCGGGCGTGCGCGCGTGGTGCGCGTGCGCTGCGGGTGTGCTTGGCCTGCGCTCGTACCTCCTGGGCGAGACGCGCCACGACCAGCCGCCGCCGCACCCTCAGCGGCACCCCCATCAACTGGGAGCTGCACATCAGGTAACTTAACATTCTCAACAACATTAACACCTTCTTAACAACAGTAAAAGAAAAAAATGGGTGAATAATAGGGTTTTTTTTTTTATCGTCATACAAGATTTTCTTACCAATTAACCATGTGCAGTACATTGAAAAAGGAGCTTATTCTGTTGTCTAATTATAGCTAAAATCAAAAATAGATTGACATCAGTTATGTTTTCTCTTGTAGGCGTTGATGCGTCGCGACGGGCCCGCCGGCTACGAGCCGTACGTGCGCGTGTCGTGGTTCCCGGTGCGGCTCGCCGCGCTCATGGTGCTCGTGTCCATCTCGCTGGTGATGGCCAGCGCACTCACACTGGTAACGTTACCTTTACCGCATTACTTTTACAACATTACCTTTAGTACATTATTTTTACCGCTTTTCTTTTACAACATTACCTTTATTACATAACTTTTACCGCTTTACTTTTACAACATTACCTTTATAACATTACTTTTACCGCTTTACTTTTACAACATTACCTTTATTACATAACTTTTACCGCTTTACTTTTACAACATTACCTTTATTACATTACTTTTACCGCTTTACTTTTACAACATTACCTTTATTACATAACTTTTACCGCTTTACTTTTACAACATTACCTTTATTACATTACTTTTACCGCTTTACTTTTACAACATTACCTTTATTACATAACTTTTACCGCTTTACTTTTACAACATTACCTTTATAACATTACTTTTACCGCTTTACTTTTACAACATTACCTTTATTACATAACTTTAACCGCTTTACTTTTACAACATTACCTTTATTACATTACTTTTACCGCTTTACTTTTACAACATTACCTTTATTACATAACTTTTACCGCTTTACTTTTACAACATTACCTTTATTACATTACTTTTACCGCTTTACTTTTACAACATTACCTTTATTACATAACTTTTACCGCTTTACTTTTACAACATTACCTTTATTACATTACTTTTACCGCTTTACTTTTACAACATTACCTTTATTACATAACTTTTACCGCTTTACTTTTACAACATTACCTTTATAACATTACTTTTACCGCTTTACTTTTACAACATTACCTTTATTACATAACTTTAACCGCTTTACTTTTACAACATTACCTTTATTACATTACTTTTACCGCTTTACTTTTACAACATTACCTTTATTACATTACTTTAACCGCTTTACTTTTACAACATAACCTTTATTACATAACTTTTACCGCTTTACTTTTACAACATTACCTTTATTACATTACTTTTACCGCTTTACTTTTACAACATTACCTTTATTACATTACTTTAACCGCTTTACTTTTACAACATAACCTTTATTACATAACTTTTACCGCTTTACTTTTACAACATTACCTTTATTACATTACTTTAACCGCTTTACTTTTACAACATTACCTTTATTACATTACTTTTACCGCTTTACTTTTACCACATTACTTTCCAGACTTTTTTTCATTCATTATTATTATTCGACTATCACGAGACTTGACTTATTTTAGTAGTTTTGCCCTTCTTGTTATATAAATGGGGTAGAGTTAAGTCCTGCGTCCACGAATGTACTAGACTTTTCGCTCGCGGCTTGGCGGTTATTGGTTGGCACATTGAATAATATAGGTTTTAGATAGAATATAATTAAATAGAAATAAAAACATGTGCGATTCAGTGTAGAATCTTTAATCTAATTTAGTACAAAAAAAAAGTATGAAACATTTTGACATTTTGTTGCCTCTGCAGTTCGTTTCATGCATTGTTTTAAATTATCAAGTGATTTATTATCAGCCTCTCTCTCTCCAAAGAAAAAAATATTTATATATAACTTTTCTATGTAAAACCATTTCGGAATGAAACACTTTGGTGCGCGATGGTATTTTGCGACCGAACGTAACGTGGACGGAGCGCGGGAAGCACCTGCAAGCATGCGGCGCGACACCCGCCCGCCCCGCGCCCCACCTCATACCACCAAATAGACCGATAAATTGCCTAATTCGCAACTTGACCCGTTCTTTTTACATTACGCGACCTGTAGTTAGGTATAAACTGTCTTCACTAAGCATCCATATGGGCTAACGTATATGTACCCAAAGTATTATTTAGGACTTCTGACACGCCGTATATAAGTTTGGTTGTAGGTATGACGTTGTTCTAATAATTTATCGATGCGAACAGGTTATTCCCGTAGCCATCGGCAGGAAAGTCATGGCGGTGTGGTTGCCGAAGGCTTCGGACGGCGTCCATGAGCTATACACGGCCGCGTGCGGTAAGAAACTGTTTTTTTATAAAAGTAAAAAAAAAAAATTGCATTATGACCCGAGTTTTTTCAAAAAAAGTTATCTCATCAAGTCTCTCGCACATTGGGGCGTTTTAACGAGTCAAGTTTTAACTTGGCTGAGCCGATTTTAGAGGGACTTTCACTGCATCGTTCTTAAATTCCGTGCGAACGAAGTCGGGGGTTCAGTTAGTAAGATATAAATGTTAAGTCTTAGAATCGGCGGACGTTATTGTTCTTAGTACAATGATTTTTTTTGGTGATAACTTATTTATTAAAGGTATGCAAAGTTATATAAAACACAAAGAGTGTTTCGTTGTAAAAATCACACACACATGTAAAAGTGTCGTTACAATTTTTCGTCTTAATTTTTTTGCGTCTAGCCCCCTTTCGCAACGCGCGATAAGGAATTACGTTCCAATAAATGATAAGAGTTTGAGTCGTGCTAAGTGTCGTGTGTCGCATGTCAGGCATGTACGTGTGCTGGGCGGTGGGGCGCGGTGGCACGCTGTGCGCGATGTGGGCGCGCGGCGGGCGGGCGGCGCTGTGGGCGCGCGCGGCGCTGTGGGCGCGGCTGGCGGCGCGCGCCGCGCTGGCCGCGCTCGCGCTGCTCGGCCTCGTGCCGCTCATGTTCGGCCTGCTGCTCGAGCTGGTAACTGACGCGCGCGCTCAACAATTTCTCATGACCGCTTGACTATTTCCCCTTCACTTACCCGTACGCTACGGTTCTTCGGTATTTAGTTTCTAACGAAACTTGCTATCGATGTGGCTTATGATGAGGATTTGGTTACATTGGATCTCTTGTTTTTTGTGTTAGGAAGACTATGGAGGCTTGACTTATTTGTGTAAGTTTTTTTGGGTGCGGTGGTAATGTTAGTATGTGATATATTTATTGGTGCTTAGGTAAAAAAAAAGTTTATTGTAGAATTTGCCTTGTATATTTTTTTAATTTAGCGTTCATTATTGAACGCACGCAACTGCTTATGCAGTTGCTGGATTTTTGTCCAATAAAAATTGGTTACGAAATTTATAATACATCATGAAAGTGTTGAGCCAAAAAAACTATATAATACGTCATGAAAGTGTTGAGCAAAAAAAACTATATAATACGTCATGAAAGTGTTGAGCAAAAAAAACTATATAATACGTCATGAAAGTGTTGAGCCAAAAAAACTATATAATACGTCATGAAAGTGTTGAGCAATAAAAACTTGGAATATTCAATTTTACTGCAAACGCAAATTTAGTTTTAAAATTGTTACATAATGGCCCCTTGGCTCAATAAACTGGGCGGTTGCGGGTTCGATTCCCGCCAGTGGCAGATATCGAAAATGGCCTTTTAGAATATTTTCCCTGATCTGTACCCATAGTACAAGCTTTGCTTATTTTGGGATCATACGATTAGAAGATGATGAAGAAAAAAACACGAGTTGTTGTATTTATCTAAGCTAAAAAAACTGTTTTACTTATTCAATTTTTAAAGAAAGGCCAAAATGTATGTATCATAACAGTCTTCGTTTATGTATCTATGTATGTAAAGAGCTATGTAACTTCACATTGACTATGCAGGTGTTGGTGATACCGCTGCGCGTGCCGCTGGAGCAGTCGCCGGTGCTGTTCGTGTGGCAGGACTGGGCGCTGGGCGTGCTCTACACCAAGATCGTGTGCGCGCTCACCATGATGGGCCCCGACTGGGCCATGCGCAGAGCCATTGAAAAAGCGTACAGGGACGGCATTAGAGAAATGGACCTTATGTAAGTATTGTACAAGGTATATTTTCAGTTTCATTTTTGTAGAGTTCCGTACTTCATAAGGAAAATAGGAGCCCTTATAGGAATGCTTCGTTGTCTGTCTGTCTGTATTGACCGTGGTCAACGGGAAGTACTTTGCGCCATATTGTGACGTCATAGCTGTCAATTCTAATCAGTTAGGTAGGGTGAGCAAAATAATAAATTTTCAAATAAATTTATTTGCAAAGGTAAAGTGAAACATGCACTCAGTGCACGACGAAGCACACTAACAACGACAAAATGGCGACTGGCGTCCTTATTTTCTTTTCTTTAATAATTTTGCCATGGCCTTTGCGCCAAAAATGAAAATAACAAAATGTTATGGTACGGTTTTAAAAACACGAATTATGACTTTAAATAATTAAATATTATATTAAGACAATTTACTACTCGTTTAAACTTTTTGTTGCAATTTGATGTAAGACTATTATTATTGATATGCAAATAAGTTTTTTTGCAAACCGTACTTTTCAAGTGACATTTGACAGATAGAGGTTATTGACATTCCTATTCTTATTTGGATCGCATAGTAAACAATGTTCTTTGATTGTCCTTCACATATGTGACTTGTTTGTTGTTATTGCCGAATTTTAGTAATTTTGTTGTTATTTGTTACTGTTTTTCCATTGTAATTCTTTTGTTTTTGAAATAAAATGATTTGCACTCCTGGTTCTACGAGCCTCTTAGGTCTAATATTATAATAAATGGAGTATAGGTGTGTTGTATGTGGTGCAGCACTTGTAGCATGAGCGCGAAGATTGGACGTATGTCACATCTTGTTGTTGTCCCTTTCACTCGTAGGAAATTAGACAGAGAGCGACCAAGCCTTGTCATGACATGCATGCTAACACCACAGGTTCATCCTGGTGTCGGTGGCGGCGCCGCTGGTGTGCTGGCTGGGGCTGGCGCTGGCGGTGCCGTACGCGTTCGCGCACAGCGTGGCCCCGCTAGCGGTGAGCTCGGCGGCGCAGCGCAACCTGCTCGCGCGCCGCGTCTACCCCGCGCTGCTCTTGGCCGCCGTGCTCTGTGCACTCACCGTCTTCCAGGTAACACCCTACCACTACCCGTTCGCGCACAGCGTGGCCCCGCTGGCGGTGAGCTCGGCGGCGGATATCTAATCCCAACCGCGAACGAAATCCCGTATATAAGCTACTAAACTAAAAAAATAGGCATTCATTCAAAGTTTACGTATTTTTTATTGGGACTAAGCCCGCCACACATTCCCACCACTGTTACTCCTGTAAGCCAGGATCGACAGCGGTGTCCATTGAAAACACCGAGGTTTGACCCTCGGCGAGTCCCGGGGAAAAGCTAAATTGTCTTGGAACCTGCACGAATTTAATCGAAAAAGGTGTAGGAGGAGTTGGAAGAAAAATGTAAAGAAAGAAAAGTTTACGTATGCGAATAATTTATAGGTAAAACAGTTCCGGAAACTTTACGAGCACATAAAGAACGACAAGTATCTGGTTGGCCAGCGGCTGGTTAATTACGACCACCGGCGGCACAAGCAGCAGCAGCAAGCCGCCGCCGCCGCCGCCGCCGCCGCCCTGCAGCCCGCCACGGGATAATCAACCTTATTCCATCGGTATACATGCTTACTTGACTGCATTTATATTGTCTTTATTCTACTGTCGTCGCCATAGAGTTATTAACAAGGAGTTTGTCAGTGACTACGTGTCGTCTCCCGCACACTGTGGCTTCAAAAGTCGCGCGTAAAAAAAATTGCCGTTATACCAAAACGGACTCTGTGTCAATATGCATAAAGATTGAATTTCTGTGGTAAAAGAAACGCCTCTTAATTCGCTCGCGTTGTCAGTGTCATTTCGTTGAAGAATGAACCTTTTCTTTGTGTCAATTCAGTTCATTATCGCGAGTGTGCGCGAGGTCTATGTTTAGCTTAACTTGTGTCATAGGAACACGATTTGTACGAATCTTTATGCGATGCGGTGCTATGTGTGTAACTCGCCGCACGCTTAAAGGTAGCGGATTGATCGCATTGGCATCTCCATTTGCTAGTTACTCTATGGTTATAATGTATGAGAAAGAACGCAATAATTTTAGCTCTATCAATTTCGTGTAGTTTTATGAATAGTGTGAGACTTTACAGAGAAGACCGCGATATACTTAACGACCATCAGGGTTATGCACGCTCGCCAATACAACAAATATATCGCCGACTCGCCCTCTCAATTCCTTTATTCATTGGAGAGAAAGAGACACCAACTACACTTGCCATGGCGCGCGAATTAAATTTCCTTTTTTTTGGAAAATGTACCCTGCGGTAATATAATTAAGGTTCTAATTTCTTTGGTGTAATACACACAATTACGATTCACGCTTCTATTTTGACGATTTGTTAAAATGTGCTTTTTGTTTAAGTTAATACAGTTCGTTTTGGTACTGGAAAAGTTTTGTGTTGGCGAGCGTGCTAGCCGAAAACGTCGTGACAGACGGCCGCGTTATTACCTCCCATTATAATAAGAGAAAGTTTGATTTAGAACTATTAATTGATTGGCGGGTTGATCAAACATCGACAAATCGTGCGGTTATTGAACGAAAAGTGACTATAATTTTGATATTTGTGATTCCAAACTAAGTGTATTGCCATCCTTCTCATGGTCGTAATAATTGAGCGAGACAGTAATATTTTTAGCGTTGTCAAATTTAGTTCAGTCGTAAATTAAAAAAAAATGGGGTCATTGTTTCCCAAACTTTAACCATATTTTTTTAATGAATAATTAATCTTAGATTGATATACGTACAGGAATACACGGAAACAAATAGATTAAAACTAATACGTGAAACGTCATCCAGCGCAATCTAATTTGTACCCTATGGAGCATTAAATAATGTATGTTTTTCCTTTGCACATTGCTGATTGGGTTTGACATGAAATTGCAACCCAGCAATATTATGGTCGAGGTTAGGTGACAAAATATGGCGCCGTATTATGTAACCTAATTGTGACCATATTATAAGCAAAGCGTGAACAAAAGTTATCACTTTTGGCAGTGGCAGGTGTCATATTGTTGCCACTAGCGGGAATCGAACCATGTTAGCACGCATTTCGAGATAAGATTACTGTCACGGATTGGCTCGGTCGATCTCTGTCTTATTTCATACGAGAGAAGAAGATAAGACATAAGTGTAGTCTTGGCGATCATGCTACAACTACTGTAGTGGCAGCATGTACGTCAAGCCTTATGTCACGCAATATGTTGATTTTTTCTCTTTCTCTTGTATGAAATAAGACAGAGAGTGAGCGAGTGAATCCGTGAGAGACGGCCAATCTTAACGTGCGTTCTAACCCAGTTAGCCGAGCGGCGTACGCTCACACTACTAAACCAAACCGTTGTCAGATTACCTAATGTTTTCAGATAGTGTATCTAACAAAGGGTCTACGGATTGTACATACGTTGATCTGCCTCGTTACCTCTACTTGTCTTGCAGCAAATGTTTTTAATATTACTTTTAGTTTTTGATAGTTAACTCAGTGTTAAGCTGTGCGTCTACTTCGGTTTTTTGGGGTTTATTCCCGTCGGGGTGTTGCATGTACAATTATACGCGTCTTGTTTTATTTTATTTTATTTGGATAGCTTACAGCATTAACACTAAGTGATAACAATATGAGACATTACAAGCCAGTAACAAGCTACCGCATATAGAAAGCTATTGTAAACAATTAGTATACGAGTACATGGTTATTCGTTGTGATTAAGTAAGTACCTACTTAACATTATATTGGCTGTTAGGTTGTTTCTAAACATGCATTCAATGAGCCCTTACTTAGTAACATTTTTTTAACACTATTAATACTTTCATGAAATTTATCCAGGTTAGCATTATTGGCACTATTAAAGGCTGTAGTTGCTCTAATGAGAAAACTATTCTGTCTGAAGTTGGTGTGTACACTGGGTACGCTAAATGGTATGTAGGTTTTATTCGCCCATCTTGGTGTATATTGTTTTATTAACATCGGTAATGCAGAAGGCTTTATTATATAGCATTTACAACACATTGGTAAAGCAGGATGCTTCGTTAGAAGATTTATAATAGCGACACCTATCGACACGACGGGGTACCATGTGGTAGTAATCGATTACGGACTTGCCTAAGACTCGTCGCGTCGATAAGTCTTGCTACTACTCTAAATAGATGGCGCTGTAGACACTCAGTACAAAATTTGTCAAAAACCAACAGTTACTATTGTAACAGCAATATTTTAAGAGGTAGTAAGGTGGTAAGGCCCCTAGAAAAAAGATTGTCGATGGCTCGCTAATATTGTGTCTAGTTTTAAAATTCTGTTCACGCTGTCGATGTCGTATTCATATTTCGATGCACGTTTTAACAACAGTCTGTCACGAATCGGAATTATCGATATCGATATACCAACGATTTATTTTTAAATATTATAAAAATTTGGAACGCTTACCAAAAATGGCTAAAGAAAATTAAATTTTAAGAGACCACCACAAATCCATTTGACGTTCAGTTGAATGATGTATGTTTTAAATGGTCGAGTCGGTGCGGGGATTCTTCCGCCATCTTTATCATTTTTATTTTTTATAATGTGTATAATAAAGGAACACAGAAGACGGGCAGCAGCGTCTCTGAACCGTTTGACATCTTACTGCGATCGCCAACCCGCCTGCCAAGCGTGGCGATTATGGCAATTCCTCCCAAATGTTTGGGAGAGGCCCTTGCCCAGCAGTGGGATCCCTACGGGCTACTAAAAAAAATAAAAAAATTTGTATTTATTGAATTTGCACTTGCAATTAATTACTTGACACTGGCTGAAAAACCCGCTAAACGCAGGTGGAGCCATTCTTCGGCTTATTCCATTTAATATCATCACTTCATTCATTTCTTAAAAAGTAAAAGAAAGGAGTCAGTGCGGAATCCGTTATCGATATCAATAGACCGCGCTCGATTTATGACGATTATGTTACGATCGTCCGCGTCGCAATCGCAAATCGGCGTTTAAATTATTATTATTGTAAAAAATATGATTATGTAGAGACACTAAAGTGAGAATTGGGATTTTATATAATACAGATTGGACACAAGTATACATAGCCACGTATAAGTTCAATTTGGAAAATAATTTTTAACCACAAATATATGGAAATTTCAAAACATTAGAGCTATCCGCAAACTGGGGCGTCCGAGGTCGCGCGTTAAAATCTTTGTCGATAGCATAACGCACTCTGTGTCAATATACATAAAGATTGAATTTCTGTGGTCGAAGCCACGCCCCCACGCTTCAAAATTCGCTTACGCTGTCAGCGTGATTTCGTTAAAGGTTTTTGGTATTGGTAAAAAATTCCACGCGCGCGTCTCGACGCCCCGGTGTGTTAGGGGCTATATAAACACACATTAAGACACATTTTGCAGTACAAAAGTGTTCAGAAATGCCGTTGTGAATAGGTCAAGGTTCTATAAATTTGTGGATGAATTTCTACATAGTACACGAGCGTCGTTTATTCATCATGGTGACGAATACTTGTACCCTATAACGGTCGCATTGTTCAACAAAAAAGTTTTTGCAAACCTTTTTATAGAAATTCTCCAAATTTATAGAAACTTGAAATCCATTTATAGTGTTGTTGTATAACACTTGTACTGCAAAATGTCAGTACAAAACGACCGAAGATGTTTATAGAAAAATATTATAATTGTATAACGTCTTTCCAGATGAGTTTTATTTTAAGCGCCATTCTAAATAGTTTGTGGATGGATGGAAATTTCTATAAATTTGAGGAATAACATTATGTTACTACTGTAACTATTTTTAAATGTCATCAAAAGAACATATCGAGGGGTGGAAGGCTATTTGTCTTAAGCGACACTTTTAGGCGAAATTGACTTATATGCATATTTGGAATCAGCGTGAAATGTCGCTTAACTCAAACGGCCTTTCATACATCGATTTGTTCATGTAGGCCAACCAAGCACTTATCTATAGTCGGATTTTAAAGTCGTCTTGTTTATTGGTAACGCTTAGAAACTTAATATACAATGGCATAATTATAATCTTAGTTTGTATACTTTAATATTTTATTAAATAAACAACCCATAGACATTTGAATTCCGTCAACAAACCATTTAAAATGGCGTTTAGTACAGAAGTGTTCTGCAAAGACGCTGTAATTGTTTTTTTTTCTATAAAAGAGGATGCTTACAAAACACTCTTGTTTTAAAATGCCACTTTATGTAAATGGTTCGTAGATGCATATTTTTTTTTATAAATGTCTGTAGTTGCAGCATGTGCGCCAAGACTACACTTATGTCACGGAATATCTTGATGTTGTCTCTTTCTCTCGTATGAAATTAGACAGAGAGCGGGCGACCGAATCCGTGACAAAGGTCTAGTCTTGACATGCATGCTAACTCCACCGGTCTATTTATTACGCTATCGACTATACAATCTTGAACCGTGCAAGACGCAACCTGTTTATAGGGACCGATCGGTCACTGTACTCATCGCTTGCCAAACGTACAAAAATATTTTTTTTTACAATGTTATTGATTTTAAAACTGTACTTTAAATCACACACAAAAATCAATCTATTGGGATTTTATAAAAATTGTCGGTTAAAAGAAAATCATTCATGATTTTGGACAATTGAGCAATTTGGACCGGATTTACCTCTCGTATCAAATGTTGAAAAAAATACATTGTAAGTATATCTTCAAAACACTTTAAATTTCTTTGCATATAAGGTATTCGGATAGGTAGGAACTTATTGTTTGGTATGGTTAGGGAAAAATAAGTATGGCTTTTTTTTAAATACCTTTTATCCTATGACGCATATTTGTTTTGTGTATAAAGTTGAATATACCACGTGTGGCAATAGAAAGCGTGTTTATCTAAAGCGAACACGGGAGTAATTTGAACTAATTTTATTATTTCTCTAGCTTTAAGTAGTTTTATATGTAAATGTTATTTATCAAGCCACCGGCACACTGGGGCGTCATAAGTCGCGCGTCAGAATCTTAGCCAATACCAAAACAAACCCTGTAGAGAAAATGACGTCACACGAACTCATTTCCAGTACAAAAACTCTCGAAGTGACGTCATGTTCTTGATAAATCTGACAGTTGTAAGAGATAAAACTTATGTCTACGCGGTCATGCTAAGCCTACTGCACTTGTAGTATGAGCGCCAAGATTAGACGTATGTCACGAAATATCTTGATGTTGTCTCTTTCACTCGTATGAAATTAGACAGAGAGCGACCGAGCCAATCCGTGACAGAGGTCTTGTCTTGACATGCGTGCTGACACCACTACTGGCATGTCAATATACATAAAGATTGAATTTCTGTGGAAATGCTACGCGGCAAAATTGCCAAAAAAGTTAATTCTTCAAATAAATTTCAAGAATTAACTTTTTTAACCGACTTGCAAAAGGAGGAGGTTCTCAATTCGATTGGTATTTTTTTATATATATGTACACCGATTACGCTGAAATTTAAGATCCGTTTTACATGATTCTTCTTTAGTCTGATGCGGAATAGACACCATTTGGTCCTATAAAAATTTAACATAGTTTGCCAAGCAGTTTTAATTTTATGGACATTTTTGTATTTATTATGAACATTTTTGTTTACGTGGATGATGTAACTATAGTTTGTGTACGGCTTTTTAGGAGTTTTCATTTAGGTTGTGTATTGTTTTTTTTTAAATACGGATTGTTAATTTATAAGTCAAGTCAGGTCGTTTTGGTATTGTCAAGGAATTGGACGCGCGTGTTTTGACGCCCCAGTGTGCTGGGGGCTTTTCAGGGCTCAATATAATATTGTATTTGTTTAATATAATATTGTATTATTTTGTTCATAATGAAGTGATCGTCATTGAAGATGGGGTCTATTCCCAAATTGCCTAACAGCTAATGTTTTTTTTTGTAGTCAGAAATAAATAAGGAAATGCTATGTGTACATACAGTCGTCGAGATGTCTTACATCCATAGGCCCATTTTGATAGCTAGTTTCGACTATAGAATGTAACTTAGCCTGAAATTGTAAAAAAATAATAAATTACTTTTTGGGTTCAAAAATATACTTTTTTTCACGAAATACTACTACTACAGCCCTTTTAACGTCCCACTGCTGGGCACGGGCCTCGCCTCAATGTGAGGAGGATTTCAGGCGATAGTACGAAACACACGAAATAATCCAAATATAAATGTTTATCAATGACAGATGTCAAAACGGGCCTCGTAGATCTCGCCGACTGTAATTAGCTACAAGCATAGAGTATCTCGAGTATCCATAATGACTCCACTCTTCGTATATCTCTGCGCCGATTTTTCCGCCATTGTTGTTATCTCATGTACCTGTAGTATACGGCAACTATATGGGAAAACAACAATGGCGGAATCAGATAAACCAGAAAGTTTTACCGCAGTGCGGGCTCGAAATGCCATCTCCGTTATATAAACCTATCCGGATCTCCATGGCTACAAATTATAGTATAACTACGCATAAGTTCCATTCAATTAATTTTTAGTCCATATTGGGAATAGACCTATTTTTCTTTTTTATATCTTCCGTTCTTTGCCAATCTTTTATCTATGGTAGGTACTCTATTGTATTTTATTGTTTCAGTGGTAACACGGTTAAATCACGTTGGTTTTAATTGATTTTAGATTTCATTAGATGCCGGCAATAAGCTATTTATAAACAATAAAATGATTATTGAAATACATAGCGATATGTTTTATTTAACATTAAAATAAACCAATACAAAATGAAAATATTTTTAAGTAAGTAATAAATGACATTATATTCGGCACCATTTTTTTGTTTATTTCCTAATAGTTATTATTTTGTAGGTAATAAGGATTTTAGTCCGACGACTTTGTAGGCTGATCTAATAAGGGACAAAACTTTCTGCTTATTCTATTATCCCGTTCCATACTTGGTTAGGTCTTCTCGTCGCCCATACCACAGTGCCTAAAGAGCCTTTTTTATTTTTTTCTGAATGGACTACGCTGTTGGCCGTGAGGTGGCCTTTACAGCTGTACCGGAGGAGTGGCGAGCGCAGAGTGCACTCCAACCAAGGCCTTAAGGGCGGAAAAGGGTGGCAACTATCTCAAGGGCGCCACAGAGGGTACGACCTCGGCTTGGGCAGTTACCGTGAGGGGAGAGGTAGTGACTGTGCTCCTAGGTGCAAAGATGCACTTATGAGCGGAAGAAGGGGTTTCTCGACCTCGCCGGCGAGATCGGTGTCTGTTTGAGGCTGGTGTAGGTGTGTTGGTGGACCTCTCGACGCCCGGGGCCTAAAGAGCCTTCAACGCGTACAAGGGCCCCAAGTCGCTAACACTCGTTTTGAAGTTGCTTGGACTCTATTTTGTACAAGCTTCTACCCGCGACTTCGTTCGCACTTACTTCAATCAATCAATATCGGTATAAATTATAACCTAAATGTTATTCTCGTGAATTAAACATGAATATTGTAAAGTTTCATTAAAATCTGTTCAGTAGTTTTTGCGTGAAAGACAACAAACATTCATTCATCCATCCTCACAAACTTTCACATTTATAATATTAGTAGGACATGCAAACAACATATTTTATCAATGATAGCTAAAATATGACATTAGTCATTGTCTTGAATCAGTTAGAATAGTCATATTCTAGCTAAACTACAGCCCTTTTAACGTTCCACTGCTGGGCACGGGCGTCCCCTCAATGCGAGCGGGATTCGGGCCGTAGTCCACCACGCTGGCCCAGTGCGGGTTGGCAGACTTCACACATCTATCGAGAACTAGTCAAGTTCCCTCAGACGTGCAGATGTGGCGTCGGGGTCACCAGTTTGGGGAGTGTGAGGAACAGGGTGTAAAGTTCCTCATCCACCATTGAAAAGGGGGGATCCTCCTACCAGACGGGTGTTGTGTGTGGTGGACTATATTCTAGCTACCATTGATAAAAGATGTAGTTTTCATGCCTTCAAATATGAAGTCATGGAAACTCCACAATGATAATGTTAGGGGACTTAGTGCCCAGTTATGACTTACGGAGCTGAAACGAGGACACTCACGGTGAAGCATAGCTCTCTCCATAGGTTGCTTAGCGAGCTATGGAGAGAACTATGCTTAGGGTCGCTCTGAAGGAAAAAATCCTTAACGAGGTGACCCGCCAGAGAACCAAGGTAAACGTCATAGACCAAAGACTAAGCTAGCTGAGCCCACGACTTAATTGTTTTCCAAAAACATAACATCAGCTATTTGCCAGTGAAAGTCGCGTCAAAATCGGACTAGTAGTTACCCGGTTTTTTTTTCGCGGGATCCTAATTGTTTTATTTGTTTGTACGGATTTAAATGGGTGATAAAGGTGGATAAAAACATGGTTTTTAAAGTGACGTTCGCATGTTGCCATGCGACTACGATAAAAGAAGTGACAAATAAAGCTGTTTCCCTAAAATTGTGAAACAAACAATTACTTACTACACAATTAAATTTATCTACTTTGACTATTGTAATTAATTTGAATGATCTACGTTTCGACTTAGGTATAATTCGCATCACGTTGCTGGGTCATGGTCTTAACCCCTCCTATCTTGACTCAGGGGCCCAAGTTTCTAACGACATATATAAAGCCCTGGGTTGCTTGCCAATAGCAAAGCGAACTCTAGTTCAATATACATAAAGATTGAATTGCTATGGTAAAAGCTATGCGACCACGCGTCATAATTCGCTACGCATCGGCCGGTATGTTTTTTTTTTTTATGTATGTACACCGATTACGCTGCGAGTTATGTAAGTATTTACTTTTTTAGGGTTGTTATGAGGTGATAATAGTTGCATATATTCAACGATTATTGACACTAAAAAGCGTGAAAAAAAATATTTTTTTAACAAAAAACAAAAAAAAAATATTTTACGGATTCTATCGGGTTTATTTACTTTTTAATGTTTGATGTTATGATGTTTTTTAATGTAATGAATTATAAGGTTATTTCTAGCTTTTTAGTGCACCTAGGTTTTTGAAGTCGCTTTTTGTTTTTTGTTAAAAATTATTGTTATTAATTAAACTGTAAAGCAGCCGAAACGTCGGGAACATTAAAAAGTAAACAAACGCGATAGAATCCGTAAAATAGTTTTATTTCAACTTTTTAATTAGTTTAGAATCTACTCCAAATTAACAATTGGCACATTGCGGTGAATGAATACCAAATTTTCCGCATTTGTTGGTAAGAGGCGACTCAGCTTGGCTTCGTATACCAGACCAGCTTCTGAAAGTATCCTTTCGCTTTCGCCAGGTGTTGAAAGATAAGTTCTAGCAAACCTTAACAACTGCGGGTACTGATGCAAATTAACTGACCACCATATGGGTCGTAATTGCGATCGATTCGAGATGTCTAAGATATCTTTAAGATACATAACTTGCCGAATATCCGGTATCCGGCCAAACTACTATCCGTTTCATCTCTAAATATATAAAACTATAAGATATATAGCTTGCCGAATATCCGGTATCCGGCCAAACTACTATCCGTTTCATCTCTAAATATATAAAACTATAAGATATATAGCTTGCCGAATATCCGGTAGGTATCCGGCCAAACTACTATCCGTTTCATCTCTAAATATATAACACTATAAGAACGTAATCTATATCTATTCATACATACAAATAAATAAAATTGGAGTGTCAGTTTGTAATATCAAAATAACATTATTTTAACAAATGCATATTAAAGTATACACGTCACCTATAACAAAAATGCAATTTTTAAAATTTTTGTCTGTCTGTCTCTTTGTTCCGGGTAAACTTCCAAACGGCTGAACAGATTTCGACGGGACGACTTTCACTGGCAGATAGCTGACGTTCCAAGGCGCAACTTGGCAACTTTTATTTTAGAAAAAGCATTAGGGTTCCGCGGTATGAACATAAAACCATTATTTCCGGGTAATCTCCCTAAAGTCCACGCGAGCGAAGTCGCGGGCACAGCTAGTATTAAATATAATTGAAAGATATGTACGGTACAGCAACGATTTTGTAACTCATACTGCAAGCAAAATAATTCTAAGGGTCAAAAGTTGAACGAAATGAAACACGGGAATTCCTCTAGCGACGGGGATTCCCCGAGCGATAGACTAGCAGAACGATATGAATTAGTTAACAAACTTTATTTTAACCTTAATAAATAATTAAGAATCAAAATCAAAAGTTTTAAATAAAAAAAAATAGTTAAAAAGATCTGTATTTTTTTTAATAAGCTTGACGCGAGGCCCCTGCAAGAGCAAGGCCCCGAGCGATTGCCCTGTTCGCCACCCCCTAAGACCGCCGCTGACAGACAGACAGGTATAAGGTATCTACAATATGATTACCTACCACCTATATTTCTGCTTTTGTAAGTATGGCAGTCTTTAGGACATCAATGTTGTTATTAGTAATAGCAATATTTCGCTCCCAATCAGCGATACGTTCGTTGTATTTGGTGGTGATTTCAGCGAAGTACTTCATTTGTTCCTTCTTCTCAACAATGAAGTCGGCAAATATGGCCTTGATGTCGCCGAGTATGGCCTTAAGAGTGTCGAGTTCGGCCGTAGCAGCTGGAGCGAGGACAGTCGCCGGACAAGACGGCGCTGGAGGAGCTGGCAAGCCGGGCTCGCCTCGCTCTCCAATCACACCTTGAACCTGTCACATAAATTTATTTATTACCTAAACATAACAACGTAGGTAACCTAAGAATATTATTTGGGAATTCCCATCAATCTACTGCCACCTGTGGTGCATTTCTGAACCTACAAATGTTATATACATCTCCATTGTAAATCATACTCACTGAAGGCAGATGGATCGATACTTTTATAAATTTGGGGTTCAGCGTTATAAAACTGCGAAATTATAACTGGTACTGCATGGTTGCTGATTTACCTACTTTACCTGAAAGTAAATAGCTCCAGTAAATATCTTACCCAATCATCTCCTTTCATACCACACGAACCACGTTCTCCCTGAAGTAAAAATAAATACTTAGTATCCACTTAGGTTACTACACTGATCAAATGTAAACTTGTATGAATTTACCCTGGTCTGTATAGTAGGTACAAGCTTTGCTTATTTTGGAATCATACGATGATTAGGTATAAATGGATTCCATTCGTATTCGATAACTTATTTAATTATTCACTTACTTTTTCTCCTTTTGATCCTATAATATCAATTCCACGTTCGCCAACTTCACCTTTATTTCCGGTGTCTCCTTTTAAACCAGTGTCACCCCTCTCCCCCTTGTCTCCTTTGGACCCCCGCTCACCATCCTCCCCTTTCATGAAATAAAATAATCTTACCTTAGTTCTACTACACTTACGTCAACAAAAATATAGAAAGGCACTTAATAATGTCTTACCTCGAAATTGCTCTGAAGGCAACTGCAATAAGCAAACGTAAAAGCAATATTAGTTATGTAAGTAATAATTAAGAACTAATTGAGTAGATATCTTATTCTTGCTTGAAGCGGGATCCCCAAAGCACACATTGAAAATAATCAGTTATCTATGTGTTTACCTTTACCTAAATATAAAAAAAAGGAAGTTAGTCCTAAGTACAAGGCCCGGGCTCGCACTTCTGGGATTGTCGGATTTCATGTGGGATGTCACTTCCAAAAACGATCAGGTACCTACCACTTGCTGAACAGTAAAGTGAAGGTGAGGAAACATGCACGTCTCTAGAAAGGCGTGTGAATTTCCCAAACCGCACTGGGCTAACGTGGTGACCTAAGGCTCGAATCTTCCCCCTATTGAGTAAATGTGGCCGCTAGAATGGCAATAGGCCTGCTCCCTATTACATTAGGAGGAAATACATAGGTGGATAGTGGGTGCACTATGGTGCACCTCTGCTTACCATTTCATGTGCTAGGTGACACCTTAACTGGATGCCTAAATATAAATGCAGCAGGCAACTGCTTCATATTTGGGTTTGATAGTGCGGACGGGCATTATTAATTCATACTCACATTTGGGCACAGTGACATTAGTGTTGTTGCGTCTACCGGTGTATATAAATCTAATTGGCGAATACCAATCTGTAATAAAACAATATGAGTATTATATACCTACTAGCGGATAACTGGCGTGTGCTACTACCCTAAAAAAGAAATACATTTTGTTTATGTGTTGGCAAAAAAGAAATTAGGTTTATTTATTAACTTTTTTTATTTTAGTGGTCTCAAACCATCTTCGCATTATTGCCTTACTAATGAAACGTCTTTACGGCACATCGGTTGGATGGGTTCAAAGTCTATAACGGATACAGGTAGAAACAATGTTTGTGTTTAATTTATAGGTATGTATTTTAGATTAAGCTAGGTACCTAACTATTTTCCTACAGGCGTCCACTTGTAACAGAAAGCGCGTGTGATGTGAATTACCAGTGGTATTGCACATCTGTTCCCGTTAAACTCACAATTAACTTTTACTAACCTCAAAAAAACGATTTGCTCCAGGAACTATTTGTAAATCCATGTCGTCGGTCAATCGTACTAGTCCAGTTATATTGGTATTAAATCGTTTCTCTTCAGTAACCGAACAGTTCACTATTTGGGTGACGCCTCTTTTGTTCACCGACAAAATTATTTCAGTCCATTGGTTCTTCATAATCTTATGTCCAAAACTCAGTTTACCGTCGGGTATATTGGCGCTGTACAGGGTAACAGTTACGGCATTATGACCCCGTAGCGGGATATAGCCCGCTGGTTCTAAGCACAACTCTAGTTTCTGTTGGTCTTTACGCTTCATCGAGAAGATGCAGGATGGTGGTGACTTAACATTGATATTGGCAACCAGTATGTAAGAATCTGATAGAGTTACCCTGCCCGCAAGAGTTGTGTTTGCCAACGACTTTTTCAAAGATGGAATGTAGTAGTACATGCTCTTGTGTATATCAATATTTCCATCATTTATAAGCTTAGGTATAAATGGATTCCATTCGTGTTTAATTAGTGAATATTTCATATCTGAAAAATTAAAACAAGTAGTAGCGTTGTAGAATGTCAATGGATTCACCTTATAATGCGTAAAAAATATTCTTTATCAATATTAGCTAGAATATGAACGGCGTAGACATTGTCTCCTTGAAGCCATTATATTACTCATAATTCTAGCTACTATTGATAAACGATGTTGTTTTAGTGAATTGAAAAGCCATAGTCATACTACAAGGATCGTGTTAGTACACTTCGGGCCCTGCTCACCTGACTAAGATCGAATGTTGGTAATAAGGAAAAATATCTACTTCCAAAAACGCATAAAGAAGGGCAGATGGTATCCCGCTAAACAATAAGTTTTATTTACGTACTAACGTAGGCTCAATTGTATGTATGTATGTATGGCATACACTGGTGTTGCAGGTGTCCATGGGCGGCGTTGATCACTTTCCATCAGGTGAAACGTCTGCTCGTTTGCCTCCCTATCTCATAAAAAAAAATCTTACATCATAGTAAATGATGTAAGTGTATGCCAAAAAGTCGCCGTTACGTGTCACGCATAGGTTTGTATCAATTCACGCACTCATAGATAAATTGCTTCAATTTATACCGTGGTGGAGTCCTCCTTTTTCAACCGACTTCAAAAAGGAGGAGGTTCTCAATTCGAGCCGTATGTGCCGAGCCGTATGTAATTTATGTGTGTATTTGCCTAGTCTGAAGTATATTGGCACCTACTCCAAATGCAATGAATTGTAAGGTTATTTGTAGACTTTTTTAGTCGGTTTTAGTTTTTTGTTAAAAATATTTTTTATATGTCCATAACTACCCCTTATATTCATAGAAAGTCGCCGCTGAATGCTTCTAGCTGACTGGACAGATAGTGGTAATAGTAGCCGACTGTTACTCGTAATTTTCTGAATAGGCACCAACTTACCGAACGCATATGCCGCGTGTAATAGGAAACAAATGATGACAATTCTGAAACAAATATAAATACTTAGGTAAGTACCTAATCATATAACAAAACAATGCAAGCTATGTGAACTTAATATTTTAAATAACTAGCCTCTACCTGCGACTTCGTTCGCCCAGAACTCAATTAGTCAAAATCGTTATAAATTATATATGTTATTCTGATGTATAAACAATAATACTGTAAACATAGATAAATAATTGGTCTCACGTGCGGCGCCGCGAGATTAATTATTTATGTATGACTGTAACGTTTCGTCAAAATATAACAATCATCCGTCCATACATCGTCACAAACTGTCACATTTATCAAAGTAGCATAGAACTAGGACCCTATTTCACATGGCCATGGGGAACTGTTTATTATATTTTTAAATGTATTTTTTCTCATATTTATATTAAAAAACGTTATTTACAAGTAAAGTGAGAAATAAACGAGTTATAAATAATAGAAAAACTTAATAATATATTACTTACGATACGTATTTCATGATGATTGATGCTTGAAACCGCCGAATGAAAAAATACTGTTGTAAAATATACGTCAATTTAGTTGGTAACCTCCACCAGTCCCGAGGGATGACAGCCGTCTATCGATAACTACTGATATTTAGGAATACATAACATTTATACGCAGCAATCCATCTAACCTTGCGTCCAGTACATTTAGTTATGTTACCGGCAATGTATATAATTCAGGCATTTATTGCAATACCCAGATATTTTATACAGTATGTTTCAAAAGTCTAAAATAATACTTTGACGTCTGCATCAGTATCGGGTATACAACTTCGACCATGTTTCTCAATTTTTTTTCCTCGGAAATTTCTATGACTCGTAATATCTCGAATACTATGTATTTGCATGTTCTGTTTTGTGAATATTGTTAATAGGGTTATGGAATATACCCAAAGGCCAGAACATGATACCTGTGACAAATATTCAAAGGTCTATAACTCAGAAATTATAAAAATTAGGTATATACTATCTCCACTAAGCAGCCACATATGAGCTACCGTATATGTACCCAAAGTATTATTTCGGACTTCTGATACACCGTTTATTATTTATTTATTTAATGGAAGACCAATAGCTATGGTAACAGGTATAAATAGCAGAAGAAAAATAACTGAGAGCCGATTACTTAATTAATTAAATTACAGGTCTCAACGTTTAGCAATAGAACATAGAAATTTAAAACTAAGGTATGAACATAATTAATAATATAAAACTAAAACATAGTAAGGCTCGACGAGCACAGCAGAGTAAAGAACAGAGTATGTCTATTAGGTCCTAATTAAAGAAGTCAAGGCTTAGGCACCGCTTAACCGAATTGGCACTACAAGTGAAAATATCCAGATCATAATACCAGCAATAATAACCTTACCATCTCCGATATTAAACAGATCGCGCTCATTGCCAGTAACATAAAAAATATTGTAGTTACCTACTGATAAATAGTTTTATTCGTTTGTAAATAGTTAAGTATATTATGTGATCTCCAAGGTAAAGCCCTGCTCTTATACGCGCGTCAATAGGCGTGAGACCAATTAATAAATTGGCAATAGCCAATACCAAAATGAACTAAGCATACGATCTTCATTCTTTCTCAGGACTTTGTCAGGCAGATATCTAATATTACAAGGTACCTACTTTCATTCTTTTGAAAGCATTAGTTTTACGATTCATCTTGACAGGACTTTCACTGGCAGATAGCTGATGTTGTAAGAATTAACTGATGCTACTTTAATTTAGTAAAAATAATTTTGTTTGTTTAATGCCACGCGTACGAAGTCGCGGGCACAGTTAGATAATTCATATAAAATTAGAACGGTAAATTACCAATTAAACTAATTAAGTATTTACTGTTTAATACACCATATTATACAAAAATCACATACGAAAAATGAAAGAAAAGATAACACATATGTCATATCTCACAAAACCTCAAACATGCTGACAAAAGCTTCATCCAGCCATCCGCAAACACATCAACATTCGGATCAGACTCCAGGAGACTAATTAGTGTGCGAGGTGTAGAAGACATAGCGCAGGCCAGTGTGCGCGATTCTATCATTTACATTGCAAAAACAAGATTAATTGTTAAGGCCAATTTTGCTATAACTCAAGTCACTCGAGTCACCTCGAAACCAAGGGTGCGCTTTTTGTATATAAGATAACAAACATTATTTTGAAACTACAGTAATTATTTCGATAAGTAAGATATGGGTGAGTATTATGTAATTGGGTATGTGTACTTGGCTAAGTATTATGTGAGACAGTAACAGATAGGTTGTCAGTTTTATTTTGTATCTTTATTGTTTTAATAAGAATTAAAGAACATTATCATATCCTCAGGATCCATTTTACCTACTATTTCCGCGTATCACTAGTTTTGTAAACATAAGTATTTATTTATTAAGATATCCAACAACGTTTTGAACATAAATGGTAGACTTATAAATTATAGTACATAGATGCCAATTACAGGATAGGTACTGTAGATATATTAAAAAATAATCGTAGAACCGTAACTGCAGTCTTGCTTAGTGTGTGCTTGCTGTATGCCTATAGAGATGTGTGTGAATGTGTGTGTGTGTGTGTGTGAGTTTGTGAGTGGGTGTGTGTGGGGGAGTGTAAGTTAAGGTGTGGTAGGAGAAAAGATACAAGGTAAAAATAAAATAAAATAATAAGAAATAATGATATTTATGGGTAAACACTTGAATTTTATGAGGTCTGTTTGTGTGTTATATTTATGTAGTTAATCTACTTTAATTTAAGTTAATTTCTCAAGTACACGTGATTTAAAATTGGATTTTGATATGTTATAGATATCTATATCGCTGAAGCTTCTATTATACCTCTTAGTTACTCATGTAATAAACTCATTAGAGCCGTAGTTAGTTCTATTCGAGGGAACATAAAAAACATTATGATCGGAATGTCTGGGACGGAGCAGCGGAGCCACTAGGGACACCAGAGACGTCAACGTGGGGCAGTCGAGATTAGCATTGACGATATCATGCAAAAAAGCTAAATCAAGCATTGATCTTCTATTTTTTAGCGTATTAATACGATAATGCTTGCATGCCAGTTCATAAGTCGGAAATTTTATGCAAAATTTTATGCAAATATAATAGGTTTATTTTTTGCAAACAAGCAACCAACCTCTAATAAGTACCGATTACTACCCTATTTGTATTGTTTTAACATTTATTGTTTAAGGGTATTATTTATGGATAGTATTTAGGGTATTAGGGTTTACATGTATTTGTTGTACCTGCTAAGTGCTGACACAGCATTTGGCATCCATACAATTGTGTACTTAGAGAATAAATGATGCTATTCGGTCTGCTGAATATAGAAAGTTACTGGCTTAGGTGTTTGCTTACAGTTGGTGAAAATAGCAGTGACGGCTACTTAAATTGTCTTAAGGATTCCTTAAATGTATCACGCTTAAGTAGGAACAAACGTTCATAACATTATTGATTAAACCAAGAATAAAACATTTACCACTTACTAACATTAAATATGTGTGAGCTCTCCCATGATCGGTAACTACCTACCGACTACACAGTTCTCACAAACAATGCCTATTTATATGTTAGGTATCTACATTATTGCCTACCGCCTATGCGTCTGCTTCTGTGAGCATGGCATTCTTTAGAACATCAATGTTGTTATTGATAATAGCAATATTTCGCTCCGAATCGGCGATGCGTTCGTTGTATTTGGTGGTAATTTCAGTGAAGTACTTCATTTGTTCCTTCTTCTCAACAATGAAGTCGGCAAATATGGACTTAATGTCACCGAGTATGGCCTTAAGAGTGTACAGTTCGGCCGTGGCAGCTGTAGCGAGGACAGTCGCCGGACAAGACGGCGCTGGAGGCACTGGAAAGACGGGCTCGCCTCGCTCTCCCTTCACACCTTGAATCTGTAACATAATAATGTAGATAATCTAAGAAAAAAAATTTGGGAGTTTAAATCCACCTACATATCACCTATGGCATCCATCAGTACCTACATTCAATTAGTATTTTTTTATTTTTGAAGGACTTGGCCGTGAGGTGGCCTTTACAGCTTTAACGGAGTGGCGAGCGGAGAATGCACTCCAACCAAGGCCTTAAGGGCGGAAAAAGGGTGGCAACTAGCTCAAGGGCGCCACAGAGGGACGACCTCGGCTTGGGATCGATTAATAAGAGCAAGCCCCAAATGTATAGAAAGTCCAGTGATCTATTTACGGTTGCATTTTTGGACCTACTCACTGCTAAATCCCACTGTAGGCAGATGGATCGATACTTCTATGAATTGGTGGTCAGTGTTATAAAATGTTATAAAAGTGCGAACTTTTAACTGGCACTCGTTGGTTGCTGATTTCCCTACATAATAAGAAAGTAAATAGATCCAGTAAATATTTTACCCCATCATCTCCTCTCATACCGTTGGAACCTGGTTCTCCCTGAAAAAAATAAATACTTAGTATCCACTTAGCTTAGTAATCTCTGATCAAATGTTAACTTGTATGAATTGGCCCTGGTCTGTACAGTACAACTAATAAGTCTATTTAGCACAAGCTTTGCTTATTTCGGAAATATACGATGTTGTATTATCGATGGAACATATTTATTCACTTACTTTGTCTCCTTTTGGTCCCATAATTGCAATTCCACGTTCGCCAACTTTACCTTTACTTCCGTTGTCTCCTTTTAAACCAGTGTCACCCCTCTCCCCCTTGTCACCTTTGGACCCCCGTTCGCCATCTTTCCCTTAAATGAAATAAGATACATTTACTTCGGTTCTACTACACTTACGTCAGCAAAAATATACTAAGGCACTTAATAATGTCTTACCTCGAAATTGCTCCAAAGGCAACTGTAATAAGCAAACGTAAAAGCAATATTAGTTATGCAAGTAATAATCTAAAGCAAATTAAGTAGATACCTAATTCTTGTAGCGAGATCCTCACACAAAAAGAAAAAAGTAAGTACTACCTAATTTAGATAATAAGAAAATAATACAACATTCTTAGTTCTAAATACAGTAGCTATGTACAATTGGGAGGTCTTATCGCTACTTTACTTAAATATAAAAAAATCAGAGCAGTGGCTTGTACAAGCCCGTGGTTTGCATTTCATGTGCGAATGTCACTTCCAAAAACTATTAGGTGCCACTTGCTGAACGGTGAAGACAAACATCGTGATGAAAGTCGCGTGAATTTCTCAAACCGCACTGGGCTACTGTGGTGAACTATGGCTCGGATCTCCCTCCTATTGACAGGAAATGAGCCCGCTTTATAGTGGCCATTATTGGCAATAAGCTCGCCCCCTATTACATTGGGACCAAAATACATAGGAGAATAGTGGGTGCACTGTGGTGCACCACTGCTTACCATTTCAAGTACACTAGGTGACACCTTAACTGGATGCCTAAATATGAATGCAGCAAGAATCTGCTTCATATTTGGGCTTGATAGTGCAGACGAGCATTATTAATTCATACTCACATTTGGGCACAATGATATTAGTGTCGTTGCGTCTACCGGTGTATATAAATCCAATTGGCGAATACCAATCTGCAATAAAACAATATAGACGCCATAATAAGTAGATAGTTTGGTACATATTTAAGACTAGTAGATACCTACATATGTACCTATTATTAATAAGTTTTATTTTATGGATATTTACTCGCACTGGGTCAGCGTGGCGGAATCCTCCTTGCATTGGCTATAAATGAAAATGATGGCTGTATAAATCCAGCAGCCATTTTGAATTAGATAAACTTGCATGGTTATTAAGTTATTTTTAGATTACCAAGTTACCTAAGAGCCTCCACCCGTAAACCGACAGTAGTACCCTTTGCCACCACCTGTCTAGATGCAATGATTTTTATAACCAAGTTACCTAAGAGCCTCCACCCATAAACCGACAGTAGTACCTTTTACCACCACCTGTCTAGATGCAATGATTTTTAGATTACCAAGTTGCCTAAGAGCCTCCACCCATAAACCGACAGTAGTACCTTTTACCACCACCTGTCTAGATGCAATGATTTTTAGATTACCAAGTTGCCTAAGAGCCTCCATCCATAAACCGACAGTAGTACCTTTTACCACCACCTGTCTAGATGCAATGATTTTTAGATTACCGAGTTACCTAAGAGCCTCCACCCATAAACCGACAGTAGTACCTTTTACCACCACCTGTCTAGATGCAATGATTTTTAAATTACCAAGTTGCCTAAGAGCCTCCATCCATAAACCGACAGTAGTACCTTTTACCACCACCTGTCTAGATGCAATGATTTTTAGATTACCAAGTTGCTTAAGAGCCTCCATCCATAAACCGACAGTAGTACCTTTTACCACCACCTGTCTAGATGCAATGATTTTTAGATTACCAAGTTACCTAAGAGCCTCCATCCATAAACCGACAGTCGTACCTTTTACCACCACCTGTCTAGATGCAATGATTTTTAGATTACCAAGTTGCCTAAGAGCCTCCATCCATAAACCGACAGTAGTACCTTTTACCACCACCTGTCTAGATGCAATGATTTTTAGATTAGCATGTTACCTAAGAGCCTCCATCCGTAAACCGACAGTAGTACCCTTTACCACCACCTGTCTAGATGCAATGATTTTCATATTACTTTCAGGTTTGAACAGTTAACTCCATACAAATTCTGACAAAAAATTACATTTAGGTACTATTAAAACAACAATACTTTAAGGATTTATCCGCTATGTGTATCACGTTGATCACCCATTTTTATTTATAATGTGTATTTATTGGAAACAAGACGTGGAAGACTAAAAGAAACGGTGGCGCGACGATCTGAATCTTTGCAGTAAAGACGTGGCCGAAAATGGCCGAAAATGGGACCGGTCGCGGTAGAGAGGGGAGCCTGAGGCCTTAGGCTACAAGAAAAGTGTATTTATTTAATTTGTCCTTGCTTTTAGGTGCAGGTTAAGCAGGTGAAGCCATTCCTTCTCATATTCAATTAAATGTCATCATTGGAATCATTTCGTAAAAATAATAACAATTCATTAAGGGACTGTAAGGCCTCTGATCACGGTAATTATCGGTAATTGTCAGACAGCCATCACCTTTACCTTATGTCACAAATTAAAACTTTCACCAACCTCAAAACCTAGTGGTGCGGGAACTATTTGTAAATCCATATCGTCGGTCAATCGCACCAGTCCAGTAATATTGGTATTAAATCGTTTCTCTTCAATAACCGAACAGTTCACTATTTGAGTGACGCCTCCTTTGTTCACCGACAAAATTATTTCGGCCCATTGGTTCTTCATAATCTTATGTCCAAAACTCAGTTTACCGTCGGGTATATTGGCGCTGTACAGGGTAACAGTTACGCCATCATCGCCCGCTGGCTGTAAGCACAACTCCAGTTTCGGTTGGTCTTTACGTTTCATCGAGAAGATACAGGATGGTGGTGCCTTAACATTGATATTGGCAACTAGTATGTAAGAATCTGATACTGTCACCCTGCCCGCGAGAGCTGTCTTTGCTAAGGACTTCTTTGAGGATGATCTGTAGTAGGTTATTGTCCTGTATCGGTCAATATTACCATCAGTTATAAGTTCAGGTATAAATTCATTCCATTCGTGTTTGTTCAATGCATATTTCATATCTGAAACAATAAATAAGTAGATATACCTACTTATTCGTTACTATCATGACTAGGCCATAGGGGCCGAGAGTTCAAGGTTACCTAAAATTTTTAACAATTTCAGTAAAAGATAAAAAAAATATCTACCTAAATACTTAAATTTCATTCAATTTGTGTCTCAAGTTCACAAATTGAACTTCAATTCTGGGAACATTGCCAAGCGACAGCGGTTTGGCACAAGTATATTTTTTGTATATGTTCTTTATTATTTGATCTAAACTTTGTATTATTCTACCGTATTAGTTTTATCTTCTTTGCAATACACAAGTCTGTACTTGTCAAAATAACTGACCATTTATATCCAAAGTTAAAAATATATACTAATCAACCTAGGCGTCATGAATACATTATCATTTAAGATTAAAATAAATTATTAAGATTTAAACGCATTCATAAGAACAGGATCAATTTTAGATTAGAACGCATCCATCGGTTGCTTAATTTTTAACGCGCGGGGAATTCCCGCATTTTGATAACCAAGAAAGATCTTCTACGTGGCGCTAGCGGGCTAGTGACGCATGGCGTGTCACGCAGGGAATCCCAGATTTGTATTTTTGAAGTACGGAAGGTACTATAAGAAGGAATTCTTATTTTGCCTAATGAGTATAACGGTCGGTTATTTGGGAATTTGATTATTCGTAGTTTTTAGGGCTCCGTACCCAAAGGACAAAACGGGACCCTAATACAAAGACTCCGCTGTCCGTCCGTCTGTCTGTCCATCTGTCACCAGGCTGTATCTCTTGAACCGTGATAGTTAGACAGTTGAAATCACTGATGGTGTATTTCTGTTGCCGCTATAACAACAAATACTAAAAAACAGAATAAAATAAATATTTAAGGGGCTCAACAAACGTGATTTTTTTGCTCGTTATTGCTCGATATTGATAATGGCAACAGGTACACGCTTGAAATATTCACAAAATATTGAATTATACTTATTATTTACTCTAAAAAGAAATAATTAAATTTAAATGAAATTTATATTTAAGAGGGGCTCCCATATAACAGACATGATTTTTTTCCGTTTTTATAGATAATGGTATCTACGGAACCCTTAATGCGCGAGTCCGACTCGCTGTTTTTTATAAATCTGTGGCTACCTGCTACTGACTACCGCAAGTACTCTTCAGTATTAACTGAAGAGTACTTGCTACACGTATTTTGTTAATAGTATCAACTTACCGAATGCATTTGCCGCGTGTAATAGGTAACAAATGATGGTAAATCTGAAACAAATAATTTCTTAATTCTATATACAGAATACATATACCGAATATAAAGTCAATTTGTACGACGTTCAACTTCCAAATACATTACTCAGGGGGTTTATTTGTGTAACTATTCTTGAAATGGGACCAATCTCGGTGAATTCAATAGCAAAAAAGCCGAAATCGCTCAATAAACGTCGCAGATATGCGTATATGAAATTTTCGAAATTTGGCACTCCGGTAGAAAAAAAAAAATGTAGCTTTGTAGACTTAACTTACGATACGTATTTCATGATGACTCGATGACTGTTACTGGAAACCGCCAAATTGAATAAAATATAGAAATTGTCGAAATTTGGCACTCTGGTAAAAAAAAAAATAGCTTTGTAGACTTAACTTACGATACGTATTTCATGATGACTGTTACTGGAAACCGCCAAATTGAATAAAATATATTGTTGTAACAAATAAGTAAACTTAGTACGCGAGAGATGGGATCCGTCTCTCGGGCACCACAGACGTTTATACATATCATCTATCCATAAACAAACTTCTGCGAAATAGATACCTACACTTGTATGCTATCAGCAATATGTAACATTCTGGCAAATATTGAAATACCCAGATATTTAATACAAATGTGACACATTATGAGGTTATTCCTAGCTGTCTAGTGCACCTAGATTTTTGTAGTCGATTTGGTTTTTTATTTTATTTTATTTCTCATTTTTTTTGTATAAATACACGTTATTTATATTAATTATTTAATTTACACGTAACACGTTATTTAATTATAATCGTCGAAGAAAATGAAAGTAGAGCACTTCATTACAGCCCTAAAAAAGATGATAGTTAAATTAGAAAAAAATAGAAAAAAAACACAATCAAGGAGAGATTCAGTGCTACATAAGATTTGTAATGCAGCAAGTAGTCATTTGTATACTTTGGGTACACAATAGCTCTTTTATGTATGTTTATACCTAACTATCACAGTTTCTGAGTTCTATTCTATCACCTTTGAATATTTGACACAGGTATCGTGTTCTGGCCTTTGAGTACATTCATAGTCGACTAGGTACTAATATTCAGAAAACATAACTTGAAAATTTCGCTAATGACTAGAGATATTTTAAGTTTTTAAAATACGCGGCGAAAAAAAATTTAAACAAGATCGAATTTCGATCAAATTTTTATACCATTCGGTTGTCTGATACTCTTGCAAACGGTCAGGTATTATTTCGGACTTCTGAAACACCCTGTATACAGGTTCATCTTCTAGAACAGGGCTGTCCAAACAACGGCCCGCGGGCCGCATGCGGCCCACGGCTTGTTTTCATGCGGCCCGCGAATCATGTTTTAATGAGAAGATAACAAATTCTGGCTTGAAATGGGATCCATGATGGGCAGCACTTATTTATGTGAGTGCGTATGTATTCAACGATGAACTTTATAATTCTTCACTGCCAGGTATGTCTTTTGTTTTTTTTTAAGGACTTACACTGTTAGCCGTGAGGTGGCCTTTACAGCTTTACCGGAGGAGTGGCGAGCGCAGAGTGCACTCCAACCAAGGCCTTAAGGGCGGAAAGGGGTGGCAATTAGCTCAAGGGCGCCACAGAGGGCACGACCTCGGCTTGGGCAGTTACCGTGAGGGGAGAGGTAGTGACTGCGCTCCTAGGTGCAGCGCCTACGAGCGGAAGAGGGGGTTCCTCAACCTCGCCGGCGAGATCGGTGTCTGTTTGAGGTTGGTTTAGGTGTGTTGGTGGCCCTCTCAACGCCCTGGTCGAGGAGGGCGGTGATCGTGTCGGGAGGATCAATCAACACGAGCCGCGGACGGCGCCGACGAGTTGATGATGTGTGCGCGGGGGCCAGATATGTCACTTCTTCATGCAATGCGTCTGGCAACAACGAATGTTGACGTTGCTATCGATATGATTGTTGAAGATAAATTAACGAAGAACCAATGAACGTATATAAAGAAATAATTACCCCTTATTTTTTTTTTCTTGAAAACAGAAAATATTTTTTTATGCGGCCCTCCAGCTTTTGTAGTCAAATTAATTAGCCCGCGAAGGTATGTAGCTTGGACAGCCCTGTTCTAGAATAACGGATTGCGCCCATTGCCAGTAACATTAAAAACTGTATCTTTCCCAGGTCATATGTCACTGATAAATAGTTATTATAGTCGATTGTTAATAAGTATAATAATTATATTCGTAATGTACGTACATACTAGGATATAAATAAAGCCCTGCACAAACAGGCGCGTCAAAACGCGAGCGATAATTCTTTGCCGAATACCAAAATTAACCTCTTCTTCTTTTACGAACTACCCCCTTACCACCGCTTGACTAGCAGCAATGTTTTAATAGGTATTACTTTCGCGGTTCATACGCCATCTTGATCACGTTCACCCATTTTTAGGGTTCCGTACCTAAAAATAAAAAAAAGGAACCGTTATAGGATTTGTCTGTCTGTCAAGACCCTTTTGCACCGGAACGCTTGGAGTACGCAAGTTGAAAATATTAACAAAGACTCTAGTCTGCGGCCCCTTGAAACTGTAAAAAAACCGGCCAAGTGCGAGTCGGACTCGCGAATAGTTCCGTACCATTATCTATAAAAACGGCAAAAATCGTGACTGTTTATTTGCAGTTACAAGCTTATTTGCAGTTAGTTTGTATGGGGACAACAGTACACCAACGGCAAAGTTAAGTTTGTCTCTCTATCCAGTTTATCTTTTCGCTATAGCAATGTTCGGTGCTTTCATAGGGTATGTACGGAAGCCTCGGTGCGTGAGTCCAACTCGCACTTGGCCCGTTTATTTACGATTCATAATTGCCTGCATTGAATTATATGAATAAACAATATTCTGATTATGCTTCTATTTTGATTGATAAAATTAAGAACATAACAATACATAAACTTTTTTTTTTATATTTTCTATTTTTTTTTCATTTATTTAAGCATCAAACATTCATTTTCTTACAAGCTATGTTGATAACATACAATATTTTACAAAGGACCTACAGTGCCGAAAATATAATTTATACAATAATAAATGTTAATTTAAGGCCTTGTCAAGACAACGTTAGTCGAACAACAAAATAATTTATAAGTAATAATATAATTAGTAAAGAAAAAATAAATAAATAAAAATACTTGCCGTTAAATATCGCCTTGTGACATCCGAGGTACCGTACTACAGGTATGAGCCACGACCAGTTCTCGAAGAGGGTCATATCACATTGTATTGGGACCGGTCTATCATCACAGACAGGACTATTGTAGCCAATAAGCCTGATATTGTGCTGATAGATCGCCAAGAGCGCCGTGCAATGATTATCGATATCACTGTCCCCAATGACGAGAATCTCGTGAAAGCAGAGAAAGATAAAGAAAGCAAGTATCTTGATCTGGCTCACGAGGTTGTCGACATGTGGGACATTGATGCGGCAATCATTGTACCGATAGTCGTTTCCGCCCATGGCTTATTAGCCAAGAGCCTCGACCAACACCTAAAGAGGCTCGCGTTAGGCAGCTGGATCAAGGGACAGATTCAGAAGGCAGTACTTCTGGAGACGGCGCGCATTGTGAGGAAGTTCCTCTCTCTAGAGCCCTAACCACTGGTAACTAGGACCCTGTTCCAGATGCCGGTGGGGAACTGTTTTTTATATTTTTAAATGTATTTTTTATATATATATTTAAAAATGTAATTTATAAGAAAGATAAGAAATAAAGGAGATAATAAGTAGTAAAGAAAAAATAATAATAACTAAATGAAAAAAGTAAACATTAAAAACAGAGTACAACAGAAGGATCAGATATAAGCACATTATAAGGAAAACTTAACTCAGGGCTGAATTTGCTTCAATTTTAAGTTGTTAATTGTTGTATTAAAAATGTCTTTATTAGAAAATTCTTTATTGTATGTAATGGTGGAGCGATGTATGAATGAATTACGGGTGAATTCTTTATGAAATAGTGGAGGAGAAAAAAGTGGCATTAAGCGTGAGGAACGCACCGGGAGATGAGCACGTGTTGAGAACCGTATCTTGGTTAGAAGCGTGGACGAATCGATAAGTGAATTAAGAATTTTGAAAAGAAAAGTTATATCAAACATTTTACGTCTATTGTAAAGACTTTGCAATTTATGCCTGCGTAGGGCATCCTCGTATGATTCAGCTTCTTCATTGATGCAGTATTTAAGTGACTTTATGAACTTCTTTTGGATTCTTTCTATTCTTTGTATATGTATTTGATAACAGGGGCTCCAGACTGTACTACAAAAATCTAGGATGGATCGTACAAATGAAAAATAGAGAATTTTGAGAGTGATTGTGTTTTGAAAGGGTTTGCTAATTCTGAGAATAAAGCCTAAAGAATGGAATGCGTATGCTACTAAGTGATCTATGTGATGTTTAAATTATAATTTTGAATCCATAATTATTCTTAGATCTCTCACAGTCGAAACTCGTTTGAGAATAATGTCATTAATCCTATACTCAAATTCTATTTGGTTTACTTTACGTGTATGTAATATGTAAGCTCTACCACGATGGGGACTTAGTACGTAGGTATCTAGTTCTCACAAACAGTATCTATGTGTTAGGTTAGGTTAGGTTAGGTTAGGTTACATGATTGCCTATCACCACTCAGTCGCCGGCTCATTCTCCTCCCCTCGACGGAGTCACGAGGGGTAGGGGTTTCGTTGCAGCCTCTCTCGGATGTGCGATTGTCGTAGGGGTCTATCACTCTCCTAATAGACCCCTGCACGAACTGGAGACACTCCTCGATGGGGTGGGAGCCTTAATTGGTCAGACCCGCCCCCGCCCTGTAATTGTCATTGGAGACCTCAATGCCAAATCTGTAGCGTGGGGGTCTCCGAGAACGGATCCTCGAGGAGGTACTGTAGTGGAGTGGGTCATTGAGACAGGTCTCTGCATCATTAATAGGGGTGCAGAAAACACCTGTGTTCGTCAGTGGGGTGGCTCGATCGTTGACGTGACGTTTGCCTCCCCAGACCTCGCCTGCCTTATTCGTGACTGGCAGGTGTTGGTGAACGAGGAAACACTCTCAGACCATCGGTATATACGATTCAGTGTTTCCTCGTCCCTAACGGACCCGGTGACAGCTGGGTCACAGGAGGTTGGTCCACGGTGGGCTCTTAAGCGCATGGATATAGAAGCTCTGAAGGAGGTGGCCCTGGTCCAAGCGTGGAGTGGCTCTCTGGAGCTGGTAGCAGTAGATTTGGATGCGGAGGCGGATGGACTGTGTGTGGCTATGTCACACGTTTGCGACGCGGCGATGCCGCGTATAAGGGCCCCACAGCCTAGACGCCAGGTCTACTGGTGGTCGGAGGAGATAGCCGAACTACGGAGACGCTGCGTTGGCAGGCGCCGCCGATATCAGCGGTATCGCAGGAGACGGCGGCAGGAGACTGACATATCGGTGGCCCTATACGCTGCATACAGGGAGGCCAACAGAGCTCTTCATGTGGCTATTTACGAGGCCAAAAAGCTGGCATGGCGTCAGCTGTTAGAGACGCTGGAGAGTGACCCATGGGGCCGCCCGTACAAGTGGGCGAGGCAAAAGCTTCGCCCATGGGCCCCTCCCATCACCACGACATTAACACCTGAGGTCCTTCAGCGGGTGTTAGAAGGCTTGTTCCCCGGAGCCCCGGGGATTGACTTCGTGCCTCCCACCATGACGGCCACATCAATTGTACGCGAAGGGGGCGAGGGTGAGCCTACCCCTATTTCTGAGGGGGAGATAGAAGGTGCTCTCCATAGGATGAGGGCTAAAAACACGGCACCTGGGCCTGACGGCATACCGGGTCGTGCGTGGGCACTCTCCTTTGAACATCTGGGACCCCTCCTAGAAGCTCTATTTAATAGATGTTTTCGGGAGGGGAGATTCCCCAAGCGGTGGAAAAGGGGTAGGCTCGTTCTCCTGCGAAAGGATGGTCGACCCGCGGACGAGCCCTCCGGGTACCGTCCTATTGTGCTTCTTGACGAGGCTGGCAAGCTATTGGAGCGTGTGATCGCTGCCCGCCTTGTCAACCACCTGGAGTTGGTAGGACCTGATCTGGCAACAATCCAGTTCGGATTTCGCAGAGGGCGTTCGACGCTTGACGCCATAGCTCGCGTCCGCGACCTCTCTGAGGATGCATGCTTAAGTGGTGGCGTGTTATTGGCTGTGTCCCTAGATATAGCCAACGCATTCAACTCCCTGCCCTGGAGCACTATACTTGAGGGTCTGAGGTACCACGAAGTGCCCCAGTACCTTCAAAGGCTAGTTGAGGACTATCTCTCTAACAGAGAGGTAGTCTTCCCGACGAAAACTGGGGAAGGGAGTAACTCCATGTCGCGCGGCGTTCCGCAGGGGTCGGTCTTAGGACCTCTCCTGTGGAACGTCGGGTATGATTGGGTCCTCCGGGGTGGTAATCTTCGCGGTGTCAACGTCGTTTGTTACGCTGATGACACGTTGATTACCGCTCGGGGGGATAACTATCGGGAGGCAGCGATCCTGGCCACGGCTGGTGTCGCGACAGTTGTGGCGAGAATCCAGATGCTGGGTCTTGGGGTGGCGCTCCACAAGTCGGAAGCCATATGCTTTCATGGCCGCCGGCGAGCGCCACCCGCAGATTCCACCATAGTGGTGGGGGGAACTTCCATCCCTGTCAGGACGAAGCTGAAATACCTCGGAATCGTCCTTGACAGCAGATGGAAGTTCGAAGCACATATGCGCCAGCTTTCTCCAAGACTTCTGGGGACAGCTGGCGCACTGAGTCGTCTTCTCCCTAATATTGGGGGAGCGGAGGGGAGCTGTCGCCGTCTCTATACAACGGTGATCAGCTCCATGGCACTCTACGGGGCCCCTATCTGGGCTGATCGGCTTGATCGACAGAATACCGCCCTGCTGATCGCACCCCAACGGGTGATGGCCAAAAGAGTGTGCAGGGGATACCGCACACTTTCTCATGAGGTGGCGTGCGTCCTCGCCGGGTCGCTCCCGTGGGACCTTGAGGCAGAGGTGCTGGCCTCAGTGTACTGGCGCAGAGCGCAGGCACGCGAGCGGAACGAGCGACCGGCGCCGCAAGAGGTGGCACACTGGCGCTCTAGCGCCAGAAGGGAAGTGCAAACCAGGTGGGGGGAACGGCTCCTTATGGGGCCTACACAGAGAGGGGCCGGCGCTCGACGACTCCTTGAAGCGATCCGACCCGTACTTGGAGAGTGGGTCCACAGGAGACACGGGAGGCTCACCTTCCGGCTGACGCAGGTCCTCACAGGACATGGGTGCTTTGGGAGGTACTTGTGTCTTGTCGCCAGAAGAGAAGCCTCCCCAGCCTGCCACCAGTGCGGCTGTGCAGAAGATACTGCTCAGCATGCGCTGGAGGCATGTCCAGGAGGAGCCGAACCGCGTCGATCTTTGGTCGCGGTTGTGGGAAATGACCTCTCCTTGTCTGCCATCATAACATCGATGGTCAATGACGAGAGGTCGTGGGAGGCAATGGCCTCCTTCTGCGAAACTATTGTTTTGCAGAGGGAGGCGGAGGAGCGGGAGAGGGAACGAGATCCCCTCGCTGACCCGCTCCGGAGAGTGCGAACACGGAGACGGGCTAATCGAGCCCGTACTCCGTCTCCGCTTAGAGGGCCTGGAGCGTCGGTTGCGGGGGCAATCAGCGCTCTAAGCCAGAGGTAGGCCCTCGCGTGGTGATGTGCGATGCCCCAAATACTCCGGGGCATCTCACAGACGGCAAAGGCCGTGAGGCGAGCCAGCCAACGGCAAGCGCCGGCGTCGGTGGGGGTTGCGGAGAATGCGCGAGCGGTCCCGCGTCCCCCATCACTAGCCGAGGAAGGTGGAGTATCATGTGGTTTTTAGTCGGTAGTGGTAACTCTTGTTGCTGAGCCCGACATATCCCGTTCGTTCCCCTTAGCGAGCGGGGATGCGTAATACCACCTATATTTTCCTTAAATGTATCACGCTTAAGTAGGAACAAACGTTCATAACATTATTGATTAAACCAAGAATAAAACATTTACCACTTACTAACATTAAATATGTGTGAACTCTCCCATGATCGGTAACTACCTACCGACTACACAGTTCTCACAAACAATGCCTATTTATATGTTAGGTATCTACATTATTGCCTACCGCCTATGCGTCTGCTTCTGTGAGCATGGCATTCTTCAGAACATCAATGTTGTTATTGATAATAGCAATATTTCGCTCCGAATCGGCGATGCGTTCGTTGTAATTGGTGGTGATTTCAGCGAAGTACTTCATTTGTTCCTTCTTCTCAACAATGAAGTCGGCAAATATGGCCTTGATGTCGCCGAGTATGGCCTTAAGAGTGTCCAGTTCGGCCGTGGCAGCTGGAGCGAGGACAGTCGCCGCACAAGACGGCACTGGAGGCGCTGGCAAGCCGGGCTCACATCGCTCTCCCTTCACACCTTGAACCTTTTACATAAAAAATTGAGGTTCCTACCTGTAGTATATTTTAAGCTCGTTTACAGAAATACCAATCCATCTGCATACCTTTTCTGACATTTATCTGACTTCCGCCATTGCAGTTGTCCTATGTAGTTGCCGTATAATACAGATAACTACAATGGTGGATGTCAGATAATCGTCAAAAAATTGCCACAGAGCCGATATGGGTTCTCTAGTTACTCTGTGATAAAAACTTCAATGATCCTTTTACGGTGGCACTTACCGTGGCATTAAAATGGCTCAGCTCAGCGCACTAAGTACCTAACAGCCTCGGGGCTGTCCATTAATCACGTGATGTTTTTTTAGTGAAAATGCTAAGCCTCCCCCCTCCTCCTTCGTGATACGTGGTGAGGTTTTACACTAACCCCCTGCACTTAAAGTCACGTGTATTTTTTAGTACCTGCGAACGATGTTAAAATTTTTAGAATATTATCTTTAAATACAGGTATAAAGTATTATCTCATTTTATTCTGAAATTAAGGACATTGCCTGGCAACGGCGAGTCAAGGTCACACTACACGCCGCTTTTCGGCTTAGAAATCGCGTGTTGGACGAAAAAATTAATGCACGTGATATCTTACAACATCTCCCTCCCCCTTGTGGTATTTCGTGATTTTTGGCAAACCCCCTCCCCCCTTTCGAGCATCAAGTGATTCATAGACGGCCCCCTACCGCACGGTCTTCAGGTTGATTTTTTATCTACATAATGAGAAAGTAATAAGATAAAGAATATGTCGTACCCCATCATCTCCTTTCCTTCCGTCTGAACCGCGTTCTCCCTGAAGCAAATATAAAAACTTAGTAACCACTTAGGTTAGTACACTGACCAAATGTAAACTTGTATTAATTTACCATGGTCTGTACTAACTTACTTGTCTGAATTTGCTTATTTTGGAATCATACGATGAGCATCTGTTTGTTACAATTAATTAATTAATTTACTTACTTTTTCTCCTTTTGATCCCATAATTTCAATTCCACGTTCGCCAACTTCACCTTTATTTCCGGTGTCTCCTTTTAAACCAGTGTCACCCCTCTCCCCCCTGTCACCTTTGGACCCCCGCTCACCAACCTCCCCTTTCATGAAATAAAATAATCTTACTTTAGTTCTACTACACTTACGTCAACAAAAATATAGAAAGGCACTTAATAATGTCTTACCTCGAAATTGCTTCGAAGGCAACTGTAATAACCAAACGTAATATAAATATTAGTTATGCAAGTATGAATTCAACACCAATTAATTAGATACCTTATTCTTGAAGTCACATCCCCGCACACAAAGAAATAATTAGCTATGCATGTACTCCTAAATATAAAAATAAGAAAGCAGTGGTAACCTAATTGGGAGAACGCCCGCCTGCAACGCAAACAGTTCAGGTTTAAGCCAGATGCTTGGGATTTTACAAATTTCGTGTTTGATGCGAATTTCATTTAAAAAAATTATTACCACTTGCTGAACGGTGAAGGCAAACATCGTGAGGAAACCTGCATGTCTATAGCAAGGCGTGTGAAGTTCCCAAACCCCAATGGGCTTGCTTAGTGAACTACGGCACGAATCTCCCCCATATTGCGGGACAATGTGCCCGGTTTAATGGCAAAATGCTCGTCCCCTATTTATTTGGGACCAAAGTGAGACCAACATTTGGGCAGGCAACTGCTTTATATTTAGACAGGTTAGTAAGGACGAGCACTATTATTAATAGTAATTCATACTCACATTTGGACACAGTGATATGAGCGTGGTTGCGTCTACCGGTGAATATAAATCCAACTGGCGGATTTCAATCTGTAATAAAATAAAACATATGAGTACCTTGGTAAGTAGGTTGTTAGGTACTTAAGTATGTATCTATATGATAGTATGTTTTATTTTATGGTTAAATATCAAATAACTTGAATTACATGCAACAACTTGCGTGCAATTTATACGTATTTTATTGATCGGCTAACTTCCCATCGTAAACCGACTGGCATTGTGGATCCCGATAACTTCCCCCTTGCCACTACCTGTCGTGCAGCAATAATGCTTTTAATATTACTCCCAGTTTTCGAGAGTTAACTCAGTACAAAGTCTGCCAAAAATTTACAGTTACTATGGAAACAAGAATACTTTAAGAGGTGGTGGTAAGGACCCAAAGATGATATCAGACGAATATTTTTTTGTTCATATTCGTTTTTCATTTTGCATCTTTCGCTCCGCGTGACGCATCTAAACACAAAATGAAACATTAGTGCCGAATGAATTCATTAGTGAACCAATCCAACAGTGTTGGATCGGTTCACTAATGAAGCTGGTATCTTTCACTCCCACTCCGAATGAACGAGAAATGAACAGTCTGAACACTGAGAGAACGTTCATTCGGGTTCGGCCATTGAAAGTAATTCCAAGACGCACGACTTCATTCGATGGCATATTAAAAGAAAAGAACAGTGAATGTTCTTTTCTATTTCATTCCTTCTAAATCGTGTGAACATAGAACGAAAGAAAAATGAAGCGTTCACTCGAGTGAACCGTCTGATATCACCTTTATAGTTATTTGACAGTCAGCTTTACCGTGTGAATCTTGTTTAATTTCACACAAGTTAAAACTATTACTAACCTCAAATAAAGGAAGTAGTGGTCCGGGAGCCATTTGTAAATCCATATCGTCGGTCAATCGTACTAGTCCAGTTATATTGGTATTAAATCGTTTCTCTTCAGTAACCGAACAGTTCACTATTTGGGTGACGCCTCTTTTGTTCACCGACAAAATTATTTCAGTCCATTGGTTCTTCATAATCTTGTGTCCAAAACTCAGTTTACCGTCGGGTATATTAGCGCTGTACAGGGTAACAGTTACAGCATCTTCGCCCGCTGGCTCTAAGCACAACTCTAGTTTCTTTTGGTATTTACGCTTAATCGAGAAGATGCAGGGTGGTGGTTTTATAACATTGATATTGGCAACCAGTATGTAGGAATCTGATAGAGTTACCCTGCCCGCGAGTGTTGTTTTTGCTAAGGACGCTCGCAAAGGGTTGAAGTAAACTATGGTTCTGTATTTGTCAATATTACCACCAGTTATGAGTTCAGGTATAGATTTAGTCCAATCCTGTTTGTTCAGTGAATATTTCATATCTGAAACAATAAATAAGTTGATGAATTAATTCGTTACTGAAATGATGCAAATAAATAAAATTGAAGTGTCTGTTTGTAATATCAAAATAACAGCTTTTTACTGAATGATTGAAAGTATTTATGGAATCTATAACAAAAACGCAGTTTTAATTATTTTGTCTGTCTGTCTGTTTGTTTGCTCCGGGTAATCTCTGCAGCGACTGGACCAATCTTGATTGGACATTCTTTGGCAGATAGCTCGTGTTATGCGAAGTAACTGAGGCTGCATTTATTTCAGGGTTTCTTAATTCAAAGTCGCGGGTTCAGACAGTATACTAACACACGTGCACAAGGTTGATACCCAGCTGCACGAGGCCATGCGTTTGATCACGGGAGTGATAAAGTCGACACCCCTTCCATGGCTCCCCGTCTTGGCTCACATACCTCCGCCCGCGCTACGTAGAAACCAGGCAACTGCTAGAGAATGGGAGAATTGCTCTCAGCAAAACCGTTCCGGTGCCATGCCCATTAGAAACACATTGGACGATTTGCCTCCTGATCGACTGCGTTCAAGGTCACCTATTTGGACTGATGAGTGCACCAAACACAAGAGCTCTGTAAATGAGGCGTGGCAATCGGAATGGGGCTTATTCGAGGGTACAAATGCAGGTCTAGTCACTGACCCTGCAAAAAAGCAACCCGGCTTTAATGCCAACAGAAAAGCGTGGACCCGGTTAAACCGGTTCAGAACCAACCACGGGAGAACAAATCACCACCTTCACAAATGGGGTCTAAGGGAGTCACCGAATTGCGACTGTGGAGCACCTGACCAAACTCTTTCCCACGTTGTGAATGAATGCCCACTTCGCTGTTTTCCCGGTGGCATCGCCGAGCTGCACAACTTCACCGCTAACGCAGAAAGCTGGCTAAAAAATCTGGACATAGACATCTGATCCAAGCAGGGATTGCCATACGCTATGATGAGTATACTAACACACCTATGATCGTTTAGGAAAGGTCGGTCGCTAGTTTAGTAAGTCGGGCCGCTTGTTATCGTCATTAGTTGCATCACAGTAGTCGATTGCCAATGTTACGCGGCACGCAGTTGTTAACATCGAGTTCCTTTGTTTCACTTTCGACGTGACCGGCGCGGATTCCCCTTTTTATACGTTTTATACGTCAAGTTAATTAGATATTATAGACATACAGACTTGCTTCTCATATTTTGTTAATGGCACCAACTTACCGAATGCATTTGCCGCGTGTAATAGGCAACAAATGATGGTAAATCTGAAACAAATAAAATACATAAGTCGGTATACAGTTTTTTGTATTAATAATTCCTGAAACCCGTATGTTTTTATACTGAATTTCAAGTGCCAATTTCAGCCGTTCGGGGGTCGACTTCTGTTTTTTTAATGTGACCAAACTTGAAGAAACCTACAGCAAAATTTAAAAAAGTTGAAGATATGCGTATATGAAATTGTTGAAATTTGACATTTCAGTAGCTAGGCCAACATAATACTCACGATACATATTTCATGATGACTGATGCTTGAAACGCCACAATAAAAAAAATGTTTTAACAAATAAGTAAACTTAGTAAGCAACCACCACCAGTCGCGAGGGATGGCAACTGTCTCTCGGGAACCAGGAATGTTTATTTAAACATATACAAGCTTCTGATTAATAGGTACTTACACTTGCATGCTACCGGCAATGTGTAAAATTCTGGCCTTTATTGGAATACCCAGACATGTAACCTTTTTTTTTCATAATATTACTTATAATATGTATCTCAAGCAAGACTAGTTAGCACACAGGTAAATCTCACCAAATTTATTGGTTTGATTTATTTTAAAGTTTATTTTCTTCTTTTTAGGGCAATTAAAATTTTTTCATTAATTTATTATGTTATTTGGTACAGATGATCAGGCTGACAAACGAAATATATCAGGCTAACGTGAGTGAAAGTAGGTCTATACCAACTTCCCATGAAGAGGGCGCCCGAGAAGGACCTTTCACGACCAGATTAACGGTCTTTTCCAGAAAGGTAAAGTCCGTTGTATCCTCAACCGACGGAAGTTCATGAAAAGATGTATGACTATGGATGAAGCGAAAGCATGGCAGGATCGTAGCATGTGGCAGACGGTAGTCACTGCCTACCACCGTGGGATACAGGCGTGGGTATATGTATGTGCACATTAAGTATGTAATTAAGATATTTGTTTTACTAAAAAGACACTTGTATTTTTGGCTTTCTTTTTGGGGAAAAATAAATGTTATACATTCGTGATTTAAAAAGCCGTGATGGAAAACTACTATTCATGATTTTAAAAGGGACATAATATATTGTTATCTTGCTTAAGCATTATTATATACCTACATAATATTGAGTGCTGTACAAGTTTGTTGAGTCATAGTTTGTATACAATGCAACGAAGTTGGGGTCAGTCTGGGGGTCTGGGTTTTGCACGCGTTATCATTATTATCGTACAAAGCGTAAAACCCTTTTGTAGAGTGTATTTTATACCTATGCTGCTTGACTTTTATGAAGATAAGAAGAAAGTTTTACTTGGTAACTATAGTACCTGCATCGATCACCATGCATGGTTTCCCCGAAGGGGTAGGCAGGATTACTCTGCAGTACAACCATACTTCGACGATTTATTTTGGTCCCAATGTACTAGAGGGACAAGCCTATTGCCATTACACAGGGAACATGCCTCAACGCGAGGGAGATTTGGGCCATAGTTCACCACGCCTGGCCCAGTGAGGAGCGGTGAACTTTACACCCTTTTTTATAGACGTGCAGTATTTCTAAGATTCGACAATGTTACGGTTCGGCATGTGGTAATAATCATTATTGAAAATGACATTCTCACATTAAATCTGAAAATGCCAGAGGTGCGAGCTCGTGGTTTGAACCTGCACCCCTCGAGCTCAAGGCGGCCTTTTTACCAACTAGGCTACCATTGTCTTGCTGCCAATTTTTTTAAAAGTAGGTATGTAAAAATGTATGTCAAGTAACACAGCTGCCGTTGACCTATTTAGTTTGAAAAGTGTTAATCTAAGAGGCTCTCAGTTTAGTCCATTAGAGCCGGCGGGCGGTCGACGCGTCAGCCGATTGGTCACCACCCCATAAATTGTGACAGACAGACAGAGACAGAGCGAAATGGAAGGAAATGGAGGAGGCTTTCACCGCAAGAGCGGTCCTTACAACAAATCGCGCGAACGCAGTTTAATAAAATATACTAATAAACTAGAATAAGTATAATACTAACACTACAAATAATGTTTAGAATTAATGTAAACTATGTGTAAGGAATAAATAAAGCTTTATTATTTATTGCGGGTCGCTTGGCTCAAAACCTCTTATTCGGTGTGTCCTCTTGGACATCGTTTGAATGACTATCGGGCATACTACTGAATGATATCGAGGAGTTAAAGGCTATTCGACTTGAGCGATAATTCTGGGCAATATTGACTTATATACATATTTGGAATTACAAACATCTATTCTGTTTTGTAAATATTAGCAGCCGCCCCTCGTAGATGTTGTTTACACTGTTTAATAGGGTTATGGAAATGTTCTAAGGCCTCAACACTTTTGCCATTAACATTATATCTTGGTACAGTGCGATCCAAATAAGAATAGGAATGACAAATAACCTATATCTGTCAAATGTCACTTGAAAAGTATGGTTTGCAAAAAAACTTATTTGCATGTCAATGAGGCTTCCATCAATATTAAATAAAACGGTTAAATTAGTAGTAAATTGTCTTAGTATAATATTTAATTATTTAAAGTCATAATTCGTTTTCGTTAGTCACAATATGGCGCAGAGTCGATCCTATTCACATTTGAATCGCATAGTACATTAAAAAAAAGTCAAGTGAAGTCGCTAGAGTCAGTATGTTCAGGCCTTCTCGAACCAGTAAGTATTTTCTTCTTCGAAATGATGGCGTCTCTACACCCTGGCGCCGAATTGAGTTATTCGGATTTGCAACAGCGAACCCTTTTAATGTATATAGGTACTTTTGTATCAGTAACTGTTACATTGCAGTGATAAACGAGTCTGGTCACGGTGCGAAATTGAAAGATTTAAACTTTTTAAATTTATTTAGAACTAGCAGTGCCCGCGACTTCGCCCGCGTGGACTTTAGAGAGATTACCCGGAAATAATGGTTTTATGTTCATCCCGCGGAACCCTAATGTTTTACTAAAATAAAAGTAGCCCAAGTTACGCCTTGGAACATCATTTATCTGCCAATGAAAGTCCCGTCGAAATCTGTTCAGCCGTTTGGAATTTTACCGGTACAAACAGACAGACAACAATTTAAAAAATTGCATTTCGTAATAGATATCCTGTATACTTTCGTATGCATTTGTTAAAATAATGTTATTTTGATATTACAAACAGACACTCCAATTTTATTTATTTGTATAGATATACAGTGTCTATGTGAAGTCCGAAATAATATTTTAAGTACATAAAAGTGGCCAATACCAGGCAACGATAAATATATGTTCTCTGACGATATTTATTTATTTACCTATACTGGTTGTCTGGAAGAAATTGCTTGTAGCGATAAGACCGCCAAATTGTACATAGCTACTGTATTTAGAACTAAGAATGTTGTATTATTTTCTTTGTTTGGTGTGTGCAATAAAGAGTACTCTATCTATATATCTACTAGTATAGGTACTGCTGAGTAGGACGTATGGACACCTGCGTTTGCAAAAATGCGTTTCTTGAGTATAATAGTTGTTGATTGGAAACCGTAGGACGGAACGAACGGAACTCGAACGAATTAGAAGTTAGCGCCGACATTCAACGGCCCGGTGCTCACGAAATTTCTCACTAAACGGCTATAAAATGACGCCTGAATATTCAGCGGCCGACAGCTTACCATCCCCTCTTCTTCTTTTTTAACGAATTGAATGAAATGATGATATTTAATGGAGTAAGATGAGGAATGGCTCCACCTGCGTTAAGCGGGTATTTCAGCCAGTGTCAAGTAAATAGCAAGGGCAAATTCAATAAATACACAATAAATAATAAAAAACCGGCCAAGTGCGAGCTGGACTCGCGCACCGAGGCTTCCGTACCTAAGCTATGAAAGCACCGAACATTTTTCTAACGAAAAAAACTAATACCGACTACAAAAACCTAGGTGCACTAAAAATCTATAAATAACCTTACCATTCATTACATTTGGAGTAGATGCCAATCTACGTTAGACTAGGCAAAAACACACATGAATTGGCACCGACTGAACACATGAATTGTTTCCATCCTTACTGTAAATTTTTGACAGATTTTGTACTAAGTTAACTGTCAAAAACTAAAAATATCGCTGCAAGACAGGTGGTATGGGGCTGAGCTGTTTTTTATTACCAGACTACGGCGAAACCAAAAGGTTTACGATTTTAGCAGTCTATGTATGTTTTTGATGTGAAACATCTAATGGCGCGGTTGGCGAGTGAGAGCAACTGTTGATGCCGCGATGCCGTGATGCGAAAACTTCGAGCACCTCCGTGGCTCCTCGGTTCTTTCCGCCGCTTAGACTCCGCCCACCGGTTGACTCCGCTCACACGGCTCGGCCACTCACCGCTACGACGCTTCTCTCTCTACTCTAAATAACAAAATGTTTCACATCTGCCAGACGTCCCGCGACGGCTACTTTTTTATTTACGTATGTTCCTCCGTAGCGCCTAAACTATTTATCCGATTTTGACGAATAAGGTGTCAATCGATTCTTTATTATGGCCCGGGTAACATATGCAAGATTTAAACCGACTTCAACAATAGGAGAAGTTGATTTTACCTTGTAAAATCCGAGTTTAACCGATTTGATTTCTTTTGATGTTATTTTAGTAGTTAGGTTAGTTTTTTAACCTTTTTTCTTGTTTACTACTACAGCCCTTTTTAACGTCCTACTGCTGGGCACGGGCCTCCCCTCAATACGAAAGGGATTCGGGCCATAGCCCACCACGCTGGCCCGGTGCGGGTTGGCAGACTTCACACATCTATCGAGAACTTGTCAAGCTCAGGCGTGCAGGTTTCCTCACGATGTTTTCCTTCACCGTTTCTTAGTGATAATCTCGGATGAAAATGAGATTCGCACATGGAACCCAGAGGTGCGAGCCGGGGTTTGAACCTGCGCACTTTGATTGCAAAGCGTGCGTTCGACCACTCGGCTACCACTGCTTCCACTCGGCTACCACTGCTTCCACTCGGCTACCACTGGTTCCACTCGGCTACCACTGCTTCCACTCGGCTACCACTGCTTCCACTCGGCTGCCACTGCTTCCACTCGGCTACCACTGCTTCCACTCGGCTGCCACTGCTTCCACTCGGCTACCACTGGTTCCACTCGGCTACCACTGCTTCCACTCGGCTACCACTGCTTTTTCTTGTCTTGTCTTTCTTGTTTTTCTTGTTTAAAATGTTGAATATCGAGGCGTGAAGGGCTATTTGACTTAAGCGACATTTTTTTAACTTGACAGGAGAGCATTCGGCGCAGAAAAATTTGCCGATTCCAAATATATATATATACTCGTATATCAGTAAATATCGCCCAAAAGTGAAGTCAAATAGCCTTTCACATCTCGATATCATTTTAGGCACCCCCAAATATATTCGACATAAATACCGATGCCGTGAATACTTCGCAACTGGCATTACATATTTACCGATCCTTATTTACTTACATAAAAGTCGGATAATTATTTTGGACATTATTCGTTCAGATTTTTTTATATCTACAGTGGTCGAACAAGTCAATCAAAGTGTGCAAGATCAAACCCCGGCTCGCACCTCTGGGTTTATGTGCGAATCTCATTGTCAAGAGTTACATACAAGAATATAAATCTTTCTTTCTAATATTAGTATAGAGTATAAATACATCATCACGCCTGTATGCCCCGAAGGGGTAGGCAGAGGTGCACTGTAGTGCACCCACATTTCGCCGATGTATTTTTTGGTACCAATGTAATAGGGGGCGAGCCTATTGCCATTATACCGGGCACATTCCCCCTGGATACGAGGGAGATTTGGGCCATAGTCCACCACGCTGGCCCAGTGCGGGTTGGTGAACTTCACACGCCTTTCTACAGACGTGCAGGTTTCCTCACAATGTTTTCCTTCACCGTTCAGCAAGTGGTAATCATTGTTGAAAATGACATTCGCACATGAAAATTATCTCAGAGGTGCGGGCCTGGGATTTGAACTTGCACCCCTTACGTTCAAGGCGGGCGTTCTTGCCCGCGAGGCTACCACTGATTACTGAACTGCTAGTATAGAGTATAGATATCAATAAACATAGGACTTTTAATCCTAGGTCATACAGTTCATTGTTACTAAACTAGCCCCCACGAATACCACTTGCGTATTCACTAAACGTGCGATTGCCAACGTTAACTAGATATTTTTAATTAAATTTGAACAATCTATTATTCATTTTATTAAATTGCGCAGCCTAAAGCCTTCTGCACACTGGGGCGTCAATGCTGGCATTTCAAAATGTATTGACTAATTGAAAAAGTTAATTCTTCAAATAAATGAGACGATCACTGTCATTATTTATTTTTAGGGTTACCCTATTAATAAGACTCTGCTGTCCGTCCGTTTATCTGTCCGTCTGTCACCAGGCTATATCTCATGACCCGTGATAGTTAGACAGTTGAAATGTTTACATTGTTGTATTTCTGTTGCCGCTATAGCAACAAATACAAAAAAAACCCATACAAGAAACGTGACTATTTTGATCGATATTGATAACGGCAACTGGTAGACGCTTGAAATATTCACAGAATATTGAGTTATATTATTCTCTTTTAAAATAAATGATTAAATTAAAATATTAAGGGGGACTCCCATACAGCAGACCGTTTAGCCGTATTTATAGATAATGGTATGGATCCCATCGTGCGCGAGTCCAACTCGCATTTGGCTGGTTTTTTTTAAATTTATAATGTGTATTTATTGAATTTGTCCTTGCTATTGATTACTCGACACTGCCATAAATAACACTAATCGCAGGTGCAGGCATTCTTCATCTTATTCATTTAAAATGTCATCATTTCACCCATTTCGTAAAAAAAAACTTTATGACACTGACAGCGCAAGCGAATTTTGACGCGTGGGGCGTGCCTTGTACCACATAAATTAAATCTTTATGCATATTATCGTAGAGTTCGTTTTGGTATTGGCTAAAACTTTGACGCGCGACTGTCGACGCCCCAGTACAATTCTCAATTCTCGTGGTGGAGAGGGATTTTTAAGACAACAAAAAATTTCACACTGCTTTATTTTACGATGATTCGTTTTGTTTTCCAACCGTCTGACGCGTTGTTCCTTTTTAATTTAATAAAAAAAATACTGAGCCGTCGCGGGACCCCTGGCAGATGTGAAACATAAAACATAAACGTCGTAGCGGCGAGTGAGCGAGTGAGCTGAGTCAGTCGGTGGGCGGAGACTAAGCAGCGGAAAGAACCGAGGAGCCGAGGAGTAGGAAGCGTAGCCGCATTTAAAACTATACTGTATGCATTAAGTAATAAGGTTGATTTCATTTTGTTGTGGCGAAGCGTAGGCAAATCTCGTCACGCCAAAAATCAGGTTTACCTCTCGCCTATAGATGTTTTACATCAAAAATACTTTACTTTAGATTTGATTTTTTAAGGATACCCAACATTTGAGGAAACGGTAAAGCTGGAAACAAACTATAGGACGCGGCTGACGGACGCGGCTGACAGCCGCGACTGAGAAGTGTGCACAGACGAAAACATCCAGCGCGCCAGATTTCTGTCGGACGTCCGAACGCTCAAGGCTACGTCCACGACTTACGTCCGATAGTTTTCACACCCCAGTGTCCGCAAACTATCTAGATACCATATAAGTCGCGTCCGTCAGTCGCGTCCGATAGTTTGTTTTCAGCTTAACGCCTCACACACACTGGGACGTCAAAAATCGACCGTCAAAATGTTTGCCAATACCAAAACGCACTTGGTAAATTATATAAAGATAACCGAGTGAGCGAACGCACACCTTGCAATCAAAGTGTGCAGGTTTAAACCGTGGTGGACTATAGCCCAAAAAAAGGCGAAGTGTGGGCGCACTCCAGTGCACCTGTGCCCACCCCTTCGGGGAATACAGGCGTGATGATGTATTATACTTACATAAAGATTTTCAATGACATTTCTTCATAGAATGAGCTTTTTCTGTGAGTCATACAGTTCTTAAAGATAGTACTATGAGGATAAAATGATGTTATGCCAGTAATGTGACTCACCCTTACATACATTCTCCCAACATTAATTAAATAGTTGTCTTTGCAGTATTAGAAATAGGATGTGTTATATGATGGTGGGCCAATGGTGAGCGCAACAGATATCTGTTGCTGGTTGAGTGTTGCCACGTTTTTGTATATTGCCGTCATTTCAGGAAAAAAATATGTGATAGTAATATTAATTCCTAACCATATAAGGTTTATGTGCACAAGTGAATATCGTGCACATCTAGTGATTTGAGAGAAGTTAGATAGTTAATAAAAAAAATGTCTGTTAGAGCTTAGAGAAAGTATTGGCTTTTTAGCTTTCCTATTCATAGTTGGCAAAAGTTCGATTTTTTTTTTGTTTAAATATTAAAAGGATAATGAGGCAAAATACTGTGTTTTGCCCGAAAGGAGAACACATTAACTAAGGCAATTCCCAGAAATAAAATAAAGTATAGAGTCTTTAAAATACTTAAGTATTATGTTTGGACCTTAAACTTATACTTATTTGGATCAATTTTAGGTTATATGTTAAGTATTATATGTGAATACTGTGGTGATGGTTTACTTCATAAATAGTGTATAAATTATTGTTAAAATCCTTACAGCTGCGTATAACCGTATAATTTCACATTTAGTTAGTTTCAAAGAGTTTTATATAAACCAAAATTTTACGTAGTCATCAAATTACACACGTATTTCGCTCGGGATAATTTCGTGCGTCTCTGGTATCCCCGACCGTCCGTAGTCAGTGCTCTACGAACACCGCTGGCTGGCACTCGCGTGGTGCTACGCCGCCGCGCCGTAGTGCTACGAGCTACGGCTACGAGATTTATTGTGTCAACGTGGTGCATTGAATGTCCGCGTTGAATTTAACTTTTTTTATTTGTCGAGTGCAGTGAAAGGCTACAAACCGCTGGGTGACAAATAGAGAGAAAAAACTAGTGTTAGCGGGGAAATCAATTTCAACTATGTTTTGAATGTAATTTTCAATTTAAAAGTTTTTTTTTATTTCTAATTATTTATTGCGCAATATTTTAACTGTTATTTTTAATAGTTTGTACAAATGTAGCACCTAGGTACCTATTAATGTAAATAATGAAATGAAACAAAAGTCGTAGTATTCCACAAAACTATCACGTTGATGAGCATCCAATTTCATTTCATTTTATATGTTACTAATTGAGCATAGATACAGTATTTATACGCAAATCAACCCAAGGAAGAAACCTTCCCGAAAAACCTATCAAAGTATTATAAATAACCCTGACTCAGACGTGATATTCCGGGGTTTATAAAAAAAGGGTATGGCACGAAATAGGCATATCTTCCATACCCCGAGTAAATAGGCACCTGCGCGCCTATTCCGGGGATACGAGCCGGGTTTGAGCCGTCGCGGCAATATCGCACTTGGAATTTAGATACCGTTCACAATTTACGATAGCGTGTCGATATACCGCTTTTATCTATTCCATTTTTAATTATTTTTTTTAGTTTGATAGCAGTGGTAGCCGAGTGGTCGAACGCACGCCTTGCAAATCAAAGTTCAAACCCGGTTCAAACCCCGGCTCGCACCTCTGGGTTTCATGTGCGAATCTCATTTACATCCGAGATTACCACTTGTTATGAATCGGTGAAGGAAAACATCGTGAGGAAACCTGCACGTCTGAGGAAACTTGACTAGTTCTCGATAGATGTGTGAAGTCTGCCAACCCGCACTGGGCCAGCGTGGTGGACTATGGCCTGAATCCCCCTCGCATTGAGGGGAGGCCCGTGCCCAGCAGTGGGACATTAAAAAGGGCTGTAGTTATTATTTTTTATTAGTTTGATAATACAGTTTTAGTTAATGTAGCAGATAACATAGTTTATTTCTCACTAAAAATACGAAATTTACATTGAGTTAATGACGTCAAAGTTTTTTTCTTGCATGTTTAACTATTAATTAAAATTTTGAAACAATGATTTACTATAGCAAGCCCTGTCATTTTTAACTATTCAATTTTTAGGGTTCCGTACCCAAAGGGTAAAACGGGAACCCTATTACTAAGACTTCGCTATACGTCCGTCCGTCCGTCACCAGGCTGTATCTCATGAACCGTTATAGTTAGAGAGTTGAAATTTTCACAGATGATGTATTTCTGTTGCCGCTATAACAACAAATACTAAAAAACAGAATAAAATTAATATTTAAGGGGGCTCCCGTACAACAAACGTGATTTTTTTTTGCCGTTTTTATAGATAATGGTACGGAACCCTACGTGTGCGAGTCCGACTCGCACTTGGCCGGTTTTTTATAGTTTGGTAATACGGTTTTAGTTAGTGTAGCAAATAACATAGTTTCTTGTTCAGTAATCAAAACGTAATTAACGTTGAGTTTAAGGCGTCAAAGTTTTGATACTTGCTTGTTTAACTGTTAATGAATATTTTGACAAAATGATTTTCCTAATATATAAAGCCAAGTCACTTTTATCTATTCCATTTTGTAATTAATACAAACATTTTTTAGTTTTAGTCAGTATAGCAGATATCTCAGTTTCTTGCATTTTAATAAAAGTTTTAAAGTCAAACTTTTATCTTCTTGGATAGGCGTTAATGTAAATATGAATTTAAGTTATTTTAGACTTTATTTATGGGTTATTAAAAAGTAGGTAGTTACCATTAGGTGTAAACTGTATTTTCTTTATTAGATAAGTTAAACCTTTATATATTTTTAAGTGTCTGTGTATACTATATAGCTTGATCAAGTACCTTCTCTTATACAAAAACTGATGTAAGTATTGCTCTCCCCTAGAGTAAAGCGGGAAAGTGTAACGCAAATAGATTATAATTACATGAAAAACTAGTTTATCCCGAGCCGGGGATTTAATTAGTTCAGTCGGTATCACATGAATAAGTCGACGTGGCCCTCTCGTGGCCGTCTCGGCATCCCTTCGACCGCATGTGACTGTGTAATTACAACTTTGAACGAACAAGTTAACGATTTTTATTATAAAAAGGGGTAGGCAGAGGTGCACTGCAGTGCGCCCACACTTCGCCGATGTATTTTGGTCCCAATGTAATAGGGGGCGAGCCTATTGCCATTATACCGGGACATTCTCCCTCAATACGAGGGAGATTTTGGACCATAGTCCACCACTCTGGCCCAGTGCAGGTTGGTCAACTTCACACGCCTTTCTATAGACGTGCAGGTTTCCTCACGATGTTTTCCTTCACCGTTTAGCAAGTGGTTATCATTATTTTATTAAAATTATATTCCGACCTTAACATTACGTTTTGTTACTTTAAGGAAACCTGTTATTGGCTGATTCAATTTCTTCATTGTATCTTTGTAAGTGTAATTGCTGTTGGTTTTCTAACATATAAATAAAAACTAGTGGTCGGCCATGGGTCGTAATTCGACCATAATCCTTGAACGTTACGCGCGATTGTTGACGGCGCAGTGTGTGGGAGGCCTCCCACACACTGCGCCGTCAACAATCGCGCGTCAATTTTTTTGGCATAGCAAAACGAACTGTATTGATACATAGAAAAAGTTCATTCTGCAACGAAATGACTCTGACACCGAGAGCGAATTTAGACGCGTGGGTGAGTGTCTTTTACGAAAGAAATTTTATCTTTAGCCGAGTGGTCGAACGCACGCTTTGCAATCAAAGTGCGCAGGTTCTATCCCCGGCTCGCACCTCTGGGTTCCATGTGCGAATCTCATTTTCATCTGAGATTATCACTTGCTAAGAAACGGTGACGGAAAACATCGTGAGGAAACCTGTGTGCCCGGTATAATGGCAATAGGCTCGCCCCCTATTACATTGGGACCAAAATACATCGGCGAAGTGTGGGCGCACTGCAGTGCACCTCTGCCTACCCCTTCGGGGAATACAGGCGTGATGATGATGTATTATTATTGACACAGAGTTCGTTTGGTATTGGCAAATATTTAACCGCCCGAGCTTTGACGCCCCAGTGTGCCGGGGCTCAAAAAACACTCGCGCTGGCCGTTGCCTTCACAATAACTTACTTGTTATATTCTATTGCTGATCGAATACGTTTTTTCTTCGTAAGTTCGTAAATTGAAAGCAGCTGATGCTTTATTCACCTTGTGCAAATTGAATGAAAATACGACGAACGTGGCCCCGTTTGCAACCTAAAGATGTATCTACACCCACGTCGCAAGGTGTCCACGAACTTGCATAAAACCCTGGGCTCACATATGCGTTAAAGTTCGTGCTACCAATTTATACACGTAACAATATGAACTGTATTATCTTATAAAAAGAGTTATTTTTTCACGTGTCTTTTATCACGGATATTCAATCTCTAAGTAAGTATTGGCACAGAATACACATAACATAAAGTCAAGTTAATTCGCTCGTTTCGTCGTGTGCTTGTTGCTTTACCGTAACCAATACTGAATTTATAGGTAGGGTAACGGTTAGGACGTGTACCAATACTGAATTTATGTCACGAATTATGTCACACCGAGTCGATCTCTCCCTTTCGTAATTCGAATGAGAGATAGTGACACTATTGACATCTGTCATATTTTGTCATTTACCTTGTCACAACCGGCAGTGTAAACAATGCTGTAACATCTTACTCGCAGATGTTACACGATACACGTTACATAACCAATGTTTGTTCGAACAAAATGGCAATGACCGTGCTATACGCATTTAGCTACTACGATTTCTATTATTCAGTCAGCACACTCAAATTGCCTGTAACAAACAGTTAAAAATCTGTAACAATAAAATAGTTAAAAAAAACTGTAATCCGAATACGGAATTACAGGATGAAATCGAATCCTCCGATTGCTGAAGTTGGTTAAAATGTAGCTTATATTACCCGGACCATAATAACGAATCGAATGACACCTTATTCATCAAAATCGGATGAATAGTTTAGGCGCTTCGGAGGAACACACGTAAATGTATACACACATTCATACTTACTTACATACATAGACTGCTAAAATCATAACCCTTAATAATATCCTAATCATAACCCGGCTTGGCCGTAGTTGGGTAAAAAAGATATTTTAGTTTAGTCGGATTTGGTGCCGATCGCCGGTCGCCGAGTGGTCGAACGCACGCCTTGCAAATCCAAGTGTGCAGGTTCAAACCCCGGCTCGCACCTCTGGGGTTTATGTGCGAATCTCATTTTCATCCGAGATTATCACTTGCTATGAAACGGTGAAGGAAAACATCGTGAGGTAACCTGCACGTCTGAGGGAATTTGTCTAGTTCTCGATAGATGTGTGAAGTCTGCCAACCCGCACTGGGCCAGTGTGGTGGACTATGGCCTGAATCCCCCTCGCATTGAGGGGAGGCCCGTGCCCAGCAGTGGGACGTTAAAAGGGCTGTAGTTAGTAGTAGTAGTCGTTTTTTCATAAGCCGAGCAACGCAGCGAGTATGCAACGTGAGTGTGCAGTCAACTTAAGCCACTCCTAGGAATAGTTTTCGCGTCCTGGTGCATTTAGATTTATGTTTCGTGCAGATTATCTTGGTAAAGGAGACGGGGATCTCTGGGCCCAATTGTAATAAGTTGAGTTAGGGTTTAAAAAAAGCGGTATTTTTTTCTGATTCAAAATATAAAAAAATCAGCTCAATTCACTATCCGGGAGACGAGAAATCATAAAAATAAGTTTATTTCACTGAAGAAATAGAGTATTGATTACAATAATCGATTACTGTGAATGATTTAAACAATTGAACATAAAATACTTGATTGATTCAATCAAAATGAATAAATACATTGTAATATTTAACAATAAAAAAAAAACTACAATTAATATAGTAAATAACTGTGTGGCGTCCGCGTTTCCGAACGCTCCACAAAATGTCGACGGACGAGTTTCCGAACGCCCGCGCGCCCCAGACAGAGTGAGCGCGTTCGGTAGCTCAAAAACAAATTGTGTTATTAATGATTAAGCACATAATTTAATATATTAAAATACACTAAAGTGGTTGAATTAACACCAAAACTGTATATTAAAACAAAATAACAATCACAGTTAAAAAATCAGCTGTTTAGTATCTAGGTTGTTGTCACTTCGTTGAATAACCACACTTTTACTAAATCTCTAATATTTCTGCTCTCAGATTGCCAAGATCAGCAAAATTTTCGGAGATGGTTTGTTAATATATATAAGCTCTTAATTGACACCACTCTCATATTTTTACAACTGGGCCCAAGAATGTATGAAAGCGTATCCGTCTCCTTTACACTTTTTTAGGTTGGGTAATATCAAGAAAAGTTCTATAACAATATACTAACTTAGATATCTACTGGCAGCCATTTATATTAGAAAACAGGGTCCAAGTCAATAGCATCATTTTTGATGGCATGAAAACCAAATCTTGTTTTAATGGTGGCTAGAACATAACTAGTCCAATGGCATCAACATGACAATGTCTAATGTCCACCATTAATGGTAAAACGACGTCATTGATAAAAAAAAATTTACGCATTGTAAAGTGAAGCCATTGCTATTATACAACAATCATATTACACTCATATCATAATATAATAACTACAATAGGCTCGCCCCCTATAACATTGGGACCAAAATACATGGGCGAAGTGTCGGCGCACTGCAGTGCACCCCTGCCTACCACTTCGGGGAATACAGGCGTGATGATGTAATGCATTGGAGAGTATTATTTCAGACTTTTCAAACGCTTTTTTCCCCAAAATTCTAACAGATATAATATGCTAGTTCATGCACGAGTTGATGCACGTACTCGTGTGTGTGTATGTATATATATCTACGTGTATATTAGGTCTATTGTACGGGAGAATTGGTTCTAGGTGATTCGTGCGGATCCTAGCAAGGTGTTGGCTTATTTAGCTTTATGCACAGTCGGGGTTCAAATACCTTCGTCAGTTTTCGAATTCATTCCTTTATCGAGTCGTCTTAGTATCTTTTGAAACTAAAGTCTAAATAAATGTATTTGATAGGTAGGTACCAAGATTAGATGTATAGTACCACAGGTAATAAAAACTATTTGATATTCTGTAAGCGCGCCCAAAAGAATCAGCGCACATGAAATCAATTTCCAAAGACAAAGTGTCTCGAATCCCCTCAGGCTTCGGAAACGGATAAAAAGAACACGTTTCTCTCTGGTATATTTTTTATCTGATTTCAAAGCGGGACACGTAATACTATAATAGAGTACCTTGGTAATGCTAACTGACGTAAAATATTTGCTTGTGCGAATTCAACTTTCGAAACACCTTAAACGTTTAAACTCTAATAACCTATAGCAAGCTAGCCTAAGCCAGCTGGATAGCCTAATAACCAGCTATAGTAATATTAAAACAATACTACCTAATTACAGCTCATTTTAACTTCCCACTACTGGGCACATGCGAAGGCCGAAATAAGGGAAGCCTTATTGCAATAGGGATACAGGCTTTAGTCCAGGTCCACCACGCCGACATATTGCGGGTTGGTAGACTTCACACGTCCATCGAGAAATACTTTGGTTTCCTCGGGCATGCATTTTCTTCACGATGTTTTCCTTCACAGTCATAGTAATCTGTCATGAAAATTATATTCGCACATTACACTCAGCGGTGCGAGCCGGGGTTTGAACTTCCGCCCATTGATTGGAAAGCGTGCATTCAACTGCTTAGCTACCACTGTTACTGTATCTAGACACACGGTAGTGTGTCAAAGCCAGAGAGAGAGAGAGATTAGTATTATCTGACAATATTTGTCAGTTAGTACAGTGAGTTAAAAAACTGAAATGAATATTAAATACATTAGTGGGATTCATCCGTCATCTTTATCACCCATTTTTATTTAAAATGTATATTTAATCAATTTTCTCTTGCTTTTAATTACTTGACACTGACTGAAATACCCGCTAACCGCAGGTGGAGCCATTCCTCATCTTATTCCATCAAATTTCATTCATTTCGTAAAAAAAAGAAGAAATACATTACTGCAATAGAGATGGCGGTAAGAGGCTAAAGTAATATGTCAAACACTGAAGTAATTTCGTTGGATACGGATTTTCCCTTTAGGCTGTTCAACATTGAATATCTAGCTCAGGTTTATCTATAAAAAGAAAACTTGACTGATTTAGAAGTCTACGTTGGGTTTGGAAACTGGAAACATCGGATCTCGGTATAGTGTCCATAAATAACGTGCCCTCATTTTCTTCTTTTATATATTGTAAAGAGAGAAAAAAAGTTATAATGTTTTGGTACAGTTCAGATATGAAAATTTAATTTAGCCACACGAGGTGAAAGTTAAGAACCGTAAAAATTGATAAATTTATAGTAAGAATCGATAGGCGTTATCTGTTCGGTGTTGTCCTTGATAATGGAGAGATAAGTACAGTGTAAAAAAGTGAATGATATGTTCCCATGCGCAAATTTAATGATATTAAATAACAGACAGACAGACGGACAAAATCGTAAACTTATAAGGGTTCCTTCTGGTGTCGACAAATCATGAATAAAGCAATTCTATACTCGGCATACTGCAGTTCATCCACAATCGCTATATTCATACCATACACTTTGTCGACACCAGCGCCAGTGTAGAAGTTTTTCGAACTAGTAATTATTGCATTTCGACAGACACTTTTTCAATACCTAGATTTCCATTCTACCCTCCATACCAGTTGCTTCAATAGTAACTTTTGACAGATTATGTACTGAGTTAACTGTCAAAAACTGAAAGTAACATTAAAACATTGCTGCAAGACAGGTGGGGTGGTAAGGGCACATTGACAAAAAAAAACTTTATTTTTATTTATTACATTCGTAACTAGATACCTGCTACGTACCTACTAAAATAATTATTTAAAGTGTAAAAGGCATTTTCGTTTATGTTGCTACCGTTTTTATACGGCCCGTGTTTTATCACCGGCCAGTAAAGATGAAGTACCTACCAGATAAGGGTTTTAAGGTAGATAATAAAACGCGCGAGGAACTAAAACATTTCTCATGTACCGAATGGGCGGTGATTTTTAGGGGAACCCTATTACTAAGACTTCGCTGTCTGTCTGTCCGTCCGTCTGTCACCAGGCTGTATCTTATGAACCGTGATAGTAAGGCAGTTGAAATTTTCACAGATTATGTATTTCGGTTGCCGCTGTAACAACAAATACTAAAAAATAGAATAAAATAAATATTTAAGGGGCTCCCATACAACAAACATGATTTCTTTGCTCGTTTTTATCGATAATGGTATTTATATATTAGTTGGGGTCAGATCTCAATTTAAGCATCTTCAATGATATGAAAGCTCTTAAGAGTGGACAACAAAATGTGCTTCTTGTTTGAGTTGATACAGATCGTTTTGCTATTGTCAAAAAAAATGTCACGCGTATTTTGACGTGCCTCCACAGGCAGAGCTGTCTAAAATAGTACACTCGACTAGTTACGAAATAGTCTACGTATATTGTTTTTTCATATTTACGCGAATACTATATATTGAAATAAAACTATTTTACGGATTCTATCGCGTTTATTTACTATTTGATTTTCCCGACGTTTCGGCTGCTTTACTGCAACCATGGTCACGGGGGGACTGAGGTGTTAGACGTCCTGATGTCATAGTTAATAACTGGGTACCCTCATATTTAGTTCTTGTTGGTAAATCAAATAGTAAATAAACGTATATACAAAGTTTTAGACAAGGCAATCACACATTTGATATTGTTATATTTAACAAGTAATATCGCCAGAGAGCTCATCGTATGATCCCATACTAAGCAATGCATGTACTATGGATACCATCTGGGGGCGATCTCAGTTACACCCAGATCAGGGGCAAATACAGAAAAGGCCATTTTCGAAATATGCCACTTGCGGGAATCGAACCTTCAGTGATCCGAGCGGTCTACGTTCAGACCACTGATCCAAACCGTCATCTAACACAGATACATTCAATATTGTCACTATTAGTTGGCAACTATGTTATTTACGTATGTTATTTATTTTACGGGCACTCTTAATCGGATTGCGGCTGCTATTGCGGTTAGCCGCACGGTCAAACGCTTATTGCGGTTAATTGGACAGCTGGCCGCATAATGTAAATGGACACTAGCCCGGAGAAGACTTCAATAAATATTTGTTTTGTTTCGAAAAGAGTATCATTGAGGTTTTTATCAGCTGTGTTTTCTCTCAGATGGTAAAATCTAATTACATATTTGAAAGTGCATGTTGGGCTAAATAAATAATACAAAAAAATATTTATTGCAATCCTACTTCCTACTAATACGTTCCGTTTCTCCTTAACACTTTCCTGCACCTCGGTGCGTTCCATTTTCCACGTAAATGTAAAAGTTTTTCAGGATGGATGGATGTTTGTTACTCTTTCACGCAAAAACTACTGAACGTATTTTGATGAAACTTTACAGCATTACTGTTTATACATCAGAATAACATATAGGCTATAATTTGTAACTTATTTGCGACATTGAATAATTGAAGTCTGCACGGACGAAGTCGCGGATAGAAGCTAGTTATATATCTACCACTACCACTACTACAGCCCTTTTAACGTCCCACTGCTGGGTACGGGCCTCCCCTAAATGCGAGGGGGATTCGGGCCATAGTCCACCACGCTGGCCCGGTGCGGGTTGACAGACTTCACACATCTATCGAAAACTAGTCGAGTTCTCTCAGACGTGCAGTTTTTCTTTCAACGTTTCATAGCAAGTGATAATCTCGGATGAAAATGAGATTCGCACATAAATCCCAGAGGTGCGAGCCGGGGTTTGAACCTGCACACTTTGATTGCAAGGCATGCGTTCGACCACTCGGCTACCACTGCTATTGTTATAAATACATAGCACAAACCTTGTCTGTGATACATAGTTATATATACATAATGAAAATACAACTTAATTTTTACAATTCGATAACATGTTAACACGATGTTTTAAAAAGATACGATCACGTATAAAGCTGAAGTGAAATGAATGTTATGATGTCATTATACGTAACAGCGCTGTAGGTAAAGTAACATACACAAACATACACGTTAATGCACTCACTGGGGCGTCAATGCTCGCGCGTCCAAATTATTGACATTATCAAAACGAACTAAGTGCGAAAATAAATAATTCTACTTCTTTCTTTTATGACGAAATGAAAAAAAAAATGGAATAAGATGAGGAAATGGCTCCATCTGCCTTTAGCGGGTATTTCACTCAGTGTCATGTAATTAATAGGAAGAGCAAATTCAATAAATAAAATACACATCCTTACTAATATTATAAATGCGAAAGTATCTCTCACTGTGTGTTACGCAATCACGCCTAAATTACTAAACCGATTTAAATTAAATTTGGTGCAGAGATAGTCTACAGCCTGAGAAAGGACATAGGCTACTTTTTAATTCTAAAAATGATGTAAAGGGTTGAAATAGGGGATAAAAGTTCGTATGGAAATACCACTACAGCCCTTTAACGTCCCACTGCTGGGCACGGGCCTCCCCTCAATGCGAGGGGGATAGAGGCCATAGTCCACCACGCTGGCCCAGTGCGGGTTGGCAGACTTCACACATCTATCGAGAACTAGACAAGTTTCCTGTGACATGCAGGTTTCCTCACGATGTTTTCCTTCACCGTTTCATAGCAAGTGATAATCTCGGATGAAAATGAGATTCACATTTAAATCCCAGAGGTGCGAGCCGGGGTTTGAACCTGCACACTTTAATTTGCAAGGCGTGCGTTCGACCACTCGGCTACCACTGCTATTAAGGAAATACAATTAAATTTTATTTTATTTAAATTCAAAATTAAATTTTTAAAATAAAAAATGCTGGCGAAAGTTTCAATTCCACGCGGATGAAGTCGCGGGCACAGCTAGTTATAAATAAAAATGGGTGATGAACGTGATAAAAATGGCGGATGAACTCTGAATAAAGATTGAATTTCTGTTGTAAAAGCGTCAAAACTCGCTCGCGCTGTCAGTGTGATTTCGTTGAAGAATGAACTTTTTCTATGTGTCATTACTGTACGTTTTAGCGCTAGTGTCGACGCCCCAGTGTGCGGGAAGCTTTATGTATGTGGGGCGTCATTTTCGCTATCTTCAACTTTATACGACTCTCGGGTATGATGTGAGTGACATTTCAACATACAGAGGGTATGTTATTAAGGCATCTGTTTTTGGGAGCAATCTTAGATTTCTTTGGATTTTTGGGCATCATTTTTTGTAGCATTAATGTCCCACGCCTCGGCAAAGACCTCCTTCCTATCTCCACATGTCCCTGTAAGCTTGATGTGGTCAAGTTTTATCCGCAAAAGTGACCAAATCGCTTTGGTAGACTTTTATAAGTTTGAAAAAAGGTACTAAATGTTTGACGTCTTCTTTTCGTTATTTCAACATTTTTAATTATAATATATTACCTTCACTGTATTATTTTATTTTGTTAATAACTGATGCTTAATACTAATTTGTTTACACAAAATCTCTTCCATAAGTAAATCTTAGTATTTTGACAGAACAGATTAGACTAGCTTCTACCCGCGACTTCTTCTGCGCAGACGTTCAATATCGTTACAAATTGTAGCATAAATGATATTCGATGCATAAACAATCCTATCAAAATCCGTTCAGTAGTTTTTGCGTGAAAGAGTAACAATATATCCTCACAAACTTTCACATTTATAATATTTTAAGAAATTAAGTACATTTTTAGGGTTTCGTACCCAAAGGGTAAAACGGGAACCCTATTACTGAGACTTCGCTGTCCGTCCGTCCGTCCGTCCGTCCGTCCGTCCGTCTGTCACCAGGCTGTATCTCATGAACGGTGATAGTTAGACAGTTGAAATTTTCACAGATTGTGTATTTCTATTGCCGCTATAACAACAATAACTAAAAACCAGAATAAAATAAATATAATAAGTTGAAATTTTCACAGATTGTGTATTTCTATTGGCGCTATAACAACAATTACTAAAAACCAGAATAAAATAAATATAATAAGATGAAATTTTCACAGATTGTGTATTTCTATTGGTGCTATAACAACAATTACTAAAAACCAGAATAAAATAAATATAATGAGATGAAATTTTCACAGATTGTGTATTTCTATTGGTGCTATAACAACAATTACTAAAAACCAGAATAAAATAAATATAATAAGTTGAAATTTTCACAGATTGTGTATTTCTATTGGCGCTATAACAACAATTACTAAAAACCAGAATAAAATAAATATAATAAGTTGAAATTTTCACAGATTGTGTATTTCTATTGGCGCTATAACAACAATTACTAAAAACCAGAATAAAATAAATATAATAAGTTGAAATTTTCACAGATTGTGTATTTCTATTGCCGCTATAACAACAATTACTAAAAACCAGAATAAAATAAATATAATAAGTTGAAATTTTCACAGATTGTGTATTTCTATTGGCGCTATAACAACAATTACTAAAAACCAGAATAAAATAAATATTTAAGGGGGCTGGCTTCCATACAACAAACGTATTTTTTTCGCTCGTATTTATAGATAATGGTACGGAACCCTTCGTGTGCGAATCCGACTCGCACTTGGTCGGTTTTTCATTTTAGCCATTTTTTTGTGTCCCACTCCTGAGCAAAGGCCTCTCCTTTAATGCTCCACACTGCGGTCTCGTGCTGTTTGGGACCAGGTATTACACGCAATGGTGACTAGATCGCCTCGCCATCGTCGTTTTGGTCGCGTACCTACTTCAGTACGTACGTAAGTACCTACTGCGCGATTTTATTTCAATCGATTCGTTAATTACGAAACGTGGAGTAACTATCGTCCTTTTATCTGAACGCGAGTTTCTCTTTAGCTTTCAATTCACTTGATTTCCTACCACAATACGTGCAATCGCAAATGTAATTATCGACAAGTTGGTCGGCACCTGCGCTTAAACTGTTAGATTTCCCCGGTGACTGTCGACTGCTAGCCTTAAGCAAACAACCTGCCGGTTATGCCCTGCACTCACACGGGTGAGTTTAATTGACTTTAATTGACGAATTTAATTGACTTATTCGAAAACATGAGCTTGGGCAAAAGTTTGTACCGAATGGATCCCAGAACGTGGAAGTCGTCGCCGTGGTAGGCCCAAGAAGCGGTGGTGCGATGATCTCGACGCTTATTTAAACAAATGGTGTGAGAGAGCGAAAGACCGAGATGAATAGAAGGAGGTGGGGGAGACCTTTGCCCAGCAGTGGGACATAAACAGTAAAAAAAATAATTAAAATGTACTCTGTATTAATATAAGATACATAAATATTGAATTTCTTCGGCAATAGCCATGCGAACACGAGACAGAAATTACTTACAGAATAGATGACATTGAAAAAAAAATTTAAGCCCTCACGCACGCTGGGGCGTACGAAAATGGCCTGTATTGACTCAGATAAAAAGTAATTTCTTCAACGAAAGAGCATCGACAGCGCGATCGAATTGACACGTGGAACATGGCTTTTCCTACAGAAACTTAATCTTCAAACATTTTAACGTGCGACTTTTGACGCAACAGTGTGCAGGGGGCTTAATATGAGGGAATATAGCTCGTATTGGTATTGGCAACATTTTTTCGTGTGCATTTCCACGCGCCTGAGGGCGCAGTGCTTTCAGTTTTAATTTTAATATGCGACAAGAAATGTCTTTTGTAACCTGTCTAGTAAAACTGTCCTTATATGGCCCTTCCTAAAAAGTTCCTAGTATTATCCTACTGAGAACATTCTGTCACGTGGCGGCTTCGTCGAGTGGTTTTTCTACAGAACTTCAATATTTATACTTACACAGTTTAAAAAAAAGTCTAGTGTATCCGCTTATTCAAGTATGTTTATGGTTGTAAATAGTAATGTTTTGTAATACCTGTCCTTGTCACAACTAGCCTTGCAAAGGACTACCAAGTTTTAAAAGGCTAATTCACCCTTCAGACAACTCACCGTAAGTCTTTTGATGTCGAGGAAACGTCGACATCGTTGTCACGTGTTGCGAACAATTTAAATGGATACACATTTGTTTGTGTGACGCTTAGGCTTCTATCTTATCATTTCCGTAGCACTGATTCAACTTCAAATCATTATGTGTAATTTTTTGCCGTTCCAAAACAAACTGTATATACTCATACAAAAAGTTAATTCTTGCAATTGAATGACAATAACCGCGCGAGCGATGTTTGAAGCGTGGGGGCGTGACTATTCCCCACAGAGATTCAATCTTTATACATATTGACACAAGGTTCGTTTTGGTATTCGCAAAAATTTTAATGCGCGAGTGTTGATGCCCCAGTGAGGAGCTGTGGGCGAAAGACTGAACGCGTTTTTTATTATATTTTACTTTATGGTAATACTATTTATTTTACCTTTTACTGTGGTAAAAGCCACGCAGTAACGCAACGCTATCAATGTAAATTAAAGTGCATGTCACCGCACTATTAAACTTTTTATTATCTATGATACCACCCTCTGTGGTTAATATTAAGAGTATATTTGTAATGTGTAACTTTTTCTTTTCTTTTATTACAAACGTAATTTACTATTTAGAGCTATTTATTATTTACAATATACATCCCGAAAACTTTACATTTCGTTGAAATAAATACTGTAACTATGTGTTAATACAGTTCGCTTTGGTGTGGCAAAAAAATTGCTCGCACTTCTGAGCTCGGGGCATCAGAAAAAAAATGAAATACCGGTTGATAACGAAAACAGACTTCAAACGGTTTTGTGTGGAGGGAAACCATTTATTAAATCTTATTTTTCGGGAACATCACTTTGATTTGATTCATTGATGATGTCATCTGTCTGCCTCCATGTTATATTTAATGAATCACTTGTATTTTCTGTATTTTTGTTGTCGACTCGGTAAATAGAAATGTATTTTCTTTTCGAATATGGTTCCTTAAGAATAGTCTTAGCAGCGAGTTGATGAATTAACGACCGACAGGTTGGTAAATATAATAATGTACTTAGTAATTGGTAGAAAAATGGGCTCGTAAGAGAAATAATTAGATATTTAGGACTTGGTAAGTACGCTGTCTTTGGACGCTCTGAAATTTACGGAATTCATGTGGAAATATTCTCTCACTAGCTGAACGGTGAAGGTAGACATCGTGAGGAAACTATAAGTATATCGCAAACGTGTGAAGTTCACCAACTCACACTTGTCCAGCGTGATGGACTCTCATGTTGAGGCGGAGTGTGCTTGATATAATGCCAATAGGGTCGCGCCCTAACATTGGGACAGAAAAAAGGTTTGAAGCAAAAATTCAACCTCGTTTTCATCCTATTGATAAAACCTTGCGCAAATCTAGGCGTGTTATAACGTGCATGGATATTTTTGTGCCAATACCAAAACAAACATTATTAACTCATCGAAAAAGCACAAATTACAACGAAACTTTACCGTAAACGTGGGGGAATTAAGTCGTGTGGTCGCGTCGCTTCTATCACACGCATTCAATCTTTATTTATCTTTACTACAGAGTACATTAAAAAAAAACTTGAAGTTAATTCGGTCGTCTTAGTATGTTCCGGGCTTAAATCCTTGGGTACATAGAAACCCTCTATATACCGCGTTATTAACTGCATTGACCCAAAAAGTAAATAACGGCGGCCCTCTTAATATGAGAGCGTCTAATAGTCTTATCTTCAGACCCCTCGTGGTCCCGGGGGAGACCAACTTGGTTGACCTCTTACGATTCATTGATTCGGTCATTTTATTCGGCCGTTGGAGAATAGAATTATTAGGACAACGGTCTTTACACATTGGTTGCGATTAAAGTTGCAATAAAGACAGTATAATGAAAAAATATGATCCTATTGCAGTGGTTTTGTAGAACACTTTTGTACTGTAAAATGCCGTTGTAGTTGGTATGTAGATGGATTGAAATGCATTTAAATTTAGAGGCACACGTTTCAAAGATCTCAAATTATTATTATTTAATTTGAAAAAATAATTCACTGTGATTAATTAGTAAATAATGATTACCACATGCTGAACGGTGAACGCAAAAATTATGAAGAATCCTGCACCAAAACTCATACGCCTTTTTTAGTTAGAAAGGCGTGTAAGTTCACCAACCCGCACTGAGCCAGCGTGGTGGACTATGGCAAAAGGGATATTCACCCTAGATATAAGGGAGATTTGGGCCATAGTCCACCACGCTGGCCTACGGCGCGTTGGCTATCACACATAACACCTCTATTACATTGGGACAAAAATATATCGGCGAAGTATGACTGCAGTGCAACTCTGCCTACCCCGTCGGGGAGTACAGGCGTGATAGATTATTTTTTTAAAAACTTTTTGGTAATTGTATTCGACCATTCATTTCGTCGTCGTCCATTTTTAACCGACGAAAAATAAAAAAGGAGGAGGTTCTCAATTCGACGCGTATATTTTATTTTTATTTTTTTTATTTTTTTTTATGTATGATCACGCATATCTCCGGCGTCACTAAACCGATTTCGAACTTTTTTATGACGTTTGCTAAGGAATTCTTCTAGGGTGGTCCCATTTTCAAAATATTATCAGAAATTAACCCCCTTGGGTGTGAAATGGGGGGTTGAAGGTCACGCAATTTCAAAAATATTTTTTGATCAACCTGAAACTTTGTATATGTATTTTACATACAAAATAAAGAAACACGTGTTTTAGGAAATTTGAAAAAAAAAATGTTTAGGGGGTGAAATGGGCTGATAAAGTTTGCATTCTGGACTATAGCATATCTTCGGCGTTAGTGAGCCGATTTCGAAAAATCTTTTTTTGTTTAATACGGATAGTTAACAAATATCGAAACGATGGGATGGAAAGGGTGGAGGGGGGTGAATTCCTTTTTTGGGCTGTTATGAGGTGCTAATACTTGCATCTTTTCACAAAATAGATACTAAATTCGCCTTCAAAAACCTAGGTACACTAAAAAGTTAACCTTAACTACCTTATAATTCATTACATTTGTAGTCGGTGCCAATTCATGTGTGTATTTGCCTAGTCTGATTATTGGTCTGATTATTGGTCTGATTATTGGCACCTACACCATGATATACCTACGCCCACGTGGACTTTATTTGGAATTATACCCATTTTTAACCAACGAAGAAAACAGAAGAGGTTCACGTTTCGACACGTATTGGTTAGGGTATAACTTCGAAGTTGGTCCTATATAAATTAGGAACAAAAATCCTACCCGAAAGGTGGGAAAATAGGGAGAGATTTATTGTTAATTCTCAAATTTTAATGCTGAGTTGTGTATTACAAAAAAACAAACAGTAGATTCAGATTAAGTAGTAGATTTTAGCCACAAAAAAATATAAAATAAAAACTTTTTAACAAAAAATTAAACCGCCGAAAATTTTAAAAAGCAAAAAATAATATACCTTTTTTATTTAACCTTAATAACAAAGTTCTTAAACTAATGTAAGTATACCTAAGTCATTTTGAGTCGGCTCCAAACAATTAATGAACAATAAATTTAAAGAAATAACCAAATGAAATTAACAATGCAACGTGAAATCTTCAGCGGCAAACATTAACATTCCAAAAAATGTGCTCTCCGTACGACCACTCGCACACATTGTGTATCGCTATCTCGCTGTGTATTGCTGTCTCGCTGACGTTAACTTCGTGAACGCTCGGCATATTCCAGCGAAGGTGCGTGTCGCGCCGCGCCGCCGCCGCGCCGCCGCCGTACATCACACTTTACTAAATTAATTAATTTGCTTGTTTGGCGCCGACTCAAAATGACTTAGGTATACTTAGATTAGTTTAAGAACTTTGTTATTAAGGTTAAATGAAAAAGGTATATTATTTTTTGCTTTTTAAAATTTTCGGCGGTTTAATTTTTTGTTAAAAAGTTTTTATATTTACCTATAGTTACCTAGATACTCGGTACATTGTTTTATGGGGACGGGTCTATTTAAGGGATATTGTCATAAACAGTAATGGGCTATATTCCATAATGAGAGCCTAGATGTTATTTACGAGGAGTCTCCCTCAAATTATTAGTCGTAAGTGCGTAGGCCCTTTGGCTGGACCTCTATTTATACGGTATAGCTGGCTGCCAAGTTATTGCGGGCTTAAGATTAAATATATCAGTCAAAAACTGAGAGTAATAGAGGGTGGACCAAAAGTTTGTTTACATTTTAAATGATGATTTAAAAGAAACTAATTATATGAGATTTAAACTGTTTATTTTACATCATCTATAAGTGATCCTTGTCTATTTCGACACTGCTGCAACCTGGACCTGAAATTTTAAATGACGACCTCACAAGTGTTCAAAGGTTCAAGGCTAAATTGCAAGTATTGGAGTGACTCCAATCCTAAATTGAAGCATTAAGCACCTCAGCACTCACCCAAGGTTCAGTTTTGTCAGCAAGAGGCATTATTGGTTCATAATTTTTGAAGATCGCCGAGGAAATGCTGTAACAGTGAATACAGAGCGGTATATTGCCATGCTACAGAACTTTTCTTCACCAGCTTTTTTAACGAACTTTTGGTCCATCCTGTGTTAAACACATTGCTGCATAGACAGGTGGGGGTAAGAGGACTGGTCCCAACTTTATTAGATAGTTTTGCATGTTATGTGCGGATCATTGAATTTGAATTTGTTACGCTTCAATAATTTCGTTAAACTTAGCATCTTTTATTTATGTTAAAATAATGCTTGAAAATATTTTCAACTTGCGATGTTTCATAATGTTTAAACTACGAAATAGTTTAGATACCATCCTCTATTGTTTTACTTAGAATTGTTGAACTAAAACACCGCAATACAAATTTATGAGCTGTATTAAGCCTCTTGGCGGCGACGCTTGCGCGGCAAATTTGTTGCCATGCCTAAACAAACTGTATTAACTCATAGAGAAAGTTCATTCTTCAATGAAAAGTCAATGACTGCGCGAGCGAATTTCGCAATGTGGCGGCATGGCTTTTACCATAGAAATCCAAACTGTATGCCTGTTGACACAAAGTTCGTTATGATTTTAGTTAAAATAAAGACGCGCGGGAATCGACTCCCCAATATGCTTTAGGAATCGATTTTTGATAGTTAACTACGTCCAATTAAACCCTGAAACGAATACATATCGATTGAAACTGTAGTTGCTATTAAATGATCGGTGATCTGTACCAAATGACCCAATTAAAACTTGTGTGGGAACCCCAGCCATTGTTCATCGATGTATAGTTTAGGTGTTCCATCGTGTTCGAAAAGCGATATGATCTGTAGGGCTACCATGAGTTTCTCACGTGTTTTCGTATAGCACATAGTACAGGACTTAAGAACAAACAATATGCCGTACATATATATAACTTAGCAGCTGGGGTAACCAACCTCAAAAACGGTGAAACTTTTAGTTTTTGTAAAATGACTTAACAAAAAGGTGTCTGAAGTTCACCATCCCACACTGAGCTGGCGGGGTGATCTATGGCTTAAAGCTCCCTCGTATTTAAGGGGGAATGTGCCCGGTATAATGACAAAAGCCTCGCTGCCTATTATATTGGAACTAAAATACAGTGCATCTCTGCCTACTTCCTCGGGGAATACAGGCGCGATGGTGTGTATACACTTATAAGTTTTACCTTCTAAAACGTTTTACAATATGAGTGTTGGATTTAAATTGTCTATTAATTTGAGGCCTACGACATGGTAGAGCTACGTAATTATTATGATATCATCCACCTGAATCAGATAGGTAGTAAGGACCGTCTCTACAATGTTGATTATTCACTACATTTTTCCAAAGAAAATCTAATATGTTTTTATCAGCTTTACATGTCGCTATATCATACTATACTAAGGCACTATATGATATCCTCCATTAAGTAGATGTGCTATATCGGTAAATATAGCGTCGCCTCGCTCTAACTGGTGCCAAACGGACGTTGGCTGACCACCACAAAATCGGTTTTCGATAAGCCCCGGGCTGTGGAAACAACTGCGAACATACTCATTGCATGTTTGTGGCTGTAAATAGGTACCTAATTACACGTAGTTAAACAAAGTCAGGTTTGAGATTATGGCAGCTTGAAGTTTGATAATGTATTGCATGTGGGACATATGGGATGGTAACAGGTGATAAAATGTTTTTTTTAAATGACGAAAATAACGGAGAAGGTTCTCAATTCGACGCGTATGTTTTTTTTTTTGTTTTTATTACTCGTCTCAACGCGCCAACATAATCAAAACATTACATTCTGCATGCTGTACATAATTTAAATTTCTTGGAATACAGAAAGGAACCTATCTTTCTATCTACCTCTCTAAAGAATACTAAAGCCTCACACTAGGGCGATGACTCACGATTCATTTTTTATTGCCATACCAAAACAAACTGTATTAACAAAGAAATTCCACTGACAGTGCGAGCAAATTTTGACGCATGGGAGCGTGACTTTTACCACAGAAATTCAATCTGCGCTCGCCACTCCTCCGGTAAAGCTGTAAAGGCCACCTCACGGCCAACAGTGTAAGTCCTTCAAAAAATAATAATTCAATCTTTATGTATGACGGAGTAGGAACGTCTTTAGCGATTTTAAAGAGTGTGACGTTAGCACCGCTGACGTCACCATTGTTGGATTCCTGATGATGACTCATGTTTTGGGTCTTTGAAAGACAATATCACACATATCTGGTAAGCTTATACTCGACAGGCAGCGTAAAGACGTCTCAAGGAGGTCCGTACTGCACGACAGCTCGAGCACGAATGCCTTAGCGCCGACAGTGCGGCCGTATTTATCAGGCTCGGCGCACGCGCACGTGTTCTTAAGTTTTTAGGTTGTGTTAGAATTCTTCTTATCCGGTGCGCTCTTGACAGAGCGGTCGTGATAGTTAATTATCAGTATTGGAAGGGGCAGATGTAATGCGCTTCACGACATTTCGCCACCGCTGTCTGCAAGAGTTCATCCTGCTGCATTCGTTGACTGAGCCTCCAATGGCGGACTTGATCTGGTCAGTCCAACACGTGGGTGACCTTCCGCGCGTTCTAGTGCCTTTTAATTTTCCTTGGACGACAAGGCGTTCTATGGACTGGTTGTCACGCCGGGAAACTCAAGAATGTCAAGATGCGAGATTGTACAATCGAAAACAGACGCTGCCTGATACCGAGTTCTTGAAGTATCGAGACGTTCGTGCGAACCTCGGTCCACGAAACCCCAAGCATTCTTCTCCAGCACCAAATTTCTAGGGCATCTATTTTCTGCCTTTCCACATCTCGCAAGGTCCACGTTTCAGCCGCGTAAATAAATATGGGGAGTATAAGCGTCCTCACGAGCCTGGTCTTCGTGGCTTTAGTTATGTTTCTATTCCTCCATATTTTCCGCATCTTGTCCATCGCTGTTCTTTTGATGCCCATACGTCGCTTGATCTCATCGATGCACCCGCCATTGTTTGAAATTAGAGCCCCAAGATAGATATAAGATTTGACCACGTTGCAATTCGCGATTTGGGTCACTTCAGGCAAATTATTCTTGGCACGGTCAATAATCATTACCTTGGTCTTGCTGCGATTAATTTTTAGTCCAAACTCATGGCTCACTCGTTCCATCTTTGTCAGTAGCTCTTCCAAGTGTTGCGAACTGGTTGCAAATAAGGTGGTGTCATCTGCGTAACGCAGGTTTGCAATTTTGTATCCACCAATTGTTACACCATCCGTACAGTTTTCCAAAGTGATACGCATTATTAGCTCTGTGTACGCATTGAATAAGAGAGGTGAAATTATGCACCCCTGGCGTACTCCGGCACTAGGATGGAAATCACTTGACAGGACATCATCTGTGCGAACTGAGGCTGTGCCCTCTTCATAAAGTCGTCTCAAAAGGTGTACAAGATGTTTTGGTGTGCCCATGTCTAACAAGGTCTTCCATAATACCGGCCATTTCACAGAATCGAATGCTTTGGAGAAATCAACAAAGCAAAGAAATATGGGCTTATTGAATTCTCTTGACTTCTCGATGATCTGGCGTACGATGAGAATTTGTTCCCGAGTGCCCTTCCCCTTTACAAAACCGGCTTGTTCCGGAGCGATCTCCTTAGACAAGTAAGTTTTCAATCGCTCTTTGAGAATTTGTAACATTATTTTGCTAGCATGTGATATCAGAGCGATGAGGCGGTAGTTGTTACATTTCTTCGTCGAACCTTTCTCCTAAGGCTTTAATTGTATCTATAGGAATTGCATCTCTACCAGTTGCTTTTTTGTTTTTGAGGTGTTTTATGGCAGCTCTTACTTCGGACAGAAGGATGTCTGGCTCCAAATTCTCTCGTTCTAGGTCTGTACTTGCAAACTGTTGCGACTGCGGGTCCAGAAATAATGACTGACAGTAGGTCTTCCACGTTTCAGAGATTTGTTCGAGTTCTGTTACCACTTCATTTTAGACATGCGTTCGATATATCAAAACGTAACTCATATCGGATATGTGTTAGTTATCATAACATATCGATATGCCATCCCACATAACCGATATGACAAAAACGTTATTGTATCGATTTATTCAAAAAACCTATCCATCCATTCGGTTATAGTTATATCAAAACTTAAAACTGCAACGCATCGATTCACAAACGGTCATAACGGTAACTTATTCGCTACCACTCTTTCTAACAACATATTCTTTCACTGGTGTAAAAGGGATGAAGCGAATGAGAGATAACTTTAGTTATGAGCGTGTTCGCGTAGCTACCGGCGTGGACCTTATCTGACTAGCAATAAAGTTTAGTTTCTATTGTCTAGTTATGATAACGTTTTTCGAGTCCATCGTTTGGCGGCTAGCGGCTACGGCTACTGGATATTAGTGAGACACCTCCTCTACAAAATAGAACTACATGAGGAAGTAATAAGGTTGAATTTGAGTTATTACAATACAGATACATATTATAAAAGGGCTGTAATATTTTTTTTTGTTGTTTTGTGCGTTCGACTTTATTTTGATTAGTGTTTTTATGATAGTTGCAACGTTGCAATTACGTAAAAGGAATTCCTTTCGTATTTCTACTTTTTAATGTGTGTATTTAGTTATTAGAGTATAATATTTAGTTTGTGAATAAAAATATATTAAAGATAAATTTGAATTTTTCATAGAAAATGTCGCGCAAAGCTAGTGAGATATATGGACTCATTTTGATAAAAAGGACAATGCCGTCGGTCTGGCTGTGTGTAAATATTGCAATCAAAAGTTTTCGTACAAATTTAAATTCCACCGGGAATTTCAAGTTTTCATTTAAAAAGAGCGCTTAAGTCTAATAAATGCGTCTAATAAAAAGTAATGTATATGTATTGATAGATTAATAAATAAATAACTTTAAATAAGAACATAGCTGTACAGTGTTCGTTTGCGTTCGTTGCGTTAGTTTTCGCATCTAAATATCATGTTTACGTTTGCAAACCGTTCTGCTGATATCGATATATGAAAACGGTTTTCTATATCGATATGGAAACTGTATATCGGTTAGATAACCGTTTGCGGAAAAAAATGAAAACGCCCATGTCTACTTCATTTTTGTCGTTCTCAATAGACCAGGTTTTAGCAGGTAGAGATTTAGTAATGAGACTAATTTTGTGATAAAGGTCTCTAGACTCATGCTTCATAGCGTGTTTTTCGACGTCTTCACAAATGCTACGAAGATGGGAATTGTGGTCTCGCCTGCAGCAGGCTTGGATGTTAGCAGACAACTTATTGAGCTCTCTTATGTCTGTTCCTGCGGCTTTCTGAAGGCGCCTCTCTTCTATTAGTGCAAGAGTACTATCCGTCATCCAATGTTGACGTTTGCGCGTTTCTGATCTTGGATTAGACTCCGCCACTGCGATTTGGATGAGATGTTTAGCCTTATTCCATAGTATGTCTGGTGTAGCTTCATTGTGGTTCACATTGGTCCATTCTTTCCAATTCCGCTCTACGGCTGTATTGAACTTTTCGCTATCTACAGGTTCAATCCGTCTTATTTTCTCGGAGGATCGGGCAGCTTTGAGTTTCAACCGCATCTTTGCGATAATGAGTTCATGGTCGGAACCACAAAGTGTGAGAATTACCATAAGTAAAATAATGGCATGCTGTTTAACGTTAATTTCACATCTGACCAAACTCAAATTTATCGATTGACGATTTTAGAATAATCAGATTTTCAAACTTAATTATTCTTGTTTTTATAACAGGCCAATTTTTGTATTCACGCCGACACGGCCATTCTGACAGGCGGTGCGCGCTCTGCACCAGCCTTGTTGATTCTGGCAGGCGGTAGTGGATCATAGATTCTCGTTGATTCTCATTGATGGTAAGGTAAAAGTTGGTTCTCGGAGATGTTACTGTAGGGTTCTCGTAGATATCTCGGAGGGTCTCGTAGAGTTTTCGGAGGGTCTCGTAGATATCTCGAAGGTTCTCGTCGAGCTATTTGTTTTGAAGTGGGGCAGCCCGCCGACATGCATATTAAAACCGAATTCGTTTTGGTATTGGCAGAATTTATGCACGAGGGTAGACACCCTAGGGACTCAATTCTCGCATGATCGACATCATCTCTAATTCGACATTGTCGAAACAAAACGTCAAATTGTTTCGACATATTATGTCGAAACAAAACGTCAAATTGTTTTGACATATTATGTCGAAACAAAACGTCAAATTGTTTCGATATATTATGTCGAAACAAAACGTCAAATTGTTTCGATATATTATGTCGAAACAAAACGTCAAATTGTTTCGACATATTATGTCGAAATAGAGATGATGTCGATCTTACGAGAATTACCCCCCAGTGGCTTAACATTACATTTATTATATTAATAGTCTACCAGTTTACATCTATATACCAACAAAAATGATGTTATGGCTAAATTTACCACGATGCAGCGAAAGTTAAAAGTAGTAGGCACACGTAACAATTCATATGCTTTTTGTCATCCATAGAAAATACGACAATTGTAACAAAAGAGAAAAAACCGGCCAAGTGCGAGTCAGACTCGCGCACGAAGGGTTCCGTACCATTATCTATAAAAACGGCAAAAAATCATGTTTGTTGTATGGGAGGCCCCTTAAATATTTATTTAATTATGTTTTTTAGTATTTGTTGTTATAGCGGCAACATAAATACATCATCTGTGAAAATTTCAACTCTTTAGCTATCACGGTTAAAGCCTGGTGCCAGACGGACGGACGGACGGACGGACGGACAGCGAAGTCTTAGTAATAGGGTTCCATTTTTACCCTTTGGGTACGGAACCCTAAAAAGCTTTCTACCTTTTATTAGACGTTTTCCGATATGTAACCGTCTCGCTGAATATAAATACGGCCTTTGTATGAACGATATTCCTATGTTATTTTATTTGAATGGAGTGCTGTAATCGAGTCTGTTGTGTTCCTATCATTACATTATTTCCTACTTGTTTGTTTACACGATTTTGTACATTGGTTTAGGAATTTATTTAGTTAACCTTGGAGTTTATTTGCTCTTTGACTCCGTTTTCACTACACTATCACGTAGACATCAAGGATTATAACTATCTGAGGCCTAGTAAAGTCCCTTTCAAATCGGTAAAGCTGTTTTGGAGATTACCTAAAATATACAGATACGCAGAGAGACCGACAAATTGACATACCGACCAACAAAATTTAAAACTGTTTTATCTATACGTATCTACCTATGGTCTTAATGTAGACTACATTAAGACCATCTTTTTACCATGGCGCGTACCTCTGCCTACTCTTTTACGATGAATAAGGGTAATAGTACGCCTCTACCGTTTCCGTAAGGGTCCAAAACTGTGGCTGTGATACGTTTGAACAAATCCATTGGGTTATAGCAGTCTAGGTAAGTCTCTACAACGGGATTAGCTTACGTTACTATGTTCAGTAATACCTCAGAGACCTTAGAACTTGTGTACGGGACTCTACCTTAGTATGTAGAGCTAAGATATTGAGTATTTGATCAGGGGCCCGATTTTCGTTTGATAGACATCAATCTCTATTGTGGTTATTACACTTCACTGAATTTAGACGCTTTAATTCAGTCGTTACTGAATTAAGTCAAGTGTAATCGCATTCAGCAAGCTTCTGAATGCGATTACAATAGAGATAGAGAACACAATAGAGATATGTCGAAACAAAAGAAGAAAATACGACCAATTTGACGTTTCGATTGGCATTTCTCTAATAGAGATTGATGTCGATCGCACGAAAATCGCCCCGCTGTTCTATTATTATTTTGCTACATGACTGCTATAGTAAATGATTGTAATACGAACTCTATTATAAAGCGCACGCTAACTACACCTGTGTTTTAATATAAATGGTTGTCTTATAAACATCTTTCACTAACAATCTTCTAACTTCAAATTATTTCATAGTTAACATTTTTTTCTATGGTTATTTTTATTTCTTTATTTATATTGTTTTTTTTAAAATATACTTTGGTAATTAAACAGGAGCTGTAATCCTATTCAAATATACTAATTAATAAAAACAAACTTTAAAAAGTTCAATGAATACAATGACACTTCAAAAAAAGTGCAAAAACAGATTATAGAAACAATGCTGAACGGCACAACGGAACGAGGCGGGCTATCGTTGCAATCGTCACCCGTCAAAGTAACGACATCACCCGTCAGAGCGTCACCGAGCCCGGTGAGGGCGCCACCGTCACCCCTAAAGTCGTCACTCGCCAGTGGGAGACGGTCCCCGAGGCGGTGTCAGTTCGCGGCGCCAGTGGAGGATGCGAAGGATAAGTGCGGGTCGTCGTGGCTCTGTCGGCGGGGTGCTGGGGTGGGCGAGGAGCCGGACCCTGAAAGGCTGGCCGGGCCGAGCACCCCGCTGCCCCAGGGCTGCGAAGAGACTGTCCCACCGCCGAAGAACTGCTTCAGATTGGTAATGTTAGGGTAAGTTATCTTCTTATTTATTAATGAACTTAGTTCGTACAAATGCAGGTAATTTTAAAATATTGCCTTGTTGTTTGTGGGATCGACTCCATAATATGAACGTATAATTTATACTTAATTCAAGCCATGTATGTATTTTGGTGTGCGTTTACTGGTGATATTTAGTATCGTAATTACAAAGGTGTCAAAGGATCCGAACAAGCGAGTAAAGAAATGAAAGATTGATACACCCTTCTAATACACTCTGTCTAATATACTTCATTGTGATTTAGTTAAAAAATGTGTTTTGTTAAATGTTTATCCACTTACTCCGTTAAAACCGTTCACCCCATTGTCAGATATAACCATTCACCTCATTGTCAGATATTCGAAATAATCTCATTGGAAATACAGTACTTTTCCGCAACGAGAACGCATATGACATTTGGAACTACGCACTCCCCCGAGCGAATGTTCTATCAGTTTTATTAGGAGTTTATATTGACCAATACGTATGTCTTTACGAGTGTTACGAGACTCGTAAAACATCAGCATCTCACACGGATTGCTATCGACGTGAGAGGAATACGTTTTGAGTCGATATACTGGTCATTAGGGCGTCGTTTCGTAACCTGAAGGTCTGAGGTACTTTGAGCGGCACGATATAGGATCTTATCGTAAACTCTGAATTGTATTACCACTTGCTGAACGATGAAGGCAAACATTGTGAGGAAACCTTCACGTTTATAGAAATGTACACGAAGTTCACCAACCCGCACTGGGCTAGCGTTGTGAATCAACCCACATCTCTCTCGTCTTGACGGAGTGTGTCCGGTATAATAGCAGGGTCGCCTCCATTGGGATCGGAATACATCGACAAATTGTTGGTGCACCGCAGTGCACTTCTGTTTCCCCTTCGGGCAATACAGGCGAGATGTTGTATTCGTTTTATACTTATCAACCGTCATACTTAGTACAATGGTTTGCGCATGTGATGAGAAGGAATGAGAATTTTGTGACTAAAAGAGTGATGAGTATGAATGTGGATGGAGAGGTGTGGTGAGGTGAGGTGAGGTGTGATGTGCTGGATACAGAGCGACAGGAAGACCAAAGATAAGATGGATGGAGTTTGTAATAAGTGATATGAATGAGATCGGAGTGTCAGTATGACGGAAAAGCGACATGTATAGAAGAAAAGGACATACTAAGCCGACCCTAAATAATGGGAAAAGGTATGATGATACTTAGTACAACACTTGAACATAATGTTTTAATTGAAGGTATGTGGCGCTAGGGCAAATGAGCAAATTCTGAAAAAGCCACTGGCGGGAATCGAACCTGCAACCTTGTTTAGTGAGCCGAGTGCCCTACGCTCAAAGCACTAGCCGTAGTCAAATTAAGATATATTGTCCAATAGTGACGGCAATCAGAGGACGACAACACAGCGATTCGACGTGGAATTCGCAATTTGACATCGCTCTGTTGTAGGGATGTTATGGATATGAAGTTTCGGATCTGCACACGGATATAGGAATAATAATATACCGGTTTCGGATACGGTTAAACATATGAAATTATTTCCGATGATCCGCTAGTTTCGGATACGGATATTAGATTTTTAAAGAAGTATTCGCGTAAATATAAGAAAACAATAAATAAAATGACGTCTATCACGATGATTTTTTTTCACTTTATTTCTAGATTATCATTTGGCTTTACAATCAGTCATATATATAAGTAATTATTACACCTACTTTAAGTGTACTTAAAAATACATAAATCTCATAACATGTGTATCGTTTATACTCCGCATCTAACCGAAATTATTCGAAACTTTAATATCCGTTTCAGTTACGATCACGTTTATTTTTTTATTTCGGATATCCGGTATTTTCGGTTACAGTTACAGAGTTCCATAACATCTCTGCTGCTGTGCCGCGCTATTATTACCAGCGTTTATCTGAAAGCAGCGAAAGCAGTGGTAGCCGAGTGGTCGAACGCACGCCTTGCAAATCAAAGTGTGCAGGTTCAAACCCCGGCTCGCACCTCTGGGTTTATGTGCGAATCTCATTTTCATCCGAGATTACCACTAGCTATGAAACGGTGAAGGAAAACATCGTGAGGAAACCTGCACGTCTATAGAAAGGCGTGTGAAGTTCACCAACCCGCACTGGGCCAGCGTGGTGAACTATAGCCCAAAAATCTCCCTCGTATTGAGGGAGAATGTGCCCGGTATAATGGCAATAGGCTCGCCCCCTATTACATTGGGACCAAAAATACATCGGCGAAGTGTGGGCGCACTACAGTGCACCTCTGCCTACCCCTTCGGGGAATACAGGCGTGATGATGATGATGTTTATCTGACATTTGGCAGCCTTGAAACATAAAACCGCGCACACTGGGGTGTCGATGCTAACGCGTAATTTTTTGGCCATATAAAAATGAACTGTATTGGCAAATACTAAAAGTTCATTCTTCAACTGCCAATGACACTGATAACTCGAGAGAATTTTGGCGCGTGCGGGCGTGCGTGCTTTTACCACAGAAGTTCAATATTTATGTATATTGACAGAGAGTTCGTTTTGATACTGGCAAAAAGTGATGCGAGAATGACGCCTCAGTGTTAACTTTCTTAGCATTGCGTCTTACTCTCACTGAGCATATCGTAAAATGAACTCTATTTCAATGTAAATAAAGATTCAATTTCTGTGATAAAAGTCACACGACCACGCTGAAAATTCGCTCGCCCTTAATAACATTTTGTTTAAGAATGATCTTATTCTATGAGTCAATACAGTTCGTTACGGTTTTTACAAACATTTGAACGCGCGACTTTTGACGCCCAGTCTGCAAAGGACTTTATTGTACTATCAACAATAAACATGAATATTTAAAAATGTAATTAATAAGAAAAATAACACTAAACAATAATAATTATAATTTTATGTTCATAGCTATGTTTATCGGTTTGGAAATTGTAACCCTATTACTTTCAGGTGTTTTGTACGTTACCGGTTTTTCCTGCAGTTTTAATACTGGATGTGAAAGGGTAGCGGTAATGCCGCTAAGTCCGGCTTAACCGGCTCTGTAGCTAAATTAGCATTTCGGCTTTTAAAACCTGAGCTTTTAGCCACTGTACAAACAGGAATAGTATCTATATAATGGCACATAACTTACATTTTCCCTTGTTTCATCAAACATATTGGATAAGGGATATCAGATTAGATATTAGGCAAGTTGTTTGATGACTCTACATACTCAGGTTTGATGTTATTTAAAGAATAATAGTTACTCAGAATAAGGAAAAAAGAATAACACCATTTTGTTCGGTCAACTAGATATTCTCGATACATTTACAATGCGTTTGTTTCAGTTCCATATATTCTGGTCCCATGTAACTGTACAATACAATAGTAGTAATAGTAGATAGTAATAAGTACAGTATAAGTAACTGAAATGATAATGTTAGTAGTAACACTATCTTCGTCGAGTTTCTATCACTCCATTTTGTAGGTAAAGCATGAAAACAACATATTTTTCAATGGTAGCTAGAATATGAGCAGTGTAGGCATTAGATATTGTCACCTTGATACAATTTGTCTAGTTACCATTGATACAAGACGTAACTTTTATGCCTTAAAACCGGCCAAGTGCGAATCGAACACGCGAACGAAGCGTTCCGTACCATTATCTATAAAAACGGCAAAAAATCACGTTTGTTGTATGGGAGCCTCCCTAAATATTTATTATATTCAGTTTTTTAGTGCTGTTATAGCGGCAACAGAAATACATAATCTGTAAAAATTTCACCTCTCTAACTATCACGGTTCATGAGATATAGCCTGGGCCCCGATTTTCGTGTGATCGAGATTCATCTCTATAACGAGATATCTTGAAACAAATGAAAATAATACATACGATTTGACGTTTCGTTTCGAGATATCTCGAATAGCGATGAATCTCAATTGCACGAAAATTGGGGCCCTGGTGACAGACGGACAAAAGATATGACAGACAAAAAATATACCGATTGACACTATGGCCGGACATCCACCATCTTTATCACTGTCATCACTAATCACCCATTTTTAATGTGTATTTATTGAACTTGTCCCTGTTATTAATTACTCGACAGTGGCATTGCTTATCGCAGTAATTGTAGTTAGTATGTACGCCAAGATTATCTTTTCTCTTCTTAAGTTATTTATCTCTTTCTCTCGTATGAAATTAGACAGAGAGCGAGTGAGTGAATCCGTGACAAAGGCCATGTCTTGACATGAGTGCTAACTCCACAGGTGCAGCCATTCCTCATCTTATTCCATTAAAATTTCATCATTTCGTAAAAAAAGAGACGGAGGCAGGAGCTGGCTTGGTAAGCATCCTTTTTGCTTGGTAATCGTTCGCCAGGAACCTAGGTCTCTCTCGTGCGTGAAGTAGATAGATGTTAGGTAGTCCGCAACCCCCTATAGCTAATACAGTCTACTTCTCTTTCTTTATAATAACCCGCTCAAACAAAGAGGACGGGGCTATCTGGTTAAGTTTCACTGTGTGTTCGGGAAAGAGGCTAATGCCGGCAAAATTTAAATAACTTTATTAATGACAATTGGTAGTTACAAATTATACGAGCGGAGCGAGATAGATTAGCGCAGTTTAGATCGCACCTTTGATCGGCGACCCGGTTAATTAATGGATAATCAATGACCAATAGGTTTTCTATTTGGATACCATTTATCTATCTATCTACGTACTCAACGGACGATAGATTAGCAATAGTATTAGAATGGAGATTATCGGGGATAGGGTAATCAGTATCCAGCTCCTAGGGTTGCATATTTACCTTGATATTAGGCCATATCACACATCTGGCCTTGATATTTGCACGTTTGTAAAAAACTCGTTTTATAACGTTACTTAACGTTCGTTTATTTAGAACGTTGATAAACGAGTAAGAATCATTTTATAAACCGTCTGGGCTTTACGTGACGTTCTCCACACACTGGATGGACCTAATGCATTCTATTCTATTCTTATGAAAATGTACTCTATGTTAATGTACATAAAGATTGAAACGCCGCACAAGCAAATCGAGTCACGTTATTCATTTCGATGAACAATGTACTCTATTTTATAAGTGAATACAGTTCATTTTGGTAGCGCGCGTCCTATTTACGCGGCTTGATGGTACGTTCCTTTTCACACTTACAAAGCCGGCCACTGTCTAGTGGGCTCCGTTATAGCTCCCTTTACTAAATGATGCAGCGTGTAAGCACTCGGCGTCCCCTGTGGCTGCAGCGTACACATTCTTTTAAAATTCAGCGCTTATGAATTTAGAAGCGAGCCGAATATCGCTACAAAACAGTTAGAATACCCCTGAGCTTGCCACTATTCAAATATTTAGCTCGAGTAGACACATTGTATGCAGAGAATAGGTGTTAATACTCAAGTGCCTAAGTGATACAATGTTAGTACTATGTAGTAAGTACCTATTGCAAGGTTGCCTTTTTGCTTGAAGTTTGCACATATTCTAGTACACTGGGGCCTCGACGCTAGGAAAATGTTTCCCAATAGCAAAACGAGGTCTGTGTCAATATGCATAAAGATTGAATTTCTGTGGTAAAAGCCACGCGACCACGTGACATAATTCGTTTTCGCTTTTATTGTCATTCAGTTGAATAATGAACTTTTCCGGTCATCCGCCATCTTTATCACTGTCACCATCCATTTTTATAATAATTACTCGACATTGCCATAAATACCGCATATCGCAGGTGCAGGCATTCCTCATCTTATTCCATCAAAATATCATCATTTCACTCATTTCGTAAAAAAAGAAGAAGAACTTTTCCGATGAGTCCAATGATATTGTAGTAAACAGATATGTTACGAGCGCGCACTAGTGAAGACTCGAATACATCCTAATTAGGACGTATTGTATTGACAGATGAATGTTACATCACATAGAAGCGCAAGTGACAACACTTTTTTTTTTTAACGTCGGAAAATCCTTTATGGATACCCTGCCACCTCGGGGGAAGTAACAGGGTTATGTGGGAGTCCCGGCAGAAGGCCGTATACCCACTAAAAACCGACGGTGTACCATCTTCCGCTTATATCGGGGCGCCACGGGATCGCTTTCGCATGCACCGCGACGCACCAGCGAACAAGTGACAACACTAGCTATCTCTTGAAATAAAACTATTTTACGGATTTTATCGCGTGTATTTACTATTTTATTTTTCCGACGTTTCTTCGACGCTCCACGAAGTCTGCAATCTGTGAACTTGTACAGGACCGCACCCGCCATTATATCAGATTTTATAAACCGCATATCCTCGCAAAAGAACACCGACTCCGACCAAGGATGATACGTGAGGCCATTGAAATTAAAAAACATCCTAATTTCAATAGGGAAGATGGCTGGGTGCTACCACCAACTTGGGATCCAGTAATTAATATGATTAAATCCAAAACCAAGTGAACCATTGCAAGACCTCAAGACACCGTAAGCACCTTCTGCGTGGATCGGACCGCAAACAACAACTAAATATGAGGGTACCCAGTTATTAACTATGACATCAGGACGTCTAACACCTCATCCCCCCGTGTCCATGGTTGCTGTAAAGCAGCCCAAACGTCGGGAAAATAAAATAGTAAATACACGCGATAAAATCCGTAAAATAGTTTTATTTCAATGTATAGTATTCGCGTAAATATAAGAAAACTAGCTATCTCTTTTTTTCTCGTTGGTTTCAAGCCATCTCTTTTGCACATTTCGACGTGATGTGAAATGTAAAATGAATGAAAAGTGTGTACCTATGTGTGCTGCCGATGTTACGCGGAACACTTTTTTCGGTTGTTTTGTGCGTGTATAACATATCTGTTTACTAGAATATCATTGGATGAGTCAATAAATTTGTTTTGGTATTGCAAAAACAAAATACGTGCGAGGGTCGAGTGTACGGGATGTTTTACTCGTAATTTGAGGATGAGAGAGTACCTCATTGTATTGACTTCGTGCCAATATTACACTTGATATAATAATAATACATTAATCGAAGGTTCATAAAGTTTCATTGTAGTTAGCAGTTTAGAGTCCCTTTGGAGTTAGCTGTTACATAAATAAATGGTAGCATTTCAACTGGAGTGAAGTGTTCCCGCGGGTAAAATGAGGGGATCTATGGGCTAACACTCCTGCGGCTACCTACTATGTAAGCACTGTAAAATAGCTGTTGTATACCTGTAGTAAGGTTACGAGTAGCCCTCGTAAATTGTAATGTTATCTATACAAATAAATTAAATTAAAGTCTGTTTGTGACTCTTTGTACTTAGTACATGCATATGAAAGTACTAGCTTCTACCCGCGACTTCGTCTGCACAGACTTCGATTATTCAATATCGTCATAAATTATAGCCCATATGTAAAGTTTCATCAACATTTGTTTAGTAGTTTTTGTGTGAGAGTAACAAACATCCATCTGGATCCCTACAACTTTTACATTTTAAATATTAGTAGGATAGGAATATAAATGTGAAAGTTTAATAAACCTACTAATGTAGGATATACCTAAAACGAACACGCATTTTTTTTCATCTGTAGGTATGTCTGTTTCTTCCGGGTAAACTCCCAAACGGCTGAACACTAAGGTTCATTAAGTGACTACGGACTATGTCTACTAAAAAGTAATCCTTTTGCACAATTGCATTGCAAATTATTGAATAACTTCCAAACGTTACGTCAGTTAACTGTACAATATTCTTTAAGAAACTAATCAGAGACTGACGGGATTATACTACTCGACTCAGCCGTCCCCAAGCTTTAATAAAACAAAACAACGTATTCGACATTTCCATTGCCTCTTTAAACGTTCACCGGCCATATCTTAACAAGATCTCACGTAGCACCTGCGAGCTTAAACGAAATTGCTACGCGAAAGGACATAAAACAAGATTAGTTTGTGTGCCATGTTGTTTTACTTACATATTGCCAGGTGGGATTTTAATTCGTTCACTCCAAGCAAGCCACTACATTCAGTATTCAGTAACTGTATTGAGGTTTCTGTATAAATTACCACACCGGATGTTTCAAGACATTGCCAAACGTATGATCGAAATATCCGGTGATCAGAAAGCTGGTAACTAATTGGGATAACACTTCAACATTGGCAGTCAACGTGGCAATGCTGCCAGCGTTCCAGGCACCGCACGACTGAGCGGTTTTATGTATATTTGCTGTTAAATTTGATACTCAAGTACTGGTACTGATTTTATGACTGTACATAATATTCATCTTTAAATAATTGTAAGGAGTGATTATGTGAATGAAAATATTTAAAAAATCGGCTAAGTGCGAGTCAGACTCGCGCACGAAGGGTTCCGTACCATAATCTATCAAAACGGCAAAAAAATCATGTTTGTTGTATGGAAGCCCCCTTAAATATTTCTACACAAATACATCATCTGAGAAAATTTCAACTCTCTTACTATCACGGTTCATGAGATACAGCCTGGTGACAGACGGACGGACGGTCGGACGGATGGACGGACGGACAGCGAAGTCTTAGTAATAGGGTTCCCGTTTTACCCTTTGGGTACGGAACCCTAAAAATAATAACTTAAAATAATAAGCACACTCACGCACACGACTCTTAGAAAAGTTAATTCTTCAACTAAATGCCACTGACAGCGCGAGCGAATTTTGACGCGTGACGGCGTGAAATTTAATCTTTATGCGTATTAACACAGAGTTCGTTTTGTTATTGGCAAACATTTTGACGCACGAGTGTCCACACCCCAGTGTGCGGGTGGCTCAACGCTCCAACTAAGTACCTAGTACCAGTTGTCGCGAACCGTGCAGACTGGAGTGTGAACCATTGTCTTTGAACAGAGATAACGATACCGGGAACGTTATTGTACCTCGGGAACGGTGTATTGTCCGGGAACGGAGCGCCGTTATCGCGTCCCATAGATGTTAGTCACAACTAGAGAACAGAGCAAGAATTTGTAACTGATATTAAACCTGTAGTTGTAGCATGAGTGCCAAGACTAGACTTTGTCACAGAATATGTTGAATATATCTCTTTCTCTCTTGTGAAATAAGACAGAGACTGAACGAGCCAATCCGTGACAGAGGTCTTGTCTTGACATGCTAACACCACTGGCTTCCTTAATACCTGTTCTCTTATGACCACCTCTTTTGCAATATTATCAAAAATTTCAAGTAAAATAATTCCTCGAAGGGATAGTCAGGGGTACACTGCAGTGCACCCAGACTTCGCGATGTATATTGATCAATAGAAGCGAGCCTATGGCCATTACACCGGGCACATTAACTCATTGACGAGAAAGATGTGGGGTATACTCCACCACAATGGCCCAGTACGGGTTGGCGAACTTCACACGCCTTTTTAAAATTGAGCAGTCAAATTTGGTTTAGATGCCTGACACTTACTATACCTACTCATAATACCTACGTATTTATAACAAAATTGGTTTCAATTGAGTAGGTACCTCCTCAAAAGCTCTTAAATGAGCAAGGAGAGTCCTTGAAAAATGTATGAGTGATGAAAATAAACGGCCACTCGGTTATTACGTGAACGAGCTCTCTTATAATTGAGTAATTATGAGAAAATTAAAGGCTGCTTTCTGTCTTAAGACAAACAACGATGGACAGATCTAATGTTCTTTTATCTTGTCTATGTATTTTATTTAAAAGAACAACTAATATTGTATTTGACTATTTTCTGAATAAAAACTCGATTGCTCTTCTGTAGTCTCGCTAAAGCGCCAAAACGGCTTGATCCATTTTTTTTTTGTTTTGTTGGCTTTAACACGTTCGCTGCGTTGTGAGGTGATATTGGCTCATAGCGAACTTTCATCCAGTGCGTAGCGCTCAAAAAGTGAGTACCTTTATGAGTCAATATAACCTCATGACGCAACAGCTGAAAGTACCTACACTAAAATTCCTTACGCGGCGAACGTGTATACAGGGGTGGTTTCTAGAAATAAAAAAATAGGTGATACGAAGTTCGCTGGTTAATCTAGTTGTATGTAATGTTTATGTGCAAATATTAAAAACAATTTAGATTGGCCATGTTTGAGATCTTTGCGCTGCTTGAAAACTCCGGCATTAAGCGGTTTTCAGACTACGCTATAATATATAGCACAACAATATCACGCACCATAGAAAGCCAATAATATATAGTACAGTACAGTGTGAGCGTGGTGGCCATAACAATGTATGGTGCGAGTTATTGTTGTAATATAATATAATATAATTTATTTGCCAAAAATAGTTTGCAGTAGGTACATCAAAGGATTACATATATGCGGTTTTTATAAAATATTAAAGAGAAGGTTTTAGTACTGGCCTCCTAGCTCCCGCTTTAGGCTTGGTCGCTATCTCATTTAATTCGATATTTTTTCTTATTTTTTCTGACATTAATTAAAATGTATAAGTTAGGTGTCTTTTGTTCCCTCAAATACTTCACTTCGATTGGCCAAGTTAAGAATGCCCATAATATGATTAAGTATTGAATATTTATTATTCATAAGAACCTAAACCAACTTATTAAATTGTAATAATACTACTACTACTACAGCCCTTTTAACGTCCCACTTCTGGGCACGGGCCTCTCCTCAATGCGAGGGGGATTCGGGCCATAGACCGCCACGCTGGCCCAGTGCGGGTTGGCGGACTGTAAATATAATAATATAAATATAATAAATTGTATAATAGAATTTATTTATTTTTATTGTTATTAAATTTAGGAATAAAACGAAATAAATAAACTTAAACGTAAATTTAAACCAACAATTAAAGTCAAAAATCTTGACTAAAAGAAACTAAGATGATTTCGTGGCACAAATAAAATCTAGGCAACTTCTCTTCTCCTCTGAGGTTCTTATCTCCTTGTGTAGGCTATATGCAGACTCTTGCCTGTATATACCATATCAGAATTCTGAGTAGGTACAGAGAAAGTGTCACAAACATTCCTTTTGGAATTAGAAGGCAGTCTGCTGATCAAGCATTCTGTCTGACCCCGTGATAGTAACATCATTATGTCGCTTTCATCGACTTACATTAGGAAGTCGGAAGCAAGCAAAGAATTTATCATTATACAGTATGTTAGAATGTTAGTTAGAATGGGTATAAAAACGCCTGCAACCCTTATTCATGTGTGAGTAATAATTTTATACTAACAGAATATTGATAACTCAATTTTAGTTCTTTCACAAAAAAACATACATCACACATGTATTCCACACACAGAAGGGATAGGCAGAGTTGCACTGCAGTGTGCCCACACTTCGCCGATGTATTCTGGTCCCTATGTAATAGGGGGCGAGCCAATGGCTATAATACCGGGCACATTCTCCCTCAATACGAGGGAGATTATTGGGCCTTAGTCCACCACGCAGTCCCCAGTGCGGGTTGGTGACCTTCACTTGCTTTTTCTATAGACGTGCAGGTTTCCTCACAATATTTTCCTTCACCGTAAAAAAACGTCGAGTTGCCCATGAATTCCAGAAGGCTATTGATGCTTTAGGCAATATGTGGTTGAATTTGATTCACTAATAAAAAACTATAGTATCTGTGAGTAAATTTTAAGCGTTAAGCCTCCCCGCACTCTGGGCGACGACTCTCGCGCATCTGTGAAACGAACTCTGTGTCAATATACATAAAGCTTGAATTTCTGTGGTAAAAGCCACGCACCTACGCATCAAAATAGCTCCTTGACATTTAGTTGAAGAATGTACTTTTCTTTAAGTCAGTACATTGGTATGGCAACTGTAAGTAATATTAACTAGATATTCCTGTCTTACAGCTCAGCTCGAGTCGGCAAGACATCCCTGGTCTCCCGGTTTCTAAGCACCAAGTTCGAGGACAGCTACACGCCCACCATCGAGGACTTCCACCGGAAGCTGTATAGGATCCGGGGGGAGGTGTACCAGCTCGACCTGTTGGATACTTCGGGGAACCATCCCTTTCCTGCCATGAGGAGGCTGTCGTTCCTGACAGGTGAGTACTGTGTTCGGACCATAGAATTCAGATGTTACCGTAGAAGCGGCTCTACATAGCAAAAACATTACTGTATGATGTACACTTTTCCGATGTCACCGTAAACTCAAAATTACTACAAAGTATATAGCAGCAAATACAGCAATAGGGCTGTCAATATTATTTTGTATCCTCGAAATGCCACATAGGCTACACTTTTAGACGAAGACCATGCCCGCTTTGTTCTAAGAATCATCTATTTGAAGGCTTCATTCGTCGTAAGTTTAGAGGGTAGGGTCCAAGTGTAGCTATTTAGGCTTGCGCAAACAGGTATGACGTAACGTACTCGATATTTTTTGCCAGTAGAGGAAAAAATACAATGCATTATGAATCCTTGCCCCAAACACATTTATAAACCGGCAAAGGAATTCACATTCATTTTTTTTCCGTCACATCAGTGTCCTTAATAACAGAAGCTCTACCATCAGCCAACGAACAGTCGCTTGTCGTCTGCGAGTGCGGAAAAAAGTAAAGCGTAATACGCTATCTGCCAAACGAGTACTATCAATTTGAATAATATATCAAGGAATTTACAATCAAATCTACGCTATTTGCGACATGAGAAGTAAAAAATGCAATGATAAATCGGGAACATTACGACCACATCTTTAATCAAGGTTGTATTATATTGTTGGACAGTTTACCTATTATTTAATTATTACAAAACCAACAGACATTATAGTTACAAAGATACAAAGAAGAATTAAACTTTTGGACTTTGATAACTGTCAAAAGACAAACTACAGAGCGAATCAACTCGTAGCGAACAAAAGCTCACATTATAGACCCACAGGATCCCAATACCGTCTTTTGTTCCACGATTGTAGGTAGGTGTCCAATTAGGATGGGGTGACAATAAACTGGGCATTCGGCCCTTCAATGTAACTTAGAGACTGTAAAGTAGTTATTAACCAGAGCTAGGGTGTCGGTACCAGCGAAATTATGAGTTAAACTGTTTATTTTAACAGGAGCCGGCTTTGTTTGTCTTTATTATCCGTTTTGATGTTCCGTTGTTAAAATTTGATGTTATTTTGTGCAATTTATACAAAATAAGGTCAGAACGTCTACTAGCAAATTCGGTAATCAATATATGAATATTTTTTTCTTGTCGCATTATTACGAGAATTGTATAGAAGATTAAATAAAATGTAAGGGCTGTGACTATATTTTAAACATCCATTCCAGTAGGCTTAACATGATAATGTAGACATAAGATATATCTCCATCAACTGTCAGATTTTTCGACAAAATGACGTCATTTCGAGCTTTTTGGACTGGACATGGCTCGGTGTGACGTGATTTTCTCGACCAATCTGACAGTTGAAATAGATAAAACTTATGTCTACACGGTCATGCTAAGCCTACAGGGCAAATTCCGAACAGGCCATTTTAGAAATTTTCCGCTGACGGAAATCAAATCTAGTGAACCGAATGGCGTACGCTCTGGAAACACTAGAGTCTAGCTAGACCAAGCCGCCGACCTAGCTTTGCGAAATTAGACACATAAGTACCTACAAGAATTCTTGTAGGTAAGTACTAACTCTTTGACCTTAACAACGCTGACCACACAGAAGGGTTAGTAACAACTTTATTGCTTTCACATTACTTAAAGGGCTAACGTCGCCTCGGGCCCAGCGTCAAGTGAAACTAATTTCCTATATAAAGGTATATACCGAAGGGAAAAACTTGAGCCTTTGTCCACTATTGTTGATAATTTATTGTTCTCACGCTGTCCGAAAGTGCAGAGGTTGTCAGGCGCAAAGTGTTTTTCATTAGTTCCATATAGGGTGTATTAGAAATCCGATAATACTTTGACGTTAGTATCAGAAGCCTGAAAAAAAAAAATTTTTTTTTTCGTCGTTTTTTATAAACTCGTATTCTTCTAAACAGTGTGATGTTTTAAAAAAACTTTAGGCTGCTCCTTGGACTCCTAGTCGTCGCCTACTGTATACTTCGCCTCCTTTGCCTCGCCATCCTTCTTAATGTCGTAATTTGTAAGTATTATTTTGTGAGGTGGAACAATAAAGAAACATCTAGCCATCTATGTATCTATCTATCTATAAGGAAGAGAATATAATACAGGATGTTACAGAAGTCTAAAATAATACTTTGACGTTTGCATCAGTATCGGGTGTGACTAACTAACTGAATGGTATAAAAAAAAAAATCGAAATTCTACCATGTTTCGCCAACTTTCTCTCGTCGTCAATTTCTTTTACTCGTATAATATCTCGAGTCCTATGTATAATTTGCATGTTCTGTTTTGTGAATATTGGTAGTCGCCTCTAATGTAAATATTGGTAGGCTTGGGGGGCGATTTGTAATTTCATCTATCTAGGAGGGGGCGCTAAAACTACTTTATTCTCGTGGGCAGTACACAAAATAAGTTTGGGAACCACTGGTCCAAAAGATTTAAGAGTAGAATGTTAACGTTACCGTCCGCTAAATCTTAGCTATCCCAAAAAATAGGTTCATGAGATCCAAGCAATAACCCTATATCACATTTTCTTGTCCTAACCCTACCATATTACCCTACAAGAATAGTCGTCCGCCTCGCGATTGGACATAAAAAACTATTTATTGACGTATAAATCTAGAAAACTTCCAGCTACCGAGACGAGAAGGGCTCCGGCTGAATGAAGACCTTCCAGTCTCGATACCAACGTAAATGTACTGCGGGAAAATTTAATAAATAACTATCGTAACTAGAGGTTTACTTCGAGGGGTGGAAAGGGTATAAATTTGATTTAAGCGATATTTTTTTTACTTTAGAGGCGAGCATACTCGTTTGACGCAGAAAAAATCGCTGATTCCAAATATGTGTCAATATCACCCAAGTGTCGCTTAAGCCAAATAGCCTTTCCCCCCTCGCTAATCTCGCTAAAACTTAAAAACGTCTTAACAGACCTGATTTATTTTCGCTCTAATACAGGTGCGTACTAATTGTAGTTAATGCGAAGTTTGCCGGGTCACTATACTTTCAGTTTTTGACAGATAGCTCCGTAAAACTATCATATTCAGTGCGGAACGAGGTCCAATACGCCTCGTATGTCTTCCCTGCAGTGCGGCTAAGGAAAACATAGCCTTCTCTCCCGTGCGGAAAGCTTATCTTAAATTTGATTTAGTTTCGAAAAGAGATGTATATAAGATGCCCTATTAAAATAGAATGCAGTGGTCTACTTTAATAAGCCCCTTACCACCATAATCATAGTTTTCAAACGAGGTCTTAAACGCCCCGTACCGCAGGAATGGAAAGAATACAAAAATGAGTGCCGCTGAGAAAATTTCTTATCTTCTCTTTTAATTTCTATTTCTTCTCTAGTATTGTGGCAAAGGTGCTGTCTGCTCTCAAGGAATTGCTGATCCTGAGAATGTATTACTCGCAATTATCATTTTGAAAAGAGTAATCATTGAGTTTCTTACCGTCTCTTCTCAGTGGAAGCAGCATTCCGAACCGGTGGTAGAATCTGACTATTTGTAAGTGAATTTTGGCCTACACGAATTTTTTTATTTTATTTTGAATTTGAAAGTGTTAATATGCGAACAATAGGTACTACTTTAAGAGTCGGATGTCGGTCATGCGAGAATTGGGTCTCTGGTAGCAATTTGGAAGTGGGTGTTCCTAGTTCATGTTATTAACGATGTGTTGCGTTTGACAGCGTAACCAGTGTCCACGCTCGCCAAACAGTACGTCCGCAAATTGCGCTACGTTAATTGCCTTCAGCGGTGCGGCGCTTCGTCAAATTGGGATGCTGCCTAGATCTGCACCGGGTCGAGAAGTTACATGTTAATTTGCTAACTGTTATGTTAGTAGTATACATACTTGAAGGAGGCAACTATAGATAGTTCGTTATTGTCAGTACGTTAGGTATTCAGCTTACGGAATAAATTAAGATTGAATTACGCCCTGAGTGTATTGGGGCGAGTAAATTCACGTGTCTTTTTAAAAAGAAAATACCCTGTAGTTAATTAAAGATTGAATTCCTATGGTAAAACCCATTCGACTTAATTCGATGGGATTTTGGCAAAACATGTGCTTCTTCTGCATTTTTTTTTTAACGGTAGAACATTGTTTTTATACAGTTATAGCATTTTGGTTTGTTCGATTCTGAATATTCATAAGTTAAAACATGTTCAACGGACTACAAAAAAAATTCACCCCACTTATGTCGTCGGTGAAGTACCATTCACGCCAACATTGATCGAAAGTGAAGCACCGTTAGATCTATGTGTGCGTAGTGTCGTGTGTAGGTCGATTGGCGGGACTCATAGCGCGGAGCCCTGCTTTGTAAAATGTCCAGCCGAGAAAGGAATAGTAGGAATAGTATAATAAAAGTAGTAAACAGACTTGCATCTAGAGTACACGATAGCCTACCTGCCTACCACGCGTGAGGGGCGTGACTTTTACCATAGTAATTCAATCTTTATCCATATTATCACAAAGTTCGTTTTGGTAGTGGCAATAATTTGACGCGCGATGGTCGACGCTTCAGTGTGGGTTTAATTAGACGGAAGGGCGCTTAGCTCACTAAAGAGACTTAGAAAAGTACACTTTGTGTCACTTAATTTGACACACAATATATCCCATATTACTTTGTCGTCATCAGAACGTTCCCATCCCTACTTTACACTGTGTTTCACTTAAAATGCACACTTTTTTGTACCACCCAGTGCAATTAGTTGTTTTTATGCGCGTCTAACAGTATACAATGTAATTCCCGCGCACACTGGGATGTCAAGTAGCAACAATTTGCCAATACTAAAATGAATTGTATTGACTCAAAATTAAAGTTCATTCTACAACGAAACACAATTAACGCCGTATACTATCTGTTGAGTTCTGTTTGTGTTAAATTAAATTAAACAAGGCGATGACGACGGTTGCTCGGCGTGTCGCAGCGTAAATTGCACTAGCGTAGATAGAATCCACTAGGATCCCGGATCTAAGACTAACGAGACGCAATTTTCTAGTCTATGAACAATGTGAAACGATATTATACTGATATTATACTGTCGTTATCTACAAGTGGACCACTTCAGCGTTATTTTTATTCGAATACCTAAACGGACAACATACATAAATATTATTTTCGTTCTTATTTACGAAATGAATTAAATTATGAAATTATAATGAAATGAGATGAGGAATGGATCCACCTGCGATTAGCGGTATTTATGCCAATATAAAGTAATTAAGGACAAATTTAATACATACACATAATAAATACTACTATCATTTTTAACAAAATACAAATACAAGCTTTTATTTAATTGCCCTTAGTTTTTGTGTTCTCCACAGCAAGCCCTTTCATTTGATACCCATACTGTGGTAGTGCAGAAAAAATAACTATTCCGCCATCTTGGATGATCCGCCATATTGGAATTAGAATGACGTCACATAGTTAGGCATGCATTGTCATCCAAAATAAGCGTGTATACCAAATTTCAGCTCAATCGGTTAAAGATAACTGATTTAAAATTCAGTTGCAAGATTCCACCCGGACATACATACGTTGCAAGCTAATATAAAGCTTGTAAAAAACACCAATTTCAAAAACCCAGAGGCACTAAAAACTACAAATAACCTCATAATTTATTAAATTTGGAGTCAGAATTTTTCAACTGACCATGAACTATGAGTTTTTAATATATATTTTTTCAATGCCATAGATTATTGGAATCTGTATTAATTGATATCAAATAGATTCCTTCCACCATAAGGAAATATGAGACGCACTATGTACCTAGTCATGTTATTCTTAAGATAATATTGTACAGACAAGACGATAATGAGCACCCTGTATAAACGTTCACTGTTAATTTTCAATTTACGTTAGACAAGGGTTGCTATCACCGGCAGTGCTAAAGCAGGAAACATTATATAGGATGTTTGCATTTCTCGTCTCAATTTTGTAAATAATCTATGTGCCTACGGTATTTTTATATTGTATTCTTATATTTACGCGCATACTACACATTGAAATAAAACTATTTTGCGGATTCTATCGTGTTTATTTACTTTAAAGTAAGGGAAACGTCGTGAGGAAACCTGCACGTCTATAGAAAGGCGTGTGAAGTTCACCAACCCGCACTGGGCCAGGGTGGTGGACTATGGCCCAAAAATCTCCCTCGTATTGAGGGGGAATGTGCCCGGTATAATGGCAATAGGCTCGCCCTATTACATTGGGACCAAAATACATCGGCGAAGTGTGAGCGCACTACAGTGCACCTCTACCTACCCCTTCGGGGAATACAGACGCGATGATGTATTTTATACAACATTTTGTAGAGGAAAAATTTGGTCTATTGTGATGAAGTTTGGATAGACTGACGATGGAGATAGGGAAAAGGGTTGTTAAAGTATTTATTAAAGTTGTTATTTCCTAGGAAAGTAATCCATGTGGCTCTGCTAACATACTTGTACAGTTGATAGCAAGTGATTCTCAAGCCTCAAGAATTTTAATACAATAAACACTGCTGTAATCCCTCTATAACTCATCCACTTCCCGGCTCTAAAAATAAAATACGACTCTCAAAGGGGGACCGGCAAAAAATCTTTTATTTATACCGCGCATCTATTTCAGATAAATCTCTATCGCTTAAGGAATTTTAATAGTCTTATTCAGTTCTTAACGGCTCGAATCGCGAGCAGTTATAGCTGAATGGAGTTCGGGATAAGACCTGAATATTAAGCGCCTGGTATGAAGCGACTCTGTTAATTAGCTGGATTTGCTGTTAATGGTAAGCTATTAGCAAATGTAGGCGACCTCTTTCCACGGGTTGTTTTAGAGTATTCGTGATTACTTTTGAAAATTCAAAGTAAAATCATTTATTATATTATAGGACTCCTAGGGCACATACAAATTGTCAAGTTTATGTAAAATTTTTCATATATGCTATCGGATCAAAGCGAAACCTCAACTAAGAAGATCCGACAAAACAACTCAGTGGGCCTATTTTTTTTTAATTATAAATTTTAATGACAACCTTTTAAATTAAGAGTCTTCTAACCAACCAGTACTTTGTAGTTTTAGTAGTAATAATCACAAATACAGATCGGATCATTCTAAGGATGGATCGTAGAACTACCGTGTACTAACAGCTCATGTAAATGCTTCAATTCCTGTTAAATCCGTAATTATCGGCAGCCGACTTTACCATATGGGTAGAGCGTAATGCCTCGAGCCTACAGGCCTTTTTGCCGACCGAACTTAGCTCAAAAGTAAAGTGTTTGTGTAAAACATATCGAACAGTTTTGTTTTCTTTAACAATCTGAGGTAATCCTTGGATACACTGGGGCGTCGAGACGCGCGCATCGAATTGTATTGCCAATAACACAACGAGCTCTGTGGAAATATACATAAAGATTGAATTGCTGTGGTAAAAGCTACGAGATAACTCAGCAAAATTCGCTCGCATTATCGATGACATTTCGTTGTAAAATGAGCTTTCTGTACGAGTTAACACAGTTACTTTTTAGGGTTCCGTACCCAAAGGGTAAAACGGGAACCCTATTACTAAGACTTTGCTGTCCGTCCGTCCGTCCTTCCGTCCATCCGTCCGTCCGTCCGTCCGTCCGTCCGTCCGTCTGTCACCAGGCTGTATCGCTTGAACCGTGATAGCTAGAGAGTTGAAATTTTCACATGATGTATTTTTGTTGCCGCTATAACAACAAATACTAAAAAACAGAATAAAATAAATATCTAAGGGGTCTCCCATACAACAAACGTGATTTATTTGCCGTTTCTATAGATAATGGTACGGAACCCGTCGTTCCCGAGTCTGACTCGCACTTGGCCGGTTTTTTTTTTGACGCGGCTTTGGACTCAGCTGTAAGGCAACATTGCCAGGTGTTGTTTGTTGTCTAATTGGCCGTGCGCGAGCTATCAACACTTGTGCCAAGTAGAGCGGAGGCGGCGAATAAATTGAAGCCCCACATGAAACCCTAATGTGTGCCTATAAGCCTAATTTCTTCAGCCTGTCTGCCGTTTCTTAATACGCTGTCGAGTGTTTCCACTTAAGAAAACGGTGGGCACGTAATTCATAGCCTATATCGACGGCTATTGCACTTAAGCGACACTTTTGGGCGATATTGACTTGTATACATATTTGCAATCAGCGAATTTTTCTGCGTCGAATGAGTTTTTTTTTTTTAAGAGTATGCTCTCCTGTAAAGTTAAAAAAGTGTCGCTTAAGTCAAATTGCGTGTCACCCCTCGATATCAAGAATATAAACAGTAGGTACTTAAACCAATGAATGTCAAAATAAATACGGTAAGAACTCTACCACTTATTGTGTAGATCATAATATGGAGAAAAATGGGAAAGATACTTTTCACGGTGACTCCGTTTCGTTACGAGTCGTAAAGACGTTTTTAGGGTTCCGTACCCAAAGGGTAAAACGGGAACCCTATTACTGAGACTTCGCTGGCCGTCTGTCACCAGATAGAGAGTTGAAATTTTCACAGATAATGAATTTATGTTGCCGCTATAACAACAAATACTAAAAATCAGAATAAAATAAATAATTGAGGGGGCGTCCATACAACAAACGTGTTATTTTTGCCGCATTTTATAGATAATGGTAACCCTTCGTGCGCGAGTCCGACTCGCACTTGGCCGGTTTTTTCAAATACTGACATATGAGTACAATTTACCGATATTTGTTGCAAAGGATAAACAAACCTTCTGTATTTTAATTTTGTCAAAGTTTTCTCACATTATGTTACAACTTGAGTTTACCGAGTAGTACCTATGTGGGTACTATTAAGATAACGAACAAAGCTTATACTTAATCGTTGAAATAAAACTTTTTAAAGAATTCTATCGCGTTTATTTACTTTTTTTATGTTATTTTTATGTATTTCAATGTGTGGTATTCGCGTAAATATAAGAAAACAATATTAACTTAAGCGCTTCACATCTGTGATGCAGAAATTAAGCGTTATTAAGCAGGGGCAGATGCGGGCTAGTTCCTATATGTTTTGACATAAAAAATGTAAGTTATATCAATTATTGTCTTTATAACGAAACATCTTGTTAGGTACTTATGTAAGTATGTGTACTTATGTTCTTAAATTAGGTATATACTTAAATATTACTATCTAACTACTTAAATAGTATGTTATTATACCAAATCTAATTTTCAGCAAAGTAGGTAGAGGCTGTTGTACTTATCCAATTATTTTCGGAAAATCCACAAAATATATGAAACATCCAAATTGTTTTGAAGGTTTCCAATCTAATCTCGGACCCTTGTCAAACAGGTGATTATTGATCGAATAAGACGCGACATAGAGATACCTCTAGATAAACCCTATTTATAAAATGTATATACAGCTACGCTAGCGTCAGTATAGGGTGTACAACTGAATGGCATAATTTTTTTATTGAAATTCGATCATGTTTTTTCAACTTTTTTACCGTCGTCAATTTCTATAAATCGCAATATCTCGAGTCCTATGTAAAATTTGCATGTTCTGTTTTGTGAATATTGGTAGTCGCCCCTCATAATTGTAGTTTACCCTGCTAAATAGGGTTATGGATGTACCCAAAGGCCAGAACACGATAACTGTGACAAATATTCAAAGGTCTATAACTCGGAAACTATAATAGGTATAATCTGTCTTCACTGATCATCCACATATGAGCTACCGTATACGTACCCAAAGTATTATTTCGGACTTCTGATACACCCTGTATATACCATTTTGACCTTTATTTCAACTTAATTAAATGTAATGCTGTAAAATATTCAAAACGAGTCGCGACTTTCAGGATTGCCTTTATAATGTAATCTTGTAGCACTAACAAAGAATAATTAGGTATAGCTAGGTTTGTTATACTGAATATTTCAGAAAGTTAATCCGGGAGTGTATGCAAGTAGGTCCAGACAAAAAATGTAGAGACGCCTGAGGCAGAGGTGTAGTGCAGTGCGCCCACACGTCGCCGATATATTTCGGTTTGGTCGAAGCAAAAAGTCAAATTGGTCGTATTTTATCGTTTTTATTACAAGCTTTATATTAGCTTGGAACTTATGTATGTCCAGGTGGAATCTTGCAACTGAATTTTAAATCAGTTATCTTTAACCGATTGAGCTGAAATTTGGTATACACGCTTACTTTGGATGACAATGCATGCTTAGCTATGTGACGTCATTCTAATTCCAATATGGCGGATCATTCAATATGGCGGAATAGTTATTTTTTCTGCACTACCACAGTATGGGTATCAAATGAAAGGGCTTGCTGAGGAGAACACGAAAACTGAGAGCAATTCAATTACAAAGCTTGTTTTTAAAAAGTTTTTTAAAATTATTTTCCGCCATATGTCGAATAAAGACGATGTCGATCATTCGAAAATTGGGTCCCAGGGCTTTGTCCGACCCCAGCAAAAGAGGCTTCAATCAAATAGTAGTACCTAACATGCGCTCGTACGATATCTATACGATAAGTCAATTGTAACTAATTCTACACTCAACCCATGTGCAGTAATTATCGGCGTCTTAAATAACTGTCAGGGGAGTAAACCTACATTATCATGGGCTTGTTCAGACTTAGCAACGGTTTATTGAACTATGGGTATTCACATTAACACATAGGACCCAGATGAGGTCAGTCAGGGGTACAGTTATCGGTTTCAAATGATTATAAACACTTAAGTATATATATATATTACAATTATTTGAAATCGATATCGGAAACTAATTTGAAACATATTTCTGCAAAATTACTAGTTACTAATTAAAGTATCCACGTTAACACATAGGGCCCACATGAGGTCAGTCAGGGGTACAGTAATCGAAATCAATATCGAAACGAACTTGAAACAGATTTCTGCAAAATTACGATTACTAATAGTTTAATAATTAGTTTCGAACGAATCCATGGCGTCGGTTCCGGCCGAAGGTTTAAGCGACAGCCGACCTGAAATCGACCTTCGGTCGGACAGCAGTCACAATTTACAAAATAATTTAAAAGTTGATAACCATACAAGCTTTAAACTTTCGAATCGCATTTGGATAACGATTCAAATTATTTAAAATCAGCGCAGACCGAAGCCCTGGGAATCGTGACTGAAATATTGTCGGATTCAGCGCATATCTGAACCGATCATAAACCGTATATTACATCACTAGACATCGGATTAGTTACGTAGGTAGGCGCGTTGGAGAATAATTTATCATCAATTTGTAGAGAAGTTAACTATTCTATTTACTAGGCATGTATTGATCTCTGAGGACATATAGTTTACTTATCACGTATTAAGGATACCTACTCTCTCTTTGCTCTACATGTCATACTACTGAGTTAATTATACTTAATTAAATAAAAATTGCTAATGAAACCTACCAACTTGAACATTTTAAAAAGTCAATTTCTGTATCCGTAACTTATTTGAGACGCAAACTTTTCTTTGAAGTGAGTATGAGCAACATAAAGGACGATTTATAAGCTAAAATATCAAATTAATAAAAACACTTCTAAAAGTTGTAGCGTAAACTACACGATTATAAAAACATGCATAAAAAGTGTGGGGTAAACCACTCAATTGTTAGTCATGCTATTTATTTTTATAGGTGATCTCTTCGTGCTAGTGTTCGCGATGGACAGCCGGGAGTCCTTTGAAGAAGTCATCCGTCTTCGGGAGCAAATCCTGGAAACCAAGGCCAGTGCCAGCAGCGGAAGCAGCCGGGGGCGCCGGCAAGCCCCCAGGGTGCCCATGGCGATCGCTGGCAATAAGTGCGACAGGGATCTCAAGTGAGTAACCAGGGACCTTACCACCTCCACTTAAAGTATTGTTGTTTCCATAATGTCAACTATAATGTCAAAGACAGATATTGTACTAAGTTAACTGTCGATAGTACGTACGATGATCCGCCATCTTTATCACTGTCATTATCCATTTTTATTTAATATGTGTATTTATTGAATTTGTCCTTGCTATTAATTACTTGACATTGGCGAAATACTCGCGCTAGTCGCAGGTGATGCCATTCCTCATCTTATTCCATTAAATATCATCATTTCGCTCATTTCGTTAAAAAAAAAAAGTTAACTGTCAAAACTAAAAGCATATTACGGAGGGTAGAATTAAAGGAGGGCAATCTCCTATGGGAAAAAAATTAAAAAGTGTCCGTCGAAATGCATGAAATAATAGTTCAAAAAACTTCCACAAAGGCGCTGGTTTCGATAAATGGTATATATTTCGATAAGTCGGTATGCGCTATTATGGACTTTTTGCTGTCATGCCAGATTCGGAATCAGCGATTTATTCCTGGGGGGCGTCGGTATGTCATCTATAGACACCAGCGCCATTGTGGAAGGTTTTTGAACTATTATTTCATGCATTTCGACGGACACTTTTTCAATACCTAGATGACACTCCTTTACTCTACCCTCCATAAAGCATATGTATAAGATTAATAAAAACATATCCCGCAGAAACTGGGCATTAGTGACCACACAAATGCCCAGTTACCTTAATCTGAGATCTCAAAGTATAAACAATATTTTTACATAAAATGAGTGGCTAAAGCTGCTACCTGCGCCATTATCATTTTAAAGGCTTACTGCGGAAGTTTATAAAAGGCTTTTTAAATTTCCATTTGATGCATAACCGACAGTCCTTTGCTTAACGAAAACCATTTTTTCTCTCACATTATATATTGAGTAACTCTGGTGTCTGACTTTTCATACTACCTGACCTTCGACAAAGCCTTTACGACTGTAATAGATGGGACTAATAGTGTAGGGAACTAATAATAGGGATAGTATGCCAACCGGTAGTATCATATTCTGTTTTTTACAAAAGGAATCAAATGATGAAATTTTAATGGAATAAGATCTCCATATTGGCCATAGCTGCATCTGTGCAATTAATGCCAGTGCATTAATATCCGCTAACCGCATTAATTAATAACATTTAAAATACCTACTACTGCATTAATCAATAACAACGAAAATACTAGCCCCATCTTAGGTAAAAGTTACACTCACACGATTGTTGGAATGCAAAAATAAAGAAGCTATATTAATTTATACTTAGTAACGCAATTCTAAAGAGTAGACAGAAGGATTCCGCTGTTGGCCTCCGAAACTCGAGCGAAAGCGCTCAATTGAAAGTGCCAACGGTTTAATGATACTTTAAATTGCTTTGTCCAGGACTGTGCAGCCAGAGGAAGCGACCGCGTACTGCAATACCCAGGACTCTGCGTGCGTATTCGTTGAAACATCAGCGAAGAAAAATTTTAACGTCGACGATCTCTTCTACGAGCTCTTCGTGGTCGCGAACCTACCCTTAGAAATGGCCCCAAACCACCATAAACGAGTCAGCACCGCCTTCGGAAGCCCATGCACCCTACCCCCTACAGGTAGCCAAAGTAGTAGAAATAAGAAATGTACTCTCTCCATTAAAAGAAGATTATCGGACGCTTGCGGTGTCGTCGCGCCGAACGTGAGGAGACCCAGCATTCGTACCGACCTTATGATAATGAGAACCAAGACTTGTGCCAAAGCAGACACGGAAAGTGCCAGCGGGAGTCCAAAACTGACACTCAATAGGCTCGTCAGGTCTAGCGGGCAGAATGAAAAGCGATCATGTATACTACAGTGATATTTAATGTTAGTTAATCGACTTACGATGCCAAGATATACGTAATGACGTATTCTGATTGGGATGGGTGCTATAGGAATCGGGACAGTATCGGTCTGCGAGATCATAGCTTGATAACTCTCATTAAATAATTATGTCAAACATACCAATCCTTTATTTTTTGTCGATTTTACTTTTGAATCATCATAAGGATAAAGTGTATTACCTATTTCTTTAGGTTTTTTATCTAGTACAATAGATTTTAGTCATTTAAGTTGGTAAGAATACTTGAATTAATAAGGTTTTTTTTTATTAAAATTTGTATTTTTTTATAAACATTTCATTTTGACTCGCACATATATAAAAAGGGTATAATACCGATTACAATTTAGCTATAATTTAGATATCGAAATAGTATTTCAGGATATTGGAAACGTTTTATATAATTTTAAAATAGTTACATATATAGTACTTATTTCAGAGCGGAGATAGTCGCCAAAACCCCGATAGTGATAATAAACTGTAACAATTATTATATTTCCCAAGATTTATGCATAAAAGCGAGTTTAGAGAGCGAATTTATGTATTTTTCGCTTTTGAATGCAAAGCAATGTTCTTAAGTTATATATATATATGTACTTAAAGTAAATCGTATCATATTTTGTTGAGCTTGGAATGTGTCATAAATAACCAATGATATTCTAGTAAACAGATATGTTATAAGCGTGCACTAGTGAAGACCAGAACGCATCCTAATTAGGACGTATTGTATTGACAGATGAATGTTACATCACATAGAAGCGCAAGTGACACTAGCTATCTCTTTTTTTTTCTTGTTGGTTTTATCAAGCCATCTCTTTTGCACATTTCTCTACGTGTTGTGAAAATATGTAAAATGAATAAAAAGTGTGTATGTGTGCTGCCGCTGTTACGCGGAACACTTTTTTCGGTTGTTTTGTGCGTGTATAACATACCTGTTTACTAGAATATCATTGTAAATAACTAATTGTTTACGTAGGGCCGATATTTTCAATCGTCAAACCACCTGCCAGACAGTGTTTATTCCACAAATAGGGAACCAAGGAGTTATTATCACATCAAAGAGGGAGCTTTTCCTAACATTTGACAGTTTCACGCGTCCAATGTTGTGTATGACTTTGACGTCTACTTACATCAGAGAATCTACGTCAAGGCCATGGAGGGAGTATAGTAATAAGGAGCCGGCATTTCGAGCCCGCGCTGCGGTAAATTATCCGCCAGATTAGTTTTGTGTAGTGACACTTAGGTACTATGAGATCCAAATAAGAATAGGGATGTCAATAAGCTCTATCTGTCAAATGTCACATGAAAAGTATGGTTTGCAAAAAACTTTTTGCATATCAATAATAATAGTACCTAAATCAAATATAAATAAAAAGGTTCAATTAGTAGTAAATTGTCTTAATAGAATATTTAATTATTTAAAGTTAGATTCGTTTTTTTACGTCACAATATGGCGCAAAGTCGATCCTATTCTCATTTGAATCGCAAAGTACTTACTTGATCTTAAGACCAAGATGGCGGATCTCAAATAAACCATTGCCAACCTTCAAAAAAATCGCCGCACAGCATTACGAAGAGTTCGGTCTTTAGGGGTTCTCTATCTACTCTGAAGTCAAGGCGAATAAGACTAAATGGCATACATTTTCCCATATTAGGTTAAAATAAACTTAATACCATTGTAGGGAACAATACAATTTTTCTATCGTCAGATAGGGTATATTTAACGGATAACTCGACAGCCATGTATTGGACTGAGATAGACAAACAGCCGAATAACTGCATTCGTTACGTGATTATTTGTCGTTTTGTATGAAAATTGAAAAATCGGCCTGTACCTATTTAAATATATTAATCACAAGTACGTGTATTCTATTTCTTATTATTCAATTATGTTTAAATGCTAAATTGTGTACAACAAAAATGAATCGATATGAAAAAAAATATATTTTAAAATGCTAAATTTTAAAACTGGCACTTAATTTAAAAATAAACTAGCAAATGAGGTTTCCAACCTATATCATTGTCGTGGGACCAAAAAAAAGTTACGCTGTTTTTTTTTATTTTAGAAAAAATATTTAAGGATAAAGAAATTGTTATATAGTAAAATTATTATTCCATAATACCAATTGTGTGTGCATTGTTTGCCAATGTTTGCATCATTATATCTATCCGTCTACTAAATAGGTACATAATGTATCCTTTTGTAATCTTTTGTCTATACCTTCTGTCTTCTTGTCTATAATAAAAAGTTGTTTTTAAATTTTGTTTTAGTACACAACATTGACGCAAGGAGTATCCACACGAAAAAAATACCACAAATTTGATATGAATGGTTTCTTTTATTCCCTCCTAAAACTTCGTAAGTTTGCGCATTGAAAATAAAAACAAAGTGATTAAGTAGTTAATTAAATCTTTCCATAACTACACTTAAAACTTAATTATAAAACTATTTGATAAGAGAGAGTGAGTATAAACGATAAAATTATATGTAACAGTCCTCAGCCGAAAATGCTCGATTTTGAATACATGGAAGTTTAAAACCAAATTCAATGACTGAAAAATTGTTTTAAAACTATTCACAGAGCGTATAACTCACGTTTGACCAAAAAAATTGTGCGGGTTTGTATGTAACGAATGAACTCAAAAACTACTGGTCCGATTTTTAAAAAAAGTTGCTGTTAGTAAGCTACATTATCACTGAGTAACATAGGCTATATTTATTTATTCTAAAATGTTAAAAATAAACATCCATGTCCACCCGTGCAAAGCCGGGATGGGCCACTAGTATTATATATAAAAAGTATTTTCTTTCACATGTTTCAACCTACCATATTTAAAGAAAGTTAATATTCATTTAGAAATAACCTTACGAAACACCTTCATTCTGAATATTGCTTTATAAATCCATTGCAAACGGTTTACCAGCGTATTTATTAAGAATCCACAATAACGTAACGCTCAATCATCCCCTCTCTCAATCTTCTCTTTGGTACTTTGCTCTAAATTTTTCAACAGCAGATTTATCAATCGCTTCTGCAGCCGTTCAGTATTTAGAGAATTGGAACTATATTTAACATCAGTGGAATTCGATTTTATTTCGTCTATCAGTGTCATCGATTTAATTTTGAAGAGCCTGACTTGGTTTTGGGACATCGATTCGAGTTCCGGCAACATACTTAGTAGAAACATTCGTAAGGCACTATTACCGACGTCGTTTGTAGAGCTTGTATTATTATTGCTAGCTCTGTTACGATTTTTAACGAATTCCGTGTAGTTCCGTCTATTAGTCGGAATGAATCGTTTCCTCTTCCGCGTAGTATGTATCGGTGTGGACTTGCTGGACAACAAGTCTCCTAAGATCACAGTCTCTGTTGGATTCGTGGTACTTTCCTCGTTATCCCCAAAGTCCTCCGGCTCGGCTTTGATGAATTCCATCATTATTTCATTGTCGCTGTTAGTGGTCGTGTGATGCGCATCGAGCTGACTATCATCAGCGTTCTCGACATTCGACAAAGGTTTCAAGAAAGGCATTATAAATTTCAGGTATTCAGTTAAATAGTATGGTTTCTTAATTTTGTGTCCGGTATGCCTCATGCTTCTTAGGAAGGACGATCGGATATTCCTCCATTTTTCTTTACATTCGCTTACTGAAACAATGAATGATATTTAAACGTATTGTACTTTGTAAACAGGCTACAAATGCGGGTTATTCACTTAAGGAAAGCTGGTGCAGGCCTATAAATAATATTAATGATCAATTATTCGTTACATCACCTTTATATTAATCTTGGTTGCAGAAATACCCATTTAAAAACCATAAGTAATGGATTGCATAAATAATGGAAGTTCCTGTGAAGTATTTGTATATACTCAACACTAAATGTATTTAGTAGGTACCATTACCATCTACGTCCTACAAGGATAAAAACCTGGGTCTACAGAAGAGACGAGACGCGCTTAATATTATACGCCAATACTAAAACGAACTCTATGTCAATACACATAAGAGATTATGTCGCAAAGACCACGAAATCACGCGTCATCGATGACAATGCGTAGAATGAGCCTGTCTGTATACTATCAGTTTTGATATGAGCTAAAGAGTGGTGGCGTAAATTTAGACGCACCTGTCATTTTAGGTTTAACAGGTAACTTCGGCGAATTAACATTATAAGAAAATTGAATAAGCAAGATAAATATATTATGTCTATATTACAGTGAGATAAAAGTAGCAGAAATGTATACCTACAGAAATAACAAAGTCATAAATTCGAATGCATTCAGCCACTGATGACTCAGCGCCATCTATCGACGCGAAGTTAACACGAAAAGCGTAAATTAAACTCACCAGACATATTTGTATTCGATGCAATACTCGTCCAAGCTTCCTCGACGATATCCTTTCGGTTATATTCCGCCAAATTGAAATTGTACAAGAACTCGTACTTCTCAATTTGGTTGATCAATTGTATTTCCATGGCCATTGTCGCTATTATTAACTACTGATTTGTGAACGTATGTACGCGGCCGGGGCGGTGTGCGGACTGCAGGCAGGTGCAGATTGGCTGCCGCGCCGAAAGTATGCCGCGTCCCCCCCGCGCCGCGCCGCCGCCGGGCCGAGACGCGCTCGGCGTGTCGACGGTGCGCCGAGCGGCGACGACTCTCGGTTATCGACCCGACATGCGACGCAGCGTCGACGCGGTGCGTTATCGGCGGCATCAACAAACGCCAGTTGCTCGACCATAGATTAAAAATGCGCGGCAAGGTGAAACAAAAGAGTTTTATTTAAATTTATTTTACGGATCCTAGAGGGAAACCCATGATCGACATTATACCTAATTCGACAAATATCGAAACAAATCGTCAAAATTGGTCGTCTTGTCGAAACAAGCGACATTATTTCGAATCGATACATATGTCGAATTTGAGATAATGTCGATCATGTGAGAGTTGCTCCCTGAAGATCTCCTAGTAAAATATATCTAATACCTACTTAACTACTCACCTATCTTCGAGACGTCATTTTATAAAATACATCATCACGCATTTATTTCCCGAAGGGGTAGGCAGAGGTACACTGCAGTGCGCCCACACTTCACCGATGTATTTTGGTCTCATTGTAATAGGGGGCGAGCCTATTGCCATTAATACCAGGCACATTCTCCCTCAATACGAGGAAGGTATTTAGGCTATAGTCATTTTGTTATTATCGAAATATATTTTTTTATAGAGATAAGTACCTACTTACCTAATAGAGTCTATTAGACTAATTATTTCCATTTAAATTCAGAAATGGCCATTTCTAAAATTTGCTATTGACGGGAATGGAACTCGCAAACAACCGAGTCGCCGAGCGAGACCTACGCCCGAACCACTCGACCCATTGTACATCAAATATCTAGGCTACCTCTTTATCCGTTTGTATCGCTGCCTGTTTAGCAAACAAAACCTTTAACTATGCTGAAATTCTGGCTTGTACCTACCTATCTGGGAAGTTTACAGAAAACTAGGCCAACACCACTTAACGACTCTCGACAGGGTTGTTGTCGTAGAATTAACTCACAGGTATAAGGTACAGCAGTGGTGTTAGCACGCATGTCAGGACAAGACCTCTGTCTCAGATTGGCTTGGTCGCTTTCTGTCTTATTTCATACGAGAGAAAGAAATATAATCAACATAATTCTGTAACATAAGTCTAGTCTTGGCGCTCATGCTACAACTACAGCCTTAGCATGACCGTGTAGACATAAGTTGTATCTATTTCAACTGTCAGATTTGTCGAGAAAATTACGTCACTTTGTGCTTTGTGTTCTGGACATGGCTCGGTGTGACATCATTTTTTCGACGAATCTGGCAGTTGAAAGAGATAACACTTATGTCTACGTAGCTATGCTACAGGGCCAGGAAGGGTATTGACTACCTTAATACGCTTCAGGCAAACTGGGGCGTCAAACGCGCGCTGCAAAGTTTTCGCCAATACCAAAACGTACTCTGTGCCAATATAAATAAATAAAAATAAATAAATAAAAAAGCCTTTTATTATTTCTCTTTTGGTTTTTACAAGAGTATTTAAGTATATATTACAATTATATGCATATTTGGTTAGTGTTTATTTAGTAATTAAATTTTTGTTAGTTAAATGAATGCTTTATTGAGAACCCCCTTTCAGGGTAAAGGCCTCCTCCTTTTGTGCCCATATGTCTCTTTGTTTTGCTATGGAATGCCATTTATCTCCAGCGATTTCTTTGATATCGTCGGCCCATCTTCTAATCGGTCTTCCGCGTTTCCTTTTGCCTTTTGGTCCATCCCATTGAGTTACTAGCTTCGTCCACCTATGATCTTCTAGTCTAGCTATATGTCCTGCCCATCTCCATTTCAGTTTCATTGAATGTTGTAGGAAGTCTGTAAGTCTTGTTTTGTCTCGTATAACACTGTTGCGTATTTTATGTATTCTTTTTATTTTTAACATTGATCTTTCCATTGCTGTCTCACATGTTCTTATTTTGTCCTTTGCATTCTTCGTATATGTCCAGGTTTGTGATCCGTAATTAAGGCAAGGTAAAATACTGCTATCCATTACTTTCTTTTTTAGTGAGAGAGGTAACTCGCTTTTAAATATTTCTTTATGTGCCCAATATTTACGCCATGCAAGTGTAATTCTTCGGGTGATTTCCTGCAAGTTATTATTGAGTAGGAAAGATATTTGTTTGCCTAGGTATATGTACGTGTCCACATATTCTATGTCCGTCTCTCCTGCCATTATTGTTGTTTTTAGTGAGTTGGTCATCAGTTTCGTTTTTTGGAGATTCATTTCGAGACCAATATGTTCGCTTTCCGTTTGAAGGGATCGGAGCATTTGCTCTAGCTGTTTGCTGGACTCTGAGAACAGTACTATATCGTCGGCAAACCGCAGGTGACTCAAATGTGTGTTGTTTAGTTTGATGCCGGTGTTGCTCCAGTTCAGTTTTTCAAATATCATCTCTAGTACCGCTATGAAAAGTTTGGGTGAGAGAGGATCCCCCTGTTTGACGCCTCTTTTTATTTTTATTTCTGGTCCGCTCGATTCTAAGACGATTTTGCTTGTGCTCCTACTATATATATTTTTTATTATGTTGCACAACGTATGGTGGATATCATTTCTTTCTAGTGTGCTCCAGATAGATGCGTGTGAGATCGAGTCGAAGGCTTTCGTATAATCTATAAACGCTAGATATAGAGGCTTTTGAAATTCTTTGTATTTTTCTATGATATGTTCTAGGACGTGTATATGGTCTGTTGTCGCATACCCTTTCCTGAAGCCTGCTTGTTCGACTGATTGCTTTTCGTCGATCTTTGTTGTTATCCGCTGTAGAATGCATGATGAAAAAAGTTTATATAAACTCGGTAGCAAGCTAATTGGCCGGTAGTTTCCTACGTCAGTGGGGTCACCCTTCTTGTAGAGTAGGACAATGTTTGATTTAGTCCATTGTTCTGGTACCGTCTCTTCGAGCATAATTAGGTTGAATAAGTGTGTGATTATTGGTATCAATAAGAAGCACGCAAGCTTAATTGCTTCATTTGGTATGCCATCCGGGCCTGGACTTTTTTCTAGCTTGAGCTTTTTTATTCCTTGTAGTATTTCTGTCTCGGTCCAGGGTGCGATGGGCGGGGCTTGGTGTCTTATGTATATCTGGTTGACGGCGCTGTTGTTATTTTTTTGTTCGTAGAGGTCTGTGTAATATTTGGTTGCTATATTTAGTATATTATTTCTGTTGAATGTGCAGGTGGAGGTACAGGTCCCTTTTAGGCTCGGTATCCAGGTCTTCGTGTTTTTGTTGAGGTCTTTAAAAGCTGTTTTGCAGCTTCCTCGTTCTATTAAATGTTTTTCTATAGTATTTAGTCTGTAGTTTTTGTAGTCCCTTTTGATGCTTTTGTTGCAAGTTTTATAAATAAAGCTGAGTTGTTGTTTTTCTTCCTTGTTTTTTTGTTCTTTATTTTGTAGTTCTTTCTTTAATGTATCTGGAGTAAGAATTGTCCTATTTTTACTATTTGTGTTATTTTCTTTTTTCATACTGTCCTTGACGTATCGTTCTAGTTAATTATAGAGTGTTTGAGCACTATGATTGATTTCGAGATTTATGAGTTTAAGTTTTTCTTGTAGGTTTTTTAGATAGTTTTTAATTTCGTTTTCGGTTTTAAATGTGCATATTGAATTCCCGAATTTTCTTCTACATTTTTTTTGTGGTGAGATTGCTATTTTAGATCTGACTAATCTGTGGTCTGATGAGAACATTATTGAGCTTAAAACGTGAACGTCTTGAAATTGTTTGGGAATGTTTGTGAGGATGTAGTCAATTTCGTTTTTAGTACGGTGGTCAGGTGATTTCCAGGTCCATTTGTGGTTTGGATTTTTCTTGAAAAAAGTATTCATGATAGAGAGATTATTTTCCTGGGCAAATTGCATTAGTACTTCTCCTCTTGGACTTCTTGGGCCGAAGCCGAATTTCCCAAGGGTCGGGCCTTCGAATGTATTGGATTCTCCTATTCTTGCGTTGAAATCGCCCATTATTATTATGTTTTTTCCAGATAGTTTGTAGGCTTCGTTTAGTGTGTTATAGAAATTATCAATTTCAGAGTTTTCAGAGTCTTCGGTAGGTGCGTAGATTTGTATTATAGATATAGTGACACTATTTATTTCAATTTCTAGGTATGCCACCCGGTCTGATAGTCCCTTGAAGCATTTGATACCTGGTTTATGTTCTTTTTTAATAATAAATCCAACGCCATATCTTCCGCTTGTTACTCCGTAGTGGCATAATATAAGGTCGTCGTATTCTGTTATTCCATAGCCTGTTCTTCTTACTTCTGATAACCCTATGATGTCGTATTTGACATTCTTGAGTGCATTTATTAGTTCTATTAGTTTAGTAGGGTTTGCTAGTGTACGCACATTGTAAGTTCCAATGTATATTATGCTTTTATGTTCTATTTGATTTGGTGTTTTGTTCATGATTGTCTTCTTTTTATTATTTTTCTCGGTTTTCTTGGTTTTAGTCTTTTTATTGGTTTTCTTGGATATTTTATTCGGAGGGTTTTGGTCGAGCTCTCCCGCGGTGACCAGCCGTATTGGGAGATGGGAGGTGGGTAGAGGGTTCAATCGTGATTGCTATGTTATGTTGCGTTGCGTTGTTCTTGCTTGTTTTTGTGTGTAGTTGTCTGTATTAGTAGAAGTTTGTTTTGGTTTTTGTAGTACGTAATCTTGCATGCTCTGTACTTTATTTTTCTTTAGTGGTTGTTTATTTCCATGTTGAGCTGTTTGATTGTTTGAGTGGAGTGTCTCGGGGGATTCCGATAGGTTTCTTTTATTTGTCTGTTTGTCGGAGATGTGCTTGTTGTTATTTAGTACAATGAGTTTATCGTATTTGATGAAAGCAATATTGCCTAACTCCTTTTCTTTCTGTAGTTGAATGTGTAGTTCCTTCCGCTTGTTTAGGATTTGATTTGTGCCAATATACTAAAGATAAAATTTCTGTGGTACAAGCCACGCGATTAGTCGCTGCAAGATTCGCTCGCACCATCAATGATATTTCATCAAAGAATGAGCTTCTTGAGCTAGCAATGACAGCCTCGTCTGTAAGAACGCCTGCCTTGAATGTAAGGGGTGCCAGTTCAAATCCCGGTCCCGCACCTCTGACAAAATCTTCATGACAAAATGTCATTTTCAATGATGATTACCACTAGCTGAACGGTGAAGCAAAACATCGTGAGGAAACCTGCACGTCTATAGAAAAGCGCGTGAAATTCACCAACCCGTACTGGGCCAGCGTGGTGGACTATGGCCCAAAAATCTCCCTTGTATTGAGGGAGACCGTGCCCGGTATAATGAAATAAACACTTTCTACAATAGGCTCGCCCCCTATTACATCAGGACCAAAATACATCGCGAAGCGTGGGCACATTGCAATGCATCTCTGCCTACTCCTTCGGGGAATAAAGGCGTGATGTCATCATCACGCCTTACTTCCCTACATAGCAATTATGAAAATAACTTTATTTACTCATGTAACTTTATTTACTCAATAAAGTTATTTTATCTTAATAACAATTATGAAAATAACTGTATTTACTCAGTAAACAAAGTTCTTTTCATAATTGTTATGTAGGTAAGTAAGGCAGGTACTTAGATGTTTTACATGGTAACGTTGAGTAGGTACCCACTGAAATAAATTGATAAAAAGGCTCTTGACAAGTCGCAGAACATGTAGCTTGTTAGAATATCGGATTTCAGGCGTAACCGTTCCAACAAATTTGTATATTTATTCAGCTTTGTATTTTTATTGGGAACGGAATAACATTTTAGCATCGAGACGTATTTTTTAAGCGCTTTAGTCTTTGTATTTTCTGCGAAAAAAAACGACAATAGCTTAGTCTGGTGATTTGAGCGTAGCTCGGCTGACTGAACCTGATGGTTGCGTGATCGATTCCCGCACATGGCAAATTTTAGAAATGGCTTTTTTAGAATTTGCCCTGGTCTGTGACGGACAACAACTAAATATGAGGGTACCCAGTTATTAACTATGACATCAGGACGTCTAACACCTCAGTCCTCCCGTGACTATGGTTGCTGTAAAGCAGCCGAAACGTCGGGAAAATAAAATATTAAATAAACGCGATAAAATCCGTAAAATAGTTTTATTTCAATGTATAGTATTCGCGTAAATATAATAAAAGAATATATGGATGCTTCATTTATTATTCACCGAGATTCCATCTGACCTTTTTATACACCCATGCCTGAGAGCGACTTGTTCCAACAAATGACACAAATTTGTAAGGCACAACGTCTGATGGCCGCTTAGACTCGCACTAAACCATTCCAATATTAATGGCCCAACTTTTGATCGAATCCCGCGGCACACTTCATTTTTATGGGGCTTTTTTGTCAAAATTACAGACTTGGACGAAATATTTTTAACTTTAAACATTATTCTTCTGTCTTTTGTATTCGGCCGTTGGTTGGGCAGGCATAGAATATTTAATTTAATGGCTGTTTTGTTTCTTTCCTAAGTACTTACTTAAATTTGTCTTCGAGAAAGCTTTTCAAATAAGTTTCAGAGAAAATTATCTTAAGAACTTTTAAAATACAAAACTAAGTCACACTTTTGTCAATGCTGTGAAACTACTTGTCCGCAATGAAGTAGGCTTGATCCAGAACAAACAAAATCTTAATAAGACTCAGCCCTTCGTTTGAGTTTTACCCCCTACACTCTCCGGGATGGACGAATTAACTTGACTTTATATAAAAATGTATTCTGTTTTAATAAACATAAAGATTGAATTTCATTCTTCTTTTATTACCTAAAACCAATGCAATCGTAGTCGTTTTTTTAGGATATTTATTATATTTTTTTGTCAATAATACTTATTAATTACTATTGACTTTAGTTAAAACTAATAAGAAAATATATATTTATAAAATATGTAAAAAATTTGGCCCATGCGGAAGCGTACCCAAGACGCTGGCTGCATTTATTTAATGTACTTTAGTTATCAGTCAACAAGTAATTATATCAAAGAGAGAGAGCTTTTTTAAATTTGATAGTATTACACGTCCAATTTTGTGTGTGATTGTATATATCAAGACGAATGCGCCATCTTTATCACTGTCATCATCCATTTTTATTATTATTACAAGCTTTATATTAACTTGCAATGTATGTCCGGGTGGAATCTTGCAACTGAATTTTAAACCAGTTATCTTTAACAGATCGAGCTGAAATTTGGTATACACGCTTATTTTGGATGACAATGCCTGATTAGCTGACATCATTCTCATTCCAATATGGCGGATCATCCAAGATGGCGGAATAGGATTTTTTTCTGCACTACCACAGTATGGGTATCAAATGAAAGGGTTTGCTGAGGAGAACACGACAACTAACTGAAAGCTTGTTTTTAAAAAGTTTTTTAAAAATTTTAGCATTAATTTTTATTTATAATGTGTATTTATTGAATTTGCCCTTGCTATTAATTACTTGAAACTGGCTGAAATACCCGCTAAACGCAGGTGGAGCCATTTCTCATCTTATTCCACTAAATATCATCATTTTGTAAAAAAAAAGAGGAAGAATAAGACCCTGGCACCAGTAAGGCAAATTTCTTTAATTTTATTATGTCTTTTGAACACATTTATTTATTGTTATAGGGCCCGATTTTCATTTGATAGACATCAATCTCTATTAAAGATATGTCGAAACAAGAGAAAAAACGGCGTATTCCCGAGGGGCGTTTGTCGACACCAGCGCGACTGTGGAAGGTGTTTGGACTATTATTTAATGCATTTCGGCGGGCACTTTTTCAATACACAGATTACTCTCCTTTACTACTACACTCAATACTCATTATATTAATACCACGTCATTATTAGGGCATGTAGATTTTCTAGCGTGAAATGTGCGGCCATCACTGTCACCGCTCTCGGTCGTTAATCTCAAACAAATAGGAGTTAATGGTCCATTGGGGCATTTTGCAACGTGATGACATCAACAACGTTATCTTTTACAATGTCGATTTCACTTTTAAGTATAGTTGCGTACGATCCGCCATTTTATAACGTTCATGTATATTGATTGAATTTATACTCTTGCTATTAATTAATCGATACTGGCTGAAATACCGGCTAATCGCAGGTGCAGCTGTTCCTCATCTTATTACATTAAAAGGAGACGGATACGCTTTCATACATTCTTGGGCCCAGTTGTAAAAATATGAGAGTGGTGTCAATTAAAAGCTTATATATTAAGAAACCATCTCCGAAAATTTTGCTGATCTTGGCAATCTGAGAGCAGAATTTTAAGAGATTTAGTAAAAGTGTGGTTATTCAACAAAGTGACAACAACCTAGATACTATACAGCTGATTTTTGAACTGTGATTGTTATTTTGTTTTAATATACAGTTTTGGTGTTAATTCAACCATTTTAGTGTATATTAATATATTAAAATGAATACAATTATGTGCTTAGTCATTAATAACACAATTTGTTTTTTTAACTACCGAACGTGTTCACTCTGTCTAAGGCGCGCGGGCGTTCGGAAACTCGTCTGTCGACATTTTGTGGAGCGTTCGGAAACGCGGACGCCACACAGTTATTTACTACATTAATTGTAGTTTTTTATTGTTAATTATTACAATGTATTTATTCATTTTGATTGAATCAAGTATTTTATGTTCAATTGTTTAAATCATTCACAGTAATCGATAATTGTAATCGATACTCTATTTCTTCAGTGAAATAAACTTATTTTTATGATTTCTCGTCTCCCAGATGGTGAATTGAGCAGATTTTTTTATATTTTGAAACAGACAAAAATACCGCTTTTTTTAAACCATATCTCAACTTATTACAATTGGGCCCAAAGAGCCCCGTCTCCTTTCATTAGTTTTGTAAAAGAAGAATAGCTTTCTTCTTTTACAAAACTAATGAAATTTTAGAAAAGAGACACAGACAAACATATTTTTTTTTGTTTTTTATTAATCGTATACAGGGTGTATCAGAAGTCCGAAATAATACTTTAGGTACATAAACGCTGGCCAATATGTAGATGCATACTGAAGGTAGATCATATCTAACTATCATAGTTTTTGAGTTACAGACCTTTGAATACTTGTCACAGGTATCGTGTTGTGGCTTTAAGGCACATCCAGGAGCCTATTCATCAGTGCGAAATTCATCAACGAGTGGCGACTTTTAACATTCAGAAAACAGCACTTGAACACTTTCGCATAGGACTTGAGATATTTAACATTTTAAAAGTTTGGGACGAAAAAAATTTGTTAAATCATGATCGAATTTCAATGAATTTTTTATACTATTCGGTTAAGTGTCCAATACTCGTGCAAACGGTCAAGTATTATTTCAGACTTCATAAACAGCCTGTATATTTTCATATGCATTTAGTAAAAGTTGTTAAAACACACACTGTGAGACACAATGTAGCGTCGATGCTCGAGCGTCATTGCCATTCCAAAAACAGCTGTATTGACTCATAGAAAAAGTTAATTCTTCAAGAAAATGACACAAAGACATAGCGATCGAATTTCGGTGAGAGGAGACGTGGCTTTGCCACCGAAATCCAATCTTTATTGATATGGACACAGAGTTAATTTTGGTATTGGCAAATATTCTGACGTGCCGCTTTTGACAGCCCAGTGTGCGCGGGGTTTTTTTTAACATTAAAAACCATAGAGTAACAAGAGTACCAATAACGACTCTACTCTTCGTATGGCTCTGGCATAATTATTCCGTCATCGTTGTTATCTCATGTACCTGTGGTATACGGCAACTATATGGGAAAACAACAATGGCGGAGTCAGATACACCAGAAAAATTTACCGCAGCGTGGTCTCAATATGCCATCTCCGTTAGAATATCTCCATGTTAAAAACAGGCACTTGAATTTGTTCATGTATAAATTACAAATTAATATTTATGTGGCACGATTCACATCGGCCGCGTAAAGCTAGCTTCCCACGGTCCGTGATATCGCGGACGGAGGCGGACCAGCTCGCACGACACACCGTGGGAAGGGTCTCGTCCGTGGTAGCACAGGCGGTGCGCCGGTATCCATCGCGAGGCGGTAACTTTAAAGGTGCGGTGAAAAAGTGAAAGAGAACATATCACGTTCTCTTTCACTTTGCATTTTGAAATGAAGCTATCAAAAGATCTACACAGACCAACACGCACCATGGGAAGAGCCCAGTCTGTGTGTGTTGCCGTCCGTAGTCGTCCGGCTGTGCGTGATGATCCGTAGAATCGCGCACCGTGGGAAGCCAGCTTAACATGCAAAACGTAACATAATATTCACATCACGATATTTATTATTAAAAAATGTGTGATGATAACCGAGCGTGGCTTTAATTTCATATTTCTTTTGACGCTTATTACTTACATCGGTCACGTACGCAATAATATTCGTCGTCCTAGTTTGTGTGCGCTGTCACAAGCGATTCGTCTGGCAAATGCGACTTTTTTTCTTCAATAATCATAGATTATTAACATTTTGTTTTCTTTTTATAAATAATTTATGATCTATCATCGGTTTAGTTACCGCGTTTGTTTTATTATTGCGTAATAAAATTTAAACTGACACACAGGAATTCGGTTATTTTAATAAATAAATATATAATACTTTGGCGGAGCCACATCTTATACAAAGGGAGGAGCACCGAATATTGAAGCATTCTTCTTGATATCCCACGAGTTATTATTTTAAAGAGGAAGCTTTGCCTAACATTTGTCAGTTCCACAAATTTTTGTACGTTTTTTGGCACATCTAGGTATCTGTACTTTTCAATATCATTGTTGATATCCTAGTTTTTGGCCAACTTCGAAAAAGGTTCTTATTTTAACCCGTATCTTTATCACTGTCATCATCCATTTTTATTTATGTGTAGATATTTATTGAATTTGTCCTTGCTATAATTACTCGACATTGCCATAAATACCGATCGCAGGTGCATTTATTCCCCATCTTATTATTCCATCAAAATATAATCATTTCACTCATTGCGTAAAAATAGAAGAAGTAAGTTGCAGGCTCAGCTAATAGTATAATATTGTAAAGAAATGGTACGGTCTGCGTTCTTCTTTAACTAATATTAAAACGTAAAAGCTTCTAACTATCGCGCTAATTAAAGGCTACGTCTGCAATTAGTAAGTTGTGTAAACCTTACATGGTAGGGAATTACTGACACAGTAAGGGACGGACTACATTGGACAGATTCGGAATTTATTCCATTCGAACTTATTTTTTTTTTATTTCACAAGAAATAGGAAGGAGGTCACGTTCATCACCCATTTTTTTTAAATTTATAATGTGTAAATACCATGGAGATATTATAACGGAGACGATGGCATTTCGAGCCCGCCCTGTGGTAATTTTTTCTGGTTTATCTGACTCCGCCATTGTTGTTTTCCCATATAGTTGCCGTATACTACAGGTACATGTGATAACAAAAATGGCGGAAAAATCGCTGCAGAGCTATATGAAGAGTGGAGTCGTTATATTATGTACTCTAGATCTCTATAAATAATACTAATATCTGTGCGGTCTATACTGAGGTTTTTTAATATTCTGCCATTTTTTTAGTTTGGTTTGTGGTCTTGGTGCCTGGCTCTCGTTGAAGTCGTGGCAATGTAAGTTACACAATCCAAATTATTTTATCCGTTTATTTCAATTTTTTCTTGTAAATTACATTTTTAAATATAAATCAAAAAAAAACAATTTAAAAATATTAAAAACAGTTCCCAAGCGGCATCTGGAACAGAGTCCTAGGTACCAGTGATCAAGCCTCCAGAGAGAGGAACTTCCTCACTATGCGCGCCCTTTCCAGAAGAACTGCCTTCTGAATTTGTCCCTAGATCCAGCCGTCTAACACGAGCCTCTTCAGATGTTTCGCGAGGCTTCTTATTGTTACGGATCTGGGGTCTTACCACCAACTCAGTATTGTTGTTCAAAAACTGAAAGTAATTTATTAAAAACACTAGCTGTTGCCCGCGACTTCGTCCGCGTAGAAGTCGAAAATGGTTCTAATAGGATTTTTTCACCGACTTCAAAAAGGAGGAGGTTCTCAATTCAACCCGTTTGGTTTTTGTTATGAAACAGATTGTGGTCAAAAATAGAGATTTTACTGACTGTGTTCCTCGAAAATACTGACTTTACTGACCTAACTTTAAAGGGATTCCCCAAAATTTTGAGAACTTAAAATCTTTCTCCCATGCGGCATCGCGACGCCTACTATAAAACGTTCACCATAAGGCGTCGCGACGCTAAGTATAAGGCATCGCGGCGGTCTCTATGAGTCGTCACGACGTTCACTATAAATCGTCGCAACGCTCGCCATAAGGCGTCCCGACGCTTACCATAAGGCGTAGCGACGCTCTCTATACGGCGTCGCAACGCTCACTATAAAGCGTCGCGACGCACACTATGTAGCGTCGCGACGCTAACCATAAGGTGTCGCGACGCTCATTATAAAGCGTCACGACGCTCCCTATAAGTCGTTGCGACGTTCATTATAAATCGTCGCAACACTCACCATAAGGCTTCGCGACGCTCATTATAAGGCGTCGCGATGCTTATCATAAGGCGTCGCGACGCTTACCATAAGGCGACGCGACGCTCACTATAAAGCGTCGCGCCGCTCACCATAAGGTGTCGCGACGCTCTTTCACCCCTCGATATCTATATCGTTGGAATCTGCGATTTTTTCTAAAAAACTAAGCTCGAGTCAATTCGCCATTTAACAGTCGATGTATATATTTGCAGTTTAAACGACGCTTTACACATTCGTACCGGTAATAGTAAAAATGTTTCGTGCAACATTTTACCCAACGGCAATTTTACCTGATCTTTTCATTTCCTCTCGATTGTACGTCTGAATAATGAATGACGTCATTAAAACGTACGTGGTACGCGCGAGTTATGTAAGCGCGTTCATTCACAGCGGATATGCGGTTTCAAGACGAGTTTTTATAAAAAAAAAAGATTTTTTTTTATGTTCAAAAATATTAAATTTTCTTTTTTTTATTTATGTTTTTATTGCCTGTTTTAATGGAACAACCCAACTTTAAATGTATTAAGCAAAAAACATTCAACTTAAAAAAAAAGAACCATAGAGCTACTTATACCTAACCTCAAATTTATAAGAATTAACTACGTTAACATCCATTAACTACGGCATTCTTTCAGTACAAAAGTGTTCTACGACGCCATTGTTATAGAACCATAACATTCTATGGAGGAAAACCTGTGTATAACATTTCATACCAAATTTCGAGAGTGTACTATCGAAACTACAGCTCTCCCACTAAACAACGTTAAACGTATCTAATTATACAGTAATTTGATCCGTGACCCATCCCGGAGTTCCGGAGTTCCGGCGGTAACCGGCCAGTTCCGTGACGTTACCGCGGCACCGCGCTGCTAGTTAACAGTTAATTGAGGGCAACTCTACTCATGTCTCCAGTAGGGATGTCCACATATATGATCGAAACCAATACTTTTTTGACTTAGATAAGCGATAGTTCATGAACCGGTAATACCTCTTTACGAAATGAATTAAATGATGTAATTTTAATGGGATAAGATGAGGAATGGACTGCACCCATAATTAGCGGGGATTCTGCCAATGTCAACTAACTAAATAGCAAAATAAATAAATCATCACGCCTGTATTCCCCGAAGGGGTAGGCAGAATTGCACTGTAGTGCGCCCACACTTCGCCGATGTATTTTGGTCCAAATGTAATAGGGGGCGAGCCTATTGCCATTATACCGGGCACATTCCCCCTCAATACGAGGGAGATTTGGGCCATAGTCCACCACGCTGGCCCAGTGCGGGTTGGTGAACTTCACACGCCTTTCTATAGACGTGCAGGTTTCCTCACGATGTTTTCCTTCACTAAATTTTTTCTAAATTTTTTCTTCACTAAGTAAAAAAAAATACATTATAAATAAAAATAGGACTTGAATGTGATAAAGATGACGGATAACCTGATATCCAGATAAGCACTGACGTAAAAATTGCCGAGTCCAGCATAGAGTAACTAGAGAACCCGTATCGACTCCGCCTTGAGTATTGCTCTGCGGCAATTTTTTTGACGTTTATCTGACATCTGCTATTGTAGTTACCTGTAGTATACCTGTAGTATACGGCAACTACATAGGGCAACAGCTGTAATGGCGGATGTTACATAAACGTCAGAAAAAATTGCCATTATATATCTCGATTGATTCCAGCCATTACGTCCTTAATGTCAGAAAGAAAGACGGTGAAAATGAAGTTCCTGAAAGTATCATTGGTCATCCGCCATTTTGATCACTCACATTTTTATGTATATTTATTTAATTGGTCATTGCTATTAACACCTTCAGTCCAGAACAGGCACATATCGGCCCGCCGCGGTACTTAAGGTCGGTGCGCGATGTGATTACTAAACTGGTTGAAAGGTCGTTGGGGGCGCATTTCGACCCACCGCCGCACCAGATGGAAGTTTATGATTTATTTGCCGCAGCTAAGGTGTTAATTAAAGACATTGGCAGAATACCCGATATTCCCAGGTGCAGCCATTCCTCATTTTATTCCATAAAATTGCACCATTTCGTAAAAGAAGAAGAAGAAGAGACAATTCGACACGAAATAGGTAGGTATGTGACAATACATCGATTATCGATTTTGAAAGTAAACGCCCTGAGTCAGGATCAATATCGATTTTCCTTGAACTTTTCAACTGGGTATTGTAACGGGACATGCGAACTAATAACTTTTGTTTCGTACTTCGTTATCTCGTAATAGAGTTGGGCTCCCCTTCTAAAACTTTGATCAGGTCCGGACCTCGGACCTTGATGTTTCAGAAATCCGATTACAGAAATATGAAGTCTATTATTTATTCAATTATCACTGAAGCCTACAAAGGATTGTTACAGAGACTCTGACACTTCACTATCGCCTCTTAAACAGTACTGTTTTAATATTACTTAATACAAACAATTAGTAGGAACTGGTGCACTGCAGCAGTACACGCACACTTAGCCAATGTTTGTCGGTCCCAATGTAGTAGGGGGGTAATCTTATGGCCATTATACTGGACACATTCCCCTTAATGCGAGGGAGATTTAGTCCACGACGCTGGCCCAGTACGGGTTGGTGAACTTCACATGGCTTTTTATAGACGTTCTGGTTTTCTCCCGATGTTTAACTTCACCGTTCGGCAAGTGGTTAAAAACTAAATGACTCGACGAACTTCGTACCCACATTTAACCGGATATTGGGATAATGTAATTAATTTCTACGAATTAAACTCGTCGGATGTTAATATTTTTCATTAATATTATCAATAAAGCGAGTGCAACGGACTGTAATAATGGTTTAATTTATAATTAACAGTAATTTAATTAAGTAGCAGTGGTAGCCGAGTGGTCGAACGCACGTCTTGCAAATCAAAGTGAGCGGGTTCAAACCCCGGCTCGCACCTCTGGGATTTATGTGCGAATCTCATTTTCATCTGAGATTATCACTTGCTATGAAACAGTGAAGGAAAACATCGTGAGGAAACCTGCATGTCTGAGGGAACTTGTCTAGTTCTTGATAGATGTGTGAAGTCTGCCAACCCGCACTGGGCCAGCGTGGTGGACTATGGCCTAAATCCCCCTCGCATTGAGGGGAGGCCCGTGCCCAGCAGTGGGACGTTAAAAGGGCTGTAGTAGTAGTAGTAGTAGTAGTAATTTAATTTCGACGGCTGCGTCAATGGACGTATTGTACCTTCTTATGATTGATTTAATTTGTATTTTAAACGATGGTGGCCCAATTATATCTTGTTAGCACTGAAATATTGGTTAAATATTGCCAATTTTCAAACATTACCTCCGAATGTTTTATACAGTCTTACGTATTATTGAATTACCTACCTGATGTCAGTACTTGCCTATTTACTTTATCTATAACGCTAAAATCCATTAGGGCGAGCAAATATACATAACTTTTTTTTTATGAGATAAGGAGACAAACGAGCAGACGTTTCACCTGATGGTAAGTGATCAACGCCGCCCATGGACACTTGCAACACCAGGGGCATCGCAAGTGCGTTGCCGGCCTTTAAGGAATGAGTATGCTCGTTTCTTGAAGATACCTTTGTCGCATCGGTCCGGGAACACCGCTGCAGGAAGTTCATTCCACAGTTTGGTGCGAGGGAGAAAATTCCTGGTAAATCGCACTGTACTGGAACGCCATCATCCAGATGATTATGTTTATTTGTTTATATGTGCAAATATGATATTTCTGTGGTAAAAGACACGTGACCACGCGTCGCATTTCGCTCCCGTTGCCATTGTAATTTCGTTAAAGATAGAACTTTTTTATCAGTCGATACAGTTCATTTCGGTATCGACAAATATATTGGAGCAAGACTTTGGACGCCTCAGTGTGCCTAACTTTATTTGAAATAATCGTTTTCAGAGCGCATCCAAAATTCTATTACTTACGCCCTAAAAGGTTAGGTGCAAATTGAATTGTTAAGACATTGAGTTTGGGTGATCGAAACGCTTAATATACAATGTAAGTATTACTTAAAGGAAAATAAATACAAATTTAACAGTAATTCTGACAGCGCGAAAATAATATAAAGATAAAGTTGTTTAAAAATGTAGTCAAGCATAGAAGTAATGATATTACAATGTTGATAAAAAGACCTCCCAACTTTTTTTACCTAAATTGATCCCACGGCAGTCTAGTAGTCTAGCAGTCTTGTAGCAGCTAGTTGAAAATATATGCAATTTGATGTCTAGTAAGGCAAATCCACGAATAAGACAGAATATAGGTTACCGTCGCTAGTATATACACCGAATATTGGAAAGTTCCGGTCCACTGCGTCCAGATTGGCGGTGATCTTGTTATCGTCTCAATTATCGCGAGCGACACGCCGTCATATAGATGAGCTATCGGAAATCCGGTGACGTCACGCTATATGTCCAATTAACAGCACTCGACTGAATATGTTTGACTGTATCCTTCCATTTAATAAAAGCCAGTTAACTTAAATTATTATTTAAAATATACAATGTTACACGTAGTGTCTTATAAAAATAATATAAAACGACGATTATTACTCATCCTTATGAAACCAAGATTCGATTTGTATAATTTTAGTAGCACAATACGAACTAACCTAATCTCAACAATAATAGAATACTGTTTCGTAGTACCTGCTACAGTTTCCCGTAGCACTTTGCTATGGCTACGAATAGCTAATACAATACAATAAATACAATATCTATTGAAAATGTTACCCCAACATTTATAGAAAGTCATAAATTAGTCTTCTCTGGTATTGAGACAAATGTGCTTCCTGTTCTTATGGCGTTGCTGCTCCTGAGAATGTATACTCATACTCATAATCCTAACTATTTATCATTTTAAAAAGAGTAACCATTGAGTTTCTCACCGGCTCTTCTCAGTGAAAGCACCATTCCGAATCGGTGGTAGAATCTGACTATTTGTAAGTGCTTTTTGGCCTACACGAATAAAAAAAAAAGATTTTGATAATTATAATCCATTTATCGACTGCTTTACTAAAGGTCCGATAATGGACTGCTCGGCGAACTGCACCGGGTAGCGTGTTCGATTTTACTTATTTACATTGCATTTCCAGTGAGTCTGTAAACGGATGTTCATAAATTTGAAGTAGGTTTTCGATATCTTCAAGATTCATAAACATGGAGAACATTCTAATTTTATGAGATTAAAGAAAGGTCCTACTTATATAAATGATATAGGCTAAATTAATTATTTTATACTTTGGTTAAGTAAATACTAATGATATTACGGCCGTCCACAATATAATCCGATTCCATATCGGAAAATGAGAGAACGATGTCTCATAAAAGAAATTTATAGTATCGCCCTTGACTCTGATTTATCCTCGGCTCCGTATCTAAGTGGATTAAGAGTTTATCTCTGACTAACTGCTTGCTCTAATGTAGAGGAATTTATAACGCGAGGTGGCCAAGAGTTGGATCAAAAGACGGCACTGGGACAGGTGCGATAAAACGAATCGCGCCCAACTTTTGTTGCAAACTTTTTCAAACTTTCTAATGTGACATTTCAATTGTGATACTCTGTGGAAAATATTTTAATTTTTAAATAAACCTTACTTTTGATTCATCCGCCATCTTTATCACTGTCATCATCCATTTTTATTTACAATGTGTATTTATTGAATTTGGCCTTGCTATTAATTACTTGACACTGGCTGAAATACCCGCTAAACGCAGGTGGAGCCATTCCTCATCTTATTCCATTAAATATAATTTCATTCACTGCATAGAAAAGAAGAAGAAAAAGGAAGGTTTATTTCATGAACTTTTTGTGTTCAACTTTATCTCATCTTCATTTTAAGTTTCACATATGGAGTGTATAAGTAAAGGAGAGTCACCTGTGCATTGAAAAAGTGTCCGCCGAAATGCATTAAATAAAGGTGGCGCCAGATTCGCATCAGGTGGCATTTTTTTGACAATGATAATATATTTTTTAACTACAATTGCTATATTCATACCAAACCCTTTGTCGACACCAGCGCCATTGTGAAGGTTTATGAACTGTTATTTATAGCATACAGCTGGACACTTTTTCATTTTTTTTTCCCTTAGGAGATGATTTTCCTTTACACACTCAATAGTTTCACGGGAACTTTTCCTAATATTTGACAGGTTGTCACGTCAAATTGTGTGTGATACTTTGATGTCTACGTACTTATGTACGTAGACATCAAGTACTCGACTGAACTTCGTCTTCGAACTTCGTCTTCGCAACTTCGTCTGCGCAGACTTCGATTATTTATTTATTGATTTATTTTTGCACAATTATACAGAAGTACAAAATGTACAAGGTAAGCTTAATGCCTCAGGCATTTTCTACCAGCCAACCTTAGAGTGATGTAGAGAGAGAGAGAAAAATCAAACAAAGTGGGTGGAAGAAATAAAAAAAGTCGCGAATGCAAACAGAGAAAAGGAGTCGAGAAAAAAAGAATAAGAAAAATACTATGGTAAAATACTTACATAAACGAACAAAATTACGATGAAAGACAATAATATTATAAAATTTTGTATACTTAAATACTATATAATTAATATAGATAATCATAATAATATACCTATCTATGTCATACATACATATATACCTACATATAATATTATATTAATAAATTCAGTTTGTTGAGAGATTGAAGAAATAATGTTAAGGATCTGCCAGTTGTTTCCGGTACAGTTGTCTTACTTTAAATTTAAAAGTATCACGGTTAGTGGACATCCTGATTTCGAGGGGGATAGCAATTTTTTTTAAATAGCCTAGTTTGTGTCCCACTCCTGGGCAAAGGCCTCCCCTCTCTCCCTCCACCGATCCCGATCCTGAGCCATTTCCGGCCACGTCTTTCCCGCAGAGATGTCTAGATCATCGCGCCACCGTTTCTTTGGTCTTCCACGGCGTCTTGTACCTGCGGGACTCCATTTGGTACTTATGTTGGCCCACCTCTGCGGGTCCATACGAACTATCGTTATAAAAACCTATATCTTATTCTGATGTATAAACAAGAATACTGTAAAGTTTTATAAAAATCCGTTAGGTAATTTTTGCGTGGAAGAAGTTACTCTTAAAAAATCGTTATTTCGACGGGTGACAGGAAAAACTCACAAAGTACAACAAATTGGAAAGATGTATTGATGATTAAGTACCTTAAAATATCAACAACTTTTTCCAGGAAAAAGTCATCATCCATAAGTGCATTAATTTACAGAATTTCAAGAAGCAAAAATCACTAAATCACATAAATTAAACTATTAAAATTCACATTACTGCATTGTTCTCATTGAAGAATCACCTCAACAAACACAATAATTATTGTTTATCTCTTCAAAACACACATCCTTTATTATAAAACAATGGCGAGAGTTTATACCGCGGTAAAAGTCGTATAATTTTCAAACAAATTTGAATAACACACGCATATATTGAATCAGTGTTAACATAACAGTCCGTGTTAGCGTAAAATTTTTGTGAATATCACAGTGGGCTGTATTGAGTCATATATAAAGTTCATTCTTCAACAAAATGACATTGACAGCGCGAGTAAATTTTGACGCGTGGAGGCATAGAGTAACTAGAGAACCCATATCGGTTGCGCGCTACATATGGCTCTGCGGCATTTTTTTGACGTTAATCTGACATCCACCATTGTAGTTACCTGTGCCCTGATTCTCGTAATAAAAATCGTAGCGATATCGTAGCGAATTAGTCGTTCAAGCCTGAGAAAGGAGATAGGCTACTTACGTCCTCCTTTTTGGAAGTCTAACCGACTTCCAAAAAGGAGGACGTGACGTAAGGAGGACGAACAATAAGCGCGGGTGAAACCGCGGGCCCAGCTAGCCCGTATATATATATATATATTACATAATCTATGTAGGATACTTACTGTAAAAAATATTAACTGCGCGAGGAATAGTGACAAAAGCAACCATGGAGTTTCTTGCCCATTCTTCTCCATAGGAAATGCATTCCGAATGGGTGGTAGCTACTATTTTTACTATTTATTGACGATTCATAAGTGCCTGTATTGGTTTATATGAATAAAAAATATTCTGATTCTGATTCTGACTCAAATCTCAAAATAGACGGAATAACTTCTCAATATCCTCATTGTCTATCAATGAAGACAGTCGTCTGACTACGTATACCGAGTATACCTACGTCTCTACTAAGTGTAGTGAAAGCTGAAACATCACTTGTTCGTAGCGCAGCAACACAGGCTTTCATGAGCGGTGCAGGTACATCCGGCGGGATGCAAACAGCACACAAAAGCCGCGCTGAAACTGCGCAAGTGTGCACCAGGAAGCGGCTGAAGCGAGGTACGCCGGCTATCACACCGCACCGTAACATAACACAATGGGCGAGCGAATAGCGGCCCATCCCGAATTCGCACGGATGGACATTTTTTTTAAACATTTTGGGATAAATTAATATAGGTACTCAGTGATAATGTAGCTAATGGCAAAATAATATTTGAAATCGGTCCAGTAGTTTTAAGTTTATTCGTTACATACAAAAATACAAATCTTTCCTTTTTATAATATTAGTATAGTGTAGTACCTACAAGACTGTTTTAAAATGTATGAACTCTGTCTGTGCCAATATTCATAAAGATTGAATGGCCAATCCAATCCGAGCAAATGCCAATTTGCTTTGAAAAATGTGCTTCGTCTATAAGTTTATACTTTTCTTTTTGGTGTTGGTAAGGAAATTGGTCGCACATGTTTTGCGCTTGGCTAGCCATAGTATAGAGAACAATAACTGTATGTAGTATTTATAATGTGAATTGTGAAACCACTGAACGATCTTTACTTAGCTCGTTGAGTGTGACCGTTGATAAAATTAATGTTAAAAAAACTTTTTAAAAACAAGCTTTTATCTCATTGTCCTTAGTTTTCGAGTTCTCCTCAGCAAACCCTTTCATTTGATACCCTTACTGTGGTAGTGCAGAAAAAATAACTATTCCGCCATCTTGGATGATCCGCCATATTGGAATTAGAATGACGTCACATAGCTAAGCATACATTGTCATCCAAAGTAAGCGTGTATACTAAATTTCAGCTCAATCGATTAAAGATATCTTATTTAAAATTCAGTTGCAAGATTCCACCCGGACATACATACGTTGCAAGCTAATATAAAGCTTGTAAAAACAAAAGTGTAAGTGTATATTTTCGTAGTACCTAATAAATTATTGATTGATTAGTGATAATTTCTATGTGATTCAGACGTATCGAACATGACATCGGCGTCCTTATGTTACTTTTTTTGGGCCTAAGCCCGCCACACATTCCCACCTTTTACTTGCTCACTTGTTACGCATCGGTGTCAATGCAGCTACCGTAGTGAGTTGTGCACAGTTAAACTCAGCGGAACCCTGCCAAGTCGAGGTAGATGTCGCCACAGTCGCTTGAGGCTCGGTTAAATGTCTCAGCTGTATTCAAAGCCTCAGTTTCAGGTACTCATTCGGTGTGTGATGTTATACGCTTGTGATATATTCTTAGCGTAGTTTTTTATCGTTGTGTGTTCATTACAAGAACCTACCTACTCTATGCAGTGCCATTATTTTCCAATACCAAAAGAATCTCAATGTTACTGCACATAAAGATTGAATTTCTGTGATAACAGCCACGTGACCACGCGTTAATATTCGAAGACGTTTTGTTGAAGAATGAGCTTTTTGCATGAGTTAATATAATTTGTTTTCGAATGAGGAAAATATTGGTCCCACGAATTTTGGCTGTATTCTATACGGTACGTTTGATGGTTTCACTGTTATAAAAGACTATGAGGGTACATATTGTACAACTAGTAATCCGATTTTTTCAAATACTGAGTTGAGTACATACATATAGGTCATAGCTGTATTGAGATTGACAATAAAACTTACCTAATTAGTTATTAAAATTATTTTTTTCGCAAACGAGACGTTTCCAATTAATTTACGCGTCGCGTAATTAAATTATTAATCCGGTTAAATAATAAAACAGTAATTTTAGTGAAGTTGTATAACAATTAAAATAAAATTTGTAAAATAAATCAATATATTAATGAGCAGAAAGACTTAAGCCAACTCAGAATTTATAATTATTGTGATTAATCCTCAAGAGCCATTACTAAGTTAAGTTACAATAATTTAGATTAGGGCCAAATTAATTATAATCCAATACAACTTAAATCGTGGAACGTTTCAGTTTGATGCCCTGCACACACTTTGGCGAGCGAATAAACATTTAAACACCTCTGTACATATAACAAATTTATGTCCAAGGTAAAGGCCACGCGACCACGCGTTCAAATTCGTTCGCGTTTTCGCTGACATTTTGAAAAACTGTGAGTAATAGAGTGATACAGTTACGTATACGTTAGAGCAGAGCTTCCCTAACTGTGCGTCGCGACGACCTGGGGCGCCGTGGTATTATCCCAGGGGCGTCGTGAGGCGATCCAAATAGGCTGGCTGTCTGTGTCGATGCGACCGAGTCGAGAAACTATGCTCAGAAAAGCAAGCAGAACCTTCTCATTCATACCAATCGAAAAGAGGTATAAGGGAGTGTTTCCTTTGTATCTTTTTTGTTTGCTTTCATTTTTGTTTTGTTCTTTATTTTCTAGTAAAAAATTTAGATGCTATTTGGAGGATTTCTAACAAATTGTTATTAGGCTAGAACTACAACTAGGAAGTAAGAAGGAAGGGTGTCGCAAAAATTTGACAACTTCACAGGGGCGTCACAGTTAAAATAAATTTGGGAAGCCCTGCGTTAGAGTATAGAGTAATAGTATTAAAGTAATACAGTTCGTTTTAGTATTTAGTATGACGCGGCTATGAGCGCAGGACTTAACGCGAAAGTAATACAAACCGTCGTCGGCCCGGATTACGAATAAGCTCCGGACATCTAAATGTTTTTTCGATTTTTCGCTGACTATCTTACAACGGAGTTCAATAATTTATAATGGTGTCGTATAAAATGGATGGAAGAACAATAAATTAACGGTAAAAAATCTTTTAAAAAACAAGCTTTTATATAATTGGCCTTAGTTTTCGTGTTCTCCTCAGCAAGCCCTTTCATTTGATATGTGGTAGTGCAGAAAAAAATAACTATTTCGCCATCTTGGATGATCCGCCATATTGGAATTAAAATGACGTCACATAGCTGAGCATGCATTGTCATTAAAAATAAGCGTGTATACCAAATTTCAGCTCAAACGGTTAAAGATAACTGATTTAAAATTCAGTTGCAAGATTCCACCCGGACATACATTGCAAGTTAATATAAAGCTTGTAATAATAGTAAAAAATGATTGCCTACTACTAAAGTACAACTAATTATGGTCTCTACAATTTAGATCTGTTTTAGCATTTTCAATTTAGATTCAAGTTGTCATTACGATAAAACTCAAGTAAAACTTAGTTACCTTCCGCTATTTCAACATTCGAATATGTTACTAAAGAGTTTTGTACGAAAATCATAAATCGCAGCGTAATCGGTGTACATACATAAAAATAAAACCGGCCAAGTGCGAGTCGGACTCGCGCACGAAGGGTTCCGCACCATTATCTATAAAAACGGCAAAAAAGTCACGTTTGTTGTATGGGAGCCCTCTTAAATATTTATTTCAATCCGGTTTTTTAGTATTTGTTGTTATAGCGGCAACCGAAATACATAATCTGTGAAAATTTCAACTATCACGGTTCAAGAGATACAGCCTGGTGACAGACGGACGGACTGACGGACGGACGGACAGCGAAGTCTCAGTAATAGAGTTCCGGTTTTACCCTTTGGGTACGGAACCCTAAAAATCTAATTGAGAATCTCCTCCTTTTGGAAGTCGGTTAACAAGAACTGATTCGGGGAACTAAGCACACTAGAGCATCAGAAATCGCGCGACAAAATGTTTGCTAATACCGAAATGACATCAGTGTAAATCTATAAAGATAGACTTTACGTCAATACAGTTCATTTTGGTATTGGCAAAAAAATGGCGCGTGAGGGTCAACTCTTTAAAAGGAAAGAGCTATACTAAGAAATCAGACGCACTAACTTTAAATTATGCTTTCCTAGTACCAACTCAAACAGCCCCCATACACCACCTATATTGCAACAGTGTTCTAAATATAACTTTTAGTTTTTTACAAGCTTTATATTAACTTGCAATGTATGTCCGGGTGGAATCTTGCAACTGAATTTTAAATCAGTTATCTTAACCGATTGAGCTGAAATTTGGTATACACGCTTATATTGGATGCATGCTTATCTAAGTGACGTTATTCTAATTCCAATATGGCGGATCATGCAAGATGGCGGATTAGTTATTTTTTTCTGTTCTACCACAATATGGGTTTCAAATGAAAGGGCTTGCTGAGGAGAACACGAAAACTAAGGGCAATTAAATAAAAGCTTTTTTTAGTTTTTTTTTTAACATAATTTGTACAGTTAACTCTGTACAAAACTGAAAAAAAATGTCAGTTTCTATTGAAACAATAATGCTTTAAGAGGTAGTGGTATAATATTTCATTATCGTTTGAGTATTCTGCTAGAGTAGTGACCCATTTCGGCCAGTTGACAGTTGATTGGTTTGCCCTGCGGCGTTGACTGACATGTATTAGCACAACAGAGGCGAAGGGTGAAAGGGTTCCTCGGCCTATTCACAGGTACTTCGCGTGCCGTTCTTGACATACGTAATCACCTTGTATTTATGCAATCCTGGTACCTGAGATCTTTGAAACCAGAAGAAACGTAATTAATATGTTGAGATAAAATAATACAGTATCACGACTGTATTCATTAATGAGGTAGGGTGGGGTGCACTGTGGTGAACCCACACTTCGGCCGATGTCATTTTGGTCGAGCTTATGGCCATTATACTGCGCATAATACGAGGGAGACTTCAAATACCGCCAGACAATATCTACTCATGGTATGATCCCAAACCAAGCAACACTTGTGGAATGGGTACCATACAATGGACTGGGGGCGATCCCAGTTATACCCAGACCAGGGCGAATTCCGAAAAGGTTATTTACGATATTTGTCGGTGACGGGAATTGAACCCGCAACCAAATGGTAGCTAGACTAAGCTGTCGTCGAAGATCAGCCAACACATGCATAAATCGCAGAATTTGGGTCAACAATATTCATCTGTCCACCCATTTAGAGAATACAGGCGTGATATATTAAATTAGATTCACTAAAGAGCGTTTGAAAAACCTGAACAAGCTCTACAGTCTATAAAGTTGGAGTGCCTCAATAACCCTAGTTTATGAATAAATAAAAAACGTCGTCGGCAACTGCCTGCGTCGCTTTATTATATTTCACGCGTTGCCGGGTGAAATGAAAAGCTGGCAATGTTTTTAAACAGTATTAAATGGAAACGTGACTGTTTTGTAAAGAACTTGGGTTGCCGACCAAACAGGCTTGGTGAGTTACGCCCTGAAAATACTGAGATGCGCAAATTCACTTGACATTATTGAAAACTAGATGACCCGGCGAACTTTGTATCACCTACAAAATATTTTGTTTGTCTTCTTTGTTTTTTGTTTTAAACGACAGCTGTATTCGAGCGAAAAAGCAGCCAAAAAAATTTAACTCGTTTATGAGTTTCAGTATGACTAACTATAAATAAAAATTGGGGAACGTGAGAAAGATGGTGGATGACCATCAATTCTATTGGAAAAATACGTGACAGCTCTATAATATTGCTGTCTTACTTATACATGAAGACCATGAGAAGGATGCCAATACTTCGGTTTGTTGCCAACAGAATATTACGATCTCACTAAAATAGTATCACATTTCAAGTACTACGCCAACGTCAAAAGCGAGTATTCTCGTTCGCGAACTGCCATTAATTCAGAATGCACTGAGAGCCCTTCGACCGACTCGCTTCGACCGACCCGCTACGACCAACCTACTACGACCCCACCGCTCAAACGACCGAAACTTCAGAGCGACCGCGCTTCAATAATTACGCAAATATTCACGTTTCACGTTTTATAAGGGCCACAATTGGCTTTTACCCGTCGGATTTCGTTTTTTACGCAATGTTAAAGGATTTAAGAAAGGCTACGTTCACATGGCAAAGCCGACTAATTGATTAATTGAGGCTTTAACGAAAACGGATGTGCAGTAACAGATCACGGGATGTGTCGGAGTACCGGACTCCCGTAAATAGATGACTCGTGTGAATGCTTCCATGCAAATATACTAAATAAATATATATTTGTATAAAAATGAACCCCTATTTCTCTTGGTCACGCCATTACTTGAGGACGAGTTTACTTATTTTTTATTTTTTTAGGTTTTTAATACAATGTAGAAGGTTCTTATGGAATTAAAATAAAGAAAATTGAAAATAATTAGGGTTCCTAAATTTCTCGGGCACGAAGTTGCGAGCCCAGGTATTAAATGAATAAATGTCACTAGACAACACATACTCATCATATGATCCCAAACTAAGCAAAGTACAATGGTCTGGGGGCGATCCCAGTAACACACAGACCAGGACTATTTTAAAAAGACCATTTCCGAAATTTGCTACTGGCTGGAGTCGAACCCGCAGCTCAAAACGCTCAAACCACTAGACCAAGCCATCGTTCTGCCAATGCGCATCTGTTTCTATTAGGCCTGTATTTGTTGGACAGCCGATCTTACTGTGTTAATAGATCTAAAGGATCGACAAAGTTATGTAATATGGACTGGAATTCCTGGGTCAATATATGGATAATAATCTCCTTAATTGGTATGTCAATTTAAAAAGTTCTCCTCACAAAGGTACCTAATGCTCGATTCTTTTTAATATACTCTGCGTTACGATAACGGATCGTAAAATTTTCAACGACGTTAGTCGTAACGAATCGTCGTTCAAAGCAATAACAATTGGTTTCTATTGGAATTCAGTATTCAGCCTATTTGGTAGACCTTGGACGTAAGGGGCGCAAGTTCTAATCCCAGGCCCGCACCTCAGATATTTTCATATGCGAATGTCATTTTCAACAATGATTACCACTTGCTTTACGGTGAAGAAAATCATCGGGACGATACCTGCACATCTATAAAATGGTGTGTGAAGTTCGCTAATTTTACTGGTTCAGCGTGGTGGACTATAGCCCAAATCTCCTTTGTATTGAGGGGAATGTGCCTGATGTGCCTGGTGTAAAAGCAATAGGTTCGCTACCAATTGGTACCATTTTTTTTTTAAATTGTGTACGTGCTCTGATGTTCCCTCTATACAGATGGGATGATGTATTATTGCTATGTGGCCATAGATGGGGTTGGTTACGGTTCATTGACGAGTACCGCTCGGGGCGCTGAGAGCACCTGAATAATACTCGGCCACAACAGCCAGCGGTCTCTAATTAATACGGGGTTGTGTTGATTTGTTCAGCTGCCTCATTCACACGGTAAGAACGATGACGATTTTTCCAGCTATACAGCTGGGAAACAGAGCATACATACATACAGGGCCCCGAGTCTACTAACACTAGTGTCTTGGAGTTGCTATGACTACATTTTTAAGGCATGGAAAATATTTTTTCAATGGTAGCTAGAAAATGAACAGTATAGACATTAGATATTGTCACCTTGATCACATTTGACTAGTCATATTCTAGCTACCATTGATACAAGATGTAACTTTCATGCCTTAAAAAATGGAGTCAAAGCAAGTCCACGACGATAGTTTTAGCAGACTTGGGGCCCTGGTGACAACAAAAGAACTACTGTAACGGCGGTGGACAAGCCACATTCTAATTGAGCCAGGAGATAAGTGAACTACACACTACACAATAGACAATTATTTAAAAGATAAACACGCTTGGTCAGGCGCTGGTCCTGCTACACAGGAACTCGTTTAATGGATGTTTGCTATTCGTCCCGTTTTCCTCCCCCTTCCTACCTTCAAATCTTGCAAGGCTTCTATTGTACGTATAATTATTTTTGTGTTTGGATAATGTATATAGCCTCATTATATTGTATAATTGGAAGAAAAATATACAAAAATGTAAAACCTTATTGGAAAAGAGCAATCGTGGAGTTTTTGCCCATTCTTCTCCATAGGAAATGCTTTCCGAATGGGTGGTAGAGATACTATTATTATTTTTTGTTATTGACGATTCATAACTGGCTGTATTGGTTTATATGAATAAATGAAACCAATTCTGATTCTGAAACGCGTGGCTATTGGCGCAGAAATTTTATCTGTATATTTAGAAGATAAAACCGGACAAGTGCGAGCTGGACTCGCGCACCGAGGCTTCCGTACCGTAACTATGAAAGCACCGAACTCTAAATAAAAAGATAAACTGGATAGCGAGACAAACTTAACTATGCCGTTGGTATACTGTTGGCCGCCTTCAAACTAACCGCAAATAAGTTTGTAATCGCAAAAAAACATTTTTAATGCGTTGTAACTATAAATTTATAATAAATGTACTGTTTTCGGATATTTGGTTTTACTTGTTCTATATGACATTGATTTTTGTCAAATTTCATTATTCTAGGTCAACAGGAAGTACCCTATAGGTTTTTGATTCCCGTGCAAATGTACTAAAAATGCACCATAAACCGGCGTATCTTTTGATTGCGTTAACTTAGAAGTTTGATTTTTTTAGATCTCCAAGGGACCGCGGAATTAACTATTTGTTATAAATTTCATCTTGATACCTACACGCGTTCTTGAGAAAAAGTGTCTTGACACACAGATAAAGAGACGTACGAACAACAAAGTGATCCTATACGGGTTCCTTTATTCTTTTTAGGTACGGAACCCTAAAAAGGCTGTGAATTCGTCCGCCTCCGTATCTTCAGGTCGTTATAGTTCGTGTATTAATATATTAATAGCAGTAGGGGAAGCGAAGGTATAACGGACCCTGTAGGTAGAACGGACCGGACTAATAACTTTCAAACTGTTTACGCCATCTTTAATCGACTTGCGTCAACTTGACAGTCGTCTCTCAATCAGAGTTGGTCAGTGTCCTTGGAGCGGCCATCCAGCGGCACACGTTTTTATCAAGGTAAGTTAATTTTTGCGTATTTTGATGTAAAAACAACAAATTTTGATCTGCCTTCAATTTTATTACATTAAAGTTATCAGGGATTTTGTGTTATTGTTTGAGATATTGTTTATTTGACTTAATTTTAACGATAAATTGGCAAGGTTCTCCTCAATCTTAACCTCTAAATAATTTATTGTTTACATGCATACCGAAAAGGCAAAACGGAAAGGGCAAAACGGACCACGTGGTCCGTTTTACCTTCAATACAATTTGTTTGTGATTATACTTTTATAATTTGACATTTAAATGGGTATTTTCTTTTCAGATGGTTAACAACTACAAGCGAAAATCGGACCGACAATCTTGGCGTGAGGAGGACATGAAAAATGCTATTAAAAATGTAGCTACGCGCAAAATGGGGCTTAAAAAAGCGGACACCACATTTAATGTTCCAAAGACTACATTGATACGAAGACTTACCAAATATGAAAGCACCAAAGACTTAACCGTAGCTACGGAAAAGAAAATGGGCAGGTATGAAAAGATTTTTAATCATTATCGCAAAGAATTAGAAGCTACTAAAAAAGCACAGGAAACGAAAGAAAACGCAAAGAAGGTAAAACAGAATCTTTTCACTGAAAAGAAGGGGAAAGGGAAACAAACAAACACAAAAAAGGAAAAGGGAAGAGGAAATCTCCAAAGAAGAACACTCAAAAGAAATGCAAAGACTCATCTAGCGAAGATGAAGAAGACGTACGATGTTTCTATTGCTCTCATTTATTTTCTGAATCGACAGAGGGCTGGGTTCAGTGCCCCGCATGTTCTTTATGGGCACACTGTAGTTGTGCCGGTGTCGAAGACGATGATGAAGATGTTAGATTTGTTTGCGAAAGGTGTGACGATTAATAAATAATAGAGATTTTTTTTTGTTCTAATGTTGCCATAGGTCCATTTTGCCTTCATGCCTGGTTCGTTTTACCTTCACGTGCAGGCAGAATGGACCAAACCGAGGGTTTTGGAAATCATCCAATATCTTCTATATCTGTGATTTGATTCAAGTGTTCCTTAATAATAAGTTAGATTAATAAATGTTCAATTATATAATAACAAAAAAATAAGAATAAAGATATTATTTTTTGTTTTATATTGATTTTTCCTTAAGTGGTCCGTATTACCTTCGCTTCCCCTATATTTATTTTATACTTGTAAGAACATTGAACCTGATCAAGTATACGCTGAAGTCTTGCTAGACACCAGTTTTGGAAAGTTTGAAGCATCCTGACTACTAAACTTAGACGCTTGGGATAATTCACTTAGTTACGAAATACAAGTACCTATTTAATTACCTTAATCTCATAAATAATGTACACGGTTGGATACCTAAAAACAAAATATTTAGAAAACTTACTACTATAGCCCTCTTTGACCTACCACTGCTAGGCACGGGCCTCCCCTTAATGCGAGGGGGGTTCAGGCCATAGTCCACCACGCTGGCCTGCTGCGGGTTGGCAGACTTCACACATCTATCGAGATCTAATCAAGTTCCCTCAGATGTGCAGGTTTCTTCACGATGTTTTCTTTCACCGTTTCTTAGCAAGTGATAATCTCAGATGAAAATGAGATTCGCACATATAACCCAGAGGTGCGGGCCGGGGTTTGAACTTGCTCACTTTAATTGCAAAGCGTGCATTCGACCACTCGGCTACCACTGCTTCTAGATTTATCAGGGATGTTATGGTACTACGTAGCCGTAACCGAAACCGATACAAAAGTTTCGTATAATTTCGGACAGGGGCGGAGTCTAAACGATACATGTATTGAGGTTTGTTTTTTTAAGTACCTATATAACAATTAAGCTAACCATACTAATTAATGATATGAATGATTGTAAAACCATATTATAATCGAGAAATAAAGTAAAGATTCCATTGGCATAATAAAAAAAAGGGTCTTGACACCCCGACAGATAGACGGAGAACAAAGTGATCCTATAAGGGTTCCGTTTTATTCCTTTTTAGGTACGGAACCCTAATTATCCATTTTATTTCATTTACTCTTATTAATATCGAGGGGTGAAAGGCTATTTTACCTAAGCGACATTTTTCTAACTTTACAGGAGAGCATACTTATTCGACGCAGAAAAAATCGCTGATTCCAAATATGTTATATGTCAATATCGCCCAAAAGTGTCGTTTAAGTCAAATAGCCTTTCAACCCTCGATATAATGCAACATTCTGTGACTTACTTATCTCGATAGAGTTCATTGGTACGCTCTGACCATTACACTTTCAGAACACTTTATTCACGTCGGAGTCACCAGTTTGGCGGGTGTAAGAGGAACAGGCTGTAAAGATCCTCATCCACCATTGTAAAGGGAGGATCCTCCGACCAGACGGGTGTTGTGTCTGGTGGGCTACTGCCCGACGGTTGTTGTCGGGTTCTTGTATATATGTTCAATCGCTCGGATAACTTTAATATTGCGATGCAGGATTTAGTTCGTATGTGGCGAGATAGATGTCGCCACAGAACTAATTAGAAGGAATCGAAATTCTCATAACAATTTGCAGAGCCTAAACGAAAATGTTTAGGAGTAATAATAATTTTCCGAAACAACTTTGGTAACGAGCAAGTGTTTTGAATCGAATTAGTTTTAGGCGAAACGGCCATCTCAAGGCACCCTAAATAACAGATGTTAATTATGGTTAAATCTTGAGTCGATAACCATTTCTCAGAGTTTGGATATCGGGGATATATTTTAACAATTTAACAATTGAGGAGGTGAAGAACGAACCTCACGTATTTCTTTTTTTTAATGTATTTTTTTTAGTCTGTGCAAATATATATTAAATTGATTAAAACAAATAAGTAAAACCTTATCAAAACACCAAATAGAGTTTCGAACAAAACCACTGACTGACTCTAAAAAAATCAGTCTCAATTTACATTCTACTGTTTTCTCTAAAATTTGAAAAAGTGGAAAAGTGAGGTTTTGTTCTTCACCTCCTCAATTGTGGGACGCTTCTGGCATCGAGTCGTTTTATAGATAGATTTGCTCTACTACTTAAGAGTTAGAGCACGGAGGGGGAGATTTGTTGTTAATCGCGTTGATCTCTTAGTGGCCGGTATGACTTACACATCCAGTATGTAGAGTATATCCTTAATTCCGTCACAAAGTGCTCGCACTTTGCAGTAAAAAGTTAAAGCGAAACCTGAAATCTACTACTGTTACTTACACTATCGTATTTTTGATAAGAACCTTCCTACAGTGATGCACCACTGGTGACCACATACTACTACAGTGGTAGCCTAGTTGGTGGGACGCCCCCCTTGATCGTAAAAGATGCCAGTTTGAATCCCGGCCCGCACCTCTGAGATTTCCATGTGCGAATGTTATTTTCAATAATGATTACCACTTTGCTGAACGGTGAAAGCAAACATCGTGGGAAGACTTGCACATCTATAGGCGTGTGAAGTACACCAGCTCACAGTAGGCCAGCATGGTGGACTATGGCCCAAATCTCCTTTGCATTGAGGGGCAATGTGCCCGGTATAATGGCAATAGAATAATGAATAAATTAAATTATATTATAAATTATATTATTGTAAATTATATTACATTGGGACTAAAATACATTTGTGAAGTGTGGATGTACCTCTGCATACCCCTTCGGGAAATACAGGCGTGATAACGTATATATAACTAAGTAAAATAGGGGAAAGTTATGTTATTTAATCTTGTTTGTACCCGTTGAGGAGGTAATGTTGTGTTTCTATTCTTTATATACACAACTTGCAAATCAAAGTTTGTAACTAGTTTTCTCAAACAAAACACTAGTTTTGACTAGTTTTCCTAGTGTCTTGTCACCCGCAATGCGAAGTGTCTCATTACTGATGCAATTTGTTTGTGCTGCAAATTGTATTGAATTATTACAACTACGCTATTTAAAACCAGCGAACCATAACGTTATCCCATTGAAGCGAGTGAATTGACTGTATTTGAAAATGTGCCCTGTGTTAATATAAATGAAGATTGAATTACCGTGGCGTAAAAGCCACGCGACTACGCGTCAAATTACACTCGACTCATCGATGGCATTTCATTGTAAAATGAACTTTTTGTTTAAGTTAATACAAGTTTTTTTAATGTTGGGGTAAACTTAGTATGTAAGTTAAATAATGTTCTAGACACCACTCAGTTGATTACAGCGCGGTTTGCGTCGACAAACTTGTGACGCCCTTGAGCTAGTTGCCACCCTTTTCCGCCCTTAAGGCCTTGGTTGGAGTGCACTCTGCGCTCGCCACTCCTCCGGTGAAGCTGTAAAGATCACCTCACGGCCAAGAGCGTAGTCCATGCAAAAAAAAAAGCGTCGACATACAAACACTGGTTACACCAAATATTGTGTTTTGAGAATCCGTCTTTAGTTGCAAAATACAGTAGATTATCATTCACGTGGCAAACACGACAACAATAGTAATATGTGCTTACCCCTTCGAGAATTGCAAGCATGGTGATAATGATTGGTATTGATGAACTTAGGTAACTAGATACTGATATAACATTTTGTTCAAGTAAAAAAACAAAGTAGCGTGGGAGTGGGCCGGTCACGTCTCGCGCATGGACCCGCAGCGGTGGGCTTATATCACCACCAGCTGGATTGCCAGTACTGGCCGCCGCCGTCGGGGTCGACCGAGAAGACGGTGGCGAGATGACCTTGAAACCTTTGTGGCAAAAACGTGGCCGGAGGATGCCAATGACAGAGAAGTGTGGAAGAGGAAAGGGGAGGCCTTTACCCAGGAGTGGGACACTATTATAGTCTAGTTAAAAAAAAAAACTCAATAACTGAAACTTGAGTTCACATAGTCAAATCAAAGAGTGTTATATCAAAGAGAGAGCATTTCGTAATATTTGACATTTTAAACTGTGTGTGACTTTAACACGTCAAGACATATACGACTGGACCATCGAGATATATAACGGAGATGCCCTATCGACCCTGCGCTGCGGTATTTTTTTTGACGTTTATCGATACCATTGCAGTTGTCTTAAGTAGATGTCGTAAACTACAGGTAACTAAAATGGCGGATGTCAGATAAACGTCAAAATAATTGCCGCTGAGCCGTACGCAGAGCGGAGTCGATATGGTTCTCTAGATACTCTATGGACCGGCCGGACGGTCGTGGCAACAATTACAACAATGTCGGTTAAATATTTTCTTGACGTCTTTGTGACGCATTTAGGTATCTTTAATTTCTGATATCATTGTCCACAATAAACGAGTTTAAACTGAAACAAGCCGGATTAAACTGGTTTTAATCTGCTCTTCCGACATATCATCGTAAAATGCCTGTAGGCTACAAGGCTTTATGCAGTCAGAATTATCAGTTTTCAATTTTTACTTTTTAATATTGTTAAAAATAGCCAGACAAGTCATACTCATCGTCTGCTCCCAAACTAAACAAAGCTTGCTATGGATACCATACAATGGACTGGCTATCCGTTACACCAAAACCAGGGCAAATTCGGGAAAGGCCATCTCTGAAATTTCCCGGGAATCATATCCGCAACTAAGTACTCGGTGCTGTGAGCCGAGAGACCTAGACCAAGCCGTCCTCAAGACAGACTGATATATACAGGGTGTATGAGAAGACCGAAGTAATACTTTGGGTACATATATGGTAGCTCATATGTGGATGCTTAGTGAGAACAGTTTATACCTATCTATCATAGTTTCCGAGTAATAGACCTTTGAATAATTGTCACAAGTATCGTGTTCTGGCCTTTACGTACATCCATAATCCTATTCAACAGTGTAAACTACACATAAGAGGGGTCACTACCAATATTCACAAAACAGCATATGCAAATTTTACATGGGACTCGAGATACCTATTTGGAGTTATAGAAATTGACGACGAAAAAAATGTTGGGAAAACATGGTCGAATTTCGATATTTTTTTTATACCATTCAGTTGTATACCCGATACTGATGGAAACGTCAAAGTATTATTTCGGACTTCTGAAACACCTTGTAGATTTAGTCAAGAGATAGGTACTTAGATATTTTAGAGAAATACGAACAGAGCGTTCCAAACAGAATAAGTAAGTAGGTGCACATTGTGGAGCCGTGACACTCGCAGGGAAAATTTATTCATTGCCTTCTAATTCACTTCTCCATTCTTTGTCAGATTGACATCCGCGGAATTGCACTTTTTAGGGTTCCGTACCTAAGTAGCAAAACAACTTGACTGATTTTTTTACGTAGTATGGACAAAATGTACCACCACGGTGTCAGCACGCATGTCAAGACAAGACCTCTGTCACGGATTGGCTCGGTCGCTCTCTGTCTTATTTTATACAAGAGAAAGAGATATAATCAACATAAATTCTGTGACATATTCAACATATTCTAGTCTTGGCGCTCATGCCACACAACTACAGCATGGCAGATTGGGCGACATAAATACGGAGCCCAACTTATCTGGCTACCGAGTTTTTTTTTTATTTTTAGCGAAAAAGTGAAGATCTTCCTGCCAGGCGAGGTACGTTTAGCCCCACTGTTATTGTTGGGAATTCGTATATATAGTTCAGATCGTCAAGAACTCTTATTGCGCGAGCTAGGATTTTCATAGTATCGATTTCTTGTACCTACGCGTAGAATAAGCGCCAGACAACACAATCATCGTATGTTCCCAAACTAAGCAGAGCTCGTCCTATGAGTACCATGCAATGAACTGAGTAAGATTCCAGTTAGGTACACCCAGACCAGGGTCAATTCCGAAATTTGCTACTGACGAGAATCGAACCCACAACGACCCGGTTCAGTGATATCATCAGTTCAGTAATATCATTCTCACGACACTAATGTAACCAACTGTCGTTTTGAAGCAATTATGTTTGTAAACTTAAAGAATAGCAAAAGATACCTTCGCCCGTGGCTACTGATCCACGCAGATTTATTGCTCAACTTGGTACAAACTCACGAGGCGTGATTTAGATAGCAGTAAGTGCCTACTTACAGGGAAAGGATTAGCTGGTAAATCACACCTGAGATAGGTTAATGCCCTTACTCGGTTCAAAGAGGAAGTAGCTTGAACTCTTGGAAAGTATAAGTTAAGACGTTGATTAATAGCGGAAACCTATATTCTGTCCAATCTGTGTATTTGCTCATTAAGGATAAAGTTGCATATCTTCTCAATTTTTTCGTTCTGACATTTATGTAAGTTTACTTTAAACTAGGGATGTTATGGACCTCAGTAACCGTAACCGAAACTAACGAAGCGGATATCCGAAATAAAACTGTATCCGTAACCGATATAAAAGTTTCGAATTATTTCGGATAGGGGCGGAGTCTAAATGACACATGTTATGAGATTTATGTAATGTTTTTGTATTCGTGAGTACCTAGATAACTAAATGTTGTTAACTAAAGTACCTATAATAGTTACATGCATGACTTATTGTAAAACCAAATGATAATCTAGAAATAAAGTCAGTATATCACTGTTATTAGTCTTTGAAAATCTAATATCTGTAACCGAAACTATCCAAAACTAGCGGATCATCCGCAATCTGCAGGCCGGGGCCGGAGCGGCTAACCCCGCGGGGCACACAACCCGGCTGCTCAAATCTATGGTTTAAGACATTTATTTCTCATAAACAGAATACAATAATTCACTTAGAATGAGAAACACTGGTTGCTTACATTAAACGTTCATTTGAACGAGTATCGGAACGGTATGTTTTAAGATAGACAGGTACTTACAATATTGTTAGTCAATAACTTATCAATAAATTAGTAAAATAAAATAGATAAAATAGACTATGCTAAAAGAGATTGAAATTTGAAGGTATTTTTGTTTTTTTTTCCTAATGTAGGTGATCTGCAAAAATATTGAGGCTTAGTCCATATTACGTATCGAAACACAGATTCTATTATGGTTGCTATTGGAACTATATTAGTTAATTTTTAAAGTTAATTTTTTGGTTTAGTTTTTTGTTTACGTACGTTTTATTGTGTTTTTTGTGTATATATAAAAAGTTATTACTATTGATATTAAAGTTTTTGTAGTTATTCCGTGTGAGATACTTACACTAAAATATTTGAAAAGTTTTCATTATGTGAAATTTTAAATTCTTTTTAAATAGGGGAAAAGATTTTATTTCCTTAATATCTTTTGGCAATTCGTTATACATTTTGGCACCCTCATACTTAATGTTTCTAGTACCGTACTTGGTCCGTGGTCTACTATACAAGCAAATATCATTAGCATTTCTCAGTAACCGGGTCTGAATTTGCGCTTTTTTGGTAAAAACTATTTGAGAATGTGTATCTTTTGTTAGTATCTTCCGTATAAGGATGCAGGTATGGAATTTATATATTTGAGCAAGTGTCATTAATTCGGTTTTATGAAAAACGGTTTTGGTTGGCGTTAAGTAATCCAGATGAAAGAGTAATTTAATTATTTTATTTTGAGTAATTTGTAAATTTTGTAAGTTAGTTTTAGCTGCAGAGCCCCAGACTTCAATTAAGTAGGTCAAATGAGATTTTATGAGGGAATTATAAATGATATACTTCTCTGATTTGGGGAGGCAACGCACGGTACCTCGTAGTGTTCCCATCAATGATGATAATTTTGAACGTATTTTGTCCAAGTGTGGCTTCCAAGTTAGGTGTACATCTAAGATAAGGCCAAGATATTTTTCTGATTCTACTTTGGTTAACGGTTCGTTATTAACGTGTAGTGGTTGAAAATTTGGAATATTTTTATTTTTAGCACTAAATATCATATAATTGGTCTTAGTCACATTAATGGTAAGTAAATTATCCCTTTTCCGCTAAATTTCTATTCTATAAATAGATTAATACCGATATCCCCGGATTAGGTTAACAGAGGTGTACTACAGTGTACCCACATACGCCTTCTCCATTATGCTGGCTAGTTCCAGTAGTTAGTACCAAGTTTGCTATAATTACCTACTGTATCTAACAATTGTTAAAGCAATATGTATCCCTTATATCGTAAAGGAAAGTGGACACGCGTAAAAATTCTATTATACAGCTCGGTGGGCCGTCGAATGGGATTGCTTGTGCCAGTTCAATGGGGAGAAGCAGCCCTTAAAGTGTCACGAGACACAGAGATTTATGTATTGAAAAATAAATATAATTAGCCAACATACGAGTAATATTGCATGGATTCAAATTAAATGAAAGCAATTAATTACTTAGACATGATCGCGCCTATATTCTCCAAAAGGGTAGGCAGTGGTGCACTGCAGTGCACCGACACTTCGCCGAATAAAGCAAATAAAAACCTTGTAAATTTAAGAAGTCGCACGAACCACTCCCTCGCTATTGAAATAAAGGTACTGTTGTCGTAAATTTAACTTAATTTAAATTTGCCCTGGTCTGGGTGTAACTGGGATCATACCCAGTCTATTGCTTGCATGGTTGCTTAATTTGGGATCATGCGATGAGTATGTGTTTTCTGGTGATATTAATAATTACATTTATATTTGGTTTGAGTTCAACAGAATACACATCAGAGACTACTTAAAGCAGATAGATATTAGTCCATCGTCGCAAACTGGCATGTTCTTGGGACTTACCACCTTGTTGTTTCTATAGTAACTGCCATTATTTGGCAGATTTTGTACTGAGGTAGCAGTCATGAATAAAAAGTTATATTTAAAAAAACCGGCCAAGTGCGAGTCGGACTCGCGCACGAAGGGTTCCGTACCATTATGTATAAAAACGGCAATTAATCACGTTTGTTGTATGGGAGCCCCCTTCAATATTTATTTTATTCTGTTTTTTAGTATTTGTTGTGATAGCGGCAACATAAATACATCATCTGTGAAAATTTCAACTCTCTAACTATCACGGTTCATGAGATACAGCCTGGTGACAGACGGACGGACGGACGGACAGAGAAGTCGCTCGAGAACGCTCGTCTTGCAATCAAAGTGTGCAGGTTCAAACCCCGGCTCTCACCTCTGGGATTTATGTGCGAATGTCATTTTCATCCGAGATTATCACAAAGTATTTTTTTAATAGCCAATTTGATTAGCGGCTCTGTGGGTGGAGGATATTTGAGACCAACTCTACAATTTCGTGTGTAAAGTGAAGCGGAAAGGGTGACTGCTTTATTCACATTAATAACAAACCAGTAAATTCATTGTGGATAATCCTTTGATGCCGGGAAATGTTTATTTTTGGGAATTACAGATATACGAGGGGATGGATTGTGGGAGAATTTACGGATAACTGTTGTAGGTTTATGTATCCTTTGAAAAACCATGTTTACTCTTCATATGCTCATATCCGTTGCAACAAACAGATATTGATGGAAACTCTATGCAAACACAGAACATCATGAATCAGACTCAGAATATACATCATCATCACGCCTGTATACCCCGAAGGGGATAGGCAGGGGCGCACTACAGTGCTGGGTGTACTTCGCCGATGTATTGTGGTCCCAATGTAATAGAAGGCAAGACTCAAAATCAGATTTTTTTATTCAAACACACCAACACAGGCACTTATGAGTCGTCAATACACAAAAGGAATTAAGAGTATCTCTACCATGCACTGCGAAACCCATATTATGTCGGTGTAATTACTTGCTTCGGCCAAGCATTATACTAAGCTTCACCGCGTCAAGGGAAATTCGGTCATAGTCACCCCTCCTTGCGCGATGGTGAAATTCACACATCTTCAAAAACTAATTAACATGTACGTTTCCTTAAGTTTTCTTCCACAGTTCATGACGTGTTTTTTGGTATAAATTTAGATGGAGCTTTACTTTATTTAAAAATAACTTTACACGTGGTAGAAAGGCGCAAATAATTTCTGACTAAGATTACAAGAAGCTCGTTAGAAGATTTGTTTCCATGGGATGTGTTGACTCATGGTAAACGGCAGGTGAGAAGTAAACGTATAATTTTCCCATACCTTATCGTCAATATCGCTTACTTTAATTTACACTGCTTGCCGGTTCACTAAAACAAGCATCCGCCTGAAGTTAGGTCGTCATTGTATGCGATACGTTTTCAAGCTTACTCGATTCTTGTGTAATGGTACGAGGCAGGTAAACCCTTATCTCTGATCTAGTGAACGATCGATTAACGACCCGATCACGTGAACACGTTAATCGAGAACCCTCCCCGTATCAGTTATTACCATCTAACTACGATTCGTACTACTACTACTACTACTACAGCCCTTTTATCGTCCCACTGCTGGGCACAGGCCTTCCCTCAATGCCCTCGCATTCGGGCCATAGTCCACAACGCTGGCCCAGTGCGGGTTGGCAGACTTCACACATCTATTGAAAACTAGCCAAGTTCACTCAGACGTGTAGGTTTCCTCACGATGTTTTTCCTTCATCGTTTCATAGCACGTGATAATCTCGGATGAAAATGAGATTCGCACATAAATCCCAGAGGTGCGAGCCGGGGTTTGAACCTGCAAACTTTGATTGCAAGGCGTGCGTTCGACCACTCGGCTACCACTGCTATGCTATTAACAACGATTCCTAATTTTACCTCATTAGGTATACAATATGATTAAGAATGGGGAATTTAGTTTAGTCGTAGTTTATCTTCAACAGAATCAGCGCTTACATAAAATATTGTACGGAAAATACTCTTATATACATACATACATACAAATAAATAAAATTGGAGTGTCTGTTTGTAATATCAAAATAACACTTTTTTACCAAATGCGTATGAAAGTATATACGATACCTATAACGAAAACGCAATTTTAAAATTTTTTGTCTGTCTGTCAGTCTGTTTGTTTGAGGTAAACTTCTAAACGGCTGAACCGATTTCAATGGGACTTTCACTGACAGATAGCTGACGTTCTAAAGCGTAACTTCGTCTACTTTAATTTTAGAAAAAGCATTAGGGTTCCGCGGGAAAAACATAATACCCATATTTCCGGGTAATCTCCCTAAAGTCCACGCGGGCAAAGTCGCGGGCACAGCTAGTTTATAAATAAGTATGAACAAAAAATATAACTCCGAATGGTGTGCCTGCCTAACAAGATTTAGGTTTTAATTCACTTTAATTATGTTCCATATTTAAAATGTTTAATTAAGTTTGTCCAGAGCTCATTATTTCGTTCATTTGTTTTTTTTTCTAGCCACCTCCAGCTGCGCCATCAGCGGTTCTTACAGTTCCGTACCCAAAAGGTTCCAAACCTAACTGTTTTAAAAGTTCTTCTTCTTTTTAGGGTTCCGTACCTCAAAAGGAAAAAAACGGAACCCTTATAGGATTACTTTGTTGTCCGTCTGTCTGTCTGTCTGTCAAGACCTTTTTTTTTAAATCAGAAGGCTTATCATGACCGCGTAGACAAAGGTTTTATCTCTTTCAACTGTCAGATTTGTCGAGAAAATGACGACACACCGAACCATGTTTAGTACAACAAGCTCGAAATGACGTCGTTTTCTCGTCAAATCTGACAGCGGAATTAGATAAAACGTATGTTAACATAACGTAAACGTAACGTAACGTAACAGAAATAGCTGCACCTGCAATTAGCGTCCCCAGTCCAGTGCCGTATATAGGGCGGTGCCACCGGTGCCCAGGCACAGGGCGTAGACTCTGGGGGGCGCAAGAATGGCCAGACCAGGCAGGACTATTATTTACGGTTTGCTCCTGATAAGTTCCCGTTGCGCCCCTAATATATATTTTTTTAAATATAATATCTAAAAAAAACAAGGGCGCAGTTATAGAAGCTCGAACAGGGCGCAGAAAAGGCTATTTACGGCACTGCCCCAGTCCAGTGTATTTAGTTTGGCGATAAAATTCCTTCCTATCTTTAATTTATTGTAAAATCATAGATACATAAAACAGTCTTATGGCTAGATTCTGTGTAACTTCGCATTTACCGCGAAAATAGCGCCGGAACCCCGGTGTATATTTACACAGTGCTAATTGCAGACGTGGCTGGCTTTAATTAGCGAACCCTGCATCTTTAATTATAGGGCGTGTTAAGCGTTTTTGGTTTGTTGAATTTCTATTACTGGGATTGTGTGCAAACATCTATACATCTTCAAAAAGAATTAATTTTTACTAAATGCACACAAAAACCACAGTAACTATAACGACAACACAATTTTTTTTTGTCTGTGTGTATCGAATAATCAACGAAACAGGGTAATGTACTAAACTAATAGGTACCTACTTAAAGGTAAATATAAAGGTGGGAACAAACACTAAGAAATAGTTAGAATTAATGTGAAATATTTAATTTATTTATTTATTTACGTAACTAAAACTTCATATTATATCCTAACAATTATACTAGTTACCTACAGACGATGTAAATGTACCACTACCTTATCATATTAACAAAAAACACATAGGTAGGTAGACAACAAGCTGATAATAACCGTTCAACAAGAAATAGGAAGCAACTCCATAGTTAAACTTTTAAAAATTGTAGAAGGGTAAAATACCATAGACATATGCCACGCAGATTGTAACTGCCTACCTACTATCTATGGGCCTAGATTGATATTCTATAATAGTTTCACTAAATATCTTGGAAATAACTTAAATGTATAGACGCTGGATAGTCTCGACAACTATTTATGATAAATTTAGATTTAATTATATTCTAAGCAAAATTAATGGTATTTTGTATAATCTAGTAGGTATTTTGAAGACATTCCGTAGCTTAATTTAGTTAAAATGTTATACTTCGTTGAAATCCACACCAGACACAGACATAAAAAAAACACAATTGCTCTTAAAAGGTAGTAATAATTATCTAAGCCCCAAATAATTATCTAAGAAGGTTATTGTTTTAAAGGTAGGTATGTAGACACGTTTACCTACTTAAACCACTAGTCAGGTACTTTGTTTACTCCTGCTTTCTATAACGGCCTAAACCTACATTCTGTCTAATCAGTGGATTTGCCTTACCAACGATAAAATTGCATTATTTCTCTATTGTTGCTTCTCAACATTCATGTCACCCTTTACCAAGGATAAAGGGCGATAGAGAAGTCGCAAACGGAGATTTTCGACCCCACCCTGCGGCAATTTTTTATGACGTTTATCTGACATCCGTCATTGCAGTTGTCCTATGTAGTTAGATATCTCAGTGGTAGGCTGGTAGTTGCCATATACCTAGTACAGGTAACCACAATGGAGGAAGTCAAATAACGTCAAAAAAATTGCTGCAGCGCCATACGCAGGGCGTGTTCTCTATAAACAGAGAGCACGCCCTGCGTATGGCGCTGCAGCAATATTGGGAGCATAAAGTAACCTCTATGCTCCCAATATAATTTTTAAGATTACAACTGCCATTTTTAACTTATAATACCGGCTCACTAACGATCGCTTACCTCTTTAAAAAAAATGTTTCAGCCATAAATAGTTACACAAGAGAACTAGATGGATGGTGTACCTAACCCAAACAATAAAACATACTCCAATTCCGTTCAGTAGGTAGTCAGTAGATAACATTCCGTAGCTTTCAATCGTTTACAGTCAAGCCAATAAAATTGCCACTAAAAGCACGATTCTGGCTGACACCATAAAACCCTGCGCAAATAGACGCGACAGAACGCGTGCGAACTACGAATATAAATAAATATCACCAGAAAACATTTAGTCATCGTATGATCTCAAACGAAGTGAAGCTTGTACTATGGGTACTACAATGGACTGGGCATTCTGGAAAACTGGAAATTCCGAAAATGCCGTTTTCAAGTTTTCAGCTGTCGGGCATCGAACCTGCAACTACTCGGTACAGTGAACCGAGCGGCCTACCTTCAAACCACTATACTTATGGCAAAAGGAACTGTATAAAAAACCTGACAAGTGCGAGTCCGACTCGCACACGAAGGGTTCCGTACCATTATACATAATATACAAACGGCAAAAAAATCACGTTTGGTGTATGGGTGCCCCCTTAAATATTAATTTTATTATGTTTTTTTTAGTATTTGTTGTTATAGCAGCAACAGAAATAAATCAGATGTGAAAATTTCAAATGTCCCACTATCACGGTTCATGAGAGCCTGGTCCAGCCTACGTACGTACGGTACAGCCTGGTGACAGACGGACAGACAGACAGCTGGACGGACAGCGGAGTCTTAGTAATGGGGTCCCGTTTTAATCTTTGGGTACGTAACCCTAAAAAGCTAAATTTTCCACCAAATATGATGGATGTCGCGAGCGAATTTAGTCGCGTGGTCGCGTTGCTTTTGACACAGAAATTCGATATTTATTAATATTGGCACAGAGTATAATTTCAATAAACGTAAAGTGAATTCTCTCGCTCGAGTGTGTTCAGAGGGTGAAGATAGCACGCTTCGCGGTGTCGTAAACAGAGGCGATAGGGATAGAAGCCAAATGTCCAATAACCATCAAAATATACTTAGACGCTATTGTTTTATTGGAGCCATCGCACCTGTACAGGTGTTCGGACCTCTTTAACGACTGTGCTAAATATAGGCTACAAACCGAACTTAAACTAAAAATAGCTTGCCTTTTTTACAAACCTTTATTTAGTTTTAATGAATAATGTAAACGAATAAAGTAAGAAGATGGGTCGGTACATCTCAAAATCGTAATGACCTCCTCCAAAATTTAAAAGAATATTTGAATCGATACCATTTAAACATTTAAAGTCGTCAAGATCTAAGATATCCGTTTGACAGCTAGTTATGACAATCTATTGAAATCAAGGAAATTATAAAAAGCGGCAAGAAATAGTAGATTGTATCACAAGGGAGCAAAATAATATTTTTACGGCGAGGGCGCTTTTTTGAATCCAGAGCGAAGTGAGGGATTCTAGAGTAGAATCCCGAGCGTAGCAAGGGATTCTTTAGTAGAATCTTGAACGTAGCGAGGGATTCAAAGTACGTCGCCTTAGCCAAAAATATATTTTGCGCCCGAGAGATACATTCCATTTTTTATCACGCACTATGAGAAAATAAAAGGCACCTCATATTTTATTGTTATATTATTATTTAATAAGACATAGAGTAACAACTAAATTGAAATAATAATAAAACAACTAAATACTTATATTTACATTTGAAAGATTTTAAACAACACCATGAATTTCTCTAACTATCCGTGAAAATTTACGACAACGTGGGGTGTAGTTCGCGCGTTTTTAATTTGATTTCCTTTTTTTTTTTATTCAGCTGGCGGCGCGACTATGGGCCGTCGTACCAGCCAGTCTTTATTCAAACAATTTACGTTCGATTTCTTTGGCGCTGAACACTAAGATGTTCCAAATTCAAAAAGTGCGCGGCAAAGTAAATTGCGGCGCACTTATAAAGATGATTAAAAACTCATTACTGCCCGCAAAAAGTTTCTTATAGAAAACACCACCTTTGGGCGCACTTAAAGGCGAACCAAGTCGTCCTTTTCGAATAGATGGGATGAAAATCACATTTGTTGTATGGGAGCCCCCTTACATATTTATTTAATTCTGTTTTTACAAGCTTTATATTAACTTGCAATGATGTCCGGGTGGAATCTTGCAATTGAATTTTAAGTCAGTTATCTTTAACCGATTGAGCTGAAATTTGGTATACACGCTTATTTTGGGTGACAATGCATGCTTAGCTATGTGACGTCATTCTAATTCCAATATGGTGGATCATCCAAGATGGCGAAATAGTTATTTTTTCTGCACTACCACAGTATGGGTATCAAATGAAAGGGCTTGCTGAGGAGAACACGAAAACTAATATCACCGTCACAATAATCCAATAACTAAAAAATAAATTAATGGTAGAAAAACTTTTTAAAAACAAGCTTTTATTTGATTGCCCTAAAAGAAATAAAATATTACACAATTTATTAAATGTGTTGCGTCAACGGGGGTCTTCGGGTTCTCCTTCAATGATTCTTCTTTATTGGTTGCAGTTGTAGAACGTTTATTTTAAAATTAAATTACATATAGAACATGTACATGTAAAACGTATAAAAAAGGGTGTACGAATGCGAGTAATAATGTAAATAATAATGTGAGCAATAATGTCATTCGGGAAGCCTCTCCCGCCTTTATATAGGGTTTCTTGGCCATAACGGTATTTTTATCGCTGCCACGATCCGGTAGGTGGCGCAGGCTCCTCCGCCTCAGGTCGCGAGATGGCGCTGCAGTTGCGCCAACATGCCCGCGGCCTTGGAAACTCCGTCTTCCAACCTTCAGCCGGATCTGGTTTCGTCGTTCTGATGTCCCTGCTGCAATGGTAGAGGGCAGATTTTGGAGAACGCCCTTCGGATGACGCCAGTCTCCGTACGTATATCGGCGACTCGAGAAACTCCGTCTGTACCTGGGAACAGTTTTATAATGCGTCCCAGACGCCATTTAAGAGGCGGCGCGTTGTCCTCCTTGATTAAGACCAGACTGTTCAGCGCGATGTCGTCTTTATGCGTCTTCCACTTGGTCCGCTGCTGAAGTTCAGACACATACTCCTTGGACCAGCGCTGCCAGAAGTGCTGGCGTAATTGCTCCACACGGTGATAGCGGTCCAATAGTGTTGTCCTCTCGGCAGACATGTCTTCACCGGCAGGAGCAGTCAACGGCCGGCCAACGAGGAAATGACCAGGGGTTAGTGGAATGAAATCGCTAGGATCTGTGGACATAGGGGACATGGGACGGGAATTGAGGACTGCTTCGATTTGTGTCAAAACTGTGCTCAATTCCTCATACGTTAATTTTGCGTTACCTACGACTCGACGTAGGTGATGTTTACATGACCTTATCCCGCTCTCCCATAGGCCTCCAAAATGCGGAGAGTAGGGGGGAATAAAATGAAATTTAATACCGTTATTTACGGCATAATCGAATATTATCTGAGAATTATTGTTTAAAAATGTCGAAAATTCCTTCTCAGCGCCTACAAAGTTTCTCCCATTATCAGAGAAGATAGCATCAGGTTTGCCTCTTCTACTTATGAAACGTTTAAGTGCTAGAATGTAATCGTTAGTGGAAAGACTAGTAACAAGTTCCAAGTGAACAGCTCGCGTAACAAAACAAACAAATAAACATACATACGCTTTTGTAAGTCGAGCTCCTCTGCCTTTACGATTCAAAATATTAATTGGCCCGGCATAATCCACTCCAGTACGTATGAATGGAAATCCAGGATCCAAACGTTCAGATGGTAAGTTTCCCATTAACGGCGTCAACGATTTTACTTTAAATCTTGAACAATTCACACAGTTCCGAACCACTTTCCTAACCAGGCATCTTGCACTCAATAGCCACCAAGATTCACGTATACTAGAAAGGACAAGTTGTGGACCGGCATGGAGTAAACGAATGTGTTCATGTCGTACCAATAAGACTGTAAAAGGGTGCTTGCTACACAACAATATCGGATGTTTCTTTTTATAGTCGAAACTGGTAGAATTTGACAGTCTACCACCTACTCGAATTACTTTGTGATCGTCCATAAATGCGTTTAGTCCCAAAACACGATTATATTGCTTATTATTTGCCTTGAGTGGTGAATTATTTAACAAATCGTTGTACACGTAAGGAAACGATTGAATTTGCACTAATCTGACGAGCACTAACTGCGACGCGTTCAACTCGGCCATTGATAAGGAACCGGTTTCGCCTGTTGAAATATGACGGCGAGCACGAGCGATGAATCGCAATACATACGCGCCTATGCATATAAGTTTGCTAAATGATGAATATCTATCGAATTGAAATATGTCGCTAATTAAAATGCAAGTAAAATTTAGAGATTGCGATTTTAATTCGGGAAGATTATCCGTATTTATAGAATCATTACACGAAATATTATTTGAACAATTATAATTATTATTTTGTAAATAAGACGGTCCGTTCCACCATAAGTCGCAATTTATTAACGAATTGAGATTAACCCCTCGGGTTAGCAAGTCGGCGGGATTCTCTTTCCCACTCACATGCAACCAGTTCGAGTCCCGGGTAAGGTTGTTTATTTCAGTGACACGGTTTTGTACGAAGGTTTTTAACTGATGCGGAGACATACGCAACCAGCCAATAACAATGGTCGAATCAGTCCAGAAGTATACATTTGTAAATTGTAATCGTATCGTATCCGTTATGTTTTTATAAAGCCTAGCGCCGATTAAGGCGCCGCAAAGCTCTAACCGAGGAATACTTATGGATTTCAAAGGGGCGACTTTGCTTTTCGCACACAGGAGCGTCCCTCTGACTTCTGAATCATCACTGTAGGTTCGTATATAAGCGCATGCTCCATATGCACTTTGTGACGCGTCCGTAAATATATGAAGCTCCGTGTGCTGTACGTTTTCACTCATTGCGTAACGGGGAATTCTTAATTCGTGTAAGCACTGCAACGTACATATTAAGCTGTTCCACATTACTGCTATGTCGTGAGGCACAGGAGTGTCCCAATCAAGCTTACATAACCACAATTTCTGCAATAAGATTTTTGACATGATTACAGCGGGTGAGAGAAGTCCTAATGGGTCATATATTTGCGAAATTACGGATAACATTATTCGTTTAGTTAATTTTGAAGCTATTATATTATTTTCAATTTTAGTCGTATAGTACAACTCATCACTATCGTTGTGCCAACCTATGCCGAGAGTTTTATTTTGTGTATGCTCGCCCACGAACATATCCGGTGACGTACTGCTTGTTACGTCACAATTAAATGTCCACTTACGAAGGGGGAAGCAACCAGATTGCAATATTTGCGATATATTTTCGCATGTGGTCAGTAGTGTCTGATGATCGTCATCGCCAGTAATTAGGTCATCGACAAACATGTCTTCCAAAATGATGCGAGATATGACGTCATCTTCACACTCCAGAGCCAACTGCCGTATACAGCGCATACTTAGGTACGGCGCCGACGCAGTGCCGTATGTTACCGTGTTGAGCTCATAGACAGCCATGGGATCAACAGGTTTCACTCGCCATAGGATGAGTTGTAAAGATCTTTGATCTGGTTGGATTAAGACTTGCCTAAACATTTTTTCTATATCGGCGCATGCTACGTATTTGTACCGCCTAAAACGCAAGAGTATAGAAAAAATATCATTTTGTAGCGCTGGACCAGGTAGCTGGATATCGTTTAACGACCGTTGGTTACTGGTGGCAGCGCTGGCGTTGAAAACTACGCGTAATTTAGTAGTTGTACTACTCTCACGCCATACGCCGTGATGCGGTAAAATATAGTTAGGGGTTTCGTAATTATTGATACGAGTCATGTGACCTAAGCGTTCGTATTCACGCATAAACTCACAATACATACGTTTATAATCAGGTGATCTTTCAAGTTTACGTTCTAACGATAGAAACATATTCTTGGCACACGTATAAGAATCACCTAACCTGTCAGCTGATTCTCTCAACGGAATCCGTACCGAGAATCGGCCGTCAGTTTCGCGTTTGGTCGTATTAATGAATAGATCCTCACACGCTCGCTCGTCGTTAGTGAAAACACTATCCAACTGAGGCAGATCTTCGATCTCCCAAAAACGTTTAAGTTGATCGTCTAGAGTTTGAGTAAAATTACACGACACTTGATTAATGCGCAAGCCAGTCGTGTAAATAGGTCCGGAGATTAACCAACCTAACTTTGAACTCTGTAGATACGGTCCGTTTGGTAATCGAATTCTATTATCTCCTAGGAGATCCCAAAACAGATCCGCTCCAATCAATATATCAACGGCTGATGCAACGTGAAACGAGGGATCAGCGAGTTGAATATCGTTTGGTACACGTATTAGCTCGAGATTATAACTTGTCGAGGGCAAGCTGGATGCTATGCGCTTCAAGACAAGACATTTCATCTTCGTGCTATAATCGTTTAATTTAGATCGCATAGTTATTTCGCATAAATGATTTGACTGGGTTACGGACTGTGAAACTCCAGAAATCTGAATAGTGGACTGTATAGATGTCGCATTTAAACGTTTTCTTAAATCATCCGAGATAATGCAGTGTTGACTACCGCTGTCCAACAGCGCTCGGGCTGTATGGAATCGATTATTACTGTCCGCTACCTCGACCAACGCGGTGCATAACAATACCGGTTGCAATGCACTACGTGACTCCCGTTCGTCGCCGGCGCATCCATTCGTATCTATACCTGTATGATAGGTACCGTCTAATGACGAATGCAGCGCCGTGGACGAAGCGGCCGCACTGCGATCAGCTGTGCGCTCGCTGCGCGCACTTATATCTATGTTGCTATCGTAATCGGATAGATGAAGTAAACTATTATGTTTTCGCTGACACCGCTTGCACGGACCAAATACGCAGTCGGCAAGCAGGTGTCCTGGACGTAAACAATTGCGACATAACTGTTTATCATCCACCAACTTTAACCTATCTTTGACGGATGAGTTTAAAAAGTGAATACACGTATAAAGAGCGTGATCGCCGCTACATGAAGGACAATTTTTACGAATGCGTTGATTATCAACGGTTTTCTTTTTAGTATTGGCGGTATTCGTCGCGACGTAGCTTTGTACTTGAGCATTATTTTTGTTTTGACAACCCTTATATTCGTTTATATTCGGTTTTGCTTGTGGTTTGCTAATGTTCGCAGTTATCATTTCCAACATATCCGCTTTGTTGCGTAGACATGTAAACAAATCTGATAACTTAAATTTATTGCTAGAATCGGAATTTAAAGAACCTTTATATTTCTCCCAGTCTCGCTGAGCGGAAGGATCAAGTTTCGATGCTATTAAATAAATAATTAACGTGTCCCAATGCTCGGTGGGTTCGTCTAACGTTTTTAAAGCACGTAAATTTCGCATGACGGTATCTATTAATTTCCTAATCTGCACAGGGGATTCCTGTTTTATCGATGGTAGTGAAAATAGTGATTTCAAGTGGTTGTGTACAAGTAGCCTAGAATTATGAAAGCGATTCTCGAGTAGCTCCCACGCGTGATGATAGTTGGAAGCCGTGAATTCCAAAGCACTGATGACTGATAATGCACTACCACTTAGTGACGAGCGTAAATAGTGAAACTTTTGGATTGCATCTAAATCTAAACGTTGGTGGATCATAGTGATGTACGAGTTCTTATACTCGAGCCAATGATCATATGCTCCATCAAATAACGGCAGTTTTATTTCGGGTAGTTTTACTTTCGCGCGCGTTGTATCAATGCCGTTAGACTTCAACTTGCAACTATCTCCAATCTCCTCACCTTCGATCAAACATTCAGCTATTGCTAATGCACTAAAATATAACGTTTCAAGTGATTCAACGTATTCAGCGTTAGAAGAAATGTCTGATTCGGGGGAAATTAATTCTATTTCACCCTCTAAATTGTTGAACGTATTATAAACCTCTTGGGCGGCTTGCATTCGAAATTTTATTTCTTTAGTTTGAAATTTGGAAGGACGGTTATCTTTAAACGATTCTAAATATTTTTTGAATTGCGTTAATCTACTTTTAAGATTACCGCGTTGCTTTCTGAGGTCAGAAAGGTCGGTTTTAGAACGCTTTTTGGTGGGAGAAACTGAGGAAGCGGTTGAAGGCACAACTAATTTATCTTCTCCGCCCATTTTAAAGACCTAAGTTTAAGGATAAGATAATGTACTCACGTTTTTTCTCCGAGTGGGTAGGTACGTCGCGCGCGGTAATCGCGCGGTAAAACACGCTTCTGTAAAGCACAAATTACACAGTTTTAACACAAATCGTATAAGGAAGGAGTAGACGGGATCAAAGACCTGACCGTTGAACTGCTGATGATGAAGACGATGTTCAGACGTCTTGATGAGGTTTCCGCTATTGTCAGGCAAGGCGTGGCTTGTAGACCCAGGGAAGCGTCGACTCGTAGCTCAGGGTTTTGATGTCGTCAGAAGTTCTTATCCGGCTCGAAGGACCATATGTTGCGTCAACGGGGGTCTTCGGGTTCTCCTTCAATGATTCTTCTTTATTGGTTGCAGTTGTAGAACGTTTATTTTTAAATTAAATTACATATAGAACATGTACATGTAAAACGTATAAAAAAGGGTGTACGAATGCGAGTAATAATGTAAATAATAATGTGAGCAATAATGTCATTCGGGAAGCCTCTCCCGCCTTTATATAGGGTTTCTTGGCCATAACGGTATTTTTATCGCTGCCACGATCCGGTAGGTGGCGCAGGCTCCTCCGCCTCAGGTCGCGAGATGGCGCTGCAGTTGCGCCAACAAATGATATAAAAGCTTGTCGCGAGATTTACCTGTGTTTGCGTGAAAGAGTAACAAACATCCATCCATCCATACATCCTCACAAACTTTCACGTTTAAAATATTAGTAGGATTTGGTAAGTGTTCCGTAATCTTTATAGTTTGGAACCCCTGCTCTCGATACTCTATGGTATAGATTGCTAAGTAATAGCTGCAGTCAAACGATTGTAACCTTCTTTATAAATAAGCTGGTAGATAAGTTCTTACTTAACTGTTTACTTACCAACATTGTAAAGGTTTAACTACTAACCCATTACCTACTCCAGTTTTTAGTATTACAATATATTATCAACATTCTAAGTATCAGGGTGTTTCAGAAGTCCGAAATAATACTTTGACGTTTGCATTAGTATCTGGTACACAACCAAATGGTATACAAATTTGATCGAAATTCGACCATTTTTGTCCAACTTTTTTTTCGTCGCCGATTTCTATAGCTTGTAATATCTCGAGTTCTACGTTTAATATTCATGTTCTGTTTTGTGAATATCGGTAGTGGCCCCTCATAAGTGTAGTTTACACTGCTGAATAGGGTTATGGATGTACCCAAAGGCCAAAACACGAAACCGGTGATAAATATTCAAAGGTCTATAACTCAGAAACTATGATAGTTAGGTATAAACTGTCTTCACTAAGCATCCACACATGAGCTACCGTATATTTCCCACAGTATTATTTCGGACTTCTGATACACCCTATACAAGGACTTTAGGAGACACGGTATAAATCTAACACTGGCTAAAATTATTAATCTCTTAAGTCCGCTATCACAGTAGCTACCTACAGGCTTAGTTAAATGAAAATTATGCGGGCATTAGTACGTACACGTAGGTATTACAAACTGAGTATATGTAGGTAACTAAGTATTTAATCTAGATGGCTATCGGTGCTGTAACACCTTGAAGCCACTGAGACGAGCGAATTCACTTGACTGTTTTAAAATTGCACTCTATATCAATATAACAAAGATTGAATGTCGCTAGCAAAAGCCACCCAACGCAACTAAATTCCCTCGCGTCATCATTAATAACAGTTTATTGAAAAATGTGCTTCATTTACGAAATAATACAGTTAATTTTGTTATTGGCTAAAAACTGGTCGCGGGCGTTTGGACGCCAATAATTGCGCCGGCCTTAATTCTACTACATAAACGCTCAAAATTGTAACAGCGTTTGGACAAACACAGACTGAATTTGAAATTAGATTACCTTGTTACCTAGAAGTTGGTATATACCTACATAATACTTAAATGTTTAAGGAACCGTAGAGTATGACATACTAGCTTCTACCCGCGACTTCGTCCTCGCATACTCGCATAAATCACCGGATTGCCCGCGGGCCGATAACTTAGGCACGCCCGATTGCCCGGCTGTTATTTTAAATGCAACGCCGCGCGCGCGCGCTCTTCAAAAAATCGTTTTTTTGTAACGAAATTGTCTAAGTAACAGTGTAAACAAAAATCCGCACCTCCCGCGGCCGTACGGCTGACGTCATTTTGGTTACGTAATATTTGCCTTTTTTATATGTATTTTGCTACATTTTTTTATGATTCCGGCAGATAATAAACTGAACTAACTACTAAATAGCATTTATTTGGAAAGTATATACAGCCACAAACATCAAAATTAAAAGCACTTATTGCGATGCCGCGCGCTAAAACTTACCGTATACCCACAATAGTTGTGGGTGTCGAAATCAGCAAAATTATGTTGTATTTCATGCTAGAATGCTTGCTTGTATGTCTACGTGGTTACTTGTCTGAAGCACTCGAAAATCACAAACACCATTGAAATTAAACTATTTTACGGATTTTATCGCGTTTATTTACTATTTTATTTTCCCGACGTTTCGGCTGCTTTACAGCAACCATGGTCACGGGGGGTCTGAGGTGTTAGACGTCCTGATGTCATAGTTAATAACTGGGTACCCTCATATTTAGTTGTTGTTTGCGGTCCGATCCACGCAGAAAGTGCTTACGGTGTCCTGAGGTCTTGCAATGTTACACTTGGTTTTGGATGTAATCATATTAATTACTGGATCCCAAGTTGTTGGTAGCACCCAGCCATCTTCCCTATTGAAATTAGGATGTTTTTTAATTTCAATGGCCTCACGTATCATCCTTGGTCGGAGTCGGTGTTCTTTTGCGAGGATGTGCGGCTTATCAAATCTGATATAATGGCGGGTGCGGTCCTGTACATGTTCACAGATTGCAGACTTCGTGGAGCGTCGGTGTTTCACGTCAGCTATATGTTCTTTTACGCGGGTTTTTATTGATCTTTTAGTTTGTCCTATGTACGAGAGCCCACATTCACAATCGAGTTTGTATACCCCTGCATCTTGTAGAGGAATGTGACACTTGACAGGTGGTAAAAACTGACTAATCTTCTTCGGTGGCTTGAAGTAAGTTTTGATTGAAGCCCGTTTCAAGATGTAGCCAATCTTGTCTGTGACACCTCTTATGTATGGTAGTACAGCACGTAGACGCTCAACTGTGGCTGGTTTCACTCGGTCACTGTGATGGCGGCGTGGGACCCGAAGCTTGTTGTCATGCAATACTTACTTGACGTGGTGGATCTCGGCAGCCAGGTGTTGCTCATCACAGATCCCTTGTGCTCTCTGGAACAAAGATTTACCCACGGTAGCTAACTGTGTTGGATGGTGGTGAGATTCACCGTTTAAGTACCTATCGGTATGGGTCTTTTTCCTATACACGGTGTGGCCTAAGGTGTTATCAGGATTACGGATCACTAAAACATCTAAGAAAGCTATAGTATTGTTGGCCTCTAACTCCATTGTAAATTAGATTTTAGAGTGTATGGAGTTAAGATGGTTTAGAAATGCTGTTATTTTGTCAGATGGTAATATTGTGAAAGTATCGTCTATGTACCGCTTGTAGAATCTTGGGGTCACAGGTGAAGTGCGAAGGGCTGTCTCCTCGAAGTCTTCTATGAATATATCGGCGACAACGGGAGAAACAGGAGAGCCCATCGCTACACCATCTACTTGCTTGTAGAACTGTTCATTCCACAACAGATACCCGGATGTGAGGCAATGTCTTAAGAGTTCAGCATATTCCTCAGGCATGTTATTCTCTGCTAGCTTCTTTGATACTATTCCGATGCAGTCTACTACAGGTAGACAGGTAAACAAGGACTGAACATCAAAACTGACCATAGTTTCATTGTCCGCAAGATGTAGATGTATAATTATTCTCACTGACAAAATGGTATGAATCCTTTGTATGTGTTCTTGTGTGTCATCTTAGTAGTGAGAGCACACAACAACTAAATATGAGCGTACCCAGTTATTAACTATGACATCAGGACGTCTAACACCTCAGTCCCCCCGTGACCATGGTTGCTGTAAAGCAGCCGAAACGTCGGGAAAATAAAATAGTAAATAAACGCGATAAAATCCGTAAAATAGTTTTATTTCAATGTATAGTATACGCGTAAATATAAGAAAACAATATCACAAACACCAATTAGCACGCACAATTATTAAATTATAACCAAAACAAAAACACTCTGCGACCGACGCGCATACTGACTCTCTTCACTGACTTTTGTTACGTAATATTTAACTTGTTTTCATCTATTTTGCAACTATTTTTTATGATTCCGGCAGATAATTAACCGATCTAACTATTGAATAGCACTTATTACGAAAACACAGCCAAAAACATCAAAATTTAAAACGGGCGACCAGAGCTCGACGCGGGCAATCGGGGGTACACGACGCTTGCTGAGCAGAGCTTGGCGCGAATCGGGCCTAAATCGGTCTGTCGAGGAGAGCTCGACGCGGGAAATTGAGCGGAAACCAGTATATTCTTAGGCAAAAGCATTTGGCATACCTGAAGATACTAACGAAACTAATGGTAATTATAAATAGTCTGAGATTTATCAGACACATCCACGTAATCCACGTAAAAGCAGAGGTAGCCTCGTCAGAAGAACGCTCGCCTTGAACGTAAGGGGTGGAAGTTCAAAACCGGGCTCGCACCCCTGAGAATTTTTTTAAGTAGTAGTAATAATTTTCAAGTGCGAATATCTTTTTCAATAATGATTACCACTTGCTAAACGGTGAAGGAAAAACATCGCGAGGAAACCTGCAAGTCTATAGAAGGCGTGTGAAGTTGACCAACCCGCACTTGGCCAGCGTGGACTATCACCCGAATCTCCCTCGTATTGAGGGGGAATGTGCGCGGTATAATGGCAATAGGCTCGCCCCCTATTACATTGGGACCAAAATACATCGGCGAAGTGTGGGTGAACTGTAGTGCGTCTCTGCCTATCCCTTCGGTAAATATTGGCGTGATGATGATGTATGTATTTTATCCACGTAATATTGATATTTCTTATGTATTTAGCTCACTTCTGCCAACCATTACGGGATATACAGGAATGATAACTAAATTGCTGTTGAAAAACAATGTAACATATAGCGCCATCTATCGTGTCCAATTCCAACTGTTACGTAGTCGGTTGATTTGCATACTGAGTAAAAGGTATCTCATCATACCTTAAGACTAGTTCCACTTCAGGTTCCCAGTTCCAAGCAATCCCCGTAAACCAGCTGACTGGACAAGTCTTTCTTGCTTTGATTATTGTGTATTAAACTATCAAGGCCGCATTGCTGCATCACAGATCCTAGAAAATGTAGACATTACAGATCTTTTTTTAGGGTTCCGTACCTAAAGGGTAAAACGGGAACCCTATTACTAAACTTTCGCTGTCCATCCGTCCGTCCGTCCGTCTGCCACCAGGCTGTATCTCATGAACCGTGATAGTTAGACAGTATTATATTTTAGTATGCTCCCATACAACAAACGTGATTTTTTTGCTCGTTTTTATAGGTAATGGTACGGAACCCTTCGTACGCTAATCCGACTCGCACTTGGCCGGTTTTTAAACTGGCGCTGGTGTACGTCATTCGCCATCTTTATCACCTTCATCACCATTTTTTCTGTTTATTGTTGTTATTAATTACTTGACATTGGCAGTATACCCGCTAGTCGCAGGTGCAGCTAGGGTTGCCAACCATACTTTATAATAAAGTATCCTACTTTATTTTTGGTAATTATACTTTATACTTTTGCATACCAATAAAGTATGTGAAAATACTTTATTTCCAACCTTTACTGTGATGCGTAAAACAAAACACTAATTATGGGTACCTAACTATTTAACGGTACACATAATTGAAAACGGATGTTGGAAACTATTTATAACTAGCTTCTACCCGCAGACTCAATTATTCAATATCGTTATAAATTATAGCCTATGTGTCATTCTGATGTATAACCAATAATACTGTAAAGTTACATCAAAATCCGTTCAGTAGTTTTTGCGTGAAAGAGTAACAAACATCCATCCATCCTCACACACTTTCACATATAAAATATTAGTTTTAGTAGGAAGTAGGATAGGATAGGATTACTAAACACACACACACTCAGATGTGGTGTGGTGTGTGGTGGTGATTTTGAAACAAAAAAACATTTAAAGATAGCACAAATTGTTAGTATGTCTTCTTCTTCTTCTCAGTCGGGCACTCTTGTCAGAGTGGTCGTGGTTGTTGAGATGGTGTGCATGGTAGATCCTCCGTGTCGTCGTTCTCCTTGGTTACCGCTCTGGCAATGCTTCTCCACTTCTGGCGGTTGGTAGCATTGCGAGAACACTGCGCTATGGTAGATTGAGTTGCCGTCTTGTTAGTATGTAAGCACACAAAATTACGTTTATAAGGCAATCAAAACATAAAATTTGATAAATACTTTTTTTCTTCTAAATACTTTTTTTTTCCTATCCCAACCATTTTATACGTTTTTCTGGTCAAAAAAAGTTGGCAACCCTAGGTGCAGCCATTCCTCATCTTATGCTATTAAAAAGTATTATCTCGTAAGAAAAAAGTAGGCTTCATGAACGTTTAAATTCAAAACAGGCTTTTTATCATTCTTGTCCGTTGCACTGAACATCACTTCCTACTAAACCGATTCCAACGGAGTTGTCACATATGGACAACGTAAGGATATTGTGTACTAACAAATAATGTGATTTTAAGTGCATAATCTGCGCAGACGACGATGTTGTGGGCAACAACTAGGCTCTAAAATAAAACACCAGTATATACTCCCAAAATTTATTGCAATACTTATACAAATATAATGATTAGATATTCAAAGATCACGTTTTTATTCCAAACGTTGCCTATACTAATTAATAACATGTTTCTTATTTAACAACGCAATTGAAGGCATTTGGATTGTTACAGTTTAGCTAATTTGACTCAATTTATCTAAATGCGATCGATATCAACGCCCAGTAATACAAACCTACTTACATTTATCAATATTTAAAGTAATATAATGTATTATTTCTTTTTAGATATAAAATACTTTACAAACGATCAGAAGGTAGTGTGCAAACTAGAACTTACCTGTACCAACATCTCTATAGCTGTACTCTTTTAATATTCTTTTTAATATCATTAAGCAGGTACTTAGAAGTACATCATCACGCCTGTATTCCCCGAAGGGGTAGGCAGAGGTGCGCCCACACTTCGCGCATGTATTTTTGGTCCCAATGTAATAGGGGGTGAACCTATTGCCATTATACCGGGCACATTCCCCCTCAATACGAGGGAGATTTGGGCCATAGACCACCACGCTGGTCCAGTGCGGGTTGGTGAACTTCACACGCCATTCTATAGACGTGCAGGTTTACTCACGATGTTTTCCTTCACCGTTCAGCAAGTGGTAATCATTGTTGAAAATGACATTCGCACATGAAAATTATCTCAGAGGTGCGGGCCTGGGATTTGAACTTGCACCCCTTACGTTCAAGGCGGGCGTTCTTGCCCGCGAGGCTACCACTGCTAACTAAGTTACTAACTATAAAATAATAAATTTACATCATCATCACGCCTGTATTCCCTAAAACGGACGGCAGATGTGCTCTACAGTGTCCCAAAGTAATATGGGGCGAGCCTATTGCCATTATAACGGGCACATTTCACCTCAACACGAGGGATATTTGAGTCATAGCCACTACGCTGGATCAGTGCAGGTTAGTGGACTTCAAACGCCTTTCTGTGAACATTCAAGTTTCAAAACGGCATTCACACATGAAATCCGAAAATCCCAGAGGTACGAGCCGGGTGCTAGAACCTACACCCCTTGTGTTCAAGGCGAACGGTCTACCAATTAGTCTTTTTTTTTAATGGACTTCGCTGTTGGCATTGAGGTGGCGTTACAGCTTTACCGGAGGAGTGGCGAGCGCAGAGTGCACTCCAACCAAGGCATTAAGGGCGGAAAAGGGTGGCAACTAGCTCAAGGGCGCCACAGAGGGCACGACCTCGGCTTGGGCAGTTACCGTGAGGGCAGAGGTAGTGACTGCGCTCCTAGGTGCAAAGATGCACCTACGAGCGCACCAACTAGTCTATCACTGCTGACTACTAATAGTTCGTCAAATAATGAAAGTAATGTTAAGATAGCACTGCTAAAGAGTTGTTGGTAAGGAGCCTGATGAAAAAACTAAATTTTACGATTTACGAACGCGTGATTTAATATGGCATCACGATGCTTAAAAAAATAATTTGTTTTGGGTTATTTAGGTACTTATACATTTATCATTATGGCCTTAGAATTAAAACTATATGTAGCATATTAAAACTTAATTAGGGAAATATTTTACGAAGAAAAATAGTAAAATTAATGTAAAAAAATAATAATAGCTGATTAAATTTAAACAGATGCGTTTTTCAGTTCCGAGACAAACCTTTTTGACTACATGAATAACAATTAATGGTACCACATAAGTAATTATAATTTCCAATAACTCCATCATAGTAAAGCTTAAAACAATTTTATACCTATTTAACGCTAACAGTTAAAAATATATTGTTTTCTTATATTTACGCGAATACTATACATTGAAATTAAACTATTTTACGGATTTTATCGCGTTTATTTATCGATAAACTCGATAAACGTCGGGAAAATAAAATAGTAAATAAACGCGATAAAATCCGTAAAATAGTTTAATTTCAGTTAAAAATATGTTAATAAATCATATAGGATCAGAGATCGGAATAGGTAGACTATATTTACCTAAACTTCCAGTAAGGAAGTAACAGAGTGGATAATACCTCCACCAAAATCCCGGAATAATTTATAGGTAATATTTAATCTCGGGACTTAATAATCACGAATTATTTATTGGACTTTATTTATATTTATAAGTTATGGATTTACAGAATCATATAAGATTTTTTAGGTTTCCATACTAAAATTGAAGAATTTGTTAGTTTTAAGTAGATAAGTAACTTAATACTTCACGTAAGGTTAACCTTAAAAAATATTATATGATTTTTCAAATGAATAATTTTTCGTTACTATACATAAAGTCGAGTCAATAATTCGTGAGTTTTAATACCGGGATTTGTTATAATTATTCCGGGAATCTTTAATAGGTTTTACACTCCATGTTACTTCCTTCCTCGAAGTTTAGGTATAAGTATATAGTCTACCTATTCCGATCTCTGTACATGATACAGGGCCTTAAGTCTACCAACACTATTGTTGCAAACAGACAAAAGTCTTACTTTATAGCGCGTAATATTTTTATTTTTATCAATGATTCTCACCTTAAAACCATTAGATTAGACATTTTCCATCTGTCATTGATAAAATATGATCTTTTTATGGCTCAATTAGTAGACTAAAGGCCTAGGTAGAAAATATTATCATAAAACTATATTTTAACAGCAAAACTTATAGAAATTTCAATCCAGCTTCGGTTCTACAGTGTTCTACAATGTCGCTAAAGAAGGATCTTAGTTTTTATAAATTTAGCGGTAAATCCACAGAAAACTCCTAAAACTGCTGGTTTGAGATGATTCTGAGACACAGCAAAATGCTGTAATATCAACGTTAAACACAACAGAGTGCTACTTATGCCCACTCGATAAAGTGGCGCAATGATATGTATACTTTGGCACAAAAAATATGCCCACTATGTTACCTACGTAAATATTTAGCGACATTCTACATGATATCTAGTGTCTGACCGAATCTTCGGTTTCGGCCAAAACAGGCCGTAGTTTTGGCCGAAAACCGAATGAATCTAGAAAGTGCCGAAATTGAAAAATGCGCGAAAACGCAATGGATGGCATCGCGCGCGAGTGGGGGGGTCATACAGTGCTGCGAAGGCCGGGCGCCATCGCCAGTAGTAATATACTTTTTTGAAGTTGGTTAAAAGGAAACTATTACTGTTTGGCCAATCCCGAACTGAATTTATTAGGGTTAATAAACCTTCGGCTTCGGTTATGGCCGAAGTTTATGGCGTTAGCCGATTAATCAGCTTCTGTTTCACCCAAAAATCAACCTTCGGTCGGACACTACTGATATCTTTAATGTCCATATACATGTTTAAACTGTAACTATACCATTTCTGAGTTGCATACCTCAGAATATTTGTTACATCTATTATTTTGCTGTCTTTAGAACATGTACAAAGGCCTTTAAAACAATGTTAGCTGAAAATATGAGTAGCGGCCTTCAATAGTTTGCATTAATGTTTCGCATACGCTTCTAAATACAAGTAAAAAAACTGATGGTAATATTTTTTTTGTAACTGCTGCTATTTTTCTTCAGCTGTACAAATGTATTATGGACTTCTGAAATAACATACATGTGTGTTTAAACAAAGGTCATTAACTCGAATGTTATCAGAGAAGACTTCAAGTTTAAAAACGTAAATAACTTGAGGTTATGCGGGCCAATGTCAATGCCCTTTAAACCAATATACACTATATCTAGAAACAGTTAATATCTTATTAGTGGTAATGGGATACACTGATAATTCCCAACACCTATTCCATATCCATGCCCCGTAGCATGACCGCGTAGACATAAGTTATATCTATTTCAACTGTCGAGAAAATGACGTCACCGAGCCATGTTCAGTACAAACTGCTCGAAGTGACGTCATTTTCTCGACAGTTGAAATAGATAAAACTTATGTCTACGCGGTCATGCTACGGGGCCAGCTTGTGGAATGTTAACTAGTGATAATAAGGCACAAATTATAATCTAAAATAATTATGTTCAGTAAAATCTGATAAGCTGACCAAACATGATTTAAAACCATTGTTCCTACACCATAATTACTTGTATGTTGTTTCAATAATTATGTTAAGCATTGTAGGTGAACAAGACAGTTGTAAACATATAGTTAGGTTTAATTACTTGTTGTATTGAGATTAAATTTATACACTTTTGTTTATACTGAGATGGAAGAATTAATTGTTTATAATTTATGATAAAATATTTTTTTTATTGTAACAAATTTTATTGTTGAGTGTAATTAATGAAAAATCTTAATCTTAAACACACTTAGTGTTTAATATTAAGAGTCCATACTCCATATAGTCGTGGCTCAAGTGCCATGTTGGACGACATTGAGTTATATACATATATCAATGGAATCAGTGATTTTTCTCCGTCTTTTGAGCTGGGGTTCCTGCGGTTACCTAAACGGTGTTGGAGTCAATTCGCCCTTTAACCATCATTTATTATAATACAGTATCAAACTGTTTACATATTATACAAAAACCTCTTTTAATTAATTGTTTGTTTTTTTGTAAGAAACTCTACTTTATTTTAGCTTACTTTTACTTATTACAACAATTCAATGTAAATCGTTTTAATTTCAGCAGCTGTTACGAAACCTCATTTGTCTCCCCTTACATATGTTGTAACATAAACAAAGAATTGTCCAACATTGTAAATGTTTCATAAACTTCTCAATACATAACATCTCTAGTCAAAACATTCAACAAGGATCGAGTCACTTTTTTATCCGAACAGAGCTCCACAGTTTGAACATCTTCTGTTTTTGAGAGCGAGACAACATAGAATCCCTAAGGGGAAGAACAGGATGGCACATAAAATACCAAGGCATGTGAAATCATCTTCTAGAATGCCCACTCGGCAAGCGGGGCAAGCGCCTACTGCGATTATCGGGGGTGGTATGATGATGTTAGTGGCTCCATAGTTTGGAACAAATGCAGTGCCTGGTGGAGGCACTCCGTAGGGAGTGTAGCCGGGCGGCGGCGGAGGGTATGGCGCTCCCGGGGCACCGGCCGGGAGCGGGGCCGCGCCTATAACACACACACGAACCTTTCACATGTCTATTTTACACACTCATATATATAGTTGGTAATTTAATTTCAAAATAACATAAGCAGGCACTTAAGTAATTATTTCTCCTACAAAAATTACGACGTGCGTGACGAAATTATTGCAATTTGTTCTCAATAGCGTTCAATCGCGAACATTACGCAGTACAAAAGAATCTTATCTTTAATGTGATTCATTCGCCTTCGAGTGGTTTCGTCAAAACAACATTCAAGATTCTTACCTGGACTCATGGTCGCAGAGTACGGGGGCGGTTGCTCGGTGATGTTGGGCTTTTCCATAATGTAAACGTACTTTTATGAAGCTTTCGACAAGAACAAGCGAGGAAAAATAACACAAAATGTACAAAACTAAGTTCGATGCAAAGTCAACCAACCAGCTGCCTAGCTGTCAATGTCAAACGAAATATTTTTTGTTTATGGTTTGATTGTCAGTCTGTCTGTCAGTGTCAAACTAAAGTCAAGGAAGGATCATCTACCATATTTATCACCTTCATTCAATCCTTCAATAAAGTACCCGTTTTTTTTAAATGTGTATTTATTGAATTTGCTCTTGTTATTAATTAGAACTGTTCTTTAACTCGATGACTATAACCAAATCTTAATTATATGGTTTTTGTAATGGCTTCGTTCGGTTTATATATTATCTGTGTATATTATCTCGATGGTTTGCACGTGCACAACGACCACAAACCAAAAATTCGGACTTTCTAAATGGTTCTAAATCTATATAAGCTAAGATTTCGGTTTCGAAATAGAACATAGATTTCTTTTTGTTTTGTGCGAACAATTGAAGTTCTTACTTACCTTTATTAAATGCGTCTATAAATTGATATTTGCAGATACTAGAGTACGTTTGGTATTTGGGTATAAACCAATGACTGTCTCATTTGATTGTATAGTAGGTACCTAAGTACCTATATGTTTGGTTGATCAGGGTTTCGAAATTGCGAGTGGCGTTCTCTTGTTACTGATCCCGACATACCACTCCGCTTGCCCATGCAGGGAGGCCTGCGTAAAGGCATTTTTCTCTCGATATAAAAAGGGTTCCTAAATGAAATAACCAAAAAAGTCCTTTGAACTTTCAATATATTCATAATATTTCACAAAACAATAACTATTAACGTCGTCTAACTAGGTATGTCTAATTGATAATTACTAATAATATTTACAACTTGTTTTCTCCCTCATAACTCCTTTGTATTCGATGCTATTCCATGTTATCCGCCGTGCGTATTATAAACGCAAGTAGCGGCATTAAGGATTTTAAAAGCTGTTAGACGTGTAGTCAAAATATACATTATTTATTTTAAACTAAAATATAACGTTCATATTTACACACAAAAGTGGTAGGCAACTGATGCAACTGTCATTGAGGTTATTATTTAACTGATAAAGATTACGTACGCAACATTATGTTATTAAGATGCAATTTTCTCAAAACAGAGTTGCATTTAAAACGTAAAGACTAGGGTTGTCTCCGATTCTTTTTTTTTCTTGATTGAAAACGGCTTCAGAATCGAGCCTCTGTTGCCAGTGTCGAGTTCAAGGGTTATTGTTTTTCATACCATGTTATTCTACCCTAGAAGCCTCACTTCGTTTGTAAATATAAATGAAACAATTTTAAATTATAAACAATAGTTCAATAATTATCACAATAAAAAAGTTTATAACATACAACCATCGACAAACAGACAAATAAACAAATGCAGCTGTTTATTAATGAACTAATGAAATATGTACTAGGTATACTTGATACATCATCGTATTTATGTCACTTTTTTATTTCTTTGTAGTTTTTACAACACAGTAAATAAGTTAACAATTTAAATACCACTGGGAATTACCAGCAGCTGCCTTAATATATAAGTAAACGTAATTTTTATAGGACTCAAAATAAATGTATTGTACCTACTCAAAATATTTCCAGCTAAAATTATTAAGTATAAATAAAAAAAAATTGTCAGCAGTACACATACTTATTACAAAGTCAATGGTGTAGATTATGTTGTACACAAATTAAGACTTAACTAAATTTGACAGCACTAGAAATTTAACATTGTCGTCTCGCTTTTTTTTTAAGGGACTACGCTGTTATCCGTTAGGTGGCCTTTATAGCTTCACCGAAGGAGTGGGTCGTCTCGCTCAGACATTACAGCCATAAGAACGACCGCAATACACTTACTTTGGATAGATTCCAGTAGAATCAGCACCTATGTTTATATAAAACAAAGTGTCTGTATAAACGCGACAGATAAAATAATAAATACTCGACAAATAACATTGCTTCTTTTTACAAAGGCATGTAGTGATTTCATTTGTTTTTTTAACTGTTTCGCTTAATCACACACTGACAGGTAATAAGACTATTATATTTGCTTGCAACATTTGTTAACAATATGGCAACACTGTATTAAAAAAATGTCTTGTCAAAATCTAACCATAAACTCTTGTTACCAAATTTTCATAGGCCATTCATATGAAATGCCCTTTTGATAATTTAAACGCTTTTGACGAATTGTATAACGGTTAAAAGTCATGATAATCTGCAATCGCGTATACAATTCAGTGAACGTAGTGAACGTTCACTAAATGTATGGCAAGTCTTAGGACGACGAAAGTATGATGCATCTCCAAGAACGTCATGGAATGTGCTTTAGCGTTTTACACACATATCTGTAACTTTCCCCTTCATTTTAGGGTACTTAATGTCATATTTTTTCTTATGTATTTCAAGGGCCATCTATCCGCGCAACTGTCACTTTTGTTCTGCATTCGAATTCTAAATGGTCTTAGCCACAGAACTAAAATTTGCTTGCTACGCTCAAGTCTATGGTTTGAAGGGTCACCAATTGGCAACGTCTTTGAACTAAATATTTTTTTCATGACACCCTAAACTACAGGCAACCCCACAGACAGACATATTTGACGTAAGTTTTAGATGTCTCATTATATTTCGGTGAAATTCCAAGTTTGACTATTAGGTCAAAGTTTGAGTTTTGGTTCCTATAAAAAAACTAATATCTATACGATTCGTGTTTTGAGGAACGAGAAACGTAATGTAACAGGTATCGGAGAGTTACTAACTTTTTTATAGGAACAGCTTTGACTCATTGAAATGTGTACGCTCCGTTAGTATGGTCTAAAATGGTCAATCATCTGCGCAATTCACCGACAGAATTCATATTTCGAATCATTATTAGAATATCAAGCAATGTAAACTGGGCTAGAGTAGTTGCTAAAGTGGCAATTTTAGAGCCTCGGTACAGCGGAGCGACTTTGACCTTGTCAAGTGTAGTGTGGTCGATTGGGATTTAAAAGCGCATGGGCAGCCAGCATCCGGTCTGCTCGTCGCGGCGGTAGTAGTGCGCGCGGTTATCCGGGAACACGGTCACCGCCGGAAACGGATGCTGCTGGATGAATTTCAGGGTCACACGAATCTGTAAATACAATGCACAACCATATTTAAGATTGTTTGTGAGGATGGTTTGATGGATGGATGTTTGTTACTCTTTAACGCAAAAAGTGCTTAACGGATCTTGATGAAACTTTACAGTATTGTAGTTTATACATCGATTTAAATAAAGTATGAACTTTTGTCATAGTTAGGTAACTACAGTGACCGATTTTTTATATCTGTATTTAACTATGCTCGTAGGTAAAAAACCTTGTGTCATATCTACCACGCCCTCGTCATTATAAAGCAAGTTCATTCGCCTCATCAGCTGATTTTTAGGGTCGCGGTGCGTAAGTTGACACCAACTTTGGACACAAATTGCTCAGAAACGAAATTAGTTACGTATATTTTGCTTGCACAAGTTGATTGCTTATCATCTGCCCTATATGGCCCCCAAGTATAATACTTGGGGGCCCAAGTATAATAATTCGGACTTCTGATACATTCTGTATAGGCTATAATTTATAATGATATCGAGGGGTGAAAGGCTATTTCACTCAAGCGACACTTTTGTGCGATATGGACTGATATATTTGGAATCAGCATTTTTTTCTGAATCGAATGAGTATGCTCTCCTTTAAAGTTAAAAAAAAAATCGCTTAAGTCAAAAAGAATTTCACCCCTCGTTATGGAACAATCGGAGTCAGCGCGAACAATGTCGCGGGTAGAAGCTAGTGTTGTAGTCCTTACGTTATGCACGAAGTGTGGCGGCTCGACGGCGGGCGTGGTGCTGAGATGCTGCAGGATGAAGTCGTCGGACTGCTCCAGCCAGAGATCAGCGCCGCGTAGAGGCTCGTAGTTGAACGGCCCGATGCGGAGCATACCCACCGTGTTGTCATATATGTCCAACACCTGGAATCCATCCACACTCATCGTCATTTTGCCTTACCATTTCTCTTGATTTGGGGTTATTGCTATTGAGCATCGGCAATATTTCAATAAAACTCACTTTTAGAATTCTACTATCACGATATTTTATCCTAGATGACACACGGAAACAATTTTTTAATTCAAAGAGGACAACAGCGCCGCCAGTGTCAGAGAACGGAAACTAAAAAAATACATTTACGAAGACACTCATAAATAAAACGTTTACAAAGACATCTATAATCTATCTTATAAATTTATATTTATTCAACAATTACTATGTTATTTTCTTCCATTCGTCTCGCTTTTTCGTCATCCACTCCGATCTCATTCATATAACTTATTACACAATACATACCTTTGCTTGTTCATCCACATCCATACTCTTCACTCTTTCAGTCACTCTACTTCTCACTTTCTCTGTTACAGTGGCGCTACTTTTATACTACCTCTGATATACACACCTTATCCATTCGCGTCACGCACTGAATACATCCACGTTATTATACACTAGTGTATCCTTGTAGAAAATACCAGCTGGGCTAGCACGCACGCCTAGACGATACTTGTTAAAGTGCATCATCATCACTCCTTTATTCCCTTATGCACTATATATTACATAGTACATATATATACTCAAGCTTGTAACCCATGGGGGTAGGCAGAGACTACCGTTTGCCACACGCTACGATCCTGACATACCTCTTTCGCTCCATCCACAGTCATACATCTTTTCATGCACCTCCGTCGGTTGAGGATGCTACGGACTTGACCTTTCTGGAAGAGACCGTTAATCTGGCCGTAAAGGTCCTTCTCGGCCGCCCTCTTCCTTCCACTCACGTTCGCCTGGTATATTTCTTTCGTCAGTCTACTTTCGCTCATCCTCTCTACATGGCCCAACCACCTCACATACTTTTCTCAATCTTAGTCACCACATCATCCATCAGCTTTTCCACTTTATATTAATCTTCTGTTAATACAACTGCATGGTTCATTAGGGATATGGAACCTTTTTAGAATATAAGATTGAGACATAAGTCTGTCTTTGTGAGGGCGGATGTGTCACATCTCAATGCGGATGTCCACATCTGTTAATAGTGTGACTGACCTGCCCCGAGTGCGGACCGCTGGTGATGGTGCGGGCGCCGCGCAGCGCCATCTCCGGGCCCTTGTCGGGGAAGGTGGCGGGGAACAGGTCGCCGGCGCGGATGTCCACGCCCACGCCCGTCACCAGCGGCGCCGCCGACCCGCCGCCCAGCGCCGTGTTCAGCTCGCAGCAGCACGCGAGAGTCAGGTCGATCTCGACCGTGAGCCGGTGGAATGATACTGGAACGATGAAGGCATAATATTAATATAATAACAATAATCAAATCGACACACAACACCTACTCATCGTTTGATCCCAAACTGAACTGTCAGCACAACAGTCCAATGTGGACTAGGGACGATCCTATTCTGTTGGGCTAATGCCTAAGCGGCCATTTCATAACGTGATTTGTTACCATAGTAGTGTCGATTGAATAAACCCTTAAGCGGCACATAGCTTCGCTAACTGAATTTCGCCCCTACTTTAGGATCGCAAAGCGGGCGCCACTAAGCATACTGAGCGTAGCCAATACCAAAACTGGACGTTACCAATCAATTCCTCCAAAACGAATTCATTTATTTTTTTGCAGAATCGTAACAATTCCGCTAAGATCCATGAAACGATCAATCATTTGCGGGATCAAGGCACATATTGATTACAATAGTGAATTCATACTCGGTTACATTATTAAGTTAACATCAAGAAGTGAATGAAGTGTAAAAAGGATTGCTAGAGTTTTCATTATAGACCCAGCCCAGATAAAGGTATCCAATGAACTGGACGACCGCTTGGTCTTGTTAGCACGTATGTCAACACAAGACCTTGACACGGATTGGTTCGCTCCCTCTCCGTCTTATTTCATACGAGAGAAAGAGTTATAATCAACATATTCTGTGACATAAGTCTAGTCTTGGCGCTCATGCTACAACTACACTTGCGTGTTAGATTACAAATTTCAGAAATGCCCTTTTCGAAACTATACCTCTGGTCTGGGTGTTACTAGTATCGCCATTTATTTATGTATTTATGAATGTCAGAGATTACTAGAGTTGACATTTTAGAACCCCAGTTATGGTATCCAATTAACCAACCATTTTTTCCTTTGTGTAATGTTTATAATTGCACTAAATCATCTTAAGTGATGAGTCACAGGTAGCAACATACTGGGGTGGCATACCGGCCGAGAGCAACAATAGAATACCGTGCGCTGCCCACGCGCACCGCGCTGACAATCATTCGAGTCTCGCTGGCATCATGACAACTCAACGACCTCCGCGCCACCGTCTAATTGTTTATTTCCGAGTTCTATACACCGTGTGCGAATTTTTATCAGTATCGGAAACGAAGCATGGCGCTCGTATTTTAATAGGCAATCACGAAAGCAAACTGGTAATGAAATTATCTAATGTGTTGAGTTCAAAACACTCGTACAATTTGCTTACAATGGAATTGTTGTATTCATATCCCGTTTTATTGTAATGACGCCACTTTTACGGCCAAATTTTTCACCCAAACTCTTACAAACATTTAATACTGTGCAGTTTATTTATTTAGTTCCTACTAATAGGCTAGTGATTTTCACCAACACTAGAAAACGCGTTAACATGATGCGTAAATATGAAGCAGCAAGCAATCTTTAATCAAGTATGTAGGTATGTAAAATCATTTTATGAAGACAGAATATCGAAAATATAAATGCATATCTCCCACAAGACTGAAACATTAGTTTATTCTATGCTCAGCAAAGCCATGGCCAGTTAGGTCGTTTGACCAAAGAGAAACCAAAGAGAGTTAAAAAGTAACAGTTGATTTCAGAGCTGTGTAACGTCGAATTTTAAGGAAAACTTAAGATGCTAACATTCTTGTTAAAAACTATAATAATTCTGCCTTTGATAAGACAAGACTTTCAATTCATTATTGACTGCTTAGATTATGGTAGATTGGTAGGCATTATGGATTATGGTAAGGATTTGGAATCAGCGATTTTTTCTGCGTCGAATGAGTATGCTCTCCTGTAAAGTTAAAAAAATGGCCGCTTAGTAAAAAGGCCTTTCACCCCTCGATATATTTAAACGCTACCCACTCTGAATTAAATTGTCTATGAAATAACTTACGCATAATGTTAGCGAACAGCTCGTCGGAGTAGCGATGCGGGTCTGTGAACCCCCCCACTAACTGCAGCTCGAGCCTTCCCTCGGGGTAGCCGACCGCCAGCTGCTGCACGCGCGCGACCATCGCGGCCGCCGCCTCCGCCGTGCCGGACCCATCCAGGTGGGCCAGAGCTACGGCTCCCGACCCTGAAAGGGATATTGAACTTTTATACGATGGGATTTAGATTAGTTATCGCTTGAACTAAATATATATATAATACTAAGAGAAAAACATATTGCGATTGGTGTATATCAACTTTGATACGTAATTTTTGTCTTTTAATCGACTTCAAAAAGGAGGAGGTTCTCAATTCAACCCGTATGTTTTTTTTAATGTATGTTACCTCATATACTTGGTAATAAAAATGAGCAATCTGAATACAACGTTCGATTCAGGGGTCAAGGCATGTCCTAGAGGTGATATGAGTATTGACGACTCCCTCATCGAGAGTGAATCGCCCCCCTCATGCGTTACGTTACGAAAACCATTATCTCAAACTAACAACCAATCTGAATTCCAAGAACAATTCCAATCTTTTCAACGGAGTATGCTTTTAATGCTGGAAGCTTGGCTTGCTAAGCAAGATTCAAAATTTGAAGACCTAAGGACCTCCATTCAATTTGTTAGTGACAAATATGACGACCTGCTCATGAGAACCGAGGATGTTAACATGCGTGTAATCTCCCTCGAAGATCAACTAAAGACCAGGAATGTTGAACCTCGCATTGATGAACTCGAAGCTAAACTTGAAAATATTGAACAACAAGCCCGACACTGCAATATTGAAATTAGCAATTTACCCGAAAAAAGGGCTGAAAACCTGATAACGATCCTCGATAATATAGCTATCCTGATCGATCAACCCGTTGCCAATAAGGACATTATATCTATTCACCGAGTACCTCAACGGAATCCAAAGAGTAAGCAGCCAAAAAATATTATCGTGAAATTTTACAGTCAAATTCTCCGTGACAATTTTGTGTCGGCAGCCAAAAAAGCCAAAGGAATTACTACTGAACAATTAAATATATCTGGACCGTCACAGAAGATATATGTTAATGAACACCTGACTATAAAAAACAAGATTTTGTTTCGGGATGCACGCTACGCTGCTAAAGAACATGGATATAGATATGTTTGGATTAAGCACGGGACGATACTTGTTCGAGCTAATGACACCTCATCAGTTTTCGCTGTTCGCTCCGATAATGATCTATCTAAAATTATTCGTCAGACTAAGACCTGAAACTATTAATAAACAAAACAACAATATTTGTATTCTCTGTATGTTTAGCTACACTGTGATTCTAAGGAATTTAACGCTGTTAGTGATTAGTACTTATTTTACTACTACCTCCAACTTTATTGTTATTATATTAGTTTGTTACCTTATTTGCTTAATCCATTTTCACGTTTTTGCATATTATTGCTATCTAATGTTACGTTTGTTTTTGAATACCTACTTGTATGTGAATGTAATCTCTGTAATATCTTGTAAGGCTAATTTATTTGTATTGTTTTACAGACGTCATATTATATTAGTGCGCTGGGGGCAGTCTCTTGCTTCGTATTCTACTTCCATCTATGTACCTACCTTGTGTGTTTGCTGTAATAGTTTTATTAATTTACTCATCCATATTTTTAATGGCTAGTCAAAGCGTTACTTTATACTACCAAAATTGCAGGGGTTTAAGGACCAAATTAAGTACTTTATATTCGAATATTCTGAGTGAGTGCTATGATATAATAGTCCTAACGGAAACTTGGCTAATACCTAATTTACTCGACGCCGAATTCATTGATTCACGTTATAGGGTGTTTCGCTGCGACAGGGACCGCATTGCCACTGGTAAACACGACGGGGGTGGCACCTTAATAGCCGTACGCCTTGCATTCAACACTGCTCGTTGTACGTTGAACCCAGTTCCAGATTCCTACTTAGGCACCTCAACGATGCCATCTAATATAGACTATATTTGCCTCAGATTTAATTCTAGTGCTAAGGATAAATACCATATAATATGTGGGGTCTACATACCCCCAAATCAATCTTTGTCTATCTATGACTCTTTTTGCAACGCAATTCTCAATGAATTTACCTCCACAAACATTGACAAAATATATATCCTTGGAGATTTTAACCTACCAAGCCTGGAATGGTTAGAACTCAGTCCCTCGGTGTACATCCCTACTCCCAGTTGTTGCGTTCATTCCCTTAATCAAACATTAGCTAACCTCTTATCCGTCTTAGATTGTAAACAATATAACAACATCTTTAACAATATGAAACGCATTCTTGATCTATTCATAACTAACGACTATACAACAATATGTGCTTCTCCATTTAATCCTTTAGTACCAATCGACCCTTTTCATCCACCGTTTTGCATGTCTGTCAACTTTAATGTATGCTATAAATTAATGCCGAATAACCCCACACCTAGGTATCGTTTTCTAGATGGTAATTATGATAAGATAAATAATGACATCAAATGTGTTAACTGGACATCCATCCTTAGCGAATTAAAGGCTGAGCAGGCTACTGATCTATTTTATGAACATATCTATCGCATTATTAAAAACCACATTCCTCTCCGAATGGCAAAGTCAAAGGACTTTCCTATCTGGTTCTCACGGAGTCTTATTCATGTTTTTAAAAATAAAGAGAAAGCCTGGAAGAAATGGAAAACATACAACAATAAATCGGATTATGATACTTTCTCAATGTACAGAAAAAGATTTAAATCTCTATGTACCAAATGTTTTGACAATTATATCAGCTCAGTTGAAGTCGGCCTACGGAAGGATGTTAAAATATTTTGGTCATATGTAAAGAGCAAAAATAAAAAATCTGGCATCCCCAACACTATGTATTATGGTGATAATACATCTGACAGCCCCGAACTCATCTGTGAATTATTTTCTAAGTTTTTTAGCTCCGTTTACGAAAGCAGTGACCTCAATGATACCGTCCACGATACCGTGCTCTCTTCGTCAAGTCATAACGTTAACATATCGGACATCTGTCTAACCAAAGATCTAGTTGCTAGGGAACTAAAAGATCTAAATATAACTAAATGCCCAGGCTCTGATCTCATCCCACCTTTCTTTCTTAAACACACCGCAGGTTCTATAAGCTTACCTCTCACTATAATATATAATTTAAGCCTGCGTGAAGGTGTGGTTCCATCTATCTGGAAAGCTGCCAATATAACTCCCGTTTTTAAAAGCGGATGTAAAAATGACGTCACAAACTACCGCCCCATTTCTTTGCTATCCACCTTGTCTAAATTACTGGAGAGACTGGTTCACATGATCATTTACCCTAGCTTGCATAACATTATCATTCCACAACAACATGGCTTTGTAAAAAAACGCTCTACTGTCACCAATCTGTTACTTTATACTTCATTTTTATTTGAAAGCTTGGATAACCGTGTTCAAGTGGATGCTGTCTATACCGATTTCTGCAAGGCCTTCGACAAGGTGGATCATGCTTTACTGCTAAAAAAGATAGCTTACAATGGTATTCGAGGAAATCTCCTGCGTTGGTTTAGTTCCTACATCAACAACAGAACGCAAAAGGTCGTAATTAACGGCTTTACGCAATCCAATAGGATAGCGGTCACCTCGGGAGTCCCACAAGGCTCAATATTAGGTCCTTTATTATTCATCTTGTTTATAAATGACATTAGTACTTGTTTTTGCAACACTTATTTTCTTCTTTACGCTGACGACCTTAAAGTATACAATCGCATAAATTCTATTGACGACTGCAAAAGACTTCAAGAGGATCTGGATCGTCTTCACACATATTGCAATGTTAACAAACTCCACCTCAGTTTAAAGAAATGTAAATCTATTACTGTCACAAAAAAGATTAATACTTTTGATTTCAATTACTCACTCTCTGGAGCGCCACTTGAAAAGGTAATTTTAATTAAAGACTTAGGATTACTTATTGACTCTAAACTTCATTTTGATGCTCATATTAATTACATTATTAGCAAATCCTACCAATTATTTGGTTTTATCATGCGGACCTGCTCATCTTTTAAGCTACCCGCTACCTACTTACTACTTTATAAATCTTTGCTTAGATGTCAGTTAGAGTATGCCTCAGTTATTTGGAACCCCTTTTTTGCAAAATATAAGGACAGTTTAGAGATGGTACAGCGCAAATTTCTTCGATCTCTTAACTACAGATGCTTTCACACAAGGTCGTCGTATCATACTCTCTTAAACAAATTTGGTCTTGCAAGCCTCGCTGCAAGAAGACTGCTCCTGGATCAGACACTGTTACACAATATCTGCCACAACAACTATGACTGTAATCAACTTACAAATCAAATATACCTTCGTATACCAAGCCGTTCACAGCGTATACGTGAGACACACACTCAATGTACATTCGCCCCTAAATTCTGTCGCACTACGGCTGGTGAACGCGCACCTTTGCGCCGAATAATGCAATCACACAATGACTTTTTTACGACTTTCGATGTATTCCAATTATCAATTACGCAATTTAAGAAATATGTTTCCTCTAGACTCACAGATATCCAAGAACAATTGTTATGATTAATATTTTACATATTATTATTTCATTTTCATTATTTCACACTTATTTTATATATATAGTTAATTATATACTATAGTTAATTTACATACTAGTGACTCCTACTACTTCCTTTATTTCATTAATATTATTTTGTGGGTAATGGTGTTGGATATACAATAAGTACTACTTAAGTTTAGATTAATCTAGTTTTAGACAATTGTGTATCTGTTTTTTACCCCCAATAAAATAAAATAAAATAAAATAAAAAATAAAATATCTCCGTCTGTCGACCGATTTAGTTTTTTTTTTTTTTGCAGTTTGCTAGGGAATTCTTCAAGGTTGGTCCCACTTTCAAAATATTATCAGAAATCCACCACCTTAGGGGTAAAATGGGGGGTTGAAGCTCACATATTTTTTTTTTTTTTTTATTGACTCGAAACTTTGTATATATATTTTAAATACAAAGTATCCCCCCACTCTGGCCTCCACACACACACGTCTAAAATATTTCATGGATATACCTATCTATACAAAATATTGACAGTGAAGCGGCGAAAAAGAGCTCTGTCATAAAGTATTTAATAACAAGACAGTAAGCGGTTCCATCGAAATGACCGTGTTACTTCCATTTGCGATGCCATTGGACTATATTTGAAATTTACTGTACTACAATTACACACATTGAACATTTCCATTTAAAAAAAATTGCAACGAAATAAAAGTGTTTTTAATAAATTCTGCATGCGATTCTCACCTGCATGCTTGACCACGACAATAATACATGATGTGGCGTCATCTGATCCTATTATGTTGACATTTTCTGAAAGCAAAACGAACCTTTGAATAAAAGGCGAAAAATCTTGTACATGTATAGTATACATTATGTCGATTGCTGTGCTCGTTTCATTTCAAGCCTCAATAAACAAACTGCGAGGTAAAAGTCTCCTCTCACTCTGCACGCTTAGCATGACACTCTATCCACAACTTTAACCCTATTAGGTTTACCGATTCGAGTTTCTTCCACGGTTATGAATTTATCGCCAGACAACACATACTCATCGTATGATCCCAAACTAAGCAAAGCTTGTACTATGGATATCAATGGACTGGGGGCGATCCCAGTCACACCCAAACCAGGGGGCAATTCCGAAAAGGCCGTTTCCGATTTTTCTGAAATTTGCGGGAATCGAACCCGCATCCACCTGGTTCAGCAAGCCGAGCAGCCTACTCTCAACCTGCTAGGCCAAGCCGTCGTTAATGTAAGTTGAATTCTGTGAATACTCTGTGCCAAATCTAGAGCTCCAAATTTTCACGAAAAATCAGTCATGTTGTTTGCAATACATGAACCCATGAGTATCTTCGTTTTTGAATGTGGAATTCCGTTTGACTTACTGTCGTGTGGTACAACCGCAGCGAGTTCCCTCTGGCCGACGTAGAGCAGGCCGGGCGGGGGCACTACGCGGGCGGCGGCGGCCAGAAGCTGGGCGGCCGCGTCCCTGTAGCCGGGGTGGGCGGTGAGCAGCGCGCGCACCGACGTCGGACACTCGTCCGCGAGCACGCCGTTCAGGACCACCACCATGCTAACACTGGATGCAGAAACCGACAAGTTACATCACTACACTCATCATGACGAAGGTTTGGTAATAATACCTACATCATACATCATGACGCCTTTATTCCCCAAAGGTGTAGGCACTGCAGTGCCCCCACACTTCGCCGATGTATTTTGGTCCCAATGTAATAGGGGGCGAGTCTATTGCCATTATACCGGGCACATTCCCCCTAAATACGAGGGAGATTTGGGCCATAGTCCACCACGCTGGCCCAGTGCGGGTTAGTGAACTTCACACGCCTTTCTATAGACGTGCAGGTTACCTCACGATGTGTTCCTTCACCGTTCAGGTTTGGTCTACTAGTTTAAGCGTAGGCCGCTTGAATCACTGAACCGGGTTCGATACCCACAAGCGGCAAACTACGGAAATGGTTTTTTCGAAATTTGCCCTGGCATGGGTATAACTATGATCGCCCCCAGTCCATTATATGGAACCCATAGTACAAGCTACATTAATACTAAATTGTCACACAATCTTACATGGAATCGCAACAATCTGGCCTATTCGATTGCAGGATCTTACTGATGAAATTTGACTCCATTGGAGTTTTGCAACGGGACTGCGCCCTCTTAGTGTTTAGATTATCAGTGCCTTAAGAGTAATAATAGAAGTAAGATGGCAATTACCCCCTTAAATATTTATTTGATTCTATTTTTTAGTATTTGTTGTTATAGCGGCAACGGAAATACATAATCTGTGAAAATTTCAACTGTCTAACTGTCACGGTTCAAGAGATACAGCCTGGTGACAGACGGACGGACGGACAGCGAAGTCTTAGTAATAGGGTTCCCGTTTTACCCTTTGTTCACGGGACTCAAAAAAGACCGAAAATATTTTGGCGCGGACACAAAGCAACACATTCTAGCGGCAAGTGAAGACAAAAACGTCGATAATGGACACGGCGCTTAATGTATTCGGAACGAGCCAGGGTCATGCAAACGACACCATTCCCAGTTCTACGCGGTCTATACAGCTCGCGTTCATTTACATTGCGCCGGCGCCGCATGGGTATTAACCCACGCGCCACCGGCTTCAACTAAAACGCAGTGTGTTTCAGAAGACCGAAATAATACTTTGACAGTTGTATGTGTCTCGGGTATACAACTAAATAGTATACAAATTTATATACGATCGAAATCCGATCATGTTTTTTTTTTCAACATATTTTCGCAGCCAATTTTGGTAATAATCACAGGCAGATAGCTGATGTTATAAGGAGTAACTTAGGATACTTTTTTTACTAAAAGGTATAGGTAAGGTATAGGATCCGATCCCTATAATAATAAAGCCCTTTTCTTCCGAATTCGCTACAGCTTAGTCGATACATATTTTCAAATTTTGTATGATTTCAAAATAGTATGTCTCGCAATTCGGCGTGCCTCTTGGTATAGGCCTCCTCCAGCTCTCTCCACTGAGCTCTATCCTGCTACTCTGGTCCAGTATGGTCCCAAGGTTAGATGGATATCCGATCCCTATACCTTTTACTAAAATAAAAGTATCTTAAACAATAAACCCCTTTAGTTCCGGGTAATATCTGCAAAGGCTAGATATTTTTTAGCCGGGACTTTCACTGGCATATAGCTGGTGTTATAAAACTTAGGCTACTTTAAGTTTGCGTAAATAATTAGCTAGTACTAATTTAAACTAACTCACTTGTACACACGCATGCATAGTAGAAGCAGACATAACCTTACGCGTAGATAAAACATTGGCAGCTTTGATAATTAAATTAATCTGACTTATTATTTATTTGGTGAAATCAAATGGAGCGTAACCCAAAACAAAACGCTAAGCGATAATTGAAGGATGAATTGACTTGAAAAAACTTGAGATAAAATAAGAATTAGTAATGCTTGTGAGATAAGAACTGTGACTATCGAGCGGACCTCTACACGCGTATATATAACCTCAGTATTGTCAATAAATGTGGTTTCAGACGTCATCTTTACATACACACAAATACATAAAATTCAAGACGTGTATGTTTGTAATATAAAAATAACAGCTCATTACTACGAGTATAAGCATAAGAAACTATATAGGTTAGTTGTAACAAAAAACTTTTTTTTTTTGTTTGGCCGTGTGTTCTAGGTAATCTTTGGAAGGGCTGAATCGATTATGAAGGGACTTTCACTGGCAGATAGCTGATGCCATAAGGCGATTTTTCCTACATTCCACGAGGATGCAGTCGCATGTCACAGCCAGTAACTAGCTATGTAGAGACAACCCTAATAGCAGGTAATTTCAATGCTAGACGTTGGTGCGGTAAATATATTTTTATTACCAATATATCACTTGCGTATGCATGACAGAATCGTTAATCAATAAATACATATTGATGGTTATTTTTAACTCTTAATAATTTCTCAGATCTTGGAGGCCACTTACCTACAGACACGATTCATGCGAAACAAAATATTGTTTTCTAACTTTATTAGCTTTTTTTTTTCGAAGCGTTTGTGTTCCATTGCTGGGCAAAGGTCTTTACTACCTCCTTTTATTGTTGGACCTTTGGATTTTTAGGCCACCACGCTTGTTCGATACAAGTCAGTCAGAGCGTCTTTCTTTATTTCGTCTTTGTTAAATAGTTGTATAAAAATATTGACAAATTGCCTAGATACCAAGGTTATCTACATACATGATATTATGTTGATTTATAAGGGACTTCCAAACGTCCAATAGTACAAATAACGTACTAGTTCAATGTGTATTGAAGTCTCATTTAATCTCCCAAAAACGGTAAGGAAATAAAACAATGGAAACATACAATGACTCAATGTCAATAATGAGGAGGAAAACAATATTGAGCGGATTTTCCAGAAACTTTCTCGGAAACATATATTTTTGCGTACCTATTTATTTGATTTATTATAAAAAAAAACATTAGTAAATATCAAATGTTCATTTTTACAATTAAGCCCCAGGCACAGCGGGGCGTCAGAAACATTGCGAATACCAAAACAACTCTGTATCAATATACATTAAGATTTAATTCCTGTGGAACCAAGCGCCACAATTCGCTCGGGCTATCAATGACATTTCCTTGAAGAGTACGCCTTTTCTTGGCAACACAGTTCGTTCTAGCATGGACTATAATACTTTCTTAATGGTTTTAGTACCTATTGGCAAAAATTTCAACGCACTCAACTTGCCGCCGCGGCTTAAACAAGTTACTTAAGTTAACAATATAACGATTTTAAATAGCACGTCGATTGGTGACGGCAGATTTTATGTACATACGAGACCGATTCAACGATATGAATATATCTTTAATTTAATAAAGCTTACTTCAAAATTTATAATAATAATGCGTGGGATGATGTAAACAGCGATAGATGTATTACTTAACAGCGTAGATACGAGACGCAGCAGCAATGGCCGCATGAGGACAGTTGTAAGTAATAAAATTTGTATAAATAAAGTCATAAACATTATCGTGGTCCAAGCGTCCATATACTGACATCTTTCATAATGAGGCCTCCTTCACACTGGGGCGTCAAGGTACGCGCGTCAAATATTTTGCCATAGCAAACAAACTGAGCCCAAGTCCCGTAACACTATCGTTGCGGAGTTGCTATGACTGATTAAAATATGATTTAAGGCATGAAAACAACATATTTTCTGAATGGAAGCTAAAATATAGCAGTGGTAGCCGAGTAGTCGAACGCACGCCTTACAATCAAGGTGTGCAGGTTCAAACCCCGGCTCGCACCTCTGGGATTTATGTGCGAATCTCATTTTCATCCGAGATTATCACTTGCTATGAAACGGTGACGGAAAACATCGTGAGGAAACCTGCACGTCTGAGGGAACTTGACTAGTTCTCGATAGATGTGTAATGTCTGCCAACCCGCACTGGGCGAGCGTGATGGACTATAGCCTGAATCGCCCTCGCATTGACGGGAGGCCCGTGCCCAGCAGTGGGACGTTAAAAGGGCTGTATTAGTAGTAGTAGCTAAAATATGACCAGTGTAGACATTAACCATTGTCACCTTGGATCTATTAGACTAGTCATATTCTACCTACCACTGACAAAATATGTTTTATTCAGACCTTAAAAAATTAAGTCATAGCAACTCGACGAAGGCGATAGTGTGAGGCTCTATATTGAAACACAAAGACTTAATTCTACAACGAAATAACACTGCCAGCGCGAGCGAATTATGACGCGCGGCAGCGTGGCTTTCACGACAGAAATGTAATCTTTATGCACATTGACACAGAGTTCGTTTTGGTGTTGGCAAGGGCATTGACGCCCCAGTGTGTGCCGGAAGCTTAAATATTTAACAACACGATATGTATCTACCTATTGTCGTATTCGTGCTCGTCACAAAGTCCGACCGCCTAAACGGATGTAGGTATTTTCGTTGTAGTATTTTATTGATCACCTTGGCGCAATTACACTTCTTGTGCAAGATAACCAAGGTTGATATCAACGAACATTATTTAAGCCGCCTTGCTCTTCGCCATGAGCCAATATGATCCTCACAACGCAGCAAACGTGTTAAATATATAGCCAGAAAACGAAAACGGGCAATAGTGCATATAATTACAATATAATAGTAGGTATCTTTCAGTGAAAAGTAAAAATAAATGGTAAAAACTTTTTAAAACAAGTTTTTATTTAATTGCCCTTAGTTTTCGTGTTCTCCTCAGCAAGCCCTTTCATTTGATACCCATACTGTGGTAGTGCAGAAAAAATAACTATTCCGCCATCTTGGATGATCCGCCATATTGGAATTAGAATGACGTCACATAGCTTAGCATGCATTGTCATCCAAAGTAAGCGTGTATACAAAATTTCAGCTCAATCGGTTAAAGATAACTGATTTAAAATTCAGTTGCAAGATTTCACCCGGACATTCATTACGTTGCAAGCTAGTATAAAGCTTGTAAAAACTAAATTAATTGATTAAACTAGACTAGTGATACTTTGTCGCTTTTCAGTCTACTGCCATTTATTTCGCAAATATATTGTTTCTTCATTGCGACGGGAATGAGAAATATGAGAACAATTTCATAATTGACAAGCAGTTAACATTGCAAATAAGACATTGTTCTTTGATACCCCAAGTTATACAAACTAGTACAATAGCAGATCTATGTAGACATCTAGATTCTTTGCGACACAGGTCTGCGAGTCTAGTGTAACCTCCCGCACACTCGGGCGTAACGTCGCTTGCTTTTTGCCAGCACTAAAACGAACTGTTTTGACTAATAGATAATGTTCATTCTTCAACGAAATGACATGGACAGCGCGAGCGAATTTTGACGCGCGAGTACGTGGTTTTTACCACTGAAATTCAATCTTTATGTATATTGCCACAGAGTTTGTTTTGGTATTGGCAAACATTTTGACGAGCGCGGCTTAAGGATCAAATGTACCAAATTCACCAGCAGCTTTTTTTGGTAATAAATTCATTTTTTATGACTTTGTTCTGAATAAAATTTATGGTACCATTAAACATTTCACATTTAAGGATCAAAATTGAAATTAACCTTCCTTTCCTCAAAGTGACAGTTACCAATTCAATGTATTCACGCAACTCTACAGAATTAATTTTATTATTCAAAACCTTAACAAAACACGTGGTAGCTACTTAAATACCATTTAAAATTCGTTTGTATTCAAATGAACACTTCGGGACACAAAAAACAAGTAGATAATGAGGTAGATTCCTCGAAACACATTCAAGCTTCCGTTTCTCTTGAGTTTTGTAAAGAATTATACAATTACTTATACACCATATCTTTGTCCTCGGACAAACGTGTATATGATTGATGATCTGCGGACCGAGGTACCGGGGTAGACACCGAGGTACCGCAATTGGCCCATTCACTCACACGTAAAAATAAACCTCACATTCAAACGAGATGATACTTTATAATTTAAACAGTAAACGTCTCTACAATTGAACGGTCAGTGGCAACAATACAATAAATTAGTTATTTCGAAAATAAATTACAATCGTCATCTATCACTGCCAAGAACATTCTTAACATTCATGATCACTGGCCTAAATAGGGAATATGGAAATATTATGTTATTTCAAGCTTACCACCACATCTTCAGTAGTTTTGTTTCAATATTACTTATATTTTTGACGCACACACATTTCTACTACAAAATCTGTCAAAAAATTACAGTAATATCGAAACGATATCGCTGAAGAAGGTTGGGCTAAACCCCCAATGAGTATAGAAATATGCACTTGGTATACTGTCCTCAGGTGTAGAGCCTCTCTATAGTAAATGTCTAGCAAACCGAAGCACACGAAGCACCTTGCCAATATAGAAAAGAAAGAAAGAAAGAAAAAAACATTTATTCGGCACAGACAAAACAAAGCAAACAAAAACAAAGCACACAGAGAATATGAAACTTATACAATACACAGAAAAGGAAAGAAAAAGAGCTCAGTGCGAACTGTGCCGAAAAGGTATTGGCTCAGCACGTGCTGGGGGAGAACTAATCTCCCCCATTTTGATTTTCAGCCAACCCTCTGATCCAAATATCAAGATGAACTGTAGTAACTCATTGCCTAGTAGAATGTTTACGAGCTTGCAATTAAATTTTCTCAGCCTTTCATGTGTCACTCTAAACTTCTATTTCAATTACATTAGCTCACAAGTATCGTCACCCGTCTCAAGCACCACGTTAAAATTACTATTTCACAGGCCGCCTTCCTTCGTCTTAGAGACCTCCGAGAGCTCCGTAATAGATGGTCCAACGGAGCTGGGCTATTAATCATTATGGACTGACTTTAAAAAGGGCTGTTAAAATTTGTTGCTCATCCACACTGTACTCGTATCTATCACAGCGACTCCGCCAAGAGGGGGCTGGTTAAAGGACTAGCAAGGCCCGATGTTAGCCCCTTTCCACAGGGGAACAAAAAAACCATCAGCACGCGGACTACTACAGCTGAGTAGTTATTCTGTTAAACCGCGACCAATTCATGTGAGAACCACAAAGAACTACAGAGGCGATTTTAGCAAATGTAGACTCATCCAGCTCGGGGAGTCTCTTTAGTCAAAGCTCCGGACCCCCGTCCCACAAGCAGTTTATTTTTTCAAGCTTACTTTCCACTCCTGAGCAAAGACCTCTATTTCAATCCTCCACAAACTGCTATCTCGTAGTTTTTGTGACCAAGTTTTTACCGCAACGTGATCTGGGGTCAGTTTTCCTAAATGTCTCGCTCGCAATATGTCGAATTAGAGATAATGTCGATCAAGCGAGATTTGCTCCCCTGATCATTCTGCCATCGTATTGGCTACAGTGGCCGTCGTTTGGCGTCCAATTTATAATGATTTAATACTACCTTTTTGACAGGTATTGTACTACGAAATCTGACAAAAAACTCAATTAACATTAAAATAATACCACTTATGGCATATATGCCATTGGCAACTATATGCCTTAGTATTAATGAAAAAAAATATGTAAGCATCTTACATTGCACTCCCAGAGGTCTAAATCAAGAGCTCCCGCGCAATACTATTCCACTTCAAACACAAATCACAGACACATTCCAAATTCAATTATTTTCACTGAACCGTAGCCAACTCCGCGTATTTTTATAAAGATAATAAAATATATATATATATATAAAGGACTGAATACACGATAGTCGTGTACAGTTTTGTCCACACGAAAACCAACTGAGACAGTCTGTTGTTGGGTTATCGGCGCATGCCGTCATGAGCACATCGAATGCCGCGACTTACTAGCTTGTTATTGTAATGATAATACATATTATGTTGGTAATAGTGCTCCGATAGTGTCCCCGTATCGAGCAACGGCCAATTAAGAAATATACCATCGCACGTTTAAGGCCTCCCGCACACTGAGGTGTCAGAAGGCGAGCGTCAGAATTGTTGACAATACCAAAATGAACTGCAGGGCAATCCTCACAGAAACGACATCCATCTCTCTATCCACGTCAAATTGGTCGTATTTTTTCGACATATCTCATGCGAGAATTGGGTCCCTGTTTATACTCAAATGACATTGACGGTGCGAGCAAATTTTGACCATAGAAATTTAATCTTTATTGATAGACCTCGTTTAGGTATTGCCAAAATTCTTTACGCCCGCATTTTGACGTTCTACACTTGCTTGCTCTACACTCACTAGGGCGGACGAATCAACTTGCCTTTCCTTGAAAACGTACTCTGTATCAATATACATAAAGATTGAATTTCTGTGCTACCAATCACGCGATTTATGCGTCAAATTTCGCTCACGTCATCCTACTACACTTACTACAGCCCTTTTAACGTCCCACTGCTGGGCACGGGCCTCCCCTCAATGCGAGGGGAATTCAGGGCATAGTCGACCACACTGGCCCAGTGCGGGTTGGCAGACTTCACACATCTATCGAGAACTAGTCAAGTTCCCGCGGACGTGCAGGTTTCCTCACGATCTTTTCCTTCACCGTTTCATGGCAAGTGATAATCTCGGATGAAAATGAGATTCGCACATAAATCCCAGAGGTGCGAGCCGGGGTTTGAACCGGCACACTTTGATTGCAAGGCGGGCGTGCTTCTTCTATGTTTTGTATTGTTTTGTATTCTATTGTTTTGACGCGCCTATGGGTGCAAGGTGTTTATCAAGACTTATTCATAACAAACAAGTGAAGGCACTCGCCAATGTTACCAACATCTATAATTGATTGCCGGTTCCCGGAAAGCATCTCGTTCTTATCGTACCGTCTATAAATAAAGGAAATGGAACCAATCAGTGTAATAAACTAAATTATGAATTGGATTCGATTACTCAGAGCTTCAACTAAGATTCCGCTAATTAAAATAGTAAATACACGCGATAAAATCCGTAAAATAGTTTTATTTCAATTCCGCTAATTGTTTCAAACGGTGAAGGAAAACATCGTGAGGAAACCTACACGTCTAAAGTAAGGCGTATGAAGTTCAGCAACCCGGACTGGGCCAGCGTGGTGGACTATGGCCCAAATCTCCCTCCCTGTATTGGCTAAAGGCTCGCCCCCTATTACATTGGGACCAGATGGCGGATAACTCCAATCAAAAATCGTGTCTTCAACAAATCGGACATTAATGACAAATCGTAGTAATTCAGTTAGAGTTTAATCCGTCTATGTATCAAGGAGTTTGCCCCGAGGTGCACTGCTCTAATTGGGCTTAATTGACGCACTGATAGGGCTGTCCCAGCTATACAATGAAATTCTTCAATCTCTTGGTCTAGTGGCTTGACCGCTTAGCTCACAGAACTAGGTGGCTGTGGGTTCGATTCCCGCTAGTGTAAATTTTCGGAAATGACCTTTTCAGAATTTGCCTTGGTCCGGGTGTAATAAATCTATTTTCACATATTGGTCTAAAATTAGCGAGAGAACCTATATTTAAAGGCTTATCACAGCTATTTGTAACCAATTGTATACTTGTCAATACTGATCAAAATAAAATTATCGAATCGTCTAGATCAGTGTTAGGCGAAGTACGGCCCGCGGGCCAGCGCCGGCCCGCGAAAGCATTTAATCCGGCCTCCCGACACCGACGGTTCTTCGACATGAATAGTATGTACCCCGCGATAATTATATTTTGACAGTCCAGAAGTATAATAGTAGATTCTACTCAGTACAGTGCTCCCTCTCTATAATTCCCAACTCGGACCTAAAATTCTAAGAATTTTACTTCTTAGTGAGGTCCCCCACTTTTTCATAAGAGCACAGTCTTTCTGAACGTACACAAATATAATTTTTAACATTTGTGCAAGTGTGGAATGCTTTTATGTTTTTATATGATTAAAAGTTTCAACACAAAATGCATTTTTGCTATAATTCTGGCTCTCCTCTGATTTTTTTTTTACTTTCTGGTCCCCATTAAGAAAGTTTGCCCACCACTGGTCTAGATTCATAGATTGGCCATTTTTGATCATCTTTTAAATATTTTTCTTTGTTCTTTTTAAGTCAATGTTAAATTACATTACAACTGATTAGCAAGTGATTCGAGTCTCGACCATCTCAATTTTATTTATATTTTGTGTCTTCACCACAACGTTTCGTGAGATAAGTTAACCTTGACTGAACTGAAGAGCTTTGTGATATATTTACAATCACATTGTAACACACATTTGTACGGAAAGGTGCCAATGTAAATGTTTTGGAGACGTATTGCAATTTCCATCAATTTAGACGAGTTTATATTTAACTAATTTTTACGAGTAGGTATAAGTAGAGCATTCGAACTAGCAGGAAGATGAGAATACTGCAAATAAAACCACAAACAAGAGCTCTTACGAAGAACATGAAGACGAGAAGAGAAGAAAAAGAAGACGAATGGATGATGTGATTGAAAGCGAAAAAAAACCTATTATACTAACAACCGGTAACATTTATTGTAAAAAATCAATTATCATGCCAATTATTGAAATAGCATCAGTCATAACAATCAATTCATTGCAAAATACAACACACGATCTATTGTATAACAATAACATAGAACACAAATTAATTGCTAATAAACTGAAACCTCATACTGTAATATATCCGTGCAGAGAATCAAACGCGGCCATAACTCCCCTAAGGCCATTAGGGTACAAATTCGTGACACAAGACCAGAGCAGAGGCCGGCCCGTTATAGCGAGCTACCCAATAGAACTGTCCAGAAACTTATTAATGTACCAGAGACAATGACACTAATGCTATTAAGTGGTCGCGGCTACGATCGGGAGCAGCGCAGTTAAACGCATGCACCTTGTTCGTTGCCAACTGAGCATGAGTTAGAGTTAAATCGTGTGAATAGAGGTTATAGCTTTTAAAACCATTAAGAACACGCACAGAAAGGATAGTTTAAAGCTTATTAATGATTCCGCAATGTTAACAACATCTTATATCAATGGTAGCAAAAATATGATCAGTGCAGTGGTGTTGGCACGCATGTCAAGACAAGATCTTTGTCACAGATTTGCTCGTTCCCTCTCTGTCTAATTTAATACGAGAGAAAGAGACAACATCAAGATATTCCGTGATATACGTCTAGTCTTGGCGCACATGCTACAACTACAGACATTAGATATTGTCAACTTGAAACCATTACATCTAAACATAGCACAACGATGTGTTAGAGGACTTGGAACCTATGTCAAAGTGGTTCGAGCATAGGACTTGCTCGTTTTACTGGACATTGCAATTTCTTTTTGCAATTTTTCCAAGACCTGTGTGTCCCAGTTAACCCCTAGTCTATTGTATGGTACTTATAATGCAAGCATTGCTTATTTTTGGGTCATACGAAGAAAAATCGCGATAAAAACCCTTTTTTGCTGTGCGCAGGTGCTATTTGCCGTAGATTGACTTCTTAGCGTTCCTTTCGACATTAGCATAGGGGTTAGAAATCCTAAAGGATGTATCTAAGATCACCGTAAGGCATTGTGTCTCAGATACCTTATAAACAACGAATCTAATAATTTGATAGCCAGTCTCGGTCACTCTCCGTTCCCACGGCATGTTAATGACTAAGCATAATGTTTAGAGGAATCGCGCACCTTTTATGTGCGCTCCTCCATTATACGGCTCATTTGCGGCAAAAGACAAACGGCTGATCGGAGGCGAGCACAAATTTCGCCGATATAATCGTAAGCTAAGACAATGGTTATCGTACCGTACCGATACGGGCGCAGATACGGATACGGCCCATCCCGTCCTGATGGATGCGGCACGCTCGTAAGATACCATCTCCCTCGTGACGTCCGCCCCGCTCGCCTCGCGCACCAATTATTATTCAATATCTCCAATATTGGTACCATCGCCGCAGATAGATCGCCGATACTATTTATTGAGGTTAACGTTTGATTCGATTCCCCGGGTCCGGCGCGGTCAAGTGACAATCGTATCTCGCCGCGAGAGGTGATCCTAATTGAATAATGGTTTTATTTGTCAGAAGCATCGATCGTTTTATCGATCAATCGATACGCACTGACAAAATATGAATTGATATCTCGAATATATTCGATTTTATCAGCATAAAGACGGACTAATGAAACGTACTGTTTGCCGAACTGTCTAATACAGGCCGACGACGGTTGATTAATTTCGAATGCGCGAGATAAGTTATCGACAATGGAAATATATTTGGTTAATTAAACAAAAAGATAACTAACTGGCGGCTACCAAATATATGACATAAAATAATCATAAAAATAAAACTCGAGCGAGTAAAGGAATCAATGACCTCGAGCGAAGAAACAAACAATGCTTCGATTGACGGTGGAATATTTCTTGTGAAAGTTACATATCGAAGTGTAAAAAGCGTAGTGACTCAAGCGCCATGTTGGGCTATAATGAGTTAAAATTATGGTTGGAATCAGCGAATTTTTCTCCGTCTTTTGAGCTGGGTTTCGTGCAAGTTACCAAAATGGCGCTTGAGTCAATTCCCCTTTGTAAGCGTCGTTATGCATTGTAATTGACTTACGTTTAATAGGTGGCGCTGTCGATGCCAAGATCATTTAGGTCGCCGAGCCACCTGTAGCAAAAACAATGACGTTTATTGATGCGATTATAATTTATGCACATTCCGAGAGTATTGGAGGTATTTCTGCGAATATAACAAGAGTGGTGTCGCGCTCTAGAAACGCCACGTGGCACAGGTGCCGCGGGGGCCGGCCAGGGCTCCAAGTACCCTAACACTATATCGTTGTGTAGTTGCTATGATTTAAAGCACGAATACAACGTATTTTATCACTGGTAGCTTAAATATTAAGCTTGGAATTATTAAGCTTAGTCAAAGCCTAATAACTAAAAGGCGACAACGTCTAATGTCTACACTGGTCATATTTTGGCTACCATTGATAGAAGATGTTTTCATGCCTTCAACAATGCAGTCATAGCAACTCAAACTAAATATTAAGGGGATTTGGGGCCCAGGACTGAGATGTAATGATGCATCTAATACTATCGGGAGGGAGATCTCGCACGATGAAAATTTAAATAACGCGACACTGAATTATGAGGCATGCCTCTCAACGAACAATATCGCGAACAGAGGTAATGCTAATTCAATAGCGTAATATTCCCGTATCGCGATGTTGTCTCCCGCGCGGTCGATCCGAGCGAGATAGTCTACGATCGCACCGATATGGTTCTGTTCGTGATTTATTTTGGTCGCTCCCATATAAGTGCCGTGTACGGCAACAATGGAACAGAGTTGGGATTTACGACAGACGATTTGGTAGCGATAAAAGATTTAGCCGCGTTCACGGAAGGGTTGGAACGGAAAGTACTGCATTAATACGAGGCCGGTTCCGAGCGAGCTCCTAGGAGTAAATGAAACAAGCATAAAGCGCCCCAAGCACACTGCGGCGTCAAGACGCGCCCTACAAAACTATTTCCAATAGCAAAACAAACTCTTTTGACTCATATAAAAAGTTCATTCTTCATCGAAATGACATTGACAGGGCGAGTGATTTTCAATGCGTGGATTTAAGCAAATAAATTCAAGCTTTATGAATTGACTCAAGTCCGTTTTGGTATTAATTTTGACGCGCGAATATTGACGCCCCAAGCTGCCGGGGCTTTACCGCTCGCATCTCTGCAGCATTCTAAAATACCTATGCGGATAGCATAAACAAGAGGCGAGGACTTGAGATAAGTGAAGAACTTAATGTACACGCATAAATTTTAATTAGTTACGTTCTTCGAAGCATTCATAATACCCCGGGCACACTGGGGAGTCAATTCGCACGATGCAATCTTTTATTGCCAATACCAAAACGTACTCTGTGTTAATATACATAAAGACTGAATTTCCACGCGTCCAAGCTGCAAAATTCGCTCGCGGCGACTAAGACATTTCGTTCAATTATGAGCTTTTACTATTAATCAATACAGTTCGTTTTGCTATTGACATAAATTAAATTGCAGCGGGCGTCATGACGCCCCGGTCTGCCCAGGGTTTTATGTTGACGCGTGAATAAATTACATACGCTGCGGACGTTATCAACGATCGTGAACAATAATGCATAGCGCTTTAATTTTCTACTACTGAGTGCAAAGAAAGTTAAGTCCCCCGCACACTGGAGCGTCAAAAGCCGCGCGTCATTTTGCCGACACCAAAACGAAACTCTGTGTTAATATTCATAAGGATTTTTGAGTTAAAAGCTGCGCCCTCACGTTTCAAAATTCTCTCGCACTGTCAGTTTCATTTCGTTGAGGAATTAACTTTTTACAAGTTATTATTATTGTTTTACAAGCTTTTATTTAACTTGCAATTTATGTCCGGGTGGAATCATGCAACTGAATTTTAAGTCAGTTATCTTCAACCGATTGAGCTGAAATATGGTATACACTTATTTTGGATGACAATGCACTTAGCTATATGACGTCATTCTAATTCCAATATGGCGGATCATCCAAGATGGCGGAATAGTTATTTATTCTGCACTACCACCGTATGGGTATCAAATGAAAGGGCTTGCTGAGGAGATCACGAAAACTAATACAACGTCACATTAAATCCAAATAATTCTATGAGTTAACACAGTTCATTTTGGTAATGACTAAAAGTTTTGACGCGCAGCTTTTGACGCCCCAGTGTGTGGAGGGCTTTAGCGAGGATGTCTGTCTGTGTAGCGGGACTAGCATGGGAGTACACGCGCATGTCGTGACACCAATGTGACAACTCAATCTAGATAATGGAGCCAAAGAAAGCGACCAACTGACATGTAACAAGTATTTCAGAATGATTGCAATGTCGATTGCTGTTCGTTCTCATGCCTAAATTCAGGATTAAAAATGAAAGGCAATGGTTGTTGAAGCATTGAGGATAGGGGCGTCGAGAGGCGCGCGACATTTTTTTTTGTCAATCAATACTATTGTGGTAAAAGCCACGCGACCACGCGTCAAAATTCGCTCGTGCTCGTCCCGTACAAAAAGCTCGGTGTGACGTCAACATACAGAAATACAACTTATGTCTATGCGGTCAAGCAAAGCCTAAGCATATCTATTAAGTACATAAAGTTATAATTAGATTCGTATTGGGTCAGCACCATATTGGTTGGAGACGGAAACCGGTCGGCGGCGCCACGCCACGGGCGAATCCCATTCAAGCATAAGCTCGCATGTTTACCGTAGATTTAAATTATTCAACATGTAGGAACCACAGTTTATAATAAATGTAAAATGATTCCGATGAAATTTCATTATTATGGCGTGCGTTCATTAATTAGATGGGGTCGTTGGCATTCTGGACGATAATACTATTAACTAACAAATAGGTAGGTACAGTTACGTACAGTTCGTAAACGGTTTGGAATTACAAAAGCGGGTGTATCTACTGCATTTTCAAGATGCCTTATTGCATTTTTAGTTATCAACGCTCATATTGCTATTAGCTTCTTCCCGGGACTTTGTCCGCGCAGTGTTCGATTACTCATTATTGTTAGAAATTATAGCCTGTGTTATTCTGATGTACTAAAAAATAATACTGCATAGTTTTATCAAAAAAGTTTTTGTGTAAACAAACATCCATCGTTACAAACTTTCACATTTATAATATTAGTGGGATTTGCTTGTAACAAGTGTAGTGACGATTCTTTTCCCCGAAGGGGTAGGCAGAGCACCCACACTTCGTCGATATTTTAGTCGTAAGCCTATTGCCATTATTCAGTACAATTTGTCCTTTAATACGAGGGAGATTTGGGCTATAGTCCACACGCCTTTCTATAGACGTGCAGGTTTCCTCACGATGTATGAAATCTGAAACCCAGAGGTGTGGGCCCGGGATTGGAACCCGCACACTTTGCGTTCAAGGACGGCGTTCTACCATCTAGGTTACCAGTGCTTCAAACTTATTTTGGAGGTGTATTCACACCTTAATCGAGTTTAACTTTTTAAAATATCACTAGTAAAAAAAGCAAACATTATTTTGTAGGTAAGACCTGGTCATAGTTACATATTTCTAAAATCAATCAAAAATGAAATCTATATTAAATAGGAATTAAAACTAATTTGCAACAACAGCCGATTTTCGGTTCGATGGTTGCGGACGAGATACATGTGTAGTTACATCATTTAACGTGAAAAGCAAGCGATCTATCACCGCGATCGTTATTTATTGCTACATGCGAACCATCGCTCATTTGCATATGCGTCAGCGCCGATCTATCGGTGAGCAACGATCATTTGACACTTGTGAAAAATACACCACGCTTAAATATATAGACAGTTTAATTATACTATCAACTTCTAGTTAATTATGTTTTATCTTGTTCTTTAGACAGTACTTTTTAACCGACTTCAAAATGGAGGAGGTTCTCAATTCGACCAGTATTTTTTTTGGCTGTAAATATTTATGTTTAGGGTTGTTATGAGGTGATAATACTTGCATATTTACAACGATTATTTACCTACACTAAAAATCGTGTAAAAAAAATATTTTTAACAAAAAACTAAAACCGACTTCAAAAACGTTGATGCACTAAAAAGCTACAAATAACCTTATAATTCAAGACTAGAACACGATACCTGTAACAAATATTCAAAGGTCTTTAACTCGGAAACTATGATAGTTATGTATAATCTGTCCTCACTAAGCGTCCACATACGAGCTACCGTATATGTACCCAAAGTATTATTTAGGACTTCTGATACACCCTGTATTTGTTTTATATATTGATATCAGATTTTTTTATTACCTGAAATTATTAACTGCAGTTTAATATCTAAACTACACTTCAAACACTAAAGAGTTTCGACTTACCTTATTTAATTTAAATTGGGAATACTAAATTCCTTACGGCCGCTTGAAACACTTAAAAAAAGGAGCTAATATTCAATGATAAAATATCTGCCGTTTATTTGAAACGGGAGAAGTTGGAATGTGCGTTTTTGCAATCGATTAATTTAAAATACTAGATACGTTAGCATCGTCGCGACCAATTTAAAACTGTATAATCCAGTAATACTTGCTTTTGAAATCAACGTTCCGTTCAAGGATATAATTTCAATCGAGGAAATGCGATTACCGACCGGTTAAAAATACGAGCATAATTAATCGAACGTAAAACTATATTCGCTCGTAACTTTTATAAGCAGATGCCCACCTATCTCTTTGATACTACGTTTCCCGATCGAGAGATAGTTTAACATCAAGCCATGTATCCACAGATTCTGGTCGACCAATTTAATGCTAGAGGCAAAACGAACTGTATGAAATCGTAGAAAAAGCACATTTTTCAACGTTATGCCACGTTGATGTGATCGCGTTACTTTTACCAAGACTACATTTTCAAGTAAGGTTAAGTTAATACGCTCGTCCCAGTGGCTGCAGAGCGTTAACCATTGTACAGTTGTTTAATGTTTTACAATGGAATCTATAAACATTTTTCGTATTGAACGTTATCTATTTGATTTAGTTCACTGTTAAATATCTATTACGCTGTATGCCACAGGAAGTATACTTTGATTTCATAAGAATCACTATCGACGTCTCAGTTTCCTATCTCACAAAAATAAAATCGAACTTATCAATCCCATGTTTTATCTTTCTGCTTTGATTGTACCATGAGACTGTGTGTGCAGTGTGTTTGTCAGATAGTAAAGCAATAAAATGATTAAATAAATAAAATAAAAATTCTAGTTAATTTTATTTAATACGTTTGGTGACATTTTAATTTAAAAAATCTAAGTGTTTTACAGTGTATAATGATTTTTTTAGGCAAATAATTGGTCGACACAATCGGCGACCCAAGATCAGGCAATTCCCTCGCTCTACGAGTGGCTCTAGCCATTTTTTTTACATATTTTATAAATATATTTTGTCTTATTAGTTTTTACTTATTTTAACTTTATTTAGAATTGTAAATATATGTAAATAGTGGTTGTAACTACATATCTAAAATCAAGTATATCCTTATTACGCGAAACTGTAGTAGCCCTCGATATCAGATCGGCGCAAGAGTTTATCTCGTCGCCGTTGCATTAACGCAAATTGCGCTAATTGTGGTAACCGGAGGAAAGTTAACTGTACCTATGAGTCGAGTGCCATCTATTTCTTGACTACGATATACATACCTGCTTGGCTCTCGTTGAAGTCATGGCAATGTCAGTAATACAATCAAGAATTATTACTATGCAGGAGTTGTAGTCTCGTCGGTAGAACGCTCGCCTTGAACGTAAGGGGTGCAATTGAAATAAAACTAGTTTACGGATTCTATCGTGTTTATTTACTTTTTTATATTCCGATATTCGGAATATAAAACTAGTTTATATATAGTTTTATATAGTATTAACTAGTTTTATTCCAATGTGTAGTATTCGCGTAAATATAAGAAAACAATATGTAAGGGGTGCAAGTTCAAATCCCAGGCCAGCACCTCTGTGATGATTTACATGTGCGAATGTCATTTTCAATAAAGTATACCACTCGCTGACCGGTGAAAGAAAACGAAGACGAACGAACGAACGAGAAGGCGTGTGAAGTTCACCAACCCGCACTGAGCCAGCGTGGTGGACTATGGCCCAAATCTCCCTCGTATTGAGGGGGAATGTGCTCGGTATAATGGCAATAGGCTTGCCCCCCTATTACATTGGGACCAAAAATACATCGGAGAAGTGTGGGTGCACTGTAGAGCGCCTCTGCCTACCCCTTCAGGGAATATAGGCGTGATGATGATGTATTTAATTATTATTATAACGGATCTGGGCCTTACCACCACTTCTTAATAAAAAACTTGAGAGGTGTCAAGGGACACCCGGATGAAATGACGTTCCTTTTGAAATAAAAAAAGCAAAAAAATTGTACATACACATAAACACACACATCGAAATCGGAATCGGAATCGGAATCGTTATATAAATGTATACAATAAAAATCACACACACATATGTAAAAGTGTCGTTACAGTCTTATTTTTTTCCGTCTTCAGCCCTCTTTCGCAACGCGCGATAAGGAACTACGTTCCAAAAACATTGCTGCAAGACGTTTGTGGTAAGGGGGCTGTTACATATCGAGGGGTAAAAGGCTTTTTGAATTAAGCGACATTTTTTTTACTTTACAGGAGAGCATACCCATTCGGCGCAGAAACATTAGCTGATTCCAAATATGTATATAGGTCAAAAGTGGCGCTTAAGTTAAAAAGCCTTTCATCCCACTATATGATCAGGGTTGTAATTTTCTGAGCAAACAGCATAGCTGTTAAAGATATCGATAAGATACCTTAATTTTCGTAGAAAATTATCGGGCGTATAGACGCGCCCATTTGCGCAGCGCTTTAGTGATGAAATTATTTTTGCGACACGTCTATGTGATTTTATGATGCCCATCAAACATATTATATAACGGCAATAATTAAAATAACAATGGCCGCTGCTGTGTCGATGACATCCGTATTGTCACACGTTAAAATAACTTCGCGAGGCCAAAAATATGCCCGTGACGTCATTTCCGTGGGTATTGTACAGTATTCGAATAAAAAAACGACCAGTTGTGCCAATAATATTTCTTTGTATTGCTTAATAAATCATTATATTATGATTCGGTAACAGTCGCGTCAAGATATACCATTATTAAAGTACCTACTATTAAGTAACCATGGAGTTTCATGTCCATTCTTCTCCACAGGATATCCTTTTCAAATGACTGGTAGATATTATAATTCTTTTGTTTATCTGTGACGTGAAAAAACATTTGTGATTTCTGTTCGTTATTTATCTCCTTTATTCTAAGATTTTGTATCAATAAGGTACGAGGCAACATACCCGATGCTGCAAGCTGCTAGATTATAGAGTAACGTAATACCATACATAAATACCCATAGAAATGTTAAAAATTATTTAACTTTTACTAATGTTTACAAAATTAACCAAAAATTGACAAGAAGTTTTTATTTACACGACTGATTTATATTATGAACACGATTCTCTTTGATGTTTTCAAACATGGCGATACACTTATCGGAAACAGATGCATGATTGATTAAGATCTCCAAATTATGACGTCGAGTGTACATTCGCCGATTGCCAAACGCACAATACAAGAGACGTGCCTCGGTTGTTTGCGTAACAACAGTTTACCTGATGGCAATCTCGCAAAACATTCTGAGGATCTAAAATAACTACTTCGAGTAATTCCTCTTAAGCGAATTCATATCCTGAATTTTATAAAAAGTCCCACATTATAATGTGTATTAATTATTTATGAATCAGCTGATGGATAGCGCAAATGCGAGAACAAATCTGCAAAAAAACACTGGATTCGTTCAAAATAGCCACTTTAGACCACCTGTGTCATTATTACCGGACACACATGTTGTCGAATATCGGATACGACAACGTCGTCTGTATGTTCTAATCGATTCACATATACCTTTGCAATGAATAGATGTTAACATATAAAAGCGATGGTAAACACTCATGTGTAGATCTGTATGTGTTTAAGTATGCATGTGTGATCTTCCCTGCCCTTTTTTGTTTTTTAAACGTCAGAAAATCTTTTATGGACACCCCGGCACCAACTATTACAGAAATTGACGACAGCTTGGCTTGTACCTGGTGATTGTGGGATCAATTCTGGCCAGTGGAAAATTTCGGAAATGATCTTATCAAAATTTGCTGGTCTGGGTACCCACAATGCTAGCTTTGCCTAGATTGGGATCATACGATGCATATGTGTTTGTGATTTATGTTGTTTATGTCTTTTTACGTAATAAACACGGCTATCAACAAACAATCGATGGATCTTTTAAGGCGTTCTGCATCTTGGTACCGTGGCATATCCGCGTGGCTGCAATCACACGATCGCAACACCCGTAGGTGTCGTACATTCGCGTGATCGGAACCTATGAGTCATTGCCGCAGCGCAGGAAGTGTACGCTATCAGTTGACATCGGCACACGCAATTGTGGCACTAATGATCAATATTTTTCCTCTTACTGCGAATATATTTCAGATCGACTGTGAACAGTCGAGTATTAAACCCAGGGGTCACAGGGGCGCACGGGACAAACGCATTTTCATTCAAAATCATTATTCAAAATCATTGCCAATAGGCAGAGATTTTGAACGAACTGAAGTCAAGACCCGCGCATCTATGTTTTTGCCAATACAAACGAAATGTACCTTAGAAAAAGATAATTCTTCAACGAAATTAGATTGCCAGCGCGAGCGACTTTTCACGCGTCTGGGCGTTTACCACAGAAATTCAATGTTTATATATATCGAATTGACACAGTGTTCGTTTGGGTATTGGGAAACATTTTGACGCGACGCTAAACGCAGGTGCAGCCATTCTCAAACTTTATCGTTTCATTAATTTCCTAAAATACGAAGCAGTATATTTACCTACTTCAATTATCATAATTCAATAATCAAGTAATACCGTTGAACTTATAAGTGGTTAGTTACGCAGTTCAGGCGCTGTGTGACGTTGGATTATTAAAACCAGTTACCGAGCTTTCGCTTCGCCGAGTCAGTAACACACGGCAATAATTATGATGCACAATAACGCTGGCAATCGGGTGTAATATGCGCGTAAATCAGCGGACTAATGAGTTGCGTTTGCGCAGGTGTCGCGGCGCGGCGGGGCAACGGCGGCGGCGGCGGGACGGTGCGCCATTTATGCTGCGTCTAGACAAATTGCCAAGTATTTGTTATTTCTAACCTAAATAACGTATATTAGGGTTACGACAAAGTAAAATTAAATAAAAACGATCATAGTGAAAACCCTGAAGGGGTCAGCAGACATCGCACGCACGCACTGCATCCATACATTACCAATGTATTTTAAAAATTTAATCATTACAATCGCTACTTAATTATTAAAATGTTACAAAGCAATTTATACTTTTATTATATTATACACTTCGTTATCAATTATTTATGCCCGATTCCTATATTCAAGTAACGCCCCGTTAAACTAACGGACGGTAAAACATTCAACGAGAAGTCGCTCAAACTATTTCCATAAAATAATTTAATTGATTCCCCCGCCCCACGCCTATTAAGGCTTGTTACTAACTCTTCAGACACGAAATCGTAGCTCTTACCGATAATGATTCATTTTTATAGGAACCCAGTATTAAGAACATATAGAAACTAAAAGTTTGATTAAGTATAGTATTTATGACAAGATTTTTTATGGTTTCAATGATATGCACTGCGCTTTAAACCAACTACGTGCCAGCATAGAAATGTATACTAAATTACTAAGTGCCTACACTTGCAGCCGCATAAACTATACATTTCAATGAAGGGTCTAGCTTTGCGTAAAATATTTCACACGTCACACATTACAGCTCCCGCACTGGGGCATCGACACAAGCGCTTAATTTATTTTGTCAATTTCAAAATGGACTGTATTGTCACATATAAAAAGTTAATTCTACTACAAAATGACATTGAAAGCGCAAGGGCGTAGGGGCGTGGCTCTTATCACGGAAATTCAATCTTTATGCATATTGATACAGAGTTCCGATTTGGTATTGGCAAAATTGTTGAAGCGCTACTTTTGACGTGTGGGGGTTTTATAGTACATTGATGATTCATAATGAATGGTGAGTAACCATATCACTATCTACCGACATGACAGGTAGGTAGATCATAGGAGTTAGCAGAAATATTCCATATATGCGCTATCTTTTTTATGGAAAAATGTATTAAGATATGGTAACCTACGTTACCGATAATAAATAAATATTGACACATATGAAAATCAATATGATGTCATCACTCATCATCGACTATTTACCATACATCATATTTATTTGGGTCATCCGCCATCTTTATCACTGTCATTATCCATTTTTATTTAATATGTGTATTTATTGAATTTGTCCTTGCTATTAATTACTTGACATTGGCGAAATACCCGCGCTAGTCGCAGGTGAAGCCATTCCTCATCTTATTCCATTAAATTTCATCATTTCACTCATTTCGTAAAAAAGTAATATTTATTTATTATATGCATGTATTTACAGGATATAATGGTAAAAACAATAAGTATAACAATTAAATTATTAACCCAGAATAATTTAAATAAAAATTTAATTCAAATCAACACGACCACTGAAAAATGACGCTATGAGTATGAAACAAGAAAATACTCTCTGAATTTGAAAATATGCGTGGTCGTAACTAACAGTAGTAAGCGATCATAAGCTTTAGGGCAAAGTGGCATAATATGACCGCGTGACTATACCACGCATGCTAACTGCGCTCAACGCCCTTGTGTGCCAAAATCCCGAGCTGGACTTATTTTCTGATGAATGGAAGGTGATAGTGTCAGAAAGTGTGAAGATGTGTGAGATGAAAGCGTGAAAGGTCTATCCGTCTTACCTATTGTGTTACTGTGTCATTAGTGTAAGTGGCAATTGTATTGCTGTTCTAATTGTTATATAAATAAATATCCCCTAATCATTACGTTGAGAATATTTTCTTGTTTCACACTCAGAGCGTGATTCTTAGTAGTCGGGTTTTAGTTTATGAACATACTTTTTATATTGACTAACGAGACGCCTCTTGTTTAAATGAATCCAGCATTAATTAAGAAAATCTTAAAACTATAAAATGTTTAACAAATTATGGAGAATATGTCTACTGCATGTCCGAGTGTTTAATAAACAAATTGAATTATCTTCTTATTATTAACGAACGCAGTTCACGTATTCAAAAGGGCTCTATTACATGCGACCGATAGATCATTTACATAAATTGTCTCGTGCCCGTGCGCAAGGGCACGATAAAAACTAATAATTTTATTCCGATTCGTGTCAGCTTCCGAAATTTACGTTTGATTATATCGTATCGGTACTTCTTACGCAATGGTGATCGGAGTCCAAGAATACGTTAAAAAAATGTTTTTTTATACGCCTTAGATGGTTACAGTAAAACCCCGCGCATACTACAGCGTCAAATTTATTTGCGACAGCAAAACGAAACCAGCGGTCTCAGTACACCTGCCAACATAGAATAATTACACTGCCAAGATAAGACATTTTCTCACGGATCGTGACGTCATTTTTGTGGCAAAATCGTTACGTCTTATTTGCTAGCATGGCGTAAATATAAAATGGGTTTGACAGTTAAATACAACGTGTTTGACGTATGGATAAGATGTTATATCTTAAGTGCTAGCATGGGTTACCAAAATGTACCATAGAGACACGAATTTGACAGGTCAACGTAAAGAAATTTCTCACGGTCAAAGGCCGGTGATGAGAAAATAATTAGGCTGTAAGAAGTACATAAATATAGCATTTTATACACTATTATAACAAATAATACTTATTTTACTCCATCCTTCGCCAATATCAAGCGGACTACATGCAAAATTCTTCCGAAAACAAACACGTAAATTTATTTTCGTGTTCGACAAACAACAACAAAAAAAAAATCCCCATAATTCTATTCCACGAGATTTAAAATCCATATTTTACAAAAAATCTGTAGGTTTGAGGTTAGATTTTGTTTGGCATCATACTTTGCGTGCTTTTTGCCGTTTTACAATGTAAAGTTATTTAAATTGGCAAATAAAAATAGTATAGTGCCCAAGAAATAAATTTTAAGCATAATACCACCGACCAAATGATAATACGTAAAGCTTCCGGCATAATAAAAAAGAAGCTATGCCCAAAGCTATTTTTAATCTGTGCATAAATAATCTAATATATTCTATGATGTGTATGCAGCATCTTTTTTTTTTTGTAAAGCTCCGTCTCGCTCTATTTGTCATTTCAATGAACGAATGAACGAAAGATCGTAAACTGTGAGAAAATTTTAGCAGCCATGTTAGCAAATAAGATATGGGAATGCAAGTTGATAAGATGTTTTAAGAACTTGTGAGAAAACATCTTGGCAGGCGTACTGAGGCCGCAGTGGTGTTGGCACGCATGTCAAGACCTCTGTCACGGATTGGCTCGGTCGCTCTCTGTCTTAATTCATACAAGAGAAAGAGATATAATTACATATTCTGGGACATAAGTCTAGTCTTGGCAGCCATGCCAAATGTACAGTGGCCTTAAGCTGCTTAAAAAGCATGATTGTTACCATATTAACTATCAATTTTGATAGATTTTGGACTAAGTTAACTGTCAAGAACTGAAAGCGATATTAATGACATTACTGCAAGACAGGTGGTGGTGAGGGGGCTGAAGCAATATAAGCAGAACATTAAACAAAAAAAAACTTGAGAGGTGTCAAAGGACACCCGGATGGAACGAAGTTCCTTTTGAAATAAAAAAGCAAAAAAAATGTACATATACATACACACACACATCGAAATCGAAATCGAAACCGCAATCGAATTTTATTGTAAACATAAATGTATACAATAAAAATCACACACACACACACACATATGTAAAAGTGTCGTACAATAAAAATCACACACACACACATATGTAAAAGTGTCGTACAATAAAAATCACACACACATATGTAAAAGTGTCGTTACAAAATTTAGTCTTAATTTTTCCGTCTAGCCCCCTTTCGACACGCGCGATAAGGAACTACGTTTAAAAAAAACACTCGCGTTGACAATGTAATTTCGATGAAGAATGAACTTTTTCTATGAATCAATACAGTTCGTGTTGGTATTGACATAAAACTGTTCGTGCGAATTCTGACTGTTGCTGTTAACAATAAGGATTCGTTGTTATTGGAACCCACAATTAGTACGGTAACGTAAACTTTATTAGCACAATCAAAACAAAATGCGAGAGCTATCCAAGATAGGAACATGTCATGATCAAATGAGACACGGGGTTACCGCAGTCAACATGAAATGTATAAAGCGTATTTAAATTCAATTTTCATTCAATTTGCAATAGAGAACACGGTACATGTTGGAAACGGTGAAAGCTTAAAGCTCCGGGTACACTGGGGCGTCAAAACGCACGCGTCAAAATGCTTGCCAATACCGAAACAAACTCTATATTAGGGATGGCGATTTCTTCCAAAAAAGATCGATTTTAAATCGATTCGAATCGACATTTGATGAATGGATTGATAAAAATTTGAGGCCGAAAAGATCGATTTCTCAAAAATCGATTTCTTTTCGATTCGCTTTTCGAGTTTTTATTTACAGAATAAATATAAGTCCATATTATGAAAACCAAAAAGGACACCCAGAATAATCGATAACACAACAAAGGACAGATTTACATAAAGAAACAAACGCAATAGTTTATTTTTAACCAACGAAAAAACGGAGGAGGTTTCTCAATTCGACCGTATATTTTTATCTATTAAAGAGGGGTGAAGGAAACTGCTTGCACAGCCATCTAGAGAGTTTTTGAGTAATTACCTAAGTGAAAACATGTCATATTTATATGTGTACCTATGTGTTACTTCAACTAATTGTAAAAAAAAATACGGTTATCAAAGTAGAAAAAAATCGAGCCTCCATTTTCTAAGATGCAATATCGATTCGCTCGCACTTTTATTTCGTAGAAGAATAAGCTTCTTATATGAGTCAATACCATAGAGTAACTCGAGAACCCATATCGACTATGGCTCTGCGGCAATTTTTTTGACGACTTAGATACTTACTTGACCCGGCAACTACATAGGGCAACTGCAATGGCGGATGTCAGGTAATAGATGGCATCTCCGTTACATATTTCGATGTTCAATACAGTTTCTTTTAGTATTAACAAAAACTTTGACGCTCGCGTCTCGACGCCATAGTGTACCCGGGGCGTAATGTGATCCGCATAAATTGAATTTCACGTTGGACATATCTGTCTGGACGCACGAACCACGAGTACGTTCATTCGTGCAAACTTGTTATTTATGAATATTGCAATACCGAGATGTGTTTCTTAAGTGATGCATCTGAATAGGTGCAACTTATCACTCACATGTAATACTTATAATATTTAACACCACATAAACACACACATGGCTTCATTCAAAAATTTCACGCATATCTCACCCACTCCTTTAACATTTACCCTTATGAAACCAAATTAGCAATCATAAATATTTTAGCCTTATAACAGAGTCATAAAGGTTCCCCAATTCTGCGACCACTACGTGGTACCCAATTCTGCAACCCAGAACACGAATTGCTGATACAAGCTATTACTAAACTACGATATGGTCCAAAATTAAGCACCGAGTGTATCTCCTAAACAGTGGAAAACGGGTCCGCGATGGAATGAACTGGATTCCTACCTGTCTGATTGATCTTGGGTGGCTGTACACAACAGCAATTGGAAAAGGAAGCAAAGCTTATTTCTGCTATCAGTATCATAAAACACGTCCTAAAAATTCAAATCATCACAATTATAAGAAAAACTTTAGACGACTGCTTATTTTTTCAAATGGTAGCCAAATGGGAGTAAGAAATTGTTGCTCGAATCACTACCGGTACACGACGTAGTAGCATCGTCGTTCGCTGATCTACATGTCCTCGGCACGCGTGGGAAATGACCAGTTGTATACTGGCCCACCTACTACATAAACGGCTGTGATAGTATACGTAAAGGCTAATGTAATTTCAAACGTATAGGTACCAAAATAAAACAAAGGCAGGAAAACGGAGAAGCGACCTAAGTCCGGTTCGGTTTAGAGTTGACAGGTCACAGGAAGGAAACATAAGGAAAAAGTTAATTAAAACTAAGTTATCTCATAACGAAACGAACGATTATAGAGTATATTAAAAATAAATCTTAGACCCAAAGGTTAAAGAAACTGATGGCAATGAAGAAACGGATATACATGCAATAGGTAGACGCGATGCGTCCGAACGCGTGAATAATTGCGCACACGTTGAAGGCGTTACCGACGAGGGCGTAGAGAATCTACGCTGAAACACAACATCAACGCTAGATGCTAATGATAAAACGCAGCAACTTATGAGAGAAATAATTGTAAATATAACTTTCAACTTGAATACGAAGCAGTTAATTATAGATATTAAACATAATAAAGTCAAAAATGACGGAGATAAACCATTAAATCATATTTGATACAGATTACGAATATTTTACAGTAATTGTCCTGAAATTGATTGCCTTCACAGGTGGCAAGAGGGCTGGCCCTCTCCTCGTTCACGGAACCCGTCTAGCTATTCCGAGAGGAATTGCAGCCAGCGAAATTCTTGCTACCACCAGACAGGATGTAGATGTATCAATTTATTTAATTTAGTTTTAAATAGTTTAAGTGGTTCCCTAAATATATGAAAGCTCTAATAGTAAAACCTCAATAAAAAATAACCAGTTTTAAATAAAAATTCCAGGTAAATAATATGTTAGAATGATTTCTTGATAGGCATGCGTCCAAGAGAAGTTTTAACGAACCACATTTCACAACGTGTTCTATTCCTTGGCAAATTACCCTTCTGAGAAATCTAGGCGCTCATTAGCCGGCAATAATTACAATTCAGATTGAACCAGAAGAATAAACGGCCGTCTCATTCTAACACAGCATCTAAACCTTTAAGGAGAGCGTGCCAAATAGATCTTGATAAACGTATCAGATGAGATCCAGATCAGACGACGGTTTAGACATTACACTATTATAAATGTTTCATTATTTATTGCGATATTTTCTGTTTTAAGTCACAAGCGGTGTTTATTGCTTAGCAACGTTAGTATTAGTATGCATTTATTACTAGACACCAAAATAAATATTTCGCCAGACAACACATAGTCATCGCAAGATTCCAAACTAGCCCCAATAACTTAGGTACCATACAATGGACTGGAGGCGATCCCAGTTTCACCCAGACTGGGGCAAATTTCGAAAAGGCCATTTCCAAAATATTTTGATCGGGAATCGAACCCTCAACCACGTATTTACTCGTCTACGCTCAAACCACTGGACCAAGCCGTCTCGTCGGTGTTAATACATCCTATATTTAAGATATCAGACTCAAATCAGTGAAGTAATCAGACCCAAGCCGTAATAGGCAAGCAAAAACTTATCTCAACAACTATTACCGTACAAAGTGGAAATATTAAAATATTAATGAAAACAATCGTAAACAAACTAATAAATGTTGAACGTTTATTAATGTTTACAGCCACTAAACTTACGTATTTATTGTAATCAACGTCGTATTTATTCAATTTTACAACATTAGCCGAACAAAATATGCCAAATAAGTGGAAACATAAAATTTAAACCTATTTACGTACTATTAAAATCTGAACCTAATTATTTACAGACTGTACCAGAAGTCCGAAGAAAGAATTTAGGTACATATACGGTAGATGATATCGCACCTGAGTAACATAGTTTCTGAGTTGCAGACTTTTGAGTATTTGTCACAAGTAACGCGTTGTGGCTCTTTTTATAGTGTAAACTACATCCACGAGGGTCGATTGATAATATTCCCAAAACCGAACTTGAAAATGTTGCAGTACAAGATTTCAAAATTGGGGACGAAAAAAATTTTTATTCGATTTTCAATCAAATGTTTATACCATTCAGTTGAGTACGATGCTCATGTGAACCGTAAAGTATTAATTCGGACTTATGATACAATATATATACCTTAGAAATTTGAATTTGATTATGAACGTTATAACATTGAGCATGCAATAACATATTCAGGACTATTAAATTTAATTATAGATGTAATAAATAACGCGCTTACATTTATATCACGTGGGTTTTACCCGTCGGCCGTCATGCGCGTCGAGAATACAGTTTCTGAAACAAAATAAAAACATAATTAAATAATTTTTTTTAACGAAATGAGCGAAATGATGATATTTAATGGAATAAGATGAGGAATGGCATCACCTGCGACTAGCGCGAGTATTTCGCCAATGTCAAGTAATTAATAGCAAGGACAAATTCAATAAATACACATTATAAATAAAAATTGACAATGACAGTGATAAAGATGGCGGATGACCCATAATTAAATATTATTATTTGATTTTTACACTGACACTGATAACGGTATAATATAATACAATGTCATTCAAAATGATTATACGAATCCTAAAATATAGTTACTCTAGCTATTTCATTTATTTACTAGTTTTTAGTAAAATTTCCGTAGTGTTAATATTTTCTTTCATATTTAGTGCAACACAGATCTTAAATCAGTCGTTACCTATGTAAGTTTATGTTTACGTTTCTTAGATAGATATACAGGGTGTTTCAGAAGTCCAAAATAATACTTTGACGTTTGCATCAGTATCAACTGAATGATATAAAAATTTGATCGAATTTCGATCATGTTATTCCAACTTTTTTCGACAGCAATTTCTTTAACTCGTAATATCTCGAGTCCTATGTAAAATTTTCATGTTCTGTTTTGTGAATATTGGTAGTGGCCCCTCATAAGTGTAGTTTACACTGCTGAATAATATTCAAAGGTGTGACAAATATTCAAAGGTCTATAATTCACAAACTATGATAGTTTGGTATAAACTCTCTTTATTAAGCATCCACATATGAGTTGCCGTATAGGTATGTACCCACAGTATTATTTCCAACTTGTATCAGAAGTTGAAAATAATACTGTGGGTACATGTAGATGATATGAAAATGATTGCCCCACTAATGAACAAACTACACACTTACCTATCATTCCTAATATTGTCATCTTTCTCATACATTACAGCCACGAGAAGGACAGCCATATGATTAGTTTAGTTTGGTGAAAACAGAATCGACGACAATGGTCCTAAGCTATGAATTTAATTCGGATTTTTCAGTTACGGAAAGATATTCGAACACGGCAAGAGAGAAACAATATTTCAAAGATCCGATGTAGAGCAGAGATCGCCAATCGCTTAAATGGTGTGTCGCATTAATAAAAAGTGATTACGCTCGATTATTTATGCACGTCTCACGTCTAAGCGGTGAACGGCCCACGACGAACGCAGTGAACATTTTGCACGCCCTTGAGGAAGGGACGCGACTGAAGGAATACATCAAAATGGCGTGTATAAAAGAATGTAAAAATGTAAATGTGAGCTTTGATAGGTAGAACACATTTTGGAAATTCCCACAGTAGTATTTTATCCATAAGGTCAACAGTTATAGAATTTAATGCGTTTAATCGCAAAGGAATGGCCGTTGCAACTGTATCTATATCTCATAATTACAATCAGGAAGATGGGGCGATATCTCCCGTCCAGGCTTCGCACGGGTGGACATTTTTTTATACATTTGGGATAAATAAATATAGCCTATGTTACTCAGTGATAATGTAGCTTTCTAACGGCAAAAGAATTTCGAAATCGGTCCAGTAGTTTTTAAGTTTATTTGTTACATAAAAAAGTACAAATCTTTCCTCTTTATAATATTAGTAGATATAGATACAAACGATGATACGCTGTTAGACTATGCAACGCAAGAAAAATACGAAACAAAAAAAAAATACAGCGCGAACGAAAGTGAACTTGAAAATAAAGACGTTGTTTTATCTTTAAGAAGATAAACGCTAATCACGAAACCTATTTCTTTGACAACATCGTTAATCAATGCAACGTCAAACGAACCTTATCTTTTTCAATGTTACTCATAAATTGGATGAGGAGTGTTCAAACTTTGGGTGACTATGGGATTATTATAAAAACAAAGTTACGTCCTGCTTCGACTGCGGCGAGCGAGCAAACTAGACTTTTTTTGAAAATATACTATGGAGCAATAAACATAAGATTGAATTTCAGTGGTTAAAACCTCACTTGCGTTAACGATGTCTATTGGTTGAAATATGTGCTTATTTCATCAGTTAATACAGCTCGTTTTTGTATTGGAAAATAAATAAATATATAAAATTGGTGGCGCGCGTTTTATCGTGCCTGTGAGCGCAGGGGTTTAACGGTCGAAGTGCGTTATCTTGGTTCCGAGAAGCATGATAAAAAATTGCTCGCTGACGAAAAGACCGGGACGGTGCTAAGCGTAGGTATATTTTTAATGAGAATTATTTGTGCCTGGAAAAATATTATTGTCGCCGTCTGTCATTAAGGATACCTACATGGCAGCTACATATTACTATTTTGGCTGTATTTTAATAATATTGTGTGCGAAATTAATATTAGCCGAATACTATCTTGAACTTTGTAGGTACCTCTTTATAAATAAAAATATGGATAATATTTAGTGAAAGAAAATGTAGCTATTATTAAATAGACCCATCCATTGTGTAGCCGTCCCTCATGTTATTCCATTAAAATTCTACTTAGTAAAAAAAAATGTATCAACATTGTTCTAAATTGTAACAACGCCGATATTTTGAAGAACCCACACGATATATTGTGTAATTGCGAGAGATCGGACGGTATCGATCGCTCAGAAAGTTCACAAACAAATCACAGCAATTTCGTGGAGCATTATTACAACGTTTTTGTAAAATTATACGTTGCGTATCTGGCGCAACGTATGTTTATGGAAAGTATGAGGTCATTGATATAATGTAGCGTGTTTAGAAAGAAATGTATCAGCGGACCCGGGCGTGTAGAGATAAGATTTTTTGCGCATTAAAACTCTATCGAATCAACACCGTCGTAGAGCTGATTACCTTATGTTAATTATAGTTATTTAAATAAGTTTCCATTAGAAAGTCAAATGATGTAATGGTACAGTGAAATACAATTATTGTTGGATTTTGAATAGATCATTAGCAATAAATGAGACAATATTGTCGAGCGGCGCGTCCGACGGCCGCCTCGTCTCACTATCACCAATGGTAGAGTCATTAATCATTCGTCAGCGGCGTCCGTACGATCATAAAACACTGAGATTACACCGGTCGTAAACGTTGCATCACACTTTTTCACATACACATAATTTAAACTCAAAATAATATATACAATATTAGCAATACTTGAATACGCAAACAAATTGAAATACAACAATACCTAAAATGTTTTTCAAATCTATACCTATTATTTGTGTTTAATGTCGTATTCACTTGTTACATACAATCATCGCTACTTGCAATACTCAGACCAGTTTAGAAATAACTACTTAAAATCTTCAAGTAATTACTGCCTTTTTACTGCTTTGAGACAATTTGATAAAAAAAAAAAAACTATCTACTATATACAAATAAATAAAATTTAAGAATTTTGTTTGTGTTCCAAAATAACAACTTTTTACTAAACGCATATAAAAGTAGGTACATATATACGCTACCTATAACGAAATTGCCATGTTAAAACTTTCATCTGTCTGTTTGTTCTAAGTAATCTAAACGGATTGATCGATTTTGACGGGTTTTTCACAAGCAAACAGCTGATGACAAAGAGTAACTTATGCTACTTCTATCTTAGAGAAATAATTAGGGTTCCTAAAACGCGTGCGTACGAACCCCGCTGCTACGTACACGCGGCAGAAATTAAGTAAATATAAAGTTATAAGACAAATTAAATAAACAATATTAATGCTAACATCAGGGTAGATACACTATTTGTGGACGACGATTAGCCCGACCCGACACGCGAGAATGATAAACCAAAATCGGAAACAACGGACAATGGGGCACTCTCACGAGACCGGCACCGACATTCCTCGTCATGACGACGATGCGGCAAACAAATGAAAAAAAACCTTTATTAACGAACATATTCAATTGTGGATTCATGGCAGGCACTCATGATGTCATTTGGCGTTTAATTTGATAGCGTATCATGAAGAAGACAAGGAAACCGATGAGCTTTCGATGTCTGACTAAGCAATTTTGATCGGTGAACTCCAATGCGTACAATTAAAACGCGCCGCCGCCGCGCCGGCCGCAATTTTAACAAAAGTCACTACGTGGAGAAATGCAAAACATTTTGAAGAATAGCCAGCTTACTTTGCGAAAGTGTGATCATATCTTAGAGACGCTCACGAAGCGTCGTCCCGAGCGTTTCGCGTAATTCAAAATTTTCTGAATTTAAATATTAAAAGGCGCAAGACACGAATGCAAACGTACAGAAGTTTTCAAGAGTGGTGAGAGGTCACAGTCACAGGTTAGCCAGCTTATCTAGGCACCACACTTTAAAATGGAATAAATTGTGCTCAAACTCCTACAACAGTTATAAACATAATATTATGAGAGACACATGCTTGTTAAACGATTGTAATAAAAATACATGTACTTAAATATTTAGTCAACTGAAGTTCTCGAGTCCAAGAACTTTAGACCTATTGTTGTCCCGCAATTTACTTTATAATGTAAGTAAACTTGTGTCTACAAATAGTATCTATGTTTACCTACGATGGCTTCTGAATAAGCCAAAGGGCACTCCATCAATCGAAAAACCCATCGACATGGCCACCATCGCACGTGCCCAACTAAGACGCCGAATGGGTGGTAAGATTATCTGATAAACCATTCGGAAGAGAATCGACGATACTAACGTACGTCACACGCCACCGCAGATTGATCCACGTTGTATTGAAACGTCACAGGAGAGATAGCATCAGACCATCGTTAGGACCTTTTAACAACATCACCGCGTACGTGGGGAGTCGACCACATTAGCTATTCAATTATGCAAACTCCGGTTATCTGATAGCCGCTCCAACGGGGCTTTCAAGGTATTTACTTCAATGATACGTATGAAAAGAGGAACAACAATAGTCTCCAGATCCTATCTAAAAAGAAGTAAGGACACAAAAGAATGTATAACAATGTAAATATATTTGAGGTCAACGGAGACATAGATCATAAAGTTGGTTTAAAAGCAATATACAAATTCGTGATCCATCAATAACAATACGTGAAAGTACACTTGACGTCGCGGGAGGGTGTAAAAACCGTCGCAGGCGCATCCACGGTTCCCTCGAATAAAGGCTCGTTACGCGCTCGCGCCCATGAATGATGGATAACCGTGGCCGATCAGCCAACACGCGGTGCTCTAGCCACCACAGACATTTTATCTCCACAATTGTTTGTATTCCTTATTACAAAGGAGGAGGCTTCAAAATCGAATGGTCTGTCAAACGGCCGTGTAATTTTGATGTCTTGTACTGCAGTATCCAGTGTGATTGACAAGTCCGTGCCGATGGTATCGGGCGTCATAAATAACACCGCCACTGCTAGTTAGTGCACATTCATTGCTTTATCGCCCTCGTGAAACGAGGAAAACAGGATGTTTCGTTACAAATAAGCATTTACAGTCGATACCAACAACACCATAAAGTGGGCATTCAGAAACAAAACTGTAACAGGTCCCAAATAGAATGGGGATATAATTTCGTAAAACATACCATAACATAACGTCTATACGGATATCATTTATACTGAATAATAACACATATTGTGAGATGCTGCGATATTAATGATTTCCGTGAGGAAGTTTTATTGGTCAACCACAAGTGAAATAAATTACTTGAATGTCAGTGAAAGTGCCAATAGATGGTTCTACGGAGAGCGTAACGACAGTACTATACATTCAATTACGACATTACTAAATATCGTCATATATTTAGCTAATAAATTATCATGTTACCGAGGGTCGACAGGTATTCATACAGATTGCATTACCACGTTCAATGGTCACGTCGTCGATTGGTTGCGACCGGTAGGGCCGGCGCGAACTTGCGACCGTTACTTCGTGTCCAATAAATTTGAGAACCAAGAACAGCAACAGGGATGAGGCCGCATCTGGGCATCCATCTCCTGTCAGACGATGTACGAGCCCACTAAAAGAGCCGCCACGATACGTCATACACAAACGGCTAGACGATAAATCAAACTCTTTAACAGTATCGTTAGATCGAACGAATAAAATTAAAGTGATTACATTGTCAATAAATAATATTGTAAATAATTCAAAGCGAAGCTTAGATGGATAGTGATGCAGTTAAGACGAATCAGAATCAGAATCAGAATTTTTTTATTCATGTAAACCAATACAGGCACTTATGAATCGTCAGTAAAAAATAAATAGTATTAATAGTATCTCTACCACCCATTCGGAATGCAATTCCTATGGAGAAGAATGGGCAAGAAACTCCATGGTTGCTTTTTTCCAATAAGGATTTACATGTTATTTGCATTACAATGTGTTTTTCTTAATTAACAATTATATAATATAAAGTTAATGAGGCTATACATTCTCAAAACACAAAATTAATCAGCAATACAAATTACAAGCTAAGTCAGTGTAAGATTTAAAGGTAGGAAGGAGGAGGAAAACGGGACAAATATCAAACATCCTTCAAATGAGTTCCTGTGGAGCCGGACCAGCACCTGACCAAGCGAATATATTATAAACAGTATTGATATAGAGGGTGTATCAGAAGTCCGAAATAATACTATGGGTACATATACGGTAACTCATATGTGGATGCTTAGTGGAGACAGTTTATACCTAACTATCATAGATTCTGAGTTTAAATATTTGTCACAGGTATCGTGTTATGGCCTTTGGGTACATTCACAACCCTATTTAGCAGTTTAAATTACACTCATGCATGAGGGGCGACTACAAATATTCACAAAACAGAACACGCTAATTTTACGTAGGACTCGAGATATAACGAGTTATAGAAATTGACAACGAAAAAAAAGTTAGAAAAACATGGCCGAATTTCGATCAAATTTTTTAACCGACGAAAAAAAAAAAGGAGGAGGTTCTCAATTCGACGCGTATATTTTTTTTTTTTTTTTTTTTATGTATGATCACGCATATCTCCGGCGTCACTTAACCGATTTCGATTTTTTTTATGACGTTTGCTAAGGAATTCTTCGAGGGTGGTCCCATTTTCAAAATATTATCAGAAATTAACCCCCTTGGGGGTGAAATGAGGGGTTGAAGGTCACATAATTTAAAAATTATTTTTTGATCGACTTGAAACTTTGTATATGTATTTTACATATAAAATAAAGAAATACGTGTTTTAGGAATTTTGAAAAAAAAAATGTATAGGGTGTGAAATGGGGTGATAAAGTTAGCATTCTATAGACTATAGCATATCTTCGGCGTTAGTGAGCCGATTTCGAAAAATCTTTTTTTGTTTAGTACGGATAGTTAACAAATATCGAAACGATGGGATGGAAAGGGTGGAGGGGGGTGAATTCCTTTTTTGGGCTGTTATGAGGTGCTAATACTTGCATCTTTTCACAAAATAGATACTAAATTCGCCTTCAAAAACCTAGGTACACTAAAAAGTTACAAATAACCTTATAATTCATTACATTTGTAGTCGGTGCCAATTCATGTGTGTATTTGCCTAGTCTGATATAGATTGGCACCTACACCATGATATACCTACGCCCACGTGGACTTTATTTGGAATTATACCCATTTTTAACCAACGAAGAAAACAGAAGAGGTTCACGTTTCGACACGTATTGGTTAGGGTATAACTTCGAAGTTGGTCCTATATAAATTAGGAACAAAAATGCTACCCGAAAGATGGGAAAATAGGGAGATTTATTGTTAATTCTCAAATTTTAATGCTGAGTTGTGTATTACAAAAAAACAAACAGTAGATTCAGATTAAGTAGTAGATTTTAGCCACAAAAAAATTTAAAATAAAAACTTTTTAACAAAAAATTAAACCGCCGAAAATTTTAAAAAGCAAAAAATAATATACCTTTTTTATTTAACCTTAATAACAAAGTTCTTAAACTAATGTAAGTATACCTAAGTCATTTTGAGTCGGCGCCAAACAATTAATGAACAATAAATTTAAAGAAATAACCAAATGAAATTAACAATGCAACGTGAAATCTTCAGCGACAAACATTAACATTCCAAAAAATGTGCTCTCCGTACGACCTCTCGCACACATTGTGTATCGCTATCTCGCTGTGTATTGCTGTCTCGCTAACGTTAACTTCGTGAACGCTCGGCATTTTCCAGCGAAGGTGCGTGTCGCGCCGCGCCGCCGCCGCGCCGCCGCCGCGCCGCCGCCGTACATCACACTTTACTAAATTAATTAATTTGCTTGTTTGGCGCCGACTCAAAATGACTTAGGTATACTTACATTAGTTTAAGAACTTTGTTATTAAGGTTAAATAAAAAAGGTATATTATTTTTTGCTTTTTAAAATTTTCGGCGGTTTAATTTTTTGTTAAAAAGTTTTTATTTTATATTTTATACCATTCAGCTGTATACCCGATACTGAGGCAAACGTCAAAGTATTATTTCGGAAACACCTGTAAGAAGAAATGAATATATAGACAGGTAATAAAGAAATAAACTATAAATAGTAGTTTAGTCTACATGAAATCTAAGTATTCATCAAATATGAAAGGAGGCTTTTGTTAATGAACGCGAATGAAAATATTACAATAATCGCAACATCAATGAGACAATTGTTGTAGATGACATCAAGCGAATGATAACTGATGAAGGAGATGAGACAGATGTGTCTTGGTGCCGGATGTTAGTCATACAAGAGATATATACTACACAGAACCTTACATTGATAGTAGTGCGAATGGAGCCCGCAATAAGTGTAATTGAAGACTTCCCGTCGGTGAGGCCGACTGCTAAATTGATCAAATCAAATACTTCATTGGTTTTATTTGATTGGTGTTTCAAATTGAACACATTTCATAATCCCACACATTTTAAAATCAAACTAATATGTACTTAGATTTAGACAAATATGAATCACTAAAATTTGTTCAAATCACATTAGGACCGCAATGCAAGACATTGTACACCGTCAACATCGCATTAAGACCGTCAGCTTTGAGGGTATCACAGATTAACGTTTGAGATTCGAACATGTAAAGTCACGTCAGAGCTATTACCAGTAAGGCTAAAGACTCCAAGACATGCGAACCTCACTCGAACCTACTTACAGATTCATTGTTTCTGTCCACAGATGATATAAATAATACGGCGTCAAGTGTACTCATAGACAGTTACAATGTTTTTTCATTAAATATTATGTATGTGTTTTTCTTTCTAGATACGCGTATTAACATTATTACGATTGTCATAACAGTATGGAAAATTTCGAAAAAATAAACACTGCAGAACTTCTGAAGCCATGTGACATTCGTCCTGGCTGCTTTTTAAAGTGGGATTTTTTATTGATACAATATTTGCACATTTCATACATCATATAGGTTACATTTATTGGTCTTGTCTGTCTGTCATCCATTATATAATAAGAGTAGACCTCAAAAATAATTAATTTTTATCTAAATTTTTTTCCAAATATTTCCACCAAATTTCTGTGGTGAAAGAAATTCTCTCGCGATGTCAGTGTCATTTAGTTGAAGAATGAACTTTACCTATGAGTCAATACAATTCGTTTTAGTATATCAAAAAATAGACGCTCTAGAGTCGACCCTCAGTGTGCTGTCCCTCAGCTGTATTCTAAACATAAAAAAACAATAACACGTGTCATCCAAAACAGTGATACAATCTGGAACCACCTCCGCAAGGTCGGCGCGGCGACCGGACGGCTTCCAACATCGCACCAATAACTTAACCCCCCGCGTTCAGAGTCAAGAGGTGCACGTTATTGGCTATTAGCGGTCATAAAACTCATAGACAGAGCAAGAGCGGTAACCCCGGCGTGCCGCCTACGCAACACACACGATAATGTGACGCGGAGATGTGCTCAAGTGGACACATTGGATATATTATGTATGACTTTTATACGTTTATACAATTATTAAAACAGCCAAGATTTGCCTATCAAAAAAGAACATAATTATCATCACGCCTGTATTGCCGAAAGGGTAGGCAGAGGTGCACTATAGTGCACCGACACTTCATCGATGTATTTTGGTCTCAATGTAATAAGGGGCGAGCCTATAGCCAATATACGGAGCATATTCTCCCTCAATACGAGGGAGATTTGGGCAATAGTCCAACACACTGGCCCAGTGCGGTTTGGTGCGCTTCACACGCCTTTCTATAGACGTGCAGGTTTCCTCACGACGTTTTCCTTCACCGTTCAGCAAGTGGTAATAATTATTGAAAATGACAACCACACATGAAAATTATCTCAGAGGTGCGGGCCCGGGATTTGAACTTGCACGCCTTACGTTCAAGCAACGAGGCTACCACTACCTATCAATAAATTTAATATTCAAATGATCTTACAAGGGCTACCACAGAATTTTGTTTTATTTGGACGATAAACCAGCTGTACGCCTCTAATATCTAACTAAAGTAATAATATTAAAGAGTGGCGTGTGTTGACTCATAAATTTCATTTTTATTATAAGCCTCTTCAAAGGCAAAACTGAGGCAATTGTTTTGACTTAAATGGGTTTCTCCGAACGTGATCGCTTTCGTTACTGATGGTAGTTCAAATCAATGCAAACAAGACCCTATTATACTATCACATAAGCTCCATATTGAGTTCATTAACCTAAATTGCCAAAGCAAATACACAGAGAGCAATTAAAATAAACACAGACATTTACAAAATTATCATCAACTTATTTTGGAATTTTTCCATAATCATTCTCAACTTGTCTATACATAAACAAAAGAAAATCGGTGTTAATTTTAATCCCGTTAAATTAATTGAGATATATCAATGACTGTTAACATGTGAATATTTCTTTGATAAAACGTGTATCGTTGAGAAGGATGATTGGTATATTCAGTAAATGACGCTATTTCATATATTATCAATAGATAATCATGTTTACATAATGGGAGGGTGTATTTCCCAAAACCGTTATCGTTTATCTTTGATTGATTCTATCTAACATAATGGATAACTACTTATTGCAAATTTTTAGATCCGGAAGAAATTTGGAAGATACAAAGGCAAATTAGATTTATTTATTTCTGACACTTACTTTCTTCTGCCAAACAAGTTTAAATACAATATTAAAATTTACTTTCGACACGTAATTTCAATTTAGCGATCGACATAAAATCGATAATACTAAACTTTATAGCTCTTATCGATACATAAAGAAATCTATTCATGAATATCTATTAGTATTAATGGATTCCTAAATGTGTTTTTAATAATAAAGCACCGCGCACACTAAGGCGTCAAGGTTGCAAATATTTGCAAATCTATAATGACAGTTCGTTTGACTCATAGGTATGGAGGGTAGAATTAAAGGGGGGCAATCTCCTCTGGGAGAAAAATGAAAAAAGTTTCCGTCGAAATACATGAAATAATAGTTCAAAAAACTTCCACAATGGCGCTGGCACAATACCGATAAATGGTATATCAACGCCCCCCGGGAATAAGTCTGTTAGTGCCATTATGCACTTTTTGCTGTTATGCCAGCGCCATTGTGGAAGGTTTTTGAACTAGTAATTATGCATTTCGACGGACACTTTTCAATACCTAGATGTCACTCCTTTACACTACCCTCCATACTCAAATGGGAAAGCTCATTGTTCAACGAAATGTCACTGACAGAGCGCGGGATTTAAGACGCGTGGCCCCGTGGCTTTTACCACAGAATTTCAATTCATTATTTGTGTATATTGACACAGAGTTCGTTAAGGTATTAGCGAAACTTTTGATGCCCCAGTGGGCTCGGGGCTTAAAATTTACATCTAAATATACCACGATCTCCAATCCGCAATGACTTTATGATACCGAACAGGGGTCCAATTTTCGTTTGATAGACATCATCTCTATTCGAGTATGTCGAAAAAAAAAACGAAGAAACAATACGACCAATTTGACGTTTTGTTTCGACATTATGTCGAATAGAGATTGATCCGTCTATCAAGCGAAAATCGGGGCCGTGTCCCTTACTACCACCTGTTTTGCAACAATGCTTTTAATTAATATTGCTTTCAGTTTTCGACAGTTAACTCAAAACAAAATCTCTGATAAATGTAATAGTATAGGAACAAGAATACTTTAAGAGGCGATGGTAAAGCCCCTGTTTTTATTTCATAGACAATGTTGTATTCCTAAAATGTCAAACAATGTCATAGTTTCCATGCATGTATTCTTTTAAGAAATCATAATATATATGCAATAATTAAATACTGGCAACAACTAAAGTAGGAACTGCACGAACGGTCATTTAAACTACGATTAGTATCTAGTAGCTATTGTTAAACCTGTATGAGAATATGTCTAGGAATTTCAAAGTCATGCGAAACCCTCTATAGCCTAAGGTAACACTGGTGGGTCTAGCTAGTTTTAATTCGAACCTTTATACTCTCTAGCATTATACTCTTACAAATCAATTGTTAATAGGTGCACTAACATAAACTTAACATACATATACTCACGCCTGTATCCCATGGGGGCAGGCAGAGACTACCGTTTGTCACATGCTACGATCCTGACATACCAGTTACGCTTCATCCACATTCATACATCTTTTCATACACTTTCGTCCGTTGAGGGTGCGACGGACTCTCTGGGCGAGATAGTTAATCTGGTCGTGAAAGGTACTTCTCGGGCGCCCCCTTCCTAAGATTAATTTTACGTAAACTATTAGGTACTATACATTTTAAGTTTTACTTTAAACTTTAATGTCTTTATAACATTAAGTACACAACAGAATCCACTGCTTGAATTTTAAATGGTACTTATTCAAATTTTGATTTCAATGTATAACACTTTAATTGTTTGTTAAATAGTTGCTTGCGAAGAATACTTTTCTCCAAACAAGCAGTTTTATTTGAATACTAGCTGTGCCTGCAACTTCGGTCGCGTGGATTCTAATATAAAATAATAGTAGCCTCAGTTATTTCTCATAACATAGGATACCTGATAGTGAAATTCCAATCAACACTGTATAACATCGGTCTTGCCGCTCTGGAGATTACCCGGAACAAACAAACAGGCAGAAATACAAAAATTTGCGGAGGAGCAAAATTTTTAAAAATAGTATGTTTTGCTATAACCGCATATACCCATTTTCATATGGATTTAGTAAGAAGCTGTTACTTTGAAATTACAAACAGACACTTCAAATATATTTATTTGTATAGATATAAGTTCCGATGTTTAGAAGTACGTAAAGGCGTTTTGACGCGTGCGTGAAAGAATTAAACTCCGCCCACCGTCGCCGCAACAAGTCACCAAAGTATCTTTGAAAAATAACGTACGTTTATCGAAGCACTACGGTCCACGTTATCGCTATAGCAAAATTATAATAGGTATGTTAATTGTCGTGTTATCGCAACAGAATATTAAATACTGTCCGAATATTACACAGATAAGAGCTAGAGTAATAATACTTACAGTTAATTTTATAAAATAAATCTTCAGTACTCGATACGGAATAAACGCACAACGCAACGTTAAATTCACACAGCACTCAGTTTGTAACAACTCGCGTAAAAGTTGAAGCGTGCGTATGACACGCGCAGTCCGTATGACGTTTCAACGTGGAATGGTATCTTGATGATGGTGAAGTGAAGCGAAAGACAGGGGTAGAGGCAGTGGCGCGGGGTTCGAGGCACAATACCGATAAATGGTATATCAACGCCCCCCGGGAATAAGTCTGTTAGTGCCATTATGCACTTTTTGCTGTTATGCCAGCGCCATTGTGGAAGGTTTTTGAACTAGTAATTATGCATTTCGACGGACACTTTTCAATACCTAGATGTCACTCCTTTACACTACCCTCCATACTCAAATGGGAAAGCTCATTGTTCAACGAAATGTCACTGACAGAGCGCGGGATTTAAGACGCGTGGCCCCGTGGCTTTTACCACAGAATTTCAATTCATTATTTGTGTATATTGACACAGAGTTCGTTAAGGTATTAGCGAAACTTTTGATGCCCCAGTGGGCTCGGGGCTTAAAATTTACATCTAAATATACCACGATCTCCAATCCGCAATGACTTTATGATACCGAACAGGGGTCCAATTTTCGTTTGATAGACATCATCTCTATTCGAGTATGTCGAAAAAAAAAACGAAGAAACAATACGACCAATTTGACGTTTTGTTTCGACATTATGTCGAATAGAGATTGATCCGTCTATCAAGCGAAAATCGGGGCCGTGTCCCTTACTACCACCTGTTTTGCAACAATGCTTTTAATTAATATTGCTTTCAGTTTTCGACAGTTAACTCAAAACAAAATCTCTGATAAATGTAATAGTATAGGAACAAGAATACTTTAAGAGGCGATGGTAAAGCCCCTGTTTTTATTTCATAGACAATGTTGTATTCCTAAAATGTCAAAAAATGTCATAGTTTCCATGCATGTATTCTTTTAAGAAATCATAATATATATGCAATAATTAAATACTGGCAACAACTAAAGTAGGAACTGCACGAACGGTCATTTAAACTACGATTAGTATCTAGTAGCTATTGTTAAACCTGTATGAGAATATGTCTAGGAATTTCAAAGTCATGCGAAACCCTCTATAGCCTAAGGTAACACTGGTGGGTCTAGCTAGTTTTAATTCGAACCTTTATACTCTCTAGCATTATACTCTTACAAATCAATTGTTAATAGGTGCACTAACATAAACTTAACATACATATACTCACGCCTGTATCCCATGGGGGCAGGCAGAGACTACCGTTTGTCACATGCTACGATCCTGACATACCAGTTACGCTTCATCCACATTCATACATCTTTTCATACACTTTCGTCCGTTGAGGGTGCGACGGACTCTCTGGGCGAGATAGTTAATCTGGTCGTGAAAGGTACTTCTCGGGCGCCCCCTTCCTAAGATTAATTTTACGTAAACTATTAGGTACTATACATTTTAAGTTTTACTTTAAACTTTAATGTCTTTATAACATTAAGTACACAACAGAATCCACTGCTTGAATTTTAAATGGTACTTATTCAAATTTTGATTTCAATGTATAACACTTTAATTGTTTGTTAAATAGTTGCTTGCGAAGAATACTTTTCTCCAAACAAGCAGTTTTATTTGAATACTAGCTGTGCCTGCAACTTCGGTCGCGTGGATTCTAATATAAAATAATAGTAGCCTCAGTTATTTCTCATAACATAGGATACCTGATAGTGAAATTCCAATCAACACTGTATAACATCGGTCTTGCCGCTCTGGAGATTACCCGGAACAAACAAACAGGCAGAAATACAAAAATTTGCGGAGGAGCAAAATTTTTAAAAATAGTATGTTTTGCTATAACCGCATATACCCATTTTCATATGGATTTAGTAAGAAGCTGTTACTTTGAAATTACAAACAGACACTTCAAATATATTTATTTGTATAGATATAAGTTCCGATGTTTAGAAGTACGTAAAGGCGTTTTGACGCGTGCGTGAAAGAATTAAACTCCGCCCACCGTCGCCGCAACAAGTCACCAAAGTATCTTTGAAAAATAACGTACGTTTATCGAAGCACTACGGTCCACGTTATCGCTATAGCAAAATTATAATAGGTATGTTAATTGTCGTGTTATCGCAACAGAATATTAAATACTGTCCGAATATTACACAGATAAGAGCTAGAGTAATAATACTTACAGTTAATTTTATAAAATAAATCTTCAGTACTCGATACGGAATAAACGCACAACGCAACGTTAAATTCACACAGCACTCAGTTTGTAACAACTCGCGTAAAAGTTGAAGCGTGCGTATGACACGCGCAGTCCGTATGACGTTTCAACGTGGAATGGTATCTTGATGATGGTGAAGTGAAGCGAAAGACAGGGGTAGAGGCAGTGGCGCGGGGTTCGAGGCACAGTAGGCGTGGCCTCTCAGGTGTATCAAGTCGAACCGTGATATATGCGCATGTTACCACTTGCCGGCGAACACGCCTCACTGTCACGTATGGCACCGAATCGTCGACGGAACTGTTTAATTGTTTATTCGAAGGCGAAAGTGTAATAAACCCGAGAGACTCATTAATTATGAGTGGTAAAACACTCGACAGTTTCGTTTTTAAGTTCACGGCCCGCCGTCATACGCCGACTGACAGTTTGATGGGACGCAAGATAAAGATTTGAGGATTGGACATTTGTGACGGTTCATTTCATTTGCTAATATAAAAGATTATTAATCATGTATTGTAAGATGTTCTTTATTGATATTGTTCCAATTTGATTAATTTTTTTTTGTTTTCAACCCGATGTAAGTTAACCTAAACTCCTTGACTCTCTCATGAAGAAGTGGAGAAAGGAAACTGGGGGTTTTGCCCAGCAATGGGACGACACAGGTTTATTAAATAAAACTAGTGTTTACAGTTGATACATGTTGATTAATAATCGACGATTTTCAATCCCCAGACTACACTTTTAGTGATAGGTACACTTTGCACACAATCCCATTGTTACAATTTTTTTTTTTTACCTAAGATGTATAGTTTGTATTTCAGAGATGTAAAATAAAGAGCTATCTATCTTAATGTCGTATTGTTATTTGAATACATTTCAGTCGAGTAATATGACTATTCAAAATTTGAGTTATTTGACCACAGTGCGATCCTTTTTTTTTTTTTTTTTTTTTTTTTTAACATGGGAAAATCCTTTATGGATACCCCTTCATCTTGGGGGAGATGAAGGGATTATGTGGAAGTCCCAGCGAAGCCGTATATCCACTAAAAACCCATGGTGATCCAATCACCCGCCATATCGGAGGGGTCACGGGAACGCTTTCGCACACATCCGTTACCCCGCCAGCGGCTGTCCGTGCGAGCAGACACCTCCTCCACACGGCGGCGTGGGTCACACCACGCCGCCGTCCTCCTCGGAGTCGCTTTAATGTCACGCCGGGCCCCCGCCCTTTGCAACCACGACCCCTAAGGTCCCTACCAGATGGATGGTAGGGGAAATATTTAGGCGTACTTAACACCAAAGGTACGCGCCACCACCTTATAGGGCGAAAAGATGTGTAATGGCGGCAGTCACCCAGCGCTACCACCCACACACCCTCTCTATGGCGGCATAAGGTCAGCCGCCGCCCGCCTCCTCCTTCCAGCCCTTCTGCGACGTCTTGGATCAGCGAGCGGGTCTCTTTCCCGCGCCCGCTCAGCTTCCTCCTTTTTAACCATCACTTCCTCACAGAATGACTTAACGGCTTCCCACGACGTCTCACTGCCAACCATAACACGAACTATAGTCGGCAATGAGAGATCCCTCCCCACCTCCTCAACGAGAACACTGCGCTGCCCCGCCCAGGCTGGGCATAGCTCGAGTGTATGCTGAGCAGTGTCCTCCTCAGCGCCACATTCATGACAACATGGTGCCGGCTCTCTACGGGCCACCTTACACAGGTACCTCCCGAAGCACCCGTGCCCTGACAGGATCTGCACCATCCGATAGGTGAGCACACCATGTTTCCGCTTGACCCAGTCCATTAGTACTGGATGAATAGCCTGGATTGTTCTGAGGCCCGCAGTTGGCTCTTCAAGCCGCTCCTTCCATCGTAGCAAGGCGGCTAACTGGGCCTCTCGCCGCCACCTTCGCAGCTCTTCTGGTGGAGCTCCGCCAAAAGAACGTGCTTCAACTCTGCGCCGGTAAATTGAGGCTAGATTTTCCGCTTCTAAATCCCAAGGTAGGCAACCGGCCATTGCACACGCCGCTTCATACGAGACTGTACGGTATCCGCGTATTGACCTGACCGCCATGACTCGCTGCGGTCTCCGCAAGTGAGCTCTACTTAGGGTGGACAGGGCATCCGCCCACACTGGTGCACCGTAAAGGGCCATAGATCTGACGACCCCGGCATACAGGCGGCGACAAATCGCACTCGGTCCACCCACATTTGGCAATAATCGGCTTAATGCTCCAGCGGCCCTAACCAGCTTTGGAGATAGCTGTTTGAGGTGCTCTCTGAAGTTCCACCTACTGTCGAGGATAAGGCCTAGGTATTTCATATTTGTTTTTATTTCAACAGCACTACCCCCGACAGTGATTTCAGCACCTAAGGGTGGTCTCCTGCGTGGGCGGTGAAAGCAAATGGCCTCGGTTTTCTCTAGAGCCACCCTCAACCCAAGGCGCTCGATTTTAGCTATCACCACCGTTACCGCCTCTACCGCCAACACAGCGACCTCTTCGAAGGTTCCAGCTCGAGCGCAGACTAGTGTGTCATCTGCGTAGCAAATGACATGGAGTCCACGTTGTAAAGAGCCGCGGAGCACCCAGTCATACCCGATGTTCCACAACAGAGGCCCTAAGACCGACCCCTGTGGAACCCCGCGACCAACATCCTGACGCAATAGACACCCGTTTCGATCCACGCACATGACACATCTATCCTGAAAATAGTTTCTAATGACTTGTCGCAGGTATTGGGGCACTTGATGATACCTGAGTGCCTCCATGACGCAGGGGAAAGGCAGGGTGTTAAAGGCGTTGGCGATGTCTAAAGACACTGCCAGCATCACTTCGCCCTGCGCCATCGCTTCCTCTGAGATGGACTTTAGATGCAGGATTGCATCTATGGTCGAACGGCCCTGTCTAAACCCATATTGGGCATCGGACAAGTCCGGGCCAACCCCTCGCAAGTGCTGGACGACACGTACAGCAAGCACACGCTCGAACAGCTTGCCAGCGTCGTCCAGCAGAACGATTGGCCGGTACGCAGACGGCGAGTCAAGAGGACGACCCTCTTTCTTGAGAAGGACCAATCTCCCGCGTTTCCAAATTTGCGGAAAGCACCCGGCCGCAAGACATCTATCAAGAAGGTCTCGAAAGTATTCCCCTAAGTCATCCAGGGCCACGGCTAGAACCCGACCAGGGACTCCATCTGGTCCTGGGGCAGTCTTCTTGGCCCGAAGCCTCCGAATGGCAGCATTAACTTCCTCAGATGTAAGCGGGGGAATTTCCGAAACAGAAACTATCTCATCTGAAGACTGGGCCATCGCAGGTGGCTCAAAATCAGCACCACCAGGAAAAAGGGCAGCCACCACATTCTCCAGAAGGTTACGCTGAAGGGTTTCGGTAAGTGGGGGTGCTTGATTGCGCATCTTATTGAGCGCAGACCGATACGGACGCCCCCATGGATCCCCGTCAAGACTCTCCAACATCGCCTCCCGTGCCTCTGTTTTAGCTCCGAGGATGGCCAGTTGTAACGCCTCCTTAGCTCCCTTATAGATGTCATAAAGTTGATCCTCAATGACTTCATTGCGAAGGCTTAACCTGCGGTGCCTTGAGTACTCGCGCCGTGCCTGCACGCAAGCCATGCGTAAATCCGCGATGGTCGCAGACCACCAATAAACCCCCCGCTTCGGCAGTCGGCGTCTAGCACGCGGCATAGAGGCATCGCAAATGATGGTAATTTTATCGCAGAACCAAACCGCTTCCTGTTCCACCCCGACCAAGGAGCCTGACTGCGTCACCCACGCCTGAACAATTGACGCCTCCTTCAGAGCGTCCATGTCCAGACGTGTTAATGCCCACCGCGGAAAAGGTGACTGCCGATTCGAGGTCCTTTGTCTTCCATTACCATCTCGTGAGGAGGAGACATCGAATCGTATGTATCGATGGTCTGACAAAGTCTCTACTTCATCGAGGACCCGCCAATATTGAACTCGCGTTGCGACAACGGGGGAAGCAAAAGAAACGTCCACAATGGAACCACCTCCCCGTCGCACACAGGTAAGGACAGAACCCCTATTCATAACGGATAAACCTGCCGAGATCAGCCACTCCTCTAGAGTCCTACCACGTGCATCAGTTGAAGGGCACCCCCATGCTGTGGATTTTGCATTAAGATCACCGAGTACGAATACCGGCAGCGGAGACACTCTCCTAACCGCCGCTCTGATTTCATCCAAGAAAACCTCAAAGTCTACGAGAGGCCTGTTCGGAGAGAAGTATACTCCAATAAGAGCTACTTCCCCCCACTTAACAACAACAAAACCCATTCGCCGTTCAACAACGGTGAGAGTAGAAGAGCCCACAATTGCCACCAAGCCTGCAGAATCCCCCGCCCAATTGGTTCGGTCAGGAATAAAATAGGGCTCCGCCACAACTGCTACGTCTATGGACCACTGCAGCATTGACTGCACCAAGAGATCTTGGGCACCGGCACAGTGATTCAAGTTGCCCTGTAAAAACTTGAATGTGTGACTAAAGTCCATCTGTCGTCATACTTTCCACTTCAATCACATCCTGCACTTCAGTCGGACTAAATTTCCTCACTGCAGCCACACTAGGGAGTTTCCGTTTAGCAGGAGTAGCTGTACACACTCTGCTCCCCGAAAGATGCCCCGCCGGCTTATTTCCAGCGACGCAGAGCGAGCAGCACGGCGCAGCCACACATTGATTAGCTTTATGGCCAGGTACACTGCAACGATAGCATTCGCTACTACGGTCCACCTCCGCATCGCAGTTGACCCTCATATGCCCCTTTTGAAGACAGCGGAAGCAACGGAAAGCTCTTGGCGGCAGGAGCTTAATACCAGCAGAAACCCAACCCACTAGCAGTTTATCACCATTACTAATCTTTTTGGCCACTGTGACCGGACAGCTTACAACAACCGCGCCGAGACCTTCAGAACCTTGGCGAATCATTCCCACCTTTATAGCATCCTCTGGACACCCAGCCACGCGTACTATGGCTGATACTACTTCTGTTGCCGTAACCGAGTCATCCAAATCAGTCAAGCGCACATCCACCCGCTTTGTCGGCCTGGAGATACGGACGTCCTCACAATTCAGTGACTGCCGCAGTTTATCCGCCAAGATGTCGGCCTTTTCGCCACCAGAAGCTCCAGAAACCTCTAGAATCCTAGCCCCAGTGGCCGCCTTTCGGCATCGGAGCCCACCACAGTGCGATCCTAGGTTTGTGTTTTCAACAGTTAATATTTATGTCACACAATATATTAATTATTTATCTCTTACTTATCTTACAGTCCACGCCAAAAAATCACCTACCAGAAAGCGGCTTCAAAATAGAATCCATGCACATAGAGCGACCCGAGAACAGTTCTACCTGAATACAGGTTCTTAATTTAAAAAGGTAACATTACATAAATGAAAAGTTATGTCAACTCTTAAAAAGTCGAACTTTCAATCATACACTTGGACGACCGATTACCACAAAGTGACAACAAATTAAATGATTACAGCAGTATTTAAGTGTGGTTACTTTTTGCTTCGCTCACGTAAACAACGAGTTTCTGATTGCAGCACAGTTAGCGTTGAACTATAACTCTTGTTGACATCTTAATAACAACCATCCCTTCCGTCAGACAGCGGGGATTTATCGCCATTGCGATTGGGTCCATTCGTGTTCACAATTTGACTGTCAATCACCTTTAAGCACAGCTAGGTATGGTTCAATTTTAATTGTATCTAAAAATAATTATGAATGAATATTAGCACTTATTACTAGTATTTTATTACAGGCAATCATAGGTAGACACTTGATGTAATTAGACTTTATTGCCGACGAAGTACTTGTTCAATGCTATTTATTGTTTATAGTAAATGGCCACTCCAGCATTTATGATATTGTTAAACAATTCAATGACTTAATTGCAACATAAACAATTTCGCACGTCCATCTCATTATATTGAGTACTAAACTATAAAACTAAATATTCTAACTCGCCAAAGAAATCCACTAATTTTCATACGTTCTGAATGAATAAACAGCCCAAAATAAACAAGCGTACAATAAGCATAGCCAAAATGTATCAAAATAACATTAGCAGATAATTAGATCACGTGACTTATGTCAATCCTATAGAATTTGACGAAACGATTTGTGGAAATTTTGGCAGACGCTTTGACTAGGTAGTCCATGAAGTTATTTCAATGTAGTAGTTCTCCATGAAGTTATTTCAATGTAGAAAATTAACAAAAGCATGTGTCATAATCCGCACTTTATAACCATTCAAGTCAACGGCTCGCGGTTGATAATTGCGGCCCCGTACGAGCCCGACTTAATTAAGCCATAACTCAAACTGGCACTTATCGCCCGGCTGAACTATACAACGAACAATCGACTGCAGATCCTCACATTTGCAAGGCGGTACGCAAAAAATAATGATACGTTCAATAAAATAATTATATCAGTAATGTATCGTGGAGAGACACTATTTTAACTATTTTTAAGTCAGGGATTTAAAAATCAAAGCGATTAAGATAGTGGGTGAAGGGGAATTAAAGGTGTGGTCTGCTCTCATGGCATTGCTGCTCCTGAGAATGTATTACTCGCAATTATCATTTTGAAAAGAGTAACCATTGAGTTCTCGGTGGAAGCAACATTCCGAACCGGTGGTAGAATCTGACTATTTGGAATTGCTTTTTGCCCTACACGAATAAAAAAAAATTGATTTTGATTTTGATAATCTAAAGTGTTTAACGTGAATCGCTATTAATTGCGTATCGGTATTGTAATTCTTGCTGTTAAAAAGGCAACTTTAAACCTAAACCTTGCAAAGATGCTGTAGCAAAACTATTGCAAAGCTACAAGAAACATAGGATACGTACCGTTCGCTAAGAATGAATATATGAAATAGTGTACTTGTTTCAATACAAAAGCTGCATACACTACACTCTTCAGGCGTGTGCAAACAGGGACGTCAAGGAACGCGCAAGCTTGTGTTTTGCTAGCACCCAAAAGCCACTGCATTCATCTTCTTCTTGTGTTACGAAATGTATGAAATTCATTCATAGTAAAAGACGAGGAATAGATCGCGGTTAGCGGGTATGCTGCCAATGTAGAGTAATTAATAATAATAGGAAGGAAAAAAACCAATATATAGGTACCCATTCGAAAACATAAAAAATGGGTAATGTAGATAATAAATGTGGCGGATGAATCCAACGAATTATATTCATACATAGAAAAAAGAACACTTTTTTCAACGAAATTTCATAGAATAAGCGAGTAAATTTATCCATGTGACTTTTGTCACAGAAATTCGAATCAAGTGTATTCGCTCGCACCTATATCTTCAGGTCGTTAAATACGAATGACAATTTACATTCTAAATACATGAAGACAATCGTGAAAGGTTGAACGTACGTAATCAGCTGATCGTATGATTTAAATACCAAACAATAGAAGGGACTTTACATCTTTAAACGGTTTCGCAATGATGCGACACATGTCTACGACAGTTAAACCCTGCACACACTGGACCGTCAAAAGTCACGCGTCAAAATGTTTTCCAACATGTTTTTACTACAGCCCCTTTAACGTCCCACTGCTAGGCACGGGCCTCCCTTCAATGCGAGGGGGATTTGGGCCATAATCCACCACGCTGGCCCGGTGCGGGTTGGCAGACTTCACACATCTAACGAGAACTAGTCAAGTTCCCTCAGACGTGCAGGTTTCCTCACGATGTTTTCCTTCACCGTTTCATAGCAAGTGATAATCTCGGATGAAAATGAGATTCGCACATTAATCCCAGAGGTACGAGTCGGGGTTTGAACCTGCACACTTCGATTGCAAGGCGTGCGTTCTACCACTCGGCTACCACTGCTACTATACCTTATCTAAGTACCTAAAAATCCTTACCCCCAAACTTAGGGAAATTTACAGCCCAATAACGGTAGCATCATGTAACACTTTTAAACCAAAAAAAGTCAGTAAATGGTTCATAGATGAATTAAAAATTCTATTAAACTGAAGGTTAATTTTTACTCAATGTATGCATACTTCTTCACAATTTGGAACCAAACTGCACTACAGGCAATGTCATAAATGCTCTGCTCTATTAATGTTCTGGTATGTTCATGATCCAATTGTTCCCGAAACACGAGTATTTATAAGTTCCAAATCAACACTTCTCGTTGGGTTCATTGCATCAATCCTTTTGTGTTCGGTGTTCGTACGAACTAACGAGTGTTGTAATATCGGCAAGCCCTGCGTATATAGACGCGTCAAACCGCGCGCGATCAATTTTTTGCGAATACCAAAACGATTTTTTTTTTAACGAAATGTAATCGATGTCCTGATCCAATTTAGTCGCGTGGTATTTTGGCATTCAATATTTATACTTATTAGCATTTGGTACCTACTATAATCCCTTTGAACGTCCCACTGTAGGGCACGGGCCTCCCTTCAATGCGATTCAGGGCATAGTCCGCATTTGGTAACTCAGACCTAAAATTCATCCTTAATCTATGGTTGGCATAGAGTACATTTTTATAAAAGTCACGTGAATTCGGTCGCCTCTGTATGTTCGGGATATAATTCTAACAATTTTGTAAATTACAAATGATGAGAACTAGAATTTTCGCAATACAGTTCCTTTGTGCCGAAGTGGCCACTCGCAAGATAATAGGTATCCACTAACAAGAATTCCGCCAATTTGGTTGCAATCATAACGCTACATAATTCACGTTGGCATCGAAACAGCGAAGTAATAAAATAAATTAATGGTAAGAAAAACTTTTAAAAACAAGCTTTTATTTAATTGCCCTAAAAAGAAGAAAATAAACTTTAAAATAAATCAAACCAATCAATTTTACCTGTGTAATTCTATGGAAGAATAGGTTTCCTATAAAATATGTAAATCTCGCGACAAGCTATTATATAATTTTATAAATTGTATAATACATGTCCTAAATTAATTGATTTGATTTATTTTTTAGTTATTGGTTTTAATGTGACGTTGTATTAGTTTTCGTGTTCTCTTCAGCAAGCCCTTTCATTTGATACCCATACTGTGTTAGTACAGAAAAAATAACTATTCCGCCATCTTGGATGATCCGCCATTATTGGAATTAAAATGACGTCACATAGCTAAGCATGCAATGTCATCCAAAATAAACGTGTATACCAAATTTTCGCTCTATCAGTTAAAGATAACTGATTTAAAATTCAGTTGCAAGATTCCACCCGGACATACATGGGAAGTTAAATAAAAGCTTGTAAAAATACAAATTTACAACTCCCTAACTAAGAATTATACATACAATAAATCACCGTGATACGTATAAATTACCGGTCATAGATTTCACTTTGATAAATAATTGTTTCGATTTCACTATGATTATTGTTATTAATAGTTATTTACATCTGAGCGTCGCACGCGCAGATAAATGGTAATGACCGGCTGCGTCTGCACATTGGACGGATGCAATAGTGAACGGAGCATGTTGCATGTTCGATAATCAAATAAACATAGTAGGCAAGTACTGAATACTACTTACAACATTATATAAAAAAATATGTAAACTGTCTTATTAAATGTGTTTATACATATTTTTACAAGCAGGTAACCCAGAGTAGCTTTACGTCACGGATTACGGCGCACTGAGTCGCTCTCTCACTTTCGTAATTCATACGATGCAGAGAGATCAAGTTTACATATCTCACATTTTGTCTCCTCACAACTGCTACTATTACGAATTGTACCAAAACAAAATGTGACATACATGTTAAGTCTTGTCTCACTTCACGCGTTGGACGTGTTCTATACAAAAAATGAAGGAGCTGTATAATCTTAATGCTAATTAATTCAAATAAAACATATGATAATAGGAGTTTCAATTCGCATATTTCAAAACATAGTAAGCTCTAACAAAGAGTGTATAAAATACAGATTAATTCATACATAAAAGGAATGGTGGTGAATATTGATAAATGACGCGTGAGTTATTATCGTGTTTGGGCTGTCCCCGAGATAATAAATAATTGAGTAAATCTCTCCTCTCATCTTAGCCTATGTAGCGCACAATTTCATCAGCGTAATATATTGAAATGAAAGCGCGTGCGCACCTTTTCGCATTAAAACAGTCCCCATATTTTAGAATTTCCACGGAAACTCTCAATTATAGCCAAATAAATATTTTTTAAACATTACCCGAAAACATACCCACAGACAATTCAAGTGTGTGTGTGTGTGTTCTTATGGACCTAAGTGGGGCCGGGTGCCCATCGGATGTTTCAAGAAATTGCGAAACGTCTGATCGAAACATCCGGTGATCATAACGCTGGAAACTATTTCGCACAGCACATCAGCATTGCCATTCTACGTGGCAATGCTGCCAGCATTGCCACGTAGTAGTACCTACCTACTACCTGCACAGTTCACATTTCAGGTAGCCTTAATCGCAACTGTCAGGAACCAGGGTCAGATTTCTCATAATTTTAATCAAGGGCACGTCTCTCAATTTGAGCATACGTGGATGCCGTATTTGAGGCCGGCCGTGCCCAGAAGTGGTATCACGCAACGCCGTTTATAATTCAACAACAATAAACAGATACTTAATTGCGATGCTGTCACGGCCGCAGTATATGGTAATGAGGCGTAGGGATCGCGGTTGCATGGACAATATCTCTTGACGGTGAAAGGTAAAATGGTTGTGGTGCAAATTGTAGGGGTTGACTAATAGTTGAAGAAATTTCTTCACTTAAGAAAAGAAACAAATTTAATAGAATAAGATAAAGAAAGAAATTGAATAAGTACAGAAAAGATCGTGGATGACTCATACAGAAATTTTCTCTTCGAATTTCTAGTCTGGTTGATATGGTATACCAAAAAACTGAAACAAAGCAGAAAGAAGAACGACACACTTTATAAATATCAACCCAGTTAAAGTTAACCCAACTGGCAGTAGAATACTTTTACAAATGTTTCAGGTAGAGTGAATGATAGAGCAAATAATGATAAGCGTGGTTGCCAGATGTAGTGCGTTAAGTGTAGTTTAGTTACTTGAATCATCTATCCTTCGAGGATACAGTGGTGATGATTATGCGATTGTTCCCTAAATTTCGGGGCTCTTTGGTTAAGCTACTTTACACACTAAAGAGATTTGGCGAAGGGGATTGTTTGTGAAGGTCAAGTCCAGTTCATATTCAGTGAGTCTACGCTAGCATTTGCAGGAAACGCCGCTGTCATCTCATAATTTGCACCGCATTATCATAGTATTTGCTCAGCCCATGGCCCGTGTCGGTTAGATAGGTGCAGTACATGCGCTTTCAGGTACGCCCGCCACAATCTTAGAAGCTGACACCAATAGCTTTTTATCAGTCGATCGCGCCTATGAGAAAGTTAACAACGGAACTCGTGGAATGAGGATTTGGGATCTGAAGACGCGCTTCTCAACTTGTACATAGATGGACTTTCATTTTCTTATAGAAAATAAGTCCTATTGTTTGTTTTGTATCTAAGATGACTACAAATATTTTCAAACGTTAAGCATAGCATTCCTAAATAAGGCAACCGGTACAACTTAAACTTATAAGCAAACTATGAATAAATAGAATAGATGAATGAAACGTTCGTACTACTTTCAGATATGATGCCAATCGTTAAGCCCCGCTCACACTGGGGCGTCAAAATTCACATTTCCCAAATGCCAAAACGAAATGTGTCGAAGACTTAAAAGAAAAAGTGCAATCTTCAACCAAATGACATGGACAGCGCGGATAAATTTTGATGCGTGTGAGCGAAGCTTTTGTTTTGATGTTTGTTTTGTGACGACTCTGTGTGTTAATTGTGGGCTTAAACTTTGCTCAAATAGATGCGTTATAACAAGCGCGACCAATTTTTTGCCAATACCAAAACGAATTGTATTAACTTATACAAGAAGCATATTTTTTAACGAAATGCCAGCGATAACTGGACCGAGTTCAGTCGCGTGGTCGCGTGGCTTTTGCCAAAGACGGTTGTAAAATCTGTATGTAGTATATTTTTACAAATAATAGTTGAGTGAATTCACTCAATCCAGTTAGTTCAGTGTTAATATGTGACAGAGTAAGCAACAAAAATAATATCTTACATAAATATCAAGAAGTACTAAAATAAATCTTAACTATACTATAATATCACTAATTACGTTTAGCCATCTCGGTAATATGAGCTCAAAGTAGACAATTACTTGTTGAATGATTAATTATTTCCTCCTTTACATTACGACATTTTTGTCCAATAGTCTGTCTGCACATCTGACAGTATGATTGTTCCGGCTAATATCCAGAACGGTTGGAGCGATTTTCTCAAAGTTATCACGAAATCACCAAACTTAGCCACAGCGCTCATAGACTGAAAATGAGTCGCAGAGGACAGCTAGCTTACCAAACAATCACAATAATTAAAATTGTAGGGCGCGAACGTCTGACTGCAATTAATCGACATTTGCTATCAATTTAACACACAGCAAAACATGTTTGGAACGGAATCCGGTAATGAGTTATCGAATATAATATCGAATATAAATATAATATAGTGATGGGTAACTCGTCTATTTTATTTGAGGACCTTATTTTACTTCGCAAGTTACATTTGAGGTGAGGCACCGCTAGAGCGTGTATTCACTTCATTCGCTCAATTAGCCTTTTCACTCCGAAGACTCACTCACTCGCGACACGATTAAAACTTTCCTCAGAAACTTTTACATGAGCCTTGAGGAGGATGTGAACGAGTGAAGCCTCTCGTTCAATTAGCTAACACGCAGACTCTAAATGAGCTGACTCATGAGTGAGGGACACAGCTCTAGAATAAAATACATCATCATCAAATAAATACATCATCACGCCTGTATTTCCCGAAGGGGTAGGCAGAGGTGCACTGTAGTGCGCCCAAACTTCGCCGATGTATTTTTGGTCCCAATGTAATAGGGGGCGAGCCTATTGCCATTATACCAGGCACATTCTCCCTCAATACGAGGGAGATTTTTGGGCTATAGTTCACCACGCTGGCCCAATGCGGGTTGGTGAACTTCACACGCCTTTCTATAGACGTGCAGGTTTCGTCACGATGTTTTCCTTCACCGTTTCATAGCTAGTGGTAATCTCGGATGAAAATGAGATTCGCACATAAACCCAGAGGTGCGAGCCGGGGTTTGAACCTGCACACTTTGATTTGCAAGGCGTGCGTTCGACCACTCGGCTACCACTGCTGTAATAGATAGAATTACGATCTAATTATATAAACGCCGGGATAGCGCAGTAAATGTCATTTTACACTTGCACGCAGCCCGGTTCTCACGATATCGTTGCTTTAGTGCTTTTCCGCGATTAGCCGAAGCCCGACCGCGAGCGATATGGGCTAATTTTACGAGTAAAAGTTGTGTACGACCGCTAATGAGAAATCGCCGCTATAAATACTCTCGGTCGAATTACATTCAAGTTGGTTAAATCTTGGTTTAACAGGGTTTCGTAGTTGGGATGCGTTTGTAACAATTTTTATTATCGCTTCTTAAACTTTATATTCCAATATTAAAGTTATTTTTTAGGGTTCCGTACCCAAAGGGTAAAACGGGAACCCTATTACTGAGACTTCGCTGTCCGTCCGTCCGTCTGTCACCAGGCTGTATCTCTTGAACCGTGATAGCTAGAGAGCTGAAATTTTTACAGATGATGTATTTCTGTTGCCGCTACAACAACAACTAAAAAATATAATAAAATAAATATTTAAGGGGGCTCCCATGCAACAAACGTGATTTTTTTGCCGTACTTATAGATAATGGTACGGAACCCTTCGTGCGCGAGTCCGACTCGCACTTGGCCGGTTTTTAATATCATTTTGTTGAACGTGTTATTTTAAATTCGACTTAAATCGAATATTATTTTTAAGATTGTTTCTCCGACTTTTCGGTAGATACGGTTGGTAGGCATTCTTATTATCTTATCAACACTGTTTAAAGACAGATATTTCTAAAGTAGCCTAAGTTCCTTAAACACTTTATTAATTAATGATAACGAATATGAATTCGCTGATGAAATCTAGGCACAAATCGCGCGAATAATTGACCACATTATGAAAATACGGTGGTGCCACAAAAAAATCAATCAAATGGATTAATTCCCTAATTCCCTGATTTGATCAGTAATGCAATTTGTCAGTCTGACTAATTGGTCAGCCTGATGATGGTGAGAAGTCATTTTAAACTAGAAATGAGCACAAACAGTTTTCTGCATTGGATTAGTAAATATAAATGAGATTAAATCCCGCGCAACATTTTAGTGACCATCGATCGAATTTACAAAGTTCTTAACTAGCTACAGGGAGTCGTGTAAAGGGCAACGCATACATGGCCACCGTGGGTAAAATAATTCGAAATCCGAAAGCGGTGGGCATTGGCGCAGTGCTTACAAACAACGGGATCCCATGCAACACTGATAAGAACGATTTATGTTGTAGCCCCGTTCGTGTTGAATTATCAATAACATAAAGTAGAGTATACTGATTTAGAGGCAGCACCGGACTTCAGTTTGAAAGGTAGTAGTTCACTGAACAAAATGGTCCATTATTATGGTATAACGAAGTCGTTTGCCGGGATATATTGTTTTGTTATATTTTCGCGAATGTGTAGACATTCAAAACGTCGGGAACATATTGAAAAAGTAAATAAACGCGATAGAATCCGTAAAATATTTTTCTTACACGGGATACATTTTAGAACGCCTTCTTTTAAGATATTTCGACGCGACTACGACCAAACAGGAGGTAATTATTTTTACTGTACAATATATTATTTTGATTCATATATATTACTAGCTGTGCCCGCGACTTCGCCCGCGTGGACTTTAGGGAGATTACCCGGAAATATGGGTATTATGTTTTTCCCGCGGAACCCTAATGTTTTTTCTAAAATTAAAGTAGCCTAAGTTACGCCTTGGAACGTCAGCTATCTGTCAGTGAAAGTCCCATTAAAATCGGTTCAGCCGTTTAGAAGTTTACCCCAAACAAACAGATAGACAGACAGACAAAAAAAAAAAATTGCGTTTTCGTTATAGGTATCGTATATACTTTTATACGCATTTGGTAAAAAAGTGTTATTTTGATATTACAAACAGACACTCCAATTTTATTTATTTGTATAGATGTATAGAAGATGTATAGATTTAGGTTGAGACAATTTAAATAATCATCACCAATAGGAAATTAAAATCCGAAATAAACATTAACGTACGTTAATGTTTATTTCGGATTTTAATTTTGACATGTAGTTGATATGAGTTGTGATTGGGAGATGTTACGATAAAATAGAAGAATTTGATTTCTAATAGACTCTTAATCAATAATATATGACATTTATTACGTATCCATAAAGTTCTTATAGTGTAGAACATCGCAAACTCATGTTCCTAAAAATGTATAACCCTCAAAAATATGTATTTCAATATAATTTCCAAAAGATATAGATAATGAGGCCTGCACTTTCTATTTGCGATTTCCAATTAGACGTAGTTAACCAAAAATCTAATCCACTACAGGTCAGTTATGAGGGTTGGCAGCTTGAAGTTCATGTGGGATGTTAACTGAGGCTATCTGTTTTTAACTTTTATGGGATGGGAGAGCAGTGGTAACCGAGTGGTCGAACTTGCACACTTTGATTGCAAGACGTGCGTCTTGCAATCAAAGTGTGCAAGTTCAAACCCCGGCTGGCACCACTGGGTTTATGTGCGAATCTCATTTTCATCCAAGATTATCACTTGCTATGAAACGGTGAAGGAAAACATCGTGAGGAAACCTGCACGTCTGAGGGAACTTGACTAGTTCTCGATAGATGTGTGAAGTCTGCCAACCCGCACCGGGCCAGCGTGGAGGACTATAGCCTGAATACCCCTCGCTTTGAGGGGAGGCCCGTGCCCAGCAGTGGGACATTAAAAAGGGCTGTAGTTATTATTATGGTAACTTAGGGGGTGAAAATACTATCTGTTTTTAACTTTTATAGGATCTTTTTTGTTGATTGAAAAGGTCTCGCTTTGGTATACTTCACTCATTTTTGTCAAGTTCGTGGATAGGATCATTTCTGCTTAACTTCGTCCAATTGCAAATTGATGTGAGGAAATTTGAACGAGGTCTCCGACGCTAGTTGCCGTTTGCAGATCAACTGGTTTATCATTATTGACTAAAGAATGGTCTCGCCTTGCCTCGCTTAGGTGAGCACTTTCACACGTTTCAGCGTGAAGGAATTTATTCGCAGTTAGCTATTGATGCTGAGTCGGTTGGCTTCAAACTAAACACTAGACTTGAAAGTATTGCCGCCCTTCTCATCGCCGTTATGTTAGAGCAAGGCATCTATCATTTTCAGTGTTTTTATAGTTTGTACGTAACAAAATTGAGCTCACAATAATTACCTAAAACATTCTATAGTATATTAGATATTTCAGATACTTTAAAATAGTTGCAATGATTATGATCATTATTCTTAACTTAACAGAGTACAAATTGTTCAGCGTACAGTCTACCACAGCCCTTTTTTTTTAACGTCCCACTGCTGGGCACGGGCCTCCCCTCATGAGAGGTGGATTCAGGCCACAGTCCACCACGCTGGCCCAGTGCGGGTTGGCAGACTTCCACGCGAAATTACCATTATTATCGATCATCTCGCGCCAGCGCCTCGTAACGACCCTCAATAGGCGCGACTCCAACTCCGCGAATCTTATCTGAGGCGCTGGAGACCGCGACGCAAGCGGACCACGTCCCGTTACGGATATCTTGCAATTTGAGCCTTGTTTATTTTGCTTGTATCGCGGTTTTATCAGTTAACAAGCGTTTTGATGCTACCACCGTCATATTCAAGAAACTTAGACTACAGACGCGGTAATTGTTTTGGATTCAGTCAGCTCTTACGAGCCTGAAGTGTCGTCAACAAATCCTCGTTTTAATCACACGCATTTTATTGTACAAGTCATCACACTTCTCAACTACGCCGATTGCCTTATTACACGCGTTAAGTGCTTCACAGAAAATTGAATTGTAATTGCGTTCCGAGCAATGGTTACGAGAGTAATCTTAAACGTGCCATTCTTTCTTGATTGCACGTCGCCGCCGTCTATGCTTGTACCAATTATTGCATATTAACAGTATTGAATTCTGTTGCGCCGCCGGTAATTTATACTTTCATTAAATTATCTGGTGTTATGTGATTAATGGGTGTGTCTGTACGTTCGCTTAGCTCGTTCCCAGCGAATTATTGAGACCGCTTTGTAACACTGTCAGTTCGACGCTAATTTTGTTTAGTAACCGTGAAATTGGATGGTTCACGCATATTGTTCGTACGTACATGCACTTTCAATGATAATTTGTATTGAAATGTCCGCTGCATAATAACATCAGTTTTGAAGCGTGTGCCCATTATCGGTCGCGTCGATGCACAGAGATATTCAATTCGGAGTGTCGTCGCAATGAAATGGTGAAAGAGTCTATTTGGTCCTGTTACGACGATATGCTTTTATCCTTATCTATCCGATATGGTATACCGTAGATACTTATTGAGATGTTTCCGTTTGAATATAATATAAACTCTTGTGTCATGCAACATACAGCCCCCAGGTACTCAGGGGCGTCAATTCGCGTGAGTCCAATTTTTCCAATATTAACACTAACTGTATATTATATTACTGAGAGGAACTGAGTACTGAAGGAACTGAGTAAAAGCTTATTCTTCAACGAAATGTCACTGACAGCGCGAACGAATTGTGACGTGTGATTACGTGGCTTTGAACACAAAAATTCAATCTTTATGTATATCGACGCAGAGCTCGTTTTCGTATTGGAAAATAAAATGCAGCGGGAGTCTTGTCGCCTCAGTGTGCCCAGGGCTTAATACCTACTCGAACATTCTAATAGACTTTTGCCAATGGATTCTAAGATGTGTGAGAGTTTCCAAGAAAATGTTAGCAGTCGTATCTCATCATCCACATCCGGGTAGTCGTTTTATGTTCAGAACACCGAAAATATCGACGGAAGTCGGTAGTAATATTTTACCGGAAAAATATGGTAAAATGTAAATGTTACCGATAAAAATGTGGGTCATAAAATTGAAGTGATTAATAATCTTTAGTGTCACCAAACATAACCGTCGTTTGATGTAACGCTAAAAGTAATCCAATGTTTTTTAGGTTAATATATTCATTACGGAAACGCAATTTTAAAACTTTTTGTCTGATCGTTAGCTTATGTTACAAGGAGTTAAATAGACTACTTATAAAACCTAGAGATATCCCTAGTAATAAAAAGTACGCCTTTTTACCATTTTCTTTGAGCAATAATATCTGTGTCTATGAATAAATCTCTCAGCATACATACTGCGAATGCCACACCTAGCCAGCCATATTAATAACTTAACAAAACGGTTAAGGGCATGGAGACTTTCGAACTGGCGACATCGTTAGATCCTCGTTCTTAAATGTGTGATCGCCTGTAATAGCCCCTTGCGCTTGTAAAGTTTCTTATCACGGTGTTGCCGTTGACTTTCTATGGGAGTTGATGTGATTGGTATTGATTTAATTTGATATTTAAAAGCTAATTATTCAGCTTAAGTCAACAGTGGCGCGTGAAAATGTTTGCCAATGCAAAGCGAACTCTGTGTCAATATATTTATAGGTGGAACTTTTGGGGAAAATGTCACGTGACAAGGCACTATCGAAGTAATTACTTTATCCGCAGACGCTAACGAAATGTCGTTGAAGAATGAGCCTTTTCTATCAGTCAATACAGTTAGTTTTCGTAGTGGTAAAAGAATTTACGAGCGCTTCTTGACGCTCCAATATGCGACGACTTTATCGTATTTTATTTCTTCTGCACAAAGTGCATACCACATTCTCAGCAATTATCTCTTCTGCTATGTATTAGCTCCAATCGTTTTATCTAAATTTGACATCACTACAAATATTTCCCTCTTGCTCTTAAATTAAGTCCAAGAGCAGGACGGAGCACTTGGTTCAGTGCCAACAAAATCGGCACATTTGTTATAGTTGCTTCAGTTATTTTCTATGGTCCAATATGTTTTGCGATTATATGTTTTCTTTTAGAATCTTACTGCCGCATTATTTGCAGCCGTTTTTTTAGTCCATTATCCCTTTAAAGTCTAAAGACTTAAATCACCGGTAACAACTAAGTATTACATTTTTAATAGCACGTCGTAAAATCTTTCATCTCTGTAGATGGGCAGACTCGATGTAAGTCCTGCAATAATTTACATAGAATTTACCTCTCACACGTAATAGTTGCTAAGCTGGTTAGTTAATTTATACTTGACTTATAGTAGGTAGAGTTGTTGAGGAGTCGTTACGGCGGTTTTCTAAATGGTAACAAATTGCGTATTTCACTGCTTCTTAGTGCTGCTATCTACGCAACTATATATCTGCTTCATAAACGAAATTAATGAAGTTATGAAATATAACGACGATGGTTTAGTCTAGCGTAGGCCGCTCGTCTCCCTGCATCAGATAGTTTCGAGTTCTATTCCCTCCAGAAGCAAATTTCGGAAATGGCCTTTTTGGAATCTTCCCTGTTCTGGGTGTAACTGGGATCGCCCCTAGTCCATTGTTTAGTACCCATAGTACAAATAGTGCTTAGTTTAGGACCATACGATGAGTATGTGTTGTCTGGATATTATTATTATGATGAGGAATAGCTGCAGATGCAATAAGCGGGTATTCTGTCAGTGTCAAGTAATTAATAGTACCTAATAACAAATTCAATAAATACACGTTATAGATAAAATGGCGATAAACATGGCGGATGACCCCAAATAATAATATGTACTGGTTGGCACATTCATTTAAATATCGCCTGTCATTTATTTTTAAATGAGTTGCCAAAAGGTAACAAAACTTAAATCGAAGGGTTAATAAATACACTAATGCATGAAGTCTTCCTGTTCCTAATTTTTTGTCGTCGGCTCCCTAGCCAATGGTAGCCGAGTAATAGCCGTGGTAGCCGAGTGGTCGAACGCACGCTTTGCAATCAAAGTGCGCATGTTCAATCCCCCGGCTCGCACCTCTGGGTTTATGTGCGAATCTCATTTTCATCCGAGATTATCACTTGCTATGAAACGGTGAAGGAAAACATCGTGAGGAAACCTGCACGTCTGAGGGAACTTGACTAGTTTTCGATAGATGTGTGAAGTCTGCCAACCCGCACTGGGCCAGCGTGGTGGACTGTGGCCTGAATCCACCTCTCATGAGGGGAGGCCCGTGCCCAGCAGTGGGACGTTAAAAAAAAAGGGCTGTGGTAGACTGTACGCTGAACAATTTGTACTCTGTTAAGTTAAGAATAATGATCATAATCATTGCAACTATTTTAAAGTATCTGAAATATCTAATATACTATAGAATGTTTTAGGTAATTATTGTGAGCTCAATTTTGTTACGTACAAACTATAAAAACACTGAAAATGATAGATGCCTTGCTCTAACATAACGGCGATGAGAAGGGCGGCAATACTTTCAAGTCTAGTGTTTAGTTTGAAGCCAACCGACTCAGCATCAATAGCTAACTGCGAATAAATTCCTTCACGCTGAAACGTGTGAAAGTGCTCACCTAAGCGAGGCAAGGCGAGACCATTCTTTAGTCAATAATGATAAACCAGTTGATCTGCAAACGGCAACTAGCGTCGGAGACCTCGTTCAAATTTCCTCACATCAATTTGCAATTGGACGAAGTTAAGCAGAAATGATCCTATCCACGAACTTGACAAAAATGAGTGAAGTATACCAAAGCGAGACCTTTTCAATCAACAAAAAAGATCCTATAAAAGTTAAAAACAGATAGTATTTTCACCCCCTAAGTTACCATAATAATAACTACAGCCCTTTTTAATGTCCCACTGCTGGGCACGGGCCTCCCCTCAAAGCGAGGGGTATTCAGGCTATAGTCCTCCACGCTGGCCCGGTGCGGGTTGGCAGACTTCACACATCTATCGAGAACTAGTCAAGTTCCCTCAGACGTGCAGGTTTCCTCACGATGTTTTCCTTCACCGTTTCATAGCAAGTGATAATCTCGGATGAAAATGAGATTCGCACATAAACCCAGAGGTGCGAGCCGGGGGATTGAACATGCGCACTTTGATTGCAAAGCGTGCGTTCGACCACTCGGCTACCACGGCTATTACTCGGCTACCATTGGCTAGGGAGCCGACGACAAAAAATTAGGAACAGGAAGACTTCATGCATTAGTGTATTTATTAACCCTTCGATTTAAGTTTTGTTACCTTTTGGCAACTCATTTAAAAATAAATGACAGGCGATATTTAAATGAATGTGCCAACCAGTACATATTATTATTTGGGGTCATCCGCCATGTTTATCGCCATTTTATCTATAACGTGTATTTATTGAATTTGTTATTAGGTACTATTAATTACTTGACACTGACAGAATACCCGCTTATTGCATCTGCAGCTATTCCTCATCATAATAATAATATCCAGACAACACATACTCATCGTATGGTCCTAAACTAAGCACTATTTGTACTATGGGTACTAAACAATGGACTAGGGGCGATCCCAGTTACACCCAGAACAGGGAAGATTCCAAAAAGGCCATTTCCGAAATTTGCTTCTGGAGGGAATAGAACTCGAAACTATCTGATGCAGGGAGACGAGCGGCCTACGCTAGACTAAACCATCGTCGTTATATTTCATAACTTCATTAATTTCGTTTATGAAGCAGATATATAGTTGCGTAGATAGCAGCACTAAGAAGCAGTGAAATACGCAATTTGTTACCATTTAGAAAACCGCCGTAACGACTCCTCAACAACTCTACCTACTATAAGTCAAGTATAAATTAACTAACCAGCTTAGCAACTATTACGTGTGAGAGGTAAATTCTATGTAAATTATTGCAGGACTTACATCGAGTCTGCCCATCTACAGAGATGAAAGATTTTACGACGTGCTATTAAAAATGTAATACTTAGTTGTTACCGGTGATTTAAGTCTTTAGACTTTAAAGGGATAATGGACTAAAAAAACGGCTGCAAATAATGCGGCAGTAAGATTCTAAAAGAAAACATATAATCGCAAAACATATTGGACCATAGAAAATAACTGAAGCAACTATAACAAATGTGCCGATTTTGTTGGCACTGAACCAAGTGCTCCGTCCTGCTCTTGGACTTAATTTAAGAGCAAGAGGGAAATATTTGTAGTGATGTCAAATTTAGATAAAACGATTGGAGCTAATACATAGCAGAAGAGATAATTGCTGAGAATGTGGTATGCACTTTGTGCAGAAGAAATAAAATACGATAAAGTCGTCGCATATTGGAGCGTCAAGAAGCGCTCGTAAATTCTTTTACCACTACGAAAACTAACTGTATTGACTGATAGAAAAGGCTCATTCTTCAACGACATTTCGTTAGCGTCTGCGGATAAAGTAATTACTTCGATAGTGCCTTGTCACGTGACATTTTCCCCAAAAGTTCCACCTATAAATATATTGACACAGAGTTCGCTTTGCATTGGCAAACATTTTCACGCGCCACTGTTGACTTAAGCTGAATAATTAGCTTTTAAATATCAAATTAAATCAATACCAATCACATCAACTCCCATAGAAAGTCAACGGCAACACCGTGATAAGAAACTTTACAAGCGCAAGGGGCTATTACAGGCGATCACACATTTAAGAACGAGGATCTAACGATGTCGCCAGTTCGAAAGTCTCCATGCCCTTAACCGTTTTGTTAAGTTATTAATATGGCTGGCTAGGTGTGGCATTCGCAGTATGTATGCTGAGAGATTTATTCATAGACACAGATATTATTGCTCAAAGAAAATGGTAAAAAGGCGTACTTTTTATTACTAGGGATATCTCTAGGTTTTATAAGTAGTCTATTTAACTCCTTGTAACATAAGCTAACGATCAGACAAAAAGTTTTAAAATTGCGTTTCCGTAATGAATATATTAACCTAAAAAACATTGGATTACTTTTAGCGTTACATCAAACGACGGTTATGTTTGGTGACACTAAAGATTATTAATCACTTCAATTTTATGACCCACATTTTTATCGGTAACATTTACATTTTACCATATTTTTCCGGTAAAATATTACTACCGACTTCCGTCGATATTTTCGGTGTTCTGAACATAAAACGACTACCCGGATGTGGATGATGAGATACGACTGCTAACATTTTCTTGGAAACTCTCACACATCTTAGAATCCATTGGCAAAAGTCTATTAGAATGTTCGAGTAGGTATTAAGCCCTGGGCACACTGAGGCGACAAGACTCCCGCTGCATTTTATTTTCCAATACGAAAACGAGCTCTGCGTCGATATACATAAAGATTGAATTTTTGTGTTCAAAGCCACGTAATCACACGTCACAATTCGTTCGCGCTGTCAGTGACATTTCGTTGAAGAATAAGCTTTTACTCAGTTCCTTCAGTACTCAGTTCCTCTCAGTAATATAATATACAGTTAGTGTTAATATTGGAAAAATTGGACTCACGCGAATTGACGCCCCTGAGTACCTGGGGGCTGTATGTTGCATGACACAAGAGTTTATATTATATTCAAACGGAAACATCTCAATAAGTATCTACGGTATACCATATCGGATAGATAAGGATAAAAGCATATCGTCGTAACAGGACCAAATAGACTCTTTCACCATTTCATTGCGACGACACTCCGAATTGAATATCTCTGTGCATCGACGCGACCGATAATGGGCACACGCTTCAAAACTGATGTTATTATGCAGCGGACATTTCAATACAAATTATCATTGAAAGTGCATGTACGTACGAACAATATGCGTGAACCATCCAATTTCACGGTTACTAAACAAAATTAGCGTCGAACTGACAGTGTTACAAAGCGGTCTCAATAATTCGCTGGGAACGAGCTAAGCGAACGTACAGACACACCCATTAATCACATAACACCAGATAATTTAATGAAAGTATAAATTACCGGCGGCGCAACAGAATTCAATACTGTTAATATGCAATAATTGGTACAAGCATAGACGGCGGCGACGTGCAATCAAGAAAGAATGGCACGTTTAAGATTACTCTCGTAACCATTGCTCGGAACGCAATTACAATTCAATTTTCTGTGAAGCACTTAACGCGTGTAATAAGGCAATCGGCGTAGTTGAGAAGTGTGATGACTTGTACAATAAAATGCGTGTGATTAAAACGAGGATTTGTTGACGACACTTCAGGCTCGTAAGAGCTGACTGAATCCAAAACAATTACCGCGTCTGTAGTCTAAGTTTCTTGAATATGACGGTGGTAGCATCAAAACGCTTGTTAACTGATAAAACCGCGATACAAGCAAAATAAACAAGGCTCAAATTGCAAGATATCCGTAACGGGACGTGGTCCGCTTGCGTCGCGGTCTCCAGCGCCTCAGATAAGATTCGCGGAGTTGGAGTCGCGCCTATTGAGGGTCGTTACGAGGCGCTGGCGCGAGATGATCGATAATAATGGTAATTTCGCGTGGAACACGTGTAGCATCGCTAGTTCGTCGACGCGATCGCGATCGTTGCATACCTATCCTATTAGGACGTGCAAAAGGAGCGATAGACAGAACTGGCTTACAGACTTATCTAACGCTTGGAAACGATCTACCGTATGTGCTTATCTTAAAAATAAAATACAAATCTTTGCATTGCTCGCCTGTAAGAGTACACTTTACCTTGAAACACTATTTGATGTATTTAAATAAAGGCGACATACTAAAGTAGTTGCTAAACCCAGCGCACCACACACCAGGCATTGAGATATGGATACGTCCCGCTTCACTGACATCCATTGAGAAGACGACACAAGAGTCCCCAGCATGCAAACTGTGTGTATTTATGGGACGTCCAGCCTTCTCGTAGACCCATAATGGCAACACAATATCACAATACGGGCATAGATTTATGCCCGGGCGCATCGCGTTCTCGCACGCGGAAATCCCATAGTTATTTACCGGTTGCGAGTTAAGTGCGCCAGATTTATCGGTGGTGCGCTCGCGCCGCGCCGAACGACGATCTCGTTTCCGTGCGTCCTGTCTATTTGGCGTACACCTGCCTGTATTTTCGAGACTTTTCAACTATCAAATTCTTCTAAAAAGGTCACGCAATTTCATGGGCATCATTTATAAAAACGTTTCTGGTGCATATTTAAATAAAAATTGAAAGGTGAGTTAAGACACATTGAGACATTTATAGTGCTTTGAATGTCAAAAACTGCCTGCAACCAAAACTGCCCTACCTATACTTATGATTACGCCGTCAAAAAGACTTGAAATTTAGAGACTTCATACAAGAATAGCTCGCGTTTTATTAATAGACCGAATTGCTACAGCCTCATCTTTGTAAGACCACTTTGATACATTACCTTTTATTTTTACCAATATATCAAAGCATGAGGGTAAGCTGAGCTCGGTATAATTGTAGCACAGGGATTGAATGAAATGGAAGGTTCGTGTGGAGAGATCAGCTGCGTCCTTGATGCGAAATCGTGACCGTCTTGTTAAAGCATCATCTAATTACGTTTAATATTCTCGTATTTCATACTTAATGGATCATCTGTCTTCTGTTTCCCGAAATAAGTTATATTAAATATCCTCAAAAGCTGTTAATACAATGAAATCAGTGTAGTAACTTGTTATATTATTTGATTAGTTCATGGCATTGGTACCATTTCTTTTGGCCCTATATTGTAATCAAAGTAAATTGGACACACCTGAAATATTGCTCATTTATTACTTTACAGTTATTGATCAAGAGGGGAGATCCACTCGAATACATCATCAGTATACGAATCAACTTTGTGTACCTACGTAAAAAAAATGCTTCAATAAATGTTTTATTCTTTAACGATAAAACGAAAAGTTATAATGAGCAATTTCATAGAGAATACTTCTATAACTGAGTCCCCAATTATCTTGTAGACAAGTTATAACTAAACAAAATTTGAATGAACTAAAAGAAATACTATCCTGCTCATATATTGTAACAATGAGAAGATCGGCAATACACACCAAGTGTAGTTGAGTGTAGCGCCAACAAAATGAACACCATTGTATTATTACGGGCCCGTGTGAAATTACACGCGGTCATTTGTCAAGAGCGAAGGAGGCGCTAGCTAGACTTGTGTTCCACGGTTATTAATTTCATTAGCCCGCTCTTAATCAAACGCGGACGCGGCGGTGGGTGTAAGGACCACAACTCCTCGCCGGAGCTATCCGCCGATATTTACAACTTCACAAGTATCCATGAACACAATGATTTGTTATACCACTGCCCATTCATTTACTTGTCACTGGTCCCTGTTAGAAATTTATTTATAACAGCAATTTGGTCGATTTGGAACACGCAATCGAAAAAAGACCTAATAATTACGAGATAACAAGTCAGGTCGAAGCCTTAATTCGCGCGGGAGCCAACCAACCTGATCGTAATACCAACCTCATTGATCATCTCGACGCCGTGCCGGACGAGCGGTGAGGCTCAATTATCGAGATTGGCATAATGACACGAGCCCGGGGCCTGCCCGGCTAACTTATGACCACATTACCGTGACACGCTTGACGCATGTCCAATTATTACACACAATCTGTTTGCTCGTGTAAAATATGAATAAGGCGCCGGGCGGTCATTAATATGAACATATCGTATGTAGGATGTTAGTCACTTTGAAGGGACGAGATAATGTTGCTTGTGAAATAAATCCTAGACGCGGCGAGCGGGTAACAAATTAAGCGAACGGGGGAAAAATACTGTTTAAAATATCGCCCACATTGTTACTGGTAACATGAGTTGCGCCCGCGACGGTACATTATTCCAATGGCAATTAAATTCTTGTGACTAAACTGTGAAACATAATTTAATAAATATAGCCAGACCACATACTCATCGTATGATTTACAACCAAGCAAGGCTTATTACAATGGACTGCGGGCGATCCAAGTGACACGCAGTCCAGGACAAATTCCGAAAAGGCCATTTCCGAAATTTGACACCCGCAACTATCCGGCTTAGTGAGCCTTCGCCTAAACGACTACATCAAGCCATCGTCAAGTTAACAAAAGCTTACGCCTCAATTTCATGCACGTCTACCTACATAGTACTTCAGGGCCAATGCAAAATATGGGGAGCATCTATCATTCGTGCGATTGGCTATCAAGAGCCGCGATCAGATCCTACGAGCTTTGGAAGGTTGAAGTAAAACAATCACGAGGGATACATCCCTTGAAAGGTCCAATCAGCTGAAATGAATAGCCACCATTTGTCTAGAAGAACCGTTGACGCAATAGATACGACGAATTATTTCGTCGTGGAAAACATTTTTTTGCATATCGAGGGGTGAAAGGCTATTTGACTCAAGCGACAATTTCGGGCGATATTCACTTATATACATATTTGGAGTCAGCTAATTTTTCTGCGTCGAATGAGTATGCTCTCCTGTAAAGTTATCAAGCGCGAGTCGGACTCGCGCACGAAGGGTTCCGTACCATCCGAAAAAAATCACGTTTGTTGTGTGGGAGCCCTCTTAAATATTTATTTTATTCTGTTTTTTAGTATTTGCTGTTATAGCGGCAACAGACTTACCACATCAAATTTCAACTCTCTAACTATCACGGTTCATGAGATAGAGCCTGGTGACAGACGGACGGACGTACGGACAGCGTAGTCTCAGCAATAGGGTTCCCGTTTTACCCTTTGGGTACGGAACCCTAAAATATGTCGCTTAAGTCAAAAAGCCTTTCATCTCTCGATATGATTACAGGTGGGAGAGCGAATACACTCGACTTTCTTTGAAGATGATCTACTGTGCCTAGCCAATCACGGATTTAGGAAGTAGAGAGCGAATTTTAGATCTATGGTGCTAATATAGGTACATAAAGACGGAATATCTCTGGCTAAAACCAAACGAACACGGTGCCTAATTCGCTCCCATTGATGACATTTTATTGAAAAATTTACTTTTTCTACGAGTTAATACAGATCATTTTGGTATTGGTAAAAGATTAGTCGCGCGGCAGTTCTTTGTAATTTCATTAACACACTGATTATTATAAATTTGTGAGGTGTAGGACTATGGAGTAGGTTAGTGTCCTCGATGCGGGTCCGTTGACAAAATATTGTTGGTAACTGGTGAACACTGGACAGTGGTCGACCCGACAGGCGGGGAGTATTAATTAATGAAGATTACTTAAACCGATTAGCTGTAGTCGACCATCCGGGAGATGATCATGGCATAAACTTCGAGAGACACAGTCCGATACCTCTCACGTAACTTGTTGTATCTCCATATGCACCACAACTTTACAACAGTACACGCATGTCGCGACAAGACCTTTGTCACAGATTCACTCGCTCGCTCTCTGTCTAATTTCATATGAGAGAAAGAGACAACATCAAGATATTCCGTGACATACGTCTAATCTTGGCGCACATGCTACCACTACAGAGCGTTTCATAGGTATACATTTGAATAAAAACGTCATTTTAATCTATACTATATATAATTTATAATTTATAATTAATATTATAAAGCTAAAGAGTTTGTTTGTTTGTTTGTTTGGTTGAACGCGCTAATCTCAGAAACTACTGGTCCGAATTGAATAATTCTTTTTGTGTTAAATAGTTCATTTATCGAGGAAGGTTATAAGCTATATATCATCACGCTACGACCAATAGGAGCGGAGCAGCAACGAATAATGTGGCAAAAACGGGAATATTCCCGAACATGAATCGGGTATTATAGACTTATAATCATAGACTTTATAACATCACTCTACGCCAAAGTAACTATTAGCGCGGGTGAAACCGCGGGCACAGCTATATATCGATATATTTGAATTAAGCGACGTTTTTTTAACTTTACAGAACGCAGAAATATTTGCTGATTCAAAATATGTAGGTATATAAGTCAATATCGGCCAAAATGGCGCTCAAGTCAAATGGCCTTTCATTCCTCGATATATTTATTCATTCATTCATATATAGTACTTTTTTAAGCTAAATATACATACTATAGCATGATAAAAAGTAATACACTAATGTTACGTGTGACGTACACGTGTGATTATAAATAATTAACGTAACGTACAAATGTACGTAACGTAAACGTAACACGTTTGTCCCTTTGTGCGAGACCCTGGGCAGAACGAACTCTGTTTCAATATACATAATAGTCAAATTTCTATAGTAAAAGCCACGCGAGCTCGCGTTACAATTCGTTCTCATCATCGATGACATTTCGTTGAAAAATTACGCTTTTTTATGAGTTATTACAGTTCGTTTACGTATGGGCAAACAATTGGTCTCACGAATTTTGACGCACCTTTGGGCCCGGGGTTTAAACCTGTTCCTATAAAACGTTTTGATCCCACCCGAATTATGTTACGGTTTGTTATTCTTTCCTTAATCAACGTATACCTACTCTTAGCTATCGTTAGTTAACACTATTCGAGTGAACACCATAATGTATTTAAAACAAATATTTCCCAATGTTAATACAACTCACAACTTTCTAAGTCAATTTGTTATATTATTCAGAGTGTTGTAATACTTGTAAGCACACTAAGTAAAAGATTACAACAGATGCAAACGTAATGAGATTTGAAAGCCGATTAATAACAAAGTTTACACAACGGATATTTCGGTGATCAACCAGTTACCGATTCTAACTCGACCGACTTAAAGAACTTCACTGCTAACGACTTATAAATAATTATGACTTCTAAAACTTGGCTTAGGAGTCTCCTAATAGTTATTAATCAGTTTACCGATCGCTTCTGTTAATCTGCTCGGTAAATGGACAAAGCCACTTAGGCTATAAACTTGGTGTAAGACTTACAAATGGTTCAAATTTTGAGTAATCCTAATTGATTCAATAAGCTTTTTAAGTCAAGTAAAGTCAGCAGAATCGTTGTATTCATATTCACTTCAATGAACCCTGCAAACAGGCGAATCAAGACAAGACGGGTGCGACTAATTAATTGCCAATACCAAAACGAACTCTATTAACTCTTAAAAGAAGCACATTTTACAACAAAATTTCATCAGTCACACGAGTGAATTTTGAGGCGTGATCATCAAGTGGGATTTACCACAGAAATTTTGTCTTTATGTATATTGACACAGAGTACCTACATGTAAAAAACCGGCCAAGTGCGAGTGGGACTCGCGCACGAAGGGTTCCGTACCATTATCTATAAAAACGGCAAAAAAATCACGTTTGTTGTATGGGAGCCCCCTTAAATATTATTTTATTCTGTTTTGTAGTTAATGTTGTTATAGCGGCAACAGAAATACATAATCTGTGAAAATTGAAAATTGGACGGACGGACGGACGGACAGCGAAGTCTTAGTAATAGGGTTCCCGTTTTACCCTTTGGGTACGGAACCCTAAAAACAAAAGTCAAGTGAATTCGCTCGCCACAATGGATGCAAGGCATGTAATCCAGACGAAATCGCGTCACTTGAAATCTAGAGGCTGGCTATTGTAGAGACTACAAGTGACTTGGGGTCACTTGACCAAGATTAATATCGGTATTTAAGTCACCCGAAGAAGATAACTAATTTGCCAGGTAACTTGAACTTGCCTGTGAACGCAGCGACTGCCCGCCTTGGGCAGGGGTCCGAGTGACCGGTATAAATAGCTGACATCCGTCTAGCTGGAGCCTCTCCTATTTCAAAAGTTTGTATATACCTACGACCACCCGACGACTCCTTCTTGGCGGTATCAGACGATATTTTGATAGATTGATGCGATTTGAACTTTGTTTCCATCAAAAAATTTATAAGCAAACAATCAGTCTACATAAATATCATCGATTTCTTACAAATTGTGTATCCACTATATTTAACTCTGACGTCGGAATATTCGAGAATAGAAGATTGCATTTTCAATAAAAATTTAAGTCATTAAAATTTAAATTTCAAAGTCAAAGTCAAAGTCAAATCATTTATTCTGTATAGGCCTATGGAGGCACTTACTAATTGTCAAGTTTACATTTTTTTCTTATATTCTACTATGCTACCACCGGATCGAAACGCGACCAATACTCTGGATTCAGAAGCATGGTTAATAAGTTTTGTTTTTTTCTTAAACTTCTTTATTGTTTATTGAAACAAGATATATACCTATAGTAACACTTTGGTACTCAAAAATGCCACTGGTTTGTAGAAAGATTGAAATTTTCATCAGTTCTATGGAAAATATAAATATATATATTTTGATGATGTACAGGTAGGAAGAAAGAAATGGCGTAATATCAAAGGCCATTTTAAATAATGTAGTAATTATAAGGTCTTATAAATAAAGTTCTGCTATGTGCCTAACAAGTGTAATTGGTCTTTGCTTATCTAAAAACTTAAAGAGACAGTTGCATAGACACCTTATTTCAACTTACAAATCAAATCAATAAATAATTATGAATATAAAACGCAATATATAAACTTAATCTCAAAATTAATAAACCATTCGTAATCTTAATAACGAATCTGTGGAACAGATCTAGCACGGGCAGGATACAATACAAATTATATTGGGATTTAATTAAAATCTATTTCACTGGTAGGTAATTGGAATGGGGGTATTTATAGAAAAGTCAATGTTGTGCACCTGCATATTGGGGACGTCTGCTAACAAAATATTTTCAAAATTACAATTGTTTTGTAATAAGACCTGTCTAGTTTAGCAAAATTTTTACACGATTTGTCAGATTTCACTTGACTTATGATCAATGTTGGCCATCTTACGACATTACAAATCTAGCTATTGCCATTTTGGAAATTAGAGAGCGAAGAAGAGAGCGTAGAGCTGTCAGTACTGGGTGTGTTCCTGATGTTGGTTGCCGAGCCGGCTGTGACAAAACTTCTTTCTCATGAGCGAGAGCGACTCGTTGTGACATAGCCTATGATATAAAGTCTTGTCTTGACATAACAAATCTTGTGTACCGTGCGCTCGACTTGCTTTTTACGAAGAAATGAAATTTGTACAGTCACATAAGAACAAAGGATAGTACCAGGAAATTATTTCGTTGCTTCATGGATGCACAAACACTTCTAGTATATCAAATTCTTTGTTTAAAGATTAATATCGTACGAAACAGATAACCGACTAGATACAGCGGGGTGTGCCCAACGGGCGGAGCCATGGCCAGCTTGGAGCGCCCAACAAATAAACATTCGTTATTTGTATAGAATTGATACCGTGCACGTTGATATATTGTTTCCTGTATTCGCTTACCTACTTTCGAAAGGATAGACCAACGCTCCAAGTCCCCTAAAGCCCCCAGCACACTAAGAGCGTCAAAACTCGCGCGTAAAAATATTTTCCAATACCAAAACGAACTCTGTGTCAATATGCATAAAGTTTGAATTTCCATGGTAGAAGCCACGCGTCAAAATTCGCTCGCGCTGTCCGTGTCATTTAGTTGAATAATGAACTTTTTCTATGAGTCAATACAGTTTGTTTTGATATGGCAAGAAATTTGACGCGCGAGAGTTGACTCCCCAGTGTGTGGGAGGCCAAACACTACAAAAAAAAAATCGTCACACAAAATTAATGCTCATCGCATGATCCCAGACCAAGCAAAGCTTGTTTTACATGGATACCACACAATGGACTGGGGGCGATCCCATTTACACTCAGACCAGGCTAGATGCCGAAAGACCGTTTCCAGAATTTGCAACTGTGGTGGGAATCGAACCCTCAACAAGCCAGTTCAATGAGCCGGCCTACACTTAAATTACTAGACCAAGCCGGTCGCGTCGTCTATATCAGCCATTTAGTTTTGAATCAAGTTAGTGCGATGAATATAATTGCAATTTAATTACATCAGCTCTACCACGAGCTACTCTCGATAGTCGCTATCATGTAATTCAAATGGCATAACAAAAAAGTTCAGCCTATTATCATGATCAATATTGAACGTGGCCGCCTTCGACTAACGACTTCTAGCGAACGTATAAACAATAAAACCCATAGTAGAGGCTTTATTTTCGAACCAACACACGATACGTTTCTATACAAACGTTACTTGTAAAAAGTACTTTATAACGTTTATTTTCTAACAATGTTTGACCTGAAGCCACATAGACAAACATGACTTGAGTAAACAAAGGTCTTACAAGACACTGTACAGTTGGCGAAAGAAGCGCAAAGACGTCACGACCCGACAACCACTCAATTTCTAAAACAAAGCCTGCCAATACATTATTCTCGTGGTAGCTACCGTTACATGCAAATGCCCCTTACTACTGTATCGTTTCTTAAGATCCCAAGTCGAAGGAAACTTGGCTGTGACTTTTATTTGACTTTTTCTATTTACCGGAATTGCATGTTACCAAATCTTTGTTTCTAATCGTCTTAAACCAATTTGTGCCTTATCTGTGTGCAGTTTTTTGTTTGTGTGCCATGTTGTTATTGTGTGCGATCAAACAAACAATACTCATTTGACGCAAGTAAATCGATGGCAGACATAAACAAACCGCCGCGTAAAAGTGCCATATATTTTCATTAAGTAGTTTTTTTTTATCTTTCCTGCTTCCTTATTTCAAATAAATACAAATACATCATCACGTCTGTATTCCCCGAAGGGGTAGGAAGAGGTGCAGTGTAGTGCACCCACACTTCGCCGATGTATTTTGGTCCCAATGTAATAGGGGGCGAGCCTATTCCTTATTTTATTAGTAAATATTGAAATTGATTCGAGGAATCAAAATCAATTTAGATAAACATCATTTTAAAACCAATGATTTATGCTTACCGGATTATTTATCATGCTCTACACCCACTGGGGCTAGCCAAGTAAAACTTCGGAAAATGCATTCTATGCCAATGTTCATAAAGATTGAATTTCTGTGGTAAAATCCACGAAACCACGCGTCGAAATCGATGACACGTTGCTAAAAATGTGCTTCTTTCATAAGTTAATACTGTTCGTTTTGGTACTGGCAAAAAAATCGACGGCTGTGTGCTCAGTGCTTTAATAAATAAATTAATAGGGACAGTTGATAAAAAAAAATATAGATCAATCATAGTAGAAACCGTATTGTGTAGGTGCAAGGAATAGAAACTCAGCTCGTATAAAGACATGTTCGATTTAAAATTCACTCGCGGTACAGCAAAAAATAGGTCTTGGATGCGCGGGCGCACATTATGCAGGCGTGCGGCACGATCCATGCAACTGAATGTTGCACAGCAGAGGGAATGTTACTCTCGGGGACACAAGCTGTTCCCTTCGTGTACAGCCAACAACAAAAGATGCTGCGAACCATATTTTCAAGTTTGCATAATTATTTTAACTAGTGGGCGAAATTTGAACACATGTTTGAATCTTATTAAGGTTCTGGGGCCTTAGCACCACTTCTTAAAGTATTGTTGTTTCAAAATTAACTGTACTGAGTTAACTGTCAGATTTTTTTTTAATGGCATTTTTCCAGTCTGGCCCAATGAGATTCTGCCAATGTCAACGTAGTGGCAAAGACACGATGGAGATTGATTAATCGGTTAAATTACTGCAGCTGTTTTTGTTGAGATTGAATATTAAAAACATTGCTGATTGACAGATGGTGGTAAGGGCACTGTTGTCAAAGCCTATACCAACGCCCGTAGACTTTTACCATAAACAAAAGAGTTGACATAATAAAATGTCATATGTCATACATATTTGTGTGTGTGTCTTATAGTGTGTATAGTGTATTATTTATTGATTTAAGGTATTTCTAATGCACTTCTTTTCTACATAAACTTTAACTGTGCCACATTTCATACGTCCACGTAATTTACGTAAAAAGGGGTACAAAGTTTTTGTTTGACGTATTAATATAATGATATAATTTACAAAACCGGTTGTTTTTTGAAGGTTCAATCACTACTGAATCATACCTACGGTTTTATGTATTATAATAAGATACATACCTTTCTAACATCACGTAGTTCTATTGATCTGAAACAAACATTTTACAAGTATAAAAAGTGTCTTAAATATAAACGTTTCACCACCAGTTTAGGGTTAGGTAGGTTCCTCAATGTCTTAAGCGGGATTCAGACTACGCTATAGGTAATATTATAGCATATCGTATATAGCTCATAGCACAACAATATCGCGAACCATACATTGTTATGGCCACGTTCACACTGTACTGTACTATATATTATTGGCTTTGTATGGTGCGCGATATTATTGTGCTATATATTATAGCGTAGTCTGAAAGCCGCTTTATAGCACAAGTAAAGGGGAAAATCCAAAAACCTTAAATTTGTAGTCACATCACATTTTTTATATAAAGCTGCGGAAATTTGCACAGAACTCTCGGTGCACGAGTTCTACTCGCACTTAGATGGTTTTTAACCGACGAAAAAAAAAGGAGGAGGTTCTCAATTCGACGCGTATATTTTTTTAAAAATGCAACAGTTACGATATATCTGCCAAAGTTATTTAAGCAAAGAGTTTGTCCTTGATATTAATTACTTGACATCGGCAGAATACCCGCTAGTCGCAGGTGCAGCCATACCTTATCTTATTAATTTTATTTTTTATTAAAAAAAAACCTTTTTTTACGAGTATGTCCTTTTTTCATTGAGTTAGGTCCAATATAATTGTCGCAGTGCATGCTAGAACGATCCCGTGACGCTCGATACAAGCGGAGGATTTAGTGGGTATACGGTCTTCTACCGGGACTCCCATATAACCCTGCTACTTCCCCCGAGACCCTATACCCTATTCATAAAATTTTCCGACGTGAAAAAAAACCAAACGTCCAATGTGATTCTGCCAATGTCAACACAGGGAAGTTACGATGGAGAAAAAGATGAGTTATTAGCTAGTTTAACGAGTTTCGCTGAAGGAAACTTCTACATGCAAATAGGTCTCATGATATATACTCGCGTACTATGAATTACTTCCAATGTACGCAAAGACTATCCAGGAAGCAAGCATCGAAACTATTTCCAAACTAATCTCTATGCAAATAACATAGAACAATAACTCGTTTCCAGCCCTTCAACGGGTAAAAGTCCCACTAATGCACGAGGAATTTTGCTCTATAAAGCAATAAACAGCCTAATAAAGTGTAATGTCAAATTATAAAGGCAATTTATATTCATTATAGATTAAACAGCTCTAAAGTACTATTATAAAAGAGGCTGTTAAAACTTAAACCACGAGAGGCGTCCACTATGCATCCCCGGCATAAAACCCTTTGAAAACTGGGGCGTCAAGAGACGTACGACAAAGTTTTTACCAATACGTGCTCTGTGTCTATATAATTAAAGATAAAATTTATGTGGTAAAAGCCACGCCCAGGCGCGTGAAATTCGATGTAATTTCGTTGAAGAATGAACTTTTTCTATGAGCCAACTCGGTTTAGGTATTGACAAAAAAACACACGCGTGTTTTGACGCTCCAGTGTGCGGGATGCTTAAAACTGCTGATATATGTTACCACCATAAAGTATTTTATAAGTAAACAGCGACGCGACTAGGCAACGCTTGGTGGGGACATTACTTGAAGATCATCTTATTATTTACGTATTTGTTGAGACGTTAATTTATTACCGTCTTTAAAGTAACTGTTGCTCCCGGCACTCACTGGCGCGAACGGATCTACTTAACGTTTAAAAAAAAGTACTCTGTAACAATACGAATAAAGATTAAATTACTGTGATAAAAGCCACGTAACATCGCGTAAAAATTCTCTCGCATCATCGATGGCATATCGTTGAAAATGTGCATCTACTACTTGTCAATAGAGTTTGTTATGGGTTTGGCAAAGTTCACGCTCGTTTTAATGCGCCTGCGTACGCGCAGGGCTTTACGAATCGCGTTGAGGCAAGTCAAATTTAAAATCAATATTTCTGACCGTTACACACACACATAACATTTAATTTAATAACATAATCCGGCATCAAGCAAATTGTATAACACTATTTCACTTGTCACGTGCCTACGAGAGACGATAGAGCGGAGAGGCGTGACATTTTAGCGGTTTAATTGTATGGAAAAAACGGCATTCCAATAGCTTATGGTCAAGCAATCGAGCCATAAATATAAGGTTGTGTAATAGAGCAATAAACTATAAGTATTATGCGATGGTATGGTATGGTGCGTGCGCGCAGGTTGCGGATGCAATTTAATTAATCGTTAGCAATGCCCCGCAAATAAACAAGAATATTATTGATGGTGGATGTAAATGAATTTGTGTCAGCCGCAGTGAGACGCTGCTATCTGCAGACCTAATTTATTCAAGAATGAATAGTGATAACAGATCTATTAGACATTACACTATGCATTCCTTTCGATATCAACTATGTGTGTAATCGGTTCTAGTATGTACAAAGTGCAAGACCATTAATCATGCCAGCGTGTCATAAAAAGAAAATCAATCTGACAGCCAATGAAATTAAAAAGTACAGATACCTAAATGTAGCAAAAAGACATCAATAAATGGGTCACATTGATACCATGGCCATCAAATCTTGTCATAGAGTATCTAGAGTACCCATAACGACTCCACTCTTCGTATAGCTCTGCGGCGAATTTTCCGCCATTGTTGTTATCTCATGTACCTAAATGCCATCTCCGCTAAAATATCTCCATGGTTTTTAGACGACGACAATCTTACGTACGTAGACTTCAAAGTCACGAACAAAATTGGACATGAAAATCTATCAAAAATGTTCACTTCACTTTTTAAAAGATGGCCTCCCTCGTATTTAGTCGAAGATCAAAAATTTTAGAAAATCTCCCCCCTCTTGACATAATAACTTGTTGCCTGCAGTAACAAACTGTAATTTTATTGAGGTGTCCGAAGCCAGGAGTTACTATTCATTCTGTTTATTTTATTCAGACGGTCGGCTACCGCGCGCCGCGGTCTCACGACTCAATCTAATAAATAGTTACAGGTATTACCGGGCAAAGATATTCAGCAATAAGATATCCAGTAGCGGAATATACACCAGTGGTGTCTGTGAACGATAATAGGGAATTATTGACCCCGCACGCAACGCGTGTGTGGCTGGGAAATGCCAACTTCACCGAGAGGCAGCATAACTAAAAATTTATTGCGCGCGATAAATAAAGGATTACAACTCCGCAAACTCAACATACAGAGTGCATTGGAAGTACGAAATAATATTTTAGGTAGGCTTGGTGTTCTAGCGTAGGCCACTTGATTCACCGCACCAGGTTGCTTCGGGTTCGATTGCCGTCAGCGGCATATTTCGGAAATGGCCCTTTCGAAATTTGCCGTGGTCTGGATGTAACTGGGATCACCCCCAGTCTATTGTACGGTACCCATAGTACAAAAGTTGCTTGGTTTGGGATGATACGATGAGTATGTGTTGTCTGGCGATAGTTATTTACGAGTATATACGTGGAGAGTAGGTACATCCATAACCCTGTTTAAACCACATTAACAAGTGGCGACTACTAATATTCACAAAACAAAACTTGAAAATTTCACAAACATCTCGATATATTACAAGTTTTTCAAATGAAAAGTCGAAAAATTATGTTCGAATTTCGATCTAACTTTTATACTATTCAGTTATATTATATCCGATACTCGTGGAAACGTTAAAGTATTATTTCGCACCTCTGATACACCCTTTAGAAGCTCGAGGCTCGATTTAAGGGGCCGTTCGTCGCGGAGGATCTATTTGTGTTACAAATTCCACTTAAATCAGTGTAGGACACGACTAGAAAGTGTTCCGATGTAACGACAGGCTGTCACGCCATCTCAACGCCAAGACAATGTGGCCAGTGCAACACAATCGAGTATTAATTTAGGAGAACCCGGCGCACAGTGGGCCCAAACTGAAAATTGGTGGACATAGGCAACAAAGTTCCAATATCGATGCGATTTTTTTTTATATGACGTGTTAAGATATTCCTGACAACTTTTATTCAGATAAAATTTCTTCTAAAGTTGATAGTTTGTCTTGAAAAAAATAAATTAGATTTTTTTGTATGGAGCGAATTACGTTTCATTTATTTTCTTCAATTGTACAAATATGTTGGGTTTGTGGCGTGAGTATATGATAGCTAGGGTCATTCTCTATCCACGAAAAAATAAATCAGCGCCGGCCATCTGCGGCTGCGCGAGTAATCATTCGGTAAAAAAAAAAGTTTTGTAAGATTTTTTTTTCCATTTAAAATAAACTCAAAGTATCTTTTTTGTCTCATTTGGCTGTTTTGACCTTCTTTTTAGTTAAATATATAGTTTTAATAGCGCATAGGAACTTATAACTAGTAATTCTGGTAGAGATTTAGTTATTATTGCATGTTATCGGTAGCACCTGCATTGTGATTGATGACTCATTTGTTTGTGCACTCGGCTAAGCGCATAACTAATGAGTCACCGAAAAATGCTTGTCTCTGATTGGCTATGTTATTATTTTAACTGCACGTTATCTATTGTTGAATAAATATCGTAATAAATTTCAGGTTATACTAATTTTGTTAATGATAGGTGAAATAATTTAAATTTGTACGGGCAAGTCGTTGATAATTATCTACATAATCAAGCGTATGTATATTATAGATTAATTTATTATTATTTATCGTACGTATGATCAATATGAAACTGTGAAGTAATTGTAGCCCTGAAAAGGGCTGTTTGTCATATTCCTAGCCCTGATGGGCTTTTGTGGGAATAATCTAAAGCCGGATCGCATCATTTCTTATTCCAGAAGTGCTAGTGGGTCCGGCAAATTTTCGGACTCTGCTATGAGGTATTCTTCTTCCTCCATAATCTCACTGTCACAGGGAGGCTCAGTAGTCTGTAACAACTGAATTGCTTCAGGCAACAACTCATTATGAGCCTGTTTCGTTAATCTAGGCCTTATGTAGGATATGTGGGGATCAGAGCTTATTAGAAGTCCATGTAGGATGTCTTCGTTTGTTGCTATTCTCCCCGACTTCCGAGTGTGCCTCTCCCTGACGTTTCTGAAGTCCTTATTACGGGCTTCCGAAGCTTCTTCAGATAAGGTACCTAAAACGAATAAGTACATAACTTTTAATTTCAAAATGCAATCGAGCCAAATAATAAATCAAACTATATATTTTTTTTACTCACCGATTGGCAAAATACCAAAGTGGTTACAGATGTCTGCACCGTGCATTAGAAGTTTATGTACACTAACTGGCATGTAGTACCACGAATAGTGTTGCACGTATACATCAGCTGTTTCTCTACAGTATCTTCTAAATTTTTCACAGTCAATGTTTTTGCCTGATGATATGGCTTGTAGAATAACGGAAAATCTGAAAATCAGATTTTCGTCAATTCCCGTTATTCTGGATGATGTTTTGTAATCTTGGAAAAAGCGCCTAGCAGTATTCCCGTCATTTGTAGTTCCAAAACCCTAAAATGGGAAAACAATACTGTAATATACAATACATAGAGATTTACTACACAAAATACATAAAAAGAGCGAAAATTAAATAATACCTGTTTGACTATATCAATCAGCATTCCAGTTTGCTCACGAAACTCTTGTTGCGTGGTATTTTTTTTAGCTTGTTTCATAGCCTTATGTTCGCCTCGAGCTGACCATCGTTGAAAATCCAGATTATAAGATATATGGAGAAGACATTCCATACACCGAATTTTCATATGCAGTGAAGAAATTCCTTGTTTGTAAATTTCTTCACGAAGTGGTTTGGCAGTCAAAGCTTCTAAATTATTCATTTCGCTCGGTTTTGCCAAGCAAATGGGACACGTTGCATATGATGGTACTTCAGCAATAATATTGGCCACTTTTCCATCAATCATGGTCATATGCAATTCATGTGACACAATAATATTACCACACTGTGTAGATATTCGTTCATCAATTTGTTTTTTCATCTCAGACTCTTCAGACTTTATAAAATCAGCTGTCTCCGAAGTGAAAGTGAACTTTACTGGTCGACAGTACAGAGTTGAGCAAGGTGTGGGGTTCTCCCAAACTATATTTTCATTCCCAGATGATGGGCTAGTAGACACTAGCCGAAGAGGTACGATGCTTATCATGACTACTGATGAATCATTGAACTCTACAGCTGTGTTTGACGTCTTCTGTTTATAATTGCTCTGCGACGAAGAACCATCAAGTCCCCATTTCCAGGTCAACTTGAGTTCTTCATTTTGAGACCTATCAACAGAATTAATATCTAGTAAAATCCTCTCCACAGTGTGCTCCAATAGCGCTTGCAATTTAATGTGAGCTCCTTTTTCGGTAATCTCCATACTCTCTTGTGGAGGGTAACATCTTTTCTTAGCATTTACAAGCTTTGGATAAGATGGAAAGGCAGCACAGTTTTCTTCTTTCAGAAATTGTCGAAGAGCTAAGTACTTCCATTTCGAGAGCGCAACTGATGTATAAAGAGCTAAACATTTATCTGAAGAAACAGTACTCAAGCTCTGCTTTTTGAATAGTTGCTCGTCTACTTTGGATAGCGCATCTGGATTACTGGAAAGGTATTCGACAACTTTCGCCAGATTAGTTTTGCCGTTGTCTTTCAATTTTGTTATGTACCAGTACCGCAACTCTTCCTCGGAATTTTCTTCTACTATGGAAGTAGTACGTCTTTTTTTTTGCTTATTACTTAACTCTTCGAACGGTTTTCTGTGCTCTTTTTCTGTAGATGTTCCCGCTTCCGCAGTACATACTGCAAGAGTGGGAACATGGGAATCAATATCCTTAGGCTCAGATAAGGCTGCCTCCGAGAAGCCCATCTCACTTCTCAGGTCAACACTGCCACAAACAGGCCAGTTGATGTTTTTTTCCAACCACTTGCGATTACTTTCACGATTCATAAAAGTTTTTTGATTTCTACTTGACTCTATCCACTTTTTATTTAGATTTACACAAATAAGTCGACAGAACTCCTTGATTCGGTTCTTGTCTTCTTCAAAAACTTCGGTAGTCAAGACAGAAATGATACTTTCATATAGAAACGTATGATTTTTCAGATCACCGCCATTTCTTAATTTCACTAAAATATCTAGGTTGGTACAAAATCCAGCCATAGTTCAAATATAAAAATAAAATTATTTCACTGTGTTTACAAATAAGCGGTAAGAGCGAAACTAGATGGACTTAATTAATGTCTTTAAATTTATAGTAAGTGTTAATTACTCAAGTTATGGACATAACAGTGAGTTTTTAGTCAGCCAATCAGAGACGAGCATTTAACAATGACTCATAAGTTATGCGCTTAGCCGAGCGCACAAACAAATGAGTCATCAATCACAATGCAGGTGCTACCGATAACATGCAATAATAACTAAATCTCTACCAGAATTACTAGTTATAAGTTCCTATGCGCTATTAAAACTATATATTTAACTAAAAAGAAGGTCAAAACAGCCAAATGAGACAAAAAAGATACTTTGAATTTATTTTAAATGGAAAAAAAAATCTTCCAATTTTTTTTTTTTTTACCGAATGATTACTCGCGCAGCCGCAAATGGCCGGCGCTGATTTATTTTTTCGTGGATACAGAATGACCCTAGCTATCATATACTCACGCCACAAACCCAACATATTTGTACAATTGAAGAAAATAAATGAAACGTGATTCGCTCCATACAAAAAAATCTAATTTATTTTTTTCAAGACAAACTATCAACTTTAGAAGAAATTTTATCTGAATAAAAGTTGTCAGGAATATCTTAACACGTCATATAAAAAAAAATCGCATCGATATTGGAACTTTGTTGCCTATGTCCACCAATTTTCAGTTTGGGCCCACTGTGCGGCGGCACGGTCACGCAGACAGTACCGTTGATACCCGCGGCAATGATCCGAACAATTTCAGAAACAACTGAATTATCTATCCTACTTGGAACAGTAGTGGTGCAATGTGCGTGCTAGTGGAGCAATAGATTCTTATCATCTCATGTCACTCCAAATGTACATACATACTCACTCACTCCTGTATCCTACAGGGGTAAGCAGAGACGACCGTTTGTCACATGCTACGATCAACACATACCTCTCTCGCTTCATCCACATTCATACATCTTTTCATGCAACATTGGTTGAGGGTGCTACGGACTTGACTTTTCACTAGAAGTGTAGGAAACATGTGAGAGGGTAAAAATGAAATATATAACTATTAGCTATAAGCAGATAAATAATGCAAATTATATGTAAAACTTTCTTAGAGTACAAATGGAAAATCACTTCAGCACAAAATATAATTTATTACATATAATTCCATCAGGTCTTCAAACGACATACATATGCCTCTTGCGTCGCTTCAGGCCTATAAACATAATTAATGTCTACCTTGAGAACCGTTCGGAATAGGATAGGTACTGACAAAGATTCTTGGTTGCGAAATATGTTCTAAGCACGATAAATCTCAATAGCTCTGCTATATTAACATACCAACTTTGATTATTCCATATCGTTAAAATTTATAGCCTATACTCGTATGTTATTCTGATGTAGAAACGAAAATCATGCAAAATAACAATCCCTTCAGTAGCTTTCGCGTGAGAGAGTAACCAGTAACCATCCACCCATCCATAAGCCATCCACCCATCCTCACAAACTTTCACATTATTAATAGTGTTTTTAATATTATTAAGAAGGAAGTAGGATAGGACTATCAAGCCTGGGGCCCACAGACTTGTCACAATCCGCGTGAACAATTATTCGCTCAAAACTAGATCATGAAGAAAAAAAAACATACGGGTCGAATTGAGAACCTCCTCCTTTATGAAGTCGGTTAAAAAAGCTTATTACTCTACGCCAATGACATTGATAACACTAGAGAATTTAGACGCGTGGTCGCGTGGCCTTTACCACGGGAATTCAATCTGTATCTATACTAATACAGAGTTCGTTTTAGTTTTAGCAAAAAATGTACGCCCCCTGTGAGATCGGGGCTTCATTGTCTTAGCACATTATTCTAGATCATAAACGCGTCGCGCTCCCGCCTGCTTTATGATCAAAACGGGACTCACGATGGCAATTTCATAGGACATTTACCGGTGAAAGTCAAAGACGATTTGTAGAGCTCAGGGCGAAGTATAAGTGGCTCTATGATGCCAGTAAAAACGATGATGTGTCACTAAAAGGATTTGTAGCACGAAATTTTAAACATTGATAACCCTACCATGAGTAGGTATTACGCTTGTTACCTGCGATCTATACAAGAAATATTTGTGCGCCGACTCTACTTTTTTCTTTTTTCGCCAGACAACATCATCATCAACTCATCGCATGGTCGCAATTTGAAAATTAAGCAACGCCTGGACTGTGAGTTCTGTACAATAAGACTGGGGATGACACTAGTCGCAACCAGACGAATGTAAACCCTGGAAAAGTCATCTCTGAAATTTACGGGAATCGAACCTGCCACCATCCCCTGCAATGAGCCGAGCGTCCGCTCCAACACCTGGCGCAAACAGAAGTTAATTATTTAACGATTTACGTTACGAGTTTAACAAGTGTAAACATAATAAATGATGTTTTAAACACACAATCATACATCTTAACCCAATTATGTGAGCAACATTTATCAAATAAATCCATGTTTTAATAATCGGATGAACCCGGCCGCCTTTCATGTTGGTTATTTGTAATAACTACAATTATTTTGTGCTTAGCACTGACTGTAATCAATCACCTTGCCTGTTTATACTCTGTTTTATAACTGGGGCTACCAATTTCGAAGGTGGATTGGAGGTAGTTAAAAAACCATCCAGGTGCGAGTCGGACTCGCGCACAAAGGGTTCCGTACCATTATCTATAAAAACGGCAAATAAATCACGTTTGTTGTATGGGAGATGGGGCTAAGGGGTTAAATATTTATTTTATTCTGTATTTGTTGTTATAGCGGCAACAGAAATACATCATCTGTGAAAATTTCAACTCTCTAGCTATCACGGTCCATGAGATACAGCCTGGTGACAGACGGACGGACGGACAGCGAAGTCTCAGTAATAGGGTTCCCATTTTACCCTTTGGGTACGGAACCCTAACAAAAAGGATCCAATCCACATCAAGTCAACTTTGAGATATAGCAGCTTGAAGATTGATAATGTATGACATGTGGGATTGTTACCTAGGTGGTAAAAATGCTATTTGCTTTCATTTCTCGATGGGATCTTTTTTGTCGATTGGACTCCTTTAGGAGCCGTTTGGTATACTTACCGCATTTTTGTAAATTTTGTGGATAGGATTCTTTTTGCTTCACTAGGTCCAATTTACAACCGTCTCCGAGGCATATTTCCATTCTAACATAATTTTAAAGTCAAAAGGAAGGATATCGAATCGATTTGCATAATTAATTAGCATTCACATTTAAATTCTTTTAAATAGCTTTGTATGTTAATGAGCGAGCCATTCAAATGCACCTGTGTTTTCGTTGATGGCTGTCGAAGCTTGTTTTAATTATTACACCCTAAATATACCAGGGCGAGTGAATACACGTGTTACTTTTAAATGTGCTTTGTGTCAATATGTGTAAAGATTGAATTACTTTCAAATCCCGGGCCCGCACCTCTGAGATAATTTTCATGTGCGAATGTCATTTTCAACAATGATTACCACTTGTTGAACGGTGAAGGAAAACATCGTGAGTAAACCTGCACATCTATAGAAAGGCGTGTGAAGTTCACCAACCCGCACTGGGCCAGCGTGGTGGACTATGGCCCAAATCTCCCTCGTATTGAGGGGGAATGTGCCCGGTATAATGGCAATAGGCTCGCCCCCTATTACATTGGGACCAAAATATATCGGCGAAGTGTGGGCGCACTGCAGTGCACTTCTGCCTACCCTTTCGGGGAATACAGGCGTGATGATGTATTATTATTATTGAATTACTGTAGCAAAAGCCACCACGCGACTAAATTCGCTCACCTTATCGATGACATTTCCTTGTAAATTTCTTCTTTGGGTGAATACTGTTCGTTGTAGTATCGTCAATGTCAATAATAATAATGGTCGCGTGCATTCTGACGCACCTATTTGCGCAGGGCTTTAAAATCGACATTCACAAAGGACGGCGTGTCCTTAGGGCTCAAATAACCATATAAACAAACAAATGCTGGCAATATCGGTTAGATCAAGACAATCCCACAATACAACCTTAGGAGGCCGAATTACTGCACGGATTCGCTGCAAGCAAGTTTATGCGCGCGCATCCAACGCGTACTATAATTACGCTCTATCAATGCGGTACTGGTTTATTGAAAGCCTGGTTGAGGGGCGGGGGATATTAAGATGATGGCCGGCTAGTAATTTGATGGATTAAGGAACACACCCGCGGGCCTAACAACGTGTAATGACGGTCGCCTAAAAACGTCTCGATCGCGATGCAGACAATGTTTACTTCGGCAGGGAATGTGGTTACAATACAACTATGCCATGTTATTCAACCTTAGGTTGCAGTACAAGGGGTTCTTTCGACCAATTTGTTAATAATTTGGCACTATACTTCCACCATTTGTTTTAGGTGCACCAAGGTGAAGATTCAGTTATGACTTAAGGTCATGGAACTTTGGATATACTGCATACTTGCCCTTTCATTTTAGGTTTGCAGCGATGACGGTCTCGGCTTATAATTGAAGGCTTGGTGCCAAACTCCATAGTACCACAAAATCGACAACAAATATTACTTCGGATTTAACACTAAGTTTATACAGAAATTACCTCTAATTTTAGGATCAAAGATTCGTATGTCTATTACTGATTTATTAACATTTTAAACCATAACTGTACCTCAACGTTGCGTTGTAGAGAAACTCCCTTTGCAAAGGAAATTCAAGTAACATGTTGAAGAAGCATAGTTTATTTAGATACTGCAAATTTTATGCGACTGAGTTAGAATATTTCCTACAATAGGATATTCATTCGAGTCTCGGATGACAGTTGGACATGATATGCATCGTAGAGGCGTGTCTGCCGAGCCCACGTCTGTCTCGGGGACAAGTGGAAGTGTCTGTGCGTCTTTGAAATGTACGGATAATTGCCAAGAAATATTCTATCATCTTTCCCTTTGCTCGCTTTTCCAAAAGCACATTGTTCCTTTTGTTGTTTTATCCAAACGAATTATTTTGTTAAACAACTGCTTTCGTATTAATGTTTTGCAAGATAACATTGGTTAATGTACTTTGATCGCATGCCTCAAATTCTACAGCCGAGAAAATTATAGTGGATAAATGCGAATTCCTAAACTTACCAGCCTCACAGGCATGCATCGTGTTCGCAGGCAGAACATTAAAATCCAAGCGTCTAGCCAACATCGGCCGATAAATCACCAATGACGTTGTGTACCGATTAAAATCCGTGTCGTCTGCGGGGAACATTTAAACAGGCGTACAACTCGTGAGAACACGCCGCACAAAACGGTAAGCAAACATTCCACGGACAACTATGAAAATTTCAACGCTTTTTAATCGCACGCGCACTCGAAACGGCCGCGCCACTATGATTTTTGTGATTTATATTTTGTGCAACAAAAGCCAATCTAGTAGGGCCCTAATACTTGTTTGCCGTATTTGTTTATCTCTAAACTTAACTTTTCAATTATTTAAGAGCTTCCAGTTGTTTTAATAATTATCTCAAAAATAATGTCGCTTCGAAGCGCTTTTATTTAATTATAATAGTGGATTCAAAATTTACTCTTAGCTCGGAATTATCCAATGCCAATTCACTTTCCCCGGTGCAAGCTGATGCGCATCTCAATTGATTTCCAACTAGGTTTTGCTTATAAACGCTGCGCCTCAGACACGGAGACATGCATCCGTTGGAGATCTTAATGGGAAGAACCTTGTGGAGATACCGCTCACGACTATTTGAAAATTCGATTATAATGTCAATATAGGTGTAATTTATTAAACTAAGCGTTCAAATGAACGGCTAAACATGATGAATAGATAAACATCCACATTGATCCTGTTTAATAGTATCGTTGGGCCTAATTTAATTTATAGAAAAAATCTACTACTAAGGCAAAGGTAACGAAAGGGTCAACATCACAAACATAACAAAAGCGTTTGTCACCAGGGTTCGTTCTTAACACCGACGTTGAGGCATACCCTGGATGGCCTAAACTAATTGCTGAAAACGTTTTAATGTTCCTTGTGTATTACATTATCATTCTTCAAAGCACCGAAATGGCACCGATCACCAATTTAAAAAGAAATTCCTCACACAATGCACCGATGTAATCCATTTTGAAAACAATAACCGTCTTTATTGCTCTTATTAACCAACATTAAACAACAACGTCTAACCTTTTCATCCATAGAAACCGTTTATGCAACGTTTACCGGTTGTCTCATTATTCCCAGGCATTGTGCCTTTTAGGTTCAGCCTAAACTGACTCTAGCTGAATGGGTGGAAGATGGGCCGTGGCGATACCTTAATTGACGAGAGCTTGAGTTCCCGAAAGCTTAGAGCGCTGTATAATAATGGTGCATAATTCCTTATCGAGGAAACGAAGTTAAAGCACAGTTCAGCATACTAAGTCTATTTTTCTATGTTCAGAAGTTTTCTTTGGTTTTCCGTCAATATGTATTTTATCATTTTAAAAATGTTATGATCCTGCAAAGTATTACTCGCGAAGACGTGAAATTATAACTAGTGGGCTCAATCCACAATTATGCTTCTTTCTGCGTTTGCCTTATTTACCCAACCAAAAGTATTTTCATAGATCTTAATTGGAACAAAATTTGTCACTGCTAATTTTGTTTAAATAAGTACCAACCTATTTCTATTTGTACATACCTGTACCGTGATAATGTTATTTAAACAACACCAGTTCTTATGTGGCTCAAAAAGGTACTACGGGTTACTTCATCTTTACGATTTGTTCTAAGAGTTGCTAAAACAGCAAATTATCTTGATATATTTTTAGAAGCCGCGCTACCCTTAAATCCCCAGTGAACTGCCAAGTTAATAGCGGCGAGCGCACAATACGTTAATTAAATCGTCGTCTCGTACCGGGGCGAGGCGTGCATCTAGCTAACGGCACACACGGCGGAAGGGTGCATAAGAACAACATTACCTTATATGGGCATCCGCTTTTGGGTACCTACTAAAGTAAATATTTAAAAGCAAATGCCTTTATTTACACTGACAGGTCAAGCTAATGATGTTTTTTTAAACTGTCACCAAGACAGAAAATGTTGATGATATGATTTAACGTCTTTCGATCGAGCTTTTTCTACACATAGCTCAATGTGAAAACAAATACTAACTACACTAAGGTATACGCAATTTCACAGCTTATATTTCAATAACGATATAAAGAAATTCAAGTCATCTAAGTCAAACTTAAATTTTATTTTCATTTAAGATTTCTTTCCGCGAGGTTTTTCTTAGGCAACTTTAATCTTGCTAAATATTAATACGCTGCAACTAACAGCTTTATAATAAGGCATCTCCTAGTATTAATGACAATGGGCTTGTGGCGTTTACGAACGCACCCGTTCTGACAGATTGTCAGAGACTAAAAAAAACGTCAAGCTACTCTATGGTGGAAGAGTCAGACATGATATAGGCCTTGGATAATTGTTAACCTTTTAAGTTTGTTTTTTAATATATTTTCATCTCTACACCCAATCCTTTGATTTGCTTCCCGTCAACTGGTGATGACCCGAACGTGGACTACACCATCGGTATATAAAAGGCATCAGCAGCTAACATCAAATTAAAAAGGCTCTTCAAAAACCAGACTAATTAGCGCTTAAAAGCGAGTACGAGCATTATCTATCAATCAAGTTTAGAAGTAAACCTAGTTGGGTAGAACAAGTATCGCATCCGTATGGGCTACGGGACCCGGCACTGCGGGCTACCGCTTCTATCTACCGAAGACCTTAATTGGACACTGTTAATGTCAAAGTGTGCTGTATTTTCCGTGTACACTTTGGCATCAAGACGCTCGCTGGAATATTTGCCATACCCCAACGAACTGTATCGACTCTATGAAAAAGCTCATACTTCAAGCGCGCGAGCGAAATTTGCAGCGTGGTCGCGTGGCTTTTACCAGAGATATTTATTACCAGAGTTTGTTTTGGTATTGGGAAACATTTTGCAGCATGCGTCTTGACGTCCATGTGTGCCCTGGGCATAAAGACGTATTTGGTAATAGTGTATAATTATGGTTTTACTGAACTTCGCATGGGATAAGGTGGTGTTCCCAATTCAACCCGCATGTTATTTTCTTACTTGTTCGACACATAGTCGAGCGTATCACTTAATTGTTTCATACACAAAAGGAACAGAAATTTATATATCAGATAAGTCGATCTTTTGAATGGTAATCATACTTATTTCAATTGAAACGATGGCAGTCTGTATGCACACGTTTTTAAAGTGCAATTTCTGTTACCTTTTGCCACTTACACTTACGATTCAAGATGATTGTTCATTATAATCGCTCTCATTAAAACTAGTACAGTCAACATGATATGTAGGTACACTTTATTAAGAAAAAATAAAAAAGAGCATATTTAAAATTGAAATTTGACTAACTAGAATGGAATGGATACTTATAATTGTTTTTTTTTTACATAACGGTATTTGTTTGAACACAAATGACGAAGCTAATAGGAAACTACGAAAATCAATAGCTAACAAGAGTTATAATAAAGTAAACGAAACGGCTGGACCGATTTTTACGTGACTTTCACTGGCAGATAAACCGATGTTATAAGGAGTAATCTAGGCTAGTCAATTTAATTTCCTAAATTTCATGTAAACGAAGTCGCAGCTAATAGCTAGTATTAAATAAGAATAGGGTGTGATCACCTTAGCAATGCAAATATGAAATGAACGTGAACAATTGAAGTAAGGCACATTACGGGCTTGCCCTTTAGCTAATTCATAATGATTATGCTGTCATTAAGTGGTTTGTGGTGCAGTTATCACTGAACTGTGTTTACTTCATCTAATTAGTGCTGTTCATTCGTAGATCTCCATTATTATCTGTTTATATAAATAAGTACTAGATTGAACATTATGTTTATTTTATCAGAATCAAGGTCATGTTACTCTTATGAAATCTAAATTAACAACAACTTCATTAATGAATAGGATATAAATCTTTACGCAACACACGAATGATAAGCGCTAAACCAAACCAAATATAAAATAGACTTCGAACGCGTAATGGGATGAGTGCAATAAGGAACAAGAAAAATAATAAAAAAATATGTAGGTATACAACTCGTAAATTATTATATTTGTCGAGATCTAAAAGGCCCGTTATGACTGCTAGATATGAAAGTTAACAAAAAAAATAAACATTACTATTAAGTAACTGTTTGGGCTCGAAATTCACTTATTTTTTCGTGCATTCAATCATAAGTATGTGAGAACATTAAAGCAATATTTTTCCACAAAATATTCCAAATTTAAATGTAATAATTGATAGGTGTCAAAACAGGCTTTGTTGCCTGTAGATATGCTTAGCGGCCTGTGTGCCACAATTGTTGCAAAATTTTGGACGGTTTACAGAAAAAAAATCGCTAGGCGACACGTACTCATCGTATTGTTGGCGATCACTATGCAGCGGCCTAGCAACGGTGGATGACATCATCGCGGCGGCGCTGTATGAATGGGACCTTTGATTCTAAACACTTGATAGGCGTATTTGGCCGGAGTTGAAGAGTAAACAAAAATAGCGTTAGGACCCGTGTTAAGCAGTCGCATTTTGAACGTTGACAAATGTACTCGTTGAGCATTGTGTAATTGATTGTATTTAATTATTATAATACTATTTTGATTGTATTTAATTATTATAATACTATTTGAAACTGCATACGCGTGTTTTAGTCAAGTATTCCATTAAATTAGGCCTCGTCTAACAGTATTATCTCCAAACTAAGGAGATCTTGTGCTATGGGTACCATACAATGGACTGGGGGCGATCCTAGTTACATCCAGACCAGGGCAAGTTCTGAAAAGGTCATTTCTTTAATTTGCCACTAGCGAGAATCGAACCCGCAACCACCTGGTTTATTAGGGTTCCGTACCCAAAAGGTAAATCGGGAACCCTATTACTAAGACTTCGCTGTCCGTCCGTCCGTCTGTCACCAGGCTGTATCTCATGAACCGTGATAGTTAGAGAGTTGAAATTTTCAATTTCAACAAATACTAAACAACTAACAACAAATACTAAAAAACAGAATAAAATAAATATTAAAGGGAGCTCCCATACAACAAACGTGATTTTTTGCTCGTTTTTATATTGCACGGAACCCTTCGTGCGCGAGTAGGACTCGCACTTGGCCGGTTTTTTAGTGAGCCGAGCGGCCCACGCTCCAACCACTACACCAATCAGTGATCGAACCGTTATCCTGGATAAGGGGAAATATCATATAATTTGTGATGTATACATAAAGAAGCAACTGCCTGTACACGCTATGCAGGTAAGGTATAGTCTAAGACCAATATGGTCTATGGGTATAGTAAAACGCATTCCAAGTGACCAACAATAAAATTGTAATTTTTGCAAGGACTGCACGCGGTGCGGCACACGCGCGCTTTTTAACATTTTACATCCCTTCTAAACGCGAGGACACGGCAAAACGAGCGATAAACAACAGCCAATCGAATCTGTTTTTATAGACGATTTAAACTTTAGTTTTTAGTGCTAATAGCAAATTGGTTGCGGGAGTCATTGAACTACCAACGAGAGCGTTATCCCTTAGCTTAGCCGGGACAAGACAAAATGTGAGATATTTCAACTGTCTCTCTTTCTCTCGTTTGAACTATGCATGTGAGGAATGCGACATAGTACGTGACATAAGTCTTGTGTTCACGCTCGTATTAGCCGTGAAAAATATTAAGTTGCAGTGAATTGTCAAAGACAAGTACTTATTAGGAAGCTGTAAAGGCCAACTCACGGCCAACAACGTAGTCCATTCAAAAAAAAAAAAACTTAATAGAAGTAAACAATTATTGAGAAGTAAACAAAGTGATTTGTGCAAGCGCCAATGGGGGATTGTGGGAAAGTGCACAATGGTCATGTGTATCTTTATTTGTTGTCAGGGTTTATGGGGTTGGGAGTGAGCCGTGGAAGTGTTATTCATGCATTATAAAAAATATACGTGTAGAATATGCCATAATGCTGTGGAGAAATTAAATATATCGAGGGGTGAAAGGCTGTTTGACTTAAACGACACTTTTGGGCGATATTAACTTATATAAACATATTTGGAATCAGCTAATTTATCTACGTCAAATGAGTATGCTATCATGTAAAGTTAAAAAAACGGACCAATTGCGAGTCGGACTCGCGCACGAAGGGTTCTGTACCATTGTCTACATAAAACAGCAAAAAAGTCACGTTTGTTGTATGGGAATCCCCTTAAATATTTATTTTATTCTGTTTTTTAGTATTTGTTGTTATAGCGGCAACAGAAATACATCATCTGTGAAAATTTCAACTCTCTAATTAACACGGTTCATGAGATACAGCCTGGTGACAGACGCACAGACGGATGGACGGACGAACGGACGGACGGATGGACAGCAAAGTCACAGTAATAGGGTTCCCGTTTTACCCTTTGGGTATGGAACCCTAAAAATGTTGCTTAAGTCTAATAGCATTTCAGCCCTTAAATGTACTTAAACATATTTAAATGTTTCATTCATAGGTTGGTATGTAATGTAACTCAGATATACTTAGGGTAGATATGCTAATTTGGTATGAGTATTTAGATTTTACTGTTATAAGTTTTTTTATTTCTTTCTAGTGTAAAATAGTATATGCTGAGTGACTCAAGCCGCTTGCCGCTTGTAAATTCTACTAAAGTTCTATATCAGCTACAATAATCATAACATATTTTATTGTAAATAACCTGACCATTTATTAGTGTGGCAAAAACATGAATGCTTGACGAGACTGCACAAAAATAATATTGACAGACATATTTTACTAACTTTTTACAAGTAGTTATTAAAACATATATACAACTATCAGCATCTATATAAATATACTAAGTAAAGAATGTCATGTTTGGGTAAAATGGATTATAATAATAAAATTATTCTGTTTCTCAAAAAGGTTTGTCACTATTCCTGCAGTACACAATATGTGAGTTAACTATAATAGGTATGCTTTTAACAGAGACAATCTTATTAATGCTGTGGACACCTGCTGGAACAATGGAAGGATTTTAAAAAATATTGAAGTAAGTTGTTTTACTATGATTTTACAATATTAACTCATACGTACCTAACTAGAAGAAATACGTAACTCTATATTTTTCCTATCATTACGCTATGTCTGAAAGTAATTTAACCGAAGCGGATTTTCAAATTTTAGGTTTATTTTTACCATACATAAATACACAGCTAAAAGATACAACGGATGAAATTTTAAATGAATATTATTTCAACATAACCTCAATATTTTCTGATACACACACTATGGAACACACTTACCACAGTAATAGTTCAATTTATGACCAAACTTGCCCGGTATGACCTAGCATTGAAATCGTAATCAATTAATTCAACCTATATAATTAATTTTATCAAAACATCACAATAAACAAACAATACTCGTCAGCTGCTTCAGACATTTTTCTCACATATCTCTACATCTATTTCGCTCACACCTATATACATCTAGTTAGTGCGAAAGAAACAACACGAAAACAAGTTTTCATAGACAATTTATACTTACTTCTCAGTAGTGTTGTCTAACGTATATAAGTAGTCAAGTCGAGTCTAAAAACGATTCGTTAATAAATGAAACGAAAATGTTTACTTTCGAAGACAGCAGTTTGCTTTGTTGTAGTGGGTCCAGTCTAGTTTTAAAAAGTTCCTACATGGATTATTGCGTCCGTAGTTTGTTTGATTTTTTAATTCCATCAGGACAAATTACAGAAACGTTCTTTTCATAATTAGCGCGTATGCTTTAGAGGCATTACGTTTATTATAATATTGTACCCAGCCATAAAACATGTGTTACTATGTTTAGAGCTTTATAGGTTGATGTGTGTTGTATATCGGGATATGTTATATTAGAACAAAAGTTATAGCAAACATGAAATGTACTTATTTTTTTTGTCTGTATGTCCTTTTGTTCTTAGGCTTAATTGGAGTATATTTCAGCTCTTCCTGTTGCGCAATATAAGTGATCATAATTAACTAAAACAGTCTAGAATCCTATTTTGCCAGATTTATAAGTATAAGTAAGATTTATAAGTAGTACCTACCTACCTACATAAACTTCTTAGAAAATATGGATTCCTATCGTTAACATTAATTGCATAGATGCACTTTTAGTGTTCACTCACCAGGTCGTTGATCGTAACATTTCCGTCACAAATTGAATTTTGTGTGTGCAGTAGCACAAAAATAACCGGCCGGGTGTCGTGGCTGCGTACGCGCCGCCGCCAGTTGGAACACCACCGCCGCACGCCCAGCCCGTTCCGCCCTACACCATAAATACATTGCGAGAACCATATCTATTTAAATGTTACGAACGAGCGTTGCCACTGTGATGATGAAGTTATTGTGATTATGAAAAGTTGAGAGCTTGTGAAATAATTGTGCTGCTGTGTGATTGGATTTGTTCCAACTGTATTGTGTTTCTTGAACAAGGGCGATTGGTCTTTGAGTTTGGTAATTTCGATTCTTTATTCGTGTGGTTCAGTGTATAAATAACAATAGACATTGAATTGTACCTCATATACTTACTTACTGTTTACCTAAATGTAGACATAGTATATTTAATAGTACGTACCTATGTATACGCTCACCCTAATTAAACCATCTCTCTCTACCATAGATTTTCCTCTACCACGGCCTGCTTGGACTGCTAGTCTTATGTGGGTTGGTGTATTCTAATGATGTGCAGGTTTCCTCACGAATTCTCACGATGCTGCACAGCACGTGGTGAACATTATTGACATTTACTTATAACCCCAAAGGTGTGAGCCCGGGGTCGAAACCTGCACTCCTAATATACAAAGCGGGCGTACTACCAACCCCACTATACCACTAGAATTGGGTCAGTTACAAAATCGTCCCAGTAAAAGTAACAATGATGAAAACAGATTCCCGTATCAGTAACATGTTTAAAGAACAGAAACGTCTACGAATTTGTTTTAAAATAAATCACGCTTTTATAGAATTAAAAAAAAAATTTGAAAAGTTAACGTGTCGATGCTGCCGCACGCATTTCTATTAAGATGATAAATGGCTAGTATTTCTGAATTCTCAATCTCATAATCTCGCAATTCAATTGACATAATTCATTTTATTTATTTCGAATAAACGAATGAATAGCTAGGCACTTATCTACTTTCAATGAAGTAATACCATTAACATTAGTAGTTATAGAATTAACATAGAATGCAAATGCTGAGTAATCTTACTTGAATAGAATATAAGGAATCACTTAAGTTATAATAAAAAAACAACATAATATGTGTGCAACCTAGCATTCAATACATTAAGTACTTCTAAATGTTTCAAGATTTCTATTAACTGTTTGATGTAATACAACGTGTACCTATGCATTATAACACCAACAATGAGTACGTCGGTAGACACGTACAAGGCGATACAACAATCGAAATAACGAATTATCAAACATTCTTATTTTCTAAAGCATCTGTAAGTACACTCAAGGAAGTGAATATTGCAAATGTGCATTGAAAATATTATAAATTGGCTATTAAATGTCATTGTTTGCTGAACATTAAAACAATGTCATTACATCATAAAACGCATCTTTGGATGAGACGATGGGTAACGTCGTTGTATGACGTCAGATCGAGCGTCTGGATCTGGAGTAGACATCAAGCCCTGGCGATCATCCAAGAGTATTCACTCAACGATTTCATGAGAAATTAGGACGGTTTGAACTGCCCATTCGGCCTACCGTGAAAATTTTGTTTAAACTTGTACCCATTTAAAATTCATTCCCAATAAATATTAATACATTAATAATTTTCAGTTCCTACGATAATGACTCGTCTGCATTATTCAAGATGAATAATGGTTCAAGAAGAGCCTTAACGGGCTCCATTCATAAAATCCGAGAGTTCGAATTGGAAAAAGTATGTTTATAATATTATTTCTTTTTTTCTTTGTCTGGTTCAAACAGTTCTACTAAATTAACTGTGACAATAAATTTGCAGGTAAGCCTAGTAGAAGAGTTTGATATTTTACAAATAGTTGGCGAAGGTTGGTTTGGTAAAATTCTGTTAGTGGAACACAGAGCTTCAGACACAGAAATTGTCTTAAAAGCGCTACCAAAGCCTTATGTGTCCATCCGAGATTTTTACAGAGAATTCCATTACGGCTTACATTTGAGTGCACATAAAAATATAGTTACAACTTTCGATGTCGCATTCGAAACAGCAGGATTTTACGTATTCTGTCAAGAATATGCTCCTCTTGGTAAGATAATATATCCATATATGCGTCTACAATCATAACTCAATTATAATGTACCTACTTTCAACTCGCACTGCTATAGTTCATCCATATTATATACACGATTCATGTTGGATGCTCGCCAAATATACAGAACAATTTGAATGAACATTAAATCTAGCACACTTTCAGTGCCAACCATCATTAATATAGCATATGTAAAGAAAGCGAATACATTTTTTTGTGTCAACTGTCTAACTATGTTGGTACCTAACTGTATACACCTTTTTTACTTTCTAGGTGATTTGACATCTAATATGCTTGATACCGGGATAGGTGAAACTCACACTAAAAGAGTTGCAAAGCAGTTATCAGCTGCGTTAGAACATCTTCATCAAAGGGACTTAGTCCACCGAGATGTAAAGCTGGACAACATTCTCATATTTAAGTCCGATTTTTCAAGAATTAAACTTTGCGATTTCGGAGAGACGAGAAAAGTTCAATCTGTAGTCCGAAGACGTAATGAATGGCTACCGTATTCACCACCTGAAGTGCTAAAATTATCCATGGACAGTAGTTACAAGTAAGAACACTAAACATCTGCTTTCAGAAACTCTTTTACAAATATTCGCATATCAGATCAATACCATTGTTTGGTTATCTTCATAAATACAATGAGGCATGTAATGTTTAAAGGTTTCGTTCATAGACGTGTTTATTTTTCGTTTTCAGAGCATTAATTTCACACGATGTTTGGCAATTTGGCATAGTTATTTTCATTTGCCTCACTGGGTGTTTGCCTTGGCAAAAAGCTGCGTTTGACGATCCACGGTACACAAGGTAAATGGTATACAGATAATATTACAGATTTTTACCACCTTAAATCATAAAATAGACATATATATTTGATTGTACTTTTACTATATTTTAGTTATTATAACTGGTACAACAGCGCTAATCCGTTAAAGAAACAGCCAAAACTTTGGAAGATGGTTTCTTCGAGAGGGCAAAAGATGTTTAAAAAGATTATAGAACCGAGAGAAGAGAAGAGAGCATCGTCGTTCGCAGACTTACATCGTTTCATCGACGTGCGATGGTTAGCGAAAGGTTACACTGACAGAGTTGGTAAGAGTATTGTCTAAAATGACTTAATAAATTATGATTTAAATATCAAGGTATCATTTTTTATGGTCTCATGTTATTATTCCAGCTGGTGAAGATATTGATGAACTATGCCCTTCGATGTACAGTTTCCATAGCGATCCAAATGAGAAAAACATACTTTTAAAACACTTTCGAGATAATGGCATTGAGACAACAGTTGATCGGCAAGCAAAAAAACAAAGGATTCGTGAATGGATACAAAACAGTGTTATTGAAGAAGTAGATGAAGAGGTTCGAAATATAACTTATTATTATAATTTTATACCTCAATAAGATTATTCAACAACACTCAATATAACTATTGATATATTTTTTATTTATAGGAAGAAAGCGCTTATGAACATGAAACTTATGAAGATAGTGATGCAGAACTAGAGCACAGAACAAGGTCACATCCAATTGATGACAGTCACAGAGTTAACCTTCACTATAATACTGAAAAACACATTAATCCCAGAACTGGAGAAGTAGTAGACGGTGTTAAACCTCCTGAGAAAAATCCTCTTTCATATGATGTTCAAAATATAGAACCAGTTGCACCTATAAATGTTGTAAGAAGGTATGGGATAAAAGAAGAGGGATCCTCACATAGCTCTACTAAAGACAGCGCCTATGGATCGATGGACGCAAAAGTTAACGCACCAACAAGATCTCGAAGAACTGATATTAAACCAGTGTCATCTATAGAAAGCAGCAAACATAATTCCCCAAGTAGATCTTTAAGTGCCACTTCCATAAATCAAAATAGGTCACCTTTGACATCACATGCACAAAGATTTCAAAGAAGTGAAGAAGTGTATTCAAAGGAAATGGAAAGTATAAAAGGCAGTTCATCTACCGTTCATTCACTAGGTAATTCATCAAGATCGAATAGTCTTCAGGTCACTCGAAATAATTCCTTTGATAGCCCTTCTGTTGTAAGTACTGAACCACCACCAAAAAATGAAAATTCTGTAATTTCCCCAAGACCAAATAATCCTGTAGTAACACAGAATGGTTTTAGTCCCGGCTCAAAAACAGTGCAATCTACAAATCGGTCTTATGTTTCCATGAAAAGTACTGCATACGATAAGGTTAATGTTAGAAGTGATAGTCATTCAGTTGAAAATTATCCATATCCGAATCAAATGCCAGGAAGTCCATACACTTCGATGATGAATTTAATACAAGGCCAAATCAAAATTAGTCCACATGGTAACGAAACCAATAAAAATGTAATTAATGTCTCGATAACTCCTGTAAGTCGCAAATAAGTTTTGATTGCTCAAATACCTGAAATTCTTCAATGAAACATAATTCATGTTGTGTAGACATAAAATATTATTATATATAAATAAAATATTGGTTTTATGTAAGTACCTTGCATCATAAATGTAAAATGTGTATTTTATAATATTAAATTGTACCTACCTTTCGGTAGTCTAGTATAATATAAAGACATTACTATAGGCAAATACCTATTTTGTTTTAACCTTGACATTGTACCTATTTGTACCTACTTAGCTAATAATAATTATCTAGAACTTATTTTTTATTCAATATTATAAGTATGAGTATAAATACGTTTTCGCATTACGCTTTCTACTTAGCTGTCTATTATAGTTATTTATGTAGCTATACTTTATGTATTTTTTTTTACAAATCGAAAAATAATTGTCTTCTAGAACTGTCCCGCAGTTGGTACAGACCGCATCGCCACGAGCCGGGTCTACCTCGATTTCCGAAGACCCACAATGCTTGCACTTCTTTCCAGGCATTATGACAATCCCTAATTATGCAGCTACTAAAGACCATAAAGGCAAGACCTTACAGTAAATTATGGATAGTAATTGTGTACAACAGCGATATATAACACAATATTACAAATAAATATTCACGTATTTATTTTCCTTCCGATTTTACATTCAAATTTAGGAAATTCAAGCTAATGATGAAGATAATGATTATTAGTACGGCTACGCCATAAAAAACCCATCGAATTGAGAACCTCCTCCTTTTGGAAGTCGGTTAAAGATGAGTAAATTTTCCTGCTAAATGTGAATACAATTGAATATAGATCTTAAGCCCTGTTTACATTGCGAAACTTGACGTTTACACTGTGAAACTGTATATGAAACTAATGTCATGAAACTACTTTCACGCCACTAGTGTCGCAATGTAAATAGGGCTTTATATTAGATTTCAAATAAAAAGTAGCTATCACCTACTATAGCTGTATTATTTAACGATATTGATTTTTCAAAAGATTTTGAACGTGATTACACTAAATTTGAATGTTTAAGTATTAAGGTAAGTTCCTTATGTTTATAAAATAAATTGAAAAATAAATAAATCTTTAGAACTTAATACCGCTTTTACATGACGTTTTAACTACAAGCGTTACACCACTATCGCATCGGGTGTTTTGGATTTGAAAAAATAATGGCTCTAATGGCTAATTCAGGAGTAGAGTTTGAGTTGAGTGCTATCCGTGCTCTTTTCAAGGAATTAGCGTAGTTTGTGAGCGAAAGCACACACAATACTAGTCAATAGTCGATTACATTGATAATCAATGATTTTAGTAGATAATTTTACAACACTACAAGACTACAAGTTGCTGATTCCCTTTTGCTCATTCAGTGTATCTGTAAGTTATAAAGTATCCAGGGTACCCATAACGACTCCACTCTTCGTATAGCTCTGCGGCGATTTTTCCGCCATATTTGTTTTTTCATGTACCTGTATGTAGTATACGGCAACTATTTGGGAAACACACAGATAAACCAGAAAAAATTACCGCAGTGCGGGCTAGAAATGCCATCTCCGTTATAATATCTCCATGATGTAACTCTATGCTCTATGCTGATTCCGTTCGAGTTTTTCACAGATTATTAAATTATATGGCGAGTTTTCATTAGGGATGGCACTGAATACAAAGGCTATCGACAAAAAATCGATTTGTGATAATGTTTTAAATAAAATTATCAATTCAAAACAAATAAGTTTAAATTATTCCAAAATTGGCATTCTTATTTATATTGAAATTAAACTTCACAAATAATTCTTATTATTATCTTCAAAACAATATTCTTATTTATAGTTCAATAATGAATCAGAGATATATTAACAATTCATTAAAATAAAAATAAAACTACTATAATTTTAAGTAAAGCCTTGTAATTTTCTTGTAACTATCATCATCATAATACATTTTATATATTTACACTATTGGAAGAAAACAAAATGTAGGTAAGATACAAAACTGTATTAGCGCCGCGACGAAATAATAATTGATGTGCCTCCGGAAAACATACAGCATTGTTATGAAGAAGCAGTGTTATACTTAGCCATATATGTGCGATCTTTGGTATGAAATAATTCCACCTAAGCCTACTAGATGTCGCTACTATCACCACCAGCTAGGACGTGGGTACCAATGTCACTTTGACAATACATAGCGTTGTGTACTTTCGCCGCGTGCGGTCGTAAAGATTTAAAAATCTTTAGAAAACATTTTAATCTTTTAACTAAATATTCATCTTTTAATAAAAAGTGCGTGAGAATTTAGTATTGCAATAGTTATTGTGTAGATTTTTAATCGCGATTTATTCTAAACATCCGTCGTGTTTTGAAATGAATCTCGCGCCGATCGACGTTATCGAAAGGGCCAGCGTGGTCATTTGTTCGATGGATTCGAGTTTACCGGCATCCGAGAGGGTATTACGACAAGGAGAAGGAGACTTCGGGCTCTAGCAGCGCTTCTGACTGCGAGGCGGAGCAGGAGGAAGCTCCACGGATTAACAAAAGCGGGAGGCACAGGTAACGGTCGATCCTCGGATCGACACGTTATACAATCAGGTCAGTTATCTTACAAATTGTATTATGCACCAACAGTGTGCACCAAATACAAATGAAACAATAGTGCTGCGATTAAACAATCAGATAATTTTGTCAGCAATATTTTTTTGACTAATCCGGCGTCGGGTACACCGAAATCATTAGATTTAGGTGTCTGTACGGCAAATTATGTTGAAAAGAGAGTGCTTAAACCTTCTGATGTCAAACGGTTACGACAGCTAATAAGCTTCCGACATTTTATCTCTTCCACGTGGCAACATATCCGTTCTAAGAAGCCTCTTGGGAAAATGCTCGCGGTCCCTGGCTTTTGCAATTTAAAAATAAACGACGAATTATGTTTACTTAACAAGGGAAAAGATTTCCTGGCTTCGACAGAAGAAATCACGGCAGCAACTACCGACTCCTTGTTACAGCAAAGATAATTATTACGATTAGGCTTACAAAGTATTATTGGCTGGGCTCTCAATAATCCAACCGAGTTAAAAACTAAAACCTTATTGGTAAAATTTCCGAAACATTTGGTAATACGTCGTCATCTTATAAATCGTCTGAACAGACTTAGCAAATTATTTGTGTCAAAAGAGCGGAATGTATAGAAACTAGACGCAAAAGATTGTTATACGAAATATCGGAAAAAAGTATTCAAACCGCGGCCGCGGTTAGTAACATACCTACGAATGAAGAATTTTTATTCGGCGAAACAAAACTTGTGTCGCATATCCAATCCCTCGGGGGGGGGGGCTTATTTTGGGCTGTCACACACATAAAAAAAAAAAAAAAAAAATAAAAAAAACCCAGACCAAATTAAAGGAACCGTCATCTACCTCCAAATACACAGGTCAGCTTCACATGCAAAATAGATTTTTAATATATTTTTTTATTTGATTTTTTTCGTGGCACCTACAAAACATCCACCGATTAAACGAACCTATTCAAAGGCCAATGGCAAGCTTGGGTGCAAGCAATCACAGGGTTCGAATACCCTTTTACAGGAAACTCCCTCTGCTAATGCCAACAACTTGACGACTCTGGTAATAAAATATCTTTTGAATCAAGCCGTCCGGGAACCAGTATCAAGGGGAACACCCAGGTTCATCTCAAAGTTGTTACTGCCAAGAAAAAGCGACGGGTCGATGCGCCTCATTTTTAACCGACTTCAAAAAGGAGGAGGTTCTCAATTCGATTGGTATGTTTTTTCAATATTCGAGAGTTGAACAGGTTCGTAAAAACAAAAACACTTTTGCCTGGTCTCTCGCGCGTCGGTGCCAGTTTTTCTTCAACCAGGAGACTGGATGATAAAGCTAGACGTTTCCCAGGCCTATTTCCGAGACAGGCTGAAAAGTCGCACGGAACATTCTTAAGAGTCAGGGCAAGTTATACGAGATAACGTGCCTGCCTTTTGGCCTAGCTTCGGCTCCTCGCCTATTTTCCTCAGTAACATGCTGGGTCGCGGAGACCCTGCTTGTGAAGGGATGTCGAGTGCTAGTATACCTAGATGACTCCCTATTGGTCAATCCAAGTTATGTCATCAGGCTGCGGAAGCCGTGAGGCACTTGGAACACCTAGGCTGGCAAATCAACTACCAGAAGTCAGTGGTAACACCAACCCAAGACTTGGAATACATTGGCATCTGTTGGAAAAAAAATCGATGTCGTTGCCAATAAAGAGGACAGTTAGCCTCAACAACACCCTAGACCGGTCGTCTCTAAAGAGAGACATCAGCCTTCGAAAATTACAATGTCTACTGAGACAGTGTGGTGGCGCGGAGCCACATGTCACACAGTATTTACCCATAGTACCTACCCATCAACAAAAAACCCGCTACCCATTTCCTGGCGACGGACGCTTTGGATTGGGGATGTGGTGTTCACTGGGACGGGAAGCTAATGTCCGGGGCATAGCTTGCTCGTCAAAGAAGATAGCACAGCAACATGGGAGAGCTCTACGCAGTAATAGCAGCAGTCAACGGGAACGTGAAGCTATTTCAGAGGTCACACGTGCTGGTTCAGTCCGACAACCGAACTCTACTTCATGCATATATTCAGAAAGAAGGGGAACCAGGCCAATAGGGTTACTAGCACTTACCTGCGAGCTAATACACCTAAGGGACAGATTCAAGATACCCTGTCAGTAGGAATGGCACCTACCCTATCAGCAGGAATGGCACCTTCTGCCTGAGGCAACTTTAGAAGTATTCAGTGGTGAGGTCGGCCAGTAATAGACCTGTTTGCGATGCAAGAGGCTGCTGTAGGAAAACATTACGTATCAATAGGCTGCAGAGATAAATCCGCAAGCTATATAGACGCCTTCAGCAGGCAGTGGAAATATCCCTTAGCATGGGTATTCCCGCCACCCAGCCTCCTACCCAGGGTTGTAAAAGCACCTGAATAGTGCCAGGGGAATATACCTGGTAGTAGCTCGGGAGTAGCCCCGTGCGTTTTGGCTCTAAGACCAGTAATCCAGAGCTCTCGATCACTCAAAACTTATCAGATAAAAGTGATAACATGGAAAAGGGGGGGGGGGGGGGGGGGGGGTGCTCAAATAAAGGAGCGGTGCACACAGGAAAAGGAACAACTGAAGAATAGCTGGTGACGATCTACCTTTAGCGACTGATTTACCAGCAGTTAGAAGATGGTTAACATAGTGCTCCAACTTTCAAGTCAACCCCAAATCTTCTCAACCTGCTGACATAGCCTTACAGAGAATCTAGAAATAAAATTTTCTTACAGAGAATCTATTTCTACTTCTATTTATTTTTTTCTTAAAGAGAACTTGTCCTATAGCACGATACTTGTACATTAATCGGCGGTTTTAACCTTTTGCGGTCCTCATATGGAACAAAAAACGTTCTCTAATTTTATAATTAAGCACACTTTGGTGTTGTAGCATGTGCTCCAGGACGGGACGTGTGTCGCGGAGTATGTTGGGTGTGTCTCTTTCTCTGGTGTGGGATGGGACGGAGAGCAGGCGAGCGAATTCGTGACGGAGGTGTTGTCTTGACATGCGTGCTTACCCCACTGAAAGCAATAGGCAATAGGACTAGCCAAACCAAAAGTGGTCAAATCATCCTTCACATGGGATCTACGTATAGTATTAGACTGGCTTTCAGCCAACTCATCAAGGGATGTGCTATTCAAAATAACTCGTAGAACAGCCACAGTATTGTTGCTAGCTTCAGGCCTAAGAGTTCACGATCTAACTTTGCTAAAGATTTCAAAAAACTGTTTTATCGATGATGGAGGAAATTTCTATTTATTACCATCTTTTGGGTCTAAGACTGATACACGCAGGTATCGTGAATTCTTTTGGAAGCTCTCTGCATATCACCATAAAAACATTTTTCCAGTCACCTTAATTAGGCTGTTAATTGAAGAAAACTAATTAAAGAAAACTAATTTTAGAAGATCTGAAGTTACTGAGTTGAACAATATTTTTATTTATAGTACAAAAGCCGCCTCGCGCACTGTAATCGGGAACTGGGTGCGCACGGTTCTCAGAGATAGTAGAATTCAAGCATCTCAAGGTAGCTTTAGGTCAGCAGTGGCTTTCTAGGGGTGGTTAGATACTAAATCAATAGACGAGATTTTGTCACGAAGCAATTGGAAATCATCCAATACATTTTTTATGCATTACTATCGCCAAATAGAAGCTGCCTAGAGACAAGCGTGTTCCTTTTTTCAATACATTTACTCCATCTTAAATGGAAACAAAGAATAAATACCTTTATTTCTATATGATATTATTATTGATGTAACTATAATAAATTAATAACAAACAAGTAATTGTATGCACCTACTTCTTAGAATTCATTTTATTTAATCAAGATTAACTCAATGAACAATCATCATAGCGTTGTGTTTTATATAATTCACCAGCAGATAACAAACACGTCTTCATAACAATGCTGTATGTTTTCCGGAGGCACATCAATATAGCGGTTTTACATAAAAATAAAACCGTTATTATGTGCCGAGAGGGAAAACATACAGCATTGCAGAAAGTTCTTCCTGGTGAAGACTATGAATTGTCAAAGTGACATTGGTACCCACGTCCTAGCTGGTGGTGATAGTAGCGACATCTAGTAGGCTTAGGTGGAATTATTTCATACCAAAGATCGCACATATATGGCTAAGTATAACACTGCTTCTTCATAACAATGCTGTATGTTTTCCCTCTCGGCACATAATAACGGTTTTATTTTTATGTAAAACCGCTATATTTGAGAATGATTTCGTCTCAAATAATTTTACATAGAAACAGAAAAATGTGTTAGTAATCGCTTAATTAAAAATCAATTATTTTCAAGTAAATATTGTATTAGAAAAATATAATTGATTTTGAAGTTTTATACTATACTCATTCCAGTATAAAACGTTACTCTGTGCAATCAACCAACCAAAGACTACAATTTTACACCGTTGCCGCGCGCTGACTGAAATCTAAAAATCTATCAAAATACAATGGAAACTGCTTGATTGTGTGTGTTCTAATATAAAAACTTCAACGGTTTCAGTTGCATAATTTAATCATACGTAATTTTACATCGTCAAAGCATCCAACGTGGTCGTATTTATAATGATTTATAATGGATCCTAAGTCATCATAACCTCTGTGGAAATTAGTTTACGGTTATAATTAAAATTTCGGTGATAGATAGCGGCGCAATAAATATGCAGAAGTTACAGGACAGTGTATTTTCCATCGTCAAAACAACAAATTTATCGCCTGGTGTGTTTAGTTTTCTTCAACCTAGCGATGATTTTTCAGGTACGTAAATCACGTCATTTATATTGTATAAATAAAATACCGAGGTTGTGTGTATATAAATATTAATGGCCTATTTTTTGCAGATAAAACGCCTCTGGGAGGCATATTAAATGATACTAAACATGGCTGGCTAGCTTTGGGCCCCAAATTTTGTGTAGTTGATCTTAGAACTGGGCTGAAAGTAGCAGCTCGTACCTTCGGCGCTCCTTTGAGGTAAGTTATGAACAATTTATAGTGGTTTCATTTTGTGTCATTAAAAATGTTGCATCAATATTAGATAAGTTCTTTAATGTCATGGAATATTTATTTAACTTACAAAAACCTCACATTTCCAGTACCAAGCATAGTATATCGGTCACAAGTGTTGTGGAGTTACCTACTCCATTGACTGAAAACTCCCAGCAGCTGGTCATTAGTCTACAATGTGACGATTCTGGATTGATCTGTGTACTACACATAAATGGATCTCAGTTGCTGCTCTGTGTCCAGACTGAGGTAGTTGTGACAGAATTGGCGGTGTGCGATAGAATCCCTGATGGACCGTTCACATGCTTTGATGGCCTGGTCATGGCTGGGACAAAGAGTGGGGAGATATTTGCTTTTGATCTCAATAGAGCTAGTCTGCTCCAAGGTATGGGTTTATGTGTTAAAGACAAATGCATGCATATTTCTTTTAAATTTCTAATTTGTAGTTTAAATTAACTCTGCATTAATATAAATAAAGATTTAATTTCTGTGATGACAAAACTGGCTCGCGTCATGTATCAACCTTTTGGTATGAGCCAAACATTAGTCGTGCAAATTTTGACAGGCCAGATCTTGAAGGATTAAAATTTATCAAATTAAATTATGGAGAATTTCACTCTTATTAGAATAATGTAAGTAATTTTAATGTTACTATACAAATTTAATCTGCTTAAAATATACATATGTAAATTTACTTTGATGTCAATGTTTTAGCACTAAAGTAAATAACAGTAATTTAGGCATGTTACTGTCTTATGGTTGAAACATTAGACAAAGACATAGGATACTAAAATTTAGTCATAAATTGCATATATATATAGTAAAATTAGTGTAATAGACTACATTTTTTTAATCTTTCAGCATTAAAAGATATAACTGAAGGTTACGAACATTTAGTACGAAATGAAACCAATCCAACCAACCTGAGTTTCATAACATTCAATGCCGTACACAGAATTGTTAAACAAAGAGAGATAGCTCTGAAAAATGAAGATCATTTAGCAGTTCTGCTAAACGAGAACTCTTTAGCGGACAGTCAATATATATTTCGTAACCCCGATGGTACGGTACGAATGAAAGCTAACAGGGACCATGTTAGAGTAACGGTACTTCAGTACATTCCACAATTGGGCAGTTTGGCGGTTGGGTACAACTTTGGTGCATTCCAGATTTGGAACATGATGACATTGGAATTGGAATTCACATCACAAGTCAATGTTGACTGCTTGCCAGTCACACATTTTGGATTTCAGGTACCTAAGTATGAACAATCATACAAAATACTGGCAACAGTAATACTGGTTTTCACTAACACAGGGTCCCTCACTCATGAACTGACTCATTTGAAGTCCTCATGTTAGCAAATTGAATGAGTAACTCAAATTTCAACAACAAACCACCTCACTCATTCATTTCTTCCTCACACCATATGCCAAAATTGCTCAGAAAAGTTTTAATTGTGTCATGAGTGAGTCTTTAGAGTGAGTATGAAACAAAGTGAATGCTTGCTCGAGTGAAACTTCACCTCAAATTAGGTACACTTTGTGAGCACCTTGGGACATAAAATCATTATAGATGAGTAACCCATCACTACAGTAATGGCAAGCATAGTGACACCAAAAAAAGTATTAATGGAAGGCAACGCTTGAGAAACATCTTTTATTTCACCATTAGTTTTTCACTAGGTGACTCTAATTGATATTTTTTCTTACCATCTCAGGAGCCATGCGATGATCCCAGAGCCTTCTGCTACCTCTGGGTGGTATTCTCTGTGACGGATAGGTTCGAAGAAGAGGAGTTTCCATTGGGTGTCCTGTATTCGTTGACTTATCAGGGCAAGAGAATGCTGTCTGATACTAAATACCTTTATCAGGTAAGATATTTTTTTTGTATAATTCACTTTAGTGTTCGGTTTTCAAATATTGACGTTGATTCTGTTTAAAGCCCGCACACTGGGGCGTCAAAAGTCGCGCGTCTAAATTTTTGGCAATACCAATACAAACTCTGTGTTAATATGCTTAAAAATTGAATTTCTGGCGTAAAAGCGACGCCTTCACTCATCAAATTCGCTCGCGCTGACAGTGTAGAATGGACTTTTTCTTTATGTCAAGACAGTTCATTTTGGCGTGCGAGTGTAGAGGCCCCAGTGTGCGAGACGCCTAACACTTCTCAAGGTTTATTGTATGTTGAGATATTTGTGTTACTTTTTTTTAGGAATTTTCATCTGCCACAATCAGATTTCAACTAGAGCTGGGTGCGGCCGATGACACGCCACTGATGGGTGGCAAATGCGTGTCTTGCCACACTTACTCTGTCAACTCCACCCTAGCCGACGAAGGAGAAGAGAGTGAGTTGAATTAATAACTACAGCTCATAAACTGTAATGAATACATATAAGGCGGCATTACGGCAGTTACTCCTTATAATGTCAGCTGCAACCAGTGAGCTTTCCCTCAAAATCTGTCTAGCCGTTTTGGAGATAGATTGAAAAAGCAAACAAACACAAAAAATAAATGATAATATTATGAAAATGGGACCAACCTTGAAGAATTCCCTAGACGTGAGAGGTGTCAAGGGACACCCGGATGGAACAAAGTTCCTTTTGAAATAAAAAAAAGGAAAAAAATGGTACATATACATACACAAACACACACATCGAAAGTTGGAATCGAAATCGAATTATTATTGTATACAATAAAAATCACACTCACATATTTAAAAGTGTTGTTACAGTCTTAATTTTTCCTCCTAGCCCCCTTTCGCAACGCGCGATAAAGAACTACGTTCCAAAAAACATCGAAATCGGTCCAAAGACGCCGGAGATATGCGGTAACATATATACCTATATATATATATATATAAAAAAACATACGGGTCGCATTAAAAACCTCCTCCTTTTTGGAGTCGGTTACAAAATATTACCGTTTATGCTTATGTACCGTATATATTTTTATATGTATTTAGGGCAAGCTGTTTGATTCTGATTTAACATTACGTTCACTACATTCGGCTCATGAACTGCAATGCCAAATACCGAAGTTTGGTAAATCAGCTGAATTTCGGTATGACCTGATGTTGAAACGAATTTCGGTATATTTCACTCTAAATATTGTTTCAGGTATGTTAAACATCTGCCAGATGGTGTGGGAGTGTTGGGGTGAAAACGCGAACACGTCGGCACAGTATGGAATGCTGCTGTTTGATTTGGACCAGTGGTACAAGGATCAGATGCCAGGTATAATATCAACTCAAAAAATTACAAATCCAAAGCATATCTCAATATCACACATAAAAAAAAGAAAAAAAGATGTCTTATATATAATTAATTATGGTCCCGATTTATTTTCGTTTTTTTTATGGTATTACCTATATTGCTATTGTTACAAAATTTGTGTGAAACGACATGTCGAGTTTCTTGTACAGAAACTACTATTAAATTATATGTCACAGAGAACATTGAAATACATGCTTTCTTGCTCATACATTACGGCCGTAGGAAGGACAATACGCTTAGTTAAGTTTGTTCAGAACAGAATCTGCATTGCATTCAAAATTTGTAAATTTGATCACATCACCCACTTCAATGGTTTTTAACTTTGATCATGACATTCAGACGAAAGGAGACGGGGATCTCTGGGCCCAATTGTAATAAGTTGGAAATGGTTTAAAAAAAGCGGTATTTTTTTCTGTTTCAAAATATAAAAAAATCAGCTCAATTCACAATCTGGGAGACGAGAAATCATAAAAAAATTAATTTCACTGAAGAAATAATATCGAATAAGAAATAATATAAATAAAATAATCGATTACTGTGATTTAAACAATTGAACATAAAATACCTGATTGATTCAATCAAAATGAATAAATACATTGTAATAATTAACAATAAAAAACTACAATTAATACAGTAAATAACTGTGTGGCGTGCGCGTTTCCGAACGCTCCACAAAATGTCGACGGACGAGTTTCCGAACGCCCGCGCACCCCATACAGAGTATGCACGTTCGGTAGCTTAAAAACAAATTGTGTTATTAATGATTAAGCAAATAATTGTATTCATTTTAATATATTAATATACACTAAGAAGGTTGAATTAACACCAAAACTGTATATTAAAACAAAATAACAATCACAGTTCAAAAATCAGCTGTTTAGTATTTAGGTTGTTGTCACTTTGTTGAATAACCACACTTTTACTAAATATCTTATAATTCTGCTCTCAGATTGCCAAGATCAGCAAAATTTTCGGAGATGGTTTGATAATATATAAGCTCTTAATTGACACCACTCTCATATTTTTACAACTGGGCCCAAGAATGTATGAAAGCGTATCCGTCTCCTTTACCAATTTAGTTGGGTATGAACTGTAACTAGCAACCACGCAATGGCTCCCAAACAACGGCAAACGGCAACGCGGTGGGCCCAAAAAGATTGGCCTCAGGTGGCTGTGGACTGCAACTAGTGGAAAAAGCGAGGCTTTGCCCTGCAGTGGGACAGCCAAGTCTTGTTATGATATGATATGATTAGACATCGGATTATTTGCATTTGCATGTTTGCATATGCAAATGAATATAAATCTATTTTTATAGCGTTATTGCATATTTTGATACTTTTTCATTGCTAGTGCTTATTTTAGTAGTTATACGTGTTAGTCGTGTTGTAGTATGTCGTCGACACGTCTGCCTCGCACGCACACAGCGAGCACACTGAATTAGGAATGGCGATCTGAGATCGATTAATCGAAGATCGATTCTTCGATTAATTCTTGGGCCAAAAATATATATATTTTTAAATCAATATGTAGCACTGAATCGATACTTCACCCTCGAAAATCGACATTAGATTTTATCTGTTTTGGTAAAAACCATAAATTGATTTACAATTAGTTTAATGTACTCAATATGTAGCGTAGAGGAGCCTGAACTTAAACAAGGGCTAGCCTTACATGCCTTCATGTTCATCACGACGAGTTAATACCAAGTACCCCGTTTGTGTCGCTTTGCAGCTACTTTGTTTTTTATTGTGCATATTTTGTGCATATTTCGCCCCTTTGATAGTGCATATGTCTAGATATGATGAACTATTATTAAACTTTGATTTGATATCACTGTAAATCTTGAGGTCCCGCTCATACTCGGCGATGAGTGGAACGGTTCTTGTAGATTCGGTGTCGAATTGGGAGCTAAGTGACTATCTGCGTGTTCGACATTTTCGACATATATCGAATTATCGAGTCGATCATGCGAGAATCAGGTCCCTGGTCTGTTCCAGCGACGTGGCGGCTGGAGAGCAGCGCGTTCATGAGCGTGACGTGGTGCGGCGCGCTGGCGGGCGGGCTGTGCGCGCGGCTCGAGCCCGCCTCGCTGGCCGGCTACTCGCACGCCACCAGGCTCGACGAACACTTCTATCCCAACTCCCTGCAGTACAGTTAGTCAAATCTATACTCGTTCACATTCTGATCACGTCATGGCTGAAAGTCACGCTGGCGGGTTGCGTCTTGCGCCTGAGATGTCCTAAAAAAACACTAACACACACTTTTAAACGTTAAGACTTAAGAAATGGTGTTAGAATGAGATTTTTTTCAGACTGCATTTGCTTGAACACGTCGGAGGTGTGCGTGCTGAGCACGGTGGGCATCCAGCGGCAGATCCTGAGCTCGCTGGACGAGGTGGGCCCGACTGCCCTACTCAACCCGCCGCGGCTCTACCGCGCCACCCTGGCCGCCGGGCTCGCGCCGCTGCTGGCCGACACCTACTGCACCGACGTCACACAGGTACCACACACTACAGTACGGTGGGCCCGACTGCCCCACTCAACCCGCCGGGCTCGCGCCGCTGCTGGCCGACACCTACTGCACCGACGTCACACAGGTACCACACACTACAGTACGGTGGGCCCGACTGCCCCACTCAACCCGCCGGGCTCGCGCCGCTGCTGGCCGACACCTACTGCACCGACGTCACACAGGTACCACACACTACAGTACGGTGGGCCCGACTGCCCCACTCAACCCGCCGGGCTCGCGCCGCTGCTGGCCGACACCTACTGCACCGACGTCACACAGGTACCACACACTACAGTACGGTGGGCCCGACTGCCCCACTCAACCCGCCGGGCTCGCGCCGCTGCTGGCCGACACCTACTGCACCGACGTCACACAGGTACCACACACTACAGTACGGTGGGCCCGACTGCCCCACTCAACCCGCCGGGCTCGCGCCGCTGCTGGCCGACACCTACTGCACCGACGTCACACAGGTACCACACACTACAGTACGGTGGGCCCGACTGCCCCACTCAACCCGCCGGGCTCGCGCCGCTGCTGGCCGACACCTACTGCACCGACGTCACACAGGTACCACACACTACAGTACGGTGGGCCCGACTGCCCCACTCAACCCGCCGGGCTCGCGCCGCTGCTGGCCGACACCTACTGCACCGACGTCACACAGGTACCACACACTACAGTACGGTGGGCCCGACTGCCCCACTCAACCCGCCGGGCTCGCGCCGCTGCTGGCCGACACCTACTGCACCGACGTCACACAGGTACCACACACTACAGTACGGTGGGCCCGACTGCCCCACTCAACCCGCCGGGCTCGCGCCGCTGCTGGCCGACACCTACTGCACCGACGTCACACAGGTACCACACACTACAGTACGGTGGGCCCGACTGCCCCACTCAACCCGCCGGGCTCGCGCCGCTGCTGGCCGACACCTACTGCACCGACGTCACACAGGTACCACACACTACAGTACGGTGGGCCCGACAGCCCCACTCAACCCGCCGGGCTCGCGCCGCTGCTGGCCGACACCTACTGCACCGACGTCACACAGGTACCACACACTACAGTACGGTGGGCCCGACTGCCCCACTCAACCCGCCGGGCTCGCGCCGCTGCTGGCCGACACCTACTGCACCGACGTCACACAGGTACCACACACTACAGTACGGTGGGCCCGACTGCCCCACTCAACCCGCCGGGCTCGCGCCGCTGCTGGCCGACACCTACTGCACCGACGTCACACAGGTACCACACACTACAGTACGGTGGGCCCGACTGCCCCACTCAACCCGCCGGGCTCGCGCCGCTGCTGGCCGACACCTACTGCACCGACGTCACACAGGTACCACACACTACATTACGGTGGGCCCGACTGCCCCACTCAACCCGCCGGGCTCGCGCCGCTGCTGGCCGACACCTACTGCACCGACGTCACACAGGTACCACACACTACAGTACGGTGGGCCCGACTGCCCCACTCAACCCGCCGGGCTCGCGCCGCTGCTGGCCGACACCTACTGCACCGACGTCACACAGGTACCACACACTACAGTACGGTGGGCCCGACTGCCCCACTCAACCCGCCGGGCTCGCGCCGCTGCTGGCCGACACCTACTGCACCGACGTCACACAGGTACCACACACTACAGTACGGTGGGCCCGACTGCCCCACTCAACCCGCCGGGCTCGCGCCGCTGCTGGCCGACACCTACTGCACCGACGTCACACAGGTACCACACACTACAGTACGGTGGGCCCGACTGCCCCACTCAACCCGCCGGGCTCGCGCCGCTGCTGGCCGACACCTACTGCACCGACGTCACACAGGTACCACACACTACAGTACGGTGGGCCCGACTGCCCTACTCAACCTGCCGCGCAGCCTTCGAGGATTCAATATCGTTATAAATTATAGCCTATATGTTATCCTAATGTATAAACAAGAATACTATAAAGTTTCATCAAAATCCGTTCATTAGTTTTTGCGTTAAAGAGTAACAAACATCCATCCATCCATCCGTCCGTCCGTCCGTCCGTCCGTCCATTAATCCTTAAAAACTTTCACTTTTATATTATCAGTCGGATAGGATAGGATTATATTGAAAAATAATTTTTCAGGAGGAACAACGTCGATTTCTATTATCGGTGGCGCTTGAAGCGCGTTTGACACGATTTCTGAAGCGCTGCGCACACGACTGGGCCACTGGCAGTCACAGCGGCGCTGGCTGCACGCTTACATTCTTGGTAAGTTACTTCTAGCAGCAGCCATTAGAAACAATTAACATTTTGAAATGACATAAGCTGTCGATAAGTAAATCACTTGATTAGTGTCGCGCTAATAGATTTTGTCGTTGCGATTTGTAGAATCGTGCTTTTAGACGTCTGGAATAAGAGGGAAGTTTAAAGATAATTGTATGCAAAAAGTGGACATTGAACGCACACTGGGGCGCCGAAAGTCGCGTGTTTCAATCTTTGTCTATGCCAATATCAACTTTGTGGTAATATGCATAAAGATTTAATTTGTGTGGTAAAAACCATGCCGCCGCGCCTGAAAATTCGCTCACGCTGTCAATGTGATTTCCTTGTAAAATTATCTTTCTGTATGTGTCAATACCGTTTTGGTATTAGAAACAAAATTGCCGCGCGATGGTCAACGCCCTAATGTGCGGGAGGTTTTATGCTTTTTAAAGGTTTTGGTTTAGATTTTTTTCTTGTATAAAACGACTAGCGGCCAGCCCCGGCTTCGCACGGGTGGACATTTTTTTAACATTTTGGGATAAATAAATATAGCCAATATGTTACTCAGTGATAACATAGCTTTCTAACGGCAAAATATTTTTTGAAACCAGTCCAGTAGTTTTTAAGTTTATTCGTTGCATACAAAGATACAAATCTTTCTTATTTATAATATTAGTATAGATACAAACGATGATGCGCTGTTAGACTATGCAACACAAGAAAAATATAAAACAAAAAATACAGAGTGAACTAGAGTGAACTTAAAAATAAAGTCGTTGTTTTATCTATAAGAACATAAATGCTAATCTCGAAACCAATTTCTTTGACAACATCGTTAATCAGTGCAAATCTACAAATCAAAAAATACAAATCTTTCCTCTTTATAATATTATTATAGTATGGATAAGAGCTAAGTTATCTTTTGACACCTCATCAAAGTTCGGTCCTTAGTAAGTCTATAAGACATAAGATAATATTTTTTTTTACTATAGGTGGATTGGTGCTGGCAGAGAGCTCTGGAATTGAAAGAGAACGCAAAAGAACTTACCGCACCACTGTTCACATCGTCTGCTTTACCAGACAGGTAACCCTATTTTCAACAACTTTAGTCTACATCAAGACTTGTACCCTATGTACTACTGTTCAAGGTTCGATATTATTCGACAGGAATGTGGTTAGGTGCCTAGAACATTGCGTGCAACAGCTGACACAGCTGACGGGGCTACTGGATGCTGTTCTTACCAAATGCTGTAACCTCGTTGTGCCAGATGGTGAGTTATTTACTTTAATTATACTATAAATCACACTTGGGCGTCAAAAATCACTCTTCAAATATTTTGCCAATAACAAAACGTCCACACTCAAGAGTTGCCAACGAACCATCGAGCGCAGTATTTTGGGTTTCAAACGGATCGACCGTATGGGAACCAATTTACTGCGCTCCATGACTCGCATTACAGACGTGGGTGTAAAGTCCGCTCTGCTAAGTGGGGATGGTGGGACATCTAAAAAATAATAGACATAGACATAGACATTACATGGTGGGCCAAAATTTGCACCGACTGGATCCCAGATAACGGAGTCCGCCGCAGTGGTCGACCCAGGAAAAGGCGGTGCGATGACCTAGACCGATATCTGGAGGGATGGAGTGGTCTGACAGGAGATAGATTTGTGTGGAGGAGAATGGGGGAGACCTTTGCCAAACAATGGGACAATATAGGTTTAAAAAAAAAAAGTTAACCGTCTGTGTCAATATGCATAAATATTGAATTTCTGTCGTAAAAACCATGCTTGCGTCAAACTTCTCTCGCGCTGCCAATGTCATTTCGTTGTAGAATGAACTTTTTCTATGTGTCAATACAATTCGTTTTGGTATTGGTAAAAAATTGTATGCGCGTGCTATGACGCCCCAATGTGCGGTAGGCTTAAAGTAGTGGTAGTCTAGTTGATAACGCTCCCTTTGAACGAATGGGATGCATTTTAAAACCCTAGACCCCCACTTCTGGGATGTTCGGATTTGATGTGCAAATTTCATTTCAAAAAAATACCAATCCAATTGAGAACATTCTCCTTTTTGAAGTCGGTTAAAAAGAAATACGGCTTGCCGAACGGTGCAGGCAAACACCGTGAGGAAGCTGCATGTCTATAGAAAGGCGTATAGAGTTCACCAGCTCATTGACTGCTATTTGGTATTGACTAACAGCGGAAACTATCATATTATTCTTCAACTATACTATATCACTTGAGCAGCAGTATCGAGATCGACCATTTTAGACTCAATTGACTGCGAGTTACAGTGTAATTTTGATTGTCCGGCAGCTCTGAGCGAGATCGAGGAGAAGTATAAGGCCATGGGCACGGTGTCGCTGTACTTCCAAGTGGTGCAGTGGTTCGTGCGCGTGGGCCTGCTGCCCGAGCGGCACGACGCGCTGCCCTACCCCGCACACAACCTTACCGCTACATACAATAAGAGGTATGTCACGACCTTCTAAACCCCAAGCACATTTGAGTCGTCCAAAGATGCACGTCAAACATCTATACAAATAGCAAAACGAACAGGCGTATAAAGTGGTACGTCGAAAATGTATGCCAATACCAAAACGAACTCAGAGTCAATATACATAAGGATTCAATTTCTGTGGTAAAATCCACGCGTCAATGACATTTGCGTTGAAGAATAAACTTTATTTTATTATTACAGGCTTTTTATTAACTTGCAATGTATGTCCGGGTGGAATCTTCTGAATTTTAAATTTTAAATCAAATATCTTTAACCGATTGAGCTGAAATTTGGTATACACGTTTACTTTGGATGGCAATGCGTGCTTAGCTATGTGACGACATTCTAATTCCAATATGGCGGATCATCCAAGTTGGCGGCATAGTTATTTTTTCTGCACTACCACAGTATGGGTATCAAATGAAAGGGCTTGCTGAGGAGAACACGAAAACTAAGGGCAATTTAAGCTTGATTTTTAAATTTTTTTTTACAATTTATTTATTTTTAAGAGTCAATACAGCTTGTTTTGGTATTGGAAAATAATACGAGGCCCGCGTTTGGCCGCTTAAGTGTGCGGGAGGCATTATTTTATTTGTATGGTATCAGAATGAAAATAGATATGATTATTACAGGCGTCTGAAGCTGAATCGCCTCCAGGACAACACTCCGCCAGAAGATAATGATAGCAGCAAATCCTGTCCGTTACTCTACATCGATCAACTGATTGAAAACGAATTCGGTGGCGACCGAATACATGAGTAAGTAACAGTTACTTCACCTTAAGAATACAGCTTGCTCTGGGCAAGCGTCACAAATATGCTTAAACCAAATCTATTAATATATTTAAAACACAAATAATGTTTTTATCAATGTCCACTATACAGGCTGTTTCAGCAGTCTGAAATAATACTTTGACGTTTGCATCAGTATCGGGTATACAACTGAATGGTATAAAAATTTGGTCGAAAGTCGACCATGTTTTTTCAACTTTTTTTTCGTCATCAATTTCTATAACTCGTAATATCTCGAGTCCTATGAAAAATTTGCATGTTCTGTTTTGTGAATATTGGTAGTCGCCGCTCATAAGTGTAGTTTATATTGCTGAATAGAGTTATGGATTTACCCAAAGGCCAGGACGAACACGATACCTTTGACGAATCTTCAAAGGTCTATAACTCAGAAACTATGTTAGTTGGGTATAAACTGTCTTTACTAAGCATCTACATATGAGCTACCGTATATGTACCTAAAATATTATTTCGGACTGCTGAAACATCCTGTATATTTCCATCTAAAGGTAGCCTGGTAGAGATCACTTTTAGTGATAAGGCCGCCCATTGTCGCACTTAATTATTATCTACCTATATATACTTTGAAACCATCCAACTGATGTGCCCCAAACCGGTATAATCAGAATGACAATGATGCGAAGATGGTTTAAGACCACTAAAATAAAAAAGATAATTTATAAACGAAATTTCCTTTGTTTCCAAGAAATGAACAAAGTTTATTTCCTTTTTTAGCGTAGTAGCACACGCCGGATATTCGCTGGTTCAGGATTAAATTTGCCATGTTATAAATCTTTTTCTGGGGTCACATATTGTAGGGAGTTTTTTAAGGTTCCATACTTAAAAAGGAAAAAAAAATCTCTTTATTGTCAGTCTGTTTGTCTGTTTTGTCTTCTTCTTCGAGTGCCTCTCCAACTAGTGAAGGTTGGCTATCAACTTTTGAAATTCGGTCCTGTCCTTTGCAAGGCGAAATAATTGGGCTGCGTTGGAGATTCCAGTCCACTCCCGTATGTTGCGGAGCCACGATTTCTTCCTGCGACCAACTCGCCTCTTGCCGATGACCTTGCCCGTCATAATAAGTTGCAGGAGTTGATATCTTTCGTGCCTGAGCACATGACCGAGATATGATTTTTTCCGTTTTTTATGATGGACAAAAGTTTCCGTTTCTGGTTAGATAGATAGATGGATAGAGTACTCTTTATTGTACACACCAAACAAATAAAATAATACAACATTCTTATTTAATAATATGAGGTAAAAAAATGTTTACATAAATGGATATTAACCCTCAGCTACAATGATGTTGAAAACCTTTTACAATCGTTTCAATAAGCCATTACACACACACTCACACAGTCACTCACACACGTACACACACACAAACACACCTTCACATACATAACTGCACAACCTACCAAAAAAAGTGTGAAAATACATATTATCCTCTTTGTTAACCATAGCAATAAATTTATGTAATTATGAAGAGCAGGGCCTCCTAACACAAGCAATATAAGCTTAAATGGAGACCCTGGTCACTAGATTAAGAAACACCATGGTTACTGAATAAAACATTATTATTATTTCTAAATACAGTAGCTATGTACAATTGGGCGGTCTTATCGCTACAAGCAATTTCTTCCAGACAACCAGTTTGGACGAGAAAACTATTCTTAATTAATTATCCTGTCGCAGTACGGCCTCGTTTGTTACCTTTTGTGTCCCAACTTATTCTCAACTGTTTTTTGTATTGATCACTTAATAATACAGGATGTGGATATCGGGCGGCAGCGAGAGTCACGGGCTGTACCCGCCGCCCTCGCTGTACTCGCTGCTGCGGCTCTACCTGCTGCCAGACGTCGCCGACGAGCACAAGCACTCGCTCGTACTCTATCTGCTCGTCGACTACTCTATGATCTACGACGAAGTCAGGTCAGACAACCCTCGACATATCACGAGAATGTCGATTATACTAAACGTATTCCTTCCGTCCTTCTTACGGCCTTCTTATATTTTAAGTGCTGTCAAATATTGCTTTGTTGTTTGTGACAACAGAATAAACATACAAAAAAAACAATTGTTTTCTATAAGGTTCCTTTAATACTTAAGTAAACGGTTTGTAATAAAAAGCCAAGTATATTCTTTGAAATACTTATAGTTCTATGTTTGTGTCAATGATATCAGAAATTATTGATGTAAAAATGTGTCAGAAAGACAAACATTTTTTTTTTACCAAAATTGGTGTCATTGTTGCCACGAGTCTTATACATACGACATAGTAAATCTGACGTTAAAGTCCCACACAAAATTGGACCTGTGAAACATTCAATAAATACATCATCACGTCCGTAGGCAGAGGTGCACTGCAGTGCGCCCACACTCCGCCGATGTATTTTGGTCGCAATGTAATAGGGGGCGAGCCTATTGCCATTATACCGGGCACATTCTCCCTCAATACGAGGGAGATTTTTGGGCTATAGTCCACCACGCTAGCCCAGTGCGGGTTGGCCTTTCTATATTCGTGCAGGTTTCCTCACGATGTTTTCCTTCACCATAAAACTTTCAAATGTTAAGAAATGACCTCCCTTTAATATGATAACTTAACCTTAACCTTAACCTTTAATAGTATAATCGAATTTCGTCTTGAAAGTAATACAAGTTATACGTATTTTATAGCTATATTAGCTTGTATTCTTGTTTCATATAGGTATGAAGCGGTAATCCGTAGACTGATGCAGTTCCCGACTATGTTTGGGCTCAGCAACACCGCCATAAAAGCGACGCAGGCATTCTGGCATCTGGATCATAGAGATTTCGATGTAAGACATTACTTTATAATATATAATATTTACATTTATATTTACCACTAGCTGAGCCCGTGATTTCGTACGCGCGGAATTTTTGCACCCATTTTTTTCTCAAAATCAAAATAGTTAAAGTTACTACTTGTAAAATCACCTATATTCCAGTGGAAGTCCCATCAAAACAAACATAATAAAAATAATTATAAATAATTACCAACAGTTCGCCCTCGATCAGCTGCAATGTCTAACTGGCAACACGCTGTCCGATTGGCAACACAACGTGGTGCTCTCATCGCTACTGGCACAGAAGAAAACACAAGCCGCCCTCCAGTACTTGCACGTCAGAAAACCCGCGCCTATACAGAACATTCGAGATAGAAACGGCGACGTCACCAACTGCTCCATGAAGCTGAACGACCACGATAAACTCGAGGACTGGCAGTCCTGTTGCAATCTGTATTTGGCGAGGGGTCTGGTCTTCGAGGCGTTGGATGTTGTGAGACTTTGCGCGCAGAACGCTGCCAGTTTAGAAGATAAGGTGGCGATGTGGAATTTCTTCTTTAGGGGTCAGTGAAGTTTATTTATTTAGATTTATCTTCGTGGGCAAGAACGCCCGCCTTGAACGTAAGGGGTGCAGGTTGAAATCCCAGGCCCCTCTTGAGTTAATTTTCATGTGCAATATTCATTGTTCAGCAAGTGCTGAACGATTAATATTTTTTCCAAATTTCAGAATACATTTTTTTTTACCAAATTTCAGCTCAATCGCTTAAAGATCAGTGATTTAAAATTCAGTTGCATGATTCCACCCGGCCATACATTGCAAGTTAATATAAAGCTAATACCAAAACGAACTTTGTGCCTATATACATAAAGATAGAATTTCTATTGTATAAATTCGCTCTCGTTGTCGAGGACATTTCATTGAAGAATGGGCATTTTCTAAATGTTTATACAGTTCGTTTTAGTATTGGCTAAACTTTTGACGAAGCTTTCTGGCGATTGAAATTTCAGTATCTAAAAATAAAAAATCTAAAAATGCCATATCATTCGGCAGGTTGTCGCAACAGTGGGAATCTATCAAAACTCCTACAAGTGACATTGGAACCGTTCGAGGAGGAGGTGTTCATTAAATTCCTGGAGAGCTGTGAGGAAGCCCAGACCTCGGACATACTGATCATGTACTATTTGCAGCAAGCCAGGTAAATAAATAGTACTAGTACTACAACCCTTTTAACGTCCCACTGCTGGGCACGTGCCTCCCCTCAATGCGAGGGGGATTCGGGCCAAATAGCATAGCTACCCATAAAATTAAGTATAGTTTTCTCGTCCTAATTGATTGTCTGGAAGAAATTGCTTTTAGCGATAAGACCACCCAATTGTACATAGCTACTTTATTTAGAACTGAGAATGTTGTATTATTTTCTTTGTTTGGTGTGTACAATAAAGAGTACTCTGTCTCTATCTATCTATTTATCAATGACATATTATTTCCAGTAATTAATTACATACTATCAAGAACATTCATAATGGACACGACATCTTGCCTTTCTTACCTTAAGTGCTCTTACACACGAGCGGCATGTTACCAACGGCATAGGCAACTGCAGCCGTCGACACACGTCGGCGGCAACCGTCGACATCTCAACTATAGAGATCAGCGGCAGCCGTCGGCGATGATCCGATTTACGTGATTATTTTTTTGTTTGATGCGGAATAGATGCCATTTGGTCCCATAAAAAATTAAAATTGTATGGCAGTCGGCGTCGACTTCGTCCGCGCAGACTTTGATTATTCAATATCGTTTTAAATTATAACTTAAATTATATGTTATTCTGATGTGTTAAAAATAATACTGTAAAGTTTCATCAAAATCCGTTTAGTACTTTTTGCGTGAAAGAGTAACAAACATCCATCCATCCTCACAAACTTTCACATTTATAATATTTGTAGGATTACAGTACATTTTTGAAAAATGTAAATAACATAGTCCATCTATACTTAATCGACGATCTTCACGTATACACAAGGTCACAAAATTTTATTGTTGGTGTAATATTTTTACTATCTTAAGATAATTCCATGAAGATATTAAAACGGAGATCGCATATCAAGCTATTTTTTCTGGTGTATCTGACTCCGCCATTGTTGTTGTTTGGGCTTTATACATTCATGATCACAATGAATATTGTCCATGAAGTAACTAGAGTACCCATAACGACTCTACTCTTCGTATGGCTTCGCGGTAATAATTCCTCCATTGTTATCTCATGTACCTATAATATACGGCAACTATATGAGCAAAACAACAATGGCGGAGTCAGATAAAGCAAAAAAATTGACCGCAGCGCGGTCTCGATATGCTATTTCCGTTATAATATATCCATGATATTGTCAGATATTTTGACCTTATCAGACCATCTCTCCGAATAACCTGTGGTGTTACCACGCATGTCAAGACAAGACCTCCGTCACGGATTGGCTCGGTCGATCTCTGTCTTATTTCATTAGAGAGAATGAGATATAATCAACATATTCTGGGACATAAGTCTATTCTTGGCGCTCATGCTACAACTGCTGGACCGTTATTTAGAGAGATGGACTGATCTGGCAGGAGATAGAGATGCGTGGCGGAGAATGGGGGAGACCTTTGCCCAGCAGTGGGACAAGGTAGGTTAAAAAAAAACAAAAAAATGTCAGATACCTGGAAGCGGAGCGGTACAACGAGAAGTTGAAGCACAGGGCGCCCGGTGCGCGCGGGGTGTGCGCGTCGCTGGAGTCGGTGGTGTCGGTGTGCGAGCGCGAGGCGGCGCGCGACACCATCGTGCGCGTCATGTGCGCCGCGCTGCCGCCCGTCGCCGGCGCCGTGGCGCGCGCGGCCACGCATCACACGGACTACCAACCACACGGTATCCATCCATCGTCCAAACTGCGCAAATGTCAAAAAAAAAAGATTTTTAAATTAATCGATTTTTTTTTCTTTGAATCGATTTCTAATAATCAATTCTCTAAATATTAAAAAAAATTATTTAAATTTATTTTAAAAAGAAAAATCGGTTATTTAGTAATCCCAAGTCACATCCCCAACTGCGCTACGAGTACAAAGCAAGAGATACAGGTTCGAACCACGTACTCGCATCTCTGAGATTTTCGTATGCGAATGTCGTTTTTAGTTAAACAGGTGACCCCGCGAACTTTGTATCAACATTTTTATTATTCTTATTTTAACCCCTATGCAACAAAAATATTAATATTTTTTTTTTAAATTTTCAGTTATAGCTCCAAAACCGATGTCGGTATACGTTCAAGCGATCTCACCGAAGAACACGTTCACATACATATCATCATTCATTCAGGTAAAGTGCTGTAACACTATTTGTTCCTTGTTTTGTCAATATATTATGTGTAATATCCATGTAACTATTGGTGTACTGTGTACAATAAGGGGTTTTCTATTCTATTCTATTCTTATTATGCAATGAAATCAATTTTCCTAGTACATTTCTCATACGTATTATGTTTGCAGGACACGATAGAGAACGCGAGCGAAACGTGGATGAACAAACCCAAAATGCGTCGCGGTCTCAAGCGCGCGTTAAACATTGAAGAGACGCCTTTTATATGCACTCCGAAACTATCGAAGACGAGAAGGTACCGTAACTCTTAAATAGGTCCATAACTACTTGTTCTTCTTCGTAATAATAATATTTTTCTGATTTTCAATTGCTAACATTTTGAAATTTGCTTGATTTAAGTCTCCTTTTCTTGAGTGGTATTTGACCACTGTGTGTGCGTTGATGGTCTATTGTAATGTGCGTTTAAACAAAGTACTATGCGATCCAAATAAGAATAGGAATGTCAATAACCTCTATCTGTCAAATGTCACTTGAAAAGTATAGTTTGCAAAAGACTTATTTGCATATCAATAATAATATTCTTACATCAAATTTAAATAAAAAGGTTGAATTAGTAGTAAATTGTCTTAATATAATTTAATTATTTAAAGTCATAATTAGTTTTTCACGTCACAATATGGCGCAAAGTCGATCCTATTCTCATTTGAATCGCATAGTATATATTCGTTTGATACAACTGTACATTTGTGTATCTTATGTATTATTATATCGCACGCTACGGTTGTCAGTAAAAAAAGTTTTTCAATCGATCACATAAACTCCATTTTTATATCCTCGACGACTGCAGTCAACTCATTTGCCGATAGTGTAACAATTTTTATCGAGAATTACATCGAATTACCTCATTTAGAGGGGGGCTTAGGCCATAATATGTCGAACTGTACTCCATTTATTATAATATTAGAAATAAGTCGCTCGTGGAAGCCGGAGTGCTAAGCATTTTATTTCAAAGTTAAGGTATCTTCAAGAAACGAGCATACTCATTCCTTAAAAGCCGGCAACGCACTTGCGATGCCCCTGGTGTTGCAGGTGTCCATGGGCGGCGTTGATCACTTACCATCAGGTGAAACGTCTGCTCGTTTGTCTCCCTATCTCATAAAAAAAAAGTCAAAACAATTTTAATTAAAAGTGGTTGGTTTGTTACATTAAGATTTTTTTAAGTATATTTTTTTACTACGCTTTATTTATAATAACATATTCATCACCAATAACAAACTTACAACGAAACAATGAATGGAACGATCGATCACATGATGATTTAAATTTAATTCGGATTTCCGTGAATTCGACAGCGAACTTCATCATCATTTGCCTTCCCTTATCCCATTATTTGGGGTCGGCGCAGTATGTCTTTTTCTTCCATTCATCTCGCTTTTCCGTCATACCGACATCCACACCGATCTCATTCATATCACTTTTTACACATTCCATCCATCTTTTCTTTGGTCTTCCTCTCGCTCTGTATCCATCCACATTCATACTCATCACTCTTTTAGTCACATGCTTCTCATCTCTTCTCATCACATGCCCAAACCATTCTAGTCTCTTACTTCTCACTTTTCTGTTATGTTATGTTTCTGACAGCTAACATAACTACAGCCCTTTTAACGTCCCACTGCGGGACACGGGCCTCCCCTCAATGCGAGGGGTATTCAGGCCAAAATCCTGTTGTCACAACGTATGGGATTAAGTAACATTTTCGATTTGGTAGAAATGAAAATCGTTCCCAGTATTGTTCACCACTGCTTCTTTTTGGTTTTTCGCATCGACACTGTTATTTTAATTTGGAACAAAATAACGAAAGCCACTTAATTTAATAAGATAAATAGTGAAAATGATTACAGTTACAGTGAGACATCCGGTATATAAATAAATTATAATAAATTCGTCAATCGTAACTGTAATATGTTAATTGTACTTTTGTTACAAAGTGTACATTAATAAAGAACATTTTTTAACTTCTGTCTAATGCTATCATAACAAATGGAGTATATTGGAAACCGGTTTAATTGCAGCATATTCTCGCCAACGCAAGTGTCGGAGTCGACGCCTCCGAAGCGTGCGAAGCTGGATCCCACCAACACTCCTAAGACGGCCGCCCCTAGCACGCCCGGGCCGGGGCTGGCGCGCCAGCTGGCCGCGCTGCTGGCGATGCCGCCCGCGCACACGCCCAGCTACAAGTACTCCAGGAGCGGGGCCGGCACGCCGCACAGCATACTCAAGGTATGTTATTAATACACAGTCATTTATACCATAAGTCAATCGAAAGTTATACATGAAACGCACTCGCACTTGCGAGATATTATTATTAGATTTGTGTGGAATGCTGCCAACACTTGAAGAAGTGTGACTTGTACCTTCCACTTGCAGACTTTTACCCTATGACTGCTGTAACCCTGTCGAGTCGTTACAGACGAGGCAGCACGACGGTACGGGCCGGGACGCGCCGTCGCCGGCCGACTCGCGCTATCTCGGCGACAGCGACGACGAGCTGCTCGAGACCGCCAGCAGCCACACGCACTACAGCGACTCCACCAACAAGTATGTACACTATACATCATCCCATCTGTACCTTGAAGGGATAGGCAGAAGTGCATGATTTAATTGCTTTAAGATTTGCTGCCGTCATCGATGATATTTCGTTAAAAGGAGTTGATACAGTTTGTTTAGTTATTTTTACAAACATTTTGTATAGCAGTGGTAGCAGAGTGGTCGAAGGCACGCCTTGCAATCAAAGTGTGCAGGTTCAAACCCCGGCTCGCACCTCTGGGATTTATGTGCGAATCTCATTTTCATCCGAGATTATCACTTACTATGAAACGGTGAAGGAAAACATCGTAAGGAAACCTGCACGTCTGAAGGAACTTGACTAGTTCTCGATAGATGTGTGAAGTCTGCCAACCCGCACCGGGCCAGCGTGGTGGACTGTGGCCTGAATCCCCCTCGCATTGAGGGGAGGCCCGTGGCAAGCAATGGGGCGTTAAAAGGACTGTAGTAGTAGTAGTACAAACATTTTGCAGCTCGCGTCTCGACGTCCTGGTGGAACCGAGGTCTTAAGTCTTAAAGATAATCCCGGCTAGCATTCGCCTTATGACAAGACGTATATCACCGAATTTGTCGCAGCGAGTAGCTGTCTCACTTTCTCATTGCAAACAAGCAAAAAAGATCTCACATTATGTCTGGTCACAACCGGCTGTGTTACCAATGCAGACGTGATAAACTCAGCTAAAAGTTGATATTTAGCTAAATGATTATATACTGTTGATTGGTACATGTGCAGGCATCTCCGGTTCACGATCCCTACAGCGTCGGAGGCGGGGTCAACGCCCTCCCCCGGCCCCGCCAGCCCGCGCCCGCCCGCACAGAGCGAGACGGCGCTAGCCTCGCGCACTCCCTCCGAGAAAGAGATGGATGTATCCACTGACAGTTTCATCACTACCACTTCGCATGCCATGGTTAGTAAACCTTTTTCTCATTTAATTATACGGAATACAATTGTAGAGAAAGGACTTTTCTCTATAATTGTATTAACAATGGATTTCCGCAATATTACGCCTGATTCCATTAATTATCTTAATTATACGGAAGCCAGACAACGTGGTTCAATTCTACTTCGGAAACTCATATTTGATTGTTATTCCAATTAAATTATAGGTATTTTCAAACCAACGGAAAAATTAAATTGTTTAATGGCTCATAGAGCACGGCGTCTTGACGCCCCAGTTAGCCCCAACTTTAAGCGTAAATGAATGAAGAAATGTATGAATGTGACAAAGGATAGTAGCATGAGGCAAACGTTCGTCTCTGCTTACCTTTGCGGGATACAGGCGTGAATATATGTATGTAGGATTTTAAAATTCCTGGTTTATAATTTCTGAACGTGTTTTATTTTATTTCAGTTAAGATTTTTGAACGTAAAGGTAGACGAATTAAACGTAGCGGTAGACTTTTGATTAAGAAGACCATCCCACATGTATGTACAAAATAAAGCAATATTTTGTTTATTCACAGCAAAACCCCCATCCGTTGGAGTCTCCGCCAAAGAAGCAAGCCACAGAAGAGAATGCCGTCAAACCTAGAAAGACATTCAAGGATAATGTGCGCGCCAGGTAACGTAAACACAATACAGTACAAAACTCTACATTCCATTTACAGTGACGTTTTATGTACAAAAGTAGTTTGCTATGTCCCAGTAATACCATAACCCTTTTTAAATTTACGGGTCTTAGTTTCATATTTATTGTCTACAATTATAAATTTCAAGAGGTCAACTTGTTGTCAAATCAAAGTTATCAAACCCGGCATGAGATGAGTATTTGAACAGTTTACGAAAAGTATATAATAATAGCAAAGATTTCAAATATTACCGTAGAATTAGCGCTACATAATAAAAACATCAATCTATGACGAACACTTTTCAATAAGTCGTTGTTGGCTGTACGGGGATAACCACAAGAGTACCTAATACAGGCGGGCAAGATAATTTAGTATAATCAAAAGGCTACTCTTTGATGTACCCCATCGATTACAGGCTTCGTTTATGTAAACATAACAGTCTACAGTAATGGGTCTGCCCTTTAGATAGAGAATATTGAAGTGAAAAACAAAATTATAGCCTTTTAAAATCTCACTCCTGTGTGCTTAGTATGTCCGTGTGGACATAAATTTTATATTCTTTCAACTGTCAGATTTGTCGAGAAAATGACGTCACTGCGAGATTTTTGTACTGGACATGGCTCGGTGTGACGTCATTTTCTCGACAAATCTGACAGTTGAAAGCAATAAAACTTATTTCTACGCGGTCATGCTAAGCCTACTGGCAATGGCCTCCGCCTTATATCTATACACATCTCTGTCCTGGGTACAATCTATCTGTCACATCACATGAAGATATTATAACGGAGATGGATTAGGCAGCTCTGCGGTAAATTATTCTGGTTTATCTGACTCCGCCATCTTTGTTTTCCCATATAATTGCCGTATAATACAGGTACACGAGATAACAAAAATGGCGGAAAAATCGCCGCAGAGCTATACGAAGAGTGGAGTCATTATGAGTACTCTAGATACGATCTGTCATGATATCTCTGCAGTATAGTTCAAATTATCGTCCCGTTATGATATACGTAATTGTTATTCGTTCCAGACGCTCTCTGTCTATATCGGCCAATAGCAGTCTAACGGACGATCCGAACACCTCCATCGAGAGCATAGCAGATATCCCAATAACGCTTATAAACCCGCGGTACTCCGGCGAGAAGCGACAACAGTACCGCGACGAAAACCAGTCTGTCATCGAATTACACGCCCATACCATTACGGACTCGATAGAGATGCAAGATGACGTTGAGGAGAGTCGGAGAGAGACATCCGATGTGAAAATAGAAGTTCCCAAGACGCCCACAGGAAGAAAGGGAATTAGAGTCGGCGGCGAGAGTACGCCGTTGATTAACCGGTGAGTTATTACAGTTTCCTTCAAGTAACTATTACTATAATGTTCTTATGTAAACTAATATCATCCTAAGAGTAACCCAAAAGCACACTGGGGCACATGCCAATTCTAAAACACACTCTGTGTCAATATGCATAAAGATTTAACTTCTGTGGTGAAAGCCACGCCCCTACGCGTCGTAATTAGCCCGCGTTGTCAGTGTCGTTTATTTGAAGAATGAACTTTTCTATGAGGCAATATAGTTTGTATTGCTATGGCAAAAACTTGACTTTACAATGAAAAAAAAGTTAAGTTATTTATTTCTATATTTTCAGAAGTCGCTCTGTTACTCCTGAGAGGCACGACTCCCCAATAGTAACGCCATTGCGCAGTGGTAGAGGAAACAGGTAAGACAGGCACACTAATAACTATTATGTACATATGGGATGAACCTAAATAAAGACAGGCATTTTACTTCGGAACTAAACTTAACCCATTAAATATCAATGTTTCCATATGAGACGACCCGTTTATGAGTTTCATTTGTTTTTTTTTAATGTGTTTCCTCTTACAAATATTCTGTACACGTATGTCTAACAATTGAAAAAATAATGGTACTTAATGGTTTAATTCAATCTTAACTCGATGCGTTGATATTGACCCCAATTTTATTAAACAACAGCACTCAAAATATTTTCCATCTCGCTCACACCACGAAGAGAACGATAATATATTTAGTGAGCTGCCAACAAAATAAGCATTACATTCTTTATCAGTGTCAAAATAAATCAGCCCTACAATTTTAAGTTACATTTGTCATGCAAGTTTAGTCCTTGTGCCGACGGTTTACAGTTTAAAATATATAAAACGTACACACATAGGAGCAGGTCTCGCACGCCCGAGCTGAGCCCGCGGTCGTCTCCGCTGGCGCCCATCCCGGAACTACCGCGGCAGGAGTCGGAGAGCGAACCGCATCCCGCGCAGGCCACGCTCACTGTGCCTAAACAACTAAGGTATTCATTATCTGGATGTATTCCATGTGCAGCGCACGCCAAGACAAGACAAGATCTGTGTCACGGATTGTGTCGATGTAGCTAAGACTGTCTTATTTCATACTAACGGCCCGTCCCAGCCTCGCACGGGTTTCTAATACAGCCTATGTTACTCAGTCATAATGTAGCTTTCTAATGTTAAAAGAATTTTTTGAAATCGGACCAGTCGTTTTTGAGTTTATTTGTTACATACAAAAATACAAATCTTTACTCTTTTTAATATTAGTATAGATTAGTATGGACTAAAGAAAGAGATAAAACCGATATAATCCGTAAAATTACTTCAGTCTTGCTTTCCAAATATTATAATTGAAACTAGGGTACCTTTCTATGTTAAGCTTTGAAATTATCTAATGAAGTAGTTAAATGGATCTTGTATTATCAGTGTCATATAAAAGTATAACTTTGTCATAAAATCAGACTGATTCAAATATTACCAAAAAAAATTAGGCATTATTATGTTACATATAAATGACCTCAATGTCCATAGCAGCAAGTATTGTAAGTCTTGGAAGCGGATTTTATTCATAAAATGTTAGCATATTAAGTAAGAACCGATTCCTCCGCCATCTTTCAAACAACATCATTATAATGTGTATTTATTGCATTTGTTCTTGATATTAGTTACTTGAAACTGGCTAAAGTACCCGCTAAGCGCAGGTGGAACAATTCCTCATCTTATTCCATTAAATTAACAAGTCTTGTGTGTTATAAATATAAATATTTTAATAACAGGAGCAAGTCTCGGACTCCCGAACGCATGGATAAAGGCGTGGCAGAGTCACCTAGACTCGAAGCGATCAAAGAATCGCCGACCAAGACTTCCGACACGGAGTCCTCCTCGTCCGCATCCAGTCGACGCAGTTTGAGGTGAGCTACTCGCTATATGAAGCCTACCCATAGAGTATCGAGAGTACCCATAACGACTCCACTCTTCGTGTGGCTCTGCGGTAATTCCGCCATTGGTGTTATCTTATGTGCATGTAGTATACGGCAACTATATGGGAAAACAACAGAAAAGAAAAACCGCAGCGCGGACTCGATATGCCATCTTCGTTATAATATCTCCATGAGCCCACCGCACACTGAGGCGTCAAAAGCCACGCGTCAACGTTTTTGACCAAAATGAACTGTATTGACTCATAGAAAAAGTTAATTCCACAACGAAATGACATTGAGTGAATTTTCACCACAGAAATTAAATCTTTATGCATATTGCCACAGAGTTGGTTTTGGTACTAACAAAAAATTTTACTCCCCAGTAGCCGAGAGCCTTATCCCCAGACATCGTCTACTCACCGCATGATCCCAAAATAAGCAAAGCTTGTAATATGGCTACAGTAAAATGGTCTCTAAGGTATCCCAGTTAACAGTCAGAACAAATTTTGAAAAGGCCATTTTAAATTTTTGCTTCTTATGGGAATCAAACTAGAAGACGGCAGTGATCAGAGCGGGCTAGTGGTTTTTCGTTCACTAATGCATTGAAACCAAAATACATTGGCCTGTTACTTCTGACTACAATAGACATATACTACTTATAAGAGGTCCAACCATTTTCCTCTTAATGACTTACCATCTTCTCTCCAAGTTTAAGTTGAAATGGTTTGACTTTATATGCTCACTGTCAACAGTATATGTCTATCGCTCACTAAACACTGAGTAAAGAGAGGGGGGGAAGCGTCTGTCCTACGGCTAGCGCTGTGGGTTAGAGTGAGAGAGGAGGAGCCTGTCTACCGCTGCCGTATGCGTGAGAGAAAGGGAAGCCAGACTGGCTCCCATAAGAAGTTATCACTTCAAAAAATAATATTGCTCTTTAACTTGTAGGAGCCGATCTCGCACTCCTGACATTGAAATAGTACCAGCTGAAACTATCAAACCTAGCCCGCGTAGTTTACGGTAAGACATATTTATCATAATAACCCAATAATATCCATTCTATAAGCAGTGGTAGCCTCGTGGGCAAGAACGCCCGCCTTGAACGTAAGGGGTGCAAGTTCAAACCCCAGGCCCGCACCTCTGAGATAATTTTCATGTGCGAATGTCATTTTCAACAATGATTACCATTTGCTGAACGGTGAAGGAAAACATCGTGAGTAAACCTGCACGAATATAGAAAGGCCAACCCGCACTGGGCCAGCGTGGTGGACTATAGCCCAAAAATCTCCCTCGTATTGAGGGAGAATGTGCCCGGTATAATGGCAATAGGCTCGCCCCCTATTACATTGGGACCAAAATACATCGGCGAAGTGTGGGCGCACTGCAGTGCACCTCTGCCTACCCCTTCGGGGAATACAGGCGTGATGTTTTATATATATTTAATTAATATCCATTCTGCTATACACTGACTATAACTAAAGTAACACTAAAAATATTGATATCTTGCTCGTACAGTACGACCGTATTAGAGACAGCAATACGCGGACCAATATTTTTTTTCTCCAATATTACCATAACGAACTGTATGACAATAAGCATAAAGATTGATTTTCCGTGGTAAGAGCCACGCCACCACGTGACAAAATTTGCGCGCGCTGTCAGCCTCATTTCGTTGAAGACTGACAACTTTTTTGTGGCAATACAGTTGTTTTTGGTATTGGAAAAAAAAAATACACACGAGTGTCAAAATAGTATCCCAGTGTGAAATTTTAGGCCTAACATTATAACTAAAATATCAATAATTACTTAGCTTAACTATTTTGTAGTCATTCGCTAAATATCACTCTTGTGTTTAGAAGCCGATCGAAAACTCCAGAAAAATTAATGTCGTCTAAAGTCGAACATTCAGCGCGAGGCAAGAAATCATTGTCCCGTATTGTACTGGAAGCGAACACTTTCGCTAAAACCAAACAGACATTGGAACAGCTGGAATCTGAGGTCACAGAACATTCCCAAAGCGTCCTGGAATGCACTCCAATGAAAACTTTAAAACAAGTTTCCAGTCTCATGGACGTAACTCTGTCGCCAATAGTCAACAAATCTGTATTACTAAGTTCCACAGACAGTACGATGTCAGAACCCATCGAAAAAGATCTCAAAACTGACAAGAGTACCGCAGCATCAGTTAAATCCTTACCAGCGTTCACCACGATACACGAGACTTACATGGAAAAGTCTGTACTGCAAAGTTACGAGAGCAGCGTAGGCGAAACATCTCGAAGCGTCCACGAGGAAAAGTATGAAATCGTTAAAATAACCGATAATAACCCCTTACAATCTTTACCGGCGTTCACTTTAAATGACACAGAACTAGAGAAATCTGTCTTGCATAGCTACGAGAGCAGTGTAGCGGAATCCTCCAGTATGCAAGAGAAACCTGAAGGCAACATTTCCAAACCGTTTGCGGCCTTCGCTGCTATGATAAACAACGATTTCCAGAAGTCCGTACTGCGCAGTTGTGAAAGCAGTGTGACTGAAATTTCCAAAGATAAAGCGGAAAGCGAGAACGCTTCTAGCTTGATAACCAATGATAGTGATTTAGATATGCAAGAGGCAGACTCGGCGGCCGTTATACGGAAAGAGAAGGAGAGGATAGTGGAGATTGAGAGGGAGATCAATGAGATAGAGGGAGATATGTCGGACGAGGAGCGTGGGAGTGATTCGTCGGGAGATGAAGAGATTGTGCCGGAAGAGTCGGATGAGAGTGCCAGTGAAAGTTCTTCGGAGGTGAGTCATATATTACGACCGTATAGGCATAGACACTGCTTTTCATACTAATTGCATAGTTCCAAACGTCCAATTTTAAGATGGAAGTCTATCTACGGTAGCTTGTCTATGGGACTAAGCGGTCCCTGCCTCAATGAGTAAATTTTTATGCCTTTTTTTGGGATCGACTGAATATGCAAACTACTTGATTATACTGGTTATTTACTTGTCGGAAATTAAGTCATTAGTACTCGAGACGGACACTGCTTGTGTGTTGTCGTTGGGTGCGTAGTGCAGACTAGTTCTAGCGAGTGAAATTTGGCATTTGCACGCGCTGTGAGACTACTTTCGTCTTGAAATTGATTTGACCACCCGTTCTTTGGTATTATGCCATTATAATATCCTTATACAGTCTCCATATTCGACACACTGATTATCTTTGAATTTAAATAGTTATAGTCTATTGATATGTTTACGTTATTTAATATCCATTAAAAAAGTTTACCCTGGTCTTTACATCCCATTGCTGCACTTATGTCTCCCCTGTGAGCAGAGGCAAATAAAAATATATTTAATGTTTTATTAGACGTCATCATCCGGCGACGAGGAAATAATATCAATCAATGATTCAGACTCGGATGATTCAAATTCCGGTGGCGAATTACAAATACTTGAACAGCCATCTTGTACAAGATCTCAACCAGACAGAGAGAAAGTTCCACTAGTCAAAGAACAAGAAGAAATAAAACCAGTAGATACACAAGAAGTGGAAAGTTTCAAAGGTGCTGAAATCACTGAACCCACCGAGTCGTCTTCTGATCGGTTGAGTCAAGTACATTTCTCACTGCTCACAGATGATAACTCTTTAGAAGTGTCGGATAAATCTGATCTGAATCTCAATTACTCTGATGAACAAGTAAAAGATGGGGAGGATGTCGTCGGCGGTAAAACAGTTGAACATATGGGGACAGGTAAGTGATATGACTTTATTTGAATATGTACTCTGTGCTAATGCATATAAAGGTTGATTTTGGTCAAAGCCACACGAATAAATTTGCTCCCGACTTGTCTTCTTTGTGCCTTATCTATGAATTAATACAATACGTTTTTAATATTGCTTAAAAATTGCCTCGCGTCCTATTTGCTCAGGCCTTGTTGTTAAGTATAGTGGGATCATGATGATGACTTCATGCAAGTCATGAAGCAAAGCAACCAATAACGATAATAATGTCTTAGCGTTAGGTATGGTCCTTTATTACAACTACCTCCTATGCCACCAAGAACAGCACCCGCCTGGGTGTTGTTTTTGGCTACGACGCCCCAATGTTTAAAGTGGACATTTATTATACAGGATGCATCAGAAGTCTGAAATAATATTTTGGGTACATATACGGTAGCCCATATGTAGATGCTTCGCAAAGACAGATTATACCTAACCATCATAGTTTCTCAGTTATAGACCTTTGAATATTTGTCACAGGTATTGTGTTCTGACCTTTTGGTACATCCATAACCCTAGCCAGCAGTGTAAACTACACTCTACCAGTATTCACAAAACAGAACATGCAAATTTTAGGACTCGAGATATCGCAAGTTATAGAAATTGACGACGAAAAAATTGTTGGAACAACATGGTCGAATTTTGATCAAATATTTATACCATTCAGTTGTATACCCGATACTTATGCAAACGTCAAAGTATTATTTCGGACTTCTGAAACACCCGGATAGTTAAGTTGCTTGAGAACTCTAATATCGCAATTCAGGTTTTGTATGAAATCAAGGCTTCTGTATGTAGATAATTTTTAACGCCATCTGTAGACTCAATAATGCATACCATCTTTCACAGACCCTCAGCTGCCCATTCCAATAGAAGTAACTGTCGAAGTAGCGCCAATTGAGATCACAGCAGAGGAGATGTCCGTTGATAAAGATGTTCCTAAAACTGTTGACGTTACAGATTCCGCTGCTAATACTGATTTCACAAAGATTGAAGTAAGGATTGAGCCTAATATTCAGTCTATGGAAACAGTAACAGTTACAAAAGAAACTACAAAGCTAAAGACAATAGAAGAAAAAGTAAAAGAAGTTATAAAGCAGGTAGAAGAAGCTAAATCAACTAAAATGCAATCAGAAAGTATTGAAAAACCCTCTGAAAATATTCAAAAGACATATTCAAAAGTTACTGAAGTTTTGCCACGGGTTACCGAAACAGTTGAACTTAAAGACACTACGCCAGAATCTAGTGAAGTAACTACAGAAGTTAAATCCGATAAAGCAGAAGAACCCACAGTATCCACGGAGGTGAAGCCTAGAACAAGAAAACGCGCCCAATCAACGTCATCAAACAAATCGACAATCGAAACAGATGACATTGAACCCAAAACGCCTGCCACAAGAAAACGGACCCAATCGAACGCCTCAAACAAATCCGTAGACATTGAACAAAAAACACCAGAGAACGATAAATCAAGTGATGCTACAACACCATCGAGACGACGCGCAAAGACCCCGACAAGCGCGGAAGTGAGGAAAATAATAACTAGACGAGTCTCGCGTGAAATGTCCGAGAAATTGGACGATTCGAAAATACTAGACGAGTCCGCGTTGACACCTAAAAGGCGGTCTACCCGTTCGAGGAGTAAAAACATTGATGATAATGAGAGTGTCGCGTCTGAAAGCTCTGCAGTCTCCGGCAGGAGTAGGACCAGTGAGGATATGGGTGATAAGCCAGCCAGGAAGACTAAGAAATCCACGTTGGCTAGTAAGCCTGAACTGTCTGTGATACCCGAGGTGACCGCTGAAGATGGGTCTAGGGAAGCCAGTGAGACTGTTATGAATGAATACTCTAGTTCTAGAAGGTCAGTCAATTTTAATGCATAATTATTATATTGTACATATATTGTATATTATTCGGCAAAGTGTGGGCTCGCTGCAGTGCACCTCTGCCTCCCCTCCGGGGAATACAGGCGTACTTATGTATTATTTTAATATGTAAGGAAGTTAGCTCCCAAATTTATAGAAATTACAGTGCTCTTCCAATGGCACTTCTCAGCGGTATATTATGGCCGCTTTCAGCAATCCTCATATTCGATTTAATTCCTGAATTTGTAGTAGATCTGTATCAACTGCGCAAGATTTCGTAAAATGATCACGTATTTAAGCGTTTCATCAGCTCAAAAGACGGAGAAATATTCGCCAACGATGAATTGTATAACTCAATCTCGTTACTTACATTTATCCATATTGTTTTCTTATATTTACGCGAATACTATACATTGAAATTAAACTATTTTACGGATTAAAACGCGATAAAATCCGTAAAATAGTTTAATTTCAATACATTTATCCATTTATTTTTTTTATGGCGGAAATATATTCGTTTAAACAGACACCCCTCAGTTATATCTTGTTAATAATAAGTTAGGTATAACCATTATTGGTAATGATTAGGCTGACTCGTAATCAAAAAGCCACGCTGGAGTCGTGGCTGGAGCCGCCGCCGCCGGGCCGCGCGCGCCGCGCCAGCTCGGCCTCGCGCACCTCCCGCTCGGCGCTGTCCGAAGTCTCGGAGGCCGACGACGACGACGCCAGCTCCACGCATTCCGCCTTCGACGTCCAACCCATCGACAGAATCAGCCTACTCAACAAAACTGACTTTGAAGGTACTTACTGCTCCATCACTATAAAATATATATGTCGACTTATTAGTATTGTGGATAAGTTTTTTGTTTTTATTATTTATTCAGCCTCAGCCATTGGTTGTTTATTAAAAATTTGACTGAGATTATTTTATTTTGAATGTTATACCCATTTATACTTGGTTAGTATTACACCAATAAATGCCATTGTAGATGGTTTGCTGAGGGATTATAATTTCTATAAATTTGTAAGGTTTTGCTCAATATTTTATTATTTGCAAATACTTCAATTCTTACTGCAATATCCATAAAAAAATCTATGCATTTACTAGTAAATAAGTAACTCCTGCATTTGTGTCTACATAAGAATTATATATGAACGGCAATTCTAATACTTATTTAACTATTTAACAACTTATCAATATTGCACTCTAACATGTTATGATTTAAGTTTATTTTTATTTATTTGCCTCACGCAACAATAGCATGACCCCTATCCCCTAATAAAAACGACATCAGTGGTGTTAGCACGCATGTCAAGACAAGACCTTTGTCACGGATAGGCTCGCTCTCTCTCTGTCTTATTTCATAATAGCGAAAGAGATAACATCAAGATATTCCGTGACATACGTCTAATCTTGGCACACATGCTACAACTACTGTTAATGTTACATGTAAATATTTAATAAAGCATGCGAGCTCGCACTATCACACATACTCTATAAAAGCCCTTATCCCAATGTACGAATGTCGAAAATCCGTAACGCTTTTTGTTCAAAAAGTTGCATTAACCTATATATAGGCTCGCCCGACATTGATGAGCTGCGCGTGAATCTGTCTCCGGATTCCTTAGCATCGGACGCCAGCAAGCAGAGATGTGAGTATTCGCTTTGACAGCTTATTTCGATATTATTTTTAACATTGCATGATGATTCCTTGTTATTAAATGTAGCCTAAGTTAAGATTAAATACACGAATTACATTCTGTGCGGGTAACGTTGGCACATAAAATAAATTACAAATTAACTGAGTTTACTATTTAGTTCATTAATTATTGCAGAGCCGTATACATGTTTGTTGAGCGTTGGTAAATGACTGGGGTTGCCAGCTCTGACAGTTAATTTACCAAATGGTAAATTATGTATGTTTTATACACATTCACACGATGATAATTCTGACGTTCAAGAACGCTTTCAGACTAGCGTTCTTTGCGCGTATTCGGTCGTTTCGGTATACGCTTACAAACGTGCTTCAAAAAGCCCACGTATACGAGCTTATTTCGTCGTGTACGCTCGAACCGGCGGTGACAAATGTCAGTAGTAATATGGATTGCGACGAAGAAACTATTTATCGTCTGCTAATTCCATATCCTACTAATACTGTGAATGTGATAGTTTGTGAGTATGGACGGATGGATGTATGTTAGTTACTTTTTCACGCTAAAACCACTGAACGGATTTTGATGAAACTTTACAATATTATTGTTTATACATGGCTCTAATTTATAACGATATTGAATAATCCAAGTCTGCGCGGACGATGTCGCGCGTAGAAGCTAGTCCTATATATTTGAACGTAACCCTTTCTAGGAACGAAATTGTCTTATTGCCTTAAAGATTATTGAACAAGCAATTATAGTCTCATGACCGTTTACACTAGAACTAAGAGCTACTAGCAATGCAACTGCTTCTTATTTAGGCATAACTTAAGGCGTCTCCGTGTGTTCATGAATGCTAGGAAAACGCTCGGAAATCACCAAGACCTCTTTATCCCCCGCCTGGGGAAAAACTACCATGTTTACGCTGAACTTCGGCCTATTCTTCGGACTGCCTTTAACATGAATATAATTGCAAATTACAGCACGCGTCAACAGAGCTACTTCCGAGTCTAAGTCCACGCCGAAAGCCGCTAAAATTGGCAGAAGGGTCTCCACAGATATCCGTAAGTAAGACTTACCATGACCGTGCCCACTCTGCGCTTGGATCTTAGCAGCAAGTTATGTTAGTTCACTTGGATGTTGATCTATAGAAATTGACGGACTCATCTCTATAGATGAGTCATTAGGTATTGATTATAAACACATCCTGCACCTATTATTACTTAGGCATCCACTAAGAAAGTTGTTTAACACGTTCGCTGCGTAACCATTTCTAGTTTTCTTTCAGCTGGTGCGTCATGAGGTTATATTGACTCGTAGAGGACCTAACTTTGTGAGCACTGCGCACTGGATGAAAGTTCGCCATGACCTCACAACGCAGCGAACGTGTTCGAAGGAATAAAATAGTTATGTTCATCTCCTGTCGTTTCGAGATATAGATCTCACGGTCGGAGTAGCGGGCAAAAGCCACTCCATTGTATTTGAATAATTTTATCTAGTAACAGTATAGCAATCATCCCAATATCATTTTAACCACAGCTGACATTTAGGTTATCCATGGAAACTTGTAAAATATGAAACCGGTTCGCTAACCATAGCTTATCTCTGTCAAAAAAAATGGTTTCGTCAATTATTCTGGTAAAATGTTGATGGTATTTGATATGTTGCAGTGGGCAGTCCGGAGCAAGCCGGCTCGAGCCCGGCCCGCGGGCGGCGCGCGTCCTTTAACCGCGCCTGCGAAGCGCTGCACACGCCCAAAGGCAGGAGAACTTCCACTGATCTCAGGGTTCGTATACTTTATGAGATACTTCGCGATTTAAAAAAAAAATAGAAAACTTATTAGCCCTCTTTTCTTGCCGGATCTTCTCAGTTAAGGTCGTGGTTCGATCCGGTAGTAGCATAATGTAAACTTGACAATTTCCCAATATCCCCGTAGTATACAAAATAAATGATTTGACTTTGATACACGCGTTATTTTCCCCAATATACGAATTTAAAATATATTCAAATATATATTTAATCATCTTAAATTATAATCTAGCTTAATATGTTACAATAAATGAATATTAAAAACGAAGTTCGTAAAGGAAGCGAATGACGATCTGGAAAACAATTATTTTTTCACTACGTTTTTAAAAGTGAAGTAACCTGCACGTCTGAAACTTGACTAGATCTCGATCCGATGGGGATTCTAGCCATAGTCCACCACGCTGGCCCGGTGCGGGTTGGCAGACTTCACACATCTATCGAGAACTAGTCAAGTTCCCTCAGACGTGCAGGTTTCCTCACGATGTTTTCCTTCACCGTTTCATAGCAAGTGGTAATCTCGGATGTAAATAAGATTCGCACATGAAACCCAGAGGTGCGAGCTGGGGTTTGAACCTTCACACTTTGCAAGGCGTGCTTTAGACCACTCGGCTACCACTGATATTAAAAAAAAAAAATTTAATATTATTTTAGTGAGTAATAAATTTTATTTTATTTTTTTATGTATACAGAAGGGCGAGACGGAGAGTCCGGTAGAGTCGCCGGCGGCATCGGAAGAGGAAGCCCCGAGCACGCCCGCCCGCCGCGCCCGCCGCGCCTCCACACACTCCAACACTAGTCAAGCCAAATCAGACACTGGCAAGAGGTAATATACATCACGTCATGATCTGTAGTTGCGGCATGTGCGGCAAAACTAGACGTATGTCACGGAATATCTTGATGTTGTCTCTTTCTCTCGTACGAAATTAGACAGAGGGCGAGCGAGCAATTCCGTGACAAAGGTCTTGTCTTGACATGCGTGCTAACCCCACTGATTCTGAATGGATATACTTATGTGAAGTGAGGAAAAGATTTTTGATAAGTTTCCCTTTATAGTTAGCGTAATGTATCTCTAAAATCTGTTTTAAACTCTACGAAAATAAATGAATCGCAAGTGCTAGTCGACGTAACTGAACATTCCTAGGCTTGTCAAAGACTAAAAATAAGTTGTATTTATTTCGTTTTTTTTTGTTGGACAAAATGTTCGAATTTCTACTTATATAGAAAGATTTCAGATACCTTACTTAACGCAGGGTTATTGGCATTATAGATCATATCGTGTTATTTGCCCCCAAATTTTAATCTACCTAATAACATCTGTACAACTAAATAAGTTGCTAGAAATATACCTTATTGTTTTCAGATCAAAACGAATGGCATCAATAGATGAAAATAGAGATAAGAAGAAATAATATTAAAGGATTAACTAATTTATATTTACAGTTTAATTTTGTTTAATGTTTTGCATTTGTCATCATAATAAATAAATAACAGAACTTTCTCGTTTGCTTGTACCGATACTTTGTAAGAATAAATTTGTTAATTAAAATAAATCAGCCGATTAATGGAGTAATAAAATTATGTTTTGTATCTAAAATATTTTTATTTTTTCAAATACATTATCAGTCAACTGTAATTCACCACATATGTTAAACAATAGTATGCCGTTGTAATGATTAAAATGTTATTATTTCTTAATTTATGGCTTATAATAGAAATACCATTTAAATGAGATCACATAACAAAAGCAAACTGACTTCGTAATATGTATTGTTAACATGGCCTTGTAGGAAGATTAAAATCGACACATGACAACAAATAATAAATAAATAAGGAACACAAAAATGCTTAAACCCCGGGCAGACTGGGGCGTCAAGAGGCGCTCTGTAAAATTTGCCAATACTAACTGTATTTATTCTTAAAAAAAGCTCATTTTTCAATGGCACGAGTGATTCTCGTAGCTTCGCGTCGTCGCGTGACTTTTACCACAGAAATTTAGTTTTTATGTATATCGACAAAGAGTTCGTTGTTACCTTAACTGTATTGACTCCGAAGCAGCAAAATTTTCAACGAAATGACATGATGACGCGACCTATTTTTTACCACATAAATTCAATCTTATGTATATTGAAACAGAGCTTATTTTCAGAAAAAAGTCTAGTTAATTCGGTCGCCCCGTCGTGTAAATGCAATTTTAATACGTTTAACTAGTTTAATGTCGAACAAACTTAATTCTACCTTTCATCTTTGTCATAACTTTTGAGAGACCTACTCAAGTGATGTAAAATATTTACGTTCAAAGGCAAATCTTTAGGTAACGCTACGTGATTCATATCGATGTTAGACGGCAAGTATTCCTGTGAATCGATTGCTTTTTTATCGATAAGAGCTTTGTTATCGATAAGCGCGTTACATATATCCTTATCCTCCGTCTTCATAGATACTTTTTGCGTACAATCAACATCACGCCTGTGTCTCACAAGAACTGGGTCCGGGTTAGACTGTATATTTTGATCTTTGTCAATTTGTAAATCCTTTCCTACGTTCTTAGGTATAGAATCTATTTTCGCTTGATCAGCCAACTCGTTAATAATTGCCGGAGGTACGTTTTGAACGATCTTTTCTTCAGGAGCCTTGGCTTGTGCGTCTTCGCCTAGTTTATAAGATTGTGGCTCGTCCGGCGAATGGGAATGCGGCTGAACCTCATTATGTGTTTCTTGTACTTGTTTGGGAGCTTCTGGCTGGCTTTGAATTATATTATTCTGAGCTATATTGTTAATTATTTGTGCAACACTTTGATTTGAAATTGGTTTGACGTCTGGTTTCTTTTGTTGTATATTGACGTCGATTTGTTGCGTTTTGTCTTTGTCAGTTAAAGTTTCCTGCTTATTAGCTAGTTCGGCTTGAGGTTTAACAGGCACTTGTTGATTATTTCCATTTATGTCAACATTCTGTACTGGAACGTTATTTGTGACCTTGGGCACTTCAGCTATATGTTGATCGTCTGCCTTCGGTTCTGGTGCCTTTGGTTTTTCTTTAATCTCTTGAATAGCTTCAATAGTTTCAAACGCTTTCTTTGCTATCTCTTGTACCGCCTCGTTCTTCAACTTCTCTAATTGCTCCGATTTCTTTTCGTCCTTGATTTCATTAGGCTTCTCGGACACGCCGCCCAGCTTCTGAATAGCTAAATGAGCGATTTCTTTAATACTCTCTACAGCAATTTTCTTAGCTTCGTTCGAATCGGTCTCTTTTTTATTCTGTTGCAATTCTTGTTGAGTTTTAATGATTTCATCTAAAATCTCTTTCTGTTCTTCTCCGTGTTGTTTTATTGTTTCCATTAATTTTTGTTGTTTCACACCTATTTTGACTTCATTCGATTTGGGTTTAACTTCTTTCGGTTTCTGTACAGTGTCTTTGTGAATCAGTGTTCCGCCGTTAGCTAGTTTTGCCTCGAGTTTAGTCCTAAGATCTTTTGGGTGTGTTTCAGGCACCTTATTGGCAACGGCAGGTATTACTATTAACTTCTTTTCATCTACAGCGGCGTCTGGAATTTTCTTTTCTTGTATTTTTTCGTTAGACTCAGGTGGCACGGGATTCGGTGGCTGGACTTCCGAATCTATCGCTAAATCTTTATTCAATGGAATATTTTCAATCTTGTTCTGGTTTTGTGATAAACCATTTGGGTCATTTTTAATTGCAGGTTTCGAGTAAACGTCGGACTTGTCTTGTTTCTCGAAGAAGTCTTCAACGATTTTGTCGATGCGCTCTTGGGTGATGAACTTCTCGTCGTATCTGTCCGGTTGGTTTTCGGCAGCTTGCAGGTTGGCGAATGTACCGAGCACCATTATAAATATACCCAGCACTATCACTCCCTGAAAAAATAATAAGACAATGTTCGGTCATCAATAATAGTAAAATGGTAAAAGCCATGATCGACATCATCTCTATTCGACATATGTAAAAAAATACGAGAAAAAATGGACCAATTTGACGTTTTGTTTCGATATATGTCTAGTTAGAGATGATGCCGGTCTTGCGAGAATTGCCCCGCCCCAAAATGAAAATGGGCACGAAAGTTACAATTCGAACACAATGTTTGTGGCAAAGCAATGTATTCTTTGCAAAGTCCATACAGCATAATATTCAAATCGCAATTTAAACTTGACTCCACACTTCCTCTGCCAGCATTTATATTATTTTTTATTTTTATGACAATCTTGAATATTGTTTTGTGTTAATACTAGTACTTAACTGACCTTAGCCAAGACCCGTTCATTAGTATTCTTAAAGGTGACATTGATGAAGCAAGCCGCTGGGAACACAAGACAGATGAGCACTCCTATCGTAGAGCCCACCAGCCCAAGCACCAGCTCAATGTTGGGTATCAGCAGACTGATGAACAGGGTCACGGCTATGATAGCCACAGTCATGCAACGGAAGGTGGTCTCCGGAATGGAGTGGTTTATTATATGGTCGTGTTGTGATGAATGCACCTAAAAAAATTGTATTATAAGTATTCAAAATTAATGGTAAAAAAAACTTTAAAAACAAGCTTTCAGTTGGGTTTTCGTATTCTCCTCAGCAAGTCCTTTCATTTGATACCCATACTGTGGTAGTGCAGAAAAATAACTATTCCGCCATCTTGGATGATCCGCCATATTGGAATTAGAATGACGTCACATAGCTAAGCATGCATTGTCATCCAAAATAAGCGTGTATACCAAATTTCAGCTCAATCGGTTAAAGATAACTGATTTCAAATTCAGTTGCAAGATTCCACCCGGACATACATATTGCGAGTTAATATAAAGCTTGTAAAAAGAACACCGGTATTGGTTCACCACGTTGAAGTGACTAAAATAATACTTAAATTGATCTTTAATACTATGCGAATAAGATCGCAATATCCAATAATAGCTCAACGTCGGCCTATATGGCGTTAAAGGTTAAAGCCTCGCACACAGTTGGTCGTCGACATTCGCGCTTCAAAATATTTTCCAATACAAAAACGAACTCTGTGCCAATATGAATAGAGATTGAATTTCTGCGGTAAAAGCAACTCCCCTCAAATTCACTAGCGCTATCAGTGTCATTTAGTTGAACAATTAACTTTTTCCACGAGTCAATAGAGTTTCTTTTGGTATGGAAAAAAAAAAATACGGCCAGTGTCGTCGCTCCAGTGGCTTTAAACGTAGTAATTATTTTCTCTGTAACACCGAGCGCCATAATTGTAAGAAAAAAAGTTAATGCAAACCTTCTTGTATAGAAAAGAGTAGAGACTGGCTCTGCAAGGGAATATGATGAGTGGGAAGCTGAATGCTAACGACATGACGAATCCGAGCTTGATGACGTCACTCCACATTGTTGGGCTTAGACTCATCAGTATGTTACCTGAAAAAAAAGCAATATATTGTTTTCTTATATTTAAATATAAAATAGTAAATAAACGCGATAAAATCCGTAAAATAGTTTTATTTCAAAAAGCAATATGTTTAGTTTAATATTGACTTATATTTAATATTGACTTAGTTTAAAATCTAAAAAAACAAATAGTAATTTTAACATGCAAATTTAATTACTTGCGTACCACCATAATTACAATGACGTCAATAATCTAGAGTAATCTAGCTAGAGGACAAAGGGCCCGCGATAAGAGATACCAAATTCGATACCCGTCATGGCTATACAAACTATTGCGGTAAGCAAACCCGTGGTAGCCGAGTGGTAGAACGCACGCCTTGCAAATCAAAGTGTGCAGGTTCAAACCCCGGCTCGCACCTCTGGGATTTATGTGCGAATCTCATTTTCATCCGAGATTATCACTTGCTATGAAACGGTGAAGGAAAACATCGTGAGGAAACCTGCACGTCTGAGGGAACTTTACTAGTTTTCGATAGATGTGTGAAGACTGCCAACCCGCACCGGGCCAGCGTGGTGGACGATGGCCCGAATCCCCCTCGCATTGAGGGAGGCCCGTGCCCAGCAGTGGGTCGTTAAAAGGGCTGTAGTAGTATTCCGCATTCCCGCGCTGATTGGGCGGTACTGACTAGCTGTGCGAATTAAAAGCCAGCTCTGTCACGTGAAGCAGTGGAAAGACTAAATGCTCACCTGATATTTCATGAGAAGAGAAGGCAATGTATCCGAACACGCCGAGGGTTAAGTAGACGCCGGTGCATATATTAATAGCGTTCTTCGTCACTACGTTCATTTTTTCAAGCGACAGTGTAGGTAGGGACTCGAAAATTTCGAACAGTTGGCTGAAATTATAATAAAAGGCTATTATGATTATTATGTATTACATCTGTCTAATCGCCACATAATACGAGATGTATTTTCGGCACACTCACCATGACCGTGTAGACATAAGTTTTATCTCTTTCTACTGTCAGATTTGTCGTGAAGATGACGTCACTTCAAACTTTTTGTACTAGTCATGGCTCAGTGTGACGTCATTTTCTCGACGAATCTGACAGATGAAAGAGATAAAACTTATATCTACGTCATGCTACAGGGCCTGGCGCATATGAGGTAGGTAATCCTTAACAATAACATGCGTAAATAACGCGGGCATGCGTCGGTCAATTGAAGTTGAAATTTATTTCTTTTTTTAAGAGTTTACATATTAATTGAAATATACGACTTCTAGATGGATTACTTTTACTATTTAGAAGAACTTTATCAATTGCGATGATAAATAAATGAAAACCATAAACTAAATATAAAACCTAGTTGTTTTTAGGTAAAATAGACGCATCATAAAGTTATATACATACGCCTGACAGAACAGCGCCATGGAGAATATAGGCACGCACTGCAGCAGGCCCGCCGGCCGCCACAGATGCACGCGAGTCTGCCACGCGTCCGTCAACAGCTGGGACGTCGCTTCCGCTATCACCTTGCATTTACAACAATCTACATTAGAGGCCGTCCATTAATCATGTGAGGCTCGAAAGGAGGAGGGGGGTTTGGCAAAAATAAAAAAATATCACAAGGGGGGAGAGGGGGGTGTAGTAAGATATCACGTGTATTTATCTTTCCGTCAAACGCGCGATTTCTAAACCGAAAAGCAGCGTGTAGTGTGACCTTGAGTCGCCGTTGCCAGGCAACGTCCTTAATTTCAGAATTATTCTAAAAAAATTATGGGGGGTCAGGAAATTAAAAAAAAAACATCACGTGATTAATGGACGGCCCCTTAGACATTCGGTTCATAACTATTAACAATAGTAATCTAAATGAAAATAATATACTTTGATGACGAGACAGAAGTAGAACCCGATGGTGGCCGCGCTGACGTTACTCAGACTGTCCACATTCCGCAGCAGCCCGAGGGGGAGCACGCACACCAGTGACACGATCACCATTATTGAAGTCCTGAAACATGGATGAAACTAATGAGTTGCCAAGATGAAAGAAAAAAAATTATGGTACGATGTTGGCACTATAGTTCTTTCACCAACCATTGCCAAATATATCCTTATATTGGGGTGAGCAAATTCATTTGACTTTTTTTTGTACCTACTTTGTATACAGTATATAGTATAAAGATTGTCTCAGGCGCGACTGAAATCGCTCATATTATCAACTAGCTGTGCCCGCGACTTCGCCCGCGTGGACTTTAGGGAGATTACCCGGAAATATGGGTATTATGTTTTTCCCGCGGAACCCTAATGCTTTTTCTAAAATTAAAGTAGCCTAAGTTACGCCTTGGAACGTCAGCTATCTGTCAGTGAAAGTCCCATTGAAATAGGTCCAGCCGTTTAGAAGTTAGGTAAACAAACAGACAGACAGACAAAAAAATTTAAAATTGCGTTTTCGTTATAGGTATCGTATATACTTTCATACGCATTTGTTAAAAAAGTGTTATTTTGATATTACAAACAGACACTCCAATTTTATTTATTTGTATAGATGTTAACATTCGTAGGTTATTTCGTAGAAAACTGTGCTACTTCTATAAGTAAAAAAAAAAATGCGTATTTCGACGAACTTCACCTTAATATATCACTCTGATTGATGTTAAACATCTTGGCAATGATCTGCGGTCCAAGGTCTCCAACCACCACGAAATACGCGATGCATGTGCCCATTAGGAAACCAATAATGCCCAATTCCACTGCCATCTTCCCCGCTGGACCGAACACATGGAATGCTGAAAATATTTTTTTTTTTAATTTTCAGTATTCGGATTTGAATTGTATTAACATTTAACTTTGTATAGACAAAAGTGAGATGGTAGTTTTTCTTATCATAGTCGCATATATATTTATTAGTAGTATGATTAGTTACGCCAGAGTTTACTAAAGCTAGGAGACGCCTTAAAGGGATGCCTAAATAATAAGCAGTTGCTAGTTGCAGTGTATTAATATTTAAGCATCATAGGCAACTCCTAGAGCACTAGGAGTTGCCATGGTTGACTGGAGGTGAAAATTGGCTTATTTAGTGTTAATATTTTTTTTTAATGCGTAAGGTTGCATAATCAATTGGAAATAACACTAATTCTCACATACAAATGTAAATATCCCTTTTTCCTTTTCCTTGAAAAAAACATTTTATCATTTTGATTTTTACACAAAGATTTTTAAGGAAACTAGTCCAATAAATGCTGACATAAGGTTTTTGTCATCAGTTTCATGATACTATCAATATACAATACATAGGCTTGAGTTGACATTTGTTTTTGCCATGTTGGAAGTAATTCCGACAAAGTGTTAACTATGACCACCTGTGCAAATATGTACCTTATTGCCATTATGCATGAGAAAAGGTTAGTTATAACTCTTATGCATCTAGTAGATGCATTTACTTAAAAACTATTTTAACTCGACCCCTATTACATTGGGACCAAAATACATCGGCGAAGTATGGGTGCACTACCGTGCACCTCTGCCTACCCCTTTGGGGAATACAGGCGTGATGATGTATTGATAACTATTTATATTGTTTTGTAACTACTTCAAAAGGCAAATGATATTATAATAAATCTAAACAATACACCATATTTAGAAATAATGATTAAATCAGTCAATTTTTCTAGCAAAAAGTAATTCAATCTTCAGTTTGACAAAGTAAAGTTCCATTATATAATAATCATTGAACCACCATACCCAGAAATTCAAAGTTTCTTCGCCTGGCTAGGAGAGCAGACTTTAGCAGGAAATAGCAGCATAACCTTGAGATAAGACCCATTACCAACAGGATAAGAGTAGCTAGTAATACACCACACTGAAAAAGAATGTTTCATAATAATTTAAGTTTAAAAATATAGTTTACTTTGATCATAAGTTCATTGCTAATTGCCTTTTTGCATCATAAAACCTACTTGATGGAAGTAGTGTTGTTATTTACATAGGTAATGCTTGATTAAGAAGTAAACGCTATTGGTAAATTGAGAAAACATTCATGAATATCAATAAAAAATATTATAGTCAGCACCAGAAAGTTGTTTGGTCAGCAACCTTTCTATAGTTTTAGTTAAACCTTGAATCTATAATAAAAAAAAATAGGAGGCAAGTATTTTTTGTAGGTATGTGTTATTTATTTCCTCCTTGACTTGTTCAGGCATTACACATAAAAAATACTTATAAGGTACATAAATATTAAACATTAGAATTCACTAAGGAGTTGAGTAGTCTAATAAAATAATGAAAGAATACATTTTATACAACTTTCTACAATAATCATAAAAAGTTTGAACTTACTTGTTGAAAGCAGAAAGGCATTGCAAGGATGCCGACGCCTATGATGCTGTTTGCCAGCGTAATAGACTGGCCCGTAGTCCCCATGTTCACGAACAAATTAACTCAAATAACTTCTAAATTGTACGCTGAAATTCGCTTGTTTTGATAAATTACGGCCACATTTTGCACGTATTGTTTTGATTTTGACGACGTTGACGCAAAAAGTGACAGATAAATTATTGGTTTTGACGTTTGACAACACGTCAGTCAACTGTTCTTGCGTTCCATACTACGCATAAAGCAAAAAATAGGTCCAATTTATTATAGCTGTAGGTACCGCTAAGAATGTTAAGATGTATACTTTCTTTCCTGGCAAGCACTTACCAAATGTGATAATAAGCTAGTTTTGAGCATTCAGTGGGTTGAGATAATTCTTAAGCACGAGTCTCGTACCTTGCACTTGTGTTGTACCTTTATCAAAACTTGTCTTTGTTCTGCAAATCGACACGATTCAGTTTACTTTGACAACAGCTAGGTTAAGACAATACGGTACAGATGCCTGCGAATTCTATTCCCGTCTGGGTACTTTATGAAAACACCTACTCCTAAGAATCGCCCCCCATCTTAGATAACCTACCAACCCGCGGTGTATTCGCTTAGTTTGGGGTATTTTGTCCTGGCGATATCATTTTTAAAGATAGTTTGCTAGTCTTGTAGATACTTACAAGATGCATTACAGTAGACAGATAAATATGGTACACTATAACCTACATTTTATACATCATGAAGCGTCTCTAAAGTTCCGTGTGCTTATTAGGTACCTAGGTTCGAAATAAAAATCAAAAATCACTTGTAAGTATTATTAATGTTTAATGGATTTAATATGTTCTTTGGTATTCCTGTACAGGATTCGACATACATTTGCTATTGATATTACGTTCGATACAGAGATATGGCGATACACGAATACACTAATAGGTCTACGATTATCGTTGGCATTCTTGAGATAGAATTACAGTAGTCAAATCAGAAAAATAAAACGCCACAAATTAGATGCGGTATTATTTGCTTAATTTAATCTGTACTGTGCTGATTTTTTTTTTAATTTTCTGTTTGACCCCGAACGTCGTCTTCACTTGCTTATAATTAAGTAGGTATTTATGGATTATATTATGTAGTAATTAAATAGGTAATTAGCTATTTCTAAGGTGGGCATTTCTTTGGCTAAGACCGTAAAACCCACATCACAACAATTAAATAAGTAGTTAATTAGTTATCATAAAAAAAATATAGATTAAGAATTAAATAATCATTTATAACATTTTAAAATGAAGTGCGAGTAGTGATGCGTAATAAATTAAGAAAACATATCGACGGCTTACATAGGTACCTACTTGCATAAACAATATTTTTCATAGTAAGTAGGTAGGTACATTATTGTATGGCTACGATACCAATAGTACAATACAAGGCGTGCCCACAACCCGTCGTCGCATTCTAAGCTTCTGTATTCATTGACCCGCGTAAACCCGTTTCCTATTGTTCGGGCAAACCTTTTATAACGTCGCGTTATACTAGCAGCCTGGCATTCGAACCTATATAAATAGAAATAATACGATATCCATTTAATATTGCAACTTGTGTTCCTCTGTAATTTAAATTCTTTCGCTGATATAATAAAAAATCTAACGGAATAAGTACTTAAATACTGTTATAATTAAAAATACCTACTTATTTGATGTCAATTCTAATGTACCTACACCAAACTACAATGAAACTATATTTAACAGCACTACGAATGCCATAGGCTTCTTGTTCATTATATTACGACCATACTTTAAATGTATACTCGCATATTATTTACCACAATTTTTTTTGAACACAAAAAGTTATATTTTTTAACAATATCTCGATTTCATGCTTAGCTACATTCTATTTTCACAATTAGCTGTCAAAGCTTGTCTCTTATAGACAACTGTAGTCTAGTGTAGTTTTGTATGGTGCCTATAGAATCGATATCGAGTAGGTATGTAACTATTTGAGAAACACATTATGCTTATCGACGCTGGAAAGGCAATCCTTACTTAGCGACAAAAATTCGTAAAATGAATTATATACCTATTCGAACGGCCTGATTTTTCTGCGTCGTTTGGATATAACTAATTTTAAGATTTTCTGTCGCAAAGTAAGGATTGCCTTTTAAGCGTCGCCATACAGTTATTTTTTTTTCCATTTACATTAGCCGGTAATGTAACAGATAATAAATACTGAGCAATCATCAAACAAATACTTTTATACTACAGGTAATAAAAATAATAAAACATCACTACCGCACAACCGAATTCGACAACAAAGGGACATTATAGTTCTCATTAAAATAGGTTACACAATAAAACAATACGTTATATATGAATATTAAACAATTACACGTTCATAATAAAACATTCGTCAAACAATTCAATGGCACTATCATTCATAAAATAGGAATGGTACATAAATAACATTTGGACGAAACAATAAAGAATTGTCAAACTTAATTCTAATACATGTAGGTCGAAATTACAACTGCCTGTTTTATACACTGGATCATTGCACCTACAGAAAAAATATTGAAATAGCTTCACTAAGGCCCAAGAGATAGAGTCGACATTGCCGAAAAAGGTAACGCTTTTGCGTAAAGAACTGTGGCAGGCGAAGTATCGACTCAAAACGCATGAATATAATCTTTCTATTACTGCCAATGCTTTTGTGTATACCAAAACGAACTCTATTGACCTATAAAAGAAGCACATAATTCAACGAAATGTCATGAATGACCTGAACGAATTTGGTGGCGTGGTTTTTGCCACAGAAATTCAATCTTTATTTTGTGTTAGAGTAGATTAAAATTAAAACAAATCCGCCGCAGTGGGTACAGGGCGTGGATCGCAGGGCTATTGACGCTTGATTGATTAGATAATATCATGGATATCATTTCAGCTCACTAAACGAATTTTGTTCGTAAGATGTATGTTAGTTGCATGGAAATGATAGCCGTAATTAGGATTAGGAATATTTTAATGTGAAAGCCTTTCTTTTGTTATGGGACTAAGCCCGCCACACATTTCCAACACTGTTACACCTGTAAGCCTGGATCGACAGCGGTGTCATTGAAGACACCGAGGTTTGAACCTCGGCGAGTCCCGGGGAAAAAGCTAAATCGTCTTGGAACCCGCACGAATTTAATCGGAAATGGTGTAGGAGTTGTAAGAAAAATGTATCTACTTCCCTCCATTGCAAAGCGGGAGAAACAAAAACAACTGTATTGGCTGAATTGCCACAGAAATGAAGCAGGCACCAAGGATGCTATTTAACACTAGTTGGACCTAACAATGTGAGCTGCACATACCTACACTTTCTTTTATACTTGATTCCAGTAATAGGTGTGGCAGAAACGTGAAAGCCTGTTGCATTTTCCATCTACATAATAAATAGTTACCAGCTATATAATTACAATCCTTATGAAATTACGTCCGTTAAAATAAAAACTAACATAAATAACATTTTAAAATGCAGTACAATTCTTATCTTTGGGATAATCACTTTGTTATTAATGGCAAGTCACATTGAGACATTAAAAATGTGCTTTATGTTTTAATTTTACTAAGTTCAGATTGGAGTCGGTCCATTAGTTGCTTGAATAATAAACGTCTTGAAATATAATTATTATTTAGCATGCTATATGAAACGGGTGGACGAAGGGAAGTATTTGCTCAGCAGTGGGACCCTTGACTTACAGAATAAAAGAAATAGTAGGTGCTTAAGTAAAAACAATTATGGCTCAAAGTATACCACACAAATGCTGCATGAGGCGAAATAAATAAAAATTAATGGTAAAAAAAAACTTTTTAAAAACAAGCTTTTAGTTAATTGCCCTTAGTTTTCATGTTCTCCTCAGCAAGCCCTTTCATTGGATACCCATACTGTAGTAGTGCAGATAAAATAACTATTCCGCCATCTTGGATAATCCGACATATTGGAATTAGAATGACGTCCCATAGCTAAGCATGCAATGTCATCCAAAGTATGCGTGTATACCAAATTTCATATCAATCGGTTAAAGATAACTGATTTAAAATTCAGTTGCAAGATTCCACCCGGACATACATTGCAAGTTAATATAAAGCTTGTAATAATAAAAATATTTTATATTTCAATGTTATGTACACAATCTAATTGACCGACTCCCAAACCGCAATAAATATCATTAGGAAACAGCTACTTACTACTTCATAGTAATTAATTTTCAATACTCGACTACTTGACACCGAAACATTTTGTATATTATAGTTTAAATAAGTGATGTTATTATTAATTAATTCTTGAGTATACGCCCCGCGCACATTTCAAATACCACCTGTGACTGTCCGATTGTAAATATATAAAAAAAATTGTTTCGCAACAGATAATAAAAATTCCAACTAGATAATACTCTCATTTCACTGTTTCAATAAAAAAGGTAAATAACGCTCTTAGTGCAAGTTATGGTTCGTTATTCGTTCCTTAGAAAAATAAATGATACTTACTGATAACGATTAGTTTTATAGAAACCTAACATAAGTTATTATTCTGGAATCCTTTAGTTAGGGAAAGAGTAACCATAGATTTCCTTGCCTATTCTTTACCATGGGAAACGTATTCCGAATGGGTGATAGAGTCTTATAAGGTTTTAGGTGAGTAATTAAAATCCCAGATTTTTTAATATACAGTATCTCACTTATCCGGCACTTCAATAGACCGATACGTCCAATAATCCGGCACCCTCCGCCGGCGCCTCCCTCGCCCCTTTACTCCTATGTGCGAGATGAGATGAGAGAAAGAGATTGAGATATGTTACAGTTACAATAAAACCTGTCGAACAAGAACACAAATATGTACATTATATTTTCTTTATGAAGTGCTTTATTTAATCTATGATTTTTTTTTTCTCTATATTCCAGTAATCCGAACATTACAATAATCCGGCACCCTCTGGTTTTTAATAGTGCCGGATTAGTGAGATTATACTGTATTAGGTTAGGTTAGTTATGTGTACGGGGCATATGACTAATTCTTATTCTAATTATAAATGGACATCGATGAGATTTCCGAGTAATTCAATAAATAATTAATATTATGAAATGACAGTCAACTACAATATTGATGTAATAATAAGATAAGTAAACATCGAGTTACTGTATTTTGAAAGTTAAACGCACAAAATGCGCTGACGCATCTCAATGTCAAATATCTAGGTAAGGTACGCTAATTGTAAGCAATTTTTCCTACCTAAAATATTTTGAATTCTTGTTAAAAATATATTGTATCTATTTGTAAGTACCTATATGTCCCGAAAACAGGATGCGAGCTGCCAGACACGCTTTCAGATAAGTAATGACTTCTAAGCTTTCTTAGAGTACACCACATATTATGTATATTGCGTAAAGTAATATTTGAGACAGGATCTTATAATCTTAGAAAAACTTTATGTTATGGGCACCAATCAATATGTTAACTAATAGGGACAGTATTGCAGCGATAAATTAATGATTGATCAGTAGTTGTAGCATGAGCGCCAAGACTGGACTTATGTCACAGATTATGTGGATTATATCTCTTTCTCTCGTATGAAATAAGACAGAGAGCGACCGAGCCAATCCGTGACAGATGTCTTGTGTCGACATGCGTGCCGACACCACAGGAAAAACATATTGTTTCTAATAATAACGCGGCGATGACTCGTTGCTTCAAAACGCGCGCGTTCCATTCTTTGCCAACATCAAAACTTAACTGTATTTACTCAAAGAAGAAGCACATTTTTCAATAAAATGCTATCATCGACGCGGGCGAATTTTGTCCCGTTACGTTTGCCACAGATATTCAATCCTTATGTACCTATACTGACACAGACTATATTTTAAAAATAAATTCCAAGATAATTCAATCGCTCCAGTGTGTTCAAGGCGTTTCGCTCACATATAAACATTACCGAAGCTCACAGTTGATTTATGTGTATCCCTCGGCCGTGATCCGAGCCACCATTGTGACTGACGCCTTTTTATTTAAATCTGAAAATTTCGTTACGAGAACAACAACACGTGAAATATGTTGTTTAATCATAAAAATCAACAAATGTGGTTTAAACATGAAGTTTTGTAAAATAAATTAATAAATATAAATTACTTACACTAAACTTATGTAAAAGTAATTTATAACGCCGTTGTAATTGACTTAAAATTTTCTATAGAATTAGTTGCAAAAATCTGTTTGGGCGTAAAAATAAATTGTTCCTTGCTTTCATGAACATACCAAGATATCTCAACATTAAAATGCGTCAGCGTTCAATCTACTAACCGTTATTTACTTCTCACTTGTCAGCAGTTCCAATAACTCTTCTGTAGTTTTCTTCTCGCTGCGGAACTTCTCCATTTGGTCTTTCGGCACTGTCCCAACCATTAGCATCTCAATGTTCGTCTTCAGGCGCATCAGAGGAGACAGGGACTCATCCTTACAAGCCGACTGACCCATAGCCTCCAACGACTCAACCAGTAGATCGTCTACAAGCCGTTTGTTAAACCCTGTCCGAGAAAAAATAATTAAAAACACCCAAAAAAAAGATTCCAGCTTATATACAAAGCTTTTACCCTAGATAATGACATAGTTCAACCGCCACCAAAATTTACGAAAGCCGCACCTAAACCATCTTAAGAATAAGGTTCATATTCCTTTGTTTCCCAACGTCACCCATCATTCCAACACCGACCGTCACCAAAAATTATCTACACAATGGGAAATGAACTCACTCACGAAAATATTATACTCATGTAATCGCCGGTAACTCGCCCGTTGCCAGATACAATGGCGAGTATGTTCGCTAGAATAAAAACCACGGTGATATAAGCTATGCAATGGACATCGTCCGATCGCCGCACGTCACATAAGCACACAACTCTCGTTACACAGCGCACGGTTTCGCAACCCAATGAATAATATAGTGCTGTTATGCTCGTTCCCATTGATTGCACTTGCATTTTTCAATGACAGCGCAACACTTTGTTACTTTGACCTTGTTTTAATGATTCAACGATCGATATTATTATGTTTGTACTGAATGAAAACGCGTTGATGTCTTATGTACGACGCAAAACAGTTGTGTCAAAATTAAAAGTTTACGATACTTGCAACTATGGCTATGAACTGTGCACGCATATCATGGACTCCCGTTATTTGCGGACACACACTAAGCGATGTACTCCACACTTATTAAAAAAAAAAACAAAAGTGCCAGATCATGGGTAGTGAGACCAAACTGTAATGTAATAAAAAAGTTACGAACCTAAGAATTTGAGTTTCTCTTTGCTAGCGATCATTGTGAGGAGTAGCGCCAGCAGGAATCTCATACGGGACAAGCTCATTATGGACTCAATCTCCTCCCCATCGCCTATCACAGAGTCGTTAAGCTTCTCTTCAAAGGATTTTTCGACGTCGCCAACGGTACACGTCTTCACGTGACCCTCGAGATGCACCTTCAGTTTAAAGAACTGATGGCACTTGGTACATTTGTACGGGTTCTCCTTGCCGTGTATCTTTCGCATATGGGCCTTCATGTGCGGCAGTTGGGAAAAGGACAGGGGGCACATGGCACAAGAAAAGGGCTTTTCGCCTGTGTGGCGTCGGATGTGCAGCATTAGGGCGTTGGAATGCGTGAAGGGCCGGTCGCATATCCTGCATGGGTACGGTCTGGCGCCGGAATGCGACCGGCGGTGGACGGTCAGCTGCGTGGACTGCGTGAACCGCTGCCCGCAGTCCGGACACTTGTGCGGTCGCTTATTGTCATGTGTCCGCATATGCTCAGTTAAATGACCCTTCAAGTACTTCTTACAGATCGGACACTGCACCCGTTGGCCACCATGACAGATCTCCACGTGCCGTCTCATTGAATTCTTCCTCAGAAAGTCTTTACCACAGTACTGGCATATATAATCTTTGATTTTTAAATGACTTTTGACGTGTACATACAACAGGTTTCGGCATTCATAGTTTTTAGGGCACAGTGTGCACTGGTACCGGCCAGTCACGAGATGCTGTTTCTCATGTTTGATTAACAAGAGATTGTACGAGAATTTTTTGTCACAATACATGCATTTGAATGAATTCTCGCTCTTTACATGGCCAATCATGTGTAGATTTAAGTTTTCTTTTAGCAGAAATGGTTTCTCACAAATGTCACATACGTAATGTTCAAATTTCTTGGTATTGTGCTTGTGCAGTCTTGCCATGTGGCGGTTTAGATTGGCACGCTTTCGGTACTTCTTCTGGCAGCACGGACAAGTGTACGGCTTGATGCCAAGGTGCATGTACATGTGTCGACGTATTGATGATTTTCTGTTGAAGACTTTTTTGCACAGATCACATTCAAACATGGCCAGTGTTAACACCACACCATTACTCAATGTGACTTGCTTAGTTTTTGAGTTTTTATTGTTTTTGTCATCAGAACTTGTTTTGGACATTTGTATATCCTGAGATATTTCTTTGGTGCCTTGTTTCTTATTTTTATTGTTATAATCTGTGGCCATATTATTCTGATCAGTTATATCATTATCATTGTTGTTGTTCACACGCTTTGGTTGAACTTTTGTTTTTACTTTTGACTTGACTATTTTAGTGTTTTTTGGGACACCACTGTCACGAATCATCAGTTCACTCTTCAATATGTTATCAATAAGTTTCAAGCTGTCTTTATTTTTCTTTTTAATACGTCCACTTTTAGTTCTGGACAACGGAGGATTCGTAAATCCCTTATTAAATAATAGAAAACGTTCACTTCTAGTCATTTTACATTTTTCTTTGGTGATCTTCCCATCCTTTTTACTCTTAACCACTGGGCTGTTTTTAGTTTCAACTACAGTTTCTGTAATCTTTTTGGGCTTGCCTTTACTAGATGCATTCATAATTAATTTTTTTATTGGATGCCCATTTTCCATGAGATTCTCCACTTCCTGATCTAAACTCAGCTTGCTAGCCTTTTTACTCTTAGCAATAAGGCTGTTTACAGTTTCACGAATATTTTCGGTGTTCTTATGAACGGTTTGAGTAGGTTTTATAGCAAACTTATCTCTTAGAAGATGTCCATGTTGCAGTAAATAATGTACTTTCTCATCTGCAGTCAGGAGCTTTAGATTGCTCGGTCGTTTCATGACTATACTGACATTTGAATCATTCCTGGCCGTCGCATCGACAGCTTTCTTTGGACCTGTCAACGATTTTTTTCGATTACCACGTCCCTTCTTCGTAGACGCACTTTTTGGTGCTTTTAATCTACTCTTTGCGTTAGCCATGATGTGTATTCTTAACTATTTTATTAGTAAGCTGTTGTTTTGTCGATATAAGTGTGTTACGGCATCAAGCGATAGACCCACCACCTCGGAAAGTTAGTAAATACGCGCCCTGCGAAAAGATACCTACTTGAATGTCGTGTGCGCGATGCTTGTACTGTACCTACTTACATGCAATATGTAAACATTATTAGCATTTCAATAATCACCTCTAACGTTACAGGCGTGCAGATAACAACTTGTTTGCACAACGATACTCTACTAATGTGTGAAGGACGAGCCTTTTGTCTTATAAGAATGAGAACATCTATTACCTTGGCGTGATGTATGTTATTCTAAACCGATCCATTCTTAAACAACTACACCGTTTTACGTACGTACATTATCACGAAACTAATAATAAATTGTTTTTTTCATTCACTGCACGTAATGTGAGCTAAACGATACCAAATGAATAAATTGAAATTGGTTCAGATGAATTCGTGAAAATTATTTTATTGTGTGAGAGGGATGCACGATAAGCGCTGTCAAAGTTATGGCGGCAGGAGCGTCATCTAGTGCGACACGATTAGAACGCATATCTCAAAGAACACTTTCACATTTATTTGCTAACTATCAATACTAAATAATTAAATAACGTCATTAACCATTGCATTTTGTATAAATGTAAATCTGTATACTATGAAAATAAACCGAAAAGCTTTATTTTATTCTCGTAACATATACCAACAGTGCCATCTATCGACAGATTATGAAACTATTAATGTAAAGCTGCGTGCACAGGGTACATGTAACTAACTTGTGACGGGCTGCATTGATCGTGTGTGCACTTTACCGGGGCCCGGGCGGAGCTACATACAACGTACCTATTGGAAAAAATACCTACTCGCCAACGCATTCCGTTTAACGTCCAATCAGGGGTACGATTATTTATAGAGAAATATCTACTCGAGTCGAGGTGAGACTGCGTTCGAGATAGATTACGGCTCCGTCCGAGGATAAACAAGTCCTTGACATCATTGCTTACAATATTTCCTCTACCTCCATAAATTAAATAACATACGGCAAATAAATATACCAAGCGAGTAAACACACCTTGACGAAATTAGGCTCCTCCATTCAACACAAGACCGTAGTTTCAGTACATTATTTGACTTTTCAGTTAATACAATTGACGGGAAACGTGTAAATTGATACGATGTTTGTACACACAGCTTGTGGGCTTCCTCGTTATGACGACATTTGTAATAATAAACTAGAATTCACACGTATTTGAGGCATTACATCATGTTAGAGAAACGTAAAAATTGCGTTGATGTCTTTCGCGTTGAAAACAATACGGTCTATGGAAAGACATCAACGTACGATGGGGTGTTTGCGCTTATAACGTGATTACAAAAAATCCCATACGTATAAATACAAAAATAGGTAGGTATTTAGGTTTTGAACACAAAGGTTGGTAGGTGACTTGATAAATTGGTGATAAGTACAGTCATATTCACATCACAACAACAACTCGGATATAATTAACTATAGATAGTAAGGTAGATACCTACATATACACCGGGTATATTGTGACATCATTCGTTATAAGTAGTCGTTATATATATTTCTTGCGCAATACATTTGTAAGTGGTTTATATTGGATGATTGCTGTCCTGTAGGTACATTTGAAATCGTCGGTGGCTGTTCCACATGCTGATAACAACCAGGGGCCCGATTTTCGTGCGATCGACATTCAACTCAATTCGAGATATCTCGAAACGAAACGTCAAATCGTACCTACGTATTTTTTTCATTTGTTGCGACATAATAAAATAAGTTGTTTGTCGACGGTTAAAAGGAGAAATTACTCAAGCGCCATTTTGGTGACTGCACTAAACCCAGCTCAAAATACGGAGAAAAATTGCTGATTCTATCTAACGACATAATAAATATAACTCAATATCGCCCAGCATGTCGTTTCAGTCACTTCGCCTTTTTTTCGTAGATACCTGTATTATTATAATCTAGCAAATACCCGTTGTGTGGTACTACTCTAAAACCATTTTCCTACTATTTCCTTTCCTTAGAAAGGTGTAGGTGGCAAACAAAACTGTGTTTTATATGTGTAGATTATGAGTTGGAGAGAACGATAAGGAAAGGAATTTACCTTCTTAGGTTGGTACTCTACCTAAAGGTTTACCGGAAGAAGAAGGCAGAAGAAGAAGAATAATTATTGTTGGTAGTCGCATTGAGGGGAGGCCCGTGCCCAGCAGTAGGACGTTAAAAGGGTTATAGTAGTAGTAGTAGTAGGGTAGGTACAACTTATTGCAACATTAAAATATTATCATTATGTTGTGTGTAACGTGTACGTCAACATGGATGTGGGGTGCCTACGACCGTTACGACAATGGAATGAGCATAATTCATATAAAATGTACTTAGTTAAATTGCACATATTATTATGTGTGGGCCACAAGTATAGCGGTTTAAAATATAAATAAATATCGCCCGACAACTTATCTTCATTAGTGTTTACACTTATCATCCCTAGTATTTACCCACAGACCAGGAGCCAGATTTTCGTTTCATAGACATCAATCTCTATTAGAGATATGTCGAAATGAAAATTGGTCGTATTTTTTTTCTTTTGTTTCGACATATCTCTACTAAGGATTGATGTCTTTCAAATGAAAATCGGGCCCCTGGTACCTGGTCTGTGTGCTTACCTAATTAAATTGCAGACAAGTTTCAATCATCTGTCAAACCCGCTGACAAAATGTAATGTATTTTTTTTTTGTTTTTAATGAAAATGTATAGCAATAAGAATTACTTAATAGCTTAGCAGATCAAATTACGAAATTAAAAGACGGGAATAGAACCAGCAACAATCGGTGTGATGAGCCGAGCGGCCTCCGCATGATCCAATAAACCAAGACATCGTTAGGGTGTAGTATTAATCGTCAGAAATAAATTATTCCGGACTTCTGTAACAGCCTGTATATAAATGTAGTTAGGTATATTTTATTTAATTATCGAGGTCAACATAAATAATGTTAGTGATAACTTACTAAGTACCGATAAAAGCTGCAATTTACTTATCTTATTCCACATAAAGCCATCCAGCAGCGCTGACCGGCGCGTCAAAACCCGCGCTTCTTATTTTTCCCAATACCAAAGCGAACTGTATTAACACACACAAAAAGTTTATTTCTCAATGCTGCGAGCAAATTCAGACGCGTGGATGCATGGTTTTTACTACAGAAATTCAATCTTTACGCATATTGATACAGGGTACATTTTCAAAACAGGTCAAGTAAATTCGATCGGGCATTACACTCTGACGTTTTAAAGCTGGACTCTGCTTTCCCTATTGTTCAGTGACAATAGCGACCGGCTTACACCACATCGGATACCATCGTTACGGTCGCGCAATCCCATAGACAATGATATCGTTCGCCACCCTCATATTTGGTTTTGGTAAACGAGTACTCAAACAAAATGTTTTAAAACATCACGCCTATAATTCCCGAATGGGTAGGAAGAGGTTTTCTGCACGGCACCCACCCTTCGCCGATGTACTTTGGTCCCAATGTAGGTAATAGTGGGCCAGCCTATTGTGATTATACCGGGCACATTCCCCGTCTTTTTATAGAAGTCCTTCCTCGCAATTTTGGTTTTCAGCTTTGAGCAAGTCGTAATCATTATTAAAAAATACGTTCGCATTTAAAATCCGCAAATCCAGTAGGTAGGTACGTCTTGAATTCAAGGCGGGTTCTGGGTAATTTTTGTTAAATTGCAGTTATGAAATAAGTATGTCACTGATTTTCGTTCGGTTTTCCAAATGAATACTTTATGGTCGTACTCGCTTTTGAATATCGAGTGTGAAACAACTGTTAAGAATACGAGAGTAATCGGTTTCTTTTTTTTATGTTACGCAAGGATTCCACACTTGTTTAGTGTCTACGCATAGCTAAAACGAGGACCGTCGACTGTATTTCACGGAAGTTTCGTAAAAATATAAGATACAACAATGGGTATGAATTGTGATTATAATCATTGCATAATTGTGTATTTTAGGACAATTGTAGGAGGAACACAATGATGTAACGAATTTGTAGTTGCAAAAGCGTAATTTATATGTATGTTTTACTGACTGTTAGCTAATAATCTATCTAATGTCCCTACTACCTTCTTCAATTCCTCTATCCAAAGATTGCCTGGTAGAGATTTATACTTTTAGTGATAAAGCCGCCCATTGTTACACATTAAATTTATATCTTATACGTAAAGATTGTATTACTTTAAGAGGTGGAACAATGAAGAGTTATCTATCTACCTAAGTAGGTAGTTTATAATAACAAAATGTACCTTTATACATCTAGACAACACATTCTTATCACATGATCCCAAGCTAGGCAGAGTTTTTAGGGTTCCGTACCCAAAGGGTAAAACGGGAACCCTATTACTGAGACTTCGCTGTCCGTCCATCCGTCCGTCCGTCCGTCTGTCACCAGGTTGTATCACATGAACCGTGATAGTTAGAGAGTTGAAATTTTCACAGATGATGTATTTCTGTTGCCGCTATAACAACAACTACTAAAAAACAGAATAAAATAATTATTTAAGGGGGCTCCCATACAACAAACGTGATTTTTTTGCCGTTTTTAAAGATAATGGTACGGAACCCTTCGTGCGCGAGTCCGACTCGCACTTAGCCGGTTTTTTAATATGAGTAGGTAACATATAAAAAAAATCTGTTTTCTATAGGATCTATATAAAATGGAATAGGGGCGTTCCTAGTTACACACAGACCAGGTCAAATTCTGATGAGAATCGAACCCGCAACCAATGCATTGAGCCAAGCGGCCTGCGCAGTGACCACCAGAGCAAGCAGTCATCATATGCAATACATTTACTTTATGGAGGGTAGAATTAAAGGAGGGCAATCTCATAGGGGAAAAAAATTGAAAAAGTGTCCGTCGAAATGCATAATTAGATTAGATAAATGACGACGCCCCCCTGGAATAAGTCGGTAGTGCCTTAGGACTTTTTGTTGTTATGCCAGATTCGGAATCAGCAATTTTTCCGATTATCGGTTTATTCCCGGGGGCGCCGATATGTCATTTATCGACACCAGCGCCATTGTGGAAGGTTTTTGAACTACTAATTATGCATTTCGACGGACACTTTTTCAATACCTAGATTACACTCCTTTACTACTACTACCCTCCATAATTTACTTCAATATTGTTAGTAGCTATCTTGGTAGCCTTTGGGTGTAAATAGATACCTGTAAGTTGCGTAATGAAAGCTTGAAGTTTTCTGTATGAATCTCTCAGTACCTTTGTACTACTGAGTTTCTTGCCGGATCTTCGCAGTTGAGGTCGCGTTTCGATCCAGTAGGTACATATATACGAATAAATTTTTAACAAAAAACAAAAACCGACTTCAAAAACCTAGGTGCACTAAAAAGCTACAAATAACCTTATAATTCATTACATTTGGAGTAGGTGCCAATCTACGTCAGACTAGGCAAATACACACATGAATTGGAATTCGATTTTTGTTAACAATCCGTATTAAACAAAAAAAGAGTTTTCGAAATCGGTTCACTAACGCCGGAGATATGCTATATTCCAGATTGAACCCCCATTGACAGAGTGAAAACCACTCAACCACTCCTCTCCACACATTCCACTCCTTTGGGGGTAAGTTTCGATGTTTGTAAACAATCCGTATTAAACAAAAACTAATAATCAACCTAAATAAAAACTCCTTAAAAAGCCGTATACAACTACATCATCCACGTAAATAATGATCATAATAAACATAAAAATGTTCATAAAATGAAAACTGCTTGGCCGTACAATTTTAAATTTTTATGGTACCAAATGGCATCTATTTCGCATCAAATAAAAAAAGAATCACGTAAATCGGATCATAACTCGCAGCGTAATCGGTGTACATACATAAAAAAAAAAAAAACATACCGGTCGAATTGAGAACCTCCTCCTTTTTGGAAGTCGGTTAAAAAAAATTAAACTGGATAATTTGTAAGTGCCCCCATGGGCCTTTACAGAATAAATTATTTGACTTTGACTTCTATTTAGGAATGCAGTTATTATCTCCCGTGACAAAGCTAATGTTTAATATTATAATTCTTAAGATAAGACTCCAACCATGGTATGCAGTAGCTCAGGCGAGGTCGCTAAACTTTGTCAACTAACGACCAACCTAATTTAACGTCACAGTCTAGTTGTAGTATGGCGGTGGCGTCGTTGTCTGATTCTACTCTGAGGTCTGATGTGAGATGATGTCTCAGATAAAAAAACCGGCCAAGTGCGAGTCGGACTCGCGCACGAAGGGTTCCGTACCATTATCTATAAACGAGCAAAAAAATAACGTTTGTTGTATGGTAGCCCCCTTATATATTTATTTTATTCTGTTTTTCAGTATTTGTTGTTATAGTGGCAATAGAAAAGAAATAGATAATCTGTGAAAATTTCAACTGTCTAACTACATATATATAACTGTCTCTCCTAAACACAGGCTATTATCATAGCCTAGCTAGGAGGCCAGTACTAAACCCTTTTCTTTAATATTTTGTAAAAACCGCATATATGTAATCCTTTAATGTACCTACTGCAAACAATTTTTGGCAAATAAAAATTATTATATATAACCGTTCATGAGATACAGCCTGGAGGCAGACGGACGGACGGAACGGACAGCGAAGTCTTAGTAATAGGGTTCCCGTTTTACCCTTTGGGTACGGAACCCTAAAAAAGTAATAAGCCGACAGGTACTTCTGTATGTAGGTTAGTATATTAATTTTATTTGACGACACGGCTTGGTCTAGTGATTTGAGCGAAGGCCGCTCGGCTCACTGAATCGCGTAGTTGCGGGTTCGATTCCATCTAGCAGCAAATTTGCTTTGCTGAGTTTGGGTTGGGATCATACGATGAGTGTTATGTGATGTCTAGCGATATTTATTTATTTAGCATCGCACTATATAAGTAGATAGCTATGAGTTAGGTAAGTTCGGTCAACATAATAATAAAATAATATCGTAAAGCTACGCGGATGGGACCACATAAAAAAATATATAAAAAAGAACCGTCCAAGTGCGAGTCGGACTCGCACCCGAAGGGTTCCGTACCATTATCTATAAAAAACGGCAAAAAAATCACGTTTGTTGTATGGGAGCCCCCTTAAATATTTATTTTATTCTGTTTTTTAGTATTTGTTGTTATAGCGGCAATAGAAATACATTATCTGTGAAAATTTCAACTCTAACTATCACGGTTCATGAGATACAGCCTGGTGACAGACGGACAGACGGACGGACCGACGGACGGACAGCGAAGTCTCAGTAATAGGGTTCCCGTTTTACCCTATGGGTACTGACCCTAATAAACTACACTTATTAAAATCAATTATCATGGAAGATTAGAGCTATCCGCATTCATGGTAGTTAGCTAGGTAGATACCTACCTGCGTCGCGGTGCATGCGAAAGCGATCCCGTGGCGCCCCGTTATAAGCGGAAAATGGTACACCGTCGGTTTTTAGTGGGTATTCGGCTTTCTGCCGGGAATCCCACATAACCCTGTTACTTCCCCCGAGGTTGCAGGGTATCCTTAAAGGATTTTCCGACGTAAAAAAAAAGGTAGATACCTACCTATGTAAAGTACTAAGTAGATACCTACAGTAGGTACATTGGAAATTAGTCTACCACTAGCAATGGCCCACTAATTTCTAAGTAGTACTGTAATTAATACAGTATTAGGTAATGTATAAAATGTATCTTCTACATTTTAATATTATTTACCTATAAGCAAAAGGAACTCTCTGCAATTTAAGTCCTAAAGCTTTTGACCAGATCTCTTGCGCTAGCGCGATGTGTCTGTCGGTCTAGTAAACTCGAGTATATAAAAACATAACAAAACAAATACGTCAGGCGTTTTTGGTAGTACTTAAGTGCATTTATTTATATGACACTACGCATAATGCGGTGTGTCCCTAATAAAGGCACATAATGGGGTCAATGCAAGCGTTTTCATTTCATTTTCGCTCTAATAACGCTGCTCTCGCCATTTACTTGATTGTAAATACCGGCGACCAGGCACCTGTCGCGAAATCGTCTAGAAACAAGAATGCCGACGACTCAAGCGGGGATTATTTTCCAAAGGCTGCACTTCTTATTGTCTTACCTTCTAAACTTTATTTCACGTTACGTTTTCGCGGCGAGAGGAAGCCATTGTTTTTTGTTTCGCGGCATTTTTTGACAGTTGCACTTTCAAATTGTGGCGAAGCCTAGTAGTTCATTAAGCCAAAAGTTAATTTCCATGTTTGTTTATTAGAGAAATGGTGAAGTTTTGGTGGATGTTTATGTTATTTGCGAAAACTGCGTCTGCTAGTGATAACGAACTTCCTACTGCAGAAGCTCAAAAAGGTATGTATGCCCTGCAAGTACCTACTAGTATACAAGAGTACTACTTAGCGCACTATTCTACTACCTACTAGACTACCTACTAAAATACTACCTTCCTGACTTCTAAATAGGTACCTACCTACATAATGATAAGTAGCTAATATTATTGTAATAAATAATTATATTGTTGATATAAATTACCTGACACTGGCAGAATACCCGCTAATCGCACGCGCTGCCACTCCTCAACTTATTCCATAAAATTTCATCACTTGTCTTATTTCGTAAAAGAATAAACGAACAACATGACGATGGCGGCCATATCTTTTTAAAAAGTGAAGTGAACATGAGTACTAAAACACAATTATAGGTACCTACTACCTACTTACTTAAAAAACTATATTAAGTATTTTGAAATCATTGTGCATAGAAATGAACTAAATATGAGTCTGTAAACCAAGATTAACTTTTAAAAGGAAAAAATCGCTTCGTAATATTTTCAATTTTCCCACACTTTCGCGGTTTGAATAGATTTACATTCAAAGACCATAATAACAATTGAGTGGAAGAATTTCATAGTTACGTGAATGTAAGTTAGTAATGTGGCTAATTAATACTGAAATTATCTACATTAGGTCCACCAATAGCCATACTTATTTCCATTGATAGATTAGATACGTTATGTATACCTACGTATTAGATGTTCATTGTACCTAAGTAAACCTCATCCGAAGGCTTACACGTAAACAATTAAAAATGATAGAGGTAACTAAGTAGGTATGTACCTTCAGGTACGGTAACCTATCTAAGTTATTACCATCAAAAGCCCTCGCGGGCCATTACCACAAAATAAAGACAAGCTGTAGGTAAGTATGGTGTTAGTGATACTTGGTACTTCGTCTACTAAATACTTAGATAGGTACTTATACTTACCTATCTAATAAACTAACTCACGACTAGTCATGACGCGACCATCTTTACGCTCATGAACATCGAACAATAGAAGTGAAAAGCGGGATCGCTATAGAATATAATTACATTTAAACTTTCGGTTTTGTGTTTACTCAAATGCGAAGCTATTGTTTTTTAATTACCTACTTCTAGGGCTTTACCTATAACAATAGTCGTAGCATAGTATAGAGAGTAGATCGGTACCTTTGCAAGCGTCTTGAGCAGTCCTCTTTCATAGTCTGATGAAGTTGCAAGCCACATCACATGCTATGATTGAAGCTACTTTCACGAACTACCAAATTTATAGCTATATAATAAATTTACAATGAAGTAAAAGAATATTATTGTACCTACCTAATACTCGTGCACGGTTGTATACCAATAGGTGGTTTGTAAATGTTATTCGTTATTTGTAATGGTAGGTAAGCCGTGTGAGCCCGTGTGCTACGCTTTGCGTTATCAGATTATTTTATTTGTAGTTCACGCATCATTTCATTACCAAAGAATTTGAAATAGAGTACCTAGGTACCTACTGTATCCAAATAGAAACGGCTAACTACGACGGGGAATCGACCTCATGTTATTTTCATAGATTTAACTTCGTCTATTACTAGTCTGTCTGTGCCCTGTCGCGACCCTTATAACCTCGCCCAAGCAGAACTACTACAATACGCCCAAGATGGCGCGAAAAACACGCTGCATACAAACCACGATCCCATATATAATCCTGGATCACAATAAATAGAATTGTTCTCGACCAACTTTATTATATTAAACCTATACAAGATCTGGGCCCCGATTTTCGTGCGTTCGAGATTCATCTCTATTCGTGAGATCTCGAAACAAATGAAAACATACGTACGATTTAACGTTTCGCACGAAAATCGGGCCCCAGACCTGACACCTCAAGCCAGTAGGTGTAGCATGTGCGCCAAGACTAGACGTATGTCACGGAATCTTGATGTTATATCTTTCTCTCGTATGAAATTAGATAGAGAGCGAGCGAGCAAATCCGTGACAAAGGTCTTGTCTTGACATGCGTGCTAACCCCACTGGTTGGAAGATATTCCTTTTTCCGCTAAAAGTCTATAATTATTCCTTTCAGAGTCACGCTTCCTTCCACTGTTCGAAGTAAAGCGGTTTGATGGACGGCCTGCTCCGTTAGGACCTGGCGGTCTACCGCCCTTGACCACAGCGCCAGTCGCGGGCGAGCGATGTTCGTCTCGGCTGGAATCCGCCTTGGATCAGCTCAAGCGACGGAAGAGAACACAGCCTAAGAGCTTAGATACACCTCTGGTAAGACACAAAGATCGTTCTTCTTTGTGCGTGACTGATATACCCCCTCCACTTTTCTATGCAGCGTCTATTTTTTAGGTAGCTTATTCTTTACCATCCTCTTCCATGCTTCCCTACCTACCCTGCAGCGGTAGATTATATAAAAGTATCTACTTAAGTATCTTTTGGTGCAACTGTAGGTAAGCATCTAGATAACTTTTTCACAATTAAATTAGTCCAGGATTGGAATTTTCGAACACAACGATTCATGCGTGCCCTGAGTGAGGCCTACAAGTAACTGGTAAATTTACCGAGAATTTAATGAGTAGATACCCAAACAAATAAGTAAAGGAAAAATACTGTCACAAATTAATCATGATAGAAAGTCTCGATTCTTTACAAAAAGTGATAACAATTAGGTGACATAGAAAACTTTCTAGGATTACGTCAAGCCTCAGTGATCACGGTCGCTAATGTATTTCCGCCTTTCAGAGTCAAAGCATCGACCTAAATGGATACAGTATGTACCAGCAGATGAGGACAGCACCAGTGGACATGTACGTCACGAGAATGCGCGTCCGACTCCCGCAAAACAGCAACTGGGTGAGAGTGGAGAAGTGTTACTTTGACCCCAGAAATGTCACTCTAGATACCATGCTACTCTTCCACGATTTGACTATTAGCGGGAACGTCGATCTGTTCGACGCAAACGACCTAGACCGAGGGATTCCACCAACCAGACGACTCAGAAGACATTACGAATCAGACGCGCCTTATGATGGCTACGCACAAGCCCGAGGGAACGGCTGCAACATGATATTGAGACTGAGAAAAGCTGGAATCGGTTTCCATACGACCCCTTTAAACCAACAGCCTGGAAAGTTTAATGTTAAAACTGATTCAGAGTTCGTCGAACCAGGCTTCATAAGCGTGTACGCCTATGGATGTGAGAAGTATATAAATAGGAATTCGGTTAGAAATAAGGATGACCTGCCTTTAATACGTAGACGAAGATCTGACGAGTTTGTGTTCGATCCACATTTGCGGCAAAGATATTCGGATGGTTTAGATGGACGGTCTGTTAACAACTGGGATATAGTTTACGAGCCGAGAAGCAGGGTCAATTACGAGAGAAGCAAACTATTCAGACCAGACGACCAATTGGATGATGTTGAAGATATTTCAAGGGAAATGGAGGATATATTCACGAAAGGAATTAGGACTCTGTTGACGACGTACATGAAAAAAGAATTGCAACCAGCGATTAAGGACACGCTAATGAGAAATATGGGATATGTCATATCGTATGGTTAGAATGATACATCTAGGATAGGACTATTATCTAGTACTTGTTTAGTATTGTATTACATGAATAGCAAATTTTGTAACTATAGATTGTACGTACCTCAAACGTACCTACTCTTGTTTGATGTAAGTATCAAACCGTACTTCCATTGGTTTGATACTTACACTAAGTTATTTGAAGATAACAAGATTTTGAACCTAATTATGATGAATATTGGTAATTATTTTGTAGTCATTTATAAATTAAAAATTAACGTATCAATACGAGGATTTTATTCAGTTTCTGAACTTCGAAATATACAAAAAGAACATAAAAATCTGTTTAACTTACAAACTAACGCAGGCATTCTAAATTTTAATCCAAGCCATTTTATGGCTGCTATAACGATTATCACAGAAATTTAGAGATTTTTTTAAATATAATATTATAACATCTTTACTTAATTTAAGCAGTCTAATTCAGTCTACGAAAGCACACTATCTACAAAAATTCACAAAATAATCCTTTGGTATGACTCTAACATAATATTTTGGGCAAAAAAATTATAAACAACTACACTTACTATGAGAACATAATTAATACTTACAAATAAAATAATCAACAGGGTCTCCACTTAAGTGACAAAACCAATACCTGACACTAACTGATCACTTTACTAAAATAACTTGACCATTATTATCTTTTTTTAAAAATTATTAGTTTTTCTTATTTGAAACTACATTATGTATATAATATTATATGAAATTATCTTCAAGAACACAATTTATTAGTTTCAGAGTATTAGGAGAGCAAATGAAAAAAAAAAAAGATCTACTCTGCAAAAACAGAGGTATTTCCATTTCGAGTATTCTCTGACTTCTCAACTGACTTGACATTTTCTCCTTAACAATCCCTGACCATCTTTTGCCTCTCTGACTTTTCAGGAAGTGGACACCCTGAGTAAGTATGTATACAAAATAAATTAATAGAAATGTTTAAATAACCACTATACTTACTACCATAGATATTGAATTGGTCTCGCGCGCGGCGCCCGACCCGAGGCCAATTATTTATCTATGCTTACTACAATACAGTGTTGGAAAATTGTGATTCTATATAGTGGAGCACAATAATAATGCTGTAATTATTAAATTCGTTAACATTACTAACTAAGCACATTGCAGTCCTTACAGCTTCTCAAGTTCCCTAACACTATCATCGTGGAGTTGCTATAAAGTCATTTTTTAAGGCATGAAAACAACATCTTTTATCAAAGGTAGCTAGAATATTTAGTCTATTGCATTCAAGGTGACAATGTCTACTGTCTGGTCAACATTGTTAAATTATCTTGTTTTCATACCTTCATAGTCTTGGGACACACCATGAGCCAAATTTAGTGGTATTAAATAAAGTTTGTGTACAAGGCAATCAACATCTTTCATAAACATTTTTTTTGTGTTTCTTAGTTAGACTATTCAACAGTTAGTAATACATAACCAAAGTAATATTAAAACAATACTGCTGTAATGAAGCAATAGTATGACCTCTGGAACCTTAGTAACAAGGTACTAACTATTATTATGTTACTAGGAAAACCATCTCAGCCAAACTTTACTTGATAAACATTCAAACATCCAACCTTTTTATCTAACTAAAAATCATACTAAAGCTTCATAATCCCCTCATTTTGGCTGATCAAGACTCTTTATGGATGATAAGTAGAGATGAGATGAGATTTTACTAAGTATGAGTATTGATCACCCAATAAATTAGCTTGTCACTCTCAATATATGTTTTACTTCATCGTAAACAGCAAAATGCAGTGCAGACACTAAAATAGCTTTCAGCATACTGGGCCAATAACCTTTGTAAAGTGCAAAGAACCCTTCAACAGTGATTGTCAATCTTATGCAGTGTAGTAAACCACTACAATACATTTGTTTACCAAAACTTGTCCTGTACTGCTGGAACCCTTGAATTTGCAGTCTCTTCTTCACTAAATCAAATGGATATATTGCAGTCTTAGATACAAAGCCAGCTATAGAACCTGCTATTAGATTAGCCATCAAACCAGATTCTAATTTTGAATTTAATTCTGCTTGTCTTTGGAAGAAAACTCTTTTGTTGAATATATTATCTGTAAATAGTTTGTATACAGCAAATTGAATGCCAGCATGTGGAGCTATCTGCCCAAGGGTAGGTGCTAAGCCTTTGAACAATGCTCTGTATCCTTCTGTATTTACCATATGGGAGCATGCATGTAAGAATCCTTTGTATGCTTTGTGAGTCTTCTGTTCAGCTATTAATCGAGTTCTGATAGTATCAAAGGGAAATGAAGCGACTGTGGCAATTGTCGCAGCGATGGCCCCATTACAAAAGTTTATCCAATGTTTGTGGCTCATAAAAAATTGTTGATCAGATCTTTGACATACTTCTGTTAATTGCTCGAAAGTAGAAAACTGTAGGATGCCGAAGGAGATCGACAGTAGCTGCGCCGGTATGTGCCCACTCCACAATGTGGACGCACCTTCTTCCTTCACTATGGAAGACACTGCTTGTAACATGGAGCTGTATTTGGAGCCCCGGTCTATAGGCTCTAGTTGTAGCTGAAATCTTATCTTTAGAACGTCCAGGGGCTGAGCTACAGCCCTCGTGAAGGCCCCCGCTGCGCCGCCGGCGAATGCCGCTTGAAAAACACTCGTTTTTGGAACCACTTTTTGATCTATTTTCGCCATCATATTACTTCAACAGGCTCTCTATCGGTGAGAACTAATCTGTGAATTATATAACTGGTTAGATTATTTTTGCGGAACAGAACTTTCTCAGTAAATCTGAAATTAACAATATGTGCACAAATAACCGCACATAACTTAACCTCTCGTGACCTCCGTCTTGAAAAAAAAAAAAAGATTGATTGAATAAAACGTCAAATCAAACATTCAACTTTTTGCTTTATTTCTTATCATTCTGATATTTATTATATAATTGGACAACTATTTACAAAATATTTACAATGCAAAAAAAAATAAGTTAAAACTAATAAGAAAATATTATATTTATAAATTATGTAAAAAATTTGGCCCATGCGGAAGCGTACCCAAGACGCTGGCTGCATTCCCTCGCTGAATGGCTAGAGCCACTCGTTGAGCGAGAAAATGGCCTATCATGGCGCCACACTTTGTGTATTTGCCAATGGTAAGTACTTATTTCTTCTTTTTTTACAAAATGAATGAATTGGTGAATTTTCATGGAATAAGATGAGGAATGGCTCCACCTGCGTTTAGCGGGTATTCCAGCCAGTTTCAAGTAATTAATAGCAAGGGCAAATTCAATAAATACCAATGATATTCTATATAGTAATATCATTGATAAATACACATTATTAATAAAAATGGATGATGACAGTGACAAAGATTAATATACCCTCCATGAAAGAAGCATTAAATAAAAGATTCATCCGCCATCTTTATCATTGACATCATCCATTTTTATTTAATAAGTGTATTGAATTTGCCGTTGCTATTATTTACTTGACACTGCCTGAAATACCTGCTTAACGCAAGAGGAGCCATTCCTCATCTTATTCCATTAAATATAATATCATCACTTCATTCATTTCGTAAAAAAAGAAGAAAAAAAAAAGAAGATTGATTGAAAGTTCTGACTCTGACAGTGTAAATAAAATAATCTTCACTGAGTTTCATCCATTTGTCCTTGCTATTAATTACTTGACATTGGCGAAATACCCGCGCTAGTCGCAGGTGAAGCCATTCCTCATCTTATTCCATTAAATATCATCCTTTCGCTCATTTCGTAAAAAATAATGGATTAAGATGAGGAATGGCATCACCTGCGACTAGCGCGAGTATTTCGCCAATGTCAAGTAATTAATAGCAAGGACAAATTCAATAAATACACATTATAAATAAAAATGGATAATGACAGTGATAAAGATGGCGGATGACCTAAAGATGTTTTAGTGCGTAAATAAATCGTAAAAAATAATAATAATAATAATCTTCACTGACAGACAGTGACGTTATTGACTGACGATGATTATTGATTATATCGTCCGTCATCGCATCAGTATAGAGTGACCTGTGGTATATAATAATCTGTGGAGTGTGGTGTCATTAATCCATGTTATTTAAAATATATTTATTCTATCATAACTATGTTTATTTGTTTTATGTGGTTTGAGTTGACTTTACGTTCACAGAATTTAATAAATTAATAATTGACTTGTAAATTGGATATTTGGGAAGTGTTTTTTCTCTATAATATCGTCAGAAATGTCGTCGCCTCTCGAAAATTTGGAAACCCAGCTGGAAATGTTCATTGAAAATGTGAGACAGATCCGTATTATCGTAAGCGATTTCCAACCGCAGGGACAAAGCGTTCTGAATCAGAAAATGTGAGTATTCGTGATAATATTATTTGGGGAAATCCACATTCAGTATCACTAAGCCTCATCAATTAATATCGTTACAGACAGTCTCTTGTAACCGGCTTGCAAGAGGTCGACAAGTTGAAGGCTCAAGTTCATGACATCCATGTTCCTACAGAAGTATTTGAGTAAGTGTGAATTAATTGAATTGATTCTTGTTATTATTTACACAACACAGCTAGTGTGAAAATATCAGATATTTGCAGGCGGAGCTGTTCCTCATCATATTTATGGCATTAATAGAGATGAGCATAACTGATCTTCTTTATGAAATAAGTATATAAAGACACATCATTTTGTGGAAATTTGCAGAAGGTCCTAAAGAGTAAGATCAGAGGGAGAGAAAGATGATACTTTGTGTTCAGTTTCTACATATTTACATGCACTAGATGCTGGCAACATGTAATGTGCAACAAAACATTTATTTTCCTTAATATTTTCATTTATTTTCAGCTACATAGACCAAGGTCGCAATCCCCAGCTGTACACAAAAGACTGCATAGACAAGGCATTAGCTAAAAATGAGGAGGTGAAAGGGAAGATAGATTCATACAAGCGATTCAAGAGTCATCTACTTACGGAGCTGTCAAAAACATTTCCTAATGAGATAACAAAATACAAGGCTATCAGGGGTGGGGAATAGACACTGTGCGGGGAATAGTTTAAGTAATTGTAATGTAATTAATTTGTGTTTATAAAATTTCAATTATTTTTACCACAACAATGTACTGTCACAGACAAAAGTGCTTACTTACTTACACATGTTTTATTTAACCATAATTATAATGATTTACTTGAAAATGTTCATGTATTGTAAAATGGATACTTTTTCTGTTCTGTTTATCATTTGATGTAAGTGAATAGAGTCATAAGTAGTGGAATTAAACACATTTTCATATTTAAAAATTGTAATTAAATTCATTTACTTTAAAAACATTAATATAATAATACAAACAATTCAAAGCTGACAATGAAATGATATTTGAAAATAAAGACAAAGTATGCTGGGAATAGAAAGTAAAACAAAAATTAGAAAAGATATTTTAGATAAAAGAGATGAAGAAACACTTTCCTTCTAAAAAGCCGTTTCAAAATATTGAAATAAAATAAAAATGAAACTCAGGATATTTAGTGCAATAGAAAAAATGTAAAAAGGCAAAAGCCAGCTTTGCCTTCCCAAGTGAGACCATTATAAAAAAAACATTTGTCTACAAAATAATATTAATAAAAAATATAGGTCTATTCATTAAAATTATAAATTAATAAAATTTAAACACTGCATGTTTGGAACTAAAACATTTGTAAAATGAGTATTATCATATTCAGAAATTATTTAAATTATACAAACTTCAGGTGTCACTACTGTTTCTCTAAGAGGCTCCGTTTCTAATCTAGTAGTTTCAAATTCACTGATTTCTGGATCACTTACTATTACAGTGCCGGCAGCACTATCACGCGAGAGATGTTCATTCGCATCACTATGGTCTAATTCAGTAGAAAAGTCGTTCCACATTTGATAAAATTCTTTTTTTACCCGTTCTACAAGTTGTTGTTTACTAGTGATGTAAACATAGTTCCAATGGTCGGCCGAACGATCGTTGCCCCAGTCCAGCGTGCCCGTCATTAATACCTTGTCGTCCACTAAGCAGAACTTGTGTTGCATTCTGTAGAATGGTTCGTTAGCATTGCATTTAATTTCTGCACCTGAAAAAGGTATCCTGTCAATGGACAATCAAGAACAAAAGTGTTATAACACAAATAAAAATCTATAACTTACCAACATCGATGAGTTCCTTTAGAAAAAAATCTGTAGATTCATTATAGCCAGATCGGTCTATTATTATACGAACTTTGATGTTTTTCTTCTTGAGAAGTGTAACCAAACGGCCCTGGATAGCTGGGTTATGGATGCTTGGCATGCAGACGTTAACGCACTTATTGGCCACTTCCACATAACTCATTAGCTTATTGAAATAGTTATAAGCATTATATTGGAGTTTACAAAACACCATGACTTCATTTATTTCTGCGTTGCGACTTTTATAATAATAAGCTGCAGCAGAAACAACACAAGTGATCGCGATCGCGGCAGCAGACGACAAGAGACGCGGATTTAATATCATTTTATGTAATTTCAATCATTAAATAGATCTATTTCGCACGTGGATTGACCAATCTTAAATTTTATTTGAAAATAAAATTAAGAGGTCGTATTGGGTTGCTACCATCGCTGAGCCTGGCGAAAACAATATTAATTTACGACTACCCGCGTGCTTAAACTGTAGGTAAGTATTACTTCTATATTTTAGGCAACCCGTTGGCCTAGTTGATTCATAATTGGAATACAGATTTTGTCATCTCCAAACATCCACCATAAGATAAGTCGATAAATGGTGAAAATGAAAGCAAAACCAAGAAACAAATGAGTACGTAAGAAATTAAGTAGCCTAAAAGAACTTGTTCCAAAAATCCCATATAAAAAAAAGGGGTTTATCGAAACGGGCTGGCGGGAATATTGATTGACGTTTGACAAGCAAAAGTTTTTATTTTGTTGTTCTGTCCATATTTTCTCTAAAATTATGAATTTAATCATGGTGTGAAGTGTAAAGTGTATAATAATATAATATGGGTATTACGGGTTTAATACCATTTATTGAAAAAGCCTCAAGGCGGGCCAATGTTGGCGAATTCAGTGGGTGCACTGTAGCTATAGATTCGTACTGCTGGCTTCATAAAGGGGCATTTGCCTGTGCTGAAAAATTGGTGAGAGGAGAGAGCACAGATATGTAAGTACTAATATTTCTTATTAAATCCATAGTTCGCATTTAAATAGCGACAAAGGAAACATAACCTACAATCGAATTACGGCCCCAACCCCCTAAAGCCATCGTTGTGGAGTTAGTGAAAACAACATCATTTATTATATGTATCAATGGTAGTAATAATATGTTTACTGTCTACACTGGTCTCCACAACAATAGTGTATAGTTCCTGGAATGGATAGACAGGGGTGTAGTCTTGTACACTATCATTTTGCTAGTATGTACCATGAGAGTTAGCTCTCATGTGCTAACAATGTATTGTTACTAATCTCATAATATTGTCTACAATGGGGTGTAAACCTATTGCAAATAGGACCATTATCAGACTGTTAGCTGTTACTTAACATTTTAATTACATTGCACAGTCTAGAAAGATCCTGGCTCCTCAAGATGTATTTCTTATTACTAGACTAATGTGGTAATTTAATTGGGACATTTCTTAGTATTTTTGTTCTGGTATTTCTTTAATAATTGTTCACTTGTATCTCATTTTTCAGACACATAAGATACTGTATGAAGTATGTATCAATGCTGTTATCGAATAACATCAAACCTATTCTAGTGTTTGATGGGAGGCATCTGCCAGCAAAAGCTATGACTGAATCTAAAAGAAGAGAGTAAGAGCTTCATTTTCTATCATGTTTTATTTATTTTATTTTCTATGATGTATTATCCGGTTTCTATGACTGTGATGATGACAAGATTTAATTATCTACAATTAAGCCTCCTATTTGGGAGAAATTTCAATACCACAAACCACAATAAAGGATTCAGAACAGAAGTATTCTGCATTGCCATAGTAAAAAAATAATAATTAAAAAATTTAAATCCTTATTTCAGATCAAGAGATATATCAAAGAAGAGAGCGGCTGAACTTTTGAGTCTTGGAAAGGTAATTAATTGGAAATAGACACAGCAATCACTCATAATAAAATCAATCCCCTGTCCAGCATAATTAAAACAATTGATTTCTTTCTTTCGTCTCTTGCGATGCTCAAATCTACGTATTATCAGATTATCAGCGTAGGCAGCTTAGCTCTGCATGCAGTTGCGGGTTCGATTCTTGTCAGTAGTGAATTTCGAAAATGGTCTTTTCTGAATTTGCCCTATTCTGGGAGTAACTGGGATCACTCCCAGTTCATTGTATGGTACCCATTGTAAAAGGTTCGCGTAGCTTGGGATCATTTGAAAAGTATGAGTTGTACATACATATACACGCGCCTGTATCCCATGGGGGTAGGCAGAGACTAACGTCTGCCACGCTACGATCCTGACATACCTCTTTCGTTTCATCCACAGTCATACATCTTTTCATGCATTTCTGTCCGTTGCTATGGACTTGACCTTTCTGGGAGAGACTGTTAATCTGGTCGTGAAAGGTCCTCCTCGGGCGTCCTCTTCCGACATTGAGTTGTCTGGCGATATATTTGATTAAAACTTGTAAATTTATATTTCAATCACAAAGTTTTTGCTCTCTCAGACCTTGAAGTCCTATTGCTTAAACTGCACACAATAATAGCTAGTATAGCTACTTTAAAATTTTCAGATAGAGGAGGCTCGGTCTTACATGAGACGAAGTGTGGACATCACCCACAGTATGGCGCTGGCGTTGATAAAGGAATGTCGGAACCGTAATGTGGACTGTATAGTGGCGCCTTACGAGGCGGACGCGCAGTTAGCATACTTGAATATAAAGAACATAGCACAGTTAGTTATCACAGAGGACTCCGATCTGATATTGTTTGGGTGTACTAAGGTGAGATAAGTATGCTAACAGCTAACAACATCTTGATAGATAGAAATCTCTTTATTGTACAAAAATAGTTACATGGAAATTACACAACATAAATTGACAAAAACGAGAACAAATGAAGGGTACAGGCAAATAACGGGGAATGTCACAATAAATTAACTTTGAGAAAAAACAATTTGAAAGTTCAACTATCTAACAATTCTATCGTTTGGCCAAAAACAAACGCTGCTTTTTTGGCGCCGTCTGTTAACTTTTTTTAAATTCTAATGTGTAACGGATAAAGAGGAGCTGTGTTGATTAAAGGACGCCGTGAGTGAGGTGGCGAGGTGGGAGAGGAGAGGAGGGGAGTGTGGTTAATAAAAAGAGGAGAGATTTGATTTGTGAACACATTTTTGCGTGAAAAATAAAAGTGATAACATCCTCACACTGATTATTAACATCGTATTATTTTATTTAGGCTACTACCTAGTTATTTTACTACATAAAAGTATCATCCGTATCAAATGATTAGAATTCAAAATACCATACACAAAATATGATTCTATAAAAAAGAAAATGCGACATACCCTGTTATTTGCCTGTACCCTTAAAAAGAAGTGTACATTGGGCAGTCTTAGCGCAAGCTGTGATCTCTTCCATACAACCTTTGGATGGAGAGGATATTGTCATAATGACATGATGGCAGAGAGTTGTGTACCATTGAAAATAAATAATAACATGTGTATACATACATATAGAACATACATATATAACGGTGAAGGAAAACATCGTGAGGAAACCTGCACGTCTATAGAAAGGCGTGTGAAGTTCACCAACCCGCACTGGGCCAGCGTGGTGGACTATGGCTCAAATCTCCCTCGTATTGATGGGGAATGTGCCCGGTATAATGGCAATAGGCTCGCCCCCTATTACATTGGGACCAAAATACATCGGCGAAGTGTGGGTGCACTACAGTGCACCTCTGCCTACCCCTTCGGGGAATACAGGCGTGATGATGTATTATGTATTATTATTACATACATATAGACAATAAATACGTAGTGTTAAATAATATACCTACTAACCTATACTGAAACGTAGTAAAATATACATTCAAAACTTAAAAGTAGGACATACATAATTAATAAAACTAAAACTATGAAGCCAAGTAGTGAGTCTTTAGCAGAGTTTTAAATCTTGTCAACTTTAACTTTCCCTCACTTGTTGTTGACCAGGCATCGAACCTGTATCTGTTTATAACTGTGTGTAACTCAAAATTTATTGATTAATATGCTATAAGCTTCTTGACAAATTTCTTGATTATAGGTATAGGTTTCGTTCCCCTGCGAGATTCAAAATAACTGGCATAAATGGGTGTAACTTTTGATTGCGTTGACATAGAAATTTTAATTTTATTTCATTACAGATCCAGATGATTGCATACTTGAGTATTTGATATTAATTCCTGAGAAAAAGTATCTTGATAGACAGACGGACTGACAACAAAGTGATCCTATAAGGTTTTTTATTTTCCTTTAGAGGTATGGAAATCGAAAAATTTTGTAATTGAAAAAAACAATTTTAGTTATTTTTATTTAGGTTCCTGTGTCCATAGGTACTCTTCAAAATGGACTTGGAAGGCGTTGGCACATTGGTGGACACCTCAAAACTGCCTCTAGTTATGAAATGCCCCATAGAAAATTATTCCTTCGACAAGTTTAGACGGATGTGCATAATGTCTGGGTGTGACTACCTGGCCTCACTGCCTGGGATCGGACTGGCCAAAGCTAGGCAGTTCGTTACTGCTACGCAGGATTCTAATTTTGCTAATGTAAGTTACTAAACATACCTGGGCAAGCCAATAAACTTGATTTTTTGTAGGGTTCCGTACCTAAAGGGTAAAACGGGACCCTATTACTAAGACTCCGCTATCTGTCCGTCTGTCACCAGGCTGTATCTGTACCGTAAAAGTTAGACAGTTGAATTTTTTACAGATGATGTATTTCTGTTGCCGCTATAACAACAAATACTCAAAAACAAAATAAAATAAATATTTAAGAGGACTCCCATACAACAAGCGTAATTTTTTTGCCGTTTTTGTAGATAATGGCACTTCTTGCGCCAGTCAGACTCGCACTTGGCCGGTTTTTTTTATGTACTTTGTGTTAATATACATAACGGTTAAATATTAGTGTCTATGACAAAAGCCACGACACTACGCGTTTAAATGCGCGCGCTTTGTCGATTATATTTCGTCCAAAATTCTGCTTCTATGAGTAAATAGTTAGTTTTGGTATAAAACTCATCATCACATCTGTAGTTGTAGCATAAGCGCCAAGAATAGACTTATGTCACAGAATATGTTCATTATATCTCTTTCTCTCGTATGAAATAAGACAGAGAGCGAGCGAGCCAATCCGTGACGGAGGTCATGTCTTGACATGCGTGCTAACACCACTGCATTCCCAAAGGGTAGACAAAGGACAGTGTACATGTATTTTGGTATTTCTGCGAGCCTATAGGCTCAATAAGAGGAAGATTAGGCCCATAGAGAGAGAGATTAAGCACACTGTTTCAATGCGGTTTGGTGAACTTCACACGCTTTTCTATAGACATGCAGATATCCTCACAATCTTTACCTTCACCATTCAGGAACTAAATGACGTATTTGTGTTTTTTTAATGGCCTTTTTCCATTGAGTCTGGCCCAATGAGCGTATTTTTGTTGCTAAAATGACGTTTTTGTTTCGCCAAAATGACGTTTTTGTTTCGCCAAAATGACGTTTTTGTTTTGCCAAAATGACGTTTTTGTGTTGCCAAAATGCCTTTTTTGGGTTGCCAAAATGACGTTTCTGTGTTGCCAAAATGACGTTTCTGTGTTACCAAAATGACGTTTCTGTGTTGCCAAAATGACGTTTTTGTGTTGCCAAAAGCCTATTTGTGCAGAGCTTTAATGGTCCGTTTCTACATTTCAGGCGTTAAGGAAATTGCCGAGTTTCTTCAACAAGTTGTCATTGGTAGTGACAGATGAATACAGAGAGAATTTTCTCAAAGCAGAAGCTACTTTCAAACATCAGTACGTGTATGATCCTTTGGAGCGGCGATTGGTGCGGTTGACGGAGCCTGACGACGAGGGTATGCTATTATCACGCCTATTTTACTCAATCAGGGTGGGCAGAACACGTAAATATTGCCAGATACCTCATACTCATTGTAAGATGCCAAACTTAGCAAAGCTTGTATTATGGGTACCATATTATGGACTGGGGGCTGTTACAGCTGAGAATGTATAGCTTCATTAACTTTATATTGTATAATTGTTAGTTAAGAAAAACACAAAAATGTAAATCCTTATTGGAAAAAAGCAACCATGGAGTTTCTTGCCCATTCTTCTCCATAGGAAATGCATTCCGAATGGGTGGTAGAGCTACTATTATTATTATTTATTGACTATTCATAAGTGCCTGTATTGGTTTATATGAATAGAAATATTTTGTTTCTGATTCTGATACAGCCAGACCAGGGCAAATTCCGGGAAAGTCACTTGAGAAATTTGCGACTCAATCTAACCCAAAACCCCCGGGTAAAGTGAGTTGAGCGGTAGGTCGCTTAAACCACCAGACCAAGCCGTTCTCGAAGAATAGGCTATTTGACCTAAACAACATTGTTTTAACTTTTCAGTAGATCATACTCATTCACTCAGAAAAAAATCGCTAATTCCAAATATATATATATATCAATATCGCCAAAAGGTTTGCTTCAGTCAAATACCCCTCGATATGTAGGTAATAAAAAAGTATCTGCTGAAAAGGCCTTTTTTTATCGTCGGAAAATCCTTTATGGATACCCTGCCACCTCGGGGGAAGTAACAGGGTTATGTGGGAGTCCCGGCAGAAGGCCGTATATCCACTAAAAACCGACGGTGTACCATCTTCCGCTTATATCGGGGCACCACGGGATCGCTTTGGATGCGCTCAAAAGGCCTATGATTAAACCTGTAAGCTGGCAGAGTCAATATAGTTTTTTTTAATTGTTTCAGATATTGAGCAAGCATTATGTGTCAACGCCGGTGAAATGTTGGAGCCCAAAATAGCTTTTCAGCTGGCACTTGGCAATCTAGATCCGTTCACATTGAATAAAATGGATGATTGGCATCCTGATTACAATAATAATAAGGTATAATTATCGGCTTTACTATATTTTTGTACTACCTAGCTCTTGTAGAGGGTATAAGTGTTGCCTGCTAAAATTTCGTTTGTGTTATACCAACACAACTTTATCAAACAACTAGCTTATCCCGCGACTTAGTACGCTCGGAATTTAGGAACCCTAATTATTTTACCAAAATTAGAGTAACAGCGGTGGTAGCCGAGTGGTCGAACGCACGCTGTGCAATCAAAGTGTGCAGGTTTAAACCCCGGCTCGCACCTCTGGGATTTATGTGCGAATCTCATTTTCATTCGAGATTATCACTTGCTATCAAACGGTGAAGGAAAACATCGTGAGGAAACCTGCACGTCTGACGGAACTTGACGAGTTCTCGATAGATGTGTGAAGTCTGCCAACCCGCACTGGGCCAGCGTGGTGGACTATGGCCTGAATCCCCCTCGCATTGGGGGAGGCCCGTGCCCAGCAGTGGGACGTTAAAAGGGGTGGTTCAGGTTTCCTCACGATATTTTCCTTCACCGTTTCATAGCAAGTGATAATCTCAGATGAAAATGAGATTCGCACATAAACCCAGTGGTGCGAGCCCGGGTTTGAACTTGCACACTTTGATTGCAAGGCGTGCGTTCGACCACTCGGCTACTACTGCTAAAGTAATAATGCGATTATGGTTTTAGACCACTAAAACAATGCATTAGCCACATTCAGTCCATTCATAGTACTTTCATATGCATTTATTAAAAAGCTGTTATTACAAGATTTATTTCAACATTACAAACAGACATTTCAATTTTATTTATTTGTATCGGCATAAGCTATAGGAATATGTGTTCTCTTACAGGTTGAATCAATAAAAAGTAATAGTTGGAAAGACAAGGGTGTCTCTGTGCATCCGAGTATGTGGAGTGAGAACTACAGAACGCACTTGGCTGAAACATGCCCTTGGCAGAAGAAAATCAAGAAGCCAGAACCAATTATAGCCTTCACACAAAGTAGACCAAGAAAAGTCGTGAATCTAGTCACTAAACATGTACCTGAGACGCAGGATGAAAGGTATACTTAAGCCAAACACGAACCAAAACAAACTCTGTGTCAATATACATTAAGATTAAATTTCTATGCTAAGCGACCACGCTGCTAAATTCGCTCCCGTCATCGTTGACCTTTCATTGAAAAATGTGCTTTGTGTATGTGCTACTACAGTTCTTTTTGGCAAATAATTGGTCGCGCGCGTTTTGACACGCTTGTAGGCGTAGGACAACGCTATCTAAGCATTTCATGTCCCGTTCACACTACAGATTTCATTGACAAGAATGACAGTGACAACATGATTTCTTAAGGACGTACGAACACGTTAGGAGATGATAATTGAGGTATAGTTGTTAGGTATAGTGAACATTCTATTATTCTATGTTTTTACTTTCAGTTTATCAATACAATCACTAAGTAACATGTACTGCATAGAACCAATTACTAAAAAACAAAAAACTGACTGTGATAATAAAACTCTAACACAATACACAGAAGGACCACACAATACGGCCTTTAGTGATCTAATTGTACAGCCGAAGGAGAGATCACCGATACTGGAAAACAAGGAAAGATCATTCAAAAAATGTCTTATGAAGATAAGTAGATTCCCTAGAACAGTTATGAGCGAAAATGTGGTCGAGAGCAATTTCTTCTCAACAAAACAAGAAGCTAATACATCAAAAGAAAGTATTACTATAGAGGAGTCTCCGGAAAGATCTAGAAATCCGTTCAAAGTTAAATCACCAAGTTTAAAAATAGAAGACATGGAAACAGATGACGTGTTGGAGAATTCGCAGAAGGAAAATTCACCTTGCAACAGTCCAATTAAAGCGCCAAGCCCAATATTGGAGCCAAGTCCGAGGGTTAAGAAGCCGTTTATGGAGAGGTTGGCGGAAGTTCAGCCAACATTTGACGTGTATAGCCAAGTGTCTGTTATAGAGAATACGTATCCATTGGAAACATTGGTTACTCCAGTTGATTCTCAGGTGAGCCTAATGCCAAATGTTGGTGCATGTTTTTACTAAAACTAGGGTACTCACACGGATAGCAGTGCTAGACTAGTTGGCAGAATGCCTGCCTTGAACTCAAGCTATGTAGGTTAAAACCCCACCCTCGCAACATTGGGATCAAAATACGTCGGCGAAGTGTGACTGCCGTGCATCTCTGCCTACCCGTTCGGGGAATATAGGCGTGGTGATTTATTATTTTTTAAATTTAATTTTGCCAAAAAATGTGAGATCTGAATTATTTATCCTGAGAGTCGAAGTTCATTTAGATCCTTCTCGGACACTAATTCACCGATCGGGGGAAAGATCCTCTTATTACGTACGTTTTTTTTCTCAGGCTTCTTACGGCGAATCACCACTAGATAACAACTTCTGGTCGACTAGCCAATCGCAGCCTGTTATTAGTCAAACTAGAAAATTTTGTGCAAATTCAAATGGATTCAAGAAGTCAGGAGTTAAGGCGCCAGGGTTGAGGAAGGCGGCGTCTTTGCCAAGCAACCAACCGACGTTGCTCAGTAAATTTGGATTTCAAAAAAAGTTAGTGAATTTCATTTACTTGAAATACTCCAGTTATTATTATTTTTTACGAAATGAGCGAAATGATGATATTTAATGGAATAAGATGAGGAATGGCTTCACCTGCGACTAGCGCGGGTATTTCGCCAATGTCAAGTAATTAATAGCAAGGGCAAATTCAATAAATACACTTAATAAATAAAAATGAATGATGACAGTGAAAAAGATGGCGGATGACCTCACTCCAGTTATTATTGTCAGTGATTATTATGGTGAATGACATATTACTACTATTTTTTGTCTTTGACGATTCATAAGTGCCTGTATTGGTTTAAATGAATTAAAAAAAATCTGATTCTGATTCGGGTATTTTTTTTTGTTAAAGGCCAGTGCTGAGAAGGTGACCGAGTTGGAACAAATACGGGTAGGTAATCAAGAATTATTATTAAGTTGAACCAGTGAAGTATGGATTTTATCTATTATGTTCATTATATGATTGTGAATAGTGGCATCTGTTGTATTTAATTATGTTTGTGATAAATATTAAATGATTAAATAAGGTCTAACTTTTTTACTGTATGTCTGTAAAAGAAACTTGTCAAAAAAAAAGTGTTTAAAAATGTTAAAAATTAAAATTAATTTAGCATAGGTACTCTGTTTTAATAACATAGTCCTACAGTTCGTGTTTCGCACTTTGGTGCCACATAAACTAAGAATATGGGTTTAAAATAAAAAATAAATCGATAAAAAATTATAAAATATCAGTTATTTTTTTGTTGATCCCGGAAAACGTCAAAAACAAATTAACCAAAAATGGTCTCATTGATGTTGCGGCCACCAGTTAATGGTTACTTTCTGTCACTGCATCCCATACGCTCGTAATAATGAGCCACAGGTATCACCCTACACTCACCAAGGCGAGCGTATATATTTTTTAGGGTTCCGTACCCAAAGGGTAAAACGGGAACCCTATTACTAAGACTTCGCTGTCCGTCTGTCCGTCCGTCTGTCACCAGGCTGTATCTCATGAACCGTGATAGTTAGACAGTTGAAATTTTCACAGATGATGTATTTCTGTTGCCGCTATAACAACAAATACTAAAAAACAGAATACAATTAATATTTAAGGGGGCTCCCATACAACAAACGAGATTTTTTGCTCGTTTTTATAGAGAATGGTACGGAACCCTTCGTGCGCGAGTCCGACTCGCACTTTGCCGGTTTTTTAAAGTACACTCTGAGTAAATATACATAATTACCGCAGTGCGGGGTCCTTATTACTATACTACTGTACTATGTGCGTCCATAAAAATTCGCTGCACCTGTCAGTGTCATTTCGTTGAAGAATTAACTTTTTCTTTGTGTCAATACAGTCGTTTTGGTATTGGCAAAGGTTTTGACGCACCGCCTTAATGACGCACCAGTGTGCGTCATTAAGGCGATGCGTCAAAACCTTTGCTTATTCTCTACAAATTATCGTCGGTAATTAATCCCACGTCATGCGTGATATCCAACAATAAATAAGGTAATTTAAAATTAATCAGATAACGGACGGGGTACCTAATGTGTTTTTGAACAAGGGTCCAACGTTCTTGGACAATGGGGGTACTAATTTGTGCCGAAATTATATGCATTTGCAATTTTATTTCAAGTAGCGGGTAGGTGGTTGGTAAGATGGATTTTATGGTCTATGTATTTGAGAATTAACGCAAACCATTTTAGGAGCGGTTGCAGATTGGTAAGTTGATTTACGTGTTTAGATATATCGAGACGGTTAAAAGGCGAATTGACTCACGCGCCATTTTGATAACTTTGCTCGAAACCCAGCTCAAAAGCCGGAGAAAATCTTCATTGAAATCGAAATCGAGATCGAATTTACTGAATAAAAGCCTCTATAAAATTATTGAGAGCGTCGCGACGCCACTATAAAATTATAAAGGGCGTCGCGATGCCTCTATAAAATTATAAACAGCGTCGTGATGCCACTATTAAATTATAGTCTAAATCGTTACCGTCATTGAAATCGAAATCTGAATTGAAATCGAAATCACAATCGTTACCGTTACCGTAATCGTCATTGAAATCGAAATCAAAATCTGAATTGAAACCGATTTCGAAATCCAAATACCCGTCGATATATTACCGACAATTTTTTATGTAAATGATTACGACATGTATTTTATCATTAGGGATTACTTAATAAACTATAACAAGAAATTTATACAAACTATATTTACCATAGCATTGTAGGACACTTAGTAATGCGAATATAAACGGTTTTTAGAAGGATTGTTATTTGTAAAAATAATTTGAAGGTTATGCTTCAGCTATATATGTATATGCTCGGTCTACAGCTGCCTTATTACTTTGAAAAAAAAAATGTTATGTTAGTGTGTGTTTTGCATTGCATATTTTAGGTACACAAATAACGAAATTGAAACTAATTCACGGGGTCATAGCGTTCTAATTCTAATTGTGTATTCCATAGAAAATTAATCCTTGCTCGGTGGCTCCCAAAATTAAATTGTTTTCGAATGAATGTTGTTTTTGTTTGGTCCCCGGGGTTAATTTGAATATTTTCCACTTAGCGCATAATTAAAATTACTCTCGCAATAACGACTCTATGAAATTCGATATTGATTAACGGTTGAGTTACCAGGAGCGACCTATTTTGAGGAGCGAAGCGGTACGTGCGTACCCTTACGATATTGTTTTAATAATTTAATCTCACAGATTCCTTTGCTGTATTGATAACAATCTAAAATTCTAAGGGTTGAGGTATCAATTGGGATGTCATTCATATTATCATAGATTTTAAATTACCTACTATTTTATTTTTCGCCCCACATGAAAGTACTTGTTTCGCCTGATTTCACTCACGATTCTTAAATCCTATCTACTGTATGTTTAAATACTCGTAAATTTATAACAGTAGTGGTGAAACAGGGATAAAATGTGGTAGCAAGTAAGATTTCTTCACGCAAGGCGAACGGGACACAATATTTTTTGGTTCACCATAAACTTCCGAAACTCCAATTTTTCGTCGTTCCAAATTTGGACGTTTTTCTGAAGTATGTCCGTGATAAATCACAATCAGGCTCGAAAGTTGTTGGCGAGCGACTTATTTCTCAATTTCGATACCGGCTTTAGGCCATTAATTAATGATAAATGGCTGTTAAAAATAAAGTTGCGTCTTATGGGTTAACCTAGTATGGCGGTAGGTCATGTGATACTTCACTACAGCACCACAATACATATCTAGTGTAACGGAACAGACTTGGTTCTGTCTCGTCACGTTCACAAATATAAATATAGTCATACATTATGTAGGTATTTCATTCAATTAAAATATATTTATTCTACTACTACTACAGCCCTTTTAACGTCCCACTACTGGGCACGGGCCTCCCCTCAATTCGAGGGGGATTTCAGGCCATAGTCCACCACGCTGGCCCAGTGCGGGTTGGCAGACTTCACACATCTATCGAGAACTAGACAAGTTCCGTCAGACGTGCAGGTTTCCTCACGATGTTATCCTTCACCGTTTCATAGCAAGTGATAATCTCGGATGAAAATGAGATTCGCACATGGATCCCAGAGGTGCGAGCCGGGGTTTGAACCTGCACACTTTGATTTGCAAGACGTGCGTTCGACCACTCGGCTACCACATTTATTCATGTACGTTAATTCATTTATAATATTTCATCCAATGATCATACTATTTGGCACTCTTTAGAACTAAAAGTATGAAGATAAACGCATGTTAATTGGGTTGGAGGTCGTAACGTACGTACGTGAAAAAACGAATTATGACTTTAAATAATTAAATATTCTATTACGACAATTTACGACTAATTTAACATTTTTATTTACATTTGATGTAGGTACTATTATTATTGTATATATATATATATATATGCAAATAAGTTTTTTGCAAACCATAATTTTCATGTGACATTTGACAGAAAGAGCTTATTGACATTCCTATTCTTATTTGGATCGCATAGTACGTGCAAGTATTATCGCTATCGGCAGCTGGCTTGCAATCCAAGATTTGACTGTACCTACTATTACCGTGACTGTACATTTTGAAGGTAGTCAGAGAAAACGTGGGGAAGCGCAAAGTCTTAGCTTACGCTATCGGTATGGCTAATATCGAAACATATTATAATTTATTTTGCTTGATCGAAATTATTAAACTGTTTATGTAATGTATTTACTAACTAGAAACATAAGTTAAGCAAATTGGTTTAATTCGAAGAATTCAAAATAGTTTGTATGTTTTCGTTCAGATTTCTACTCAATACTTTACGAAATCTGAATGATATTGCACCTACAGCAATAATAAAAGTAATTACACAATTATTTCAGTAATATTTAGACCATTATTTTGAGATTTCATATTTTAATTCATATTATTTGGTCGAAACTTCGAATTCGGCGTAATGCGGACTCGGTAACATCACTAGATATTGGAGAAGTTGAGAATAGCGGGTAGAAATTGGTAGACACGCGTGGATTCATAGGATCCGTTGGATATAAAAGGCGTGGTACAGTAGGATTCCCCAATCTTTTTAGATACAATCGCTGGTTTGAGAACTCGTCGGGAAGATCTTCACACCTCTTGGAGAAGTCACAAGGATAATAGGGGGTCACCATGCCCAAATTAGTAATTGAGTGAGTTAGTTCCAGCTGGGTATGTTCTCTTATTATTTAACTATTTGATTTGATTTCTTATTTCATTCTTTGTTTTTGTATATCCTTGTGTATTTTCCAGGGGAACTGACGTACGATTTAGGTAGGATAGGTTCGATGGCGGATTTACGTATTAAGAAAAGGATCCTTAGGCAGGGCGTAATTTGCGAACTTAGGCAGGACGTAAATGAAATCGTAGGTAGGTAGGTGCGTAATATGTGGTTTTGGTAGGTAGGTGCGTAATATGTGGTTTAGGTAGGTAGGCGTGTAATGTGGTTTAGGTAGGTAGGTGCGTAATATGTGGTTTAGGTAGTTAGATGCGTAATATGTGGTTTAGGTAGGTAGGTGCGTAATATGTGGTTTAGGTAGTTAGATGCGTAATATGTGGTTTAGGTAGGTAGGTGCGTAATATGTGGTTTAGTTAGGTAGGTGCTTAATATGTGGTTTAGGTAGGTAGGTGCGTAATATGTGGTTTAGGGAGTTAGGTGCGTAATATGTGGTTTTGGTAGGTAGGTGCGTAATATGTGGACTAGAAAGATAGGTGCGTAATATGCGGACTAGGAAGGTAGGTGCGTAACTGACGGCTTCGAAAGTACACTACGTTAAAATAATATGCGTTAAGGTTTATAGGTAGGTCAACTATAGATTTAAGGGTGTTAAATAATGTAGGTAGTTGGCGTATAAATTATTTATGTCATAGGTAGAATTTGAATTAGTAGGTAGGCAGGTGATATTTGGAAACACTTGCGAGTTTCTTGCCCATTCTTCTCCAAAGTATTTGTTTTACAAATGGGAGGTAAAATCCATAGATAAATAATTGGTCTAGCGCCGCGAGAACATAAAAGCGAGAACGTAAAATCATTTAAACATTTGACTATTTGTTGTTAACACTTACGATATTGAAATAATTTGATTTGAAATAATTATTATATTCGATGAAAGAATATAATCCGATCATTCGGTGCAGTATTGATTCTGGATGGTTGTATTCTGACTGAAAAGTCGTATTTTTATAATTAAATAATTACTCCTGGTGTATGTTTTGATATTCCTACTTGGCTATACTAGGGTAAAAATGCCCAGACTTGCAATCACTAGGCACGATGATCATAGAGTTGCTTGATTATCGACTGGATTATCAACTTGGATCTTGTGCGAGGAGATTGGATAACTTTGGTTAAACTAACATTCGGGCAGAAGTCCAATTATATTCTCTATTCATTAAAACATGGAAAGAGTTTATTTTATTATTTATAGTCACTGACTAAAATGATCATATTTGTATTCAATACATTTATTATGACTTTGAAATCGGATGCTTCCGGAAAGCTTTACTGTCCGAATGATGGATTAAAATAAAAGGTAATTTCTGTATAATAGAAAACCTTTTAATACTACAGCCGGGATGCTGTTCAATATATTAAAATAAGTAATTTACTGTAAGATGTAAATTTGCAATAATTGGTTTATGACAATATATTAATAAAATAAATACAATATTGTCAGCGGAGGGGAGGAATCGAAATAAGTGTCTGTCCTCACTGGAGTAGGCGATGCGCAGAGAACCTGCTTTTATACCGCTTTAAAATAATATTTAATATTAACAAGAACTTGATGTTATTTAACTTCACCACTTCATTCACTTCTTTATTCTATATATTAAGGTATACAAATAGGGAGGTACTTTATTAGAGATAGGGAGGAACGTATAGCGAAACTAGGTAGTTTCGTATTACCAATCTATCACGAAAATATTTTAGGTTATTAACGGTTCATAAGCGCAAGGTCCTATAAAAACCACTAGACGTTACACGATCACTTGGCCATTTAAATGTTTCAGAACAAATTAAATATTCCAGAATTCAACCAAACATTATGTAGGGTAACTTCATTAGTTCAGATTAGTTTAGTGTAGGTTTGTTTAGATTAGTTTTATTTAGTTTAGTTCATTTAGTTAATTTATTTAGTTCAGGTCAGTTAGTTAGGAACGTGTTGAGTGCACTATGGTTTGAGAACGTGTCTGACCTACCTAACCTAGCTATTGTATTTTTAGACGAAAACACCCGCTGTCCATCTTGGCTTACAGGAGTAACAGTGGTGGGAATGTGTGGTGGGCTAAGTCCCATAAAAAACATGAAAAATATATAGTAAGTTTTAACAATCTTCCAAAACAAATCCTCACCCACTGTGTCCTTCATTCCACGAAGATAACTGTCTTCCCGTTGCGTTGTACATATTACCATTCAGACGCTTGCCTTGAGAAAGAAATAAATTCCAGAAGTTTCAATTTTCATCGCAACTCATTCTTAGTAGGTACTCACCCGAATATTTCCTCTGCGCCATTTCTCATGCATAATACAAAACAAAAGAGAAAAAACCCCTCAAGCCAATTCCCACCTCTCGAGTTTCTCTCCATATTCAAGGAAAGTTCAAACAACGTCAAATATCGACTCCCCCCCCCCCTCAATAAAATAAGGCCCGGTTCAATTTCATTTACATACGGCATCGAGGGCGTGGGGCTAAATTAATTTCGCACGCGGAATCGTCTCGCGTTACTTTTAAAGCTTATTGGCTTGAGACCTTTACGTTCAGGAGCCGTGGGGCCGTAATCAGATAAATCTGATTTATTTCGATTGTATTTTTTGTACTGTAGGGGTGAATACCGTACGGCCGTGTGTATTTTTAGGTAATGTTATTTGAGATGGTACCAGGTATGTTTTAGGTGAAGATAAAGAAGGGATGTCGTGTTCTTTTTTATCTGATTATTGTCTATATCAGCGGTCGGCAAGCTTTTAGCAGGCGAAGCCACATAGTGGCAAAATAGGTAGAGGCGGGCCGCACTTGTTCATAATTTTGATAATAAGTAGGTATATTTCTACCTATATACGTATGATTTTTAAAACGATAAAATGGTCAAACTTCTGACGCCCGCGTTCTTAAAGGCTCGTGCGTAAATTTAACGCCTCGTCATCGTATTTATTTATTAAGGTACCTAGTTATATTTAAGACTAGCTGTGCCCGCGACTTCGCCCGCCTGGACTTTAGGGAGATTACCCGGAAATATGGGTATTATGTTTTTCCCGCGGAACCCTAATGCTTTTTCTAAAATTAAAGTAGCCTAAGTTACGCCTTGGAACGTCAGCTATCTGTCAGTGAAAGTCCCATTGAAATCGGTTCAGCCGTTTAGAAGTTTACCTCAAACAAACAGACAGACAGACAAAAAATTTTAAAATTGCGTTTTCGTTATAGGTATCGTATATACTTTCATACGCATTTGGTAAAAAAGTGTTATTTTGATATTACAAACAGACACTCCAATTTTATTTATTTGTATAGATTGACTCAACAAAACAGTCGTAGGCTGAAAGAAGAGCCACGAACCGCGACTTGCCTTTTTTTTAAAAAAAGCCAGACAACACCTACCTACCCGTCGTATGACCCCGAACTAAACAAAGCTTGTGCTATGCGTACCATACAATGGACAAGGGACGATCCCAGTTACACCTAGACAAATTCCTTACTTTATAATTTATTAAGAATTAAATGAGACTAAGAATTTATTTAAGGGCGACATTTAATAAATGTAGAAACGCGACATTGATCTCCATTAAAATGTCAAAAAAGAATTGTGCAATTTCGTCGGACCGCGTAATAAAATATGGACTACTATTCTCCCCTTTTAACTTCTTAAATTAGAAAGGCAAACGGTGTCACGCAAAATAAGACTTAATTTGGCCGAAGTAATGGATATTACCTCTGTCGGCTTTAATTTTGTAAAATGGACCTCTAAGATAGAACTTCTTGCGTTGAGTAGCTGGCATCCGAAGTGCCTGTTGTATTTTTTATACATCAGCACTATGAGGGAGAATTGCGGGTTATTAGTTAAAAACCGGCCAAGTGCGAGTTGGACCCGCGCACGAAGGGTTCCGTACCATCTATAAAACGGCAAAAAAATCACGTGTGTTGTATGGGAGCCCCCTTAAATATTAATTTTATTTTGTTTTATAGTATTTGTTGTTATTATAGTGGCAACATAAATACATCATCTGTGAAAATTTCAACTTTCTAACTATCACGGTTCATGAGATACAGCCTGGTGACAGTCGGACGGACGGACAGCGAAGTCGTAGTAATAGGGTTCCCGTTTTACCCTTTGGGTAGGGAACCCTAAAAACCAATAATAATTGTCTTAAATTACAAAACAAAATAACAGAATTGTTAGGGAGGTGCAGCGGTATGTATATAAAATTATTCGAAGCTGTAATCTGAAACGGATTCAATGACTTCCCGAGTCGAGTTTGAATATAATATGTAGTAATTACAAAATTTCCTAATAGTAAATAGATAGATTAAATTAGGTACCTGAGTTAACGACTGCCTAAGAAATTTGAAATTATATAACAGAAAACTATAAGTAAATTAACATATACTGATGAAAATGAAGAACAAAAGTACTACTAAATAAATGCCGAAATCCTACTATGCAGCGCTTACACTTTAATTAATGGTAAAAAGAACTTTTAAAATCAAGCTTTTATTTTATTGCCCTTAGTTTTCGTGTTCTCCTCAGCATGCCCTTTCATTTGATACCCATACTGTGGTAGTGCAGAAAAAATAACTAAGCCGCCATCTTGGATGATCCGCCATATTGGAATTAGAATGACGTCACATAGCTAAGCATGCATTGTCATCCAAAATAAGCGTGTATATCAAATTTCAGCTCAATCGGTTAAAGATAACTGATTTAAAATTCAGTTGCAAGATTCCACCCGGAAATACATTGCAAGTTAATATAAAGCTTGTAATAAAAACTAGCTTTTTCCGTGCAAGGCACAGTGCTACTTTTGGTGAATTGGGAATTTAAGTAGGGGACCAGTAGTCTAGGTAAATAAACTAGGTATAATCTAAGTAACCACGAAATCAAAGTAGCTAACAATTTCCTCGGGCAGCGTCTGTCATGCAGATAATATTGTTCGTTATAAACGAACGTCCATTAATCTATCTACATTTGCGCGCTAAATGAATTGTGCCACTTAATAAAGATATCCGACGACTAGCGGTAGGGTAGAGACCGACAATGGCTGAATAATATTTTTTTTTATACGTATAGCTATTTCAGCAAGCATACTTACTGCCTTTTAATTGGGGATAACATGGGGTGCTGTAATGATCCTGAAATATGACAAAAAATAATTACCTAAAAATGGATTGATGCCACGCTCGCTTATATTCACAGATCACTACTATAATCTACTTATTTTTTAAGAAATTAATGAAATGATGATATTTAATGGAATAAGATGAGGAATGGCTCCACCTGCGTTTAGCGGGTATTTCAGCCAGTGTCAAGTAATCAACAGCAAATTCAATAAATACACATTATTCAAAAAGGGTGATGACAGTGATAAAGATGGCGGATGATATACTTATATTAATAGTTAATCTGACGTGCGGACCATAGCCACGCACACAATCCATTTTAAATTTGGACGAATATCTTATTATGGGGTTGCCGTAATTTTGTCGACAGTAATTTACTGTTATCTACGTTAAAATGTTTTCCCATACTTGTAATATATTAAGGTATAATAAACATAGTTAATGAAAAAGATCTGTCCGGTGATTAATAAAAACCGTCCAAGTGCGAGTCGGCCTCGCGCACGAAGCGTTCCGTACCATTATCTATAAAAACGAGAAAAAAAAACACGTTTGTTGTATGGGAGCCCCCTTAAATATTTATTTTATTCTGTTTTAGTATTTGTTGTTATAGCGGCAACAGAAATACATCATCTGTGAAAATTTCAACCCTCTAACTATCACGGTTTATGAGATACAGCCTGGTCACAGACGGACGGACGGACAGCGAAGTCTCAGTAATAGGGTTCCCGTTGTAGTAGTATAGTACCCAGTATAGTACCCTTTGGGTACGGAACCCTAAAAAAGCTTATTCGTAATCATAGACAAGCGTCAGTCAGTTATTTATGGCGGGATTAACGCGGGAACGGGCGTGGCGAATATGGCCGCCAGTTGGAGCTTAGTCGATGATTTAAATACAACCCATCAATTAATCATAATATTTTGGCCTTTACCATTACTATTAATTCTAAAGGCGCTCTAGAGCGGTATAAAAAATTGCGGCATTGAAATGAAGATACCTCTAGCAAATTTTTTTTCAATATACAGCATAACCTAAGATGCAGGCTCGGCCTAGTGTGTGTTCATCACTATAACTGTTTTTGTAAATTGACTTTAAGAAATAAATTTTATTTTATACCACTCAATAGCAGTCGGACACCTAGTTAAATGTGTCTACGAATATTCCCAACCCGATCTTCATTCTGATTGTTATGCAGACGCGTCGCTAGGATTGTGAAGGACTTCAATTCATATTCTGATTTCGCTGACTTAAGCTATCGGAGTGAATTGCATTGATCAAATGTCTCAAAGGGTCGGACTGTCTCTACCTTCGCTATGCTTGACAATGGGATGACTGAGATATTGGTCTACCTTGGAGTATTTTTTCTTTTGTTTCGATATATCTATATTAGAGATTGATGTTATATCAAACGAAAATTGGGCTCCAGTGTAGAACTTTATAAATTGTCACTTTGGGTTTGAAGCCATGAGATATGATAATATTCTAGCTACTAGTTATTGATAAAAAAAAATGTTTTCATCATTAAAAAAATGTAGCCAAGTCAAACTACGATTTGGAGCCTTGATATTAAAAACCGACTGTCCCAATACGTGTTATGCTTTTAAACATTTTATTTAGATAAGGAACTTAAGATTGTTTATTTAAGTGCTTTGTTTACATACTCAGAATTAGTATTTCGAAACTAAACCATTAGAAATAGGATAGTACACCTACTACACCACCGGTGTAGCTTATCATAAAATTCCATTCCATTGTCACTAATTCTCCATAGTACAGGCCAAAGCTTCACACAATGGGCGGGCAATCTCACGGGGCACGTTCCTCAGATATTATAATTAACGTTCAGCTATACGTATTCATTGTTCAGATTTACGGGCGACACGATATTTTGGTAATGGGACCGGGGGGCGGAACTTGGAGATCTGGGGAAACTTGTAGTTTAGGAGCTTTAATTGGTATCTTACAGCTATGTAAATAGGAACTGTTTGGTTGGTATTTACCAATTTATTATTTTAACTACGGTTTTGTGTTATTTAAGGTATTTCGATTTTATTATAATAAGTATTCAGTTTTTTTGGAATATATGAGTAGTGTACCAAAGTAGATAGTCGCACTTAGGTTAAACTCTCAATTAAAAATATTAAAGCTCTCTATATATTCAAATAATTTTGGCTGTCATTAGCTGATGGACTTATTGATGGATTAATCCGCGATCTTTATCACCCATTTTTATTAGGGTTCCGTACCCAAAGGGTAAAACTGGAACCCTATTACTGAGACTTCGCTGTCCGTTCGTCCGTCCGTCTGTCACCAGACTGTATCTCATGAACCGTGATAGCTAGAGAGCTGAAATTTTTACAGATGATGTATTTCTGTTGCCGCTATAACAACAAATCCTAAAAAATCGAATAAAATAAATATTTAAGGGGGCTCCCATACAACAAACGTGATTTTTTTGCCGTTCTTATAGATAATGGTACGGAATTCTTCGTGCGCGAGTCCGACTCGCACTTGGCCGGTTTTTGTGTAATTATTTAATTTACTTATTGCTATTACTTCAGATTAGCGGCATACGCCGTCATATGTGCTGCATGTGCAGCCTTTTCATATCTTATTCCATTGTTTCATGATTTCCCTCTATTTCGTAAAATAAGAAGGTAGGTACTTCTGATGCCGATGCTCGTAATTCGCAACAGACTATACACAAGTAGATTAGTGATATGTAAAAAAAAACGCAATTAAGTATGTATGGTCTCACATAAATTTATTTCTCCATATACATATGTATAATTTTGCGAATCCACTGTGTCCCGAGACGCAGCGCGGGTATTTTACAAAATAATTGCAGTTCCACTAACTTTTACGATTACATACACACGTCGCCCCGCCAGCCATATTGCGTAGCCGTCAATAATTGCACTAAATAATTATCATTAAAGCTAGGGCTTGATAATTGATTTGATTTGCAAATAAACACGAAACGCTCAATGGCGAGTGGTCACAAAACATATTTTGTACATCGAATGCAAGAGAAATAGGCTACATTGAAATTAACGCACTTTTGTTTTTTGTTCGGGGAATTGTTGATCGGGCAACTTTCGGTTCTTTAAAAGGTGCTTGTGCACCCCCAACCCTCAATTCACCGCTGCGTTATCTACTTATAATTAATGTTAATTAAGAGTACACATAAAATTACAATTAATTGGCAGTCGTGTACAACGATTTTATACAATAATAACATATTTCACGAAGTACATTTAGGATACACAAAACGAGAATTAAGATCGAATTCACAAAAAAGATGGTTAAATCAGTCTTAACACATAGAACGCAAGTATTTATAAATGATGATTTAATGACATGTGTAAAAAAATAAATATTTTGTACTAAAATAATGGAATAAACAGCACCTTACTTAATCGCTCATTCATAGTCACTTTCTTAATATCGCGAAATTGTTAAACTAACATTGTAACAAAACACTATTTACTTTTTATTTTTTCAATGTTACGTTTCATTTTGTTAAATGTTTTACGGCTTTGGGTACTAGCCCTTTGAAGCCTGTAATTCTTTAATGTTCCCGCTTTTTAGGGTTGCCTGTTAAAAGTACAATAGTAGTAGGTAGGTAGATAGTAGGTACCGACATAAAATGATAAAAAATACCTACTCAGTTAAGCTATTTTTCATGTCGATTTCAAATAATCTCATTAATTGCGCGATATTATCGTTACTAAAATGGGCTATTAAGACTGTCTAATGGCAGAATTACAAATTACTTAAATACCTATAATTCAACAACACGAAAAAACTGTACAAGAGATCTATGGTGTGCGTTCGGATACATTTACAAAAAAAATACAATTTCATATTAAGAATATTAAATTACGTATGTTTTTAAAAACAAGGTAAATTAAAAAAGAAATGGTACCTAAAACGGGTATCAATGATTAAAAAAAAACAAAAGCTCTCATTCATGTCAAAATAGTTGCCAGTATTAAAAATATAAAGCAAATCATAAAGCAGCAACTAGCCTGTAAATGTTTTGAATCCCGCTTAATACATGATTCGTTAACGAGTATTAAATTTTCACTATAACTTCCAATTTAACAATTAATTCTACGTACGTTTCGTATTTTTTTTTATTACGGCTATGAAACGATTGGCAGTTACAAACGACCACGGTGGATTAACCGACCGAATCGAGACGTACCTAGTAGTAGAGTAACGCCTTGCCCCCACCGGGGCGACCGAATTTACTTGACTTTTTTTCTTTCAAATGCACTCTGTGTCCATACACATAAAGATTGGATTTGCGTGGTATAAGCCATCCGTCAAAATTCCCTCGCGTAATCAATGACATCTCGTTAAAAACGTCCTTCTAGAAGTTAATACGGTCCGTTTTGTATTGGCAAAGAATTGGTCGAGCGTTTTGACGCGCCGGTGGACGCAGGGCTACAGTCCCAATATACCGAGACACTATTTATCTTTTAATTGTTGCATACCTACGTGTAACTTTCGAAAATTGCGTTAGCCGCATTATTTATATTACCTAATTTTCATACAAGCTCCAATTTAACTTATAAGTAAGTAGGTAGATAGATACGAGTAGTAGGTATATTGTATAAAACGAGTGAAAAAAGTAAAAATCTTATACACGTACAATGCAAGGGGATTACTGTAAAATATTAAATAACATACTACACTTAAAGATAGCTTAAAATAGTGTTAAAAGAGTTGTCGTCAGTGAACCGTTCGATATACGTCTCATGCCATATCAATTAATATTATCCACGCTTGTAAAGAGAAGCTATAAATGAGAGAATATTATTTTAAACGTTTTGTCGTAAAGAAACAAATATATAGAACCCCTCTCTTAATAATGGCTGACACATGGTAGTTGTCACCTTGGTACACCGACCAAGGTAACCATGGTCGACAGCGACCAAGGTGACCGTGGTCGACAGCGACCAAGGTGACCGTGGTCGACAGCGACGAAGGTGACCGTGGTCGACAGCGACCAAGGTGGCCGTAGTCGACAGCGACCAAGGTGACCGTGGTCGACAGGGACCAAGGTGACCGTGGTCGACAGCGACCAAGGTGACCGTGGTCGACAGCGACCAAGGTGACCATGGACGCCGCTGACCTTCGGACCACGTAGGCCTAAGTAGTGTTACTTTCACTAAATCCATTGTTACCATTCATATCTTATAACACCATACATTGTAGAGTTACGATTCGAAAATATGTCGAATCCCTTACTTTTATCATTAGCTACCACACCAAAACATTTTTATTTAACTACAATAGATATGTCATCGAATCACGCTCATCCTCTAAAAGCAAGCAGTGAAGAAAATAATAAAATTATCCACAATGAAGCTTAACTACAACCTGTTTTTGTTTATGTTCTCAATAAACAATGAACTTATTTTTAAAGTAAAGTACAAAAAATACTTAGCATACGTTAGGAAATATAAATATTGTAAAATTTCGAATTTGGAATGAATACATTTTAAATTGATGCTATATTTCCTTAACACATGCCAAATATACTCTGTACGCTATCGTTTGCTTTTCGTTACTTCAACGGCTGGGTTGATCGGGCAAGTTCAACAATACAAGCAACACAAAGTCATGTTAAGAAACACAAATATTTACATAACATTTATGTACTACGCACAGGACAGACACAAAAATTCACACGACACAGCCGATTCGTCTAAAAAGTTCTCATACAATATTGCAATAATGAAACGTGTTACCACAATTTACACTACTTAAACATATTTTAACACCCGATATGAAAAATAAACTTCTAATTACAGCTGCAATAACTATTTATACATTTTACAATAATCATGTCAGTATAATATGTGACGATCAGAATTTTTAAGTCTCTAAGCGCACTGTTCATTCACTATATTTATTTTCATATTTCGATAGCAAATTATATTATTACGGCGTAATCATTACACTGATCATTATATGTATATACTTACTTTTCGAAACTCTTTTTTTAATATAAATGCATCTAAGTATAATTCAACTGTTTATATGGACTTTAACATTCTTACTGTTCAGATTATAGAGACAAAAATAGCACGAACAGCGGCTTCAGTACGCCTGCCAAGATAAGACATTTTCTCACGCATCGTGACGTCATTTTTGTGGCAAAATCGTTACGTCTTATTTGCTAGCATGGCGAAATATAAAATGGGTTTGACAGTTAAATAAAACGTGTTTGACGTATGGATAAGATGTTATATCTTAAGTGCTAGCATGGGTTACCAAAATGTACCATAGAGACACGAATTTGACAGGTCAACGTAAAGAAATTTCTCACGGTCAAAGGCCGATGATGAGAAAATAATTAGGCTGTAAGAAGTACATAAATATAGCATTTTATACACTATTATAACAAATAATACTTATTTTACTCTATCCTTCGCCAATATCAAGCGGACTACATGCAAAATTCTTCCGAAAACGAACACGTAAATTTATTTTCGTGTTCGACAAACAACAACAAAAAAGTGTAGAGACATTTCTATCTGTTTTATTTTCTTCCGAAAATCCACATAATCCTATTCCACGTGATTTAAAATCCATATTTTACAAAAAATCTGTAGGTTTGAGGTTAGATTTTGTTTGGCATCATACTTTGCGTGCTTTTTGCCGTTTTACAATGTAAAGTTATTTAAATTGGCAAATAAAAATAGTATAGTGCCCAAGAAATAAATTATAAGCATAATACCACCGACCAAATGATAATACGTAAAGCTTCCGGCATAATAAAAAAGATATTAAGATATGCCCAAAGATATTTTTAATCTGTGCATAAATAATCTAATATATTCTATGATGTGTATGCAGCATCTTTTTTCTTTGTAAAGCTCCGTCTCGCTCTATTTGTCATTTCAATGAACGAATGAACGAAAGATCGTAAACTGTGAGAAAATTTTAGCAGGCTGTCTAATTTTAAACATCTTGGAAGCCATGTTAGCAAATAAGATACGGGAACGCAAGTTGACAAGATGTTTTTGGGACTTGTGAGAAAACATCTTGGCAGGCGTACTGAGGCCGCAGCTGCGATAAGCTGAAAACATATATACTCCACGTTACATAATAATTACAGCTTCATTTACGCATGTTACATGAATAAAATGCGTTTTATTTCCATGAGGTCTTAAACGTACTAGCCAAATAGTTATGTAACGTATACTAAATATGTTTCCAGCTTAGTATGCAGGATGTTTCAGAAGTCCGAAATAATACATTAACGATTTGCACGAGTATTGAGCTCACAATTGAATGGTACCTATAGAAATTTTATTGACATTCAAACATTTTTTTTTTCAACTTTTAGGTCGCCGCCAATGTTATAAACGTGTAATATCTTGAGTTTTATGTGCAATTTTAGAGTTCTGTCTAGTAGTCGTCCCTTAAAAATGTTGTTTACACTGTTTATTAGGGCCACGTCCAAAACTATACTTGTTACAAATATTCAAAACTATGACAGTTAGGTTAGGTTAGGTTAAAATATTATTTGACTTCTGAACCACCCTGCAGTATATAATAGGTTAGACAATAGGATAATAATAAGTTATATATTTATTACCCTTCCGACTTAGAATCATGATTTTAAGTGGTCACATAGTTAAATACATCATAAGTAGCGTTCCTAGGCACTCATACGTGGTTTTAGCCTCTTATTTTTATAGATCAAAAGTGACAGTCAGTTAATGACGCGGGTACATCACTACGGGTTATAAGCGCCGAACACTGTCGCATAAAGTATTAGTATTTATTTATTTATGCGTATACACAGAACAAAGAAATATTTACCAACCTTTTGTTTATTTTAGCATCTTTTTCGCTAGGTTTTTATTCTTCATATTATCTATACTAATCTCTACTAATATTATATAGAGGAAAGATTTGTATTTATGTATGTAACGAATAAACTCAAAAAATGGTCAGATTTCAAAAAATCTTTTACCATTAGAAAGCTATATTATCACTGAGTAACATAGGCTATATTAGTAACCCGTGCGAAGCTCGGACGGGCCGCAAGTTAATATGTATAAATGCGTACGTTCTTATGTGGTTATATTTTTCTATTTCTCTTTGACCAATGTTTCTATAGACAACGCATTGTGGATTTTGTTTGAAATAAGGTAGGGTGATTTAAAAAAAGCAACCCCACTGAGTTTCTTGCCGGAAATTGTCAGTCCAGCCGCGTTCCGGTCCCGCGTAGCATATAATGAAAAAATATGTAAATTTGAGTATTAAATAACTAAAAGTCCTGATACACGATTTTTCTTTAATATTTGTGACTTTCAATCAGTCTCATGCGATTATAATCAGCACCTTTAGCATGACCGTGTAGACAAAAGTTTTATATCTTTCGACTGTCAGATTTGTCGAGAAAGTGACGTCACTTCGAGCTTTTTGTACTGGACATGGCTCGGTGTGACGTCATTTTCTCGACAAATCTGACAATTGAAAGGGATAAAACTTATGTCTACGCGGTCATGTTAAGCCTACTGGTTGGCTGAAGTAAATACATGATTTGAAATTGATTTTGATATTTCTCTGTTCTGCAAAGATATTGGCTGCAGAAAGCCGAAATGTCGTATCTCAAAAATTGGCCTAAATGGCTTAATTGATATAGAATTGATCAGAAATAAAAGCCGCGTCGAATGGTCTATGTCTCGCCTGCCTACGACGAAAAAAAATAATGATACAGAATTTAAAAAAATCTGGTACCTACTATTAAGGAGTTGTGAATTTTTGAAATAGTTTTTCGCCTCTTCTCGTATGATCGATATTAACGCTAATTCGAAATGTGTCGTGTCTCTTATTCGACATATTTCGAAAAAGAAATAATATCGATCTTGCTAGAATTGCCACCCAAGTGTAAAATTGGATATTTATAGATGCGATATTTCCGCTCTTTGCCGCCGATATAGGTTTAAGTACATAATGTCGAGTGGTATTGGCGACAGTGTTCAATTACGGCGCGTTCACACCAGTATGTCTCAGCGTCAGTTGGCGTAGTGGTCGAACGAGCCGAGGTACTCCAGCGCTGCGCGGTAGCAGAATTCGTACTGGTCCTGAGAAACAACAATTACTGTAATAAAGGTTTAAAATTGACAAGAAACTTATTAGAATGATATAGACAAAGTCAAATAATTTTATTTTGCATAGCCCTGCACTTCCAAATTGTCAAGTTATTTTTTTTCAAATATTAAATGACAGTAAAATCACTGGAGGATGGCTTCATCAGAAAATCATCAGTATAATGACACAAAGATGCTATAGATTGACTTTAGAATGTCAATGGACTTCGGAATAACATTAAAATTAATCGAAAATTACAGCAAAATTATTTCAGATTGAGCCAGAATTGCATCGGTACGACAGTATTTCTTAAGTATGTATAAATGACAGAAATACCTTTGAAGTGAAAACTGACAGAGAATGACTTGATTAGAATAACTTGATTCATCCGCCATCTTTGAATTTTTCTTTGCTATTAATTTTACTTGACATTGGCTTATTACCTGTGTGTGAAATGGCTATTCGCAGATGGAGCCATTCCATTAAATTTTAACATTTGGTAAAAAAGAAGGAATTACGCTAGCATGCCATCAATATGTTGTTCAGACCATTATTCTGATTTTTTTAAAATAATAATCTTGACTGGACACTAATGATCTCATAAAATTAATTATAATGTTTTAGTAACTAGGTAACGAATGGTATATTTTTTTGAAACGTCAAGTTATTATAAAGCTGTCGGCGTTTACCTCAGTTTGCACCATGGCGGGGCGCTGCGTGCGCAGCGTGCGTACAGTCTGGAACACGTCCACCACGCCTTCGTACTGCATGCGCTCGAGCACCGTCGACAGCGTGATGAACACGCCCGTGCGACCCACACCCGCACTGCACATTACAAACCAAATAAATCGTCTCGTCGTATTGTGGCGACCCCTACACGCCGAAACATCAGAGCTTCGACCACACGCTAATAGATGGCGCGACAACCAACTCATCGCAATTCTGCGCATAAAAAAATCTGAGTCGCCATACAACATCGTTTAGAAATCCTGAATCGCGAAAGAAGAGTTCGACGACCTGTAGTTGTAGCATGTGCGCCAAGACTAGACGTATACGGAATAGCTTGATGTTGTCTCTTTCTCTCGTATGAAATTAGACAGAGAACGAGCGAGCAAATCCGTGAAGGTCTTGTTTTGACAAGCGTGCTAACCCCACCAGGTATATCACCTGGCTGGAAGATCTTCCCTTTATATGTTCTCACACTACGTGTACCATACAATGGACTGGAGTCGATCCCAATTAGACCCAGACCAGGGGCACTGGACCAAGCCGACCAATTCTGTTGGTATATAAACAATAATTATAATATAGTGAACTTCCTAAAGTTTACATTGAATTAAACTCACCTGCAATGTACAGTAATAGGTCCGTCCTGGCCGAATTGCTCCTTCGTTTTGTGCACTTGTCCCAGGAAGTCGATGAAACCTTCGCCGCTCTTCGGTACCCCCTGCTCCGGCCAATCCGTGAACTGGAATTGACGCACCGTCCGAGACGACCCATCGCGGGCATCCGTAACCTATAGATAGGGTAAGTTCATATATATTCAATTTGCTTGTAACCCACAGATAAGGTAAGTTAATGTACAATTAACTTGTAAGTAACCTATAGATAGGGTAAGTTCATATACGATTAATTTGCTTGTAACCCATAGATAAGGTAAGTTAACGTACAATTAACTGGTTCGTACGTAACCTATAGATAGGGTAAGCTAATGCACAATTACCTTGCTCGTAACCTATAGATAGGGTAAGTTGGTATACAATTAATTTGCTTGTAACCCATAGATAAGGTAAGTTAACGTACAATTAACTGGTTCGTACGTAACCTATAGATAGAGTAAGCTAATGCACAAATACCTTGCTCGTAACCTATAGATAGGGTAAGTTGATATACAATTAATTTGCTTGTAACCCATAAATAAGATAAGTTAACGTACAATTAACGGGTTCGTACGTAACCTATATAGATAGGGTAAGCCAATGTGCAATTAACTTGTTCGCGATCTATGGATAGGGTAAGTTTATAGAGGTTGAGTGCTGGTTGGGTGGTTTCCATCTAACGTGAATTCCCCAGGAGAACATAAAAGAAGAGATATACGAGTATATCTACTATAGAAGAGAAGTAACATCGAACTTAAGTAATGTAACAGTTACATTAAGTCACTGGTTCATCCCTATGTGTATAGAATTCGTACCTTGAATTCCCTCAAGATGTACTGAGGCATGTTGTACTCGGCGATGGGGTCAACGACGAAGCATTGGTAGCGCACTGAACGATCCGATGGCCAGTACTGATGACATTTCTCCTACAAAAAAAAAATATGGTCACTTCGTATTGGACAAAATAACTAAATTAAGTAGACATCTCAAAACGTAACATACCCTGCCCATTTCTTTCAGTTTGGTCAGCATCACGATTATAGTGGAATTATGCTCCCATAGCATCCGCCAGAAATCGTCTGTAGTGTCTGGCAGAGGGCCTTGAGTCGCGATATAAGCTCCCTTGTATCTGTACCCATCGACGAACGAAGCATTTATGTAGTCCGAACCATCGCGAGGCGTCAAACAAACGCGCGATGACTCATATGGCAAGATGTGAACTAATCTGTTCTTATGTTTGTTACAGGGCAAGCTCGCGGACACGAAACGACTGGAGTCCGCCTTCATATTAGCCAGCTTCTTGAATTCCAATTCCATACCGGTGATATTCTCTATAGGGTCCACGCGCATCAGCTTCTGAATGTGGTTATGCAAATTGCGAGCGGGAACCTCTGTGTCTCCGCAGATGACGGCTTCGAGCAACGCATCGTGGATGAAGATATATTGATCTTCAGTCTGGACCATGTAGTTGCGTTGCGCTCGCAAGCAAGTGACGTGACCGTAGATGTCGACTGTGCGTTCGTGACGAGCCCTCTCGAGCATCGAGTCGATAACGATGAAGCAGCCGGTGCGGCCGACGCCAGCGGAGCAGTGGACGACTAATGGACCAGCATCCGGAGGATTCAGAGCTCTGACACGGCGTAAGAACTGAAGGAACGGCGCCGGATGATCGGGAACACCATGATCAGGCCACGCTGTGAACTGCAACTGCTTGATTTCCCGTCGCTCACTGCTGTTGCCGTTTCGTTCCACTTGGAATGTTCGGATGCAATAAGTGGCCAATTCTTGTACCTCTGATATAGTAACAGTCATCATGCCGTAAGTTTCGCTGCCACGGCTGGGCCAGTACTGATCGCATTTGATTCTCGTTCTCTCCTCAAGCTTAGTCATCATGACGATTGTCGACGTACGAAGTTCCCAGCACATTCGCCAGAAGTCTGTCAACGTTTCTTGGAGAGGTCCTTGAGTTGCCACGTACGCGTTATGCTTACGGTAACCGTCACAGTAATTGGCATTTATGTAATCGCTTCCGAGGATTCCGTCGATCGGTTGGAGGATTACTCGGCTATGGTCATATGCGATCACATTCGCATAACGATTTTTAGGTTTATTCACTTCCATATTGGAATGGTCCCATGTAAACTGTTGTCCTGGTTCTATACTCTCGTATTCTTGAGAGAACTTAAGGTTGTCATTGGCTTTAAGTCTTTCGATATGTTCGGCGAGTTCGAGAATAGGAATTGGCGGATGTGAGATCATCGCCGGTGTTTGGAAGTTCAGTCGTCTCATTTCCACCGGATCGGAGGGAGCTCCAAAACCAACATCCGCGGACATAAGAGGTCTAGTGACTGCCGCTTGATCGGGTGTCTTACAAGGCTGTCTTCGTCGTTTCACTATGAACAATACTACCAAACATAACGAAAGGAACAAGGCTGCAATAATAGGTCCAATGACCCACACCATGCCGGCTTCAGTTCTGTTTTCTTCTATCTTTATTTCAGGATCACCATGTATGTCTTTGGGGTCTGGTCTGCTCGGTTCTTCACCGGGCGGCGCTTCTCGCATATCAAGCGACAAGTATTCGGAAAATGGACTGGACGTATATAGGTGCTTTTGGGGCGTATCCACGACTGCTCTCACAAAGACACGGTATCTCTTGGTCGGATTCAACTTTCTATTCAGAAAACCTTCGTACATTTCATCATTGCCGAGGTGGAAAGTGTACAAAATATTTCTCTGCAAGAATTTCGCGGCGATGTACGCAGCGTTTTCATCGTCGGTTCTAGCGTTATTTTTAATTAAATCGTCTGTTAGGAACTGATCCGGATTCTTATGATTATGAGCTTTATCATCGGGCACTACAACTAGATAATAATGTGAAATAGGTCCATATTCTTCGGAGGCTTGAGGTAGAATTACAAGTATTTCGTTTTCAAAAACACCGTAGAAGTCTGGTTTTACCATCGGCTTAGGCGCCGCCATCTGCGTGGTGACTGTAATCTTCGTAGGCGGTCTATACGAACCGTCATTAGGTATGGCACTGACATTCACATTATATGTTGTGAACGGAGACAAATCGTTTATCGAATACGAACTCCTATCGTGTTTGACAACTATTTCTTTTCTCGGTATTTCTTGCGTTTGAGTCATACCAAGAGAATCTACAAACTCTTTAATTGCATTGTAGGAAATCTTATAGCTAACGGGGTTTAAGCGTAATGGGGGTGACCAGGACAGCGTCATGGAATGAGTGGACACGTCTTGAGCCCTCAGGTGTAAAGGCACTTCTTCTGGCTTCACTTTCACAGTAACCTTCTCTGATAACCTTCCAAGACCGTCGGGAGTTTTTGCGGCAACCGCAATAGCATATTCCGCAAACTTCTCCAAATTCTCCAAGTCAGCAGAATGGGTCACGTGGACGCTCTTCTGTTGCCATTCGTCTAGATCTTCTACCGGTGTCATAGTGTAGAATATGACGTAGCCAATAATCCTCTTCCTGGACCTGAACGTTTCCCATCCAACTTCTACGCCCGACTCTGAAGTCGCAACAGCTTTGACTGCCATGGGCGCTCTACCGATGTCCCTTTCTGTGTGAACCGTGACGTCTTTACTGTACGGTCCGGACCCTTGAGCAGTGTATGCTCGGATTTTGAACACATAATGGGCATCTTCTTCTAATCCAGTAAACACAGCCTTAGTCTGTTCTGTAGTCTTTTCGATGACTGACGACTGATCCCCTCTCTTGGAGAACTGCACGTCATATTTTTTTATCTGGCCGCTACGATCGGCTCTGATTGGTGGTTCCCAAGTGATACTAACGATATCGGGGGTTTGAAAATGGTATGTCACATTCGTTGGTGGTCCTTTTGGGGCACCTTCCGGTGTCAGCCAATATTTTATAGTTTCTTGACCGATACCTATGTGATTTTTGCCTGCTATCCTAAATTCATACTCGACGCCTCTTTCTAAATCATTAATTTTAAACGCGTGGGATTTCGTTCCCGGAAAATTGACTTCTTCGAGTGGTCGGTCTTTACTGCCGTATCTGACACGATAACCGAGCAAATCGCCGTAAGTTTGTGACGGTTTGGACCATTCTAACTCTATAGATACTATCGGGTCTCGCTCCAAAATTCTGTAACAAAATAATTGCTTGAAATTGCTGTTCTAATATGCAAATGGGATGGTCGAAGAAGTATTTCACTTACTTTAGGTTAACGGTAGGCCTGTTTGGCACTCCGCCAGGCGTCTTCACAGACACCAGCGCACTTCGGTCACCGTCGCCCTTCCTCGTCAGAGCCGCCACTTGCACGTTGTACCGCGTATCGGGTTGGAGGCCCGAAATATTCAGCTCGAGTGTGGGGTCATCCATTACATTAAATCGCATCGGATCGTTGAGAAGTCCCTTACCCTGTGATAGAACATTGTAATCAAACTCTGCAACTCATCACAACGATTGCAGTTCTAAACTTAGTATACCCACCTCTTCTCTAACTTCCTGCACGTGGACATGATAGCCTCTTATGATACCGTTTTTCTCTTTCTCCTGCGGTGGTTTCCACGTAACATGGATCGAGGTGGAATTGACTGCGGTCACTTTCACGTCCTGAGGCTGCCCGGGCACTGTGAGCACACATAACATATGTGAGATATCTATTCCGCGACCGTTTGAAAATCGACCTAGATTGCCCTATCAGCATCTACGGGAAACTAATCATAAACTACCTGAAGCGACTCTCGGGGGCCTAATTTGGAATCAAGCGACGGAGTCAAAGGTCCGCTTAAGCGCTGCAAATATTGGCAATGTTAGGTGCGGTCGGTAATCCCGGGCGGTGATGCCGATAGGGCCCTTCGGTCGGCGGCGGGCCCGCACCCGCCGGTCAGCATCTCGATCGGGCATTTGAATACCAACACACACTGAGTCATTATCATATACGCCCTTTCACATCACCATAACCAATTAAAATCCATTACCTTCCAATCCACATCGTATAGAACAACTAAAATCGTCAAGCATTTAGGTACAAAGAGTCAACATTTAGTAGTATTCATCTATAAGTATTCAAAAGCGGCATTTTCTATGTATGTTTCACATTATTTTCACACACTGCAAGGGATCGTGGCATGCTTCGGGACGCGGACTTGGGGGCATCGATTCAAAATTAACCACGAAAAAGGGCACACCAAGTCTTCAACGATCGTCAGAAAGTTTTGTCTACGAAGACATGCGTCAAAGGTTACCGCTTGCAGTTTGTTACCAAATAGTCGTTAGATTTAAGTGCTAGGAAGATAAACTACGTAAAGCTTAAGGCACAAGCACAAACGCACACCGATACAAGCACTATAGTAATTGATACTCACTCCTTATATTTATAGCTGTACGGGTTACCAGCGGCCCATACAAAGTCAGTGACGAGAGAAAAAAGAGAAAAACGCATTCAAATACATTTAAGACAAATTGTGCGAACATTGCAGGGCGAACGGAACTACTAAGTGAGAGATTACGAGTAGAACGCTTGTCGGCAAAATGGGGGCCACTCTTATTTTACTTCCTCGTGTATTTTGAGCTCCTTAGGAGGCGCATTCGGTTTAAGCCGCTCGGGACGCGGGCGTCGGTCTAAGTTCGCGTGCATTGCCTTTTTCTTTTCGCGGAAAACGGCGACCGTGAATAGGATATTTATGTTTTTTGTAAATAAAACGGAATATTGTGGACTTGTCATGTTTGAATCGAGTTTTATGAATTAACAAAGCGTTTCAAATATGGATTGTTGTAGAAAAAGGCAGCGTACACGTGTTCGATCGACCGTTTAATGTCCCTCGGTGCAGAGAAGTCACTCACGCGCACATGTATTGATTAACGCGACGGCGCCAGTCTGTGTGTGTGCTTCATTTGTGTTGGTCTTGTCAATGTGCGGCCGTCGTACCTTCTGTGTGTGTGATGGCTCATACCTTGTGTTATCTTCTGTGATGTTTGTGAGTGTCAGTGTCCATTGGCTGTGCTCTCCAATGTCCGAGTGAACTGTTCAGTATTTAAACTGCGATGTACTCTACAGGAGTGATTGTCGCCGGGTATCACGTAGCGTTCTGAGCCCCGCGCGTTCGTCTTTACGGCAATAGCGAACGCCAGGCATAGTATTCTGTATTATGTCACAATATCTAGTGTGCATGCACGACGATAGTCGGATAGTTACGGAAGATAGAAGAGCGAGAGAGAAACTGCTACTGGCAAGAAGATGTAGCATAAGAGCGAGTGAGATAGACTGAGAGATAGAAGAGAGAAGTAGCGCTTAGTCTAGTAACGGAGCTGAGCAGTGGGGGTCAGGCGAAGAATGTCGTGAACCTGTCTCCCTCGGATCCTCACGAACAGGGCCAATATTTTCGAGGGGAATTTTGACGTCGGATCCTCGGGATATCGCTTCGACCGCCTTCCCGCTAATAGTAGATAGTCAGGACAGTACAGTGAGTAGAATGGTAGTAAAGTTGTGAGTGGTAGCATGCGCGCGTGTCGTGTGGGGACGGTATTGGTATTCAAATGCGGCGCTCGGGCCGTGGTGCGTGTAGAGCTGTGGATATAGACGGGTGGACGCTCGGGACTTTATTGACTCGAGTGTAACCATCCTCGCCGTAAGGGCTGTGTTTGGACAGTTCTTACGGCGGCCGGCGGGCTCACGTTGCGAGCTACGCAAGCGGTTATAACAGTTGTAGTGCACGCACTCGTTCTCTCACCTCGTGTCTTCGCTAGTTGTGCGGAGTGAATCCTAAAAGTGCATTGTTCACCGCATGCAATCGACCAAAATGGTATCCATTGCGTGCGGCGAAACGTGAAACCTATCTTGTGCCCAGTGATAACGAAAAACGGTGCGGTGTCGGTGAAGATAGCATGCAAAATTGTGTCCATCGCTAAATACTCAACAACTGTGCGCCAAAATCAATAATATAAAGTGCCGTCGACACTATACCGGGTGCAATAGAAACTGCATTTCAGTGAGTGGCATCAGACGGGTCCATGTGACGCGTCATCAATTAAAATCATTACATGTGACAAGTGAGTGGTAATAACAATTCTATGCCGCTGCGATAGCGACGGTTTCACAGTGATACCAAAATGATCGTTTATGTCATGATTATTATATTAACATGGATTATCGGCAAGCATAGTAACGAGTTACGAGAACTGAACCTCCTTTTAGGATCCTGCTATGTGCTCACAAAAGGAATAAAAGAAAAAATACATTAGTATAATTTGTAGTAAGTAAGTTAGCGCATCGAGTCTGCTAATATGATTAATATAAGTAATCTCGTTTAGTTATGAATGGTTATGTCCCATTTCGGCCCACCACCTATTATTCACCATTTAAATATTCATTACAGTGAAAACAGAAGTATTACACTTAAGTAACTAGGTATACAAAAACAATACTTTTTTTTAAATTGTCTATGTCCAGTTCTATGTTCACTGTCAGTAAAGCTTGCGACAAAATCATTTATGGTCACTTATAAATTATTGTTTTCTTAAGTTCTGATAAGGCAGAAATTATACAAGCAAATTATAATCTCTTATGTGACCATAAATGATTTTAAAGATTATATTAAAATTTTACCAACTTTGTAGCATCCCATGTTTGTTATTAAATAAGTTTATTGTTATAAATGTTTCATCATGTTAGGCTAGTATTATATTTATCTATGAATTGATTATAACATGTAACAAGAGAGGACGTATCAAAAAAGGGGTATATTTACGACTCCATAACGAATTCACTGCTAATTACAAAATATTCTAAACGTAAAATTTTGAAACTCCTCTGAAATTACATAGCCAAAGAACTTTGTTAATTTTAAAGTAAAAGGTAAGTAATTAAATTGTTCGTCAATTAATAGAAATTTAATTCTTTGGCCCGACATCGCTCAATTTTATGACTATGATTTTATTTTTAAATATAACAAACAAGTTTCTAAAAGCCTATAGAAAAGGAAGTACATTCAGTATTATTGTTTCTTGGATATTCTTTAAATGTGTGCGGATCATAAAATTGAGCTGTATTCATATGGTAATCAAGGTTGGTTATTCAATGATCGTATGTGAAACGTACCGTCTTCGTGCGTGCGAACGGTGACGGGATAGGATGCAGGGCCATCCCCCACGCTAGTTCCCGCTAGGACCCAAATGCGGTACTCGGTCCACCGCCTCAGTTCGTCCAGTACGAACGTGGTCTGATTGAGTTTGACGACAGTGGCTTCAGAATCACCCCTCCCCGATTCCACGCACAGCAACTTGTAGTAAGCAATCCTCCCGTTCGCTCGCTCGGCGGGCGGCGGTTGCCACGACACGCGGACGGCGGTGGGCGAAACCGCCGCGGCGGTCACATTCATCGGTGGCGCTCCAGGAACTAAACAAGCTCATTGGGTGAGACAAAACATCCAGAGCGGATCCGGAGATCCGTTCTCGGATCCGGAGATCCGGCCCCAGTACCTGAAACTGAAACGGGCGCGCGACACTCGAGCCACGCGCCCCGTTACACCCGCCACACATCCCTATCCTAACCGATGCAATCACTGAATGCGATTGAAAAAAAAAAAATGTGCCCAAAGGAAAACGAAATTAAACGACACATGTCGTCGAATCAAACGTGCATGCAACATTTTGTTAGTGTGATGTGAGTGTAGAATCCGCCCGCCCATACATCTCAAGTTTCATCCGTCACGATATCCCCCTGTTGGAAGAAAACTGTGTATTATGTTACAGCTTACGAAGCGGGGACCATCACTTTTTGTGCCGACGATAGATGGCGTAAGTCGCGACAATAAGATTAATGGTACTCGATGACCGTGATACGCGTCGCGCGATGATTTCACAACTCCCAATGGTCTCCACAACGTCGGCAGTCGAATAAAAATAAGAAATAATAAATCACTCGAGGCGTCAACCTCGGACTTAAAAATCTGACCTACGTACAACATAAAGCTAGGTACAGTCAACAAAGGCGGCGGTGATACAGCAATAAGTACAAAATTGCTTGCACCTAACGTTACCCATAATATATTATTACCTTCATAAATGCTCTATTAAATTGGGGGTCAATAAAGCTGTGCAAAGTATTTTGTACGCAGTGTACTACCGCCAGCCGTGCTGTACTACTAAGGCACCGTGTACGCTTTCAATTAAGCAAATTCCCGCTAACAAACTCCGAAGGTTTCGTTCGACGGCGAAATTTAGTTCGACGCTGCGTACACTTTACCGTTTCGACATATTTACGATAACAAAACACATATTGTGATAATATAAAACTTGGTGCTTGTGCTGTATTACTGGCGGCGTGCCTGGCAGGTGCTGTTATGTGAAATATTACATTAGAAGTTACCTGGAATACCCACAATAGGTTCACACTTTCACAACCTCAGAGCGATGATTGGGAACGAGCCGCGTCGTAAACCGCAGAAATATTGCAAATTCGCGGGTATTATGAAGTCAACGGTTGAAAGCATTATCTTATAAATTGTTTCGCAACTGGAACGTTTTACGGAGTCGAATGATTTCTGATGGTAACTTTATCCATATTAAAAGAATCGTTTCTTTCGATCGTTCGATACGTTCCGTCGCGGATACGCCGACTATTGAGATAAGACAGTAAAGTAAGGCAACAGCAGGGTGATGATGTACTTAAATTACAAACAAGTTTCAATCACTATCTGTGAAAACAGCTGTCAAATGTATCGAAAATCCGCCATGTTGTTTGGTTTCAAACGGAAATTGATAGCAACAAGGATCAAATAATAGCCTAGCTGATACCAATTTTCACTAACACTAGGAATCGCCTCAATGTGATGCCTATTTTTTTTCAGTTTCCTAGCGTGAAAGATAGTTTCATCAACAGTTAGTCGACGAGTAAAGATCTTAGAACTGTCTAAAGTTACGTAACACATTCGGCGTCGCGTGACCTTGGGTCACCTTAAATTTAGACACATTTTGACATATCGCAAAAATATTGACAATATTGAAACGTCAAAAACTCTTTCCTTGTCATTAGTAGAAACAGGCAATTGAGGCATAATTCTAGATGTTTGTAAAGGTCTATCCCACTGTGTCAGGCGCCAGACCTTATCGTGCCATCTTGAATATTAAAGGTATAGATAACAATTTATTGGACACTTACAATTTGTCAAGATTTTTTTTAAATTTTGTTGGATATGACCGTATCGAAATGCAACCTTTTTTGTTGATGTTTTTTATTAGTACTTAAGCTCGGTTCGTTCCCAGTCAGCTGTCTACTCACACTCTCACATGACGTCACTCTGGGAGTACCGGGTTATAGACATACCATATTGTTTTGTTCGGACTGCGATAGGAGGTGTAGTGGCGCCCTCGCCCCGCTGACTCCGCGCCGCAAGCCAGATGTAGTACAACGTGTTCGGGTACAATCCGTTTAGGGTGTATGTTTCAGTTATCGGTATCCGCCTGATCCGGGAATCAGAAGGTCGCGTATTATTAATAAAATATCACCAGACAAAAACTCACCGTATGATCCCTTGTACCTATATAACTTATAGAATAGCAGAGTTACAATATCGAGGGTATAGTGCTAAAAGCCAATAAGTATAAAATTGTTACTTTCAAAATATTGGACATATTTTAGTTTAAAGGACCATATATCTATGTTTCTCAAATAACATCGTTATAATAATCATGTATGTTCATCAAGTATGTTGTGGTATAAGTGGCTTAAACCACTGAAAATAGCATCAAAAATGCACTAAGATGCACCAAAAAAATGATTTTTGATTTTTCGGGCACTTATTGGGGTTTAACACTATTCCCTCGATAAAGGGTTCCACCCAAACTAGTAGGGGGATTACCTACGTAATAATTGACAAACAAGTTTCCATCACTTTCAGTCAACACAGCTGTCAAAATATAATCAGCCATGTTTGGTTTCTAAAAAAAAATATAGCTAAAAGAGTTACACAATAGCCCACCAGGATAAGTTCTGAAAAGACCATTTCCTAAATTTGATAAACCAAAGTCAGTAAACTATTGTAGCAATTTTGCTAATTATAAATATAAGGACTTTGCCATTTTATAAAATCAGTAGACATACAGTAGAATTTTACGGGACTCGTAGCAAGACTGCGCGGAATGAGACTTTGCTTCGGTATTCTGCAAATATCAGGTTTTTTTATGAGCGTCCGTTCAGTACCAAAGTTAATTGTATCTTACTTCTTATGATGTTCCTTGGCATAAGTATCGTTCCAGTAGAGTTCGTACGACATGATATTGTCTCCCGCATGCGCCGGCCGTCTCCACGACAATGTTACTGAGGTCTCCCCAGCCTCCACTGCCACCAGGTTCGAGGGTTGAGATGGCACACCTGTTTAAGAAAGATTGTAAAGAACGATTGAACGAATTGAATGAATGAACGATTGATATGAACGGTTAAAACGCGAATTTACTCGAGCGCTATTATAGTAACTTTGCACGAAACCCAAAAGACGGAAAAAAATTCGCTGATTTCAACGATATATACAGCCTGTATCAGAAGTCTGAAATAATACTTTGGGTACATATACAGTAGCTCATGTGTGGATGATTAGTGAAGACAGTTTATACCTAATTATCATAGTTTCTGAGTTATCGGCCTTTGAATTTTTGTCACAGGTATATTGTTCTGGCCTAAGGGCACATCCATAACCCTATTCAGCAGTGTAAACTACACTTATGAGTGGCGACTACCAATATTTACACAACAGAACATGCGAATTTTGCATATGACTCGAGATATTGAGAGTTATAGAAATTAACTACGAAAAAAATGTTGGAAAAACTTGGTCGAAATTTGGTCGTAGTGACCAAAAATAAATCGGCGAAGTGTGGGCGTAATACGGTGCACCTCTGCCTACCCCTTCGGGGAATACAGGCGTGATGATGTATTATTATTATATATTTTTAGTACCTAAGAGTACACAAGAGAGCTATAAAGCTCTAGCTCTTCTAATAACGTGATAGAGACTGAAAATAGTAGCTGAATGCGGGTGTACCCAAGACATTATCCATTAATCAAACGGATTTCCCAGAAACTTGGCTTTATACGAGATATATTATACAGTAAAATTTGTCAACGTTGTTGACCTTTACCGAGAATAATGAAACTCCAATCCACATAAATCACTACAAAAAATATTTTTAAAGCATGTTTGAGGATAAACCGGTTATTTAATACTAGCTGGGCCTGCAACTTCATCCGCGTGACATTTAGGAAAAGAATGTCTAAGTTTCTCCTTGTAACATCAGCTATCTGCCAGGAATCTGTTCCGTCAATCTCGATCCAGCCGTTTTGGAGTTTACCGCAATCAAACAGATAGATAGACAGACAAACATTAAAAAAACGCGTTTACGTTTTACTTATATGTATGTACTTTCATATTCGTTTTGTAAAACCTTATTTTATTATTACACTTCAATTTTATTCATTTGTATAGATATCAGGGACTTCTTACCTTGTTGTGTTTTGACCTGTACGGGCGCGGATATCGGTCCTGGCCCTACTGATGTGAAGGCTTGTACCCTTATTGTGTAGACTGTGTGAGGAGTAAGCTCGCTGATGGTGGTCAGATGACTGTTGTCCATCTATACAACAATTCGTTTTGTTATGTTGGCACTACGCTTGTAGAACGAGAATTAGAGAATGCATCTATCCTTGCTGATTCATCAATGATTATTTTCATGGAACCCCATGAAATCATAGTGCTAAGCACATTTAATGTTACTATAGCACACGTTTATTACAATACAAATATCTGTTTTAAAAAGTGCCTTATGCCTTAGAGTAACCATGGAATTTCTTGCCTATTCATCTCCATAGGAATTGCATTCCGAATGGATAGTTTTTTAATATTTTTATTGTTTTAAGATTCTCTTAATTAGCCGTTTAGAGAGGTAGAGATACTATTATTATTTATTGATATGTGCCTGTATTGGTTAACATGAATAAAAAAAATCCGATTCTGAATCTGATTCTGATTCTACATTTTCTTTAAATCTGATTCATTTTATCATTAATTGCGAAATCTATCAAATTATAATTACCAACAAATATTAAGATCTACATATTCACATCCCTGTACAAAAAAACTATTATAAACCATGGACTCACCATTTGAGAATGCCATGACTGCAGAGACTGTCCTGGTTCTGTGGTGTAGTAGATCTTATAGCCCTGTTGAAATCAAGATATGACTTGTTGAATTTGACGTGTTCAGAAATCAAGTGATAGCTGTAGAACCGAAACACGGGGTTAATTTAAAAAATTCAGTCAGTTCAGTAATAAATAAATAAAATCAATAAATAAACAATTTTTGTTATGTTTTACGCCCTATCGACGATATGACAAAGAGACCAGTCGACGCGATTTTCATTTGTTTTTTACGGTAAGTATATTTTAGTATTTAATCTACTTTTGCTTACACAATTTTTTCTAACAGCAAATATGTTACGTCTCCGTCTGGAAATATCTCCCGTCGTTACGTATAAACCACATAATATATATATATATTACTTCAAAGCTTTGCTGTCCATTAATATTACTAGCTTACTTTCTCAAACACACATCACAGGGACTACGAAGTAGAAGGCTTTACATGTTACTAAGTGCATAAATGCGAAGTTTCTCAGCGAAATTTTGAACACAGCATCACTGTTTGCATGATGATTTAGTAAGGAGTTAGGTAGTTAGTGTTATGCCCCCTGTTCACAGGCGCGTTGAAATTCGTACAGTCAATTTTCTCCATACCAAAACGAACCATATTAACTCAACGAAAAAGCTCATTCTTCAATGCAATGTGATCGATGATACGAGCGAATTTTGGAGCGTTGGCTTGAAAGAAATTCAATCTTTATGAGTATTGACACAGAGTTCATTTTCACAGGGTGTAAGATGTGAGGTAGCTAGTGTTACCGTACCGTAACTTGGCCGTTTGGTGTCTCTGGTTCTTCCCACTGTATGACCATTGTGCTCGAACTCAGCGGACGAACTTGGACGTTCCTCGGCGCGGATCCAGGCTCTACAAATAAAATAAACATTATACAAACTGTCAACAAAAAAGGTTACATACAATGTTAGAATAAACCTTGATTTACTATTATTATATAAATTATGGGGTTTAAAATACAATGTAATGTTGTTTTAGTGGTTAAGACACGTTACATGCCACAACAATTAATCACCAAATTAATTAATTAATGCTCGCTCTCTTTGCCTAATATGATTTATTTAACGAATAGATAGCTTAATACCCGTGTCAAATGTAGGCTAGTCTAGTTGGACTGGTCTATATTTAACAGATAGTTTCGACAATATTTATTTGACATTTTGTCTGGGGTTTGACAAATAGGCCCGGAGTTCTTTAAATAATACGCCAAATAATAATAGTACACAGTTGCTTCAAAAACGACGAAAAATAAATCAAACTCAAACAATTCATTGTGTAACCAGCGCCAAAAATTTAAAGGAGTTCGGTGTAACCACCCTAATTTTATTTGAATTTCTAACAATAAAGTATTAAAGTCGGATTGAATATAAAATAAAGACTTGATCCTTTATAAAATACTTTATGAAATTCTTTGCAAACTCCCTTCTAGGGGCAGATCTATTATTGCAAAAGCAATAATACGCAAACATCGCGACGCAAAATGGAGAAGCGGCGCGGCTCATCTCAATTATGCACAAAATGAGAATAAAAATAATAGGACAATAAGCGTCGGGGGCACAATGGCAGTCTTAATAGGATTTGTAATCGCCGCCTCCGACACGAAAACGGGGAGTCACTCATTGAAATAAAAATCTCTTTTCTGTTTATAATACGCGAAACAATAAAACTTTCGGGACTGTGCAATATTAAAATGCTATAATCCCGTTCCGGTTCGAAATCCGGGTCGGGCGGCGTGGCGCCAGACCAAAGTTTTCCTTTATTAGAAATGTAAAGAAGATTACAAAAGACCTGTCGGCAATTTTTATACACCAACGTTTTCATTATCAACTCATCGAGGCTTTTTATTTTGTCCGCTCGGCGACGACGGGGCGTCCTCAATTTGTGACAAGGGCGAGGTTTCGTTTAAGTCAAATGTATGCCGACTTATCTTTAGGCAATATTAAATGTTAATAACAAATGAATAAAAAGGTATAAATACCTTAATATTTAAAAGGAACATTATTTATTCTATAAAATCGGGTCTTACATTGTTGGAGTTGAATGTGAAATCGAGATGGAAACCGTGACGAATGTAGGGAACCTAAGAAAAAAATACTACAATCGTAGCGAAGGTTTACTACGATTATTACTACGACGGCGTAGTACGCGTAGCTTTCACGTAGTAACTTTATTTTTAAATGGAAGCCATAAAGTACGTCAGTACTATATTATGAAATGGTTTCCAAGGGATATACAAAACACCAAATTTACAGATACTTTAGATCCATCCACAATTCTTATTTGAAAAAAAATCTGTTTCAAAAAGCCAAACAATATTGGCAAAATTTCAATTAATTACATGCAAATAGTTAAAACTGATTAAACCAGGTGGTACTTAATAAAACCGAGATTAGCCAGCCGCACCTTGATTAATTGAACTCATATTAAACTAAAATAAAACAGAAACATTAAACAAAGTCATGCGCTAAACGCCCAGATTTAAAGGCCCCCACACACACTCAGGCGTCAAAAGCTACGAATCAGAATTTTTGCCAACACAGAAACGAACTCTGTCTCAATATACATAAAGTTTAAATTTGTAGGGTACAAGCCACGCGTCCAAATCCGTTCGCGCTGTCAGTGACATTTCATTGAAAAATGAGCTTTTTCCATGTCACAACAGAGTTCGTTTTAGTATGGGAAAAAAAATCTGACGCATGGATTTAGACGCAGGAGCGTGCGTGGGGTTTAACCCGTAAAACAAAAAAGTTAATAATTTAAATACACATAGTTGATTCCATATTTAGTAAGTATACTCACTGGCACCTCCATACAACGAATCCACTGCAAGGGAGCACGAAAACAAATTCTATATTAGTACGCATAAAGTATAATATCCTATGAACACATCACACGAAAGGTGCCGCAGAAGAAACATTATTTGTGCGAGATAACATTATATTTAACCTGCTAACATATATAAAAACGAAATGGTGCATGATCAAATAAACGAAATAAATTACGCACTACATCTAATATCTACAGGATGTCCACTTTCTGGGAAGTCAGGGAAGCCAAAGGAGGTCAGGAATAGTCAGGGTAAAACGTCAGGTCAGGTCTGGTATTTATGAGAATCGTTTTAATAAAAACAAAACAACATTTACGCTCGCTATAATCTCACATGAATAAATTTTATTCTTGAATTGATTTTCTTGTGTTATTTCCATAATCTAGTCCGAAAAAAAATAATTAGAATAGATATCGAGGGGTGAAAGCGGCATTTTTTTAACTTTACAGGAAAGCATACTCATTTGACGCAGAAAAATTTTCTGATTCCAAATATATATATATGTGAATATTGTATGGCCCAAAAGTGTCCCTTAATAGCCTTTCAACTCTGGATATAGTTTTAAAAAGTGGTCAGGGAAAGTCAGAGAAATGTCAGGGATTTTTGTTTGCCGTTTAAAGTGGACATCCCAACTAATAACATAGATAAATGTGCAAACCAAAATATACAAAACGGTTTCGTAACGAAAGCGAACTTACATGAAGCGTCGCCGAATGTAGTACGTTGCGTAATACGCGTAGGCATGTAAAGATGATGAAAGAAAATACCTTAAAAACTGAGAACCGAGCGAACGAGAAACGAAAATCTATTTATACAATCCAAAGCAAGGAAAATCAATTCGAGACGTCACAGAATCTTAAGCGAGTCAAGAGAAAAATTAAATTATAAACAAGCGTATGGGTTTTAGATGCGAAGAAATGACTTTATTTTGCGACCAATTTTTATGATAACACGTGTGAGCACCATAATTTTTTTTTTTGTCTGAGTAAAGTAGTAAAAGTCACGCGACTACGCGTATAAATTCAATGGCTCTATCAAAGTCATTTCGTTGAACAATGAACTTTTTCTATTAGTCAATACGGTTCGTTTTGTATTTGGAAACAAATTCAACTCACGCGTCTTTATGCCCCAATATGACCAGTAGGCTTGGCATGACCGCGTAGACATAAGTTTTATCTCTTTTATCTGTCAAATTTGTCGAGAAACTTCGAGCTTTTTGTACTGGATATGGCTCGGTGTGACGTCTTTTCTCGACAAATCTGACAGTTGTAAGAGATAAAACTTATGTCTACATGCTAAGCTGACTGACCAAAAAGAATTGATAGTGATCACATTGAATACCAGTCGCTTACTGTCGACAGTTTGCACATTGGTAATAAAGATTACCAAATTGATAACATTTTTCTTAATCCTCTTTCCGTGTCCTACTCCCGAGCAAATACTTCTTTAAATCTCCACAAACTCCGGTCTCGTGGTGTTTGCGACCAGATTACCAGGTAACCAGATCTTCTTTTTGGTATATAACTTTGGAACTTAACTAAGTAAACACTAGGAAGGTATTAGCTAAGCACCTTGTTAGTGCTACGCCAAACTACAGTAGTCAAACTAAATCATTATCTACAGTGTATCTACGTACCGGTCTCTCCTGTGGTGATAACCGCTGGCGCTGAGGGCGGGCCCCTACCGATGTTGTTAACAGCTATGACGTACATTTCATACTCAGTGTACGGAGAAAGGTTGGTGACGGCGTAGTACTGGGTAATGACTCCTGATATCTCGCTGAACGCCTGTTTTGTAAAAAATGGGAACGTTTTATTAATTGTTGAGACAGTACAGCAAACAATAGACAGCAATTTTAGTACCTAGAGAAACCTACAGTAAAGTATCTTAATGTTGTTATTAGTCTGGGGCCTGCTTTCAATAATACTTGGACGTTTTAATATGATTTATAAATAATAATACTACTGCAAATGACAACTGCATAATAAGGCATCGCGTTGAATCGTGTTAGTGAAAATGGCCATGTTACTTAAGTCTTTTATAACAATTCACTTAACTATAAAAAAAATGGCCTCCATCGTATTTAGTTGATGATTTGTAACAATTATAAAAATAATAAGTAATTCCAATGATCCTACAGTTAGATTTTTTTTTTTGTTAACCTGTAACCATTTTCGTGGACAGTTTTTTTAGACCATGTTTAACATAGTACGTTGCATAAAAACTATGAAAATAAAATATTTTATTTTATGTATTGCGGAATATTTAAACGTATCAAAGCAGTGGTAGCCTCGCGGGCAAGAACGCCCGCCTTGAACGTTAGGGGTGCAAGTTCAAATCCCAGGCCCGCACCTCTGAGATAATTTTCATGTGCGAATGCCATTTTCAACAATGATTACCACTTGCTGAACGGTGAAGGTAAACATCGTGAGGAAACCTGCACGTCTATAGCTTTCTATAGCGTGTGAAGTTCACCAACCCGCACTGGTCCAGCGTGGTGGACTATGGCCCAAATCTCCCTCGTATTGAGGGGGAATGTGCCCGGTATAATGGCAATAGGCTCGCCCCCTATTACATTGGGACCAAAATACATCGTCGAAGTGTGGGCGCACTACAGTGCACCTCTGCCTACCCTTCGGGGAATACAGGCGTGATGATGTATTATCAAATCTTGCGTTTTTCGTTAGTTGAATCCTAAGTTGCGTTGATTAATATGACTATTACTATATAAGAAAAAAATAACTGTACCTTGACATCTTGTAAGTACCCCCGTAGGGCTATACAAAACAAATTATTTGACTTTGATTTACCTGATTGGCGTATTTCGGTTTATACTGTATCACGTAGTACTGCGGTTCCTCGGGGCCGTTGTACGTCCATGTGAGACGAACGGTGGTCGCGGTGATCTCGGAGGGCCTTACTTCAGTCGGCGACCCGGGCAGAGCTACCAAAACAACCGTCTCTTATTACCAAACTGAATAACAAAACGCAAAATCATACGTAAATTGTGCCAACGAAATTTATCGACCTGAATTTCACTTTAGACTTTTAACGAATTTTCGAGTTTTTTATACATACATATTGATTGGTTAATACCACCCCCTTACCACCACCTGGCTCGCAGCAATGTTTGTAATATTACTTAGTACAAAATCATTGAACATTTTTTATTTATTTATTTAGAATTGACAGTGACTCTCTACAGGCTTTGCATGACCGTGTATACATAAATGTTATTTAATCTCTTTCACCTGTCAGATTTTTCAGGCAAATGAGAGAAAGCTCGTCTTGCTCGTCAAATCTGACAGCTGTAAGAGATAAAATTTACATTTACGCAGCAAGGTGATAGATATACCTTCAGTTGTATTTTTTTATTTTATAAACTCTAAATAAATCGTTGTTAGTATAATACCACTTTTTGATAACTCCACAGAATTGTTACAAGTTAGACGCCAAAATAATCCAAGTTGACATTTCGAATAATGAAATTGGAGAGCGGCATAAATTGAAGAACCTTATTAAGCGTGAAAAATTGTTTTATAGCAAATTGTGAAAGCGAAAACTAAGGGCATCGAACAACTTAATCCTTGCCGAATTAAATTGAGAAAACGGTGTCCTCAATTACAATAATTAATCATTAATCAAGCTTGACATTCGTTTGTCTCCCGGGCCCGCGCAACTTTCCAACCCTTTCAAAACCCTTTCAATTATGAATTATAACACTAATTCATAATGGATGTCTTCTCGCCTTGGCGCAATTTATCAAATTGATTTTCTCAAATCCCTCCTTCCACCCCGCCGGGGTTGTTACCATAAATTTGCAACAGTTATCCCAAGAAATTATGAGTGTAATTTGATTCAGTCAGTCATCCACCCGACTGAGGCTCCGGCGGAATCGCGTGGATTAATTCACAACTAGGCAACGACTTAAAGTGAATTTTCCAAATGAAAATTCATATTCACTTACACGCCACATCCCTAATACTTCACGTCCTGTTACACTAAGGTGTTTCTTTCCTACATCTTCAACTTCTTTCTCCCTGGATCGTCAAAGCTCGCGTATCAAATTATTTGCCACACCAAAATAAACTGTAATAACTCATAGAAAGAGTTCATTCTTCAACTAAATGACACGGACAGCGCGAGCGAATTTTGACGCGCGGGGGAGTGGCTTCTACTACAGAAATTCAATCTTTATGCATATTGACACAGAGTTCGTTTTGGTATTGGAAGGTACTTTTAACGCGCGAGGGATGACGCTCCGTGGGCTTAATTCTTTAAACAACATTTTTAATCATCGCGTGACAACACATACTCATCGTATGATCCCAATTTTCTAGCATGGTTACTGTACATATTATGTCTAACTTGACTGAATCTGTCAGCAGTAAAAGGTTTGCAATCTAGTTCATATAGTATTAGACCGTAAAGGCGACAATACGCTTAGTTTAGCGGTCGGACCGCTCAAACGAACCGCCTAGGCGGCCAACCGAGATAGAATAGTCGGTTGTGACAAGACAAAATGTGACATACATTAATTTTCTCTCTATCTCTCGTGTGAATTACGAAAGTAATCGAGAGATTAGCTGCGTCATAGCTTGCGATATTAGTCTTTCTTGGCGCGCTCATCTCCATACTCACATTGAACCTTGACTTCAGCGATTGCTTCTATGACTCCTAGCGAGCTGGCTGCCTCGCACGTGTAGTTAGCCGACTCCCTGATATCTTCAAGTTTTAGTGTATTCAGTCCAAGAGGCGGGTTATCTTCCGGTGTCAGCCATTTTGCCAAACCTGGTGTGACGAAGGGAAAATTATAAGAATCAAAATCACAACACTTAGGCATTTCAATGGAATTTGGGATGTGTGTTACTACCTAGAACTTAATAATATAATACTCAGTTTTTCCTAAATTTGTTACACCTACAACATAAAACATTCACAACATTCTAAAATACAAAGGTTAACGGAGCATAGCGGTTTATAAATCTAAGTAGTACCTACCTAATATTAGATAGGTAAGATTTTAGGGTTGTATGTTCGCAATTTTGATGCTGTGGCGTTTACGAACCTCAATACCTCCATGTTACGAACGCACCCGTTTTGACAGATCTCAGAGATGAAAAACGTCACGTTTACTCTATGGCGTAAGAAACGGACATACCTATATTTAAGAACTTTGGTGTCATCCGCCATCTTTATCACTGTCATCATCCATTTTTATTTATAATGTGTATTTATTGAAATTGCCCTTGCTATTTATTACTTGACACTGGCTGAAATACCAGCTAAACGCAGGTGGAGCCTTTCCTCATCTTATTTCATTAAAATATCACTTTTATTACACGACATCTCACAGTTCTGGTGTAGCAGTCCCGTTAATGCTATGAAGTTAGGTACATCCAATACTACTGATGAGATTCTAAAAATCTTTCAGTTATTTAAGGATATAGCATCCATGAGTGTTACGGATGACTTAGACGTTGCACAGACCTCATCGCACTATTTTCTCCAACAAACTAAGCACCACTGTTATCATGAATAACTTACATTGTATCAGATGCGATCCTTGTGTTTTGCAAAACTATGAAAAGAACTTCAGACACTTACGATGGAAATTCTACCTGCAACTACATGGTGTAACAAAACAAGCAGCCTCCACTCGAATCTGAACCTTAAGGAACTACTATCCTAGCGAGGAATCCTTTGCGTAATGATACGACCCCTAAGCACTCCATAACTTTCTTTACTTGAACAAGTTGTATACCATATATCCGTGTATCATCTGCATTCAATTTGTAGTCGTATTACAAGGTAGTAAAGTGTCAAGTTGTCTCACCTTTCCGCCATTTGACGGTCGGCATGGGCGATCCGAAGGCGACACATTTAAGGGTCAGGTTGCTGCCCAGCATCACTTCAGACTTGGGCTGCGGCGGGATTGAGAACTGAGGAGCCACTCGACGCACTGTGAACAATTATAAACGTGCTAATAATACGACGCCAACCAAGAATATTGTCCCTACAAGCACCAAAGATACAGACACTAGTGAATTTTGTTGAACTATGTGCCAACGCAAGATACATGTGTGTAGAGATTTTACTAACGTTAATCAATATTAACTCACACACACATAACAATAATTATTATGAATTATTATGTTCATTATATTGAAATAAATAATCATGATAAAAAAATATAAACGAGTTGAGATAATGAATTAAAAAGAAATTACGTCTACCGCCATTTTTATACATATATTTTTTTAGTCTGTGACATAGACCTTTATTCAACCATAGAGGAATACAATTTCTACACACTTAAGCGGCAAAACGGTCATATCAAAAATTGTTTCGGTGACGGATAAAAGTAAAAAAAAAGGAATATAATTTTATTCCCATAAAAAAGAAGTCGGTATCGATAATCTATGCATGATTTACAATATTGTTCTACCGAACCGACTTCAATTAAAAGGAGGTTTACAATTAGTTGTGTGTTTTTTTATTTGCTCTAAACGCCCCTCCCCCATCTTGGTTTCATTGTAATATGGGCGAATTATCCGACATCCATGCAATAGTGTCTGCAAACCCTGAGCAAGTTACGTGATAAATAATTGAGGCACTCCGGATAACCAATGGCCGTCACTAACGTTCTGAGCGCTCGTTACCATCAACTATTAAGCCCCGCACACTGGGGCGTCAAAGCTCGCGCGTATTTTTTTTGCCAATACCAAAAACTAACTCTGTGTCAATATGCATAAAGATTGAATTTCTGTCGTAAAAGCTACACCCCCATGCGTCAGTATTCGCTCGCGCTGTCAGTGTCATTTCGTTGTGCAATGAAGTTTTTCTATGTATATACAAATACATCATCACGAGTATATTCCCCGAAGGGGTAGGCAGAGGTACACTGCAGCTCGCCCACACTTCGCCGATGTATTTTGGTCAATAATAGGGTGCGAGCCTATTGTCATTATACTGGGCACATTCTCCCTCAATGCGAGGGAGATTATTGGGCTATAGTTCACCACGCTGGTCCAGTGCGGGTTGGTGAACTTCACACGCCTTTCTATAGACACCGTTTCATAGCAAGTGGTAATCTCGGATGAAAATGAGATTCGCACATGAAACCAGGAGGTGCGAACCGGGGTTTGAACCTGCACACTTTGATTGCAAGGCGTGCGTTCGACCACTCGACTACCACGGCTATGTATATTTTTTAGGGTTCCGTACCTAAACGGTAAAACGGGAACCCTATTACTGAGACTTCGCTGTCCGTCCGTCCGTCTGTCACCAGGCTGTATCTCATGAACCGTGATAGTTAGAGAGTTGAAATTTTCACAGATGATGTATTTCTGTTGCCGCTATAACAACAAATACTAAAAAACAGAATAAAATAATTATTTAAGGGGGCTCGCATACAACAAACGTGATATTTTTGCCGTTTTTATAGATAATGGTACGGAACCCTTCGTGCGCGAGTCCGACTCGCACTTGGCCGGTTTTTCTATACAGTTCGTTTTGGTATTGGTAATATTGACGCGCGAGGGTTTGACGCCTCTGTGTACGGCGGGCTTTACGGTTGACTTGATGAGCGTAGTAGTGTAGACTACTGAGATGATCTCGCTACGAGTGTTATGAATTTTATAGTCGGCATTTCATCTTCATTAGAAGTATGCGCGAAGGTAGGTAGATAGAAAGCGATCCCGTGGCGCCCCGATATAAGCGGAAGATGGTACACCGTCGGTTTTTAGTGGGTATACGGCCTTCTGCCGGGACTCCCACATAACCGTGTTACTTCCCCCAAGGTGGCAGGGAATCCATAAAGAATTTTCCGACGTTAAAAAATAAATGATAGACTTGTGTCAATTCGGTTGAAATACATCATCATCATCACGCCTGTATTCCCCGAAGGGGTAGGCAGAGGTGCACTGTAGTGCACCCACACTTCGCCGATGTATTTTGGTCCCAATGTAATAGGGGGCGAGCCTATTGCCATTATACCGGGCACATTCCCCCTCAATACGAGGGAGATTTGGGCCATAGTCCACCACCCTGGCCCAGTGCGGGTTGGTGAACTTCACACGCCTTTCTACAGACGTGCAGGTTTCCTCACGATGTTTTCCTTCACCGTTCAGCAAGTGGTAATCATTGTTGAAAATGACATTCGCACATGAAAATTATCTCAGAGGTGCGGGCCTGGGATTTGAACTTGCACCCCTTACGTTCAAGGCGGGCGTTCTTGCCCGCGAGGCTACCACTGCTTATTCGGTTGACACCAAACTAAAGAAAGCATGTAGTCATCCTATGTATACCATAGAGTATCTACAGTACCCATAACGACGCCACCCTTCGTATAGCTCTGCGGCGATTTTCCCGCCATTGTTGTTATCTCATGTACCTACCTGTAGCATACGGCAACTATATGGGAAAATAACAATGGCGGAGTCAGATAAACCAGAAATTTTACCGCAGCGCGAGCTCGAAATGCCATCTCCGTTCTAATATCTCCATGGGATGAACAAACGGCAATGTTTTGGGTGCTTTCATAGACTAATAACTTTAATAATCTATGGTTCTGTCAAATATATCATCGATAGTTTAGTTGTAATTTATACACAACAGAATCGATATCACGCAAATGTAACAGAATCCTAGTCAAGCGCGACATTACTTACGAGTTATTCGATTTAATAGTAAAAGTCATTTTGAAAAGATTTAACTTAAAGTGTATCAATTGAAACAATAGTCAGAGCCTATATTTTGCTTACTAAGATCGTTCATCTAAGTTTTTAAAACTATCTGTGAATGCAATTCTTATTAAAAAAAACAAAGGAAAGTTTAATGTCAGTATAATAAGCTATTTTGAATTTAAAATAGTTTTCTCCCATTAGACGTGTATTTATTTTTAATTTATGACATTTTGTAATTTAAAATTCGAATAGTTTTTTTTTCAGCCAACTCAAACACTGCCAGTACTTTATGACAAACATTCCTTCACATAAAACGGTTGTTTCGTAGTAGTTTCGTGTCGTCATATATTCACCAAAGAGGCCCGCCCTCTCAACCAAGGAAATCTTATTCTAACCAATTTGTGGCAAGCGGTCATCGATTTCCAGCCATCTTCAGCCACTAACTGCTATTAGGAGGCCATAACTTGCCTCACACTTGTAACCCTATTTACGATAAATACATGAATTTTTTATAATTATAAAGATTCTGTGACCATACCTGCTACCTCTTTAGGAGTATTTTTTTTATATTACTGGTAATACATAAGCTTCTTGTGACGCATAATGTATCAATGGTATAAAAAGTAAGAGAGTGAGAGAGTAAGAGAACAGGTGATGTGGTGGTATCGTCGTTGAAGTGATAAGACGATCGTTTGAAGAAAATTGGTACTCAATAAAAAGAGTTTATACGCACAAAAAGATTTGAAAGTATCATGAAAAAATCGATACAATGACTCATTATATTAAATAACACAGCCACGGCAACGAATTCAACAATAATATTTCGTTTAATGATTTACAACCTACATTATTATAATGAAAACTCGATCAAAAGCGAAAAGCTTTACATTTTGATGTTTACGAATCGAATTTGAACTCATTTATTTAGTTAAATTGAAAGGTATTATGTTACAAGAAGGACGAATTTAATTAAAAGTAATAAATATACTTTAAAAAAGTGTAATATTTCAAAAAAGGTTCCGAAACTACTTTCTTATCGTAAAGTATGACATCACTGTTTATATAGAATACGATATTTTATAGTAGCGAGCAATCCACAATAAATGATTGATTGATTGATTGAAAAAATCGTGATCTTTATTGCGTAGCGTTATATGAAGTAAGCATGTCCCTTCCCTCTCACTCAGGACTTTCATAAATAAAAATGACAGTGACGGCACGATTTCTAGAAAGCGCAACCACGTTAATTGAGTAGCTGTTGCGCATGTTGTGATCTACGATATTAAAACAGGAGACATTACAAGAAATACAACTTTGGCCTGTGATGTAAAAATAAAATAATCTTTTAATTATATGGGACACAGAAAATACTTTATAAAATTTCACATATTGTACTTCGGATTCTACACATTCGATACAGCGGAGCGGAGGATGGTACACCGTCGGTTTTTAGTAGGTATACGGCCTTCTGCCGGGACTCCCACATAACCCTGCTACTTCCCCCGAGCTGGCACGGTAAAGGATTTTCCGACGTTAAAAAAAATAAAAGGCTTGTAATAGCCATTGTGAATCACATTGCATAAGTGGTTTCATGAATATAAGCTGCATTCCATAGTCCGTTACGTCTACGGGTAATGATTCATTATTCTTTTATTTAAAACGTTTCCAGAACGCAGCGGCCACTTTGTTATCACGATTAATTAAAATTAGTTGGACGCCATTGCTTTTTTAGGACAGAGGGTGTCGGCGGGAGCGCAATTACTTTCACATCGCTTGCCCGCTCTATGGTAATTGTGGTCCGTTCAAATTTGACTTATAAAATACGTTTTATGGACTTTGAATATGTTGTAAAAATATAGAATCCACAATTGAATCTTCAAAGAGTAATCTTTACGCTCGTAACTAATAACCTTCTTGTTTTGTTATGAATTTAAAACTATATCAACGCTTGAAAGGCAATCTTTATTGAGCGACAAAAATATCGTAAAATGACTTTTACCTACATACCATTCCGATGGCCAGATTTTTCTGCGTGCCGTATATATTTTCATAATAAAAAACTTCAAAATTATTTTTTTGTATGTGTACATGTTGACAAATTTAGTTCAAGATATTATCTTATTTACAAAACGTCATAATCACAGCTGGATAGCTTGTTAGTTAAATTATAACATCAAATCCTGATACCCAAATTCTAATGGCAACGAAAGAAAATCTAGATAGGTCAGAAAACTAAGCAATTCACGCGTTGATCGAATTTGTCGGTGTAACGTCTTATTAGTTTGTTCCGAGGCCGTGCTCTGTTGGATTGAAGGTGAGGATTGTCACGTCGTCGCCGTAACATGTCTAGTTTATACGTTTCATTTCGTGCGGTGATTGTGCTTGTTACTGGGCTTATTACGGATTGCGTAGGTCACGATACGGCTTCCCATCAAATCAACTGACCCTTCCATTCCTATATCTACAGTAAATACAGTATTCATTTATTTTGCACACTAAAATCTTACCTTAATATTGTTTAACTTTTTTTTATTATTATCGCCAGAAAACACATACTCATCGTATGATTCCAAACCAAGCAAAGCTTGTAATATCCCGCCATCTTGGATAATCCGCCATATTGGAATTAGAATAACGTCACTTTGCTAAAAATGCATTGTCATCCAAAGTAAGTGTGTATACCAAATTTCAGCTCAATCGGTTAAAGATAACTGATTTAAAATTCAGTTGCAAGCTTTCACCCATGGGTGCAATAGAATAAACTGGTGGCGAACCCAGTTACACCTAGACCAAGGCCCCGATTTTCGTTTGATAGACATTAATCTCTACTATAGATATGTCGAACCGAAACGTCAAATTGGTCGTATATTTTTCTTTTCATTTCTATTATCTAGATATGGCACCCCAGGGCAAATTCAGAGAAGACCAAAATTTCCCACTGGCGGGAATCGAACCTGCAACCACGCCAAGAACAAAACCAACACCAAGTCGTCATCAAGTGATTCAAGTAGTACATGAACTAGATACTCATCTTTGAGTAACTTAGGCAGAAGGTTGAGTAACTTAGGTAAAGATATGAAATAAGAAATAGAAACTAGCCTTTTCCGTTTTCCAATATTAGATTTTTCAATTTATATCGTAATAAATCAATCAAAAATATAAAGTATATGATAATAATACAAAAAAATAAAGCTTATCCAGCCTCAAAATACAATAAACCGTCCAAACAGAAAGCGAATTAAAACGTTGAATTCATAAGCTCGCGACAACAAAAACAGAAATATGAGCAAATAAAAACGTCAGGATAAAACGGAACGGGGATACTAATGAAAAATAAAAATCTCATTGAGTGACGGGGAGGCAGGTGGCCGCAAAAACAAGGAGCCCGCGTGAAAAGGAGCGTAAACTTGTCCTGGGTACCGACAGCAGCAGAATCACGTGACATATACAACTGCCGTTTTTTTAACCGACTTTTTTTGATTACGTTAATATTATAAGTACCTCTGTACTATATTTTCAAAAAAAAACATACGGATCGAATTGAGAACCTCCTCCTTTTTGAAGTCGGTTAAAAATGTCAAGTGAACACACTAGGGTTAACACATCACCTCGTCATGTGTGAGCAAGATAGCAATATTTTAGTTGAGGTCCACTAAAATATTGATATCTTGCTGCTAAGAAGGTTTGCAGGTCTAATTTGGCACATTTTATTCAAACTTGTACAAACTTATTTTTCAATCGTTTCAATTTGTCGCTGCTAACCGTACCAACTGACATTGACAGAGGTCCAGCAAGTGCGCCAATAACGTTAAAAAAGAGCACTTTCGCTTGAGAGACCCTTCACAAACAACGGTATGAACACTGAAGGTGAAGCCGTCCAAACCGGTTAATCTCTTTGTAATTGTCATAATCAGAGGGGGTGAGCGAAATTCACTTTTTCTGAAAATGTACTCAATTCTAATATGCACAAAGATTGAATTTCTGTGGCAAACGCGACCACCCGACTAAATTCGTTCACGATGTCGATGACATTTCGTTGAATAATGTGCTTATTCTCTAAGTAAATACAGTTAGTTTTGGTATATGCAAGAGACAATGCTTAAAAACAAGTGATCGATAAATCTAAAACGCTATCATTAAAGAAAGCCTTGAAGGATAAGCTTTTAAAGCAATGAAATTTCCTTGTGTCTCGTAAATCTTTTGTGCTTATTATTTACTATCAAATAGTTGTCCCCATTTGTCACTGAAGATTAATGTATATAGTTCGTTGAGCGTACTTGATTACCAGCTGCGAGTTACTCTATAATTTTGAAGATAGTTCCCGAGCCAATGGATGAATAGATATCGGAAAGATTGATCGGTATTTAAGACCGCGACTCACCGGTAGCGGGCGCGAGAACTTGAAATATATTTGATTATTGAAACAGGCAGAAACTAAAAAAATCAAGTGTCGTTAACACCTCACTTTTACTTACGTACGAGAGAGAAAATTGTTTCACAAATATTGTCTTCTCCACAGCCAGCATAGGCTAGTATGTAACATTTATCGCTATCAATGTTCGTTACAAACCCAACAACATGGCGGATTTTTAATAAATTTTGACAGGTGATTGAAACTTGTTTGCGATTTAATAATCCCCCTGCTGATGTGTTACAATTTTGGCTGGCATAAAACTGTCGTCGTTAAAGATGTAAAAAGCGAATACTGTGATCATTTTCTTGCAGCCAATTAACACGTTCGTTGCGTAAGAATTTTAGTGTACTTTCAGCTGTTGCTTCATGAGGTTATATTGACTCATAGAGGTACTAATTTGTGAGCGCTGGATGAAAGTTCGCCATGAGCCAATGTGAACGTGTTAATAATTACTAAACCGCTATTTTCAATACACTAAGTGCGCAGCCTTACTTACAACAACGGTCTAAGACAAACTAAATAAGCGGTTATCATTGGCAGCCAGCGACAAACTGTATTTCGCTGACAGTTAACCGATTCGAACGGATCACTGAACACCACTTTACGAGTGATTTATTACAAGCCACGGTCGTCAGTGTGTACCCTTGGGGGCGCTAACCTAACCTAACCTAACCTTTTTTTTTTTTGTTTGCGCTGGGAAATGCATTCCCAGCGCAAACAAAAAAAAAAATAATAACCCTAACCTAACCTAACCTAACTCCATAGAGCCCCCAAGGATACACCCCAACCCAAGCCACTTTAGTACTTCAAATAAATGTATAGACTCCTTACATTAAGTCAAAAATCATGTTTGCAACCAACGCCAGTAATTTGAGTGTAGTTTTCTATGATGTCTTGTGCTTTTTGGTTCCCTGAACTTTTCCGCAACTATCGCCAGTTAGTGGGTTATCATGCTGGTAGCTGGAAGCCCACGCTTCTGGATCTAGTTTAAGATCATCACAACATGATTATAAATCACTGTCCTCTAATTTAGTTAACACCGACAACAGACCTTTAAAGTAACTAGATCTCAAGCACTATAGACATCGTTTAACAGAATATAATTGTTTCAAAACTAATCACAACTTTTACAACCTGTGCACTGTTCATTCCAGGTTTTGTCAATATCATTCTTGTTTCAATACTTATTTCCAGAGTACGCCGTCAACCACCAAAACATCGTCGTCATTCTTCAATGAAATAGTATTGATAGGGCAAGCAAACTTTGACGCGTGATCACGTGGCGTTTACCAAAGTAATTCAGTCATCAAGCTGTGAGAATGTACCGTATTATAAATAACAGCAAAATCACACTCCTTATAACAACATAAGATATCAAACCCAACGCAGACGACAAAGCAAAACTTTAATAAAAACAGAACCTCGTTCCGAGCCGGGAATCGTTCCCAGATGAAAATAATCCGAAGTCCCTTTCGTCAAGTTGGAAACTAATTCAATAAGACTCAGTTACTATACTGCGAGTTTTCTTATTTTGACGTCTGGCTCAAGTCATTTAATACTAGTCGTGTAAACGATGACCAAAGTCAAAGAAACAAGTACATTATCATCACGCCTACATTTCCCCAAGGAGTATTCAATACACTCATATGTTGCAGATGTATTTTTTGTTGCCAATGAGATTGATGCCGAACCCATTTCCAATAGGTATAACGAAAGTAAAATAATACAAATAAATTTGGGTAATCCATTTGGGTATTCCGCGAAAGGGCAGACGAGGGTGCATTGCAGTGCACTCATGTTTAATCTATCTACTACTAAATGTAAATAATCTATTCAAATTACAAATGGGTTGATGAGGAAATATAATAAGATATGTGCTTAATTGTATCTTCAGCTGAGAAGAAAACAAGTTTGAAAACAAGAAAACAAAAGAACGCAGAGAGTTCGTAATATCAATATTTATATAATCAAATTCAATGTTGGATGACAGAGAGAAAGAGACCTAGAATTTTGCGAAAGCATAATTCATGCCTTAATCGTGTCTTCTCATAGATTTTGAGGTAAAGGATGATGAAGACATGCCAAAATGTGAGGTTGAAAAGAAGAAGTATATATAGATCATGCGCTTTTTTCAAAATAAGTCAAGGTGATATCCGAGCGCGGTAAAATCAAATATCGTTGGGTATAAAACGATATTCTTCTCCAAACTTGGAACAGTTTTCCTTATTTCATTTCAGAAAACGGAATTGAAAGTCAAGATTGGTTCCCCGTGTCTCGTCGCTTACGCTTATCGCTTACAGTGCCAGTCATCCGGAATGATTACATGGAGGTTTCGACAACTGTTCGCTTTGTTTTAAACTCACAATGCATTCGAAAGCGACCAGTTATAGTTTTAGATTTGTAGTTTGCAAAGGAACGTAATAGAATTACTTTTGGCTTTCCTTTGAGACGCTATACGTAATTGCGTTTTGCGAAAGTAAGTGAGATGTATTGTTTTAACATTTGTTACCTAGTACTGTAACTAGATTAGTTGCAATAATAGTTATTTAAATATTTATACATAGAACATGCGATTATGTAAAAATTACGGATACCTAAAAGTGCCAAAAAGGCGTCGATTTGTTTTACTTATATTTTTTTATCTATATGGTTGAATTGATGCCATGGTGATATATATGTCATATACACCATGTCTTATACGTCTTGACAAAGATTTTCTGACGTAAGGAGAGGTCAAAGTCATACACAAAATCAGACGTATGAAACTGCCAAATGTTAGGAAAAGTTACCTAGTGATAGATTTACGTCAAAAATACGGCGTAAAACATCTGGCGTCCGTCCCCTCAAAGCACTGCGAGATATTATCAACGAATACAAGATATCAGTTGTCAGGCCAAACCGCATCAAAGGGGTCACGGGCCGGCCGCAAGTCGACTGGACCGTGCGGTCAAATTACCTAATGATCACGGTACGCGAACATCATTATAATTGTCGACAGAGATAAAAGATATATCATGTGCAATGTTTAAATGAGAGGTCCGACTCGTTCGTTTGATCGTGAAGTTTGCCGTTACGAAATTTAACCGGGAACTTTATAGGACAAAGTTGTTGGATTTCGTATGTTCTCAAATAGGTTTGAACTGTAGGAGAGATAAATGGATAGGCTTAAAGCTCTCACAAGCGAGAGCCAGTTATGTTTCAGCTCATAAAAACTGTCTGTTGCTCTACGAAATTAGACAATGTGCAGAAGCTAGGAGAGTCACCGACTAGAAAGTGAAAAAACTACACGGAAAAAAGGGGGAGTTGTATAATTAACGAAAAGCACTTTTCGCATAACATATATAGAACGAAGAATGGAGAGAAACGTCTCCACTCGATGGATGTGTGGAGTATCGCGAATGGATGTGTATCACAAAGGTAGTATAAAAGTAGCGTCCATAACAGAGAAAGTGAGAAGTAAGAGATAAGAATAGTTTGGGCATGTGATGAGAAGCATGTGACTAAAAGAGTAATGAGTAAGAATGTCTATGGATACAGAGCGAGAGGAAGACTAAAGAAAAGATGGATGGCGTGTGTTAAAAGTGATATGAATGAGATCGGGTTTCATATCAGTGTGACGGAAAAGCAAGATAAAAGGAATAAAATGACAGACTGCGCCAACCCCAAATAATGGGAAAAGGTATGGCAAATGATGATGATAATAACAAATCAGAACATCGTTCCATATTACGTAGCAAGGTGTACACAGGCCAGGCAAGGTATATACCAACCACGCTGCTTATGCAGCAACCTGTAAAACGCAGCGCGGGGTCGCCAGTCGCTCCCCGCGCCCCTAGCGAGCAACACGTGTACTAGCTCGTATTAATTACGAAATTTAAATAACTAAGTATTTATGTAACCCTAACTTTTGTGAAAGAACTACAATATAAAGACTTAGTTAAACAGAATACCAACTATTTATTTACGACCTAACCCTTTGGTACAGCCCTAACGTATGTACACACGGCATTAGTTACAGGCCTATAAAATAGGTCGACTAGAAAGTAGGCTGCCTAGCGCGGACAAACATAATAATATTCACAATATATTTGCAGAGATAGTGTCACGCGAGTCTCGGAGCCGCGACGGAACTTTCACACCCATTTAGATATAACAAGAATGATTACACGATTGTTTTGTCGTTCATACACGCCTAACAAGATGTAAACACAACTGCTTACGTAAATGATTATCTATATAAAGGTTTCGTAGTTGTGTTGTAACCACTAAATTTTGTGGAACGCCACTAATTAGTTGCTTCAGTTTCATTACAGATAATGTAGTTATAATAAAATAACCCCCAAATTTATAGTAAGTTATACATATAATAATACATCATCACGCCTGTATTCCCCGAAGGGGTAGGCAGAGGTGCACCGTAGTGCGCCCACACTTTGCCGATGTATTTTTGGTCCCAATGTAATAGGGGGCGAGCCTATTGCCATTATACCGGGCACATTCTCCCTCAATACGAGGGAGATTTTTGGGCTATAGTTCACCACGCTGGCCCAGTGCGGGTTGGTGAACTTCACACGTCTTTCTATAGACGTGCAGGTTTCCTCACGATGTTTTCCTTCACCGTTTCATAGCATGTCGTAATCTCGGATGAAAATGAGATTCGCACATAAACCCAGAGGTGCGAGCCGGGGTTTGAACCTGCACACTTTGATTTGCAAGGCGTGCGTTCGACCACACGGCTACCACTGCTTACATATAATATTATAAATAATAAGAAATTTAAATGTTATTGCTATCGCTATTGAAAAACTTTATCTAGTAATTTGTAATAACGCCTATAACATGACATTCGCAAAAATATTTGCTAATTGCAAGTTATGTCATACCTCATTTTGTTCCCTTCTATTTTATGATTTAAAAAAAATTAGAAAAGTTGGTAAGGTCTTCAATGTTCGATGAGAAACAAAAAAAAATCCTTATGTAGGTACTCCAACGATATAATACAGTAGGTACATACCTTTACAGTACATACCTTTAACATGTAGAACTGTGGGCTTAGAAATTTCAGTTCCGATTGAGTTTTCAGCGACGCACTCAAATTTCCCATGGTCTTCATCCTCACTCTTCACTATTTGCAAAGTACCTGCGAAATAAAATGATGGCAAATTAAATCCAATATAAATAATAAAAAAAAATATTAATGGTTCAAAATCACAAAAAAATATTTTTTACAAAAAACAATTTACTACTAACTTAACTAGGTTTTTGAAGTCGGTTTTTGTTTTATGTTAAAATATATTATTTTCACGACCAATAGTGTCAAAAAGAAAAAAACTATGTTTAATTTTCGTGGGACCAAATGGCAACTATTCCGCATCAAACAAAAGAAGAATCACGTAAATCGGATCATAAATCTCAGCTTAATCGGTGAACATACATAAAAAAAGACCAATCGACTTGAGAATTTTTTTTTTTTTTTTTGTTTGATTTCCATTGGTTTAGCCAAATTAAATTAATTGTTACAATAAATAAGTAAATAAATAGTGTCCAAGAAATCCGAAATAAAGTCTTTCACGATTCTGTATACCTAATTTAAAAATATATATATATATACGCGTCGAACCTTTTTTTTTCGTCGGGTAAAAATATACCTACCCTATGCAAAGTATCAAGCCATCTAGCTAAGCTAATTATACGTCAATCAAGTGTCCAACGTTATTTATCGACCGCTGGTGCAAAACAAAGTAGAGTAGATATGGATGAGGATCAGTTTTTTTTATTTACGTGAACCATCATAAAGGTACTTTTTTTTTTAACGAAATAAGCGAAATGATGATATTTAATGGAATAAGATGAGGAATGGCATCACCTGCGACTAGCGCGGGTATTTCGCCAATGTCAAGTAATTAATAGCAAGTACAAATTCAATAAATACACATTATAAATAAAAATGGATAATGACAGTGATAAAGATGGCGGATGACTCCATAAAGGTACTTATAAAAACAAATAATATATACCACATGTCTACCACCCATTCGACATGCATTGCCTATGGAAAACATGGGGAAGAAACTCTATGGTTATTGATAAATTGCCATGGTAAATTTAAAAATAAATACTTCAACCCAGGAAAAAAAAAGTGTTTTGTTACCTCGAAAAGTTAATATATAGTTACTTTTTAGGGTTCCGTACCCAAAGGGTAAAACGGGAACCCTATTACTGAGACTTCGCTGTCTGTCCGTCCGTCCGTCCGTCTGTCACCAGGCTGTATCTCATGAACCGTGATAGCTAGAGAGTTGAAATTTTCACAGATGATGTATTTCTGTAGCCGCTATAACAACAAATACTAAAATACAGAATAAAATAAAAATTTAAGGGGGCTCCCATACAACAAACGTGATTTTTTTGCCGTTTTTATAGATAATGGTACGGAACCCTTTGTGCGCGAGTCCGTCTCGCACTTGGCCGGTTTTTATTATTATTTTCTTTGTTTTATGCAAATTTATACACGGTGTATCAGAAGTCCGAAATAATATTTTAGCCTATATACGGTAGATAATATGTAGATACATAATGAAAGTAGATTATACCTAACTATCATAGTTTCTGATTTACAGACCTTTGAATATTTACCACAGGTATCGTGTTGTGGTCTTAGGACACATCCATAGCCCTATTTAACTGGGCAAACTAAAAAACAGAACTTTAAAACTTAAATCATCATCGAATTTTGATAACATTTTTACACCATTCGATTGTATAACCGATGCTCATGCAAACGGCCAAGTATTGTTTCGGACTTCTGAAACACCCTGTATAGTATATATACATCAACATCATCATATCATCATTGTCATAACAAGCTGTCACAACAGACCTATTAGATCTCGTCGACAGTAAGTTGTGCGTATTCGAAACCAAGAGGAAAAAAATCCCCAAAACAACATGTAGGTAACACGAAATCACCCAACGAAATTATCTCAGCAAATACGGCGTCCCGTCTTAAAAGGTATTTTATTCACGGCACTAAATATATACAGAGATTTATGTCGCAATAACATAGCGGAGGCGCCATTAGGGCACCGGGCAGGGGTCGGGCCCGGCGGGGGGCCTTTATAGTGCTTTCATAGGATATTAAGGTTATTAAGTCGAATTCCGACGGCGGCAACACCTGTTTGCTGCGGCGCGGACTATTAGGCCCGCCACACACCGGGGCGTCAAAAGCCGCGCGTCTAAATGGTTGCTACCAAATCGAACTGTACTATGCGATTCAAATGAGAATAGGATAGACTTTGCGCCATATTGTGACGAACGAAAACGAATTATGACTATTTTTTTTTTTTTTTTTTTATGAGATAGGGAGGCAAACGAGCAGACGTTTCACCTGATGGTAAGTGATCAACGCCGCCCATGGACACCTGCAACACCAGGGACATCGCAAGTGCGTTGCCGATCTTTAAGAAATGAGTAGGCTCGGTTCTTGAAGATACCTTTGTCGCATCGGTCCGGGAACACCGCTGCAGGAAGTTCATTCCACAGTTTGGTGGTGCGAGGGAGAAAATTCCTTGACTATAAATAATTAAACATTATACAATTTAACCTTTTTGTTTAAATTAGTTTTTTTTTTTTATTTATTATTAAAGCGGCTTTGTCGCTTTGGCGACCATATCGCCTCATAGGAACAGAACAAAATGTATCTTACTTACTAGGTGCCTATACTAACTTATATAATTGTTTAGCTACATGTGAAGATGGTCTAGCTAATATAGTGTTACTTAAATTAGATGTAAGACTATTATTATTGATATGCAAATAAGTTTTTTGCAAACCATACTTTTCAAGTGTTATTTGACAGATAGAGGTTATTGACATTCCTATTCTTATTTGGATCGCATTGTATTTACTTGAAGAAAAAGTTCATGACAGCGCGAGCGAATTTGGACGCGTGGGGGCGTGGCTTTTGCCAGAGAAATTCAATCTTTATGTTTATTGGCATAGATTGCGTTTTGGTATTGACAAACATTTTGACGCCTGGTTTTTGACGCCTCAGTTTGCGGCAGGCTTTAAGCGGTGAAAGTTTAAACTGTTGTTAGGTCGTTTGAGTTTTTGAGGTTACGATAATTCAGGGTACATCCTATATACGGGTGCGTATGAGATATTGTTGTTTAGTTTAGTTCATGATTTATTATTGTTTAGTGGATCATTTAAGAAAAATATGGCGTCCATCAGTTTTTAAGTAACAGAACTTAATATAATAATACATCATCACGCCTGTATTCCCCGAAGGGAGAGGTGGACTGCAGGGCGCCCACACTTCGCCGACGTATTTTGGTCCCAATGTAATAGAGGGCGAGCCTATTGCCATTATACCGGGCACATTCCCCCTCAATACGAGAGAGATTTGGGCCCTAGTCCATCACGCTGACCCAGTGCGGGTTGGTGAACTTCACACGCCTTTCTATAGACGTGCAGGTTTCCTCACGATGTTTTTTTTCACCGTTCAGCAAGTGGTTGTTCAAGTTGAAAAGGACCAAACATAACAGAACTAAACAGAGCCATCTATATTTGCCATTTTAAATATAAAACTGTTCTACAATGATATTGTAGACGGATCAACGTTCAATTAGTTTGGGGGTCAATATTTGATATATTTTTTTTACGTCTTACAAATCTAATCAAAATATACTGTAATCTGTGTTTATGGCATCGTCGCAGTATTAAAGTTGTAGTATTTAATTCATACAAAGTTTTAATCTTAATATTCCTCGATTTCGAGGGGTGAAAGGCTTTTTGATTAAGTGACATTTTAATTTTACAGGATAGCATACTCAGTAAAATTATCTGATTCAAAATATGTATATCGGTCAATATCGCCCAAAAGTGTCGCTTCAACCAAATAGCCTTTCACCCCTTGATTTTTTTTCTATGTTATATTTGTACGTATTTTAAATTACACTGTATTTTTTAAATTTTTTGGAGGGCTTCATCATATTTATGGATTTTTAAATATACGAATACACAAATATTACGGTTTGCATATATTCGTGAAAACTTCAGTAACCTTTCACAAAAAAAGTTTCAAACCATGCCAGCTCCCAGCAATCCAATTTAAAAGTAATCAGTTTCGACTTTTGGGACAAGCACATAACGGGCCCGAACTATGGAATAGCAGAGAACTTGCGAAAAACTGGAGTATCGCAAAAAGAAATCCATGTAAACAGCTGCGAGGGTCGCACAAAGAACATGTAATTACGATGAAACATGTTGTAACAAGACTAGTAGGTGATGCTTACATAGGTTTAGCTTTGGTGGACGCTGGCGGAACTGCTTTTTAGCGGCAATGGGTATTCTTTTACTCAAAACTCAACATTCACTGTGAAAAGTCTAAACGGCGACTCTATCCAAGCTTCAGCAATATACATAAGCTTGGCATGTGTGCAACCAGTGCTCAAATGACGGACGTTAAACCGCACGCGACATTTTTTTTGCCAAAACACAAACGAACTCATGAAAGAAACACATTTTTTAACGAAATGACATCAATAGAGCGAGAGAATTTTATCACGTCGTGGCGTGGCTTTTACCACCGAAATTCAGTGTTTATGCAGGTATATTGATAAGGAGTGCAATCACAAAAAACAAGTTGACTCGCCCTAGAGTCGCTGTCGCATTAAAATAATGTCGTAAGATGCGTAACAATGACATCAAATCAAAGACAACTCTTGCTAATATGTTAGGCTATCAGCTTTTTTAGCCAACATATAATAAACTTATTTTTTTAGCCTTTTTCCAATGGCTACAAGTATATAAACTGGTAACTGGTTTTAGTAGAGGGTTGAGAATCTCCAAACAAAAAGATCAATTGTAAAATATTTCATTCTTTGTTTTCGAGATATGTTGGTAGCCCGGATTCATTCATTCCGACTGTACATAAGAGGTTGGTACTGACTAGTTGCCTGTTTGTAGCAGATAAGTACTCGTTTCATGATCATCAAATAATCTTATTTATATTTTCATCTATCTAAAAACAAGGACACTTCGGGTCACAAAAATGAAAATTATAACCGCCGCTGTCAGTCCCACGTTGGGCGCCAAAATCCCAAGGAATCCCCGGGCGTTTTGGCGGGTAATGAAATAAAACTAGCCGCTGTATCCCTACGTGGCGGGATTTGGGGGGTACCGTGACAGCCAACGATTGCCCGGACAGTGGTCTGACGAAGGTCGCTTCTTGAATTTGAGACAATGAAGGTGAGCATTGCCTTTTGTTCGTAGTTTTGGGTGTTAAACGTTATATTTGCGGAGGCCTGGAGAGGGTCAATTAGATACGTGATAAGAATTCATAGGTTGGGTGGTTTACTATAGTTTTGGATTTATTCTTCGTCGTTATCATTGTCCAAGACTTTCGTCCAGATACTGTAGAGTAGATACAGGTACAGGAGGAGTGATTTGTAATACAATTTTTAATAACTCTAAAGCTACTATAAATTTGGCAGTTAAATCGTCCCCGAGTCAAATGTGCTACTTCTGCATACAAATATAAAAAAAGACTCAGCAACATTAGCTCATGAAGAAGGTTAATTTGTATAAAACGCAATGAAATTCAAAATATTGTGACCCCGGATCATTGTGATCCCTTGGCGTTGGTAATAAAAGCAATATGTAAGGTCCACAGATTTCCTGATATCATAATCTCTGAAACATTTAAATATGATTTAATAAAAAAAAATACGAAACGCTTCTTGCAATAACTTGCTCCAAGTCCTCAGGTGTAGTAAGCTCAAAGGCACCTCCGCTGCCAGCCGAGAAACCCTTCAACCCCTTGTTTCTCTAGCTCTTTGATACACCGGCCGCCCGCCACGGATAGCTCTCGATTCGTTTCCGTAGGCGTTTGTATATGTTCCCAGCCTTGATGGGATGTCTGAAGCCTAAACATACGTAGCTAGTGAGCTAATAAGCTAGTGATCGAATTTAACTGTCACTATTCTATTGGATATGGACTGTGCATGTACAATGCGAGAAAGCTCCCTAAAGAAACGATTTTGTCGATAAAACAACGACTTGATTTCTTGAGGGACTACTAACGAGCTTTATAGGGATGTAGATGTAGATATAGGGAGTATGAATTTTTTTGTAGGAACAGCTTTGATTAACTTATAGTTTAACATGTTACGGTCCGTTAGTAAAACTAAGCGTTTGTTGGAAATGGGAGTTGGATATTTGACGCTTATAAAACATCAATTAATTAATATATAAAAAAAACCAGCCAAGTGCGAGTCGGACTCGCGCACAAAGCATTCCGTACTATTATCTATAAAAAAGGCAAAAAAATCACGATGGTTGTATGGGAGCCCCCTTAAATATTTTTATTATTCTGTATTTTAGTATTTGTTGTTATAGCGGCAACAGAAATACATCATCTGTGAAAATTTCAACTCTCTAGCTTTCACAGTTCATGAGATACAGCATGGTGACAGACGGACGGACGGACAGCGAAGTCTCAGTAATAGGGTTCCCGTTTTACCCTTTGGGTACGGAACCCTAAAAACACTTTAGGAACAGAATTAAAGAGAATAAAGTACTATATGCCGAAAACGGTCGAGAATTCTGTAATAACATAGGGTTTTATGCCGTGTGTAAGACGCTTTAATAAGCACATTGAAAAAGCCATGTGATGGCGGCGTATGGATTTTAATTTCTCCCCGTGAATCAATACTAATCCCGTCCTGGTACCTACGCTACGCCACGCCAATTAGCCCGTCCTATTCAAAGCGCCTCTATTACCGACATTCATAGAGATCTTTTAGATCTTCGCCCTATTCAAATCATCGATAAATAGACTAGAATCCACAGTTTATCACTAGGATTAGATTGCTTGAAATTCTATAGCCCTTCAGACCGGTTCAGTTTCACAACCACCTTTTAACCCTAGTCAGGTATTGTTAGTATAAGCTTGAAGAGCTTAAATTAAACTTATGTATAAAACTCGATGTGCTATTGTAATTTTGCAAACATTGTAAGTGGGGAAAATCTATTTTAGCACCCAAAATTTAATGAACATATTAGGCAAAAAATTGGTCGACACAACCGGCGACCCAAGAGCATGCCATTTTCTCGCTCAACGAGTGGCTCTAGCCATTCAGCGAGGGATTGCAGCCAGCGTCTTGGGTACGCTTCCGCATGGGCCAAATTTTTTACATATTTTATAAATATTTATTCGTTTTAACTTATTTTAGTGGTTACTTTTTGTATAATAATGTAGGTAGTAAAGTGGGTATTCTAAAAAAGCAGCATAACGCTAAAATCTAGTAAAATTTTATAGAATCATAAACACAGAGGGGCGAGCGAATTCATTTGATTTCTTTTGAAAATGTACTCTGTATCAATATACATAGAGATTGAATGTCATTGGCAGTGATTTTAAAAGCTATTTTTCTAAACGCCAAGTTTATCAGCAAAATTACAGGCTTTGAATATAGGTCTAGGTTTTAGTTGAGTCTGTTGACGTGACCAAATTAAATGAGTCTGTGTTACCTTTACAATAGGGTCGGCGATAAAACCGTTCTGTTATTTATATGTCGTTTACCCGTTTTATAGTTATTTTAGATGCGGGTAATAAAGTTGACCTTCTATTGTTTTTATTGCGTAGTTTTATTGATATGAATGTAGTTTTTTGGATTGGATGTTCAAGTCAAAGATGTAAAAAAAATTGACGATGGAAGTGTACCGACAATCAATAAGCAATCAACCTTTTTCAAATGTATTTTGTGAAAACACACGAACTCACAAATGCATGGAAAATGACGATTAATTTACATGAGATGTGATCCCAAAACACCTTTGATTTTGACTGAACATGACTCTATGTTTTATCAATTTAGTGCCCCTAAACGTAATTCGTAAGGTATTCCTTACAAAGTGTAATAAATATATTCTACACCATTCTAAACAATGGTGCAGGGCGGATAATGCACAAAATTCGTTTCACGAGACTTGCACATAATGTCACGTGCTTCCCGTGACGTCTGACAAATGTATCTTAGCTCCGAACGTAATGACCGCGTTTGTGGCGCCGCCTACACCAAAGTGACGACAAAATACATCAACAGACAGCGGGGAGCGTAATTAAAAGAAAAATAAGCGCTATTCATAAACGTCCGACGTAACAGCGGGGTCGTTGCGGCATTATACTACCACCAACCGCTTAAGACCCCTCATTCCCTTCGGTAGTCCAGGAGAGCGTTACAATAGATATGGCCAGTTAGTTGGAGAAGATCAGCTTATAGTGGCCATTGAGGCTTTATCACGCAGGGCCGTTTAATCTAGCTCTTAGGAAGACAGCGGAAAGGTTTACTTTTCGTCCCTCAGTGGTTGATTAAGTAATATAAGGTGATCTTATTTCCTTGAGACACTTATGAGAGCATCTTTCATTGTCTTAATGATTATCTTGTGGAGTATGATAGCGGTGGGTCATTTATTTTTGTGTATTATTGCTGTCGGAGGGATTGGAAGCTGTAAGATTCTATGGGGCGGACAAAATCACTTGCCTTTTATTTGTTTGAGAATGTACTCTGTGACAATATAAATAAAGATTGAACGATGTAGCAAAAGCCACTCACGCAGAGACTCCGCGTCTTATTCGCAAGTGCTTTGGATTTGAATTATACAGATTAACATAGATAATAACAGCATTATTTCCACTTGCCGCCATTTGTTATCCTCTAAAGTATTTTTGGTTTGATCATTAAAATCATGGACAAGTTTTATTTGTTACAGTTTATTCAAAATGTCTGTGCGAGTATATTCCAACGCGGTAAAAGTTGTGACAATAAACTAGATTTCAACCGCATGCATCTGGCAACGAACGAAGTTACTGGAAAAATTGCTGCAATAAAGTTTGTGGGAACATTTTTACTTCGTCTTTGGAGGGATGTATGTGCAACATTCTTATTCAGATTCATACTACAGATTAAATTCAGGTTTACCGAGTATTAAAAATTCATATAGCTACATAAAATTGTACGACACTTCAATTTATCTACAAACTATTTACCAACGATATTAGATAGTATAGATACCTTAATGTGTCAAAGAGGCGTCCAAAAAAAATGGCCGTTTAGTCTATACGTCTCGCCGAAGACAATCTGACGTACATAGACGTCAAATTCACAGACAAAATCCAGGATTTTTATGACTCCCCAAAGAGAGTCAGTCATAAGGACAAAAAATAACTGCAATAAATACCGTATGCCGAATTTAGAGATCATGAAATCCACAGTCAACCCTTTACGCATCGCGTAGAGGACTAAAACACCAGAAGGAATAAAAAAGTTCAAGCAACAAACCTTTATTGTAACCTCAGACATAGAAAAATGACCTCAACTGGATGTGACACGAGGCGTGGTTTTGCACCTCGCGTCAGTAAAACAGACCTTAATCAAGCGGAGGTACGCCCTCGCTGTGTTAATGTTGTTTGAATTAAGCAGCTTTTTGCTACGAACCATAGCTTGCCATTCAAAGTTGAGGGTTCGGTCTATTTGTATGTAAATGTACCGTAATCTGGCACGGTTGTGCGCTATCAAGCTATGTAAGTGTGTATCTCGCCTGAGGTAGGGTGGGGCGAGATGTAACTGAGGTGATAAGTATTTTTTGTGAGGTTTTGTTAAATTATTTAAATCGATCTTGTTCTCAACCCTATAACAATTTTGGTAGACTTTTGGTTACTCTTGTTTTTTTACCTTATTGCGACAAGTATATTTCGAAGCGCCGCATTTCGTTTTGTAAAAATAATAGGTACGTATAAAGAGTTGACCCCTAAAAGTCTATGATCCTTTTAGTTTTAGGTAACGAACCAAAGGTGATAGGTGCAAGAAAAGAAATGAATTTAAAGTCGAAGCTGTTTAGGGTCTAATGTCGCTCATTCCACAGGTATCACAGGACATTACCATATTCCGACCATTATAATAATTTTCACATTTTCGCCGCAGTATCTTTTTCGGGGTCTACCACCGGTAATATAGATAGTTTCCGATACGGTGCGATCGGCCGTGTTTGCGCAAATTGGACGTGTAACAAAAAATGTCGAATTATTCATGAATCCCGAAGACGATAAATTACAAAATACGGTTTGTCAGTGGCATTTTAGTGAATAGTGGTGTTTATTTATTAAACACATTACTTTTTTTTTAATGGAGGCATTTGAAATAGTTTTTATTACTAATATGGAGTGAAGAAGTAAAATAGAGTCACCTGTGTATTGAAGTGTCCGTCGAATAAATAATAGTTCAAAAACCTTCCACAATGGCGCTGGTGTCAAAGGGTGTGAATATAGCAATTGTAGTTTAATTATCATTGTCAAAATTGTCAAAATGATGCCACCTGTTGTGAATGTGGCGCCACCCTTATTTAATGCATTTCGACGGACACTTTTTCAATACACAGGTGTCCCTTCTTTACTTCTACACTCCATACGCTATAAAAATAAGAGATATATATTTTTTAAAGATAAGTGAAAAAAAAAAACAAAAGGTAGTAAGTCGAATGCGCTATATTGTATTTGCTCATGGGTATACGGCCTTAGAGTAATAAAGCTAAACAATTTGGGTGGTGCAGGTTTATGGTGGACCGAAATACCTTGTTCCTCAGCTTTGGTAATGGTTTATGGGTTTCAATATATTTTAGATGGTATCTTTACTTTGATGAAGCAAAAAGAGAACTTCACTTAGGAGGATATATTTTTTTATTTATCCACGCAAAAACAGTGGTAGCCAAGTGGTCGAACGCACGCCTTGCAATGTAAGTTTTCAGGTTCAAACCCCGGATCGCACCTCCGGGTTTCATATGCGAATCTCACTTTCATCCGAGATTATCACTTGCTATGAAATGGTGAAGGAAAACATTTTGAGGAAATCTACATGTCTGAGAAAAATTGACTAGTTCTCGATAGATGTGTGAAGTGTGCCAACCCGCCGCACCGAAAGGGTAGGCAGAGGTGCACTGCAGTGCGTCCACACTTCGCCGATGTATTTTGGTCAGAATGTAATAGGGGGCGAGCCTATTGCCATTATACCGGGCACATTTGGCCCATAGTCCACTACGCTGGCCCAGTGTAGGTTGGTGAACTTCACACGCCTTTTCTATAGACGTAGGTTTCCTTAAGATGTTTTCCTTTACCGTTCAGCAAGTGGTAATCCTTGTTCAAAAAAACATTCGCACATGAAAATTTTCTCAGAGGTGCGTACCCAGGATTTGAACTTGCACCCTTTACGTTCAAGGCGGGCGTTCTTGCCCACGAGGCTACCACTGCTCTTTCTCACTGCAAGGTGAGATGCAAGTCGATATTTCGTTGACACAATTTACGTATAGTTTTGCGTTTTGTTATTCAGTTTGGTAATAAGAGACGGTTGTTGTAGCTCTGTCCGGGTCGCCGACTGAAGTGAGGCCCTCCGAGATCACTGCGACCACCGTTCGTCTCACATGGACATACAACGGCCCCGAGGAACCGCAGTACTACGTGATACAGTATAAACCGAAATACGCCAATCAGGTAAGTCAAAGTCAAATCATTTGTTTTGTATAGCCCTACTTACGAAATACTAGGTTACGAAATACTATTACTCAAGGTATAAAGTTATTTTTTTCTCATATAGTAATAGTCATATTAATCAACGCAACTTAGAATTCCACTAAGGAAAAACGCACGATTTGTAACGTTTAAATACTCCGCAATACATAAAATAAAATATTATACCTTTATATAATATATTACCTTTTGCCCACGAGGCTAGCACTGCACTAGCACCAAAAATATTGCGTGCGTTCTGACGTCCCACTGAGCCAACAGCTTAATGCTTTTTAAATTACCTACAATTAATTTAAATAGGCAGATACCGACGTAGTCATTTAAAAAAAAAACGAGTCGGACGGAAAAAAGTGCGAGTCGAACTCGCACACGAAGGGTTCCGTGCCATTATCTATAAAAATGGCAAAAAAATCACGTTTGTTGTATGGGAGCCCCTTAAATATTTATTTTATTCTGTACTTTAGTATTTGTTGTTATAGCGGCAACAGAAATACATAATCTGTTAAAATTTCAACTCTCTAGCTATCACGGTTCATGAGATACAGCCTGGTGACAGACGGACGGACGGACGGACAGCGAAGTCTCAGTAATAGGGTCCCGTTTTACCCTTTGGGTAGGGAACCCTAAAAACTAAGTTAATTGCTATACTGACATCATTTTCTACAATCTCGCTTAATGTCGTATGCCTCTAAAGTGAGCTATTCTAAAACGAAAATAAATTTTTAATTTTGACCCTGCCACCACCCACTGGGGCGAACGACACTTGACTTTATTTGAAAATGTACTCTATATAAATATACGTAACGATTGAATTTCTGTGATGTGTGCAATGCGATCACGCGACAAAATTCACGGGTGTCACAAATGCCATTTCGTTGAAAAATGGGCCTTCTCTTTAAGTTATTACAGTTTGTTTCGGTATTGGCAAAATGATTGTCTCGCGCGGTTTTTACCGCGCCTGTGGGCGCAGAGCTTTACCGTAAAAAGCTTATGCCACCGTAAAAGTTAACGGTTATAGTTATGATTTCAAGCGAAACCATTATACCTAGAACGTGGTGTATTAACTACGATAATCATTAGCTTTTTAATATAATTTATAAAAGCAGCATAGACAATCTTTTTTTTTTAATTATATTTGAATATATTATTGAACGGTATTAATGAACGCATCTATTCATTGGAAAGTCCCATCACTATTAATTCTGCAAATGCAAAAAAATCTTTTTTTTTTCAATAAACTACATAAGCATACGGGAATTTATTTTGGATATAAATTATAGTATACATATTTGCGTATATTATTGCCGCCAATTTTAAAAACCTATGAAATTTCGAGCTCTAAGTAAAATGATGAGTAGGTTATCTGGCTATCATGTAGGTAGGTAGGTAGGTGCCCCACTGTTTATTAGACAATATTAGCTGATTCGCGTAAGTGCAGTTTACGCTAAATTTATAAATTCAAACTCGGTGCTTAAACAATTTTTTTTTTTATATGGACTACGCTTTCTTATATTTACGCGAATACTATACATTGAAATTAAACTATTTTACGGATTTTATCGCGTTTATTTACTATTTTATTTTCCCGACGTTTCGGACCGCAAACAACAACTAAATATGAGGGTACCCAGTTATTAACTATGACATCAGGACGTCTAACACCTCAGTCCCCCCGTGACCATGGTTGCTGTAAAGCAGCCGAAACGTCGGGAAAATAAAATAGTAAATAAACGCGATAAAATCCGTAAAACAGTTTAATTTCAATGGACTACGCTGTTGGCCGTGAGGTGGCCTTAACAGCTTTACCGGAGTAGAGCTTAAACTATCTCTATTAATCAGCAACCGTATATTTATCGAGCTTAAATTATTATTTCGGTCTTCTGACACCCCTACATTACGTTACTTTATATTAAAGTGAGTAGGGAATTACACAAATTCGCAGCGCAATAAGTAATAAGCAAATAATACGTTAAATATTGCCTGTTATAAACGAATGAAAAATGAAAAGTTTTAAGTGCCTCCCAACTTTGTTTGAAAGAATGAAATAGGTTGGTACGGGACTAAGCCACTCTGTACTATTCAATATTCCGCGACCGCCCACCCAAATATTCGAAGCGACGGAGGAGAAATAATCTACTCGAATAAATTAAAACAAATGAGATTAAAAGAGCCCACGGTGACTTTACCGTGAATTCGCTTTAACTGAAATTAAATTACTATCTCACCTTTTGTCAAGTGCATTAAATTGAAAATATTAAGATTTAAGATTAAGGTGCCTGACTTCGCTGCAGGACTTCATGCCCGACAAGATAAACATCAATAATATGTCGATGTTGCCTTCTACTCATGAATGAAGATTGCGAGTGACTCACCATGCACAATCTGTGACATAAATCTTGTCTTGGCACCTATGCTAGCCGTGCGGCGTAACAAAATGATGGCAAGATATATATCAACCTTTATGATGTGACATAGTGTACCCTGTACTCTTCAGCGTGTACGATGTGACAACGTGTACCCTGGACCCTGCATCGTATAGTATTTGGCAGTGTGTACTCTATACCCTGCATTTTATAGGATGTGACGACGTGTACCCTGGACCCTGCATCGTATAGTATGTGGCAGTGTGTACTCTATACCCTGCATTTTATAGGATGTCACAACGTGTACCCTATACCCTGCATCGTATAGTATTTGGCAGTGTGTACTCTATACCCTGCATTTTATAGGATGTGACGACGTGTACCCTGTGTACCCTGCATCGTATAGTATGTGGCAGTGTGTACTCTATACCCTGCATTTTATAGGATGTGACGACGTGTACCCTGGACCCTGCATCGTATAGAATGAGACAATGTGTAAAACGGTAGTAATTAGACTATTTTTAATGATTAAATATCGCCAGACAAGTAATAGTAATCTTATGGTCTTTAATATGTAACGTGTATGCTATAGATACTATAAAATGGACTACGGGCGATCCTAGATCAAGGTAATTTATTAAAAAGCCGTTTGTGAAATTTGCCGATCAAATGAGCCGAGTGGCCTTCGCTCAAACCAGTGCAGACGCTCGTCAGGAATTTCTCATTCTACGTCTTGCATTTGTCGAACCGCACCGTCGCACCTCGCGCCAGATAACTTGCTTCACATAATTTAAGTAAGTACAAATTAACATTTCCCCGAGTTTGGCCGCTTATCATATTGTGCGCTCCGAGTCGAGTAGACTCGGCGAACTTTAATTTAAGATTTGCAAATTAATTTCGCATCTACTTGATGTTTTAAGCCAAACCATAATAAACTGTATTGACTCACGGAGATAGTTCATTCATCAACGAAATAACACTGACAGCGCGAGCGAATTTTTACGCGTGGGCGCGTGGCTTGTACCACGGAAATTCAATCTTTATGCATATTGACACAGGGTTAGTTTTGGTGATCGCTAAAATACCACTACCTGTCTTGCAGCACTGTTTTAATATTACCTACTCTCAGCTTTTCAAATTCAAATTCAGAAGATGGTTAAACACATGTAACTTGAGATTTGCAATATTAATTACACACATACATACATACTCACGCCTGTATCCCATGGGGGTAGGCAGAGACTACCGTTTGCCACACGCTACGATCCCGACAAACCTCTTTCGCTTCATCCACAGTCATACATCTTTTCATGCACTTCCGTCGGTTTAGGGTGCTACGGACTTGACCTTTCTGGAAGAGACCGTTAATCTGGTCGTGAAAGGTCCTCCTCTGGCGCCCTCTTCCGACATTTCCACTCACGTTTGCCTGGTATATTTCTTTCGTCAGTCTACTTTCATTCATCCTCTCTACATGGCCAAACCACCTCAACATACTTTTCTCAATCTTAGTCACCACATCATCCTTCAGCTTACATTCATCTCGTATCTTGCTATTCCTCAACCGGTCAGCAATGGTGACACCACACATACTCCGTATTAATTAAAGTATAAAAAGGTAATTGCGAACGCGAAATAAGTCATGTATGAGAAGTCCCGTATAATATTTTAAGTACATCGCGGTAGCTGATATGTAGATGCTTGGTGAATCATCGTTTCTAAGTGGTTCCTTTGAATATTTTGTACTGGTATCGTGCTGAGCCTTTAGAACAAAACTATAACCCCTATTAAAAGTGGAAGCAACGCGAGGCTGGTACTAATATTTACCAAACGGAACTTATTTCACGCAAGACTCAAGATATTAGGTACAAGTATTTTAAAATGGCGATACAAAAAACTGTTTGAATTTGGATCTAATTTATACACCATTCAGTTTAACTTAACTGATGCAATAGAGTATTCTTTTGGACTCCAATAGGCTTAGCATGACCGCGTAGACTGTGGATTTCTGTCAGATTTGTCGAGAAAATAACGTCACATCGAGCCATGTTCAGCGCCTTTGGCGTGCCTGTGTAGACATAAGTTTTATTTCTTTCAACTGCGAGATAAGAGCTTTTTGTACTGGCTATGGCTCGGCGTGACGTCATTTTCTAGACTAATCAGACACAGACAGCCTAAGCCCACAGATTACACCCCCTATGTTGTGTTCAATTTTGGAAAATTGACATATAACGCAGAGAGCGTCTTAAGACTACCTCCTCTTCAAAGGAAACAGGTGTGTTAGTAGCCATTTATTATTTATCTTAACGCCTCAACGGTAAGGACGACATGTCATCATTTTTCATGCTTATCGAAAGTGCTTCGCGTGTGTAGTCACATTTACTTTACTTTAGTCCGCCCGCGAGTCGCCCTTAAACTGTTTGCAAAGTATACCTACTCACTACAATACTAATTTTATTTCAATGGTAGATTTATTAAAAAAATAACATAGATAAATTAGTTTTCCAAAAAAAGTTGATTTTTGGATTTTCTTAAAAATATAATTATAAGAACATTGAGCATACTAAAAAATCGAACGCATTCTCTATATACATCATATAATTATCGTCATATGTCACTTTTGATAATTATTAACAAAATTGCAGTACGGTGTTTTTTTTTAATAGCCCGTTGAGTATCCAGTAGCTGGGCAAAGGTATCCCCCTCTTGTCTCGACATGTCCCCGTCTTGGGCGTGTTGTGCCCACATATTGATATAAGTATGATTTTATTTATTTCATAAACTACTACTACTATAGCCATTTTAACGTCCCACTGCTGGGGACGGGCCTTCAATGCGAGGGGGATTCAGGCTAGAGTCCACCACGCTGGCCCGGTGCGGATTGGCAGACTTCACACATCTATCGAGACCTAGTCAAGTTCCCTCAGGCGCGCAGGTTTCCTCACGATGTTTTTCTTCACCGTTTCATGGCAAGTGATAATCTCGGATGAAAATGAGATTCGCTCATATCTAAACCCAGAGGTGCGAGCCGGGGTTTGAACCTGCACACTTTGATTGCAAGGCGTACGTTCGACCACACGGCTACCATTGCTTCTAAATCATATTTACTGTAATAAACAACATAGTTCTATAACTGTTTAGCTAACCTGAAACAATAACGTTACGCAGTTATACTATTAATTAAATTTTGTGTTGTCTAACTTTGTGCCTAAATGTTATTACACGAACTGATAACGAAGTCCTAATTTGTACCGGCCCTGCCCTGAAACTAATCGTGCGTGCAGCTTTTTGTGGGGTCTATGTAGTCATTTACTGTTACGTTCTGATTCATGTGTGGCGAACCTTATATCTCGCCACTTCTGCCAGTCACCAATAGATGGCGCGACTACCGATACATCGCAATTCTAAATTAACCGCCATAAAAAGTACTATGAATATCCTAGCTCGCGGTACGAGAGTTCTCAACGATCTGAACTATATATACAAAAAATCCGATAATATCAACGGGGGCGTAGCGGACCCCGCCAGGCATACCACCCGCCTGGCAGGAAAATCTTTCCTTTTCCGTTTTCCGCCAAACAAGTATGAGTTAAGACGATAAAGTGAAATAAATTAAGTTTTCTTTTCTAAATTATGCTTAACATATTATCTACATTACTAAATATTATTTTACGCAGGTTTTTTGTAACTCAATAAGGAGGTTTGTTGTTTCAAGAAGTAATATTGCGTAGTTTCTTGGCTGTGAGTTCTTAGGAATTGATTTCAGAAGCCTCATATTTTTCAAATTAGTCCGAGTGCTACTGGGGTCGTCGTAATATTCGTATGTTTTAGTTAGACCAAAGTTTATATTAAAACAGAATTATAGTTTTTTTAGGCTTTTATTTACGAAATACGAATCCGAGATTTGTGGGTAATACGTGCAAAGATCATATTATAAAACTATTTAGACCTAAGAATGTTATATTTTTGTTTCATATTATTTTCTCTCTCTTTCTCTCTGTTCGGTGTACAATAAAGAGTACTCTATCAATCTATAGAAAATTCTTTGCAAGGAGCTTTTCTTAGGAGATCCTAAAGTAGTATAAAATTATCATCTATTGACAGTGACATTGTGGAACGCTTCTGTATTGAAAAATGTCAATGTAAAAGGTTTGTCGATCGATTGTAATATCTATAAACTTCGGGGATAGAATGTATTATTAAGAGATCAATCTCGCCTTCAATATTCTTCATTAGAATTTGACACGATTCCTTTGATGGATGTGAAGATTTTATTATAGATTACGACAATTTTCTTTTAACTTTATTAAAAGGTCCACCTTCAATGAGTCCATATAAAAAAGTTAAGTGCGACTAAAGACTCACAACCTGAGGGTTCCGTTCAGACATTTAACTTTGGCGTCAACTGCCGCGCGTCAATTTTTTTGCCATACTAAAACAAACGGTATTGACTCATAGAAAAGGTTCATTCTTCAACTTAATGACACTGACAGCGCGAGCGAATTTTGGCGCGTGTGGCTGTGGCTTCTACCACAGAAATACAATCTTTATGCATACTGTCACAGAGTTCATTTATGGTATTGGAAAATAATATGACGCGAGTGTGCCGGGGGCTTGCTGACTAAATTTTCACCCATAACGACGACTTTTCGTTGAAAAATTAGCTTGAAGTATGGTTCTTTAGAGCTCGTTTGAGAAAAACGGTAGAATTTAATAATACTTATAACCGTATACCTGAAATAACTATTAATATTTATAATACGAGTATAAGTTACATTCTACCATAAGTGTGGTGGTGATAAGGTCAGCAACATTTTTTTAAAAGGAATAATTCATCATTACGCCTGTATTCCCCGAAGGGGTAGGCAGAGGTGCACTGTAGTGCGCCCACACTTCGCCGATGTATTTTGGTCCCAATATAATAGGGGGCGAGCCTATTGCCATTATACCGGGCACATTCCCCCTCAATACGAGGGAGATTTGGGCCATAGTCCACCACGCTGGCCCAGTGCAGGTTGGTGAACTTCACACGCCTTTCTATAGACGTGAAGGTTTCCTCACGATGTTTTCCTTCACCGTTCAGCAAGTGGTAATCATTGTTGAAAATTACATTCGCACATGAAAATTATCTCAGAGGTGCGGGCCCGGGATTTGAACTTGCACCCCTTAAAGAAATATTTGATAATATCTCCCCAATGTTCCTCGCTTGAAGAGATAATATTACCGTGTCTGAAGGATTCTCTTACATTTCTTTTATGCAATCATTACAAGAAAAAACACAAGAATGCTGTCTGCACGCATTACTGGAAATGAAAGGATCCCGTCTATTCTATTCGCATGAAACGGAACGCCTTTGAACTAGGGATGCGCAATTCTGGATAGTATGTATCCGTGGACATTCATCCAGTTGGAGAGAAATGACCATAGATAATATACTACGATACTAGTAAGGCCTAATTTGGATCAACTGTCAGCTGTAATGTTGTACGAAATCAATGTAAATACTTTTTTTTAACTACGCGGTAGTAATGCTGTGCCAGGATTTCCTTTTGAAATACATTTGAAAATCCACTCGAGCATAATTGAAACAGTTGATTTTGTATCGTTAAGGATCGTATGGGGTTTTTTTATGATTTTATCCATGTTTATTATGTTTAACATAATTTAATAATGCATGTTTATTAAAAGTCTTCAATAGAAAAAAAAAAATTCAGTACCGTTTTTTTATTACATCGCCGGTTTTAATGTATCTTAGTGTCTACTGCATTGTTTTCAAGAATATTTGTATTGTTATTAATAATCGAAGACATATTTAAAAAACAACAGTATTAAATTTAAAGTTCCTTTAAAATCTCGTGTGTACACATCTCTATTAATAGTGGGGAACGTCAAGATCGGGAGCCGGTTACGGATATAGCTCGATTGGACATGCAAATCCGATGCTTTCATTGTATCCAGTACGACCCCTGAGAACTCTCTAGTCAGCACGTGAAACTATGCACATTTAAAATGGCGGTGGGTACAAATAACGTTCTGCACTATTAAGTCTGTTTATTTAAATTGTACCTACTTTGTAATAAGAAACATAAAGATTGAATTTCTGTGTTAAAAGCCACGCGACCACGCTTCTAAATTCGCTCCCGTTATCGATGACATTTGGTTGAAAAATGTGCTTATTCCATAAATGGGCCTTACAGAATTTCCTCTTGTATGGTACCCATAGCACAAGCTTTGCTTTGGATTCATACTATGATTATGTGTTGTATGGCGGTATTTATTTTTAGTTCCACTTACCATGCATTTTGTCATTCAGGAGCGCATATCTTGGGTTCCCAGCCACGTCCAAGGGCAGAGAGTTCCAGAGCCAGCGGATCTTCGGAGTCGGGTTGCCAGTGGCCTGGCAGGGCAGCGTCGCGGTGTGACCGACCTCGACCACCATGATGGATGATGGGGGCGCGATGTTCGGGAAGCCAGGAGGCACTTTGTCAACTGGAAAGGAGGTTTCGGTTAGGTTTGGATGATCAAAGGGTTACGTAACGTTGGCTCAGACTTAATCAGTAACAGTCTTAAGTTGCTTTAATTTTAAATGTGTCTTATGCGCATATAATTAATGAAGACATTAGAGGGCTGAAGTGAGCGGTACCGGCGCGACTGTATGATGAAATAAATAACAAATTGTCAAAAGCCGGTTACTAATCGCTCACCGGTTTTGTTGTATCTGTCCTTCGGATGACACCTGTATTTAATGGTGGCATAGGAAACCCATACGTGTTGCCGGATAATATGGACTATAAATGAAAGTTACGGAATATGATTAAGTAATTCGGACTAATGGGTGCTTTACTTTTTTAGTAAATGTAATTACCACTTAAACTTTACCTTTGTGCAATTTAGCAACGTTGGTTTTCATACACAAATATAGTTTCCGGCATTCTAATCTTGTTATTCCTATCAATGATAATGCAGAATAATTACATCTGTATTGCATAAACAAAGGGAATAATTACTTCCCCATTTCGTTACATTCTCTTTAAAAGGTATCCATTACTCTCAGGTAAAGTTCTGGCGAAGTTGGCGTCCACTAATCCTGCTTTCTCCAATTGAAACAAAATTACAGCGCGCAAATCTCGGAGCGAGCCCCATAAAATTTCAAATAGTGAAATGTTAATTCGCCAAATGAAATTTCCCGGCTCGCGGCCGATCTGAACGAAATTTGATTAAGTTACAAGACTGACATTATTTCACCAAGATTGTAAGCTTCATCAGCTTGTGGGCGGTGGACGGGGGTTGGCGATATTCTCTGTGGGTTCGACGAGATTACTTTGGGAACTTTGTACTGAAAATTCATTGTCTGGTAAAACTCCCAGCGATTAATTGGGTAAACAGTGAGAATCGGTCCACTTTGGAGCTGTTCCAAGTGAGGGTATTGTGAGCACAGTTGTAGGACTGTGTAACTTATTAATTGCTTTTTTAATATTCTATGAGAGTACAATTCTTATGGACTTAATGTTTCGAGGGGTAGATATTTATAAAATGAAGTTAAAATATCTGGTATAGTATAATTAAATATGAGAAGCTTAACACATTAAATAAAATCAATTGGTCTATTAGCAGGAGTAGCCTAGAAAGTAGAACGCCCGGCTTTGATCGTTAGAGGTGCAGGATTAAACCCCGAGCTCGTACGTCCTATATTTTCGGTTTTCATGTGCGAATGTTGTAACGAATAAATCATTGCCATTTTCTGTACGGTGAAGGAAGTCATCGACAGAGTAGTGGACTACTGGCCTAATCTCCCTCATATGGAGGGGAAATGTGCCCGGTATAATGGCAATAGGCTCACTCCCTATTACATTGGGAACAAAATACATTTTGTGGACCTTGTGGCTCTCCTACGTATTTTCCTACTTATATAACTTAAATATTCACTACTCAACATTTTTTTAAATTATATCTACATGAATCAAATCTATTCGTCTCAATAAAAATGAAACAATCAAATTATATTTCAAATTAAATAGTACAATCAAACTAGTCAGTATTCGGCCATGCAAATCTGACTCCTAAATTCACCCTTTGCAATATTAATTTGGTTTAATACCCCCAGACATCGTACCTTATGCCCTCAACGATGTTCTAAGTTTTATTCTCACGGTAAACCCGGCTAGTATAGCGGGAAGGGTTGTGCATTGGCAAATAATTTCGTACGGAAGCGTTCAAACGAGCTGTCAGTTTGGAGTCATGGGGATCTGAAATGGGTACCGTCAATTCCTCTTTAACGAATTCACTTGCTGTATTTTTACCAGGGCCTCGACTCTACTAATACTATCGTTGTTAGATGACAAAGGCTTTACTTCATAATGCATACAAAACATATTTTATCAATGATAGCTAGAACTGGTCATAACCAGTCTAAACTTAGACTAGTCATATTTTAGCTACTACTAACAAAAGATGTTGCTTCATGCCTTCAAAAATTAAGCCTAGTCATTCTACATTGATTGTGTTTGTGGACCCAAGTCTTGGCCCCAAGGCCCAGAACAATAGAAATTCCGTTAATTTTCTCAAAATGGCCAAGTATTTGCGCGATTCGCGCGCATATTATTTTAATCAGTAATTTCATAAATTAGTGCAGTAATTTAAAAAATCATTTCTTGTAGAATAAATTGTGCCACCGCGCGATCGTTCCCGTTAAACCGACTATTGCCAGGCGGCCGGCTGTGCTGTGGGAATAGGCACTAAGGGCTAATACAAGCCACCTTCCGTTGTATCAATCCCGAGGGATCGTCGGTTTCCTTAGCATTAATAAACCTATGTTAAACAGGCCCTGTAAAACATGATTCGTAACCCAGCAAAACCCAACGTAATTATTATTTAAGTATGCCTTCAGTTACAACGTTGCTATATTTGCATAATTTCTGAGGATCCACTATAGCTTATTATTCCTGTTACAAAGTTGTTTAAGATTAAACGCGAGTGGTTCTTGCCTGTCATTTTGTCGCGACAGGCAAAAAGTAAAAAGAAAAATTAATGGTAATTTTTTTTTAAAAAAACAAGCTCTTAATTGCCTTCAGTTTTCGTGTTCTCCTCAGCAAGCCCTTTCATTTGATACTCATACTGTGGTAGTGCAGAAAAAATAACTATTCCGCCATCTTGGATGTTCCGCCATATTGGAATTAGAATGAAGTCACATAGCTAAGCATGCATTGTCATCCAAAATAAGCGTGTATACCAAATTTCAGCTTAATCAGTTAAAGATAACTGACTTAAAATTCGGTTGCAAGATTCCACCCGGACATACATAATATAAAGCTTGAAATAATAGAATATAAAAACGCGCACTCTAAAAAGTTTTGTTAACACCAAAACGCACTCTATTGATTCACAGGAAAAGCTTATTCTCCAACGAAACGTCATTGACAGCGCGAGCGAATTTTACCACAAGAATTTAATCTTTATGTATACACAGTTCTGTAGTTGTAGCTTGTGCGCCAAGTCTAGACGTATGCCACGGAATATCTTGATGTTGTCTCTGTCTCTCGTATGAAACTAGACAGAGAGCGAGCGAGCAAATCCGTGATAAAGGTCTTGTCTTAACATGTGCGCTAATCCCACTGATATTGGCAAACATTTGACAGCGCGTCTTGTCACCCGTGTGCCCGGATTTTTTGTTCATAAACTACTATTCCAATTTGTAGTAAGTTTGTCTCGACTTTCATAAGTATGTAGATAGATACAGTCAGCGATAAAACCCCCAATTTTATGGGTACAGTCGCGCACACAATATTTAGATGTCCACACAAAACACATAACAGAAACCAACATATTTTGACAACTTCCGGAAATATCTTTCACAGTAGATAGTATATTTTACAAATTGTGTTGCAGTTACGGAGTAAAGGCCTGAAAGTTGAGTGGAGATTAGGACTCCCACACACTGGCGCGTCATTTGTTTTGCCAATTGCATAACGAACTGTCAGTATCATGACAGCGCAAGCGAATTTTCATGCGTGGCTTTTACAACAGAGTTACAACAGAAATTCATTCTTTATGCAAATAGAAAAAGAGCTCTTTTTAGGGTTCCGTACCTAAAGAAGAAAAAAAACGGACCCATTATAGGATCACTTTGTTGTCGGTCTGTCTGTCGGGGTGTCAAGACCCTTTTTCTCAGAAACGCGTGAAGGTATCAAGTTGAAATTTATAACAGAGATTTATGTCTGCGGTCCCTTGGTGCCCTAAAGAATCAAACTTCTAGGTTAACGCAATCAAAAGATACGGCTGTTATGTTGCATTTTCAGTACATTTGCATCGTGAGGAAACCTGCACGTCTATAGAAAGGCGTGTGAAGTTCACCAACCCGCACTGGGCCAGCGTGGTGGACTATGGCCCGAACCTCCCTCGTATTGAGGGGGAATGTGCCCGGTATAATGGCAATAGGCTCGCCCCCTATTACATTGGGACCAAAATACATCGGCGAAATGTGGGCGTACTATAGTGCACCTCTGCTTACCCCTTCGGGGAATACAGACGTGATGTATGTATGTATGGGACAAATTGTGAGGCGCGAACGTTGACGCCCCGGTGTGGGAGGGGTTGTATACTTGGCATATATTGAGGGGAGCGGCGGTTGGCATGGCGACGCGGTATATTTGCAGCGTCACCGCGCGATTGTAAAGCGGGTTTCAGACTACGCTATAATATAATAGCATATAGTATATAGCTCATAGCACAACAATATTCACACTGTACTTTACTATATATTTTTGGCTTACTATACGCTATAATTTGGTGCGATGCGCTAAATTCATGCTATATCGCGCGCCGCCCTTTTCCTCCCCCCTCACCCCGGCCGGCCCGTCAACTAAGCTTGCTATATACTATAAATGCTTGCGATAATATCGCGTAATGTGAACGCCATGCTATGCTTTACTATATAGCATCCTTGTTTGCTATACTATATAGCACAATAGTATAGCGTAGTCTGAAACCCGCTTAACGCCGGCACAATCCGATTATCGTAGATTGTTTTTGTTGCCGCACTGCCGCCGCGGGAGTTGAGGGTCGGCCTCATTTTTAGGGTTCCGTACCCAAAGGGTAAAACGGGAACCCTATTACTGAGACTTCGCTGTCCGTCCGTCCGTCCGTCCGTCCGTCTTTCACCGGGCTGTATCTCATGAACCGTGATAGTTAGAGAGTTGAAATTTTCACAGATGATGTATTGCTGTTGCCGCTATAACAACAAATACTAAAAAACAGAATAAAATAATTATTTAAGGGGGCTCCCATACAACAAACGTGATTTTTTTTTGCCGTTTTCATAGATAATGGTACGGAACCCTTCGTGCGCAAGCCCAACTCGCACTTGGCCGGTTTTTAAGATATTAGCGGTGTTGTGACATTTTTTAGGGTTCCGTGTACCTAAAAAGGAAAAAAAATAACTCTTATAGGATCACTTTGTTTTCCGTCTGTCAAGACCCTTTTTCTCAGAAGCGCGTGAAGATATCAAGTTGAAATTAAATTATACAAACTTATTTTGTAGTTACTTTGTATGGGGACACCAGTAGGTATACCAACTGCAAAGTTAAGTTTGTCTTTCTATCCAATTTACCATTTCGTTAGAGCAATGTTCCGTGCTTTCATCGTTAAGGTACGGAAGCCTCGGAGCGCCAGTCCAGCTCGCACTTGGCCGGTTTTTGGTTTTGATAATACAAGCGCTTGTCTAGTATAAGCTGCATACTAATTGAGTCTTGCGATGATAGTCTTCATCATAGAGTTCTTATAGCACACTGGGGCGCTGACGCACGCGCATATTTTTTTTTGCCAACAGCATAACAAACTCTGTATCAATATACATAAAGATTGAATTTCTGTCGTAAAAGCCACGCGACCACGCCATCGTAATTTAGTTCAAGAATTCACTTTTTCTATGAGTCAGTTTGTTTCGGTATGGTAAGAAAATTTATCTCGCGAGCGTACTCGCTCCAGTGTGCCGGAGGCTTAATTCAAATGGAAATTTCTTGCTACCTACTTCAATATTGGTAGAGCATGTACGTCGAGCGAAATGTTAGATATTTTTAGGGTTCCGTACCCAAAGGGTAAAACGGAAACCCTATTACTAAGACTTCGCTGTCCGTCCGTCCGTCCGTCCGTCCGTCTGTCAGCAGGCTGTATCTCATGAACCATGATAGTTAGAGAGTTGAAATTTTCACAGATGGTGTATTTCTGTTGCCGCTATAACAACAAATACTAAAAAACAGAATAAATTTAATATTTAAGGGGGCTCCCATACAACCAACGTGATTTTTTTGCCGTTTTTATAGATTATGGTACGGAACCCTTCGTGCGCGAGTCCAACTCGTACTTGGCCGGTTTTTCTGATTGTGTGTCATGTATCAACCTTTAATCCCATCGTACCTTGGAACTGTTTGCAAAAACGAATTAGCAATTACTTACTAAATCATAATAATAACTAACCGTAACTAACATACTAATGTGCAGTAGAATTATCTGTATTTTCAACGTTTTAAAGGTTCAAACTCTACGTTTTATAACTCGATTACATGAAAGTTTAAAGGCAATGTGTTAATATAATATGACAGCGCGCGGTACAGGTGACGGAACATTGTTACGCTTAAACTCGAAGCCAAGCTTAAGTAGTAAACTTCAGTAAGGTGTGTGTGCAAGCTAAAACGCACGCTAACAATATTTGCCAATAGCAAAATGAACTGTATTAAGTCATTGAAGAAGCACATTTTTCAACAATACGTTAGTTTTGTGCACACAAAGTCACCCCTAATGTGTCTAGAATAAAAATTCTCCCTCACCTTTGCTATTTCGGTCCACAAAATTTTAATACTTTATCACTATTAAAAAAGGAACTTTGGTACACTTAATTTTAAAGTTGAAAGTCGTCTGTAGTGTGGCCAACCGAATGGCCCGTCATAAATCTATCGCAAACTTGATATTAATTACGGTCGTCCGTCCGCCGACTACCCGCAAATTGTAATATACTGCATTGTTACTTTTATTAGGTAAGTTTTCTCACTGTTCTCAGCACCGCCGAAGATTCCTCTTGTTTGTTTAAAGTTTTTAAAGGGTTGAAATTAGGGATGTCATGGAGCTTTGTAACCGTTACCTAAACTAACGGATATCCGAATAGTTACGGATAGGGATGGAGGCTAAATGATACATGTCATGAGATCTATGTATTGTTTTTTTTTTTTGTATTTTCACGTACCCTAGATAACAGATAAAGAAGCCAAAATAATTACTTATATGACTGATTGTAAAACCGAATGAAATCTAGAAAAAAAATCATATCATTTATCTTGATATTTTTAGGCTTCCGTACCCAAAGGGTAAAACGGGAACCCTATTATTGAGACTTCGCTGTCCGTCCGTCTGTCTCCAGGCTGTATCTCATGAACCGTGATAGTTAGAGAGTTGAAATTTTCACAGGTGATGTATTTCCGTTGCCGCTATAACAACAAATACTAAACAACAGAATAAAGTAAATATTTAAGGGGGCTCCCATACAACAAACGTGATTTTTTTTGCCGTTTTTATAGATAATGGTAAGGAACCCTTCGTGTGCGAGTCCGACTCGCACTTGGCCGGTTTTTACTAGCCTATGATAGTGGTCCACTCCTGGGCAAAGGCATCCCCTTTCCTCTTCCACACTTCTCTGTCCTTGGCAACCTCCAGTGTCGTTTTTCCCACTTTTATAACTATTTATAAGTCTAATATCCGTAACCAAAACTTATACACTAGTTTTGGTTACGGATATCCGAAATAATTTAATATCCGAAACCGGTATAATATTCCTATACCCGAATCTGTATCGAGATCCGATATTCAATATCCATAACATCCCTAGTTGAAATGTGGTACTTGTAAATTGTACCTACAATATGCACAATAACTAATTTTAAACTGTGACCCCTTTTCATCAAAATGCCTTTGATTACATGTCGTGAAGCATGAAGGGCTTTCAATCCCATCCGCCAAATAAAGGACCTCTTTGACATGAGAAATGAATTCAGTAATCCGCCGTGGCGATGCTCGTTACGTATATCGGATAATGTGTGTACACAAAAAGGATACTGTCTTCACGCCTGCATTACCTGAAGGGGTAGGTAGAGGTCCACTGCCATCACCAGTCTAATACCAATATTTGACGGAACATAGACCATCAAACAAGCCTTAAATACCACGCGAACGAAGTCAGAGATACCAATTAGAGTCGTAATGTAATAGCAATAAGTCACAAAATCGTCAAGGTAGGTTCGACTACCACCCTATCTTGACCCCTCCCTCCCCCTTCAGCGCCCTCCCATCCCGTAATTATGTTTTATTTTAGTTTTCCGTTGACCTTTCCTGTTTGCTCTTATCCATCAGCAACACGGATGTCGATTTATTTATTGGTGATGTAATAAGAAAACATAAAAATATTCGATGAAGGACACCTTCTGTGGTTCTAGAAGTAGTTGTCTACTCGCGACTTAGTCCGTGTGGAATTTGAAAAGCCTATATTTAAGAAGCACGCAACCGCGCGTCAAAATGGTCAATGACATTTTGTTGAAGAATGACCTTTTTACAAGCTTTTTACATTATCTTATTATTATTACAAGCTTTATATTATTATTACAAGCTTTATTATTATTATTACAAGCTTTATATTATTATTACAAGCTTTATTATTATTATTACAAGCTTTATATTAACTTGCAATGTATGTCCGGGTAGAATCTTGCAACTGAATTTTAAATCAGTTATCTTTAACCGATTGAACTGAAATTTGGTATATACGCTTATTTTGTATGACAATGCATGCTTAGCTATGTGACTTCATTCTAATTCCAATTTGGCGGATCATCCAAGATGGCGGAATAGTTATTTTTTCCGTACTACCACAGTGTGGGTATCAAATGAAAGGCCTAGCTGAGGAAAACACGAAAAGTGAGGGCTAATTAAGTAAAAGCTTGTTTTTGAAAAGTTTTTTTTTTTAAGTGTCAATTTCATTCGTCATCATTATCACTGTCATCACCCATTTTCATTTATAATGTGTATTTATTGAATTTATACTTGCTATTAGTCACTCGACATTTGCATAAATACCCGCTAATCGCAGGTGCGGCCATTCCTCGTGTTATATTTCACTCAATTCGTAAAAATTAAGAAGAGTCAATACAGTTCGTTCTAGTATTGATGCCCCAGTGTGTCCAGGGTTTAATTTTATATTCCTTAATTGCAACAAAATTAACATCGTTTCTACCTTTTGATACACAAACAGGATGGATTTAATTGCTACCATCAATAGAACAAGCTCATCTTTAATTAAAATTTCCAAAACTCTACATACCTCTAAGTTCAGAATACTCTGTTAATTAATTGTATACAAGGTGTATCAGAAGTCCGAAATAATATTTGAGGTACATTATGTAGTACACCTGGTACATATGGTACATAGTCAGCAGAAAGCGGAAATGTCGTATCAACTAAAAAACTGCGTCGAATGGTCTATGTCCTGGCTGCTGAAGTCGGAAAGAAAATTAGCGAATCTCATTTTTATACGAGATTATCACTTGCTATGAAACGGTGAAGGAAAACATCGTGAAGAAATCGTGAGGGAACTTGGCTAGTTTTCGATAGATGTGTGAAGTCTGCCAACCAGCACTGGGCCAGCGTGGTGGACTATGGCCCGAATCTCCCTCGCATTGAGGGGAGGCCCGTGCCCAGCAGTGGGACGTTAGAAAGGCCATAGTAGTAGCATTTAATATATTTCAATTATTCCAAATTTTTCATTTCTTTTTTAATTTAGTCCGATTTCGAAATATGACATTTATGATTTCTGCCGTCGATGTAATGTAGCTAATATGTAGATGCATAGTAAAGGCAGACTTTATCTGAAACCCTATTTATGCATCGATGAATGCATGAAACTTGACGTTTGCATTGTGAAACTGTCGATAAAACTAATGTCACGAAACTACTTTCACGCCACTAGTGTCGTAATGTAAACAGGGCTTAACTATCATAATTTCTGAGTTACAGACCTTTGAGTATTTGTTACAAGTACAGAGTATAATACTATATGGTCACAAGTATTGCGTTGTGGCCTTGGGTTGCACCCATAATACTATTTGACAATGTAAACTACGTCAACGAGGGGTGACTAGTGACTACTAAAATTCACAAAACAGAACGCAAAGAATACGCATAGAAATCGAGATATAAGATTTCGAAAATGGAGGCGAAATAATATTAATAATCATGTTTGAACTTTGATAAAAATAAATTAATGGTAAAAAAACTGTTTAAAAACCAGCTTTATATAATTGCCCTTAGTTTTCGTGTTCTCTTCAGCAAGCCCTTTCATTTGATACCCATACTGTGGTAGTGCAGAAAAAATAACTATTCCACCATCTTGTTTTATCCGCCATATTGGAATTAGAATGTCGTCACATAGCTAAGCATGCATTGTCATCCAAAATAAGCGTATATACCAAATTTCAGCTCAATCGGTTAAAGATAACTCATTTAAAATTCAGTTGCAAGATTCCACCCGGACATACATACATTGCAAGCTAATATAAAGTTTGTAATAAAATTATACCATTCAGATGGATACCCGATACCCGAGCAAACGGTAAAGTAATATTTCGGACTTCTTATACGCTATGTATACAAAAATTGCTTTTCTATTTTGTTCGGTTAATTAAACTTGTTAATTGAATACAACAGAAGCCTTTTATACCGTGTTTGATATCAAACCGTTTGTTGTATTTGAGGGGCGATAAATTCAGTGTTTCTTGTATAGATTTGTAAATCATGGTCCCAATTTTATTGTATAGTACCTGAACCCGCGACTTCGTACGCGAAGTATTTAACATTAGTTACCGGGAACAAAGTTTTATTTTTTCCCGCGGTCACGTTAATCTTTCTCAAATAAAAGTATCATAACCCAAGTCCTTGTTACATGTGCGTCAAGACTAGACTTCAGTTTCAGACTACGCTATAATATAATATAGTATAAATCTCATACCACAACAATATGGCGCACCATACATTGTTATGGCCACGTTCACACTGTACTGTACTATATATTATTGGCTTTGTATGGTGCGCGATATTGTTGTGCTATATATTATAGCGTAGTCTGAAACCCGCTTTATGTCACGAAATATGATGATTTTGTCGTTTGCTCTGCTATGAAATGAGACAGAGAGTGTGAATCACACATGACAAAGGTATAATCTAGAAATGCGTGCTGACCCCACTGATATATGTGAGTGAAAGTCTTGTCCAAAATTGAAACGGACAGAATTAAAAAAAAAAATGCTTTATAAGTAGCGTAAATACCTACTTTCATTGGATTTTAGTATAAAAGTGTTATTTTGATATTACAAACAGACATTTCCATTTTATTTATATGAAAACGCAAATAAAAATTTTTGTCTGTCTGTCTGTCTGTTTTGTTTGTCAAATTTTTGTCTGTTTTGTTTGTCTGTCTGTCTTTTGTCTGTTTTGACTGTCTGTTTGATCCGGTTAAACTTCCAAACGGCTGAACCTATTTTGACGGGACTTTAACTGGCATATAGCTGATGTTATAAAGAGTAACTTAGGCTACCTTTATTTATTTCTAAAAAGCATTAGGGTTACGCGGAAAGAACATAAGTCTAATTTATTCTAGGTAATCTCCCCAATTGCGGAACTTATTTTGAGGAGACTTTTAATTGTAGTAATTTAAGCTACTAACATTTTAGAAAAAGCATTAGGGTTCCGCGCGCAGAGTATAAATCACATTTTATCGTGACTTTAATTTCAGGGAAATAATTAGGGTTTTTAAATACCACGGGTAGGAAGTCGCGGGTACAGCTAGTAACTAATAAGTTTGCTACTTCAACATAAATGTTGGTGAAGTGACATCACACGTAGGAACGCACACACGGCGTTAATTCAAAGTTTAAATCTGTTCGTATTTCAGGTGAGCGGCAAGTTTCCAGGGCCGCGCTCAGCACTCACTCATGTGTGACTCCGGTGTGTGAAGATAGCGTGTTCTCTCACCTACTATCACTCCAATGACTTTATTAAAGCTCTTAATTCCCACTCAATAGTTAGATGATCTGAAGCTGAAGTCTACGGATAAAATAAGACATCTCAAAGTAAACTAAAAGTTCATGAGTTATTATCAGACTGCCCTAGCAGGAGGATTATGTTTTTCGAGTGTATACAGGGTGTATCAGAAGTCCGAAATAATACTTTTTTTTTTTTTTTTTTTTTTTTTTTTATAATCCGGACCTCTATCGGCCCGGCCCGCGTGCTCACCTCTGATGTGGGGGTCAGAGTTCTTAAAATTAGCCTTAAGTTTAATGTGTGTAAAATAATTTCTCCAGCCTGGATTATTTTTATTGAAAATAAATGAAAAGTCAATGTCAAGTAAAAGTCATAAAATACATGATGACAAAAAAAGCAAGTAAACCCGTCTTAAAATTAACAATATAAAAAGACAATAAAATAGCAAAAGGCTATGGACAAGGATAATAAACAGCATATAAAACATGATAAAAATAAAATAACGGAGTTTCCCTACTATCCATTGCGCGGATCCGGCAACCAGAGCCATTGATGCGCAGTGTAGTGTAGGCGGCTGTTGGTCGCTTATTGACAAATAAGTTGGCAGCTGGCCTGGCGAAATAATACTTGGGTAGGTTTTAATACGGTAGCTCGTATGTGCCTGCTTAGTGGAGACAGTTTATACCTAATTATCATAGTTATCCGGATATCCGGCCTTGTTTTCACTATCCGGCCGGATACCGAATAGTAATTCAGTATCCGGCCGGATACCGAATAGTAATTCAGTATCCAGCCGGATACCGGATAGTAATTCAGTATCCGGCCGGATACCGGATAGTAATTCAGTATCCAGCCGGATACCGGATAGTAATTCAGTATCCGGCCGGATACCGGATAGTAATTCAGTATCTATCCGGCCGGATACCGGATAGTAATTCAGTATCCGGCCGGATACCGGATAGTAATTCAGTATCCGGCCGGATACCGGATAGTAATTCAGTATCCGGCCGGATACTGGATCGTAATTTTTTTGAAAATAACATTATTTTACACAAGGCAAATCATACACCATATAATAGGTTATGAACACCGTTTATTTTTATGATCGCAGGACAAAAATATTTGTTTTATTACTTAATTTAGTGCTCAAAATTAAGAATTGGCAAATTGTGGTGAATTCATACCAAATTCTCAGCATTTGTTTGTAAGAGGCGACTCCGCTTGGCTTCGTATACCAGATCAGCTTCTGAAAATAGCCTTTCGCTGTAAACGCTACTGCCAGGTGCTAAAAGATAAATTCTAGCAAACCATGACAACAAATTAGATTAACTGATCACCATATAGGTCACGACCCAATCACGATTGTCGATCGATTTAAGATTTCTTTGAGAAGCGTTATGTAATTTATCGCGATAAAGGGCCAAATATCCGGTGGCCGGATATCTGGCGCTCCAGCCTGCTAGCTTGCCGAGTATCCGGTATCCGGCCAAACTACTATCCGTTTCATCTCAAATATTACTTACAAACTTTTGATTTTTATTATCTTGAAAAGAGTAAACATTGAGTTTCTTAGCATCTGTTCTAAGTCGACGCAGCATTCTGAATCGGTGGTACAATCTGTTCCTTTTTAACCTACACAAATAAAAATCAGTAATAGGGTTCCCTTTTTACCCTTTGGGTACGGAACCCTAAAACACTAGTTGAATGGAAGTACCATATAGGTTTTTGATTCTCTTGCAAATGTATTAAATATGCAAGTTTAAAACGTCGTATCTTTTGATTGCGTTAACTAAGAAGTTTTTTTTTACAGCTCCAAGGGTTTGGCGGCATTGAGTTTTTGTTATGAATTTTAACATGATACTTCCGTTCCTGAGAAAGAGTCTTGACAAACAGAGAGACAGACAGACGGACCACAAAGCGATCCTATCAGGGATCCTTTTTTTGCTGTTTAGGTACGGTACCCTAAAAATTATTTTTTTCTTTCTTACGGCTGGAATATATCAAGCAACATGGCTACATTTGAAAGGCACAGACAAATAACAGGGAATGTCACAAATGTAATTTTTTTTTCTTATACAATCATATCTATTGTCGATGGTATTTAAAATTCTAATCATTTTAGAAAAGTTAACAGATGGCGCCAAAAATGCAGTTTCGTTTATGACCAACACGAAAAGAACTGGGAATGTCCATGATTAGTTTGTTCTAATAAAAAGTTATTGCATGCATTGATCTCAATACAAATAATATACTATTAAACTTTAGTTTTTTTCTCAAAATTAATTAATTAGGACATTCCCTGTTATTTGCCGTAGTTTGTGTACATTAAAATTGATACCATTGTGTAATGAAATTATAAAATGACTCCCATTATAAAGTAATCCGGGAGTCGCGCGAAATGAACATGCGTTAATATCAGTATGTCTGCAAACATGAGACGAAAAATATTTAATCAAGCCGCCCCAGTAAGCCTCTTAAGCCCGTTTGGGTTACGCGGCGCGTAATCTGTGCGTAGAACATATTACGCGGTGTCAAATGTACCTGTGGCCTAATTCTCGTAATCAGAACCTTAGCGACATCGTAGCGAATTAGCCGTTGATGTCGTTTTCGTATTCTCATCCATCGATCAAGTTTGAACGACACCGATTTAATAATCGTTTCGTTGAGTGCCGATAAGTGGTATTCAGATACGTCGATCGCCCTTTAGTTGTTTGCCAACTGTGGCTTTTCCGTATTCTTATAACAAAACGACATTACAATCAATCGCGTGCCAACGGTTAAACGTCAAATATTCCGATTGAAAAGCCGATGAGCAAACGTAAGTTATTGGCGACGACTTGCATTTTTTGTACGGTGTTTAATAAGAAATATACAAAGAAATGAGTCTCAGAGTAGCACATTTCCTTCTGGATGCGGCTGCAAGAGAAGACCGAAGGAAAATACGTATGAGACACAGCAGCCGTTGGTTTAGGGATGAGACGCTATTACTGAATTTCGAAGTACGCCGCCCGCCCGGTACGTTCGAAGTCGCGGATAAGTCAGCTAGTATTTAAATAAGTTTTTACTAATTATTTATAAATGATTTATGAATAATTATATGTAAATAACAAAATAAAAACAACGTCGGATAACACATACTATAATATCAACGTAGACTTCTATGATATCGAGTATCTTCTTCTTTTTATTCTAACTGTGGAAATCATTTTTGAACTGATATACAAATGTGGTTTTTTCCGAACTCCGATATTGACGTACTTAAAAATATCAATATATCGTGTCTGATATTTTAAGAAAATATATCAACAGGTTCTACCCTGGTACGAGCAGAAAAATCTTCTTGCACTTGAACTAAGAGAAGCGACACTCCAGCGTTTTGTGAATAAATAACCACATTTTTGGCATTGTTCCTTTATACCCGAACTTCTAACCCGGTTGTTGCACGGCTGTTATCTAGGTACTTTAGTGATATTTTTTACCTGGTTTACGACACTGGTATTTTTACATACTCGTACTTGAAAGCCCTAATATTGAATTTTGCTAGTATATCACAACCCTACTTTGACAATAATAAACTGACAAGTGGAATTTTGAAAATTATTCGTTTTATGCCTAATAATTAGAAAAACTGGTTTTTCTTTAACAATTTGTTTTTTCATTTATTTATATAATTTAAAACGTTATATAATTTGATATTTGCGACAAAAATCGCGATATTTACTTTAAAATATGTGTTTTGATAACTTGGCAGATAGCAGGAAATGTATCTGGCAACGATTGCTGAGCGTTGGTTATCATTCGATTCTATTGAGTTATAGTTCTATCAAATTGCGTTCAAGTGACACGTGAATACCATTTTTTGATAGCATTTCGGCCGAACGACGTTTAGCTTACAGCCGTATTTAGATTATTTGTAATTACGAGAATTAGCCTACTGTAATGTGGCGCTCAGACGATGTAGAGTCACGTGACATACATCTGACTCTTTCTATTATTCAGGGCTCCATAGAATTTGTATCAAATAGTGCAGACAGTCTATCCTTGTCTGACAAACAGTATCAAACTCTATCACTCCATTGCCGCTTCAATGGATAAAACAACTATTTCAACGAAATGTCAACGACGACGCAACGGACCATAGAAATTTAAAGTTTACGTACATTAACACAAAGTTAATTTTTAAAAAAGCCAAGTTAATTCACTCGCTCCAGTAGGTGCACAGCGTTTCATATTATTGAATGTACTTACTAAGTAGAGCGAGATATTGGTTGATATTACGTAAGGATTACGAGACTTCAATCCTATGATGAGACGACTATTGACAAATGAAGTTTAGGAAAATAAAAACCTCATAGAGTACGTTGATGACGGCTCAGTCTAGAACTTTGAGCGTAAGCCCCTCGGCTTACTGCACGGAATGGTTGCAGGTTCGATTCTAGTGCGGCAAATTTCAGAAATGGTATTTTTACAAGCTTTATATTAACTTGCAATGTATGTCCGGGTGGAATCGTGCAAATTAATTTTAGTTATCTTTAACTGATTAAGCTGAAATTTGGTATACACGCTTATTTTGGATGACAATGCATGCTTAGCTATGTGACGTCATTCTAATTCCAATATGGCGGATCATCCAAGATGGCGGAATAGTTATTTTTTCTGCACTACCACAGTATGGGTATCAAATGAAAGGGCTTGCTGAGGAGAACACGAATACTGAAGGCAATTAAATAAAAGCTTGTTTGTAAAAAGTTTTTTTTACCACTAATTACTTATTTGCCCTGGTCTGGTTACTACTGGAATCCGCAGTCCATTGCATAGGGAATTTTGCGAACATACGATGAGCATATCGACGCTTAAAGGCAATTCTTAATAAGCGACAAAAAATCGTAAAATAAGTTATATATACCAAACAACGCAGAAAAATCTGGCAAAAAAATTATTTTACGATTTTTTGTCGCTTCGTATGGATTGCCTTTCAAGCGTCGATATGTAGTCTAGCGATATTTGTATACCCATAGAGAAGTTACTCAATGTTGTTAAATAATGATGTTACACAGTCGTTCAATATAATCAATTTGAAGTCATCGATTATTAAAAATATTGTATTGTATTGTATTGTATTGTATTGCTTCAATATTAATGTATTATCTTTAACTACAACAGAACTGACTTATGAATTCCGTTTGGGGGCAAATTAGTTTGTATATATCAGAACATAACGATGATGGCAAGATAACCATCTGTTAAAACTAAAGACGTCAATATTTTTAGTGCTGTATTTTGTATTTTAGTGTTTAGTGCTTAATAACTTAAATAACCTTAGTAGTGTTTTATAGTGTGTAGAGCGTTTCATAGAGATGTTGATAGATTTATAGCCGAAAACAATATTGTTTTGACATTGATAAGCGATAGTTAGCGAATAACTAATATAAGTTAGATAAATAAATAAAATTGTTGTCACTTTTCATCAAAATAATATTCACTTTCCATATAAATGCTCATTCCGGTAGTCGGCCGGCCTTCTCTTTGGTTAACTCACATAAATAGTTAGAAATAGCAATGAGAGACAATTTTATTCTTAGATAGATAGATTTTATTTATTTTAGGTTTACCAACAATTGATTACACTTATACGTCACACAATATACAATCAAACAATTGGAACAAAATGCTACAATTACTTATAGGTAAACACCGCATGCGTAATAAAAGAGAAAAATACATTATAGCGTAAACTTACGCAATGGACCAAAGGTACAGATAGTTAAAAAGAAAATTAAATAAAATTAAATAACTTCTTAATTGTCTTTTTTTTCCTTAAATATTTATTCGGCATCAGGTAAGCAGCTAATAACGGATTTTAGATAGATAGATAGAGTACTCTTTATTGTACACACCAAACAAAGAAAATAATACAACATTCTCAGTTCTAAATAAAGTAGCTATGTACAATTTGGCGGTCTTATCGCTAAAAGCAATTTCTTCCAGACAACCAGTTTGGACGAGAAAAGTATACTTAATTATCTTAGTAAGGCAATTCCACAGATTTTGATTATTGAAAGTCTTTGCGTAAGTTATGTCAATCAAATAACTCTTATATATTAAACATTATCAGTTACTACTATACTTATGAAACAAAATAAAACACAGGTGCTTACTCGATAAATATGATATACAGCTGGCAAGGTTTGAACGAAGCATCAGTATGTTGGGTGGCGACAATGGTCGGTTCAAATCTTGAAGATAACTGCGTGGCCAGCAATTTTCGTGTCCTTGATGCGAACTTACACGAGTCCGTGACGGATTCTCGTGCTTACCGCAACAACTGACACGAAACGGTGTCATATTTACTTGTTGAACATATTCTAGTCATTTGTGTCCCATTGCTGGGCAAAGATCTCTATCACGGTCCTATTTGTGGAACATGTTTTGATAAAAATATTTCTTGTTTTATACGCAAAAAAAGTTTTTATCTTTTTTGAATTGACACTTCTCAAGTGCGACCCCACTTCTGTGTGTACATTGTCGCAAATTATGTAAAGGTCCGTACAGACACATACACTTGTTACTCGTTTGCGCTTATTTTATGTTTGGTATGGTCAAGTGTCGGAAATAGAAATACATATTTCGCACACACTATTATAACAAACAGGACATTTCGAATTAAAACCACTCCGTAACCGTAATCGAAAGTATCGGATAACCGAAATAAAAATTTATCCGTAAACGTAACCGATATAAAAGTTTCAAATAATTTAGGATAGGGGCGGAGTCTAAATGATACATGTTATGTAATTTATGCCTTGTTTTTGTATTCGTAAGTACCTAAGTTGCACTTAAAGTACCTTTCATAATGACTTATATGACTGATTTTAAAACCAAATGATAATTTAGAAATAAAGTCAGTAGTTCACCTTGTAAATCTAACATCCGTAAACGAAACTATCCGAAACTAATCCGAAATAATTTAATATCCGTCGCCGAATCTGAAACCTGTATAATATTATTCTTATATCCGTATCCAGATTCGATAATTCATATCCATAAAATATCGGAAGATATTAACTTTTATTAATCAATGCAATGTTATAAATTATTTACAAATAATACGAGAAAAAAAAAACAATCGAAAAAAATAACCTAATTCTAACGATTCAACATCTGATTTCATGGTCACAGGACGTTTCGAAATTCTAAGATACCAAACATTTGATAGAATTGATCGAAGTTTCGTACATATCTCAGGCGTGCATGTATTGGTAACTTTAGAAGTGACTCCGACGAGATACACTTGTAACTTATTGTGTACGGCAAACTCTCAAAGATGTATTGTTTTAATAAAAATGTGGCTTTTTTTCGTCAAACGAACAAAATTCCTTTTGTGTTTCGCAACGTTAAAGTTTGCGTCATTTTATCTGAGCCTATAGAAAGCAAAATATTTTTTTCATACCATGTATCTTGGGGTTTAAGAACGTTATGGGTTATTAGTTAAATTAATGTTCGAGTTCATGTTTATTAATAAATCAGTTTATCGATTTCGAATAGTTATGTGAATTCCAATTGCAAATATTTATTCAAACGTCTATACCGATAATACCGAACACGGTGGTTGTCGACGAATGAATTATGTCTTCAAATAATAAAAATGTAGGTTTCTAATTGTATTACAAAATCTGCAAAGTGGGTTTCCAATTGCATTACAAGATCTGCAAAGTGGGTTTCTAATTGCATTACAAGATCTGCAATGAAGGTTTACAATTGTGTTTCAAAATCCAGAGTGGGTTTGCAATCGTATTAACAATCTGCAATGTGGGTTTCCGCCCTGGTTACAAATTACATCACATGTTTGTTAATTAACTCCAACATATTCACATCCCTATTAAGTCCCACTTAAAATGTATAAATTCAAGTCTAAAATTCTAAATACATAAGGCAATCTCCGGGGTATCAGGGATGGTAGCTGAGCTTATTTCACGCACGCGAAATGTATAATTAACTTTATATTAACATAGATGCGGCCTCGCGATGGAGCTTACGTACAAAACGACTTGATAAGATTGTGTGGGATATTATAATGTTTATTTGTTTGTGCCGTACGGTGTGTCCTATAAAAATACTAGCTTTTACCCTCGACTTCGGCCGCGCAGACTTTGATTATTCAATATCGTTATAAATTATAACCTATATGTTATTCTGATGTATAAACAATAATACTGTTAAGTTTCATCAAAATCCGTTCAGTAGTTTTTGCGTGTATGAGTAACAAACATCCATCCATCCATCGTCACAAACATTAATAATAGTAGTATAGGATGGGATGAGTAACATAATAATATACATAAGATATGGCAAGTATTTTTATGTTAGTAAGAGGTTATATCGCAAACGTATAAGCGGTGTTCCGGACCGATACGACAAAGGTATCTTCAAGAAACGAGCATAGTCATTCCTTAAAGGCCGGCAACGCACTTGCGATGCCCCTGGTGTTGAATGTGTCCATGGTCGGCGTTAATCACTTACCACCAGGTGAAACGTCTGCTCGTTTGCCTCCCTATCTCATAAAAAAAAGTATGTTTATCTGTCTGTAAGAACAGTGGTAGACAATTGACGCCTCAAATATACTGAGCGAATTCTCTTGTCTACTATTGAAAATGTACTCTATATAAAAACACTTAAAGGTCAAATGCCTATTGCACCCGTGACCGAATGACTAAATTCTCTAGTTTCATCGGTGATAATTAATTGAAAAATATTTTTAAACAGTAAATTAAGTTAGATTTTGTATTAGCAAAAAGTTGGGTGCTCGCGATTTAACGCTCCTATTTGCGAAGGGTTTTACGATTGAAATAGGAATAATGGTGTGCGTAGACCATTCGGCCTACACGCGATGAACCTCGAGATGGTTAGATTCACGTCAGCGATAAATTTCAGAAATAGTCTTCTCGGAATTTTGGGTGTATCTGGAATCGCTCCCATTCCATTGTATGGTACCAATGCAGCTTTGCTTAGTGGATCATACGATGAGTATGTGTTGTAAAAACAATATCGTTACGACGGAAGTAAACGCTGCGACGCGAAACCTCGACCGAAGACCTCCTTGGTGCGTAATTTGAAAATGCTCCCGTGAAAGAAAATATTCATAAACACGCGACACGGTTAACAAAGCGTGTTTGGTATGCTTTAATTCTGAGATCGAGGTTAAGAGAACATCTTCAGCCCAAGTACCTACTGCTTATATCATACTACTAACGATATGAAATAAACATTAAGCCGAAATTAAAATTATTATTTGGATAAAGCAGGACACAGTGTCAGAAATGCAAGGATGCTCCCCAAAATATGTGTGTTTACTTTTTTACGAAATGAGTGAAATGATGAAATTTAATGGAATAAGATGAGGAATGGCTACACCTGCGACTAGCGCGGGTATTTCGCCAATGTCAAGTAATTAATAGCAAGGACAAATTCAATAAATACACATTATAAATAAAAATGGATAATGACAGTGATAAAGATGCCGGATGAATCGCATATCAATATGTGTGTTGTTATTGACATTTTTTTTCAAACAGGCATAGATTAAAAAAATCATTCGGATCGAATTAAGAACCTCCTCCTATTTTTGAAGTCGATTAAAAACGAAGAAGAATATATACTCTTTAGTTTATAGTTAAAGTCTTTGGAGTTAAAGTCTTTTAGTTTATACAATAGAATTAGGTCATAGAAAATAGGTCTTTGACAATAGAATCTAAACATTCAAAGATTATGGTCAAAATCGGGCCAATGGGCGACCACTGCATAATATGATCAATCATCACCATTTTCAGTAAGATTGTGAGTTGAATCCAGAGTTTTTAGTTTTTCTCTTTATTTTAGTCGATATTTCTCACCTAACACCTAGATCTTAGCGCTGGCACCAAATAATTTCAAGTTAAAACGGAGTGGCTTAAGTGTCCGGTTCGGTTGCCGCGCCCGGTAATCCCGGACGGAGCGGGTTCCGGACACGGCTGGGGCTTGACAGTGAACATGCAGCCGCGATTATGTGGATGTTTGGATAGACAGTTATTTATTTACTATTTGATTTTCCCGACGTTTCGGCTGCTTTACAGCAACCATGGACACGGGGGGATTGAGGTGTTAGACATCGGGAAAATCAAATAGTAAATAAACGCGATAGAATCCGTAAAATAGTTTTATTTCAATAGACAGTTATTTCTTTTGGAAATTATATTAAATAAGGTGTTGCAAAAAATACTCATTTCAAGATAAAGAGAAGATAGAGAAGATAAAGAGAGAAAGAGAAGAATGAAAATCAATAATTTTGACAGCAATGATACCAGAAAGTATAGGTACTTAATTAGACCAGCGTGGTGGAAAACAGACTGAATCCCCCTTACATTGAGAGGAGGCCCGTCCCCAGCAGTGGGACGTTAAAAGGGCTATTTTAGGTTTACCAACAATTATTTACACTAATACGTTACACAATATACAATCAAACAATAGGAACAAAATGCAATAATTACATAAAGGTAAACACCGCATGCGTTATAAAAGAGGAAAATACATTATAGCGTAAGCATGCGCAATAGACCTAAGATAGTTAAAAATATAATAAAAAAAGAAAATAAAAGCACAATAACTTCTTAACTGTTTTTTTTTTTTTTAATATTTAGTAGTAGATACTTAAATATGTTAAAAAGTCGTCCACAAAAATTGGACCGAAATTGGTCTTGATAATGCCACGGGCATATAGTATCATACGTCTTGACGTAAGAGGTCACAATTTATATTCTTTATTTTAATCTGGGGTCTATATAATTCTCTTATTTCCTATTTCTTAATTTCTATACTTATAAACATATTTCAAATCAGCGAATTTTTCTGCGTCGAATGAGTATGCTCTCCTGTAAAGTTAAAAAGTCGCTTAAGACAAAAAGCCATCCACCCCACGATATATATTTATTTTTAGACGTGAAAGCCTAAACGTTAACTCAATTTGGGGCCCGCAAATGTGTCAGTCCATCGCCTTTGAAAGACTCTGATGGACAATTGGATAATGCAGGGTTATATGTAATTTGGGCTCAACATTATTATGTCTTACCTACGTCAAAGGCCAAGCAACTTTGAGACTTCTGTACACCGCGAACGGATCAGAATTTTTTGCACAAAAAACTAATTTAAGTTTATTGCTATCCTTATCGTGGTCGTACAGTAGAAAAGAGACAGCAATAACTTTAGTAGGTACAGCAAAAAATTGTTTAGTGTTTCTTTGCAGACAAAAAACTAATGTCGTACTTTGAACTTGAAAGGGCAACTCCCTTTCACATTATATAAGTGTCCTAGTTTTTGCTGACATTTTTTTTACTGTAAAATTATTTCGAAACAAAATGTAACACATCGTTTTTATTCGGTAACAAGGTGAGTAAGCTTCGAGCAGACTGAGGGCTGAGCTAAAAGCATACGGGTGTCAATAAACAAGCTTAGCATTACCGAACATTGTACATAGAGTGAAGAGGAAAAAGAGATTTATGCTTACTTTATCCACAGAAAATGGAATCACACATAAAAACATTTAGAGTAATTGCAATTTGAACCCAATTCCAGGCATGAAAGCACACGCTGTATACAGGCTGTTTCAGAAGTCCGAAATAATACTTTGACGATTGCATCAGTAGGTATCGGAAATACAACTGAATGGTATAAAAATTTGATTGAAATTCGACCACGTTTTCTAACTTTTTTTTGTCGAAAATTTCTATAACTCATAATATCTCGAGTAAATTTTCATGTTCTGTTGTTTGAATATTGGTAGTCGCCCTTCATGAGTGTAGTTTACACTGCTAAATAGAGTTAAGAATGTATCCAGAGGCCAGAACATGATACCTGTCACAAATAATCAAAGGTCTATATCTCAGAAACTATAATATTCAGGTAACAACTGTCTTCACTAAGCATCCACATATGAGCTACCTTATAAGTATCTAAAGTATTATTTCGGACTTCTGATACACCCTGTATATTTAAATTAACTTTTTAATTTCTTAACCAATTTTTTAAACAGTTTATTTTCGTTCTATTCTCGAAGCAACTAAAACGGCTTCGTAATACAAGCTCTTCTGGTACAAGGGGACACTTCTTTTCATTACCCTCGAGACGGCTTCGGCAGTACCGTAGATAGGTACAATCGCGCGCACAAGTGTTATATGAAAAGAGCTTTTATTTCCTTTGTGAAACGGTATTTTGTATGCCGAGTGTTGCATGGGGAATTGAGTCTGAATGGCGTGGCGACCGGCAAAGGGGTTTTTATCTTCGAACGATTTTAATTGAAGAATGTATAACGAAGGTCATTGTGATCAGGCTTCGTTTATGCAAATGTTTAGTGTTCTGATTTTTACACAATTGTTATTCGAACGGAAAGTTATATCTATACTAATATTATAAAGCTGAAGAGTTTGTTTGTTTGGTTGAGCGCGCTAATCTTAGGAACTACTGGTTCGAATTGAAAAAATCTTTTTTGTGTTGAATAGTCCATTTACCCGGGAAGGTTATATAACATCACGCTACTACACAGTAATAATAAGCGCGGATGAAACCGCGGGCACCGCTTTTTACGTCTTAGAAGTACGCCTGCTAAAACACAAAATAAAAACGAACGTAAAAGCAACATCTAAAATAATTATCTTGCGGTGTGAAATATGCGATAATAAAGTCGAGCATTTCAGGCGAAAGTTGGAATGATCCCTGTTGTTTTAGGCCCAGAATACGGCGGGAATACTAATTTCAGCTCTCATATACATTATGTAAATGGTGAGCACGCATAAATCTGTTACAAGTTACGCGTAATAATAGAGCCGACGTTTTGCGTTTACTTTGGTAATATGATGGGACGATTTATTATTAGTACAGTGTTTTATTACCTCTGTGTATGAAATTCATGTGAGAAAATGTAGCGTGGGAAGATGATTGATGATTAAAAGTACGAGTAGGACCACTACTGTTAAAAACTAACCAGTCTAAGAGAAGTCATACCTCAAAATAATTTAAGAAAAGCTGCAAAAACCTAGTCAATATTAATGGCTTGGTAGTAGTATTACGAGTGCAGGCTTACTGTACCAGTTGGTTGCAGGTTCGATTCCCGTCTGGGGTAAAATTCGAAAACAGCCATTTCGGAATTCGTAACCGAGATCACCCCCAAATCATTGATACAAGCTTTGCTATGTTTGAGATTATACGATGAGTATGTGGAGTATATTTATTTATTTATTATAAAAAATTCCAATGATTAATTTTTAAATTAAAGACAAAGAGCAATATCTTAAAATGCATAACCAATACAAAAACATTTAGTTACATCGGAGAAATGTAGTTTGTCTACGGCAGTCCAGTATGTTTTCAACGAGTACAAATCGCAATTCCGCGCGATTGTACCCGCCTGCTCCTTGAGATAGTGTTAACTAGCCGGTACTTTTGTAACAAAAAAGTCGATTGCACCCGACTGCACCTCGTTCGGGGGACAGACGAGGGATTAATTTAAAATGTTGTGTTAATTTTTACTTTGTTGTTGTTTAATTTAAAGTTTATACAGGAAAATCAATTTTACAGAGGGGTAGGCAGAGGTGCACTGCAGTGCGCCCACACTTCGCCGATGTATTTTGGTCCCAAAGTAATAGGGGGCGAGCCTATTGCCATTATACTGGGCACATTCCCCCTCAATACGATGGAGATTTGGTGAACTTCACACGCCTTTCTATAGACGTGCAGGATTCCTCACGATGGTTTCCTTCACCTTTCAGCAAGTGGTAATCGAATTGCTGAAAATTATCTCAGAGTTGCGGGTCCGGGATTTGAACTTGCACCCCTTACGTTCAAGGCGGGCGTTCTTGCCCTGTTAAATAAAGAGTCCTGTAAATTTATTCGTTAGGCATTTATTTTACATTTTGTCTGGTAATTGAAAAAAACCGAACCTTAAATGTATATAAATAATTAATAAACATTTCAGCTCTACCGCCGCAAACTTTATTTATCCCGCTCGGTTGACACAAAATTAAATTACAATGAGGACTAAATTTAATTAAAAAGGCTCTGCTGTTTAAAATTTATAAGTCGCCTTTCTGTTTGTCACAAAAATTTACATTTACTTTGGTAACTACTTTGGACTTGATAACTAAATTTTAGTTGACTTGGCTTATTTAGTTTTAAACCGAGTTTAATAAACGTCTATCAAACCTTATTATTTAGTTATATATGCCCACCATCTGTGTTGTTCAGTCGAATTACAATGGTAGCTACTAGTACCAATAAAAAATGTCTTATTATTTATTTAACCTATGTAGCGACATCTAACTCGATACATACGAACTAAATCCTGCATCGCGATATTAAAGCGATCCGAGCGATTGCACATTTATACAAGAACCCGACAACAACCACAACGACACCGGACAACGATGTTTGGGGGGAACAGGGTGTAAAGTTCCTCATCCTCCATTGAAAAGGGAGGATCCTCCGACCAGACTGGTGTTGTGTATGGTGGGCTACAGCCCGACGGTTGTTGTCGGGTTCTTGTATATATGTGCAATCGCTCGGATCGCTTTAATATCGCGATGCAGGATTTAGTTTGTATGTGGCGAGGTAGATGTCGCTACACCTACAAACCAGTACGCAACCCCCAAACTGGTGACCAATTTGGGGGCATATATAAAAGGTGTCGTTGGTGGTATACATAAATAGGTACTTCAATTTCAATGTGTTACTGGTGTTACTGAAATATAATGGTAACTCATTGTATTTCGGTAATACAATGTGTTACCATTGTATTTCGGTACGGTTCGGGACTGTACAACGCAGATGGTGGGCGACGACTGTACAACGCAGATGGTGGGCGACGACTGGCGTAACATACTGGCCAGTCTGGCGCTTACATTATTTCGCTGACATAGGTTTATTTATACTTAGCTTATGTGTTCCTACATACGTAATGCATAAAACAAGGGTTTTTTTCATAAAAGAACTTCTAGATACGGACACCCTATTCACCTTGCGGTATGAAATATGCTTTAAAATCTATTCTCATACCTACCAAATATACATATCGAGGGGTGTGAGGCTATTTCACTTAAGCGATACTTTTCGGCGATATTGACTTCCACTGCTGAACCCTGCTGTATATATTGTTTTATATAATATATAAAGGAAGATATACATGCTTCATCATGGCTGTATTCCCTTAAGGATAGGTAGAGGTGCGCCCACTTTATGACAACGTATTTTTGGTCCTAATATTCTGTTGCCATTAGATCAAGTAATCGGGCTCGGTCTTCGCAACCAAATCTTAAACTGTTGGTGAACTGCAGTACATCTCTACCTACCCCTTTGAAGAATTCCAACGTGTCAAAGTATAGGACATCTGGTAATTAAAAAAAATTGGGTACATAATGTCAAGTGTTCTGACACTACGCAGTAGAGTCTTGACGTAGACTTGATGAGAGTGCTCTCAGACATCGAAAGATGTTGGGCCGATTCAAGAGCGTTTATATTGCGATCAAGTGTTCTTGATTTTTTAGGGTTCCGTATTCGATAATCTTAAAACACTCGTTAGTAAAAGTCATAAATTGATAAAATGCTATAATTTACTTCAAAAACAAGTGAGAAAAAGTGTGTAAAATCGCTTACAAGTAATAGATACTTATAAAAACATTTTTTTTTAAATAGTTCAGCAGCAGCTACGTTCATCTGATTATATTAAGGACACAGCAAAACATGGGTAACACGTTAAGCCCTGCGCGGGACGCAGACATCCCATAAAATTATCAACTTACTTGTTTTATATATACGCAGCGCGGCAGGATAATAATCACACAAATATATAGTTATGTCAACACAAAATTGGTTTAAAATGACATAGAACCCGTGTAGTTGAATACGACACTCGCTTGCTTCGTTTTTAATGAATACCTCGAAGAAATGTTTTATTTTTTTCAGTGTATCAATTTACTCAGTGACGCGTACATCGCCTTTGAGTCAACAAGACGTTTGTACATCTCCCCACAAATGTTGATAACGAGATGCGTAACATAAGAGTCTTATATTTGTTTTAAGGCATCCCTGTCTCGGTGGCATGTTATCCTTTACTAAAAGAAACCGTATCAAACAGATACACTAGTAGATATGATAGAGGTTTTTTGAATAAAAATGTTTATTTTAATTTCAGCGATTAGTTTCAGTAACCTATACCTATGTGATTATAATGGCAACCCAACAATATAGTATTTTATATATTTTGTGTGTGCCCCCTATTACAATAATAATAATAAATACATCATCACGCCTGTATTCCCCGAAGGGGTAGGCAGAGGTGCACTGTAGTGCGCCCACACTTCGCCGATGTATTTTTGGTCCCAATGTAATAGGGGGCGAGCATATTGCCATTATACCGGGCACATTCTCCCTCAATATGTGGGAGATTTTTGGGCTCTAGTCCACCACGCTGGCCCAGTGCGGGTTGGTGAACTTCACACGCCTTTCTATGGACGTGCAGGTTTCCTCACGATGTTTTCCTTCACCGTTTCATAGCAAGTGGTAATCTCGGATGAAAATGAGATTCGCACATAAACCCAGAGGTGCGAGCCGGGGTTTGAACCTGCAGGCTTTGATTTGCAAGGCGTGCGTTCGACCACTCGGCTACCCCTATTACATTGGGAACAAAATACATCGGCGAAGTGTGGGCGCACTGCAGTGCACCTCTGTCTACCCCTTCGGGGACTACAGGCGTGATGATGATGTAATGTATGTAACATTATCTAATAAAACTCTCTTGCGTTTAGGACTCCATTGCGACTGGACTTGTTTTCTTTCCCTTCATACAGCGGCCTATCCAAACTATCCAATACAGTCCACTATCAATTTATACACTTTAACAGATTATAACATGCAATTACTTACGGGGTTATCGGCTCAAAATATATTTTCATTCCTTTTGGAGTCGAAACCCTAGGTCCATGGGGTTCAAGCACCCAAAATTTAATGAACATATTAGGCAAAAAATTGGTCGACACAACCGGCGACCCAAGAGCATGCCATTTTCTTGCTCAACGAGTGGCTCTAGCCATTCACCGAGTGAATGCAGCCAGCGTCTTGGGTACGCTTCCGCATGGGCCAAATTTTTTACATATTTTATAAATATATATTTTCTTATTAGTTTTAACTTATTTTGTTTTGCATTGTAAATATTTTGTAAATAGTTGTTCAATAAATAATATTACTTAGCAAAAAAACTATAACTGAATTGAAAACGTTGAAAGAATTTAAGCATTAGCATCCCTTTACAGCTCTATAAAAATAATCTGTAAAGCAATTAAAAGTCATCACTATTCTTTTTTTTGAAAATTTTCTTAGCTTTGTGTTGGAATTAGTCTTTAAAGTGTATAAAATATCCTTTTTTACAAGTTTCTAATCAGATTTAAGAATTCGTTATTTGAACCACCCGAGTCTGTTTCATGAATCAGGCTTTCACTGAATTAGTTAAACTTACTAATCTCACTATCTTGTTAGACCTAGTTTTATCTTTAAAAGTGTTTTTTTTTTCAAAAGTGTTAAACCCTTTATCAGATCTTTTTTATACAATATTTTTGTCTCCGAGAGAGGAGGAAGTAAAGGAAAGTCTTTGCCCAGTAGTGGGACGACATAGGCTGATAAAAAAAAAAATTGGCCGTTGCCTGTACCGAAAGGATGAAATTTAATAATTCAAAAAGATTTCGAGTTCTGTGAACTTGGTTTCCTTCATTTCGGGGTCTTTCGCCTGTCAGATGATACAATTAAGTAAATCGGCTAAACTTTCGTTTCGAACCTCGGAATCTGACGAGTTTGTGATTTTGTGAAATTTGCGTCGGAGTCTTGCAAATTATATAATATTGTTCGTTCGCTGGTACCGAATTCACCGCAATTTGTTAATAAACAATTTTCCCTGTGATCTTTCTGCCTTCGGGGCCCTTAGTGTGAGTTTTGAGGGTATTCAAATGCCGAACGAGTTAAGCCGTCAGCAAACTGGGGCGGCAAAAGGCGCGCGTCGATTTAATGCCAATACCAAGAAAAACTTACATGCCAAAACGAACTGCCATAGACATTAAGATTGAATTTCTGTGGTTAAACCACACGACTACACGTCAAAATTAGCTCGCGCTGTCGATGAAGTTTCGTTGAAGAATAAGCTTTGTGTATGAGTCAATTCAGTTCGTTGTAGTATTGGCAAAAATTACGACGCGCGATTTGACGTCCCAGTGTGCGTGTATTGATTACGCAGTATGTTACCAACATATTTATCTCTGTATTTTTTTTCTCGACAAATTCTTAATTTAAACATCAAGACAAAGAAAACAATACTTTATCACACCTTATTTATAATTACACGATCACTGTTACATAGAGATTTGTGACGTCACACACATCGCACGCAGAGTGACAAACACGCCCCGCGGGGCCGACACGACACGACTGCAACGCGACAGATGGCGCCTTGGGGAGCAATACTGCTGCATCACTTCACTTGACTAATAAACTGGCCACTTCTACACGTATTCTTTTTAAATATTTAAATTTAGAACCCGGAGACACTGTAGAGTTATGACTATCTCTCAATTCATATGAGTAAAACTGTGACTTGACTTTACCCGACCAATTTAGGGAGACACACTTATAGGAACAATGTTCCTGTACGATACGATTCACGAAAGATGGTTTTATTAAAATAGAATGTAGGACGCGCCAAAGAATTACTCATACCAAGAGTTATTATATCAAAGAGGAGCTGTTAACCTAATCTAATATTTGACAGCTTTCACATAATCCAATTTTGTATGTGGTCAAAGACCTCAGCTGATCTATGTCAAGGCATATAAGAGTACGGCATATAGGAGACCAATTTTTTAGACGTTATTTTGACATGTTTAGGTAAAGCGTCTTTTTTTGGCATTACCAAAACGCGAAATGAGGGCGAATTTTGCAATGCGGTCGCTTGGCATTTATCATAGAATTTAATCTTTATGTATAGGAGAACAGAGTACGTTTTGGTATTGCCAAACATTTTTAAGCGCGCGTCCTGATGCCTCAATATGCCCAAGGCTTTAAAGGACGATAAAATCTCAAGCTAATCAAGTCCACTCCAACAAAATGTAACATTATATTAATAACGACAACAAAATCGCAAAGCGGGACCCACCCCAACACAAACACGAACTTGTAAAGTTAAATTGGCCGACCAATATTAACAACGGCCACGTTTTTAATATAAAACAAACGTACAAAGTAACGGGCGCGCTGAGCCCACGTACTGATAGGAAGCGAAATTACACCTCGCCCCGTCTCAACGCAAACTGCTGTAATCACAAACAATTTCAAAGCGAAGAAGATTGCTGTGATTCGCAATATTGTAAGACGGTGGCGCAGAGGCGGAGCGCGCCGCGATTTTCCTGAGATTACTACATCGTACGAAATCATTGCAAGAATCAAACTTTTTGGAACGTAGTTCCCTATCGCGCGTTACGAAAGGAGGCTAGACGGAAAAAATTAAGACTGTAACGACACTTTTACATATGTGTGTGTGATTTTTATTGTATACATTTATGTAACGATTTCGATTCCAATTCCGGTTTCGATTTCGATGTGTGTGTGTGTTGTATATGTAATTTTTTTTGCTTTTTTATTTTCAAAAGGAACGTCGTTCCATCCGGGTGCCAATTGACACCTTTCTTAAATATATTTTTTTAAATGATTTTTTGGTGGTTTTTTTTTTAAATATCGCTAGACAACACATACTGTAAATGAGCCGAGACTAAGCTATGCTTGTGTACTATGGGTACCATACAATGGACTGGGGGTGATACCCATTACACCCAGACCAGGGCAAATCCATTCATCCACTCATCTATTCCATCCTTCTAGAAAAGGCCATTTACGAAATTAGTTACTGGTGAGAATTAAACCCACAACCTCTTTAGTGAGCCGAGCGGCCTTCGATCGAACAACTAGACCAAATCGTCGTTAATGAGAGAGTATTTTAGCCATACAAGACCTCACTGGTAAAGGTAAATGGTAAGTTTTGGCCTGAGGCCTGAGGTGCACCTTTCTAGTTCAATGATCTTCAAAATGGACTAATCTATGCCCTGGCAGTTACAAGCGGGAGTGGGAGAGACAAAAGGTGAGAATATGAATTATAGTCCCATTACACTTTCACCACGGGTTTCCAATGCAAACATTTTTGCTAACACCAAAATGTACGATCATTGATGACGCGACCGCCACAGACAATCAATCTTTACGTGTGTGCACACAGAGTACATTTTCAATTAAAATCAAATGCATTCGCTTACCGCAGTATGCTCTGAGCGTTATCCTCTTCCGTTTGTGTATTCAGTAAACGCTTAAAGTTCCAAAATTATCCCAAACAAGCAAAAGGAGGGATCCCTTAAAGTGAAAATACAGATTGCGACTTAACAAAATGTGAGTACGTTGTTATTTCGCAGAACAAACTTGGCTGATTGTATCGCTATGCGCGCCCGCCTCGAGATTTTATTGTAGTAATGGCTAATTGGTAACTTTTTGAATAGAACAGAAGTAAACAGAACGGAGAACGGATGGCCGTTGGGGCATCAAAGTCCTAGAGTGGCGGCCACAAACAAGGAAGCGGAATGTGGGACAACCCCCGACCAGGTGGACGGACGATCTCATCAGGGTCACCGGAAGTCGGTGGGCGCATAAAGCCCAAGACCGTAATTTGTGGCGATCTATGGGGGAGGCCTATGTCCAGCAGTGGACGTCCCTGGCTGATAGATAGGTAACTTTTTTAATTAGGCATGCAATACTGATGTGACGTTTATTGTACAGATTTGTTGAGCAGTGTGAAAAACTTTGAAAATATCTTCAATGCGAGTTTTGTTTGATATACCATCTCCGGTATAATATCTCCATGACTACAGGTAACTACATTAGCCGAGGTCAGATAAACGTCAAAAATGCCGCAGCGCCATAGGCAGCTATAGCCATACGCAGATATAAGCGGAAGATGGTACACCGTCGGTTTTTAGTGGGTATACGGCTTTCTGCCGGGACTCCCACATAACCCTGTTACTTCCCCCGAGGTAACAGGGTACACATAAAGGATTTTCCGACGTTAATAAAAAAAAGGGCGGAGTCGATATAGGTTCTATAGTTACTCTATGGGTTAGACACTAAAATCTGCCTATTTTAGTTATACCACAGATTAAATAATAGTTAGGCTAGGTCTAGTGATGTGTGAATAGTCCGCTGGGCTCACTGCACGAGATGGTTGCGGGTTCGATTCCCATCAATAGCTCATTTCTGAATTTGCTCTGATCGGAGTGTACCTGAGTGAGTTTATTGTATGGTACCCATAGTAAAAGGGTCGATTAGTTTGGGATCATACGATGAGTATGTGTTGTCTGGCGAGTAAGATTAATGCTATTTGGCAGTCCTGGCCCGATTGGTAGCAAATCGCGTTTGAGCTTAATTTAGCCCAATTTTCCACTTAAATGATTTATTGTTTAGCCCGTAATGAGGAATTATGGCCGGCCGCTGATTTATTATGGTGCTGTTATTCTTAATAACGGTTCGAATATTGAAGGTTCAATTACAAGGTTCAATATTTCATCGCCGATCTTGTTTTCCTTAATCTATATTTCCACGTGTTTATGGTAATTGGGAATGAAATGATTTATACAAAGATTACTTTTTAACACGACATTATTATGTAGCTATCAACAAGGATTTTCTCAATGGCAAGAGGCCATTAAACAAAAAAAAAGTTTTTTGACTATTCTTGTCTATGGAGTGTAGATGTAAGGAAATGGGACAAAAGTGTCCAGCTGTATGCTATAAATAACAGTTCAAAAACTTTCCACAATGGCGCTGGTGTATGTATACAAAGGGATGAACTGAAGTATGCCGAGTAAACAAATTTAATATCATTGTCAAAATAACGCCACCTGATGCGAATGTGGCGCCACCCTTATGTAATGCATTTCGACGGTCACTTTTTCAATACACAGATTGTTCTCCTTATATCTACACTCCATATTCTTGTCTTTAAAAGCTGTCAAATCAAAGATATATTTAAAAATAAAAACAGAATAAGAGGTGTTATGCGATTTTTCAAACATAATAGTTCCATTTTCAAATTCAAATTTGGGACTTGGCGCCCGCGCCCTCTTTGCCATAGACACACTATCCGGACCATTCAAAGCGACATGCACCACCAAATTTAGTACCATTACCCACAAAAGCTTCTGGAAAAAATATGGCGCCGTTTGGGCTCGCATTACAAGGGATCAGTGAGAAATGATTGGCGTGAGTGAAGAGCGATTGGAGAGAAATATATATTGAATGTTCATAATCCATACAGTCGTATATCGAGTGGTAAAGGCTAAACAATATGGTAAAGGCTAAGTGACATTTTTTTTAACTTTACAGGAGAACATACTCAATCGAGGCAGAAAAGTTCGCTGATTCCAAATGTATATAAATCAATATCGCCCAAAAGTGTCCCTTAAGTCAAATAGCCTTTCAACCCCCTATATAATGAATGATGGGTGGCAAAAGCGGACCCATCGATTTAAACGACTATAGATTCCTGAGTGGTGTAAATTCGTATAATAATATCAAGTACCCCAAATTTACTGTATTGTATGATTTTCTGGTAATGTTATTATGATAATAATAATTGCCAGAAAACTTATTTGATTATAAGAGACACAAGAGATAATTCAATAGGTTTCGCATACATCTTATGACGTGATTGAAACAATACTACATTTAATTATTATTTCGACGACAGCTTGTGGTGAAAGGCTATGCTGACTCGGAGGCCGCTGAATCGGATGGTCGCAAGTTCGATTCCCGCCATCGTCAAATGTCGGAAATGGCTTATTCGAAATTTTTCCTAGTCTGGGTGTAACTGGGATCGCCCTCAGTCCATTGTATGGTAATCATAATTTGGGATTATATGATAGATGTGGGATTGGCAATATTGTGATTGATGTGATGATTGTGTGTTGTCTGGCAATATTAACATATTTTTTTTATTTATCAGAGTCAAATCCAATCGCTTGAAACTTGCACCACACACCAAGGCTTTGTTTCAAGTGGCCGCATTTATTCTCCCCATGTCCGAGTCCACTTTAATTATGGATAATTTATATTCAGATTAAAGCAGCCGGGCAGGTGGGCGGCGTGTCGCGTGGATTTCACTGTTGGGGGGTCTATTATGCCCTATACGTGACTATAATATGTAGGCATCAGTATTCGTGCTATGTTATCGGGGATTATTTTATCCCTAGTTTCAACTTCTGAGGGTTATATTGGTTAACAAGTTTACATTCGCAATTTCGTCACGTATTTCTCATTGTTTGCGGTATTACGCTATTCTGTCTATGGATGCGTAGGTCTACGCACCATTGACTATATAAAGTGGACTTGCTTTTAAGATATTTCCCGCGTTCATAGGATAAAGATTCGTTTGACGCGGATGGCAGTTTTTAAAGTAACTGATTGCTTTAGATACCTGCTCCTGTTTTTATCTCCTCCAAGGTAGACAATTTAGGTCAAGGTAACGTAACGTCCTGGAATAAGTGTTTAGTTTACGCCTAGATATACCAAGGATCATATCGTCATATCATCATATCGTCCTCTTTGTTGAGTTATAATAATGTGACACAGAAATACTCCGACATCTAGATATATGATAAAGAAACACCTTGAACATACCAGGCCAAGTGAATTTAACCGCCTTTTCCTGAAAATGCACTTTATGCTAATATGAATAGAGATTTAATATCTATGGCAAAGGCCACGCAACCACTCTAATGAATTCGCCTTCGTTGCAAAATGTGCTGTTTTGGTATTGACAAAAAATGGTCGCGCATGTTTTGAAGCACAGCAGCAGTTTGCGGAGGAGTTTGGACTTAAGCTTTTAGCCCTTAGCACTGCCGTCCGTTAGCCTAAGGCCGTTAAGTGAACTCAATTTTGAGCTAGAAGCAAAAATGCGAAAATTGATCTCGCTAAACATTATGAAGACACACAGATTCGTATTATCTTAATAACTAAGAATGTTGGAAAATATAAGACTAAGACTGGCCTGTAGATAAAACGTTTGGGTTTCGTTTAGTAAATACAGGGTGTCTCAGAATCCGAAATAATACTTTGGGTACATATACGGCAGCTCATATGTGGATGCTTAGTGAAGACAGTTAATACCTATCATAGTTACTGAGTAACAAGGTAAGCTAAACTTATGAGAAGCGACTACCAATATTCACAAATTTTAAATAGATATTACGAATTATAGAAAAGGAACGTCGAAAAAAAAGTTGGAAAAACACGGTCGAATTTCGATGAAATGTTTATACCATTCATTTGTATTTGTATATTTGTGTACTGATGCAAACGTCAAAGTAGTGTTTCGAACTTCTGAAACATCCTGTATAACACAACTTAGCCAAAATGTCACTTAATGGCCTTTTAGCTATTGGACGGCAGAGTAGCCTATCCGCGTTTATTTCACACTGACACTAGACTCAGTACATTCAGTAGGCAGTAGGCAGTACGTTCTAAACTCAAAACGAGTCAAGCCACGAGTCAAAATTATTAATATAAAGATAGCACACACTCGTAACGAATAATTCCAATAAATCGCAAACGATACCTGAGACATAAACCAGATGGCAATCAGCGTAGAGTTAGTGGGATGGCAGCCATCTTGATTTACAATAATACGCGGTAACATCGGGCCGGTTAATCCTAACAGACCGTCATAGTTGGCGCAATAAACCTGACATACCTACGCACTGAGGCCTAAGTCGGGTGATAAAATGTAAGATTATAGTCATCTGCATTAGCAATTGTATTTTCGAAGTTTAGTTTATAGACGGTTTAGTTACTAAGACGTAACTATGAGAAAAGTAAACTTTTATCATTCGTTCGTGATTAAATGAATGAACATCACCAAATGAACGAAAAGGAAACGAAGTATTTACCTTTATTAAATACCTATGTATGCGTAAGAAAGAGTAATCTTCTTGCCCATTCTTCTCCATAGAAAATGCATTTCGAATGGTGGTAGAACTCCAACAAGTGCTTGACGATTTTAAAATGTTTATATAAATATTATACATCATCACGCCTGTATTCCCCGAAGGGGTAGGCAGAGGTGCACTGCAGTGCGCCCACACTTCGCCGATGTATTTTGGTCCCAATGTAATAGGGGGCGAGCCTATTGCCATTATACCGGGCACACAGGTTTCCTCACGATGTTTTCCGTCACCGTTTCTTAGCAAGTGATAATCTCAGATGAAAATGAGATTCGCACATGGAACCCAGAGGTGCGAGCCGGGGATAGAACCTGCGCACTTTGATTGCAAAGCGTGCGTTCGACCACTCGGCTACCACTGCTAAAATGTTTGTGATGAATAAAAAAATCTGACTTCTAAGTTCTGATGTCATGGTAAAGTCGGCCGCCCGTAACTCAAAGATTTTACGAAACGGATGTGAGTGGCAGATTATTTTATAAGTAAATGATTGGTAGGTATAATGACTGATAGGGATACTATTATTACTATTTATTTTTTACTGACGATTCATAAGCTAGTGAAGAGGGAACATTAAAAATTTATTGCTTCGTTAAAGTTATTAGGTACCTACTACAAACGACGTTCCTACACGGAACAGCCCACTGAGCATAAACCTAACAATTTTCACATAACTTTTCAGTGCCCTGAAGCCGGTTATCGTACACCTGAAACTGAAACTCGCAAGTTGTTTGATACTTTCGATGTTTGCGTACCTACGAGCGAGTTAACCCGAGTGGAATGGATGCCTGTAGCCCCTCTATTCGTGAGTCTTAGATATTGGTTATAGGAAATTTGCTTTTAGAATATCGGTTCTAGAATATTGGTTTATTTAGATTAAAAAATAAAACTTCCTAACAATGAAAATAAAATTATCCTTATTATTGAAAGTAACAGAGCTGTCGCCCCAATATAATAAACAAATTTAATTACCAATAAAAAACCAATGAAACTAAACCACCAAACAACCAAATTAAATAACTACTTTGACCAAATTGTCAGTTGTTTTGGTTATCCATTAAAGCTTCTAACTTATACCACCGGTTCGACAACTATCGACGATCTATGTCAAAATAAAATATCCGTTTCGGCACTATCGACTATAAGACGATCCGAAATCTATACCCTAATTATTCCACGCTTTCCTCGTCGCCATTAAATGTTAAGCCCCCGAACTTAGAGCACGTATTTCATGTCGCCATATCTTCAAGTTTCGATTGGGTGTGATCACGTCAAGGCGGCCTAATCGGATTATCGACCAAGTTATAATGCCAATCGGCGATACCGCGCCGGTGGAAACTGGTGTTAAAATTGCCTGAAGTTTTAAGACATTTCTCCATTTCCGATTTAGTATTAAGAATCTGTTTCTTTTTTAAATTTATGTATTTCAACAGTCCTTATGTCTTAGCAGTGGTAGCCAAGTGATCGAACGCACGCCTTGCAATCGAAGTTTGCAGGTTCAAACCCCGGCTCGCACCTCTGGAATTTATGTGCGAATCTCATTTTCATCCAAGATAATCACTTGCTATGAAACTGCGAAGGAAAACATCGTGATGAAACCTGCACGTCTGAGGGAACTTGACTACTTTTTGATAGATGTGTGAAGTCTGCCAACCCGCACTGGGCCAGGGTGGTGGACGAATATCCCTCGCATTGAGGGGAGGCCCGTGCCCAGCAGTGGGACGTTAAAAGGTCTGAAGTAGTTATGTCTTATGAGGGTTCTGTTGTTTTGCAGGGTATGGATACCCGTAAAACAGTTTTGGTGAATTAATATTTGTAAGACTATTATTTATCACGGTCAACGTTGTCGTCTGCGAAGTGAGAGATCCCCCTTTAGTTCCCATTCCCTCACCTTTAATTATGTGCTTATGACAAATATACCATCGTCAAAAGGAAACTACGAAATCTATTCAAATATACGTCCGAAATCGCCTCGTATCTTGCAATTTTATTTAGCATGTGGGTCCGGGTCCGGCTAATGTCCCTACGCAATTTTACGTCCGTCCGCTGGGACGGCCCTGTGATCCTGCGATCTACGTGAGGGTACGAAATATATAATGGATGTACATACGGTATGTTACCAGATGTGATCCTCGAAGGTCTGATAGCAAATGAAGTGGAAACTGTATGGTCCTTAATATAAATAGATACTTTTCAAACAACATATTATGGATCTTAAAAACAATAGCTCCATTGTATATTTTGGTGCGCCGACGCTATCCTTTGTAATGAATATTAAAAGTTATAAATTAATTGTAAAAAAAACTTTTTAAGGACAAGCTTTTAGTTAATTGCACTTAGTTTTCGTGTTCTGCAGAAAAATAACTATTCTGCCATCTTGGATGATCCGCCATTTTGGAATAAGAATGACGTCACATAGCTAAGCATGTGTAGTGACATCTATCTCGCCACATACGAACTAAATCCGCATCGCGATATTAAAGCGATCCGAGCGATTGCACATATATACAAGAACCCGACAACAACCGTCGGGCAGTAGCCCACCAGACACAACACCCGTCTGGTCGGAGGATCCTCCCTTTACCTCCAAACTGGTGAACCCGAGCATGAACGTCAGCGCAGCCTTCGCAAAGCTACCTCATCGTGACGTCATCATCACTTCTTCAAGCTTCCGAGCAGCGAGTCATACAGCCAGCCAGCATCCACGGCTAGGGTATCCTGACCACCAGCATGCAGCGGACGCGCATTCCTGGTCATCACCCACAGCCATCTCAGCGACCTTGGCACAGCTCACTGCACTTCGACCGGTCAGCAAGCAGAGACGCACTTCTCTCCTGGGCGACGCAGCAGCCAGCCACTACGCAGCACTGCACCACTCCGACTCACTGGAGCATATGCAGCATCACCCCGACTCACTGGGGCATCACCGCAGACAGTTCCGACTCACCGTGAACTATGCGGCATCTGGTTCCGACTCACTGGAACATTCCACTGGCCCGACAAGCATCACAAGATGTATGGACGACTCAACCTGCTAGCGACCTCCGGTCTCGGAGGGGAGTGATGTAGTGACATCTATCTCGCCACATACGAACTAAATCCGCATCGCGATATTAAAGCGATCCGAGCGATTGCACATATATACAAGAACCCGACAACAACCGTCGGGCAGTAGCCCACCAGACACAACACCCGTCTGGTCGGAGGATCCTCCCTTTACCTCCAAATCATTGTCATCCAAAATGAGCGTATATACCAAGTTTCAGCTCAATCGGTTAAAGATAAGTGATTTAAAATTCAGTTGCAAGATTCCACCCGGACATGCAAGTTAATATAAAGCTTGTAATAAAAAAAAAAACAGGCCAAGTGCGAGTCGGACTCGCGCACGAAGGGTTCCGTCCCATTTTCTATAAAAACGGCAAAATAATCACGTTTGTTGTATGGGAGCCCCTTAAATATTTATTTTATTCTGTGTTTTAGTATTTGTTGTTATAGCGGCAACAGAAATACATAATCTGTAAAAATTTCAACTCTAACTAGCACGGCTCATGAGATACAGCCTGGTGACAGGCGGACGGACGGACGGACGGACAGCGAAGTCTCAGTAATAGGGTTCCCGTTTTACCCTTTGGGTACGGAACCCTAAAAATGGACTCGATGATAGGTATATATCGCCACCAGACTTACCTACTCGTTTTATGATCTCAAACTAAGCAAAGCTTGTACTATCGGTATCATACAAAAGACTGAGGATGACTCGGGTTACACCCAGAGACATGGGTAAATTCAGAAAAGGCTATTTCCAAAGTATTATGCAACTTTAGATAAAAGGCTTTAATTTCATCACACATAAGGAACAATATTCCTTAGCTAAAAGTAGGCTTAATAATATACAGGTATCAACTGAAAATTACTATAAACAACAAATGTATGGATAATTATGTAAACGCGCCTCACGACAGACCAGACTTAAGATGGCGCTGCTGGTAATCCAAGATTAACATATCAAGATAATTCCATCGCATATATACAATACAATTAACAACAATACAACATAATATAATAAACATAACAATACATACATAACATAACATAACATACATATACACATATACACAAACATAACATAACAATACAATACAATAAACATAATATACAATTAACAAAAGGAAATATAAAATATTTACATACTATTATTTATTGTACTTTTGAGTCAATATCAATATAGAAAAATAAAAAAAACCGCCCAAGTGCGAGTCGGACTCGCGCACGAAGAGTTCCGTACTATTATCTGTAAAACTAGCAAAAGAATCACGTTTGTTGTATGGGAGCCGCAAATACTTTTGTTGTTATAGTGGCAACAGAAATACTTAATCTGTGAAAATTTCAACTTTCTATCACGGTTCATGAGATACAGCCTGGTGTCAGACGGACGGATGAAAAAAATATATAAAGAAATTCTAACTTTAATTTTCTTGTTGGTTCAAGCTATAATTTGATTCAGAATAAGCCTGCAACCCTACACTTCTTTATAATTCTGACCGAATATTGATTACATTTTTTTTTTCATCTCGCAAAAAAATTAAGACATTTTTTATCTATGCTTTGACAAGCCTGGCCAGTGAGGTCGTTAACACCTACTGTTACGATAATGTTTAAATAAAAAAAAGTTGAAAAGTAACAGATAATAAATGATTCTTACTTAATTAATTAAAAACGAAAAAGTATCAATATCACTTCGTCTCTTACTTATTTTAATTAGTACTTCTTAAATTTAATTACTTAACGCTACTTAACGCTACTTGAGCTATCGTATATCTGTCGGTGGGACCTCGTTATCGGTTGAAGCGTCCGTGTCGTCGCGTCGCGGTGTTTTTAATGCTTATTTATTGAGAACCACTGTCTCCCTCGCCGAGTTATGCTCCGGAAGGATCATTGTGTTCGCGCGGCCTGTGTTTTATGTTTTGGCCCTTGTGGTTCTCAAAGTTGCATGCACTTTCGCCCCCGAATTTATAGAAATTTTATTATAAGATTTTTTTTTTGTAAAAAATGTGCATATAACGAATCGAGTCAACACCTCCTTGTTTAAATAAAATAATCTACACTAATATTATAAGGAGGAAAGATTTGTATTTTTGTATGTAACGAATAAACTTAAAAACTACTGGACCGATTTTAAAAAATATTTTGCTCTTAGAAAACTATATCACTGAGTAACATAGATTTTATTTATTTTTCCCAAAATGTTTTAAAAAAGTGTCCACCCGTGCGATGCCGGGACGGGCCACTAGTAAAATAATATAGATAAAAATAAATAGTATAGTTCCAAATAGTCTTCAAACATTGATATTTCTATGTGTTAAGTTTCCATGCTTCGGGCACTAGTTCGTGTTTAACTTAGTTATGGCCAATTTTATTAACATTACGAGGCACCTTATTGTGTTACCTTATTATAAACTGCAACTGGCAACTGTTGTATATAAAGGTCATATGGCGATGTTTCTTAATGTCAGCCAAAGCGAGCATTACATTTTTATAAATACCGTTATCTGGAGGAATGCACAGATCTAGTAGGATATAGAGATGCGTGGGGGAGAATTGGGGAGACCTTTGCCTAGCAGTGAGACAATAGAGGTTAAAAAAATAAACTTAATAAGTACAGTAATATATCTACTATCAAACGATGTTTGAGAACCGCCGTCCTAGACGGTCGTTACGCCGTTACAATGAGTCGCAATAGAAAAGGAATCACGGCTAGGGGTTGGCGAAAGAATGCATAGGGGCTGCTCCGACCCATTACTTTTATGATCATGGACTTCTTTTTTGGGGATTTTGCCGGTATTATGTGGGACCGGTTTGCCACAATTATGGCACCACAATTTTATTGGGAGATTTCGTTAGAGTAAGTGTGCAGTGATTTTACTGTAACAGAAAAACGGTTAGAAACTATCATCTGTTTTTAATTTCTATTTTAGCGCTGCCAATGTGTTTTAGTTGAAGAATGAACTCTTTGTACGTCTCAATAAAGTGTGTTTTGGTATTGGCGGAAAAGTTGAGGCGGCGTATTGACGCTCTTATATTATCAGGATTGACGCATCATCAATAAATAGTATAAAAATAAGTCGCTGTCCCTATGTACGCTTAAATCTTTAAAACTACGCAACAGATTTTGATGCGGGTTTTTTTTAATCGATAGAGTGATTCAAGAGGAAGGTTTATATGTGTAATACATGCATAATATAGTAGTTAAGGTGGCGCTGCTTTCGTATGCCACTAATTCTAAGGCGGTACGAAGTTCGCCGGGTTTGCTAGTCTGGTTAATAATCTATACTTGTAAAAAATAATCTCTATTTTCCTTGGACACGCCATAACTTGAGAAAAACTTTACGTACATTATAAATCTTTCTTGAAATTTTCTAATACGTCGTAGAAGGTTCTAGAAATTCTAGAAGGTTAGCGTTCCTTAATTATCTATACAAATAGGTTCTTAAATTTAAACTTACTTTCAAATACGGTGAGCGTGGCTACAGCAGTCACGGCGTCACCGACGCCATTCTCGGCAAGACACTCGTATGTGGCGTCATCCCGCAGCGCTCGCACCGGTTCTATTCGAAGCATCGCTCCGTTGGCGCCCTGCCCGGCGGCCGCTTCCATTGGCGACACTTGATAACGGGTCTGCGTACCTGATGATGGAAGAATAACCTGTTATTTCCTACTGTTTATTATGATGCAAAAGTATTATTTTCGATGTGAAACATCTAATGGCGCGCTTGGCGAGTGACAGCGACTGTTGATGCCGCGATGCTGTAATCCCAAAACTTCGAGCAGCTTCGTGACCCCTCGGTTCTTTCCGCCGCTTAGACTCCGCCCACCGGCTGACTACGACGTTTATGTTTTATGTTTCACATCTGCCAGGCGTCCAGCGACGGCTCAGTTTTTTTTCTAAACGATAGTGTTCCAGTGCTCGGCGAAGGTCTACTCCTACCTCTATCATTAACACCGGTCTTTTGCTACAATGTACTTACTCGAAATTGACATAAATACCGCTAATCGCAGTTGCAGCCATTTCTCATCTTGTTTCATTAAATTTCATCATTTCATTCAATTCGTATAAAAAGAAGATTGTCTTAATAGTAAGAACTAGATCCGAGATGAAATGGCGTGGCAGACAGACATACAGACGCGAAAGTGAGCTTTAATATGGTTATTATTATTTCCTTTGGAGATCCACAACTAAGCAAACTTGTCGTATGCAGTGAGTACATTATTTCAGCGCCACAATTGGCATTAAAAATGTAAGCGGATTGATCGCGTTTCCAGCTCCATTTCTTAACTACTCTATGATATCCATTTGTGGAACGTTTGTGGAACTGCGGTTGTGCTACATAACCTTCTGATCCCTCTTTCGCTTTAGAGGGCACGTCATGAAATTTTTTTATATGTACCGATCCGATAATTATGAACAAAACCAATTAATAAAGCGTCATACTTCCATTTTCCAGTAATTAGGGCAACTTACTAAAGCGTACGTCTTTGTTATGCATGGCTGGAACAAGGATAGCTTTGGTGGATTTTATTATAAAGTCCGGCTAATATAAAAATATATAGTCTGTCTCCGATATCTGATCGGATGGTCTAAATGCGATCGTACCCAAACCCCGGATCAGTGATGTTATGAGAATGTGGCGAGTTCGGCGACGTGAAACCGGCCATCGTAATCAAACATAATGGCAAATCCCTTGTATCAAATCATGGGAATTAGTTGGGTTGCGTTTATATTGGACCTGTATATTTTTTGCCAATACCAAAATGAACTGTAGTATCTAGTCAATAAAGCACATTTTTCAATGACCATCGATGACGCGAGAGTTGTACATACGTGGTTTTAAAATGGTTGGACAACAGCAGTAGAAAGTAGTAGCAGTAGTAGCAGTAGAAATTCTATTTTTATGTATATTGCCACAGAGTACATTTTTAAACAAAAGTCAAGTGGTTTCGCTGGCCTCAATGTGTTGGGATACATAATGAACATAAAAGTTTCAATGATTTTACATTGAACTTAGATAGCGAATCCGTGTGACATAACGCGTGAGTCTTGTCTTCGCGTACATGCTCGCAGCGCTGCCGTTAAAATCAGCGTGACATGACAACAATAAGTTCTTTTCGGATTCTTTGTCGTAAAATTCCTAAAGAAACGATAGACATAATGGTATTCTGGATCTAGAGGGGCTCCTGAACTTGAAATACAATGTAAGTATACAATTTAGAATTAGCAATGATATTGTATTCAATACAAACATAACCACATTACATATAGGTATCAATTGATATTCCCTGGAAGTAGCAAAGGCGCACGCGGTCGAAGGGAGTGTTAGCCTCTGGGCTTAGATATTAAAACATTACTTACGAAGATCTAACCTTATTTATTCTCCTTGGTTGGTAAGAAGATTTTTTTTTTTTTTTATGTGATAGGGAGGCAAACGAGCAGACGTTTCACCTGATGGTAGGTGATCAACGCCGCCCATGGACACGTGCAACACCAGGGGCATCGCAAGTGCGTTGCCGGCCTTTTAGGAATGAGTATGCTCGTTTCTTGAAGGTACCTTTGTCGTATCGGTCCGGGAACACCGCTGCAGGAAGTTCATTCCACAGTTTGGAAGATTATTTTGTGTATTAAAAAAAAAAACTGGCACAAAACAATTAACGTTTCCCTATTGATTTTTACTCTAGATAGGGTAATTTATTTATAAAAAAACATACAGAATGAATTGAGAACCTCCTCCTTTTTTTTAAATCCGTTTAAAAGTAGTTTAATTTCGAAAAAATACACCTACATTTAAAAATGGAATGTTGTTCTTTTTTTCGAGAATGTTATTTTTAATTCAAACACTGACAGTTGTTGGCCTACGAAAAAAATTGGGACAGGGCAAAGAGATTTGGTTCTTCGGAGTTCGCAAATGTCTACTGCCAGATGTAAAAAAAACATTCGGACTTAATCGCAAAATGTATTCTCCACTTTAGCCGGGGTATTATTCTCGAAGAAAAACAAAAGCATCTCAGATTAATGTTCCGTTTTTACTGAGCGTCCTTGCACTTTGCATTTTTACAAAGATTGCAGCACTAGGACAACAGATTACATACTTTTCTCTGTCGTGCTCGTTATCATCGGGGAATAAAGTTTAAATTACGTTGCAGCAGATGTTGGAAAGTTGTTGATGCGTAGTAGGGTTGAACAATATAGTATTTTTTTTTTTGCATTTCAACAATTCGGAAGCATTGTCCAAGTTTTCTTTAGCAAACAGCGCATACATTTCGAATGATTTTAATTTGAAATGAAGTTTCGCTGTGATAGCTTTATAAACCAACAAATAAAGCAACAAAGCAAAAAAAAATACCCTTTACTCATTATTTAAGTCAAACTTTTTTTTAAACACTGTTAGCTCAACCCTAGTCTAAGTCGCCGCGGCCGACAGAATTAAATCACCACTAGTGGTAAGCGCCAAGAAAATGTATCCCCCGACAAGTAGGAATAATCGTTTTGCCGACGTGCGATTTTTATGCACTCCGTTTGTAAAGAAATAATTTAAAAAAGGCAAAAACCCAATTTTTTTTTCAGCGAGACACATTTTATCGTCAAATTGGAGCAAATTATCTTTAGGGTTGCATCCCCATCTTCATCACTATCATCAACTCTTCACCCATTTTCAACTGACTTCCAAAAAGGAGGAGGTTTCTCAATTTTTTGTTGGAAAGGAGACTGGTTAGCTTTAAATATTTACTTTTTTAGGGTTGTAATGAGCTTATAATTGAGATTTTTGTTAAAAATATTTTTTATTTAAAAGGTGTAATCATTAAATTTGTCCTTGGAATGAATAACACGAAATTAGCATAAATACCGCTAATCTCCAAGTACCGCCATTCCTCATCTTATTCCATGAAAATTTCATCATTTCATTCGTTTCGTAAAAAAAGATGAAGAGTCTATAAATAATTAGGAAGGTACTAACTATATTATTACATCCATGGAGGTTCGAAATTATTCACAAGAGGATATATCAATCAACGTACCAGCACACAGATGGCGTAGGTGTGCGAATTTTCGCCAGAAAAGATTAATACATCGGCGGTAACGCGTGAATCGCAACGAAAGCAAACAATAAAGCTATTAAACAGACGGGGATCCCGCCCGGCCTGTTATTTATGATTGCGAATACCCGTCTGAAGATCGCGATAATTTATTACGGCCAGAAGTGGATATTCATGACGCGTATTATAGTTTACGTGTATGGGAGCAAGTGGCCCGACGGACGGTCGGCTTTCGACCAAAAACTCAATGTTCGACCATAAATCGGCGTTCAATTACTAAAATAAAAGGTTTCTAATTATTTTAAAAAGATAAAAAATTTAAAACTGTCGGAATGAAATCGGGGTTTACAAGGTAAAATCGACTCCTCCTATAGTTGAAGTCGGTTAAAGTGTTGTCTATGTTACCCGGGCCTTAATAACGAATTGATTGACATCTTATTAATCAAAGTGAGATGAATAGTTTAGGCGCTACGGAGGAACATATGTACCTAAATACATCAGACTGCTAAAATCAAAACCCTTCCTTATGGCTTGGCCGTAGTCGGGTAAAAAAAGAGGATCTTCTTCCTATTTTAAAGTCGGTTAAAAAAAACAAATTATTTCAATATGTCGATTGTCTTATGTTTTGTCAAGATGACGGTCTGGTCTACTAATGTTTCTACACACTCGAAAGCTTTCAGGTCAAACCATAGACATTCTAGAATATAACACTATAGCAGCCGCACAAAAATGGTCCGCATCCGCTTGGTGGGTTGAACCATAAATCAAGCATTGTTATTATTGAGAAAAAAGAAACACTTGCGTCGATATCTCGATATTGTGATACCGACCATGTATAGACCTAGTATATTTATTTATTTATTTAACAGGACATCCAAAAACTGTAGCATTAATAACATGTAAAACAATCATGTAAAACTTATTATTTTTGTTCAAAATTTGTATAGGTATTTCACTTATTTTCTTATTCAAAAGCTCGTCACAGTGCATTTGCACGTCTCAGCAACAAAGACGGCCACTTGGCATTCTGAACGTCGTGCACCGTCGCCGGCATACCGCATATAAATAAACGTACGACAATAAAATACATAGTCAAATCCGAATCATGCTTCTAACATACGATGTAGAGTCTAGTAGAGTGGATCTATGAAGTTGCGCTACAATTTGATAGTAAAAGTACGTATGCTAGTTGACGCATATAATATGATATCAAATGGGACTCTACCAAAGATTAGCTATTTTAGTTACTAACCCTAACAGTTAAAATAAATAAACAGTCTTAGGTATATATAAGTACTAGGTATATATGTAGTTTAGATGAGCGGAGTTTTCGAAACAAGACATCGTAATTCATTGATTAAAGTCCACGCCCACTGGCGCTACTACTACTACAACCCTTTTAACTTCCCACTGCTGGGATTTCTGTGGGAGGACCCACCCCCTACGCGTCATAATTGTTAGTGTCATTTAGTTGAAGAATGAACTTTATTGATAAGTTAATACAATTTGTTTTGGTATGGCAAAAAGTTAGACACGCGAGGATTGACACCCCAGTGTGAAAGATACGCCCCCAGGCGTCAAAATTCGCTCGCGCTGTCAATGTCATTTCATTGAAGGATCTACTACTACTACAGCCCTTTTTAACGTCCCACTGCTCGGCACAGGCCCCCCCTTAATGCGAGGGGGATTCAGGCCATAGTCCACCACGCTGGCCTGGCCCGGTGCGGGTTGACAGACTTCACACATCTATCGAGAACTAGTCAAGTTCCCTCAGACGTGCAGGTTTCCTCACGATGTTTTCCTTCACCGTTTCATAGTAAGTAATAATCTCGGATGAAAATGAGATTCGCACATAGATCCTAGAGGTGCGAGCCGGGGTTTGAACCTGCACACTTGGATTGCAAGGCGTGCAGTCGACCACTCGGCTACCACTGCCTCCACTCGGCTACCACTGCCCACGGGCGCGTCAATATGCAAATAAATTTTAAATTCAATTTTTTTGCTACTAGCAAAACAAACAATACTTAATTTTTTTTAACGTAATGGATAAAATTATTAAAATTTAATAAAGAAGAAGCACATTTTTTTATTGAAATCGTTAATCGATGACGGGATGACACGTGCTAGCGTGGTTTTTGTCACAGAAATTCAATAATTATTTATATACCAAGAGCAACTCTCTTTCATAATAAATATTTCTATATTTATTTCAATACATATCCGTTTCAATTTAAAATAATCCGTGGTTTTACTTCTGGTATTGCTTATGTATATCTGCACTATTAAAGTAGTTATCAAATGCATGCACGTTTCTTCAACCCCTAGAATGACTACGAATCAAGACCAACCTGCCTTTCATTATATATTAGTCCGAATCTAAGCGTAAAAAATAAAAATGACGGTTTTAATTATCCTCTTTATTTTACTTTCGCGGTCTTGGCTCATGGCATCCCTGATGTATGCAAAACAAGGGTTTGGTAATAAGAAATATAACAGTCGTAAAGCAATACCAGACGCGCGAGGTTGGAATGAGCTACGAGGTAGAGGGTCGGCGATACGTAACTGAAAACGCTTTTAATAGGCTCATAGCGCTGAAATATGTGGGGGAGTCGATAGGTATATGATTGGCTGGTGGTGTAAGATTCTTCCTACTAATATTATAAATGTGAAAGTTTGTGAGGATGGATGGATGGATGGAAGAAAGAAAGAAAAAACATGTATTCAACACAGTCACAAAGAACACAGATAATACAAAACTTAAAATAGATACAAAAAAGACAAAAAAAGAGCTCAGTGTGAACTGTGCCGAAAAGGAAGGATGTTTGTTACTTATTCACGCAAAAAGTACTAAACGGATTTTGATGAAACTTTACAGTATTAATGCTTATACGTCAGAATAATATAGAGGCTTTAATTTATGACGATATTGAATAATCAAAGTCTGCGCGGACGAAGTCGCGAGTAGAAGCTGAGCCCGCGACCGCGTTCACGTTGAATGTAGGAACCCTCATTACCCGGAACACATGGTTTTTTTTTTTTCCCTCACAACCTTTATTTTTTCTAAAATAAAAGTAGCCTTAGTTACTCCTTGTAATATCAGCTATTTGCCAGTGAAAGTCCCGTTAAAATCGCTTCAGTCGTTTGGTAGTTAACCTCAAATAAACTGACAGATTGTATATTTTTTTTTAATTAGCGTATATGCTTTCATATGCATTTAGCTAAAAGACTTCTGAAGCGCCCTTTATAGAATCGTAATGTTATTAAAGTCACGTAACAAAAAATATTCGAATAATTGACAAGTTTACGGGTCCGCGTCGGTTTCTGTTCAGTGTATCGCGCAAGCGTAAAATGAATCGCCAGCCCGAAACGATTCACGCATTGAGCCAACCTACCCTTAGATGTTGCTCGGATAGAGGGTGGCATAGGGCTGTCCGAAAGTTTTTTTTTTTTTTTAATAAGACGAATAACAAAATCGTATTTACCGGTATTGGAGCCTAATTACAGACGCGTAATTCGCTAAATGTACAATTAAGCTTACATGTAGGTACAATATTTCAAATATATGGCTTGAAAAATTTAAATAGAGAAAATGAAATATGCCCTGAACATTCTCAGGCAACCGAATTGACTTGACTTGTTTTAAATGTACACAAAGCGCAGCCGCGCCACTAAGTTCGCTAGCTTCATCGCTGACATTTCGTTCAAAAATGTACATCTTGGCAAAAAATAATCACACGTGTTTGGACGTGCCTATTTGATCAGGGTTTCACCCTCAGATATACGAAGCCTGTTTGCAAACCGTAGACGGCCTTCTGGGTTTTATTTATATTCAGGTACTTTGTGGCTATCATCTTATTGCCAACATGTTTCTTTTTACTTTAACGGTAATATACGATTTTGTTATGTTTACCGGTAAATGGGACGTCCCTAATCTATCTCGGGTAGGCGCGTCATCCATCATGGCGTGTGGCGCGACGACGCGACTTGTGATTGTCAATCTAGCGTACGACGCGACGCTGTGACTTTGTTCTGGCGGTTTTATTGCTCGGTTTGTTGGAAAATAACATTGGGATTGTTTGTTACTTTTGTTGCACACACGAAAAGATATAAGAAAGGGTGATTTTTTTTTGGCTATAAATGTTTACTTTTTTAGGGCTATTATGAGGTGATAATACTTGCATATTTTCAACTATTATTTACACTAGAAATCGTGATTTTTTTTTTTTACAAAAACATAAGCCGACTTCAAAAACCTAGGTGCACTAAAAAGTTACAAATAACCGTTAAATTAACCGAAATTAGTGTCATTCATGCCAAGGCACGCGTCAAATTTATTGCCAGGGAGGCTATAAAGTCTCAGACGCATAAGCGTCTTGACATATACAATCTGAAAGTTGACCGTGCGAAACTGTGAAATGTAACAAAAGGTGATCCCGTGGTGGATTTTGTGTTGTTTTCTTGACGTAAGGAAATGCTCTCTCTTTGATATAATAACTGGTGTACTCATCAAATAAAATAAAATAAAATGTTCATCTATCTGTCAATTGACAATCGTTGAAAAATCATATTTTTCGCTAGTTGTGAAATACAACACACCTGTCAGTTCATCTGACGGTTGAAAAATAAGCTTTTTTTTATGAGATAGGGAGGCAAACGAGCAGACGTTTCACCTGATGGTAAGTGATCAACGCCGCCCATGGACACCTACAACACCAGGGACATCGCAAGTGCGTTGCCGGCCTTTAAGGAATGAGTAGCCTCGTTTCTTGAAGATACCTTTGTCGCATCGGTCCGGGAACACCGCTGCAGGAAGTTCATTCCACAGTTTGGTGGTGCGAGGGAGAAAATTCCTGGTAAATCGCACTGTACTGGAACGCCATTCATCCAGATGGTGAGGATGGTAATGCAGTCTGTGGCGAGCCGTGCGATGGTGGAATTCAGCGGCAGGTATAATACCGAACAATTCCTCGGAACACTCTCCATGATAGAAGCGGTAAAGCTCCAAAAGTGTCAAACTCAAACCAGATTTTTTGTCATGTAATTTTTTTCGGGTAAACATAAAATATATCATTGAATTTTATTTAGTTTCCACTGGATTCCAGTGCAAAACCGATGATACGATATTGGATTCAGACGAACAAATATGTGAACGCAAATAACTGGATACACAGCAGAAGCGAAAACAACAGAAAAAATATGGACGTGAAATATTTTTTATACGTCGTTAATAGAGCAAATGGAACGGTATGAGGTATAGTTATTGGAGGTGTATTGTTTTTATAGCGGCGCGGGCAAAACAAAAGTTATTTCGCTCGCGGCAAATAATATTGGATCGTTCGGTGGCAGTTTATCCACGGTTTCGGATCCACGACACCGAGCTCGGCATTTGAAATTAGAATTTCATAGACTTCTATTTTTTTTTATCAATTCGAACTCCTTCGACGTCTTTTCAAGATCATTACTTACGGATTAAAAGCTGTCAGAAGTTTAGCCGGGAATAAATGGCGGAGCGTCTCCAAGATTCATGATGATAATTTAAACGTTTTAGAAATGAGTGCTTGAAATAGAAATTATGACATATATTTTCTTTTTTTTTTTCGTTGAAATAAATTCTTGAGGATATTTATTCCCTACAGTTATTCACTTTGTTGGTATAACTCAATATTATGCCTGAGTTTATAAATTAGTAGAATTTAGTGTCTAGTAGATAGGTACCTACCTACTAAGCAAAAATTTGCTTAATGGTAGCATATAAAGGATCACCCGCCATCTTTGTGACCATGACTTTTTTAAATTTACAATGTATAGGTATTTATTGATTTTTTATTGCTATTAATTTCTTCGATCCGTAAGAATAACTGCTAATTTAATTATTAGCAGAATGTGGAACTTTATAAATGTTTAAAACTATATTAAGGAGTGAAAGGCTTTTTGACTCGAGCGATATTTTTCTAACTTTAAAGGAGAGCACACTCATTTGAGATGATTATTAAGTTGACTATATTTTATTTTGCTACGCTATGTTGATTTTGTATGTACTTTTGTTAATTTTGGATTACTTTAATTTAGCAGATATTTTATTTTGTTGATTTGATAAGTATATTTTGTTGATTTTTAAATATACGCGTAAAAGTAAATTTTAATTAAACGGTTATTCTATATTAAAAGCGTGTTTTATATAGATTGAGGAGAAATATTGTGATATCCACTATTGGCGATAGGTACTTTTTTTGTTGATTTTGCATGTTTTTTTCTTCAGAATTTTACAATTTATGTTGTATTTAAGTCTCTAATTACATATAATAATCTTAAAGAAATGCGCTTACGAGGAAATAAATATACTTTTTTTTTTAAATAAAGCCTTTTATAGATCATAAATAAATACATCGGTACTTTAAATTAGTATTATAATTTGGCAATACCATTTTTGTTTCCAACAGTACTTCCTAATAGGTATTCTATGTAATAAAATTTATCGTGGGAAACTGATACGAGGGGAAATGATACTGAGGGCATAAGCTACTAACCCGAAAAATTAGCCGATGTATATGTATTGACTTCAATATCGCCCAAAAGTGTCGCTTAAGTCAAATAGCCCCCTTGACATAATCTGTTCTATCTACTTAGAAAAAAAAAAAACAATAAGAACATGACAAGTGGCAAAGAAGTAGTCACGCAAGAGCAGAAGTGTTAAAGTATGTAACCGACAATAACTCAAGGCAACAGATAAAGCAAAATATTGTTTGTGATACAATCGTTTTTCTTAGAACGGTCCTAGCAGAATCTTTGCATTTTTTTTCGTAAACGTTGAAACTGTTTTCCTTGTTTTGCGTCCAGAGATACAAAAGTATTAGATTCGATGGTTACTTTGCAAATCGTTTTAGATACAAATCATTAATGTTGTAAATAGGAGAATAATGTTAATAAAACGCTTAACGATAATTGGCCACCACCGAAACCACCAGGCACACTGCGTCACAAAAACTCGCGCTTCGTGAATTTTGCGAAAACGAATTCTGTGTCAAGATATATAAAGATTGAATTTTTTAAGGTAAAAGACACGCGTCCAAGCAAAGCCAGTGTCATTTCGTCCAATAATTAACTTTTTCGATACGACAATACAGCTCGTTTTGATATCCGCAAAAAATCGCCTTTTTAAAACTTCTTAATACGCAAAAAATAAGTGGTTCTTATTAAGTATTAAGTGGTTCTTATTATTATTAAGTACGCAAATAATAAGATTTCAAAATACACTTTGTACTATGAAAACTATTGATGTGTCAAAGATTAAATACATACCAATAACTAAAAAGAATATTACACAACTTTGTTAACATTCGTTGTCCTCACAGAGTATAAGAGAAAAAAAAAACCTATTTCACGCGTCTATACACCCTCGAAAACGTTTCCAGCGACAATATTTTGACGGATCGCACGCGTCGACATTCGGACAAATCGAAGTAACTTTGATAACGCAGAATATCAAATGAGACATGTGGGCGCGGGGCCATTACTCTTTTATGGTCCCTGCCCCCACCCGAGTGATCTACGATTACATTTTTCATAGGAACCGATGAAACTATTTAGAGGGAGTTTCGGAAACGTTTCCTCCCTTCGGTGGGAAGGGTGGAGTTTTCGCATGCGTGGCGACCGATACGTTTTTTCAGCTCATTGCCCCAGGCTTATAGACGTCATTACCGTCCAAGATATTTATGGGCTAAAAACGCGGCTTTACATTTCAATCAAAAGTAAAAGTAGTGGAAGTTATACTTTACGTTTCTTGTATGTGTGACTATATCTTCTTTTTCTTTTTTACGAAATGATGAGATTTAATGCAATCAGATGAGGAATGGCTCCACCTGCGATTAGCGGGTATGTCAGTGTTAAGTAATTAATAGCAATTAATACACATTATTCATAAAATTGGGTTATGAATCTGATAAAGATGGAGGATGAATTCATACCAAATCGTCTTAGTGTATCGTTGTGGCATTTAGTGTATGAGGTGTCTGTTGTAGGCAGTAAACATTCAAATTGTTGTCAGTACTGATTATTTATTCTATGTCTTGAATTTGAATATCGAACGAATGGAATGTGTTCAAATAAAATGAGGTTTAAATACGATTTCGCTTATAATACAGTGATTGTTAAAATTAAAAGTTGAATAACGTAAATGTTCTTTATATTACAAGAACAGAGAAACTCGCAAGTGTTTCCAAGTTAAAGTACTCGTACATCAGTGTGTTCGGAATTTGAACACTTGATTTTTATATTTGAATATGGTATTATAGTAGTATTTCATAATTTTGTATCAAGTTCTATAGATTACTAAAATCACATACATTTGGGGTGACATAATACATCATCACGCCTATATTCCCCGAAGGGGTAGGCAGAGATGCACTGTAGTGCACCCACACTTCGCCGATGTATTTTGGTCCCAATATAATAGGGGGCGAGCCTATTGCCATTATACCGGGCACATTCCCCCTCAATACGAGGGAGATTTGGGCCATAGTCCACCACGCTGGCCCAGTGCGGGTTGGTGAACTTCACACGCCTTTCTACAGACGTGCAGGTTTCCTCACGATGTTTTCCTTTACCGTTCAGCAAGTGGTAATCATTGTTGAAAATGACATTCGCACATGAAAATTATCTCAGAGGTGCGGGTCTGGGATTTGAACTTGCACCCCTTACGTTCAAGGCATGCGTTAAATATTCTGGTTAAAAATCGCTTATCGCTTTATCTAACATTGTGTTCGATGTACTATATCATTTTCGTAACATTTATAATTATATTCTTTGGCATGAAAGGATACTTGAAAATAATGTAATTTTAACAGAACGCATTGTAAATGTAGCAGTGTTTAGTAGACCCGACAATAGGTACGTGAGGGTTGTCACAATTCTGTGTTTGAAGTATGTTCAGATACTTTTTATGTAGGTAAGGTTGGTACTCACTAGAGACACGCTTTCCGTTCTTCCTCCACTGTATATTCGGCATAGGGTCACCTCTAGCGGCGCAGAAGAACGCGGCAATGCCGCTAGCTCGCACCTGCAGGTTGCGAGGCCGGATCGTAATCTCGGGCGGATCTGGGGGCAGAAAGAATTTAGTCATTACACCGCTACGATTAAGGTTGATTTTTAACATAATCTAAAATGTAAAACAATATAAAATAACAATGCAGAATAAAAAAAAATAAAGGCCACACATTTTTTTATTAACTAACAAAAGAAAAATAGACGCCAATACACTCCAAACTTAGTAAGTTTTATAAACATAAAATTCCTTTTTTTTATTAAATAAGTTCCATTATTTAATATTAATTGATATATAACTAGTAAGAATGTAGTTATTCAAAAAGACTTCCATCCTATTGAAATGTTAATTTAAATTTCGCCTTCTAATGCAATTTCTTTGTTTTATAGACTGTTTGTCTCTGGCTACCCTATACTCTATGATATTCTATCTCTATTCCGTGACACTACGAGTATAGTACATATGTCTGTAATATTATTAAAATAAACGTTTAATCTCAAGTTAACCAACTTCCAGTTATTGAAAATATTCAACACATCCAATTAAATTTCATGTATACAGATTTCCGATCTCAAAACCCGATCCCCTTTCTAAAACTATGAACCCTTTCACAGAAGTTCGATTTCCATGAGAATTGAACATTAATGAATATTAAACCATATCTGCATAGCAAATCCCATACGTGATCTAATAAAAAAAGTTAACCGACAGTCCCAAAATGCTAATGCGCCGTTTTATTACTTCATAGTAGTGTCCCTTAGGCCGAACGAAGCTCTACGAACTGGACAAAGTTGGTGTTATGAATATGTATGTGATGAGACCAACGCTTGTTCTCAAGTGATAATACGATTAAAGAAAATCCTATACTTTAAAGGAATCGCCGATAAAGTCAAAATGTTAGCCAATACCAAAACGAACTCTGTGCTAATATGCTTAAAGTTTGAATTTCTTTGGGAGAAGCCACCCCCTACGCGTCATAAATGTCAGTGTCATTTAGTTGAAGAATGAACTTTATTGATGAGTCAATACAATTTGTTTTGGTATGGCAAAAAGTTAGACACGCGAGGATTGACGCCCCAGTGTGAAAGGTACGCCCCCAGGCGTCAAAATTCGCTCGCGCTGGCAATGTTATTTCATTGAAGGATCTACTACTACAGCCCTTTTTAACGTCCCACTGCTAGGCACGGGCCTCCCCTCAATGCGAGGGGGATTCAGGCCATACTCCACCACGCTGGCCCGGTGCGGGTTGGCAGACTTCACACATCTATCGAGAACTAGTCAAGCTCCCTCAAACGTGCAGGTTACCTCACGATGTTTTCCTTCACCGTTTCTTAGCAAGTGATAATCTCGTATGAAAATGAGATTCGCACATGGAACCCAGAGGTGCGAGCCGGGGTTTGAACCTGCGCACTTTGATTGCAAAACGTGCGTTCGACCACTCGGCTACCACTGCTGCAGGATCAACTTTTGTTATTGGCAAATAATTCGACGCAAGCGTTTGGACACTCTAGCTTGCAGGGGGCTTAACTATTAAGTTTAAACCTTAAGCATTTAACTATAAGACATGTAACGAAAAGCATATTGTCTTGTCCACAAAGCGAGTAAACAAAATTTGAAACAGCCAAAAATATTACTGTCTAGCTCATTCATTACGACAATAAGAAAGATGACAATACTTTTATTTATTCAAGTAATCCAACATAAACTGCGCCTTTCTTTGCATAAAATATGCTGGCAATAAGTCATCTCAGACATGAGCAGCTATGATACTCACATAAACCATATTATAAAGCTCTATAGGTATCTTACTACAGGATCATGACCCTTATAACTTTCAATCTCAGCTCCAATTTTCCTTTTGACATTTTACAAAAACATACCTCACTACATGTAAATCCATATTTTTCAATCGCTTTAAGCCCCCGAGACGAATGCGAATTCAATTTCGTACCCGAAAAGTATCAAAAGTTTTCTTAAAGTTCCTATTCCCACGCACGGGGAGTTCCGTTGAATTGTTTTCCGACGAATTACACGGAGGACGCTGGAGGCGCGGCGGTACATTTTCATTACCCGCCGTGAGATTAATGGCATTATCTTGTCGAAAAATGCGCGTTCGCGGCAGAAACAATTATTACGCGATGTGAATGCTGACTTCGGTGGAGAGACAGGGCGCTTGGGAGCCGCGCTGAAATGATTTAAGGCAGCTTATAGCCTACTATTACACGGGAGCGGATAAAATAAGGCGTGTCCTAACCTAGCGACTGTGGGCCTTAATTTTGCAATCAGGGTAACGTTGACTTAAATGGGGCTGATAGTAAACAAATTGATCAAACACAGCGCTCGGAACCGTACAGTCTTGCGAACCTGTTTCTTATGTCTAAACGCGCCTTATTATTAGAGATAAAGCTGTGCATGACTCTATGATACAAGAGCCACGAAACTCAGATTAATGTCGTCTATACAGTACCACAGTGCGTCCGCGCATGAAAAAGAAACATTAGGTATAACAATTCCAAATAAAAGCTATATTTGTTTGTCAAGATGTCATTCAAAGTTATCGTTGATAGCGACGAATGAATATATCGTTAATAAACGATATATTAAAACTATTTCGCCCTAATGCTTGATTCAATAGTGGTCTATCTGTGACTGGACCACATTAAACCTAACTTTAACATTAACCTTTAAAACTATATTATAAAGTCAAGACATATTCAGTGACTGAACAAGGCTTAAGCGGTATTATAGAACTACTTAAACGGACCATCGCTAAAGCAATGTACGTTCGTCAAGGGACCGTTTGATTCCTGAACTAGGAAATTAAATCCCATTTAGTCCCGTCGGCCGTCCCTGGGCTACACGATCGATGCAACATTAATACAACGTGTAACGTATTTTGTCGAGAGTTGTCACACAGGAGTTAAAATATTCATGGAGGGATACCGCAGAGGTCGCAGTTTCAGATGAGAATCCGAAAAACATCGATCAAACTTTGATATGTTAGGTTTGGGAACTCTGTAATGGTTTTGAATGTCATGCTGTAGGGTTACCATGGATTCCAAGACTAGACTCCTGTCTCGGATTCACTCGGTCACTCATTCTCACATTCATTCACATTCACTCTCTCTGTCTTATTCCATGAATTCAGATAAAGAGACAAAATCAACCAGTTCCGTGACATAAGTCTAGTCTTGGCGCACAAGCTACAACTACTGATTTTTGTACGAAACAAAGTGATGCTGTAAGGGTTATATTTTTTTATTTGTAGACCTGGAACCCTAAAATGCAATGGATGGTTTGAATAAATAAAGGTTCCATTACTAAGTATTTATAAGAGGAACGTAAATGAGACTTCTATCAAAAATGTTAATAAGTCATGTTCTACAACAAATCGTAGCAATTATCAATCATCTAATTATAATAGATAGATAACTCTTTATTGTTCAACCTCTATTTCAAGTGTTAAAACATACGTCGCCAACATTGCAATCCATTGCTTCTTTATTACCACCAGTGAGTGGACCCTCGCTAACTCACCGCTCATTCTCACCGCAGATAAAAAAGCCATCTGATTCGCACCGTTGCGTTATCTGGTATCGGGGGCTTAATGGACACACATTTGATGTCCAATTACAGTACAGATACCGGGTCCGCTAACCATGTGAATTATTCTTGCGCATTAACTTCGTTACGGTCATTTATCAGGGTGGATTTTTTGTGAACACTGAGGCAAGATAATGTTTTTAAATCGACTTCAAAAAAAATTGGATCTTCTCAATTCGAACCTTGTTTGTCGAACCTTTTATGTAATATTTTTAATTTTCACAATTGGTGGAAATAATTCGATATTCTATTATGTAGATAGAATAAAGACTTGCGTCACCAGGCGCGTAAGAAGTCGCAGGAGTAATTTTTTGCTAATATCAAAATAAAGTCCACCTATTAACTCTTCTTCTTTCTCAACGAAATAAATGATATAATGAATTTGATGGAATAAGATGAGCAATAGCTCCACCTGCGGATGACGAGTATTCCAGCCAGTTTCAAGTAATTTAATAGCAGGAGCAAATTAAATAAATATACATTCTAAGTAAAAATGGGTGATGAATGTGACAAAGATGTTAGATCATAGAAAAATAGTATTATTCAAGGATGACGCGAGCGAGTATTGACGCCTGGTTGCATAGAAATGGGTCGCCCTTTTTTTCCGTGGACGCATAGCTCTATTCCCGTGGACAACCCAACGCGCTAACGAAATATTTACTTTTGGCTCACGTCGAAAGCCACGGGCCGGAGAAATATTGTGACGGATATGTTTGTATCTCGGCGCCGGAGAGGTGAATGATCACGTTTCATATGCGAGCCGTATTGAAATGGGCCCCCGGACGTGCCAGCGCACGAATTCAGATAAGAATGCGCCATTTTGTTTTCAGGTGCGTCAAAGGCCGCGCCGTCGGGGTATGAAAACACTTGTAAGTATTCAAATCCATCTCTTTATCAAGTCGTAGAATCTTAGAACCTTTAGTTAATTATTTTTGTATTTGAAGAATTTTATAAGTTTTATTCTTTACATAGTATATAGTATAACTAGCTGTGCCCGCGACTTCGCCCGCGTGGACTTAAGGGAGATTACCCGGAAATAATGGTTTTATGTTCTTCCCACAGAACCCTAATGTTTTTTCTAAAATAAAAGTAGCCTAAGTTACGTCTTGGAACATCAGCTATCTGCCAGTGAAAGTCCCGTTGAAATCGGTTCAGCCGTTTGGAAGTTTACCCGGAACAAACAGACATTTTTTTTTAATAATTGCCTTTTCGTTATTGGTAGCGTGTAAACTTTCATATGCATTAGTTAAAATAATGTTATTTTGATATTACAAACAGACACTCCAATTTTATTTATTTGTATATATAGATGTATAGATTGTTCATTAAGAAAAATGCACAAAAATGTAAATCTTCATTGGGAAAGAGTAACCATGGAGTTCCTTGCCTATTCTTGTCCATAGGAATTGCATTCCGAATGGGTGTTAGAGATACTATTATTATTTTTTGTTAACGATTGATAACAGTTTTTTTTGCCATACCAAAACGCTCTCTGTGTCAATATCCATAAAGATTGAATTACTGTGGCCATGAGCCTCCACGAGTGAAAATTCGCTCGCTATCAGTGTCATTGCATTGAAGAAAGAACTTTTTCTATGAGCCAATACAGTTCATTTTTGTGTTCTATGTTATACTACTGTGTGGTTCATTATGGAATTTTGATCATATCGAGGGGTAAAAGATTGACTATTCGACTTAAGCGACATTTTTTAAACTTTACAGTGGTGTCAGCACGCATGTCAAGACAAGACTTCTGTCACGGATTGGCTCGGTCGCTCTCTGTCTAATTTCATACGAGTGAAAGAGACAACAACAAGATATTTCGTGACATACGTCTAATCTTGGCTCTCATGCTACAGGTGCAGGAGAGCAAACTCATTCGACGCAGAAAAAATCTCTGATTCCAAATATGTAAGGAAGTCATTATCGCCCAAAAGTGTCGCTTAAGTCAAACAGCCTAATCTGTGTTTAATCTAAAGGCGAGTGCCTTTTTGAAAATACACAATTAAATCCAATTCCCAACTATCCATCCTTCATAACGACCGTATCAATTGGACCGTTACAGTCTTGTACATTTTGTTTCTAGCACCGTGAGCGCGCAGCCCTCCGCATACAGAGGCGTCAAGCAAGACACACGCGTTTTTTGGAACGTAGTTCCTTATCGCGCGTTGCGAAAGGGGGCTAGACGGAAAAAATTAAGACTGTAACACTTTTACATAATATATGTGTGTGATTTTTATTGTATACATTTATGTATTGCGATTGCGATAGCGATTGCAATTGCCATTGCGATTCCGATTCCGATTCCGATTCCGATTCCGATTCCGATTCCGATTCCGATTCCGATTCCAATTCCGATTTCGATGTACCTATATGTACAATTTTTTTGCTTTTTTATTTCAAAAGGAACTTCGTTCCATCCGGGTGTCCCTTGACACCTCTCAAGTTTTTTTATTACGTAAACGTACTGCAAAGACTCATAAAAAGTTAATTCTTCGATATTGACTCCTGCAATACATTTATTTGTTTCGACTCAGAGTGACAACTTTCAACGGTCAAGTATGCGGAGGGGGGTCTTACGAGTGAATAGTGCGGCGCGCTCGTATCGATACCATTGACATCTAAACGAAAATATATCGACAGCGCGAGGCAATTTAGATGCGTTTGGGCGTGGCTTTTACCAAAGAAATTCAATCTTTATCCATATTGACACAGCGTTCGTTTTGGTATTGACAAACACCCGCGCGACTTTTGAAGCTCCAGTGTGCGAGTGAATAGTGCGGCGCGCAGTATCGATACGACGACGGCAATAAAAATAATCGAATACGTAACGAGTGTTGTGTATTGCCATTACAATGAGAATTAAAATCGGAATTCATATCTATTTTTTGTGCGAAGGTATACCCTTGTTGGCTATTGAAGCACTCGGCAATATTCTCATACAAGTGACAACGTTATATTTTTAATACATCATCACGCCTGTATTCCCTAAAGGAATCGGCAGAGGTTGAGTATGGCCCAAATCTCACTCGTATTCAGAGGACACGAGCACGGTATAATGGCAATAGGCTCGCCCTCTATTCGGTACGTTGGGACGAACGTATATTAAGGAAGTGGGGATCTCTGCCTTACCCTTTGGGGAATACAGGCGTGATTATGTATTAATTATTTTATGTAAATGGCCCTAACGTAAAATATATGCTAATTTGGAAGGAACTGCGCTTATATAGATAAGTGATCAAAACGAACTCTGTGTAAATTTAAATAAAGATTAAATTACTGACGTAAAAGACACGCCCCCCACAAAATTCGCTCGCACTATCATTTCGTTGTAGAATCATCTTTATCTACGTGTCAATACAATTCGTTTTGCTGTGGCAAACAATTTAACGCACGAGCGTTGACGCCCCAGAGGCCTTAGTGTCTAGACAGTATCCAGACAGCCACTTCAACGACACCCCTGACACTTAATTTGATGGCCACTCAAATATAACTCTTATAACCATAACATAGCCCACACTATACGACCATTTTACTGTAACATAATCACATTTTAGCGACCAATAAAACTCATGTACAGTCGGCATCGAAATTTTTATTACAAATTACTGCGGAGTAATCGATTTACGGTACCACTGGATTTAATTTTATTGCGCGGACCCATTTCATTGCCCTCCACCAATACAGCTAATCGAAATGTGCATACGCGGTCCGCTCCCATATATTTCACATTGGCAATTTATGACAATAATCTGGACGTATCCGCCCATAACCGGTTTCGCGCTTCGAATAGAAGTGTATTGCGATTAAAGCCTCCTAAACGTATTGGCGTCATCAGCCGCGCGTTAATATTTATTATATCATTTATTATTATATATTTTATTATTTACCGGTGTCTATTATTATTTCAATACTAAAATGTACTAAGTAGGTAAATATCGCCAGATAACAACATAGTCGCCATATCGAGGGGTAAAAGGCTATTACAAATTCAAATGTATTCAATAAATAAATTATAAGTAACAACGAACAATATACCTACGCCAGGTAACTAATATAGGAATAAATATCGCCAGACAACCAAATACTTATCGTATGATCCCAAACTAAGCAAAGCTTGTTCTATGGAAAATTTGACTTAAGCAAGATTTTTAACAACTTTACGGGAGAGCATACTCATTTAGAAAAATTCGCTGATGCCAAATATGTATTTAAGTCAATATCGCCCAAAAGTGTCGTTTAAGTCAAACAGCCTTTCCCCCCTCAATATGATTCCATACTAAGCAAAGCTTGTACTATGAGTACCGAACAATGGAGTGGGGGGCGATCCCAGTTCTTTAAGGCATTTCCGACATTTGCCACTGGCGGGAATCGAACTCGCAACCCCCCCGTTCAGTGAGCTGTGCGGCCTATGTTCAAACCACAAGACGACAGCTTCGCTTTGTCGTCCACTGTAATCGTATTGATTCATAGAAAAAGTTCATTCCTCAAAGAAATTGACAGAAATATTTTTTTAGACTAGAATTAGACAGAATGAAGAAAGGATTGATTGATTGAAAGAAATTGGCTTGGCTTTTAACACAGCAATTCAGTCTTTATCTATAGAATCAGATGAACTATAAAAGGTAAAGTAAAGGAGTGTTATCTAGATATTGAAAAAGTGTCCATCGAAATGCATAATTAGTAGTTCAAAAACCTTCTACAATGGCGCTGGTGTCGATAATTGGTATACAATGGCGCGTATACTAATTATCAACACCAGCGCCATTGTGGAAGGTTTTTGAACTAGTAATTATGCATTTCGACGTGCACTTTTTAAATTTTTTCCCATATTGTCCTCCTTTAAATCAACCCTCCGTAATGTAAACCAATACAGCCAGTTATGAATCGTCAATAAATAATAATAATAGTATCACTACCACCCATTCGGAATGCATATCCTATGGAGAAGAATGTGCAAGAAACTCCATGGTTGCTTTTTCCAATATTGGCAATAATTTTGCCGCCCCAGTGTGGAGGAGACTTTAAACTGTATGAAATTTATTATATCGAACTGTACTGTAAATGGGTATTCATTTGCATAATTCTATGTGCCGGCAGGTAACGTTAAGTGGCACCGAAAACAAAACTCTATTACGTACCGCCGGGAAACGAATTTCGCTTGCAAATAATTATAATTTCAATGTTATGTGCATATATTTTATTACTTTTTACGTATCCTGTGAACGCGATTTAATTATGGGGGACTTTAGAATCTAAGTACGATATGACATAAACAAGTTTTAATAGCGAAAATGGTAGGTTATTAAATACCATTTTCGCTATTAAAACTCGTTTATGTCATATCGTACTTGTGGCGCCCCGGTATAAGCGGAAGATGGTACACCGTCGGTTTTTAGTGGGTATACGGCCTTCTGCCGGGACTCCCACATAACCCTGTTACTTCCGCCGAGGTGGCAGGGTATCCATAAAGGATCGCCCCCATATTACATTGGGACCACAATACATCCGCGAAGTGTGGGCGCACTGCAATGCACCGCTGCCTACTCCTTCTAGGAAAACAAGCGTAATGATATTATAATATCATTTTGACAGTAAAATGATACTAATTCTCTTAAGTATGCAATTAGCACTGTAATTTCAATTAACTCAACCTTCGTCGAGGATTAACGTCAACAACGTCATATTTAATGGTTGACGAAGTCTGCTAAAATAAATTAATGGGCGTAATTAATTGCTAAGCTGTCTCTTTGCTGCTCAATGATAACAAGACTTGAAGTAAACAGGTGAATAGTGCTTGCTACGTTTTAAAAACTAAAACAAATTTAATAAAAACCTTTTTGAAAATTTCCCAGGCACACTTGGTACGAAAATTGCCAAGACTAATATGAACTGTATTAACTCATACAAAAGGCGCATTCTTAAACGAAATGTCATTGACAGCGCGAGGCAATTTTTGTAGTTGCGCGGCTTTTACCACCGAAATTCAGTCAGTCGCAGCCCAACCGTCCTGAGGATGCCTGGTTGAGAGGCGAAACAATTGTCGATTTATTTTTTAGAGTCTATTTTTTTTTTTTTTTTTTTACGAAATGAGTGAAATGATGAAATTTAATGGAGATGAGGAATGGCTTCACCTGCGACTAGCGCGAGTATTTCGCCAATGTCAAGTAATTAATAGCAAGGACAAATTCAATAAATACACATTATAAATAAAGATGGATAATGACAGTGATAAAGATGGCGGATCGCTCCAACATTTAAAAAAAAAAAAAAAAAATCTTAGAGTCTATTGTTCTACGGAGAATTGCTCATTGTAGGGGTCCATGACTTATGTCATACTGACTATCGACTGACAGGTAGTTCGGTCTTGTAAATTTCCTCTAATATCGATCAATTTAATTGGTTTATAATTTGGGAAACTGACAATTCGAAGGGTGAGTGGTGAGTCCCTTTCCCCACGATTGTTATTTACAATGGATTTCCGCAATATTACGCCTGATTTCATCAATTATCACAGAAATGAAGTCATTATGTGTGTTAACACTGAGTTCGTTTTAGTATTGGCAAACATGTAGACGTCTGACGCTCGTCGCCATTTAAAACGCCCTAAAAGAACATAAACATCAAAATCTCCACACAAAACATCACTAAAACCAAAAAAATCGCCTTCTCCACAAGAAAAATCATCGAGGAACCTGCAACAGACAATAGTTTTTTTATTATTAATTAAACTTACGTGTGAAATAATGTATATAAAGATTCGCGGTCGAGTTAACTGTAGGTAACGGCGACGGCGGCGACGGCGAGGACGGCGATTCTTCTGTCACCGGCGGGTATTCTTCTGTGGGGGGTTCCGTCTCTTCTGTATCTTCGTCTGGAGGGAAGAATTGGGTTTTTGGTACGCGAGCGGTTGTCGTATTCCCGTGTTTTTTGGTTTTAAAAAGAAACCTACGCGTTGTGATGTGGCTTTTGTTAATAATACGTCACTCATGTTTACATTCTTAGGAGGTAAGTATATAGTAAATAACAAAAGTAGAATAAATCTAAGCTTACATTAAAAAAAAAAACAATATCTTGACACAATAATAAAAAAAGAGCATTTTATTTCTTGCTAAGTTATATAACAATTAAACTGTTATGCTGTAATAAGACCTAGTACTTATTCTAAATAGTAAAGTTTTTTTCTACAATACATAAGTACAAACGATGTCCATTATAATTGACCTATACAAACACGGACGACCAAACAATACAGTGTAATAATGCCTTATTTGGCGAGCTCGGGGCGTGTGGATGATGTTATGTTGATGTGACAAGCCCTTTCAGTCGAGACGTTTATCTACAAGCAGCACGAGTGTTGTTACAAATCTTTTATGTATTTTTATAGTTTTTTTTTTAACCATTACAGGTTACTGCCCAGTTAAATATGGAAGATTTGTTGTTTAATATGTTTTTTTGTTTACTCAACTGTAAATTCATATTAGAAAATGTAGCTTTCTAATCATTATCTTGTTAAGTCTCACCATTGAATCTCACCACCCGACCAAGTGTTTTTACATACTCTGTTGTCGGCAAAATCATCGACTAAATAAGATGGAGGCCATATCGTTTAAAAAGTGAAGTGAATCATTTATGACATACGACACGTGATCTACTTATCATCAGCTAATTTCATTTCCATCCATCTTGATGAGGAGGGCTGGGACCATGTGTTACTACAGTACTTATTTTTAATTAGCTTCAAACAACTCTGCAAATGTTGGTAAGGGAACAGAAGCAATAAGAATAAGTGGTTTTGTTTTCTTATTACAGTAATGTAGCATATGAAAAAAGCTAATAATTCAGATTCCGACAGTTTTATTAAGTCACAAACAATTGGCGTATATGAGACAGACGAACTCTGTTCCGAGCTAGTGAAAAAAAAGTTATCACATTCGGTCTCTTTTTTTGGTCAATGAAGGCATGTATTATCCATACAAGAATTGAGAACATCTCTATTTGAAATCGATTTCTAATCATCACCTAATGTTACTTACACACTCGAAAGCTTTCATGTTAAACCGTAGTCATTCTACAACATAACTCTAACAGTCTCACAACAATGGTCCGCACCCGATTGGTGGGTTGAACCATAAATCAAGCATTGTTATTATTGAGAGAAAAAAGAAACACTCGCGTCGATATCTCGATATTCCTGTATCGATGCAATAAATAAACATCGATTATTGAAAGATTTATATCTTGGTTCACTCTGACGTGTATAGTTCCACCATTATTCATATAGAGAGCTCCATTGTGTGGGGCAGCGATAAAATGGATAATGGGAAGACTTCTTTATGTTACTGACTAGAGTGATGGAGTTTTCTTTGAAGTTTTAGAGCACGATACAGAGTAATGGACTCTGTTGTTAACTTACAAAGAATTTTGACATAAAATTAATAAGTTATTTCACATACGGTGAAGGAAAACATTGTAAGGAACCTGCATGTCTATAGAATGAGTGTCAAGCAAGTTCACCAACCCGCACCGGACCCCAAATCTCCCTCGTATTAAGGGGTATAATGGCAATAGGCTCGCCTTCTATTACATTGGGACTAAAATACATCGGCGAAGTGTGGGTACACTGTAGCGCACCACTGCCTATCACTACGGGAAATATAGGCGTGATGATGATGATGCTTATTATTTCACATAATCCTACTAATGCTACTTCCTTCTTACTAATATTATAAATGTGAAAGTTTGTGAGGATGGATGGATGTTTGTTACTCTTTCACGCAAAAACTACTGACCGGATTTGAATGCAACTTTACAGTATTTTTGTTTATCCATCAGAATAACATATAGGCTATACTTCATAACGTTATTGAACAATCGAAGTCTGCGCGGACGAAGTCGCGGGTAGAAGCTAGTATATTAAGAATGAAAATTTAGACATCAGACGAAACACTTAATTATATAAGGACGTTAAATGACTGTATTATTATTATAATGTTATTTGCTCACTTGTTAAACAGACGAAATATCCATGAATATCGACATCTGTTCCAATAGATGTTTAATTTATGTATTTTATAATGCAACACTGAAATTACAAGCTACTTGATGTTTCAATACGACTAAGTGGCACAATTTTTAAAATATTTTTTATAAACTGCTTTCAATTCAATCTATAATTATATTCAATTCAATTGCGTTCATTCCCGCTTACCAATTTATAAATTTTTTTACTGACACATCACCACGCCTGTATTCCTCAAATGGGTAGGTAGAGGTTCACTGCAGTGCACCCATTCTGCGGCGATGTATTTTAGTCCCAGTGTATGAAGCGAGCCTATTGCCATTATACTGGACACGTTCCCCATCAATACAAGGGAGCTTTGAGCTATAACCCAGTGCGAGTTGCTGAAGTTCACACGCCTTTCTATAGACGTGCAAGTTTCCTCGCGCTGTTTGCTTTCACCGTTCAGGAAGGGGTAATAAGGGAAGGGGGAATTACATTTGGACATGAAATTCGAAAATCCCAGAGGCTTGGAATTTAAAATTGCACACCTTGCGTTCAAGGCGGGCGTTTTACGAGCTACCTTGCGCTAGCGAGGGAGGCTACCATAACTTTTTCTTTCACTTGTACATTACTTTATTATATATATTAAACTGTGATAATAACTGAATTCAATGTAACTATAATTTATGGAGTTTCTTGCCCATTCTTCTCCATAGGAAATGCATTCCGAATGGGTGGTAGAGATACTATTAATATTATTTATGTTTTACTGACGATTCATAAGTGCCTGTACCTATTGGTTTACATGATTATAAACATTCTTATTCTGATTCTATAATTTCGTTTATACCAGTTAACGACTCGAGAACGATTCTCGAGTCTTCGAGAGTTTCTCGGCGATTTTCGCTTTTCTTTCTTTTTTTTCGCACCTTTGAGGGTGCCCTTTGTTTTGCGCCCATTGTTCGTCCGTTGTTTATTTTTACCTTTTTGTACGCTGCCCGACAGCCATTCATTAGTGACATTCAGTGTAGTGTGCGGGTGGAAACTGTGAGTTACGCTTTAAGGCACATTGGAGCGTCAACGCTCGGGCGTCAAATTTTTTGCTAAACCAAAACAAACTATATTGACTCATAGAAAAAGTTCATTCTTCAACGAAATTAGACTGACAGCGCGAGCGAACTTTGACGAGTAGGATGTGGCTTCTACCACAGAAATTCAATCGGGCGTTGACGCTCCAGTGTGCCGGGGGCTTAAAGGCACACTGGGGCGTCAACAATTTTGCCAATACTAAATCGAACTCTGTGTCAATATACATAAAGATTGAATTTCTTACGTAAAAGCTACGACCCCACTCATCAAAGTTCGCTCGCTTTGTCAGTCTCATTTCGTTGAGGAATGAACCTATTATATTATGTTTTAATACAGTTAGTTTAGATGTTTGTGCAAAAAATTAGTGTACGCGAGGCCTTACGCTGCTTGGAGCATGGACATCGTGAAAGTTTGTTTACGAGTTTTTGTCGCTTCACGATCATATGTTGAGGGTATATGCCGTGAACAAGCATAAAGCTCCGGGCAGACTTAGGCGTCGAAACGTCCACATCATTATTTTTTCTAACATCAAAGAAAACTCTGTATCAATAAACATAAAGCTTTAATTTCTCTGTTAACAGCCAGATGATCACGTCGCAAAATTCGCTCGCACATAGATGACATTTCGTTGAAAAATTACCGTTTTCACTGAGTATTAATACAGTTTGTTTTGGTTTGGGTTCAAAGACAATTAAGCTTTCCCCCGGGACTCGCCAAGGGTCAAATTTCAGTGTCTTGATTGGATACCGCTGTAGATCCTGGCTTATAGGAGTAACCGTGGTGGGAATGTGAGGTGGGCTTAGTCCGCAATAAAAAAAGTTCGTTTTAGTACCTATTGGTAAAGATTTTTACGGACGCGTCCTAACGCCTCACTGAGGCTGTAACAAACTCCTTAAAAAGGGAATCTTACAACTAGTTCAGTAATAAGTTTTATCAAGGCTGAAGTACACCTCTCACATGTACTGATCTATATACAGTATACAAGGTACTACAATCCATATTAAACTCTATCCCGCAAGATATAAAGACTAAACACTACCGGGGAAGCATATATTCGACAGGATACTATATAGCCTCATGTTTCATAAATGAGCTGTGAGATAGACTCATAAATCTGTAGTTTCATACGAAACTATGGATCTTTCCTTTAGAGGCCATTAAACACCTATAGCCCTTTGAGAGTCCATTTTCTTTAAGCATTTTTGTTTGCTATCAACTCGCCCATATTGCTAAATGGGGTAGACAGTTGTGTTCTTGCAGTTCACTCATACCGATGTATCATTTGTCCCAATGTAATTAGAGACTAGCCAATTACTATTATACTATTATATTCGTCTTAAAATAAACTGCAGCGGTAACCTAGTTGATAGAAGTCCCGCCTTGAAGGCAAGGGGTACAAGTTCAAAGCTCTGGACCGCAATGTACTGATTTCATAGCGAGCTATGGCATCACGCATCGTCGCTTAGCTTTGACCAATAAAATTGAATCTTTATTTATATTGATATAGAGTATATTTTCAAATAAATTCAAGCTAATTCACTCGTTCGAGCATGTGCTGTGGTATATTTGTTTTAAAACAAACAACTACATTGGAAACACAGCCGGTTGTGACAAGACATGTTTATTGACTCTCTTTCGCATGAACTACGAAAGTGAGAGAGCGACACAACATAATCCGTGACATGAGGCTTGTCTTAGCACACTCGCTAGTCGTGAATGAGTAACTTTACATGTACACGTCGACGTCACTAGTCTCAATGGTGGTTTCAGTCGCAAAACTGCGTCGAGAGCACTCCATGCCGCGTTCTCTACGCTAATGAACTGCATTCTGTTCTATACTTTGACCAATACTAGCACACATCTGGCGTTGTGATACACATCATCACGCCTGTATTACTCGAAGAGGACGGCAGAGATGTACTGTAGTGTACCCACACATTGTAGATATGTTCAGCCCCAAATTTCAATTTCTTGGTTAGCTTTAGTGACACGACTAGAGACGATATTACTGAAGTTTACATTTGCCATTTTAGTGTCTTAAAAATGTTCTTCAGGAAAATAACGCCTATGCCACTATATAAATAGTACATCGCCTGCTTCTTATAACATCTTTTGTAGTCTTGTTTTTAAAATTACTTCCATTCTTTGACACTAAACTTTGTGCAACATCTGTCACAAATGGTAAAGTATTAATAACACAATACTGCCAAATATGTGGTAGTAAGGCCCCTGAAATAGACGTTACTGAGACCTGTTACATATTAGCTTTATATAGACCCGCTAACCTATTGTTATTGATGTGTAAACAATGGATTCGTATGCCATTGCGCCGCGAACCTGTAAAAACTAAAAACTACATCTTGTAACTAAAAAGTCATGTTCAATAACTTACCGGGCTAAAAAATACAAAACACGTTGTTGGTCGTCCGTATTATTGCAACAATAACAATCTTAGTACATCATTTAGTATAACATCATTTTAATTAAGTATCTTATGAGGTAAATACATAAATAAATCTTAAAACTAAAATATATTTTTTTAAATACACAATATAATAGATATAATAAACAGAACTGACGAAACCACGTATAAAGTATACTGCAACATAGTCAAGTTTTCTACTATTTTTAGGTGTACGTTGTAAAATGAAACAAAATCTCATGGAAAATTCGCCATAAAACTGAGCCATAGCCGTAAATAAATAGCGTGAGTTACTCAGGTATTCAGCTGACGTTCCAACTATAAGAACTTAGTGGGACTATAAAAACATAAAGTTAGGAATGTGATACGACTTTCTTAACACGATGTTTTGACTCTTTTCGCAAGGGACACACGGTAGAATGACCTGACGAATAAGTATACCAAGCATTTTCACGGCAATCACTTTGAATTGCAATATTTTTTTGGTTATCAAGTTACTGCAATACTTATACCAAGATTCCTCTTATTTGCTAAATAATGAGGAATTATCTAGCGTGTTAAAAAGTTTTACAAGTTTTTTTTTTTTTTTAATCTACGCTCAAGTATATAAGGAAGCAAAAAAGTGCCCCCGTGCTCCCTATACAGAATAAATGATTTGATTTCGACTTTTAAGAACCGCCTAAAATTACAACGCATATTAGGTAATGCGTAAAGCTTAGCCAACTCTACAATTGACATTTGTCGACGGCCGCGTGTCAATTTTTTTGCCATACCAAAACAAATTGTATTGACTGATAGAAAAAGTTCAATCTTCAACTAAATGACACTGACAGCGCGAGCGAATTTTGACGCTTGGGTGCGTGGCTTGTACCACAGAAATTCAATCTTTATGCATATTGACACAGAGTTCATTCAGCGGTGTTAGCACGCATGTGAAGACAGGACCTCTGTCACGGATTGGCTCGCTTGCTCCCTGCCTTATTTGATACGAGAGAACGAGACAATATCAACACATTGTGTGACATAAGTCTTGTCTTGGTGCACATGTTACAACTACAGATATTGACGAAACATTTTGACGGACGTGGGTTGACGTAACAGTGTGCTTTCCCTTGGGGTCGTGAGCGTCTGGGGTGTGGGCCCCGTACTGTCTTAAGCTGACGACGACCCTGAGCAGGATGGCGGCGAGGGGTGGTCTCTCGTCGCCGTATGCACTGCGAGGGTGCAGGGGGGAGCGAACATCTGCTCCCCCGAGACGAGCTCCTGGGCACTATAGCTCGGGAGCGAGGCACAGAGGGACACCATTGCGTTCCGGTAGGAGATCCCGGAGTCCCTCTAACGTGTCGAAGACGGCCACCGGGGAGGTTTTAGTGGGTAAGAATCCCACATATCCCAGTCTTCTCCCACACAGAAGACTGGGAATCTTTCTGAAGATATCCTCCCTATCAACAAAAAAAAAAACAGTGTGCTTTAAAGTGTACAAATAAATTGAACCCCAGAATTATTTCTCGCTCCACCTATTTTCACAACATTGTTATGCAAATAGCATTTATAAGCTGCTCAAACTTACGCTCCGTATGTCGCGCGCATATAAACTCTCGACGCTCCCGTTCGAGTCCATGAATACACGTATATGAGCGGAATAAAGCCATGACAAGATTTTCTGCTTATCATAAACAATATTACTTCAAAATGTTGTATGCGGGGTGTACATACCGTCGCGTAGTAGGTTCGCATTAGTGGGATTACCTCGCCTCCTATATGTTTAAGCCCTGAGTACATAGGGGCGTCGAGACACGCGCGTTCAAAACATTTAGCCATTACCACAACGAACTTTGTTTCAGTACACATAAAGATTGAATTTCTGTGGTAACAACATCGTTTAAAAAAAATTAAATTGACAATTTGTAAGTGCCCCCATAGGCCTATACAGAATAAATGATTTGACTTTGACTTTGACTTTGCTAGTTTGGCGCCGACTCAAAATGACTTAGGGATACTTACAGTAGTTTAAGAACTTTGTTATTCAGGTAAAATAAAAAAAGTATATTATTTTTTGCTTTTTAATATTTTCGGCGGTTTAATTTTTTGTTAAAAAGTTTTCATGATACAATCACTATTAATCGTGTGATCTCAAACCAAGCAACGCTTGTACTATGGGTACCACAAAACTGGGGGCGATCCCAGTTACACTCAGACCAGGGCAAATTTGTCACTGGTGGGAATCGAACTCGCTACCACCGGGTTCAGTGATTCAAGCGGCCTCCGCTCAAACCACTAGACTGAGTAGTCGTCGTATTTATAAACAATTTTGTCAAACATACAGGGTGTTTCAGAAGTCCGAAATAATTTGCATCAGTATCGGATATACAACTGAATGGTAGGTATAGAAATTTGATCGAAACTCATGATCATGTTTTTCCAACTTTTTTTCATCGTCAATATATTCTATAACTTGTAATATTACGAGTCTTATGTAAAGTTGCATTTTCTATTTTGTGAATATTGGTAGCCGCCCCTCATAGGTTTAGTTTACACCGCTAAATAGGCATATGGATGTGCCCAAAAGGCCAGAACACGATACCTGTGACAAATATTCAAAGGTCTAAAACTCAGAAACTACGATAGTTAGGTATAAATTGCCTTCACTGAGCATCCACATAGCTACCGTATATATACCCAAAGAATTATTTCGGACTTCTGATACACCCTGAATGTAAGTGACACTTACAGTGAACCGTATTTCTAGCCAAAATACTTGATATTGCATCCGCACAGGAGGGTGAGTATCTTATACTCGCGTTTACTCAAATTTACATAATTATGTTAGGTGTCGGCGGCTCTCCCGGCGGCACATTACCGTGCTCGGGCCACCTGATGCCTCCAAGGTGTTCACAGCGACAGTCCAGGGTTGGGAAAACTACTTAGCGTTACGAATACACCCTCACTGACGCTAGAAAATTAACTTGACTTTAAAAAAACCGGCCAAGTGCGAGTCAGACTCGCGCACGAATAGCATTTTATTTTTATGTAACTTTTATGTATTTAAGTCAAATGTAGTTTACATGTATGTTATTTAGAGCAGAATGAACATCAATATTTCCTTTACGTATGCTTAAAATAATATAATAAACACTGTCTTATATCTACCAACCCTGCCCCGAGATGGAATCTAATTATACCGCGGGAAAAATATGTGAGTAAGACCGATAAATCATCCTTCATCATTCAGAACGCGAAGATTCCTTACATATTGTCGTCAGCGCGAAGAAAAATTACATGAACATTATATTATTAACTAGCTGTGCCCGCAACTTCGCCCGCGTGGACTTTAGGGAGATTACCCGGAAATATGGGTATTATGTTTTTCCCGCGGAACCCTAATGCTTTTTCTAAAATTAAAGTAGCCTAAGTTACGCCTTCGAACGTCAGCTATCTGTCAGTGAAAGTCCCATTGAAATCGGTTTAGCCGTTTAGAAGTTTACCTCAAACAAACAGACAGACAGACAAAAAAAAAATTGCGTTTTCGTTATAGGTATCGTATATACTTTCATACGCATTTGGTAAAAAAGTGTTATTTTGATATTACAAACAGACACTCCAATTTTATTTATTTGTATTGTATATGTATAGATGTATAGATTATTCCCATATTCGTAATTTATTTTCAAACTAGAGTTTTAAATGAGCGTTTATGCTCGATTTTTTAATTGTTTCTTTGTCGGAATCCATAATTGTTACTGATATTTGCGACTACCACCGACTCGAGCGTACACGCCTTTGGTCTTCGTAGCGCGAGTAAGTACATATGCCGAAACGTCAGATAATCATAAAAACTAGCCAAATGCGAGTCGGCCTCGCGCAAGAAGGGTTTCGTACTATTATCTATGAAAACGAGCAACAATCACGTTTGTTGTGTGGGAGCCCTCTTAAATATTTATTTTATTCTGTTTTTTAGCATTTGTTGTTATAGCGGCAACAGAAATACATAATCCGAAAAATTTTAACTATCTAAATATCACGGTTCATGAGATGCAGCCTGGTGACAGACAGACGGACGGACGGACAGCGAAGTCTTAGTAATAGGGTTCCCGTTTTGCCCTTCGGTTACGGAAACCTAAAAATCTAGATTTGCTTAAGAAACATAGTGAGACCTAAGAGCCATGGCTCAAGTGAGCATTTCAAACTCCCTGTTGCTTCTGACGTGTAATGTTAGCATTGTAATTAAAACGCACACAAACGCAACGCAACAAAGATTAAAAACAAAAATCGACGTTCTCCTAGCTGTGTACAGACAAAAGCAAAAGTGCTCGGCAAACTCTCTTATTAATATTCAACGGCCGGTGACCGCGTCTAATGAAATTACCACAACAAAGCGCGCCGGGACGACGCCGCCGACGCCGGATTGTTGTGCAAATATAAACATCGAATCTGACGATAACGAGTACACGACGAACAATAAACATCCTAATCTGTAGGTGCGGCCGATTTAAATATAGTTAGCCCCGAACACGCCACGCGAATTGAACGGCGGGATTATTATAGGGGCGGCTACTAGTGAGCGGGCCTTTAAATATAATGTTCAAGTTGAAATGTAACTCAGTCCGTCAATGTCAAACTCCATTCAACTAAATGTAAATAGCCCGCGCAGTAACAAATAGTACGCATTATTATCAAGAAATATTACTTACACTGAGCCCAGGGCACACTGGGGCGTGGGCAAGACGGGTGCGTAAGGATTTTTGCCAATAGCAAAACGATCTCTGTGGCAATACACATAACGATTGAATTTCAGTGGTAAAAGCCATGCGTCCACGTTGAAGAATTAACTTTGTCTATGAGACAACAGTCCGTTTTTGTAAAAATTTCAACGCCTAAGTGCGCGCGGGGATTTAAGTTCAGGCGGACTTAATGAATCTCAACAAAAAAAAAACAAAATAAAACAACAAAGAAAACGGCGAGCATTTATTCATTTGCAAACACAACCCGCATTAAATATTTTATTCGCATTTTCTTTATGATTGTACTCAGAAGGGGCTCGCGGCCGAACGACAAGGATACGCAAATTTAAAGAACAAATGATCCAGAAACGATCGTTCTGATCGCGAGAAAGTTATAGTCAATTTAAAAAAATATGCCCCAGATCCGGGCTCATTCAGGAAATGTACCCGCCGGGGCGGAGTCGTTTTCAATTGAATGACGGGCGGACCTAAAAAAACGAACTTAATAATAATAATAGAGGGCGTCTTCAATAAACGACTAAAAATAAAGTGTTGTATTAAAAACCAAGCTAAGCCAAGCGCGTGTCTGGTTACGCTTAGAGTAGGGTTCTGATGCCTTGCGTTACTGTGCAGGCTAGTGAGATCCCGATCCCGATTTGATGGTACACGGCCTTCTGCTGAGACGGGAGTCTGCGTCAATGTCCGACTTCCGTATATGCGAACATAACCCTGCTACTTCCCTCGAAGTGACAGGGCATGCATAAAGGATTTTACGTCGGAACGTAAACGGACGTAAAAAACAGGGTTCTGATGCCACGATGACGAAGAATATAAGGAAAAAATATAACCTGACAATAATAATGTAAGGATTATACGAAATAAATTAATTGACTATTCATTCCAAGTAAAATTAAGTCAGCTTTGCCTTTGATTTATCCCAAAAAAAAAATGATAGATATTTAAATGTACTTCAAACTATCTAAGATATTTTAAATGATAAAATGGTTCTGCAAATCGATCATAACATTCTTGATAAATTTTGGGGTTAATCTTTGTGTCTGATTGAGAACTTCCCAGTTCAAGCCAATCTTTGCATAAAGGTAACACAAGCCCAGGCCAGGCCTAGGCCAGCATTTATCTTAGTGGAGTTACCGGGACTACTAGCAGTTATAGGATGTGCGCCAAGACTTATGTCAAGGAATATATTGATGTTGTCTCTGTCTCTCTTATAAAATTAGACAGAGAGAGAGAGAGCGAACAAAACCGGGACAGAGGTCCAGTTTTACGTGCGTGCTAATTCCAAAGTAACGTGTCAATTCCACATAGCGAGAAACGGACGGATACGATAAAACTATTGGGTTCCTAATTTAAATGCGGAACCCTAAAAGCGGATCGGATTCCAATCACGCGCACTTTTAATTCAAGTAAGTAAATTAAAATGCGGCCGGTCGTCGCCATGTTTGAATACAAATGGTTTCGGAGCGAACGGTTTCAATTCAACACTCCCCTTCGCCTCTAACTCATTAGAATAGGCCCGGCTTTGGAGTTATTTATTGGAAGATTTTTTTATTTATCGCCGTACCTAAAGGGGTGTCGCTTGATTCGATTATGCCCCGCGAAGGCGCGGATTGTCCGTCGCGATATTAAATTGTCTTCGGTGATATAAATTGTGGACCCTTTTTATTGTGATTCAAGAGTTTACTTTAGTGACCGTTTTATGTTTTAGTGACGGGATTATGAGTGAGTGAGTGAGGCCGTTCAAGGACAAAACGCGCATTTATTGCGATTATCAAAACGAACTGTATTGACACATAGATAAAGTTCATTCTTCAACGAAATGACATTGGCGCTCGAGCGAATTTTATCGAGAAATTCAATCATTATGTACATTCAATCAGTGGCATACCATCAGTGGCATATTTAAAAATTACTGGTAAGAAAACTTTTTAAAAAGAAGCTTTTTTTTAATTGCCCTTAGTTTTCGTGTTCTCCTCAGCAAGCCCTTTCATTTGACACCCATACTGTGGTAGTGCAAAAAAATAACTATTCTGCCATCTTGGATGATCCGCCATATTGGAATTAGAATGACGTCACATAGCTGAGCATGCATTGTCATCCAAAATAATACCAGATTTCAGCTCAATCGGTTAAAGATAACTGATTTAAAATTCAGTTGCAAGATTCCACCTGGACATACATTGCAAGCTAATATAAAGCTTGTAATAATAATAAAAAATGGTCTGGGTGTAACTGGGATCGCCCTCAATCCATCGTACGGTACCTATAGTACCAGATTTGCTTAGTTTGGGATTATACGATGGGTATGTGCTGTCACGCGATATTTATTTAAATAATAAGTATGTAGGTACACACGAAGCCGTCGTATGTGCATGTCGTATTAAATATTCAACGAAATCCAGAGATCGTTATAAGCGGGAGATGTTTTCGTATCGTTTACATAAGCCTATTATCTTAATAAGAAATTTTGTTGTTTCTCTTGTCTCAATGCTGGTAGCTACTTAGAAGCATGGTTATTACTTTGGGTGAAGAAAACTTAATATTACTTTACCTTTGAGTTCCATGTATGATTGGCTTATCGTGTCAGAAAAAAACTGCCAAGTGCGAGTCGGACTCGTGCAGAGAGGATTTCATACAAACTGGTAGGTACCTAATAAGTATATGCATCACAGGAATCAAGTCTCGAATATTTTTTTTACATAAATAAAAAAAAATATTTTTTTGAAGTACAAAACCCTAAAAATACCAGCCAAGTGCGTGTCGATCACGCTGATACAAGATTTTACTAAAGAAGTTTGTATCTCACGTAAAATATATCTACATCTTAATATTTTAATAGGGAGCCTTAATAGGGAGCCATTCACCATCGTTATTTCCCCGATGAACGTCGTTGTCCGGACAATCCGTTAAAAATCCAACGGAATAACGGCCTGCACCAACTGGGGCTTACGAAATAACTCTTAAAAATCCTGCATTATTATACATAATGATATGTTTTTAGTTACAATGTTTTGGGGTGCGAGCATATTGCCATTATTCTAGGCATGTTTAGATGCCCGATTTTCGTTTGATAGACATCATCTAGAGATGTCGAAAAAAAATGGAAAAAATACGACCAATTTGACGTTTTGTTTCGAAATATATTGACTAGAGATTGATGTCTATCCAGCGAAAATCGAACCCCTATGCAAAAGAGATTTGGTCCATCACACTGGCACAGGGCGTGTAGGTGAGTACTAAAACGTACTCTATACCAATATACATAAAGACTACATTTCTGTGATGAAAGCCACCACTCTGCAAAATCCGGTCGCGCTATCAATGATATTTCGAGGAAGAATGAACTTTTTCTATGAGTCAATACAGTTCCTTTTGGTATTGGTTAACATTTGCATCCCGCGGCTTTACACCTCAACTCTCTAAATAATAAATACCATTTTAAAACCATTGTCTCAGCAACAATAGCCCGTGAGTTATTACGTATAAAGGTTATAATTGTACAAACAGCTCCCGGACTTAATAAACAAGTGAAATGCACGGTTAATTTCGTGGCTGAACTCATTACCTTTTGTGCCCGGTTTTGGTGCGTGCTTCCATTTGGTCAGATGTGATGTCACTGGGCTGTGACATAATAATTTGAGAGACGGTTCTTGGGATTGGATGATTGAACAACTAGGGATGTGCACCGTATTTGAAGGCTGGTTATATTCAGAATCAGAATCAGAATATTTTTTATTCATATAAACCAATACAGGCACTAATGAATCGTCAATAAATAGTAAAAATAGTAGCTCTACCACCCATTTGGAATGCATTTCCAATGGAGAAGAATGGGCAAGAAACTCCATGGTTGCTTTTTTCAAATAAGGATTTACATTTTAGTGTTTTTCTTAATTAACAATTATACAATATTAGAAATAATGTAACATGTGGTAGCCTCGTCGGTAAGAACACCCGCCTTGAACGTATGGGGTGCAAGTTCAAATACAGGGCCCTCACATCTATCATGATTTTCATGTGTGAATGTCATTTTCCAATCATGATTACCACTTGCCATGGAACGGTGAAGGAAAACATCGTGAGGAAACCTGCACGTCTTTAGAAAAGCGTGTGAAGTTCACCGACCCGCATTGGGCCAGCGTGGTGGACTATGGGCCAAAAATATCCTTCGCATTGAGGGAGTATGTGCTCCGTATAATGGCAATAGGCTCGCCCCTTTTACATTAGAACCAAAATACATCGGCGAAGTGGGCGCACTGCAGTGCACCTCTGCCTACCCCTTCGGGGAATACAGGCGTGATTATGTATTATTTTTATTCTTTTCTACGGTCATGGAAGTGACGCTTATAGCAGTATCTGTGATTATCCACCACATTCACACTAAATACACGTACCAAATGTTAGATCAAATCGTAAATTCCAATATTCAGTACCAAACGTACCGCCGTGGAACTGTAACCTGTAATTTTACACCCGAACTCGCTTATTTAATGGTCGGTATTGCCAGTTATTTACTTTGAATACCATCAAATAGGGTAATTTTCTCACCTGGTAACATGACGTAGTGAAATAATGAGTAAATGGCACGGAATAACATTATTTAGTTACTGTTCGCAGAGTTAATAAAAAAGTTTCAATTTTTTCTCGAATTTATAGATGTTTTCAGAACTATTTCCTTCCTACTTATTTTTTTATAGAATATACCATTTTTATGTATACATATAAGTATGTTCAAACTTTGCGACATAAAATGTCATTACGAACGAAACCATTTTATACCATTACCGTAATGACAAGTCGCCTAAGAAAAATTGCATCGTTTGCCCTCCTAACAAGTGTTGCCAACCTTCCTTTGCCTTCCCCATAATGAAGCAATATCGTGCGCAATCAGTGCAAAATATGGCAGGGTACCCTAACGTGTTAAATAAATTCACCCAGTAAATTATCTAAGGGTTTTAATTCCACTCCGGCTGGCCCGACAATGGTATGGCCGTTTATCAACGCTGGCAACTCTGATATTAAACTGTGCTCAATTAAAAAAAAGAATACTGTCATGTTTATAAAAATGCTCCATGGGAGTTCTTTAGGACCACATGGAGTTTCTATCATATTATAATTTCGGAAAACCAGTTACGTTTACAACACTACAATTTGTTGTATAAATTATTTATAGAATAATACAGTATCAAACAATTTCACAATTCGTTTAAAAAGTAAATATGGATCAATTCAAAACACCTTAAAAGAAAATTGTAATTTAGAAATTACCTACACTACATCCTTCAATATTTCTTTTCATAAAAATATTCCACGTGGAAATATAAATCGACTATTATTACAAATTCCTTGGCCAGAAAAGAGGAGGAATATTTTATGGACTTTCCCAAGTGAGGTGGTAAGCCAATATTTTTTATCTATGGCGCACCGGTACTATCATGAACAGTGTGTCTTTATTCAGAGAGTGTATGTATAGGTAGATACACTCGCAAACAGTTTTATATGATACGTACTTATTGGTTTCTCTCAGTTGTCACTTCGAACTTTCATGTTCATATCGTTAAGTGCTCAGATAGCAAAACAGACAAGCACCTTTGGTTATATCAATAATTATGGATACTGGCATAATATTGAAAAATAACATAAAGCAGGTTTCCGGAGTAATAATGAGTTTGGTTTTAAAAATGTAGTAATAACAAATTGTTTATGACAAACATAAACAATATTGTTTATGACATCAAGTTCTACGTTAGATTTTTGAAATTCAAATTTTGTATTTAGTGTCCAAATATAATTCCAATAAATAGTTATAATTTTGCAGTCTCTGATAAGTAGATTGCTCAACAAAGACAACGACAAAAAATACTTCTTTTTTAAATCTTCATCATAGGCATACAACATTTAAAAAAGTATTGAAGTATGAGGTATACTTGCTCTGTAATGAAGCAAGATAGGGGTTCACGGTTCGATGACTCCCTATAAAGACGTATTTCTTTGCATCGAGTCGTCTTAAAAGGCGCTTCAAATATAGATATATAATACCCGTTCCACTGCAATGATTTGCAACTTTAATATATTGGATACGGCTAAGGCTCCTTTAAAGAGGGTTGAGGCACGAGAACGACTCACGTAATCGGTATTTTCAAGTGAAGCATGATGAGGATTATATATTTTGACTTAATAAACTATTTGGCTCAAAGAACGGTAGTAGAATGTCGACAAATACTAGCAGACATCAACATTTTTTTTCCATTGAAAACGCGGGTGATCGTCAGATGTTTTAACTAAATTTAGTAATAACATCCTACCTTCCTACTATTATAGCGCTGAACTGCTACGCCGTGGTAGCTTTATCGTAGCCACTGACTACGCCGTAGCTAAGTATGTTTTTGCGCTGTCCAAACTGAGTTAGGACGGATCCTAAAGACATGTCCATATAATTGAAAATATAAATCACAGACCAAATAAAGAGCGGAGTCATTTAAAAAGCCTCTTTTTATTACCCATCAGAAACAATTAGAGGCAGCAAGCAGCAGTAATTCTGGTAATTCGAAAGTGAAAAACGAGATTCTGCGGCGGCCATTTTGCGGCCACAGTAACGGCCATGTTCGCGATAAAAGCAATTTAAATTAGGACATAAAACACGGCAAGGGATTGTCAACGAAGAATGGAGTGAACAGAGAGTCAAGAGCAATTCATTTAAGACATTTTAAGTCACTATTTTTAATATATAAAACAGGAAGTTGGAAAGGATTTTTTGTATGAAAGGAATCAGTGGAATCGTGATTTCCTTTTACCTCTTTGTGTCTTATAATTGTGAGAAGGGTAATCTAACTTGAATACATAATTTTATCTGATGAGACTTAATGCTGAATTCTATATAAAAAATGAGGAGTTAAAATAGAAACATTATTTCAGCTTGGACTCGTGATTTCCTTTTACCTCTTTGTGTCTTATAATTGTGAGAAGGGTAATCTAACTTAAATACATAAATTTATCTGATGAGACTTAATGCTGAATTCTATATAGACAATGTAGAGTTAAAATATAAACATTGTTTCAGCTAGGCGTTATGTTCAAATTTAAAATTCCATAAATATTTTTCACACAATGCTGCACACAGCCATTTATATCATAGAATAATTTTGTTGATCTACCTTAGTCATGTTTTATTTTTTTAATTAGCACAAATGGAGTGCTCTCTGTTGTACACCAAACAATGAAAAAAAACAACATTCTTTGGTCTAAATACAGTATATAGATACTGTATTTAGACCTAAGAATGTTGTTTGTTGTACATAGGTACAATTGGGCGGTCTTATCGTCCATATTTTGTTACGTACCAAGATGGTAACGTAAATAATACTAAGTAAAATATTAATTAACAACTCCCAACCTTTAAATAAACCGTAAAATGTGTGCTTACTCTGTGAAACCGGAATAGATTTAGGAGCTGATTAAAACTTTGATGATGGAGCCAGGAATTAATTAGAGGCATAAAAGTTAACAGTAAAAACTTCAGCGAGGTGAAGTTAGCTGCGAGTTTGCGAGTAAACGTTGACAACCGGTTGTCGTGTCGAATTACAAGACTTTTAATTGATACGGACATACGTGCGGTGTCATCAACACACTTGAAGATAGTCACAAGCTCTACAGATTACATACTAATACTTTTAGATGAATGAAGCTTGCGAACATATGGAGTCTTAGTACTCGCTAAACGTACATGGCCCTCTGTCAAAAGTGTAGCCTTTTTATACTCTATAGTTAGTAATCATTTATTACTCTATAGATAACTAGATAACATGGCATATAGCCAACATAACTATATTGCCTGCCAATCAATTCAGCTAATTGATTGAATGCGATTCGTTTGCTAATTATATTTTTATGTGTCATTATTTTCTAATACTAAATACTCGCTTGATATTACATTCGAATTATGAATATATGATGTTTTTTTAATAGTAGGTCAAACCATCCCGTATAATAGTCGAGAATAAATAGTAGAACAGGAACTTTTTTGTCATTTATTAATAACGCCAAATGTTTATTAAAGCAATATTTTTTTTTCTCAACAGCCAGTAACCACGGTAACTGTATTCAACAAATTACGTAAGCCACCGAACTTGTTAGAGCATGTTAATTTATTCTCCATCCTTCGAAGCGGTGTGTCGCGCCAGCGTTAAATAAATGGTAATAGCCGTCAGCGCCTTAATGAATAAACGTTTGATCGGATATTTGTTATTCAGGGCACACTCCGACCTTTTGTTTGACGTAACTAAAATTAAACCAAAGATCCCGGGGGTTCTTTCGGAGTTTGCTTTACGTTATGCACTCACTGGAGCGAGCGAATTAGGTCAACTTACTTTGAAAATGTACTCTTTATTAACATACTAACAACAGCAGCAGTGGTAGCCTCGCGGGCAAGAACGCCCGCCGGGAACGTAAGGGGTGCAAGTTCAAATCCCAGGCCCGCATCTCTGAGATAATTTTCATGTGCGAATGTCATTTTCAACAATGATTACCACTTGCTGAACGGTGAAGGTAAACATCGTGAGGAAACCTGCACGTCTATAGCTTTCTATAGCGTGTAAAGTTCACCATCCCGCACTGGGCCTGCATGGTGGACTATGGCCCAAATCTCCCTCGTATTGAGGGGGAATGTGCCCGGTATAATGGCAATAGGCTCGCCCCCTATTACATTGGGACCAAAATACATCGGCGAAGTGTCGGTGCACTGCAGTGCACCTCTGCCTACCCCTTCGGGGAATACAGGCGCGATGATGTATGATGTACTAACAACGGCTTGGTCAGGTTGCGAGTTTTTTTCTATCAAAAAAGTTGGGAAGATAATGGTACGGAACCCTCCGTGCGCGAGACCGACTAGCACTTGGCCGGTTTTTTGGTATTCCGTTGAAAAATGTGCTTTTCTATCAGTTATTACAGTTCGTTTCAGTATTGCCCAAAAAAATGCTCGTACGTTATTGACGCGCCTGTGAGCACAGTGTTTTAATATTGTTGATGTGCGCAACGAGTTCCGAATTTTAAGAAACTGAAACACTGCCATTGTTTTTTTATGTTAGCAAATATTTGTGAACCAATCTTAGCTAACGACCATAACCGCTCTGTAGTAATTTAGTAAAAAAGTTATTATTCATTTACATACAGCAGCATGGTAAATGATAATTTCAAAAGAGCAATGCCTTAACAGGTCGTGCATGGATGGATGTTTTCTAAAAATCTAGAGGATACTGTGCACTGCGGTTTCAGCAACGCAAAATTCATTCAAATGTACGACTGTACCGTTCACGACTAAAATGAAGCAACTTATAAATCGATGTGTGTGATATGAACCGACTTACTATGAGTGGTTTTTTTGTGGAACTAAGCCTGCAACATATTCCCACTATTGTTACTCCTGTAACCCACGATCTACAGCAGTTACCAACTAAGTCGCCGAGGGTTGCCCCTCGGCTTGTTCCGGGGAACAGCTACATTGTTTTGGAGCCCATACGAATTTACTATAAGTGTGGTAAAATTTCATCTGACCTTTTTTATACATACCAACGACACTTGGGGACAGCGTACATATCAGTGAAATAATTAAGTAGTTCTAAATTTATTAATTTTAGTTTAACTTACCTGCACTTTCACAATGGAAACTATGCAAGCAGTTAATTTATTATCATTTATCATGCACGCAATGAAATATTTGCACGAACGGAAGTCGAATATGATGAAACCAATAATGTTTAACAACTAATGTAATCTATTTTCTGGCGCATAAATGCTTTCATAAAATACATCATCATCATCACGCCTGTATTCCCCGAAGGGGTAGGCAGAGGTGCACGGCAGTGCTCCCACACTTCGCCGCTGATCCCAATGTAATATTTATTTAAATATGTAATCAAGAAGAAAAAATATATTGAAATAGTTACGCTTAGAGTTCCAATGGGTTCATGGAAAATTTCGTAAGTTTTTACAATTGAAACTAAATACGAATGAAATTTCCGAGTAACATAACGACAATAAACACGTGCCTTCTACGAAGTTTTACATTTGACTGTAAAAGTGAAACCAAGGAAACATTAAACTTAAATTAATTGAAAATAAATTGTGTACAACCAATTTAATTCAACGTGACTTACTCATAAAACAAGTGAATCTGAATGGGTGCAATAAGCCTGCGACTCTTCATCATGTCCAGTACAATCATTTTATTTAGATAGAATAGCGATAAATCGATATTTCTCACACAATAGTAAAATACTACTCTATGGTTTGATATACCTAGCATGGTCAGTCAAGTCACTTGTACCCTTTGCTGTGTTAATGTAGATCAAAGGGAGTTTAAAAGTAACTTGAACTTACTAATACAGCCCTTTTAACGTCCCACTGCTGGGCACGGGACTCCCCGCACTGCGAGGGGGATTCAGGCCATAGTCCACCACGCTGGCCCAGTTCGGGTTGGCAGACTTCTCACATCTATCGAGAACTAGTCAAGTTCCCTCAGACGTGCAGGTTGCCTCACGATGTTTTCCTTCACCGTTTCATAGCAAGTGATAATCTCGGATGAAAATGAGATTCGCACATAAATCCCAGAGGTGCGAGCCGGGGTTTGAACCTGCACACTTTGATTGCAAGGCGTGCGTTCGACCACTCGGCTACCACTGCTATTTAAACACTTTGAACCTAACACGTCAAAATCAAATTTCAGATATTTGTTATGAATAAGCGAGAGGACCAATATTTTATGGAATTATAGCCATTTTTAATCACAATGTGTAATATAAAAAAAAATGTTATCATATCGGGTCCATACTAGTAAAAACACCGAACACGAGAAGTTTATACATTTTTTATATACAGTTCCCGAAAAAGCTTGTAAGGGCTTGCAAACTTGGGTGGAAGAAATAACTTGAAACACGCCTAAACCCTATACCAAAAGTGACTCGTAAATATTATTTGAAAAAATATTGTTTATACATTACGTATTCCTCTCGTGTCGTTCGCGGTAGCGGTGGTATGGGGATGGCGATGTAGTGAGAATAGTTTGTTTGAATCTATGACGCGGAAAAACTTTGTTGAGCGGAATAATCCATATAGATTGTGAGAAAATCGATTAGAGAGCCTATATGACGATATTAAGAATCAGAATTCTTTATTCATGTAAAGCAATACAGGCACTTATGAATCGTCAATAAATAATAATAACAGTATCTCTACCATCCATTCAGAATGCATTTCCCATGAAGAAGAATGGGTAAGAACTCCATGGTTGCTTTTTTTCAATAAGGATTTAAATTAAAGTAATGTAGTTATTTTCTAATAAACATACTATTATTATAGGATACTATATGCAAGGCATGCGTTGGGGGGGGATGGGCAAGAAACCCTCGCGAGCCTCCTCAATAGACCCCACCAAAGTTTCACCACAATCTGATCAATGGTTTAGGACAGCATGGGGTACAAATATTACTTTTTGTTTTATTATATTTATGTAGAACGATTAAATATCCGTGGCAAAAGCAACGCGAGTAAATTTCATTGAAAAATGTCTTTCTAGTCAATACAGTATGTTTTTGCATAGGCAAAAAAAAAAACTAATTTAGGGAAGCAGGGATTCGCGCAGACTTTTAAAGTAGAATTTCAATTTAATTAGGTAATCATGATATCAGATATACGAGTATATACTATACTACTACTACTACTACAGCCCTTTTAACGTCCCACTGCTGGGCACGGGTCTCCCGTCAATGAGAGGGGGATTTAGGCCATAGTCCACCACGCTGGCCCAGTGCGGTTTGGCAGACTTCACACACCTATCGAAAACTAGTCAAGTTCCCTCAGACGTGCACGTTTCCTCACGATGTTTTCCTTCACCGTCTCTTAGCAAGTGATATCTCGGATGAAAATGAGATTCGCACATGAAACCCAGAGGTGCGAGCCGGGGTTCGAACCCGCGCACTTTGATTGCAAAGCGTGCGTTCGACCACTCGGCTACCGCTGCTACTATACTATACATAATATCATAAAAGTGAAAGGTAAAACCAATTTTACACTCTAATTAGTGGTCGTTGTACGCAACACAAGGCACTCTGTATTATTGAAAAAGTTTTCAACTCAATATTTTTTCAATTTTCTTTGGAGGCGAACGTCACAAAGTCGTCTATTTGTACAGTTCGTGAATGCCGCCGGCCACAATTAGACTAATGAGCAACTTCACTTGCGACTAATTGAAGTCAAAAACTTAAATTGTTGGTACTCCGGTACCGGTAATTATGCGTGAAGTTACAATTTAAGCACTCAAGTTGGTTGTACTTTAACTTACTTTTGAAGAGTCATTTTTATTGAAAACGAAGTAGGTTAATTATTAGTTTAATGAACATGTGGATTCATCAGCCATCTTTGTCACTGTGATAATCCATTTGTATTTATGATGTGTATTTAATAAATTTGCCCTTGCTATTATTTACATGACACTGGCTGAGATACCCGCTAAACGCAGCGGGAGCTTCCTCATCTTATTCCATTAAATATCATCATTTCACTCATTTCGTAAAAAAAGAAGGACGCAAATTTACTTAGGTTTAAAAATATAAATTCACTTAACCAGTAGGTTTAAGATATACAGAACGTTTTAGACGTCCGAAAATACTTTTACATATGATGTTTCGGTATCTGATAAGTTAACAAGTTATTAGCAAACATATATATTTAATTCTAAATTCTACCACAATTTTTTTTCAACTATTTGAATGCTCTAAATTTTTAAAAATTAAAATATCCTATGTCCTATGGAATATTCCCTTGTAGGCAGAACGACTTTGCGCTGGTTTAAAGTCCCTATAAATGATCCAGCTTACTGCAATGCACTGAGGACAAAAAAGGCCGCGGAACTGGGACCCGATTCTCGCATGATTGACACCATCTATCCTATTCGACAAATTTCGAAAAAAAAAACAATTTGACGTTTTGTTTCGACATACCTCGAATAGAGATGATATCGATATCGCCAGAATTGCGCCGCTGTGCAGACCTGTAGAATCGGTCAGTATTGACTCATACAAAAAGTTCATTTTTCAACGAAATGACATAAACAGAGTGATTGAATTTTGACGCATAGAGGCGTGGCTTTTACCCAAGAAATTCAATGTTTATATGTATTGACACAGAGTTCATTTTTATGTTGGCAAAGATTATGATGTGCGACTCTTGACGGTGCGGGGGTCTTTACCACGTGGACAAGTCTTCATCTCTACCAACTATCTTTCGTACCGGGGAATAACGTTAATGCTACCTTTACCTAGACCTTTGTCTACGCGGTTATGCTAAGCCTGCTGATACACTTCTAAGCCAGATAAAGAATAGAAACTTCCGTCTTATCCGCGCCGAAGCTTCACCGTATTTTACTTTCGCACGCCCTAAAAAGTGCCACAGAATACCCATAATGTTCGTTATCGCGTTAACCTACTGACAAATTGGTCAGCTGTGAACTCCGCACTTGCCCACTCTAGGTAGACCCCGGCAATATATTACACAGATAAGCTTCGGCTATTACTCGGTTTTCACAGATAGGTTTTATTGAGTTGAACAAATGTTGGTGATAGGTATTTCGTTTGCGAAGTTAATTGTTCAATATTGCTTTACATTGTGTAGGTACTGTACATGATGACAGATTTGAGGATTAACTCAGGAAATCTTCAACTGACAGAAAATGTTAATTTTACAAATAGCGAAAAACTTAACTTTTAAATCATCACGCTTGGAAGGTAATCCTTACTAAGCAAAAAAATAACCTAAAAAGTTATATATGCCAAACGACGCAGAATAATCTGGCCGTTCGAATGGTATAATAACTCATTTTTTGATTTATTGTCGCTTAGTAAAGATTGCTTTTCAAGCGTCGATATGTAGTTTACATAAATAGCTACCGATAACACAAGTGTCGTTTAACGTAACATGTAAATCAAATTTTGAATGACTAAATGATTTCGAATACATTCTCTATTTAAGATTAGGCAAGAAACGTAACCATAACGTGTCTTGCCTAATCTTCTCCCATCTTCTTCATTTATTTTCCACAAGGATTACATTGTACATTTTTGACGATAACGCTACTTACTTCTGCAAGTAGTTAACTCAAAAAACATCACAATTTTATGGAGTTTTACTAAAATTATAATAATGCTTATTTTCATAAGTATTTTGAATTTCAAAACGATACAGAAAGTTCTGGGCTACAATTGAAATGGAAATATTATGTGCTCTTGCTGTTTACCCAGCCGCCGGTATCAAATATCGTAAGTACCCATATAATGGCTACATAAAAGTCTTGCATATTAATTGAGTATAAAGTAAACACAGTAAACACTCCATGGAACAGATGACGCGCAACAAACATGTCCGCGTGTATTTAATGAATAATTAAACATCACATCAGATGTGTCGCTATGTAAGTTGACATATCTTCGAGATGGGGATGTTGGGGATAAACGACCCCTCACATATAAGCTGAAGATTTAAAAACCTAAGAAATCCAGTTAAAGATCCGCTATAAATGAATAAAATAAGTTTTTGTAAGCTTATGGTTTTAAGCTCTAGCCGTTCAGCGAGGGAATGCAGCCAGCGTCTTGGATAAGCCTTCGCATCGGCCAAGTTTTATACACATTTTTAATTTTATTTTGTAAATAGTTGGGATTTATATAAATAGTTCGTTCTAGATTATCATAGATAAGGTGTGAATATCAGGTGCAGTATAAAACTAGTACCCATAATAGAGAGAGTAAGAAATAAGAGATTGTCAATTAATGTATAGCAGTGGTAGCCGAGTGGTCGAACGCACGCCTTGCAAATCAGTGTGCAGGTTCAAACCCCGGCTCGCAACTCTGGGTTTCATGTGCGAATCTCATTTACATCCGAGATTATCACTTGCTATGAAACGGTGAAGGAAAACATCGTGAGGAAACCTGCACGTTTGAGGGAACTTGACTAGTTCTCGATGTGTGAAGTCTGCCAACCCGCACTGGGCCAGCGTGGTGGACTATGGCCTGAATCCCCCTCGCATTGAGGGGAGGCCCGTGCCCAGCAGTGGGACGTTAAAAGGGCTGTAGTTAGTAGTTAGCAATTAATGTCATTATTACATTAGTATAATTGTCCACCAATATCTACTACTGTAGCTGTAGCACGGACGCCAAGACTAGACTTATGTCACGGAAAATGTTGATTTTGTCTCTTTGTCACGTATGAAATAAGACAGAGAGCGAGCGCGCAAGTCCGCGAGTGGTCTGGTCACATGCGTGCTAGCACAGGAATAACTTCAGTAGACTAGTGGTCCAGTTATGCCCATCTCACCCTATAAACATTACTTATATAAAGGATGATTTCATACTTATTTCGATCGATAAAATTTCTTAATTAGCATCAAATTACCATACTGTGAAAAATTTATTATTTGTAACACATGTTCAAATTTATTTTTAATTTACAATTATTTAGACTATTGTCAGTATGAAAATGTATGTCGGCCATTTTTAGCTTATTTTAGTATAAATACGCTGTAATTGCTAAAGACAGGCATCATTCCCCACTGGTACGAGACAGTAGGCACAACAGGTAAGAATATCTTCTTATTTTTTAATAACTTTTTTAAATGTGTGTTATTTATAACTCAAGGTATAGGACCTAATCACCCCTAACCTTATTCTTTTGGTTGTACCTAAAAAAATATCCTTAAAATCGTCAAGTTCAGCTCCATCTACTACTATAAATTTTGTACAATACGTTATGTTACAAAGTAAAAAAAAAACAAGATTATGTAACTTCACATTTGTGTGGCTAGTTCAAAAAAATCGGATATCATTATAGAACGAGTGCTTCATACTAAAATAGCTATTCGCATCGCTCGCCCGGCAATATTGTTTCGCACTATTAAAATGCTACAAAAGCTACCCTTTTGGCAGACGGACGACCGTCGTATACTTTGCGAGCGCTGAGTCTTCCATCTAGTTAAAGTTCTCGTTCCTCTGAGCGTCAGATGTATATCGAGGGTTGAAAGGGTATTTGACTTAACCTTAAGGCGTTATTAACTTATATATGTCGCAGGTTTTTCATAAAATTAAATTTTTGGTCAAAAACCTAAGTTTTTGATGAAAAACCGGGAGATGACACATTTTAAACTCAATTTCATCATAAACCTGTAACAATCTAGATTTTTGATCAAAAACCGGAACTAGTTTGGATTTATGATATAAAATCATAACCTAACCTAACCATCAAACTTTATCATAAACCCAAACTAGTTCAGGTGTATGATGAAATTGTGTTTAAATGTGTCATATTCCGGTTTTTCATCAAACATCTAGGTTTTTGATCAAAAACCTGCGACATATTTGGAATCAGCTAATTTTGCTGCGTCGAATGAATATGCTCTCCTGTAAAAATGTCGCTTAAGTGAAATAACCTGTCACCCCTCGATATATACTATAGTAGAAACAAATTAACGTAAGGGTTATAATTATTATTGAAGACGCTTAGACTATGATTTATAGGAATATTTACCGTGTCTAAGGCTTCGCTAAATGTAACTCCTCATTTTCTTTGGTCGCTGTGGACGCCTCAGAGGAACGATTCCAATTATTAAAGGGTACCCAGTTATTAACTATGACATCAGGACGTCGAACACCTCAGTCCCCCCGTGACTATGGTTGCTGTAAAGCAGCCGAAACGTCGGGAAAATAAAATAGTAAATAAACGCGATAAAATCCGTAAAATAGTTTAATTTCAACGATTCCAATTCTGTCATATAGTAGTCACAGTTACAGTTGCACGCGGCATTTTAGTATTAGTATCAAAAAAACACATCCGACGTTGGCATTAGCAACGAAATGTAGTTGTCTTTCTAACCATCCGCCGTATTTATCATCTTCATCAATTATTTGTTATGTTTTATTGAATTTGATGTTTCCATTCATTACTTGATATTGGCATGATACCCGCTAATAGCAAGTTCCATTCCTGATCTTGTTATCTTATATTTCATAATTTAATTCATTTCTTAAAAGAATAAGCATATAGGACCAAAGGTACATTAAGAATCCAACCAATTATAGAATATGAATCACTTTTGTTCTGCAAATTAAGGGACTTCTAGTGCTCTGATTTGTTTCAGTGGAGTATATTTTTTTGTTCTAGTCATGGTGAGCGCTGCAGAGACTACGTTGACCACCATACAGTCAATGCAAACAGCATTGGCTGTGTTGTCATCATTAGATCTCACCGCATTCAGATTTCCACCAACCTGCACTGTGACAAGTAAGAAATTATTTAAATATACCACTAAATACCTATTGGTTGAGGGTAAATACTTAAATGTAATCTTATATAAATACTTTATACAACATCACGCCTGTATTCCCCGAAGGGGTAGGCTGAGGTGCACTGCAGTCCGACCACACATCGCCGATGTTTTTTAGTTCCAATGTAATAGGGGGCGGCCTATTGCCATTATACCGGGACATACTCCCTCAATACGAGGGAGATATTGGGCCATTTTCCACCACGCCGGCCCAGTGCGGGTTGGTGAACTTCACACGCCTTTCTACAAACGAGCAGGTTTCCTCACGATGTTTCACTTCACCGTTCAGCAAGTGGTAATCATAATTGAAAATGACATTCGCACATGAAAATTATCTCAGAGGTGCGGGCCCGGAATTTGAACTTGCACCCCTTACGTTCAAAGCGGGCGTTCTACCGGCAAGGTGGTAGCTCCTGATAATAAAATTTGAATTGGTACAAAATTATGAAAAACTTATTTCATTTGATTTAATTAACAGATGGTAGCAGTTACGATATGATTATCATCGGAGGCGGCTCTGCAGGGTCCGTCATGGCGGGCAGGCTCTCAGAGAACAGCAGCATAAAAGTATTGCTGATCGAAGCAGGAGATTATGCGCCTATCGAATCTGAGGTAAGCTCAACAACCCATCTTACTGACTACTGAATTGTCTTAAGTACTTACGAGTATATCGACATAAAAACTTTTTAACAAAAAAATTAACCGCCGAAAATATTAAAAAGCAAAAAATAACATACCTTTTATATTTAACCTTAATAACAAAATTCTTAGACTAATGTAAGTATACCTCAGTAATTTTGAGTACTCTATGCTTATTTCTTTTTGTAATACATAACTCAGCATAAAAATCTGTGTATGAACAATAAATCACTCCCTATTTTCTCACCCTTAGGGTAGGATGTTTTCTTCCTAATTTATATGGGACCAACTTCGAGGTTATATATACCCTATCCAATACGTGTCGAATTGTAAACCTCCGCCTTTTTTTTCATCGGGTAAAATGGTGCCAAAAATCCTCATGCACTTGTCTTTAATCTCCTTAAGAACGGAACACAGGGAAAATATACCAACTTTCGTAGACAGTAGCGGGTCGTCTATCAATATTATTTCTTTCCAGATTAAGCGTCACACCCAACTGGTATTCAGTTCAATTTAACTGCTATAGCATCTGATCTATACTCCGTTTATGAGTTACGGATGATTTCAATACGATCGTTTTTCCTCGTCAGTGCACTCTCACTGCTGTGCCATCCTTAAACATTACAAATTTGTAAATAATAACACAATTGGAAGATTCGCTAGTCTCCCAGATATATTAAACTGCCAACCGATGATATTTGAAAGAAGATATACATATAAGTATCCAACAAACGTCCCAAAAAATAGACAGAAATCGATCTCAGTTATGCCACGAGATATGTCGAAACAAAGGGTTAAATTGGTCGTATTTTCTCTAATAGAGTTTGATGTCTATCAAACGAAAATCGGGCCTTGTACGTCTTAACATAGATAATTTAACGCACATAGAGTATTTTTTTTGGAGAGAAGAGCTTTTCCTAAAAAGTTCCTTGTTTGATATAATAACTCATTGCTGCCAACATTGTGTAACACAGTATTATGTCCTACTCATATGCCATAATGAACTTGACTTTGATCAAATACCATTGATTAACCTATTACTTCTTCATTCCCAGTTACCGGGTGCGTTCCCGCTACTACCATTGACAGCATATGACTACAACCGCAGTTCGGTAAATGATAACTATACCGCACAGAACCTGATTGACTCTACCGTGAGCCTCACAGAAGGCAAGATGTTAGGCGGCGGTAGTGCAAACAACCACATGATACACGTACAAGGAAATGAATGGGATTTCCAAGAATGGGCAAATAAATCCGGAAATGACATCTGGGCTTACGAAAATATACTAGCCTACTACCTTAAAATGGAACAGTTATTAGATGAAGATGTATTGAACTCTACGTACGCCCAATACCACGGCACGACGGGCCCCATGAAGATTACAAGGGAGCCAAATGAGAAGAACGTTCCCATTATGGACGCTTTTGAAGACATCGGTTATACAAAAAAAGTTGACGTATCCGGTCCTACCTCTTTCGGAATTAGCGAGCCACTATTCAACATCGCCGACGACATACGGCAGAGCAACGCGCTTGCGTATTTAGGACCTGCCAAGAACCGCAGTAACTTGTGCGTCGCTTTGTCAACTACAGCTACGAAGATTCTGATTAGCAACGGAACCGCGACCGGAGTAGAGATCGTTGACTCCAGTGGTAACACGCTCCAAGTGACCGCAACTAAGGAGGTCATATTGTCTGCCGGTGCAATTTCAACTCCACACCTTTTGATATTGTCCGGAATTGGCCCCAAGGAACAGGTCGAAAATTTGAGTATCCCAAGCCATGCCGATTTGCCGGTCGGAAAGAATCTCATGGATCATTCAGGTGTATGTCTGCATTATCAACTGGCAGAATCTAAAGAGACGGCTTCCGCTACGAACCCTCATATTTTCCCCGTTCCGACCACTACTGCTTACACGGCCTTGGATTCCACGCAGACTTACCCAGACTACCAGACTATCAATCTGCTGTTCCCGCAAACTTCGTCTGCTCTACTGCAGCTTTGCTCGAACGTGTTTAAATACAAAAATGATGTCTGCGACGCAATGTATGCAGCATCCAGCGGCAGGAATACACTTTACGTAGTGCTTAATCTGATGAAACCCAAATCACGCGGCGAGGTTGTCGTAACAAGCAGTGATTACACAGTCGCCCCGACCGTATACACGGGTACTTTTAGCAACAGCTCCGATTTGACCCTGATGGGCCAGTGCCTGCAAGATTTTGATAGAATTCGTAACTCGACGTACTTCACCAATGTAAACGCGACTCTGGTCGATTTTGGTTTCTGTTCTAACGCAACGACTACAACTGAGTTCTGGGAGTGCTATGCGTTGGCCATGTCTGCCACCATGTGGCACTACAGTGGTACTGCCGCTATGGGGTCCGTTGTGGATGGTAATTTGAAAGTCATAGGTATCGAAGCACTGCGCGTTGTGGACAGCTCCGCTATGCCGACTTTGACTAGTGGCAACATCAACGCGGCGGTGACAGTGCTCGCCGAGATAGGGGCTGCTTTGGTCAAAAATGACTGGAACTTGGCTTAGATATATTCCACGCATTTTACAACACGACGTTGACATTACGTCAACGATAATTTCGAAATACACATTATTGTACTTATTGTTAGTTCAGTAAAAAACATTGTGTTTAGGTTGTGGTAAGGTATAGTTCTAATTATGTTAATAATTCAACGAAGTAATATTAAAGCTTGTAAAATATTGAGAATTATTTCCAATAAAGTTGTATACCAAAATTATATATGAGTCCTGAATTAATTATAAATAAATCATATCATCCAAACCCTCTCAAGTTTCCTCTGACGAAACACATTTCTGCTAGACATTGCTAGGTGATTTTTTGGAATGGAAAGTTTCTGTCAAATGTTAACACGCTCCTAGGTCTAGATTATAGTGACTACATTCTCCGTGATCTGGACTGTAAAGCCCCGAGCACACTGGGGCGTCAAGACACGTTCACCAAAATGTTTGCCAATATGAAAACGTACTGTATTGATTTATAGAAAAAGCTCATTCTTCAATGAAATGTAATTGATAGTTGAGCAAATTTAGACGCGAGATCGCGTGGCGATTGTGTTCCATTGCAACTCGTGTACACACTGGAGCGTCAAGATGCAGACGTCGAAATATTTGCCAATAATGAAATGAAATGTATTGACTCATAGAAAAAGCTTATCCTTCAACGGAATGTCATTGAAATTTTTTTATTAGACAATTTCCAATGTAATAGGCGAGCCTATTGCCATTCTACCGTGCTTATTCAATACGAGGGAGATTTGGACCACAGTCCATCACGTTGGCCAACTGCGGGTTGGTTAACTTCACACATTTTTCTATAGACGTGCAGGTTTCCTCATGATGTATACTCTGTTCAACTCAGGCGCCATGTTGTGCGATATTGAGTTATATGTATCGCTGGAATCAGCGATTTTTGGAACGTAGTTCCTTATCGCGCATTGCGAAAGGGGGCTAGACGGAAAAAATTGAGACTGTAACGACACTTTTACATATGTGTGTGTGATTTTTATTGTATACATTTATGTATACAATAAAATTCGATTTAGATGTGTGTGTGTATGTATATGTACATTTTTTTAGCTTTTTTTTCTCTCTTTTCTTTCAAAGGAACTTCGTTCCATCCGGGTGTCCCTTGACACCTCTCAAGTCTTACATACTCTGTTGGCAAAATCATCGACTAAATACGATGAAGGCCATATCTTTTAAAAATTGAAGTGAAGTGAACTTTTTTGTGCCAATACAGTTTGTTTCTCCGTCTTTTGAGCTGGGTTTCGTACAAAGTGACGAGTTATTTCGCTCTTTAACCATCGATATGATAAATCAATTGCTGTTGTTCAAGTTTGTCAAGTGTTTCGTTAGTCTCGCTAAAACTCAAAAACGCATTGATCTATTTGAATTCTCGCGCGCTATCAATGTCATTTTGTTGAAGAATGAACTTTTCTAGTAGGTGATACAGTTCGTTTTGGTATTGGCGAAAAATTGAAGCGCGATTGAAACGCCCCAATTTGCGCAGCGACTTAACACCGATGATAATGACAATGTTATTTTTCTTTTTTTTTCTTTTTCAACAGCTTGCCGTGAAATTTTTAATTTTTTTTATTTTTGTACAAATTTGTTTTTGATTGGGTAGCGAAGTAATTATTTTTTGTATAAATACTCCGCATTGCCTAACCACATGCATCATTTCCGTCTGGCACGACACCTCAGCCAGAAGAGGTAAGTCTCATTCTTATTTTTAAATTATTAAAAAAAATAAGTTCTCCGAGCTAAAATAGATAAATAATACACCATCACGCCTGTATTCAATAGTTTTGTAGGCAGAGGTTCACCGTTCTCCGTTCAGCAATTGGTAATTACTATTGAAAATTTGAACACAAAAAACATGCACATGAAAATCTCAGAGGGGGCGGCCCGGAATTTGCACTTGAACCCTTTATGTTCAAGGCATTCTCCCGATGAGGCTACTGCTTAAAAAATGAGTAAACTATAAAAAAAATTAAATATCCCTGCGTTCAGTACCGTCTACTATAATATTTCATTTTAGCCATGGTGAGCGCTGCAGAGAGTACGTTGGCAACCGTAAAATCAGTGCAAGCACCACTGGCTGTGATATCAACATTATCACTCACCGCATTATCACTCATCACTCACGAATTTCCACCAACCTGTACTGTTACAAGTAAGTATAATTTAATACTAGCGGCCCGTCCTGGCTTCGAACGGGTGGTAATTTTTTTACATTTTGGGAAAAAAAAATAAAGCCTATGTTACTCAGTGATAATGTAGCTTTCTAACGGCAAAAGAATTTTTGAAATCGGTCCAGTAGTTTTTAAGTTTCTTTGTTAGGTTCTAATCCCGGCTCATGAAAATGAGATTCGCACATAAACCCAGAGGGGGTTTATGTGCGAATCTCATTTTCATCCGAGATTACCACTTGCTATGAAACGGTGAAGGAAAAACATCGTGAGGAAACCTGCACGTCTATAGAAAGGCGTGTGAAGTTCACCAACCCGCACTGGGCCAGCGTGGTGCACTATAACCCAAAAATCTCCCTCGCATTGAGGGAGAATGTGCCCGGTATAATGGCAATAAGCTCGCCCCCTTTTACATTGGGACCAAAAATACATCGGCGAAGTGAGGGCGCTCTACAGTGCACCTCTGCCTACCCCTTCGGGGAATACAGGCGTGATGATGATGTTAGATACAAAAAAACAAATCTTTCCTCTTTATAATATTAGTTTAGACTAGCTGAGACCGCGACTTTGTACCCGTGGAATTTGGTAACCCTAATTAAAGTCAAGAAGAAATGAGATTTATATTCTGCCCGCTGAACCCTTTTTTTTCTAGAATGAAAATAGCCTGAAGTACACCTTGTAACATCAGCTATCTGCCAGTGTAATTTGGGTCTGAAATCAGTGCATCCACATTTGGCTGATAGGTGGAAGGCAGAGGCATACCGCTAATGGTAGGACGGACTGAGCTGATGACCTAGTGGTTATGGATTCGATTCCCAACATGGCCATTGCAATATTATCGTCAGCTCACACCTAGCATAAGCATTAGGCTTGGTTGGAGGGGTTAAAATGTCTGCTAGTAAGGAAACATAAATATAAAATATTACAGATGGCAGCTCTTGGGATTTCATAATCATCGGAGGTGGATCAGAGTAGGTACAATGATGTACCTACTGAAATAATTGAAGTAATTATAATTCACAATAAAGTGGTATTTCTTTCGTTTCAAGTGCCAACATTGTCTACACCAAGCCCCATAACGAACTTAATTCTGTTCAGTCATAACTGATTAACATATTAATTACTTCTTCATTTTCAGTTACCGGGTACATTTCCGCTCATTCCGCTGTCGACATATGACTTCAACTACGCTTCAGTGTAGTAAATGATAACTACACCGCACAGAACCTGATAGATTCCGTCGTGAGTATCACGCAGGGTAAGATGTTGGGCGGCTGTAGTGCCCTAAACCATTTGATACATTTTCAAGCAAACGAATGGGATTTCCAAGAATGGGTGAATATTCCAGGAGATGTAACCTAGAGCTATGAAAATTTGCTTCCATATTTCCGGAAAATGGAAACTTTATTAGATGATGATATCTTGAACTCTGAGTATGCCCAATACCACGGCACGACGGGACCTATGATGCTCACAAGGGAGCCGAATTTGTGGAATGTCCCCATTTTGGATGCTTTTACGGAGATCGGTCACCCCACAATACTGGACGTGTCCGGTCCTACGACGTTAGGCTACAGCGAGCCGCTGTTCAACAAAGCCGACGGTGTACGTCAAAGCAATGCACTTGCGTATTTAGGACTGGCCAAGAAAATATTAACTTATGCGTCGCTCTATCCACCACTGTACCACTAGACTAGTAGTAACAGTATTTGTCGCAAAGTGGAAGGAATTGTATGGTGTAATGGTGATGTACCTAATCATAATTTTTAACCTACCCAAGTACTTGTTACTTTCATTCCATTTCATCTAAAAATAACATAATAGTATGAAAAGTTATATGAAATGGAACGAGTACATAATGCACAAAGTTTCTAGGCTTTTAAATGGGAAGCAAAGAAGTTATACCCCCTTTCACTAATATTAGCATACGCCTTAACTGCAACTGGCAACTACTTTCAACAACGAACTCTGTGTCAATATACATAAAGATTGAATTTCTGTGGTTAAGTAAAAGTTACGCCACCATGCGTCAAAATTCGCTAGCGCTGCCAGTGTCATTCCGTTGTAGAATGTACTTTTTCTATGTTTCAATAAAATGCGTTTTGGTATTGGCACAAAATTGGATGCGCGAAACTTCAAAAATGGTTGTCGACATCTGAATAAACAGAGGTTTTTAAAGGTCATCCGCTATCACGTTCATCACTCATTTTTATTTATACATCATACATCACCACGCCTGTATTCCCTGAAGGGTTAGGCAGAGTTGCAAAGCAGTGCGCCCACACTTCGCCGATTTATTTTGGTCCCAATGTAATAGGGGGCGAGCCTATTGCCATTATACCGGGAAAATTCCCCCTCAATACGAGGGAGATTTGGGCCACAGTCCACCATGCTAGCCCAGTGCGGATTGGTGAACTTCACACGGCTTTTCTATAGGTTTTCTCACGATGTTTTCCTTCACCGTTCAGCAAGTGGTAAACATTGATGAAAATTATATTCGTACATGTAAATTATCTCGGAGGTGCGGGCCCGGGATTTGAACTTGTACCCCTTACGTTCAATAGGGGCGTTCTTGCCCACGAGGCAGTGGCATGACTGCCTCGTGTCATGACTGCTACCAGTGTATGTTTAATTAAGTGGTTCTTTTATGAATGCCACTTGAATCAACGTAGAAATGATCGTTTACTTAGGAATAAATTTTAATTATGTATTTTTTAACAATATACAGTAAGAGTTTTGATTCGCCTTTTGCACTATCATACTCCTGCATTGCTTTCCCTTCTTTCCCCCACACCTTCATCTTGAGCAAGTTTTGGTTGAGAAATAGATAGATAAATAGATAGAGTACTCTTTATTGAACACAAGAAACAAAGACAAACAACATTCTTCTTATTGCCCCATCAAAAATAATCCCTGGTCGTATAAGAACTGCTCAGCTCATGACTGTATAGAGGTGACAATACAAAAAAAAACCTGCCAAGTGTGAGTTGGACTCGCGCTTCCGTACATAAACCGTACTGAACATTGCTCGTACAAAAAGATAAACTGGATTGAGGGACGAACTTAAATTTGTCGTTGAAAAATTGATGTTGCTATACATCGAGATAAGTCGCGGTCAGTTTACCAACTGCAAAGAAGTTTGTAGTCGCAACAAAGAAATTTTATCAAATAATCACATAATTCGGTACATTTGTAGTAGGTGTCAATCTATGTCAGACTAGGCAAATACACATATGATTTGGCACCGACTCCACATGTACTGAATTATGTTATTATTTGTAGCTTTTTATTGCACCTAGGTTTTTGAAGTCGGTTATGGCTTTTTGTCTTTATTTTGTATGTAAAATACATATACAAAGTTTCAAGTCGAACAAAAAATATTTTTGAAATCATGTTGACCTTCAACCCATAGGGGGTTGATTACAGATAACATTTTGAAAATGGGACAAACCTTGAACAATTTCCTAGCAAACGTGAATGTTAATAAAAAATACGAAAACCCAAAATCCCAGAGGTGCAACTGCTTGTATTCGGTCTTATTGTCACCAAGATTACTAAGGACTTAACTATAGTAAAATTAGGAACTTAAAAGTCGTGGTCTCATTGTGAAATTATAAGGGTCGGAAAAAAATAGCATCTGATGGGTTTAGAGCTTGGCAAATTGTGTTAGTGATGGTTACTTAACACGTTATACATATACCTCTATCAGCATTATTCGTGTGCGGAGATTTTCTGCGTGTTTTAGGAATTAAGGGGCCGTCCATTATTCACGTGAGGATGGAAAGGGGGGAGGAGGTTTGGCAAAAATCACGAAATATTACAAGGGGGTTGGGGGTGTGGTAAGATACCACGTGTATTTATTTTTTTGTCAAACGCGCGATTCTAAACCGAAAAGCGGCGTCTAGTGTGACCTTGATTCGCCTTTGCGAGGCAACGTTATACTTTAAACCTGTATGTAAAGATATTATTCTAAAAAAATTAAGATTCTTTGTAGGTACAAAAATAAACAAGTGATTTGGGGGGGGGGGGGGGTTTAGTCAAAAACGTCACCACTTATCACCAAGGGGGAGGGAGGGAGGGGGGGGTTAAAATATGCTAAAAAACATCACGTGATTAATGGATGGAACCTTAGACAAAATGCCAAAAAAACGTCTTACACAAAATACATGTAGGTACCTATTTTACATAACAATATTTTTTTATATTTATATAAGAAGAATATGGACGCAAGTAATTTAATATGGCCACTAAATATTACAAAGGAATAAAAAGACATGACATGTACTCGTAGTTGTCCAAATTTGAATAAGTAAATATTATAATCGAAAGTCATTGTTCATATCTATATAAAAGCGAAGGTTAAAAATGGGTTACATCAATTTTATACGAACAGCAGCAACGGGAGGTAAGTCAAAGCATTTATTTTATGATTATTTTGTGCTAATTATTATTGGACTGTCTATATACTGTACTATATACTATATACTGTCTGCCATTTTTGAATATTCGACGACAAGCAGGTCAAGCCAAATCTTACGTAGTCAGTAATTTCTAAGCGTTTCTACACGTTTTTAGGGTTTCATACGTAAAAAGGAAAAAAGGTACCCTTATGGGATCACTTAGTTGTACGTCTGTCGGACTGTCAAGGTTCTTTTTCTCAGAAACCCGTGGAGATATAATAGTTGATATTAATACCAATAACAGACATCTGTAATCCCTTAACAACAACATTAAAAAAACATGATTATGTTAGTACATTACCAACATAATATTTTTATTATAAAAAAAAAAAAATTGAGAGTCGGTTCCCATGACAGACAAACTATTCACATACCTAAAAGTTTGTACGGAACCCTGGGTGCGCAAGTCTATCTCTCACGTGGCCGGGTTTATTTTTCCAAATTTGCCGCAATTTTTATTCGACATAGAAGAAACAACTTGTGAAATTAGGTGTTAACGTTTGCATTACGCCTTATTTTTACAAGATGCGTATTTTTAAGCGTGAAGTAGTCGATGTAGGTCTTAACCTAGGTATTTTTTAATTATATTTTTTATATGAAAATATGCATAAAGATTGAGTTTCAATGATAAAAACCACGCGACTACGCGTCAAAATTATCTCACGACTTCGTTGTTACTTTTGTGGTTTTTATTTCTAAAAGTTTATACAGTTCGTAATTCAGTTGTTATTGAAAAAAAAATTGAACGCGCCTGCGGGCGGAGAGCTCGACGACTGAAAATATTACGACACTAATCATGATTTCAGCCATGGAAGTGGAGACCACCCTCGCCACCATCGAAACGGTGCAGATCGCACTGTCAGTAGTGTACTCGGCACTGGCACTAACGAATCACAAATTCCCAGCTACCTGCACCCCGAAAAGTAAGTTGGTTGTTTGTTACGCATTATTTTTTATGTAAAAAAGAGCGGCTTAGCACCCTTTTAAGTCCGAGAAAATAAGCGTCAATAGTCTAAGAGTTTTAAGGGTCGCACCAATGTACGATAGGATCAGGGCTCGATCCGCTTGAAGAGAGCCTACTCGAAGAACAGATATTTCACTTAGTTACAGACGCTAACGAGATTTCTAGTAATGTGATAATTTCATACCCCTAGTCATCTTTAGAGAAATCTAAAAAAAAACTAAAAAGAGTAATTAACAAGCATTAAAAAAAAACATAAGTTATTAGCAAGTTGTCACGTCGTCAGTTCATTCAAGGATTTTTTGTGACTTGGTACGAAGTACATGTTACAAGTAAGAATATTCCTCACCGTCAGCAAATACATCAGCAATTACTATTAAGACGATGCGCCTAACATTATTTTATACCAAGTAAATTGCGGTGTAGTTTGGGAACCAAGACAGGTTGTGGCTATTTCGGCTTACATTGAATCCTGATTATCATTTATGAACTAAATTGGTTTTGACAGATGGTTCCACTTATGACTTCGTAATCATCGGAGGAGGATCCGCTGGATGCGTTCTCGCAAGTCGGCTATCAGAAATCAACAATGCCAGCGTGCTACTGATCGAAGCAGGGGGATACCCACCGTTGGAGTCTGTGGTGAGTAATCCCAGAAATAATTTTATACCAAAATATTACCTACCGAGTTACTTATATACTCTTGAAACCATGATAAGCTGTTGATCCTGGCTTAGGAGTCACAGGAGGATTACATAGTTGAACATATGCCTTCAATTAAATTGTTTTTTAGCGGTAAAGGAAAGATCTTCCTGCCAGGCGGGTGGTATGCCTGGCGGGGTCCGCTACGCCCCCGGTGATGTTGTCGGGGAATTTGTATATATAGTTCAGATCGTCGAACACACCAGTACCGCGAGCCAGGATTTTCATAGTACTTTGTATGGCGGATAATTTCTTGAACGCGTAGAATTGCGATGTGTCTACAGCCGCGCCATCTAGTAGCGACTGGTGGAAGTGGCGAGTTATTGGGTTCGCCACAGGTTCGTCGTCAGTTTCTTGTAACTAAAATTGTAATTCATTATTTCTAGTTGGCGGGTGAATTCACGTTACTACCAGAATCGATATACGACTACAATTTTACGTCTAAGAACGATAACTACTCGGGACAAAATCTGCAAGGATCCACTGTTAGTTTGTCGCAGGGCAAAATGTTGGGTGGCAGCAGTTCATTCCAACACATGATGTATGAACAACCCAACGAAAACGACATGCAAGAATGGGTTGACATCACCGGAGATGATTCATGGAGTTATTCTAATATACAACCGCACTTTCATAAAATGGAACACTTATTTGATGAAGAAATATTGAATTCATCGTATGCTAGTTATCACGGCACTACGGGTCCTATGAAAATTGCGAGGCAGTCAAGTTCTAAGAATGTCAATATCCTGGCCGCTTTCGCCCAGGTCGGACACACTACTAAGCTAGACGTAACTGGCGAGGTTTCAATGGGATTCGCCGAGCCATTATACAGCATCGCGGATGGGGAGCGTCAGAGCAACGCACTTGCTTATTTGCAGCAAGCTCAGGGCCGCTCTAACTTGTGCCTTTCGTTGTACTCTACAGCAACTAACATCTTAATTAGTAATAAGACCGCTACCGGTGTACAGATAGTCGATGCCAACGGCGATACGATCATAGTAAATGCTGCAAAAGAAGTAATAGTATCCGCTGGTGCGATCAACACTCCTAAGCTATTGAATTTGGCTGGAATCGGTGTCAAAGATGACCTCGAAGCTTTAGGTATGGAAGTGAAAGCCAATTTGCCTGTCGGACATAACCTGACGGATAACTTGAGCTGTCTGGTCGGATTCCGGCTGGAAGCAGATACTAGTTCTTCTTCTGCTGTTAACCCTACTAAGTTCCCCGTTGACGCTACTGTCGGCTTCGTTGCTCTCAATTCAACGTCACTTATCCCGGATTACCAGACGGTTAACTTGCTGTTCCCTCACGACTCCACATCCCAGATTCATCTTTGCGCAAAGGTTTTTAAATACAAACCTGAAATATGCCAAAAGTTCTACGATGCAAGCAAAGGTAGAACGACACTAATCGGAGTTCCTTATCTACTTAAAGCAGAGTCACGAGGTAAAGTAATGTTGGCGAGCACTGACCCTGCCGTCCCTCCAACCATATACACTGGTGTGTATAATAAGACTTCCGACGTAACTCTGATGGGCAAGTCCTTGTTGAACTACTACCAGGTTATTAATTCAGAGTATTTCAAAAGTGTGAACGCATCTCTGATCGATGTTGGTGTCTGTTCCGGCGATTTCAATACAACGGAGTACTGGGAATGTTATGCGGTGGCTATGTCTGCTACCACATGGCATTATTGTGGTACTGCAGCTATGGGCTATGTCACAGATAGCAATCTATTGGTCAAAGGGATGAATGCTCTTCGCGTGGTGGGCAGCGCATCTATGCCGACAATACCCAGCGGTAAAACAAACGCAGCGGTAACCATGGTCGCTGAGAAGGCAGCCGACCTTATTAAGACCAAGTGGGGACTCTCTTAGATGCGACTACAAAATCTATGGACACGACACCTGCAGAAGATATTAACTTTTATTTAATAAAAAAATGAATTATTAGCTTATTTTCGGTGTTAAGTTCTTATAAGAGTTTAATGTTATACAATCATGTTTTTGGATCGTTACATGTTCAGTTAATATATACTAAACATAACAATTTCAGTTTGTAAATAAAAGTTTCAAGCCTTTGGATATTTAAAACGACTTTAGTACTGCGTACTCATAACGCATCTTACAGCGTTGAAAACTATTCAATAAATTCATCATTTATTATGCCTTTTTTATTATTAAAAAAAATCGTTAGTGCATACTATAATATGACCCGCATATCACAAGTAATGTGCTGATTCCCCCAGGTCGCATATAAGAGTATTTGGTTCTTGTTATGTATATGCTAATATTATTTGCTACCCGTGCCCGCGACTCCGTTCGGGTGGAATTCGGGAACCTTTTTTTTATAATGACGGGACATCCTTTACCCTGCCACTTCGGAGCAAGTAGCAGGGTTATGTGGGAGTCCCGGCAGAAGGCCGTATACCTACTGAAAACCAACGATATACCATTTTCTGCTTATATCGGGGCGCCACGGGTCGCTTTGGCATGCACCGCGAAGCCGACGGTGGAATTAAGGAACCTAAAATAAAATAAAAGTAACCTAAGTTACTCCTTAGAACATCAGTTGCATCATCTGCCAGTTTAAGGTACGACTAAATCGGTTCAGTTTCGAAAATAGTATTTTTGTCATAAGTACCGTAGTACTTGTTCTTTTTAGGGTTCCGTACCCAAAGGGTAAACGGGAACCCTATTATTGAGACTTCGCTGTCCGTCCGTCCGTCTGTCACCAGGCTGTATCTCATGAACCGTGATAGGTAGAGAGTTGAAATTTTCACAGATGATGTATTTATGTTGCCGCTATAACAACAAATACTAAAAAACAGAATAAAATAAATATTTAAGGCAGGCCCATACAACAAACGTGATTTTTTGCCGTTTTTATAGATAATGGTACGGATCCCTTCGTGCGCGAGGCTGACTCGCACTTGGCCGATTTTTAGCGACATGAATGCAATAATTAAATTTAATTAAATAAGATGAGGGATGGCTCTACATACGATTAGCGGGTATTTCAGCTAGTATCAAGTAATCAATAGCAAGAGCAAATTCAATAAATACACATTATAAATAAAACTGGGTCATGAAAGTGATAAAGATGACGAATGAATAATTTAGTAAAACGCTCCATGGTAAAAAGCTATCATTTTGACATTACAGACACACACTTAATTTTATTTCAAATTAAGTCTCGGTTACATGAAAGGCCTGTACCTTGATTTCATCCGCTATCTTTATCACTGTCATCACCAATTTTTTGGGGTTCCGTACCTAAAACGAAAAAAAACGGAACCCATAGGATAACTTTGTTAGCTGTCTGTCTGTCCCTGTTTAGTTCAGAGGTTAGGGTCTTTTTAGTTTAAACAGACAAATCTAGAACCATTTTTTAGATTCGATTGTTCTGCGGAGGATTGCTCATAGTTAGGGCCCGTGACTTATGACATACTGACTCTCGACTGACAGGGAGTTCGGTCTTGTTGGTTTCCTCTATTATCGATCAAATTTATTTGATTTATAATTTGGGATTCTAAACAATTCCGAGGGTGAGTGGTGGGTCCCTTTCTCTACTATTGTATATAATAAGTCATTGTAGACAATTTTTGATCTTCATCACTGTCATCATCCATTTTTATTTATAACTAGCTGTGCCCGCGACTTCGCCCGCGTGCTATTTAGGGAGATTACCCGGAAATATGGGTATTATGTTTTTCCCGCGGAACCCTAATGCTTTTTCTAAAATTAAAGTAGCCTAAGTTACGCCTTGGAACGTCAGCTATCTGTCAGTGAAAGTCCCACTGGAATCGGTTCAGCCGTTTAGAAGTTTACCTCAAACAAACAGACAGACAGACAGACAGACAAAAAAATTTAAAATTGCGTTTTTGTTATAGGTATCGTATATACTTTCATACGCATTTGGTGAAAAAGTGTTATTTTGATATTACAAACAGACACTCCAATTTTATTTATTTGTATGTATGTATGTATGTATGTATGTATGTATGTATGTATGTATGTATGTATGTATGTATGTATGTATGTATGTATGTATGTATGTATGTATGTATGTATGTATGTATGTATGTATGTATGTATGTATGTATGTATGTATGTATGTATGTATGTATGTATGTATGTATGTATGTATGTATGTATGTATGTATGTATGTATTGTATGTATAGATGTGTATTTATTATTCGACATTGCCATAAATACCGCATATCACATGTGCAGGCATTCCTCATCTTATTCCATCAAAATATCATAATTTCACTCTTTTCGTAAAAAAAGAAGAAGAGATACGACATTTCCGCTTTCTACGATGTGTATCTAATGTTATTATATATTTTATTATAAAAATTGTGCCAAATTCAACACTCGTCTGTCCGCGTAATATTCGGAAAAAGGGGTGCAAAGTTTTTGCGTACCTTATCAATTTTAATATTCTTCATTTTCGACATTTTAGTACGAGACCATTTCATCTTCCGATACTAACGAAGACGGCCGTTTTAATTGGAACTGTTGTATTACGTATTATATTAGATTAGTCTGTGTTATAGTTCCTATTCGTTTACTCAGACATTTGTACCCAATTAATTATTTATTTTATTTACTATCATAATATGCAGCACGTTATATGTATCTTCTTATTCTATACTTATACATTTATTGTGTGTATTTGCGATTGCGTCTGATTTTGGTAACCAAGCGAAATGTTGAACGCTACCGAGTAGGCTTTGGCTGAAAATAAGCGCTGGAGGAGAACCCGTTCCCCACCAGCTCATGCTGAGCCAAACGCCTTTCGGCACAGCTCACACTGATATACACAATATCCACTCACTACAACCTAGTCTTTTATATTTTGTACTCTAAGCTCTTTACTTTTTATGTATGTACCCACTTTCTATCTATCTTTTCTATGTATCTTTGTGTGTTCTTTACTTTTACTTTCTCATGTATGTTCCTATTTGTGTATTCTTTCTTTCTTTCTTACTTCACCCCGTCCTTACTAGTACTTAAACTCTCCATCCAAAGTTTGCCTGGTAGAGATTACTTTTGGTGATAAGGCCGCCCATGTAATACTTTAAATTTATATCATACTAGCTTCTATCCGAGACATCCGCGCAGACTTAGATTTTTTAACATCATAGATTATAGCCCATATGTTATTCTGATGTATAAACAATATTACTGTAAAGTTTCATCAAAATCCGTTAAGTCGTTTTTGCCTGAAAGAGTAATAAACATCCATCTATCCTCACAAACATTCGCATTTATAATATTAGTACGATTAGTAGGACAGCAGTGGTAGCGTCGCGGGCAAGAACGCCCGCCTTGAACGTAAGGGGTGCAAGTTCAAATCCCAGGCCCGCACCTCTGAGATTATTTTCATGTGCGAATGTCATTTTCAACAATGATTACCACTTGCTGAACGGTGAAGGTAAGCATCGTGAGGAAACCTGCACGTCTATAGCTTCCTATAGCGTGTGAAGTTCACCAACCCGCACTGGGCCAGCATGGTGGACTATGGCCCAAATCTCCCTCGTATTGAGGGGGAATGTGCCCGGTATAATGGCAATAGGCTCGCCCCCTATTACATTGGGACCAAAATACATCGGCGAAGTGTGGGCGCACTACAGTGCACCTCTGCCTACCCCTTCGGGGAATACAGGCGTGATGATGATGATTTATATATAGTAGGAAGTAGGATACATAGTTATATTACTTTATGAGGTGGAACAACAAATAGTTATCAATCCATTTATTTATCTATTACAGTGTGACCTACGTTCAAATAGTTTGACTTGCTACCGAGAAATGACCGTATTTCAGAAAATTCATCTGAGTTAAGTTTTTACGATCAGGCATTCAATTAGGAGTTTTTATTGATTACGAAATTTGAGGATATTGAGCCAGATGTTCGTTTACGTCAGAATTTTGTATTGGCATAACATGTGAATCAATAAGGAAAATGTATTGTATTGTCTTGAATTGGGGACAATATAAAGATCGGTCCCAATTTTACCCTTCGAATATATTCAATAAAAGGATAAATAAACATACATCACGATTGTACGCCTCGAAAGGATAAGCAGATGTGCACTGTAGTGCACTCACACTTCGCCGATGTATTTTGGTCCCAAAGTAATAGGAGGCGAGCCCATTGCCATTATACCGGGCACATTCTTCCTCAATACGAGGGAGATTTTGGGCCATAACCACGCTGGCCCAGTGCGGGTTGGTCAACTTCGCACGCCTATCTATAGACGTGCAGGTTTCCTCACTTTTCAGCAAGTGGTAATCATTATTGAAATGGAAGTCTGTTAATGACATTCGTACATGAAAATTATCTCACGAGTCGCGGGCCTGGGATTTGAATGATAGAAAAGGCAGAACACACTGGGAACTGCAAAATCCCGTGACAGTTTTTGAAAACATACCCTGTAGCTTATACATAAAGACTGAATAGCTGTGGCAAACTCCACGCGACTAAATCCGCGACATCGATGGCATTTCGTTGAAAAATGTGCTTCTACAATATAGTAATACAGTTCGTTTTGGTATAGGCAAAAGATTTTTCGCTCGCGTCAAGACGCGAAAGGCATTTTGACATTATGGTTATTACTTGTCATAGTTAGCACAGTGACGAAATATCACAGAATTCTAAATAGGCAAAAGAAAAACTGGTTTGTAGATCGATTACAATCAATAAGTACAAGTAAGTGCATAGCCCCTTACCGCCACCTGGGGCCCGATTTTCGTGCGATCGAGATTCATCTCTATTCGAGATATCTCGAAACAAATGAAAAAAATACATACGGTTCGACGTTTAGTTTCGAGATATCTCGAATAGAGATGAATATCGATCGCACGATAATCGGGGCCCTGGGATCTGATTTTCGTTTGATAGACATCAACCTCTATTAGAGATATGTCGAAACAAAACTTCCAATTGGTCATATTTTTTCGTTTACGTCTTGTAGCAAAGTTATTATAATATATTACTTTCAATTATTGGAAGTTAACTCAGAACAAAATCTGTCAAAAATGTATATTTAGGATTGAAACAATACTACTTTAAATGGTGGTGGTAGGGTCTGTACTGTTTTTTGCGCGTAAAATTTTTGGATCTCGCAGTACTATGAAGCAGTGGTAGCCGAGTGGTCGAACGCTCGCCTTGCAATCGAAGCGTGCAGGTTCAAACCCCGGCTCGCACCTCTGGGATTTATGTGCGAATCTCATTTTTATCCGAGATTATCACTTGCTATGAAACGGTGAAGGAAAACATCGTGAAACAAACCTGCACGTCTGAGGGAACTTACAAGTTACAACCCGCACTGGGCCGGCGTGGTGGACTATGGCCCGAATCCCCCTCGCATTGCGGGGAGGCCCGTGTCCAGCAGTGCGACGTTAAAAGGGCTGCAGTAGTAGTATTAGTATTATGAAAGCTAACTCGCCGTATTATTCTATAAGAAGCTTAAGCTAGTGTATGTATGTTCTATATTGCCTCAATCTCCCCACAAAATTGGTATAAAACGGCCGGAACAAACTGAAACAAGCACACCTGTCCCAGCCGCGAGAGAACCGGCACATCAGTAAGTAACATTGTCTTTTATGTCACACATTATTCATCCATTATCCGTCAATGGTTTAGTGGCAGACAGTGAGAAAACGAATATAAAAAATATTCGTTTTCTCACTGTAACTGTTCGTTTTTCGTCTTAAGTAAGAAGCAACATTACATACATTTTATTTATTTGTGTATATATATTGAAACTTTATTATTATTGATTTGTGTAGATTTATAACATTTTGGTTTCAGTCATGTCAGCCACGGCCTCCATGTTGGCCTCTGTGGAGCTTCTGAAGGTGGCACTGAGTCTAATACAAAGTGCACTGGCGCCCACAGCGTGGCAGTACCCAGCCTCCTGCACTTACACCAGTTCGTATAACTCATTACTAAACATACAATACCCTCCCGAATCTACCTTCCAAAAATCATGCATTGAAAATAAAACGCCTCACTCATCAATCACACCTCTATTTCCCGAAGGGGTAGTCAGAGCTGTACTGCAGTGCGCCCACACTTCGCCCATGTATTTCGGTCCCAATGGGAGGCGAGCCTATTGCCATTATACCGGACACATTATCCCTCAAGACGAGGGAGCTTTTGGGATATAGGTGTGCGGGTGGGTGAACTTCACACGCCTTTCTATGTCTATAGATAGTGCAGGTTTCCTTATGATGTTTAACTAACCGTTGAGCAAGTAGTAATCATTATTAAAGATTACATTTGCACATGAAAATCTCAGAGGTGTGGGCCCGGGATCGAACATTCTTACGTTCAAGGCGGGGGGAGTTCTACCGACGAGGCAACCACTGCTTTTAAAAAGCCATTGAAACTCGATTGAAAAGTTTTTAAAAATATATATCTTACTAAAATAATATTACAGCACCTTTCAATGCATCTTAAAACTGACTGTGACATTTTAAAAGTGTTTTACCATGCTGGACTCAACGAATGCATATGGATGGACAAGGCCAATGTTCAGTCAGTAACTTCGCTTATCTTTCCACAGATGGCAGCTCTTTGGACTACCTGGTTGTCGGGTGTGGTTCAGCTGGTTCGGTCCTTGCTAACCGACTATCGGAAAACAAAAACATCACCGTAGGAGTGTTTGAGGCTGGGGGATATGCACCGCTTGAATCAGACGTAAGTTTTATTGTTAGTGGCATGTATAATCTCCCAAAAAAAAAGTTATTAAAACAAAACACACTCCAATACAAATTAGATCGGGGCACCAACAAAACCGTAATCTAATACTTACCTATAATGCCCTTTGAATTCACAAAAACTAGGCTCGATCGTGTCCAGTTTCAGATTTTAATGGTGAAGTAATAAACAGAACTACTACTAAATATTTCATATTTTGAACACCTAACTGAAGTATAATATTTCGCGAGCTTATCTCATATATAGAAAAACATGGAAAAGTGCAGATTTCAAATTTATTTTAAATTGTTGTTTAAAATTAATATTCAAATGTATTTCTGCCCAATCCTTTAGGATAATGATCGTGATATACAGTTCCTGATAGTAGATAAAATTCAGTAACCAGATTATTTTATTTTATTTCAGTTGCCGGGTTATTTCACATTAATTCCAAATTCATCGTACGATTACGGTTTCGTTGCTGAAGATGATGGGTACTCTGCGCAAAACCTGAATAAACAACGCGTTAAAATTGTGCAAGGTAAAATGGTAGGCGGTAGCGGCAGTCTTTATCATATGGTTTGGACGCAAGGCAATAAGTTCGACTACGACCAGTGGGCAGACATTACCGGTGACCCTTCCTGGAACTACTCCAACATGGCGAAATATTTGCGTAAAGCGGAAAATCTTCTGGTTTCTTCTATACTCAACTCATCGAATGTCAAATACCACGGCACTGATGGTTATTTGAAGATAACTAAAGAGCCCAATTCAGCTAACACCAATTATCTAGAAGCATTAAAGGAGCTCGGAAATTTAATTCGGGACGATTTATCAGGTGAATCATCTCTCGGATATAGTGAGTTGCTGTTAACTATCGCTGATGGGATTCGCCAGAATGGTGCGCTTGCGTATTTGAAGCCGATCAGGTCCCGCACCAACTTGTGCGTAACAACATTTACTACAGTCAAAAAGATCATTATCACGGATGGTGTTGCTAAGGGAGTCGAGATGGTGGATTCAGATGGCAATACGTACGTCGTTTACGCGAATAAGGAAGTTATTGTGTCCGCCGGCGCGATCAACAGTCCAAAGCTTCTGTTGTTGTCTGGCGTTGGTCCCAAGGCTGAGGTCGAAGCATTGGGCATCGAATCGGTCGCTGATTCACCGGTTGGGCGGAACATGCAAGACCACCCATGTGCTGTGCTTGTATATCAAATGAATGAGAGTACTGAGACCGTGCCCACTTCGAATCCTCATATGTTCCCAGTACCGGCTCAGATTGGTTATCGCGCCATGAGCCCAAACCAAACGTATCCCGATTACCAAGGGATTGGTTTGGTTTTCCCTCACGATGCCGCGGCCCAAATGCAAATTACCTCAATAGTATTTAACTACAATAACAGCATCTCCGATATTTTCTACGCCGCTTCGGCTGGTAGAACAACCTACGTCGTTCCAATACAAGTTTCCAAGCCACTATCGCGTGGCAAGGTTGTTTTAAAAAGTGCTAATTACACAGATGAACCTATGATATACACGGGTATGTTAAGTAACAGCTCCGATTTAACGGTGTTAGCTGAAAGTTTAAAGGATTTCAACCGTATAGTGAATACGACGTATTTTACTAGTGTCAACGCTACACTGGTCGATACGGGTTTATGTTCGTCTTCAAGCAGTGATTTTTGGGAGTGCTATGCATTAAAAATGTCGGCTTCGATGAATCACGTCGCCGGTACGTGCGCTATGGGTTCAGTGCTGGACAGCAAACTGCGTGTTATAGGAGTCGAAGGACTGCGCGTCGTTGACGCCTCTGCAATGCCAACAATCCCAAGCAATGAAATTAACGCCCCCGTGGTGGCAATGGCAGAGAAGGCCGCTGAACTTATTCTTGCCGATTATTATTAAATGTGGAGGCAACATTTGTAATATTATATGTGAAAGAATTCTTATTTCATTTTGGTTGTGGTTTTAAACTGTGTTACTTGCATTTGTTTTTTTGTATTAATTTTAAAATTTCATCCTAGTCGTAGCTAGCTGAACTGAATCATAATAGTGTTAATACATCATCACGCCTGTATTCTGGCGGAAGTGCACTACATTGCATGAAAAACTTAATTTATTATTATATACCCACATTCAGCCTACCCTATGATCTGGAGACATCCAAATCGATATTTTTGTTCGTTTAACAATGTTTACGCAAAAAAGTATAATGCAAAGCAAAAAACTATGATATTGTATATTTTAATTTTATCTTGAGATAAAATGACTTAAAACCCTTTATTGTACGCAATCTGACAAACACTTAGACGTTTTTATTTCCAAAAACCTGTACCCATTAGGACCTTAAGGCACCTCTAACCCTTTAGATTTACGTGAAGAGGCCAGTAACTAAAAAATCCAAAAAGGTTTTAAAGTCTAGTCTAGATCTCGTCAACTCCCGTCTAAGTGTAAAGAGAATAATAAATAAATGTGACGATTTGTGCTAAGGTTGCGGACATTTTTGGGGCTTTACGTGTAGAGAATAGTGGGTTTACAACGTAAACCCTAATTCTGGCTAATCCGTGGATTTTTGATTGTTGATTTTACTCTATTTTTGCGTCCCAACGTACGTGAACACTGTTTTGAAGGCGTAGAGTAAACTCTACACTCCACTTATCACCACCTTTTAGCAGAATTGTTTTAATATCAGAGTTCAAAACAGTACAGTCGGCTTTTTTTTACTTATATACAACATCACGCCTGTATTCCCCGAAGGGGTAGGCAGGGGTGCACTGCACTGTGCCCACACTTTGCCAATGTATTTGATTATACCGGGCACATGCACCCTCAATACGCGGGAGATTTTTGGGCTAAATTGAAGTTTCTGTTTGTAGTGACAATTGTGAAAATAACAATTTTTTACTATACAGGGTGTATCAGAAGTCCGAAATAATACTTTGGTTACATATACGGTAGGTCATATGTGGATGCTTAGTGAAGACAGTTTATACCTAACTATCATACTTTATAAGTTATAGACCTTTGAACATTAGTCACAGGTATCGTGTTTAACATATTTAACCATTATATATATTAATCATATATATTTAACATATTTATTTATCCATAACCCTATTTAACAGTGTGAACGACACTAATGAGGGGCGACTACCATTATTCACAAAACAGAACATGCAAATTGTACATAGGACTCGAGATATAACGAGTTACAGAAATTGACAATGAAAAAAAAGTTGGAAAAACATGGTCGAATTTCGATCAAATTTGTATACCATTCAGTTGTATACCCGATACTGATGCAAACGTCAAAGTATTATTTCGGAATTCTGCAACACCCTGTATACATATCGAGGGATGAAAGGTTATTTGTCTTAAGCGACACTTTTGGGCGATATTATGTAATAATAATAATAATACATCATCACGCCTGTATTCCCCGAAGGGGTAGGCAGAGGTGCACTGGAGTGCGCCCACACTTCGCCGATGTATTTTGGTCCCAATGTAATAGGGGGCGAGCCTATTGCCATTATACCGGGCACACCGGTTTCCTCACGATGTTTTCCGTCACCGTTTGATAATCTCAGATGAAAATGAGATTCGCACATGGAACCCAGAGGTGCGAGCCGGGGATAGAACCTGCGCACTTTGATTCGCGTGCGTTCGACCACTCGGCTACCACTGCTTACGTACATATTTCGAATCAGCGAATTATTCTACGTCGCATGAGTATGCTCTCCTGTAAAGTTATAAAAATGTCCCTTGAGTCAAATAGCTTCTCACTCCTCGGTATATAGAATTGCGGTCCTATTTAGCCATATTTACGCATGAGGAGCATTTGTAAGTTCCGAATAGGTAAGTCCCTGGAGTGAGGCCGCCTCCGGTCGACTCCGCTCCCACGTAACGAGTGCCGAGCTCTCCGAGGGCATTTTGAAGCCCAGTGATTACGCTAATAGCCCTAATAGAGGTATCACGAACCACCTGAGATGACGTGACGTCACCCGTATTCCGGCCCTGTACGAATATGCGATTCATGTTATATTTGCGACTATTAGGTAATTTTTTTTTATCATTGCGATAAAAATTGTGACAACATCGCAAAGGTTTATCCATTGATCCGTTACATTTTGCTAAAAGGGACGCATGAAGATAAGATAAGATAATTTATTCGTAAAACATGACAGGTCAGGTCATGTCTTTAGTGAGATGAGTCATGTTTAACCTTTAAAGCGTACAAATATTAATTTATAGATATAGCTATTTTGAACTGATTTCAAAAAGGAGGTGATTTCTTTGATTTTTGCTGTTAATATTTACTTTTTAGGGCTGTTATGAGGTGCTAATACGTGCATCTTTTCAACGTCTAATTACACAAACGATCCTGAAAAAAAAACCAGTAATCCACTTCAAAAACCAAGGTGCAAAAACCTAGGTTATTTAATTAATTAATTTCGTAATTGGAAATAATATGACAAACATTTTCACGGTGGCTATTATCTACCGAACCGCCACCGCGTCGGGTCTACTGTTAAATCCATATTGGATACCCAATTAATTCCGTGTAATCTGCACCCTAACTAATTAATAATCCCAGCTCTTTGCGTATTGAAATTTAATAGTTTACAATAATTTAATCGGCTTATTGTGATGTGTAAAATAAATTGCAATGGCAAATGGCAGACAAACAATATCACCTACCTCTGTGATACAATATTAGGTCCAAAGGCTGCTTGGATTGTAGGTCTTTGAATGTCTTCTGCTACACTCGTGTAGTATGTTGGAATATTGTTATGGTTCAAAATGTTTAAATCGCCTATTACTACTACAGCCCTTTTAACGTCCCACTGCTGGGCACGGGCCTCCCCTCAATGCGAGGGGGATTCAGGCCATAGTCCACCACGCTGGCCCAGTGCGGGTTGGCAGACTTCACACATCTATCGAGAACTAGTCAAGTTTCCTCAGACTTGCAGGTTTCCTCACGATGTTCTTCTTCACCGTTTCATAGCAAGTGATAATCTCGGATGAAAATGAGATTCGCACATCGTATACTCATCGTATGATCACGAACTAAGCAAAGCTTGTACTATGGGTATTATACAAATGGACTGGGGGCGATCCGAGTTACAACCAGACCAGGGCAAATTCCAAAAAAGATTTCTGGAATTTTCCCGCTAGGGAATCGAACCCACAACCAACTGGTACAGTGAGCTGAACGACGCTCAAACCACTAGACCAAGCCTTCATCTATAATATCTATATCTATATCTATACTTATAATGTAATAATAATAATCTATACTTCTCTTGATCTGGCTCACGAGGTTGACGACATGTGGGACATTGATGCGGCAATCATTGTACCTGTAGTCGTTTCCGCCCATGACTTATTAGCGCCTCGACAAACACCTAAAGAGGCTCGCGTTAGGCAGCTGGATCAAGGGACAGATTCAGAAGGCGGTACTTCTGGAGGCGGCGCGCATTGTGAGGAAGTTCCTCTCTCTAGAGCCCTAACCACTGGTAACTAGGACCCTGTTCCAGATGCCGGTGGGGAACTATTTTTTATATTTTTAAATGTATTTATATATAAATATATATATTTAAAAATGTAATTTATAAGAAAGATAAGAAATAAAGGAGATCTATACTTCTGTACTAATATGATAAAGAGGAAAGATTTGTATTTTTGTATGTAACAAAGTAACTTAAGAACTACTGGACCGATTTCAAAAGATCTTTTTTTATATAGCTACATTATCACTGAGTAACATAGTAACATATATTAGAAACCCGTGCGAAGCCGGGACAGGCCGCTAATCTTGGATAAATGGATAAAAGTGAGGATACTTATGAATAGTATAGATAGAGGATAGATAAAACATTTGTAATTAAACCTCACGGAAGTATTACTTCCAAGTTATCAGGAAATGACAAAGGCTATGTGGTGAATAATCAAGGTAGGTGCGTCCCCAGGGCGGTCGGGGAAGGTAAACTCACTGGAGAATCTTACTATTCAGTGCGAGAGACTAGCGAAATTGTTTTGAGAGGCGAGAGTAGAGGTCCTGTATTGGCACATAGTGAGGACTATGATGACGGGCGTGTTGACTCAGTTTCCAAGTCAACAGAAGACCGCTCAGCAATCTGCGTTCCGTATATCGCTTTCTGGATTCTATGTTCCGCGTTTTGCGTTCCAGATATTGCGATTCACATTCTGCAATAGGCGTTTCATATTTGCCGTCAAGATGATCTATCTTATTACTTATCGCGTTCTACGTTTTTAAAAGGATTTCCTAATTTTGTTGAATGAATGAATCACACAAACATGTTTCAACTGTTTAGACTCATGCTGTTCTTGGGATTGGGATGGTTCAAGCATTTAGTACGAGCGTTTATGATCGTTTTTTGAAGTGTGTGTAGACGCACTTATTAGCTCGTATGAACGCGAGCCGCAATGTTTCAATTGTTTCTTAGTCAGAAACCCTATTGCAACTGACACTTGCCTCCATCATCGGTTCAAGTGTACAGAGGCCCCAATTTCGACTATAGACATCAATCTCTATTAGAGATATGTCGAAAAAAAAAAATACGACCAATTTGACGTTTGTTTCTATTTTCGCTATAGATAAGACTCGAATTAAAGATAATGTCGACCAGTCGCGCATTGCCCCCCAGGAGCCCGATTTTCGTTTGATAGACATAAATCTTATTCGAGATATGTCGAAACAAAACGTCAAATTGGTCGTATTTTTTCGACATATCTCGAATAGAGACGATGTCTATCAAACGAAAATCGGGCTCCAGGGAGGACTTTGACTCGGCATATGTCGAAGAAAAATACGACCAATTTGGCGTTATTTTTGACATATGCCAAATCACTCGAAACATGCCAAAAACGCTTGCCAAACTCTAGTTATACATATAAACAGAAGTACTGACGTTTTCATTCTGTCTTAAAGCTCAAAGCTTTTATTTTAAGCAATACTTTAAAAATAACTCTACGTTCGGGTCAACACAGATATATTTACAATGTTGTACATCTAAACGTATACCGTATCTTGTTACTCTAATCATACGGCCTATTTTCGTATGCTCTCCCCACATGACACAATATATCCCGAGTTCATGTCACTTTCCAAACTCCCGGGAGTCGATGCTCAATATTCACACCACAACAAAGAGCCGAGCGCAACAAACACACGAAAGCGAATCGTATTCCGAGAGGTGCACAGTTTAATTTTGGACGGTTACGTTTGTGGTGTTCTAAATAGTTAAAGAATACGTGAGGAATTTGAATTTCGTATTTGTAAATTCGCGGTGTATTGTTGTTTGGTTTAGATGCGATTCAAGGGGTGGGCCAACAGTGTGGCCTAGAGTATCTTTAAAATAGATACTTGAGACTATATACGTGTTGATAAGCTAATCGATGACGCTTGATAGGCAATCCTTACTAAACAACAAAAAATCGTAAAATAAGTATATACCTCTAAATCATTCAAACGGCCAGATTTTTCTGCGTCTTTTGGTATATACAAATTTTACGTATTTTTTTCGATTAGTAAGGATTGCCTTTTAAGCGTCGTTATGTAGTTTGATAGTACAGACACCAGATGGCTGGCGAATATTGACGTTACCAAGGTTTAATAGGTATTTACTTAAAAAAATTCTCAGGGTGAATGAAATGAAACTTGACTGATTGTTAATGGGAGTTTTGTAATCCGACGGCTCGTGTCAGCGCTATCATAGACAATGCTCTACCACACATCTGCACATCCGTTCCCGTTAACTCCGTAATTATCGGTTAGCCGCCTTTAAGCCCCGCGCACACTGGAGCGACAAAAGTAGCGCGGATTTTTTTTTGCCAAAACCATAACCGACTCTGTGCCAATAAATGTAAAGATTGAATTTCTGTGGTAAATCACATCCCCATGCGTGAAGTTTCGCTCGCGTTGTCAATGCAATTTCGTTAAAGAATTAACTTGTTCCATGTGTCAATACAATTTGTTTTGGTATTAACCTTTAGACCTTTAACCCCTTTCTCGTCCAAATAGACCTTAAACCAATACAAATTGCTCCGAAAAACAGTCACAAATATCGAAAATCATATTAAAAGGGGCAAACGAAACGATTGAGCGAAACGAAACGATTGAAACAAATTGCGTCAAGCACCTACTGGGGGCGACTCCAACATATTATCCGTAGAGGGGTGAGAACCCCTGCAATGACTTTTTAATCAACAGGGGAAAGGTATACTTAAAGGACTGCTAATGGTTTTTTAAGTGTTTCACGCGAACTCTATTGAAACAGAGGTGGCCAACTTTTTGGCTGAAATAAATTAAGACAAAATTATAAGATCTGCCCGTTGTTATGACTTCTGGGGGGCAATTCTCGCATGGTCTAAATTATCTCTAATTCGACATAAGTCGAAACAAAACGACAAAATTGGTCGTCATTAGTGATGAAACGGAAATCCGGTAACTATCCGGTATCCGGCCTTGTTTTCACTATCCGGCCGGATACCGGATAGTAATTCAGTATCCGGCCGGATACCGGATAGTAATTCAGTATTCGGCCGGATACCGGATAGTAATTCAGTATCCCGCTGGATACCGGATATTAAAATTCAAAAAATTCTCATTATTCTGCACAGGGAAAATCATACAGCAATAGGTTATGGACAATATTTTTATAATCGCACGTCAAAAATATTTGTTTTATGTATTAGTTTAGTACTCCAAATTAACAATTGGTAAATTGCGGTGAATGAATACCAAATTTTCCGCATTTGTTGGTAAGAGGAGACTCAGCTTGGCTTCGTATACCAGACCAGCTGCTGAAAATAGCCTTTCGCTGTAAACGCTACCGCCAGGTGCTGAAAGATTAGTTTTAGCAAACCTTAACAACTGCGGGTACCTACTGATGCAAATTAACTGACCACCATATGAGTCGTGATTGCGATCGATTAGAGATGTCTCTATGAAGCGTCATGTAAAGCGATAAAGGGCTGAATATCCGGCCGCCGGATATCCGGTATCCGGCCAAACGAGTATCCGTTTCATCTCTAGTCGTCATGTCATCCGAGATTTTCCCCCTAACATAGTTCTATGTTAGAAATTCAGCTATAAAGCTAAAGCTAATTATAGCTGTTCAGCTATTTGACTGCTGAAAGCTTACTCATTTACAACCATTATTTTCTATTAATAGTTCAAGCCTCTCTCGCATTGAAATTCAAACGCAATGTGCTTATCTCTTCTACATTGGGACCAAAAATACAAAAGCAAATAGAGGGTGCACTACAGCACTGCAGCGCACCTCTGCCTAACCCTTTGTGGAAGCGGGCGTTTAAATTTTAAAAAAACTCAACAAAATTTCGACTTACAGCTTAATTTCTGTCCTATGATTAATCTCAGGGTATCTTGTAAGGCGCATTGAAACTACAGTTCAGTACTTGCTCATCCACCAAGCTTATTAAATTCGCATAAAATTGCACACTATAGTGAACATTAATGCGATTTCTCAGTCAACTAAATAATTCAAAGTCTCCAAGAGACTACGCCAAGTACAGTCAGGAAGAGACGGCAACGTCGGCAAATAAACATTATTTAGATACAGCTCGCAACTCCCGATATCGGATATACAGGGTGTATCAGAAGTGCGAAAAAATATGTCAGGTAATACGGCATGATGCAGATACTGATATGCAGATGCAAAGTGGAGACAAATTGTACCTAACGAACATAACTTCTGAGTTACAGACCTTTGAATATTTTCGATAAATATAGTGTTTTGGTCTACTTGTGTATAAAACACATTCATAATCCTATTAGACAGTGAAAACTAGATACACGAGCGGTGACTACTAATATTCAGAAAGCAAAACATGAAAATTCTTCATAAGCTTCGAGATAGTACAAGTTTTTTTTTAAATTTGCGAAAAATAAGAAGTTGAATAGTCATGTTAGAATTTCGATAACATTTTTATTCCATTCAGACCCCTTACCACCTGTCTTGTAGCAATGTGTTTAAGATTACTTTCAGTTTTTGACAGTTAATTCAATACAAAATCTGTCAAAAAGTGTCAGTTACTATTGAAAAAACAATACTTTAAGAGGTGGTAGTACAACCCCACTTGTATATCCAATACTCGTGTAAACGTTATAGTATTATTTCAGACTTCTGATACATCCTGTCGAGTTCAGCCGACGAATGCGTTATGAATTATTTACAAGACTTATGCCCGTGAATGTACCTTCATACCAGTCGCAGTCGTTTCCGAACGACAAATTAAATATTTAGCTTGTATAACGGGAAATTTATCCTAGAAATGATAAGTTGAGTTTATCTTACTAGTTAGTGGGAAACCTAACGTAAGGAACTATTAAGTTCACCGAGGGGGATCGAGTATTAACAAACTTGAGAACATAGCTAATATGAGAAGCTTTAGCTTAAGCGATGTTGATGGGTTTCACCAATAAGTACGTTTAGATTCTCCAATAGTTTCACACCCGAACTCTACGTGTACCCCTCATTCATGTACTAAGATTATCAATGTGAAAGTTTGTGTGGATGGATGGATGTTTGTTACTCTTTCACGCAAAAACTACTGAACAATTTTTGATGAAACTCTACAGTATTACTGTTTGTACATCAGAATAACATATAGGCCTATATGAAAGTCGTATACTTTATAGCGATATTGAATCTTTGAAGTCTGCGCGGACGAAGTGTCGGGTAGAAGTTAGTATTATAAATGTGAAAGTTTGTGAGAGAGGATGAATGGATGGATGGATGGATGGATGTTTGTTACTCTTTCACGCAAAAACTACTGAACAGTTTTTGATGAAACTCTACAGTATTACTGTTTGTACATCAGAATAACATAAAGGCTATAGTTTATAGTAATATTGAATCATCGAAGTCTCGCCTATATATATATAATTATCATGTCACATTAACAGCATTTTTATTGATCCTTTCACATTTATAATATTAGTAGGATTAGAAGGAAATTATAGAAATGCATTATCTTACACTAGAAAAATTAGCCATACTCATATCGTTGGTAATTTAATAGTTACCAGCCGCCCAGTCCGCAAAATTAATTAATTATTCAGATTTGTTTAATGACCACTCGCGCGATTCGATGTTATCTCCCATTGGCAATTATTAGACGCCTCCCTCGGTATCAATTTATATTATCTGCAAATAATTTTAACGATTACCCATCGTATTCACGATAAATAACGCTCCCTGTTTCATAAATCAATATATTAATTGTCTGTTTGTATTGTCGAATTAAAAGCTTTTTACTACATTAATATACACGGTAATTAAAACAAAAATATTTTTTTGAAATTATTGTCTGTTTGTTCCCAATTATTTCCGAAACAGGTGGACCAGTTATGACGGGAATTTCACTGAAAGATAGCTGATGTTGTAAAAAGTAACTTAGGTCACTATTATTTTATATATTCATTATCTTATCTTAGAAAAATAATTTGGTTACCTAAACCTACACGCGAACGAAATCGCGCGGGCACAGCAAAGAGTATATATCAAAAATTCGGAGGGAAATGCCAAAAATATCATTTCCAGTTATTTATTCAGCGAGTCATAAATCAATTCGACACGTGCATTCAGCATAAGAACGGGATTGCCAGTGACATTAAATTGAGAATGAAAGACGAAGACAGCGAATCAAAAAGAGAGAGAAATGTATAGCCGCCAACAAAAACAAGACATCCAAGAAACAACGTTCCTTTTTACGTTACCAAATAAAACACTGCCCCCACTGAAAAGTTTCGTGAAAGCTAAGAAAGATGACTCCCGCGTATTATATAAACTACAAATGATATATTGTTCGTGTGTATGCAGAGACAATTTTCCGGGTTATTTATTGGAATGACGTCGTCGGGACCTTTTGTGCGGCATATGTAGCTTTATAAGCACAGCGCCCGAGGGGATTCTCAATATCAATAACAGAAGCAAACGACGTATAAGTTGAACGCTGGACAGTCGAAACTTTGTTACGGCCGGGACCCGCGCACTTTGTCAATAAAACTTCAAAAGTAATTTTACCTCGGAACTGTATTGTATTTTCATAAACTTAGGCCATGTCTATTATTTTACTATGACATTATATAAATAACCCACCCCCGCAGGGTTGGAAAGGGGGGGGTAGGAGGGGTGTTATTTTTGGCTGTAAAATTTTACTTTTTTAGGGTTGATGTAAGGTGAAGCAGTGGTAGCCAAGTGGTAAAACGCACGCTTTGTAAATCAAAGTGTGCAGGTTCAAACCCCGGCTCGCACCTCTGGGATTTATGTGCGAATATCATTTTCATCCGAGATTATGACTTGCTATGAAACGGTGAAGGAAAACATCGTGAGGAAACCTGCACGTCTGAGGGAACTTGACTAGTTTTCGATAGATGTGTGAAGTCTGCCAACCCGCACTGGGCCAGCGTGGTGGACTATGGCCCGAATCCCCCTCTCATTGAGGGGAGGCCCGTGCCCAGCAGTGGAACGTTAAAAGGGCTGTAGTAGTAGTAGATGTAAGGTGATAATATTTGCATATTTTCAAAGATTATTGACACTAAAAAACGTATTTTTTTTTTTTATGTGATAGGGAGGCAAACGAGCAGACGTTTCACCTGATGGTAAGTGATCAACGCCGCCCATGGACACGTGTAACACCAGGGGCATCCCAAGTGCGTTGCCGGCCTTTAAGGAATGAGTATGCTCGTTTCTTGAAGGTACCTTTGTCTTATCGGTCCGGGAACACCGCTGCAGGAAGTTCATTCCACAGTTTGGTGGTGCGAGGAAGAAAATTCCTGGTAAATCGCACTGTACTGGAACGCCATTCATCCAGATGGTGAGGATGGTAATGCAGTCTGTGGCGAGCCGTGCGATGGTGGAATTCAGCGGCAGGTATAATACCGAACAATTCCTCGGAACACTCTCCATGATAGAGGCGGTAGAAAATGCAGAGAGAGCCTACATCTCTACGCAACGCCAGAGGGTCTAGCCGATCGGTAAGCTTTTTGTTATCGACAATTCGAACTGCCCTTCGTTGCAGGCGGTCAAAAGGAAGAAGTTGGTACTGTGGTGCACCGGCCCAAAGGTGAGAGCAGTATTCCATGTGCGGACGGACTTGCGCCTTGTAAAGTTTAATTTTTAACAAAATAATTAATTAATTTGTTAATTTTTTTTACAAAAAGCAAAAAACCGACTTCAACAACCTAGGTGCACTAAAAAGCTACAAAAAACCTTACAATTCATTTTATTACATTTGGAGTAGGTGCCAATCTACGTCAGACTAGGATTTGCCTTGTCTGACGTAGATGAATTGGCACCGAGATTTTTCGTCCTATTGTACCTATAATAACTTAATAAGCTCTAGCTTAATAGCTCTCTCGTAACTTATTATAGCACCTCTTGCGGCAAGTTTATCAACTACAATTCATATACAAGTTCAAAAACGTGTTTAAGTTACACTTGTACTTGAGGCGTTTTTACGAGCCGCGGGCGAGCCTGTTGATAACAAAACTCGATGGATCCCCTCAGCAAAGTTGCCAAACTAACGATAACAAACCCTCCACAAAAATCTACTACAAAACCGTTGGAATTGACTGAAAAATATGCTACCGCATAAGGCAACAAGGTTAGGGCCTGAGCACACTGGGGCGGCAAGACACGCGCCTAAAAATATTAGCAAATAGTTTAAGTATTTATTTACATCAGACATTACCACTTGCTATTAAACAGTGAAGAAAACATCGTGAGAAACAAACCTGTAGTTGCATCATGTGCACCAAGACTGGGCGTATGTCACGGAATATCTTGATGTTGTCTCTTTCTCTAGTATTAAATTAGACAGAGAGCGAGCGAGCAAATCCGTGACAAAGGTCTTGTCTTGACATGTGTCCACTGCACGTCTATAGAAAGGCGTGTGAAGTTCACCAACCCGCACTGGGCCAGCGTGGTGGACTATAGCCCAAAAATCTCCCTCGTATTCAGGAAGAATGTGGGCGGTATAATGGCAATAGGCTCACCCCGTATTACATTGGGACCAAAATACATTGGCGAAGTGTGGTCGCACTGTATTGCACCTCTGCCTACCCCTTCGGGGAATACAGGCATGATGAGAATGTATTATTTTTTAAACATAGTGTATTCAAAGAAATGTTAATGACAGCGCGAGTGTATTTTAAAACGTAGTCGCGTGCGTTTCTGACACCGTCTTGGTCCAGTGGTTCGAGTGTACTACTACTACAGCCCTTTTAACGTCCCACTGCTGGGCACGGACCTCCCCCAATGCGAGAGGGATTCAGGCCATAGTCCACCACGTTGGCCCAGTGCGTGTTGGCAGACTACACACACCTATCGAGAACTAGTCAAGTTCCCTCAGACGTGCAGGTTTCCTCACGATGTTTTCCTTCACCGTTTCATAGCAAGTGATAATCTCGGATGAAAATGAGATTCGCACATAAATCCCAGAGGTGCGAGCCGGGGTTTGAACCTGCACACTTTGATTGCACGGCGTGCGTTCGACCACTCAGCTACCACTGCTATTACTGCGGTTCGAGTGTAGGCCGCTTGATTCAATGCTTCGGGTTCGATTCATGTCAACGGCAAATTTTGAAATTTATCCTTGTCTGGGTGTAAATTTCATCGTTCCCAGTCCATTGTATGGTATCCATAGTGTTGCTTGGTTTGGTATCATACGATGTGTTGTCGGGTGATTTATAGATAGATAGATAGATAACTCTTTATTGTTCCACCGCAAAAAATAACAAAATATTACACACAAATTATACAGTGTCACAATGGGCGGCCTTATCACTAATAGCGATCTCTACCAGGCAAACTTAGGATGGAGAGGATTTAACTGAATTATGAAGACGAGGGTGTACTTAATAATAGATACAGTAAATAGCTTAAAATGCACATATAAATACATACCATACATCGACCCTTGAAAAGTAATCCTTACTAAGCGGAAAAAAATCGTAGACTGATTTATATATATTAAACGACGAAGAAAAATCATACATATAACATATAACTCATATTACGATTTTTTATCGCTTATTAAGGATCTTTCAAGGGTCGATTGTATATTGACAGTTTGTTTTGGTATTGGTAAATAGACGTGCGCGTCTTAAAGCCCCAGTGTGCTTGGGTCTTAAATCGAGAATTTAGCGCGGCGCCGCGGGATTAGTCGATGAAAAGTTTCGCGAGCCCTCTCGGTAAAGTTTTCATCTCTTGTTGATGTTGAAAACAAAAAAAAAAACACCGCACTAGAAATCCAGGGGTGCATAGGGTGGGAATGGGGGATTAGAAGGCAGAGCCGGCGGACGTGCCGCAGTGAATAATCGAGGTCTGGAACGATTTAAACTAATACTTTTTGAAGAACGCAGGCGAGAACTTGTAAGCTTGTAAGCGTAGAAGTTATTACATACGATGGACGATGAACACGACAAAATTCATGTTTTGCCAATACGAAAACGAACTGTATTGACTCAGAGACAAAGTTCATTCTTCAACGAAGTGACATTGGCAGCGCGAGCGGATATTGACGCATAGGGGCGTGAATTATATCCATGGAGATATCATAACGGACATGGCATTTCGAACCCTATGCGGTAGATATGTCTGGTTAATCTGATTCCGCCATTTTTGTTGTCCCATATAGTTGCTATATACTACAGGTACATGAGATAACAACAATGGCAGAAAAATCGCCGCAGCGCTATACGAAGAGTGGAGTCGTTATGGGTACTCTAGATACTCTATGCTTTTACCACAGAAATTCAATAATTATTTATGAGACACAGTTCGTTTTGACGCCCTAAAACGTGTGCGTGACGCTCTAAAACCGTATATATCAGGCTCTATTGTGTGAATGAAACCTAACGAACAATGTTAGCAACAAAGATTGAAGTCAAAAGTGAGGTCTTCAACAGCCGTCAGTCGGTGATTCTGAGTGATACGACGTTTCTAACAAGCCGTTTATAAGGAAACAGACATCAGCGTCGGAAATGGCTGTCATAGAGTTGCAGACTATAGCCTCCTGCACACAGAGGCGTTGACGCTTGCCGCTTGCAATGTATGTCCGGGTGGAATCTTGCTTTCTGTACTACCACAGTATGGGTATTAAATGAAAGGGCTTGCTGAGGAGAATACGAAAACTAACTGAAAGCTTGTTTTTAATAAGTTTTTTTTACCCTTAATTTATTTGTTGGCAATCCCAAAACGTGCTCTGTGCATAAAGATTGAATTTCTTTGGTAAAAGCCACATTTGCTCGCGGTTTCAGTGTCATTAAGTTGAAGTATGAACTTTTTTTTAAGTCAATACATTTTTGAAACAAATTGCGTCATGTAGAAGAAGCACATTTTGGAACTAATTGTCATCGTTGACGCGATCGAATTTAGTGGTGTATTTCCGTAGCTTTTATCACAGAAATTCAGTCTTTATGCGTATGGCCACAGAATATATATTTTTTTCTTATATTTACGCGAATACTACACATTGAAATAAAACTATTTTACGGATTCTATCAACTAAATATGAGGGTACCCAGTTATTAACTATGACATCAGGACGTTCAACAACTCAGTCCCCCGTGACCATGGTTGCTGTAAAGCAGCCGAAACGTCGGGAACATAAAAAAGTAGTAAACGCGATAGAATCCGTAAAATAGTTTTATTTCAACAGAGTATATTTTCAAAAAAAGTTAAGTAAATACGCTCGCCTCAGTAAGTTCAGGTCGGCGGCAAGGTGGAACTTCAACCGCACTTCGTTCGTTATTGTACGGGTTAACTGGGCGCGAATTTGGCAAACAAACCGATCTGAGCGATTACGTAACGTAACTGTTAGAAACAAAAAAAACGTTTTCGATACATTTTATTTAAGGCAGGTGATTGAAACACGTCCGCAACAGAACTTTTACATTATTGCTTAGGCGATCGTATGGCTTGTCGCAGTATATTGGAACGTAGTTTCTTATCGCGCGTTGCGAAAGGGGGCTAAACGGAAAAAAATAAGACTGGCACCAAATTTTGTAACGACACTTTTACATATGTGTGTGTGATTTTTATTGTACGAGACTTTTACATATGTGTGTGTGATTTTTATTGTACGAGACTTTTACATATGTGTGTGTGATTTTTATTGTATGCATTTATGTATACATTAAATTAGATTCCGCGATTCCGATTCCGATTTTCCGATTCCGGTTCCGATTCCGATTCCGATTCCGATTTCGATGTGTGTGTGTGTGTGTGTGTATGTATATGCACATTATTTTGCTTTTTTATTTATTTCTAAAAGGAACTTCGTTCCATCCGGGTGTCCCTTGACACCTCTCAAGTTTTTTTTTCCTTAAAACTGTCAATAATGCTTCAAGAGGTTTGGTACATCCTCTGGATCCTATACGTAACGCAGAGGTAGTGAGGTTGAGCATATCGTAGAAGATTTTTTCAAACACAGTGGCAGTTTAATTTACCTTTAAGACTAAAAGATTGAAACAAGTTTGAAATATAATAACGTCATCGCTCAGAGTATGCAAATGCCAGTACGCCACGGCAGAGTATCTCGAAGCCGTTATACAGGCTGCATCAGAACTTCGAAATAATATTTTTTTATTAATATTATTATACCTACTCATAATATTATTGATTAATTTGATTTCCACGCCATGTATGAGTTTTTCTTTTTAATACTTGAATGCTGTTTTTTTTTTCTTTCTAAATTAGTTAAAGGCGTCAAACGAGACGAGTAGGTAATGCAAAAATCTGACAATGCTAGTAATCGTAAAAAAATCAAACAATCTTCTGCAACATCCTGTAGTTTTCGTCGGTTCAACAATGTGGTAACACTCTTGATTTAATGAATACCCGCGCTGTTTCAGACAATTACTGGTATATAGGTAAGTTCTGTTTGATGTTTCAAGAGCTTTATTTTAATCTCACCGGCTGCATTCAATTTTACGTAGGTATTTCTGTCGTGAATAATGTTCTTGTACTTATTTCTGATAAATAAATAAATATTAATAAAAATCTATACATTTCTTTTGACATTTTAAACGTAGCGCCACCGTCTATCTTATCACCACCTGTCTTTCAATTTTTGACGGCCGTAATAGCAGTGGTAGCCGAGTGGTCGAACGCAGGCCTTGCAATCAAAGTGTTCAAGTTCAAACAAGTTCAAACTCCGGCTCGCACCTCTGATTTTATGTGGCAATCACATTTTTATCCGAGATTATCACTTGCTATGAAACGGTGAAGGAAAACATCGTGAGAAAACCTGCACGACTGAGGGAACTTGACTAGTTCTCGATAGATGTGTGAAGTCTGCCAACCTGCACTGGGCCAGCGTGGTGGGCTATGGCCTGAATCCCCCTCGCATTGAGCGAAGGCCCGTGCCCAGCAGTGGGACGTTAAAAGGGCTGTAGTTAGTATGCTCACCTGTTGTAATTAAATACGAGTATATTAGATATATCATATATCACTACACCAGCACTTGTAGCATGAGCCCCAAGATTAGACGTATGTCACGTAATATCTTGATGTTGACTCTTTCACTCGTATGCAATTAGACAGAGAGGGACCGAGCCAATCCGTGACAGAGGTCTTGTCTTGACATGCGTGCTGACACCACAGCTGTATTTATTTTACCGAATGAAATATAAGTAATTATAATTTTTTAATTTTTTACCTTCACCATACCGGAAAATTTGTGTAACAGCGATGTACATAGATATATAATATACTAGCAGCTTCTACCCGCGATATCGTCTGCGCAAACTACGATTATTCAATATTGTCATAAGTCATAGCCTATATGTTATTCTGATGTATAAACAATAAAGCGGGTTTCAGACTACGCTTTAATATAATAACATATAGTATATAGCTCATAGCACAACAATATCGCGCACCATACATTGTTATGGCCACGTTCACACTGTACTGTACCATATATTATTGACTTTGTATGGTGCGCGATATTGTTGTGCTATATATTATAGCGTAGTCTGAAAGCCGCTTTATACTGTAAAGTTTCATTAAAATCCGTTCAGTAGTTTTTGCGAGAAAGAGTACCAAACATACATCCTCATAAACTTTTACATTTATGATATTAGTAGGATGTATAGTTAAAATGTATAGTAAGAAATAATGAGCTTTATCTATGAGTCAATACAGGTCGTTTTCGTATTGACAAAAATTTAGCGCGAATCTTGACACTCCGGTCTGCCCGGGGCTTTAGGCAAGCCGCCATTTTTCACGCCACTCCGAAATTCATAACCCGTTTGACTCACGACTCCGCGCCGTCTCGGTTCATAAAGCTGTTATTTATTCTGCGGTCTCGGTTTCCTCCCAGCCAAGTACTACCTTTAGAGTTGACACTAGCATTTAACATGCGCTACGAATCCCGTCATGATGTACAAGTTATTACTTTTGCTCGTATAGAGGCCAACTCTAGCGTTGGAAATAGCCAGAATGGCTCTCCTAAAAGCACAGGATCCACAGAAGTGTAACGACGCGCGCTGAATGTTTTTGTCAATGCCAAAACAAACTCTATTAACGCATGGAAAAAGTTCATTCTCCAACGAAACGTAATTGACAGCGCCAGCGAATTTCAGCGACTTTCAGCGACTCGTCACGTGGCTTTTACCACAGAAATTCAGTCTTTATGTATATTGGCACAGAGTTTATTACGATGTGCGCGTCTTATCGCTCCAGAGTGCCCGGTACTTAGAGATCTCAAATTACGTCCAGACAAGTACTAACTTTACTGACAATGACATTGGACTGAAAAGTGACCATTCGTTTTGTTATTGTCAAAAAATTGGATGCGTGTATTCCATGGAGATATTATAACGGAGATGGCATTTCGAACCCGAGCTGCGGTAACTTTTTCTTGTTTATCTGACTCCGCCATCTTTGTTTTCCCATTTAATTGCCGTATACTACAGGTACATGAGATATCAAAAATGGTGGAAAGAGATATGCTATGGTGTATTCTGACGCACCTACTTGGGAAGATGCTCCAAAAACACTTAATTCATTCGAAGCTTATGCAAAACACCTATAAACGTTAAATATATTACTTGAGAGCAGCGTTGGCAGTCTGAACGCTCCTTATAATGTATTCAGAAAAGTTATTTTATGAATTGCCTATAAAAATATAACGGCGGGTGTAACGTTAAAATTCCTGATCCCCTTCTCATTTATCAGTGTAAAACCGTATAAGGGAATTATTCGGGAACCGAGTCCCTATTTTAGGATTAGTTCAATTTTGCGGGTCCATTTTTTCGGGGGCATTACGAGCAATGACTTTTAAACGACTGTATAATACAAACGAGAGGCAGACTTTAAGTCGCTACATTATAAAGATCAGTTATCGTTATCTTTTTAAGTCGAGACTTCGAAAGCTCCGTGGCCAATGACGTATAACAATTGGATGTGCCGAAAATCTGCCCTGGGCTGTCTTGATTGAAAATCGACACAAGATCTTTATAAGTTACACCATACTCATCCTATGATCCCAAACTAAGCGAAGGTGTGGGTACCATACAATGCACTGGAGGTCCCAGTTATACCCAGACCAGGGCAAATTCCGAAATTTGCCACTGACGGGATTAGAACCCGCGACCACCAGGTGCAGTGATCCGAGGGACCTACGCTCGGACCACTAACCTAAGCCATCGTCATTACCAATACTGACATAATGTAATTTATATGTAGCCAAGTGGTCAAACGCACGCCTTGCAATCAAAGTGTGCAAGTTCAAACCCCGGCTCGCACCTCTGGGTTTATGTGCGAATCTCATTTTCATCCGAGATTATCACTTACTTTAAAACGGTGAAGGAAAACATCGTGAGGAAACCTACACGTCTGAGGGAACTTGACTGGTTCTCGATAGATGTGTGCCTGCCAACCCGCATCGGGCCAGCGCGGTGGACTATGGCCCGAATCCCTCTCGCATAGAGTGGAGGCCCGTGCTCAGCAGTAGGACGTTAAGTGGGCTGAAGTAGTAGTAGTAGTATATATAATGTATTCAGCGTAAACATAATGTAACTTGATCATTAATATGTGCCCATAAATGATTGTGATTCGACTTTGAGTTTGACTTTCTACAGTGTGGCAAGTTCGTAAAACTACACTACAATAATAATTTGGTAGAATAACGTCTCGCAACCGTTATGACTTCACCGTCACTAATAGTTGTAGCATGTGCGCCAAGACTACACTTATGTCACGGAATATCTTGATGTTGTCTCTTTCTCACGTATGAAATTAGACAAAAAGCGAGCGAGCGACTCCGTAACAAATTTTGACATGCGTGCTAACCCCACAGAGCGAGACACGGCCATCCTTATACAGTTATTTGTAATAGTTCCATCCCTCTCATAAGGAGAGGTCTCTCAATAAGCGTTACTTTAATCATGTCATTTACCACCTTTGCCACGAGGCAAGGCGTGTTTCATTCACCTTTTTATGCCTTGCCTTATGTACCGAACAAAAAGGTTAAGCCTCGTTCAAAATCCTATTTATATTTAGATATGAAGAGCCATTTTAAATAAAGTCTGAATGAAAAGAGTTCCTTTGGAAAGATTAGCCTTTGCGCCTCCGACACAATAAGTCATCTTTCAGAATTTACAAAAGGGGCTGCTTTAAATAAACACGCCGGAATACAGCCCTACGCCCACAGGCCGTCAAAACGCACGCGATATATTTTATTCCAAACGAAAGCGAACTGTATTAAGTCATACACAAAGCTCATGTTACAACGAAATGTCATCGATGCCGCGAGCGAGTTTTGATGCGTGTTCATGTCTGTTTATGTACATTTAAAAAAACAGGGCAGGGTGTAAATTCTGTAAGAACTGATAACTGTCAAAGAAATTGGTGGCTCTAGTGGCCATTTATATAACACGTTCGCTGCTTAAGGATTTCAAGTGCACTTTAGGCTAGTGCGTCATGAGGTCACATTGACTCATAGAGGTACTAACATTATGAGCGCTGATTCACTGGATAAAAGTTCGCCATGAGCCTCACAACGCAGCGAGCTTGATAAAGAAGAAACATTATTTTTTATAGTCGAACACAATAATTGGTTTTGGACATGTCTCATTTACGCCGTTTTGGAATGCATAGACCACATAAACCAAAATAACAGATTCATTTCACTACCAATCAAAACTCTCTGGTTTTAATGGCATGTGACCATAAGCAGGAGTGATATGTGCGCGGATTTTTGTTGCAAGTTTATATCTATTCCATATTATAATCCTCCAAGGTATAAGAACATCTCGTTCTCGCCCACAAACAGCTTTAATTTTATTCCACTTTTATATTTTTTTTATTAAAAAGTTTAATAAAGAGTAGTATTTGCAGTAGATATTTATATAAAGGAACGATATCGTTGAAGCGGACAAATTAAATGAGGCTATTCCATTTTACAATCACATCTAATCAGTACGGTTTCAACGCCTTGATTGGTCCATAATATTGTCAAAGCAATTTAACCCTCAATCTACGACCGTCCGGGTAAAATGGATTTTTAAACACGCAACAAAGGGGTCAAACGTTTTTGTCCAAAAAAACATTTTCGGAAGTGACTTATCGTTAAATGAGTTCACATAACGTCAATTCGTGTCACTGCGGGCTTTACAAAACAAAGATGCGAATTAATGGCTCTCGTTCGGAAAGGTCCATTGTGGGAGCAGCTCCCGGGGGTGTATCCCTCCATTTGGTAGAATTGAACGTGGGCCGGTGCCCAATTTAACGCGATCTCCTGCGCTCCCCTCAAATCATATTGATAAACGCTAACGAGGAAGGAAAGTTAGACGCTCGGGGATCTTTATTCATTGGATGTGTAGCGACAAACGGAATAGATACGTGGAACCGTTTATTAGATTCGTCGCTTTCTTTCTTTACCTTTGACTGAGTGGTCGGTATTGTCTTTTGAGGAGGACGTTCGGTTTGACGCGCACTTACCGTTCCGCCAAATTGGGAAGAGAGGATCTGGTAATCGAATATAGCATTATTTCGCATGAGATGAACGCACCGCCTTATTGCGCGTGAAATATATATATGAAAGAGCGTTGTTTCCGCCATTGTGCGTTCACAATACGACGTGAGGGATTATACGAGAAATAAAAGAAAAAATCCCGAACAAAGAGGGATGCGCGGGCAAATAATGTTTTTCATACTAATGCTGGCTGTTAGATCGTAAAATAAAATATGCCTTATCATAAAAATGGAACGGAGTCAACTTACGAATGTGACAAGAACACTCGTTTGTACGTATTTCAGAGCCTATTTTACGATTTAACATAAAATATTGGAATTGATCGTAAAATTAATGATTAAGTTATTTCTTAAAATAGAGGGCCATGCAATTACTTCTTGCAATAATGTATAATTGTTAATGATCGAACGCCAATGCTTTTGTGTTGGCGAATAAATTGACGAGAAAAGGTTGCCGTATTAAAACCTCTGTAGCCCTAATATGTTATTGATTAGAAGCTATGACAACTACATTTCATTGCGTATGTTTAAGTAATCTAAAACAAAGAAATATAAGTCTCATGTTGGTCGCCAAAACTGTTTCACAAACAAGTACTGACACTGAGTCATCCGCCATCTTTATCACGTTTATCACCCATTTTTATTTATAATGCGTATTTATTGAATTTGCTCTTGATATGTTAATTACTTGACACTGGCTGAAATACCCGCTAATTGCAGGTGGAGCCATTCCTCATCTAATTCCATTAAATGTCATCATTTCACTCATTTCTTAAAAGAAAAAGAAAATGAACTGACATACGTCATGTGCAGTGAATCCAATCTCCATGAATACGGCCTATTTACACTGTACATAGATGTTATATAGATAGGTACATGTTATGAGCTGTAACATTGTGTTTGGACACCGCGTAATGTATTGTTTCAGTGCAACAAAGTAAATTTCAGCGTTGGACTACACCTTTCATTACTATAATTGCTTTCATATACTTACCTGTAACTTTAAAGCTTTTTACATTAACTTTGCATAATAGATTTTTACTAGAGCAGTGTCATGAGCATGAGCATGAACGAATAGAAGATTGAACCGCCTCATTCGTTCACTACAAATATTCTAATGGGCATACGGTTTCAATGGCAATAGGCCCAAGTCATTCAAACTTCTCTCAAGGAGGCAACTTTTTGAAACTTTCTAATTTTTTTTCCTTACAATAAATTTGACGGATATCTTCCTCTGGGAAAATGAAAGTTTAAGGGCGAAATCTTATTCAATAAAGGCAGAGAAAATGCCAAGTACCCACAATTGTGAAGAAGACGGTAGGTAAAGTAACTTTTCAATTTCCCGAATATAATGTGTTTGAGGAAATAAAAACGACCAGAGAGGTTTTCAAATACCGATAAGGAATCAAAAGACGTATCTTTTCAAAGAAATTTGAATCATATGGCGAACTAGTGAAACCATAACACTTCGCCTAAAAGTTTTTTTTTAATTATCAAGTAATTAACAGCTATTTGTTAACATACCCTTTTTAATTTTTTTTTATTATTTATGCCTAGAGATAGAATTTTCATTTTCATCCGAGATTATCACTTGCTATGAAACGGTAAAGGAAGACATCGTGAGGAAACCTGCACGTCTGAGGGAACTTAACTAGTTTCCGATAGATATGTGAAGTCTGCCAACCCGTACTGGGCCAGCGTGGTGGACTATGGCCCCCTCGCATTGAGGGGAGGCCCGTGCCCAGCAGTGGGACGTTGAAAGGGCTGTAGTAGTAGTAGAGATAGAATTAGCTAATTAAGAATGTAAGGAAAACCCTAATTAAATAAGCGGTTTTCAAACGCTGAATTCATAAAACTGAACCTAGTGCTCATGTGTGGCGACGATTTCTAATTCTGCCACAATAGAACATAGGCAAAAATGGAACAAATCAGTGTTTACCGTACATAATACTACCTATTTTCATTTCATTTAAGCATTAGGCCCTCTATGAGCCCTCTATAAAGGTCCTCTGGGCAAAACCTTTTACTCATATAATGGATGATCTTTCAAAAACAAAAAGGGAAGTCAAATGGATAGTACTCGTATGTATCCGTACAGTATCTAATGGATTCGAGAGGAAACGCCCCCGGGGCATGTCGTACTTCTAACGCAAATTGATTGGATCGGTGACCGTGGGGGTCTATTGTTGATTTTTTTTAAAGAGGCTGAATTGTAGGGGATGATATCTTTTGTGGGATTTTCGAGGCGTTTTCTACTTCGAAGTCGTAGAATGTTCAGAAACCAATTAAGAAGTTTGGACAGAAAGGTTCTGTTGCATGTATTTAAAAAAAAATCTATAAGCTATTTTTTTTAAATTGCTTAGAAGTAATAGTTATTTGACTGACAGAGGAACAAAGTTCGATTTAAGTATCTGATGTAGAAATGCATTTTTAAACAAAAAATCGTTGCACAAAACTGTTGGCAAAGTTTACCATACATTTGTATGGCATAATTTAAAACGCTCTAATTTGTATTTCTCAACATTAAATACATTGTATCGCACAAAACGCAAGAAGGTTACCATTTAAATTGAAAATAAAAAACAGAAGCAACTATAATCGCATCTGTGTAACGAGGGAACACCACTAATTGCGGTTCGGTAGCCCGCAATTAACGAAACTAAGAATTAGCCCCAACACTAACATAGTCTGGAGTAAAAAAAAACCTGTTTCCCGCACGATAATGTGTTTCACACTCGAATACGACACTAGTGTGATATAGCTCACTTGGCAAGCTGAAAACAGCCCTATTCAGACTTGGATAGGAATCGCTTTACCGGCCCAGCTTACGAACTCGCTTACCGACACAACTATAACAATTAAAATTCAACTACACTATTCAGGTTGTTTCAGAAGTCCGAAATAATACTTGTCCGTTTGCACGAATGGTATATTTTATACCGAATGGTATAAAAAAATACCCAAATTCGATTTGAAAAACGTTAAAAATTACACGAAATTCGAGTCCTACACGAAATTTTCAAGTTCAGTTCTGTGAAAATTAGTAGTCGCCTCTCGTTGATGAATTTTGCACTGTTGAATGGGTTTCTGCGTGTGCTCTAAGACCAGAACACGATGTCTGTGAAAAATATTCAAAGGTTACAGACCTTTGAATTACAGACTCAAAAACTATGACAGTTAAATATGATCTACCTTCACTATGGATCTACATATTAGCTACCGTATCTGTACCAAAAATATTTTTTTTTGCTTCTGATACAACCTGTACACGCAGTTTTATTTAGATAGGTATTCTTCGTTTTATATGTTATTTAGTACAGAGTGTGATGTGAGTTAAAGTATTTATTCTCGTATTTCTACAATATATACAAAACTGAGGTTTTGTCTATGAATTGACAGCACACTTAAAGTAAAGCTCGCAGTTGCATAGAAACTTACCAAAGCAAATGAATACAACATTAATAGGAAATCGGCAAGGTAGCCACTATTGCGGAGTCATAGACCTACTTATCCAGAATAGATTCACCCCTTAATACGTAAATATACATAGTGGCGAATTTTGAAAAGTCGAGTCGGTCCAAGACCCATTTCGGGGTCCATTCCGTTTATGACCACTCGGTAATGGCCACTACGAAGGCAAAAAGAGTATACCAAGTCGAAATGAATCGTAATGGCGGAATTGTTTCATTAAAAACGTTATTGGCGAACTGGATTGGCGCGTTTTTGTGCGGATTAACCCTCTCCGCAGCGTTGGGTTTATGATGTCATTGGTTGCCGTATTTATTGTGAATGATCGTTTCTGTATTGACAATTTTTAACTGTCGCCATTTGTGAAGTTTTAAACTTGTTGGCAGAGCATAATAAATTGTCGTTGTTTGTTTTTGTATACATTTGCCATCTGTATCTTATAGAATTTTTTTCCTTCATTTATTGAATCTACGTGTGTATTTATTTATTCACCCAAAAAAGGGGTATATTTGGCCATATCCTGACACTTTGAGTGTTAAGGATATCATAGTGGTAGATATACTATTATTATTATTTATCGACGATTCATTAGTACCTGTATTGGTTTACATGAATTAAAAAATCTGATTCTGAATCTATGATCAATTCTATGATTAAATTATCGCATGAACGACAAAATACGATCATTTTTGTTTCGTCGCGCATTAAATAAAGCACAATCTTCTGACATCTAAATCTTAGGAAGCCTAAAAGAGTATTGGAAAACAGACTACATACCTATAGAGTGTGTTGACCACACTAAACATTTAAACTACAAACAATAGAAAATTCTAAGTTTAAAAATAAAGAAAAAAGTTACAAATCGAATAATCCGAGATAAAAAATTAAACTACGAACAATAGAACGTTCTAAATTTGAAAAAAAGGAACGTTCCAAATGGAATAATCCGAGATTCCGGATTCCCAACAGGACCGGTAGACTAGAGCCTCACTAGTACCAGCATTGAGTATTGACCGGCTGTACGTTTTTATTACCGGTCGTAAAGGACTCCGAATATCCGACAAAAAATCGACATATAAAATCGCTGAGCGAGAACTACTCTATGTTAATTTGATGGACCGCAAGAGAATAGAGGGGGGAAATTAAGTGGCACTTGGTATATTTGTAATGTCAAAACTTAGGACTTAAGTTGGAAAAGTAGTGAGTAGAAATGGGATACTTTGTTGTTATTTCTGCAGGCTGGATACACCAGAGGACGGTATAATGTTTAGGTCTTTAGTCTTTTAAGGGTTAGGGTAAATTTTAAGAGAACCCGTCAAACTGTTTATTTGCCTTGTAGCCAATGTTACATAGACAGAAAGGCGTAAATAAATACCTTTCATATATTTTTTTATGAACTTGTTTCAGAATTATTATTTATTTTATAACGAGGTACACTAGTTAGCTATAGCTCTATCCCACTTCGGGACTTAGACATAGGCTAGTAAAAAAAACAATCCAAATCAGATTTTATTGAATCAATGTTACTAATTCTCTTTACAAGAAAGCAATAATCCCATAGGATTAACGATTACCCGATAGGGAATATAATTTAAACTTTGCTAATTTCTCTTCAATGTACATGTGAACAAAACGCGGGAGTCAATAAAAGATAAACATAATAGGCAATTTATACGGACCGTAACGAAACCGATAGTAATCGGGTTACATAAAAATATATAGGGCAGTTACACGAACGGTTATATTGGACGAGAGGTATTATCGACAATAACATTATTAAAGGTAGGTAAATGCTATTACTTTTACATGTTGAAATATACTTGCTTACTTCTACCAGTAGCCTTAGCATGACTGCGTAGACATAAGATTTATCTATTTCAACTGTTAGATCTCGACAAATCTGACAGTTGAAAGAGATAAAACCTATGTCTACACGGACATGCTAAGCCTACAGGTGAATAAAAAAAAAATCTCTGAAAGTAATGGTGCTCTATAGACGAGATTGTGTTGGCACCAAACTAAACCTTACTCTAAAGTCGCCGAGAACTGTCGAAAAATGTCGAAACAAAACGTCAAATTGGTCGTATTTCGTTTGTTTTTTTCGACATATCTTGAATAGAGATGATGTCAATCATGCAAGAATTGGGTCCCTGAGAAGCCAGTTTTAACAGCTAGCTATGTCAGTAACATGTAATTTATGATAAAATCGAGAAAATAATAAATAAAAATAACTAATAACCTATTGGGTTAGTACAAATACAAGGTATGCTTAGTTTGGTATCAGTACGATAAGTATGTGTTGTCGGTTTATGTAATTTATAGTATTCTAAAAATATTAATAATTACTTCACGAGACGCATCTGCATGTCTAAAGCTAAACTCAAATAAAAACTTACAAAAACCGTATCGTTGATCGCTGTGATCGCAAAAGTAATCATGCAGGAGCAACCCTAAACTACCCGAACTGGTGTTCTAAAATAGACACTTCAGCAATTCCTCTGCAATAAATATACTTCCAGATTTTTGAGCAGACTCGTCGCAAGCAATTTCGTAATATGGTCACGCTATTGCAGGATTCACACGCGCGTTCATCTCATTCTAGATCTGCTAAAAAATCTGGAAATCATTTGGCATAAGGCATTGGCCGAAGTGGCCATGTTAGACCCCACAAATAGTTCCAACAAAAGTTTCCAACATTATGCATTCCAGTCACGTTCCGCTAATCTACGATTGTTACAGATTATTAAGCGACCGTTGCCCATTTAGTATGGTAGCAAAGGTAACAAAGCTCCTTGAAAAACCGACGTGGAATGGGAACAAACAATTAAATTGGTTTGGGAATACGAACGCGTATTACGGGAGTCACGGAGGGTTGTGGCAATCAAAAGTACAGGGTACGTTAGTTCGCGTCGTTAAATCCTATTTATATGGGGATTTGACGACGCGAACGCGAAAATGGATTTTGCTAAAACTGCTTCAATGGATACATTTACCTACTTATTTGAGAGCTTCTCATAGGGCGTTTAAAAAAGCCACTTGTCATTTATTCTGAAAGGAATTCATATCCTCAATTATTCGGGAAACCGTAGCATATCGGCAAATTTTCTTAAAACTGACATCATCATTTGTGCAATTCACTTACGGATTCATTTAATCGGGGAATTTAGGTTCGGCGTCGTTATTAAAAATCTAGAAATGATTGAAGCGTCCAATTGAACATCTGCAATGGCCATTTTAGGACAGTCAGGTCAGACTGTTGAAAAATTGTTGGTGTGAATTTCTTTATTTTTTTCAAAATTTATGTTGTTTTGAGGAAAATTCTTCTGTACTGTCTTCTTTTTATGGTAAAAATCCATCATACGCATTTGATACAAATTTGGAATACAAACAATTAATAAAACGTAAGCGGCTATTATTACAGATATTGTCGACTGAAACTTTCAATAGTTAGAATATCAAAAAAGTTTCCTAAACTATGTATGATGGTTTAAGCAAATTGTTATAATAGGTCTGGCTCCTCTGAATAATTACGAGTCGATGCTTTGAAGTGAAAATTGATTGAAAGTGGGTCAAAAAGGAAGTTTCATGTCCCTAATTGTGTAATTTGATGTGTGTTTGAATATATAACAACACTTCCATTATTTATATTTATTTATTTATTCACCGATGTATTTTGTTCCCAATGTAATAGGGGGCATGCCATTGCCATTATACTGGGCAAATTTTTGGACCATAGTCCACCACGCTGGACCAGTGCGGGTTAGTGAACTTCGCACGCCTTTCTATAGACGTGCAGGTTTCCTTACAATGTTTTCCTTCACCGTTCAGCAAGTGGTCGGTAGTCATTATTGAAAATGGCATTCGCACACGAAAGTGATTTTTGGATTCACTGTAATGATGTCGATAAATGAAGAAAGAAAGAAGAAGAAACAAAATAAAATACATTTAATAAGACTAACAACTACATATACACAATAAATGCGGGGGTTAATGGTTTATGGTTTACGTGCAATGGAGCGAGCTATGCTGGGAGTTTCACTGCGCGATAGAATCAGAAATCAGGACATCCGCAGAAGAACCAAGGTTACAGACATAGCTCGAAGGGTTGCACGTTTGAAGTGGCAATGGACCGGACAGATTGCCCGGAGAACAGATTGCCGTTGGGGCATCAAAGTCCTAGAGTGGCGGCCACGAACAGGGAAGCGGAATGTGGGACGACCCCCGACCAGATAGACGGATGACCTCACCAGGGTCGCCGGGAGTCGATGGGCGCATAAAGCCCAAGAACGTAATTTGTGACGATCGATGGGGGAGGCCTATGTCCAGCAGTGGACGTCCCTGGCTGATAGATAGATAGATAGATAATGGTTTATCATCACTTTAATATAAATATATATAGCCCAACCCAATATTACATATATCCACTCAGTATTTTCTTCGTCATAACGTCAGTATCGTCTACGGCTGCTGCCCGTACTGATATTAATTTCACATCACGTAACGCGTTATGAATATTTTTTTGCCAACCGTCTGCCTCTTTTGTTACAACTTATAACTTCAGGGATCTGGGTTATAAACGGTTTTTGGAGAGAATATAGGAATTGTCTATGCCATTTTATAGTAAAACTCCGAGCACATTGCACACCAAAACGAACTGTATATCAATATGTATAAAGATTTCTGCAGTAACTCGACAAATCTGACAGTTGAAGTATATAAAACTTATGTCTACACGGTCATGCTGAGCCCACTGTTGTCGCCGTTGCCACAGTATAATTACATCTCCACAATGTAGCTTACATGAACCAAATGCATAATGAACATGTTTGAACCATAATGTTTACAGTACAAACATTCCCGTGACATTCACAACCCAGGAGCGAGCCGAGTGTGCCCCTCGCTTACAAATTAGCTTCTAATTGTCTGACTCTCATGCCCATTGAGTCTCGAACACAACCGCAGGGGAGAAATGTACTGTACCATCATTGATTCGGGATAAATGTAGTAGTAACACATAGTACTGAGATAACTTTACAACGCGAGAACAAAAGCCAACACCGATTCGCTCTCTCGTTCGCTTAACACATATGAGAGATAGAGACACTGTTGACATGTTTCATGACATAACATATGTTTTGTCGTAGCGTGATAGCTTTTATGTTGCGCGTCATTTGTACACAGATTCGATTGGACTTATTAAGAAAACCATAGACGATCGATTTTTTCGAATTAAGAATCTGGAGATGTCGATCAATTATAAGCTATGACGATATCGACATAGAGCTGAAATTCACAAAAAATAATAATTTAAAAAATATTTTTTTAAATTTATTATTTAATATTATATTAAAAAAGCTTTTTAACAAATGCATATGACAGATACGAGTATGCGGTACCTATAACGTAAGCGCAATTTTGATTATTTTTTCTGACCGTCTGTTTGTTCCGGGTAAACTCCCAAACGGCTGGACTGATTTTGACGGGACTTACACTTAACATAGGCTACTTTAATCATGGTAAAATAATTAGGGTTCCTAAATTCCGTAAGAAGTCTTGGGTTCAACTAGTGAGATTTAAAAGTATGTCAATGTATCTTATAAACTCGTTTAATCTCCGATGCAATGTTGTAAGTTGTGTTTACAATACGAAGCACATAATAAATTTCAGTACTTACCTACGTTCGCGCGACATGAGCGATGTTCCTTGCATACAATTTCGTTGAGTGCTCCTCAGCGCTATGCGCGCCTAGTACTCAGACTGTTCGTACCACTCAACTTTAATGTTTATATCGTTACTTTTTAACGTCTTCATATGTGCCAACCACATAGTACCCAAGGCGTGAAACCCAACAATCATATCAGAGATTATCTGCGTCGAATGATTATGCTCTCTCGTAAAGTATCGCTTAAGTTCCTACCCCTCGATATTAGCTATCGTACTACCTAAAATATTATCCCAAGAATCAACCATTTTTCTTTTACAGAAATTGGTGTCATTCGTGCCACAGCCATCTAGTCTTGACGTAGATAATCTGACGTACGGAGACGTCAAAGTCAGGCACGAAATTGGACGTGTGAAACTATGAAAGTTAGGAAAAGCTCTCTCTATGATATAATAACTCATTGTACGCAAGTGTATATACAATTTGTGATAGTTAAAAAAACCGGCCAAGTGCGAGTCGGACTCGCGCACAAAGGGTTCCGTACCATTATCTATATAAAATGGCCAGAAAATCACGTTTGTTGTGTGGGAGCCCCCTTAAATATTTATTTTATTCTGTATTTTAGTATTTGTTGTTATAGCGGCAACAGAAATACATAATCTGTCAACATTTCAACACTCTAGCTATCGCGGTTCATGAGATACAGCCTGGTGACAGACGGACGGGCGGACAAACGGACGGACAGCGAAGTCTCAGTAATAGGGTTCCCGTTTTACCCTTTGGATACGGAACCCTAAAAAACACATATCTATGCTACGACTCATATCACAAACAAAAGTTTCAAACTCATAATACATTCCTTTTCACGTCAGAATTCAAACAAATTGAGCTACGAAAGGTCTGTTACAGAAATACTAAAAGAAAGATGATAAGGCAAAAAGTGTATCTATCATAATATCGGTTGTTCACCCCAATATTCCGCGATATTGTATTGAAAGGTGTCGGTACTATGCCTTAGGGTTGGGCGTCTCAAACATTAAAATCGAATATTCGTTGTTTTTATAAGATATTTGTTGATATTTAATAATTATAATTATGTTGGGTAAAGCCCGCTCGGGTGTCCAAAGACGTGCGTCTGAATTTTTGACTTAAGGGACACTCCTGGGCGATATTGACTTATATACATATTTGGCATCAGCAAATTCTGCTGCGTGGAATGAGTATGCTCTACTGTTAACTTAAAAAAAATGTCGCTAAGTCAAATAATCAAACACCCCTCGATACCGAACTGACTTTTGGGTTCCAGCTTTTACCGTTATATATCTGCTAAATCAAATCAAATAAAAAAAAATCGTGTACGCCAAAAAGCACTTACAAATAGTCAGATTCTACCACCGATTCGGAATGCTGCTTCCACTGAGAAGAGCCGGTAAGAAACTGAATGGTTACTCTTTTCAAAATGATAATTGCGAGTAATACATTCTCAGGAGCAGCAATGCCATGAGAGCAGACAGCACCTTTGCCACAATACTAGAGAAGAATTATACTCACGGCAGTCTAATATTAAATACAAATATAGTCTTTACGCTTAGGAAGGAAATAATATTGTAACATGTTATATGCATATTGGAACAGCTAACAACCCTACGGGCCGTGCACAAAATGTACCTACGTTTATAATGAGCTCCAAAATTTGTATTCGCCGACATTTGAATAGCCACCGTTCCCAATTCATAATAACACATAATGCGCACGCTGCTCGTACCTACAGGATGTATCACAAGCCCGAAATAACACTTTTAGTACACACTAGCTCATGATCATCATAGCGTAGGCAATCCCTGCTAGGATCAAATATCTATATCCAGATTTTTTAGCCAGCTTTCTGCGTCAGCGGTGAAGTTGTGCAGCTCAGCGATGCCTCCGGGAAAACAGCGAAGTGGGCATTCATTCACAACGTGGGAAAGAGTTTGGTCAGGTGCTCCACAGTCGCAATTCGGTGACTCCCTTAGACCCCATTTGTGAAGGTGGTGATTTGTTCTCCCGTGGTTGGTTCTGAACCGGTTTAACCACACTAGCTGTGCCCGCGACTCCGTTCGCGTGGAATTTAGGAACACAAATTATAGAAAATATTACAAATTTCAAAAGTGCCCAGCAAAAAAACGTGATCAAATTCATATTTTTATAATGATTACCTAATAATATCTGAGAGGGACCTATTCCTAATACTAGACAGGTTCATACGTCAAATCTTATGTGTGACTTTGTGACTACTTACATCAGATAATCTATGTCAAGAAGTTTAAGACTCGATGGCCATGTTTGACGACAATTCTTTCGTTAATATGTATACTTTTTAATATCATTGGATTTTTATATCGACCAGATTGTCTATTACTCGTACATTCATGAAATTATCATGTCGTGGTTCCGAAACACCCTATATATAAAGTAAGCGATGCTTCAAATTTCCATAAAAAGTGGCAGACCCCACCCGAATCGAAAGTTGGAAACATTCGGGTAATATTTTGTGAGGAAAAGAATATCAACGACCATTCCTAGTACCTAAAGTAGGTAATATTGTTCTATTAATGCTTGTTTTCACTAACAGTAGAATACGCCTTAGCTTTTAATCATACATCATCATCATCACGCCTTGCTCGCACCTCTGGGATTTATGTGCGAATCTCATTTTCATCCGAGATTATCACTTGCTATGAACGGTGAAGGAAAAACATCGTGAGGAAACCTGCACGTCCGAGGGAACTTGACTAGTTCTCGATAGATGTGTAAAGTCTGCCAACCCGCACTGGGCCAGCGTGGTGGACTATGGCCCGAATCCTCCTCGCATAGAGGGGAGGCCCGTGCCCAGCAGTGGGACGTTAAAAGGGCTGTAGTAGTAGTAGTAGATAAGCAAAAACTAACTATAGAGTAACATATAAAAACGGATCTACCACTTAACTTTATTAAAACTGAGTCTGGACTACGAATAGAAATCGAAGTTGGAATATGAAAAATATGATCAGTCAATTTGAAAATTGGATGCAGTCTCTGTAAATCGTAATATTTGTACCTATGTTGGATCGGAAACCACTTTTCATTGCAGCATCGAAAATAAATATATAATTAAAATATTTGTTTTAAAATCGATTGCATGATATCGATAGTTAAGATAAATTAGGTATCGATATAATCTAAAAGTGGACGTGCAAATGCGCAATTTGCGACTACTTGAATATGAAATCTTCCAAAATATGTGCATTTAAATTTGTGTACTGTATATTATAGATGCCCAATAACTGTTACAATACATTAGCTGGCTGGACACAACTGCCGCATGTCAGAACAACACTGGGCGAAAATTACCACATAGTGGATCCCCAGTTATGCAAGAAGACAATGCGGCAGGCCCAGAAGGAGATGGCGGAATGAACAAGACTCTCATCGAAAAGAGTGACTCAAAATAGAGAAGAATGGAGGAAGGGGAAGGAGGTATTTGGCCAGCAGTCAGATGCCATAGACACATACTTATAAATAATAACTGTTAGTCTTAATCTTATGGAAGTCTTAAATAAATTAGAGCTGTTTAAATTATACGATAATTTAAAAAAAAAGTGATAATTAGCAAGTTGATTCCGATTTGGATCTGAGTACAAACGCAATCATATAAAAAATGTGGTGAAAAACTGCAAGACTTGAATAGTCCAAGTTGCAAGACAATTAACGATTTTAGACAAAATTGCAAGAAATAGTGTAAATCTTTCATTCCATACAAACATGGAGTACCAATGGTCTTAATTATACATCTCGTGCAAACAGTGGAATAGTCAGGAGAGATGGCGAACGTTCCGCATTTTGAATTAATCAAGAAAACAATTATCCGCCCTTGTTACTTGTTTCCCGCTCTACCGTCTTAAATTTCACAAGTTTCATAACGACAATGTTAAAAATACATCTTGTCAAAACTTAATGAGAGCGCTTGTATATTTTACAATCTCGTTTTTTTTTTGAGGTACACGTAATTAAATATTATTTTGACAAAAGCAGCTATGGAGTATTTTTTTTTAATTTATCACAGCAAGTTCCGTGCTACTGTTAGTACAATATTATAGAATTATTCCCGCATAATTTTGAACCCGGACGTCAAACAAAATCTCGGGTAAAACTGTAATATTATCGGCAGTGGTTATTGCTAGTCAGCACAGTAGAATCAATTAATGACGGGCTAATGGAATGGATGGATGGATGACGTCACGCCCCTACACTAGAGCCTATTTGCATTTACAGAAGGAGACCCTTGAGGATATCGATTCTGAGAGATTTAAGATGTTATTCTAGCATCATAGATATTTGATTATTTACCGACTCTATAAGAGGATTCGATTCATACTTTTTTACTAGCTGTGCCCGCGACTTCGCCCGCGTGGACTTTAGGGAGATTACCCGGAAATATGGGTATTATGTTTTTCCCGCGGAACCCTAATGCTTTTTCTAAAATTAAAGTAGCCTAAGTTACGCCTTGGAACGTCAGCTATCTGTCAGTGAAAGTCCCATGGAAATCGGTTCAGCCGTTTAGAAGTTTATCTCAAACAAACAGACAGACAGACAGACAAAAAAAAAAAATTGCGTTTTCGTTATAGGTATCGTATATACTTTCATACGCATTTGGTAAAAAAGTGTTATTTTGATATTACAAACAGACACTCCAATTTTATTTATTTGTATAGATGTATAGATAAATATCAATTTGAGGAGATAAAAAAAATTACTTATAAAATACTATGTTATTTGCTGTTTCTAAATGTGAACCGAACTACAATGTCACTTTTTATAAGAACCTTATGTAGATATTATTTTGATGTTGCAACAGGATGTTGCAAGACTGTTGTACTAAGACTAAGACGCAAGACTAAGATTGGGTATCACTAGTTTTTATAAAAATAACCGATGCAAAGTTGCCTTTAAAAAAACATCAAAACATCTTATAGTATTCAGAAAATTAATTTAAATACTTGAAAGATGAGAATTTAGAATAAATACTTTGAACCGTACAAAAGCCATCAACGTCGGAAGCCAACAGAGTTATAAATAAATAATTTATGTTGCAATAACTTTTCATTACTTACGTAGTCAGACTTCCAATGCGCAAAGGAAATGTTAAAATGGCAACTTTTAATACAATACCAGCGCGCGGAGAAACAGTAAGTAGCAACGGAGTAGAAAACTATTTCAATATGAAAATAAGTAAAAAAATAGGTGAAGACTCAATAAAGAATATACGTTTCAATCTGAGTTCAGAACAATTGAGGAGTAAAGCTCCTCACGCTGGGGCGTTAGAAGTCACGCATAAAAATGTTTGACAATCTCAAAACGAACTGTGTCTCAATATACATAAAGATTAAATTTCTGTGATAAAAGCCGAGCCCCCACGTGTCAAAATTCCCTCGGGCTATCAATGTCATTTCGTTGAGAAATGAACTTCATGTTTGAGTCAATACAGTTCATTTTCGCTTAATATAAGCCCGAACGATCAATAGGCATGCAGGTTCCAAAAACTATATAGGTTGAATATCAAATACCCCAAGCTATACATTCCAAACTCGTATATTAATAACGGTACAGCTCAACTTTCTGATACCTGTGTTCGACAAACTTCTCGGGTCGAAATGGTATTAAATATTGGAACGCAAACTACGTGCGGCTGGCTGTGATATGTAGTAACGTAGAAAATAAGCTCTGTGTAGCGGTGCTTCCGCGAAGTAATTTAAACTAAGGTCGATAATCACAATGGCTTCAACTTAACGAAAGCAATTGTTTCAAAATGACTAAAGAGTACACAGATCATAACCTTTTGTTTTTATTGCCTCTCGATGTCCAACTTCTGGGCAACAGCCTCCCCTTACTTCTTCACACTCGGTCAGGGGGCACTTCGAAGTTTTGTTTCGACATAATGTCGAATTAGATATGCATGTACCCGCACATATGTATTTATTTATTTGAGTTTGAAAAACAAAAGCTTTTAGATACATCAGTGGTTACAATTGTGTTATGCAACATAAGCTTACCGTTTTCACAGATAAAATATGACCATAACCTAACTTTGATAAAATATCCTATTCTCATGCCATTAAAAAACGGAGTCACTGTCATTTTAGATCGATTCTATTAGTCAAATTGGGGCCATTCTGTCTAATGAAAATTTGAGCTATTACCCACAGTAAAATAGATGATCATATTTGATTTATAACAAATCCGAATGAAAATCCTATTACTTTTTTAGTCCGCACAAAAGTAATCACCTAAGAATTATCGTGTTATTCACAAATAAATGGCGTCCTTCGCGCGATCTCAAATTATCTGTTGGATTAATTCATCAATCACTTTCAAACGTGATCTGGAGCAAACAAACTGATAAATTTATTTTTCCACGCTTTTCAGAAATGTGGATCGGTAGAGATGGAATCCCGATTTCATTATTTATTTACTGACCCTAATCCACGTGAGACAACTTTCTAAGATGCTAGCTGGTAATATTTTCTCTTAAACTATATGTAGGTTACCAAGACCAGTCAAATTTATAGGTACTTAAGGCATGTTCTGATCTCATTGTCATAGAATCTACTGACATAATTATGTCAGATAAACTTTCCATGCAAGAAATTACACCAGCCTTGTTAAGTTATATCCTACTTAATAGATAATTAAGTAAAAATGGCATGTCTTAGTAGAGACATACGACATTTGGTTACGATTCACACAATGTAATTTTTCTTTTTACTCCATCGAATTATACATACGATTTCATCAAACGTTACTAATTCTATTTTTGAGAGTAGGTGGTGATCCATGATGTTAATAGCATAGGATTTATATCCTGATACAAACAAGAAAAAAAAACAAAGATGTAAATCTCCTCTATGAACCCGAAGCCTCAAGGTCCTCAAATAGACATCGTTCGTTAAGTTTAGTTAGCTAAACTCAAACCTCATGAATGTTTACCGCTAACAAGCCTCGGGACAGTCATTACGCACTCGCCTTATAAATTGAGCCGTCAAGAAAGGGCACAATCTCGTAGGGGCTACATCGATCAGACGAATGACAAATGATTGATGAGATCGACTGACCAGCGATGCTGGCTGATGCACCCTCATTTTGCCGCTCTGATTTGTGAATTTTGTGATGTGTGTAAATTACTGTGTGCGATTTATGCCTCTATAGTAGCTGATCAGACTTTTACTAATTGCGTTGACTATATGAACTGGATGTGCCTTTTATGTACCTTTCCTTCTGTCAACTCTCTTGTTTCCAATTTTATAAGCCCACCAAACCATTTGTGTGTGTTGTGTTTGTTTTAACGCGTGACTTCATAAGCATTATATTAGATTAACACGGGAAACGTTGATGTGTCGTGCGTGTGTGTGTACCTTGTCTTCTTACCACACATGACTGATCTCATTTTGGCGAAAAGATCACGTTACCAATTCCATTTTATATTCTGACAGGGATATTATATTAAATCGATAAAAACTCACTATTCGAGTAGCAATCGCGCGATTTATATATCTATTTTGGAATTTAATAGAAGACAATGTCGTTGTTAGGTAATGGACTTGTGTTGTTTTTGTAAATATTTTTTTGTTTAAAAAGTTACTCTCGTCTGAACTTGCTATAAGTCAAATTAGCAATTACTTTGGATTCTAGGTACCTGATAATGTAAAGCTAACGCAAAAATGGTAATTGAAAGTATACAAACCGCAGCAAATACACCGCTAATTGCGCTTAAAAATTCGCTCACCAAAACGAGGGATCGGCATAATAAAGCCTCCAAGGTTTTCCAAGCGAAAAAAATGAAGAAATAATAAATCACCCGATAATCCCTGACAAATTGGAAACTTAATCCATGCTATGGGCACAGATAAAAAATCCTACCACATTTCACAACCTAATTTCATATTTAACAAAATGATGTTAGTACTATTTCCAGATTTTGTTGAGACGTCAACTATATTGTATAAAGTTTTATAACCAGGTTCTACAATACAAAGACTTTTTCATCACAAACAATTAAAGTTTTGACCCTAAACATCAGGTTTGACCTTTTTTTTCCATAGCCTATTTTATGTCCCACTCTTGACCAAAGGCCTTACTTCTCTGTTACCACCGGCTTAGATCTCGGGCCACTTCTGCTTTAAAAGACTTGACATAATTATTAAATAAACTGCCTATACAACATTGATCTTTATTTTGCTCTGCGATCAATCCATTATCTACCGTAAATCAGTCAACGAAGTCAGTATATATTTTTTTCTTCGACATTTTTCTCGTAGACAACATAGAAAACTAAAATGGCCAACACACGTTAGCACACTTTAAATGGTTTTATCAGCAAATGTATGCGCTTTAAAACTGCAACACAAACGGAGTGTAATTTAGTCCTGTGACACAGAAACTAAGGCCTACTTCGTGTAGTCTCTTTTTTCGGAAATTACACATCAGCTAACTTATATGTATTCAATTTTTGTTTCTTTATGCGCCATGTATCATTCTGGGGGTGATTTAATTAATGTCTTGTTAATGTCCACCTCTGCTTTGAGGAATGCACAGGGTGTAGTAATATAGCGAGAAATTACGCTATAATGGAATGCAAATTAACCAAATTTATTATAATAACGCAGTCAAAAATGGGATAATATCCTCAGGAGGGGAATACAGGAAGTGATTAATAAGAGCTCTCGAAGATTTAGCTCGGTTCCGCTTAAAAATCTTTTTAATATCGTGGGTCCTCAAAATCAGTGGTCAGTGAAATTGTGAATTGATAAACTGATAAACATGGCATTTTATAAAGCTTACCTACACTATATTAACTTCATTTTGATGATGTTTTTTTTGATGATTTTAATGATGTGAGTTATTTTTTAATATGTCTTATATTATGTTTTTTTAATGTACTTGTAGGTATATGTTACTTTTTAATATCTTTGCTCAGCATCTCTCTTTTATAGTAAATTTGTTTCTATAAATGATAGAATTTATAAATTTTAAAGATAATTTTTTTTAAGTTTTCCCTTTTTATTGACTCTCGATTCATCTACTGCCATATATATACAATTTCGAATAAAGCCAATTCAATTCATTTTGGTAGAGTTATCAGTCAAATAATGGACTATCTGGCAACGAAAAAGTCAGTCCCAAGACGATAGAGCAGTAGTCTTTCATAGTTAACCAAATCACGATCATCCTCTACACTTTTTTTTTAATAACAGGAACACTAAAAGAGGAGTACTTAATGTAAAGGATTATTGCGTTTTTTCCCCCCATTCCGTTTAATAACAGCCCACTGGCATCGTGCCAGCGAGATAGCGGCTGGATAACATAATTTCCGAGTGTTACGTAATTGTTGCCTGACAAATATACTGCCTATAGAAGATATTATTTTTGGCTTCAAAAATGTACCAAATTTGGATATAAACTTACAAGCAGACCATGGAGGAGTTTGCCGAACTGTGTATTGTAACGATACGTAATACGTCTGTTACATTCACAAATATAAAATGAGCATTTAATTATTAATATTATATATTCTATATGAAACTCTCTATAAACACAGGTTTTAGTATTCAATTACGATCTCCTTGCAAAGCAAAGGAAGAAATTATATTTAAAATTGATGGATAAAGATTGACAGCGTGATTGAGGTAATTAGGGTCTTGACGTCTAGAAAGATAGGACGTAGGATTCCAGCTCTTCCAGGAAATAAGCACAGACATTGATAATATTACTGCCGTGAGTAAATGGGGTTATAGGAGCTTCATACGCAATTAGATGTAAATGTGAGACACCGCGTTCTCTAGCATTGATTGGGAAACACACCAAGATCATGTCTGAATCAGTATTTTGACTAAGACTAGGACTCCAGTAGAATAGATATGATTTCTGATCCAGGTTATTAGAATTATGCGTAGTTCGGTTGATAATATAAGCATTCTAAAGTTATTATAATGTTTCATTATAATATTACAGATCATTCTATTTACTATTGAAGTTTGATGGATTGATACTGGTTGAAGGGTCTTTTGGGTATAAAGAATCCCTAAGTAAGATCGGGGACACCTGGAAGTCTCGTTATACTAACTTGGGCGGCAGTTCCACAGACAAGTCGATCAATGTGACGAGTCGTATATTTAACAAGTCACTGATGAGACGACCATCCTATGTAAAGGAATAATCCCTCTAGACTTGATCGCCAGCGATATCTTGATAGTTTCGGTTACGATCGAATGATTGATCTTCATTATTAACTGTAGCTGATAGCGGAGGAGGGAACAGTAGATTGGCTGCCGATTCTCACTAGTAAGGCGGGGAGGGGCCTTATTCTTGCCGCTAGTTAGGTAGGGCTAATAGGTGACATTATGTAGAGTTTCTCATAGCTGTTATTAGGTAGCTTAGTTATAGGAATATACCAATCTATCACTAAAAGGATTTAGGTTACTAACGGTCTCACAACGGTATTTACTAGACGATTACGGATCACTTGGCCATTTTTAGTATCTTTACGACCACTAGGTAGTTTTACTCGGTATTAGTATAGGATAGGCAGGTGGAGCGTTACAGTATGTTTATTGGGTAATGGATACACTGATATACGTATCTAAAGAGTGCATTTTTAATAAATGCAAATTCGAAAAAAAAAAAAAAATTTTGATTACTAAAAACCTTTCACATTAGGCTAGGCCTGCGGATACCGGTTATTCGGCCGGAGCGCCGGATAACCGGATATCTGTAGTTCTAATATATATACTATTCAGATACTATTTAGTCATTTAAGTCCGACAGAACATCCAGAAAAAAAAATGATACGATATTGTTGAAGGGGTCATCTATTTCCGTACGGAATGAAGCAATCGCGGTGCAGCTCCTGTGTAGTCATGTTTTCCACCATCTATAGCAACGTTTTATTATATCACGTATCCTCTTCGTATCCAATTGAGTTTTAAGTATTCATACCCTTTCAAAGTAATACCCGGTTAATGTAATATCTTCCAGATTTTATGTTTATATGTAGATATACCCCAAGTTTATAAATACATCAATAATCGTTATCTTTTCAAAACAATAAAGTTAGAAAGTATTTCCTTTTGTTGCATAGTAAAACAAAAACGATTGAAATTCCTTGAATTCTATTCGTAATAAAAGAAAATAGGTACAATTTAGTCATATTAACAATAAAAAGTAATAACTTCTTGTGAATACTAAAATCATCAATAAAAACAATCACAAAATGGAGTTTTACTCAAGAATATAGGTCTGTCCCACTTCTGGGTAAAGGCCTCCTCTTCTCTCTTCCACTCTTCTCTATCATTGGCAACCTCAGAGTATTTTCTGAATTAGAATTTTTGAATTTTCTATGTAAAAAATATGTCCAAATCTCAGGCTTGTCTAAGTATCACATATATTCGAAAACTTTGAAAAGAAAAAACAAAATACTCGTACCCACTCCCTGAAGTTAATCCGCGAGGCGTCAGCATAAAGTTAAATTATCTCGGAATTAGATTCGCGACATACGCCCCCGCATGTAGGCTTATGTAGCTACGTAAACAGAAATAAGAAGACACTTAAGTCTTATAGTGTTATTAATTGTCGCCATAGAATGTATTTCGTATACTGGGAATGGGTTTTGATACTAGTCACATGGTGCCTTCAAACTTAACTTAGTTTCTTTTAAATACATCATCATCATCATCATCACGCCTGTATTCCCCGAAGGGGTAGGCAGAGGTGCACTGTAGTGCGCCTACACTTCGCCGATGTATTTTGGTCCCAATGTAATAGGGGGCGAGCCTATTGCCATTATACCGGGCACATTCCCCCTCCTTACGAGGGAGATTTTGGGCCATAGTCCACCATGCTGGCCCAGTGCAGGTTGGTGAACTTCACACGCCTTTCTATAGACGTGCAGGTTTCCTCACGATGTTTTTCCTTCACCGTTCAGCAACTGGTAATCATTGTTGAAAATGACATTCGCACATGAAAATTATCTCAGTGGTGCGGGCCGGGGATTTGAACTTGCACCCCTTACGTTCAAGGCTGGCGTTCTTGCCCGCGAGGCTACCACTGCTTACAGTTTCTTTTACTCAAAAATAAATAAAATCCTGCCTGGTTAGTTCAAATTTTCGGTGTTTTCAAAGTAGTATTTAACCGCAAATCCATAGATTCTGTTAATACATTTTATGCTTAAATTTAAAGACGTTTTTAAAATATTTTAACTGTGAACAGATTCATTACCTTTTCAAGGGCTGGTAGGTGCGCTAAAATGAAACAGAAATAGAAAAAGATGCAATATATTAGCTAAGTATTGTAAAAGTACTGATCAAAGTAAAAAAAAAATTGGCCCAAAAAAAAAATATTACTTATATTGCGTTAGAAGACAAATTACTGGTGAACCCGACGTTCGGTCTAACTTCATAACCTGAGCTTAATAAGATTGCAATGTTGCTTGGGTTGGTAGTAAGCCAAGACTTTGCGATGCCTTGATCTACGTGCAGTAATGTGAGGAAATGTGAAAATAATATTTTATTGAAAAGAGATAATTACTATTCGCAATAGGTCTCTTAAATTTCATTTTGAAGGTTGTAACTTTAAAAAAAACAAAACATTTAAAAAAAATTGGTTCAATTCAAATTAAGAATCGAAATTTGAAAATACTGCATGCAACCATAATGCTAGATTTTGAAATTAAATGATTTAAAATTTGAATTTGGAACTTTGTATAATTTCTTTCGACCAAGTAGGTACATTTTAAAAACAACTCTCAGAACATATTTCTAATGTTACCATCACAAAATTACCCATTATTGCCTCTTTTACGAGTAGATCGCACGCAATAACACGCAAAAATGCTCGTTATCATCGGGACTGGAAGGGTTTTATCGTCCGTAAAGCATATATTACGTTCGCGCCTTAAGTACTTCCGTCTGTGGGTACCGTGTATCGTAAATTTAGTTTGTTTGAGTGCTAATAGCAAACGCGGGACGTTACTGCCTTGCAATTTATTATATCCTCCTTTTCAAAGTACTTATTACGACTATATTTAATTTTTATATCATTTAAAATATTATTTTAACGTAAATAAATATTTTAACTTTAAGATATCTTGGAAAATATATATTGCATAACTAAATATACCATAATTTAGGATTTAACTAATTAAAAGTTTGAACGAAACAATATAAATTGCTTAAAAAGTATTGAAAACAAATTGTAAAATGAAAAATGCTACGGTTATTTCGGCAAGAAAATTAATTTCACATAAAAGAAAGCGGCTATCTACCGGTACTTCTGATCCCAAATTTTCCGCATCAAGTCCCTATCAAGATCGATAACAGCCATGTTCGTTTCATAATTAATAAACTAATTACCTCCTTTCAAGTCTTTACGCATAATTAATTAGCTCCCCACGTGACTTGCCAAGAAAAATCCTTAAAAGTTCGCGCGTCTTGACGTTCTGATCACTGACATCAATTAATAAATGATAGGTCATATTATGTCTACTCCTAAACCAGGAAATAGAGATTTAATATTATTTTTGCGGTAAAATGTTACTTTGATATAGCGACTAAGAAGGAAATAACGAGATATTATATCAGAAATATGAAGTGAAGAAATATTCTCGCCATGGAAAAACTGGCCAAATGCGAGTCGCGGCCACTCGCGCACCGAGGCTTCCGTACCTAAACTATGAAAGCAGCGAACATTGCTCGAACGAAAATCTAAACTGGACAGAGAGAGAGACAAACTTAACATATGGTATGGCATAACATAATGAAACGAGTATATGTTTGTTTATAATGGTATCGAATAGTAATGTTACTAAGCGACAAGCGTATTGTCGTCCTCCTCACATCCGTAGTGCTACAAGCAAGACGGCAACATTTTTAGTGCTGCCCAATTTAGTTTTGTTGTAGTTCGTGTACATCGGAAAGGTTAGCACGCATTGCAAGACTAGGCCTTTGTCATGGATTGGCTCGCTTGCTCGCTGTCTTATTTTATACGAAAAAAGACACCAAATCAACGTATTCCGTGACATAAATCTAGTTTTGGCGCACATGCTACAGCTAAAGAGCCGAAATTAAAGCACCGCAGTCTCATCCCTGATTCGTCAAAACACAGAGAATTTAGTCCTTAGGTCAAAATTCGATACCAAAATAAATTAATTGTAAATAAAAACTTTTTAAAAACAAGCTTTAAAGTAATTGCCCTTAGTTTTCGTGTTCTCCTCAGCAAGCCCTTGCATTTGATACCGATACTGTGGTAGTGCATTTAAAATAACTTTTCCGCCATCTTGGATGATCCGCCATATTGGAATTAGAATGACGTCTGTTAGCTAAGCATGCATTGTCATCTAAAATAAGCGTGTATTAAAGATGACTTGTTAAAGATAACTGATTTAAAATACAGTTGCAAGATTCCACCCGGACATACATTGCAAGTTAATATAAAGCTTGTAAAATAATAATATATCGTCATCAAGTCCGGACGCAAATACCAAATCGAACTGTATTGACATATACAAAGAGTTCATTCTTCAACGAAGTGCCATTGACGGAGCGAGCGAATTTTGAAGCATAATCGCGTGGGTTTTACCACAGGACATCAATCTTTATGTATATTAGCAGAGAGCATAAAATCAATTTTTAACATGACTGATGCTTCTACCCTGGTGCACATTAAGCTCAGCATCTTTATGTACGTTGAGATGGGAGATAAACGATGCATGAGCCCCTGATAAGAGCGTATAATGTGGGAGTGCTTTCTTGGGAGCGTTCTTTCTACGTAATGTTTGGTTTATTTAGATAGAATCTGTGTTCGCGTGTACTGCGTGGTTTATTTGGACAGGGTTGAGTTTTAGCACACACAGAGACGTAATGTATGTTTGCACAGAATTAAACGTAAAGGAGTACTTTAACAAATGCTTAAAATTGAGAAATATAGGTTAAAAAACTGTAATCCGACTACGGAATAAGGTAAAATCGACTTCTCTTATCGTTTAAGTCGGTTAAAATGTAGCCTATGTTACCCGGGCCATAATAACGAATCGATTGACACCTTTTTCATAAAAATCGGATGAGAGTTTAGGCACTATGGAGGAACATACGTTAATACAAAGACTGCTAAAATCATAACCCTTCCTTTTGGCTTCGCCGTTGTCGAGTAGAAAGGATCCACTTTATGCTAGAAAAAATGACATTACCTAATTTAGATGATTACCTTTTTATTATACCGTTTTTAAATTAGTTAATCATTTTTGTAAATTACACTCGCACATGAAAATTATTAGGTGCGACCCCGAGATTTGTACTTGCACCCCTTACGTTCAAGGCAGGCGTTCTTGCCCACGAGGCTACCTAAGATATAAATAAAATCTTTTATTGTCAATTTCTAACTTGAGGAGAATGACATACCTAAGTGTTTACCTGTTTCGAAAAACTATGCCTAATAATACAACTACTACTTGCCTAATTATTTTTTGCTCATTTTAACTACTGGCTAACTCTGGTATTCGATTTTTCATTAAGGACATAGATCAATAAATAAAATAAATATCGCTAGACGACACATAATCATCGTATGATCCCAAACTAAGCAAAGCTTGTACTATGGACCGGGGGCGATTCTAGTAACACCCATACCAGCCACTAGCATGACCGTGTAGACTAAAGTTTTATCAATTTTAACTGTCAGATTTGTCGAGAAAATGGCGTCACTTCAAGCAATTTGTACTGGACATGGCTCGGTGTGACGTCATTTTCTCGACGAATGTGACAGTTGAAACTTATGTCTACGCGGTCATGATACAGGGCCATGGCAAGTTTTTAAATTAGCCTCAGGCAGGAATCGAACCAGCAATCACCCGGTCAAACCACTTGACCAAGCCATCGTTGATATAAATATATCATTCGCCTACTGTAAAAGTCAAATCATTTATTCTGTATAGGCCTATGCGGGCACTTACTAATTTTCAAGTTTTCCTTTTTTTTTCCTTTTGTACAACTATACTACCACCGGATCGAAACGCGACCTCAACTGAGAAGATCCGGCAAGAAACTCACGTGGGCTGATATTTTTTTCAAATCGCCAAAACTTATTACAAATACACAGGTACATATAGCTCCATTGGGTTGCCTTTAGAGCTGCTTTAATAATAAAGATAAGATAATAATACATTAGTAAGGCAACGCACGCTACACTTTGACATGACGGGCAATATTTCGATTTTTGTTTTAGTCTGTAAACACTATCGTTGTGGTTTTGCTATGAGTTCATATTTTAAGGCACGAAAACAACATGTTTTATCAATGGTAGATAATAATAATAATATGAAGTCATAGCAAAACAACAACGATAGTTTTTACAGACTTCACCCCCGAGCTTCGAATAAGTTAAACTGTTCCTACTCCATCAAAAATGCAGCATAACCCCAAACAAAAGTGGGCGATATCATACCAATTTCGCTCGGAATGAAATCGTGGCAGAAATTACTGTCGACCCAATGAAATTTCAATTATTTAACAATCTCTACTACTACTGCAAAATACAATATTGTTTTCTTATATTTGCGCGAATACTATAAATTGAAATAAAACTATTTTACGGATTTTTACAAATTAAGGCTGGTTTTCCTGTCACGGTGACGGTCGGCGCGTAGCTTGTCAGCGCTGATCGGTCAGCTCGTATCGTTCGCCCGTCAGCGCTGAGCGGTCAGCGCGACTCAAAAACGCTACCTGTACCTACATACAAATTGACCCATCAGTGCTGACGGTGCGCGTGCCGTCGCCGTAAGACTAAAACCAGCCTAAGTCCAAAACCAGCCTATTGTCGCGTCATAACACTGCAGCCGGCGTGTGACGTCACTAGCTGTCGCATACACTTTTCCTCAACTTAACATTCAACATTGTAATTGCCTACCGACAGAGGCACTGTAATTCTTCGTAGCACACTTTTTACAAGAGGTATGTGAATTATTAAACAGTTATGCCTCCCGCACACCGGGGCGTCAACGCACGCTCGAATAATTGTTTGCCATACCAAAACAAACTGTATTGACCCATAGAAAAAGTTCATTATTCAACAAAATGACAATGACAGCGCAACAATGACTGACGCGAGGGAGCGTGGCTTCTACCACAGAAATTCACTTGTTGTTTTCGCGAAAAAACCAATAACTTTGACTTTAGTAAGCGTTTTATGCTCTTACGCGCTACGGAGCTCGATTTGTGACTTGGGACGTGCACGTTCGTCAGTGCATGATCAAGCCCAATACTTTATGCATATTGACACAGAGTTCGTTTTGGTATTGGAGAATATTTGACGCGCGAGGGTTGACGCCCCAGAGTGCCGGGGGATGTATGACGTTTTGCTTGTTCCATAAAAGAAATATGAATGTAGATTTATGTGCGAGTTACTTTGTTGAGGATTTGGAGGCGAATTATGTTATGAGGGGTGGTTGTTCCGGTCGGTAATTATATTGTTATGGGACAGGCGACATGCTGCAGTATATAACTTTGTTCAGTTTATCTATTTCGAAAGAGCAACAGTACTTACAACCACCGAGATCTAAAAGGTCCGTTTTGGCAATAGGATGCAACTTAGCATGAAATTAAGAAAAAAAAAACTTTTTGGTTCATAAACTTCTCTTTTCGTGCGTAAAGAATATGTGATAACAAAATATTTCTCATTTGTTTTTGTCACGAAATAATCTATAGTTAAATGTAATGAATGACAAGAGTCAAAACGAGTCTCTTAAATTTCGGTAACTTAAGCAATAATTATAGATGCTTTAAAAATAGCATGACAACATATCAATGTAACTAAAAGAATAACAGTTTTTTTTTAAAATTTGTTTCGTACGTAACGAACGGATAAATATTTTGAAGTTTTAACACTACTGCATAAAACAAGTGTAAATGTTCCTTATGCTTTGGAGTAAGCATAAGGACTACTTCTACTTTCAAACTGTAAGCAGATAACTCTAGTTGTAATATAGGCTTAGAAAGCTAATAAAAATAAAATAAAATTTATTATTCACCAAAATTTTTACACAACTAGTTACCGTGGAACCCAAACTAGGCGTTGCCTGTATTTTGGGTTCCTGTGTAATAATATATTGTGAGAATGTATAGTTTGTGAGATCAACTGAATAAATATTATAAACTAGCGGCCCGTCCCGGCTTCGTACGGGTTTTTAATATAGCCTATTTAACTTAGTGATAATGTAGCTTTATAACGGCAAAATAATTTTTGAAATCGGTCCAGTAGTTTTTAAGTTTAATCGTTACATACAAAAATACAAATCTTTCCTCTATAATAGATTCTTTGTTGGCTATATAATTCGTATAATCAGGAAATTATAAGCCTACGTTAGATTTATGATGAATATATATTATTTTGGTTACATAAAGACAACGTCGAAAATACGATTCCAAAATATACTTATGACATGGCGTTGTACGTAAGGGCGTAACAAAAAACGCGGTCCCGGATCAAATTATTTCATAATTAAAGCCGAGCTCACACCTGCTCCGTGCTGGATCCGCCGCAAGGACACCGAAATTGAACATAAATGTTGAATTAAAGAAAAGGTAAAGGACATTTTTTTAACTTTTTAGGAGAGCATACTCATTCGACGCAGAAACAACCGCTGATTCCTAATATGTAAGTCAATATCGCCCAAAAGTGTCGCTTAGGTCAAATAGCCCCCTCGATATGATATACTTAGTAATGGTAGAACGCCTGCCTTGAACGCAAGGGGTGTAAGTTCCAATCCCGGGCCGCAACTCTGAGATTTTCAGATTTCATGTGCGAATATAATTTTCAATAATTATTTCCACTTGCTGAACGGTGAAGGAAAACATCGTGAGACAACAAACATGCCTATAGTAAGGCGTGTAGAGTTCACCAACCCGCACTGGACCAGTGTGGTGGACTACGGGTTAAATCTGCCTCATATTCAGGGGGAATGTGCCCGTTATAATGGCTCGCCCTCTAGTATACTAGGCCCAGAATATACCGGTGAAGTGTCAGTGCACTGCAGTGTACCTCTGTCTATCTGTTTGGAAATACAGGCGTGATGATGTATTTTAACGTGAATATTTCGATACTTAATAACATGTCTGATAGACATTTACAACATTATTGCTTCGCACGCTTCTGGAGAGCGTTTGTCGTGCAATCTTGTACCCTCGTAAAAATAATAAAGTCTGCCAATAAAAACACGCGTGCGACAAACATTTTTTCGTCACGTCGCTTTATAATATTTGCATAAATTTGAATTTGTGTACTAAATTACAAGCAAGGTAAGGTTTCACGCTTTGATCATTATTATGAGCTTACGTAGGTACCTAAACTGACTTGGATTTAAGAAAGACTACTTATGGATCAACTTTGAAGTAAGTAAGTAAATTTAAGAGAATTTATAATCTGTTCACAGTAAATTTGTAAAAAGTGTACTTACTTTGGTAATTATAAATGCTTTTATGTGGATTTAATTTATAAAAAACTAGATGACCTGGCGACGAACTTTGTATAATGTACCTACATTGAATTTCTTAGCGAATGAAACACATTTTAAAAGAATACTCAAAACGGTCAAGCCGTTTTTGAGTTTCAGCGACACTAATGAACAATTATTGTGTGTTATAAAATATATAGATACATTTTATTAAAACAGTTTGAAACTGTAAAACCAAAACACTGTCGACTCGGGATACGGGATAGTTACTTAGTAACATTTACAAAGCTTTTCCTTCGTCCTATAATTTGTGTGTCAAAACGAAAATGAAATTGAGACTTTTCTGAAAAAATGTAATCTTCAATAGCTCGAAAGAATTATACAGTACCCTATTACCATGACCACCCCATTTGCAATACCGAGAAACAAATTTGAAATCCATCCAGTAATGCGGCGTCGCTGCGGTTCAAACGCGGGACATCGCAATGCGAAGTAGTTCAGGGTACGTGGTCACCTAACAGGATGTTGGTCAACATAAATAATTACACAGACAGTGCACACGGGGGGACAGGCGGACTGGGGGACAGGGGGCTACGAGGACAGGGGGTCAGAGTTATTAGCGGTTGTCTTTGTTGCTGCAGTAGGACACGCCGAGACGGTTTTTGACATGAGCAATAAAATTCCAGGTTTTATTGCAGTTGTCTCTAGAGCTGTATCCACTGAAAACAGGATCAACATCTCAGAACAAGGGAAAGATTACAGGAACATACCTGTGGTATGTGATTTTAATTTATAGAAACTTTATAGTGTATACTTTTTTTACCCGCATGAAACGACACGTTATTTGCATGCAAGTAACACGGATAAACCATTGTCTTAACACATTTATAGAATTTTTTTTTATGTTACAATAATTATTTACTGTTTTTAAGTACAGAGAAAAGTGGATAGGTTCTATACAAATAAATAAAATTCTGTTTGTAATGTCAAAATTAAAGGATTTTAGTAAATTCATAATGCACGTATTATACTGTTTTGGTTTGTGGATAGATTTAAATTTCAATGAGATTGGTGAGGTTCGAGTTATTAGCGTCCAAAGTTACCGTAACGCCGTGCAACGAAATACAAGTGGCAAACTTTAAGGAGGTCGTTGCGGTTTGTATTGGACTAATTCTCGTTTATGTTGCCGTAGATTTCCGGGTTTTGGGGAATTTAGAATACCTCTTACCGTGTTTTAGGAGGGTTGGTTTAGTTAGAGAGTGGCTAGCGTTAGATTGCTTGCAGAGTACAGTGACGAAGTATAAAGACCAAACTTATGAGCTCACATTTCTAACCCAAACACAAAAGTTTTTTGAAATACACTTGTAGTGGTAGTGGTAACCGAGTGGTCGAACGCACGCCTTGCAATCGAAGTGTGCAGGCTCAAACCCCGGCTCGCACTTCTAGGATTTATGTGCAAATCTCATTTTCATCTGAGATTATCAATTGCTATAAAACGGTGAAGGAAAACATCGTGAGGAAACCTGCACGTCTGATGGAACCTGACTAGTTTTCGATAGATGTGTGAAGTCTGCCAACCCGCATTGGGCCAGCGTGGTGGACTATGGCCCGAATCCCCCTTGCATTTAGAGGAGGCCCGTGCCCAGCAGTGGGACGTTAAAATGGCTGTACTAGTAGTATGTCTAGTGGCATCTTTAAGTTTAAACTTTTTAAAAACATACTATAATCTACACCTTATTTCATAAATATATTTTAAGAACAAAATATTTTTTCTCCCAAATTTACATAACATTCCATAAATAATTCAATGTGTATGTACATATTAACAAAAAGGTTTAGTGCCAATGTCTACTAAGACTAGTAGAGGCCTTACGTCTAAAAACTACTGTAACTGGTACCTGCTTAGTATTTAGACGTCTCCTATTTTTAGGGAGAAAGCGCGTAAGTCACATAGGGCCGTTAAGAACAGTAACATGAAACCCAAATAACCTTAGGTCACACGGTTAATTCGTACCGCAACAGTAATCCTCTTAAAAATTAAAATTAGCCTGAAACCACATTTTTTTCAGGTGCCAGCTAAAAAGGCAGATAATTAAATTACCTATCAACGCTACCCGCACCAGATAACGTGTCACTAATGGAGGTCGTAACGCAATTCCGACGAAATTAGCCCGCCATAAGTTTTTACGTTATAAAGGCAGATATTAGCCATTTGTTGGAGGCTTCTATGACTCGAACATTCTGAGTACAAGGTTATAGTTGAATTGAGGCAAGGCCGTTGACCAACGGCAAACGGTTTTGGGGATCAGTATGAAAAATACTTTTTTTTTATCTTTGACAATATCTATAACAGCACCATGTGGATCCACATCCTTCGCATAATATTTTGAAGTTTATAATTGTCAGATAAATAATTAATATCTGTATGAACCATTTTAGCACGAAAAGGAGTCTTGGTCAAGTAGGATGGGATTACACTCTCATTTTGTTAGTTCAAGATACGAGAAAAACCTGTTAACCAATTTACTGAACAGTAATGTATGACGCTACAGTGAAAACAATTTGTTTTTTTTTATACTAAATATATGAAGATTACAAGGATGATATCAAATTAGATATCCTTTTTATTGATGCATAATGTATACACTAGGTATATCGAGGGGTGAAAGGCTTTTTGCTTTAAGCGACACTTTTGAGCAATATTGACTTATATACATATATGGAATCAGCTATGTTTTCTGCATCGAATCAGTATGCTCTCCTGTAAAGTTAACAAAATGTCGCTTAAGTGAAATGGCCTTTCATCCCTCAATATGTAAAGGGCAAAGTGAAACCTGTTATTCTTTAGCAAAAAGGACAGTAATACAGAAAATTGGAGCATGTTAACATTGGAGGTTTATGTTTTGAGTTTTATCATTAAAATGAGTACGGAACCGTACTACGAAGACTTTTACATTCCAGTTCTTTTTTAATTAACATCGCGTGAGGGTGCCCTAGTGTCGTGACAAGGGGTCACTTCACAATCCGCCGGCTCGGGTCCTTCAATTCGTTATACTTTGACAGTGCGTTCCATTCTTATATTGCAACCTATATTGCAACCAAGCAGTGGTAGCCGAGGGGTTGAACGCACGCCTTGCAATCAAAGTGTGAGGGTTCAAACCCCGGCTCGCACCTCTGAGATTTATGTGCGAATCTCATTTTCATCCGAGATTATCACTTGCTATGAAACGGTGAAGGAAAACATCGTGAGGAAACCTGCACGTCTGAGGGAACTTGACTAGTTCTCGATAGATGTGTGAAGTCTGCCAACCCGCACTGGGCCAACGTGGTGGACTATGACCTTAATCCACCTCGCATTGAGGGGAGGCCCGTGCCCAGCAGTGGAACGTTAAAAGGGCCGTATTAAAAAAATGCAACCTTTGCAAGGTAATTGCATAGTTGAAATTGAAATCATCAGACAGCACATACTCATCGTATGATCCCAGACTAAGAAAGTTTATAGTATGGGTACTATAAATGAGAGCAAATTAAAAAAAAAAATGAAATATGCAACAGACGAGAATCGAACCCTCAACCACCCGGAGCAAAGAGCCGAGCAGTTTACGCACAAACCTCTGGTCGAAGTTTTAAAAGATTCCTGCTTTTTGGGCAGTACGTTTTCACATTTAAATAACTGATTTAAACCGAGGGTATTATTACAGAATTTCATAAAGTATTGTAGATATTTTAAAGCTGATACGATTGATTTTTTTAACGAATAACTCAACTACTTAAAGAAAAAATGTACCTACCTATGAATTAACAGATAGATAAACTAAGTAACATTATACGTTTGCCAGATTTTCGACGTCTAAGCTTCAAAAAATCGGCTCAGAATCAGCAATTTTATAAACGCTCTCCATACACCAAAATGTCATAACTCATAACAACATTTTAACAATATGAAAATCCCGATAGACTATCTCAACACAAACTTTTCGGTCCTCAAATACTCAAATCATAAGGCGGAACTTTAGAAGAACTCGTAATCCACACGGAAAGGGTCACCCGCATAATATATAACCGGGGTATTCGATCTGACCCGGGTACCGACCAGCGTAAATGACCGCCCGCCCGCCCGGTAATAAAGACCGGCTATATTGAGACTTAATAAAAAACCAAAGTCGTGAGATTGAAACACGTTGTAGGCCTCTACAGCCATTTTGCGGGCAACGTGGGGAGAATCGGTAACTATTGACGAACAACGGGGGTATACCACGTAAACTTTCTGTTTCCACTACACTCAATTTTGTTTTCATTTCGGTAGTCGATTCTATCGTGCACAAATACTATATTTAACAGCATTATTGTCTATCTTACTTATACATTATAGTCGTAAGAAGGACCGAAATACTTAGTTATACTTAGTTTAGAGTGGTTTAGTTTGGTAAAAATTTAATCGTCATCAATGTTTGTCAGCTTAGTCATTTGTCTGAGTGATCCATTCCACAAAAAAACAATCAATATTTTTGCTTATTACTCAGATAGGGTTTATTTAACAGATAACTAGACTGTCGAGTATTAAGTAACATTAGTTAGGTAGTTATTCGACCGTTTGGTTGGGAATTAAAAAATTACCTCGAAAATATTAACCTTCGGATGAAGTACAGCCGACATCGAACAATAAGCACACTGCGCCTCAGAACTCACGCAGGACAAAATGCCAACCACCCCTCAAAATTCACTTGCGCTATCCATGTAATTTAATTGAAGAATAAACTTTTTGTCTGCGTCAATGCATTTCATTTTGGGTATTGGCAAACATGAATGCTTCTGCGTGAGCTGTACAGTGGATCGAAGCCCTGTATTGTTTATACGCCGATATAAAACACACAGTCACGTGGTTAATGGAATAGTTAATATTTTCCATGTCATCATGTGAGCCGCGTCGTGGTTTATTTACCTGGGTACGTTCATTTTATTGTTGTTCAATAGAAATGGGAAATTGAATTCTTTGGAATCGATAATGAGAAATTGGTATCGTGATTCCGTTTGAAACTATTGAAATAAGTTCATTTAGGAGTCTACAAATTGATTTCCACCATCAAACATTATTTTTAAGGGAAACGATTTACTAAAACCGCTTCAATATTAAGAAACTGTAAAGAGAAACTTGGTGAGTAAATTATAAAGCAATTTTCAACTTACCTTAGAACAAACATTAAAATTAAGTGTCAAGTCTCTGCCTCTGTAACCTAGGGATTTCAGGTTCGATTCCTATTTTACACACTAAACTATTGATGCAAGCCCGACCCAACATAAGCCCGACCCAGCATAGCCGTGATGACCTCACATTGCTCGTAATCTGAATTGAAAAAAATCTAGTGTTTTATTTTAATTCCTATCGCAACTGACCTCCTTATTATTACGATAAAAAACAGGTGTTTTATTTTAAAAAGTATCGTATCACAATCTCAAGAAACTACAAAAGAGTTCGCATAGTGCACTCCACGGCTCCTCGATATCTAAGCCACGCTAACGCACTTAACGTACCTAACAAAAGCTGCATTTCCCCCGTGTTCCCGCGATACACATCCGCAGTGAAACTCTTTAACGGCCAAGATAAGAAGGCCGCTTCCATACACTCTCCTCTCCAAGTTCCATTAACTTTGGCAAGCAAAGGCGCGCGCTTAACTATGCATGTATCGTGTGTACATCTCCATTCACCGCTCACTGGCCGCGCTAACACACCGCCAGGTATAAAGAAAAAAAAAGTCCGCTCAAAGGGGCTAAGTTTGCCAGCAACACTTCAGATTTCATCTTTAGAGGGGGCGCGAATTCGATCTCTTTAATGTTCGCCTTTTCAACTCACAGTCTTTTCATACGCTACCTCAAACGACGGCCTGTTCGAAATTTAGAAATGTTTTTTTTATAATTGTAGCACCGGACAATAAGATTCAAAACGATTTTTTCCAGTATATTTCTTTTTATTTTTAAGACTTCATATTTTTTCTTGGAACTGTTGTATTTTCATTTAGCAGTTTAAGGTTTGCTTCTCATTAATTTTAACTAGAACTTAATGGTAACGACATCATTTAAAAAAAATCTTGACTTAAATAAAAAAAATACGATCACCAGCATAAAGGGACCTTTGTAGGGAATCATTTTGCAACCCTATCGTCGTTCATTAGTTAGTGACAGGTTAATAAGGTTCATTGTTGATGGCGCTCGCTGCTTGCGCAATTTTGCCTTGAATAGACCTTATCTCCAAGCTTGTTTGCATACACTCTTGTAAAAGACCTGGACGGAGTACGTCAACCGCCAATTTATATCTAACTACACATAGCTATAAAGGTTATTATTAGTTACGCAGCTTTGAAGCTAGTGAGCCGTTTTCTTTATCGCCAGACAGCACATACTCATTGTACAGTTCCAAACTAAGCAACACTTGGACTATGGGTACTATACCATAGGCACGGGTTGATTCGATCTAGACCAGTGCATACTCTGAATAGGCCATTTCGTTCACGGGAATCAAACCCGTAACCACGAGGTGCAGGCAGCCGAGTGAACAATTCAACAAATTTCATATTTTTGAGCGCTGCACTGTGGTCATGTAAAAGTTTTGAAAGGTCTAATTAAATGTCACCGAATCCAAAAGTAGAACATAAATAAAATGAAATTCAGTATAGAATTTTTTTTTTAGGTAATGGAAATAAAAATAAATGCACCTATCAAAGATTAGGCAAAATTGTTATCAATTAATCAAATACGGTACGGTAGGTACTTACATATTACTAAGGAACATTGTTAAGATTGTACGTGGTGATTTTAGTATAGAGTCCCACGTATAGTCAAACGTAATAAAATGATTGAACTGTGTACAAAAAGACGAAGGCAATCGATTATTATCGAAGCCAATATAAATAGTAAGTCATCGAAAATTTCACCGCTCAAAATTCTGCTGAGTCTCTCAATAGTCGATTTAGGGGTGAAATGGAAAATTAATGGCACGGAAGTGAAATTCTTTGGATAAACCGAAGACAATAGACTTAGACGGTCGTTTTAGAGCTCAACTAAAAGACATTCGGCACCATTACTAACGGTGAAAACGACTGGAGGCGATGTTAAAATGTTATGTTTGTTTGCAAAAGAAATCTACGAAATGAAAGTAAGGAGAAACAACTTAGAAACCCGTGGAAATGCTAAGCTAAGCATTTATGTGAAAGCCCAGATTACTGCTTGAAGTTGAAACTTTTTCATCTAATATGACATTACTTGGTATGGACAAAGTTATACTTGGTAAAGCGTACGGAATTGGGATGATCTCACACGATGATAAGACTTGCATATGGGACTTTATAATAAGATTTGGTTAGTATACACTATAATAAAACTTCAAAAACTGGTATCAAACCAAGTTTTGAAACAATCGAAGATTCCCAAACAGATCAACGTCGGCATGTTATAATTGGCAACAATAACAGTATCCATAATCGGCATAAGTTGGGGACAATACTATTATATTTATCAGACTAACAGTCTGCTACCCAAACCGCTATCAAATTCTAAACAATGGCTTCCGGCTGCAAGGCGGCGGTCACGCGGGGCCAGACAATGGCCTTAACAAAACGTTATTAAACTTAAATAGGAGAGACCGCCGATGCAGAAACTTCCCATTACTGGGGATCGAAAGAAAATCTCTTATCGGAAGCGATTATTGGGCCGGGATTAATATCTAACTGCGCGCGGACGGCGACGCCGACATGAGAATTTTATGGCGTAACCGAGGAACCATTTTTATTAGTATAATTTTGTGGGAAACTTTAACGTTCCATGCTTTTTTGAGATATCGAAATAATTGGGTGACGTATTTCTATTAAAATTTCAATGACAATAATCGACTCATTACGATGTATTCAAGTTCCTATTCACGATCCTGTCAAAGTTTGAACGACGTTCTCGTTTCATTTAATAAGGACTTTTACAAACAATTAAATAAAAGAATGTACCTAATCCCTCCATTTAGACTAAATTTGCACCTAAACCTAGACACCTAAATTTTTTAATGAGTACCTAAAGGTAATGGAATGCATTATTTTTGTTTGCGAATAACAAAACAACAAGACGTATTTAAAGGTCTTAAAGGTACAAGCGATCCAAATACTCCAAATGTCTAAAGGAATTGATCAATTTCTAATATCCAGACAAAAGCTAATACAATAACAAAACCAATTCTAATTCTATTCCATCGAGAAAGTAGATATTAATTTTATTTCGGAATCGCCTGTTAGTGAAACCAATTACCACCTACTCGGTCTATCGTTTCTTTGAATGCCATTCGATAGATAGAATCGATTGCTATTCGAAATAATTACTGTTATCTACAAGTGCGTAGTTATCGCTCATTCATATTCATAAAGCGAGAATACCGCGGGTGTTACTGTTACAAATAGGGTTGACAGGAGACAATTTTATTTACGACTCCGCTCGAGACAGAAGTTGACTTTCTTATTGTTTTGTGTTCTCATGGGAACGTTAGGAATTCATAATATTTTTGCGGGCGGCTCTATAAAAGGATAAAATGAAAATATTTAATTTAATTATCTTCATCATAAACTCACAGAAAGATAGCAAAGTAATATCTAAATATAAAAAGTTCAAATCTAACACTAAAGTTATAAATAATATTTTTCAGTAAAGTGACTGATTGATGATTTTTTTTCGGGTCTAGCACGCGTTCTAAGATTAGACCTGTGCCACGGATTGCGTCGCACCGAGTCGCTCGCTCAATGTCTTATTTCATAAAAGAAGAAGAGATAACATAAGCATATTGAAGTCACATGATATGAAGTTCGGGCAACTAATCATGAACGCGTAGACATAAGTTTTATCTCCCAAATGTCAGACTTTTCGAATAAACGTCACATCGAGCTATGTCAAGTAGCAAAAGCTCGATGTGACGTCATTTACTCGAAAGTCTATCAGATGAAAAAGATAAAATATTTATCTACATGGTCAAGCTGAGCCTACAGTCTTAGCGCACATGCGAGCCATGATGTAGTTGTAGCATATGCCCCAAGTCTAGACTTATGTCATGGAATATGTTGATTTTGTTTCTTTCTCTTGTATGAAATAAGTAAGAGAGCGAGTGAGAGAATCAGTAACAGAAGTCTTGTCTTGACATGCGTACTAACCTCACTGGTGTACTATGTGACAGCCCTGAACACACCAGCAAGAAGTATTTCATATGAGTAAATTACCAGCCATGTGTATTTTCAATGTTTGATACCAACAGGATGTATCAGAAGTCCGAAATAATACTTTGGGCACATATACGGTAGCTCATATATGGATGCTTAGTGATTTTTTACACAGGACTTGAGATATTACGAGGTAAACAAATTGACGACGAACAACAAAGACGAAGACGAAGTTGAAAAACATGGTCGAATTTCGATCAAATTTTTATACCATTCAGTTGTATACTAATGCAAAAACGCCAAAGTATTATTTCGGACTTCTTGAACACCCTGTATAAGTATCTACCAAGATTTATTGTCTGCGCTTGGAAAACTTAACAAATGGCTATTGTAAATCATACCATTCATACACTATGATAAATTAATGTTGAATTCACCATTTGCAGGTATTTAAACGATGTCATATCTGCTTTGGTACATAATTTCTAAACAGTATAAAAGTAAGAATACATCATCACGTCTGTATTCCCCGAAGGGGTAGGCAGAGGTGCACTGTAGTGCACCCACACTTCGTCGATGTATTTTGGTCCCCATGTAATAGGGGGCGAGCCTATTGCCATTATAATGGGCACATTCTCCCTCAATACGAGGGAGATTTGGGCCATAGTCCACCACGCTGGCCCAGTGCGGGTTGGTGAACTTCACACGCCTTTCTACAGACGTGCAGGTTTCCTCACGATGTTTTCCTTCACCGTTCAGCAAGTGGTAATCATTGTTGAAAATGACATTCGCACATGAGAATTATCTCAGAGGCGCGGGCTTGGGATTTGAACTTGCACCCCTTACGTTCAAGGCGGGCGTTCTTGCCCGCGAGGCTACCACTGCTTAAATGTAATGCAGTATAAAAGTAGTACGTTCAATATTTGACCACAAACTGAGAGAAACTCTAATCTCAAGTATACATCATTAAGTGTTATGTAGTGCCGTTGTTAATGCGTCAAATGGGTTGAAATTTAAACTGGGGTCGTCTCCTTATTTTGACTTAGCTATTATTATTTGTAATAAGTGTCTTGAAAACTGTCTTCAAAGCAGTGGTAGCCGAGTGGTCGAACGCACGCTTTCCAAATCCAAGTGTGCAGGTTCAAATCCCAGCTCGCACCTATGGGATTTATGTGCGAATCTCTTTTTCATCCAAGATTATCACTTGCTATGAAACGGTGAGGAAACATCGTGACGAAACCTGCACGTCTGAGGGAACTTGTCTAGTTCGCGATAGATATGTGAAGCCTGCCAACCCGCACTAGGCCGGCGTGGTGGACTATGGTCTGAAATCCTCCTCACATTGAGGGGAGGCCCGTGCCCAGCAGTGGGACGTTAAAAGGGCTGTAGTAGTAGTCTTGAAAACAAGTCAAAGAAGAGTCTTTGACTTGTTTTCTTACAGACTTACAGAGGTAAGGGATATTACATCTGCAATTTAAAAAGGGCCTAACCGTGAGACAGATTATGGTAATTTACTCCTTTGTCCTTCATCCACATTTGGGGTCTACTGTTTATTTTTTGTACCGGAATTAGTATTTATTTTTAGTTTTTAGTTTTTAGTTTCGTTTTTAGTTTAGCTTTCATATATTGTCTACAATTCATATTGCGTTTAATATCTATTATTCGTTCAATTTGTATGCTTTCAAAATTGGAGCATTTTTTTAATCCGAGTAGTTATGAGTGCCGTGGCGCCTGAATTCTCCGAAGGGGTTATCAGAGGTACACTAAAATGCGTCCAAATTTTACCGATTGTGTTTTTTGATAAGCGTATTAATTGCTTCGTTACTTTGCCCTTTACATTTACTTGAAAACCTTTAAAAATATAAGTAAGTATTTACAAAACATATTTTTGGATTCCTAACGTTTCCGTCCGAATAAATTATAATTTACACATCAAATATTCACGCAACTATTTAAAATTCCATCCGCTTAAGAGGAAATCTGCTCGCCTTTCAAAATCCTTTTTCAGCGAACATGCACCGCCGATATTCCATTTCACGTCTAAAACACAGGGCACCTCACCGAGAGCCGTGTCGAAACCCCACCGGTATCGTCGACGCTCTGACGTAGATATATTAGCATTTAGATTATGTCCTCCGATGGTTGAGTGGCGAAAAACACATGGTGGAATCATGTAACTCTGACTCGTTCCCGTCAAATGACTGATTGAAATTTATATTTCATAAAAAAGTTTTTTTTGACGTAGACCCCGCTATAAGATTGTGCGTCACGTTGGGGTGTAAAAAAAAAATCGTACCTTAGTGGTCATTGCGCATATTTTGAAGTAGGGCCGCAAATTTAAACCATTCTTTGATTGGAAATATTATCACCAAAATGTAAAGGAGTTCCAAAAATATATAGTAGCATTATTTTTGTACGCAAGTGTTTTACAATGCATGTACGCAAGTGTTTTACAATGCAAATGTAAATGGATGATATAGTTGTTAAAATTTAAGGGTAAATCTATGAACTGAAATTATGATGGTATCCATATATTTTTAAACCCTATATTGATAATCTTTTAATATGTTTACGTATTTGATGTTAATTCAGATCAATCCCACAAATTGTTTACAATACATTTAATTTATTACATCCAGAATTTTTCTTTGATCAATTTACGCTCAAGGTAACGTAAGTAAAGAATTCGTAGCCGAAGTGAATTTCCAAAGAAATTCCATATCGGTCTTTGTATTGCAGAATGTTATCTTGCCTTCCTTTAGGTTCGCATAAAACTCGCGTAAAGGTATTGAAAGGTCTCGAATTTTCCTCACTTTCCCGTCTCGATACTTCTCGATACACGTTAGGGATCGATTGTCCCCAAATCGATTCTAGGTCTCCGTACCGACACATCTATCTACATGATCACTTTGGACAATATGACAGGTTCGTTCCGGAGTTCCCTTGTGCATATTAAAATGCAAATCAAACCGGATGGCTGGCGTCGTCGAGATTTTTTTGCCTTTTTTCCTGCGAAAATCGATTCGACATTCGCAACCGGAGATAGACGCGGATAGTCACGTATGTAATATATATTTGGGGGGTGTCGTAAAGGCGTCTAATAAGAAATCTTTTTACTTATACCAATACGTATGTGCATACGTTAAACGTTTACGATTGGAATAAAAAAAATCGAGAATAATTGTGGAGGGCAAATGACACTCACCTAGTGAGATAGGTGTTTAAATAAGACTTCTATCACATATCTACTTCAACTGATGGTAAAACAATTTTAGGGAAACGAGTTCCATTCGATTTAGTGAGCAACAAATTAAAAAAAAACTCAAATCTTTAAGTACCTACTCCTTCAAAAGTAGGAGTTATTATACCTATTATTGCATTTATTGTACTAAATCAATAAGAGCATGCTAGCGTTACATACATACTACTTTTTTATAAATGCGTACAGTAAAACCCATAAACGTCAGATCTATAGGGGTTGCATGGCAACACAATAATTAGTACTTAGTACATTTTGATTGTATATTGCAACACAGCAAGCTAAAAACCTGTGTTTTGATTCACTCCTACCTTACGCCCTAACATTACATAGAAGCAGTACAAAATAGCTTCAATAAGGTAAGAACCCACCCATCAAGGATTAAGCAAGGATAGGTCGATAAAAAGTTTAATGTCTAGCGGTGTTGTATCATTTTGGTTCATTAATTGCGTTCATAAGTTCGGCCGTGGTCGTTTTATGGTGGGCCCAGACCCGGCCAGCTCGCTTATGCAAATGAAGTGCGCCGCCTGTCCGTAATGTCGACATTATAACCATTTAAGAAGTAAAACAACAATAAGTGCGCGTAATATAAGGATATTTTTGGGTGGTGGGGGCTGGAATTAGACTTCGTTTGACCTACGGGCGGCGGAACCTTGGAGGTTTTTTATAGGTTTCCAGGGCCGCATGTTGGATACAAAAATAGGATTTCAAGCTATAAGAAATACGATTCTAAGGCTTTATTTTATCTTATAAGTTTGATATATTTTGATAGTTCTTCTTCAAACACTTACGAAAATATTCGTCTGAATTGCTATCTAGCTACAAACCATAATACAATTAATTTATAGTACAATACTGTTCTGAAATGCTAGTAGGAGATTAGAATGGTTTGGACATGTGATGAGAAGAGATGAGAATCATGTGACTAAAAGAGTGATGAGTATAAATGTGGACGGATATAGAGCGAGAGGAAGACCCAAGAAAAGATGGATGGACTGTATAAAGGGTGATATGAATGATGTCAGTATGTCGGAAAAGCGAGATGAATGGAAAAAAAAGACATACTGCGCCGACCCCAAATAATGGGACAAGGTAAGGAAAATGATGATGACTGTTCTGAAATGCTACTGTTAATTATTCAAGAATCTCTATTTAATTTAAAGATCACTACAAAAACGTTCGTTTAATAATAAAATAACAAGCCTCATGTATCCCTCATAAAATGAGAGGGATAAACTCTGGGCACACCGCGTTTCTTCACAATTTTTGCTAATACGAAAACGAATTTTAGGTAATTGACTCATGGAAAAAGCAATTTTTTTTCAAGCATAAGACAGCGCGAGTGAATGTGGACGCGAGGTCACGTGATTTTAACCATAGAAATTCATTCTTTATGTATATAGACACACAGAGTTCGTTTTGGTGTTGGCAAAAATCCAACGCGCACATCTCAACGCTCCAGAGCGCCCGGGCTATAGAATCTTGAAAAATATTTTTGAAGTAAAAGAAGAAGAATGTTTCCTAAGTATGCGGAAACGAAAACGTTTCCTTATCGGCCCTACCTAAGAATAATTATTTCAAAAAAAATCTCAACAAGTTCCCACTCACTCTATGCCTACGTGTCCTCACAGGCAATATTTTTACGGCCCGCATACCCCAGACGACACACCACGCATACTAACAGGGACCCACGGAACGTGTGGAGCGCACCAGTTTACGCGACACTCGTTTTATTTTAAGCAATAAACCCGTTTTTACGTCTCATTTTCATGAAGCACTGCGACATAATTATGCGGGACGGGTGAGCGATGCGATTTTTAGTCGGGGAGTTTATGATAGGGATGAGCCGAATAAAATATTACGGAAGTATTACAGAATGCGGAATAAAATATTGAGAGGTACCGGATACATGGTATGATGGAAAATAGTAGCCATGTAGGCTTAGCCTGACCGTGTGGACCATAACTTTTATCTCTTTCAACTGTCAAATTTGTCGAGAAAATGACGTCAGATCGAGGTTTCTGTACTGGACATGGCTCGGTGTGACGTCATTTTCGAGACAAATCGGACAGTTGAAAGACATAAAACTTATGTCAACGCGATCATGCTAAGGCTAATGGAGTTACTTGCTTAGTTCTTACTTACTTCTCCATAGGAAAAATGCCTTCTGATTGGGAGGTAGAGATATTTTCTTCATTGACGATTTATAAGTAGCCTTTATTGGGTTACATGAATAAAAAAATCTGATTCTGATATGCGAGTATTTTCTTCTACTATAAAAAAAAAACAATATCAGGTATTTTTAAGTAAATATCGCCAGACACAGCGTCCATCTTCTGGTCCAAAACTAAGCTACGTTTATACTGGGGGTACCTTACATTGGACTGGTGGCAATACCAGGGCTACATAAATATTATGAAAATACCATTTCCAAAATTAGCCACTGACGGGAAAGAACCTGCAATCACCTTGCACAGTGAGCAACCCGTGACAGACGTCTCGTCTTGACTTGCCCTATTACGGATTCGCTCTCTGTCTTATTTCATACGAGAGTAAGAGACAAAATCAACATCTTTCCTGACATAAGTCTAGTCTTGGCGCACATGCTAACTTCTGATATCATGAATCTAGGCCATGGCCTTCACTTTTCAGAAACGTTCAATAGAAATACTATAGTAAAAACATTTATTATAGTCTCCCCATCAAAATTATCAGTAATTGGTCGTAACCTGAAATTATCGATAATTTACCAGTAAATTCGTGTGTTCAATTAAAAATAACTAAACGACAAACTACGTTAATAGGTCATCACTAATTACACGTAGCCCTATGTCCACTGGTGCGAGCGAATTAACTTCACTTTTATGGACAACGTACTCTGTATATTTATTCATAAAGATTATATTTCTGTGGCAAAGACCACGGGAGTACGCTCACGTAATCAATGATATTTCGTTCAAAAATATGCTTCTTCTGTAAGTTAATACAGTTCATTTTTGTATAGAATATAAAAACTTCGCGCACGTTATGACGCGTCTGTGGACACAGGGCTCTGCCGTTATAGGTAGGTACAAACATAAAATATAATAAAAAACATATTACGAATGGTCTTTTACATGAAATATTCAATTGGACTGTGTAATTAAAGCGTTACGACCGCTGTGAATGTTACAATAACGTACCTACATCCACAGAAATATATATTTTATGCCGTTGTTTCGTCAGTTCGTTTTTACAATTCGTGGTAAATGAGACTTAAAAGTAACATGCAATTTAGATTGGGCCCTCATTTGTTATTTTTATGAACATAAAAAAAAATCTTATTTATAACGGTCTGTATGGTAATAGGTTTTGCGTGTACGTAAGAATGTGAATGTTGGTAATGGACATTCACCAATCTAGTCCAATTTTTTGTTCCAAAGTGCATCTACGTGATCTTTGAATCTTATCTAATGGCTCGATTAAATTAAAGAGACGAATTATAGCTTTCTATAATTCTGTACTCCAGCGGTAATGGAAGGTTAGCGCGGCGCGGACGGCACCAGTGGGCGCGTTTGCTGCATCGAGGCGCACGCCCCCTACACTCTCTCTACTCTAGACTCGAAACGAGTACACGGACGGACGGACGTCCGATTTTTTTTTATTATATTACTTTAATCTAGAAACTTTAAACACTGCTAACTGTTATTAAACAAGCATCTATCATCATTATCGATCCGGTAGTTAAATATAAGAAAAAATATACTCGACAATTTGCCAAGTGCATTCTAAGGCCTATATAAAATAAATGATTCGACTTTGATTCAACATAAGGACGCTTTCTTTCTCAGACTGTCTGCAGTTTTATATCGGTGAGAAAAGCCTCAAAACGTTTTAAATATGTGTGTTATAGAGTGGTAATCTATGTGTGTGTGTGTGTGTGTGTGTAAGGAAATAGTAAACAAATGAGGGTCCAAATTGTTTTAAAAAAGGTAGTGAACTCACCAGCGGCGTCGGCTTGACAGTTGAGGAAGAGAAGGCAGGCAATCAGCAGTATGACGGAGCGGTGTAGCGCGATTCGCCGCTCTCTCATCTTACCGGCGCCGGGCCGCGCCTGCGCCAATAACTACGTCACAACTCGCTCGCCCCGCCCACATCACCGCGCGGAGAACGCGCGCGCAACCCCCCACCACCCCGACAAACAAACCCACCTAACTCTTACTTACTATACCTTAAACTAAACACATCACAACCGAGTTTTGCCACTTAACGTTAAATATTACTTATGCATATCACAAAAATACGACAACCGCTTCGATGATTAAAAATTTTCAGAAATATTTTACTTTTAAAATTAAATTTATATTAATAAAGTTTTTAAAACACGTAGATGCCGATGGTATTCTTCTATAAAATCTATTATTTACAATTACTATTTGTTTTAATGTTAGATATGTCCGTTTAGGGCCTGCGCGATATCATCGTAGAAAGCACAGTTTGGTTGGAAAATCTGTTCAACCATATTCCATTGTTAGACACTGTTTAAGTCTTCTCAACTGTAATGTTTAGTTGGCCGGGTAAACTGGCTAATTCGCCGCGCACAATTGACATTAACACTTTTCTCGATCAAACACATTTTTTATTGTTTCGGTATAGAACCATGTGTATGGGTCTCCTGGAGGTTGCACCTGTAAATAAAACGACCAATGTGAGTCAGCATGACATGCCATGACATGCTGACAATCACCATGCGTTTTGGTCGAAATTGGAATGCGCATATAAACTAATTTAACCACTGTTACTGTTACCGTGGTGTTAGCATGCATGTCAAGACAAGACCTTTGTCACAGATATGCTCGCTCTCTGTCTAATTTCATACGAGAGAAAGAGACAACAACAAGGTATTCCGTGACATACATCTAGTCTTGGCACACATATTGCAACTACTGTGGTCGCTAATGACTTTAGATGTAACCTATGTAACTTTAGGTGTAACCTAAAATAAAAATAAAATAAAGCAACGCCGCTGATGTCCCGTTTAGAAAACCAAACATGTCACGGCATTATCTTCTTCTTATTTTAAAAAATGATAAATAATAATAGGAATGGCTGCAACTGCGATCAGCGAGCATTCTTTTTCGCCTCCTCCGGTAAAGCTGTACCTAAAGGCCACCGAACGGCCAACAGTGTAAGTCCCTAAAAAAAAGCGAGTTTCTGCCAGCCTCAAGTAATCAATAGCAAGAATAAAATTATTAATTTTCTCTTTCAGAAACAGTTTCTCAGTTTTGTTAATAATGGTTTCCGCAAAGTAACGCCCCATCCAATAAATGAAAGAGAAACCTGAAATACTTAGACGTCTATTTGCTGAAGATTTCAACATTTGTGTCTGTAAAAAGCTCGGTAGCTAGAAGCACTTTCGTTATCAGATTTTATCCGACGGCATTCAGACAAAAATACAATAAAAACCTATTGAATTAAACCGGGCGAAGAAGCTAGAAATTGGCGATTTCCAAGCGATCGTGTCCAATACCGCTGAGAGATAATATTTGAGTTGAATTTCGAATTAGAACCCTCTGATAGACTGGTAAGACAAGAAATTTAGACAATTGTATTGTATGTAACCTTTAAAGCCGATACTTATGTTTATAATAATATATCTAATAGATACATCATAGGATAGGTAGATCATAGAAGGGGTAGGCAGAGGTGCACTGCAGTGCGCCCTCACTTCGCCGATGTATTTTGATCCCGAGCCTATTGCCATCATACCGTGTATATTCCCAATCAATACGAGCGAGATTTGGGCCATAGTCGGTGGACTATGGCCCAAATCTTTTCACCAGTTCACCAACCCGCAATGCACCAGCATGGTGACGCTGTTCCAGTGCGGGTTGGTGAACTTCACACGCCTTTTTAAAGACGTGCAGATTTCCTCACGATGTTTTCCTTCACCGTACAGTCATGCATACGTGTCATACATTTCATGCATACAGGCAGAAATAGAAGGTAAATAAAGACATGTCTCATAACTATCTCTTTAGGGAAGTATGTAGAGTAGGTATAATCGTGCTTTTGGAAGTTATACCGAGATTGTGATTTTTGAACAAAAAATATAAAATGTTCGACAAAATATCTCGTACTACATGACACGATGAACTTCATGTCACCTACAATTTTTTTTAACTATACTAGAGCGAATAGAATGAAAAATAAATTTGTTATTGTATAACTAAAAAACTATAATTAGTTTCGATTTATAGATATATACGGCTATACGAGCAGATTGTTTTAGTTTATGTCTATGGCTAAAAGTCTACTTTCGTATAATACCTGTGTGTTTATGGTATCTTCGTTCGTGTGTTTTTGGCGCGTACATTTTGTCACAATAAGAATGTAGTTTACATCGACCGATTAAAACATTTTAAACGGTCAAGCCATTTATGGGTTTACCACGAGTTTTATTGATTTTTATGTACACCTAAATATAAGATAAATGAATGAATGAATGGAAGGAAGTGGAGAACACCTTTGCCCAACAGTGGGACACAAACGGTTGGAAAAAAACATGATTTTAAAAATAAACTTGTTTTAAACTGATTCCTATATAGACGTACCATAGCGTCTATAATAGAATCAGTTTAAATTGGACCATAAAAATATTGTCTTCAAACATCTTCCGAAGGCCAATAAATACACATTATAAGAACTCGTAGAGCATAACTTCACCGATTCCAATAACGCGAGTCGAATTCACGACTACACGACATAGAATGAGACGTAAATATTAAAGATTGAACTTTAGAAAGAGATGGGTGTGTTACAAACTAGATATTCTATGATGTAGAGAGAGACGCAGTTTGCACAACTTATAAGTTTCAATAAGACTGGCCCAGGTGCGACCTTTGGATGCTGCGAATGGAGCTATCTGCATATAGTGAAATTGGCTCGGTGATGTGACTTACGGATATCAGTAGTTATGATTTCCAACCGGTTGTGGAATGTGACTATTTGAAAGTGATTTTTGCCAACACGAATAAAAAAACCCGGCCAAGTGCGAGTCGGACTCGCGCACGATTATCTATAAAAACGAACAAAAAAATCACGTTTGTTGTATGGGTGCCCCCTTAAATATTTATTTTATTCTGTTTTTTTTAGTATTTGTTGTTATAGCAGCAACAGAAATACATAATCTGTGAAAATTTCAACTGTCTAACTATCACGGTTCATGAGATACAGCCTGGTCACAGACTGACGGACTGACGCACAGCGAACAGTCTTAGTAATAGGGTTCCCGTTTTACTCTTCGGGTACGGAACCCTAAAAAAGATTTTAGTTTGATTTATGGGATAAGCAATATCATGTTTATAATATCAATTTACGACATTTTTTTTGTCGTTAGACAACACAATCAGCGGATGGACTTAAACTATACCCTTAACGCCAAAGCAGTGAAAATATTGAAAAGTTCATTTCCGCAATTTGCCGCCGACAGGAATTCAACCCGCAACCGATCCGGATGTGAGCCGAGTGGCCTACACTTGAATCACTAGACCAAGCTGTCATTATGACTTTTGTTATGATTTATAACATTTTTTTTTTTGAATGGACTACGCTGTTTGCCGTGAGTTGGCCTTTACAGCTTCACCGGACAAAACTATTATTGTGATTCAAAAAATCTACTTTGTACATCAAGTTCAGGTTTTCATTCTAATTAAGTTATTCAAGTTACCAATATAAACATGCAAAGTGGCATTTCCCTCAAAACATACAAAAAAATAATAATTCTAGAACAGTAGGTACATCAATCATACCTAAAATTATCAGATTTTATGATTAATGAAACGGTGTAGGAAAATATCGTGAGGAAACCTGCACGTCTATAGAAAAGGCATGTGAAGCCCAAAAATCTCCCTCGTATTGAGGGAGAATGTGCCCGGTATGATGGCAATATGCTCGCCCCCATTGAGACCAAAATACATCGGCAAAATGTGGGCGCACTGCAGTGCACCTCTGCCTACCCCTTTGGGGAATATATGCGTTATGATGATGTATTCGTTAATCAGATTTTATCGCTACAAAGCTACGCTACAATATAAAACAGGTAATTACTGAGTATTATTAAAATATATTATTATCTGGAGTGTGAGCATTAATATCGATCTTAATCCATCACAAAATCTAGAAACTTAAACATCATCACGCCTGTATTCCCCGAAGGGGTAGGCAGAGGTGCACTGTAGTGCGCCCACACTTCGCCGATGTATTTTGGTCCCAATTTAATAGGGGGCGAGCCTATTGCCATTATACCGGACACATTCCCCCTAAATACGAGGGAGATTTGGGCCATAGTCCACCACGCTGGCCCAGTGCGGGTTGGTAAACTTCACACGCCTTTCTATAGACGTGCAGATTTCCTCACGATGTTTTCCTTCACCGTTCAGCAAGTGGTAATCATTGTTGAAAATGACATGCGCACATGAAAATTCTAACTAATCTAGAAACTTATAGGTAATTATCAAATCTGTTTTTTTTGTTATTTATCTAGCAAAGGGTAAGTAGTAGTAGTAGTAGGTATCTATATAATCCAATACTTAAGCACTGATATTTTCCCAAACGCAGCCTAGTATTTTCAAATAGTTTCCAATAAGACATTCTCCCTACGACATGCACGAAGAAAGTCGGTCGCAAACTGCAATAATCATCTATCATGCCACCACGAGGAAACGTTTAATCAAATCTCAATCTTAATTAACTGACTAACGATCTAATTTGGAAACTTCTGGTCGTCATCATTGCTATTTTTTAAAGTTATGTTTGAGATTGTATTACACACTGAACCTTTTTGGGGTGAGCGAAGTAACTATATTTTTTAAAGTAAATATACTATAGGTAAAGATTATATTTCTGAGTTCAAAATTCGTTCAAGTTATCGATGGCATTTCCTCGAAAAATATAACATATTTTATGAGTAAATACAGTTCATTTTGTTATTGGCAAAAACTGGTCGCATCTGGGATTAATAGTTTGTAATTGAAGAAGAGTGTTTGAAGTGACTAATAATTTTGAAAGCTATGAACGGAGCCTTGGAAAGAAAATAATTAGAACTCTCCATATTGAGGTAGTCTGTAAGAGCACCTGACTAGACTAGTAACTGTCCATATTGAGGTAGAGTCTATAACATCAGGAAAGACCATGCTTATAACTCTATACTGATGTAGACTGTAGAGTCTGAACCTTGTGAAGATAATTTCGACACTTTTTGTACGCATACGCACTATATCCTCGCATATTTGTAGAGTCACGATAATACTGACAGTGAGTAGGATTAGTCTCAGCTGTCGACAGCGCGAGCGGCGTTATTTATACGCGACATACGTCCTGTTTGTTTACAATTAAAACAAGCATGCAATCCTATTTGTAGAGTCAGCGTTGTAAATATCGGGACGAATTGACTGTTCCAACAAAAAGATCTAAACATCTAAAAATATAATATAGTTTACATGTTTATGTTAAGAGAAAAAAAAATGAAAAAAAAAAAAACATATTTCAAGTATTACTTTTTCACGAGATTCAAATTCGAATATAATTATTGACAGATTCAGAACCATTGAAATAAAACTATTTTACGGATTTTATCGCGTTTATTTACTATTTTATTTTCCCGACATAAATATAAGAAAACAATATAGATTCAGAACCAACAAAACGGTCCTCTTCGATTTCGACGACTATAGCCAAAATAAGAATCCAACTAATATTATCAATGTGAAAGTCTTTGAGGATGGATGTTGGTTACTCTTTCGCGCAAAAACCATTGAACGGATTTTGATGAAACTTTACAGTATTATTGTTTATACGTCAGAATAACATATAGGCTATAATTTATACCGATATTGAATAATCAAAATCTGCGCGTACGAAGTCACGAGTAGAAGGTAATGTTTTATCTATGCCATAGATAAATAAGTATTGAAAATAGACTGGTATAAAAGATACTGTCAAAGTCAAAGTCAAATCATTTATTCTGTAAAGGGCTATGGGGGCACTTACAAATTGTCAAGTTTACATTTTTTTTTGCTTATATTCTACTATACTACCACCGCATCGAAACGCGACCTCAACTGAGAAGATCCGGCAAGAAACTCAGTGAGCTGATCATTTTTTAAATCGCCAAAACTAACTAGGAACTACTAACTAAAACTATAACTGGTAACTAGGACCCTGTTCCAGATGCCGGTGGGGAACTGTTTTTTATATTTTTAAATGTATTTTTATATATATATTTAAAAATGTAATTTATAAGAAAGCTAAGAAATAAATAAGATAAGGTAATAATATGTTAGTAAGGCAACACACGCCACACTCTGACATGACGGGCAATATTATTATTTTTGATTTGAACCTGAGCTGTACAATTCCAAGCTGATTTATCTTCCAAATAATCCGTGATTTTGTAATAGCCCTTTTGATACAATTTACATTTGATGATAGCACTAACCCACTCATTAATCACAGTAGGTACACCTCTATCACTAATTACGTAAGTGTACGTTACAGTGGGTTCCATATTTGATGTAGGGCCTTATGCCGTTAATGATTTTAGTCAGCGCTTCAGTTTGATGACCTTTTAATAGCCCTTCACGTCGAAGCGCCCATTCTGTCTACCACTATTACCTAAACCCTGTACGCTTAGCATGACCGCGTAGACATATAAGTTTTATCTCTTTCAACTGTCAGATTTGTCGAGAAAATGACGGCACACCGAGCTATGTTCAGTACAAAGAGCTCGAAGTGACGTCATTTTCTCGACAAATCTGGCAGTTAAAAGAGATGATAAATTATGTCTACACGCTCATGGTACGCCAGCAGGGCACATTAGGGCGTCAAGACACGCGCATCGATTATATGTGCGGTAATGTTACACAGACCTTTGTAAACAAGGTGACTGTACCAGTATTCTTATGTCAATAACGAAAAAACTACCATATTGTCGTATATGTATGGTTTGTATTTCATTAAGAGGTGGAACGATAAAGAGTTATCTATTTTTATTAATTTACTAACATAACATGAAATTAATAAATGCTTGCCAATGGATACCAGATATATCAGCAATAAATCAATTGTTTATTTCCGAAATGGTAAACACGGCGAGCGCATATCGCTGATGCCGCGATTTCTAGAATGCAATGACTCCGTGACGCTGCGTAAACGTACTGCCGAATAAACGATTGATTTACAGCTATCGTCGGTAAACTATGTCCTTTATCAACTCGGTACAGTGTTTCGATTGTTTTGAATAGCTGACATTTAAGTTCGTTTTCGATGCAAATAGTTAGCTTCTAGTTTATTTGATGTAGACAATGATATTTAAAAATTATAGATACCTAATAGATCACATAAAATCCCGCGAAAATGTGTATTATTGATGCCACACGGCCGCCTAGTCTTATACGTCTTGACGCAGACAATATCACTACCCATGGCAAGTAGACGTCAAAGTCACATACTAAATTGGATCGTGTGAAACTGTCAAATGTTCGGAAAAGCTCCCTCTTTGATATAATAACCCGTTGACTATTGGTAATAAGTACATGAAAACCTTTTAAAATTATACTACAATTGAATTCACTACATAAATCGTAAATTTAGAGTTCATTGAGAATACTTCAAATTTCATAGCGAACAAAACATGTCACAAAATGTTTGTAAGAAGCATACCTACAGCACACTGCGGCGTGAACGCTCGCGTGTAATTTTTTTGCCATAGCTAAAGGAACTGTAATGACACATAGAAAAAGTTCATTCTACAACTAAATGACACTGAGAGCGCGAGATAATTTCGACGCGTCGTGCCGTGGCTTGCGACAGAAATTTAATCATTATGTAAATTGACACAAGAGTCCGTTTGGTATTGGCTAATATTTCAACGCGCGAATTTTGACGCACCAGTGTGTCCAGGGCTTTAAACAGTGTTACACTAGGTACGCGAGTTTCATTTATTTAGATTTACGAACACAACAAGAAAACTCGCGAGTAATTACAAGACACAATTAGAACAACTAAAAAGTCGCCCGCCATAGCTGGAGCTGCACGATACCAAACTTTTTGTGACATTTTTTTCTCGTTTTGCGAAAGTATTTTATTCCTACGTCAACAGTTTTGTATTAAACTGTGCGCAGTGTGTTGTAATTGGAAACTGCGGGGCAATGGCGAAAACGCGAAACGTTGTGTAACTAACAGAGGTTTGTTAAACGAATATTTCTGAACTGGAAATGTTAACTTCCTGCAGCCTAGAGTTAATAAGAAAGCGAAGAGAAGATTTTCTTCATGTTTCTTCTTTTTACGAAATGATGATATTTTGATGGAATAAGCTGAGGAATGCCGGCACCTGCGATTAGCGGTAATTATGGCAATGTCGAGTAATTATAGCAAGGACAAATTCAATAAATACACATTATAAATAAAAATGGATGATGACAGTGATAAAGATGGCGGATGAATCCATATAAGGTATTAGAAGATTTTAATTAGGTACTTAAAAGTGATTTAAACGAGACTCCTTCATCGTGAACGGGTCGCATGCGCGCCAAAACAAGATCAATGCGACGGATTATGTCGTATTTTCTCTTAGCCTCGAAGTGCTATGCTATCAATTATATACACTTGTTTGGTTAAAACTAGATATATTTTTATTAACATAAAATAATGCTGGATTTCAGGGCACCAAACTTACCTAGGTACTCTACTTAGTACCTATCGTCCTTCTTACTATCGAGATGTAAGCAAGGCATTAACATTATGAATGCTGTCAAATGTAGTCAAGTCACAGTCAAGTCATAAAATTCAAAGTCGAATATTTTTGTTTGTGTTTACCTCCGGGGCACCCAGAAATTATTAAGTAATATTTTATTTCCTTGCTACTAACGGATCGAAGTGCGACCTCGACTGAGAAGATCCGGAAAGAAGCTAAATGGGCTTATTATTTTTTAAATTTACTTTTCTTACATTGCCGTTATTCTTAAAATAGATAAGTAGATATAGTTTTAGATTTCAATTCCATTTTTGCTTTTTGTGCTACCTAAAAGAGGTAGAAACTTTATTTTAACCTTTGTAGCGAGTATTCAAATATTAGGTAAGCTTCATAAGTATCTAATCAAATGATAATTAGGTTTTAAGTAACCATTTTGTAAACTCAAAAGGTAATAGCTAGCGTAAACATGCCATAATTCAATAATATAAAGTGAATAAGAAAATTATAAATCAGACATTAAATAATGCACCACTGAAACAATTTAAATTAGATGAAATATTTCAGGCAATGAAAACAGCCGATTGTACGAGATTAAACTACATTATTTATTCAGGTGGTGCCAACTTTTCGCATGGCTCTGAACTGATATGAATATGTATGGAGAAATTTATGAATCGGATCCATCCATCTATAAAAAAAAAAAACAACCTATGTCCGTTATAGACTTTGAAACCATCCAAACGATGTGCCCCAAACCGGTTACATTAGTTTCTCAAAATTGAAGACGCCTTAGTTACTCCTTATAAAATCTGCCAGTGAAAGTCCCGTCAAAACCGGTCCCGCCGTTTCGGAGTTTACACAAAACAAACAAGCAGACCGACAGTCACAAAAAAATTGCGTTTTCGTTACAAGTAGCGTATATACTTTTGTGTGACATTATTACATTACATTATTACATTACATTATTTTGACATTACAAACATCACGCCTGTATTACCCGAAGGGGTAGGCAGAGGTGCACTGCAGTGCGCCCACACTTCGCTGATGTATTTTGGTCCCAATGTAATAGGGGGCCTATTGCCATTATACAGGGCACATTACCCCCTCAATACGAGGAAGATTTGGGCCATAGTCCACCACGCTGGCCCAGTGCGGGTTGGTGAACTTCACACGCCTAGACGCGCAGGTGTCCTCACGATGTTTTCCTTCACCGTTCAGCAAGTGGTAATCATTGTCGAAAATAACATTCGTAGATGAAAATTATCTCAGAGGTGCTGGCCTGGGATTTAATTCTTTTGAACAGATATATTCTACAACGATTTAATACAAATCGTATCGATAGTTGCATTAATTTCCTGTCACTGAGCGTTCGCTGTACAAATGTGCGATAAATAAAAACTGCCTTGTAGCAACAAACGAACGATATGAAAATTCAATATCCGCCCAAGAGCGGGCGAAATGCAGCGTAAATACAATACAACGGATTGCGGGATCCATTTTATGAATCCTATATTAAAGTATTGACCACATACGGGGCGTCAAAATCGTTACCAACACCAAAATGAACCTTGTGGCGATATAAATAAAGATTGAATTTCCGTGGTATAATCCACCCCGTCACGCGACAAAATTTACACGCGCTGTCCATGTCATTTCGTTGCGGAATGAACATTGTCTCTTAGCAAATACAGTTCATTTTGGTATTGGCATAACGTTTGGCTGTTGCCGCCCCAGTGTGAATATGCCTTATGCGCGGCACGACGCGGACGGGTTAAGTGTACAGTGTAAATTGGGACCATAATACATTGGCGAAGTGTGGGTGCACTGCAGTGCACCTCTGCCGGCGTGACGATGATGTCTGTCTTTACCATAGATTGGGGGAAGCGCAAAACAAAAATAAACTTTGCTATTTCTAGGGACATCGGTTTTCGCATGTTTGGTTGCAGCTCAAAATTGTAATTACTAACTTACCGACTTTTTGAAACATTGTTGATTCATACAAATTGCAAGAGAGATCCACTACCAACACACACTCAACCCTATTGTTAGCCACAGAGAGTAGAAAATAAAAAATATAATTCCGCACCGTATAAAAAGAAATCGTGAACCCCTTTTTAACAGAGGCTGTAAATGCTCGTATTCATATTATTTAACTTTGCATTCCGCAGTGTCAATCTACTGCGTTAAAGTTAGCCAGCCTTAAGCTATAGTATTCTACTACTACTACAGCCCTTTTTAACGTCCCACTGCTGGGCACGGGCCTCCCCACAATGCGAGGGGGATTCAGGCTGGCTGTCCACCACGCTGGCCCAGTGCGGTTTGGTGAACTTCACGCGCCTTTCTATAGATGTGCAGGTTTCCTCTCGATGTTTTCCTTCACCGTTTCTTAGGAAATCATAATCTCGGATGAAAATGAGATTCGCACATGAAACCCAGAGGTGCGAGCCGGGGTTTGAACCTGCGCACTTTGATTGCAAAGCGTGCGTTCGACCACTCGGCTATAGTATAACGCTCTTTGAACCATCAGCATTTCAAAAGCGTGGATGCTCTTTGTACAACTGAAATTGGTCATACACTCACGATATATTTCTCGGGAAGGCATAGCAATCCTTGCGTCAGAGAAAACCGGCCAAGTGCGAGTCGGACTCGCGCATGAAGGGTTCCGTATCATTATCTAAACGGCAAAACAATCACGTTTGTTGTATGGTCCCTTAAATATTTATTTTATTCTGTTTTCTCAACAGAAATACATCATCTGTGAAAATTTCAACTCTCTAACTATCACGGTTCATGAGATACAGCCTGGTGACAGACGGACGGACGGACGGACGGACGGAAAGACGGACGGACGGAAGGACGGACGGACGGACGGATGGACGGACGAACGGACAGACAGCAAAGTCTCAGTAATAGGGTTCCCGTTTTACCCTTTGGGTACGGAACCCTAAAATAGATAGCCTATCTACAAAAATAAATAAAATTGAAGTGATTGTTGAAATTATACTAAATGCATATGAAACTATATACTGTGCTAATTTTAATTATTTATTCGGTCTGTCTACCTGTCTTTTTGTTCCGGGTAATGTGAATGGAACGGCTGCACCAATTTTTACGGGACTTTCACATCACATAACTGATGTTAAAAGGAGTACTTACTCCTAGGCTAGTTTTGTTTGTTATTTATTACTAAATTCCTCGCGGACGGAGTCATTGGTAACAGCTAATATTTCAATAAGAAATACAGCTTGCGATAATTAAGAATGGGCATATGAGTCAATAAATCCTTGTATCTTAATAAATAAACCCTAAATCGATACATCAGCCATGCTTATCAGATTCATCACTATTTTTAGAGTTCCGTTCCCAAAGGGTAAAACGGGACCCTATTATTAAGACTCCGCTGTCCGTCCGTCTGTCTGTCTGTCTATCTGTCACCAGGCTGTATCCCGTATGTAACCGTGATAGTAAGACAGTTGAAATTTTCAGACGATGTATTTATGTTGCCGCTATAACAACAAAACATAAACATACCAGAAACATTATTATTCTTGCCATCCGCGTCCTTATCTAAATACAGTGTCATTGCTTCTAAAAAAGTTTGCTCTTGCTATTAAATATTTGACACTTGCTGTAATACCTGCTCACCGCAGGTGGAGGTATTCCTTATCTTATTCCATTCATTTCGAAGAAGGTACTCTTAGGATATTTGCATACGATTAAGTCTGCTACCCGATAAATGGGATGTGAAGTGAATGGACGAGTTTAGACGAGCTGTCGATATCATAAACTGATATCTCAAATTCCTATAGCAAAATGTTATAAAACGACCTCGATCAACAATTTCTTGATCATACAGTCAATAGGGGTACCGTTTCAAATGTTTGCGCAACCTTTCCCACCAACTTTTAAGCTCCAAAGTTTTGTGAGCACCGTCGATGGCCAACCTGAAGTCGTGTCAACCTCATATCAGTTGAGATTTGTTTTCCTCGTATCACATACTTGAAGATGTTGGGGTTGTGTAACTTGTAATGTATGAGACATGCCTTATTCCCTGTCTTTATAACATGTATTGTATGTAAATACACATAAAGATGGAATTTCCGTGGCAAAATGCACGCGATCATGTTCCAAAATTCGATCGCGTCGGCGATAACATTTCATTCAAAAATGAAATTTTTCACGAAATTATAGAGTTCATTTCGGCATTGGCATAAAATTAAATGCGAACGCGTCATCGCTACGACTCTACCAAGTGCCTGTCCATATATTAATTTACTATTTGTATATAAATAGTCAAATTTATTAAGCCGTCAATAGCTCTAGGTGATGTAGAGTAACAAATTCATTAATATTTATAATCTTACTCTACCTTCGTAGAGAACATAAACATAAGAGTTTAATTTTACTTTAAGTAATTCAATTAACTAATAGGTAAAAGTTTTAAATAAGTACAGAATTGAGTATAAATTGATTTCATAAGAACCAACTGAAACTAAATTAAATTAATTTTGATATTTTCAATTTGCTAAGTAATTTGTTCGCTCCAATTTTCTATTCAATGTATCGGGCTTGTGATCTTCTCTTTCGATTGCTCTACTGCTCTACATTGATAATAATTTAGATGTTAGGTACTTTTGATTTAATTAAGTAAGAGTAGCCGTGTATCTTTATACAGGTAAAATAATGTTTACTATAGCAGTAGTGGTAACGAATATTACTATGTAGGTACCGGTATGTCTAGATCAGGGATTCCCAAACTGGGTTCCGTAGAATAGTCATCAGGGTTCCGCCAAAATTATATACGCATAGGTACAATCGTCGGACATAATACCGAACTACTACAGCACTTTTAACGACCCACTGCTGGGCACGGGCCTCCCCTCAATGTGAGGAGGATTTCAGGCCATAGTCCACCACGCTGGCCTAGTGCGGGTTGGCAGAATTCACACATCTATCGAGAACTAGACAAGTTCCCTCAGACGTGCAGGTTTCCTCACGATGTTTTCCTCCACCGTTTCATAGCAAGTGATAATCTCGGATGAAAATGAGATTCGCACATAAACCCCAGAGGTGCGAGCCGGGGTTCGAACCTGCACACTTTGATTTGCAAAGCGTGCGTTCAACCACTCGGCTACCACTGTTATCTACTCGGCTACCACTGCTATTTAATACCGAACTATAAAACAATTATTTATAAAACAATTTCATTCTTCAAATTAAAACTTTAAGTTAAGAATAATGTGTTTTAATTACATATATTACATATTTCTTAAAAAAAATGTTCTTATATAAATTTCAGATTTGTAATCATTTGATATGAGGTTCCATATAATAAAAAGTATTTGGTCAGTGTTCCGAAATCTTTAAATTTAGTAACCCCTGGTGTAGATGACTATGGATTCTGAACATAGATATTAATATTTTTGTAAAATTATCAAGTATTTGCGTGATTCACGCGCAGATTCATATTAGGAAGTGAGTTGCTTGAGGGGATTTGCTCAAGGTGACCATTTTCGAGGTCCACAACAAGAGTTAAGCCGTGCGACCACAGACGCTTTAATACACGCACGTAAACGAATCAATATACATAAAGATGGAATTTCAGTGGTAAAAGCGACTACGTTGCAAAATTTTCTCGCTTCATTGATGACATTTTGTTGAAGAATGAGCTTAAGGTATTAGTTTATACAGTTCGTTTTGGTCTGAGCAATAAACTTCTCGTGCGAATATAGTCGCTTATATGTTTGGGATTTTGCTAATTAAACTGCAATAACTTCGATTGTTGAGTCAGCACCGTATCAGTCGACACGTATATCTAACAACTTCCCTAGCCATCCTACTTTATTCCGTAACACGATCCAGAATAATTTAACTATTCCATTTGAATGTAAATTCGCTAACTAAGTTGAATGGCGGACGATGAAGCCCCGCACACATAGGCACGTCAATTCGCGGGAAATTTTTTGTCACTACCAAAATAAATGAATTATCTCAGAGAAAAAACCGACCAAGTGCGAGTCGGACTCGCACACGAAGGTTTCCGTACAATTATCTATAAGAAAACACGTTTGTATGGGAGCCCCTTAAACAATTATTTTATTCTGATTTTTAGTACTTGTTGTTATAGCGGCAACAGAAATACATCATCTGTGAAAATTTTAACTGTCTAACTATCACGGTTCATGAGATACAGCCTGGTGACAGACTGACAGACAGACAGACCTACATAGAGTCTTAGTAATAGGGTCCCGTTTTACCCTTTTCCCCGGAACCCTAAAAACATATTTTTCAGCGAAATATAATTGATGGAACAAAAAATATATTTGCGTGATCAGGCCCTATAGCACAGAAAATCAATTTCAATCATCAGTCATCAATCATCAGAAAATTTTGTGTCAGTTTCAGTTTGTAATATGAAATCTTTTTAACCGACGAAAAAAAAAAGGAGGAGGTTCTCAATTCGACGCGTATATTTTATTTTTTTTATTTTTTTTTATGTATGATCACGCATATCTCCGGCGTCACTAAACCGATTTCGAATTTTTTTATGACGTTTGCTAAGGAATTCTTCGAGGGTGGTCCCATTTTCAAAATATTATCAGAAATTAACCCCCTTGGGGGTGAAATGAGGGTTGAAGGTCACATAATTTAAAAATTATTTTATGATCGACTTGAAACTTGGTATATGTATTTAACATATAAAATAAAGAAATACGAGTTTTAGGAATTTTGAAAAAAAAAATGTATAGGGTGTGAAATGGGGTGATAAAGTTTGCATTCTTTTTTATGTATGATCACGCATATCTCCGGCGTCACTAAACCGATTTTGATTTTTTCTATGACGTTTGCTAAGGAATTCTTCGAGGGTGGTCCCATTTTCAAAATATTATCAGAAATTAACCCCCTTGGGGGTGAAATTAGGGGTTGAAGGTAACACAATTTAAAAATTATTTTTTGATCGACTTGAAACTTTGTATATGTATTTTACATATAAAATAAGAAATACGTGTTTTAGGAATTTTGAAAAAAAAAATGTATAGGGTGTGAAATGGGGTGATAAAGTTTGCATTCTGGACTACAGCATATCTCCGCCGTTAGTGAGCCGATTTCGAAAAATCTTTTTGTTTATTCGGGTTGTTAACAAAAATTTAAACGATGGGGTAGAAAAGGGGGGTTTATGGGGGGGATGATTTTTTTTTTGTTTTAAATATTTCCTTATCCAGACGGACCGACGGACAAACGGACAGGCGGACAGGCGGACAGGTGGACAGGCGGACAGGAGGACAGGCGGACAGACGGACAAGTGGACAGGCGGACAGATGAATAGGCGGACAGGTGGACAGGCGGACAGACGAACAGGCGGACAGACGGACAGGCGGACAGGAGGACAGGTGGACAGGTGGACAAGCGGACAGACGAACAGACGGACAGACGGACAGGTGGACAGGTGGACGACGCACAGGCGGACAGACGGACAGATGGAAAGGCAGACAGTGATCCTATAAGGGTTCCTTTTTTACTTTTTTAGGTACGGAACCCTAATAAAAACCTCACGATAAATGAGCTTTAGACCTGTCAATCTCTTGTGTGTAGACCTCTCAGTCTCTGCATTTCTGCTAAAGCTCGTTCATCGTGAGGTTTGTGTAATACCTTATTTGGCTCTAGATCAGATAAAGCAAATAAACGCGATAGACTCCGTAAAATAATTTTATTTCAATGAAAAACTTACCTCATAATTTATATGTTATAGCGTTATAACGGAAAAAATCAATTATAAATTCTATTAGAACCATTTTCGACTTCTACGCGGACGAATTCGCGGACAATAGCTAGTGTTGGTATATAAACGCACTCTACTGTACTAGATTCTTAAGCGTAAAGACTATATTTGTATTTAATATTAGACTGCCGTGAGTTTAACTCTTCTCTAGTATTGTGGCAAAGGTGCTGTCTGCTCTCATGGCGTTGCTGCTCCTGAGAATGTATTACTCGCAATTATCATTTTAAAAAGAGTAACCATTGAGTTTCTTACCGGCTCTTCTCAGTGGAAGCAGCATTTCGAACCGGTGGTAGAATCTGACTATTTGTAAGTGCTTTTTGGCCACACGATTAAAAAAAAATTGATTTTGATTTTAAAGCCTGTTTTTAAGTATTTATATTGTAGGATTATATAACAGTCAATAACTACCGCAAGGTAGGTGCTAGGTAGCTATTTTAAAAGTAATCACAAATTAAGCATGTAGTAATTAGTAGATTATAGCCACAAAAAAATATAAAATAAAAACTTTTTAACAAAAAAATTAAACCGCCGAAAAACTACAAAGCATAAAATAATAAACCTTTTTTATTTAACCTTAATAACTATTTTCTTAAACTATGTAAGTATACCTAAGTCATTTTGAGTCGGCGCCAAACAATCACTGATCAATAAAGTTAAAGAAATAACTAAATTAAATTTTAAAAAATGCAACGTGAAATCTTCAGCGACAAACATTAACATTCCAAAAATTGTGCTCTCCGTATGACTACTCGCACAAGTGTGATGTCTTGATGTCGTGATGTCACGTGTTGATGTCTCCCTGACATTAAGTCCGTGAACGCTCTGCATTTTCCGGCGAAGGGACGTGTCGCGCCGCGCCGCTGCCGAGCATCACACTTTACTTAATTAATTAATTTGCTTGTTTGGCGCCGACCCAAAATGACTTAGGTATACTTACATAGTTTAAGAAAATAGTTATTAAGGTTAAATAAAAAAGGTTTATTATTTTATGCTTTGTAGTTTTTCGGCGGTTTAATTTTTTTGTTAAAAAGTTTTTTTACTAAATGCATATGAAAACTATAAAGAAAACGAAAATTTTAAACAATTTTTCTGATTCTTTATGGTAAACTCGCAAACGGCTGGCAGATGTCTAATGGAACATGTAGTAACATAGACTACTTATATTTTAGAAAACGAATTAAGGAAGAAACTGGTTGCCTGGAAGAAATTATTTTTAGCTTATAGCCCAACCTTATAGACCACCCAACTGTACATAGCTACTGTATTTAGAACTAAGAATGTTGTATTATTTTCTTTGTATACAATTAATAGTACCCTAACTATCTAACGTTCCGCGGGAAAAAATAAAACGTATTTCTTCCGGGTACTAAGACTTCCTAAATCCTGCGCGTCCGAAGTCGAGCTTAGCTAGTTTTCAATAATAAAAGTCTAACTGATTCGTTCAACGTAGTATGTTGAGGGTGTAATAAGTAAGCACAATGATTAATTAAGTCTGGTGAGAACGAGATCTTTGTTATTTAAATGAGTTGTGTCTCATTCGTACGTGGTAAGTCTTGAGATAGTAAATTAGAGTGATCCGCTTGACTAAGTGTCACTCATTAAACTACATTACTCACTCAGTGAGTGAAGTGTACGTAGGCTTGTCACAATACATATGCGGTGTGATTTAGGAGTACACTACAAGTTGTGTAGAGAAAGCTGCATCAAGACTAAACTTGAGACAATACCTAATAGCGAATAAATAAAATTTAAGTGTTTATTTGTGTTGGGTAAACTTTCAAACGGTTGGTCTGCTTTTGAGGGGACTCTCACTGGTACATAGCTGATGTTACAAGAAGTAACTTAGGATAATATTATTTTAGAACATTAACTAGGATTCTGCGGGTAAAAATAAAACCCATATGTTCCTGGTAATCTCCGAAACCTTGGATTATCGATCGTTAAAAGAGGCTTTCACTGTTACATGAAGTAATTTAGAATACCTTATGTTTGGAAATATAATTAGGATTCTGCGGGAAAAGTAACAACCATTTTGTCCGGATAATTAAGGTTTCTAATTCCGCGTACAAAGTCGCGTAATATATATTTTAAACTGTATCTTGTTTCAAAGATTTAACATTTACTTAAATATAATGGATGTATGCTGTTAACAAAAACTGGCATAATACTTTGACGGCTCATACACATAATAGTAGCTATACATAACAGTTGCTTATGTGTTTCGTATGATTTCGTTTACCTTCCAAAAGTGAGAACATTTTTTTAAAGTATCAAACATTACCGGCGATGTGACTTATACAGCGTTCAGTTGGTTGATGACGGCGTTACGTATTTTCGACGTGTGCGCTTTTTTTACGGCCTTTGTTATCGCAAACGTTGTATACAGGGTGTATCAGAAGTCCGAAGTATTTGGTTGTCTATCGACATTTATTTATTCCTATATTAGTTACCCGGCGTATATTGGCGAAGTGTTGGTGCACTGCTGTGCACCTCTGCTTACCCCTTCGGGCATATGTAGAGACATAATTCGTATTTGTTAAGCAATTAATGTAATCGCCTGACGTATTTCACCTCCATTACTCCCTTACTTAATGTTATCTACCAGTCTCGGTCACTACTTACTGTTTATCGACTTTTAAATGTAAACCAATTTAACTTCGTAGAGTTCGCGTGGAACGAGGCATGCACTGTACATGTAAGCTGTATCTAAAATACTTTTAACCTTAATGTGTTCAAAATAGAATTTATAATTGTTTGGCACGTTTTTTATGATTACGGAGAATTTTCAATTATGTATGTGCTTCTGTGTTTTGTATTTTAAGTCGACTTAAATTTATTCGTTTGAAAAATATATTAAATATTTACTTGAGACATGAAGAGAAACTAAAATGAACAAAGGATTTTGTTTTATTTTATCAACTTACAGGCCAAGAGCGATCTTATATCCCGTAAACAAGGTTCATTTTCAGAGGTAAAGTATCAGAAGCATTTTAACTTTATGAACCGACTTAAAGAAAAAAGGAGGTAGTTATTCATACCATTTTTTTGTACTACGTAAAAAATATCGCCGCCAGAAAACACATACTCATCGTATGATCCCAACAAAGCAAAGATTGTACTATGGGTACCATAAAATGCACGGGGGGATCCCAGTTACACCACGACCAGGGCAAATTCCGAATTGGCCATTTCCAAATTTTGCCACTGGCGGGAATTGAACCCGCAATCATGTAGTAGTGTGCCGAGCAGCCTACGCTTAAACCATTAGAACAAGCTGTCATCAATGACGACGACGTGTCAAACTACATTTTTATACCCAATTTTCAGTTGCAAGAATGCAAAAAATTTTATCTCACTAGAAATTATGAAGATGTGTTTCCATTTGTCTCAATAACTATAAATGTTACAACAATGAGACCAAGGCTGGCTTATAGATAAAAGGATTCGTTTTCCGACTACTTAAAAGCTATTTATGTGAGTACATAAATTTTTAGGATACAAGCAAATACGCAGAAAGTGATGTCATTGGAAAATGTTAAGGCATAGAGAGTTGTCCAATTATATTAATAACTATAAATGAACATACATACATACATATACTCACGCCTGTATCCCATGGGGGTAGGCTGAGACTACCGTTTGCCACACGCTACGCTCCCGACATACCTCTTTCGCTTCATCCACAGTCATACATCTTTTCATGCACTTCCGTCGGTTTAGGGTGAGTGTTAGTAAATGTTAATAAAAATAAAAAATAGTAAATGTCAGTAAGATAAAACCAAGACTGAACGATACCCAAAATGCTTAGCTTCCATGTAGCATAAATCAAATTATCCAAAATGTTACTAAACGATCTTTTATAAATCATACGGCAGTAGCTATAGTCCTCGTCTAGTTGTGCCTATTATATGCAATAGAAATATTTGCGCCGCGAGCCGTTGTTTGCACGACACAGTTTGCTAGTGAAACATGAACACGGCCGAGTGCTCGCGTACCCGGGTCGCGGCTACTACCTAAAATATCTAGGTAATAAAAATACATCATCACGCCTGTATTCCACGAAGGGGTAGGCAGAGGTACACTGCACTACAGTCACATGTTGCTTTCATGCCTTAAACACTAAGGCATAGCTACTCCACAACAATAGTGTTAGTAAACAAGTATATTAGGTGCCTAAAATATTATTTCAAGATTCTGATATCACCTGTATATATTTTGATTAGTTGCGCGTATGCACCTACACATAACTCGTTCTTACCGTTCGTTCGTATAGATCAAACATCGTCAATACATCACGGAACCTAGCTTATTCTTCTCGCGATAATCCCGCCCAAGTTTATTCAACACGCGCTGATACCGGGCGCCCCGCCCGCCCGCGGCCTCGTACGCGCAACTTCCACAATTAATGGGTGGAACTAGCGCCAGTTTTCAGTGGGAATTAGTCGTTTCGACGGTTTCGAGTGTCGCTGGGATGGGCCGCATAGTTTGAAAGCCGTATGCGATAGGTAACGTTTATGAGATATATTAACTTTGTCTATGGAACGTAATTTTCGGTTTATGTTTTTAAATTTTTTTTAAGCAGTGGTAGCCTCGTGGGCAAGATCGCCCGCCTTGAACGTAAGGGGTGCAAGTTCAAATCCCAGGCCCGCACCTCTGAGATAATTTTCATGTGCGAATGTCATTTTCAACAATGAATACCACTTGCTGAACGGTGAAGGAAAACATCGTGAGGAAACCTGCACGCACGTCTATAGAAAAGCGTGTGAAGTTCACCAACCCGCACTGGGCCAGCGTGGTGGACTATGGCCCAAGTCTCCCTCGTATTGAGGGGGAATGTGCCCGGTATAATGGCAATAGGCTCGCCCCCTATTACATTGGGACCAAAATACATCGGCGAAGGGTGGGCGCACTACAGTGCACCTCTGCCTACCCCTTCGGGAATACAGGCGTGATGATGTATATGTGTTTTTAAATTAGCACGGGTTGCGAATAGGTAACCAATGTATGACTGCTCAGCCGAACTTTGTCTATGGAACAAAAAAATATTTGTTTTTCTCACACTGCGGCATCAAAATGTTTGCAAATACCAAAACGAACTTATTACTACTATACAGGGTGTACATGAAGTCCGAAATAATACTTCGGATACATATACGATAGGTACCTCAGATGTGGATGCTTAGTGAAGATAGATTATACCCATCATAGTTTCTGCGTTATAGACCTTTGAATATTTGTCACAGGTATCGTGTTCTGGCCTTTAGGTACATCCACAACCCTTTTCAGCAGTAAAAATTACACTTTTGAGGGGCGGCTACCAATATTCACAAAACGGAGTGTGCAAATTTTACATAGGTCTCGATATTACGAGAAAGAAATTGTCTTTCTAATTTTTTTACCATTCAGTTGTATACCCGATACTGATGCTAACCGAAGTATTATTTCGGACTTCTGAAACACCCTGCAGATAAACCACTTACGCCAATACCTCGATGTTATTAATCAAAAACTGTGAGATCGGAACTACGTGCTCCGTATCCCGCGCCCCAAATGATTTACCAACATACGTGCCTCCACGTTCGTTAATTTACTATTAGTGTGTTTGTTCGTACTGATAACTGTACCAATGTTCTCTGAATTCGACCATAACTAGGCGTATCGTGTAAATAGATAACAACACTTTACGCACTTCTGTCGCTGAAAACCTAACTAACACAGGGAAAACCCCGGGACTCGCCGAGGATCAAACCTCGGTGTCTATAATGGACACCGCTGTCGATCCTGGCTTACACTTACTCCCGAAGTGGTGGGAACGTGTGGCGGGCTTTATCCCATAAATAAATAAGACCAAACTTAAATAAATAAAATAGCCTTTCATTTCTTGCTTTTACAGAGTAAGTATTTACAACATAAGAAAAATAAAAATTATATTTTTTTAGGGTTCCGTACCCAAAGGGTAAAACGGGAACCCTATTACTGAGACTTCGCTGTCCGTCCGTCCGTCCGTCTGTCACCAGGCTGTATCTCATGAACCGTGAGAGTTAGAGAGTTGAAATTTTCACAGATGATGTATTTCTGTTGCCGCTATAACAACAAATACTAAAAATCTGAATAAAATAAATATTTAAGGGGGCTCCCATACAACAAACGTGATTGCAGTTTTTATAGATAATGGTACGGAACCCTTCGTGCGCGAGTCCGACTCGCACTTTGCCGGTTTTTTTTCTATCTTGTCTAATGTTTTTTTTTTTTTTAAGACCTAACTTATAATAGCATAATTCGAGGGGTGATAGGCTATTTGAGACACTGTTGGGCGATATTGTCTTATATAAATATTTGGAATCAGCTATTTTTTGGGCGTCGAATGAGTATGCTCTCATGTAAAGTTTAAAACAATGTCGCTTAAAACAAATAGCCTCACCCCTGGATATAATGTCTTATCTATGTCAAAGTCAAAGTCAAATCATTTATTTTGTATAGGCCTATGGGGGCACTTACAAATTGTCAAGTTTACATTTTTTTCTTATATACTACTATACTACCACCGGATCGAAACGCGACCTCAACTGAGAAGATCCGGCAAGAAACTCAGTGGGCTGATATTTTTTTTAAATCGCCAAAACTTATTACAAATACACAGGTACATATAGCTCCAGTGTGTTGCCTTAAGAGCTGCGTTTAATAATAAAGATAGAATAATAATACGTTAGTAAGGCAACACACGCTACACTTTGACATGACGGGCAATATTTCGATTTTTGTTTTGAACCTGAGCTGTACAATCCCAAGCTGATTTATCATCTAAATAATCCGAGATTTTGTAATAGCCCTTTTGATACAATTTGGATTTGATTGCAATTTTAAATGTATTAATGTTTTATGTTTTTTAAAGACATTAAAATATATCTACAGACTAACTTTATTGGCATTTTAAAACCAAAGTACTGTACTATGCCTATGTAAAAGGCTAGGTAGGGGATTATGTAACTGTAGCTGCCAAACAGAAATTTGTTTGAAACCTCAAAACATACTTTTCAGATATTGTATAAAGAGAGATTGTACAATAGCAAATGTGCCTTTAAATGATATCAATGAGGACGTTCCAAAAATTTCAAAAATTGAACTTATGTTGATACATCACATCATCACGCCTGTATTCCCCGAAGGGGTAGGCAGAGGTGCACTGTAGTGCGCCCACACTTCGCCGATGTATTTTGGTCCCAATGTAATAGGGGGCGAGCCTATTGCCATTTTCCGGGAACATTCCCCTTCAATACGAGGGAGATTTGGGCCACAGTCCACCACGCTGGCCCAGTGCGGGTTGGTGAACTTCACACGCCTTTCTATAGACGTGCAGGTTTCCTCACGATGTTTTTCTTCACCGTTCAGCAAGTGGTAATCATTGTTGAAAATGACATTCGCACATGAAAATTATCTCAGAGGTGCGGGCCCGGGATTTGAACTTGCACCCCTTACGTTCAAGGCGGGCTTTCTTGCCCGCGAGGCTACCACTGCTTATACTTACTTATGTTGATAATACCATGAATAAGGATTCGCCCATATGGTACTATTGAATTTCAGATTTCAAGACAACATTACAGACAATTACCAGAAGATACAGCTACTGGGAATACTTGTTTTTTTTTTCTATAGTCGAGAAAATATTTTTCTATAGCGGGAAATGCGTACGACGACTTCCCACACAATAGACAAAGGTTTCGATAAAACAATGAATTTAAGCCCTGCGCTCACAGGCGCTTCTAAACACGCGCGATAACTTTTTCACTCCCAAAACTAACTCGAGGGGTGTAGCGACACTTTTGGACAATATTGACTTATAGACATATTTGTAATCAGTGATTTTTGAGTCGAATGAGTATCTTCTTATCCGGTTCGCTCTTGAAAGAACGGTCGTGATCGTTAAGTATGACTCTTGGAAGGGGCAGATGTAATGCGCTTCACGACATTTCCTCACCGCTGTCTGCAAGAGGTCATCCTGCTGCATTCGCTGACTGAGCCTCCAATGAGAATGCTCTCCTTAAAAAAATGCTTTAGTCAAATAGCCCATCACCCCATGAACTGTATCAATTAATAGAAGAAGCACTTTTTTCAACAAAACGTCATCAAAGCAAATTTTGATGCATTATCGCGAGCCTTTAGACACGGAAATTTTATCTTTATGCCTATTGATACAGAGTACATTTTCAAAAAAGAGACAAGTTAATCCGCTCGCCCCAGTGGATGGAGGGTGTAACTTCAATATAACGGAACTCATAACGTTTAGTTCCGCGCGCAATGGAGCGAGTAAAGAAAGCTATTCACGGTATTAGTTATTGCTAAAGTAGGAACACACGAGTAATAGATTATTTAGTAATGTTGTATTTTAAGATTTTAGCGGCACCTTAGCGAATCCTTAGCTATTACACTATTCACGTGAGCCCACTCTTTACAAGAGCATTTTTATTAACTGAAGATGCTTACAAGACTTCCAGTATTGTGATCACCTTACATAGTTAGTAATCGTAAAAAAACACACTCCCCAGTGACACTTACACTGTAGGTAAACAAAGATAGGGTTATTTTATAATGAAAGCACAGTAGCTAAGTCAAACAGATGGAGGTAGAAAACAAGATGTCGAAACAGAACAGATAGAGGTTTACTAAGCTTTAAAAATAATTCTCAATACGATAACACGGTATCAAATGTACCCATATCGTGCATAATAGAAGTTACCTTAACCCTCCGCTAATCGAACAGCCAAACTACAAACAACCTTGACGTTATCTAAACATTAGTTGCTCACGCATAACGTGATTCGGTTCCAAACACTGAAATCAATGGAGGGTTAAATTAAAACTATCAAAAGTTTTCAAAGCTCGGGGGGAAAGCAATTAGTGAGATGCGACCGCAGAATAGAGTATTCGAGAAAACGATAATTGAATTACAGGTGCTATTACTGGGAACTAGACTAAAAAACCGGTCAAGTGCGAGTCGGACTCGCGCACGAAGGGTTCCGTACCATTATCTATTAAAACGGCAAAAAAAAAACACGTTTTTTGTATGGGAGCCCCTTAAATATTTATTTTATTCTGTTTTTTAGTATTTGTTGTTATAGCGGCAACCGACATACATCATCTGTGAAAATTTCAACTCTCTAACTATCACGGTTCATGAGATTACAGCCTGGTGACAGACGGACGGACGTACGGACAGCGAAATCTCAGCAATAGGGTTCCCGTTTTACCCTTTGGGTACGGAACCCTAAAAATGCAAAAGAAATAAATTAATCGCATGTTTAAAAAAAAACAAAAGAATGAAATAGTGCACACTTTATTTAGTTTACTTTTGTCATAATGTTTTAACACATACAATTGGTCTATACCTACTGAAAGACGAAGTATACAAATGCATTCGTTCGTTCTAAACCACAGACCTTGGATTAACGACAGGTCTATGACCTAAACGCACTACACTTTAATCCATAAAATTATTTCAAAAGTATATTGTTCAGTATATTGTGTAAGTAATTCATTTAAAAAAAAACTTGGTACATTTTTTTTTTGTAAATAGTTCTAAATTTGTAACATAAATGTTACAAAACTAGTTACACTACAGTACATTCAGTAACTTAGAACTTTGATTTGACCCAAAAATCTACTGTGATTATTAATCAGGCTGCAGGACTCTATTTTGTCTAAGTAATGGACACTTCTTTTCAAATAATGAAAAAGAAAACTTTACTGGGGTGAAAGAGTAAAACTATATTATAGTTTCAAAAAGGAGTCATAACTTAAACTATAATGAAATTAAATTTCAACCGTGCACTACCTACAGAGATCTTCGCTACGAAGAATGTTTTTCTATGCTTTAGAGTAATGAAACCTTTGAGAACTAAATAGAATTTTAAATTGCTTGAAGTCAAATTGACGCAGTATTATCTATTAAAGTAAAGTAACGGAATAAGTATTGATGTGACCTAATAAAACTTAAGTAGCTTGTCATAAGAGTTGGAATACATGTAAATCCAAATCAAAATGGATTCTCAGTACTTCAAAATCAAGTTGTTTTTATTTATGTAGGTCGAGAAGAGCCGACAAGAAAGTCAAGACACGACTTTCTTGTCGGCGACACGACACACGACACGACAAAGTTACTCTGTTCAACACAAAACAAAAGATGACTGTCTAGTCATCCGATTCAATGATGCAACAAGATGTCACCCCCATAAAACCCTTATTTGACATTGAACGTCTCGATTTGATCTATGTATTTTTATTATTTATCTATTACTAGCGGCCCGTCCGAGTTTCACATGGGAGGACATTTTTTTTTAAACATTTTGGTATAAATAAATATAGCGTATGTTTATCAGTGATAATGTAGCTTTCTAACGGCAAAATAATTTATGAAATCGGTCGGGAAGTTTTTCAGTTTATTGGTTACATACAAAATTACAGATCATTCCTTTTTATAATTTTAGTATTCGTATAGATACAAAGAAGAAACCGACTGGAGAGATGATTTGAACACCTTTGCGAGGACTTTGTGGCTGGAAATAGCCCAGGTGTGTGGAGAAATAAGGAGGTTTTTGTCCCGGAGTGGACACTTTAAAAGGATATGAAAAATATGTGAACTAATAAACCAAATAGAACAGTTTGAAATATCCCTTTGCTTCTTGAGACGTAATTACTTGCCAGCAATGCACTTGTCCAACAAAAGATACATATATGTATTTTTATATCATTAGTCGTTTTATATTTCTAAACTCCCAATAATAAGAACATTCAAAACGTTTCAGCTCAAGTTTCGCTTTATTGGAACGAGAGACTGTTCGAGCTTTCTCCGTTTAGAGTTCTGCAATTGTTTTATGAGAATCGGTCTCAAGTGTGCTACGATTCTGTGTATATTTCGCACCTGGTGTTAACGATCACCACTTCGCGTACTGTTTTGTTATTAAAAAGTACTTAATTTTGTAAAATTTATGCAATTGCAGACTTTATTTACCATATTTTGTATGATCTTGAATGTGGCCATGCTATTGGACTTGGGTCCAAATAAGATTCCACTTTTAATAGGTAGGTTTGTGCAAGAATCAAGATTTCTTAAACTAATAATCACCCGTCAATAAAAATAACAAGTCACAATCCAAGAAAAATAACAAAGTAATTGCAAAATTTTAAAACGGCGCCGTAATAAATTCCCCTGACGTAATATTTATTATCTAAGAATTTGATCATAAAATCCGGAGATCCGGCGCATCGACAGCATCGTTACGTCCGGACATTTGGCACCGACACGGCATTGTTCGAAGGAATCCAAGGTCCATTTTGGATCTGTAAATATTGAGTAAGCCGTATTTTATATGTGGTTAATTTTTGTGTCAACATTATTTTATTATCTTTCATTAAATGCAATATTATTTAAATTATGCTTGAGCCCTAAAACTCGTACCATAACACCTGACATGAAAAATAAAACAGACTTGAAACTTAATTTTGGAAACGAACAACCCTATCCTTACTAATTAAAAGGCAGATTCTGGTGCAATTCTTGGCAAGTAGCAGAAGTTTTGTTGAATTAGCCGTTTGGTTGCACGAGACTCCACTTCCTTGCAAATTATGATATTGTGTTTGTGTAAGTAATGAAGAATCTATGAAATCACTTTTTTTTAAACCTGATTTAACAAACTTTACGTCATTAAACGAAGACTAATTAAATAGATTAAATCCATTTACCATATTTAATGGATTGCCCTTTATATAAATTCGAAGAGTAATAATATTTATTATCATATTTATACTACACAATAGTCATTTTTTATTTAAATAACCGTAGTCAAAGAAAAGGTTATCCATTTAAAGTAATAGTATTAACAACCACATTCAATAGACTTAAATACATAAAGGGAAACCCTTTAGATAAACTTAAAAGAAACTCGGTAACCGTCGTTCACAATCAGCGAAGATAAGAGCCGCAGAAATGTAAATAAAGCGACACGAACATTTGGGGAAGACAAACATATTACCGAAGTTCTGTATTTACAATTCAAATGACGTGGAACAAAAACCATTGAACGTACCAACCGAACGGAAAGGATTTAAAACTCTTTGGTGGTCGCGCCTATAAATACATACGATGCAAACTTTAAAACTATTGCTGAGAAACTTTAGTTCAAAAGAACACAAGCCTTTAGTTGGAACTGTAAACTATGCGATGTTTTGATTGAAAATAATAATAATAGCGGAATTTTGAATACTGGCGGAGTTGGTAACGGATCTCGTGAATGTTACTTCTTCAAGTGTTTTTAGTTCCGTTCACAGCAATGAATTTTGCATAGCGAATAGTAGGTCGTAGGTAGCTAATTAATAATTCCACAAATTAATTTTTAAATATTCAAAGTGCTATTGAAGACGATTTTTTTCTTACACGAACGAATAAAATAGTATATTTTGATAAAGTGAACATAATAATTAAATTCGCTCATGTATCCCAATTGTATTGATCTAAAAGTCACGAGATAGACAGCTTAACCTTTTACGTATCATACTGACCTACAATAAAAATAAAAACCGCCAAGACAATTGCAGTGAAGAGCGAACGCCTAAAGAGTGGTCCCCATCTGGTAATTAGGAAAGCTATCCAGTACAGGCTGGCCCCTTCAAAGAGGTAAGTATACCCCGAAGATGATCAGAGTGTATTTAATGTACGTCCAACGTCCACTGCTTCAGATTGGGTTAGATGGTCAAGTATATATAATCTCATGCAAGTAACATATTACGTAGAAGAATAAGTACGAAATAATGAAATGGAATTAAGTTCTCGTAACTATAAAGCAACACAATTGTTCTCATTAAAACCAAATATACCTATCAGATAATTTGTAAGTACAAGGTAAAAAGAAAAAAGAAAGAATCTACTTTCTAAGAACTTTTCTAATTTTCCACAAATAATCGTGTCACATAATATGTATTTCAAGTGTTCCGTTTCAGAGAAAGATATTTTCACCAGCCTGCCTACATATTTATCTCCGACCTACCACCAGTATTGTAATGCTGGTTACGATTTCCGAGATTTATGTAATTGGTACAGCGTGAGGAAAAAATTCGACGACGTTCGTGATATGAAATTAGTTTCTAATTTTGGACTGGAGTTTTTCTTTTGAACAGCGTTTAATTGAGCTCATAACAGCAAATTTAAGAGAGACACCAAACACATTGCTTTTTCTCAATCCATTGAACAGACTTATAAATATTTACAGTTTTAAATTCGTTCGCTGGAATTTAATTATAGCGAGCGGATGCTGTGGTTCCGATCAATACTACTACCAGAATAGAACACATGAGACTAACCTACCAACTCAGGTGTATAAAAATGCATGCGAGCCAGCTTAGTTCAGTAACTGCAAAGTTAAGATTGCTAGAGTAAGACAAGTCCCATTAGTCCTCCCAATTGAGAAAATACTAACACAAATTGGTTCAATAGTTTCGTGGACATTGTGGGGATATTAGAGCATAACACTAGGCTATTGGAGCATATAAATCATGACAGCTTCTATAGAAAAAATAAAACCAGTCAGTAAGTAGGCCCAAAATAATATTTCACTCAAGAGGTTCTCATCACGTACAAGTAAGAACGTTAGCAGTGGGATAGATGCACAAATATGTAGTACATAATCGATCAGTCTTGGTGATAGGGTCTTGGGGTGCGGGGCGTACCCCATTCATCAATCTTCCGCGAATACTCACATTACACATCCCGGAATACACGATTAATCTGATCGTCATGCGTCAGTCAGATCCTCCCAGTGGTTTGATTACGTAAAAAGCAAGTAGACAAAAACATTTCGTCTATCTATCATTGTGAGTAAAGAGGGGAAGGATTTCGAATGCAGCCTTTTATGGGATTCGACAGGTTTTCCTTTATACGAAATACAATTTCAGAAAGTGTTTTAAAATATAAAAATAATAAAGTTCAGAAGCCGGTTAACACAACGAACGGTCCGCGTAATGTTAGTTATAGAAATGGTCAAATTATAGAAGTTATAGAAATGGTTATCGTTAAGAAACTTAATAATTTTAATGGGAGTGTAAAAATTAATTGTATGGAGTGCGAATGTGCCCGGTATAATGGCAATAGGCTCGCCCCCTATTACATAGGGAGCATTATACATCGGCGAAGTACGGGCGCATGCCTACCCCTTCGGGGAATACAGGCGTGATGATATATTTTTATGTAGAAATTAAACATGCTATAGGTGTAACAAATTGCAAAGGTTTAATCACGTACGCCCGGACGTGATGATACAAAAGTTTAACGAGCAAAATAACCTCAAAGATAGCAAGCTTCGGATATTGTCAACGGAAGATGTTAAACAAATCGCCATAATAAATATCAAACTTTGCCAATTTAAGTCGGAGTATACCCTAAGGGCGAAAATTATAAACGTCCTCATAATTAAATTAAAACATAAGTTATGGAGTTGAGAAAGAAATTGCTATTCCGGTTTAGTGAGCGAAGATACTTGTCACAGTTACTTGAGGAGAATTTAATTAGAGGATGAAGCTGGACTTTTTGATGCCCAAATGCCAAGCAACGCGCAACATTATTTGGGGAAGGAATTTCATTTATTAAACAATTTCTTTGTTGGAAGTGATAGAGACATCTCAAACTGTTACACCAAAATCGATCTCAAAGATAATTTAATTAAACTATAAAAAAAGTTACAGTTACCCAATAAATATGAAAATAAAATAACAAAATCTGCGACAAACAAAATGAATATACACTAATAGATACAAAAAGTGGAAAACAGTAAAAACCAAGCACTTCAGAGCGCTTCCAATAAACGTGCAGTCGAAGAAAAGAAAACATAAAAGACATTCCCGAGAAGCTTACGTGTAATATCGCACAATATATAAACTTGTCCGTTATCCACCAACGTTGAAATAAAAAGCTTAACAATGAAAACTGTCCTGAGTACCGACAGAAACCCTACATAGAATTATAATCAGAATTATACAACTCAGTTTTAAAGCTAATCATTCAGAGACGTTCGCAGAAGGGGAATGAATTAAAGAAGCAACTAACTAGGAGCCGTCCTACCAGGATTTTATTAATCCAATTTTGGACTCCGAAATAATAGGTTTAATTATTCACGATTGAGAAAGCTTTTAGAGGCGAGTTTATGGAAAGTTTTGTGTGGAGGCCGGTAATGAAAACGTTGGATGTAGCGGCTAATGTATTAAGGTCCAGTTGAGGTCCGGACGCCGAGTTGTGTTGGTATTTTGTTGGACGTGTTTAGATAATTATGACTGATTAAACATTAAAAACGACGTTCGTTACGTATAATGATGAAAGGGATAGAATGATGAATGTCGTGGCTTGTACCGAGGATACATTTTACATGGTAAACATTAAAATGTTTATACATCATTATTAATGATACGCCCAATTAAAAACCTTTTATACAATCTGAATAGAATAAGGGACTTTTTTCACTGACAATTTTGGTGGAAAAATAACAAAATCACCGAAGTAAAAATACTGGTGCAAATCTTTGAGTCTTTTGGAATTCGCCGTGTTGTAGCAATCTCTCTGATGCAGGCAGTATTAACAGTACAATGCATGAACGAAGCGTCAAACCACATTTCCAAATACGCGCCATTGTTAGAATTACCGACGTGCCCAGCACGGGATTACAAGCTCCGTTTGCATTGTTCTCATTGGAACTAGAATTTTCATGTCCCTGAATATTGAGGATTTAATTAAACGTGTATAAAGAAATACCTTCGCAGATATTTAGCGTCAATAGCCTAGTAAGTAAGACGGGCCGCGCGGCCTGGGAATGGAGAGGATTCGATTGAAGGAGGAAAAGGAAAATTTGAAATTTCAAATCTGTTTATTGCTTTGCTTTGGTTTAGGTGTCACAGGGCAGCTCCAGCCCACATTTTTTTGTTTGCGACTATATTATAAGTATTTGGTATATTTATCGAACATAGTGTCCTGTTAATTGATTTCAGAAATTACTTCACCCATTAATTATTCATGTAAGAAGCTAAAAAAATTACAATATGTAAATTTGAAATCCACTTAAATCTTAGAAGGAACCTTTTCAAATATCAGTTTTCATAACATAGAATTTCACTTGAGAAAACGGGACTTAAGTTTTATGTAACAGAATAAAACTTCGCTGAATATAGTTTTCTGGATAACATTTCAAGTTTGAAATCATTGTGGCAGCGGGGTGGGACTACCGTTTCGGTTTCAATTCGGATGTTCTAGAATAGAAGTTTATGTCAGCTGAAGGATCTACTTGAGGGAATTTTGTCCTAACTTTATGTTACTAGATGCGGCATTACAATGCAAAAAAATAAAATTTAATACTAAGTACGTTAATAAATCAATGGGGACGAAGGTGATGTGAAAGGTGATGGTCATCGTGATTCGCCAAAAACTTTTTGCAAAAGTCACGTCGAAGATTATCTACTTAAAAGAAAAATACTAAAAAAAAAATCTAATCACACAATAATAGAATCCCGTTTAAGGTCTAAACCTCGGGAATCCTGATAAGAGCACTACAGTGATTAGATTAAGAAAATAATCATGATCTTCGCAATACTGTTGTAAAACAATATAAAATACAAATTTGCAAAGAACAGTTTAGTATACTTCGATAGCGAACTCGAGTACGGTTTAATCTTTAACACCAGCATTACCACATCTTGCAGCATCCAACAGTACCATACATTGTAATATTTGACATGTCTCACCAATAAATAATTTGAAATTTGAAAGATTACCTGTAACCTACCACATCTTATACAGAGATTTAGATTAATTTAATTTCATTAGTCATTTCATTCTCTAATCTGGTCGAATTCCCAAGGCAAGATTTAATCATAGCAAACAGTGCTGCAACCTACTTACTTAATTATAATCTCCACACTATCCGTCTATTTGCTCAGCAATGTGTTGTCAGATCTTTGTTTACCTAGTCCACGTCACGTATCGAGCTAATCCCGTAATGCAGTGGCCCAGATCCTTGCGACTTTACGACACTGCATGGAGAGACGATGTATGGAGAAAATATACCACCAGCGTCTAGGATATCAAATCAAATTGTGATAGAGTCTGCAAATATGGTCTCGGTCTAGCTGTTTCAAGATTGGAATCGGGGAATGTGATGAAGAAATTACTAGTTCACAAAACGAAGTATGTGCAGGAAGCATAAATGTGGGTAACACCGATATAATCAAAGAACTATATTCAGTAGATGATCATGTTTATTTCGTTTTAATACAATTCATAACGTATCTAAGCTCTCTTTAAATATAAGAGTAAGTAAACAACGTGATACGGTTAGATAATTTTTAGTAAAAATGTAAACGCACTTTTCTCATCATGTAACAAAAATAATCACATATTAAACACGTCAAATTCCGCGAATAAATCACAGTCAACATTTAAAACGTACACAGCATGTCCGCTGATAAATAGTTTCAGTTAATTGAGAGTCAATTTAATTAAAACTTTGGATTACACAAGTTTTAATTGGTTGTGCGATAGCCCACGTTGTAATGTGTGCGTGAGTTGTGAAGGATCTTCGCCCGCTCATTTTTATGGCGCGCTCACCCTTTTGTTTTAGTGTATCGTAATCCCCGATGGTCCCTACATAAAAGTCGAACAACTTGAGTGGCTCTCACAGTATTTCTTTTTTGAAGATCCTCAGTTGAAAGATGTAGTTTGAGTTCCTTATCACTTTGTCGTATCCTACTTTACGTATATCAATATCAGCTACCGATCTTTGGACATTTTAGAGGACTTGACTTGAAGTCATCTATAATTTATTATCTTCCACTCACCATTGACTTACACTACTCTCACCCACCAGCTTCTTGCGAGTTGTATCATTGGTCTACGTTATGGGAAAATCGTCCTACACTATGTTTTCCAGCTCGCTGTAACCATTTCAGAACCTATCTGCTCTAAAGACCATCAGTTTTGAAGGCCTACCTTGCTATTCTTAGAGCTATGTCAATCACTTTAGTTCATCTACAGATTATCATAGTCTAATTTATATCCCGTAGTGAAACCCGTAGCATAGCGACTTTGAGCTTTATAGCGAGGTCTGCTCTAAGGGTTAACTTTACAGTTTTTACACCTTCGTATTCGGGTACTAAGGTAATTGAGACAAAGAAACGTTTGCAGACAATCTACATCATACATTATCTACCACTCCCCTATAACGGGTTACGCATTTGTAGGTACATAATAAGAAAACTGCACGTATTAAAACCATTCGTATTTCGTACACGTACGATCGCCAATCGAGAATGCCCCTAAAACTATAAAATAAGTACACAAAACATGATATTAAAAAGCGCTAGGCTATTCCGCGTAGGCACTACGCTGCTTATCCTTCCAATAATTGATATTTGCCATTTGAATTCAAGCTGTGTGTAGGGGGGTTTGGGGTAAAACGGGAGGCGGGTCGTTAAGGGCCGTTCACAAAGAGCGGTTCAATCGACCTCAGACTGTGTATCTTACGGCAGTGACGTGAGGGCAAATGTTTGCGATTGTGTCGTGTTTCGGCTCCAGCGGGACACTCACTCTAGCGTTTGTTTGCGTTACGTATTTATGAAGTGTCTGCTTAACAGGTTCATTGAAGGGGATATGTTAGTATATGTTTGTAATGTATTGATGTTTCTGATTGGTTGAACTACTAATGCCAATATAAAGTCAATTATGTCAGTTCCACGATTCATCGTAGTGCAGATAATTACATACATCTGAATCTTTTACAAACCAGTTACCGAGGTTAAAACAAGCCTACTAAAACCTTGTATAAGTATACGTATACAAGTATAACCTTGTAAACTTGTAAAAGTATTACAAAATAAAGCAAGCCTTGCAACTAAATCAATACAACTTTTTTGTATTGTCCGTTCAGAATTCTCTTTCCAATTTTGGAGATCCCCAATTCTATCCGTATAGGACATAAATAGTGTGAGGTTCCGCCGCTCGCCTCGGGCATCAATGCAATTCCAGACACATACGTTATATGGGGCGGATAGACTAGCTCCGAACATTGGTGCGCTAATTGATACTAAGGAATTCTATACTAGTGTGCCAAACCAAATCCCTTGGTAAAGTGTTAAATTTCTCTTTAAATTCATCCCATTCCTACTACAAGATACGACGACGGCTTGGTCTAATGGTTTGAACGTAAGCCGTTCAGCTCACTGAACTATGTAGTTGCGGGTTTGATTCCCACCAGAAGCAAATTTCAGGAATGGCCTTTTCGGAATTTGTCCTAGTCGGGATGTAACTGGGATCCTCCCAGTCCATAGTGTACTATGGACTGGGGGGCTTTGCTTAGTTTGGGATCAAGCGATGATTATGAGTTGTCTAGTGATATTTATTTATATCTATATGAAGGCGATAATCTTATTAGATACGAATTGTAAAATACGTTCTAGTGCAAGGTACAGTACCGAAAGAAACGTATGGAAAAAAATAATATTAGGTTTATGAGAAATAAACACCTGATTTGGGTACTTTTAAATTATTTCCTAACTTAAATACGTATTAAAAATGTAATCAACGGAAGTACTTACTGAATACAAAAAACCGGCCAAGTGCGAGTTGGACTCGCCCACGAAGGGTTCCGTATCATTATCTATAAAAACTGGAAAAAAATCACGTTTGTTGTATGGGAGCCCCCTTAAATATTTATTTTATTCTATTTTTTAGTATTTATTGTTATAGCGGCAACAGAAATACATCATCTGTTATAATTTCAACTCTCTAGCTATCACGGTCATTGAGATACAGCCTGGTGACAGACGGACGGACGGACGGACGGACAGCGAAGTCTCAGCAATAGGATTCCCGTTTTAACCTTTGGGTACGGAACCCTAAAAACCGTCAAAGAATTATTACATTAAAAACTATTTAGTAATGTTAATCGTGAACATACTCACTTCAGCTTGATACGATCAGCAATTGTGGTGTGATTCAGCCGATTTTCCCAGCGATTATTTGTTGTTTTAATTAAATAAATACTGTTTTTTACGTCATCACCTTAGAGGAGTTGGAAAGGTCATAGATTAAAAAGTGGGCTGTTCGTTGCCTAGTCTCAAACACGTTTGATGAACAAAAACAAAATTAACTCTTCTTTTTTTAATTAAATGTTAATGGAATATGATGACGATGTCTACACATGCGGGTATTTATGCCAATACCGAGTAATTAATAGCAAGGGCAAATTAAATAAATAAAAACGGGTGATGAACGTGATAAAGATGACGGATGAGTCCATATTAAACTCTAAGTTAAAATGAATTTCATCCGTCATGCGTGAATTAGTTTAGTTATGAATTCTGCAATTGTATACAAGCAAGTTTTATAAAATTCATAGCAGGACACAGGTTATTGATTTCCTTCACAGATACCAAGTTTATGCGATCTCTAGAACATTCTATATCACAATACTAATAAATTCTCCTTCATAATCCACAGAAGAAAAATGAACAACATCCCAAGCGGGCGCAAATACATTCACAAATCCGTGGAGAAACAATTTATTTGTATTTACGAGTCACCTGCCATGGAACTTGTAAACTCCATAAGATGATCCCTAATAAGAACTTACAGTTGAGAGTTTTGTAACTTGTTGTTTAGGTTACAACTAGAAGTTTACCAGGCTTGACTAGCCTTGATGAGCCTTCGGGGGTAACAAATAACCGGGTGTTTGTTTTACTTGTACTGTTTAAGTACGTAATAGAATTGGACGAATGTTTGAACAAATGGGAGACGAATTACTTTTAGTTTGTGGAACATGTGTAGATATTTCATTATACTCATGAGTCGAGGATATATTTTATTATGGGAAAGTTCTTGAAGTCGTGTGGGGGTACTTAGGTTTTTAAAACATAAATACCAGTTGCTTTAGAGGATGGCTTGGTCAAGTGGTTTAAGCATAGGCCGCTTGAGTCACTTGTTGCGTGTTCAATTCCCGCCAGTTTTCGGAAATTGGCTTTTCTAAATTCGCCCTGGACTGAGTGTAACTGGGATCGCCCTCAGTCAATTGTATGATACCCACAAGCTTTGTTTAGTGTTGGGACCATACGATAGACGACGACAACAAATACTCAGTGCTATTTGACTTGAGCGATATTTTTTTAACTGCTCTCGTGTAAATTAAAAAAAATGTCTCTTAACATTTTTTAACTTTACAGGAGAGCATACTCATTCGACGCAGAAAAAAAATCGCTGAATCAATATCACCCAAAAATGTTGCTTAAGTCAAAAATAGCCTTTCATCCCTCGATTTTTTTTCACATACTGTTTCCTAACAACCGATAAGGACGCACAACATCAAAAGGAAGTGATCAATATTAATTAACATACATTCAAACGCAACTCCCATTAGCAGCAGTTGCATACATTTTTTTCATAATAACCCATGAATATTACATGCCATTCTTTTGTGCCACCGCCGCCGTTACCACAAAGGTTAATTTTAAGTTCAACAGAACGGAAAAGGGTTAGAGTAAATATGCTAAACATGTGATTTTACGAGTACTTTAGACCGCCGGAAGTGTCTGTTTAACATATATCTCGCGAGTTCACAAATTATATTGCGTTTTGATCGTCTAGTATTTTAATGAACTAGGGAAACAAACAAAACAAAACTGGAGTTTTTTACTTGATGATATATAAACGTTATAGGGTAAAAATACAAGTATTAACCGTAATTCTGGGCTAGGGAAGCAACCTACTGCCTACTTACTATAGGATAATCGAGTCCTAGAGTAGGAAATCTATGACTAGTCCTTTATAAGTCTGGTAGAAGTTAATGAGTAAAAGTTATGACCACTAAATACTTTCGTAGAGTTGGTTTTTTTTTAAATATTTTTTCAGTTCCATGTCCGTTTTAACTAGCACTAGATAACGTCTTAACTTAATTCCATTTCTTGTCCATTTTCTTCTATCTATATGTATAATTAATAAATGTATTTCCATACTGTCGTAAATATTAATACTATTGCAACTATAACTGCTTTATGTTCAGGCATCTTCTTGTGTTATTGAAAAAAGGGCCTCACCACCTCCTGTCCTTGTAACAATGTTTTTAATATTATGTTCAGGTTCTCTGTACACAATTTCCAAAAAAATACAGTTACTATTAAAACAACAATAACAAATTTAAGCGGTGGTGGTAAGGCCGTCAGTGTACCCCTTACATGAAAAAAACCCTTTGATGCCGTTTTTGAACCAATCAGAAAGAGCAAAGCCATCAATTCTCGCGTCCGAACACGTTGTCGATCACGGCCTGGCGTATCGCGCCGCGTTGCATAATAACGCCGTACGTCACGTCACGCGATATCTAGCGACCGAGCCGCGATCGCGACGCGATTTACTACCCGTTGATTTTGCATGATGATGCCCAATGTTTTTTTTACTGGTAATGCAGTAACGCGACGTTCATTTGTTTTGAATCAATCTGACGATTCTATTAGCACCAAACTAAACAACACTTATCTAAGCGTATTGCCGTCCTTCTTACAGCCGTAATGTGTGAGCAAGGCGGCAGTACTTTTAGTGCGGTCAATAATAGGTATAAAGCTTGGTTGTAGTTTGTGTACAAAATAATCAACAGCATTTACCTTTAGTTGCTAGTTGCTAATTCTTCAGTTGTTTGATTCAATGTGTTTCATGTGGTTTCTAATGGATTTTGTCCGATAACCAATTTATTACATTATCAAAAATACTTGATCATACAAAGTGCATGGATCCATTAACCACTGTAGCCGTACACAATTGATTCTCTATTGTTATGGGGCATATATGTCCTATTTAATGCTCAGCCAATAATAAAAGCAAACAGCAATCATGTTCGCACATCTGTACATAAGTAAGTTAGCATCCATTTGTTTCCCTGAAATCCTTTCATCGCCAAACTAATTTGCAATACAATGCGGAGGTGCTGGGCGGCCATACTAAAACACCCGTTTAATACGCGTCGATCTACAGCGTTTAATCTAACTTTGCTCGCAAACTGCTCCACCCTAGACGACAACTTGGAATCGGAGCGTCTTGCATTAATTTATTAACAGAATAGTTGGGCGGGCTGGATCTCTTTGTTATACAGAAAACTCAAGCGCATGTATTAACCTTTATTACTACACTAGCTGACCGGGCAAACTTCGTACCGCCTTAGAATGAGTGACATACGAAAGCCGCGTCACCTACCGGGTCCAATTGTGAATCTAAACCATCCAGGGTGCCACCCAAACGCATACAAAAATAATCATTCAAATCGGTCCAGCCGTTTAGGAGGAGTTAGCTTACAACGAAAAGTGGCATTGATTTTCATATATATTGATAAATAAATGATAAATAAGAAGAGCCGAAGATCGGGCTCAGTGGCGCAACTTGGGAGAGGCAGTCCAGCAGTGGACTAATACCGGCTGATGATGATAAATAAATATAAATACAGGGGGTATCAGAGATCCGAAATAATGCTAGTAATATTATAAAAAAAATAAAGTTTGTCAGGATGGATGTTTGTTACTGTTTCACGCAAAAACTACTGAACAGGTTGAAGCGCGGACGAAGTCGCGGGTAGTAGCTAAAATGTTTTCACGAGTACCTGATACACTAGAACTTTTTTTGCGAAATTTTCATGTTCTGTTTTGGGAATATTAGTAGCCACTAATCGTAGTTTATAAGTTTATACTGTTTAATTGGGTTATGGGTGTTTCCTAAGGCCACGATACGATGCTTGTGACAACTATTCAAAGGTCTGTAACTCAGAAACTATGATAGTTAGATACAGATGGCCTTCACTAAGCATCTACATATCAGCTACAATATACGTACCTAATATATTATTTCAGACTTCTGATACACCTCATCGTATGATCTCAAACTAAGCAAAGCCTGTACTATGGGTACCATACAATTGATAAATGCTCAAAGAAGCATGTTCAACAAACAATTTTCGTAATAAATGAGATAATTTGTTCCAACAGACCGATGTTCCATTTCATACGAACAAATAATGTTCCTGCGGGAACATTTTACATGCTGAATTATGGAAGCTTACATCATTTGCTATTCAAACCTTCCTCACGGTTTGTTTATGCTTTTGACAAAACTGGATTTTTCAAATTATTTATTTATACGTTCCACTCGTATTCGTTATATTGTAAATCTGTATATCTACGGGTCCCACGAACAAGGTCTTAATTGATATACCGGTTACATTGAAAATAAGACTTTGCTGTATAAAACCCTAAGAGTTATATTTGCGAATTGGTATTTATCTAAATTTGACTGTATTCTTGGTATATGTTCCGTTATAAAGGTAACCTACCTTACGGTACGGTAAGTACCTTAATAACTTGTAAGATTACTAAACGACGCGTTTCACATCTTTATCAAGACAGTTATTATAGTTACATAGATATGTATAGAGATTTCCAACCCCCATCCACCTCCAATAGTTTTTTTTTTTTTTTTTCAATACAATATTTTGCCACTAAGTCACTGCTTGCTTACAAATTATTATTTTTTTAATTTGTCGTTGGGCTTTTTTGTATTATTAAAATATTAACCTCATGTTCAAAGTGTAAGTAAGCGTTTTAAGTAACCCCGAAGTTTCTTGATTATTCTTCACCATAGAAAATTAATTTCTAATGTGCGGTAGAGTCTTACAAGTGTTTGATGATTCAAATTACTATAAATGAGTACATGAATAAAAAAAACTGATTCTGATTCTGAAACCTCGTCTAGAGAATTTGTTAATAAAAGGATTAGGTCATTATTAAAGAATTACAAATTTGTTTAACACGGTCAGGTATCAAGAAGATCATCTTCAAACATAATATGGAGTTTGCTCTGTATTACATTCTGCTACCGTAATGTATTTTGTTACTATATTTCGCTGTCGGGTAACAAAATACAGAGAAGTTACCGCACATAATGTTATCTGGACAACAATAGTTAATTACAGTCTGTTACCAAAGCCTTAACGGGAGAACGGCTTTGAACTCGATACCTACAAGCCAGCGAAAGTATATTAATTTTAAAATATCCCTTCTTCGAAACTAATTAATTAGTTGCCAAAACTTCAAGCCGTAACGATGATCTAAGCAATATCCAAGTTTGTGCTGTGCCTCTGAGCTTGTAACCTGGAGAGTAACTTTTGGTGAACATTTAGTGCGAAATCTGTTACTCATTCTTTAGCTTATTTGAAGTATATTGAACAGGCTGAGTCTACTACAGAATGAATTATCGCTAAATGTTTCCAAGTATTGCCATCCTTCTTATGCTCCAATTTATAAACAAGACAGCAATATTTTTGGTGGTAAATACAATATTTCAGTCCAAGTTCATGTGGAATAAAATTGAGGTATTTTTACAATTTCATAGCGATTTGGACTCTTTTTATTGGTTAGCAATGGTAGCCGAGCGGTCGAATCTAATTTTTATCTGAGATTATCGCTTGCTACGAAACGGTGAAGGTGAGGAAACATGCACACCTGAGGGAACTTGACTAGATTTGTTAAGTCTGCCAACCCGCATTAGGCCAGCGTGGTGGACTATGGCCTGAACCCCCCTCATATTGAGGGGAGGCCCGTGCCCAGCAGTGGGACGTCAAAGAGGCCTATAGTAGTTTATTGGGCGCCTTTGTGCCACTGCGTTATGGTTAGTATTTCCGAGATCAAAGTAAAATCGAAGCATCCCATCTGTAATATTATCCCATCAGTTTGTCCAAATCAACTCTGACGGTGTCAACGCACCTTGAAATAAAACGAAGCACCCAAGTTATTGCCTAAAATTATTCTACACGTTATTCGCAAACATAAAATACCACGTAACAACGTTTCCACACAATTAATACCAATCTCACAAAGGGCTTGTCAACTTTTTCTCCCATATTGAGCATCTGCTTCCTTAATAAGCCTTCGCCCAAAATTCATAACTAATTCACAAACGATTCTCCTAGTTACTTCCTGTACATGCACCGAAGCGTAATAAAAATCTTTGCGAAAAAAAAACTTCAGCATAACTTTTTTAGATCCTCATGAATAACTTATAGGATGGGACACGCCCCACTTGTTATGTTTAAAACTTTTTTTTATTTTCTCTCCCCATTAAAAGGCGGGCAAGCTGACGATTTAGCGACGGGCCCGATGAATAATTACGAAGTATTTCTTGCCTGTCACGTCGCTAATGAATATTAGAACAGCCCCGTGGTCCTCGTGAGAGACGGGAAGAGAGCACAGGAAAAAAACATCGAAAAGAAATCTGCGGTCGGTTTGTTCAGTAGGAATTTCGTTAATTACGGCCGCTACAGAGATAAATAAGTCAGTAAGCGCAAATTTGTCCATCCATCGTGTTTTTGTTTCGGCTCACCCAAGGAGTTGCTTAGTTATTGGGTCATTTTTTCTGAGCCCAGAGTCCGAGTGAATTATATTAGTCGTTTGTGTGCGTGTATACGGTTGGAATAGTCCATTTTGTGGTCTTTTGTGGGTCGTAAGAGGCTTTGCTACGGTAAACAATACTTTTTGGACGCCGAGAGTAAAAGTTTCTCTGAGGAATGGCTTTTAGAGCTCAGCGTAGTGCTTATTTGATGTTAATGCGTGTTTTGCTTTTGGCGACATCAACAACAGTTTAAGCTGAGTCTTTGAGGTTTTCTCCAGTTTTTTTCGATATTTCATACCACAAAACTGCAAGAAAGAAATTATGAAGATATATTTGTATTTGTCTGATATATTGGTATATATATGCATTTTTTTAAATTTGGCAACAGCGCAATTTGTTGCGACAAGTTTTGTATCAGTTGCTGTTATTATATTACGTTTTGTGCTAACTCATTGCCGTTAAAGGGGTGTTTGGGTTTGATGTTCTGCTCCTAAGCATAAATTTTATTTTTAAGTACACCACTAACTATTGTCTTTCCCAAGTTTTTGCCGCAAAGGTAACCGGGGGTTATGACCCCCGGATACCACCAACTCCTGTAGCAGTCTTATTTAAATATTACTTTGAGTGTCACAGGTACACAAACTGAGCAGTCGAAGAACAGGACCGTGACCGACGCTATATCAACCACATAATACTGACACATTAAACGCTAAATTGACCGTAATCCCATGAAATATATGAGAGGTCATCTAACATATTCATGGTTGTGTCTATGACAACAAAAGGCCGATTCATACGTCAGGGAACAATGACGCGCTTACATGGGCCCAAATCTTGGGACTCTTACTTACTCGATTCGAAGGATCCAAGGATTATGAAAAGGTTTGACAAGATATTATGATATGTACCTATGTATTTTAACCATCATATTTTTTTTTTCTATTCTTTTTTTTCTCGACTCTTTTTCTCTCTTTGCATTCACGTCTTTTATTTCTGGCATCCACTTAGTTCGTTTTTTTCTACATCACTCTAAGGTTGGCTGGTAGAAAATGCCTAAGGCATATTCTACCAGCTTAATTAAAGGTAAGCCTTAACCTTTGTACATTTTTTTACTCATGTAGTATTGCGCAAATAAAAAAAAAATTGTATGCTACAATATTGCTACATTCGTTCTGGACAATATTTCAGAAATATAAGAAATAAAAATATCAAAAAGTAGGAACTTTGGATCTATTTGTTAAATTCGCTTGGAAGAATTAACACTTTTGTTTTGTTTAAATGTTTTAAATATTTTCGAAAAACATTATTGTAAACTTAAGTAGTTTAGAATAAAGATTTTATCAATTACGATACCAATTATTATAAAAATAGTTTTATACGAGTATAGACGAACTCCTTCCCAGAAGTTTACTGAGGGTCGATTTCACAATTGTTATTGAACACGATCATTTCAAGTTAAGCTAAGTTTAAGCGAAAAACTAAGTTGAAATCAAACAATTCGGTTTTGATTTTCAAAGCCAACGGTGAAGTCGGTATTAGAAACCATTATTTTTAAATTTAAAATATTTATCAAATATGTATATAGCCTATTTCGACTTACGATTCATAAACTTCACGAAGCGATTGTATCTTACGCGAGGCTAGTGCGGCAAAATCTTCCCTTCTCATAAAGAACATACACGATGCTCCATACTCTGCAAACACAAAGGGCCCTCCACACGCTATCCTTGTTAAACAATAGGCTCCAACTCTTCGCCCTTCGACTGATTTGCTCAGCCCATTGATCGGGAACCCTTTCCTATATTAAACATTGGATCTCGGCTTCATACAAATCAGTTTTACATCACGGAAAAAAATTGAAACTTTGTATCTAAAGGTATTTGCCTACTTGCGGAGATGGATTAAAATTGCTGCGTTTGACCAGAGATGGGTACAATAAATGAAACTGACTTGATAAACACAGAATGTTATAAATAAGCAAGTACTTTACATCTTGATATTTTACGCAACTGTTCTAATAGAAGGGCTATGTTTTATCTCATTGATTTTCATGTTTTTTTTTATGCTCATCAGCTAACAGCATCAGTTAAACTTCGGATATTTCCAAGATCTGTATGTAACTGGAACTACCCCCAGTCGGGGTACCCATAGCGCAAGAGTTAATTATTTGGGGATTAGACGATGAGTTGCTACTGTCAAATTATTTCTCCTTCTTTCTTTAGGAAATGAATGAAATGACAAAATTAAATGGAATCATATGAGGAATGGCTCCACTTGTGGTTAGCGAGTATTTCTACCAGTGTCAAGTAATTAATAGCAGTAGCAAATTCAGTAAATACACGTTACAAATAAAAATGGGTAATAAAGATGGCGGATAAATCCCAAAACAGCATTGATCATACGTCGGGTGACAAGAAAAACTCACTAAGTTCAAAAAATAGGAAAGGTTAGGTTAGGTTAGTTAGTTAGGTTAGGTTAATTAGTTCGGTTAGGTTAGTTAGTTAGGTTAGGTTTTTTTTTTTTTATGAGATAGGGAGACAAACGAGCAGACGTTTCACCTGATGGAAAGTGATCAACGCCGCCCATGGACACCTGCAACACCAGGGGCATCGCAAGTGCGTTGCCGGCCTTTAAGGAATGAGTATGCTCGTTTCTTGAAGATACCTTTGTCGCATCGGTCCGGGAACACCGCTGCAGGAAGTTCATTCCACAATTTGGTGGTGCGAGGGAGAAAATTAGTTAGTTAGGTTAGTTTCTACACTAAGTACCTTAAAATATCAGCAACTATCCCAGGAAAAGACATCATAGCCATAGGTGCATTACTTTACAGAAGAAGCAACCTATGGATATAATGTCTTTTCCTGGGAAAGTTGTTGATATTATAAGGTACTTAATATAAAAATACACCTTTCCTATTTTTTGTACTGAGTGAGTTTTACCTGTCACCTGACGGTATCTCCTATTTTATCACCATCACTCTTATACGTCAACCTTGATGTGTAAATAAACATCGATGTCGTGCTATACCAGATAACTCGATACAGTCGCTGTTACGTGGTCTCTCGATAAGGAACATCGTTTGGGATTGGCTTAGCTCGCTTTAGAACCCTTCCTGCACTCTCCCGGCCCCGGTAGTCACGGAAGCTGGGGGGTAACATGTGGCCGCGAGAGAATCCTGGCATTCTACAAAAATAGCTACAAGTTGGATACATTTTTAACCGACTTCAAAAAGGAGGAGGTTCTCATATTCATATTCATTTATTTGGTAAATACTAATTTACATGCCAGTTATATTAAATAGAAATACAGTTAAAGTGCAGTTTCTGGTTACATAGTGAGTACAAGAAAATTAATGATGTCAAACTAGAATAATAGAAGAATATTAAAAAGTCAATTATTGTCAAAACGCCATGACATAACCAATTAAATCTCAATTCGAACCGTATGTTTTTTTTTTGTATCTTATATACGATGTATCATGAATGATGTACACTGCCTTGAGAATACTGCCTTCTTACCAACATCTGTCTTGCAATGTTTTTAGTATTACTGTCAGTTTTTGACAGTTAACTCAGTACAAAATCTGTCAAAAATTGACAGTTACTATTTTTATTTTTTTTTATTATTATACCGGGCGCTTTGTTGGCCTAGCCCGCGAGCTAGACCTCTGACATAATCAGAGAATTTATTTACTATGGACAGAAACCACATTACTTTGAGAGGTGGTAGTAACTACTCTGGAGCATGAAGATATTATAACAGAGATGGCATATCGAGCCCGCTCTCCGTTAAATTTTTCTATTATATCTGACTCCGCCATTGTTGTTTTCCCATATAGTTGCCGTATACTACGGGTACATGAGATAAGAACAATGGAGGAATAATTACCACATAACTATACGAAGAGTAGGGTCGTTATGGGTACTCTAGTCACTCTATACCCTGGAGACATAGTCTCAGTAACTCAAAAACACAACCGAAAAAAAAAACCGCTAGAATTGTTATCTCTGAAAGTAAATTATAGGACTTCGTTGGCATACACCAATGAAAACTTGTTTTAAAACAGTTATCGACACTTTTTATCAGAAATTTGCAAGAACCAGAAGGCTTTGTATTATAATGTTCACTTCACTTCACTTTTAAAAAGATATGGCCTCAATGATTCTGTGATTAAAGTACTTATCATAAACAAACTGTTTGGTTTTGAAATGCTTCAAACATTTTTTTTGTGTTAATTTTGTCAAAGAGGTTTTCACTTAAGCAATTCTCTTGAAGGATTTATTGCGGACATGTTATCTGATGATTAACACACAATATAATACACAATATAATTATTATTACATAACATTATTATTACATAATATAATTAGTAAAAAACTAGGTATAAAGTAGTACTCACTTAATCCAATTAGTGTATCGCTGCCAAGTAATCATAATTTAAGTTAAGTACGTGTTTGTTGTAGTATTAATTTCACTAATTGCCCTCGCGCACTTTTTATTTCTTCGTATTAGTTTTGCACGACTTATTTTATTAAGGTATAAAGTTCATTTTCCTTTGAAAACTATCTGATTCTCGATACCTAATATATTCATATAGGTTTTCAATAAATCATCTATACACATACCATATTGCCTCAAACCGTCGATCGCGTACAATAATTCAATATTTCTCGAACGATCTCGGATTGTGAGCGGGGACTGCGTAACTTCATCATAATAATATACTTTGTGGATATTTTTATATCAACTTCAGGACTAACGAAACTGTTTTCTTCTCTGTACCACATTTAACTTGGAGGTAATTTAACATTTTAGAACCGTCATTTATCTACAAAACCATTTACAACGGCATTTTCCATACAAAAGTGTTCCAGAAAGATAGATCTTAAGTTTCTCTACATTCAGAGATAAACGTATTTTCAAATCGGAATGGGCTAGAAATATTTGTTTGAAGAAACTATAACCCTCAAATTACATAAATAAAAACTATCAACCTTGAATTTTTGAAGTCCATCATTCCTGGGGATTATGGAAAGCCCCAGGACATGTTAGGTAATCGATAAGAATGACATCGAAATCGACTCTGACAGAAACGTACAGTCAAACGAAAATACTTCCTCTGGTCTAATTATAGATTCATAAATCCGACCTATTATTCCGTAACAGAGGTCATTGTATCATTGAAACCCATCCTAAATCCGTGTGAACGTCAATCAAATAGATTACATTATTTATTCAGCTCACTAAACTATTTAGTTATACCGCATCTAAGCCTATTAAGATTAGGCGCATTGGCATATGCCACTAAGCAGAAAGTCTATTAACGACACAATGACGCGTCAACTCGCTTTAAAGCCGCTTTAATCACTCGACTTCATTTGAAAATGTACTCTTCATCCAAATACATAAAGTTTTAATATCTATAGCAGAAGCCACCTGACTAAATACGCTCGCGTTATCGATTACATATCGCTGAAAAATGTACTTTTACTACGAGTTAATACAGTTAGTTTTGGTACAATCAAACAATTGATGTTGTCTTGATGTCTTGACGCGCCTATTTTCGCAGGCCTTAATCAAGAATAGAATCCGTATTAATGAAGCTTCAATCCAGCTGATAAAGGTTCGTTAACTTGAGGTTAGGTCTTAGTTGTAGTGCTCTAAAACGCGGACTTGATATCGCTCTAGTGTGGGTGTAACTGGGATCGACTTCAGTCCATTTACAAGTTTTTTTTTTTGAGCTTGAGTCGTGTTTTTTTTTTGATATGACTACGCTGTTGGCCGTGAGTTGGCCTTTACAGCTTCACCGGAGGAGAGCTTGGGTCGTATTTGTTACTTGAAACACGTGTACCTGAATTCATTGATAGCAACTCATTTACGTCTGAACAACATTTAAGATATATACACAACAAAAACAATCCTTATCACATTGAATATAAGACGGGATTTGCGGATTAATTTAATATCGTCAAAATAACGCGTAACGAAATCTTTCGGTAATAAACTGATATCGATATACGAACAGCACTCGAGAAGTCGATGTATTGATTCGTGAAATCTGTTACACGAGGCGTTCGCATCGCACCGCGCTAGCCCGATAAATACTTCACACGGATTTAGGGCCGGACCTGATATAGTAAGTTAGAAGCTCGACTTTAAGATATACGTTTAGTTTCAATACTTTTAGTCAAATATTCAAGAGTCACATGTGGTCTTAAATTGATATGAAACAAGAGTTGAACATGTTTCTGATCCATAAAACTTATTAAAGTAATATTATCGTTTGACTAGAGAGCGTATCCAAAGACCTTATGTAATAGTCTTTTGATACTGGAAGTTGTACAGTTTCTATATGAGAATAGGTATGTTTTGTATTTACCTCGTATTCAAGACGTATCTGTTCCGGCCCTTACACGGATCGGTGCCAGCTCTATAAATACCGGCAGCCTTATTGCTCGACAAGTAATTCCCACACAAAATTATTCCGAGCGGAGAATGTTATTTTCATTTCTCTCTAGCGTCCCGTGTTTACACTAGCAAAGAGAATAATAGAATATTGGTTGTAAATAATGAAAGCGATTTCACAATGCGGCTTGTTCTTTGTTTATCGCTTGCATTTATGGTGTAAGTCTTTAAATAAATTTCAATCTATTAGTATCAATAACGTCACTTTTTTCGTGAATAGCAACATGAGTTAAACGCAATAGGTATATAATACTTAAAATAGGCAACCTCTCAATTACGAAGGCAATTCCCCAAACAACTAGATCAATAACGCTTCTAGCAAATACTCTAGGAGACCCTAAATCAGATATTTCTGGTCCTTCTTCTTCTTTTAAGAGTTAGACCATTGTCGATGAATCTAATAAAACTTTTTCCATCTGATTTGATCCAGTGCAGACTACTTCAACTGTAGCATGTGTTTCGACAAAAACTATATTCTACTGTCACAATGGTAAAAAAGTAGGCTACTTGTCTCTACTTAGAGTACCTTGAAACTACTGAAAATAAGGCAGGGCAACTGATTTTTCAGAGAAGTTAATAGCTCTTATTGATACATTAAACATTAATTCTACAAAAGGACATAGTAAGATTCTACTGGTCCTCTTAATTAAGTTCACAACAGTGTGAGAAGACTTCTTGTAGAAAACGAAACCGCTCTGCCAGTGTAGCTTAAAGCTTATTTTATTCTGGGTATCTATCGGTTCCGTAAAACAAAGATTACATTTATCCCCGCACGCGTCTTCGTAACACTTGAGATCTTCGAGGGAAAGCAAACGTAGGCATCTCGTTCAATGCCTACGTCGGCCAACCCTTCATTAGTGGCGGGTCTTTTTTACCAGCGCCCATTTCAAAGCGTTCTTGAGACGGATCTAATTTGTTTCTTTTCAAGCACGACCCCGTTTCGTTTCGTACCTAGTTGATTGCGAGCGCGCGTACGCTCATCTCAGATTGCTCCTGCAATTTGTTTGCGTTAGACATTTTAGGGTTTGATGACGTGGCTGTGTCTCGTTTTCCAGAAAACAATTGTCAACAGGATAAATATAGGGGAAAGGTTGTAAAATTGTATTTTTTTAATATTGATACAAATGAAGAGAAGAAAAGAAGAAGCATACTTTTTCAGATTATTTTCAATGTCTCCAATGAATATCCGCAAATCTACGAGTTCTCTTAAGGTACAGACTTGTAAGGTACATTAGGCCGTTCTTGATATCTTTACCTACTTGTTTGATATACTCGTGGTCAATTTTGGAACCTGAATAAATGCAGAGAGCAAAATCCGAAGTAAAATTCCAATCTCATTTAGCCTTCGTCCTCATTACAAAAAGTCCTCAAAGACAAATAAGACCTGACTTTGAAATTCCATACTTTCCCAGTAACTCCTATTGCGTTCTTGTTAAGTAAAATGCATCTAACGAGGTAGCTCTCTTGAAAGGTTAGATCCGGCAAATATTCTACTAGGCTACAAACCAAGATACACGTAAGTAGTAAGTTTTGGATACAATTCACAAATATTGACGTTACCTACCACATACGAGAAAAGGGTACTTAAGTCGTTTGTTTTAAGGTTGTATTGCTTTTTAACAGATTTTATCTTAAATTTATACATAAATAGCGAAATAATTTTGGGTCCAATTACGGTAGCTCATGTGAAGATGCTTAGTAGAGACATATTATACCTAACCATCATAGTTTCTGAATTATGGACCTTTGAATATTTGTCATAGGTATTGTGTTCTGGCCTTTGGGTACACCCATAACCCTATTCAGCAGTGTAAAGTACCCTTATGAGGGGTGGCTACCAATATTCACAAAACGGATCATGTCAATTTTACATAGGACTATTACATAGACATTACAAGTAGTAGAAATTGACGATGAATAAAAACTTTATAACAGGAGCAGTGGTAGCCGAGTGGTCGAACGCACGCTTTGCAATCAAAGTGCGCAGGTTCTATCCCCGGCTCGCACCTCTGGGTTCCATGTGCGAATCTCATTTTCATCTGAGATTATCATTTGCTAAGAAACGGTGACGGAAAACATCGTGAGGAAACCTGTGTGCCCGGTATAATGGCAATAGGCTCGCCCCCTATTACATTGGGACCAAAATACATCGGCGAAGTGTGGGCGCACTGCAGTGCACCTCTGCCTACCCCTTCGGGGAATACAGGCGTGATGATGTATTATGATGATGATGATGTATAAAAACTTTAAAAAACATGGTCGAGTTTTCAGCAAATTGTTATACCATTTGGATGTAAATCCGATACTGATGCAAACGCCAAAGTCTTATCGATATAAGACTTTGGCGTTTGCATCAGTATATCAGAGGTCCGGGTGTATCAGAAGTGTCTGATGACTTCTGATACACCCAGAAGAATTTAGTACAGGTGATTTCGAGGTCAATGACGGTAATGTTTAGTTATGTTTATTTCTTTTTTTATTGTACCTATTATACTTATATGTAATCGTAAATAGTAAATGTACTTTATTCGTTGTTTTGTTTAAATTAAGGACTCAATGTAAGTAAACTCCCTTTTTCGAAATATTCGACAAAGTAATATCAAATGTATTTAGTCACCGTTACATTACATTTTCGCCGGCTACCACGCTAAAGTCCTAATTACACGAAGTACCGGATTTCGCCTGTCGGTCTACCCTGTGAATGGAATTAGCCACGGATTGCGAATGAATGATTTATTTTCTGACTAATTCTAGTGCGGACCCACTAAGGAGATTGTACCTATATGATTATTTTACAAGGTATTTTCATTGGATGTGTCTATAATACACAAGCAGCTCTTAAAGAAGGTCAGGGGTCTAATCATGACCTCTGAAAGTATTTTTATTTCAATAATAACTGTAAATTTTTGACAGATTATATTTATCAATATCTGATAGTAATTTTAAAAACTTTGCTGCAAGGCAGGTTGTGGTAAATTGGCTGATGTCAAGCAGGACTTATCGTTTTTAAAACCGCTATAAGTATTAAGGAATCAAAATATTAAACATCCCTATTGTCGATAAAATTTCAGTAACTAGATACTTCTACAAATAACAACTTTTTGTTATATGATATTACTATTGTCTTGTCCCGTACTAGCATAACCATACTCTACTGAGGCGTAGTCACTACTCAGTAGAATGGAGTCCACTCAGTATGACTTTGACTCTTACGGCTGATGGAACAAATTAAGACAAAAATAATAGGATTTAAATACATACTATAGGCAAGGCACAAACTGGCCCACTAGTTTCCATCTTTACAAATCAAATGTAACTCAAATAGTAAGCCGCGATTTTTAATATAAAATATTGTTAGCGTACTCCGGAAAACCCACAAATTCCATTAGCGAGCGTAACAACACGGAACCGGATGTTGGAGTTTTTTTTTAAAGCCATTCATTTTAGAGCCACCACTGAGAGGTACGGCGAAAGTCACTTATTGCAATTTCTCAAGGCGGTCCGAACCATTCCTTATTTTACGTGGAAACTTTCCTTTGAAGGTTATTATTCCTCTTTTTTATTTTTTTATTTGCGTACAGTCTTTTATTTTATCTGTGTCGTCACTCGTAATATGTAGATGTTTAACTTAATTGCTTAATATAAGTATTTAAATAAATATCGAGGGGTGAAAGGCTATTTCACCTAAGCGACATTTTTTCAACTTAACAGGGGAGAATAATCATTCGATGAAAAATTAGCTGATTCCGAATATTTAAGTCAATATCGCCCAAAAGTGCCCCTTAAATCAAATAGTTCTCGTATTTATTCCTACTACAACAAAAAAAATCTCTTGAAATTATACCATTTATAAGTAGCTAATAGCATCCCCATTTTCAATTCCGAAACGCAAATTAATTACCACCGACTCGATAAAGCAAAGATATGTAAATCGAGACACCATTAAGGAATCGATTTTTAAAAAGACATTACTCAGGTAAACATTTAGGGATGGGCCAGGGTTGGTCCCTAATTCTGTGTTAATTATTCACCGGCCGGCAATCCGAACCATTATCCATATTGGAGCTTTCAATGAGGAGTTGTATTTAATATGGAGTTATTCAAGTTTACGACTTACAAGTCACGACACGAAGCTGATGCATCTTAAATACGCTAATTTTCAATTGCTATATTCAAAAATATTTTTAAAAAGACGTTAGTTAAAATTGTTCCCATAAAAAAAATCTCCAATGCTTGTTACATGTTAATATATGTTACTTAAAAAAAACATAGTCGTTTCTATAGGAATCCATCGTAAAGCGGCTAAAAATATCGCGCGCCATACAAAGTCAATAATATATGGTACAGTACAGTGTGAACGTGGCCATAACAATGTATGGTGCGCGATATTGTTGTGCTATGAGCTATATACTATATGCTATTATATTATAGCGTAGTCTGAAACCCGCTTCAAACAATTTATTTAAAAGACAACTCGAAACCAAATCTATCAAACCATCGATAAAATGAATAAAAATCCGTTGAAATGGATTATGTATTATTCAGTGTAAGAGCTAGAATAATAACCTGCAATCAGACAACAGAGTAAAGCTCTGCATTGCATCGAGGTTATAAATAGAATAAGATTGAAAAAACACGCTTTGAAGTAATAGCTAATTAAAAACTTCAACGAAGCCAATTCAAACCCTATTTCTTCTTACTGGTCTAAGTTAGGGATTTCTGTTATAAAAGGAATTTATTTTTCTGGATCTCGGGTTTTTAATTTTTGCTTCATAAATACTGGTCACATGTGTAGACTAAACAACTACCTTAATAGACAATGTAAATAACCTTTGATTAGCTGTACACATAATACAGCGGTTATCTTAAACGCCTCTAAACTGCACGAATCTAGGTCGTAAATTGAATAACTTTCAATAACTGACTTTCAATAACTGCGACTAACGAATATTGCTTGGTGCATCATGCACAAATTTCGACAAAGTCACAAAATATTTGAGTTTGATATCTCAAATCGGAACTATATATAATATTTTGAAATATAAAGAAATAGGTTTAACTCATATTCTACTTACATCGAATTGAAATTCGCCAAGAATCCGAGTTCCATTTTCGAATTACGATGACATTTAAAAATAGAAAATACAGTTTTCATAGTCAACTTTCCATAGACTCAAATAGGGCAGTATGGTTTTGGACAAAACCTCTCGAAACTCTGGTTCGGACCAATTAGGCGGCATTTAGATTGCGGCCTGACATCGCCGTTACGGGAACTCTTCGCCTACAAGGCGGGACATGCCGAAATCAATTAGCCTCTGCACACAAAAGCCTCCGGAACAATTTATCTGTGTGCTCAGCTGATTATGTGTGTGTGACGATCACTGTTGATACTCTACACATTTTACAGTCGGCTTTGTGGAGCTTAAAACCATGATAACCGGAGATAATCGCTTTTGAAACTGGATAACCTTCGTTTTAACGAAAATCTTCTTCAACATTTTACTAATATTAAAATTTTGTTTACTAGAACTAACGACCTTTATAGAAATCCCAATCCACACACTTAAAAATTATCTACAAATCTACAATACCTGCTATATCTACAAAAGTGGTCTACTAATTGAAAATGGATCATAACTTTCTATATATTTTGGGGGTAAAAGTATAACTTTACATTGCTGTTGCATAAAGTCATCGGCCAGGTACGAGATTCTGAGATGAGATGAAAAGTAGATGATCTTTACCGATTTTTGTCAGAACGTTACCCATGACCGATCTGATACTTTAGGCACCTGAATACGTTCGAAATGTGTCGTAAATACGCATTTATTTATGCTGTGTGAATGATGCCCGAGCTGGTGAAATAAACCTATAGGTATACACATCAATATGAAGCGATGGTAACGTAACTATGATACCTTAAAGGGATTAGCATGCATCGGGACTCAAAGCTGATGTATGAACGAACCGGTCTAATGAACAATATTATTACATAGTTATTAGTACATAGTAAAGATAGCTGTTACCATGACTAACTACTAGGTATGCATAACTTGGCGGAGAAGTAAAACATTACAATACTGGGACAGGAAAGGCTACAAGAATAACTAGGAAAAAAAATCACAAAATCGATTCTAAATTCAAGAATGGAATGTGTATGTTCTTTTTTTAACTTGGTTATAAACGCCTATATGGTTATGGTTTACAACAAGCCACGCATTATTTGCTTTTAAATTTTGTACCAGACATTCCACTCCACTATTCTCTAAGTAAACAAGGTTATAACGTACACCATCACATGTATATTCCCCGAAGAAGCAAGTATACGTATTCTAAAAATATTGGTGATTTTAAAAATATTTTGTTAGGCTCTTGAGATGTAAGTCCAGGAATTTCCAGATTTGTCCTCTATCATGCGGTCGAATCTCAGAAATACAACACGCCTGCAATGCCGAGAAAACGCCTATTATAGTATTTTTGATAGCCTATTGTATGTCTCACTGCTGAGCAAAGGGCTCCCCCGCTCGTAGCCGCATACCCCTGTCCTGGGCTTGCTGTGGCCACGTTTTAACCGCAAAAGTAACCAAATCGTTTCACCATCATTCTAAATTAAAACTATCAAATTTATTCAACACATACAAGCTAAAATACACAGTAACAAACATTACCGAATGGAAATTCAAACTCCCATTAGCAAAGTTAACCCAATAAATGTCTTGGCAAGTATACATTTCAACGCTAAAGAGCGCATAATACCTACGCAGATTAGGTCGTACTCGTGAGGCGTACGTTCTCAACGCTGGCAGTAGGATCACCAAAAATCTGTCGTTTTTTGATCTGTCAGATATATAAAAATGAACACTTTCCTTTTTACCCAGATTTATTTTTGTTTAGTTAAAAGCTCGTTGTTTATAAATAGTACAAGTACTTAGCCTTAAATATAGCCAATAGTTTACTCAAAAACATTTATTTTAAATACAACTATAGTCGATCCCATGCGATACCCACCATACATTTTCATGACCTTAAATTTTTAAAACAAAACAACAGATTTATTACAAAAATGAAAGAGTATCATTAAAATAAGTTAGGAACCCACTTTAATAATTACTCGTAAAGGTTGTAAGGTACAGTTATTAATATGTTAAATGTAGAATTAAACATTATTAATTCACCCTACTCTAAAGCACATGAACCGTAAAACAGGAGCGTTTTGAGAAAATCAAGATAAATGGTGACCCGACTAGCAGCTTTCGTATCTAATTTTCAAAGGGGTATACCAAGTCTGTGTGTGGAGCTACTGAATAACTTGTGCTATGTTAAAACTTTTTTTGACAGACTTTAATACCTAAGTCCGGCCAGAAACCAGTTCAGTCACAAAACAGAAGCATAAGCGACTGTTAACCATAACATAACCCTTTTTTTTAAAAAAGTGTTTTGTAATAATACACATTAAGGTTATATGGTTGTGGAAAATCCACGCATTATATTTGATCACGATGATATTTCCTTGAAAAATTTGCTTTTTGTAAAGTTCATATATGTAATTCGTTTTGGTACTGGAAACAAATTATCAGACACAAGATTTACCAAAGCCGTCAGTCGCTCACAAATCCAGCCACAATTACAATGCATTCAGTTAATAGTTCAAAAAAAAATCACATACCATTTATTCTTTCAATTAGCAGTAGGGTATTTTTGTCTGTGTATGAAGAGTGTTAGAAGACTTGATAGGAACTAATGCTCGAAATAACCTTAGTGGTCTAGCCTACAAACTTAATCTAACTTAATAAATTTAAGTTTGTGAGGATGGATGTTTGTTGCTCTTTTACGCAAAAACTACTGAAGAGATGTTGATGAAACTTTGCAGTATTCTTTTTTATACATCAGACAGCTATAATTTATAATGCTATTGAATAATTGACGTCTGCGCGGACGAAGTCGCGGGTAGAAGCTAGTATCAGGTAAATTCATCAATAGTAGAGTTCTATAACCTTTGATATTATATAATCCTACACATACTCGTATATACACAGTAGTCTTACATTTATGTTCAATTATAATGTACAGTGAAGTTAGCGTAGAAGTTTGAATTTAGGATTCCACGAAACATTGTAAAGTCACTGGTAATTCAAACTTAGTTCTCGCAGCTCTTACATACACATTCTAACCCATTCTATGGAATCAAATACATTGAGTTAGATTCTAAAATTAACTCAGAATTAAAAAGGATCAACTAACTGTTTTATTAAACAATATCTAAATTCATAACTTCATGGCAACTAAGCAATGCCTCCTAAACGAATTCATTTCCTGTTCTTTTAACAGAACCGCCTAATATGTACTTTGAAATGTTGCGTTTGATTCTTCAGGTTTTTTTAAATAGTTTTATACGAAAGCAGAATATTTTTAAATTAACCATTCTCACAGTGATCTCCTGGCTAAATCTTGGGTCAATCTTTAGAGAGCCGCAACTTTAGGATTTACTGTTGCCCTTTATATATCTAATGACGATATCCAACGCGCCCTCAAATCTTTATAGATATAAGGACCGACTATGACATCACCGGTTTTACGATCGCCGTGGAAAAGGTTATTGAATCCGATTTATTGGGGATTCCAGGGATCCGGGGGATTAGCCCCGTGTATGAACCGGGAAGCGGATTCTAAGGGATTCTTAACGGACGAATGGGGTATTATGTCATGTAACGGATGGTATGAAGATGAATGTTGATTACAATGTGACGATAGATTCCTTGCAGTGTCGTGCTTTGTACTTTGTACGGCATTTTACCTAGAAGTAAATAATTTTGAATTGAATCAACAACGTTATTTATATCGGTATCATACTGGAACCATATAAGCATAGATAGTGCTTTTGAAATGATTAAATCAAAAATATAGTCTCTGGTTAATTAGTCGATTCATAGATAAATACTATACAAGAAGATTGTTTTGTTCATGGCTAAAAATCTATGTGTGTTTATGGTTTTTTAATAAAATATTATTATTGTGCGTGCGTTTTGGCGTGTACATTTTTTCACAAAGTTAGATTGTAATTTAATGAATAGCTTTTCATAGTAATTTGATAGTTCCAGATATTCTGACTTCGTCGTTTGTGTTCGTGTACGTTAGATTGTCTCTGAGAACAACAACATAAAACTTAATACTTATAATTTATAGTTTGGCATTCAAATCTCTCTTTTTTTTTAGGGTTGACACTGTATTGCTTATCAGCATCCGATTATCGGGCAGCTGACTTAATATTGACCCTTAAAAAGATTTTTGTCAGTACAAGTGTTCTAAAATGGTTGAGCCCCGCGTGAGACGTAGACTGCCTATGGTCCATAACAATACATACAAAGTATAAACTTGGAAGTAACGATTCAAAGTTGATAGAGATTTCGAATTTGGAACCAAGTAAGTTCCAAATTTGAAAATGACGACACTTCTAATTTTGAAATTGCACGACTCAATACGCATTCATTCAATCACTTACGGACATTTCACTACGCACTAGTGATGTCACCCCACTGAAACCATAATGGAGTTAGAGCAATGAGAACCCCGAATAAACATCACAAAGCTTTGACTACCACCACTGGGACGTACACATATGGGTATTGGCACAAAGAGAATTCTTCATTTATTTAAAGCTTCGGAAACATTAAAAGTGTTATCTAATAACGATGATGTACTGATAACGGTATGAGGAAAATATTTATAAGTAAGTTATTTAATTTGAAGGATTGTTAAACCTCTACGGTTAAATCAACGAGCTGTTAGTACAGAGCATAGGTGTGAGCTTGGTTACCTGGAACAACAAATTGTACAAACATGTTTTAATTTCTATCAAGTAGCTATTTTAACGTTCCACTACTGGGCACGAGCCTACCCCTGCGAGGGGATTCAGGCTATGTAAAGAGAAAAAACAAAAAAGCGTTTGTTGTAATCGCATCTGTCATCGACTACAGCATATAATACAAATATTTAAAAAAAGTAGAATGCATGGTCAAAAGTGTTCTAAATTCAAAATTTAAAAAACCAGGAATCAAATGGAAAAAAGAAACTAAAAAAAAATAGGGTGATGAAACTCTTCAGTGTCTATCTTAGGGAGTGTCTGTTAGTTAGGGGGAGTCGTGCAATGTTTCCAACCGCTTCCCCGCTTAATTGGCGATAACAACGCCGATACGGGCCGATTGCGATCCCGCGGTGTATTCTTTCTTGTTAGCGCCACCGCCTACCTACACCGTATTGTTAATTGAGGTGGTACCTGGGATACTATTTGGTTTATTATGTTGGCTACATGATGGCAAGATATTCCATAAGACTTGTGATGATCTCCGACTGCTCGTCCATCTGTTTTCTTCGCACAGATTTATTTTTATATCTTAATTCTAAATTTAAGAAAAAGTATCTGATACTTAATTTTTTGAATCGTACAACAATTTGACTTTTATTTGGATTTTATTTTTGTGTTAATCATGTCCTAATTTCAGAATATTTTTTTGGCATAGAACTAAATATTGAATTCCACATCTAAAAAAAAAAACAAATATGGGCCGTCCATTTTTTTTATTAGGGTATGTAACATTGAAAAAAAAAAGATTCGAGCATTATTAACACCCAAAGCCAAGCTCGACAAATAAAATCCCGCACACCTTCCCGCGTTATCACATAGCAAATAAACCGTCAATCAAACGGGATCCGGGTGCGTTTAGCCCCAACAAACGCGAAATAAACACCACGCATTTGTAGTCGAGTCACGCGCGATCATCCGCAACCGACAAAGGACGGGGGACAAAAGCCAACCCTCGCACTGGCCGGGAGGAATCGATTTTTATATCGATAAAGCGTTCGCACATCGATATAATAATCGATTTAGTGGTCGAGCTGTATGTCAGTAAAAAAAGGAAAGGTGAAAATATTCTAAGAAAAAAAATACTAGTCGAATTGAAAACGTCCTTCTTTTTCTGAAGTCAGGTTAATAAAAATGAACAGTGACACAATAAAGTTTTGATAAGTATTAAAAAAATATGTTTCGATGTGCGCATTACTTATACGTCAAAGGTCAAGGACCTATGTTGGCTACAATTTTTTTTTTCTTTGAAGAATGAATGCGTCCTAAACAAACATTTCAAACTAGGCATTCAGTGAATTTGGGAAATTTCATTTACCAATATACCTAGACTATATAATAACGTTTTCGTAACCTACATTGCACAATAGACACAGTCAGTTTTCCCTGCAACATCTTTGTTACAAGGAGAACACACATCAGGTAGCAATAAATAAATACATAATCACCATCACGCTTTTTACACCTAGAAGAGTAGATAGGAGTGAACTACAATGCACCAACACTTCGTCGACGTAATTTTGGTCCGGGTAAAATCGGGGGCGAGCCATTCGCTAACAACTTGGTGAAAATATTCCTTATAAAACTAATCGAGGAGCAAGTGAAATGATTGATGAGAACGAGCGTTCCCCTCATTGACCTGCCTTCAAAACTCGCTAACAATATTCGGGATTAATTACAAAACGTCTGCTTTTACGTAGCTAACCGCATAGAAAACTCTGCCGCTTGGGAAATCTTAATCTGCATGTTATCTAGAATAATTATCTTAATGCAGTGGTATCCGAGTGGTCGAACGCACGCCTTGCAAATCAAAGTGTGCAGGTTTAAACCCCGGCTCGCACCTCTGGGTTTATGTGCGAATCTCATTTTCATCCGAGATTACACCACATGATATGAAACGGTGAAGGAAAACATCGAGAGGAAACCTGCACGTCTATTGAAAAGGCGTGTGAAGTTCACCAACCCGCACTGGGCCAGGGTGGTGAACTATAGCCCAAAAATCTCCCTCGTATTGAGGGAGAATGTGCCCGGTATAATGGCAATAGGCTCGCCCCCTATTACATTGGGACCAAAAATACATCGGCGAAGTGTGGGCGCACTACGGTGCACCTCTGCCTACCCCTTCGGGGAATACAGGCGTGATGATGAATTATCTTAATTAAGGAATCCTGATACCTATCTTATGTTACGAAGAAAGACAGCTTAAATTAGCAAGTCACGTTTTATTCATGCGTTAAGGTAGAGTCCAGATGATGAGCTCGCCATACTTCAATCAAACGTATCGGTCAATATATCATTAAACTCGTGAAAGTATACTTCATCAGCGTCACCGGTATTAAAGATAATATAATACTACCGCCAGACAACACACACTCATCGTATGATCCCAAACTCACCACAGCTTATGCTATGGGTACCATATAATTGACTGGAGACGATCCAGTTACACTCAGATCAGGGCGAATTCCGAAAAGGTCGCTTCTGATATTTGCCGGGGATTGAACCGGTCTACACTCAAACTTTTTTTTTTTAAATTGACTACGCTGAGGCTGTGAGGTGGCCTTTACAGCTTTACCGGAGTAGAACACTCAAACTAATAAGCCAAAGCCGTCATCAAATGCAAACGCAGGCTCGTCTTATCCAAAGCGATCCCGTGGTGCCCCGATATAAGCGGAGGATGGTACACCGTCGGTTCTTCGTGGGTTTACAGCCTTCTGCCGGGACTCCCACATAACCCTGCTACTTCCCCCGAGCTGGCAGGGTATCCATAAAGGATTTTCTGACGTTAAAAAAAAAAAAGAAAAGGTAGAAAAAATCCATAAAGGATTTTCCGACGTTAAAAAAGGTTTATCTTGTTCAAAAAAGGCCTTGCCGCAGTCTTAACAAAAAATACGATTAACTGGATTCAGGTGTGGTTCCTGGCAAGGTAGGTAAGATGACATGAATATGTGAAAAGTTAAGCAGAATCGAATCGAAAACAAATGCTGACGCGAAATGAATTGTTTCCTGAAACTGTTGAGTCGGGAGTATCTCAAATCAGCGTGCATCGGATAACTATAAAAGCGGGGGAATTGTTGAAGTCATTTAGGGAGTTATGTGGTTTTTAGAGCTTTCTAGAAATGGTTGGCAAAATCGTGAACAGTCCTCGATTATGTAGAGTCAATTGCACAACGTAGGTTTAAAGCCTGCCGCACACTGGGACGTCGAACCTCCCGCGTATTTTTTTTGCCATACCAAAACGAACTGTATTGACTCATAGAAAAAGTTCATTTCTTAACTAAATGGCACTGATAGTGCGAGCGGATTTAGACGCGTAGGGGCGTGGCCTTACTACAGCAAATCAATCTTTATGCATATTAACACAGAGTTCGTTTTGGTATTGGCGCACCGCTTTTGAAGCACCGCTTTTGACGCACCGCTTTTGACGCACCGCTTTTACCGCACCGCTTTTGAAGCACCATTTTTGCCGCACCGCTTTTGACGCACCGCTTTTGCCGCACCGCTTTTGACGCACCGCTTTTGCCGCACCGCTTTTGCCGCACCGCTTTTGCCGCCCCAGTGTGCGCGGGGCTTTGGTATTACATGGTAAACATTTTATTATGCACACTCTCGATGAGATTTCAGTGAAGCAATATAAACGTACAAAAATGAGCATTAAAACTGTAGTTTTTGAATACCGAATAAGAGGATTCAACTCAATCCACCACGCTGACGCAGTGCGGTATGATGAAGATCACACGCCTTTTTATAGACGTGCAGGTTTCCTCACGTTATTTATCTTTATCACGTTCAGCCAGTAATAATGATTTTTTAAATACATTCCCAAATGAAATCCGAAAATCCAGTAGGTGCGATCTCAGAGTTTAAACGTGAACCCCTAGCACGTCTACCAACTAGACTTCTACAGCTTTTATTTTACGCGGGTTGGCAGACTTCACACATCTATCGAGAACTAGTCAAGTTTTCTCAGACGTGCAGGTTTCCTCACGATGTTTTCCTTCACCGTTTCTTAGCAAGTGATAATCTCGGATGAAAATGAGATTCGCACATGAAATCCAAAGGTGTGAGCCGGGATTTGAACCTGCACACTTTGATTGCAAAGCGTGCGTTCGACCACTCGCCCACCACTGCTTCAAAAATTTAATTGAATTATTAACTACATAAAATTAAATTAACATTCTAATTATATTATGTGTTAATAATAGCAGATTGTGGTCGAACATCAGGTCCAGAACATCGCCAAACACACGAGCGTCATATTAGCCTTGTGAAAGACATTATCGTCATACGAGCCTATTTGGCGGCGGTCTCAGACAGTCCGGACGTTGCCAAAGTGATCTCAAGTTGTTTAATACATTAATTTATATACGATAATGCCATATTTACGAGTGTATTTAGATTCTTTGCGTCACTTTATTATTACATACGTTTCGGCTCGTACCTAATACCTTAAAGTTTTGCCAATACCAACTTTGACTCTCAACGAAATAATAAATCATCCTACATCATCACGCCTGTATTCCCCGAAGGGATAGGCAGAGGTGCATTGTAGTGCGCCCACACTTCGCCGATGTATTTGGGTACCAATGTAATAGGGGGCGAGCCTATTGCCATTATACCGGGCACATTCCCCCTCAATACGAGGGACATTTGGGCCATAGTCCACCACGCTGGCCCAGTGCGGGTTGGTGAACCTCGCACGCCTTTTCTATAGACGTGCAGGTTTCCTCACGATGTTTTCCTTCACCGTTCAGCAAGTGGTAATCTTTGTGGAAAATGACATTCGCACATGAAAATTATCTCAGAGGTGCGGGTCTGGGATTTGAACATGCACCCTTTACGTTCAAGGCGGGCGTTCTTGCTCGCGAGACTACCACTGCTTGTTGCAAATAACTATGTATTGACATATATTTTCGCCTTTTTAAGACCCATCATGCTTAATAGTAATTAAGTTTATCATTTTTACTACACCAAAACATCTTATAAGTATTTACGAAAATATTTCACAACAAAATACCATGTCCATTCGGAATTTAAAGATTTAATCATCATACATCATTGCACTGTAGTGCGCCCACACTTCGCCGATGTATTTTGGTCCCAATGTAATAGGGGGCGATCCTATTGCCATTATACCGGGCACATTCCCCCTCAATACGAGGGATATTTATAGATTTAATAATTCCCTATATTGGAATGTGGCTGCACTCCTCCTACCCCAAACGGGGAAGATGAAATATTTTATACCCTATGGTTAATACTATACTCACGATTAGTTTCAAAATAGCCGTATTCATATGTCAACTACAATCCTGGCAAAAAATGTTAGGACACGTGGTAAAAAAAAGAAATCAAGTTTCAAGACTCCCTCCTCCTTGCGGCAACCGCTACATACAGGTGAGCCCCGTCCGTTCCATATAAGTGGTATCCATTTTAGTTGCGGAGAACGTCGCCGGCAATTCCATCGAATGAACGAATGAGGATAAATGGTGTGGTCGACTCCAAAACGAGCTCAAAGTCAACTGTTTTCAATTTGGCCTGTACCGCGTGCGGAATCAGAAACAGAAAGTTTTTATTCGTGTAAACCAATACAGGCACTTATGAATCGTCAATAAATAATTATAATAGTATCTCTACCACCCATTCGGAATGCATATCCTATAGAGAATAATGGGCAAGAATCTCCATGGTTGCTTTTTTAGCGGTATACTATGAAGGCTCTATAACGACTAATAACTATGCAAGTTTTTATTAGGTATTTATTTTTGTAGGCAGTGGTAGCCTCGCGGGCAAGAAAGCCCGCCTTAAACGTAAGGGGTGCAAGTTCAAATCCCAGGCCCGCACCTCTGAGATAATTTTCATGTGCGAATGTCATATTCAACAATGATTACCACTTGCTGAACGGTGAAGGAAAACATCGTGAGGAAACCTGCACGTCTGTAGAAAGGCCTGTGAAGTTCACCAACCCTCACTGGGCCAGCGTGGTGGTCTATGGCCCAAATCTCCCTCGTATTGAGGGGGAATGTGCCCGGTATAATGGCAATAGGCTCGCCCCCTATTACATTGGGACCAAAATACATCGGCGAAGTGTGGGCGCACTACAGTGCACCTCTGCCTACCCCTTTGGGGAATACATGCGTGATGATGTATTTGATGTATTTTATTTTTTATAAAGCCACTGTGAGTTTCTTTCCTAATATCTATGTATGTCTTGGGTCTGAGAAATACCCTATGTACCCCATGTACCAGACAGTATTATTGCACGGCTCACTAGTTGGGGTATTTTGAAATACAAATTTCGCAAATCAATTGTATCTACCACTGGTAAGGAATAGTATTAAACATTAACTGCTAATTGATAGGACTTCTCGATACACATCACGATTTACATCGATACACATACTTTTAACAAAGGCACTGCAAAGCATATTTTAAAACAAAATTAGGTTTATGATCTGTGTGTTTCTAAGATTGTCTAGACTTAGGTACATCACGGATTATGTAGCACCAAGTATTTCATAGTGAGACAAAATTGACATATCTGTCTCACATTTTGTCTTGTCACAACCTGGTGGGTTAAACATGCAGTTCGTGAAAATCGCTCAAAACTTTATTTTATTTATTTCTCATCTCTTACAACTTCTGTCAAAGGCAGTTTCATAAAGAGCAAAGTCGATTGTTCCGTATTTGCTCGGCCATGTTCGTTTGGTAACTCTTAGAAAATATATTTCTGTTACTAGTCACGTGTGACCGGGGCTCGGTATCGATATTTATACCGTGCACCGAACTGTTTGTTTTCAATTTTTATAATGGACGGCCCGGTGGAGTTTTATGGAGGACATTTTTTATCCGAATTGTTTCAAATCTGTTCGGTGTTATTTTAAAAATCAGAATCAGAATCAGAATAATTTTTATTCATATAAACCAATACAGGCACTTATGAATCGTCAATAAATAATAATAGTAGTATCTCTACCACCCATTCGGAATGCATTTCCTATGGAGAAGAATGGGCAAGAAACTCCATGGTTGCTTTTTTCAAATAAGGATTTACATTTTTGTGTTTTTCTTAATTAACAATTATACAATATAAAGTTAATGAGGCTATACATTCTCAAAACACAATTAAATCACTAAACAATCTACATGTTGGACAAGATTTAAAGGTAGGAAGGAGGAGAATATTTTGTACTACCTATATATTTCACACAACAGTTATAGCATAAATATTAATAATCCATTATAGTTACACACACCGAGCGAGGATCCACTGATCATTCAAGACACAGGAAATTTCCTAGTTTGAGAGTTGGAGGCAAATTAATCTTTGTAGTTATTTAGCCTCATATTTCTGTGTTATAGTAATCTGCTCTAGCTTTTTCTACAAGCTGGTTGAATAAACACAGAATAGTATTACTATACTTCAGCTTTTTGCCTTAGAAGCACGGCTGATTGTAATGAGACAAAAAGTTCCAAACGTCAATTTTGTCCTTTTCGCTCGTATGAATTCAGAGTATGTGATAGCAACTCGGTGCGACATAATCCGTGACATATGTCTCGTCACACGCTAGTTATGTTGCTGTTGTGAACATGTACAAAAATTATTAAAAAAAAGCAGTGATAGAGTTTGTAGTTTTTTTCCAATATTTAAATTTAGAACACGAAAACAAATCTTTCAACTCGTAAGGATACTATCTGCCTAGGGCGATAAAACTTGTGAAAAAAAACTAATTGGATCGAATGGCAACGGGCGACAGCCCTAACTTTTTATTTCGTTTCAATGTAGGTTATCTGAATAACGGATACTGCTAACGAGACAATTTTATTTTTCCTACAACTAGTATAGTATGTATACTTCTTCTTTGTTACGAAATGAATGAAATGATGATATTTAATGGAACAAGATGAGGAATGGCTCCGCCTGCATTTAGCGGGTATTTCAGCCAGTGTCAAGTAATTAATAGCAATAAGTCATTTACACGAATTTAGTAATGTTTCCTATACAATTTATTACAGTACTGAAACACATTAATCGAATATATTTATCACAAAAAAATAGGCAGCGAATTTTGAACGCAGCCGTACGTGAAATTAAGTCGTGGTTTAAATTATTGCGTCATAATAATCGCGTTTTTCGATTGGTTCGTGAAAGAAATATATCTTTTAGGAAGGCAGGGCGGGACTTACGTTCAACAACTGCTTGGACAATCTTGGCCTTTAAAAGGCATAGATTATGGCAGAGGTCAAAACAGGTCATGTTTTATGTTGGCAAATAAATAATTGGAAAACTATTTATTAATTCAGTAATATGCCCTTTATGATGTTTTTAATGGAAATTGTAATCTATTTACGGTGGCATTGCAAAAGACTTGAGTATCAAAGTTGATATAGAGCGTGGTTTGTAAAAAAAAAACTAGCCAAGTGCGAGTCGGACTCGCGCAAGATGGGTTCCGTACCATTATCTATAAAAACGGCAAAAAATCATTTCTGTTGTATGGGAGCCCCTTGAATATTTATTTTATTCTATTTTTTCTGTATTTGTTGTTATAGCGGCAACAACATGTTGTTATCTGTGAAAATAACAACCGTCTAACTATCACATGAGATATGCTTCATGAGATACAGCCTGGTGACAGACGGACAGACGGACGGACAGCGGAGTCTTAGTAATAGGGTCGTTTTACTCTTTGGGTACGGAACCCTAAAAATACCCAACAATGTTTGTAAAAATATTGTGTTATTTTAACAGTGTTCCGCTGAACACTTAATTATAACAAAAAATAAATTTATTAATTGTCACGACTAAGAAAGTTCTGTACAGGTAAGTACAACTTTTAAAACACGATCCAGGTATAATTTGAGACCGCAAACAAAAACTCACCGAGTCCGCCCCTTATTTATTGAAGGGCCAAATTTTGGGAGGGCGCTGGCCCAATCTGGCGGATTAATGAACTGTAAAAGATCTTGCCGAATTTAGTAATTTCCCCTCAAGCTTCCACTGCGAGTCCATTTTTTAAATGAGAAATGATAATGTCATTGATTCGCGCTGGTAGAAACGCCGATAATGTATTAAAAGCGAAAAGGTTTGGGTCGTTGACGGAAGTGAAACGGTCTAAAGGAAAATGTTTCTTATTACTTACGTAATTAATTATATTATGTTTTGTGCTACACTTTGATAGGTTTTGACAGGACTTATCAATACAAATGAATAAAATTGAAGTGTGTGTTTGTAATTTCATAATAACAGCTTTTTACTAAATGCATATGAAAGTATTTGCGATACATATAACGAAAAAGGTATTTTGAAATTATTTTCAGTCTGTTTTAGGTTAACTCCTAAACGGCTATATACCTATGATATTGTTAAAATTTCAAATTTAAAGAAAAAAAACGCAACTTACACTTTACGAGAACACACAATGAACTGTAATTCATATACCACTATAAAATGTAAACCCAACACTTTGCGCCGAAGTTGGTAGACGGTAAGTAAACAAATAAATAACTTTCATTACCAGTATCTCTTTAAAAATCTAACACTAGAAGCCCGTTCAACTAACTTTTATCCCTCATTATATTTACAAAGGAAATGAAACATTGCCTTAAGTGTGAGTAAAATTTTTAGCACTACTAAAGGGTCGTGCAAACATGTCCTGGCGGCTGTTTATTCAGGACGGTATCAAACAGACCCCTCAGCAAATATACCGACCACTGTGTTAGTGACACTAGCTGCGTAGTGAAACATGGAATCAGGCAAATGTGATTCGGAAGGTATAAAAACATACATATTGCAGGTATCGGTAGGTATAGAACGCATTACACCATGCACCCACTGTGGAGAGCGAATCGAATTGTACTGTTGGAAAATGTACTCTGTGCAAATATTCATAGTGGAATAATTTCCGTGGTCAAACCCAAGTAACCACGCTTAAATTTCAGTCGCTTCATCGAAAAATGTGCTTTTCTTGTAATTAATAAAGCTCGTTTTAGTATTGGAAAAACTTTGCTTACGCGCGTTTTGAAGCGCCTTGATTGGCACTATACATGGCCGATCAATCTAGAGAAAAAGAAAAATACATAAGAATCCATCCTTTTTCTTTACATAGCTCTGTCTCTATCTGCTTATATTTCTAGTAGCAACAATATATTACATATAGAAACTTGTATCAGCGATCAAACGATGCGATTCATCAAACATCGCGCTGATGATAATATAATTCGTGTAATTTTACCGTAGAAAAACTACGGCCGCCGGGATGGGGCAAGCGTGATAACTCTGCAACACGCAACTATGAAATGGGGGGCACAGAGCGACACGCAAACGCGTTACGACGACGTAGTGTGAATAAAATCTATAGATGAAGCAACAGCTATGGTAAATAGGAAACAAACTATTGACTCTATTGCTGTATATACAAGGTTTATCAGAGGTCCGAAATAATACTTTGAGTACATATACGGTAGCTCATATGTGGATGCTTAGTGAAGACAGTTTATACGTAACTATCATAGTTTCTGAATTATAGACCTTTGAATATTTGTCAAAGGCCTTTGGGTATATCCATAACCCAATTCAGCAGTGTAAACTACACTTATGAGGGGCGACTACCAATATTCACAAAACCGAACATATATTACGAGTTATAGAAAAAATCATGGTCCAATTACGATCAAATTTTATACGATTCAGTTGTGTACCCGATACTAACGCAAACGTCAGAAGTATTATTCGTAACGTCACGGGTATTATTCGTAACGTTACGTCACAAGTATTATTTGGGACTTCTGAAACACTTCTGAAGATACAAAGAAATATTTTTTCCTCTACTCTACACCTAACAAAGCATTTTGATGCACACTATTCCTATGCCGCTGTAAAGGGAACTTTACATATGTTTGGGGGTTAAAAAGTTCATGACTAGAAGAAATTGCGAAAGCGCCCAATTGTTCGACCTAAGAATGTTGTATTTTGTTTCATTTTTTGGTGTACAATAAACAGTTCGCGATCTATCTATGTTTGAAAAATATAAAATTACTTAGCAGCATTTATATATATTTCTTGTGACTATTTACAGGTAGAAATGTTTTCTAAATATACATTAGGTGTATATATTTTACTTCCAATAAATCTAGACATATATACTAAACATATTCTCAGATTTCTATTCTCGTACAAATAGAAAACCTCACTCTGGTTTACAAATACATATAAAAGCAATGAAAGAACATCAAAGTCTAGGGTTTTCTAAAGATTTGGTCCTCGCGCCCACAGGCGATTCAATACCAAAACGAACTTTATCGACTTCTAGAAAAAGCACCTTTTTCAACGAAATTTCATTGATGATGTAGGCGAATTTCGTCAGGTAGTATTTGCCACAGAAATCTAATCTTTATTTACATCGGTAAAGAGTGCATTTTCAAAAAGTCTAAAGTAAATTCGCTCGCCCCAATGGTTACGTTACAGTTACCAGACCATCGCGTGCTTCAGCTATATCGATCGTTGTTACTCGTTCATTTTCCTTCTCAAAATCGCAACACTTTATCGAGCAGAGAGAAGAAAAGTTTACGTAGTCTAGAAAACTATTAAAACGTACAGTACCGGAAGTGTACGTTCGAAACTAGTCTTAAATCTTGCTTGTTTTAGTACAGCTTAAGGTGGATAATCTCCTTGTCCATAGCCCTTTGCTATTTTATTGTCTTTTCATATCGTTATATTTTTAGACGGGTTCACTTTTTATCGTGTATTTACTTGACTTTTTACAAATTTTTATTAAACAGTTTTTGACTTTTTATTTGAATAAAAATAATCCAGGCCGGAAAAAATATTTTACACACACTAAATATAAGGCTAATTTTAAGTTCTCTGACCCCCACATCAGAGGTGAGCACGCGGGCCGGACCGATAGAGGTCCGGATTAAAAAAAAAGGTGGATAATCCCTTGTAAGTATTGTAACAAACTGTTAAATCTGAAAACTTACATGAAATTATTTTCACTTAATTATTAGAAGAATTATATTTAAAACAACGATAACGACGCCGTGGTTTAGTGGTTTGAGCGTAGGCTCCTTGACTGCACGAGATGGATGTGGGTTCTTTTCTGGGAAATTTTGTAAAGGCCTTTTCGGAATTTGCATTGGTCTGGGTTTATAGTTGAACCCAGACCAATGCAAGTTCTACAGGCAATCCTGGTAGATTGCCTGTAGTCCTACCCATATTACAAGCTTTGTTTAGTTTGGGACCATACGATGAGTATGAGTTTTATGGCGATATTGACTTAGTAATTTAAAACCTCCATAAAATTTTCTTATATAATTTCGCCTTTTTATTGAACAATTAGTATCATATCATTAATCAAATTAATTTACGATTCCTGCGAAGGTTATTAATTCAGGATATATACCTACTTACGGGTATGGTATGACTCCACTCAAAAATAATGACGATCTCATTATGAGATCAATTAATTTCAAGTATGAGAGCACTATCCTCGTTAAAATTTCGTAAAAGCGGAGCCTAACCTCGTAATAATTAATGTGAGGATACCGTTACGTTTCATTTTAGGGATTTAATGTAACGATTATTATCATTCGTCGATCTGGTGGCAGACAGGAAAGTAATGGCTAGTTACTTAGGCCTTAATTTAATATTCTATCTTCTTAATATATATAAATAAATCCCTATTTCCCTTGGCCACGCCATAACTTGAAAACGACTTTACCGATTTCATTCATCTTTTTTTTTGTTTTATTTTAATACTGTGTAGAAGGTTTTTAGGAAAAAAATAGGGGTCCTCAATTTTGTGCGAACGAAGTCGCAAGCTCAGCTAGTATTGAAATAAAATATACCAACTTGCATCATGTAGCCACGCGCGGGATATATTAATCCCATAACAATAGAAAATCAATTCTATTAATTATGCGTAGCTTCACAGGCTAAGGAATTGTTCGGAAATCGGAACAGCTATGCAACTAAAAAAAACCGCATCACAATCGGTTCACCCGTTCACGAGCAAGAATTCCAAAGGTAAACAGACAGGGGGTAAATTATAAAGCCCTTTTTTGCGTGTTTTAAAGTTAAGAAAATAAGTTACTTTCATCACATAAGCTCTAGAACCATTATGTGTACAATGTGTATTACTCAAAGGATTATGGTTTGTTTTTTAAAGAAAATGTGATCTAAGGAACGGTCTTATCAAAGTCAATACCTATAATTTTAAATTGACTTTATATCAATTTTTCAAGTCATATCGAGGTAAAACCGTGTTCCAAATTGGAAATACTGAGAACACAGCCTAGATCTGTCGATTTCATGTCTTCAAGAATTACTAGTAGGTACTCTCATAATGTTCAATCTGAATTATGTTCGTGTAACAGATTGCAAGATTGGACAAATTTAAAAAAAGTGATAGCATTTCTTTGTATCGAAACGATGTCAGTATACAGAAGTGTTACAAGCTAAAATATTATAGTGTTGTTAATACCGCGTATATTTCAATGTAGAGGTGTTTATTACAGGCACTTTAGTGCCCTATTAAGTAATTTTCTACCAGCCCAACCATCTGCTTCCACTACTCAAATAATATGTAAATTAATTACGTCGACATACGATCGCTTACAAAATCCGTCATAATGCCGTGAGATGCTGTCGCCAAACGCTAAAAAAAGGTTACACTGCGCATTCCAACTTGACCACACACACACAAGCACAAATAAAAAAATATTTACATCTAAATACTCGTTTCACTACACTGCACTTCGTAACGACTACGGCGTAGCGATGCTACGCGCGGGTAGTCTACGCGGCGCGCGACGTAGCACTGCCGCGTAGGGCGGCGGTCGCGACGCGCGACGGACTGCTACGCGCGGTTTCAATTAACTGCTTTGTTGCCTTCATGTCACAAAGGGCGATTTTGTGTTACGGATTTGGAGGGTTTTTGTGTGACATATAATGTATCATAGACATACTGTACATATACGCTATACAGCCGAAGATAATTCAACGTATATACGACACTGAGTAAACAGTGACTATTGACACTAAATTTCTAAATGTAGGAACCTCTTTTCTTTTTAAGTTTTAATAGTTAATGTTGTTCAGATCGGAGTAGGACGGAAAAGCGAGATGAATGGAAGAAAAAGACATACTACGCCGACCTCAAATAATGGCACAAGGTAAGGCAAATGATGGAAAAAAAAAGTTTATGTTGTTTAAATACAGAGACCCACTTTATTATTTTGAGACCAATTTCTACTTTCTAATATCATCGCCTGAAAAGTATGACTACGTTGTCGTCAACAAAGACTGTTCTTTGAAAATAAAAAAATGTACAATCACGAACTGTTAACACGGCCGTCGAGGGAAGCCTGGCGCTTAAGCTGTCCCAAATGAAATATCTCGCAGTGATAAGTTAGGAACGCGAGCGAAAACAGAAGGCAGAATGAAGCGAAACGAGAGAATCAAAAAGCCTATTCAGTCCGTGTACGATAGGTTAATTAGTATTTTCGTCCTATATTATTAAGGCAGGTTTTTCAATAGCCATACAAAATCTCGATCAAAAACTTAACGAATTAAGTTGAGATGCAACTGTTTATCTATCAGTCGGATTATTGACCTCCCTGTTGGAAAGTGTATAATTTACTTTTTGTGAAATAACAACTATCTGTCTGTATATCCGACGACCGAAAAATCGGCCTTTAAACATAACAAAATCGCGCGTCAAAATGTTTGCCATACCAAAACAAACTGTATTGACATATAGAAAAAGTAGGTAAATTCTTCAACTAAACGACACTGACAGCGAGAGCGAATTTTGACGCGCGGGGGTGTTGGCTGTTATCACAGAAATTCAATCTTTATGCCTATGACGAGCCGCGTTTAACGTCTCAGTGTACGCGGGGTTCATTTCTACAGATTTTCGTAAATGTCAACGCAAATTCCAAATTTAATTCCACCAACGTAAAACCAACCAAGCTACGAAATCGAATCATTCGATTTGAAAATGTATCATTTGTATTTGTTGTATATTAATGACTTGTAAAGACGGAGGATCTGTTACCGCATTTTCCTCCAAGGGATTTCCTTAAATCGACTTTTAAAAAAAACAGACACAAGGAAACAAAAAGGCAAATAAACGCAGCGAACCGAGAATTATTTTTCCGCAAAATATCGGGATAAATATTAAAAACCTTGTTTTCTTCACTCATTATTATTTTGAGCAATATTAAATTAACAAACAAACTCAATAAGCAGTAGTAACCTAGTTGATAGAATGTGTGCCTTGAACCCTATTGGTGCAGGTTCAAATCCCAGGCTCGCATCTCTGGGATTTTTGGATTGCATGTGTTAATATAATTTTCAGTCATAATTAACACTTGCTGAAAGACAAAGGTTAACCTCGTGAGGAAACCCGCACGTTTATAAAAATCTTGTGAAGTTCACCAACCCGCACTGGGCCGGCGTGATGGACTATAATGTATAATGGCAATAAGCTCGCAACCTATTACATTGGGACCGAACTACAGTGGCTAAGTGTGGGCTCACTGCAGAGCACCTCTGCCTATCCCTTCGGGCAATAAAGACGAGATAATGTATTAAATAATCTCAATGGGACTAAGTGGATGGAAATAAGGTTTCGGAATGAGTGAGTCTCAAGAGCTAAATGACGTAATTGTGAAGAGAAAAATATTCGCGTTGGAAGCCCCGAAAATGAGGGTATCAGATTGCTTTGAAGTTTGTGGAAAAGTGTCGGGAATGTTTACGGTACGAATCAATCAGTCGCTCGGTATATAATAATAAATAAACTTTGTCGACGGTTTATTTTCGAGGGTACATCGTTAGGAATGGAAACCATAGAGAGTAGAAATACTATGCCATGGTAGAGATTCTATTATCACTTATTATTATTCCGGATTTCTGATACACTCTTTATAATAGATATAGTTAGATCCAGCCTAATCTAGATACAGTATGAAAATATACATAAAGGCCACATTCTCTCCAAAGTGCAAATGGAATCATATAAAACGTTGCAATTGCTGAGTTTATGGTTGCAATAAACTTAAAACGCACCTAACGCAGATGCTCACCGCGCAATATGCATTGCGACGTTAATATAACACCAAGCTTAACATTCCGCTACAAAGTTTACTTACATTTTGCTGAAATCTTAATCCGTCTCGTGTGGGGCTCTTTTAATGTCCCACTACTGGGCACGGGCCTTCCTTCAATGCAAGGGCGATTCAGGCCATAATCTACTACGCTGGCCCAGTGACGTGCGGGCTTTCAGGCCACCCTGGTTTTTCGAAGATACATAGAAATGTCTGGTTTATTTTATACTATCGTTTTTCAGATCTAAAAAAATAAAATACTAACCAAAGATAAATTCATTTATCTTAAAACCTACTGGAAAAATAAAATGTATAGTCATTTCTTCAGGTAAAAAACTGCATGTGTACATATTCAAATGTTGAATCGATACATTCGTTTCTTAACTCCAAACTTCGGTGAATCCTCTTCGTTAAGTCTATCATAACTTTGAGATAGGACACTTGAACTAAATATGATAACCGTTACATAAAGGTATATATTAGCTTCTAGTGAGATCAAGGCAACTAAAGCATTGGACCGACGAGTATGTAAAGGAAAACATAGAAACCTGCATATCAAAGGAAACACAACTGATTGCTGACTGACTGGCTGGCTGATTAGGACAAGCGAATTGAATTGACTTTTATTATATGAAATTAAAGATTGAATTTCTATGGCAAAGCCACACGACAAAGCGTTAGAATTCTATCATGTGGTTGATGATATTCCATTGAAGAATAAGCTTTTCTATGAATTAATACAGTTCGTTTTGGTACCTTGGTGCAAAATAAGTAGCGCGAACTTTGACTCGTCCGTCAGCTCGGGGTTTAACCAGTTCTCAGGAATATGTGAAGTTTGCTAACTTGCCCAGGGCCATCGTAGATCGGTCCAAACTATAGCTAGAAACTCCCTCGTAATGGGGGAGTGAGTCTGATATAATGGCAATAGGCTTGCCTCTTTTATTACATTTGGACCAAAACATATCAGCAAAATGTGTGTACACTGCACATCTGTACTGTCGGAGAATACAGGTAGTAATTTTACCGTGGAAAATTTGCTAAGGTAACATAAACACTCCACAGGATTCAAATTACCGAGTTTACTAGGCATACAATATATCACTTCCATTCATAATTAGCTGGACTCAGTGGAGCAATTAATTCGGTACAGGTGTGCGCTTATCCCCAACAAGCGGTGGGATGATGTTCCCGTCTTGTGATTGACGGTGGTGCCTTAAAAACTGTTTTGTTACCAGAAATTAATTCAACAACAGTCACAAAGGTGTAAGGTAAATGCCCCAGTTGACGACTTCGTTACATTTCGCTGCGACAGTGATTAATGGCGAACGATTTTGCTTCTTTAATAACAAAATGTCCGTGATTATACCGCGCAAAATATAAATCGTAGAGCTCAGGGAAAATATTAATTCCATAAAAGTAATGAGCAACATTCAAACTAATTCTTAATTTACTCTGAGCATCTTTGTTTGAGCGAAATGTTTTCAGTGTTCATTAAAGTGTATGAATAGATAAAAATAAAAGATAACCCAGAAAATAGCCCGGAGGCTTTTTAGGCGTAGCTGTAAAAAGAAACGAGTATAGTAATAAATATTATAATTTTAACAACACACGGCGTCGATACGGGGCGATACACATAAATAACACTGACACCACTAGTGAAATTAAACGTGAAATATAATTAAAAAATACATGTCAAGTCAATGGTCGGTCCTATCGGGTTTGAATATCTTAATGGCGTGTGCAGTCAAGCCTTGTTTGCTCCGTCCATACGCCAGCACGCTTATTATGAATGCCGTATTATCCAGCCAAATCGAACGGTCTCACCGCTCGAATGGATCAAATAAGTATATGGTACAACGTTTCATAGACGGGTAATACGTTCCGTGCTAGGAACAATGCATTATTGAAGGCAATCATGAGCGTCGGCCAGGTGGCTGTTTACTTCGATTTGCTGAACAATTATTGCAGTTGGGTGTATCGTCCATCCACTCCAGCGTTAACTTTTCAAATTGGCGAAACGTGTTCTATTTTTCACACTTCAATGTGCCGTTTACTGCTACCTTATTCTTTTGTAAAAGAGTTATTGATAATTAACACATCATTTAGATAAATCAGGGCTTTTAAGTAACTATTTTTATATATTTTTTTTTGTCCTCAAACAGTACCAGTAATTATTGTTTAGATTGAACTTTATTTGTTTTGATTTTAAAAGTAGCTTAAACTTCTTACGCAGGGCAATATTGTCCTAGACATATGGACTTTAACAAAGGCAATCAGCAGAGTTCTTATAAAGAATTTTAAACAATATTAAAAAAAAATTGTTGTATGCTCTTTATTCGTCTTTTTGGGCATTCTGAATAATTTAAATGAGATTGTGAAGTGAGATTTTTACAAACATGTATCACTTCAATAAACAAGTCACCAAAATAAACGCAAAAATATATTATGTATAAAAGCAAATATTCTTGTATGGTCCGTGAGTTAATTAGGATTTCTGATACACGTGTGCACGCCACAACAGATGATAATCAACGATTCTGGAGTCTTCCCATTGTCCGGGGAATCCCTAAAAATTGGCAATGACAAATGGGGTTTATTTTCGGCTGCGGCTGCGGCGGTATATTTACGGCCTATTCTCCTAATCACAGATAGGAACGTAAAATACTTAAGCCTTTTGCAATTTATGCGTTGACTAAAATGCAATAATACATTCCAATTAACTTTGTCTATGGTAAAAATAAAGATAAAGTGAGTTGCAAAAACACAATTGTAAACATTCTTATTTTATTGGTTTTTTATAATTATGAATTTTCTAGCACCGCACAATTAGGATTCTATTTTGAAATCCAATATAAGATAAAACCGATTTCTGTAATAAAAAAATGAAAATCCAATTTATATATCCTTACCCTTCCTACCCTGGCAAAGTGCGAGTCGGACTCGCGCACGAAGGGTTCCGTACTATTACCTATAAAAACGGCAAAAAATCACGTTCGTTGTATGGGAGCCCCCTGTAATATTCATTTTATTCTGTTTTTTAATATTTTTTGTTATAGCGGCAACAGAAATACATCATCTGTGAAAATTTCAACTCTCTAACTATCACGGTTCATGAGATACAGCCTGGTGACAGACGGACGGATGGATGGAAGGATAGCGAAGTCTCAGTAAAAGGGTTCCCGTTTTACCCTTTGGGTACGGAACCCTAATAATATTATATTTATTACTTGAATGGTTCCCAGTAATGATCCGTGCTTTGGTCGAAGGAACGGACCAGCGCTGCATTCGAACGGACTTCGTCTAATTGAACATTAAATCCAGAGCGCAAACTTCTCGACCGCTTCGCTAGACTTGTGGTAACTCTCCCTAAAATTTACATAGAAATTCACTCCTAATTAAATACCAGCAAATAATTGAATGTTCACTTCAAATGTACGCTCATTTTCTGACCTTCCTTTTCAGAATCTATTTATTACATCTTAGAAAGACTATCAGCTACACATATGAAACATAGATAATTAGTATAGTGATCAGAGACCCATTTACAGACCTATATACCTACGTTATAATTTGAAATCGATTTAAAATCTTGCAATTAGAAATACCTATTTACATTTGAAATTGGTTGTCGGTAGACGACTTAATTAAAGCAACAATGTGAACTTAAGTAGCCTACGAACAGTATGGCATGGCTGACGTCTGGTAGAGTCCCCACAAATTGCCATGTCAAGGGGCAAGTGGGTCGCCCGGTCTCACCACTTCATACGTCAACTCTACGATAAATGTAAAAACTTCTGCTGCGAGATTCTGGGCTCACAATATCGATAATCGATACATCACAACTCATCAAAAATGTGACATGAAACGACAGTTAAAATTCTACTGGTAAGTTTAATAATAATAACACACTACTTGTCGTATGAGTATAGTAAAATGTTTAGGGTTCCGTATTTAAATATGAAAAAAGGAACCCTTATAGGATCACTTTGGTACACAACTGTCTGCCATCATGTCATTACGACAAAATCCTCTCCATCCAAAGGTTGTCTGGAAGAGATCGCAGCTTGCGATAAGACCGCCCAATGTACACTACTATTTGTCCCTTGTTTTGTCAATATATTTTGTGTAATATCCATGTAACTATTGGTGTACAATAAAGAGTTTTCTATTCTATTCTATTTTACCACTTTATTGTCCGTCTGTCTATCTATCTGTCTGTTTTAAGGCATAAAAATAATACATATTACCAACGGTACAATATGATTGGTCTAATGTCTTCAAGGTGACAATATCTTATATCTATCACCGGTGTTATTCTTGATATCATTGATAAAAAATATTTTTACGTATTATAAAGTAAAGTAAATTATGTTAGTAATCGTGAGTCCCTGAGAGTACGATTTGACATAGCGAATGTCATGATACATTGATTTTCAGATAATCGTAACTTTAAGCCACATCTATTAAGCTGTATCGGAACTACTTATTAAAAGTCACTACATAAATAATCCATCGAAAATGTTTAACAGTGTAATATCATAAGTCTAACAATATCCTCACGAGCGTTTCTGACATAAGAACATCTCAAATCACCGACCGATGACTTGTCAATAATGTACAAGGCGGTAACAGTGTTGCCAGAACTAGATAATGATAGAAAAATACAAATCAAAGGTACAAAATGTATTTAAAATACTGTGTCATTTGAAGTAGTTATGTCACTTCTTATATTGAAGAGCCAGTAAGATTAGAACCTGCATTTGTATCTATACTAATATTATAACGAAAAAGATTTGTATTTTTGTATGTAAGTAACGAATAAACTTAAAAATTACTGGACCGATTTCGAAAAATATTTTGCCGTTAGAAAGCTACATCATCACTGAATAACATATATTTATATATCCCTAAATTAAAAAAAATAAACCACCCGTGCGAAGCCGGGACGGGCCGCTTGTTGTTTATAATAATATTCCAGAAAACGTAGCAAAGGCACTCGCTATTATACGATTACGCAGTAAATATCTACAAACATCAGTACAAGATTGTTTTTATCCAGCGAACTAATAAGAAATTTTGTTCTAAATCCTGGCAACACCAGTCTGAGAAGGCTACCGTCACGGTGAGTGTGCGCGCGCAAATTGTTTGCCTCCGATATCAGATATGCGTAATCTGGCGAACTAAGTGCCGCCCGTCGTGTCACGAGACTTAATGGCGCGACGGGCCGACTCGAGTTACTGCACCGTTGTCTATAATAGATATTGAGCTAATAGCTGCTGAAGCGTCAATTGCCTACTACCACGTTTCGGGGATACCAATAAATCAACTCGAATCTACCACATCAAACTATAGTTTCTATTCAATTCTACACACTCAATGTGCAGTTGTTATCTTCAACGCAGATTTTTTACTGGACCACGCTTACTCATCGCATTGTCTCAAACTAAGCAACGCATGAGCTAACGGTACCATGCAATGGACTGCGGGCGATCCCACTTACATCCAGGAAATTCTTCGGAATACAATATTATTCGTGTGATGGTAATGGTTTTTAGGGTTCCGTACTCAAAGGGTAAAACGGAAACCCTATTACTGAGACTTCGCTGTCCGTCCGTCCGTCTGTCACCAGGCTGTATCTCATGAACTGTGATAGTTAGACTGTTGAAGTTTTCACAGATTATGTATTTCTGTTGCCGCTATAACAACAAATACTAAAAAATAAAATAAATATTTAAGGGGGATCCCATACAACAAACGTGATTTTTTATACTTGTTATAGATAATGGTACGGAACCCTTCGTGCGCGAGTCCGACTCGCACTTGGTCGGTTTTTTTCCTTGTGAAACTAAAAACCATATTCTCACCACGTACGATGCTTTCAATAGTCTATAACACCTATTCTATCACCTGAGATAAAAAATACATTCAGTCTCCGATTACACCAAAGAGCTTTTATGCGCTACTTCCCATCTCACAGCATCAAGTATGAAGATCCTATTGTTTCTCGCACTCCAGCCGACCGTGTGGCGTGACGAATACGATTTGCATAGGAAACTGGTATGAAACATCGGTTGGCAAGCCTCCGGCTAAATTATGTTTTCCTGGCATATGCAACGACGTATGTTTAGTTTATTAGTTTATGTGTTTAAGTTCAAGCAAACAACTATATCAGGGTCTTGTATGGAACTTAAGTTATTGTTAAATTACCATTCAATATGATTACCATTTTGTAAATTTATTCGCCTAGCTAGTCAACGGGGAAATGCAGCCACTTGGACAAAACCTATTTCAATCAGTGATACATTTTATATTTCTCTTATTCATTTTTATTTGACAATATTTTGTCAATTATTTTTTATTTAAATGTTGAATAAAATAAGATGCTGTAAAAAGGAATCAAGTTTTATAAACAAAAAATTCGAGATCGAGAACGACAAAATTCGAGAAACAAATTTTAGTCGGTGAGAGTATCACTAAGAAAAAAACCGGCCAAGTGCGAGTCGGACTCGCGCACGAAGGGTTCCGTACCATTGTCCGCACCAAAAACGTTTTTTGTATGGGAGCCCCCTTAAATATTAATTTTATTCTGTGTTTTAGTATTTGTTGTTATAGCGGCAACAGAAATATATCATCTGTGAAAATTTCAACTCTCTAACTATCACGGTTCATGAGATACAGCCTTGTGACAGACGGACGGACGGACGGACGGACGGACAGCGAAGTCTCAGTAATAGGGTTCCCGTTTTACCCTTTGGGTACGGAACCCTAATAAATTTTAACTACTACCTTTAGCTGGTGATGCGATAATCATGTAACCAGACTATATTCTCCGAAGGAGTTGGCAGAAGTTCACTGCAGTGCACCCGCACTACGCCGAAGTATTTTCCCAATAGGAAGCGAGACTTTCAGTATTAATTTAGACATTTTTGCAATAAAAAACACGTATGCAGATGGAAATAGGAATATTTAATTATAATTATACAGGAAATTATCCTCGGTGTTAACGCATTTTCATTACAAGATAACTAAAAAGATGATTCATGCGGAACCATTAAAACGCGATAATAATCGCGTAACTACAGTTATTACACTCGCACCCCGTTAAAAGTGTTGTTGGGAACGATGTCGTAAAACGATGTAATTTTATTTTAACAGCCCATATTCGTGGGATACCAAGGGAGTGTTGGCACGTAAAGGTTAGCAATACGTTCGGTTGGAATTATTTATCTTTTTAACGGGAACTTGGTCCATTGCTCCTTTTTGTCACGGAATTGGGCAGAACTAGACGAAGCTAGTTATAGACCTCTCGTCCCTCGCGCCATTCGTTCTAGTGTTACCATGGTCTGACCCAATATGCTCAAACATATAAGGTATGGACTACCTACTATGCGATCCAAATAAGAATAGGAATGTCAATATGCTCTATCTATCAAATTTCGCATGAAAAGTATGGTTTGCAAAAAACTTATTTGCATATCAATAATAATAGTACCTACATCAAATATAAATAAAAAGGTTAAATTAGTAGTAAATTGTCTTAATAGAATATTTAAAGTCATAATTCGTTTTTTCACGGCACAATATGGCGCAAAGTCGATCCTATTCTCATTTGAATCGCATAGCAGGTAAGTTTCACCATAAATTTTAAGCTATGATGCAAAACAAAATTGTATATATTATCAAGTAGAATCCCAGTGGAGCAATTCTCGCAAGTTGGACATAATATCTAATTCGACATATCTCGAAACAAAACTAAAAAAACACGTCCAATTTGACGTTATTTTTCGACATGGTAAATGGGTCCTTGGGGGAGACAATAATCCATATTAATCTAATGGGATAATAAGCTGTATAGGCGACAAATTGGTCTGGCGAATTGGACGAGTTGGATTGGGCGAGTCGGACTCGCGCACGAAGGGTCCCGTACCATTATCTATAAAAACGGCAAAAAAATCACGTTTGTTGTATGGGAGCCCCCTTAAATATTTATTTTATTCTGTTTTTTAGTATTTGTTGTTATAGCAGCAACAGAAGTTCATCATCTGTGAAAATTTCAACTTTCTAGCTATCACGGTTCATGAGATACAGCCTGATGACAGACGGACGGAAGGACGGACAGCGAAGTCTCAGTAATAGGGTTCCCGTTTTACCCTTTGGGTACGGAACCCTAAAAATCGATGACAAATTTGTAGAAGTAGTTGAGGTGAATAGATTCCCTGATTTTTACATTAAATTAAAAAATAGTAATTTTTGTCGTTGAGTAAGTTCGCACATCGGTCGCGGGAGGCGCTACCAGCGCCGTCTGCGGTATCCATTAATAAATAATGCTCAATAATGGAACGCAAAACCGGGTAAAGTATAGACAGGAAATAATGGACATTTGTTGCTTCAGAACCGGATATAATTGAACTGATGCGTCGATAGTTAATCGTTGATTAAATTAGTGAATCGTTGCTCTATAATAATGTTGAATAATATATGGTACTTATAAGACTGTAGGTATCACATCTTCCTGTAGGATTTTTAATTATACGCCTGTGTCACCGATTCGCTCGTTCGCTCCCTGTTTTATTTCATACAAGAGAAAGAGACACAATTAACATATCTAGTCTTGGCGCACATGCTACAACAACTGAGTCACTTAAGTATGGAGAATTAACTGAGGAGGCTTTCATACAACTTTAAAACTGCTAAGAAATTATAATTATCAAATTATTTAAAGTTATATTTAAACGTTGCCACCTCGGGGGTAGAAGCAGTTCTACCGCCGAGGTGGCAAGGTATCCCATAAAGGATTTTTCGTCGTTAAAAAAGGACTATCACCAATGCGGAATGCATTTCTTAAGTAGAATTGGCAAACAACTGCGTAGTTACTCATATCCAAAATTATCATATTTTCTTTTATGATCCATCCAGAGAGATCACGAGTGGCATTCAAATGTCATTTCAAATAAAGAAGAAAGTGAAGCAAAACAAAACCTAAACCTCGTACACCTCGTATGAAAATAAACGCTCATCCTAACTGATCTTCACGCAGCAAGGAGTCTGCGGGCGCTAAATAATTCCGCGAGCTGAATAGGTTCATTATTACAAGATGGGTCATCCATAATGGATGGAGTTCATCGGTCGGTACCAACTCGATAACTAAGTTCGACGGCAATTAAACGCCGACTTATATCTGGTACACCGAGCACTTGTCGTTTGGAGTTGGCACTGATTAATATTTAGTTATTTGGAGGTTCCTCTGTAGAACATTTATATGTAATTGGTGTACTCAATACGGTTTAGTCTAGTATTTCGAGGCCGCTCGATTCACTGCACCAGGTGGTTGCAGGTTCGATACCCGTCAGCGGCAAATCTCGCTAAAGAGATCGAAGATCTCGCTCGCTTTTGCCAGTACAAATACGAACTCTGTATCAATGTACATAAAGATTGAATTTCTGTGGTAAAAGGCACGCGACCACTAGTCAAAATTCACTCACACTGCCGGTGTCATTTCGTTGAAGAATGAACCTTTTCTGTGAGCCAATACAGTTCGTTTTAGTATACCTGTCTCGACGCCCCAGTGTGGCCCGGGCCTAATAGACTTTTCAGAATTAACCCTGGGGCCCGATTTTCGTGCGATCGACATTCATCTCGATTCGAGATATCTCGTAACGAAACGTCAAATCGTATGTATTTTTTCATTTTTTTCGACATATCTCGAATCGAGATGAATGTCGATCGCACGAAAACCGGGCCCCTGCGAATGCTCACAGTCTATTTATTGGTAACCATAGCACAAGCGTTACTTAGTTTAGGACTGTTAGCGATAAGTATTTTCTGGGATTAAGTAGGTACATCTTACGTGCTAAAAACGTTTTTGAGTACTAAATTAGCGCCTTGAAATCCTTTATCACAGTGACTAAACTAACTAAAGCTTTGCTATCCAAATAGAATTATAGAAAAAGTTCCAAAGAGGCAAAGTGTAAAAAACCCTTAAACCACTTTAAAAGCACTTTATATCAGTGGTAGGTACGCGAAATAAATTACAATTAAACATAGAGAATCGTAAACGATGCAAAATCCGCGCGGTAATCCCGCGGCGGTGGCGAGAGATCATCCGGATTTGGTGTGTCAACGCCGCTACTAACACTCGTGGCGAGTACGTGTTATGTGATGTCGTGCGGGTACGAAATGTAGAGACCTTTGCCATTAGTCGCGGTGCATGCCTTGGCGATCCCGTGGCATCCCTCCATAGCAGCGGGTGGTACACCGTGGGTTTTTAGTGGGTATACCGGCACTATGCCGGGGAGTCCCACATACCCTCGTCGGCTCTCCCGAGTCGGCGGGGGATGCGTAATGCATTTTCCCACGAAAAAAAAAAGGGCCTTGGAGATGGCCTCGTGTGCTAGGCCATCCCTAGCACACGAGCGGTCATAATCGAAAAAATGAAGTGAACTAGAGAAGTTTTTGGAAAATCGGACAATGATACTGATTCTATTGGCACCACACTAAACTAATTTGATTGCCGTCTTACTCACAAACGTTGGGGTTTTTTTTTGCTTCCAAATATAATTTAGTCGTAGTTTGTGTACAACGGAATTGGCGTCAGTATAAGTTTTGTTACGTAAATTACATATTTTTTGGGATTTAGATTAAGCCCGCCAAACATTCCCATCACTATTGCTCCTGTAAGCCCGGATCGACAGCGGTGTCCATTGAAGAAACCGAGGTTTGACCCTCGGCGAGTCCCGGGGAAAAGCTAAATTGTTTTGGAACCCGCACGAATTTTATCGAAAAAGGTGTAGGAGTTGGAAGAAAAAAGTATCCACTTCCCTCCATTGCAACGTAAATGACATATTTATATTACAATTCAGATACAATTTAAAATTAACTGCCATATTCATGGCTCGTTGTTCATAGCGCGAATGATACATACCGTATAGCGAAGGTATCGGCGGTTTGTCTGAAGCAAACTTTCGCCGGCCGATTCCCGCAATTCGTTTCTCGTCTATTCATCGCATTGATTTCCTATCCGCTGCGGGCTCTTGAAGTCGCGGCCATGGAACCAGCGAGACATTACTTGCTATGTAATATGATACACTTGTATTTTCTCAGCAAAAGCAGTGGTAGCATAGTTGGTAGTTCTCGCGCCTTGAACGTAAGGGGTGCAAGTTCAAAACCGGGGTTGCACCTCTTGAGATTTTGATGTGTGAATGTAATTTTCAATAATGATTACAACTTGCTGAACGGTAAAGGAAAACATCGTGAGGAAGCCTCGTCTAGACAGGCCACACTCGGCCAGCGTGGTGGAATATGGCCCAAATCTCCCTCATATTGGGAGGGAATTTGTCCGCTATAATAGCAATAGGCTTGCTCCTTATTTTTTGTCCATACGAAAACGAACTGTATTAATTCATGAAAAAGCTCATGTTTCAACAAAACGTCATAGATGAATCGAGCGAATTTTGACGCGTGGTGGCTTGGCTTTGACCACAGAAATATTGTCACAAAGTAAGTTTTGGTATTGACCAAAAAATCGCGCGCGGGTAGTTGGGCGACCCAAGTTTGGCTTGATAATATTTACTGTTATTGATGCAAATCGTCCAAAAATCTACTCTAAAAGAACTAACATAAAATTGCTAATTGCAATTTTTTTCTCCGCTTCCTCTCGTCGCTGATTTGGTGGCCATTTTCCAAGAGAAGTCGGCGTGCCAACACTAACTCAATTACAGGCATCCGGCGTCGTGGGTACCAATTCATAGTACCCCAGTTTTTCCTCTTTGAAGTATGGCATCTGATATTTATACCGCGTTTGCTCATCTCATTAATGTCTACTTTGTGGCGGTTACTCATTTATTTTATGGATATAATACGAGATAGGAAAGTCGTCCGAGTTAGGTCATTCACACGACACAATGAAAGTTGAGCTCTATAAAACAGTGCATACAATACAATTTGCAGTTTAAAAGACTACGTGTTTAGCACATATTGTATCAGTATTATAGTTTTTTTTTATTTTGTGCACTGTATTGTATTAATAGATTGTCAATAACCAAAAAACTATAAGCAGTGGTAGCCGAGTGGTCGAACGCACGCCTCAATCAAAGTGTGCAGGTTCAAACCCCGGCCCGCACCTCTGGGATTTATGTGCGAATCTCATTTTCATCCGAGATTATCACTTGCTATGAAACGGTGAAGGAAAACATCGTGAGGAAACCTGCACGTCTGAGGGAACTTGACTAGTTTTCGATAGATGTGTGAAGTCTGCCAACCCGCACTGGGCCAGCATGGTGGACTATGGCCCGAATCCCCCTCGCATTGAGGGGAGGCCCGTGCCCAGCAGTGGGACGTTAAAAGGGCTGTAGTAGTAACCAAAAAACTTATAATAAGACTTTACCACTCATTCGACACGCATTACAGAAAGATGGGCAAAAAACTTCATTGTTACTCTTTTCCAAAAGGATTACTTGAGTAGGTACTACGTTTTACATAAGTATTAGGTACGTGTGTGTTTCAATTCGCTAAATAGTTTAGAAAAAGATGTCTCGATGTTATTGTACAGAAACTCTCTGCCGAATTGGTATACACTACTCTGAATAATTTCCTCGGAGACTGTAAAAGTTATTAAAAATATTTGAAAGAAAAAAATGTTTTACGCCAAAAATCACGCACAATGACAAAAAGTTATCGATAACAGCAAAAGTTGTTGATATTAGCAAGTTCACATTTTTGCAATTGGAATATTAGTTAAACAATTTTTTCCAAACCTGCTTTAGGAAATGTTTTTACCTACATTTATTTCCTTATTTGGGTACCTACAGACCTACATTGAATTTACAAAGGTTTTTTAACAAAAAGCTTGGTACTGCTCATGTACCTATATCCAACATTTCGTTAGTCTTTTCATAAGTAAGGAATTTTTATCCTATAATAAGTTTTATTTTCGATTTTACTTATATTGTTTTTATGCAGCAGTACCAATTCAATACTCAGTAATATTCTATCTCAATTTATTTTATTTTTTAGTGAACATTTCATAAGTTTTAAGGTTTCATTTCTATAGAAGCAATATAAAACAATGTCTTTGTCAGAGTCTCAACATTTTTATTCCTAGAAAGCAAACGGGATGTCGTTGTCGCGAAAGCAGTTATGGTGAACTTTCAACAAAGCTGCAATGCAGTTATAAAGGCATTGTGCTCTTTACTATTCCAGGCAAAAAAAGCGTCGTTCACTAGCGAAAACAACTTTAGCGTTAGCTAGAACCCTGAGCAAGTCTGGGAATTCGATTTACATATGAAAACGTTCACAGGCCGCTAGAGGGCGTCTCTTAAAGACCTGCTCCCACAAGCCCCTCAAATCGCGCGCGCATTATTTTTCACCAATACCAAAACGAACGCTATTAACTGATGCAAAAAGCACATTTTTCAAAGAAATACGCAGGCATATTCGGCCGCGTGCTCGTTTAGATTTTACCCCAGAATTGCAATCTTTATATTTACTTTGAGTATATGTTCAACAGAAGATAGTTGACGCAAGCAAATCTTGACACGTATTCGTGTATATTTTACCACGGAAATTCAATCTTTCTTGCTATTAATATTGAGTACATTTTCAAAAGAATTCAGGTTAATTCGCTCGCCCAACTGGATCCAGGGCGTAATATAATACTGTAACACGATCTTATTTAAAAGTCACACACGGCGCGAATTTATAAAGGAATAAAATCTACGTGAGGGACTCTGCACGCTAGCGCATGGCGGCGGACAGCCGACCTTTCGATGCTTCCAAAAACCGTAACGTATGTAACGCGCTCTATACCCAAATTATGCTTGTTTTTTCATAACAGCGAGTGGAAATATCACCTGTTTCTATGCTATAAACGTCATATTTTGACTAGCAACTTTTTTTTTTTTAATAACTCGATATTTTTGTAGAACTAGTTAATTTAAATTAAAACTAAAACCAGGCTATTGACAAATCGCGCTTTAAGAGTATGAAACAAGAAAATATCATCGTGATGGTCAGTTAAAAGCTTTTTTTAGGATACTTTTTACCAACGATAGCTACCGTCTTACCTTGGTCATATTCTAGACATCATTCATAAAAAAAATTGTTTTACGCATTATGAAATGAAACCATTGTCATTCTAAACTGAAGTCGACATAAGGCCCTGGTCTGTTCTAAAATACTGAAAGTTAATCAGAACCTACTTGTTATATAATGTATCACTATCCACAGACGTACTTCAAAACATTTTGTTACATTTCAATAGATTCTATTCGCCTATAAAAGCAATTAAAATCTTGTATCACACATAAAGCATTCAATTTCAACGTAAACACGTGTTTGTATGTAATCCCCGATAAATGGTCTTCTATCATTCGGCTTCGGTTATCTTTTCACCTCGACATTAAGACGATGAGCAGGTGCTTAAGTTGTCATTTTGCGCGTTGGGGCGCGCTCCGTGTAATCCACCTAATGCTTATCCCAACTAATTATTCTCGAAGGCACCTCGCGTTTATAAGGTTCGAGTGAGTATCGTTCGAGTATGATTACAATACGTGACGGTACTTCTAAATATACATAGTCAACCAAAACACGAATTATGGACTGACGATTGTTTGGAGCTTATTGTGCTTAATTCGTCGATCAACACACAATCTTGACTACATACGTGATTACGTTATTCTATTGCAAACGAGTTTCAATCACCTGTCAAATCGTATTAAAAATCCGCCATGTTGTTTAGGTTTTAAAGAAAATTGGTAGTTATTAGATTTCATAATCGCATAGCAGATAAAAGGTGTATGTTTTCGAGGTTTGAGTTACTATCGGTCGTTTAAGTTGTCCGTTGTGAATAAGCAAATTTTTCAACAGAATGTCATCGATAACGCAAGTGAATTTTGACGCGTGGTCGCGTTATTATATTGTCCAGAAAAGGTCAAGTCGCAATTAGAGTATAAGCAGTTTATTCGATTGACCCCGGGGTTAAACGAATAAACTGCAGACTTATACTCTCTGTGGACGGTTTAAGTATTGTTATTCTTAGTACTCGAAACTCATGGTAGGGGCAGAACTTTAGTGTAGGTTGTATAAGGCCGGGTGCACACGAAAATGGGAAATTGCTCGTCGTAGTTAATGCTCGAATGCGGGGAGTGGATTTTAAACATTGTGTTTTAAGATGCTCCCTACTGTAGATAAAACAAGCATAATAGGGATGTTTTTAGCATAATTTTGAATTTGGAATATAACTTTTCTTTCTATATGAGCAGTCAGTAATATTGAAAAGACGACAGTTTCTATAATGTAATACTCATATTTTATCTTAAATAATAATTATTCAGTAGCGATATAAAATATTGCGAAACACGAAAATTATACTAAATTACCTACACTATCATCTGTCCAGAATTAATTTAATATAACATTCTTTTGACAGTTATTATCAGAGATTTTCGACATTACCTTCGTTCATCTGAAATCCATGTACAACAACTTAAAAAAAAAACACAAAAACGGCAAACATACCAAAATAAAAAAACAGACTACACTCTATAACTTTAAAATTTAAAATGGATTTGTATTTAAAAACTGGTTTATTTTTTAAACCTATTTACTAATCCTGTTTTAAAGCGAGCCCCGTCTCGGCAAGACACGATAGCAAATAGAGTGTACTGCGATCACAAAATTACACGTCAATCCTAAACGCGGCCGCGCGGACTGCCGCTCCCCTCCGCTCCGGCCTGGCTCGAACCGGTTCAATCCAGATATACCCGGATGAAAGAGACGCACGCCGGTTTAAGTTTATTATATCCTTTAGTATAAACTAGCTGAGCCTTAGAACCCTAATCAATCCTTAAAAAAATTGCTATCTACCAATGAAAGTCCCTTCAAAATCGGTCAAGTCGTTCCAGAGATTACTTCAAAGAAACAGACAGACAAAGATATTGTTTTTTAAATTGCTTTTTCAATACAGGTAGCGTATATACTTCCATATTCAATAAGTCAAATGCTGTTATTTTGACTTTACAAGCAGACATTTGAATTTTATTTATTTGTATAGATGATTCCGTACCTATTCGCTGCCTTAATTTGAATTAATCTCCACACAAATAAACCATTGATATGAAATTACAAACATAATTATCACACGGTTACTTCATTCCAATGAACGGTTACAACCTGTTTTAATAGTGACGCCATTATTTGGACTAGAATCAATTAATTCGAGGTAGGCACACTAACTTTATTTCCGCGACTACCCGCGTCTGCGCACACTGCGATTATTCAATATTGTTAACAATTATAGCTTATGTTATTCGGATGTATAAACAATGATACTGTAAAATTTCATCAAAATCCGTTCAGAAGGTTTTGGGTAAAAGAGTAAAAATCATCTAACTATTCTCACAAACTTTCATTTCTAATACTAGTAGAATTTTAAAGGGACCTCCCACAACTTTACTTACTTCAACACTCCACATATTAATTTACAAATGTAATTGAGAACATAACATTTATAAATTGGCGATATATTTTACAACATACGCAGCGAAAACAAATGTTTTTTGTGTTGGAAGTTGGAACTACCTACGCATAAGGGCGGCCCTAATGTAAAGCACTTATTTAATACTTTCACCATGTATTCTAGGATAAAAAAACTCTATGTCAATATACATAATGATTAAATTTCATAGCCCCACGACCACTGCAAGATTCGCTCGCGTTGTCAATGACATTTCGTTGGAGAATGAGCTTTTTCTTCATGTCAATACAGTTCATTTTGCAGCACAGGTCTCTACCCCCCAGTCTTAAATGTACACATGCGAATTAGATTGTACAATTAAACTAATTAAATACGACCAAGAATAACATCCAACTTGCAACACTTACAAAAGATAAAGCGGAAGGAAATTCTAAGTATACTTGGAACACTCAATGAAGGAATCGTAGTACACCACTAGATGGGTTCATACAATATGCACCAAGCTCAAATAGCGTCACGTTGCAGAGCCCGGAAGCCAGAAATAGGAGGCTGGTCGATGCAGACAGCGCGCTAGACTATTTCGGTTGCTTAAAATACAGGTATATACCGGGTTAGTTAATTTTGGGGTGAATCGCTCCACACCAAAATACACCACAAAATTTATTGCAATTTAAAACCGTTAAGCCCCCGCGCAGAGTAGTGCGTCAAAACGCGCGCGTCAATTTCATGCCAATAAAAAACGAACTGTATTGAGTAATAGTAAAAGTTTATTCTTCCACGAAATGCCAGTGCGAGCGAAGTTTGATTCATGCTAGTGTACATAGAAATTAGTTCTTTATGTCTATTGACACAGAGTTAATTATTGTATTGGCAAACATTTAATGTCCGAATAATACAGACATTTCTAAATAAATAAAAGAACAAATACGGCATTGCAAATTGAGTCGTGTACCCATGTGTTTAAACACAATTTACAACACATTCGGTGACAATATGCGTTAATTTGCTGACAACATAGTGGTTTTGTGGTCCAAACGCATCGCTGACGTCGAGAGAATATTTCAATTTGGATCGCACATTGGCTTTCGGATACGACTGTTAAATCATGGGGTTTATACTGTATACAAATTATATGCCTACTAGCTGAGCCAGGAACTGTGTTCGCGCTGAATTAAGGAAACCTGATTATTTTCCCAAAATTAAAGAATCCTTCTTCTTTTTTACGAAATGATGACATTTATTGATATATAAAATAAGGATCATTTGCGATCTTTATCCACTATGTGCCACCCATTTTTATTTATAACTAGCTGTGCCCGCGACTTCGCCCGCGTGGACTTTAGGGAGATTACCCGGAAATATGGGTATTATGTTTTTCCCGCGGAACCCTAATGCTTTTTCTAAAATTAAAGTAGCCTAAGTTACGCCCTGGAACGTCAGCTATCTGTCAGTGAAAGTCCCATTGAAATCGGTTCAGCCGTTTAGAAGTTTACCTCAAACAAACAGACAGACAGACAGACAGACAGACAAAAAAATTCAAAATTGCGTTTTCGTTATAGGTATCGCATATACTTTCATACGCATTTGGTAAAAAAGTGTTATTTTGATATTACAAACAGACACTCCAATTTTATTTATTTGTATAGATATAGATGTGTATTTATTGAATTTGTCCGTGCTATTAATTACTTAACATAGGCATATATACCGCTAATCGCAGCCATTCCTCATCTTACTACTACTACTACAGCCCTTTTAACATGCCACTGCTGGGCAAGGGACTTATGGTAAAATCATAAATACGACTATTTTAGTATGCCTGCCTATAGAACGTATATCAAAACTAAATTTGAATATCGAATGGAATCAACAAATCAAAAGCCCGTTCCGGATTTAGATGCTGTATTGATCGGAAACTAAAATGTCTCCGGCTGGTAGGCCAATTAAGGCTGACATTGATCCCGTGCGCCGTGCCGGCTGGTCCCGGAATAAACTCAATGGCCTCCGCTCGGTCGGACAATACAGCGTATGATAGAACATCGTGACCGAGTTGAATCGAAATCATAAATCGGTATGGTATCGAATTTAGATGAAATCGTAAGCATCGGTTGCAACTTGCAATTAAATAATTTTTTGTTAGTTTACAGAATCAGAATAAGATTTTTTTTATTCATGTGAACCAACACAGGCACTAATGAATCGTCATTAAATAATATCTCTACAGGGGTCTTAACACCTTTTCTGGTTTTTTTTTTTAATATCAATAGTTATTTTTTTCAGGTTACGTATTAAGTTGACAGAGTCATCCGCCATCATTATCGCATTCATCACCCATTTTTAGGGTTCCGTACCCAAAGGGTAAAACGGGAACCCTATTACTGAGACTTCGCTGTCCGTCCGTCCGTCCGTCTGTCACCAGGCTGTATCTTATGAACCGTGATAGTTGGAGAGTTGAAATTTTCACAGATGATGTATTTTTTTTGCCGCTAAAACAACAAATACTAAAAAACAGAATAAAATAAATATTTAAGGGGGCTCCTTTACAACAAACGTGATTTTTTTATGCGTTTTTATAGATAACGGTGCGGAACCCTTCGTGCGCGAGTCCGACTCGCACTTGGCCGGTTTTTATATAATAGTATGTTTTTTTTTAAATTTCATATGCATTTTTGTATGTATGCATTGTTCTTAAATATTCTTCGCTGACTGTACAAGACAGTTATTGATAGCATGGTTATTATAAGATTTTAATTCTAAGATGAAACAAAAACAATATTCTAGATTGCTTCATATAAAAATTAAAATGTTTCGTTTTCAAAGTGACGACATGCCGAACCATTAATAGGTAAATTAATCTTAGCAACATCACTTTACACTAATTATAATTATATATTCCAGAGCTATAACATTGTCAAAGGAATGGAATACCTTTTCATTTAAAGTATCTAATTTATAATACATTGAAAAGGCCCTGCGGACATGAAATTACTTTCTTCTTCTTATCCGGTGCGCTCTTGACAGAGCGGTCGTGATCGTTAAGTATCAGTATTGAGAGGGGCAGATGTAATGCGCTTCACGACATTTCGCCACCGCTGTCTGCAAGAGGTCATCCTGCTGCATTCGTTGACTGAGCCTCCAAGGGCGGACTTGATCTGGTCAGTCCAACGCGTGGGTGACCTTCCGCGCGGTCTAGTGCCTTCTATTTTTCCTTGGACGAGAAGGCGTTCTATGGACTGGTTGTCACGCCGGGAAACATGTCCGAAGAATGTCAAGATGCGAGATTGTACAATCGAAAACAGACGCTGCCTGATACCGAGTTCTTGAAGTATCGAGATATTCGTGCGAAACTCGGTCCACGAAACCCCAAGCATTCTTCTCCAGCACCACATTTCTAGGGCATCTATTTTCTGCCTTTCTACATCTCGCAAGGTCCACGTTTCAGCCGCGTAAAGAAATATGGGGAGTATAAGCGTCCTCACGAGCCTGGTCTTCGTGGCTTTAGTTATGTTTCTATTCCTCCATATTTTCCGCATCTTGTCCATCGCTGTTCTTGTGATACCCATACGTCGCTTGATCTCATCGATGCCCGCCATTGTTTGAAATTAGAGCCCCAAGATAGATATAAGATTGGACCACGTTGCAATTCGCGATTTGGGTAATTTCAGGCAAATTACTTTAACAATATTAAAAACAATGAAATCCATGTTCCACGAATGATAATTAAGTAAGTACAATAAAAATATAATTACTTACAACTACAACTACTAAACCGTCTCGACTCAGCACTCCGCCACGATTATTACAACAATATTTCATTGTGAGCGTTCACAATCAGTTAATTAGTTGCGACTCATAAATCTACTGAATAACATAGGTATTTACGTACCATTGTTTCATAATATTTATTCGGTTTATTAATGAATATTTGCGACCAGCCTTTTGTCGATGTGACACTACGGACTTAAAATTGAAAACGGGATTACTTAGGTATTATTATATAGTACTAAGTGGTAAAGGTATTATTAATTTTGTTTATTGACGATTCATAAGTATAAATGAATAATACCTATAAATACATCAACATCGTGAATCTGCATCTCATAGAAAAGGCGTGAAAAGTTCACCAAAAATCTCCCTCGTATTGAGGGAGAATGTGCCCGGTATAATGGCAATAGGCTCGCCCTCAATTACATTATGATCAAAATATGTGGGCGAAGTGTGAGTGCACTGCAGTGCACCTCTGACTATCCCTTCGGGTAATACAGATTCCCAACGCAAGCATCAGGACTAATCAAATTACTAATATCTAGTAAGCATCTTTAAAAGAAACCTTCTCAAAATCCACGGTCATCGCAGATTTCTCTTTTAAAAATCAAACACAGAAACGCGAGAACATAAAAATGGCAATATATATTTCGCTCATCTTGAGGCGCGCGCCTGTAATAACGCACCACGGCGGGAAACTTTCCCTTCCCATCTCACATTATTGACTAAACGATCCGTAAACCGGCACTGAGAACTCACATTACTTTGTACACGACTTTCACTGCGGATACAGGACCACTGGATACGACAAAGCAAGTATAGAACAACTAAATGTGTAAAAAGACGTTAAAAAAATGTTGCCACGGCGGTGTAGTCTTATACCATGGAGATATTATGACGGAGATGGTATATCAAGCCCGCGCTGCGGTAAATTATTCTGGTTTATCTGACTCTGCCATTGTTGTTTTCTCATATAGTTGCCGTATACTACAGGTACATGAGATAACAACAATGGCGAAAAATTACCGCAGAGCCATAGGAAGAGTAAAGTCGTTATGGGTACTTTATTACTCTATGTCTCAAGTATGCTCTATGTCTTAGCTTACTTACTTACCTAGCTTACTCTATGTCTTGACATAAACAATCTGACGTACGTAGACTTCATATACGTACGTAGACTTCATTGTCACACACAAAAGTGGACGTGGGAAACTGGCAAATGTTAGGAAATGTTCACTCGTTGCTGCGACAAAGACATATATAGAAAAAATCAATCTATTAACGGACATAACAAATCAAGTTTACGCTAAAAATACTTTGTAAGGACCATTGTTAATCTATGGAAATCTCTATTAATTTAGGGGATTATGTTTACAATATAATTTCTATGCTTTTATAATTTTGACATTATACGAAGAAAATCTAGAACGCTTACTTGACAGTAACAAGTTAGGACTAAGAGCCAGCAGATCTTTTCAGGTACAATAAGCAGTTTTGTTTTTTACTCCGTACTATTTGAATTCCAGAGAATTCAGAATCACAAGGATTAGTTATATTCTCGTCACAAACAAAATCTAATATCTAAAGGAGTTCAACCACGCTGGAACTAAGACCAAAACCACTCAACCCCCACGTGCCCGATCCAGCGCAACTATACATCGATTTCCGCAGAAGTTGGTAATTTTTCAGCGGCAAGGCCGGGCGTTGGCACCAAATTTATGGCTTACGGCCACAAGGAAGGAAGCCAAATTACCATACGACGTCCGCAACCAACAAAGAAACCGATGGAAACTGCTTCCTAGCCGATACCGGTGTGCCGTGCGCGGCGTGAGGAGTGTGACGCATGGTGGCGACGAAGCGACACTTGCTGCTACGATCACCTTCCTGACTTCAGCGCATACGCATGCCGTGACAACGGCGGGTAAGGTTAACTAGAGCGAATATAAAAATAAAATTGTGATATATTTTCATATATTATTTTATTGTCCTTTATTTTAGAAGTGGAGAAATTAGAAGTGCAGCAAACGTATATTTTTTATTTTGTAAAAAAAATACTGATACTAAAAGAAATACCTAAGCTATGTTAAATGTGAAATCTGCGTAGGAAGACAAATATTATCAAACAATAGGTACTGGCGAAGTACCTACGTACTGGCACATTGTAATAAGGCAAAAATACAAGTAATAATTTAGTAGAATTAAAATTATGTGGTGTCAAATTATATTGTGCTGGTTCAAACCCCGGCACGCACCTCTGGGATTTATGTGCAAATCTAATTTTCATCCGAGATTATCACTTGCTATATGAAACGGTGAAGGAAAACATCGTGAGGAAACCTGCACGTCTGAGGGAACTTGACTAGTTCCCGATAGATGTGTGAAGTCTGCCAACCCGCACCGGGCCAGGGTAGTGGACTATGGCCTGATTCCCCCTCGCATTGAGGGGAGGCCCGTGACCAGCAGTGGGACGTTAAAAGGGCTGTAGTAGTTGTAGTGTCAAATTAAAAAAAAAAACAAATACATATAACAGGCGGCAAGTGCCCGATGTCCCAGAAATCAAATTGAAATTGATCTTAAATCCAGCGCTTTTTGTCTTAAGTAGGTAAGTAAAAAAGTACACGCCTGAGAGACCAGTAGATATTATAAACACTGTATAAAAAGGTACACCAGCGCTTACGTCTCTTAAACTATGAAATATTGCGCGTATAAAGCTCTTAGCGAACACTTTTACCCCGAGTTTGTTCACCAAGTTTAGCAAGTGAATACTGTGCGTTCGCACTTTGCGTTAAACTTCTTTTGTTTCGCGTATAATAAAAAAATCTTCTACCTTGTTCAGTGGAATATGGATTTTAAATGATAAACAGATTTTTAATGTCAAAGATTAACTTTCATACAATCCGAAAAGCAATAACGCAACGAGACAACAACTATTCTGAAGACCGATGGCTAAAAAGCCATTAATTGACATTTTGGCTAATTTGAGTTAAGAGAGCCAAATAATTGGTCTTTCAGCAAGTAAATAAGTAAGTTATACTGAACTTTTATTTGCCTCCACAATTTCTAAACACAATTTGCGTGTATTTTAAATTTGGATGTACAAACATAAATAGCTTCTTAGTAGTCGGAAAACGAAATGTATTCTCTACCTGCCCTTCTAAGTCATATTTTTCTAACATTTATAGTTATTGAGATACATAAAAAACTAATCTGTGTGTTGTCACAATTTCTAGCGACATCAATTTTCACATTATTGCTTGTAGCTCAAAATTTGGCTTACTCACTTAACGGCATCTGAGCCATCGTACAGAAGTATTGTAGTCTTTCGTAAAGAAATAATCAAAATTGAAGTGTCCATTTGCAATGTCAAAGTAATAGTTTTTTTACTAAATGCACACGCGTCGTATACTCATATGCATTCAGTAGAAAGATGTTCACTTCAATCTTATTTATATGTAAAGATTTTTTTTTTTCAAAATTATGTTACGATGAGACTCGACATATTAATTTCTTACGTAATGGTTTTCTAGTATATGTGTTGGTACGACTAGTGGTATATGTACTAAGTAGTTTTATTCCTCTCTCGATGCTCAAATATCTACTACTACTACTACAGCCCTTTTAACGTCCCACTGCTGGGCACGGGCCTCCCCTCAATGCGAGGGGAATTCAGACCATAGTCCACCACGCTGGCCCAGTGCGGGTTGACAGACTTCACACATCTATCCAGAACTAGTCAAGTCCCCTCAGACGTGCTGGTTTTCTCACGATGTTTTCCTTCACCGTTTCATAGCAAGTGATAATCTCGGATGACAATGAGATTCGCACATAAATCCCAGAGGTAAGAGCCGGGGTTTGAAACTGCACACTTTGATTGCAAGCCATGCGTTCAACCACTCGGCTACTGATGCTGCTTAAATATATAGATCCTAAATTAACATTCGCCCCCTTTATGAGGTTATCCCTGACTTCAATATGCTGTATCATCACTTGCACGGTGCCAGCGTTATTTTACTTGTAGGGCCATTTTCTGCTAAACTTTCATTGCATTGAAGGGATCGGGTTAACAAACATAATTTTGGGTAGACGTCAAACATGTTTGATCGAAATTTTATGACTTTGCGATCGTAAATTAATGAAAACCTATTATATTTAGTACTAGCTGTTGCCGCGCCTTCGCCCGGTTGGATTTGAGGAAAAAATAGCCTATGTTACTACTTACAACATCAGCTATCTGCCAGTGAAAGTCCCGTCAAAATCGGTTCAGCCGTTTCGGAGACGGACAGATAAATATTTAAAAATCGTGTTCTCCTTACACGTACGATTTATACTTTCATGTGCATTTTGATATTACAAACAGACACTTCAATTTTAATATTTTTCTTGATGACACTGCATTTAACAACATCTAGACTCATTTGTTATACTATAGAATGACATGAACCTAGGATAGAATCGCGCATTCTCCGATACTTTGGGCATATCTCTAGACGAAATGGCGACTCCATAGAGCGGCTGGTAGTACAGGGAAAGGTGGAAGGAACCAGATCGCGCGGCAGGTCACCTATGCGCTGGACTGACCAAGTGAAGTCCGCAGTGGGTAACCGTGTATCTGACTGCGCGAGACAGTCTGCTAACAAACAGCGATGGCGCGAGATCGTTCGGAGAGCTATGTCCGCCCCTATCACCGACGTGGATTCCTCAACGTGACCACGACCGCTCTGTCAAGAGCGAAACGAATGAGAAGAAGAAGAAGGATAGCATCAAAAAATTTCATTAAAAAATCCAACTTGGCACTTATGAATCCTCAATATACAAAAAATAATAATAGTATCTCTACCACACATTCGGAATGCATTTCCTATGGAGAAGAATGGGCAAGTATTTCCATGGTTGCTATTTTCCAATAAGGATTTACATTTTTGTGTTTTTCTTAATGTTATTTCGGACGTCTGATACACCTTCTGTAACTCATATATATAAGACAAACAGCCGATTACGATTGTCTGTAAGCAATACAGTTCGATACTCATTAGTAGAATTGGACCCAGTCGCATTATTTATTCATAGACACGTACCCATCGATCGAAATAATACTTACGTCTTACGTTTGACTCAACAAAGCTTTCGACGCTTTCAGTAATTATATCGGATCTTTAATAAGATGTGAATCACATTACAACTTACAAATAAATAAAAACCAGCCAAGTATGAGCCGGACTCGCGCACGAAGGGTTCCGTACCATTATCTATAAAAACGAGCAAAAAAATTACGTTTGTTGTATGGGAGCTCCCATAAATATTTATTTTATTCAGTTTTTTAGTATTTGTTGTTATAGCGGCAACAGAAATACATCATCCGTAAAAATTTCAAGTCTCTAGCTATCACGGTTCATGAGATACAGCTTGGTGACAGACGGACGGACGGACGGACAGCAAAGTCTCAGTAATAGGGTTCCCGTTTTATCCTATAGGTACTGACAAACCCTAAAAACAAGCTATAAATAAATAAAAACAAAGTGTTCCCTTGTAATGTCAAAATAATAGATTAATACTTGATGAATATAAAAGTAAACATACTACTTTTTGTCGGTCTGTTTGCCTGTCTGTTTGTCTGTCTATTTATATAAATTAATATCCGAAACAGCTAACCGATTTTGATAGGACCTTCAATGGCAGATAATTGATTTTATAAGAAGTGCATAGGCTACTTTTATTTGTTTTTAATTTTACAAAAATAATAAAGTTCCTGAATTCTATATATATATAAATTGCCAGACATCAAATACACATCGGTTGATCCTAAACTAAGTAAATCTTGTAATATGTGTACTATACTAGGAGCGATTTAAGTCGGCAAATTCCTGAAAGGCAGTTTCACAAATTTGTCGCTGACGACGGTAATTACACCCGCAAACGCTGAAACCACTAAACCAAACCGTCGACGTCCAACTTGTGTATTTTTTATTTCATAAAAAAATTACAATACATCACTTATTATCTAGTGATACTTTCAAACCCTAACATACTATGTTATTTTACCACTATATAGTGGTAAAAAAACATATGCATCGCAACGCGAGATCTCCGAAAATAGACAAAACCTCGCAGACCTCCCGACACAAACGACAATATTATTTCAGTTAAAAGTTTCACGCTTATCCGATCCATTTCTCTCGCTTACGGGTATTCAAATAAGATATTTTTCACCGCACTTGGCAATTCCAATGAGTCTTTTATGAACCCTATGCATATAGACATAGGGGTGATAAATTATCAGGGATCTACGAACGGTATGAAGGGAAACGGAGACGTTTTTTTTTATCTTCCGCATGTGTGTTATATGGAACCACAGGTGTTGAATGTTCGATATCGGGTTACTTGTTATGAAATTCTTTTTATATATTGCGTGTGAGATGAACGCGAAATATGTACCGTTTATTTTTGTCGCCCTCGCGTTTACCTGGATATGCTATCAATACTTTTTTGTGCCGCTCAATGTAAGAAGTACAAACAATGGATTTTCCGCTAGGTATATGTTGGCAACACAACATTGAGTTTAACACAAATAATTGTGCTGGCAACTCGCGCGCTCTCTCTCCCTCTCGCTGCGTCCACCGAACGGGTCGATTGGTCTTTAAGTCCTCTGATGTTTATATTTTAGACTTTAATCTATACAAATAAATAAAATTGGAGTGTTTATTTTTATAACATTATTTTAACAAATGCATATGAAAGTATACACGATACCTAAAACGAAAATGCCATTTTTTTAATTTTTGTCTGTCTGTCTGTTTGTTCCGGGTAAACTTCCAAACGGCTGAACCGATTTTGACGAGACTTTCACTGGTAGATAGCTGATTTTCCAAGGCCTAACTTGGGTTACTTTTATTTTAGACTATGATAGTTAGGTAGAAACTTTCTTCACTAAGCATCCACATATGAGGTACCGTATATGTACCCAAAGAATAATTTGGGACATTTTATATATCCTGTTTATACTGATGTACGCTACAGAACTATCTATCTACCTGCCTATGAGTCTCTACTATCAGTGAGGTAACTAATATTGCAATTTACCATTTAAACTGTCTTACCCTCGGCCGTTTCATACCGAGCTCTTGACAAAGACTTGACAAAGCCGGGGTAAGCCACTGGATAATGTTTGTACGAAGGCAATAATGGGAGATGTCACTCCCAACATTTGACTGGGCAAACTGGGTCCCGCATCCGAGATTTAACTTTGAATCTCGAGCCCCCCGCACACTGGAGCGTCAAAAGTCACGCGTCTAAACTATTGTCAATACCAAAACGAATTCTTGTGTCAAAAATACATTGAATCAGAATCTACTACACTACTACTACTACTACAGCCCTTTTTAACGTCTACTGTTGGGCACGGGCCTCCCCTCAATGCGGGGGGGATTCGGGGCATAGTCCACCAAGCTGGCGCAGTGCGGGTTGGACTTCACACATCTATCGAAAACTAGACAAGTTCCCTCAGACGTGCAGGTTTCCTCACGATCTTATCCTTCACCGTTTCATAGCAAGTGATAATCTCGGATGAAAATGAGATTCGCACATAAATCCCAGAGGTGCGAGCCGGGGTTTAAACCTGCACACTTCGATTGCAAGCCGTGCGTTCGACTACTCGGCTACCACTGCTTCAGAATCAGATTTTTTAAAATCAAATAAACCCATACAGGCACTTATGAATCGTCAATATACAGAAGGTAATACTAGTATCTCTACCACCCATTCAGAATGCATTTCCTATGGAGAAGAATGGATAAGAAACTCCATAGTTGCTGTTGCCAGACAACACATACTCATCGTATAATCCCAAACTTAGCAAATCCTGTAGGTACTATGGGTACCATACAATGGACTGTCGATCCCAATTAGACCCCGACTAGGGACCCAAACCTCTCATGATCGACATGATCTCTAATCCGATATATGTCGAAACAAAATGTCAAATTGGTCGTATTTTTTCGTTTTGTTTCGACATTTGTCAAATTAGAGACGATGTCGATCTTGCGAGAATTGCCCCCTAAAACAAATTCCGAAAACGCCAATAGCGGAAGTCGAACCCGTAACCTCCGCAACCACCGCAAGTGAGCCTAGTGTCCTACGCTCTATACCACGCCAACGTCAAATGATAAAGGCTGGAATTCTGTGTTAGCAGTCACGCCCCAAGGCGTCAAAATTTATTCGCACTGTCAGTGTCATTTCATTGAATAATTAACTTTTTCTATGTGAAAATACAGTCCGTTTTGGTATTGGCGTCGACGCCCCTGTATGTCTAACAATGCGAGCTCTATCGCAGGTACTGTGGCGTGCAGATAAGGGCTGTACGTTATGAGGTGTGTTCGAATTAGTGGAGCTTATCGGCGTTTTGGGTTCGTAAGTGATATCATAATTTTGGGACAGAAATTCCAAATAGTTGGGAGTTTCTTGGCAGTTAAACTTTTGGACTATTTTTTTTAAATCCTCGAGTGTTCATCCATGAAGGAATGTAAATTATATACACCAGATAAAAAATCAACGGTTTTAATGGTCGACAGAAAGTATATATATAGTGATTCCTATCACCATGGAGAGTATACAAGAAGACAAGAAGCTTTGAATTACAAATTCAAAAATAGTGTCAACAGACAAGCGCCGATTAACAATTACGTTCACAAAGGAGTCTTTATGTTTGTTATTTCAACAATTCAATATTTATGCATATGACGCCAGCTTGGTTGAGTGGTGTGATCGTAGGGAGCTCAGCTCACTGCACCGCATGGCAGGTTCGATTCCCACCAGCGGAAAATTTCTGAAATGTCCTTTAGGAATTCGCTCTGGTATGGGTGTCGCCCCAAGTCCATTGTATGGTATAGCACAATCTATGCTTAGTTTTGGATGATACTTTGATTATAATTTATGTTGTCTGGCGATATATATGGGCACAGAATAATTATTAGATATTATTTATGAGCCTATTGTATACCACTGCTGGGCATAGGCCTCCCTTCCCTTCTTCCATTCCTATCTCTTCTGGGCAATGATAGGCCACTCTTATTACTAGAATACATTTAAAAAAAACAAGTTAACTCGCTCGCCCCAATGTGTTTAGAGAGTCAAACCCCTTGGAATATCAATTAAACGCAAGTCGTAAGGAACTCCAACAATGCGAGTACAGCAAGGGTTCCGTACACAATAATACCACATGGCTGTGCAAATGAAGGGACCGGCTACACTAAGGCGACGGCCAACTAATTTATTGTGGCCCAATTGAATCTTCATTTCGACTACAATTCGCCTTTGTTTGCAGTGTTTGCACAGATCAAGGAATTTGCGAGTTTAGAATCGTATTATTACGGCGAGTAACGATGTTATGAATTGATTAATTTTAAGTAATCGATTAGTTTATGCGGCACAGTTTAGTTATATGGCGTAGGTATAGGTACACAAGGAGGAGTGTACTGTAATACACAGAAGAATATTGTTAGTATAATCCGTACCAATCGATATTTTAATTCGATTAACGCTGTAATCAATTAAAATTAATCGTTATCCGTACCAGCAATGATAAGATTTTTACATTGATTGATACAGGACACACTCCTGTGTCATTTACTATTAATAATACACATCAAAAAATGTTTTTCGAAATATTTCAATTGAGCTCTGTTTCTCTGTGTATCTCACAATGTTTCCAAACATAAATAATTGCGCAAATAGATAAAAACAATTTAGCTATTGAACCGGAAATATAGTAAGCTGTTCCAATATCAAATTTTTACCCGTTCCGAAATTTCACATACCCGGAAATTCCACCGAAATTTATCTTCACAGCAATCTAGTGCGGGAGTGTCCATTACAGAATCTGGCGCGAGCAGAATGTCCCTTCTGGGGGGCATTAATGCCGTCCGAAGCGCGGATATGATTCACACCGAACCGACACTAAGTTTTAATTAAAACTAAAGATATATCGTCAGAAATATCCACGCCAGCAACACTGAATAGTTATTTGACTTGAAAATTTTATGCAAGCTTGAATAGTTCAAATTGGTATCTAATTTGGTAACTTTGTTAATTGGTTTCACGTAGATTTCTTTGATTCACGTTGATTTTATTCTGACATTACGTGGATAGACGTAGATACCCCCAAATGGTCGAAGCGTATGCCACTTGGGTTACTGCACCGGATGGTTACGGATTCGAATTGTAGTGGAAAATTTCGGAAATGTTATTTTCGTCATTTGCCCTGACCTGGGTGTAATTAGGCGTTCCCTTGTTCATTGTGTGATATCCAAAGTACAAACTTTGTGTTTGTTTGGAATCATACGATGAGTATGTCTTGTGTGACCAAATAAAACAAATTAACCGACAGTGTCATTGTACAAAACTTATAAATTACAAAAACATTATCGTAGGTTGTTCGTAGATGAACTGAAATCATATGATTGTAAATATTAAGGTCCCACCGCGTGATAAAAAGTCGAAAGCTATTTTTTATTACCATTAGTATTAAAATAATTCTTGCCTTTATATAATTTAAACGAGAAGCAGTGCCATGTAAAAGAACGAGACGAATGAATAAAACAAGACCTTATATTTAACGAGCATTATAACATAATAATCACAAAAAATATATCAAACGCTTAGCTCCACATTAATGTCAAAGACAGGCCTTCTCGTCTTTTGTCAAAAGAGGCTCTTTCTGTGAGGAAAAACACGACTTAGATTTTTTTATTAATATTTGAGTATATAAAAGTTTCTCGGAAATTAATAAATATATACTATAGCGACAGTGGGACGTTAAAAGGGCTATATATAGTATAGCCCTTTGAACGACCCAATGCTGCACGGGCCTCCCACACCTCCGGTAAGGCTGTAAAGGCCACCTCACGGCCAACATCGTAGTCCATTCAAAAAAAAAAAAACGGGCCTCCCCTCAATGCGAGGGGGATTCAGGCGATTGCCCACCACGCTAGCCTAGTGCGGATTGGCAGACTTCACACATCTATCGGGAACTAGTCAAGTTCCCTCAGACGTGCAGGTTTCCTCACGATGCTTTCCTTCACCGTTTCTTAGCAATTGATAATCTCGGATGAAAATGAGATTCGCAGATGAAACTCAGAGGTGCAAGCCGGGGTTTGAACCTGCATACTCTGATTGGAAAGCGAGCGTTAAACCACTCGGCTACCACTGCTGAAATGACCGATTTATATACAAAGCTCTACGGGGAAGCTTTGAGTAGGCTGGCAAAGACGTGTAAGTAAATAATAGCTGGTCAACATAATGAACTGTTACCACCGCCAATTTTTTGGGTGTATTTTATTTAAGATAATAAATAAATCATTGGTAATAGAAAAATAATATTTTTCAAATGCCTATCGGAACTTAATCAGAAGAATGGTTTGGTTTCTTATTTTCTATGACTTGCTTCCAGAGTAAAGCGTATCACTTTTAATCAATATGGTCTAATGTATGACAATATTTATTTATAGAACACTCCATTTTGCTAACGGAACGTAAGATTTTCAACGAAACGATAAAGAAATCTGATCGTACAAAAAAGTTTCGTAAATAACGTAGAAACTTATTTTCGGAACTAAGCATAAGTCAGATATATGACACATGGCGCCTTGTAAAGAGCCTTCGGGGTCCAAAAGAACGAATGAAATATCTTACAGTTTTTTTTCGAGAAATAAGATAGTTAAGTCAATATTATTTTAAATTCCCAATCCATAAGTATCTTTTAATGATGCATGAAGTATAAATGAACGATTAAGTTAAGAATCATAATCAGATTTTTTTTATTCATGTAACCAAAACAGACGCTTATGAATCGTTAATAAATTATAAAAATTGTATCTCTACCACCCATTCGGAATGCATTTCTTATGGAGAAGAATGGGCAAGAAACTCCAATAAAAAATGAGAGGGTTTTTAGCGATATAATTGAACCGCAATAAACCCAGAATGTAATCTCATAATCGATTCGAAGCATGCGCTAAACGGTATATGAAACAGATTCTTCCTAAAATCCTTACCGAAGACGATTCCGTTCCTAATACGTTTTAAAAACATGGCCGACACCATTAAAACCCCATCCTTATCTTAACTAACACCAGGTAAGCCGGGTGAATGTGCCTTAAACCTATTTCTACAGGGGTTTACCGCGAAAGAAAATAGCGAACACCGTTTATGAGTGAACGGAAGCTTGCGCTAATAAGCCTCGCTCCGATGTAAGAAGTATTATGAAGTGTCGTGGAAATGTATTAAGCGCTTTGATATTGGAAAATAGACAATAATAACTTTATTATTGAGCTTGGTTTTTTGAATCACACGTCTTTGATGTCCTAGATTTTACACAAATAATAAAAATGGTGTCAAATATGGTGACCACTAGTGGTACCAGACTTAACTAAGCCTATTGTCACCCCTCTTACGGCCGAAAGGAAATATTTTAGTGCTGTTAAATATAGCATTATTGTAGTTAGTTTAAAACAGAATTGACAATGTATTAATATTTACAATAAATATTCAACAATGTTAATAATTTATTTTAAATTTTCTACATTTGAAATTATAACCAACATACTTATTCAATCTTATTTATTTAAAGATAATCGAATCGAAATCGAAGATAATCGACGACGACCCAAATATGAAGCAGAATTTATCTATACATTTATACATTTATTTATATACATACATATAAATACATAAAATTGGAGTGTCTGTTTGTAATACATACAAATAAATAAAATTGGAGTGTCCGTTTGTAATATCAAAATAACACTTTTTTACCAAATGCGTATGAAAGTATATACGATACCTATAACGAAAACGCAATTTTAAAATTTTTTGTCTGTCTGTCTGTCTGTTTGTTTGAGGTAAACTTCTAAACGGCTGAACCGATTTCAATGGGACTTTCACTGACAGATAGCTGACGTTCCAAGGCGTAACTTAGGCTACTTTAATTTTAGAAAAAGCATTAGGGTTCCGCGGGAAAACATAATACCCATATTTCCGGGTAATCTCCCTAAAGTCGACGCGGGCGAAGTCGCGGGCACAGCTAGTTTATAATAATAATAATAATCATTGTACCGATAGTCGTTTCCGCCCATGGCTTATTAGCCAAGAGCCTCGACAAACGCCTAAAGAGGCTCGCGTTAGGCAGCTGGATCAAGGGACAGATTCAGAAGGCGGTAAGGCGGGTCTTCTGGAGACGGCGCGTATTGTGAGGAAGTTCCTCTCTCTGGAGCCCTAACCACTGGTAACTAGGACTCTGTTCCAGATGCCGGTGGGGAACTGTTTTTTATATTTTTAAATGTATTTTTTATATTTATATTTAAAAATGTACTAAATAAGAAAAATTAGAAATAAAGGAATAATAATAAATTTATTGACCGAAATAAAGGATACATTACATAGGAGTCAGTTCCTTCCCATTTCACTTGATACATTTAATTTTATTACTAGTCTAGAATCTTAATATGAATGATTTTGAAGTAGCTAAAATACAGAAATATGAAAAAATATTTATGAACGTTATGGTATGAGAATTAATGCAGTAAGCATTTTGTTTCAACCATATTTTAACTTCATATCGTCATGGTTAAGCTATATCCAAAAAGCCGCATCTGAAGATTCAAACTTCATGGCAGCTAGCGGAACTGATACACTGCATTACTTTGCAACGGACCATGGCTCGGAGCTTTACATCTAAATTGTGTTCATTTTATATTACCAACACCGGTACACCTCGTATTAGCCTCTATAAAATTCATAGGAGCATTTGTATTACTTATTACCCAAAAATACCCACTAGCAGAGTTTAGAAACCTTACCTTCGAAATACGAATAAAAGTTGGAGTTTTTTTAAATTCAATTAAATATTATTATATTATTATTATAAACGGTGAAGGAAAACATCGTGAAACGGTGAAGGAAAACATCATGAGGAAACCTGCACGTCCATAGAAAGGCATGTGAAGTTCACCAACCCGCACTGGGCCAGCGTGGTGAACTATAGCCCAAAAATCTCCCTCGTATTGAGGGAGAATGTGCCCGGTATAATGGCAATAGGCTCGCCCCCTATTACATTGGGACCAAAAATACATCGGCGAAGTGTGAGCGCACTACTGTGCACCTCTGCCTACCCCTTCGGAGAATACAGGCGTGATGATGTATTTGTATTTGTATATATTTATAATATTATTATAATAGACAAGTACCTAATCTTGCAATCGTTTAACTTACGTAAAATTTGAAGTTATATTATTTAAGGCTGTCAAGTCACCACGGCAAACCACCGGGCAGACTAGGGCATCAAAAAGAGAGCGATAATATTTTTGTCAATATAATATATTTTTTACAACTGTTTACTACCAATAGAAATATTGTTAAACGATAGTGAAACTCAGATGTGAACAAATCTCCCAACATCACGTTAATGACAATCAAGTAACATTTTCGGCGGACCACTTAACAATAATTAAATAACAAACAGAGGAAACCTTTGGACGGAACTCAAACATAAGAACAAAACAGCACTCACGTCCGTCCTAACTTAGTGTTGAGTGCACGCGCCCAGGAACGAATTAACTTAATGTGTTCCCGCCGAGGATTGAGTAAAAATTAGCGGAGGGTAGCTCCCTCTCGCTCTCTTGTTTGGTGTGCAAACAGGATAGAAGTTAAGAGAACTGCGACATGGAAGTTGCAACGTATGGAGCGTAATACTTGGTGATTTGCTGGCCTCGCGGGGCTTCAAGAAACTTGGGAGTCATCGATTGCGATGTTTATGAGCACTTTAAATTTTAAGCCAACTGTGAATGCCGAGCGGCGCCTTCAGCCTCCCACATACAGGCGCGTCCACGCTCGGGAGTATTTTTTTCCATACCAAAACAAACTATAGCGTCATAGAAAAAGTTCATTATTCAACTCAATGACACTGACAGCGCGAGCGAATTTTGACGCGTGGGGGCGTGGCTTTTACCACAGAAATTGAATCTTTATTCCTATAGACACATTGTTCGTTTTGGTTTGGATAAAACTTAGACGTACGAGTGACGACGCTCCAGTTTGCGGGAAGCTCTTGCCTATACCGGGTTAAAAGTCTAAACGTTTTGAATACCTGCTAAATACATAATTCTAGAACATACATGACGTTGCTTAAATATTATTATGACTCGACAGAATTCTGAGGGTAACGACACCGGTCGGCGGCAACCTAAAGCAGTTTGATTGTTGCCACACTTCTAATACCTATTTATCATGTTCCTATCGAGCGAGCACCAAAATGTTTTCTACAAAAACTTTATGAATCCATAAGTCTGTTACTCGGAAAGAATTACTAAAGCTTTAGGTCTATATACAATCTCTACGAAGAAATAAAACTCTCTTAAATATAGTACATATCTACTATTACCATGTAATCCCATGAGCATATTTTTAAAATAAAAAGAGCGTATTGGCGAGATCGGAGTCCCAGAGAGCTCGCATCAATATCTAAATTACTAATCAATATATGGAAAAGATGTACTACAGGGACCATGGATACAAGACGGAGAATATATCGGAATATGTACTCGCTAATGTACGTTCAGGAGAGATAAATTTTGTCGTAAAAGTCACATAAGAACGAAAAACGATGCAGTGTCAAATATCAATTTAGAATATTGGAAATAAGTAGAAAGTGGTTCGACGCAGACACAAAAATTATTGCTTTTTGACAATTTTCCAACTTCGCTAAGTGCCCGAATTTAGGGCACGGCTCAATATTCGCTTGTTTTAACTCAATTTTCCATTTCGATAGAATATATAAAAGGCATGAGGTCGAGAATGACGGCTTTTAATTTAAGTCCGGAATAAGCATACAATACCAAAATGTGTGAAACACGATGTGACCCAGGGGTTAACCTCTTATTATTAAATTCAATTTATTTTTTTCTAAAAAACAAACTGATATTTTGACAACAACGGTTTAGTCTAGTATCTTGAGCATAGGTCACTCAGCTCGATAAAGCGGATGGTTGAAGGTTTGATTCCAGACACTTTATTCATTTATTTTAACATTGGTAACATAGCAGTAACTTTTATTGTTTAAATACTTATTTACACAATAACATCTTCGATATTTTTTTCCTCATCGAACTGGCCGAATAGTTTTTATATTATCGTAACGGACATTTTACGATAATTCGTTCTGATGTCCAAGAAAACTTCCTAATACGATTACCGGTCGGCCATTACCGAACTCTCCTAATGCTTTGTTCCTTAACTCGCCGATACATTACGGTCATGTCTCCGCTATAGATCGGCGCGCAGGTGGCCAATAGATGTTGCATTTACCCTAAACCGTATTTGTAGTACGGTCACGTGAACTGGTAACTAAGATTTTGCTATATGAAAATTAATATATATTGGAAAAAAGCAACCATGGAGTTTCTTGCCTATTCTTCACCATAGGAAATGCATTCCGAATGGATGGTAGGGATACTATTATTATTATTTATTGGCTATATTGGTTAATATGAATAAAAATAAATCTGATTCTGATTTAAAATAATACTTACTGTTACGTACTGTTTATTATATTCGCACTACAAATTAACTTATTGCGTTCGGAGTCATTAAAAAAACCAAACGCAAGAAGTAATTATCACATGTGGACTTCAATTCAACTCCAAAATAACACCTCGTACCCTAGAAAAGTCACAAGTATTATTATACTACGTACTCACGACAATGCCAATAGCAAAACAAACTCTGTGTCAATATACATAAAGATTGAATTTATGTGGTAAATTCGGTCACGACATCAATGACATTTCGTTGAAAAATGAACTTTTACTAGGAGTCAATAAAGTCCGTTTTGGTGTTGACAAAACTTTTTGTGTCACGCCTCTTGACGTCCCAGTGTACCCGGAGTTTTGCACTCAGTTCATATGTATTGTGTCAGTGTCCTCGTGTACCTAGGTATCCACTACCTCTTAAGCTCCTTAAAATATTTGTAAATATATGTGACAGGGTCATTAACTTGAACACGTAACTCAAAAGACGATTACTATTCAAACGGGATCAAGAACATTCACAATTAGCCAGCTAAACATTTACAACGGATCCAAAAAGCTAATTAACCAAAACAAATTCTTTTAATAAACCTTGAATCATTGCAATAAAGGCTCCGGAGCAGGGAAACAATTACAAGGGGACAAAGCGGTATTATTTAGCCAATAAAGTGTAAGGGACGCGGGGGATCGTATCTGCCAGGATCTCCATAGAACGAGGTGTTTTATGGGCAAAGATCGGCTCGCGTTGGGGGGTGACGATCCAACTCAAACGGCGGACCGGCCAGGTGAGAATAAATTAACAAATAAATTTCAAGAGAATTATAATGTGTACTTTGTCCGGGTTTATTTGAAAGTCATTTTGTTTTTTGGGGTCGCAATATACGAGGTGTTTTGAGACAATGATAAAGTTGGTATCACGATCGAAATTGAACACCAATTTTAAACCAATTTTTTTTTTACATAATGATATGTTTCTCTACAAAAATGTCCTACATACAATACTATCTAGTATTATTAATAACGATAAAAAATAGAGTCAATAATAACAAATTAAACATTGGCGAATAATAACATACACATAATAACATAAGAAATTTAACGTCTCCATTCTACCAATTCTATTATTACGTTTAGTTATTTTTTTATCGATTGCTATTAACTTAATGAAACGTCGTATTCGGCGTGCGTAACAAAATGTTTATATAGATCTCAACTCAATTATCCCGGTTCTCGATTGACAAGGGAAATAGTAGCGGCGGCACCGTCTATTGTTTACCCTGATAATGCCGACCTTAATAGATTGAACCCCTTAATTGAAGACGATATAACAGTTTTCTTTGACCCATAGACAATTGATTGGACACCTCTTTCAATTTGTAAAAAAACTACATTCCTTTTTTAAAGATCTGTTAATACTTTTTGTTCTTTCTACTATGTTCTATCTACAAAGGTTCTTCTTATTATTATTCACGAAATGATTAAATTTATTAGAATAAAATGAGAAATGGAAAGAAAGGAGAAATTAAAACTTCACCTGCAATAAGCGGGTATGTCGGCGGTTTTATTAAATAGCATGAAAAAATACAGTAAATACACATTATAAATGACAATAGGTAGTGATACAGATGGCGGGTGTTCGTAGGCGAAATAAAAGATTATTTCCATCAACAATTCACGAAATTAACATTTTACATCAATTCCAACGCAAAACACTACTTTGCGCCATTTAAGATGTTTGAGGACTAACCTAATGAATGTGCTGCCTGTAGATTGGTAAGCGAATCTTCATTCATTCTTGCCCCTTAATTAAAACTGCCAAAGCAGCGGTAGCCTCGTGGGCAAGAACGCCCGCCTTGAACGTAAGGTGTGCAAGTTCAAATCCCGGGCCCGCACCTCTGAGATAATTTTCATGTGCGAAGAGGGAGAATGTGCCCGGTATAATGGCAATAGGCTCGCCCCTTATTACATTGGGACCTAAATACATCGGCGAAGTGTGGGCGCACTGCAGTGCACCTATGGCTACCCCTTCGGGGAATAGAGGCGTGATGATGTATTATAAAATTGTCGCTTAATACAGAAAGACGTCACTATTATACTCAGGGCATCTAACTCCTACAAAGTAAAAGCTTCACAAATCATCATAAGTTGCAATTACAGCGCGTTGCGGCCGTCCATAAATACTGAAACTGTTATTAGCTGCATAGTTGCAAAGAGTGCAGTATGGGTTCCTCCGTTATATATGACTTTCATAAGAGCTGAACGTTGCTATTTCAATTTTATACCAACTTTGCGAGTGCACCTTGGATTTTATCAGGTGTGCACTGCCTCATTATCTTCACCTCTTTAGCAGTATTGTTTTAAGATTACTCTAGTTATAATGTAGTAGACATTAATCTACATAATATTTCAGTTCATCAAAGTTATATTAAAGCATTTAACGAAAGATACCTATGACGCGTTGAGTGGGTGTCTACTGTCTGGTATAAAATTATCTCCATAAAGCGGCGGAATCTGCGTAGAATTTTCTTACGATAATAATTTACATTATAAGTTCCTCATCTCCAAGCGATAGTCTATCTTGGTCTTTACAACTATTACCTAACACGTGCAAGACACATCACACAAAATCGCATCGACTGTCGCTCAACGTTACATACTAGGGCACGCTAATACTCTTGCCTTCTGAAGTAGGTACATAAAGTTTGGATGTATATAGCAAACGAAACGCAACCACGGGACAAAATTCGCTCAATATATTATTACATACATTATTTTTATTTGCACAAAACACGGGTAGGTTACAAATATACAATAGCTTGCTCATTGTTGTTGTTAAAATTAGTGTCAGATCCATCATGTTTTACCATATCATATGGTGTACAAAGATTTGTAGGAAAAATGGAGCTCCGTCTTTACATAATTTTTATAATTAGTTCAGTTTAAATAATAATATTAACCTAGCTAGAATTTATCTTGTAAGAAGTCATTGATACTGTAGTAAATTTTAGTATCAGTTACCTCCTAAAATGTAGTCTAAATAAATTTATATTTAGATCCCAATAACATTTCGCAATTTTATAAAAAAATTACATTTCGTTGAAAAATATGCTTCTTGTGTGAGTAAATACAGTTCGTTTTGGTATAGGTAAAATTTTTCGAACGTCTATTTGCGCAGGGTTTAGCAGGAAAACCTTTCACGAAACGTAGTGAGTACACACCTGTTTTATCCCCTCATAAGTGTTGTGACAACATCGGTATATTAACCGAAGCATATGTGCGGTGGTGGGGAAACAAATACACATAGAGAAAGTGGAGTACATAATATAATTATCAAATAGAAGCTACATTTGTTATTGTCTGAATATAACTGTACTGTATTTTGTTAAATATTAAGATTATTAGTGAGAAGATTTTTGAGATCGGGATGATAATTGGACGCTGTTAAACTTTAAGTTTAGTTTTTAAATGTTAATTTGTACATTATTGTTTATTTAAATAAATAAAAAAAACCAGGGTCAAACTAAAAGGATCCAATCCACATCAAGTCAGTTTTGAGATATCGCAGCATTAGGACACGTGAGATGGTGACTTCGGACGTTTGTATTGTGACGTAAGGATTTTCATTTTTGTGTTTTGCTTAATTAACAATTACCTATACAATATCAAGTTAATGAGGCTATACATTCTCAAAACACAATTAATTAATACACAAACTACGTGCAGTACAAGATTTAGAGGGAGGAAGGAGGAGGAAAACAGGACAAATAGCTAACCTCCCTTAAATGAGCTCTTTTGGAGCCGGACCAGCGCCTGACCAAAGCGTGTTTATCCGTGTATATATTAAAATGCGAGCGAGGAATGGTCGATAAAACTAAAAAATAGCTGTAAAGCAATTGTTTTAACGTGCAAAATACCACCCACGTGGCTAAGATAACCATCAATTAGGTATTAAACAAAACCAGTATTATTGCTTACTATATTTAGGTTAGTATCTTTCCCAGCTTTCGTGACATTATTCCACACATTTCCCGCAAACCTAAATCAAGGCACATCAAATGCATACATTACGTAACTCGCAACAAAGGGAGTTTAAACTAAATTCGGCGATTCGCGGAGACCAAGTTTGTCAAGAAGCAAATTAGTGGGCGAGTAAGAAACGGGGCGTTCTGCATTCCGACTGGCGTTAGGGCTGCCAAGTTAATTCTTTTTTTAGGATAGGAAACCAATTAACTGCCTAACGTACCATAATTTACACGTTCTAAGTCAATTAGGCTTAGCATGACCGCGTAGACATAAGTTTTATCTCTTTCAACTCTCAGATTCGTCGGGAAAATGACGTCACACCGAGCCATGTCCAATACAAAAAGCTCGATGCGACTTCATTTTACTAACAAATCTGACAGTTGAAAGAGATAAAACTTATGCCTACGCGGTCATGCTAAGTCTACTAGGATTTAATGTCTGTAGTAACGATAATTATATCTGTTTGTTGCCAAAGAAATAGTTTGCTTTTTATCTATATTTTGTAGCTCATCACTAGTTTAAGACTGTCCGGTTAGAAAAAGAAAATGTATTTTTAACACATATAGGTAAATATACACCCTTTAATATAATCAATGACACTCCATGGAATAATGTGATTTTTCCATGAGTTAGGTACTACAGTTTATTTTGGTATTACCAAAAATTGGTCACACGCGTATAATCAAGCAAACAGGGAGGGGCGTCAAATGTTCTTCGTTTTATTTGTACAGAGGCAATACTTACAGCCCTATACTCATCGGACGGCGAGTTGCCAACACAGTCGCGGTTCGACGTCACGGCGCGACAAGGCACCTCTAATTCACAGTCGCAAGTCCCGCCCACCAGTCACTACTGCAGTTGCGCTTTCAAGATTACCTAGTTCATACGTAGATCAGTAGCCCTACTATCTGTAGAGTAACGTATAAATATAACTACAGCCCTTTTTAATGTCCCACTGCTGGGCACGGGCCTCCCCTCAATGCGAGGGGGATTCGGGCCATAGTCCACCACGCTGGCCCGGCGCGGGTTGGCAGACTTCACACATCTATCGAGAACTAGTCAAGTTCCCTCAGACGTGCAGGTTTCCTCACGATGTTTTCCTTCACCGTTTCATAGCAAGTGGTAATCTCGGATGTAATTATGAGATTCGCACATGAAACCCAGAGGTGCGAGCCGGGGTTTGAACCTGCACACTTTGATTTGCAAGGCGTGCGTTCGACCACTCGGCTACCACTGCCAGAGTAACGTATAAATAGTAAAAAAGCAACAAGATTATGAACGTATGAATGGCCGTAGGAACAACTATTTTACGTAGGTAGACGTCATCGACTGGCTAGTGCGAATGAATGCAATACGACGTGCCGTAGTTCGGCTAGCCTACCTACGCCAAAAGTAGATTTAAATCACGGGTTTTGTAAACTTCGTCACTTTCTAAAATAAGAAGATCAGCGACTCGATGCGACACAATCCGAGACGCAGGTCTAATCTCGGCAGGCACGCTAACCCTACAGCATGACGAACAAAAGGCTACGAAACTTTTAAGGATAATGATACACTATCTGCATCCGAGTATCATAGAACCAGTAACTAGGTAGGTAAATTTAAAACCAATATGAATGCATTATTGATACAAAAATATAACCCTTTTGACATCAGGTTTAAAAGTCATATGAAACACGCAATAAATGAACACCGAATCTCGATTGAAACGCGGTCAAAGCGTAGAAATCAAGCAAAAAAATTATGTGAAACAGCACAGGACCAACATAAGCGACATTTTCTATGTCCGTCTGTCCGGTCCGTCCGACGTTGGCAACGAGACGTGACCAGTTCGAAATTAACTCCGGAGTACACGCAGTCACAACCGCACTATGCCAATACCAACAAAACAGACCAAACACAACCTTCCTGCAATCTAATAAGAACATGTATGGACGCACAGAAATAATCCGCAAGTGGTACCGCCGCAAATATACAGATATCTTCGGTTTAAACAAAATTAGACTTTACTGTATTAAGATAAAGTGGTTGTTGGGTGCATATGGTTGTGTCTTCGTACGCAAGTAAAGCGTTGTCAAGAGGCACGAAGCAGACAGAGCCGTCCGCGTCTTCAAGCCGCAGTCGCTGTCCGGACACCAATTTGTCTCTTTAGATTTATGTTTTCCATTATTGCAGTCACGCGAATAAGGAACTATTGTTATTTGTAAAGTTTATATAGAAATTCGGGCGAATATCCTCCAGGATTTCTCGGATTTATCGTAGGAAAACTAGGTATTAAATAACTTTAAGATTTATATCTCAACGTTGATCTTACGCGAACGTATTCCATTTCAATTCGCGTCCATTGGAAAGATAAAACCGTCTTGACTTGCAAGTACAATAGATAGCAACGGCAGCAATAGTTTTAAATAAAGCAGAAGCTATGTAACTGTAGGAGACGGAATAAAAACGTTGTTTTATTATGTACAGATTATCTATAGATTGAATCTTTACTGGCAAACGTGTTAAGTCGGCTTTGAATAAGGAATTCCAATGATTCCATACCGTACTCTAGCAGAGGCAGACTTTAAAGTTTTATTGCTGACTAGCGGCCCGTCCCGGCCTCGCTTTTGGGATAAATAAAAATAGCCTATGTTACTCAGTGATAATGTAGCTTTCTAACGTCAAAATAATTTAAGAAATGGTTCAAGTAGTTTTTAAGTTTATTCATTACATACAAAAATACAAATCTTTCCTCCTTATAATATTAGTATAGATGAAAAAACACACACTTTGAGAGCTGATAGGAAAACTATAGGTAATTAAAGAATTTAAAGGAGAAGTAAAAGAACAAAAAGGCCGCAATATATCCCAGCGACAAGTACTCTGGGACGTGACTGCTGCGGGTATTGCTCGGGATCCGCTGTTTACTACTAGTTTATACTGTCGTCAGTAATGAATCTTTCTTCATTGCTGAAACGCTTGGTTTTGAGGAATGGGACTTCGATCAACAGCACTACCTTGGGGTCTACGCTCGTATGTACCCAATGACTGATTGGGTACATACTATGAAAATTTTACTGATTCCAAATATGTATATAGTGACTTATATCGCCCAAAAGGGTCGCTTAAGTCAAAAATAGCCTTATTACATAGCCTTCCACCCCTCGATATGTAGTCTATAAAATATATAACGTAACCGCTTGCGTCTATCGAACGTATGTTTTTTTTTTTTTTTAAGCCTATTTTGTGTCCCACTCCTGAGCAAAGGCCTCTCCTTTAATCCTCCACACACTGCGTTCTTGGTTCTTGTGCTGTTTGTGACCAAGTATTACCCGCAAAGGTGACTAGATCGTCTTGCCATCGTCGTTTTGTTCTGCCCCGGCTGCGGTGGCAGTTGCTTGGGGTCCAATTTGTAATGATGTATATATGGTTGAGCAAATATATTAACATGTCCATAGAATGTAATGTCAAGTTAACAAATAATGATTCATATTTAATATTTTTTTATAATAATGTACTCGTAACTGTTTATTTAACACACCAATAAGAGCACAGAGTGATTCCATTTTTTTTTTTAATGGACTACGCTGTTGGCCGTGTGTTGGCCTTTACAGCTTCACCGGAGGAGACAGAGGATTCCAATATGATAAATAAAGAAATAAAGAGCAGGTCTGCTCCATAAATAATTTAAGTTTGAATTTAAATATTATTGTTTTGACTACTTATATAAATAAACAGTCACATAGTCTTTCTGAGCTGATAGAACAAATTCAGGAGATGATAGAGATAAACAGAAGAATTCTAAATGTGGTGCTACAATTAATAAACTCTTCAGTAGCCTTATATTAACACTGTACAGCACTTAATAAAGCTAATAACACTTAGGTGTTTCTAGAGGACGTTGCCCCATTTAGATCCAATATCGATTCCGCGCGATATCCAGGCAAATCTTTAGTTACGTGAGGGTAGGGACTTCAGGAACGGCATCGGTCTATACGTGCCTCGAGACTCGTTCACACTTATCCGCTGTTATTATCAAAGTTTCCGCTAAAACGGCGGGGAAGTCCGCACGATCGACTTATAAATCTCTCGGGGGAAATAATAGGCGCATGAATGCCGACGCGTAGCTTTCCAAAACGTCCGGATGCGTTAAGGTAAGAATTTCAATCACTGCAAGCGTACAATTTATTGAATTTACGGACAAAATAATTATAATTAGTTGTTTTTTTCTAACCATTTGTGTCCCACTGCTGGATAAAGGTCTCGCTCCACCTCCTTATAGTTAGGTAGTCCTTTTTATGGAATTTTAGCAAGGCGCTGTTATACTTAATAGTAATCCTTTTAGCCTCTCCAGCTACGCTAAGTGGGTGTATAAGGAGTTGCATGTTAATAATTTAATAGCCAGAGTGGAAAGTTAAAGCTGGCTACTAGTTATCAATTTCATCTTTTACCTTAAAAGCAATGCTGGTTTGAAAACTATCTTAGAAGATTGAAATAAAACTATTTTACGGATTCTATCGCGTTTATTGACTTTTTTATGTTCCCGACGTTTCGGCTGCTTTACAGCAACCATGGTCACGGGGGGACTGAGGTTTTAGACGTCCTGATGTCATAGTTAATAACTGGGTAGCCTCATAATTAGTTGATGTCGTCACGACAAACGTCGGGAACATAAAAAAGTCAATAAACGCGATAGAATCCGCAAAATGATTTTATTTCAATATCTTAGAAGATGCAAAAAGAAATGACTACAACAATACAAATCATCTTCTTCACAGATTTAATTTTGAATTCAATCCTTTGAAACATATCGAGGGGTGAAAGGCTATTTGACGTAAGCGACATTTTTTTAACTTTACAGGAGAGCATACTCATTCGACGCAGAAAAAATCGCTGATTCCAAATATATACGAGTATAGTCCTTTCACCCAATCAATTGCTGTTTGTTAGTCTCGCTAAAACTCAAAAACGGCTTGACAAATTATTATTATTTTTTGTTCGATCTACTAGTGGTTGATTAAAATATAGGTATATATATAGCAGGTGTTACACTGTTCGCCGTGAGTTCACATCCAGTGACAAATTTTAATATAAACAAAGTCGTAGATAAAACGCAGACGTACACACACATTGACAGGGTGGTTTTAAACAAAGATACTATAAAACAGTACATTTCTAATAAATAATTTCAATAATAAACAAACAACAATATGTATAGATGAAATAAAACACTATTCCAGGGCATAAAGTAAGTTAATGAACTCTCTAAATTCAACAATATATTTTAACGGGTAACACTCTCGAATTAAAACCAGTAAAACTTAAAACATTAACGAACAAACATTTCTTGGGGTTCAATTCTAGTAAATTAAGACGCCCAATATAAGAGGCGTTAACCCGTCGAAGATATGTGGCCTAATTTCCGTTCGGTTCGAAAATAGCCTCACTACTAAACCCAATGGAATGTATTAAGTAAATTCCTCTTTATGCTTTAGAACTTAACTTAATCAGCTTGGTTAAGAAAATCCTGAACATATTAAGTACTAGCTTCTCCCGCGACTTCGTCCGCGCAGACTTCTATTATTCAATATCGTTATAAATTATGCCCTATATGTTATTATATAAAAACTATAATGCTGTAAAGATCCATCAGAATCCGTTCAGGAGTTTTTGCGTGAAAGAGTAACAAATATCCACCCATCGTCACTGACTTTCACACTATAATATTAGTAGGATAGTAGGAAGTATATGTATGTAATGATTATAACTTCTAAGAAACTTGCTTGATGTTCTGCAACATTCAAAATTGTCAAAATTTCTGATAACCACACCAAAATTTAAGCAAGAAGTTTAGATCCCTGTGTTGACTTCGGAACTTGACGCACACTTATCGTGATCTGCCATTCACCAGGCAAGTTTATAATACCTATCATTAAATCTCTTGAAGTATTAGAAGACAGCATTTCCTATAATCTATGAGTTAGGTTACGTGGAGTTGAAATACTTAGCATGTTTTTTTTTCGACATCTAGTGGATAAAAGACGAAACGATTTAAATTCTGTACCAGGGAAAGTAATCATAGATCGTATTAATTCAGTCTTCATTCTGCAACAATAAGGGAAGGTACACCTCTTCACCTACCTATTACCCTTCTGTTTTAGAGCCACCCTATACCATACCCATTTGTTCTGATGCTGTGCAAGGCCTGGTATGTCTTGACCAAAGAAAATACCACTGTATTATCAGAAATCGGGTGGTCTGTCGCTCTCTTCATATATTCACCACTGACCAATCTAAAAATATTGCGAGCTACTCTCATACATCTTTAACCTAGTTCCCAGTTTGGTTTTCATAATGGTCCACATCACCCCGAAGGAATCCGCTGTGATTAGTTTTGTTAATTTTATGTGCCGTAAATGTGAGCGTGTGTACGACACCTTAGCTGGTTGGCGAGTTGAGGCAATTAGGAGGTCCCAGGTGGCGACTCAAACGCAACTAACTTGAATTATCTGCTTAAGGTTTTATGTTCCGAGGTAGAGTGATACTAGAAGTGTATAATGGATCAGAAATTTTATATAGGGCTACATGATCTAGTAGTTAGGCTCGGCGGAAGGAGTTCCATATTCTCTTCATGCAAACTCTTTTTTTTTTTTTACGGAATTAATGAAATGAATTGAGGAGCAGTGGTAGCCGAGCGGTCGAACGCACGCCTTGCAATCAAAGAGTGCAGGTTCAAACCCCGGCTCGCACCTATGAGATTTATGTGCGAATCTCGTTTTCATCCGAGATTAAACACTTGCTATAAAACGGCGAAGGAAAACATCGTGAGGAAACCCGCACGTCTGAGGGAACTTGACTAGTTCTCAATAGGTTTGTGAAGTCTGCCAACCCGCACTGGGCTGGCTTGAATCCCCCTCGCATTGAGGGGTGGCCTGTGCCTAACAGTGGGACGTTAAAAGGGCTGTAGTAGTAGTAGTAGAATGAAATGATGAAATTTTAAAGGAATAAGATGAGGAATGGCTGCACCTGCGATTAGCGGTATTTAAGCCAATGTCGAGTTAATACTTGCAGGGACAAATTTAATAAATATAAATACACATTAAAAATTAATATGGGTGATGACTGTGATAAAGATGGCGGATCTTCTTTTATTTTATAAATTCGACGCACGATTCCATCTTGGACTTTGTCATGTAACGATCTCAATTCTGAATCATTAAAACTTAGTATAAACTAAACATTGCTTTGAGTATAGTCCCCTTGATAATTTCTTGCAAAAGTATTTTTATATGCAATAAAATATATTATAAATAACATAGAAAGACATCTAAAGGAATATGAAAGAAAATAAACCTAAAATTGCTTACGAAGGAACCGTAGACCAACTAAAAATAAATCCATAACCTTAATATCGAATAACAATTCTTATTCTCGTTCTAAATTACATTAAATTACTTCCTCTAATGTAGAATTCAATTAATAAAACAGCGAAACCGCTTATATAGATAACATGAATTTTGTGGAAATACCTTTAATTCAAGGAAACAATAGCACAGGAAGCCGCATCCAGGACTTTTGTATCGCAAACTTTATGTGAAACCCGGTAAGTGGCCGGCGGTCGGGAGACGCAGTAAACATCACGGCCAACTTTAAACGTCAACCCTTGCGAGAGACGATCCAAGTTATTACGGTCCGTAGTACCCCTGGCGCGACACGTGTTTTTTGTCATAAAAAAAAATGGAACAAACACTGCCTGCTCATGTATCTTCCAAACGAAATATGTCCATTATTATCATCTGGATGATTTTGAGGTGATAGAATTATAAGTGATTGAGCATAATAGCATGAGTTTTGCAATATAATTGTGAATGCCATTATTACATAAACAGATTTGCACAAGATTTGTAACTTAGGCATTTATTTAAACCATAATCGATATCGTTAAAACATATTTCATAAATAGAGAAGATATGAAGTCGGTTAAAAATACAGGCGCATTGTTCATGCTTCGTTATACTACTTTGTATTATGTAAAGATCTTTAAACTTATAAAATATCAATTAATTAGTATTTTACAGTGTCATTTGTCTAATGCTTTGCAATGAAATTGTGAATAGATGAAACATCTCAAAAAAATCACAATATGCCGTAAAAATCGTTTATAGATATCAGTTATTCCCATTTATAGAGTCCTGTGATATATCTAATAACACTTAACAGTGAACAATAGCAATCAGATGACAATCCGTAGCCAAAGTGGCTCGCATTATGCTAATGTAGCGGAACGTATCAGCACAATTGTATATGGGCAGTCAAACGTAATTGGCTTGTGAATTATAAGCAATTTATACTGTTGCTGTCCAACTAATAATTTGGAAGTTTGAGCAATAAGACTGTAGAAAAACCATCCAGACACTAGAAATTCTTACACTTATCCAACAAAGCATACTCTTTCAATCAAAAAACTTCATAAAATGTGCCGAATAAATGAAATCTAGAGCACTGATCAAGCGAGCTAATTTACGTGTCCAGTCCAAATTCAAGTCTCCGTCTTTGCTAGACAATAATATAAAAACTTACAATTTTAAAGACACAACACCATTTCAACGCCTTTATAGTTACTTGACAATTGTATTTGAATCTTTTCCGAATATTCATGTTACTCGTATTACTGGAACATAATAGATGTATATACATTAACTTGATTCCCGACTCTCGGTTCAGTTAAATTACACTATAATTAGATACTAAACAGTCAACAATCACATCGGAGATGCATTATGCAAATAAAACGGAGCTAATCGCGTTTGTCTAGCACCTACTAGTAGTTTCCTAATTAGAGCAGTTATATTTACGATCACACACCTAAAATTGACTCGCTACCTTAATATAAAGCGTATAATTCATTTTCAATGAAGACATATAGAGGACTAAGGACTAATACATTGTAAAACATCTTAGTACTGACAAATGAAACTGTACATCGTTGATGTAGGTGGTATAATATTTTAAATTAATTCATAATACATCATCACGCCTGTATTCCCCGAAGGGGTAGGCAGAGGTGCACTGTAGTGCGCCCACACTTCGCCGATGTATTTTGGTCCCAATGTAATAGGGGGCGAGCCTATTGCCATTATACCGGGCACATTCCCCCTCGATACGAGGGAGATTTGGGCCATAGTCCACCACGCTGGCCCAGTGCGGGTTGGTGAACTTCACACGCTATAGAAAACTATAGACGTGCAGGTTTCCTCACGATGTTTACCTTCACCGTTCAGCAAGTGGTAATCATTGTTGAAAATGACATTCGCACATGAAAATTATCTCAGAGGTGCGGGCCTGGGATTTGAACTTGCACCCCTTACGTTCAAGACGGGCGTTCTTGCCCACGAGGCTACCACTGCAATTAATTCTTAATCATAAAATAAATACCGCCAGACAACACATACTCATCATATGATCCCAAACTAAGCAACACTTGTACTGTGGGTACACCATGGACTGGAGGGCGATCCCAGTTACAGTCAGACTACGGCAAATACCGAAAAGACCATTTCAGAAATTTGCCACTCATTCAACGGGAATCGAACCCGGTACAGTGAGTCGAGCGTCCTACGCTCTAACCATTAGACCAAGAAATCATTTTAAATTTTAATGTAAAGATTTAGTAAGAATGCCTACATTTATCCTGATCATAAATCGTTAACATGTCATAATCAGTATAATAAAAGTTGCAACGAGTAAGCAAATAAAAACAAAGGACAAGTCATCACAGAGGAATTTGTGCTCCTGCATTATTACAATAAAATTCCATTTCGAAGGGCAAATCGCGCAAACTTATCAACGACTGAGTAAATTGTTATTGCTTTCTAGCCCCTGGGGCTATGTCTATTAAGACTACGATATACCAATACTTTGTAACATTTATTTTATGTTACATTAAGCTGATTAAACCAGAAGAGCTCTATGATAAATGTTCTTAGAAGGTAGAATTAAATAGACTTAACAATTCATGTAAATATTTATTGGCTGGACGCATTGCCGTGCGTCGAGATTAATTCATACTGCAGTATAGCCTGGCAACGAATCAACAGTTCTGTCATTCTGTCTTAGAAAGTAGAAAACTATAAAAATATAAAATAGAGTAAGGATTCATCCACCATCTTTTTCACTGTCATCACCAATTTTTATTTATAATGTGTATTTATCGAATTTGTCCTTGCTATTAATTACTTGACATTGGCGAAATACCCGCGCTAGTCGCAGGTGAAGCCATTCCTCATCTTATTCCATTAAATTTCATCATTTCACTCATTTCGTAAAAAAAAAAGTAAAATAGAGTAAACATCATTTTACGCCCTTATTGTACATTTTAATTATAAATAAACCTTACAATTCTGCTACACATACAAGTTATATGTAAGAAAAATCATCGTCTATGTATTATATGAAACCATCAACCAAAAAGAGATACGTAAAAACAGATTGTGGAATTCAAGTGACTCGAAGTGACAATACCATTTGAATCTAAAATGCAAACACGCTTAAAACACCACTTATTCTTTATTTATAACCATAGATTACCAATGTAAACAATGTTATGTATCAGCCAATTGAAATTCAAATGCGCGGGGAATGAGAATGTAGCCGGGAATTGCGAAATTACACACAAACTCGGCAAAAATAAAGTGTTCCGGGGTATCCAGGGACTAGAATTTATAAGGTCCGCTTCCAACTCCCAATTACCGGGTGGACAGTCCAAATCGCACGTAACGAACCTGTTAAAAGAGTTTTGTCTGCGGGGATAGATGCTCAGTAGGCGACATTATATACTGACCAAGAATGGAGGCTGGTATCGTGAATTATTTATCATGATTGTTCACTTCAAACGAATTTAATCATTAAGGGCAAACATATAGGGTTGTGTTCCTGAGGATATGCGTTAACTTCGGCATGCTAATCAGACCATTAAAATGATCATATTTCACTATGGACACATAAATGTTTTTTTTTATTTTCGTACAATTTATATGCCTTGACGTAAACCAACTATTATAGATGACAGATAAATCTGTCAAATAAACTCTAATGTATAACTGAATACCGGCTCCAGCATCGCTAGCACGTGCGCCAAGACCTATGTCACGGATTTTGTCGCACCAAGTTTCTCTCTCATGTCACACCAATTTGTGACACTCGCATCGTCCTTCATAAAGAATGGTAATTTAATAAACAACCTTCACCAACTTTCAAGGCATAATTTACATCGCGCCCGCCGCTACCGTCCAAGGAAACAACCTCCCGGAATCACATTCGCAATGTAAGAGCGATAAAAACAATGTCCCAACGACTCCTTGATGGAGCAGTCCTGAAAACTTTCAGATTAATGTTGTTACGGATTGTTTATGTGGACCGGCGCGTGAAAGATGTGTCCGCGATTCTGAATCGCGCAAGTTAAGTTTGTGCGGATATTGTTATAAAGAGAATAAATACGACAACAGCCCAGATGCCTTCTTACAACAGCCGCTTTAGTAATGTTGTTTTAAAATTGATTTGATTTCAAATGTAATATTGTAGTTAAACATACATCTATATGAGGTGTTCTCAGGGCGTTAGACCTCGCGCGTAAAATGTTTCCTAATACCAAAACGTACCCTGTGTCAATAGACAGAAAATATATATTTGTGTAGTAAATACCACGACATGATATGTAAAAGAATGAACTTTTCGCATGAGTCAATAAAGTTCGTTTTAGTACTGGCAAACTTATTGACGCGTGGCTTTTGACGCTTCAGTGTGCGGGGCGCTTAAGATTCACGCTCCTATAACCTTGAATATTTAAAATTGAAATGATAACAATATGATGTAATAGGGGCCTTGAGTAGGTATCATGGTATAAATATATCCATACATAATTACGAATACCTTAAATAGCGCCAATATTTTGGCTATCCTTACATCAGCACGGATATTTGAAATGTCTGTACATTACGCGTAGGGGCTTATACGTACAGCGGATAAATAAATTGGGTTAAATCTTTCGTACAAGGGGTGTTTACATATTTACTTCAGACAAAAAATCTGCACAGCATCAATCTATATGTATCTACAGTATAGATATCTATACTGTAGATACATATAGAGCTACTATTTTTATTATTTATTGACGATTCATAAGTGCCTGTATTGGCTTATATGAATAAAAAATATTCAGATTCTGTGTTACAGTTGACGTCGCGTTTCGATCCGATTAGTATATAAGAAAAACAAAATGAAAACTTGTAATTTGTAAGTGCCCCCATAGGCCTATACAGAATAAATGATTTGACTTTGACTGAATAAAATTTTGAGGGAAAAAAATCTGGGCCAATATTGATCTTCCGAAAAGAAACATGATAGTATAATGCTATACCAGCCATTTGTAGACTATTTGCTAGAACAGTGTTTTTCAACCTGTGGGTCGCGACCCCTCGGGGGGTCGCGAAGCTTCTTTAGGAGAATTGCAAAAGGTTGGGAAAGCTACTGCAGTAAAAAAAACAATACAGTTTGAATTAATTATGTTTTTATCCGAACCCCACTTATGAAAATGAATAAATTATTTGGATTGAATATTAGTTACAAAATAAAATACATGAAAAAAAGCAACAGGCAGGGGGTCGCGGAATATTTCTTCAGCATGAAAATGGTTGAAAAACACTGTGCTAGAGCATGAATTCAACGAACGAGAACTTTCCGTATTGCATAAATGTAATGATTATTTAGAAAAGAGTAATCATGGAGTTATTATGGCCATTCTTATTCATAAGAACTGTATTCCGATTAGGTGGTAGTGTCATAATTTTGTTACAATATGAATAAAAAAAACGTATTTCTATTTGGAACCATAGCAGATACGTAATTGTGTTTTTCTTCTTAAAAGACGTGTTTCTTGCTCTTGTTTGGTATCTCTTTAATGTCGGGAATCCCAAACGTAATGGGCTGAATTCCACAACGGTTTAGATGTTCATTCCAGAGGTAGAACCTGATTTAGTGTTAATGAAGTAACGAATGAGAATCCACTCAGTGTTTGTTCATTGTTTACACTTCATAAATCAACGTCATTTATGTGATCATTTCAAAATAAAGCAACACAAACACTGCTGTGGTAACTTTAACTCTCGATAAAAAATGTATAAATAACCAGATATCGAACCAACAACACCAAAACATTTCGGTTTTCCGTATTATCCATATAAACCGAAACACGTGTAAAATTTTAACAGCAAACATTTACCACCTCCGTACGACCGATCTTTCCTCCCCCTAAGCCAATAAAAAACGAGGAGTGGGAACGGGAAAACAAAACGCAGATCGAATGATTTAGCACTCACGTTTAAGCACCTATGTACACGAACCCATTAATAAAGCACACGAATTACGAGACGTCAATATTATAGGAGTGAGTGAGTGAATGAATGAATGAAATTGAAGTGTGTCGGAGCGGAATCGTGTGTACGGAACCATTTGTTCGAGTGACACCGTGTTATTGGTTCGTCGAATCGTTACGGGTGGTCTGTGTGGAATATTCCTTGTGCTTTTATCGCGACATATTGTCCATTGCATTTGGCGGGCTTACTTTCAGTGGGTTAACATTTGTGTTCAAATTTATCAAAAATATAGTATATATTGCGGTTAGTCTAAAAATATTATATCCGCAGATACATTTAATAAACCATAATGTCAACAAAAAAACCCTTAAAACAGTCAAAAATGGGCTCACCGTTGCGGCGACTGTAGTCTCTTAGGCTATCTCGTGTAGGTATGTGAACGTTAAAGTAAAAAACACACCCATCGTTAAATTGGACGTTAGGAATTATCAAGGTAGTATGTGATAATTATGAAAGTAGATTATAATATATCTACGTAAATTCGGTTCCGATTTGCAAAAACAGATTAAATATCATTCTCACATTGATATAAAGTTATGATCTATTTACTGAGGGTTTAGATAACACTTATGTATTGATAAATACAATTGTAGACGGTTCGTAAATTACTTTAAATTTAAGGGGTGAGTCTATTAATCAAGGTACCTATTATCCATCAATTCCCATTCATTCATTCACTTCTGTTCAACAAACAATTTGTCAGACGCCACTAAAGTTTCATTCGCTTCGATAGCCGTCTAACTGAGCACTAAGCGATCGAATTAGTTCAATTGATTTCGCCTTCTCAGCTAACAGGTAGTTGGCTAATGAACCCGGGGGCCTATAAATCTTTCTTTAACCATTGAGGAGAGCAATCTATTACTTAAACACGTTGTAAATATCCCGTTGAATCTGTGAAACATTTAACCAGAGACCAGGTTTTGTTGGAATACGTTTTTTTTTTTCGAATGCCTCTGCACAAACCAAACAGAGATACACGTATAAGTACTAACGAGTTTTTAGTTTCAACGGATTGCCTTTGATTTCGCGTGAGCATAACTATGAGAGAAGATAAAAAAATGGGTAGCAGGGCATTCTACATAATACCATTTATCATATGTTTATACCTGTGTTATTAATTACACAGGAATTATTTTACATAATATTAAAATTAAATAATACAAAGTGGCTTAATATAAGAAATAAAACAAAAGAACTAAAGAGGATTTCATATTATGCAAAAACTATAATGGTATTGCAGCGTAAAAGGTTTGTTTCAATATTAACATATACATCAGACGCTCTAGCATCTTAAAACTCTATAAAATATATTAAAACTGGAGCCAGGATCGCCCAGATAGATCCGTACGCTCTTAGTTTTTCAAATATATTCTTATTGCAACAAAAAAGAGTGAAATAGCGATGTCTGGCTGTCCCGTCCTGCTCTTCAGACCTCCATTACACAGATAATTTAGGTGCACTCCGCCGCATGTTACACCGTAATTGAATGCGAACTCGAGTATTTCCGCACTGTTCAAAAAAACAAAAGCGTATAGTATGATACATTAACTGGAGGTCGGAGTTTTATGCGCGTAATGGAGTGTTCATAGCGACAAATACTGACACACGAATGACATACAGGGTTATTGGTAATTTGACGTATTCCCGTTAGGAGGTGATAGGGGTGACTATTTGCGATAATTTTAACCCCAAGTTTCATAACGTTTTTATTTACTTTGTTGAAAAATGTGCTCCTTCTTCCAGGTAATAAAGTACCTTTTGGTATTAGCAGAAATTTGGTTCCACCCGTTTTGACGCTCCCGTGGGCGTGGAGCTTTAGGGCTCTCGCATACTGATGCGAGGCCTAAAGCTCCACCATTTTAGCACAGACTTCGATTAGGCAAACATTTTCACGCACGACTCTTGACGCCCCAATGTGTCTTTGCTGTACTCTACGAACTGGAGCGCTGCACAAACGTATTCAAGTGATTTCGCTAACTTGCTCGCTTAGTTTCCTAATATCACAAACTATTGTTAGTACGCCCCGCAATGTATAATCCTATTGTAAATGTACGGTGATGAGTTTGCGTATAAATTATAAATTGGTATTATGTTAGTCACTCGTGCGGTTTAATTATCGTGTGGAGTTACAGTAGGAAAGGACATATATATCTGGCGAACATTGCGCAAATGATATTAATTTTGTGAGCGGACTTTCACTCTTCTCCTACAAGTCTAGGCGAACAAAAAAGAGATACAACATTAACTTGAAAAATTCCTAGCTTGCGACTTTTTCTCAAAAGTAACTGATGAAGAAAAAACTTGACGAGGTGTCAAGGGACACCCGGATGGAACGAAGTTCCTTTTGAAATAAAAAAAAAGGCAAAAAAAATTTACATACACACACACACATCGAAATCGAAACCAAAACCGAAACCGGAACCGGAACCGGAATCAGAACCGGAATCGAAATCGAAATCACACACACATTTACAAAAGTGTCGTTACAACTTTTACTCTGACACACACATTTACAAAAGTTTCGGTCGACACTTTTAGTCTTAATTTTTTCCGTCTAGCCCCCACTCGCGCGTTGCGACGCGCCATAAGGAACTACGTTCCAAAAATTGTTTTAGTTACATATCCAGTAGCTGATATGTAGATGCTCAGTTAAGACGAAGTATGCTTAATTGTCATAGTTTCCGAGTTACAGGACTTTGACTATGTGTCACAAGTATCGTGTAGTGGCCTAAGGGCACACCCCTGAAACAGTGCCAACTACAGAAAAATATCCTACGAGTCGGTCGATATTTCAAGTTTTTAGATTTGCGACGAACGAAATGTTGAAATAACAATGTTATAAATTTAATGGATTTTTTATAACACTCAGTTGTATATCCGATAATGATTCGAGCGTTTAAATATTATTTCGGATTTCTAAAACTGCCTATATATTCGTTGCGATTATTTTTGCCATGTACACGCAGTTACTATTTTGAATCTTATTTCAATGAATTTAGAGTCCATGTTACCTACTTTATTTCGGGGCATGCCGGGGCGCGTCGCGTCATGCCGCGGCACGTCGCGGCATCGTGGTATCGAAATAAAGTAACATGAACTCTAAACTCATCGAAATATGATTCAAAATAACTTGATTAGTAATAAAATCCTTTGCCATGCCATGCCGTGCCGTGCCGGCAGTGGGCGCCGGGCCTAAGTAGTCTTAATTCAGTCTGGAGATATTAATTATCATATTCTAATTACTGATAACTTGACATACGACATCATTCATGCAAATTAAACTTAACTGCTATCTCATAGTAAATTAATTAATTGCCTGATTAATCTACAAATCTCAGTTTCTGAATAACATAATAATTGAAATTAAACTATTTTACGGATTTTATCGCGTTTATTTACTATTTTATTTTCCCGACGTTTCGGCTGCTTTACAGCAACCATGGTCACGGGGGGACTGAGGTGTTAGACGTCCTGATGTCATAGTTAATAACTGGGTACCCTCATATTTAGTTGTTGTTTGCGGTAAAATCGTTTAATTTCAATGTATAGTATTCGCGTAAATATAAGAAAACAACATAATAATTGCTAATAAGTTTATGATTCAAGTCAAGATTGTGGTTTACAGATAAACAAAGTTACCAGAGTCCATAAATCTATTTAATATTGATTTAACCAATTGAACCAAACGTCAACATCGTTACAGCTAATATGCGCTATTGTTCGAGCATCGTGCTAATAACTTCAGGAAAATTCGCTACAGTTATCGCCTCGAGAGGCAAGATCTAACCAAATGTATTTTACAAAACCAGACACTAAGTTCTGTTGTACGAGTAATTTATCTTCACGCAATCCTTAAATCGATATGAAATTCGTCATTATAAACTCCACTAACATAACTATAACTTTCTGAACTCCGATGTAAAGTTAACCCCAAAATTGTCAACCAAACAACCTTTCGCGGTGAACGAAATCCGCAAAATTGGATAAGTTTTAAAATGTTAGTTATTACAACAAGGGCTTACTGATAAAATAATTACGTTAAAGCAATTATATTTACAAGGAACATTAGTACTAAGTAACCGGAGTTATGACTTGGAAACAATGAAACGATTCAACTAATAAACAAGGCTCAACCACTAAATGTAGTACAAACAAATAACCACATTAAATCAAACGCTATAAAATATAAAATGATGTTATCGTTGCGATTTATTACTGTGCTTTTAATTTGATGATTTTTACACCTTTATTTGTAAAAAAGAACACCCCCGGGCCGTAACGGGTGGATAATAAAAAACAAATTATCCGCCCTGTATCGCGAATCTGGAAAAATTTAGGCCCACTCAAATCCAATGCAAACTTGCCTTCGAAAATTAAATGTCAGCATGAACAAATGTAGGGGTGTCCTCAGTATAAAATATTTGCAGAAAATATTATAGATACTTATTCATCAGATTTATATAGGTAATAAAAAATAACAAAATATTACCCAAATTACATTAGAAGTTTTAGTGATTATGGAACTCAAACTCAGCCTAGCCTGTTTGATATTATATATGTTACAGGCAACGTGATTTACTGGGCATTATTAATAAGGACCGGCCATTATTAATAATGCCCAAGAGCGATGGGCAAAGTGATTAATTTATCACTTTGATCGGCCATTATTAATAATGCTCGACGACCCGTGGTCCATGTAATAAGTTGATATTACTGAGAATGTGAGAATGTGCTCAAAGAGATACTAAACTTAATAACTTTCTTGCACAGTCCTTAACACTTATACACAATCATATCACCATTAGAACGTTATTTGTAATGTAACTTAAAAAGAGAATTGAGTAGAACTTATACGAATAAAGACATAATATCCAATTCTAAGGTACACGGGACCATAAAAAAATTTTAGCAACAAAAATTCAAATCACGATTTTATACTTTTTGGCGCCTTGTATTTTTGTAAATATGTTTTCCCAAGGTTTTCAATTGGCTTTTAAAACTCGATAACATATAGCAACCCTGAGGGCAATTACCTCAGGGCACGATGAAGTGGGCAAATCGCCGTAAATTCCGATAGTTTGCATATTTAACCGGCATCCGGTGAATTACCCGCACCGTTAGCATATAAACATTGCACCTCTGAGACGCTATGCACATTCCCCTTATACTATAATTTCGGGGAATAGCTATCACGCTAAATGAGGATTTATAACTGTGTAAATGAAGATTGATAATACTATACAAACTTTTTTAAGGTAAACATTTTGCAACCAAAGCAAAGGTGATTTAAATGGGATAATGTAAATAGAACCAACCATTTTTTATAATAAAGTCTAACATTGATAAGACAGCAGTTTGCCACATGCCCACTGACAGCTTGGAGAAAGAGAAAGAAGTACCAAGAACGAGTTCATAACCATGAATGTATGAGAATCTAGACATAGCTAAACTGAAGTATCGATATGTCAATTCGCAGCCGTAACTAATAACTTCACCAGAGACGTGCCGTTCTAATTGTAAAAGTACCTACTTAGGCACAATCATTCTCTCCTCTGATAAAATTCTATCTCTACACGCATCCCAGGGACCCAATTCTCGAAATATCGACATTATCTCTAATTTAACATACCTATGTCGAAACTAAACGTCAAATTGGTTGTATTCTTTGTTTTGTTTAAATATATGTCAAATGAAAGATGATGTCGATCATTGGTCTATACATTCCTTGTATATTCAAACACAGATAGAGTTCTTAGCATTCAAAACGTTTCAAAGCGGTTCGTAAAGTATAAAACACTTTATACATAAGATTACATCTGAACGTGCAATAAGAGGATAAAACTGTCTCCGAGAAGTCCACGCGAAGTTGTGAGTTGTTGAATCATTTATAGGACACTGAGAAGATAGTTTATGTGGGCGGAAGATTCGGCCACTCCGCCGCGTAATCAAATCAAATCATTTATTTAGAGGGACTTCGCGTGTCTGTAAAAGGAAACTACACTTATTTGGTTCTCGCTCTCATCTCTGTTTATCATATCTTCCGCAGGGCTGATAACCGTTGGAGTAGACTTGTCCTAGAGACCGCGAATCGGCAAACGTAGCGTAGGACGTCCTGTGACCAGGTGGAGCGACGACATACGCAGAGCGGTGGCTTTGCGTATGTCGTCGCTCCAGTTACTTCCAGTCCACAGCGGCACACCGGCACACCGGCAGTGACTGGAAAAGGAGAGCCAAAGATCGGGCTCAGTGGCGCATCTTGGGAGAGGCCTACGTCCAGCAGTGGACTGTTACCGGCTGATGATGACTTATTCGTTTAAGTTTTCTTCTTCGCCGAAATCATTTAAGAACCTACTGATACATGTAGGAGATAGGACTATTAGTGAGACGAGTCTCGTAACCAAGTCGTGTTCGATCCAAACAGAGGCCATTAAATTATTAACATTTTCCCACTTGTAGCACAACCATTTTGCTAAGTTGGAGGGGCTAATGGGACTACTAGTAATGTGATAAGGTCATATCGCTATAAATAAAAAAAAATCTATTTTTTGTTTAAGTTTACTGAGTTTATAAATGAACTTCAACCTAGCAATTAGTTAATTTATAAATTAGACTACACTAATAATTGAAATCATTATTTTATAGCAATTTTCGGAGGTTCGCAAGTAATCGGCGAAACCGTGCGTTATCATGACCAATGACGAAGAATATAAACCACGTTAATGGACCCTGCCAGGGTTGTCAGCGTGACACTTTGCTAATAAATAATACATATAAGGAGAGAAACTCGTGGCATGTGAATGTAATATAACAATTGAGATGTCGTCATCATCCATTTTTATTTATAATGTGTATTTATTGAATTTGTTCTTGCTATTAATTACTTGACGCTGGCTGCAATACCCGCTAAACGCAGGTGGAGCCATTCCCCATCTCATTCATTAAAATATAATCATTTCACTCATATCGTAAAAAGAAGAAGAATTGAGATATCATGAAACAGCCTAAATTGAAACACCATAATAAGGAACATTAGAGGAAGCCCACTAACGAGGTCCCAATATCGACGGTTGAAAAGCAATACGTACTAAGCGAAAAAAATCTTAAATCTATATATATAAAAATCAATGCCACTTTTCGTTGTAAGCTAACTCCTACTAAACGGCTGGACCGATTTGAATGTTTTTTTTTGTATGCGTTTGGGTGGCACCCTGGATGGTTTAGATTCACAATTTGACCCGGTAGGTGGCGCTGCTTTCGTATGCCACTCATTCTAAGGGGGTACGAAGTTCGCCCGGTCAGCTAGTGAGATATATATACCATTCAAACGGCCAACCAGTGCCAAGCAGTGGTAGCCGAGTGGTCGAACGAACGCCTTGCAAATCAAAGTGTGCAGGTTCAAACCCCGGCTCGCACCTCTGGGTTTATGTGCGAATCTCATTTTCATCCGAGATTACCACTTGCTATGAAACGGTGAAGGAAAACATCGTGAGGAAACCTGCACGTCTATAGAAAGGCGTGTGAAGTTCACCAACCCGCACTGGGCCAGCGTGGTGGACTATAGCCCAAAAATCTCCCTCGTAATGAGGGAGAATGTGCCCGGTATAATGGCAATAGGCTCGCCCCCTATTACATTGGGACCAAAAATACATCGGCGAAGTGTGGGCGCACTGCAGTGCACCTCTGCCTACCCCTTCGGGGAATACAGGCGTGATGATGTATGTATGTATGTATGTATCAAACGGCCAAATTTTTCAGCGTCGTTAGGTATATATGACTCATTTTAAGATGTTTTGTGGATCAGTAAAGATTGCCTTTTAAGCACCGATATTATTTAAATGACACCTGACATTTTGATTGTCTATAGAACTTCTAACTGTTTCTAATTTCTATGAACCAACTATCGCTTATCTTTGTCAAAAACATTTTCAATTTCGACCATAAAATTTGCCAACCTTATAATATGATTCATGCTGTACACAAACAGTAAATATATCAGATAAATATTTTTCAACGTCCCCCACAAACCTGTTGTCTGAGCACATAAAATTATACAGTGATGAGCGTAATGGCGCCCATAATTTTAATGGGAGCGCTAATGGTTTATGCGGTTGCGTGTTTTGAATGTTACGTGCATGGATTGATTTCGGTATATATGCTTATTAAATGTCTATTATATGTCTATCTATATACTCCCGACTATCCAAAATTTAGAGTCCTGAGTTTAATGAAAACATTTACAAGAAAAAATGCATTATCACCTTCACTACAACTATAGCCCTTTTATTGTCCCACTTCTGGACATGGGCCTCCTCTCAATGCGAGGGGGATTCAGGCCATAGTCCACCACACTGACCCGGTGCGAGTTGGCAGACGTTACATATCTATGGAGAACTAGTCAGGGTCCCTCAGACGTTCAGGTTTCCTCACGATGTTTTCCTTCACAGTTTCTTAACAAGTGATTATCTTAGGTGATAACAAAAAATTAAACCGCCGAAAATTTTAAAAAGCAAAAAATAATATACCTTTTTTATTTAACCTTAATAACAAAGTTCTTAAACTAATGTAAGTATACCTTAGTCATTTTGAGTCGGCGCCAAACAAGCAAATTAATTAATTTAGTAAAGTGTGATGTACGGCGGCGGCGCGGCGGCGGCGCGGCGCGACACGCACCTTCGCTGGAAAATGCCGAGCGTTCACGAAGTTAACGTCAGCGAGACAGCAATACACAGCGAGATAGCGATACACAATGTGTGCGAGTGGTCGTACGGAGAGCACATTTTTTGGAATGTTAATGTTTGTCGCTGAAGATTTCACGTTGCATTGTTAATTTCATTTGGTTATTTCTTTAAATTTATTGTTCATTAATTGTTTGGCGCCGACTCAAAATGACTTAGGTATACTTACATTAGTTTAAGAACTTTGTTATTAAGGTTAAATAAAAAAGGTATATTATTTTTTGCTTTTTAAAATTTTCGGCGGTTTAATTTTTTGTTAAAAAGTTTTTATTTTATATTTTTTTGTGGCTAAAATCTACTACTTAATCTGAATCTACTGTTTGTTTTTTTGTAATACACAACTCAGCATTAAAATTTGAGAATTAACAATAAATAAATTAACAAATAATCTCCCTATTTTCCCACCTTTCGGGTAGGATTTTTGTTCCTAATTTATATAGGACCAACTTCGAAGTTATACCCTAACCAATACGTGTCGAAATGTGAACCTCTTCTGTTTTCTTCGTTGGTTAAAAATGGGTATAATTCTAAATAAAGTCCACGTGGGCGTAGGTATATCATGGTGTAGGTGCCAATCTATATCAGACTAGGCAAATACACACATGAATTGGCACCGACTACAAATGTAATGAATTATAAGGTTATTTGTAACTTTTTAGTGTACCTAGGTTTTTGAAGGCGAATTTAGTATCTATTTTGTGAAAAGATGCAAGTATTAGCACCTCATAACAGCCCAAAAAAGGAATTCACCCCCCTCCACCCTTTCCATCCCATCGTTTCGATATTTGTTAACTATCCGTATTAAACAAAAAAAGATTTTTCGAAATCGGCTCACTAACGCCGAAGATATGCTATAGTCCAGAATGCAAACTTTATCAGCCCATTTCACCCCCTAAATATTTTTTTTTCAAATTTCCTAAAACACGTGTTTCTTTATTTTGTATGTAAAATACATATACAAAGTTTCAGGTTGATCAAAAAATATTTTTGAAATTGCGTGACCTTCAACCCCCCATTTCACCCCTAAGGGGGTTGATTACTGATAATGTTTTGAAAATGGGACCACTCTCGAAAAATTCCTTAGCAAACGTCATAGAAAAAATCGAAATCGGTTCAGTGACGCCGGAGATATGCGTGATCATACATTAAAAAAAATGCAAACTTTATCACCCCATTTCATACCCTATACATTTTTTTTTTCAAAATTCCTATAACACGTATTTCTTTATTTTATATGTAAAATACATATACAAAGTTTCAAGTCGATCAAAAAATAATTTTTAAATTATGTGACCTTCAACCCCTCATTTCACCCCCAAGGGGGTTAATTTCTGATAATATTTTGAAAATGGGACCACCCTCAAAGAATTCCTTAGCAAACGTCATAAAAAAATTCGAAATCGGTTTAGTGACGCCGGAGATATGCGTGATCATACATAAAAAAAAATAAAAAAAAAAAAATATACGCGTCGAATTGAGAACCTCCTCCTTTTTTTTTTTCGTCGGTTAAAAATGAGATTCGCACATAGAACCTAGAAGTACGAGCCAGGGTTTGAACCTGCGCATTTTGATTGCAAAGCGTTATCCATTGTTATTTATAAAGAATATTTATTAAATTTGTCCTTACTATTAATTACTTGCTGCTTCCAATTCTCATCTCAGAACAATAATAAAAGGAGAAGAAATGCATTCAAATATAAATTCAGAAGACGAATCTCATTAATTTCGACTATATTATAGAGCTTTTAATCTTATCATTACTCAGTACAAATGTTGAAATGCTAAAGGATTACCATCTAAGCCATTCCCTTTAACAACGTATTCGTTTAATTCAACATGCATACCATTATTATAGTCTGACGAAGTTAGACAGTAATAAGGTCCGAATTAAATATAATACACAAGCTTTTACTCAAAGACTCACAGATACATCAAAGAGCACCTACAAGATCTGTATTAATGTCATTTTCTTACACGAAATATAGTTTTAATATAGTATCTTACTAGTAGAAGCCGCGACTTCGAACGCACGGACTTTTAGGAGCCAAAATTAAAGTAACCTAAGTTACTCGTCATATCATCAGCTATCTACGAGCGAAAGTCCCGTCAAAACCGTTCCAACCGTTTGGGAGCAGTACAAACAGACAGACATAAAAATATTTTTAAATAGCGTTTTCGTTATAAACTTTCATATGCATTAAGTAAAAATCTTTTATTTTGACTTAACAAACAGAAACTTCAATTTCATTTATTTGTATGTAGCAGTACATCTACCCACTATCTAATATTTAGTGTTATACACGTTAGAAAGATAGACATAAAGGCCGGAGTGTGTTAGCCATAATAACATTTACCTTGGTACATGAAAGCGCGGCCGACTTCACACATTTCTAAGCGAGGCCCTTTCATCTCGAGCCGGGGGCGATTCGCACCGCCCGAGATAAGCTTTGATGGCTGGCCCATTGTCGATGTGTCGAGCCGGGGGTGTCCGACGCACCGCAGCGACGTCACAAGTCACTGAATACACGCCCGTTGATAAATTAGGACTGAACCCTTTCGTGTAATGACTGAAGTAATATTTTTTGCGTGCCAGCTATCAGCTAATTTAAACATGATTTACAGTACCGAATATAGCCAAACGACATCGTGGGAGGCCCAAAAAAAGATGGCGAGATGATTTAGACTCGCACAAAAGAGACTGGCCCATATTAGGTGGAGAGAGGTGGGGAGGAAGGAAAGGGAGGCCATTACCCAGAAGTGGGACGACACAGGCTGATAAAAAAAGACTACACCTTTTTACACTTTTCAGTAAGGTCTGCAACTAGCCTATCTACTACCAACCTAGCTATGTATCTACTAAAACTGGTTAAGTCTAAACAATCAAAAAACTTGACAAACGAAATATACTGACTTTTTTGCGAATACCAAGACAAACTGTGTACTAGAGAATCCAGTTAACTGTTTTGGAAAATGTACTCTGTATCATCCATATACCTACATAAAAATTAATACATATACCTACATAGAATTTGTGAAGTAAAAGCCACGCAAACCACGTGACAAAATTCGCTCGCACGTTTCATTGAAAATTGTGCTTCTTCGGTCAGTTAATACAGTTCGTTTTGGTATTGTCAAAACATCTTGTTCAGTGCTACATAGTAACAAGAAGTAGGGTCAGTAATTCAATTCCGTGACAGTAGGTACCTACGCGTGCTCGGAATCACGGAGTTTTCCCAACTCGCGATGTACCTACTCACGGCCCACGCAAACAACAACAAAATTATCATAAGCAACCCTCAGGCTTACCTTGAAAAATTCCATTTCAACTTTACACAACCATGTTGTTAAACAAAAAAAAAACTTATACATGTTATAAGACTAGAATTATCAGCTAGGCTATCATTATGTAAATACATTGCTATAAATATTCCTTAGAAACCAAACAGTATGGTGGATTATCAACAACTTGACAGCTAGTTATTGAAACTTGTTTGCAACAGAATTACGTACTGTAGCCTAATTCTCGTATTTACAAATAGTCCAAGCATCGCCGCAGTACCGACCCCGCTCTATCGTAGATCTATCCAAAATTGGTATTCTCGTAATATCAAAACAATGTCTTTTGCACTAATTATCGTGATTTTCGTCGAAAAAATTAAATAAATTACACTTAAAATCATTAAAATAAATATAAAATATAAATAGAAATTCAAAAAGCACTATTTGTCATGATTGAGCAGAAAGATGCTAAATAGATGCTAAATTGATTCTCGTTTAATGTTATAAGTGTAAGCCTAGTTGGTAAAACGCTCGCCTCGAACGTATAGCTGCAAGTTCAAACCCCAGGCCCGCACTTATTTTTTTTTATTTCTTTATTTTGTTTTTTTTTTTTTAATTTTCCTTACAAAAACATTCTTTTTATTTTTATTTATTTGTCACCTCTACTAATAGATGTTCTTTAAGAGTTTGTTTGCATAAAATAATAATAGATGGCGGTATAGTTCGTAACATATTTTAATTGAAGTTTTAAAATTTTCCTAACGTATTTTAGGACTCTGTGCTCTTTTTAGGCTCCGAGTCTTCGAAATCGTAAAAACAGCTTAAGTTGGAGCACATTAATTATATTTTTCACGAGAACAATACATGTAATCGCCGCAAATAACCTACGGGTGTTCAACGGCATTTTGATTGCGAAATTTGACAGATTCCCGCTAGAAAGTAATTTTGTTGAGCTATGAGAATACCATCATGTCAACGTGGTGGAACGATTAGAAGACGATCAACGTTTTTGCGAACAAATTCAACGACACTTCGACGAAAGTACTAAAAAATCGGTGCCGTTCAAGCTCGATAGACGGATGAGACTACCAAAAGGGCTTGAACGACTAATTCGCTACGATATCGCTACGATTTTTATTACGAGAATCAGGGCACTGAGCTTTATAATCAGATGACCACACGTCGATAATTTTAAATCGTGCGATATACCCAAAAGTTGTTAACTGGCTTTCGTAATTCATACAAGAAAATGACACGAGGTAAACACATCCAACATTATGTTACACGCGCACCAAGACAAGACATATATCATGGAATATGTCAATGTTATCTCTTTCTGTTCATTTAAATATGAAAGTGAAATAGAGATTCGGCATGACATTATCCATGACAAATGTTTTGCCTTGGCACGCTTATCGCCCTGCAATCATAGTTTTTCATCGAGTGATGGGTTATTATTACTCTATAGCAACATGAGCTTTGGTTCTTTAACTGGACATAATCTGAAGTATTAAAAACATCATAAAACACTTGGATATAGTGTATTTTATTCTTAAACTCCAGTTGTATCAATTAGCATTGAGTGCACATCAACCTGTAGGTACACCACGTAGAGACTCGTCCAGAAATTAGATATTTTCCCCGAGACGGTTCGTGGTGTAACGAACTTAAATATAACAACGTTTGTCGGCTTCGTGGGCCTGGTAAGACGAGAAGTTGAGTCCCAAATTAGCATTGCCGCGGTTTCCAAAACCTTGTTAGTGGGGGATCAAAAATCAACGGATATTTGGTTACGATACCGGGGATTGGGGCATTCGAGATTGTTAACTCGAACTGGAACGTCATGGTAAGTCTCAATTAATTTATTGTTTATCTATACACATCAATAAAATTGAAGTGTATATTTCTGTGATGATTTTAAGATTATTTATACAGGATGTTTCAGAAGTCCGAAATAATACTTTGTCGTTTGCATCAGTATCGGGTATACAACTTAACGGTACAAAAGTTTAATCGAAATTCGAGCATGTTTTTTCAAATTTTTTTTCGTCGTCAATTTCTATAACACGTACCTAATATACCGAGGCTTATGTAAAATTTGCATGTTCTGTTTTGTGAATATTGGTAGTCGCCCCTCATAAGTGAAGCTCACACTGTTAAATAGGGTTATGGATGTACCTACCCATAGGTCAGAATACGATATCTGTGACAAATATTCAAAGGTCTATAACTCAGAAAGTATGATAGTTAGGTATAAACTATCTTCACTACGCATCCACATAATATGACCTACCGTATATGTACCTATAGTATTATATAGGACTTCTGATACGGCCTGTATAGGTATTAGGAAAAAGTGTAGGTCGAAGATTAAGAAACGTAATCGTGACATTAATTAATTTGATCGGTCGTCACCTATTTTACGAGAGCCGCTATCAGTCAGATTGACAGTAATGGATTGTGTTGGCCTCAATACTAGCCTGATTAGTTAGTCCTTAGACATCAATAATGACCCCAATTTGGTTTTACACGAACTAGGAATAAACCGATATTCACGGCATTAAGTTATTGCCATCTCTCTTAAACGTGGGTAGCAAGAGAAGGACAGTATTACTTTTTAGCATGGCAATTTTTTAACCAATGGATGTATAATGATAGTGGGGGAGCATCAACTAAAGTTAGTTTTTTTTAACTTTTTAACAAAAAATCGGAAAAACTTGACGTATTGACAAAAAATATGTGTCCAAGTCTGCCCCGAGCTTTATTTATAACTATGTACAGGAAAAAAGAACTTACGGAAAAGTATTTGAGTTTAAATATTTATTTTAAGGGTTCCATACCCAAAGGGTAAAACGGGAACCCTATTACTGAGACTTCGCTGTCCGTCCGTCCGTCCGTCCGTCTGTCACCAGGCTGTATCTCATGAACCGTGATAGTTAGAGAGTTGAAATTTTCACAGATGATGTATTTCTGTTGCCGCTATAACAACAAATACTAAAAATCAGAATAAAATAAATATTTAAGGGGGCTCCCATACAAGAAACGTGATTTTTTTTGCCGTTTTTATAGATAATGGTACGGAACCCTTCGTGCGCGAGTCCAACTCGCACTTGGCCGGTTTTTATTTAAACATACCAAAGTAACTGCTTCTAGGTATAGAAAAATAGAGGTCACCTAGCTAACTTTAGTAATTAGTGGACTGGAAGCACGGATTCCGTGATGTGAATAATTAAACTGAAGCAATGCTTTTATTTGTCAACACATTTCGCGCCCAGAGCCGTATAATGTTACTTAATCTGATGCATGATGTCATGAACGGGCTAATTTTAAAATATATCTAACAATGTGGAGTATTCAACTAAAAAAAAACGTACCCGTCACGGGACGCCTGGCAGCTGTGAAACATTATGTTATTTAGAGTAGAGAGGGAGAGAGCGAGAGCGGTCGTAGCGGCGAGTGAGCGGAGTCAGCCGGTGGGCGGAGTCTAGGCGGCGGAAAGAACCGAGGAGCCACGGAGCTGCTCGAAGTTTTCGCATCACGGCATCGCGGCATCAACAGTTGTTCACACTCGCCAAACGCGCCATTAGATGTTTCACATCAAAAATCAATATATCCCCTCATTACAAATACTCATTATCGTATGATCTCAAACTAAGCAAAACTCGTACTGCGGATAACCATACAATGGACTGCGGGCGAACCCAGTTGCATCGGGCAAGTAAAGTAAAGGCTATTTTCAAAAAAAAATCGCTGACGGGTATCAAACCTGCAATCACCGAGCTACCCGAGCGACCTACACTTAGACCACTACACCACGCCGTCGTTGGTGCCGGTATATAAAATACTAGTGGCCCGTCCCGGCTTCGCACGTGTTTATAATATAGCCTAATGTTACTCAGTAATAATGTAGCCTTCAAACGGCAAAATATTTTTTATAGTATTAGTATATATTGACAAGTTAAAGGAAGAAAGTTTTCATAAAATAACTCGAAAACTGTATGTCGAGGTCTACATCATTTTTGGTGGACTCTAGTCCACCAATGGAATCGCTACAATATCACGCGACAGGAAAATCAAGCCATCCGATTGGTTAATTATATCGGTTATACGATACACTACCTTAATTAGGTACTCTGTAACAAAGCTAGTCGAACGTCAATCATCAGAAGTTCTACATCGAACATTAGCTATTAATCTTACTAGGAAACAGAAATGTCTGAAACCCTGTCAATGTACGTCGACTAAAAAATTCGTCGTACGTAAAACGTACGGCGAATTTTTTGCCAGTACCAAATCGAACCGTATTAACTGATAGCAAAAGCACATTTTTAGGGTTCCGTACCCTAAGGGTAAAACGGGAACCCTATTGTTGAGACTTCGCTGTCCGTCCGTCCGTCCGTCCGTGTATCTCATGAACCATGATAGTTAGAGAGTTGAAATTTTCACAGATGATGTATTTATATTGCCGCTATAACAACAAATACTAAAAAACAGAATAAAATAATTATTTAATCATGATTTTTTACCGTTTTTATAGATAATGGTACGGAACCCTTCGTGCGCGAGTCAGACTCGCACTTGGCCGGTTTTTAAATGTAATTTCAGCGATGACGCGAGCTAATTTAGGCTCGTGGCTTTTGCCAAAGACATTCTATCCTACTTAATATTAAAAATGTAAGTTTTTTCTAGATGGATGGATGTTTGTTTCTCTATAACGCAAAAACTACAGAACGGATTTTAATTTAACGTTACAGTATTATTGTGTATACATCAGAATACCACATAGGCTATAATTTATTACGATATTGAACATTCGAAGTCTGCTCGGACGAAGTCGCGGGTATAAGCTTTGTATAGAGTACAGTTTTCCTGAATATATCGGCAGTGTTTTTAGGGCGTTAACCAGCACACCGGGGCGTCAAAACATTTGCCAATACATAAATGTTTATATTTACTAAGATTTTCTGTGGTACCTACAAGCCACGCCCGCACGTCCATATAATTTGCGCGCGCGCGCTGTCATTTCGTTGATGAACGAACCTTTTCCCTCAGTCAATACAGTCCGTTTTGGTATTGGAAAAAATGAATACGCGCGTTTGACACGCCAGTGTGCGGAGACTTAATGTGTGTGGGACGTCAATACGTGATGACCAACGCGAGGCAATCGGTGTAATTGACGCTAAATGGGCGACGCCATGACACCTGGATGTACACGTGCGATAATAATAGTAATGCGAGCATCTAATGACATAACAATTATGGTTGATAGGCTTATAGTGTTGCGGCTTACTACACACAATAACTATTGTAAATTTATATCTATTAATCCCGTTTTCACTGACAATAAGCAAAGCGACTCCTAATTAAGCAACACCCACTGTAAGACAACGCCTACGCAACAACTCAACTAGTCTATATATTTAACTAGCGGATACCGTGTCCTACTACCTTAAAAAAGAAATACTTTTTTTTTATTTAGTGGCCTAAAATTATCTTCGCATTATTTCCTCTCTAATGAAATCGGTTTGGGGGACATCCGTTGAATGGTTTCAAAGTCTATAACGGTCATAGGTAGAAACATTTTTTGTGTATTTACAATTATTTTTAAGTAAATGCTGAAGTTGAAATTATTTACAAGAACATAATTATAAATGCTATTTTTTGGTGATCTACAGTTAGCTCGAGGCTGACGGTGAGAAGTTTGCGAGTCAGAAACAGACGAGCGCCTGAAGCCACATCTTCCAAAGGTCGTGTACCTATCTTAGTTTTTGTTCATACAATTAAATATCAAACAACATTTTAAAACTATAAGAAACAAACAGCCAGGGTGTAATGCTCCGAAATATGGTAGCAATATTAATCAAGCATAAAACAAGCGGATCCCAAACTTGTCACTGACGACGCCCGCCCACGTCTCGCACGTAGCAGGTGTCAAAATAATTCCCGTGCACGGGACACATTATTTCAATCCGTGACACGTTTTGTAAAATGTAAGAATTTATGTCACAAGGACCGCGGGGTCGCCGCCGGGCCCATCCGTCTGGCTGATAATATAAATCACAATATGAACCGTGGACGCACATAAAGTACCCCTGAAAGGGGTTTATTGAAAAAATAACGTTTTCCATAGTAGCCGGTAGTAAAGCTTTTAAATATTAATTATGGGTTTTTTTCCGGATATACATACTCAAAGGAATTATGCAAATAATTTTTAGAATGAAAATAATATAGATAGTTACGTATTTTAAATAAGGATAGCCCTAACTATTACTATGCTAATATAATATTGAATAAAGAAACTAAAATAATAATGTTATGTACTATAGAAACTAGAGATAAGTAAGGAAGAGAGAAGGAGGCCTTTGCCCAGGAGTGGGACAGTGCTATAGGCTAGTAAAAAATGTACAGTGGAAACAAAGCTAATATCCAAACAAATGAATTGCACAACTACCAACCAATTCTAGGATTACGCTCTAAAGAAAAGCTATTTTTACGTTATAGAATAGCTTTCAATCCCCCGCACCGTAACATATACGCGTTAAATATTTAAAACAACAACGTATCAAAGTAAGTGCAATCTACGGAAACATGAGTATAAGGCTCGGAGGCACTGTGCGCACAATTTTGTTATTCCATTACCTTTTTGTGGGCACCCATAAGAGGTAGGCGAGCCTCTCTATCCTATATGGTATGATATCAACGGTGTTATTAAATGTAAACAATGCCTCCGGCCTTTCACATTTGTGAAAGCCGATGTAGAGTACATGTGTGGGTGTGATACAAAGAGTTAATATGCTAATTTTAACATAAATATGTCCTGAAATTAATAATAGCCCTTTTAACATTCTCCCATGCGACGGGGAAGGCCATTAGTCCACCACGCAGACCCAGCGCGGATTGCACTTCTATCGAGAACTAGTAATATTTTCACGGATGTGCAGGTTTCTTCACGATGTTTTTATTTTCGTCATTATTAGCAATGATGCAAATTATTCAGAAATTAAATAGGAGTGGTTTTATTCGGGGTATACCTTGCAAACTTAGACTGCAAAACGTGCTGGCCAACACTTGATAAAATTTTGTAAGTATGTGTACATATGTAATTCCTAAATTAATCTCAATATTATTTATTGTAAGTAACTTGTCTGCAGTCGTCTCCCAGGAGGGTCATAACTCAAAACTTTGAGAATCTCTGTTGTGTCAACGCCCGATAAATAACAGTTTACTAGCATTATCTAGAGAATTAAAACTTAATATATATTTGATACTCATATTATTATCTTTCATTTATAACTTATTATCATGACCAACTACTAATTAAATAAAAAACTTTATTGTTTAATAAAAAAAATGTTTTAAGCAAATAATTATTAAAATTTCGAACATTGACGAACAGGGTGTCCATCAAATAAAGAGTTCAGTATTATCCCAAAAAAGTCCGCAATCATAAATACATTATACGGTGTCCAAAAAATATCATATCGAGGGGTGAAAGGCTATTTGACTTAAGCGACATTTTTTAACTTTACACGAGAGCGTATAGATAACTCTTTATTGTTCTGCCCGATTTTCGTTTGATAGAAATCAATCTCTATTAAAGATATTGTGTCGAAACGAAACGTCAACTCCTCCGGTAAAGCTGTAAAGGCCACCTCACGGCCAACAGTGTAAGTCCTTCAAAAAAAAAAAACGAAACGTGAATTTGGTCGTATTTTTTTGTTTTGTTTCGATATATTTCTAATAGAGATTGATGTCTACGATAACGAAAATCGGGCCCATGGCCTGAATGTAACCATTTCATTGTATGGTACACATAGTACAGTTTGGGATCAAACGACGAGTATGTGTTGTCCAGCGATACTTATTAATTATTATATCTGCTGCTGATGACGACACACGCTAGCACAACACAAAACACCATCTAAACACGCTCGCCAAATATCCAAAGGCCAACAGGTCGCCATGTCATCTGTCTACCCGCAACTGTGACATAAATCCGGCGAGGTGACGGCCCGGAACTCGGAAATTGGGAATATCCGGACACCTCCCGATCTGTTTGTCACCGTCGCCACGTACAGACCGTGTTATTGCTGCATTCGCATTACGATCACGGACTTTGCGTTATTAGATTAGTATTTGATATCGGCAACTAATAATAAGACATCCCAATACTTGCGAATACGAAATACATACCTAACATAAGAAATATATAAGGAATGTACCTACTTACCTATATGTCAAAAGGAAGCAATACTAAATATTATCTGGGATAACCAGAATATGATCTACTATTTAGGTAAGCGCAATAAAAGCTGCTAAATTTAAAATTTCAAACGTGTTCTCCATAGTTAAACCAATGTTAAAAATCTGTAATTTACGCTCTGCGTGTGCCTTATATGATCCATAACAATAGAAAATCAATTGTTTCAATTATCCAATGCCCATGAGTTTAGATACAACACCTATAGAGATTTTTCAGGTTTAATCGATAAGATTAGCTATTAGAACTTTTAACGGAATAAACCATTCAATAGTATTACTAGTTATCGAACACGGAATCGAATAAAAAGTCTACATCAACAGGTGCAGAGTCCAATGTAATTTATCACGAAAAACACGGCTAAATAGGGTACAGTTGACGCGGGCATAAAACAGTCGCTCTTTCCCCGGGACGAAAGTTTATCTTAGTAGGAAACAAAAGAACAATGAGGGGACACCCCGGAACACATCGCCGACCGAGTTTTTACCTGACTTTGTGTTGGTACTTTTTATTTACGGTACTTATGGAGAATGGCTACGGCTGAAGACGTAAGGAGTTTTATATTGTACAAATGCGATGAAATTACTTCGACACGCATCTTTAAAAGTATAGAGACCCATTTTGAAATTTTAGGTTTTCGAATATAAATCTTAAAGGGCCGTTCTAACGACCATTTTACAACAACATTATTTTTGAGTTAGGACTCTATAATTTTAAAGATGTATTTAATTTGCCGCATGCCTAAGGAACACAAATATAAATATCGCCAGCCAACACATACTCATCGTATGACCAAACTAAGCAAAGCTTACAATACTTTAAGACGTAAGGCCTTTAAGCGTAAAAACACACACGAAATCGAACAAATACATTGAAAAGTGTCTTTTTAAGCGAGGTCACCTTCGAGGTTATATGTAAATTGAAAACAACATAGTATTTTTGGTATCTAGTCACAATAAATATAATAAAGCTACTACTGGTCACAAGATATGTACGCTAGAAGAGCGGATAGGGCGGAAACACGCGTTTTTAATAGAATGCAAAGTCACTCCCTAAACATAATACTACAAATAGCTTTATTCCAACAGTTTCGTCCATTCATATAGGTCTTATGCAGTGCATTATTATGTATAGTTTTGAATGAAACAAGCAAACCAAAACCAAATTAAAATAAATAAGTACCATTCTTATTTGTCCAAACGTAACCATAGCATGCTTCTTTATTCGGTCAGGTTATACATAGTGATATGATTAGCCGGACCCCTGTCTTCCTACTTCATTAATCACGAGGTGATTTATTATAAAGAGGCGTGTTCGTATTGTCTTTGTTGTACAGTGGTCGTGACGTGGTCGGTGAAAAAATATTAAGTAACACTCTGCACCAACAGGCCCGAGCGAATAGTCTTGACTTTTTTAGAAAATTAACCCTATATTCATACATATAAAGATTGAATTTCTATGGTAAAAATATATCTGGCAACATTGATGACATTTTGTTGAAAAAAAGTGCGTCTTCTAGCAGCGCCAGGTGACAGAAGGAGCTCACTTTCTATGAGTTGACCCAGTTCGTTTTGACAACTGCAAAAAAATGTCGCGTGTGTTTTAACGCACCTGTGAGTGCAGGGCTTCACAAGCTGAATGTGACGTCACAATGGGTTAGGAAAAACAGACTCCCACTCAACTGTTACTGTGAATTTGTTAAAAGATTTTTTTGGTAATTTAGTAGCTACACAAAGTTGTAATAGTCGCGTCGGTCTCATGGTCGCCCGGTCGTAAGTACACACAACATTATTAATGCCGTCAAATGTTGATACATATATATGTATAGATATAAAAATGAAAATTAGTATTGTGTCAATTGTCTATGTCAATATACCTAATGCATACTCATTTCGGTACAATATTTCCTTATGTCTTTTGACACATTTTGGTATCGTGTTTTTTTATATCATTGTAGTAAACAATCTAAGTAACGTATCAAAGCGTGAAATATAATTAATATAATTGGATACAATTATTGGTTCTGTAAACGAACCAGCATCGTTGACTGCAGAGCACAAACAAAATCCGAACAAAACTGAAAATGTTCGTGTTGCAAAGTAAAGCGGCGTTTACAAGAGGGTTGAGCCATGTTTTGCGGGTACAGCGACCGCAGCCGCGCAGCTTGACATCCGCAGTGGAAGCTACACGGCCCGTCCCGCCCATTCCTAATAAACTTTTTGCCGGTTAAATCTGGTCGCTGACTGCCTTCATGCTCTTTTGGCGGTTGGCTATTATTATTTCGCTCATGTGCACCTATCTTTATGTTTTCCACCCAAATCAGTAAGGTGCATGCCAAGACTAAATCTCTCGCTCGCGGATTCGCTCGCTCGCTCTCTGACCTAATCCTCAGCCTCCAGAGTTCGTTTTGCCACTACCAAAACGACCTCTGTACCAATGTGCATAAAAATTGAATTTCTGTGATAAATGCCACGCCCCGACGCCTCAAAATTCGCTCGCGCTGTCAATGGCATTTAGTTAAAGAATGAACTTTTTCTATGAGTTATGTTAGTATTTTTTGGTATGACAAAAAAATTATGCGCGAGGGTCAACGCTCCAGTGTGCGCGACGCTTTATTTCAGACGAGATAAAGATACCAAATTAACATAATAATATTCCGTGTTATAAGTCTAGTCTTGGTGCACATGCTACAACTTCAGTGGTTTACAAGTGGTATTTTTGGAGTCATCCGCCATCTTTATCACGTTCATCACCCATTTTTAGGGTTCCGTACCCAAAGGGTAAAACGGGAACCCTATTACTAAGACTTCGCTGTCCGTCTGTCTGTCACCAGGCTGTATCTCATGAACCGTAATAGTTAGACAGTCGAAATTTTCACAAATTATGTATTTCTGTTGCCGCCATAACAACAAATACTAAAAAACAGAATAAAATAAATATTCAAGGGGGCTCCCATACAACAAAAGTGATTTTTTTGTTAGTTGCTATAGATAATGGTACGAAACCCTTCGTGCGCAAGTCCGACTCGCACTTGGCCGGTTTTTATTTATAATGTGTATTTATTGAATTTGCTCTTGCTATGGATTACTTGACACTGGCTGAAATACCCGCTAATTGCTTATTCGCAGGTGGAGCCATTCCTAATCAGTTCATTCATTTCGTAAAAAAATAACTCCAGGTTTTCTAACCTTGCAATCCCTATCATACGAATTCATTTCCTGATTATTTTCATTTTACTAGTTACATACTTAGTACGAATTCACTGATGATATGAATCTGCGTGTGAATCACGCAAGTGGTTAGGTATGTTATGATAATGATGCTCAGTTTCTTGTAAAATATAAGGAAATGAATTCGATTAACAGGAATTGCTCAGTGCCCATTTTAATAATATTGCCGTTTTATACGCGCCGTGAAACTATATTTAGTCGTAGTTAATGTTAGAGTACAATAAATTCATATTCCAATATTTTAAATCTCAAATTGAGACAGCCAGCAAAAATATTACCCTAATCTCAAAAAATTTCATCCAACCCATGCAAAAAAAGTTCTATTTTTAATTTACCTGCCGGCCCACTCGATAGGGTTGGGTCGCCAATCGATCGTAAAGCCGATTAGGGGTCCGACGGGGGTCACGACGAAATCGTGTCAAAAATTAATTAACTCCATCAAGGGCTAAATGTGTAGGGTATTTGGGAATGTATAAGGATCGCGGTCGCTTGGACAAAGAGATTATCCGACGTCGGTAATGAGTAGTGGTATGCTAGGAAATATACGCAATGCAGTGGAGCTATTGGTAATTAAAGTATTTATTTATTTATTCTATTAAATAAATCAATACATAAATTCGATAAATAAATGACATTACAAAGTTTGATCGTCATCGTTTTATCTTTTTAATGTAGGTATCTTCTTACATACTACGAATATCAATAAGTGTTTGTTAGTCTCGCTTTTTAGGCTTTCGTACCCCTTTGGGTAAAACGGGACCCTATTACTAAGACTCCGCTGTCCGTCTGTCTGTCTGTCTGTCCGTCTGTCACCAGGCTGTATCTCATGAACCGTGATAGTTAGCCAGTTGACAAATTTTCACAGATGATGTATTTATGTTGCCGCTATAGCAACAAATACAAAAAAAAATACAGAATAAAATAAATATTTATGGGGGTCTCATGTAGCAAACATCATTTTTGCAGTTTTTATAGATATTGCTACGGAACCCTTCGTGCGCGAGTCCGACTCGCACTTGGCCAGTTCTTGTTTTATTCGCTATAACGCGGCGGTGTCCTCCAGTAAACGAAAATAAATATATGTCGAATGTAATATAAAACTCGAATGTAATATAAATGAAACAAAGTTTGACGAGTGATTTAATCGTAAATAAATAAAAACACAACTTTCACAAAATAGTTTTCTTTTCTTTTAAAGATATGGTTCAAGCGATGTAACCTACTAGTTGTAATGTTAGTCCCAATATTACAAAATATATAAAAATAATAACTACAACGAAGCGGCAGCCTTATGTACAGCGAAGGCCGGAGATCCGTGAATCGCAATCTACGGAATGATCCGGGCGATTTTTAATTTGACATTTTTTTCTCATTTAAAATCAAGTACCCGCCCGGCACTTCACACGGATTGATCGATAAATCCAATCACAATTCAATTAATACATACAAATTAATTAATTTGACCTTTGCAACGACTCTCGTAAAAAATCAGGAAGATTGTAGGAAAACAGCGATTTACTGAAACTTCAAGCCTGGGTTCAAGTTCAAGCCTCGTGCTGGCACCTCAGGGATTCTCGGATTTCATGTGCGAATATCAATTCCATAATGATGAACACTTCCTGGACGGTGAAGACACCAACGTGTGAAGTTCACCAACTCGCATTGACTGAGAGTAGCGTAGTGGAAAATGGCCGAGATTTTCCTCGTAAAAAGAGCGAACGTGCCCTGTATAATGGCAATAGGCTCGCCCCCCATTGCATTGGCGAAACAGTACCCCTGCCTACCCCTTCGGAAAATACAGCCGTAATTATGTAGGTATCTATGAACACGTTGAATACAGAAACAGCCCGCAATCACCCACACAGTAGTACACTCGGCTCGTGTTAATACATCAAGCGTACCGAGTGATATGAAAGTCTCTAGGAAGTTAGTTCATTATGTAAATTGCGGCCAGTGGAGTTGAAATATGGGCTGGATTCACTCAGCCCTCGCCGCCATCCGGGCAGCCGGGTGGACCTTACGGTTATGTTTGATATTGTATTTCGTTTAAAATAGGACTGTATTAAATTGAAATTAAACACAGGCACAATTAAAAAGTGAGATTGAATTGTTTTGATACGTATAAAAGAGCAAATATTCATATAAACATACAATTTTGTAAAAGAATGTGCCATTGTAAATGGTTTGTGGATGGATTTTAGGTATTTCTATAAATTAGGAGGCAAGTGTGCAGTCAACAAGGCGATCAATACTAATAAAGCAACACTAAAAACATCAGACTTTTTAACTTATTCATATAAATAAATAATAAAAGACATTGTCCTTAATCAAGATCTATTCCCTAGTGCAACCGAATTATAAGTAAAAACCATAAATAAAATAACAGGAAACACATTTTTTTTTATTGAACACTAATTTGAAAGTACAATCTTCTTTTAATGCACCTGTGTTGGTGTACGTTCATAATGGTGTAAAAGCAAAGAGGTTAACATTGATCAAACGATATATTTTAAACTAGCGCGTCTAATCTCTATCCGGACGTTCGTGTACGCAATAAATTCGCAAAACTTTTAGCCGGCAATTTCCTACACGGTTTACGAGTACAAGATTCATGATGCCCGGCAAAGAGGGGGAATTTGCAGTTTGAAACTATGCTTTTAAAATGTAGAAATACCGATGTCTATTGTGTTCAGTCGAATTGATTCTCAACATGTGCGAGTTGATTCTCCGAATGTTGGTAACAGCTTTGCTATGTTTGTGAGTATTTACTTTACCCGGGCACATTGTAATAATTCAAATTAGGGCAAAACGAACTGTATTGATTAATGGAAAATGTTCATTCTCCAATGAAATGTCACTGCGAACGAATCTTTACAAGTGGTCGCTTGGCTTTAACCACTGAACTTGAATATTGATGACGACGGCTAGGTCCAGTGGTTAGTGCTAATGATGGCTGATTCGATTCCCACCAATGGCAACATTCGGAAATGGCTTTTTCGGGTCTGGGTTTGACTGGGATCGCTCCAAGATAAATAGATAGATAACTCTTTATAGATCCACCGCAAACAGTATCAGTATCAGAATATTACATACAATTTATATAGTGTCACAAATAGCGATCTCTACCAGGCAACCATAGGTTGGAGAGGATCTAACGAAATGATGAGTCTATATTCCTAGCTTTGCTTAGTTTGAGATCATACGATGAGTATGTTTAGTATGGCGATATATATTTATTTGATAATATCAACCGTACAATTGTAGTCGCTTCTGAGATCAACACACAATTTAAAACAAATTGCCGGAATATAGAGTGCACATTGAAAAATTTGTTCTGTCATATATTTATAGCATCCAAAATACCAGACATGTTCAAGCCACATTCGAGTCGAAGATTTCCAGTGGCTTTCAACCGCAGAGCTAGGAACGCTAATTTGAAAGGAGATGAAGGTACAAATTGTTGGACCATTTGCGAACAAGAACTAGTAGAGACGGTAAAAATTTGGTACCTTTTGAAAGATACAAATATAAAGTAAATTTTGTCTTTCTCGACTAGATCAAGCGTCTCAAGGTCAAGTCCATAGCACCATCGACCGACGGAAGTCCATGAAGCGGATTCGGATGAAGCAAAAAAGGTAGATATATATCAGGGGGCAATTCTCGAAAGGTCGACATTATCTCAAATTAGACGACCAATTCGTTGTTCTGTTCCGACATATGTCGAATTAGAGATAATGACGATATGCAAGAATTGGGCCCCAGGAGCGCAGCATATGGCAAACGCATGTCTCTTCCTATCCCCGTCGAGTTTACGTATGTACCTATGTAAAGCCCTGAGCAGTAATTTTTTTGTCCATACCAAAACGAACTGTATTAACTCATAGAAGAAGCACATTTTTCAACGCAATGTCATCGATGACGCAAGCAAAACTCCGAAGCGTGGTCGCGTGGATTTCACCACAGAAATTAAATCTTTATGTATATTGCCACAGAATACATTTTCAAAAATGTTATAGTTAATACGCTCTCCTAAATAGGCGCAAGACGTATAGTATGTCATTATCGTGAATATGCCGTGACGCAGACAGCAGCCTCCGTCTGTATCTTGGCGTCACTGATCTAAACGTGACGTCAGTTGGCTGTGAACGTCACAACGCTGGCGTCGCGACGATAACGTTGTTAACGGCCCGTCTGAGAGCGAATCCATATCGTAGTATAACCACTATTTATACATCATCACGCCTGTATTCCCCAAAGGAGTAGGCAGAGGTGCATTGCAGTACGCCCACACTTTGCCGACGTATTTTGGTCCCAATGTAATAGGGGGCGAGCCTATTGCCATTATACAGAGCACATTCGCCTTCAATAAGAGGGAGATTTGGGCCACAGTACATAGAGGAAACCTGCACGTCTATATGTAGCGTGTGAAGTTCACCAACCCGCACTGAGCCAGCGTGATTGACTATGGCCCAAATCTCCCTCGAATTGAGGGAGAATTTGCCCAGTATAATGGCAATAGGCTCGCCCCCTATAACATTGGGACCAAAATACATCGGCGAAGTGTGGGCGCACTATATATGCACCTCTGCCAACCCCTTCGCGGAATACAGACGTTATAATGATTTATTTTGTAGTTTTTCTTCAATAACTCTATTAGCAATGCAAGCATTTCAAAAACAAAATGTTAATGTAATGCAATTGATTGTGAATTCATACGAATTCGTGTGCTAACGTAAGGCGACTTTAGTACCAACTACCTCCGCAGCAATAAACATTGGCGCTAGTGGGTCGTATCTATCGGGCGTGTCAACTGCCGTATAATATTCATTAGAGTTATGAGTGTTTGCGCCCTAACGACCCCGAAATATTGCCGTGTTTTATTTCATGATCGATATTTTTCATGAATAACAAACAGCTTCGCGACCTGGCAAATGCTAGAGGTTTGCCAGGTCAGTGCTGGGCCTCAAGACTGCTAAAGTTGTAGTATGACAATGACTTCACTTTGTAATTAAAAATAAAACATTTTAATTAATAACTAACGAATACCCGGCGTGTGCTACTACGATGAAATTACGATGGACTGAATGTGCCTAGTGCATTGTGTTAGTGGTTTAAAACCATCTTCGCATTATTGCCTCTCAAATGAAAACGATTTGGCGCACATCGGTTGGATGGTTTCAAAGTCTATAACGGACATAGGTAAAAACATTGTTTGTGTTTTATACAAATAGATAGTCAGAATGACCAGTGTGACATATGATATTGTCACCTTGAAGCCATTAGACTAGTCTTCTAGCTAATATGATAAAATACATGGTTTTCATGCCTTTAAAAGCCACAGTCATATTTCATCAATTGTGCTTGTTGACTTTTTGGCCTTGTTTTTTTATATGTGGTACTTATATTAAGACCATACAAGTAAGCGTACAAATTCAAGGTGTTTCATCAAAACATTACTCAGAAACATTTCCTTTTCGCTTGTTATTATATTCTCTATACATTAAGTATTATACTTCTACACGTTTGTGATTTTTAATATTAGTTTTGTATTTCGTTAATTATGAAATAAATCTCTTTGCATTCACGTCTTTTATTTCTTGCACCCACTTAGTTTTTTTTTATTTCCTCTCTCTACATCACTCTAAGGTTTGCTGGTAGAAAATGCCCACGGTATTAAGCTTACCTTTGTACATTTTTTTTACTTATGTAGAATTGTGCAAATAAATAAATAATTCCACATCTGTAGTGATAGACAATTGTAATAATATCACTAAGAAAATAAACCATAAAATACAGATGTATGTTTGCAAAGAAAACACACATCCCTAACGTAATTATTATAACAGTAAATAATTCCACAAATTAAACACAACATGACGGTAATTCAAGATGGCAAACCGCCAACCTAAAGGCCAAAATGTAACGCAATTAACAATATAAAAGTTAGCGTGTGGAAGGACAATTATGCGACACTGCGTACTATTCGTTTTGTTGATTGCCAACAGTATAGGCGTAATTAACCTAAGCTGTCTTAGTTTGCACATTACTGATATGAAATGTGGTCTTTACATACCACAGACGCACGTGAAGCTCACATGTAATGAAAACGTGTCAGAATATTTACATTTTATCTTAGCTACTCTAGGTCTTTTCTCACGTACCTAGTCTAGGACCCGAATGAATTATAGAATAGATCTAGAAGGAACGCTACATTGTTTTGGCTGAAAGACCACAGTGTATCTAATTTGTCATATAATATGGTGGCATCAATAAGCTACAAAGACTACACGTTTGATGGAAGACTGTGTAGGCCTTGCAAACACTAAGACTCCAATTATTGAAAGGGTTTTTTAATCTGAGCTAGGACCCATTATCTCTAACTAGTGCACAGGTTAAATAAAGTGCTGTCTATTTAGCCGAAATTTCAATCCAATTCGTCTGTCATCTTTAATTATCAAACGGGTATCCACTTGGATACCCTAAATATATTAGTCAAATATAAATCAATCGCTTCACAAATAATTTGCAATAGCACTTTTGCAAACTACAATGTTTTGAAACGCCGCTTTTTAATAATTAATAAAAATATAGGATTTCTTATGCATGGGTGACAGTGTACACAATATACTTAAATGTGTATTGATTATTTTTTATGACAAAAAATGTATTAACAGTTCATTCAGTCAATTTAGAGATCAGGGGCCCGATTTCCGATTGATAGTCATCAATCTTTCGTCAAATTGGTCGTATTTTTTTCTTTTGTTTCGTCATATCTCTAATAGAGATTGATGTCTGTCTATCAAACGAAAGTCGGCGTCTTTACAGTTCATAAAACTAATAAGCAATTCATGACACAGCGTCGGCCCTGTGTCGTTCGCATCGCTAACTCGTGTCGGAGTCGTATATGAGTCGTGTCGTCTTGTTGACCGCACGAGTGCTCTCAGCGATCACGTGCTGCCTCTTAATGACATCGCTGATCAAGGTATCGGATTAGCAGATGCCACAAGCGCTAACACAAGCGAATTAGAGTAAAGGATAAATTAACTCTTATACGTATCTGTCTTAATAAGGGTCTGTTATATTGAATTAATAGGTTTTCAAGGTTGAGCTTACTGATCTAAACGATTAAAATCTCAATAATCCATATCGATCCATAGCGAAACTTTTGGGAGAAATTGACTTATACATTTGGAATTAGATATTTTCTGCGTCAAATGAGTATGTTCTCCTGTAAAGTTAAAAAAATATCGCTAAGTCAAATAGTCTTTCATTCCTCGATATTATCTACAGATTTTCAAATACTTAACAACTTTGGTAATTTCACAGTTGTATTGCTTAATACGAAAGGCATAAAAGCGTAATGATAATATGTCGCTACACAAACCTATTGAACGAGCGACTTTCTCGTGAATAGAACAGAATCGCTATCTTAAACAATGCAATCGTAGCCTTAATTTACCGCCTCAAGTGCCTGTTTACAAGTTACGATGTAACCTTTTCAAGTAGCGTCAGAGGAAAGGATCAACTCAAACGTATTAAGCTGCTGATGTATTCCAGTAATGTAGCATGTATAGCCTTAGTGTGTAGGTTAATATTAGGTTAAAAGTATAATTGTAAAGATTATATCGATGTGTGAAAGGCTTTTTGACTTAAACGACATTGCAGTGGTAGGATTTATGTGCGAATCTCATTTTCATCCGAGATTATCACTTGCTATGAAACGGTGAAGGAAAACATCGTGAGAAAACCTGCACGTCTGAGGGAACTTGATCAGTTCTCGATAGATGTGTGAAGTCTGCCAACCCGCACTGGGCCAGCGTGGTGGACTATAGCCTGAATCCCCCTCGCATTGAAGGGAGGCCCCGTGCCCAGCAGTGGGACATTAAAAGGGCTGTAGTTAGTTAGTTAGAGCACAGATACTCATTCGAAGCAGAAAAAATCGCTGATTCCAAACATGTATACAATGACCCGCATGATATTTACCATAGACACCCGCTACACATGGCCTTCCGAACGATGTTTTAAACGCGATTCCAATTGCTTGCGTTAAATAGGTGTCACAAATATATCCGCCATGTTGTACTATTTTCTAAAATACATATTATTATGTACATGTATTTTTTTTTTATTTATGCTACTTCCGTATATATAATCTATGGATCTTCAACTAACGACCTCTATTGAGTAACGTCCGACATTAGAGTTAATAATCGAAATTATGTTAGTACAATTCAAATGACATTAGATGGCGTGGAATTAAACATTCATTAAGAACTCCACCTATTTGGTAAGTTCACATTTCCGCCAGTGTCATCAGCGCGCACATAAAAACATACCCATGTAGGTATGTATATACACAGTGTAACAGGAATGGCCCGCGCCTCATCACTATAATGGACACTTGAATGCAAACATTGCAGTCAGTCTCGCGCGAATTTACCTACAACGCGAATGTAACGTGAAAAAATGGCGAATTGTATATTATGTTCAACTACGCGCAGTAGATTGAGAGTATTTGTTTTATTTAACAGGTATACAATTTCATTATACCTATACGCCGACTTTGAATTTATTTAAAAACAAAATTGAGTTTATTTGAAAAATAGCTGTCTGTAAAGCTTCACTGTTTTTTTTTTTTTGGAATCGGCCCGCAACTCATTCCCACCACTGTTACTCCTGTAAGCCAGGATCCACAGCGGTGTCCATTGAAGACACCGAGGTTTGACCCTCGGCAAGTCCCGAGGAAAAGCTAAATTGTATTGGAACCCGCAGTTTCACTGGTTATGGGAGATAGTTTTTACGTCAACTCATAAAACTACTTATGCTTACCTATAATTTCAAAGTCAGAGGTAACGGAATCTGCGGAACTATCTTATATTTAGCGAGAATTCAAGCTGTTCTACGCCGTAAGACTTGTAAGGTTACATTAAATACTTTTCATCATAACAAAATATGTACTCTTATAAATAATCATGGCTAATTAGAGGCTTAGAAATTCTCTAGTACCTTCGCAGGTACGCAGTAGTTTAATAACGTAGTCAAGCATTATAATTGCTGTAATTACGCAAAAACAAGCCATGTAGCTAGGTACATAAATATAAGTATCGCCTGACAACACATACTCATCGCATGCTCCCAGACTAAGCAAAACTTGTACTATGGGTACCATACAATGGACTGGAGGATCGCAGTTACAGGTACGTATGTATTTGTGTAAGTAAACAACAATATTATTCATACATTTTAATCAACCAATCTGCGGACGGGATCCACTGGATGAATTAACGCAAACGAAGTCAGGCGAATAAGCTAACAATAAGAAAATACTCTCGTAAATCAATATTGATGTCGGATTATTGGAAACGGGTAATATGTTACAATGGATACGAATTCAGGCTGTGATTGCAATGTCCGAACAAAACAGTGATACTCTGATTGCGCACATGAAATATAAATATCATATAAAACCGTTGAGTAAAATACGTTCACCAATGAGGTTCGAAAACTGGATTTAGAAATGAAGGATTGTTGAGTGTTTTTTTTTTACTTTTGTGTAAGGAACTGGTAAAGTTAAGTTAAAAAACCGACTTGTTATTCCTTACTTAAGTTTGTTAAGTATGTAACTACATTAGTTAAGTTAATATAGAGTGTATTAGTATTCAGACAAAACCTGAACCTGGTATTTTGTTGACTAATTACCAGTATAATGTACTGCATTCACTCATAGAAAACTATCATTCTTCAACAACGAAATGTCATTTACAGCGCAAGCTCTTACCGAAGAAATTCAATCTTTATGTATATTGACACAGAGCTAGATTTTGTATTGGCAAAAAATTTGACGCGCATGTCTTGACGCCACCGTGAGCCCGGAGCTTAAGGAATACCTATGTCCAAGAATGTACGATGGTAAATAAAAAGTACGGAGTCGCGTGTCGTGAAGTCGTTTGTTTGACCCCCGGGCGGGCGCTAATTAAACGATTTTGATAAATAGAAATGCAGACCTCCCGACATTTCCATAACAATTGTTGCTAAACTGTCCCTTTTACTCGGAAAACGATTAAGGAAGTTTACTGGACACGTTAATTTTCCTTTTTAATCATTAACTCTTAATTCAGATAACAATTCGTGTAAAATGTGTTGGAAATAAAATAAAGAATTTTTGTACGTCGTCCGTACTATATATTCTTAGGGAATATTAAAAAGAAGGCAACCACAGAGTTTCTTGCCCATTCTTCTCCATAGGAAATGTATTCCGAATGGGTGGTAGAGATACTATTATTATTATTTATTGACGATCTACAAGTGCCTGTATTGGTTTACATGAATAAAAATAAATCTAACTACGAAGAGTAATCACATTATTAACGAACTTCAAAAAGAAGTTCTCAATTCAACTCGGATTTTATTTTTCTTTTAATTTTATTTATTTGTATAGATATCATTTATAATCACCTCGATCTTCAGTTAATTGATACACAGCTGATGTCTATAAATGGAGCAGAAGTTCATACTAATAAAACAGCATTCGATACTTCGTCTCCGATCCTTATCGAGATTAATGGGGTTACTGTCGGAGCGATATCGAGATAATCCAAATCCAATTTCGATTCAAGTACAGTCTTACAGTTGAGAGGACCAATCGAAAACGATTATAAACGACGGATGCCTTTATAATTGTAGCTCAAGAATCAGAGACAAGATTCTGTAAAAAAAAATACTTTTGTCATTCAATTTTACGCCGTTCAAGAAATTATCGCCACTCGCGCGTTGATGGTTTTTGGCTAGTTCACTTTGGTGTACAAGACATAACACTTACTACTAACTGCAAATAGAATTTTCGTAATCCATAAGGGTTTTCATAAGGGTTAAGGTTCATAAGAGTTTGTGACTATAATTAGATAACGTTTTAGCCTATCATCGTACCATTTAAAGTCTGTATAAAATATCTATATTTTTTTTATACCAAAGCCTTTGTTGGCAACTCAACAATAAAGTTTTTTTTATATTTCCCGACATTATCGAATAAAACTCTCTTCCGTCTCGGACTCTATTACGACTGGGCTTGTTTTCTTTCCCTCCATACAGCGCCATATCCAAACTATCCAATTCAGTCCACTATCCATTCATAAGCATTTACAGCCACAAGGTACTTACGCGAGGCACGTCTACCATCTTCACTTATTTAAAACGTACGTTTCTGTTTTTAACCCTAAACTCTTTTGTTAAACATACGCTTGCTTTTTTCATGCCAGTATGTGTGAATGCACAGACAAATGACGATGTAGAATTGCGTGTCACGCGACACTTGAAGCCTACATTGCATTAATTAATTGAAACTTTACCAACACGACCCAAAGTTCTAGTGTTAATTGCACTTTTCGTTGCCATTAACGAACGTTTCCATGTGATGTGGTGCTTGATTGCGTTTGATACTTAAACAGTCCAGTACTGCATAACTTAAACTATTTATTATCTATTATTATGGGATGTGTATGTCCCGTGCGGGGCTTAACGTTTTCTCATCGCCCAGAGACCCAATTTTCGTATAATCTACGTCATCTCTAAACGAAATAATACTACCAATTTGACGTTTCGTTTCGACATATCTCAAATGGAGATTATTTCGATCTCGCAAGAACTGCCCCGCTGATGTTTCACATGTTGTCGAAATATGGTACTTAGTAAGCACTTTATTATCGGTGAGACAGAAAACAACGGTAGTAACTTGAAATAGATGATGATATAATGTATTTTTCGTTCATCATAATACATTATTTATTTATATACGGCCTACCATTGTGTTGTACCAAGTTGTGGATATTCTTCCGTCAATCCCCAAGCGCGTCATTTTATCGAAGGTATTGCGCCCGAGGGCGGAGAACGCGGAGCGCGTAAATCATAACGCGTCATACAATCTGCATCGCCGGGGTGAAGGCATAAAAAATATTTTCAGTCTGTGCTTGGGGTGGTAAGCTCGAAAGTAAGTAGGTACGTTGATGGCGTTCCATTTTCCTTTTGGTGTTTTCTTTTTACTTGTAATAAGCCGGTAGGTAGTAGTGACTGCGATAACAAGCGCATCACGCAGTTTTTCGCGATGCTCGATTAACCGGAAGCAGGAATTCGCGAAAATATATTGTCAGACAACACATGCTCATGATCCCAAACTAAGCAAAGCTATGTACCCATAGCTTACATACAATGGTACCCCATACAATGGTCTAAAGGCGACCATGTTCTACCAAGACTAGAGCAAATAAGAAAAAGGTATTTTCCGCAATTTGCTACTGACGGGACTCGAACCCGCAACCACGTGCACGGTGCAGTGAGCCACGCGGCCGACGCTCAAACTACCGGACCATGCTGTGGTATGCTTCCTACACTAAAATTAAGTTTATATAGAGCACTACAGCTACTTAAATTACCGGCCGGAAGGCGACAGGTGTCACTGTGCCTGGCTTATGTCACACCCCCTCAATTTTTTCACCGAGAGCCATTATCCGCACTTAGGGATACGTTTTCTATTACCTCAAACACAAAATACGTAAAGTTACACGAAAAGCGACTTTATTATTTCAATTTAAATTCCATTAACGTGTACCTACTGTAGAAACTGAACAGAAACATAGCCTTATGTAATAAGCAGATAAATTTATTCGTAAGGTTCCAAGCTTAACAAAATTCTTACATCATGTAGCTCAACAGGACGTAGCAGTTATACCTCATCAAACAATAGCAATAAACAAAGTCGTTACAAATAGACATCAAAATTTCAAAGCTTTCATGCTCCGGGAGATTCTCGATCGGAGTCCTGTAATTTTCAATTTGGAACGCACAATCTCACAATAAGTTACACACACGTAAATATACTAACACAATACGACGTGCGTAAATACGTATCCTCTCGCGTAATACGCGCCAACAAAACACCACCCGTTGCGACTTATTCATTAACAGAGAGCTGCCAATGGCGTAAATTTCAAAAACAAATCCTTTATTGAATCTGTAAGCTCGTGAAAACAATATTTATTCGGCTTGTCCCAGCCGCCCACCCGGAAGTGCGAACCGCGTAATTTTATACTGAACTTATTAAGGCCTCTTGAAGTTTGTAATATTAATCGATGGAAGATGTGCAAACTTTTGTATTAAGTGATCAATAGTAATAAATATCTATACTGTTAGATATTCAGGGCTATCTGAAAGTCGTCAGTCACCTCAAGAATTTCCCAAGGCCGAAGACGCAAAGTGCTACTGAAAAAAAATGTCCGAACGAAATTAAACTCTGCGTAACTATGGCGTAGCTATTGTAGCCTACGTCGTAGTATGCATCATTCGTAGCATAAACGTAGCATTTCTACTACGAAGTGATGCGCGAATCGGGCCCCTGGAATGCCAGATTTGATAGTTTTGAAATTATTCGTAGTCACTTCGTAGTAGACTTGCTACGTTAATGCTACGAATGATGCATACTACCATGATATATTAAATAATACTTATTAACATAATTATTGTCAACCTACTGTCCGCGTAAAAACGGTGCCTATAATTCCAGAGCCAACAATTATCAAGTGTATAAATTAATTAAACACTAGCGAGTCAACGGCGCTGCGACAACGGACCGCGAAAGCGATAAATAAAATTATTTCCCGTGCTACCGGGAGTGTAAAAGAGTTGGAAAAAAAAAAAATCTGGGAGCGCGCGCGTGGACTCCGCCACTGCAATACAAAATGGCAACAACGGTTGTTCTTATTTGTGGTTCCCAGTGTACTGTGTTACAGTGGAAATGGGTCAAATATGAATAGAAAGATATATGTATAAATATATCTGAATATTGAAACTCGGTATTGATGCGTTACCTGCAAAATAAGCGAGTATCTAACGCTTTAAAAAAATCCTTGAAAGGAATTATCAGATTTTTTAATAGCATTTTGGTGCATTTTTTTCGTATTGATTTGTCGACATTGTACAAACCAAAAACACATTACTTAAACAAGATTGAATACAAATCACATTATTTGAATATTGGTAGAAAGTCCGTAATACAATTGAAGTAAATTGACTTCTCATGTTCCTAACTACTACGTTCCCAGAAACTATTCACTTGAAAATACAGAAAGGAACGCAATTTGTTTGGATTTTTTCAACGCAAATCGCGTTCGCGAAATCGTGTACTCCTGCAACGTAAACACCCATAAGTGGGCGGCCGGCGACCGCAACTGTATCCCGCCAGCGAGACACCAGCTGTAGGCGACAAAAGGCGCAATTAATAGTAAACAAGCGTATAGCGCTGCGCCCACAAGAGCGTCAAAGCACGCGCGAACAATAATATTTCCAATACTAAAACGAACTATTATTAACTCATGGAATAAGCATATCTTCTCCGTCTTTCTTTAGGAAATGATGGCAGTTTAATGCAATCGCTTAAGTCGATGTCAAGTAATTAATAGCAAAGACAAATTAAATAAATACAGATTATAAATAAAAATACCTGATGACATTGATTAAAGATGGCGGAGGGATCTGTGCATTAACTCGGCGAAGCAAATGTTTGCAACGAAATTGTCATAGACGACGCGAGATAATTTTGACACATTGTCTCTATGCTTTTACTACAGAAATGTAATCTTTATAAATATTAGGATAGAGTACAATTTCAAAAATACTCATGGTATTTCGCTCGCCCCAGTGGGGGCAGAGCGTAGAACGGAACGGGGCGGCAAGTAAAGTCCGCGTCCATTAGCAAACCGAGTAAAAAACACTTTAAACACCCCAACACAAAACGGCGGAACAATTTCACAGCGATCACCCGCCGAACGGCGCGTTAACGCGTCTGAATTTAACTTTATTCTACAGCAATGTACACAAAATAGAAACACGAGAAAAATCTCTGCGGTTCGTGATTCGTCTAACTAAAGCGGTTACTGGGTTGCTGTCATTTGATTACCGCGCGGTGTTCGGTGTTTAATCGGAAACTACAATTGAAAAAACAAAATTGTAGAACATAGATTTACGTAAGTAATCCATAGAGATACCGGCCCACTAATTTTAGTTTAGCTGAGCCCGCGAATTCGTACACGCGGAATTTAGGAGTCCTATTTTTTATTCCAAAACTAAACTAGTTTGTTATATCGAGCCAGCGGATATTTCCCGTGCAAACCTGATATTCCTCCTACTTATGCATGTTGTGGCACCTTAGTTAACTGTGCATTTAGTTTTTCCTTATTTGTATTTTATTATAATGTGTTATTAATGCTACAGCTTTTGGATGTCCTATTAAATAAATAAATAAACCCTAATTCATTTTGAAAAATCAAATTACCCGAAATTGCTCCTTGTAACATCAAATATCCACCAATGAGAGTCTCGTCAGAATTGGTTTAGCAGTATGGGAGATAACCCGACACGAACAGACAGGCAGTTTTCGATAACTATATCATATTATGCGTGTAGAAAAAGAGCTGTTATTTTGGCATTACAAACAGACACTTCAATTTTATATATGCGTATAGATAGTTCTAGAACTTTTAGTTAGGGAAGAAGAGTACCTACCACTACTACAGTAAACACTTATTCGCATTTTAAATGTGCATTTCAAAAGTACAGTTATACCCTCTTAAATTGCTTCTGCATAATATAATTCTTAAAAGCATCCTCCATCCATAGTATTTTATGCGGAGATAAAAATGTTGTGCCGATAAGTGTAATATAAGAGTTAGGAACGCTGCGGCCGTCCCAGATGCCATAATTTATTTGCCGACTCTAGAAACCATCTTAAACCTATAGGATCGTAGGTACTTGTATCCAACCTAACAACGGCTTGGTCTAATGGCTTGAGCGTAGCCCCCTCGGCTGACTGCATCGGGTGATTGCGGGTTCGTGTCCCGTAATTGGCAAATTTCAGAATAGGCTTCATCGGAATTTTCTCTGGTCAGAGTATTACTGGAATCGCCTGAAGTCTATTGTTTGGCACCCATATGACTTTGCTTGGTTTGGGATCATACGATGCGTATGACATGTGTTCTCTGGCTGGTATTTCAAAAAGTTTAAAGTATTGAACATATTACTGATAAGAGATAAAAAATATCACATTAAGTATAGAGACCGTATAATCAAATCTCATCTATTATTTTCATAAACAAGAATCGTTCAAATGGTTATTGCTTTCGAACGCATTCTGTACATTTACGACTCACCATTTAGAGCTGTTAAAACGTAACTACGTTAGTATAATTATTAGTTTTATGAAAAAAAATACCTCATTTCGACTCTTAAAACCCTTTGGCATAGCGTGCAGTCGTTAATATGTTGTTTCAAATGCATTTATGTATGGAATTACCGAATTGCGTGTTTATCATCTGTGTAAGTATACCTACTAGTGTTAATTTAGCATATACTTAGAACCCTACATTTGACCTTCAATTCAAACGAAACGAACCATAGATAACTACATCCTCTCATCCACTACATCAGAACTTACGAAGTATGTGTTAATTTTTGTAAATATTGAGATACTGTTTGGATACAGTAAAGTTTTTAATGTAAGTTTTAAGGTAGTAGTAATTAAATTGTATAAAAACATCAACAACCCAATGTCAAAACAATAAAGTCCAATATCGAGTCTTATCAAAACCAATTATTTACTCTTATTTTTCATACTGGCTGCAAATGACAAAAGACAACAGAAAAAAAAACCTATACAGACATTAAAACAACTGGCAACATCGCTGTGATTTTAGCGGGAAAGCACGCCCCGCGCGCGCCATCCGAGAGCGGTCCATCAGACACACTTTTTAGTGCCCTGACAAGGGTTACAGGACATCATTCGGTAAATTTTGCTCAAAATAAAATATATGGGGTGGCGGATCGATCGCGGCGGACGTCGGGGAGCTCACAACGTTATTCCATTACGCGGGGTAGACGCGGAATATTAAATGTGAGTTGACCCTTATATCACGTGTCATTGGACCCCCGTTGAAAGATAATAATTGGACGATGGATGTCGATTGCTATTCTATAGGATTTAGATGCATATTTCCATTTTCGACCCGTTTTGGTTCTATGTCCTATATTCCTGTCATAGTAGATAGATAAAATTAATAAGCACTTACTCTACTGTACAGTTTAGTCGGTTTTTTAAACATAGGATCTTTGGTTCATTTGCTTGGGGTAAAATTATAAATTTAATATACTTTGGAAATTATAGCCCTCTTCCTGGGAGCAGTCAAATAAAACTACATACTTTAAAAAGTTAAATTTTATGTTCTATACTGTTGACAGTTATAAGGATCATTAGTTCCATGTAATTAGCGACTACAGTTTTATGTGAGTAATTAGTTCAACCCACGCTTACCTACAGCAAAATCGTTGTACCTACATGAAGCTACTTACAAAATGTATCATACGAAAAGTATTACTAATCTACTATGTATCCTTTTACGAAGTTACCCAATAAGCTTAAAGCCGACACAAACGTAATTTCCGGAAACGTGGAGCCCACTAGCCCACTGCTCATCGTGATCCAATAACGATACACGATCCCGAATAAACCCGAAATAACGGTAATGTATCTGTTTTTGTCAAAGCACAAGCCGCATTCCTCGGATACGCGTCAACGATCAAAGGCCACAGTTGTCCTGCCGCCATCCTTCTCCCACCTCAAGTACGTCGTATAACACCATCTCGTTTGGGACATGTCCCCGCATCTTAACGATTCAATTCGGCTGATGTAACCGCAGTCAGGACCCAGTAGGTCGGATGGGAATAAATCTTGCCGCAAGTCCAATCGGTACCCGTGTTTGCGTTCGAAGACGTTGAGTTTTTATTAGGTTTATGATAACAATACTTCGGGTTGATGTACGCCATAATCGTTTAATTAAAGACGATGGAAACATTACGTTAATGCCTTCGACGGGCGGGTAATTACTGGGGCATAATTAAATTCTGGACTTCGTTAGTGCACCTTTTCATAACAAAGGAATGTTGACGGGTTTTACGCATCGTAAATGAACTTTAATAGAAGATATGCAGCAAAATATTTTAATAAGTAACGATGATTTTCGTGCGCGTCAAAACGCTCGCAACCAATTTCTTGCTAATACCAAAACGAACTTTATCAACTCATACAAGAAGTACATTTTTCAATGAAATGGCAGCCATAACGAGAGCGAATTTTGCTGCGTGGTAATTCAATCTTTATGAATATTAGCCACATAGTGCATTTTCAAATAAAGTTAATTTAATCGCTCGCATCAGTGGGTGCAAAACGTTATACACAATGAAGTCTAGACTTTCTGCTTTGGCTTGTCTAACGCTAATGGCCAGCGGTTTATCACCATCGGTATCTTAGCGCTTATCCGCAGCGGCCGGCTATAAGCATGGATCACTAGAGACACAGGTGCGCTCAGTTCAAACTGATCATTTCGCTCCATTGTATTCAGACTAATTTGGCACGAATTTGTTCCGTAGGGTCGGGGAGTTCACTCAAGTTCGAGTACCTACTTCATAAATTGGAAATTTTGTGAACAAACATTCGACAGCCTCGATTTTAAGTTGCTTTTGAAATAGTATTCATGTTAAAATAATAAAAGCTGATTGGCGTTACACGTAAATTTTATTGTTCCTACTCGTAGTATTCAAAAAAGTCGTGCATATTTCATTATAGTCAACGTTTCGCTTGCATATTCGATCTGATGTACGCAACGTTGCAACAAAACTATCCGTAGGCGAATTTTGATTACGTACAATGTTTTCGGTTTTAAATTCGACTCGGCTGTAATTTATCTTTTTTTTGTGAATTCCACAAAACCTAACATTTACTGCGGAAAACCTAACATTTACGATATCTTAAATTGGATAAAAATATTAATTTATTTATTACTCAATTATCATAAATCACCTGGAACAGCGTCCATCGTTAGTTATCAATGGCCAAGGCCCTAAAGAGAGGAACTTATTCACTATGCTTCACGTCCCTTGAAATAATGCCTTCTGAATCTGTCCCTAGATCTAGCTGCCTAACGCTAGTTTCTGAAGTTGTTACATTATAAGTATAACTATAAAATAGTATAATTATAAGTATAAAATTCATAACCTTCCAAAAAACCCCTTTCCATGAATCACGTTAGGTAGGAGACCTGTGGGGCCTTGCATTTGTGTGCGCGGATTGATAAATGCGCGGAAGCACTCGGGCCCTAATGAATGGGGTGTGGCACGCACGCTGGATGCCATTGCAGTATCTGCAATCCTTGCTAGCTGCGATGCCATTGCGAAGCAAAGCAGAGATATTCACGATTTTCGGGCTACAACCAACTGTAGAAGTTAGATAGTATAAAAACGTAAGTCAATGTGTCCAAAAGAGGTAAAAAAAGCAGAACCAAAATTGGTCTCATTGATACCACGGCCTTCTTATACGTCTTGACATAGGCAACCTGACGTACGTAGAGATCAAAGTCACACACAAAATTGGACGTGTGAACTGTCAAATGTTGGGAAAAATAACTCATTGTGTAGACAGTTAAAATTTCAGGAAGACCCGATAGCTGGTATTGTCTTTAGGATTATAAAATTGTGTTCAATATATTCATCAACGGAAGAGGAAAGTGCGGGTTAAGGTCTTCATGCCAGGATCGGGAATTGGAGGCATACGGGAATCTGCAAATAAAAACGTGTCAGTAAAATGGATAAAGGTTAGAATGAAGTGAATAGAGGAACAGAAAAATAATAGTAAACATAAAACTTTCGCAGGTGCAGGAGAGGAAGAACAGGAGAGGAATGGAGATCATTTGGCAACCGGTTTTAAGTGTACACGTTGAAACAATCAGCACGGAAACGAGGCATCCCTTGATGCCTCGGACATTAAAACGGAAAGCAATTTCGCGGGGAGAACACTTGTACCGCGCTCCCATTCCGTTCGGCCAGACAGCGGGGCGATTCATTTCCCTGATGGCCACCCATTACACCGGTCAAGATGGATGGATAACACACCGGCAATTACACTATAAACACAATGACAATCGAATGTTTTCACTAATTGAAAAAGCCACGCGCGGATCGATTCATTTGAGAGCACTATATGAAATGAAAACACCTATGGCATGGCGTGACGCGACGCTTGATATATTAACTCCATTGACTTCACGAGGGGCGATAAAGTTTATTAATCTAAGGGTCACCTTCAAACGTATGGGTACCTATATTCAACGAGTACATTACCGGACGCATTATAAAAACGAAAATAGTCTAAATCCGAAAATCTTTTCCGGCAACACTAAAATATGATTAGGTAGGTACTTTTTAAATATAAAAATGAAAAGCTGTGCCTTCCACAGCGAGCGGCACAAAGAATGAAGACTAATTTAGCGCGATATCCTGAAAAACCGGGAGACGACAACAAAAAAGTGTTATAAAACGCTCGCGAGTGAGTAAAACTAAAACGATAATGGTGGAATTAGCGAGTCCGCGTCACTTGGCAAAGAATCCTAATCATAATAACTCAAGATCGTATCGCGAGTAGAAGGCGATGAACAAAAGGCTGCAGAGCAACAATGGCGCCCAACGCGGGGCCGGGCGGCGCGCTAACAAATTACCGGGCCGCAGATAACTAAGCAATATTAAATCATAGTAATTTGTGGTTGCAAGACGCAGCCCCGTTTCCGACGAGATATCTCGCTAGGCCTAAGAATGGGCCGAGATATTTTGACGTTTTTTGTTCATAAGAATTCCCGCGATAAGGCACAGATAAAAGGATTTCGGTACAGGACTTTCTTTTAAAAGAATAACCCGTTAAATCACGGGTATTAACGAGAAAGAAGTATTCAAATCTGTCATGAGATAACATCCGGTGGTGGTTGGCAACTCAGCGTGAGACTGCAATTTTGCCGCTCGTAAAACAGAAACTCGGCGACTGGGAGCGGGTTTGGTGCAATCGCATCTTTTCACTCGGCTCCTTGGGCGGCGCATTAGCAATTCTAACCGTCGCAATAGTTGCTCGGAAATTGTAATATTTAGTCTTAATAAAGCCATTCGTAACGTTGAATATCCGGAACGGGCGTGAGCCGAGCGCAACGCGCAGCCCGCCCCGGGCGGACTAAAGACTAGCGCAACGTGAATTTCCTGAAAATCTTCATCACACTGAAAACACGATGTGGTAGTCGTGAGCAAACTAATGCACTGCTCGTATGTTAAATATTTACTGCTTTAAGTACCCATCATGGTGAATTTTTTTTATACAAGTATATTTTTTTTATTTAATGAAAACGGTACGATCGGAACCTAGTATATAAAAATTCTTAACCGATATAAATTTCACACACGACCGATTCTGAAACGGTTTTGCGGTTATTGTATTGTATTGTGCGGTAACGGGATATAGTTTATTAATGAACCGATATCGAACAATATGAGAGAGCAATCATTGGATAAATTCAACAGAATATGGCCCCGCGGACAATGGACACACTGCCAGTGCGGAACCGTGCCATATTATGCAATCTTTTAAAAATATTGCAAATGCAAAATCCCGTGCCAAAAATGTGTTAATTCGACATTTACGTAACGCGGCGAGAAACGCCTCGTGATATTATGCAAAAAAAACCTATCTACGAAGGCCGTACATACATTTAATGTATGTTTGAACACCTCGGACGCTTCGGACGCCTTTCATGTGGGTAGACTGAATAAAAAAAAAACAAAAAAAACGAGGAGGGTTTCTGCTTTCATTAGGATATTAAATGTGGTGCAAGCGTGAACACTAACTCCCTTTCTAATTAGTCGCATAATTATGAAGAAAAAATAAAGGCAACAAAACGTCCTCTACCTAGAAAAATTACTTGTTTTACACAAGATAAGGATAATATAAATATAATATTGTATTTCACCTAAAATCCTTATAAAAATAAATCATTTATTATAATTTAAAAATAATGTGTCGAAATTTATTTTTATGCGCAAAGTAGAAAAGACGCCATCTATCGGGTGGATTACGAAACAAGAAGGATGCTTTGAAATCTGAAGCTTAATTTTACGTCAGCGCAGCGGAACCACCTAGCCGACATCCGTACAACGCCACCTACATTTCAAAGCGGCTGGTAAGTAACAGAGCGCCATCTAGCACAGAACCGCAGTAACAAACGCCAACATTTTTATAAAACGAACCCGTCTCGTAGCCATCCTACGGGATCTTGTGTAAACGTTCGCCGACCTGCCAATAGATGGCAGTAATAATGAAAAGTTAACAAAACTCTGATGCGATGTGTTTTTTTTTAGCTTTTAAAAATAAGTATTTGTTAGGGTAGGTATCTATAATGATTAATTAAAAACTAAGTACTCACGGGTGTGGTTTCAGCAGCCATGTTCTGACGTGACTGGGCTGGCAACTTAAATGTCTGCAACAGATAAGAAAAATACACTCCAATCACTATATAATAAATCAAGGGTGACTAGAATCGGTCGATAGAACAACGACCTTCACGAAGAAAATCGCAATTCCAGCATCGTCTGGACTTTTTAGATAGAATGACTGATATACAGCCATTAGGGTTTTACTGAACAACCATTTAGATATTTACGAGGCACATTTAGGGATTTCACAAACGCTTTGAAGAGCGTTCGTATATATTTTTTGTGTCGAAATCCTTACAATCCAAATTGCGTTTTGTGTTATACAATTTTATCGCGTCTTTTATTGGATTCCAAACTTGTCGCGTCCTGTCTGGTTGATTAACTATCTAAGCATTGAACAAAACGCGAGCGACCAATTTTTTGCCAACACAAAAACGAACTTTATTTACTAATGCAGGAAGCTCATTTTTCAACGAAACGTCATCTCGATGACGCGGGTATATTTAAACGCTATTCGCGTGGCAGTCATCACAGAAAAAAAATACTTATTAATATTAACATAGGGTACACTTTCAAAAACAAATCCAGTTATGGCCAATGGGCGCAGAGCGTTATAAGAACCACAATAAAGCAAGCTTTTTTATAACCGACCTGTCACTTAATATTGCGTTACTATATAAAATTACCTAAATCACCCCAATAAATTTTAACAACAGTCCACACTTATGTCTTAACCTTCACGAGCCTGCCCCCATTAGCGATGACCTCTGACCTTTAATGCATGCATGCAACTATAGGACCTATAGTTATAGGTAAACGAGCATATCCAAGCTCAGTTCGGCATGATAGACTTTACTTTTCGAATCCGACAATCAATTACATATTATACATAAACAATAGTGTCGATTCAATTTTTTTTTCAGAAATTTACTTAATTACGTTGCGTTCCAAGTTTTTACCATATTACATAGCTACCGTATTTTCGGTATCTGGTCTGTGATTTAGACCGAAGAATGTTGCATGTTTTCTGTACAATAAAGAGTACTCTATGTACCTACCTATATCTATTAAATAAAAAAATACTTTAAAGTAAGCAGTGGTAACCGTGTTGTTAAAACAGCCGCTTTGAACGCAAGAGGTGCAGATTTGAGCCTCGGGCTTGCTCCTCTGGGATTTTCAATTATTACCACATGCTTAACGGTGAAACAACCATCGTGAGGTCACATGCACGTCTATCGTAAGGCGAGTGAAGGTCACCAACCCGCACTGGGCCAGCGTGGTGGACTATGGCCCAAATATCCCTCGTATGGAGGAGGAATATGCCCGGAATAATGGCAATACTCGCCTTCTATTACATTGGGACTTAATTACATCGACGACGTTTCGATGCACTGCAGTGCACCTCTGTCTACCCATTCGGGGAATACAAGCGTGATTATGTATAATATAAACTTGACTATCAAATACAATACATAGAATGTTACAAACGTTACGGCGGGAACGGATGTCGGCTCAACTCCCGGTGTAATTGGGTTAAAACGCATTGTACCACGTTAACTTTGGCCCGGTGCACAATGGAGGCATTACGCGATAATTACTTGCCGCCCGTGTATAATATGTGCAGTCACCGTTAATATTATAACGTGATATTGTAGTTATATCAGCATATAAGCAGTGAATAGGATACATTGGCAAAGTACCCATTTTCAATGACACAAGGGTTTCGTAGCGTTGGAGAAAGCGGGTTAAGGCGTTTGCATATATATTACGCAGTGGCCTGGCACACAAGATCGTTCCACCAACCCTTAGTCGACGACTAAGGATCCTAGGAGCCACTTAAAGTTACGACACCGATTCGGCAACGCATTAATTCAGTGGGTTTAGCACGTATGTCAAAACTAGACCTCTGTCACGGACCTCTGTCTCAAACAGAAGTTGTTACTTATGCGTCACATTAGACATTACTACATTATGCGTAACTTTTAATGACTGTTAGTGAAAGCCGGCATAAGTATTTATTATTACAAGCTTTATATTAACTTGCAATGTATGTCCGGGCGGAATCTTGCAACTGAATTTTAAATCAGTTATCTTTAACCGATTGAGCTGAACTTTGGTATACACGCTAATTTTGGATGACAATGCATGCTTAGCTATGTGGCGTCATTCTAATTCCAATACGGCGGATCATCCAAGATGGCGGAATAGTATTTTTTCTGCACTACCACAGCAGATATGGGTATCAAATGAAAGGGCTTGGCTGAGGAGAACGCGAAAACTAAGGGCAATTAAATAAAAGCTTGTATTTAAAAAGTTTTTTTTAACATTTATTATTATTTAGTAAATGCGTTTAGAACTTATATGACAATAGGTACATACTCCAGAAGCGACACGTCCAGCAAATGTCAACATTTTTTTGATATTATTGGTCAGAATAATTATTTAAAAGGCACATGGAATCATAGTAGATACTAGGTACATTACTTCATGGATGTCTCTATATCGAGGGGTGAAAGGTTATTAGACTCAAGCGACACTTTTGGGCGATATTTACTTATATATAGATACATATTTGGGATCAGCAAATTTTTATTCGTCGAATTAGTATGCTCTCCTGTAAATGACGCTTAATTTACATATAGCCTTTCATTCCTCGATATATATCCTAAACTTCTTAGGGTATAGTAATAGACATCAACCCTACACCGATATGTACTGTCAACATTAATCTAAATACAGTAAAATAAATAGATAAAATAAAAGTAGAGGAAACAAACACAAAAACACATTATTATTTATTACAATCATGTAAATATTTATGTACAATCTAATAATACGAGTTAAAGTATTAGTTAAAATATAATAAGCTAAGAGTACAAGAGATACAGTAATTACCTAATATATTTATGCAAAACTGAAATTGTCACATGCACCCTCTTAGTTAAGTAAAGTCTCTGATAATATCAGAGATGGCTCGTGGGCCGGGCCAGTATAGCGCCCGGACCAAAAAAAAAACCCTACCAATTGAACATAAATGTGTACTACGATAAAAACCTAGCGTAATGATAATGACCCGACACTATTTTCATGCATGTTAATGATTTAATAATCGCTTCCAAGAATGTTCGTAGGTGTTGAGATAACCCTTAAGTAGGGCTTCCTAGACATGCACGTGCATAAGGCGACGTATTTAAAAAGCTATGCTCCCTAATTACCGCCCGATTGCTCAATAGCGAATATTCTACCAATTTAAGTTCTATAATACGCGTCATTGGGTAGTTTTTCTAAAGAAAAAAACCATACTGGGCGAAAGAAGTATAATTGACATTTTTTGAAAATGAACTTTGTTCCAATGTATGTACATAAAAATCAATGTAAGTACGGCTAAAGCCACGTAATAAAATTCGTTCATCGATGACATTTCGTTAACAAACGTGCTATGTGTTCTTTCAGATCGTTTTAGTATTTGCAAAAAAATATTGGTTTCACACGTCACTTTGCGCAGTGCATTATGAATAAGACGATTTTTTTTTATAATACGTGAATGTGGAATTTTTCTTGGATACATACATACATCATACATACATCATCACGCCTGTATTCCCCGAAGGGGTAGGCAGAGGTGCACTGCAGTGCGCCCACACTTCGCCGATGTATTTTGGTCCCAATGTAATAGGGGCGAGCCTATTGCCATAATACCGGGCACATTCCCCCTCAATACGAGGGAGATTTGGGCCATAGTCCACCACGCTGGCCCAGTGCGGGTTGATGAAAAATATAATATAATCTTGGATAAAAAATATAATTATCTAAGACATTCGTTTGAATCAACCAAACGTATTTCGAATACCAACACTGTACCTATGGATTTATACACCAACATGGAATTAAATTGATTTTCATGAATTTCTGTCGTCATTGGAGCAGTGGTAGCCTCGCGGGCAAGAACGCCCGCCTTGTACGTAAGGGGTGCAAGTTCAAATCCCAGGCCCGCACCTCTGAGATAATTTTCATGTGCGAATGTCATTTTCAACAATGATTACCACTTGCTAAACGGTGAAGGAAAACATCGTGAGTAAACCTGCACGTCTATAGAACGGCGTGTGAAGTTCACCAACCCGCACTGGGCCAGTGTGGTGGACTATGGCCCAAGTCTCCCTCGTATCGAAGGGGAATGTGCCCGGTTTAATGGCAATAGGCTCGCCCCCTATTACATTGGGACCAAAATACATCGGCGAAGTGTGGGCGCACTACAGTGCACCTCTGCCTACCCCTTCGGGGAATACAGGCGTGATGATGTATATTTGTATTTGTATCTGTCGTCATGCTGAAATAAAGCGTAATAAATTCATCCTTCTGTACAAGTGATCAATAGTTGGGACTATTACATAAGTAGGTTGCGTTATGTTTTAGATTACGTATTGACATCTTTTTAAATAAAAACGTGTTAACCTATCTTACAAACAGTATTGATATAGTAGTCTCTATACGATACTGTATCTTCCAGCCTTGATAGCCGACAAATTCATACAATTATTTCTTCGTGACATAAAATTTTCGGTCATAAGTCCAATAGTTATATAGACACCAAATGCCATTAAAACCGTTTAAACATTACTTTAGGAATAAACAGACTCAAGCGGCTTTCAGACTACGCTATAATATATAGCACAAGAATATCGCGCACCATACAAAGCCAATAATAATAGTAGGTACAGTACAGTGTGAATGTGGCCATAACACTGTATGGTGCGCGATATTATTGTGCTATGAGCTATATACTATATGCCATTATATTATAGCGTAGTCTGAAACCCGCTTTGAACTTCGTCAAAATTATCAAGTTGCTTGCTATAAACCATTTGAAGGACAATAAATCGGTCTCTTAACCAGCGGGGCGATTCGTGCGATCGTCATCATCTCTATTCGAGACAAAACGATGTCGAACTATGTCGAAACAAAACGTCAAATTGATCGTAAATATTTAGTTTTTTTTTTCTACATATCTCTAATAGAGATAATTGATGTCTATCAAACGAAAATCGGGCCCCAGGACGTCAAACATTTGTCTAATCGAGCTCAGAAGACTGCGCACGTGACCTAATTTCATAGTGGTTTAATTCGCGTGCTCCTGCCACCGTAATAAGCAATATTTTGGTAGACATAAAGTCTATTTTTCCATAGTAGTGGGAGGCAAGTGTTTGAAATGAAATAGTCAAATAAATTCGCATGTTGAGTTCGAGTTGGCTAGTCTACTCGCGGAGTCCTCGGACGTGTGTCCTATTTCCGTGAACGGTTGACTCGCATATAATCTGGGACTGTTTACCACATGCCGTTCACACATTTTGATATAGGTATTACCTATATACCTACTTATTTTTTAACAATACTTATTCCAACTTATACGCATAATAAATACAGTCTTTTCAGGAAGGATGTTGTTATTCCATTATCGAATAACTACAAATCAACGTTTCTCTGGCAATTTCCGAGGCTATATAAACAGTTCAACTCCTGGGCTCACCAAATACCAATATTTGCCAGTACCAAAACGAGATCTGTGTAAATAAACCTAAAGATTGAATTTTTGTGGTAAAAGCTATGCGGTCAAATTACGCTAGCGTCGCTGATGACATTTCTTTGAATAAAGAGCTTTGTCTGGGGGTTAATACAGTTCGTTTTGGTAAAAGCAGAAAAAATGTCGCGCGAATTTTGACGTACCTATGGTCCCGGACTTTATATACATAGAGTACATCTTTCAATCCCACGCAGTAAATAACGCAAATAGGTAAATCGATATTCAACATGCAAGAACGATTCGCATGCCCTTTAGAGCATCTGCATGCTTACGAATAAATATATTAGACATATTTGTAGCTTTCGCTGCTAAAATTAATACCTATCTGATTAACCAACAAACAGCACACAATTAGTCTGGACAGCTGCCATTTCAATCAAGCTGTAAACTTAAAGGAAATATCATAATTTATTGACTGACTGAATGAATGATCTACTGCGACCCAACAGGGCAATCGCTTGTATAAGTACTACTACTAATAAGTACCAATTCTCGTGTGGCCTGGTTTTATCAGGGCTAAGAATAGATCCCAAGCTATCTTTGTACGAGATCCTGATTAGAAAACCGTCCGTCTAGCGGCGAGGCTGCCACCAAATGTCCGCTTTAAATAGCGTCGCCGTGTCTTCTTCAAGTTTAAAGAGCTTAGTCCCTATTGGATCGTCATGCATTAAGATTATCTGATGGCACAGGTAATGGGGGACGACGGCCTGACGGCATCACATCGGACGTCTTAAAAATATCTCAAAAATAGAATTATTTGAGATACCAATTTTGTGAAGTTTGTATAATGATCACTGAGTACTGTTAGGTAATCGCTGTTTTGATACGTTTTTGTAAACTACAATTATTCTGTAGGAATACCTACAAACTTGGCTAAATGTATCGCCATACTATGTCCACAGGCTTGACAAATTAGGTTTTGACAACTTGACAAAATAACTTCAAAAACCTAGGTGCACTAAAAAGCTACAAATAACCTTACAATTCATTACATTTGGAGTCGGTGCCAATCAACGTCGGACAAGGCAAATACACACATGAATTGGCACCGACTCCAAATGTAATGAATTGTAATGTTATTTGTAGCTTTTTAGTGCACCTAGGTTTTTGAAGTCGGTTTTTGTTTTTTGTTAAAAATATATTTTTTTTCACGATTTTTAGTGTCAATAATCGTTGAAAATTTGCAAATATTATCACCTTATAACAGCCCTAAAAAGTAAAAATTTACAGCAAAGCAAAGCAGATATGCGGTAACATACTAAAAAAGAAAAAAAAAAAAAAACACGGGTCGAATTGAGAACCTCCTCCTTTTCGAAGTCGGTTAAAAATCAGCAACAATATACCGAATAAAAGTTGCAAAACATTTTTGAACTTACCAATATTTTATTTACTTTGAAGTGGGGCTTAAGTTGAGCTTTAGTACCATGGCAGATAAGCGTTAAGTATTCATTCATCAAGTATAGTTATCTAATGTCTTTTGACGCGTAAAAACGTACTTAATACAAGCAACCCCGTATATCCGGCGATCGAGGCAAGATTATGATAAATGATTGTACATAAACGTGATTGGGATCAACGTAACATGCAAACTCAAGGTTATGGCATGCCAATAGGGTTGAAAATGTAATAAAAGTTAGGTTCCGTTCGCAAAAAAAAATAATTAAACAGCATATTCTTGGTAATGATGAAGTAAACATGATGTTGATATCAGTGTCATCTATACCGTAGCATTTGATTTGGCTTGGCTTAGCAAGGAAACAAGGCGAGGTCTTCTCCAGAGCCACTTTTTGTGATCTGTGTTAGGAGTATATTATACGCCTGATAACAATTTTTTTTTAATTATACGCAACTCAACTTGTTGAAGCCCCGAAAACATGGGCGTCAGGACGCGCGCGTCAAAATGTTTGCATATGCCAAAACGACCTCTCTATCGATATAAATAAAGATTGAATTTCTGTGGTCAAAATTCACAGGCGTTTTCAATGACATTTCGGTGAATAATCAGCTTTTGCTATTATTCCATACAGTCCATACAGTTCGTTTTAGTATTGGCAAAATGTTTGATGCGCGCTTAATGACGCCCCAGTTTGCCCAGGGCTGGTTATGTTGCTCTTTTAGAAAAGTGATTTATACATATTGTATTTTCTAAATAACATTCCTACTTAGGCAGTCCGGTAAGAAGGGTTCAAATTCACGAGTAATACTCTTTAATAAAAGCATAAATGCCACTTTGGCAGTCGGCATCTCTGTGCTCGTGACTAACTATTTTAAAATTAAATTAAACATAAACAAAAGCGAGATAGTCACGAGTGCAGTCTGCGCCATAGCTTTTTAAAACAAATTTAAAATAAGAACCTTTGCTCCCCGCGTCACACGCCACGGTCGTTTTGAAATAAAATTTTCATACAAATAGTTGTGGCCCAGACGGTTGGCAACCCTGCGCAGTATTCGTCTGTTAAGTTTGTTACTCGGCCGGTAACTACCTATGTTATGTACAAACATGATAACGCGAGATGAGGCCAACGACTCCGCGGCTAGTGATTTGATTAGCCGGCGAAGATAAGATATTATATCTCGTCACGCTATTGGGTACGGGGGGGCTGCCACGCAGGTTACGTGGTTAAATCATTACCATACCATCTATACAAATACATACAAATTTATACAATTAAAGTGTCTGTTTGTAATGTCAAAACAACAGCTTCCTATTGAATGCATATGAAAGTATATTCGGTACTTGGAACGAAAACGCAATTTAAAAAAATGTCTATAGGTCTGTTTGTTTGAGATAAACTCCCGAATGGCGAGAACGATTTAGACGATAAATAAGTAGTCTAAGATACTCCTTTTAACATCAGCCACCTGCCAGTGAAACTGTCGTCAAAATCGGTCTTTTCATTTTGGAGATTTAATATGCAGATCATTAATTGTTAAATATTCAGCTCTCTTAATACTTCACATATTAGAATATACAGATCATTAATTGTTAAATGTTCAGCTCTTGTAAACAACTTTAGACAATCAAACATTTTATTTGCCTATTCAGATTTAAAAATAGGCTGAATGGTAATATTCAGCTAATAAACAAGAACCTTAACCACAAATAAAATATTTTACCTTATATATATTACAAATTAAAAAGGGCTGTAGTTAGTATTTATATATATATTACAGCATATTACTTATAAGATAAATAGTACAGCACAAAACTATGCAATTAAAGATTAATTAAGCATATAAGCCCAACACAAATAGGCGCCTCGAGCAGCATGCAACCAGGTGTTCGCAAAACGAACTGAATTAACTCCTGGAATGAACACATTTTTCAATGGAATGTCATCAACAATGTTAGCAAAATTATTCTTATGGTTGCATAATTTTGCCAGAGAAATTCAATCCTTATGCACATTATCAAAGAGTGTGTTTTCAAAAACAGTCAAGATAATTCACATGCCCCAATATATTCAGGCCATTATGTACAAATGGTTGACATGTGTGAGTAGTGACATGACGAAACTGAACAATGTTTCTGATTTGATGGCACTAAATTTAACTAAACTATACTAAATTATATTAATGTCCGAGAAGGATATAAAATCATAGTTATAAAATCTTCTTTTAATTTAAGGGTTATATCCTTGTTTGTACATCTGATGGCACTTTTGCCATCTGATTTGATCCAGTGCAGCTTCCTTCATATCCATGTATGATGTGACACCAACCTTATCTTTTATCTGACTCATATAGTAAATTCCCGGTCTCCCTTTTCAACACTTTCCATCTATCTTTCCTTCTAATGAAATTATGCTATCAACTTTGTTTGTGGTAGGTTGTGTACAACATAATTGCAATAATTTACTAAATTATGAGAAACAAGATGATGTGATGACATAATTGTATAATACTTAATTTTATTATGTGGATAACATTTCTGGTTGCAGGTACTATTATTAATTTGGATGTTATTGTAAATAAGTTTAAGGTCTGTTATGCAATTATTTGAAGATAACGGTTAGCCCAGATGTAAGAATCATATGTTTTTTAACATGTAGACCTACTCTCATCACATCCACACTTGTTAATATATTCCACTAACACATTTTATTATCAAAGTCAAGTGTAAGACATTAGAACTTCACTTCCCAATTGATTATTAAAACATTATATTTTTAAAAGTAGGTCAAGAATTTTAAGACCAAGAAACTAGCAACAATGGGTCAATTCTGTAGCCATTTGCCATAAAGAAAACAAATTAAGTAAAAGACATTTTTTTTACATCAAAGCTCAGTTACAATACTTGAGCCAGTAGAAAGTTCTTTTCATTTTTAAATTAAAAAGACAGTCATCACAAATAGTCTAAGAATGTATGTTTATAAATCACAGCCACACATGTCCCATGATTCATGGGATGATGTTATCAAAACACATGTGTACAATTCATAAACACAATGTGCTCTCCATACCATAAATAATATTCTCATAATGTTTATTTCTTTTTCTGACTGTACAGTATTTGATCCAGACTTGTATCTTTGGGATTTTTTAAATGGTCACACAACTCTTTGAATTATTGTTTACTTTAAATTTGTGAGTGATACCTACCTACCTTCTTAATAACTTACATATACTGGCATTACATTTTAATTAGTTAAAAGCTTAATTGCCACTGATTTTCAACGACATTATATGATAACACTTTATGTTTAAGTTAAGAAACCCTTTTTTTTTTTTTTTTCGTGGGGAAATCCTCTATGGATCCCCTTCCAGCCTCGGGGGAGGAGGAAGGGGTATGTGGGAGTCAACTTTAAGGTATTATACAATGTTTATAAGTAATACATGGTCATGCTATGAAGTATTATAGATTATAACTTTAATACATAGGTACATCTATTAATTATCATTTTATATGTACCTGATTAGTAGAAACTGGCACCGAAAGGCACTCTAGTCTCAAAACTGGTCCACAGTAAATAATTACACGCAACTATTTCATAACAAGCGTCCAGATAATTGCAAAAGTTATCGTCTCGTGATAACCTATTAGAAGACGAATCAATGTAACTAAAAACATTCACAATTTTAATGCCAGATTTACCTATCTAATTTAAAACAACTCATATAAGCCGCTTACTACTTCTGATCGAACTGCACTGATCAAACTCAATAAAACTCGATAAATCCGAAAATATATAAAGAAACATAAAATAAATACATACCTTATGAGTACAGTGAAGATATCAAGTTATCCAATTGTCCAACCATGAAAACCATTATCACAAAAAACCTCACAAAACACAGGGTCCACTAGCACATAATTATTTATGAATTGTTTAATCCACACCCGCGCAAACGATATAAATCAGTATCTTATTGACATAAACACAAACTGAGCGTCCGCCATATGCATGAACGTTCCGCACCTACTATAATGGAAAAAAATCATTCTCACTGGTTCAAAACATACGTCAAGTAACAAACTTAAAATATATATTTTCGTAGAAAAATTGTAATGATACTTCACACTGTATAATTTTCTTCCTCTAATGTCTATGTCTTATTTAAGCATGAATTCTTAAGATCGAAATAATCTTCATCAAATGCTCAATAGTTAAACAAAATTATTCAAATGCAGCTAAAAGTATTTTCGGAACGCACTCTGATTTGCGTTTCACTTCACTCACATGCAAGGACCGCTCGAACTTCACTCCACTCCAATCCCGACGAGCATTGATTTCGATTTACGGAAGAGTATAGATGCTTGATAGAAAAGGATAGACAATATCGTAGTCAACGGCCTCTGTGAACTGTGAGTGGGAATACTGCGTGAAACGAACTTTATGTATACTGTGTCATTTTTCGTAGCGCTCCGTAGGACTATACAGCATGTTAGAACTTAGCGTAGTCTTTTTTTTAGAAATGGGTACCTACCTACTGCTACCTGCCCACGTGCCTTGCTTATATCTGCCTAAGTTATTTTAACAATTAAATACTTACAATTACTCGTACTTACAGCGAAAACAAAAAGTTCCTACCAGATAAATGGTAAAATTGCTTTCGCCGGGAGTTCAGAGTAGCCATAACCACTAGCGTCTATTACGTTTCTAGTTTGCTAACTATATTTTTATAGCCTTCCTATGTCCCACTCTTGGGCAAAGCCTCCCCTTTACTTCTCACCACATCTCGGTCCTGGGCTATTATTTAACGTGCCATAGAGATGTGCGAAAATTTGCGGGTCGAATCCAATGCGGGTTGGTGAATGTTTCGTCAAGTCAAAGCCTAGTTTGTTATTCGGCAGGGTGTACCACGGGCAGGTGAGGTTGACTTGGATCCATAGATGGTAATCGGATCCTTACACCTTTACTATAATTTACTTGGAAAAAAAATGAATCACTAGCGAGCGACAAACTTACGTAAATATAGCACACATAAGTACCTAAAACTGATGGTAGGGCTACATACAGTTACGTTTAAGCAGATTACAGTCGAGAGCTTTATTGTTAAGTTTTCGTTTAAAGTTAAACTTTAACGGCCTTATTTCGTTGAAACTTCACCATCCAAGTTTTACACAGAAACGTTTTGTTATTATGAGCTTATTAAGTAGGTTGGTACTGTAATCTTGTAGTAGGTACACTAGGGTAGGTAAGAGGAGTAAATAAAAATATCGCCAGAGAACCAAATAATATACATATTTTGTTTGTTGCCAAACAATTAGTTTGTTTTTTAATCTATGTTTTTATAGCTCATCACTAGTTTAAGGCTCTATTGTCAGTCACCTTTACATCGTAGCAGCTTCACCACGTTTAACATTGTAGTTTATATTCATTTATCCTAATACAGTCCACTCAAACTTAAATGTGTGCGTTTCATTTAAACAGGACCAGCGTGCACATATTTTTGGTCCTTTTTCGCGGTTTATAGTGAACTTACAGTGATAAACGGCTTTGCCGGTGTGTGAACTGTTGCGCGTGTGACTCAAACTTTTTATAAACGCGGCGTTCTATGATCGTCGTGGATGGACGCAGTGTATTTTATCGTTGCTGTTCTCAAGAGTTATCATCAGCTTTGCTGAGTTTTCAAGCTATTTTTCATCAGCTTTGCTGAGTTATCAAGCTATTTTTCAAGAAGATGGCGGCGGCGGTCGCGTCTTATGGCGTGGCGGTCGGCGACGTACTTTATCGTCGTTGCATTTGCCTTGCTGTGCCAGTCCACTTCTGAAGCTAAGAAGATTTGAATCCTTTTCATAATTTACATTTACTCATTTTATTATCACTTTGTGATAAAACAAATTTCAACAAATTTAAAATTGCCGCATTGGTGGCTATTGGCGTGCGGAAAGGAGAAAGAAACATCGTCGTTGGCGCAGGGTGCGTGACGGGGAGCGAGACGGCAGACTGCGTTCGAGTCAAGTCCTGACGGGTAGCGGTCGACACATGCCAAAAGTAGGACTAACGTTGTCTACGGAACGCGACTTCCACCGGCGGCGGTGACAGACATTCGTTCTCTTCGTTCGTTCATTTATTTAAAATTCGCCATTTTGTGCGTCTTGTCAAATGTTGTTGTGTGCGTCGGCGACGCTTAAATATTTTAATTCATCAGTGCTATTATTGTTTTTAAACGCTGTTAATATTAAGATCGTTATTTTCACGACATATGGTGCCTTGCATCTATTACAATGAGCAGCAAAGAATTGTCAAAGCTTGTCGCGGCCCGTGGCCAAGCGAAAGCTTCCATAACGAAAATTCATTTATTTTTGCAAGATGATAAAAGTCTGGAGAGTGCCACTATTGATACGCTAATTGTCAAAAAGGAGAGGTTAGTAGAGTGTTTTAATAATTATTCTGATTTAAACCTAGAGATAGTTGTTATTGACCCGTCCGATGTAGAAAATTTTGATGTAATCGAAGAAAAATTTTTGTTATGTTCAAGTGAGTTGCGCCGGCACATCCGTGGGAGGTCGGCCAACGTTGCAGCAGCACATTCCTTGCCTCAAAACGAAGGTGAAAGTGTCTGCAAAGGTTTTAAGGGGCTACCCAAGCTTCAAATACCTAAATTTAATGGCAAGGTAGGTCAATACTACAATTTTATAGAGATATTTACAAGTGTGGTTAACAATAATGTAACTTTAAACGATTGTGAGAAATTTTATTACTTAAAGTCATTGCTTGAAGATGAGGCACGTTCAATAATTTTGCACTTAAGCCTCACCGCTGAAAATTATAAAGAGGCGTTAAAACTTTTAAAAGAGCGGTACGATGACAAACCTAAAATAATTAATTTTCATGTGTCCGCACTACTGGATTTGAATCCCATTACAAAATGTACAACGGCATCTCTCAGACTTTTGGTATCTCAGTTAAGGCAACATATGGGTGCTTTAAAAAATTTAGCAGTACCTGTTGGGCATTGGGATCATATTATTATGACAATATTACAAAGAAAGTTAGATACCTATACACTCAAAGGTTATTTTGTAGAAACTCAAGGTCAAACTCCAACGCTAAATGCACTCTTGACATTTATAGATCAACGGGCAGCTGCACTTGATGCGGCGAGTACAGATCTACAGGTGCGGAGTGGAAAGAGTAATGTGAGGTGTTTAGCTGTAACTAATTCATCCTCGGCCACATGTAAGTTCTGCACAAAATGTTCTAACAAATTATACCTATGCCCGCAGTTCAAACTAACAAATGTTTCTGATCGGCTCAAGTTTGTCAGACAGAACAATCTATGCATATTATGCTTAAATGGTCATAAAGGTACCTGCAAATTTCAATTTAAATGTTCAACATGTAAATCTAGGCACAATAGCCTACTGCATGATGCTATATCATCAGATACTTATGTATCAAATGCAGTTTCTGAGCAAGTAAATGATTCTATCGTTTTATTAGCCAGACATGCTGACAATGTTTTATTGCCTACTGTTAAGGTAAAATTATTTAAAAAAGACGGTTCAACTATGATTGTCCGCGCGTTACTTGATTCTGGTAGTCAAGTATCATTTGTTTTGTCAGAGGTTATTGACACAATTAATTGCAACCTACGACCTGTTAACAGTATTATTCAGGGAGTAGGCGATGGCAGGCAGAAGGTTTCTTACAATGCCGAATTTAATATGTCTTCATTGAATGACAGTTTTAAAACTTCTATTACATGTTGTGTAGTTAATAATATTACTTGCAACTTACCACAATTTAATGTGGATTTACAAAATTTAAATTTACCTTCTTATGTAAGGTTAGCAGATGAGGATTTTTATAAATCACAAAAAATTAGCTTGCTTATAGGCTGTAATATATTCTTCCAGCTGTTATTGCATGAACAAATTCCACTTTCAATGCCAGGTTTATGCTTACAAAACACTCGCTTTGGTTATGTTGTGGCTGGAGTTGCTCATGGCTCAGCAGCTTCCAAGAGAGAGATTACTGGTTTTTCAGGTCATGCAAGCCTTGAGAATAATAATTTTAATTCTAATAATATTAATAATTTAGAAATATTAAATAATAATATTGAAAAGTTTTGGGAATGTGAAAAGGTGCCCGAGGTGTACTCTGAAGCTAGCTCTGAACAAGAACTGGCTGAAGAGATTTTTAAAAATACTATTACACTTCAGGATAATAAGTTTCAAGTTGACTTGCCTTTTAAACAGGACTTATTAAATCTAAAGCTAGGTGACTCATTTTCATGTGCACTTCAGCGATTCTTAAATTTAGAAAAAAGGCTTAAAAAAGATTCAATTTTATATGATGCCTATAAAAAATTCATTTTAGAATATGTTTCTTTAGGGCACGCAAAATACATAGATATTTCAAGTTTAGATTTGTCCAAAGATTTAAATTATTTTTTACCACACCACTGTGTGATTAATGATGCTAGTAAGACAACTCGGTTGAGAGTTGTATTTGATGGTTCAATGAAGACCAAGAATGGTATCTCACTCAATGATGTGTTGCTTAATGGGAATGTTATGCAAAATGATTTATTCAGTATACTACTTTTATTCAGACTCTTTAAGTTTGTGCTTATTGCTGATATTCAAAAAATGTTTCGAGCTATTATGCTAAATCCTTCGCACTGTAAGTTCCAGAATATTTTATGGAGAGACAATCCAGAGGATAGTATACAATGTGTACAACTTCAAACGGTAACTTATGGTTTAAAAAGTTCCACCTACCTAGCTACTAGATGTCTGCATGAGCTTGCTCACAGGTACAGAGAGCAGTATCCACATGCTTCTCAAGCATTGCTTAGGAATACATATGTGGATGATGTAAGCGTAGGAGCTAATGATACTTCTGAACTAATGTTAATTAAGTCTGAACTAATAAAACTTTTAAGTTTAGCAAATTTTAAACTTCATAAATGGTGTTCCAATGAGCCCACCTTATTAGAGGATATTCCCACAGAACAACAAAATTTAAATGAGATTGATATCAGTAAAAATAATGTTATAGTTAAAACATTAGGTACCTCCTATAATGTCAAAAAAGATATTTTTATAATTAAATGTCCTGAACATCAAGTATCTGAGTCCTACACTAAAAGAGAGTTATTAAGCTTTATAAGTAAGATCTTTGATCCACTCGGACTAGTAGGACCTATTTTAGTTAATGCTAAAATTTTAATGCAATTAGCTTGGTTATCACATGCCAGCTGGGATGCACCATTACCATTAGAGTTAAATGAGAAGTTCAGGCAATTTGTCATTAATTTAAAAAACATGGCGGAAATTAAAATAAATAGAAATATTAAAACACATCTTGTTCAATCAATTGAATTAGTTGGATTCTCTGATGCTTCCAATTATGCTTATGGATGTTGTTTATACATAAGAACTATAGACAATCAGGGAAATGTCAATATTGACCTGTTATGTTCTAAGTCGAGAATTAATCCTATTAAAAAGTTAACTATACCTAGACTTGAACTTAATGGGGCCTTATTGTTGGCTACTTTGGCAAGCAAGGTTGTAGAAAATTTTAAAGATAAATTTAATTTTAATACCTACCTATATGTAGATTCCATGATAGTACTTTCTTGGTTAAAAACTGCTCCTATAAAATTAAATAGGTATGTAGCGAATAGGGTGACCAAGATTTTAGAATTTAGTGAGACATTTTCATGGCATTATGTCGGCTCTAGTGACAATCCTGCTGATTGTTTGTCTAGAGGTGTAGATCCTCACCTATTACAAAGCAAGGAGTTGTGGTGACATGGTCCACAGAGTATGCAGTCTAAAGATTATAAACATACTTCTGATTTTAATTTATTGGATACCATTCCTGAAACCAAACTTGTTGCAAATGTTTGTCAGTACAAACAAGAATTAAATATTTTTCAAAAGTTTTCTAATATAAGCAGTCTTCAAAGAGTAATAGCTTATATATATAGATTTATAAATAATTGTAAAGTACCGTCTCATGAGAGAATTAAAAATATATATTTGAGTGCTAAGGAGTTAGATCATGCTTTAAAAATTATTATTAAAAATGAGCAGTGTCAGCACCTATCACAAGAGATTAATTGTTTAAAGACTGAGAAACCTATTAAGTCAAATTTAATTCATTTAAATCCTTTTTTAGATGGCTTAGGATTGCTACGCGTTGGTGGTAGATTGCAGAATTCCAACCTGTCTTATGAACAGATGCACCCTATCATATTGCCAAAGCATTATTTTATAACTAATGCAATCATTGAAAGGGAACATAAACTCTTGCTACATGCGGGGCAAAAGTTAGTCTTGTCAAATTTAAATCAAAGGTTTCATATTATTAATGGTAGAAGAGAAGTCACTAATGTACTTCACAAATGTATTGTTTGTTTCAAGCTTAAAGCAAAGGTTTCTGAGCAATTAATGGGTTCTCTACCTGCCGGGAGAGTGACTCCAGCAAGAGCATTTGAAAGAATAGGAATAGACTATGGTGGTCCATTTTCTATAAAAATGCACCGTGTCAGAAAACCTATCATATTAAAATCATATATAGTTTTATTTGTCTGTTTCCTTACTAAAGCAGTACATGTTGAATTAGTCACAGATTTAACTACAGAAAGTTTCTTAAACTGTTTAAAAAGATTTATTTCACGTCGCAATAGGCCTAGTGAGATACATTGTGATAATGCTAGTAACTTTAGAGGAGCGAGCAATGTTTTGAAAGACCTATACCTATTGCAGTCTAAAAAAGATCATCAAACTCAGGTACATAAATTTGCAGCTGAGCTAGGTATTAGATTTAATTTTATACCTAGTTATTCACCAGTATTTGGCGGCCTCTGGGAGGCAGGTATAAAAAGTGTTAAGTACCACATAAAAAGGGTTGTAGGTGATACTGTTATGACATATGAGGAGTTTAATACTGTGTTGATTCAGATAGAAGGGATATTAAATTCACGGCCTCTTACTGCCTTGTCAACCTCTGATACAACAGATTATTCTTATTTAACACCAGGTCATTTTTTAACAGGCAAATCATTGTCATCATTTCCTGAACCTGACTTTACAGAAATACCTATTAATAGACTATCCTTTTGGAAAAAATGTACTAAATTAGTACAATGCTTCTGGAAACAGTGGCATAAACAGTACCTAGTCTCATTGCAAAATAGGCCCAAGTGGCATACACAGTGTTTAAATGTAAAGGAAGGTGCTCTTGTATTAGTACGTGATCAGAACTTACCTTCTCTTCGCTGGCCGATGGCTCGAGTAATAAAAGTGTATCCAGGTAAAGATGGTAAAGTCAGAGCGTTGGACATTAAAACTAACAACGGGTTTATTATGAGAACTAGCATTGGTAAAATTTGTTTACTTCCTGTAGAGTAGATTACCTACCAAGCACTATTTGTACTAAACATAACTTTATGTATCCATTGCACAATTACAAGTGGCCAGGATGAGTTAGTGCAGATAGATAGGCACAGATAGGTACCTACTTTGATTAATTTTTATTTTTTACTACACCTATAGCGAATTAAGTCGTTCATAGGTACACTAATGGTATGATTTCAATGCCTAGAACAATACTTAGAGGTTGTTGCTATTTAAGTTCAAATGTTAATTAATACTGTATTAACGGTTTTGTTTATTTTCTATTGAAGTTTAAATTTTATTTTTTAGAAATATGTTTCTGCGATTTGAAATTGTAAGTTAGATAATATGTTATCTCTTTGAAATCTTATTGGATAAGATAGTAATGTTTTGTTTTTTATTTTCTCTTATGAGTCGTACTAGATAAGTAGGTAACTTATCTTTCTTTCAATGATGTTGTAGTTCAGTATTAGAGTCTGAAAATTGAGTTGTATAATTTATAATTGAAAAGACAATGATGTTAACTTTGTTAAACTTTTTTTTGTCTCCCCAGTATGTTTGTTGCCAAACAATTAGTTTGTTTTTTAATCTATGTTTTTATAGCTCATCACTAGTTTAAGGCTCTATTGTCAGTCACCTTTACATCGTAGCAGCTTCACCACGTTTAACATTGTAGTTTATATTCATTTATCCTAATACAGTCCACTCAAACTTAAATGTGTGCGTTTCATTTAAACAGGACCAGCGTGCACATATTTATCGTATGATTCCTAGTTACACAATAGACTGGAGGTGATCCCAGTAATACCCAGACCAAGGAAATTCTGAAATATGCCACTGACGGGTATCAAAACCGCAACTAACTGGATCAGTGAGTCAAGCTGATTACGCTCAAACCACTACAACAAGCCTCCGTCAACCGTACCGAATAACTATAATAACCTGTTTACATAGTCAAACTTTCTATAATTTGATTTTTAACGTCAAAATGCGCGTTGCAAAATGTTTGCACATACCAAAACTAACTGTATTCACTCATCGAAAAAGCTCATTTTCAACGAAACGACAGCGCGAGCGAATATTGCAGCATAGTTGCGTTACTTTTACCACAGTAATTCAATCTTTATTTGTATTTCCACAGAGTTCGTTTTGGTATTGACAAAAAAATGCAGAGCTCGTCCTGACGCCCCTTTTGCACAGGTCTTAAATGTATCTAATACCTATCTCCTGCCTACTTACCTAATACGAATCTAGCTATCTAACTATCGTGTAAATAAGGAGCAAAAAGGATAGGTCTGTGATGACCCGAGCGTTCCTTGGTAATCTAAGTAAGTTTTAAAACGTTGTGATGTTCAAGAACTGTTCTATCGCGGTTCAGGTTTGTATATGAAATCGCGGTTTTGTATGCAGTGTATTTTAGCGCCATCTATTTGCGTATTGTAGATGTTCTGTTTTGTTCCGAGATAGAGGGTGTATATCATGTTTATGGTGCCCGAAGGAAATGACAGTCTCACAGCCGACAAGGGGTGATGGGATATGACATGCGTTCTATTCCTACGGGATAATGCGCAATACATGAATTTGATCAATTTATTTCGACTGTCTTCCTACCTAGATAGTGCTTCAGTATTTTCTTAGATGGGTACTTCTCCTCCGCTGAAGCTGTAAAGGTCAACTCACGGCTAACAGCGTAGTCCATTAAAAAAAAATAGATGGGTACTTCTTACTTATTTCACTTTACGTGTTTCACTGAAATACAATACTGATCTGCAATTAGTCTACTTGTTAAGATGAAAATAGTCGATAAAACAAAATGCACTCTTAAAAATAACCCATTAAAATGTCCATTGTAAGTACAATTTAAACCTTAAGGTACAATCAAAGTCATAAAACTTACAGTACAAAGGTGAAGAGTCACGTGAACCGCTTTCATACATTTTATTGCCCATGCATCCTATATGAAAGGGTATAGGAAGTGACTGGGAGCGCCGCGATTGTCCCGGGGGTGTGCCGGCGCGACATACTGCTTTGTAATTGCATTTGGACCCCCCTCCCGCCAATATTGCCTGCACTTTGCACTCTGCGAACTAGAGTGCAATTATTTCTGTAGCACAATGGCTATCTCACGGCCTTTTTGAATTTAGAATATTACGCTCAGTGACTGTTGGCTAACTTCGCCATTGAGTTTTTTTTTTTTATAATTAGACACTCCGAATAAGGCAGATATTTCTGAAGTTTAACTTTTATATTTGCTGCACCTAGTAATATTTCATTTGAATACTTATGTAAATAGGTAGTTACCTACGTAGTCATCACCTTATTTTAATTTATTAAAATTTCGCCGATCTATTCACCAATTCCATAGACACCGACAAAAGTTATTAACTATATTTTTTGTAGCCTTTATATGTTCCACTTATGAATGAACGACTGCCCCTTACTTCTCTCCAAATCTCTATGTTTTAAGACTATTAAAATAAAAGAGTGTGAAAAGAAAACAGCATAGAACATTATGAAATTGCAAAGTGATGTCGAGAGCACATACCCACATAACACGCCGCGGCGGCGGTATAAAGGGCATGTTTTCACAGATAGCTCGATGTGCGCGATTCTTTATGTGCAACAAGCGAACGCGACAAATGGAGCGTGATATGTGGATAAACATTTATTCTGTAAAATAAATTGTGCGGCTCCAATTGCATTGTGGCTGCGTTAAAAAATATGTTATAATATCTGTGGTGCCTACCTAGTTAGTAATGTTTACAGCTTTAGATGTATCGCTGGAAATAAAGTAGAAAGATAGTCCTGCTTGATAAATATCACACAATGTAATCATAATCTGTTTTTTTTATATACTTTAACCTGACTACGGAAATGAGGTCGGTTAAAATGTAGACTATGTTACCCGGGCCACAATAACGAATCGATTGACATCTTATTTATCAAAATCGGATGAATATTTTAGGTGTTACGAAGGAACATACGTAAATACAAATAGGTACGTACATAGGCTGCTAAAATCATAAACCTTCCTTTTGGCTTCGCCGTAGTCGGGTAAAAATACACGCAGTACCAAAGAACTTGGATATTGTCACGAAACGCATCCTACTTCGGAGTGATAGCATGTAAGAACTGGTGTTCAAGGAAACCTAAATTTAAAAAATAGCAATAGTCTATGGTATTAAATGATATTTTAAGGAATTTAAAAAAGTTTTTATTCTGGGCCTTCTTAGTATTTTCCGTTCATTTCCACCGTATCCGATTCGCCTTGCCAGCCGGTAGGTATCAACCGCGTTCAGTCGCAGCCTCGCACACCGCGACCTCTGCGGCGGGGAAAAAACAAGTAATTAGGAGAGCGAACCGATAAGGCGGCTTGATGAAAAACCTGAAAGAATCCTTATTAAGATACGTCGCCAACATTCCGCCTTTGCGTTGAAGCAAATCGATTTTCTTTTTACCCATCTTTGATCATTATTTATTATATTTCTTTCAGCCTGTGTGTAAAAAAGTAGCTCAACTTAAGCCAATACATAATTTTTTGCTAAAGATCAAAAATATACAAAAGATAAATACAATAGGAGGTGCCTAAATATAGGTAGGTCTTGTTTTTTCAGCCTGTGTCAACCCATTGCTGCGTGTCCTCTCTCACGCCACCTGTTCCGATCCTGTGCTAATCTGGTCCAACATGTCTCGGTCACCTTCCTTAGGTCATCGGACCATCTGCCTGGCACCATCTGGTGGTAGCCTGGTGCCCTATGCTCTTTTCGCGGCCGCCACTCTGTTACCGCTCTGGGCAAAGGTATTGGTAGGCAGCGGCGGCCTTAGGGGGTGGAGAACAGGGCAGTCGCCCGGGGCCTCGCTCTTGTATGGGCCCCGCGTCAAGCAAAAAACTTTAAAATAATACAGATTTTTTAAACTATTTTTATTTATTTACAACTTTTGATTTTGATTCTTAATTATTTATTGAGGTTATAAAATAACGGTAAATGAAAATAAAGTTAGATAAGTTATTCAAATCATAATTGATAAATTCATTTTGTAGTACTTGAATATCGCGCCTCGAAACACTTGAAGATCGGTTTTTTTAAGGCATAGCACTCGGGACTGGTATAGTATTATATAGTCTGTGACTCTGGTGTCGGGACATAATTTCATATGCATTTGTTAAAATAATGTTATTTTGATATTACAAACAGACATTCCAATTTTATTTATTTGTATGTATGTATGTATAGATATAGATTACGTTCTTATAGTGTTATATTTAGAGATGAAACAGCTATAGTGGTTTGGCCGGATACCAGATACCGGATATTCGGCAAGCTACCAGGCCGGAGCGCCGGATATCTTAAAGACATCTCGAATCGATCGAAATTACGAACCATAATAATATGGTGGTCAGTTAATTTGCATCAGTGCCCGCAGTTGTTAAGGTTTGCTAGAACTTATCTTTCAGCACCTTGCGAAAGCGAAAGGATATTTTCAGAAGCTGGTCAGCAGGCCTAGCCAAGTGGCAAACGCTAGATATCGATTCAATTCGATAGAAGTCGAACGCTTTAGCGTTAGCGATAATAGATTGGTAGCCAAGTGTACAATCACTTGTCGAACGTTTATTCTATTCGAACGCTAGAAAAAAGTGCTGAATATTGTCTATGGTTTCGAAGACAAATGTCTGTTTGACGTTTAGAGACCGCGAACGCGCGGACATTCGAATGTTGTGTACTAAGTTGTGAAGTTGCGTGAAAAGTGAATAAAAGTTTTATTATTAACAGCGGTAAGTAAATCTCCCAAAAATAATGTACAATTATTAGTGCGTATTTAAACCAAGTGTATATTCGCACTTTAGAATTACATTGCACTCGTATTTTACAATGAATACAAAGTTTGTGCCTTCCTAATGTCAACGTTAAATAATTAAAGTATTTATTCAATTTATAGGCATGGAACCGAGGTTACGGGCCAGTCCAGAGCAATTCGCAGGTCCTGTAGACTTCATGGAGAGGTAATCTATAGAGAAATAACTTAAATTTTTCTTCCTATATTAATAGTAAATCTACTAGTACATACACCTTGGCCCTTGAATAGAGGATAAGTAATATAAACAATGACGTTATCAATCATGCACTCAAAAGCTAAGGGCCATTAAATACTGAGTTTGTTTATTTTATAGGCGCGGCGACCTTTCAAGACCACAGCCGGGTCCTCGGGGAAGAATAAGAAGTGATCGGCTGTGGTTGGAACTGAGTAACGTTTATTCAGGAAGAACTGCTCAGTTGTTTCTGCTGTGTCAATACATCAATTAAACATTGACCTAGGATACTTATTGGCAATTGCTCACTATGTATGCACACAGTTAGTACTCATTCATTGTACTGTGTACATACATGGTGAGAATGCATACATAAATATTTTTATACTACAAAGGTGACAATCAAACATACCTACAGGTATACATTTTGTTCACCTGACTGTAAGCAGGTAACCATTGATAATTATAACGATAATTTAAAAAAAGTCTCATGTTATTTAATTATAGTTCATTTATTCTATTAACAGTTAGTTTATAGTTACTACTTACAAGGATAAATTTAGATTAATTTATAAATGTATGTGTAGGTTATCAATTTTTCACTCATTTATCTGTTTCTTAGTAAGTTAAGATTGTTGTATGTGTGCAATAAGTAAAAATAAATGCAAATGCCAGTCTACCCACTGCACTGACCAATAATGTGCCAAATAGTAATTAGGTAAACTGTAGGTGTAAAAAACAGAGTAATTATTAAGTAATCATAAAGGAGGTAAATTTAAATATACCAAAGATATTATATTGATAACTTTCTTTATACTATAAACCAATTTTGTAATTACTAATCTCAAAATGTTTCATTTATATTAATACAACATGTGTAGGTGATATTATGAGTAAAAAAGTATAGAAAATTTATCTATTTTTTTTATCCTTCATTACAACTCAATCTTCATTATAATATCAATTTTAATGCCCATCAACCTGAAATATTAACATAAACCTAAAAGAACTTTTGAGTAAATATATAACATCATTTTGTATATGCTGTGGCCTGCTCCTTAGTATCATTATAATATATATAAAACCTATAAAACCTAATATTTAAAACTGAAAGCTTATGGTAAATAATAAATTAATTTAAAATAAATCTTCTACATTATATTTACTAATGAACTAAGCATTGCTCTGCCTTGCATGAGCTCGTTTTGGCTGCTGCGAGCAGATGGATCAGCTTGAACAACTACAAATTCATCATCAGCATGTTTCTCGGCAATATCAGTTGGTGGTGGCAGACGAGCTTCCAATGCCATGTTATGCAGTACACAACAAGCAAGTACTATTTCGCTCACAACGTGAGGATGATAATGGAGGATTCAGTGATTAAGCAAACACCTTCAACGTTCTTTGAGCAGTCCAAAGCAACATTCTTGCCTGAAAATGGCGTCTAGTATACTTCTCTTCTCGGGAACCAGGTGGGGCTGGAAAAATTATTTTACACACTAAACTTAAGGCTAATTTTAAGAACTCTGACCCCCACATCAGAGGTGAGCACGCGGGCCGGGCCGATAGAGGTCCGGTATAAAAAAAAAAAAAAAAAAAAAAAAAAAAAAAACCAGGTGGGGCATCTGAAAACATAGAATTGTATAATAATCGACCAAGTGTTGATTTTTAGGTTCTACATTGTAGGACCCAGTATAAATATGTCTTTGAGTGTTAATAACTTACCATCTGTACATTCATTGAGTGATATCCTTTTCTATTAAAAAATACATACTCATCTTGATTAGGTTTGACTATAGCTTTAGGGGTGCAGTCTATACAACTTATTACACCAGGCAAATGGAATCTTCTTTGGAACCTATAAAATAAAATAAACTAGTTTTTATATAATTTGATATAGGTAATGAATACTTTTATAAATGTTTCAATTTAATGTTACCTACTCCTGTCTTATTTTTGACTTTTCTTGTGAGGAAACTTAATATTACCCAAAATATAGTTGCTGTTTAGAGCTGCCACAACTTGTCTAATGCAGCGAATTGCTGTTCGTTGCGGCAAATGTTGCGTGATCCCTACGATTCTTTGATTAGAACCCGTAGCTAGGAAGCTTAGAGCACAAAGGACCTGCAAATAAGAACTATACATTCAAATCAAAGTAAGTGTAGGTACCTACCTAAATATTTAAAAACTCATTGCACAAACAAATAGACAAAAACATGTACATACCTTTACTTTCAACGGAATTTCCTTAGTTCCTCGTAGTGAGGTATGGACACGTAAATCCTCACAAAGCTTCCTAAAAGTTAGTTTATCTAATCTAAATCTCTGTATATAACAATTCCTGTATTTCATATATTTGCTCCAAAAATGGACGTGAAGTATTTCTTCTAGTACGCCTGAGCCACACTTCTTCATTGTGCGCAGCCCACAAACGTCTTAATGTGTGCATTATTATAAAATTTTAATAAACAAACATACAACAACCCAACACAACACTTAAATCACCAGCTGATTAAACAATCGCCATCTTGTTTGTTAGTTTTCTACAGGGTCTTGGCGTTCGCTTATTATCGAATGGAACGAATCGACAACTTCGCGTTTCGCTTGTCAAAAATGCCACTTGGCTACGGTTTTGTATGGAGGAAGTCGTTCGACTCCGACGTTTCGTTTCATCGGATAGAATGATTGACACTTGGCTAGGAATTTCAAGTTCGCTACGTCAGATCAAATTACCTATCGAAACCATATGTCAATCCCATACATTGACTATTCTATTCGTTTAGCGTTTGTGCCACTTGGCTAGGCCTGCTGGTATACGAAGCCAAGCTGAGTCGCCTCTTACCAACAAATGCGGAAAATTTGGTATTCATTCACCGCAATTTGCCAATTGTTAATTTGGAGTAGATTCTAAACTAATTAATAAAACAAATATTTTTGACGTGTGATTATAAAAATAATGTACCTAGGTACATAACCTATTGTGGTATGATTTGCGTTGTGCAGAATAATGAGATTTTTTAAATTTTACTATCCGGTTTCCGCCCGGATACCGAATTACTATCGGGTATCCGGCCAGATAGTGAAAACAAGGGCGGATAGGCCGGATACTGAATTACTATCCGGTATCCGGCCGGATACTGAATTACTATTCGGCCGGATAGTGAAAACAAGGCCGGATACTGAATTACTATCCGCTGGATAGTGAAAACAAGGCCGGATACTAAATTACTATCCGGCCGGATAGTAAAAACAAGGCCGGATACTGAATTACTATCCGGTATCCGGCCTGATACTGAATTACTATCCAGCCGGATAGTGAAAACAAGGCGGATAGGCCGGATACTGAATTACTATCCGGTATCCGGCCGGATAGTGAAAAAGGCCGGATAGGCTGGAGACCGGATAGTTACCGGATATCCGTTTCATCTCTAGTTTCAAGTATCCGCTCGCTCACCGAGGGGGGGGCATAAAAAAACGACCACCGAAAGGACAAAGGGCCTCGCAAAGACCTGCCGCCCGGAGCCTCGCAATGGGTAAGGCCGCCGCTGTTGGTAGGTACTTCGGCAAAATCAAAACAAAACGCAACTGTTAATGAATGAAGTCGTTCACAAAACCAGCTTAGAAACTTATCGCTTACCAAGACAGCATAGATAATTTTATTAGCCATTAGTGAGTCTTTCGCAGGGTGTAATGATTACGACAAACAATATCTTGATGAAAATACGAATAAATTGAGCGAAAAAGAAACACTGAGTTGCTTTGTTTTTTTAAGTGCGCGGTTTTTTATGTCATTTAATTATGTGCATTTAACTGATAAATATTTCAAAATCATTTTGAAAATCTATAACAAGATAACCAGTGACAATTCCCAATTGAAAAACAAAACATGATTAGTTTCACTGGCAAATAAAAAAATCGTAAAAAGAATAGGTTCCTATCTATGAACAAAAAAAGTTACACAGATTATAACGACGAGGATAAGCTCAAGATAAATGAAGTAAAACCTTTCCTTCTTACTGAACATCGACAACATTAAAACGCAACGTTAAAAGGGATGCAAAAAGGTCCAAAGACAAATAGAGATTTGTACCGACCCAACCAAAATCTGTACGTGAACTGGACTAGTTAAGTGAGCGAATTGAAACGTGTTCGGTTATCCAATAAACAGGGAGCTTTACGGGCTAACGCGCCGGATAATCCGACGGATACCAATTAGTTGTTGAATAAACCACTTAACACAAATACGGTTTAAACAAATCTATCCATTTGATATCGCTACAGCGATGGTCAAAGTTGTACTTATAATTAAATTTATAGATCAGTATTAATCACAAACTTATTTGGTAAAGCAGTTCATTTGCCTTACCTTGTCCCATTATTTGGGGTCGGCGCAGTATGTCTTTTTCTTCCATTCATCTCGCTTTTCCGTCATACTGACATTCACTCCGATCTCATTCATATCGCTCTTTATACAGTCCATCCATCTTTTCTTGGGTCTTCCTCTCGCTCTATATCCGTCCACATTTATACTCATAACTCTTTTAGTCACATGATTCTCATCTCTTCTCATCACATGTCCAAATCATTATAAAGGTAAAGGTTTGGTAAAGCAGTTATATATATATATATCATGATTTTTTATGAACTTATGTTTTTTTCACGTAAGTAGCGTACGTAGGTACCTATTAGGAGTCTGTCCAAGTAAGGGTCCTAGAAAATTATGTTGATAGGATATGAAAGAACAAAACTAAAGTATTTGTTTTCATTTATTTATCCAGCTACATTTACCATTGTATTTTAAATATTGAACACGAAACACAGTGTTGTAATCAATAATTGATTAAAATATTGCGTAGTTCAATAACGTTCGCGTTTTGAATTTTGAACGCTCCTAACATTAATTTACATGGCGGGCCAAACCACAGAGGAAACAAAATGGCGGCACAACGTTAGTCGTCCCGCGCTTTTCACATTTCCCGCCAAGTGACATCGTTTTCCAACCGCAATCTGATCATCGCCAGTCACAACGAATCTGCATTGTTGCTGAGACAAGCAAAATATCGATGTTAAGATAAATTAATCCTATTTATTTATTTACAAAATATTTACAAAGTTTTTGAAAAAAAGATAATTATAATAAGAAAAAGTAAGACTAAGTTAACTAAGTATTGTCAAAATTGGAATAAGTGCCACCTATCTATCTATCTATCTATCTATCAGCCAGAGACGTCCAGTGCTGGACATAGGCCTCCCCCATAGATCGCCACAAATTACGGTCTTGAGCTTTATGCGCCTACCGACTCCCGGCGACCCTGATGAGGTCGTCCGCCCACCTGGTCGGGGGTCGTCCCACATTCCACCTAGTATAAAATATTATATATTATATTCAAGTGCCACCTAGTATCGCAAAATACCAAATCTGCTGGGTTGTTCATCTCATCCCTATAATTTGAGTCGACTGAGGAGACTCTACGCAAAGCTGTCCTCGAATATGATTCACGGGAGATGACGAAACAATGCCTTAATGCAGATGCGGTTAAAGCATTCGGCTTTCAACGCAACTGAGCTTTGTAAACGTCGGACTATATAAACTGTAAATAGACTGACTGTTGACCTATTTTCGTAGCGATGCACCTCGTTTATTGTCGTCAATAAACCTTGTGTAAAAATAGAAAGTATTTCATACCTAATGTACATAAAGTATTAACAGCAGTGGACTAACACCGACTGATGATGATGATCATTGCATAATTAAGTACTTTTTATCCTGAAAGTATTTTCCGGAAGTTATTTCGTCACCTTTACCACCAAAGGAACATTTTTAATGAAAATTCTACTCATTTTGGTATGCAAATGAAAACGATCGTGTAACGGCAGTAGGTGGGTTCTTATTAAAAAATATAGGTACATCTAAACATAGCTGCGGGGTATGTTATATCGATAACGACTATTATTGAACAAGTATTTTAGAACTTTTCAATTGCATCTGTAGCTTATGCATCTTACACTGTTTTATAAATATACATGTTTCCTGCAAGTTATATAAGCATTTGACGTAAAGAAGTTGAGACTGGTATTTATATACGGTAGTTATGGTGTAGGTATTTCAAAGTTCATGTAATAATATATCTCAGTCTGTGTAAAAGAAAACATCCTTTTTACAAGAAAACCACATCTTCATTAAGATATGAATTCCCAAAATGGAATCGTATCCTGTCTGTCTTAAAATGTGTGTCATCTATTGCCACCGGCGACAAATGACCTAACTTATATGTCAGTAACTCACTGTAGATACTACTATCTGGGTGAGAAACATATTCAACCATAAAACCAGAAATGCGTCGTTGAAAGTTCAGTAAGTGTGTGTCTACCATGATATATAAGGGCTACCATAGAAAGTAATTCATTAGCGGCCCATCCAGCAGTAATCCATAATTTTGACTTGAATAAAATGATGAAATTTAATGGAATAAGATGAGGAACGGCTCCACCTACTATTTCAGTTAATGTCAAGGAATTAATAGCAAGATAAATTTAATAAATACACATTATAATAATATTATATAAATAGGTGATGAATGTGATAACTATTTACCTATATCTAGTCCAAACCAAAAGCATTTATCGTCGTTAATTTTCAAGTGATGACAGATAATGCTATGTTAAACGTTAAAGTCAATTAACACAATCTAATAGAAGAGTTGATTAAGTATTTAAGTCGAATGAACGAACTAAAGCAACAAACCGTCGTCGCCAAAGTTTACTTCGACCGAACGTCTAATCCTTTGGAACACGAACGCGAAGCCGAAACACCGAGTAATACCGTGTAAACCTAACGGGAACAAATCCCGAGTAATCTTTGCAGTGGCAACCCTGTGTGGGTGATATGTCATGTCTCAAACTGTTTGCCAAAACAGGATGTCCTGAGGGGAGGCTCTTAAGGGGATGTGACGCCGACGTACGTGATAACTAATACATATTTGTGTGTGAAACTTGACATTGAAATTATTGATAAAGTTTTTGCTTGCAAAATTTAAAATTCCTCTCGATAACTAGAAAATTTAATCAATTATTTTGTACTCTACTAGCTTTAGACTAGACTTTAGGAACCTTAATTATCCTGAAGTATTTTTTAAGCGGAACCCTAAACAATTTTCTAAAATAAAAATAGCCTAAGTTACTCCTTGTAACATCAGCTCTCTGCCAGACAAAGTCCCGTCAGAGTCGGTCCAGCCGTTTCGGAAATAACTCAAACCATTTAGTAAAAAGCTGGTATTTTTATATTACAAATCTACACTTCAATTTTATTATCTGTATAGGCATAGATAATAAAAGTAGCGCCCATAATAGAAAAAGTAAGAAGTAAGAAACTAGAATGGTTTGGGCATGTGGTGTGAAGAGATAAGAAGCATATGACTAAAAGAGTGATGAGTATGAATCTGGATGGATACAGAGCGAGAGGACGACCAAAGAAAAGATGGATGGAGTGTGTAAAAAGTGAAATGAATGAGATCGGAGTGGATGTCAGTATGACGGCAAAGCGAGACGAATAGAAGAACAGGACATACTGCGCCGACCCCAAATAATGTGATGTAAGGCAAATGATGATGGTATAGATATAGATTGGGTACGCACTGTGCTTAATGGACTAGGTACATTGGGATACTAACCTTCCATCAGCTCGATGACAATAAAAAAATCCAATTCGGACTTGTATAGTTACTCATTACCTACTTATTGCAAACCGTTCATTGGTCACATAGTTCACATACCTCTCGAATCTTATTCATAAATTATTTTCACGAAAGAAATCGAGAATACTCCTCGAGAAATCCTCTTATCAGTGAAACATTCAAATTAAATACCGGTTCTAAAGACATTCGTTTTCAATTCAGAGGAAGGAACTTCTAATAATATAAAATCGTCAGACAATAACACCCTCGAATCATCGGCACCGTCAAGCAAATTACATGTCAAATGGTCGGAAATCCAGAAATATTCGTCGATAATTTATGGGCTAAGCAGTCCAACGATTGTTGACCTTGACGCTTTTTAAAGTAGGTCTTAAATCTTGATGCAGATGTGACTTTATACTCTACTACATACATAACAGAGTCCACATTCCTTTTTCTGAGTAATCAAATTATGAAGCAATACGTTGGTTACGACCATCCTGGTCGTAATTATGTCGTAAATTGATCTACAAAAAAAAATCTTCACATGGCACCAATTCCATCTAGTACGTTATTTTTGTCGTCAGTCTGCATAAGAATTCTCTCGGCGCTATGTCCACCCCCCATTTTCCGTATAACACCCTCTCTCCCATTTCCGATGAAGGGGATATCTAAATGTCATTATAAGTTCAGACTCTGTTGAGTGGAGCGCGGAATTCCTGTCTGTAGCTTCCAGCTATTTTCTTGTGGACAGCGTTTATTAAAACTTAGAATAGTGTGCCAGTGTTCCGTTTAAGAAGTTAAATGTGACCTTATTCGGTTTCGAGCTAAACTAGTATGAAACTGACATTGAAAAATGTATTTTATATTCAGCTAGCCCTAACGAATTACTTCGAAGGGTTTACAAAAGTAATTAGATTTCCCCGCTTGCTTTTATGTTCAAAACTTTTCCATCCAATAATTTTGTGTCGCTGAAATTGATTGAAAATAATTGCTTACTTTTTCAGGAATCGATCCTTTTATAAAACATTGAATTCGCTCGACGAAATTTTTCATGAAAAATCGTAACAAAGCTGTGTATAGTATGTAGATGGTAAATATGTACAGGACAAAGACTCGTGGACACAAAAGCAAAGTTTTCCCATTCAGCATCTTAATCACCCATTTCTCTCATCTCTTTGTTTTATTGCACAATACTAAAAAAGAGAGGGGAACAATTTTTACTTTAGCAAACGCTACGACGCGAAACACTTATGACTTTTCAACAAGGGGTGATGTGGGTTTATTATGGTTTTTGCAATTAACATTGAACTTGAAACCTTTTTAATATACCGTATACCGAAAAATACAAAGAGCAAACGAATCATAATCTAAAAACTATGATATGGGGAAATTAATGTAAACTGAAGAACTGAGCGAAACGAAAAACGAGAGTCCTTTGAAGGGATTTGTGAAATATTGGATGCTCGAAATTCCACGAAGTTTAATCTACTTTTTCAGAGAAACTGGTTTACTTAACAAAGATTAACGTATTGTTTTCTTATATTTACGCGAACACTATACATTGAAATTAAACTATTTTTTATATTAAGCAGCCGAAACGTCGGGAAAATAAAATAGTACATAAACGCGATAAAATCCGTAAAATAGTTTAATTTCAAAGATTAACGTACTACGTTATAATAAATTATCATTTTACATACCTAATATTTCTAAAATATAACACTTAGTACCGTCAAAGGACATTTAATGTTCAAATGACATATCTTGTGAAAAGCATAAGTAAATTTTCTGTTAAAAATAGCTCAAGGAAATGCATCTATGTATAGAAAAGTGGTGCAGGTCTCCCTCCCTCCGAACGCCGTTTATTCAAATTTACAAAGATTCACAAGCCCCTCATCGGGCGCCAGCAATTTGTAAATGGAGTGAATGATTTACCGCTGGCCATGACGCGTAGTTACCGACTATTGAACGCTTTTAACGTTTGAATTTGAAAGGTAGTTTATAAGCACCTGTAAAAATATATCTGTATTTATATTGCTATAAAGAAAAAAACAATGATAGCAATGTAAACTTATCACAACACTATATTGAGTACTTATTGCAGGAGTCATCCGCCATCTTTATCACTTTCATCACCCATTTTAATTTATAATATGTATTTATTGAAAAGCTGTTGGTGTTAATTACTTGACAATGCCTGAAATATCCTCTAAATGCAAGTGGAGCCATTACTCATCTTATTACATTAAATTTCATTGTTTTAATTCATTTCGTAAAAAAGAACAAGCTAAATGCATGAGCTAGCAGTGGGCTCAGATTTATAGTTTAAGGCCAACGTTTTCTTATCTAGTAGTCTTTTAGAAAGCCCTATCGGAACCCTAAACTTTCTTTAGCTGAGCATCTAGAAGAATTCTCCAATCTGCATGATAGTATGCGTCTTAGTAATACCGAAAATAGGAATAATATTACCAATAGTAATATGGATTTGTATAAAAATAAAGTAAAGGTACCAGAGCAACAAACGGACCGTTGGTAGGATAAAATGTATACCAATGGTAGGTACCTAGGTAGAGACCGTTCAGCAATTTATTCAAATTCCAGACCCGCGATTTCTTTTTCCCTCATCGAGCTGAGAACAATTTGTAAATGGCGCGCCCCGCCGCCAGCAAATGATTTACTATCAGCAGTGACGCGTGGTTCGTCTACCTGCTTTTTACAAACTTTATATTAACTTGAAATGTACTCGTTTATCCGGGTGGAACCTTGCAACTGAATTTAAAATCAGTTATCTTTATATTAAAATCAGTTATCGATTGAGCTGAAATTTGAAAATACCAAACGCTTATTTTGGATGACAATGCATACTTAGCTCTATGTGACGTCATTCTAATTCCAATATGGCGGATCATCCAAGACGGCGGAATATTTATTTTTTATGCACTAGGTACCACAGTTTGGGTATCAAATGAAAGGGCTTTCTGAGGAGAACACGCAAACTAAGGGCAATTAAATAAAAGCTTGTTTATAAAAAGGTTTTTTACATTAATTTTTATATTTAAAAATAAATACCCATCGAATTGAGAACCTACTCCTTTTTGAAGTCGGTTAAAAAGGAATAGTTCTGTAACATAAATCAAACCAAATAATTAGGTGGAGAGATTAATAGAACTACTAGTATTGTGATTACCTTTGCTAAGAAATAAAGACTTCTTGGTTTAAATTGATTTTGGCTAGACACAGCGAGGATTGCATATTTCCTTTGCTGTGACCATTATTTGCAGCGGCGGCATGTCTACACGTAACACTGGTCTGCGCTCGCAGACTTCTCTACGACGGAACCAGCGCGTCTTGAATTCGCCATTTCGCCATACATTGTCTATATAAAAATTCTTTAAAAGTAAAGTATCAAAAATAGCATGCTGATAATATTTCATACAAGTAAAGTAGTTAAATACTTTTAAAATAACGTGTTGGGAACGTTGGGAATTATTCGCCACCGTTCATCACGCAATTTTATTTATCAAGTGTAATTATTGAATTTGCTATTGCTAATAATTACTTTGACACTGACTGAAATACCAGCCAATTGCATGTGGGGCCATTCCTGGCCCCACTTGCCTATGGTATGGCCCACTTGAAATGGCCCCATCTTATTCCATTAAATTTCATCATTTCGTAAAAAATAAGAATGTGCTATCAGATGCCCGGCTGTAGTCCTTGTACCGCTTTCTTAGGCAATCGTACTTCATGAACTAGCTTCTAGAGGTGTTAATAGGTACGAGTACATAATAGACGACATAATAGACGAATAGTTTGATTTGGCCAGTTAATTACTTTTTTAAATATAAGAATTTTAATCAAAACAAAATTCGTTTCAGCTTGCAAACTGGCTAATAAATAAAACATGCACCGTATGAGTTTTTTAACCGTCTCTCATCTGAACGGTATATTAACCGGGAAATTGTCAGTTTGCCCTCCCCGGGCGCATGTGCTATTGAACCGTTCGCTACCAAATACAGAGATATCAATTTAAACATCTGCGAGAAGTAATTGCATTTTCGTTGGCGCGTTTTATTTTGAAGGAAAGTTTATCCCTTTTTTTGGAAGAGTTAAATTGGCTGAGTATTTCAAACACAGTACAAATTTTATTATTGTTTTGTCACAAAAAAATCTTCATGAAAAGTAGGGTAGTTGAGCAATGTCAAGTATTTAAGTAGCAATAACAAATAAGTGTGTAATAGAGTCATCCGCCATCTTTATCACTGTCATTATCCATTTTTATTTATAATGTGTATTTATTGAATTTGTCCTTGCTATTAATTACTTGACATTGGCGAAATACTCGCGCTAGTCGCAGGTGATGCCATTCCTCATCTTATTCCATTAAATATCATCATTTCGCTCATTTCGTTAAAAAAAAAAAAAAAAAAGTGTGTAATAGTCAGATTTATGCATCTTATCTTGAAGATTAATGATCTCTAGAACCAAACGGTGTCAGTTCTACAAATCATTTTAATTAGTAACTTGAGGCAATTAATTAAGTTATTAAAATCTCAAATAGCCTTGATGATAATTGCAAATTCACAATAATCCGGAGGATACACAATAATTCACAACTATGGAGATCTTTAAACCCTTAAGAAATATAGTTATCAGTGTCAAGATTATACTAACAAATATTTTTTTTATAATCATATCTTACTATAAAATACATCATCATCACGCCTGTATTGCAGAGGTGCACTGTAGTGCGCCCACACTTCGCCGATGTATTTTGGTCCCAATGTAATAGGAGGCGAGCCTATTGCCATTATACCGGGCACATTCCCCCTCAATACGAGGGAGATTTGGGCCATAATACACCACGCTGACCCAGTGCGGGTTGGTGAACTTCACACGCCTTTCTATAGACGTGCAGGTTTCCTCACGATGTTTTTCCTTCACCGTTCAGCAAGTGGTAATCATTGTTGAAAATGACATTCGCACATGAAAATTATCTTACTAGTACTCTTAGTAACCGCTTCAGAAAAGCTACGGGTTTGTTTTCACTTCAATACTGTAAAACCCAGAGAAGTTCTCGGTTGCGAAGGCGGCTCTTCTAACCACTAGGCTATCTGGCTCAGATAAATGATATAAAAGCCGCATCACATGTCGTAAGGTACCTCATCCTCCCTAAGATTAGGCAAAGACGGTACACAGTAGGTATAACTAATAGCAGTGGACTAGCGGACTCATAAATTCGTGCCGCTCATATATCGTGTGCCAGGCTGTGCACATAATTGGCTTTGGACTGAGCGCGGCGACTTGGCACATGTGGCCAGCGAACACGTCTCAAGACTTAGCGGCATACGATGAGCATTCCAATGGACAGAATGGTAGATCATAATTATGAGGGACAAGCATAAGTATAGACAAGATATGGGGTAACTTCTCTTCTATGTCTCTTAAATCAAAGTAAATATGTATTTTTTAATATGTTTGTGCGGGGTAATATCTGGAACTGCTAATCCGATTCTGATAATTATTTCAGAGATAGAATAATACAAGACCACTGGGTATTATTATAGTGTAATGTTTAGGCAGTTAAAACTGCGGCGGCTATATGAAACAAATACAATAGTAATCATTAATTTTAAATTCGCAAACACGATCAAAGTTGAATGAATTCCATCAATCTCCCCAGGTGTTTGAAAACCAACTTCAGTATCTGTTTGAGAGCTTTTCAATTCGGAATAAATATTTACTCGTCTAAATACGAGTTTAAGCCGCTCGGTCAAAAAGTTACGGCAAAGGCTGTGTTATTTTGAATTTGTTTCATAGTACGAGGATTGTAATTTGGAATAAGTTTTCCGAATTAAAATTGTATCTTAAAGCCCCACGTTGGTCGCCAATACTAACAATTTCTAGATTTTCATTTGTTTTCTTCATTTTAATTAATTTGTTTTCTTCAAACTATATTTCAAATCCTCTTAGTAATACCAATAAAAATGCCATATTTCTTTATCCGAAAGTACATTTTATTTCCTGAGGGGCAAGTGTTTTTTTATAAATGCCGATACTTTAAATCAAATTTACTTATGCCACCCTTAGAGATACGATTTCAAAAATAAAGCATTAATATTAATATAATAAGAGGACTTATGGAGTGTGGCGCAAGGAGATTTATCACTAAAATTCATATCGTTCGGGCGCCGCTGGGTCGCGGCCGCACGCGTACCCTGGAAGTCTATTATGAAAGTTTCGGTCTTTGACTAAGATCTCGTTTTGCTGGCTACTAAAATTTGTAGAGAATTTACTTCAGAATTAGAATACTAAAACATTAACATTCCATATTATAAAGATGTAGTAATAAATCTACTTGCCTGGTAGCTGCCGATGAAAATAAAGTTAAATGCCCAACCAGTCTAGCACACGATCAGAACTCATGGTGTCATAGAAGGGTGGCAGTGAGAGGATACAGGCTGAAAGTAGAAATATCCTCACTATGAGTTAGAACCAGTCCTAACACACGCATCTTTTTAACCGACTTCAAAAAGGAGAAGGTTCTCAATTCGACCCGTTCGATTTGTTTTTTTTTATAAAAGTCTCTTTTGTGAATTACAAGTATAATATGTTCACATTCTTCTTCAGGGCAGTGAGCCTGAAGGAATATGAATAAAAGAGATGGTTTTCATGAGCTAAAACAAAGCTGTGGCTTCACTTTAGCTCATGAAAACCTTCGTACTATGTATCGGGTACGGTTTATTATAGCGTTCATAGCGGCAAGCCCCCATAAAAACACCGAACACTTATAAACACTCATGTACAATATTAAAAACATAAATAGTTCTCTACAATATGTTGCACCCTCCACTTCGCACCCTTTTTAAAAACCTTTCCACACCTACATACACTCAACGTCTCCAATAAATCAAACTTCACATCGCTTGCTCTACTTCAAAAGGATGTAAATTCACGCGAGAAAAGCAAGACTTGTGCCCTTTTCTGGAAGAATCTCATAATTCTCGCATCCCCCTCGTCTCTTATACCTACTCAGTTAACTACCGGGTTACTCATAATAGGGTTGAATTCCGGACACGTTGCCGGCAATGACGAGAGGATTCCTGGTCCGGACGGGGCTCCAGACCGCCGCCGCTGTCGTCTCCGTAATGGATACGTTTGAATAAAAATGCCGTCCTGGAATTTTATTTTATAGACGTTATTTTAGTGGCGGTTATGAGTGTTGATATATCATATTGAGTTAATAACCTCAAATATTTTACGTATTAGGTAATTAACTATGACTAATATGAAAATATGTTAATTAGGTAAAAGTATGGAGGCTTAAGTGAATGCGTAAACAGACAAAATACAGTCGAAATAACCGTGATTTATAACAAGATCAAGTAAAAAAACCGGTGCACGATTGAATTTAATATTAAAAATCTGGCCCACAAACAGATTGAGAACAAATGGTGCCGATGTGTTTCACGCTTGACCAAATGAATAAGAAGCTTTACTATTTTATTCAATTAAAGAATTAACGTGCACGCACTATTCGGATCCGTATAAAACTGTGTACCGCGCCCCATTGAACCACAAGTGAGAAGCGACTGCGTGTCGAACTACTCACTTCGTCATTGTAATTTTATTTTCATAAATATAATACAGATTAATATTCCATTTAACATATGGTTCCGTAGAAAAATTAAAGTTTTATTCCGCCATTTTGTTTAACAAAATCGCACAAGATGGCGACGAATTTCACGGACGCGATCGGACCGATGGCTTCTCCTTTGAGGATGTTAGTATTACTCTAAAATTCAATTAATTAATTAACAACCTTTTGTAAAAATACTATAGCAGGAACAATCAAAGTGCTCTCAATTAATTTAATTATTTATCGACCTACTTGATTAATCGCTTCAAGTCCAATATTTCTCAACAAGGCTTGTTTCGAGAAATTAATTCGGTTGGCTCTTAGTCAAGTAAATTTCTCATAAAGAGCTTTCCTACTGGCTTATTTTTTCCTTGTAGTTCCTTCAGTTTGCGTATTTGGATAGTCTTTACAAATTTACATTTATTTATTTCATCAGTTATCAATCTAATTTAAATTAATTCTATTGAATTTGGTCTACTTCTTGTCTACTTGAATCTTTAAATTACATATTTGTTAAATAAAAATAAAAGTAGATAAGGCTACTTATTTTTACAGATACAATACGAGAACAATACTTTTTGTTACGGCAACAACTTATAACAATGGAACTTAGAAAGAGTAGAGACTCTTCTCTAGAGTGAAAAGAGACAGAGGTCTCTTTCCACTAATAAACTTAAGAGAAAAATAGACAAATAATTCTCATATAGTCTATCCAGAAGCAGTTCTTTATAACTCAGTTTTAATCTTCTGACTCCAGGGTCGCCAAGGATGTAGTAGACCACATGCTGGGCTGGAATATCCCCGAGGAGCACCAGGACCTGGTGCACGATCACTGGCGCAACTTCCCCGCCGTCAGCAAGTACTGGCACTACTGCTTAGCTCTCGTCTACACTATGCTAATGGTCACCTCCGTGACTGGCAATGGAATTGTTATTTGGATTTTCAGCACGTGAGTACACAGCTTAAAGTTGTTATATTTTCTTCAGAAACGTCCATTGCTTAATTGTTAGTGGGTTCTTGTCTTGATAACCAAGAGATTCCGTTTTCAATTCCATCTGTGGTCAGTAATGCCGAGAATGCTGGCAACATTGCCAATTTGAATAGCAATGTTGATTTGCTGGCCAAATAATTACCTAATATATATTTCCAAGTTAACAATTGATATTTACATATTAGAACAATAAACCATTTCAAAAAGTTTTCTCGCCTTCAGTGAGTAAACAATAATAAGCATCCATATTCAGACCTTAAACGATGATGGAATTCCACATAGTTTTTCGAAATTTCAATTCCATTCGCTATCGGATTAAAAGTTGAAGGGTCCCATTTCCCAGCAGCGGCGGGTTAATAACGTGGAACAATGTGACGATCGGTTCGAGTGCCGCCCGCGCCGGCTGACGTCACTCGGCGGTGATTTAATTAAGTTTCTAAACGCACCGAGATGGGACGCGACGGGCTTGACCCACTACACAGACAGTCACAGAAAATCCAGTCAAATCTCGAAAATGTTTGAACTTCTTAATGGCACATATAAAATATACCACATATTTTGCGAGCTTGGCGCGGGATACCTGCGTCCCTTTACAATAGAAAATCCATAGTTACAATTATGCGCAGCTTGACAGGATAGGAACCCAAAATAAACTTGGAATAATTTTATACCCAGAATAATTTTATATCTGGACAAAACGTGGGAAATTCGACCGCTTGTTGATCAAATATCAATCAACTTTATTTTTTTTTTTTTTATCGCGCAATTATTTTATGACAACCAAATCTAGGTAAATACACCTATGTAGAGGACACACATGTCTAAATTATACTTCACATTTAAAGTACAAAATCACAAAAATCATTTTTTCATAAATCGACAACCACTTACGATACCTACATCTAAGTTTGATGATTGTTGAGAGAGAAAGATAGAAAATAAATCCTGCTGCTTCAAAGCAAAAATTATCATTAGTGATCATGTTACCAACAATACCGTATCGTTCTGACTAAGCGAATATCTTCTTTTAAAGTTCTTACAAAAGTGGATATGCTGTGCGTACTTGCGATGTGTCTGAGTGCTTTGGAGCTTTGAAAACGTTGGCGGTGACAACAAGTTAAGCAAAATTAACTTGAAGTTCGTGAGATGTAGTTGCCGCCATTTGTCTTTAATTATAAGAATCTTGTTTAGGAGCGGCACATTTTTAGTTAACTGTTACGTATAGACAACTTTTAAACTATAATAATCTAGGTAAAAGCAATCTTATTGATTCATGTTGCAATTACATATTTAAACACTCCAAATTTGGAAGAATTCTAAAGAAATCCCATACCACCTAAAACATTTTAAAATCGTTTTTAAAATAATTAATGACGCCCTTCGGACACTCTTCGGGTATCCCCTCAATACTAGGCGGATTCAGGCCATAGTCGACCACGATGGCTCCAATTCTTAATCTTTAAAATCTGGTAGAACTTACTTCATGAATTTCGGTAAAAATGTATTTAGGTACTATTTATTGTACATGTTATCGTCTATATTGTTTGGAAAACTATTTACTCCGCGTATAATATTTCAGAACACGCAAAAGTTTTATGATTAAATAAATCCACAGATAAAACATGAATAGGCGTTCCTCTCTTCCCCGTTCCTCCCTTTAGACCTCGGGGGGGTGTCAGAAGCAAAGTTGTGACCCGCTCATCGCGACCACTTCGCCAGTTCGGAAAACGTTTTCAATGTACAGCGAAAAGCATTTTTTTATTCCAACCGAAGGGCGATACAGTGCAAGATACGCGATTGTTAGCCGCAAAGATGCAGGTTTTACAAAATAAAGCACATTCACTGAAAAATATTTAAATATTCGTTCCTCATGTTTCATTGCCAGCAACACTTTCTTACGGGACTTAAAAGTCATACTATTCAAAATATTCTTTACTCAACACCGTATTTTATCCCAATTTCTGAGCAAAGAGCTCTAAACCCATGGACTATATCCACGTGGACTAAGAGTCCACGTGATTTATTAACTCAATATATTTCAATATATGTGGAATGGGGAATAAAAAAATAATCACTACATGCGAATCGTTATATTAACTTAAATTACCTCCTAATTTATTTTTATCATCAGACTTATACACTAAGCGTAAGTGTGGTGACCATACTATGGTCCTGACCTAGGCGCCGCTTAGGTATACTTATGGTACTGACTACCGTATCATGGACTGAGGGCGATCCCAGGACCATCCAAAACAGGGCAAATTCCGGAATGGTATTACTGAAATTCAGTTCACGAATATTTTCATGGAGATCATACTTTAGTAGTACGAAAGATCAAAGCTTACAATGCTGTTTCGTTTCCGCACTTCCCTTCTTTGTCTTCGTCATCCTCGCTTATAGCTTTCAGTGGATGCCGGCTGTTATCTCGGTCGTATTGTGAGCGCTATCTGTGTCACTAGGCCCCAGTTTCTCGGCGAGATTTTAGGCCATTACGATGTTTTATTATATATTTTACGCGTTTGAAAACGAGCATTTGCGTAATCTATTTCGTTCGTCAGCTCATCTTTAGCTGGGTTTATTCGTTTAGGGAGTTTTCTTTTGTTTCTTACTTTAATCGTATAGATTATGAAATGAGGAAAATGTCAGCAAATCTACATTAACTAAGTAGTTTAAATTCATTATTCTCGTAGATCCTTAAGACGCGTCGCACCCTCTCCAGTGAGTGGAAATGTAAATATGTTCTTGAGATTTGTTGATATTAAGCACCGATGTAATTACTCAAACAAACATCGGAAATTTCGTCAGAATCTTAACGTTTCGTAATCTGGTTGACGAGAATTAAGTTTGTATTGAACTGTAAAGTTAACTATTTGGTGTCAAATTACATTAGATACTTACTACCTTTGAATTAAACCCAAGTTACAAAATATTTAGTTAAATATAATGTACTGAGAGTTGATTTTTCAATTGTCATATGGCCTTTATTTGAAGAATATCGCAACTGAAATGTATTGAATTGACATTAAACAATTTTGGCTTGGCACTGAAAAACCGACCGTACAAGCAATACTACAATCGCTGACTTAACTCAATGTTTAAGTAGGTATAAACTGGTGCCCCACATAATAAAACTTCACAAACTCGTGAGTTTTCAACTACTAAGTACGTTACGCTGCATTGATTGTTAGTAGGGTAACTAATTACGTATTTTTTCCAGGATTATTAGTTAAGATTACATCAATTCACCAATAATAGTAGCAGTTTTCACGAAATTATTAATAATGTTCTAACTCGCGCAAGTAAAATATCAAACTGTTACATAGTCTTATTGCAAAATTATTTTAATACAATATTTTCCCCACATTAACAGCTAGTCAACAATTATAGTATCTATTATTAGAAAGAAAAAACTTTATTGTGGCAAGCAGCAAATAGGTTAAAAGATTACAAAACAATAAATGAATAATAATTAAAATTCTGCACACAATTCCCCACAAACGGTACCCAATTCAGATGTGCTGGTTAAAAAGAACCAGCGCTGGTCTTCCATTGGGCCCGTTTGGCGATTTCACGGGTGCAAATCACAAAAAAAAAACTAAATTAAGACTAAAGTAATAAATTAAAATTAAAACTATAAAGTGCGACAAGAAAGATCTAACCACACTATTAGAACACTGCTAGTAAATTACGGGACAAATAGGTTATAGTGAAATGATAAAACCTACGTAGAATGGGACATCCATTTAAATTCTGAATGCCTGGTTGCATTACTCGAACTCGATGCACGAGTTGGTGAATAAATTTACGTTTGTTCCTTATCTCGTGTGTAACTGGGAGCATACATCTTGCTTTTAAAGTTCCTACCTACCACATTGTGCACAGTCTCGAACTGTCTTAAATCGACTTAAAATGAACTACGTATGTATACATACGTTACAAGCATCTTTTTTTTTATTGTAGGTCCGTAGGGCCTTACCACTACCTTGCAAAGCATTGTTGTGCCCATACTAACTGACATTTTGTTACAGATTTTGTACTAATTTAACTATAAAAAACCGGTCAAGTGCGAGCTGAACTCGCGCACCGAGGCTTCCGTACCTAAACTATGAAAGCCCCGAACATTGCTCTAACGGAAAGATAAACTGCACAGAGAGACAAAATTTACTTTGCAGTTGGTATACTGGCGTCCCCATACAAACTAACTACAAAATAAGTTTGTAATCGCAAAAAAACATTTTCTAATAATACGGTTTCGGATTTTTTCCTTTACTTGTGCTATGAGACCTTGTTTCTTGTCAAATTTCATGATTCTAGGTTAACAGGAAATTCCCTACAGGTTTTTGATTCCCGTGCAAATGTACTGAAAATGCAACATAAACCGCCGTATCTTTTGATTGCGTTAACCTAGAAGTTTGATATTAATTTAGGGAACCAAGAGACCGCAGACGTAAGTCTCTGTTATAAATTCCAACTTGATACCTCCACGCGTTTTTGAGAAAAAGGATCTTGACAGACAGACAGACAGACAGACGGAGAACAAAGTGATCTTATCTCAAATCTTATAAGGGTTCCGTTTTTTCCTTTTTAGGTACAGAACCCTAAAAACTGAAGTAATATTAAAAATGTTTCTGCAAGTCTGGCGATGATAAGTAGGCGGATGCAATTCCATTTCGCAATGGAATATTTATTAAATAAGTTTCTGTGCTAAGAAAACTACAAAAGTGGTAAGAGCCTACTAAAGAGTTGTTAGTAATGGGGTTGTTGGTAAATTTAAAATTATTTACCAGCGCCTGCTAAGAAAGGATTTTTATACTGTAAGTAGGTTACTCAACAGGCGCGATTAGAGCTAGTAATAAAATAATGTATAATAATACCAGGCGTATCGCCGTTCTTCTAATAATCTAAATGTAAGAGCAAGACGTCAATATTGTTAGCGGTGACAAATCTAGTTTCGTCATCATTTGTCAACAAAATTTTGGCTACTATGTAACCGCGAAAAAGTTTAAAAATTATGCAGGTTTTTCTATAAAATCTATGAAATATATAGTCTTGGAACAATCATCCGGTATTGAGCCTTGTAGATCTTGTTTGATTTTTTTTCTTTTTAAGGTCCAAATCTCTCCGGAGTCCTAGCAACATGTTCGTCATAAACTTGGCGGTGTTCGATCTGATGATGATGCTGGAGATGCCGCTGCTGATCATCAACTCGTTCTACCAGCGGCTGGTGGGGTACCAGCTCGGCTGCGACGTGTACGCGGTGCTTGGATCACTGTCTGGCATCGGAGGAGCCATTACTAATGCCGTCATTGCTTTTGATAGATACAAGTGGGTTGATGTACTTATTTCTTTGAATATTTTATTTTTGAAACCATTGACTAACTAATGTTATAAAGGGAAAGAGATAGCTTTTTTTTGTTTTTATCATTAGTGTCTTCTAAAATTTTAATTAAAAATTACTATCATAGTTATAATTTTAAGTCACGCCGAATTTACTTGCGAGTTATTTACTTTAAATTAAAATAATAAGTAGGCTAGGCACGGGCCTCCCCTCAATGCGACAGGGATTCAAACTAGCTAGCTATAGTCCACCACGCTAGCTCATTGTGGACAGTCTTTAAATTAGACAAGTTTATTATATGTCTTTTTTTAAATTCTATATCCTAATGTCACAAATAGATCTTCGATATCTGTAAGTACGTAAAAAAGACTCAATAATAGTCTTTAAGGGTCTAGAACTTTATGTTTGTTTTTAAGATACTTCTGACAGGAACAAAATTCCCCTATTCATACAGAACAATATCCTGCCCATTGGATGGAAGAATCAACAAAGTGCAAGCATGTCTGCTCATCGTTTTCACATGGTTCTGGGCGCTACCGTTTACAATTCTACCAGCTTTCAGGATATGGGGCCGATTTGTACCTGGTAAGTCCAACCTTCTGTAGATTAATCTGCACCAGAAAATAGAATGGAGATGAATAAGCATTATAAGCTAGTCATATCTTCCTCTGGCAATACATGACCACAGAAGAACCATTCAGTATTCACTTTCAGAGTTAAATAAATATAGGAATATTGTTTTCTTATATTTACGCGAATACTATACATTGAAATAAAACTATTTTACGGATTCTATCGCGTTTATTTACTATTTTATTTTCCCGACGTTCCGTCCCCCTGTGACCATGGTTGCTGTAAAGCAGCCGAAACGTCGGGAAAATAAAATAGTAAATAAACGCGATAGAATCCGTAAAATAGTTTTATTTCAACAGTATCCTAATTCGGTTCTATAATCAATACCATAGGTTAGAGAGATAACATTTAGAAATTAAAAGTAAACAAAACTAGGTACATTGGACACGTTGTGTTGGCAAGAGATATGCCTCAGTTCTGCCAACATAATAATATTATATTCAATACAAAACAATAATGCGATCATTTCGCACCCGATACTTGACATAATTGGGAGTTAACTGACTGATTAACTGCATCAATTGCGCCACAAACTGTTGCATCCGTTGCCAACAGATTATCCCCATTATCTTTTACAAACGCTGACGTACATATTTAGATGAGTAATCGAGTTTTATTTATGTTATGTTTGACTTAACAGGCAATCGAGTTACATTTTGAATTGAGTTTCTATAAAACCTCAAAAGACTTTAAACTTATTTTTTAACTTGTGCGAATAATTTCTGTTGGAACATTTATCTGGTACTTTATTGTTTAATTCTTCATCTGGGAGTAATAATTAATGTATGATACGAAAGCGTTGAAACTAAAACTATCTTTCAATCAGATTACTGGAATTTATGTTGGATGTTGCAATTAATATTGTCGGTAATCAGGTTTTTTACATCTATTATTATCATACCAGTACCAACGTATAGTAACGTAACATACAGTTTTCTAATTTAACGGCCTGGCCCTTGTCGGTGCATCTGATGAAATCCCCGCCATCTGAGTCGATCCATTGCAGCCTTCTTCACACGACTTCTACATACGACATGACACCAACCTTATGTTTTATTTGACTCATGTAACGAACAGTACCTATCAGAAATTATCATTTGTATAGTCTTATACTTGGAAATTTTCAAGACAAACTTAACCTATAAAAAACGTACATAATCAAAGTCCGACCTTTTTTATTCCTTCGCAGAGGGCTTCCTGACCACTTGCTCATTTGACTACTTCACGGATGACCAGGACACGAAGGTTTTCGTGGCTTGCATCTTCGCGTGGAGCTACTGCATACCGATGTCACTCATCTGCTACTTCTACTCCCAGCTATTTGGTGCTGTAAGTATTAAGAATGACTGCATTAATTTGTTTTCAAAGCAACATTCTATGGGAAGTTAAACTTTATAGAGGTCAATGCTACACATATTCAGTTTGTACTGTGAAAAATATACAAAACCAGGAAAATTGGTTCAGAAATAACAGCATAAATGTTTCTTCTTCTGTATAAAATTTGGAGAAGTCCGCATGCAGAAGCATAAAGTAGATCAACAACGTAAGTTATAGGTGAGGACACCACATCATGACATTTTACAGCAGTATTATTTTAATTTCTAAGTCCTTGTAACTGTTATAAGCTTAAATTTTGAAACAGTCGTTTCGTGCTGGGATTTCCAAACTAAAGCATCGCTGGTAGCTATCCACGTGGTTAAAAAACCACGATACCCCACAAGACGCACATCAAAATGTTTAGATTAACATTTTCACTAAAACGTAGCTCTTATTCTACTTCTATTTAAACGCCATTCGGGTTACCATGTCCCATTATTTCCCATCTTTCTATAGCATTTAGGTTTCCCCCGGGACTCATTGAGGGTCAAACCTCGTCGTTTACACCACTGTAAGTGTACTTTGGATACCGTTGTAGGACCTGGCTTACAGGAGTGATAGTGGTGGAAATATATGGTGGGATAAGTCACTATAAAATAAATAAATGGTAAAATAACTTTTTAAAATCATGCTTTAATAAATTGCCCTTAGTTTTCGTGTTCTCCTCAGCAAGCCCTTTCATTTGATACCCAGACTGTGAAATGCAGAAAAAATAACTATTCCGCCATCTTGTATGATCCGCCGTATTGGAATTAGAATGACGTCACATGGCTAAGCATGCATTGTCATCCAAAAAAAGCGTGTATACCAAGTTTCAGCTCAATCGATTAAAGATTAAAAAAAGATAAAAAAAAGATTAAAAATAACCGATTTAAAATTCAGTTGCAAGATTCCACCCGGACATACATTGCAAGTTATTATAAAGGTTGTAATAACTTGTAAAAAATCGTGACGCCGATTTAGACTAGTGGTTCGAGCGTAGCGGTTTACAGTTTACCGAGTTTACCGGTTTACCGAGTGGTTGCTGGTCCAATCTGCCAGCGGCAAATTTTGGAAATAACCTTTTCAGAATTTGCTTGATATGGGTGTAACTTGAATCGCCCTAGTCCATTATATGGTACCTATAAACGAGCTTAGCTCAGTTTGCCATCATACGATGAGATGACATATATGTCGTCTGGCGATGTTTATGCATCGCGTTTTTCACTCACATCCACTCCAATTTTTAACTGACGAAAAAAAAAAACAACGCGTTTTTTTTTTTTTATGCATATCTCCGACATCAGTCGACCGATTTCGATTTTTTTTGTGACGTTTGCTAGGGAATTCTTTAAGGGTCCCATTTTTTACGTCTATTAAACATTTGCAAAAAATATAAATGAGTAAGAATTAAGACTCAACATAAGGAAACACGTTACGAACAATTCACAAAATTCATCAACTCAGGAAGGAAACAGATTACGTTAAAGTTTTAAGCATATTTTCACCTAATTATGTTAATTTGGGACCCGGAGAGACTTGCACGTGACGGTACTTGTGTATTTCGGAGACGTTACTCGTGGCCTGAATATATCTAGACGCATTAGCCTGAATAAATAACTCTCTATGTGTCTCATAATAAAGATAAATTAAATAAATTACGGCAACTTATTCTGTTATTGAAATGCGAAATTTAGATGTAGATTTTTATTTTTAGTAACATTATTTGTTTATTTATTCGGCGTTTTATGAAGGTACCTAGTTACTTATGATTTCAAGTTTCCAAAGTTCAGCAATAATAGTTTTGTTTTGTTACTTTCAAATTTGTTTAAACGTAAATCTAGACTGTCGTAATGTCTTTTTCACCCTTTCGTCGTAACGCATAAGGTAGAGTACGACTTATTTTCGTTGGTATAGGTAAGTATGTAGCCCTCAAAATTTTAATTAATTTCTTCATTTATCCTTTGTCACTTCACGTCACATAGGTCGACCTTCTCTTTACTTTATGACTGAAAATGGCATCTCAACAAACCGAGATTTCGTCTACTACATAAATAACAACAATTCCTTTGACAATCAGATAATTTCATTTTCACAATTCAAGCAACGGATTCCGTTGCTTGAATTGTGAAAATAATAATAAATATATACATAAATGAATCTCAAAACTTCACCGTTGAATAATTTCCTTCCGTGTGTCCCATAGCATCATAGGGTTGTGTCTCAGTGCTAGGCAACTTGCAACCCAAATATTTGTTTATTATTTGAGCTTCTACGTGTGGAAACACCTTACCCATAGATGGAAGGGTTTATCATCTATATGGATGGGTTACCGTCAGTGTCATTTACAAACTGAGCGACTTTATTCGCAATTAGGAGAGCAAGTCAAGCTGTCAGTCCTAGTATTTTCATTCGTAAGGTCCGACATGATCTGAAAATTTTCAGCATAAACTTATTACGAATACGATACGACAAGCGATTTCCGTGGTAAAAGCGTCAAAGTCGCTCGCGCTGTCAATGTGATTCTGTTGAAGAATGAACTTTTCTATTAGGCAATACAGTTCGTTTTGGTATTGGCAAGAAATTCGACGCTGGCGACTCGACACCCCTAGCCTACGAGGGCTGGTCTTTATCGGTTCTTCTTTTCACCCCATTATACGCAAAGTATCGTTATACGATAGAGATAATATTTTTATGTAGTTGCCATAAGGGTTGGCGATAATCGCCGCTATAAATATTAATTGTCCCTTGGCAGCCCTGCACCGAAGGTTCCCATTGCCGCGATTGTTCATAAAAGGTCCAAAAGGATCGCTTCCGTTCTATTTAATTCTGGGCCTGACCCTAATACCCGCGCGTTATTAGGGATGTTTCATCTCGATTCTGTTAACCTATTTATATTGGGATTGAGCGAAATTTTCATTATTTGGTTTTAGGTGTCTGAGCGCGAATGTAAATTTTAGAAACTAAAGTTGATAGATAGATTTAACCGGGATGATCGTTGGCAATAGAATGTAATAATTAGACCCATTTCTTCTGTGATTGAGGTAGATACCTGTTTGTTTATTTCATACGGAATCCATGCTAGTAAGGCGATTAAAAATACATAGGTTACAACAGTAATGTACATACACCAATTCATCTTTTAAGTTTTTGTAACAACAAACAACAACAACTTACCTACTTATTTACTTACCCACGTCTTCTATATTTTAGAATACGTAACTCTGAAAAATCGCTAAGTAAGTATCTACTTAATACGAGAACATAAAAACATTGTGTCTAAGAAAATATTGGTGTATTTTATACTCATGGAGGCTTAAAAAGAACGCCGAATCACCAAACTTTAACAGACAACAAAGTTCGTCACCTCGAATTGTTAGGAAAACTCCAAATGGATGGAACAAGTTTTCCGGCGGCACAAACTCGATTACAAAATAATGAATCGAATTTTAGAATCCATCGCTGTTTCTGTTCAATTTGATTATATTAACGAGCAATACAAGAACCGCGATGTACGAGAATATTAGGAAAATTTATGGAAAAATGTTACGGTTTTCGCCCGGCAGTGGTGTGAGGTAGTCTGGCGGATACTTGCGGTAATTATTAATATTACACGGCCCCAACTTGTTCCGTAGCTTTATTAAATTAACGAACAACGGGGAGCGGGTTAGCGGTAGTCGATAAGTGGTTCTGCAGATTACTCGCTGAGATATAAAGATTTTTTTTAAACAAGTTCGGTGATCATTTCGAACTATGTTAGTTAGTACATATAGGTTGATTAATAAATGAATACAAAACATCACCAACATCAGTCGACGAGAAATCTTATTACATATAGATTTTTTTTTGTTGAACTTGAATACTGAAGAAGGCATAACTATAAAAATCTTGCAAATAAAACAGTATGACACAGTACGAGCCGAAATTATGAAAGTATAAATAATGAATGAATGAATTGTGGAATGAATTTTCCTGCAGCGGTGTTCCCGGACCGATGCGACAAAGGTATCTTCAAGAAACGAGCATACTCATTCCTTAAAGGCCGGCAACGCACTTGCGATGCCCCTGGTGTTGCAGGTGTCCATGGGCGGCGTTGATCACTTACCATCAGGTGAAACGTCTACTCGTTTGCCTCCCTATCTCATAAAAAAAAACAACGCTCTCGATTTGCACTCATGAAACCTTCGAAATATAACTGAAATCGGAAAAGATTATCGTTATTCTATGATTCGGATACCGACTACGCTGAAAGAGTGATAATTAAAATTCTGATTGCTCGGTTATTTTTTCTTTTCGCGCTAGGAAAATTGGATAGGAACGCTTTCTTTCGGCCATCATTGAGAATTTCCCGACCGGTTAGAACCATTTTTCATTTTAACTCTATTGAGTTTTAAACAGTGTCGGGATTTAAGAAGGCTAACAAACAAAAAAGGAAATACATAGTAGGAATCTCAATAATTTCCTGCTCTCAGGACGTGTGCAGCAAAATGTTTCCCAATACCAAAAAAACGGGGCTTAAAAATGAGGGGCTTTTTAAACTAATTACAAAGCTCTGTGTAAGACATATTTTGGAAAAAAAATCCAAAGTAAAGTAGGTACCTACTGTACCCTTTTTAAATTAAATTATCTAAATGTAATTAGTTTCACGAGTTCTAAAGAATTGGCAGATATGTAACAGTTTGTCTACCTTAAAGGTAATGAATTAAAAGCTGAAAATCAAATCCAAATGTAAAGTGTAAACATTAACCAAAACCAAAATGGAGCCTTATTCCTGATGCGTAAAATAAACCAAAAAACGTTCTCAAGAATTTGATAACGAAGTCCTAATCGAGTCGCTCGTTAAGTTTTATGGAAAAAAACGTCTTATTTATAAATTAATAGCCGTTTCTCGTTCAATAGTTATAGAATTTTATTTATCCTCTTAACTTGAATACGGGTTATTAAAGTTTTAAATCAGAAACTTGTATAATAATTCGAAAGCTCGATTCTCTGAATTCTTGAATCAACAATTTGAGAAGCGAAAGGAAAGTTTCGCGATCGTAGCGGGAACGGCGACGGCGTTATTTGTTCGAATGCACAAAATGTCGATGTTGGCCCGAATAGCCGAGGAATGTTATAAAGACGGGAACGGTCGCCGTTTGTATTGGCCGCGCTTGGACTTGTGTACGTAGGGATTTATTTAGTACGGGGGCAATATTATTTCACCGCGGAGGGATTTTGCGGAAAAACACAAATTCCTTGGCACTTTGTTGGTACAGCGTAACCTCGTATTGTTAAAAGCTAACGTCATTAGTGATTATTATACTTACTTACTACTAAATATCGTCATTTTACCATCACTAATATTCTGAGAGGGGACTGCCTTAAAATTTGATTTGCCTTCTAAAGTTAATTTACAAAATACCAAATCTGTTTTCATAATACTTATTATTTAATAAAAATATCTAACATTTTTTTACTTTCCCGTACTCCTTTCGTCTACTCTATACTTCTAAAACTTTTATACTATTAATACCAACGAGGATATCCCAACTTCTTACAAATATATCAATAAATACAACTAACAACTTACCTACTTTTAATTGATTGTTGTGTTAAAATTACAAGGAGCTGTTAACAGAAAGTTGAGGTTACATAGAAATCTAACCTCATACTCTTAAACTAAGCAAACACATAAGCATCGTCAATATAGAGTTCAAACCTGGGAATGTAGAGTCAAAGTGTAGAGCATTAAAAGTAAAGTGAATTTTGGGACTTCGCCACAATGGTTAGTAGTAGACAAGTCTTCATTTTAAACTTCTATCCCATTTTCACAAAATGATTGTTACGTTCCGTGCATTTGGCATAATGCCATCCAGCTCCGAACCCCACAATATCGGTTCAAATTTACAGCTCACTATCAAATAAGCTCACCTAGAAATATGATGAGGGAAATTCTAATAAGAGTCCGATTGTGCGCTCAGAATGATACCATCCTTTTGAACGGTAACTCCTGCAACCAAAGGGGCGAGTGAATTGACTTGACCTTTTTTGAAAATGTACTCTGTGTCTATAACACAAAGATTGAAAACAATTCGTTGCATTTATTTTTTTCAGTTTATTGAGTTCTATTTTCTATTAGAAATTAATTTATTCGGAACATTTGGAACATCAAAAGCGGATTTAGGACTTATATAGTCGTACCGGGCACAGAACAGCAGGAAAAAACCTTATAATAAACATTGTAAAAATAATGTAATTTATTATAATTACATGACGTGTTAAAGGCTTATTATACACGCAAAGGTTTCATAATTGAAATAATAATGGAGATTGCAATGCGCGGGTTTATCGCGGTGTGAAATAGTTTCTGTCATGTAATGTTTATGTTATTGTGTCAACCCGTGAACGAGGGCGGCGTGTTTGATTATCGTCCTGGGGTGTTAAAAGCCACGCGTAATTTTTTTGCCACAACCCAAACCACCTCTGTGCCACTACACATACCTATAAGGGTTGAATTTCTGTGGTGAAAGCCACGCCAGCACCTTTCAAACTTGGGTATCATTTCGTTCAAGAATGAATGTTTTAGCAAACCAATCAACGCGCGGATTCATCCGCGATCTTTATCACTGTCATCACTCATTTTTTTATTTATAATGTGTATTGATTGAATTTTCCCTTGCTATTAATTGCAATATCATCATTTCACTCATTTCGTAAAAAAAAATAAGATATTTAATGGAATAAAATGAGGAATTGCTCCACCTGCGTTTAGCGGGTATTTCAGCCAGTGTCAATTAATTAATTAATTAATAGCAAAGACAAATTCAATAAATACACATTATAAATAAAAATGGATGATGACAGTGATAAAGATGGCGGATGACTCTAGCCATTAAATATCATCACTTCACTCATTTTGTAAAAAAAAGAAAGAAAAAATCAACGCGCACAATTTGACGCCCCTGTGTGCCGGGGGTTTTTATAGGTGAAAAGCAACCGATAATAATGGAATGACGAAAGCTTGATATTGTGAAAACAGAAAATTAACGCGGCCACTATTTAAATAGGTCAACCATGAAAATGGACAAGGGATTGACAGGAAGCGATGGCTTCCGCTGTTATGATGAAAATGAAAACGAACGAAGGCTAAAAAGCGTAATAGGTATAACTATCTACAGGCACCTATCGACGTGAATGGGTCATTATAGGGTGTATATTTTTGGTATTTTAGCCGAAATAATATTTAATTTCTTATACGGTAGCTGATATACAGGGTGTTTCAGAAGTCCGAAATAATACTTGGACGTTTGCATCAGTATCAGGTATACAACTGAATAGTGTAAAAAATTGATTGAAATTCGACCATGTTTTTCCAACTTTTTTTTCGCCGCCGATTTCTAAAATTTGTAATAACTCGAGTTCTATGTTAAATTTTCATGTTCTGTTTTGTGAATATTGGTAGTCCCTCATAAGTGTAGTCTATACTGTTGAATAGGTTTATGGATGTACCCAAAGGCCAGAACACGATACCTGTGACAAATATTCGAAGGTCTATAACTCAGAAACTATGATAGTTAGATATAAACTTTCTTCACTAAGAATCCACATATGAGCTACCGTATATGTACCCAGAGTATTATTTCGGACTTCTGATACATCCTGTAGAACTTAGGATATTTGTCACAAGTATCGCGATGAGGCCTTAGGGCACATCCGTAATCCTATTAAACAGTGTTAACTGAATCTACGAGGCCTGAAATTTCACATAGGATAAGTAATCTTATTACTTACTAGTAGACTCGTTTCATCTTTAACTAATCTAATCGCTTGTGCTAGCACACCCTTCCTTAAACTATTGACATGGGCCCATATAGTTTAAGGGCGGGGAATTTGCCCGGAACCAATTGGTTACGAGGAGTGGCGGATTTACCAGCTTGCTGAGTATGTTGGTGCTTAGGGCGGCAGGTTTAAGGGGCGGCAATATTTTTTTCTTATGACATACAGAAATTAATAAGTATTAGTATAACACATGGTTGAAGTTTTATGCGTTCGGAAATATTTTTTGTGCAATTTAACTAAACTCTCGAGTTTTAAAAGTAGGTAATCTAGGAACTGACAGATAGATCCCTTAGTTAGTAAGGTCACAATTATACCAATTACAGGAGAAAGCTGGTGTAATTAAATTACGATGGTAGGGAACAAATCATTAAGTTACAATTTCATTGACATTTGAGGTCGGGATGAACGCCAAAATTTTAATAGCCTACTGGCAGAGAATCTTTGAATCGGCCACTGATTACAAGCCAAATAGAACCCCATTTTAAAGCAATTAATCGTTTCAGGTCCGTCTCCATGAGCGAATGCTGCAAGAGCAAGCCAAGAAGATGAATGTCAAGTCCCTCGCCGCTAACAAGGAGGACGCGGGCAGGAGTGTCGAGATCAGGATAGCGAAGGTTGCCTTCACCATATTCTTCCTGTTCGTATGCGCGTGGACCCCGTATGCCTTCGTCACTATGACTGGCGCTTTTGGCGACAGGTAAGAAGTGTAACCTATACAGAATGTATCAAAAGTCCGAAATAATACTTTGGGTACATACACGGTAGCTTAGTGAAGACAGATTATACTTACCTATCATAGTTTCTGAGTTGTTGTGAGTGTTCTGGCCTTACGGTACATCTATATCTCTATTCAGCAGTGTAAACTACACTTATGAGGGGCAACTATCAATATTCACGCAACAGATTATGCAAATTTTACATAGGACTTGAGATATTACGAATTATAGAAATTGACAACGAAAATAAGTTGAAAAAATATGGTCGAATTTCGATACATAAAAATGTTATGCTATTCAGTTGTACGAGTATACCCGTTACTGATGCAAACGTAAAAGTATTAACTCGGACTTTTGAAACATCCTATATAATAAATATCCTAGTGTCGAATCGAATGGTAAACACGTACAACGCTTCTGGCAGCTTGTTTGTGAACTAACATTTCAATCGCCTATAGGTACGTTGTATAGATAACTGAATGATGGATGAACTGAATGTACCTAATGCATTTTTTTAGTAGTCTAAAACCACCTTTGCATTATTGCCTTTCTAATGAAGCTAGTTTGGGGCACATCGGTCGGATGGTTTCAGAGTCTATAACACGGACATAGGTAGAAACAATTTTTGTGTTTTATATACTGAATTCCCCTTGCATTGAGGGGAGGCCCGTGCCCAGCAGTGGGACGTTAGAAGGGCTTTAGTTAGTTAGTTATATACTCGTATAGGTATAGATAGATAAATTCATACTCTGGCCACTGGTTGTACCTACTCATAAATGAGGTAGACAACAACATAGATGATTGTACCGCAAATATAGTAGGTAGGTATATAATTAAAAATGAGGTGAAGTAAAGTACCTTATTTTTTGATACAAGTTCAATTATTGCGTGATCTTTATGTCTAATCAAGAAACAAACCCACACTTGCGTAAAGTTGCGTGTACATTCATAATATTGATAAGGAAGTAGGAAATTAACAATATCTAAACTACTAAGTCCATGGAACCAACACAAAAGGGTGCGCTCTCGAAATTTACAAATAATACATCATCACGCCTGTATTCCCCGAAGGGGTAGGCAGAGGTGCACTGTAGTGCACCCACACTTCGCCGATGTATTTTGGTCCCAATGTAATAGGGGGCGAGCCTATTGCCATTATACCGGGCACATTCCCCCTCAATACGAGGGAGATTTGGGCCATAGTCCACCACGCTGGCCCAGTGCGGGTTGGTGAACTTCACACGCCTTTCTACAGACGTGAAGGTTTCCTCACGATGTTTTTCCTTCACCGTTCAGCAAGTGGTAATCATTGTTGAAAATGACATTCGCACATGAAAATTATCTCAGAGGTGCAGGCCTGGGATTTGAACTTGCACCCCTTACGTTCAAGGCGGGCGTTCTTGCCCGCGAGGCTACCACTATATTAAATATTGATATTACTTTATAATAGAAACCTGCTGACCCCCATAGCGACGATGATCCCGGCCGTTTGCTGCAAGGTGGTATCGTGTATAGACCCATGGGTATACGCGATTAATCATCCGAGGTACAGGTGAGTAAACGCAAGACAGCGGGATAAATTAGGTACGAAATCAATGATAAAAACGTCTACGTGGGCCTAAACCTCTGCCACGGATTCGCTCGCTCGCCCTGTCGTATTTCATACGAGAGAAAGAGACAAAGGCAATGTATTTCGTGACATAAGTCTAGTCTTGACGCTCATGCTACTAATACAAGCGGCTTTAGATACACTATTACCTATCTATAGTAGATCTTCACGCTATGCCGTGAGCCACCGGATTGGTTAATTGGTTTTGTTGTATTAACCAAAAGTGTGGGTACCGTACAATGGACTGAGAGCGATCCCAGTTACACCCAGACCAGGGCAAATTCAAAGGCCATTTCCAAAAAATCTCGCTGAAGGGTATCGAACTCGCAACCACCCAATGCAGTAGTTGTAGCATGTCCGCCAAAACTACACTTATGTCACGGAATATCTTGATGTTGTCTCTTTCTCTCGTATGAAATTAGACAGAGAGCAAGCGAGTGAATGTGTGACAAAGGTCTTGTCTTGACATGCTTGCTAACCCCACAGGTCCTGTTTAAGGTCTACAAAGAAAAAACATATTCTTGTATGTAATCAGATGCCTTCGACCTTCATACTAACTTTAAAAGTCAGTTTAACTATCTTGTACTAACCTTTACCCAGGGCGGAGCTCCAGAAGCGTCTGCCATGGATGGGTGTCCGCGAACGGGACCCTGACTCCGTGTCTACCACCACCAGCGTAGCCACTGCGCAGTCCCAACAACCAGCTGTTGAAGCATAAACAACAATATTCTTGACAAACAAAAACAATTAACCACCGTATTCTTGACAAAACAAGAACAAATTAACAATAATATTCTTAATAATGGTTGTTGATTACTACCATATTTGGTGCAATGGAAATCTTTTGTAGTCTAACAAGATGTTTTAACAGAAATGGAAGAACAGAAAATTCCCAATTTCTAAGCTTTATTTTTAAACAAAAGGTTCTAAAAGATACTTCATATATTCTTCAATGTTTTTTTTATTTAATTTTGAATAAAATATTATGGTAGTAATGTGTTATATAACATAATATGGGTACTTACTTACATACGCTACACCGAAACAATGGAAAGAACTTAATCTCGATTTTTTTATCTACATTCTACCAAAAAAAGTCATGAAAACCTTGTTGCAATAACCTTGTGATACCTACTAAGTAGGTACTTAGCAAGTAACAAGATGAAACTTCCAAAAGCAAATCCCTTATTGTTTGCCAAAGGGATCGCAAAAGGATTGTCTAAATTGTTTGAGACTTAAAATAAACTTAGAATAAAATTAAACTTTCGAATAGCGTATCAGTTTGTTACTATTGAAGGTTAAAGTTACTTAAATAATTGTTACATTATATTCTTTGTCTTCATATCTTCCAAGTTATATTTACATTATATTTGTAAAGATACATTTTCATTGCACCAAATTAAAAAGAAACCATTTTATTACGACGAATGCTTGCCTACGGATTTGAGGACGAATAAAACAAATAATATATTTTTTTAAATTTAAGAAAAAAAAATCTAAACCGATCCCGATGACTGAGGCGTGATTTAAGGAATTGAAATAAAATATATTATGTTTATTGCAAATTATTATGTTGTTTGATTATTTATTTACCAAGAAAAAGTTAGTGTCCATTATGCTTTTAATTATACTAGTCGCGCGACGAACACTGCGAATGGATATGCCGCGGGTAGATTCGGAACACTATCATGTAGGTAATAATTTTCTTTACATTTTCCACAATAAAGTGCCTTAGAAAAATATGGCAAACTGTAATACCAGTGTAAGTACAAAAGAGGCGGGACACATAATGAGTAGAATAAAGCGGCTTACCTACACTTGGAGCCTTTTATCGTGGCTCTGAGCAGCCTCCCCTTTGCACTAATGAACGGTAAAGTCCAACCGTGTTACTTTTTTATGGCTACCTTCATTTATGATACTTGTTTTTTTTTTTTTACTAATGTAAATAATAGAGCAGAAATACTCTAACCTCGTCGATTTTAAAAGACTTTTTTTGTTTTTTAATCTATAATTTGAAATTGGAATCACGAAAGTAGATTTAATGCCTACATGCTTAGGTACCTACTAATTCTAACCACGATTCAATTATTTTCTGCCTTGATCTACTAAGGGATACTTGCAGATTGTGTGTAGTGGACCAAGTGTCTGATACGACCTCGTAAAAATGTTTAAGTTCATAATTATATGGTAAATACCTATTCAGCTTTTCCAGCTAAATCATGTCATGATAATTTTAGCGAGCGTCAAAAAAAAAACAAAAAAGTTTTCATGTAATCTCTTTGTCATGAGGATTTCCAACAAACTCATTAACTACTCGGGAGGAGCCCGGGAATGGGGAGAAGAGGAGGAGGGGAGGGGGAGGAGGTTCCCTACATAAATACACTCGCTTTGAACAAGAGACACTTTGTTTGACGTACGACCATGCGTCGCTTTATGAATTCCTGAAACACTGAAACACGAAGCACTCCGCCTCGAGTTGTAATACTACTTAATATACTTACTGGGTTCGGGTTTTGCGGTCGAGGCTCGGCTGACTCGACTTGTCCTACTTGGATGTTTTACATTTAATATTAAATATTCACTTGGAAACTGTATTTTGTATGTTTTATATTTACAAATACGTAACGACAAGAGACGAGACAAGAGTATAATAATTAAGATCTAGGGCTCCCCCCTCTCGAATTGCGAGGCGAGCGAGTGACATTACGGAAATCTGCCCACCAGTCTCATACCATGACCGGACCGACAGTCAATTCACGGTAACAATACAAGCTGTATCAGAAGTCCGAAATAATACTTTGGGTACATAATATATGGTAGCTCATACATAGTTTCTGAGTTATACACCTTTGAATATTTGTCACAGCCTAGGTCTCGTATTCTGGCCTTTGGGCACACTCATAATCCTATTCAGCAGTGTAAACTACACGTTTGAGGAGCGGCTACCAATATTTACAAAACAGAACATGTAAATTTTACATAATAATATGATTTTACATAATAACACCATGTATATGGCGATGCTGTGATGATACGTTCCAGTGAGGGTATTAATGTCTGTACGCTTCTGTTATGTACATATCACTGTCACAATACTAATAATATAGAACGGGATATTAGGCAAAAAGGTTAAAAGGACAAATTTATTGGTATAATTCTGTAAGAAGGGTAGAATCATAGCTCTTTTAATTACATGTCAATAAATTAAAAAACAAAATCTCTTAAAAAAATCCTTTATTCAAATCCATAATCTGTCAGGACTGAGCCACTTGAACTTATTTAAAATATTTTCAAACGCTAAGTACCTACATAGTGTGTCTGGAATGTAGATGAATGCCAAAATTTTCTGATCTGCTACAAACTGAAATTATAATTACCGCTAAGATAGTTCGCTGCAGATCTACATGCATAGGATCGATCTAAGGACAGTATTTACAGTAACTCTAACTATATTAAAAACATCATACCCTTATTTATGAGCGCTGATGCTGACACTGCTGTCAGTTCATGCGACTGTAAAACCCGCCTTAGATTTATGGTCTGGATGTAATGGGACTATGCGCGTGATACGGGACTATTATGAAATCGCATCAATATCAAATATTTTTTAAACAACACCTATGCCGAGCTGCTTTTCGCGGGTGTAACATATAATTGTGGGCGCACCGCAGAGCACTCCCTCCCACAATTCCCGAAACAAAAAGTTTATAGACTACCACCAAACAATACCGCGGAATTGATCGAAATCTCTATAAAACACAAATTACCTACATACAGTGGCTAAAGTTCTACAAAGCCACTGTAAATGGTTTATAACTTTCACACAACACAGTTTAAGACGCCAGCGTGTAAAACTGCGTAGTTATTACATTTTAATACGTACCCACTTGTCTAATGTACAGCTGACAAAACTATACTATGGAATTTTCTACTTAGATGAAACAAAAAAGATCAGCGTTCACGTCGAGAGTAACGAGTTTTATGTCATCATCGGGCCTATAAGACCCTTTTCAAAGGGCATAAAAAATTTACGAGCTCTCGCTAAACTATCACGGTTTCATCAAATAATCGGGATTTTCATTTCATGAGCGATCTCCAAGTATTTGCTCAAACTTATTTTCATGAAGATTCGTTGTCGACACAATTACGTAATAAATAATACGCGACATGATGTGTACACAAGAAACTTGACTTTTTTTAATTGTCGTGTCACCTATTTACGCCAAAATTGTGTCACAATAAAGTTATAATAAAATAATGATCAAGAGGAAACGAAATCTCAAATTGATCTGGACAACAAAGAAAAGAAACTTTAACGCAATACACCAAGACCAAGAATTATAAGGATTAAGTTTTAATTATAGACCTTAATACTGAACAAATTTTATGAGGGGTGCGCATTTTTTTTATTTATCGTTAGTTCACTAGCAATTTGAAATTATCACATCACTAGCAGTTCCGTTAGCCTCTCCAACTAACCTTGTGATAGAAATTGACTCACTTTATAAGTATATTCACCAGGATCGAATCGGGAACCTCAAGGTTACGAGGCCGGCCCTTCTGACCACTTAACTATTGAAATTATATTTTAATTAAGTACCTTATTTTTTGTCCCATATCGCGCGCAATATTTCCCACAAACACAACTAATATTTCCACTGACAGCAGCACGCATGTCAAGACAAGACCTCTGTCACGGATTCGTTCGCTCGCTCTCTGTCCTATTTCATACGAGAGAAAGAGACAAAATCAAGTCTAATCTTGGCACACGTGATACAACTACTGGTCACGATTTAACAAACTTAAGTGAACATCTAGCAAATTCTATGTCGCGACGACGCTGCGTCATTTATCACTTAAAATAATATTAAATAAACATACGAAATTCATACTAACTTATTTACTAAAACGCCTACATACATATACTATAACGAATCATTTTATAATCGTTTCCCGTCTTCATGCGACTTGTATTATTGCTTGTGTTTTAAAAATGTTTAATTTTTTTAAATTTTAAAATATTAAACAGATTTGTCTTCCAATCAATCGACACTGGCATTATAAAACATGTCTCATACAAAACATGCTATGTAACATCATTGTTAATAATAAAAAAAACAACTTTCCATATAAATAATAATAAGGCCTACGTAAAACCCAGGGCGCGATCAATTTCTTGTTCATACCAAAACGAACTATATCAACTCATTGATAAGGCTGATTCTTTAACGAAGTGTCATCGATGACGCGTGGTCACGTGGCTTATACCACAGAAATTCAATCTTTATACATATTAACATAAAGTTCGTTTTGGTATTGGCAAAGTCCATGGTTTAACGTTCGCTGTTCAATGTTCAACATAACGAAGGGAAACAAAAGTCGTAAAGTAAGATTAATCTCATGCTCAATAAGGTCTCATTTCAAGTATCAAACCAATGTTTAGGTACAATCTATAAATGCAATATTACTATTTTCATTCAAATTTCAACCTTACCATGTAATTATTATGTACGTAATATGTTTAATATAAATGCTGTAAATACAGACTGTATATGTAGACTTCGAAGATAGTCAATTAGAAAAAAATCTTACAATAACAAAATGCTTGTATATTGAAGATTTTCAATTAAATTTGAATCAAAATTTAAATGTGTCTACTTCTTAACTACTTGAATAAGTTTATCGGGAGGATTTGTTGAGTTACTGAAATACTGATATCACTATTGACATAAGAATACTAGGCACACAATCAGCCACCGAAAAATTACCACTCAAAGTGCCCTTTCAGACATCCTTAACGTAAAGTTTGATGCTAACTTTTGTGTGTCTTTGTATTCTTAAGTCTATGGATATCACCCATAATAAGGGCATTGTAAAACTTTTTAATCCTAGAATGAGACACTTCACACTTCGTAAATGAACGACTTGCGACATGTCATTGACTTTTTTTATAATAATTAATTTAAAAAATAAAAATTTCCGTTATCATCTAGTTACCTGAGAACTACATTTGGTTATATAACGCCAATGGAGACCATCTTCTACGGATTTGATTTGCAATTCTGTTTACTTTTTTGCTCCAAAACAAAACCCAGACAAGATTACATCTCTTATGATTTTGCCAAATTGTTGAAGCAAGAAAAAAAGAATTCAAACGAGTTGAAAAAAAAAAAATATAGCCAAAGACAACAGACCAATATTTGCATAGCTGTTATCATTAGGGCATACTGAAATGTCAGTTGATTTGTATGTGTACGTGAAACTGAACTAAGAAAACACTTAAAAAAACAGCCGTCTTAGAATACAAACAAAAAATGTTGCATACGTTTTAACAGTACCAACTGTATACAAAAAGAAACAATATAAATTCACAGTGCAAAAATAAAAAGGTAAGCCAAAGTGACAGATATAAAAATATTTGCCTTAAAATTGACAATACTGCATTATCGATACGGAAATTATTTAATTATACCAAATGACAGAAGAATTCGTTATTGCTTATAACGTAAATACAATTTGTTTTCCTTGAATACGAAAAGGCGGTTATGGGGACGTTGCGATGCGTCATTTGAAACTAAGGATCTACGTGTTGCCGAACTTAGGGCCGTCTAACAACATTGAAATGGTACGTGCTAAGCAACGTGGTGATTATGTAACTCGATTGCAAACGCATTCCAACCAACTCCTGTCAAAATAACGTCGTGTCAGGAAAATCGTGTCTTTGGCAGAAACGTTGACATTGGCAGAATCTCATTGGGCAAGCAAGACTCAATGGAAAGAGGCCAATAAAAAATAACTCATTAAGTAACAAAAAAACAATGCAGTAATTTGAATTTTAATAGTTGTTTGATGTGATTTAGTGTTTTTTGCTTCTAGGAATTCTGTCTGTAAAGTAATGCACTTTTGGATATGATGTCTTTTTCCTGCCCCCTTAGCTTGACGGAGTAGACATAAGTTTTATCTCTTTCAACTGTCAAATTTGTTGGGAAAGTTGTTGATGTTTTAAGGTAGGTACTTAGTGTAAAAAACATCTTTCTTATTTCTTGTACTTAGTGAGGTTTTCTTGTCACCCGACGTTATTGAAAATTCACCTTGTGGTTTGTTAGTAACAATGATAGAAATAAGAGTCACATAATTACCTAACTGATATTGAAATACAATTTAATTGCCGAACTGTGAATTCGGATGTTATGCTATTTTTAACCGACTTCAAATAGGAAGAGATTCTCCGTTTGACCTGTTATTTTTTCCACTAACATGTTGCCTAATTATTCGTGGAGCTGTACTTAAATATAAACATTTAAGTATAGCTCCACTTCCATTTAAGTACACCTCCAACAGCTCCCTTCCTACATGAACAATGGAGCGGCTAAGCGGTAATCTCTGAGGTCCACTGCTAACTTATGGTTAGAGAAGTTATCGGTAATTTTTGTTTCAAGATTTATTTTGGACGTAATTTCTTATTTCAAGTAAGTCGACAATCACCTTGGACAACCTAACCACTCAACCGTATAGGCCTTAAATTATTTTGTTGACCTGCATTTTAGAGCGAAATATTAAAAAAAAATAACTATATTTTTTTATAAACGTCGACTTGATCTACTGACCAGTGGTATCAGCACGCATATCAAGACGAGACCTCTATCACGAATTGGCTCGGTCGCTCTCTGTCTTATTTCATACGAGAGAAAGAGATATAATCCACATATTCTGTGACATAAGTCTAGTATTGGCGCTCATGCTACAACTACTGAGCGTAAGGAGCTTGTCTCAATGCATAGAGTGGTTTCAAGTTCCATTTCCATTAAAATAATAATGTTGCAATAATCTTATCTGTATGGTCTGGATGTAACTCAGATCTCAAACTATTGTACTTTACCCTAAAATGAGTTTGGTTGAATTGAGTTTATTATACCTTAGCTGTACAGCTGTAGGTAGCGTTTATACAGGAACACTTTTAAATTACATCTCGTCAAAAATAGTACTCTCAATTACCGAAACGGAACATTTCTTGAATGTAGTGGAAATTCTTCTTTACATACAAATCCTGTTTCTAGACTTATCGCATATCCCCATAATGCCGTAGAAATCCTACAAAACATAAGTCAATGAGCATTGCACAATTCGTTCAGGCGCAGTGATGAGAGCACCGTGGGAATGAATGGAACTAGGAGCGATGCTTGCTGCGGTTGATGGTCTGCAGCAGACGGCGGCCCCACCACTCCTCGAGGTTGAACGGCCTGAAGTTGGCGAGCTGGCGGGGCACCACATCCTGGTAATATCTGGCCTCTTCGTTACCGCGTTCCAGGTCACGGGTCACCTGGAAGAGAATGGTAAATGGTCAAACTCGGGAACATCCTGACAGAGCTTGGATGAAATAACCAGCTCACCATCCTCCAACACACAAAATAGGCGCAAAAGACATCGAGTTGTGGACAACACCCGCAGAAGAAGATGGTAAATGCTATAATATGAATGTAATCTTGTCCAACCAAATTGATTGCCTTCTGGCTCAGTGTGACCACATAGATTAAAAAAAAACTTTTTAACTTTGTCAAGCAAATGTCATCACATTGAGCTTACAATAAATAGCTTGATGAATTAAGAAATTAGATGAAGGCACCCTAGCAATCAATGGTAGAACACCTGCCTTGAATGCAATGGGTTCAGGTTCGAAATCCAGGCTTGCATGTCTGGGATTTTCAGTCATTTTCAATAATGATTATGACATGCTGAATGGAGAACGCATACATCTTGAGGAAATATGTATGGCTATAGCAAGGCATGTGAACTTCCCCAACCCACACTGGGCCAGTGTGGTGGACAGCCCAATCCTTCTTCATATTGAGGGTAATGTGTTGAGTATAATAGTTGTGGGCTATACCAGATAAGTCAGCGAAATGTGACCCTGCTTACCTCTGCGAGGATTTAAGCATATTGATATATAATATAAAGGCAGCATGGGTTCTCACCTTATTCCAAGAGTCATAGATATAATTGATGAGATCATCATGTTGGTTGTGGTTGTTCGGGAGCAGTGCGGGTGCTGGCTGCGCGGGAGGGCTGAGCCGCGCGCCGTTGTATCCGTTCCCGTTGTGTCGTTTACCCATGTGCGGCAACGATCGGGTGCCGCTACTTATGTAGCTTGACCTGGAATGGTAAATTGTGTAATGAACACTTTGAATCTTTGTCTTCTTTTAATTTAAGGGTTAGACCCTTGGCGCATCTGATGAAGCTTTGCCTCCTTCACCTCCACATACAACTTGACACTAACCATATCCCTTGTTTAATACTTAGAATTTAAAGAAACGGTGAAGGAAAACATCCTGAGGAAACCTGCATGTCTATAGAAAGGCGTGTGAAGTTCACCAACCCACACTGGGCCAGCGTGGTGGACTATGGCCCAAATCTCCCTCGTATTGAGGGGGAATGTGTCCAGTATAATGGCAATAGGCTCGCCCCCTATTACATTGGGACCAACATACATCGGCAAAGCATGGGCGCACTGCAGTGCATCTCTGCCTACCCCTTCGGGGAATACAGACGTGATGATGATGATGTATTTATTTAAAGAAATAAATTGTCTCATTGTATGATTCCAACTAAACAAAGCTTGTACTATGGGTATCATAGAATGGACTGGAGGTGACCCTAGTTGTACTTAGATCAGTGGTGTTAGCATGCATGTCAAGACAAGACATTTGTCACGGATTCACTCCCTCGCTCTCTGTCTAATTTCATACGAGAGAAAGGGCCAACATCAATATATTCCATGACATATGTCTAGTCTTGGCGCACATGCTACAACTACAGGGGAAATTTTGAAAAGATCACTAAATTAAATAATCTATGAAAAATCATTTCATTTTATATAATTTTTGTAAATATGTGTTTTTTATTTGAACTTTATATAATTTTTTAAATAGGTTATCTTGTTTTTATTATGCTAATACTATTTCTTGAAAAAATTTTTTTTATATGTCACCCAATATTTGAGTATGTAGAAATTATCAATATACTTATAATAATATAAATTTAATTACATTTAGAATTCATTCTAAGAATCTATATTGTTTAACAATGCCATTATAGATTAACTACAAGTTTTATAAATTCAAATAGCAGTGGTAGCCGAGTGGTCGAACGCACGCTTTGCAATCAAAGTGCGCAGGTTCTATCCCCGGCTCGCACCTCTGGGTTCCATGTGCGAATCTCATTTTCATCTGAGATTATCACTTGCTAAGAAACGGTGACGGAAAACATCGTGAGGAAACCTGTGTGCCCGGTATAATGGCAATAGGCTCGCCCCCTATTACATTGGGACCAAAATACATCGGCGAAGTGTGGGCGCACTGCAGTGCACCTCTGCCTACCCCTTCGGGGAATACAGGCGTGATGATGTATTATTATTATTTATAAATTCAGAGACTACCATTTCTTAATGGAATTAATAAAAAATTTGTGTTGTTATGAATAACAAGTAATTGAAGCCTTCTTATCAAGGTTAACAATGATAAGTACATAGGCAATTTAATAGATGACAAGAGTATTGATTGATAGGTGGATAGATACATCAAGGCAATAGAGATAGATTATGTAGTTCAGACAAAGGATTATATACTTAAATAAAAGTAATATGTAATCTAAAGATGGTATTACCCCGAGTGTACCTACACACGTCGCGATAAGACTCGCGTGCACTGATAACAATAAAAACACCACCCACACAAATACCATGTACCCAAACAGTTGTTTTCTCTTATATTATGTGTGAAACATACCTTGTTACCGTATGCAAACGCTAAACGGGGGCAGATTAGACATCTGTTTAAATAATTCCCACTTTATCGCACTTCCTACTTTAACAAAGACAATGTAAAATTGAGTTATCTATTTACAATGATTGAATCATGAATATTCATGTTATGTATTGCTCCCATACGTTATATATATATATATTTACTAAACAGACCACCCGTTTGGCTCACAATGAATTATGCTACAATTGATTAGAAGGGAAAGTGTATTCTCCTTGTTCTCTCACCTCATATTGTTACGATCCATATTTGCAAACAGACTGCTGTACTACACTATTTTAGTAATAACTTATAGAATAATCACTTATTACAACTAAGCTACGTTAAAGTTATACTCTAACACATATCTTAATAAAGGATCGAGTACAAAATCTGTAAATAATAATAAAATTGTAAAGATAGCGAGATAAATAGACAGGGGACGCCACCGTACAAACACGACGACAACGCAAATGTCAAGTCGTATCCGTCAAACCATAAACTCATATAAAAATTTAATCAATAGCATCACAGAGTGAATTATTTCGATGAACTGCACGAAAGTTCATAGACATTCATCGAACTTTTTTCATCCGCCATCTTTATCACCTCTCAATTTGTGTTCATTAAATTTTCCTTCGATTGTCTTTGCTATTAAATACTTGGCTTTGACAAAATTCTCGCTAATCACAGGAGCAGCCATCCTGCATCTCATTCTATTATTTCTTTGTAAAAAAAAGAAGACGTTTATCGATGCAAGACTTGTCCGCCATCTTTATCATATTCATAACCCATTTTCATGTGTTTTTATTGAGTTTGTCTTGGCTATTAATGACTTGACATTGGCAGTATACCTGTTAATCGCAGAGGTAGCTATCCCGCATCTTATTCCATTAAAATAATTACATTTCATATTTTTTTACAAGCTTTATATCATCTTGCAATTTTCGTGAATATATCGATTTCATTTCCTTCCCCTACAAATAGTAGGTAGAATAATCCCTATGTTTTCCTCCTCTATGTATGTATTCCTCTATGACTTTGCTCTCTTATAGCTTCATTGCTTATTGTTAATTAATTATTGAAGTGGGATTTTCTCGAATTATAATTAATGATACAATTTAATTATTCCACCACATAGAAACAATCAAGATGTCAGATAAATTAGGTTTTGAAGAGTTGCGAAATAAATACAAGGTAAGTTGAGGTTAGGTTAGTATTTATCAAACACAAAAACAACGAAATATTGTATGATTATAACATCATCACTTTCCAGGATGTACTCTCCAAGGCATTTAATACCAACAACATCGATCTACTCGATTCGTTTTCGAAGAATATGAACGAAACGGATCGTAAAGCTGCTATGGATCAGGCGTACCGCGACAAACTGTTGGAACTCCTACAGGAAGAGCCGGATAATCTTGAAACCTATGTGACATTCTGCATAGAGTCGTGCAGACGGCAAATGGTGACCCCAACCATGCCTGTAGTCCTCCTAGGAGATATATTTGACGCTCTCACATTGAACAAATGTGAGAAAATGTTCACTTACGTAGAGAATGGCGTCAGCATATGGAAGGAGGAGTTATTCTTCGTTGCGTGCAAGAATAATCTACTCAGAATGTGCAATGACCTTCTAAGGAGGTTGTCTAGGTCACAAAATACTGTATTCTGTGGCAGGATTCTTTTGTTCTTGGCTAAGTTCTTCCCATTCTCGGAACGTTCCGGCCTTAACATTGTCTCAGAGTTTAATCTAGAGAATGTAACGGAATTTGGTGGGGACAGTTCCAGCACGTTAAAAGACACACTGGATGATGAGATGGTAGTTGATAATGATGAGAAAAGTAAATTGAATATAGATTACAATTTGTATTGTAGATTTTGGAGTCTCCAAGACTTTTTCAGGAGCCCTAACACATGTTATAATAAGATACAGTGGAAGACCTTTGTTGCAGTAAGTCTTATTTTTACTTGTAAACAGTTTTAGTATCTCAATACTGCCTATCGCGCCCATACTTGGGTGAATCTATTTGAATTTTAAGAAAATGTACTTTGTTTATATACACATAAGGATTGTAGATAGAGATAGAGTACTCTTTATTGTACACACCAAACAAAAAAAAAATACAACATTCTAGAGCAAAAGCTATATGACTGCTCAACTAAATTTTCTTGCATCATTACATTGAAATATGACCTTTATAGTTGAGTTGATACAGTACATAATAATAGTATTGGAAAAAAACATCCTGGCACCTATAGCTACAGGGTTTAACACATCCCTTTTGCTTTCTAGCATTCAGGCAGCATTCTATCTGCCTTCTCCTGCCACAAATTAGAGGCAGTAGAGCTACAAAAGGCTAAACTGAACAGAATAAAAGCAGTAAACGCTGACGTGGAGATGCAAGAGGCTAAGGAACAACACTACTTTGCCAAGTTCCTCACTAACCAGAAGCTATTGGAGCTACAGCTGTCTGATTCCAATTTCAGGCGATGTGTACTCATACAATTCCTGATACTGTTCCAGTATTTGACGTCAACTGTGAAATTCAAAATGTATGCATTAGAATTGAACAATAACTATGTTGCACTTAAATATTCAATCCAAATACTATGGCTTTAAAGTCTATTTTAATTTCATAAATGTCTGTATTAACTCTGACTAAATTCCCAGAAGAGATATTATTATAAAAAATATCCATGGCTTCGACCCCCTTATTGGGACTTATTTTAAAAATACTCTTGTGTCGAATATTTTTTATTTATTTATTTATTATTAGCCTTTAGATTAGTCAGATGCTATATAATGTTAGTGGTAGATAAAAAAAACATCAGTAATTTTAAGTTTCTGTATCTGTGTGCCTTTTGGCAAAGGCCTCCCCCAGTCTTCTCCATTCTCTCTCACTTGCAGCCACCCTTGTCCATGTTGTGTCGAATATAATAAAGATTAAATTTCTATGGTAAAAGCCACACAACCACTAGCAAAATTCGCTTGCAAATAAAATGAGCCTTTTGTTGGAGTTAATACAGTTTGTTTTAATATTGGCAAAAAATGGTCTTGTGGCTGTATCTCACACCTTGTCTTGTCACAACCCTCTAAACTAGCGCAGCAGCAGCATGCCTGTCAAGATAAGACCTCTGTCGCTCTCTGTCTTATTTAATACGAGAGAAAGAGATATAATCCACATATTCTGTGACATAAGTCAAGTCTTGGCGCACATGCTACAACTGCTGCTTCAACATAATTTTTCACGTAATATAACAATAATTAAATTATTCAAGGGAGACTCAAGAATTGAAGTCTGATCAAGTGGACTGGGTGAAGGAAACAACATCTCTCATCTACAAGCTATTGGGCGATACCCCGCCGCACGGGAGGCGGTTCGCGGAGTGCGTTAAACGCATACTGAAGAGAGAAGAGCACTGGAACAGCTGGAAAAATGATGGTTGTCCGGGTAAGATAACAGAGTTGTCTGTGTTTATACCACGGATCGTTATCGTGGCTATCACATGTTAGGTCGATAAATCTAATCTAATCTTTATGCATATTAACACAGAGTTAGTTTTGGTAGTAGATGCTTAAGTAATTGTAGATAGACTGAAATGATCTTAAACTTGGAGGTAAATCATTATGCAGGGTGTTTCAGAAGTCCGAAATCATACTTTGACGTTTGCATCAGTATCCCCTGTATACAACTGAATGGTATAATTTGTTTTTATCGAAATAATAAAAAAAAAATCATTGTCAATTTCTATAACTCGTAATATCTCGAGTCCTATCTAAAATTAGCATGTTCTATTTTGTGAATATTGGTGATCGTCATGCATAAGTGTAGTTTACACTGCTGAATAGGGTTATGGATGTACGCAAAGGCCAGAACAGGGTCCCGATTTTCGTGCGATCGAGATTCATCTCTATTCGAGATATTTCAAAACAAATGAAAAAAATACATACTATTTGACGTTTCGTTTCGAGATATCTCGAATAGAGATGAATCTCGATCGCACGAAAATTGGGGCCCAGGATACCTGTGACAAATATTCAAAGGTCTGTAACTCCGAAACTATGATAGTTAGGTACAAACGGTTTTCACTAAGCATCCACATATGAGCTACCGTATACGTACCCAAAGTATATTTATTTCGGACTTCTGATACACCTTGTATGTCTAACAGTTTTGTTAGTTATGTTTTCGTTTTAATTTCATAGAGTTCCAGAAACCCAAGCCCCCAGTGCAGGTGGACTCCGATGAAGTGAAGAAGACCCGTAAGCGCAAACGCCCTCTTGGTGACATCATAAAAGAGTACCAAATTCACAATAAATACTATTTGGGCAAGTAAGTGATCTTAACACACGTCACAAAAAGTTCGAGAATTAGTAACTGGGTTCTTTAAAGTTTGTACGTGTGATGCATTGTAAAATGAATCATTATGATGTGATAATAAGTTTCGTTTTTCATTGTATATTATTAGCCCGGTTTCTCCGTAGGGCCGTAGATGCCCCGTGGTACATACGGAACGTAGATCTTCATTCCGACCTTGGCCTCTTCTCAATTCGTAAACACTTAAAAATAGCGTCCGAACGCTTTTTTAAAAAAGCCGCGTCGCATTTAAATCCTCTAATTGTCGCCGCCGGCAATTACGAGCCAGACCCCGCGCACACATCATCAACTCGTCGCCGCCGTCCGCGGCACGTGTTGATTGATCCTCCTGACACGATCACCGCCCTCCTCGACCCGGGCGTCGAGAGGGCCACCAACACACCTACACCAGCCTCAAACAGACACCGATCTCGCCGGCGAGGTCGAGGAACCCCCTCTTCCGCTCGAAGGTGCATCTTTGCACCTAGGAGCGCAGTCACTACCTCTCCCCTCACGGTAACTGCCCAAGCCGAGGTCGTGCCCTCTGTGGCGCCCTTGAGCTAGTTGCCACCCCTTTCCGCCCTTAAGGCCTTGGTTGGAGTGCACTCTGCGCTCGCCACTCCTCCGGTAAAGCTGTAAAGGCCACCTCACGGCCAACAGTGTAAGTCCTTCAAAAAAAAAAAAAAGTATATTATTTGTTGTAGCAATGAGTTGACGAAGTTGTGGAACTTGACGCCTGATAACCTCGCCGCTTGCCGTACTAAGGAGAGAGATTTCATGCCTTCATTAGGTGAGTGAGACAATCTTTAACCGACTTACAAAACAGGAGGACTTCAAAAGGTGATTCTCTATTCGAACGCCTTAGGATTTTTTTATTTTTTTTTTATTACCGCATATGTGAACCATTTCGAATAATTTTAAAATGCTTGCTAGGTATTTCTTCAAGGTTCATTTCAAAAATATTTTCAGAAATCAACCTCATAAAACTTGAGGTAATTTAGACCGATACTGACGGTGCCTAAAATCTACTTTCTTAACATAAATGTATTCATTTACAATTTTCGAATTTTTTTCTTTACTTGTACAATAAGAGCTTGCTTCTTGCCAAATTTAATGATTCTAGGTCAACGGGAAGTATGATGTTTTTGATTCAAGTGCAAATATACGGAAAATGCAATATAAACCGCCGTATCTTTTGATTGCGTTAACCTTGATGTTTACAGCGTGAAACTTTTGATGAAACTAATGTCGCGAAACTACTTTCACGCCACTAGTGTCGTAATATAAATAGGGCCTTATTTTCTTTTTGTGTAGAGTCGTACATGTTGTGCGAGAGCGGCGCGCAGCCGGGCGTGCGCGCGCGCAGCGGCGGCTGGGGCTGGCGCGCGCTGCGCCTGCTCGCGCGCCGCTCGCCGCACTTCTTCGTGCACACCAATGACCCCATCGGCCGACTGCCGGAGTACCTCGAGGCCATGGTGAGCACACACTACGGGCCTTGACTCCCCTAACACCAGCAGTTGTAGCATGTGCGCCAACACTACACTTTGGTCACGGAATATGTTGATTTTGTCTCTTTCTCTTGTATGAAATATGACGGAGAACGAACGAGCGAGTCCGAGACAGAGAACTTGTCTTGACATGAGTGCTAACCCCGTTGCTATATCTTGCTATCACCCCGGTAAAGCTGTCAAGGCCCCCTCATGGCCAACAGCGTAGTCCTCTCAAAAAAAAACTGTCTTTTGCTATTACTTTGTTTTTAAGGCATAAAAACAACAGCAGTGCCTCGACCTACCCTAGATCTGCCCTCGGATTTCTAAAAGGCCGTTTAGTGACATCTAGGCTAATTTGAGTTATGTTGTTAGGTACATACACGAAAGCCGAACATTTTCTCCGTCGGCCAGTCTTCGTTTTATTTTTCTAACATTTATAGTTACCAAGATAAGTGGAGACAAATCTCTATGCCTTGACATTATCTAAAGACATTAATTTCTGGTCTGGTCTGGTCTGGACATCTGGTCTGGACAAAACATTGAGGTCTTTGCCCAGCAGTGGGACGATACAGAATGATAAAAAAACCGGCCAAGTACGAGTCGGACTCGCGCACGAAGGGTTCCGACCATTATCTATAAAAACGGCAAAAAAATCACGTTTGTTTTATGGGAGCCCCCTTAAATATTTATTTTATCCCTTAATCAAACGCGAGCCTGTGTGAGAGTAAATGGAAAACCAAGATCGGTTTCTGGGTAATTTTGGGTTGTAGATTACAAAAATCAAAAAAAAGAGGAAATAAGGGGGAAGTACCCTTTTTTTGGTGGGAACTATGTTCCCTTTATCTGTTCCTCATCTCACTTATAACAGGTAAGTGGGAATATAGTTCCCGATATCACTTTTTTTTTTAAGACTAGCTACTTGCCCCTGCGTCTCTTCTGATTTATTTGATACGCAAAATTTCATGAAAATTTAACAAATTGGTAAAATATATAGTTCATTCAATCGTAAAACAACTTAGCAAGACAGGTATTATATTATACAGGGTGTATCAGAAGTCCGAAATAATACTTGGACGCTAGCATCAGTATCGTGTATACAACTGAATGGTATAAAAAATTGATTGAAATTCGACCATGTTTTTCCAACTTTTTTTTCGTCGTCATTTTCTATAACCCGTAATATCTCGAGTCCTATGTAAAATTTGCATGTTCTGTTTTGTGAATATTGCTAGCCGCCTCTCATTAGTGTAGTTTACACTGCTGAATAGGGTTATGGATGTACCCAAAGGCCAGAACACGATACCTGTGACAAATATTCAAGGGTCTGTAACTCAGAAACTATGATAGTTAGGTATAAACTGTCTTCACTAAGCATCCACATATGAGCTGCCGTATATGTACCCAAAGTATTATTTCGGACTTCTGAAACACCCTGTATATGATAATTTATGATATAATATATGATAATTTAATTATATAATATACTAGCAGACCCGGCCACGCGTTGCTGTGATCTAAGCTATCCTATCTCTCAAGTTGGACCAGACTGCTCACGGTGTGTCAATTTAATTTAAAATCGGTTAAGTAGTTTAGGAATCCATCGCGGACAAACATCGTGACATGAGATTTATATATAATATATATAAAGATATAATCAAAGGTACCTAGTACATTTCATAGAAAGTTCTAATTTATTTACCTCTATACAAAACAGTACAGGTTGCCCATCTTACACATCGATTTTGACGATAAAGAAGCTAAAATACAGACTATATTGTTTTTATTTGACCAACAGATAGCCGTAATTTTATATAGTTATTTTCAAAAATATTTTTGTTGTAAAGGACAACGGGATGATATCTTCCCACTTAGCAACCCCAACTTTACACGAGGCTACTTGGCTACATATAAAAGATTTTGGAGAAGCTTTGAGGTCATAACAACCGTAATATACTACTACTACTACAGCCCTTTTTAACGCCCCACTGCTGGGCACGGGCCTCCCCTCAATGCGAGGGGGATTCAGGTTCCGGTGCGGGTTGGCAGACTTCACACATCTATCGAGAACTAGCCAAGCTCCCTCAGACGTGCAGGTTTCCTCACAGTGTCTTCCTTCACCGTTTCTTAGCAAGTGATAATCTCGAATAATATACTCGATTTCACCTATTTAGGACTCAAATCTGCATAACTGATTTTTTCCGGCTCAGCACCACGAACAATCTGATTATACCCGTTTTTATTCAAAAAAATCACCATCCAACTTTGACGGTTGCTTACCGTATGGCGTATGACATTTCCCAGAAGCGTGTTGCCATTATTATGATTCTCTAGTACTGTATGTCTGCGTTCAGTAACATTCTGATTCATTTAGTGTTACCATATGACGAAAAATTTTGTTTTTATAAAGTCAGAGAGGTGGGAAGAATATATACCTTTGTTTTAATAAGGGTTATTCTGTTTTTTAGTATTTGTTGTTATAGCGGCAACAGAAATACATCATCTGTGAAAATTTCAACTCTCTAACTATCACGGTTCACGAGATACAGCCTGCAGGGTGATTTTAAAACACTCGGAAACGGAATCGGATCTTTCCGTCACGGATTCCAGCCATCGCTATTTTGATTTCCGTACCCGACGATTTTTGACATTTCTCGTCGGATAAACCCATCCGAATCGACGGAAAGTTTCCGACACCTTTTTCCTCGCGGAAAGCTTCCGAAATTGAACAAAAACATAAATAAAATACCAAATTTAAGTGTTATCTAAATACTTGCATAATATTTAAGGTAAGTCAGTACTAAAGAGTGTTTAAAATAAACCCATTAACGTTGTTTTATGGCCCTTTACATTATTGTGAAAATTATTCCCTTCAACCTTCGATAGGATGGAATATTATCTTATAGGAGACAACATAGGGCGGCTGCTGTGCAGCGCCGGCAAACAATCGTGCTGCATTATTCACTTCGTGGTTGTGTTTTTATTTACCGAAATACAGCGCCATGCGCCATCTAGGACGTAGCTCTGAAACTTCGTGGTTGCAAAGGCGTGATGTTACCCTTCACTTTCACTTTGACGTATCAGTAAAAAATTTCGAGGCTCGTTATAACCAAAAATAATGAAGGAGAGTAAGTTTTAAATCGATAATTTAAATAAGTAATCAATTTCCAATTTTATAATTATGATAAGTGTGTTTATATAAGACTTTTTGGCCAAAAAAATTCGTATTAATAACTGTTTTGTAATCGAATTTTATTTCTACCATTTCTACGATTTTTAAACGTTCTTTGTAAACGCACACAATCTTTCCGACGTCGGAACTTTCCAATTGGCCCTTCCGTCCGCTATTCAAAATCGCGTTTTGTCATGCCGTCGGAAACGGAATCGACAACTCGAAGTTTTCGATTCCGTTTCCGAATTCGATTCCGAGTGTTTTAAAATCACCCTACTGGTAACAGACGGAAGGACGAACGGACGGACGGGCGGACAGCGAAGTCTTAATAATAGGGTTCCCGTTTTACCCTTTGGGTACGGCACCCTAAAAAACTCGTAAATGGCTTGTTCGTGTGTATCTCCGTTATTTATTAAGCACCTCTTCTCCGCCAGGTGAGCCGCGTGTCGCGCGACGTGGCCGCTAACAACGCCGCAGTGGCCAACGGCGACGGATCTAAAAGCAATGGCGACAAAGTCGTTAAACAGGTATCTAAGCCTATTGGAGACCTTTGCTAAGTAGTAAGACACACTTTGCTAAGTGTAAGACACACATGATTATATGAATAAGTACCTTTTACCTTATATTCTTAGACTATGTTATTCTGATGTATACACAACAATACTGTAAAGTTTCATCAAAATCCGTTTAGTAGTTTTTGCGTGAAGGCGTAGTAAACATCCATCCATCCATCCATCAATCCATCCATCCATCCATCCATTAATCCATTCATTCATTCATTCATCCATCCATCCATCAATCCATTCATTCATTCATTCATCCATCCATCCATCCATCCATCCATCCATCCATCCGTCCATCCATCCATCCATCCATCCATCCGTCCATCCATCCATCCATCCGTCCATCCATCCATCCATCCATCCATCCTTCCATCCATTAATCCATTAATCCATTCATTCATTCATCCATCCATCCATCAATCCATTCATCCAACCATCCATCCATCCATCCATCCATCCATCCATCCATCCATCCATCAATCCATTCTACCATCCATCCTCGCAAACTTTATAATAATAATATTAGGGAAAATGTTGCATAACAAATTTGCAATTACAAAAGTAAATCATTCGTCTCATTTATGCATAGTGCAGTTAACTATCGTCCCTACACCAAGCCTGAAACAAAATAATAAAAATATGTATTATTTTTAAACTATAGGATACCGGGGAAGAAGACATTACTGAGGAACAAATGGAAGCTGATCTCATTAAGGAGGGCGAAGCGAACGATATCATTGAACAGGTAATTGCAATTGGTCATCCCAAAGTGGGTGAAGTTAATGACAAATAATTGATTTCGTACTAGCTCAAGTGTAGCTGCATTATACAGGGTGTACCAGAAGTCCGATATAATACTTTGGGTACTTGGGTACATATACGGTAGCTCATATGTGGATGCTTCGTCAAGACAGTGTACATCTATCATAGTTTCTGAGTTATAGACCTTTGAGTATTTGTCACAGGTTGGTCTTTGGGTACATCCATAACCCTCTTCAGGTGTTGTTTACAGTCCTAATTAGGAGAGGCAAGGAGAGGTTCTTCGGGGAATACAGGCGTGATTATGTATCATTATTATTACTCCATCAGGTACCTGATTCCACTCACGCCAGTGAGGATGACTACGATAAAACAACGCGTTCACGAGTCACGATGATAAGCACCGTACAATTGGACACTCTGTCTGCCAAACTCACCGACTGGAAGAAACTCGCACTCAAGCTCGGCTTCAAACCAGACGAGATACTGTTCTTCGAGACCGAACACGCCACAGATCCGGCGCGAGCTAAACAAATGCTGAAACTGTGGTTCGACGGTGATGAGGACGCTTCAGTTGAAGAGTTACTCTACACGATGGAGGGCCTGAAGATGACTGAAGCCTGCGACGCGCTGAAACACGCCAAATGACGGTCGCTTAAACGTAGATGTAAGGAACAATAAATTTTGTGTACTTCTCTTAAGTTTGGCAGTTTTATTTTGTCTTCTAAAGTTGCGTTATTCGGTGTGGTATGTTGAGAAAGCTCAATTTATTCTGTTGCACTAAACGAAGAACGCACTATATACATTTTCGCAAATAAATTGCAAGAAGGTGTTGCTTTAAAAAGGACGGCAATACATTTAGTTTAATTTAGTCTGGAGGCAACAGGATTAGCATCAATTTTAATTATCATAAATTGTAACGTTGATTAATGTGTTGTCTACTATTAATATTTCGCCATGATTTATAAAATCGTTCAACAATGTCGGCCGCTCCGAAATTATAACTTGCACGCATTTCCTCATCCCGGCTGACTCACAGTGTGCCCAAAACAGAACTTAATGCCTACAATTTTCTTAATACCATCGAATCTGTCGAAACCCGTCTCTATTCCGGGGGGATACCGTCGAGACGACAGCGGCTCTAACTTTGCAACACTGAAGCAATCCCAATGTATGTTGGCCTACCTCATCTCCCACTTTAGCTCGCAAATAGGACGAATACGAAGGACCAAGCAAATGGGAGATGGCTCAGTGGATATTGGCCGAGTTTTACCGCCGCTGCGGTGTTTACAGAATCGCGGAACAGTCGCTGCACCGAAATTAGTTCGAAACGAATGCGTCAATGGGCAGACGGGGCGTGCCTGAAGCTGCGCGCGCGGCGCTCCTAAAATATTTATATTTTTATGATTCGATACGCGAGTAGAGGATTTTATATTAAAAATATAACGGGGTAGAGTCGGGCGGCGCTGTGACGTGCGTAAGCGCAGGGGTGGCCCATTCGCTGTGAATTATATTAGTGCTACTTGACCGGATATACCTGTAAGTATATTGTTTTGTTTTCATAATGCATAACTGAATAATCTCAGTTATTTCCGCGAGAATGACATTTTTTCTGACTATTTTACTCTAAACAAAGAATTATTTCAATTCTCAGCGGTAATTATTCTACTAAATAAGTATAAATGTAACCCCGTTTATTCTTATTAGTACCTACTTAATTCAACAGAATCCAGGTAGATAGGTATATTATTTCTGTGCGGTGTGATTTATGTGTTCGAAAAAAAAAATTGTAACGTCCAAATCATAAATATTAGTTTCAGCCACAATATTTCCACAGAAATGATGCTTGGGTGCGGTTATTTTTGTACGTTTCAGCACTTTCGATAGGCATCCAGGCCCATAAAGTTTTATGTCGACATGATCTCACTAAATACCTAATGTATCTTTGCAGAAATTTTATATTTACGATCGTTTTCATATTCCCGTGCATATTTGCTTTGGTCGGCGCAGTCGAAATTACTTCTACGCTAGTTACTATGTGTTTGATATGTTTCCCTTTCATCTTAACATTACACGGATCGCTGCGAACGTTCGCGCCGTTTATTAATACTAAAATTCTATTGTCATGGGATATACCTACCTAACATAAACAACGTAGGTAGGTATATACAGAACGTGCTACATCTTTTTACATACCTACAGAAACCCAATGGTTTGTAAGTTTTCAGAAAATCCACTTTCATAATAAATGTGTTGTAAGTTTTATAGAATAAGTACCTCCATTTTCATTCCTAGGAATATTTATAATTTAGGCAGGTAGGTAATCAATCATGATTTCTTCAAAATGTACCAACTTTTTAAATATTATTTCAAAGTTTCAACTAGCTGTCCACCATATTATCGACTTACAACGATAGTTATCACCTAGTTACACCTTCCGTAGGTATCTACTAACTAAAGAATTTATGTTTAAATCACGACTGACATGCATAAACATAGATAGACAATAATGGGGCAAAAGATAACTGGACTACCTACCTACTAACTCAGTAGGTAGATATTTCAGCGAGGAGTAGGTAGGTAAGTAGATCCTTTTAATTATGTAGATACCTCGTTTAAAAAGTACTTCATTGCATCTACTCATTTCGTCCTCTTAAAGGTATTTAGTTATATACCTACCTATATATGTAGAATAGGTGCCTTCTATGGTAAACCACAAGTTTCATGGGTGAATGTCGTTTCCAATAAACAATAATGTCGATTATTCATCAAAGGTCGATTATGTTGTAGGTACACAAACTAAAGCTAAACTATAGGTATTTGACAGCGAATAATGATATTAAACAAAGCTTCTAGCCTTCGGCTAGTATGTAAAGATAGATCCTTTCGAAAATATTTCACGCGAACAATAAACTACAAACGAATAGTAAACTCGATTATATCTGATGAGGGCCGTCTTCGCGGCGACTTCAAAGCTACGGTACCTAATGGGGGTATTAGGAGATTGTTCAACGAAAACAGCTTTTGAAGTGTTATGTGTTATTTAAAGAGAAACAGTGTTATTTAACCTTATGCCTAGTCTAGACTGCATTTAATAGGTAAAATGTTCATAAAAGAGTAAGGCTTAGGGCCTCAGCCCCCAAGTCCTTTAAAATATCGTGAGTGGTATTTTATCAATGATAGCTAGAATATGACCAGTGCAGACATTAGACATTGTCACCTTTTTTTTTTTTTTAACGAAATGATGATATTTAATGGAATAAGATGAGGAATGGCATCACCTGCGACTAGCGCGAGTATTTCGCCAATGTCAAGTAATTAATAGCAAGGACAAATTCAATAAATACACATTATAAATAAAAATGGATAATGACAGTGATAAAGATGGCGGATCCAATAGTAACTATACATTTTTTACAGATTTTTGACAGATTTCGTACCGAGTTAATTGTCAAAAATTGAAAGACAGGTGGTGATAAGATAGACGGTGGCGCTACGTTTAAAATGTCAAAATCCATTTTTATTTATAATGTGTATTTATTGAATTTGCCCTTGCTATTAATTACTTGACATTGGCGAAATACCCGCGCTAGTCGCAGGTGAAGCCATTCCTCATCTTATTTCATTAAATATCATCATTTCGCTCATTTCGTAAAAAAAAAAAAAAAAAAAAAAAAAAAAGAAATGTATAGATTTTTAATAATATTTATTTATTTATCAGATATAAGTACAAGAAATAAAGATGGCGGATGACTCCTCCATTGTAACCTTGTACTCATTAACTTGCTACCATTGACAGACGATGTTGTTATAATGAACTAAAAAGTGAAGTCATAGCAACTCCACAACCTTAGCAATTAGTTTTTTGTACGATCAAAATAGTACCACGGCAAAGCGCTATGTTTCGAATCCTTCTGCCTTCCCCTCGACGAACGATGAAGGAAGCGCCGATATAAGTAGGTAAATTAGTAAATATATTATATATATTGTAGTGGATTATAAAGTACGCAAAGTACGTTATGGGGACCATCACTATTTACGAATAATATATTATGTATTTCAATCAAGTCTTAAATACGTAAAGCCTGCATAAGTTAGATATATTCTACTAACTAAATAAAGCAAGATTGCTCAATGGCCATTTTTGACTTAGGGTTCAATGCGGTAAGGGTTCACGGATTTATTAAAGCCCCAATATAGACGAATGTAAATATATATATATCTAGGTGATTATCTACAAATGTGGAGCATTTAATAATTCCATGAAACAGGCAGGTATTTAGGTGTCAATTACCTTCCTGACCCACTCGGCCAGTCTACACGTGTCGTGTCTCCGGAGCAAAACCCTCACGGCTATTAGCAAATGTCACTTCGTTGACAAAATAGATCCATTAGTGTATTATTATTAGTGGGATGGACAAGTGCGAGCCAACATTGTGTCCTCTTGATTCCGTAGATATTACGTGCCGTTAAATATTATCTACCGTAAAAGAAGACGGCACTTCAGTTATAGGTAAGTATATGTCAAGCCGATATCGAGACCGGATTCGTGTAATCAGCTGTATTTTACAATTTTAAAGTTATTTGTTATGAATTTCTGGACATCATCATCATCAGCCGGTGTCAGTCCACTGCTGGACGTATGCCTCTCCCAAGATGCGCCACTGAGCCCGATCTGAATATGAATTTCTGGACATTAGTACCTAATTGATAGGTAAATATACTTGCTTATACTTATCTGCTTATTAGGCAATTATTTATTATAAAGATAATGTAAAATATACCTTATATCTACATAATTAGTTAGGTAGGTACCTAAGTACTATCTGTCTCAAAAGTTTTAGAATCACACAGTAAAAACAATTTCACGCTGAAATATAATGTAAAAATAGATGGATTTCACGCCTTCTGCTTACGAGTACCTACTTACAGTTTTTTTTTCATTATCGGTACGGAACCTCAAAAAAAAAATTACACGTGTACTTAGTACACGTGTAAACGTGCCTTTCCTCCCAACGTGGTGTGGGCTTACTGACTTATTATACTCTTTGGCTTACTGACAATAGACGACAGATTGGCAAACACTACCAATTATCTCATTCACTTACCCACTTTACAATCTACACGAGCTGCGTCAGAGACATCGCTCGTGGGGCCTGTTTTTTTACCAAAGAGAATTAAAACCAGACAGCATTTCGTTGTTAAAAATATCCGATTTAAACCACGTTTCTGGGATCCCGTGAGCTTTTGATTATATAGAATGAAACGTGAGGAACGTTACTTTTCGGTAGGTATGTTAAATAATTTGTTCGATGAAAAGAATATGCGTAACCAAGTGAGATAAAAGAAACAAAACTGCATCTAAGATACTTCTGCTCTCTGGTAATCCACTAAAATGACAAAAAAAATCGCCACGTGACACCTTTCAGATAAAAAAATAAAATTACGTAATATGTACGATAAAAATTACGTACTTTGGCATCTACCAACAGATTAAAATTGTACTCCAATTAAAGCAATTGCTCAGACCCTTTGTTTACCGCAACCCACAGATCACTGCCACAACCTACTCAGCAGTAGGTATTGTTACAAAATTGACAATAATTTTGGACAGATTACTGTACTCACTTAAAAAGCTGTCGAAAAATAGAATGAACAATAGTTACGTACTCCTGAAAATCGTGTACGAGGCCCCAGATGCGAAAAATATTCCATATAACATGGATTTCACGTTTCATCACGCACTAAAAGTGCTCGAATAAGCTATAAAGAGTATAAAAGTAGAGCGTATAAAGAAACAGCAACGCAATATACATATTTCTCTTCATACATATACAAACATCCGTCAATGCGCGGCATGCAGACTGAATTTCAGCAGCCCATTTTTCACACGATTTTCCCGGTATATTTTAGTATATGTGGGCCGCCGCAGTGGTAAACATTCACGTACCTACTATGCTACTTTTGTGCATAAATCGGTGAGCAATGGATTCAGTGCTTGGTTTACATGGAATGGTTTTATGGATTACTTACCCAATCGAATATATATTCGACACATTAGCTACTTATTTTATTAATAAATTACATTTATTAATAATATAAATTACATTTATTGTGTGTGTATATGTTACATTTATTTCGCCTTGGTCTGCCACGACCCCGGCAATGTACGTAGTATTTTATTTACGTTTATTTATTAACAGTAAAGACTGCACAAGGGATCTGTGATGAGCAACACCTGGCTGCCGAGATCCACCACGTCAAGCAAGTATTGCAGGACAACAAGCTTCGGGTCCCACGCCGCCATCACAGTGACCGAGTGAAACCAGCCACAGTTGAGCGTCTACCTGCTGTACTACCATACATAAGAGGTGTCACAGACAAGATTGGCTACATCTTGAAACGGGCTTCAATCAAAACTTACTTCAAGCCACCGAAGAAGATTAGTCAGTTTTTACCACCTGTCAAGTGTCACATTCCTCTACAAGATGCAGGGGTATACAAACTCGATTGTGAATGTGGGCTCTCTTACATAGGACAAAAAGATCAATTAAAACCCGCGTAAAAGAACATATAGGTAGCTGACGTGAAACACCGACGCTCCACGAAGTCTGCAATCTGTGAACATGAACAGGACCGCACCCGCCATTATATCAGATTTGATAAACCGCATATCCTCGCTAAAGAACACCGACTCCGACCAAGGATGATACGTGAGGCCATTGAAATTAAAAAACATCCTAATTTCAATAGGGAAGATGGCTGGGTGCTACCACCAACTTGGGATCCAGTAATCAATATGATTAAATCCAAAACCAAGTGTACCATTGCAAGACCTCAGGACACCGTAAGCACTTTCTGCATGGATCGGACCGCAAACAACAACTAAATATGAGGGTACCCAGTTATTAACTATGACATCAGGACGTCTAACACCTCAGTCCCCCCGTGACCATGGTTGCTGTAAAGCAGCAGAACGTCGGGAAAATAAAATAGTAAATAAACGCGATAAAATCCGTAAAATAGTTTAATTTCAAAGTAAAGACTAAATTCAAAAAAGGAAAACGCAACGGGATCTTCTAAAGGTCTACCATGTAAGTGGCGCCCAACCTGGGATATACAACTTGGCTCAAAGCTGTATTTCTACCTCCATTGAATTCAATAAGAATACGACGATATTACTAACAAAACTGTCATCATAAGAAAATTGATCGTAGGAAATCCTCCACAAATAATGAAATAAACATTGATTAAGTATTTCAGTCAGGTTAAATTTTGAGTTTAGTTTTTACATTATCTATTGCTGATTCTGTTTGCACTTGGCACCAAACTAAACTAAGTATATTGCTAACTAACTATAGCTGTCCTTCTCACGGCCGTGATGTGTGAGCGAGACGGCAATGTTTTTCGTGCTTCGACAGCGATGTAGTTTACGTGCCAAATAGAAACAAATGAAAGGTACATCTAAATATTTTCACGAATCATATTAGCGTAGAGCATTACATTAGTATAGGTAGATGCCATTTATTATTTTTGTACATTTTTCGTAATGTAAAAGCAATGGTAGCCTCGTGGGCAAGAACGCTCGCCTTGAACGCAATGGGTGCTAGTTAAAATCCCGGGCCCGCACCTCTGAGATAATTTTCATGTGCGAATGTCATTTTCAACAATGATTACGACTTGCTGAACAGTGAAGGAAAACATTGTGAGGAAACCTGCACTACAGAAAGGCGTGTGAAGTTCACCAACCCGCACTGGGCCAGCGTGGTGGACTGTGGCCCAAATCTCCCTCGTATTGAGTGGGATTGTGCCCGGTATAATGGCAATAGGCTCGCCCCCTATTACATTTGAACCAAAATACATCTGCGAAGTGTGGGCGCACTGCGGTGCACCTCTGTCTATCCTTGCGGGGAATACAGGCGTGATGATGTATTTATTTATATTTTTCGTAATGATGCCTTAGCGGCATATGAAATGTGGAATTTGTCGCCGACGACGACCCCGCGTCAGAAACGTCATTAATGTGGCGCCAAGATGCTAAAAATTAAGAGCTACATGTATTTCGTGGACCATTTCGACTTTTACGATATAAATAGGTATGCTATTGGTCACCTAGTGTCTATTTATCTAGTTCTCGACAGAAACTGGTGAACTACAGACTAATAAATTTGCTGATGTAGTCATTTAGATACCTAGACTATTTTTTACTTTGTCATGTCTTTACAACTGAAGAATGAGTTACTGAAATACTTTACATTGAGAAGTAAAAAAATTTAGGTAAATCTGCCTGCTTACCTATTTATACGACATTCTGAAAATTATCCCTTGGAGTTCGAATTTGCACCTATTGCTTTTAAGGCGGGCGTTTTACTAATAGGCTACAACTGCTTTATCTATATCTATACTAGTATATCTATCTATACTAATATTATAAAGAGGAAAGATTTGTATGTAACGAATGAACTTAAAAACTACTGAACCGATTTCAATCATTATTTTGCCGTTGGAAAGCTATATTATCACTGAGTAACTCAGGCTATATTAGAAACCCGTGCGAAACTGGAACGGGTCACTAGTTATAATTATTGTTTATAACAGAAATCAAGTTCTACCTACTAATTGCTTTGTCACTTCTCGGCGTCAATTTATACTAAGTAAGTAGGTATATTCCCGACATATTTTTAAAGATCTCACAAAACACAAATGGTCGGGATCGCTTCAAAAATTACACTTTAAACGTTTTAACTAATAAAAATAAATATGACCGATTCGTTAGAGGAAGTCGCAATACGTACACAACAATCGAAAGATTAAAATATTGAGCTAATTATCTGTTTCCTAGGACAAGCCGCGCACGGCTGACAAGATGAACTGTGACTTCATAATTCACGTTTATATATATCTTTAGTTTCCGTGGCGTTGTCAGACATAAATTCTGCTAAATTAACAGCTTGGATTATGTACTAGTATTAAGTGAGTATCTTAAGTTTCTTATTTTATTTAATTATAATTGTATGGATATGCAGGAATCAACAATATGCCTTTTTATAATCCAACTATTTTATCACATTTCCACTGTAATATGGAAAAAATATTCAAAATGTTCAATTTTATGACCTACCTCTTATGTGTTTTCATAATAAAATGTTTATGATATCGTTTATTTTTGTCAATAGATTCACCTGACCGGGAAAATGTGTCATAATAAATAATTTGAGTTGTAAACTTCTTATTTTGGGCGTTACAATACAAACTTTGAAATAGTTTATTTTTCGTTTATTACTCGAGGAGAGGGTACACATTTTTTCGTATAATATCGTGTGTACTGTGTACTGCGACTTATAACAGCCCCCTTAGCACCACATGTCTTGAAACAATGTCTTTAGTACTAACTAGCTGTGCCCGCGACTTCGCCCGCATGGACTTTAGGGAGATTACCCGGAAATATGGGTATTATGTTTTTCCCGCGGAACCCTAATGCTTTTTCTAAAATTAAAGTAGCCTAAGTTACGCCCTGGAACGTCAGCTATCTGTCAGTGAAAGTCCCATTGAAATCGGTTCAGCCGTTTAGAAGTTTACCTCAAACAAACAGACAGACAGACAGACAGACAAAAAAATTCAAAATTGCGTTTTCGTTATAGGTATCGTATATACTTTCATACGCATTTGGTAAAAAAGTGTTATTTTGATATTACAAACAGACACTCCAATTTTATTTATTTGTATGTAGTATGTATGTATGTATGTATGTATGTATGTATGTATGTATATGTATGTATGTATGTATGTATAGATATAGATGTATAGATATAGATTTCAGTATTTGACAGTTAACTCAGTACAGGATCAGTCAAAAATTGTCAGTTTCTATTGAGACAACAATACGTTAAGAGGTGGCGGTCTCAATATCTCCCTAAATATGCATCGCTGCTGTAACACCCATTGGTTTAGTTTTAGTAAAGTCTCTACTAAAATATCTCCTATTTAGTAAGTTGTTAATCTTACACATCGTAAAAGGGTAATTTTACTATTTTTATTTGTTGTGATCCAATACGATCCAAACTAACATCCTATATTCTCTCACTAAATTGTCCTAAACCATAAAATAGAGACAGATGCTATCCTCATAAATTCGTTAATTTCTTTGAACCAACTGTAACTTACAGCTTATATATGTACCTATACAAAATTAGGGGTCTAAATTAAACATTGATTTATCCTCAGTCAATTTAGAAGCAATTGTTTAGACACAATTACAAGACCTCCTTAAACTAACAGGCCGCGAGAATGCTTCATAACTTAAAATGTTCTAAAATGGCCAATAGGTAAGCAATTGCTCTTAAACGAATTCATTTATCATATCATCAGCCAATTCATACAGAAATGACATAAACGTGAATTATGAAGTCACAAGTCATCTTGTCAGCCATGCGCGGCACGGCAAGCCTTAGGAAACAGTTAATTAGCTCAATATTTTGGTATGGTATCATAATTTTAAAATCGAGTAATAAATTAATGTAAAAGGAATTGCTGTAGTGGTCATTTTAAACCCCCAAGGGAGCAATTCTCGCGAGATGGACATCATGTCCAAACAAAATGAAAGAATACGACCAATTAGAGGTCTTGCGAGAATTGGGACACATGTGTAATATTTTTCTCGAAGAAATTTTAGTATTGTGTCTTCAGCTCGTCACTTGAATATCGTTCCAGTTGAAATATGACCGCGATTTATACGATAGCCGGGACATTGTTGTTGCTTATACCTACCACATCCAGACGCCCGCGGTAACATATGCCGCGTTACCAACACGTTGATAGCTCATTAATGTCACCAACGAATGAAATTATAGTAAAAATATATACATTTTACGGCCGTGTTAACGAAACGTCACGGCCGATCAAAAGCGGACTAGACAGAGGATATTTTTGTGAATAAAATTGTAATTTTACAAACGTTGATTCACAGTAACGGCATTCGATGATAGTTTTGAGGTTTTATGCGAGTTATTTATGGGGTTTACCTAATTGAATTAGATCGCGGGTCAGGTAAAGGCCTACGCGATTGATATGTGACTAGTCTGCCGCTAATAGAATTTGAATTGACCAATAAATCCCGCCGCACATTGGGGCGTTAGATGCCGTGTGTAATTTTTTTAGCTCATACCATAAACGATCTCTGTGTCAATATACACATTGATTGAATCTCTGTGGCAAAGCCGCCACGCCAAAATTCACTCGCGCTGTCAAAGTAATTTCAGATAATTGATGGAATCAGGCGTAATATTACGGAAATCCATTGTCCATTAACTGACTCTCGACTGACAGGGAGTTCGGTCTTGTTGGTTTCCTCTATTATCGATCAAATTTATTTGATTTATAATTTGGGATTCTAAACAATTCCGAGGGTGAGTGGTGGATCCCTTTCTTTACTATTGTATGTATTAATAAAGTAATTTCGTTAAGGTTCACCTTTTCTATGAGTCAATTCAGTTCAATTTGGTGTTGGCACATTTGGACGCGTGGTTTTTTCGCGTCAGTGTGGCGGACAGGGCTTAAATGCGTAGGTTAAATGTATTTAATAATCCTTGGAGATAAATACTCTTTCCTTACATATATTAAGTCGCTCTTATATTGATATAAGACATACGTACTTACCTACTTTACAGTTAGATGTTATGATTGTTTATTTTTCCTGCTTAGTGTTAATTTAAACAGACAGTTCTTGAGCGTTTTCCTAGAACTTCCAGATAGCCTTCCAACTATTCCGTTTGATGATCGATTCCTGGGAACGGTTAGAATATTTAATGTGAGGCTATCTTTTGAAATGACGAGACAAATTCAATCTTTTAATTTTCTTTTTTAATTTATGTAAGTGATTTGATTTGATTCTTACTAGCAAGAACGCCAGCATTAGATAGTGAATTTTGAATGTAGGTACAGTTCAGTGATGATTTTATTTAAGAAAAAAGCAAACTTTAGAAAAAAGCAACCATGGAGTTTCTTGCCCATGCTTCTCCATAGGAAATGCATTCCGAATGAGTGATAGATATACTATTAGGTACTATTATTTATTGACAATTCATAAGTGACTGTATTGGTTTACAGGAATAACAAAAAAAAACTGATTCTGAAGCCAATACTGTATGCAAATTTTGTTGTCGTGAAAATTGGGCCCAAGAATCCTTTTTCGCTATAGTCTATAATTTCGAATGTAGCCACCTACGCTCTCTTGCGAAAACTCTCTATAGACTCTATGTATGTTCTCTAGGGTTTTATGAATAGTAGAGTCGGTTACTCATGGTAGAGTTGCAATTACGACAGACAAGTAAGAAACACATTCTTTACCTCCCACATAAGCCCTATCTAATCGGAATTCGGCTGAACTGATAGCTGTTACACTTGGAAGAACCCAAACGAGTACTTTTCGACATTAATGACCGATGTTTAACAACCTGTTAACCTAAATGTTTATTTCACCACCGCAGTTTATAAAACGATCGGTTTAGCAGCTTGGACCTACTAAATTCTCGAAATCAACCAGAGTTGATGTGAAACTGAGTAATACACGTAGGTAACTATTTTATAGATCCCTGGCAAGCCAAAAGCTATCCTATTTATAGTGTTCTTAAGATATATTACCACTATATATTGTTTCACTATGTTTATGGCGAAACGCAGTAATATACAGGTAGTATTATCTTCAAAAATCTTATAGAGAACCAACATGTAGTAAAGTCAAATTCCTTACCTTCCTACTATTAAGAATCTATCTATCTTTCTGTTAGTCGAAGGATGACCACTGCAACACTGCAACTTCCAATCTTAACAGTCTTCCGCCATTCGCCGGCTTACTGCGATAATAGTTTAACCTAGGCCATTATCTCACAATTACTTCAGAAACTTTCTGCTCAGTCGGCCATCGGTTTTGCTGTTTCCAAAAATCTTGTTATCTTTCAAAGGACAGCTACTTTAGTGAACGCCGTTTTTATTTCTATGCAGCATATCACTATCTTATAGGAAAGGGCGTATAGGTACTCCAAACTTATAAAATAAGGGCGTTAGCCCACTATCAGAAATAACCGTCGAACAACACTACGCCTCAAATAGCACAATGTGTTTCCTGATCCGTTTATTTATCGTTACGAACATTTATTAGGGCGCGTTGAAACGCTTTGATACGTTTCTCTAGTTTCTTTCAACGCGGCGTCCATGGAATTAGGTAAACACAGTTACCGCGAGAAGTTGGCGTGGTATTTGCAATAACTATATTTTTAGAAGGATCGAAGAAATATTTATGTAGATATTCTAACGGAATATAAAATAACGATTGAACAAGTGGAGCAACCGATTAATCGATATAACACTGTTCACTTGTGTAAAGTCTCCCACTATCGATGATCTATAAATCCTTTCGCCACTAATTTCGAGAGCATCTTCGCTCGTTTTAATATCGAAATAGATACAAGATCTGAAAAGAGATATGGCATAGAAGATTTGTAGCTGTCTTAAGTAAATATTATTTTTAAATGGGGCGCTGCGAAAATAGTGGAACTAATGAGACGAAAAGTCAATTTCAAAATTTAATTTATCACGTGTAAGATTTGTCACCGAAAGACTAATTAGTGATTTTATGTTCAAAAGTTTGAGCGACTTAAGAAATTATATTTTACTACGGTCAGTCCCGACTTCGCACGGATGGACATTTTTTTTAACATATTGGGATAATAAATATAGCCTAAAAAAGTTAATACTTTACTTTTTAAAACTAAACTTTTCATATACTTAAGTACTTTCTTATACTTTTATGTATGTATATGAAAGTACTTAAGTAGGTATATGAGTAAGTTTAGTGAGCTATAAGCGATTAACAAAGTGGTAATTGGTAATATGGGCACATTTTGAGAAACCAAGAGACGCACAGACCTTAGGCCACAGCTAACTGTCCTATTTATGACGCATTTAAGTTAAATTTGTTTCTAATGGAACCCGGCATTTGTGTTGAACAGGTCGAACTGAACTAGTTCAGTATATAAACGGTTAGTGAATGGACATCATGCTGTGGACATTCACGCATAAATTGTGGCCGCCTCATTAGCGGTGTATTTCGGGACGCACATGCGTTCATTCATAATATCATTCAGACGTTAACTCCTCGATCTTATAGGCAAACGAAACAGATATTTGGTCCAATTATCATAATTATAATACGCGTCCCGACGTCCATTTGTATTTATAAAAAGTTTAAATAACTTTTACAAGTTTTACAATAGTGCACGGTCGCTGGGACACTATATAAAGTAAGTGTCTACTTAATTAGATCATTGTCTTCTTCGCTTCATATTTGGTAGTTTTATCAAGTGTGTAATGGCAATATTGTCAATGTAAACTATAGAAAGAAGAAGAAAGAAAGAAAAGACATTCATTATGTCAAGCATATACAGCAAGGAGTATGAAAAAGAAAACAGAAATAGGTGATTCGTAGCTGCAATCCCGACAGGGTTCATTCTCAGCAAAAAAATTGAGGCGATCCAGGGAAGACCCAAATGCTGGTTTTCAGAACTAACCGTTATGACCCTTATAGCATGTTCTACATCGATCTCTTCTCTTGAGTACCTTATTGGAGATAGAGCAATGAAGAGGAAGTGAGTAGGTATCTCATTTGAATGTGCTAGGTGTACCTACTTTTATTTTGGTGCACATTTTTCCATCGTAAGAGTATATCTAAGTGTGAGTTGGCTGCGTTGTTTCGAACAAAGAAAATGTAAGAAGTACAGATGGTACGTAGCTCCAACGACAGGTCAACGTGTCCAAGGAACGTGTCTTTATTCTCATAAAATAGGCAAACGATCAGCTGATTTAAAAAGCTGTACGTGTCTAAATAATCTAGAGTCATCACATCGCGGCCGCGTGCCAAAGAAAAATTTTCCTGTAAAATCTAAAATTGCACATTGCAATACAAATCACTACCTGACGAACAACGCCGAGAGTTATTGGCACGGATTTCAAAGAACAAGTGAGCTGTCGTTGGCATATTATTTTGAAACAATTGCCGCGCGCACAGTGCTAGGGTGGAGCAGGCGCGGAAGCGGGCTTGGCTTATAAGACATTTCAAAGTTCTCTGGATTCCGACCATTGCCTTATTCATTACAAGTGAACGAACCCAAAAAATCACAACCCTCCTAAACATTACGAACGAACATTACATCAGAACGTAGCACATACGTCGAGATTTATCTGGAGAATTATGTCGTACCGTGATGCTCTATCATTTTCATAATTCATACGAGTGAAAGGGAAATAAATTTAATCCCTTAGCCCGCTGTACCCGGTGGAACAATAAACAGTTATCTATCTATCTATCTACTACCAATAAAGTGAAAAAGAGACTGATTATGAGAAAATCCGCCGTGCCCGCACAAAGGCTATCGTTGTATAAGCGGCTTTAGATTTTTTTGGTGATTTAAAAATACAATGACAAACTGATGGGCGGGTGATCAACAGTGCAGAAACAAAGAACGTTGAAAGCAAAATGATAGGTGTCGGCAGACAAGCGCCAGACGATCGTGCCCCCTTAGCATGACCGTGTAGACATAAGTTTTATCCCTTTCAACTGATTTATTGATGAATTTCGTATCTTTGTAGTAGTAGTCCAATTGGTAAAACGCACGCCTTAAATGTAAGGGGTGCAAGTTCAAAACGGGGCTCCAAACCCTGAGATTTTCATGTGCGAAGCTCATTTTCAATAATGATTACCATTTGCTGAACGGTGAAGGAAAACATCCGAAACCTGCACGTCTATAGAAAGGCGTGTGAAATTCACCAACCCGCACTGGGCCAGCGTGGTGGACTATGGCCCAAATCTTCGTATTGAGGGGGAACGTGTCTGGTATAATGACAATAGGCTCGTCGCCTATTATATTGGGACCAAAATACATCGGCAATGTGTGGGTAGGTACATTGTAGTTTACCTCTGCCTACCCTTTCGGAGAATACAGGCGTGATGATGATGTGATGTATTGTATATTTCAACTGAGTCCCTATTCAAACGGTAGTTATCTAAAACCTTATAATTACAGGCAACGAGCAAAAACCAATTAGACCAATCTATCTTATCTGTGTATTTAATTTACCCTAGTAAGTTTAAAATCGCCTACCTTATCCATCTTTGCGTGCGAACATTCATGTGAGTTTACCTTTTACCATGGATAAGGCTGACGGAGCAATCGTCCCAATATTATTTCGACGATATCTGCCGTTTTTACAAGCTTTATATTAACTTGCAATGTATGTCCGGGTGGAATCTTGCAACTGAATTTTAAATCAGATAACTTTAACCGAATGAGCTGAAATTTGGTATACCTACACGCTTATTTTGGATGACAATGCATGCTTAGCTATGTGACGTCATTCTAATTCCGATATGGGGGATCATCTAAGATGGCGGAATAGTTATTTTTTCTCCACTACCACAGTATGGGTATCAAATGAAAGGGCTTGCTGCGGAGAACACGAAAACTAAGGGCAATTAAATAAAAGCTTGCTTTTTAAATAGTTAATAAAAGCTTTTTAAAAAAAAAAAATTACAATTTTTATTCATGAAGTGTTAAATAGATCATAATTCGTTGTGAAGAAGTGTTTGTTGCATACATTTATCGTGTTGAGGCGCATACTTTGTGCTATTTGTGCAAGCTCTCGTGACGCACGGAATATTTTCATGTAGGGAACGACATTCTTTATTTTATAAGTGTTATACATTTGTATAATCTTGTGATTCAATATCATATTGAACAGGCTGTATCAGAAGTTCGAAATAATGATCTGACGGACTTAGTCAACCACACTTTCGACTGGCGAAAATTCACACATCTTTTATGGGGTACTGTGTCAGATTTAATAATAAAATTCCCCCTAACGTCATTAAACTAAATGAAACTAAACTTAAAACTTGCATTAGACATATATACACTATGCAGGCGCGTATACTACACAATAGGTGATTATTTAGAGGATAGACACGCTTGGTCAGGCGCTGGTCCGGCTGCACAGGAACTCATTTAAGGGATTTTAGCTATTTGTCCCGTTTTCCTCCTCCTTCCTACCTTTAAATCCTGTACCAACACGTAGTTTGTGTAGTGATTTAATTGTGTTTTGAGAATGTATAGCCTCATTAACTTTATATTGCATAGTTGTTAATTAAGAAAAACACAAAAATGTAAATCCTTATTTGAAAAAAGCAACCATGGAGTTTCTTGCCCATTCTTCTCTATAGGAAATGCATTCCGAATGGGTGGTAGAGCTACTATTTTAACTATTTATTGACGATTCATAAGTGCCTGTATTGGTTTATATGAATAAAAAATATTCTGATTCTTAGTCGTCAAAGTCACTCCGGAAACTGATGGCATTGCACTGCCCAATTGTAAGGAAATACTCCCTCTTTGATATTGAGGGGTGAAACTTTCACACCTTTCACCGTAAAAGGCTATTTGACTTAAGCTTTATTTGTTTAACTTTACAGGAAACCATACTCATTCAATGCAGAAAAAAAAAAACAAAAAAAAATTCGCTGATTCCTAATATGTAGTTACTTAATATATATCAATATCGCCCAAAATGTCCATTAAGTCAAATAGACTTTTACCCTTCGATATATTAATAAGTCCTTGTACAAGTTGTTCTGAGAATATGTGGGTACCTACGGTGTAAGTACCTGCACCCTTTAGGCTAAAAAAATACGGCGAGATCTTTTAGGTACCTACTTGAGTTTTCCTTAAAGCCATAATTTAAGTAAAACTCAGGTAAAGATAATAATATGAAAAATGTTGGCGTAAATTTTATTTTTAATATATCTAAGTTACAAAGTCGCTTGTAAAATAAAGATTGTATTTTACAATGAACTTTTAATCTAACGGAAACATAAAAACTTTTAAAAACCACAACATAAATAATAATATTAGTACAGTTTTACAAGTTGTCGGTTTCCAAACCGAAACGCAGCGGTATCGAAATAGGCGACACGAATATCAAGACTTGTTCCAAATTTAAATTAACTTTTTAATAAATGTAGGATTCACGATGAATGGAGTAGGCATGGTCCCTTTGCGGCGCGTACAGCAGCTGTCTTGTCGAATCAAGTTGTTAGAAACATGTGAAATGCCACGTCCGAGTTCCCATTTTTCGTACGTCACTTTTAATTGTGCTCGTCCCTGAATATACTATACCCATGTAGGTACCTACTCATAGGTAAATAAGTAACTAAGTATATCTTATCATATCATATCAAGCCTTGGCTGTCCCACTGCAGGGCAAAGGCCCCCCCTCCCTTTTTCCACAGCCAACCGGGGCCAATAACCAAGTACATAGGAATAAAATAATAATAATTTTATTAAATTTTACTTGAATAGGGAAGACATCTGACAGCTGAAAAATTCCGTATAATCTATGGATTTGCCTAAGAAAAAAATGTACCGTCTTCTCTATATTTGCGTCCCAACATTCATGTTTACCTTTTACTAAGGATAGGGCAGACATATCAATAGTCCCAATATTATTGTGACAACTGACATTGTGGTTATCCAGAGATAGAATCATTTATCTTATACTTCCAGTTCGTTAACTATGGTTTATCTCATAAGTAAGTACTTACCTAGGTTTAAGATGGTTTATTTTTTGACATTAAAGAGATAGGTGAGGTACCTATAACTGCCGGTTTTTTAAACCTTAGAGAATTTACTTGCCTACATAATATCGTGTAGTGAGGTAAAACAATGACATCATCATCAAGAGGAAGTGCCTACGTACGTCACTTGTTCGTTACAATAATAACAAATCAATTTCAAAAAAAGAACACTCGCTGAATGAAGTAACATAACTCCGATGCTTTTCGCCCGATTTCTGATTATAAAAATAACTCGATTTTATAAATCGATCTTTCGCATTTTCCGATGCGAGCGAACCACTCGCATACTACAGAAAACCGCGAAATTATCTAAGATACTAAAATAATACGCATGTGCCCAAGTTTTGCGTCATTTGTGTTTCCGTTGCAAACATGCCAGAACTCCGCGGCGAGAGGCGGAAGCAACGATTCGCCGCGATCGATTAATGACTTGATTTGTTTAATTTGCATTGTGTATACCTACCTACCTACAGATTGAATCAGGAATGTTGCCTAGACTTTTAATCTAAATAACTAATGTACTTACTGTTTTTTTGTTAAATTTTCTCAGCAATATAATACACGAAAGAAGATTTTTCTAATAGTCAGATGTAACGTCATTTGCAAGACGAATCTGAAAGTTGAAAAAATATAAAATTAATATCAACGGTCATGCTGAGCCTGTAAAATCTAAAACTAAATTCTTAGAATACAAAGCACCCACTTCTGTTTCTATTGTTTTCGTGTGTAGGCAGATGTTTTCCCGTCATATACCAATATTCAGACGTTCAACGACTCAATGAATTCCAAATTCAAAAAAGAATATTGTTTTAGTAGATCGCTGGGAGTCGAGCAGCGCGGGCGCCGATGCGCATTGCCGAACTAATAGACCGAATAACCTACACCGAAATTATTTCGACGTTTTACCACTCCCGAAGAATTCGTGTAAACAATGACAAGTTAAGTGCGCTCCAGGATTTAACGTATTGCGGCCGTCAAACGGGATTTATAATTCGCATTTGAGTGCGCGCGCGCGGTTCGAAATTTAAACAATAACCTTGCAATTATAGTTAAGTCGGTACCTACGATAAACATATAGCGTAGGTACTTTACGTAGGAGTCACTATTCAAAAATTATTTGACGGGTTATTTCTTGTACTTAATACAGATATCGGAAAACGGACTGTTATATATTTTCAAGAAATGTGCAAATCTGAAGAATTTTGAAGGAATGTGTGCGAGCTAAACATAGATAAAAAATATCTAGCCATCGACTGACTATAATTCCGTAAGTAGATTAGTAACATATGTTTTGAGCAATTAAATCACATTTTTTAATTCAGTTACTCACGGTGCAATGAGAGTGTACGAGGTGAATTTGTTTTATGCGCAAGTAATCCATTGATTTCAATTTTACTAACTGATAATATCTATGGTAGAGAGTAATTAATTAACCTTGATAATAAGGAGGTATGAGAAACGTTCATCAAGAACTATGCTCAATGAACGAGCAGTGACATAAACCTATTATGATTTTAGTTTCAGCAATTAACGCCATTTTTTAACCGACTTCCAAAAGGAGGAGGTTCTATTTTTTTAAATCCAAGAGTATAGGTAAATAATAGGTATGTGGTACTTATATAAAAATAGTTCCCTAACCCTCTAACTAAACTATCCCAAACACTGAGTCATGATATAAAGTGGATGACTCAATGGCGCTCAATCAAGCCATGTCTAAAATTTATATTAAATAAAATAGGAATCGCATATACCATTTTATCGTGGTAAATTATTTCGCACTCAATACCTTCGCTTTCCTTCGAAGCTTTTTATTATTAAGAGATCAACCTTGTGCTATTTCGATCCTCGATCAAGACGGACCGTGCATAAATAAAAATACATTTGAAATATAAAATGTAAGAATAACACCCTGCACCCACTGGGACGTGAGCATTATAATGACTTTTTTAATGTATCTACTCCGTTTCAATTCACGCAATAATTATTTTACTTTTTTTTACGAAATTTAAATTAAGTTTAATTAAATTTTAATGGAATAAGGCGAGGAATTGCTGCAGCTTCGATTAGCGGGTGGCTATTCTGCCAATGCCCAGTAATTAATAGCAAGGATAAATTCAATAAATATACATTAAAAAGAAAGTGAGAGTGTCTTAAATATGGCGGGTAACCATAAACATGAAGAAGCAACCATGGATTTTCTTGCCCATTCTTCTCCTTATGAAATGCATTCCGAATGGGTGGTATACTAATAATATTAATTATTGACGATTCATAAGTGACTGTATTGGTTTACATACATGAAAAAAGAGATGTGTCAAGGGACACCCGGATGGAACGAAGTTCCTTTTGAACCCGAAACCGAAATCACACACACATTTACAAAAGTGTCGTTACAACTTTTACTCTCACACACACATTTACAAAAGTGTCGGTCGACACTTTTAGTCTTAGTTTTTTCCGTCTAGCCCCCTTTCGCAACGCGCCATAAGGAACTACGTTCCAATAAAAAAAAACCTGATACTGATTGATTTTCTGTGATAAAAAACCAAAGTTCGCTGAAAAATTTACTTATTCTATGACTTAGTACACTTCGTTTTGGTAGTGGTCAATGATATTCTAGTAAATAGATATGTTATACACGCACAATACAACCGAAAAAAGTGTGCGTAAAATATCACACGCGTCTTGACGCGCCTGTGGGCGCAGGCCTTTAGACGGTCATACTGGGAACACCTGGAAATGTGACGCGTTGGGCATGAGCCAGCTTGATAGCCGAGTAACATGGAATTTATATTTTACGCTATTATAATGGGTTATTGAATTTCAAAATAAGAAACTGTGAACTGTGCGAGGTCCACTAAATCGGAATGCAATAAGTAGTTACCTAGATACTTACTTTGGTGCCTAAATCATCCGCCATCTATTTCATATTTATTTATTCGTATTTTGTGAATGTATTACTTAACGCTGATTAATAACTGGCAAAATATCTCATTGTGTAACCCACAATGCCCATAGCTAAACCATTAATGTTTTTAAATTTCGTAATAATAGAAAAAGGGGCGACCACATTTCACCGATATACGTACATTTGGGCATGATGATTGAAAATGTGATTTGCAAATAAAATCCGAAAATCTCAGGGGGGCAGGGCCGGAGATTTCAACCAGCACCCCTTGCTTTCAAGGCGGAAGTTCTACCGACTAGGCTGCAGTCTATATGGTCTTCGTCGTAAATGTTTTCATAGTGTTCAATGTGTCTGGGAATTTATTTTTTTCTACGAACGCATATAGTGATAAATTTATGAACTAGCTGTGCCCGCGACTTCGCCCGCGTGGACTTTAGGGAGATTACCCGGAAATATGGGTATTATGTTTTTCCCGCGGAACCCTAATGCTTTTTCTAAAATTAAAGTAGCCTAAGTTACGCCTTGGAACGTCAGCTATCTGTCAGTGAAAGTCCCATTGAAATCGGTTCAGCCGTTTAGAAGTTTACCTCAAACAAACAGACAGACAGACAAAAAATTTTAAAATTGCGTTTTCGTTATAGGTATCGTATATACTTTCATACGCATTTGGTAAAAAAGTGTTATTTTGATATTACAAACAGACACTCCAATTTTATTTATTTGTATTGTATAGATAAGGGAAGTAGGTATCTGAATAGCATTGCATGCAACTATGACAACGGCCTCACCCAAACTCTAGTGGTAGTGTAGGCCGTTCGGTTAACGACGCCGGATAGTTGCCAGTTCGATTCTCTTCAGCGGCAAATTTTGGCAATTCGCTTTTAAGAATTTGATCTCGATGTAGGTAGGTACCTGGATTTGCTCCTAATCTATTGTATGGTGTAATTAGAACAAGCGTTGTTTATTTTGAGACTGCAAGATGCGTCTTTGTTGTCTGGCGATATAACGTAGTAGGTAGATACTGACCTACCTACAATAATTTAAATTTCACTTCAAAGAAAATAAAAACTATTACGAAACTCATAAGAAAAACGCTTGATATATTTTTTTGCCTCATTTCTTGAACGCCGCGCCTCTTCTTTCGATTTTCCGAAGACTAATGGCATCATTAATTGGAATAAATAGGTCGTGAATACGTTGAATTCAACAATAATCTCGGCAATTTCACTGGACGCCCTCGAAATATCGAGCTACAAGTTTTTAACTGGTCGTTAAGTCGTCTTTCGTAATGTGGTGGAAGATGAATCTTTTGTTTTCGCGTTTCAATCAAATTAACAGTTTAATTCCGGGCGCATACTTATTTTTTTTTCTTTTTTACTACCTACTTGTACGTGTCAATGCGATGGCTTTGACAAAAGCTGTCTTCCGTGACGACGACAGTGCACCCCATGAAGGCAGTGCCGGATTAAGGTGACTTGATTCCCTAAGCAATCTTCTCCTGTCCGTGAACTAAAAAGTATTAATTGAAAAAAAAAGTGAATACGTATCGTAGGTAGAATCCGTAGAATATTGAAATTCTCGGTCGTCTCTGGTTCCCCCTAGACGGGATGCCCTAAGCAGTTGCTTAAATAGCTTATAGGCTCATCCAGGACTGCATGAAAGTTGTAGGTATAATAATAAGGAGCCGGCATTTCGAGCCCGCGGTAAATTATCCGCCATATTACTTTTGACTAGTGACACTCTTAAGACTAAGATGGCGGATCTCAGTTAACCATTGCCAACATTTAAAAAAATCGCCGCAGAGCATTACGAATATTGGGGTCGTAAGGGGTTCTCTATCTACTCTGAGGTGCACCCTCACCGCGCGCACAGGATTCACACCCGGTGTTGGATTTGTTTGCGGATAGGTAAGTGGGTGAAGATTTTGTTAGTACATATGTATGAGATTCTGCGAGCAAGATGTATTAATGTTTTATAGATAGATACATAACTAGTGTAATTGTAATAACGTTCTAGTTAAACAAATAAACACCAAGTTTGTTTCCTTAGCGGTGTAAGTAACTAAATGAAATCTCTCATGTACTTATAAGATTTTCAATAATGTATAACCATCATATGCTTCGTTTTACTGAGTACTGAGTTATTATATCGCCAGACAACAGTATGTGTTGATCGTATCGTATGATCCCTAACCAAGCAAGGTTGTACTATTGGTTCATACCATAGACTAGGGGCGGTCCCAGTTACACCAGGCCAAATTCTGTAAAGACCATATCCAAAATTTTACACTTGCGGGAATCGAACCCGCAGCCACTGATATAGTGAGCCGAGCGGCCTTCGCTCAAACCACCAGTAGGTATGTGAAAAAATATAAAAATCGATTTTTTACAAATAGATTAATTCCAAAGACAGAAAAATCGATTATTTAGTCAAAAATTTTTCACGTCCAAGTCACATCCCTAATCAAATTTTGCAAACTGGGATGGATGTGAAAAAATAATCGATCAATATAAAAATCGATTATTTTTTTTCTTATCGATTTTTAATAATTGATTCTCTAAACATTAAAAATCGTTTTTTTTTACAAATCGATTTATTTAAAGAGAGAAAAATCGATTATTTATTAATGGTTTTTTCCCCCAAGTCACATCCCTACACCAGACCAAGTCGTCATCTATTAGTTAAGTAGTACCGAAATATCCAGCCAATTTCAACATTCTAGTTCTCATTTCAACCTTCGCGGCACTCGCGGGTATTTACACAAACAGTAATTTTGTTTACATTTCCCGTGCAATGATATACAACGGACTGTAAATAGCTGTACATACGTGCGCATTGCCAACAACTGTATGCCGTTCAATAATAAAACATACAGTTTTAGTTAGTCTGGGTATGTAGGTGAAAAAAATGTTGAACAGGTATCAAACGCGAGTTGGCTAGTAACATAGAGTATCTAGAGAACCCATAACGACTCCACTCTTCGTATAGCTCTGTGGTTTTTCCGCCATTGTTATCAGATGTATCTACCTGCAGATGTACCTGTAGTCTACGGCAACTATATGGGAAAACAACAATGGCGGAGTCAGATATACCAGAAAAATTTACCGCACCGCGCGGGCTCGAAATGCCATCTCCGTTATAATATCTCCATTCTCCATAGTTACTAACAACAATATGGATATTTAATGTCTGTGGTAACAGAGTAAATATTTTATTATTTTGAAAGAAAACTTCATACTTACGCTAACTTAATACTCATTTCTACTGACTGTAAGTACATACTGACTGTAAAGTCTATTTATTAAACCAAATGAATAGGTACCTAGTAGATACTAGCGATTTCTTGAAGCTCCATCGTTTTACCTGTTTGTTATGTAATGTCCCTTCATCATCATCATCAGCCGGTGTCAGTCAACTGCTGGACGTAGGCCTCTCCCAAGATGCACCACTGAGCCCGATCTTCGGCTCTTCTTTTCCAGTTACTGCCCACCGCTTTGCGTATGTCGTCGGTCCACCTAGTCACAGGACGTCCTACACTACGTTTGCCGATTCGCGGTCTCCACTCTAGGGCGAGTCTACCCCAACGGTTATGTCTTTATCGGCCATATATAATTTAAAAATCCATAAAAATATGTTTCCTACTGTAATAGATCCATAGTAGAGATGTAGAACATTGTATGAAATTCTATGTTTCATTATGTGCCCGCCACTTCACCCGCGTGGACTTTCGGAAATTATCCGGAAATAATAGTTTTATGTTCATCCCGCGGAACCCTAATAATTAATTGCATTTCCGTTACATATAGGTATCGTGTATACTTTTATATGCATTTGTTAAAATAATGTTATTTTGATATTACAAACAGACACTCCAATTTTATTTATTTGTATAGATGAAGACGTTGCGGTAGACACAAAAAGAACTCTCCTACTATAAACCTACAGTTCTTTTTCATTGCTTAGACATAGTTGTATATATACTTGCGTACGTCTGGGCCTACCGAAATGCATGCGAGTTCATCTAATTCTGTTTATCTAAAACTGGAATTTGTCTGGGAATCACCTTGGGTAAGTACCTAGTTGCTAGCAGCGTATCAAATACAAAGATTATTGTTCCAAGAATTTTAGAAGGAAATAATAGATGCTTTTATTTCCTTTATGGATTTTAGAAGTAAAGGAGAAGCATCTCCTATGAGAAAAATTGAAAAAGTGTCCAGCTGTATGCTAATAATAACAGTTCAAAAACGTTCCACATTGGCGCTGGTGTCGAAAAAGTGTATGATGAATACCTATAGCAATTGTAATTAAAAAATATATTATCATTGTCAAAATATTGCCACCTGATGCGAATATTGCGCCACCCTTATTATTATTATTATATATTACTTCCACTAGTAAAGTGGAAGTTATTCTAGTAGGTTCCTTGAAAACATTGTACATATTATATGATTTGAAAAGTAATAAGAATTTTTCCACTATTGGGTTATTATCGTATTGAAAAAGTGTCCGTCGAAATGTATTAAATAAGGGTGGCGCAATATTCGCATCAGGTGGCAATATTTTGACAATGATAATATATTTTTTAATTACAATTGCTATAGGTATTCATCATACACTTTTTCGACACCAGCGCCAATGTGGAACGTTTTTGAACTGTTATTATTAGCATACAGCTGGACACTTTTTCAATTTTTCTCATAGGAGATTTCTCACAGGAGGAGAGGAGGAGGAGTTAGACACGAAAGAAGGCCGAAGATCAAAGTGATATTTTGCGCTTCGCAGAAGACAAGAAGCAAAGATGAGAAGAAATAATTCAAAGTTCTCCATAGATTTGTCTTTTTCCGCTTTGCTGCTGATAGTTAATTGAATGTCAACAGCAAAGCGAAAAGGTCTCCTTTATGAGAACTTCCGCCGAGGCTACACTCATCATGAAAAACCAAGAAGCCACCGTACTGAAGAATGTGCTTTGATAATACTGCAGATATACGTTTTACTAAGTCTAAGTCTCAGATAGATAAGTCAATATCGGCGATATTGACTTATATATCTACATATTATATCGCATATGCGATATTATTTCGCTCAAAAGTAGCCAATAGTCAATAGCCATCCGAATGTTGAATAGGTCGAATTTAAAACCTCTTTCTTCTTTAATTCGGTTGAAAAGTATTTATCAGTTATTATTACATTAGTATCTACCTACCTAGATATTATTATTTAAATAGAAACGTATTTAAACTGGTATATGTTTCAGTTATTGATCCAATCCACAACGTAGGTGGATAAATAATTTAGGTAGGTAGGTACCTACACCGGTAATGTTCTGCTACCATTTTAACACTGTTACTATTTTATTTTAAGCGTAGGTATCCTAATAATAATAATACATCATCACGCCTGTATTCACCGAAGGGGTAGGTAAAGGCGCACGGTACAGTGCACCCACACATCGCCCATGTATTTTGGTCCCAATATAATAGGGGGCGAGCCTATTGCCATTATATCATTACCCCTCAATACGAGGGAGATTTGGGCCATAGTCCACCACGCTGGCCCGGAGCGGGCTGGTGAACTTCACACGACCTTCTATAGACGTGCAGGTTTCCTCACTATGTTTTCCTTCACCGTTCAGCAATTGTAATTTTGGGGGTCAAGTTCGGCCAGGTAAGGGCCACCTTGTTACTTCCCACAGTATGTGTACCTCGTCCGTAAATAAACACACTTGTATAGTTACAACTATCTATTGTCCTTTAACAAACATTCATTACACACGGCAGGACAAAGGTAATATAATAATATAAATAACAATTCCCGAGTTTTACGAACTTGCGTCTGTAACAACTGCCATATCGTGTTGTCTCTCCTCTTAGGGAAACCGGTGTCATAGACAATCTTTTGACAAATAAAAATCAGAGTAATAGGCTTTTCGCCACAAGGGTAATAGGCTTTTCGCCACATAATCATTATTGAAAATGACATTCGCACATGAAAATCATCTCAGAGGTGCGAGCCCGGGATTTGAACTTGCACCCCTTGCGTTCAAGGCGGGCGTTCTACCGAGACGAGTCTACCACTGGTTTGCGTAAGCGTATCCGTTCTTTCAAACAAGTATTAATCGCATCGCGCGATACATCGGCAGGAAGGGCCGGGTCCTGGCGCCAGGAGCTCTGATTAATGTTGTCGTCTTACACCACATAACGCGAAATCAACCACTTGTCTTAAATTAGCTGGTAGCTCGTAAATCAAGGGATTTGGGCCAGTTACGTCATGAGAATACCGCACATATTTGCGTAACTACGTGTTTATTATAAGCTGCGTACCTACATGCTCATTACGAGCAAGTCTCGCATGCCAAGTCTAGTTATTGCGCCGATTAGGAATTTAAAAAAAAATGTTTTCTAAAAATTGCCAAGCCTACGCCGTCAACTGTTTTTTACCTGCCAGTATGTTATATTTGTAACATTGTTAATATCTGTCTGTGTAGGCGTGTACGTCATAATATGGGTGTGTGCCTTAGTCATTCCTGAAAAAAACACTGTACCCACCCATAGCTTAATGTGTTCATCGCTATGTACCAGAATAAATACATCATCACGCCTGTATTTCCCGAAGGGATAGGCAGAGGTGTACTACAGTGCGCCCACACTTCGCCGATGTATTTTTGTCCCAATGTAACAGGAGGCGAGCCTATTGCCATTTTACCGGGCACATTCATCCTAAATACGAGGAAGATGTTGGGTAATAGTCCACCACACTGGCCCAGTGCGGGTGCACCCTTCAGCAAGTGTTAATCATTATTAAAAATAACATTCGTCGTTACGTTCAAGGCGGACTTTCTACTAGCTAGGCTACCAATGCGCTTACATAAAACCTATTACTACTACTACAGCCCTTTCAACGTTCCACTACTGGGCACGGGATTCCCCTCAATGCGAGGGGGATTCGGGCCATAGTCCACGCTGGCCCAGTGCGGGTTGGCAGACTTCACACATCCATCGGAAACTAGTCAAGTTCCTCAGACGTGCAGGTTTCCTCACGATGTTTTCCTTCACCGTTTCATTGCAAGTGATAATCTCGGATGATAATGAGATTCGCGCATAAATCCCAGAGGTGCGAGCCGGGGTTTGAACCTGCACACTTCGATTGCAAGGCGTGCGTCCCACTCGGCTACCACAATATACCTACATATATTAAAACCTTTCAGTCTGTTTTAAAAACGGTCAGTGTATGGAGATAACGTTTCGTTTCAATTAGACAGCCTCGACCCGTGAGTCACGGTTCTTGCTACTATTAGGCATCTGTCAATGTTGTTTAGTCTGGATTAAAGTATTCCGAACAGGTGTTTTACGGTGTAATCCGAAGAAATAATTATTTAAATCGTATTTTGGGAGTGGAATTCTTCGCTATTGGAATTTGCTGAAAGAAATTATTTATATAATAGCAGTGGTAGCCGAGTGGTCGAACGCACGCTTTGCAATCAAAGTGCGCAGGTTCTATCCCCGGCTCGCACCTCTGGGTTCCATGTGCGAATCTCATTTTCATCTGAGATTATCATTTGCTAAGAAACGGTGACGGAAAACATCGTGAGGAAACCTGTGTGCCCGGTATAATGGCAATAGGCTCGCCCCCTATTACATTGGGACCAAAATACATCGGCGAAGTGTGGGCGCACTGCAGTGCACCTCTGCCTACCCCTTCGGGGAATACAGGCGTGATGATGTATTATTATAAATTATTTAGCCGGTTGCAATGTATCGACCAACGAGTTCTTTATTTACGAAATGATACAATTTTAATAGAACAATATGAGGAATGGACTGCACCCGAGATTAGCTCGTATTCTTCCAATCTCAAGTAATTAATAGCGAATATAATTTGAATCCACACACAATATCGAGTGGTGATTTTTAGGGTTCCGTACCCAAAGGGTAAAACGGGAACCCTATTGCTGAGACTTCGCTGTCTGTCCGTCCGTCCGTCTGTCACCAGGCTGTACCTATCTCAGGAACCGTGATAGTTAGAGAGTTGAAATTTTCACAGATGATGTATTTATATTGCCGCTAAAACAACAAATACTAAAAAATAGAATAAAATAATTATTTAAGGGGTTATATCTCTCCCATACAACAAACGTGTTTTTTTTGCCGTTTTTATAGATAATGGTACGGAACCCTTCGTGCGCGAGTCCGACTCGCACTTGGCCGGTTTTTTTTAACTTTACAGGAGAGCATACTCATTTGACGCAGAAAAAATCGCCGATTCCAAATATATACAAGTCAATATCGCTCAAAAGTGTTACTTACTATTTTGAATTTTATTTTAATGAGTTCAGAGTTCATGTTATCTACTTTATTTCGCGGCATGCCGGGGCGCATCGCGTCATGCCGCGGCACGTCGCGACATCGTGGTATCGAAATAAAGTAACATGAACTCTAAACTCATTGAAATAAGATTCAAAATAACTTGATTAGTAATAAAATCCTTTGCCATGCCATGCCGTGCCGTGCCGTGCCGGCAGTGGGCGCCGGCCCTTAGTCAAATAGTCTTACACCCCACGATATAACTACATAAACATGGGCCATGAATGCGACAAAGATGGCGGATGAATTCCACCAACGAGTTTGTATATCAAAGAAGGAGCTTTTCCTAAATCCTAACATTTTGGTAGTTTCACACGTTAAATTTTGTGTGTGACTTTGACGTCTACGTACGTCAGATGTGAGTCATCTATGAGACCAATTTCGGTTCAATTTTCTTTTTACGTCTTTTTGACATCTTCAGGTATCTATACTCAGTGCCGGATTAAGGTAACTTGATGCACTTAGCAATCTTCCCCTGTGGGCCCCCCTATCCTTAGGTGAACCAAAAATAATTAGTTGAAAATTAATTGTGAATGCGTATCATAGGTACAATGTTGAAATTGCTTTAACTATCGTGTGCTCGTTTTTCTTTTCTCGGTCGTCTCTGGTGCCCCCCTAGACGGGATGCTTATTTTATTTTTTAATGGATTACGCTGCTGGCCTTTACAGCTTCACCGGAGGAGTGGCGAGTGCAGAGTGCGACTCCAACCAAAGCCTTAAGGGCGGAAGAGGAGGGCAACTAGTTCAAGGGCGCCACATGGGGCACGACCTCGGCTTGGGCAGTTTCCGTGAGGGGAGAGGTAATGACTGCGCTCCTAGGTGCAAAGATACACCTACGAGCGGAGGAGGGGGTTCCTCGACCTCGCCGGCGAGGTCGGTGTCTGTTTGCCTAGACGGGATACCCTGGGCCCAAAACAACGGGCTACCCTTGGGGTCGTGAGCGTCTGGGGTGTGAGCCCCGGACGCTCTTAAGTAGACGACGACCCTGAGGAGGACGGCGAGGCCGTATGCACTGCGAGGGTGCAGGGGGGCAAACATCTGCTCCCCCCGAGACGAGCTCCTGGGCACTAAAGCCCGGGAGCGAGGCACAGAGGGACACCGGTGCGTTCCGATAGGAGATCCCGGAGTCCCTCTAACGTGTCGAAGACGGCCACCGAGGAGGTTTTAGTGGGTAAGAATCCCACATATCCCAGTCTTCTCCCACGCAGAAGACTGGGAATCTTTGTGAAGATTTCCTCCCCGTCAACAAAAAAAAAAAAGACGGGATGCCCTAAGCAATAGCTTATAGGTTTATCCAGGACTGTCTATATTTTGTAATACCCATCATTGGTATCCCGATGCATTTTTTCTTGCGTCCTACCAAATAGTACAGAATTTATAACCGTTATAGAGTTAAACATAGTAGATTGTGAATATCTTTAATTTTCAAAATAAATTCACATACATACATATTCAATCTCTGGACACACTGGGGCGTCAAGACGCCCGCGTCAAAGTTTTCACCAAAATCAAAACGAACTCGGAGTCAATATACATAAAGATTGAATTACTGTAGTAAAAGCCACGACCACCCCATGATATTTTGTTGAAGATTGAGCGTTCTCTTTGAGTAAATACAGTTCATTTTAGTATTGGCAACACTTTAGACGCGTGCATCTCGACGTCCTAATATACCTGTGGCTTTAAATAGTTTAAATGCACTTGACTTCAATATCATATCACTTCACGATTACATTGCACACGATAACCGAAACAACTCCATCTCTTTCAAACAACAGTAGGATGTACATCGCTGTCTCACACGACATCAGTGTTGATCGAGATGTGAGTATACCCTTCTCAATTTCTCCCTTTTGTTCTTATTCGCGTGTTTCTTCTCCTGTTTCCAGGGCTTGCCGACCTGAGCGCCGGCTGGCTGGGCCCCCACAACACTGCAACAAAAAATAATCTTCATTAGTTTCTTGTAGGGGGGGGATAGTGCGACAATAACTTAGTCAAATCATTTATTTAGTATTGACCTATGAGGGCACTTACAAATTGTATAGTCGTCTGATATTTTAACTGGTTTCTATATTATATACTATGATCGTTTAAAATTACTATAAGCCCTTTTAACGCCCCACTACAAGGACTGGACTGGACAAGGACCTGCGCTCAATGCGAGGGGGATCAGGCCATAGCCCACCACGCTGGCACGATGCGGCTTGGCAGACTTCACACATCTACCGAGAACTAGTTAAGTTCTCTTAAACGTGCAGGTTTCCTCACTATGTTTTCCTTCACCGTTTCTTAGCAAGTGATAAACTTGGATAAAAATGAGATTCCCACATGAAACCCAAAGGTGCGAGCCGGGTTTTGAACCTGCGCACTTTGATTGCAAAGCGTGCATTCGACCGATGTGTGAAGTCTGCCAACCCGCACTGGGCCAGCGTGGTGGACTATGGCCTGAATCCCCCTCGCACAGAGGGGAGGCCCGTGCCCAGCAGTAGGACGTTAAAAGGGCTGTAGTAGTAGTAGTAACTGTCTGAACTATTTTGATTCTATCCAACCCGTAGGAAAGTAAACTATATTTTATAGGCCATAAGACACAAGTGTTACAAATTTATTATTTCAGTAAATTTCAGAAATAAATCATCGTTAAGCATAGGAAGCCGTTTTTATGCCCACTCAAATTCTAACGGGCGTGGGTAATATTATTGACTTCGTTTAACGGGACCCAATTAACATAACGTTTATTTAGGGTTCCATACCCAAACAGGAACCCTATTACTAAGACTTCGCTGTCCGTCCGTCCGTCCATCTGTCACCAGGCTGTATCTCATGAACTGTGATAGTTAGAGAGTTGAAATTCTCACAGATGAGGTATTTCTGTTGCCGCTATAACAACAAATACTAAAAAACAGAATAAAATAATTATTTAAGGGGGGTCCCATACAACAAACGTGATTTTTTTGCCGTTTTCATAGATAATGGTACGGAACCCTTCGTGCGCGTGTCCGACTCGCACTTGGCCAGTTTTTTTTGATAAGTATTTAAATTTTAGTGGGTGTTTTCTCTTAATTTACAATTATAAAGTTAATGAGGCTATAAATATTCTCAAAACACAATTAATTAACTACACCAACACACACTTCTTGGCGGACAAAGTCGCGGGGAGAAGTTAGTATTGGCACCTACAAGTATTGGCACTTGGTATTACCTATAAGCAGTGGTAGCCTCGCGGGCAAGAACGCCCGCCTTGAACATAAGGGGTGTAAGTTCAAATCCCGGGCCCGCACCTCTGGGATAATTTTCATGTGCGAATGTCATTTTCAACAATAATTACCACTTGCTGAACGGTGAAGGAAAACATCGTGAGGGAACCTGCACGTCTATAGAAAGGCGTGTGAAGTTCACCAACCTGCACTGGGCCAGCGTGGTGGACTACGGCCCAAATCTGGGAATGTGCCGGGTATAATGGCAATAGGCTTGCCCCTTATTACTTTGGAACCAAAATACATCGGCGAAGTGTGGGCGCACTACAGTGCACCTCTGCCTACCCCTTCGGGGAATACAGGCGTGATGGTATATATATATGTTGGGTGCGTATATTAGTTTATTTAGTGCACCCAAAAGTTACGAGGCCTGACGTTGGGTTAGACCAATTTTCGCGGCCGTTAACGCCGCACATAAAGACGCTTCCAGCTTTATGAATTAACACTTGGCCCGCGTCCAGTGCGGCCGTTTCGTCTTCGGCCCAGTTTATTTAGGTTTCCCTTAGCTCTAATTGATAATAACGTCAGGATATCTATCATCTTGAATGTATCACGAATATTTTTATACTGCACTTTACTGAGGTTCGAAGGTCGTCGTAATGTCATCTATACTTACTACTACAGCCCATCTAACGTCCCACTGCTGGGCACGGGCCTCCCCTGCGAGGGGGATTCAGGCCATAGTCCACCACACTGGCCTAGTGCGGGTTAGCAGACTTTACACATCTAACGAGAACGAGTTCTCTCAAACGTGCAGGTTTCCTCACGATGTTTCCCTTCGCCGTTTCATAGCAAGTGATAATGTCGGATGAAAATTAGATTCGCACATGAAACCCAGAGGTGCGAGCCGGGGTTTGAACCTGCACACTTTGATTGAAAAGCATGCGTTCGACCACTCAGCTACCACTGCAATGTCTATACAAATAAATAAAATTGAAGTGTCTATTTGTAATGTCAAAATAACAGGCTCTTTCAGAAGTCCGAAATAATACTTTGACGTTTGCATCAGTATCAGGTATACCTAAACTGAATGTTATGAAAAAATTATCAAAATTCGACTATGATTCTCCACCTTTTTTCGTCGTTAATTTCTATAACTCGTAATATCTCGAGTCCTATGTAAAATTTTCATGTTCTGTTTTGTGAATATTGGTAGTCGCCCCTCATAAGTGTAGTTTACACTGCTGAATAGGGTTATGCATGGGGGATGTACCCAAAGGCTGGAACACGATACCTGTTATAAATATTCAAAGTTTATAACTCAGGAACTATGATAGTTAGGTATAAACTGTCTTCACTAAGCATCCACATATGAGCTATTGTATATGTACCCAAAGTATTATTTCGGACTTCTGATACACCCTGTAGTTCAGTTGTAGTTAGCGTATAACACAATCGATATCATTATATAAATAAAAATCTCACCCCAAAACTGGTTTTCCTTTAACGTGCGCCGAACTCTTCTTCATCGCGAAGAAGGCGTTGTCGATTTCACTGGATTTGTTCAACCAACCCTGAGACATACCAAAATTACACTTCTCATCAAAAAAATCGAAACACCTCGCAGTTTATGATTTGATAAGGATTATCAGAAAAATGTGTATATTTAGGAATAAATGTAAAATGTCATTTAATAGTGAGTAGTATGAGGTTTATAAATCCTAATGTTAATGTTCTAAATTCAAATTAAGTCTTCATAGGTTTCGTATTTTGTATGATGAGTAATTTTAAAAATTAGGACAAAAACAATAAAAACGAAAGTGTTTCGATTTTTTTGATGAGAAGTGTATTAACTATAGTGAATTTCACTTAGCATGGGTACCATGACATTTGATACGTTCCAATATATACTATTTTCATAAAATCTGATAAATATACACTTTTAATAATCACCAATTAATTTCCAAAGCAAACAATAATGCTTTATTAGATTGAAATTGTATTTAAATATGCGTTTTTACATTTTTAACAAATTAAAAAAGGTACAGAAAAAATATTATCCTAAAATAAGAGGCATGAAACGAAACGTTTAATGATAGGGATTGACACGTATTAATCGGGAAAAACAAATAATCGTGTAATAATCGGCAAAAATAAATGCCGAAAAGAACAAAGAAGACCGTTTTAAACGGTCAAGCCCGGGAGTTGGTTGTCCACTTGCGGGAATACTTTGAGCGGGACCGAGAAAATGGCGGTCCATTATTATCTGTCAATTATTATGTCTGTTAGTGGATCGAGTTGCACAGGCACTTGACATTGGGCGTAATACAGTGTCAAGAAGCTTTACATGTAGGATCGGAATCGGATAAGTGTTCCTGTTCAGACAGATAGCGAATAAATGTATAAATAATGTAATATATTTATTTTTTATCGATTAAAGGTTAACCGCAATTGTACTCGATAATCGAATCACATAAATTAATTATGCATGGTCACCTCAATATAGAGTTTATTTGACATGTGTCACCGTACCCATGCTAAGTGAAATTCACTATAGTAGTAAGTTACGAGTAGTGTGAATTAAATAAATATCACCAGACAACACAAACTAATCGCAAGATCCCAAACTAAGCAACGCTTGTACTATGGGTACCGTACAATGGACTGAGTTGTCCAAATCTGGGACTCTGAAATTACCACTGAGCATACATCATCATCATACCCTATTACATTAAGATCAAAATAGATTAGCGAACCGTGGGTGCACTGCAGAGCACCCCTGCCTATCCCTTTGGGAATACACGCATTATATTAACATTTCTCAATATTCAAAAAGTGTCTTGACAGACAGACAGACAGACGGACAACAAAGTGATCCGATTAGGGTTCCGTTTTTTTCCTTTTTAGATACGGAACCCTAAAAAAAGATGATTAATTAATCGCTTTATTCTTATTATTTTTTTACGAAAATAATGAAATGATGAAATTTTTTTTTTTTTTTTTTATTTATTTATCTATTTATTTTATTTAATGGGAATAAGATGAGGAATGGCTGCACGTGCGATTAGGGGTATTCATTTAGTACATCGTCGAATAATTAATAGCAAGGAAAAATTCAATAAATATACAGAATAAAAAATAATGGTAAAAAAAACTTTTAAAAAACAAGCATTTATTTAATTCCCTTTAGTTTTCGTGTTCTCCTCAGCAAACCCTTTCATTTGATACCCATACTGTGGTAGTTCAGAGAAAATAACTATTTCGCCATCTTGGATGATCCGCCATATTGGAATTAGAATGACGTCACATAGCTAAGCATGCATTGTCATCCTTAATAAGCGTGTATACCAAATTTCAGCTCAATCGGTTAAAGAAAACTGATTTAAAATTCAATTACAAGATTCTACGCGGAGATACATTGCAAGTTAATATAAAGCTTGTAAAAATGGATGATGAACGTGATAAAGATGGCGGATCAATAGCTTATTTTCCAAGCCAATGTCACATTAGCAGTAGACAATGTCATACCTCGACTACTCTGAATTCTCTAGGCGTGGGTTTCCTGTTCTGGTTCCGTTTGTCCCGCAGCATGTCGTCGAGCGCGGGCGGCTGGCAGCCGGGCGGCAGCTGGGCCCAGCGCAGGCGGCCGCTGGCGGCCTCCTTCAGGAACATGCGCGCCGACCGCGACTGGTCCGGCTGACCGGCCGCCGTCATGAACCCTCTATTGTCTGTAATAAGTTCCAATCTGTTAACACTTCCACTGAAGTACATTCTGTCAAAAAAGTATCGGGAATTGATGATTTATTTATGGTTCCAAAATAAATTTTTAGTTTTTTTGTTGTTAGATTGGCACAACTGTTTTCCATTTTGGCGCGGAGTTGGAGTTAAATCTGATAATTAGATAAAAAACAGTGCTGTTTTTAGTTCATCTTAACTAGTACGTATTGCGATTTTCATAATGGACAAAAACATCGAAAAAAGAGCAAAGCGATAAATTTTGCATCGCCAATGGAATTTCGTATTCGGAGTCACTGAAAATGTTACGAGAAGGCTTAAGGTGAATCGACTTTATCAAAAACACATGCTTATCAGTGGTAAAAAGCGTTCAATAGCCGTCGAGATGTGATGGAAGATTTGCCTCGCTCTGGTAGGCCATCAACTTCTGCAACTGAAGTTAACATCGCAAAAGTGAAGGAAATAGTGACTGAAAATCCTTGCCGGAAGGTCAAACGGTAAATAAAGAATACTATTTGAGTTTAGTTTAGTTTTAGTATAATTAATAGAGCAAATTAGATGAAAAAGGTCAGATTTTTGGAAAGACAATTCTTGGATTTTGCACCACGCTAATGAGCCTTCGCACAAGACCATCATTGTGAGCGAATTTTTGACCAAAACTCAACAAATACCATATAGCAACTACCTTATTCGCCAGATATGGTTCCAGTCAACTTCTTTCTTTTTCCTAAACTCAAATTACCACTTCGTGTCACCTGTTTTCATTTGGTAGAAGATATAAAGGAGAATTCGCGGCGAGAATTGAACTCGATTCCGGAAAAATCGTAAAAAAAAAGTTTGATGATTGATTTATTCGTTGGCGTAATTGTATCCTTTCTGAATGAGCATACTTTGAATGTGATAAAATAAATTTGGATGAATAAATAACATATTTTATATTATTGATCTTTTCCCGATACATTTTTGACAGGGTAGAATTACTTGAATCATTCATATTTGAATTTTAAAAAGTAAAGTGACTTACATGCGTGTGCGGTGAGTATCTGCTTGTAGTCCGGCTCCTTGGTATCGTCTTCCGGCAGCAGCAGGCCGTACTTCTCTTCGAACGTGTGCTTGCTGACGAGCTGGCAGAGGCGAGCCATCGCCGCGTCGTGGGCGCGCATCTTTACAAAACATAATCATATAAAAACTGGCCAAGTGCGAGTGGGACTCGCGCACGAAGGGTGTCGTACCATTACCTATACAAGCGTATCTACCAGATACAGTTATCAATATCGTATAATAAAAACCGGCCAAGTGCGAGTCGGACTCGCGCACGAAGGGTTCCGTGCCATTATCTATAAAAACCGGCCAAGTGCGAGTCAGACTCACGCACGAAGGGTTCCGTACCATTATCTATAAAAACGGCAAAAAAATAACGTTTCTTGTATGGGAGCCCCCTTAAATATTTATTTTATTCTGTATTTTAGTATTTGTTATTATAGCGGCAATATAAATACATCATCTGTGAAAATTTCAACTGTCTAACTATCACGGTTCATGAGATACAACCTGGTGACAGACGGACAGACAGACGGACAGACAGACAGGCGGACGGACAGCGGAGTCTTAGTAATAGGAACCTGCTTTAACCTTTGGGTACGGAATGTACATATGTCAACTAATAAAGCAACCTATAAAGGGCATTTGTATAACTTTAACAGCTGGGTCAATAAAGAGTTATCTATCTATCTAAAGGGCACTATGAGGTGACGTCACGCGCGCGCGCTTTTATTATTGTCTATACATCAGTGGAACTGTGTCACGGACTGGCTCAGTCGCTCTCAGTCTTGTTGCATACTAGCTGTGCCCGCGTGGACTTCAGGGAGATTACAGGGAAATATGGATATTATGTATTTCCTGCGGAACCCTAATGCTTCTTCTAAAATTAAAGTAGTCTAAGTTACGCCTTGGAACGTCAGCTATCTGTCAGTGAAAGTCCCATTGAAATCTGTTCAGCCGTTTGGAAGTTTACCTCAAACAAACAGACAGACAGACAAAAATTTTTTAAATTGCATTTTCGTTATAGGTATTTTTCATATGCAATTCGTAAAAAGGTGCGATTTTGATATTACAAACAGACACTTCAATTTTATTTACTTGTATGTATTTATGTATTGTATGTATAGAGTATAAATGTATAGACGAGAGAAAGAGATATTCCACATATTATGTGACATAAGTCTAGTCTTGGCGCATATGCTACAAGTACAGAAAAACATAACGGCTATGATTTAGGAAACCTGGCAATCCCCTTCCTGATAATTTTAAGGACTCTGATTAAGTCAGAGGGTTTAGCTCGCGGGCCGGGCCATCAAAGCGCCCGTACAGGAAAAAAAAAAGGGTATGATTTATAACGATATATAGCAATCAAAGTCTGCGCGTACGACGTCGCGGGCAGAAGCTAGTAGTATACAAATTGGACTAAGATAGGAACATTACTTTTAAAGTTTTATTTTCGTCGCCAATTCTAAACAATCTTTTTCGACAAGCAAAAACAATGAAGCTATTCTCACCTGGTCAATAGGCAGAACTGCGGTGAGCAGCAGGTCTGGGGCGACGGCGTAGGCTGGCAACACCAGCCCCGGGCAGTCCAACAGCTCGATGTCATCGTCCAGTATCAGGGACTGGATATGTCTCGTGTGACCCGGCATTGAGCTCACACTCACCTACAAATGTATATTACAATATTATATTTACACAACATCGAGGTGTAACAAGACAAGATGGGAGATACATCAATGATCTAATGTCCTGTCTAGTGATGTGCTAAATCTGGGTATTTGGTGTCAAGATCCGCGGATACGGATCTTAACAATTTTATAAAAAGTTCCTATAGTAAATGTATAATAAGCTTATCACAAAGATTTTTCATTGATCTCATTATAAAGATAGTTGATTTGGTACCTTTCAGTTATGTAATATTGGTATGGTAACTCGCTACGATAAATGTTTGCAATATAAAGGTGCCAAATATTTTATTTCATCAAATAAAAAATAATCTGAATGGAGTTTAAGTTTTTCATTGCTACCTAATCACATATAAGAATCTTGAAATTAATAAGGTAAAGGATCCGCCGAAAAAGATACGGATACGGAAATTTCTTTTCCCGCGGATATCCGCAGTTACGGCACATCACTAGTCCTGTCATATGAAAAACTAATGTGAGAGGAAGGCTCCGTGTGAAATTAGTCTGGTCTATGTTCACATGCTCACCTAGATAGCCAGCTCATGACATAATAAGCAGCATTGGTAAATATACCCAGCTGTGATAAGACAAGACATCAACTAATTTCCTTTCATATGAATTATGAAAGTGTGAGAGAGGCTCTGTGTAACAAAAGTCTTGTCTATGCCGACATGCATATCGAGCCAGCTGTTTGAAGACAGATAAAAAAAAACGTCGATAGCTTGGAGTAATGTTTTTTAAGCATAGGGCTGACTACATCATGTGTTTGCGGTTTTTATTCCCGCCGGTAGCAAATTTCGGAAATAGCTTATCCAGAATTTGCCTTGGTCCGAGTATAACTGGGATCGCCCCAAGCCATTGTAAGGTACTCATAGGACAAGCTTTGCTTAGTTTGGGATTATATTGTATGATCCCATACTATGGACGAGTATGTGTTATCTGGCGATATTAATTTATTAGTCACAGATGCAAAATTAAAATAGAAATGTCAACCCACCTTTTTAGTCTGCATCAGGATGTTGACAGTACTAGATTTACCGACATTCGGATACCCGATCATACCGACACTCAATCTCGGCGGATTCTTCAGTCTATCCACAGTCTGTTTTTTCAGTACTTCTATTAACTCCGACCTATCGCTAATTTCATGGGAATTCTGCACTTTAGACGCATCCGCTTTTTCAGGAGTAGTCTCTTTGCTATTGTAACCTTCTATAGGTCTCCCAAGTCTTAAGTCCTCCATAACTTTGTCCAAAGTCATTTGTATCCTATCTAATTTATCGGCCGTGCTGCATACAGCTTTATCAATCTCGCTTAGCTGCCTTTTAAACAATTCTATGTCTTCTTCCGTGGATGTTAGAGTTTCTTCTTCATTGATATCGCTGTCGGAATCTGCAGATTCTGTTTCCGAATCGATTGGATCAATGTTTTCATTACCTTTACTTGAGCTTGGAGTTTCGCTGGCCTCTGATATTTTACGTTCGTTAGTAACTTTTGCGGCCGAGAAGAATATTATTGAAACATTCTGAAATAAAAAAAAAAAAATATTTTATTAAATTTATTTAAGTTTAAGGATATGTAATGCGAGATCCATGCGTCGCAAACTTACATTGGAAATTGTTTTTTTTTTAAGGACTTACACTGTTGGCCGTGAGGTGGCCTTTACAGCTTTACCGGAGGAGGTTGGAAATTGTACCGTATATGCAAATTCATAGAGCTCACATTTCATTGCTTTACTTTGGAATGAGTTAGTGGAATGTTGTACCTCTTTAGTGAAATACTCCGCCCAGCATTTCCTTTCGTACTCACTTGTCAAATCAGCTTTATTCAACAAGAGTATACACTTGCATTTCTGTTCTGACGCATATTTCTCCAGGTCTGCACATCTTTAATCAATAAAATAATATTTAAGTATCTATCTGTAATGCCAAAAAAATCAAAGTAGTAATCAAAAGTTTAAGTATCAAAAATGATACTTAAATCATTGGCATAAATATTTTCATTCATTAATAGGTATACTGTTGGTGTCATTTTTAAATAAATAAATAAATCTACCCACCTGAAGAGCAGCGGATTCCTTGCATCCAAGAGTATCAACACCACATCAGACTTCTCGAGGGTCCTCCACAGCTGCTTCCACAACTCGGGGTTGCGCTCGTACGGCGTCAGGGCCGCGCCGAGCTTCGCTTGCAGCTCGTTGAGATTGCGACGCCAATCAAGGAATGCCTCTCTTTCACGGGCCATTTGGTCCTCCGCTGTTATACTTGGTTCCCAACGGGGCCTGGGAATTAAACATTATATTTAAGAAGTCCATAAGCTTACTTACTTACTAGGTACCTATAAAATTACCAGTACGCTTAGTATGACTGTGTTAGACATAAGTTGTATCCTTTTCAACTGTCAGATTTTTTTCGTGAAAATGATGTCACCTCAAGATTTTTGTACTGGACATGGCTCTGTTATCTTGTTGAAAGAGATAAAACTTATGTCTACACAGTCATGCTACAGGTAGGTAGGTACTAGGTATTACCTTTGAAATTGTTGTTTTGTACAAAAAAATTGAAGTCAAGATACCTACCTATTTCCATAGACAGATTTTCAGTAGATATTGTAAGTGAAGAACTTACCTCCTCGGCACTGTTAATGGTTCATCAAAATTAGGTTGTGATGTCACGATAGCCACCTCACTTGGCACAGACTTCACATACTTCAAATTCATTTTCTCAGCAGTGAACTCCCGCTGAGCTAGCTCTGCCGTGGAGAGGAACTCTTGTAGTGACGACTCAGCAGTCACTGATTGAAGGTTCAAACGACCCCAGTCATAGCCGTCATTTACCTCTGTTGTGTGCAACTGCAAAATTTCATAGTGACGTCAATTCTGTTAAACACAATCTATACTATAGATTGTATGTATATATGTAGTATACTACAGCTAAACAATATATTTTGGCAGTACTGAAATAATTTTTTGCCATATAGGTAGCCAAGGTAGCTGACCTTAAGGACAGAAATATCCTTAGTTTAGTTTAGAGCCTATTGAAACCATTATGGTCCAATAACAAAGAGATTGAAAGTGCAATTCAAGAAAAAGGTTATAATTGAATTATAATAATAGTAGGTAGTCAAGTATTTATAATTTTAATATTAATTAATTATTGAGGTTCCCAAAATAGCATAGTGAGAATTAACTATAAGTAAGGGCAACGTAATTTTTATAATATTTGTGTTAAGTAATATATTTACTATCATATTGCGAAAAACAAAGTTTACCATGGTGTTGTCCTCCACATGTTTTCGGTGGCGGTTTTTAGCGAATCTATCCTTGATGAGAGCCCGACCGAGGGATTCCTTATTCTTCTTACCCATGTTCTCATTTATTTGCAAATGTTATAATAGTAGTTTACACAAATTTATACAATAAACAATAAATAAACGTGCTTCGTGATTTTGCTGCGTGCGTGACGGTGACAGCCGCGCGCGCGTGTAGTAATACAAAATGTCAACAAAATGACAGCAGTTTTCGAACGAAGCTATATTTCTTACGTCGCTTAAACAAACATAATTGTTTCTAAGCTTCTTGGCACCCCACATTCAGTGAATTTCAGTGCATATGCGTACTTTCCGATACGTTTCGTTTTTAGCAATAATTATAAAGATCGATACAATCTGTTCCTACAATGTAAACGAGAAACTGATTTTAGCAGTGAATAAGCTAGTGAAAAGGAATGTTACAACAGCGCCAATAACTGAAATTGCTACGATAGGAATAGGAAGTGGATCTTCGATTTTTTACCAATATACCTTGTGTTGTGAAGACTTCATATACTGAAAACAAACACCATGCCCTACACGGCAAAGTGAATGAATAAGTGAACAAGTATCGTGAAAATTGTAAGCAATGTCGGAGTATTACGACCACTATCACCGCTGTGAGACACTTGCTGAGTTTAATTTTTACTTTGATGAAGATCATGATGAAAATAAACTTGATGATGAGAACTACATTTACTGTCTTTGCAGCAGGGCCTTCATCAAGTAAGTGTTGCATTCTTTATGTTAGTATTATGAGGGCCGGTTCTAAAATAGAGGTGTGGTTCCTACAAAGAAGACATGTTATTGATAACCTACATTACAGTTACCACTAAATTAATAATAACAATAAATACTGTGGGATTTAGAGAAATAAAATAAAGTCCTGCCTCCACTAACTTTTCCATTAACTTTATAATTTTATTATCTTGGTAATTAGATTTGGTGATATTTGTGCAAGATGCCATGCAACATTATAATCACTAAAAAATATAATTTTGTACTATGTAAAGTAAAGCTGATGTATGTAAACTGTGCATGTTTGTATAGAGTATATTCTACATTTAAATTTATACACGACTATCATTATGATAATGTATTATTCAAATCACCTACCATGATTTCTTTCAATACAAAAGTGTCTTCTTACACCTACCTAAATGTATAAAAAATCTACCAAAAACAGATACTTTTTTAAAATGTTGAACTGCATATATGAAATAATTGATTTTGTTTTGTTATGGAATGTTTAAGTGATGTGTTAAGTTCATTATATTAACCCACAGAGTGGGGCCAAAGGCGAAAACATACTGTATTACCTCATAGCAAAAGCTAATTTTTCAACAATTTTTTCAGCATGGCCATGTGGTGTTTACCACAGAAATCTTTAATGTATTGACACAGAATCAGTTTTGGTATTGGCCAAAAATAAAAATGTAAACAAGTAGCAACTAGCAAAATAAAAAGATAGAGTTTTAATTGAGAACCTTCTACTTTTTAAAAGTAAATTTAAAACTTGAGGGGTGTCAAGGGACACCCGGATGGAACCACACATTTACAAAAGTGTCGGTCAACACTTTGTCTTATTTTTTCCGTCTAGCCCCCTTTCGCAATGCGCCATAAGGAACTACGTTCCAAAAGTTTTTTATCTGTTTTATAGAGATGGTGTGACAACATACTATGTTGATAAGGAGTACGCCAGTGAGAGTGATGTGGAGGTGCTCCGTGACTCCCACTCCCAGGACTGGGAGGATCATTCCCATGTGCACTTCTCACTGGACACATCATATAAAACAAAATGTGAAGTGAGTATCATCACGCCTGTATTTCCCAAAGGGGTAGGCAGAGGTGCACAGCAGTGCGCCCACACTTCGCCAATGTATTTTGGTCCCAATGTATAATAGGGGGCGAGCCTATTGCCATTATTTATACTGGGCACATTCTGCCTCAATACAAGGAAGATTTTTGGGCCATAGTCCACCACGCTGGTCCAGTGCGAGTTGGTGAACTTCACACACCTTTGTACACAAAATATTTAGTTTAATATTATTTTGTTAGGTTTTTTAATGAAAAGGATAAAAACATAACTTGACTGTACATGCCGAATTGAATTCTGATCATATATCACTACACAAACTTGCTAGGCTATGTTGATTGGTGATGAGTGTGTTTGAAGTACTTATGGATAACATATTAAGTTGTAAATTAGAATATGTTTTTCATATACACTGGTTGTTGAATTATAGGTTGACTTGATTATTAGTCTCATTAATTAGCCTCAGTTTAATACTGGAGTTAACAATTTTGTTATAAGTAAACTTATTAAAAAGGTAACTTATTCGAGTCAGCAATACTAATAAAAAATATACATATATAAATATAAAAAGCACTATAAAGGTATTTAAGAATTGTCTTACAAAACAGAAAAAATGACTACATGACTGGCTACCCATTCCTAATGCATATCCTGTTCCAAAAAGAACAAATTCAATACTTGTTACTCCCTCCCAAAAGGATTTTAATATTTTACATACTTGGTGAGGGGTTAAGTGTTATATAAATCAAAAATATACTTTGCAGCGAGATGAAGGTGCTAGCTGCTACTGCAGTGCCTCCCACACAGAGAACTGTTGCTCAACTGATGAACACGATCCGGCACAAGTCCAAGGAAACCTCTCCCACGCCCTACAGCCCAGCGACAGCGGCGCCGACCTCACATACCAGGACTACCACTCCGACACGCACGAGAAACCGGAACGAATGGAACAAGACATGCCAGACACAGGCACAAATGAAGATTACCTATCCGAAGACACATGGGACAAGTTCTGGGCCATCAACGGTGAACGACTCATTTGGGCTTCATGGATAAAAAAATACAGTGATTACATAAATCCTGCTTACTTAGATGTTAACAGCGATTTGAATGTCCACGAGAAAGTCTTGCCTAAACAACATTCCGTTGATCAAATATTTAAGGAACAACCAGACACCAATCTTAAAGGAACTGAAGACTATGGTATAAGAGAAAGAAAATTCTCATACGATTCCAAAGTCAATCCTTATAAGAAAACAAAGAATCTCATTGAGAAAACTGAGAAGAGTGAAAATAATAAAGAGGACTCGTGGTTGCTGATCGGTAGAAGACGTTCCTGTTCGGAACATGACAGAATAGTGAGTCCGAGGACGACGGCGACGGATTCAATGACAAACGTAACCAAACTGACTATATCGAGCTATGAAGCAACGTCCAGCCATGTGACGTCAGACTCAACACCGACAGACGATTATAGCGTGTCCTCCTCTAACTCTGACGACCAATCAAACGATCAGACAAGGATAGCGAATGTTGACGAGAAGTATGACAACATAGATCCATTGCCGCTAGAAGAATTAGACACAGAACAGTACTGGCAGTTTCTTTGGAAGAAACACTTCGGCGAACAGTATGCTATGCATTATGCCAATTATATCGAGCAACACATCGTTCAAGAGGAATTACCGCAAATAAACATTGATGTAGTAGAAGAAGAAGCCAAAGAAGAAAAACCTGTAGACATCGAGTGCGAGAACAGCGAAGGTAATTCGCAAGAAATGCCCACAATAATAGAGATCCAGAAGCATGTAGGTCAAATAACAATAGAGGATAAACTCCCAAGGAAAAGGAACAAGAAAGCGAGCAAGAAGTATTTGAATTCTGTTGGTGTGTTGCTGCAGAATTTGTTGAAAGATGAACAGTTGAATTCTGATGAAGTGGTGGAAGCCGGTGAAGGGAATGAGAGAACAGACAATAAGCCGCTGACGGTTGATAGTACAACTAGTGGAACAAATGAATATCGCTCCGTGGATAATAGTAACATTCGTTCATACAGTTATGATGATGGTGATGATGATCCGCCCGAAGAGACATCTATCACGTTAAAAAGGAGGTATGTATGATCCTTTTGTCAGTGCCATTACGACTGTCAACTGGCTTTTATTTGAAAATGTACTCTGTGATATATTTATAAAGATTGAATTTATGTTTTACCACGTAAATTCAATCTTTATGCATATTAACACGATAGGTACGAACAGGTACGCGACCACGCGATATTATTTCTATGAAAAATGTACTTCTTGCGTAAGTTAATACAGTTCATTCTTGTGTTGATAAAAAGTCTCTAAGTCTTGGTAAAAATAATGTCTTAATAATTATATCTTACAGCCATGAATTGGATGAAGAGGATACCGGATCGGAGGATATAAAGAACACTTTCCAAATAATGGGCTTTCGCGTGCAACCGGAGAAGTTGCCTAAGGGCGAGCTGATATACAGGAAGAGGCTGGCCAGGCTTCGCCCACCACGGCACAAGAGATTCGCAGCCTCTAAAAAGACATATTTCGACGAAGATGGCAACTCTTATACAATGGATCAGGTACGAGTTAAAAACATGCATAGTGTAGGTGTGAAATAGATAATATTCTGTTTTATTTTTATTAACCTACTATATAATAGAAGGGGATTCTCAAGTCGACCATTTTTTCTACCGCATATGTGAATTGATTTCATATTTGGTTAGTACTTACCCCAAAAAAAAAATTATGCCACAGGAACCTAGATTCTACCATTAACACGGGTGATATAAAATTGCACGCTAAAATAATTTATTTTTATGTAAAGTTAGTATCCAACATCTGAAATACACATCATGATCTGCGGTTCCAATACCGAACTATCGTATTGTTTGGAATTAGTTTCAATTATAACCGCCAAATTAATATAAATTGACAAGACATTTTTTAGTATAAAAGTGTTCTACAATATAACATTTGTATACATTTTGGTATAGAAACCGACAAAGCATTTAACTATAAATTCTAACACAGTGTAAAGATTCCCATGAGGAGTGTGAGATGCAAACGGATGATGATTGCAACGACGTGAATACTAACACTGAGAAGCCACATACAAACACAAATCTGTCTATAGAAACTGAAATTTCTCAAACAACCACAAATAAACCCATAAAAATTCTGATACATAACAGTAGGCAGATTGAAGAAGAATCTAGGATCGTACAGCCAAGTGACATTTCACACACAGGCATAGATCTACCCACAGAGAGTGAGATGACACATATAGCCACAAATGTGCCCACAGAAAGTGAGATACCACATACAACCACAGATATTGTGGTCCAAACAGTTGATAGGGATGTGGTCGATGAGGCGTCAAGAATGCCTCTGCCGGGTGATGTTGATGGGTGTGCGAATGATAGCAAGGATACAAGTGATGAGACAGCAAGAGACAACATTGTGGAAAATCAAGGTGAGTAGCCCAGTAGGCTTAGCATGACAGTGTAGACATAAGTTTTATCTCTTTCAACTGTTAAATTTGTTAAGAAAATGACATCACTTCGAGCATTGGACAAGGCTCGGTGTGACGTCATTTTCTCGACGAATGCCCATCAGAAATAAGTGCAGGTCCAAACCCTGGCATTTTCGGATATTGAATGCCAGTTTGAACAACGATTTCTCTATGAATACTTCAGGTAAACACCGTGAAGGAACTTGTTCGTCTTTGGAAACGTATTTAATATACCAAACCAATCCTCATAAGGCCAGTTTATTGGACTATAGCCCGAATCTACTTCATAATGAGGAGTTTGGCTGTTAATATGGGCTATTACCCATTATCCTTCAGGGAATACAGGCGGGATAATAATATTGAAATAAAACTATTTTACGGATTTTATCGCGTATATTTACAATTTTATTTTCCCGACGTTTCGGCTGCTTTACAGCAACCATGGTCACGGGGGGACTGAGGTGTTAGACGTCTTGATGTCATAGTTAATAACTGGATACCCTCATATTTAGTTGTTGCTTGCGGTCCGATCCACGCAGAAAGTGCTCACAGTGTCTTGAGGTCTTGCAATGGTACGCTTGGTTTTGGATTTAATCATATTAATTACTGGATCCCAAGTAGCACCCAGCCGTCTTCCCTATTGAAATTAGGATGTTTTTTAATTTCAATGGCCTCACGTATGATCCTTGGTCGGAATCGGTGTTCTTTTGCGAGGATATGCGGTTTATCAAATCTGATATAATGGCGGGTGCGTCCTGTATTATCAAGCGTACCATTGCAAGACCTCAAGACACTGTGAGCACTTTCTGCGTGGATCGGACCGCAAACAAGAACTAAATATGAGGGTACCCAGTTATTAACTATGACGTCAAGACGTCTAACACCTCAGTCCCGCCGTGACCATGGTTGCTGTAAAGCAGCCGAAACGTCGGGAAAATAAAATAGTAAATATACGCGATAAAATCCGTAAAATTGTTTTATTTCAATGTATGGTATTCGCGTAAATATGAGAAAATGATATATTTAGTTTAGCTAATGTCATTCAGTATTTTAACATCCTTTACGATTTGTCAAGATGCCAATTTGTTGAATGTACGAGATTTATGATTATTAGTTATTACTGTGACTATTGCGATAATGACTATTATGACTTACGATTTAAAACTTATTTGGTGCAGTGACACAGCAAGTGGCGACGAAACGTCGTCGAAGGCCGAAGAGGTCTACAAAACTGGCTTCAGATGGTGTGGAATCTGTGGAACTGCCGCCGGAGATCCGGGACGACCCGAAGATGATGAAGTATTGGAAGAAGAGGCACTCATTGTTCCACAGGTAACAAACGAAACGACGGTTATGAAGACCAAAATTATTAAGTTAAAAGCCTGGGATAAAATATATTGTTATTTCTCTCTTTTGCTTCTATTGATGTTGTTCTCTCTCTTTTTTGAAGACTCGACTCGACTTCATTCATCACATAAGTCATGTCTTGGTAACATTACAGTAACATTGGTTTCACTATATTGTTCATTCCGACATTGGTGATGATGTAATGATATATGGATTATCAATGGTAGATCAAGAAAATAATAAATAATTTAAAATTGGAACAGCGCCAATTAAAATAACAAAACCGGTCAAGTGCGAAGCGGACTCTCGCATCGAGGCTTCCTACAAAATGAAAGCATCGAACATTGCTCGAACGAATATCTATTCGTTAATCTTCGTTCATCTATTCGTAAATAGTTAATCTTAACTGGATAAAGAGACAAACTTAACTTTGCCGTTGGAATACTGTTGTCCCCATACTGTTAGTTAGTTTAACTGCAAATAAGTTTGTAATCGCAATTTTTTTTTATGCTTTGCAACTATAACTTACTGTTTTCAGATTTATGTATTTATTTATACGACATTGCTTCTTGCCACATTTCATTATTCTAGGTCAACGGGAAGTACCCTATGGGTTTTTGATTCCCTTGAACCCTAAAAATACGTACTATTTTATACTCCATTTGTTATAGCATTGGACAGAAGGGAAAAAAGGTTATTTTTAATGTAAACTTTTTTAACAAAAGTACAATTAACATATTACAGTTACAATTGACTCCGAATTTATTATTACGTATTTATATACCAGCTGTCTGACCGTAACTGAAATCATTTTCACTATTTATCTTATGATTCGTTGTAAGTTTTGATGAAGATGTTATTATAAATTAAAGCGTCATTTTTAATTCGTTCATCTAAGTATTTAGTACTGTGTTAGATCAATTTATCAAAGTCATTTTAAAACAAGTTTAATGTTACCACTTTGAATTAAAATTGTTTTGACTTAACTTATAAATTAAATGTTTTGCACTCCTGCTTCTACGAGCCTCTTTTTTCTAATGTTATAACAAATGGAGTATAGTGTAAACAATACTTTACATTCAGGTTCGACGAGGGCATAAAGTTGGACCGCGAGAGCTGGTTCAGCGTGACGCCTGAGAATGTCGCGTGGCACATCGCCAATAAGTACGTGTACGACGTCGTGCTGGACGCGTTCTGCGGCGCCGGCGGGAACACCATACAGTTCGCCAGGACCAGCAAAAAAGGTATCTACGCTATACAAATAAATAATATTGAAGTGTCCACCTATGTTTTTGAAGTACAGTTAAAGTACCTATAGGAGCTGCCTTATATGTACCCAAAGTATTATTTCGGACTTCAGATACTCTCGGTATACTATTACTGAATATTTGAGTATTTTTAAAATTTGTAAGTAATTTTGTTTTATTTTATTGGACAGTAATAGCTATAGACATAGATCCGGAAAAGATTGAGATGGCAAAGCACAACGCGGCGGTGTACGGTGTCGCTGACCGCATCGAGTTCATTGTGGGCGACTTCTTCGAGCTTGCACCGAAACTTAAGGCGGACATGGTCTTCCTGAGCCCGCCGTGGGGAGGTCCCAGTTACTCTGAAGTTAGTAAATCGTATGTTATAGGCTAGTGGCCAACTTTCAGTTGGTTGAAGTGTTCAGATCGCCCTAAGGCTCTCAATATATTGGCTAAGGGGTCGTTCATTAATCACTTCGCACCTTTAAAAGTATAGAGACCCATTTAGAATTTTTTGGATTTCGACTATAAATCTTAAAGGGTCGTTCTAACGACCATTTTTCAACAACATTATTTTTGAGTTAGGTCTCTATACTTTCAAAGGTGCGACGTGATGTTTTTTTAGCATTTTTAATTCTCTCATTTATTGGATTCTTGTTGGCATACTTGAATAAAAAAAGTTAATTATTTTGGTTAAAGGTCATATACATCATCACGCCTGTATTCCCCGAAGGGGTAGGCAGAGGTGCACTGCAGTGCGCCCTCACTTCGCCGATGTATTTTGGTCCCAATGTAATAGGGGGCGAGCCTATTGCCATTATACCGGGCACATTCCCCCTCAATACGAGGGAGATTTGGGCCATAGTCCACCACGCTGGCACAGTGCGGGTTGGTGAACTTCACACGCCTTTCTATAGACGTGCAGGTTTCCTCACGATGTTTTCCTTCACCATTCAGCAAGTGGTAATCATTGTTGAAAATGACATTCGCACATGAAAATTATCTCAGAGGTGCGGGCCTGGGGTTTGAACTTGTACCCCTTACGTTCAAGGCGGGCGTTCTTGCCCACGAGGCTACCACTGCTTCTTCTTGGTTAAAGGTATTATATGTTTTTATGGCTATGGAACCCCACCTTGTTTATGGCTTTGTTTTAATTTGTTTTTTCTAAATGGTTACTCTGTTGACAGAGAGTGCTCTCTACAGATTTACCGGAGGAGAATTTGTTTTATAAGACGTTTTGTTGCAGAACTCCGAGTATGATTTGGAAACGATGTTGGAGCCTCGACCTGCGTCCGAGTTGATGAGTGCGGCGCGCACGATATCGTCTACGATATCGCTATATTTACCGAGAAACACCAGGCCGGATCAGGTCAGACTTCCTAAATAAAAAAGCACCACAATAATCTTAAAATTAAGTCCTTGTCTACTTTCATTGACCGGTTTCTCCCAAAAAAAGTATGTTTTTTCTAAAATGATTGCAAGGGAAAACTAACCCAAAACGTGGAGCTGCATAATTATGAGAGGAAACAACGTGAGTTCTGTCAAATGCTCTCTTTCTTTTGTATGAATTACGATAGTGACAGAGCAACTCGAAGCGACGTAAGCCATGACATAAGTCTTGTCTTGGAGCCCGTGTTGACCGTGCACTGCAAACAGATGGAGGGTCTTTACCAAGCAGTGCGACGTACAATGTGCCATTAATGGACACTTAAAAATACCATAAAATCCAGAACCAGCAGCACAACCCTAATTGCATTTACTCAAATATATGAAGTAAGTTTTTTTTTTTTTTTTTTTTCAGATATTATCTCTAGCCAAAGAGGTTTCCGGCTCTGTGGAGGTTGAGCAGAGTTTCCTTGACAAGAGATTCGTAGCAATAACGGCCTATTTCTATTAAGTATAACCTAAATTTAATTGGGTCACATTTATATCAATAAGAGTACCTTTGATAACTTAGAAATATTTTAATTTCACTGAAATTCAATCTTTATATATATCGGCATACCGTGTTGGAAAAAATATACGGATGCGTCTTGATTCCCGTGGGCCCTGGGCTTAATCCGTTGAGCCCCGTGTGGGACGTCTACATCCCATAACAATATAAAGTTAATTGTTTTCATTATAATATGTACCTCGACTAGTATTTTTGGCACGTTTCACATCACTGTGCAAAAGTTCTTGCTATCAAAAACAATCTATTATTACTAATGTAATGGTATTTAATATGTGCAGTGTTCAGATTAGGATTGTTCAAGCTTTTCATTTTAATGGAATAAGATGTCTGCAAAAGTGTTGCATGCACATTTAACGGTATTAATTGCTACTACAAATATGTATTGTTGGGTTGCCAACGTCTTAAAATTATTAACGACAGCAAAATGTGGTTCTTTTGGGATACGTAAACAATAAACATTTTTGTTGACTGAAATTACATCAATAAAACTAGAATTACGTTCACTGCGTCTAGCTAGCACACGGTAGATGGGTTGTACCATCAATTACTTTTGTGAAGTAAACTAATTATAATTTGTTGAATTTATTGTTTTGGAAGATGGTGCCAATTTAATTATAAGTATATTTTGAGTGAATTATTTACTCCCATATCGCGTTTGAATGTGTTCACCTTTTTTTAACGTATAATTCATAAATCTGTTATATTGTAGTAGTATATAGTTACATCAAATAATGATTACCCTATTCACACCTAAATTAACCATTAACATGGTGATTATACCATGATAGTATGGAGGGTTGAAGTAATGGAGGACAATCTCCTATGGGAAAAAAATTAAAAAGTGCCCATCGAAATGCATGAAATAATAGTTCAAAAACCTTCCACAATGGCGCTGGTGTCGGCATGGGTATATATCGACACCCCTCTGGAATAAGTCGGTATGCGCTATGGACTTTTTGCTGTTATGCCAGATTCGGAATAAGCGATTTTTCCGTACCGGTTTATTCCAGGGGGGCGTCGATATACCCATGCTGACACCAGCACCATTGTGGAAGGTTTTTAAACTATTCTTTAACGCATTTCGACGGACACATTTTCAATACACAGATGACACTCCTTTACTCCTACCCTCCATACATGATAGTTACGTTGATTCTGTTATATGCAAATGAAAAGTATAATAGCACAAAAATATTGCGATCTCAGTCATACATTACGGTCATAAGGACGGCAATATTCCTAGTTTAGTTTGTTGCCAACAGAATCGACAACAGGGGCCTTAAAACCACCACTATTATTTCAATAGAAATTTTTGGCAGATTTTGTACTGATGGTATCAGCACGCATGTCAAGACAAGACCTCTGTCACGGATTGTCTCGCTCGCTCTCTGTCTTATGAACGAGAGGAAGTGATATAATGCTTATTTTCTGTGACATAAGTCTAGTCTTGGCACTCGTGCTACAACTGAAAGTAATATTTAAAAAATTACTGCATGACACCTGGTGGTAAGGAGGTGGTATATTAATATATTTTGATGGTGATTTTAAACTGTTAAGGTAAGTAGCCTTCACAGGTACTATGCTCAATGTATGCAAGTTAAAGGGGGTGGTCCATTTGCGAGCCGGCTAGCTAACGGTCTAAACCGTTGGCTCGTCGAGGTCGACTCACGTTGGTGATCCGTTGGCGTACCAAACATCATTGGCAAAGTCTTGGCGGTTTTTTGCACAACGGACTTATAAATTCAAACAAGCCCAAGGACCCAGCGAGCAAGTCCGCCGGTTTTTAAGTGGGCGGACTTTTAAGTGCTCCATTGGCGGTTTAGACCTATGGCTCGCGAATTCGTTGGCGAATCGGCGCTGTTACTCGCAAATGGATCACACCCTTAAGTGTCAGCTAATTCACTTCATATTTAAAAAAGAATGTAGTTGTTGATATATTATAACCCCTTTATGTTAGCTTTGTAACCCATTCAAAATTTCATTAGATTTATGGAAACTTTGCTAATATCCTTAAGCCCATGATATTACTCATTCATATGTATGTTTGAATGTCAAATAAATGTTGTGATCTCTGTAAATAACTGTCGATTATATAAAATTGATTGAAACATAGATATTTTTGTACACTTGTTATTTTTTTGGGGGAGTTAGATATTGAAAAGATCTAAGTTTCTCTTATAAAATATGTTTATTTACTAAAAATGCTTATCATAACTTAAACATTAGTAATGGTGTTTTGTTGTCAGATTTAAAAAATATTTTTAATAGTAGCAACTTCTTTTAAAAACAAAGTTTACAAAAGGAATGGTTCATACCACTAGCCCATGAGAGAATGGTAAAGACTTTTTGGTCATCTTCATTTTACAGAATACATTTGGAACACCCCAGAATTGGACTTGCCAGTGTATAAAAAGTCTTTATGCACTAGACTTAACTACCATTTTATGTTATTCCTTCATTTCCCCTTCTTCATCTTCCTCTTCTGCCCCTCTAACATATAAAACATTGTTGCATCTGATGAGAACTTCACCCAAGTTACCTATAAATAAATAAAAAAAACACATTAAGGTTTTCTATAGATATGTAATCATTTCTGAATTGTAGGATAAAATGTTAAATCACAACTCAGGATGTATTGAAACACATTTTTGTTATAATTGAACCAAGTTATGCCAAAATGTGCCAATCCACTTATTGATACAATTGTAAAAATAATTACTGAGTTGACCAATAGATTTTACTACCTATAGGTGATTACAATGGCCCTACCATCGCCCTGCACCATTAATTACTTCTTGCAATAATCATAATTCAAAACATAAATCCAGACCCCCTGTACATTCTTTTTTTTTTCGAAATGAAAATATTTTAATGGAATAAGATGAGGAATGGCTTCACCTGCTGTTAGCAGGTATTTCAGCCAGTGTCAAGTAATTAATACTACTACAGCCCTTTTAACGTCTCACTGCTGGGCACGGGCCTCCCCTCAATGCGAGAGGGATTCAGGCCATAGTCCACCACGCTGGCCCAGTTCGGGTTGGCAGACTTCACACATCTATCGAGAACTAGTTCCCTCAGAAGTGCAGGTTTCCTCACAATGTTTTCCTTCACCGTTTCATAGCATAGCAAGTGATAATCTCGGATGAAAATGAGATTCGCACATAAACCCAGAGGTGCGAGCCGGGGTTTGAACCTGCACACTTTGATTGCAAGGCGTGAGTTCGACCACTCGGCTACCACTGCTACCAAGTAATTAATAGCAAGGGCAAGTAATTAATAGCAAGGGCAAATTCAATTATTACACAATAGAAATATAAATGGATAATGACAGTGATAAAGATAGTGGATGAATCCACCCAGTACCCATATGTTAAGTGTTTACTACACTACCAGTTTAAGGCCAAACTGACTGCAGTATGGACTACCTAGGAAATAGTTAGGGAACAGCACATCAGTAGAACAATACTATTAAAATGAGCTGATTAAATAACATATCTTAAGTAAAGGTACTGCTATAACAGTTGCGGTGCATGCTAAGCGATCCCGTGGCGCCCCGATTCAAGCGGAGGATGGTACACCGTCGGTTTTTAGTGCGTATACGGCCTTCTGCCGGGACACCCATATAACCTTGCTACTTCCCCTGGAGTGGCTGGATTTGCCGACGTTAAAAAGTACTATGATTAAGGTTATAGGCAGCTGTTGGACAAATATGGACGCGGGCATTCTGTTTGGTGGACATATTCATTGGCTGGGTATTATCAAAATGAGTTGTCTAACCTGTTACTGCACCATCTACAAGTTCTTCCGTATTGGCGAGTTGCAAATTCATGTAGCCATCGGCCGAAACAAGCAATCCTTTATACTCGTGACCCCACTTTAGTTTTACAAGCACGGATTTACCCGTTAGGCTGTTTAGAAAAGGTTTGGGGTTTATAGGCATAGCCGCCGCCATTTTTGAAGTTAATTCTGAAAAAGTGAAAGCAATTGGTTGAAACGACGACAAATTTGTTTATCGGTAGATGAAATGCCAATAATAAATAACATAAATACCTTGTACCGCGGGAATACTATAAAAATATAACCTAAAAATTAACGCCGCTACCACAACCAAAGACAATTTTTTTAATCGGTTTTATTTATTTTAGCTACTTTTTGTACACTACTCTATGAGCTAGAGAACATTGAGATAGGAATACAATTTTACAGTACTGTGTGAAGCGATAGTGTAGATTGAGTGATTTTTTTTACACTAGTTAGGTTAGGTTGTTTTAGGTTCAATATATTAAGCACTCTTATACTGTCTCTGTTTTTTGTAGCTTTGCCTTCTCTGTCTACGACGCCTGTGTTCAACTGTGTTGCTAGCTAGCACAGTTGCAAGTGCACCGTCACGTCACCATTACGCCATGCGCCATCCACGTCAAAACCAAACTGTTAAATGTCATTCAAAATTGGAACGCGAATGGTTCTACTACCGGGGTTTTTGCGTTTATTTTGGGTTATTTCAAATATTTTATGTATGTAATTGTAGATTAAATTAAAATAGGACTTCCTTATTTATTAAAGTAAACCGAACTTAAACAATGTCAACATTTTCGGGCTTCAGTGAAGAAGAATTGAACCGCATAAAATCTGGTGAAACTAACTCTGACAGCCGCATAAATATATCTCGTCAAAGTTCTATGGATAGCGGTAAGTAAATAATAAATTATGTGGTAGTACCATTTACAGGTCTAAACGAAGCTTCCCTTATATATTTTCTCTACGAATGCTAAATAATGTATTATTTTCAGAGCTAACTACGACTTTCCTGTATAGGTATTAAAAAAAATATCGTGCCGCGATGATATCATAACTGGCATAATCTAAATGGAAACTTGTTATAATTAGTGTATTTACTACCTAAACTGATACAATCTACATAGATGTGCTACATTCATGCTTTTCATAACACAGGTCTTTTACATTGAAGATCTTTAAAAAATAAACCTAGCATGAATTAAAAAGTTATACTATCTATCTAGATTTTAGCTAGCTTAGCAAGCTAGGAATGTTGTGATATTTGCATGCTTATATTATGTATAGTTATCTTTTATTTGTTGTAATCTAATTTGTTACATCCTGGACATGTTTAGCTGATAATAGTTAATTATTTAGACCTACTGAAACAAGAAGCTAATACATTCGATTTAAGTAGATGTTTTTGTATTATAAACTAGGTTTATGACTATTAGAGATTGGAAGACATTTAGGTATTAATTAAATCTAACATAGAAAGGGTTAAATTAATTTGGATATTAACGGATAAATAGATACCTCTTTGTTGTTCCACCTCTTAAAGTAATACAAACTGCACAATATAAATTTATTTTGCAATGGGCGGCCTTATCACTAAAAGTGATCTCTACCAGGCAACCTTTATTAATGTAGGTAGTACTAGCAAGGAATAAGAAATCAGTACAACATAGAAATTATAATTTAATCTTTCTATTTCAGGTCCACAATTAAATTCAACAAATATAAAGAGAGTGGAAAAGCTAGGCTATAAAACTAAGAGAACCAGCAACCAATACAAACTGCCAATGTTACAGAAACTGAACTCTGACGATGCTATAGACAACATACAATTCGACAAATGTAAACTCAGCTTAAGGTCTCCAAGTACGCCGGCATGTGACATTGACAATAACAATGACAGCAATAAAGAAAATGTCGATAAGAATGAATCTATAACTCCTGACATCAATGACAAAGAGGTTGAAGGTATTATTAATAAAAAGGATATAATTGATACAAACAATGATGTTTTAAATAGAAATGAGGTTGAAAGGAAGAACAGTAGAGATGTAGCTCCAGATATTGTGAGGGGTGTGAATAATTATTCAGAAAATGAGTTGGTGGAACACCAGGCCAAGTTGGCAGAGTTGCAGCTGAGGCAGAAGCTGATGGAGGAGCAGAATAAGAAGCGGAAGGAGATGCTTGCGAAAGCTCTTGCGGATAGGTGAGATTCATTACGCCTTTTTTAACGTCTGTAAATCCTTTATGGATAATCTACCACCTTGGGGGAAGTAGCAGCATTATGTCAGAGTCCTGGCAGAAGGCTATATACCCACTAAAACCGACGGTGTACTATCCTTCGCCTGTATCAGGGCGCCGCGGGAGCGCACTAGCATGTACTGCGACGAGATTTATTACGCCTAGCACAACCAGAGGGAAGCAAAATTTACTCAATGTGTTATTTAATAAATTTTTTAGGGAGCATTTAGCTTGAAGTAAAAATCAAGACTTAATCAACATACTTAATCTTACCCTCATATATTTTTCTGAAAATTTTTGAATGTTACTTTAATTTTTTAACAGTAAACTTAATATGAAATCTGTCAAAATATGAGGTTAATATTGAAACAATACTACTATAAATGTTGGGCACATTTCTCATTCGAAAAATATGCCAGATTTGTAGAAAAAAAAACATAGTATGTTCTTTATATCTCACACCTTATCTACATTATCAGATTGAAGTGTCTGTTTTATCTGACCCATCGTGGTTTAGTATTATTTACTGTGTTCAGTTTGGTCAGCAATGATGCCATGTGAACCCTAAATATATCAAAAATAATGGTTAATATGAGCAAGTTTTATAATCTTGTCTCAAAGACAATATGGTGAGTGATAATATTGTCTACCTATAAAAGGATAATATTTTAATGTTGCATTGACATTGATTGGGTAAACACACATTTTTTTTTTCACTTCAGAAATTTACACACAGTGCCTAATTAAATCTGTTAAAGACCTGATTAACTTGAGGAGTTCCTTAATTTTGTTTCGTGTGAATCCATGACACCGCAGAGCGAGTGTCAAGTAGTGTTCGTCAAAATTTTTGCCAACATTAAAATGAGCTGTATTGACCCAAATAAAAATCTTTTTTGTTTTACGAAACAATTGACGGTGAGAACGAATTTTGACGCGTCGCCTCGTCGCGTGGGTTATACCACAGAAATACAGTCTTTATATGTATTGGCAAAGAGTTGGTTTTGGTATACCCAAAAATTTTAACGCGTCCGTCTCGTGCCCCAATGTGTTATGGCTTAGTAATGGTATTTGCAAACGATGTAATTGGATATGTCCAACAGTCAATGATGATCATTAAAATATTAGGTGACTTATATTGAAATAGATACCTATTTGTTTTCACAATTTTCCTCGTCCCAGGACTAAACAAACCACGGAAGAGGTGATGAGACTGGAAAAAATCAAGAAGGAACTACAAGTTTTGGACAGCCAGTTCTCACAGGATGTCTCCGTGCTCAGAGCTAAGATTGATCAAGCATGCTTTAGTTACGCCGATGCAGAGTAAGTTTACAAATAAATATCGCCAGGCGACTTATCATCATGTGATCCCAAAATAAGCAACGATTGACGAGTAGGTGTGAACAATGGACTGGGAGTGATCCCAGTTACCCCCAAACTGGAGCAAATTCCAAAGGCTATTTCCATAATTTGCCCTTGACGGGAATCAAACCATTAACAACTATGTGCAGTGAAGTGGCTAGGGTTGCCAACCGTACTATAAAATGTAGTATTGTACTATATTTTAGCTCTGCGTACTATATACTGTTGACAAAATATATAGTCCGCAAATGTACTATATTTTTAAAAACATTCATATTTTTTTTATAAAATAGCGACATCTCTCGAAAAAAATATGCATCCATATATTTATTTTTGCCTTGCATGGAGATTTGCGCGTATACTATAGCGTGTTTTGGAACGTAACGACAACTAAACGAAACTGTCACTGTCAACTACTATCAAGTGAAAGATGTTTTCATACAAACAAAAGTACTATTATTTGCCTTGGAGTCATCCGCCATCTTTATCACTGTCATTATCCATTTTTATTTATAATGTGTATTTATTGAATTTGTCCTTGCTATTAATTACTTGACATTGGCGAAATACTCGCGCTAGTCGCAGGTGATGCCATTCCTCATCTTATTCCATTAAATATCATCATTTCGCTCATTTCGTTAAAAAAAAAAAACAAGAGTACTGGTCTTTTTTACGTACCGCGGTACCGCTTATAATGGTGCCGAATACAGTTTGATTTTATTAAATTTTTGCATGCATGGCAATAACAGGTATTGAATAGTACGGTTTTTTTTGACGGACTGACTTTTTGTAGGATTTTTGTAAATGTACTATATTTTTGAGCAATGTACTATATTATATTTTACGACTTAAGCTGGAAAATACTATATTTAAAAAAAAAATAGTTGGCAACACTAGAATAGGCCTACCCTGGAAACCACTACACAAAGTCGTCTATTTTATATCAAAACCACCAATTTTGTTTGTTCCCATAGATATATATCTGATTTAATTCTGTTCCCCTCGTATTGAGGGAGAATGCGCCCGATACAATGCCTATAGGCCCGCCCCCTATTACATTGGGACCAAAAATATATCGGCGAAGTGTGGGCACACTGCAGTGCACCTCTGCCTACCCCTTCGGGGAATACAGGTGTGATGATGTTTTATTATTATTATGTATTAATTCTGTTTGATTTAAAATGACCACAATTCATATTTTTGGAACGAAGTTCCTTACGGCAGGCTTGGAGGGAACAGGGATTTTGCTAGGCGACCGAACTGAAAAAAATGTGATAGTAAAACCGTAAGAAAAAATGCGTGGAAAAAAAACCGTTAAATGAGACGTCTCTTTATTTGTGTCGTTTGATGGATGGATGGATGGATGGATGGATGGATGGATGGATGGATGGATGGATGGATGGATGGATGGATGGATGGATGGATGGATGGATGGATGGATGGATGGATGGATGGATGGATGGATGGATGGACGGACGGACGGACGGACGGACGGACGGACGGACGGACGGACGGACGGACGGACGGATGGATGGATGGATGGATGGATGGATGGATAGATTGATGGATGGATGGATGGATGGATGGATGGATGGATAGATTGATGGATGGATGGAACGAAGTCTGCGTGGACGAAGTCGCGGGTAGAAGCTGGTATTTTAAATGTCCTATCATATATGTCTACTTCGAAGGAACTTCGTTCCTGGTGTCCCACGACACCATTTAGTTTTTTTTATTTTTCAAATTATCTTTTCAGGAAACATTACCTTAAGGTAGAAAAGGAGTTCCTTCAAGCGAAAATCCATTTACAAAAGGAGAAAGAGAAGAAGGAATTGTTGACGGAGCATCTGTGCGCGCTTATAACGCACAACGAAACAAGAAAAGCACAGAAACTGGAGACACTGATGCTAGAATTAGCCACTGATAAAAAACATGAAATTAATGAATTACCAGTGAGTCCAGTGATCGAAGAGGATGATAAGCCAGTCATAGTGGATGGTGTTGATGAAAGAACTGGTAAGATTGTCGAATTAACTCCTGGAACATAAGTATTATAATATATATTGATGGGTAAAAGGCGAAGTGACTCGAGCACCATGTTGGGCGATATCAATATATATAAAACCGGCCAAGTGCGAGTCGGACTCGCGCACGAAGGGTTCCGTACCCATTATCTATAAAAACAGCAAAAAAAACACGTTTGTTGTATGGGAGCCCCCTTAATTTTTTATTTAAATAAAAAATTAAGTTATTAATTTAAATTTAATTAAATAAATACTAAAGTATTTGTTGTTATAGCGGCAACAGTAATCATCTGTAAAAATTTCAACTCTCTAACTATCACGGTTCATGAGATACAGCCTGATGACAGACGGACGGACAGCGAAGTCTCAGTAATAGGGTTCCCGTTTTACCCTTTGGGTACGGAACCCTAAAAAATAAATGCCACTTTTCGTTGTAAGCTTACTCCTCCTAAACGGCTGGACCGATCTGAATGATTTTTTTGTATGCGTTTTGGTGGCACCCTGGATGGTTTAGATTCACAATTGGACCCGGTAAGTGGCGCAGCTTTCGTATGTCACTCATTCTAAGGCGGTACGAAGTTCGGCCGGTCAGCTAATTGAGTTATATATACAGGAAAATAACTGGGAATGTCATTTTTTTTTATGGAGTCGTATTTTGTGTAAGGTATTTTGAATTCTAATCATTAGAATTTAAAAAAAGTTAACAGATGGCGCCCAAAATGCAGTTTTGTCTATGGCCAAACTGTAGAATTGTTATAATAGTTGAACTTTCAAATAGTTTTTTCTCAAAATTCATTCATTAGGACGTTACCTGTTATTTGCCTGTACCCTTCATATATCGTTGGTATCAGCAAATTTTTCTCCGTATTTTGAGCTGGGTTACATGCAAAGTTACCAAAATGGCGCTTGAGTCAATTCGGTTTTTAACCCTCGATGTATTACTGGCGTTACGTATGAGACTGTTAAGCTGTCTGGAATATAAACTATTTTTTGACTTGTCATAATAATTTTAACGAAAGCAACTTTATTGAGAACATTAGGCAATAATCATAATTAAGGTTTATATATAGTCGTATTTTTAATTAGACGAAGTAAACTGAATTTACTGTGTTGTCAGTTTTTGATGAAATAAAAATAGTGTTGTGACAAGGTGAATGATTGAAAAAACTCCTGAATGAATGAAATTGCCTCGATTGTCTATTATAGTTTGAAATGATTAACTATTAACACTCATTGTTCATTTATCTGATTGAACGAGAACTGAACGCATCACTATTACTTTAAGTATGGCAACATTATTTTACAAAGTGACATTAGCTACTGTCAGTTGGCTTCGTCTAATTAAAAATACGACTGTAGAATTGGCATGTTGAAGCTCCGCGCACGCTGGGGCGTCAAGACGCGTGGAAATTTTTACCAAGACTAAAATGCACTGTATCTATTCATAGGTAAAGTTCATTCTTCAATGAAACGTTATTGACAGCGTGAATGAATTCTAACGCGTGGTCGCGTGGCTTTTACTACAGATATTGAATCTTTATACAGGGTGTATCAGAAGTCCGAAATAATACTTGACCGTTCGCACGAGTAGGTATTGAGTATACAAAGTCAAATCAATTACTCTGTATAGGCCCATAGGGGCACTTAAAAATGGTCAATTTTAATTTTTTTTCTTATATACTACTATACTAACGAATGGTATAATTTTTCTATCGTTGAACAAGATTTTTACACATTCAGATTGCCGCCTCTTTTTAAATCTTGCTATATCTCGTGTCCTATAAAATTTTCAAATTCAGTTTTAAGGCCATCGCTTTTAGATGTAGTTTACAGTGTTAAACAGGTTTATGGATGTGCCCTTAGGCCACAAAACGATACCGGTGACAACAATTCAGATGTCTGTAACTCGGAAACTATGATAGTTTATAATCTGCCGTCCAATGCATCTACATCATATTAGCTACCGAATATGTGCCTAAAGTTTTATTTCGAACTTCTGATACAACCTATTGAGAAAGAGTGACGCCTATTGACGCCCCAATATACCCAGGGCTTCATGAATGTCCGGTAGCTTATAAATAAAATTAATTTATTTTATGTATTAGATAAATAATAAGATTGATTGTTTGTGCCTTATGTTATTGGGGATTTGGAGACCTCATAATGTTTATTTCTTTAAACTACTAATATTAAAATAATTTAATCTCAGTAAGTGCTATATAATAGTAACTCTTATGTGCCTATGTCTTATGTAGTATTATAAGTAATTAAATTATCATGTTACAAGCAGTGGTAGCCGAGCGGTCGAACGTGCGCTTTGCAAAATCAAAGTGTGCAGGTTCAAACCCCGGCTCGCACCTCTGGGATTTATGTGCGAATCTCATTTTCATCCGAGATTATCACTTGCTATGAAACGGTGAAGGAAAACATCGTGAGGAAACCTGCACGTCTGAGGGAACATGACTAGTTCTCGATAGATGTGTGAAGTCTGCCAACCCGCACTGGGCCAGCGTGGTGGACTATGGCCCGAATCCCCCTCGCATTGAGGGGAGGCCCGTGCCCAGCTGTGGGACGATAAAAGGGCTGTAGTAGTAGTAGTGAACATGATACTAATAATCCCTTTGATTATGATAGTTCAGTAACTATCAATAATTAATTAAAGCCAAATAAAAATATATTATATATGTCATATATTTTTGTACATAGATACCTGAGTATAGTAGTTAACTACTTAAACTCTATCTTTATTTTATAGGAATTATAAAATTAAAACGAATTATTTCAGTTACACAACTAGTTTTATTAAAACTTTACACTCAATAATACTATTATAATTTGTACTGCATTATCAAATTGGAAGTATGATTAACATACTCTTTGAATGCATATTACCTATCAGTGCATAATATTTCATCAGTGGTATGGTGTTGCAGAGACAAAATTATTCCATTTGTATAATAATACTTTACAATTATTCAGGAACCACTGCTCAACAATATCAATATATCTCACATATATTTACATCCCTCATCAGCTACTATAGTCAAAGTCAAATAATTTATTTTGTATAGGCCTCCGGGGGCACTTACAAATTGTCAAGTTTACATTTTTTCTTTTGAACTCAACTACTAGTAATAAACTTTTTTTTATCGCCAAAACTTTCTTCATATACACAAGTAGATATAGCTCCAATATGTTGCCTTTAAGGGGGTGATCCATTTGCGAGCCAACGGTCTAAACCGTTGGCTCGTCGACTCGCGTTGGTGATCTATTTGCGTACCAAACAGTCTACTCTCATCGTTAGCGAAGTAATGGCGTGTTCCCGGACGGAGTTTTCGAATTTCGAACGAATTTCAAGCATGCACAAAGAGCCAGCGAGCAAGTCCGCAGACTTTTAAGTGCTCCATTGGCGGATTAGACCTTTGGCTTGCGAGTTCGTTGGCGAGCCGACGGTTTTACTCGCAAATGGATTAACCCCTTTAGAGCAGCTTTTAATAGTAATAAAATAATACGTTAGTAAGGCAACACACGCTACACTTTGCCATGACAGCGGGGTTAGCACGCATGACAAGACCTCTGTGACGGAATTGCTCGCTCGCTCTCCGTCTTATTTCATACGAAAGAAAGAGACAACATCAAGATATTCCGTGACATACATCTAGTCTTGGCGCACATGCTACAACTACTGATATAACATCCAAATTAAATAATCAACATCACGTTCAATATTCGTCTTTATTTCTTTATACAATAAAAGCATTTATTCTTTGACATTATAATGCGCTTATTACCAATGGAATACTGATTGTTGTTTTATAGAAGAATGCTCACCTACGCTTGGTGAAATACATTCTTCTGGCTGTATGCTACCCCCAGTTCCAATACGAATACTTCTTATCGTGGTCTTTCAATATCGCTCTGACGTTTGTGTTGGCGTTCTGAAGTTCTTTCCGTTTGTCCTTTTCCATCTTTATGAGTTCCAGACCTCGTTTCGCAGCGCAATGATATCGTTGACTCAGTGACGCTTCGGAGCCTTTTATGCGAGGGATGTGCCCAGTGTAGCCTGCTATCGGTGGAAACTCGGGGGATATTGTGTTCTCTGTAAATGAATATACAGGGTGTATCAGAAGTCCGAAATAATACTTGGACGCTAGCATCAGTATCGTGTATACAACCGAATGGTATAAAAATTTGATTGAAATTCGACCATGTTTTTCCAACTTTTTTTTTCGTCGTCAATTTCTATAACTCGTAATATCTCGAGTCCTATGTAAAATTTGCATGTTCTGTTTTGTGAATATTGGTAGCCGCCCTTCATTAGTGTAGTTTACACTATTGAGTAGGGTTATGGATGTACCCAAAGGCCAAAACACGATACCTGTGACAAATATTCAAAGGTCGGTATCTCAGAAACTATGATAGTTAGGTATAAACTGTCTTCACTAAGCATCCACATATGAGCTGCCATATATGTACCCAAAGTATTATTTCGGACTTCTGAAACACCCTGTATATTATTTAAAAGTATGTGTTCTAAGCTTGAGACTTGCGGCATCCCTATCTGTATAGTAATAAACGCAATAATATAACAAGCCATAAGCATATCATAAGCTTATTTTTATTATTATTATTACAAGCTTTATATTAACTTGCAATGTATGTCCGGGTGGAATCTTGCAACAGAATTTTAAATCAGTTATCTTTGACCGATTGAGCTGAAATTTGGTATACACGCTTATTTTGGATGACAATGCATGCTTAGCTATGTGACGTCATTCTAATTCCAATATGGCGGTTCATCCAAGATGACGGAATAGTTATTTTTTCTGCACTACCACAGTATGGGTATCAAATGAAAGGGCTTGCTGAGGAGAATACGAAATTAAAGGGTAATTAAATAATAGCTAGTATTTTAAAAGTTTTTTTTACTATTGTTTAAATTAATGTCTAACACAAAAAAAAATCTACCTATGCCCGTTAAAGACTGTGAAACCATGCAACCCATGTGCCGCCGACCGGTTCATTAGAAAGGCAATAATGCGAAGATGGTTTAGACCACTACAGCAATGCATTAGGCATATTCATATCTATAGATAAATAATTGGACCGCGCGAGACCAATTATTTATCTACGTACGGTCCATTCACCGTAGTAGCACCCGCTCTGGTGTTAAAAAATACAGTTTTAGTATTTTCTTAGTTTTTTAGCAAAAGATGATTCCCTTACCTTTGTACTTATTGATTTCTCTGAATCTACTCAGGTCGCGTCTGATTTCGTCTCTGGAGTGTACAGTTTCCATTTTAGGCGCGCTCCTAGATCGCACGTAACTCTTATTGAAGTCCGCTTTGCGTCTTATGTCACGTTGCCTCTCAGTGAAGTTGGCCATGCAGTCATCGGCTGTTCTACCATACGATTTTCCATAGCTGAAATTATGAAAGTTGCAAATTATCTTAACTCTTTAAACAAAAGTTATTATTAGGTACTCAGTTTAAGTTAACACGGAACTGACTGACACATTACAAAAATACCGCTTAGATAAGTACCTACTTATGCGTTCTAAAAAAAATAAAGTTGGTATGCCATTTTTTGTTGGAATTTAAATCTATCGATCTACGAATCATTACACCCCCTTTTTGATAGAAAAAGTGTTTCAAAACGTAATGATTCCAAAATTTATATTAATTACTTTTTTGTTGGGACGACTTCCGACCAGGTGGACGGACGACCTCATCAGGGTCGCCGGGAGTCGATGGGCGCATAAAGCCCAAGACCGTAATTTGTGGCGATCTATGGGGGAGGCCTATGTCCAGCAGTGGACGTCCCTGGCTGATAGATAGCCATTCCTCATAATATTTCATTTCGTAAAAACGTATCTATTATATTTTTAGTGGTAGGTATAGGTATATATTGAAGCAATCGATATCGAAAACGGATCCTAAACAATCCGATCCATTTACTGGACTATAAGGCCCCGGGACACGATAAAGAGTCAAGCGCACGTCAAAGTTTTTGGTAATATCAAAACGAGCTATTACGTATATATAGAAAATCGCCAACTGCGAGTCGGACTCGCGCACGAAGGGTTCCGTACCATTATCTATAAAAACGAGCAAAAAAAAATTAAGTTTTTTGTATGAGAGCCCCCTGAAATATTAATTTTGTTTTTTGGTATTTGTTGATATAGCGGCAACATAAATACATCATCTGTGACAATTTCAACTAACTATCACGGTTCATGAGATACAGCCTGGTGACAGACGGTCGGACGGAGGAACAGCGAAGTCTTAGTGATAGGGTTCCCGTTTTACCCTTTGGGTACGGAACCCTAATTGAGCTTTTTCTATGAGTCAATACAGTTCGTTTTGTTGTTGGCAAACATGAGAATTGACGCCCTTTCTGTTCTTGAGTATAATTACTTAAGTAGAGAGAATACACTCACCTAAAGTTCATCCCCGGCACATACCCCGTGTAGCCCGTCATATGTACCGTCTGACGGTTCCTTAAGCCGTCGTAAATATCTCGCTGCGGTATGTCATGGCGAGGCAAGTTGTCCAACTCATAGTTATCGCGGGGACGATACTCCAGCGGCTTACTGAATATATAAATAAAGATTTATTGATATTATTCTACAAAGCGAATCATCATCATTTGCCTTAACTTGTCCCATTATTTGGGGTATAATATATATTGGGTATATTGTATCCCAATTTACAAAGCGAATATCCTTTAAATAATAAACAGACGCACTGGGCCAGCGTAGTGGACTATGGCCCAAATCTCCCACGTAATGAGAGGGAATGTGCCCGGTATAATAGCAATATGCTCGCCCCCTATTACATTGGGACCAAAATACATCGGCTAAGTGTGGGCGCACTGCAGTGCACTTCTGTCTACCCCTTCGGGGAATACAGGCGTGATAATGTATTTTACACCTAATCAGATTAGGCATCTCCGATTAACATAGCAGTATATTGAGTCCTTTCGTGTATCTAACCTTGAATTGGTAAGTTCATGGGAATAGCTGTGGTAACATTAAGTTGATCTTAATTAAAAAAATTACACGTTTAGGGGTTCAACGAATTTAGAACTTACTTGACTAGTCCTTTAGAACGTATTTCCCTTAATATTTGTCGCGTATTGTCCCCGTAGCATTTTCCGAAACGGAATTTGAGCATAGGACAGTGACCAGTGTATCTGAAACGAAACGCATTCTTAGAATAATTATTCCTCGCGCACAATGGGGCGTCGAAACGCGAGCGACAATGTTTTTGCCATACCAAAATGAACTGTATTGACTTATAGAAAAAGTTCATTCTTCAACGAAATAATTGCCAGCGCGAGCGAACTTTGACGCGTGAGGGCGTGGCTTCTACCACAGAAATTAAGTTTTTATATATATTAGCGCAGAGTTCGTTTTAGTATTGGCAAAAATGTTGACGCCCCTGTGTACCCGGAGTTTATAAGCTTAACTTAAAATAGTCTCTTAATTGTAAACCATCCAAAAACATAATTTTAACTTCACAGTGTTTTTATATTAATTCATATACACTTCTCATCAAAAAAATCGAAACACCTCGCAGTTTATGATTTGATAAGGATTATCAGAAAATGTGTATATTTAGGAATAAATGTAAAATGTCATTTAATAGTGAGTAGTATGAGGTTTATAAATCCTAATGTTAATGTTCTAAATTCAAATTAAGTCTTCATAGGTTTCGTATTTTGTATGATGAGTAATTTTTAAAATTAGGACAAAAACAATAAAAACGAAAGTGTTTCGATTTTTTTGATGAGAAGTGTAGTTTAGTAAAAAAATTAAATAACAAAATTGGGATATTTAAATCGATTTATTTCTCATCAGTATCAATTTCAATCCAATATCATTTCATTCAATAACGAGCTATATCCCAACGGTTATCGAATCATGGACAATCTTCGTAGGCGAAGCAATATCCCGATGGCAGGTGTAGCACGAAGGGGAAGTCGCAATCGCACCGCGACCAGCCGCAGATTACGCCCATAGATACGGCGACAGGCTCGTCGCAAGTGCGTTGCGATGGCGTGGAACGGCATTCACTATTTACCCGATGCATATTTTCCGGGCAATATTTAACACCTGTAAAGAGTTCACAAATAAATACTCTGTTAGAAAAAAAAACATAATTTGTTAATAAAAAAACATTTTAAAAACTTGTAATATCTCTCTAGTCCTATACGAAATTTGCATGCTCTGTTTTCTGAATATTGGTTGTCGCACCTCGTATGCATTTTCATAGGGTTATAAATGTGCCCTAAAGCCACAACCCGCTCGTGACAAATATCGAAGGCCTATATTTGTAGCATGAGCGCCAAGACTAGACTTATGTCACAGAATATGTAGATTATACCTATTTCTCTCGTTTGAAATAAGACAGAGAGCGACCGAGCCAATCCGTGACAGAGGTCTTATCTTGACATGCGTGCTGACACCACAGTAATTTGGAAACTATGATAGTTAAGTATAGTCTGCCGTCACTAAGCATCTACATACCAGCTACCGTATGTAGGTACCTAGAATATTAATTTAGACTTCTGATACACCTTGTATATCCAAATAGTAGAATAACTTACAAGTTCCATTATAAGACAAACATCCATTCTGTCCGACTTTACCATAATACACAGTTTCTATTATGTCGATAAGGCAAATTAACACTAATGCGTATTGCATCACGTCTTCACTGCTCTCAACTTTCTTACGAAATGAAGTACTTTTTGTCGTCGATTTGTGTCGCGACAGTTTCCGTCCTTTGTTACTGTATTTTCAGAAACAGTGGCATAAGACAATGGTGGGTTAGGTACACGCTTGGTGCTTTGATGACTATTTTAATCCGGCAATGTAATAGTCGGCCTTTGATTTCAATTGTGTACAGGCAAAGTTGCATTATTGATATTACCACCGTCCTCCTGCGGCAGTAATAGGCTCGCTGATAGATTTGGTGTATTGCAAGGTAACTATATAGGGTTGTATGTTAAATTAAGATATAATCTTCCTTCATCGTATCGTATTTAAGGATTGTTCATGAGTTGAGCTTCATTTAAGAAGGTAATAATTACAGGAAGGAAAGGAATAGGAATATCTTTGGTCATTCACATATAAAACGCCTAAGGTCGGTTTACGTGCCTGTAGAAGGGTTTTATAATAAAGATATGTTAATCAAAATAATTTATTTCACATTAGCGGGTCTTCATAATCGCGCATCCTTAGTTTCTTGGATAGCCTGAAGGCTTTCTTCGGTTTTCTGAACTTGCGTTTTCGTTGGCCAACGTCTATTGGGCAGTCGAAGCGATTCACGCAGAGCGCCACCTCCTCATCAAGGACCAAATCACCGTTACAATCGCATCTAGACCAACCGCAGGTGTATCCTGGAGATAAAGGCATAAATTCATGGGGTTATTAACGTATTCGATTATCTATATTTCGATATCAGAGGAATTTATTGCATCGGATGTGTCGCAAAGGTCTCGTATTTAAAAAAACCTTTTTAATTATGCTTGAGTATAATCATCTTGGTTTGGGGATATTGGATGATTGGATCTAAACCAGCTTACTGAAGATCAACCTGCTGTTATTCGATCACTACTTCCGTGACTGAATTTAGACATTCGAATATTCTGATTCGCAATATTACCAACAATCCCGTTTAGCCCTCCAACTAAACTAAATGCTTGTGTTCGTCGTTACTGTGTCGGTTAGTGGTAATAAAAATCATAATACCTAAGGCATAAGTCAAGGGAGCAGCGCAAGTCCGCTGTGACATAGTGTCCACGTCACATCTCGTGTGGTACGGATGCATCAGGCGAGGGCAGTGCAGAACGCCTGAAAGCAGCCCCAAAATAAAGTCCATGACGATCGGCCATGTATGGTAGGTATAATTAATATTAAGTCCTTTAGGACTTGCTTCAAATTCGTTGTGTAGAAGTCATCCTATGCTGCACCAAGAAGTCTCTCTGCATACATGCGTTAGTCAGATTTCACACAGCCATGGTCTCTATATTATTGTGGCGAATCCCTATAACTCGCCACAAAGCAGAACTTCCAAATTCCCCAATAATAATAGCAGACGTAGCGAACCCCGCCAGGCATACCACCCGCCTGCCGGGAACATCTTCCCTTTACCGCCAAATTATTATAAGTTCTTTTTTAAGGGTCAGGTACTTGTCAGTGTAACTAATGCACCTATTATTATGTAGTTAAATCTAGAGTAGTTCTTCATCATAACCTTTTCTAATTTGGCCAAAGCAGAGTCCCAGTCCTCCACTTCCCCACTCTTCAGATTTACCTTATATACCTGTATGTTGATGTGTGATGTTCTTTATATACCTAGTTATCATCTCTTATTTTATATTGCGTATTGTTTCCATGAGAAAGTATTTTTCCTCCTTGTACTTTCTTCAGTAGATTCAACCTCATTTGTTACATATTATATTGCATAACAAATATTACTTACAAGTCTTATTGAACAGCAAACAGCGTCTTGTTCCAGTCCCCGTATCAAAGTTGAAACCGCTCGCAGCAGCCAAGGAAAGTAAGATAATGACCGCAACCACCATTGTTTGACGACATACCGTGATTGTGGAAATTACACGCGAGGTTCTCACGGACGGGGTTTTATAACGTTACGTTTACGTTATTTATGGGTTTGTTTTCAAAATAACTCGTAAATGCTTTGAAAGGCGTTGCATAATATTTGCCACCATTCAGATTTTCTCAGTCCGATGGAGAGTTCGTAAAAGTTTTTGTTGTACATACTTACATGGTGATCTTCAATATAATATCAAGTTTTTACTAAAGTTCAACAACATACCTACTCAAGTTGTGGTAAGCAGTTCCAAAATTTAGCCGCACCCTGCCTACTAGCCAAAACATATCGGGGAAAGTAAAAAACGTTCCTAATATTAATTGCCCATTATCAGAAAGTAATGTAACTAGAATCGATCAATCCTAATTAATTTGCAACTCCAATAGCAGTAACTTTACAAGCGTTTATTAAAACTTTCCCAGCGGTATCAAAGGAAACAGCTGTTAGGGTCATAACAAACGAGCTCTGGTCACGAAGAACCTTGTTTAACTCTGTTAAATATAGGTGAGTAGGTGGTGCTGAAGATACACGAAGGTAGGTTTTAAAGACCCGAGATCAGGGTGCCTGGTACGAAAGCCGGCATGTTGGCAAGCCTCCGTTATAGTGGTATCAGGTACATTAAAGATCTGCGCAAATAGATTAGTGACAACGCGCGCTTTTTTTGCTAATCCTAAAATTAAGCTCTATTAAATCAATGAAAGAGGACATTTTTCAACGAAATATTATCGACTAATTCAGCCAGTCGTGGCGATTTTCACAGAGATTCAATATTTATGCATATTTCGGCACAAAGTAGATAGGTACATTTTGGAAAAAAAAATAGTGCAAAAAGAGCTAATTCAGATCTTAAGCTACGCTTCACCTAATGACATTAATTAATAATAGTTTACAAGCACTCTACTCAAGTAGGCACCTATTTAATCAGACTGACTAACTTAATTAATTTACTATAGTACGTTCCAAGCTTCAGAAAATCGCATGACACCATTGGCACCGTGCCATATCAATCTGATTAGACGGATAGATACTTTGTTGGTTCATAGATGTAGTGATAACTTCCGTATCCCTTATTTAGGTCAAGACTCTATTTGTGGACGTTTTTTTTTATTATAGTAGCTATAAATGATATTTCGTGATATGTTCGGGTTTGCGTATTGTTAGTGTCGAGCATTATTCAGCTTATTTCACTTAAATTTTAGTTAAGTATTCGCACTTGACATATTTTGTTTTCAAGCTTTTTTATAAATATATTTTGCTAATTGCGTGTTCCTACCTATAAGTACAATATGCTATATTATAAGCTTAGGGAGGCAACTAAAGAGTTATTGTACAACGCAGACGACGATGTCGTGGTTACCGTAGTAACATAACACGAGGTATCATGCAATCGATTCACCGATTCCATTTTTAACGTGAAGGTTAACATATTTTGGTTATTACGTACCAACATTACAGCCTAGGTACCTACTTTTATTACCAAGAACGGCAGTTCGTCCCTTATATAATATTATGAGGATTGTGCAGTTAAAGTTTAATTAGATTGACGCCAACAAAATTTATGTGACGCGAAAATTTTCCCGATGTCATCGAAGACGCGAGCGAATTTATAAGCGTGGCTTTTACCTACTACTACTACTACTAGTTGCTTTTACCACATACATTCAAACCTTATGTATATATATTGAAACAGAGTATATTTTAAAAATACAGAAAAAAGTTAATTCTTGCTCCAAAGCCAGCTGCGAACCGCCCCAGTCGAGGTTATAAATGATATAAAGCATCGTCATATCACCTGCAAAAAACGGGGTTGGTCAGAAGCCATGACCTGATTTACCATGAGCTTTGAATATGAAAGCTTTTGTTTTCATGGTAATCAAATGGTTAGGTTAAAAACGTGCTTTGTACTTTAAAGTGATTCATTTAGAAATTAATATATTATAGGTATCTTATCTAGTTAATTAACCCCGCTACCTGTAGGCTCAGTTTTATTAATACGATTGACATGGGAACAATCGAGTGTACAATATTATAAGAAACGTGGTTAAACGCTATTTCTTTGTGGAAAAAATTATACTATGGTCCAAATAATACAAATAATCGTAGAAAATTAAATATTCCCATACTCGTCGCCAGTATTAAATACGGCACACCGGAAACAAATGAAAGGCGGGAAGGCCGGTAACTGACGTTTATTCAAGCACTTGACATTCAGTTGTCAAACTGGTGCGCGTAGCTGCGCGCGTATACATAACAATTTTTGAATAAGCTTAGTTTTACTTATTTATTCATGATATTAGGTAGTTACTTACTTACCACTCTACTGCTCTTAAGACTAACACCACTCTTTGTTCTATTGCCTGACATGGGCCTGTCCTAAATCAACGCATTTCTACTTACCCCACCATTAACGTCTCTATCTTTAGTAGAGTTAGTAATAACAACTATGTCATACTTAAAAAGGTTTACCTTCATGGTAGAGATAATTGATCCTTAGATGTTCCAACTCTATCCTACTCTACTTAGCGAATATAGCGTCGCAACAGATCTTACTCTAGATTCTAGGACCCGCCTACACTACCAGGCGCACTAGATTGCCAGTTCCGTCGAGTTATTTCGACGAGTGTACCTACTCAATTGTCTAATAAGTATCTTTAGATGAAAATACTTCGTTGTAAAAGCGAGCTGACCAACCAAGACGCTAGCTAGTCGTATAAACGTGGTTATTGGAGCGTGGAATGTTTACATGCAGAGACCATTCTTTTATTGATCTTATCACTCTATCTAATATACGTCCTAGTAAAAAAACTAATAGTTATACGATAAAAAGAAACAATCTAAAACATACCAAAATAAATTGTATTAACTCATCGAAAAGCTAAATTTTACGCGTTTGGACGTTTGGCTTTTACGGAAATTCAATCTTTATGAATATTGACACAGAGTTCGTTTTGGTATTGGCAAAAACTTGACGCGCGAGGTTCGACGCCGTCTTTATACGAAAATTAATGTAAGCTGATAACACTATCATATTCCGCCATCGGACGTTTCCATTTTCCGCTTACTGGGCACCGACTTGCCGGAAATGACCCGAGCGGGGTATCAACATAAATGCCTTACTTTTCTTTGCAATACAGGTCACAGGTTACTTAGTTATTCATGAAATGTGCAAAGAAGCTACCTTAACTGCTTTCCTATATAGTTTTCTTGCTCTATACTTAGTCCACATACTTTTTCTAGTGCGGAAAGTGGGTGAATATTTTGATAGCTCCCACGTAACCCAAAAAAAATCTATTCCTTGTGAACGATTATAATTTGCAATGTTTTCGGTAACAAGCTCAGATTAGTTGTATATTTTTCCAAATTTATCTGTAATTTTGGTAAATCAATTTTATGTTATATTTCCTAGACGTTCGCGTAATAATAGGTTTGGACCTAATACAATCTCGGATATACATTGGGTACATCCCTTGAGATAGGAATCTAATTTCAGCCTCGCTGGTTTCTTGGACAAGCATTTGACCGCAGCAATTTCTTCTAACTACTCTTTAGATGTGGTTAATAAATAATACTTAGAAAGTAGATTAGTTTGACTTAGATTTATAAAACGCTGATTCGTTCGTTCGAACGCGAAAATATATTACTCAGTAGAATATTTAACGACATAGTCGGTAGCCGAGTGGTCGAACGCACGCTTTGCAATCAAAGTGCGCAGGTTCTATCCCCGGCTCGCACCTCTGGTTTCCATGTGCGAATCTCATTTTCATCTGAGATTATCACTTGCTAAGAAACGGTGACGGAAAACATCGTGAGGAAACCTGTGTGCCCGGTATAATGGCAATAGGCTCGCCCCCTATTACATTGGGACCAAAATACATCGGCGAAGTGTGGGCGCACTGCAGTGCACCTCTGCCTACCCCTTCGGGGAATACAGGCGTGATGATGTATGATGTATGATAGTCGGTTGATTCAGTAGAGGCGACCCTTAGATTATGCTTCCTCGCTATCAATTAGGTATCGATTCCCACGTACCTAATATCCGTTTCGTAACGCAACCCAATCTAAGGTCAAGTATAATTTGTCACGTGATGTCATTCAAAAAGATTTCTCATTACATGGTGCCGCAAACCTTGAACGTAATTTTGTAAGACTGTCTGGATAGATATCGCTAACTAAAAGGTATAATTTTTAGGTATAAGGTTCCTATAGGGAGGTGAGAAAGCTATCTATTAAATATGTATTTAGGACTAGTTAAGAACTTACATATATTTTTCTTTCAAGTCCTGCACATTTTTTCCATTTAAATTCTAATTAAGTATGTAAATATGGTCGCAACCAATATTTTAAATAGATACTTGATAGTTACTGAACTGTTCACGAGAATAATTTTAATCTATCAGCCCTATCCTTACATGAAAATTAGGACGCAAAAATAGAGAAGACATGATATGTTATCCTTATTATGGCAAATATACAGATTAGACAGAATATATTAGTAAGATAGTATCTCTTTCAATTATACCTACCGGTTGTAACCACATCGTAGAATTAATTAATTCAGTCTACATTTATTAAAAGGTCATGCTTGGATATTTTGACAACTTAGCGAAATTGTTACAGTGAAGTTTAACAATTTATTAGCCCCTGGGCCTCTATAATATTACACTGTGGCGTGAACTTAGCAAGGTAAAGCATTCAATGGAAAATTCGTTGTAAATAGGCATACCGAGCACGCAATCCATAGCTGAAGGATAAATTACAGTGTGATGTTGACCTAAAAAGGATAAAATAGTTTACGTACCTAAGTAAAAGTACCTGCATAGATAGACTGAGAGATAGATAACTCTTTATCCTTTACCATTATAAGTCTTAAGACGACTTAGTCTACGCTTGATTCCCAGTTAGTTTCGGATTAAATTCCCTGCAGCGGCTAATTTTGAACGTAGTCTTTTCGGAATTTGCCCTGGCCTGGGTGTCTGGGATCGCCCCCAGTCATTAATACAAGCGTTGCTTTGTTTGGGATCATACAATGAGTATGTGATGTTTGGCAATATTTATTTATTGTTCCAACTCTTTACAAATAACGCGTAAGTATTATATCAGGACTGTAAGTACCTTTATCGGAAATATTTGGTAACTATGACCGATCGCTGTGGTTCTTTTTGTCAGGTGTATGGTCAAAGGTTATTGGGGTGTAGGTTATCAGACCCTTTTTAGGGAGGTAATTAAGTATTTATAGTATTTGTAGGTACATTGTAGGCAGTTTAGGGCGTGTCTGTAAATACCTAATACAACAATGATGAGTGGTGTTAGTGTTGGTAGCGAGGTAAGTACCTATGTATTTGTTTATAAAAGGTGTAAGTATGTAAGTAGTATGGTTTAGAAATGAAGTGATAATAAAATTCTCATAAGTAACGTTCTAGGTAGTTAGATATTTTAAGTACTTGGTAGAAAATTCCCGTATCATAATGTTATTAGGATGTTAACTGGATGTCGGCACCTAACTATAAACATACTTACCTTTCTAATAAGTCCTAAGACGACCTAAATAGTACATCCTTATATCTAGGAGACGGGTTGCCTTAGTAACTGAGAGGGTCCAGGTTCGATCTACATCCATTAACTTGAGACCACCACGAATAAAAATATTTAATCTAAGGGTTTACCGGGGCTACCGAGTAACTTGATAAGGCCATTTTACTAGTAGGTAGTTAGCAAATCTTAAGACATTGTTTCATTAGAAACTGTAAATTTTGGACAGATATTGTACTGAGTTAACTGTTAAAAACTGTAAGTAATATTAAAAAAACATGGTGGACAGGCGGCAAACACTATGGTAACTTTCGGATGTAAGTAAATGTTGAGAATATAAAAAAACGCACGATAGCTAAGGACCGATGTTTATTATTTCCCCTCCAACAGTTTTCGCATAGAAAATAATCTTGTTGACTTTTCTTTAGTGACCATCATGAATAACCTACTTACCCGGGTATAAAGCATCCATTAGTTTGGGTAGTATAACTTTGTTTTTCCCGCGCACTCACGTCTACCCACATTATATTTTTACTTTAAGTTATACAGGAAACCATCGTGAAATGGTCGTGACGTTCGTTCGCCAAGCGATCTCCTTCGTAACTACCAACATGCTACCAACCAACCAATACGCCGCGGACCGTCGCGGCGTCGTCGTCGTCGACGCAAAACTCAGAATTTCTCTCTATGTATAGTTAATATAGTATAGTTGTAGGTACTAGTGGTTGATTATAGTAGTAATATACAAACAAGTACAATAATATTGTTTAATTGGAAAATAGCCAACTGGAAGCGTTAACGAAAATAGGTAGGTAACTTAATTTGTTTTATATAATTACTTTCTGAGTACTTTCCTAGTAGGTAATAAACATTTATATTTTTATATCGTGTAAGAACGCCTGTGAATAATTTAAGAGCAAAGTTTGCACGCAAAATATAAAAACGGCGGCTTGCGACTACTTGCGACTTGCGACAATGGTGCTAAAAACGTGCTGCTCTTCTTGGGTAAATATATTGACCATGGAGCTTATAAGCCAATGTCTTGGGACATTTTTTTTTTATCTTTATTTAAGTAGCTTCGCGGCTTCGTCAGCATTGACGATGTCGCTCCATAACAAGCTTACTTAATACTTACTTTAAACATCATACATTTTAATGAATAATTAAACAAAATATATGAAACAGTATAACTTATTTAATGCTTTGGCTGCATCAGACATTGGTCCAGCCGCACCAACACTATTTAAGGAGATGTTATTGTCTCTCAAAAGTTGCGTTCTTAACAGTTTATTCCGAAGTCCGAACACATTCCATCAAAATGTGGTACAGTCTGTCAAGAAACTCATGAAAAAAAAGGAGGGCGCCACCATCTCTTAGAAGGTATCCCTATAGGTATCGACTGAAAAGTGTTGATACTTTATTTTTTATTATTATTTATATTGTATTTTTTTACTGTTTAAAGAAAAGAAAAGACAAACTGATATATATTTTCTAAACATTTTTATTAATCAGACTCTAAATAATCTGAGTCAAGATGCCCGAAACTCCTGCGAAACTTCTTCATGCCTTCGTCTACTATGCGGCGAATTGTGCTTTCGGAAATACCTTAAACCAAAATATGCATATTAAATAACTTAATACTAAATACTGACATAAGAAATATCGTATTTAGACTTAATACTTAAATAAATAATAAAAAGGATCAAAATTGTTGACGTTTTAGTGTAATTCCTAGGCACACTTCATAACCTCAAAAAAAATGTAAACAATCCTTTAAAACAGATAAATTGAACTTAAAACCAAACTATTGTCTAAAAAGTATGGTCCCTTTAATGCGTTAAACATTATAATACATGCACGTACCAGTTATTTTTGTTGTTCGACCGTAAACATCGTCTAAATTGGAAAGAAACTTTCCTGCTTGAAATTCCGCCACAAACTCTTGGAATACTTTAAATATAATTTCTCTCGCGCCGCTGTTATAAACTTTCCGATTCATATTTATCATTTAAATAGTCACAACTTTAAAATATCAACAATTTCACAAGAAATCCTAAAAACACCGAACAAAAAATTACGCCGTGACAGCTGTGGTACTCAGTTTGACAGTCATTCAGTGTTGCAAGTACAAGTAAAAGCATTAGTTCACAAAACATTCTTTTCATGACTTTCTTGACAGACTGTATATATATCCTCAACAACTTGGCAATCATTGCAATTTGGTGAAGGATGTAAACCCATAAGGCACGTAAACTTTTTTGACGGAATGTGTCCAGACCGAAGTTTTAAAGCAGTTACCATATAGGCTCTACTCAAAGTACAATTATCAATCCAAGCTGACTTCGACGGCTCAGATGCAATGGTCTTGTACCAGATACCCTTTTCCTGAGATCTCCAATCAAAATGTTCCCTCCATAGATCATGACAATAATCTTTTACTTTTACCATGGTTTTGTTTTCTATCAATCTCTACAATTATTTTGTCGTGGTAACACCGTGCTCAACTGTCAAAAAGTTCAAGAACCTATCGTATATTTATTCTGTGAAAAAATTGTTGTGAGTCAGGCGCGGCGATACATCGGCGTTTTATTTTCCTTTTTTCCAACAATTTGGCTTCTTTATTTCGCATCAGTGTTAGTACAAATAATGTAAAATGGCCATAAATTTAGATAAACACAAGCAAGCGTTGATCGCCGGGTGGAAGGACGTATTGGACGAGAAAACTGAGACGAACTGGTGAGCCCGACTTTTATCCGACCTACTTGCTGAGGAAATTGAATAAAACAGTTGTCGCTGATTAAAATGATGAATTGAATTCATTATCGCGCGTTTATATTGGTCCTTTTATGTGCGCACAATGGTCGCAAGTGTGATTGGCAGGCCATTCACATTTATGGCATGCCTCGCCAAAATTGTGTGTAATGAAGTAATTCAAGTGTAAATGATTACTAAAATAAAAGTTGTTTGATTGGTTTTTACCCTTTAAGTCCGGAGGGGTCACGTGATACCTTGCCATAAAGACTGAAAGAGCAGCATAGTAGGAACTTACCCCAAAAAGGTGTAGGCATGCAGCATATGATAAAGTTTAGAAATAGTCTAGGTTCTGTTGTTATTAAATTAAACTAAAGGTATTCCTATCCTCTTTTTAGGCTTAATTGTAGTGCTGTACATTTTAGAATAGTTGTACATTTATACCTACAGAATTAGTCGTTTAACTGAACACATAACAATTACAGGATAAAATATCTTTCTACTCTATGCAAATTTATATGCCTGTGTATTTTACTCATGTTCAGAAGTAATAATAAAACTATGGTGTTTTATTTATGTACTGATGTATATATTAAATAATTATGATACTTGGTCATTGCACAATGGGATTCAGATTTTTACCTTATGACATATGATGATGTTTCAATAGGAAAACTTCAGTGTTTCCCAAATATACCTGTTATAATATTCATATTGGTGGATATCACAAAGTACTTTTGTGATATCCACCAATATGTGTACATACAATAAATTTTACATTTTGGAAAACCGTGAATAATTAACATTATCTCTTATAAATTGAAAGTTAGGCAAGTTAGGCAAGAATATTTCATTAAAAGTAAAAAAATGGCCATGAACACACCTGTAATGCCCCAAAGGGGTGAGCAAAGGTGCACTGCAGTTCAGCCACACTTTACTAATATATTTTGTTCTCTATTTAATAGGGGTAAGCAATTTCAACAAATGGTACTCATTTTTGAAAATCACATTTGTATTTGGACATTAAATATGAAAATCCCGGAGTTGCAAGACCAGGGGTTTGAATCTACACCCCTTGAGTTCTGTTATAGTTTTATTTTATTAATATATTTGTTGCAGGGTTCTATTCGGTTATGATGGACTATCTAATGATTTGAAGTTCATTGATAAGGGTGACGGTGGCCTCGGTGAGCTCATTGATGAGTTTAACAGTGGCAAAATACAGTATGCATTCTTAAAAGTGGATGTGCCCAGCGGAAGTGTATCTAAATATGTTCTTATCAACTGGCAGGTACGTATTATGGGTTGTTCACACTTCATGAGATAAAACTCGCACGAATAATCTTTTGTCCACACCAAAACATACTGTATTAACTTATAGAGAAAACTCATTTTTCAATGAAATATTTATCAATGACGTAAGCTATTTTCGACGCGCTTCAAAAGGTCAAGTTAATACGCTCGCGCATGTGGCTTCAGATTGTTATGCTCAATATTGTTATAAAGGGAAAGTAAACGTGAACGAATGCCTGCATAATTGATACGATGACCTATTTATAAACAGAGGCAAATGATTCACTCTAAAAAGCATAATAGGGTTCATTTACTTATTAAATCGAGTCAATAAATAATTATTATATAAACGATTAAATCCATGTATCCTTGTAAATCTAATTTTGAAGACATCGCGTTGAATTCAAACTTACACTACTACTACAGCCCTTTTTAACGTCCCACTGCTGGGCACGGGCCTCCCCTCAATGCGAGGGGGATTCAGGCTATAGGCTGCTGGCACGGTGCGGGTTGGCAGACTTCACACATCTATCGACAACTAGTCAAGCTCCCTCAGACGTGCAGGTTTCCTCACGATGTTTTCCTTCACCGTTTCATAGCAAGTGGTAATCTCGGATGTAAATGAGATTCGCACATGAAACCCAGAGGTGCGAGCCGGGGTTTGAACCTGCGCACTTTGATTGCAAAGCGTGCGTTCGACCACACGGCTACCCCTGCTTGTAAGCTACACTAAACCTAATTAATTCTGGAACTAAGAGCGAATTGGTTTGCCCAGCAGTGGGATGACATGAGCTTATAAAAAAAAAACTTCTACAGTTTATTTGTAATATGTATATCACGAAATCAGTGGGGTTACTACGCATGTCGCGACAAGATCTTTGTCACAGATTAGCTCGTTCGCTCTCTGTCTAATTTCATACGAGAAAAAGAGACAACATCAAGATATTTCGTGACATACATCTAGTCTTGGCGCACATGCTGCAACTATAGACGCCTTACCACTACCTTTTAAAGTATTTTTTTTTTTTACTTCGCCAACGATGAGAGTAGACTGTTTGGTACGCAAATGGATCACCAACGCGAGTCGACGAGCCAACGAGCCAACGGTTTAGACCGTTGGCTCGTTGGCTCGCAAATGGATCACCCCCTTAACTGTCAAAAACCGAAAGTAGTATTAAAAACATTGAAAGACAGGTAGTGGTAAGGAGGCAGAGTTAACTACCTACTTATTAAGTAGAGTATGAGAGTAGGAGCGTAACTTTCGCCTTTTTTAGGTAAGTAGTACTTACATAGCAGTGGTAGCCGAGTGGTCGAACGCACGCCTTGCAAATCAAAGTGTCCAGGTTCAAACCCCGGCTCGCACCTCTTGGTTTCATGTGCGAATCTCATTTACATCCGAGATTACCACTTGCTATGAAACGGTGAAGGAAATCATCGTGAGGAAACCTGCACGTCTGAGGGAACTTGACTAGTTCTTGATAGATGTGTGAAGTCTGCCAACCCGCACCAGGCCAGCGTGGTGGACAATGGCCTGAATCCCCCTCGCATTGAGGGGAGGCCCGTGCCCAGCAGTGGTACGTTAAAAAGGGCTGTAGTTAGTTTAGTACTTACTTAAAAAAAGGCGGAAGTTACGCTCGCTAAAATGCTCTGTACGAGCAAACGCACGCTGAACGAGCACACATGCTCGTCAGCGAGCATTTACGTTTATGACAAACAAATTCCGTTTGATGTGAATCACACTTAACATTACAGTGGTATCTTTACAGATAAGATAGGCAAAGAGGTAGTTAGAGGAGTATTCATTTGTCGACGATAACATACTTCAGTACCTACAACTGTTTTGAGGAGATTAGAAGACAGAGTTTGTCTTTATTCTACTGACTTTAAAGACATAGTTTTGAAAGTGCTGTTTTTTTATCAATCACCAGCAAAGATCTACCTAACGAATACCTAAAGTTATTTTTTTCCCATCTAACGATCGAATAATGATATTGTATCAGCTTTGTCGAATAAACACTGCCTGTCAGTTTATCTGGTGATAAAAAATGTTTAGCCAAAATAAACATAATATGGGAGATTACAATACGTGTGTTCGATCTCGATAATGCAAATTTTCTTGCCAGAAACACTATTCTTAGTGGATGGTTTGCTATAATTCGTGACACCCGCTATGCCACTCTAGCTATCTAATGACGAAGGATTTTTCAGAATCAGCTCAGTAATTCATGAGAGTATCCCGAACAAACATACATTGCAAATAAATCCTCTTAATATAAATGTAAAACACACGAAACTTATATGACTTGTGGTGGGTACAGCCAATGCTGAAATACATAATAATTTGCATTACCTAATTTTAGAATACACTCAAACAGTTAATGAACACGTGTTTCAAATAAGAAATAAAATAAAATGAGTGGTTCAGTAACAATTAGGTACATTAATGATTTACTTATTTCTGTTATGATAATAATAAGGTGCCTTATGATTATTGTTAGCCGTGTTCTAAAAATACCTTTATGTTATGTAAAAGGAAACTGTTGGTACCTACGTAATGAACAAGGAAGGAAATTAAAATCTAAAAATACATTTAATAGCATTAATATTTTTTCATGTACCTATGTAGGTACAGAAAGATAATTATTAAACGAAATGACTTGACCGCGCGAGCGAATTTTGACGCATGGGGGCGTGGCTTGTACCACAGAAATTCAATCTTTATGTATATCCACACAGAGTTCGTTTTTGGTGTTGGCAAAAGAATTGACGCGCAACTTTTGACAGCGACTTTGGCCTTAATGTCTCTTTGACTTTGTCTCAGGGTGAGGGTGCGCCGACCGTACGGAAGGGCACATGCGCGAACCACATCAAACACGTGGCCAGTTTCTTCACCGGCTTCCATTTGACGATGCACGCACGGACTGAAGACGACCTCGAAGAGAGCATGATTCTGGAGAAACTCGCCAAGGCCGGCTCGGCGTTTAACTTCAAAGCCAGCAGGCCGGAGGAGATGCCTCCTAGCGGACCTGTTGGAACCACTTATCAGAAGGTCAATCCTGGTAAGAATCCTTATAGCAGTGTCTGGCTTAAACATTGTTAGGGTTCCGTACCCAAAGGGTAAAACGGGACCCTATTACTAAGACTCCGCTGTCCGTCCGTCTGTCTTTCCGTCTGTCACCCGGCCGTATCTCATGAACCGTGATAGTTAGACACTTAACATTTTCACAGATGATGTAGGTATTTCCGTTGCCGCTATAACTAAAAATACTAAAAAACTGAATAAAACAAATATTTAAGGGGGTTTCCCATACAACAGACATGATTTTTTTGCCGTTTTTATAGATAATGGTACGGAACCCTTCAAGTGCGAGTCCGCTCGCACTTGGCCGGTTTTTATTACTCCATTAAAAAAGGAAAAGAGTTTCTCAGAAAAGTGAATATTGACCTATGACAATGCACTCCATGTTTACAATTATTTTAACAATGCTATGCACAGAGGCTTGTTTACCGATCCGGCTCGGATTAAACATAAACACGATCGATGCGCTGTACGCACTCGCTGTGCGTATGCGCAAGACGCGCACGATTAAAAAAAGTGACAATTCAAAATTGGAACATTCGAAATGGCCAGTATCTTGATACCACAGTGCTATGAAGTTATCATGTCTCGGAAAGTCGCTGAGGAAATTAAGAGAAGGAAGAATAGTTTGAGAAGAGGTATAATGGTTTTGATAAGCTAAGCATAACTGACTATTATTTTTTTCCTGCCTTATTACTATTTCTATGTATTATCACCTACATTTTATAAATTCGTATAGGTATTTGAGGGTATAGTATTAAAACCCAATAAGTGGCAAAAAATCTAAAATCGGTTTATTGGTCCATCTTACTTAATGCATTTCTGACGCTCTTTTCAGTGGTCTACTCCACTGTTACCACAGCATACTTATTATAACGATATTATTTGAATAACGTAGATATACCAGGGGAACCCCACAGTCCAGGGGAACCCCACGGCGTCCCCAAGCTCCCTGGTTCAGTCTAGGGACCATCTTTCTGTTCGACCAAATCATCCCTTGGGCAAACCGCGTCAAATATCTAGGTGTCACTCATGACAAGTCCCTTACTTTCGGTCCCCACATTAGAACGGTGAGCAACCGAGCAGCTCTTGTGCTCGGTCGCCTTCACTATTTGATCTGCAAGCGGAGTAAAATGTCCTTTAGAAATAAGGTGACACTTTACAAAACATGCATCCTCCCCATTATGTCATATGCCAGTGTGGTTTTCGCTCACGCGGCGAAGACACACATCAACCGCCTGCAAGTAGTGCAGTCCCGGTTTCTCCGTAGGGCCGTAGGTGCCCCGTGGTACATACGGAACGTAGATCTTCATTCCGACCTTGGCCTCTTCTCAATTCGTAAACACTTAAAAATAGCGTCCGAACGCTATTTTAATAAAGCCGCGTCGCATTTAAATCCTCTAATTTTCGCCGCCGGCAATTACGAGCCAGACCCCGCGCACACATCATCAACTCGTCGCCGCCGTCCGCGGCACGTGTTGATTGATCCTCCCGACACGATCACCGCTCTCCTCGACCCGGGCGTTGAGAAGGCCATCAACACACCTACCCCAGCCTCAAACAGACACCGATCTCGCCAGCGAGGTCGAGGAATCCCCTCTTCACCTAGGAGCGCAGTCACTACCTCTCCCCTCACGGTAACTGCCCAAGCCGAGGTCGTGCCCTCTGTGGCGCCCTTGAGCTAGTTGCCACCCCTTTCCGCCCTTAAGGCCTTGGTTGGAGTGCACTCTGCGCTCGACACTCCTCCGTTAAAGCTGTAAAGGCCACCACACGGCCAACAGTGTAAGTCCAAAAAAAAACCAAAAAAAAAAAAAAACCTACATATCGTCCGGTGACAGGAAAGACTGAAAAAACCCCGGCCAAGTGCGAGTCGGACTCGCGCACGAAGGGTTCCGTACCATTATCTATAAAACGGCAAAAAAAGTCACGTTTGTTGTATGGGAGCCCCCTTAAATATTTATTTTATTCAGTTTTTTTAGTATTTGTTGTTATAGCGGCAACTGAAATACATCATCTGTGAAAATTTCAACTCTCTAACTATCACGGTTCATGAGATACAGCCTGGTGACAGACGGACGGACGGACAGCGAAGTCTCAGTAATAGGGTTCCCATTTTTACCCTTTGGGTACGGAACCCTAAAAAACAATGCAGTAATTTGAATTTTTTATAGCTTTTTGATGTGACTATGTGACTACAGGGTGTTTCAGAAATCAGAAATAATACTTTGACGTTTGAATCAGTATCGGGTACACAACTGAATGTTATAAAAATTTAATCGAAATTCGACCATTTCACTCAAATTTCTCTAACTCGTCATATCTCGAGTCTTATGTAAAATTTTCATGTTCTGTTTTGTGAATACTGGTAGATGCCCCTCATAAGTGTAGTTTACACTGCTGAATAGGGTTATGGATGTACCTAAAGGGCAGAACACGATACTTGTGACAAATATTCAAAGGTCTATAACTCAGAAACTATGATAGAGGTATAAACTGTCTTCACTAAGCATCCAGCATATGAGCTACCGTATATGTACTTAAAGTATTATTTCGGACTTCTGATACACCCTGTATACAAACAATAACTTCAATTTTATTTCTTTGTATAGATAGCCATCAGTATTTTCAAGATACAGAATATGTATACGTATTGAGTGATTTCATACTATTTAACTATACGGTCTGGTTGTTGCAGTAAAAGAAATAAATTCAAAGGAACGAGATCAGTTCTGGTTGAAGGAAGAGCAAGAAGAGAAGAAGCGAGTAGAAGCGGAGAAGAAGCGTCGAGAGGAGGTACTTAATACTCCAAATATATATTATGATTATCGTTGAACAGTTTGTTTAGGACAAAAAACTCAGATTTTTGAATGGTGGTCTGTAGCATTCAGTTTTTTCTGAAAATAGTATCTAATGTCAGTATTTTAGACTCAGAAAAACTAATTTTCGTGTAAAATGTCTTGTGTCTTCAAAGAGTTACATACATACGCTCCTCTTACTACGGATATTTTTTCTTCATGCCTGACGGTACGACTCAATATTACAAAGCCTAGTGAGCGTTGCGTATTTTAGTGAGCGTCGCGACGTATAGTGAGCGTCGCGACGTATAGTGAACGTCGCGACGTCTTATAGTGAGCGTTGCGACGCCTTTTAGTGAGATGAAACAGATATCCGGTATCCGGCCGGACACCGAATTGTAATTCAATATCCGGCCGGATACCAGATAGTAATTCAGTATCCGGCCGAATACCGGATAGTAATTCAGTAACCGGCCGGATACCGGATAGTAATTCAGTATCCGGCCGGATACCGTATAGTAATTCAGTATCCGGCCGGATACCGGATAGTAATTCAGTATCCGGCCGGACACCGGATAGTAAAATTATGATAGTAATTATAGTAAAATATTATTATATTCTTATTATAATAGGTTATGGATACTGTTATTTTTATAATCGCCTATCAAAGATATCCCGTAGCCGGATATCCGGCGCTCCGGCCTGGTAGCGTGCCGGATATCCGGTATCTGGCCAAACCACTATCCGTTTTATCTCTAGTCGTAATACCGCATAGTGAGCGTCGCGACGCCTTATAATGAGCATCACGACGCTTTATCGTGGACGGCGCGATGCCGTCTAGCGATTGTCGAGACGCCGTATAGTGAGCGTCGCGACGCCTTATGGTGTTATATATTGGCACATAGCCATATTGACACATAATTTGTTTTGGTATAGGGAAAAAAATACGCGTGTATTGACGCCCCGCGTGTATTTTCGAGTCTCACAGTCGGTAAAATCAGTATTTTTGACCATACAATCAGTTTCGACCACTGGTATTGTCAATTTTTTTATGGGCGACTTGACGCCCCAGCGTGTTCGCATCGCAAACCATTTAGTCCAAAGAAATAATGAGTTTTATTTTAGGAAAAGAGGAAAGCTGAGGAAGCCGCCAGGAAAAGGGATGAACTCGAAGCGGAAAGGCGAGCGAAGGCGCAACATGACACGTGAGTTATATACCCTTGATATCAGTTGTTAAGAGACTGTGAGGAAACTATGATCAATCAAACACATATTTGAGAATTATAGTAATTAAGTATACTTAAATTAATATCGAATTTTTATTTGATTTGATTTTAAAACAAATTTGATTGATTTAAAGAAAGTCGAAATCATTTTATGTTCCTTTATGGCAAATGGCTACAGAATTAAGCCACCGTCGCCAATAGCCAGTACCTATGTTGTTCTCATTGTGAACAGAATTGTAATATAGTTTCTAAAAGCCTAAGTCCATCTTTAACACGTAGTAATTTTGCCTATTAATACCAGTGGTGTTAGCAAGCGTATCAAGACCTCTGTCACGGATTGGCTCGGTCGCTCTCTGTCTTATTTCATACGAGACAAAGAGATATAATCCACATAACCTGTGACATAAGTATATTCTTGGCGTTACAACTACTGTAGGTTATTGTGACAAACATGTAGGTACCATGATTTAATAAAAATATCACTGAATAATAAGCAACTTTTAGTTACCAATACAAGGTGAATATACGGTGTAATCATATAACGAAAAGTCGGTCAAGCATGTGGATGTGTAGTTATGTTGGTGGTCGAGCATGTGGATGGGTAGTTATGTTGGTGGTCCAGCATGTGGGCGGAGAGTGAAGTGGTATGTGTGTGTGCAGGGCGGCGAGCGTGGAGGCGGGCGGCGCGGGCGGCGAGTGCCTGCGGCGGCAGCGGTCGGCGGAGGCGCGCCAGCTGATCGGGGCCAGCACGGCCGCCGCGCGCGCCCTCTTCCAGCAGAACCTAGCCCAGGGCCAGATCACCGCGAGGTCTGCTGCTATATACTTTTTTTCCATTTCCTACTTACCCCTTTTTTCGATTAAATTCGTGTGGGTTCCAAGATAATTTTGCTTATCCTCAGTGGGGTTAGCAAGCATGTCAAGACAAGACCTTTCACGATTTCACTCGCTCGCTCTCTGTCTAATTTCATACGATACAAAGAGACAACATCAAGATATTCTGTGACATAAGTGTAGTCTTGGCGCACATGCTACAAATACAGGACTTGCCGAGGGTCGAACCTCGGTGTCTTTATTAGATATGGCTGTCAATCCTTAGTACGACCCCGCAGTCAAAAGTTTTATCCCTTCCAACTGTCGGATTTATCGAGCAAATGACGTCTGGCGATATTTATCATTTGATTTATATTAGTCAATGAACAATTATGCTTGATATTCGATTTGGTACAAGTGGCCCTAGCATATATTAATAAGCAAGTTTATAAGCCTTTATATCAATAAATCTTTGTCTTGTATCCCAGGTCAAATTCTATACCGGAGAAGCCAGTTCGCAGTTCAGTGATAGCTCAACGCATAAACACATTTACGCAAGCGCAGGCCGCCCCACAGCCGACGTCGCCGATCAAATCGCCGAACAAAATCGAACCCAAACTGACACTACAAGACACCACTCCAGAACAATCTAAAACCAGCCCTTTGAAGAACATTGACAAGATCAAACTGAGCTTGGAGAGCCCTTCGCAAATACAGTACGAACCCATCATCGACCCTTCGACGGACTTGAGTCCTAGTACGGAAAATGTCCCCGGATCATTCAGTGCAGTCAGCTATCCTGATACTACACAGGAAACCACGTATAGGGACATAGAACCTTTGAAACAGAGTGAGCCGATGATCAAACAGAACATTCTGGAAAACGATATGTTCGACGCGTCCTATTCTAGTTCCAATGAGAATGACGATGACGACAGTGATAATAAGTTTAGTACTATTAAAAGGTCTCCGTACAGTAAGAACAATGTGCCTGATGATGCAAATAGGGCGGAGTTGAGTAGACAGAATACTGTCATTGAAAATGTCAATTATAAGAAGGAGCAGAATGGTACGACACTTGAAGGTAGGAATGATTATCACCATCATTAAGCTTGTATTCGTCTAAGAGGTATACAGAAGTGCACTGCGAATGTATTGTGGTCCTAACCTGATTTGGGTGAGGCTAAATCTATTAACACGACCATTGTAGTATGGAAATGGCTTCAATTTATAAATCGTAAAAAATATTTTTATCAATGATAGCTAGAATATGAGCAGTTTAGATAATAAACATTGTCATTCTGAAGCCATATTCATACTACAACGTTTATGTTAGTAGAGGGGCCCCGTTTGGTGGTCATTCGGCCCGTTCGGGCCACCACAGTTGCGTAGGTAGTGCAGATTGGTGAATTTCACACGTATTTTTATATACATGATGCGGGTTTCCTCGCGATGTTTGTCTTAATTGTACAGTAAATGGTAATTATTATAACACATTTGCACATCGAAAACATAAATCCTAGGGGTGTAAGACTGGGATTTGATCCTGCATTCCTTGCTTCTAAGAGGAGTGCACTACCAGCTAGGTTACGGCAGCTTCTCATCATCAAAATTGTCTTGTTAACACCTGAGTGGTTGAACGCGCGCTTTGCAATCAAAGTGCGCGAGTTCAAATCCCGGCTCGCACCTCTGGGTTTCATGTGCGAATCTCATTTCCATCCGAGATTGTCACTTGCTAAGAAACGGTGAAGGAAAACATAGTGAGGAAACCTGCACGTCTGTGGGAACTTGACTAGTTCTCGATGGATGTGTGAAGTCTGCCAACCCGCACCGGGCCAGCGTGGTGGACTATGGCCTAAATCCCCCTCGCATTGAGGGGAGGCCCGTGCCCCGCAGTGTGACGTTAAAAGGGCTATAGTAGTAGTAACACCTTCACTGCGGGCCCAATTTTAGAGTACTTTTAGTTAGTACGGTTGAGGTTGAAATAAGCCTAAACCTGAACCCTTTTACAGTGCGTACACACCAGCGTAGAGTCAACTTTTAGGCAATTTCAGTCTCAAGCCGCAGTGAAGGTGTTAATGTGTTATTTTCTTCTCGTGGATGCAGATGTTTCACCGGAAGGCTTAGACGAGGAAGCCGCCATATACGAGGACTTGGACGACGACCCCGGGCTAGCGGCGAGAGCGTTATACGACTATCAAGCTGGTAATGAGACTTTAATTCAGCTTACAGATTTCAAAAATATTATTTTTGTGAAATTATAGAATTGTCTTCAATCTTAAGTATTTATTATTATTACATGGTTTACAATATTTTTAAAAACTAAAGATTGGCAAGTTACGACTTTTCCGTAGGTCGGGTAAGCAGTCTAACCACACTTTCATGACATAATTTTTGTTCCTATGCCCTAAGGGGCGAGCTTATTATACCGGTCACACCCCAACAACGCTAACCTTTTGGGAAAGAGGCGTGATAGTGTATTATTAAATTCCGTAAAAACGAATTGAAGTCATCAATTTGACGACGGGAATCGATGCCGCAATCCGTTGAAGTGAACGCAGCGATGTCCACTCGAACCACTGGACCAACTCTTCTTTAACATATAGTTATCATTTTCAGCTGACGAGTCGGAGATCACGTTTGATCCTGGCGACATCATCACGCACATAGAGCAGATCGACGCTGGCTGGTGGCAGGGGCTAAGTCCCCACGGCGTCTTCGGACTCTTCCCAGCCAACTATGTAGAGCTGCTACCGTGCCAGCCGCGCTAGGACTCTACAAAACCCTTATACAGCTATCATACACGCTGTATATGTCAGGTATTTTTTGTGTGGATATGAATATCGACAGTAGAAAGCGGAAATGTCGTATATCGAAAATAGGCATAAATTACTTATGAATATAGAATTGATTAGAAGAAAAAACCGCGTCGAATGGTCTATGTCTCGTTTGCCTATGACGAAAAATCATAATGATACAGCATTTTAGTTTTATTAAGGAATTATGAATTTTTGAAATGGATCTGGTGTAAAATTGGATGTTTCAAAATATGAAATTTTCGCTTTTTGACGTCGATTTCGAAAAGGCACATCATGTAATCGCCAAACAGAATGCGTTTTAGACATGAGAGATAAAGATTTAGTTTCCTTGTTAATAACATTACCCCCGATATATTATAGGTGTAACAAAAACCCGAAATAATATCGATGCTTAAAAGTCGAATTGACTCAAGCGCCATTTTGGTAACTGCACGAAACCTAGCTCAAAAATTCGGTGATTACTAATTATCGCCCAACATGTCGCTTGAGTCACTTTTTTTCCGTCAATTTATTAACGTCTGCAAATCAGTTAGTAAACGTTTGCTAATACGCACTATTTTTATTGTATGCTATCATATCTACACAAAAACTATTGAGAGGCAATTATAATACAGTAACTCCTAAAAGTGACTGCCCATACCCAATCTAAGAATATGTCATCATCATTCATATACCAACAAAAGTATTGGATCTTTGGTAAATTGTCAATCCTTTATTGGTCTAAACGCAAGTCCAAACAGACTTAAAACTATGGGCATTGTCTTTTGGCGGTATGATACGTACGATAACAAGAATGTAAAATTCGTGGAGCTATTGATCCGTAATGTAGCCTTATTATGGACCGTGTATACTAGTCTTAACCCAATCTAGTAAAAAAAAATAGTTTCGTTCATAAAGTAGCGTATACGTCTGATAGGCCCGGCCTCTACAAAATACGAAGAGTTTTTATGTAATTTTTTGCGTACAATGATAAACTTGTATGTTGAAGCAATATCGACTGTGATTATTATGTGTTATAGTCGATTTTTGGATATTTCAACATTTATATACCCCCCAATAATTTTTATAGGCGTAGATTTTGTATGTAGTTTAATAGTAATAATGGCAATCACAAATAATCTGTGGTTTGAAACTTATTTCAACTTTAGTATAAATACACATTTAACAAAATTCTAATAACCGATTAAAGCTGAAAACAAATTATCGGACGCGGCTGACAGCCGCGACTTATATGGTATCTAGATAGTGTATGGACACTGGGGTGTGCAAACTATCGGACGTAAGTCGTGGACGTAACCTTGAGCGTTCAGACGTCCGACAGAAATCTTGCGCGCTGGATGTTTTCGTCTGTGCACACTTCTCAGTCGCGGCTGTCAGCCGCGTCCTATAGTTTGTTTCCAGCTTAATTCCCGGGCACACTGGAGCGCCAAGACGCGCGCGCTCTTATATTTTTGCACATACAAAAACGAACTGTATTGACTCATAGAAAAAGCTCATTATTCAACGGAATGTAATTGACGGCACGAGCGAATCTTGCAGCGTGGTCGTGTGGCTTTTACCACAGAAATTTAATCTTTATCTACATTGATACAGAGTTCGTTTTGGTACTGCAAAAAAAATTGGAGAGCGCGATACGTGCAATTTCCTGTTCTATTTTGATGATATATAAATAACCTGAGAGAGTTAGTATGATAGGATTTAACTACGAGATTTAAATATATAATCTATCGCCTAAAACATTTTGTACTAATGAAATTCTAGTAATTGGGAATTGTAAAAAGTACTTACTATTAAAAGATCTTCCATTTTTGTTTTGCTATCAACCGTAGCGTACTAATTCCAACTAATATAGACGATATTCCGAATTATATCATTAAATCAATTCATTAAACATGTAATTCGGACTGCCATTAATTTATTAAAAGATTTTATTTTAGGCCAATCTGTTTAAATAAATAAAATTGAAACAATGTTTGTGCCAATTCATAATTTGGTAATTTCGGTCAAAATTAAAGAATGATATACAACGGAAGATTGGCCTGTCGATTATTTAACTAGTATGTATTTATAGTCCACAAAAATTTATAGATATTTATAACCAACAATGGTCTTAGATGACACTTATTTCGTGAAAAACTGATTTAAATTGTGAATGCTTATAAATTTCTATAAGTTTAAAGGTTGAGGACTTTTATTGGACTGCTATAGTTTTAGATTTCGACTGCATTTTATTTTAGCTTTTTAGCTGTACTTAGACTAATTATGTTCTTATTATGCATTTAAAAAGCTAATTAAACTATGTATTAAGAGTATTTGTATGAATTGTTATGCGTTATTTGTATCTATGTAATATTTGACTGCACAAAGTTGACTTCTTAAAGTAATAATAGTAGGTACAGTAGTGCCAAATTGGACTGTAGAACTTAATGGTCACAATATATTCAGTAATAATAATTGTCACAAGTAAATAACTGTTTAATATATTTTCTTCTACATATCGACGTTTGAAAGGCAATCCTTACTAACCGACAAAAATCGTAAGAGTTATGTATACCATACGAATAGATTCTTCTGCGTCGTTTGCTATATATAACTCACTAGCTGTGCCCGCGGTTTCACCCGCGCTTATTGTTACTGTGTAGTAGCGTGATGTTTTATAGCCTATAACCTTCCCCGGTAAATGGACTATTCAACACAAAAATAATTTTTCAATTCGAACCAGTAGTTGCTAAGATTAGCGCGTTCAAACAAACAAACAATTCAGCTTTATAATATTACTAGCTGTGCCCGCGGTTTCACCCGCGCTAATAGTTACTTTGGCGTAGAGTGATGTTATAAAGTCTATGACCTTCCTCAATAAGTGCAAACTTTAACCGTTTAGGCAGCGTACGCAACGGAAGCTTTCAAAAGGAATATTTTTTTCCCGTTTTTGCCACATTATTCGTTGCTGCTCCGCTCCTATTGGTCGTGCGTGATGATATATAGCTTATAACTTTCCTCGATAAATTAACTATTTAACACAAAAGGAATTATTCAATTCGGACCAGTGGTTCCTGAGATTAGCGCGTTCAACCAAACAAACAAACAAACAAACTCTTTAGCTTTATAATACTTAAGTATCGATTATAGTATAGATTTTAGATGATTTGTATCTTAGTAAGGATTGTCTTTTAAGCGTCGAAATATAAACAGTAATCAGAGAGTAGGGTATATATTTACAGAATTAACATTGGTATATGCAGATAAACTGGATTGTTTTTGTTATGAAATAAGCATTATTAAAATATAATCGATAATTAATTATGGCACCACACACGTTTCACAGGTATTCTGTAATTTAGTGCTGGTTCTCTTGACACCAAAGTGATGGTCAAAACTAATATTTTTGGACATAGTTAGCGAATTGGTAGTGTAAGAAGTTTCAATGGATAAATAAAATGTCAGTTCTCATCAAAGTATTGGGAAGATTTCTCTGCCAGTCTTATCCTTGGTAAGAGATGACATGAATCTTGAGACGCAAATATAGAGACGACAGACAATTTCGTCCTTAATAAGGTAAATCCACAGATTACACAGAATATAGGTTTCTACTGTAAGTGTATCGCTTCTCACGGTAGTAATGTGTGAGCGAGACGGCATTAGGTTATAGTGCTGCAAAATTAATTTGAGACGTATTTTGGTGGCAACAGAGTCGGCGCTGATTCCGAGTATTTAGATAGCAATAAAGTATTTTTGTGTTGTTAGATTGATGTAAGGTACTGGCTGTTGAATTTTGATAGATTTACTCGCAAATTTATAGAATACAAACCAAGTAGTGTCGTTTTTCAGCACGAAAGTGTTCTGCAATGCCATTGTAGATGGGTCATGAAACTCTATAAATTTGGGGGTTAATTTTAAACTGGTAATGTATACTAATATATACATTTTTGTGTCATACAATTTGTAGAATGTTTTTTTGTTTGTCACAATTTATTATTTTTTGTATACGAGTATATTGCAATAGTAGATTCATTGTATCTTACTGAAGCGGGTTTCAGACTACGCTATAATATTATAGCATATAGCTCATAGCACAACAATATCGCGCACCATACATTGTTATGGCCACGTTTACACTGTACTGTACTGTATATTATTGGCTTTGTATGGTGCGCGATATTGTTGTGCCATATAATATAGTCTGAAAGCCGCTTCATGAGATTATATTAATATTTATGCACTATTCAAGATATATTTTTGTCTACATTCAGTAGGGTATCGTTTCCTACATTGCACTTTCGACCGTATGCCTTATTTTTAGAATCTATTTTAATCAGCGTGTTCACAGGAGTTAACACGGAATGTAAGGATAAGTAACAAATTCGTTGTTTTTTTTCGTAAACTTATTCCATAGCTAACATAAAATTTGACCCCCAGATGAACACAAAAAGGATTTAATAGCTAATTTAAAAACTTTATGAGGTATTGTTAATGGAGTTTTGACATTCCTCCAATATGCAAAAATAAGGTGCTGTAGGAAACGGTTCTCAATAGGATTCCAGCGTCTATAGATATCATTTCGTTTCTGATGCAGTGAGACAGCCTTTTAATAATATTACTTAGGGATGTTAGTATAAACGTGCCCCAATTAAGAGAATATTTAAGACTAAGCTTCGCCTTTACCCTTCTATACACAGTAGACATAAGTCATGTAAGTGAGATGTATTTTTCGTATTGTGTTGATATGGTATGTTCTCTTTGTAATTTGTATCTATATAATTGCAATATAATTTTATGTGTATGGTGCTCCATTGTATATGTAAAATAAGTTTACATTTGTATCCTAATATTTTCGAAAATAAACAAGTCATAGGTTCCAGAAAATGAGAATTTCTTTTATTTTTATTTATCAGTGACAACTACACCACAATGTAAACTTCTGACGTTGGAATCTTCGACAATACTGTGGCATTTATATATAGATACACTCACAATTTTTACCACTTTAACGAAATGAAATGAGGGAAGTATGGCATCACCCACAGTTAGTAGGTATTTTGCCAGTGTCAAGTATTTAATAGCAATAAAGAATTGAAAAAAATATTAGCTATTTATAAATTAAATATGTTTAAAATATGGCATTTATTGACTAGGTACTCCAAAGCTTTAGACAGTATGACACCTTCAGCAATATCGAATAGAACCTACCTACATTAACATAATCAAAAACATGTACGCCAATAGTACAGCAGCCAATAAAACACCAATCCGTGGGGCCACTCTTTCATATACAGTAGACAAACAAGGAGACCCGCTAACTCCTAATCTCTTCACAGCCGTTCTTGAAGAGATATTTAAGAAGCTAACGGCTCGGTGGAGAGAGCGAGGCATTGTTCTCGGGGAGACAAGATTAACTAATCTACGTTTCGCCGACGACATTATCTTGTTCGCTTCATCTTCAACTAGAAATGGTGGGCCGCGGGGCCGGACTAAGGATGAATATGTCAAAGACCAAACTTATGACGAACAACATCAAGCGTAGAATAGTGATTGAGGATGTGGATATTGAATATGTTCATGAGTATATATATCTGGGCCAAATAGTCTCCTTCCAGGCCAGGCAAGACAAAGAGATAGCACGTCGCATAGCAAATGCCTGGAGGAGCTACTGGTCCATGAAAGAACTTATGAAGGGAAGCCTCCCTCTTACATTGAAACGAAAACTCATGGACATGTGAGTAGTAGGTATTCGCCGGTTTGAGCTCACGCCAAAAAAAAAAAAAAAAGCTCATTCGTCGCGTCGGCCATCGTCGCCTAAAAAAAAAAAAAAAAAAAAAAGTTTGGTATCGTTTTGGGGGTTTTCAGACATGCCCGATCGATCTGTGCAATCCCCGTTTTGATATCTCTTACGGTTCCCGAGATAGGTTTCAGGATTAGCGCTCATTAGATAACGTAATTACATCACGCTCGGCGCTAATGAGGGTTTGTCATTGTTGTTAATGAGGGTCTCTTGTTCCTAACAATGCATCTGTTTGAAATGATAAATCTTGGTTATTTTATAAATCTTTATTAATCAAAAAAAGCATTTAAACATATCATGAAGTAATATATCATTGTACAGTGTATTAGTATCGAATATTCGTATAAAATCAGACATTTTATTACCATTGAATTTATAGTACAGATACAACAAACAATATTCACCGCATACGGATGTTAAATCATTTTGTAACCTATCGCTATTAAATTGCCATTGTCGGGAATTCCTCTTTAAAAATGATCTGTGGTAACCTGTTGGCGGTCGACCATAAGAATCAAAATATTGCCCAACCCCGCTGTCATCAATGTGTATTGCTATCCAATGAGATCCAGGCTTTGTATCAGGGTCTAAATTGCTTATTATGTATGTTGGAGTATGACTGTATATTGGCAATCGGTTGGCAGCATACACATTAAATTGTAAGCTTGGATGAATTTTGCACAAATGTTTCTGGATATCTATTGTGTTCATAATGGTCACTGAATCGTCCGCCGCATCGCTAACTGTTAACTATCCAACTTATCAGATGCAAGTGTATAATTTAAGGTATTGACTTGGTATTTCAAGTCTGCTGAGGTCATGGAATAAATACAAGGATATGCTGAAAATTATGGGTTTATTCAATTAAAAAGCTTAAAACTATTACAATGAATACTTAAAACAACAACATAACCATAACAATGAAAACTTAAAACTATAATAATAAAATACTAACCTAACCTAACATACACTTAACGCGATAGTCAACGAAATTGATGTTTTAGCTACTATAGTCTACTGTAACATTACGGTTTTTATCAATTTCAATAACATTATCGAACTCAGCATAAACAATACAGTTGATGGTTTGCGAAAGTGCTGATTCAAAACGAACTTCCAATCTCACGCTTCCATGTTTTATAAGATTCCAATGGCCTGATGAGCTAGCTGATAGATCGGGTGTTAAGTCAAAAGCTAATAGACAATAACCTTGTGCATATTGTTCCCTAGATATGCCATTACCTTCGTTAAGGAAATGTATACCCGTTCCAGAGAATAATGTGTGATAAGCTGAAGTGTAAATATTATTCTCGAATGATGGTTGTAAAGCTTTGGAAGGTATTTGTTGTCCATCAATATATAAAGAAAATGTATTAAAATTGTGATTTTCAAAATTAAATGGATTTTTTGTGAGTTTGCCATTAAAGGCTGCGTTATTAACAAATCCTATTATGCATCTTTTAGGTACTTGTCCTAGAAAAATGTTATCTAGTGTTTTTCCCTGAACTCCCGATGGAATTGTCAAAACTTTAACTTCAGCACGCGTAATAGGATATTTAGCTGTAGTAGAGGCTAAGACTTTTTGATGTGCAAGTAAAACTGTTGGATTGATTCGTGCTCTACGGACAATAAGCGTTGCATCAGTAATACACACTTTCAATTTTAAATCATCTGAAGAAGCCATTAAGTTGAATGTTTCTCTGGAACGAACTAATTTAACAGACATCTCAACACCATTAATTAAAAACTTTTCTTGGTTGAATATATCACCATGCAGATGCCCAATCATTTCAATTTCTTTACTTTCGGCTGTTAATTCATGTCTTTTAGTGAACCCTTCATTTTTCTCATCGGTTGAGTCCATTTTCCCAGCTGTATCTTCATACCAAAGACTGCATGTTAGATGAGATTCTTTTGATGCAGGAGCATAATTCAACAATGTTTCCATGTAAGCACGATAGGCGTATGTATTATTTGGTGGAGACACAAGTTTTTGATTCAAATAAACATCGAGCTGACTAAATAATGAATGTAACCAATTGTTTATTGGTGCTGCTGTCGTTGTAGCTATCAGTTTTGTTGAGTCTTGGTTTAGTATCTTTGCTTTAATATGAATCAAAGTATGAGACAAATCTATGTAGTCATCACTGGTTCCTGGTACTTGAAATTCGATGGGGCCATCATCGGCGAGAGATGAAATAGGTTTGTAATGTATCCTTAATCAAACAATTTAAATACACACATATTATTATCAATGAACCATTTCTTCAGTAAAATGACATTTCTTAATGCACAATGGTTTTCATGGTACAAACAATTTGATGCACTTCTGTCATTATAATACAGTTTATATAATCGTAATAAATTGGGGCAACCTTTTTCACCAACATCTATCACACTGCAGTTATTACAAACACTTTGTAGCCACTTTATTTTTTCCCTACCTTTAACTAAAATTTTTTTATTTGTTAAAATTGGTATAATCACTCGTTTAAACTCACGATAGTCAATGAAACCGGAACTCCAATAATATCCATGTCGTCTTTCTAGGAAAGAAACGTTTTTCTTTTCTGCGTCTGTCAAATTGCCATATGGGTATGGCGGTTTTATCAAGAACACTTGGGTGTAATCTTCTGTAGCTAGTGCAAACTCCTTTATCACGAACACATTTTGCGAAACTTTAAATCCTTGTAAATCTACAATCATGTAGTCTGGATTCATGATTATTTTCTTAACGAACGTCCACTCAACTGGCCAATGTCAACGCAACTACCATAGTTATCTATGTTCGCCTTTGCTCACAGATAACATCACAGCGTACAAGTTCAGACATGACTTTATCTTTATGAAACGAAAGTGACGAATTCCATTAACAAAGAATTTGAGTAATCGACATCCGCCCCTTTCTGCACAAAAAACCACTTAACGTGATAGTAAATGAAACCTTTTATTCACAGATAACATAAAGTTGAGACAAGCTTTTATCGGACGAATTCCATTGTCAAAGAATTTGAATTATCAACTTCCGTCCTTTCTGTAAAGAAAAAAACACTTAACTATAACAGACGGTGACGGTGGGGGCTACTATTTGGGTATAAAAGTGAACAATAAGAACTTGGAAGCTACAGTATTCATTAGTTTGTGAACTCAGTTTCATATAGAGTGTTGTGAAAGTGATCTAAAATCTTCAATCTTCAGAACTGCACAATGGAGGTAAGTTTACGGTTTTATTTAATCAATTCATTAGATGGTCACAGTTTTTTATATTTTTTTATTTCATCAATTCATTAGTTGGCTCCTATACAACTTTAATGTAAATTGTTACAGAACTCATTCGATGTCGAAGAAAATACATACAAACATTATTATTACCCACTCACCCCACCGGATGATGACCTAACCATCAAAGAAACACCTAAAAAAGAAATGAAAAGAAAGACAATGACCACATCATCGGATAATTTGGATGAGCTCTTTGAAAATCCATCACCGATAAAGAAGAAAAAGCAATCGTCCACAGTTGCTAGGTCTAATGCAGAGGGGGGAATAACATATATATCAACAAATGCTGATGATAATATTAATTCAAGCCATCTAATAAAAATTGAAATTTATGATCTAAAAAAGTTGTCGAAAATTCCTCAACAACAACACTGGAAATATGCTGATGTCAAAGTAAAATACTACACAGACATAAAAAATAATAACTTTGTTGATAGTAAAAATGTTATCTATCAAATAACGAAAGAAATTTCAGAAACGGACAGTTGTAGGAAATATTCATTTACTAATAACTAAAAATAATTTGTTAATTGTAATCCATTGTTCGCTGTACTTACTAATTTACTAATAACTAAAAAGAATTTGTTAATTGTATTCCATTGTTCGCTGTAGTTACTAAGATACTAAACCATTTTTTAACTAGTTAGGCTCCATATAAATATGTAGTGTAAATTTCAAAGGCGCATCATTTCGAAACGTGGAACCATCGATGTTAGATCTACCGTCTGTTTCCTCAAACAACATGGAACAAAGTGGCGAAGTTTGCATCAGCACTTTCTTCAATTCGGCACTCAATGAAGATGTTGATATTATTATGTACGAGCTTTGTGAAGAGATAGAAAAAAGATGTGAATTGAGTAATTCATATTACGATGCGGAGCTCTATAAAATCTGTGCTGAGGTTGAAATTACCTTAAAGTAAGTTGCATGAACATTTAATTTACCATATATAAAATAAACATATATCTGTAGGATTTATTTTAAACATATTTTATTTTTTTATTACAGTCAATCAACACATCAGATTGGTGGTGGTCTCAAAAGAGCTCGGAGTATTCAAGTATCAGAAACAACACCTACGAAGAGACCAAGAATTGAAGAAGGACCTTCAACTTCATCATCTAGACCCTCCGCTAGTGATAAGGTAAATTGTAGCACATGTCAGATGTTAGTTAGTAGGAGATATTTCTCAAATCATTTAAAAAGTAACATACATAAAAATAATCTTTTCAAATTACACAACTCTTTGCCAAATGTTTCCGTTGTTGAAACTGCTTTTGGACAAAGAATCATAACATATAAAATTAATAGTAAAAGGGATCCCTCATCAGAATTGGTATTTGAAACACCAGAATTATTTTTGAATTCCATAAAAAATGATATATTACTTTTGATTGAAGAATCCATTAATAAACACAAAATTTTTAAAACAAATTTTATTTTGAATGCCGATTTTGTACAACAAACTAAAAATATTACAAATTCATTTGATTTTCAAACCAGTAATTATATAATTTTTCAAGGAGACGACTTAAATATATTCTTTTCATCTTTATGTGACACTCTAACAAATAAAATTAGTGCTTTCGAGAAAAAAGATAGTGGCTGGAGTCTCAAACAAATCAAATGTATCGATATGAATGTAAACAAATTTAACCCCCTACGGGGATCTTCATATATTGATTTACCCCCTGACATTAAAGTTAAAAAAGCCATAATTAATGTAAAAAATAAAGATAATTTATGTTTTAAATGGGCATTACTCTCAGCGTTATATCCCGTAACTAAAAACGCAGATCGTGTATCATCTTACAGCATACATTTCAATAACCTTAAATTCAACGGCGTATCTTTCCCAGTTAAATTGAGTGACATACCGAAAGTTGAAAAGTTAAACAATATCAGTATAAATGTCTTTGGTTTGGAATTAAACAAAGAAACAAAAGCACATAATGTGGTGGGCCCACTGTTTATGACGAAATCTCGTAAAAGCAAACACATAAATCTATTGTGCATACACAATGGTGCAAATAACCATTATTGTTTTATTAAAAACTTGGCACGCTTAGTCGGAAAACAAATTTCAAATCACGATCATAAAATTAATATCTGTGATGGATGTTTACTTCACTTTCCCACAGAAGAGAGGTTGGCTAACCACCAACAACATGATTGCTCTCACATATCTACTGAACTTCCAAGTGATCTAAAAACATCGAAAGATTGGTTTGGACAGTCGGTATCTAACGATAAATTAAAATTTGATAAATTTCAAAGAAAGTTAAAAATACCTTTTGTTGTGTATGCTGATTTTGAAGCATTCTTAAACCCGATAAAATCATGTCCTAATGACCCGTCTAAGTCGTATACTAACAACGTTAATAAACATGAAGTTTATAGCTTTGGTTATTACATAAAATGTTCCTTTGATGATAGCTTATCAAAATATGAAACGTACAGTGGGCCGGACTGCGCACAAGTTTTTATGAAACGTTTATATGAAGATTTAAAAAATATATATTGTAAAAATAGCTTTCAAAAACTACCCAAACCACTATCAACTAAAGATGAGAATAAAATTAACAATTCAAAAAAATGTTACATTTGTGAGACCGATTTGAAAGAGGAAAACGTTCACTATTTTGATTGGTACACGGGTGATTTCAAAGGAGTTGCACATGAAGTATGTGTGACTAAATTTCAAACACCACAATACATTCCAGTATTCCTTCATAATCTCAGTCACTATGATGCACATTTCATTGTTCATGCATTAAATTTTGTAGATGGTAATGTGGAAGTAATTCCCCAAAACAAAGAAAGATACATATCCTTTTCAAAGATATTAACCATAAACAACCGGAGAGTCAATTTAAGATTTGTAGATTCTTTTAAATTCCTACCATGCAGTCTTGATCAATTAGCTAAGAATCTCAATGATGAACAATTCCACACACTTAAAAGAAATTTCCCTAGGGATGAAGACTTTATTCGTCTTAGAAAGAAGGGCATATACCCTTACGAATTTATGACATCATATGACTGTTTAAAATTAACAACTCTCCCCAGCAAAGATCAGTTTTACAGTTCACTAACCGATTCAAGTGTTTCTGTTGATGATTATCATCGTGCTCAGGATGTTTGGCAACATTTTAACTGTCGCGAAATGTCGAATTACTCTGACTTATACCTAAAAACTGATGTTTTGCTCCTGACTGATGTGTTTGAAAACTTTAGAGATATTTGTATTACAACTTATGATTTAGATCCTGCTCACTATTATACAGCACCGGGATTGAGTTGGGACGCTATGTTGAAATACACAAAAATTGAACTAGAACTATTAACAGACTTTGATAAAGTAGCTTTTATTAAGGCAGGTATAAGGGGAGGTGTATCTCAATGTAGCAATCGATATGCCAAGGCAAATAATGAATTCTTGGAAGATTTTGATGAGAAAAAACCTAGGTCATATCTTGCATATTTTGATGCTAACAATCTTTATGGTTGGGCTATGTCTCAATTTCTTCCAGAAGGTAGTTTTGAGTGGGTTAGCACGGATACAAATTTTGATGTGTCAGATACATCTGAATGTGGTTTCATTTTAGAAGTCGATTTAGAGTACCCCATGGAACTTCACGATTTACATTCGGACTTGCCACTGTGTCCAGAAAATATATTAATAGGTAATTCTAAAGAAAAAAAACTAATTCCAAATCTGAATGAAAAAATCAAATATAAAATTCATTACAGAAATCTCAAACAATGTCTTGAAATGGGTATGAAATTGGTTAAAATTCATAGGATTTTAAAGTTTCGTCAAAGTCCTTGGTTAGAAAGATATATAGATCTGAATACGAAATTAAGAACAAAGGCAACATCAGATTTTGAGAAAGATTTTTATAAATTAATGAACAACGCCGTATTCGGTAAAACAATGGAGAACATTGAAAAACGAGTTAATGTTAAATTATTAACGCACTGGGAAAATCGAGGTAAAACTTTAGGCGTGCAAGACTTAATTGCAAAGCCAGAATTTCACAGTTTATCAATTTTTTCCGAAAACTTAGTTGCAGTACAGTTACAAAAAACAAAATTGATTTATAACAAACCTATTTACTTAGGATTTTGTATATTAGATATTTCAAAAACTCTGATGTATGATTTTCATTACAACTACATGTTAAACAAATTCAACAATAAAACAAAATTATTATACACCGACACTGACAGTTTAATATATCAAATTTTTACAGCCAATTTTTATGAAGATATTAAACCAGACCTTGCTACACGATTTGATACATCTGATTATGCTTCTGATAATATATTTTGTTTTCCAAGACTAAATAAAAAAAAGATAGGTTTCTTTAAAGATGAAAATAATGGCAGAATTATGAAAGAATTTGTAGGACTTCGATCGAAAATGTATGCGTTTGAGGTGGAAAATAAATTGATAGCCAAAGCAAAAGGTGTAAATAAAAGTGTTACCAAAACAATGAACATTGAAAATTACAAGTCATGTCTCTTTGAAAAGAAAAATCTATTTTGTAGTATGTACAGATTTAAATCGATTAAACACACAATCTTTACTCAACAAATAAACAAAACCTGTTTGTCCTATAATGATACAAAGCGACATATTTTGCCAAATCAAGTTGACACATTAGCGTGGGGTCATTATAAGTTAAGTTAAGGAATACCTACACTTTCAATTGTAATAAATTTTGTAATAGTAATACCTAGAAAATAAATAAAATTGTTGTTTTATAATTTTAAGATTTTAAATATTTTGTGATAGTAATACCATGTAAATTTAAATAAAATTGTTTTTATATAATTTTAAGATTTTCAATATTTTGTGATAATTATACCATGTAATATAAATAAAATTTCTGTAAAAAAAAAAAAATGTTTTCACCATATTATATAAGATTATTTTATTAATCCAAATATAAATGTATGTGTTTCGAACAATATGTCTTATTCATTTCAATACCCTCTAAGAATCTACACGTGTATTAAAAATGTTCCAATTTATTCATCCGTTTACAGCGATAGTTGCAGGTCCAAGTGGTTGTGGCAAATCTATATTCGTTACAAAGTTTATTCAACATATTAAAGAGATATGCAACAAAGAGTTTAGTCAAATTACTTGGTGCTTCGATGAAATGCAGCCTTTATACAATTTACCAAACGTAAACTATTATCAAGGTATACCGGATCTAAGTATGTTTGATGGAAAGGAGGCAAACCTTGTAATTATCGATGATCTTATGAGAGAATCTGATGGTAGAATTGTTGATATTTTTACTAAAGGTAGCCATCATAGAAACTTAAGTGTATTCTACATTACACAAAATTTATTCCACCAAGGTAAAGGTCAAAGAGACATTTCTTTGAATTCAAACTATATTATTTATTTCAAAAACCCTCGTGATAAAACACAAATTCGATACTTAGCGCGTCAAGTATCACCAGAAAATTCAAAATTCATTGAAGATGCATACAATGACGCTACCAAAGAAGCACATGGATATTTAATGGTTGATCTTAAACAAAGCACCAATGATACATGTCGCATTAAAACGAAGATATTCCCCTCAGATGGATATTGCACAGTGTATGTCCCCACAAAAGGGTTTAAATATGCCAAGAACCAACAAATTCCCATCATTTACAAATAATGTCTCAGAGTATCCAGACGCACAAGAATTTACTAAGTGCACTACACACTCTTAAACCGAAATATCAACGAGCTCTATTAAAAACGTGTGATGAGAAAGAAATAAACTGCATTTGTGAATGTATTTATAACGTTCTCCAGGGTAAGGTGCCGCTTAAAGATAAAGAAAAGAAAAAACTTGGTAAATTTAAAAGTATACTTCGCAAGTTGGTACGTAAAGGAACAAATAAAATAAGAAAGAGAATAATAGTTCAAAAAGGTGGTGCATTCCTACCAATTATATTGGGTTCCATTTTGAGTGTATTAGTTAATTCACTTATTTAAAATGGAACATGCCAAAAAAATGTTACTTGTTGATCCAAGTTTATTAGAGAAATTAAATCAAAACGACAATGAACACAAAATTGAAAATTCTACCTCAAGGTTAGACGTTGAAATGCAAAAGATTTTGAATAGTAATATGGACGACAGAAAAAAATGGATTTTATATCAACAAATTTTACAAAGATATCTACACTTCACCGAAGTAGATCGCCGACCTTTAGAATTACCACTAATTACTTCCAATATCGATGTTGTCGGAGACACTGCAAACAACCAAGATTCTAATATAAAAGCTGAAATCGACGATAAAGATTTAGTTGCGAGTCAGACATCAAAAGACGAAGCGAAACAAAAACAACAAGAAAGTCATATATACACACCTAGACAAATTCTAAGTTTAATACCAAAAACATACATAAAAAAGGGTGAGTTATTACTTAATACAATATCATTGAGTGAAAACAAAATTCACTGGAACGACAGCGGTACAGTCACTATAGATAACAAACAAATTCCTGGAAGTAATATCATAGATTTGGTAAACGACTTCCTTAGACCATTGAAAAAAAGTAATCCGAAAGGTTGGGAAGATTTTGCTAAAGCATTGAAAGACATTAAAATACCATTAGCTTACATTGGAAATCCTAACAGAAGTGAATACATAAATAAACTCCAATCGAATGATCATCCACAACACTCTGTGGATGAGGAAATCTATGCTACACCAACAAGTGCTGATCAAAAGTATCAAAGAAAACTAAAGAAAAAGATTGATTGGGAAAAATGGACTCCTTACTAGAAATCAATAAAATATATTATGATGCATCACATCCTGCCGGATATGGTAGTATCACCAAACTAGTAACAGCTATGAAAGGTAAAATGACTAGAGGTGACATCAAGAAATGGTTGCAAGCTCAAGAAACTTACACACTTCATAAGCCAGTGCACAGACGATTCCCTCGGAATAAATACATTTTATCTAATCTAAATGAACTTTGGCAGGCTGATTTAAGTGATATGAGAACTTATTCTAAATATAATGATGGTTATAATTACATTCTTTGTGTTATTGATGTATTTACTAAATATGCTTATGCTATGTCCATGAAAAATAAAAATTCTGAAACTATTAAAAAATGTTTTGAACACATATTTAATGAGGCCGGTACCACTCCAACACATATACAATCGGATAAAGGAACTGAATTTGTTTCAAAAGATGTACAAAAGTATTTTAGGAGTAAAAATATAAACTATTATACAACAAATAATCCTGATATTAAAGCAAGCATTGTGGAAAGATTTCAAAGAACACTCAAGATGAAAATGTGGCGTTATTTTACTCATAAAAATACATATAGGTATATAGATATTTTACAAGACTTGTTATATGCATATAATCATGGTTACCATTCCAGTATTAAAATGAGTCCTTGTGATGTAAATTCAAACAATATAATGACTGTTTGGAATAATTTATATGAAAAGGGTAGTACAAAACAAGCTTCCGATATTACACCACCACCAAAATTTCATGTTGGTGATCATGTAAGAATTACAAAATTTAAACATATATTTCAAAAGGGTTATGAATCCAATTGGAGTGACGAAATTTTTATGGTATCTTCAATAATAGATAGGTCACCCTGGATAGTATATACACTGAAAGATTTACTAAATGAAGCGATAGTAGGTACTTTTTATGAAAGAGAATTGCAAAAAATAGATTATAGCCCCACTTCCAAGTATAAAATAGATAAAATAATTAGCACTCGCTACTCTGGCAACAGAAAGCAACTGTTAGTGAAGTGGAAAGGTTATCCAGATAAATTTAACTCTTGGATTTTGGCTTCTAGTTTAGAAACGCTACAATGAAAGAAAGTTTTTATTTAACCTTACTTAGTAATAGTTCTATGGAATACTTTCCAGAAAACTCAACAACTCTTTTTTCAACAAAATTACCTAAACCAATCATATTGGAAGGATCGTGGTCGGTTGGTGTGGTTGAATTCCAGTATCCATGTACGATGTTTACTGTTCAAGAACATGAAAACGTTGTTTACATTAGGAAATGGATGAAAATACCCGATAATACCGGCACTCCTGGCAACTCCCTAGCATACTACAAATCTCATATACCAGCCACAAACTATGATAATATTGAACAAATTATGGTGGTACTAAACAGTTTGAAGGAGAAAGTGAAGTTTCGCTATGATGAGATATCAAAGTTTGTATTTGTTACTGTAAATGATGAGTCAATAAAATCAATAATGTTATCGCCGAATTTGTCTCTTCAACTAGGATTTGAACCTAATAAAAACATTGTTTCTAAGAGGCTTGGAAAGTGTCCAGCGAATTTACATTTAGGGTTGCCATCTCAGTTATTTGTTTATTGTGATATAATCGAGCCTCAGATCGTTGGAGATGTAATGACGCCTCTTCTCAGAATAATACCTTTAGACCCTTCAAAATATATTTACGGTGCTAATAAAATGCATGTTTTCTCACCACCTCACTACTTGTCTGTCATGCGTAGAGAGTTTGATACCATTGAAATAGATATAAGATCAAGCACAGGACATAAAATACCATTCCAGTTCGGAACTGTGGCTATTAAACTACATTTTAAAAAATTATAATGCACCTACAACGTAATAATACGAGTTGTCCCTACGAACATTACTATTCACATCAAGCTGGATCAGGTATTGGAGTAATTTATAGAGGAGCACCATATCAACGCGGTCATGGAATCGGTAGCTTTCTAGGAGGCTTATTCAGATCAGTTTTACTATTGCTCTCTAGTGGAGCTCGAGCGATCGGTAAAGAGGTTTTAAATGCAGGTGTGGGACTTTTATCGGATATGGTTAGTGCACGTCCTATGGAAGATTCTATTAAAACTCGATTGAAAGAGGCTGGATCAAACTTAAAAAGAAAAGCCGATGAGAAAATTGATCGAATTAATATGTCTGGATCAGGATATATAACTAAGAAAAAACGTCTGGCTTCATTCATTCCACCGCTACGTGCTAAAGTGAAAGGTGCTAACAAAAACACAAAGTTGACACATAATAATATCAAAGATATATTTTCTTAAATAATAATAAAATGTCTTTTTTACACAATCATTCTTGTGAGTGCATTAAGTCTGAGCTAGATTTATTTGCTTTACCATCTACACAAACAAGTATAGAAAATGGAATGTGGATACATTACAAACCTATTTCATCTCTCGCCGATGATGGCCCCATCGAATTTCAAGTACCAGGAACCGGTGATGACTACATAGATTTGTCTCATACTTTGATTCATATTAAAGCAAAGATACTAAACCAAGACTCAACAAAACTGATAGCTACAACGACAGCAGCACCAATAAACAATTGGTTACATTCATTATTTAGTCAGCTCGATGTTTATTTGAATCAAAAACTTGTGTCTCCACCAAATAATACATACGCCTATCGTGCTTACATGGAAACATTGTTGAATTATGCTCCTGCATCAAAAGAATCTCATCTAACATGCAGTCTTTGGTATGAAGATACAGCTGGGAAAATGGACTCAACCGATGAGAAAAATGAAGGGTTCACTAAAAGACATGAATTAACAGCCGAAAGTAAAGAAATTGAAATGATTGGGCATCTGCATGGTGATATATTCAACCAAGAAAAGTTTTTAATTAATGGTGTTGAGATGTCTGTTAAATTAGTTCGTTCCAGAGAAACATTCAACTTAATGGCTTCTTCAGATGATTTAAAATTGAAAGTGTGTATTACTGATGCAACGCTTATTGTCCGTAGAGCACGAATCAATCCAACAGTTTTACTTGCACATCAAAAAGTCTTAGCCTCTACTACAGCTAAATATCCTATTACGCGTGCTGAAGTTAAAGTTTTGACAATTCCATCGGGAGTTCAGGGAAAAACACTAGATAACATTTTTCTAGGACAAGTACCTAAAAGATGCATAATAGGATTTGTTAATAACGCAGCCTTTAATGGCAAACTCACAAAAAATCCATTTAATTTTGAAAATCACAATTTTAATACATTTTCTTTATATATTGATGGACAACAAATACCTTCCAAAGCTTTACAACCATCATTCGAGAATAATATTTACACTTCAGCTTATCACACATTATTCTCTGGAACGGGTATACATTTCCTTAACGAAGGTAATGGCATATCTAGGGAACAATATGCACAAGGTTATTGTCTATTAGCTTTTGACTTAACACCCGATCTATCAGCTAGCTCATCAGGCCATTGGAATCTTATAAAACATGGAAGCGTGAGATTGGAAGTTCGTTTTGAATCAGCACTTTCGCAAACCATCAACTGTATTGTTTATGCTGAGTTCGATAATGTTATTGAAATTGATAAAAACCGTAATGTTACAGTAGACTATAGTAGCTAAAACATCAATTTCGTTGACTATCGCGTTAAGTGTATGTTAGGTTAGGTTAGTATTTTATTATTATAGTTTTAAGTTTTCATTGTTATGGTTATGTTGTTGTTTTAAGTATTCATTGTAATAGTTTTAAGCTTTTTAATTGAATAAACCCATAATTTTCAGCATATCCTTGTATTTATTCCATGACTTCAGCAGACTTGAAATACCAAGTCAATACCTTAAATTATACACTTGCATCTGATAAGTTGGATAGTTAACAGTTAGCGATGCGGCGGACGATTCAGTGACCATTATGAACACAATAGATATCCAGAAACATTTGTGCAAAATTCATCCAAGCTTACAATTTAATGTGTATGCTGCCAACCGATTGCCAATATACAGTCATACTCCAACATACATAATAAGCAATTTAGACCCTGATACAAAGCCTGGATCTCATTGGATAGCAATACACATTGATGACAGCGGGGTTGGGCAATATTTTGATTCTTATGGTCGACCGCCAACAGGTTACCACAGATCATTTTTAAAGAGGAATTCCCGACAATGGCAATTTAATAGCGATAGGTTACAAAATGATTTAACATCCGTATGCGGTGAATATTGTTTGTTGTATCTGTACTATAAATTCAATGGTAATAAAATGTCTGATTTTATACGAATATTCGATACTAATACACTGTACAATGATATATTACTTCATGATATGTTTAAATGCTTTTTTTGATTAATAAAGATTTATAAAATAACCAAGATTTATCATTTCAAACAGATGCATTGTTAGGAACAAGAGACCCTCATTAACAACAATGACAAACCCTCATTAGCGCCGAGCGTGATGTAATTACGTTATCTAATGAGCGCTAATCCTGAAACCTATCTCGGGAACCGTAAGAGATATCAAAACGGGGATTGCACAGATCGATCGGGCATGTCTGAAAACCCCCAAAACGATACCAAACTTTTTTTTTTTTTTTTTTTTTTTTTTAGGCGACGATGGCCGACGCGACGAATGAGCTTTTTTTTTTTTTTTTTTTGGCGTGAGCTCAAACCGGCGAATACCTACTACTCATGTGCATTCTCCCCAGCCTCACCTACGGAGCACAGGTTTGGTCTTTGATAGCAGTCCAGAAGTCCCCGCTCGCGGTATGCCAGCGAGCAATGGAGCGCAGTATCCTCGGAGTCAAGATTACTGACCGAATCCGAAATACTGTACAGCGCTCCAAGACACAAATTAGTGACGTAGGTCAAAAAGCTGCCAAGCTAAAATGGAACTGGGCTGGACACATCTGCCGCATGTCAGAACAACACTGGGCAAAATAACTACAGAGTGGATCCCCGCTAATGCAAGAAAACATCGCGGCAGGCCCAGAAGGTGATGGCGGGATGAACTGGACTCCCATCGAAGAGTGGCCCATCTTAGCTCAAAATAGAGAAGAATGGAGGATGGGGAGGGTGGTCTTTGCCCAGCAGTGGGACGTTATAGACTCATAAAAAAAATAAATTAAATGCATTATATGGCTACAAAACTTACAGATGGATCCTTATGCTATTAGACCTCAACATTTTGTTTAAAAAAACTTTTTTATTGCTATTAAAATACTTGACACTGCCAAAATACCCGTTAATTATGGCTAACAAAAACGTAATTGACTTTTTTGTATACAAAGTTTTGATATCTAATTGATTTTATGCGTATTATTATCAATAAATCCATCAACGACTACTTACATAATTAATTTGTACTGTTGTAGAAATGACATCAATGTTATAATAAGACTGCTGTCATTGTATTGTATTGAGGATATCGGCAAACACCCCACGTTTCGGTAAAGGTATCATATTGACAATATCCGGAACCACCTGACAGAAATGACACAATATTATTAGTAAGTATTCATATAAGTGCGTCAAAAAGACGTCCAAAAACAACTGAACCGAAATTGGTCTCATCGATACCAAAGCCGTCTAGCCATCTTGACATTGACAATTTGGACACACACACAACAACACAAAATTCACATAAATTTGGACTTGTGAAACTGTAAAATTACAAGTAGTCCTCTTTTATCTAATAACTCTTTGGAATTAATTAAAATGGTAGTTTGATGACAGGCTACAACAGTTGCAGGGGTCGAAACTAGTCAGTAGACCCAGTATTTTTGAGCATACAAACTGACGTAAATACTGACCTTAATCCTCACTTCTCTCGGCATGTACTCGTGGAAGAAATCGTAGAATTCGAAGTGTGTTTTGACAATGTCCAGTCGCGCCATCTCGTGTTTGAGAACGTTTACCGCGTCGACGGGCGCCGTCTTGTGGCGACGAATGTCCTTTACAAAGTTGTATATCGTTTCCACTAGCTTCTCGGCACGGATGCGCGCTTTGTAGTCGTACCTTCGTTGGAAGAACATGAAAGGAGGATTTTAAAGTGTGCTAAATAATAATCATTGGATGTTAGTGTAGCTGAGTGTAGTGGTTGAAACCCCGGCTCGCACCTCTGGGTTTTATGTGCGAAGGGGCCGTTCAAATATTACGTAAGCAGATTTATTACAATTATTCCCCCCCCCCCCCATCCCCCTTGTCAGCAAAAGTAAGCAAAGCTCTTACCCTCTCCCCCCATGCTTACGTAAACATTTTTCAAATTATAAAAGAATTTTTTGTATATAATAAATAATGTTATAATTATAATTTTATCCCCAAAAATGTGTTTTGGTTTCAAGCATAGACAATGTGAGGGTTGCCATTCGTGTAAATAACTGATGAATAACCGATGACGTAATCATCATCTAGACTCCTCTACCCCCATGTCAAATAAGCAAAACAAAGACCCCCCCCCCCCCCCCATAGTGCTTACGTAATACTTGAACGGCCCCGAAATCTCATTTTCATCTGAGATTATCACTTGCTATGAAACGGTGAAGGAAAACATCGTGAGGAAACCTGCACTATGCCCTGAATCCCCCTCGCATTAAAGAGAGGCCGGGACCCAGCAGTAGGATGTTAAAAGGTCTATAGTAGTAGTATATGTTTATGTCAAAACTTATGTAGTACCAACAAACAATACATGGGGAACATTTTTATTACCTTCGTATCAAGACGAGAAAAAATAAACTGCCCTACTTTTAGTGCATTTGGCTTGCGATCCCCAAAGACAACTACATAATATCATACCTCAATAGTGGGTAATCAGTTGCATGCATAAAACTAATTATTTCACACTTCCTTAGTACATAGGAGAATGAGATAAAATCGAATCTTTAATTTTTAGGGTTCCCTTATAGGATCACTTTGCTGTCTGTCTGTCTGTCAAGTTTTCTTGTAGTAGAGGACATTATGTGTTGAAGTCATTGGAGAAGGGGTATGTCTAAGCTTAATGCTCATATCAGGAGTGGACCACAACAAGTGTTAAAAGGGTAATCGAACCCGGAATGACTTCTATTTGCGCTCATGGTTAGATTTTGTTACTCACTTGGGCTCCAATTTGGTCTCTAAGAACTTGTACAATCTCTTAGTAGTCCACGAGGCCGGCATGAATTTTTTGGGCGGCTTGTATTTCAAGTCTTCGATCAGCTCCGGCGGCAGACTGCCGAAGGGTGTTATAGTCTTAATTTGCTTTTTAGGTTTCTGCGATGGTTTCGGGCGACGCGGCGCTGGCTTCGTTGGGACAATGAAAATATTCAGAGGATCTCTTGCTGGAAGCTTAATATAACTCCGTACTTCTTCCCGCTGTGGAAATATAATAACTTCATTATTTAATATAGCTATTTGTATCATATACCTAGTACTAATTCAAGAGTTGGAACAATATTAAATATTAATAAATTAATTTAATATATTAATAAATAAATATCACCAGACAACGCATAGCTTGAATTATGGGTGCCATGCAGTGGACTGGGAGCGATCCTGGTTACCACCAGACCCAAGCCAAATTCCGAAAATATGCCGGTCGGGAATTGAACCCGCAACCGTTCCTGGTTCAATGAAGAATCCAAAAGTAGAACCAACATTCGCCAAATCAATGGATGTTATTTTACTCACAATTTTAAGTCTTTCTTCCTTGATCCTCTGCAAGTGCGTTTCTAAAATATTTTGCCGTCTCATTATCGACACTTCGTGATCTGATTCCTCAACCAGGTCACCAACATCCTGAGTAGACTCGTCAGGTAGCTCTGTGGAGTTTGCTCGAGGAAACTCCACTGTATCCGATTGTATGTCCAAATGTTCAGTTTGTCGTTTAGCAGACTTCTCCATGACCAATGCTCTTAGAGATTTGCGTAAAGTGAAATCTTTGCCGAAAGTCTGTCGGAGGGTTTTGCGCGTGGTTCTATGAGAATCCCAACCGGAACCTTCTTCGGTGGAGTAACTGGTGCTTTCTCTAGGTGGAGCCATACTGGGCCTAACGTGTAGGGATTTTGACATAGTTTTTCTTATACTAGTATTGTTGCCTGGGGCGGTGAAGGAGTCTACATGATTCGAAGTATCACGTACGATCACTTCAGGCGATTTTTCTAATTCTTTCTTTCTGTTTCTGCCTGTTGTGTCGTGAGTTTTGTTCGGTGTTTCCTCTATTTCTACAGTGCTTGCGTTCTGTTCACCATTCTCTTCTACATCGCTTTCATACTTTAATTCTTCAGATTCTTCTTCGTCTACATCCATTTCTTGTTCGTCGTCCGGTTCGGCTTCGTCGCTTGCAATGGCTTTATCGGCGTCAGTGCTATCTTCCATTTCTTGATCAGATTCCTTATTTTCCGATTCTTGATCATTTACAGAGTCACTTTCTTCACCATCATCGTCGACTTCACTCTCATTAACACTGACTTCATTTATGTGACTTTCATTTGCACTACTTTCAATTTCATGACTTATATTAACTTCATCATCAACTTCTTCATCGATATTTTCGTCATTTTTATCCTCATTTTCATCAATTTCCACCTCTAGACTAACATCACCACTATGTTCAACTTCATCATTGTCTTCAGCGTCATTATGTTCATCTGAATTAGCACTATTGTTTATGTTATTATCAACTACCTGCTCCGGTATTTGGTGTTCAATCGTTAGATTTTCATTAGTAGTAGCTGGGTTTTCATGTTCACTTTCAATCTCTTCTTCATCCACAACATCTTTAGTTCCATTAACTTCACTTTTATCATCTTCATTAGTTTCATGTTGAATTATTTCACTTTCATTAACTTCATTTTCAATCTGTTGATTTTCATTTTCGATCACTTCACTTTCATTGGGTATATTATCGATTGCTTCATTTTCATCAACTTTCTTGTCTGTATTAATTTCATTATCGTTTTCAGGATTATTTAAAGCAACTCCATGATTTCCACTTTCATCATCCTTATTGTTTTTAAGGCTTACATTACCAAATTTTGTATTTTTTTGTTGGCTTTTGTCTGTGCATTTATTGCCAGGGTTTGGGCTAACAAGATTGTCATCATTTCTTTCTGGGTGTCTCCCATTACTGTCGAGTCTTGTAGAAGCATTTTTTTCATTATCTTTTGCGTCATTTACAATTCTTTGGATCTCAACATTATTGCCAGTCTTTCGACCGTCAAGTGTGTCATCTTTATTTACGCCCTGGTTATCAATACCATCTTCTATATCTCCATCGGAATTATCTTCGTCTGCGCTTTCTAACATTTGGAGTAGAGTTTTATGCACGCTTTTTGGACTCTCATCGACATTTTCGTCAATTATGTTTGCTTGGATATGACCAAAGCGTTTCGATACACTTCTCCTGCTTGTATTTGGTTCTGTTTCATGACTTTCTATAAAAGAGATTTGTATTAGTAATTATTGACGGGACCCATAATGAGTGTATAAGATTTTGTACAGGCTGAATTATTACATACAATTATCAAGTCAGACCAAGGACGGTGAAGGAAAACATCGTGAGGAAACTTGCACGTCTATAAAAGGACGTGTGAGTTGCACTAACCAGCAGGGGGGGGGGGGGGCAACTCTCACAGGCCAATGGCCTATATAATAGCAATAGGCTCGCCACCTATTACATTGGGACCATAATATATATAAGAAGTGTTGGTGCACTGTGGTGCATCTCTGCATACACCTTTGGAGAACACATACTTACCAAGTCTAGCTCTTTTTACTGGCGTCTGATCCCTCATCATTTCCTCGAGTTGATGCTCAACCATAGTTGAAGATGGTAAATGTTTCCAATCATCCATATCAATATCATTTGTGACATTAGATGGCTGAGGCCCTGGCTCATGGACCTGATCAACTTTCTTCCTAAATCCGAATACTTTTGATTGAATCTCAGGTATTTCATCCTCACTGTCTGATACAATGAAGTTTGCAAACATATTCTTCCTTTCATTCACTGGACGTTTAACAAATATATTTCTTGTTTGTATGGGTTCGGCTGGTAATTCCTTAGTTACGTCGAAAATTGTTTTATTTGGTGTAATATTAAGTAGAGCAGCTGGAAATATTGGCTTCGATCTTTTAGTACCTTGAAATAGTTCTTTGGTTCCGGCTTTTAGTGATTTATCATGACTGGTTGTGCTATGTTTTTGCTTGGCTAAGGATTCTCTTGTGAAGATAAGTTGGCCGAATTTGGTTTTTGCTTTATTATCTCTTTGGGTAAAGAGCTTTCGTTGCGGAAGTACTATGCTGTTGATTGACTCGCTGCCACTGCTTTCTGGCAGGTCCAAAGCGTAGTTCTTCTTTTCTTGACTGTAAATAAGTGAATGACTTTTTAATCATAGAGAGCAGATATGAAAATATACCTTAGGTCTTTACAGGTAGGTTGTAACTCGTAACGAATAAGTTTTAAATTAGTAGGTATTCATTACAGGTTGGTAGAAATTTGGTGATAAAATTATTGTACCCTCAATCTTTATAAATATAAAGTTCTCACAGTGCATCAAAATTCAGGGGACCAATTTTATGTCCATACCAAAATTGTATGAACTAATAAAAAATATTTTTCTATGAAATTTAATTGATGATGCAAGCAAATTATAACAAGAGGTAACTTTTTCGACAGAAATTCAATCTTTAAGTATACTCAGAGTACATTTTCACCTTAGAACTTCAACATCAAACAGCTCTTCAAAAACCTGATTATCATCATCCAGTTTGTTGCCTTCTAACACCTCAATTACATCTCTTGAGTTCTCTTTCAGATTATTCCACCAACTTCTACCTGAAAATTCATGAAACAACTTATTTACTTATGTTGAAGTGAGTTTAGGAAGGTCTATGTGGTCATGAAATATGACAGTAAGTAGGTACAATTAATAATAAACTGGGAAGTGGTGCCCCCATCTTTTTTACTTTCATTACCCATTTTTATTTGTCCTTGCTATTAATTACTTGACATTGACGTGATATCTGCTCATCCTAAGTGCAGACAGTCTGCATCTTATTCCATTACATTTCATCATCTCATTCATTTCTTAAAAGAGAAATAATAAGAATACATCAACACCCCCATGCAATAACATTGTAATTAATTTTTCTTACTTTTTGGTGAGAACAAAAATAAAGTTTAAATTTTTTTATCATCTTAAGATAGATCCCTACAATATTTTCTAAGTGTTATTATAGTTTTTGCAGGATGCTCTTTTATTCTTGGAGAGTTACACAATGCTTTTGTTACTTCTATAACTCAAAAACGCAAAGGCGTAGTGTTACGTTGATTATACAGAAAAGTAATCAAAAATAAATTATTAGCTAAAGCATTGTAGGTAAATTAGACAAAAAAAATTGTTACACTGATATTGCATGGGGGTGTCGACATGATTCTATCATAACCAAAAGAAGCAGATAAATTCTATACAAAGAAAATTATAGTCATTATGAAATAGTTTGTAAAGGACAATCATCGGAAGAGTTTATCCTTGAAATTAAACTATTTTACGGATTTTATCGCGTTTATTTACTATTGTGACGTGTGCGCGGTGTATTTGTGGTGCTGTGCCTGGTGTAGGCTCCTTCGATGGCTTGCTGTCTTGCGCATGCGTGGTAGCGGCGGCCGTCATCGCGCCAGCGAGGGACGCCGAGGCGGACCCCCCGCAGAGGTTTTCCGGGAGTTTTTCCGTGCGCGTCGTATTTTGTGATTTATTGTCGATTGATTCTGATTTCTGTGTAACTCACGTTAATTATTTTAGTTCTTGTATTTTGGTGGATAATTAAACGCCGTGTGTATACTATACGGTGTTTTATTCGTTATAGTGGCGCCCAACTCGAAGGCCAGAATCGACAACCGACAAGACTGCAACCGCCATTTTTATTGCATTTATTCGACCGGTTGTTACAAACTCTGTAGTGAAGATAGAGGTGTGACATCGCCGCTTTTACCATGCCAGTTGTTCCGCGACGTGTGGCACTTCGCCGCCCGCGTGATGATGACACGGAGCAGAGCGATACGGGCGATGGAGCCCATAACGTCACCTGGGTTGTGCCGCCTATGGAGGCGCCGACGACGCCAGAACAACCGCGGTCGGAGCAGCCACCGCCGATGCAGATCAGTGATTTAGCAACCTTCATGGAAGCTTTCACTAGGTCGCAGGCGGAGGCCAACAGGAAACTCATCGAGACGCTGCTGTCCGCATCGATCGGACAGGCGCGAGCGTCTATCGCGGAATCTCCAGGGGCCGCCTCGACGTGTGCGGGCCCCGCCGCCTCTTTCGGAGGCAATTTTGCCAAGTGCACTGCCCGCTTCGACGGTGAGAAGAACGACACCGAAGTGTTGGAGGCGTTCATTGACGCGGTGCAGATTTATAAGGAATGTGCCGGCGTTAGCGACGAGCATGCTCTGCGCGGTCTGCCGATGCTGCTCGTTGGAGATGCAGCAATCTGGTGGCGCGGCATTAAACGGAACGTGGAGGACTGGGACGACGCCCTCCGGCATCTTCGCGGGATGTACGGCGTCGCGAAGCCTGGCTATAGACTGTTTCGTGAGATATTCGCGCGCCAGCATACGGCCGATGAACGTAGTGAAGTATTCGCTTGCAATATTCGCGCTCTTATTAGTCAGTTACCATACGCCTTGTGCGAGGAGGCAAAAGTAGATATTGTGTACGGCTTGTTAGATCGCAAAATCCGTAAACGGTTACCACGTGAGTCGTTAGGATTGTTAGATGATTTTATTGTGAAATTACGTCATGTGGAGGAGTCAATGTCAGAGGTACAGCCACCCAAAACCGTAAGTACGCCCAGTAAGTTGCCTACTAAAAGTGAGAGTATGGTTACCAGCCCCGTTCAGAATGTGCCTTCCCTCTCTGGTTCAAACGTTGCGTCTAGCGTCAAGAGTAGTGGTAAGGGTCAACAAAATGTGAGCGATAAGCCAATTCATTGTTATGGTTGCGGACAACCGGGAGTAGTGAGGACCAAGTGTATTAATTGTAGAGACAAGGCACCGAAAATTACCTCCGATACTATAGAGTTTAGCTCGTTTATCACTAGACCTCCACATGGACATGTTCAAGACAGTAGATCGTCCGATTCCGACCAGCGTAGATATTTTGTTGGTTGTTCGAATTCTGGAACTCGGCGTCCGTATTCTGATAGACAGCCGTATTCTGGTGAGCGGTCGTATTCTGTTAAACGTCCTTATTCCGACCAGCAGTTCAATTGCGAACGTGATGTATGTTTTGGTAGCGTTAGTTTTGGTAATGCGCCTACTAGTATTTTAGAGAACCCGAAATCTAACTCCGGTGAATACGCGGACACCGTGAAGATTGATAACGCAGGTTTTGACTCCGACCAGTATCACCCCTTAATTAATGTTAGTATTAAGGGTCGTGTGGGTGTTGCTATTGTTGACACGGGGGCTACGCACTGCCTTGCAAGTCCGTCACTGTACCGTGTGCTGCGGGACTGCGGAACCCCATTTGTGGAAGCGCAGCGTGTCATCAATTTAGCCGACGGCACTGAGAGGTCGTGTAGTTTACTTACGTGTGAAGTTGTTGTTAATGTACATGGCCGAGATGTACTTACCACGTTTTTAGTGATCCCTGGAGCAGAGACGAGAACGCTTCTTGGCCGTGATTTTATAAGGGGGGCGAATATCGTACTGAACCTACCTCAAGGGTCATGGAGTTTTGTGGATGATCACAAACGCAAGTACGATTTTGTCCGGTCGTATAGTTTCGCATCCGCTGATGATTATTGTCTCAGGGCAGTTTCAATGCAGGGGGAGAGGCCTGATAAGCACCGTTGTCATGTGCCTGATTATAAGGTCGGGGATTTAGTCGTACTTAAGCCTCCAAGGTTGAATGATACTGGTCGAGGTCAAATTCCCAAGTTCGTTCCCAAATGTGATGGCCCGCTTAGAGTACGTGTAGTATTGAGTAGTGTTACCTATCGTCTTGAACATGTTGATGGAGAGGTTTTAGGGGACTACCATGTGTCACAACTAACTCCATTTGTTATGCGAGTGCGTAGACGTAGGAGAGGTCGCCCGCGCAAGCGTAAGGGTAGTTCTGTGTTTGCTACTCCAAACGCGAAGGCGCGATGTTTGGACTAGAGGGGGAGGATGTGACGTGTGCGCGGTGTATTTGTGGTGCTGTGCCTGGTGTAGGCTCCTTCGATGGCTTGCTGTCTTGCGCATGCGTGGTAGCGGCGGCCGTCATCGCGCCAGCGAGGGACGCCGAGGCGGACCCCCCGCAGAGGTTTTCCGGGAGTTTTTCCGTGCGCGTCGTATTTTGTGATTTATTGTCGATTGATTCTGATTTCTGTGTAACTCACGTTAATTATTTTAGTTCTTGTATTTTGGTGGATAATTAAACGCCGTGTGTATACTATACGGTGTTTTATTCGTTATACTATTTTATTTTCCCGACGTCTTTATTTTATTTTATTTTCAGGACGTCTAACACCTCAGTCCCCCCGTGACCATGGTTGCTGTAAAGCAGCCGAAACGTCGGGAAAATAAAATAGTAAATAAACGCGATAAAATCCGTAAAATAGTTTAATTTCAATGTATAGTATTCGCGTAAATATAAGAAAACAATAGAGTTTATCCTATTAATGAAATTTATTTCACAGATGGTCATACACTCTTATGGCTAGAATCAATATTTTATTGACATTAAGTTATAGTTAGCGAACCAGTAATATAATTTAGAAGTTTCTATGGACAACCAAAATGATAGCTGTCATCAAAATAGTATTGGGACAACTGGTATAGTCAGCCCTATCGTTGGCAAAAGGACTCACATTAATGGTATACAAATATAAAGAAGATAGACAAGTTTATCCTTAGAAAGGCATATAGGCTCATAGATTAGCCAGCATATAGGTTCTGCTGTTAGAGTATCAGTGGTGTAGCGTGGCGGGGGCGGGAGGGGCGGCCCGCCCCGAGCGGCACTTTTAAGGGGCCGGCAATATTGGAAAAAAAATCACTTCATTACATTAATTTGTCACTGGCAGTCAGTTAGATAATTAATTTTCCTTGGTTGGAGTGCACTTTCCGCTTGCCACTACTCCGGCCACCACACGGCCAACAGCGTAGTCCATTAAAAAAAACGTCAAAAGGGCGGCAAATTATGACTCCGTCCCGGGCGACAGTGACTCATGCTACGCCACTGTAGAGTATTAAATATTAGTTATGGAGTTTAATAAGCTAGAGCAGCATTTTCCACTAGCCGGGTCGCGACCCGGTACCGGGCCATCAAAATAAAATACCGAGTCTCAACATTCCCACCTTTGGTAAAAAAATAAGCAGCAGCTCCATACTTCACACTAAAATTTAGTGACTAAATAGGCGACTCCAAAATATGTAGTATTAATAAAACATTTTTACTGTTAACTAATGTGTATTATTTTAATGTGTATTATTTGTATTTAATGGAACCAGTGGGCTTAGCATGCATGTGGCGACAAGAACTTTGTCACAGATTCCCTCGCTCGCTCTCTCTCTAATTTCATACAAGAGAAAGAGACAACATCAAGATATTCCGTGACATACGTCTAGTCTTGGCACACATGCATAAACTACAGCTTGAGTTTAAAAGTATTAAGTGGGTCACGAAGGGGCAGTGTGAAAATTACCGGGCCATGGCAGAACAATGTTTGGGAAACATTGAGCTTGCATAAACATTACTGAGATGTCTACTCACGTTTTGGTTCTTCAATGTCAGTATTATCCGTTAGAACAGATCTCCTGCTGTTCAGCGGGGACAGTGCAAATGAATCCATGTTATTCTCTTTGAAGTGCTCTATTACTGTTGTGAGTCTTCCAGAGGCTGTGGACAGGGCTGGAGATGTCACACTGCGCGACCGCCGAGGCCTGTCACGACGAGGCGTAATTGGAGCACCCTGGGATCGCGAAGTAGACGGAATTCTAGAGTTCGGCATCTCTCAACACTGAAATATGTTTATGGACGGTGAAAATCACTTTCTATGTCATAGTATTCTATTCGAAATGTTTTAGACAAGCTAAAACCAGTACGTATAGCAAGTAAGTAAGTAACTGATGTGTTAATTGAAGTACACAGTTTCGAAGTTATAAATACGAACTCATAATATGCAGCTACAAAAATACAGTATGAGAATTCACTAAAATACCTACAATATGTTAATAAATTCACTAAACTGTTCTAACCACTGATCACTACTTAATTAGCAAGACTCAGTAAGAGGCGTGTGAACTGCGCTCGGGTTCATAATAGCCACCTAATTTCTAATGATGCTCTGAAGATGAGCATTAAATTAAAAGAAACTTGGAAATAAACCGTTTTCGTTCGAAGTTTTAAACAAATCTTCAACTACAGCTAGACAGCTACACTAGCGCCGCCGTATAGCGATGTGAAAAAACAATCGATTAATAAAATAATGGATTTTTAATCGATTTTTTTTTAAAGAAAATCGATTTTATTAAGCGATTTCAATATTGCAAATAATAAATTTATAATCGATTTATTTAAATTGATTTTTCATCTGCCGCATCCCACTCGACATTTATGTCTGGCCGGAGTGCGAATTTTAGAATTACTATTAGGAAAATTAACGCCACCTGTGCGTCAGGGCGTCTACAACGATGGCATCCCTTTTGTGCTTTTAAAACTAGTTACACAATCAAACATTCACTAGGTGGCTTTAGTCAACCAATTATACTGTTTTACCGACATTCGGTTGTTTGCTAAGTCATTGATAAAACTTATTTTTTCTTCAAACGACAATTTTATTTTTATAGTTTTTCGTGACAAAAAGTGTGTTTTTGGTCTAGTGATTTTAAAAGTATGTTTAGAGAAATTTTAATGTGTTTTAAAACCAAAGGGCCAATTTTAAATTAATAAAGCTGTGACTAAAACAATAATTTGGCGTTTATTTTAGAATTAAATGAAACATTACGAAAAAATAATTATTATAATAAAATCGATTATTTTTTAAAGAAAAATCGATTATTGATACATCAATTTTTCATCCTAAAAAAATAATTAATCAATTAATAATCAATTTTTAATGTTGAATGTCACACCCCTACCGCCATAGCGCCGCAGATAGTAACTTCAGTGACAGTTAACAGTTGACATCGACAATGACAGGATGCTAAACAATACGTTTCGATAAACTATAAAGTTTAACAAAACTTAGAGAGAAATACCGCCATCTTTATCACTGTCATCATCCATTTTTATTTATAATGTGTATTTATTGAATTTCTCCTTGCTATAATTACTCGACATTGCCTTATATCGCAGGTGCAGGCATTCCTCATCCCATTTCATCAAAATATCATAATTTCATAAAAAAAGAAGAACAAAACTAAACTTATATTGGTCATCGTTAAAAAAATATGATTGTAGTTTGATTGTAGTAAACTTAGACAAATGTTCGTCAACTGTTCAGGCAACACCGGGCGGCTTGCGCCGCCGCTAGGTGGCGCCAAAAACTTCCGTGCCGCGGCCATTACCAATTACGAGAGCTGACGAACGAACGACTAACCAAACTTTTTGTACTTTTATTTTATTATTTTTATATTACAAACGAATACGAAGAAAAGCAGTTGATTTATTATTTAAAATATAATTGCCGTAAACATCAACTGTTTTTATAAGGGTATTTATATGGTAGATAACTTCCTTATTTTCATAACTTTTTTTAAATCTAAACAATCATGTAAGTAGTTCGTAAGTATCTTAATATGTAGGTACAATTATAATAAAAATAGTTTTCTACAGAAAGTAAAATATTGTTAATGAAAATGCTGTATGGTTAAAATAAGTCATGAAAATTCCCATATAGCCCTATTTACATTACGACACTAGTGGCTTGAAAGTAGTTTCGCGACATTAGTTTCATCAACAGTTTCACAGTGTAAACGTCAAGTTTCACAATGCATGCATCGATGAATGCATGAAACTTGACGTTTACCCTGTGAAACTGTTGATGAAACTAATTTCACGCCACTAGTGTCGCAATGTAAATAGGGCTTTACAGACAATCGAAAAAAGTTAAATTTTGTTAAAAATGTTGGTTTTTTTTTTTAGTTTTTTTTTATCTGCGACTTATTTCTTTACTTGACACTGGCAGAATACGCGTTAATAGTAGATGCAGGAGATGCTGCCATTCTTCGTCTTATTCCAATAAATTCCATCATTTCGTAAAAATTCTAGGTACATAGTTTGAATCTCGTTTGTAGGTATATAACGTATCTAGGTAGATACCTATTATATAAAAATAGTAATAGTCATCGTTACGCCTACATTCCACGTAGGGATAAGCAGAGGTTTTTAAACACTTTCATTGCTAACAAAGATCTTAAATGAGTTACAAAAGTCCGACCTATCGTTTCTCAATCAAGTTAGAACCGCACGTAAATAATTTTGTACGTGAATCTGATCCAGCCTGATCTTATTAGACGCCAATCTTATTTGTCTGGCCCCTAAGAGATTCCTTTTGCATTAGCGACAAGAGATCACACTTTCCAAGAGAAAAGTAAGTAAGTGGATATATTTTCTTGGATCCAATACTTATCAGTTTAAAGGATCTTGCTAAATAGGATTAGACACATTCTGTCATAATAAAAATAATCCTCATTATTTACTAAGTAACTCCATAACATTAAAATGTGCGAGTGTTATTGTTCGTAATTATAAGTATTCTTCGAAACGGCTAAACTGATTAGATTTGTGGCGTACCCTATATCTCGCCACGAAATACAACTACCGCCAGTCGCTACTAGATGGCGCGACTGTAGTCACATCGCAATTCTACGCGTTCAAGAAATTATCCGCCATGCAAAGTTCTATGAAAATCCTAGCTCGCGGTACTGGTGTGTTTGACGATCTGAACTATATATACAAATGCCCCAACGACATCATCGGGGGCGTAGCGGACCCCGCCAGGCATACCACCCGCCTGGCATGAAGATCTTCCCTTTAACGCTAAGGATTTTTATTAAGATTTGATTGAAATTTGGTATTGAAGATAGGTATTAGGTATCTACTTATATATGTATATATATATTTTTATTTAAAGAGGTATCTACTTATATTAGTAAGATCTAAAATGAACAGGTACGGAAAGTATATTAGGTATCTTTACTTTAGGTAAGTAAGTACGCACTTAATATACTTACATTTATTACTAGCTAAGCATAGGGTAGGTAGGCGTTTCATTCAAGTGATTAAAGTTCATTAAACAAACAGCGTTAGGATGTGCTTTGAGTAACACACTGTTTTTGACGCCTTCTTCATCATGTCGTCCTGACTGTGAAGTTATAAGCACTATCTACTTAAGCAAGCACTTATGGAAGTACCTACTTGATATTACGCGCGCGTACGCGAACTCATCCACAACACAATCGTCTCTCACTGTCAAATCTTCCGAAAATAATAAAACACGATTCTACTACCGCCCTTTCTTAAACATGATTTATTTACTCAGAATGGTACATAATAGCCTTTAAAATATACGGTATAAGGCTTACTCTTGCTTGGCTAGGATTTTTATTGCTTCCTTCCTTGTGAAAATTTAAAACAATTTTCTTCTTGGGTGCTTACTTCCTCAATCGTCGCTTGTTTTCGGGGCATTAATAAAACGTTTGGGAGGTGCTTAAAATATTTCTCTTTATACGTACGCATTAGGTATAGTAGGGAGAGCCAGTTAGTGGTTTTTAAAAGTCAGTAAGAAAGAATGTTATTTTGACAGAGACAATTGAATTCTTTCCCGATTAAAATATGGTCTAAAAATATTCTAGAGAGTTATCCGCCATCTTTTTCACCCCCGTTACCCATTTTTAATTTTAACTAGATGACTCGGTGAACTTCGTATCACATTTTGATTGTTAGGGTTCTGTACGCAAAGGGTAAAACGGGAACCCTATTACTAAGACTTCGCTGTCCGTCCATCCGTCTGTCACCAGGCTGTATCTCATGAACCGTGATATTTAGACAGTTGAAACTTTCACAGATTATGTATTTCTGTTGCCGCTATAACAACAAATACTAAAAAACAGAATAAAATAAAAATTTAAGGGGGCTCCTATACAACAAACGTGATTTTTTTGCTCGTTTTTATAGATAATGGTACGGAACCCTTCGTGCGCGAGTCCGACTCGCACGTGGCCGGTTTTTGTTGTAATAGAGCTAACTGAAAAGTATTCAATTCGGTCGAGCCGTTTTCGAGTTTACGAGACTAATTAGTATAATATAGATATATGAATATTTATTGAACATGTTCATGCTATTACTTACTATGGTCTTTAGTTTACCCCTAAATAAACTTATATTTCGCTTTTATTTATATTATTTCATCTATATGAAATCTATATGAATAGTTACCTATATCATATATAGGTAACTATTCAGGGTTTATTGAATTCTACGCAAAACAAATGTCACATGACAGCGGAACATTTTGTCGCCAACACTCCAAATTTCGTGATTGATGGCAGTCCCGAGCATACCATTAATCTCAATAGCCGGGGGCAGGGCGCGCAGATAAGACGTGTAATGAATAAGTATATGTCTCTGGGTTCATACTATGACATGTTTATAGAATAAAATGTCTATGGCCCAAATCTCCCTCGTATTGAGGGAGAATGTGCCCGGTATAATGGCAATAGCCTCGCCCCCTATTACATAAGGACCAAAATACATCGGCGAAGTGTGGGCGCACTACAGTGTACCTCTGCCTACCCCTTCGGGGAATACAGGCGTGATGATGATGTATTATTAATTAAGTAAGTAATACTCCTTTTATTTATGGATTCACCTTAATTTATAGAGATTTTGATCAATTTTCAATGGCTTTGTATTACATTCTAAGCAAAATACATCGGCGAAGTGGTGCACACCTGCCTACCGTTTCCAGGAATACGGACGTGATGACGTATATTTACTTCATATGTATGTACCCACATTTGTATCTTTGTGTGTTCCTTACTTTTACTTTCTCATGTAAACTTTTTTCTTTCAATATTTTTTTTATTGCAGGTAATTTGAATCAAATTCTAGATACCTATTGAAATAAATAAATATCGGCAGACAACACATACTCATCGTATGATCCGTACTAAGCAACGTTTTTACTATGATCACGCAACGGTCTAGGGGTCAGTTACACCCAGACCGGGGCAAATTCCAATTATATAATTGGCCACAGAAATACATAGTCTGTGAAAATTTCAACTCTCTAACTATCACGGTTCATGAGATACAGCCTGGTGACAGACGGACGGACGGACGGTCGGACGGACAGCGAAGTCTTAGTAATAGGGTTCCCGTTTTACCCTTTGGGTACGGAACCCCAAAAAGGTGGTTTTTAGAATAATAAAGAAGTAAAGAAGAAGTCAGGGCGATTCAATAGTGTCACAGTTCCATGTTACGTATTAATGGTGTGTGTATGTATGCTCATTCCGACCTTGGCCTCTTCTCAATTCGTAAACACTTAAAAATAGCGTCCGAACGCTATTTTAAAAAAGCCGCGTCGCATTTAAATCCTCTAATTGTCGCCGCCGGCAATTACGAGCCAGACCCCGCGCACACGTCATCAACCCGTCGCCGCCGTCCGCAGCACGTATTGATTGATCCTCCCGACACGATCACCGCCCTCCTCGACCCGGGCGTTGAGAGGGCCACCAACACACCTACACCAGCCTCAAACAGACACCGATCTCGCCGGCGAGGTCGAGGAACCCCCTCTTCCGCTCGTAGGTGCATCTTTGCACCTAGGAGCGCAGTCACTACCTCTCCCCTCACGGTAACTGCCCAAGCCGAGGTCGTGCCCCCTGTGGCGCCCTTGAGCTAGTTGCCACCCCTTTCCGCCCTTAAGGCCTTGGTTGGAGTGCACTCTGCGCTCGCCACTCCTCCGGTAAAGCTGTAAAGGCCACCTCACGGCCAACAGTGTAAGTCCTTCAAAAATGTGTATGTATGCAGGACGTGTCTGGAGTGAGAATTCAAAGGTCTAAGGAGTAAGGCGTTTTAAGGGTATAGTGGTATATTTGTTTTGTTGCCATTTGTATGTAAGTAGATATTCTGTTTTATAAGATTTGCATTTCAAATCGTTTCTAGAGCCTTCAGCCCGCACAGTGGGGTGTAGGGTTGCCAACTTTTTTTGACAAAAAAATCGTATAAAATGGTTTGGATAGGAAAAAAAAAGTATTTAGGAGGAAAAAAAGTATTTTTCAAATTTTATGTTTATATTGCATTAAAAACGTTAACATTTTTTTGCTATCTTTAAATGATAGAAAAGCTTGTTTGTCAATAAAAATCACCACCTGACACACACCATAACACATCTAAGTGTGTGTGTGTTTAGTAATTATAAATAGTTTCCATCATCCTTTTTCACTTATGTGTACCGTTAAATAGTTAAGTACCCATAATGAGTGTTTTGTTTTACGCATCACAGTAAAGGTTGGAAATAAAGTATTTTCACATACTTTATTGGTATGCAAAAGTATAAAGTAAAACTACCAACAATAAAGTACGTTATTATAAAGTATGTTTGGCAACCCTACTGGGGTGTCAAACAAAACGCGTGGGTCGTATCTTTTTCTAATATCAAAACGCATTGACACATAGAAAAAGATCATTTTCCAATGAAACCTCATTGACAGCGCGAGCGAATTTTGACGCATTGCCACAGATATCGTTTTGGTATTGGTAAACCAGTGTTTTTCAACGTGTGGGTCGCGAAGCTTCTATATGGGGGTTGCAAAAGGTTTTGAAAGTTACTGCAGTAAAAAAACGTTTAAATTAATTATGCATTTATCTGAACCCTAATTATAAAAATGAATCAATATGTTGGATTTAATATTTGTCACAAAATAATATACATACATAAAAAAAAAAACGGGTACGGAATATTTCTTCATACTATAGGGGCCGTGTCATGACAAAGGTTGAAAAACACTGTGGTGAACAATTTGGCGCGAGAGTGTCGACATCTCAGGGTGCAAGCCTCCCGCTTTGTTCTTTCTGGACCTTTTGTATCTACAGCAATAGTTGACATAAAAAAAAAATTAGGATCCATTATGTATGAATGTTTTGTTTGTTCGCCAAAGTTTAATTCCGGCCAATATTTGTTCCGTATCAATGTTATCTACGTGTTAATTATCTATGTAGAAACTATTCAGTGGAGTTCAAAATAAAACTTTCTCAACAACAAAAAAATAGTTTGTCTCATATTTCATCCAGAAAATATTAATATCCTGTGAATAAAGGAATTGGATAACAATGGATGATAATATTTTTGGATTGTTCAACTATTTCAGTACGAAAAATACTAGGTAGGTATATAGATATTTATTGAAATGAATTCACGCGTTGTTTGCGATGCTTTGATTTAGTCTTTGAGCCTTTTTATTAAACTAGCGTTTTGTTCGAGTGTATAAGCTCGTTTTTCGTAGTAGGTACGTGTACTCGTAGGTGCCCATAGGCGCGCCTTTTGCCACTCGTACAAGAAAGAAAGAAGAAGAAGAAAGAAAAAAACATTTATTCAGCACAGACACAAAGAACACAGAGAATTCCATACTTAAAAATAGATACAAAAAAGGAAAAGAGCTCAGTGTGAACTGCGCCGAAAAGGTAGTGGCTGAGCACATGCTGGAGGGGCATAGCTTCCCCCAGCGCTGATTTTCAGCCAAGCGTTAACGTGCATATAAGCAAAGAACACGCAAGAATATACGCGAAAAAAAAACGCTAAACTGAAAGCGCGTTTCTTGTGTTGATCTTATTTTTAGCCCATTTCCATGTCCAGTTCTTGAGCCAAGACCTCCCCTTTTTTAATACTTTAATAACTAACTCCCTTTAATAATTCACAAAAAGGTCTCATGCCGTTTGTGTACAGGACCCGCCTTTTTGGTTTTCCCCAGCTACGGTAGCCTGGGTCGGTATACAATTTATGAATGGTTGATCGTAACCTTTAAAAGTGTACTTCCCTACCAGATTATTTTTTAAATATCTATTATTTTTAAATACAGATTATTTACACGCCTACCTACATTTGTCGTTGGCAGAATTGATAGTTTTTGATCATATAGCGAAGCATAAAAAAAATGCATATCAACCTACGTCTGAATTGCGAAATCCTAGGTCACTTGAGTGGTGGTCTGACGAAAATAAATTGCTTTCACACATTTTTCAAACGACAAAAATATTCAAGTCACGCACTCAACTTACATTGAAATTATATCGCGCCCGTCAGCCGAGTTCGTGTGAAAAATCGTACTTCTCCGGACCGGAGGTGAACGGCACACAGTTATTTGTCAACGACACGATTCTATGCTCGCCAGTCGATAACGACTACGTAAATTTCGCGTCGCGATTCGGCTCGAAGCGCACGACTGCAACTGCATTTACTCGTACCTTAACTGGTATTGTCGTAGTCCCTCAATCCGCTGAGTCGCTTCGTTTATTAATTGTACGTGATTGTGAACTACGTGATTGCCAACCCGCACTGGGCCAGCGTGGTGGACTATGGTCTGAATCCCCCTCGCATTGAGGGGAGCATCGTGCCCAGCAGTGGGACGTTAAAAGGGCTGTAGATAATAGTAGTAGTAGTAGTGAACTATACTTCTACTGACATGGCTTCGCTTTGTGGTCGGTGTAATGAAGATGTTGAAGACGGCGTTCAGTGTAGCGCATGCTCCAATTATTATCATTTTGCGTGTGGTGCAATTACGGAGCAAGGATATCGCAAACTTGGTGCGGAGCGCAAATCGCTGTGGAAATGTACTAACTGCAAGGCCTCTAGCAAGCCTGCAGCCAAAATTGTTAGCTCACCCGTGTCACCACGGCCACTAAAACCTCTTACTCTTGAGAACATTATGGAAGAACTGAACAATTTAAATATTAAACTTTCACCACTCCTTAATCTAGCCTCTGGCATTCAGTCCATCAAGGAGGATATCGGTGATCTTAAGATAACAACGAAAACATTTCATGATCAGCTCGTCAAGTTAGAAGTGAAAGTGAAGGAGGTGGACCAACTGAAGGATGAAATAAATTCGCTTAAAGAACGACTGGGATCGGTGGAGGACGAAATGAACTCGAAAAATCAATGGTTGCGTGCAAATAATGTGGAAATTAAGGGAGTACCGCAAAAAGCGAGCGAAATCTACTTGATGTCGTCAGCACTATTGGTGCCAAAATCATGTATCCTGTTACGAAATCTAACATTAACTTTGCAACAAGAATCCCATCAAGAGAGAAAGGGTCGGATGCTAAGGCTATAATAGTATCCTTTGTTAATAAATACACTAAGGAAGATTTTGTAGAAGCTGCGCGTCAAGCGTCTCTTACCCCATCTGACATTGGTTTGCAGGGATCACACAGAATCTATGTTAATGACGAATCTATGTACATTTTGTTCCTTATGATTATTACTGTATGGTTTGTGTAATCAGTTAGTTTGTTGTGCCTTTTAATCATGGTGATACATTTGTAGTTTCGATTGGTTATTGACAACATTGCTAAAGGTTCTCTTAGTATAATTTACGTCTATCATGCTAGATTTATCATCAGGCTATGCGAGTTAATTATTGAAGCGGGCCGTTGCTTGGGCTCCCCGGCAATGTGCGCTGCAAATATTAATATTTCTAACTACCTACAATATGGAATTATTTACAATACATACTTTTCATTACTTTCATCGATATATTACATAAGTTGCGTTATACTACCATCTATTAATTTTGTTATTGTCCGCGTCTGTCATTTTGTGGTTGGTGTGGAGAAATCATTGCGATTGTGTATGTATATGTACAATTTTTTTGCTTGTTTTATTTCAAAAGGAACTTCGTTCCATCCGGGTGTCCCTTGACCAGTGGCGTAGCGTGAGCCACTGTCGCCCGGGGCGGAGTCATTATTGGCCGCCCTTTTGACGTTTTTTTTTAGTGGACTACGCTGTTGGCCGAGTAGTGGCGAGCGCAGAGAGCACTCCAACCAAGGCCTTAAGGGCGGAAAAGAGTGGCAACTAAGCTAACAAAAGCTAATTTCTTGAAAAAATAATTATCTAACTGACCGCCAGTGACCACACAAAATATTTTTTTCCAATTTTGCCGCCCTTCTAATGGTGGCGCCCGGGGCGGTCCGCCCTTCCCCCCCCCCCCCCCTCACTACGCCACTGCCCTTGAAACCTCTTAAGTTTTGTTATTACTTGTGTTAATGCTGTAAGCTATCCAAATAAAATAAAATATATGACAAATAGTAGATATATCATAGTATTAACAATATGCTGCTAGACAGGCAGAAAAAGCGTCAATAATCACCGTAAAAGTGTTGAAATAAAATTGATTATGCTTTAACATCGGTTTTATAAATGACCGTTGCGTTATAGAATGTGATACAGAATGGGTATATAACAAGCCTGGAACCCTTCGTCATACGTAGCATGTGAAGACAGAATAGCGATAACTCCAATAATTTTTTTCTTCCACAGATTTGGAACATTAATTTATTTATATGCTGTGACCATCCTATGTAAGATCAGCTAGGTCGCTTGTACATTCTGCTGTGTTAACAATTAGATAGACAGATTTCACAAATTTGTTTACAACAGGGTTCGAAAATATCCGATATTTATTATAAATATCAAAATATCGGATACATCATAATAATAATAATACATCATCACGCCTGTATTCCCCGAAGGGGTAGGCAGAGGTGCACTGCAGTGCGCCCACACTTCGCCGATGTATTTTGGTCCCAATGTAATAGGGGGCGAGCCTATTGCCATTATACCGGGCACACAGGTTTCCTCACGATGTTTTCCGTCACCGTTTCTTAGCAAGTGATAATCTCAGATGAAAATGAGATTCGCACATGGAACCCAGAGGTGCGAGCCGGGGATAGAACCTGCGCACTTTGATTGCAAAGCGTGCGTTCGACCACTCGGCTACCACTGCTTAATAATATCGGATATTTATGATATATATCCGATATATATCAAAAGTTTGATCAATTTTGTTTGAAAGCCATTTTGTTTGGTTGTAAATTTTAACTTTTCTAGGGCTGTTATAAGGTGCTAATTTATGATGCATATTTCCAAAGATTATTGACACTAAAAATCGTGAATACAAAAGTATTTTTTACGAAAAGCCTAGGTTATTGTTTTTTGTTATAAATATTTTTTGGACTAACTTACTATTACGGTATTATGGTGTATTTTTAACTCTACTCCAACATTTGGAAAGTAGTAATACAGTAACAAACGCCAAAAATTACTTAATATTATATATTTTTTTAACAATTTTAAAAATTCATATATATCATAAAAAATCATTTGATATATATATCATAATATATATCCATTGATATATATCCTCGAACCCTGGAATTACTATCCGGTATCCGGCCGAATTATTACTATCCGGTGTCTGGCCGGATAGTGAATTACCATCCGGTATCCGGCCGGATAGTGAATTATTACTATCCGGTATCCGGCCGGATAGTGAATTACCATCCGGTATCCGGCCGGATAGTGAATAATTACCATCCTGTATCCGGCCGAATAGTGAATTATTACTATCCGGTATCCGGCCGGATAGTGACTAGAACTTACTATTACGGTATTATGGTGTATTTTTAACTCTACTCCAACATTTGGGAAGTAGAAATACAGTAACAAACGCCAAAAATTACTTATTATTATATTTTTTTTTAAAAATTTTCTATTGGTATCATAAAAAATAAAAAAGTAAAAAATACATCATCACGCCTGTATTCCCCGAAGGGGTAGGCAGAGGTGCACTGTAGTGCGCCCACTCTTCGCCGATGTATTGAAAAATAAAAAATCATTTGATATATTGATATATATCCTCGAACCCTGGTTTATAATAGCCTAGATAACCTATATTTTAAGGCAAGCATACTTAATTTGAATCACATTGTATTTATCCAAGCGATGACCGTGGAAGTCGATTCCTAGTAAGCAGCTGAATTTTTCCACCGCAAACAAATTTTATCATCTTTTTTTGAAGATTTATTAATAGCTACTTACAGTAAATTCAGTAATAAAGCCCGTAGAGCGACGTAAAATGCAATATCATTTTATAATAAGGAACATTGAAGATGGCTTAGTTGAAATTAAGTGGAGATACTCTTTGAAAATGGATTATGGACTATTTATATCAGTAAGGAGGGTATTAGGCAGGCTTATCTAACAAGACTGTGAGATTAGCTTTGAAACATCCGTGGCTTTTATTGGCATAAATGAAGCTTGAGCCTTTGAAAAAAGTGAGATGGATTTGTGGTAAATCCATTGAGTTAGTCCACGAACTGTATGGTGCTATAGACACAGTTAATTCTTCAATGAAATTACAATGAAAGCCATAGCGAATTTCGACACGTGGGGCATTGGCTTTTACCACAGAAATTCAACTACTACTACTACAGCCCTTTTTAACGTCCTACTACTGGGCACGGGCCTACCCTCAATGCAAGGGGGATTCAGGCCATAGTCCACCACGCTGGCCCAGTGCGGGTTGGCAGACTTCACACATCTATCGAGAACTAGTCAAGCTCCCTCAGACGTGCAGGTTTCCTCACAATGTTTTCCTTCACCGTTTCTTAGCAAGTGATAATCTCGGATGAAAATGAGATTCGCACATGGAACCCAGAGGTGCGAGCCGTGGTTTGAACCTGCGAATTTTATGTATATATATACACAGTGCTTTTTGGTATTAGCAAAAATTTTGACGCGTGAACTTTGACGCTTCTGTGTAAGAAAGCAAGAAAGAAAAACCATTTATTCAGCACAGACACAAAGAACACAGAGAAAACAAAACTTAAAAATAGAGATGTAGCGACATCTATCTCGCCACATACGAACTAAATCCTGCATAGCGATATTACAGCGATCTGAGCGATTGCACGCTTATACAAGAACCCGACAACAACTGTCGGGCAGTAGCCCACCAGACACAACACCTGTCCGGTCGGAGGATCCAGTTTGGAGGGGGTGAGGAACAGATACAAAAAAGGAAAAGAGCTCAGTGTGAACTGTGCCGAAAAGGTAGTGGCTCAGCACATGCTGGAGGGGCATAGCTTCCCCCAGCGCTGATTTTCAGCCAAACCCTCTTAATTATCTTAAACTCTACTATCTGTGTCCTTAAACTCTACTAGTTTCAATCTACTATACTATTCCACTAGTACTCAATACATCAATTCTCATGGTGTTGAAGTATAATGTTAAATCCAGCGGCAATATTGTGTAACACGAAAGGTTTTCCTCGCGCAAATTGGCACCTTGTCTTGCGTGAAACGTTTCCTGTAGGGTTAGTGGTGGCGAAAACAATTTTATTTTACCTCAATGTTAATGGCAACGTACCTAGTAAGCTCGACAACGTATCTATTTCCGACCGACAATAACCTTATCACTACTAAACCGACAATAACCGACTTCAAAAACACTAAAAAGCTAGAAATAACATCATAATTAATTAAGTTTGGAGTCGGTGCCAATTCAAGTGTGTATTTGCCTAGTCCTTACGTGGTGTCGCAACAAGATGGCTATCTGCCAAATGTAGTTAGTTGACTCAAGCGTTAGCGAGGTTATTTCTAGCTTTTTAATGCACCTAGGTTTTTAAAGTCGGTTTTTGTTTCCCATACAAATGCGTATTTCGGTAGTCTATCCTTTACAAAGTCATGAATATTGGGACGCAAGAATTGAGAGGACAGACATTTTTTCCTTAGAAAGGCAATCAACAGATTAGAATAGAATATAGGTACCCGCTGTAAGTAGGTAATGAAATATAATTGTACTGTGAATACCATACAATGAACTGGGAGCGATCCCAGTTACAGCAGATCAGGGCAAATTCCGATAACGCCATTTCAGAAATTCGCTGCTGACGAGAATCGAACCCGCAACTACCCAGTGCAGTGAAGCGGCCTACGCATGAATCACAAGACCAAGCCATCGAAGATAGATAGGTAGGTACTTTGAAAAAAACTACTTTTTTATTTCGAGCCCCAACCCTACGCCTTCAGACAAATCTAGTTTATATAAAGTTGGCGTTGCATTTTTCCGCGATAAAATATTCATGTCATTCATATTTGACGAGAAATCTGTGTAATCGTCCCCAGCTAAGCCCGCTTTGAATTGCAAATCGCGTCTTACAGTTTTATTATGCATTTATTCTTGTATATTATCTCGAAATTTAATAACCAAACTATGCTCGGCAGTTTATATGTGAGTGTCGTAAAGTACAACCAATAGACTTGACGCTAGATCACATTTAATATGAAATACGAGATTTTCGATAGCGACCTGTGGCCTAATTCTCGTAATCAGAACCGTAGCGACATCGTAGCGAATTAGCCGTTGATGTCGTTTTCGTATTCTCATCCATCGATCAAGTTTGAACGACACCGATTTAATAATCGTTTCGTTGAGTGCCGATAAGTGGTATTCAGATACGTCGATCGCCCTTTAGTTGTTTGCCAACTGTGGCTTTTCCGTATTCTTATAACAAAACGACATTACAATCAATCGCGTGCCAACGGTTAAACGTCAAATATTCCGATTGAAAAGCCGATGAGCAAACGTAAGTTATTGGCGACGACTTGCATTTTTTGTACGGTGTTTAATAAGAAATATACAAAGAAATGAGTCTCGGAGTAGCACATTTCCTTCTGGATGCGGCTGCAAGAGAAGACCGAAGGAAAATACGTGTGAGACGGAACCAATTGAGGAGTTTGAGGTGGGATTCATTCCAGACGACTGAGAGAGACTTCATTAAGACATTTCGTCTCAGCAAAGAAGTCGTGGAATCTCTCATTGAAGATCTCCGTCCTCTCATACGTAGAGAGTGTAGACGATATATGTATAAATGATTTATGAATAATTATATGTAAATATAAACAACGTCGGACAACACATACTATAATATCAACGTAGACTTCTATGATATCGAGTATCTTCTTCTTTTTATTCTTACTATGGAAATAATTTTTGAACTGATATACAAATGTGGTTTTTTCCGAACTCCGATATTGACGTACTTAAAAATATCAATATATCGTGTCTGATATTTTAAGAAATATCAACAAGTTCTACCCTGGTTCGAGCAGAAAAATCTTCTTGCACTTGAACTTAGAGAAGCGACACTCCAGCGTTTTGTGAATAAATAACCACATTTTTGGCATTGCTCCTTTATACCCGAACTTCTAACCCGGTTGTTGCACGGCTGTTATCTAGGTACTTTAGTGATATTTTTTACCTGGTTTACGACACTGGTATTTTTACATACTCGTACTTGAAAGCCCTAATATTGAATTTTGCTAGTATATCACAACCCTACTTTGACAATAATAAACTGAGAAGTGGAATTTTGAAAATTATTCGTTTTATGCCTAATAATTAGAAAAACTGGTTTTTCTTTAACAATTTGTTTTTACATTTATTTATATAATTTAAAACGTTATATAATTTGATATTTGCGACAAAAATCGCGATATTTACTTTAAAATTTGTGTTTTGATAACTTGGCAGATAGCAGGAAATGTATCTGGCAACGATTGCTGAGCGTTGGTTATCATTCGATTCTATTGAGTTATAGTTCTATCAAATTGCGTTCAAGTGACACGTGAATACCATTTTTTTCGATAGCATTTCGGCCGAACGACGTTTAGCTTACAGCCGTATTTAGATTATTTGTAATTACGAGAATTAGCCTACTGTACTATATACCTATTCTTCTGTGTTTCGAAAATAATGAAATATTAATGGAAAAAGATGAGGAATAGGCACGTGCGATTAGAGGTATTTATACCAATGTCTGATAATTAGTAGCAAGGACAAATTGAATATACGGATATCTGTATTTTTCCCAATTTTTATGTTATTTCGATATATATTTCACTGCTAGTACTACTCAATTAATCTTAAGAATTTGCTTAGGATGGAATGCAATAAAAATATATCGTCTATGGCCCATATGGAATCCGTTACCTTCCAATCAGGAAGGAGCTAAAATATCCTTTACACGCAATAATACTTATTGGGGTAAAACCCAAAACTTGTTAAACGTAAACGCTTATTGGGGCGTTCCAAATAGGGACTAATTTCAGGTCAAAAGGCAAAAGTAATTACATCTGGAACACGAGAGAGGCGGCAAGTGAATATGTTACCAAACAAATATACACAGTGTGGGAATCGGTTTTTGGCGTGGAAATATAAAAAGGTTATCTGATTTATAGCCTTTTTGTTCTCATTCCTATTGATTACTGGTGTGTGGTGCATTGTTTTCGTGGTTTAAAACCATCTTCACATTCGAAAACGGTTTAGGGCACATCGGTTGGATGGTTTTAAAGTGCATAACGGACGTAGGTAGAAACACTATTTGTGTATAGATTGTATCTTACTTGTATTAGAGTCAGCTTTCAGTAAGGAATCGGTCAATGATGTCTAGCAAACTAAACTAGGCGTATTGCCGTCCTTATTACATCCATAATGCATGGGCAAGATGTCGCTAGTAGTTCCCTAAGCTCCGCCAACTAAGCATAATGCGTGTGACAGAATTGGGCTTACATCAATACTTCAATGGTCAGGGTGATGATCGAAGCAGGAGCCTCTCAATTACGAGGAATGCCCCTCTTTCCGCTAAAGTACTCCCCCTTATTTACAACTGTTTGCAGCAATGTTTTTAATATTGCTTACAGTTTTTGAGAGTTAACTTTGTACAAAATCTGTCAAAAATTTACAGTTCTTTGCTATTAAAACAATAATACTTCATGAGGTGGTAGTAGGGCTCCTGATTTTATAATATTTAAAATATTATTTTAGCAGTGGTAGCCTTGCGGGCAAGAACGCCCGCCTTGAACGTAAAGTTCAAATCCCAGGCCCGCACCTCTGAGATAATTTTCATGTGCGAATATAATTTTCAACAATGATTACCACTTGCTGAACGGTGAAGGAAAACATCGTGAGGAAACCCGCACGTCTATAGAAAGGCGTGTGAAGTTCACCAACCCGCACTGGGCCAGCGTGGTGGACTATGGCCCAAATCTCCCTCGTATTGAGGGGGAATGTGCCCGGTATAATGGCAATAGGCTCGCCCCCTATTACATTGGGACCAAAATACATCGGCGAAGTGTGGGCGCACTACAGTGCACCTCTGCCTACCCCTTCGGGGAATACAGGCGTGATGATGTATGTATGATGTATTGTTTTATCTTGTTTCGGTTTTGTTTCCAGCCAGATACCACCGTAAGAGTATCTTGTAAGGTTCACTAATGGGTTCTTTTGTGTAAAGCAAGTGCTCGTTTCAAAGCATGTAAATATACCTATTTGAGGACACGGTCATTAGGGCCATACGTTTACATAAATTTACCCTTAAATTAGTTTTCACATTATTCTTCAGTCGAATTAACATAGTAAGTACAACCGATCGTTTTTATGGCACAGTATGTAGTGAATATATGAGATGAGAAAAGAAAGTTAAAATTGAAACCTATGAATTAGTGATGTAGGTCAAAATTAATATTGACTAGCTGAAATGGACCTAGAGCCGGATTTTAGTTTGATAGATATCAATCTCTATTAGAGATATTTAGAAACAAAAGAGAAAAAATACGACCAATTTGACGTTTCGTTTCGACATAATATTATGTCGAATTAGAGATAATGTCGATCATGCGAGAATTGGGCCCTAGGGCTGGACACATCTGCCGCATGTCAGTCCAACACTAGGCAAAAATAAGCATAGAGTGGATCCCCAGAAATGCAAGACAACATCGCGGCAAGCCCAGGATATATACAGTTATTTTTGTCCCCCGCTTTGCAATGGAGAGAAGTGGATACATACTCGTATGTTTCTTCAAACTCTTACACCTTTTTCGATTAAATTCATGCGGGTTCCAAGACAATTAAGCTTTTTCCCCGGGACCCGCCGAGGATCAAACCTCGGTGTCTTCAATGGACACCGCTGTCGATCCTGGCTTACAGGAGTAACAGTGATGGGAATGTGTAGCGGGCTTAGTCCCAAAAAAAGGCCCAGATGTGGTAGAATGAATTGGACTTCTATCAAAAAAAGAGGACCATCATAGCTTAAAATACAGAGGAGTGGAGGAGGGGGCAAAGACCTCCCTGTCTTTGCCCAGCAGTGAGATCAGGCAGCGAAATAAGAAAACAGCTAAATCACAAGTACTTATCAGTGATATATACACATTTAAAAGTTGAATAAACTTCGTAGTTCTTCCGAAAACAAATCTTACATTGTCTGGTCGAGGTGTATTGTATTGTGTTGTGTTTAAATCCCCGGAGCAGCGGTGCCGGACCATTTGTTACCTATCTAATGGAAACAGGACCCGTTTTGGAAGACTTCCAAAGTGTTGTCGATTCTACTGTTTATAGAAAATAGTAGAATGTGTGGCAATAAATACGTACAGCGTAACATAAACAGCTACCTTGCAAACTTTCATGTATTTTATGTTGATTTAATCAAATTGTCATTCTCTCCTCTTTAAACAAAACTAGCTTCTACCCGCTACTTTGTCCGCGCAGACTTCTATATGTTATTCTGATGTATAAACAATAATAGTATGTTTATATAGTTTCATCAAAATCCGTTCAGTAGTTTTTGCGTGAAAAAGTAACAAGCATCCATCCATCCTCACAAACTTTCACATTTATAATAATTGTAGGATATAATATTTAAATTGTAGTGAAAGTGATGTAGTCTTTGAAAGTGAGGGCAACTTGTACCTGTCGCTGTTATGAAACTGCCTATAAAAAAGCAAAAATACGTACGGGTGGAATTGAGAAGTTACTCCTTTTTAAAGTCGGTCTTTTGACATGTGTTCTGTCTGCGACAGTATCCATCTTACCATCATCATCACCCATTTTTAAATGAATTGAGTTTGTTAATACCTACTAAAAAATACACGACTTACGCAGAATACCCGATAATAGCCTAATCCTAATTTTATTCCAATAAAATTTATTTATTTTTATTTCAGAAGATATTTTATTTTTAAGACACAATCCTTGGGGTGCCATATTTATTACCAGACATTGTAGAGGCCGAACATCAGAGATACTCAGCACTGATTGTAGAGTTGGTATTTCTTTTTCACCACGAGCAAATTCGTTTAGGCAAGTTTTACATAACAGTAGTGTAAACAAGGAAACTATTTATTTCTGGAATTTTTATTTTAAATTAGGACGATATTTTGCGAGTTGGGATTATTGAAAAGACTTTGGGAAACTTCGTAGCTATTTTAAAAGCATAATCCAAGAACTGAGTTTAAGGTACCAGCTGCAAATCCATTTTTTTCATGCAGGGCAATGAAGGCTAAAAGACATAGAACAAAACTCATTCTTCAATGAAATGTCATTGACAGTGCGAGTGAATTTCGACGCGTGGTTGTGTGGTTTTAAAGTCAGAAATTTAATCTTTATTCATATTGACACAGAGTCCGTTTCGGTATTGGAAAAAATTAAACGTGCGTCTTGACGCCTCAGTGTGCCTGGAGCTTTATCCTGAAATTGAATATCTATTTCATAACGCGATATAACAGTTATATCAAAAAGCAATATCAGATTTTTTGCGCCCTGAACATTCTTGAACTAGGTCAAGCGAATTCAGTTGATATTTTTTAAATGGACTCAGTAACTATATACCTAAAAATCGAAGTCCTGTGGCAAAAGCCAAGCGAGCATGCCACTAGATTCGCTCGCATCATCGATGACATTTACTTCAAAAATGTGCTTCTTCTATAAGATAATACAGTTTGTTTTAAAATTGGCACGAAAATAATCACGTGTTTGAACGCGTCTATTTGTGAACGGTTTTAGGGTCTCAAAGACAAGTGGTTTTGTCAAGGCAGCACAATGAAATTGGTGACCGTTGCTAACTTATTGGTGAAGATGGTATTACGTATCACGGTAACTGATTTCCAAGTTTACAAAAAGTTGTCATACATCTATAGTTGCATTACAGGGCCCCGATTTACGTTTGATTGACATCAATCTCTATTAGAGATATGTCGAAACAAAATCATTGTTGAAAATGACATTCGCACATTCAAATTATTTCAGAGGTGCGGGCCTGGGATTTGAACTTGCACCCCTTACGTTCAAGGCGGGCGTTCTTGCCCACGAGGCTACCACAAACATTAATCATCACAGTTTGCTTGTGCTGAAATAACAGTGGGAATACATACAAAGTTAATTTAACATATTAATAATATTCATCTGGTATGTAATACCGCCCGCAGTATCCGGTTGGCCAGGATATTGGAAATTGTTACTGAACTCGGCGCCAAGGAGTGTTTATGGTGTTTGCGGTACATTTCATCCTTGTTAGCGGTTGTTCTTCTCATTGCGTAATCCGCCCATTGTTGCACTTAATTTTTTAGGGTTCCGTACCAAAAGGGTAAAACGGGAACCCTATTACTGAGACTTCGCTGTCCATCCGTCCGTCCGTCCGTCAGTCCGTCTGTCACCAAGCTGTATCTCATGATCCGTGATAGTTAGAGAGTTGAAATTTTCACAGATTATGTATTTCTGTTGCCGCTATAACAACAAATACTAAAATACAGAATATAATAAATATTTAAGGGGGCTCCCATACAACAAACGTGATTTTTTTTGCCGTTTTTATAGATAATGGTACGGAACCCATCGTGCGCGAGTCCGACTCGCACTTGTTTTATCTTACACGTATAGTTTGTATTTTACTCTAAGAGGTGGAACAATTAAGAGTCATCTATCTATCAATCTATCTATCTATTCCATACTTACTACACAATCTCGCGAAACTAACACTATTACCATTCATATTATACGGCCGTCAACTTCTCGCCGCAACCAATATTTATTTTAAACATAATTAAGCAATGGTTAGCGAACCGGTGGTGGTAAAAGTGAGAAGTTTCTCTGGATAACTAAAATGTCAGTTGTTATCAAAATAATTTTGTGCCAATTGCTATGTCAGCTCTATCCTTGGTAACGCACATTTCTATTGTATCATAACAAAAGCGGGAAAAATTAAGTAGACTAATCAGGGATTTGTTCGATCCTTTTGTCTCACAGATATAAAAATGGCTACGCAAATGAAAGTACTAATGTTTTAAGAGTAGGTAAGAACGTATTCCAAACAATCGTAGCTGCGAAGATATATTTTATATTTTGTGTAATTACCTAACTCGTAGCTACGTAAAACCAATGAAGTGGTATATTAAAGAGGGAGCTTTTCCTAACATTTTACAGTGTCACACGTACTACTTTGTTGTCTATGTACTTCAGCACTTGTAGCATGAGCGCCAAGATTGTACGTATGTCACGAAATATCTTGATGTTGTCTCTTTCACTCGTGTGAAATAGGACAGAGAGCGACCGAGCCAATCCGTGACAGAGGTCTTGTATAATAGATAATCTATGTTAGGGCCTACCTTCTCTTATCTAAGTTTAGGACGTAAAACACTTGATAGTCGCGGCATTCATTCACACATTTAAATTCATTTTCTTTCTGACGTTTTTTGACACATTAACTTGTATTTTTTTATGTTGTGACTCTTCATTTGATCTTTGAAATAACGCCATGTTTTCAAAACAGTATTTAAATGAAAAATATCTATGATAGTTTACGTTCACTACGTAAGATTTGCTTTAAATAAAATGTTCCCATAAAAGTTTTACTGCATCCTGGAGCAATATGTTACTCGTGTGATTTACCTTTCGAGATAAAAGCGGCGGCGGCGCCTGTCTATTGCAAGCGTAAGTTTTGAAGATTATTTTATGTCTTCCTTTTACATAGTTTGTCAGTTTAAAAAGAGGTTGAGTCTTTTAAATTTTAACTGCCATATTGGGAGCACCCATATTTTATATAAATAATGGTTAAAACCAAAATCTTATTAGTAAGTAACTAGGTACTTAAATACCGCCTGTCATCACATATATCATGGTCCTGGAACTATGCTATGCTATTGAAAAAGAACAACCATGGAGTTTCTTGCCCATTCTTCTCTATAGGAAATGCTACCCGAATGCGTGCCTCACGGCCAACAGTGTAAGTCCTTCAAAAAAAAAAAAGAAGCGTGGTAGAGATACTATTATTATTATTTTTTTATTGACGGTTCATAAGTGCCTATATGAATTAAAAAATCTGATTCGGATTCCGATTTTTGTACTATGGGTAGGTACAAAGAGTTGCGAGCGATTCTAGTAGTCCAATGCAAATTATGCAAAAGCCACATCCAAAATTTGCCACACATCAAATCGGCAATCACCCGGTGCAGTGGTACGATCGACCAACACTTGAACTACCATACCCGCCTTTGCGTGCGTATATTTGTAAACAGGGGCCTTACCAGCAACTCTTAAATTATTGTTGTTTCAATAATAACTGCAAATTGTTGACAGATTTTGTAGATAGATAGATAACTCTTTATTGTTCCACCAGTTAGAGAAATACAAACTATACCATGTACGAAAAAAATAATAATAATTAAACTCAGCTGTTAATGGGACTAAGCCCGCCACACATTCCCACCACTGTTACTCCTGTAAGCCAGGATCGACAGCGGTGTCCATTGAAACACCGAGGTTTGACCCTCGACGAGTCCCGGGGAAAAGCTAAATTGTCTTGGAACCCGCACGAATTTAATCGAAAAAGGTGTAGGAGGAGTTGGAAGAAAAATGTATCCACTTCCCTCCATTGCAAAGCGGGAGACAAAAATAACTGTATGGGCTGAATTGCCACACAAATAAAGAAGGCACCACGAATGCTATTTGACATTAGTTGGACGTAACAATGTGAGCTGCATTATACTTGATTCCAGTAATAGGTATGGCAGAATAAATTAAACTCAGCTGCTAAACTTAAGTGGAACTGGGCAGGACACATCTGCCGCATGCCGGATACGCTATGGGCAAAATCAACCACGCAATGGCTCCCCAACCACGGGAAACGGCAACGCGGCAAGCCCAAAAAGAGATGGCAGGATGAGCTAGACTCTCACTTACCGGAGTGGCCCCAGTTGGCTATGGACCGCAATAAGTGGAAAAAGGGAGGGGAGGCCTTTGCCCTGCAGTGGGACAGTCAAGGCTTGATATAATAAAAGTAGTCTCTACCAGGCTACCTTTGCATGTGGAGGAATTAATGTTCTAGTAAGGATGAGGTGTACCAAACAAATAACATAGACTAATATATAAAATTAGTATACGAGAATATATAAGCAACGAACGACTTATTATGTAAATTATGTATTGTACTGAGATAACTGTCAAAATAGACGATATGGCGACTCCATAGAGCGGCTGGTAGTGCAGGGAAAGGTAGAAGGAACCAGATCGCGCGGCAGGTCACCTATGCGCTGGACTGACCAAGTGAAGTCCACAGTGGGTAACCGTGTGTCTGACTGCGCGAGACAGTCTGTCAACAAACAGTGATGGCGCGAGATCGTTCGGAGAGCTGTGTCCGTCTTTACCATCGACCTGGATGCCTCGACCACGACGGCTCTGTCAAGAGCGAAACGAATGAGAAGAAGAACTGTCAAAAACTGAAAGTAATAGATATAAAACACATTGTTGCAAAATAAGTCATGAAAAGGCCAGAACATAAACAATTTGAAACTGCCTGTAATAAACACAAACAAGTTTTCCTGTCTCAAATCCGCAGATAATTGAGCTATCGTGGATTTACTTCCAACTTTATCCAACCACAATACTTTACCGAGAAACTTGTTTTATAAGCTTCGAGTCTCTGAATAGTTTAAGATCCTTCCGCGTCGGTCACTTTATTTTATGGCACTGTTGAAGCTATAAATAAATACATCATCACGTCTGTATTCCCCGAAGGGGTAGGCAGAGGTGCAGTGCAGTGCGCCCATACTTCGCTGATACATCAGCCAAGTGTGGGTTTTGGTCCAATGTAATAGGGGGCAAGCTTATTGCCATTTTACCGGCCACATTTTCCTTCAATACGAGGGAGTTTTTGGGGCCATAGTCCACCACGCTGGCCCAGTACGGGTTGATGAACTTCACACGCCTTTCTATAGACGTGCAGGTTTCCTTCACCGTTTCTTCGCAAGTGATAATCTCGGGTGAAAATAAGATTCGCACATGAAACCCATAGGTGCGAGCCGGGGTTTAAACCTGCACTCTTAGTATTGTTTTCTTATATTTACGCGAATACTACCATTGCAAGACCTCAAGACACTGTGAGCACTTTCTGCGTGGATCGGACCGCAAACAACAACTAAATATCAGGGTACCCAGTTATTAACTATGACATCAGGACGTCTAACACCTCAGTCCCCCCGTGACCATGGTTGCTGTAAAGCAGCCGAAACGTCGGGAAAATAAAATAGTAAATAAACGCGATAAAATCCGTAAAATAGTTTTATTTCACTGCACTCTTTGATTGCAAGACGTGCGTTCGACCACTCGGCTACCAAGGTGTTGTTCGGCGATTCTTTTTAATATTTTTATTTACTAGCTAAGTAATGACTCATAATTCTCACTATATTCGTACATATATGTAGATGCTTAACAAAACTACCTACAAGTGGAAGTGGAAGCACAATTGTGTTTTCAACAAATTACGAGCGAACTGGGGTGTGACGAGCAAACTTTGGCTTTTGTCAATTTAACTGCGAAATAACCTGGTCGTGTGAAATTAACTAAAGTACCTTGAATCTAAAACCTAACAAATTTTAGTTATTCTATGGACATACTACTACAGCCTTTTTAACGTCCCACTGCTGGGCACGGGCCTCCCCTCAATGCGAGGGGGATTTCAGGCCATAGTCCACCACGCTGGCCTAGTGCGAGTTGGCAGGCTTCACACATCTATCGAGAACTAGACAAGTTCCCTCAGACGTGCAGGTTTCCTCACGATGTTTTCCTTCACCGTTTCATAGCAAGTGATAATCTCGGATGAAAATGAGATTCGCACATAAATCCCAGAGGTGCGAGCCGGGGTTTGAACCTGCACACTTTGATTTGCAAAGCGTGCGTTCGACCACTCGGCAACCACATGGACATACGTATTTAAAATATGTATTTACCCAAATTTAATAGAAATTTCATCAAAATTTTGTAGACAAATACAAATTATTTGCAATGATAAATTTCGTAGAAGAGTAGGAGACCAAATCCTAAATAGTTCTTCTTCTTACTTTGTCATGTCACAGCGGGCTGTGCTACGGCCGGCTATGTTCAATAGGGTAAATAGTCCCTGACTCAAATGTTAAATGCTAGGAATTATTTCACAATAAAATATGCGGAAGAGCGAAACAATATTCGCGAATGTCTGACGAAGATTTATGACAGTGATAGCGCGAAATCCGATGATTGATCACTGGATCAAATGTTTGTGACACAAATGTTGGGTATTAGGTGGCAACGGGTTGTTTTGTTCCATCTCTACAACCATTGCATGAGGAAATGAATTAGTAAATTATCTCAAATATCGAACGTAGTAAATCATCAAAAAATAATTACATCATTACGCCTATGTTCCCCGAAGGGTAGGCAGAGGTGCACTGCACTGCGCCCATACTTCGCCGATGTATTTTGGTCCCAATGTCCCAATAGGGGGAGAGCCTATTGCCATTATACCGGGCACATTCTCCCTCAATACGAGGGCGCTTTGGACCGTAGTCCACCACGCTGGCTCAGGGCGGGTTGGTTAACTTCACACGCTTTTCTATAGATGTGCAGGTTTCCTCACGATGTTTTCCTTCACCGTTCAGCAAGTGGTAATCATTATTGAAAATTACATTCGCACATGAAAATTATCTCAGAGGTGCGGACCCGGGATTTGAAATAAATAATAGTAAAAAAATAAAAACAAATTTCAAATAGAAACAATATCGTCTATGCGTTTAGCATAAAATATACCTATAATAAACGTTTTTTTTGTGTCATATAAAAAGTAGGAATGAAGTAGTAAATGATTTTGATGCGTGGTAGCTTGGCTTTAACCACAGAAATTCAATCTTTATGAATATTGACACAGAGTACATTTTTGTAATAAGTCCAGATAAGCACACTGGGGTGTCAAGGCGCGAATCAAATGTTTTGTCAATACCACAACCAACTGTATTGACTCATACAAAGAGTTCATTTTCCAACGGATAACATGGACAGCCCAAGCAAATTTCGTCCCAAGGAGGCGTGGCTTTTACTACAGAAATTCAAATTGTGTATTGACACAAGAGTTCATTTTGCTATTAGCAAAAGTTCTGACGCGCGTCTTATGACGCTCATGTGTGCGCGTGGTTTTAATTCACTCGCCCGTGTATGTGCAGGGTGTTGAACAAGAGCTGTAATTACATTGTCCAACAAGGCTTATCGGATGTCTCGCAAGACGAGGGTGTTCTCAAGGTTTTGACGTCATAATCCACTAAGATAAATCTTATGGACGTATGATTTATTATTTTAATTAATGTATCCTGTCAAGACTATTCTTTCGGGAACAATAGATATAAATGACTAAGGTGAATGCCTTTTGGGTCAGCCTAATTAATTTGTGTTAGATGTAATGGAATAGACAAATGGTAGAGATATATTTTTTTAATATGATTTCTTGTAAAAATAACATTCCAGCGATATCATTTTAAAAATCTTTTTCGCTTGCAGAGCAAAGTAAATCCCACACGAGCTATGCTAATTTCGTCTTATCCTATGCAGATTTTTTTCATCGTTAACATTGAAATGGAACTGGCCGCTTTAAATTCGGAAAAAACATTTTTGTGATGCCATTTACGCAAAAAGTTTTCAAGGAGGTTGCTCAACTTGCAAAGTGTTATATAACGAAATAATTTTGGCTGTCGTTACGTAAAAAAAATATATATTTGCCTTGACTTGTTCAAGTTTTAGATAAGCTCTTTTTATTTTTGGTTGTTTACCGTTTTTCCAAACATATGTATAGATTCCTTTTTATAGTTAGGTAATAAATACTTTTTGCGTGGTAACTATTACCCAACTACACGCTACCAACATAACCATAAAATTTTTACAGTGCAACAGAATATAAAATATTCAAATGCCGCGTTCTCAAATGCACGTTGGTCCGTCCAGTTATAACAATTTCCATTTTTTAATTTTCATCTGCCACAATGGAAGCTGAAACAATGGTATCTAATGGAACACCCAAAGGACCTATATTACAGTTCTGTGGCAGCCAGATGGTAGGAAATATTCAAAGGCTCCAACAAACAGACGCTTTCAAACGCGCGCGACTCATTCTTGGCCAATACCAAAAACTACACATTTTTTTCAACGACATGACAATTTCACAGACAATAAATATCAGTCTTTATGGCACAGAGTATATATAAAAAGGCGAGTGTATTCGCTTGCGCGATTATGTGTAAAGGCTTAACGGTGAATTAAAATATTCTTCACTTAAAGATCTAACTACAGCCCTTTTATCGTCCCACTGCTGGGCACGGGCCTTCCCTCAATGCGAGGGGGATTTAGGCCATAGTCCACCACGCTGGCCCAGTACGGGTTGGCAGACTTCACACATCTATCGAGAACTAGTCAGACGTGCAGGTTTCCTCACGATGTTTTCCTTCACCTCACCTTCCTTCTTTCTTCCTTCCTTCACTTAGCGCAGAAAATTCCAGAAGTTTTATGTGAGACATCAGAACATTATTTTTTATAGGTTGGAAAGTAATGGGGCACGTGTGAGGGTATGAAATATTAACTCCTTTTGGATATTGCGGTTTACCAGGGTGTTTCAGAAAACACCCTGTAGACAAACTGACGTAAGTAGATGTCAAAGTGACGCACAAAATTGGACCTGTAAAGCTCTTTGATATAATTACTCGTTGGTCAAGAGTTACGTGGGACAGAGGTTAAAAAAATATACAACTCCAACGAGAACGTAATCGACATAAAGCCTCGTAACTATCTATAGCACCTACTATTATATATTCTGTGATGTAGTAGGAAATAGTTTGTCTTCATTTCCGCCCGCGCTTCCGGTGGACAATAGACCGGCGACAGGGTGCTTTACCCGATGTCATTGTGGGCTCGATAGCGAATACTTCGCCATTTATTTGTCAAAGTGAAGTAGGTACAAAGTATTTTGGTTTACGTTTTTGTTTACGTGTACTTAGTTATCTAATTAAATTATTTAGTTCAAGCATTTTGTGTAAATTTAATGACACCTCCACCTTAAAGTAATGCCTAACTATGCAGCCAAATACATATATAGCTTCTACATAAAAATAATTTCAGTTTTTTTTTTTAAATATGAAGGAAAACATCATGAGGAAACCAGAACGTCTATAGAAAGGCGTGTGAAGTTCACCAACCTGCACTGGGCCGGCGTGGTGGACAATGGCCCAAATCACCCTCGTATTGAGGGGGAATGTGTTCGGTATAATGGCAATAAGCTCGCTCCGTATTACATTGGAACCAAAATACATCGAAGTGCGAGCGCACTGCAGTGCACCTGTGCCTAACCCTTCGGGGAATACACGCGTGATGATGTATTTGTATATATTTATTTTTTGTAAGTTTAGTATGCCACCCCGTATTATTTTTGGGTACCTATATAAGCAAGTCACGATTACCTGTCAAAAGTTCGTCTTTGATGCGACCGACACGGCAAGCCTTAAAAATTTCCGCTACGATGCCGCGGGACGGAAATTTCACGGAAATAATTGCCCGTGCCACCATCCCCCTGTCATCCAACGCGCATGCGCACGACCGACCCGCGCATGTCAGCAAGCAGTGTGATGGCTCTCGCTGCTGCCAAAAACAAAATAAATTTCAAAAGTGTTCTATCTATTCCTATTTCAAATCAGTGACATTATTTTCTTTTTTTGAATAGAATGACGTAAAGTTTTGTGCCTGCCAGCCAGTGTCCATTTGGAAAGCCGTGAGTAACACCACCCTTAGTCCTTTTGACGTGAATAACCTTAAAATTTTGGCTACTGTCAATCCCTAATTGATTTCATTTACTTAAACATGATATAAAAAGCATTGGTGCATAGACATTTTCGTCGGAGTTATCGTATATTATTTATGGTTTTGTTTATTTTGGAACAATATTTGATTAGCTTTAGATTGCACATGGCATGCACGCCAAAATAGCAGTAGATACTTTTCTGTGAACGTCTCGTCGCGTCGGGATCGAATTTGAAGCAAGCTTTTTTTAATCCTGATTTCTTAATTAAATTTGAAACTAAACGAAGACAAGACCTAAAGGTTTTAATAAGAAGTAGATATACTACTCGAATCTGCGTCTTACTTGTAATATGAGTTCTATGCGTATACGAATACGGATGATATTTGTTAGTCCTTTTAACTAAGTAAGTACTTACCTTAAGTCGTTACCGCGCGTGTGACCTTGCTTGCCTTCGTTGTTGACAATCAAGTCATGTTTTCCCAGAAAACTATTTAGGCGGTTGTCAACCTACAAACATAAAATAACTGAAGTTTACATTACTTTACTCTACATTACTTCTTGAGACATAGTCTGTCATGTCAATTCTGTCATGTCGATTCTGTTGTAAAACAACAACTAAACTATATTTGACATCACTCAAAATATAGCCGTCTTGCTCATACATTACGGCCGTAAGAGAATCAGAATCAGATTTTTTTTATTCATTTAAACTAATACGGATACAGGATAGATAGTCAATAAACTAAAAATAATAATAGTATCTCTACCACCCATTCGGAATGCATTTGCTATGGAGAAGAATAGCCAAGAAACTCCATAGTTACTTTTTTCCAATAAGGTTTAACATTTTTGTGTATCTCTCTCATCGAGATATATAACGGAGATGCCCTATCGACTCTGCCCTGCGGCAATTTTATTGACGTTTATCTGACATCCGCCATTACAGTTGCCCCATGTAGTTGCCGTATACTTCATGTAACTACAATCGCGGATGTCAGATAAACGTCAAAAAAACTGTCGTAGAGCCATACGCAAGGCGGAAGTCGATATGGGTTCTCTAGTTACTCTATGATATCTCTTAAGAATGATGGCAATACGCTTAGTTTATTGCATTCTAGTTTGATGCAAACAGTATCGACATCAAACTTAAAAAAAGTATACATAACATAAAAATGTATCTAAGAACACCATAAACAAAACACATTTTTTTTCACATCACCCGCTTCACTCAGACATAAGTAACTTTTCGTAATTGCTTTCTGGCTGACCGGACCGCGCTTTGATGTGACGGCCCCACGAAACTTGTATCGTAGATACATCAGTGAAGATATATTAAGGGCAGAACTGATATAGTTGTAGTTGTGACTGTTCTTTGTTACTTCGCTAGCTAAACTATTTTTTGGAACTTAATAATGGATTTGAACTCATGCGTTTATGGACCTACTTCTACCCGCGTCTTCTTCCGCACAGACTTCGATTATTAAATATCTTTATTAATTATAGCCTACCTATATGTTTATCTGATTTATTGATTCATAAACGATGATACTGTAAACTTTTACGTTCTGTAGTTTTTGCGTGAAAGAGTAACAAACATCCATCCATCCAAAGGATTAAGCTTATCTAAAACACTTTTCAGCACTCCTGTGGCTTTTGAGAGAGTTGTAGCATGAGCGCCAAGACTAGACTTATGTCACAGAACATGTGAATTATATCTCTTTCTCTCGTATGAAATAAGTCAGAGAGCGGCCGCGCCAATCCGTGTTAGAGGTCTTGTCTTGACACGCGTGCTAACACCACTGTAGCTGAAAGGTCGGTAGGTAAGCCAAGATTTTCTACTGAAGGGTACCTCAGTATCCAAAACACGAAGTTTTCTGTGATCCCTAAGATTTCGCAATCAACTGAGACGGCATTGCCTCTGGCACGCCTCCAAATCCAGCTTATTACATCCCCTAGTTTGATCTTTTTATTTTTGTTATCTTTGTATGTCTGCCTTATATCTTTAGGTTAATACAATTTGTAATTTTCTTTGTCTCAGTCAACTTGATTAAGTTACAACCAGTGTGGATGTAAAAATAAAGGATAAACAAAGAGAAATATCCAAAAACCAGTGAGCTTTTTAAAGCAATCCCTTCTGGGATATCGCAATCAGAAGTTGTAGATTTAGCTACCTACCAGTTTGGCGCGTAGCCAATTTGCAGACGCTTCGTACACGACCGCAAATAAAGCGGGGAAAACTTGGAATTTTACATTCAAAATATACCACTTCTGTTAAATACACGTTCGTATTTTTTTTAAATATTTATTGGAAACTGTTTTTTTCAAGATCTTCTTTAACCTCCTCCAAAACTATACATAACATGTGCACCTTAAAAATAGTTAATTATTCCGTTTAAGAAATTGGAATGGCATTCCAAACCACTACGTATAACACTTCCCGCTCAAATAACAATTAAAATGCTTGGTTTCTCTTTCTTTTTCAAGGCTATTAAAATTGATATTTTGTTACAACAAAAATTGACTTCATATTTAATAAAACAAGTGACATATTTTACGATATTAGACGTTTTTTATTGACCTATTCCAGATACATAGTTTAACGTAAGCATAGGCTGAAAAAGAGGTATATGTACGTTGGTATAACATTTCGTTGTGACGTTTAGACAACAACAGATTCCATAAACCGTTCTCAAGGCATTATCGGAAAAACTATAATTGTTTAGAGCTTTCCACTGCTTATTGAGAGGAAGATGTTAAACGAAGACTTTATTTTGTTGCAGGTTCCCACACAAATGAAATTCAGGACGCTACTCGTAAACTTTACGTTTTAAAGCCTAAATAAATTGGTACCACCGTTTTACAACGGAGGAAGCTGCGGCAACGATGAACGAAACAGCTGTAAATAACACAGAATTTTATATGACGGGGAAATTCCGAAACTCGACGCCAGATGGCGCAGCGGTGCCGACTGGATACGAGAATATAATCGACAACAAATGGATCCAGTCGGCATTCTGCGTCATATACACGATCATTTTCGTTCTGGGACTGTTGGGAAACACCCTAGTGTGCTACGTGGTCATCAGGAACAAAGCGATGCAGACAGTTACCAACCTTTTCATAAGCAATTTAGCGCTATCTGATATTCTACTGTGCATATTCGCTGTCCCGTTCACTCCTCTGTACACTTTTAGGGGCACGTGGAGCTGGGGTACCCTCTTATGTCATATCATGCCTTTCGCACAGGGATGCAGCGTATACATATCCACTTTGACACTTATGTCTATAGCCATAGATAGATTCTTTGTTATCATTTACCCGTTCCGACCGAGAATGAAGATAGAGACTTGTTTGATAGTAATCGTAATGATATGGACATTCTCCATCACGGTTACCACGCCGTACGCGATTTTCATGAAATACTACGACTTGGAAATAGGCAGGTATTGCGAGGAGATGTGGCCGTCGGAGCAGCTGAGGCGATTGTTTGGCTCTGTGACGTCAGTGCTCCAATTTGTATTGCCTTTCACAGTGATTGCTTTCTGTTACACGTGTGTCAGTTTCAAATTGAACGACAGGGCCAAAGCGAAAGCCGCGAGCAAAAATTCACGCAAAGAGGAACTGGATAAAAATAGGAAGCGGCGAACCAACCAAATGCTGATCACGATGGTCACTATATTTGGATTGTCGTGGCTACCGTTAAACGTTATAAACCTCTGTAATGATTACTACATGTACGCTATACACCTCAAGTATTATTTCCTGGTTTTCTTCTTAGGACATATTATAGCGATGTCATCTACTTGCTACAATCCGTTCATATACGCTTGGATGAATGAGAATTTTCGCAAGGAGTTCAAGCAACTGATACCCTGCATAGATTCTTCTGCGCATTTGAGGGGTAATATACAATTGGAGCAGGTAGGAGGGGGTGGGGAGAAGACGTTTAATGGCAACACTACTACGGATAGTTACTTAGGCTCGAGCTCCCAGCGAGCGACTTCGTTCCGACACAAGAGGAAGCCGAGTGCGGCTGCTGACGTGGAGAGAAGCGGAGTGGAGTTGAACGAGGACTTGCTTACGGTCGACGTGAAGCATTGTCACATATCCACCAGTTATAACCTTAGAAGGGAGTCGGTGAAGTTGAGGCTGATCAATGAGGAGTCGTTCGATGGGACGCCGCCGCAAAGTCAATTCTAACAGTTGATGTCAAGGGTAAGCAAGTTTATTATTAGGTCAAGTGAGCTTACCAACCGTCTTTACCTTACCTTTTAAAACGATACCGGTAAAGGTGGTAAGAGTCACGAAACTTTCCGGGAACTGTTTATTGAGCGAGACAGATGATAAGCTATTCGAAACACTCTGTCTAGCTTTTATTTTCCTTGATACACTTAAGACGCCTGTGTCGAAATTATTTTGACAAAGTGCGTATTTTATTACGTTGCTGTTTTCAGCGAGCATAACAATTTGAAACGAATTCGTAAAGGCATGTTTGAAAATACGGTTATCAAACTAAGTTAGCTATCATAACCAAACATTTTATGTTCCACATTTAAATGATAATAAAGTTAAAATAGTTTGAGTAGTAGGTAACTGCGTTGTGGCTTTTACGACGCGGGTCAACCAGAGCGCGGTTTAAATATCAATAAGAAGTTGAAGCCCTCCGCTTTAGCCGAGGTATAACCATGTAACATAACGTTATAACTGTCTCCGCAGGTGCGTCGATGGAAGCGTGCCCAAATATGAGAAGTTATTTCCAGTCCTAAGAGTACCCGATATTTTTGGAGTGAATTTATTTTCTACTGATAAATCTTAAGGTTGCATTCGCGCAAAAACTTATGTAACGCGCGCCACAAAAACGTCGTTAATAAATACATGTTATGGTTCATTATTTTTATAATCCACGATGCATAAGTTCTTGCGAGAATAATTACTAAACTATCGTGCACAATTGAAAACTGAATTACGCTTATCGATTTACTAACCCTTAGATAAATTTAAGTTTAATCAATTAAACCTCGTTCGAAGCACAAATTAAAAAGTTCGAAAATTCGAAATTAGAATTTTTAAATTTCGAATTGTCGTATGAAGGGCTCCCGTACACAGAGTTCCACGTAAGATTTAAATGTGTAATTAAGATTACCTAGAACCTATAGCCTTACCTAATGTAGAAATAGAATATGCCCTAGACCTTATGTCGATAGGCATAGATACGTACTTTAAATAATTAATTATTCTTAAAACAAATGACTGGACAGGACAAAGCAGGAAAATAGGAAAGGTCAGGATATGTAATATAGATAAGAAATTGCTATTTGTCATATAAATATTATGCCTCAAATTTAAAGACTTTTATACCTACTCATTCAAACACTTTTTTTTTCTTTTTTATCTTAACGTATCTGTTATAATTTTAATTCTCTATGAATCTCAAAAATGTATGAATTGAAATGTCCTAGGTCAAATACCATTATTTTGATCGCAAATATTTTAATATGTAACGACGAAATGTTGGTGCACTGCAGTGCACCTATACCAGTTAAAAATACAGGTTTGCTACGATCCTCTTGACCATGTTAAAAATATTTTTTTATCTAATATCAGTGCACTTTAGTTTGCTGTGAGTCTTTTCAGGTTTCTTTTTTATGAATGACACGGCCAACAGCGCAGTTATTCATAAAAAAAACCTACTAAAAAACTGCACTGAACTTAAATTGTTCAGGTTTTGCATAAAAAAAAATAAGTTTTTTTTTATTTGCATCAAAATTTCTATAAATTTGACGGCCGTAGTTTTGGTGAAATAAAGTAAGTATATGACACTAAGCAACACTTCTTCGTCTTATTGTTGTAAATATTATTGTGTGTTTAAATAGTGACAATCATAAAAATAAAACCTGAAAAGACTCACAACAAACTAAACTGCACTGAAGTTAAATTGTTCAGGTTCTGCATTTAAAAAAAATATAAGTGGTTTTTTATTTGCATCAAAATTTCTATAAATTTGACGGCCGTAGTTTTGGTGAAATAAAGTAAGTATAGAAATAAACACCAAGCACTTGTGTGTTTAAATAGGCCACCCTAGCTATTAATCTATAGATGTTAGCCCAATCCGTGCATAACCAATTTAGCTTAGTTGGAGGCGCTAACGGGACTACTAGTAATGTGATAACCTTACATTTCTAGTTAATGAGCACAATAGCAGTGGTAGCCGAGTGGTCGAACGCACGCCTTGCAATCAAAGTGTGCAAGTTCAAACCCCGTCTCGCACCTCTGGGTTTATGTGCGAATCTCAATTTCATCCGAGATTATCACTTGCTATGAAACGGTGAAAGAAAACATGGTGAGGAAACCTGCACGTTTGAGAGATCTTGACTAGTTCTAGACAGATGTGTGAAGTCTGCCAACCCGCACTGGGCCAGCGTGGTGGACAATGGCCTGAATCCCCCTCGCATTGAGGGGAGGCCCGTGCCCAGCAGTGGGACGTTAAAAGGGGTGTAGTTAGTTAGTTAGTAAGCACACTGGGGCCACAAAAGCCGAGCGTCAGAATGTTTGCCAATACCAAAATGAACTATGTGTCAATATGCATAAAGTTTAAATTTCTTTGGTAAAATCCACGGTCCCAGGCGTCAAATTCGCTTGCGCTGTTAATGTCATTTTGTTGAAGAGTGAACCTTTTCTCTCAGTAAATACAGTTCGTTTTCTTATTGGCAAAAACAAATATGCGCGAGCTTTGACGCCCCTGTGGGCCTCCCGGGTTGGTATTTCATGTTTCATTAATATGTGAGTCAATGTTATATATAAGCAATATTATGTTTAGAGATAAGCAGTGTGGCGTATAGTTTGACTGTTTTCTGATTAATAGATCATAGATTAATAAAACATTGGAAATTATGTTAACTAATTAAGTGAATTTTAGTAAAGTAGGTTAAAATAAGCTTGCAAATGTGCTCCAATATACTTAATGGCTTAAATCACATACCATGAAGAAATAGAGAATCTCTATCTTTTTCTGTTAACCACTAGGTTATATAGGCCGGGAGGTGACCGAGAGGCTCCGGGTTCCATTTCTATGCTGCACACTTAGCATGACCTTGTAGACATAAGTGCTATCTCTTTCAATTGTCAGATTTGTCGAGAAAATGACGTCACTTCGAGCTTTTTGTACTGGACATGGTTCGGTGTGACGTTATTTTCCCGACAAATCTGACAGTTTGTCTACGCGGTCATGCTACAGAGCCTAGACATTAAAATAATAACGTGATTCCACTCCCAGTACAAGCATATAGCTTAGCTGAAGGAGCTTACGGACTCCTAAAGCCGTCGACATCAAAGTGGACCCGTTTTAAAAATATCATGTATTTTAGCATTTAACAAAAAATACTGTTAACCTTTTGGGTTCAAAAAACTACATCTTGTCGAACGTTAAATAATATGGGAGAATACGATTTAAATATGTTTTTTCACGAAATAATTCAAAGTTAAATAATTAATCATTACGAGTGAAATTGAAGGTTATATTCTCACATCTATGAGTAAAAAACGTAAAACGAGGCCGTATGGTCAAAGTGGCAAAGCGGTCTTTAGCCTGGGCCTCAACACTATTGTTGCGGAGTTGCTATGACTTCATTTTTAAAGGCATGAAAACAACACCTTTTATCAATGGTAGCTATAATATGACCAGACATTAGACATTGTCACCTTGAAGTTATTAGACCAGTCATTGTGTTAAGAGACTTGAGGCGCTGCTCGCACTAGCGCAGCGGGCGAAACAATATATTTTTTTTTTTTTTTTTTTTTTTTTTTGTGTTAATGGCCTCTTTCCATTGAATTATTAATTAAATTTAATGAATGACACCTGTCAAAAAAGGCATATACCTTATCTTATATTTACATTTAGTCAAACCTGCAGTGATTTTAGATAATATTAGTAAGTAATTATTATAAAATTATCAATTATGTTGACACTACCTCATAAACTGCCTTACCTAGAATCCTCCATAGTTTATTCTCCTACTTAGGATAAAAAATGTTACACTGGCATAATGTACATAGCCGAGTGCACAGTATTGCCCTCTTACTACGACATTGTAGCAGTATTGTTATAATATTACTTTCATTTTCTTACTGTCGGCAGAACGCCAACCAAGGTGACACAGTCAAATTCCGACCTCTCATTTACGAATTTCATGAGCGAATATCATTCTCATACAAGATTATCACTTGCTATGACGGTGAAGAACAACGTGAGGCAACCTGCACGTCCGAGGAAACCTAACAAGTTCTCGATAGACGCGTGAAGTCTGCCAGCCTTCAATGGGCCTGTATAGGACCGTCCTGAATCCCCCTCGCATTGAAGGGAGGCCAGTAGTGGGACGGACAATTTATTATGTCTTTGTAACAAAGCTGACAAAGAATATTAAGGTATTATTGAAACAATACTCCTAAATTATGCGACAGTTAGACCCCTGTCCTAACCTGGCTATGGTGATATTCATTTATTCGTAATTAGATTATGTAAGTAGGTACTTAAAATAAGGTATTTATAATATTTAAAAAAATGCACATCTTGGGGAGTTACATGCACATTAAATTATATTCAAAGTTTTAATAAGATTAGTTGACACGCGCTTATGCGATCAGAATAGGTAGATATTTTTATGTGTACACTTGATTTTAATTAAAACAATTTTAAAGAGTTTTTAATGCGTTTTTTTTTTTTTTTTTAAGTTTGGAGATTTGTTTTTACTTGCTACTGGCACATATCATAATATACGTACTTTTACTCCAATATACTAGATTTTTTAAAATTTATTTGCAAGGGCACCGAGTAAATTTCTACCAAGAACATATGAAAAAGGTTGGACTTCATCGCGCTAAACAATTAGTGAAGTACCTATAGTTGCAACATAGTATACACATACAATATAGTAAATCAATCGCCGCCGCAGAATTAGTTGTTATATGTCCTGACTTCACGCACACATAGATCGATACATTGCTTCACTTTCACAGAGTCTTACTTTTTTATATCTCCACGTTATCTCAAGAGATTTTATTAGACAACTAAGCCTGACGTGCCCACTATGAGTTTGATGTTTTGTTTGTGAACTACAATAGTTTTCAAATAGGTTTATATTTTCGGAAGTGAGATTGTTTGAATAAATTATGTACATAATAAGTATTGATATTATTAAGGTTATGCCGGAACAAATAATTGATATCACAGGGAAATATTAAAATTTTGTCTTATATTTTCCTATTATAACGTAACAGGAAACATTTTTTCCTCAATATTGTTATGTATTTACCGATTCTTTGTTTATATGTAAAGCCCCATGCCCACAGGCGCATCAAGCCTCCCGTGAACAATTTTGCCATAACCAAAACGAACTGTATTACTTCGTGGAAGAAGCACATTTTACTACAACTTGTGGTCGAGTGATTTTGACTACAGTAATTTAATCTATATGTATATATAAACACAGAGTACATTTTCAATAAAAGTCAAGTTGCATCGGGCGCAGGGCGAAAAGGTTGTCGCTCATCGCAATAATGGTACGAAACAAACAAATTAAATAAAACAGTATAAGTTAAGTATTCAAATGTGATTAATTCGTTGTAACAATAATATATTTTCTAACTTTACGGGGCTTGGGCTGTAATTAAGAAGAATGGGTAACCAAATCAATGGTAGAATGTTTTAATTTGTATGTTATTTTATATTGTGAGCAGGATCAATCAATATTCGTCCTAATCTTAAAATATTTGTCCCACTCCGTCGTGCGACAACATTTATTTTGATTAAGTAGTCACCCACCGTTTGTATCAAAAGAAAAATAAAATTGATGTCTTATGGAATGCTATTTTTTTTTTTACTCAAAAATATGCTAAGTTTCGAATCCCTCTACAAACGATTAACAACGGCATTTGTTACTTACAATGCCATTGTAATAATATCATAACATTCTATATATTTGGAGATAAAACAAAAAAATATTTATATTAAAAAAAAGTTGAATGTAGCCAAACATTGATGTGCCAGTCACAAATACTGAGTGATAGCCGAACCACGCGTAACACATAATAAACACTGTTTTAATATTTCAACATTCATAATTAGGATAGGTATTATTTGATCAAAATTGTTATTAATTAGAGGAATAATTCCAGTTTGTGCATTTATCCCATGGGTGGAATTTATATCACCTGAACCGATTTCGAAGAGCAACTGTTAGCAGCACCGAATTCTAATTTCAGCACGCACTGCACTGTGCAGTCTAGAATATTAAAGCATCGTAATAATTTCAATCTGTGCGGTACAAAGGCCCGTTTACTTCGGCCGAGGTAATTGCCAGCTGTTAGCGCCGTGTGCTGTCGGCATTGAGCTATTAAATAATATGCTCTTGTATTTAATATTGAAGCCATTTACTTTGATTGAATGGAGTCTTTGAAGGCTTGAACATGTGCGCAACGAGAGAAACAGCGACTAGTGAAAAAAAAATACTAAATAGGTAAGTATGGGTCGAATTCACTAGCAGATTCATATTAACAATAAAAAAGGGACACCCGGATGGATTGAAGTTCCTTTTGAAATAAATAAAAAAGCAAAAAAAAATTACATGTACATACACACAGACACACACATCGAAATCGGAATCGGAATCGGAACCGGAACCGGAACTGAAACCGAAACCGAAATTACACACACACTTACAAAAGTGTCGGTCGACACTTTTAGTCTTGATTTTTTCCGTTTAGCCCCCTTTCGCAACGCGCCTTAAGGAACTACGTTCCAAATAGTAAATTAGTGCACTCCAGAGGAATTGCTCAGTGAACATTGTAAACCCGTGATTCTTCTCGAGATTACTACAAGAAATATTTCCCGTTGCGTATGTGCTTCACGTGCCATGATTAATGATGTTAATGCACAGAGAAAGGTAAATAATAGTAGGTAGTGTCACCAACATAATACCTATCCTTTTGATACTATTCCAGCTATCCCTGCTATTTGTATTGCTCACCGCTTTGTTGGAGGTGAAAGCTCTGCGGCAAGACGTATTCTTTAGACTACAGGTGATATGTTACGGCATCAAAATAGCAGTCCACAGGATAAAAGCTTTGCACGCATACTCGTATACAGGAGTAGGATAATGGAAGGGTTGATGCGTCATCAATATTGAATTTGAAACTTGGGGAGGGGGGCATCACTTAAAACAGTGGTACTTTAATTTATTGTCAGATTTTTTTTCCTAAATCAAGTTTCAACATTTTTTTTTTCAAATAAAAAAAGCAACGATAAAATAAAGCATAAAGTACCGTTAACGTAAATAATGTTAAATAAGGCATTTTTTTATAATGCGTTTTTGTGTTCTCCTCTTTTTAAAATTTCTTGTAATAAAAAAAAAAAAATTACGTGCGTAAACACGACATATACAGATCGTATCAGAAGTCCGAAATAATACTTGGGGGCCATATAGGACAGATGATAAGCAATCAACACGTTCAAGCAAAATATACGTAACTAATTTAGTTTCTGAGCAATTTGTGTCCAAAGTTGGTGTCAAAACTTACGCACCGCGACCCTAAAAATCAGCTGATGAGGCGAATGAACTCGCTTTAAAATGATGAGGGAGTGATAGATATGACACAAGGTTTTTACCTACGAGCATAGTTCAATACAGAAATAAAAATCGGCCACTGTAGTTACCTAACTATGACAAAAAATTATACTTCATTTAAATCGATGTAAAGTAAAACTTCTACACAAGCAAATAATCCATTTTCGTTTTAGTTTTCGTGAACGGATTTCTTTTTAAACTGAAACATAGTGAGAGTTGATTAAAAGAAAAAAAAAATTATTTTATTATTATTATTTGTCTTTATCATAATCACTACAATTCTCAGAATACAAGTAGGTACCTAATGATGTAGACAATTATTAGAATTGGTCTGGCATATCTGAAAGACTTTAATCTTTGATTACTCTAATAATCATGGCCACGAATATGTCAATGTAGTGAACATTAGCGGGCGGAGATATCACACACAAGGTCAATTTACGTCCAATGACAAATCATCGGCCATATTGCATCAGCGGTGATTGGCCCAGCGCTGCAGCGCGGTAAAACACTGTGCCTTCGTGCAATGTCGGAGCGGTCCTTTGATATTTTTATTTAATAATAATAACGTAAATCAAAATATTTAGTTCCTTGCAATCCGTCAAGGCGTTAACATGTGTTCCGAAAAATGTCTCGTTCTCCGCGTAATAGTGAAGTGTTTTCAAACTCGAAAAACTATGAGATGGTTTTGTGCATTGGTGCGGCTAAAGGAAATACCGCCAAAAGTTATGTGATTTCTTTTATGTCTTCTAAAAACGTGAAAGTAATATTTACTCAAGTGTGCAGGTGGGTAGGTACCTACCTAGCTCTTTGTGATATGTGAGAAGTGAATAAATTCCAATTAAACCCATGGATTGATACACTGCACACATGGCCACGGGTAAATACTTACCTACTATTATTATCTTTATAGCAGTTTTTACTCGGACGATTGGGTCCTTTAATTAAGTAAGTGGTTACCCAGATACCTACTTACTATTACAATTAGTGAAGAAAATCTGTTAAACGAAAACTTACGTACCTACCTACCAACTAAAAACTTCGATAAGGTCGCTAGTCGCTACCCAGATACCTACTTACTATTACAATTAGTGAAGAAAATCTGTTAAATGAAAACTTACGTAGGTACCTTCTAATTTACAATTTTAATAACCTTACCAACCAACCTACTTCTTAAGAACGTAGTTACGTAATTAGGTAGATACCTAGACACCTGTTGTAAAAAGAAGTCATACATCTTATTCATTAGTACCTAAATAGTGTTTGTAAGGTAGGTAGGCCGTCTGGGGTCCTAGATAGATACCTACACACTAACCCAAGTTTCAATAGCACAAACCCCCTACGGTAAAGCTGCCGCTCACGGCCAACAGCGTAGTCATTATCAAAAATAAAACAGCTACCAGGTTCATTTTGATAGAAAGCTACCTACCAAACCACAAAAGATTTAATAATGTTTACTATTTAGCAACAAAAAATAAAATGTATGAATGCGTTTTACAAAAGGTGTCTCGATACCTACCTAATTACATAATTACCTTCATTAAAGGAAGCTTGGTTCTCGGCGGTTTAATTTTACAGTAATTTCATTACCAATGTTTTGGTCATTCTTATACCTACCTAAGAATATCAAAATTACTGTCAATTACAATGACCGACGAGTGCGAAAGAGAGGCGCGAGTGCGAAAGAGACCGCTGTGGGCGAGTTGGCAACGGCCGACCGACACAATCAAAGCCGCTCAAAGACACCGCTGTGCCGCGCGCCGGCCGGCCGCGTGCCGCCGCCGCTTCACCCCTGTACCCACCCCCGCGCGGCTCGTGTGTTAGAGTACTAGTACCCGCTGTGGGCGGGGTTTGTCACAATGGGTGTGAAGCATTGACCTTTAAATAAACAGCTGGTCCACGTTTTGCGAAGGGCCGACCGAAAATTGTTTAAAAAATGAATTTCCTAGATTTGTATGAAAGAATAAAGTTAAGAATTTTAACTTAAAGTCTGGGCCATATAGCTCCACTCCTTATAGCGATATACAGGTTCAATTATTATTTCGGACTTCTGATACACCCTGTATATCTTTGACTATACAAATATAACTGTAGTACCAAAGACAAACATCACTACTTTATTCAATTGATAATAAATATAAAAAAACATCATCACGCCTGTATTCCCTGAAGGGGTAGGCAGAGGTGCACTGCGGTGCGCCCACACTTTACCGATGTATTTTGGTCCCAATGTAATAGGGGGCGAGACTATTGCCATTATACCAGGCACATTCCCCCTCAATACGAGGGAGACTCAGGCCGTAATCCACCAAGCTGGGCCAGTGCCGGTTGGTGAACTTCACTCGCCTTTCTATAGACGTGCAGGCTTCCTCACGATGTTTTCCTTCACCGTTCAGCAAGTGGTCATCATTGTTGAAAATTACATTCGCACATGAAAATTATCTCAGAGGTGCGGGCCGAGATTTGAACATGCACCCCTTACGTTCGTTCTTGCCCACGAGGCTACCACTACTGTAAATAAATGTATACAAACTAATATCCTTAAATGTGTTTACATCCTATCCACAGTATTATGTTTAACCATTGTCTATTTTCCTTGAACACATTTTTCGGGATTCGAGCAAAAACTTACCGTACCATAATTTATAAGATTGGACCCCATAAAAACAGCTCCAAATCCCCATAACATCGTAAACAAATCTCGTGTACAAACAGGTTGGTTTGCCACTCTACCCGCCGTCACCCTCATCAATCATACAATGGATGCTGTGACTCAGCGATAGCTGTTTATTTTTCGTTCTCCACTGCCTCATATTGTGAGCGAGGAGGTTGACCTGGAAAGAGTGGATGCGGGTGATTTGGCCGCTCGGAGCAAGAGACAGCTACCAGAAATGCATTGGGTAATGTAGAATTGATTAATTATTTTTTTTACCGGATTTACACAAAATACATTAACGTTAGATACTATAATTTTATTTATCTACTATTGTATTTTTAATGCTATTTTAGAGAAAAAACGGTACTTTGAAAATGTATTTATAACTTGGACTTCCAAGTTATTTCCAAGTATTTAAGACACGCAAACAAGTAGATTAGCCAATGTTAGTTGACACTGTCATAATGACCGAATTTATTACTAAATTTCCATGTTAAAATCAGACCACCCTTTTAAAAATAAAATATACATCATCACGCCTGTAGGCAGAGGTGCACTGTAGTGCGCCCACACTTCTCCGATGTATTTTGGTCCCAATGTAATAGGGGGCGAGCCTATTGCCATTATACCGGGCACATTCCCCCTCCATACGAGGGAGATTTGGACCATAGTCCACCACGCTGGCTCAGTGCGAGTTGGTGAACTTCACACGCCTTTCTATGGACGTGCAGGTTTCCTCACGATGTTTTCCTTCACCGTTCAGCAAGTGGTAATCATTGTTGAAAATGACATTCGCACTTGAAAATTATCTCAGAGGTGCGGGCCTGGGAATCGAACTTGCACCCCTTACGTTCAAGGCGGGCGTTCTTGCCCACGAGGCTACCACTGCTTTTTTTAAAGTCCTTTAATAGGGATAGCAAGCATGGTAACACTAGACGTATTGCAGATAGTGTCAAACCAAGACGATCGCTGTCATATTCTATATTAGAGGTACAGACAATCTGTGGCATAAAACTAGTCTTGGCGCACACGTTATAGCCACTCAGTAGTTGTAACTTAAGCGACAAGCATAGATTAATGCTACGGAATACGTTGATATTGTCTCTTTCTCTCGTATTAAGTAAGACAGAGAGCGAGTGAGCGAATCCATGATAGATGTGTAGTCTTGACATGCGTGGTACTGGTTATGTGAAATTATAGTCAGTTCTTTTAATTGTTTAGTCGCTAGCTCTTAGACTAAGTACCATATATCGCGAAACTCATTTCAGGGATTTCAAATACAGTGATGACGTCATTTTTGCGGTTAATGCTTCCGCTTGGATTGCTTTCACCAGTCCATTTGCGTGATTGGCGATACTGATTGTAGATAGCTCTAGAAATGCGGATAAGTCACTAGATTTCTGCAGGAAATTGTTATTGTCAAGAATTGTACGAAAGTGGGCTTACGCTATCTAGATATCTAAAAATTTTAAAGAGTTTAGCCCGGGTTTACATAATACTTTGACATCTGCATCAGTATCGGTTATACAACTGAATGGTATAAAAATTTGATCGGAATTCGACCATATTTTTCCAACATTTTTTCTTCTCAATTTCTATAACTTAAAAATCTTCTTATCCGGTACACTCTTGACAGAGCGGTCGTGATCGTTAGGTATCAGTATTGGAAGGGGCAGATGTAACTTAAAAATAGCCCGTAATAAGTGTAGTTTACACTGCTGAATAGGGATGTTATATAATATATATATAAATATATAAAAAATAAATATATATATATAAAATATATAAATATATATATATAATATTATGGATGTTTCCAAAAGCCAGAACACGATACCTGTGACAAATATTCAAAGGTCTATAACTCAGAAACCATGATAGTTATGTATAAACTGTCTTCACTAAGCATATTAGCACGGGTTAAGACACCCCAGTGTGCCCGGGGTTTTAAGATTAATTCTACAAAGAGAAATAGACTATATAAAAAATCCAATGCTTTCCCACGTAGGTACTATTAAAATATTGAAGGTACGGGCCCCAAGGAATGGAGGACCAGTTAAAACGTTTGGCAATTAGCAATGTAGAGCAGTTGCTTAAAATAAGCTTAGCAAGCACGTGATCCCTCGCGAAGTAATAGTTCCTTAGGTTCTAAGGAAATATTACTTCGAGCATCCCTCTCAGGCTTAGAGGTATACTTGTTAATTATTGTACCTACTTAATTTCTAGGTGGGTACTGGTGTTACCAAGCGTTAGTCTTGGTCTAGTACTTATGACTCAAGTCTTGCAACTTATCAAACTACATCATTCGTCTCAAAAAAGTGATTATAGTCCGTTCAAAATCCTTCAAAATTTGTCTTCAAGCAAGATTGATATGGCTATGTAGTATGTGCTTGTCTCAATCGGCTATAGAACATATTGTTGTCATTTAATGTTTTCGTGAAAACTTCTATGCCACCCTACCTAAGTTATTAGACATATACGCCATGATCGGACGCAACCAACCTAAATATCACGCAAAGGTTAATATCTGCCCACGTGGCGGCTACTCCAATGCAATTTATTTATATCCCCTTGCATTATTCGGTCTAAAATTGTTTACCGCCAAGTTCGGTTGACGAGTTATTTTCGAGCAATTATTTCAACACCACATCATAATTACTCCGTGGACCGCACTAATTATAACTTTGAGTGCATTTTCAGCTCAATTTTAAAAGCTATTCGGGCTCGGTTGCCGCAATACAGTTTAATTAATGCATTGTTTGCGCTGATAGGTTTAATTTTTCTGGGATTTAATTTAAAACTTATTTGCTTGAACACTGTAGGTCAGTGGTGTAAAGGGGCCGTTACCACCACCTCTTAAAGTATTGTTGTTTCAATACTAAGTGTCAATATTTGACGGATTTTGTGCTGCTAAGTAACCTGTCAAAAACTGAAATTAATATTATACCTGATACCAGATACCATATACCAGATACCAGAAACCAGAAACCGGATACCAGATACCAGATACCAGATACCAGATACCATATACCAGATACCAGATACCAGATCAAGTATAAAGCAGTGGTAGCCGAGCGGTCGAACGCACGTCTTGCAAATCAAAGTGTGCGGGTTCAAACCCCGGCTCGCACCTCTGGGATTAATGTGCGAATCTCATTTTCATCCGAGATTATCACTTGCTATGAAACGGTGAAGGAAAACATCGTGAGGAAACCCGCATGTCTGAGGGAACTTGTCTAGTTCTTGATAGATGTGTGAAGTCTGCCAACCCGCACTGGGCCAGCGTGGTGGACTATGGCCTGAATCCCCCTCGCATTGAGGGGAGGCCCGTGCCCAGCAGTGGGACGTTAAAAGGGCTGTAGTAGTAGTAGTAGTAGTAGTAGATACCAGATACAAATACCAGATACCAGATACCAGATACCAGATACCAGATACCAGATACCAGATACCAGATACCAGATACCAGATACCAGATACCAGATACCAGATACCAGATACCAGATACCAGATACCAGATACCAGATACCAGATACCAGATACCAGAAACCAGAAACCAGAAATCAGAAACCAGATACCAGATACAAATACCAGATACCAGATACCAGAAACATTGCTGCAAGACAGGTGGTCGTAAGGCGGCAAGTGATTTAAAGATTCCAATTTTGATTTTTACGCTGGCCATTTAAATCAGATGATCAGACTCCTAGTAGCTTAGTTGGAGAGATTCAGGGGACTTTTATGAAACACGTAAAAAATTGGACCATGCAGAAGCGTACTCAAGACGCTGGCTGCATTCCCTCGCTGAATGGCTAGAACCACTCGCTGAGCAAGGAAATGGCCTGTTCTTGAGTCGAGGATTGTGGCGACCAATTTTTTGCCTAATAATGAAATTATATTTTGGGCACTTGCACCCCATGGACATAGTTTCGACTCCAAATGGGATAAAAAGTTATTCGAAAAACTCATGTCCCCGCTCAGCGAGTGACTCTAGCTATTCAGCGAGGAATGCAAGCAGCGTACGGAAGCGTACGGGCAAATTTTTACAAGCTTTATATTAACTTGCTATGCATGTATGTCCGGAATCTTGCAACTGAATTTTAAATCTTTTTTTTTTATTTTGAAGGACTTACACTGTTGGCCGTGAGGTGGCCTTTACAGCTTTACTGGAGGAGTGGCGAGCGCAGAGTGCACTCCAACCAAGGCCTTAAGGGCGGAAAGGGGTAGCAACTAGCTCAAGGGCGTCACAGAGGGCACGACCTCGGCTTGGGCAGTTACCGTGAGGGGAGAGGTAGTGACTGCGGTCCTAGGTGCAAAGATGCACCTACGAGTGGAAGAGGGGGTTCCTCGACCTCGCCGGCGAGATCGGTGTCTGTTTGAGGCTGGTGTAGGTGTGTTGGTGGCCCACTCAACGCCCGGGTCGAGGAGGGCGGTGATCGTGTCGGGAGGATCAATCAACACGTGCCGCGGACGGCGGCGACGAGTTGATGATGTGTGCGCGGGGTCTGGCTCGTAATTGCCGGCGGCGACAATTAGAGGATTTAAATGCGACGCGGCTTTTTTAAAATAGCGTTCGGACGCTATTTTTAAGTGTTTTCGAATTGAGAAGAGGCCAAGTTGAAATTTGGTTGAAAGTTGGACAATGCATGCTTAGCTATGTGACGTCATTCTAATTACAATGTGGCGGATCATCCAAGATGGCGGAATAGTTAATTTTCTGCACTACCACAGTATGGGTATCAAATGAAAGGGCTTGCTGAGGAGAACACGTATACTAAGGGCAATTAAATAAAAGCTTGTTTTTAAATAGTTTTATTTTAACACTAATTTATTTTATTGTTTTCTTATATTTACGCGAATACTATACATTGAAATAAAACTATTTTACGGATTTTATCGCGTTTATTTCAATGGGGATGATGGCTGGGTGCTACCACCAACTTGGGATCCAGTTATTAATATGATTAAATCCAAAACCAAGTGTACCATTGCAAGACCTCAAGACACCGTAAGCACTTTCTGCGTGGATCGGACCGCAAACAACAACTAAATATGAGGGTACCCAGTTATTAACTATGACATCAGGACGTCTAACACCTCAGTCCCCCCGTGACCATGGTTGCTGTAAAGCAGCCGAAACGTCGGGAAAATAAAATAGTAAATAAACGCGATAAAATCCGTAAAATAGTTTTATTTCAACTAATTTATTTTTACAAATTTTATAATTATATTTATGATTGTTTCTTTTAAGTTATTATATTAATTTTATGTTTAAATGGAAATATAAATTGTAAATAGTTGTTGTAAATAAATGATTGAATTGAACATTTTAAAAGAAAATCAAACAATTAAAAAGGTGACATCCCTATGAACTCATTGGGATGACATACATAGGGAAATACCTACGTGTCTCTGACAAGAGAACTCGTAGTTATGTAGTTTTAAGACCAACGTGGAACAGCGGAACGTGTCTAGGTTTAACATAAACATTAGAGTTTCAGCTTATATTAAATCTAGGTGTATACATCGTGCTCCTCTAAAATCTCGACCTAACTTCACAAAATCAACCGTATATTCAGTATATTCTGGTAATCCCCAAAACATTTAATTATAAACTTCGGTTTTAGGAACATCTATTTTTCAAAAGGACATGGTTCCCTTGATAATTATTGCAATAGTTACCAATGATATTCTAGTAAACAGATATGTGATGAGCACGCACTAGTGAAGACTCGAATACATCCTAATTATGACGTATATTTGATACCAACATGCGGATCGGTTGACCGATGAATGTTACCTACATCACGTAGAAGCGCAAGTGACAACACTAGCTATCTCTTTTTTTCTCGTTGGTTTAAACAAGCCATCTCTTTTGCATATTTCTACGTGTTGTGAAATGTAAAATGAATGAAAAGTGTGTATGTGTGCTACCGCTGTTACGCGGAACACTTTTTTCGGTTGTTTTATGCATGTATAACATATCTGTTTACTAGAATGGTCGTGGTCGCTCACAATGGGACTCATAAGACGGCTCAGAGTCACTCAACGTGCAATGGAGCGAGCTATGCTGGGAATTTCACTGCGCGATAGAATCAGAAATGAGGACATCCGCAGAAGAACCAAGGTTACAGACATAGCTCGAAGGGTTGCACGTTTGAAGTGGCAATGGGCCGGACACATTGCCCGGAGAACGGATGGCCGTTGGGGCATCAAAGTCCTAGAGTGGCGGCCACGAACAGGTAAGCGGAATGTGGGACGACCCCCAACCAGATGGACGGACGACCTCACCAGGGTCGCCGGGAGTCGATGGGCGCATAAAGCCCAAGAACGTAATTTGTGGCGATCTATGGGGGAGGCCTATGTCCAATAGTGGATGTCCCTGGCTGATAGATAGATTACTAGAATACCATTGTTACATACAATATCTTCCGTTGCTCGAGTGGGGTAAAAAGTAACTTGTAAAATTGGATCTTTAATTCGATGCTAATAAATCATTTTGACGCGTACTAAGCTAACATATATCAAGTACATTATTTATTTATTAAGGTTTGGTCACAGTTGATACATTAATACATCCAATTCTTACATGGTACTTAGGGTTATATTATGCCTAATGTACAACCACTTACGAACAAACACAGCATGCATAAATAGTAGGATAAGAAACGCAAAAAGATATAAAATTTAAATGACAGTGAGCTACACAACGTTAAATTAAAACCTAGTTAATAATATAAGGTATGGAACATAATAACAGAGAAAAAAACAAAATGTATACTAGGCTTCTATTGTTGAGAGAAAAAAAATTATGTGCTTCTTATACATGCGCATAGAGCCTGCAAACACATCGGCGATACCACTACTTTTATTTCCTAGTTTGCACATGCGTGGGACAGGGGAGTTGGAGCCGTAAACAGTTTTTCGTAGTGGAGGGTATAGAGGAGTGATTTGGTGGCGAGGATATCTAGTGGGAACCCGAAAGTTAATTCTCTTGAGTAAGGCAGGGCAGTCAATTTTGTTGTTAATTATTTTATATAAGAACATTAAATCCAAAAATTCTCTGCGCATGCTAAGTGGGTGCATATTAAAATGTAGAAGTCTTTCGGGGTAGGAGTTAATTGTCTTTGCGATGCCTATTGAGTGTGATAGGTGCCACATGAATCTTTTTTGTACGCGTTCGATTCTTACTGAGTGGATTGCGTAATGTGGACGCCAGACGACACTACAATATTGCAATGTACTACGAACGTAGCTGTTGTATAGTAGGACTTTAATTGTTGCAGGCTTGTGAAATACTTTCCCATTCCTTATTACGAAACCTAGCATACTAGATGCTTTCTTTATAGTGTTCTCAATGTGGGGAATGAACGTCAGATTTCTGTCTAGAAGAATACCTAAGTCTTTAACAGTTTCAACCTCCTGTAATTCTTCCCCGTTGATATTATATGCGGTGGGAATTAAGTTTGTTCTACGTGTGAATTTTATGTGTAGGCATTTGACAGGGTTGAGTTCCATATTATGTTATTAGGTATAAGGTTCAAAGTAGCCTATAGTTCCACGCTAAATTAGGCTACGTAATTAATAAATAGTGGTTAATTACTCTGAAAGTATGATGTGGGTGACAGCCAATGCAGACGTAAATGTGCTAACTATGTTGTACTTCTTTTGTAATAGTAATATGTTGTAGCCCTTTTAACGTCCCACTGCTGAGCACGGGCCTGTGAGGGGGATTCAGGCCATAGTCCACCACCCGGCCCGGTGCACGTTGGCAAACTTCAGACGTCTATCGAGAACTTGTCAAGTTCCCTAAGACGTGCAGGTTTCCTTACGATGTTTTCCTTCACCGTTCAGCAAGTGGTTCTCAATAGTAATACCTAATATTTATCACAAAAAAAAGTAACTTCATTTTATGAAAATCTAGATGTTCCATCAAACGAACGATTTGTTTTTTTTTCAGGTGTTCGTTTCGGTTTTACGTATGTTTATTAATTATTTTAACCACCCAACAAAGGGTAGCCAAAGTAGGTAACCTAACCTAACCTAACCTAAAATATAGTTACTGTTGTATCCTCAAAGAATTTTGTTTCTAATATCAGCAAGTTCGCTAGACTACAAATACAAACATGCTTACAATGTCGTTTTGACAAAGTTTCCAATCCCGCGTTGTCTTTACGAGTCAGACGAGACCGCTCCATCGGGACGAGCAGTTTACGAGTTGTGTCCGAGAGCATCACCCCGAACAAACATGATTTCATTGAAAAAAAGAAAAATTTATGTAAAATACGAAAAACTTTTCAGAAATCGATTTTCGGTGTCATATTAGTCATCAATCTTTAATAATATCGGCAGACAACACATACTCATCGTATGATACCAAAGTAAGCAACGCTTGTATTATGAGTATCGTACAATGGATTATTCGAAAACACTTAAAAATAGCGTCCGAACGCTATTTGAAAAAAGCCGCGTCGCATTTAAATCTTCTCTCTTCCCTCACGATAACTGCCCAAGCCGAGGTCGTGCCCTCTGGGCGCCCTTGAGCTAATTGCCACCCTTTTCCGCCCTGAAGGCCTTGGTTGGAGTGCACTCTGCGCTCGCCACTACTCCGGTAAAGCTGTAAAGGCCACCTCACGGCCAACAGCGTAGTCCATATAAAAAAAAAAAACAATGGACTGGGGCCGATCCCAGTTACACCCAGACCCAGGGCAAATTCCGAAAAGGCCATTTCCGAAACTCTGCAAATCTCGCGACAAGCTTTTATTCTCCTCGCGTCGTGCTCCTCATTACTGAGGGTCGTAATTCCCCCATGGATTTTTTTTCTCCTTGACTGTCTTGCGCCACCTGTGCCTGTCTTTGGCGACGTGGAGAGCTTCGTGGAGATTAGTGTCCAGAGATTTGCGGATCTGGTCAGACCATCTAATGGGACTTCGACCTCTGGAACGTTTTTCGTCGATTTTTCCGGTAATCATTAGTTGCTCGAGATTGTGACCAAGCTTTTATAAATTTTTTTTAATAAATTGATTGGTTTGATTTAAAGTTATTTTCTTCTTTTTAGGGCAATTAAATAAAAGCTTGTTTTTAGAAAGATTTTTTTACCATTTATTTATTTTTAAGTTGTTTGGATTTAATGTAACGTTGTATTAGTTCTCCTCAGCAAGCCCTTTCATTTGATACCCATACTGTGGTAGTGCAGAAAAAATAACTATTGTGCCATCTTGGATGATCCGCCATAGAATGTCGTCACATAGCCAAGCATGCATTGTCATCCAAAATAAGCGTGTATACCAGATTTCAGCTCAATCGATTAAAGATAACTGATTTAAAATTCAGTTGCAAGATTCCACCCGGACATACATACATTGCAAGTCAAATATATAAGCTTGTAAAAAAGAACTTGTTTTTATTTATCAATACTAGCAGACGCCAATCATTCAACATAGTTATAAATTATAACCTACGTGTTATTCTGATGTTTAAACAATAATAATGTAAAGTTTCATCAAAATCCGTTGAGTAGTTTTTGCGTGGAAGAGTAACAAACATCCACCTTCACAAACTTTCACATTTATAATATTAGTGGGATTAGTAGGATATTGAAGCTCTGGTAGCCTAGCTGATAGAACACCCGCCTTGAACGTTAATAGTGGAAGTTCAAATCCCGGGCATGCACCTTAGATTTTCACGTGCTTATACATTTAGCATTACTTGTGTGCAACTAAAACTGGAAATCAGACTCAAATTTCCGAAGTTATTACACCACTGTTGTTAGCTGGAAACGCCGTTCATGTTCCGAAAATTCGTATCATTAGAAAGTTTTTACCAGTAAACAGCTAAAGAATTGATGTTAAAACACTAGATGTATAAAACAGGCACAGTGTTGACTCGCGTGTCAAAATTAGGCAATGCCAAAGTGAACTTTGTGACAAAAGGCATAAATATTGAATTCCTGTGGTAAAAGCTCCATAGGTGAAAATTCGCTCGCGCTGTTAATGTAATTTCGTTGAAGAATGAACTTTGTTTCTGTGTCAATGCAGTTCATTTTGATATGACAAAAATTTGTCGCGTAAGTGTAGACGCTCTAGTCAGGCTTAAGTCTGTCATGATATTATACTTCGTGGGAGTATAAGAGGAAAGTTATTTCGTATTTTGGGTCGCGGACCCCTTTAAAATCGAATGGAGTTTCACCAGAGTTCAATAGTCTCTCGATGATGAAAGGGACCGCTACGAAACTGTCAGATTAGGATATAGTGTTGACAATATCAATATCCTGTTTTTTACTTTAACTTTTAAATTAACCAACTCATGTTTACTTCTGTATACTCCGGTTTTAAATGTTTGCTAATACTAAAACGAACCCTGTGAGAATAAACATAAAGATTCAATTTCAGTGGTAAAAGCCACGCGACCACGTTGCAAAATTCACTCGCGCCCTCGTTGACATTTCCATGAAGAATGAGCTTTTTCTAAGAGCGTTTTAATTTGTTACCGGGGCCTAATACGTTAAATACTCGTACTCTTAAATATTAGTGTGATTAAAAAAAAAAGAAATCGTACAAAACAAATGAAATGGACTTTCCAAAACTGATTTTAAAGTTTGGAGGAAATTATAAATGAAATTGAGTTTTGAAAATGGAACGTCGTCGCTAAAATAAGCACCTATACGTTGCTGAAGTTCTTCCACGGGCCTCGCTCATATGAAACTTTAGCCTGTTTCAAATGTTAACTTTGCTCTTATTGTGTTTACTAAACTTTTATACGTATCTAACTTCGTTTTAATACGGTATTAAAGTGAAGGCGAACGTTGTCTACAAAGTCAACACTCTCTATTTGTATTTAAATAAATATCAGAAGGCAACACATACTAATCATATTAACCCCCCCCCCCCTCCCCCCTCCGCACACTGTGGAGTCAAAAGCGAGCCAAAACGAACTGTGTGTCAATATGCTTATAGATTGAATTTCTGTGGTAAAAGCCACGCCCCCACGCGTCAAAATTCGCTCGCGCTGACAATATGATTTTGTTGAGGAATGAACTTTCTCTATGAGTTAACACAGTTCATTTTGGTAAAGCAATAATTTTGACACACACCCAGAGCAGTTTTGAAATGGGTTTAGTCGCGTGACTTATACAACACATATTCAGTCTTTATGTATATTGTCATAAAGTTCGTTTTGTACTGGCAACATTTTTGAAGCGCGCGTCTTGACGTCCCAGTGTTGCCTGGGAACCACGGCCTTTTAGATATCCGGCAGTAGTTAGAATTCTTGCACAATATTCGTAATAATTAAAAAAAAACTACGTTGCATTAACAGGAATACTACGGACTAAGAAATGCAATATAGTTTAAGCCGTCGAGAAAAACTGTAGAATAAAAACAGGTAAAACACAATGGACGTCCTTATCCCTAATGGTTTTCCGGATGTTCCGTATTTTTCCATAATGGCGCTGTATTCTTATAACAACTATTTAAATATTGCCTACACTATTATAAACGTGAAGGTACATAATACTGGGTAACTCCATATAAGATATGATAAATATTTTTCGGCGTGGGTTGTAGATTTTAGAAAACCAGATGATATTTCCTGTGGTATAGTTAAACATATCCTAATATTATTAACACAGGATATTGTACGTATGCAATATTAGTTATGATATTTTATTTATCTATATGTTTAAATCACAACACTATCAGCGGAACTATTTTGAATCATTCGAATTCGATATTCGAATTTAATAACAGTCGAAATTAATTTCTACAAAATAAGGAAAATTGAGCAACATTTTTTGTTTTTTTTTTTTGAAATTGGAAGTGAATTGGAACGTTAAAAGACGTTTAAAATGTTGAGTTTCAATTCGTTTGATTTTCAAATATCCCGACAGAACGCCAAAACGTAGTGATTTGTGGCCAAAACGCGGGAAGCCGCCCATTTAGTGCTTCTATTTTTACGAAATTAAATGAATGAAATGATGATATTTAATGGAATAAGATGAGGAATGGCTCCACCTGCGCTTAGCGGGTATTTCAGCCAGTGTCGAGTAATTAATAACAAGTGCAAATTCAATAAATACACATTATAAATAAAAATGGGTGATGACAGTGTTAAAGATGGCGGATGAATCCGCCCATTTAGTTATTTGCATATGATTGTGATATAATATTTAAGTCACTGTAGATGTCCATAAAACTACATATTCTAGCTATGTTTAAAAGCTACAGTGGAAAAGGACACATAAAAATTATAAAAAACTAGATGGCAGCACATACCACGAGTAAACAAACACAGGTAAACCTATTAGGCTATATCTAGTATCCAATTAGGTTAAGCAATCAAACATCAATGTCATAGACACATCAAAAAGAGGACTCCGCCTCGATTACGTCGAAAGTGAAGCAACAATTCAATGAATAGAGACAACAACCAATGTGCAACTTCCTATGTGTGCTTCACTATTTTATTAGCGAGATCACATCTGATCTTTATTTTACGTCCATGATTAATGCGTAAACATTCAATCCTTCGTGCATTGGCTGACGTATCTCTGAAGTCCGTTAACACAAGTGACGGGAAATTGGCATCTCCTATTCCTTCCGATTGTCCGGCCCGTGATCGAATTCCACTCGATACCCAATACAGTGTTGCTCAACCGTACGACCGACTCGATTGCAGAATAATCGATTATCGGATACAATTACACTTTGTCTATTTCGGAATTGAATTTGAGAAATTTGGCCTGTAAAAAGCTGGTGTTGTTTTACTTTTGTTTTTGCCCGCGTGAACATTAGAGAGGATTCATTTTTAACCCACGAAAAAAAAGGATGAGGTTCTCAATTCGACGCGTATTTTTTTTTTTTTTCTAAAATAAAAGTAGCCTAAGTTACAACCACATATCATTTGTTTTAACAAAATGTCATAAAAACTTTGTTGTCAGCAGTCAAAACAGCGTGGAGTGTACACAATACAAGTTAGTTCAACACATTAAACGGGATTGGTCGAAGTTCTTAAAAATAGTCGTTTTAAAGTTAAAGTAGTTTCGTGGGCAAGTGTGTACTGGGTTTAATATACGGAGATGTATGGGGTAGAGTCAACGCTCGGATTATGCCTCATGCACACTGGGGCTTCCGGCTCGTTAAAATACTTGCCAATACCAAAACGAACTCTGTGGCTATATGCATAATGATTCAATTTCTATAGCAAAAGCCACGCCCCCAAGCGTCAAAATTCGCTCGCGCTGTCACTGTCATTTAGTTCTTTTTTTACGAAATGAGTGAAATGATCATATTTTCATGGAATAAGATGAGGAATGCATGCACCTGCGATATACGGTATTTATGGCAATGTCGAGTAATTATAGCAAGGACAAATTCAATAAATACACATTATAAATAAAAATGGATGATGGCAGTGATAAAGATGGCGGATGAATCTGTCATTTAGTCGAAGAATTAACTTTTGATGTGAAACATCTTATGGCGCGCTTGGCGAGTGACAGCGACTGTTGATGGCGGGATGCCGTGATCCCAAGACTTTGAGCAGCTTCGTGGCTCCTCGGTTTTTTCCGCCGCTTAAACTCCGCCCACCGGCTGACTCCGCTCACTCGGCGCTACGACGATTATGTTCTATGTGTCACATCTGCCAGGCGTACCGCGATGGCTCATTTTTTTTCTATTCAATACAGTTTGTTTTGGTATGGCGAAAAATCTGACGCGCGACGGTCGCCGCCCCAGAGTGTGGGATTTATGCGAGCGTCTCCAAACCAAAGGTGCTGAATGTTTTATTGTTCTAAGTTATTGCAATTGAAGTTGTAAAGACATGCTCATAAGAGTCACGATTCGTTCGGGTCGCCTCGACCAAACCAATATTATGTACCTACCCAAGTTCGTACATACTAAGTATGTATTAACAAGTCTTGTTAATTAGGTATCTTATCTTAATATATATAATTCTACTGTACGTGTGTATGTCACTGAACTCCTCCTAAACGGCTGGACCGATTTGAATGTTTTTTTGTGTGCGTTTGGGTGGCACTCTGGATAGTTTAGATTCACAATTGGACCCAGTAGGTGGCGCTACGGGCGGTACGAAGTTCGCCGGGACAGCTAGTAATAGCTAGTTAGTATCAAAGGGGTCCATTTTAGCTGAAGTGAAAAAGTATTGGAGGAAGCGGAAGAAGGTCTTTGCCTAGTAGTGGAACTTCAGGGGCTGATAAAATTAACAACATTTTAGTACAATTGTACAATTTTTCGAACAGAATATTCAGTCAAAGATGTGGTACAAAGAGGTCTAACCTTCAATAAAAAAAAACTAAATCGAAAAGGGGGTTAGATATGTTCGGTGCAATGGTAATAAGCTCGCCTTCTTAATCTTTTTTTTTTTAATGGACTACGCTGTTGGCCGTGAGGTGGCCTTTACAGCTTTACCAGAGGAGTGGCGAGCGCAGAGTGCACTCCAACCAAGGCCTTAAGGGCCTTCCTATCGCCTTCTTAATCATTGTACCGAAAAATACATTTGACAAATGTGGGTGCACTCTATTGAATCACTGCTACAACGTCAGGGAACATAAGCGTGACGATGTATAATAGTGAACAAGAGAAAATGAATTTTGTACTGAAATTTCCTTTGAGTCCTTTTAAAAAGCCCGTCAACAACCTCGGTAAAATTACCGGTAAATAAGTTCATTCACTTTAAAAATGTTTCATTGAAATAAAGTAACTCAAAATTATTATGATAGGGGTGAGAACAAGTAACATTACCCTTTAGGCTTTTCAACTTTGGTTCAATAAACCTTACGTAGCTTTGTGACCATTGATTTAAGCATACTTGACCCAATGCTTCTTGAAATCGTCCCAAAATAAAAACTTCGTATTAAGAAACGTTTTGATGGCATTTTTAGGGTTTACCCAAAGGGTAAAACGGGAACCCTATTGCTGAGACTTCGCTGTCCGTCCGTCCGTCCGTCTGTCACCAGGCTGTATCTCATGAACCGTGATAGTTAGAGTTGAAAATTTCACAGATGATGTATTTCGGTTGCCGCTATAACAATAAATACTAAAAAACAGAATAAAATAAATATTTAAGGGGGCTCCCATACAACAAACGTGATTTTTTTGCCGTTTTAATAGATAATGGTACGGAACCCTTCGTGCGCGAGTCCAACCCGCACTTGGCCGGTTTTTTAGACCAAGACATTTCTTTGATTTATCATTTTTTGTAATAATAGACAGCATGAGCATAATTCATCTTCTTTCTTTACGAAACGAATTAAGTTTCAATGGAATTTCATGAGGAAAGCGATCACCGGGTATCTGTCAATATCAAGTAATTAAAATTAAAATCAAGCAAGCTCAAATTAAATAAATACACACACAATAAAAATGGATAATAAATGTGATGAATCCATTGAGTATAATTATTTTTTAGTATTCTAAGAAAGGACTTACTACATAAAAACTTTTTTAATCATTAGAAACATATGTGACGGAGTAGAAACGTCTTTAGTGTTTTTAAAGAGTGTGACGTTAGCACCGCTGACGTCACCATTGTTAGATTCCTGATGATGACTCATGTTTTGGGTCTTTGAAAGACAATATAGCACATATCTTACATAGCTTATAGTCGAGGCAGCGTAACAGCTCGAGCACGAATGCCTTAGCGCCGACAGTGCGGCCGTATTTATAAGGCTCGGCGCACGTGCACGTGTTCTTAAGTTTTTAGGTTGTGTTAGAATTACCATAAGTAAAATAATGGCATGCTGTTTAACGTTAATTTCACATCTTAACAAACTCAAATTAATCGATTGACGATTTTAGAATAATCAGATTATGAAACTTAATTATTCTCGTTTTTATAACAGGCCAATTGTTGTATTTACGCCGACATATGCATTGTGTTTCTTACCAACTCTTCAGTGGAAGCGACATTCCGAACTTGAATAAATTACTTTGAAATTTTTGATCATATGTATCTAAGAAATTGCCTCATTTTATTATAATAGCAACAATAAGTTCAAAATCTGTTCCCAAAGCGTTCCGCCTCATAAAGCGGGTCTTGACATCGTACGCGAGGTCGGTGTAGAGTTTCCATTTAGAAAAGCATCGTATACGAAGACGCTTCCATCTTGTGGGATTCACACTTAAATCTCGGCGGTCATAACTGAAATTCAATGTTGATTGAAACCTGCTTAGACGACATTATGACTTTTCATTAACGTTAGAACGGCCGTACCATGTCTTCAAAGACTCGTTTGTCAATGATTTGATGTTTTATTAGGATTGGTTCCATTGCATTTTTTTTAACCAAGTTCGATACAAAATTGAAAAAGAAATGCATTCTGTATTATTTTTGTAACCGACGAAAAAAAAGGAGCGGTGAAATGTGGGGGTTGAAGGTCACACAATTTCAAAATTGTTTTTTATCGACCTGAAACTTTGTATATGTAGTAAGTAGCCGACTCAAAATTACTTAGGTATACTGACATTAGTTTAAGAACTTAGTTATATATATAAGGTTAAAGAAAAAAGTTTTATTATTTTTTGCATTTTAATTTTTTCGCCGGTTTAATTTTTTGTTAAAAGTTTTTTTTATTTGCATATTTTTTGTGTCTTAAGTTCAAAATGGCAAGTAAATTCAATAAACTTCACATTTAATAAGTGTAACAACTGATTATACAAGATCATTATTGTCATTTTATCGGCGTCCATTCTCCGAAATTGGTTTATATTAGCCGTGGATCTTTTTTATGGCCCTTAACGCAATCTCACGGTAATTCATACAACTGCTACCTTATCCACCCAGCTTTCACTATTTCATACATTCTGAACCTTATTTTTATCAGCATAAAATGCGTTTTGCGTAGTAAGAGTAGCAACATCAAAACCTAATATAAGAATTCTTGCGTTTTAATAATTGTAAGTAATGACTGTACTTTAGAATATTGTAGCAAATAATTTAAATTTAAATATGTCGCTAAAGCCAAATGGAGTTAGAAAAAAGTTATGGAAAAAAGTCTTTAAGTCTAAATCCTTTTTTAGGGTTCCGTACCCAAAGAGTAAAACGGGAACCCTATTGCTGAGACTTCGCTGTCCGTCCGTCCGTCTGTCACCAGGCTGTATCTCATGATGATGTATATGTATTTGACAGATGATGTATTTCGGTTGCCGCTATAACAACAAATACTATAAAACAGAATAAAATAAATATTTAAGGGGGCTCCCATACAACAAACGTGATTTTTTTCGCGTTTTTATAGATAATGGTACGGAACCCTTCGTGCGCGAGTTTGACTCTCACATGGCCGGTTTTTATTTACGATTTCATTGGCTCCGAATTATGTTTTTATGAATGTACTTTTTTCTTTAAATTGTATGCTGTAAACAAAATTACAAAAGCTTCTTAAATTTTTTCAAACTCTGGAGATTTTCATCCAATACATTGAGTCATAGTGTAGGATTTGATTGCTATTTTTATATGCTTATTTTAATGCAATTTTTTGGGTTCCGTACCCAAAGGGTAAAACGGGTACGATGAAAACGACACCAAACACCTTCGTGCGCGAGTCCGAATCGCACTTGGCCGGTTTTTTAAATTATTTCCTATCCTAATCCAGACAAATATCCCCGTTCCAAAGGTACTTAGTTTGGTGATCGTAGTTTTATCGGTTTTCGGTTGCTACTTAGAATTTCAAATCTCTGGTTGACTAATGTTTAAATTATCTAACCTCAAAGGTACCGACTACGCCAAATACCCCTGATTTCTCGAGATAGTGTAACTTTTGGAATAATTTCTCTCTTTTTTCGTATAATTACGAAGGTATTTCAATAATTAAATAAGTTTTCTGAAAATTAATTTCAAGTAGCGATCCAAAATGTGCTCCCAATTAAGAAAGTGCTCTAATTAACCTACGTTTTAGTTATGATTCCCGCGTACAAAGGGCCAGGCCACTTTGTGGAGGTACATTTTTTATAACAAAGGGTGGGTGTCACGGGTGTCAGTATAATTAATGTCAACATACAACGTTTTATAAAACGCGCTACAAATTAGATAATCACATCATCACGACTGTATCCCAAAGGGGTATGCAAAGGTGCACTGCAGAGCGCCCACACTTCACCGATGTATTTTTGTCCCAATTGTTGGATCCAGCAATAATAATCACCAATTTTACTTAAACACGGTATTTATTTTCAACTCAGACAACCACTCACTTTAATACATCAGTTTTTAATGTCGCTCGACAGTACTGCCGCCATATTTAAAGGCACACGCTCACAATGTCGGTTATAATCAATATGAGCACTTAAACATACATCTAACTTATATAAATATAAAATAATAGTTAATAAATTTAGAAATGTTTTAAAATATGTCATTTTACAATTATTCACGACAAAAACAGCATTTAAGTATTTTCTGACAAAGTAAGTTGATGTAAACAACCAATACACTCACTAATAATTTTAACATCAATTATATAGATTATGTATACGCGTAATTTATTAATGTAATAAAGGGCGAGCCTATTGCCATTATACCGGGCACATTCGAAAGAAAGAAAGAAAAAACATTTATTCGACACAGACAAAACAAAGCAAACAAAGCACACAGAGAATATGAAACTTACACAATACACAGAAAAGGAAAGAAAAAGAGCTCAGTGCGAACTGTGCCGAAAAGGTATTGGCTCAGCACGTGCTGGGGGGGAACTAATCTCCCCCAGCGCTGATTTTCAGCCAACCCTCTTTACTAGTTTGACATACCTACTTATTAAGTTACCGGCTACCTATAGAAGCATAACTATAATATACATATATAATAAAATATAACAAAATAAAATAGTAAAAACATAGAATTCGTAATATATACATAAATAAATTAAATACATTATACTATAAGGAACATAATAGGGCTATAAGTAATAATAAATAAATAAATACAAAACAGCGGCACGGCTGAACACGCACCGCCATCGCATTGTCGCTCGCGCACGAACGACGCGACACTATAATACCTACATAGGCAGTAGGTAGGTAGTAGGGCATTCCCCTCAATACGAAAGAGATTTGGGCCATAGTCCACCACGCTGGCCCAGTGCGGGTTGGTGAACTTCACACGCCCAAGTGTCGCTTAAGTGAAATAGCTTTTCACCCCTCGATAAGCATTTAGTAAAAAGATGTTATTTTGACTTTACGAACAGACACTTCAAGTTTATTTATTTGTATAGATATTCAGAGTAGATCTACTCTCAGTGGTGGATTTACCAGCAGGCTGAGAAGGCTGGAGCCTAGGGCGGCAGATTTTAGGGCCGGCAAATTTTAGGTCAAAATAGTTTTTAATGTCTTAAGAAATTGAAAATATTCATATTTATTTACCTAAATGTTACTACTATGGTAAAAAAATATCATCACTTTGGTCTATTTTTCTACAATTTGCATAATCGCGTTTACTTGCGGATATCATAATTAAATAATTGTATTGTAAAAAAACAATATATAACAAGTTGCCAAAAATATAATCGCCGCTCAAAATTTATTTCGTTTTAAGTCTCAATTGAAACGGTGGCTTGTTGACCAAACTTTTTATAGTTTTGATGAATTTTTGACTTTTAAAGAGTAACTGACATGGTCTTATCGTCAATATTGACTTTAGTGTAATTGTGTTTTGACATTACTAATTTAAGTTGACATTATATAATTTTAATTTGAAATAATTTAATTGGATGTCATGGCGTTTTTGACACTATTTGACTTGAACTTAATACTAGTTTGACATCATTAATTAACTTTAACTGTATTCTGATTTGATATATAATTGACATGTAAATTAATATTTACCAAAATAAATGAATTTGAATGATCTAGGACCAAATTTTAGGAGGTCGGTAGGGGGTGCAAAAATTAAACAGCCTACTGGCGGCAAATCTGTAAACCCGCCACTGTCTACTGTCTTTCTAAAACTTGAAGGCTGTCTATTGTTACACTAATTACTAATTCATAGACTACTTGTAGAACTAAAGTTTAATCTTAAAACTGTAATTATCCTCAACCGACTGAAGTCTTTCAGAAAGTTTAAAATCTAAAATTGTGTTCCAAAGTTTGTGTTACCAGATCATTTATCATCAAATTAGGCCTACCGCACACTGGCGACAACACTCCCATAAACTTTTTTGCCATAGATAAACGGACTGTATTGCCACAAGGAAAAAGTTAATTCTACGACGAAATGACACTGACAGCACGAGCGATTTTGACGCGTAGGGGCGTGCGTTTTAGGATACAAATTTTAGGAGTTCGTTTTCCTAATGACAAACGTTTTAAATAAAAACATCCAGACAGGTTTTAAGTAGAACCCGAAACGAACAAAATATTTGACCTACTTCTATTAAAACTGCCTTATTTGTCAAACCAATATTTCTTGCGTCGTGGAGTCGCAGATTTGAGTGTCTATTTTTTTTAAATAGCTTGAATATAATTTTATGAGTATTACTAGGATTGGCCATACTCAATTGTACAATCCTTGTTTAGTTTGAAAACTTATTTAATGCATAAAGTACATGTACACGCCTGTATTCCCCGAAGGGGTAGGCAGAGGTGCACTGTAGCGCGCCCACACTTCGCCGATGTATTTTGGTCCCAATGTAATAGGGGGCGGGCCTATTGCCATTATACCGGGCACATTCCCCCTCAATACGACGGAGAATTGGGCCATAGTCCACCATGCTGGCCCAGTGCGGGTTGGTGAACTTCACACGCTATAGAAAGCTATAGACGTGCAGGTTTCCTCACGATGTTTACCTTCACCGTTCAGCAAGTGGTAATCATTGTTGAAAATGACATTCGCACATGAAAATAATCTCAGAGGTGCGGGCCTGGGATTTGAACTTGCACCCCTTACGTTCAAGGCGGTCGTTCTTGCCCGCGAAGCTACCACTGATGTCAAGCTGATAGTTACTATTGAAACAAAAATAGTTTAAGGGGTAATGGTAAGGCCCGTGGGGCCCGATTTTCGTTTGATAGACATCACTAAGAGATAAGACTTAACAAAACAAAAAATATACGACCAACTTAACGTATTGTTTCGACATAATATCTAGAATAGAGATTGATGTCTATCAAGCGAAAATCGAGCCCTTGCTATTTTTAATAAAAAAAAAGTAATCAAACCAATGAAATATTAAGAGTTTTCTACCTACGCAGACATTCCTATATAATTTCGAGAAATACCAATCTTCCACAAACAAACTTAACCTATTACAACTTTGATATAAGGTATTTATACGTTTTCACAGGAATATCGCCCACGATTTCGAAAGCTTAGAAATCACATTTAATAAGGTGGTCTAGAACTACATAGCCTTGCACCCACAGGCGCGTCAAAACGCACGCGATCAATTTTCTGTCAATACCAAAATGAATTGTATTAACTCTAAGAAAAAAATCATTTCCCAACGAAATTACATCGATGAAGCGAGTGACTTTGGCGCGTAGTCTTGAGGCTTGTAGCATAGAAATTACATCTTTCTGTATGTTGACACAGAGTACACTTTCAAAGAAGGTCACATTAATTCGCTCGCACCAGTGGGTGTAGGGCGTAACATAGGCAGAGCTTAGACAGAGTCAGTGTAAAGGCACCATATGATTAGATTACAGATGTGACACTTTGATTGCATTTAGTTTGTACCTACTAAAAAGTCTCAGTTGCCTGGCAATGGAATGGACCGTTTCTCAATAGGCAGTCATAGGCGCACTGCAATATACCCACATAACTAGAATATGACTAGTCTAATAGCTTTCAAGGTGACTATTTCTAATGTCTACCCTAGTCATATCCTAGCTGTTATGGATAAAAAATGTTTTTTACTCCTTTTCCACAACGATAGTATGTATAACGATATGTATTAGTATGCTTAACGATAGTATTAGTACTAATATACCTACTACTACTATCGTTAAGTATACTAATACCTACTATCGTTGTGGAAAAGGAGTTGAAACATTTTTTACAACAGTAAGCAGTTTAGCAAAAAATAATCGCCAGGCAATTTATACTCTTTATGTATTGCCTCCAGTCCATTGTATGGTACCCAGAGTACAACCTTAGCTAAGTTTGGGATCATACGATGAGTATAATGTTGTCTGACGATACTTATTTATTTATTTAAGTTGGTAAAAGTGCTGTAGTATCAATGTCGCATCTATTAATTAAGTTTAATCTATGGTATTACCATTGTACCAATGCACGTGTCGATGGTTACGTGGCACGATTGAGTTCGAGTTAATTTCCATAAGTTGCTTATTGATTCGAGTTCCAATGATTGATTGCAATTTGCGTGCTGATGTGGAATGTTCTGTAGAACATTGGTGATTTGTGGTAATTAATTGACTCCATCGTCATACCATGCTAATAAACTCTAAATATAGTATTTTAATTCGTATGTTTAACTGAGAGTTACAAAGAAACGGCAGAATAATGTGTTATTTTGTAGAAAATTAAAATACCGGCCAAGTGCTAGACGGACTCGCGTACGAAGGGTTCCGTACCATTATCTATAAAAACGGCAAAAAATCACGATTGTTGTATGGGAGCCCCCTTAAATATTTATGTTATTCTATTTTTTAGTATTTATTATTATAGAGGCAACAGAAATATATAATCTGTGAAAATTTCAACTTTCTATCACGGCTCATGAGATATAGCCTGGTGACAGACGAACGGACGGACAGCGAAGTCTTAGTAATAGGGTTCCCGTTTTACCCTTTGGGTACGGAACCCTAAAAATAAATATAATAAATCATCACACCCGCATTCCCCATCAACACGAGGAATATTTGGGCAATAGTCCACCACTTTGGCCCAGTGCGAGGTGGTGAACTTTGCACGCCTTTCTATAAACGTGCAGACGTGGAAGTTTCGTCACGATGATTTCCTTCACCGTTCAGCAAGTGGTAATCATTATTGATTATGACATGCGCACATGAAAATCTCAGTGTAGGCCCGGGATTTGAACTTGCACCCCTTACGTTAAAGGTGGGCGTTCTACCCACCAGGCGACCGCTGTTGATTTGTAGAAAATGTCACCCTTAAACAACATTTATTAAGTACTAGCTGTGCCCGCGACTTTGCCCGCGTGGACTTTAGGGAGATTACCCGGAAATATGGGTATTATGTTTTTCCCGCGGAACCCTAATGCTTTTTCTAAAATTAAAGTAGCCTAAGTTACGCCTTGGAACGTCAGCTATCTGTCAGTGAAAGTCTCATTGAAATCGGTTCAGCCGTTTAGATGTTTACCCCAAACAAACAGACAGACAAAAAAAATTAAAATTGCGTTTTCGTTATAGGTATCGTATATACTTTCGTACGCATTTGGTAAAAAAGTGTTATTTTGATATTACAAACAGACACTCCAATTTTATTTATTTGTATAGATGTATAGATTTAATATGGGAACAAAATTACTCCGGATTTTCCGTTTGAAAAGAATTCTATGGGTCTCAGATTCAATAGAGCCATTTCATTATACTTTGTAAAAAATATCATTAACTGTATTACAGTATTATTTTCGTCGACAATATGGTAAACAGGGAATATAATATCCCTTTTGAAATAACTCACCCCAAAATACAAATCTCCACAAACAAGCCCTTATTAGTGACATTACAATGTGTCCTAACGAGATGAAATATGTGGGTACCTACTCTATACAGGATGTTCCAGAAGTCCGAAATAAAACTTTGATGTTTGAATCAGTATCGGGTATTCAACTGAATGGTATAAAAATTCGACCATGTTTTTTTTCAATTTTTTTTTCGTCGTCAATTTCTATAACTTGTAATATCTCAAGTCCTATGTTAAATTTGCATGTTCTGTTTTGTGAATATTGGTAGTCGCCCCTCTTAAGTGTGGTTTACACTGCTGAATAGGGTTATAGCTATACACAAAGTCCAGCCAGACAATGATACCTGTGACAAATATTCAAAGGTTTGTAACTCAGAAACTATGATAGTTAGATTTAATCTGTCGTCTGTAAGCATCCACATATGAGCTACCGTAAATGTTCCCAAAATATTATTTCGGACTTCTGATACACCCTATATAAAAATGGGAACGATGATTGAGTCAAGCGACTCATTATTCCCGAATTTATTTTCCATCGAAGTCTGATTCATCAATACATCAATACAAATAAATAAAATTGGAGTGTCTGTTTGTAATATCAAAATAACACTTTTTTACCAAATGCGTATGAAAGTATATACGATACCTATAACGAAAACGCAATTTTAAATTTTTTTGTCTGTCTGTCTGTTTGTTTGAGGTAAACTTCTAAACGGCTGAACCGATTTCAATGGGACTTTCACTGACAGATAGCTGACGTTCCAAGGCGTAACTTAGGCTACTTTAATTTTAGAAAAAGCATTAGGGTTCCGCGGGAAAAACATAATACCCATATTTCTGGGTAATCTCCCTAAAGTCCACGCGGGCGAAGTCGCGGGCACAGCTAGTTTAAATAATAATTCAAGTTTTATCGTTTGAGTAAATGAGTTACCGATCATTTAAAATGTTGCTGTCCTCATGTAATAACTCACATCTATACTATCTATATCTATACTATATAATATTATAAAGGGGAAAGATTTGTATTTTTGTATGTTTGTATTGAACGAATAAACTCAAAAACTACTGGACCGATTTCAAAAATTATTTTACCGTTAGAAAGCTACTTGATCACAGAATAACATAAGCTATATATAACGTGCGAAGCCGGGACGAGCCGCTAGTAGTCCATAATTTGCTAACATTGAAACAACGTGTGCCTTGTTGCATTCTACGTAGAAAACTCTATTACTAACAAAATGTCAAATAACTATCAAATGATAAAGCCATGAAAATAAATTATTTTCTTCATTTGAAAATTCTCTCTGAAACGAAACCCTCGTACAATATTCGTACAGTATTCGTATTTAATACTAGCTGTGCCCGCGGTTTCACCCGCGCTAATAGTAACTTTGGCGTAGAGTGATGTTATAAAGTCTATGATTATATAAGTCTATAATACCCGATTCATGTTCGGGAATTTTCCCGTTTTTGCCACATTATTCGTTGCTGCTCCGCTCCTATTGGTCGTAGCTCGATGATATATAGCTTATAACCTTCCTCGATAAATAAACTATTTAACACAAAAATAATTATTCAATTCGGACCAGCAGGCCTAGCCAAGTGTCACAAACGCTAAACGAATAGAATATTCAATGTATGGGATTGACATATGGTTTCGTTATGTAATTTGATCTGACGTAGCGAACTTGAAATTCTTAGCCAAGTGCCAATCATTCTATCCGATGAAACGAAACACAACATTCGAATGTCCGCGCCTTCGGTAATCGCGGTCTCTAAACGTCAAACAGACATTTGTTTTCGAAACCATAGACAATATTCAGTACTTTTTTCTAGCGTTCGAATAGAATAAACGTTCGACAAGTGATTGTACACTTGGCTACCAATTTAGTATCGCTAACGCTAAAGCGTTCGACTTCTATCGAATTGAATCGACATCTAGCGTTTGCCACTTGGCTAGGCCTGCTGTAGTTCCTGCGATTAGCGCGTTCAACCAAACAAACAAACAAACTCTTTAGCTTTATAATATTAAAAAGTATAGATTCTGCTCCCTTACCATCACACAATGGTTATAATATTACTTTAAGTTTTTGTCAAAAATGGACAGTAACTATTGAAACAACAATAATTTAGGAGGTGGTGGTAAGGCTCCTGATACATCATCATCACGCCTGTATTCTGAGAAGGGGTAGACAGAGGTGCACTGACGTGCGCCCACATTTCGCCGATGTATTTTGGTCCCAATAATAGGTCTAATAGTCTTTCTCTAATAGTCTCTCCAATAGTCTCTCTCTAATAGTCTTAGTACAAAATCTGTCAAAAATGTACAGTTAGTATGGAAACAACAGTGCTTTAAGAGGTGGCGGTGAGGCCCCTGGGCAAATTTTGAAAAGGCAATTTCTGTCATTTGCCGCGCGCGGGATTCGAAACCACAACCACCCGGTGGAGTAACCCGAGTGGCCTACGCTGAAACCACGAAGCCGCCGTAACCCGAGTGGCCTACGCTGAAACCACGAAGCCGCCGTAACCCGAGTGGCCTACGCTGAAACCACCAAGCCGCCGACGAGTATAAGAATGGAAGTACTTCTTTACACGTGGACTTTGTGATTTTCCTTGATTTGCAACGAAGCACCTCCAGTGTAGGCCTCCCTCACACTGGGGCGTCAACGCTTGGGCGACAACTTTTTTGCCATAGCAAAACTGTATTGATACATAGAACAAGTTCATTCTATAACGAAATAACATTGACAGCGCGAGCGAATTTTGTCGCGTGGGGGCGTGACTTTTACCACATAAATTGAATATCTATGGATATTGACTTAGAGTTCGTTTTGGTATTGACAAACAATTTAAAGACGCGCGAGGGTTGACGCTCCACTGTCCGAGGGCTTAAGTCAATTTAAGTTATGGCGTCACTATCAGCGTTTCTTTGCAACTCAACACCAAAGCGGTGAAGCGTACCCTTTTAAATGGATATAATAGGGTTCTAAAGCCATAAATATAATGGATCATTTTATAGGAATTGCATTGATTTTATATGAAATGGGGGGGGGGGGGGGGGGGCAAACAACTCAGTTACGTGTACCAACTTGAACTTTTGACGCTATTGTGATTTTATACATACATCACGCTTGTTTTCCGCGAAAGGGTAGGCATAAGTGCACTGCAGTGCGCCCACAGTTCGCCGATGTATTTTGGTCCCAATGTGGCGTGTGAGGGGGCGGGCACATTGCCCCTCAATACGAGGGAGAGTTGGGCCATAGTCCGCCACGCTGACCCAGTGCGGGTTGGTGAACTTAACACGCCTTTCTATAGACGTGCAGATTTCCTAACGATAGTTTCCTTCACCGTTTCTTAGCAAGCGATAATCTCGAATGAACATGACATTCGCATATGAAACCAGAGGTGCGAGCAGGGGTTTGAACCTGCGCACTTTGATTGCAAAGCGTGCGTTTGACCACTCGGCTACCACTGCCATATTGTGATTTTGTTATATTCATTATTTAAATTATTAAAAGGCGATATCCTGCGCCTTCAGTGAAACACTACCTGAAATGCTCTTCGCCATTAGTGTGACAACACCAGTGTGTCAACTGACAGGGTTGTGTATAAATATGAACTGTTGACACAAGCTCCGTGACACATGCTGATTGTCACTGTTGCTACCTTAACTGACCGACCATTTGGAGGTTACTCAATATTAACCAAACTAAGTAAATCGTGCACTCAGGGTTCTAAACAATGGACTGGAGTCATACCAGATGTGTACCTGTGTACTTACGTACATTTGGGTGTCCAAACCAGGGCCAATTTTGTAAAGATCGCTTCTAAAATATGCCGCTGACGACAATAGAACCTGCTCCGCTGCAGTGAGCCGAGTGAGCTACGCTCAAACCACTGGACCATACTGCCGACGAAGAGATTCTGTAGTCATAAATTATGCAAGAGTCTGCAAACCATCTAAGTCGCGCGGTTGCGGGGCTTTTGCTACGGACATTGAATTTCTATATGCATTGGCACAAAGTAAGTTTATTTTCAAAATAACGTCATATGAATTGGTTCGCGTCAGTATGATCAGGATCTTAAATTATCATTTGCTATGAAACGGTGAAGGAAAACATCGTGAGGAAACCTGCACGTCTGAGGGAACTTGACTAGATCTTGATAGATGTGTGAAGTCTGCCAACCCGCACCGGGCCAGCGTGGTGGACTATGGCCTGAATTCCCCTCGCATTGCGAGGAGGCCCGTGCCAAGCAGTGGGACGATAAAAGGGCTGTAGTTAGTATTATCAGGAATGCCAGTAAATAACTGACAATATACTTATTTTAATTATATTTCACCTGCTGCTTCTTACTGCCTTAACAATTGAGTCTAGTTAATTAAAGTCTGTTCTTATATAGTTTTACATCGAAAGTTAAATAGTCACCAGAAGTATTGTGAACATAATAAATGAATAAACTTTATAGGAACGTTTGGACGGATGGTGTGAGTGAGCGAAAGACCGGAATGAATGGAAGGTGGCGGGGAAGACCTTAGCCCAGCAGTGGGACACAAACGGTTAGAAATTAAAATAGGTACCTACTTATTTTTTTTTTTAAAGAATAAACAATACTTTATGGGATAATTTAAGCAACGACCTTTCCAAAGGCCCTTGCCGTGCCGTAGCTCAGAACGTGTGGATGTTCGATTAGAACGGCTTAGATATCGCTGTTTACTCAGCTGTGTTTTGGGTACGTGAAGTTTCAGCTACTACCTACACTGTTATATTTAGCACGCACGACTCACAGCAGCCTAAACAGACATTAGTTAAAACGATGATTTTGTACTGGTAATTGAATAAATTTTTTACTCTTAATATTTTGAGAAGCTCTATATGTAGGAGGCTCATATAAATAAAAATCGCCAGACAGCACATACTCATCGTATGATACTAAACTAAGCAACGCTTTTAATAAAATAAATTAACAGTTACTATTATAATAATAATACTGTAAGAGGTGGAGGGAGACTTAATCTTTAAAAAAATCCTGAACAGCGTAGAACTGTAAAGAGAAACACGGAACTAAGTTATTAGACCCATCCATGTTTCACAAGGACACATAAACACGGAAGCAATAGTTATTTACTTAGGATGGAGTCACACCTGAGATCCAGCAAGCCAGTCAGACTTCTAACATAACTTAGGTTAACTATAAATTTAAATCGTGGACCGCATGCAAAACGTTTCAAGTTAGAACTAAGTTTGGAGACAGATTTAAAATGGAAGTGGGCTGCGTGGTTTCAGAAGATGGATATTGGAATGAATTTGGATTCCATCCAATTCTGTGGGAATTTTATTGCAGTGACCATAAAAATAATAGATAAGATTCAGCCAATCACATTTATTATTTTGAATCATCAACGTTTTCGTTAAGTGTATTGGAAGATTAAACGACTTAGATTTTTATTTTTATTTGTTATTATCGTAACATTAAATTAAATGTTATGAAAACTATGTTATTAGTGTAAATTAGGTACTTATATGTAGCCATGATTGACTAAAATGTAGCGTGATATACTTAATGCGTGACAGTGCAGCAGCGTGATGACTTCAATGAGTAATAGCCTGATGACTTTAATGGGTGATGGCGTGCTAACATCAATGAGTGATGGCGTGATGACTTCAATGATTAATAGCGTGATGACTTCAATAGGCGATGGCGTGATGACTTTAATGTGTGATAGCGTGCTAACTTCAATGAGTGATGGCGTGATGACTTTAATGATAATTAGCGTGATGACTTCAATGAGTGATAGTGTGATGACTTCAATGGGTGATGGCGTGATGAATTCAATGATTAATAGCGTAATTACTTCAATGAGTAATAGCGTGATGACTTTAATGTGTGATAGCGTGCTAACTTCAATGAGTGATGGCGTGATGACTTTAATGATAATTAGCGTGATGACTTCAATGAGTGATAGTGTGATGACTTCAATGGGCGATGGCGTGATGATTTCGATGATTAATAGCGTGATGACTTTAATGTGTGATAGCGTGCTAACTTCAATGAGTGATGGCGTGATGACTTTAATGGGTGATGGTGTGCTAACTTTAATGATTAATAGCGTGATGACTTAAATGGGTGATGGCGTGATGACTTTGATGATTAATAGCGTGATGACTTCAATGAGTAATAGCGTGATGACTTTAATGTGTGATAGCGTGCTAACTTCAATGAGTGATGGCGTGATGACTTTAATGATAATAAGCGTGATGACTTCGATGAGTGATGGCGTAATGGGGGTACGAGACAAGTGGCAAAAGATAGAGACTAGTAAAAGAGTAAGGAGATATCGTTGTAGAGCAGTGGATCAATATGAAGAAAGTATAATATATTACGCAATATGTTTGTATCTACGAATGTTACTGCAGTAAATAATATTCGTTTTAGTCATAATATATCATAAAACATTGTTTACCTTGGAGAAAAAAAATATACAACTTACCCTGTTTGTCCACAAAACACAAAATCTTTTAAAGCGATCTTGTATGAACCATAAAAATACGAAAAAGTATTTTTAACGAGCAAACGTACCACCTAACCTAGCGTACCAAGAATTTTACGGCAACTGCTTAGGATCACAACAAATTTGTGTCAAAATTAACATTTTAATTTGCAAATGAAAGCCGACGAAGGAACAACAGACAGCGCTTTAATTAAATTAACATACGTTGTAAGGGCCCTTTCAAAGATTGCGGTGCGTACTGTACTGTTTTAGTGAAAACTAATTTTCTAAAATATTTAAAAGGAACTCTGTTGTCGTTTATTATAAAATTATTAAGCTAGATTGCATGTTAAAATTATAAAAAAATCATTTAGCTTCGTCCTACTTAGTTCAGATTAGGTATAGAAGCAAGTTAAACTATACTTTTCTTTTTTTTCTTTCTTTTCTTCGAACAGTGTGTGTTGCCAGTGATGACGTACGGATCCGAGACGTGGTCGCTCACAATGGGACTCATAAGACGGCTCAGAGTCACTCAACGTGCAATGGAGCGAGCTATGCTGGGAGTTTCACTGCGCGATAGAATCAGAAATGAGGACATCCGCAGAAGAACCAAGGTTACAGACATAGCTCGAAGGGTTGCACGTTTGAAGTGGCAATGGGCCGGACACATTGCCCGGAGAACGGATGGCCGTTGGGGCATCAAAGTCCTAGAGTGGCGGCCACGAACAGGCAAGCGGAATGTGGGACGACCCCCGACCAGATGGACGGACGACCTCACCAGGGTCGCCGGGAGTCGATGGGCGCATAAAGCCCAAGAACGTAATTTGTGGCGATCTATGGGGGAGGCCTATGTTCAGCAGTGGACGTCTCTGGCTGATAGATAGATAGATAGAAACTATACTTTAATTTCATAAAACCTTTTTATTTACATAACCACTATTTACCATTTTTTTCCTAATAGGCAATTAAGTAAAATAAAAAAAAAAATAAACAGTAAATATCAAATTAAACTAAAAATGTTTATAAACCGCACAGTCCCTCAACACTGTCGTGCGGTAGGGTGCCCAGGACGTTGGCAAACCATTTTACAACTATAAATATGCTATGCCTATTGTACCGCTCATGTTGAGTAGCTCAAATAGAAGTAGACGTGGTCTCCATCATCGCAATTTTGGACTCAATAAACTATTTCATACATTTATAACCATTATTATTTGAACTTCGGCGTCGTCCTAGCAGCGTAGAATTGAGCGTCATAAATTTCCAAATAACCCCTATCCAATTAAAACGGCAGATTGTCCGCGGCAGTTAATTAACATAGGAACCCATTTGTTCTTGCACTTCAATAGATCGGGCGCCAATATTTACTATTTCCATCCTACTCTAGCGTGTAAGACCAGAACAGGATAGCATACGGTAGTTTTTGAATTTCAATATTGGTCTGGTGTTAGCAGTGTATCGGAAGTCGGTTCAGAATGATTACTTAATGTTAGTTGGCATCCTTGGCGGAAGTCGAGTCGATAGCGAGTCATCCATTTACACTATTTCTTGCTTAAATTTGTAATAGTTCAGGATGTAACGCCAGTGGGCAAGGACGGGGGAAAGAATATTGTTAGCTTGTTAAGTTAATAGCTACTTGAACTATTAGATAAATAGGCCCTATAGACAGTGAGACTGGAATTTTTAGTCTAGAAATTGCATATCAATATTATTTTATCATAACTGCTTATGTTTCTGAAAGTTGGAATACCGATGAGATGCAGTTGTTGATCACTTAGTACAAATGCCGCTGAATTCCACCATCGCACGGCTCGCCACAGACTGCATTACAGTTCCAGTACAGTGCGATTTACCAGGAATTTTCTCCCTCGCACCACCAAATTGTGGAATGAACTTCCTGCAGCGGTGTTTCCGGACCGATGCAACAAAGGTATCTTCAAGAAACGAGCACACTCATTCCTTAAAGGCCGGCAACGCACTTGTGATGCCCCTGGTGTTGCAGGTGTCCATGGGCGGCGTTGATCACTTACCATCAGGTGAAACGTCTGCTCGATAAAAAAATGCGTCGTAGTACTCAGTAGTATTTCGTAGCAGAGTGCTACGAAATTCTACGCATTGCTACGATGTTTTCATTGCATCGTGAATCAAATTGTTCGTGTTAATTCTGTTGTTGTTCTTCATACAGTACTAATTGTATGAACTAAAGGGCATATTTTAGCACTTTCAAATTTAGCTTAGGTGTAGTTTGTAAGCCACAAAATCGACTTTAGGTCTTTCTTGATATGTTGTTTATGAATTATCAAATGTGAATTATTATTGAAATTATTATATCAGAAACCTTATAGGGTACATTTAAAGATTTCATGTTTATCCCTTCATTACGCTCTCTACTCGCTGACCCTTACTTTAATAAAAAAAGGTCAATAAAAATCAATTCCTTTCGTCTGAACGGTTAATTAAATACCCAAATTCATTACACCAAGATTGCCTATAAGAAAAGTTGTCGAGAAAAATATTTTTGAAGCAGAACCCTCGAGTTAATTTTGTTTATCCGTGAAAAATGGAGGTATAAAATGATTTTGCTTTAAGTACCTTTTCAATTTTAGTACTTTCTGGGAATTTTAGTATGTACTTACTTGTTTTAATGTATCTATATTTGTTAAATCTATCAAAGTTTAGGAAGTAAAGTTTAAAATAAACATTATAATATTCGATAAAGTTAAGAATGCTGTTAATGAGTAAACATTAACTGAAACCTGAATTCCACGGGGCGTAGTTACAGCGAATTAATTAATTTAATTTTTAATCTCCCATGATGGCAACCTTTGTCGAGTGCCAACAAAGCCACATTAATTAATTTACATAAACAAGGCCGCGTTAAGTCCAGGGCCCACAGCAGCGTCAAGAAACGCGCTGCAAAATAATTTACCAATATGGTCTGTATTCACTCTGACATAAAGCTCATTCTTCAACGAAATGTCATCGATGACGCGACCAAATTATGCAACTTGGTCTCGTTCCGTTTACCATAGAAATCCAGTCTTTATGTACATTAGCACAGAGTTCGTTTTAGCATTGGCATTTTGTAGCGCAAATCTTGGAACCCCTGTGGCCCAAGGGCTTTATAATAATGCTCAAGTTTTAATTTCAGTTTATAACATAATTTCAAACATGTTAAACACGTATTTAGACTGTACTGCGTCAACAGGTAACAAACAATAACCTTCTTCACATCTATAAAAAATCCAATCCATCTACAAATAATACTTTAGACGATTGTTTGGTCGAGTGGTTTGAGGTTCCTTTTTCAGAATTTGTTGCTAGGCAAGTTTAACCCGAAACGCTCCCAGTCGGTTGTATGGTACCCATCTATCTATCTATCTATCAGCCAGGGACGTCCACTGCTGGACATAGGCCTCCCCCATAGATCGCCACAAATTACGTTCTTGGGCTTTATGCGCCCATCGACTCCCGGCGACCCTGGTGAGGTCGTCCGTCCATGTGGTCGGGGGTCGTCCCACATTCCGCTTACCTGTTCGTGGCCGCCACTCTAGGACTTTGATGCCCCAACGGCCATCCGTTCTCCGGGCAATGTGTCCGGCCCATTGCCACTTCAAACGTGCAACCCTTCGAGCTATGTCTGTAACCTTGGTTCTTCTGCGGATGTCCTCATTTCTGATTCTATCGCGCAGTGAAACTCCCAGCATAGCTCGCTCCATTGCACGTTGAGTGACTCTGAGCCGTCTTATGAGTCCCATTGTGAGCGACCACGTCTCGGATCCGTACGTCATCACTGGCAACACACACTGTTCGAAGACTTTTACCCATAGTACAAGCTTTTCTTAGTATGAGATCATTCGATGAGTATGTGTTATCTGGCGCTATTTATTTATATATATACAATGGCTTTACATTTTTCTTCCAACTCCTCCTACACCTTTTTTCGATTAAATTCGTGCGGGTTCCAAGACAATTTAGCTTTTCCCCGGGACTCGCCGAGGGTCAAACCTCGGTGTTTTCAATGGACACCGCTGTCGATCCTGGCTTACAGGAGTAACAGTGGTGGGAATGTGTGGCGGGCTTAGTCCCATAAAAAAAAACAATGGCTTTACTAAACATTTTTAGAACGTGTTTCATTAGAATGATTTTGTAATCTGTGTAACAATTTTCTTTCCACAGAAAAGAATGGACAGTTACGTAAATCTTCGACATCAAAATGAGATTCTTTATTTGAAATGGAATATTTACTAGCATTAGGACCGAATAAAAAAACCGGCTAAGTGCGAGTCGGACTTGCGCACGAAAGGTTCCGTACCTTTATTTATAAAAACGGCAAAATAATGACGTTTGGTGTATGGGAGCCCCCTTAAATATTTATTTTATTCTGTTTTATAGTATTTGTTGTAATATCGGCAACAGAAATACATCATCTGTGAAAATTTCAACTGTCTAGGTTTCATCACGGTTCAACAGATATAGCCTGGTGACAGACGGACGGACGGACAGCGAAGTCTTAGTAATAGGGTTACGGAACCTACCTCCTTTGGATACGGAACCCTAAAAATGATACCAAGAAGTCGACGTAAGTAAAGTCCTAAGGCAATATACCAAAAGTCCTTCCACTGTAGCCTTAATCTATTTCCAAATGAGAAAATAACAACACGATGTTGGTCTCGATCGCGTAATGAATCCATAATACCATTGTAATAATAGCAGGCTATCTATTAATTATTTCCGACTTGACCTATCTTAAGAAGCGTAAAAATTTCTAACATTCTCTTTTATAAGTCAGCAAACCATACGTCTCGCGTTGTAACTACCCAAATGGTTAAGGTTAGGTTAGAATCCAGCGGTATCCATCGACCTATCAGTGCACCTTATGGAAGAGCTACCCATGCTGGTCGTAGATACTCAAGAATCCTTCAACCCCATCAGTTCTTTTGGACTGTGCGCCGCCCAATACCACTTCAGTCTATTAACTCTATGGGCTATGACGGTAGCCTTTGTTCCTCTACTTAACTCATAACACCGATTTGATCTTGTAGATAAATTTCGAGCCTAACCCTTAGTATTAAGGCGTGGATATCTTCAAAAAAATTGGTACTGTGTGTCAGTCATGCTATTATATTTCAAAACAATACCAGGACAACATAATATTGAAGGTGATTATTTGTATATTAGTGGCCTAGCTTCAGAATCTGAATAGTTAGCTTTACGTGGAATAGTGAGAATACTTATTGCGTAGATAATTGTATCATTATCCTAAATACGCGCTGAGTGGCGTGCGCTTGGCAGTCGAGTCCCATTGTGTCCATATGACGAGGATTGTTATACCAAACGATTTTAGCTTGGCAGCCAAATGCAGAATGCAACCAATATACATTTTGGACTGTTAAATATTTTATAGACAACTTGTTTATGATATTAAAACAAGTATGAAGGTTCGCAAACAACAAAGTGAAACTCAGCAGAACTTATCCTAGGTTTTCCTCCTGAACTAAGACCTCCGTTCCCAGGCCAATTTAATTATCACATTTACTTAGCGTCTGATGAAACATAATACAAAACTAGCTGGTAGAACTTTGTTATAAGAGTATAGAAATGTTTATAGCAAAATTAATGATGAAGTGGTTTTATCAACAATACAATTATGTTTTTTTTTTATTCTCAATCTTCACAAGTTTTAACTAATGAGGACAATAAACGCGAAGTTTTTTTTTAATCCAACTGTTCCGTATCATATTTATCTTAGTATTACGCATGGATAAAAATACTTATCGCCATTTTTTCTAAAATGAAAACGTGATGATCGAACGCTCAACATTTTCCGTGTAGTCCCTTGCCAATCATTCCATAATCCGGTTTTATTAAAACCGCTCGATGGCTAGGAATTTCGTTATCAGATACTCGACAAACGGAAATCCGTCCTTTTATGCTAAATAGAGCGATAAATCACATCAGACAATCGTCACGGTTATTGGAGGATCGAAGATCGAAGAGTCTACTGAAGATAAAGAAGTGACCCGTTCCCTAAAGGTGCCGATGAATTTCGGCGCTAAGCGCTGGTCACAGAATTACCCAATGCTTCTAGATCTTCTTCATCTATTTTTATGATAAGATAAGATTAAAAGGAATACAATAAGGAACGACTGCACCTTTATGGATACTCCTTCATCCTGGGCAAAGATGAAGGGATTATGTGGAAGTCCCAGCGAAGCGTATATCCACTAAAAACCTATGATCCAATCACCCGCCATATCGGAGGGGTCACGGGAACGCTTTCGCACACATCCATTACCCCGCCAGCGGCTGTCCGCGCGAACAGACACCTCCTGCACACGGCGGCGTGGTGGTCCACGCCGCCGCACCGTCCTCCTCGGGGTAGGAACGACTGCACCTACGATTAGGAATTATTTTGCCAATTGCAGGTAGTTAATAGCAAGCACAAATTCAATAAATACACATTATCAATAGGTAATGTACGTGGTAAATATGGCGGGTCAATTGCTTCTACATTTAGAGCATACGTTTATTGACATTACATCCTTGTAATATTATAAATGTGAAATTTTGAGGATGGATGGATGTTCTTTCAATCAAAACCTACTGAACGGATTTTGATGAAACTTTACAGTATTATTGTTTATACATAAGAATAACATATAGGCTATAATTTATAACGATATTGAATAATCAAGGTCTGCGAGGATGAACTGGCGGGTAGAAGCTAGTATTTCATAATAGAGCTGTATGACAGATGGTGAGTCTATAGCAAACAAGTACCTTGAGGCAGGTAACTTGGGTGCCCTGTCAAAAGATGCGGGAAGATCAGTTGGCACGTAAATATTCAACTTTAACATTTTTTTGTCTGATAATGTGTCGAATGTTTCCCAACACGGAAATTTATTAAAAAACATGTGTATTCATTTTCAAAATGGTAATATGATATTTTTTTGCGCTCATTACTGCCTCATTCGTTGTAGGGCAATACACATTACTGATAAAGCAAACAAAGGCCTAATTGGAAATGCTATATTTATTTTATGAGTATTATCAGCCCTCTTAACAGTAATCTCTTGCAGTAATACTTTTAATATTACTTTCAATTTTTGACAGTTAGCTCAATTCAAAATCTGTCAATAATAGTACGATACCTCCCTCGTAAGTTGTCGTAACCCACAAAATGCGTGTATTCCTTTTAATCATGCTATACTATATATTTTCATAAATAATATGTGTTTACCTTAAAAGTATACATACAAAATACATCATCATGCCTGTATTCCCAGAAGGAGTAGGCAGAGGCTAACCACAGTGCAACCACACTTCGCAGATGTATTTTGGTTCCAATGCAATGTTTGGCGGAAAAGGGAGGATCCTCCGACCAGACGGGTGTTGTGTCTGGTGGGCTACTGCCCGACGGATGTTGTCAGGTTCTTGTATATATGTGCAATCGCTCGGATCACTTTAATATCGCGATGCAGGATTAGTTCGTATGCGGTGAGTTAGATGTCGCTACAAATGTAATTAGGGGCAAGCCTATTGTCATTATACCGAGCACATCGCCCTTCAATACGTGAGAGGTTTGCTGGTTTAGCACCACGCTGGTCCAGTGCGAGTTGGTGAACTTCACAAGCCTTTATATAGACACGCAGGTTTCATCACGACGTTTTTCTTTACCGTTCAGCAAAATGACATTCGAGACTACGAGTGAGGTATCGAATAACATTACAAGAGTTAGTGGCAAGGCCCTTGATAATACAAAATAAATATACTAGTCGCTAATTTGATTATGTTGCTAACAGTATATCACAGAACTCAGACAAATCACTATGAAAAATAGCGACACATTTTTACAGCCCAATTCCCACACATCTGATAAACACAATTGGGACCAATAAAGTTGAAAGTCACCCGTATATTGCCGGAGGGCGTACAAAACCCGTCCAATATTGTAGGACTAGCCGGCGGGACCCTTTTAAGCCTTCTGAAGTGTTGTCAAGTCTCGGATTATCCCATTGATTCCAGCGCAAACATCCACACTGTTGGTGACGAAACATTCCTGGATACAATTCCACTTTTGAAATTCCTCGGTACATTCAGTTCTGACAGTTATTTTCTTCTTATTTTACGTTTTTTATGGAATGAGATGAGGAATGGCTACACCTGCGATTAGCGGGTATGTAGCAAGGAGCAGTTAATAAATACAAGGAATTAATACGTTCACAAAGATGGCGGATGATTTCGTAAAAAATAAGGGGTCTTTTTCTTTTCACGAAACGAGTGAGATGATGAGATTTAATGGAATATGATGAGGAATAGCTTCACCTGCGATTAGAGCGGGTAAATACGCGGGTATTTACCCGCTCTAATCGCAGGTGAAGCTAATCAGTGTCTACACCAGCGTGATTATGGAAGATTTGGAACTGTTATTTATATCATACAGTTGGACACTTTTTCAACTTTTCCCTTACCTCTACCATCCATACACCAAAGAGGCTATCCGTCCAAAGGTAGAGGTGGAATGTAGGAATATCATATATAAATAATAATTAGTTATCTATACAAATAAATAAAATTGAAGTGTCTGTTTGTAATGTCAAAATAACAGCTTTTTACTAAATGCATATGAAAGTATATATACGCTACCTATAACGAAAACACATTTTTAAAATGTTTGTGTGGCGCCGCGCGCGAGACCAATTATTTATCTATGGCCTGTTTGTTATAAGTACACTGGCAAACGGCTGGACAGATTTTGTATGGGACTTTCACTGACAGATAGCTGATTTTACAAGGCCTAACTTAGCTTATTATATTTTAGAAAATTTATTTGGGCTTCACGGTAAAAAAAATAAACCCATTCGTTCCGGGTTTCTAATTAGGGTAGGTACCTAAATTGCACGTGAATGAAGCCGCGGGCTCGACTAGTATCAAATAAAATGCTTTCTGACAAAGCAATGAGGAGCTTGCAAACATTCCACAAATTCCCGAGATATGTTGCCTATTCTTTTCCGCACGAGATATTTCGCAGGCGTATTATGGATATCTATTTTTTGGCGATGGATATCTATTTTCAAGTATATACTCAAGTATGTTATTTATTCGTGTACATGTATGCTACCTACCTTCTACCTACCTACCGTATTTTTATCTTTCGAGGTTCCTTTTGGGTTGTCTTGGCTACTCCTCGCTTGAATATGAATGTCGCAGAAAACACATACTCATCGTATAAGCCCAAACTAAGCAACGCTTGTATTAGTAATACTATACAATGGTCCGGGGGTTATCCCAGTTACATCCAGACCAGGACAAAGTCCAAAAAGGCTATTTCCGAAATTTGCGGCCGGCGGGACACGAACCCGCAGCCAGGTGTAGTGAGCCAACGCTCATGGCAACACACCAAGGACTCAACAAAAAAACTTGAGAGGTGTCAAGGGACACCCGGATGGAACGAAGCTCTTTTTGAAATAAAAAGCAAAAAAAATGTACATATACATACACACACACACATATCGAAACCAAAACCGAAATCACACACACAATCAAAATCACACACACATTTTAGTCACTTTTAGTCTTAATTTTTTCCGTCGTCTTAATTTTTTCTGTCCGACACTTTTAGTCTTAATTTTTCCGTCTAGCTCCCTTTCGCAACGCGCCATAAGGAACTACGTTCCAATAATTACGTGTTGAAAAATTATATCTAGTACAATCAATGCACAGTATTTTGTGTCATCCCAACATCCCATCAGTTACTGATGTGGCAGAAAATACATGTTTTGGACAGAAAACACGTGTTTGGCCGTCCCTACTATATCGCCCGCACCGCGCACCCTCACCGCGCTCAAAGATCCTGGTCCCGTCGCATGACCGCGTCGACATATGTTTTATCTCTTTCAACTGTCAGATTCGTCGAGAAAATGACGTCACACCGAGCCATGTCCAGTACAAAAAGCACGAAGTGACGTCATTTTCTCGACAAATCTGACAGTTGAAAGAGATAAAACTTATGTCTATACGGTCATGCTAAGGTAGCCTGGTAGAGTTCACTTTTAGTGATAAGGCCGCCCATTGTTGCACTTAATTATTATTATTTTTTACCGTACATGTGTAGTTTGTATTTCTCTAAGAGGTGGAACAATAAAGAGTTATCTACGAGTATCTATCTATCTATCTAAGGGTGCTGGACTCTCACTATGGGTTGGATTCGTTTGTGAATGAGTGAGCTAAGATTTTGTTGGTGTTTATGAGGTTCTGTGAGTAAGATGCAGGATTGATTGCTGACATACGACGTTAATTTATCTGTATAAAATATTAAATAACTAGTGTAACGTTCTAGTTCTGCATAAGAAGAAGCCCGTGATATTAAACGACATTTCTACTGAAAAAAGGTGCGCGTTTTAACTAAGTCCTGCGTACAGTAGGACTGCAAGACGCACGGGTGCGAATTTTCATCAGTACTTATACGAACTGTATTGACATATAGAAAAAGTAAATTTTGTTAGCGCGAATTAGCGAAGCTGTGACGCGTGGGCGAATTCCATCTGTATGTATATAGACACAGAGTGCGTTTTGTATTGGCAAACATTTCAACAAAGTATGTTTTACCTAAGCACTGCCTAGTAACTCTTTTTAATTCAATTAAAATCTCGTTTTATAGATCAGGGATGGTCCCCGCGCACTTTGATCTCTTTGAATATTAAATAAGGTTGCTTTCAAGTCACCCCGTGTGCCAGCGCAGTATTAAAATTCATTGGCGATATTATAACATGGCGGCTTGTTAATAAAACGCAAATTAGTTTTCATCATTATTCATCCGGCAATATTGTATTCACAATCATATATTTAAACGACCCTCATTTAAATGCAAATAAATTTTAATAACAATATCAGAATACAGTGGTAGCCGAGTAGACGAACGCACGCCTTGCAATCAAAGTGTACAAGTTCAAACCCGGCTCGCACCTCTGGGTTTATGTGCGAATCTCATTTTCATCCGAGATTATCACTTGCTATGACACGGTGAAGGAAAACATCGTGAGGAAACCTGTACGTCTGAGAGAACTTGACTAGTTCTCGATAGATGTGTGAAGTCTACCAACCTACACTGGGCCAGGGTGGTGGACTATGGCCTGAATCCCCCTCGCATTGAGGGGAGGCCCGTGCCCAGCAGTGGGGCGTTAAAAGGGCTGTAGTTAGTTAGTTTTAACTATATCAGATTTATATATTTGTATTACAAGCTTTATATTAACTTGCAATGTATGTCCGGGTGGAATATTGCAACTGAATTTTAAATCAGTTATCTATAACCGATTGAGCTGAAATTTGGTATACACGCTTACTTTGGATGACAATGCATGCTTAGCTATGTGATGTCATTCTAATTCCAATATGGCGGATCATCCAAGATGGCGGAATAGTTATTTTTTCTGCACTACCACAGTATGGGTATCAAGTGAAAGGGCTTGCCGAGGAGAACACGAAAACAAAGGGCAATTAAATAAATGCTTGTTTTAAAAAGCTTTTTTTTACCATTATTTTTTTATATTTTGGATTTTATATTAATTATGTATATTATACTAGCGGATACCCAGCGTGTGCTACTACGATGAATGGACCGAATGTGCCTAATGCATTGTTTTAATGGTCTAAAACCATCTTCGTATTATTTGCCTATAATGATACCAGTTGGGGGCATATTGGTTGGATTGTTTATAAGAGCACTTTTCTGCTGTAAATATTGACTTGTTTAGGTATGTTAAGCATATGCATATGTTAAGCATATGTTTTATAGCTTTAAGTGCTAAGTGCACTAAAAGCTATAAATAACCTCATAATTCAATACATTTGGAGTAGCTACCAATCTACGTTAGACTAGCTAAATACACACATGAATTAGTGCACCTAAGCTTATAAAGTCGGTTTTTGTTTAAAATATTTTTTTTGTTGCATTTTTTTACGTAAAACGATTTCGAATTAGTATGACTTAATATTTTTTTCGCAAAATAGATGTTATGAATACGGTCGAGGGGAACCTCACTCTGAGGTTGGAGTCCCGCCACAGGGTGAATTTTAATTCCTTTGTGGTGAGAGTGCCGACCAAACAGCTGTCGGCCTTCATGAAGGAAGAGTTTTGGCCGAAGGGTGTGGTGTTCCGGCGATACAGAGGCCGGCTACCGAGCACCAAGAGCGACACGTCACCGACTCTACGTGTCAAATAAGTAATTCCGTGTAACTATAATTATGTATGCTAGTCTCTAAGGTATTTACTATAATAGTATTTGTGACGTCAGGCCCAAATAATTGTATGGTACCCATAGTACAAGCTTTGTTTAATTTGGGATCATACAATAAGTATTTGGTAGTCTGGCGATATTTATTTATTTATTCCTATATTAGTTACCCGGCGTATATTGTATTGTATTACATAAGTTATTTATTAAATAAATTGAATTGAAAATTGAATTGAATACTTATATAAATTAATCTTCCTCGTACAATAGTTGCTCGATCTTCGCTGCTCCTCGAGAGGTCTACATTGTTGAACCGCGCTGGAAGTCTAAGAGAGGCTTTTGTTCTACAAGCTATTGTGCCTACGTCTAGTTTCGAGAGCCCTTAACATTTAAAAGAGAGTATTATACAATATTTATAGAGATAATATCTTTATAATAGCAGTGGTAGCCTAGTTGGTAAAACGCCTGCCTTGAACTCATGGGGTTCAGGTTCAAACCCCGGCTCAAACCCATTTTTTCATTTCATGCGCAAATGTAACTTTCTATCATGATTAGCGCTTGCTGAACGGCGACGGTAAACATTGTGGAGAAATGCGTGTGAAGTTCGCCCAAATGGCCTTTCTATTGAGGGAGATTGAGCACATGAGATGATACACATTACAAAATATTTGTTAGTAAAATTAATGAATAAAGTGATAATATTCATGCCAATGTATTTATTGTAATATAAAATACACGTCTAATTGTCTAGTCATGTATCTACTGGGAACAGCTTGACCTTGCATGTGGCAAGCCATTAGTTACTTTATAGTTTATTTAGTAGGTTAAGTTTAATAAAACCTTATAGATTGATTTACTTGTTAATTTCTACAGTATGATTAAATTAAATATATAAAAAATACGAAGGGGAGTCTAGTGTGGGGAAATCACGTCTAATAAAATATTTCAATTTATTATATGCGACTGGCCAATATTTTTGTTTATAGCAAAATTAAGTGTATTAACTCGAAGAAAAGGGTCATTCTTCAAGGTGAGTGAATTTTGCACCGTGGTCGCGTATCTTTTACCACAGAAATTCAATCTTTATATGTATTAACAAGAGAGTTCGTTTTGGTATTGACAAAAAAAGGTATCATGCGTCTCGACGCGCCAGTGTGGCTAACCCGTAATTATAAGTCTAAATAAACAATGTCGAGTACCAATTTTGTTCGTATTGAGGATTTAAAGACATGCCAATTTAAATACATGTGTTAAGCTGAAGGAAACATCGTGAGGAAACCTGCACATCTGAGGGAACTTGTCTAGTTCTCGATAGATGTGTGAAGTCTGCCAACCCGCACTGGGCTAGCGTGGTGGACTATGGCCTGAATCCCCCTCGCATTGAGGGGAGGCCCGTGCCCAGCAGTGGGACGTTAAAAGGGCTGTAGTAGTGTTAAGCTGATATTCTGGATATCAGCTTAACAGATGTATTTAAAGGAGTAATACACGTGTACCTATTGTAACCAACCAAATGCATTGTGAACGTATTTTAATTAAATCCCTGACGTTTACTGATTTAATCCCTCCATAATGACATAAATGTGATATGGAATGTTTCAATAGCTAGTCGAATATGTACGATTATACAAGAAATCAAATTGAATTGGCTGTTTGTAATGTCCAAACTACAGCTTTTTGCTAAATACATAATGAAAGTATATACGGTACTCACAATAAAACATTTTTGTTTTTAATTTTGTCGGTCTATGTGTCTGTTTGTTGATTTTGATGGGACTCCCACTGGCACATAACTAATGCTATAGGGAGTCATTCAAGCAACTATTTTTCTTATTGATTTTCCTAAATTCCATGCGGACGAAGTCACGGCTAACAGCTAGTCATCGGCTTACTATGGTAAGTCATTTACAGTTCAGACTGTCAGATTGTGGAACGATCTGCCCCTGCCTATCAAGCGTGCTGAATATTTGCTGGCGTTTAAAACTCTGCTAAAGCCTCAATATTTGGCTTCATAGCTTTAGTTAAATTAATTTTAAATGTACAACGTTTAAGTTTTGAATGTATTTAATTTACTTTGTTAGTACATTATTTTACACTACGTATTTGTATTCTTTATTTATATGTATGTATACATATGTTATTATTTATTTTCACAGTGGTACACAACTATCTGCCGTCATGTCATTATCACAAAATCCTCTCCATCCAAAGGTTGTCTGGAAGAGATCGCAGCTTGCGATAAGACCGCCCAATGTACACTCTATTTGTTCTCGTTTTTGTCAATATGTCCATGTAACTATTGGTGTACAATAAAGAGTTTTATATCTATCTATCTTTATCTAGTCGGGAAGAGCTTACGGTCAACTAATATGAACTCCTTAAACGAAGTTAGGTTTATTGATTTATTTTCAACTTTTTTACAATAACCTATTTAAAGAGCATTTAAATCCTACATAAGATCGTTTTTATAATTATTATAGCATTAATATATACAAGGGTTGTTTACACACAAAAAGTAACGAATACATAAACATACTTATGATTTTAGGCCAATATTTATATTCCCGGACAAAATGTCGAACAGCGACCTAACAAATAAAGTTATTAAGCTGTTTACCTGTCTGTCAAAATAAATTTAGGTCGGGTGAAGCCTCCAGTACAGTGAGGGGTGTCAGAAGTCACTCGCGATGACAGTGTCATTTCACTGTAGAATAAACTTTTTCATTGTGTCAATACAGTTCGTTTTGCTATGGCAAAGAAATAGAGACGCGAGGGATGACGCAGTGAGGCTTTATTCGTCAATTAAAGCATATCTCAGTGTTTGATATTTATTAAATAAATAATGTGTCCAATATATTCTTCAAAATATGCTATATGTAAGTATGTGGCTTTAATCATAATCTTATTCGTTTATGTATGTATTTTTCTATCATATATTTTTTTTTTCTATTCTTTTTTTTCTCGACTCCTTTTCTCTCGTTTCATTCAAGTCTTTTATTTCTTGCATCCACTTAGTTTGTGTTTTTTCCTCTTTCTACGTCACTCTAAGCTTACCTATGTACATATAATTGTGCAAATAAATTAATCAAAATAAATAAACAACCAGTTTTAACCGACTTCAAAAAAGGCGGAAGTTCTCAACCCGACCTGTAGTATTTTATACGATCCAAATGGGCTCTACACCTTCAGATTGCAATCCTTATTACATGACGACGGCATGGCCTTGTGGTTAAAAGGTAGCCCACTCGGTTCATTGCGCCGGGTGGTTGCGGGTTCGATTCCCGTCAGTGACAAATTTCAGAAATGCCCTTTTCTAAATTTTCCACGGTCTAGGTGTAACTGGGATCGTCCCCAGTTCATTGTATAGTACGCATAGTACAAGCTGTGTGCCCCTATAGTTTGTGGGACACAGTAGTTGCTCTCGGGTGCAAATTAAACACCCTTTAAATCACTTTTCACTTATATTTTATAATAAAATAGCAGAGTACAACAATCGCACGACCACCTATCGGTGAGCGTGGTGAGAGAGAGAGAGATAGCCTATTACAAGTGTTGCAACATTAAAATCAAATTACCATTGGTGGTGATGTTGCCAACCCAAGCGTTGCTTAGTTTGGAATCATACGATAAGTATGTGATGTCTGGCGATATTTATTTATGTAGGATCAATCTTCTAACATGTCTTACTTCAATAGAAACTGATATCTCTACCCACAGTTTTTGACGGTGAAGGAAAACATCGTGAGGAAACCTGCACGTCTATAGATATGCGTGTAAAGTTCACCAACTCGCACTGGGCCAGGGTGGTGGACTCTGGCACAAATCTCCCTCGTAATCAGGGGGAATGTGCCCAGTATAATGGCAATAGGCTCGCCCCCTCATTAAATTGGGACCGAAATACATCGGCGAAGTGTGCCTCTGCCTACCTCTTCAGGGAATACAGGCGTGATGATGATGATGTTATCTCTACCCAAGAATTCTGTTATACATTCATGCCTCTACCACAATAGCAAATTTTACACATTTTCAGGACAAACTGTAATGGTCTAAGTTCCAACCCCTTTTGAATGTAACATTTAAATGTCGGGGTGGCGACGGCTTGCGGGAAATTACCTTGACGCCCTGGACATACTCGGACGATCTAATTCAGCCAACTCTTTTATAAATACTAGTCATAGCCTATTATTTAATTTTTACTATCGCATTCTAATTTTTCATTTATAACCAATGCCATTCCTATTATGTTATTCCTCTTACTATTATGCATGTTGTGGCACGTTTGTTAATTGTGCATTTAGTTTTACCTTATTTGTATTATGAAAAAATATTAGCTTTCTACACTCATTCTCCATATAAACTGTAACTGCGTCAATTTTCATACTCTGCGTAGTTTAAAATAATAAAAAGGGGGTACAAAGTTTTTTTTTCACGTATAAAGAATTATGTACTCTGTGTATGAAGTGTATGAATTTCTGTCCAGTGAAGCAGCCAAATTTATTCGCGTCATTTAGAAGATTCCGTTGAAAAATTTTCGCGCGCATTTTCGGGTGCCTATTTGCACAGGGCTTGATTACCGCATTAAGCATGGTTTGGTACAAACGACCCCTATATAAAATTAGTTGCACTGAATACTCTCTTGTACCTATACGAAGTGTACGAATGTTACCCACTCTAGATAATTTCATATTGCGTATATTGGCTGGCCTCGCGTCCGTCCCCAGGGTAAATGTTGTTTTGGTGGCAACATCAAGGGTCGGTTTTCCCTGCTATAATCACATTTGTTTTGACACAGCATGGACTCCTCTGCCTTAGTGGGCTGGCATATAAAAGACGGCGATAAAATGTCGCTTTCTTAAAAAATCTATCTGATGTTTGTGTGAAACAAACTAATAAAAAAACTGACAGAGGCGAGTCGGAATCGCGCACCGAGGGTTACAGTTTTATAAAGGTATATACTAGGTTATCTATACATATAAAATGCTTTGTCCTGAATGATTGACTGACGGATTAACCCACAGCCTAAGCCGCTGATAGTAGAGACCTGAAACTTGGAGGGTGTGTTCTTTTATGACGTAGGCATTTGATAAGAATTTTCCGAAATTCTACCCCTAACGAGGTGAAAAAGCAGGGCAAAGTTGGTATGGGTTAACGTGATTCCTTGATCCAATCTACTTCAAATTTTGCATAGACCTTATTAGAACCATTTTCGACTTCTATGCGGACGAAGTCGCGAGCAAAAGCTAGTAGGGTATATAATGTTACCTTATAGGGTCCGTACCTAAACTATGAAAGCACTGAACATGCTGCTCTAACGAAAATATGAACTGGATAAGGAGACAAACTTAACATTGACGTTGGAAAATTGTTATCCTAATACATCGAAATATGTGAAGGTCAGTAGAATCAGTCTTAAGTAGCATATTCACCCTACTTCAAATGATTTCATGAAAACCTTTTTCTTGTTTCACTTTTACGAAAATAGTGAAATTTTGAAATTAAATGGAATAACCTGCGACTAGAGCTCAATTAATACAAATATAATAAACACACACACATACAAATGTATAAAATCATCACCTGAACGTGATAATACTGGAATGAATAAAAAAAACAATTTTGGATTATATTGTAATCTATTTGAATGGCAAACAATTAGACGGCGTCATCTTAGCCGCACGGGATGATAACTCGGTTAGGCCCACGGCCGTATCCAGTTAACTCGATAATCCTGGCAATCTATCGATGTAATATCTGAACAACTCTACATTAATATTCATAGACCAACGTCCCAACGAAGACATTCTTTAACGTCCTTGCAGACTTGTATTTTTTATGGTTTTGTTTGAACGATTGCAGTGGTAGCCAAGTGGTCGAACACACGTCTTGCAAATCAAAGTGTGCAAGTTCAAACCCCGGCTCGCACCTCTGGGTTTATGTGCGAATCTCATTTTCATCCAAGATTACCACTTGCTTTGAAACGGTGAAGGAAAACATCGTGAGGAAACCTGCACGTCTATAGAAAGGGGTGTGAAGTTCACCAACCCGCACTGGGCCAGCGTGGTGGACTAAAGCCCAAAAATCTCCCTCGTAATGAGGGAGAATGTGCCCGGTATAATGGCAATAGGCTCGCCCCCTATTACATTGGGACCAAAAATACATCGGCGAAGTGTGGGCGCACTGCAGTGCACCTCTGCCTACCCCTTCGGGGAATACAGGCGTGATGATGTATTATTATTATTAATAATCTAATCTTATTGGTAAAATATTTTGACTTATTTATCGATCTATTTTTGAAGTGACTTCTTTTATGCTTTTCATAACGCTTATTGGTAACCAAAACATCCTTGTTACTGTCTAATCTTATATACATTAGACGCCTGAAAGATGTACGCAAGCCAAAATTGAATGAGCACGCAATAAAAGTTAAATTGAGGGGCGTGCGCGAAGAAATTGTTCCAATATGGTGTTATAGGTATTAACGCAGTAAAATTCAATTTACGACCTTCTTATCAGCCGAACACACGTAACCATATGCATTAGGCCTAGCCTATATATTTTTGTTAAGTAAAATTGGTTTTTCGATGCGGCTTCTTGATGCGTGTCAGATAAACACCGTCACCGGCTTAGGGTTAGCGTAATCGAGTTATGACTGAATTAGCGGGTAGGAGCTAGGTCGAGTCGAGTCGAGTCCTAGGAGCTTGAATACCGAGTAGAATGTTTATAACCAGCTTAAGTATATCTAGTTGGCAACACGAAAGGTTTATTTTTTTGGAAGGGCTACGCTGTTAGCCGTGAGGTGGCCTTTACAGCTTTACCGGAGGAGAACACGAAAGGTCCGAGAGAAACTACATCTATACGATAAAGTAAGACAATAGAAGAGGCTAATTTTCATCATGCGAGAATTGGTTCCCAGAGGATGTGATAGATAGAATATAAGTTATTTAATTGTTGACATCTTTGTTACATAAAAAAAAAACTATATGTATGTATAAATATATTTGTAGGTACCTTCTATTAGCTTGGTTTTCAATAGCATACTAGCTAACTAACTAGCTTGTCGTGGTAGCCCATAATTAAGGCTGTACTTATCCATGTATAAATGCAATGCTTAAGCAATTAAGCCTTTCAGGTTACCCTCAATTAAATAAATAACACTAGAATGGATTCGTGTCTCCCAAATAGATACCAAATACATTGCGTAACACACCAAAGTTAATTTCTAAGAGTATCAAACAAGTCGAGTAATAAGTCCAATCTTTTAGAAAGTCGAACGTGCCAGTCCGTAGTTAACGGCCCCACTTAATCTAATTATGGGAACTTGGTACCGAAACAAATTCGCTGCCTATACAAGGTGTATCAGATGTCTGAAATAATACTTAAACGTTCGCATCAATATCAAACAACAACTGTATGGTATAAAAATTTAAGCGAAATTAAGACATGTTTTTTTCAACTTTATATTCCTCACTACTTTTAAAAAATTGATAGATTTTGATTCTTGCGTTATCTTTTTGGTGAATCTTCTTAGTCACCGCTCGTAAATGTATTTGGCACTTTTTAATAGTGTAAAGGATTTAGCTACCTTTCAGTCACAGCACGATACTTGAGACAAATATACACAGGCCTGTAACTCGGAAAATAAGAAAGGTAACCATACTCTGTCTTCTTTGAGCATCTACATATCAGCTAACGGATATGTACCTAAAATATTATTTCGGACTGGTGATACACCCTGTAGAAGCGAAGTTTGATTATGTAGCTCGCATGCACAACGGGGGCTAACTCAATTGTCTATCTCGTTGTAAGAGTGATTCTAATTAAATTGTATGACGATAGATAGAACGTAGTATAAGGCCTCCCTCACACTGGCGCGTCAAAGCTCGCGCGTCTTATCTCTGTGGTATAAGCCACGCCCCCACGCGTCAAAGTTCGCTCGCGCTGTCAATGTCATTGAAGAATAAACTTCGTCTATGAGTGAGTACAGTTTGTTTTGGTATGGAATAAAAAAACCGCCCAAGTGTAAGTCGGACTCGCGCACGAAGTGTTCCGTACCATTATCTATAAAAACGGCAAAACGTTTGTTGTATGGGAGCCCCCTTAAATATTTATTATATTCTGTTAAAGGGGCAACAGAAAAACATAATCTAAGAAAATTTCAACTGTCTAACTATCACGGTTCATGAGATACAGCCTGGTGATGGACGGACGGACGGACAGCGAAGTCTTAGTAATAGGGTTCCCCTTTTACCCTTTGGGTACGGAGTACAGGTTAGTTGAAGAATGAACTTCTTCTATGAGTCAGTTTATTATGGTGTGTCAATAAAATTGACGCACGAGCAATGACGCCCCAGTGCCGGGGGCTTAATAGTGAATATTTTGGTACGGTTTGTGTTGTTCTATTAAATCAGATTATAAGGCGTAAATACCTCACGTGAACGTTTCTATACTGCGCGGAGTTGGCGACCAGAGTCATTGATAGAAACAAGACCTAAGCAGAGAGAGGCCATCTGCCAACTTATTTGTCATTATTTTTTTCCTCTTTTTAGTTTGGTAATTATTGTTTTATAATTAACGAATGTCAAAGGTCTTCGAAATGTATTTTAGACAATATTGTAAAAAGCTCTCTGCGATACAGGCCTGTCTAGTGCAGAGAATTTTGTTAATATTTGGGCAACATGTTCACTCCCAGGTAACGAATCGTAAACATTGTAATTTATCAAAAATTTATCAAAAAATAAGCCACCAACAGCAGCCTACACCACACTGCGTATTAATGGCTCTGCTTGCCGGATCCGCGCAATGGATAGTAAGGAAATGTTTTTGTTTTTATTTTTATTATGTTTTTTATGATGTGTATATCCTTTTGCTATATTACTGTTATTTTCCATTGTTCTTTTTATTTTATGTTATTTTAGACTTTTTTGTTAAATTTTGCAATAAATATTTTATGACTTTTCAAATAAAAAGACTGGGAAGAATTCATTGTACACACATTAGGCTTACGCTAATTTTAAGGACTCTGACCCCCATATCAGAGGTTAGCACGCGGGCCGGGCCGAAATAGGGCCCGGTAAAAAAGAAGAAAAGCTTCTATACTGAATGTTCTGCCTAATTATATTTTAAAGTATAGGTACCTAAATATATCATAAACACGTCCGAAAAAATTTTGGGTCGAGGCTTGTAGTCATCTAGTCTTATACATCTTGATATAGACAATCTGACCTCTGAGATAATTTTCATGTGCGTATATGAGCGTAATATGTAATTTTCAACAATGATTACCACTTGCTGAACGGTGAAGGAAAACATCGTGAGGAAACCTGCACGTCTATAGAAAGGCGTGTGAAGTTCACCAACCCGAACTGGGCCAGCGTGGTGGACTATGACCCAAATCTCCCACGTATTGAGGGGGAATGTGCCCGGTATAATGGCAATAGGCTCGCCCCCTATTACATTGGGACCAAAATACATCGGCGAAGTGTGGGCGCACTACAGTGCACCTCTGCCTACCCCTTCGGGGAATACAGGCGTGATGATGTATGATGTATGTATGAGTTAAGTATTATAAAATCTCATGTATACTCGTATCTTTATTGGTTCTATGGTATTAATCAAATTAACAGGGCCCCAAGTATTTGTGTTTGAACGCATATAACGAATGAAACACACTAGAGTATATTCACGGCGTTTAATCATCCATCACAAAACACAGTACTAAACTTAAACAATGAGTTACACACAATCAGATAATAATTATACAATAATCAACCGACATGACAATAAAACATGACGCGCACGGAAAACTCTCGGAAATCATCTGCGGGGTCCGCGCCTCGGCGTCCCTCGCTGGCGCGATGACACCATCCAAGGAGTCAGCATATACTAGGCTCAGCACCGTAAATACACCGCGCATACGTCAAATGCATGTAAGTGATATAAAGGTAATGGCTTGAAAGTAATGGCTTGAAGGTGGCAATTTCTACTGTCTACACTGGTCTTTAGCTACCTACCATTGATAAAATATGTTGTTATTCTACTTTAAAAAGTGAAGTAATACTCCACAACGATAGTGTTAGGGGACTTGGGGCCCTGGGGCACGATTTTTGTTTGATAGACATCAATCTCTATTGGTCGTAATTTTTTTTAGTTTTTATTCGACATATCTCGAATAGATATGATGTCTATCAAACGAAAATCGGGCCTGAGCTCAAGGTAGGTTAATTTTGCTAACGTTTATCGAGTTCTGTTTGAAAAAAGAGGTTTATGTCACTATTAACGCTCAGATGAACGAAGTCTTTATATTCATGGATTTTTAGTACACGGTCTTTTGGCAAAAGTGTAACCTTTGCAGCCTTTTGGTAGTCCCAAATTATATTACCCGCCCCATTAGGTACAATGTTAAATATTCTGTCTTTACATATATGTCAATTTAAGCGCGACGTAAATAACATGTTCAATCTACGAATTCAGTTATTCAAAAGGACCCTTTTGTCGTGAGATAGTAGCAGCAACAAAACGGTTTTATATATTTGTTTACACACGTTTTCACCCTTTTTCCTCGTGTCGTAAATTTCTATTAGTTTGACAGGAGTTACTCACTACAAAGGTTTATGTATTGTCTAATTTGGCGTACATAAATCACAATTTCATCAAAATAAATGATTCATTAGAGTATGTTATCCATCACGCTATTAATTATGCTGTATCTTTTTCTATATTAACTGAACCGGGATTCATCCGTCATCTTTATCACATTCAGCACCCATTTTTATTTTACAAGCTTTATATTAACTTGCAATGTATGTATGTCCGGGTGGAATCTTGCAACTGAATTTTAAATCAGTTATTTTTAACCGATTGAGCTGAAATTTGGTATACACGCTTACTTTGGATGACAATGCATGCTTAGCTATGTGACGTCATTCTTATTCCAATATGGCGGATCATCCAAGATGGCGGAATATTTATTTTTTCTGCACTACCGCAGTATGGGTATCAAATGAAAGGGCTTGCTGAGCAAAACACGAAAACTAAAGGCAATTAAATAAAAGCTTGTTTTTAAAAAGTTTTTTTTTTAAATTAATTTATTCAGCTAGCTTCTACCTACGACTTCGTCCGCGCAAACATTGATGATTCAATATGGTTATAAAGTTCCATAAGCCTATATTATGTTACTCTGATGTTCAAACAATAATACTTTAAAGTTTCATCAAAATCCGTTTAGGATTTTTTGCGTGAAAGAATAACAAACATCCATCGATCCCACACAAACTTTCACATTTTTAATATTAGTAGGATGTGTATTCATTAAATTTGCCTTTGCTAGTAGTTACTTGACAATGGCTGAAATACCCGCCAACAGCGTAGAGCGATTTCTTATATATATTATCAGATCAAAACATTTTTCTTACTTATTTTGTACACGATGTGGGTAGTACAAAATAAACGTCATTCGTCGGTTGGCGCTCGAGCTGGAAGGTCGTTGACGTTCGTTATGTATCTCAGCTAAAGTGGTTATTTTATTTATGGTTTACCTATTGCTGTGGATCGTTTCCTTTGTTTAAATGGTGAAATTATTATAAAGCTAAAATGAGATTATTTATAACTTGTTAAATGTGACGCTTTGTTTTTTTAAGTTTATTAGCAATCTGTTATAGTTTTTTCTAATCAATTACACTTCTGGTTCCTAAAAATATAATATTCCATTAAATTTCATCATTTTATTCATTTCGTAAAAAAAGAACAATAGCTAAACCCCACGATTTCGTGTCCAATACAATATTTACCCGTGTCGAATCCATAATAAATGAAATTATTATTATGATATCTGACTTAAGAAATTCAAGATATTTCTGAATAAAAAAAGTGTATAGTTCCGAAGTCCTCATAAACATAACATTGCACTTCTTTATATCGACAAAGAGGTTTAAATAACTTAGCATACAGTATAAATAGGTGCATGCTATTTAAACTTGGATGACAAAAAAAGCGGCATTTTCCAAATTTGCCCGAGAATCAATTCTGTAGCCACCATCATCTTCTGTGACTTCAAAACAAATAAGTTTATATTACAGACAGGTAATTTTATTTGAATAAGGCAATGATTTTTATTTTGTTTATATAACAAATAGACAAAAGAAGCAGTGGTAGCCGAGTGGTCGAACGCACGCCTTGCAAATCAAAGTGTGCAGGTTCGAACCCCGGCTCGCACCTCTGGGTTTCATGTGCGAATCTCATTTACATCCGAGATTACCATTTGCTATGAAACGGTGAGGAAACATCGTGAGGAAACCTGCATGTTTGAGGGAACTTGACTAGTTCTCGATGTGTGAAGTCTGCCAACCCGCACTGGGCCAGCATGGTGGACAAAGGCCTGAATCCCCCTCGCATTGAGGGGAGGCCCGTGCCCAGCAGTGGGACGTTGAAAAGGGCTGTAGTTAGTTAGTTTTATATAACAAAAATGCTTTTATCTTATATTATATGGGTAATGGGTTCATAAAAATGTAACTAATTTTTTTTTAACTATCCTATAATAGTGTCTCACTCCTGGGCGAAGGCCTCCCCTTTTCTCTTCCACACTTCTCTGTCTTTGGCAACCTTTGGCCACGTTTTTCCTACAAAGGTATCAAGGTCGTCTCGCCACCGTCTTCTCGGCAGTTAATTTTTTTTTAATAGCCTATTTTATGTCCCACTGCTGGGCAAAAGCCTCCCCCTCCCGTCTTCACATGTCCCTGTCCAGTTACATTTAGAAGTGAAAAATAGACGTCCATTCATTTCCTGTCTACCAACGTAACCCAATCCTATGGACACTGCCCTCCGTAAAAAGGTGGTGTATTTATGAATTACAAAAGTATGTAATACGAGGCGCTTTACTTAAAGAATTCAATATTGTTTCATGATGAAATGGAACAAGTTATAAGATAGTTAAAGTTAAGATGAAATTTAAAATGTCTGCTGAAACAGTTTATATATGACTTCAAAAACATGGAGGCTCACAAAGATACCTAATATATAAGATACCTAAATGTGTCAAAAAGTTGTCAGAAAATAGGACCAAAATAGGTTTAATTGATCCGCTTGCCGTCTAGTCTTATACTTATATGTCTTGACCAATCGTCCCAATGTAATAGGGACAAGCAAGACTATTGCCATTCTACCAGGCACATAACCCCTAAAAAAGAGGTGGATTTAGGCCACAATCCACCTTAATATAATAACAATAATAGAAACAAATTATATACAAAGAAAACAAGAAAACCTGACTGATGGCAAAAAAGCATACGGGTCTCATTGAAAATCACCTCCTTCTTTTAAGTTGGTAAATAAGTGATGAGTGTAAGTAAAATTATTCCATCTTATTTCCGTACTAGCTTCTACTCGCGAATTCGTCCGTGCAGATTTAGATTATTTAATATCGTTATAAATTATAGCATAGGTGTTATTCTGATGTATAAATAATCCCATCAAAAACATAAATGTAAACCTCTGTTTAGCCAATGATATATGCCTTGGTTGTCCACGTCAACGACAAAAGATGTGAGATCTAAACGGGCGCCAATTTCAGTGGTCAGTCCTAAAATTTATTTATAGCAACATCAAATATTTCATAACAACTTAAAGTATAATTTCTTATTAAAACTTAGGATAATATATTGGCCTAAGGCCTTATTTTGCTAATTCTAATGTACGAATTATAATTAAATACCTACTAAAACAGTCCTGGAAGAGCTCTATGTTCACTGGCTAGTTTCTACCAGCAAGCCAAATTGTCGGAAGAATAAAATAAGTACTTACAGCTTTAGAAATGCGAAATCGTATATATATATACACGGTGCTGCAGCCAGCTTTCATTGGCTGGGCGCACTACCGTGCGCCTTGATAATACTGTAAAGTTGCATCAAAATCCGTTCAGTGGTTTTTGTGTGAAGGAGTAACAAACATCCATCTATCCTCACAAATTTTTAGATTTATAATATTTGTTGGATTTTAACAACATAAGTCATTTCGTTGTCCGCTTCCACTCATCCATTATACCAAGTTAAGTTATACGCACCACAGAAGCGTTACGTACCAAAATATTTTTATGTGCTATAAAAAGCCTTTTACTTCGCACGTAAAAAGAGCCACCGTTCGACGGACGGCGGCTCTACAAAATAGTAATACTAGTCTCTTCTAAACTCCTAATACAATTATTGGAAATTTAGTTCAAACTAATATTAAATTTAATGCTGATACACCGAAAGTACATTTTTCATTGTAACTCCCAATAAATACCGTTCCATCACTGTATGAATTTTCTAACTTTGGTATCAAAATGAATGGTAAATAGAGAGTAGAGTAAACATGTTTTGAAAAAGTACCTTATGAGTATTTTTCACGCAAACAGAGAAGCGTTGAAACCTTATTTTAAATCCTTGAATTTTAAAAGCTGCTCTGTATTTTTGTTTAATAACCTATATCGCTATACGACTGAACTTTAAATTTAATGATTCTAGGTCAACGGGAAGTACCGTATACGTTTTTGATTCCCGTGCAAATGTACTGAAAATGCAACATAAACCATAACATATCTTTTCATTGCGTTAACTTAGAAGTTAGATTTTTTTAGGGTACCAAGGGACCGCAGACATAAATCTTTGATAAAAAACCTTGATACCTTCACGTGTTTCTGCGAAAAAGGCTCTTGGCAGACAGATAGACATACATACATATATCAAAGTGATCCTATATGGGTTCCGTTTTTTCTTTTTAGGTACGGAACCCTAAAAATACGCATACACGTGCTTAAAACACGGCTCGTAGTGTCAAACGTTTGCTTGGCTAACACGTGCGTCCCGAGTCGTTTTGTTACATTCATAGTTCACACGCGACACAGAGAGAGAGGGAGAAAATGTTGATGTATCTTACATTTTATTTGTCACAAACGGCATAACTTATAGATAACTACTAGTGACATTTCTAACTGTGACTTTTGATTATCGGATCTTACTAAAACTTTAGTACGAACTTAAAAAAAAAACTAACTAGGATTATCAACCATAATCTATGTAACTGAAATTGACCGACACAAATTATCCATTACATTGTAAGGCTCTAATCCGACACCCACTTCACCAGATGTAATTTTATCCCGCAGCGACCCAGCAATTAGGTGTAATGTATATTTATGAGGCCGAACGGACGGACTGCCTGTTTAGGGGCGATTGAGCCACATTGGACCTGCGTGAGTACAATCGGGGAGAACCGGGATTAGGCAGGTTTATTTCGAAACACGCTTAATTAACAGTTCTACTTTTTTCATGAAATGAGTGAAATGATGATATTTTAATTATAGATAGTATTTATGGCAATGTCGAGTAATTATAGCAAGGACAAATTCAATAAATACACATTATAAATAAAAATGGATGATGACAGTGATAAAGATGGGGGATGAATCTTTAATTAACAGTTAGTTTTTGGTTTAATTTAACAAGTGACATAAGCTTTTGTTGGAAAACAGATATGGATAATTATCTGTTTCTCTTGATGTTATGCGCGTGAGTCACTAGAAGAAAAGAAGAAATATATCCATGTTTTATTTTATTTGGGGTAAACGAATTTAGTTTTGTACTCTGTGCTTATATGTATAAAGATTGAATGTCTGTGGCAAAAGCCTCGCGACTACGCAAATATATTTGCCTGCCGCATTGATGACATTTCGTTGAAAAAATGTCCTTTTTTTGAGAGTTTTTGTCATTGGCTATTTATACAGGCGTAATGATTCAATCTTTATAACTTCCTCGTGCCCCAGTACTGGATTGCGTAAAAAAATACGGCCGTAAAATTTAAAGCTTTAAAGTGGTAGACAGTAACTTTAAAAAAAAAACTTAAATCTACAAAATATCATCGGAAGACACGAGCGAATTTAGACACTGTCGGATAGCTTTTGCCACAGAAATTAAATAGTTATGGATATTAATACAAAGCAAATTTTCAAAAGAAGTCACATAAATTCGCTCGCCCGTACCTAACTAAATAAAATGCGGGAAAAGGAAGCCTAACAAATAAGTAAATAGATCAGCATAAGTCAATAAGGGCAATGACTGATGTGAGCTGATCGATCTCGTGATGTAGGCCAACATTCAGTTGTTTACAAGTGAATAGCCGAATGGTTATTGGTCATTACATACATATACAGGTCACAGAATTAGCAAAAAATTGTTAAGGGAGGTATTAAAATGTCTCTTGTGTGCCTGTTACTATAGATCTCCTCGAGATACGTCGTACCGTAACTAAGTTGCATATTACCCTAAGTAATAAAACAGATACGTATCCAAGATTAAAATAAACTATTTATAAATACATAATCACGCCTGTATTCCCCCAAAGGGGTACGCAGAGGTGCTCTGCAGTGCGGTGCTCTACACTTCGCCGATGTCTTTGGTCCCAATAATGTAATAGGGGGCGAGCCTATTGCCAGTATACCGGGCACATTCCCCTCAATACGAGAGAGATTTGGGCCATAATCCACCATGCTGGCCCTGTGCGGGTTGGTCAACTTCACACGCCTTTCTATAGACGTGTAAGTTTCCTCGTGATGTTTTTCTCCACCGTTCAGCAAGTGGTAATCATTGTTAAAAATAACATTCGCACATGAAAATTATCTAAGAGGTACGGGCCCGGGGATTTGAACTTGCACCCCTTTCGTTCAAGGTGAGCGTTCTTGCCCACGAGGCTACCACTGTTTTTATTAAAACAATTTATTAAAAGTTTTAATTCAGTTCCGTTCTGTAAAATTTTATGTAACAACCATTGTAATTTGTTTTAAATTCGTGATTTATGTTTATTTGCAGTAATTTATGTATGATACTAGTAGTTCAGTTATTTTTTGTAGAACCTCATGATTCCGCATTAACATTATGTTGACTCAATTTTGTATGTAAAATCTTTCAGAATAGGGCTGCAGACACGCTGGTGCCGTCGGTCATGCCAAATTGTGAATAAGTGCGTAATCACCGTCGTGTTACGCCAGTTTTTTGCCTGTACCAAAACGAACTGTATTTACTTATAAAAGAAGTACATTTTTCAACGATAATATATCGAATTTATTCGCCTGGACGCGTTGCTTTAGACATAGCCTCCGTGGAATTGGCAAGGAGGAGATACGTGTGGCCGAACGCACGCCTTGCAATCAAAGTGTGCAGGTTCAAACCCCGGCTCGCACCTCTGGGTTTATGTGCGAATCTCATTTTCATCCTAGATTATCACTTGCTATGAAACGGTGAAGGAAAACATCGTGAGGAAACCTGCACGTCTGAGGGAACTTGTCTAGTTCTCGATAGATGTGTGAAGTCTGCCAACCCGCACTGGGCTAGCGTGGTGGACTATGGCCTGAATCTGCCTGGCATTGAGGGGAGGCCTATGCCCAGCAGTGGGACGTTAAAATGGCTGTAGTAGTAGTAGTAGTAGTAGCTACGTGTTTAAAAGAAGTCAAAAGCGAGCATGCTCAGGCCTATAAACTAGCCTTACATTCTTTCTAAATTCAACGTCGGTAAAAATTAAACTGAAAATTATAATTACACCTAGGAATTACATACAATTGCATGCACTTCCATTCAAAGGTGGTTCAAAGCAATTGCATTTCAACAAATTATGCGTGTTCTATGTTCAATTCATTAGCAGATTCATATTTATTTTCTTATATCATATGGCTCGCATGCGATATACATTTACAGATTTAAATATGAAACAATTTAAATCAGTCCTGACTCAGTCGTTTCGTAATCGCAAATATACTGTAGGTCGATTTAACTCGGGATATTTCCGCTGAAACGTCAAACATTTCCCAACTTCTAAAAGAGTTCGTCTAGAAAGTTCTTGATTGATGAAAACAAAAAAATATTTTTCAGGGACTTTCGTATGGAATACTTGTAAGTGTTCCCAGGGGCGGACTAAAAGGGGGCAAATTTAGTCTATATACTTTAATTAGATATTTTAATGTTTTGTAGTACTACCCTCGACGGAAAAAAAAAGTTAAAAAGACTTACCTGTGAATAGTGAGATAACAGCACGCGAACACAAAATAATAGTTGTCGTACACACAAGATACAAATAGTTTGCACACTATAAAGGTTCTTGTTCATTATGTAAATGAAATCGAAATAATTATACAATATACCGACGAAACAGCCTTGAAACGCTACTCGTAAGCGAACACAGATCACTACTTAAGCGAAGCTGCAAGTGACAGTACTCGTGAATTGTTGCCAATTTAAATAATCCATTTTAATTTATTTACTAAAATGTAAAAGTAACAAAATAAAAATTGAATAAACTTAAAACTAAAAAGCTTAAATAATTTAATACAATAACTAAAATATATTATTAAAAAGAGCCCTTTTTGGCAAAGTTTCGAAGATACTGGCAGCGTCCCCCCATTTACTATGCAAACAATAAAATTAAATATTTAAAACGTTAATATTGCCGGAATATTGCGTGCGTCTTAATTTGAAATTTATGAAAATTACACGTCACTCTTAATTGGCCTTTACTAAGAGTTTTATCTGATGATATATTTAACGGCCAATTAAAAGGACGACTATAAAAATTGACCAGTTCAAGAATGACTCAAGGACATTGCGGACCTTGATTTAGATACTCAAAGACTTCTCATTAAAGTTCAAATACCACAAAGCAACACTTAAGAATATTTGAAAATGACGGCAAGTATTTGATTCCGGTCCGCAACAGTCGTAAGGGCGAGAACTTGACTTACGATTGTTACTATAAAGAGCTCAGGTCACACGCCACGGCTTCGTTACCTACCGACTCATTGGCCGGTAAATACGGTCCTGCCTTCTGCAAAAGTTAAACTTGGCCTTTTCGCCAAAGGCAAGTTTCAACGATGAAAAACATACGAATCGTTATTACGACTTGTTAGTATATTTCTTGACTTGTTTACGTCATATACATTTATTTCTACCCCTGTCTCCCAGTTCCACATTTATTTAGTTGTATACTACTCAAGTATAAATTGAAGTGGTTACCGATTCGAGAGCGAAGGAACATGAGACCGCCTACTACTTTATATTCTCTTCTTGAGTCCCCTTCTTCTCCTACCTATCTATGTTCTCAATTTAAATATCTAAGAACCCGTGGACGGGTATTGCATTTCACTTCTAAGTTCCACTCACAGTAGAAATCTTCGCTCTTCCCAAAATCGTCTTCTTGAGTGTCCGTTACACCGTTCTAACTTTATTCACTCTTCTTTCCTCGTGCAATCCATTCTTGATTGGAATAATCTTCCTCTTGAAATTAGGATGGCAAAGAATCGTTTCGCCTTCAAAAAGGGAACTCGCGAGCACATAACTAAAAACATGTTAGCAGAATCATCTCATTAGTATAGTATGTATTTATCTAACATATATATATATAACATATATATTAGTCTATTATATATAAGTATTTGTGTATTGTATGTAAATTATATGTCAATGTCTGAAATTGTTTCTAACATATTTTATAGTGCACCTACCTTGTTTTTTTCTGCATCAACCTAAGGTTGACTGGTAGAGAATGCCTTTGGCATTAAGTCCGCCTTTGTACATCTTTGTGCTAAAGTCTTCATAATTAAATAAATAAATATACTAACACTATTGTAGAACATAGACAATGGTTTCAATTTATGAGGCGATTTTTTTATCTATGATAAATAGAAAAAGACCAGTTCATGTGGCTTCAAGGTGACATTACATATTGTCACCTTGAAGCCATTAGACTAATCATGGAAGTTAATTAGTTTAATTTCACCAGACAACACATAGTCATCGTATGATCCCAAACTAAATAAAGCTTGTACTATGGGTACCATACAATGGACTGGGGCGATCCAATTCAAACCCAGAACGGGCCAAATTCTGAAAAGGCTATTCCCGAAATTTGCCCATTAGCGGGATTCGAACCCCCACGTGACTTGAATGGCCTATGCTCAAACAACTAGAAGCCGTCGTAAAAATAGTCGCATAAAATATGCAGTTTTTATGCTTTAAAAATTAAGTCATTGTCATACTGCAAGGATACTCTTAGTACAATTGGGGCCCAGTTCAAAACATCATTATGACCTAAGAGTTGCCGCCTCGGAAACGAACTCTCCTCACGTAGACTCCACATCATATTTCACTTTGCCATTCAATACACATACAACGGTGATTGATTGTGTTTTCGGCGGAAAATATCGTTTTCGATAACTTACCTTCACTCTGTGACAACTCTATTTGCTTTTATTTGGGTCTCGTACGAGTTCCGACAGGTTTCGAAAACATATTATTCGATTTCGAATCTATCCATATTGCGTTGTATCATACCAAAGCAATTATTTCTATAATCATCTGTGGTTTAGAATAATCCCTTCATTGTAAATGGGAGTAGACGCACCTTACTGTACTAGCTTCCTAAACGTAAAGACTTTATTTGTATTTAATATTAGCCTGCCGTGAGTATAATTCTTCTCTAGTATTGTGGCAAAGGTGCTGTTTGCTCTCATGGCGTTGCTGCTCCTGAGAATGTACCTATTAGTCGCAATTATCATTTTGAAAATAGTAACCATTGAGTTTCTTACCGGCTCTTCTCAGTGGAAGCAGCATTCCGAACCGGTGGTAGAATCTGACTATTTGTAAGTGCTTTTTGGCCTACACGAATAAAAAAAAATTATTTGATTTGATCATGTAACAGCAACAGTAAATCCCCAGACACAGTGGGGCGTCAAATCGCACGTATCCAAATTTTTGCCAATACAACAACTAGGTAACTATTTCAATATTCGTAAACATTTAATTTCTATTTTTAAAGCTACGATCGCTCTTTCAAATACATTTTGTTGAAGAATGAACTTCTTTTTATTATGAGTCAATACAGTTCGTTTTAGTGTTGTCAAAAGTTTTGACGCGTGCATCTTGACGCCTCAGTGTATCCGGGGCTTAAAGCTCTCTCCTCGAATTATGATACCAAATGAAAAAGGTTTGCCAAAGTTTTGCAAAGAACAATTTTTTTTAGTATTTGCTATTTAATGAATAGCATGCAAAATACTTACTTATTCCAAATGTAGCCATACATCGAGGAGTGAAAGGCCATTTAATTTTTTTTTTTTTAACCTATACTGTCCCACTGCTGGGCAAAGGTCTCCCCCATTTTTCGCCACGCTTCTCTATCTCCTGCCAGATCAGTCCATCCCTCCAGATAACGGTCCAAGTCATCGCACCACCTTTTCCTGGGTCGACCATGGCGGCGGTGTCCATCATCTGGGATCCAGTTGGTGCATAGTTTTGCCCACCGGGTGTCATCCATTCGGCTTAGATGTCCCGCCCATCCCCACTTCAGCAGAGCAGACTTTTCCCCTACATCCGCAATGCGACCATCCATTTAACTTAAGCGACATTTTATTAAATTTACAGGTGAGCATACAGCATCATTCGACGTAGAAAAAATTGCCGATTCCAAATATGTATATAAGTCAATATCGCCCAAAAGTGTCGCTTAAGCCAAATATGGTCTTTCACGGAAAAAAAAAGCGGTCGAATTGAGAAACCTCCTCCTTTTTGGAAGTCGGTTAACAAAAGAAATGGAGTTGTAGATTGCTGATACCGTTTTGGTCACATACTGGAAACAATTCATTACTATAAACAATGATTGGACGGTAAACCTCTTCGGATAATAAACTTTTACGAGCCGTTAGCTCGCAGACTTGCATATGTCAGCGAGACGTTTATGATGTCATATCCCTGTCGAACGAGCTATGCAAATGTACCATATATTACCCATAACGACTCCACTCTTCGTATAGCTCTGCGGCGATTTTTCTGCCATTGTTGTTATCTCATGTACCTGTAGTATACGGCAACTATATGGGAAAACAACAATGGCGGAGTCAGATAAACGAGAAAAAATGACCGCAGCAAGGGCTTGAAATGCCATCTCCATTATAATATCTTCATGAAATTTACACTGAGCACGTAAAGAGTTCATTACTTTACCGTTCATTACTTTGCAGGAAAAAAAATGTGATCGGCATTTCAAGCATCGCCTGGCACTTGCGTTAAGATGAGACTTATAAATAACTAGCTTCTACTCGTGACTACGTCCGCGCAGCTTTTGATGATTCAATATCGTTATAAAGAAGAGCCTATGCACAAACAATAATACTGTAAAGTTTAGACGTTAAGTTTCATCAATATACGTTGAGTAGTTTTTGCGTGGAAGAGTAACAAACGTCCATCCATCCATCCATCCTCACAAACTCTCACATTTATAACCTTAGTAGGAAGTAGGATAGATACATATCGCCAGACAACACATACACACCGTATGATCCCAAACTAAGCAAAGCTTGTATGGGGCGATCCCAGTTAGACCCAGACCAGAGCAAATTCTGAAAAGCATCTCCGAAACTTGCTGCTGGCGGAAATCGAACCCGCAACAACCCGCTATAGTGAGTCGAGTTGTCTACCCTCAGACCACTAGACCAAGCCAAGTCGTCGTCATTTATATTCTCAATGTAGACATTTTCTATTATAACATTAAAATATAGGTATCTTTAGCGTAATTCTGATTTCCCAAGGGTTTGCCGACCTTCTGATACAAAAAGCGACAGTTGACTTTACCCTTCTATTGTTTAGGGAAGGTCTTGCTCCTTGGTATTTTATCTATGTAAATATATTTTAGACGGGGTGTACCAAAATTTACCTAAAGACTTCTAATGTCAACTTTACCTGGACGACCGACCCCTGCGTCCACAGGCGCGGCAAAACGCACGCGACGAATATCGAGGGGTTAAACGACATTTTTATAACTTTACAGGAGAGCATACCCATTCGAAGCAGAAAAAAATTCAGATTACAAATATGTTTAAAAGTCAATATCAACCAAAAGTGTCGCTTACGTCAAATAGCCTTTCATCCTTCGATATGAATATAGAGAAACAGACTTGAAACTAAATTCCATCGAAGGCGCCAGCAAATGTCGAAGGAAGTCGCGTGGCTTTTACCGTAGAAATTCCATCCTTATGCATATTAAAATAGAGTACATTAAGGAAAAGCAACTCGCTCGCCCCATTAGATGTAGGGCGTAAGTCTGTGAACAATGGCTCAAATGGCTGTGACGGTCTAATGATGTTAATGGGAGATAAATGTAATAAAAGGTACGTTGCTAACATGTAGTAGTCATCTCGCTTGTACGTATACGTCCATCACGCTCACACTTACATTTTAATAAGTCACTTACACTTGGACGTAAAAAAATTACCATGCCAAAACGAACCGTATTGATTGACACAGGAAAAGTTCAATCTACAATGACACTGACAGCTCGAGCGTATTTTGACGAGTGAGCGTGTGCATTTTACTACAGAAATGTAATTTTTATATATATTGACACAGAGTCCAGTTTGGTATTGGCAAATATTTAGACGCGCGTGTTCTCAGCGGAACCTTTGTAGCGAGATCTATAAAAACCACGAAGCCAGTGAATTTGACCGACATCATAATATTTGTCTGACTCAATTTACTTAAATAGGTTTAGATAAGGGATCAGTTTAAGCGATCCACGTAACATATCTGTAAGCCCATAGGTGCTTTTTTAGATTTGAGCAAACTGGGACAGCAAGACGCGCGCTGCAAAAAGAACTGTATTGAGTCATAAATAAAGCTTATTCTCCAAAGAAATGTCATTGAAAGCGCGACTGAATTGTGCAGCGTAGCCGCGTGTCCTTAACGACAGAAATTTAATCTTTATATATATTTTGCTAAAGTCCGTTTTTTTATTGGCAATTTTTTTTGCAGCGAGCGTCTTTGTGACCCAGTGTGTCCAGGGATATAATAAAACTAAAATTACAAAACAACCGACCAGGCCCGTTTAATTTTCCACAAGTTTTAACAGTAAACATTATATTATTACTATGTACTAATACATATATGTCTTGATTCATTGACGCTACTGTAAGCAGACCGTTACAACTATCCGAATTTTAACGCATAATATTTATTTTATTTACAGAATTATTAATTTACAATCAGTTAGTAACTACGAACATATAGGTACTTTTACATAATGAGAAGATAATTATTTGATTAGAATTTAATTAGTATTTCCGAGCGAACTCTTAATTTCAAACGTGACCCAAAAATTTAAAATCACTGAGGAACTTTGGCGGCGCCATTTTTTATTACATTTCAAATTAAGAACTTCATAGATTAAATATAAAGGATAACTTTATAACGACAGATTATGCAAACTATTGTTTTCGCCAAAGTTGCCTAGTAAGTAACATAAATTTAATGCCAAGTTTGAAATCGGGCTCAATAGTTTGATCGCAAAATACTCATCAAATCATTATTTACAATAGTATTTTGACAGTTTAACTGACAATAAAGAGACATAGGCCTTTTGGATACTTGCAGTTAGATTTTGTACAAATTTACTTAACTTATATTCGCCATATACTAATCAATTTATATTATTAAGTAATATTTACATACATTACTATACATTAAATATTGTTAAATAACCGTCATCACAGCAAGCGAAGCAAAACCCTAATATCTATACATTTAATTATCTAATTGAATAAAAACAGTAAAAAAAACACTAACACTAATATTAATTTTATTTAAGTTATCGATCGTCGTCGTTGTCCTGAAGAATGAAGTCTGAAATCTGAAACAAACAAACAATAATTAGGTATGAATTTATTTTGCTGAAAAACACAGAAATTAAACTAATTTTTATAAATGAAGAAACAAATCTTCACCAATATAATAAGCCGTAGTTAAACGATTTTATAAAAAAATAATTAACTTATTATGTATACATTAGACCTCATCTTTGAGCATAAATAACTCCACTGTTTAGTTTAGAGCCGTCGAGAACTAAGGGGCCTGATTTGACACCTGTTGTTCATTGTATTTATTCTTCTTAAAGAAATGATTAAACTACATGAAATAAGATGATAAATGTCTTCAATTGCAATTAGCGGGTATTTCGTCAATGTCAACTAAATAATAGCACGATCAAAATTAATAAATACACATTCAATAAAGATGCAGCATGATTCAGTAATTTCCTGAATACAAAAATACTGAAAATATGTTAAGACTAGAGATGAAACAAATATCCGGTAACTATCCGGTATCCGGCCTATCCGGCCTTGTTTTCACTATCCGGCCGGATACAGGATAGTAATTCAGTATCCGGCCGGATACCGGATAGTAAAATTAAAAAAATCTCATTATTTCATACAAGGCAAATCATACCACAATAGGTTTAACAGTGTTTATTTTTAAAATCGCAGGTCAACAATATTTCTTTTATTAATTAGTTTAGTACTCAAAATTAGCAAATGGTGGTGAATGAATACACAATTTTCCGCATTTGTTGGTAAGAGGCGAATCCAGCTTCTGAAAATAGCCTTTCGCTGTAAATGCTACCGCCAGGTGCTGAAATATAAGTTCTAGCAACCTTGACAACTGCGGGTACTGATGCAAATTAACTGACCGCCATATGTAAGGGTCGTGATTGCGATCGATTCGAGATGTCTTTAAGATGCGTCATGTAGCGCGATAAAGGGCCGGATATCCGGCGCACCGGCCTGGTATTTTGCCGGATATCCAGCGCTCCGGTCTGGTAGCTTTCCGGATATCCGGTATCCGGCCAAACCACTATCCGTTCCATCACTAGTTAAGACATTTTATTTTAAGTGCAAAAAAGGAAAGTATTTTTGAACCAAATAAGTGAATTCTTATTTTTATTATTTTATTGATTTCATGTTCCAATACATTATATTGTCATAGGTGGCTGTCAAAACAGGCCTCTTAGATCTCGTCGACTATAATAGTGAACATTATATCATGCCATTCATGTCCCAAATTGTATCTACACTCACTGATGTAATCGTGTGTCTGCTCTATATTGTTGGTGTAATTAAAACAATTCTCGTGACATCAATCTGAGACAACGGGTAATTAAGTAATGCCAACGATATTAAATATTAATAATGAACGTATATAGCTCTCATGGATAATTACAGTAACGGCTTGGTCGAGTAGTTAGTGCGTAGGCCACTCGGCTCGCTGTACCAGGTTCGATACCCGTCAGTGGAAAATTTCGGAAATAGCCTTTAAGGAATTTGAACTGGTCATTGTATGGTACAAGCTTTGCTTAGTTTGGGATCATACGATGAATATGTGTTGTTTGGAGATATTTATATTTAACTAGCGGCCCGTCCCGGCTTCGCACGGGTTTCTAATATAGTGTTACTCAGTGATAATACAGCTTTCCAACGGTAAAATATTTTTTGAAATCGGTCCAGTAGTTTTTAAGTTAATTCGTTACATACAAAAATACAAATATATAAAAAAATATATAAGTACTATATAATTATTGACAAACGATACTAACGTCACTCAATTGTTCTTCCTGCCCGGAACTCCCTCTCCACTAACACTTAAACCTTATCGTATGGTATTAAAGATAAAATTGACCTGTAAGTATTACGAATCTTTTGTATGGGAGTATAGAAAAGTGTTGTTTTAAGACTTTTAGGGCAATTTTTTAAATTTTTCTCTCCGTAAGAACCATCCTCGTACTTCAAGGAATTTTCTAAAAAAAGAATTAGCGAAATTTGTTCATCTGCTCTCGAGATTTGCGTTTAGCAACACAATCAGCGATTAATTTTTATATTATAGATAAAACATACATTAAGATTTGATCTTTCTTAAATACGAACGCTTTATAAACACAATTACGCTCTCAGACGAAAACAATGATAGAGATTAAACGTGTCCATTATAAGCTTACAGAGTGACGGAAAAAAAAACCAACAAATAAAATTCAATGAAATAGCCCGATGTGGTCCTATTGAATTTCAGCGTCTAGACGACATAATTTCAATAATGTTTCTCTTTGATAGATGTCTTCAGTTATTGTGAGGAGAGCGGCGAAAAGTACATTTTTGGGTGACTTTGATGAGGGTGGGATTTTATCGAATGATTTTTTTTGCGAGTTCATTCAATTCCAATTTACTCACTCACCTCGAAAATATCAAGATCAATTCATCTTACACGTTCCCCTGTTAATTATACAGTCTATGTAAATACTTTTGTTTATTATAATAATTTTATTCTTCAAGATAAATGAAGTTAGATTATACCCAACGATCATAGTTTCAGACCTTTGAATATTTGTCACAAGTATGGTATTGTGGCCTTCGGTCACACCCTTAACCCTATTCAACAGTGTGAACTACAACTACAAGGGTCAGCTACTGATACTCATAAAGAGACTACGATGATTTCGAGTAGGACTTTACATATTTCTAGTATTTGGAGTTGGCGGCGAAAATAAGTTAAAATAACATGTTCGCATTTCAATCAAATTTAGTTTTATGCCATTCAGATAAAACTGATACTCGAGTAAACATTAAAGTATTATTTCTGATTTACCCTGTACAAGTGACCCGCCATCGCGTCTTATGTTAGTGAATGGTTACATAATTGTGTAAACATACCTCGAATACATGTAAAAGTCGTTGACTGTACCCGAGTAACTTCTCTAATGAAGGTAACGAGTTGAAAGTACTAGATTATAGGGTTTCGTATGAGTTTAGAGTGGTTGGTGGCAGTGTGTAAAATTGATATAAAGCACTAATCTAAACAACTCATATAATTGGCAGCTCAGATAATTTTGGTTTGTGCAATGCAAATTCCTCATTACAATAAATAGGCCATATTGGAATACAACTACATGAAACAGTCAAAATAAAATTAAATGTTTCAGTAACTCTATTTTTTTTTGTACAGCCATTTATAAAAAAATAACTATTAAAATTACATTTTAGATTTGATAACTTTGTAATCCCATATAAATGTATAGGATTACAAAGTTACATTTGCAGTTAATGAATCAGTGTACCTGTATATCTATACTAACATTATAATTAATGGTAAAAAAACTTTTTAAAAACAAGCTTTATTTAATTGCCCATAGTTAACGTGTTCTCCTCAGAAAGCCCTATTATTTGATACCCATACTGTGGTAGTGCAGAAAAAATAACTATTCCGCCATCTTGGATGGTCCGCCATATTGGAATTAGAATAACGTCACAAAGCTAAGCATGCATTGTCATCCAAAATAAGCGTGTATACTAAATTTCTGCTCAATCGGTTAAAGGTAACTGATTTAAAATTCAGTTGCAAGATTCCCCCCGGACATACATTGCAAGTTAATATAAAGCTTGTAATAAAAAGCTTGTAATAATAAAATAAAGAGGAAAGATTTGTATTTTTGTATGTAACGAATAAACTTAAAAACTACTGGACCGATTTCAAAAAATATTTTGCCATGAGATAGCTACAATATCACATATTTATTGTACATTATCACCGAGTAATATGTTACTCAGCTATATGTATTACTAGAAAAAAATTAGAAATCCTTAGAAATTTCTACTATAACCAACCCAAGGTGTAAAAAAAATAGCCATAAAATGTCTTTCATCGCATGCACTGTGGAAAGTATTAATGATAGAACTTCTACAATATTATAGAACATATCAATAATAACAGTTCAAAAATCTTACACAATCGCGCTTGTGTAGACAAAGGGTATGGTATAAATATAGCAATTGTAGATGAACTGAAGTATGCCGAGTTAAAAAAAAATAATATCATTGTCGACTAAAGTAGTTAATTATTGAAAATTTCAACAACTTACATTCTACAAAATAATGTAGTAAATATAACCTTAAATAATTATTACAAAATCAAAATCAATCAAAAAATCATTTTTTTTTTATTCGTGTAGGCCAAAAACCGGCCAAGTGCGAGTCAGACTCGCGCACGAAGGGTTCCATACCATTATCTATAAAAACGGCAAAAAAACACGTTTGTTGTATGGGAGACCCCTTAAATATTTATTATATTCTGTTTTTTAGTATTTGTTGTTATAGCGGCAACAGAAATACATCATCTGTGAGAATTTCAACTCTCTAACTATCACGGTTATGAGGTACAGCCTGGTGACAGACGGACGGACGGACGGATGGACGGACGGACGGATGGACGGACAGCGAAGTCTCAGTAATAGGGTCCCGTTTTACCCTTTGGGTACGGAACCCTAAAAAGCACTTACAAATAGTCAGATTCTACCACCTGTTCGTAATGCTGCTTCCACTGAGAAGAGCCGGTAAGAAACTCAATGGTTACTCTTTTCAAAATGATAATTGCGAGTAATACATTCTCAGGAGCAGCAATGCCTTGAGAGCAGACAGCACCTTTGCCACAATACTAGAGAAGAATTATACTCACGGCAGTCTAATATTAAATACAAATATAGTCTTTACGCTTAGGAAGCTAGTACAGTAAGGTGCGTCTACTCCCATTTACAATGAAGGGATTATTCTAAACCACAGATGATTATAGAACAAATTGCTTTGGTATGATGCCTTCAACGCAGTATGGGAGAGAAGATGGTAATTCATTAAGAGGAAAATGGTAGGACCAGTATTTATACTTGCTACAACCAAAACAACTATTTATACTTCGTGTCTCTACATAGCGCCTTATCTGCACTCGATCAATTTTGACTTTTAAAACTGAAATCTAGGGATTTTTTCTTATATGTATACTGTATAGTATCGAAAGTCCTGAAGTAATTACTGAGACAATCAAACAATTGAGTCTCCTACTTTATATTTAAGGCCCGGGAACACTGGGGAAACAAAAAAGAACTGTATTTGAAAACTAGTGTCATTGATGTGCTAGCTATTGCGCCAGCTTATTCAAATTGTTATGATTATGACCTCACTGATGACGTTATTTTAAGAATCTAACAGAAAATACTGGTTAAATACAGGCAACTATGTCGAAGACTCGTTAGTTCAGTGGTCAGAACGCCCAACTAATGTCAATTCAAAATGAGGTGGTCGGGGGTTCGAATCCCTCACGAGTCGATTTTTTATATACATAGTATGGTGTTTCCAGCTATTTTTTTTTGTAAAAAAATAACGCAAACTTGATTTATTTTATATATTTTTTAATTATCTTACTGGTAACCTGCTTTGAAGAAGCCTACATTGTTCAAATCATTATTTCAATACTTATATTCCAAATACCTACTGTGGGACAGTTGTGAACTTAATCTGGACTGTGGCTATTGGCTAAACAAATATCAAAAATGAAGTGACACTGAACTAAAAAAAAAACTAATTAACTACAGGCTTCAAAGGGCTAGTACCCAAAGCCGTAAAACCCAATACCTATTAAAAAAATGTTAATCTGCATTTATGTTTAAATTTGATATAAGGAAAAAAAAATAGCATAATATTATTAATTTTGTACACTTTATGAATGTTTAGTTTACCCTTTTTAAGGCAATATTTCTATATTAGTATCTATCTAAGCAATGTTAACTTTTCTTCGTCGGAGAATAATAAAAGAATGAAAATGTCAATAGTTCCCCACTATTTGTCTTATATTAAATGCAAATTAAGATTGAAAACATTACTCCTATTATAGAATACAAATTCTGGCAGCGTTATTAGTGGTAGCCGAGTGGTCGAACGCACGCTTTGCAATCAAAGTGCGCAGGTTCTATCCCCGGCTCGCACCTCTGGGTTCCATGTGCGAATCTCATTTTCATCTGAGATTATCACTTGCTAAGAAACGGTGACGGAAAACATCGTGAGGAAACCTGTGTGCCCGGTATAATGGCAATAGGCTCGCCCCCTATTACATTGGGACCAAAATACATCGGCGAAGTGTGGGCGCACTGCAGTGCACCTCTGCCTACCCCTTCGGGGAATACAGGCGTGATGATGTATTAGTATCAGTATATCTGACATATCTCGAATATCCATCAAATGTCACTCGCCGTACATTGAAGCTTCGTAGAACAAAACAATTGTGTTTCAAGAACAAGCCAGTTAATGTACTACGCACCGGGCACTGGCCTTGACTATTAGCACCACCTATTTCCTACACATGATAAATTATGTTATAGATTCTATGCACATAGTTTTTAGGTTGTTTGTGGTTGATGTCGTGTTTATGAACTGTATGCAAGTGGGTTGCAACGTGGTTTAATTTGGCAGCACTGGTAGGAGCAGAAATGAATAGGTTGGAACTATTATTGTTTTTAATTCACTCATCTGATGACTGTTACGATGCAATTATACCATCTACGGTTTTCTAGGTACAAATTGTACGTAGGGTATCTTCACACGGTATAGCCGGTATAGAGTAGGGTATCTTCACACGGTATAGCCGGTATAGAGAAGGGTATCTTCACACGGTATAGCCGGCTGCGTGAAGCCTTAGGCTGTCAGATGACTATTTTGAGTTCTATTTAATCATGTTACTGATTGCTCTGTCATATCGTGTAAATGACAGTTTTGATATATTTTGTTTTGATATATATATAAATATAGTTTGAGTTGCTGGGTACATAAAGAAATTAGACTTACTACTGCTAGATAAATAAATCAGCTTTTCTCATACAAATATAATCCCAAATAAGACGGTGCTTTTGATGATTCTCTGGTCTGACATTTATATCGATTCGATTTTATGAAATAGGTGGCAAAAATAATCATGTTCGACTTTCAATATTTTTTGGTCGTTTATCAGATACGTACTCAGGCAAACGTTAAAGTATTCTTTTGGACTGCTGACAGGTCCTGATATTGATCACATAAAATCAGTCCATATGCATCATATCACAATGATGTTATTTATAAATGCTCATAAGCAACAAATTGTGGAAGCATGCATAAACTGACGTGAAATCAAATCACAACGAAAATACAGTTTAGTAAACGGATTCATCCGCCATCTTTATCACTGTCATCATCAATATTTATTTATAATGTGTATTTATTGAATTTGCCCTTGCTATTAATTACTTGACACTGGCTGAAATACCCGCTAAACGCAGGTGGAGCCATTCCTCATCCCATTCCATTAAATTTCATCATTTCACTCATTTCGTAAAAATAGAAGTAGAATTGAAGAGTCAACTGACAAATGTCAACCAGTAAACTAAACATCCTATAGAAGACTAAGCAAGCCATTCTTATACCAAACGTTGGCTACAAAATCGAGAGTTAACGGGGTTCACCTCAGTAATTGGCATTATTGAGAGTTTGCGAAATGCTCGCCCGAAACTTTGTCAATTACGCAAATAAAAGGGGGAGATGTGCAAATGGAAGTTTATTCCAACAGGATTGAGTTACACGGGTATTTGATACGGCTCCCGCTCAACTTGTGAAGCGTCGCTCCGGAAATCTTTTACCGCTCAAATATGTAGGGTCGTGTTTGGAATTATCCATTTGTGGAATACTGGAGTCTATAAATTCTGGCGCATGTGTACAAGGTCACATACACGCATGAAACAAAAGCTGTTCTCATGAACTTTACACCTAGCAGCATGTACAGACGCAGTTAAACACGCTAGTGGACTATTGCTAGTGCTAAAAATTGCTTGAGCTTTGGCAGAAGGTACGCCTCTGAAGGTATGCCTGTATCTTCATTCGATTTCGATAAAACTTTGCCAATTTATTACTTGGACTTGCGCAAAGGTTATTTGCATGGTACAACTATAAGCATTTATTTTGTACATATTAAAATTGACTAACAAATCGATGTGCCCAGAGAAGTGGGTAGGTATCGGCTAGTGTTTAATAAAATCAAGAGAGATTTAAGTTAAGTCAATACCTATAGAAGGAGTATTTATAAAGAAAGCAATTTTTAGTTTACTTACAGTTATATAGGAGATTTAGTTTCCTTCGGTTCGCTAAGCTGCGATTCTTCGTCTATTAAATGCAAATTGAAGTTTTCGCTCTTCGTGTGAAAAGTGGCTGAGATTGTTTTGTCTTCCATCAAAATGTTCTCTCCCTCAACTCGGTTCTTTTTCCCGTTGCCTTCCACTCTCTGATTTATCGAAGAGCCTCGATTGAACGAGGACGCCAGCAAAGTTTCCTGAATGGTGTCATTACCGTTGCATACTTTATCAGCCTTGTGCGTTGGCATGCGCCCGGAATGGTAGCTATTTCTCACACCACTAGTCGATTCAAAAAATGGAAGCACTTGCTTGAACTCCTTTCTAAAATTTTCGTTCAACCACGCGTAGAGGAAAGGGTTGTAGCATGTCGACGCCATTGCCATCGAGTGTGCGAAGAAGAATGATACGTAATAGAAGTTCCACTCCGTCATCTGGGCGTAGAAGTCATTGAATATGTTGATCAGGTTCAGCGGTAACCACGATATACCAAATATTGCAACCATCGATATGAGCATTCTATTCGTACGTTTCTTCCTATCTCTGTCTGCTTCTTCTCTCCTGGTATTCTTAGTCTTGGCGCCCGGTTTCAGCCTTGCGCGATCGTTCAATCGTATGCTCACACAGGTGTAGCATATTGCTATTATTAAGAACGGTATTAGAAACTGTAATACGGTTGTGAAGACACCGAATATTTTTCTTGATTTGTCTGAGGGCCAGCTCTCTTCGCAATAGTATGTCTTATTGTTTGTCGTCTGGATTCCCATGAATAAACCGTACGGACAGGTCACGACGAGAGAGAATACCCATATGAAGATTATGATAAGAATACAAGTGTTTAGTTTCATCCGCGGATGAAATGGATAAATTATGACAAAGAATCTGTCTATGGCTATCGAGGTTAGGGTAAGTGTCGATATGTAGACGCTGGTGCCTTGTGCGTACGGCATGAGGTGGCATAAGAGTCTCCCAAATACCCATCTCCCGAGAAACGTGTACATGGGCGTTAATGGTACAGCGAATATGCATAGCAATATATCAGAAAGAGCCAGATTCGTTATGAAGAGGTTGGTGACTGTTTGCATTGCCCTGTTCCTGAATACGACATAGCATACCAGGACATTTCCGAAAACGCCTAAAACGAAGATCAGCGTGTACAGAATGCAGAATGCGACTTGGACCAGTTTGACATCGATGATATCTGTGGTTTTGTTCACTTTGGGTTCGTCGATGATTTCGACCGATTCTCCGGTGAGTGTCTTCGTGAGGATTAAGACACCTCCCCCCAAGTAAGTGCCGTTGAGAGACATTGCCGCTGGTGCATATCTGCTAGCTATCGCTGACACCGCGTCATCGTGACCACTTCCGTTGTATAACATGTTAACGCCAAATTATCTTGACGGCAATATCATACAATCTCCGCCAATCCATCTGTGAACAAAAACATAAACATATTAATCAATAAATTGGTAAATTACTTGTTTTAATTAGCGACGCATTAATTGATTCTATTATGGGACTGCAAAATATTTTCAAGAAAAACAATTTCAATCCGCCCACTCAGGAAACGCTGACGTAACCTAAATAGAATTGAGTTTCCTTCTTTAGACTCTATTCTTGTGATAATAGAGACTAATTTCCTTTGTGTAAATAGAAAAACGTTTGTTTTATGTTATGTAGTACTCGGATGGTTGCTATGGCAATGGAAATGATCGCTATTAAACCCCAAACATTATCGCGTATGGCCCGTATATGACGTCATAGCCTTAGCAGCATGTGGATCGACGACAAAAACACAGATTAAATTACGTTCCATATTTTCATATCCCCGCCCAAAAAGTATAAAAGAAATATTCAACCATTTTGGACTAACATTCATTGGGAAACTAATAGGCGAGGAAGTGAATATTGAAGAGTTTCCAGTGAGATACTGTCAGTATCATTACTTTTTATTTGATTGAATTTACGTAAACTTTTGCAGCGGGCTCTCAAAGCTCAAACCCTTGTACTAATGATAACTGACAACGCTAATCAATTTATTTCACCGTGGATCTTTCCACAACGGTGCACCTGTCACGTGCCCAGATTCCGTTGAAGAAGTGTGTGAGTTTGGCAACTTATGCCAGGGGGTAAATTTCACTTAGTTTCGGGTGGGATCCCCTCATCCTTCATCAATCATACGTGACAGGATATTATTAAATCTACATGACTGACATTTTTTCCAAGTATATTTTTAGAGTCATGTTACATTATTTATTTCACTGATAGAGCTGTCAATATATTGATGCGTAGGCAGTTTGAATATGATTTTTTTAAAGATCATTTTGTGAGTTACGATATTCGATCTAGGAAAAAAAAGGAAGTTCTCAATTCGACCCGTGTTTTGTTCATGTTTGTTATCATACGTTGGAGATATGATTTTTCATGATAATCTCCATATCTGCAATCAAACATTCAATTCTCAAAATTGTTTCTCACCAATTTTGAGTTTTTATGCATGATTGCTAGGGAATTCTTCGGTATGGTCCCATACAATTACGGATTTATCCCCCTTAGTGGTGAAATTGAAGGTTGAAAATTTTGATAGTATATTTTCATTGACTTCAAACTCAGTCTATATTTTCGACAAAGGAAAGCCACTGATTATAATAAAACTTGCCTAACTTCTAATAACATACACATAAAAGTTACACGGGAATATAAATCCGCAAATCTTTCTCGCTAGTGCAAACCCCTTAGTGTTTATTCCTCTACGTAAGAATGAATTAATATCTATTTATTACTTATAATATATTAATATTTCTATTTATTATTCCAGTGTAACAAATAATGATTGATATCACCCCAGTTTTACGTCTAAATTTCAAAGCAAGAAAGACCTCTCGAAATATTCAAAAGCGAATTAATCACAAACCCGTTCCTGTTTACCACAACCAAACTCAGAATCAAACTTTTCAATTTTCAATGTCCTCCAAAGTATTGAGAACTCAATCTGGTCTCGGATCCACTCGCCCTTTATAAACTCGACAATGAAATAATAAATTTTCACCCCACACAACTTTGCCATGGCATATTGGTCCTTCTTGAGTTGCAAACTGGATAAGTTAATTATCATGTTAAGGGTAAAGTGCTTTAGAATGGTAACAATTTTCTTTGAATAAGGTTGAAAGTGTAAATTTCTATTGAATGGGTATCAGATTTTTAGAGACAAGCGGGTCTGAGACCATTATTTGTTTGCTGTACGTCTTTATTGACTTAGCACATTCTTAGTTCCAGTCTTTGAAGTTTATTGGCACTAATATAGCAATTAATTAAGCAACATTGTAATTAAATCAAAATATTTCTGGTGTAATTTTATACTGGTATGGAATTTAATTGAAAATAAAACCGCCTTCCAAAGGTGTTTCTTATTACGTACGTAATATAAGACGTAGCTAAGTGATGATCTTACAGCGTGAAAGATGAAACACGATTAACATAGCTAAAGTTATTCAGATGCTGAAATTAAACCAAGAAACCTTTGTCTACAAAAGAGGTGTGAGTGATTTTTTATGAAATACTACAATCAATAGAATATAAATTTTAATGTAAGTCAACAATACTGGCTGTCAAAAGTAATACCCACATTTTTTGTTTAGTTTTAAAATATGGTTGAATTAATCTATGACCACCCTTGACTGAAATATTAGATACATATATCATATTTTTTTAACGAGTAGTAATTACTATGAAGGATGATGAATATATTTTATTGTTAATGGACTTAAGGATCTAATTTGGACACTGAAGACAAAAACTAGTAAGTCAAATACCAAAATTTTACAAATTCTTTTATCTCAACTAATCCTTAACACCTGTATTTTTCAATAAGGCCGCTCACTGCTCTGAGTGGTTGCGAATTTGATTATAGTCAGCGGAAAATTACGATAATAGACTCTTTGGCCTGCAGGGTTTTCGTGAGAACGGCACCATCTCTATTCGAGATATGTCATAACGAAAATTCAAATTGGTCGTATTTTTTCGAAAAAAAAAACTAATATAAAATATCTCAAATAGAGATGATGTCTATCAAGCGAGAATTAAGGGGCCGGGTCTGGGTGTATCTGAGATCGCCCCTCGTCCATTACACATTATACTCACAATGCAAGCGTTGGTAAATTTTGGATCATACGATGAGAAGGTGTGGCGATATTTTTTTTATGGAAATGTTTTATAAGTATTACAGTACATAGATAGTAGTCCTTCACTCGGGTCCTGTATAATTGGAACAATTGATTTCCTATTGTTATGGGACATATATGTCCAGTTCAGGGCTCAATATAATATGTATGGCAGGGCATAATATATAGGTATGTCATCGGTGATTACTTTCGAGAATCGCGTTCGCTTCTCTCTTGCAGTACAGCATCCTGGCAACACTTAGAATCGTAATCGCAGTAAGAAAACATTCGGAGTCGTTAAACGGAATGAATTGCGTCGCAAATTAACGGAGTGTCGCGCAATCCTTTGCGACATCTAATCGAGAATTTGTCCGGTAAAGGGAAATAGCGACGAATCCAAAAATTACTTTATTTTTAAGTACCGATGAAACGCAATGAGAGTTGCTACAAGTTTGATCGTTGATCTATAGATTATAACGAATGTTTTGTCTAATGGCTGGTATAATAGTTATAAAAACAAATTAACTATATACAAAGCAATGCCTCTAAATCGTCGTCGAAACAAAAACTTCCCAGGACACTGACGGCATTCCCGCGCTGAATATCGATACTAATTTGTTGCGCAAAAAAGATAGCCAGCTGGTCATGTGAAGTGATGAAATGACGCGCTGCGATGTCCATAAAAGCAGGAGTCACGCCAGTTTGGACCCCACGAATATCAGCCATATAAATATTAGCTGATATTTGGCTGGTATTTATTCCAACATTCTAAGGTTAAATAGGTGTTTATTCAATATACATTCTTGAATCTTGTAGCAATGCACGAAGTATAATTGTTGAGTTTTTTACCGTATAAAGCCAAGCCACCACGCGTTAAAATTCGCTCACTCTGACAGTGACATTTCATTGAAAAATAAGCTTTTGCCATGAGTCAATACAGTTCATTTTGGTAGTGGCAAAAAATCTAAGTGGATGAACATATTGTATGAAAAGCATCTCACCCGTCTCCAGCAGAGTGCGTAGAATAACTGATTGCCAACACGTACCTACCGAATTATTCTCCCTATAAGAAGTACGAGTAGCTTTAGTTAAGCGCTACTTAAGCCCGCCTATTGTTATCAAAAGCATTAGTACTAAGCCGAAGGATCCAGTTAAATAGTAGCTATTAGACGCAAACGGTCTAGATCGAGCTAAGGGAATTATAAAGTCCTTTCATTTAGTATTTGTACATCAGCATTACGCCTGTATTCTCGTAAGGCGTAGGCAGAGGTGCAATGCAGTGCATCTTCGCCGATGTATAGTCACGTACCCCTTCAATACAAGAGAGATTTGAGCCATAGTCCACGCCACTCCATAGACTTGGTGAACTTCACACGCCTTTCTATAGGCGTCCAGGTTTCCTTACGATGTTTTCCTTTACAGTTCAGCAAGTGGTAATCATTCGCACATGAAAAGTAGTGTTTCGTTTCCGAATTTGATCAAAAGGGTAACTTTCACAACTAAAAAAAACATACGGGTCGAATTGAGAACCTCCTCCTTTTTGAAGCCGGTTAAAAAATTCAGTGAGTTTTAACGTTCAATTCTGACACAACAACTAAACTATACCTAATTGATATCACAAAAAAAAACATACGAGTCCAATTGAGAACCTCCTCCTTTTTGAAGTCGGTTAAAAACTATTGCCATCTTACTCATACATTAGGGCCGTAAGCAGAACGGCAATATGCTTAGTTTAGTACGGTTTAGTTTGGTAACAACAGAATTGACACTAATACACATGTTAAAAGCACTTTAAAAGAGCCCGTATGCTCGGCTTCGGTGCCATCGGATGCTTATTTACGGGGAAACCTATAAAAGTTGACTAGCTATTAATTTGCCGCGGTAATGGCGGATGATAAACAACGCTGTAGAAGCCGGCCCGCAGTTAAACGTAAGAATTTATGTACCAATCACAATTGACAGCTATTAGCCAAATATTTTGTTAGTAATGGCGCCTATTTCATTGGAAGTACCTATAGCTACGAAACTTTTCAAACCGAAATATCATCTTAATATATATATTTCTACTGTACGTCACTGAACTCCTCGTAAACGACTGGACCAATTTGAACGATTTTTTACAAGTTATTACAAGCTTTATATTAACTTGCAATGTATGTCCGGGTGGAATCTTGCAACTGAATTTTAAATCAGTTATCTTTATCCGATTGAGCTGAAATTTGGTATTCACGCTTATTTTGGATGACAATGCATGCTTAGCTATGTGACGTCATTGTAATTCCAATATGGTGGATCATCCAAGATGGCGGAATAGTTATTTTTTTCTGCACTACCACAGTATGGGTATCAAATGAAAGGGCTTGCTGAGGAGAACAAGAAAACTAAGGGCAATTAAATAAAAGCTTGTTTTTAAAAAGTTTTTTACCATTTATTGTGTATGGGTTTGGGTGGCTATCTGCATGGTTTAGATTCACTATTGGACCCGCTAGGTGGCTCTGCTTTCGTATGTAATTCTGAGGCAGTCCGAAGTTCGCCGGGTCAGCTAGTAGTTTATATTTTTGAAAGTTACTAAGTGAGGTCATCATTTCTCGTTAAACTATTAACGTAAACCTACTCTATGATATAAATAGGCTAATAGTTCAAGAAACGAGAATGATGATCGTCTCGGTGACGGTCTTCTCACGGCTTCTCATGACAAAACGTCGACATTACCTAATCCACCTCCCGCAAGGTTTTTGACCGTAAATTATTCAAATGCTTGTTGCGTTTTCATTAAACATACACGGTGCATTGCCTGTTTAGTCTGCCGACTCCCAAATGCGTTTGATGAAAAGCAAACTGGCTATTTTCGATAACGCAGACAAAAGGCAATGACAACGCCTGGCGAACCGTGAAGCCACGTGGAGGCTACGCTCGTTCTATTGTGTCGATGTCGCCCACGTAGATAAAGATAGCTATCAAATAAAATTGAAAGTGCCTCGCTTAGCTACACTATAACGATTTTTGAATAGTTTCATAATAAAATTAACTGAGGCAGACATGACCGTTGCATTCTCTATTGTAATCTAAAAGCTATCTTCTGTTGTTCAGTTTACAGAATGGTTTTTTATACAAAATAAATCTTACCCGTTTCTCGCTCTTGAGGTAAAACCTTTCATTGACGTACCTATTACGAAAGAGCGCGCGAGTTGCCACGGTTTTAGGTTTTAAGCTACATTTAAGCTACAAATAAACAAAAAAAACTGTTCTCTATATAGGGAACAGGACTATTATGTACCGACGGATTCTAGACATTCAAACAAGTACTTTCAACATTAAGTTATCACTTCTGTCTTATGTTATCCGTAGGTAAGTACTATTAAAGTTCCTATTAGTAATTCCCATAAAAAAAGCCTTTATTGCTGTTAAAATATTATTAATAATACAACTTAAATTAATCAATGACGATCGGTGTTCTTATCCACAGCTTGTCCTTCGACAAAGGCCTCCTCTAAGAGCTTCCACTTCTCTCTATCTTTTGCTATTCTCATCCATTCTGGACCGGCTTAAGTTCATCTTCCCAACGCTTTGTTTGTCGGCCTTGGTTTCTCTTTCCGTCCCGAGGGTACCATTCAGTTATTCTTTTTGTCCATTTATCGGGTGTTTCTCTTAATATGTGTCCTGTCCATCTCCATTTTAGAGTCCTGCATACCTGTTTGGCATTTTTAAATTTTGTTATGTTTATGTCCCATAAGTACTACTAAATCTCTACCTATAACATACCTTAAAGTGCCTACTTATCCATAACTGTCTTATAATCTACCCTCTAAGTGTCTTCACTTAGAACGCATTATTCTAATATCAAGGGGTGACAGGCTATTTAACCTAAGCGACATTTTTTTAACTTTACGCGAGAGCATACTCATTCAACGCGGAACAATGCACTGATTCTAAATATAAGTCAATATCGCCCAAAAGTGAGTACTTGCCCTTATGTCAAATAGCATTTCACCCATCAATATAAATCCTGGCTTTTCTATTACCGTGCCATGTCAACGGTATCTGTTCACAAATTGATGTCACGCATTACCATGTTATCTTCGCTTATCAGCGATGCCGTGAGCTGTGAATTGGGATGTTGATTGGTGTTGTCTGATGACATTTTGAATTATCTAGTTGTAAATTTGTTACCCTAATTGTAATATCATGTTGCCTACAGTTTGTTATACTAATTAAATCTAGGATTAACGTATCCAATTTTTGTCTGAATATCAAATGGTGTTGGTTGTCGTCTCTCGTAGTTTAAAGCCGCACACTGGGGCGTCTACGCGTCAAAATATTTACCAATACCAAACGAACTCTGTGTCAATATGCTTAAAGATTAAATTTCTGTCGCAAAAGCTACGCGTCAATATTCGCTCGCGCTGTCAGTGTCTTATCATTGTACAATGAACTTCTTCTATGTGTCAATAGAGTTCGTATTGCTATGCCGAAAAATTAACGCGCGAACGTTGACAACGCAGTGTGCGGGAGGCCTAAAGTCAAAGTCAAAGTCAAATCATTTATTTTGTATAGGCCTATGGGGGCACTTACAAATTGTCAAGTTTACATTTTTTCTTATATACTACTATACTACCACCGGATCGGAACGCGACCTCAACTGCGAAGATCCGGCAAGAAACTCAGCGGGCTGATCATTTTTTTAAATCGCCAAAACTTATTACAAATACACAGCTACATATAGCTCCAGTGTGTTGCCTTTAGAGCTGATTTTAATAATAAAAATAAAATAATAATACGTTAGTAAGGCAACACACCCTACACTTTGACATGCCGGGCAATTTGAAAGTAGGTACCTATTAGTCAATTAAAAATCTTTAAGTCTAGAATTAAACAATATTACAATATGAGTTCTTTGTATCTGGGCACTTTTAATCTAGTTAAATTTCGACATCCCCTCTTTATCTGGGGAACAATTCCCGCACGTTCTACATCTCTAATTCGACATATGTCGAATTAAAACGACAAATACGACCAATTTTGTCGTTTTGTTTCCACATAATATGTCAAATTAGAGATACTGTCAACTCGATCATGCGAGAGTTGCCCCCCCTTGAGAAATCTGTGCGATGCCTTTAAAACAAAATTAAATATTGTGTGTCCACTTGTCATATAGAACGACTAAGGGGACGTTTAAAAATTAATATTGTATTTAGAAGACAGGTGCGTAACCGAATGTCCCGGATTAAGTATCGTAAAGTCGTCTACAAGGTTCTCGATAATATTTTGGGGAAAGTCTTTATTTCTCACGACACCAATAAGCCCTGATAACTGACAGCCGATCGGCGGAACAAACCTTCGACAAATAATCCCTTCTTAGCCCTCTATTTGTTCTGCCAGCAGCCATTATTTGTCCGTATGTAGTGCTGAAAAGGCATTGGCCATAAGAGATATGGGGATAAGAAAGTAAACAATATTCGGGATCAGAGAGATGAAATATAACTTTTATAAGCCCACAGGCGCGTTAAAACGCAAACTGTGTAAGCCTCAAGCGCATTACAAAACGAACTCTGTGCCTATATACATAAGGATTGAACTTCTGTGATACAGACTAAAACGACCACGCTGCGAAATTTGCACGCGCTGTCAATGACATTGGAGAATGCGCTTTATCTACGACTTAATACAGATCCTTTGGGCATCAAAAAATCGTAGGCTTTATTGAACATCCAACTGTAGCGGCAGCTTGCGGGTTATATTTAAAACAATCATCTTAAATCTAGCCAAGGTCTGGTAGCTTGAACACGTATTTAAATAGGCCGTCTTTAATAATCTTTTCCAGTTTATTACCGTACTAAAATTGAGAAATAAAACGAAAATTGGAGCAGATGTTACGTGAGCCCCGCCACATCAAAAAGCTTTTAATAAAAAACTGTTAGTAAAAAAACTCGCGAGGTTTAAACTCTGCACACTGGAGCGTCAAAAGCCGCGCGTCAATTTTTGCCAACTCCAAAACGAACTGTACTAACTCAGAGATAAAATTCATTCTTCAACGAAACTAAATTGACAGCGCAAGCAAATTTTGTCGCGCGGGGCATGTCTTGCAACACAAAAAATCATCTTTATATATATTTAAACAGAGTTTTGGTATGGACAAAAAAATTAAAAGGTTCTAGTGGAAACAACGTCATTTAGGCACACTACATTAGTAGTGTGCCTAAATGACGTGGAAATAATCATATTTTTATTCTAGTAAAAGGTACTAAAGCCAATATGAACTGTGTACGGTAAAATATCTCATGAGAAATTATCCTTGTTTAAAAGAATTCCTAAGAGAGAACAGGAAGTTCGGGAAATTCTTTTGTTTTTGTATTCTGAACCTTGCTAAATCTTGCATCATATAGCAATACATTATTGGGTATATAATACATTCTGATAAGTACATATGAATAAAACAAATGATTTCGGCTAACAAAGACTCTATAGAGATCATAAGCATTTGGTTCTGGGGACAAAATACCCAAATTGGTTATCGATGTATCGTATATATCATCATCAGGCCTGTATTCCCCGAAGGGGTAGGCAGAGGTGCACTGCGGTGCTCCCACACTTCGCCTATGTATTTTAAGTCTCAATTTAATTGGCACAGTGCGGGTTGATTAACTTCAGGCGCCTTTCTATGGACGAGCAAGTTTCCCCACGATGTTTGCCTTCACCGATCAGCAAGTGGGTAATCATTATTGTAAATGACATTTGCATACGAAATCCGAATTTCCCAGAGGTGCGGGCACGGCATTTGAACTAGCACCTCTTGCGTTCAAGGCTTGCGTTCTACCTCCTAGGTTACCACTGATTTTCGATACACTGTGATCGACACATTAGCATGCAAACGTTAGGTCCATGTAGTATTACTGATAGGGTTCTTTTGAAATGGCGTAGCAACTGACAAAAAAGCTAGGTATTTTTGTTATGTGGTCATCAAGTTGTAAACTTTCTATGCACGGAACTTTTGCACTGTTTCTTAACCTACTTTCCTTCAAACATTAAACTATTGCTCAACGGAACTCTATCCCCTGTCTGTCGCCGCCAAATTGACTGTCGCCATCCAAATTGATTGTACAGAAAGATTAATGTGTCTCCTTTATTTGTATAATGGGGATGGTACAAACACGTTACAGAGGGTAGGTCGGTCAGTCGCATTTGCTTATTACATACGTTTTGTGGGCTAACCGGAAACTGATTCTGGCGACATGCCAGGTAGTTGAAAGGTATAGAGGATATTTCACTATGGATTCCTAGCGTCTACATTAGAAAGCTTAATGTTAGTTCTAGCCTAACTTAGTTTTGAACAAATTATTTGAGTAAATTAATAAATATCGCCAAAGAACACATACTCATCATATGTTACCAAACTAAGCAAAGCTTGTACTATGGGTACCATAGAATAAACTAAGGGCGATTCCAGTTATATCCAGGCCCTATTCTGGTGAATCAGAATCAGAATATTTTTTATTCATACAAACCAATACAGGCATATTGTGTCGGGAAAATAAAATAGTAAATAAACGCGATAAAATCCGTGAAATAGTTTTATTTCAAACCAATACAGGCACTTATGAATCTATACAAATACAAATAAATAAAATTGAAGTGTCTGTTTGTAATATCAAAATAAGACCTTTTTACCAATTGCATATGAAAGTATACACGATACCTATAACGAAAATGCAATTCTAAAAATTTTTGTCTGTCTGTCTGTCTGTCTGTCTGTTTGTTTAAGGTAAACTTCCAAACGGCTGAACAGATTTCGACGGGACTTTCACTGGCAGATACCTAATGTTCCAGGGTGTAACTTAGGCTACTTTATTTTTTGAAAAAGCATTAGGGTTCCGCGGAATTAACAAAAACCCATTTTTACAGGGTGATCTTCCAAACGGCTGAACAGATTTCGACGGGACTTTCACTGGCAGATAGCTAATGTTCCAAGGCGTTAGTTAGGCTACTTTATGTCTTGGAAAAGCATTAGGGTTCCGCGGAATGAACAAAAAACCCATTTTTACAGGGTGATCTTCCAAACGGCTGAACAGATTTCGACGTGACTTTCACTGGCAGATAGCTAATATCACAAGGTGTGACTTGGCGTACTATATTTTTTTTAGAAGCATTACGGTTCCGCGGGAAGAACAGAACTACCATTTATTCTGAGTGATCTTCGAAACAGCGGTGTCTATTTTGACAAGTCTTTCAATGGAAGATAGCTGATGTTACAAGTAGTAACTGAGGGTATTTTCAGTTTAGAAAAAGCATTAGGGTTCTGCGGAAAGATCATAACTCTCATGTATTCCGAGTGTTCTTCAAAACGGCTGTACATATTTTGATGAAACTTTCACTGGCAGATAGCTGATGTTACAAGGTGTAACTTGGCATACTATAATTTTTTTTAAAGCATTACGGTTCCGCGGGAAGAACATAACTACCATTTATTCTGAGTGATCTTTCAAACAGCTGTACCTATTTTTATAAGACTTTCACTGGCAGATGGTTAATGTTACAATGAGTTTCTTAGGGTACTTTAATTGTTTTTAAAACATTACGGTTCCGCGGGAAGAACATAAATCCCATTTATTCCGAGTGTTCTCCAAAACGGCTCTACCTATTTTGACGTGACTTTCACTGGCAGATAGCTAATATCACAAGGTGTGACTTGGCGTACTATAATTATTTTTAAAACATTAGGCTACTTAGAAAAAATAATTGGGGTTGTTTAATTCCGCGCGTACGAAGTCGCGGGTACAGCTAGTCGTCAATAAATAATAAGAATAGTAGCTCTACCATCCATTCGGAATGCATTTCCTATAGAAAATAATGGGCAGGAAACTCCGTAGTTGCTTTTTTCCAGTGAATTCTAAAAAGGCCTTTTTGAAATTTGTCACTGGCAGGAATCAAACCCGCTACCACCCAGTTTACTAAGACGAGCGGCTTAGGCTCAAACCACTAGAGCAGGCGGTCGACAAGTCATACTAATATCAAACGATGTAAATTTACCAGAGGAATCTATTATAATTTGTTATGAATCATAACTTTTGTTCCGTAATACGTGTTATTTGTCTTACCACTTGTTTTAAAACATCATAAACCAAGTCAGAAAACAAATTAAAAAGTTTCGAGCATGGGGAACTCAAAGTTGAGCGATAACACGTGAAGGGCGAAAATAATTCTGGTATATTCAAGGCTTTTATTAAAATTATCTTGTACCAACTGGGGCGAACGATTAACCTTTATTTTATTCGAAAATGTACTCTGTATCGATGTACATAAGGATTGAATATCTGCGTTGAGGGCCACGCGACAACGTGTCCAAAGTCACTCACATCATCGATGAAATTTCGTTGAGAAATGAGCTTCTTGTGTGTGTTAATACAGTTCATTTTGGTACTGGCAAAAAAGTTATCAGCGAGTGCTTGGCGAGGGCTTTTAAAGTAGGACCTGTAAGGAAGCTGATAGGACTAATTTTTGCGAGGCGCTGGAAGTTTACGACTTATTCTTGGTAATTAGGAGCTGCCTTCATTAAAATATGATTTTGGCTCGATAGAGACTGGCTAAGTTATGGGCTCGATGTTGATTAAATACAATCAAGTTTTGCGAAGACGACGGTCTGAGTTCAACGTGTACCGGGAAATACCTGGAATTTTAGAAAATTCGGTATTCCATAGAAAAGTTAAATATGTTTTTCAAAATCGTAATTAGCATCCTTAATTTTATTGTAATTTGGAGTGTCCTGACTTGTGTCTGGAGTGTCTAGACGAGTTTCGGGAGTGTCAGGAGTATAAACACGACTGTCAGGAGTACCGAGGCGAGTGTCAGTAGGGTCGAGACGTGTGTCGCGAGTTAAAACAATTTGGGACGAGTGTCAGGAGTGTCGGGAGTGTCGAGACGAGTGTCAGAACTGTCGTGAGTTTAGAGCGTAGGCCGTTCGGCTCACTGAACCAGATGGTTTCGTGTTCAATTCCCGCAATATGAATAAAATATAGATACCGATATCTAAATAATTTAATCGCGTGGCTAAGCCACATTCAATATTTATGTAAATTGATGCAGAGTATTCAAAAAGTTAATACGCTTGCGCTACTAAACTAGGGCCGTTATATTATTTTAAAGGCAACGGTATTTAAAATTATACCATCATGTATAAAACTTAGGTAGTTTACATCTCAGATTCACAGACACAACAAATTTTCTAAAAAATCGCTGAATTTAATGCAAAATTTACATTTCAATCAATCATAGTTATCCGAAATGTAATGTTTTAAGTGACTGCAAGTTCAAACAAATTTAATTTTACGTGGAAAGTTTATGACGTCAAATTTACTGTAAGTATTTCTACCGATTAATCATACTTGCTAAGATAAACACAGACAGTGCTTTTCATACTAATTTAGTAGTTACAGACGGTTTATTTTCAATATGAATGTGTGCGTTACTTCAAAGTACTTCAGATTGTCTATGAGACTAAGCGACGGCGGCGTCAATGAGTCCGTTTTTGGTCCAAAAAAAATTGTGTTTTGAAACTGTTTAACCTTATTAACTTTATATTGTACTAGCTGGCCTGGCGAACTTCGTACTGCCTTAGAATTAGTGACATACGAAAGCAGCGTCACCTACCGGGTCCAATTGTGAATCTAAACCATCTAGGGTGCAACCCAAATACATACAAAAAAAAAAAACATTCAAATCGGTCCAGCCGTTTAGGAGGAGTTCACTGACATACACACATACAGTAGAAATATATATATAAAGATAATTGTTAATTAAGAAAACACACAAATATGTAAATCCTTATAGGAAAAAAGCAACCATGGAGTTTCTTGCCCATTCTTCTCCATAGAAAATGCATTCCGAATGGGTAGTAGAGATACTTTTATTATTATTTATTTTTTACTGACGATTCATAAGTTCCTGTATTGGTTTACATGAATAAAAAAATCTGATTCTGAACTCAATCAGTCACGGATGTCCCCCATGGTGATTGGTCGCGTGACTGTCTCTGACATGGGTACCGTGACAGTGGCAGCATCTCTCGCGGCGTCTTTGTTGGCTTATGGAAAATATAGTTGATTTTCCTATTTTCCATCCAAGTAATCATTGAATTACCTACATATTTTGCTAAAATAATTCTATTGTAATATATTTTTCATGAGATACTGCAAATTATAATTTAAATCATTTTTTTTTTCATTATAATGCTGTTTTTTTTTAAACACATTCTCATCGTGTGATCCCAATCTAAGCAAAGCTTGTACTATGAATACCAAATAATGATTAGTTACACCCAGACCAGAGCACATTCCAAAAAGGCTATGTTTTAAATTTGCCGCTGGCGGGAATCGAACCCTCAACCACCCAGTTCAGTAAGCAGGCCCCCGCTTAAACTATTGAACCAAACTGTCGACTAAAATCTACATATAATTTACTTATGTTAGGTACACGTGTACTTAACATTAAAATACGCTCTCACGTGTAAGTACGGAGACTGTTCTAAATAACAATAAAAGTAAGTTTACGTCCCAAACTTGGGCATTCCGAAATTTAAAACAACATATTATGTTGTCTGTTAAGTTTCTGCATAAATAACACAAGTACACACATCTAAGTAGGTAGCTAAAGTGTAAAATACATAGCAGGGGTGTTATGGAAAGGGCAGGGATGTTAACTGTAAACGAAACTATCGGATATTTAATATAAATTAATATAAATATCCATGACCGAAATCGATTTAAAAGTTTCGAATCATTTCGGATACGGTCGGAGTCTAAATGATAAATGTTATGTACTTTTTTTGTATTCGTGACTACCTAGATAACACTTAAACTAGCTAAAATAATTACTTATGACTGATTGATCCTCCTCCTCGCGTCGTGCTCCTCATTACTGAGGGTCGTGATTCCCCCATGGAATTATTTTGTCCTTGACTATCTTGCGCCACCTGTGCCTGTCTTTGGCGACGTGGAGAGCTTCGTGGAGATTAGTGTCCAGAGATTTGCGGATCTGGTTAGACCATCTAGTGGGACTTCGGCCTCTGGAACGTTTTCCGTCGATTATTCCGGTAACCATTAGTTGCTCGAGGTTGTGACCATCTTTCCTGGCAACGTGACCGAAAAACTCAAGTATCCTACGGAGACAGATGGTAGATAGTCTGGTCTTTACATTTAGCTCCTGTAGAATAGATGCATTTGTGACTGATTGATACCAAATAATAATCTAGAAATAAAGTCAGTATTTCACTTTTATAATTCTTTGCAAATCTAATATCCGTAACCGGTATAATATCATTCTTATATCAGTATCTGTATCCAGATTCGAAAACTTATAACCATAACATCCCTACTGCATAGGACGAAGTTTGGTCTCACCTGTCTTTGCATAGAGATTGTCTGAATTAATCTTGATATACCCGACTTACCTATTAAATTAATTCAGCTTTTAGTACATGTCGAAACTATATCTATATATACTTATCTATAGACACTAATATTATAAAAAGGAAATATTTGTATTTTTGTATGTAACGAATGAACTTCAAAACTACTGGACCGATTTAAAAAAATCTTTTGTCGTTAGAAAGCTTACTTTATCCCTGAGTAACATAGGCTATACTTATTTAGCCCAAAATGTTAAAAAAAATTCTGCCACTAGTATTTAATAAGGTGCAATGTCTTGTTGGTACATTTTTATGTCTATCACGAGGGTTACTTTTAATGCAAACATTGTCTGTTTCTGAATAAGGTGAATTTGACGCTTTATATATTTTATAATAACATTTTAAGTCTATAAGATTCTTGTAGAATGTAAGCTTATAGATTCTTGTATGTACAAGCAGCCAAAAAGTCGGAGTACGGAGGTTCTAACTCCGGCTAGGATTTTATATGCCAATCTAGAATACTCGAATGGCATTGATTGATGTATTCATCTCGCTTTACAATTAATATAGGTTGATATAAAGATTTGTATGCAATGCTCTTTTTGCCGATATACCAGATTTTGATGGTATATGTGTTGGTACCTCAACCTTATTACATTGAGTTTAAGGTAACATTTTGCAAAAATATATACATTAATTTTTCAATTAAAACTTTAAAAAATTATCATAAATAAAGGATGATTACTCTAAGCAGTTAATAAAACGCCGAGAAGCACTGCGTATAAAATTTAAAGATTAAATCAAAATTGTGTGAGACTTATCTCGGAATAATGCATTTGAAACTGCGGCATTAATATCAGGATACGTGATTTCTACCGTACTGAATTCTGCACGATAATACCTCGGATTTCAAGTTAGGTCAGCGCGAAGCACGTAGACGCAACCGTTCAGTTAATATCAAAATAGATTAGTATCTGTATCTATCTTATAAACCACTGATAATATTCTGTATAACCCTATTCAGCAGTGTAAATTAAACTTATGAGAGGCGACCGACTACCAATATTCACAAAACAGAACATGCAAATTTTACAAAGGACTCGAGATATTACGAATTATAGTAATTGACGACGACAAAAATGTTGAAAAAACTTGGTCGAATTTCGATCAAAGTTTTATACCATTCAGTTGTATACCCGATTCTGATGCAAACGTCAAAGTATTATTTCGGATTTCTGAAACATTCTGTATAAAGTATATTACGCACATTATTAGCACGAGCGAATTTTAACGCGTGGGGGCGTGATATTCGCCACAGAAATTCAATGTTTATGCATATTGACACAGAATTTGTTTTGATATTGGCAAATATTTTGAAGCCCCAGACTTTGCTTATTCGAAATGTGATGAATGCCACCAATCAAAAGTTTAATTACAGCTCAATTAATCAATTAATGATAAATCAATCTCAATGTTAACCGATTTACAGTTGGTGCTATAATTGGTACATTATTATACCGAAATTGATTATTCTGAAAACAGAGAAAACGGTTCGAATACAGTGTAGAATTGAAGAATATTATAGCGAATTTGTTAAATGTATTATATACGTATGGTATATAATAAATTTAATACATTTTTAATTCATATTTTTAATACATTTTACAAGTATTTTAAAAATATTTTTTTTTTCGTAGAAAGAAAAATAAGATTACCATAAATATTTAAATATTTCGAGACATATTCTCAAAATATCAAGTTAATGTAAATTAATGTCTCCAAGTCATATTTAAAATGATCTCTTTGTCTACTGCCATTAGACCCATTACGTCTCAGCCGTTATGCTAATGACGTTGATGGCCCCTGACGATGACAGTTGTGTTTAAGGGCTGAACAAAATTACTTACCTCTGTTCTTTTTTTAAAAAGCTCATTAACCACTTGTTGACAGATCAAAAATAACAAAATAGGATCGCGGTTTAAAAAGTTCTTTTTTTTAAATTAATGTCTAATAAAATATTAAAAAACGTTGGAGTTGAAGCTCACAAATCTTTTTTTCATATCAACATATTATATTCGTATAAGGTACTAGCAGCACGTACCACTACTACTACAGCCCTTTTAACGTCCCACTGCTGAGCACGGGCCTCCCCTCAATGCGAGGTGGATTTAGGCCATAGTCCACCACGCTGGCCCAGTGCGGGTTGGCAGACTTCACACATCTATCGAGAACTAGACAAGTTTCCTCACGATGTTTTCCTTCACCGTTTCATAGCAAGTGATAATCTCGGATGAAAATGAGATTCGCACATATATCCCAGAGGTGCGAGCCGGGGTTTGAACCTGCACACTTTGATTTGCAAAGCGTGCGTTTGACCACTCGGCTACCACTGCTATAGCTTTCTAACGGCAAAATAGTTTTAATTTTAATGAATTTAAATCGGTCCAGTAGTTTTTAAGTTAATTCGTTACATACAAAAATACAAATCTTTCCTCTTTATAATATTAGAATAGAAGTATAGATAGAATATGTTGATATTATTTTATTACTTGACCCTGGCAAAAAAACATGTGTGAAGGTATTTTATTTTGTTTAATTATTTGATGTAAATTCGTAAAAGAAGATGAAATTAATTCGATTAAATTTGGTACCCAATTTGAATCGGCCATGCGAACCGTAGATCTTTAAAACACGTGGTATCTTTATTTTTCTCCAAATTTTACGATCAAAACAAGTCAAGAGTCAAGCGAATTCACTTGTCATTTTTAAAGATTGAATTTCTATGATAAATGCTACGGGACCATGCAACACAATTCACTCGCATCATCGATGAGATTTCGTTGTAAAATTATATTTCTTCTATGGGTAATGACAGTACGCTTTGGTTAATATTGACGCCCCGATTTGTTGCAAGTTTAACGGTACATGGTCACGAGCCAATTGTATGATAGCTCTTATATTTGCGACTTAAATTTCCCTACTTAGCATTTCGCATTAGTTTATTAAGATATTTCATTGTTCACGGGACGACTGTCTGTTATTAAAAACATAATTTTGCATTCTCCTTTGTCACAAATGGTAATATTACCGAAGAGTCGCGAGATATAACGAACGTGGTATCCTAATGAAGAAATAAAACCGACTCGAGCTCCGCTAGAGACTTCACAGACGGATTAGCGATACTGCACTCAAACGACTCAAATGAAAGCGCAGCACAAAGGAATCGTTATGAAATGAAAGGAAATAAATGTAAAAAGGTCTGTATATCTACAAAAGATGAGGCGATGCTTCGGTCAGGATATAAGCTTCTTGGTTAATTAAAAAAAACTATCTGGAATAGCATCTTCCCTTGATTCCCGACTTTACGATGTTTAAAAATTCAAAATTCGAACATGGGCCACCATCATTGCTCAAAGTATTTTTGTTTCCATACCACCTGTAAATTATTGACAGATTGTGTACCAAGTCAAAAACTGAAAAAAAAAATAAAAACATTGCTGAAAGGCAGGGGGTGGAAAGGGGGCAGGGATTTAAATAAAATAGGCTTGCTTATCACTTAACAATCGTGCTCATTCTGTAGCCACCAAATTAAACTAAGTGTATTGCCGTCTTTCTCACGGCCGTAGTATATGAGCGGGACGCCATTATTTTTAATGCTGTTCAATTCAATTTAGTCCAGCAATGGCGGTTGGGACGGGTGCAAGTTGATAATGGGGCCAAACGCTACGGACCCAAAACGCTAAAAAAGTATATATAAACGTGTATATACTCGTATATTAATCTTTCCCTAACATTTAACAGTTTCACACGTCCAATCTTATGTATGTCTTTGACGTCTACGTACGTCATAATATCTAGGTATGTCAAGACAGACGTGCCGTAAATGAGACTAATATCGGTTCAATTTTTTTCACGTCTTTTTGACACGTTCAGTAGTGTTAGCACACATGTCACGACAAGACCTCTGTCACGGTTTGGCTCGGTCGCTCTTTGTCTTATTTCATACGAGAGAAAAATATTGAAATATAAATATGACTTCGGGGTTTTGTTGAGGTGGTGTAGGCAAAGTCACGTGTCTCCTTGTTACATCTTATTTATTAGTAATGTAGTACATTAACCAACGTTGTGAACATCATATGTCTAGTTATCAAATAATCTAACTCCACTCTGGAGTGGCTATCTTATATACTATTTACCCCCGTATAATTACTTATCTCTTCTTCTTCTTATTCTTAAGAGCTAGGCTCTGGTCGGTGGAGTTTTTTCCATTCATCCCTGTTTTCTGCTTTCCTTTTTACCTCCTGGAATGGTCCTTTTTACTTATCTCATTACGTGCAAATATGTACTTCCTATTACTGCTTTGGTATTCCCAATTTACCACGTTCGCAGTTAACGCAGTATACTATACGTATACTAGTATACTAGGTACAAGGTATAATCAACATATTCTGTGACTTAGGTCTAGTCTTGGCGCTCATGCTACAACTAAAAGTGTCTGTACCGTCGTACTTTCTAATAAAATTGCCAAATATTTTTATACCATCCCCTACCCAGATGATTACTACGATAGCTTTGAACACTATATCAAAGGATTATAGGGTAATAAAAGACCAACACTGACCCGGAATAAGGGTCAAATTGGAAAAACATACGATTATTTTGCTTCACGATTGGGCATTAGGGTCATGCGTACCAGTAACTTGATTACGGAAGGCTTCCGTTTATTATCTGCGTTAAAAAATATCTGTAGTATGGAATTTAAATTATGCGCATCTAAACGCGTGCCACTTTTTTGCCAATACAAAAATGAACTGTATTTACTTATTGAAAAAGCACATTTTACTATAAAATGTCCTTGATAACGCAACGCGTGGTCGCATGTCTTTTCCCACTAAAATTAAAGCCCCGGACAGTCTGGGGTGTCGAAACGCATGCTGCACGATTTTTTCCAATACCATACACATAGAAAAAGCTTATTCTTTAACCAAATTTTGCAACCAGATCGCGTGGCTTTAATCACAGAAATTCAACCTTTATGTATGTTGACACAGAGTTTGTTTTGCTATTGGCAAACATTTTGCAGCCCGCGTCTTGATACCTGACTCACAGTCATGTGAATTCGCTCGCCCCAGTATGTTCAGAGCGACATGTTTACGTAATCTTTGAAGAGTCTCGTAACAGGAGAACAGTTACTAGGAATATCTAGTGCAAAATCAATAGTCAATTACTTCTATTGTTAGTCCATATGTGTCCAATTGTAGGCGTGTCCGTGTATCCATTACTTACAGTCATTAGGCATGACATTAATTACACACCAACCCTTTCGCCGCGCCCTTTCGCTCTAATAAACAATACTTTATTCATTTCCTCCAAAATCATATTATCATTCCTTCCATGGTATTTCAGACTGTGATAATTAATTTGGATCACTGTTTTCTCAATGGTTATATAGTACCTACTCCTAATTATACATAATGTGTTACTTTAGTGGTAGATAAGTGTCATATTAGGTTATCTTTTTGGACGTTTAGTTATGAAAACAAAAGGATATAACTCTACCAACTCTACCAACTCTACCAATTAATCCTAAAGGTTATCGATTATCGATTTCTACAAATATAATATTTTACATTTATGTTAACACAATTACCGCTAAAGTTAGGAAATGTTCGTGCTATCAGTTTAATAAGAGAAAACTATTATACTGAAGGTATAAAGAAAAGATGATTTTGATTTGTAGGTATAACGCAAAATATCCCATTTAAAAAGTGAAAAACTTTACAACGCCTCGTCAACGTCCGAGCGCTAACGCAATTTCGCTATAATTTTTCACCTCGCCCTAATACATCACAATCTTGTTAGCAAAGTAAAAGTTGGTCGAAAGAAAAAAGTAAAATATTACAAGGATTTCGCCATAAGGGAGCGGCTCAGTTCCCTAACTCATTTCACGACATGCCACAGGTTTCAAAAAGTTTATAAAACAATTTGTTGTGGGTAGTAATAAAATCTTCGTTTAGACACCTTTTAGGCGAAACGTGGGCAGTTTCAAAATATAATTTACGGAGTTCCATTTAGTTTTGGATTACGACCACCTCGAGAGAGTTCGTGGCAACTTTGTCTTCTAAGCTGACCAAGTTTACACAAATTGGATGTAATGTGGGTATTTGGAGAGTGCTGTAAAATTAAATATAAAAGTATGGGTATCCCACCTAACTAGCTTTGATCGGATAATGGAAATGAATGCGAAACTCGCAACGCCATCTTGTTATTTTTGTCAATCCTTACAGCTTAGATGAATGGACGCGTGGGCTGCTCACTAAAACTATCGTGCGTTCTGTGATACATATTAAGTGAATTTGTAATTGAAGAATTATAGTCTAATACAGTTTATAAGTCTGTTTCCTTTATCTAATACTACCCACCGACGCCCACAGTAGAAAAGAGATTCGACAATGAGTGCCAATGATAATGCAAATGGCGGCCTCCCGTCATCTGTTCTCGTGGCGCTCGAGACCAATTCTTTAATCCTTCATCTAATCCTTACAGTCACAGTGCGCACTGAAGCGTCAAAAGTCGCGTATTAATATTTTTGCCACTACTAAAACGTGTTATATTGACTCATAGACAAAGCTCATTCTTCAACGAAACGTCACCGACAACGAGAGCGAATTTTGACGCGTGGGGTTTTTAACACAAAAATTTAATAATGATGTAATACACAAACTCGTTTGGGTATTGGCAAGAATTTGGACGCGCGGCTTTTGACGCCGTAGTATACGGGGTAGTGGTTTAGTCGGTATACGGCCTTCTGCCGGGACTCCCACATAACCCTGTTACTTCCCCCGAGGTGGCAGGGTATCCATAAAGGATTTTCCGACATTAAAAAAAAAAAGTCATGAATGATTTAACAATGTAGATCCTGGTCATTTAATTAGATACTAAATAGTATTAGATACTATATAGTAGTAGACATAGATTAATAATACAAAAGGATATACTTAATTTATATCCTTTTCTTATCCCTCATCCTCACAACAATTCATATGTGGTTATTATTTTGAATGTGAATAAAAATTCGATAAAAAAAAATATGCAACAGGAATTGTTTAACCAGTAATGTTAGTAATCCAAGTTCTAATGACTTTCACAGAAATGCAATATATTAGAACAGAAGTAGAAAGTTCTCGATGGATCTTGGAGTCGTCCTCGCAAGTTTCCGAAGCGGAATTTCCAAGTGTTTGTATTGCAGCTAATGTATCCGGCGCGGAGGGATTTATCGCTGTACCTACAAAGGGTTAGTTTTCATGTTGTGTTTATAAATTTTCTGGTTGCAAATATGAGTATACATAGCTACTGTATTTAGAAATAAGAATGGTGTATTATTTTATTTGTTTTGTGGGTACAATGAAGAGTACTCTATCTATCTATCTATATTTGGGAGTTTGGGGTGTATAAGAATGACTTTATTGAATATAATATATATATATACTACATACTACAGCCCTTTTATCGTCCCACTGCTGAGCACGGGCTTCCACTCAATGCGAGGGGGATTTAGGCCATAGTCCACCACGCTGGCCCAGTGCGGGTTGGCAGACTTCACACATCTATCGAGAACTAGTCAAGTTCCCTCAGTTGTGCAGGTTTCCTCACGATGTTTTCCTTCACCGTTTCATAGCAAGTGATAATCTCGGATGAAAATGAGATTTGCACATAAACCCAGAGGTGTGAGCCGGGGTTTGAACATGCACACTTTGATTGCAAGGCGTGCGTTCGACCACTCGGCTACCACTGCTATTTAATATATATATGTATTTTAAAAATAAGCAAGTAGTAAGCAGTGGTAGCCGAGTGGTCGAACGCACGCCTTGCAATCAAAGCATGATGGTTAAAACCGTGGCTCGCACCTCTGGGATTTTGTGCGAATGTGCTTGAACTTGCTATGAAACGGTGAACGGTGAACCTGCAAGTCTTCTCGATAGATGTGTGAAGTCTGCCAACCTGCACCGGGCCAGCGTGACTATGGCTTGAATCCCCCTCGCATTGAAGGGAGGCCCGTGGCCATTTCACAGAAAGTAGAGTGTAGAGCGTTAACGGGTTATTTTATTCGCTAAACACCCACTACTCACAGGTCGCTACTCAATGAAATGTTATTAAAAAATCACTTTAATTTCTGAACATTGTAAACACAATGATTTGCAATAATAATCTTTATTTGTATGCACTTAAATTATACATTATGTAAACAAGACGGTTTGGAATATACAGTATACGCGCGTATTCCGGGAAACGTTTTTTAAACATTGGCAATGAATTATCAGTTTATTTTTAGATTCTATCTCTAGCTCGGCTAATGGCCAAGCGATATTATTGTTCAGTGCAAGTATATACTTAACCGGAAAGTATACAGGGTGTCTCAGAAGTCCGAAATAATATTTTGGATACATATACGGTAGCTCATATTTGGATACAAGACAGATTATACCTAACTATGATATTTTCCGAATTATAGACTTGACTATAACTATTGACGACTTGACTTGAATATTTGACATACGTATCATGTTCTGGCATTTGGGTACATCCATGCCCGTTTTACGCAATGTAACATGCAATATTAAAAAAACAGAACATGAAAATTAACATAGAACTCAAGATATTATTTCAAGTTATAGAAATTGGCGACGAAAAAAAGTTTAAAAAAACATGTTCTAATTTCGATAAAATTTTGATACCATTTAGTTAACTCGATACTCCTGCAAACGTCAAAGAATTATTTCGGACTTCTGAAACACCTTGTGCATAGGTACTTCCCTATGTATCCGTTAAGAACTAAACGAACTGAGTATCAATAAACATAAAGATTGAATTTCTGTTGCAAAAGCCACGCAACCGCGCCGCGCTATCAATGACATTCGTTGAAGAATAAGCTTTGTTTATGAGTTAAAACAGTACGTTTTTGCATTGGCAAAAAAAAAAATATCGTGTGGCTTGACGCCCCCATGTACCCAAAGCTTTTATAATAAGAATGTTGTATATTTTTTCAGTTATATTTACACTATTTCATTTAAAAATAATGTAAAATATGTAATATAAAATTATAATGTAACTCAAAGACTAATTATAAATTAATCAGGTCATGCTTTAAAAATATAAAGTACGATGATAGCGAAAAATAAATCTAGTATAAAAAGCATTAATTAACAATTTTCATTATTCAAATTTGTCTTAGAATCTTGTATTTACTTAGATATTCGAAGTTTCGAAAAGATAACGCGTCTAAATTGAAGCAAAGTCTACATTTTGAGTATATTTGTCCATCCTAATTGGTGTTAAAATTACCTAAAAATATGCAGAGACCATTGTTTATCATTCTCATTTAATTTGAAGAGCCCTAAATTATAAAGTAAGTTAAAAGAGCATCATTAATTATTATTAAAAGCACAATCAATGCCCTCTTTTGAAAAAACCTACGGCTAACTTAGTTTGAGAGCATTAAAAGTATTGCTATCTTGCTCATAAATTACGGCAGTAAAAAGGACGGCAGTATACAAATTTGAGTTCAGTTATATTGGGCAAAAACAGAATCAGAATTATTTGAAAAAAAAAACTTTGATTGAAATTAAAAAAAAACTATTTCACGAGCTTTAACATAAGTTTTAAAGTAACTGATAAATAATATTTTTTCGACGTATAGCAAACCATGGAATGTTCTAATTGTCAATACGGGTGATTTGACGAATAACTCTTCCACCGGAGGAATAATATAGTAATATACAGATAACACATGAACAGCGATTAGGCAACTTTTTTCTATAAGAATTTGAAATCTGATCCGGGGGATTATAGAATCGGCCGTAAATATACAAGTTGTTTTAGAAGTCCAAAATAATACTTTGACGTTTGCATCAGTATTGGGTATACAACTGAATGGTATAAACATTTGATCAAAATTCGAGCATGTTTTTCCAACATTATTTTCGTCGTCAATTTCTTTATCTCGTAATATCTCGAGTCCTATGTAAAATTTGCATGTTTTTTTGTAAATATTGGTAGTCGCCCCTCATAAGTGTAGTTTACACTGCTGAATAGAGTTATGGATGTAGCCAAAGGCCAGAACACGATACCTGTGACAAATATTCAAAGGTCTATAACTCAGAAACTATGATAGTTAGGTATAAACTATCTTCAGTAAGCATCCACATATGAACTACCGTATATGTACCCAAAGTATTATTTCGCACTTTTATACACCGTGTATATACCTACAAAAGTTAATTTTGAGCTGACTAACAAAATACCCACCTGTTAGAATATCAAAGCCAGTTGATACAGAAGGAAGTAATTTATCAAACGCCATAGTTTATATTATAAAAGTAATAAATATCGAACTCAACACACCGTCCAAGGTTCTTGAACAGTACTATTGAAAAATACAATCCAATACTTCACGGTATTTTGATTTATGCTACATTTCCTTTGTTCTTGAGATATGTGGGAGGACGGAAGGAAAGGTATTGAAATCATACCAGATACATATTATTTTTATAAAATGAAAATAATGATTTAAATTCTCCTTAAAATAGACTTATAAATTATTTTTTAGAAAAATAACGATATGTAAATTATTATAAATACTTTTTAAATACCTTAATTCTGCGTTTTTATCCGGGGAAGGTAGTCCTTAATTTTTCCCAAACCACGACCGAGCGAAATTCGTCTCAATTACGACCGTGAGTTGTAAATGCAATCAAAATACTTCGGTGCCTACAAAACCAGCACCATCTAAAACAAACTACCTACTCATTAAGCGCTCTCGTGCACGTCTCAAACCCAAAGGTTTAAAGTGTTTGTCGTGCAGCAAGCTGAGCTCTAAGCTGTGTGCCAACACAAATCCTTTTCATCGGTGACTTTATGCTTCCTGTGTGTTCAGGCCACTTTACTGGCGTATGCTTTCTATTGTATTGTACATTTCAACTTCTCATTCATCTAACTTTGGTTGGCTACTACCATATTTCATGTTGCAAGTATTCTCGGAGAAATTTCTTCATAAAATGCTGTTTTAGAGTAGAGTACTCTATATAAAGTAACATCCTGTACATGATGACATTGTAATGCAAATAACATGTAAATCCTTATTGGAAAAAAGCAACCATGGAGTTTCTTGCCCATTCTTCTCCATAGGAATTGCATTCCGAATGGGTGGTAGAGATACTTTTAATACTATTTATTTTTTACTGACGATTCATAAGTGCCTGTATTGGTTTACATGAATAAAAAAATTCTGATTCTGATATCAACTAAAATCATATAAAATACAATACGCCACTGTAAATGTATCATACATTGCTATACATTTTGAGGGATACTGTTTTAAACTGAAAAGTCATAGAGTTAGGGTATCAATACAGTATCGCCGAAATGGTAGACTTCCGGCGTTTTGAGCAGATATATTGTTTGTGTACTTACAAATGTGAACTACATGGTTTGTGAGTCGTGTCTATGCAAATTTGTCATATTTATTACTAGTACGCATGTAGCCAAGGGTGGTAACAGACGAGCGACACTTTCTGTCGCCACCAGTCGTTAGCAACTGCCGGCAACTCTTATTATCTGCCAATGATTTTGTTGAGGCATTCAGCCCCCATACCACCTGCATATCAGTAATGTTTGTAATATTACTTTCAGTTTTTGACTGTTAATACAGTACAAGTACAGTACAAGTAGCGAGGCGGTATTTCACTGCGGCTCATCGCCTGCAACTTTACAAGGCGCAAGTCCGTCCGCACATGGAATACTGCTCTCACCTTTGGGCAACTTCCTGCAGCGGTGTTCCCGGACCGATACGACAAAGGTACCTTCAAGAAACGAGCATACTCATTCCTTAAAGGCCGGCAACGCACTTGCGATGCCCCTGGTGTTGCACGTGTCCATGGGCGGCGTTGATCACTTACCATCAGGTGAAACGTCTGCTCGTTTGCCTCCCTATCAAAAAAAAAAAAAAAAAAAATCTGTCAAAAATAGACAGTTACTATTGAAACAATAATACTTTAAGAGGTGGTGGTAAGGACGCAGGTCGGTAAAGCGGAACTAGTTTTATTATTGAAACAGCAGTGAAATTCCTTAGTGACGACCGATATTACGGATTTCCACTAGCGTGGCCGTTACAAAGCATTCAACACGTAAACATATAACCATAGTACGAACAGGCCTGCCGCTAACGTTGTGACACCCGAATTTCTAAAAAAATTCCGATGTAGATTTGTTGCTCGTCTGTGGAGGCGCTTAGTTGCAAGTGGATTAGCATTTCTCTGAATCTATGCATTATGCTAGATTTATAAACATGCCATTTTATGTCTTACATTACTACGAAAACCAATTTATTTGATATACGGCGACAAGATTCAATTACTATGTACAATGTGATTTGGAATGGATAAAATAACCCTTAAAATTCTCTAGCTTATTGTAAAGCATTACTTAGTAGAAGTCAGAAATAAATTTTCATAGTCTTTATCAAGGTTATACCTAAAATTTGTCTTGGTCACAATACATCTCTGAAACCAGCAGGCTTAGCATGATCGCGTAGACATAAGTTTTATCACCTTCAACTGTCAGATTTGTCGAGAAAATGACATTATTTTTGAGGGCGTAAAATCAAAAGTTTAAAAATCGAAATTATGACTTTTTTGTAGATTTAAATACTGTACATGCCGAAAAGATGCACGCTTGTTATAAGCATTCTATATAAGAATGTAGGCACCCATATCTGTTAACTACAGTAAATAAATTTCCACAGCGCTACATAATAGAAATAACTCTTCGCGTCTGTGACCTTTGCACCCGTACGTATTCCAATCTTAATGAATTCCGTATTCAATTACGGAATCCTGAAAGTTCTTCGATTTCCTTTCCTTTTACATTTCCGTTTATTTATTCCCAAACGGGTGGCATTTCCCGATAGAAGGTTTATCAAGAAACATTGTGGCCATGCATTTTAGAGTAGGAGTTGTTTGACCTCACACCTTGGGAGTAATGTCGGTAAAAGCCGAATAACCGTACCCTTACGCCATTGCCATCCGAGACATTCTGTGGAAGAAATAGTAATAGATAGATAGATAGATAGATAACTCTTTATTGTTCCACCTCTAGTAATGTAGGTAGCTAAGCATGTATTTAGTTTCAAATTATGATTGTAAAAAAATTAATAAAACAAGAATCACGAACATGATTTCCAAATTACATTACCTAATGAAGAAACATCTGCATGTTGATGCCCCAATGTGATGTGTGCTTTACGTTTCTCCACCTTTTGTTACGACCCGTTGTTTGTTTATTTGCTGTATTAATAACGATTCGGTTTTCTAGGAGCCTAGTATTAAAGCACAAATTTCAGCATTCGCCCGTAATTTTAATGCATTACAGTTTTAACTCTGGTAGCTGGTCAGCAGTGTGATTGGCCGGCCCTTTTATATCCGCAGTAAATCAGGGGTACAATGTTTAATGTTCTGTTTACATTCAGCTCGCCGATGGGAAGCTGGATTGACGTTGAGAGCGTATCTATTTAATTGGTTGGAAAACTCGTAAACCCACTTTTCTACGAGTTGATAGCGGGGTTTAGTGGATACGTGGACGAAACCTTGTTAGTCCACATTTTTCTGTGCACGCTGCTATTTGCCTTTCTACATTAGCACAATTTTGCGACAGGCGTAAAAGTTGTTGGAGTATTTTGCTCTGGGGATTTCGCTCCGCCGTAAAGTGCAAGCATCATATTCGTGAGAACAAAAGTTTGTTCACACTATATTACATTTCGTTAGGAGATTCACAGCGAAAAATATTCCCAAGTTGACCATAGCAAATTACAATATAATTTTACTCCCAACACTTTAAGAGATAACTATAAAGTCTATAATCCTTACAGTGGTAGTATACAACACGTTTGTATTACAAAATGTCATTATGAGAGGTTTGTAAGTGGATGAACTTTTGTGTAATTGGGGGTTATATGTACGTACTAAAATTAGAAAAACGAACTTTCAAAACTGGTAGGTATATTTGTGTCTTGTAGTAACAATAATGTCCCAGTCTATTAAAACCTACCTAGTATTCGATTTGGAAGCTTATTCGCTGTTGAAATACTCGTAAACTGGGGCACGGCTTCCTGATATATGCGGACCACTGTAATGGTTCAATTCATCCCGCTTGCCTCCTATATCGGCGTCCCAATTTCTCATCACGTATTGTTTATGAGCCGTATGCGTTGATGATGGCGCGGTGGTAAGCGTGCGGTTCTGGAAATTGTGTGTCATTTGGGATCTATTTTTGCCAATATCCACCTTATGACTTTCAAACTTAGAATCCAAAACGTATTTTTTTTTAAATAGTACGAAAGTAATTATTTCTCAAGAGAAACTGCTTGCACAAAAGCGACTGCCAAAGACTAGTCTTTGTCTTTATTATCAAGCACTAAGGTAATATTCCACTTTGCGCCAACTTCTTTAGTTTTACTTAGGTGTAAGCAATTTTTAAACTATCACTTAATTTTCATATTTTTAAAGAACCTTTAGAAGTGCTCATTTTAATGAGTATAATGTTAAATTGTTAATTATTAACTATACGATGATTGTTTTAATTATGCGATAAATTACGTAATGCAACGTTAATAAAGAAAAAAATGGAGAAATAACTATGAAAGCTGTAATAAATATATAGAATTGTATAAATAGCAAATTTTAATATTTTTACACAATTTATGTTGACTGTCACTATATTTGAAATCGTTACAATCGTAAGCTCTTTTAAACGCCCGAAACCCTTGTCAGAAATGTAGCAAGTCTCGGCGAAGACTCCATCTGGTACCGGACGGTGAGGGCGCCCCGGATGTTTGGAGGACGGCCACTGATATCCGGCCCTAAGACTGGCTTATAACTAGCTTGTAACTGGTTGATTTAATAATACGTAGATGACAGTGTAGTGTTAGAGAATAATATTGTTTTTATATCTATAGCTAAATTAGCAGTGGTAGCCGAGTGGTCGAACGCACGCCTTGCAATCAAAGTGTGCAGGTTCAAACCCCGGCTCGCACCTCTGGGATTTATGTGCGAATCTCATTTTCATCCGAGATTATCACTTGCTATGAAACGGTGAAAGAAAACATCGTAAGGAAACCTGCACGTCTGAGGGAACTTGACTAGTTCTCGATAAATGTGCGAAGTCTGCCAACCCGCACCATGTCAGCGTGGTGGACTATGGACTGAATCCCCCTCGCATTGAGGGGAGGCCCGTGCCCAGCAGAGGGACGTTAAAAGGGCTGTAGTAGTAGTAGCAGTTAAATTGTTAAGGACTTTACCTGGATTTGGTTTTGGATGTATGACACAATTTGTGGCATATTGTGATGGTTCCTCTCATACAACAAATACATTAATATGCAAAATGCTTTTTCTTTTGGCAAGTGTGTGTTAGTCGAGATATCGAAATGAACTAGATTTGCAAATAGCTCATTGTAGGCCAAAATTGAGAAAAGTAAAGAGAGGCCTCGTCGAGAATTGCGACAGACTTAAAATAATAATTAGGTGAGGTTTACATCAATAACCTTCTAATAATCCATGACTTTTGGGACTCAGCCCACCACACTTACCCACCACTGTTATTCCTGTAAGCCAGTATTTACAGCCGAAATCAATAAATACGCCTATGTTTAACTCTCGGCGAGTCCCGGGAAAAGCTAAATTTGTCTTGGAACCCGCATGGATTTAATCGAAAAAGGTGTAGGAGTTGGAAGAAAAATTATCCACTTCTCTCTATTGAGACAAAAATAACTGTAGCTGAATTGCCCCCGAAATAAATAATCTAATCCATGACTGATAAAAGCTGACAACTCATTGGCTAGCTCAGTACACATATTAAAGCACAGTCCTTTGTACTTGCGAGGACATGCTAAGCTATCCAATCCATTATCCAGTAGGTCAGACGTTCAGTAATCCGGAGCAACATGCATTACCAACTGTCATCCTCGGGCTGTGATGCCAACTAGCTTGCGAGTCTTGCCACTATTATGATATAAAGTACCTAATACTGCTATTGCTTGTTTTACTACCGGCGTGGTGGTGAACGGCCGAACTCCGGATGTGCCCGGACCGGCCGCTGACATCCGGCGCTGGGCTGCAGTCGATACTAGATTTATACATCAAATAAGTCTATGCTCTCATTGGGAACAACAACTATAGTTTACGCTATAATATACTTAACACAGTGTAAGTAACGTAGCTTCCCCCCATATAACGCTATAAGGTTTTTTTTACGAAATGAAATTTTAATCGAATAAGATGAGGAATGGCTGCACCTCCGATTAGGGTGGTTTCTGCCAATGTAAAGTTATTAATAGAAAGGATAAATTCATTAAATACAAATTGTAAATAAATAAAGATGGCGGATTACAACCAAACAGGTTTTTACTACACAGACAACTTTCGTCAGTTTTAACTGACATGTATGGGTTAAAATTGTAGTTGATATAATTGCTTTTTCGGCTCACGTGCCATATAAATGCACCCAACTTCGCTGGGTCTCCGTGGATCAGGAAAAAAGGTAGAGGTCAAAGTGGGGTTCCCTGTATCAGACATTTTTGAATTCACAATTTCTCAATCCTGTGCCTTTTCTTGGAACTGTAGCGCAAAAGTTACACTTAACACCCAGAGGAGCGTTCTCTATTGCTGAGAGAGAAGATTCTTAGTAGCCATCATACCAATAAAATACTCATCTATACCTTAACATGTAAATAGACTATGTATCGGAGCATCTATGTGAAAATAAATATGTTTCTATGGAATAAATTATAATAAATTTGGGATAGATTGTTTTAGCTACAAATTATTATAATTTTAGAGTGAGTCGAATAAGTAAATTGACATAAATATATTATATAGTTACCTCATTTATGCCTGTAAGTATTTTCATCTAAATTGGATCCCTTTAAAGTAAAGATTTTTTTACTTCGATATGCAGGTCTAACGGGACTTGAGTAGCTTCACGTTGTCCTTACAATTTCTTTGTTCAGAAATAAATCGCCCTATATTGGGTACTCGGGGTCAGTCAGATCAATGACTATGCATTCAGTGTAATGGCTTCTGGCTCTGACAACCTACAGGTATTTAATTATCATCACGAAGGCGACTACGGTTCACGAGGCAGTTATGTTGATTTAATTAAAGTTTGAAGCAGCTGTAATTAAAATAATAAAAACGTTTGAGATAACAAAAAAAGTACTTTGAGGAAATCTGTAAATACATTGTTGAGTAGCTTTTATACTTATGTAGTCTTCGCAGGTAAGTAAATAAGTAAAAAGAATACAACCATCTTTTTAAAAAAGGGAGTGATCAGCGCGGCGTAGAGAGAAAATTTTAGGTCTGTGGAGAGATCGGTAGCTTGTACCATGTTCCGTGTGTGTTTCACTTTCTCATAATTAATATCTTTGTAGTAACGCACGGCACGTATACGCTTTAATAGTAGTATTACAATATGAAAGTCGTCTACAGTGTTTTTTCCTACAAACATACAAACAATACTAATATGTGGCAGCATCTAAACTAATGACGGATATTGATTGTTGTTTAATTTGTATCATAACAGAGTAACCAAACAAAAAAAATAGGAAGCGAACAACCATCACAAACGTATTTAAGCCCATTACGAGCCCGCTCCCATAGATACCAAATAATAGCAACACCAAAGTTTTATTATTGCGAGTGTTGCTAACATTCCGAAAATATACAAGTGACTACAAAACTTTTTGGAGTGGATTTAGTCGAAACTAATCTAAATTTCTGGAATTAAATTTAGTATGATCTCTTGTTTATGTGTTTAAATACCAGATTAAACTTGTTCTGCTAATTCGAATAGTTTTTAAATTGCAGTAATCCATGTTGAGCTGAAACAGTAATGACGAGAAATTATGTTTTTCGTTTTATACTTAAGTTGAGTATTATTAATTAATTTAATAATATTAGGTTACCAATGCCAGGTAATAATAACCATTTAATAACGTAGGAGGTAACCTAAAACTTTTAAGAGATAATAGTCGATTTCTAATGATTCAGTACGATTTAATAATGGCTACAGCTTTAATATTTTAAGACCTTTAAATATGCTCGGCTCACAACACCGGGTTTCGATTCCCGTCGGCGGCAAATTTTGGGAAGGCCTATTTGGTATTTGACCTGGTCTTGGTTTCACTGGGATTCACCAGTCCATTGCGTGATATCCAAAGTACAAGCTTTGCTTAGTTTAGGATCCTTGGATAAATGTGTTGGCTGGCGATATTGATATGTAATCAGCTGTCAGTTTACGGGAGTCTTATAATACGACAGCTCATGTGACTGCTGAATAGAACCTGGCAGGATAACAAGAAGAGGGAGAGAAGTGGAACATGCAATGCTGTTCACCTGACGACAATGATGCGCTTATGCATAAACTATATTTCCTAAATGGTCGCACGGCTTTGTTGCAACAGTGCATACGCTTTGTCGGATCAGAGCGACGAAACCAATGAATGCTATGGTCCTTTGTGTTCACAAATTTCATTCGAATTGCCTTTGCCAAGCAATTTTCCAATCTGTCAGCTCCAGGATTGCTCAATGACTAATTTATACGTATATATCAGTGTACGAAACGAACGTGCGTCAATTTATGTTGTATATTTTAATTTGAACGATTGTAGGAAAGTATGAAAAAAGATTACAATTTTGGTAAGCAAGGCAATTTGCAAGCCATTCCGCACATGACACCGGTTGTGAGTTCTATTGTAATCAGCGTAAATTTCGCAAAAATGCCTACTCGTTATTTACTCTGGTATCTATATTACCGGTATTCCGCCCACACGCACTGAGGTGAGCGTATTAAATTCTTTTTTTTGAAAATCTACCCTGTTTTAATATATATACAGATTTAATTTAAAAGCGACGTCATCATGGGTTTAAATTTGCTTACACCATCGACGACAATACGTTGAAGAATAAGCTTGTGTTAATACAGTTCGTTTTGGTATTGGAATACAATTTATTGAGCTCGTTTTAGCGCACCTGTAAGCCGAATGCTTAAGGTAACCAATGTCCTGCCTCAATTGCTTAGTTTACGTATGTTCGATTTATTTATGTGTTGTCCTATACATATAAACACACTACAGAACACTTTTATACTGAACTATGCCTTCTAATGAGGTTTGAGTTTATGAAGGTCCAAGTAAAATTGTATTCAAGACTGTAACGGTAAGATTTATCAAGTAATCTAACCATGACTACGCAATAACTTTACAAATACACTTGCAAATAGATCACGTGCTTTACGTCCGTAAAAAAGATACTGAAATATTAGCGTGAAGCATGTTTCAGGGGTGGGATATTCCCGGGAGCATCAGCAGCTTGTTTCGGCAGTAAACTGTAAGGCCAATCTCGTTTCGTTTCGATATAAGTCAGGTTCACAAGTTACGTGGTTATGGTTGCAGGGAATGTTTATACGTGGAAAACGTACGTGACGCGTGTTAGGAAAAACATAAATAAACTTGATCAGCTTTTTGGGAAAAAAGCAAGGAATATATAATACCATGCGAATATTCAATACCAGAACACTTACGAAGTATTTTTATTTTATTTTAAGAATTTTTTCATTTTTCATTCTTAGTTATAATCTATACAAATTAATAAAATTGACGAAAACGGCGATTAAAAATATTTTGTCTGACTGTCTGAATATTTGAGCTAGACCGAAACGACTGGAACGATTTTGACGCGAGTAACTAAGACTACTTATATTTTAGAAAAATAATTAGAAAAATAAAACTTCTTTTTTTTTTGGGTAATTAGGGTTCCTACATTCCGCGCGTACTATGAAGATACGGCCTCAGATGTATTTTTTAAAAGAACTACCGAGTTATTTATGGTAACGTTACCATGACAATAAGAACCAAATCCCTATCCAAACGTGTTGGCTGGAAGTAAGGTAACAGCATTACCTTTTGTGTACACGTCATACGATCCTGACCTTTAGAGTTAAGTGTTACTTCAGATTAGATAGATCGTAAATCCAGTTTAATGATTGTTATTACCTTAAATGGTCCCTTACGTTACTCAGGTGAAGCGATACTAGGTATTTAATTTCTTACAAATATACATAACATTTAATAGATCTATATTAATAGAACTATAGTCTATATATTGTATATAGACTATAGTTATGCAAACGTCAAAGGTATATAATGATACTCCCGGTATATAAGATATGGATATTTTAATAATCCATAAAATAAATTGTAAATCAAATATACATAAAATTGTACTAACTTCCTTAGTGAAATCTTTCAGAAATCTGGATATTTTCACAAGCATACTAATTCCCTCCGTTGTCATACAACTATCTTTGAAACAAAATTATGGATTTCATTGAAGTGCGACTGGAAGGAAGTATACAGTCAGGGGCTCAATTTTCGCAAAATCGACAACAACTCTAATTCGACACATGTCGAAACAAAACGTCAAATTGGTCATATTTTTTCGTATTTCTTCAATATATGTCGAATTAGAAATAATTTTGACTTTGCAAGAATAGCCCAGCAGATTACTGAATAGGCTCCATATCCTTATTTTATTAATATAAGAAAAAAACGTCGATCATTTGGTGCGTGTCGAATACTGGTGCCACTGCATTACCTAAGTATTTATATATTTGAATATTAAAAGCAAAGTAAAACGAACTTAAATATTCACTCCTATAGAATACAAACGTACAATAGTGGCCAACAAATAAAAATATCGTAAAGTGAACCATAAAATACTACGCCAAGTTTCAGTATTTTCCGTTTGGACTAGTTTCGAGTACTTGGCCGTAGTTTTATGGTGAATTGTGGGATTTTTATATCCACTTAGCAAGAATGAATGGATGGATGACTTAAATGACACCCTCGCTAGATCGATAAATGCAATGATATTAAAATGTATAGGTACCTACCCAAATGAATGGGTTGATTGAGCGACAGCATAGGTTAGTAGTTAGCGAGCGTGCTGATTGGCAATGGTGCTAGTTAGTGATATGTTAGTGAGTGTGCGATATAGCAAACGGAAGGAGTAAATGCAGCCTTATCTGGAATCTAATTTCCTTCATTATCTCTTCGTGACTACTTCCTAAACATATTCAAATGCAGCGGTAGCCTCGTCGGTAGAACGCACGCCTTGAACGTAAGGGGTGCAAGTTCAAATCCCAAGCCCGCACCTCTAAAATAATTTTCATGTGCGAATGTCATTTTCAATAATGATTACCACTTGCTGAACGGTGAAGGTTAACGTCGAAAGGCGTACGAAGTTCACCAACCCGCACCGGGCCCGCGTGATGAGGGAGAATGTGCCCGGTATAATGGCAATAGGCTCGACCCCTATTAAATTGGGACCAAAATACATCGACGATATGTGGGCGCATTGCTGTGCACCTCTGCCTACCCCTTGATGACGATGTATATTGATGAATACTTCCTAAGATTTTTGTACAATATCGTCCATCTTTAATCCTTCCATATTGCTAAAGATAGACTTCCACTGTAGTACTGAAGCGATTTAATGTAAGTCTTAAAACTTTAAGTAAATAACTTGGGAGTTGTTTATTAGTATCTTACTTCGTTGACAGCGATGTCTTTTAATTACGCAAACGCGACGAATTGTAATAAAACTTATATACAGTATTTATACTTACAGAAAATTAAATTGACAGTGCATTAATTTCTTCGTATAGCTTTGTCCTTCATTAGATCAGTTGTAGGTTGGGTATTGAAGGGTACACCAAAACAAACTCTGTGTCAATATACATAAAGTTTGAATTTTTGTGGTAGCCGCGACTCACCCATGCGTCAAAATTCGATCACGCTGTCAACATCGTTTCGTTGAAGAATGTACTTTTTCTCTAAGTCAATACAGTGTGTATTTATTTACATAGTCAACAATTTACTAATAATAATAAAAAATAAAAGTAAAAAATTATATACCCCACTGTCCCCCATCATTGTCGGGCGGTAGGGTGCCCAGAACGCTGTCAGCATTGCCACGTTGAATGGCAATGCTGATGTGCTGTGCGAAATATTTTCCAACATTCTGATCACCGGATGTTTCGATCAGACGTTTCGCAATGTCTTGAAACATCCGGTGGGCACCCGGCCCCCATGGACCTAAGGTTTCTAGCCCAAACGCCTCAAATATATACCCTACACCCAGGGAACTATATTTGCAATACAGTTTTGCCAATACAGTTCGTTTTCGTATTGGCAAAAAGTCTTGAAGGTCCTCCTCCCAGAGCGGTTTTAGCCAGTAACTATCGAGCAGCCGGCTTAACCGGGCAAATAGACCCGTAATGATAAAATAACATCCATCGTCACGCTCAAAACAATTCTCCACTGAGCAATTTCGATTACCATCGGCGCTCCAACGATCGACCATCATCGTACCTAATCGCGGCATTATGTCGTCCGACAATTTGCACCGACAGTAAATCGCGCACGATCCACGGATTAGATAAACGAGAGGCTAATGTCCCCAGTAGTATCAACGGTGTTATTAACCAGAGTTACTTTTTGGTTAGGCATAGTAGGCTTGGGTACTGATACTATCCGGCCCTGATGCCCGGGGTCCAAAATAACGGGCTACCCTTGGGGTCGTGAGCGTCTGGGGTGTGGACCCCGGACGCTCTTAAGTAGACGACGACCCTGAGGAGGACGGCGGCGAGGGGTGGCTCTCGCCGCCTTATGCACTGCGAGGGTGCAGGGGGAGTGAACATCTGCTCTGCACTAATAAATAAAGCCACTGATAAATAACCAAATTTATTCTTTAGGTTGTTATTTGAGATCTAGTCAGGGGATTTAGGAATCGGCTCTTCGTAGTTTATGGTTAGATTTTTTTTCTTTCGTTTCTTTTATAAAAAAAAATAAGATTAAACCACAAATAGTTCATTGAAAAACGTGGTTAGTCATTAAATATTACTTGAAAACTTTCTTACGTAAGTCAGTCTCACGAAATTATAAAAAACCGGCCAAGTGCGAGTCGGACTCGCGCACGAAGGGTTCCGTACCATTATCCATAAAAACGGCAACAAAAACCACGTTTGTTGTATGGGAGCCCCTTTAAATATTTATTTTATTCTGTTTTTTAGTATTTGTTGCTATAGCGGCAATAGAAATACATCATCTGTGAAACTTTCTCTAATTATCACGGTTCATGATATACAGCCTGGTGACAGATGGACGGACGGACGGACGGACAGCGAAGTCTTAGTAAAAGGGTTCCCGTTTTACCCTTTGGGTACGGGACCCTAAAAGCTCCACATAGTCAGAAACTAATTTTAGATAAATATCTCTTACTACAAAATTTTAATAACTATATTTATAATTTATCTACAGCCCCCAAATAATACAAAGAGATAAAAGTAACTAAAGTATAACAATATTACAAATTATCACCGTATTAGTCCATCATAAATTAAACCCTATACCGAGGTACTTTAAAAATAAAAACGCACAGAAGTTTTATTTTATTGACATGGAGAAATGAATTCCATAGGGCCGTCTGATAGTTCATATTTATTTATTCCCTGTCAGTATGAAGGAATAGCACTCCAAAGTACAGTGGCTCGCTTAAACAAATAAAGTACACACTTATGTGCGAATATTTGGCTGCCAACCAAAACACATTAAGTTCTGGTCAAGAAATATTGATCAAAGTGGCGGCGGCGGCTGAAGTAATGGGACAGACGGATTTGTTTTCACAAACACTAACATGTAATCTCCAAATCTTGACAGCTGTACTAATGTATCAAGATTAATGAGATTCGTAAGAAATAAAAGATATTCAGTAGCACTACCATGGTTTTCGTTCGCTAGTCGCTTTCGTATACGTATGACAGTAGTTAGCATGATTATTCAATTGAGTACCCTTTTAATTAACTGACTTTTAAAAAGGAGTATGTTCTCAATTACACCCGAATGATTTTATTTTAATGTAAATATGTTAATCCATTACTCCTCAATTTATGAACTGATTATTTTCTTTTTAATTTTGTAAATACTTTAAAATAACATGTAAATTTCAAAAATGATCGTGAGGTAACCTGCACGTCTATAGAAGAGCGTGTGAAGTTCACCAACCCACACTGGACCAGCGTGGTGGACTATCGCCCGAATCTCTCTCGTATTGAGGGGGAATGTGCCCGGTATAATGGCAAGAGGTTCGCCTGAAGTGTAGGTGCACTGGAGTGCGCCCCTTCCTACCCCTTCGGGGAATACAGGCGTGATGATGTATTATTATAAAAAACATAATTCTAATGTTCATAAACCTAATGTTATCTATCAAAACGAGATTTATGTATAATTGTTCAGCCTTTATAACAATATACTGTTATTATGCTTATCCATTATCGGTTCCGACCGCTGGAGTGCCGAATAAATGTTGATTTAGACTGTGAGTGGCTTATTTCTTTTATCGATATCCGTCCGATGGTATAACATACCAGAAATAGTTCATGGGTACCATTAAGACGTAAGTTTGCTATCTTTTCCTTATTTGTTGAGTATCACAGTGACAATTATAGCAATCCTAATGTGTTTGTTAATATTAGATACACATATTGCTGCCACTGCCACTGCCACTGAGAAGAGCCGGTAAGAAACTCAAGGGTTACTCTTTTCAAAATGATAATTGCGAGTAATACATTCTCAGGAGCAGCAATGCCTTGAGAGCAGACAGCAACTTTGCCACAATACTAGAGAAAAATTATACTCACGGCAGTCTAATATTAAATACAAATATAGTCTTTACGCTTAGGAAGCTAGTACAGTAAGGTGCGTCTACTCCCAGTTACAATGAAGGGATTATTCTAAACCACAGATGGTTATAGAAATAATTGCTTTGGTATGATGCCTTCAACGCAGTATGGGAGAGAAGATGGTAAGTCATTATACAAGTATTAGCTTCTGAATTAGTCTGAGCGTAAGTATTGGTATAAATGTTCATGTTTTATTAAGTTGACATGCTACATGGATCATTTAGTGTAGATTTTTCATTGCATGCTTAAATTCTTTATATGAAAAAAAAGATTTAATTAGAAATTTGTAAAAAAAAATTGCAAAAAAAAGCAAGGACTTTTATATTTACATTTTATATTTTTACATTATGTTGTTATGAGCAATACCTATAAAAAAAAAAGATATTTGTTTAGAGCAGATCCAAAATGATTCCTAAACATAGTATTATATTAGATCATGAGCTGTACCATGTAATTTAAATCAACTCTCATATTTATATTTTTTTTACAATATTTCCTACGAACAAAGACGTAATACATGGGTAATAAGGGGTCAAAGTCAAATCATTTGTTTTTCATGCACGAACAAATCGAATTTTTTCTTATGTACTACAACCGGATCAAAAAGCGACCTCGCCTGACAAGATCCGGCAACAAAATCATCGGCCTTAGGTACATTTTCAAATTATATGTTTATCGCTAAAACAAATCCCTAGGTTAGAATTGTATTGTTGTAGGTGTTTCTTTTTGATCCTGACGAGGTGCTTTTATGTTTTATGTTTCACTGAGTTTTTTTATTTACCAATAATTTTATATTCTACACCATTTTTTTATTTTGTAGGTTAGGTCTTGCTTTCACGAGTTAATAGATATTAATAGATTTTATAGTTTTAATTTTAATTTATTACTGTATATTTTTATTATTTTAGTCTTAATTTAGTTATTTTATTTGTATTATTTTTTGTGGTTTGCGCCCGTGAAGTCGCCAAACGGGCCCAATGGAAGACCAGCGCTGGTTCTTGTCAACCAGCACATGCTGAATTGGGTCCGTTTGTGGGGAGCAGATAATTTTTTAATTTTTATTATTTTATTGGTTTGTAATCTTTTAACCTATTTGCTTGCCACAATAAAGTTTTTTCTTTCTTCTTCTTTCTTTTTCAAATCCAACGTACCTAACTACTTAGATAGCTCTACTGCAGATGCCTATAGTAGTAAAAGTTGAAGCCAAAATCGCAGTAGAGTTGAACGTACCATACCTACTATCGGTATGCGCACCTGTTTATCTTAATAAATATACCTACTATCCACTCATAAAACCGTGTTTGTTATAAGAACCGCTGCCACCAAATATCGTTAAAAGCCAAACAATGATAACGTATCATGGGATCATAATATTAAAGGATTACTAACAAGCACGCATAGCCTGCTATCATGTCACAGTAATGTGAAATTAAAGGCTACATTTAAGACTCTGTTGCTCACCGCGGCCTCTTTTAAGCAAGAATGTATGGCAGTTGACAGCTAGTTTTTGCGTAGTAAATTAAATATGGCTATGTTTGTTGCAAATTGTATTTCCAGAGGAGGATAACTACTTTGTTTCTTATGATTTAAACACAAGTCACAAAAAATAGTACCTAAACGATCATCTAAATAGACAACAAAATTATTTAAACCTGGAACAGTTATCTATGATAACATTATTATTCATCTATGATAAATATCTATGATAAATAGATCATAGGAATTGATCTGCCATCTTTATCACTTTCGATCACCTATTTTTTTTATTTGTCCTTGCTATTACTTATTTGTTAAATTTCTCAAAATATGACAATAATTAAGAAATGTAAGGCTATTTAACATCTAAAAGAGCTTATCACACAGTCTTAAGTAAACCTTGAAATACCCTATGTGTAACGGAAGAAGGTTTAAATTCGAGTTGAAAGTGAAGATTGGACCAGTTTACCCCGTTTTACTACTTGAGACTGGTAGAATACCCGCTCACAGCAGGTGCGGCCTCATCATAATTTCATTTATTTCGTAAAATAAGAAGATTTTCAGATGTCTTTAATTTATAGAAATTTTATAAAACTGTACATTTAATATTGCTTTCTATAAATAAATATACATTTTGGAATTATTGTACGTCTCTATTGGAATAGTCAATGCTTTTACCGACTATTTTCTTCCATGAACCCACTTTATAATATTACTGCCAATATTCGCTTCCAATATGACTCTGAAGTGCACTCAATAAACATTTAATGGAATACGGAACGCTGTTTCTTATCTGAATAAAATCCTGCACAAGTAGTCGCGTCAAAATGCGAACGAACCAAAACGAACTGTATTCACTCACTAACTGAGCGCTGGACTTCGTACACGCGATATTTAGGAATGCCAATTATTACAATTTCCCTTAAGAACCTCCGTAAGAACCTTCTACAAGGTATTAAAAACTTAAAGAAAAGATGAATGATATCGGTTAAGTCGTCCTCAAGTTATGGCGTGACCAAGGAAATAGGGATTCATTTTTGTATAATAAAAATGGGAAAACCACATTTATCAAGGAATTTAATAGCAATCTTTATATATCGTGATACACTTGAGTACATTTTCATATAATGTTAAATGATTTCGCTCGTCCCAGTGTGTTCAGGGCGTAAGACCGCGGTAGCACGCGGGATCTTTCAATTTGTTGGAAATTATTTCCACTCGTTTTGAAAACTAAATTGAACTGAATTTTACAAGTGGATCTAGGATATTTTATCGCGAATGCTCATTTTAACTTTTTTAAAGCTGTCAATGATTTGAATGGCTTTTTCCAGATAACTCCAGCATCATTTTAATTCGGAGGTCTTTTTTTAAATTCGTGTTTTTATCATAGAGAAAGTATATAATGAATAGTATCAAAACACGCCAACAATATTTGAGATAGATACATAAAGGTAAAGCATATGTTTTAATTAAGACCGGAGTTAAGAAATTTTTGTTTCCAATTTTAATAGCCCTATTAGGATGTCACAAAGGAGACGGATACGCTTTCATACATTCTTGGGCTCAGTTGTAAAAATATGAGAGTTTTTTTAATTAAGAGCTTATATATTATCCAACCAGCTCCGAAAATTTAGCTGATCTTGGCTATCTGAGAGCAGAATTATAAGAGATTTAGTAAAAGTGTGGTTATTCAACAAAGTGACAACAACCTAGATACTATACAGCTGATTTTTTAACTGTGATTGTTATTTCGTTTTAATATACAGTTTTGGTGTTAATTCAACCACTTTAGTGTAAATTAATATATTAAAATGAATACAATTATGTGCTTAATCATTTATAACACAATTTGTTTTTGAGCTACCGAACGTGCATACTCTGTATGGGGCGCGCGGGCGTTCGGAAACTCGTCCGTCGACATTTTGTGGAGCGTTCGGAAACGCGGACGCCACACAGTTATTTACTATATGAATTGTAGTTTTTTATTGTTAATGATTACAATGTATTTATTCATTTTGATTGAATCAATCAAGTATTTTATGTTCATTTGTTTAAATCATTCACAGTTATCGATTATTGTAATCGATACTCTATTTCTTCAGTGAAATATACTTATTTTTATGATTTCTCGTCTCCCAGATAGTGAATTGAGCTGATTTTTTTATATTTTGAAACAGAAAAAAATACCGCATTTTTAAAACCATATCTCAACTTATTACAATTGGGCCCAGAGATCCCCGTCTCCTTTAGTGTTGCAATCCCAAAAAAAAAATACTTTACTCAAGGCTGTTAAAGTTAGTACACAGGTTGTATCAAAATATTATTTAAGTCATAGACTTTCTTCGCTGATTTTATGTTCAGGCCTCCACCTGAAAAGCCCTCAAAACAATGTAAGCTTCACAAACGAGATGCGCTCAATAATCTTCAATAATTAGTACCTAGATGAAAATTTCACAAAAGATTTGAGATAGTTACAAGTGTTTTAAAAGTGGCGGCAATTTATATTTGAAAATGATCAATTTTTTATACCGCTAATCTTTGAATGTCGTTTCATTACGTCGCACGTAGGTGCTAAAATTCAAAATGATGTAACATCAAATAACACCCGATCGTTATCTAAAAGCAAAACGTTGTCTGCTTCAAGTGTAGGCACTCGACTTTGGGTAATGATAACCATCGAATTTGAATTGATAAGAAAGATGTTGATGTTTTTATCCGTTTACAGAAGTAGGTAATACAATTTGCATACGAGACGTTACAAATAGTAGAATTAAGTGACAAATTATACTAAATATTCAAAGCAGTGTCCCGAAATGTATTGTAATATTACGTAACCTAAACATGACTATTAAGAATACCGTATTGAATCTTTCTTGACAAAAATAATTTGAAAAAGGAATGTTAAAAATATTCTCCTCACAGCAGCGGTAATATGTAAATGGTTCAATATAGACCGTTGTGAAAGAAATCGAGGTCCATAAACAGCTGTAGCAACAAAAACTGGCAACTAAAAACTAATTTAAAAAAAGAACTTCTTTTTTTACGAAATGAGTGAAATGATCATGCTATAGATACGCAAATCAACAAATGTCAGTGCAGCGGTGGTCAATCGCTGGTGCAGGAGGGCCTATACCTGCAATTAGCGGTAGCTATAGCAAGTCGAGTAATTAATAGCAAGGTCAAATTCAATAAATACACAATATAAATAAAAATGGATGATGACAATGATAAAGATGGCGGATGAATCCCGAAAAAGAACTGTATCCGTCCTGTTAAAAAAAATACACGGCGTTTTGATAAAATCCGTAACAAACTGTTTGCACTTTCGGTTCGTCGAGGTTCATTGTGATTTTATAAAGCGAATTTCAATTTAGAACAACATTGATAGTGCGCCGAGCTCCCGCATATCCTATATCTATCCATCAATGCTATAGATACGCAAATCAACAAATCAAGTGACCTGAATATCACTATCGGTGGTCGATAACGAAATTGTCTATGGTAATGTAAACATGAAACAATTTCAAACATTGTTATGCCATCTAGAGGAAACAATTTAGTAATAGTGTAAGTGATAAGCGTACAAGCGATTGGTTATTAGATTCTTAATCCATTGAACATAATTGATGGTACTTTAGCAATAATGTCAAGCTACACACACACTATAATATGACGGCAGAAAGCGGAAATTCCTAAATGACTTATCGATATATATACTGATCAATTGATCAGAAAAAAAGCCGCGGCGAATAGTCCATGTCTCGTCTTGCCTACGACGAAAATGACTAAAGATGCAACTACTTAACTACTACAGCCCTTTTAACGTCCCACTGTTGGGCACGAGCCTCCCCTCAATGCGGGGGGGATTCGGGCCATAGTCCACCACGCTGGCCCAGTGCGGGTTGGCAGACTTCACACATCTATCGGAAACTAGTCAAATTCCTGAGACGTCCTCACGATGGTTTCCTTCACCGTTTCATAGCAAGTGATAATCTCGGATGAAAATGAGATTCTCACATAAATCCCAGTGGTGCGAGCCGGGGTTTGAACCTGCACACTTCGATTGCAAGGCGTGCGTTCGACCACTCGGCTACCCTTGTACCTTGGAATGGTCAGTCCCTTGTACCTTCCGATGAGCTCATATTCATATCAAAAAGAGTTCAAAAGGATAGCTGACTTTAGAGCTGGATTGCGACAAAATTTAACAAAATACCACATCTAAAATGAAATTAAATACGATACTAAAATATTTACGGTGAAGGAAAACATCGTGAGGAAACCTGCAAGTCTATAGAAAGGCGTGTGAAGTTCACCAACCTGCACTGGGCCAGCGTGGTGGACCATGACCCAAATCTCCCTCGTATTGAGGGGGAATGTGCCCGCTATAATGGCAATAGGCTCGCCCCCTATCACATTGGGACCAAAATACATCGGCGAAGTGTGGACGCACTACAGTGCACATCTACCTACCCTTTCGAGGAATACAAGCCTGATGTATTATTATGTATAAAATATTACTGATTTCACATTTTCATTTAGAAAGTACTACAGAACCCGTATTTTAAAGGATACTTAACCCATCTTGAATCACATTTTAGATACAAGTATTTTATTATTAATTGGTTGTCATGTCATGTTATGTCATGAATAAGTGATAGGCGCGTGACAAGTGGAGTGTATTGTTTTTTTTTTAATGGCCTCTTTCCATTGAGTCAGGCCCGAGAGTGCATTGATAGGAAGTGCGGCGCATCGTTGTCATATTATTTTTGTAGTAAGCCCGCTGTACCTACTACGTAACTGTATCCATCAACTTTTTTTTTTTTAATAGTCGGGGAGGTTTTCGATTCGATACGACTGTTTTTTTTTTAAGACAAAATAATCAAAAGATTTGGTGAATGAAATACTGCTGCAAGCACACTGAAGCGTCAAGTTTCTTGTCAATACCAAAACGAACGGTATTAACTCAGACAAAAAGTACATTCTTCAACAATGACAAAGCGAGCAAATTTTGCAGCGTGGCTGGATGGTTATTAACATAGATCTTAAACTTTATGTCTATTGATTTAGAGATCGTTTTGTATTGGCAAACATGATGCAGTCCACGTGGCTTTAATCGACTTTAAAAAAAGGATCGCAATTCGACCCTATCTATCAGCCAGAGACGTCCACTGCTGAACATAGGCCTCCCCCATAGATCGCCACAAATTACGTTCTTGGGCTTTATGCGCCCATCGACTCCCGGCGACCCTGGTGAGGTCGTCCGTCCATCTGGTCGGGGGTCGTCCCACATTCCGCTTGCCTGTTCGTGGCCGCCACTCTAGGACTTTGATGCCCCAACGGCCATCCGTTCTCCGGGCAATGTGTCCGGCCCATTGCCACTTCAAACGTGCAACCCTTCGAGCTATGTCTGTAACCTTGGTTCTTCTGCGGATGTCCTCATTTCTGATTCTATCGCGCAGTGAAACTCCCAGCATAGCTCGCTCCATTTCCAACTCCAACTCGACCCTATGTTTTTTTTATTATGTCGGCATTTCAATAAAACCTAATCACCAATAGCCGATAAGAGGGTGACAGGTCGATAATAGGAAGTGATCACGGTCAAAGGCATTTTGTTATTTAAATCAATTCCATGCTTCTATAGATTAAATCAATGCAGTGATTACGTCGCTGTACGCACGGGTTTTCGTAATGCAAATCTTTTTGACCTTTTATTAAGCTCCCTTTCGTTAACAGAAACGAAACGCACTTAACTACTATTAAAACCATAGATTTTAATACTTCAAAAGGTAAGGCCCGTATAGTATGTATATAAGTGCATAGTTTAGGCTAAAAATGTTGATAAATACGTCGTCGGGAACATTCTACTATGTAATTAAATACATTTTTAAATTTGGAATTATTTTCGAATGCTGTTGTTCTAAATTCAAAATTAGAAACAAAAAACAATTGAATTATTTCGATCTGGCCTAAACACAGACGTTTAAAGAAAATTTATGAACTGTAAGAACGATGCAAATTAAATGTCACGGCACTTAAAAGCATAATAATTAAGCCATTTGTTACCTAGTTAATTACTCTCAGTAGGACGAAGGCTTCATGCAATGGTTCATTTAAGATTTATGATGATAATATTTTGATTTAATCACGTTACTTTTTAATTATAATCTGCTTGAGCAAACTAACAGGCTCTTGTCTTGATAGAATAATACGAAATATGTCATTACTGTATACCAAATAATAGCTTATACCAATTTAATAACATGACGTAAAACCCAGGCAATAAAGTTCGAGGCGAATGTAGATAATTTGTTTACTAACCTTTATTCGGCTCAAGTTGTTGAGAAGACACTACACTCGTAAATGGAACGATAAAAGTTAGTTCTTGTTGTCAACTTAATGCCACAGTTCTTGACCAAATGTACACTCAAAATGAAAATTTTAAGTTAAAAAAAGTAGTCAACGCACAATTCCTAACGTTTGAATGTGATTTGTAAATCGAACATGATTCAAAATGACGGTAGAAATGTTTTTAATTTTCTTTGTTTTATATCTTAGAGTTCAGACGTTTCTAGCCAAGTTTTACTGTCTATCGTGTAGTGATTAGTTCATAGCGGAACAGCGGTGCGCATTGGACGCTAGCTGTGTATAGACTGAGCGTGGATCGTAGCGTGGCGTAGCAAACGTAGGTTTGAGAGCAAAATCCGCGTAGCAAGTACGTTACTCTAACGTTTTTAATTTTTATTTTTAAACGGTGTTACACGTAGCTTTATTTTTTTACATTCAGCCAGTATCAAGTTATTTTTAATATCAAACCGTTTTGTATATAACTTCTTGCTTTTAGCAAGTATCAGCATAACTTTGGATACTTTATTTATGTAATAATTATGTGAAATTTTACAGTCGAGTTTTCAACTTTGTTTGTAATTGCGTCTATGACGCGTTTCACCTGTATCATACTTTCAAATTATTACCACCTTGAACTATATCTGTAATTATTACGAATTATGATGTTGTTTAAACTATGGCGCAGACGGTTGGGATTCTTGGCACGTGTAGCAAAATCTAGGCACTGTGTTTATCTCAAGTACCTACTTTATATTCGGACAGCGTTATATGTACCTACATGGTATTTTTAGCCCTCTATTTTCATACCACGATTTCACATTTAGGCGTCGGTCACATACTTGTAAGAGGTGACAAATAATTTTCGTTGTAGTATTTGCTTTGTGAATATAGCCTTTTTTTTATTTTTATGAATGGACTACGCTGTTGGCCGTGAGTTGGCCTTTACAGCTTCACCGGAGGAGACTTTTAATTTAAGTACAGTCTCAGGTCATAGTGATAATACACTTAAAAAACGAATTGCTTTTAAAGTTTTTAATCATTGCCCCCGAATTTGGGTACACCAATCAATAATTAATTCACAAGTAAATAGTTTCTTAATATGACTGTTTAAAGGAACAGAGGCGCTATGTTCGGATAGTCAAATGCAAGCGAATTGAATACAATTCAAAAGAGAAGGTTTTTTTATACAAATAAATTCTTTTTTTTTTTTTTATTTGTTTTAGTTTTTGTTGTGTTTATATAGGTACTACCATCGCACATGCCAGCTTTGTTAACTGTACCTACTGAGTTCATAGCAAAAAAATAAAAACACGCTGGTCGAAATGATAAAGCGCTCCTTTTTGCTAGAAAATCCCAAACCAGTCAACCGATTGTTATTAATAGATTTACGTCCGAAGATTCAGAACTAATTTCATGAAGCGGAAATAATTAGGGAACCCCATTGAGACTATTATTCGTCCCGTCAATCAGCTATTAGACAATAGCGGCACTGATCCTATATCTTTGACCGATTCTCAACTTAGAGCGCATCAAAATAAAGTTTAAAATTGTATTGAAGGCTCAGTAATCCGTTATGCCGGTTTTCTATACTTATCGATAGACATCAAGAGAGCGAAGAAACTCTTTTAAGATGGAACTTTGACGATAAATTGTATAATAAGTGAATGGAGCTTGCTACATTATCAATTCGGAATAAAGTAGGTACTGAGTCGCGTGTGGTCGCGATCGATACTCATTCTTGTGACATCATAAATACCTTCTTTGGTTTTGGATCACAGTACGCATGATGTAATCTTTAACTATACTAATACACATCATCATCATCACGCCTGTATTCCCTGAAGGGGTAGGCAGAGGTGCACTGTAGTGCTCCCACACTTCGCAGATGTATTTTGGTCCCAATGTAATAGGGGGCGAGCCTATTGCCATTATACCGGGCACATTCCCCCTCAATACGAGGGAGATTTTGGGCCATAGTCCACCACCCAGTGCGGGTTGGTGAACTTCACACGCCTTTCTATAGACGTGCAGGTTTCCCCACGATGTTTTCCTTCACCGTTCAGCAAGTGGTAATCATTGTTGAAAATGACATTCGCACATGAAAATTATCTCAGAGGTGCGGGCCTGGGATTTGAACTTGCACCCCTTTCGTTCAAGGCGGGCTTTCTTGCCCACTAGGCTACCACTGCTTCAATACTAATAATATTTTATTACTACTTTCAAAAGTTGATAGCCAACCTTCACTAGTTGGAGAGGCACTCGAAGAAGAAGAGGCAAGATTTGTATTTTTGTATGTAACGAATTAACATAAAAAACACTGAACCGATTTCAAAAATTATTTTGCCGTTATTACTGAGCAACATAGGCTATTAGAAACCCTTTGGAAGCTGGGACGGGCCGCTAGTGTTTAAATAAAAGGATTTAGTTCATAATGTTTATATGATATCTATGACGATTTTGGTGTCCACAAACTGCAGCGAAACTAATGAAACAGTGTGCGATTTAGATTCAGTATGCGAAAGCTGATACACTCAAAAGTAAAAAAAAAAACATAGTCGTGCTGATCATTTTGCATAATCTGCTCAATCCGATATTTTTGAGGCTGTGCAAATAAGAATAATTATATCACAAGAATATCACGTAAATCTGTCATATCGTGTAGTATAAAACACAAGTCACGAACACAATAAGGGAAAACAAACGTAAATTTGGGCCGTAATTATCAACACTTGTATGCTGGGGGGCGCGTAACGAGATATTTGTAAGCAATTCTAAGTGTTTGACGTAAATCTCCGCTACGTTTTTGCGTAATACGTTTTATGATAATGGTTGCGACGTGAAAATAGAATATAGAGGAGTAAATAAACTGTTAGCGATGGTCTGGTAAATTGATGCGGCAACACTGAAGCAAACGCCTGTAAAAATTCGACCGCGTCATTGACATAGAGTATCTATAGTACCCGTAACGACTCCACTCTTCGTACTACTAATTACAGCTCTGCGGCGAATTTTCCGCCATTTTTGTTATCTCATGTACCTGTAGTATACGGCAACTACAAGGGAAAACAAAGATGGCGGAGTCAGATAAACAAGAAAAAATTTACCGCAGCGCGAGCTCGAAATGCCATCTCTGTTATAATAATTGACGATATTTCGTTCAAAATGTGTTGCTTAAGTGAGTAACGCCTCGGATTTCATCCGCCATCTTTATCACGTTCGTCACCCATTCTTATTTTTAATGTGTATTTATTGAATTTGTTGGGTACAGGCAAATAACAGGGAATGTCCCATTTTTATAGAATTATATTTTGTTATAATTAATGTTCGGAACATTCATCACAAACAAGTTAATTACTTCCGTCCTATTTGCATTAAAATATGAATTTTCGTAATTTATCGTCAAATTACGTTGGTTTATTGCGTAGGCTTCAAAATTCGTAAAGGGTTAATTACAGGAATGACCTTTTTGTAATTGGACCTTCTTTAAGCGATACTTGGACTGTCTCAGCTACATTTCTATTACGAACACTACAAGCGTTCCTTAGTTAATGTAGAGGTTCTTAGATTTAACATCGGCTTGGTCTAGTCTGAGCATAGATTGGTCGGCTAACTACACCGGATGGTTGCCAGTTCAATCCCCGCCAGCAGCAAATTCCGGAATTTGCCCTGTAGTTGTAGCATGAGCGCCAAGACTAGACTTATGCCACAGAATATGTTAATTCAAAATTCAAAATTGTTTATTATCATAAGTTTCTAATACAAAGAGGTTTACAGCGGTCCCAAACTAGGCGTGAGCCTGTATCATGGGAACCAAAACACAATTAAACATGGCTAAATGTAGAAATCTTAGTAATTGTAAAATTAAAACTTAAAATTATCAAAACTTAAAATTAAAAATTAATAGGCTATAATTAAGTACCTCTGCGTAGAGAGAGTACATACATGTGAGAAAACTGTGTGTGCTTGAGTAGGCACATAAAAGGAATTAAAAATAAAGAAAATTAAAATGGTAGTTAGGAAAAAATAATTATAAAAGTGTATGTGTATGCGTGTATGAGTGTGTGTATGTGTGTGTGTGTGTGTGTGTGCGTGTGTGTGTGTGTGTGTGTGTGTGTGTGTGTGTGTGTGTGTGTGTGTGCGCGCGCGTGTGTGTGTGTGTGTGTATGTTGCAGCGGTAACATTTTATGAATGGTAAGAGTAGAGTAACATTTCTGTTTCAGAGTATGATAGTTTCAGAAGAAAATCTGTTACGGCTATATATATCTCTTTCTCTCGTATAAAATAAGACAGAGAGCGACCAACCCAATCCGTGACAGAGGACTTGTCTTGATATGCTTGCTAACACCACTGGTATGGGTATAACTGAGATTGCCCCTAGTATGGTACCCTTAGTACAAGCTTCGATTAGTTTGGGTTCAGACGATGAGTATGTGTTATCTGGCAATATTTATTTAATTTGATAAGATCCATCAACAGTGGCTTCGCAGATTTTTTTTATGCAGTTAATGTATATGTATATTACCTATATGTGAGAAAATTTTAAGGTTCATATCGTCTAACTAAAATATCTTAGATACCTCCTTAATCTCTCGATTTCCCGCTCTTAAATATTAGTAGCACACTTGAGATAATTTACAACTCTTGTGCCCGTAAATCAAGGATTACATTAAATTAGCGGATTAAGTTTATACGCAATCAGGTCGGCCATAAGAGGGCCACGGGTGGTCCATACTAGCATTATAACGTTGATCCAGAACCATAAAACGACCTTATTACGTCGGGTTAAGCAACGGTGAAGATAAAACCGTCACTAACGGAGACCACGTAATTGGTAGAGCGCACACCAACTTATCTGTTCAGGTGGCGAGAATTGGAACTAGCGTGTTTTCTTCGAAAGTGACATTATATTGACAGTTGCATGAAGACAGTAGCGACGATTTTAACTGAATAAGCAAATTGGTAACAGTGCAAGTGTGTGTTCTTGATAAGCGGCGCTCGTTTTTTGTCATCGGCGCCACGGCACCCATCTCGGTTTTGCTATTCCGACTAAAGAGGCTTGAATATCCTTGCCTTTAATAAAAGATAAGCCTGCGTATACGGAAAACAAGATAAGAAGGGAGGCGTTTTCTATTAAGATGGCACATGATTCATGTAATACATATTCAGTATTTACAGGTTTAAGGAATATTGTTTGGAAAAACTTTGGGGGCTCGGGACCCAACGGATGTTTGAAGACAACGAAACGTCTGATTTAAGATCCCGGTGATATGAACACTGTTAACTATCTTGGCTAACATACTAGCATTGACATCCAACGTGACAATGCTGCCAGCATTCTGGGTACCCTACCACCTGACCGTGATGAGAGACTGAATCCTGTACGTAGCTTTTATTTATTTTAAATTTGATACTATTATATTATTTGTATTGTTGTAAATAGTGGTTAAGTTTTAAAATGAACTTATGATTTGACTTTAAATATGAAAAAAAACTATTGTTTGAATGAAAAATGTGTTTTGATAGATAGAGATAGAGTACTCTTTATTGTAGAACAAAGAATGAGAGAGAAAAAAAATGTGATGAGTTAACAATAGACTATAAATATATCATTTAATGCATATCTACCTAAGTCTTTTTTAAAGGATAAGTTCGAATCTCATTTTCAATCGAGATTACCACTAGCTATGAAACGGTGAAGGAATACGTCGTGAGGAAACCTGCACGTCTATAGAAAGGCGTGTGAAGTTCTCCAACCCGCACTGGGCTAGCGTGGTGGACTATGGCCTAAATCCCCCTAGGCCAGCGTGGTATAAAAATCTCTCTCGTATTGAGGGAGAATGTGCCCGGTATAATGGCAATAGGCTCGCCCTCTATTGTAGGGACCAAAATACATCGGCGAAATATGGTCACACTGCAATGCACCTCTGCCTACACTTTTGGGGAATACAGGCGTGATGAAGTTTCTACTTATTTTCTATAAATAAAAATATGAAACATATATAATTAACTCTATTCGAAACACAATGTAGGTTTACCTTTAGGTACACTTTACAAGCAATGCTTGAAGCCGTATGAAAATTTACGAATGATACGTTCACTTATTAATATGAAGTGGAATGAACTATAAGAGTCAGTACACTCACCTCTACACAAATAATTATATATTATTCTCGCAACTCATAGAAATGCTTGTTTTGAGATGTTTTGATTCATTGGTATTCATTTAACAATGGAACATTTGGGTATGTTTAACATAATATTTGAATGTAGAAATGTTTGAGGCAATTTCAACTATTGTGCAAATTTAAGAAATATTTTAACTACAATGTAAGCGAGGTAAGCTGCCCCTTGCATCCACTTCTTTTGAAATAAGTATTGTCTTTTTTAATATTTCTTCGTTTTTTTAAATTAATGTGATACAAAAACTATAAAAAAAAAAAGTTATGTTAAATATGGCGGCCCTAAAGATATGTACTGCCTCTGATAGTACTGCCTCTGATTTTATTTCCAAAGGACCGAACGGTTACATTTGTTGTTCCTATCATAGCACATAGGTATCGGGAAAGCCTTAAAACATTATACTGGCATATTATACTTCATTTACTAGAAACTTAGATTAGACATAGAAATTAGGCCATAAATAAAAAAATCTTCATAGACGAATCACGTTTTATGGTTCCTAAGGCGTACAGCATTTGGTTCCGAAACACTAAAAAATAACACTTTACTTCAGACAAATCTTTATTATTGAACCATTTACATTATTTATTTAGTCCATGATATAGATTTATGTTATAAATATTTTTCCGAAACATCCGATAGTATCTAGGACATAATCGAAGTCTAGAAATAGGTCAGTATTTCCAGTCTATAAGTTATAGAGGTCAGCCGTAAAACATGAGGGTGTTGCTATAAAACATAGGCCACGTTTTATTGTTAACGACCAACCGAACAGTGATGGGTTGGATGTAGGTGTCGTTTTCAGAACCCCGTGAAATCATGGTTGGTAGGCACCTTGCAGTGGTAGCCGAGTGGTCGAACGCACGCCTTGCAGTCAAAGTGTGCAAGTTCAAACCCCGGCTCGCACCTTTGGGTTTACGTGCGAATCGCATTTTCATCCGAGATTATCAGTTGCTATGAAACGGTGAAGGAAAACATCGTGTGGAAACCTGCACTGACTGAGGGAACTTGACTAGTTCTCGATAGATGTGTGAAGTCTGCCAACCCGCACTGGGCCAGCGTGGTGGACTATGGCCTGAATCCCCCTCGCATTGGGTCCTGTGCCCAGCAGTGGGACGTTAAAAAGGCTGTAGTTAGTTAGTTAGGCACCGAAAGTAAGTACTTAAAAAGATATAATAGACATTGATAAAAGATATCACAAAAGTGTTTAATAAAACCTGGGCAACTTGGGGTATCGTGAATTTTATGCAAATCGGAAAAAATACTTTGTAATCAATATTTACCACCTATGTTCTTGCCGCTTATGTTAAAAAACAAATATTTACCTGATAACAAAAAAAATGGATATAAAACACGCAATAATCGAAATGCGAATCGTTTACCGGCAGTTTTTATGTTCACAAGTTCAGTAATTGGCAATTACTGAGAAATGACTGTTCGTTTGTTATCATCTAATAGCCATTTGTTTAGCACAACCTGCCACTATTAAATATAAGCTTCGCAAAGTTAACTTGCGAAATCAAATGGTGACTTTAAAATTTTTATTCGAAAAAGTTTGCTCGTATTTTGTTTTTTTTTTTAATCTACGTGTACTGGCAACTTTAAAAAAACAATAAAAGAAAATCTCCGAGTTTAATTTATCGTCGCGTGATACGAAACCTTGTACTGACGCTTCAAAAGATCCCGCGTGCCAAACAAATATACAAACATTGCCGAAAACTGTTGATACAAGCATTCAACAATCGCTCCAGTAACGCGCGAAATTAGTAAATTCCAACAATTTCCACGGAGATCACTCAAGAGACGGGAACTGTTTTATTTACGCTTCTGCGGATAACTTTCTGGATGGACAAGCTTAAACAGGAACTGCGTTGCGATGGCTTGTAGTGTCAGTACAATCAGAACGGTTGGCGGTAATACATCAAAATGTTAGAAACGATCCCAATTTAACATCCAGTCACTTATATAGTCATACGTACCGTTTGTGTTAGTGTATTGCCGTTTTAAGAGGACGAAGCCGCCGTGTCTTCAGACGCTTTATGATTTTGTACTTATTGCTGTATTACCGCACTTACTAACTGCAAGCAATCGGCACCATTATACACGAATGCTCGAAAATTCAAAAAGTAATTCTGTTTTACTCAAATTTGCAATCAGCTTTTTTACGCAAATCTCTCACACCACAGCATTTTTTTTTATTGCTCCTAGGCACGTCGAATATACTCGTATATATATTTTTTAATAATTAAACTAAATTATAACCTGTTAATGTTTATTTGTTGCATAAAATATTAAAATACTCTCTAAGTAGCAGCTCCCGTTACGCAAACAGGTCATTCGCAATCACGTTTCACGACTTGTGAGTTGAAAATCGATTACATCCCTCCATTCCATACTAAACCTTGTTACTTTAATATGTTACATGTAGAGACGTGACCCGTTTTGATGTTATTTATTAAACTCTACATATGTTTTGAATGTGGAGAGACACAGAGCGAGAAGAGAGCCAAATATTGATGGATTGTTTCTAGTGTGATATGAAGGAGATTGGAGTTGATACATGATGCAAAAACGAAATGAATGTGGGACAAAAAAAATTCAAATAATGCCATTTTTTATGAAAAACGTGTCCAAATGCATTGCAACTAAGAAAACTGTTTCCTCGAGGAAGATGGAATAAAATTCTTCGCTGTGACATGGCAAGATCTACCTAAACGAACTACGCAGTGGAAGCGAAAACATATTAAATTGAACCAAATTTCATGAAACATGTATTAATTTTGTAACGTGATATGTACGTTTATAAAGGCCATATTCCCTCGACCGGTGCAGGTAGTGACGTCAAGCGCGTTAATGACGCAGCTACGTGTACCCCGGATAGTATTTCATTTTACTTTTGTTCATTTCGTTGGGTCGCCATGAAGGAAAATTATGAGAGGAATTCCTGATTTAAATAAATTATATTATATTTCCAAATTGGTATACTTACCTACATTATATTCAACTTAATATTTATATGATTGGTGAAGTGCAACGGTTTAAATATTTTTTTATGTAGTTGCCTACTTCCATCTTATTGACATTTTCCATCCATTTATTTTGGTTTGAATTTATCATAGCTATTTAAATACCTTTTCAATGGAAAATTTGCTAACTGCGGGCGTACAATCTTATCTATATGTATAATTAAAGAAAGCAAAGCTGTTAATCAATGTCATTTATATTTTTCACAAATAAATTGGGCTCTTCCCAAGGATACGGTAACATAAGCAACGATGGTAATATTGCAAATAAGACTCTGTTATTTTGCACTAAGAGACACATATGTACAAACTAGTTCTTGTAAAAATAATAAATATCGCCAGATAACACATACTTATCGTATGATCCTAAACTTAGCAAAACTATGGGTACAATATAATGGACTGGGTTCAAACCCAGTCCATTATATTGTACCCATAGTTTTGGTACAATATAATGGACTGGTCAACCTTTTAACGTCCCAATACTAGGCACGGGCCTCCGTTCAATGCGAGGGGTATTCAGGCCAAAGTTCACTACCCTGGCCCAGTGCGGGTTGGCAGATTTCACACATCTAGCGAGACCTAGTCCAGTGCAGGTTAGGTTTCCTTACGATGTTTTCCTTCACCGTTTCTTAGCAAGTGACAATCTCATGTTTAACGGTGGTCCGGTATTTTGAATTCAGTTTCCTGGTCACAATACTGGGAGTCCGTTTTAACATGTCGATGACGGTATTTATTATGCACGGATACTCACCAGAGGATGCCATGTTTGTGGGCTTTACGTAACTTGCCCACTTTCAACACAGAGGGGCGCCACTGTGAAAACAATTTAATCATCTGGCACGCTTATTAATTAGATTGATAAATATATTGTTTACAGATCTAAATATATCCTCATACGTCAACACGCCTGTATTGCCTGAAGGTGTAGGCAGAGGTACACTGCAGTGGTCCCAATGTAATAGGGGGCGAGCCTATTGCCATTATACCAGACACATTTTCCCTCCAAACGAGGGAGATTTTGGGCTAAACTATGGGTACAATATAATGGACTGGGTTTACCCTTTTAACGTCCCAATGCCTCGGGCCTCCCTTCAATGCGAGGGGTATTTAGGCCATAGTTCTCCACGTTAGCCCAGTGCGGGTTGGTTAACTTCACACGCCTTTTTAGGGTTCCGTACCCAAAGGGTAAAACGGGAACCCTATTACTGAGACTTCGCTGTCCGTCCGTCCGTCCGTCTGTCAACAGGCTATATCTCATGAACCGTGATAGCTAGAGAGTTGAAATTTTCACAGATGATGTATTTCTGTTGCCGCTATAACAACAAATACTAAAATACAGAATAAAATAAATATTTAAGGGGGCTCCCATACAACAAACGTGATTTTTTTGCCGTTTTTATAGATAATGGTACGGAACCCTTTGTGTGCGAGTCCGACTCGCACTTGGCCGGTTTTTTATACACGTTTTCACGATATTTTCCTGCAACGTTCAGAAACTGGTAATTAAAATAATGATGTATAATATAATTTGAAATCTATTACATGTTCGTTACAGTCAAGCTTATAATATTATACAAGTAAATTTTGGGCTACATTTTGCTAGTATAATGTGGAAAATTCTGACGGTATGCCAAACACTTCGTTCATAGCTAAGCCTATTTATAAGTGTCTTACTATCCACAACCTACACGCACCACTACTAGTTTTTACATATTTTATAAATATATATTTTCTTATTAGTTTTTACTTATTTTATTTTGATTTTTAAATATTTTGTAAATAGTTGTTGTTAATAAATATTGATTAAGTACAAAAAAAAGAAAAAACCGGCCAAGTGCGAGTCGGACTCGCGCACGAAGGGTTCCGTACCATTATCTATTAAAACGGCAAAAAAACACGTTTCTTGTATGGGAGCCCCCTTAAATATTTATTTTATTCTGTGTTTTAGTATTTGTTGTTATAGCTCCAACAGAAATATATAATATGTGAAAATTTCAACACTCTAACTATCACGGTTCATGAGATACAGCCTGGTGCCAGACGGACGGACGGACGGGCGGACAGCGAAGTCTCAGTAATAGGGTTCCCGTTTTACCCTTAGGGTACGGAACCCTAAAAATTGGCCCATGTTGAAGCGTACCCAAGATACTGGCTGCATTCCCTCGCTGAATTATCTCTCTTGCTTCAGAGCAACAGTTTAAAATTTAGGCAACACCTTAAGGCGACTCCTAATGTAAGTGAAAGCTGGCATGATTTTGTAAATACCGTTAAGTTGTAAGTAAGTCTAAGCAACTATCTTTTTGGGATACCGCGAGACTTGGAAGTAGGTCAATATCTATAGGCAAATGTCTGTCTGTTGAACCTAGCAACTTTAGTTCCACAGGCTTCATATAATTTTGTGGATCGTCCATAAAATTTGGCTGTAAAATATTATTATACTGATTATATGAATTAGGTTAGCAGACCATTTTTCGAATATTCCATGTTTATTAGAGATGACCAATTTTTTACAGGAATAAATGGACGACTGAATATAAAGCTAGATACATAATGGGTTATATACTTCGATGGACTGGGTGTAATCAACCCTGCGTCATGTACAGTATATAAAAACAGAATGTAAATAACTTTTTTTTCCTCCCAAACAATTTAAATATAAATTTATTTATTTGCAAGCCTAGGCGTGGCCATATACGAGTAGGTCGCTTATCCTTTCTGTTGTTTTGAACACTAAACCAAAAACAGTTCAAACGTAACAGCTGATTCAATGGACTTACTACCTATAGCCAAATGATTATCAACCAAATATTCATCAGCGTAGAGTTCACTTCGAAAAAGTCATATAATTTTTCGATATTGTGACCTTTGGTGAACTGAAAATCAAACTTTCGTAGAAGACTCCATGGATGCATTGAAAATAGAGATAGCGCCATCTTTGAGGCCGCGTTGGTACTACGATATAAACAAAAATGATGTACACGTAAGATGAAATTCAGAGTCAACTCAACAAGTGTTTGCCGAGTGTGCAAATTATTGCCCCGATTACTTGGGGAGGTCGCCATCACCGCTCAATTACAATAGCAAAACATGTATATCACATATGCTTCAGATACTACCTGAAAAAAACTTGAAGTCCGGTTTTTATTCCAAGTTATATAACCTTAAGCCTATATTCGCACGCACGGTCAAGTCGATTGCCCGATAATAACAGGATTAACGTGTAAATATGGTATAATTATATGGTAATTATGTCTTGACCAATGATATTCTAGTAAACAGTTAGTGCAAATGCTTCATAACATCCATTCCCGATAATTATCGGGCAGCCGGCTTTACCATGTGACTGGACGCCGACCTTTAAAAATATTTCAAAATTATGTTTTATTTTACAATGCAACAAATAGATACAACGGAAGCGTATTGGAAAATACGCGCACCGCCGGAAGGCGTTTGCTGTAAACAGGTTATCCGGTTTCATGTAAACTATAAAGAAGATCTATATTGGGGTACCTACTTATATTTATAATTTTGTGCACGCTAGTCCGGTATTAATTAAAACGCACACATTTGAGTTTAGTGGACTGTATTAAGGAATTAAAAATATAAAAGTAAAGTAAAGTAATGCGACTGACCATAGAGTCTTAAACAACTGATGAGCTACAAAATATTGATAGTAAAACCAAAACCAAAACTAGTAAAATAAGTATTTGTTTGGCAACAAACAAATTTAGTAATTTAATGTATCAGGAGTTTCCCGTACTTGTTGTGCCATTCGTGCCACATGGCCAGCCCACTTCCACGTTAATTTTACAGTTTTTGGTCCCATGTCAGCGATGCGAGTGATGGAGTGCTAACTACTAACTACAGCCCTTTTAACGTCCCACTGCTGGGCACGGGCCTCCCCTCAATGCGAAGGGGACTCAGGCCATAGTCCACCACGCTGGCCCGGTGCGGGTTGGCAGACTTCACACATCTATCGAGAACTAGTCAAGTTCCCTCAGACGTGCAGGTTTCCTCACGATGTTTTCCTTAACCGTTCCATAACAAGTGATAATCTCGGCTGAAATTGAGATACGCACATAAACCCAGAGGTGCGAGCCGGGGTTTGAACTTGCACACTTTGATTGCAAGGCGTGCGTTCGACCTACCGCTCCTTCCCTGGGTGCAGGGTGGGGTTTTTAACGCGATCTATCCGGTTGACACCTAATATGCTGCGCTACATGGCTCTTTGGCAACTGGGCAGAGAGTGCTCTGCTCAGTGCAATGCTCAGGAGTGAGACACGAAATAGACTACTAAAAAAACATAGTTTGGGAAGAATCTGACATCAAAGACAGATATGTTTTATTCATAAACCATGATAAAGTATATTGTTTAAAGTTTTTGCCAATACCAAAATGAACTGTATTAACTCATAAATGAAGCACGTTTTTCAACGGAACGTCACCTATGATGCGAGCGAATTTTGACGAGTGAAGTTCAATGGTACACAGTATCTACTTAAAAAAAAAAGTTAAAACTATTTTACGAATTTTATCGCGTTTATTTACTACTTTATTTTCCCGATGTTTCGGCTGCTTTACAGCAACCATGGTCACGGGGGGACTGAGGTGTTAGACGTCCTGATGTCATAGTTAATAACTGGGTACCCTCATATTTAGTTGTTGTTGTTTAAACGCGATAAAATCCGTAAAATAGTTTTATTTCAATGTATAGTATTCGCGTAAATATAAGAAAACAATATAAAAAAGTTAAGTTAATCCGCTCGTATCTGTAGGTATCATTAATTATAATTGCATTAGCTGGCCGAGTTCGTTCGTAAAACTTAAGTGCGGGTAAGGGATAATTGATATGATGCTGCTCATAACCCTTGGAGGATTAGATTACTTAGGGGCAATAATTACTATGTTTATATATAACGTAGAAGGCATCACGCCTGAGCAATTATTTCTATAGCCATCTGGTTTTTAGAATAATCATTATACTATAAATGGGAGTACACTCACCTCACTATAATAGCTTCCTAATCGTAATGCCAAAATTTGTGCTGCAAAGGTGCTGCCTGCTCATATGTTGCTACTCCTGAGAATGTGTATTACTCACAAATTTTTAATTTTTGTTTTATTGAGTTTCTTACAGATTCTTCTCAGTGGAAGCAGCATTCCGAACTGGTGGTAGAATCTAAATATTTGTAAGCGCTTTTTTTGCTTCCAGAAATAAAAATAAATTGGTTTTGATTTTGGTTTTAATTTCCTTACTAGTTCTTTAATTCCTCTCCATCCAAACGTTGTCTGGTAAAGATCACTCTTAGTGATACGGCTGCCTATACATATATTAACTTTTTTATCGTATACCTATAGAATATACAGACCTACGGACTAAAAATAAGACTAAGGGTTGATTATTTTTATATCCCATTGTGCGTAAAATTTGATTTAGTTAGAACATACTGAAAAAAAAGTCAACAGGACATAGTCAAATAAGGGATACATAAATTCATTCTTATTTTAACACTACCATTTTTAAAACTGAGTTGTTATTCATTTTAAAAGTCACTGCGTAAATGTAAAGTGGTTTGGCAGCGTAAACGCCGTAAAAAGCAAGTTTAATTTAATTGCGTTTAGTTATAATTGCTAAACCCGCCGTAAGCTATATAGGAGCACCATGTGCGTTATTGTAATAGCTTTCAATCAATCTTCAGCTGTGCTCAAGCTTGACTGCACCATAATTTCCTTCATCTCAATTACCGAAAATTCCAAGCACCGCCGCCATCGCCTCTTACCACGTTTCACACATAAATTAATATCTCCTTGTAATAATTATAAGCCTAACGATTAAATTTCACTTTAACCCGTGATATATTATTATCTATGTCTAAAGCAAACATAAAAAAAACATACGGGTCACATTAAACCTCATGAAACCTCCTTTTTTAAAACAAAATCTCAAAATTTCAAGGACTCATCACCTGCATTATTAAAGAATTTGTAATAAATTGAGTGCTTTATACATTTCACAGTACAAAAATCTTCTATAATGGCACCGCAAATGTAACATAACGTTATAATAATTCTATAAGTCTAGTCTACGTTATAATAATTCTATAATTCTATAAGTCTAGTCTATAAGTCAATATTAATGCCGTAATTCCCATTTATTTTTCATACTTTTCCCTACGTTAGTTTACGCAGTTTGAAAAGTTTAGATTTTGTTAGACTTCCGCAGATTACCTTTAATATTCATTTCCTTGAGAGAGAAGACCAGGGTATGTGGACTTACTGAAATCATCCCAGCGGCCGACTTCAGTACGGAAAAGGTGGTCCGTCATCTCCAAAGAAACCGGTGCCCCTCATGTGTTACGCTCCTCTGAGAGCCCATCTCTGGGGGCGCAGATGTTTGCTCCCTCTGCATCGCCGCATGGGTCTTATAGTGGCGGGAGATCACATCCGCCACAATGGCTGGTTAAAATTCAAAGTCAAATAATTGTTTTTTTAAGTGCACAAACTTACATATTGCCAAGATTAAATATTTTTTGTTATATGCTACTACCGGATCGAAACAATAATTTCAGTGATATCTTAATTTTTTTTATTACTTTTTTTTAAAACGCCTACTTACTTCAAATAATTATCATATAATATTGTCCAAATATATATATCTATAAAGGTCAAAGTAGATACCTATTTTAGTGTCAATTTTGCAAGAAACGGTAATTTATGTAGACGATTAGAGATGAATGGTTTCCAATAAATATCAATAGTTGACCGATTAACGTTCAAAGAGGTTGGATAGTAGAACAGACTTTTTATACACTTAGTCTTAGAATCGCATTGAATTTGTCATTATAATGATCGTATTATATCAAGTGTTATTTTCTCTCTGAAGGGTTCTTTTCGAAGTTTATTAAGTACCTACTTTCAATAGCTACATTTCAGACAATGCAGAAGGTAATAATAGCAGTGGTCGCCTAGAACGATCGCCTTGAACGCAAGGGGTGCAAGTTCAAATCCCAGGCCCACACTTTTGGGAGTTTCTGATTTCAAGTGCGAATGTCATTTTCAATAATGATTTCCACATGAACCGTGAACCGTGAAGGAAAACATCGTGAGGAATTCTGCACGTCTATAAAAATGCGTGTGAAGTTCGCTAACCCACACTGGGCCCCCGTGGTGGACTATGGTCCAAATCTCCCTCATCATCATTTGCCTTACCTTATCCCATTATTTGGGGTCGGCGCAGTAGGTCCTTTTCTTCCATTCGTCTCGCTTTTCCGTCTTTTCTTTTTTTCCAAATCTCCCTCATATTGACGGGGAATTCGTCCCTATTACATCAGGACCAAAAATACATCGGCAAAATGTGAGTGCACTGCAGTGCACCTTTGATTATCCCTGAGGAAAACAGCTGTAATGATGTATTTAATTATCACATTAAAAATATTTTAAAGTGAAATTAGTTATATTTTGTACTAATAGTAAATAAATAATACCATAAATGTCCATAAATAATAATTGGGGATCCCATGCAATTTTCACCCTTCCTTCCTTTTCTTCCATTCAGCTCGCTTTTCCGTCATACCGACATCCACTCCGATCTCATTTATATCACTTTTTACACAATCCATCCATCTTTTCTTTGGTCTTCCTCTCGCTCTGTATCCATCCACGTTCATACTCATCACTCTTTTAGTCACCTGTTTCTCATCTCTTCTCATCACATGCCCAAACTATTCTAGTCTCTTACTTCTCACTCTTTCCGTTATGGGCGCTACTTTTATACTACCTCTAATATACACATTCCTCACCTTATCCATTCGCGTCACTCCACACATCCATCTCAACATTCGCATCTCGGCAGAGTGGAGACGTTTCTCTTCACGCAATTTAGCCGCCCAGCTTTCCGAGCCGTACATAATCACTGGTCTTATAATTGATTTGTAATTTTTTTGACGTGATATGCTCAAAGGACTTGATAGCCTTTACACAGTTCAAACTCTAGTAATGTCTGTACTATTTTATGCTTCGCTACTTGAGAATTATTTTCAATTTATTCAATCCACCAATCTACGCGAACAAAAGCTATTTTTGAATATTCTTTATGTACGTGATTTATACATATTTTAGTTCCTATATGTAACTTTAGTAAATTGCGAATAGGTATTGAAAAAAAATCGTCAGTGAGTTAAAATAACTTTATTCCAAATATTATCCTTTCCAAAATACTGGATACAGTCTCTGGAAAATAAAGCGATATTTCCAAATGAAAAATATTATATTTCTGGTAGGTATCCTAATGAATCTTATACGATTGTCAATAAGGGGGTATATTTGTTTGAACTTGTAAACTTGATTTTTCAAGTCTTAAACTTATTTAAGGAATCCGCTTTTAAGAATGAAATATATTATTAATTCAGAAGTACCTACCACATCGAAATTGGCACTAAAATATTAACTTAAAGTAACTAGTAGTAAAATGGCTGAAACCAACAATGCTACAAAGTGATTGATGGGTGCACCGTAAGAGCGAATTTTATGTCTCTGGTTCTACTTACGTCAGCGGAATATCATAGAGCTTTTAAAAAACCTTCTGACGTCATAATTCTTAATTTAACCCAAAATTCATTGAACGAATGGGGAGACGAACAGCAGTTGGCTGCATATCAGTGATAACGGTACTCTAACAATATTGGAGTTAGGGCATTGCTCCAGAGCTTACGTTACTACTTTATAAATATCATCTATTTGTAAACACTTCTCTTTGCCACAGTACTCCTTCGTCTCCTTCAGACATTGTACTATGGGAACCATACAATGGACTGGGGGAGACCTAAGTAACACCTAGACTAAAGCAAATCCGGAAAATGTAATTTCTGAAATTGGCCACTGGCGGGAATCGAACCGGCACCAACCCGGTGCAGTGACACGAAGCAGACGTCAAAATAGAGTTAGTATAAATTAATATAAATGTGGATATAGTCTCTCAAGAAATACATTACATATTTTAGCATAATATTAATTTCTCTAAAGCTAAGCTTATTCACCTCTGTCTGGCTACACTAAATGAAATACCGAGTATTTGGAATGGTCTGAAAGCAGCGTTTCAAACGTAGAAAAGAAAATAGTATTGAGTCTATTCTTAACGTATAGATCGGAGCTCAGAGAAGACTTTATAGTATACATAATTATTCTGACTGTGGATGAAGCTAAAGAGGTATGTCGGGATCGTAGCGTGTGGCAAACGGTAGTCTCTGCCTACCCCCATGGGATACAGGCGTAAGTATATGTATGTGTGTATAATTATTCTAGTAAGAACTGTGCAAAGGCTCTCAGCTTCGAGTTAAGATGAAGGTAGCGAAGGAGCTCCATTCATAATTTATGCTAATTATTTCGCAAAAAGCGGCCCATCGATAGAACATTTTAATATAGTATTTTGTATAAGATTGTTGCTATTCTTCCCAACCAAACCATTTCAATATGATTTAACTTATGTACTTTTTGGTTTTCAAATTTTTCCGATGTGCATTAGTTTTTTAGGGTCTCGTACCTAAAAAGAAAAAAAGGAACCCTTATAGGATAATAATAATAATAATAATTTTTATTTGCCAAAAATTGTTTGCAGTAGGTACATTAAAGGATTACATAAATGCGGTTTTTACAAAATATTAAAGAAAAGGGTTTAGTACTGGCCTCCTAGCTAGGCTATGATAATAGCCTGTGTTTAGGAGAGACAGTTCTGATCTTGTTGCCCGTCTGTATGTCTGTCTGTCAAGACCCTTTTTCTTAGAAACGTGTGAAGTTATCAAGTTGAAGTTTATAACAAAGACTTATGTCTGCGGTTCATTGGTGCTCTAAAAAAATCTAACTTCTAGGCTTACGCAATCAAAAAATAATGCGGCTTATGTTGCATTTTCAGTACATTTGCACGGGAATCAAAAACATTTTGGGTACTTCCCGTTGACCTAGAATCATAAAATTTTGCAAGAAGCAAGGTCTTATAGCACAAGTAAAGGAACAAATCTGAAAACTGTAAATTATTTTGTAGTTAGTGATAAATCTCCACCAGTGGGACCCTTACTCAAAGAGCAACGATGAATGAGTGCTGTTAGCACATCGATAACAACTGATAAGATACAACTATGCAATATGCGTGATTCAGAGTGTGCCAAACATTAGATAATGAACCCAAGATTATGGTGGATTAAGTACTGAAAAATACAGCCCACTTTTTGCGTTGTAATTTGATAAGTCAGAAATTAGTATGAGGTTTATGCATATTACCCACTAGTTTTGCCTAATTTGGGACCATACGATGTATATATTGCCCTGCCTGGCTATGTTTATTTTAGCATAGGTAAATATTTACAATTCTTATTTTCTTAATATAGGATTAAAAAGAAGCAGTGGTAGCCGAGTGGCCGAACGCACGCTTTGCAAATCAAAGTGTGCAGGTTTAAACCCCTGCTCGCACTTCTGGGATTTATGTGCGAATCTCATTTTTATCCGAGATTATCACTTGCTATGAAACGGTGAAGGAAAACATCGTGAGGAACCCTGCACGTCTGAGGGAACTTGTCTAGTTCTCGATAGATGTGTGAAGTCTGCCAACCCGAACTAGGCCTGCGTGGTGGACTATGGCCTGAAATCCTCCTCACATAGAGGGTAGGTTAGTGCCCAGTAGTGGGACGTTAAAAGGGATGCAGTAGTAGTATGATTAACAAACTTGTTGCTGAGAAATTAATAGATATACTTACTTGTTCTCACATGTTCAAGCCATCTGCTCAATAATCAGGTACCCATTGGAAAAAATGGCTCTGATTCGACCTATTACCATTTTACAACATGTCTGTTTAACTTATTGAACCATAATAAAGGCACAATGAAATTGATAGTATATTGTTTGATTTACCCGCATTGGATTAACGTGTATCTACTTTACTTAAGTAGTAAATTAATAAGTTGGTGACCAAGATAACGAAGTCAAGGATTTCGTGTTTACAAAAATAATATGATGAAAAAAAGTGAAAATGAAGCAACTGACATGTGACCATGAACACAGAAATTATTTACATTATCTGTAATGTATATAGGTAGGTACTCCAGTATTTGTCTAGCCATACATTGATTTATGTGTGAGTCAATAACTGATAGCAGTAGGGTTGCCGTGTGATTGGCTCTGACCGACTCTATAATATCTTGCGCGGTCAAGAATTAAGACTTTTTTTACTCTAGTTATACAACCAAGTTTATTTTGAAGACTTGAAGAGCATCGTCTACGAAACCTACTCAGTCAGTCTAATAAGGGGTCAAGGTGATAAGAATCTGATCAGAACAGCGTAATACGCCGAATTGACCTGCCATCAACTTTGCAGGTGATTATGAGCTTTTTGAGGTTACCACCACTCTTTCACTCAACACATCCAAAATATTCAAGGATTGGTTTAAGGCGCTTGGTAGATTAGCCCTATTATCACATGCAGTCATTCCAATGGCGTCCGAGATACCTAACCCATAACAGTAAATTGTTTCATATTTAGGAAGCACGCTGAGACGCGGGTGTCGAATTATTTGCCAGTACCAAAACGAACTGTATTGACTAATAGAAAAAGTTGATTATTTAAAAGCGCGAGCGAATTTTTACACGTATGGCCAGGGTTTTTACAACAGAAATCCAATCATTATTTATATTGACACAGAGTACGATTTGTTATTGGCAAAAATTTGACGCGAAACATTTGACTAAGTAAGATAAATTTTGTTCTGTCCCTATGAGGCGATATGGTCGCCAAAGCGACAAAGCCTCTTTAATAATAAATTTAAAAAAAAAATTGACGCTTCAATATACGGCTTTATAATGAAAACGAGCATTAAAGTTTTGTTTACCTCTTTCTTGAACGGTACAATATTTCAACGAATATTCTAGCCAAATATAATGGTCAAGTTCAGCTTTTCTATGTGTGACTAGCAGCCCTAGATAGCAGTGATGCAATGATAAGTCAAGACATTTCTTAGTATCGCGTGTTATCAGTCTGATGTCACTCTTGTTTGTGATAGAAACAGATTTAAATGCGTATACGAGATTAAGATGCACGCAGCTATGCAGTGTTGTTATAGGAACGCGTCCGCTTTGAAACTGCCGATAGTGCAAGTTCGCTTACAAAAAAGCTAACATCATGAATACATCATCACTCCTGTGTTCCCCGATGGGGTGGGCAGATGTGCACTGCATTACAAGAACACTTCGCCTATGTATTTTGGGCCCAATTTAAAAGGGGCAAGTCTTTTGCCATTAATACCGGGTACATCCCCCTTTAATGCGTGGAAGATTTGAGCTATAGTCCACCATGTCCCAGTCCCAGTGCTGGTTGGTGAACTTGCCACGCCTTTTTACAGATAGGAATGCAAGTTTCCAAACGATGTTTCCCATCACAGTTCCGCAAGTGTTAATCATTATTTAAAATTAAATTCGCACAAGAAAACCGAAATTCCCAGATAAACCTGTAAAAATATGATTATTATGTATTTACTTAGAGTGGTATTCAATCATTTTGAGATATAAAAAATGTTAACGTTTTTAGTCGACACATTTTGAAACGTGGATCTTGGTTTGATTGATGATATATTAAGAGCGGTGCGGTGGTTTTAAGGAGTATCTACACAATCGACTGGCGCGGTAGTGCTCCAACCATGTCAACAATTTTACCTAAATTTCAAGTGGGAATTCACAGATCTTAATATTTTTATTACAACATTAAAAGGCGCCAGCGCCGCCTAAGAAAGTTTTTAATCCAAAAACAAAACATAACAATTCTTATCTTAAAAAAACCAAACAGTATTTATATAGTCATAAAAGAGCTTGAACGCGTCGCTAACAAACATAATTTCACAAAAACTAGGAATCAGAACTATGTCATAGAACAATAAAAGTGTAATGAAAAATAAAAAGCAATGTTAATTTTGAACAAGGTTTTTTTTTTGAATGGACTACGCTGTTGGCCGTGAGTTGGCCTTTACAGCTTCACCGGTGGAGGTTGAACAAGGAATATAAGAAAGGAATTTACCTCAGAAAAAAGTGGGTACATAATTCTATTTACATAAAAAGTCGAACCTAACTTCCGTTCAACTTGAATGATTCCTGAAGAGTCTGAAGTTATAAGTTAGGATGGGCCCAACCATAGGTTATAAAAACGAAGTAAATCTTGCTTTACAAAACAGTACCTACTTAGCAAAAAATCATATCAAATATGATCGATAAACGTAATTCGCAGTTATATTATGAAATATATCGCGAAACATAACAAATACTAATTGTACGTAACTATGAAAGCATTGCATTGCTGTAACGAAAAGATAAACTGGACAGAAATACCAACTTAACTTTGCCGTTGGTATACTGGTGTCTCGATACAAACTAACTAAAAAATAAGTTTGTAATCGCAAAAAAAAAATCTAACAATAAATTTACAGCTTTTGGTTTTTCCTTTACTTGTGCTATAAGGCCTTGCTTTTTGGAAAATTTCATGATCCTAGGTCAACAGGAAGTACCTATAGGTTTTTGATTGCCGTGCCAATGTACTGAAAATGCAACATTAACCGCTGTATCTTTTGATTGCGTTAACCTAGAAGTTTGATTTTTTTGGGAAACCAAGAGACCGCAGACATAAGTCTATGTTATAAATGTCAATATGCTACCTTCACGTGTTTCTGAGAAAAAGGGTCTTGAAACACAGATAGACGGACAACAAAGTGATCCTATAAGGATTCAGTTTTTTTCCTTTTTTGGTACGGAGCCCTAAAAAATACATCGTCACGCCTGTATTACCCGAAGGGATAGGCAGAGACGCACTACAGTACACCCGCGCTTCGCCGATGTATTTTAGTCCCAATGTAATAGCAGTGGTAGCCGAGTGGTCGAACGCACGCCTTGCAGTCAAAGTGTGCAGGTTCAAACCCCGGCTCGCACCTCTGGGATTTATGTGCGAATCTCATTTTCATCCGAGATTATCACTTGCTATGAAACGGTGAAGGAAAACATCGTGAGGAAACCTGCACGTCTGAGGGAACTTGTCTAGTTCTCGATAGATGTGTGAAGTCTGCCAACCCGCACTAGGCCAGCGTGGTGGACTATGGCCTGAAATCCTCCTCACATTGAGGGGAGGCCCGTGCCCAGCAGTGGGACGTTAAAAGGGCTGTAGTAGTAATAGGGGGCGAGGTATATTGCCATTATACCTGGCGATTATACCAAATTTAAGATTAAACAAAATGTGAATGAAAGTGAACCAAGTAAAACTAATAAATTCAAGAGTTACCAAGCGTTGTAAAATACACTCAAAGTCTTGATGCATTTACAACCGCGTCCATTATTCCAAGCAAACATAGCTAATCCCTACTTAGGGCCGGCGCTCACTGCCGGCATGGCATCCCGCGGCGTGCCGTGGCATGGCTGGTTGTGCTTCGGCATGCCACCAGTGCGTCTTCTAGGGAGGGCCCTTTCCCCCGCGCACCGACCGGACTGCGTCCCATTAAACAAAATGACCGCTACATAAGTTACAACCTTATTTTAACTAACTTAGCAATCATAATTCCTCGACACAAAGTGACCCATACGTCTTGCGAGATGCATTGGTGTGCCGCGGGGCAACCCGTGGAATGAAACGGTATGACTCGTCATGCCGCAGCATCCCGCGGCATGCTGGGGTGCGTCGTGTCATGCCGCGGCATCGTGGTATCGAAATAAAGTAACATGAACTCTAAATTCTTTGAAATAAGATTCAAAATAACTTGATTAGTAATAACATCATTTGCCATGGCATACCGTGCTGTGCCAGCCCTTATAATCATATATGCGCATACAACTAGACGCCGCCGCCGGTTAAAGATAAACCTTAAAATAAGGGTGATAATCCCCTGGCACGAACTAATTTAAACTGTACAAACAAGAACGTTGTTACAACATGTCAGTTATATAAATAAATGTAAATTACAAGTTCAATGGCTTGTAGCCCTGTGCTTATAGGCGCGCCAAAACGTGCGTGATATTTTTTTTGCCAATACTAAAATGAACTGTATTAACACATAAAAGAAGCTTAATTTTCAACGAAGTGTTATGAATGGGGCTAGCGTATATTGACGAGAGATCACGCTTTTGACACAGAAATTCCATCCTTAACTACATCAAAATAAATAAATAAATAATAAATACACCATCACGCCTGTATTCCCCGAAGGGGTAGGCAGACGTGCACTGTAGTGCGCCTACACATCGCCGATGTATTTTGGTCCCAATGTAATAGGGGGCGAGCCTATTGCCATTATACCGGGCACATTCACCCTCAATACGAGGGAGATTTGGGCCATAGTCCACCACGCTGGCCCAGTGCGGGTTGGTGAACTTCACACGCCTTTCTATAGACGTACAGGTTTCCTCACGATGTTTTCCTTCACCGTTCAGCAAGTGGTAATCATTGTAAATAAAGTATATGTTAAAAAAGACAAGTGTTCGCGCTTATTTATTTTTACTGCATTTAATTTCATCCTGAATTCTCTAAATTTACTTCCAATGTTGTTCTAATTGTAACTACTGCTTTGTCCTCCTTTGCAGTTGTATTTTGCATTATATCTGTAAGGCATTTTGCGCATCGAAGTGTTTGCACGCAAATCGTAAGGCACCATTCAGACAGTAAAGCCGGCTGGTCGATAATTACATGTGCAACGGGAACGGATGACCTGTAGTAGAAGCGTTCACGCGGTTTTTATTATTACAAGCTTTATATTAACTTGCAATGTATGTCCGGGTGGAATCTTGCAACAGAATTTTAGATCAGTTATCTTTAACCGATTGAGCTGAAATTTGGTGTACACGCTTATTTTGGATGACAATGCATGCTTAGCTATGTGACGTCATTCTAATTCCAATATGACGGATTATCCAAGATGGCGGAATAGTTATTTTGTCTGCATCACCACAGTATGGGTATCAAATGAAAGGGCTTGCTGAGGAGAACACGAAAACTAAGGGCAATTAAATAAAAGCTTGTTTTTAAAAAGTTTTTTTAACATTAATTTATTAACGGATTGTATTGACCGATTTGATAGCTCGTATTAACGCTTCCATAATGTTCTGCAATTTCTTCCCTGAGAAGCCCACATTTACCAGGTAGATGGCTATTTCGTGTGAACAGACCCTAAGTGGTCGCCCACGGTTATTTATGCGGCCTTATGTCTGTTTGCGTCTTCATATAACAATAATTTATAACTAATATAAAGTTTACGACGCGTCGAAATTCTTGATTTTATGGTATTTCTAAATAAAATCGATTATATTATGAAGTTTGTGAATATGCTTCAATGGACTAGTTCGATGTTTGTTCAATATTAGTTTTGAATTGACTGTAAAGTGTAGTACAATGTTTCTATTATACGACGGCTTGGTCTAGACCAAAACCACTAGTGGTCTGCGCGTAGGCCGCTCGGCTCACTAAACCAAGTAGTTGCAGGTTCGCTAGAGGCAAATACAGAATTGGCCCTACATTCTCAGTATGACCGTGTAGACATAACTTTTATCTCTTTCAGCTATCAGATTTGTCGACAAAATTACGTCACTTCAAGCTTCTTGTACTGAACATGGCTTGGTGTGACGACACTTTCTCGATAAATCTGACAGCTGAAAGAGATAAAACTTATGTCTATGCGGTCATACTACAGGGCCTGGTCTGAATGTAACTGGGATCTCCCTCAGTCCGTTGTATGGTACCCATAGTACAAACTTTGCTTAGTTTAGGATCATACTATGTGTATGTGTTGTCTGACGGTATTTATTAATTTAAATGCTTTGCTCTATGTTATTAGGGCAGCTCTACCAAGTGCTCTATATTTTATAAACAATTACTTATAACTAAAACCAAGCCTCTTCGTGCACTTGTGCCAACCACTTAGTTGTCACAGCCTAGTCTCTACATTTTACAATCGATTCTAGGTAGAACTCTATCTTCAAATAAATTTCACACCTAACTACCATTTCCAATCACGTAGCAAATCCATAAATTGTGAATATTTAAGTCACTCCCCAATTTTATTAATACAATTTCGTTATCATGTCTGAGAGGCGACCAATAGCTCCCTTAACGCATTTTTTTACAAAAAAAAATGTAGTTTCAGTTTCACAAAGAAAAAATAAACCGAACGGAAAAAGACTTTTATTTTTATTTTTACGAAATAAGCGAAATGATGATATTTAATGGAATAAGATGAGGAATGGCTTCACCTGCGACTAGCGCGGGTATTTCGCCAATGTCAAGTAATTAATAGCAAGGACAAATTCAATAAATACACATAATAAATAAAAATGAATGATGACAGTGATATAGATGGCGGATGAATCCGGAAAAAGACTTGTTTATGCAGGGTGTCCACTCCTAATGGCAAAAAAAATCTCTGACATTTCCCTGACTTTCACTAACCACTCTACTAAATTGCCTCGACCAATAATTATATTTTCTGATGAAAAATTAATTTCTTTTTTTATTGTAATTCCAATCTATATTATGGAAACAACATAAAAATATATTTAAAAAAAATGGTTAATGTGAGCGAATAACTTGGGCAAATTTTGAAAATACATATGCCCACTTTTAGAAATTGAAATGATCCTGACTAATGATATAATTTTATAAAGATCATAGATTCAGATCCGCTGAAGTCTATGCTAAGCTCAGAATTTAGATTAGTTTTTCCTTTTAGTTAATTTCCCTCTAGTGCAAAACTCATAAACATAGGTAGGGCTTGACTTATTATTCAACAATGACGTAAAAAGCCTGCGTACACAGGCGCGTCCATACACGCTACGTTTATTTTCTTATACCAAAACGTACTCTATTAAAACATACAAGAAGTAGATTTTCCAACAAAATGTGATGACATTTTGTTGGAAAAACTACTTCTACTTCAATCATCTATGAAGCGGCCAAATTTGGGCACGATATCGCGTGGCATTTGCTATGACCGTTAAATCTTTATGTATTTTTGTACACAGGGTACCTTTTAAAAAAAAAGTGTATTCGCTCGCTCTAGTTCATTCATGCCCTTGGTATAGTGATATCAGCGAACGACCAACAACATCAGATTGAACACCAGTCTGTCTTTGAACATTGGTGCGAGTAGACGGCTCCGTGGTCGCCCGCTGACCCCCGAATAAATACAATACGATTCAAACGAAACTTTTCGTGAAACACGATTTCAATTTTCGAACGATTTTTAAACTGTGCAACGGTAAAAAACTTTTTCAATTAAATGTGGTACTCGTTATTTTTTTTAGAAAAAGGTTTTGTGAACGAAACTCGTTTTGTTTTTTTTTTTTGCAACAAACGAACTTTTCGGTGAGTACATACCTGCCTACCTATTTTTTTTTAATGAGATCATTTTATTTATTACTTATTATACATATTTTAAATAACAATAGGTAGGCGTATTATATAGTCATCAACGCAAATAGTTACTTTAAAACCAATGTTTTTATATGCTGTACCTACTTAACTAGATTTTTTTGTAAGTAGTATCATATAAGGTAGCTACATAAAGTGAATACCTATTTAAAATGTGTAACTCTATACCCACATGATTAATACATGAAATCCTAAATAAATTGAATACTTAATAAATATAAATAAACTTCTGACAGCTCGACATTTTTCATCACAAATTATTTTCATTGATCTTTTACTTTGATATTCTTTCAGTAATTTATCAGAGCAATGAGAAAATACAGTAACAGTTTAATGTAAATATTTGTAGAACTCATAATGTATTTTAAAACGAGAGTAAAATTTAAAAAAACTTAGGACAAATTGACCGTAATTTGAACACTAGCATATTAGCATATTAGCTAGCATATTAATAAGGAGCGGGTCTAAGGAGCCCGCGTTGCAGTACATTATCCGCCATATTAGAATTTGTTTGTTTATATTGTTGGACACTTATGTTCAAAGAGTATAGTAATCGTTCTTACTTGATCTTAAGACTTAAGATGGCGGATCTCATATAACCCATCATTGCCAACCTTTTAAAAATCGCCGCAGAGCATTACGAAGAGTGGGGTCCTTATGGGTACTCTATCTATATACGATCCCATCTCGATGTTTGAACAATATATGATTCAAAAACAAAGAAGGAATTAAAAATAGAATACTCTATTGAACGATTTCAAGTAGCAGTAGTAGCCAAGTAGCAGTGGTAGCCGAGTGGTCGAACGCACGCCTGCAATCAAAGTATGCAGGTTCAAACCCCGGCTCGCACCTCTGGGATTTATGTGCGAATCTCATTTTCATCCGAGATTATCACTTGCTATGAAACGGTGAAGGAAAACATCGTGAGGAAACCTGCACGTCTGAGGGAACTTGACTAGTTCTCGATAGATGTGTGAAGTCCTCCAACCCGCACCGGGCCAGTGTGGTGGACTATGGCCTGAATCCCCCTCCCATTGATGGGAGGCCCGTGCCCAGCAGTGGGACGTTAAAAAGGCTGTAGTAGAACGATTTCGATACGCGCCTATTGAATATTTTTCTGCATCATGATTTCAATTTTCGAACGGTTTATAAACTGTGCAGCGACAAAAACTTTATAAATTAATGGGACTGTGGGATTAGTTTTTTTTGTGTGGGAATCACATTTTGTTTTTACGCTTTAGCTGAAGTAAATAGGTATCGTAGGCCAACGATTAAAAAAACACATGAATATACCATCATACCTACAGAAAATTTATCTAATTACGTAGGTACTTCCAGTAATTGCTTTATAATAAGCAAACACTTCCGTTAATTTATTACACGAACAAATTTAATGTGTAAACATAACCCGAATTCATGTGATATTTATTTTGAAAGGGTGCTATGATTCCAATTTGATTTTGTAGGTATGCGTAGTAAATCTACATGATTAAATTAGGTATTTAAATATAAGTACACCCTCTATGAATGTATCTTTAAACAAGAAAAAACTTTTACCCGACTACGGTAGTACAAGGAAAAATCAACTTCTTCTATTGTTGAAGTCGGTTAAAATGTAAACTATGTTACCCGGGCCATAATAACAAATCGATTAACACCTTATTCATCAAAATTGGATGAATAGTTTAAGCGCTACGGTAGAACATACGTTCATAGACTCCAAAATCATAACCCTTCCTTTTGACTTCGCTGTAGTCGGGTAAAAATATATTGTACCTACTTACGAAACCGGATATCGATTATTATAATTATATTTATAAACAAATAACATTTACTAAGGATAATAACGGTCTTGGTATTGGTCGCAGCATCGGGTGTAGCGAGCTGAATACCAGCAATAGCAGGAAATTTCAAATTCAAACTTTTCGTAATTATGATAAAACTCCAGATATATTCAACTAAGGACTTAAAACTTATATGATTAAGGTCCCTTTTGGCACAAATACACAAAGCTAGTAAGTACAGTCAGCATCAAAAGTAGACGAACGCAAATAGAACATTACTCAATATTGGAATGTAAACTGATTTGTATTTATTGAAGTTTTTGATTATTTATAAAATCGGCCGTTGACCATCGTGTGTGTTCACCCCTACTCTGTTTGCTCGGCTATCAATAACCTAGATAACGCAAATCCGTCAAGCTATCTTGACCAGTAATCGCGACTAGTTGTCAGTCGGACTGTCGTTATCGAGACGATTCGACGCACGATTGTGAGAGATGGGACTTTTGGTCACGGAATGTATGTATTATCGGATTTAGTATTAAATAACAGTGGTAGCCGAGTGGTCAAACGCACGCTTTGCAATCAAAGTATGCAGGTGCAAACCCCGGCTCGCACCTCTGGGTTTCTTGTTCGAATCTCATTTTCATCCGAAATTACCACTTACTATAAAACGGTGTTGGAAAACACTGTGAGGAAACCTGCACGTCTATAGAAAGGCTTGTGAAGTTCATAAACCCGCACTAAACCAGCGTGGAGGACTATAGGCACAAATCTTCCTCGTATTGAGGGAGAATGTGCCCGGTATAATGGCAATAGGCTCGTCCCCTATTACATTGAGAATCAAATACATCGGCGAAGTATGGGCGCACTGCAGTGCATCTCTGCCTACCCTTTCGGGGAATACAGGCGTGATGCTGTATTTAGCAAATAGGTTGACACAGACAGAACACGCGCACGATCTTCTTCCTCTCCTTTGAAATGAAACATTGATAGATAACTCTTTGTTGTTCTATCAGAGTAATACAAATTATGTATACGATAGGTATATGTAAATCCTTATTGGAAAGAAGCAACCATGGAGTTTCTTGCTAATTCTTCTCCATGGGAAATGCATTCCAAACGGATGGTAGAGATACTATTATTATTATTTATTTTTATTGACGATTCATAAGTGCCTGTATTGGTTTACATCAATAAAAAATATTCTGATTCCAGAATTTAAGCGTTACAATGGACGGTCTTATCATGCAAAGTGATCTCAACCACGCAACCTTTATAAACCAAAAAGATGAGTAATGTCTTCACCTGTAATTAGCAGGTATTCTTCTAATAGCAAGTAATTTATAGCGATAACAATTTTAATAAATAGACATATACATTTTAAATCTAAATGGGTTATGGAGATGAAAAAGATGATGGATGACGGATTCGTCATTATTGTCATTTTGGTTATCCAAAAAACATCGGCCATGTGCGAGTCGGACTCGCGCACTAAGGGTTCCGTACCATTATCTATAAAAACGGCAAAAAAATCACGTTTATTGTATGGGAGCCACCTTAAATATTTATTTTATTCTGTTTTTTAGTATTTTTTGTTATAGCGGCATCAGAAATACATCATCTGTGAAAATTTCAAGTCTCTAGCTATCACGGTTCATGAGATACAACCTGGTGACAGACAGACGGACGAACGGACGGACGGACGGTCGGACGGACGGACAGCGAAGTATCAGTAATAGGGTTCCCGTTTTACCCTTTGGGTACGGAACCCTAAAAACTTCTAACTTACTTATACTATACATACTACAGGTTTACTAACTATCGCTAATATCAGTAAAAAAATATTGGATTACGCCATAAGCCAACAAAACACTTAATAAATACGTGGTTATAAACTGACACCGGAAAGGGAAATATGAGAGAAATCTGCAAAAGTTTTTCCAATTTAATTTTGCAAAACTACTTCAATTCCCCGCAACATATTAATGGAATGAGACTTGGCTGGAGTGCCGTGTCGCCACTACCGACGCATGCAATACCTTCTATAGCTCGAGATTAAATCTCACTATAAACGGCTAGATAACAGTTTATGTCTTTATGCGAATTATTATCATGCTTACGAATTTAAACCATTAGATAGGTTCATAACAAAATTTCTGGACACTACATTATACCAATACGATTCACAACAAAAATAATGAGATTTGTTTTTACTAAAATGTGTGAAGTAGTTAAATTAAATGAAATAAGAGGAATGGCTTCACCTGCTACTAGAGCGGGTATTTCGCCAATGTCAAATAATTAATAGCAAGGACAAATTAATTAAATACACAGTTTAAATAAAAATGCGCGATGAACGTGTTAAAGTTTGAGGATGATTCTAAGAAGGAGTTATTAATTATCATTTGAATTGTCATCATAACGTAATTTTGTGACAAGAATATTAAACCCTTGCGGTTTAATATTCTTTAGAAAAGTATGTTGGAATTATCACTGTCGCCATTACCCACATTTTTATTAAGTATTTATGAAATGTGTCATTGCTATTAATTACTGGACATTGGCATTAATACCGCTTATCGCAGGTGCAGCCATTCTTCACCTTATTCCCTTAAAATTACATCATTTCATAAAAAATAAGAAAAAATATGCTGATTTTATTACAAAAACACAGTAATTTTAAAATTAAATTCGCTTTAAATATTAACTTAATAGACTCAATAGCTTAAAAATAGAGTTGAAAAAAATCCGGAGCCTCTCGGTTACCAGAGCAGCCTATTTAACCAATGTGCTGTTTGTGGTTTAAATTGTAATTTATATTTTTATTACAAAAAGTATTTTTTAATTTTCCACCATAATGTCAACAAAATTTAACGACTGTTTAAATCTAATCTGTGGTAATGTAAACAACCTTTTTAATAATTTCTCTATGTCACAACAGTACGCTGATTTTAATTGATACGAAAGGCCATTCAATTATTTCTTTCAATGCAAGGTTGACCACTAGAGTCACGACTTCGTTAGTCTTAATAAGGTTTCGAATTTATTACCCAGATCTTCATTGCAACTATAATTGGCATTAAAATGATTGTAGGCATACAATCTGGTTCACTTGAAGCACGATACAGGTAAGAAATCACAATTTATTGTCTGTCTGCACCCATGGTGCTTTAAAGTTTTAAATTAAGTTTTTTTTTATGTAAACCAATGATATAACAGGTCAAAGGAAAATGAACTACTTTACTATTTAATGATTTTTTATTTAATACATAAAGATCGTACATTCTTGTTGTAGAGTAAGTTAGATCATGGCTAGTTCATTTCAATCTAGGAACTTTTTCATTGAACAAAAGTTAACAAAAACATTCAAAATTTACGTGCAATAATTAATGACCCGTGGAGTTAGGTACTTATCACAAAAGGGAGATTAAGGTAACCCTTTAAAATATAACTCGCCCTCCAACGGCAATCTATTATGCGTTTCGTTTTATAGCCCCGGAAAATCAAATTAGGCCTTCAAATTGAAAAAAAATATCGTTCAGATTTTTTTATTTCATCTCACATTTAGGGTTAAGGGTTAATTGAAAATGGCCCTTCCCGAGTGTAATGTTTTAAATTGGTGTGAGAAATCATTTTGATGTGAAACATCTATAGACGAGGGGTAAACCTGATTTTTGGCGTGGCGAGATTTACCGACGCTTCGCCACAACAAAATGAAATCAACCTTATTACTTAATGCAGAGTATAGTTTTAAATGCGGCCACGCGTCGTCCGCCGTTTAGACTCTTCATTTATTCATATTTAAAAGCTACATGATCATATTATTTACGGGCATGACTAATTGCGTAAGTATAAAGACTACATAATTTTAATTTATCATTAAGGTCTGGGCTTGGAGCCAAAACTAGAAGTTTAATTTAGGATCAAGAACTTTACGTACATCCCTATTTTAACGAGAAATTTGAAAGGATACTAATCCAGGGAACCATTTAGCGGTAAATGGGATTACGATTATTTATTTATTCAAACGTTTTCCACGTGTAATGGCCCGTTACTGTCCCTAACACGAATGCTAATTACTATAATGTCTTGTTATATATTTACTTTTCTTCAGAAATATTTAAAAAGTTAACAATAAAAATTGTCGAAGGTTCGAGAAAATGGCAAATAAATAATCCATACATAACAGGTTACGTGTGTCAATTACGTGTGGTAGCAGAGGTGCAGTGCACCCACTCTTCACCGATGTATTTTGGCCGCAATGTAATAAGAGGCGAGCTTATTGCCTGATACCGGGCACATTTCCCCTCAATACGAGGAACATTTAGGCCATAGTCGAACACGCTGGTGAACATCACAAGCCAAAAAAAAAACAATGCTCCATTCTAATTTGAATTTTAATTATATTACATCAGTGCTCACTTACGTAAACCAATGTATTTTTCTATCGTAATATATTTAAATTACTAAATTGGTTCAACCGTGGCGCGATAACTGATAATTAGATAAACATATGAAACAACGCCACACATCGATATCGCCCGACAGCTTTTCCATCCACAAACACAGACAGTAAACAGCGGAAAAAACGACCTATCATTTTGAACAAAATTATTTACTCAAAGAAAATAATAAATCTACCGATAGGCCTGTGAAATTTGATCTAGCTACGATGGACGGAACATTGAGTAAAACGGAGATGCCCTATCGACTCTACCCTGCGGAAAATTTGCAGTTGCCCTAGGGGCCGTCCATTAATCACGTGAGGCTCGAAAGGGGGTTTGGCAAAAATCACGAAATATCACAAGGAGGACGGGGGGTGAAGTAAGATATCACTTGTATTTATTTTTTCATACACAACCTGCTACCTTACTGTCTACTTTTCAAAAAGAACCTGCTGCCTTTCTGTCTAGACATTTTTATCATGGTCCTTAATATCGAAAAAAAATAGATTATACTTTATACCTGTATTTAAAGGTATTATTCTAAAATAATTAAGATTATTTGTAGTAAAAAATACACGTGATTTGGAGGGGGGGGGGGGGGGGGGGGTGTAAGGATCACGTGATTAATGGACGACCTACTATATAGTCGTCGAATCACGTAAGTACATAAGGTGTCCAACAATATACCACAGATAACTACAAGATAAGATACAAGATAAACGTTAAAAAATTGCCGCCGAGCCATACGCAGGGCGGAGTCGATATGGTTTCTCTAGTTACTCTATGACGGTAACAAACATGCCGATGACACGGAACAAATCACGCGGTGGCGTGTATTGACGTTTATTATTTGTGGATCCATTACTCAATGTACCCGCTGAGATATGGCTGAGGCTTTAGAGGAAGACTGAAGCGGTTGTGGCACAATTATTTATTGACTCATTATTTTCGTTGTGTTACATTATTACGACTTCACAAAATTTTACACCTTTAAAAAGATTGCCTATATAAGAATATGTCATCAAGTTGCACACATATTTTTGAACATTTAGTTTAATACTATTATGGAGACATGCGGCCCATACGTCTAATGAGAATAATTTGGTCTAAGACTACAAAAAATATTAATAAAAATGATTGGGATTCATCCGCCATCTTTATCACTGTTATACTGTTATTAAATTTGCCCTTGCTATTAATTACTTGACACTGGCTGAAATACCCGCTAAAGATAGGTGGAGCATCATCTTAAGCCATTCTATCTATCTATCTATCAGCCAGGGACGTCCACTGCTGGACATAGGCCTCCCCCATAGATCGCCACAAATTACGTTCTTGGGCTTTATGTGCCCATCGACTCCCGGCGACTCTGGTGAGGTCGTCCGTCCATCTGGTCGGGGGTCGTCCCACATTCCGCTTACCTGTTCGTGGCCGCCACTCCTAAGCCATTAAATATCATCAATTCATTCATTTCGTAAAAAAATAAAGAAGAACAGCAATAATGATTCATAAAATCATCAAAAGTTTTCTTAACTTAAATAGCTTTCTCTTTACATTTATCTGTGAAATATTCCCATTGAATTGGCACTTTTATATCACTATGGTAGTACCTCGGAGTAAGAGCCCGCAGTGTAGCGGCGACAATTTGGCGCTAACTGTAATTTGTTCCACATCGCGATCAATGGACGACCCCTATCGCCGCGATTGCCAACTTTATTACCCAGCTTGTGCCCCTTTTGTCGTGAAGATTCCAGTTTAAATGATTACGATGATCCTCTTTTAAAATGAGATTGAGTTACCATTTTCACAGAATATTATTTACCATAAGTATATTTTTAAATTAACTGCTTATCCGGAGTGGATAGGTGTAAAAATAAGTTATTCATGTATGAAGCTAGGCGTCTGAAGAATAAAGATTAATTTCAGTCGTCTTATCAGTACCAGACAGAGGCTGTACGTTGCCTTAATATTGTTGCAACAAAAATGAAGCTTATACATCACTCTTATGAAATTACGACTGATTACAAGTTGTCACTAAGCGGTCTACAAAAGAGACTGTATATCCAATCTGTTGGATCTCTCTACGAGTTGTAGTGACCATCTTGCCTACTGATCAATCAATTTATAAGGATCCATGGGGAGCCAAATCCGGCAGTTTGCAAATCCGTTATTCATTAGAAATAATGTCTTCTTTTTTACGAAATGCGTGAAATTTAATGAAATGGTTTCATCTATTACTAGAGTAGGGATTTCGCAAACGTTAAGTAATTAATAGCAATGACCAATTCAATAAATACTCACTAGAAAAAAGAATGCGTGATGAACGTGATAAAGATGACGTATGAATAGAAATAATGTCATAACCGTGAAATTAATCAATAAATGGCTGCCAAATTCAACAATTTTTTTTTTTAACTAAAGATCAAATGATGTCATACTATTAGGAGTAAAAATAAATCAACTTCGCAACGTAGAATAAAATAAAGATTAAACCAACATTAAACTGTTCGCTGTTTAATCGTCGACGTAGGTCGAGGCACTGATGTAATATTCCATTGCGATAATCGTGAAACGAAACGTAAACAAATTTATTATTATAACGGCAACCGGCTTCAAGTATGTGAATAAAAACACATTTTTAGAGATTTTTGATAGATTTTCTGTGGAATTACGAAACACTTTGCATTGCAAATTCAACTGTAGGAGGTTTGTTGATTGATTTAAATTTAATAAATACTTATTTATTACGTTGCTTTAGAAAATAAAATAAAATATGTGTCTATGGTTTTTATATTGGTATGGAACTAAAGTATATGTATTGCCGTCCTTTTTATGGTCATTATGTGTGAACAGGACAGCGACACATCAGTGCTATTATAATTTATTTTGTCGTAGTTCGGTGGCTACAGTATTAACTTTAGTTTTCTAATGAGGGTTTCAACTTTTCTGAATCTCATAGAATATTGATTTATATAATACTTAAATATGTAAACCCACGCCTACCCAAATAATAAATAACAGTCTGATAAAAGGGATTCGCAATTAAACCCAAAACCGAACACATTCCGCGTTAAGCCCCGAGCACACTACACGCGCGTCAAAAGTTTTGCCAATACCGAAACGAATTCTGTGTCAATACATATCGAGGGGTAAAAGGCTATTTGACTCAAGCGACACTTTTGGGCGATATTGACTTATCTATACATCTATACATCTATACATCTATATATACATATATACAATATATACAAATAAATAAAATTGGAGTGTCTGTTTGTAATATCAAAATAACACTTTTTTACCAAATGCGTATGAAAGTATATACGATACCTATAACGAAAACGCAATTTTAAAAATTTTTGTCTGTCTGTCTGTTTGTTTGAGGTAAACTTCTAAACGGCTGAACCGATTTCAATGGGACTTTCGCTGGCAGATAGCTGACGTTCCAAGGCGTAACTTAGGCTACTTTAATTTTAGAAAAAGCATTAGGGTTCCGCGGGAAAAACATAATACCCATATTTATACATATAAATTTGGAATCGGCGATTTTTTCCGCATCGAATAAGTACCTATGGTCTCCTGTAAAGTTAGAAAAATGTCGCTTAAGTCGAATAGCCCTTCACGCCTCGATATTGAAAGTTAATTTCTGTGGTCGATCACGCGTCTAAATTCCCTCGCGCTGTTAATGACATTTCGCTAAAAATGAACTTTATCTGTAAGTCCACGCAGGGGCCTTGCCCACCACCTTGTAAAGTATTATTACTTCCATACTAACTGTAAATGTATGATTGAATTTGTACTTAACTGTGAAACACTGAAAGTATAGTGCGATCCAAATAAGAATAGGACTGTCAATAACCTACATCTGTCAAATGTCACTTGAAAAGTATGTTTTGCAAAAAGCTTATTTGCATATCAATAATAATAGTCTCACATCAAATTTTAATAAAAAGGTTAAATTAGTAGAAAATTGTCTTAGTATAATATTTAATCATTTAAAGTCATTATTCGTTTTCGTTCGTCACAATATGGCGCAGAGTCGATCCTATTCTAATTTGAATCGCATAGTAATATGACGAACATTACTATAAGACAGGTGGTGGTAATATTGCCGCGCGTGTCTTGACGCCTCAGTTTACACAGGGCCCAAAAAACCGGCCAAGTGCGAGTCGGACTCGCGCACAAAGGGTTCCGTACCATTATCTATAAAAATGGCAAAAAATCACGTTTGTTGTATGGGAGCCCCCTTAAATAATTATTTTATTCTGTGTTTTAGTATTTGTTGTTATAGCGGCAACAGAAATACAAATCATCTGTGAAAATGTCAACTCTCTATCACGGTTCTTGAGATACAGCCTGGTGACGGACGGACGGACGGACAGCGAAGTCTCAGTAATAGGGTTCCCGTTTTACCCTACGGTACGGAACCCTAAAAAGAACCTTTTGTCGTAAACAAATAACACAAGTTCGACTATTTCCAGTAGTTTTGAAGCAAGGGTTGACATATTGGGAAACCGTTCCGTTTGGTTTGGCAATCAAAAAGTTGTTAAATGTAAAGCTATGTTTATACTGTCATTTCGTTTACTATAATTCTTTTTATAATCGATATCATATAACTGAGAAACTATTTACAAAATATTTACAATGCAAAATAAAATAAGTTCAAACTAATAAGAAAATATTATATTTATAAAATATGTAAAAAATTTGGCCCATGCGGAAGCGTACCCAAGACGCTGGCTGCATTCCCTCGCTGAATGGCTAGAGCCACTCGTTGAGCGAGAAAATGGCCTGCTCGTGGGTCGCCGGTTGTGTCGACCAATTTTTTGCCGAGTAAGTTCATTAAATTTTGGGTGCTTGGACCCCATGGACCTAGGGTTTCGACTCCAAAAGGAATGAAAATATATTCGGAGCCGATAACCTCGTACTTCCGCCGTTTCAGAGTCTCAGCCGCCTCCGCCGCCGAGCCCGCTTTCTGAGTGGTTCCCGAGAGATGGGAAGGAGCCAAAGTATCAACGCAGGTTGCATCCCATACCATGGCTCGTCCCATGCTCCAAGGAACCAGAGACATTCCGTCGGGTCTCTTGCCATCGTCACGCACGATACCTTGCGGCTCTAAAATGGCCGGTACGTTGGCGGTGGCAAGAGAACGACGGATGATGTCATTCAGAGCAGCATGACGAGAGTGGCGGCCAGCACTCCTAGCGCAAGACAGTCCATGCCGTCCAAGCCGGTCGACGACAACTCCGCAGGGGCACGTGTGCGGCGTACAAACGTCGGCCCCGAGCCGTAACCGTAACGCTACACGAAGTGTATTAGGATCAAGGTAGTTTCCCGTATTGGCACATGGAAAAGCATGTAGCCAATATCCGGATTCCTTACAGGAAACTGCCTTGATCCTAGCGAGCTCGGAGCCTGTGCTAGTGTCCCTTAGATTTCTAAAAGTGGCACTGCAACACAAATCATCCCAGCTTCGCTGTGAAGTCGGGTTTGTTGGATTTTGACTTGGCCAGGCCAACTCCCATGCTTTTCTGCCTTCGTTCACAAAAGAAATAGCCCCATTAAACGAGGATCTGGACAAAATCTGTTTAATGAGGCTGTCATTCTTATGTGTTGAAGACAGGAAAGCCGGTAAACAAATATCAGAATTTTTACGTATACCTACTCCTCCGTATCTTATGGGTAAAGATGCTTGATTCCAAGATTTTTCATTTAGTTTTAAATTTACAATGCTTTCGAAAGAAGATCTAATTAGGTTGTCCACGGTTATAAGGGAATTTTGATATAGCCAAACTGGAGATGTACGAAGGAGATACGTAAATTTAGGAATAAAAAGACAAAATTTTAAAATAAAAAGAGCCGAATGAGGATTTATTGCCAATAAACGGTGAGAGTATTCTTTGAATTTAATCAGCGATTGCGCTATTGTTGGTTCAATCGCATCAGGAAATATTGGTGACCCAAGGAGATGAAGAGACTTTTTGTCAACAATTTTAATATGGGTAGCCAAACTATTAAACTGGTCGATAATTAGATTTTTGTTTGGATTATTCTCAGCCAAATATAACTCACACTTATCAAAATTTAGCTCTAGACCTAATAATTGAAATTTAGTAATTATATTTTTAAGATCCAAAAGCACTTTATCTGAAGTATCTCCTAGGGTACCGTCATCCAAATACCAAACATTCAAATTGGAGCTTAAATTTTGTACAACTGAGTTTATGGCCAAACTAAAAATGGCCGGGCCAAGAGGGTCACCTTGTTGACAGCCAACAGAGGAAAGAATTTCGTGATGTTTGTACATTAATTTAGAAGGCTCCCTGTAACATTGGTTCAAATATGCAAAAATTTCTGGAACGTTTTGTTTTGCTTCATTTAACAAAGTGACCCTGTTTACCGAATTAAAAGCATTTTTAACTTCAATTTTAAGCAGCACCTCATTATCGTGGCTGCTATGTAGATAAGAGCGTGTGGCATGAACAGCCGCCTCACAACCACCACTTACTCCGAAACCTAACTGTATGGGAGAAAATTGCTCATGGAGTTTGGGAACTATACGTTTAACTGCAATTTTTGACACTAAACGTCGCAGTGTAGAACCAACTGCGATAGGTCGCACTCCACCATCCTTTTTAGATAGCGCTATAAGGTTGGCTCCGTATAAGACTGGCATGATGGCATCATTTACACCTCCAGCTAGCATCAGATTTACCAACTTGGTTAGAGCAGTAACAAGATGGCGACTGGCTTCACCCACAGGTGACCCTATCAGGTCCTTCAAGTGTTGTGGTGACAGGCCATCTAAACCAGCCGCAGAGCCAGTCTTAAACGAAAATATCGCTGCAGTTACATCTTTTTCATTTGACTGCAAAGCGGGTATCGCAGCTGGTATCGAAGTTACGAGTTGAGGTGCTGCTGATGGAGCTGAAGGATGTTTGTCCTGCAGTGCTGCGAGAGTTTCTGGTGAGTCTGGAGACAATACATCGCTTGAAAAAGAATACGTGCGGCACCTTTTAGATCTCCGTCGCTTACTTTATCTTCAACTTTCTTATAAAGATTAAATGGTTTTCAATTTGAAATAGTATGTGTAAGAAGCGGATTAGAACAATTATTTTTGATAGTTTGGGTAATAGATAAACGGTTATCTTGAATTTTTGCGTGCAAAGTTGAATATGAAAAGGTAAGGAGGTCCTGCCAGTCGTTAGTTGTATTTGCAGTGACACATTTGTTAATTAAATGTGTCAGTCTATTGGCGACGGAGATTCTCGCTCCGCGGGGTATTCTTTTCACAAGCGGAGTGGACTGCTTTAAAGAACTCAAATTTTGGTTGATGAAATTAAAGGTGTTAGAAGTGGACGGAGCTGAACATGAGGTAGATTGGTGAACAGAATGATATACAGGAGTATTTTTATGGATCCTTCCCACATGGATATTTAAACCTCTGCTGCTATTGAATAATTTTGAGCATTGTGAGCACGAATGAGTAGGACCTGGAGGGACGACACTCGCACTCGCCATCCACGGGACGTTGCACGCACGCACACTGGGTCTTATTTTAAATTTAAAAGAACAATAAACTAATACTAATATAAATATACATATCCACAAAAACATAACAAATTTGACATAGTAAAAATGTCAAAATAAGGCGCCACGCCGGGACTCCAGGGTACAGTCGTTGTGTTTGTCAAATATGACAAATTTCTCACGAAACTGATCACTTCACTGTGTTTATGGAAAATTTATTTGAAGAATATGGAAAAGAATAATCATATTGTTCTGGTGTACTGCGAACGTGCTAAACCTGATCCGGTGACTGCGTTGCTTGGAAACCAAGTCTAAACAACTGTCAAAAAAAAATATGTACGGCTTCAACTGCGTATTACTGTATAAATTTCTTGATTTCTTTAATTTTGTAAAGATAATTATATTTGTTCACGCAGTTTGGATCAACATCTATATATTTGTGTACTTTAAATTTATCTTCTTGTATTATATTTATTTTTATAATTTTATTGTGTTTTCTGACACAGTACATATTGATAATATATAAGTAATATTTGCTCTTTTTTTATAGTAATTTATTTTTATTATAACATATATTTAATATTTACATAGTTAACAATTTACAAAGAGGACGAGAAAAAAAAAATTGCTGTTTTACATTGAATGATACTGGCAGTGGTAGCCGATTGGTCGAACGCACGCCTTGCAATCAAAGTGTGCAGGTTCGAACCCCGGCTCGCACCTCTGGGATTTATGTGCGAATCTCATTTTCATCCAAGATTATCACTAGCTATGAAACGGTGAAGGAAAACATCGTGAGGGAACCTGCACGTCTGAGGGAACTTGACTAGTTCTCGATAGATGTGTGAAGTCTGCCAACCCGCACTGGGCCATCTTGGTGGACTATGGCCCGAATCCCCCTCGCATTGAGGGGAGGCCCGTGCCCAGCAGTGGGACGTTAAAAGGGCTGTAGTAGTAGTAGATACTGGCAACATGTGGGTGCACTGCAATGCACCTCTGTTAATACTGGGATCGCCCCCAGTCCATTGTACCGTATCCAAAGTACAAGCTTTGCTTAGTTGGAGATCATACGATAAGTATGTGTGATAAGTATTCGATATTTATTTATATTTTTCTTACACAGGGTTAACTTAGACTGTGTGGAGTGACGCGAAGGGATAAGGTGAGGAATGTGTATATTAGAGGTAGTATAAAAGTAGCGCCCATAACAGTAAAAGTGAGAAGTAAGAGACTAGAATGGTTTGGGCATGTGATGAGAAGAGATGAGAAGCATGTGACTAAAAGTGTGATGAGTATGAATATGGATGGATACAGAGCGAGAGGAAGACCAAAGAAAAGATGGATGGATTGTGTAAAAAGTGATTAGAATGAGATCGGAGTGGATGTCGGTACGACAGAAAAGCGAGATGAATGGAAGAAAAGGACATACTGCGCCGACCCCAAATAATGGGATAAGGTAAAGCAAATGATGATGACAGGGTTAACTTAGACTACCATTATGAGACGACGACCCTGAGGAGGACGGCGGTGAGAGGTGGTCTCTCACCGCCGTATGCACTGCGAGGGTGCAGGGGGTGCAAACATCTGCTCCCCCCGAGACGAGATCCTGGCATTAAAGCTCGGGAGCGAGGCACAGAGGGACACCGGTGCGTTCCTATAGGAGATCCTGGAGTCCCTCTAACGTGTCGAAGACGGCCACCGAGGAGGTTTTAGTGGGTAAGAATCCCACATATCCCAGTCTTCTCCCACACAGAAGACTGGGAATCTTTTTGAAGACTTCCTCCCCGTCAAAAAAATAAAAAAAAGACTACCATTATGAATGGCACTTTACACACAACAAGTCCAATACAGAAAGCTTAAGAAAAGTCCATTGCAAGTTCGCGAACAATAGCAAAACTAATTTCCGGCATTTTTCATTGTAGTTACCGACAGATATAGATGTAAGTTTGAAACTATCCTTGAGAAGGCATTTCTCACTTTGGTGATATTACTTAGGTAAGTATTAAAGTTTAATATGTTTAATAATTAAACAATAGTATTTAAAGGCACGTTACTATCGTTATTAAACTTAGTTTAGGATACAGAACAATACAACTTAAAGCTCTTCCGCACACTGCAGCGTCAGAACACGCGCGTATTTTTTTTCCATTACCAAAACGAACTGTATTGACTCAAGGAAGAAGTTCAATCTTCAATGAAATGAAATAGACGCGTGGGGTCGTAGCCTTTTCCACAGAAATTTAATTTATATATTGACCATAGAGACCATAGAGTACCTAGAGTTTGACCATAGACTAATCAGGAGAACCCATATCGACTCCGCCCTGCGTATGGCTCTGCAGAAATTTTGACGTGCTGACATCCACCATTGTAGTTACCTGTAGTATATTGTTTGACACCTTAGATGGGTCATCCGCCATCTTTATCACTGTCATCATCCATTTTTATTTATTGAATTTGTCCTTGCTATAATTACTCGACATTGCCATAAATACCGCATATCGCAGGTGCAGGCATTCCTCATTTTATACCATCAAAATATCATCATTTTACTCATTTCGTAAAAAAAAAAGAAGAAGACACCTTAGGTGCTTACTTGATCCGCAACTACATAGGGCAACTGCAATGGAGGACGTCAGATATACGTCAGAAAAAATTGCCGTTGGGCGAAGTCGATAGATCTCCGTTTTAATCTATGATTGACACACAGTTCGTATTGTTATTGGCTAAAGTTCTGAAATGCGATTTTAGACGTGCCAGTGTATGGCGGGCTTAAGGGTAGCTACGTTACTTTGGTTATTAAACTTAGTTTGGGTTCTGTAAGTACTTAATACAAGCGCTGAATATAAGACGCTTCTCTAGTCTTAGCTTGCGCCGTACTATTTTGATTATAATATTAAATAAGATACAGGATTAGGACTGGAAGTTTGTAGACAATAGACAATATCTTCACTGAGTAAAACTATAAGTAGAAACATTGTGTAATTCATACGTCATCATCACGCCTGTATTCCCCGAAAGGGTAGGCAGAGGTGCACTGCTGTGCGCTTACACGTCGATGCGTTATTTGGTAATGTTATTTGTCAAGTGTAAGTCCCTTTCTGCTACTATTGGTTTTTGACTCTAGCATAAGAAAAATCATAACAAATTTTACAATTCGCCAAATGTTTCATGTTTCATCCGCAAATAATTTACTGTGTAACTTTTTTGAATGCATATAACTAATATTTACGAGTATATAAATAAATGTACAAATAATAATATAAGCGATTACAACAGGATAACAATCACAATATAATTATGAAATAAAACAAATCAGTGTGGAACATGTTATTTTAAAGTTAAGTTTTTAGTAGTTTCAAAACCATGGCTCGCATCTTTGTGATTCTATTGTCGTAAATTGAACTTTATTAACTGATAGAAGAAGTACATCGATAACGCGAGTAAGTGCTGACTCGTGGCAATCCAATCTTTATATATATTGCTACAAAGTACATTTTCAAAAAAAGTCAAGTTGAGTATACTGTTAGTTTCGCGAACGCTCCAGTGGCTAGTGTATCCAATTTACGCACGTAATACAATTTAACAGGTAAATAAACCGGGTATATTAACGGAAACATAACCATGAATAAACCCTTAACTCCATCATTAACAGCAGCAGTCCATGTATCGTTATAGAGGCGAAAGCAATTTGCCTAATTTTATCGACGCCGTGAAAACGTGAAGGTAAACACATAGAGTAGCGGACGGGATAGCGGATACAGAACTAAAGAAACACGTAGATACGGAAATCGTTAAATCTATAAATATATTGGAAGTACCTGTCTGTCAATGTTTATGTGTCTACATGATATCTGTTTCTTGCGTCACGTAACTACGTAAGTTACGTAACATAAACGTAGTTACGTTACAAAGTTATGTATCTTCTTTTTTACGAAATTAATGAAATTGAATGCAATAAGATGGGGAACATCTACATCTGCGATTACCTGGTATTTCAGACAGTGTAAAGTAATTAATAGCAAGAGCAAATTCTATAAATACACATAAATTAAAAATGGGTGATAAACGTGATAAAGATGGCAGATGGCCAACTATGTATCGAGATGTTTGATTTTTTGTATACCATTGTCACATTTTTTATACTGTCTTGTGTCTTGTATTGTGGCAGCCGGATAATGATGCGAACGGATATGCAGTGGCAATACATCTTGAAAGGGTTCATATCAGCTGTTTTACAGGAGTACGTAATCCAACAGGTCGTGTGAACGTTCCTATACAAAATGTCTTGCCAAGATGATCAGGTTTTACCGTGTTCATAGAGCCTAAGATATAAAGTTATGAAACGGATAAATTTCTAAAGAAAAACAAAACCTTTTTAAACGATTACTTTCGGAACCACGGTGTATTCCGAAAGAGAAAAGAACTTGCAACTTTGATAAGGGAAGAGCCCTTGCTTTTTATTAAAAAGTATCTTTCCTCTTTTAATTTTTTATCAAAAAAACGCAAGAATGAACTTAAAACTTTTGGGAATATTTTGAAAAGAAATATTTACCTATTAATAGCATCGAAAAACTGGTGCTAAAAGTGTAAAAGCAATGTTTTTGAAATGAGAAGAGTTCAAAAAGGCTCACTCAATCACGCTTTAAACCAAATGAAGCGAACATGATTTTTTTTAAATGTGCTCTACACCAATATAATTAAAGATTGAATTTCCGTGCCAAAGGTTACGCGACTAAATTCGATCTTGTCATCGATGACGTTTCATTGAAAAACGTGTTTGTTGTATGAGGCAATACAGTTCATTTTGGTTGCACTAATTTAAACACACATAATATTAGTGTTTCCCTTATCTTGTTGACTGACTGCAGGTTCCTTTGCAGTGACTACCATATTACCCTAGGTCCTATAATCTTTAGTTAATTATATCGTTAATTAGGTCGACCATTGTATGGAACAATAACCGGTGCTTTAAACGTCCAGCTTAACCTCGGCTTATGGTAATCCCTGAGTAACACACGACCTACATAATTCGCCACTGATTTAGCGAAAACATGATTATACTCATGTCTAATACAATGTTGATGTACCTTAAGTAATGGTAGTATAGTAAGGAAAACAGCGTTTTCGCAGCATTTTCGGATTCGGATATGCAAATGTTGGATTTCATGTGCAACAATCATTATCACTTGCTGTACAGTTAAGACAAACATTGTGAGGAAACCTGCATATCTACTGAAAGTCGCGTAGACGTGTGAAATTCACCAACCCGCACGGCAACACGCCTACAGCCAACTGGCTTATCATTAACGAAAACAGATTTGCAGTGGCAGAACATGATATATGGAAGTGTTCTTACGATTTATTGGTTTAGGGGAGTTCCAGTTAACCCCGTAACTATCAGTCAGCTGGCATTAGCATTTGAGCGATATCAAGTTATAATATACTGTTGGAATCAGCTATTTTTTCTTCGTCTTTTGAGCTGGGTTTCGAGCAAAGTTACCGAATTGGCGTTTGAGTCAATTCGCCTTTTAATCTACGATATAGTTTCAGGGTATGGCTTGATGGTACTCATATATTACGTGACTGCAAAGCATCATATCAAATCGATGCATTAGCATGCGTTATCCGGATTACGTGTTTACGTGTGGTATTGAGTATCGGGCCCATAAAAGCCGGCATATCTTTATTGCCCACCACCGGATGACGTCACCACAAATCACCAATACATAACCGAGTGCGTTTCGTTAGTAATTTCCGCCTGGAATACTTCGCGCCCATATCAATGGCATTAGTTTTTATCTCGCACGAAGATTATACCCGCTTTAGATTTCGCGATAAAGTTCACCCACAAACGAGACCAGTGGAAATTTTGGTATGTTTGGAAATGATGTTATTATTTCATTGCGAAAATATTTTTTTCCTAGCGACATCGCTGTTGGACACCTTTCCACCTTTAGATACTAGTAAACTGGAGACAGCTTCGTGCTCATCCCATAAAATGACAAAATATTAATTAAAGAAACATATGCATTTTTCTATGGTAAATTATCATTATTAAACAACATGAAAATAACACCATAACGCCTTGCCCAGAGACGAGCGAATTAACTCAATTTAAAAAGGATCTCTCTGTCAATAGACATAAAGATTGAATTTTTGTAATAAATCTATGCAACAACGCGTTGAAGTTTGCTCGCGGTATTGATTACGTTTCGTTGAAAAATTGTGAAAGCAGTGCATTTTAATAAAAAAATCCAGTCAATTCACTCTACATCGACATAAGTAGCTGCTTCACCTATTGTTCCACGAGATTCCATCCGACCTTTCTTATACGTTTATGCCACAGAGATTATATTTTTATTTACGACGTCTTCCGCAGTACATTCATTCCGACCATAACGTATTTTTATTCACTCTAATCTTCACATCTTATTTCCTTTTACGACTCTCTCAGAAGGGATGATCGCATTGTACCCGCGAGCAATCAAATACAATTTATCATGAGGTCCACGTTTCATATTTCATGATCGATTTCACAGAAGACCTCCATAACTTGTGCGACAACGTCAGCCCACTATTATAATGAAATATTATCCAACTATTCCATATTTTTTCCGGGTTACAAATCTATATACTCATCGTATAATCCCCAGCTAAGCAAAGCTCATACTATGGGTACAGACCAGGGCCCGACCGAATCGAAATTCCAAAAAGGCCACTTCTGAAATTTTCCGCTAGCAGGAATCGAACTCCAACCACACGGTTTAGCAAACCGAGTCTAGTAGTAACTAGAGCAAGCCATTGTCGTCGGCGTATATATGTCAACAGCAACTGTTTTGACTTTCAGTTATCCGATATGCTAATTAAGTACTGCAATAAATTAAAATAATCAGCTTTGTACAGAACATTCTCGTCGACCTACGTAATTGCAAATAGAAAGGCATTTATCTACTTACATGGATTAGTGCAAAATCATTTCTAAATACTACGCTATCGCATAGTATACTTTTGGTGGTAACGAATAAGACAAAGATAGATAACATACTATATGTAAGTAGGTACTTAGCCCAACGCTATGTTGCCAAGAAGATATTACAATATGTATCAAAATGGGTTTAAAATAGAAATTGTCTACCTTATTGTAAACGATTTTTTGAAGCAGCAATTAATTTTCCTAATCTTTTTTATTCTTATAACTTGACTCACCACAGCTCTCTAAAATCAGCTGTTACTTTTGATTTTAACACAGGAGGCATAAGTGACCTAATCTATCATAATGTAGGGTTGTCCAATAGTTACTAGTTTTAACCGTTAACTGTGAGATAAAAAAAACTTATCGAAGTTCTTCCTTGTTAATTCAAATATTTGCCTCGGTAAATGCAAGATCTCACAAGGCTGTGGAACCAATTAAAAGTCAAAGATTGTTGATGAATACTAAACATAAAATTCTCATTCATTAGAAGGGACAGACGATAATTTCACGGTCGCATCGTCCTCGGTGTCGGCAAAGGGACAAAAAAATAATTCTTAATTTGATCAGCCGTCTAATTTAGCGGGTGAAAACAAATCTTGGTGAAACTCAACTTAATTTAAAATGGACACATAACTGTGAGCGTAATCAATTAAGCATCAATAGTGTAGTGGTAAGATGGCCGTCCTTGTACGCCAGAGATTCCGAGTTCGGTGCTTCTTTTAAATTATAATCTAACTTGGGCCCATTCCTGAAGTAAGAGGAAACCATAAGTGCTACCTTGGCTATTAATAATGTAACCTTACCTTGTCCTTAAAAATAATTACGGGAATTAATGATGAAGTTTTGTATGATTACTATTAAAACTACATAACACAGTATTAACCGACTTCAAAAAAGTCCCGTGTGATTTTTTTATGTTTGTTATCTCATAACTCCGAGGTTAAGGAATCCATTTAATTTTATTAGGTGTTTCAAAATCATTAAGCATATATGAATTTACGAAAAAACACGTTTCAGGATTTTGGAAAAAACTTAGGGGTTAAAAGTTGTTAGAGTTTGCATTGAGTTAGTGAACCGACGTACAATTGTTTAAGGTATTGGGATGAGGAAGGGGGACAAGGTATTAAATGAAATCATTTGGTGATTGTTTCACTCACACGAATAAAAAAGATCTTGCAAGGCTCAAAGATTCGTGATCCAATTTTCTCAAGCACCTTCACAAAACGAAGTGACTTTTCTTTCTTAACTGTTTCCACTCGTACCGGTCGCCTCATTAAAAGCGTCAAAAGTTATATTGAATCGCCTCCAGTCCATTGTATGGTACCCATAGCTTTGCTTAGTTTGAGATCATACGATGAGTATGTGTTGTCTGGCATTAATTATTTATTTAAGTAACCCTGACAGTTTTATATAAGTGTTAACTTCCTTATCATAAGTTAAGGAGTAACCTTCCTAAGGTTACTCCTTAAGAGAGGCACAATGAAATAAAATGTTGTAATAAAAAATACCGGTAAATTATGCTCATCCGGTTCCACCATCTATCTCGCCACCTCTGGCTGAGGCCTCGGGTTTCAAATGTCTGTCATTTACTACCTGCACACACAGGAGCAAGCGAATTAATTTGACTAACTTGTTTTAAAAATGTACAAAATGATTGAATTTCTATGGTGATAACCACGTAACGACGACATGTCAAAATTACATCGCGCTATCGCTGACACTTCGTTGCAAATACGTGCTTAATCCATGAGTTAAGACAGTTCGTTTTGGCAAAAAATGGGTCGTGCGTGATTTAACGCGTCTGTGTGTGCAGGGCTTCACTCTCTAGACATAGCTCGTAGAACGAGCTGAACTGCGCCATTACACCATACATATTCATGAAGTGTTTCTGACTGTGTTGTTGTGATAAACACAGAAGTTACTTTGTTATTTTTTTCCTAACATCCCTCATATGTCCTACAGACTAAAAAACAATCTAACGTGCTTGTTAAAAATATGGGGTACCTATAACCAGTGAAACGGCTATTGATGGTATTCGCACTGACCACAGATCACTATTATACTAGAACTGACGGCCTTTATTCGACCAGATGTCATGGTCAAAGTAAACCTGTATAACAAAAAGGATGTAACCAAATAGTTTACATATCCAACAGTACTGCACGGAGACTCAGGGAATAATGTATGAGATGAAAAATTATGTTCTTTTTGGTTTGTCTAATTATTTGGTATAGTGATGAAGTCGCACTAATGCGTAACCTACACAAAAATGCAAACGAACAATTTCGTAGATAATTTATCTCAAGGCGTGGTAATTCCGGAACTATTTGTTATTCAATATTGAATATTTAATAGGTTGAGTCCTGAACGGGATATTGTATCCCATAACAATAGAAAATAACTTTATTGTTTCATACATCATACATCATCACGCCTGTATTCCCCGAAGGGTTAGGCAGAGGTGCACTGTAGTGCGCCCACACTTCACCGATGTATTTTGGTCCCAATGTAATAGGGGGCGAGCCTAATGCCATTATACCGAGCACATTCCCCCTCAATACGAGGGAGATTTGGGCCATAGTCCACCACGCTGGCCCAGTGCGGGTTGGCTCATAAACTTGTATACACAAATAAATACCACCTTCTTAATAATAATGATATATATTATTCCCGTATTAACACTAATTAAACAATTAAGTGAAGATAGGTTTGTTAATTTAAATCTAGTTAGTTTGTAATTAGATCTCTAGTATTGAATAAATTATTTATAAAGTGGCTCAAAACATTTAACTTTGATATTTGACGCGTGTAATCAGTGTAGCGTCTAGACGCTACGGGTACCGTAGTTGTAACGAGTAAAGCCATTTTTGTCAATACCAAAACGAACTTTGTTTGAATATACATAAAGATTAAATTCCTGTGGTGAACGCCACGCACTCACGCGTTATAATTAGCTACCGCTGTAATGTCGTTTTGTTAAAGAGTCAACTATTTGTATAAGTCAATAAGGTTTGTTTTTGTTTGTCTAAAAATAGGACGCCCCAGTGGGCATAATATAATGTGAAGAATAGTCGCTTAGCTTATGCACCATTTCCATACAGAAGTGAACTTACAGCCAATAAAAATTTACATTGAAAACTAAAATTTTCAGAATTATAACCCACTAGCGGCCCGTGACCATGGTTGCTGTAAAGCAGCCGAAACGTCGGGAAAATAAAATAGTAAATAAACGCGATAAAATCCGTAAAATAGTTTTATTTCAATTATTTCAATTTGGGATAATTAATATAGCCTATGTTACTCAGTGATAATGACGCTTTCTAACGGAAGAATAATTATTGAAATCGGTCCAGTAGTTTTTAAGTTTATTCGTTACAAACAAAAATATAAATTTTTCCTCTTTATAATATTGGTATAGATATACAAATCAGCTACAATGTCTTATATTTATACAGATGTGTTGTAGAATACTACTTGTAAATGGGTAATAAAGAATTTTAAACTCTAAACGCATATGTTGTTCAACAAAAATATATCAAAACTAAGTGTTGTGGAAAACGTTTGCAATTCCACATTCACATCCCCTACGGTACAATAATCTAGTAAACAAAATTACTTTGTGCCAGGTTTATGTGCATAGTGATAATAAAACTGAATAAATTGTTCAAAGGAAATATAAATTGGTGGACAATCGCACCTGAATTGCTGTGGTCAGAGAAACGTGGTTTAAGAGATAAGATATAAGCGATTTCATCCAATGATATTCAAAAGTGCAGATACCTAAATGTGTCAAAAAACAACCTAAAAAATTGGTCTCATTAATGCCACGGCCGTATAATCTTATACGACTTGACTATCTGTATACGGAGATGGCATGTCGAGCCCGCGCTGCGGTAAATTTTTCTGGATTATCTGACTACCGTACTACCGTATACTACAGGTACATGAGATAACAACAATGGCGGAAAAATCGCCGCAGAGCTATACGAAGAGAGGAGTCGTTATGGGTACTCTAGATACTCTATGTCAAAGTCACACACAAAACTGTCAAATGTTAGAAAAAGCTCCATCTTTAACTCGTTGGTTTTATCTATGGGCAGAGTTTTTATTTGTCATGCAGGCCTTTGACGAATAAACTCGACTGAAAAATATTGAATTGCAGTATTCGACATGTTTGGGATTAAACAAATGGCCCAAAAATACTGATTCATCAACTCAAGTGCCTCGTACATTTTTTTTTAGTTCTTATCACCCATGTTAAGACTAGACCTCTATCACGGATTCGCTTTCTTTCTTAAATCATACGAGAGAAAGAGACAAAATCAACAGATTCAGTAACATAAGTCTCGTCATAGCGCACATGCTACGACCACGTTTAGTTATTTGAATAAAATCGCTCACCTCTTATGACTTCAAACATCGAAGCGTATATCTCTTTATTGAATAACAATAGTATAGTAGAGTTGATGGACATAAAACCACACAGATGCTCTACGTAGCCACGAATATAACAGATATTTTGTTTATACGCGCTTTGTGAAAATGCAAACTGAAAGTAGGGCATTTTTTATTTGTACAGGGTGTATCAGAAGTCCAATACTGTTTACGCACTACGCCGCGACTACTAATACAGCCCTTTTAACGTCCCACTGCTGGGTACGGGCTTCCCCTCAATGCGAGGGGGATTCGGGCCATAGTCCACCACGTTGGCCCAGTGCGGGTTGGCAGACTTCACACATCTATCGAAAACTAGTCAAGTTCCCTCGTGCAGGTTTCCTCACGATGTTTTCCTTCACCGTTTCATAGCACTAGGGTTCGTCACGTCGCGACTAGGGTTCATGATTTCTCGAGCATTTTAATTCCTCGGGTCTCGAGAATTCTCGAGGCTAATTTCTCGAGGCTTCTCGGGTTGTCAAGAAATTAACATGTACGAACGTTTTCTCATATTATTTGGTTCCAATAATGTGAACGAACAAATTCTGTGGTTTTCCTCTCAAATAAAAGTATCAAATGACTCATTATTATAATGAGAGCACCATTGTTGGCTGGTTATTTCGAACTTATAAACAAAAGTAGCTTCTATTAAACTAAACAAAAATCAACATGAAAGAAAACGTTAATATCTTAACTTATAATTAAATTACAATCACAGCATTATTTTTGGCTGGTTATTTAGAAAAAAAATCAAGAAAAAAAGTCTATATAGGTACATGATTTCTCGAGTTCTCGACTTTTCTCGAGCTTGATTTCCCGCGAACAAAGCCCAACGATTTCTCGGGAATTCTGGGCTCGAGAATTCCCGGGAATGAACCCTAGTCGCGACACTAGCGCGTCGCCCGCGCATGACTAGTGCGCTCGGCTGCCATTACTCAAAAATAAGTTAGATGGCGTCGTAACGTGCAGTTTTATCATTTGTAAAAAAATAGTAAAAATTACTAAAACAAGTTGAGAAACCTGAAGACATATAATTTTACACCTAATGCCACACCTAAACAGAGACAATATTTTAGATACAGTAGCATATAGTAAAGGGAGACTATACCTAACTATCATAGTTTCTGAGTTACAGCCCTTGGAGTATTCATAAGTATCGCGTTGTACCTTTAGGGCAATGTAACTCTATTGAACAATGTAAACTATATATCAGTGAGTCGAGCAGTCGCGCTCAAGCGACTAGACCAAACTGTCCTCAAATCGATAGAAACATCTTATATGTTCTACAACCTACATCCTTGACTTACGGTGTCCACCTCGAGATACTAAATGAAACATACCCTTCGAATTAAATACCTACTCAACAAGTCACTCAATGATAACTTTTCCTATAAATATTTACTTATATATACTTTTGATTGGTACTTTCATCCTTATACCGGATCTAATATCAGATGAACAAGTCATTGAGAAAGTTCAAACGGTGATTGTCCTCATAAAACTCTTAAACTTCTTACAACTTCGCAATAATACGAACACTTTTACAAATAGTAGTGGAGACTTCAAACGCGATCGTAATGTCTATAGTATGTAATAGAACGAGTATCGGGCCATACGGTGAGCTGCGCTGTCATGCAATATTGATGCGATTTACCCTTGAATTTACCCCTTGAACGTTCTGGAAAGGGCGTACTTACTTAACTTTTATGAAAATGTACCTACTATGTGTCAAGTATTCTTATAGATTCAATTAGTTTACCACAACGCGATTAATTTCGTTCGCGTCATCGATGACGTTACGTTAAAAATATGCTTCGAGTCAGTGCAGTTTCTGTTTGTTTTAACAAAAGAATTGCCAAGTTTACATTTTTTTTTCTTATTTCTACCACCGGATCGAAATGCGACCTCAACTGAGATGATCCGGCAAGAAAGTCAGTGGGCTGATATTTTTTTAAATCGCCAAAGCTTATTACAAATACACAGGTACATATAGCTCCAGTGTGTTGACTGCAACAAAAAAGCAGTGGTAGTCGAGTGGTCGAACGCACGCCTTGCAAATCAAAGTGTGCAGGTTCAAACCCCGGCTCGCACCTCTGGGTTTATGTGCGAATCTCATTTTCATCCGAGATTAGCACTTGCTTTGAAACGGTGAAGGAAAACATCGTGAGGAAACCTGCACGTCTATAGAAAGGCGTGTGAAGTTCACGAACCCGCACTGGGCCAGCGTGGTGGACTATGGCCTGAATCCCCGCGCATTGAGGGGAGGCCCGTGCCCAGCAGTGGGACGTTAAAAGGGCTGGAGTTAGTGTTGCCTTTAGAGCTGCTTTTAATAATAAAGATAAAATAAAATAGTCTCGCCTATTTTGACGGGCGAATTTGTGTAGGACATTGCAATCATATGGAAAGTTCCCCTGTTCGGTGAATTTGAAATTCTATTGTGGCTGAGGAATGGCATGAAAAGTTTTACATTCACGGATATTCTCGAGTACAATTTTATTTTCTCACTTCAATATAAAAGTGACTTTTATTTATTTATTTCTTTACAAAATTTTATTAAATGTTGAGATATTTTGAGGTACGGTTTTGCTTGCGATTGAGGTAATTTGCCTGTACGAGTATTCACGTAAATTTGCCGACTCAGCAATCAGTTGACCCAAATATTCACCTTTACGTAGTTTAATTAACAAAGACAGTTCTGTATCGGTACTCAAGTAAACCGCACGTTCTCACCTACCATTATTTGCACTCATTAATTACGTATAAGAACAGTTTTCGAATATAATTATTTCATTATCAGTTATCAGTGTTTATATCAGCCTACCTCTCATCAGCCCTATCAGTAAGGATATCCCCGTACATTGCCAGTGTCGTTAAGTAACAGTAATAAACTTATAAATCCAATGTAAATAAAAACCGGCCAAGTGCGAGTCGGACTCGCGCACAAAGGGTTCCGTACCATTATCTATAAAAACGGCAAAAAAAACACGTTTTTTGTATGGGAGCCCCCTTAAATATTTATATTATTCTGTATTTGTTGTTATAGCGGCAACAGGAATACATCAGGAATCTGTGCAAATTTCAACTCTCTAGCTATCACGGTTCATGAGATACAGCCTGGTGACAGACGGACAGACGGACGGACAGCGAAGTCTCAGTAATAGGGTTCCCGTTTTACCCTTTGGGTACGGAACCCTAAAAATTAATGATGATATGAAAAAAATGGCGGATTAAAATTTACGAAATCACTTCCATTTATGAACGGTGAGATATGACTAATCACACAAGATCCATAAGAAAATCAAATTGTTCTAAGTTTTTGACCTTGGACTTCGTTTGTTCAAACATTGCTTCTAAAATGTTGAGATGGACCGCTACATCAATCTGACACCGAGATCCAACCAAGATTACTTATTGGTTTTTTTATTCAAAGGTTCTTGTCATTTGACCTCAGTATAATAAATACGTGGTATGAAGTAATCCCTGTAAGCATTTAAAACCGAACACTGAAAAACTGCACTGCACTGCACTGCAAATGAAAAACTGCAACTAAAAACTTCTTCGGAGTTCCCAACACCGTAAATATTACCATCATCGTAAGCAAGTCATCGTTTTAATGTTTAATTTTAAAAATAGCAAATGTGTACGTCTTGTGTCTATGATCTATTACAATAACATCGTACGCATAAAAGACAAGCAAACGAGAAATATTCTACTACCGTCACTTTTTTAATGTCGTTTTCATAACTATGACGTTATATTCAAAACAAATTGTTATTAGTTACACGAAACTACAACCTAAAAAACTAATAGTCTTCTTGTTCTTATTTAAGAAAGACATGAAATATATACAAGATTATTTGAATTATAGAATTTGTATTAGTATCTCCTTTATTTCTTATCTTTCTTATAAATTACATTTTTAAATATATATATAAAAATACATGTATTAGTATTATTATTAGTCCATGGAGCCAAAGTGCTAAAAGTTTATTTAGAAAAATAAGCCCAAAATTAATTACCTCCACAGGTGTCAAGAGGGCTGGCTCTTTCCTCGCTCAACGAATAGGACTTGCTATTCAACGAGGAAATGTAGCCAGCGTTCTTGCCACCATCCCACGCGGATCAAGTCCTTTTTAATCATTATTTATATTTTCTCCTTTTATTAGTTATTAATATTGTATCTTTAATTAAAACATAAACTTGTATTCGTATTAGAATTATATGTAAGATTAGCGATTAGCGGGTCATCTGCCTGTGTCAAGTAAGTAACTAAATAGCAAAATGTATGCTCATTTTTAATAACACGCGATATAAACGTAACGCCTTAATATGACATAGGTAGTTATCGATTATACACTGCGTATTAATATTTTGTCTCAGCCTTGAAGAGTCACGTAGTGTTAATGACAATAAGTTTCAGTATTTTTAGGGTTCCGTGAACGGAACGGGAACCCTATTACTAAGACTTCGCTGTCCGTCCGTCCGTCCGTCCATCCGTCCGTCCGTCCGTCTGTCACCAGGCTGTATCTCATGAACCGTGACAGTTAGAGAGTTGAAATTTTCACAGACGATGTATTTCTGTTGCCGCTATAACAACAAATACTAAAAAACAGAATAAAAGAAATATTTAAGAGGGCTCCCATACAACAAACGTGATTTTTTTGCTCGTTTTTATAGATAATGGTACGGAACCGGTTTTTTTCATCTTTAAAATCTCCAGTTGAATATAAAATTGACTCTATTAAAATGTAATGGTTAATGTTTTTTGGGCGAAAGCCCCTCGGCTGACTGAACCGGGTAGTTGCGTGTTCGATTCCCGCCTGGGGCAAATTTCGAAAATGGCCTTCTAGCCCTTGCTCTGGCTGCAACAGGGATCGCGACTAATCGCTGGACTAATCCATTGTATGGTACCCATTGTACAAGCTCTATTTAGTTTCGGATCGTACGATCGCCTGGCGATATTGGTATATCTCTTAAGGCATTCTGAAGACCCAAAAATGCCAACAGCTGCTTGCAAAAAGGTTATTGTCAGTTATACACTTTATACGACTTCCAACCGGTTGTCCATCTGTACGAATACAATCTAAAACCGTTTTTTAAATAAAAATGTTAATACCCCATCTCTTTGATGATCCCTTTACTTCCCAAATGCCTGAAGCTACTATCCTTAGAAATACGATACAATGATGCCCTTAATATACTGGGACGAGCGAATTCCCTTAGTACTTAATACTTCTCTTGAAAATGTACTCTGTGGCTATAGCCACATATGTATATATACATATGTCGGTAACTAAAAGCCACGCGGCAAAATTTTCTCGCGTTATCGATGACATGTCATTCAAAAATGTGCTTCTTGTATGATATAATACAGTTCAATTTGGTATTGGAAAAAAATGGGCGCGATTTTTGATGCGCTTATTTGCACAGGGACATACAGACTATGTTCCGCTACGGGGCATTTCGAACCGCTCCCTTCGAAGTCGGCATTATTTAATTACTTTTATTATTACTTCTACTATTGAAATACGCTGGAGTTATTTGATAATGCTTGTTACCTTTGGTAGGGTAATTGGAATATATACGTGAGTTGCTTTGTGAATAAAAAAGGGTTAGATAAATCATCGTATATTTTTATCCTCAATAGCTTGGTCACCTCGTGCTTGCGTGTATGACTTCTCCGTATTATATATAATCCCTACATTGTATAATTGTTAATTAAGAAAAATACACAAAAATGTTAATTTTTATTGAAAAGAGCAACCATTTAGTATCTAGGCTATTATTTTCCATAGGTAATGCATTCTGAATGGGTGATAGACCCTATTAGTACCGATGCTATTATTATTTATTTGTTATTGACGAATCATAAGTGACTGTATTGGTTTATATGAAAAAAAAAATCTGTTTCTTATTCTCAGCGACAAAATGGACATGGCCTTTTCGGAATTTGCTCTAGTATAGATATTACTGATATCGCCTCCAATTCACTGTAGATTACCCAATACCAATAGAACAAGCGGTGCTTAGTTTTGGATCATACGATGAGTAGGTGAAGTTTGACTTGTACCTACTAAATAGTTATATATTAATTCTTCTCCAACCAAAGGTTGTGGTAAAGATCACTCTTAGTGATAAGGCCGCCCATTGTAATAGTTTAAATGTGTATTCGTAATTTGTATTCCTTTGTATGGTAACAATGAAGATATACCTATCTTTTCCCGTTAAACCAATAATTATCGGGCAGCCATTTTTGTTTTACACATCGATGTGAACTAATTTAAGCTAGCTGAAGGTAGCGAATATGTATCACAAGGTCTGCGTGTATATTTTATATCCTAAGTGTAATTTTTCAAGGGTCTTCCAAAGACAGTTATTTCTGGCGCTGCTGAAGGTTGCTGACAGAACGAAACATCCTCGACAACTGACGAAGATTTGAGTGGCAGTTGACTGATGTTTGAAAATCTACTGTAATACTGACGTCATTACACTCTGCGGAGAGGTTTAAAATGAGTTACGTACCTTAAAATAAAATCTAAATAAATATCGCTAGACAACACATACTCATCATAAAGTAAGGAAAGCTGGTATTATGGATAACATACAATGGACTGGGGGCGATCCCAGTTACACCTAATCCAGGTCAAATTCTGAAATTTGACACTGGCGGGAATCGAACCCCCAACCATCTGGTGCAGTCAGCCCAGCAGCCTATACTCAAACCACTCGACAAAGCCGTAGTCAATATAAATAAAAAAATCGTATCTTGTTTGTGAAGGCTATTTGGTCATTGTTATTAGTCATGGACAGTAGGTAGAAAATTATATAAGAAGGCAGGTTATGAAATATATTTTAAATGCCAGCTGACCATGGTCCCTGACTAGTATAGCAAAGATATGGTCCCTGACTAGTATAGCAAAGATATGGTCCCTGACTAGTATAGCAAAGATATGGTCCCTGACTAGTATAGCAAAGATATGGTCCCTGACTAGTATAGCAAAGATATGGTCCCTGACTAGTATAGCAAAGATATGGTCCCTGACTAGTATAGCAAAGATATGGTCCCTGACTAGTATAGCAAAGATATGGTCCCTGACTAGTATAGCAAAGATATGGTCCCTGACTAGTATAGCAAATATATGGTCCCTGACTAGTATAGCAAAGATATGGTCCCTGACTAGTATAGCAAAGATATGGTCCCTGACTAGTATAGCAAAGATATGGTCCCTGACTAGTATAGCAAAGATATGGTCCCTGACTAGTATAGCAAAGATATGTACACTCTATTATTTTATTTCAGCTTATGTGTAATTATGTTGAGTTTTTGAAACATAAATTGTAAAGTCAGAGTTAATTTTTAATATATGTACAATTAAAATGTATCTGGAAAATCAAATCAAATCAAGTATTTTTAATTGTTTAGCACTTAGAAATAGTCAAATTAATAATCTACCACCGGCTCGGAATGCTGCTGTTACTAAGCAGAGCTGCTAAATAAAAAAAGAGAAATCATCTAAATACTTCAATCAACAAATATTTTTATTTCAGAACTAGCTGTGCCCGCGACTTCGCCCGTGTGGACTTTAGGGAGATTACCCGGAAATATGGGTATTATGTATTTCCCGCGGAACCTTGATGCTTTTTCTAAAATTAAAGTAGCCTAAGTTACGCCTTGGAACGTCAGCTATCTGTCAGTGAAAGTTCCATTGAAATCGGTTCAGCCGTTTAGAAGTTTATCTCAAACAAACAGACAGACAGACATACAAAAAAATTTAAAATTGCGTATTGTTTTCTTATATTTACGCGAATACTATACATTGAAATTAAACTATTTTACGGATTTTATGGAATTGCGTTTTGGTTATAGATATCGATACTTTCATACACATTTGGTAAAAAAGTGTTATTTTGATATTACAAACAGACACTCCAATTTTATTTATTTGTATAGATATTTGAAATGGTCTTGCTTAAGAGTGCCTTAGACACACCTATCCCTATACTCTATTTTTGGACATAAATCATATTTCTTCATAACAATATAGAGACGGCACAAACATATTATTTGGTACAGCTATCCTAGAATCTGTTCAGCGATCAAAATATCTCATTCGATGTTTCTCAACCACTGAACGAGGGCCAGTGAAATGGCTATTCAAAATATTTATAGACGTGCTTTTATGAAAAATGTAGGTTACATCCTACTTCTTTGATTGTATAAAAACATATTTATTGAATTTCCAAACATAGTTTCTGATATGTAAGTGATGAAATTCTGCATCTGTCGTGGCAAAATTTATAAGATTTATATTCAAGAATTTATTCCGTCACGAGAGCTACTCTAAATAGCTTTCAAATTAAAAGGGTCGCGGTCTGGCCTCATTTCCCTTGGACCGCTTGGTCCTCGTCTAAAAGCAGCACAAACCTGGTTAGACCCACTAGTTAAATTACAAGGATTTCTCATAAAATATTCTCTCTTAAAACACAAAGGGCTCATTTTTAATCGTCCGTTCAAATTAAACCTTATCTGAGACGGTCGGCTTGCCCGAGGCCGCGCTCGTTACAAAATCGACCTTATGAATGATTGGTCCCTGTGCATTTACAAGTAATAATAGATAAAGTGCCTTATGCCGCGTAAATAAGTTATTATTTCGTTTGTGTTTGTATTCCTCGGAGTTTATTGTAATGTAATTTCTCCGCGCGTCAGTTGTTTCTCGCTGTTTTCTTTTTCATTTTCAATTTATGACACGACGGTGCGGTGGTGTGTTAATTATGTAGAGCATTCCCGTTTTCAATTTATTACGATTCAGCACAATTCCTTTAACTTTATTTTATGTTTTTATGATACATTATGAGTATGATATGTGTATTTTTCTAGTCGTACCGAATTAGTTACCATCTGATCCTTTTAACATAAATGTGATTTATTTTCCGCACTCTATCGTAATCTATTTGCAAAAGACAAAGTATGCCTCAAAAATGCTAGTAAGTGTATGAAAAGTAATGTAAATGTATTATAAGTACTGCCTATACATTTGGCTTTTAAGAGCCTTATTAAATTAGCGTTTTATACGAGCGTGTAAGCTCGTTTTTCGAAGAGCGTATAGTCGGCCTTTTGCCACACGCGCAACTCCTACAATATCTACTACATCATCACGCCTGTATTCCCCGAAAGGGTAGGCAGAGGTGCACTGCAGTTCGCCCACACTTCGCCGATGTATTTTGGTCCCAATGTAATAGGGAGCGAGTGTATTGCCATTATACCAGGCACATTCTGCCTCAATACAAGGAACATTATTGGGCCATAGTCCACCACGCTGGCCCAGTGCGGGTTGGTGAACTTGACACGCCTTTCTATAGACGTGCAGGTTTCCTCACGATATTTTCCTTCACCGTTTGTTAGCAAGCGATAATGTCGGATGAAAATTAGATACGCACATGAAAACCCAAAAGTGGCACCCGGGGTTTGATATAATATATTATATATTTTTGCAAATATTGGTTAAGTACTCATTCACACACGCAAAGTAACTCAATCGAGAAAGCTATAAGCTACAGTGACGTAGGCTTAGAATATTTATGCCGGCGATAAGTCTATGGAGCACACAGATTTATTCCTCTGTACATTACCGCGAATTACACTTGCCGCCACCGAAAGTGTGCATAAAAACATTTTATTTTTTCGTGATAAAACGAATGTTTATGGTAATGGCCGCTTGTGCTTGTCACGCGCTGCCTATGTGCTTCTGTTACGGAAGTCGTTAAGATATTTCCCTTCGTTGCAACGCCATCAAAGTTATATTAGGGAATATTACCGCTTTGTACCTACGTTTTACTGTAAGATATTACTCGATCACGGAGGTAAATTGAAATGAGATTTACAATCCGTTCATCTGTTGGAATGTACCTATCAATGCCTTATAGGATTACAGGCGTGGTGCTATGAACAGTACCCGATGAGATGTCATAAAAGGATTTACCTTAAAGTATTACCTTTTTATTCAAATTCCTTCAATAGTAACCCAGGTCTAGGCTCACAAAATCTTTGCCACTTCAGCATGTCGATACCTCGACAGTCTACTACAAACCGAATGCAAAAATGTAAAAACAATTGAAAGGAGGATTTATTTAACGCAAACTCGGCGTGCCGTTATTCTGTCCTCCATTTTATTTGAAGCAATAAAGTGCGGGTTAATTTGCTGACAGATTTATTAGACAACTGTAAAGTTGGGTTTTAATTTGACCTTGGAATGAAAGCGAACTAGTAGATTTGAGAGGGAGCATACATTAAACATATAAAAACAACTGTAGTTGCAGCATGTGAGCCAACAATCTTGCAACTCGGCAACTGTTATACTTCCCAGTCAGCAAAACTGCGACTGACATAAATATGACAGCACTATAATATTTCTATCTCGCTCACAAATTACGGCCACGAGAAGGACGGCAATAACGGCACATAGTATATTCAGTGCCAACAACACAAGTACCAGTGTCTCAATTTCATCCTCAATAGCTATCAACAAAATTTTACGAAGCAATTTTAGCTCTACATAAACAATTGGAATCAACTCATTTGTAAGCGCGTCTATTTTAGTAGAGAATTCGAATTTATTATTTGTTTACTAGACAACTATTTACTATTTGCACATTTAACGAAAAATAAAACTCTTGACTCTGTTATGTTTAAAACCCTGCGTCTGCCAGCGCGTCAGTAACGCGCGATATTTTTCACCAATAACAAAACAAACAAACGTCGGGAAAATAAAATAGTAAATAAACGCGATAGAATCCGTAAAATAGTTTTATTTTAAAACAAACTGTATTAACTTATGAGTTAGTTGTAAAGGCTCATTTTATAACCAAATATCATTAATGACACGAGCGACTTATGACGCCTAGTTGCGTATCGTTTACCAAAGTAATTGAATCTTCATGTATATTGCCACAGAGTACATTTTCAATTGAGTCAATTTAATTCGCTCGCCACAGTACGTAGAAGGCGTAATAAATAGTATTATGGTGGGATGATAAATTTAAAGCAGTGGTAGCCTCGTGGGCAAGAACGCCCGCCTTGAACGTAAGGGGTGCCAGTTCCAATCCCAGGCCCGCACCTCTGAGATAATTTTCAAGTGCGAATGTCATTTTCAACAATGATTACCACTTTCTGAACGGTGAAGGAAAACATCGTGAGGAAACCTGCACGTCTATAGAAAGGCGTGTGAAGTTCACCAGCCCGCACTGGGCCAGCGTGGTGGACTATGGCCCAAATCTCCCTCGTATGGAGGGGGAATGTGCCCGGTATAATGGCAATAGGCTCGTCCCCTATTACATTGGGACCAAAATACATCGGCGAAGTGTGGGCGCACTACAGTGCACCTCTGCCTACCCCTTCGGGGAATACAGGCGTGATGATGATGTATTTTGATAAATTTAACGTTTAATAATAAATTATAAAACTTACCCTCAAATTTATTGAAAGATACAATCCAGTTGCAGTGGGCTTGTAAACACTTTTTTTTACTGAAAAATACCTTGCATTAATATTGGTAGTCTAGTTGATAAACGCCAGCCTTGAACCTTCGCACCTTATTGGGATTTTCGAATTTCATGTGCGAGTATCATTTTCCAAAACGATTACTATTTGCAGAACGACAAAGGAAAACATCCGAAGGAAACCTGCAAGTCTATCAAAAAGGCGTGCGAAGTAACCGTACAGGTTGGGCCTAAATCGCCCTCCTATCAAGAGGGAATGTGCCCGGTATAATGGCAATAGTCTCACCCCCTATTACATTGGGACCAAAATGACATCGGTCAAATGTTAGTGCACTTCAGTGTACCTTTGCCAGCCCCTTCAGGGAATACAATCGTGATGATTTATTGATGTATAACTAAACCAACTACAGTTCTTTTAACGTCCCACTGCTGGGCACGGGCCCTCCCCTCAATGCGAGGAGGTTTCAGGCCATAGTCCACCACGCTGACCCAGTGCGGGTTGACAGACTTCACACATCTAGCGAGAACTAGTCAAGTTCCCTCGGTCGTGCAGGTTTCCTCACGATGTTTTCCTTCACCGTTTCATTGCAAGTGATAATCTCGGATGAAAATGAGATTCGCACATATATCCTAGAGGTGCGAGCCAGGGTTTGAACCTGCACTCTTTGATTGCAAGGAGTGCGTTCGACCACTCGGCTACCACGGCCCTTCGAATTACTTTAGTTAAAATCGATACTGAAAATCACTACTCACGTGCAAATCGAATATGCTCGTGAAAACGGCCATTTCGATCGGTGACGTCATCTTACGAAATGGCGCTGCCAATAAAAAGCGCCACCTGCCGGCATTGACACGGGTTTTATGGACGGCCGAACATTTTTATGATTATGTCTCAGTGTCATGTTTCAATTTAAGATTTCGTATAATAAAGTGTGTACCCAATTATGTAAATACAAAGGTTTTGACAGTGACTTTGACAACTGCTTGGTGTTGTAGGTCATTCGGCTCGTTGAGCTGAGCGGTTACGGGTTTAATACCCAGTTATGACAGATTTAGTATTGTATAAACAGCGAAAAAAATTATGTAATATTAAAATATTACTGCTGAAAAGCATGCGGTAGTACCTAAGTCTAGCTACCTACTACTACTACCTACTAGGTAGTCAGTATTTTAATTTTGGAGCGTTTGTAAAATAGTTTTACTCTGCTGTCCGATTCCTAAAAAGATGATAAGTGACAAAACCTAATTTAGAGCTACTAGCAAAAATGCGAAAATTTATCTCTCTACTAATTATGAAGACACACACATTTGCTATTTATGTGAGTAGGTACACCCAAATTTAAGATACAAAAAATACGTAGAAGTTATGTATTTAGAAATTGTAAAGGCATAGAGTTGTCTCCACTTATCGTGATAACTTTAAGTGTTAGAAAAATAAAACCAAGACTCACTGATAGAGAAAATGTTTGGCTTTCATGTAGTAAGTATAACTCAAATTAGACAAAATGTTACTTGACAGCAAAAGCCCATCGTACGTACTGTAGATATCATAAAAAATCTTGCTAAAATATATATAAAAACTTCAATCAATCTAAAATAAAAGTAATTTGTAATAAGGGGGATTGTCTCTTACTAACATTCTCTTCGAATTTACTATCGGCGTATGTTTAACTCATACAGCGCCTCTAGCGGTGTGTTATTGATCTATGGTTCGCGGCAACGTTACAAATACGCACTAGAACTACGGATATAGTTATCATTTGTTCTTTTATAAAAATATGGTATCAAATTAGTAGAAGTGCTTATCGTTATATTTACCAAAAAAAAGCAAACGCATGTAACTTAGACACGTCGTGTTAGTAACACACACACAGGTGATTTATATTCAAATCCAAACTTCCCCAGAATTTCGTGCGTGCCCGGAATTTACGTTTTTTAAGGAATTCCCCTTCAAATATGTAGGCGTTACAGGAAGCGAAATGTTTTAGATAAATGTACAACGTTTACGTCGCAAAATGCTATCGTAGCTATTAATTATTATCGGCATCCGTCACATTATTTGAATATTCTACGCATTAGAGCCGAATTTGAATTAGACGAACATATTTGTTCAGCCGTTTATTTATTCTGTTAATAAGTACATTTATTTCTTATGCAGTCATCCAATAAACTCTATCTGACAATTGAAACCTTTTGTCGAATAAACATTGTCTGTCAGTTTATAGAACTATTGAAAAATCGGCCCTAAATAATATAAATTAGAGACATTTTTTCTAAATTTAATAATGTTGAAAAACTAATAACGTTGGTATGTATATTATATGCATATTACTACATTTATTCCTTAGATATTTGAGTTATTCGTCTAATAAAGATTGAACTATTGTCGGGTTTGCTAATTGTCGAATAACAACTGTCATTTTATTTGACAAATCGGCCCTGGGAATTGTTTATCCGACAATTGATTAACAATTATCGCTACAAAATCTATTCCTTATTCCGAATATATCATATTTCATGCTTGGTTATTCTCAAATTAGTCAGGTAGACCATTTATCACGACTACTAATATTTATATCTTTTAAACAAGCTTGCACGTAGCGTAAAACCCGACTCCCGACTGTAAATAAATAAAATCAACAATATAACGCCCTGACCACACTGGGGCGAGCGAATTGAATTGTATTTTTTTTTTAATTACTCTTTTCCCACATACATAAAGATTGGATATCTCTGGCAAAAACCACGCGACTAAATTCGTTGAAAAATGTGCTTTGACCACGAGTTAATACAGTTCATTTTGGTATTGTCTGAATAATGGTCGCGTCGTAATAGTGACGAAGGCTTAGTCTAATGGTCTGAGCGCAAGGCTCATGGAACCAGGGTGTTGCGGGTTCGATTCCCGCTAGTGGCAAATTTCGAGAATTTGCCTTGCTCTGGATGTAACTGGGATCGCCCCCAGTCGCCATGGTAGCCCCAAGCGTTGCTTATTTTGGGATCATACGATGACTATGTATTGTCCAGCGATATTTATTGTGTTTAGACGCGCCATCTGTGCAGGGCTACAAAATAAATGTATACATAACTTTAACACACTGTTATCACCGATTTTACAAGTTTATTACATGACTTATCGTATTGTGTAATGATGTTTGCATCACTTGTTATGACGCCAAGTAATCCGAGTCTTATTTGCACAACCTTGCTTATGTGATAATTAATGACAGATTATTTACATGTGACGTTGTTAATTCCTTGTGTTCGATACACTTTGAGTGTATGTCTGCAGTTTAAATTCAAAATTCAAATTCAAAATTGTTTATTATCAGAAGTTTCAATAACATAGAGGTTTACAGCGGTCCCAAACTAGGCGTGAGCCTGTATCATGGGAACCAAAACACAATTAAACATGACTTAGAAATCTTAGTAATTGTAAAATTAAAACTTAAATTTAGGCTATAATTAAGTACCTCTGCGTAGAGAGAGTACATACATGTGAGATACTGTGTGTGCTTGAGTAGGCACATAAAAGAGAAATTAAAAATAAAGAGAATTAAAATGGTAGTTAAAAGAAAATAATTATAAAATAACTCAAGTTCTTGTTCAAAAAAAAGTTCAAAATAAAACAATTAGACGTTTTTAGGAACCGTTTGGTATACTTAACTCAACTTTGTGCATTAGATTATTTTATATCTTAATTACTCCCAATTTAAGGTAGACTCCTTACTCTATAAGAGCGTAAACGAAACCACTTTTTGGTTAGATGCTTTTCATGGACGTATGGCTATTAAAAAGAGTGTCTTGTTCTTTTTCCCTATAACCATCCTAATATTTGGTGCTTCTAAAATTACAAAACCACTTAATATGATTTGAAAAATAATTAGCAAATAAGACATTCGTATATAGTTTCTAGATTGCTGCAAGGCATTTCTCTTGATTTAATCATTAGAGTACGGGCATAGCCCGCTCATCCCCTGAAGCTCGAATCCATCAGGATTTCCACGTAAAACCGTCAGTGTAGATGAATAAAAAATGTTTTATTTTTAATGTTGTTACATAATTTTGGATAATGGTGGTCCAGTTGGCACCAAACTAGGACAAAAATAAATTTGACAGGACAAGAAATATTGTTATCTCGCTCATAAGCACATTGCGTTGTGCCCATGAAAAGGACGACAAGATACGTAATTGAGTCTGATTTATTTTAGTGAAACAGATGACATAATCTAAGGTCCGAAAATAAGACTTCAAGATGATAAGGAGGTAACTTCAGTTTCATGTTAAACACAGTTTTAAGATCTAGTAACATCTTGATAATACATTTTGAGATTAATATTAATTAAGTGCTACCGTTCCGCGTCGAATGAACGTATAACTTAGTGAAACATTGTAGTAGTTTTCAAGTGAGTTTCCAACTTTAATATGGTATTAGTAGGCAGATTATCATTATAAATTAAGATTAATTTGTGAGCGAAATGTTATAGTACTGAATTTACGCGTGGGTAAAACCGAGACAGTAGATATTCAGGCGAATGTGCCTAATTTAAATTTAAAATGTAATTTTCTTTGAGCATACGTACGCTTTAACTTTGGATCCCAAGAACTCAGCAACCGAAAAGTAGTTCCAAATTTCAACGTTCATGGGTACCTATTCCTGATTAAGTTCTGCTAACAGTCTCAAATTTGAACATGTTGAAATTCCAAGTTATTTCTCTTTTATTGGATCCTATACAAATTAGATTTCGCTCAGACAATGTAGGTAACTACTCGACGTAAGTCGTGCTTATTAACAACCGTCGTGACAGGAATGAAACATTTTCGATTATCAAATCTTCAATATGTATTCATCTACTTTCGTACCAGTATAATAAAGTTCTTTTTTGAATTCAAAAATGAATTCTTCTTAGCCAAATTTAGATTCATTTTCAGAATCAATATAAGGAATTAAGAATCAGTATCAGGAAGATCGCCTATGAGGTGGACTGACCAAATAAAAGCGGCAGTAAATGATTCATCATCACTACACCAATGCACGAGGAAGGCGGCCTTCAGAGAGGAGAGGCGGCGTGTTGTGAAGCTTGCCACCAATACCTGAAGTTATGACCACGACCACTCTGACAAGAGAAGAAGAAGATCAGGAATTATTTTATTCATATAAACCACAACAGGCACAATAATAATAGTACCTTTTCCACCCATTTGGAATGTATTTCTTATGGATAAAATTGGCCAAGAAACTCCATGGTAACTCTTTTCCAATAAGGATTTACATTTATGTGTACTTTTCTAAATTAACAAATAACATTATTGAAATTAGTAAATGTTAGCAGAACACGACCAAATGGTACCTACTGGGAGTAGATTCTAAAATACCTCAGTGCTGGGCCCCAAGTACCCTCACGCTATGGGTTTTGACAGTTTCGATAGTACCCTAATCTGAACTTGCCACTGTAGTGGCACTGTAGTCGTGCCAATGACATGTTTAGTAGTCCCCTAATCTGTTATCTACCAGTGATGCCGGTCCCATCATTGGTCCCATCATTGTGGAGTTGCTATGACTTCATTATTTAAGACATAAAAACGACATGAATTTGACTAGTCGAATGGCTTCAAGGTGACACTGTTTAATGTCTACACTGATCATATCATATATACCTTTGATATAAGATGCTTAAAAAAGTGTGAACTTGGAGCCCAGGTTAATTCACCCCACGTCGGTTCAGATCGAGTTTAAAAGACTACCGAGAAAGAAAAGAAAACCACACATTTATACGTCACCATGGAGGTTCCCAATTCAATTTTAACCTTTAAACCCGCCCACTGTGGTTCGCAGATCTAACAAATACGGCGATTTTATGACAATGGATTTTCATGATACAACTTTGCGTTTATCTTATCTGCGGAAAGGTTTTTGTGTGCCGAACTCGAGTTCGGGCTTGAGTGGTATCCCGAATCTACATACAATTTCAGTCGATACAGTAAAACAGATGCCCGCACCTATATCGTCCTTTTCGAGTAACGAAGTGTGTGGATTTTATTATGTGCCAATGTTTTCCCTCTGACTTATACGATGAATTTGTGTCAAGAGGCCCGACGGCTAGACACAAATCAAGCGAATATATTTTGTAAGGAGACCCTTGACTCGTTTAGTTAAAGATTTAGAGCTGAAGACAAACTTACTTTTAGGAAAAAATCCAAATAGACGATGACACTGAGGCGTCAAGACGCGTGCGTAATTTTTTTTGCAATCACCAAAACGAGCTGTATTAACTCATAGAGAAAGCTCATTCTACAACGAAACGTCATTGAAAGCGCGAGGGAATTTTTACGCGAGGGACTTTGGTTTTTATCACAGAAATTCAATGTTTATGTATATTGTCACAGATATCGTTTTGGCCAACTCTTTTGACCGCCCAGCATGACCGGGGGTTTTGTGATGAATTAGAATTCGGACTTCCATGTAGAATTCAATTCCAAAACGTCAAAATAGATAACACTAAGAAGCTATCGAGAAGAACACTTTACATCCTACTCAAAAGATGATAATTTATAATGCAGTACGGATATCAAGTAGTGAGTAATTACTCACGCAAAATTAGCCTTTAAAACAAGGTGACATCGTTCAGTATTCCCTGAAGTGTTGTGTTGATATTATGATCACGTCATTTACAGGGTGCCAGCTGCGTCTCCTCGTCGAGATTGCTGGTATGAATATCTTAGTGACTTGACACTTCCTCGCGGTGGAGAGGCTTGAATAATTATTTATTTAATAAAGTGTCAAGTGATTTTATTACAGAGAGCGTCGTAAATTACGCTACCCTAAGTTGTTACTTGATAAACTGAATTAAAATAAAACTTGCTTATGTGCCTTGAGCAATTTTTTCTTAAAGAGACATTTTTTTAACTCAAAAGCTACTGTAACTTATATAAATTTTAAACCATCTACAATTATATTTTCCAGTACAAAATTGATCAAAAAGTCCACTGTAAGTGGATCATATCTTTCAGTAAATTTGGCGCTTGCTCTTAGTCATATGAATGAAAACATCGACCAGTAAGCTTAGCATGACTGCGTAGTCATAAGTTTTATTTATTTCAACTGTCGCGAAAATGCCGTCACACGGAGTCAGGTCTAGTACAAAAAGCTCGAAGTGATGACATTTTCTCGACAAATCTGACAGACGAAAGAGATAAAATTTATGTTTAAACGGTTATAATAGACCTACAGAGGCACTAAAAGACAATTTGCAAAATATGGAAACTTTTTCACCACTTTCTCTTTACGGAAAGTCTCTACTATTACTAGGAACACAGTACAGTCTGATAAAGGGGTATTTAAAGATATGGAAGTCCAAATGGTACGTCTCTATCGCCTTAATATCGATAAAAAATAGCTTTTACGAGGGAAGTGCAGAAGAAGACTACGCAACTGATGCAAGTGCATATAGTAAAGTATGTCATGGCGCCGCCATTCGCATGCATGAAATCAGATTTATATTTATAATCATGATATTTAAGTACTTATGAATCGTGAAGTCCAAAGCACCAAAGTCCCAAAGGCGGGGAAAAATTCGCGCCCCCAATTGTTTGCAAATATCTTAATGAACTGTATTAATTCAATAACGGTAAATACCTTTTTAAAAACAAGCTTTTATTTAAGTACCATTACCCTAAAATATTTTTTTTAGTTATTTGGATTTAATGTGATGTTGTATTAGTTTTCGTGTTCTCCTCAGCAAGCCCTTTATTGAAATTAGAATGACGTCACATAGCTAAGCATGCATTGTCATCCAAAATCAGCGTGTATACCAAATTTCAGCTCAATCGGTTAAAGATAACTGATCTAAAATTCAGTCGCATGATTCCACCCGGACATACATACGTTGCAAGCTAAAATAAAGCTTGTAATAAAAGGATTAATTTTCCAACTAAATTTCTTTGATGATATGAGCGTATCTAGACGAGTTGACGCCTGTCTTTCACCACAGAACTTCAATCTTTATGTATATTTACACAGAGTTTTGGTATTGAAAAAATTTTACGCACGTGTCTATTTACATTTATCTCATCTTTATCTCATGCCAGCCTTTTATACTCTACACACATTTTAAATTCAGTTACTGTGAGGAAGAATAGGAAAAGAAACTCCATGGTATACTCTTACTAAAATTAACTTAACATACATGTATATAACTTAACATACCTATGCGTTATAAAAATAAATATGGATGCAGGAGACGATACGTTTTCTGGGTATGTCGCCATCAGTATGCTCTGCCTTCATCCATAAAACACAAGCGTTAGTAAATATAATTTAATTTTCCTCCAAAATTGACCTCACCTCTATTACTCACTGTAATTGGTTAAAAATGGTGGTGCTCAGGTGTTTTTATAATGTATGACCGGTACTTGAATTTGTATTGTTTTATTCATATTTTAAAGCACTTCCATCACCGTAAACGATGAAAAATCCATTGCATTCAATCATCAGTTCCCGGACTTCCTCGTGTATCCCCTTGAAAAGGGTTTGTGGGTAATTTATATGGTATCATAAATCTTTGGTTTGGGCCGGTTCATTTTAAGCGTAATTTCCTTAAACATTTGCTTGCCAACATGTTTACGTTATCTCTGAACATGGAAAGCTTTAGGATAGTGTTAATAATTTCAACTGTAGGCACAGATACCATCTCATATATCTTAGCAAACTTACTTCACTTGAGCAGATCTTTTATAACAAATAGTATAATAATAACAAGGTTATAATACAAATACTTCGAAAACTTGACACAAAAAATATTTGTTTTATTTTGATCTCACACCACACGAAACATAGCAACAAATATTGAGATGGCATTTTGATTTGGTTTTGAAAAATCATATCATTTTTAATGTAAATATTCAGTTATACCTGAATAAAATTAATGTTCCGACGTCGGAGTTCCAATTATGGGTGACTAACAATCCGCTGAGATAGATTTTTGAATAAAAGGTAACAAGCGAGCACTTTTGAAAATAACGACGACAGATTGAGCGACAAACAGGCATTCTTTATAAATTGTTATTTCTAATGACCGTTATTTTCTTCTCCATATAAACTTTTATCATAAAAAAACAGCAAAGTAACTAGTTGATACGCACACACGCGCTTTTCCTTGGTTCCTTTACTCGTGTTTTTTTTATTAATCTAAAGTTGAATTAATTATATGATCACGCCTAATACAGGTGAATAATAATTCGGGAATACTCCGAAGGGATGAGCAGACGTGCACTTCATTGCATCCCTACTTCGGCGATGTATTTTGATCATAATATAATAGAGGGCGAGCTTTTTACCATTATACCAGGCACATTCCCCCTCAATTTGAGGAGATTTGGGCCATAATCAACCACGCTGACCCAGTGTGAGTTGGTGAACTTCACTCTCCTTTCTACTATTTTTTTTTAAACTGCATACCTTCTACATTTTGAAAGTTACAAAGTATTATAATGAATGATTTTTTTATCGTCATCTGCTACTTCTCCCTAGTAGCCTTACTTCCTTGTACCCCATAGCGTAGTTGGAGCCATAACCCGCAATGTATTTCAGGGCGTAAAATCCAAGTAATAATTCCGTGACCTCCAAAGTTCAATCATGGTCATAACTAATAAAAGTAATACATCCATCAATTCGATAACATCACTCATTCTTATAACCATTTTTAGGGTTCCGTACCCAAAGGGTAAAACGAAAAACCCTATTACTGAGACTTCGCTGTCCGTCCGTCCGTCAGTCCGTCCGTCCGTCTGTCACCAGGCTGTATCTCATGAACCGTGATAGTTAGAGAGTTGAAATTTTCACAGATGATGTATTTCTTTTGCTGCTATAACAAATACTAAAAACAGAATAAAATAAAATATTTAAGGGGGTTCCCATACAACAAACGTGATTTTTTTGCCGTTTTTTATAGATAATGGTACGGAACCCTTCGTGCGCGTGTCCGACCTGCACTTGACCGGTTTTTATTGCTTATTTCGAGTACCGTTGGCGGTGGTCCAGACAATCTCTTGGGAAGCAGTGTGCCCATCCCACTGGCGGAAGAAGCGCGCGAACCTGGGTCTTTATAAACAACATAAACTATTTGATGTTTATTTGAGTATTTTTAATTGACGTATTTACGTCTGGACTCGTGTTTGGTTGCGTCACGGGAATACCCGGAGCGAACTAAAACCGGATGAAGGATAGTTTGGATGGACCCTCATACCACTGGTCTAGTGGTATGAGGGTTGGCCGCTCGGCTCACTGAACCAAGTAGTTTTTTTTTTTTTTTTAATACCCGCGTGCTCACCTCTGATGGGGGTCAGCGTTCTTAAAATTAGCCTTAAGTTTAATGTGTGTAAAATAATTTCTCCAGCCTGGATTATTTTTATTGAAAATAAATAAAAAGTCAACAAACAGGTAGTTACGGGTCCGATTTGCACTGGAGCGAAATTTGGGAAAAGGCCTTTTCGGAATTTGCATTGGTCTAGGTTTAACTGGGATGGCTCCCAGTCCATTATATAGTACCTGCAGTAAAAGTTTAGCGTAGTTTGGGATCATACAATGAGTATGTGTTGTCTGACGATGTTAGTTAATACAAGTTTGCTAAGTATACAGGTAGTATACGGGAGGGGGAGACCTTTGCCCAGCAGTGGGATATCTAATAGGCTATTTAAAAAAAGAAAAAGTATAGAGGTAGTAAAGTAACGTTTTTTAACGCATTAAGCCTTCTGTATCGGGAGGTGACTATCGAATTTGATAATCAGTATATCGTGACATACGTCGGATCATCCATTTATATTTATTGTAGCACCATTTACAGGGTGTACCAGAAGTCCGAAATAATACTTTGAGAACATATACGGTAGCTCATATCTGGATGTTTAGTGAAGACAGTTTATACATAACTAACATAGTTCCTGACTAGACCTTCGAATATTTGTCACAGGTATCGTGTTCTGGCCATTGGGTACATCCATAACTCTATTCAGCAGTGTAAACTACACGTATGAGGGGCGGCTAATAATTCACAAAACTTAACATGCAAATTTTTCATAGGACTCGAGATATTAAGAGTTATAGAAATTAACGTCGAAAAAAAAGTTGGAAAACATTGTCGAATTTCGATCAAATTTTTATACCATTCAGTCGTATACTCGGTACTGATGAAAACGTCAAAGTATTATTTCGGACTTCTGAAACACCCTGTATATGTTGTTAAAGATAAAGTACGATGTAATTTTATCCTGTATAGAAATATGTTATTATATAGGAACAATATATACCTACAGATTTTACCACGCAATAGCGCTCGAACTAAATATCTCTAGCCACTAACAATGCAAAATAAAATGCAGTCATAAACTAGCTGAACGCTAGATTTAAATATACTTTACAAAACATTATACGTTTATTATTACGTGCATGTTAGTTATTCGAGATTTTTCACTGAAATGTGGGATGTATATTGCACTTATCAAACTATTTACTACGTGCTATTTGTCTTACTGTAGATTTATAAGACTAGATAGATATTTATGATTACATATTATTTGAGTAATACTCTCTATGACACAGCAATGCGCCTTGCAAATTTCTTGCCTATACCAAAACGAACTCAGTGTCAATATATATAAAGATTGGATTTCTGTGATAAAAGCCACTGGTTAATATCGGGATCTTATATTATACTGGCTGTCCCAGCGAACTTCGTACCGCCTTAACTACCCGGTAGTTGGCGCTGCTTTCCAATTGTGAATCCAAAAGTATACAAAAAATCATTCAAATCGGTCCAGCCGTTTAGGAGGAGTTCAGTGACATACACACGTACAGTAGAATTATATATAAAGATAGTTAAGATGGTCAAGAAATCTTGTATCGCGATTCAGGATTGCATATGCAATCGTGTTTTTGCATGCAGTGCATTTACACTCCATCTATTGGCGTATTGTAGAAACTCTGTTTGTGGAAAGATATAGGCGTCGCCACGACGCCGGGCGACGCTAATTTGTATCAAATTGTGCGGTCGGTAACACAGAGAAATCATTTCCGGGATCATAATCGTTTCACACGATTTAACATCGTTCCCGAAATACGCTTGACATCATGCTACTCATTATTAGAACATTAAAATGCTATACTTACCTTAACAAATAAATTATAATTGTGATTTTAAAAGATTTGTTTTATATTGTTTCAGATTTGGTACCTTCAATCAAGAATGATAGATAGAATATAATAAACAGGAATACACATTAAGATGTTTGTTTTTTTAGAAATCAGACGAGACAGTTGATTTCAACAACGAACAACATTATGAGACACATCGAGGTACAAACAGAAGTAACAAGAAAGACAAATCATCAAAAATATGATAGCAAATATAAACCAAGAAGGTTTATGATGACAAGTTAAGAATACGAATAAAATATGCCTACCGAATTATGGTCTACCGAAAATCCATTGGACAATGACACCTACAGCACGATCAGCAATGAAGCCCAAAACAACACCCACACAGACCCTATCGAGGATAAAGCGATTCAAGCGGCTTTCTGCACAGCGTACACCATCATATTCGTCATAGGATTGTTCGGAAACGCGCTAGTATGCTACGCAGTAATAAGGAACCGAGCTATGCAAACCGTCACAAATCTTTTCATCACGAACCTCGCATTATCCGACATCTTACTTTGCGTGTTTGCCGTTCCATTTACGCCACTTTACACTTTCCTGGGCAGATGGGTATTCGGAGGCCCACTATGCCATATCATGCCTTATGCGCAAGGATGTAGCGTCTATATTTCCACACTCACGTTAACGTCCATAGCTATTGATAGATTCTTCGTAATCATATACCCATTCAAACCTCGCATGAAAATCAAAACTTGCATTTGCTTGATTGTTTTCATATGGGTGTTCGCCCTTTCCGTGACTTTCCCTTACGGGTACTACATGGCACTTCAAGAGGTGTACTGTGCGGAGAAATGGCCGTCTGACCAGATACGGAAAGCTTTTGGAGCCGTGACAACCATCATGCAATTCGTAGTCCCCTTCATTGTGATGGCTTTCTGCTATACTTGCGTTAGTGTTAAACTCAACGACAGATTAAAATCGAGACCTGGCAGCAAGAATAGCAAGAAAGAGGACGCAGAAAGAGAGCGAAAGAGAAGAACTAACCGAATGCTGATAGCTATGGTGGCTATATTTGGTCTGTCCTGGCTGCCTTTGAACTTGATAAATATAAGTAGTGACTTTTATTCTCTAGCCGAAGACTGGAAATATTATATGGTGTTATTTTTCGTTGCGCACTTTGTCGCTATGTCTTCCACTTGCTACAACCCGTTCCTGTACGCGTGGTTGAACGAGAACTTCAGAAAGGAGTTCATGCAGATTCTGCCGTGCTTGGGGGCGCTAGTCACAAAGAGATCTAAGAGGAAATTCAACCAATCAGAGAGAACAGGTATGTTCCGCTCGGAGAAAACATGCAACGGTAACGACACTGTACAGGAATCGCTTTTGACGTCCAGTGTAAGTAAAATACCCGCAGTTAGATATAAAATAGAATTCAATGATAAATTAAAGGTGTATGAGGATGATGCCGTGGAAAACATAAGTCCAGATGAGAAGCCGGAGGACAACCCGAGCCCCAACGAAGATTGTGTTAATATGTATATGTTTGTAGATAAAACTGTAAATACTTCGGATAAGGAGCCTATTGTATCTGCGCTGTAGTAGTAATGGTAAGTTAAAAACTCATTTAGATAAGCTACAACTAATCTAAATATGGGACCACTCTAAATTGGAATATTTTTTTATCTGTAGACATTAAAATACTTTTTGTTTTTATTAGTACAACGATACTTAACATTACTAGTTGCGTATGTAAATTGTAAATTGTATTTTGGAATGGTTTAAATATGCATAGTTAAAAACATACGGGTTGAATTGAGAACCTGCTCCTTTTTGAAGTCGGTTAAAAATTAAATTACATTTTGCAAACAGATATACAACGTTAAAATAAGTACGAAATGTATCAGCATGCTCTGTTTTTTTAATCAGAAATCCTTATGAACTCTAGCATTTCTCAATAGGATCAGAACAAACTATATTCCATACTCCCTTTAGATTTCTACGAAATAGGTTTTATGGAGCCACAAAACTTTTCCACGTGACGTAATGTAATAACAACAGATCTAAAGGCGATCCTAACCATGAAAATAATATAAAAATAATAACAAGACCATCAAAGAAAAATCTTGTTTTATATGGGATCTCTTCCGTGCGTGTTTTATGTTAGCCCATCATACAATGATGGTGGGTGAAACATAACATATTTTATTTTTATCATAGTTCATTTGTTTATTAAGTTCACGATATGCTATTTTATATCTTTCTCCTTTATTGCCAATAAATACTGGGTGTGTTATATCGTGAGTTATTAAAATTGAAAACCATATTTCAACCCTCAAATTTAAATAAATCCATCTGTATACCGTTTATAAACCACTAATTTTAGAACAAGGTTCGTTGTAGAACAAAGTGCGCAGGTTCAAACCCCGGCTCGCACCTGTGGGTTTCATGTGCGAATCTCAATTTCATCCGAGATTATCACTTGTTAAGAAACGGAGAAGGAAAACATCGTGAGGAAACCTGCACGTCTATAGAAAGGCGTGAGAAGTTTACGAACCCGCACTGGGCCAGTGTGGTGGACTATAGCCCAAAAGTCTCCTTCGTATTGAGGGAGAAGGTGCCCGGTAAATAATAAAGCAATAGGCTCGCCTCCTATTTTCATTGGGACCAAAATACATCGGCGAAGTGTGGGCGCGCTGCAGTGTACCTCTGCCTACCCCTTCAGGGAATACAGGCGTGATGATGTTTTATATTTTAGAACAAAAGTACTCTGAGATGCTGTTGAACAGAAAATTGCCAAGTGATTACAGTTCAGATTTCATCATTCACAAATATTATTGTACAAATATTAAATATTGTAAATATAAACATATTTTTTTATTACATTTCTTCTACCCCGCACCCAAGCATGTAAAATCTTCCATAAGCAAGTATCAAATAAAAATTCACACAGCTTGCAAAAAGAAGAGAAAATAAAAGTAACAACACTTAACTTCAACCCTTTTCCCTTAAGTAATATTGAAAAACTACAACGCTCCGGCTCAAAGTTAAGTAGACACTTTGAAGGGACCCTTTGCATCTTTTCACTTCGTCGGTTCCCTTATGTAAAACCTGTCAGAAATGAAAAACAAAATCTTGCGGAGGGTTCAAACAATTCTGGATTACGACATGCCATGCGGTCAACTAAGAAACCAATAGTTATCATGATTTGGCATAGATAAGGAGCAATGTGAGTTTATCTACAGGACTACGTAGTCCCTTTGGTCCCTCTAATGAAGCTAAATGATTGTGCTAGGATTATCGGTCCGAGTGGGAATCAAACCCAAATCCTTTTAATGACTAGAGCTGCCTAGTTAAACCCTACGATACTACCAGTATTTTGTGAAACCACTCTCTACTTTGACTAAAAAAATATATATATTAAAACTTGTTTCTCTCTTTTCAGGTTCAAACACAGTGACTTTGCTTCGACGGGGAACTTAAGAAATTTCACTCGCAAGTGAATAGAAATTATGAAAATCTTTTTATAACAATATTCTCACTAGATGTATTGTGAAACTCCATGAATTTATTGTGGCTTCAAGACGTTATTTTTATTTTATGTAACGATTTTATTTCACACAGCGCTTCATAAACTATTTTATGTAGAAATTAAAGCGTAGGCGCTCTCGAAATTGATAAATCGAAAATAGAGTAAGGTATTCATGCGTCAGAACTTGTAAAGTTACCCGTACTCTGTAATGTAGAGTGCAGTCTATAATAGTATGCTCGAAGAGTATGATTTATAAGATTAGTACCAAAAGCACAGATATATGTAAAATATTTCACAATTTTAAATGTATCCTTGTAAAATAACCGAAATAAGTTATAAAGATTTAGTATTAATGTACATAGTGCTGTAAAAGTGTACAGTAAAATATATGTAAGTAGACATATTTTCGATGTAAATAAAACGTGTAGTATCGAGAATAAAAGTATTTACATCAATTTTGTAGTTCTAAAGTGAACTTTGAGCCCATTGACGTTGGTACTTTTTTCTTTAAATGTATAAGTAGTCATTAGATATAACAATGTGTTTATAGAGCAGTTTGTTGCGCTGAAAATATTTTTATAAATGTAATGAAAGAATATATAAAATGCAAAATGCCTTGTAAATTATGTCAATGGAACAATATGTGCAATTTGCTGTCGTTAACTAAATAAAGTGTACCAAAGAAGATTCTAATTTATTTCAACACCCATACACCCATCATCACACCTGTATTCCCCAAAGGGGTAGGCAGAGGTGCACTGCAGTGCGCCCACACTTCGCCGATGTATTTTGGTCCCAATGTAATAGAGGGCGAGCCTATTGCCATTATACCGGGCACATTCCCCCTCAATACGAGGAAAATTTGGGCCCTAGTCCACCACGCTGGCCCAGTGCGGGTTGGTGAACTTCACACGCCTTTCCACACGTGCAGGTTTCCTCACGATGTTTTCCTTCACCATCCAGCAAGTGGTAATCATTGTTGAAAATTATATTCGCGCATGAAAATTATCTCAGAGGTGAGGGCCCGGGATTTGAACTTGCGCCTTTCAAGGCGGGCGTTCTTGCCCACTAGGCTACCATTGCTGATACTCGTATTTCGAATAAACATATGACGGACTTATATGACGGAAACAGTCGTCCCCAAAACGGAATATCAGTGACAAAAAAAAATATAAAAAAACATACGGGTCGAATTGAGAACCTCCTCCTTTTTGAACTCGGTTAAAAAGTCGAGACAATCGGTCGAGACAGATCAGTGACAGAGGTTCGAGGTAATGCCTAGTATACACGAGCTTAGTACTTGTTATTAGTGCCCGAGACTAATAAGGTAAAGTAAATTCCCCGATAATACCTGAATCCTGTAATCCGAATCTGTGAAATCTATATTTGTAGCTAACTTGTGTTATTGTTCAAACGTATCAGCAAGCGACAAGTGCCTAGTACATTGTTAGGAGTAGACGACTTGCCGCTAGGTACAGCTTATAAGCAAAAAACCGGCCAAGTGCGAGTTGGACTCGCGCACGAAGAGTTCCGTACCATTATCTATAAAAATGGCAAAAAAATCACGTTTGTTGTATGAGAGACCCTGAAATAATTATTTTATTCTGTTTTTTTTGTTGTTATATGGGCAACAGAAATACATCTGCGATAATTTCAACTCTCTAACTATCAAGGTTCATAAGATACAGCCTGGTGACAGACGGACGGACGGACAGCGAAGTCTCAGTAATATGGTTCCCGTTTTACCCTTTGGGTACGGAACCCTAATAAATGGCTTGTATTCTCTTACACTGGCAATGCTTAAAAAATATTACCTCTACTATAAAGATTGAATTTTTGTTATCTGATATACGGCAACTATATAAGAAAACAAAAATGGCGGAGTCAGATAAATGTCACTGAAATGCCATCTCTGTTATAATATCTCCATGACTTTTAGAGTCAATCGCCGCAGAGCTATACGAAGAGTGGATTCGTTATGGGTACTCTAGATACTGTATGGACTCAATACAGTTAGTTTTTTCATTGGCACAAAACTCAACGTGTGCGTTTTGTCGCCCCAGTGTATGGGGGGCTTTATATGTCTACGCTTCAAGCAGTAATGAAGTAATTAGAATGACCTAATAAAAATACTTGATAGTGATGACAACAGGTAATTTCGTTAATGGTATACGATCATATAAGGTTTCCCCAGACGTGTCTACTGTATACAAACACTCTAATTAGCTCATCAGTTTATTTTGCTAAATAAAACACATATAAATATTCTTATACAGGGTGTTTCAGAAATTCGAAATAATACTTTGATGTTTGCATAAGTATCTATCAAGTATACTGCTGATTGGTATACATTTTTTTAGAATTTCGAACATCATTCAAATTTTTTTTTCGTCGCCGAATCTATGTCTCGAGTTTAATGTAAAATTTTCATTTTCTCTTTTGTGAATAAAGGTAGCCGTCTATTGTAAATGTAGTTTACACTGCTTAATATGCCGTGGATGCTGAACACGATACTTTTGACAAGTATTCAAAATATTTCACTGGGAAACGATAATACCAAGGTAGAATCTGTGTATAATAAGCATCCACATATGAGCTACTATACTATATATATATACCTACGCAAAATATTATTTCAGACTTCTGATACACCCTGTATATTAGGTATCGAAAGATAAAAAGATGATGAGTCGATTTAGTTATAGAATTATTGAGAAATATTTGGATATGATGAAAAGCAGATACCACTGCTACCACTGCTATCACTGCTATCACTAATAGATATATGATGAATAGCAGTGATAGCCAAGTGGTCGAACGCACGCCTTGCAATCAAAGTGCGCAGGTTCTATCCCCGACTCGCACCTCTGGGTTCCATGTTCGAATCTCATTTTCATCTGAGATTATCACTTGCTAAAAAAACGGTGACGGAAAACATCGTGAGGAAACCTGTGTGCCCGGTATAATGGCAATAGGCTCGCCCCCTATTACATTGGGACCAAAATACATCGGCTAAGTGTGGGCGCACTGCAGTGCACCTCTGCCTATCCCTTCGGGGAATACAGGCGTGATGATGATGATGTATTATTAAAATTTTATTCCAGATTTTTTTATTGCTCCAGATTAATAACACTAAAGTAAACTAGCGAATGATGACGCTGAATCACGCATTATATAACTACGTGTCTATTTTACGAAGATTTGCGGACTAGAAGAAATCAGCTAAAAATGCAAGTCAGAATCTTTATAAGAGGAATTGCTCATAGTGGACATTTTAGACTGCTTTGTCTGAAGATATACCTATGCGAAGATATACTTTTAAAATATATTAACTGTGCGAAGGGCGTGTGAAGTTCACCAATTCGCACTGGGCCAGCGTGGTGGACTGTGGCCAATTCTCCCTCGTATTATATGTGTCCGGTAAAATGGCAATAGGCTCGCCTATTATTACATTGGGACCTAAATAAATCTGCGAAGTGTGGGTGCAATGTAGTGCCCTCTGCCTACCCCTTTGCCGGGGAATACAGGCGTGATGATGTATTTATTTTATTTATTTATTAACTGGGCATGCATAATTTTATTTTCCTTTATTGAACTTTATCGAATCGTGCCGCTTTTTCGACTCGCCCCGTTTCATAAAACCGGATCATCACATAGACAGGTACGAATAAAAGCAAATAGCTACGTACCAAAACAAATACGGAGAGGAGCAATACGATACGGAAATACGATACGCCACCACATTGTGGACGAGTCATAGTTTCTATTTCCACCATACATAAAATAAACCAATTTTCCTCATGTTTTATGAAGATTTTTATGTTCAAGATCATCTTTGAGAAGCTTTTTCGTTAAAATCCGTCGTATGAAATACTCCCGTCGGAGGGTTAACAACGCTATGCTTATCATAATAGAATCTAAATTGGAAGATTAACATCTAAGCCAATTTAACTTGCATAATGGAAATTAGAAAATAATTCATGAAGTATTGAAAAGCAATATTCCTGAGATAAGTATCGCTTTTGAAAGGTTTGTGGGAAAATTTAGTTCAATTAATCGTTCAGCCTATGCAGGAATGATTAGAGTTGTCAATGAATGGTTACTTCTCCCACCTATTTGGACAACATAAAGCCCTATAAAAAATAAATCAATATCAAAATTGTATTCTTTGATAATATTCATAAAGGCTGAATTTCAGTGGCAAAAGCCACACGATTGCGCTCCAAAATCCTGGAATAAGTCGGTAAGTGCCAATATGGACTTTTTGCTGCTATGCCAGATTCGGATTCAGCGATTTTTCCGATTACCCCGATTATTCTGATTATATTCCGATTCCGATTATTCCTGGGTCTATATGTCATTTATGGCACCAGTGCCATAGTGGAAGGTTTTTGAACTACTAATTATGCATTTCGACGAACACTTTTTCCATAGATAAATAATTGGTCTCGCGCGCGGCGACTTTTTCAATACTTAGATTACACTCCACTCTACCCTCCATAATTGATTTCTATTTACCAGAGACAAAAAAAGTTTTGAAATTGGAATAAAGCAATATGTATCAGTTTCCCAGTGAGCGGGCACACACGTACGCCACGGATCTCATCGCGACGCGTCACATCCGTGACTAGACAGCGCGCGTAATCTAGTTTCCGAACGAACGATACCGGCTTTCATTCAGCAGTCAGCGCACGCTGGCTGATATCAATACAGTGATTTATTTTAGAAGTTTTTCTTTTAAATTTAAAATTCGAATGTCAATCATGCTTTTCCTAGAATAAGCACATTATTTAAAAATACACGAAATATTAATTTTTTTAAAACGTGAATATTTTTTTTTAAAAACGTCTTTATAAGGCGTGTGAAGTTCACCAACCCGCACTGGGCCAGGGTGGTGAAGTATGGCTCAAATCTCCATTGTATTGACAGGCAATGTGCCCGGTATAATGGCAATAAACTCTCCCCTTATTACATTGGGACCAAAAACACATCGGCGAACTGTGGGTGCACTGTAGTGCGCCTCTGCCTTCCCCTTCTGGGAATATAGGCGTGATGATGCATTAATCCTATAATATTACACAATTTATGTAGTTACCAAGATGTTTTTTTTCGAGTCGTAGTTTTCTAAGTAGCAATATTATTAATGTTTCTAGTTGTTCAATGCAATCCCAATAGTTTTCATTTACTTGAATGGTGATTGGAATCAGAGCTTGTGTAGTACCAGTTGGGAGTTGAAGTTAAAAGAGTTTAAAATAAAAAGCGTAACTAAGTAATGGGGAAGTTGAAATTGGCATCCATTTTGTATTGCTCAGTCGCGCAAGTGAGGTCAGCTGTGAGATCGAAAAACTTTTCTTAGCGTTCAATAGCCATTGAAACAGTGCTTTTTGTGACGCGGCTTGAACTGACTTCAAAGGAAATAAAGGTAGGTACTTAAATACTAGTTCAATTCTCAGTTTCCAAACTTTTTACATACCTAACCTAAAACAATAGCATTTATATGCGCGATTTATGATTATTTATGACTTTCATAGTTTAAGTACAAATTAGAAGATGGGAGATACGAGATATAGGTAAGTACTTACGGTGTAGCATTTGCGCCAAGACTAGTCTTATGTCACATGATAAGTTGATTTCAACTCTTTCTCTCGTATAAAATAAGACCGAAAGCCAGCGAGCGAATTCGTGACGTGCGCATGACATTGCGTATGGTTTTCAGGCAATTTAGTCACAAAGGGGAATTGGCGAGTTTGTGGATCCCGGCGATGTCAAACACTTCACGAAATGACACCGTAATCATCAAAATCGGATGAATAGTTTAGACGCTACGCTACGGCTACGCCGTAGTCGCTTGACAACGACAACGTACAACTAGAGGTGCTCCGGTGCTGCCGGGCAGAGCGGCGCGTGCGACGCGCGTGTTTCGATATCGATTATAAACTGATTGATTGAATGAATCAAACGCGGAAGGAATTAGGAGTGATGTTGAGAGTGGAGCAAAAATGAGATGCGATGACCTCGACTTACAATAACTATGAATGTAGGTAGATGAACATATAATTATAGAATCCTCCTTCTGGGTCAGTTGGGTGAAAAGGACCTAGGCACTATATTTGAGACATTCTTGTGGACTTTTGGTTTTTCGTACGAACTATACAAAATGGGGTATTAAGTTGATCAGTAAAATAAACCGTTTTCGTCAGATTGTGGATAGTATTCGTACATAATGTTTCATAAGTTATGTTGTTCTAGAATTGGCGTAGCGGTTGACACACAATCTTTTTGTCTATAGGGGTAAGTAAGCATGATACATTCTATCGAAGTTGTCCAATACATTTTGTTTGACGATAAAACGTATTTCTCGTGGTTTGGAGCTTCGTGGTATTGGAAGAACTGTTCCATCCCATTACTGTCACCAGTCGTGACATAAAACTGGAACTCGGCGCGACGTCTGCCTCCCATGAATAATGTAACGGCGCAGAATGCCGTTAAATTATTACAATAGCAGTGCTTACAATATTGCGTAACTGCGTCTTTTTCTAAAGAAAAAAAGTAGCCGTCGCGGGACGCCTGGCAGATGTGAAACATTATGTTATTTAGAGTAGAGAAAGAGAAGTGTCGTAGTGGCGAGTGAGCGGAGTCAACCGAGGAGCCACGGAGCTGCTCGAAGTTTTCGCATCACGGCATCGCAGCATCAACAGTTGCTCTCACTCGCCAAGCGCGCCATTAGATGTTTCACGTCTAAAATCATTTTGTATTACCATGAATTAGCCAATGTTCCTTAACAAGTGGTCCCACCAATGGTCTTATTAGCTTTAAATATTTACTTTGTTAGGGTTATTATGATCTCTGTGTGTATTTGTATAGTCTGACGTAGATTGGCACCGACTTCAAATATAATGAATTATGAGGTTATTTCTAGCTTTTTAGTGCACTTAGGTTTTTGAAATCGGTTTTTGTTTTTTTTTGGGGTAATTAAATAAAAGCTTGTTTTTAAAAGACTTTTTTTAACCAATATTATTTTGTTTATTGAAGATCCCTTACTTACCTGTAATGGTTTACATGAAAATAAAAAAAAAACTGATTCCGTAAATTCCCATGTCAATAACACCCTTTTATCAAAACCGAACAACGAAAAATGCAAATAGTTAAATTGATGTAACAATTTTGTGTCAATTTTTGAGATGAACACGAAATCGCACACCAAAGTTAAAAAAAAATCCTGTTACCTAAAAAAATATCCTTTTGTCACCTTTTTTTAGGGTTCCGTACCCAAAGGGTATAACGGGAACCGTGTTACTAAGACTTCGCTGTCCATCCGTCCGTCCGTCCGTCTGTCACCAGGCTCTGTCTGTCTCATGAACCGTGATAGCTAGAGAGTTGAAATTTTCACAGATGATGTATTACTGTTGCCGCTATAACAACAAATACTAAAAAAACAAAATACAATGAATATTTAAGGGGGCTCCCATACAACAGACGTGATTTTTTTCGAGTCCGACTCGCACTTGGCCGGTTTTTTGTCTACAACCGTTAGTCGTATGTATAACGGCTTTATTCAACTTTACACTTTGTTACTTTTTAATATTTAAAGGTACCTTTATAGCGCATACGCGTGACTCATTTACAAAGAGCAAACTTTTAATTACAACGCGGTGTTTAATTATAATTTCATAATTTGCGGGGCGTTAGGTTTACGACCAAATGTGTACACGAACCACGAACCTACATTGTACCGTTGAGTGAACTTGAGTGTTACTTGTTTTAGAAATAAAGAGAAACACGACTCTCTATCTACGTTATTCCAGTAGTACCTAAATAAAAGGGTATACATGAGTTCGTGTCCAAATTATGCCAGTTTAAGTAGTAGACCGGGAAAGTTAAAGAACAACAGCTAAAATATCACAATGAAAGTCTCGGCAATATTGTAGTTAACGTCAATGAATTAACAACTTTGTAATACAGAACTGCACCGTTAGCATGACCGTGAAGACCTAAGTTTTATCTGTTTCAACTGTCAGATTTGTCGAGAAAATTACGTCACTTTGAGCTTTTTGTACTGGACATGGCTTGGTGTGACGTCATCTTCTCGACAAAATTGACTGTTGAAGGAGATACCTACAGACTATGTTTACGCCCATAGCATCTATTACACAACACACACAAATCTTCACGCCTGTATTCCCGAAAGGGTAGACAGAGGTACACTGCAGCGTATCCAGACTTCGTCGACGTATTTTGGTCCCAATGTAATAAATAGTAATTGCTATTATACCAGGCACATTGCCCCCCTCTGTACGACGGAGATTTGAGCCTTAGTCCACGTAAACTTCACTCACCTTTCTATAGACATGCAGGACTCCTCACTAGGTTTCCTTCAACTTTCAGCAAGTTTTAAAATTACATTTCCTCATTCCTAGAAGTACAAGTCCGGGGTTTCAACCTACATCCCTTGCGGTCACTGCGTGCCGACCGCACCGTCTAACTACTAGACCAAGCCGTCATTCAGGCCCTGTAGCATCAGGCCCTGTAGCATTACCGCGAAGACATAAGTTTTGTCTCTTTCAACTGTCTTAATCATCGAGAAAATGACGTCACACCGAGCCATATCCAGTACAAGAAACTCTAAGTGATGTAATTTTCTCGACAAATCTGACAGTTGAAAGAGATAAAACTCATGTCTACACGGGCATGCTAACGGTGCAGTTCTGTATTACAAAGTTATTAATTCTTTGACGTTAACTACAATATTGCCGAGACTTTCATTGTGATATTTTAGCTGTTGTTCTTTAACTTTCCTGGTCTGCTACTTAAACTGTTATAATTTGTACACAAACTCATATTTACCCTTTTATTTAGGTAAGTAGGCTGCTAATGAATAGTGTAAGCTTTTAAAAATGTATAAAGATTACCGCTGCTAATGTTTGCTACTCTAGATTCATATTTTTATTTGGGTGATACTAGAAGATGCGATACCAATGTTTTGCCACTACGAAAACTGACTGTATTAACTCACACAAGAAGCACATTTTCAACAAAATGCCATCGATGTCGTCAGCCAAATTCTGACGCGTATAGCTTTTACCGCTGTAATTCAATCTTTATTTATTTTACACAGAGAACATTTTCGATAAATAAAGCCTCGTTCATTCGCTCGCCACAGTGGGTGCATCGTGTAAATCCACATGCTGGTGCATCAAAAGCCGCCACTGCACTGGTCAGTACAATTCGTTTTGATATTAGCAAAAAAATTACAAGCGCCCTACGCCTCAGTGGCTTAAGACGTTTCTATTGCCTTTTGTTGAATAACTTCATTGCACCCATTGATCAAGGGTACCTTATCTTAGACCTATCCAAACATACGTATTCAAATCCAGTAAAAATACCGTCTGGAAACTTTTATTATCAATTGACGCCTAAATTTAAACAGTAGATATTATGTCAGCCTAGCAATACTTTTTAAGTATATGCCCTCTAGATAACTTACTCTTACTTCTATGGTATACATTTGAACACATTAATATAATATTAAGCAAAAAGGACGGTTAGTACCTTCTTGTTATTTTGTATCAGTTAGCACTAAATTGATAGCAATCATTAAATTCCGCCGGAAAAGACATTAGGATTGTTCTAATCATTAAACATTAATTTCTTGAATTTTTAAACATTTGCGTGATTCACACGCAGGTTCATTTATTTAACAGATTTGATTACATTCAGAAAGTAATTCGTGAAACGGTCATATTAACTACTATAATAAATTAGGTATAATTGGTACCTACCGCTCCCAAAGATGAGATAATATGAACAAACATATATACCTACCCCTTAAAACCAAACAAACCAATATAACCACAGTCCACTGATCCCAGGGTGGTATTTCAATACCTATCATTCAAATAAACAGCTGCCACTAATCCGCACATTGTTTTCATACAATCATGATTCCAGATTACTTTAATCGAACGGCTTGGAAACCTCTCACTCGTAAAATAGGTTTTTCACACCCAAATCAAAGAATAACGTCGTAGAATAGGTCCCGAATCGGAGTAATCTCATTTATTATACTGTCAGTTGGTTTTTTTCAAGTGGATTGATTGATATACCTATCGAGGCGGGCTTACGTAGTTATACTAGACTTTGAGCTAAAATCTATAGTATAACGCCATGGAGATATTGGATTTTAACGGAGATGGCATATCGAGCCCGCGCGGTGGTATTTTTTTCTGGTATATCTGACTCCGCCATTGTTGATTTCCCATATAGTTGCCGTATACTACAGGTACATGAGGTACATGATAACAACAAGCCATGTCCAGTACAAAAGCTAAAAGTGACGTCATTTTCTAGACAAATCTGACATTTGAAAGAGAAAAAACTTATGTCTACTCGGTCATGCCAAGGGTGCTGGGTGCTGTCACACCCAGACAGATCAAATTCCAAAAAGGCATTTACAAAATGTACAATAATATTATTTCCCAAATATCAATTCAGTAAATAATATTACGATGACAAGCGGACATTATCACAAAGAAAGCTTGCAATAATGTATAAATAATTTGATATACATTTTAATGGTCTACGTCGGGGTAAAACCCTTGCCCTCACAGGCGCGACAAACGCGCGCAACATATTTGTTGTCAATACTAAAACTAACCTTATTAACTTACATATAAAGCACCTTTTTCAATGAAATGTTATCTCATATATTTGCTACAGAAATGCTATTCTTAAGTATTAGTATTATATTATAGTATTACATTCTTAATTAGTAGTGTTTTAGAGCTTAGAACTGGGTGAATGCGGGTTCGATTTCCGCCAATGGCAAATTACGTTAATGATCTTTTCGAAAATTGCCCTGGTCTGGGTGTAACTGAGATCGCGCCCAGTCCATTGTATGGTACCCATTAGACGTGGGTCGTTACGTCATTTTCTAGAAACATTACGAAACCAGTTACTTGGTCGGCGTCACCTGTTTCAAAACTAGTGATTTTTATAACTAGTTATTTTTATTTAGCTACTGTGATTGTTTGCATAAATAACTCCACTAACTATACAGTTACACACGAAACGAAAATAAATTAAATCACTTCCTAAGTGTTTTTAGCTATACAGTTAAATCTGTATCGTTACGCTGTTTCGTTTTTTGTTGTATACCAGTACCACGGCACATGTGCGTTCGGATTACTTCGGTTTTATTCGTGTCACCCGTTCTCGCTTACTCAGCCGGCCAGTAGGCGCGATGCGAAAGAAATGTAACGCGCTTCACCGACCGACTGACGTCTCTCGGTCACAGTTACTGTTAACAGAAATAACGCAGTTACAATAATCACTGCTTGTAATTTGACTTGAAAAGAGTGATTCGGTTACATGCCGCGTACCTAGTTATTTTAACTAGTGACGTGAAATAACGCCCACGTCTAGTACCCATACGATTATCACGTGTTTTCTGGCGATATATTAGCACATAGTACATTTTCAAAACACTTCTGGTCAATTCGCTCGCGCCAGTATGTGCAGGGCATGATACCATGATGACGTCACTCCCCTGTCATTATCAGGGAGAACTCCACGAGTTCGTTAAACACGGTTGGAGGGAACCGTTTTGTTTTGGCAACACAAGGGCATGGTAACTGTATTGTAACTAATATTTATTGCAAGCCTATACATAATTTATTGTTTCAGCTATCAATGCAAATATTTGTAGGCTACGTAGATAGATAACCCTTTTTTAGGGTTCCGTACCCATTGGTAAAACGGGAACCCTATTACTAAGACTTCGCTGTCCGTCCGTCCGTCTGTCACCAGGCTGTATCTCATGGACCGTGATAGTTAGAGAGTTGAAATTGTCACTGATGATGTATTTCTATTGCCGCTATAACAACAAATACTAAAAAACAGAATAAAATAAATATTTAAGGCGCCCAGACAACAAACGTGATTTTCTTGCCGTTTTTATAGATAATGATACGGAACCCTTCGTGCGCGAGTCCGACTCGCACTTGGACGGTTTTTTGTACCCTAGTCAGTATTACTGACGTAATAAAATGAGAATATAGACATTTCCGGTGGGGTTAGCTGGCTGGTCAAATCTAGACCTCTGTCACCGATGCACTCGCTCGCTCTCTGTCTTATTACGTGCGAGAGAAAGAGACAAAAGCAACATATTCTAGTCATCATCAACATTTGATTGGGCCGACATTTGTGGACACAACCAAAATGAGACAAGGCCCTAGCTCAAAATCATCACACCTCTAGCATATGCTGAGTCAGGCGCCTTTGGGCTACGGTAACATTGCGGTAAACATCACCACAGCCTATCGCTGCTATTTTATTACTTGTCCGTCTTCTTTACGGTCTTTTTGGTGGTTATTAGATGGAATTTATTTGTATAAATTTTAGAGATGTGTTTAGAAATACATTCCAATTTTTTGTCAAATTAAGTTTCCTCCGTGTCATATTGTCATAATCAATTTGCATAGTCCTTGACAGTCATTTTCCGCTGAGCAGCCAGCGTCACGTTACTGCCTGCTCACGCTTGCTAAAAAGGGCAATGACGTCAGAGCCTTGAAGCCCTGCGTAAATAGGGGCGTCAAAACGCATAATTATTATAATAACACATAATTATTTATTTCTAGTCCAGATAGCTTATGGTTCCTGAAAAAGTTGAAAACAAAATTGGTCAGTAAATTTACTCGTTGATGCCGCAGCTGCTTAGTCTCAGGGACAATTTGACGTATGTGATCGCCAAAGAAAGATCTTGATGACGACTTGACGACAGCTGGCTGCTGACTTTACGAGGTGGCTGCGAGATCGACTCCTGCTAGTTGGAAATTTCGGAAATGGCATTTATGGAATTTGGTCTGGTTGTAACCCCCAGTCCATTCTATGGTACCCATAGTACAGGCTTTGCTTAGTTTGGAATATTACGACTATGTGTTGTCTGGTATATACCTCTGGTAATATATTTACAAAACGAGTAAATTCGCTCGCCCTTGCATATTCAGGTCGTAAGGGTGGAGGTTGTGTGATTAAAATGTAACTTTATATGTGAACGCTACAGCTAGCAAACAGTGACTATGATGATGCGACACACCAATGTATGTTGCGTGTTGTCATAAGCTGTAGCGGATAGCGGTTTGAAGATATTTCTAACCGATTTCAAAAAGTAGGAGGTTCTCAATTCGACACGTGTTTTTTTTTATCTTCTGCTAAAATCAAAATCAAAATCATTTTTTTTATTCGTGTAGGCCAAAAAGCACTTACAAATAGTCAGATTCTACCACCGGTTTGGAATGCTGCTTCCACTGAGAAGAGCCGGTAAGAAACTCAATGGTTACTCTTTTCAAAATGATAATTGCGAGTCATGCATTCTCAGGAGCAGCAATGCCATGAGAGCAGACCGCACCTTTGCCACAATACTAGAGAAGAATTATACTCACGGCAGTCTAATATTAAATACAAATATAGTCTTTACGCTTAGGAAGCTAGTACAGTAAGGTGTACTGCTAGCATAAGTAGTCAGTTTATAAAACCTGCCTTACACGCAAGGGGTGCAATTCCGGGCTCATACATCTTTTTAACGTCGTAAAATCCTTTATGGGATACTCTGCCACCTTGGGGGAAGCAGCAGGGTTATGTGGGAGTCACGGCAAAAGGCCACTCGTGTAACCAGTAACAACCGACGATGTACTATCCTCCCACTGCATCAGGACACCGAGGGGTAACATACACCGCAACTAACATGCACCGCAACGCACCGGTGGTAGTCCACCATAAGCAATGGCTGGGTCTCCGGCGCCGAGGAGAGGTGGCCTGGTATCACCCCGGCCCTGTCCCATACTGACTAAGCCTTGCAAGGGCGGTGTGCCATGTCTGTGTGCAATACGCGCGTGAAGTTCCAAATTACCCTAGCCTTGAGGGAGAATGAGCTCGATATGGTAGCAATAGCCTCACCTTCTATTACATTGGAACCAAAATACATCGATATAGTGAGGGCGCACCGCAGTACACCTCTATTGACACCGGTTTTTTGAGAAACGTCACGGCAGAGTTACTTACCAAACATTTTTATAGTAACTGTCTTAACTTATGTCTTGTTGAATAAGTTTTGCAATGTTTTAATACAAGAAAAAGTAATAAGCCAGCGCGAGAGTTGAACAACGCAATGACTCTACCTAGGACGAGCAGATCGAGGCGCAGAAAGTCAGTAGGCAGCTATTAAAGCTACCTTGTCGTCAGGCTGGGCAGCTAGGAGCGGCGGCCATATTTGTGTTGTGCTAATTGAGGCTCGCGGCTACTCAGCATACATGCCTCGACGCGTGGTATGTACTTCCTCGTCTACTTGCCTCGCTATGTTACTACGCGCCAAATATGGATGATATTACTTTCCATGTTACAGGAGACGATGGCCAACCTTTAGAGTTAATTTGTTGATAAAAATTGACATTGGCAGCTACTTATTAGGCTCCCTGATAAGTAAACAAACTTATTTTGAAGGCACGTTTTTTTTTTAACGTGAAATTTATAGAAAATTGGATTATTGTGCCAATAGTGACAGTAAGTTATAATGCTTATGATGGTGACGGAACGGATCCGATTAACAGTTATAATATAGGTACGTATTGTACATAAAACATTTAGGTCGGAAAAACTTTTTAAAAACAAGCTTTTATTTAATTGCCCTAATTAAAGGATGTAACGTGAATGTGACGTTGTATTAGTTTTCGTGTTCTCCTCAGCAAGCCCTTTCATTTGATACCCATACTGTGGTAGTGCAGAAAAAATATCATTTCCACCATCTTGGATGATCCGTCATATTGGAATTAGAATGACGTCACACAGCTAAGCATGCATTGTCATCCAAAATGATGTGTACCAAATTTCAGCTCAATCGGTTAAAGATTTAAAATTCAGTTGCCAGATGCCACCCGGACATACATTGCAAGTTAATATAAAGCTTGGAACTTGTAATAAATTTATTTATTTATTATATTATAAACTAGCTATACCTGCGACTACGTTCAAGTGAAATTTAGGTAGCTACCCTAGTTATTTTTCTAAAATAATCTATATCTATTTGCTGCTGTAGGTCCTGTTAAAATAAGTCTAATCATTTCGAAGATTACATGGAACAAGCAGACGGGCAGGTACCATATATATTTTTATATGCATTTAGGGAAAAGCTGTCATTTTAACATTACAAACGACACATCAATTTAACTTAAAAACAGAAGGCAAAGTTCTCGTGCTAATAGAATCAGAATCAGAATCAGAATCAGAATCAGAATTTTTTTATTCATATAAACCAATACAGGCACTTATGAATCGTCAGTAAAAAATAAATAGTATTAATAGTAACTCTACAACCCATTCGGAATGCAATTCCTTTGGAGAAGAATGGGCAAGAAACTCCATGGTTGCTTTTTTCCAATAGTGACTTAGAAACAGATTATATATTACCTACCTAGTAACTACACGACTACGTTACTCGTGGGTAGATATTAGACATGTCAATAACATTTGTTTAATATTTATCCTGCCCTGCGTGTACCCCTATCTAAGACAACATTACCTCGCCTCGGCTTTACGTTGGGAAAACAGATTTACATAAATTCCTTCGATAAACACGTTAATCATTTTAACACGTACCGAGATTCAAAGTCAATAGTTTTAGCGCTATGAATAAGCAATTATAATATGCAAATAAGTTTATAAAAATACTAGAATAGATTGACCTGTGGTTTAATATAAAATGTTCGAGACGGGAGATATTTTTGATATTGACATTTGAAGATATCGTAAACAAGCGGCCCGTCCCAGCTTCGCACGGGTTCCTAATATAGCCTATGTTACTCAGTGATAATTTAGCTTTCTAACGGTAAAATAATTTTTGAAATCGGTCCAGTAGTTTTTGAGTTTATTCGTTACATACAAACATACAAATTTCCTATTTATAATATTAGTATTATATAGATAACCCGGTTCAGGATAATCATAAGGATTCGCGTAAAGATAGTTCAAAAACTTTATAAATTGAATAATCAGGTCTATTTACAAGCGTCGGCGAAAGATTAGAACAAACTATGCCGCAAAACTTCCTTGAGCATACCTTAAGGTTGATCGCGACGTACCTTGAGTTTGACAGTTGTTCTCTCACCTCGACTGAGGAAAAATGTCGAGTGGCGCCAATTGGAGGAGGTTTTTTGCAACTTGGAATACCGATTTCCTTGAGTGAGGTTGAGTGGAGTCGAGGAATTCTCGAGGTAGCGTCTTAGCATACGGGTGTAAAAGTCGTAATTAATTAGTTATTATTATAGAATGATATGAGTAGTTAAATTGTATTGCTTAAATATTGATATTTTATATAATTATAATATATTGTTGTTATACACAGCATCGCCAAGCTACGGTGATAATGACGATTGTGAAGTAAATAAAAAAACATAATATACTCAATAGATAACCTCTTTAATACCTAACATAATATATTGGTATCTACTACATGGTACTATATGTAGTAAAAAAGGGACTCATTTCAAATACGTGAACATTGAAAATACAGACTGGACATGTACTTTGCATGAGTTTGGACAGGTACACTGATGTTTCGTTTCTTTTTTATCATTTTTCTGTTCGTGTACTCCAGTATCGGCGGCATCACTTTCATCAGGTGCGCGAATCGTTGCGAACTCAGTTGTAGGCAACGTTGTTGTACTCATTTGGCTTTCTATAATAATCCTTTTGTCCTCAACATCGATAGTTGTACAAGATACGCCAAGAACTTTCTTGTAGTGGTAGTATTTTCCAGAGAATGCACATACTAAGTTGTTATCTCTGTCGAACATTGGGAATAACACCATATCACTATTTACAGCACCGATCTCGACGAGTTCGCCATTTGTGTCTCTATAAACAGCATGTGAGGTTGTATTAAAGAAAATCGCGTTGCCACTCCTGTCCACGGTTGCGTGGTAATCGGAGTACCATAATTTAGTGTGGTTGAATAAATTCTTCATTAAGACCCGTAAAGGGTATATAGGGTTAGAAAACGAATCTGCATATATATCAGAATTTTTATCGACAACAAAGCTGGGTACTTTCTGACCCTCAGTACCAGGAATTAATCGGGAAACTCCATTCTCAAAGGTAAAGAAACCGCCGCGTTTACCGTGGTTAGATCCAACGTAATATAGTTTATCTTGGAATGCCATATGAGTCGCGGCTGCGTAAGGAACGAATGGATCCATTTTGTTATTAACGAAGTCCAATTTATATATACCGTTTGTGTCGCGGACACTACCGTATACGTCACCTGTGTTTTGATTCACAGTTACTCTAGTTAAACTCCATATTTTCGCAGGGTTTTTATTACACGTATTCACGTCCAAATTGCAAAGAGTAATTTCTTGTTTGCTAGAATCAATAACATACAAAGTGTTTGTGTTCCAATCAATCTGACCGGTGTTATCTCCAACCCCAGGCAAGACGAGTTTCCAATAGCAGTGACGGTCAATGCAGGCGTCACAATCTCCGTAGACTGTACTGATGAGTCCCAACACAACTGACATCACTATAAACTCCATTTTGCACCTGAAAAGAAACATACAATAACAATACTGGTAACGTTTGGGGCAGACCTCTTTCAGAACTCATGGCATTGACGCAAATATTATGTTTCATTTGTTGTTTTCAACGAGTCTGTTAAAAAAACGTAATTTTGTGCTTTAAGATGTATAGTTGATAGAACCTAAAGCAGAACTTAGTAGAAGAGAACTTAGCAGAAGCAGAACTTAGTCCCGCTAACCGGAGAGGTTGATGTTTTGATTAAAACCTAAACTTTTTAAACCAATATACATTAGAGTTTAAACTTTCTGACCCAAAATCTTTCTGTTGACTTTAATCAATTTTAAGAGTCTAAACTTTATACCGTGACACGAAATTTAATAAACAATGGGTAAGCTAGTGATGCGCAAGGTTTTGTGAAATGCATAGGTAGAGTTGCTAAAATGGAAGCAATGCATAGCACTAAGGGAGGTTTTTATATCTTACGCATCGAGAGACGACGTCATTTAGCGATTCTACTTAACTGGATCGGTAGTCGGTCGGCTTAATAATAAAAGACATGGTTGTTAAACTCACGTTTGTCATTGAACGGCTACTGTGGTGACTGGTAACGACTTGAGTAGTGACAGATATTGAAGCTGCGAAGTTTTAAATACTAACCTTATCTATACTCATCCATTTATTATGACATGTTTTATCAAAATAATATAGCTATAGCCCTATAACAAACGATTTATTATAATTAATTTAGTTGTAAATATCGTAAGTGTCTTAATAAAATGTATTGATGCGATAAGGAGTTAAGATGAGTAAACAGAAGATCTAGCCTTTCCATTACCTCTTACAGTATTATTGTTTCAATACTAAACGGATTCATCCGCCATCTTTATCACTTTCGTCACCCATTTTAATGTATATTCTTTATTTATATATATTGCAGTGGTAGCCTCGCGGGCAAGAACGCCCGCCTTGAACGTAAGGGGTGCAAGTTCAAACCCCAGGCCCGCACCTCTGAGATAATTTTCTTGTGCCAATGTCATTTTCCACAATGATTACCACTTGCTGAACGGTGAAGAAAAACATCGTGAGAAAACCTGCACGGCTGTAGAAAGGCGTGTGAAGTTCACCAACCCGCACTGGGCCAGCGTGGTGGACTACGGCCCAAATCTCCCTCATATTGAGGGGGAATGTGCCCGGTATAATGGCAATAGGCTCGCCCCCTATTACATTTGGACCAAAATACATCGGCGAAGTGTTGGTGCACTACAGTGCACCTCTTCCTACCCCTTCGGGGAATATACGCGTGATGATGATGATGTATTTTATTCATTCTTTATTTATTAAATTTGCTCTTGATATTAATATTACTTGACACTGGCTGAAATACCCGCTAACCGGAGACATTCTTCATCGTATTCCAATTAATTTCATCATTTCATTCGTTTGTAAAAAAGCAGACTATTAACCGTCAATTTTGACAGATCATGTACTAAGTGTTAAAAAACCGAAAGCATTTTTGATAAGATTGCTACAAGCAAGGGTGCATAGGAGCATAGGTGGAATTGGTCTCAGTTTTATAGTAATATAGATGTCGGTACCTGACTTGTTAAGAAATCCAGAACTGACATGAATATCCACATGTCTAAATACGAATGAAAGTCTTCAAACAAGATGGTCCGATTAAATTACACGGCACGAATACCCCAGTGGATGTATTATATCATCATGACTGTGTTCTACGAAAAGGTAGGCAGAGGTTTTCTGCCAACTTCACCAATTTGTTTTTGGTCCCATGGCCCATACCTTCTACGTACAGGTTTATTTACCATGTTTGCCTTCACAGAACAGCAAGTGCTTGATAATATAATTGAAAATGACGTTCGCACATGAAATCCGAAGATCCCAGTGTTGCCAGCCCGGGTTTTGAACCTTCGCCCCTGGGTTCCAAGGTGATTTTTATCAGATATCACTAATTTAAACTCACATTTGTTGCTGAAGAAGCTTTAGTGTCCGTGCTTGGTTACGGTGTGTGTGCTTAGTCGGCAACAAAAGTTGTATTTTGCTGGCTGGTTGTTTTATGTACTCTCTTATCTACATAAGTAAGGAGCTCTATTTCGGCGGGATGTCAAAACTGGAACCAAAAACCGCCTTATGTAGATAAATCGTTATTTCTTCGTAGTAAAAGCTTTATTTTAACTTAAATAGGTAATTCACTAGTAAATACGTCTGGTCATTTTAATTGTAAAATAATTGACGAATTAGGAAAGAATGTTAAATAATGTATTCAAATAGTTATTTAAAAAGTCCCCGTACTTATCAAAATTACAATGACGATGTGAAAATGCGGCGGATACGCGGCTCCTTACCTTGCCACAATATAAATAGTTCAACATTGTACAAAACAAGTCATTGTCCTGTTTATATGGAAATAATACTCCATTAATTAAAGATGATGTATGATGTATTGCTACTCAATATATTGTAATTGTAGTATTATATTATTATTTATTCCGCGGAGGATTGCACGTTGTTAGGGCCCATAAGTTGTGACATCTTACATCTGACTGACAGGGAATTCGGTTTTATTAATTTCCTCTATTATGGCTCAACTTATTTGGTCTATAATTTGGGAAGCTGGCAATTCCGAGGGTGAGTGGTGTGTCCCTTTCTCCACAATTGTAATTATAAGTCAATGTAAAACTTAGATCGTTTATTTATTTAAGCCTACCGTTGCACATACATATTGATATCTTTAGCTCTTCTCATTATTGTGTCCAAGCCTTAACTGAGAAGATCGGGCTTGAAACTCAGTTGCCTAATTCGTTTAGAGAATTGAAAGGAATCAAAAACCGATCGAACAATCAATACAGGACATAAACAAAACAGCATCTTCTACGTCTTCTTGTTACGACATGAGTGAAATGATGACATTTTAATGGAATAAGATGAGGAAAGCCTGCACCTGCGATTAGCGGTATTTATATCAATGTTGACTAATTAATAGCAAGGAAAAATTCAATAAATATACATTATAAATAAAAAATATTTTTTAACAAAAAACAAAAACCGACTTCAAAAACCTAGGTGCACTAAAAAGCTAGAAATAACCTTATAATTCATTTGGAGTAGGTACCAATCCACGTCAGACTAGGCAAGTACACACATGAACCATACATACATACCACCATACATACCACCTCGTAAAAAAGTAAATATTTACAGCCAAAAAAAATTCCCCCCCCCCTCACCGCCCCTTTTCCACCCCTTTGGGAATGAGTTTCGACTTTTTTTTAACAATCCGTATTAAACAAAAAAAGATTTTTCGAAATCGGTTCACTAACGCCGGAGATATGCTGTAGTCCGGATTGGACCCCCATTGACAGACAAGGGGGGGGGGATCCCCTTTCCACTTCTTTGGGGGTAAGTTTCGATGTTTGTAAACAATCCGTATTAAACAAAAACTAATAATCAACCTAAATGCCTAAATGAAAACTCCTTAAAAAGCCGTATACAACTACATCATCCACGTAAATAATGATCATAATAAACATAAAAATGTTCATAAAATGAAAACTGCTTGGCCGTACAATTTTAATTTTTTATGGGACCAAATGGCATCTATTCTGCATCAAACAAAAAAAGAATCACGTAAATCGGATCATAACTCGCAGCGTAATCGGTGTACATACATAAAAAAATAAAAAATAAAAATAAAACATACCGGCCGAATTGAGAACCTCCTCCTTTTTTTAAGTCGGTTAAAAATGGATGATGATAGTGATAAAAATGGTGGATGAAATCTCCAAAAACCAATCGCCACGGTGATTATGACGTTTTTGAAGTAAATAAAAAAAAACTAGATATACCAATAGATAACCTATTTAATACCTAACATAATATATTGGTATCTACTATATGATATGTAGTAAAAAAGGGACTCATTTAAAATACGTGAACATTGAAAATACAGACTGGACATGTACTTTGCATGAGTTTGGACAGGTACACTGATGTTTCGTTTCTTTTTTATCATTTTTCTGTTCGTCTACTCCAGTATCGGCGGCATCACTTTCATCAGGTGCGCGAATCGTTGCGAACTCAGTTGTAGGCAACGTTGTTGTACTCATTAGGCTCTCTATAATAATCCTTTTGTCCTCTACATCGATAGTTGTGCAAGATACGCCAAGATCTTTCTTGTAGTGGTAGTATCTTCCATAGAATGTACATACTAAGTTGTTATCTCTGTCGAACATTGGGAATATCACCATATCACTATTTACAGCACCGATCTCGACGAGTTCGCCATTTGTTTCTCTATAAACAGCATGTGAGGTTGCATTAAAGAAAATCGCGTTGCCACTCCGGTCCACGGTTGCGTGGTAATCGGAGTACCATAATTTAGTGTGGTTAAATAAATTTACCACTAAGACCCGTAAAGCATATTTAGGGTTAGAAAACGAATCTGCATATACAGGGTGTTTCAGAAGTCCGAAATAATACTTTAGGTGCATATACGGCAGCTCATTTGTGGATGCTTAGTGAAGACAGTTTATACCTAACTATCATAGTACCTGAATTACAGGCCTTTGAACATTTGTCACAGGTATCGTGTTCTGGCCTTTAGGTACATCCATAACCCTATTCAGCAGTGTCAACTACGCTTATGAGGAGTGGCTACCAATATTCACAAAACAGAACATGCATATTTTACATAGGACTCGAGATATTACGAGTTATAGAAATTGACGACGAAAAAAAAGTTGGAAAAACATGGTAGAATTTCAATCAATTTCTTATACCATTCAGTTGTATACACGATACTGATGCTAGCGTCCAAGTATTATTTCGGACTTCTGATACACCCTGTATGTCAGAATTTTTATCGACAACAAAGCTGGGTACATCCTGATCCTCAGTACCAGGAATTAATCGGGAAACTCCGTTCTCAAAGGTAAAGAAACCGCGTTTACCGTCGTTATATCCAACGTAATATAGTTTATCTTGGAATTCCATATGCGTCGCGGCTGCGTTAGGAACTAATGGAACCATTGTGTTATTAACGAAGTCCAATTTGTATATACCTGCTCTGTGATAATAACTACCGTATACGTCTCCTGTATTTTGATTCACAGTTACTCTAGTAAAATCCCATATTTTTGCAGTGTTTTTATTACACGTATTCGTGTCCAAATTGCAATGAGTTATTTCTTTATTGCCAACATCAATAACATACAAAGTATTTGTGTTCCAATCAATCTGACCAGTGTTATCTTCAACCCCGTCTAAGACGTGTTTCCTATAGCAGTGACGGTCAATGCAGGCGTCACAATCTCCATAGACTGTACTGACGAACCCCAACACAACTGACAACACTATAAACTCCATTTTGCACCTGAAAAGAAACATATAATAACAATACTGGTAACGTTTGGGGCAAACCTCTTTCAGAACCCATGGCATTGACGCAAATATGATGTTTTATTTGTTGTTTTCAACGAGTCTATTAAAAAACGTAATTTTGTGCGTACTCCTCCGGTAAAGCTGTAAAGGCCACCTCACGGCCAACAGAGTAAGTCCTTCAAAAAAAAAAAAAAAGGACTTGGTAATCAGGTTGATGTTGTGATTAAAACCTTAACTTTTAAACCAATATAGATTAGAGTTTAAAATTTCTGACCCAATTTTTTTTCTGGTGACTTTAATCTATTTAAGACTCTAAACTTAAACTAAACTCTAAACACTGGGTAAGCTAGTGATGCTGCGCGAGGTTTTGTCAAATGCATAGGTACCTATATCAAGAGTTTGTAAAATGGAAGCAATGTATAGGACTAACGGAGGCTTTTATATCTTACCCATCAAGAGACGACGTCATTTAGCGATTCGACTATACCGATCCACTTAATATTAAAAGACGTGGTAGTTAAACTCGTCTTTGTTATTTAAAGACTAATGTGTTGACTGGTAACGACTTGAGTAGTGACAGGTACTGAAGCTGCGAAGTTTTAAATACTAACCTTATCTATACTCATCCATTTATTATGACAGTTTTATCAAAAGAAACTCTATAGCCCTATAACAAACGATTTATTATAATAAATTGAGTTGTAAATATCGTAAGTGTCTTAATAAAATGTATTGATGCGATAAGGAGTTAAGATGAGTAAACAGAAGATCTGGCCTTTCCATTACCTCTTATAGTAATATTGTTTCAATACTAAACGGATTCATCCACCATCTTGCTCTTAATTACTTGACACTGGCTGAAATACCCGGTAACCAGATTCTTCATCTTATTCCATTAAATTTCATCATATCATTAGTTTCATAAGAAAGCAGAATACTAACCGTCAATTTTGACAGATCATGTACTAACTGTTAAAAACTGAAAGTCATATGCTATAAGTAAGTAACATAGTAAGAGGGCAGGAGCATAGGTACAGTTGGTCACAGTTCGATAGATACCTATATAGATGTTGGTACCTGAAATGATAAGAAATCCAGAACTCTTTGTGCTTTTAATACCAGATTCTTGACATGGATTTCGCAAACTGGACCACAGATATGTGTACATTACTCCACGATAGGTTTTGTCTCATTCTTGTTTATGTAGTAATCTTGTTCGTGAACTCTTTATCGCAATCCAGAACTCTGTGTTTAATTATGCATTATATGAAGCGTATTATTCAGCGACAATGTTAGCGGAATGTAGTCATTATATTGGTGTCAGGGCCTATAGGAAACGCTTTTTGAATTAAACATATCACATAGTTATGTTACCATAGTATTATTTTCAACTAGTCACGAAGTATCACCGCCATAATATTTTATAAGTCTCAATGAGACCGATTGGTCCGTTTCACGAACAGTAGATAGGTGCCATTTGCGTTTATGGGGTACGCGGTCGATAACGTTTATAGACCAATTTGAAGTTTTACAACATTTTGTATTCTATGCGCCTATTTGTGTATGGAGGTTCTTAAATTTAATAAAGGTAGCTAACGTGCAAGATCCCTAAGCTCGGTATCTCTAAAACGAAAAATGTGCTTTTTTAAGTGAGTTGCTACGGTTTGTTTAGATAATCGCAAAATATAGGTCGCGCGCGTGATAACGTGCCGGAAATTTATAAAAAAGACATTGTGTATAAAAAACTGATGGCTTCGGGATTTAAATAAAACAGCTGTGATGTGGTTGACGGACGAGAGTATAATAATTGCAAGTCAAAACGGACAAGTCATGTACATACAAAAAAAACTTAACAACTTATACTAAGTTAACGCAAAACGAGGAACACGCGAGTCGCTGCTATTATTTTACGTCAGGCGTTCCAACATGCCCCCGGGTGTTGAAAGCCATGCTTTCAACCCAAATCTGATACAATAGGCAGTGGACAAATTCTATTAAAAGCTCTTCGGATCACTCCAGTAGCCGTCCGAATGTCAGCTACGCGCACAACACCGTCTGTTCCTGGATGAACCGCCACAACTCTTCCCAATCTCCACTTAAGTGGTGGAAGGTTGTCCTCCTTTATGACGACCAAGGAATCCAGCTTCAAATCGTCCTTGCAGGATCGCCACTTGGCTCTCAGCTGCAACTCCGCAACGAACTCCTTGCTCCAACGAGCCCAAAAATGTTGACGAAGCTGCTCTATTCGTTGGAAACGAGTCAAGTGGTTGGTAGATGAATGCTGGTAGTCTGGCTGCGGCAACGATGAAACTGGCCGACCAAGAAGAAAATGTCCTGGCGTCAGCGGCGTATAATCAGCAGGATCTGAAGACAACGGCGTCAGTGGACGGGAGTTTAGTATTGCTTCGATCTGCGTTAGGGTGGTGTAAAGCTCTTCAAACGTCAAGTGACAATTTCCCAACACTCGCTGAAGATGATATTTGGTTGACTTGACACCCGCCTCCCAGAGACCACCGAAGTGAGGAGTATAAGCGGGAATAAAATGAAATTTAATTCCATCGTTAGCCAAGCTTTCACCTAACGAGTCGCAATTGGCCTTCAAAAATTTAGATAGGTCGTTATAAGCACCAACAAATGAAGTACCGTTGTCGGAATATATGTTGATGGGCTTACCTCTTCGCGAAATAAAACGATATAATGCCAGTAGAAACCTATTGCTTGTTAAGTCACCTACAAGCTCCAAGTGGATAGCTTTGGTCGTAAAACAAATAAAAATCGCTACGTACACCTTAACTAGCCTACACCCGCGACCTTGGCGGCTGGCGCACATGATCGGGCCGGCATAATCGACACCTACTGTGTCAAATGCGTAACCACCTGGGACAAGACGTTCATGAGGCAAATTTCCCATGATAGGGGTAATAACGTTACCCTTTATCCGACGGCACCGTACACAATTGTGATATGTAGCTTTCGCTAAATTGCGACCACCTATAGGCCAATACGTTTCGCGTATCGAAGCTAACAATAACTGCGGGCCTGCATGCAACAACCTTTTGTGTTCTGAACGGAATAATAATTTCGTAAAATAATGAGTGGACTGTAATAAAATAGGGTGCTTTTTATTATAATTAAAACTAGAATTATCGAGGCGTCCTCCTACTCTAATGATATTCTTATCATCTAAATAAATATTGAATTTCAGGAGGGCGCTTTTCTTAGGTAAACTACGTTTATTAATGAGTAAATTGTACTCCGGAAATGATTCAGATTGGCTCTTTACGATAAGAAGATCTAAAGCCTCCTTTATCTCTTCTTGAGATATAAATTTATTAATAGGAGAAAGTTTTCGACAGGCCTTAATAAAACGCAAAACATATGCTACACAACGAACAAGTCGAGAATAATTAGAAAATCTTCTTATATCTATAAAATTATTAATAATGGGTTCTTCGGTAAGATTATTACTAGAATATAAAGTTATATTTCGAGTTTCTGGCAATGCTTCAGGTTCTAAATGTTTAAGGTTAGATGGCCACCTAGATCGATCTTGTTTTAAAAAACTGGGACCATGCCACCACAAGTCCAAACGTTGCAAGAGACTAATATCCACGCCACGAGATATAAGATCTGCTGAGTTCATGTCAGTAGGGACATGTCGCCATGTGCAGTTTCCCGCCTTATCTAAAACTTCAGCGACGCGATTACGCACAAATGGTTGAAGTTTCGAAGGCAACATCTGCAACCAACCTAACACTATGGTGGAGTCTGTCCAACAGTACACGCGATCGACCTTTACTCTGAGTGATGTGGCGATCTTTTCGTACAACCGAGCTCCTACAACAGCGCCACACAACTCCAATCTAGGAATCGTTGTGGGCTTAATCGGCGCCACTCGACTTTTTCCCATTATAAGGTGAACCATGCACTCGCCCTTATCATTTACACTGCGCACGTAGGCGCATGCTCCGTATGCGCGTTCGGAAGCATCCGTGAATATATGGAGTTCTATCTCTTTATAGGAATCACAAAGTACCATGCGGGGAACTCGAAACTCATGAAGAATAGGTATCGACTTAGAAATGGAAGTCCAAATATCACCGAGTTCCGGACTCAGTGGCTCATCCCATGAAAGTTTATCGAGCCACATTTTTTGGAGTAACATTTTCATGGTCACTACACAGGGAGATAGAAGCCCTAATGGGTCAAAAATACGTGCAATAACTGATAATAATTCGCGCTTTGTATTACCGTGAGAGGATAACGTGGAACTAATTAGAAACCCAAGTTCGTCAGAATCTGAAAACCAGTCAAGACCTAGCAACCGGGTGGGATCACTAAATGCAGCTTTAACGTCTGGTGATGATTGAACATCTTCAGATATTAATCTAAGACGATTTGATTTCCATTTCCGCAATGGCATACAAGCTGATGCAAGCTCTTTGGTCACCTCCTTACGAATGAACATCACCTCATCGAAATCATCACCACCAGTAAGAAGATCATCGATATAAAAGTCTTTGGTGATGATTTCTGCGATTCTTTTATTCTTGCAGTCAAGACCAAGCTGCTTTAAACACCGTGTGGCAAGAAAAGGGGCACTAGCCGTACCATAAGTGACGGTGTTAAGCTCGTAAATCTTGACAGGATCACTTACATCATCACGCCAGATTACCTGCTGCAAGTGCCGGTCAGATGGATGGACGACCACTTGTCTATACATTTTCTCGACGTCTGCCGATAGGACGTACTTATAAAGTCTAAATCGAATGAGTATAGACAGGAGGTCATCCTGAACGGTAGGACCGACCATCTGAATGTCATTAAATGATGTTCGTGATGAGGTGGGACAGCTGGCATTAAATACTACGCGAAGCTTAGTAGTGCTACTACATTCGCGCAGTACACCGTGATGGGGTATGAAATAGCCATTGGGACTAGAATGTCCGACTTTAATTTCGGTCATATGACCTAACTTCTCATATTCAGACATAAAGTCATGATACAATTTACTGAATTCAGGTTTAGCCTTCAATCTACGTTCTAGTGAGTATAGACACTGACTAGCCCTATTGAATGAATCTCCTAGAACAGAAGGATTCTGTTTAAGCGGTATACGCACACAAAAACGGCCATCATTTAAACGGGTCGTATTTGCTTTAAAATGTTCCTCACATAATTTTTCCTCGGGCATATAAGAAGAGGACCGCGAAGTTACTTCTTCTAACTGCCAAAACCGGGTTAAATCTTGTCGAATGTTTGTAACATCATCAGAGGAGGAATTTAAATTAATAAAATTACATCGAACTTCATTAGAGGGGAACTTAACTGGAGTATAGGTGATAGGACCGGAGACTATCCATCCTAACCTTGTCTCACACAATACTGGCATTCCGTCTCCTAATTTTAGTCTTTGCGACCCAAGCAAGTCCCAAAAGAGGTCAGCACCAATTAAAACATCTACGTCAGAGGGCTTGTAAAAAGTGGGGTCTGCTAAACATATATTTGACGGAACTTTAATACCAGATAGATTTATTTGTCGACATGGTACATTATTAGTAATTAATGGCAAAACAAAACAATACATTTTCGCTTTAAAACTATCGTCAAGTGACGTCATATTTACATGACAAGTTTTGCCTACGCGAGAAGTCACGTTATTAATACCAAATATCGGCATATCTATCTGAGTGGTGGTAAGATTTAACTGTCTACATAATCTATCCGTTATAAATGACGAAGTGCTACCGCTATCAAGCACTGCACGCACGATGTGCTCGCGATCAGTATGATCACGTAACTTGATCAGAGCGGTCGACAACAACACTCCAGCGTCGCGTTGCATAATTTCGCCACAAAACGAAGCGACACTGGCAGACAGCGCCACATTATTCGTGTCCGCGGTGGGCGATGGTGAGCACGATGATGGGGATAAATTATGAGACGAAATATTATTCTTTAGTTCTGATACATGAACTAATGTATTATGCCTGCGCTTACATAATTTACAACCGGGTTTCCTGCAATGATTGGCATAATGACCTGTACGAAAACAATTGTAGCAAACTTTAAAACTAGGCAACAATTTTAATCGGTCGTCGTTACTTAACGCGAGAAATTGCGAGCAATTATTCAAAGGATGTTCGCCCTTACATTTAGGACAAGACTTAGGAGCTTGATCAGGGTTAGAAGTGTCAGTATTGTGTGATGACACCATAGCCTTCAGCTTGGGAACCGTTTTAGTGGCAGGAGAAGGGTTACTACGGTTGAGCTCCAGCGTTTCGACTAGCTCAGCGCGAGTGCGCACGAATGTTATGAACGCATCGAACGTTATGGGGCTATCTTTGTCTAAACCAGTTTTAAACTCCTCCCACTCACGATATGTCTTTTGATCTAGCTTGCGTGTGACAATGTAAATCAGCAGAGTATCCCAGTGCTTGACTGGCTGACCTAAAGATTCTAACGCTCGTAAGTTTCTATTTAATAAGTCTATTAATCCCTTTAAAGCGACAGACGACTCCTTCGTAATAATTTCAATATTAAACAAGGCCGAGACATGGTTCTGGACTAATAATCGTTTGTTGTCGAATCGTTCGCATAGTAACTTCCAAGCTACCGAGTAGTTACTGGCCGAGAACTCGATCGACTGGATGACTATAGCCGCCGTACCCTCCAGTGACGCTCGTAAATAATGAAATTTATTTACACTATCAATTTCATCATTCGAATGAATGAGGCTCGCAAAAGTGTCTCGAAACTCCAACCAATTGCTATAGGACCCGTTAAACTTTGGTAGTTGTATTGTAGGTAACTTAACAAGCTTACGATTATTACTAGCATGAGTACATTTTTCACTAGTAGCTGTTTCATTACTAGCAGCAGTTTCGTACTTAGTCAATAAATTCTGTGACCTAGACATAGACTTGTAGTAAAGTGATTCAAATTCAGTTCGCTCTGAGTACTGAGTTTTAACGTCATCAACAATACATTCCAGGCGCAACTGTACTTCATCATACGGCCCGTATAACGACTCCATCTTACCCATTCGCAGCTGTAGTTCCGAAACATCGGAACTAGATAACGATTTCTCATCAAGCGCATCCAGATAATTGACGAAAGCGGTTAAACGACCTTTGAAGCTTCCTCGCTTTTTAACTAATTCCCTCTCCTCGGTCATTCTGGAAGACGAGTGTATTCAACCTGGAATTTATACAATGACAAATATCACTATCTACTGAAGATCTAGGTTTCTGCGTACGTACTACAAACCTACGAGATACGAGTTGTACAATATAATAACAATATGACTATGTATGCTATAACCAGTAATATAAATATAATAAATAAGCTAAAAAAATTTGTATTAGAATTTTTATTTTTCTACTATGTAGGTAGGCACCACAGTTCTAACTACCAAGTTCAATTATTATCTAGGCATCAGATTAACTCTAAATACTCGGGTACAATAAATAATTCAAATTAACTAACAACGGTAATAATAAATAATTGATTTGTATAAATACCAAACACTTCTAAAAATTATTATTATGTAAGTTTATAAAACCATGCTTGTGTAAAACAACAATATAAATAAAATATGTAGCACAAAGCTTACTTATACAGTATAAACTAATATACATGTGATTTTAATTTATATGCTGCTAATTGAACATTACAATGACACACAATATAACTGATTTCTAAATAAAACTACAAAAACATAATAATAATGGGTAATTAATTGTACTAACCTTAATTATCGGCTAATTATCACAAATTAATACCTGAATGAGTGTTGGGTAATGAAATCATACAAAGCTTTACACCGATGAACTTTGAACCCGATCTCCGCACTGAACTACCGGCAAGTTATCAAGGCCTGGGTAATTTAATTCCACAGCTTTATAATATATTGAAGCTATATGGCTGATTCTTCAACAATATCTGCATATCCGGCCGTTGGGCCATGTATAAAAAACTGATTGCTCCGGGATTTAAATAAAACAGCTGTGATGTGGGTGACGGACGAGAGTATAATAATTGCAAGTCAAAACGGACAAGTCATGTACATACAAAAAAAACTTAACAACTTATACTAAGTTAACGCAAAACGAGGAACACGCGAGTCGCTGCTATTATTTTACGTCAGGCGTTCCAACACATTGTAAACTCGGGTCTGTTGCTGAAATTGAATTTGTTAGAGCGTCTGGTACATGGCGATCTATCCAAAGAATGTATCTAACATTCATGAAAAACCTCCCTCCCTTATCTTGTTCCCGTTCGATGTTTCATAAAAATTCTACAAGTTTCTCTAGATGGAACATCAAAGTATTATAATCCGACCTTTCCAACTTTTTATTGGTGTCTTTTTTTTAATATTTAATCAACTAGAAACTTTTCTACGTAATCTATACACGGCATATGAGAAGTATCTAATAATAATTTAGATATATTAACTGATATGTAGATGCTTAGTGAAACAATACTATGCCTAACTATAATAGTTGCCCAATTCCTTTGACTATTTTTCTTAACTTTGTATTGTGACTATATCGGATCATAGGCCCGGCCCGTACCACATCTATATATACAAATAATAAAATTGAAGTGTCTGTTTGTATCAACAAAATAACAGCTTGATATTAAATGCGTATGAAAGTTTACGCGGTATCTATAACGAAAACACAATTTCATAAATTTATTGTGTATCTGATTGTTCCGAGTACTCTCCGAGACGACTGGCCCTATTTTGACGGGACTTACTCGCAGACAGTAAGGAGTAACTTTGGTGTTTTATTTCCTTCAAATTCCACGCAACTGATGTCGCCGGTTGTAGATTAAATGTACCTAATTATAACTACTTATAGAACCATATCGCTCCGCATTTCTTGGACGCAGCGGCGCACCAATGTATCGATCCTAAACGAATAACTAATAAAAGAGAGACTATCATCCACAGTACAGCTCTGGGCCCCGATTTTCGTTAGATCTATTCGAGATATCTCGAAACAAATTAATACATACGATTTGTCGTTTCGTTTCGAGATATCCCGCTTAAAGATGAATCTCGATTGCACGAAAATCGGGGCCCAGGATCCTCCGATACTTTGGCCATGTGTCACGGCGACCAGCAGATGCCATGGAGAGACTTGTTATCCAGGGCAGGGTCAACGGTAACAGACCTCGCGGACGTAGCTAGCCCAATGCGATGGACTGATCAAATTAAAGCACTGACTAAGACCCCTCTTAATGAATGCGTCCGCCAGACATCGGTTTGGGATCGGTGGAGGAGCACCATCAAATCTATCGTCGATTGCACATGACCATGACTACTCTGAAGTGCTCTGCCAGGAGTACATCATCCACAGGAAGAAAAGAACCAGGACAATTCGGGTCATAAGGACCTCAAATGATACCACTTTGTTTTAGCACATTAGAACTATTTCTCGAGTTATACTTCTCAAATATGCTGGATTCATGATTAATTTTAAAGTAAATCAACTTTCTTACGTGGTTTATGTGAACGAAACCATACTGGCTTCTTAAACGACCCTAGCGACATCTATCGCAGTAAAAAACAACAAATTAAAAAATACGATTCAACAGAACCATATCGAAAGGTGAAAGGCTAATTGACTTAAGCGACACTTTTGGCCAATATTGAGTTATATTGGAATCAGCTAATTATTCCGCGTCGAATGAGTATGCTCTCCTGTAAAGTTAAAAAACGTCGATTTAGTCAAACGGGCCTTTCGCCCCTCGATATATACAAGGTGTTTCAGAAGTCCGAAACAATACTTTGGGTACAAATACGGTAGCTCAAATGAGGATGAATAGTGAAGACAGTTTATACTTAACTATCATAGTTTCTGAGTTATAGACCTTTGAATATTTTTCACAAGTACCGGGTTATGTGTTCTGTGTATAACCCTATCAAGCAGTGAAAACCACACTTAAGCGGGGCCACTACCAATATTCACAAAACAGAACTTGCAAATTTTACATAGGAATCGAGATATTACGAGTTATAGAAATTGACGAGGGAAAAAAAGTTGGAAAAGCATGGTTGAATTTCGATCAAATTTTTATACCATTCAATTGTAAAGCTGATATTGATGCAAAGGTCAAAGTATTATTTCGGACTTCTGAAACACCCTGTATATTTGAAAAGTGGCGGCAAACAATCGAGCGAATATTATAGACAAACGAGACAGGTCTTCATACATAAAACTATGCATACCTAAATAGCTATGTAACCAATTGGAATATAATTAGGGAAATAAAGTCAGGAAACCGATCAAGTGAGGTCAACCTTATGTGATTCGTATCGCATTTCTCGATATTAAAAATACTCACTAACTATACCTTATAAATACTATATCGAGAGGCAATTTGAATTAAGCGGCATTGCGCTGTAACATTGTTATAATATTTTAATGTTTATAAATATTATTATTCGCCACGGAATAATACCTACAAACCATTTAGCGTACCCAGTGTCCACACCAACTTCAGACAGAATAGTTTCCTCATTAGAGCAACTACAGCCTTTAATAGTGCCAATAATGATAACCTGGATATATTTCATGAAAGTATCAATAGTGTTAAAAAAATGTTACTGAATAAGGGCTCATTGAATACATGTTAGGAAACAACCTAACAGGCAATATAATATTAAGTAGGTACTTACTTAATAATACATCATCATCACGCCTTTATTCCCCGAAGGGGTAGGCAGAGGTGCACTGCAGTGCGCCCACACTTCGCCGATGCATTTTTGGTCGCAATGTAATAAGGGGCAAGCCTATTGCCATTATACCGGGCACATTCTCCCTCAATACGAGGGAGATTTTTGGGCTATAGTCCACCACGCTGGCCCAGCGGGTTGGTGAACTTCACACGCCTTTCTATAAACGTGCAGGTTTCCTCACGATGTTTTCCTTCACCGTTTCAAAGCAAGTGGTAATCTCGGATGAAAATGAGATTCGCACATAAACCCAGAGGTGCGAGCCGGGTTTTGAACCTGCACACTTTGATTTGCAAGGCGTGCGTTCACCACTCGGCTACCACTGCTTACTTAATAACAACTAATAACCATGTACTCGTACACTAATTGTTTACAATAGCTTTCTATATGCGGTAGCTTGTTACTGGCTTGTAATGTCTCATATTGTTATTACTTAGTGTTAATGCTGTAAGCTATCCAAATAAAATAAAATAAAATAACTTTTTATAACAATCGATGCTGTTTTCGTTCGCCACGTAAAACGTGGTAGAGTACTCTATGTGTTTGATTCAAATAAGAACCACGTAGGTAACTATTTATATAATTTAAAAATTACAGATTTCGGATACAATGAGGTAACCCTATTAACTATTTTAATTAGGAATTAACTATATTTACTTAAATTGAAACGTAGCGTTCCTTTAATGTAAACAAGTCTAGTCAAAATTAATAAATTAATACCATAGAACATCAAATTATTTGAAGGCTTATCATTAAGTATTACGATCATACTATGGGGAGGTAACCTTCTTGACTTTTTTTGAACTTTGTGTTCATGTTTATAAAGATTGAATTTCTGTGGCAAACGCCACGCAGGCAGGGGACTAAACTCGCTTGCCTCATCGGTGACATTTTACTGAAAAATTTGCTTCTTTTGTAAGTAAATAGAGTTCAGTTTAGTATTAGCAAAACATTGATTGCGCGCGTATGTCGCGTCTATTCGAGAAAAGCATTTAGGTGTAAACCTAATAAATATAACAGGAATAATCACCTGAGAGCCTACTAATCTAATAAAGTGCTGTAGAGTTGTGCTACTTAATGTGTACATCGCTTATTAAGCTCCATTGACACGGTAAAGCCAGCTGTCCGATAATTACAGTATAATTGGGCCCAGAGTCAGAGTTGGGCTAACGTTGTGCAGTTGCTATGACTTAATTTTTTTGTGGCACAAAAGCAACATCTTTTATTAATGATACCTAAAATATGACGAGGGACCCAATTCCTGCATGATCAACATCATATCCAATTCAACATGTCGAAATAAAACGTCATATTGGTCGTATTTTTTTGTTTTATTTCGACATATGTCAACTACAGAATGATGTCGATCTTGCGAGAATTGCCGCGGGCCGCCCGGTGTAGACATTAGACTATTTTTTTTGGGACTAAGCACGCCACACATTCCCACGACTGTAAGCCAGGATCGTCAGCGGTGTCCATTGAAGACCCTCGGCCAGTCCCGGGGAAAAAGCTAAATTGTCTTGGAAGCCGCACGAATTCAATCGAAAACGGTGTAGGAGGAGTTGGAAGAAAAATGTATCCACTCCCTCCATTGCAAAGCGGAAGACAAAAAAAAATGTATTCCACACTACTGTTTTACACCACGGATGCTATTTAACACTAGTTGGACCTAACAATGTGAGCTGCATTATACTTAGACGCTGTCACATTGAAGCTATTACACGATCTATAGGTAGATAACTACCGTTCTTAGTAGCAGGAATACATAAGAAACTCCTACAGTAAGACCAGCAGACACCAATTAAACATCTTAATTAGAAACGGGCGTCTTAATTGCTATGTGCCGATTTCAAATATTGGTAAAGTTGGTAGGAGTTACACGTAGATCTTATTTGTACTTAATTCAGACGCGAATTCTGTTCAATTACTCAAACACTAACTAAAATCGTTCGTCTACTGCCTTGTCAACAAGACTCTGGAGTTCTAAGCGGTAGACATAGCACTCGTATCTCTACTTTAGAGATGACATAAAGTCCAATAAAATGGAAACTCATTTTAATACCAAAAAAAAAACTTTATCCTAAGCATGGATAACAAAATCACTAACTACAACTATGCTCTAGATCTGCTCTATATTTAAGGTGGGAGAGCAGGACATTACCTAGAAGGATTATTCTAAATCATCATTATTATATTGAACTCTACATATAGTTGTGTGCTCTACATAGTGCACCTGTCTTGTTAAATGTTGGAAACTGGGTTACGCTGTCAGTCTCACCCAATCCAGGGGGTGAAGTCTGTAAACACTATCGTTGTGGTTTTGCTATGACTTCATATTTTAAGGCACGAAAACAACATTTTTTATCAAGGGTACCTAGAATATAACTATTCCAATGGCTTCAAGGAGATAATGTCTAATGTCTCCATCGGTAGTATTTTATCTACCATTGATAAAACATGTTGTTTTCGTGCCTTAAAATCTGAAGTCATAGCAAAACCACAACGATAGTGTTTACAGACTTCCACCCCTGCCTGTGTTCAGCTTGTCACAGGCTATGCGGAAGAGGCTGTTACTAGGTATTAGTAGAGCCTGTATGTACGTAGCAGGCGTATTTATACATACAGTTTGATAGAGTGGTCAAATCATCTTATAATGCCAAAATAAGTAACAATTTTACTAAGGGACCATACAATGTAAAGATTAACCAAGCAGAAGGGACTCACCATGCCTAGGCTTGTAAAAGCATAGAAATAAATGAATCACTAACATTATAAATGTGAATGTTTGTGATGACGTATGGATGGATGTTTGGTACTCTTCCATGCAAAAACTACTGAACGGATTTTGATGAAACTCTACAGTATTATTGTTTGTACTACAAAATAATATATAGGCTATACTTTATAGCGATATTAAATCATGGACGCTGCGCGGACGAAGTCGCAGGTAGAAGCCTAGTGTTTTAATAATATGAGAACAAGAATACAAATCTTACCTCTTTATAATATTAGTATCGATTCATGACTAAGGGTTGCAGGCTGGTGGTGCTGGTCAAGCAGTGGTAGCCGAGTGGTCGAACGCACGCCTTGCAATCGAAGTGTGCGGGTTCCAATTTTGACGTGTGGTCACGAGGTTTACCAGAGAAATTCGATCAATAATACATTTTCAAAAATGCAAGGGCATGCTTTTGCCGTAGAAAATGTAACGCGTAAGTTAAGGAGCTTGACTTTTTTGAAAATGGACTCTGTATCAACACACATATAGATTAATTTTCTCTGGTAGAAAACATGTGACCACGTTGAAATTCGCTCACGTCATTGGTGACACTTCGTTGAAAAATGTGCTTATTGCTCCTGTTAATACAGTTCGCTTTGGTATACAAAGTATAGGCGCGCGTTTTAACGCACCTATTTACGCTGGCATTTATCAAAAGCGTAAATTGTAATACGGAAAGTTGAGCGTTTGTTTGCGATCGTAAATAAGTTACTTAAGTTCAACGAGAGATGTCTTTGCCCGCTTCTGAGGGTATTAAATTTATTTACTTCTCGCTGAGGTTGTAAACAGGCGCCCTTGCGGTGAAATCGACAATCAAAATTCATTTTTGGTAGTCCAATAAGTACTTATATGTCTAGATTTATCTAAGGAAGTTCGTAAAACACTTTATTATATGAAAATACAGACTCGTAAGGAACAGCCCGTAGTTAAATAAATCTCCATCGCATACTAAAATGGATATAATATTCATCAAATCGTTCCTTACTAGTATCTAAACAAACATTATTCGCACGACGAATGTTTATCTTGTTGTGGTAAAGGGATTCCGAGGTTCTCAGTAGCAGCCGCATTTGAAATTTAAGTTGAGCGTGTTGACGTAAAGCTGAGTGCTTTCGGGATTCCAAATGCTTATTACCTTGTAACAATCCTACGGCATCTTAATGAAGTAGGCGTGAAGATTCGTACGAAACGCCTCACTGGTTATAAAACCTGCTTTAGAAATGTCGCTTACCCTTCTTGTTATAGAACTTTATTTCTTTAACTAGTATTATTATATCATGGGACCAATATAAAAATAATAAAGTGATCATCACGCCTGTGTTCTCAGAAGGGGTAGACAGAGGCAAGCTGCACAATTTCAGTCCGATCTTTTTGGACGTCTTTTTGACGAGTTGGTCTAGTGGTTTGAACGTAGGTCGGTCGGCTCACTAAACCGGATGTACTTGCGAGTACGATTCCTCCATGTGACAAATTTCGGAAATGGTATTTTCGGAACTTTCCCTCGTCTGGATGCAACTGGGATCGCCGTTAATCAATTGCATAGTACCCATAGTACAAGCTTTGCTTGGTTTGGGATCATACGATGAGTATGTCTTGTCTGGCGGTATCTATCTATCTACACTTCCTAATATAACTGGGTCTTATCTATTGTAATTTTCTAGTCAGTTCCAGATGCCAAAGTGTCCGCGGAATTAAATGGCAATGTCAGGAAATCATATTGCAGTCGAGATTGAAACTCGGTCAAGTGTGAGCTTTATATGAGGAGTGCTCTTAACACGCGACCTTTATGTGTAAAGTAATATGAAGCTGTCGTAAGAACCTTTTAAAACCAATTTTACGGTGACTGTACGGACTTTTAAGAGTTACTTTCACAACATATTTGTCGAGGTATTTTCATTACCCATTGTCGTCTTATGTACTTGCAAAGCTCTTTTATGTATTAACTTGCTGGGACTTCAGGATAAAAATTGCTTACCTATGTATATGTTACCTCAGAACATAATCCATTCCATTCCATTCCATTCAGAGCTGGCAGCTACCTCGGACAAAGAATTAGTCTATTTATTCAAAGGGGGAACGCTGCCAGTATCTTCGGAACTTTGCCTAAAGGGACTTCTTTTAATAATATATTTTAGTTTTTATATTATATATTATATTATTTAAGGTATTTAGTTTTAGGTTCATTTTTCTTTTATTGAAATGTAAAATGGTATTATGAACATCCATTCTTCCATATTCATAGAATCTCATGGACAACCAACTTTTGTTCCGGATTTTTTTTTTGTAAATGTTAATAAAACAATTTTTTTATAAATTAAGCAATTTTCTTCAGCAAATTCACGATAAAGCAAATCCACGAGCGCTGTTAATTTATTTCCAATACCAAAACGAACTGTATAGGCTCAGGGAAAAAGCTCATTCTTCAAGGAAATGTCATTGATGGCGCGAGTGCATTTTGTAGCGTAGACGCGTTGCTTTTACTACAGAAATTAAATCTTTATACATATTGGCTCAGACTTCGTTTTGCAGACGACTTCATATCCTTGTGTGACCTAGCATCAAAGCTGAAGTTCTCCATCTAACTCTATCTCGGCATTATTTTTAATTACCATTATAAAGCTTCAAAAAGGAGGAGGTTCTTAATTCCACCCGTATGCTTTTTTTTATGTGTATGCCGCATATCTCCGGCGTCTGTCGACCGACTCCGAAAGTTTTTGTGAGGTTTGCTAGGGTTTAATTCTTCAAGGTTGGTCCCATTTCCAAAATATTATCAGAAATCTAACACTTTCGGGGTGAAATGGGGGGTTGAAGGTCACATAATTTCAAAAATATTTTTTGATCGACTTGAAACTTTGTATCGGTATTTTACATACAAAATAAAGAAACACGTCTTTCAGAAATTTTGAAAGAAAAAATATGTAGGGGGTGAAATGGGGGTCCAATCCGGACTACAGCATATCTCCGGCGTTAGTGAACCGATTTCGAAAAATCTTTTTTTGTTTAATACGGATTGTTAACAAAAATCGAAACCCACCCCCCAAATGGGTGGAAAGGGGGGTGAGGGGGGTGATTTATTTTTTGGCTGTAAATTTTTACTTTTTTAGGGCTGTTATAATGTGATGATAATATTTGCAAATTTTCAACGATTATTGACACTAAAAATCGGGAAAAAAAAAAAATTACAAAAAACTAAAACCGACTTCAAAAACCTAGGTGCACTAAAAAGCTACAAATAACCTTACAATTCATTACATTTGGAGTCGGTTTTTGTTTTTTGTTGTCTTTTCACCACGCTCATACGTGCGCCTAGACAAACCTAATTATCCATATTATGTCGCCCATAGTCGCTCTCTCACGTTCTTAATTCATACGAGAGAAAGAGACAAAAATATATCTCGCATTTTCACCTGTCATAACCGGCTGTGCTACCAATGCAGATAGTATTCTCGTAACGGCGGCAAATGAGACACCTATAAATTTATTGGTCTATTTTTTAAGTCTATATTAGCTGAACATTTCAAATGACAGGCGAAGTGAAGTTGAGTGACAAACCCCTCCGCACGACCCCGCATCAAGGCTATAGCCTCCCGCGCACTGAGGCGGTGACGCTCTCGTGTCAAAAAAATTGGCATACCAAAACAAACTGTATTGACTTACAGAAAAAGTTAATTCTTCAACTAAATGACATTGAAGCTGGAGCGAATTACGTCGCGTGGAGGTATGGCTTACCACAGAAATTCAATCTTTATGCGTATTAACACAGAGTTTGTTTTAGTATTGGTAACATTTTTGTCGCGCGAGCATAGACGCCTCAGTGTGCAGCTTAATTTTACGGACAGCTTAATTAGCAAATAGCTTCCTGTTCCCGGTTTAATGCGCCATCCACATTAATGGACCAATTAAGCAATCCCTTCAGTTCCCCCCAAATGACGCTGCAAAGACCTTTCAGATGTTGTACAAACACGATGGAACTAATTTATTTTGAATTGGGACGTGTCAACAAAGAAATGATTCTACAGAAAAAATAGACACTGTTGAACATGCTATTACGAAATGTTTTACCACAAAATCCTTGGGCAATAATTTTTTTGAAGTTGTGTATAAGAAAATTACAAGATAAAACCAAGGTCTGTACGAGCTGTACCATTAAAATAAAGAAAATACCTCAATTTGGACACACCGTACTATAGTAAGACTTAAGTTCACAGAGCCTGAATACTATCAACAGCAATTTAGCCGACTGTAACAATACTCTTATACATACAGCAGGCGTCAGTTTCAACAATTTAGGAAGTGATTCCGTCGCCTTCTTTTACCAGAATAAGATAGCGATATACTTTCTCATATGATAAACAGAGACGGAGATAGAAACTGAAAACCATGACACTATTCAAAGATACGTTCTTTATATTCAACCGATTATCATCCTACTAATATTATAAATTTGTGGGTATGGATGGATGGATCGATGTTTGTCACTCTTTCACGCAAAAACTACTGAACGGATTTTGATGAAACTCCCCTCGAAATTGTAGTTTACACTACCTAATGGATGTACCCAAAGCCCACAAACATACATGATATCTGTGGCAAATATTCAAAGTTCTGTAACTTGGTAACTATGATAGTTACGTATAATCTGTCTTTACTAAGCATCAACATACGAATTACCGTACATGTACCTACATAAAAGCTTATTTCGGACTTCTGATACGCCTCGTATACCATCTAACGAGCAATGTATGGGTGCTCTCAAAATATCATTCTATAAATGCATAGTAGGTATACCCACTTTATAAAAACAAGTCATCAAAAGGCAATTTACTTCCGAAATATACCCGTTGAATAGACAGTGGGGAAAATGGTCGCGGTGAAAAATTATCTACATAGATATATGTTTGTAGGTAGGTATGAGGTGGAGTGATATCCCTCTATACAATTTGTGGAAAATAGGACACGGCTGGGGTGCCACCGACGATTATTTTTCCAAGTTTTCGTGACTATAATCACATAGCAACGCGAACGGCGCGACATAACAACAGGGGGGAAGTCTGTAAACACTATCGTATTGGTTTTGCTATGACTTAATATTTTAAGGCACGAAAACAACATGTTTTATCAAGGGTAGCTAGAATATAACTAGTCCAAGGGCTTCAAGGAGACAATGTCTAATGTCTCCATCGGTAGTATTTTATCTACCATTGATAAAACATGTTGTTTTCGTGCCTTAAAATATGAAGTCATGGCAAAACCACAACGATAGTGTTTACAGACTTCCCCCCCAGTTTTGTTGTTTTAGGCTTTCAATTAATATCAGTGAATACGTAATGACACCTAAATACGACAACGGACGCAAATTATCCATTCGAGTTATGTGAAATAAAGACTTGCAAAATTTGACACACTAAACATTTCGTTATATATAAAATTATACTTACACTGTTAAGCCCAAATTTTTTACCACTACCGAAATGAACTTGTGTCATTTACCATAATGATTGAATTTCTGTGGTAAGCGTCACGCGTCAAAATTCACTCGCGTTACCAATGTCTCTTCGGTGGAGAATTATGTTTTTCAATAAGCAAGACAGTTTGTTTGCGCCCCCGCTTATTTCAAGGTACCTAAACAAGTAGTGATTGCTTAGATATAAAAATGTTGAGTGTCTTACTTTACTCTTCTTTTAATTGTTTACCTTTTAATAAACTTTTAGAAAAAGGATTCGCGCGAGTCTCTGAGTAAATAAAACATAGATGTCAGATAATAAAAATTAACTTTGACGGGATAAGCTAAGCATAACGTATTTTTCTCTTCACTAATAAGATATTAAAACACGAATTTCCCATAAAAAGTTATAATTACATTTTACGCACAAAGACGTATTGATACTTATCGAAGTAAGTATTGAGATTAAGTTTAAAAGTTTAATTGGAAACGTAGACGAGTTTCAGGTCGAGTAAGGCCCGGGCACACTGGGCTGTCAAAAAGCACGCATTAAAATTATTTGGCAATACCAAAACGAACTTTGTCCGCCGAAGTGAAGGCCGTTTATCCACCGCCGCCGTCACCGGACCGTCACCGAGAACGAGATTATTTCGGGCCGAGTTTAAGATGACGTGACGACGATCGTGTGTCCACCGCGCCGGTATCGGTGGCTTAGAAACAAAACCGGGCAAACGTCGCGGTGCGACGGTAGTGTGTGTGTTTGTATATCCGGCGCATCGGCCCGTCATAAAACCGTGCCGTTCTAGCGGTCACGCCGATCTACTCGAAACTTCGGCGGCCGGGATGACGGTGCTCGGGTGACGGACGTGCGGTGGACACGCGGCTATTGTAGTCTATGTATCGCTACTTCGGCGCCGTCATCTCGTTCTCCTTGACGGTCCGGTGACGGTGAAATATACTTACATTAAGATTTATATTCCTTAGTAAAAGACGCAGCGGCAGTGGTAGCCGAGTGGTCGAACGCACGCTTTGCAAACAAAATGTGCAAGTTCAAACCCCGACTCACACCTCTGGGTTTCATGTACGAATCTCATTTTCATCCGAGATTATCACTTGCTAAGTAACGGTGAAGGAAAACATCGTGAGGAAACCTGAACGTCTGAGAGAACTTGACTAGTTCTCGATATATGTGTGAAGTCTGCCATCACGCACTAGGCAAGCATGGTGGACAATGGCCTGAATCCCCCTCGCATTGAGGGGAGGCCCGTGCCCAGCAGTGGGACGTTAAAAGGGCTATAGTAAGTAAAAGACACAGGGCTACGCGTTAAAATGCGCTTGCGCTGCCTATTTAGATACCAAGTACTTACCTTCTTTATTTCTTTCGCAGTGCAGGAGAGTCAAGGTCTAACCCAATCGTTTATTTTGTATAGGCCTAGGGGGGCACTTACACATTGTCAAGTTATTTTTTAGGGTTCAGTACCCAAAGGGTACAACGGGAACCCTATTACTGAGATTTCGCTGCCCGTCCGTCCGTCCGTCCGTCCGTCTGTCACCAGACTGTATCTCATGAACTGTGATAGCTAGAGAGTTGAAATTTTCACAGATGTTGTATTTCTGTAGCCGCTATAACAACAAATACTAAAATATAGAATAAAATAAATATTTAAGGTGGCTCTCATACAACAAACGTGATTTTTTTGCCGTTTTTATAGATAATGGTACGGAACCCTTTGAGCGCGAGTCCGACTAGTACTTGGCCGGTTTGTTTACCTTATAAGCACGCTACTACTGGATCAAAGGGCGACCTCGACTGAGAAGATCCGGCAAAAACTCAGTGAGCTTATCATTTTTAAATTGCCTTTTTATGCGTAGGTTTTCTTGTGTCCCCAACTACAGCAGGCTGGGCCACTATACATCTGCAAAATATGGGTATACAATGCACCTCTGTCTACCCTTTTCAGGGAGTACAGTCGTTGCAATAATAACTTAAAATAATTACCTAGTTCCCTGTCCAAAAAATGCATTAAAAAACACATCTGAGAATGTGGAGTTGTTTATTTTATCTGCTAAAATATGTCTGGAATAACGCCTATAGCACTTACCAACTTTAATGCTTTGCATTTTACTTTGTGATTGTGATGCTCATTCTCTGTCGTAATGTTCTGGCTCCAGCATACTTAGCATGACCGCGTAAACATATTTTTTATCTCTTTTAACTGTCAGATTTGTCGAGCAAATGAAGTCACTTCGAGCTTTTTAGGGTTCCGTACCCAAAGGGTAAAACGGGAACCCTATTACTGAGACTTCGCTGTCCGTCCGTCCGTCCGTCCGTCCGTCTGTCACCAGGCTGTATCTCATGAACCGTGATAGTTAGAGAGTTGAAATTTTCACAAATTATGTATTTCTGCTGCCGCTATAACAACAAATACAGAATAAAATATACTAAAACAGAATAAAATAAAATATTTAAGGGGGCTCCCATACAACAAATGTGTTATTTTTGCCGTTTTTATAGATAATGGTACGGAATCCTTCGTGCGCGATCCCGACTCGCACTTGGCCGGTTTTTTTTACTGGACATGGCTCGGTGTGACGACAAATCTGACAGTTGAGAGAGATAAAAATTATATCTACGCGATCATACTACAGGGCCTGCTCCTGTAGAGTGGGTGTTACATGTGCGATGTGCGAGCGCTTATAGCCCCTCCCTGGGGCGTGAAAACTGCCTATGACAAAATTGTTATAACAATAGTAACTGTATTTTTTTTAAAGAATTTGTATTGAGTAAACTGTTAAAAACTGAAAGTAATATTAAAAATATTTCTGCAAGACAGGTGGTTGTATCATAGAGTATCTAGAGTACCCATAACGACCCCTCTTTTCGTATAGCTCTGCGGCGATTTTTCAGCCATTGTTGTTATCTCATATACCTGTAGTATACGACAACTATACCTATGGGAAAACATCAACGGCGGAGTCAGACAAACCAGAAAAATTTGCGCCAGCACGGGCTCGAAGTGCCATCTCCGTTATAATATCTCCATAGGTTGTATCGACTCATAGAAAGGTTTATTCTTCAACAAAATTACACTGACAGAGCGAGCGATTTTTGACTCGCGGTGCCGTGGCTTTTACCTAAGAAATGTAATCTTTATATATATTGATACAGCGTTCGTTTAGGTATTGGCAAACATTTTCCCGGCTTATAACACCCCATCATACGTGTTCTTGGCAACAAAAACAACTTCTCTCGAAAGCGACATGCGGCGTCTTTAGTAAAAACATACCTATGATGTATACTTAACTAGCTGTGCCCGTGGCTGCGCTCGCGTGGTCTCAGTGTTGTACCTATCGAAGCATCCCCTAGGACTGTGCGCTCAGGTGTACCGCACCCCTTGAACCCCCGGGGGTTTTACCCGGGTAAAGACTGCTCTGCTTCGATGCCCCAATATTTTAGGCTCTATTCAAATGTCAAGTCCTGTAAAACGTGAGCTCTTTGTTTCAAGCCGTCATTGTTTCATTTTTTGTTTTGCACATTATTACTAAATACTTGTATTTTTGTAGAATATCTAATCTGCTTTTGCTCAGGTCAAGAAGCCGAGCCACTACGCTCCAGCAAGTTTAATTATTCAACCACCAAGTGGCTAATATATAGTGTAAACTCCATGTAACTTCACTCGATTTAACGACAAACTCTCTATTTATAAAGCGTCGAAATCACTTGGCTTTGGTTGGTTTAGCTTGACTTCCATCCCTTGGGGTCATGAGCGTCTGGGGTGTGGGCCCCGGACGCTGTTAAGTAGACGACGACCCTGAGGAGGACGGCGGAGAGAGGTGGTCTCTCGCCGCTGTATGCACTGCGAGGGTGCAGGGGGAGCGAACATCTGCTCCCCCCGAGACGAGCTCCTGGGCACAAAGCTCGGTAACGAGGCACAGAGGGACACCGGTGCGTTCCGGTAGGAGATCCCGAAGTCCCTCTAACGTGTCGCAGACGGCCACCGGGGAGGTTTTAGTGGGTAAGAATCACACATATCCCAGTCTTCTCCCACACAGAAGACTGGGAATCTTTCTGAAAACTTCCTCCCCGTCAACAAAAAAAAAAAGCTTGCCTTCCATACAATGATAAACTCTATATAGCATTACACCCACTCTCAATAACGATAACAATTTGCCAATTTTTTATCTATGAGATGCCTCAATATCGCATGATATTAATAAAATAAGTTAAAAAAATACTGGTGCAGCAAAACAAAAGACAATAAGAACAGACCATAAACGTTCAAATACTTAAGATTGCTTTTGCTCGTTTTGTTTTTTTTTTGAAGGACTTACACTATTGGCCGTGAGGTGGCCTTTACAGCTTTACCAGAGGAGTGGCGAGCGCAGAGTGCACTCCAACCAAGGCCTTAAGGGCGGAAAGGGGTGGCAACTAGCTCAAGGGCGCCACAGAGGGCACGACCTCGGCTTGGGCAGTTACCGTGAGGGGAGAGGTAGTGACTGCGCTCCTAGGTGCAAAAATGCACCTACGAGCGGAAGAAGGGGTTCCTCGACCTCGCCGGCGAGATATGTACATAATTACTAACACTAACCTGAAATAAACTTTTTCTTTTTCTAATTCTAATTTTTCTTCTCTCCTTTTAACGACAACTTTTAACGACAACGCCATAACGCACAGTCCATTCAGTGTCACTATATAGAGCTTACACTGTAATTAAATACGTAATTAGTAACATTTTACTTTACAAAATACCTAAAAAGTCAATAATTAAGTCAAGGCTGTATCAATCAATCGAATTGCTACTAAAGTCTATAACCTCCTTAACACGTCAACAACCGAACTTTTTTTTAAATATAATAATTCATACTTTATCTACGTTGCCAAGTATCTGTTGTTTTTCTTATTTTTACACACCATATAACTTTATACTAGCGAGTAAGTTTTTAGTTTCGTACATAAAAATATTTTCATAAGGTTTTAGTACAATGTATTTGATTAAAGACACAAAGAAATTCACTGCAATAAAGTTATATGTGATATATTATTAGCTAGATACATAATAAAACTTTACGACTCAATGTATAGGTACTTAGGTTTTTATGGGATATTTTATATTTTGTTTGGTTTTGGTATCATTGAATTGGAGTTCGAAACACAATGACCTGCCCCCATACCACCTCCCTTGCAGTATCGTTTTTCAGTTTTTAACCGACTTCAAAAAAGGAGGAGATTCTCAATTCGTACCATGTGTTTTTTATGTATATTACCGCATATCTGCGACGTTTGTGAATCAATTTCGAAAATGGTTAATATGTTTGAGGAATTCTTCAAAGTTTTAAAGGGTCAAAGGTGTTTTTTTTATGTAAATACTTTACTTTTTATGGCTGTTCTGAGGTGCTAATACCTGCATATGTTCAGAAATACGTTATTAACACTAAAAATCGTATTAAAAAACACAAATACCGACTTCAAAAACCTAGGTGCAATAAAAAGCAAATTAAAAAAGTAGGTCCTCCTAACCATTTAGTTAGGTGTTTGATAAGACTTTTTTTTTTTTTTTTTTTATGTGATAGGGAGGCAAACGAGCAGACGTTTCACCTGATGGTAAGTGATCAACGCCGCCCATGGACACGTGCAACACCAGGGGCATCGCAAGTGCGTTGCCGGCCTTTAAGGAATGAGTATGCTCGTTTCTTGAAGGTACCTTTGTCGTATCGGTCCGGGAACACCGCTGCAGGAAGTTCATTCCACAATTTGGTGGTGCGAGGAAGAAAATTCCTGGTAAATCGCACTGTACTGGAACGCCATTCATCCAGATGGTGAGGATGGTAATGCAGTCTGTGGCGAGCCGTGCGATGGTGGAATTCAGCGGCAGGTATAATACCGAACAATTCCTCGGAACACTCCATGATAGAGGCGGTAGAAAATGCAGAGAGAGCCTACATCTCTACGCAACGCCAGAGGGCCTAGCCGATCAGTAAGCTTTTTGTCATCGACAATTCGAACTGCCCTTCGTTCCAGGCGGTCAAAAGGAAGAAGTTGGTACTGTGGTGCACCGGCCCAAAGGTGAGAGCAGTATTCCATGTGCGGACGGACTTGCGCCTTGTAAAGTTGCAGGCGATGAGCCGCAGTGAAATACCGCCTCGCCCTACCGAGCACACCCAGCTTTTTGGAGGCCAACTTGGCCTTACTTTCCAGATGACCGCGGAATTGCACGTCGTTCGATATGTCGACTCCAAGGATCCCGATACTTGGCTTGGCATTAAGGGGAGTGTCTTCGAAGCGAGGAGATGCGACAAAGGGGTTCTTTTTGGCGGTGAGCGCACAAATTTGTGTCTTATTGGGGTTGAATTGCACTAAGTTCAGTTTGCCCCAGTTCGAGACTAGATGTAGAGAAGCCTCGACTTCAGACACAAGTTTGTTCCGACACTCATCGACGTTTGCCCGAGAAATATTAGCACGACCGGTGTAAAGAGCATCTCCTGTACTGTCATCCGCATAACAACGGAAGTTGCTGATATTAAGCAACATATCGTTGATATGCAGCAGGAACAGGGTAGGGGATAGGACACAGCCTTGCGGGACGCCAGCATTTACGGACTTGCAATCCGAGCATGATCCGTCGACTACGACCACGATGCTCCGATCCGTGAGAAAGCTGGCGACCCATTTGCAGAATTTCTCAGGCAGCCCGTAGGAGGGAAGCTTCGAAAGAAGCGCTTTATGCCACACCCGATCAAAGGCCTTCGCTATATCCAGGCTGACCGCTAAGGCCTCACCTTTGCTCTCGACCGCCTCAGCCCAACGGTGACTCAGGTAGGCAAGAAGGTCACCGGCCGATCGACCCTGACGGAAACCGTATTGCCGGTCATTGATCAGCTGGTGGTCCTCTAAGTACCGAAGGAGCTGGCGGTTTATAATGGACTCCATTATTTTGGAGAGCAACGGAGTGATGGCGATCGGTCTGTAGTTTCCTGGTTCGGAGCGATCTCCTTTTTTAGGGATCGGGTGTACCAAAGCAGTCCTCCAAGAGACCGGGACTACGCCGTTAGAATAAGAGAGTCGGAAAAGACGCGTCAAGGTCGGAGTCAACTCAGGAGCACATGTCTTAAGCACAATTGGGGGGATACCATCCGGCCCACTCGACTTATTGATGTCCAATGAGAGTAGCGCTCTACGCACAGACTTCTGTGTAAAACGGATCTCCGGCATGGAGTAATCACAGGGAGCTATAGTCGGCGGAGACATCTCATGGTCATCAATTCTGGAGTTGGAAGCGAAGAGAGAGCCTAGAAGATCGGCTTTCTCCTTCGCAGTCTGGGCCAAGGAGTCATCCCCTCTGCGCAGTGGTGGAAAAGATGGCCGACAGAAATTCCCTTCGACAGCTTTGGCAAGAGACCAGAACGCGCGGGAACCCGAGGGGTAACGCATAAGTCTCTTGCCAATTCTGCCGATGAACTCACTCTTTGCTCCGGCCAGGGCTCTTTTGTAGGATCTGGAGGCATGATTGTACTCCTTTTTTAGGCGGTAAGAATTAGGATCCTGAGACGCCATCGCTGCAGCCCAAGCCTGAAACGACTCCCGCTTGCGGCGTGAAACCGCCTTACAGAAGCGTTCAAACCAAGGCTTTGATTTACCACCAATGGGAACTGCAGAGGATGGGACAAAAAGTTCCATGCCCTGCAGCACCACATCAGCGATAGACTCGGCATTGTCGTCAGGATCTTCCGAGGAGAAGCAAACCTTGCCCCAGGGGTAGGATGCAAAAAAGGACCGCATCCCGTCCCAGTCTGCTGACCTAAAGTGCCAGACTTGGCGGCAGCCCGCTGAACGGGGCCGTAGTTGGCGCGACAATGGCACTTTGCTCCGGATAAGGCAATGGTCCGACGACCCAAGCGGGGCATCGACGGTTACCTGATAGCCATCCGGGTGAGAGGTCAGCAGAAGATCCAACAGGGAAGGTACATGGTCTGCTGCATCCGGGATACGCGTTGGCGAGGATACCAGCTGCGACAGACCATAGGCCAGAGCAAAATGCGGGCAGGTCTGTTCGCGACTCGCGACGTTCGCGATCGGTGGAACGCGAACCAAGCCATTCAGCGTGGTGGGCATTAAAATCGCCAAGTATCACGATCTCTGCGGACGGGATCCGTTCGAGTACGGAATCAGCGGCCATCTGCACATGCTCGATGAGTCGATCAGTCTCCGAGTTACCGCTATGGGACCTATAAATGCAAGCATAGACGCGGGGGTGGTCGACGCAATCTACGCTTAACAGGATGGTAGATAGGTCCCTACCTTCAAGATTTCCCAGACGTCTAACACAAATATCGTCCCTAACGTATACGCATACTCCAGCACGAGGCACAAAATTGTGCTCGAACTTGTACCCTGGATAATAAAGGTATGACGTATCCGCCGGGGACGATATCTGCGTTTCCGTGAGGAAGAGCAAGGCCGGCTTGGCCGCCTCAAGGTGATAGTGGACGGCATTCAAGTTGGAGTGCAAACCCCTGATGTTGCAGAAGTCCACGCTAAGCGCGGTAGGGGGCGCCTTGGTTCTGCTCTTACCACGGGAAGAAGTCAAGTTTACAAGCGGAATTTTGCCCACCCCAGAGTACGCAGGGCAGCCCGAGCGTAAAAGCTCAGGGAGGGATTCTCCAGCACGCAACGTGCTGGTACCCTCCTGGGGTACGTCTTTTCTAAATGCCGCTGTCATACTTAGGGGTGGGGGTGGGGAGATGGACTTATAAAATGGGCAGTTAATCAAATCAACCTCAACTTCTTTTTTAACTCTCTATGAGTGGTGGGTAAAGATGGGTGGGTGGGGAGTGGGGGTGGGGAGATGGACTTATAAAATGGGCAGTTAATCAAATCAACCTCAACTTCTTTTTTAACTCTCTATACATAGAAGTAATTCCATTTGACCAGTACCTTTTTTTTCTATTCATCTCAATAATACTAAAAATAAATTAAAAATTCGTTACTTATTAAAATAACATGCATCATGTAGTCACATAAATAATTATTGAAAAAAATATGTCATAAATTCTAAAGTTCTAAATTTAAAAATAATTCGTTATGGCAGTCTGCACAGTGGGAGCGGTTCGCAGCCGGGACACTGCGGCGGCGTGTACGCGATACATTCCTCTTCATCTCTGCACACGTGGTCATCACACACGTCCAAGGACGATAGACACGATCTGTATGCTGTGAAAATACGAAAGGTACAGATAAAAAAATAGTGTCTATGTTACTTGACTTTTTGATATGAAACATCTATAGGCGAGAGGTAAACCTGATTTTTGGAATGGCGAGATTTGCCGACGCTTCGCCACAACAAAATGAAATCAACCTTATTACTTAATATTTAATGCATAAAGTATAGTTTTAAATGCGGCCATGCTTCGTACTCCTTGGCTCCTCGGTTCTTTCCGCCGCTTAGACTCCGCCCACCGGCTGACTCCGCTCACTCGCTCACTCGCCGCTTCGACATTTATGTTTCACATCTGCCAGGCGTCCTGCGCCGGCTCAGTTTTTTTACTGCATGTTTTTTTTTGTTTTATTGGCCTCTTTTTAAAATTGTACGATATCACGCAACTTAATTCACAAACGTCGTCAATGACAATTTATTTAGTTGAAAAATATGTTTCTTCTATGAGGTAATACAGTTCGTTCGAAGGCCCGAAATGTATATACCAGGTTTTACTTTCCCCGGTAGCCCAGTAATCCTAGTCTAACACATTAGTTAATTTTTAAGTTACATTGATGGAATATTTATAATTATTTATGATAGTCAATCTTAAAAATATATCCTAAACAATATATTCCTAACCTAAACTTTATAATAAACGAGCTGACCGGGCGAACTTCGTACCGCCTTAGAATGAGTGACATACGAAAGCAGCGCCACCTACCGGGTCCAATTGTGAATCTAAACCATCCAGGATGCCACCCAAACGCATACAAAAAAATCATTCAAATCGGTTCAGCCGTTTAGGAGGAGTTAGCTTACAACGAAAAGTGGCATTGATTTTTATATAAAGAGTTATCTATCTATCTATCTGAACTGTATGTCAAGAAGGTTGAATAGTCCTATGACTATTCAACCGAAAGAATTTTATAAAACTGCATAGATACTATTATTTATGCAGTTTTATAATATTCTTGCGGTTACACGATAATATAAGATGTACAAGGTACTTACTATCTATACACTCTCCATCGAAACAGCAACCTCCGCAACATTGTTCGTGATCCTCGCACTGAGGACAAAAAAAATGTGTGATTTTTTTTTAAATAAGGTTGCAAATTTTTAGGTCGATCTGACTATGAGTTGAAAATCCTTTATCACCAAATTTTAAATAAAGTAAGCCTTCTAAAATCCACATTTTTAAATAGAATAAAAATTACCCTTTTCCCGCCAACCTTACAGTCCTGCGCATACGCAAAAACCACCATGTATGTACAAATTAACACCAAGATTTTACGCATTGTCATTTAATCACTACACATTAATTACTATTCCAATACCAGAGTTGTCCACTAGCTCGTGCGACCAAAAGTTGTCCATTCGACACAAAAAGACGTACTTATGTGGTGAAAATTCATGAAAATTTTATTTATAATGTATGCTAACTGTAAAGAGCGCGTACGATATGCGCCCGCGCCGACGACCTCGTGGTATTGTGACCGAGTTAGTGTGGTCGTGCGCAAGCACTTATTACATGTGACTATGTCAATCATAGCAATGGAATCTCGTTTTCACAGCTGTTTAATTATCGTTAATAACTGGTAAATACTAAGTAATTTAGTTTCATTAAGTATAAACGTAATGATATTACTTAATCGAATTTCGCAACTGAGTTAGTTTAAAATAGAAATTTAATTATTGATTAATGTTAAAAAAACTTTTTAAAAACAAGCTTTTATCTAATTGCCCTTAGTTTTCGTGTTCTGCTTAGCAAGCCCTTTCATTTGATACCCATACTGTGGTAGTGCAGAAAAAATAAGTATTATTTTTTGTATTTATTGTATGAGCCTTTAATTTAATTTATTTATAGTTTATATAATTTTTGCAACTAAGTGATCGCTGAAAGTAAATAAGATAACCTGTCTACTGCTAACCGTGGAAACCTATAATTGGCTTTATGTAATTTATACTCTCTCTCTATTATTTTTTTTTTGGCCGTTGGTTTTCCAATCTTTAAATAAATAAATAATAATATTATTTTATTATGGATATACATTTTTTTTGGAATATAACAATATTTATAAAGGCATACGTAATACCACAACAGGTGAACGTGATTTCGTAATCCGTCACCACACTAATAAGGTCCCTGGATTTGTATAAAGTTTTCCTTTTCACCCACAATTTATTACAAATGTGGGAAAGGTTAGAGGTACATTTACACTGGTTTCGATAGTACCTAACGCTTGAACGGTTTTGTAAAAATGTGGGCGCTACATTATCGTCAATTCGGTAGTTTTATAACAATTGTGAAAGCATTGGGATGTGTTTAATGAAGACATACAAAACCGTTTGTATGGCATTTATGAAATGCCAATGTTACAATGGTTTTGGGGATTGGCGACTGTGTTTCAATTTTAGGGATGTCCCTACTCGATTTGGTTCAAATAATAATAATAAAATACATCATCACGCCTGCATTCCCCGAAGGGGTAGGCAGAGGTACACTGCAGTGCGGTACACTTCGCCGATGTATTTTGGTCCCAATGTAATAGGGGGCGAGCCTACTGCCATTATACCGGGCACATTCTCCCTCAATACGAGGGAGTTTGGTTCAGAAACGATATGTCCACTTTCACTTTTTTTAAAAGGTTAATATAAAAAGGTAAAATTAAAAACACCGTTTCCAAGTGGCTGACTCGTATAGTTAATGACTCCCTAGAGATATTAGTTGTTAGACTGAATTACCTTCTTTAGAGAATGTAATCGTTTAAGTTTAGTTATAGACAAAAGGTAATTTATCTCATTTACATTTAAATTACACAATAGTGAAATGCCAGTATGAACCTCCACAGGGTATATTTGATAATCTTACACTTACTAAATTATTTTTAAATTATGTTATTGTAGGAACGTGCATTTACACTATAGGCATAATAAAAGTAAACTAATTATACATATTAATTACCCGACTTAAGAAAAGTATGATCGCGGAGGATGTTTTTTACCTGTTTCACTTTAATTACCGTATTAAATCCACCATTTATGGAAAAACAAAATTTTATAATTTAAAGAATTTTTTTCATAAATTGTATCTACCCCCATAAAACTCCAATAAACAAATATCACTTACGACGTCTCCTGTGTCTTCGCAATTCTGCGCCATTACCACAGATAAATAAACGATAAATAAACCCCGCAACATTGTATTAACAAACATGTCACACAGATTTATGTACCGGCGACTCTGCATCGGGCAATGTAGCAAACGCGCCTATTTATTATCGAAAAATATCAAATCTATTCTACACAATACCTAATCCATATAGCCCTTAACACGTCGAGATACAGACGATAATAATTTCGATCAGGCACATCATCAAATAACATAAATACAAAACGTCGTAACCACTCTATGTGGTATTGAAATTTAAACTTATAGTTAATACAAGTAAAGTTCAATATTCGTTGAATATATACGGGGGCTGATATGTAACCTATTCGAGTTTTAAAACTACAGATGTATGCATCTGTCACGTAGCAAGGTTGATGACACGGTTCATAAATGGACAATCCATCGTAATGAACAAATGAAGGTCTTTGTTTGTATAACAATAGAGCATCATAAATAATAGACAATATGAAAAGGTCAAGAGACAACCCTGATTTGCAGAATCGGTGGATTCGCAGAACAATTTTCTTTGGGTGAATTACTCCCATCATTTTTTTGGTATCTACCTGATGTTGTATGTCATGATCGTAATTTATTTTTCCCTAATATAATATCGGCTTTTTCCATAAGCTTTAATAATAGGCGGGTCTATTGACCGAGAAAATAGTATAAAATAAACAAACCTGAGTATGCATAGAGACTTCCCATACAAAATTAGATCAACTGAGCGATTACGTAAATTATACCTAATATTTTATTTTTGTTCTACCTTTTCACAACTACCTCGACAAGAAGCAAATGAAACGCGTTTGCAACGAAATAATTTAATCGCCACGCAAAGATACCGAAGATACGCAAAGATAATGTGCTTTGTTATTCCTTGAACCCCTTTGCATTTATATTTCTGATTCAGACAGGTTTTAGTTTGAATTATAATGTGTTATATCGTTGACTTATCAACGTGCCCATTCATGTTCAATGAAAAAAAACAAAGAGCATAATATTAGCAAGCTATCTAAATCAGCTTTTACTGCACACCAATAAATAATTGTGAAGTAGCACCCAAGTTTGCACCACAATACCCAATCGCTGAAGTTCCCTCGGCCACTCAGTTACGCAGTATTTACGTGACAAACGAAAACTTCGATCTCCTCGGACTGAGTGGGCAAAACTCTTAACTTATTTACAAGAGTTTTATTCGAGTTTATTGCGAGAAAATGGTTCAATCAATGGTGATAGAAAAAATATTTGTGCAAATGAGTGGATGTGAATGGCCTTTACTAATGCCTAGATGAAGGTTAAATCTACTTTTGATTTTACATAGTAAAACGGAGACCATCTTGTAGTTAGGCAGATAAAATAGAATATTCATGTAATCGATGCTGGAACCCATGTTTAGATCAGCGGGAGTATGATATGGGCTGCTCTATGCACACATATAAAGCCAGATATTCGATCATTATATTTTTTATGAAAACACTTTCAGGAGAGTCAGTTTACGGGAATCCTGTAATTTGACAGCTCGTTTAAATGCTTCCATACGTACTATGTTGATAATTCAAATCCTCAGTGCTATTAAAAAAATCTATTCCGAGTTTCAATTAGTACAAACTGCCAAAACATCCCGAGTCAAGTCCAGGTGATAACTTAAATTCGCATATCACGATACTGTCCCCATTTTTATACACAAACGTTGTATTAGATACACTATGAAGTTAACTTGGAGAAAAAAAAACTATTACACCTGTTACACTAAGTTTCAGATCGTTTTCGTCGTTTTGACTGAAATAAACATCAGGTTTTAGTATTCCCGTGCTCCCCGTATATCTACAATTACGCCCTGAACGGCGAATCTACGTGACTTTTTTTTGAAAATGTACTCAGTGAAAATGTAAATACAGCTTAAATATCTATGGCAAAACCGCGACCAAATTCTGTTTAATTATCGGTGACACTTCTTTGAAAAATGTGCTTCATCTGTGGGTTTTTACAGTTCATTTTGGTTTTGGCAAAAAAAATATGCGTGCGTTTTGAAATGCTCGCTCAGGGCTTGAGTGCAAAAGAAAGAACGCCAGTGCAATAAACTAGTCCCGTCACAGTTACAAGATTAACTTTAAAAGATAAGTTTGTGCCCAGACACAATAAAAGTAATACACTCAGGCGTGAAATACTTTCATAGCACTCGAGAGTGTAATTGTACGCTGTTAGTGCGAATAATAACTTTTAGACCCACTGTAAAACACTTAGCTCTACATAACAAAATTATTACACACACTCATCGCACCTCGCCAAAGAAATAATCTCGTAAATAAAACGTAACAATTCTCACGTTTTGTAAAAAAAAAAAACTAGTAGCCCAATAAATCACTTACAAATATTCAGATTCCACAACCGGTTTGTAATGCTCCTTCTACTGAGAAGAGTCGGTAAGAAAGTCGTCTATAATCAAAATTAATAAAGAAGTTTGTGAGTAATACATGGACATTACTATCCTATTATATATTGTTAATTTAGTAGTTATTGATAGTATTGCTTACGTATACTGAAGCACTCCTACAACATTTGAAAAAAATACCCACACACACACAAACATACACACACACACACACACCCACGCACACGCACATTTACTTGCATATTTTGTATAATGTTATTTCTGTTACTTAAAGCTTGGAAGGAGCGGAGTCTCCTAACACAGGCATTACTTGCCTAAAAGGAGGCTCCAATCACCAATCAATGTTTGAACATATTTTGGTATAGAAATAAATCAATTATTATTATTATTATATTAAATGCATTGTTAGGAGAAAGCAGTGCATGCAGTGGTAACCTAGTTGGTAGAACGCCTGACTTGAATGTAAGGGTGCACGTTCAAAGGAAAGGGTGGCCATAGATTTATTTGCCATCTTTAGTTGAAACTATCAACGAGTCGATTGATGCTTTAATTTATTTCAGTATATAACCAAAACTGAATATTCATTTTACAATATATCATATATTGTGGTCTCATGAATATGATATTGAAGCTAAATTATCAGTATCTCATGGGTATGCGGTCATCTTGAGTTTCCCAAAGTTTAGGGAAAGGTTACTCATGAGGATAGTAGGTATACGCAAGACCTTTAGCAACCTTTGTCACGGATTAACCAAGTTTCATCGTAAACTGAATAGATTATCTGCAGCAAAATTATTAATTAATACTATTAATAACTAAAACTTTATAATTATCACAATTTTGCACATAAATATAAGTTATAAATATAAACTCAAGAAACTAAATATAAGTCAATGTTCCAGCCTATATTGTAAGTTCAGTATACATTATAATATTTCTAAAACTTTTTTAAGTCGCTTAAAAACTATCTCAACCTCCGTTGCAGAATTTATGCTCGTTTAACATGTATTTTGGTCCTAATTGGGAACCGAAATACATCATCATGGTAGGGGGCGGTATTGACAACCAGGTCTGCTTGTTTGATTCATCGAAACTTTTTAACCGACTTCAAAAAGGAGGAGGTTCTCAATTCAACCCGTATGTTTTTTTTTATGTCACCTTCAACCCCCCATTTCACCCCCAAGGGGTTAGATTTCTGATAATATTTTGGAAATGGGACCAACCTTGAAGAATTCCCTAGCAAACTTAAAAAAAAAATCGAAATCGGTGAACAGACGCCGGAGATATGCGGTAACATACATACTATCTCAACCTCCGTTGCAGAATTTATGCTCGTTTAAACATGTATTTTGGTACTAATTGGGAACCGAAATACATCATCATGGTAGGGGGCGGTATTGACAACCAGGTCTACTTGTTTGATTTATCGATACTTTTTATCGATATAACACGTAGTCAATTTAGCAATAGGTACTAATGAAATACCGGCATTGTATAGAGTATAAATTAAAATTTGTTCGGCAATAAAAGTGAATAACTACATAATCAAGATACACCCTTTATCTGAAAGACAGTTATAAATATTAATAACGCCCTGAAGCTACTGGAGCAAGCGAAATAACTTGACTTTTTTTTTTATTTAGGGATTCTGTTTCAATACGCGTCAATATTCTCTCGCGTTATAAATGGTATTACGTCTAAAAATGTACTTTTACTATGGGTTAATAAAGTTAGTTTTAATTTTAGCAAAAAATTGCTCGCGCGCATTTGGACGCGCCTGTTGACGCATGGCATAAATGTACAACAAAGAAATTCCCTTCATAAATCTCAATGAACGCAGTAATGTCAATCAACTGCGAAATTAATTAAAGCACCTGAAGCTCTTTGCCGAAAGGTTTAAAGGATACACCCTTTGCACATAAAACAAGCCTCGAACCCTGACATCATTAGCACTCAATTAATCAAACTATATTCCACCCCATTGCCCATTATTAACGCCTCTATTAAAACGTTAATTAATAAACCACAGTGAAGTTCAAATACACATTAAGTACATGGTCAGAAAGTTGTCCCCCGACTATGTTTCAATTATACTTTACAAGCTTATTATCCCCTTTTACTTGACTCTACCTACTTTGTTTACTTGTAAATAATGTTGGTAAGTGAAGGCAAACAGGGAGCATAATCTTCTAAATTAATACTTAGTCTGTGGACAAGTACGATTTTGAGCACTAACTGTCTTTAGAGCATCACTCATATTTTTATATGTACCTACTACTTTTTACTCTATTAAACTTTACTGCTATTACTTACTGTTACCGATTTCAATCTTTTATAACAAGACAAATGATGCACTTAGAATTCAATTAACTAGGGCCTCAAGTCAACTATCAATATCGTTGTAGTATGACAATGTCTCCTTTTTATAATGCGAACAAAACAACAAAACAATTTACTATCAATGATAAATATAACCATTGTAGACATTAGGCATTGTCACCTTGAAGCCATTAGACTAGTGATATTTTAGTAACGATTGATGAAAGATTTTTATTGCTTAAAATATTAAGTCTGAATTATAGTATAACGATTTTGTTAATAGACTTAAGGTCGTATATTGAAATAAAACTATTTTACGGATTTTATCGCGTGTATTTACTATTTTATTTTCCCGACGTTTCGGCTGCTTTGCAGCAACCGCAAACAACAACTAAATATGAGGGTACCCAGTTATTAACTATGACATCAGGACGTCTAACGCAGTCCCCCCGTGACCATGGTTGCTGTAAAGCAGCCGAAACGTCGGGAAAATAAAATAGTAAATACACGCGATAAAATCCGTAAAATAGTTTTATTTCAATGTATAGTATTAAGGTCGTATAGTTGTGATGGGTGTAGTTTTCCGTCGATACAATATTTTCAAAAATATTTGTTAATGATCGCTTAGGGTTAAATCCGAAGTTTATACGTGATTAAAATATATCCACTATGAGTTTTAATACTACTAAAGTGGCTGCCCTACCGCTTTGCACATTACTAATATGTTACCTGTGACGTGTACCATTCTAGTACCATTGTACAAAGGTACCTACAAAATAGATTATATAAAACATAAAATTAGTTTAGTCACGCTATGGGACTTCTATTAAATACAAAATATGTTTTCTAGGTAAAAAATCCCATAATGTAAGCTGCTTACACATTATTCCTATTAAAATGCGCAAATATATCAAGCATACCTAGGGAATATTTACATATACTGTTTTTATCTTCATGATTTGCCAACGTAAAGTCGAGACGAAATAAAAGCCACGAGATTATGAAATGAAACAGCTAATCGCGGGTGTAGCCCCGGCCACGTTCTATCTTTACTGTGAGTAAAAGGATACTTTCCGTTTAAATATATCCAAGTTTTTTTTATTCAATACAAAATAGACAAATACATACCTAAAAAAATGTTTGAGCTGCAATGTGTCGTATAGTCTTAGTCATTGATTTTAATATATGTGCCAAGCAATAGATAACGCTAGACAACACATACTCATCGCATGATCCCAAAATAAGCAAAGCTTGTATTTCGAGTGCCATACAATGAACTGAGGGCGATCTCAATTACACTCAGACCAAATTCAAAAAAAGCCTCGAAGAATCGAACCTGTAACCACCTACTACAGTGAGTCAAGCGGCCTATGCTCAAACCACTAGACCGGTGGTGGGAAAACTTTGTAAATGGAGGGCCAGAAAGTTTAAGAACTTTCAAAGGAAGGCAAGAATTATAGCAAAATGCATTTTGTAAAATACATCATCACGCCTGTATTCCCCGAAGGGGTAGGCATAGGTGCACTGCAGTGCGCCCACACTTTGCCGACGTATTTTGGTCCCAATGTATTATGGGGTGTCATATAAAAACATTTCATCATTACACACTTGCACCAATGTTAAAAAATAACTTTTATTCGAAGGCCTTGCCATGGTAGGCGTGCGAGTCCTTCTAGACCGTCAAAATACAATTATCGCGGGCCATATAGGTACTATTCATGTCGAAGGACCGTCCGGCGGGCCGGATTAAATGCTTTCGCGGGCCGGAGCTGGCCCGCGGGCTGTACTTTTCCCATCACTGCACTAGACCAAGTTGTTTTTAATAATGATTCAGTCGAACACGCAACTGAACAGACTAGGAAACCGAGCGGTCTTCGTTCATCATCTAATAAACATTGTTTCTGTATTATAACTTCGTCTAGGGCTTAAGAAAATTTATTGCTATCTCCCTTACATTTTAGCACGTGCTTTCTATCCTCTCTTTTGTTCTAGTTCAACTTGGCAAGGAGCCTGCATAACAAACGCGACGTCCACCTTTCCTCTTAAAATTCCAAAAGCAGAGTACGAAAGCAAGACGCTAGTCTTAAACAAATATCTACGGGGAAGAAATAAATTTAGTTTTCCCGCTAAAATTTTACTTATGTCTGAATCCTCTATTTGTAGTAACTTTTATGTGACAATGCATTCTTCTTTTTTAGGGTTCCGTACCCAAAGGGTAAAACGGGAACCCTATTACTGAGACTTCGCTGTCCGTCCGTCCGTCCGTCTGACACCAGGCAGTATCTAATGAACCGTGATAGCTAGAGAGTTGAAATTTTCACAGATGATGTATTTCTGTTGCAGCTATAACAACAAATACTAAAAAAACAAAATACAATGAATATTTAAGGGGGCTCCCACACAACAGACGTGATTTTTTTGCCGTTTTTTATAGATAATGGTACGGAACCCTCCATGCGCGAGTCCGACTCGCACTTGGCCGGTTTTTTTTGACGAAATGACGAAATTTAATGGATTAAGATGAGGAATGGCTGTATCTGCAATTAGCGGGTATTTCAGCCAGTGTTGTTTTGCTATGGCGAACAATTTGATGTACGAGCGTTGACGCACCAGTATGCAGGAGGCTTAAGGGGTCTTAATCAATGTTTATTGTGTCTTTGCGAACATGCCCGAACGTGTACGGGAACCATTATAAGGGTTGTCAGTGACGTTTAGCGCTTAAGGGATCACTCGATTCGTCCATTAATACGAATGGCGTATTAAATTGAGCAGGAAGCTACTTATCTGGCTTTTTGCCTCGTTGATCAAAGTAGGCTTTTGATACTTAATTATTTCAGCTTCTTAATTATGTATAGATACCGGTATATTTAGACGTACTGTATATCTCATTTTTCTTGTTAATTACATTTATTTAAATAATAAAAAAAATATAAAAAAAGAGAAGCAGTGGTAGCTGAGTGGTCGAACGCACGCCTTGCAATCTAAGTGTGCAAGTTCAAACCCCGGCTCACACCTCTGAGTTTATGTGCGAATCTAATTTTCATCCGAGATTATCACTTGCTATGAAACGATGAAGGAAAACATCGTGAGGAAGCCTGCACGTCTGAGGGAACTTGACTAGTTCTCGATAGATGTGTGAAGCCTGCCAACCCGCACTCGGCCAGTGTGGTGGACTATGGCCTGAATCCCCCTCGCATTGAGGGGAGGCCGTGCCCAGCAGTGGGAGGTTAAGAGGGCTGTAGTTAGTTAGTTTTTTAATATAAAAAAACATTTAAAAATATAAAAGAACAGTTTCCCACCGGCATCTGGAACAGGTTCCCAGTTACCAGTGATTAGGGCTCCAGAGAGAGGAACTTCCTCAATACGCGCGTTGTGTCCAAAAGTACTGCCTTCTGAATCGGACATTATTATTTAAAAAAGTATAAGCAAAATATTTAAAAAAACTTATTTAAGTATTTCAACAACGTAAATTATCAGTCTGTTCCTATTGTCGTGTCGTCGTACGAATCGATGTGACATGATCTTGAAGGTCAATTTCATGTACCATAAAATAACCTATGACCTAGAATTTGATCCACGCCCTAACAAACAACGGTTTGAGACATCTCTCATATTATTTGATTTTACATTTAAGTAACGACTTAATTTGTTGCCTTGCATTATGCAAATATGTAATTATTTTCGACCATTTCCTTTTCTGTGAGGCGACCAAGTCAATCTCGCGAAGCTATTTCATACGAACAGTCATAAACTAGCATCATTGCGCTCAGCAGCTCATCAAAAACTTCTTCCACTAAACATGACCCACATTTTTCCGTAAAATTACTCAGAACATAACATGTTAATGTCTTGTAGTCTTCTAGTGTATAATTGGGGATAAGATACCTAAGATAGGTTTGATTTCATGAGACCATAACCATCTTGGTTATAGTCAATAATATTGAATAAGTTTGTAGGTGTGTTTTTACAGGGTTTTACAGGGTATTTGTAAGAGATGGTCTAATACAGTGCTCGAATGAAGAAAGATAATGTCTCCCGCTCAAGGATAAAAGGATTCTAGATGTGGGCTGTGCAGGTGGTATCCTCGGTGAAGTAAGTAAAAATAAAGTGCCCATTATTTTATCTTCGACGGGCATTTTCCACAAACCAATGTCTGTGGCGCTTGTTTTGTGTGATGGAACCATTGACATAAAACTTATGGACATTTGAGTTGAATCTGGTGTCATATCCATACAATCTTATATCCTAATAACACCCGAGGATCACACCACGTATGGAAATAACTCTTCGCTGAGTTTTCCATTCAATCTTGGATGCAATAAAGTTTCCTGCCTCCTTATATTATGAATATTGGAGCACGCAGTAGGGTAGGGTTCCGCTGCGTCAATTATCCTATGCAAAACAGGCAATCTGGCTATTTTTAGATGTCACAAACACGAATTCTTGTCAACCTTTTCACTCATATCTTTTTAAACATATACACTAGAAAATATATGGGTAAATAAATAAAATATTTCAGTTTGGCAACGCCCTGTAAGCCTCCCGTGGAGCGTAGACGCTTGATCGTCAATATTTTTGCTAATACCGAAACGAACTATGTGTCAATACGCATAAAGATTACACTTCCGTGTTAAAAGCCACGTGCCGACGTGTCAAAATTCGTTCACGCTGTCAGTGTCAATTAGTTGAAGAATTAACTTTTTTTCTTAGTCATTACAGTTTGTTTTGGTATGGCAAAAAAATATGCCACAGCGTCGACGCTCCCATATGCGGGGACGCTTTAAAATTGATGGTACTTATATAACTCTATGACCACCGTCTTTTTTGAAATCGGCTAAAATGGAAAGTAAATGACATCATTACAATCAACATGTTATTAACAAAAAACTAATTTAATGACAGGCCTATGGTGGCTGTAGTTAAGAAAGTTATATAGAGAGACAGAGAAAGCTAAAGTTATTATCACCACAGTAATAGGGTTATTATTGGCTAATACACTACTTAGATTAGTATATCAATCTATTAGATACGTATTTGAATAAATAATAGCCGATACAACAGGCTGAATGAACTTGTCTATTATTAATGGAGTGAATACATTATCTATGTTGGCTTTTAGGGAAATTTATTTTCGTGGTTCGATTCCTATATTCAAGTTACGCCACGTTTCTTTAGTGGACCGTTAAATTTGTTAAAAAGAGACGTTTGTCAAAAAATTGTATTAAGGATGCATCTGAAGTCCGAAATAATATTTTGGGTACACAATCTCTCTTGCAGCAATGTTTTTAATATTACAGCCAGTTTTCGTCAGATAACTTTCGTCAGATACGAAATACAAAATCTGTCAAAAATTAACAGTTACTATTGAAACAACAATACTTTGAGAGGTGGTGGTAAGGCCCTACTATTCAATAACGTCTCGTTACACATATTACGCTCCGTTAGAGAAACGAATCGTTTCTCGAAAATAAATGAGTGAGACAGGAGTTTATGGGACGTTTAAGATATTTACTGAAAAAAAAACACAGATAAAAACGGTATTCATAAATTCACAAACAAATACGTTGCAAGTAGCGCCCGCACACGCGGCAATAATATTGATAAATTGGTTTGGTGTCACGACAGATTTTCTTGGTATGCAATCACGTGAGATACGCGCCTATATCGATTCCACTTCGAACTCGCTCGTTTTCGACGTCTGATCAAGTCTGATGGAGAGGTTGATGTGTGGCTTAAATTATAAGGAGAAATCTTTTAAAAATTTCGATTTTGGGTATCACCGAAGTCGTTGAAACCAGAGAGGTTTGTTTTGACACCGTTCATTTATTACATAAAAATTGCAATTATTTCGAGAAAAAATACAATCGAATTATTGCATTTTCCTTTATAGAATTTGTAATCTTATAAAAAGTGTTATGCAGTGCCTAATCTTGCTATAAATTACCTTTCTTAATCCCTAATCGTAAATGGTCAAAACGCGCGCGCCCAATTTTTTAATTTTAGCCACTACCAAAAAGAACAGTATTAACTCGCAGCAGAAGCCATCTTCAAACGTGATGTCTTCAGTTACTTTTGACGCGTAATCCCATGGCTTTCGCCACATAAATTCAATCTTAATCTATACATCTATACAAACAAGTAAAATTGGAGTGTCTGTTCGTAATATCAAAATAACATTATTTTAACAAATGCATATGAAAGTATACACGATACCTATAACGAAAATGCATTTTTATTTTATTTTGTCTGTCTATCTGTCCGTCCGTTCCGGGTAAATTTCCAAACGGCTGAACAGATTTTGACGGGACTTTCACTGGCAGATAGCTGATGTTCCAAGGCTACTTTTATTCTAAACTTAGGCTACTTTAATTTTAGAAAAAGTATTAGGGTTCCGCGGGATGAACATAAAACCATTATTTCCGGGTAATCTCCCTAAATTCCACGCGGGTGAAGTCGCGGGCACAGCTAGTCTATCTATAAAGGTAAAGAAATAGTATTTTCGGGATTAGCCCTGACCTAGGTGTAACTGGAGTCGCCCCCAGTCAATTGTATGACACCCATAGTACAAGCTTTGCTTAGTTTTTGACCATCTGATGGTGCTGTCTGGCGATATTTATCACTTATTATATGTATTTATTCCCGGATTTATTGATAAAGAACGAACATCCCCGCTCTTAAACCTCTCATAACTCACTCGGACATATTGACCCCTTTTAAGCGGGTATTTGTTTAGCATTTCCATATTTATAATATGCCAACCCTGTGTTATTTTATCGTGAAGTTTTGTTGTTTGAACTCGCTCTTTTACCATGCTATTAATAAAACTTAATAGATAGTACTACCAGCTATATATATTACCTACGTGTGCTTTAGATAGTCACGTGCAAACTGATGCAACCGGATGGATCATGTTATGCAAAATCGAACGTATCCGATCAGAGATTTCTTGAAACCAATGTGAAGTGCAACAAATGTTTTTATGCGAGAAATGCGCAATGCGCCACTCCTAGGGGCAATTCTCGCATGATCGATATTATCTCTAATTTGACATATTATGTCGAATCAAAACGACAGTTTTGTTCGTATTTTTAATCGACAAAAAACGGAGGAGGTTTCACAATTCGACCGTATTTTTTTTATGTTTGTTTGCGGATAACTTCGTCGTTTATGAACCGATTTTAGTGATTATTTTTTTTATAAAAAGGAGATATTCCAAGGGTGGTACCTGGTTCCCAGGATCTGATGATGACATCACCGAGAAATCGAGGGGAACCTTCGAAAATCGTAGTGGCGACTAGTTTGTTAATTTTCTCATTAAGTATTTTAAAGCACTTCTATTTAATGAAGGCCTGGAGTCGATCTGGTGATGGAGCCGAAAGACAGTCGAGGGAACTCCTCAACGATTTACAGCCATTACCTGGTGTTTGGGCTTAATTAATTTCTACCACACCTCCTTTCCACCGCTTTAGGGAAAGAGGGGTGGGAGGGATGTTTTTTTTTAGCTGTAAATAATAATCATATAATTTTGTTTCGACATATGACAATATGAAAAATTAGAGATAATATCGATCATATGAAGATTGCCCCTCTGTGTTACGTCTACGTTATTCACATAAAAAAGCCTACACGTAAATGGTTTTTAAGCTACTGTCAGAAATTCCAAGAACCATATATTAGTACTTAAACAGGAATTCAAAATGTTTCACTCCTCTCACGTACCAAATCAAAGGAAAATATGAAATTGGAATATAACATTTCTATCAATAAAAGGGATATTGAAATAGGCGTTTGCGATAAATCTTAAAGCAATAAAATTGAAAGAAACTTGATTCCTTTTACATCTGAGGATACATGATGTGTTGGCAATAGATAGGTATGTATTGGCGTGAGTTAAAGTACAATTTGGTACTACATCAAACTCTTTATCAAGGTAAAACCCGGAGCACGCTTGAACGACAAATCTGAAACGGCCAATGATTTATTAATGTTTAATATTTCTTCTGATTGATATCAACTGGATAGGCAGCTTTGAATGCGTACGAGGTTATCTGAGTTTCCATTAATAAATGAACAACGCACAGGCTGATAAGTAATTGCGCCCATAAATCAGGGCTAGCACTATCGGTAATAAGCGGTAGATCTATCCGTACATTAGTGCCCTACGTAAACAGGCGCTAAATTATTTTTCTTAGAATCAAGAAATACCAGGATGATTAAGTAAGTATATTACTATTACAGCCCTTTTTAACGCCCCACTGCTGGGCACGGGCCTCCCCTCAATGCGAGGCCATAGTCCATCACGCTGGCTCTGTGCGGGTTGGCAGACTTCACACATCTATCGAGAACTAGTCAAGTTCCCTCAGACGTGCAGGTTTCCTCAGTAGTAGTTATATTGTTATGTAATTATATTGCAAACGAGTTTCAATTACCTTCTGTAAAACAGCTGTGGAAATTTATTGATAATCCGCTATTTTGTTTGGTTTTTAACGACAATTGATAGCAATATGAGTTACATAATCGAAATTTGATGACGGTATCACTGTAAGACGCGTGTTTTTGTGGCTTTGCCGCAGAAATTCAATCTTTACGTATATTTAACTCTGAGTACTTTGCAACGAAGTTGTGATTTCGCTAGCCCCAATGTGTTCAGGGCATAGTCGTTTGTTAATCAATTTATCGATATTTTATCTAAACTTAAACCTTAATAAATTTATAGATAAATAAATCAATAAATACAATAACAGTCAATAATTTGGTTCTTTAGAAGCTTTCTTAACCTAACAAACATGACCTCTTGTCAAGCACTTATTTGACTGTCTGCCATAGTTCATTCTCAAAGTTACTAATTTCTCCGAAAGGGATCTCAGATAATCAAATATGGTCAGATAAAAACAATAACAAATTAGTATTTGTGCTAGCGCACAACCGTTGATTCATGATAATGTAAGATATTTTAATACTGTTTCTCTCTCAGTGATCTGTGACATAATCCGTTACATAATTCTTGTCATGGCGCGCTACTGTAGATATGAAAGCAATGCTACGAATCCATAATGACGTCATATGAAGATTATACAATGTAGCGTACGGTGACTAGAATTTGAATAGTATTCCATATTTATAAAGTGACGAAGTGCTTGCTTGAAGTGCATAAAGCATCCGCGGCTCTCGAATATGGGGCGACTCACACCGGTGACGTTTTGCATCTTGGTGTGAATCGCCGACTGCGTTTTAACCGAAAGAAAAAACACGTTGCAAAGTGTCATGAGACACCAAGTATTATATCGGTTGTATTAAAACATTCTCACCTAAAGACGGCACATCATTCTCAGCGCAATGTTAGCTAGGATGTGGTCTATAAAGACGCCAACGACCCCTGATATTCCCGGGGAAAAGCTAAATTGACACTAAACCCCAATGGATTTGATCAGAAGAAATACAAGTCAGAAATAATATTTTTCACGAGTTCTTTTAAATGAGTTTTTGTATAAGGACTTATGTAGAACCAGACTGACCGTTATGCCACTTCTCATCTGTTCCCGTTAAACCCGTTATCGTCAGGAAGCCGATTTTACCACGGGCTTAGACCCTAAGGGTTATATCTCACTAGGACACCAGTGGCTGCCCAATCAGTCCACGCTTCGGCACCGCACCTGGGCACCAAGTTCCCTAACTATATCGTTGTGAAGTTGCCATGAATTATTTTTGTAAGACATGAATATATCAAATTTTATCAATGGTAGCTAGAATATGACTAGTTTAGACATTGTCGCCTTGAAGCCATTAGACTAGTCATATTTTAGAGCTGCCATTGATCGAAGATGTTGTTTTCCAGCCTTAAAAAAGAATTCATAGCATCTCCACCATGATAGTGTTAGGGGACTTTGGGCCCTGATGTCCGCTTGGTTGCGCAACCGATACATTTTGTTAGTGGTGCGACTAGTTGCGCCGCCACTGGTGTCCTAGTGAAATATAGCCCTTAGTCGCGGCCTGAGCTTGCACAGCGCCATCTAGTGATCAAAATGAAGGGCCTAAGTTAGCCAATTGTCACTGGATGGCGCAACTACAGTATACCGTCTGTGGATGGCAGCCTTTATCCGCGAATGAGAGCTACCATAGACACAGGCTACGATACCATAGACACAGACGGCTGTCAGTGTCAACATACTTTCTCTTGCTTGCTTGCCATCAACGACGGCACATTCTGTATAATGCAAAAAAAAATCTTATTGCGGAAAAACATAGTTTTCCTATCCCAACTAATATACCACTACCATCAGCAAGGCGCCTGAACCACGGGACACGAGCGTACACCTACAAGACTTCTTTGCCTTGGTTATTAAGATATAGTTCCTCAGTGGTAACCGTTTGCACTACCACACCCGCGTACATTCATTTATGTTTTTATCACTATCTCCAAATCTATTTATCTCTTCGCATAAAATTATTTCGTGTCAAAACATGTGCTGCAAGACCGCTCGCTCAGTGAAGACGCGGCTAATAATGTTTTGCATTGCTTCGGCGAGTGTAGAGTACAGATAACGAATACCACTCCTGCATTTTAAAATTTCTACGACTCATGTTGCACAACAAATATTTACATTTTGCAAAGGATTTGTGATCTCCACATTTTAAATTGATTTTTGCCATTGACGTAAGAAAACTAGATGCACAGTCGGCTATTTTAAGAAAGGGGTATTGATAGACATACAGAAAGACCAATCAGACAAGAAAGTTCTGATCTGATCTGATCCTATAAGGGTTGGTTTTTTTTTATGCACGGAATCCTAAAAATCGGGTTAATAAACGCTTTGAGCGCTCTTTCTTAAGAAAGATAATATTATTTTGCTGTCATCCTAATTTAAACTTTTCTATTTTGAAATCAGGCTTTTAGAGTGAAATTCGTGGAGAGACGGTGTCTTTGTATTATTATTTCAATGATTTTTATCGTCTCATTTGGTATGCAAGTGGTCAGAGGCGGGGAGGGTTGCTGGGCTGATACAGGGTGGTACCGAAAGGCGAGGGTGGATAAAGAGCGTGCTGAATAATTGATCATCATGTGAAAAAGGTTGGCTAGGTGTTTATGGATTTTATTAGATTTTTTTCGTTACATCCTTTCTGTAAATGGTCGATACATGTTTAACTTAACGATATTGGCCTTTTTTCAACATTAAAATGTGAAGATTTCAGTCAAATTTACTTTTGAATTGTACCTTTACTTTAAGAGTTTATGTATTTTTAACCAACTTCAAAAAGGTTCTCAATTCGACCCGTATGTTCTTTTTTAGTGTTCCGTACCCAACGGGTAAAACGTGAACCCTATTACTGAGACTTCTCTGTCCATCCGTCCGTCCGTCCGTCTGTCACCAGGCTGTATCTCATGAACCGTGATAGTTAGAGAGTTGAAATTTTCACAGATGTATTTCTGTTGCCGCTATAACAACAAATACATAAAAAACAGAATAAAATAAATATTTAAGGGGCCTCCCATACAACAAACGTGATTTTTTGGTACGGAATCCTTCGTGCGCGAGTCTGACTCGCACTTGGCCGGTTTTTTAATGTTCCATGACGTCTTTTAAAAATAAATATTCTTCCACAAAGGAGAAGGTTCGTGTTTTTTAATAAGATAATCGCCATAATGTTTGAACAGTTATTAATAGGTACACTATCAACTACACCAGCTTAAGCCCAAGGCTCACTGGATTAGTTTCAGCTTCATTAAACAGCACTCTGGTAATTAGCTGCGCCCGACAGCCTGAAATCCGATATATCCACGGGCCCGCCGCGTACCGACTTAGTTTCAATTATAAACCGGATAAAGCTTGCATCCTTAATTAATTATGAGATGGAAATAAAATAACACTTTTTTTAATTACTCCGATTACCTACATAAGGCTCTTTCCACATGATAAAGCCTGATAATAACGTCTATTCTACCGTTCGATGGCTAAAAGACCGTTAAGTGACCAAACTTAATTTTGAGTGATAAACAAAAATGTGGATTTAGATCTGACTAGAAATGATGAGGACACACCGATTTGTTACTTACTATCTTAATAGCTACAAATTTAAGAGAAATAAGAATACGACTAGTATATAGATAAAACACTTCGTTTTCCGGCTACTAGGATGCTATTTATGTGCTGAATCCCAATTTATATATACAAGATAATATGCAGAAAGTGATGACTTTGGAAATTATGAAGGCATAAACATTTGGTTGGACAAAAGCAGTGGTAGCCTCGCAGGCAAGAACGCCCGCCTTGAACGTAAGGGGTGCAAGTTCAAATCCCAGGCCCTCACCTCTGAGATAATTTTCATGTGCGAATGTCTTTTCCAACAATGATTACCACTTGCTGAACGGTGAAGGAAAACATCGTGAGGAAACCTGCACGTCTATAGAAAGGCGTGTGCAGTTCACCAACTTGCACTGGGCCAGCATGGTGGACTATGGCCCAAATCTCCCTCGTATTGAAGGGGAATGTGCCCGGTATAATGGCAATAGGCTCGCCCCCTATTACATTGGGACCCTAATACATCGGCGAAGTGTGGGCGCACTACAGTGCACCTCTGCCTACCCCTTCGGGGAACACAGGCGTGGTGATGTATAGACATTTGTATCCACGTATCTTGATAACGTAAGTGTTCACGCACTACGTCGCGACACTAGTGCATCGCCGGCCGGCGCATCACTTGTGCTCTCGGCAGCCAGCCATTACCCAAAAAAGAGAAGTTTCGATACATTCCGATCTTGGCCTCGTCTCCATTCAAAAACATTTCAAAATAGCGTCCGAACGCTATTTTAAAAAAGCCGCGTCGCACTCAAACTCTCTAATTGTCGCCGCCGGCAATTATGAGCCAAACCCCGCGCACACAACAGCACAACGCCGCCGTCCGCGGCATGTGTTGATAGATCCTCCTGACACGATCACCGCCCTCCTCGACCCGGGCGTCGAGAGGGCCCCCAACACACCTACACCAGCCTCAAACAGACACCGACCTCGCCGGCGAGGTCGAGGAACCCCCTCTTCTGCTCGTAGGTGCATATTTGCACCTAAGAGCGTAGTCATTACCTCTCCCCTCACGGCAACTGCCCAAGCCGAGGTCGTGCCCCATGTGGCGCCCTTGAGCTAGTTGCCCTCCTCTTCCGCCCTTAAGGCTTTGGCTGGAGTCGCACTCTGCACTCGCCACTCCTCCGGTGAAGCTGTAAAGGCCAACTCACGGCCAACAGCGTAGTCCATTCAAAAAAAAAAAAAAAAAAGAAGTTTCGATGGCGACGTGCCGTGCAGTTTTATGTATTGTTAAAAAGTTATTAAATTAAGTTAGAAAACTTGAAGAGTTATTTAATTTAACACCCAATACCAAACCTAAACAGTAAGACAAGTAAAACCAAGACTGGCCTATGGACAAAATATCTAGCTTTCAAGTAGAAAATATAAATTAATTAGTAGTTACTATTATTATTAATTAATTAAGAATAGTTTTCTCGTCCAAACTGGTTGTCTGGAAGAAATTGCTTTTAGCGATAAGACCGCCCAATTGTACATAGCTACTGTATTTAGAAATAAGAATATTGTATTATTTTATTTATTTGGTGTGTACAATAAAGAGTACTCTACCTATCTATTCAAATTATCCACAATGTCACTTCACGGCCTTTTACCTATTGGACGGCAGTTTTACGAGATGGACGCTATCATTAAGTATGTTTACAAGAGCTTGAAATCTTTAAGAAACAGAATGCAGTATGATTCTGTGTATGTTCACAATACATTATATACGAAATACTCCCGAGCTCGTCGCACAAGAGACGAAAATTGAGGTCCCAATACGCAACAATAGACGCAAATAGGACCTGCGGCGTGACTTAGTATCTTAAAGTACGATATTTTTCCATCGCACAATATTAGTTTGTTAAGAGTATTTTTTGGCTTGGTATAGTGGTTTGAGGGTAAACCACTCGACTTGCAACACCGGATGGTTAAGGGTTCGATTCCCGTCAATAGCATATTTGTACCTTTTCAAAGGTTGTCCTGGTCTGAGTGTAACTCAGATGAGTCAGTCAATTGTGTATGGTACCCATATTATAAGCGTGGAACGGTTTGGGATCATACCAGGGGCCCGATTTTCGTTTATTAGACATCATCTTTAATCGAGATATCGAAAAAAAAAACAATAATTACGACCAATTTGACGTTTTGTTTCGAAATATCTCTAACTAGCGGCCCGTCCCGGCTTCGCAAATGTTTCTAATATAGTCTATGTCACTCAGTGATAATATAGCTTTCTAACGGCAAAATAATTTTTGAAATCGGTCCAGTAGTTTTTAAGTTAATTCGTTACATACAAATATACAAATCTTTCCTCTTTATAAAATTAGTATAGAAGTAAAGATAGCGATTGTTTTCTATCAAGCGAAAATGTGGCCCCAGATGTAAGCGTCGTCTGATTGTTTGCCTCAACTTACATTTACATCACTTGCTTCGTGGTAACTACTTAACTTTTTTCCCGAATAGTGAAGGTTAAAGCCCCGAGCACATTGGGATGTCAAGAAACGCGCGGAAAATGTTTGTTACTACCAAAACGAACTCTGTGTCAATATAAATAAAGATAGAATTTGTGTAGTAAAATCCACGTGACCATATTCCATATTCGCTCGCGCATATTACGTTGAAGTATGAGCTTTTTCTATAAGTCAATACAGATTGTTTTATAGATCCGCCATCTTTATCATTGTCAACATCCATTCTTAAAAGGCAGTAGTAACCGAGTGGTCGAACGCTCGCCTTGCAAATCAAAGAGTGCAGGTTCAAACCCCGGCTCGCACCTCTGGGTTTCATGTGCGAATCTCATTTACATCCGAAATTACCACTTGCTATGAAATGCCGAAGGACATCATCGTGAGGAAACCTGCATGTCTGAGGGAACTTGACTAGTTCTCGATATATGTGTGAAGTCTGCCAACCCGCACCGGGCCAGCGTGGTGGACTATGGCCTGAATCCCCCTCGCATTGAGGGGAGGCCCGTGCTCAGCAGTGAGACGTTTAAAGGGCTGTAAAAAAATGTGTATTTATTGAATTTGCCCTTGCTAATAATCATTTCGTAAAAAAAGAAGTAGAAGATGGTTTTGTAGTATTAAAGATCTTACAATAGATAAAAACTTTTTAACAAAAAATTAAACCACCGAAAATATTAAAAAGCAAAAAATAATATACTTTTTTTATTTTACCTTAATAACAAAGTTCTTAAACTAATGTAAGAATACCTAAGTCATTTTGAGTCGGCGCCAAACTAGCAAATTAATTATTAAGTAAAGCTAAAGTGTGATGCACGGCGGCGTGGCGCGACACGCCCCTACGTCGGAAAATGCCGAGCGTTTACGAAGTTAATGTCAGCGAGACAGCAACTCGTGCGGGCACATACATGAGTGCACACATTGTGCGAGTGGTCGTTCCGAGAGCACATTTTTTGGAATGTTAATGTTTGTGGCTGAAGATTTCACGTTGCATTGTTAATTTCATTTGGTTATTTCTTAAAATTTATTGTTCATTGATTGTTTGGCGCCGACTCAAAATGACTTAGGTATACTTACATTAGTTTAAGAACTTTGTTATTAAGGTAAAATAAAAAAAGTATATTATTTTTTGCTTTTTAATATTTTCGGCGGTTTAATTTTTTGTTAAAAAGTTTTTATTTTATATTTTTTTGTGGCTAAAATCAACTACTTACACCATACTTATTTTTTTTGTAATACACAACTCAGCATTCAAATCTGGGAATGAACAATAAATCTCTCCCTATTTTCCCACCCTTGTGGTAGGTTTTTTCTTCCTAATTTATACGGGACCAACTTTGCGGTTATACCCTAACCAGTACGTGTCGAATTGTGAACCTCTTCCGTTTTCTTCGTTGGTTAAAAATGGGTATAATTCCAAGTTAAGTCTATGCGGGCGTAGGTAGATCATGGTGTAGGTGCCAATCTACACCAGACTAGGCAAATACACAAATGAATTGGCACCGACTACAAATGTAATGAATTATAAGCTTATTTGTAACTTTTTAGTGTACCTAGGTTTTTGAAGGCGAATTTAGTATATATTTTGTGATTAGCACCTCATAAGAGCCCAAAAAAATTTCTTCAAATTTCTTCAAAAAATTCACCCCTCACCACCCTTTCCATCCCATCGTTTCGATATTTGTTAACTATCCGTATTAAACAAAAAAAGAAATTTCGAAATCGGCTCACTAACGCCAAAGATATACTATAGTCCAGAATGCAAACTTTATCACCCCATTTCACTCCCTACATAATTTTTTTTCAAATTTCCTAAAACATGTGTTTTTTTTATTTTGTATGCATAATATATATACAAATTATCAGGTTGATCAAAAAATATTTTTTAAATTGTGTGACCTTCAACCCCCCATTTCACCCCCAAGGAGGTTGATTTCTGATAATGTTTTAAAAATGGGACCACCCTCAAAGAATTCTCTAGCAAAGGTCATAAAAATTATCGAAATCGGTCTACTGACGCCGGAGATATGCGTGATCATACATAAAAAAGAATGCAAACTTTATCACCCCATTTCACACCCTACTCATTTTTTTTTTCAAAATTCCTAAAACACGTATTTCTTGATTTTATATGTAAAATACATATACAAAGTTTCAAGTCGATCAAAAAATAATTTTTAAATTGTGTGACCTTCAACCCCTCATTTCACCCCCAAGGGGGTTAATTTCTGATAATATTTTGAAAATGGGACCACCCTCGAAGAATTCCTTAGCAAACGTCATAAAAAAATTCGAAATCGGTTTAGTGACGCCGGAGATATGCGTGATCATACATAAAAAAAAAATAAAAAAAAAATAAAATATACGCGTCGAATTGAGAACCTCCTCCTTTTTTTTTTCGTCGGTTAAAAATGCTGTATAAATGCCTTAGAAACATTCTAAGACTGCCTATTACAGCTAATATTGATATCGAATCGTACTAATTAATTTCTCGCAATCGCGATTTTGAGGTTTGGTGTGGCGGGCGAGCCGCTATCAATCAACGTGACTAATCACTGGCACCTGCCTTATCCAAGGCCTTGGGAATTAGGATAGGCTGGAATCTACCCTGATTTGATGACGCGTCTTGTACCACTTACCTACTTCATACTACAGAATAATTTGACTAATGCAAGTTACTTGTCTACCTACATTAAAATCTCTTTTTCAGCAGGGCAAGCACATATGCCAAGACACATATTGTATACATAAATGTATACAATAAAAATCACACACACATATGTAAAAGTGTCGTTACAGTCTTATTTTTTTCCGTCTAGCCCCCTTTCAAAACGCGCGATAAGGAACTACGTTCCAATAAAATTGCGCCATATTTAGCCTTTCACTCACTGTCAGTTTTAATCTGAAAAGTGGTACAGCAGTAGAACTTCTATAAATTTGAGCGTTGATGTTTTTCCTTCCTGTATTCGGTATTAGCATAAACATGTCTCATATTTCACTTTGCAAATTCGCTATTTACAGTCTAAAATTTTAAAGCGCCTGTTTGGAAGAGCGCCAGCGCGCTGTTTCCTGATGTGACACGATTACATTTTGGTTGCATGCCCCACTGTTACTATAAACAACGGTTAAATTTTATTTAACAAAAATTAATTCATTTTATTTTCAAATACTTATTCATACATGGTGCATTCATACATAGCCTGCATAAAGAACTGCGTAACACCATCAGCGCGTAGAACTAAGTTATTGTAATTGCTATAATTTTATGTTTGAAATTAAAAATATGGTATCGTATCGATATATTTACACGAAAGATGTCTGAAACTGGTTTTCAACATTACGTAATCGTTCCAAAGCTTGATAGTAAAGTGGCGAATACCGTCACGTTGCACGTAGCGTTCATATCATTATAGTCTACATATCGGCTACGAGTTGGCGTAGAAGGTGCTACGCAGCTACGCTGATATGCTACGAGTATGTATATAAAACATTCACTACGCTGCTATCATTGCGCTAGAAATTATAAAACAAATACTTTAAAAATTAAAGTACTTATAAGTCGAATAAGGTTGAGAACCTCTTTCTTGTTTAAATTAATAAAGAATTCAACGTAAATAAAAGAAAAGAACGAAATCTTACTCGTAAAATATGAATATGTTCATAAAAGAGGATTTTTGTTTTAAAATAACTTTTAACGAGTCCCACATATATTTCAGCGAGAGAATTGCTGACATGTGTCCAATCCAGTTCCTAGTGAGAAGGCAAATACAATTTCACGTAGTGCACCGTAAACACGACAATACCTACCGCCGCCACACTTTCAACTGAAAGATACTGACGACTCTACTTTGCATAAAATGTCAGCACATTTTTGTCGAAAGCGCCAAAGAGAATAACAGAGTTATTTTTATTTTTATTTAAGATAAATATCTTGTGTATTTTATAAAAAAATCTTGACACAGTTTCACAGTACCCTTCAAATTATATTTATAGGGACTCAAGTTTATATAAATAAAATTCTTGGATGCACCTACATTGTAAATGATAATTTAGGTGCACAGAACTATATCAGCTATTAAAGACACAACGGTCGTAACGTTTTCATACTAATTAATACTAACAGATTATATAACGTAAGCAAATCACTAGATCCGAAATAGCAACTTGTATGGTATCTGTATCCATTGTTGTGTAGCTATTGTGATATAACGGTATTGAATTCCCGTCGCCCGGCGCTGTTGTCTCTAAAACAATGTTACGCTCCAATTCGTTGTCAATTCACAAAATATTTCGAATATTTTGTTACTTTTTCGTTTCACCTATTATACAGTATTTTCATGATGATATTAGAGGCTTAAATTTGTCACCACTATTATTTAACCTTTTTAATTTGTCATCACTATTTGCTAGCAGTGGTAGCTGAGTGGTCAAACGCACGCCTTGCATGCAACCAAAGTCTGCAGGTTCAAACCCCGGCTCGCACCTCTGGGATTTATGTGCGAATCTCATTTTCATCCGAGATTATCACTTGCTGTGAAACGATGAAGGAAAACATCGTGAGGAACCCTGCACTTCTGAGGGAACTTGACTAGTTCTCGATAGATGTGTGAAGTCTGCCAACCCGCACCGGGCCAGGATGGTGGACTATGGCCTGAATCCCCCTCGCATTGAGGGGAGGCCCGTGCCCAGCAGTGGGACGTTAAAAAGTGCTGTAATAGTAGTAGTAGTAGTTAAATTAACCACTTGGTCAACGGTGAAGATAAACTCGCACTGGGCTAGTGTGTGCTCGTTAAATTTGCAGTGTTTTTAAGTTCATACAAAGACAACTATTTGGATAGTCTCTCCTAAATGAGACTGAAGATATTACCATATTTGATTGAGCCTTGTTATAGTGGCTATCATTTCATAAGGTAATAAGAATATTTCTTCAAAAGGTGCGTTGTTCAAAATGGTAAGTGCATACTACTTATAAACTTACTTATTCCAGTGAAGTTCAAAGTAAGTTTTAAGCAAACATACTCTCCTTCTTGCTCTATAAAGCAAAAACGGCAATGAAAACGTACAAGTTTTATTACTACTTAGGTGATTTTAAATTAAAAATAAGCTCGAGACTCTTGGAGCTTGGAAAAGAGCGGAAACGAGGTTTGGTGTTTACACTTCTGCATGATTTCTATCTTGATAATTTAAAGTGGTTCTAATGTCCGTTTCTTAAGGTCCTTTTTGTCCATAGAACCCATGAGCTTTTTAGCTTCCGTGAACGCATCGACGTAACAAAATAATCGAAAGACGACAGCAAATACTTGCCCATATATATTTTTCATAAATGCTCGCGAAGAATGACTCCTAGAAAAATATTAATTTTAGGTACACTTCCACGCGTCGTAGATGAGACAATATGAGATTGGAGAGAAACCTATGTTGCCGTTCTTCATATGGTTGTAATGTATGAGCGAGATCCCAATTTTTTTATCAATATAATAATAATCTATACTAATATTGATTTGTATTTTTGTATGTAACGAAATAACTTAAAAACTACTAGACCGATTTCAAAAATTATTTTACCGTCCGAAAGCTACATTATCACTGAGTAACATAGGCTATATTATAACCCGTGCGAAGCCGGGACGGATCGCTAGTGTTCAATAAAATTGGCGTTCTGGGTTACGTGTTGATCACTGTTATTATTCAATAGATAACTTAGTGTTTTTTATGACCACATGGAAAGTGCAGAAGCGAGACCGAGGTTAATTGAAAACTACAACAAACTAAAGTTCCTCTTCTCCATCCTGTCGTATCCTCGCTGGCATTTTTTCTAACTTTATATAAGACAAGTTTACTTTTAGTGTAGGTACCAAGTAGGTACTGTACTGTTTATAGAAGTAGATACCTTTGTATGTGTGATAGTGTATAAAATTTCAAACATTATGCGAATCGGCGATTTTTTTTTAACTGGAGCATACTCGTATTCTAAAACATCGCAAATGGAAGAAATATTTGACAATAAATTTCACAATAAATTTCACAAAAGTATTATAAATGTATTCCAAAATGATGTTCATAATATTATTCCAGCTAAATTGTCTGTTTAAAGTAATAATGAATGAAACAAAGAATTTAATAAGAGTTTGTGTGATACAATCCTGAAATATGCAGACTAAATTTAAAAAGAATAATGTAACGTAAACTCCATTAAAAGAATCCGCGTTTTCATTTGAGTCGCGGACATTTGTTTCCTTTTAGCACTTAGTTGTTTGTTTAAGAAACGTTAACGGTAAAGATTTTAATGAAATTATGATTTATTTTAAAGTAAGCTCAATAAAAAAAGTTATTCAAAATATCGCCAATTTTTTGTCTAAGAAGTCAACTTTATTATAGACCTACTTCGAAAATTGTATCGATATTAACTTAAATGGTTAGCTTTAGTCTTGTTTAGTTTCAACAAGGAATCTATTTAGTTTTAACCCATTGCTCCACATTCTACGGCACTAAGACTCGACATCCAAGGATGAAGATAGTCCACGCAGCAACAGAAACTTTGCGTGTAACAACGACATTGCAGTAACGTCGGCTACAGATCTGAGGAGACGGATCATGGCACTAGGGATGGACCAGTAAATAAAAGTATCGATAACTACAATCGACATTTACGAAGTCGATTGAGAGCACCACGAGCGTCATTTGGTGACAAGGACTGCCATATCTGTAAACGACAGACGCCACAAACAACCGATTTCTTGAAAAGTAATGAAGGAACACGTATTAAACAATGGTATGGAGTTTATTATTATTACATTAACGTCTAGAATCAAAATTCACCCAGGCCGGAAAGCCAAGCCCTGTATGCCACGCTCAATCTACTACAAGAAGGACTGATTAAATCATTTATTGAACAACTATTTACAAAATATATACAATGCAAAATAAAATAAGTTAAAACTAATAAGAAAATATATATTTATAAAATATGTAATAAATTTGGCCCATGCGGAAGCGTACCCAAGACGCTGGCTGCATTCCCTCGCTGAATGGCTAGAACCACTCGTTGAGCGAGAAAATGGCATGCTCTTGGGTCGACGGTTGTGTCGATCAATTTTTTGCCTAATATGTTCATTAAAGAAGAAGAAGAAAGAAAAGAAGAAGCAGATAGTTCGAAAGGACTACCTGTACTATACTCGTATATTCGGTTAAAATAAAAGTAGTTCTAACCGTTTTTAGTCGTTTATTTTAATCGTTTATCGTATCAGCTCGCACACCACTGCTCTCCTCACCGAGCACATGTCAGTAATAGTCCAAGTTCTGCAGTAACTGCCCGCCTCAAGACCATTACGCAGTCACGCGCCACGAGTTTCGGGAACACTAGGAACTAGCAGCCGGGATATTTGGTCTCGTTAACTCGTTAAACAGATCGAGAAGTTTGTTTAATAAGTAAGAATATGGGTACAATGAGATGATATTGATTTTGAACGGTCAGATTTGCTATAGGTTCTACGATTACTCCTCATAAAAGACGTGAAATACAGGGTGGACCAAAAGTTCGTTTACATTTCAAATGATGATTTATAAGAAACTTGTTATGTGAGATAAAAACTGTTTATTTATCATTAAAAAACACAAATAGGGTTTTTTTTTAAATTACATCATCCACATGTTATCCTTGACTATTTTGACACTGTTGTAACCTGGAGCGAACATTTTCTAACGTGGACAAAACTCTTGCCAACCTACATTTAAAAAACTCATTTTTATATGTAGTACGTATGAGCATGTAAAACTACTAGTTGCCTGTTGCTTTTCCAGTTCTCGGGTTAATTCAATAACATAACAAACAGTAACAGCAAATGAAGCAGGTTATTGTAAGCTTGTATTATGTGTGTGTCGTACTAAATGTGATTACATTGATACCACAATCCCGTAAGTAGTGGCATTAGACAAATTGGTTTCTCATATAAATAGCGGCATCTGTTGTATTCAGTGGAGTACCTGGTAGAGTTAATTTGAGAAATACATCTTCATTTAGTCAATAATACTACTACTACTACAGCCCTTTTAACGTCCCACTGCTGGGCACGGGTCTCCCCTCAATACGAGGGGGATTCAGGCCATAGTCCACCACGCTGGCACAGTGCGGGTTGGCAGACTTCACACATCTATCGAGAACTAGTGAAGTTCCCTCAGACGTGCAGGTTTCTTCGCGATGTTTTCTTTCACCGTGTCATAGAAAGTGATAATCTCGGTTGAAAATGAGATTCGCACATAAATCCCAGAGGTGCGAGCCGGGGTTTGAACCTGCACACTTTGATTGCAAGGCATGCGTTCGACCAATGCCATTTATTTATTTATTGTGTCATAAAAATAGCCTGGACCAACTTAGATTTTTTTTCTCATCACTCAAACTCTATAAAGCCTTGAGCAGATTGGGGCCTCAAGATGTGCCCTAATGTTTTTTTGCCAATATCAAAACGAATCCTAACATAAAGATTGAATTTCTGTGTTAAAAGCTACGCGATTTCACTGCCAAATTCGCTCGCGCTGTCAATATAACTTCGTTCAAGAATGCACTTTTTCTTTGAATTAATACAGTTCCTTTTGGCGTTGCCATACTTTTTGCAGGGAGCGTCCTGACGCCCCAGTCTGCCCGTGGCTTAAGCCTCCTCGGAATTCTATATTGTAGTATTGTCATAGAGCGGAGGAGGTAAACACCGCACATAATGCTGGCTACGTGACGTATCCCGGCTGCTGAAGATTTCCCCATCAACGTGAATCAGCAGAAGCCTAGCACTTACATGTAATATTCTGAAAACCAAATCGGAACAATATACTTTATCAATGCTTCTTTACAAGATAAAAAAATAACGAAATTTGATATGTACGAACCTGGCGTACAAAAGTGCATCAAAACGCGTGCGACCATTTCAGTGCCGGATTAAGGTAACTTGATGCCCTAAGAAATCTTCCCCTGTGGGCCCCCCTGTCCTGAAGTGAACTACAAAGAATTAATTGAAAAAAAATGTGAATACGTATCGTAGGTAGAATATGAATGATTTCACATGTTGTCCTAATTGCTTTAACTTTCGTGTGCCCGTTTTTAGGGTTCCGTACCTAAAAAGGAAAAACGGAATCCTTATAAGATCACTTTGTTGTCAAGACATTTTTTCTCACAAACGCGTGTAGATATCAAGTTGAAATTTACAGGGGTCGAAACTAGAGATGAAACGGATGTCCGGTAACTATCCGGTATCCGGCTATCCGGCCTTGTTTTCATTATCCAGCCGGATACTGGATAGTAATTCAGTATCAGGCCGGATACCGGATAGTAATTCAGTATCTGGCCGGATACCGGACAGTAATACAGTACCTATCCGGCCGGATACCAGATAATAATTCAGTATCCGGCCGGATACCGGGTAGTAATTCAGTATCCGGCCGGATACCGGATAGTAATTCAGTAACCGCGATTACAAACTTATTTTGTAGTTACTTTGTATGGGGACTCCAGTATACCAACGGCAAAGTTAAGTTTGTCTCTTTATCCAGTTTATCTTTTCGTTAGAGTAATGCTCGGTGCTTTCACAGTTTAGGTACGGAAGCCTCGGTGCGCGAGTCCAGGTCGCACTTTTTTTGCCGGTTTTTTTTTTCGCGATCGTCTCTCGTGCCCCCCTAGATGGGGTGCCCTAAGCAATTGCTTATTTAGCTTATGGGCTAATCCAGGACTGCCATTTGTCCATACCGAAACATACTGTATTAACTCACAGAAGAAGATATTAACCGTCAATGAAACGTCCGTGAGCGTTAACTTATTCTTCAATGAAACGTCCTCAATGTAACCCCGAGTTTGAATCCTGGCGTGGTTTTTATGACAGAAATTCAATCTTTATAGACATTAGTACAAAGTATATTTTAAAAAAATGTGAGCCGTCACGGGGTACAGACCTGGCAGATGTGAAACATTGAATTTATTTTGTACAAGTAGTATGCATATAAAAGAACAGATTACGACAGGAACTAATTATGGCCTAAAAATGATGGGTGTTTCATTAATAATCATTTATTTTCATTAAATACAAAAATCAAAAATTTATAAAAAAAATAATCCGTGACTTCAGTTATAGTTATATTCGATCCGCCACACCGTACACACTAATACATATAGACTTTATGTCTATCCCATAGCGTGGCGATGCGTCGCCACGACAACAATAAAAAATAATCAAGTTAATACCCACGTCCCAGTGCCTGCGGGGCGTGATATACATAAAATCCTTATACTTATTCCTTTGCCTCTACAAACCATTTTTCAGTACAAAAGTATTTTGTTATACCAGTGTTAATTGTTTTATCGCTTTTTGGTTAATCAAACTTAGTAGTTAATTTATAGACTAGATAACAATATTCAACAATATTCTCCATGCAACGAAATTACTCGTGTATCTTGTAAGTTCCTTGTTTTTCTTCGAAGTCTCGATTCACGATGCGCGATGTCAAAGTCAAAGTCAAAGTCAAAGTCAAATCATTTATTTTGTATAGGCCTATGGGGGCACTTACAAATTGTCAAGTTTACATTTTTTTCTTATAAACTACTATACTACCACCGGATCGAAACGCGACCTCAACTGAGAAGATCCGGCAAGAAACTCAGTGGGCTGATAATTTTTTTAAATCGCCAAAACTTATTACAAATACACAGGTACATATAGCTCCAGTGTGTTGCCTTTAGAGCTGCGTTTAATAATAAAGATAGAATAATAACACGTTAGTAAGGCAATAGATGTTGTAACAAACACAGCTAGCACGTGCTCCAAGACGAGATATCTGTCACGGTATAAGTCATACCCATTAGTTTTCTCACTTTCGTGATATGTACGAGAGATTAAGACAAAATGAAACGTATCTCACATGTTGTCTTGTCACGACCAAATGTCCTACTAATACCGTGGGGTTAGCACACTAGATCTCTGACACGGATTCGCTCGATCACTCTCTATCTTATTTCATACGAGAGTAAGAGAAAAAATCAACATGTAGTCTTGTCTTGGCGCACATGCTACAACTACTGGTAGTTAAAAATCTATTTAACAACTCCCTATAAACCGGTAATAAACTTGATTGAACCGCTCGCAGTTGGTTCAAAGCGGTTCGCGCTGGCTTTCATTGTTTTATGCAACACAAAGAAGATGAAATGTTTCCATGTATATAAAGCACCTCAACCGCTTATTCAATGAGCAATGAATTTCATTTAAATTCAAACTAAATGCTGACTACTTATTATTATTACTGGAAGTAACAATTCATTTTATAAGCAGACCTACAAGGAACAGGGAGTTATTCTAATTCTAAATAAGTCGAAAACGAAAAAAAAAATTTCGACATCGGTCGACAGACGCCGGAGATATGCGGTAACATACATTAAAAAAAAAAAAAAAAAAAAAAAAAAACATACGGGTCGAATTGAGAACCTCCTCCTTTTTGAAGTCGGTTAAAAATACGACGAATTTGACGTTTTTGGAACGATTTCGATTTTTTTTCTTTCAAACATACTCGTATGTCGAATTGGAGATGATGTCGATTTTGCGAGAAATGGGTCCCAGTGTATTGTATTTTTAAAAGATTTTCCAAGGCGCTCGGATGTTTGTTAAATTACAATATTTGACGAATTCCATGCTCCACTTGCTGTATCTATCTTTACTATCTTCGCCCCCGAATTCGTTCGAGTGGGATTAAGGAACCCTAATTACCTAACCTAAACCCTAATTATATTAATATGAGTTTCATTTATTCTCGCGGAACGCTAATTCTTTTCTACAACAAATGTAGCTTAAGTTACTCCTTGTTACATCCACTACTTGGCAGTGAAAGTCCCGTGTAAATTGGTCTAGCCAACAGAAAAATTGTTTTTTTACTGCATTTCCGTTATAAGTAGCGTGTATAATTTAAAATCATCATAATACATCATCACGCCTGTATTCCCCGAAGGGGTAGGCAGAGGTGCACTGCAGTGCGCCCACACTTCGCCGATGTATTTTGGTCCCAATGTAATAGGGGGCGAGCCTATTGCCATTATACCGGGCACACAGGTTTCCTCACGATGTTTTCCGTCACCGTTTCTTAGCAAGTGATAATCTCAGATGAAAATGAGATTCGCACATGGAACCCAGAGGTGCGAGCCGGGGATAGAACCTGCGCACTTTGATTGCAAAGCGTGCGTTCGACCACTCGGCTACCACTGCTACAATTTCGCTACTAATACTGCTATAATTTAAAATGCAATCGGCAAATTCTTTTTTGTTTTTTTTTTTTAACGAAATGAGCGAAATGATGATATTTAATGGAATAAGATGAGGAATGGCATCACCTGCGACTAGCGCGAGTATTTCGCCAATGTCAAGTAATTAATAGCAAGGACAAATTCAATAAGTACACATTATAAATAAAAATGGATAATGACAGTGATAAAGATGGCGGATGACCCGGCAAATTCTTGTTATATTGACATTACAAACAGACATTATATGTGTGTGACATTATGTGTGTCTATGGCATATTTTTTTAAGTTGTTATTTAGTAGGCACAAATGTCTTGAGCGGATGACGATTCACAAATTTATTTATTTATTTATTCAAAACTCATTTACAATATCCTTACAGATTTATCCAATGCGATATTGCAAGCTAAAATGATAATTAATGTATATTCTTACATTACAAGTAATATTTACCCATTAAACAGGGAGAAACAAATGGAACAAAAGAGAGAAAAAAAAAACTAATAATAACAAACAATAACATTGATTTTACACATTAGTTCTGTTTACAATACACCTTTGTGCGGTCTCTGTAAATATCGGCAGGCTACAGTTATAAATGTCAATATCGATGGCAATTACATTAATGAGTATATATATAAAATATTGCTCATATTCTAATGCCATGTACACCTCCTATCGTCTACTACTACAGCCCTTTTAACGTCCCACTGCTGGGCACGGGCCTCCCCTCAATGCGAGGGGGATTTCAGGCCATAGTCCACCAGGCTGGCCCAGTGCGGGTTGGCAGACTTCACACATCTATCGAGAACTAGACAAGTTTCCCTCAGACGTGCAGGTTTCCTCACGATGTTATCCTTCACCGTTTCATAGCAAGTGATAATCTCGGGTGAAAATGAGATTCGCACATGGATCCCAGAGGTGCGAGCCGGGGTTTGAACCGGCACACTTTGATTTGCAAGACGTGCGTTCGACCACTCGGCTACCACTGCTATTATCTATCGTCTACATTGCTAAATATTACCGTATAGGTATCGAAAAACAGTACAATCGTACGTGAACAGAATACTTGTGCCTTGGCTCGCCCTGTGAAAATAAGCCCATCTGCACACTGGAGCGACAACCCTCGCGCGTAATTTTTTTGCCATAGAAAAATTTACTCTATTGACACATAGAAAAAGTTACTTCTACAACGAAATAACACTGAAAGCGCGAGCGAATTTTGACGCATTTTGAGATTTTGCCACAGAAATTTAATCTTTATGCATATTGACACAGAGTTCGTTTTGGTATTGGCAATTTTGTAGACGCGCGAGTGTTGAGGACCGAGTTTGTGGGGGCTTAAGGGTATAAAACCTAACTGACCTTGCTATCTTGTGCCTCACAAGGATATAAAGATGGCAACCAAACTCAAAGTACCCTTTATCGGCATTGTTACTGGTGATGCGAGTACTTTACAAGGGACATACTGTTCGGAAAGCTTTAAGCAACCTTTAAGGCGTTAAAAGTCGCGCGACAAAAACGTACTCTGTATCAATGTACATAAAGTTACAATTTATGTGGTAAGAGCCACGCTACAAAATTCACTGGCGTTGTCGATGACATTTTGTTGGATAATGAACTTTTTGTACGAATCAATACAGTTCGTTTAGGTATGTGCAAAAATCTACGCGCGCGTAACGCACCAGTGCGTCCGGTGCTTAATAAGTACGTTTAAAACCACATTACTGAATAGAGTTTCAGTCGAATGTTTGTGATAAAGACAATGCTTAGAAAATAAATTTATGCCGACGTAATATAAATCACAGATATGATTATATAATGGGTATTCATGCTTGGACTAAAAACCTCCCTTATTATTTTGATAGGAGATGTTCAGGAAGGATATATAAGTGATTATTTTTCTTTAAAATTAATAAATTATCACGCCTGTATGCCCACACTTCGCTGATGTGTTTTGGTCCTAATGAGGGGCGAGCCTATTACCATCATACGGGGCACATTCCCCCTCGATACGAGGGAGATTTGGGCTATAGTCCACCGCGCTGACCCAGTGCGGGTTGGTGAACTTCACACGCCTCTCTATAGACGTTCCTCACGATGTTTTCCTTAACCGTTCAGCAACTGGTAATCATTGTTGAAAATGACATTTGCACATGAAAATTATCTCAGAAGTGCGGGCCCGGTATTTGAACTTGCACCCCTTACGTTCCAGGCGGGCGTTCTTGCCCACGGGGCACTGCACTGGTTATTTTACTTAATTTTATTAATGGAGCTACTACTAATAAAATGTGCATAGTATTAACTTTATGAGTTAGTGTAGAGAACCCCTAAAACAAAAGACGTAAGACTTTACAATTGCAAAAAATAGTATTCAGGTGTCCCACGGATATGCCACATGGAAGGAAAGTACCTTAAATATTGTAGATGGAACATTTTACTGAAAGAAGACATTATTTGAATTAAAAAAGCGGCCAAGTGCGAGTCGGACTCGCGCACGGAGGGTTCCGTACCATTATCTATAAAACGGCAAAAAAATCCCGTCTGTTGTATGGGAGCCCACTTAAATATTAATTGTATTCTGTTTTTGTTGTTATAGCGGCAACAGAAATACATCATCTATGAAAATTTCAACTCTGTAGCTATCACGGTTCATGAGATACAGCCTGGTGACAGACGGACGGACAGACGGACGGACGGACAGCGAAGTCTCAGTAATAAGGTTCCCGTTTTACCCTTTGGGCAAAATATAATCCTTATGATGAAGCCTTTCGATCGGTATGATAAAGCTACAGGTGATTATTTTTCTCGTGCAACGGGTTCGATTCCCGGTTCAACCATGTAATTATTTAAATATCTATGAATGCAGTTTAAATTGTTTTTTAAATTCAAATAATGTCTTCTTTCAGTAACATGTTCTATCTACAATATTTAAGATACTTTCCCACCATGTGGCAAATCCGTGGGACATCCTGTATATGTATATCACCACTATGAATATAATGTGATCAAAATAAAGTAGGTACAACAAAAGGCTTCTGTTTTTACGTGTCCGACGAAATATTATGCATTATACTTGTCATGATATTGACAGCGCATTTACCTTTGTGCCCGTCAGTGTGACATGGGTTCCATTCCCGATTATGTACACCCAAGATACCTTAAGCCAAGCAAGCGTGAACAGGCTCTCGGCGACCTGACGAAGAGTCAAATCCAATCAAATTATGACTGACTCCAGTTATGACTCGGCATAACTATCAATTAATGAGATTAAATTCGTTAACCAGTAGGCTTAGCATACCCGTGTAGACATAAGTTTTATAGTGGTCAACTCTGGTCTGAGTTAAAAGGCCGTCCAACCACCTATGACATGGTCTTATCAGCCAGGATTAAACGTAACGTGTCTTCCGAAGCATTAACGGAAGTCTTCAGTTGGCCATCACCCGTGTATTGACTGCTACGAGGACTTAGACTCTTAATATAGCTTAATCTTAATTTCAATTTAAAAAAACCAACGGAAATAAGACAGGAAAAAAGACATTTTTCGAAGTAAAGGTTACATTATTTGCTACCAGTATATGCAACCTATTATATAAATGATGACCGATAGTACCATCCATCATGTCTGTTTTGCCAAAGGGGTAGGTTGAGGTACCTATACACTTGAACACACATATTTGTGTAAGGGGGAGCCTACTGTCATTTACAGAGTAGAGAGGGTTGCCAACTATGCGGAACAAAAATGTGATATTCACAATACGATTTGACAGATATTCTACTCTCATCATTTGTATTATGTCCAAATATAACTACTGTATTTTTTCTTGTGTTGGTAATATCCCAATTGAGGTTATATAGGAAAAAAAGCAACCATAGAGTTTCTTGCCCATTCTTCTCCATAGGAAATGCATTCCGAATGGGTGGTAGAGATACTATTATTATTATTGATTGACGATTCATAAGTGCCTGTATTAGTTCTGATTCTGAATCTGATCAGTGAAAAGACCAAACGAGATGTGAGGTTTTGTAAGACTGTTGAGAATCCAACTCAAAAATTTATAGTCGTGTGCTCTATAACCACTACATGAAAAAGAAAAAGGCGATCGATTACTTATCAGCCATTACAAACAAAATTGTATGAGCAATAATGCCCGTTTCCGAATATTGAGTCTTGAGGTTACTTGAAACAAAGTCTAATTTGAAATGTCACCACCTTCTTAATTATGAGCTTGTTATAGGGTGCTGTCGAATGTTTATGATGAAAAAGAGAGCATACGAAAAGCAGCCTTACGTTTATGTGGGTAAGTATGACGCTTCAGAATCGGACATGCACACTTGTGTTAAGAACTTAGTTGTAAAACATTGAGCTAACCGTAAAAGTTAACCTTATCTTTAAACGCTCGTAAAACTGAACTAACCGAGACACAGTCCTAAGATTCGAAAGCAGAAAAGTGCAGTGGTGCAAAACATTCGCTTACATTTATTTTATATTTGAATTTTCTGTGGTTCGTGGAACATGCTACGATTCCAGAATCACACCCCTGTGATGGCACTCCTTTAATAAAATCCAAGTGATCTTTTCCATTCTCCTCCAGCACTACATTTCAAACCCTTCTAATGTTTCCCTGTCTTTCTGTGTGATCGTAGTCGCCATGGACGATAGACATTGGTTTTGAACCGACTCCAAAAAAGGAGGAGGTTTTCAATTCGACTTGTATATTTTATTATAGTTACAATAGTTGGTTTGGGTTATTTACCACCATTAATTTGTCATGACTAGATTTATGTAACAAAATATATTTATTTTAATTTTGTCTCCTTCCCTACTATGTCATAAGACAGTGAGTGAGCGAGTCGGTGGCACGCAATCGGTGGTGACAAAAGTCTGGTCTGAGCATGCGTGCTAGCCCTGCATAAATGTATTTATAACGTCAAAATGATAAAACCCATTTATTGTTTAATTGCAAAACATTTATATACTGAAAATGCCATCGTAGCTCGTTAATAGATAACTATACATTTGAGAGTTGTTTAATATTTAAAGACTGCACATTACCAAATTAATACTTGCAATAAATAATGAAGTCTTCCCAACTCTTATTATGTCTATTTATCTCCAAATATATAGAAATTACAAATAATTACTATAACTATCAATAGCATTTTTTTGTATGCAAGTGTTTAACAATGCCACATTGTAATATTTATTTTATCCCGTCGCATTTCAAACAACAGATTGTTGGACACGACAAGTCGGAAACAATAAACGTTAATGAATGGCCCGCAATCGTATGTTAATATATGCCGCCGCACGCCAAAATATTAATATAATTTACATAACCTGTTCCCCAAGTAGCCGAATTGCTTCCGATAACTTATTAACCATGAAATTGCTTTTAGCCCTACCTCGCTTAACCTTTCGTTATATTTTATTTACTTTCTCCTAACTTCTGAAGTCCTGGTACTTTCTGTACATACACATATTTATTTAAGACGACAAGTCTGAGTACCTACACTCGAGCCACTGACTACTTATTTTTATTACTCCCCACACAATACAGACTAATGAAAATAACCGGAGAACGATTTAGGAGACTGCTTTTGTACCATGTTGTCCTGGTACCTCTACGTGTCTAGCGTAGGTTTATGTATCCGTGTAAAACGTGAAATAAATGTTTTATGAGCTTAAACAGAGTTTGAGCTTGGTTTTTTGGACGAATAAATTATTCAGTAAATTGTTTTACAACAGCTATAAAGACTAACATACTGACGCAATTCGCTTGCCTATTTAATATATTATGTACCTATATGTATAGAGGTTGAATGACTATGGCACAAGTCAAGTAGAAGTTTCATTGAAAAATTTACCTAGCCACATAGTTAATACAGTTCATTTTAGAATTAAAGTAGAAATTTGTCGAACTACTTTCTAAATTAATAGAAACTACTTAATAGAAACTACCTTATGAAACTACTTTCTAAGTTAATAGAAACTTCTAGCCACCTAATACTATTTTTCTGTACAACAGCGTAACTATAATGCCACTTAAAATACACAATTCCCTTTCAATTTGTGGGTACCTTGATTAAATTTTGTGTATCGTGGCGTGCCGTCTAAACAAGGTTGTTAATACATAATTGTATCCACACAAGCAGAAATTAATCCACAAACACTATAGACAGAGTTATACGTCTGTATCAAAGTCTAACAACTAACAACAGTTACCTATTTGCATATCTTAATAACTAATACAAACATTGTTACTCCCTCTACGCCGAGCATCGACTTTCGATCTCGCGACGTATTAAACCGATTAGCGTGTACTTAGACTGATATTGAATTTATGTAAATCGACGATCCCGTCGAGTGTCGCGATATTAATCCCGGCGGTGTACGCTCGTGGTGAACAAGGGCTGTGCCCAAACCACAGCTATTACTTTTAAAGATTTCCCCAACAAAATATGACCGTGACCTCGTACGTGTGGTTTTTAGGGTTCCGTACCCAAAGGGTACAACGGGAACCCTATTACTGAGACTTCGCTGTCCGTCCGTCCGTCTATCACCAGGCTCAATCTCATGAACCGTGATAGCTAGAGAGTTGAAATTCACAGATGTTGTATTTCTGTAGCCGCTATAACAACAAACACTAAAATACAGAATAAAATAAATATTTAAGGTGGCTCTCATACAACAAACGTGTTTTTTTGCCTTTTTTATAGATAATGGTACGGAACCCTTTGTGCGCGAGTCCGACTCGCACTTGGCCGGTTTTTTTGTCCTATACAATCGTTCAATTTCCCAGAAAAAATATCAAGGAATAATTCAACAGACATGCTGGGGCCTAAGTCCTCTAAGACTATCATTATGACTTCATATTTTAAGCCATGAAAACAACATATTTTATCAATGTCAACTAGAACTTGGCTAGTCTAATAACTTCAATGTGACTATGTCTAATGTCTACATTGCTCATATGCACGCTACCAGTGACAAAATATGTCATTTTCAAGCCTCAAAAAATGAAGTCATAGCCATACCACAACAATAGTGTTAGCTTAGGGCCCTGTATCTTTACAGATGTTAAAAACGCATGGGTCAGAATGTTTAAGTATTCTATATAATTGTTCCTTTTTATTTTTATCATAGTTTAAAATGTATTTTGTGTTTGTAAATATAGTGTAACGAGTTGTGATTTCAATTAAAGATTGATTGCCTTCACATAATACATTTCAACCGTCTACAGTGGCTTGAAACAGTTTTGTACTAAAAATACAATTGAACAAGTGTTTAGTAGATAGAATGTAATATCTTAAAAACATATCATTTTATATATTTTGTTTCATAATACTTTTAGGGGCAGAAATAATGTTATTCGAAATTTGCAGCCATTTTTCGTGTGATTGACACGTGGAAGACGCACATGAGCAGGTTAATAGGTTCCACAACAGATTAAAAATATCATCTTACGCACGTTATTTTAAAGTAATTAGTCATTCTGCTAGTTATAATACGCTCAAGCTCAATATTAGCCTAATTTTAAAGACCAAAATACACATTTTTGCATTTCTACGTATGAGTGAGTATGTTTAACATAAATTTACAACTTATCATACAACCTTATCATAATTTATACACATAAAATTTAAGTGTCTGTCTGTAATGCCAAGATAAGTAATGCTTTTTTGATAATGCTTTTCTACTATATACATTATAGTTACAAGTATTTACGGTACTTCATAAAACCATTTTTTAAATTATTGTCTGTCTATCTGTTTCTTTTAAGTAATCTCAGCTGAATCGCTGTTTACAGGACTTTCACTGACATAGCTGATGTTATAAGGAGTGACTACTGTTACTTTTATATTTTCTTATAAAAAGAATTAGGGTTCATAAATTCCACGCGGACACAGCTAGTAATAACAAAGGCGAGCTATAAACAACATATGTGTTCCCGGACCGATGCGACAAAGGTATCTTCAAGAAACGAGCATACTCATTCCTTAAAGGCCGGCAACGCACTTGCGATGCCCCTGGTGTTGCAGGTGTCCATGGGCGGCGTTGATCACTTACCATCAGGTGAAACGTCTGCTCGTTTGTCTCCCTATCTCATAAAAAAAAAAAAAACATATCGAGAGGCAAAAGGCTATTTGACTTAAACGACATTTTTTTAACTTTACAGGAAAGCATACTCATTCGACGCAGAAAAAATCGCTGATTCCAAATATGTATATTAGTCAGTATAGCCGAAAAGTGTCGCTTAAGTCAAATTGTTTTTCACCCCTCGATATTGAATACCAAACAACAATACCTGAGGCAAACTTTACGTAAAGTTTGCCTCAGGTATTGTTGTTTGGTAAATAAATATTTCTATAACAGAATAAATATTTCTATCAATGCCTGTATCAAAACACGTAATATATTCCACGTCTGTGACTGAAGGTCCGCCCTCCAACCGAACTTGTTTATCTCACTGATCCTGACAAAGGAAACTTATTCGATCGCACATTTGTTTTCTATACAAATGAAACATTTCAATACACCGGAGATTCAAGATCGGGTAATTTTGTTCAAGATTAGTCTTGCAAATCTGATACTTGGACTGATTTCCACCGAAACGGAGATGTGGGGATAGTACACGGAGAGTATAGTTTGGAATATATGCGGAGAGAATATATTTAAGAGGCGTCAGAATTAGTTTAGAGGTGGCGCCTGATAATTGTGGGCCGAAGAGACTGTATATGCAATAGTAGAATAATGTTATCGATTCTGTTCTATTTATACTACAACTATATTTGACAGTACAAAAAATAGTACTATTTCGCACATACATTACTAATGTCAAATAGCATCCGTGGTGCCTTCTTTATTTATGTGGCAATGCAGCCAATACAGTTATTTTTGTCTCCCGCTTTGCAATGGATCCCTCCATTAGATACATTTTTCTTCCAACTCCTCCTACACCTTTTTCGATAAAATTCGTGCGGATTCCAAGACAATTTAGCTTTCCCCGGGACTCACCGAGGGTCAAACCTCGGTGTCTTCAATGGATTCTGCTGTCGATCCTGGCTTACAGGAGTAACAGTGGTGGGAATGTGTGGCGGGCTTAGTCCCATAAAGGAAAACATACATTACGGCCGTAAGTACCAGTCAGAAATAATATTTTCACGAGTTCTTTTAAGATTATTCCTAAGTTTATTCCCGCGGGCGTCGATATACACCCTCGCCGACACAAGCGCCATTGTGGATGTTTTTTGAACTAATATTTTTTGAATATCGACGTACACTTTTTCAATACCTAGATGTCACTCCTTCCCATTCTACACTCCATAGTAAAAGGGCAGGAATACAATTATTTACTTCCACGAGCTGTCAGTTTAGGGAGGTCATGAACCAACAGCGCATGTGAACGCTTCCATGCACAGTTTTCTCCCGTCCATCCATACCCGTTTACACGTAATTATCATGAAACCGGCGTTATTGTGTTTGGACCCTTACGTAATAAGGAAAGAACTTGGAAGAAACTCTTCAAAACTCTTAACATCGATCAATAACTGTCAATTACTCCCTTTCAATATTGTGAATGAAAAGGCCGGTATTGGACCGGAGTGAAGTTGGCGGCCAAAAGTTGGCGGCCTTTTATAACCCGACCAAATTAAAATGTTCATAAAAATTATTTGAAATTATGCCCAGAAAATGCTTTTTATGCTTAGAAAATGGTTAAATAAGAATACTGCGACGGCCAAGGTCACATCAATTCATGCAAAAATATTTTTCAAACAAGTTTTGGTACGGAAAATTATATCTCACCTCTTGAAATGGTCCAGATGAACATGAAGGACGGATTCCAAGGAAGTTGGCTATAGCTCATTTTATAGGTCTTGGGACAGGCTATGCGCTGTCAAAAGTCTACATTGATACCCGACCTAGATTAAGAGTAATTCTTCCAGACATATCCAGTGGCCGATTTTTTTCATACAAAATGGTCCAGATGAACATGAAGGACGGCATCCAAGGAAGTAAGCTATAGCTCATTTTATAGGTCTTAGGACAGGCTATGCGCTGTCAAAAGTCTAGATTGATACCCGACCTAGGTTAAGAGTAATTCATCCAGACATATCCAGCGGCCGATTTTTTTCGATATAAAATGGTCCAGATGAACATGAAGGACGGCTTCCAAGGAAGTTGGCTATAACTCATTTTATAGGTCTTGGGACAGGCTATGCGCTGTCAAAAGTCTACATTGATACCCGACCTAGATTAAGAGTAATTCTTCCAGACATATCCAGTGGCCGATTTTTTTCATACAAAATGGTCCAGATGAACATGAAGGACGGCATCCAAGGAAGTATGCTATAGCTCATTTTATAGGTCTTAGGACAGGCTATGAGCTGTCAAAAGTCTAGATTGATACCCGACCTAGGTTAAGAGTAATTCATCTAGACATATCCAGCGGCCGATTTTTTTCGATATAAAATGGTCCAGATGAACATGAAGATGGCTTCCAAGGAAGTTGGCTATAACTCATTTTATAGGTCTTGGGACAGGCTATGCGCTGTCAAAAGTCTAGATTGATACCCGACCTAGATTAAGAGTAATTCATCCAGACATATCCAGCGGCCGATTTTTTTCGATATAAAATGTTCCAGATGAACATGAAGGACGGCTTCCAAGGAAGTTGGCTATAGCTCATTTTATAGGTCTTGGGACAGGCTATGCGCTGTCAAAAGTCTAGATTGATACCCGACCTAGGTTAAGAGTAATTCATCCAGATATATCCAGCGGCAGATTTTATCGATATAAAATGGTCCAGATGTATATAAAGGACGGCTTCCAAGAAAGTTTTCTATAGCTCATTTTATAGGTCTTAGGACAGGCTATGCGCTGTCAAAAGTCTAGATTGATACCCGACCTAGGTTAAGAGTAATTCATCCAGACATATCCAGCGGCCGATTTTTTTCGATATAAAATGGTCCAGATGAACATGAAGGACGGCTTCCAAGGAAGTTGGCTATAGCTCATTTTATAGGTCTTGGGACAGGCTATGCGCTGTCAAAAGTCTAGATTGATACGCGACCTAGATTAGGAGTAATTCATCCAGACATATCCAGCGGCCGATTTTTTCGATATAAAATGGTCCAGATGTATATGAAGGACGGCTTCCAAGAAAGATTTCTATAGCAAATTTTATAGGTCTTAGGACAGGCTATGCGCTGTCAAAAGTCTAGATTGATACCCAACCTAGGTTAAGAGTAATTCATCCAGACATATCCAGCGGCCGATTTTTTTCGATATAAAATGGTCCAGATGAACATGAAGGACGGCTTCCAAGGAAGTTTTTTATAGCTCATTTTATAGGTCTTGGGACAGGCTATGCGCTGTCAAAAGTCTAGATTGATACGCGACCTAGAGTAGGAGTAATTCAACCAGACATATCCAGCGGCCGATTTTTTCGATATAAAATGGTCCAGATGTATATGAAGGACGGCTTCCAAGAAAGATTTCTATAGCAAATTTTATAGGTCTTAGGACAGGCTATGCGCTGTCAAAAGTCTAGATTGATACGCGACATAGATTAGGAGTTATTCATCCAGACATATCCAGCGGCCGATTTTTTCGATATAAAATGGTCCAGATGAACATGAAGGACGGCTTCCAAGGAAGTTGGCTATAGCTCATTTTATAGGTCTTGGGACAGGCTATGCGCTGTCAAAAGTCTAGATTGATACGCGACCTAGATTAGGAGTAATTCATCCAGACATATCCAGCGGCCGATTTTTTCGATATAAAATGGTCCAGATGTATATGAAGGACGGCTTCCAAGAAAGATTTCTCTAGCAAATTTTATAGGTCTTAGGACAGGCTATGCGCTGTCAAAAGTCTAGATTGATACGCGACATAGATTAGGAGTTATTCATCCAGACATATCCAGCGGCCGATTTTTTCGATATAAAATGGTCCAGATGTATATGAAGGACGGCTTCCAAGGAAGATTTCTATAGCTCATTTTATAGGTCTTGGGACAGGTTATGTGCTGTCAAAAGTCTAGATTGATACCCAACCTAGGTTAAGAGTAATTCATCCAGACATATCCAGCGGCCGATTTTTTTGATACAAAATGGTCCAGATGAACATGAAGGACGGCTTCCAAGAAAGTTTTCTATAGCTCATTTTATAGGTCTTGGGACAGGCTATGCGCTGTCAAAAGTCTAGATTGATACCCGACCTAGGTTAAGAGTAATTCATCCAGACATATCCAGCGGCCGATTTTTTTCGATATAAAATGGTCCAGATGAACATGAAGGACGGCTTCCAAGGAAGTTTTTTATAGCTCATTTTATAGGTCTTGGGACAGGCTACGCGCTGTCAAAAGTCTAGATTGATACGCGACCTAGATTAGGAGTAATTCATCCAGACATATCCAGCGGCCGATTTTTTCGATATAAAATGGTCCAGATGTATATGAAGGACGGCTTCCAAGGAAGTTTTCTATAGCTCATTTTATAGGTCTTGGGACAGGTTATGCGCTGTCAAAAAAAATTAAATTAAATTATATCGAAAAAAATCGGCCGCTGGATATGTCTGGATGAATTACTCTTAACCTAGGTCGGGTATCAATCTAGACTTTTGACAGCGCATAGCCTGTCCCAAGACCTATAAAATGAGCTATAGCCAACTTCCTTGGAAGCCGTCCTTCATGTTCATCTGGACCATTTTATATCGAAAAAAATCGGCCGCTGGATATGTCTGGATGAATTACTCTTAACCTAGGTCGGGTATCAATCTAGACTTTTGACAGCGCATAGCCTGTCCTAAGACCTATGAAATGAGCTGTAGCATACTTCCTTGGAAGCCGTCCTTCATATTCATCTGGACCATTTTGTATCAAAAAAATCAGCCACTGGATATGTCTGGAAGAATTACTCTTAATCTAGGTCGGGTATCAATCTAGACTTTTGACAGCGCATAGCCTGTCCCAAGACCTATAAAATGAGTTATAGCCAACTTCCTTGGAAGCCGTCCTTCATGTTCATCTGGACCATTTTATATCGAAAAAATCGGCCGCTGGATATGTCTGGATGAATAACTCCTAATCTATGTCGCGTATCAATCTAGACTTTTGACAGCGCATAGCCTGTCCTAAGACCTATAAAATTTGCTATAGAAATCTTTCTTGGAAGCCGTCCTTCATATACATCTGGACCATTTTATATCGAAAAAATCGGCCCCTGGATATGTCTGGATGAATTACTCCTAATCTAGGTCGCGTATCAATCTAGACTTTTGACAGCGCATAGCCTGTCCCAAGACCTATAAAATGAGCTATAGCCAACTTCCTTGGAAGGCGTCCTTCATGTTCATCTGGACCATTTTATATCGAAAAAAATCGGCCGCTGGATATGTCTGGATGAATTACTCTTAACCTAGGTCGGGTATCAATCTAGACTTTTGACAGCGCATAGCCTGTCCTAAGACCTATAAAATGAGCTATAGAAAACTTTCTTGGAAGCCGTCCTTCATGTTCATCTGGACCATTTTATATCGAAAAAAATCGGCCGCTGGATATGTCTGGATGAATTACTCTTAACCTAGGTCGGGTATCAATCTAGACTTTTGACAGCGCATAGCCTGTCCCAAGACCTATAAAATGAGCTATAGCCAACTTCCTTGGAAGCCGTCCTTCATGTTCATCTGGACCATTTTATATCGAAAAAAATCGGCCGCTGGATATGTCTGGATGAATTACTCTTAACCTAGGTCGGGTATCAATCTAGACTTTTGACAGCGCATAGCCTGTCCCAAGACCTATAAAATGAGCTATAGAAAACTTTCTTGGAAGCCGTCCTTCATGTTCATCTGGACCATTTTATATCGAAAAAAATCGGCCGCTGGATATGTCTGGATGAAGTACTCTTAACCTAGGTCGGGTATCAATCTAGACTTTTGACAGTGCATAGCCTGTCCTAAGACCTATAAAATGAGCTTTAGAAAACTTTCTTGGAAGCCGTCCTTCATATACATCTGGACCATTTTATATCGATAAAATCTGCCGCTGGATATGTCTGGATGAATTACTCTTAACCTAGGTCGGGTATCAATCTAGACTTTTGACAGCGCATAGCCTGTCCCAAGACCTATAAAATGAGCTATAGCCAACTTCCTTGGAAGCCGTCCTTCATGTTCATCTGGACCATTTTATATCGAAAAAAATCGGCCGCTGGATATGTCTGGATGAATTACTCTTAACCTAGGTCGGGTATCAATCTAGACTTTTGACAGCGCATAGCCTGTCCTAAGACCTATAAAATGGGCTATAGAAAACTTTCTTGGAAGCCGTCCTTCATGTTCATCTGGACCATTTTATATCGAAAAAAATCGGCCGCTGGATATGTCTGGATGAATTACTCTTAACCTAGGTCGGGTATCAATCTAGACTTTTGACAGCGCATAGCCTGTCCTAAGACCTATAAAATGAGCTATAGAAAACTTTCTTGGAAGCCGTCCTTCATGTTCATCTGGACCATTTTATATCGAAAAAAATCGGCCGCTGGATATGTCTGGATGAATTACTCTTAACCTAGGTCGGGTATCAATCTAGACTTTTGACAGCGCATAGCCTGTCCCAAGACCTATAAAATGAGCTATAGAAAACTTTCTTGGAAGCCGTCCTTCATGTTCATCTGGACCATTTTGTATCAAAAAAATCAGCCACTGGATATGTCTGGAAGAATTACTCTTAATCTAGGTCGGATATCAATGTAGACTTTTGACAGCGCATAGCCTGTCCCAAGACCTATAAAATGAGCTATAGCCAACTTCCTTGGAAGCCGTCCTTCATGTTCATCTGGACCATTTTATATAGAAAAAAATCGGCCGCTGGATATGTCTGGATGAATTACTCTTAATCTAGGTCGGGTATCAATCTAGACTTTTGACAGCGCATAGCCTGTCCTAAGACCTATAAAATGAGCTATAGAAAACTTTCTTGGAAGCCGTCCTTCATGTTCATCTGGACCATTTTATATCGAAAAAAATCGGCCGCTGGATATGTCTGGATGAATTACTCTTAACCTAGGTCGGGTATCAATCTAGACTTTTGACAGCGCATAGCCTGTCCTAAGACCTATAAAATTTGCTAGAGAAATCTTTCTTGGAAGCCGTCCTTCATGTTCATCTGGACCATTTTGTAGCAAAAAAATCAGCCACTGGATATGTCTGGAAGAATTACTCTTAATCTAGGTCGGGTATCAATCTAGACTTTTGACAGCGCATAGCCTGTCCCAAGACCTATAAAATGAGCTATAGCCAACTTCCTTGGAAGCCGACCTTCATGTTCATCTGGACCATTTTATATCGAAAAAAATCGGCCGCTGGATATGTCTGGATGAATTACTCTTAACCTAGGTCGGGTATCAATCTAGACTTTTGACAGCGCATAGCCTGTCCCAAGACCTATAAAATGAGCTATAGCCAACTTCCTTGGAAGCCGTCCTTCATGTTCATCTGGACCATTTTATATCGAAAAAAATCGGCCGCTGGATATGTCTGGATGAATTACTCTTAACCTAGGTCGGGTATCAATCTAGACTTTTGACAGCGCATAGCCTGTCCTAAGACCTATAAAATGAGCTATAGAAAACTTTCTTGGAAGCCGTCCTTCATGTTCATCTGGACCATTTTATATCGAAAAAAATCGGCCGCTGGATATGTCTGGATGAATTACTCTTAACCTAGGTCGGGTATCAATCTAGACTTTTGACAGCGCATAGCCTGTCCTAAGACCTATGAAATGAGCTGTAGCATACTTCCTTGGAAGCCGTCCTTCATGTTCATCTGGACCATTTTGTATCAAAAAAATCAGCCACTGGATATGTCTGGAAGAATTACTCTTAATCTAGGTCGGGTATCAATCTAGACTTTATAAAATGAGCTATAGCCATTTTCCTTGGAAGCCGTCCTTCATGTTCATCTGGACCATTTTATATCGAAAAAAATCGGCCGCTGGATATGTCTGGATGAATTACTCTTAACCTAGGTTGGGTATCAATCTAGACTTTTGACAGCGCATAACCTGTCCCAAGACCTATAAAATGAGCTATAGAAATCTTCCTTGGAAGCCGTCCTTCATATACATCTGGACCATTTTATATCGAAAAAATCGGCCGCTGGATATGTCTGGATGAATTACTCTTAACCTAGGTCGGGTATCAATCTAGACTTTTGACAGCGCATAGCCTGTCCTAAGACCTATAAAATTTGCCAGAGAAATCTTTCTTGGAAGCCGTCCTTCATATACATCTGGACCATTTTATATCGAAAAAATCGGCCGCTGGATATGTCTGGATGAATTACTCTTAACCTAGGTCGGGTATCAATCTAGACTTTTGACAGCGCATAGCCTGTCCTAAGACCTATGAAATGAGCTGTAGCATACTTCCTTGGAAGCCGTCCTTCATGTTCATCTGGACCATTTTGTATCAAAAAAATCAGCCACTGGATATGTCTGGAAGAATTACTCTTAATCTAGGTCGGGTATCAATCTAGACTTTTGACAGCGCATAGCCTGTCCTTAGACCTATAAAATTTGCTATAGAAATCTTTCTTGGAAGCCGTCCTTCATATACATCTGGACCATTTTATATCGAAAAAATCGGCCGCTGGATATGTCTGGATGAATAACTCCTAATCTATGTCGCGTATCAATCTAGACTTTTGACAGCGCATAGCCTGTCCTAAGACCTATAAAATTTGCTATAGAAATCTTTCTTGGAAGCCGTCCTTCATATACATCTGGACCATTTTATATCGAAAAAATCGGCCGCTGGATATGTCTGGATGAATTACTCCTAATCTAGGTCGCGTATCAATCTAGACTTTTGACAGCGCATAGCCTGTCCCAAGACCTATAAAATGAGCTATAAAAAACTTCCTTGGAAGCCGTCCTTCATGTTCATCTGGACCATTTTATATCGAAAAAAATCGGCCGCTGGATATGTCTGGACGAATAACTCCTAATCTATGTCGCGTATCAATCTAGACTTTTGACAGCGCATAGCCTGTCCTAAGACCTATAAAATTTGCTATAGAAATCTTTCTTGGAAGCCGTCCTTCATGTTCATCTGGACCATTTTATATCGAAAAAATCGGCCGCTGGATATGTCTGGATGAATAACTCCTAATCTATGTCGCGTATCAATCTAGACTTTTGACAGCGCATAGCCTGTCCTAAGACCTATAAAATTTGCTATAGAAATCTTTCTTGGAAGCCGTCCTTCATATACATCTGGACCATTTTATATCGATAAAATCTGCCGCTGGATATGTCTGGATGAATTACTCTTAACCTAGGTCGGGTATCAATCTAGACTTTTGACAGCGCATAGCCTGTCCTAAAACCTATAAAATGAGCTATAGAAAACTTTCTTGGAAGCCGTCCTTCATATACATCTGGACCATTTTATATCGATAAAATCTGCCGCTGGATATGTCTGGATGAATTACTCTTAACCTAGGTCGGGTATCAATCTAGACTTTTGACAGCGCATAGCCTGTCCCAAGACCTATAAAATGAGCTATAGCCAACTTCCTTGGAAGCCGTCCTTCATGTTCATCTGGACCATTTTATATCGAAAAAAATCGGCCGCTGGATATGTCTGGATGAATTACTCTTAATCTAGGTCGGGTATCAATCTAGACTTTTGACAGCGCATAGCCTGTCCCAAGACCTATAAAATGAGTTATAGCCAACTTCCTTGGAAGCCGTCCTTCATGTTCATCTGGACCATTTTATATCGAAAAAAATCGGCCGCTGGATATGTCTGGATGAATTACTCTTAACCTAGGTCGGGTATCAATCTAGACTTTTGACAGCGCATAGCCTGTCCTAAGACCTATAAAATGAGCTATAGCATACTTCCTTGGATGCCGTCCTTCATGTTCATCTGGACCATTTTGTATGAAAAAAATCGGCCACTGGATATGTCTGGAAGAATTACTCTTAATCTAGGTCGGGTATCAATGTAGACTTTTGACAGCGCATAGCCTGTCCCAAGACCTATAAAATGAGTTATAGCCAACTTCCTTGGAAGCCGTCCTTCATGTTCATCTGGACCATTTTATATCGAAAAAAATCGGCCGCTGGATATGTCTGGATGAATTACTCTTAACCTAGGTCGGGTATCAATCTAGACTTTTGACAGCGCATAGCCTGTCCTAAGACCTATAAAATGAGCTATAGCTTACTTCCTTGGATGCCGTCCTTCATGTTCATCTGGACCATTTTGTATGAAAAAAATCAGCCACTGGATATGTCTGGAAGAATTACTCTTAATCTAGGTCGGGTATCAATGTAGACTTTTGACAGCGCATAGCATGTCCCAAGACCTATAAAATGAGCTATAGCCAACTTCCTTGGAATCCGTCCTTCATGTTCATCTGGACCATTTCAAGAGGTGAGATATAATTTTCCGTACCAAAACTTGTTTGAAAAATATTTTTGCAAGAATTTATGTGACCTTGGCCGTCGCAGTATTCTTATTTAACCATTTTCTAACCATAAAAAGCATTTTCTGGGCATAATTTCAAATAATTTTTATGAACATTTTAATTTGGTCAGGTTATAAAAGGCCGCCAACTTTTGGCCGCCAACTTCACTCCGGTCGGTATTGGAACATTTATAGTAATGTTTAGAGACACTTGTTTGATCGATGGAGAGTTAAGTTTGAGGTTTATGTTTATCGAAGTTTAGATAATGCTTCCAAGATAAATTGATTACTGAGATCACGTCATAAAACGGATGTAGACATTCTTAAATACGTAACGTTTTTCTAACCTACGACAGTAAAACATTTCAGCAAGACGTTAGATTCAGCATCAGATTTTATTTATTCACGTAAACGTGCGTAATAAAAAAATAAATAAAATAAGCCTTTATTGCTGTTACAATATTATTAAAGTCAAAGTCAAATCATTTATTTTGTATAGGCCTATGGGGGCACTTACAAATTGTCAAGTTTACATTTTTTTCTTATAAACTACTATACTACCACCGGATCGAAACGCGACCTCAACTGAGAAGATCCGGCAAGAAACTCAGTGGGCTGATATTTTTTTTAAATCGCCAAAACTTATTACAAATACACAGGTACATATAGCTCCAGTGTGTTGCCTTTAGAGCTGCGTTTAATAATAAAGATAGAATAATAATACGTTAGTAAGGCAACACACGCTACACTTTGACATGACGGGCAATATTTCGATTTTTGTTTTGAACCTGAGCTGTACAATCCCAAGCTGATTTATCATCTAAATAATCCGAGATTTTGTAATATCCCTTTTGATACAATTTAAGTAACGTACCGTACGTAACGTATTTAAGTACAATTTAATAATTTAATTTGAGTAACGTGTACGGATAGCATATGCTTATTCCGTGTATTTAAGGAGTGAACATCGCTTCTTTTTTCAAAATTGCTTATATTTTTCTTAACATACATTAAATTTTCAAATATGAATTGGGATATGACAGTTAGAATATTTATCTCCTTAAACTTTTCTCTAAGGGAATCTCTCGGAGCCAAGTTGTAAATGGCTCGTATAGCCCTCTTAATAATAATAATAATTAACCATGGCAACCGCTGTCAACTTCAATATATTTTTTTTTCTCTATAACAAAATAATGCAAATTTTATTTAAATACTGTGGATATACAACATATACAATAGTAAAATTAATACCAAATTTAATATGTTCCAATACGGATTAATTTTTAAACAATTTCCGCAAAATATTCCAAATAGTGCCGACAAAACAACATGACGGATGCTCCTCGGAGAAACCCGAGGAGACTATGTCGGCAGCGGACTGTCAATGAACCTAACGCACAATCAACACCCCCGGACCCGTCACCTCGCTCCGCCTCGCCATCGCCGGCATCCATCATCAGGACGTCGGTGACTGCAGTAGCGTCGAGCGAGAGCGACGAGTATTTTTCTCCGCCGACGTCGCCACCACCTGTACGTCAGCAGAGAGGCCGGCCACCGGGACACTTGGGGCTTTTGGGGCAACCGGCTCCGAACAGGGTCCTCGTTCCCAGTGGTGTAGTGCGGCGCATGCGATGGACGTCTTCCATAAATGAAAACGTCATGCGCGCCTACTATGAGGCTACAGAGGGGGGAACTAACCTCACTGCGTACCGTAACCGAATGCTGCCTCTGTTTCAGTCACTTGAACCAGCGGTCAACGTGTCGGCGCAACGACTGTCGGATCAGGTGAGGGTCATCCAACGTGGTAACATGTTGGCTGATACCGTACTCGATCGGCTACGCTCGGAGATGCAGAGTAGGCGGGTTGTTCCTGTCGCATCGTCGCAGCCGGCGGCCCAGCCTGTGGCAAGTGCCACGGTTACTTCACGGCTTGCCGCCGATAGCGACGTTGATAGAGATAACGCGCCTATTAATGTAAGTAACCAATACAATGAATTGTTGAGGAGTACTTTGGAGGATGTAGTTCGGGTGTATCGGTCCATGCCGAACCACCTTAGACCTCGTATACCTCGCCTACCCATGCATAAAGGGAATAGGGCGCTAGTGGGTGCCTTGGACTCACTACTGTCAATTTACTTTGACAGTAGTGATAACCTTGCTGATACACACTCTATCCTGTATTGTGCTGCCATTACGGTATGTCGTGTAGCTCGTGTCAAGGTTTTTAACACTGACACAGCTACACGTCCAAAACCCGCCGTCCCGGCATGGCAATGCAGGATAGAGCGTCGTATTAGCGAGGCTAGGGCACTCATTGGCAAGCTCAGCTGCTTCAGGGAGGGTAATACCCGCCCTAGAGTTATGCGCTTTGTGAAGCGGGCATTCGCAGGGACTGATGTCAGTCCCCGCGAATATATTTCCCACGTCACAGAGCGCATTGACTTCCTGAAGCAGAAAATTTATGCATGGGCAAACCGTATACGTAGGTATAAGGTTCGCGTGGATCGATATTCCCAGAACTCCATGTTCCAAAGGGATCAAAGATGGGTTTATAGATCCTGGGAGCGACCCAGTGAACCGGTGAGTGAATTGCAGCGACCAGATGATAACGCCACGACAACATTCTGGCGTGATATCTGGTCGGTGCCAGTCACTCACTACGAAGGTGATTGGATCGGTGATGTCGAGCGAATGTGCGAACCAATAAAAGAAATGGAAGCCATCTCCATCGGGCCCCTAGACGTAGCCAATGCAGTCCGTTCTTTACCTAATTGGAAGGCCCCAGGCCCGGACGGACTGCATAATTTTTGGCTCAAATGGCTACGTAGCTCGCACGTTCGCTTGGCATCGCAATTCCAATCAGCCTTACAATCTGGGTCGTTACCGGAATTTATAACTACCGGCGTAACCCATCTGCTCCATAAAACCGGAAGTACCACGGACCCTAAAAATTATAGACCGATCACCTGTCTACCTACAATTTACAAAACTCTTACATCCATCCTGAGAGCGAAAATCGCCAGACATGTTGAAGATAATTCAATAATGTCTGCCTCTCAGAATGGATGTAGGAGTGGGTCCCGTGGTACTAAGGAGCTACTCCTCATCGATATGACCATTTGTCAACAGGCTCGCCGTAACCGAAAGGATCTGTCGACATGCTGGATAGATTATAAGAAGGCCTATGATTCTGTGCCGCATACGTGGCTTGTGAGAGTGCTTGAGTTGTATAAAATAGATACAACTCTACGCACTTTCTTGGAGTCATGTATGAGGCAATGGAAAACGGTCCTTCTCTGTCCAGGCTCTCGACAGATCCTTGGGAATGGCGAGCCTATAAGGATAGAGCGAGGTATCTTCCAGGGTGATAGTCTGAGTCCACTATGGTTTTGCCTGGCCCTGAACCCTCTGAGCACACTTTTAGAGGAGTCAGGGTTTGGCTTTCGGTTGCGACGAGGAGGTCAGGTAATATCTCACCTGCTTTACATGGATGACCTTAAACTGTTTGCCCCCACTGCGCTCCAACTGACGGGATTACTGAAGGTTACAGAGACCTTTAGTAATTCTATCAGGATGGAGTTTGGTGTGGATAAATGTGCGGTCATGCATGCAAAGCAGGGGAGATTGGTGGAGTCTGAAGGCATCCAACTTTCAGATTCCATCCAACTGAGAACACTCGCCGCAACCGAGACCTACAAATACTTGGGTATGTCACAAGGGTTAGGCATTAGTGAGACTGACATGAAACAGTTATTGCGAGATCGCTTCTTGGGGCGCCTGAAAAAAGTACTGAAAAGTCTTTTATCAGGCGGAAACAAGGTGCGAGCCTACAACGGCTGGGTCATGCCAGTCTTGATGTACTCTTTTGGCATACTCAAGTGGACTCAGACCGAATTGGACACCCTGGATAGAACAGTCCGTACTACGCTCACTTCATACCGCATGCATCACCCACGCTCATCGGTAATGAGACTATATATCCCTCGGAAATGTGGAGGTCGTGGCTTTTTAAACGTCAAGACTTTGCATAACCGGGAGATATGTAGCCTCAGGGAATATTTTCTCCGTGCCGATGGTGAAATGCATGTGGATGTAGTGGCAGTAGATAATGGACTCACCCCTCTATCTTTGGCAAAAGAGAACTGGCGCAAACCTGTAGTGCTGACAACGGATGATCGTAGGTTGGTATGGCAGGGCAAGGAGCTACACGGAAGGTACTATCGAGCCCTTCATGGGCCCGATGTAGATCTTGCGGCCTCCGTGGCCTGGCTACGATTCGGCGACCTCTTTGGGGAAACCGAAGGTTTTGTCTGTGCAATTATGGACGAAGTTGTGATGACGAACAACTACCGGAAATATATTCTTCGGGATGGCACCATCGACATTTGTCGGGCATGTCATCGCCCTGGAGAATCCCTGAGGCATATCATCTCCGGTTGTTCGCGTCTCGCAAATGGTCAATATTTACACAGACACAACCAAGTAGCCAGGATTATCCACCAGCAACTTGCCCTGAAATATCGCCTTGTGACATCCGAGGTACCGTACTACAGGTATGAACCACAACCAGTTCTCGAAGACGGTCATATCTCATTGTATTGGGACCGATCTATCATCACAGACAGGACTATTGTAGCCAATAAGCCTGATATTGTGCTGATAGATCGCCAAGAGCGCCGTGCAATTATTGTCGATATCACTGTCCCCCATGACGAGAATCTCGTGAAGGCCGAGAAAGATAAAGAAAGCAAGTATCTTGATCTGGCTCACGAGGTTGTCGACATGTGGCACATTGATGCGGCAATCATTGTACCGATAGTCGTTTCCGCCCATGGCATATTAGCCAAGAGCCTCGACAAACACCTAAAGAGGCTCGCGTTAGGCGGCTGGATCAAGGGACAGATTCAGAAGGCGGTACTTCTGGAGACGGCGCGCATTGTGAGGAAGTTCCTCTCTCTGGAGCCCTAACCACTGGTAACTAGGACCCTGTTCCAGATGCCGGTGGGGAACTGTTTTTTATATTTTTAAATGTATTTTTTATATATATATTTAAAAATGTAATTTATAAGAAAGATAAGAAATAAAGGAATAATAATACAACTTCAATTAATCAATGACGATCGGTGTTCTTATCCACAGCTTGTCCTTCGACAAAGGCCTCCTCTAAGAGCTTCCACTTCTCTATCTTTTGCTATTCTCATCCATTCTGGTCCAGCCACACGCTTAAGTTCATCTTCCCAACGCTTTGTTTGTCGGCCTCGGTTTCTCTTTCCGTCCCGAGGGTACCATTCAGTTATTCTTTTTGTCCATTTATCGGGTGTTTCTCTTAACATGTGTCCTGTCCATCTCCATTTTAGAGTCCTGCATACCTGTTTGGCATTTTTAAATTTTGTTGTGTTTTTTATTTCGTCTAATCTTACTTTATCTTTTCTTTTCACACCAATTTCACTCCTTTCAATTCCGTTTTGACACACATTTATTTTATTCATTAGTTTGTCTGTCAGCGCCCATGTTTGACATCCGTAAGTTAAACAAGGTGAAATACACATGTTGTATACTTTCCTTTTTTTTTTCATAGGCATGTCATTGCTCTTCATCACCTCGCTAAGAGACCAAAATTGTTCCATGTATTGGCTGTTCTTCTTTCAATTTCTTTATACATGGTGTCCTTTGGAGAGATAAGCTGTCCCAAGTAAATGTACTCGTCTGCATAATCATTTTTTTCAGAATTTACAATGATGTTATGTGTTTGTGAACTATTAGTCATAACTTTTTTTTCTCTGTGTTCATTGTTAGTCCTGCTTTCGCACTTTCATCTGATAGTTCTTGCAGCATTTGCTCAAGTTTTTTAGGACACCGAAAATAAGATGAGATCATCTGCGAAGCGTAAATGAGTTAGGTTTTCCCCTTTTATATCAAGTCCATAATGATCCCATCGTAGATATAATGCATGAATATGGCCTCTAGTGCTGCTGAAAATAACTTTGGTGATATAGGGTCCCCTTGTCTCACGCCTCTTTGTATTGGGAACTCCTCTCCTGTCGTTTCCAGTCTCACCTGTGCTGTGCATTTTGAGTATATATTTTTCAGTGTTTGTATGTATTTTCCTTGTATTCCTTGTATCCGCAGTACTTCCCAAATATATTCATGTTCTAAGGAGTCGAAGGCTTTGTTGTAATCAACAAAGCCTTCGACGTGCATATAAAACGTGCATATAAATCGTCAAAGAAACACAAAAATAGTACTCTACCACCCTTTTCCTATGGATAAGAATGTGCAAGTAATTCCATGGTTACTCTCTTCCAAAACGACTGTATATTTCTACATAAGGGCACTCAAAAAAGTTCCCTACTGAATTTTGTCAAAGTCAATTTTGTATTTATATATACTCGCCTACATTATTTAAATACTGCAATTTACACAAATTAACTTTTGCAAAACAAAGTGTAAAATGAAATGTGTTTACAATGCAAATACCATGCTGAACTAAGTATGCTACCGTGTATTAAGACTAGAATTACTACGCTCTCACAAAGGCTGATTCCAGAGTAAGCTCAGTAATTAATTATACTGGCCAATGAAAGCTGCCTTGCAGCTGTGAAATCTGCGCTACGAAACACGTAGAGAGCTGCATTTTCATAAGCCGCTATCGCCAGCTCATACAACCGAAAAAGATTTTTTTTTAAATCTCATGTCGATTATGTTTCGATGTTCTAAGTCCCTTTCAGGGGCCCATGTGTCACACTTGCGTCTATTGTTAGTGCCAGAACAATTCGTGTGAAAGTGTTTACACGACCAGTTTGGCTCCCGTAAACCGCTCATGGGAACGGTTCCATACTTAATATAATAATACTTCACCACGCATGTATTTCACTGCAGTGCACCAAAACTTCGACGATGTTTTTACTACCAATGTAATGTAGGGGGAAGCCTATTGTTATAATACCGAGCACGATCCCTTTCTTTTACGATGGAGATTTGAGTTGGCTCCGTTGTGGGTTGATGAACTTCACACGCCTTTTTATAAATGTGCAATATCCTCACGATGTTCTTTTTCACCGTTCAGCAAGTGGTAATCATTGTCGAAAATTACATTTTCTTATGAAATCCGAAAATCTCAGAACTGAGCGTATCCGGCAGGAATTTGCACCCCTTGACATCAAAGTGGACGTTTTGCCAACTATGCTAACGCTGGTTTTCATACATTATGTTTCCCGTAAATTATTTCATTATTAGAGATCAAATCCTTAAGTCCCACAATTTGCAAGAAAACACTCAATCTAACACTCAAAATTTTACACTTATGTACATTTAAGCAACAGTAAAACAATTCGTCTTCATAATCCAAATTTAAATGTGGAATCCTAAATCCAGAACTAATCAATCGACATTTCAATACAAAGCGGCATGAAAGGTCAAACATCCAAATAATTGGGTAGCCATTATCCAACTACTGGCCGGAGCTGTTTGTTCATTTGTACGGCTGCTCTTGTAGTGGTTTCGAATCGGCTGCCGCTTTTGCTAATTAAGCGATTACGTAGGAAATAAACGTTATGTATACATCTAAATTCAGTGAACCAATACAAAATGGGGTGAGGACTGACCACCTCTTAAAGTATTCCTTTCTTTTTTTACGAAATGAGTGAAATTATGATATTTTAATGGAATAAGATGAGGAATGGCTCCACCTGCATTTAGCGGGTATTTCAGCCAATATCAAGTAAATAATAGCTAGGGCAAATTCAATAAATACACATTATAAATAAAAATGGATGATGACAGTGATAAAGATGGCGGATGAATCCATCTTAAAGTATTGTAAATTTTTGACAAATTTTGTACTGAGATTAGTGTCAAAAACTAAAATTTATATCAAAAGTATTGGTGCTAGACAGGTGGTGGTCGAGGTACTGTTTAGATCATTAGGCCAGTAGTTGTAGCGTGTGCGCCAAGACTAGAATAATGTCACGGTTTATGTGGATTGTGTCTCTTTTTCTCGCATGAAATAACGAGCGAGTGAGCGAATGTGTGACAGAGGTCTAGCCTTGCACAGAATGTCAAAGGAGAGTGAACAGAGGTACAGTGGATGGACCCACATTTCGCCAATCGTATTTATTGGGGATCGATGATTGGGCCTATGAAACTGAGTTAGAAACGATTAACTTCCATTGTTATGCCTGCTTTCACCACTAGGAGATGCTTTTATAGGAGTCGATTTTTGCCAATACTGGATCAAAATGGAATTTATTGAATTTCGCGTGGTTGCGAGCCTTTTACTACAGAAATTCAGTCTTTATTATTTTGTACATAGAGTTATTTGTGGTATCCTACTAATAATATAATAAATATTATAATTTGTGAGGATGGATGGATGTTTGTTACTCTTTCACACAAAAACCACACTGTACACAGTAGTATTGTTTATACGCCCAGTAGTATAACACTGACAGTTACAGTACTATTGTTTGTACATCAGAAAAACTATAAGTTATAACGATATTAAATAATTGAAGTCTACGTTGACGAAGTTGCGGGTAGAAGCTAGTTAGCAATAAAATTTACGCGCATTCAAACGTCCCAGAGTGCTTGGACTTTATAAGCTTTGTTCCTTTGATACTATGAGGTAAGAATATGGCGAAGCACTTTATGCCGTAGCCACTCGAATGACTTAAAGGCAAACCGGAGCCAGTCAAATGTCCAATTCAGTGACCCGACAAATCCGCTTAATCTTTAATTATCTCGGCCAAATGTCGACACGTTGCCTCCCGGCTGCTCGTATTTATGCGTCAATGAGTTTCATTAGGTTACGTAACTGTTTAACGATAATGGATGTAGTGAAATAAGTGGAAAGACAGTATATCTTTGACTAAGCAGCCCTATAAAACCATAGGCTAGTTTTCTTTATCTCTGTCTTGCTACCCATAGAAACTTTTTTTTTAATTCAACTCTAAGACAGATATTTATAGAAATTGTGGAATGAACTTCCTGTAGCGGTGTTCCCGGACCGATGCGATAAAGGTACCTTCAAGAAACGAGCATACTCATTCCTTAAAGGCCGGCAACGCACTTGCGATGCCCCTGGTGTTGCAGCTGTCCATAGGCGGCGCTGATCACTTACCATCAGGTGAAACGTCTGCTCGTTTGCCTCCCTATCTCATAAAAAAAAATCACAAGGTACTTACGTATCGTCAAACACTTATACATATAAGTGTTTGACGATTCGATTAAGAAAATGCATTTCAAATGGGTTGGTAGAGATGTCTCGATGCAGAAGAATGTGCAAGAAACTCCATGGTTATCTACTATTTTCCAAAAACATTATAGGTACCTGCAGGTTTACATTTTTGTAAAAAATCCCTCAAGGTACATTATACATATATACTCGGTAGTCAACTTATATTTTTATATATAGGCGCTGAACGAAAAAATACTGCTGATGGAAAAATAGTTTAGCAAACATCTGGGGAAAATGTCAGTGAAACTTTTAACTCCGGTCCGGAATTCCATCGCGAATTCGCCGCAAAAAACTTAACTTTGTGTCAAATACTACCCAAGTTTGGATCGGGTTACCGTTCTTGTTACTTTCGTGGAGCGGAAATGTAAAAACAATACCTTTTTATAAAGTGAGCAGTATATTCTTTCTACAGACAGTATAAAGCTTCTTCAAATAAGAAACTTATGCAAAATTGATGGCAAAGACAAAAATTGATATCAAGTTGATAGAATCATAGTTGGGTACTATGATTCTATCAACTTTTTCTAGTCCTATTGAACAGAATTATTATTCTTACTTAGCCCCGGTCACAGTAGTGAAGACGCGTGCTACGAAATGCAAGCCAATACCAAAACAAACTCTCTCATAAACATTTAATTGATGTGGTAAAATGTTGGATAAAAGCCACGTGACCACGCCGAGGAATACGCTCGCGCTATCAATGACATTTTATAGAAGAATGTATGTATGTTTTATAACTGAGATGGCATTTCGAGCCTAAGCTGTCGCATTTAAATCCTCTAATTGTCGCTGCCGGCAATTACGAGCCAGACCCCGCGCACACATCATCTACTCGTCGTCGCCGTCCACGGCACGTGTTGATTGATCCTCTCGACCCAGGCGTCGAGAGGGACACCAACACACCTACACCAGCCTTAAACAGACACCGATCTCGCCGGCGAGGTCGAGGAACCCCCTCTTTCGCTCGTAAAAGCCTGCGCTGCGGTAAATTTTTCTGGTTTATCCGACTCCGCCATTGTTGTTTTCCCATATAGTTGCCGTATACTACAGGATATGAGATAACAACAATGGTGGAAAAATCTCCGCAGAGCTATACAAAGAGTGGAGTCGTTATGGGTAATCTAGATACTCTATGGTCTATTCATACAGTTCGTTTTAGTATAGGAAAAAAAATCTCAGTCTACCCGGGGCCTAATTTTGGATAATTTGTATGTCCAACAAAGTAATAAAATCAAGTAACCGCGCATATTGATTAGTACAATTTTATAAACAACACTTATACAGTAAACTAAATATATATAAAACACACTACAATGTAACTGTTCTAGAATATTCGAAATTACAAAATATTTCAGACAAAAACATGGCAGTGTTTTCATCAACGCAAATAGGTATTGGACGGATCATAAGATATACCTTCCTTTTATTTGGACAAGAAATCTTTTGTTATTTGATTTTCCGTGTGGTGACTATTAAATCTTCCATCATGGTAGAGTTTTTGATGACATTAGTATTTTAAACATACATGCATACATAGTATTTGAGTATTGTTTGATAAAATTATGATACAATTCGATCATTCGATTTACAAATTACAATTACAAAGAAAAACCAAAATTAAAAAGAAAACTAATAGAAAGGAAGTAATAAGAAAATGTTACAATTTTGACTTATTTTTGAAAATGTACTCTACGTTACTACACATAAAGATTGGATGACTTTGGTAGAAGCCACGCGAATGATTTCACACGCGTCATCGATATCATTTCATTGCAAAATGTGCTTATCTATGAGTCAATACAGGCCTGATGGTAGTAACAGAATTTTAGAGTACCTACTCTACGTATCTATCTAAAAACTCTCTTGCTCTAACTTAACAATTCCCACTTTCAGATATCTTCAATAGAATGTTAATTGGTTTTGTATTGAAAGCTTTGTAATAATAGACAACTGAACCAAATTAAGTACCAACTCTAAGCAAACTAAGTGCGAGTCGGACTCGCGCACGAAGGGTTCCGTACCATTATCTATTAAAACGGCAAAAACAATCACGTTTATTGTATGGGAGCCCCCTTAAATATTTATTTTATTCCGTTTTTTAGTATTTGTTGTTATAGCGGCAACCGAAATACATTATCTGTGAAAATTTCAACTCCTTTAACTATCACGGTTCATGAGATACAGCCTGGTGACAGACGGACGGACGGATGGACAGCGAAGTCTCAGCAATAGGGTTCCCGTTTTAGCCTTTGGGTACGGAATCCTAAAAACCGCAAAGAAAATCACGTTTATTTTATGGGAGCCCCCTTAAATATTTATTTTATTCCGTTTTTTAGTATTTGTTGTTATAGCGGCAACCGAAATACATTATCTGTGAAAATTTCAACTCCTTTAACTATCACGGTTCATGAGATACAGCCTGGTGACAGACGGACGGACGGATGGACAGCGAAGTCTCAGCAATAGGGTTCCCGTTTTATCCTTTGCGTACGGAACCCTAATAAATCGAGGGAGCTGACCCATATTTCTTTGAAACGTAGATATACAGTTACGTAATATAGTGAGCGCTGAATTATAATAATTTAACGGCATTCTGTGTCGTTGCGTCAAGTAATCATGAGAGACAGACGTCGCGCCGTGTTTCAGTTTCAGCTTTCAGCAATGTGATATGATAAGATAACCCAATTTTATCTGACATTCAAAAATACTTTAGGTATCTACTACTACAGCCCTTTTAACGTCCCACTGCTGAGCACGGGCCTCCCCTCGATGCGAGGGGGATTCAGGCCATAGTCCACCACGCTGGCCCGGTGCGGGTTGGCAGACTTCACACATCTATAGAAAACTAGTCAAGTTCCCTCAGACGTGCAGGTTTCCTCACGATGTTTTACTTCACCGTTTCATAGCAAGTGATAATCTCGGATGAAAATTAGATTCGCACATAAATCCCAGAGGTGCGAGCCGGGGTTTGAACCTGCACACTTCGATTGCAAGGCGTGCGTTCGACCACTCGGCTACCACTGTATAATATCTATCTACGTATTTTTAAGTGGCCTTGGTGTCTATAGTGTATATTTCACACTATTAATGTAAACTTTTCTTTTTGTAAATTACAGTTAAGTATAAAAAAGCCTTGTTTACTAAAACTATACTTAAATTTCTCCTCACAATACGTGTTGGAACATAGGAAACTATTTGATTTTAATTGTTTACTTTAAATTACGTAACGAAACTCAGAAAACAAATACATGTTTTTGGTCTAGACTTTACTGAATAGATAATAAAAACCTACTAGTTAAAATTTTTTATAATAGTTTTTTATATTTTTAAGAATTATCATCAATTTACAATAGCTTTGTACAACACTTTGGAAAAAAGAAACTTTATTGATGTATTTAAATATCTATAGTTTAGGAGATATCAATATAGGTAACTAAGTAAACAGGTCCTGACTTTAACTTATTACAAAAAGCTTTCTTATCTCACCATTCTGATAGGTACGCGTTATCTTAATTAGTACCTATATATCAGGGGTCAGGAAAACTTGGGTCCTCGAATGACAAACATTAAGAGCAATGAACAGGAAGACCGCCACCGGCCATTGCTTCATTTATTATTGTTCGCACAACTTTTTATTGCTATCATTAACACCCACGAGCCTTCATCGCGTAGCTTTAGTTCCTTTTCCATTTTACAAATACATTTATGGCCAAACTTGTGTCACTATAAAAGTTGTGTGTTGTTATATGTCAGTGTATTGTTCAAGCGTGGCCCGATTGGCTCGCTTGGCTCATTTTGCATTGCCAAAAGCTCTTTCCGTAACCATTCGACTTACTAAAATTATATGTCAATTATTCATATTCTCACAATAATTTAAAAAAATCCACATGAATGTCCTAGAACTTTAAACGTCTCAATATACATAAAGATTTAATTTTTTGTTAAATTCGCCTTTTTTTCGTGGTCATTGTTAATTATTGTTACCTACATAAAGATTGAATTTCTGCTGTAAAAACCACGAGTCCAAACTCGCGCGCTGTAAATGTAATTTTGTTGAAGAATGAACTTTTCCTGTGAGTCAATACAGTTTATTTTGGTATTGGCTAGTAATTCGACGCTCGCGTTTTGACACCTCAGTCTACGGGGAGCTTGACGACGACGACAAAACTGTATTTAGACAACTCGCACACTATGTATAGTAGACATTTAAAAAATTACTTAAATTAAATCATTCAATATAATTTCAAGATTCAAGGTCATGAACAACTAGTTCTTCTGCTAGCTTGCATCTTGGATTGAATGCTTTACCTTTAATTGACTTGGTGTAGAGTCATTGCAGAGTGAACACAACACTAACTCTACCGTATTTTTATAAATACATTAAAATTTAATACAGGACATTGACATATAATTCTTACACATTTGACATATAATAAAGGAGCCAATACCAGTAGTGATGTGCCCACGTGTAATATCTCATTTAGAAGGATTACACTCCAGGGATCAACAAATCCGTCTTCATCAGAGCACACGACGTGTAAGGGACCGAGGGAATTCAGTATTGGCTCAATGTATGACCACAGTCCCTGTGTTTTCTTCGTAAGATTAATGTAATTCAGGTGACAATCGATTAAGAATGTCCTTATTGGTTTAATTAGGCACCTACTGTTACTCTAAAACGTTATTTTTTATAAGAAGATGAGCTAAGTCCTGGCAACAATCTAACTCAGAATCAGAATCAGAATCAGAATCAGAATCAGAATCAGAATCAGAATCAGAATCAGAATCAGAATCAGAATCAGAATCAGAATATTTTTTATTCATATAAACCAATACAGGCACTTAACTCTAAGGTTAGGTTAGGTTGTGAGGCAGATGATGGAGCGGGCTTGTCCGAAACATAAATAAATATCGCCAAACAACACATACTCGTCTTATGATCCCACACTAAGCAAAGCTTTTACTACGTGTTAACATAAATTTTAATTATTTTTATGCAAAGCCTAAAATTAAATAACAATCCTATTTAATTATAGGAAGCCAAGCCGATAAAGCTCATAATAATAGCTTGCTTACTATACGTAAGTGCTTTTAAAAGCCAGTGACCTTCAAATCCGGGCAAATGAATAAATAAACGGTAAAGTTTATTTTTCATTGGATCAGCACCGTTGAAGGTTGTGAGTTGGAAAAAAGTACCTTATTTGCTATGGCGTTCATTGCCTTTTTTTTTTTTCACGTCGGAAAATCCATTATGGATACCCGGCCACCTCGGGGAAAGTAGCAGGGTTATGTGGGAGTCCCGGCAGAAAGCCGTATACCCACTAAAAACCGACGGTGTACCATCTTCCGCTTATATCGCGGCGCCACGGGATCGCTTTTGCATGCACCGCGACGGCGTTCGTTGCCTGAAAAACAAGTTGATTTAATTATTTTTTTATCATTGATACGACTCTTTATTAACCACTGAGTTTCTTATCGGCTCTTCTATAAGGAAGCAGCATTTCGAATCGGTGGTAGAATCTGACTATTTGTAAGTGCTTTTTGGCCTACACGAATAAAAAAAGTGATTTTGATCTTCAGAGTATTCAGTATTGCAGTCCCAGAAGACAAAAACTAATAAAACTACCAATAGCACCAAACATATTTAAGTAGGCAATTAGGCATAAAAGATTTACCTTCCGTGTCCACCTTTGGCACTCCCTGGGCGTAATTCTTAATTAATCCAGAGCTCATCGTCAAAAATGATACTTAATTAATTGAATCAAAAATTCACGAATAAAAGTGTTCTCCTAATAAGGGCTCAAGAGATTATCGGATTAATGGACACAGGGCATTCCCACTCACCCCTTACAGGTACCAGGACACAATAGAGAGATACAACCAAAGGTTAGAATGACGATGTTGTTCTACAGTGCCATATAAAATCAGTTCATATTATTATTACAAGCTTTATATTAACTTGCAATGTATGTCCGGGTGGAATCCTGCAACTGAATTTTAAATTAGTTATCTTTAACCGATTGAGCTGAAATTTCGTATACACGCTTAGCTATGTGACGTCATTCTAATTCCAATATGGCGAATCATCCAAGATGGCGAAATAGTTATTTTTTCTGCACTACCACAGTATGGGTATCAAATTAAAGGGCTTGCTGAGGAGCACACGAAAACTAAGGGCAATTAAATATAACCTTGTTTTAAAAAATATGTTTTTACAATTAATTTTTTAATTTCCCTTTGTTTAACTACCTTAAATTTAAGGCAATACAGGCGTGACTTCTAATTTTATGATCTTAGCGAGCCTACCAGACTTTTAGTTTCAGAATCACCTATTTAAGCCACAATGGCCTAGTGGCTAGAAGGCTGGCCTGGCGACCGAGATATGTCAGATTCGATCCCAACCCTGGCAACTTAACTATTGAGGTGAGCCCACTCCTGGCATAGGTATTTAGGTAAATTGGACGGCTAACGGGACTAATGCTTGAAAAAAATAACATTTAAATAAAAAGCATTTTATGAAGAAATTAGCTGTGCTTTGCTATTTCGTTCCTTTTTTAAGTTTAAATAATTGACAACTGTCTTACACTACCTACTGTAACGTTACTGTTATGTGGCGTGTTTCTAAATTTTATAAAATTAATTCACCCACGCGATAAAGTTCCGATCTCGGCACTTAATTGTTTTTGTGAACACCTCATTATTTATTTAATAACGACCGGCTTGTTAAATTAATACTCACCTTTATAAAAATACACGCTACACAGTACAGGATAGAGGCAAACAAACAAATTATTAGTGCCCAGAGAGGTGACACTTGTACGATACGTCATCATCATCGTCAAAATCAAAATCATTTTTTTTTATTCGTGTAGGACAAAAATCACTTACAAATAGTCAGATTCTACCACCGGTTCGGAATGCTGCTTCCACTGAGAAGAGCCGGTAAGAAACTCAATGGTTACTCTTTTTAATATGATAAATAGTAAGGATTATGAGTAATACATTCTCAGGAGCAGCAACGCTACGAGAGCAGGCAGCATCTTTGCCTCATCGTCATCTTGTGAAATAAAATCTCATACTTACCCTCTGCATTCTGAAGGTCCCCGGGAAATGGACACATACGGGCGAACGGTTTCATACCAAATTAACCTATCGTCTAATTATTACTTAATGACGACTTGGTCATGTGGTTCGTGGGTGCGGGTTCGATGCCCGTGAGCGGAAAATTTAATAATTAGCCTTTCCAGAGCGCCCTCATTACAAGCGTTGTTTAATTTGGGACCACGCGGTAAGAGTGTGTTGACTGATGGTATTTATTTATTTAACTAGTAGGCAAATAAACTGAATGACAATTCTTAAACTTTCAAAAGTAAAGTAAAAAATAAACCATTCATCGGACAGCTGTTGTTGGCTGTAAAACAGAAAAACATAAAAAAATTCAGCCTTTACATTACTCAACCCAACTTTTATAGTCGCTGTTAGAATAATTAAAAATATGTTTCGACTGAAATATTATTCTCGTTAAAATGGTAAGTACTCCACCCGTGACGGTAAAATGTTTCATATAAATGAACTCAAATCTTAAAAATAAATTAAGTGATTGCTTCTATTTTTGAACCTACAGAAGTGAGCAAGTTAAAAAGGTTTAAAATATAAACGAAAAATACGCACTGCGCGTCATGATTAACCTGGAGTTACAAAATGGCCGCTCCGATAACAAATTATATTCCAACCGGAAAATTGTGTGGGTCACGGTTCACTATTATCTATCTACATGTATTAAAACATTCGTCTGATCAAAGAGTTACCATATTTAATTTTAGTATCACTTTCAGAGTTTCACACACCTGAAGAGAAAGTTCTCTTAATAATGTTGATAGAAAATAGTACTTTTACTTTACTAATTTCTAAGTCCAGTTTTCATGGTTTTGACGATCGATGCAATAAAAGTACAGGGTGTAATTTTTATAGATTTTAGTCAGTTCGATTCCCGGGTGTGGCAAGCGCATTTTCGAAAATCTTTGAATGCTTGCTTTGAGTTTTCTTTCTTTTCAAAAATAAAGGAATGTTTTCTTTGAGTACTATTTTCTATCTGCAATATTAAGAGTACTTTGTCTTCAGGTGGCATTACAAAATTCCACCCAGTATACGGAATCTCGTAATATTTTAAAATAATACTGCAAAAATACACTCCGTTCCATTTGTTAAAATAATATTGGCGTAAAGTTAAAAATCTGTTTTGTTCATTCGTTAATTTCATATCATAACATCCCCCGTTTTTCGTTTTAATGAAACGCGATAGAACACAAAAGATTTCAATAAAATGTGTCCTCAAACACTTATCTGCATTTCAAATAGCTTTTATTCAGTGGACCAAACGGCTATAAAACCACAAACAAGGAACGTAGCAGAAGTCTAATCATTTAAAAAAACATTTTTGGAGTAGGGATGTAATGTTGGGATAGGAATAGACATAAGCATAGATGAAGCGCACAAATTCAATGCCTTTGGGTTTAAGCGTGAAAAGGCCATAATAAAGACACGTTTGCCAATTTTACGTCACCTCTTCTGCCTTCTCTTTTGCAAAAAGTCTCTTTTGCTATAAGCCCCTTATATTTACGCGAATACTATACATTGAAATAAAACTATTTTACGGATTTTATCGCGTTTATTTACTATTTTATTTTCCCGACGTTTCGGCTGCTTTACATCATTATCATCATCATGATACGTGAGGCCATTGAAATTAAAAAAACATCCTAATTTCAATAGGGAAGATGGCTGGGTGCTACCACCAACTTGGGATCCAGTAATCAATATGATTAAATCCAAAACCAAGTGTACCATTGCAAGACCTCAGGACACCGTAAGCACTTTCTGCGTGGATCGGACCGCAAACAACAACTAAATATGAGGGTACCCAGTTATTAACAATGACATCAGGACGTCTAACACCTCAGTCCCCCCGTGACCATGGTTGCTGTAAAGCAGCCGAAACGTCGGGAAAATAAAATAGTAAATAAACGCGATAAAATCCGTAAAATAGTTTAATTTCAACCCGTAAAATAGTTTTATTTCAATTTACTATTTTATTCAACAGGTATTTAAAGTTATTGAGCTTTTGAAATTGCTGAAATAGGTTAAAAAAAGAGCATATTTTGATCCGCGTTGAGCGACGCGTTGAGCAACGGTACACGCCAAATTTATTTTATTTCCAACGAATTACAAAGTTTTTCTTCTGCGCAATTATTTTATTGGGTACAGTAATGATAACCGACCTAAATGTTTTATTAATGAGGGCACTCCACCCTCACTCCTTGGCAATGGAAACGAAGCACAATAGCCACTGAGACCCTTCAATCTTTAGCAGGAAAAAAATTAGAACGAAAAATATAAAAGATTAAACAAGATAACTGATTCCCAAGTCCCTTTACACTATCGTTGTGGATTTGCTATACATTAATTTGTAAGGCCTCAAAACAAGATCTTTTGTCAATGGTACAACATGTGTACACGGTTGTTTGTTTTAAAAATGTCTTTATTAAAGTAATAAATATAGTGTAACATACAATAGATCTTATTCGTATCGTATATTGAACATAATAAAAGAAAACGTTTTTATAGGCTATCACACACCTTTACAAAAATTTAAAATAAATGTAATTTCACTGTATATAAGCATGGTAAGTAAACATTATAACACGTAAATCGATGTTAAAAACAATATTGTTCAGGTATGATGTAGGGCTTGTAGAAGTTAACCCACATTTTAAAGAATAAGTAAATTATAACATAGAACTTAAAACAGTTGTCTACACAATTGTAATATGTCTACACGGGTCACATTCTCGGTAGCACTAGGTAATGGAAATTGTTTATTTCTACCCATCGTAAAGTGAAACTATTGTCATACCAAAACAATAGTGTTAGAAGACTTAAAACCCGGTCCCGATAACTGCTAAGCTAAATGTAAAATACTTCAGATAGATGTGTGTAACATTCAAACGGTGGTAGGAAAGAGACATCAGTAGGTGTAGCATGAACTTGTAGACATAAGTTTTATCTCTTTCAACTGTCTGATTTGTAGAGAAAATGACGTCACACCGAGCCATGTCCAGTACATTAAGCTCGAAGTAACGTCATTTTCTCTAAAAATCTAACAGTTGAAGGAGATAAAACTTATGTTTACAAAGTAATGTAAGCCTACTGCTCAAAAGGCCCCTTTTGTCCGTAACTGAGGTATCGCTATCAAAATATTCAGTGAAAAGACCGCTCTTAGACAAGTGCACTTGTAATTTCTAAAGTTGCTGGCTTCATTGCGTTGCTAAAGCTAAACTTATACCATTACATATCGTATATAGAACCTTATAAAATATTTCAGGGATATAGTTGACGGAAGCTGACAGGTTCGCTGTATTCTCTAATCCGTTTCCGAAAAATATTTCCGGCAGCTAAAGACACGCGGTAGTGTGACAAAAACTGCTATATTGGAGTAAAATTCAGTTAATTTATAAATAGTCTAATTTAATTTAACTTTAGAGTCCTTCATTTATTATTAAGATGAGTAGATGAGGATTCAACAAGAAGGTTTTAAGTAATTATTTTTTTGAAAATTTAATTCATTTAATAATAGGTCATCGATTGTTTTGACCAATCAAAGAAAAAAATCGGTTAGTATTTTGTGAGGACCTTTTCAATTAAATTTATATATTGGCACAGCAGGATACCTGATGTGTTCTCGGTTCTTGAGTTGTATAATAGCTACCTACACAAGTTACAAAACAACTCTGAATTAATAAACGTCTCCGGTTCACGGGTTCAAGAACATTCTAAACGGAAAATAAGGAAGTTCGGAAAACTCGATACTGTAATGAGTTTGTGAGGATCAAATTAATTTTGTTTCAAAATACATAAATATACCTAGCAATGTAGAGATTAAAATGTGAACAAAAGTAAATAGGTACCCTTTTACGTTAGTGTTATATCTCTACATTTTTCCATCAATACATAGTATAAAACAAAGTCGCTTCCCGCTGTCTCTATGTACGCTTAAATCTTTAAAACTACCCAACGGATTTTGATGCGGTTTTTTAATCAATAGAGTGATTCAAGACGAAGGTTTATATGTATAATACATGCAGAATATAGTAGAGAAACGGTGATAATTTTAGGTGTCGCTGCTTTCGTACGAATTTCGCCGGGTCTGCTAGTATCTCTATATACGATAATGGTGATTTAGCCAAATAATTCTTAAATTTCTACTATCTCATATCAAAGTAAAACACGTCTACGATATCCCGACCATGGTGATCTGAAAAAACAGGTTATACAAAATACGTACCTATACCTACTACTACTACAGCCTTTTTAACGTCCCACTGCTGGGCACGGGCCTCCCCTCAATGCGAGGGGGATTCGAGCCGGTGCGGGTTGACAGACTTCACTAATCTAACGAGAACTAGTAGAGTTCCCTCAGATGTGCAAGTGTCCTCACGATGTTTTCCTTCACCGTTTCATAGCAAGTGATAATCTCGGATGAAAATGAGATTCACACATAAATCCCAGAGGTGCGAGCCGGGGTTTGAACCTGCACACTTCGATTGCAAGGCGTGCGTTCGACCACTCAGCTACCACCTATACCCAATCTAACTTGTTTTTTGTTTGTTGCAAAGCGTTATCGGAACAATCAAGGGGATCAAAAGTTTTAATAAAAATGACTTTGCGAAGTCCCACGTGTAAAGTTTAAGCCCCGATCATACGGGAGCCGGCCTGAAGTAGGTGCGTCTAATAAACATGCAAATGACGCCCAAGAAGTTCCCGGCATCTCAATTAAAAATGGCCGCGTTCAACAGATTGTTTACTTAGGGAGTTCCAGCCGTCCCCAATCAGGAAACTTTGCCAAAACATCACTAATTAAGTACCTTAGGTACATATTTACTTTTTTATTTTGAGAGTCTGATGTAGATAATAAGTATGAAATATCGCCAGACGACAACATACTCTTCAGATGATCCCAAACTAAGAAAAGCTTGTACTCTGGGTACCATACAATGGACTGTGGAAGATCCCTGTAACACCCAGACCAGGGCTTACTCCGAAAGGGCGATATTTAAATTTGCCACTGATGGGAAACGAACCGGTATGCACCCTGTGCTTTATTTGCTACACATTTTCTCGACAAATCTGACAGTTGGAAAAGATAAAATGTATGTCTATAAGGTTATACTGAGCTTACAAGTACCTAGGTATTTAACATAGCAAATGAATCGACAAGGGGTGTGAAGTATATAATAAAGAATTATACATCATCATGTATTACCTGAAGGGGTAGGCAGAGTGCGCCCACACTTCGCCGTTGTATTTTGGTCTCAATGTAATTTTTGGAGATTTTTGGGCTATAAGCCCACGACGCTGGGCCAGTGCGGGTAGGTGAACTTCACACGCCTTTCTATAGACGTGCAGGTTTCCTCACGATGTTTTCCTTTACCGTTTCATAGCGAGTGGTAATCTCGGATGAAAATGAGATTTGCACATAGTCCCAGAGATGCGATCCGGGGTTTGAACCTGCACACTTTGATTACAAGACGTGCGTATAATAAAGACTATGACCTATACCTAATAATGATTTCTTCAGTCATTTTTCATAAAACTTAATATGTCTTTGCGGGAATGTTGAGCATGCTGCTTCTTAAGCCTGTGTCGAATAAATCTTTCTTTCGAAACAAGATAAATAGGAGCTCAAATTGTGAATGTATTCAAAAGTTATTTGTTTAATAATGTTTCAATACAGGGAATGGAATGCTTCTCGCATCGCATAAGCTCCATGTTCGCTATCAAAGTAAATATATATGCGAGGCCTAAACGACAGGATGCCGAGAAATTTGATACATACCAAGTACAAACACATGAATAGATAATGAAATTTACTCCTGTGGTGTTAGCACACATGTAAAGACACAACCTCTGTCACAGATTGGCTCGGTCGCTCTCTGTCTTATTTCATACAAAAGAAAAAGATATAATCAACACATTCTGTGGCATAAGTCTAGTCTTGACGCTCATGCTACAGCCCCTCTAGTACCTACTAATGTGTTGTCACTCGAATTAGATTATTTAATTTACATTTAATACATTTAACAATTACGCAAGTACTTGCCGTACTTAGGAAGCAAATATTAAAAAAAAACATAATTATTATACAAAAGAGTATTTTACATTGTAATCCTTACCAAAGGTCTACGATCATTTAAATCCATCTACATACCACATACAAAATGTTTTACAATGCCCCTGTAAATGGATCATAACTGTCTATAAATTTGAAAAGTGTATTTAGATCTGTCTCCATAGTCGGTCTTTTGCTAGTCCTCAGCATCTTACGCGTGACTCTCCCACTGCTATACTTTCTATGTAACCGAAATAATATTTTGGGCATGTGAAAAGGTTTTCCCATAAACTAAGCTCTGGTAATAGAGCACACTGCCAACGTGTGGGCCCAACCAACTTATTTAAATCAGTAGAAGCTTACGGAGTTATATAATCGTACCCTATTTACTATAGAACTTAATTGATCCATGAATTTTAATGTTCGGAAACATTGGGTGAAAGGATCCACTCTACAATGAAGCTTCCGACAGTTGGCTTAACTTTTCGAGGGGTGAATGACTAAATAGTCACTAAATAGTGACTTAAGTGACACTTTTGGGCAATATAGACTTTGTACACATTTAGAATCAGCGAATTTTTCTGCGTCGAATGAGAATGCTCCCCTGTAAAGTTAAAAAAAAATCGAATAGCCTTTCACCCCTCGATTTAATTTCAATTATCTATACAAATAAATAAAATTGAAGTGTCTGTTTGTAATATCAAAATAACATATTTTTACCAAATGCAAATGAAAGTATAGATACACGATACTGTAACGAAAATGCAATTTTAAAATATTTGTCTGTTTTCAGTTTGTTCTGGCTAAACTTCCAAACGGCTGAACTGATTTTGACGGTACTTTCACTGGCAGATAACTGATGTTCCAAGTGAAACCAAATGGAACTCAACTAGCATTGACTATCTTTTAATATCTTTCTTATAATTTTGTTATCATACATTAAGAATCTATAATTATCTGTTTATACATGCAAATCTTACATACATACATACAAATAAATAAAATTGGAGTGTCTGTTTGTAATATCAAAATAACACTGCCAACTTACCAAATGCGTATGAAAGTATATACGATACCTATAACGAAAACGCAATTTTAAATTTTTTTGTCTGTCTGTCTGTCTGTTTGTTTGAGGTTAACTTCTAAACGGCTGAACCGATTTCCATGGGACTTTCACTGACAGATAGCTGACGTTCCAAGGCGTAACTTAGGCTACTTTAATTTTAGAAAAAGCATTAGGGTTCCGCGGGAAAAACATAATACCCATATTTCCGGGTAATCTCCCTAAAGTCCACGCGGGCGAAGTCGCGGGCACAGCTAGTAGGTAAATAAAATTAAAGAGTATGTTTGTTTCAGGTAAACTCCCAAATGGCAGACCAGGATAAGACGGAACTTTCACTGGCAGATAACTGATATTAAGAGGAGTAACTTAGGTAACCTTTTAGAAAAACAATTAGGGATCCGCGGAAAAAATTTAAAACCCGTTTGTTCCGGATAATTAGGGTTCCTAAATTCCGCGCACATGAAGTTTCGGACTCAGCTAGTAATAAATATTTTAATTAAATAGGTACTACTACTACTACTATAGCCCTTTTAACGTCCCACTGCTGGGCACGGGCCTCCCCTCAATGCGAGGGGGATTCGGGCCATAGGCCATAGTCGCTGGCCCGGTGCGGCTTGGCAGACTTCACACATCTATCGAGAAGTAGTCAAGTTCCATTATACGTGAAGGTTTCCTCACGATGTTTTCCTTCACCGTTTCTTAGCGAGTTACAATCTCGAATGAAAATAAGTTTCGCACATGAAGCCCAGAGCCGGGCCGGGGTTTAAACCTGCACACTTTGAAACCATGCGTTCGACCTCTCGGCTACCACTGCTCTAAATAGGTACACGAATAAAAAATCTTTGAATTCCTGATACACTTTGCAAACTTACATTATAATACCATCTAGGATTTGGATTGAGTTGCGACAATTTCAATCTAGAGCATCGAGCAAATCCAGGCTTAACCTCCTCTCAAACACTTTACCACCCTTTGTAATTTATTAAATAGCTACCACAGGTCGCTTTGAAGATTATAAATAATAGAATATGTCCATTCCGTGCCTGCCCGGCTTAAATTTAGTGTTACTATCACTTGGAGAAATTTGCCTTGAGAATTTCGTAAATAAATTTGGCGACCCCTATATAATCTCGCCACAAACATAACTACTACATTACGCTGATAGGTGGCGCTGAGGACTTCTCTACATATAAATCGTAATTCCACATACAATCCGGAATCACGATAGTAGAGTTTACGAGAATGCGTAAGTATAATAAAATAGAGATAAGTCAATACGTGTCTATATTTTACATTTTTAGGAACCCTATTACTAAGACTTCGCTGTCCATCCATCCGTCCGTCTGTCACTAGGCTGTATCTCATGAACCGTGATAGTTAGAGAGTTGAAATTTTCACAGAAGATGTATTACTGTTGCCGCTATAACAACAAATACTAAAAAGCAGTATAAAATAAATATTGAAGGGGGTTCCCATACAAGAAAAGTGTTTTTCTGCTCGTTTTTAGTTTTTAGGGTTCTAAATTTTTATAAAGTGTGTTCTTATTTTTATCTTTTTCAAATTCTAAATTGACCATTGCATAAATAATTTTCATAAATTGGGACTAAAATTTTGGTGTATATACAAACTAGAAACTTTTAACTCAAACCGAAAACACACTCGTAACTGGAAAAGCTACTTTGACACCTTGTTCTTTTTATAGATAATGGTACGGAACCCTTCGTGCGCGAGTCCGACTCGCACTTCGCCGGTTTTTAGTAGATTGTTGTATCAGCTCCCTCCTTAAAAAGACTGTGTGTGTTCAATTTATTCCTATTAAAAAAAAAGTAAAACAAAGTAGTTCCCCTCCGTGTCTGGTACCTTTTTTTTCCTGTAGGATAATATGATTTATAATTTTCTAAATCACGTTAACCACTTAAGTATTAGATAATTGACTATTACTTACCTAGGTACAATTTCTACTTCGATTTACGTCCATCAACACGACACTCAAACCACTAGTCGTGCTCTACCAACATTAATAGTAGACATTTTTTTTATATCTACTTATGTATACTGTCCGAAGATAAATAACAAACCGACATCACAAAGGAACCAAACTCATGAACGATGAATCTAAAAATGCTGAGTCGACCACTGTTATCGACGCACATGCTCTGACTCGAGAAAACCTCGATCCCGTGCTTTTGTGGGACGATAATAATGTTCTATTAATAATACTTACGGAAGAATACGTCAATGAACATATATTTTACTTCGAGCTTAAACAAAATTTATTTGAACCCACTGCACTGTCGTAACGACTTGTCATTGTGTAATAGGTAGATACTTATAGACATTTTACAAGCTTTATATTTTAACTTGCAATGGATGTATGTCCGGGTGGAATCTTGAAACTGAATTTTAAATCAGTTATCTTTAACCGATTGAGCTGAAAATTGGTATACACGCTTATTTTGGATGACAATGCATGCTTAGCTATGTGACGTCATTCTAATTCCAATATGGAGGATCATCCAAGATGGCGGAATAGTTATTTTTTCTGCACTACCACAGTATTGGTATTAAATGAAAGGGCTTGCTGAGGAGAACTAGAAAACTAAGGGCAATTAAATAAAATCTTGTTTTTAAAAAGTTTTTTTTACCATTAATTTTTATTAGTATGGAAACATTTACACGAACGACACGAACTGTTTAGCTGTCGCATTACACCTACGTGATTATGTGTAACTTTTAATGCTATAAATTTTCGTTAGAAACCTTACATCATAGCGTATTTTTTTCGATACATTTTGGCAACTGTTTTGATAGAAAGTAGTTGTGAACTTGTTTGCATTGCAATATTATTCCGTAATTATCCTGCTGAGCTTCGCACGTCGTACGATAGCTGGCTTTACCGGGTAGGTACTGTGATTTTTGGAGCTAGTGTTATTCGATTAGTTTACAAACGAAGATATTAAACTTCTTACGCGCTTACCTACACGTGTCAGGGTTTTGGAATAGCAAAATATTATATCTACATCTAACAAAGCACGCCACGACAGGTGACTTGAGTCCACTCAACCTAAGGATAGGCGCTTGGTTAGATATTAATAGGTCGTTCTGAACTGTTCTCAAGTTATGTATATACAGTATCAAAACAGGAACTAATTAGGTAGTAGCAATCCAATTAATCACTGAGTATATAAGTACCACCTGTTACTGATATTTACCTCACACTCCAATAGTGATCAATCCCCCATTGTGCTTCTGATCAGAAATATACCTTTTCTCAATGTGCCTCTTGGAAAACTTTAGAGCATTGAAATATCCTTCTACTTTTTTTACGACGACGGTTCATTTAACACAACTCGCGTCAAATTACATATTTTTAACATAAATTACTTCTCGGGCGAGAAATATTATGCGTCGTTATACTTATGCCATTTCATTTTTAGGTAAAAATTATGCGGACTACCGACGACATGTTCTATTATCGGATGTATGAATATGTATGCAGACCGTACAATAATGCAGACTACTAAATAAACATACTAAAAAACCAGTTACACCACAGATTTATTTCATCAACAGAATTTCCACTTGAAATTGGATTCAGGTTCAGGTCTTCAAATCCTTAAAAACTTCTAATCTGGCGGTAGAAGACCGTCGGCGATCAACTTCTGCCTTCTCGCCTCTTCTCTAGCTCGTCGTTCACCCTCCTTTCTTTCTTCTTCTTCTTTCTCCTCCTGCGCCTTCTTCATAGCCATCGCAGCCAACGTCTTCTGGTCTAACTTGAAGAAGTTGATCGGCTCCTTAAAGTACCTCACATCCTTATTGTTCATGTTCTCTATAAACTTAGGATAATTGAACGTCCCATCTTCAACGTTGTATGTCTTATCTTTGGTAGCTAGTTTAATCCAGTCCACGAATTCAATTTCTTGGAAAGGTTCGCCCCAGTTCATCAGTTCCTCTCTGAGCAACTCGAGTTGTGTTATGCCTTTTTCTTCGTCGTCGTGGCCTAAGGCTGCCATCGCTTTGGTGATTGCTAGTTCGAAGTCGTCTCCCCAACTAATTTTGGCCTCGATCATGAAGTACCATTCGTGTAATTCGACGGTATCAACCAGGTCGTCTTCGAGAAACATTTGGAAGAGCTGATTTATTTCAGCGGTCTTCGGATTGAAGCCTAGTTTTCTTAGCATCAGTGGGATTGCTTTTAACGGTACCTAAAACATTAAAAGTTTGTTATTATTTTGGAGCGATTTCTTTTTATCTTAACAAACCTCAAACTCCAAAGTTTACTGCAATGACTTCATCGAAAAACCACTCAACATATCTATGCGAATTAAAGTTACTTTCTACAATTTTCGTATAGTTTCAGAGTATCAGAGAATATGTTGAATAGTAGTCTTGTCATGCGTTTATTAAGACCTTGTTATTTTATTATACCTTTTCTACATTATCCTCATCATGTGCTTTGAACATTTCCTTAAATTTCATGATGTCTTCGTTAGTGAAGCATGCTGGTGGTGGAGGGATCTTCTTGGGCTTTGGCGGGGGTCCCGTGGGCTTCATCATAGCTGCTGCCGCGGCCGATGTCCCCTTCCCTTTGCCTTTACCCTTTTTTGGAGGCATTATGTTAAAAACTATGTAGGTACTTAGGGTAGGTACATAGGGTATACAATTTTTCTTCAAATTTTATTTAATTCAGTTCGTATGTTTACCTATCCCATTGTTTGTGACCGGAGCATTTTGTTACAATTTATAATCAATGTTTTCTTTCTACTTTTATAATTTTATAAACAAATATTTTATTAAGCGACAATTTTACATAAATTTTGACATTATGATGACATTGACGTTTTAACGACGACTTGGTCTAGTGGTTCAAACGTAGGCCGCTCGGGTCACTGCACCGGAGGATCCTGGATCGATTCCAGCCAACGGCAATCTTGGAAATGGACACTCGGCATTTGTCCTGATCTGGGTGTAACTGGGATCGCCCCCAGTCTATTGTATGGTACACGTAGTACAAGCATAGTAATGCTTGGAGTTTGGAATCATACGATGAGTATGAGGCAGTGGTAGCCGAGTGGTCGAACGCACGCTCTGCAACCAAAGTGCGCAGGTTCAAACCCCGGCCCGCACCTCTGGGGTTTCATGTGCGAATCACATTTTCATCCGAGATTATCACTTGGAAACGGTGAAGGAAAACATCGTGAGGAAACCTACACGTCTATAGAAAGGCGTATGAAGTTCACCAACCCACACTAGGCCAGCGTGTTGGACTATGGCCCAAAAATCTGCCTCGTATTGAGGGAGAATGTTCCCGGTGTAATGGCACTAGGCTCGCCCCCTATTACATTGGGACTAAAATACATCGGCGAAGTGTGGGCGCACTGCTGTGCACCTCTGCCTACCCCTTCGGGGAATACAGGCGTGATGATGTATTTTTGTACTATGAGTATTTGTTGTCTGGTGATATTAGCATTGTGGTCTCTGACCAGTATTATAGTAAACTGTGTATTAAAATGCCTGGTGGTGATGAAGGTTACGAAAGTAATCGTAAGGGTAATGGAAAAGAACCGCCACCGTAGTCTACCAGTCTCCCTACAAGATGTTCTGACCCAATTTTGATAGCATGACCCTTCTAAACTAATCTAATTCAATCTACATGCGAAACCGCAAGGATAACAAATGGCAAACGAAATAGATTCTCGGACAGTGTCCCAAGCAATTTATGCCTGCCGCGGCTCCAATCTGATTACGAGGCTGTGTGCCATCAAATGTCGACGTAGACGAAGGAACGGAGACTGAACAAATCGAGTGGAAAGAAATTAGTATAGAATGTGCTTTCCTCTCTGGCTTGCTGGCTGAACATATCTTAGGTATAGTTTATTTTTAAAATCAGCTTATTCTTACATATTTCCTCGAGCATAATAAAAACAGAAACCATTTTATGGGACTCTCATCATGAAATCACGAGGCTACGGGGGTCGCGGTGCATATTACTGCGATCCCGTGGCGACCCGATACAGGTGGAGGATGGTACACCGTCGGTTTTTATTGGGTATTCCTACAGCCTTCTGCCGTGACTCCCACATAATCCTACTTACTCCGAGGTGGCAGGGTGGCAGGAAGGTGCTAAGACTTGCCACCAAACTACCTACGACTAAACTAAATAAGGCAAAATATGTTGCCATCTCGCTCAAACATAATGGGCGTAAAAAGGATGGTGACACACATAATTAACTGTTGTTTATTTTGCTGCTAACAGAATCAGCACTAAACTGTGTAATTAATTTATTCAAATTTAAATCTTAACAAATAACTTTTCGTAACTTTTTTCTCGTAGGTATACTTACGTTAGGTACTGTAATACCTGTATTTTGGGCGAGTTATAAGGTAGTTTATCGAGTTCTAAGGTAGGTAGTTATGCGGTCGCCCGGACGCCTGTTAACAACAGTTTCTAGATAAACTGCATATGCAGTTTAGCCGGTGGTCGTAGTCTTCATAACAATTCTAATGAATTGCTGATGAAGATAACAGCGTCCGGACCACCGCGTACAATACGCGTGGGAAGAGTTATAGATTATTTAGAATAAGGTAGATAAGCTTAGCATAAGTCCAGTTGTCTTGAGCATCCCGCTTTGTTCGGACAACCCGACACTAACTGTAACAATTCAGTAAATTTTAATATAGTTTTTTATTACTTTTAAAAATATCTTTTCTTTGCTCCCTTAAACTTGACTGGCGCAGCCGGTAGGATCGCCCGGTTGGTTGCGCCGTCTTTCGCGAAAAGCTTCGCCACTTTCGAAGCTACGTAAACAGATAAACTCTGTAAAACGCGATTCGAAAAGCGCGTGTACGTGATTCGCGACTGTTCGGCGTGCGTGGCGATCCAGAAGAACCAACAAACAAATTTGTCGAGATCTACGGAGAGCATGACGGTGATTGGTTGGTGAGTGAATTTTTCGCCTTCCTGTCCTACCCTAATTGTTATATTTGGAATCGAACCTTTTCCGTTATAACTTATCTGGCTTTTAATTTTAATAATTTTAGACGAATAAACTTATTTTTAATTGATTAATTAGCTTGTATCGAGTAGTCTACAAAATGACTACTATTAAAATAATACCCAATGAAATGATAAAGCTCATCCCACTCTTTGGGGGTGATAAATGTCTATTAAACTTATATTTAAGAAAATGTGAATATATAATTAGTAGTTATCATGGATCTCAAGAGCAGAATGTCTATGTTATGCATACTATCACTAGTAGACTGACAGGTGTAGCAGCCGCCTTAATAAGCGAGCGTGAGGATGTAGTGACATGGCCAGAGCTTAAAGAATTATTGACCCAACATTTTGGTGATCCTAGGAGTGAAGAATGTATCGCAATAGAGTTAGAAGGTGCGAAAATGAAACAAGGGGAAAATTATCTTGATTTTTGTAATCGTATCCAAACCATTAGGGCAGTTTTAATATCTAAGGTTAATCAGTTGCCAAATGACGAAACAAAAAGGGCCAAAACTACGATTTATAATCATGTTGCATTGAACGTGTTCCTTTTTAATTTGCCAGAAAATTTGATACGAGTCGTTAGGCTAAAGTCACCAGAAACATTAGAAAAGGCGTTAGAGTATGTGTTGGAAGAAGTGAACTTTTATGAACAATACAACACTAAGAATAAGTTACATAGACAATCAATACAACCGGGACCTTTTAAATTCAATACTCCCAACATACAAGCAGGCATACCTAATATAACTAGCATGCCTAATATAACTAGCGCACCTCGTATTCAGACTAACGGGTATAGACCCATGCTACAAGTGACGAATCCACCCCAATTTAAATTTGGCATCCCAAATAATCAAGTTAGATTACCACCGACTCAGTTTAATCAAAGAACGTACGGTGCACAGCCGCAGTTTGGATATAGGCCGCAGTTAGGTTACAGACCACAGTTAGGTCCCCAACAGTTTGGTACACAACCAAGGTTTATACCGCCGTCACAGTTTAATTCGAATCCTCAACATTTTGGATATCGCCCTCAATTTAATCAGGGACAGTTCGGTTATAAGCCTCCTCCTATGAATAAGCTTGGTGACACTGACGTTTCTATGCGCACCGCGCCACCACTGAAGCCACAAGGCCAGACACAACCCTCAGGTTTTCGCCTTAACGAGCTAGAGCTAAGTGAACCCAGTTATTACGATAATGGTGAGAATGCATATTATGATGTATACGAGTGTGATAATCAGGATTATTGGCAACCAGAGGAAGAAACTTATTACACGGATTGTGCACAAAAGGAGAGTGATGAGTGTGACCAAGAAAATGAAGCATCGAAGGATATTAGTAAGCAGGAGGAAGTTCAAAATTTTCATATCCAAGCCTCCACCAGAAACCGGAAGTAGTTCACTTAAATTGCGACGTAAAACTCAAATTACCCTATATATACTTACCAGAAATTGATTCCAAATTTATGATTGACACAGGAAGTACCCGATCCTTCATTAGCCCACGTAGGGCTCATGAGTACTTTGGGTCATACATAAATTGTGAACCATTCACTGTCATTAGCACGCACGCAGCGAGTAGCCATAACGAGGTGATTCAAATCCCACTTATGCCATCTTTTAATAGTAGTAAATACCATAAATTTTATGTATACGATGTAGACACTAAATATGATGGCTTGATTGGAAATGACCTTTTAATACAATTGGAAGCTGTTATTGACCTTAAAAATTCAAGACTTATAACTAAAACAACGATGCTTCCTATTGTCATTGAAGCCAATTACATCATTGAACTAGAACCGCGGACGGAACAACGCGTAAAATTACCTTTGGATCAATTCTCCGGGGAAGCCATTTTAAATTACACAAAATTCTGTGAAGGTGTTCGAATGCCGTCCGCTATTGTCACGTGTAGGAATGGATATGCTCAAACCATTATACAAAATACCCTAGAGCAGCCAATGACTTTGACTATTACGAGACCCTTTAAGGTTACTGAATATTTAGAAACTTCGGGAAACATAAATTGTACAGACATAGAAATGAAGGACATGGAAATTGATAAAATACTAGACGAAAACTTGACGCGACTGAGACTTGACCATATGAACGAAGAGGAAGGACAAAGTATTAGAGAGTTGTGCAAGGAATATAAAGATATTTTCTACCTTTTTACCTTTAACTTTCACAAATCAGGTTAAGCATTCCATCAGAACCAAGAACGAAGACCCCATATATGTTAAACCTTATAGGTTACCTCTCTCACAAACAGAGGAAATAAGAGACCAAGTAGAGAAGTTGTTAAAAAATAATATAATCAGGGAATCATATTCGCCCTGGAATGCACCCGTACATCTGGTGCCAAAAAAAATGGACGCTTCAGGTCAAGTAAAATTTCGTATGGTGGTAGATTATAGGCGATTAAACGACTTGACTGTAGACGACAAATACCCGCTTCCAAACATAACAGACTTGTTCGACAAACTTGGCAAAAGTAAATACTTTACCACACTGGACTTGGCTAATGGGTATCATCAGATTGAAATCGAAGAGAAGGACCGACAAAAAACCGCATTCACTGCAGACGGACATTATGAATTTTTGAGAATGCCGTTTGGGTTAAAAACTGCCCCAGCGACATTCCAAAGGACTATGGACAACATACTAAGAGGACTTCAAGGACACCATTGTTTAGTTTACATGGATGACATGATTATATACAGCTCTAGCTTACAAGAACACATAAAGGACTTGAGAGCTGTTTTTGACCGACTTAGACAAAATAATCTGAAGGTACAGCTAGACAAGTCTGAGTTCATACGGAAAGAGGTATTATATTTAGGTCATACGATAACAGATCAAGGTTTGAAGCCGAACGACGCTAAAATCAAGGCAGTTTTGGACTATCCCTTACCTACGACTGTGACTGAGATAAAAAGCTTTTTAGGACTAATTGGCTACTATAGGCGTTTCATAAAAGATTTTGCGCGGATAACACAACCCTTAACTTCTTGTTTAAAAAAACGAAATAAAATTATAATAGACCAAAAATACGTTGACGCTTTTGAACGATGTAAAGAGCTACTTACTAATGCACCTCTCCTTCAATACCCTGACCCATCAAAACCATATATCTTGACAACGGATGCTTCTGCGGTAGCCTTAGGTGCAGTGCTGTCTCAAGGAACTGTGGGTAATGATAAACCTATCGCCTACGCGAGTAGAACCTTAAGCGATACGGAAACTCGTTATAGTACCATTGAACGAGAACTTTTAGCTATCATATGGGCTGTTAAGCATTTCAGGCCATATCTTTATGGTAATACATTCACCATTTATACCGATCATCGACCTTTGGCCTGGTTAGATTCATTAAAGGAGCCAAATAGCAAGTTAACGCGTTGGAGGTTACGACTACAAGAATACAGATATAACATAGTCTATAAAAATGGAAAACAAAATACGAACGCCGACGCCTTATCTCGAATCAAACTGAATGCTATAGACGACGTGGATGATATTTCAATGAAAGTAAACATAGACGAGGATGAAAGAAAGAAAGTTAAGGACAAGTTAGCAGCAACAGTAACAAGGAAAGACAGCGAAGATACTATCACAGTATCGGACAGCTCTGAAACTATAACAATAAGCGATATATCAGAATTAGAGCGCACTTATCCTGTCCCACCATCATCTAGTCGCACAGAAACAGCACATTCAGCCGTAGAACTAGAAAATAAAGGAATCCCTATTCTTAATGAAGCAATAGACACTAAGCCTAATCAAATTTTGGTGTTCACATGGTTTAGAAATAATATTCAGGTACAGGATCTCTCACGAGACAAACAAAAAATCCTTGAAGTATTCTTACCTAAAAACAACGAGGAGTTAATTAAACATTTTTTGAAGGAATACATCAAACCCAAAATTAAATACTTTATTTATTTTGAAGAGGAACAGCATAGAAAGGAATTTAATAACGTAATCATAAATTTATTTAAAGAAGGCACAGTGGAATTTTATGAATGTACAGAGAGAGTTGTGTATGTAGATGATGAAAATGAGCAGAAGGCGATTATATTAAAGCACCATGAAGGTAAAACGTGCCACAGGGGTATAAAGGAAACGATGTTGAGAATTAAAAGAAACTACTTCTGGAATAACATGCATGAACTAATATCGTCCTTCATAAATGCTTGTGAAGCGTGTAGAAAATTAAAATATGACAGGAAACCGATAAAACCAACCATTCAATTAACCCAGACACAAGATGCGCCCTTCCAGGAAGTCTTTATAGACGTTTTTAGTATAGAAAATCGATATTATTTAACCATCGTAGATGCTTTTAGTAAATTAGCACAAGCGATAGAAATTAATAATAAATCCACAGCGGAGGTAGTGCGCGCATTAATCAAATACTTTTCTATGTATGGTATACCCCAGAAAATTAGCAGCGATCCCGGGTCAGAATTTAACAATGAACTTATGAGAGAATTAACATCCATGTATAAAATCGAATTGCACATATGTACATCTCACAATCCCAATTCGACAGGAATTGTTGAACGCTTCCATTCAACATTAATAGAAATATACCGTTTGGCTAAATATGATCAAAAATGTACAGATGCTGCGTCGATAATGATTTATTCTATAATGGCTTACAACAATACAATTCACTCAACAACCGGGTTAACACCATTTGAGATCGTCTTTGGCCATACGGACGCGAATAAAGTGTTCGATGGCGAATTTGAAAAATTATATACACAACAATTACTAAAAGACCATGCTAAGCGTACGCAATATCTATATCAATATATATCCGATAAAATGGTCAAGGGAAAGGAAAAAGTTAGGCAAAAACAGATAGGTGAAAATGTAGAGTTTGAGGAAGGTGATATAGTTTTTGTTAAGGATATTAATACAAGGAAAAGCAAAGATAAGGCGAGATACCAAAAAGCGGATGTAGAAGGAAAGGTCGAAAGAAACGTAGTACCGGTTAAATTAGGTAAAAGAAAAACTAAGGTAGCAATAAAAAATATTAAACGTCCTCCACAGGTGGTGCGTGGTCGTAGTGACCCTTCTACCCAAGTCCCTGGGTCTTCAACTTCAAAAACTTGAAGGGAATCCAGGAATGTTACCAGTTAAGGAAGGACAGGCATACAAACAGGAAGACAAGTGGCTCATAGTCAAGAGGTTAGACATAAACGGCTTGGAAAGCGACTTCAAGGCCAATACCCAGATATTCAAAGAATTTATTAGGTTAGTGGATTTGCATAAACCGTTCATTCATGAATTCATAGGTATAAAAGCGCAAGTAGAGTATTTAAACAATATAACAAGTTCAAAATTTTGGCAACTGCTTCCTTCATATAGAGTTAAGAGAGGCCTTATCAACCCCCTTGGTTCGTTTATAAAGTCCATATCGGGAAACTTAGATTATCAAGATGCGATTCGTTACGATAAGGAAATCTCTATGTTGGGTTCTAAGGAAATCGTCCTGGAAAAAAAAATGATCCTGGTAACTAAAATGTTGGATAACCTTGTAAATAGTACAGAAACCTTAGACGGAAACTTTTTAATCTTAGATATGAGACTAAAGAGAATCGAGGAAATTATAAAATCGGGTAGTACTAAAGAAAATAACTGTTTATATCTCACGCACGTCTTAAATATGTTCGATACATTCATGAGTACATTTAGAACTACTTATATTATATTGAATGAAATAGAAACAGCCTTAGCGTTCACTAAGGTATCTGTACTACACCAGTCTATCGTTAACCCGATGGAATTATTAAGTATTCTTAAATCAGTGGAACAGGTTCATAGTTTAATGTACGAAGTTACCGAAAACAATTTATTAAAGTTTGAAAGAATTATTACTGTAAAAGCGTATGTAAAGGGAAGCCAGATAACTTTTATATTAGAAGTACCCTTAACCGATAAAAATGTATTCCATTATTTTAAAATCTACTCTCTACCAATTCACAAAGGTTCGATTAACAAAACTATTGCAGTTTTTCCTGAATATCCATATCTCCTGGCGAAAAATTCTAAGTACCTTTCAGTCTCTAAGTCATGCGAGAAGATAGACGCTGAGACGTTCCTGTGCACGGACGAGAACATAGTGCAGTTCCAGACAACTACTTGTGCAGAGCAACTCCTGGAGTTCCAGACTAACCTAAGCCATTGTGTACCATACGCGGTTGAAGTAGAGGACGTTAAGGTCCAGAGAATCAGCTTGGGAGGTTGGATCATATTTACACAGAAACCAACTAGATTAGCGGAAAGATGCGAGCATGACAATGTCAAGGAATCACTTCACGGCACATACATAGTAACCACTTCGGAAAACTGCGTACTTTACCTGGAAGGAATGAGATTAACACATCAACGCACGTTTGCTGAAAATTTGCAATACAAGATTACACCAATCACAGCTCTATCAGAACTGGAACCTAAAAATTCAACTTACTTGGCTACGGTTAACATAAAAAACATTAATCTGGAGGAAATGAGATATTTTTCACGTATTTTACACCTCAAAGACAGTGACGTGTTCAGTGAAGGCCTTTATAGTGAAAGTGATGAAGTGAATTTGAGTAGAATAAATACGAAAAGCGTTAGTGTAGCCACGGTCCTATTATATGTCATTTTAGTTGTAAGCTGTATTAGTTTTACCTACTATTATTATAAAAATAAGTCTACTCGAAATCATCGGAACCCGACCCAAATCTCTACGGAACCCGATAATTTCGAACTCAATGAGGGAGGAGTTATGCGGTCGCCCGGACGCCTGTTAACAACAGTTTCTAGATAAACTGCATATGCAGTTTAGCCGGTGGTCGTAGTCTTCATAACAATTCTAATGAATTGCTGATGAAGATAACAGCGTCCGGACCACCGCGTACAATACGCGTGGGAAGAGTTATAGATTATTTAGAATAAGGTAGATAAGCTTAGCATAAGTCCAGTTGTCTTGAGCATCCCGCTTTGTTCGGACAACCCGACACTAACTGTAACAATTCAGTAAATTTTAATATAGTTTTTTATTACTTTTAAAAATATCTTTTCTTTGCTCCCTTAAACTTGACTAGGTAGTTATTGTTTACAAACAAGTACCTAACTAACAAACATTTGTGTAAAAAAACTTTAACATTTTGATCATCTGCATCACAGTCAGTCTCATCACTAAGGCTAGGTTAAGAAGTAAGTATCAAAGTACCAAGTTAGTTGTTGACAAAGAGGATTCTTAAACATACAAACATTAAAAATGCAAACCCTTTAAGTGCGATACCCGAGCTATCAGTCAAACACATTTAAGATAACACTGAAAACGCATAAATATTGCATAAAATATAAAACCGATGGCCATTACCTACTGCCATTCCATAAAGTTAAAAGCAAATTTAATGAAACCTAAAACTACACTTTTATGTCGAATTGGACGACACACCTACATAGATACCACGCTCACACCCATTATGTACCTATACGATGCTAATATTTTGCATACACAGCTTTTAAAATACCTAAGACGTACGTTTATTACACAAATGTGATATTTCTGATGATGAATGTGCCCGGTGCCTGAAAGTAAAATAGTAGGTGCCATTACTTGGTAATTAAATAGCTTTTTCATTGGAACTACTATTTGACGAAATATGGTTAGGCACATAACAAGGAATACTCCTCTGCCTACCTGAACAAGAACAGATATAAGATTAGCGTAGCGATTCCTTCGATTCTGCCTATCCCGTCGTCGTTAGATCGGTTTGATGTTTACGGATGCGTTCGAAAGTTTGATTTTATTCAGAAATTGTATATTAAAGTGTTAAATTTAAAAATGAAATTAATTGTTATTCACGCAGAATAATAATTCTGTGTTCCTATACTTAGTACTTATTTGTGCATCTTATATTTTAATAAAAAGATATAAGAGTTTTCAATCTTCTTGAGTTTTTATTTTTATATTTGGTTTCAAAACGTACAAGGAACTGACGCGCCTGCTGGCTGACGCCAATTTTGACGTTTGCTTGCCGTTTGCCAATGAGTCCTCGTTAGCGTTTACGTTGTAAAATTAAAATAAAACTGCAAAATAATCGTCACAACTGCTGACATCAGGCGTAATTTACATCAAAAACAAAATGGTCGCGCGGGTGGCTGGCGTTTTCGACGAGAAATTGGCGGAGGCCATCGCTAATTCCAAAATATTGGTCGTGGGAGCCGGCGGTATAGGTTGTGAGATATTGAAGAATCTCGTGCTTACCGGCTTCCCGTACATAGAAATCGTGAGTATTGTGTTTATAACCCGCCTCGCAAGTTGATTGGTATGTTTCTAATGTTGCATCTCGTCCATTTTGTCAGATCGATCTAGATACTATCGACGTAAGCAACTTGAATCGTCAGTTTCTTTTCCACAAAGAGCATGTCGGGAAGTCGAAGGCCCAGGTGGCGAAGGACAGCGCCCTCAGCTTCAACCCGAACGTTACCATCATCGCACACCATGACAGTGTTATAAGGTTGGTGTTGACAACATTTTATTGTAATAAAATTCTTTTAGAAACTTGCCTATTTTGAGCTCCCACTACTGCAATAACACAGGGAGCTGTGTCACAGTTTTTTTATAGTTATGTTAGTGTATTACTTTCCTCATATGAAAACAAATATCTGGAGCGTACAAATAATCTAGGTAAATTGAGTACACTACAGTGCACTTCTGACTCTCATCACCTCTTAAAGACCATAGTCAAGTCATCTTTATGCTATATTTTTTTTAATGGACTTCATAAAATGGAGGTGGTTCTTAATTCAAAGAGATTTTTTTTTTCATCTTAAACTTTGTGAACTTATTTTTTTTAGCAATGATTATGGCGTGAGTTACTTCAAGCAGTTTAACATTGTAATGAACGCACTGGACAATCGTGTGGCACGCAACCATGTCAACAGAATGTGTCTCGCTGCTAATGTGCCACTCATCGAGACAGGTACAGCTGGCTATGCAGGACAGGTAAGCTAAATAATACCTTAATTTGAGTAAAGTATGGCACAGTTTGCAAATGCAGGTATATGTTTAGAGAACTGGGATAACATAAGTGACCTTTGCCATAATGATCTCCTGACTTGTACATAGTCAACCAGTAGGCTGATTATGTACAAATGTCAGTTTTGTAGTTGTTTGCAATGTTTGCAATTAAAGTTATATAATTGCATGTCTAGAATTTTATTGAAATGTTGGTTTATAAGGGGCCCTGGGGTTGCCTAGTGCTCCAGTGTGAATCACTAGTTAAGTATCTGAAGATGTATCATTCAACTAATAAGAACTTTATTTCCTAACAGGTGGAACTTATCAAAAAAGGTCTAACTCAATGCTATGAATGCCAACCGAAAGCACCACAGAAGACATTCCCGGGCTGTACCATACGAAACACACCATCCGAACCTATCCATTGCATCGTCTGGGCCAAGCACCTCTTCAACCAGTTATTCGGCGAAGAAGACCCAGATCAGGATGTAAGTCCGGACACCGCAGACCCGGAAGCAGCTGGAGATGCTGGGGCATCAGCACTCTCAGCCGAAGGAACCACAGCAGGGAATGTAGAGAGAAAGAGTACTAGAACATGGGCCGCGGAAAGTAACTATGACCCAGAAAAGTTGTTCACAAAGTTGTTTGGGGACGATATCCGTTATTTATTGTCTATGGAAAATCTTTGGAAGAAACGCCGACCGCCGACGCCGCTGGTGTGGGACAGTCTGCCCGGGAAGGATGACACTCCAGCGCAGCACTCAGGACTCCCAGACCAACGTGTCTGGTCTGTGCATGAATGTGCTCAGGTGAGAAGCTAAATTATAACAAAAAATTCAGTATGCTGCTGGCCTAAAGAACCGCAGGGCATCAATTACAGTTGAGACAGCCTGGTTGTTAATAACTAGCTTCCACCAGAAATCCAGAAATTATAGCCCATATGTCATTCTGCTGTACATACAATAATACAGTAAAGTTTCATCTAAATCTGTTCAGTAGTTTTTGTGTGAATGAGTAACAAACTTCCATCCTCACAAACTTACACATTTATAATATGGCTTCAGCATCATCATGGATTAATTTGCTGATGAATGGAAGGTGATAGTGTCAGGAAGTTTGAAGATATTTGAGATGAAAGAGTGAAAGGTCTATCTGTCTTACCTTTTGTGTTACTGTGTCATTAGTGTAAGTGGCAAATGGCTATGGCGTAGTAGCTATAAGGTTGACAACACTTTTTTTTTGTTTAACGTCGGAAAATCCTTTATGGATACCCTGCCACCTCGGGGGAAGTAACAGGGTTATGTAGGAGTCCCGGCAGAAGGCCGTGTATCCACTAAAAACCGACGGTGTACCATCTTCCGCATATATCGCGGCGCCACGGAATCGCTTTCGCATGCACCGCGAAGGTTGACGACCCTGCAAGACCTGATAACCTATGATACAAGTGTAGCAACAAGTGTAGCAAAAAAAGCAACCATGGAGTTTCTTGCCCATTCTTCTCCATAGGAAATGCATTCCGAATGGGTGGTAGAGATACTACTATTATTATTTATTGACGATTCATAAGTGCCTGTATTGGTTTATATGAATAAAAAAAAAAAAAAAAACTGATTCTGATAGCCGATATATTTTAAAAGAGTAAGATTTACTGCCATCGTCCTGGATTCTAAAACTGCTGGGATATTAATAGGAAATGACATACTAAAACTTAATTGAAATTAATTCAAAGTTTGTTTTGCCAATGACATTTTTGGAACGTAGTTCCTTAACGCGCGTTGCGAAAGGGGTCTAGACGGAAAAAATTAAGACGGGCACGAAATTTTGTAACGACACTTTTACATATGTGTGTGTGATTTTATTTGTATGCAACTATGTATACAATAAAATTCGATTTCGATTGCGATTCCGATTTCTATTTCAATGAGTGTGTGTGTGTGTGTGTGTGTATATATGTACAATTTTTTTTGCTTTTTTGTTTTGTCAGGTGCTCGCGGCAAGCTGCAATGCACTCCAGAAAGACTTGAAGGCCCGTCCGGACGGCGACCACCTCGTGTGGGACAAGGACGACAAGAGCGCGATGGATTTCGTAACAGCATGCGCCAACATCCGAGCGCACATCTTCAATATACAGCTGAAGTCGCGATTCGAAGTCAAATGTGAGTTATGAGTTACTTATACTGCTAAAGCCACGCGACCACGCTGTGTGATACTTCGTTGAAGAATGAACTTTGCGTGTATGTCTGTACAGTTTGTTTTGGTATCGGCAAAACATTATACATTTTGCCAATACTAAAACGAGCTCTATGTCAGTTTACATAAACGTTGAATTTCTGTGGTACGTTGTGGCGTCAAAACTCGCTCGCGGTGGCATGTCGTTGAAGAATGAGCCTATCGATGAATCAATACAGTTCGTTTTGATATTGGCAAAAAATTATCATCCAATATATCAGTGTGATGGAATTTGACCTTAATCGCTCTCGCAATAAGGCATCGTTTTGTACCTGGGCTTGCTCCAAATATAGTATAATTTGTCTGTTATGAACAGCAATGGCAGGCAACATAATCCCGGCCATAGCGACGGCCAACGCGATAGTGGCGGGGCTGGCCGTGCTGCGCGCGCAGGCCGTGCTCCGCGGCGAGATCGACAAGTGCAGCAGCGTGTATTTGCGGCCCAAGGTTAACCACCGGGGACAACTGTTCGTGCCGGAGAAAAGTAAGTCATTCAAGGAAGGACTGATGAACCCCACTAGGCCATTCCACTCAAAAGACTAGCTTCGCAAGACATACTACATACAGATTCTGACACAAGCTATATCACCAATATATACTCATTCCCATTGTCTTTTACATAATTATGTAGTCGTGAAGAAGTTCTAAGCAAAATCTAGATTAAGAGTTCAAGAATGGCATGGCAAGTTAAGATTACTATTTACAGAAATGTAGTTAAAATATGTATAAGTCAGCACTTGTAGCATGAGCGCCAAGATTAGACGTATGTCACGAAATATCTTAATGTTGTCTCTTTCACTCATATGAAATTAGACAGAGAGCAGCGACCGAGCCAATCCGTGACAGAGGTCTTGTCTTGACATGCGTGCTGACACCACAGATAAGATAAAACAAGATATAAAAGTAATTTGTCCTATTACCCATATTAAATAAAGAAAACATCCTGGTAAAAATCCTCCCCTTACACAAATAAAGTATCTGATCCCCATGTCAGAGAAGTTAGCTCGCGGGCCAATATAGCGCCCGGACATTAAAAAAAAAACCGGCCAAGTGCGAGTCGGACTCCCGTACGAAGGGTTCCGTACCATTAGCTATAAAAACGGCAAAAAATCACGATGTTGTATGGGAGCCCTCTTGAATATTTATTTTATTCTGTTTTTTAGTATTTGTTGTTATAGCAGCAACAGAAATACATCATCTGTTAAAATTTCAACTCTAACTATCACGGTTCATGAGATACAGCCTGTTGACAAACGGACGGACAGCGAAGTCTTAGTAATAGGGTTCCCGTTTTACCCCTTGGGTACGGAATCCTAAAAATAAGGATGGCATCACGACATTTAAAATATTAAATTCATGTTCTATAGCGTAAATTCGGAGCATTACTTACGAAGATAAATCATACGTATTAATATAATATTCCACCGGAGTAGTTCCGGGATCAGAGTGCTACTACGTAAATAGTCTTGGCTCATATAAATATTTTCCTAATAAAATATGAAAGACGCACATAGACTCAATTCATCTGTTTGCTGGCCTTGTGGATCACTTCAAAATTATTGCTATCTTGGTCGTAAATATACTTTTAAGCATACATTTACAGAATCAACTGAGGACTCCTGAAATGAACATATTTCTTTATCCATTGCATTGGTACTTTTTAGGGTTCCGTACCCAAAGGGTAAAACGGGAACCCTATTACTGAGACTTCGCTGTCCGTCCGTCCGTCCGCCCGTCTGTCACCAGGCTGTATCTCATTAACCGTGATAGCTAGAGAGTTGAAATTTTCACAGATTATGTATTTCTGTTGCCGCTATAACAACAAATACTAAAATACAGAATAAAATAAATATTTAAGGGGGCTCCTATATATCAAATGTGATATTTTTGCCGTTTTTATAGATAATGGTACGGGTTCCGTACGCGAGTCAGACTCGCACTTGGCCTGTTTTATAGTCAATGCTCTGAAATTTGTGGAACTAATTATAGGTTTTATGCCCATTGTAATTGAAAGAATTTCAATTAATATGTATGTGACAGAATGATTTTTTTACTAAAACCACTTATCTCTTCCAGCCTTAACCCCACCCAATCCAAAATGTTACGTATGCGCACCGAAACCGGAAGTCGGGCTCGCCTGCAATCTCAAACAGTTAACTCTCAAGGACCTCACAACAGCCTTCAAGGAGGGATTGAACATGCAAGCACCAGATGCCACAGTCGAGGGCAAAGGCCTCGTCGTACTATCCTCAGAGCCGGGCGAAACGGACCACAATAATGAAAAAACACTAGAAGAAATCGGTCTAAACGACGGTTGCGCGTTACTGGTAGACGACTTTCTACAAAACTACGAAGTTAGAGTCAGATTACAGCAAGAGGATGAGGAGAAATCTTGGCGTTTAGTAACAGACACTGACGCCCCAATGCCGGCGCCTAAAGACGACGAAAAACCGGCCAACGGATCCAACGGGAGCGACCCTAAGCCCGGGCCTTCCAAATCAAAGGAAGATAGTGACAGCGACATGGAAATCATCGAGGAAGATGACGACGAGCCGACAATGAAACCCCCAAAGCGCCGGCGCACGGAAGTCAGCGATGAGGTCGTTGAATTATGTTAACGTAACAGTTTTTTTTATTATAAATGATGCGCAAACGACTCTCACATTTCACTGCAACTTTCGAAAATATGCGGTACGCAATTAGATTATGATAACATTGTTTCCCGTTTGCCGCGATCTGATTTAAAATTAGATGAATTCTTACCAGTCGACGCGAGTCTTAAAGCGAGTGTTTTTACATTCAAAGCTGTAGGCTTAATATGACCGCGTAGACTTATGTTTTATGTTATCTCTTTCTTTTGTGTTTGACTGCCGTGAGTATAATTCTTCTCTAGTATTGTGGCAAAGGTGCTGTCTGCTCTCAAGGCATTTCTGCTGCTGAAAATGTATTACACGCAATTATCATTTTGAAAAGAGTAACCATTGAGTTTCTTACCGGCTCTTCTCAGTGGAAGCAGCATTCCGAACCGGTGGTAGATTCTTACTATTTAAAAGTGTTTTTTGGCCTACATGTATAAAAAAGTTTTAACTTTGATTTTTTCAATTGTCACATTCGTCGAGAAAATGACGTCACTTCGAGCTTTTTATACTGGACATGGCTCGGTGTGACGTCATTTTCTCGACAAATCTGACATTTGAAAGAGATAAAAGGTATGTCTACGCGATCATGCTAAGCCTACTGGGCATCGTTTGTTTCGTCTCTGCCAAATTATATAAACTCATAAAAGTCAGAACATAAAGTCTGCTCTGCGTATTTGAGACGAAAACAACTTTTATTCCTAAGTCCGGGAGACTTGAGTTGAACACAAAAACAATTGTCGTGTCTATACCTACAGAGATAAGATTCAAATCTGTGATGTAATATTTTGGTGAGCGTTTGCGCTATAGTATTTAAAAACTCCATGCGGAGTTAGTTTTAAGAACAATTCAATATAATTTAAGAGTAATGTAATGTTTCTAGTACTCTTTCTCATTAATAAATTAATTTAAATTTGAGTCTTGATCTTTATTTAGCTAGTTACTTACAGTAATAAGAAATGAGTTTATTATTATTTATATTGGCTGTTCAACTGAATGAAAGAATCCAACTCGTTTAGGGTAAAAAAAGAAGACTGCGCGCCGCTCACGTCGTAAATGAAGCAACGTATCCGATCCAAATGTACGTTGAGATACCAATCAATGCGGTTGCGGCGTCAGCGATCAAGCTACTATGATTACAAGTGTGTGTGAGATAAATGTATTTGAACAAACAAGCCGACCTATAGGTGCTTCACTTATGGTTCATCGAGACGTCCGACCTTTTTATACGTCCATGAGTCATGCAGTAAAGAATTAAAATGTTTGTATATTCTCATTGGCTTAATGGAAATCCGTTCAACCGTTTACGAGAAACTCTAATCTGGATTTTTATTCCAGAAATAAGTTACCATATAGGTCGTGGCCCCTATAAAATATTTTTATTAGTGGGTTTTAAGTGCATCTCATTTGAGCTAGTTTATACGAATATCTAGCTTAGACAAACATTGAACTGTAATGCAAACGGCCATTTCCATTGTGGTCGGAATAAATGCGATTTTCCCTTCACTTCTATCGACGTTCCGTTGGCTGATGATTGTTTCACTAATTGCGACGTGGTCGGCTTTCGTTCCCACGGTCGCATTATGCGGTCATCGTCTATTGTCGACGCACCTACAGAAACACCTGTGAACCTACCAAATACCCTTGTAAAAAAGTGACAGTACAAGACAATGAAAGATTTTACTTTCTCAGAATGTTGACTTATGTAGCTATAAATTACTTATTGCAGTAGGTACAAGAGACCACTCGAGCCAAACGACGCAACCATTCGATCGCGAACAAAAAACGGCTTTTACATAACGACGTTATGTCTAGAAGGGGTAAGCATGGAAGTGTATATCTAAATGCACCTGCGCACTGAGACCAAATTACGGAGTAATATTCTCTGGCTAAAATAGTGGCATTACCGAATTTCTATCAGATTTTTTTAGCAGTGGTAGCCGAGTGGTCGAACGCACGCCTTGCAAATCAAAGTGTGCAGGTTCAAACCCCGGCTCGAACCTCTGGGTTTCATGTGCGAATCTCATTTACATCCGAGATTACCACTTGCTATGAAACGGTGAAGGAAAACATCGTGAGGAAACCTGCACGTCTGAGGGAACTTGACTAGTTCTCGATAGATGTGTGAAGTCTGCCAACCCGCACCGGGCCAGCGTGGTGGACTATGGCCTGAATCCCCCTCGCATTGAGAGGAGGCCCGTGCCCAGCAGTGGGACATTAAAAAAAAAAAAAAAAGGGCTGTAGTTATTATATATCAGATTTTTTATTCCAAACTTTGCCCGTAACATCTCCCACAGATGTTAGAACCATGCGTTAAGGATACTTGTGCAAAACTCAATAAAACACAATAATAAAATTCATGATTCATTTTAATTCTAATGAGTTAACATAATAAAGAGGTATTCGAATGAGTTAATTACTGATTAATACCCACAAAATGTATAAATAGGCGGATTTTATAAGGTCTAGTTATGTATTACATAATAGATGTGTCAGATAATTGAATTGTGTAAATCCCTGGACACGGGCGCGTCAATATTCGCACGACTTGCCACAGAAATTCAATCTTTATTTATATTGTCACAGAGTTTACATTTGTACATTGGGAAATAAATTTTTTCGCGCGTCTTGACGCCACAACGTGCCCAGGGCTTTATAATATGGGTATTCCTATAAGTTACAACTCAACACCATTCTATTTAAATAAGATCAATGAGGATAGAACATGAATTTAATGTAGGTAGGTAGTACTTTACATAGCAGGTACATAAAGTTTTTAATTCATATAAGGGGTATTCTAATATTTTCATATTAATGTTTTCACTTAGAATTATTATGCTAACATAAATCGAAATAACCTTACACATAAAAATAAGTTAATTATTAATGTAAAAATGCAATGCAATGATCAGTATGATTTTACACACTAGTAAGGCTGAATAATACTTCACAACACCCATACTATGACATACTAAAAACAGTATATTATGTAATTTCAATAAAAACTATATTTTAAGTAAGTTTTTCCAATAACATTCTTCATCTTATTAGATATACAAATGCTTCAGAGTAAGAATCATATTTTGTATCAGTTAACACTAAGCATATATTTACCTTTGGGTATAATTCAATACACTTTATTTAGAACAAGCTATACTAATATATAGCTCTTATCTTAGATTCTCAAAATCATTTCTTTAGAATTTTTTTTACCATCTTATAAAAAGTTATAGACACAGTACAAAAACCTATTACAGTGTATATTGCTTCACATTCATTATTAAAAAAAGATGCTGAGTTTAACTCTGCTAAATTATTAGGTACACACAACATAGAAGACCAATCTTCTATACATTAAAATTAACTAAAACTAGCCATGAAACCCAAACGGACAATGGGCACACATTAAACAAGACTTCTAAGGTACATAAGTAGGTAAGTAAGTACCAGGACATCGACATAAGCCCACCATCTAGCATAGGCGTAGAGATTATTAGGAGGGGCTATTAATCATATGAAACAAGTCAAAAAATCTAATCTACTTCTCAGGTAGCATTCCAAACTCTATAAGAAAACGCTCAACATCGGTAGCAAAGAAATCATTACCCAGTTCTGTGGCTAACTGTACAAAATTGCCAATAATTTGGCCATTCTTATACACTAATAATGCCGGTACACCGTCCACACGGAAATGACGACTCAACCCTGTAATATCTGCTGATATACGACAAAACTTTGTCGTTGGGTAGTCCGAAGCCAACACATTCAAACAACCATCCATGGTTTTACAGGCCTTTGTATTGTTGTTATAAATGTGAATTACCACTGTAACTTTTGTGTCTTCCTTATCAATAGCATTTAAAAATTCTTCCTGGGTATTCAGAGTGATTACCTGACCGAATTTGGGTACCTTTTGAAGCTGCGACATCAGTTCCTGCATGCGTTGTTTCTGGTATTGTAGAAGAAAATCTTCATCCATCAGTTCAGTCAGTTCGTCTTCTAATTCGTCGATCTCCTTGTCCTTAGCGGCTTCTCGCTCTGGTTTCACGGTCAAAGTTAGTTTTTTCGCGAGAGCTATGCGTTCCTTTTCGAGTTCGGCGCGACTTTCGGCTTCCAGTTGCTTGTACCTTCGCCAGTCTTCTAAAACGCCTTTCGGGCCGGTGTTGCTGGCTTGACCGGACCAATTATTTATGGGTGGCGGCTCCGCACTCGCCACTTGAGGATTTGGAGAATTACCTTCTTCATCTCCGCTTCTTTCATCATCAGATTCACCTTCGTCTTCACTACTGCTGCAATAATTCTGTAGTTTTTCACCCAAAATTTTGTCTTCTAAAGTGGCCATTGTATTGAAATGTAGTTCTAGCTCTATTAAAGTACTTTCAATAATGATTCACTGTGATAAAATTGTAATGTATACAAACGAAGACAATAAAATCTAATTTGAAACCAAATTTCCCAATTTACATATCAATCAAAGAGTTGCTAACAATGCACAGACTACGACCGACATGCCTTCTAAAAAACAGCCACAAAATAGCGCTCCTCTATGACTGCTATCTTTGATTGATCCACAGATTCATCAAGATGGAGGCTTTGATTGATACATTTTTTTTTTTTTTACGAAATGATTGAAATGATGAAATTTAATGGAGATGAGGAATGGCTTCACCTGCGACTAGCGCGAGTATTTCGCCAATGTCAAGTAATTAATAGCAAGGACAAATTCAATAAATACACATTATAAATAAAGATGGATAATGACAGTCATTGATACATTAGGTCACTGGGTTCACGTATTTGCTTGCGCATGCTTGTTCACTTTATTTCCACGAAACTACTAAATTTGTCCAAGAAAACTACTTTTTAAAAACTTTTCGAAATCTTTATAACTTCCATTCAAATTACATTATACATAATGAATAGCGGGTAATAACTTAAACTTGATCAAGAAGCACCACTAGAGCTGATTACGCCGCTGCTTATTTGCCCAGGAGTGGGACACAAAATAGGCTATAAAAAAAAAAACTTTGCCATAAAAAAATAATTTTATTGTCTCTCATCTTAACTGTCCTGTCAATTTGCTGTCATACCGAAAACGATTATTGATTGCATTGCCAACCAAACAAAAAAACTCGTTCTATTCTAGTGGGTTTGTTTACCTTGTAAATCTATTAAAGTAACGTAAAATTAATATAAACTACATTACTAATAACGGATATTTCAACAAATTAAAATAAATAAGCATAATGAGTAAGTACCAGTAACTTTCATCCTTCTAAGTTATTATTTTCATACATAAATCATTAATATTGTTATATCAGTGTCGTGTCTCGTGCTTTCACGTATTGCAGGTCGATTAATATTAGATAGAATACGGGATTTGGATCCTAACGACAGCGATGCGGTGAAGGACGCTCTGAATACGTTTTTCCAGAATTTGTCTAACCGCGAGAATACTGATTGCAGCAGATGGCTGCGCGTGCTTGAAAATATTATAACCCGGTAACATAACCTATGAATATTAACGCGTTTTAAAAAATTGATTAATTAAATTTAGTTAAAATTCAGAAAATAACACAAGTTCTATAGAAATCTAATTTATTGTATATTAATAATGAAACTCTCTACTCTGGCAATTTTTCAAGTCTGTAACCATGAAAATAATCCGCATATAATTACTTACAGGTTTCCAAAGTACTGTTCTACATATCGAGACAGAATCGAACATCTCATTGTGCACTTTTTGGCTACAAACAATAATTATTACAATGTTATTGAAGCAGCTAAGTGTGCCCATGCTCTACAACAGGTAAGCTTTATAAATCTTTTACAAGACAACTTCTATTTAAATTTATTGCAACCCATTATTGAAATTAGCAAATATATACTTTTTGTACGATCCGAAACTATATAACAGTTGTACAACGGACGGACGGACTGATTCCAGTTACACCAAGACTGAGGCAAAGGAGAACGGGCAAAAATGTATGGAAGCTGGCCTAGGAACCAATAACAACATGCTATATATCATTTGAAAGGTGTTTTAACCAACAAATTACAATCAGGCATAGAAACACATTCTAATAATATATACACCTACCTGCTTATTTATTTATCAATATCTGTGGGGTTAACATGCATGTCAAGACAAGACCTTTGTCACGGATTTTCTCGCTCACTCTCTGTCTAATTTCATACGAGAGAAAGAGACATCACCAAGATATTCTGTGACATATGTCTTGACTTGGCGCACATGCACCAACTACTGGAAACATACAGGCACTTGGATAATATCCTTCTATAAAGTTGTTACACTACATACCTATTTGAATTCCTTCCAGGTACGACCCTCCCAAGATAAGACAGCAACTGCTAAGAACTGCTGGCGTGAGCAAATGGGCATTTTGTGCAACACCGCCCACATGCTCATCGAGGCTATTTTCTCCAAAACAGTTGACATTTATAAGAACTCAAACAAGACACAAGTGAGTGACCTATTTAATGAAAGTATATGTTGCCTGGCTATAATTATTTATTTAAATAGCAGTGGTAGCCGGGTGGTCGAACGCACGCCTTGCAATCAAAGTGTGCAGGTTCAAACTCCGGCTCGCACCTCTGGGTTTCATGTGCGAATCTCATTTACATCCGAGATTACCGCTTGCTATGAAACGGTGAAGGAAAACATCGTGAGGAAACCTACACGTCAATAGAATGGCGTGTGAATTTCCCCAACCCGCACTGGGCCAGCGTGGTGAACTATAGCCCAAAAAATCTCCTTCGTATTGAGGGGGAGTGTGCCCGGTATAATGGCAATAGGCTCGCCCCCTATTACATTGGGAACAAAATACATCGGCGAAGTGTGGGCGCACTACAGTGCACCTCTGCCTACCCCTTCGGGGAATACAGGCGTGATGATGATGTATATATTAAATAAATGTCGCCAGATATCACATATTCATTCTATGATCCCAAACTAAGCAATCCTTGTACTATGGCTTCTATGCAATGGACAGTAGGTGTTCCTAGTTATACCTCGACCAGAGCAAATTCCGTAATTTGCGACTGGTGGGAATCAAACCTGCAACTATCTGGTTCAGTGAGCCAAGCTCAAACTACTAGACCATGCTGTCATCAATAATATAAAACTCAGCCGTCGCGGGTCGCCTGACAGATGTGAAACATAAAACATAAACGTCGTAGCAGCAAGTGAGCGAAGTCAGCCAGTGGGCGGAGCCTAAGCGGCCGAAAGAACCGAGGAGCCACTAAGCTGCTTGAAGTTTTGCAATCACGGCATCCTGGCATCAACAGTCGCTGTCACTCGCCAAGCGCGCCATTAGATGTTTCACATCAAAAATGTTTGGTGATTTCCTAATCTTTTAATCAACCATTAGTACTATTGCGTCTGTTTTGTGGAATCATGATGTATGGAATCCATCCATTTAAATTCTATCATTCGCATTTCACAGAAACAAGCGGCGAAGTTATTGGCGAGTGCGCCGATGACCACAGTCCTGGGTAATATACTCAAAGTAACCCAAACTAACAGTGCGGCGGAGAAGACCACCATATTGTGTAATAGACTGAGGAATGTTTTTGTATTCATTCAAGCTATGCTAGTGTGAGTATACTAAAACATTCGATGCCATTAATGCTAAAACTAAGCAATATGTGTACTTGTGGGGCCCGATTTTCGTTTGATAGACATCAATCTCTATTACACAAGAAAAAATTACGACCAATTTGACGTTTCGTTTCGACATATCTCTAATAGAGATGGATGTCGATCGCACGAAAATCGCCCCACTGGTACCATACTATGGTCTGCCTGGAATCTTAGTTACACATAAGGTTAAATTCTAAAAAGGCCAGTAGGGTAACACTGTTGTCCATCAAGTGTACAGTGCTGTTAGCAAAGTGGTCTTTGCTCAAACCATTAGACCAAAGACAATTGCTTGTTTTTAGGGTTCCATACCCAAAGGGTAAAACGGAAACCCTATTACTGAGACTTCGCTGTCCGTCCGTCCGTCTGTCACCAAGCTGTATCTCATGAACCGTGATAGTTAGACAGTTGAAATTTTCACAGATGATGTATTTCTGTTGCCGCTATAACAACAAATACTAAAAAACAGAATAAAATAAATATTGAAGGGGGCTCCCATACAACAAACGAGATTTTTTTGCTCGTTTTAATAGATAATGGTACGAAATGCGCGAGTCCGACTCGCACTTGGCCGGTTTTTTTAATTACAAATATTACTTTTCCAGTGAGGTGTATCCAGTAGGCAAACCTATACAGCCCCAGTTAATATTGGAAGTGATCGTACAAGCTCTCAGCGTGTCGAGCAGTATTAACAGCAACCCCGCCCATGCTGCCACTATCAAAACACAAGCACTGAGGACTTTGGACGCTATGGTCGCATGGTGAGAAAATTCAAACACAGTGCGACAAGGATCTAAATTGACATTCTCAGTTACTATACTTTCAGTTTTTTTTTTTGACAAATGAATATATATTGATTTATGTTACAGCCTGGGTCCAAACCTCGTTCCATTCTCGGCACTGGTCTTCAAATTCGTTATGCAGACTCTCAGATGGAGTTCGGACAATGTCAATGAAGAAACAAGGTAAGGAATTTTGATACATTCAAGTCTGGGGAGCATAATAGGTTTGTATGTGCAGTTCAGAACATTTCTATCGCTATTCAAGATTTCTATACAATGTGGCGATTGGTGTTTCGCATTTTTATGTGCGTAGAATTGCGATGTTTTGGTTGTCGCGCCATCTGTTAGCGTGTGCTGGAAGCTCTGCTTTGTGACGAGTATAGGGGTCGCGCCACAACACAATAATTGGTTTTACTATGCTTCGGAGTGTGCTAGACTAGCTAAACCTGAGTATGCTTCTTCTTCTTATCCGGTACGCTCTTGACAGAGCGGTCGTGATCGTTAAGTACTCGTATCAGTATTGAAAGGGGCCGATGTAATGCGCTTCACGACATTTCGCGACCGCTGTCTGCAAGAGGTCATCCTGCTGCATTCGTTGACTGAGCCTCCAATGGCGGACTTGATCTGGTCAGTCCAACGCGTGGGTGACCTTCCGCGCGGTCTAGTGCCTTCTATTATCCCTTGGACGACAAGGCGTTCTATGGACTGGTTGTCACGCCGGGAGTATGCTTACTCAAGTTTAAAAAGACACTCGCTCGACTCAGAAAAATAAACCATTGTCTCTCATTTTCATCCGAGATTATCATTTGCTATGAAACGGTGAAGGAAAACATTGTGACTGCATGTCTGAGTGGACTGGACTAGTTCTCGATAGATGTGTGAAGTCCGCACCGGGCCAGCGTGGTGGACTATGGCCTGATTCTCGTCGCATTGAAGGGGGTCCCGTGACCAACAGTAGGCCGTTAAAAAGGCAATAGTAGTAGTAGTAGTATTAAAGTCTATTTTCAACCTAAAGTGCGGCGCGGTGGTATCGCCTTCACTACTCCAATGTCTTCTCAAACTCTTTGGGCGTACTGCGGTGTACCTTTGCATAACCTGCATGTAAAACTGTATAATTGCAGGAAAGTTCGTTGCACGGCTTACGCAAGCTTGCGTAAATGGCTGACCACGCTTCATTGCCACCGCGCCGCCGCCGCCGACAGCCGCGGCCGCGCCTGCCAGGACCAGCTCGCCACACACATACTGGACGACATCACGCCGCACAAACAACTCGTACAACTCACTGTAACTATCCTACTAATATTATAAATGGATGGATGTTTTCTTGTCTCTTGTCTCTTTTTCTTGTCTCTTTGTCTTGTTTTCTTGTCTCTTTCACGCAAAATCTACTCAACGGGGTTTGATAAAACTTAACAATATTATTGTTTGTACATTAGAATAACATATAAGCTATAATTTATAATGATATTGAACGAGACCACAATATCAAAACATTATAATTTCATTTTATTTACAGCACTCAGAATGTATGACGTAACTATAATAAAATAAAATAATAATAAGTATTTATTCAAGTAACTATGACTCAAAAAGGGTTAGTTAACTATGTTAGCACTTAAGTATTAATATTTTACTTGTAATGTTGATTTTGTAATCTTATGCGGACTACAAAATCAACACAGACGTCGAAAGTCTACTACAGCGATTTACATAAACGCAGTCAAGCCTGCTCGCTATACAACTCAGGATGATGTTGGGGCTGCCCGCACTCACTGCACCAAGGACGCACATTTCTTACACATCATCGCGAAGAAACAATCAACGCGAGCCTCAGCGAACATCCCTGAAGCGCTGCAGAAGCGGGGCAGCCCCATCACAAACCGGAACGCGTTATTAAATTGGATCCGAAGGGCGCTATACGATCTTCGAGTATACCTCGCCCACAGACTGCACGAAATAAAGTAACTTTAACTGCTAAAGAACAGCTTGCGAACCTGCGGGCAATCACGTTTGCTCTAATCGATAGCGCCCTTCGTTCCCTTTCTATATCTTCATCGTCTTTTTAACTATTATGAAAAAATTTTATAATGCATTTCGTTTTTTTTTATACAGATGAGCAGTCTACCCACTAAGAACTTGAGTAAGAAAGCTAGAAGGAAACTGGCTAACTCAATGTTGCAACAGAGCAACATGTCTAGTCACATGCCGGGCGAGAAGAATAAAATTTCAGTGTGAGTAATAGTCCCTTTATATTAATCTCTATCTAATCTAATACATACATACATACAAATAAATAAATTTCTACCAAATGCATATGAGAGTATATACGATACCTATAAAGAAAATGCAATTTTTAAAATTTTTGTCTGTCTGTCTGTCTGTCTGTCTGTTTGTTTGGGGTAAACTTCTAAACGGCTGAACCGATTTCGCCGGGACTTTTACTGGTAGATAGCTAATGTTCCAAGGCGTAACGTAGGCTACTTTAATTTTAGAAACAGGATTAGGTTTCCGCGGGATGAACATAAAACCATTTTTTCCGGGTAATCTACCTACCTAAAGTCCACGCGGGCGAAGTCGCGGGCACAACTAGTCTCTATCTATAATCAGATAAAATTCATAGCCTGTGACTCACATAGTGGGTACGTTCTCTGGGCCCTATATTAACACTCAGTCACTTCATGAGTATTATTTTGATACAGTCTGATTCAGTATAATTTGCGACCCTTCATTATGTACAGTATTTGTAGTCATTTTATTGAATACAATTTTGCATTGAACAAAATATTGTATTGTAGAATTCACTTTTCCACAACTTTATTTTTATATACTTTTTTATTTTATTTAGCTCTGGTTTTATTGTACATTCATGTAATAAAGCGGGTGAATTATTCAAGCTTGATCTAAGCTAGCCAAGTCTGTTTCAGTCAAGTTTGCTTATATTTAGTGTCAAGTCGATTTATTTATAATCTCCTTTATTTCATATCTTTCTTATAAATTACATTTTTAAATATATTAAAAAAAAAAACATTTAAAAATATAAAAAACAGTTCCCCACCGGCATCTGGAACAGGGTCCTAGTTACCAGTGGTTAGGGCTCCAGAGAGAGGAACTTCCTCACAATGCGCGCCGTCTCCAGAAGTACTGCCTTCTGAATCTGTCCCTTGATCCAGCCGCCTAACGCGAGCCTCTTTAGGTGTTTGTCGAGGCTCTTGGCTAATAAGCCATGGGCATAACGACTATCGGTACAATGATTGCCGCGTCAATGTCCCATGACTATTGACATGATTTATTTTATTATTATTTGTCAATATTAGTACTTTTATGTTACAGGTCTGAGGAAACGAGCGATGAAGTCGCCATTGCTGCTTTAGAATGCGCAGAAACATTCCTGACAGTGTGTGGGATATTTTTAAAACCAGAAACGCACAAGGTACTTTTTTGGCAATCTATTGCATTAAAAAAAGAAATGATCATGCAGATCTTTATCACATTCATCACTCACTTTTATTTATAAAGTTTTTTTTATTGAATTTAGTATTGCTTACGTGGCACTGGTTGAAATCATAATCAATGATCCCGCTAATCAATGATATTCTAGTAAACAGATATGTTATACACGCACAAAACAACCGAAAAAAGTGTTCCGCGTTACACCGGCAGCACACATTAACACTTTTCATTCATTTTATATTTCACAAAACTTAGAAATGTGCAAAAGAGATGGCTTGATAAAACCAACGAGAAAAAAAGAGATAGCTAGTGTTGTCACTTGCGCTTCTATGTGATGTAACATTCATCTGTCAACCAATCCGCATGTTGGTATCAAATATACGTCCTAATTAGGATGTATTCGAGCCTTCACTAGTGCGCGCTCATAACATTTATTTCATTTCCGCTAATCGCATGTGGAGCCATGATTATATTTTTACTATCTCAGAATGTTGTCACTTATAATTCGGTATCTTAGTTCATAGTATTAGCCGCCCTTTTTAACCGACTTCAAAAAGGAGGAGGTTCTCAATTCGACCCGTATGTTTTTAGATGTAGTTTACACTGTCAAATAGGCTAACGGTGTGTTCTAAGGCCACAACATGATACTTGTGTTGTGAGAAATACTCTGAAAGTATGATAGTTAAGTACAGTCTACCTGTACTATCATACATACATACATATGCGCCTAACATATTATTTCGCTCTTCTGATACACCTTGTATATAACTTGTGTCTCTACCCAGATGTTCCAAGAGCGTCTGGTCCGTGAATGTTTCAACATAGAGTCGTACTCGGGCGAGCGCGGCGAGCGGCTGCTGCGGGCGCTGGAGGCGAGCCGCAAGAGCTGCCCGCCGGACGCGCCGCCGCCCACGCAGTACTGCCTGCAGCTCTACACCACACTGCTCAACACCAATTACCACGAGGTATATATACACCATCACGCCCGTATTCCCAGTAGAGGTAGGCGGGGCTGCGAAATATGACACACTAATACCGTTCCCTCATGAATGTTCGACTCCCAACGACAATGCGATACGTCTGATTAAATTTGATCTGCGCTTAAGTTTCCCAAGGTTATAGTAATATCTATTAGTCCAGCTTACCTATGCAATGTGGTTCGGAAGTTTTTTTAGTTTTTTTTTTAAATACTCATTCGCCGCAGAAAAATTAGCTGATTCCATATATGGAATATATCAAATAGTCTTTCACCCCAGGTTATGTGAAATCATTTTATAAAAACAGAATACATCGATATTTTAAATAAGTTATCAAACTTTTTTCTGCCACAAAATTAAAAAGTCATTTGTTTATATAATGTGACAGGAGTAGGCATTGTCAGTTAGAATGCTTGTCCATTCTGCTGTGTTAATCTTTACATATTTTAGTAGTATATTATAGTATTTGCTTATTGTGTCGTCTATTCCCTTTTTTATGTGTTATTTTGTGTTGTTCAGACAGAATTAACCGGCCAATCCCAATAAAAAGTCCACTTTGGTATAAACGCCGATTGTTCAATAAATCTCCATCGTGTCTCCTCTACTACGTCGACATTGGCAGAATCACATTGGGCCTGACTCAATGGAAAGGGGACATTAACACAAAAAAAAAAAATCTTTACATAAAAGAGAGTTCAGCTGACACTGATTTTAGAGTTGCGTTCCGTCGAATTTTGAGGAGAACTTAACACTTTATAAAACCTATGAAAAACTATAATAAGATACTTCGGACTTGATAAATTCTTTTAGAATAGAGACAGTGTATTTTAAGGGTTAGTATGCCCATTATGAATCAAATTGTATAACTATTTAACTGACCCCCACAGATAACAAAGTTCTGTTCGCAAGCGCTGCTAGACATAAGGCTGCATCTTCACTGCTCGCCGCCATCGCTGAACTTCGCGTTGGAACTGCAGTCTGAGAAGAGGAAAGCAGACGATAAGAGTAAGAGGATATCTGAAAAGAACAGAGAGGCTCTAAAATCACTATTGGGACAAGAACGGTAAGAATCAGTGACCCTAATTTTGCTACACAAACTATAACTAAACAAACTACAACGAAAATATTTCTGTCTCGTTTATACGTTACATCCATGACGAGGACGGCAATACAATTTAGTGAAAAAAATCAGCACCAATGTATATCATTACTGAGATTTCAAGAACATAGATAGATAACTCTTTATTGTTCCACCACAAAAAAGTAGACATGAAACGGATATCCGGTAACAATCCGGTATCCGCCCTATCCGGCTGGATACCGGATAATAATTAGTATCCGGCCGGATACCGGATAGTAATTCAGTATCCGGCCGGTTACCGGATAGTAATTCAGTATCCGGCCGGATACCGGATAGTAATTCAGTGTCCGGCCGGATACCGGATAGTAGTTCAGTATCCGGCCGGATACCGGATAGTAATTCAGTATCCGGCCGGATACCGGATAGTAATTCAGTATCCGGCCGGATACCGGATAGTAATTCAGTGTCCGGCCGGATACCGGATAGTAGTTCAGTATCCGGCCGGATACCGGATAGTAATTCAGTATCCGGCCGGATACCGGATAGTAATTCAGTGTCCGGCCGGATACCGGATAGTAGTTCAGTGTCCGGCCGGATACCGGATAGTAATTCAGTATCCGGCCGGATACCGGATAGTAATCCAGTATCCGGCCGGATACCGGATAGTAATCCATTATCCGGCCAGATACCGGATAGTAGTTCAGTATCCGGCCGGATACCGGATAGTAATTCAGTATCCGGCCGGATACCGGATAGTAATCCAGTATCCGGTCGGATACCGAATAGTAATTCAGTTTCCGGCCGGATACCGGTTAGTAAAATTCAAAAAATTCTTATTATTTTACACAAGGCAAACCATACAACAATAGGTTATGGATACCTAAATATATTTTTTATTAATTAGTTTAGCACTCTAACAATAGGTAACAAAGAAGCGACTCTGCTTGGTTTCGTATCCAGACCAGCTTCTGGAAATAGCCTTTCGCTGTAAACGCTACTGCCAGTGGGGTTAGCAAGTATGTCAAGACAAGACCTTTGTCACGGTTTCGCTCGCTCGCTCTCTGTCTAATTTCATACGAGAGAAAGAGACAACATCAAGATATTCTGTGATATACGTCTAGTCTTGGCGCACATGCTACATCTACGGGTGCTGAAAGATAAATTCTAGCAAACCTTGAGAACTACGGGTACTGATGCAAATTAACTGACCACCATATGTATGGGTCCTAATTGCGATCGATTCGAGATGTCTTTAAGAAGCGTCATGTAACGCGATAAAGGGCCGCATATCCGGTAGCCGGATATCCGGCGCTCGGGCCTGGTAGCGTGCTAAATATCCGGTATCCGGCCAAACCACTATCCGTTTCATCTCTAACAAAAAGTATCAGAATATTACACACAATTTATACAGTGACACAATGTGTGCATTTTGAAACTACTTACTGTTAAATTCAATCCATTTTTTTTTTTTTAACGAAATGATGATATTTAATGGAATAAGATGAGGAATGGCATCACCTGCGACTAGCGCGAGTATTTCGCCAATGTCAAGTAATTAATAGCAAGGACAAATTCAATAAATACACATTATAAATAAAAATGGATAATGACAGTGATAAAGATGGCGGATGACCAATCCATTTTCATGCAAGGCTAATTTGACAACCACAAAATAAAAAACAAAACAACTATTCTTATTTTTTAAAACCAGACAGTATTTATATAGCCATCACAACAGGCATCGCTAACAGGTGGCCTTATCACTAATTGCGATCTCTACCAGGCAACCTTAGGATGGAGAGGATCTAACGAAATAATTAAGACGAGGTTGTACTTAGATAATAGATAGTAACCGTAAATATTTTCAAAATGCACACATACATACAATATATTTAATGAAAATGTTAAATATTAAATCCTCCAAGATTAAATGTAGCGTTTAGACGATGGCTTGATCTAGTGGGTTCAGGGTATGCCGCTCGGTTCACTGGAGCAGGTAGTAAGTAGGTGTTGTCAGGCGATTTTTTGTTTATGGTGCAGACTAAAATGATCCTAAAAGCTCATAGAAGCTAGGTTAGCTTCTCGAATACAATACAATCTTGTTATGAATTATTTATAATACAAATTGTTACAATGATTGCCAATTTATTTCTGTACAGAATGCCATCAGAAGTACAAGATGAAGTGATCACCATATCAGACGAGCCTTCGGCCAAGAAACCGCGATTATCAGAAGATATAACTGACAAAATAAGTGTCAGCAGTGAATCTATCAAATCTGTCGAAAGTAGCGACGATTCAGACGAAGAAGACAGTCTATATGTACATGAAGTTAATATTATAATTACAAACCCAGCGGAAGCAGCTAGAGTTGAAGAAGTACCAGAAGCTGTTGTTGATATAAATGAAACTGACGATCAATCCACTCAAAAACCAATAGAAATCAATGAAAACAGTGACGATAACACCGAATCGGAGCCCGCACTGAACAATGATGCTGATACTGTAAAAGAAACTATTAATATTTTCGAAGCGAAAACGCAAATTCCTGCGAATGTTTCGAATTCAAATGATACAGAAGAAGGTGACAGAAGCCCCGTTTCTATGGAAGTAGCGTACGATTACCCTAGTCTTACCAACAAAGTTACAGAGCTAGAGAAAATGGATGGCGAAAATCTACCAAGCACGAACGACACCGATGATATTCAAATAACGTGTGGACAAGACGTGAGAAGTTCCCAGGAGTTGGATATTGAGAAGAATAAAACTGTAGACGTAGTACCGAAACTTAACGGTATAGATAAGGTGGAATCTGAAGAGGAAATTGTTGAGAATGGTGAAGGCCGTGGAGAAAACTTAACTCTTCAAGTTGTATCGAGCGTCAAAGAAGTCACTGTAGACGACATGCTCGCTGATTTTGTTGATGAAGTGAATGAAGATGGTAGAATTGAAGCTTAAACTACTATTTTAAGCATCAAACTTATTTATGTAAGTTGTTATTTGATGTGAATTTTTCTATAATTTCTAAAATATGTTAGCCCTTAAATTATAGTGATCAATTATATAATTGACAGTGTTTTATTTATTAAAATTTTGTGTCTACAAAACAAAGAAAGGATTGTTTGATCAAACATGCAGTCTGTGTGTAAATAATTTATACCCTCTATATAATTAAAGAATTTAGAGTATTTTTGCCATTAATTAAATTTAATAATAAAGCTATTAATTATAATAAGCCCCTTGCATTGGCAATGCAAGGGGAAATGTAAGAAAGTACTTTTTTAGTATTCGTTTTCTGCGGTAAGTGGAAGTACCTCTCGAATAACATTATTATTTTTCTCTTCGCTCCATATATCACGGTCAAGGCCGATCATAAACTTTTCTACCACTTAAATATTTTGGTGCTAATAATGCTACTACATTGCCACTTGGCCACATAGCCTTGACTTCATCACCAAGTTTGTTTGTTAACTTACCTCGATTTTTTTTATTATTATTTTTTACGAAATGAGCGAAATGATGATATTTAATGGAATAAGATGAGGAACGGCTTCACCTGCGACTAGCGCGTGTATTTCGCCAATTTCAAGTAATTAATAGCAAGGACAAATTCAATAAATACACGTAATAAATAAAAATGAATGATGACAGTGATAGAGATGGCGGATGAACCTTCCTCAAGCGACGATTATAATTTTTTTTTTTAGTATCTGACATTTACTCTTTGATGCTGTCATAGAGAGATGTCATGTCATAGTACTGATCTGTGATCTGTTCATGTGTCACATTTTTTTTGACAATAAATAAACAAACAGCCGAAGTACCCAAGTCCCAATCAAAATAAAACGCATTTTTAAACTAAAATAGGTAAAAACAATGGTTATAGCAATTGGATTCGAAGGTAGTGCCAATAAACTCGGAATTGGTATTGTAAAAGATGGAGAAATCCTCGCTAACTGCCGGAGAACTTACATCACACCACCGGGTGAAGGTTAGACCAGTTTTTCATTATTAATTCCAGTATTTGGTTGGGGTGTATCCTTGGGGGCTCTATGGAGTTAGGTTAGGTTAGGTTAGGGTAATTTTTTTTTTTTTTTGTTTGCGCTGGAAATGCATTTCCCAGCGCAAACAAAAAAAAAAAAAGGTTAGGTTAGGTTAGGTTAGCGCCCCCAAGGGTACACACTGACCCAGTATTTCGTTTCATGTAAGGAATTTACCTCTGAATATTGTTTTAACTGCGTTATATCTGATATTCAACATGTTAAGAAGACTCTTTATTTAACTAAATCACTTATAAACATAACCTACAAATAGTCAATATATTTAAGTATTTAAGCTTTATTCCAGGTTTTCTCCCCAGAGAGACTGCAGAGCACCACCAACAAAACATCCACGAAGTGCTACAAGAAGCATTAGATGAGTCCGGTATCACTCCTCATCAGATTGATGTGATTTGTTATACCAAGGGCCCCGGCATGGGCGCTCCGCTGATGGTATGTGCCATCGTGGCTCGGACGTGTGCTAAACTATGGAACAAACCTATTTTAGGGGTTAACCATTGTATTGGCCGTATCCTTTTCATCAAACTTTAGTTATTATGTTACACAAAGTAAGAAGAATGGTGAGTCTCTATGGCATCACATCATTATTTTATAGCACTACCTTACCTTATTACTTTTTACTAGCCTCGCGGGCAAGAACGCCCGCCTTGAACGTAAGGGGTGCAAGTTCAAATCCCAGGCCCGCACCTCTGAGATAATTTTCATGTGCGAATATCATTTTCAACAATGATTACCACTTGCTGAACGGTGAAGGTAAACATCGTGAGGAAACCTGCACGTCTATAGCTTTCTATAGCGTGTGAAGTTCACCAACCCGCACTGGGCCAGCGTGGTGGACTATGGCCCAAATCTCCCTCGTATTGAGGGGGAATGTGCCCGGTATAATAGCAATAGGCTCGCCCCCTATTACATTGGGACCAAAATACATCGGCGAAGTGTGGGCGCACTGCAGTGCACCTCTGCCTACCCCTTCGGGGAATACAGGCGTGATGATGTTTTTTTTTTTTTTTACTACCTTATTGTCATTTCCAATAATGATTACCACTTGCGGAATGGTAAAGGATAACATTTTGAGAAAACCTGCATGTTTGTCGAAAGGCGTGTGAAGTACACCAACCCCCACTGGCCCAGTGTGGTGGACTATGGCTCAAAAAATCCTCGTATTAAGGAAGAATGGGTCAAGTATAATGGCAATAGGCTCATCTCCTGTTACATTGGTGCCGAAATACATCGGCGAAGAGTGAGGGCGTACTGCAGTGTACCTCTGCCTACCCCTTCGGGGAATACAGGCGTGATGATGTATTATTTTTTACTAACTCACTCTTGCTTAATACATGGGAAGGAATAAAATAAAATCATTGTATCTTTTAATTTTTAACACTTTGGGTTTCTTATACAAAATTGCCATTTTAAATTTAGAATGTTTTAAGGAGACACTTTATAAAACATGCATCCTTCCCATCATGTCCTATGCCAGTGTGGTTTTCGCTCACGCGGCGAAGACCCACATCAACCGCCTGCAAGTACTGCAGTCCCGGTTTCTCCGTAGAGCCGTAGGAGCCCCGTGGTTCATTCGTAACGTAGATTTACATTCCGATCTTGGCCTCGTCTCCATTCAAAAACATTTCAAAATAGCGTCCGAACGCTATTTTAAAAAAGCCGCGTCGCATTCAAACTCTCTAATTGTCGCCGCCGGCGATTATGAGCCTAACCCCGCGCACACAACAGCACAACGCCGCCGTCCGCGGCATGTGTTGATAGATCCTCCTGACACGATCACCGCCCTCCTCGACCCGGGCGTCGAGAGGGCCCCCAACACACCTACACCAGCCTCAAACAGACGCCGACCTCGCCGGCGAGGTCGAGGAACCCCCTCTTCTGCTCGTAGGTGCATCTTTGCACCTAGGAGCGTAGTCATTACCTCTCCCCTCACGGCAACTGCCCAAGCCGAGGTCGTGCCCCATGTGGCGCCCTTGAGCTAGTTGCCCTCCTCTTCCGCCCTTAAGGCTTTGGCTGGAGTCGCACTCTGCACTCGCCACTCCTCCGGTGAAGCTGTAAAGGCCAACTCACGGCCAACAGCGTAGTCCATTCAAAAATAAAAATAAAAAAAGGCCTCATCGGTTCACATCCTCCTCAAGTCAAATGTAAATGAATGCTCATGATTTCGTTTATTTGGCGCCCAAACTCTTGAGCGATAGAAATCAATAAAATAGATGAGTCCCATCCCATACCCATCACTAAAACGATTCAAAATTATACTAAATATACTTATCAGTATTCCTAAACTTAATGCACAGATATTGAAATGGGCAGGTTAATAACGAAAGCCAATAATCCTACAGTGCTGTATGTGAGTGGGGGCAACACACAGATCATAGCATACTCCAGACAGAGGTACAGGATATTCGGCGAGACCATAGATATTGCTGTTGGCAACTGCTTGGATAGGTGAGCAATGCAATTACTATGAAATGAAAAATAAAACCAATTTAAAACAACTTTCCTCTCTTTAAAAACTTAAATTAAGTTCATAAGTATATTTTGTTAGGAATCCTAATTATTTTCTAATATCATATAAGTAGTAGTAGTAGTAAGTAGCCTGAGTTACTTCTTATAATATCAGCTACCTGACAGTCAAAGTCCCGTCAAAATCGGCCCAGCCGTTTTGGAGATTAGCCGGAATAAACAGCCAGGCACACAAACACAAAAAAAAAAGATTTTTTTGTTGTATCATTGTACTTTCATATAAATATAGTAAAAATCTGTTATTTAGACTTTACAAACAGATGCTTCAATATTGTTTTCTTATATTTACGCGAATACTACACATTGAAATTTATTGTATCGCGTTTAAATAAACGCGATACACTCTTAAAATTGTTTTATTACAAGATGCTTCAATATTATTATTTGTATAGATTTGCAAGGGTACTGAAACTGTCTAATGCACCAAGTCCAGGCTACAACATTGAGCAAGCTGCAAAGAAGGGGAAGAAATATCTTCACCTCCCATATTGTGTTAAAGGTATTTTTCAACTTCAATTCTAACAAGTTCACTAGTCGAGAGTCAATAGTCTAGTAGTTAGATGGACTGACCTCGTAACGCTGGCTTATAAACTTGACAGTAATAAAAAACAAAAAAAAAATTGTACCCCTGTAGACAACTTTATTTTTCCAGGTATGGATGTAAGTTTTTCAGGTATCCTGTCTTATATGGAGGACAAAATTGATGACCTATTAAAAGATTACACCCCTGAGGACCTGTGTTATTCCCTGCAAGAGACAGTGTTCGCTATGTTAGTGGAGATCACTGAGAGGGCTATGGCGCACTGTGGATCAGACGAGGTAAACACAAAGTCAACATAATATTACTTTTAATTTCACAATAGGTACTATTTGTTCAATGATTTTGGCAATTATGAAGTTTTATGAAACCTTTTGTCAGTCTTTCTTGGAGTCGCACTCTGCACTCGCCACTCCTCCGGTGAAGCTGTAAAGGCCGACTCACGGCCAAAAGCGTAGACCATTCAAAAAAAAAAAACCTTTGTCAGTTGGTGAGATTTTACCAATAACAAAAATTAAGTTCTTATTTAATTATTTTTTTATCAATTTGGCGATTTTGAGGGCATATACGACTCGCCAACTGACATAATGTTAATAATATCTATGAAAGTCATGTTCAAAAATCACTTAAAAATTCTGTCAAAATAGTTAAAAGGCTCAAATCTCCCTCATATTGAGGGGGAATGTGCCTGGCAATAGGCTCGCCCCTATTACATTGGGACCAAAATACATCGGCGATGTGTCTCTGCCTACCCCTTCATTGAATACACGCGTGATGATGATGTATTGTGTTATAATTTGCTAGAAAATGTAGTACATAATGATTAAGCGGCTTTCAGACTACGCTATAATATATAGCAAAACAATATCGCGCACCATACAAAGTCAATAATAGAGTACAGTATGAACGTGTCCATAACAATTTATGGTGCGCGATATTGTTGTGCTATGAGCTGTATACTATATGCTATTATATTATAGCATAGTCTGAAACCCGCTTTATGCTTTTCAGGTGTTAATAGTGGGTGGTGTAGGATGTAATGAGCGTCTTCAAGATATGATGGCTATAATGTGTGGCGAGCGTGGGGCTAAAATATTCGCGACAGATGAGAGGTTCTGTATAGACAACGGCGTGATGATAGCCCACGCGGGAGCTCTAGCTTTCCAGTCCGGCACGAGGATGGACTTCAAAGATGCCACCATCACACAGAGATACAGAACTGATGATGTGCTTGTTACTTGGAGAGATGATTAAAATGTTTTTTTTTTTTTATATTTGATGTGTTAATAAATAGCAGTAGTTGTAGCATGCGCGGCAAGACAAGACCTATATCACGGAATATGATGCATTTGTCACTTTCTCTCGTATGAAATAAGACAGAGCGAGCCAGTTAGTCCGTGACAGAGGTCTAGTCTTGACATGCATGCTAGCTAACCCAACAGTTGTATGTATAGTATGTAAATACCATACATACAACACATACGCGTTTATGCATCTATGAGTGTGAAGGGTCACACAGTGCATTCTTGAATGAAATGATGAAAAATTGAATAAAATGAGAATTTATTTCAGCTTCGATTAGCGGGTAGGTATTTCGCCAATGTCAAGTAATTAAATGGCATGAACGAATTCAGTAATAAACTATTTAATTATAAAAATGGATAATGAGGATGATGAATATGGCGGATGACTCCCAGGCATAATGCGCATTGATTATTGTCCAGAAACATCAAAAAGACATCACAGACATCCGTTCGAAAAGTTGAAGGCACAAGTTTAAAATTAGCTCGCTAACTCTAGAGTTAAATACTCTTTTCCTGTCTGTAATATTGCTGCAATAAAAAAAAACTTACAAAACAATTTATTCCAAATCAACCATTTTATTTGTTCAAATTAAGGACATCACTGCAAACTCACGGGGTGCGCACACGCAACAAATAACATTACAATCAAGATCCTTAACTATTGCGTTCAAAAAATAAATAATTTAATTAATAATTATTGCATGGACTCTGAAATACTTGAAACTTAACAAATAGTTTAACTGACAATACAATCATAACAGAAACGCACACAATGGTTGCCATCACCAAGTTCCAACATCATTATACACACATTATCTATGCAGAATATAAACTTAGCACTGACAACTTTTGTCTACGGACAAAAGTTTTATCCCTCTCAACTGGCAGATTTATCGAGCTTTATCTACCAGCCTTAGCATAAGCATAGTCATCTCATGCTGAGGGTATCACTAAAATTGGTCGACACTGCAGGCCCTGTAGCATGACCGCGTAGACATAAGTTTTATCTCTTTCAACTGTCAGATTCGGCAAGAATCAGTACAAAAAGCTCGAAGTGACCCAATTTTCTCGACAAATCTGACAGTTGAAATAGATAAAACTTATGTCTGCACGTACATGCTAAGGGTGCAGGGTTTAAATTGTCGATAGACATATTGTCGGTAGTGTCATGCTAAGCGTGCAGAAAATATAATTTAACGGCATCCCTAAACTGTCGAGAAAGGGATATTCTGACAGTGTAAAATACGACCACGCTGCACCTTTCATGTATTTTTCAAATATACAATGTAATTCGGAATGGATATAACAAGCCTTCGTCTTGTTACAGTATATGAAATCATTTTATGTAGGCATAATATTGAGTAATCATTTCACTTTTCTCCCACAAAACTAAAACATTAATTGATGTGAAACATCTAATGGCGCGCTTGGCGAGTGAGAGCAACTGTTGATGCCAAGATACTGTGATCCCAAAACTTCGAGCAGCTTCGTGGCTCCCCGGTTCTTTCCGCCGCTTAGACTCCGCTGACTCGACGCTACGACGTTTTTGTTTTACGTTTCACATCTGCCAGGCGTCCCGCGACGGCTCAGTTTTTCTATCCTTAGACCTAGGCTTGTCAGATAGGTCGCTTGTCCGTTCAGTGGAGTAAGCACACATTTCAAGATTAGACGTCTCACACAGATTAGCTCGCTCGCTTTGTCTTATTTCATACGAGAGAAAGAGATATAATCAACATATTCCGTGACAAAAGTCTAGTCTTGGCGCACATGCTACAACTACTGCTGTGTTTATCTTTCGATCGAAGAGAGTTACAAAATGATTGTCGTTTAGATTAATATCAATTAGACTGATGCAATACAAATAATTGTCACCTAAGTGCATCAGTTAAGGATCCGATTACTCTATAATCTAATATATACTATTGGATACACAAGCGATAGCTCAAACACGTAACTCTAAATGATAATTTAGAGTTGCGTGTTGTATATAATAATGGAACACTATAAAAAATCTGTGGTAATTAACTATTTTTAAACAATTCTGTGTATATTAGCCCTAATTGGCACAATTATCCTATTTATTGCATTTTACATACTTCGCCTTGACATTCATTTAATATTCACATTTACTTACATAAACTCCATTTGAGATATCAGTCGGTGATCAATTATGATTTTTGCCAAGAAGCCGAACACGAATACTAGGTAAATTAATTAGAAGTGCATCTCATAAACAATTCACAACTGGCATCTGAATAAAAATATTAGATCTTTATCTATGAATTCACAGTTTTGTACAAAAAAAAGTTATGTGTCAAAACTGGCAACTTCATAGATAAAGACTTAAGCCCAGAAGACTTAGCATGGCGGTGTAGACATAAGTTTTATCGAGATCATCGGAAAAATGACTTCACACTAAGCCCTGTCCAGGCCCTGTAGCATGAACGCGTAGACATAATTATCTCTTTCAACTGTCAGATTTGTCGAACAAATGACGTTACACGAGCCATGTCTAGTACAAACAGCTCGAAGTGACGTCATTTTCTCGACAAATCTGACAGTTGAAAGAGATTTAACTCATGTCTCCACGGTCATGCTAAGCCTAGACTTCGAGATGGGCTCTGCAAAATTAAGAAAATGAACGATTAACTCAAAAAGTCCATTCTCCATAGTAGGTAATGTCAATGACGGCGCTAGAAGTTTCGCAGCTTGGTGGTGTGGTTTTTACCACAGAAATACAATCTTTATGTATATAGAAACAGAGTCCATTGTGGTATTGGTAAAAAATTGCATTACGCGTCTTGAAGTCCCATAATTATGCCCGGAGCTTTATTATTTTGTCAATAAATTAGCATCTTTAGGCATAAATGGTATTATTAAAAATCCTATAATTGTATTGATTTACAAACATACAAGTCACATTATGAATATTTAATATGAATCGGTAATACCACTTCAAGCTAAACATTTCCTCTAGACAACACTACTCCACAAGCAATTGTATAAACTGTTGCATATAGGAATGACATAAGCTAATAAATTGATCACATGACTTTGTAGAAAAACATATGTTAATTGTATGACAGTAAGACTTAAATTCAAATGACATTTAAAAATGAGTATATTCAATTTTGTAGAAGCACTTACAGTTAACTTGCATTGAGGATATTGGCTTGTAGAGCCCTAGGTATTGTGGGGCATCTGGACACGCTGAAAAATAATTGCCAATACCATAACAAACTCTAAGTCAGTGTAGGTAAAGATTGAATTTCAGTGGTAAAAGCCATGCAACCATGCTGTAAAATTTTACCGCACTTTCATTGGCATTTAATTGAAGAATTAACTTTTTCTATATATGAATAGAGTCCGTTTTTGTATTGAAAAAAATTTAACCCGCGTCTTAACACCTTAGTGCTTTATGATTTTAGACACAAGTAGAAACTGCAAACATACTAATAACCCATACATTTTGTACTATGAGTTTCTCAACTGTAAGTCTTGGCTCAATATGTCTGCATCACTTGGCAACCTTTACTTTTATATCTCATAAGCTATCTCCAAGGTGTAGGCCTGTGTATACAATTATCCATGTCACCTGAAAATAAAAAGAAACTTTTTAGAAAAATTCATTAATTTATGATATGATAATTTTTGTATATTGAGAGATTTTATTTATGTGAAAAGAACTCTCTAGCAAAATTTTAGACCCCAAACAGATTGGTATTTCACTCTAACTATGAATCACATTTTTTTTCTATTATAATAGTTATCTACTAGCATATCAATCCAAAATAATTGTTGTATTTTCCACGGGTTAATAGATCACCACTTACTTTAGATTGGGAGATAAATCTTAGACCACTTTTAACCTGTTGCAAGTAACAAAACATCTAGTCTGTTCGGACTGGAATATTCATGTACTTTTAGTAAATCCCCCTCGTATTTAGGGAAGGCCCGAGCCCAGCAGTGAGACGTTAAAAGGGCTGTAGTAGTAGTAGTATATATATTATGGGAACAATAAATATTTGTGTAATCACTTTAATTGGATAAATTCATCAAGATTCTTACCAAAAACCCAGCCAACGAAGTCATGAAGCCCTCCTTCGTGATCTCCCACATACCACCATACTCCTCTTCATCTATATCTTGAAAATTGTTTGTATAAAAATGTATTACTGCTGCGTTCACAGCCACAAACCTGAAACACCATGATTAGTCAATATAAATGTGACCTAATTATTTTATTTCGTCTCGATATTGTAAAAATAATAGAATCCTTACAATATTAGTCCGATGAAACCTTTCAATGGGAACAGGCCCCACACAAGACCCAAAATAATGCCTATAACTTGTCGCATCCAATAGACCACGTCTAGAAACTCCTCCTAAAAGTATACAAACAAGATAATATTTTTAACGCGTGTTTTTAGTGATGAAAGTATCGTAGAAGTCTCGTGATACGGAATCTAACCTTGTCCGGCCATTCCGCTTTAGATACCAATGCTTTCTTCCACACTGAATCACTGGTTTTAGTTTTATTAATCACATCTGAAGATTTACTTTTAGTTGTCATTATTACTAGATTATTGCTATTCTTTGAGCTTAAAAATAATTTAAACGTCCCGAGTTCGGAATCAATAAAACTCCACCGATTCGGAAATTGTACACGTCACTGTGACATTGTCATTTTTTTTTAAAGTCGTTCGGAAATCTTTCGTGGGCCATACGCCATCCATACCCAAGAAAGTTGAATTTTTACAAAAAAAACTTGGCTAAGCCAAACTATTTATCAAATTATATAAGTATTTGAGTAGTATGTAAAGACACACTCAAAGTATTACATGTAGCAAGGTGCTATTTATTTACTGTACAGATGTGGCGGTGGCTTACAACGCAAGCATTAATTTCTTCCAAAAATGGAGTTAATTCTTATACTTTATCATATTATTGTGATTTGCTTTTTAATAAATAAATCTGTTTCGCATTCCTAGGAAGATTTACTTCAATAAGTAACTCTTCGTTGTAGAGGTAATCGACAATAGGAAAAATAAAATAATCACAGTATGAAACATAATGATTTATTACAAAAAATATTTATAATGTTGGAGCCACTCTGTTTTTGAGCCTCTGAAGTCTCTCTGCTTCCATATTTTTGGTAATGTCCCAGCATTCTTTGTTGAGCGTATCTAATCCTCGCGATAAACTTACTAATCTTGCGAGTACTAGTAGCCTGTGTAAATCGTCTGCGCCTACTGGATGCTCCGTGGTCGACTTGCTTCTCATTTCTATAAAATCGTCTTCCACAAACTGAAACAATTTTTATTTTTTTAACAAAAAAAAAGTATTTTGGCTCTGTCGATTGTACTTATCTATGGTTTCACAACATTATTTTTTTTTTAATTCTCACCTGTAAATCTTCACTTATAGTATATTTGACGAGCTTTAGACTAGTTAGATATGTCCTAATTAAATTCATGATGTCCTCCTTCAAATAATAGGTGGCTGCTTCGACAATCGCATCGAATATTTGCAATGATGACTCCTCAGGTTTCAATGGGAGATGATAATCACTCTAAAAAGAATTATGGTCCTTGTAATAATCATCTTTTAGAATACTTGAACAGTGCTAAGTCAAAAAGGTAGGTATACTTGATTTCCGTCATCAAATACTAATGACTGATAATATCAACAAAAAAACTGAGCCTTCTCGGGACGCCTGGCAGATGTGAAACATAAAACATAAACGTCGTAGCTGCGAGTGAGCGGAGTCAGCCGGGGGGCGGAGTCTAAGCGGCGGAAAGAACCGAGGAGCCACGAAGCTGCTCGAAGTTTTGGGATCACAGCATCGCGGCATCAACAGTCGCTGTCACTCGCCAAGCGCGCCATTAGATGTTTCACATCAAAAATGTGTAATTTGCGATGCCCCTGAATACAATCAGAATCAGTCATAGGGGCAGGCTCAGCATGTCGTGTTACATTACCATTTACTCCATAAAATCCAAACTTACCGGCAATAAGGACTTGCCCTCGGACAGAACCAATACAGATACATCAGAATCGAATTCCATCTTGTAATATTTGAAGTCGTATTCGACCTTTTGCGTGGTGATTAGACGGCCAAGCGCCGCCACGTTGTGGACACCCGTCGCGTCCAAGCGGCCCTGTTCCATTTTAGTCTCATCGAGAACAAGATGCGTGTCTTTGCTAAGTTGTAATACGCCGCTAGTTAGTCTGTTGCAGTCATAGTCTTTCCTGTAATAACAATTTATTTTTAAAATATCTATACCTACCTCTATACTTAATATTATAAAGAGGAAAGATTTGTATTTTTGTATGTAACTAATTAACTTAAAAACTAATGGACCGGTTTCAAAAATTCTTATACTGTTAGAAAGCAATATTATCGCTGAGTAACATAGGCTATATTAGAAACCCGTGCGAAGCCGGGACGGGCCGCTAGTTACTTATGATGTGAGGCTATCACATTGCTAGTAGTCCTGTTAGCCTCTACAGCTAAGCGCTTGTCTATGGTTTTATGGCCAGGGCAGGGATAAAACCCGGATCCTGTCGGTTACGGGTCGTAGGCTATTGCCAAATTAAATGGCATACATTGCGAATCGGACTTTTGTGTCGTATTACTCGCCCATGTTTCTTGAAGGTTTGACACTTATTTTTTATATTCTAAAATAAAAGTACAGTAGCTTAATTCCTTTTTATAACATCGTCTATCTGCCAGTAGAAATCCCTTGAAAATCGGTTCAACCGATACGGAGATCAGACGCTATTAATTTGATATCTATACCAATATTATAAAGAGAAAAGAATTTGTATTTTTGTGTAACAAATTAACTTAAAAAAAACCGGCCAAGTGCGAGTTGGACTCGCGCACGAAGGGTTCCGTACCATTATTTATAAAAACGGCAAAAAAATCATGTTTATTGTATGGGAGCCCCCTTAAATAATTATTTTATCCTGTTTTTTAGTATTTGTTGTTATAGCGGCAACACACATCATCTGTGAAAATTTCAACTCTCTAACTATCACGGTTCATGAGATGCAGCCTGGTGACAGACGGACGGACAGCGAAGTCTCAGTAATAGGATTCCCGTTTTACCCTTTGGTTACGGAATCCTAAAAACTACTGGACTAATTTCAAAAATTATTTTGCCGTTAGACAGCTATATTATCACTGAGTAACATAGGCTATATTAGAAACCCGTGCGAAGCCGGGACGGGCCGCTAGTTACGGATAAACATCAATTTTATATTTTTGTGTAGATTTGATCCAAATTAATACTTACTTCGGTAGCAAACTCAAAGTGTTCATATTATCAATAGTGAGTGGTAGATAGTAGCTTTTGGTGACGAATTGCTTGATAATGTCGTACAGTTGTCGCGCATAGTTAGGGTACTTGCGTGTGGGTAAGTTGGAGAGGTTGAAACAGAATTGACCAAGAGTCATTGTGTCCTGTCGGAGATACCTGTAAACATCCAGAAAATGTTCCATCATGATTCTAAACATAAGACAAGTACAACTTTTAATAAAAAATCGAAGCATCTAGAGATTTAGCAGAAAATGTAAGTGATTAAAGAAACCTGGCCAAGCGCGAATCGGACTGGCGCACGAAGGGGTCCGTACCATTATCTATAAATACGAGCGAAAAAAATCATGTTCTTTGTATGAGAGCCCCCCATTAAATACATAATCTGTGAAAATTTCAACTCTCTAGCTATCATGGTTCATGAGATACAGCCTGGTGACAGACGGACGGACGGACAGCGAAGTAATAGGTTTCACGTTTTACCCTTTGGGTACAGAACCCTAAAAATCTCGCGTGTAAATTTTTTTGCCATACCAAAACAAACGTTCATTCATCAAATAAACTAAATGACACTGACAGGAAAAGTTCATTTTCCAACGAGACGATAGCGCGAGGGAATTTTCACGCGTGGGGCTTTTATCACAGAAATTCCATCCTTAAGCATATTGACACAGATCCGTTTTGGTATTGGCAACAATTTAGACGCGCGAGGTTCGACGCCACAGTGTACGATCGACTTGATTTCGGAATACAAAATGTGAAAATGAATTTTATAAACGTCTATCAATTCCCATGCTATGTGAAACGGACTATAGTAAACTTACACACAAGCAATCAGATGACAGATCAGGTATTCAGCAGCCAACTGATCCCCCAATAACAGTTCTGTGAGCGCTTTCAACAAATGCTCTCGGGCCGAGTTTGCTTCACTGAGTACTGCAACTGAAGCATAATTAAGTTTATAATTTCCTGCATAATTAATAATTATGGACGCAGAAAGTGAAACAAACTTTTCAATATATTATTTGTGTGTGGATTGAGACATTACAATCAGTCGTATCATAATCGTAACAGTAGTGGTGGACTCATTATAATGATGTGCATACTTGTTGAGGGTGCTTCACTTGTTATTTAGCGAGATTACATCTGACCTTTTTTATATTTCTATGATTTATTATTAATATATTTTTCTTCAACAATACCTTGATCAACTGTATCTTTCACTAATGGATTGCAATGTTCCAATTTCTTAACATAAACGGCGTGCACGCGCGGCACCAGGCTGGGTGGTGGGTTGTGTGTGATGGTCTCCACCTCTGACTCCAATTGGGGCTCCAACAATGGGTGCTTCTCAGGTTGGAACTCTCCAGAAAGGGCTGGATCCACAGACAAGAACCCCACAACCTCAATCATATCATTGAGCTTAAGGCTATCATTTTCATTGTAAGTCTAAAACAAAAGAAAAATATGGAGCAATAAATTTAAAGAGTAATTTTCTTAATAATAATAGTATTGTTTTGTTTTAACACCTAAAGAGGCTCGCGTTAGGCAGCTGGATCAAGGGACAGATTCAGAAGGCAGTACTTCTGGAGACGGCGCGCATTGTGAGGAAGTTCCTCTCTCTGGAGCCCTAACCACTGGTAACTAGGACCCTGTTCCAGATGCCGGTGGGGAACTGTTTTTTATATTTTTAAATGTATTTTTTATATATATATTTAAAAATGTAATTTATAAGCAAGATAAGAAATAAAGGAGATAATAATAGTATTGTTTTATATAATACTATTGGATACCATAGTAGGAGTACCTTTGCAAATGGCCTATACCTTTTTATTAAGATAATTTTTATTCCGTTATGAATTTAAGACTATTTTTTTTTTATAAATAAATAAGAATATGTAAATTGTGATTAATTATAATCTCACCTTAACAATACAAGATTGGCTAGCCACATCAGGTAAAGGAAAATTCAATAAATGCTCCCTGGAGACCACTTTAACAGGCTCATTGTTGGTTTCTCCAGTCTTCAGTTCCTTATTGGCCACAGTTTCATCAACTACCTCCATATCGTCCGAATCATCTTCGGCTTCATCGTAGCTTCTCTTTAACTTCGTAGCTTGTGTGAGTCGTTTAGAAGAGTTGGGATGTTCTTCTAAATGATTCAGATGGTTACATTCATCTACCAACTGCTGAGCCCAGTTATTGAGACCTGGCAGAGATACTACTACCATAGGCTGCCGTTGTGAACTCTTTAAGTTTTGGGTATAATTAATTTTTTCATTTTCCTGTTGGTAATAGATACAATATTATACATCACTCCTGTATTCCCCAAAGGAGGAGGCGCACTGCAGTGCACTCACTCTTTGCTGATTTATTTAACATCTCAATTATATAGGCAGTGAGGCTATTGCTATTATACTGGCCACAATCCTATGGGATTGTAGGGCTCAAAATATGCTTTATATGCTATGCTCAAAATATGCCTTGCTTTGTATGCAAAGCAAGGCATATTTTGAGCCCTAATCCACAATGCTGGCCCATTGTGGGTTGGTTAACATTTTACACCATTTTTTATAGAAGTGCAGATTTCCTCATGTCCGCCTTAACCATTCAGCAAGTTGTAATGATTATGTAAAACTACATTTGCAAATTAAATCTGAAAATTCCAGAGGTGTGAACCTAGGGTCTGAACTTGCAATCCATGAGTTCAAGGCAGGCTTTTTACCAACTAGGCTACCACAAATATATTTTTTTAGACTATTCAATTTGTTTTTATTTTAATTTCAAAAAAGTTTATCTCACATCTACCAACCTAAAGGACATTATATTTTTATTATTTTTAATAGGGTGCAAGAGGTTCTAATAACATCTAAAGACCCAAGTCAACCTGTTAACGAACGAAAGAGGATCTGGGGAACCATCCATCAACCCGCATTGGACCAGTGTGGTGGACTATGGTCCAAAACCTCCAACTAACATGCACCCACAAAGGTGGACAAATCATGTTACCAAACAAACCTGGACACCCGAAGGCTAAAGAAGAAAATGAGCATTATTTTGATGGGCTTATAACTCAATTTTCTAAATCTGTGTACATACCAGTATGTTAGCAGTGTCTCGATATTTCCCACTTTTGTTTTTAATCTCATTTGTAGCCGTGTTGTAAACTTCAAACTCCTCAAAATAAAACTCTGGGTTGTGCATGTCCTGGATCATCCCGCGGAATCGGACGAGCGTATTATCCGGCAAATTGTGGGACGCATTCGAATTTATAAGAGGAATCTTAAAAATCACAAATTCATATAAGGTTAACTATATGACACAGTCTTGATATGAAACAATCATAAAAACATTAGGAAAGTGAATATTGTCAATGAATAAAAAATACCTGAAACCAATTCGGCAATTTCAACAATTTTTCTGTCCATTCTTTCTCATTGCCCTTCCATAAATCAGGGGTCACCGTCTCAAAGTCAGTCATAAGATCATGCATGTTTATAGCTTACTTATTGCTTTTATTATTTGATATTTCGATTTTTTATGGATAAGTTAAGACAAAAAAATATTTTTCAATTACAATCACCAACAATAGAAACAAATTCAACAAAAGTATTCCCCCTGGGTGAAACCTAAAATTGACAGCGCGCGAAAAAGGTACAGGTACACAGCACAGACCATACAAGTTGCTAGCACAGAGTTAAAAGTTAAATCTCGATGGTTGCTAAGCTAAACCATTGACAATCGTGCAAGTTACAAGTTCAAGTCAAAAGCACAAGCCACAAGTTACAAGTTTCATCTGGCATCTTTATCACTGTCATCATCCATTTTTATTTATAATGAAATTAGGTAAGGAATGGCTGCACCTACGAGTAATATTAATGCCAATGTCGAGTAATTTTTAGCACTAATAAATTCACAATAAACATAAAAATGGGGGTGAGGTATTTAGTTTTAGGTTTATTTTTCTTTTAGTAGGTAAATAAAAATATCTCATAAAAAAATTGATGACTTTTTTTTTTTTTTTTTTTTTTTTATGTTAATGGCCTCTTTCCATTGAGTCAGGCCCAATGTGATTCTGCCAATGTCGACGTAGTAGAGGAGACACGATGGAGATTGATTGAACAATCGGCGTTTACACCAAAGTAGACTTTTTATTGGGATTGGCCGGTTAATTCTGTCTGAACAACACAAAATAACACGTAAAAAGGGAATAAACGACACAATAAGTAAAAACTATAATATACTACTAAAATGTTACAATCTAATGTTATGGGATGTTATATATTTCATTAAAATAATAATAAAGGGAGTATCTACAAGCATGAGTAGAGATTGGAAATTGATAGGACGGGGAATTTCTGGAGGAAGGATATCATACAGAGATATAGAATATTTGGGACAGGAAAAGAAAATGTGGTCTACAGAGCCTTCATCATATCCACACTCGCAGAGGGAATGATCTCTTACTCTAATCTTGTTGAGGAAAACTGGAGTGCAAGAATGACCCATACGCAACCGGCAGATAGAAGACGTCGCAAATTTGTAACCGTGACGGTATTTATGGAACCAAGGTTTGGATCGAACATTCGGTTGGATACATCCGTAATAGCGACCACATGTCAATTTGGAAGAGTTCCATTCAGCACCCCAAGATGTCATTAAATTTACTCTAGCAGTAGGCAAGAGATCGATAGTGTGAAGTCTATAGTGATCCAAAGTACCAGTACACACGGCATCTTTAGCCAGAGAGTCTACACGCTCATTTCCCATAATGCCACTATGACTGGGTATCCAAGCAAGAACAACATCTATGTCACGAAGTTTGCATTTCAGAAGGATTTCTTTAATTTTCAAAACAATTTGGAATTTATTTTTGGTCTTTAACTGATTGGAAGCAATTGCCTGAAGGGCACTTTTAGAGTCAGATAATATAATGGTTCTATTAAGATTGTGAGATTCTACATAATATAAAGCTTCTAAAATAGCCACTGACTCACCGGTAAAAACGGAAGTAGGAGGAGGGCATTTATAATTCAAAACAATTCTATATTTAGGGATCCAAACCGCAGAGCCAACACAGCCTTCAGGAGAAAGTTTGGAAGCATCTGTGAACATGGTTAACCACTGTGGAAAATGTTTATTCAAGATTTCTTCTAATAGAGCATTGGCACCCGGATGAAGTTTATGGATTCCAAGATCTAGAATAACAGGGGGATCAAAAATGAGGACCTGAAAATCAAATCTAAAAAGAAGAGGACCAGGGGAGTTTAAAATGGGAGGAGCGAAATTTCTTAGTTTTCTGAGACTTAGAATGGCCCTAGGGGGATCTTTATGAGCCCAGAAAGGAGAAGATAGTACTTTTTGTGCTAAAATCTTGAGGCGGGAGAGTAACGGATGGGAAGAGTCCTGAGATAATTTAAATAAAAATCTGTCTGAGAGGTACTGTCTACGAAGGTGAAGAGGGGAGTCAGCAGCCTCGATCTGCATAGCGTTTTTAGGAGATGATTTCATAGTACCAAGGACAAGACGCAAACACTTTGCCTGGACTAAGCTAAATTGGTTAAGAGGAATTTTGTTGCAGGGTTCGAGTATAGAGCTACCATAATCCAGGTGACTGCGAACAAGAGCGTTATAAAGAAGTTTCATGGAGTATGGGTGAGAACCCCACCACACTCCAGCCAAGGCTCTTAAGATGTTCACCCCTTTCTCACATTTTTGAATTACATAGTCAATGTGCTTAGAACCTGTCATCCTAGAGTCAAAAATAATCCCTAAAAATTTCACACTATCCTTCACTGGAATTATGTCTTCACCGCAATTAATTACAGGTAAGGATATGTGTCTTTTTCTTGAGAAAACAACTAAAGAGCTCTTAGGAACTGAAAGATGGAGACCGTGATCTTCTAGCCAAACATTAAGATAATAAAGAGCAGAATTTAAACGAGAGGAGGCCTGATCAGAACATGCATGCGATAAATATAGAACTAGATCATCTGCGTACTGCAGGATATTGCAGAAGGGAGTTACTGATTGCTCAAGATCAAACGTGTAAATACTGTAAAGAAGAGGACTTAAAACTGAGCCTTGAGGGAGGCCTTTCCAGATTTGTCTTTGAGGAAGCGAGAAACCTTGATAACGAATAATAATATGCCTAGACATTAAGAGATTGCATATGATGTTAACAATCCTCACAGGGATGTTCAGCTGATGCATTTTCTGCCTGAGCACCGGAAGAATGACACTATCATATGCAGCGGAAATGTCGAGGAAGATTCCGACAAGGTCCTCCTTATCTGATAAGGCAATCCGGATGTCTGTGGAGAGAAGGGTAAGGCTGTCAAGGGTGCCTTTGCCTTTGCGAAAGCCATATTGGCTTTTAGCAAGAAGGTATTTACTCTCCATTAGCCATTCAAGACGATTTTTAATGAGGTGTTCTAGGATCTTACACAGAGTGCATGATAGGGCAATGGGTCTGTATGAGGAAGGATTGGAAGGATCTTTACCAGGTTTCAGGATAGGAATGATGATTTGGGTTTTCCAGGTCTCTGGGATAAGGCCATGTTCGAAAATTCTATTAAAGATATTAAGGAGATGGGACTTAGCAAGGGGGTTTAAATTGGTTATAAAGGAATAAGGAATACCGTCAGGACCCGGAGATGAGTCCTTAAGACCATCCAAAACAATGTTGAATTCCGAGATGCAAAAGGGCTCGTCAAATTTATCGGAAAGAGTAGAAGAGGAGGAAGTGATCTGGATCAATTCAGAATTCGGGACAAAAGGGGGAGCGAGATTACTAGCAAACGAATTTAGCCAGGGCGACGGGTCGTTGGAACAATTGTTTTCAGGCAGGAGTGATCCGCGATATCTTCTGACACTCTTCCACACATGGGATATAGGTGTTCTAGGAGATATATTTTCGCAAAAGTTTCTCCAACCTGCTTTCTTTTTTCGAGCCAGAAGTTTGCGGGACTGAGCAGCAATTTTTTGATAATTTATGAAGTTAGCTGGAGTCATTGACTGACTGTACAGAAGCTCTGCCTCAGCTCTACATTTGACCATCCTAGAACAATCTGCATCCCACCAAGGGGGAGATGCTAAAACCCTTTTGCCAATTCTTTTGCGCGGGATATGTAGGTCAGCAGCTTCAATTAAAATGTTAATAAAGTGGGAATAGTCGGCTAAAATATCAGAAGAGGGCTGGAGGGACACTATTCTGGAGACAACCTCAGCAGAATAAAGATCCCAGTTTGCTTGCTGGAGTTTATATTTGAGGAGGGGAACCGGAGAGGGAAGTGGGGAAACGGACTGAGGGATGGAGATAATAATGGGAAAATGGTCACTTCCATAAGACTGGGGAAGAGTTTTCCAGGAAAGGAGAGAGGATAGATTTGGGGAACAAGCTGTTAAGTCTATGGCCGATTGGGGGTTTTGATTGGGATAAACTCTATGAGTGGGAGAGCCATCATTGATAATTGTGACATTTATACTGTCGAAAATATCAATGATATGGTGAGAAAATGAGTCACAATGATAAGAGCCCCAGGAAGAGTGATGCGAGTTTAAGTCACCCAGAATAATTAAAGGGTGAGGAACAGAAGAACAAATAGAAGTTAGGTCAGAAACGATATTCGGATTCGGATGGGGGATATAAAGTGAAAGGAAAATGGTATCCATTACCTTGACGGCATCGGCACCAATGTCTCTAGAATGGGAAGGAAGAGGAATAGGGGAAAAAGAAAAGGATCTGTTAACGAAAATAGCACAACCTGCATAACCATCGTTACGGTCATCACGCAGACAAGCATAACCCGGGATCCTGAATTTGGACCCCGGAAGAAGCCATGTCTCCGAGACGGCGGCAACAATGGGATTGAATGTACGTAGAAGGTGAATAAGTTCCGATTTTTTAGGAGCTATACTCCTACAGTTCCATTGAAGAATTTGGGTTTGGGCCATTATTAGAGTTAACAAGGGAAGCTAGTCGAACTAATTTATCAGCAACGTTGGACGGTACACATTCATTAAATTTTGAAATAAAATTATCTAAAATAGCAATAAAAAGGTCAATTAGATTGTCATCTGTTACCAGAGGGAGGACAGAAGGTCCAGATTGGAGAGACGAAGACGAGTCTTGGATAGCGCACCCATTAGGTAAGGAGGAGGAAGGACTACCAATGATAGCCTGGTGAGCCTGTCTGTCATATCCCTGGGATAGGACAGGTTTAGGCCTAGGTTTAAGAGTAATGGTTTTTCTATAAGAGGAGGTAGGAAGAGAAGAGACGGAGAGTTGAGGTTGAGTTGAGTGAGACGAGGTTTTGACAATGTTAGAGGAGGTAACATCAGCAAAAGGACGACGAACCGACGGAAACTGGGAAGAGGCATCAGAGAAGGATAAATTCCTCTCTGACATTAACATTTTAATAGATTTTTGCCTACCTTGTTCGGGGCATTGCTTGTCGATAGCAGAGTGATTCCCAGAGCATAACAGACAGGAGAACATATCAGCGGGGGTATTGCAAACTTCACCCGAGTGACTCTGACTACACTTGAAGCACCTTGGCTTAGATCGGCATTGATTTTTGACATGTCCGAAGCGGCAGCAATTGTGGCATTGTATAGTAGGAAGCTGGTAAATTTCCACTGGCAAAGAATTATAACAACAATATATATGTTGAGGAAGAACCTGACCCTCAAAAGTGACAACTACCGATTGGGTGGGAATCCATTTTGTTGTACCATCAGTAGATGATTTACGATTAAGCCTTCTGGCTTTCAGGATTTTACCACAGCCCTCTGTGAGTTCTGTGGCTTCAGCAAACTCGGACATAGCCCAGTCACATGGAACTCCACGGACTAAGCCAAGTCTAGTTACATTGTATGAGGGGATGGAGGCAATTAGGTTGCAGGAGGAAAGGCAAGGATGAGTCACAAAATTATTGGCTGCCTCAGCAGAGGAGAACTCCACTGCGATTCTATTTCTACCAATTAATTTTACACCACCTTTGATTATGTGTTGAACATTGTTTTGTTTAAGGAAAAGGCCGACTTTGATGGGACGAATGGAGAGACCAGCTGATGGATCTGACTCAGACCTGGACAAGTGAACAATAAATGGACCACAGTCCTGATTACTATATGAGCGCGGAGACTCGAGGCAAGGATGACTATAGACAGTTTCAATTGATGCAGACGGTAATTCTAGATCTGAAACGTTCTTTTTGGCCGCTTGAGTATGTTCATTTGATTCGGAGGAAGGGCGTTTAGCGCCTCGTTCCAGCCGATCTTGCGAAAAGAGCAAAGGAGATGGGGAAATAGGAATATCAGGAGGCCGACCCGGAGGGTCCGACTCCATGATGAAAATTAGGCCTTTTCAGGCCAATATTATTGATAAAACACACTTTACACAAACCACCACCACAACAAAGAAAAATCCCAATAAAAAGAAAAAAAAAAAAACTGCAACTAAATGGCAATTATCACTACGAAATCTCACTAACACGTGCGTCAACCAACTCCGCTAGCAGAACCCTCATTGATGACTTTAGTGATTTGACATTAAATGTCACCCACAAAAAACATAGACAAAAAGGCATGTATCAACACAATACATAAAACAGAATATTGTTTGTCTATGTCAAAGGCGTCGGATCGTTTTGTGGATTTTGATTTGTGTGGTTTCATTATATAAAAATATCATAACTGCACTTTCACGACTCTAAATACGTGTATAAGTTTTATGAACTACAAACTTGAAACTATCGTTTTAATTAGTTAATAAATTTATAACCAAACAGTAGGTACCACCAAACCGCTTTTGATCCTAATTTGATTTGTGAGTCTTCTAATTCCAAATAAGCAAGGCCACAAAATGAGTAAGTTAAATCAACATTTTTATTACATTCCCTGTTCATACCGCTTTATTTAAAGTAAATATATTTTTCAATACACAACTAACCTCAAAAATGGAAATGTAGGTTATTTGTATATTTACCCCACGTTCAAAGGTAGATAAAATTAAATTGTCAAAAGATATATTAAGCCATTTTTATTTTAGCCATGGACATCCGCCCGAACCACACGATATACATAAACAATCTCAACGAGAAAATTAAAAAGGATGAACTGAAGAAATCTCTATACGCAATATTCTCACAGTTTGGTCAAATTTTGGACATAGTTGCATTAAAAACTTTGAAGATGCGGGGGCAGGCTTTCGTTATCTTCAAGGAAATATCCAGCGCCACAGTCGCTCTACGGAGTATGCAAGGATTTCCTTTTTATGACAAGCCTATGGTAAGTGCAGTTTTTAACTGACTTCATAAAGGAGGAATTTCTCAATTCGACGCGTTTTTGTTTAAATATAGTTATTGGTGTATTATTAAATGCTCATATGGAGTAGTCATGGCTATAGAATTATATCAGGCTTACTATCATATTTTATTGTTATTTGTAATATATTATACATCATCATCATCATCACGCCTGTACCCCCCGAAGGGGTAGGCAGAGGTGCACTGTAGTGCGCCCACACTTCGCCGATGTATTATGTCCCAATGTAATAGGGGGCGAGCCTATTGCCATTATACTCGGCACATTCCCCCTCAATACGAGAGAAATTTGGGCCATAGTCCACCACATTCCCCCTCAATACGAGAGAAATTTGGGCCATAGTCCACCACGCTGGCCCAGTTCAGGTTGGTGAACTTCACACGCCTTTCTATAGACATGCAGGTTTCCTCATGATGTTTTCCTTCACCATTCAGCAAGTGGTAATCATTGTTGAAAATGACATTTGCACATGAAAATTATCACAGAGGTGGGCCTGGGATTTGACCTTGCACCCCTTACGGTCAATTGCCCGCGAGGCTACCACTGCACTTAATATATTATTTCAGCCAAATATTACCTTACCTAGGAAACCAAAAAATACAGGCAAGGCCTAGTTTGGCTTCCACACAGTAACTCACTTAACTTTTTGGATTTATTGTTTTTACCTTTGTTCATATTCCAACCTTTTTATGTCATGATTTGTCTCACAGAGCTTTGGGATTTGAAACTTCTAAAAGTTTTTCTATTTAACCACCTCTAACCTTGAATGTCTTTTTCAGAGAATCCAATACTCAAAGACTGACAGTGATGTTATTGCCAAAGTAAAGGGCACCTTCCAAGAACGGCCAAAGAGACCGAAAATGCCAAAAGGCGTTGACGATAGCAGGAAGAAGAAGAACAAGGAGGCCAACCGTCCCGGCATGGTCACGGGACAGGGTGGCATACTTAACAATGTAAATGCCGAGCAGCCGCCGAACCAGATTCTGTTCTTAACTAATCTACCAGATGAGACTTCAGAAATGATGTTGTCTATGTTGTTCAACCAGTATGTACCGTTTTTCACCTCACCTACACTTATTATCAAAAGACTCCTATATTTGATCAACTAACTCCTCTTGTTTCATTAATAGTCCCCTGGTCAATTGTCCCATCAATGTTGCCTAAATTGGTCATCTATCCCCTAGGTTTGGTCAACTGTGCCCCCACTTGCTGAGAATATAAATAATTAGAAAATTCATGTAGATTAATATAATAAAATTCGATTAATATAATTAAATTCTTTGTTACAGATTCCCCGGCTTTAAAGAAGTCCGTTTGGTCCCGAACAGACATGACATTGCATTTGTAGAATTCGCCAATGAAATGCAGTCGGCTGCAGCGAAGGAGGCACTACAAGGCTTCAAGATTACTCCTACCCATGCAATGAAAATAACTTTCGCAAAGAAATAATATTTTAAGTGTATTTTTGTAACAATAAATTTTAAGTATCTGAGAACTGTTTTGTGCATTGCACTTTGCCTTAACAGCTCTCTTGGCTGTGACTAGTTACTAAGACCCAGTTTATCTTTTCTTTCCTCTGTAACTGGATACGCTGATCCACCAGGGTGAATTCCTGTCGGTATCTAGCATTGTGCATTGAACGCTAATGGATTCAAATTGGCCCTGCACATCGTCAAAATCATAGGTTAAAAGTATAGTACAAAATGTTAGTGAAGAATTTGTTCTACTCGCATTTGAATAAGTTGGTAGTACTAACATCATACGATAGCATCTCTAGCATACCTGCACTGAGTACAAAAGTGAGTCCACCTAAATTTGTACCCAAGCCTAACTTGAACTTTTTTTATTACCTACCATTCCAATAATTATCTATCTAGTTGAAATATATTTTATGGAAATGGCAACACAATAATTACCCGACTAAAGAAAATAGGTTATTTGTATTGCAAAACAAGAGACAAACATATGTATCTGAAATGTGTCGGAGTCAAGTAACCGACTAAAGAAAACTAATTTATATTTGATAGTGTTACATCTTATTTTTGGTGATTGCGAAACTGTCAAAATATCACAAATGGTGTAAATTAAATTATATTTTTATTTGTTTTACACTATTACTTTCAGTCGATCATTTAGTTTTGTGGCATATTAATACGTGCAATTGTCGTATTCATCAATCTAAGTGTAGTAAAGTTGTGAAATACGTGATTTTAAAGTGAAAACATGGAAGATATATTTCAATGGTGCCGTGAAGGAAATGCTTTACAGGTGCGAGTTTGGCTGGACGACACCGAGCATGACATGAACCAGGGGTGAGTTGAGGATATAATCTTCATATTTGATGACTTTAGCTCCATATGGGAGGTCCAGTTCGCCGTACATGGCATTGTGAGCACACGCCCACAATGTAGTCATGGCCTACTGATATGCGTCAGATGTGTACTAAAATAATGTAGGTACCTGTGGTTATGAGATCAGGGGATCGCCTTCATTGATACATTGTACCTCACGCATAATTAGAATGTCTTACCGGTAATTTCTGATTAATATTATATCAGGGAAACAGAAAAGTTTTTTTTAAGTTACAGGTAATATTTATAGTTTTTTATTTTGTTGCTTATGGTGTTGTAGTGTTGTTATTGCTCATTTATTTTATTAGCTGTGTGCTTACTCCCGACACTCGATCGCTTGGAATGGGATTGGAATCTTGAGATTTGGCACCCTTGAACGCTACACTAGCGCACGATTGGATTCGTATTATGTGGATTATTTTGGAACTAAACCAGTTCGACTCGACTCGAACGCATCGCATAAATCGGTACCCGCGACGACATTTGACATTGACGTTTCGAGTTTGAAATCGTGTTTGCGTTCGAGGTTAGACAATTTCAAGAAGTTAACTTTTTTGTGATCGAGTTAGTTATTGTGATGCGACTGTGTTGATTTAAATTCTGGGAGAGTGAATAATGGCACGTTTAGCACTTATGTATGACATTATGGACAATGATCATGCCCAAATGTGTCACAAAGACGAAATTTAAGGCGAAAGGCGCGTTACACGAATAACGCCTTTCAAATGCCGGACACCGAATTCCGCCACAATTATAGAGTGAATATGGAACTCTTCCAGAGAATTTACGAGGATTTGGCACCTCTAATTACCCAGCCTACTCGCCTTAGCGACATACCGTGTAAATACAAGGTTTGTAAATAAACAATAAATTATCGAAATAGGTCAAATACTCTACAGCTATTGTGACTTTGTAGTTAGCTTAATCATTGTGTGTGATTCTTTTAGGTACTAGTGACTCTTTCGTTTTACGCCACTGGGAGGGACACAAGAGACCATGATGTCCCAGCAGTCTGTGTCCAAGTGTATAAGAGAAGTCACAGACGCACTAAACTCCACCAACATTTTAAATAAGTGGATTAAGTATCCACACCAACAATGTTATGAAACAAAGGTAACAAATACTTACTTATTTTTATCTTATATATTAAGTTATAGGTTGTGTACCTTCTATTTGTGTTAATTTACAGCTCTTTGGTTAAGTTAATGCTGATAATTTATAAACTTATTTCAGATTCTATGAAAAATTTCATATCTTGGCAGTCACAAGCTGTATAAATGGCACTCATGTGGCCCTAGTGACTAGTATCTGAAAATGAAGAACGGTTTTTCAACAGAAAAGGTTACCATTCTAGGAATGTTTTAATTGTGAGCACTTTTGATTATTTATTATTAATTTATTAACTTAACTACTAAATTTTTTAACATGTGGTAGTTTATATAGTATTTTTCAGTGTTTTTATTTTTACAGATATGTAATGCCAATCTTAATATATTAAGAATTTATATGATTCATCATTTGGTGGAGCTACACACAATAGTTTCGTATGGAACGCACACCCCATAAAATAACAATTAACAAATTTAATAAATGCAGTTGAAAGAGTTTATTTACTTGGTAAGCCTTTTATACAGTTAAATTATCTTTAATACATTGTGAATAATAGACATTATAATTATTGTCTGAGTAAATATTTTAATTTAATTACAGGTGAATCAGGGTGTGCACTAATAGTTGCTGCACCATCGGGATCACCGGAAGAGTACTACACCACTTTACAATGTGTTGCTTGTGACACAGTAGAGCGCACTATAGGTGTTTTGAAAAACAGATGGAGATGTCTTCTGGGTCACAGAGTGCTTCATTATCATCCAGACACAGTGGCTAAGATCATAAATGCTTGCTGTGTTTTACACAACATTTGTAATCTAGAATGTTTGGGTCCGGATGACACTGAGGAAGCTATGCCTAATACCCATAAAAGGCACACCACCATTGGGGCAACACGGGCTTGATTCGAATAAAAGGTGCTGCCTCTGTTGAGCTACGTAGTGGTCTCGATGCAAGTGCATAGCTCATACAAGAACGGTAGGCAGCTCGACGTTTACATTAATATTTACTTTTTATGTGATTAGTGTTATATTTACTATTATACTCTTTTTATCCTTAACCTTATTCGTTTTAATATTTAAAGAAAAGCATTTCCCCAGCGTAACCCAGTTGCATCAATGCCTAATAACATTATCCATCAGATAAATTATTATATTCAGCTATGGCAAAATTGGGCCTAATAATATTTCCTTATTTTTATATTTAAAAAATATAACACTTAAACCTAAATGACAAAGTAAGGCGCCATTGATTCAACAAAGAGCATCTTGTGTGCAACTATGATACGTAGAAACAAACAATGCACTAATTATTATGGGATTGGAGAGTCGATGTCGGCGTCAAGCCTTGTAAGGTAATATTCCTAATAAACATACGCGAGGCGCCTAGACGTAAACAATATTCCGAACAACGAATTAATTCAAGAAGAAAGCATTAACATTAATTGTTGTAGTCAAATGACTAGGTACGTCATCTGCACGACAGCTGACAGCTATATGAGTTTAGATTTTTTTATAGACAATGCCATAAACAAAGAGCTCTTTTTTCCTAAGTATTTTGCATCAAAACACCTTATAAATGTAAGTAAATAATTACTTTAATGATATTGAATATTGAAATAATAATAAAACCATGATGATTAATAGATTTTACGGGTTATTAAATATTTTTTAAGTAAATAGTTAACGTTTTATTTATTATTGCCACCCCATGCCAATCGGTAAACTGCGGTATGCTATATATTTATTATCTGTGGTCGAACGTGAGTCGATCTGGCGCTCGATCCAAATCTTCGAGTCGATTCTGTTCAAGGGTACCATTTTGCTGGAGATTGGAATTGGAACTGAATGGAATTGGAATGGGATTGAGATTAGGATTTATTTCAAGAGTAAGCATACTGATTTAGACTGGAAAATCAGATTTAGGAAATTGCAATTTTGATTAGTAATCAAAATGAATGAAATATAATTATTTAATTCATACATACTGAGGTCATTACCTACCTTGGTAGGTAACTAAAAGTTGTTTTATCATGTAATTTTCCTGTAGGCTGATCTTCCTGTATTCTTTCTGAACTAGATGGTTTTCCTGTTGTGCTAGTGTTCACTTACTATACAAGTTTAAGTTATTTGGGTAAATTAATTTATTTTTGTGGAACGGAATTGGCAATCCCATTCCAGCAGTAGGATCTATACAAAACAATTATTGAAAGTTAAGGAGAATAATACACCTATGTACCTACTGGCCACACACAAAAAAGTATCAATAGGTTTTGAATTTATGGAGTCCAGCTGGAACTTGTCAGGCTAGAATAAGGTTGCTTGAGAAATACATAAGAGTAAAATGGTTTTGTCATTTTCTCTCTAATGAATTAGGAAGATGAGATACGTATTTGGGGTATTATAATCTGTGCCACAAGTTTTGTCTTAAGTATAGAGTGTAGATATAATGAGAACAACCTGATATGGGACAAATTTGAAATAGCATCCAGCTGTATGCTATAAATAACTGTTCAAAAACCTTCCACAATGGCGCTGGTGTAGATAAAGGGTATGGTATGAACTGAAGTACGCTGAGTTAAAAAATTTAATATCATTGTCAAAATCATCAAAATAATGCCACCTGATGCGAATGTGGCCCCACCCATATTTAATGCATTTCTACTGACACTTTTACAATACACAGATTGTTCTCCATATTATTAAGAAGCAGTCTGCATAATCGGATAATCAGTCTCACCCTTTTTTACGTCATAGGAGAGAAAAAGACGAAATCATTTTACTTTGTTACATATTATAATATCCAGCTTATCAGGTTCCAGGTGATGACCGCAATTCGAAACCTCTTTGATGGGGCGAATTAATAAGCACAGGACTTATAAACAGTTTTTCTTTAATTATATATGGAGCATAGCATTAGACAACACAACACAAGTAATAGGTGGAATGAAAAACATCTGGTGCTCGACCTTATACATACCGAGGGGTGAGAGGCTATGTGGCTTAAGCAACACTTTTGGGTGATATTGACTTATATACATATTTCACTTGAGCCTTCTGTGCTTGAAGCTGCCCTCGCCGCTCAGTTTAAGAGCCAGTACGTTTTTGTGTTGACTCAGTCTCTTCTGGTTTTTGACACTGTAGTTAGTGATCTCCTGTTTGACAGTATTTAGTTTTAGGTCATGACATATGTATTTGTTGCTAATCTGTTTAGGAATGATGAAGATTGCTCTCAATGTCTTTGTCTGAAATCTTTCAAGGATCTTGACGTTGTTGTTGCTAGCTGTGCCCCACAGCTGTATGCCATAGGTCCAAATGGGTTTCAGTATGGCCTTGTAGATACTATTGATACTTTTGTTATAGACTCATTATAAAAAAAAAACACTCTTGCAGTGATGACCATGGCTTCAGTCCATTGCACTGGGCATGTAAGGAGGGCCATCTCAAGATTGTGGAGATGCTGATTCGCCGTGGCGCGAGGATTAATGTGACCAACATGGGCGACGACACCCCGCTGCATCTGGCTGCAGCACATGGACACAGGCAAATTGTTCAATTGGTAATTAATAAAAAAAAAATTGTATGGAGTAATATCTTATTTTTTATGTCGGAAAATTATTTACGGCCACACTGGCCATCTTGGGGGAAGTAGCAGGGTTATATGGGAATCCCGGCACCTGTGTGTTAATAAATAATTCAAGATTAAGTCAATAGAAGGACCTAAGATACAGGCTTGACCTAGTTTAGGTGATATTGTCCATTCACAACCACACAAAATGTATGTCATACTATTTAGTTTAATATCACTGACGAGAGGATATACATAGTAATGTGACTCATGATTTATATTCAACTAGCTGCGGGGCAATTCTCAATTCTTGCATGAATGACATTATCTCTAATTCGTCGAAACCAAACGCCAAATTGGTCTTCTTCTTTTTGTTTCGACATAGGTATTTCGAATTAGAAATGGGCCCTTGGTCTTGCGACTACGTATGCGTGAAATTCAGAAATTAATTACCCGGAGAATCATGGGTTTATTCTTTGCCCGCGGAACCCTAATTGTTATTCTAAAATAAAAGTAACCTAAGTTACTCCCTGTACCATCAGCTACCTGCCTGTGTAAGTCCCATCTAAATCAGTTAAGTTGGTTGGGAGTTTACCTCAAATAAACGAACAGACAGGAAACAAAAAAAATAATTGTCATTTTTTATAGGTAGCATTTATACCTTCTTATGTATTTAGTAACAATACATAACAATTTTATTTATTTGTACTTGTATTTTTTTTTATATTATAATTATAACTTTATTTCCGAAAATGAGTTTCGTTTTCAAGCATAGACAATGTGAGGGTTGCCATTCGTGTAAAAAAGTAAATAACTACCGATAACTTAATCATTAGAGTTTACGTAATACTTGAACGGCCCCTAATTTAAAATGTTATTTAATGGCATTAGTTGCTACAAAATCGCGTGGACGTGAACTTCACGAACGAGCACGGCAACTCGCCGCTCCACTACGCGTGTTTCTGGGGGTACAGCGCCATCGCCGAGGACCTGTTGCTGGCCGGCGCGCTCGTCTCGCTCGCCAACAAGGACGGCGACACCCCGCTCGACAAGACCAGGGGTCAGCTGGTGCAGAGGTACCTGTTATCTATTGAAATTTCGGTTACGATTATCTTATTTTTTAGGGTTCCGTACCCAAAGGGTAAAACGGGAACCCTATTACTAAGACTTCGCTCCGTCCGTCCGTCTGTCTGTCACCAGGCTGTATCTCATTAACCGTGATGGTTAGAGAGTTGAAATTTTCACAGATGATGTATTTCTGTTGCTGCTATAGCAACAAATACTAAAAAAACAAATTAAAATAAATATTTTAGGGGTTTCCCATACAACAAACGTGATATTTTTTGCCGTTTTTATAGATAATGGTACGGAACCCTTCGTGCGCGAGTCCAACTCGCACTTGGCCGGTTTTTTTATTCATCCGCCATCTTTATCACTGTCATCACCCATATTTATTTATAACGTGTATTTATTTTTAATTTTTCCGTGCTATAAATTACTCGAAATTTTCATGAATACCCTAACGCCTACCCTAATCGCAAGTGCAGCTGGTCCTCATCTTATTTATTAGAAATATAAAAAATTAACTCAAATGTATGATACTAGGTGGCAGCACTGTTTATGTCATTGTAACTGAATGTTACATGATTATAAAGAAGTTGTTGTTAATTAGAAACCCAATATTATTCCATTAAAATTTCAATTTTTTTTATTTATTTATAATCTTATAAAAACAAAAGTTTGGTAAGCATAATGACAGTAGGCTTGCGTGTTATAGTTAAAAAAGAAATTTAATTTATTTTTGTTCATAAAACCTTTTAAAAACCATAACATGTCTACCACCCATTCGAGATTAATTTCTTTTGGAGATGGATGAGCAAGAAAAACCATTTGTGGTTCCTCTCTTCCATAAGACAATTATGATTTTGTAAAAAAATATTATGTAGAATTTAAAGTATATGTTGATATCTAATTTTAATATACCTACAAAAGAAGACTTGTTTGTTTTAAAGGTAGAAAAAGACAACAAATATTAAACATCTTTCAAATGAGTTCAAGTTAAATATCAATTTGAAATATTAGGAAGAGGGGAAGAAGGTTGAAAAGGCGACTCCAGTTTATATAACCAAAGGTCTATTAGGGTAAAAGTTATATTGGCAATCAAGTTTAATCTGGTCAAACTTTTGTTCAATAGGTTACACGAACTCGCCACCCAACAAGGGCAGGACTTGAAGAAGATTCAGTTCAAGGATCAGTCGTGGCTCGGGCTGAAGACTAGAAGCCGCGACGCGACTCTCTCGCGCCATAAAGGCATCAACATCAACGAGCTGTCATTACACACGAGGATCGCCGTCACACCATCAGGTAACGTGGAGATTGGCAGGTGCATTGCAGTGCACCCATTCTTTACATGTGTATTTTGGTCACAATGTGCTGTCCCGAGGGGACTAGCCTATTGCCATTATAGCGGGCACATCTCGCCTCAATATGAGGGCGATTAAGGCCCTCGTCCACTATGCTGGCTAAATAAGAAAAAATAAATGTAAACTTGACAATTTGTAAGTGCCCCCGTAACCCTATATAAAAGAAATGATTTGACTTTGGGTTGGTGAACTTCCCACGACTTTCTATAGACATGCAGTTTTCCTCACGATATTTTCCTTCCCGTTTGAGATCGCGATTCGATTCGGTACTAACATAATATAAGAAAAAAAAAGTAAACTTGACAATTAGTAAGTGCCCACATAGATCAATACAAAATGATTTTACTTTGGCAGGTTCCACGTTCCAGGTTCCAACTAGGCTACTAACCATTGCTTAAACTAAACTGAGCATGTTTTTAATGTTAGTACCCCTTAATAAATTAGTTGGGAAAGCTAGTATGCCATAAAACAAATTATGCCACAATAAAAAAAAATATATAGGTACTAGCTGTCCCGGCGAACTTCGTATCGCCCGTAGCGCCACCTAGCGGGTCCAATTGTGAATCTAAACCACACAGGGCGCCACCCAAATACAAAAAAAAATCATTCAAATCGGTCCAGCCGTTTAGGAGGAGTTCAGTGACATACACACATACAGTAGAAATATGTATATTAAGATATAGCACATTTGCAGGCGAGACGTGGCGCGGCCGGTGGCAGAAGAACGACATAGTGGCGAAGATCCTCGCCGTGCGCGAGTGCTCGCCGCGCGTGCAGCGCGACTTCAGCGAGGAGTTCCCCAAGCTCAGGATCTTCTCGCATCCCAACATACTGCCCGTCGTGAGTAACCAACACATTGACTATTCATTTATTTATTTTAAATCTGCATATACTTTTTTTTTTGTTTAATGGCCTCTTTCCATTGTGTCTGGTCCAATGTAGTTCTCCCAATGTCAACATAGTGGTGAAGACACGATAGAAATTGATTAATAGGTTATATTACAGCAGCTGTTTTTTGTTGAGATTGACCGGTTAGTGAGTGAGGTACACAATACAATACAAAACGAACACATGAATGACAACACAAACAAATATATTTAATTACACTATATATACCTATTTCCGGTAAAGACTTCATTAGGAAGGCAAAAATGTGAAGATAGTTTTAGACCAGTAAATGGACATCGGTATTTAGTTAAAGTCAAAGTCAAATCATTTATTCTGTATAGGCCTATGGGGGCACTTACAAATTGTCAATTTTAATTTTTTTTTCTTATATTCTACTATACTACCACCAGATCCAAACGCGACCTCAACTGAGAAGATCCGGCAAGAAACTCAGTGGGTTGATTAGTTTTTAAATCACCAAAACTTATTACCAATACATAGGTACCTATAGCTCCAGTGTGTTGACTTAGAGCTGCTTTTAATAATAAAGATAAGATAATAATATGTTAGTAAGGCAACACACGCTACACTTAGACAATTGGCCAAAAGTTCCTAAAATTATAATTTCTTTTTAACCGACTCCAAAAATTATATTTACTACTTCTGATGACGCAACGCAGTATGATCTCCGCCCCTCGTGCGATGCCATTAATTGCGTTTGCGTGCATTCATAACGGTTCGTTCAATTTTGCTAATTTCTATAAACCTACGGCTACGGCCAAAACTTCGGCCTATTTTGGGCCAAGCCGTAGCTTTATTCGGATGTTTCAGAAGTCCGAAATAATACTTTAACGTTTGCATAAGTATCGGGTATACAACTGAATGGTATAAAAGTATGGTCGAAATTAGACCATGTTTTTTTTTTTCATTTTTTTCGTCGTCAATTTCTATATCTCGCAATATCTCGAGTCCTATGTACAATTTGCATGTTCTGTTTTCTGAATGTTGGTATTTGCCTCTCATAAGTGTAGTTTACACTGCTGAATAGGGTTCTTGATGTACCCCAAAGACTAGAACACGATACCTGTGACAAATATTCAAAAGGGCTAACTCAGAAACTAAGATAGTTAGGTATAAACTGTCTTCGTTAAGCTTCTACATATCAGCTACGATATATGTACCTAAAATATTATTTCGGACTTTTGATACACCCTGTATAACAGCGAAGGGCTACCACGAGACTATAGTCCTGACGGGGGATGTTAATACTGGTTTCGACACTGCTTCGGTTGGAGTGCACTCTGCGCTCGCCACTCCTCCGTTAAAGCTGTATGTCCATATGCACACACACACACACACACACACACACACATCGAAATCGCAATCGAAATCGAATTTTATTTTATACATAAATGCATACAATAAAAATCACACACACATATGTAAAAGTGTCGTTACAAAATTTCGTTGCTGTCTTAATTTTTTCCGTCTAGCCCCCTTTCGCAACGCGCGATAAGGAACTACGTTCCAAAAAAAGGTTTCGACAGTAATGTGATTCGCAGGTGGGTTGCTGCGTGTCCCCGCCGTCGCTGGTGGTGATCTCGCAGTACATGTCGTGGGGCTCGCTGCACGCGCTGCTGCACGGCGCGGGCGGGCCCGGCCCCGGCCTGGTGCTGGACGCGGCCGCCGCGCTCCGCCTCGCGCACGACGTGGCGCACGCGCTGCGCTACCTGCACTCGCTGCAGCGCGACAAGATCCTGCCCACCTACCATCTCAACAGCAAGCACATCATGGTCCCAACACTCACTTATACTATGCGATTCAAATGAGAATAGGATCGACTCTGCGCCATATTGTGACGAACGAAAACGAATTATGACTTTAAATAGTTAAATATTATACAAAGACAATTTACTACTAATTTAACTTTTTTATTCAAATTTGATGTGAGACTATTATTATTGATATGTAAATAAGTTTTTTTGCAAACCATACTTTTCAAGTGACATTTGACAGATAGAGGTTATTGACATTCCTATTCTTATTTTGATCGTATAGTAATAATCATTAATGAAATGCAGCAGCATAAAAATAATTGTTAATGTATTGATCAGATCGACGAGGACCTGACGGCGCGCGTGAACATGGCGGACTCCAAGTTCTCGTTCCAGGAGAAGGGCCGCATGTACTCACCGGCGTGGATGGCCCCAGAGACGCTGCTGAAGCCCGCCGCCAGCCGCAACCTGGAGGCCGCCGACATGTGGAGCTTCGCCATCCTCCTGTGGGAGCTCGCCACCAGAGAGGTCATACACCCTTTTTTTTAACGTCGGAGAATCCTTTATGGATACCCTGCCACCTCAGGGGAAGTAGCAGGGTTATGTGGGAGTCCCGGCAGAAGGCCGTATACCCACTAAAAATCGACGGTGTACCATCTTTCGCTTCTATCGGGCCGCCACGGGATCGCTTTGGCATGCACCGTGACGAGGTCACACACCCTACTCACACTGTTCAAAGGAAGATATTTCCACCACATAACAAAAAAAATGATAAATTTAATATTTTTTCGGTAAAATATTGACGAAAGGATATTCACATAAATCTGTTTTTGTTTGATATATTTTGAATGTAATTGAAATTACACAATCATGGGTACAAACAACGATTTCTAATGCAGTCTGAAAAGTGCAGGTGATGTAAACCAACCCAGACTACAAATAACCAAAACTACATACCTAAAAAAATGCAAAGCAAAACATGAAAAGCAATATAAGTTGACCAATTTATGAAGTTCAAAGTCAATTATAAACATTGGCAGGTACCCTTTGCGGATCTATCTCCGATGGAGTGCGGCATGAAGATAGCATTGGAGGGTCTCCGCGTCACCATCCCGCCGGGCATCTCGCCGCACATCGCCAAGCTGATCAAGATCTGCATGAACGAGGACCCCGGGAAACGACCCACCTTCGAAATGATCATACCCATATTGGAGAAGATGAAACGTTAATACGAGAAAAATGACACAAGAGTTGGTGAGATTTTGTAATTATGTTGTATACAATAAAAATAATGTTTTGAGAACATAAATTTTACAATACAGAACAATAGTTTGAAATGATAATTGAGCGTAATTAGTTTTTCTGAACTCTAGTAATTAGATGGGACACCCTCGTAACGGAGAGTTCCGCTTGCGATCTCCCAACCTGACAATTCAACTATTGATGTGGTTAACATATTTAGCATAACATGGGAATCCTGTTAATGTAGCCATTGTCACTTCGAAACAACTGGTTTAGTAGAATTGGGGCCTTGATCTGTCACTAGATTTCTAGAATATATGGACCTATATGAAAATAAAATTTGATAACAGTAATTCATTCTAATTTCTTCACAAAATTCTGGTCTCTTAGTAATTATCATACTTTGATTATTATCGAGAGCGTACTTGAATTCGCTTACGAGTTGTAATTTAGGTATAAAACGACATCTCAAGAGTGCACTGAAGGCAACTCTGTCAGTTTTTAATGTTTTTTTTTTAATATGAATTTAAGTGCCACCTGGAGATCTACATTGCATACAATATCCGTGCTATAATATACGATACATTATGTGATTACATGCCATTGTAATAATTATATAACGCAATTAATTGTTTAGTAGGTACTCTTGAACTGTCTCAATAAATAATATCGATATTTAAAAGGTGGATGTAACATCACTAAAATAATGTTAACTGCCAGTATTTTAATCTGTTGTTTATTACTAAGGTTGTGTTTTAATAATTTGGTTTTGTAAGAAACAAAATAAAAACTTTTAGTACCTACAGTAAGTGAGTAATTGTTAAATGGCTAATATTTATTGGTGCTAGAATATTAACAAAATATAACTTCAGTAGTATTTAAGAGGCATGCTTATATAGTTGTACACGTAATTTGTTATATGTATTATATTTTCAACTTCATATTATGTATACATGGAATTTATTAATGCATGAAAGTACTTTGTGTTATTTTTCAATTCTTGATGATATTTATTTCAAGTCTTATACTGGCGTATATATCTATTAAATTAATTCATCAATTCTAGCCATAAGAATCTCTAGAAAGTGTGCAATTTCACTATAAAATCAAACATTTTAGTAGGTAATCATCTCCCTATAAATTGAGATTATTTTTATTAACGCTATGTCAATGTGCCTTAAATATGCCGATTTACATAATTATGTGACAAAGTATAACTGTAATTTTATAATAAGTGTAAATTAAAAATATTTTTGATGACAACTTTCATAAAGTTGTTTAATATACTAACCATTTTTTTATTAAAGTAGTGTAATTGATAAATTTGGTTTTATTAACTAATTGCTAAGTACTGTTAGCTTTACAAATACGAGTGTTTGAATCATTTGCCACATATAGTATCTATACACGTTATCACCAATAACTACCCACATAAATTTGATATTCATCCGCCATCTTTATTTATCACTGTCATCATCCATTTTTATTGTGTATTTATTGAATTTGCCCTTGCTATTAATTACTTCTTGTTTTCTTACGAAATGAGTGAAATGATGGTATTTTGATGGAATAAGATGAGGAATGCCTGCACCTGCGATTAGCGGTATTTTTGCCAATGTCGAGTACTTATAGCAAGGACAATAATTTGAAATCTGTGGACCCTGTATTTCTTGATCTGGCTCACGAGGTTGTCGACATGTGGAACATTGATGCGGCAATCATTGTACCGATAGTCGTTTCCGCCCATGGCTTATTAGCCAAGAGCCTCGACAAACACCTAAAGAGGCTCGCGTTAGGCAGCTGGATCAAGGGACAGATTCAGAAGGCAGTACTTCTGGAGACGGCGCACATTGTGAGGAAGTTCCTCTCTCTGGAGCCCTTACCACTGGTAACTAGGACCCTGTTCCAGATGCCGGTGGGGAACTGTTTTTTATATTTTTAAATGTATTTTTTATACATATATTTAAAAATGTAATTTTTATGAAAGATAAGAAATAAAGGAGATAATTTGAAATCTGTGGACCCTGTATTTCCATTCATTCTTTCCTTAATTTTGTCTATGTGAACTCTCCGGTTCCGTTTTCCGTTCATCTGTCAAAATCAATGTGCAGTTCTATAGATGCTAAGATAAAGTATAGACTAGATGGATTACAATAAGCTGAACAAAGTCACCTATCTTTTACTTTACACTGGCATATGGCACAATATCATGTGATAGAAAGAGATAGCGATAGCCTCTTCTGACCGTCTTTAAACGCTGCGCGCCACCAGCCGAAAGACGCCATCTTGGTTGTTATCCAGCTGGTTAACAGACGTTTCTGCCGATTTTGTCTGAAATATTGTTTCATAGTGAATAATATTGTGATTTGAGTGTGATTTACAACATAGCATAAAAATGGCGTGTACTGTGCCTGGTTGTGTTAATAGAGTGGGTGTTTTGACAGAAAATAATGCAAAAGTATCCTTTCATCGGTAAGTAAATTCAATGAGTATTACTTGATATAAAGTATTATAAGCAGCAAGTGTTATAAAATGTGGGCTACACATTAAAGTAAAACGATCCAGCAGCTAATCCTGCTTGTGTCTATTTCCAATTCTGTATGTTTAAAGAAAAACAAATTAAATTCATTTGTTTTGACGTTTTACCTACGTCGTAGGGATGTGTCATCTTATTTTCGAATATTATCGATAATATCAATACAGCAGTACTTATAGTACTGCTAACCACACCTGTAAATTGAGAACCGATAACCACCTGGGCTTTCCCTTATTTCGTGTTCGGTGGGAGTAAACATGCAGCAAATAAAAAAAACACATTATCTTGAAACTACCCAAAAAGTATCTGTGAACGTACTTACAAATGGATAGATACTTTAATTGAGCCAAAAAAGATTAGTGTTCAATGGATAACCTCGGGTAATAACTAATACACCTGTCACCTGGCATTGGTTTGACAAAAACATTTTAATCCTACTAATATTATAAATGCGAAAGTTTGTGAGTATGGATGTATGAATGGATGTGTGAATGTATGTATGTTTGTTACTCTTTCACGCAACAACTACTGAACGGATTTGCATGAAACTTGGCACATAGGTAGATCACACCCTGGAATAACATATAGGCTACTTTTTATCCCGAATAATCCCGATAGTATTTTCCCGTGAGACAATAATCGAACACCACGGGGTAAGGGTAGGGGTAGAGTTGCCAATCATACTGTTAAAAACAGTATCATACTGTTTTTGTCTCGTTTATACATTATACTGTTCAATAAAAAAAGTATCCAAAAATAATGCCAAAAATACTATTAGTTATAATAAAAAAAATAGTACTATGAACCAAATTTCTTAAATGAACTTCAATTTTTACAGGTTTCCTGCAGACATTGAATTAAGAAATATGTGGATAACCAATGTAAGAAAAGGTGATAATTGGAGACCCACATAATATACAAGAATATGTTCTGCACACTTTGAAGTTTCTTGTTTTCGTGAAGGTTACGATCGCAGTGTGCTCCATTCCCATGCTGTGCCTACAATATTCCCAAAACTGCCTGCGTCTTGCCAACCAGTAAGTATATAAATAAACAAAATGTTTTTAAAATAACGACCATTAGTAAAAAAAGAGTTATAAATTAATAACAAAAAATAACTATGTATGCAGTAAAAAATAATTCATAACTGCCCTATATATGAACTAAAAAGAGATATGTATTGCCTCTTTAAGTACCTATTTATACTTGAACTCTCAAAAGTTGCCTCCGTGTCCTCCGGCTACATGTGATGTGATTATTTTATAACAGTTTATTTAAATGTTTTAGTTCATAAGCACAAATATAAGTTTATAACGTATGTGTACCGAATACTAGACTCAATAGCATTGCAATATCATGACATGATACAGTAAATCAAGAAATATTCATCATTTTTTTTTTTTTTGAAATTACCATCTAAGAGAAAACTGGTTGCCAAGTATGATGATGCAGTTCCATCAACATACTCAGCTTATAAAATGAAGTAAGTTTACCATACTTGTAAAATAATTGTGGTTATGGTATTTGTGTAAAATCTACTATAATTTCTCTCCACTTAACGACTATTCTCTATAACGCTGGAAAATGCTCAGTCTGTTTAGTGTCGTAAAATAGAGTTGACACTGTATTTTCAAACAAAAAATACTAAATACTCCCCAGTGTAATTTGTATACAGATTTTTTTTCACATAAAACTGTACCTATGCTGCCTATATGGCTTTTCAAATCAAAAGGCAGCTAATGAGGTCTTTACCTTAAAATCTAGGTACATCAGTATTAAAAAATAAGGTTCACAACAACTCCTATATCGTCCTTTTGATGTGAAAAGATGTCAATAAATATATTTCGGAAAGGCTTAGATTATTCATTGTTAACGTTTGCAACTTTTTTTTTAGCTTCGTTGTACCCTGCCGAAAGTGAGTCGCATGACTCAAACAGAAACAACTGATACTAAACGGCAAAGAAGTGAGCGCAGCATTATAAAACTATAGCCATAAGACGTGGCAGAAATTTAAAGAATGCCCAGCGTAAGTGTAATAGACTTGTGAAGAAAAAAGCAGATATGGAGACAATTATCCAAGCATTACATCAAAAGATGGAAGACGAACATGTCGAAATTTTGAGGAAATATGCGCAAGATCGGATGTTTTCTTACAGCTGATTAATCATTGCTATGACAATTGCATATTAAACAATCATTTGCATTTGATAATCTAAGCCATTGTAAATTATTATTTAAAAATACGCATTCATCATGAATGCAAAAAGCCTTCTGCACCGGGCGGTGAAATTGTAAGAAATTTCTAAAACAAACTTGTTCAATAAAACTGATTATTTTTTGTGTTTGTTTTATTTCATTAAATATCACGGCATTAAGTGTTCAGTGCTTTAGATGGCACATTAATTGGTATCGTAAGATGACAGTCGCAAAGCAATGATGATATTATATATCTGGGTAATATTAGGCACTCGTACTAGCGCCATTCATCATTTTATTCTTTTTTTTTTGCCTAGTCAGTAAATTACCTGTATGTGTTTATGCAATCACATTACATTATTATGCATTTGATAAAGTAAAAGATTGCGGTAATCCATGCTTCCCTACTTAATATTATAAATGTGAATGTGAGTTTGATTGCTACGCTTTTACGCGAAAACTACTTAACCGATCATCATGTAATTTTGAACACATATTCTTGGAGGTATTAGAAGTAACATGGGATACTTTTATGAAAAAAAAATATTTTTTTTACGTTTCTTCACGGATTAAGTCGCGGGAAAAAGCTAGTCAACAGTAAATCTCTTAATTGTCTCTGGATCTCTTCATAAAAAGTGATTCCAAAAATACTACAGGTAACATACACTAGTCAACAATGTGTCAAGTACCTACTGTTTTAAATATAAATATATAAAAAATAAAAAAATGAATATATTTTTGACGATTTCAAATTGTGGATAAAAATACGCAGGCTATCATTCAGTAAATAGGAAAAAAACTGCAAAGAAACAACAAGTATTTTTTTTTACCGGAGTTCGTTCTAAAGGCCACAGATAATATAATACACGGGATTTTATTATCTGTAGCGCTTGTTTCGACCAATCAAAAAGCGCCACAGATATTATAATCCCGTGGATTTCCGTGCCCCGCGACAGGAGCAGGACACGGTGCAGTGTGCCAAGGGCCTAAGTGATTCGCGAATTCACCCATTTGTTGTTATAGCGGCAACAGAAATACATCATCTGTGAAAATTTCAACTATCCAGCTACCACGGTTCATGAGATACGCGCATGAAGTCGCTGAAAAATTGCTAGAATTTTATTTTTAGTTAATTACAAAGAATATTCAAATTTCCCGCGCATTTCGATTTTCTATATCGACAACCGATGAAAACATCACTAGGCTATATATATCTATAAGTAAGAAGGATATAGTCAAAGTGGCGACATTTATTTGTTTTAGACCCACTTGAGACTCTAGTTCTTTCTCTTTCAAGCATATGATGTTTTGTTTATGTAAAAGTGAGAAAGATATACGTTCTGAGTTTTGCTTAAATGTAATCTATCTAGTATATACTTTATCTGAGTATAGATGTTTAACTCCGTTCCGTTCTTTAACAATTTGTGTTCCTATCCTGTCACCTCTTTTTGTAAATTAAATTATTTTTATATGTCATCTGCAAAATAGTTTTGTGTTTTTAGTGTCTAATTCATTATATGTTTGCTCAACCGTAAATTGTCTCATCACAATTTAATGTCTTTAATTTGGTTTGTAAAGTCTCACCGAACCGACCAAGTGTTTCCAAACTCCGTTGTTGGCAAAATCATCGGCTAAACTCGATGGAAGCCATAGACTTTTAAAAAGTGAATTAATCTGTGGTTTGCAGCTTGTCAATCATTTGAGGTTTTGACCTCAGATAAAGTATATACTAGATAGATTACATTTAAGCAAAACTCAGAACGTATATCTTTCTCACTTTTACATAAACAAAACATCATATGCTTGAAAGAGAAAGAACTAGAGTCTCAAGTGGGTCTAAAACAAATAAATGTCGCCACTTTGACTATATCCTTCTTACTTATAGATATATATAGCCTAGTGATGTTTTCATCGGTTGTCGATATAGAAAATCGAAATGCGCGGGAAATTTGAATATTCTTTGTAATTAACTAAAAATAAAATTCTAGCAATTTTTCAGCGACTTCATGCGCGTATCTCATGAACCGTGGTAGCTGGATAGTTGAAATTTTCACAGATGATGTATTTCTGTTGCCGCTATAACAACAAATGGGTGAATTCGCGAATCACTTAGGCCCTTGGCACACTGCACCGTGTCCTGCTCCTGTCGCGGGGCACGGAAATCCACGGGATTATAATATCTGTGGCGCTTTTTGATTGGTCGAAACAAGCGCTACAGATAATAAAATCCCGTGTATTATATTATCTGTGGCCTTTAGAACGAACTCCGGTAAAAAAAAATACTTGTTGTTTCTTTGCAGTTTTTTTCCTATTTACTGAATGATAGCCTGCGTATTTTTATCCACAATTTGAAATCGTCAAAAATATATTCATTTTTTTATTTTTTATATATTTATATTTAAAACAGTAGGTACTTGACACATTGTTGACTAGTGTATGTTACCTGTAGTATTTTTGGAATCACTTTTTATGAAGAGATCCAGAGACAATTAAGAGATTTACTGTTGACTAGCTTTTTCCCGCGACTTAATCCGTGAAGAAACGTAAAAAAAATATTTTTTTTTCATAAAAGTATCCCATGTTACTTCTAATACCTCCAAGAATATGTGTTCAAAATTACATGATGATCGGTTAAGTAGTTTTCGCGTAAAAGCGTAGCAATCAAACTCACATTCACATTTATAATATTAAGTAGGGAAGCATGGATTACCGCAATCTTTTACTTTATCAAATGCATAATAATGTAATGTGATTGCATAAACACATACAGGTAATTTACTGACTAGGCAAAAAAAAAAGAATAAAATGATGAATGGCGCTAGTACGAGTGCCTAATATTACCCAGATATATAATATCATCATTGCTTTGCGACTGTCATCTTACGATACCAATTAATGTGCCATCTAAAGCACTGAACACTTAATGCCGTGATATTTAATGAAATAAAACAAACACAAAAAATAATCAGTTTTATTGAACAAGTTTGTTTTAGAAATTTCTTACAATTTCACCGCCCGGTGCAGAAGGCTTTTTGCATTCATGATGAATGCGTATTTTTAAATAATAATTTACAATGGCTTAGATTATCAAATGCAAATGATTGTTTAATATGCAATTGTCATAGCAATGATTAATCAGCTGTAAGAAAACATCCGATCTTGCGCATATTTCCTCAAAATTTCGACATGTTCGTCTTCCATCTTTTGATGTAATGCTTGGATAATTGTCTCCATATCTGCTTTTTTCTTCACAAGTCTATTACACTTACGCTGGGCATTCTTTAAATTTCTGCCACGTCTTATGGCTATAGTTTTATAATGCTGCGCTCACTTCTTTGCCGTTTAGTATCAGTTGTTTCTGTTTGAGTCATGCGACTCACTTTCGGCAGGGTACAACGAAGCTAAAAAAAAAGTTGCAAACGTTAACAATGAATAATCTAAGCCTTTCCGAAATATATTTATTGACATCTTTTCACATCAAAAGGACGATATAGGAGTTGTTGTGAACCTTATTTTTTAATACTGATGTACCTAGATTTTAAGGTAAAGACCTCATTAGCTGCCTTTTGATTTGAAAAGCCATATAGGCAGCATAGGTACAGTTTTATGTGAAAAAAAATCTGTATACAAATTACACTGGGGAGTATTTAGTATTTTTTGTTTGAAAATACAGTGTCAACTCTATTTTACGACACTAAACAGACTGAGCATTTTCCAGCGTTATAGAGAATAGTCGTTAAGTGGAGAGAAATTATAGTAGATTTTACACAAATACCATAACCACAATTATTTTACAAGTATGGTAAACTTACTTCATTTTATAAGCTGAGTATGTTGATGGAACTGCATCATCATACTTGGCAACCAGTTTTCTCTTAGATGGTAATTTCAAAAAAAAAAAAAATGATGAATATTTCTTGATTTACTGTATCATGTCATGATATTGCAATGCTATTGAGTCTAGTATTCGGTACACATACGTTATAAACTTATATTTGTGCTTATGAACTAAAACATTTAAATAAACTGTTATAAAATAATCACATCACATGTAGCCGGAGGACACGGAGGCAACTTTTGAGAGTTCAAGTATAAATAGGTACTTAAAGAGGCAATACATATCTCTTTTTAGTTCATATATAGGGCAGTTATGAATTATTTTTTACTGCATACATAGTTATTTTTTGTTATTAATTTATAACTCTTTTTTTACTAATGGTCGTTATTTTAAAAACATTTTGTTTATTTATATACTTACTGGTTGGCAAGACGCAGGCAGTTTTATTTTTTATTTATTTATTTATTTATTAAAAACAAGTAAGGCTTACAGAGAAGTCTCCAACGCACCAAACATGTTAGATATTAGTATAATTAGAATTTAAAAGAACATAAAGTAAGTAAACAGATCAGAAAATGCATAGAAGTCACATAATCATTAAATTGCATAAATTCAATGTTAGTTTAAAAAATAAAAAAAATAATTATATAACAAATTCAAAGTCAGCAAGAAAGTCAATTATCATTAAAAATTAAAAATTATCATTAAAAAAACACATTATTACAATATTTAGATGCCTCCGAACAGAGAGCACCGAGACTATCTGCAAATAGGTCCATGTGGTGATAGTGCGCAAGCATGTCCGCGATGAGGCACAGCGCGCGCACTGTTGGCGCATTGGCCGCATGCTTAGTGCGTGTGACCGGCCGGGCCAGCAGCCGCGGCCTGCGGCGGGGCGCCACCGTTCCATGGGCATCCCGCGGGATATGGCTAGGAACCAGTAGGTCTACTCTCTCCAGCGTCAGTGGGCTATCTATTTTGTGATGAACGGCTAATAGGTAATGCTTAATAAGAAGCATTTTCCTCCTGAACATCAATGTGTCAAGATCTACCATGCCAGCAACAAAAAGAGATGGATACAAGAAAGGATAGTAGCCGTAGGTTTTCTTAAATAACCAGCGAGCAAACTTACGTTGTATTTTTTCTAGCATTACCGCATATTTCTGCTCATAGGGATCCCAGATTAGAGCACCATATTCGAGCTTACTACGAACATACGCACTGTACAACACCCTCGCCACTGTCATGCTTTTAAATTCTGAAGCAGTCCTTATAACAAAGCCTAACATTTTGCTGGATGCTTTACATGTCTCAGTTATATGTTTATGAAAGTCTAACTTGTCATCTAGTGTTATTCCTAAATCACGAATGTCATGTACTTTTTCCAATGGAACGTCAGATAACTTGTAATCAGATACAATGGGATAACGTTTGCGAGAAAAAGTAATAGTTTTACATTTGGTTGTGTTGAACGGCAAGCGATTAGAACAACTCCACTGAGACACTGCGTCAATATCCGATTGAAGAGCTTCATTGCATGAAGTATTAGCGATACCAAGATATAACTTCAGGTCATCGGCGAATAATAGACACTTAGCAGTCTGTACAGTACTAGGCAGATCATTAATCATGATTAAGAAAAGCGTAGGTCCTAGGGTACTTCCCTGACTAACCCCAGACCTGGTGTAGTAGTCACTAGACTCAAAGCCATTGATTTTGACGAATTGACGGCGATTCTTGAGATAACTTGCAAAAAAACTTAGCAACTTAGGTGTAAACCCTACTATCGCCAACTTACGCAGCAGTATATCATTATCTACCAGATCGAAGGCCTTTTTAAAGTCAAAATAGGCCGCATCAACCTGAGATCCTGCATCAAGTTCGTTAAACACGTAGTCCACTAGCATGATTAAATTTGTGGTAGTCGACCGAGCCCTACGAAAACCGTGCTGGCTATCATGAAGCGAACCACTAATTTGGCGACTGATGTGGCGATTCAGAATAGCTTCAAATATCTTAGCTAGGACTGACAGCACCGCAATCGGCCTATATGAGGAAACGTCAGCTTCCGTCAGTTTCCCCTTCGGTACTGGCGTCACTCTAGAGACTTTCCAGCAGTCAGGGTACCGCGAATATTGTAGGCACAGCATGGGAATGGAGCACACTGCGATCGTAACCTTCACGAAAACAAGAAACTTCAAAGTGTGCAGAACATATTCTTGTATATTATGTGGGTCTCCAATTATCACCTTTTCTTACATTGGTTATCCACATATTTCTTAATTCAATGTCTGCAGGAAACCTGTAAAAATTGAAGTTCATTTAAGAAATTTGGTTCATAGTACTATTTTTTTTATTATAACTAATAGTATTTTTGGCATTATTTTTGGATACTTTTTTTATTGAACAGTATAATGTATAAACGAGACAAAAACAGTATGATACTGTTTTTAACAGTATGATTGGCAACTCTACCCCTACCCTTACCCCGTGGTGTTCGATTATTGTCTCACGGGAAAATACTATCGGGATTATTCGGGATAAAAAGTAGCCTATATGTTATTCCAGGGTGTGATCTACCTATGTGCCAAGTTTCATGCAAATCCGTTCAGTAGTTGTTGCGTGAAAGAGTAACAAACATACATACATTCACACATCCATTCATACATCCATACTCACAAACTTTCGCATTTATAATATTAGTAGGATTAAAATGTTTTTGTCAAACCAATGCCAGGTGACAGGTGTATTAGTTATTACCCGAGGTTATCCATTGAACACTAATCTTTTTTGGCTCAATTAAAGTATCTATCCATTTGTAAGTACGTTCACAGATACTTTTTGGGTAGTTTCAAGATAATGTGTTTTTTTTATTTGCTGCATGTTTACTCCCACCGAACACGAAATAAGGGAAAGCCCAGGTGGTTATCGGTTCTCAATTTACAGGTGTGGTTAGCAGTACTATAAGTACTGCTGTATTGATATTATCGATAATATTCGAAAATAAGATGACACATCCCTACGACGTAGGTAAAACGTCAAAACAAATGAATTTAATTTGTTTTTCTTTAAACATACAGAATTGGAAATAGACACAAGCAGGATTAGCTGCTGGATCGTTTTACTTTAATGTGTAGCCCACATTTTATAACACTTGCTGCTTATAATACTTTATATCAAGTAATACTCATTGAATTTACTTACCGATGAAAGGATACTTTTGCATTATTTTCTGTCAAAACACCCACTCTATTAACACAACCAGGCACAGTACACGCCATTTTTATGCTATGTTGTAAATCACACTCAAATCACAATATTATTCACTATGAAACAATATTTCAGACAAAATCGGCAGAAACGTCTGTTAACCAGCTGGATAACAACCAAGATGGCGTCTTTCGGCTGGTGGCGCGCAGCGTTTAAAGACGGTCAGAAGAGGCTATCGCTATCTCTTTCTATCACATGATATTGTGCCATATGCCAGTGTAAAGTAAAAGATAGGTGACTTTGTTCAGCTTATTGTAATCCATCTAGTCTATACTTTATCTTAGGTTTTGACTGATTTTGACGTCAAAACAAAGGATTTAATTCGTGAAAAACAATAAAAAATCCTCTATGAAAGTGAATATCGATACTCATTTTAGCTGAATAATGAGCAGTTAGATTGCCTTTTAAAATATGGAAGCAATTAAAAACCTCGACGTGGGTATTTTACCAAAAATAACAGATGTGGAGTGGAAGCTGGAAGTATTGACAAACACTCCAGGAGTTGGGTCTGATAACTTGTTGTACACAGTTATACTGAAGACAGACGCCGGCAACGACATAACATTCACATGTGGATCCCAACAGCTCCAAGATTTAGTGTATAAATTGAAGGATTTAGTGCGACACTGTGACAAGTTGAAAGGTGAACTTTCATGAGATTAAACTGTTTAATTAAGTAAGTGAATATTTATTAAAAGCTATTATTATAATCACCTTGTTATTTTTGGATAAGAAGTATAGGTATACTATCAAGATCACAGTTGGCATTGTAAAATAAAATAACACTGACTATTTACTAAGCAACTTGGTATAAGCTATAATTTTACTAATATGTCAGTCATTTGAAGGAATTAATTTGGCAACTACTTAAGAATGAAATATATAAATAATATTAAAGTTTTAAAACCAGGTGAATCAAGGCCTATTCTAACCAACTTGAGACTTTATGAGTGAAGTGTTAACAGTTCAATTCAGGAGTATACTATAGTACCAACTTGTACCAACTACTATCAAAATAATGCATTTAATTTATACAAATATAAATTAAATGCAAGGTAGAGCCAAAATAATTTATATTAATGATGTCATCAGTAATGCCATTTATTGTCCAATAGCCAAAACATTAATCTATACAGTCATCTATGTAGACATTAAAAAAAAAACATTTTTAATAATATCTGTACAACATTACAGTTAAGTTATGTTAATTAATAAAACCAATTAGTCTTATTGAAAATAACTTTATTTCAAAATACCTTACAAAGTACTGCAGTATAGTTAGAACACAAATTACAGAGGGAAAACACAATTCCTTTGCACCAAACAAAAATCACAGATTAACTAAAAAAATTAACTTCAGTAAGCAGGAGAAGCTGCATTTTTCTTATCTACCATCTAATCTACATAGGGTTAGCATCTTGGGGATTATTGAATTCTAATTTTATGTTAAAATATCACAATATCAATAACTACACTACCACATGACAATGAATATTTAAATTGATATGACTATATTTAACAAGACATAAATATTACTTTATAATTGTTTCTGGATGTTGTATAATATTTATTCTTGATAGAAAAATATAGTACAATTAATGAAACTGGTAATAGTAAACTTAATACAATTTTAAATACGGATTCAAAATGATTCTAACATTTGAAACAGTCTGAAGGCCTAAATAATGCGACAATACCAAGAATCTACATTGAACAGATGATAAAAAGGTCAAAATTTGAATGACATCGCTTTTTAGGTGCATTATTAGTATCATACTATAATAATCTTGAAGAACAAGCACAAGTCCTTATAAATATCACATTAGAACACATCTATTTGTAACAAAATATTGCTTTAGTTCTATTCTATAGCTGCTCTTTATTAATAGTCCCATCATTTGATAACCTAAATAGTCCTCCATGAAACATGAATGTTATCTTTTCTCTTCCGAACCTCAATATTGATGTTGATTCTGTTCCTCAAACTACAAGTGAAGTATATTTGACACAACTAAAGATACTGCCGTCTTGCTCATACATTGCGAACACAAGCAGGACAACAATACCATTAGTATAGTTGCCAACATTATTAGAACATTAATATACTTATTTCCTTAAAGTTATTTTAGGGATTTGAACAGGAATACTGAGTTTGGGAAATACTGGGATTACTTTTTCTAGCATTATAAACTATTATACAAGGTGAACCATTTTTGAATCACTGGTATGAATGAAAGCACATAACTTAATTGTATTGCTGTCCTTATCACCATCATTGTGTATGAGTAGACGGGCAATATTCTAGTGCCATTAATTTTAGTTTTCATTAGGGTCCTCATTCTCACCTACCAGTTTGCCAGTGAGCTATACAGGGCAGTATCCTCTGGAGTTAGCATGCATGTCTAGACAATGTCTTTTTCACGGATTTACTCGCTCTCGTATGTTATTTCAAAGGAGACCCAAAGACAAAATCTATATATTCCGTGACATAAGTCTAGACTTGGCGTACATGCTACAAATACTGGGTGTCAGATTGATTGACAATCTCAGAAACAATACTGTACTCCATAAGCCAAATCACAGATGTCTTCCACAAAACCGAAAAATTGGGGTCACTAGAGTCCAAACTACACACAAGTAATTATTTTAACAGCTTTGAATATCTTGTTTGTACTAAAAAAAATCAATTAAATTAAGAGCAAAAAAGTTTCTAACTAAGAGAAAAGTTCAATTAAAGTAGTTACAGATTTCTTTTCTATGAGTTTTTTTATGAAACATCTTATTTGGGTATGGGAATTACTATTTTGAGTTGCAGTAAGTACATAATGTACATCTATATATAGGTAAAAAAATCAATATATGCAATTAAATGCAAGCACAACATTAAAATATAAAATTAACTAGTAAACCAAAGTCACCGTTACTAATTCCTACATATAAGTATATAGCATAAATAATAAAAGCCTTTTGTAGTATAAATAGGTGATTATTATGAGGGTGTCCTCTCTAAATGCCAAAAAAAAAATCCCTGACATTTCCTGACCACTTTGCTAAATCTCCCTGACTAAGTATAGAAGCAAAAATATGTATTTTTTATATTTTGAATCAGATTATGGTATTCACATAATAACTGAAGAACTTAATAACATAATAACTTTAGAACCAAAAGTATGAAGATAAACGCATGTTTATTAGCTGGGAGCAGGTCGTAACTTGTACGTACAAGTATTATCGCTATCGGTGGCTGGCTTGCATTCCAAGATTTGACTGTACATTTTGAAGGTAGTCAGAGAAAACGAAGGGAAGCGCAAAGTCTTAGCTTACGCTTTCGGTATGGTTAATATCGAAACATTTTATTATTTGTTTTGCTTGATCGAAGTCATTATTATACTGTTTAAGTAATGTATTTACTAACTAGGAAAATTAAGTTAAGCAAATTGGTTTAATTCGAAGGATTCAAAATAGTTGCATGTTTTCGTTCAGATTTCTACATAATACTTTACGAAATCTGAATGATATTTCATCTACAGCAATAATAAAGTAGTAACACATATATTTCAGTAATATTTAGACCATTATTTAGAGATTTTCCATTTTAATTCATATTATTTGGTCGAAATAAGGAACTTCGAATTCAGCATAATGCGGACACGGTAACATATTGGAGAAGTTGAGAATAGCGGGTAGTAGAAAAAACGTGGATTGATAGGATCCGTTGGATATAAAAGGCGTAGTACAGTAGGATTCGGGACACTCTTATTTATAATCGCTGGATAGAGAACTCGTCGGGAAGATCTTCACGCCTCTTGGTAAAGTTAAAAGGATAATAGGGGGTCACCATGCCCAAATTAGTACTTGAGTGAGTTGGTTCCAGCCGGGTATGTTCTCTTATTATTTAACTATTTGATTTTATTTCTTATTTCATTCTTTATTTCACTGTATTTGTTTTGTGTTTTATATCCTGTGGATTTCCAGGGGAACTGAAGTACCATTTAGGTAGGATAGATAGGTCGTTTAGAGGTGATATCGATCGACGGCGGATTTGATCTTTAGGCAGAGCGTAATTTGAGAATTAAGTCAGGTCGTTAGTGAACTTGTAGGTAGGTAGGTGCGTAATTTGCGGTCTTAGGTAGCAACGTAAATGCATTCGTAGATAGGTACGATGATGATAGAGTTGCTTATCTAATTAGTCAATGGCTGGAATAACAACTTGCATCTTGTTCGAGGAGATTTGATAACTTTGGTTAAACTACCATCGGGCAGAAGTCTCATTATATTCTCTATTCATTAAAACATGGAAAGAGTTTATGCTATTTTATTTATATCATATTTGTATTAAATATAGTTACTGACTTTGAAATCTGATGCTTCCTGAATGCTTTACTGTCCAAATAATGGATTCATGCTAATTGAAATAAAAGTTAATTTCTATCTGAAGGGTACAGGCAAATGACAGGGAATGTCACATTTTTTTTTTTTCATATTTTGTGTAAGGTATTTTGAATTGTAATCATTAGAATTAAAAAAATTTAAAGTAAATTCAGTTTTATGGCCAAACTATAGAACTGTTAGAATAGTTTAATTTTCAAATTGTTTTTTCTCAAAATTCATTAATTAGGACATTCCCTGTTATTTATCTGTAGCCTTCATATAATAGAAACCTATTAATATTACAGTACAGCCGTAATATATTAAAATAAGCAATTTACTGTAAGAGGGAAATTTACAATAATTGGTTAGTGACAATATATTAATAACCGCTTTAAATAATATTTATTATGTAACTTAACTTCACCACTTCATTCATTTCTTTATTCTATATATTAAGGTATACAAATAGAGAGGGACTTTATTAGAGATAGGGAGGAACGTATAGCAAAACTAGGTAGTTGCGTAATACCAATCTATCACGAAAATAATTTAGGGTTATTAACGGTTCATAAACGTAAGGTCCTATAAAACCACTAGACTATACACGATCACTTGCCAATTAAATATTTCAGAACAAATTAAATATTCCAGAATACAACCAAACTTTATGTAGGGTAACTTCATTAGTTAGTTTTAGTTTATTTTAGTTATTAAGTTCATTTAGTTATTTTTGTAAGCCTCCCCCCCCCCCCCCCCCCCTCTTCATATAAACTAATGCCCAAGCTCATACAAATTAAAATTTTCGACTTTTCTTTCACGACGCCCCTGGGATAATACCACGACGCCCCGGGGCGTCGCGACGCACAGTTAGGGAATTCCTGGTATATGTAACATTTTACGATATTTTGTTGCTTAGTAAGGATTGCCCCTTTCGAACGTCGATATGTTTTCTATTAATTTCGGGAAGGACTTGGTATCATTATTATATATTAAATATATATTTCAACTAAAATAAAAACCATTTAATCATAACAAACAACACGCGTGGATAAAATACTGTTAAAACACACATTTATAAATATTTTGGTACTATCACATCGAGTTTTTTTTTAAATTTAAAGCATTGCTAAAATAAGCATAAAGGTGCGCGCGAATATCTTAAAAATAATCCTTATTGGGTTAACGACTTTTTGGTTACAATGTTATAAATTGCCATTCATGAAAATGAATGCAACCAGTATTGTTCTGGAAATTGTTACATATCAGTAACTAGATTTTTCAACAGGTAATTTTTATAATGGGATTGTCTGCGCTTAAGTATATTAAAAATTCCTCAAATATAAAGTAAACAACCTTATGTTTTCATAAAAACTATTCCCCAATTTTAGTCCGGTCAATTTAGACCCATAAATGGGAGTGAGGTTACATTCATTTGCATTCATTTGCAGCCAGCTAAAAATGGTTTCGAATAATCCTACCAAATTTCAACTGGCTGCGAATTAAAGTTACCTCGGAAGTCTCAATTGATTGTCTCTGACTATTTATGGAAATTACAAAATACTTCTACTTGAAAATGCTATTGTAATTTGATGGATTTTACAGTTTAATACACAAAAAATGGTGGACATTAAAGTACGGCGAGTCCGACGCAGCGGCGGTCGCAATAACGAACATAGCGCTTTATTGTATTTTGTTGAAGTTTATAGGTCAGTCTGCCCGAGATCTAATTCAGTCAATAAGTACCTACCTATATTCGAAACTAGCACTGGAGTACTCGAATAACTTCTACCAAATTCCTTTCTTCTGACATGCTAGATATCAGTCTATATTGCATTTAAAAAAAAAAGTTTTTTAACTGCATTCTCATATAGCGTCAGATAAACACCTCAATTTTTTTAAAGATTTTTTTTGTCATGTTCACTTGTTAATGTATTAAATTAGACAAAGGTAACGTTCGTGGGCAGCACGCAAGTATGTACTTAACATAACATTAACTTTTAGTAACCTCATACTTGGAAAAGTACTGTTAGGATAATAATTACTCTCTTAGGATGTGTGAGACTTACGTTAAACCTACTATATTTTACTTAATAATGTGTCAGTACACAGTATGTAGCTGAAAACCGCTGCGAATGCCAAGTTTTTATTGTAGGCAGGCCTGCACCCTCGGCATGATCATGTAAACATAAGTTTTATCTCTTTCAACTGTCAGATTTGTCGAGAAAATGACGTTACTTCGAGCTTTTTGTACTTACTGGACATGGCTCGGAGTGACGTCATTTTCTCGACGAATTTAACAGTTGAAAGAGACTAATGTCGACGCGCTCATGCTAAGCCTACTGGGCATTCTTTAACGACGTTCACCATGATAAAATTACTGGAAGTAAATATTCCAGAAAAAAATATTTAAGTAACGACCCTGCCTAGTCAGCGTTAAGATCATTTTCGCATGGCAATTGTGTCTCCACGGTTTGCCATGTGCCAGATTTAGGACCGTTGTTGTATTCTGCGATTCGTGACAAGTAGTGTTGTCCATATCGATCTCGGTGATTATAGCAAGTAAAAATCAGTTTTTGACTGCTATCAAATTAGAACCGACCCACATTGTCATTTCCAAGAATATCATTATATAGTTTGATAACAAGCAATTGGTTCGGATCATATTTCCGGACAACAAATACGTAAGATAAATCAATGTTGCCTCTTTCTCTCGTATGAATGACGAAAGTGAGAGAGCGACTCGTTGCGACATAGTCCGTGAGTGTAGTGTTGTCGGCGGTTAGAGCGAGAAGAACTTGAGGAAGGCGGCGGGCGGCACCGGGTGCGGCGCCAGCGGCCCGCCCGCCTGCTGCAGCCGCGCGCGGTACTCCGGGGACTGCGGACACACGACAATCACCTCTATAACTATTCTACATAAGGTATACAATTGATAACCAAACTCTCGCTCGTAGAGTCAAAATATTTTCTAGATAAAGGTTTAAAATAAACGAAACTAATTATAAATCCAAATTTTTATACCACATGCTAATTATTACAATAAATATTGTATGATTTAAGTTTTAGGGAATATTGATCGAGCAGATCGACAAAAAGCAATTTGCATTTCAGGAAAATTAAACAGATAAAAAAAAATTAACATTAAATGAAAATAAATATATGACTGAATAGCTAAATTCACATTAATAGAACTAATGTAAATCTAATGTAATTTTTATCTTGTTATTATGTTGTTACTTTTAGTAACAACATAATAACAAGATAAAAATTTTCAGGGCCGGTTTTGCAAACTAAGACAGAGTTTAAAACCCTATCTTATGCAAAAAGTGTACATTTTCCCCAGATAAATGGTACGGCAATTATATTAACCTGGTCAGCAATACAGGGGTGTCCGAGCGAGCGCCAGAACAGACACTTGCAGTGCCGGCACAGCGACAGCGTCTCCGCGAACTGCGCGTCCTCCCGCAGACCGCACATCCTGGGGATTACCAATCTAGGTACTCACCATCCACAGTAACTTCAACATTCTAACTTAAACTGAATGGCATAAAGTTAATTGTACATTGACAGCCGTACAGTTAGTCAAATTACTTTGTTAATTTTATCAACGTGACCAGGGCCCCAAGTCTATTAACTCTATTGGCATGGACTTGCTATGACACCATTTTTTAAGGCATGAAAACAACATCTTTTTTCAATGGTACCTAGACTATGAGCAGTGTAGACATTAGATATTGCCACCTTGATGCAATTTAACTAGTCATATTCAAGTTACCATTGATACAAGATGTAATTTTTATGCCTTAAGCGGGTTTCAGATATATATAGTATAAAGCTCATAGCACAACAATATCGCGCACCATATATTGTTATGGCCACGTTCACACTGTACTGTACTATATATTATTGGCTTTGTATGGTGAGCGATATTGTTGTGCTATATATTATAGCGTAGTCTGAAACCCGCTTTACAAAAAGGATAAACTTATTGCTATCTATTCTTTTCAGGCTAGCTGGGCACCAAGTCTGCTGACACTATCGTCGTCGCAACTCCACGACGATAGTGTTAGCAGACTTGGTGCCCAGCTAGCCTGAAAAGAATAGATAACAATAAGTTTATCCTTTTTAGGGTTCCGTACCCAAAGGGTAAAACGGGAACCCTATTACTGAGACTTCGCTGTCCGTCCGTCCGTCTGTCACCAGGCTGTATCTCATGAACCGTGATAGTTAGAGAGTTGAAATTTTCACAGATGATGTATTTCTGTTGCCGCTATAACAACAAATACTAAAAAACAGAATAAAATAATTATTTAAGGGGGCTCCCATACAACAAACGTGTTTTTTTTTGCCGTTTTTATAGATAATGGTACGGAACAATTCGTGCGCGAGTCCGACTCGCACTTGGCCAGTTTTTTTGCTATTTGTTCATTAGAAACCAAGCAATATGGTGGATTTCAATATACTTTGATAGATGATTGAAATCTATTTACAATTTAATTACATAATCATTCTCCAGTTTCCGATATGCCTGTGAAGTGCGCCAGTTTGCGAGGGGAGGATTGAATATGCCTGGTTTATGCATACTCAATCTTCCCCTAGTGGTTTTTTATACCTCTCCTCCTATTAAATTTGGCCAATAATATTTAGACGAAGTGTGCGTCCACTGCCAGTACACATCTGCCTACCCCTCCATGGAATGGACGTGGTGATATATTGAAATACGTTCCGATATTTACGATGGTGACTGTACCATACAAGGGTTACAATATTTTTGTCATAAGCACTCACTTCCTGAGCTGATGAAAAAGTTTCTTCCAGTCCAGATCCTTCAGGTCGGTGATGTCTTCCTTGGTCTTGGCGAGTTCCGCGTCGATCTGCTGCTGTGTGAAGTGGAAGGTGACCAGCTCGCGCCAGACGCGCTGCTCCGAGCACACTGACGCCATGACGTTCCACGCCGATGACGCCGACTGGTAACAATTACACGGCCTTAGGGACGTAAAGTCTCCCGCCAATACCAAAACGAACTCTGTGTCAATATGCACAAAGATTTAATTTCTGTGGTGAAATTGAAAATTCGCTCGCGCTGTCAGTGTCATTTCGTTAAAGAATGAACTTTTTCTATGAGTAAATACAGTTTATTTTGGTATGGCAAAATAAATAATGCGCGAGGAGGCTTAAGGCCACACTACCGTTGTGGATTTGCTATGTCTCAATTTAAAAAGGCATGAAAACGTGTTTCTTCGATGGTATCTAGAATATGACTAGTCTAATGGCGTCAAGGTCTCATATCGGCACCTCCATGCAATAACATTTTAATTTTTTCTTATTTTTTGGTAAGAGCAAAAATAAAGTATAAAATTTTTAATCATCTCAAGGTTGATCCCTACAATATTTTTAAGTGTTGTTATCTATTGCTTCTAGGTATCTTATTGAAATTCATTGAAAAATAAAACCGGCCAAGTGCGAGTCAGACTCGCGCACGAAGGGTTCCGTACCATTATCAATAAAAACGGCAAAAAATAACGTTTCTTGTATGGGAGGCCCCTTTAATATTTATTTTATTCAATTTTTTAGTATTTGTTGTTATAGCGACAACAGAAATACATCTTCTGTGAAAATTTCAACTCTCTAACTATAACGGTTCATGAGATGCAGCCTGGTGACACACGGACGGATGGACGGACAGACACTGAAGTCTCAGTAATAGGGTTCCCGTTTTACCCTTTGGGTACGGAACCCTAAAAATATTAATAATTAGTTAGTTATAGTAACTTACTAACAGAGTCGATTGATTAATCGATTCTCTAAACATGCGAGAGTGCATTGTTAGTAAAACTAATAAGGGGTTACAATGTTTTTGCAGGATGTTCTTTCTTTTTTTGGTGAGATACAATGCTTTTGTTACTTCTATAACTCAAAAAATAAAAGCCGTAGACTTGCGATGATGACACAGAAAAAATAATTACGTAGATGCCGCATCGTAAGACACTTTGTCAAAAAAAAAATAGTTACAATGTTATTGCATGGGGGTGTCGCTATATACAGTAGTCATATTTAGGTTGTTTTCATGCCAAAACAAGTGCGAGTCGGACTCGTTCATGAGATACAGCCTGGTGACAGACGGACGGACGGACAGCGAAGTCTTAGTAATAGGGTTCCAGTTTTACCCTTTGGGTACTGAACCCTTAAAAGGAAGTGACCCCACAAGGATAGTGTTAGAGGACTTGGGGCCCACGATGGATGACCATCCAATCAATAGGAATTAGTTATATGGAATATCCGCTTTCAATTTGAGATTTACAAAAATACATGCAAATAATTTTAATATTAAAATTGGACACTCACATCTAAATCCCTGTGATCCGATATCCTTAGAAGTATTTCTCTAATGCACTCTTCAGGCAAGTCGTGGAGTTTAGGCACCACTTCCGGTCCCGGCTGCAAACAAAACAACAAGTATACATTAACATTTTTACTTACCAAAAACAAATTATCGGATACTATCATTTTTAGGGTTCCGTACCCAAAGGGTAAAACGAGAACCCTATTACTGAGACTTCGCTGTCCGTCAGTCCGTCTGTCACCAGGCTGTATCTCATGAACCGTGATAGTTAGAGAGTTGGAATTTTCACAGATGATGTATTTCTGTTGCCGCTATAACAACAAATACTAAAAAACAGAATAAAATAATTATTTAAGGGGGCTCCCATACAACAAACGTGATTTTTTGCCGTTTTTATAGATAATGGTACGGAACCCTTCATGCGCGAGTCCGACTCGCACTTAGCCGGTTTTGGACAGTTAACTTTGTACAAAATCTATTTAATAAGTATTAAAACAATAATTTTACAAGAGGCCTTTGGTCTTAATTTCCATTTCATTGATTAATTGCACTTTAAGGCGGCGGAGTTGCCGTTGTTTTTAACGCTATGCAAGAGGTTTCGTAGGTACCTACGCCGTGTCATTGCCACCACAACTGTGCCTTGGGTATAAGTATGTACCTCCTGTATCCGGATGCTGTCGGCGATGCGGCTGATCCTGGCGATGGCGTGGTCGTGGCTGCCCCACAGCGCGCGCGAGCCCAGCGGCCGGCCCCAGCACGCGCGGCGCTCGCCTTCGCGTGCGCGCGACACCGATACCAGCAGCGCGCGCAGCGCGTTCAGGTTCTGCTGGGACGTCGCCACTGGGAACCACGATTAAACTGTTCATAAAGACGCCGCCGCCGTTCCTACGACCCGGAAATTGTAAGCTCTCTCTATGATGAGCTGCGACTGTTGCGACGCTCCCTATAAGGCGTCGCGACGCTCACTAAGTAAGGGTCGCGATGCCATATAGTGACCGTCGCGACGCCTTTAAGTAAACGTCGCGACGCTTCATAGTGAGTGTCGCGACACCTCATAGGGAGCGTTGTGACTCCTCATAGTGAGCGTCGCGACGCCATATAGTGAGTCATAGTTAGCGTCGTGGCGCCTTAAATTAGTCGCGACGACATGCGACGCTTACTTTAAGGCGTCGCGACGCTCTCTATAAGGCGTCGCAACTATGAGTTAGACCATACTCAGAGAACTAATCATCACTGAGCGGGCTTTAAACATCATTTGTCAAGTAGGTCTCACCCTGATCGGCTAACTGCTCCAACATCGACAACAGAAGTTTCTGCGCCGCACCGGGTAGATGCGTCAGTCGCTGCCCTCCTACAAGAAGCTCCAACAATGCACAGATGTAATTGAACCTCCGTACATCGCGTACAGCTGACGAGAAGTCCAGCCTCCGCACTGCTTCCGACAGCCCGTTGAATCCAGCTATCTGTGGTACCAATAATCAAGCACCTGAAGAAAATTGTTGCAGATTTTCATGAAAGGTTTAAATTAAATAACAAAACAGGTTATTAACCTTAATAATTAAACTGAACTAATTATAATAATCATGATATGGTAAAATAATGAAGGATACGACACTAATTTTAACAACAACGATGTGCCAGCTATTGTATATTTGTAACCTACCAGTGTTTTGTGCAAATAAAAATATTGTATTGTAAACCGCATTTCTGTCTACAGACTTCTATTATGTTCCCAATAAAAACTAAATAATGACCTCAGTCTCACAAGATTACAACTTAGATGGTAGTAGACTGAGGGCGATCTCAGTTACATCTCAATTTGCCGCTCAAGGGAATCGAACCAGCGACCACCCGATGCAGTTTGTCGAATACTAGAGTCTAAACTCAATTTGCAAAGCGACATAAGAAATGCAATAAAATTATAGGTATTCGGGCTGACCTCTCTAGTACATTTGATTGTGATGTGACAATGTGGTGGTATTCTGTTCTCGCCGTCATTTGTGTTCTTGTCCCCATCCTCGATCTCGGAGGACCTGAAAGCATTAATATCCTTTTGAATACCTTATTTACTATGCCTTTGTTACTATTGTAGTCTCTCCTTTGTCTCTTTCTCTCTTGTGAATTGTGAAAGTTAGAGAGCGACTAGGTTCAAAATAATATGACACGTACGAGCTCTGTTGGGGCATAAATTTCGTGTTGGAAACCATTTACTCGTGACTAAACAACGCAAACAAGGGGATCCCTTACATACCCGCGTTAAGGGACCAAAGGGATTTGGTCAGAAATAACTCGGGGAATAGCCGAAATATTATTAGATCCAAATAGGTCACTACTCATTCATAGGATTTGACCCATATTTTCGTGACCAGCGGCGATTGAACGATGGCCATAAAGTATAGTTATAAATATAAGGGATCCCACTGTAATGGTCAGTAAGTTTTCGCGAGGATTGCACCTAATCACATCGGCTCTGGTACCTTTCTGAAAAAATGTATTGACTTATGTACTGCTTCATATCGAGGATTGAAAGGCAATGCTTACTAAGCGCAAAAAAAACGTAAAATGAGTTATATACACTAAACGACGCAGAAATCTGGCCGTTCGAATAGTATATACAGGGTGTATCAGAAGTCCGAAATAATACTTTGGGTAAATATACGGTAGCTCATATGTGGATGCTTAGTGAAGACAGTTTATACCTAACTATCATAGTTTTTGAGTTATAGACCTTTGAATATTTATCACAGGTATCGTGTTCTGACCTTTGGGTACATCCATAACCCTATTCAGCAGTGTAAACTACACTTATGAGGGGCCACTACCGATATTCACAAAACAGAACATGAAAATTTTACATAGAACTCGAGATATTACAAGTTATAAAAATCGGCAACGAAAAAAAAGTTGAAAAAACATGGTCGAATTTCGATCTAATTATTATACCATTCAGCTGTAGGTATACCAGATACTGATGCAAACGTCAAAGTATTATTTCGGACTTCTGAAACAGCCTGTATAACACATTTTACGATTTTTTATCGCTTTTTTTTTTTTTGAATGGACTACGCTGTTGGCCGTGAGTTGGCCTTTACAGCTTCACCGGAGGAGTGGCGAGTGCAGAGTGCGACTCCAGCCAAAGCCTTAAGGGCGGAAGAGGAGGGCAACTAGCTCAAGGGCGCCACATGGGGCACGACCTCGGCTTGGGCAGTTGCCGTGAGGGGAGAGGTAATGACTACGCTCCTAGGTGCAAATATGCACCTACGAGCAGAAGAGGGGGTTCCTCGACCTCGCCGGCGAGGTCGGTGTCTGTTTGAGGCTGGTGTAGGTGTGTTGGGGGCCCTCTCGACGCCCGGGTCGAGGAGGGCGGTGATCGTGTCAGGAGGATCTATCAACACATGCCGCGGACGGCGGCGTTGTGCTGTTGTGTGCGCGGGGTTTGGCTCATAATTGCCGGCGGCGACAATTAGAGAGTTTGAGTGCGACGCGGCTTTTTTAAAATAGCGTTCGGACGCTATTTTGAAATGTTTTTGAATGGAGACGAGGCCAAGATCGGAATGTAAGTCTACGTTACGAATGAACCACGGGGCTCCTACGGCTCTACGGAGAAACCGGGACTGCAATACTTGCAGGCGGTTGATGTGGGTCTTCGCCGCGTGAGCGAAAACCACACTGGCATAGGACATGATGGGAAGGATGCAAGTTTTATAAAGTGTCACCTTATTTCTAAGGGACATTTTACTCCGCTTGCAGATCAAATAGTGGAGGCGGCCGAGCACAAAAGCGGCTCGGCTGCTCACCCTTTTAATGTGGGGACCGAAAGTAAGGGATCTGTCAAGAGTGACACCTAGATATTTGACTTGGTTTGCCCAGGGGATGCTTTGGTCGAACAGGGAGATGTTACCCAACCTGGAGTGGGGAGCTCGGGGGCGACGATATGAGGTGCCCCTGGTAAAGAGCACAGCGGCGCTCTTTTCCGGGTTCACCTCAATGCGCCACCTCCGAAACCATTCGCCCAAAGAATTCACTGCGCGTTGGAGAGTGCGGGTGATAATACCTAAATTTCTATGCGAATAATAGAGAGCGGTATCATCCGCATAGAGGGCTAACTGAACTCTGTTCGAACGAGGGATGTCGTTCGTAAACAGACTATAGAGAAGGGGGGAGAGGACAGAACCCTGAGGGACTCCAGCCCGGATAGGGTGAGGGGCCGAGAGCGTCCCTTCAACGCGATAGCGAAAGGTGCGATTCGACAGGAAGTCTCGCAGGATGAGCACGAGACTGTCCGGCACGCCCAAGAGGTACAGCTTGTAAATCAAGCCGTTGTGCCAGACCCTGTCGAACGCTTTCGCGACGTCGAAAAAGAGAGCTCCCGTATGGAGGGAACGATGTGGTCTACCACTAAAACCGTTAAGAATATGCTCCGTGATGCGGTGCACTTGATGGACGCAAGAGTGTTGGGCTCGAAAGCCAAACTGCTCATCGATAAGAATACCCTTGGAAGTGACAAACTCTCTGAGTCTTGCATAGAGCAAGCGCTCGTAGAGCTTGGCGATGGCTTTGAGGAGACTGATGGGGCGGTAACTAGATGGGGCAGTGGCGGGCTTGCCTGGCTTGTGAATGCCAATGACAATTGCATCTTTCCACTCGTCGGGGAAGATGCAATTGGCAAAGGCGGCGTTGAAGACTGTCACAAGAAAGCATATGAGATGGGCGGGTAAGAGTTTAAGGACTCGATTGGTAATGCCGTCGGAGCCTGGGGCCTTTTTGGGGTTAAGCCCCTTAATAAGATCTTTGACCTCTGTCTCGGTGGTTGAGCGGAGGGGTTCGGAGGGAGGCTGGGAGGACCTGCGCTCTACTTCCCTATCAACTAACTCTACGTGAGAGGGGTCGACGGGTTGGGAGCTGGGTGAGCATTGCTCTTCAAGAGCAGAGGCGAGAAGCTCGGCCTTCTCGTCATCATCGAACGCGGGGGGGGAGCCTGAGGGGCGCGTCAGGGGGGGCATGGGGACTACGGTGTCTGACTTGAGAGCTCTCGCCAACTGCCAGTATGCCTGGTGTGTTGGCGCGATCCCTCCTAGAAAAGTATCCCACCTAGCGTTCCGGAGTTCCGCAATGCGGCGCTTTACGTCCCTCTGTAAGGCGCGCATGCGGACCCGGTTCTCTACGGTGGGATAAGAGTCGTACGCTCTGATGGAGGCGTTCTTGACTCTGACTAGGTCTTTGATGTCATCCGGCAGGAGGAAGCGGTGATGATCACTCACTACGACCTGCTTGGAAGACTGGCTGATGGCCGAACTGATATGTTCTGAGAAGGCACCTATGGCCTGAGACGTGTCCTGAGGGGACGAGATGGAGGGAGGGACGTTTGCGATAGGTATCGAAGCGGCATCCGCCAAGGTGGTTCTTAGCGCATGCCAATCCAGCACCGATCGTATGGGTGGGGCTGAGGACGGAGTCGGTCCGAGTCGCATAAGGACGGGACGGTGGTCTGAGTGAAGCTCTGAAAGCACCTCTAAAGAGCGTAACGCTAACGTTACCCCCTTCATGAGCGCCATGTCCAGTATGTCGGGTCGGTGGTCTGTATTATTGGGGAAGTGGGTGGGATGCATTGGCGCGATTATGTCAAAGTCGAGTCGGTTAGTCAAGTCATACAAGCTGTTGCCATTGGAAGAGGAGTAGTGACAATTCCAACTGACATGCTTACAATTGAAGTCGCCAGCCAGAATGACTGCGCTTCCCAGACCAAGGAGTGCTTCGATATCACTCCTGAGTAGAGGCTTGTCAGGTGGAAGGTAAATGGACGCGAGAACTATGGCCGCATGGCCGGTGAGGGAGAGCCGACAGACCGAGGCTTCGATGTTAGTGAGCGCAGGGGGATCGAGAGGGATGCAGTGCAGGGACCTTCTATAGTAAATGACAGTACCACCTCCCCGAGAGGTGGTTCTGTCATTTCTAACCATGGTGTAATTGGCGATTTTAGGATCGCGTTGGGAAGGCTTTAGTAAAGTTTCCTGAACTAAAAAGACTTTTTATCGCTTAGTAAGGATCGCCTTTCAAGGGTCGATATGTAAGAATACTCTACCTATGTTTTAACTTAGCTAACTAGCTACTAGCCAGTGTTCACGTAAAATACTAAACAATTTAGCGTATACGTCCTATAGCATCCTGGACCTGTATCAACGCATAGAAGGGTCTCTGGTAAGAAATTCCACAAAATGGGCTCCTGAATTACGAACTGAACATTAAAAGGAGATAGAAACTGTAGGTACCCGAATCCCCAGAAGCTATTTTATAAATAAATAGATATCGCCAGACAACACACACTTATCGTATGCTCCCAAACTGCAAAGCTTATACTATAGGTACTGTACAATAGTCTGAGGGCCATCCAAATCATACCGAGTCCAGGCCAGGACTCGGCCTGTAGCATGACCGTGTAGACATAAGCTTTATCTCATGCAACTGGCAAATTCGTCGAGAAAATGAAGTCACACCTAGTTATGTCCAGTATAAAAAATTCAACGTGACGTAATTTTCTCGACAAATGTGACAGTTGAAAGAGATAAAACTTATGTCTACGCGGTCATGCTAAATTCCGTAATTTGACGCTGCCGGGAATCGAACCCGCAACCACCCGGTGCAGTGAGCCGAGCGGGCTACGCTGCAACCACTACACCAAGCCGTCGTCAGTAGTTGCAGCATGAGCGCCAAGACTAGACTTATGTCACAACTCACAGAATATGTTTAATATATCACTTTCTCTCGTATGAAATAAGACAGAGAGCGACCGAGCCAATCCGTGACAGAGGTCTTGTCTTGTGTTCTAACACCACAGATATATTAGGGGCTATGACAGTGTAAAGCCACTGGCGACCAATTATCCATTATTTAGATATGAAAGCGCTTTATTGGATGGAAAAAGTATAGGCGTAGGAATAAACAAACAATTACGTATTGCTCCGTTGGTTCGCTATCATAAAATGACAATCGAGGTTCCATTTCCCGTGGTTTTATGGGTTTTTTTTATCATGCCGTGTATTTTTATTGCAAATAATAGTTCTCATTTCACATTGGTCATTAGAAAGTAATTTACGTAATCCAATTGCTGCGATCGCTTCGGCTAAAGAAATTTGGTACTTTACTGCGCTCATTAGTTGTGTAACTTAAGTTCTTAAGTACCTAGGAAACTGTTATGTAGTGCTTTATTGGATTACATGGTTAAGTAACTACTGGTATACGTTTAATTCTATAAACATAAGATAGACGACGTCCTACGAATTCTTTTGTGAACTTAAACTCTTAAGTCATTTATGGACTTCTGTTTTTTTTTACAAATTCATGAGCTGGCTATGGATTGACGTTCTTGCCTATCTTTAATGTAATTCTTTTCGGAATGAACCGTTTATGAGCTTACCCGGAACAAAGAGACATTTTTTTTTCATAGCAGGTACCGTACCTATCGTAGATAATGTCATACGCATTTAGAAAATCATTTATTTGTATAGATGTTGTACATACTGGGTGGAATTTCTCTGCCCCATTCTAAATGTTACGTAAGTAAACATTACGAAATGAGGAAATAACATTATAAAAGCATATTTTCCTCACCGATAACACATTCTAATCGCTATAATATAAACAACACAGAGTTGATAGGTTATATAACTATCGAGTCAATATATCTTGGTAGCCAATACGTTTTACTGACTCATCATAAACTCTAGCATTTTGTACGTCGCACGATTTGTTGCCAACTTACAACCAGACCAGAAGACCTCTGTGGATCCTTTCATTTCTGCCGCAGTAAGCTGAAAGTGATGAGTAAAGGGGGAGCGGTGAGCTCAAGTGACGCTGGTCTTTAATGAATGGCAGTGCAAGTGTAGGTCGTTGACGTCGAGTCATCACAGACTTGTAAATTTCTACTTGTGTTTAGATCATGGAGGTAGTATAGTAATAAGGAGACGGCATAAGGAGCCCGCGTTGCGGTAAATTATCCGCCATATTAGAATTTGATGGTTTATATTGTTTGACACTTACGTACTTACTTGATCTTAAGACTAAGGTATGGAGGGTATATTAAAAGAGGGCAATCTCCTATACGCACCAGAGCCATTGTGTCAGGTTTTTGAACTAGTAATTATAGCATTTCGACGGACACTTTTTCGATACCTAGATATCATTCCTTTAATATACCCTCCCCTTCATAGACTAAGGTGGCGGATATCATATAAACCATTATTGCCAACATGCAAAAAAATCGCCGCAGAGCATTACGAAAAGTGGGGTCTTTATGGGTACTCTATCTATATACGGTGAAAGAAAACATCGTGAGGAAACCTGCACGTCTACAGAAAGGCGTGTGAAGTTCATCAACCCGCACTGGGCCAGCGTGGTGGACTATAGCCCAAAAATCTCCCTCGTATTGAGGGAGAATGTGCCCGGTATAATGGCGATGGTTTAAATTCACTAGGTTTTAACACAATCAAAATATAAAAACTGTTTTATTACGTTGCATGTGTCTTGAAAAGCTTGGAAACAGGTGAAGCGATCCTCATAAAACATTTACGCTAATGTCAAACCAGCTATCGTATAAGGACAGCCGCGCTGAATACGGTTCATTGCTCTGGAATACATCCTTATTTTGTTTTAGGAGTTAATAAAACTTTGATGATTTTAGTCTGTGGTTTAAATATAAAACCAACATCAAAATCAGCTGATGACACAGAAATATGCATCAGCAACTCTAATATCTAATTAATCATCCACCATCTTTATCATTGTCATCATTCATTTTTATTTGTCCTTGCTATTAATTACTCGACATTGCCATTAATATCGCTAATCGCAGGTGCAGGCATTCCTCATCTTATTCCATCAAAATATCACAATTTCACTTGTTTCCTAAAAAAATAAGTAAAATCTAATTCAACATGAGACTTTTAAAGCAATTTTATTATCTACCCGATTATCCATTCGATATTCAAACTTTTGTCTATGTTGTAAGTTAGGTTCGAAATTAGAAAAGTACAGTATTCACTAATTTATTAACTGCCAGTTGCGTAACACTATACTAATTAATCGCTTCAGTGGTTCCTACGCGTGAAAGTGATAATGATTTCACTGTCACCGTAGTTACAATATTTAGGTAGTGTAATAGGTTCGGTTGGCCGGTCGGTGCCTAGTGAATAGGAAAGTGGAAAATTTTTCGAGGGCCAGAAAAAAAGTAAATTATAGCAATCATGCAAAACTAGATAAATTAATTTTTGAATAAGCAGTGATTTTACACTAAAACACCTATCTCATAACCATAGAGCCATAAAATGGTACATTTTTTCATAAATGGAACAAGACAATTAAATTAGAATCGTTTTAAAAATAGAAGGACGATACCGAATGAGTTTATTACCACCATTTTAAATGAACTCCGATCGTCTATTACCATGTTTAAGAAGCAAAGAGCGTTCAAAGCTCGGCTTAAACTGGTGATGTAATTTGAACCATTTGTTCCTGTGCACGCGATTCCGGGTCGACGCGTGCGCAGCGCTCATGACGGCAGCGTGTGGCAATACGTGCCTCTCTAATGCCATTTTGAATTACATATTTGATGCAATAAAGATTTTATATGAAGTTTATTGTCTCTAAACACTTATGTTTGAGTAAGACGGTTCAATGAATAATTTCGAGGTAATATGAGGGAAGAGTATTACAGTATTGCAGTAAATACTAGTATAGTAAAGTATTACAGTAAGAATATTTTTAAGAACTGTATTAATTGGATACATACTCATAGGCTGCATCCTAGGCTAGGTACTTAAAACATAATATCTAGGACATAAAAAATACGCGATTGACTCTCCTTTTCAGACAATATGTTTCAAATTTCAGGATCTAAGTTTTAACACAAATACCGAATTATAAAACTAGATCATCTAACCAGCATGGAAATTAAATAAATTCAAGTCCAGATCTCATTCCGTTTAGCAGCTAGAAGCTTTTGACAGTCGAGATTAGCACAACATAGGGTTCCCATTTGGACCTGTCAGTTTCTGAATCTGAAAATGGAACTATTTTCCATAAACAATTAAAACATCTGTTTACGTTTGCATTGCACACATACAAAATGGCAGCGAGGATCAACTGCACAAGCGTTAGGACAAGGCCGTATCAATATTAATAAAAAGTTGAACTTGTAGTTTGTAACTATCCGTGTGTGTCCCACAGTGTCAAGCCGTCTAAGGTCATAACCGTTGATACCATAGAGAAATTATTTATAAACCATAGGTTCTTTGAACCCTTATATTACAAAAAAAAATCGGGTCATCCGCCATCTAGGTATATCACGTTTATCACCCATTTGAATTTGAACTTGCACTTGCTATTAATTAGGTACTTAACACTGGCTGAAATACCCGCCAACCGTAGGCGAAGACTGATCTTTAATTTATTCATTTCGTTAAAAAAGTAGTAGGTTCTCTTTTTAAATTCTGACTAATTTGCGTTTGTAACGAAGTGAAGCTGTTCAGCTGTATACGTGCGTATAGTTTTGTTTGAATAGGAGAACAGATTTTATGGGCCAGGGACATTCTCGGGGCGCATTGTAAGCCTTGACCTGACTACGGCCCGCGCCTGCCAGGTACATCCACTAGGAATGGAAAACTAAGCTTTATTACGACTTGCAAAAATGTCGCTGTAATATAATAGCCGGTATAAAAATGTCCACAAGAAGGAATTATACTTTCCGATTTCATGAATAATGGATTAAAAATGTTTATAAATAATTAACCAGGAATCCGACATAAAAACATTTTTTCCTGCAATGTGCTCTCAACCAATTTAAATTGCCAACCAATCTGGGACGCGAAAATGCGACGCCACGCAAAGATCAAAGCGAACATATATTCATTATACGTAGTTGAACTGAAGTGATATCTAGATAGTTATTGCTTTCGAAACAATTAATCCCGGGATTAATTATGATTAACATTACACCAAAAACCTTTTAATTTTGCGCTTCGACTCTATGGGTAAACAGAGAAAAAAAGATAAAGAATGCCATAAAAAAAAGCATAATAAAAAAACAAACACTGTTCAAACATGGAACGAGACAGTTGAGAGTATTTGAAATTTCGAATTTGGAACGGCGGCCATAGAGAGCCAAATCGTAACAACAGCCAACAAGGCAAACATCTCCTTGAGTCAGCACCGTGGCTGTCTGCCAAGGATAGTCGAACGACAACCAACGTTTAATCACCCCTCGCATAGACTCGTCGGAACGATTATATACTGTTTCACTCCCGTTTTAGAACTTAAAACGACTTAACAACCTCACAGAGAACACATGCATTAAAATTTGATCCGTAAAGATAATTAATTTAAGTCCCTTTCTGTGTTAATTTCGAAAATGTAGCAAGTTGCCTAAGCGTAAGGCCGTTACGTTAGTTTCAAAACAATGGAACGAACTCATCAAGCTTGATCGCGAGATAATGCGCGATTGCGACCCGTGATGTTGCAAGAACTCTGTAAGAATTTTATTGATTCTATAAAATTCGTCGTATTCGGAATAAAATAAAAGAAAAAATTGGGACCTTTCGATTGTTTTGTTACTCTATTGATTTACATATCACAGAAATAAAAATATTGTGTTTAGTCTAATAATTAGCAGTGCTTTTGTTGTAAGAAGGCATTATTAAACTAGGTCGATTATAGAGTTAATTTGGATATGTCAGTTTAGTTTAGCTGTTACTTATTATACCGTTATTACGAGTAAGACTCCTTTGCAAAGCATAATTCATTACGAATGTACCTAAGTTTTTTTTTTAAATCGCTTTGATTGCATCAAGATGACATTTTAAGTGCACCAATTGTTCGTAAGTTTTGATGCGTGAATTGTTGCTAGCTGCAATCACTTTCTGATCTTTAGAGATTTTCACGGTAGAGTTTATTGAATTTTATCTTTGGTCTAGTAAACACATAAGACAAATACTATTATACAAACTTTCTAGTTTGGGATAGTTTGGGTGTTGTCTGGCGTTAATTATTTATTTTATGAGAAGTTCTCCCCTATGTAATACCTATATCTATTTCCATCTAGCCATCAACTACCCGGAGCTCATAATTATCAGTAAGTATTTGTACATTTCCGCAGTCTGAAAATAAACACAAGGGAATCGAAAGCACTTTCACTCTCCAACTAATAACCCTGGTGCTACTGTAAAGCGATATTCAACTTTATCCTACCGCCACTCGGTGCGATTTCACTTGCAACAATCAAGTGTAAATGCAACATTGTGAAATATAGATGGTCACAAATGTAATAGGATTTGTGTGAGATTGGATTGTTTTCAACTCGATAGGGTTATAGCATCGAGTTGATTGGCAAATGACAGTGGCCGCTCTTGGGAGTGAGACGTTTCCGTTTCGCGTTAGCTACGCCGGTTTTCTTTGTCGGTAGATATACTACTAGACAAATAAAATAGAACTTGTTCGTCTACCTAGACCAAGGATTCCCAAACTATTTTGGGCAAGACACCCCTCTTCCAAGATAAACTGATACCACAGACCCCGCATAGCCAAATTACTTTAAAAATCCTATCTCTGGTTTTCTCCTATTGATACCAAAATACTTACAAATTTAAAAACTTTGCCGTTGGTTAAGTGACCAACCGCAAAGTGATCAATATCGACCCCTTTGGGATTCCCTGGTCTAGACTGTAACAAGCGTTGCTCATGGTTTGGAATTGATGCTTCCACATATATCGCGCGTCATATTTTTTGCCAATACCAAACCAAACTCTATGTTAATATGGATTCAATTTCTGTGGTATATTATAACGGAGATGGATTTTCGAGCCCGCGCTGCGGTATATTTTTTTGGTTTATCTGACTCCGCCATCTTTGTTTTCCCATAAAGTTGCGGAAGATCGTCGCAGAACTATACGAAGACTAGAGTCGTTATGGGTACTCTACATACTCTATGGGTAAAAGCCACGCGTCAAAATTCGCTCGCGGAGTCAGTGTCATTTTGAACTTTTTCTGTGAGCCAATACAGTTTGTTTTGGTACGGCCAAAACATTTTGCAATTTAGTCAAACAATATTATTATTATATTTATTTTCACGTCGATATCAGACGACGTGACACCTTATCTGCCTCAGCTGGCTGACCTACATTACAGAATACATTAACTTGTAATAAGATGATTTCTTAAAAGCATCCTTTATCTTCCCTTGATTGTAATATCAAATATTTTGTCATCCATCAGAGCTTATCACAGTTTACCAGTGGGTTAGCCTGCATGTCAAGACAAGAACTCTGTCACGGATTGGCTCAGCAGCTCTCTGTCTTATTTCATACGAGAGAAAGATATATAATCAACATATTCTGTGACATAAGTCTAGTCTTGGCGCTCATGCTACAAACACAGGTAAGTTTTTAATGCCAAGTCTAACAAACTGTCAGTGTATAGTCACGGTCAGTGTATACCTAAATAAATATAAACTTATAATCCTCTTGCAATGGCTTTGTATAACACTTTTATACAAAAACATGCATTTGGAGATGATCTGCAGATGGTATTAGACTACTTTGACAAACGAAGATGATAAAAATAACTATCTATATTAATAAAAAATACATCGTCAGGCCTGTAATGCTCGAAAGGGCTTGCAGAGTTGCACTGCAGTGCAACCACCTTTTGCCTATGTATTTTGGTTCCAATGTAATAGGGGGCGAGCCTATTGCGGGAACATTCCCCCTCTTTACGAGAGAGATTAGGACCATGGACCCCACGCTGGCCCAGTGCGGGTTGAAGTTTCACACGCGATTTTGCGGGTTTCCTTACGACGTAGGTATGCTATCACCGTTTAGCATGTGATAATAATTAAAAAAAAAAACATTAGCACATGAAATCTAAAAATCCCAAAGATGCGACCCCTGAGTTTGAACCTGCACCCCCTGAGTTCAATGCGACCGTTTTACCAACTAGGCTACGACTGTACATGTTTGTGCTATCTATGTTTTATGTGAAAAATATACGATAATGAACGACGTTTTACCGAATACCGGCGTTATTTCATCGAAGTTTCCTACTGACCTGCGGCCGTGACCTGATAAATTGCGAGTCCAGGATTACGTAACAGACCATATGATTGATGTAGTGTAAACGATGTAAGGGTTTTCGTTACGGGAAAATGTTCGAACGCTAAGCAATCTCTTACGTATCGTATATTCCTTTCTTTGAATGGATGCAGGGGGAAGACGTTTGGTATAATCAGTTCAATATGTAACTTTATAAAGACTTCAAATAGACACGACAATTAAGATAAATTACCGATACGATACTATAAAATGTAAGATAATAAATACTAAAGATGCTCAGGCATCGAACATTCAAACTGAAGTAGAAAATCTACGAAATATCACAGGATTCTCAACCCTTGTACATTAAGATAAAGCGAATAATCCCGTAAAAGATTTTGTGGGCAAGCTGATGTATTCACCAAGACGATGCAAGAGATATCAGTGCAATTCCCCAAATGGCTGGTGTTATTAACCTTTTCAGTGGATGTGGGAGTGCCGATCGTTACGGGTGAAATATTTAGGTGTGGTTCGTTTCGGGTTTAAGTTATATCGCTCCGTCATCTTGTATCAACCTTCACGAATCTATCTATTGTCATGGATATCGAAAACTTATTTTGTCACTGCAAATATCGCCAGATAAAACTTAGGTATTTATCGTATGATCCCATACCAGGCAACGCTTGTACTATGGGATGGTACCCTAATATCGGAAATGCCCTATTCGGTATTTGCCCTAGTCTCAAGGATGACCCCAGTCCACTGTATAGTAATTTAGGGATCTTAAGATGAGTATGTGTTGTTTGGCGATATTTATATAATTAAATAGGTATTCACTTAGCAGGTGGATATAAATGAACTGCTGCTTAATTAACTATGTTATAGAAGACACCCACATTTCATTCAAACAAAACAGTCTCTTAGAAAATCATGAATTAGCTTTGCGTTCTAATTCAAAGTTCAACAAACGGTACAACATGTTATAAAGTCTGCAGACACTTGGACGCCCACGGAGTACGTTCTAGCTAATCTTATGAATTTGATGTATTCTGATATGGTTTTACTCATTTCAAGCGAGCTGTTAGCTGTGTACAGCACAACGAATTATTTGCAAGAGATAAATATGGCTAGGTTTTTCGGTACTATGGTACCTCGATAAACTTTCCCACCATATCTAATCCTATAAGCCAGTGATCTATAGCGGTGTCATATAAAGTCACCGAGGCTTGACCTTCGACGATTCCATTTTCACAACGTACCACAGACCTAGTACCCAAGTATCTGGTATGTGCAACGTACATCGTCACATTTTTTTAACAATAAACTAACAAAATAAATTTCATATTCAAGTAATTTAGTTTTTTGCATATTACAGTGAAGCCTATTTTTAACAGACTTCCAAAAGGAAGAGGTTCTCAATTCGATTGGGATTTTTTTTATTTATGCAGCTATTTTCCGAAAGGACAATATGTCATTGTTTTTGACATAATACATTAATAAACAGACTATTTACACGGTCGGTGTTAACAAAATGAAACGGTAAGTCGGTTAGTCAGAGGTAAACGAACCGCGACTTGCGAAATGTTAAGTAAAACGTATGCATGTATTTTCTGCGTCCACGTCGTCGTTAAAACACCCTGCGCCCATAGGAGCGTCAATGTTACGCCCATTCTAAAACGCAACTCATAGATAAAGCTCATTTTTTAACGAAATGATATTGACGACACGAACGAATTTTGGACGCATGATTGCGTACTTCTGCCATAGAAATTCAATCTTTAAGTATATTTCCAGCAGAGTACATTTTCAAAGTCAAGTTAATTCGCTCGCCACAGTATACCCGGCGCTTAATGGTATCATGCTGATTGCTATATGTATATTTACTTTTTAATGTCCCTTTCAGTCAAGTGCAGTTGTACTTGATTCATAAGTGAATACGCCTTGCAAGAACTGTTTTATTTCTATTGAAGTATTTCCTTCGTGTTTTGTTTGTAAAGAAGTGATCAATCATATTCTGATTTCTGCCCCCTTACCACCTGACTTGCAGCAATGTTTTAAATATTATTTTCAGTTTTTGACACATAACACTTAACAAATTCGGTAAAAAATGACAGTTACTTGAAACAACACCACTTTAAGAGGTGCTTGTAAAGCCCCGGATCCTTGCATGAGTTTAGAGTAGCTAAAGAGGATGATTTAATAATGACTCTTCCTTGTATCCAATGCGAGCTTTTGACTAACTTGGCTTCACATTCACTAACTGACTAACATGGTTTGTCTAACTAAAACATTTGCTTGGATTCGATCCTCAATAAAAATAAACAGTTTGTGTGAATATCAAACAAAGGGATAGGTTATTGCGATATTCAAAGGGCCTTTTACTCTGACTATCCTAAGCGTTTTACACAACTTTGAGGGATTGACTAGTGTGTTTTCACATTGTGTGCAAGTGTCCACCTTGATCGACTCACGGTTATTATTACTGCATATCAAGTTAAGATGATGACTAAAAAAAAGTTATTCAATTACAATATTAGAAACCGTGGAATCGGGATTAGAAACCAAGTGTAATAACACGATGACGATCGCGTTTATTAGCAGAACTAAACGCTTGGCCATTTGTGCATACTTTCTATGAAAGATGTCATGCGCAGTCTAGTCTGAACTGTCATATACTTAACGGTATTTGGATAGTAGGTATAGTATCTATATTATGTAACTGAAGAAAATCAGGGCATGACCCTAATATCATATTGAGAATGTGGCAGAGCCTAGATAACTAAACGAAAATAAAAATAATTAAATATTATTCATGCATGCATGGACTATAATTGCAAAAAATGGCGCGTGGAGACAAAACTAGACCTTTTTTTGTCAACACGAAAAGGAACTGTATTAATTGAGAGAAGAAGCACAGTTTTCAACGAAACGTTATCGATGATGCGAACGCATTGGGTCGCGTGGCTTTTGCCAAAGGCATCTTATGTTTGCACCTAAGAGACCCTTAAATTAACTGGTAGGCATATAATAGGTAAAATTTTCCATTATTGTTAAAATATTTCTCATTTAACACTTTTTCTTGTCTCTGGTTTAAAATACAGAAACCATTAAAGGACGATTCAGCGCCTGCATCAATTTCAAATACTTTAAAAATAACTATCCTCTTTCCAGTTGGGACATGTTTGAGAGCTTTGGACTCATCTCCGGCTCTTTTGGTCTGCTGTGGGCGGATATAAACATAAATATGTAGGTATTAGTCCCTTTTGCTAATACAAATTTTAAACCTAAGACGTACTTAATTAAAGTTCGATTTATCTTAACAAAGGATTTTTCGGTCAGATTACATTGATATGTTTTTATTTCGATTAGCGAGATTTAGCCAGACAATTATGTAACTGTAGACACTATTTGAATAGTGTAGAGTCCTCTACGGGTAGCATGTGCGTCAGAGCCTAGGCAATTTCAACTTTTTCTCATCCTCACCTATGGAATAAGACAGTGATAGCCACGCAAGTGCGACATTACTGTAGTCTACCCACATGTTGGCTTATATTTCTACCTTATGGCGTTTGGACGTTCCTTTGAGCACAATGGGGCGTCAAATTGTGCGTTTTTTAGGGTTCCGTACCCAAAGGGTAAAACGGGAACCCTATTACTGAGACTTCGCTGTCCGTCCGTCCGTCCGTCCGTCCGTGATAGCTAGAGTTGAAATTTTCACAGATGATGTATTTCTGTTGCCGCTATAACAACAAATACAAAAAAACAGGATACAATGAATATTTAAGGGGGCTCCCATACAACAGACGTGATTTTTTTGCCGTTTTATAGATAATGGTACGGAACCCTCCATGCGCGAGTCCGACTCGCACTTGGCTGGTTTTTTGCCCATACCAAAATCAACTGTATTGACTGATAGAAACAGTTCATTCCTCAACGAAATTACATTGACAGCGCGAGCGAATTTTGGGGTCGTGGCGTTTACCGCAGAAATTAAATCTTTATGTATATTGACATAGAGTTTGTTTTCGTATTGGCAAATATTTTGACGCGAGAGTATTGGGGGGCTTTAAGAACGTATCGGTTTAATATCGTTAGAGTATTATATTATTACACATAAGTTTTATCTCTTTCAACTGTCAGATTTGTCGAGAAAATGACGTCACTTCGAGCTTTTTGTACTGGACATGGCTCGGTGTGAAGTAATTTTCTTGTCAAATCTGACAGTTGAAAGATATAAAGCTATGTCTACGCGGTCATGCTAAGCCTACAGGTTGGTTTTTTAATAGTGTTCTTATAGTTTAAACATCGCGAGGAAAATGTTTGTTTGCCAAATAAATTGGTCGGTCGCGTCGAGTAGGAATTTCCACAGTCGAGCGGTTTGACCTGAAATGTGCAGTGCGTTTCAGGCCGACCTAGATACGGCTCTAGCATTTTGTTAGCTTGTGAACTTCCATAAAGAAATGCTCGTAAGACTTATAAACACTTTCGTTTTTAGTAGGTAAATAGAACGTTTAAATATATACAATTTGAGATATTTGGTATATACTACTATATATGAGATTTTTAGAGGTACCCTCACGCCTGTGTCCCATGTGGGTAGGCAGAGACTACCGTTGGCCGCATGCTACGATTCTGACATCACCTATCCATCACTAATCAACTAAATTTTGTCGAAATTGTAAAATTAGATGGATAGATAACTCTTGAAATACAAACTTTATGTACATAAGCGATAGTAAATTTAAGAGCTACAATGTTATATTGTTTTCTCACATTTACGCGAATACTATACACTGAAATAAAACTATTTTACGGATTCTATCGCGTTTATTTACTATTTTAATGGTGGCTGTAAAGCAGCCGAAACGTCGGGAAATTAAAATAGTAAATAAACGTGATAGAATCCGTAAAATAGTTTTATTTCAAGCTACAATGTTATTATGTTGGTGAGTACCCATGACGAAAACAAAAATAAGACTTGGATTCAGATTTTTCATAAATAGATAAACTAATTAATAACTAAGGCGCGATTTTTCAACATGTTGAATACTGTCTATTCAATACATAGGCCTCCAGTACATTGCGGTGTCAACTATTTTGCCATAACAATACGAACTGTATTGACACAAAGAAAAAGTTCATTAAAGATAATAAAGATATTTGACGCGTAGCGGCGTGGCTTTTGCGACGGAAATTTGATATTTATGTATATTGACACAGAGTTCGTTTTGGTACTGGCGCGAGCGTTGACGCTCCAGTGTGTCGGGGGCTTTATGGACTAATGAAAAATTGTCTGTAAATAAAATGTATGAATATAAAAAAATAAATTGTAGGAAAGTAATCAATTTACCAATTAATCCTTATAATCCAAGGTTTATTGTACTATAAAACGTGCGATTGGTAGGTAGGTATATAATAAATTAATATCATTTCGTTTAATTACCTTTCACGACCCATATTGCGGTTTTTTAAATTAAAATAAGCATGTAGGTATCATTATGGCAATATTAAGAGCATATCTAGTAGGTATTTCGGTAGATTCCGAAAGTTGCGATACTTTCGTCTGATCTTCAAAATGCCTTATAACCTCGGGTAGTAGGTAATTATTTTATTTTACGTAGATATGTAGGTAGGAACCATTAGAATACAGCATGTCTACTTGGATTAAACTCGGAATAATATGGCCTAAACTTTATATGGAGGGGGAAAGCCATTCGCCTTAAGCGACAATTTTGGGCGATATTCAAAGAGTCTTTTATCCTCGATGTGTAGATTCCGTAAGCCCTACAAACATACCTATCTTACTAAAGTCACCGAGACACATTACAGTTACTATTAGTTACCGACCGAACTACCTATCTATCTTAATATATTTTTGACTGTAATAAGACTGACACGACTGAGAAGCCTCACTTACCTACCTTGAATGCATAAAGTAGGCACCAAGTACGTAGCTTTCATTTGTGTGTAAAGTGCGAAGGATTCACGCACACACCCGCAAAAAAATCAATAACAAGCGTCGTCGTACAACAACAGACAACAGCTGATCCAGACATAAGCGTATAACAACAGAATTTAATAAAAACACTCACCATGACTTCGGTTGACTATCGTCAGTATTATTGTATTTAGTTATAGCCGCATATCTGAAAAACAAAATAGTTAGTTTCAATAAAAAAAATGTTCCACGTTATTTAGCATGAAACTATGTTACGTAGAAATAGCGTAAATGTATAGGTAATCATTAAATCGGCCGTGTTATTTCGTTGCGTTGAACTAAATACGAACAAAGGATTGTGTTTTGTTTTGCAACGCAACTCACCTCTGTGCAGTACACTCTAAAACTTTCTTCTTTTCCCATCCCTCCTGCGTTTTCACCCATTCTTCACCTGGTGATCGCCAGTCTTTCGAAATGAATGGCATTTTTATAACACAAAACAACTAAGTTGAACACAATTTAGTGCGCAGCTAATAGCGGGTCGCACTTAAAGTCGACTACCTTCGTCGCGCGCGAGACGTTGTTTACTATTTTTATTTCACTTCATAGTTCATTCATTCATTCAATCTTCAGCTGCAATCACAGAGTATTCAATTTAAGTTCTATATTAATGAAAAGGGGTTAAAATGATATTGATTATTTTTAACTCATTTTCACCTATGAATGCGTACATATGGCATCCAATTTAATAACAATAACATATCAATCAGTCTTCCATTTTCCTATTGTATGCACACTTCGCTTGTGTATAATATAATACGGGCGACAAGGTAGACCGATTGCTATTCATTTTTTTTATAAATATACATTATATTCTCTGTCTAGAATACTATTTCTATTAATAATATTTATATTCAAATGTCGATGCTCTACTAGTACCATCGACAAATACAATAGAAAAATCATTCATTCGGATTGCAGATAATAAATCAGAAGAAAAAGTTGTTATGGTCTATGGTCTGACAAGATTTTTGCCATTGTTGTGTTTTGAGGTTATCAGAAATTCCTATTTTCGTAATGGGAGACTCCACATTTAAACCCAAGATAAGCAGTACTGCTCAAGATCCAGTTCTAAAACAGGCCGAGATTACTTACATGAGGTTGATTGAAGAGAAGAACCGTGAACGTGTGCAAAAGTTGAACGCAATTAGTAAGAGGAATAGGATTACGGGTTGCGCTATCGGGGCCGGGGTGTTGGGAGTTTATTTGTACTCTATATTCGCCGTGAAGCAGGAAACGTTCCTTGACGACTTCAACGAGCCGGCGAAAATACAACAATAATGGCTGCGGCAAAACAAGCTTTACTTATAAGATTGCCTCCTTTACCAAGTATAAAAGATGTCATTAGGTTGTACAAACTTCGTGCTCTCAGAGAGTTGTCGCAAAATTTTCTCATGGAACCTCGCTTGATAGACAAGATAGTGCGCGCCGCCGGTAATCTCACCGATCATGTTATTTGCGAAGTCGGCCCCGGCCCGGGCGGCATCACAAGATCCATCATCCGCCAGGCGCCCAGAAAACTAATTCTAATCGAAAAAGACGGTCGTTTTACGCCATCCTTGGAGCTGCTAGCCGATGCGTGTCGTCATAAAGTGGATGTAGATATCATAAATGGTGATATTCTGAAGACTGATATTGCTCATTACATACCTAATGATGCAAAGAGAGATTGGCTTGATTCACCTCCGCCGGTGAATTTAATTGGCAACTTGCCATTCAGCGTCTCAACAATACTGATTATACGCTGGCTAGAGATGATATCTAAACAAGAAGGACCATGGGGTTTTGGCAGAACACGAATGACGCTAACGTTTCAGAAAGAAGTAGCGGAAAGAATGGCGGCGCGTATTTTGGGCAAACAGAGGTGTAGGCTGTCTGTCATGTGCCAGTCTTGGTGCAATGTTAATTATCAGTTTGATATATCGGGAGCTGCATTCTTGCCAAAACCGGACGTTGACGTGGGTGTAGTAACCCTTACCCCATTGAAGTATCCGATTATCAAGCAACCTTTTAAAATGGTTGAAAAAGTTGTCCGTCAAATATTTCATATGAGGCAAAAGTATTCAATAAGGGGCGCCCAAACATTATTCCCTGAGGAGGTCAGAAATGAAATGGCATTGAGAATGTACAAGATGGCGGACATTGATCCTGTGACTAGACCATTCCAAATTGCCAACATGGAATTTGCCAGATTATGTGAGGCATACAGTGAAATTATAAAACAGCATCCCGAGTTAGAGCATTATGATTATAGAGCACCAAAGAATAAAAAAAATGCAGAAGAAATTGTAGAGCAGGAAGAAATATAATTACACAGATTGTAAATAGGGCCTAGTTATTTAATGATTAAATGCTTTAGAACACATTGGTATTTTAATTAAAAAATCTTATCAATAATTAATATTGTTGGATTATGATTGCTTGTCTTGTTCCTGTCTACTTTTTTCTTGTAGTTTGTTTTTTTTTTTCAAGACTTTCATGTGTCTATGAGACTTCAGATGTATAGCATAGATATTATCCCCAATAAACAATCTATTACACACATCACAATAGTTATACGAGTTTCCGTCAATATTTCTTTTTTCCTCGTCCACGATGGACTTCAGTGGTTCGTATTCACAAGGAGTGTCCTTAAGATGACTTTCAATTATATGAATAGCTCTATCTTTCACTTGTTCATCCCATTTAGAAACGTCTGTCGTATCGAGTTCGTAAATTGGTGGAACCTGAAAATAAATAAAAAGAATCATAACATACTGATTAATACAAATTGCGAAACAAAAATATTTGACGAGAATAGAACCCAGTACAATCTGAGTCGAGCGACTTCCCCGTATATTATAATACTCTGTGCTTTCATCAAAACAATTTTTAAAATACTGTACAGCGCCATCTTTCAAAGAAACTTCAAGTAAACTCGCTAGTATGAAATTCTCAATAACATCGTTGCTTATAAATTTAGTTCCGCTACTCGACACTAGATGACTCTGCACTCAATATTATTTATACAATATTATTTATATTACTCAAAAATATATATAAACTAAAAAACAGTACAGTACACAACTAAGTAATATGAAATCTTTTAAAGATAACAGTTGACGTTTTTATAATAATATTGTATATACAGGTCGTATCAAAATCATACAATACAAATAAAGATAGACACTACAATGTTCGATCGAAACCATAGCTTTTACAAATTATATATATCATGATTATTTATATATAATTTATTGTTGTTATTTCCTCTCTATGGTCACTCACAAGTCACTACCTAGTAAAGTAAGTTATTAATACGGATGCGAATAATATAATAACAGTTTCAATTATTTAATAAGTATCTAATTAAAATACTCACTTCCCTCGTGGGGTGTTCTAAGAACCTGCCTCTGATCATCTTGTTTTGCCTCCGGGCGTACCTTCTAGTGCCCATTTTCATATTTTCCACGCTTTGTTCCAGTAATTTAATTCCTTTTTCGTTATTTTTCTCCTCATCGGACAGCATCAAGTAATCGTGGAATTCTTTGAAGCCGAGAGTTTGGAATATGCCTTTGGTGTAATCTGGTGGGCTGGAAAACAAAATAATTATTAATAAGAATATAAATTACTGTATATAAAGACGTAATTTATTTTCTTCTGGAGAACGTTTTGTTATAGAATGTACAAGTTTAAAGTATGTATAGGTAGTTTGCTCTACTTTATTAATATAATTGTTCCATGTAAGAAGTTCTATATTCAAATTTAAAATAATAATTAAAAAACAATAAATTGTGGAATTCTTTCTTGCATAAAACCTTTATTCTGTAGGCCTTGGATTAAGCTTCTAAATATGAGAAGAAAAACAATGAGCAAACACCCTATTGTCCCTATTGTAGGTACGGTAGGTACAGTCGTGTCTGCGTCGGTTATACTGAATAGGTAGGTACTATTTATTACCGACCTACTTCATTTAAACTAAAGTAAGCATAGATAACAGGTATATTTTGTTTTTAATTGATGTTCCTAATGGCGCAGATATACATAAACCATACAACAAGCGGGACAAAGAATTTTGACACATTTTAATCGATGATGTTTTTACATCTGCAGTTAGGAAAAGTTTTTTATAGTAGTGGGTAGTATTATTTATTAACCGACTTCCAAAAAGGAGGAGGTTCTCAATTCGGCCGGTATGTTTTTTTTGAATAGCATATTATGAGATTTTTTGAGATTTATTTCTCCACAGGCATCCTCAGGAATGTACCATATAACGGATAAATACAGCCATTCGCGTATAAGCAAAGCTGTGACCATGGATATTAAAAAAAAATAAACCCAAAGACAACGGTAGCAAGGATTGGTTAATTAATAACGAGGCTTGAGTCTCCGGTAAGCCGATTAGTGAAGCCAAAAACATTATGATTTTAGCTAATATCTTGAGTGGACACGGACCGTGGTAACATAACACCAATAATATATTGCCCATTCTAAAATCTAAAATATTTACGTAAATATTTACCCAAAGTATTTACGTTACATTTTATTTTTAACTAGCTGAGCCCGCGACTCCGTGCACGTGTAATTGTACGATTCAGGAACCATAATTACCCTGAACAAATGGGTTTTATTTTTTTACCGCGGCACCTTAATTATTATTCTAAATTATAAGTAGCCAAAACTTACTCCGTGGAACATCAGCTATCTGCCTGAGAAAGTCCCGTCAAAATAGGTCAAGCCGTTTGGGAGTTTATCCAAAGCAAACAAACATTGTTGTCTCCAAATTACCTTTTCGTTATATATAGTTTAAACACTTTCGTATGCATTTATTAAAAAGCTGTTATTTTGACATTACCTACGTTACCTTTGTTTTGTTTACATCGAAGAAAAAAAATGCACTCAGAAAATCGTTTAGCATGACGCGAGTGTAACATTTTTTGTTTGTTTACCAAGCGTTAGTGTTTCTCACGCGTATATTGTAAATAAGTTTTTTTTAAATCTAGAAAACTCCTAGAGTCTCATAGCTATAAAAAAATTACATTGCTCGTACGTCATTTTGATTTCGCGCGCTTTTTGCAACGTGTACCTATGTAGGTAATATTTACTATCGTAATTTGCTAAATATTTCTTTCGAATATATTTATTACTCGTAAAAAATACTCATAAAATTATTAATGATTGTAGGTACCACTCACGAAATTGCTCATGTGAAATTGTGTATTTTGATTCATCCGCCATCTTCATCGCTGTCATCATCCATTTTATTTATTATGTCTACCTATTTATTAAATTCGTTCTTACTATTAATTACTCGACATTTCCATAAATACCGCTAATCGCAGGTGCAGGCATTCCTCATCTTATTCTATTAAAATATCACTCATTTCGTAAAAACATAAGTATTGTATGTAACGCCAGTGAGTGACACATCACTCGATCCATCGTAGTGACTGTTTGGGCGTTACGTGGGCTCTATGTAACGAATACTTTCCGCGCGATTCAGTTTTTGTTGCCATCATTTTGGTTTCAGTAACTATTTTGAGACATTTATGATCTAATGTTTTGAATAAAGCGTTCTCCGACCTATCACACATCGATATTTCTACGACGGGTTTTATAACATCGATTCTGTATAATCGAATTTTTTATACAGAGTATCCTACAGCGTAACCAAAACAGTGTCCACCATAGACAATTTTACGCTTTTCCCAAACAGTTGACAATCACTATCGTTAATATATTATTGTCATTTTTTATCTGTACCTTCGGCAAAAACCAGCATCTACTTGCAAGGACCCGTGTATTGGGCGCGAGTGAATCGTTCTCAGAGAAAAAAAGGCGAGACGTTTTTTAAAAGTTTATAAATCTACTATTGTTGTTTTACTTTGATACTTTAAAGGCCCTGCGTCGATTACGGGCGAGCCAAAATTCGCGCGCGACCAATATGTTGTCAACACCAAAATGAACTGTATAAACTCGTAGAAAAAGCTCATTCTTTAACGAAATGTCATCGATGAAGCGAGCTATTTATAACGCGGGGCCATATGGCTTTTGCCATAGAAATTCAATCTCTGTGTATTGACACTGATGAGTCAAGAAATGCGCGTCAATGTATTTGCCAATTTCAAAACTACCTTTATTTCAGTATTAATAAAGTTTAAATTTCTTTGGTCAAAACCACGCGCCCACACATTAAAATCCGCTCGCGTCACCGATATCGACAACATTTCGTAGAAGAGTTAGCGTTTTCTATGAGTTAAAACAGTTCGTTTTGGTCGAAAAAATTGACCGCGAAAATTAAGACGCGTCGGGGCTTAATTCAAACGCACCAGTGAGTGCAGGGCGTCAGTGATTTCGCATGACGTTCGTTTATGTTTGCATTGAGCCACTTCCTAGGTAGGTATTTATAGGTAGGCATTCCTACGTAAATACAGCAAAAATAGGAATAGATTGAGATGTGTGTTTGTTATCATTAGTTGAGCCAACCGACGAAAGCTTCTGTCAAAAGAATCGGAATCAGAATGTTTTTATTAATGTAAACCAATACAGGTAGGTACTTATGAATCGTCATTAAACAAAATAATATTAATATAGAACTCTACCATCCATTCGGAATGCATTTCCTATGGAGAAGAATGGACAAGAAACTCCATAGATTCTCTTTTCCAAAAGGATTAATATAGTTATAAAGAAATAAAGGTGTTTAAAAATTGAAACAATACGTAAGTATGCATATATAAGACGATGTATCAGGAGTCCGAAGTAATATTTTAGGTAACATTTTAGCTGATGTGTGGACGCTTAGTGAAGGCAGACTATATTTATCTATCATAGTTGCTGAGAATGGGAAGCTTGGGAATGTATCATAAGTACTGTACTGTGGCCTTAGTGCACACCCATTACTCTACTAAACAGTGTAAACTACATATACGCGTGATGGCTACTAATATTCACAAAACAGTACACGAAAATTTCGCATAGGAGTAGTGACTTTGAAATGGGCAACGTTAAAAAAGTTCACAAAACATGTTCGAATTTCGAACACATTTTTATAACACTCAGTTGTACTATGCGATTCAAATGAGAATATGATCGACTCTGCGCCATATTGTGATGAACGAAAACGAATTATGACTATAAATAATTAAGACAATTTACTACTGATTTAACCGTTTTATTTAAACTTGATGTAAGACTATTATTATTGATATGCAAATAAGTTTTTTGCAAACTATACTTTTCAAGTGACATTTGACAGATATAGGTTATTGACATTCCTATTCTTATTTGGATCGCACTGTATACCCGACACTCATGCAAAAGTATTCTTTGGGACGTCCGATACGTTCAGTATACGTAACTACTTATAGCATTACGGACCGTCTCATTTATACTGTCCCAACGTTATGTAAGTGTAATGAAGTGAACGGAGACGGACTGAGCCCTCCGCACCCGAGATGAAGACCCACAAATATAAATAAAATATCACTGGAAGAGACTATTTGTAAAAAAATAAAAAAAGTTTATTTTGACGACGGCTTAGTCTGGTAGTTTGAGCGTAGGCCGCTCACTGTACCAGGCGATTGCGGATTCGACTGTCGCCAGCGGCAAATTTTGAAAAATGGCACGATGACAATGAAGTGATGGCTAGTAGTAGGCCACAATTGGACGTAGATCAGAAACAAAATGGATCCAATCCACACCAAGTCAGTTTTGAGATATGGCACGTGGCAGTGGTAGCCGAGTGGTCGAACGCACGCCTAGCAATCAAAGTGTGCAGGTTCAAGCCCCGGCTCGCACCTCTGGGATTTATGTGCGAATCTCATTTTCATCCGGGATTATCACTTGCTATGAAACGGTGTAGGAAAACATCGTGAGGAAACCTGCACGTCTGAGGGAATTTGACTAGTTCTCGATAGATGTGTGAAGTCTGCCAACCCGCACTGGGCCAGCGTGGTGGACTATGGCCCGAATCCCCCTCGCATTGAGGGGAGGCCCGTGCCCAGCAGTGGGACGTTAAAAGGGCTGTAGTAGTAGTAGCAGATGTGTCATGTGGAATGGTAACTTAGATGGTAAAATTGTTAGTTGTTTTTAATTTTCCATGGGATCTTTTTTGTTGATTGAAAAGGCCTCCTTTACGAACCGTTATTTATCCTTTTTCCTTAACTACGTTCATTTGATTTCAAAATATTGTGAGGTCGATAAGTAAGGCGTTTTTTATCAATGCACTTTCTAGCATTCGAAGTGTTGATTGCAGTCTGTTTACTAGAGTGGTTATGTGTCCTGCGGTGTGCGATCGCTACCGGGCCGTGCTACGCACTAATCTAGCATCACCTGAGGAATCTTGATACTTGTAATTTACAAAACATAAGTTTTACTATCAAAATTTGGATAACAATCGACCATATTTTATATCAATCAATGTCATATAATTTTGAAGTGTCAAAATTTCAAATAAGGAACATCATAAATTAAAATAAATTTAGATGTTTTTCGTACAACGAAATGTCAATATTTCAAATTTAGAACCATAGCGTTCAACTGTATGCTTGGAGAGTGTGTACATACAAATATCAATGAACAATAATGGAAGTACCAAACACAATAGTTTCGTAGTAAAATAGTTCAGCACGCGTGTAATACGAGCCGACGGCCGCATCACCGCACGGCAGATGACACTGCTCAGGACGTTGCCCGCAACGACCGCCATTTTTGTTTTCGTGAAACTTTTTTTAGACGCTATGTTATGTGTTCTCAAGATGATCGTAGACAGCCTGCGGTTGCATAGATGATATGCCAATGTTTATTTTTTATATAACCGTTTTGTGTTCACTATCATTATGGATTGTGAAGTAGTTGAAACATTAAAAAAAAAGGAAAAAAAAAAAATACTTGTCTTTTTATACTGTAGTGTAGTGTGTAGTGAGTTCCTGAAGTAAGCTTTCATTCATTTATTGTGGAATTTCATTAAAAACTAATCATTACCAAAGTAACGATCAGTATTTATAGAATCATTGTTGGTCAGTTACAAAAACGGTGCGTTAATTAGATATAGGAATCTGGCATAAGTCAACAAAGTAAATGATTAACCGATAAACATCAATGAGATTGTGTTTTGTTTTGGCCATTTTGAATGATGTCAAGGCAAATGATTATTAGTTGTATTATTTAAATAAAAAAAGGAACGTACATAACTAACTTAGAGCCGTGAGCCAGTCAGATCATGTTCGATGTGAAAGGTTTTTAAGTTTTCCCACGTGAAAAGACAAAGGCATTGAACCATAGAGCCTTTGTATTAAGAAAAAAAATTGCACATATATTTTTTTGTCAACCGTTGCGTTGCCGAATCACAAAACGTTTCGTTTAGCGCCGTTAAATTTCACGGATAATTTGTGTGGAGCGAATGCCCTTTGTTTTAAACAAATTAACTATTGATCGTCTGGCTTCACTGTCTGCTGGCTAGTTATAATGATTAAAGTATAATAATTTGCCAAATTTATATTTGTTTTATCATCGCATTGATGTCAGTCCTACATAATTGTATTATTAATAGCTTATTAGGGTATTGTTTTCTTATATTTACGCGAATACTATACATTGAAATAAAATTATTTTACGGATTTTATCGCGTGTATTTACTATTTTATTTTCCCGACGTTTCGGCTGCTTTACAGCAACCATGGTCACGGGGGGACTGAGGTGTTAGACGTCCTGATGTCATAGTTAATAACTGGGTACCCTCATATTTAGTTGTTGTTTGCGGTCCGATCAGGACGTCTAACACCTCAGTCCCCCCGTGACCATGGTTGCTGTAAAGCAGCCGAAACGTCGGGAAAATAAAATAGTAAATACACGCGATAAAATCCGTAAAATAGTTTTATTTCAAAGCTTATTAGGGTGTTTAAATTTGTTCACTAACTATAGCTTGGCGCTACTTTGTATACGTTTTGGGTGAAGTTGTTTCGGGTTAATGAGTAACCTAGTTTCATAAAGTTCCACCTAGGCCCTGCACCTTTTTGGTTCAAGGTGGGCGTTCCAACGAATGGCCTAAACCAATATTTTTTAACACAGATAAGCTACATATTGTTTTCTTATATTTACGCGAATACTATACATTGAAATAAAACTATTTTACGGATTTTATCGCGTGTATTTACTATTTTATTTTCCCGACGTTTCGGCTGCTTTACAGCAACCATGGCAACCAACCATACAGCAGCCGAAACGTCGGTAAATACACGCGATAAAATCCGTAAAATAGTTTATTTCAACAGATAAGCTACAGTTAGTGATCCAGTATTATAATATTGGGAAGATTTAACTGTCAACTTTGTCCTTGGTAAAAGGTAAATTCTCATGAATGTTGGGACTTAAAAAAACCGGCCAAGTGCGAGTCGGACTCGCGCACGAAGGGTTCCGTACCATAATCTATAAAAACGAGCAAAAAATCACGTTTGTTGTATGGGAGCCCCCTTAAATATTTATTTTATTCTGTATTTTAGTTTGTGTAAATTTCAACTCTCTAACTATGACGGTTCATGAGATACAGCCTGGTGTCAGCCGGACGGACGGACGGACAGCGAAGTCTTAGTAATAGGGTTCCCGTTTTACCCTTTGGGTACGGAACCCTAAAAATAGCGAAATTAGGCAATATTATCCTTAGTATTTGATCCTTAATTTTATGCTTCCAATTTTATCCCCATGGCTTCCTTTCATACTTGTACAATTCTATAGCAGTCTTCAATGAGTACAAAAAGTTTAGCAACTCAATATACGCGAGTGCTTTGACCTAGGTTCTAGATCTCCTGCGTTGTACTCTACAATTAGAAGCCATAGACAAAGAACACAGACTAAAAAAAAGAAGTCTATGAGTGAGCTCGTTAAGTGTTAGTTATAAACTAATTAGCGCTCAGCCTCAAAAGTATTCAATGATCCATATTTTTTTATTTGACCTAACGGTAACTCAAAATAATGTGATACAGCCTAATGGTAGTTTATGGATTGAGAGTGATGATGGTTGTAGATTACTTTTGTAGCTTCATCAACCAAGATAACTAGCACTCAGTGCACTTCAACCTGTGATCAAGCGTCCATCATGGGTGTGCCTAAAATGGCCACTTCTAACAATTCCTCGTACGAATGTATTTCTTCAATTTTATAGCAGATCACAATTGGCATAAGCTTTTGTAAACCATTACAGTGCTTATGAATCGTCAAACAAACCAAAACATATAGTAGGTAAAATCCACGGTTACACTTTTCTAATACAATTATATAATTTTATACAAAACCATAAGTAGGTACCGAATATGTTACTGCTAATGAAAGTAACCTGCGCGTGATTCGCTCAAATGTGCACTTATTAGCGGATTGTTACGAATCAGCAAAAGAAAAAAACAGAAAATAAATAAATATGAATAGTGGCCATATTAGAAACAGTGGGAATATAGTTAAAATAGTTTAGGTAAAATAGTTAATAGTTTAGGTAGGTAAAATAGTTTAATTTCAATGTATAGTATTCGCGTAAATATAAGAAAACAACAATGGGAATATTAGGGACAGAGGCACAATCGAGGTCATTTCCAGTAATTAGTACATAACAGCAGTATCTGATTCCGTCAAAGTATAAATAACACTTACACTCCATCCTTTATCCGCTGCATGTTATGCCTCGCGTGAAAGTCCAGTAGCTCTTGAATGAGGCCTTCATCCAGCATAGAGTCGACTCTCGAATTAAGTCTTTCATCGTGTATCGCCTGTAACAAACCACCAAACTGTTTCATACATGTGCTTGAAAAAAAAAAACGTTTGCCGTGAAATCAATTCTGATACTTAAATAATTGACACGCGATACTTCCTACTGTTTGCTGTCTGATGAAATAAAAGTTTGTATTCGATGTTCAACAACTCCAGTTTTACAACGGCGATGCCAAAAGGAAGGGTTATGATTTTAGTAGTCTATATATGTTTATATTTACATAACTATTCCGTAGCGCCTAAACTAATGAATACAGCGGCAATACATTCGTTATTACGGTTCGGGTGACATTGGCGACATTTTAAACCATTTCAACAATAGAAGGAGTCGATTTTATCATGATAACCGACTTCATTTCTTTTTTCCGTAGTCTTCATCTCTACGATTTATGCACCATCTTTGTGCCAATTAAGAATGTAACTAGTATCTATAGAAAGTAACCGATGAGTCTCCTAACAGATCTGATCAAACGGTTCAAGTATCTGCTTACATAATGGCACATGACAAGTTAATCAATTGATTATGAGATTTATTCACAGTGCAGTCCAAAGGCAGTGAATCACCGCATTGATGCAACTCGTTTAGCGAATGCATGCCATTGCGTTTTCGCAGAAATAGAAATATGTTGCATAGAAAGCGAACGCGTACGGAATTTCGACGGATGATAAACCCCAGGGCAGATTGGAGCATAAAGATTTTTGCCAATACCTAGACAAATTCTGTACCAATATAACGACGACGGTTCGGTTTGAGTTGCAGGTTCAATTCCGGTCAGCGACAAATTTCAGAAAGGCCTTTTCGTAATTTTCCCTGGTCTGGGTATAACTGGAATCGCCAACAGCCCGTTGTATGATCCCATAGTATAAGCTTTGCTTAATCTCCTCCGGTGAAGCTGTAAAGGCCAACACACGGCCAACAGCGTAGTCCATTAAAAAAAAACTTTGCTTAATTTAGAATCCCATGATGAGTATGTGTTGTCTGGCAATATTTAATTATATTTCAATATATAGTGCTACTGTCTCTAATTCTCCTGGGCTTTCTAGAGTTATCGATGTTAACATTGGCAACCCCAAACCGTTAAATCACTCTCCTAAGAATTTTCAACAGCGACCAGTAAGTAGGCTTAGCTTAACCGCGTAGACATAAGTTTTATCCCTTCCAACTGTCAGATCCGTCGAGAAAAGGACGTCACACAGTACGAAAAGCTCGAAGTGACGTCATTTTCTCGACATATCTGACAGTTGAAAGAGATAAAATGTCTACGCGGTCATGCTAAGCCTGCATCCCCCTTGCCCTCACCAGTCTTGTTTTTAATATTACTTTCAGTTTTTGACAGTTAACTCAGTACAAAATCTGACAACTCAGTAAAAAAAAAAAATATTATTCACCAAAATATTTACAAAAACTAGTTACTGTGAAACCCAAACTAGGCAAACCCTGTATTTTGGGTTTCTGTGTTAAAATTATATGGGAAGTGAATTAAAATGTAGAATAAGAAATTAATTATTGAAATAGTTATTAAATAAAATATAAAGAGTGTGTGCATGTATTGTGTGTGTAATGAAGTGTGTGAATGTGAGGGTGTGTGTGAAACGTTTGTCAATTAGTTGTTGGTATAGTTAATGAACTATTTTTAATAAGTTTTCAGTCACTATATACGATTGTTGCAATAACCAATTTTTTATTATCATTCTCGCTTCGTTCATTTTAATATTTTGTATGACACATTTAGAGACTGATTTGTTGTAAATGTACGGGGCTAGAAAGTATGAAAATCGTTGGGCGAATGTGGACCTTACGCAAGGCAATGGGAAATTCTCCGATTTGTGAGTGATTCTACGTCACCAATGTTAAGTGGTTTTTAAATGTACAATAATTTAAGAGGTGGCGGTAAGATCCGTGATTTCCGCTCACTAGATTTGTATATGCTTACAACATTGAATGATTAGTACACATGTTCACCTATGGATAATTTGATAGCGCTCAAAGCCTGATGATTATATCACATGCATGTCCACGATTTATGTACTTAAGACGCTGATTCGTAACCATGTAACTTATTTACGAATCCTTGTCCCAGTTATGCTTCGGTAAAGCCCCCGAGCCCACAGGCGCGTAAAAATTCGCGCGTATTTTTATTTTGCCTATATCAAAAGGAACCGTATTGACTCATAGAAAAAGGTCAATTTTCAATAACATGCCACTGAAAACGCGAGCGAAAAAGTGTTCGGTGGGATTTTCCTATGGAAATTCAATATTTAGATAGATAACTCTTCATTGTTCCACCTCTTAAATTAATACATACTATTTATATGATATTAATTTAAAGTTTTACAATGGGCAGCTTTATCACTAAAACTGATCTCTACCAGCCAACCTTTGGATGGAGAACAAATACAGCAGCTACTTATGAATCGTTAAAAACCAAAAAAAAAATATCTACGACCCATTCGGAATACATTTCCTATGGAGAAAAATGTTTAAGAAACTCCATGGTCACTCTATTTATTTATTTGTTGGGACAGCCAAAAATTGTTGCATTAATCAGATATCAATAAACATTCAAATAAGGTAAATGGATCCTCAAGTCATGCTCGTGTACGGGTGCTACTTGCGAGGACTGGTCCAACCATTTCCCTCTTAATGACTTATCATCTACTCTCCCATACTGCGTTGAAGGCATCATACCAAAGCAATTATTTCTATAACCATCTGTGGTTTAGAATAATCCCTTCATTGTAAATGGGAGTAGACGCACCTTACTGTACTAGCTTCCTAAGCGTAAAGACTATATTTGTATTTAATATTAGACTGCCGTGAGTATAATTCTTCTCTAGTATTGTGGCAAAGGTGCTGTCTGCTCTCATGGCGTTGCTGCTCCTGAGAATGTATTACTCGCAATTATCATTTTGAAAAGAGTAACCATTGAGTTTCTTACCGGCTCTTCTTAGTGGTCTACACGAATAAAAAAAAAATGATTTTGATTTTTTGATTTTAAAACTAAATGCACAATTAGTAAGAAATAGGAATAACATAATATATTGGTGATAAATGAAATAATGTTATATATTGTCACAGAGTATGTTTTGGTATTGATAAAAAGTTGACACGCGCGTCTGTGAAGCCAGGGCTTAATTCTAGAATTACTTGGCACACAAATTAACTTTGAATTCGTAACTGGCTTCGATTGAGTTTTATTGGTGCTTACCACAAAGTTTGCGGAGGGGTTATGTACTTAATATACCTGGTAAATTGCTGCCAACTGTTTTATATGACTTGGTTATTAAACATGACAAATTATCCACCCTGGATAATTTCTAATGCCGCCTACTTATATGCAAGTCCTGAGTTAAATCTCTCAAAATGCTACCAACCGCCAGAAGTGGAGAAGCATTGCCAGAGCGGTAACCCTCGCCAAGGAGAACGACGACACGGAAGATCCACCATGCACACCATCTCAACAACCACGACCACTCTGACAAGAGTGCCCGACTGAGAAGGAGAAAAAGAAGAGTTAAATCTACGTTTTAGTTCTCAAGAGCCATGGTAGAAATGAATGATTAACGACTAAATACTAACCCACAAATTCATACTATTTTAAATCCATCTACAAGTGTGTTCTGTGGATTATAACATTCTATGTATTTTGGGGTTATAGAAATATGTTTGCAGATTTTGTTTGTTTTACAAAATTAAATAAACCTTTACGCACTCAAAGAGTACCTCATACCGAAAGATAACTTATCGAAACCTAAATAATTATATTACTATAAAGGTGGATTGCTGGGGCTTGAAATTAGTAAGACATGTCAAAATACGCATCAAACCTATAAAATCCATAACTGTGCGTCGTTGCAGACAGAAACTATTATTCATATCCGTATTAGAGATGAATTACGATTCTCCAACTGGCAGGCGAGGGCGTATAGTTTTTATTAGAGCACTGACTCAGTAAGTTTTATAAATACGTAAATTTCAGCTCAAGAATTCAAGAACGCTGTGAGTTTTTATCTTATTTGAAAGTGGTGTGTTTTATATAACAGAATATAGTATAATGATCGGCCATGTTATGCCACATGACACCTTTCTAAAGAATATCTTAGAAGGAAATAAAGATGGAAATCTTAGAAAAGGGAGACCGTCTATATGCTACATGAGCCAGATAGGGTTGGTGTCATATCGTATGTGCAGGTTAACGAGGCTGCACTGGATCGAATAAGATGGCTAAAGCTATAACAGATGCACCGACGAGGGTCTATCCCCTAAATTAAAGGAAGAAGTCTTTTACATACAACAATATTACGATGTTTAATAACTAAAATCTGGGTATGTCTCATGTGACCATTTCAACAGATTCAGTTCGTGATGTTACTTTTAATATACTTGTCACTTACTAAAGTACAGGATTTTAACAAACTTTCTTTTCTTACAAACGTCAGTGAAGTTTTCCTCAAGCGGGTTTTACCGGATTGCCATATGACCACCAGGGCTATCCATAAAACCTTCCTTATCTGCGTGAGATCTCCATAAAATTATACTAGTTTATTAAGTTTACCTGTTGTATGTGGTCATACAACCAGCGATTACTGTTCGTATGACCAAAATATATTTCATGAGTCTACAGGTAAAATAAATCCACGTATATCAACTTTATATCCCTTGGCATAAAGTACAAATTTACTATTGGATTATCTGAATACAATTTAATAGCTCCCTAGTTCAAATCACTTTTCAACAATAGTTTTTACAGAAAGTGTATGGAAACGATATTAGCTGACTATAATTACATCACGTGGGTTACATTCAATAGTTTGTAACGTTATGATTGCTAGATCTGTTTTTAGAAAGGTTTTTTGGCAGGGGTGATATTAAAAGGAATGAATCAAATCTGCTAATACTTATTTCGAGACAGGACGAATTTTTACTACTTGGTCTACGGAAACTTCATACACTTTGTACATTATGTAAATTACATAAGCTACGATTAGATCACACATTGTTACATTTGTTAAACCGCTATTACTGTACCCAAAACTTATCTGTTCAAGTGATAGTGTCTCTTAAAATCTTGCAAATGCTTTTTATAATTTGGACATTAGTCAAATATGCATTTGGTGGAATTTTTAACTGACTTCAAAAAGGAGGAGGTTCTCAATTCGACCCGTATGTTTTTTTTTATGTATGTTACCGCATATCTATTCATTCATTCATCTATTCATTACATTTGGAGTCGGTGCCAATCCATGTGTGTATTTGCCTTGTCCGACGTTGATTGGCACCGACTCCAAATGTAATCAATTGTAAGGTTATTTGTAGCTTTTTAGTGCACCTAGGTTTTTGAAGTCGGTTTTTGTTTTTATAAACGGATCATATTGTTTAACACGTTGATAGCGGCACTCATTTTTGTTTTCTTTCCATTTCTGCAGCGTTCGGGGCGTTTAAGACCTCGTTTGAAAATTATATATATATTCATCTCTTTTCGAAACTAAATCAAATTTAAGTTACGCTTTCCGCACGGCAGAGAAGGCTATGTTTTTTTTAGCCGCACCGCAAGGAAGAAACATACGAGGCGTATAAGACCTCGTTCCGCACTGAACGTCTAACACGTTCAGTGCGGCTTATTTATTTATTTTAGCTTTACCAACAATTGTTTACACTAATACGTCATACAATCAAACAATAAGAACAAAATGCAACAATTACTTAAAGGTAAACACCGCATGCGTAATAAAAGAGGAAAATACATTACAGCGTAAGCTTACGCAATAGCTTAGAGAGCATTTCGTTCCCAGCCCGCTGTCATGACCACCAAAGCTTATCATATCGAAATCAGCAGCGGTGTGTAGGCATGTATTATAAATAACAGCTGTAACGATATGCGCCCGGCGTCTGATCAGTCGTGACCGGCTCTGCATGACCTGCAATCCTAATTACTTGGAAACATGACTTGACGATGATTGCGGAATTATCTAGCGGTGGACTATGGCGCATTCCGGATGGATGCATGTGTGAATGAACGGACATATTGAACTTAACATATTCAACAGTTCATTATACGAGTTTAGAAAAATGATACTTAAATCATTGCCATAAATATTTTCATTTTATTTTTACTTTTTCAGTATTCAAATTTTAAATTTTAGCTTTTAGCTTTAACTTAATTTTTAGTTTAGTTTCAACTTTGTTTGTTTCTTATTTAAATGTTTAAGTCTCACGTCGGTGAAAGTTGTACACACCTGTCATTGGTGTACCTATCAGACCAGTTTTTATTTAATATTTTATTTACCCAATTGTTTAATAGGTATACTGTTGGTGTGTCGTTCTTAAATAAATAAATAAATAAACGGACAAACACTAGTACCTTGATAGTTAACATTATATTCGCCGACGGCTTGGTCTAGTGGTCTGCCATTCGCGAGTTCGATTCCAGTCGGCGGCAAATTTTGAAAATGGCCTTTTCGGAATTTGCCCTGCTCTGGTTGTTTTGGGATCACCCCCAGTCCATTGTATATATGTGTATATTGGGTAACAAATATACAAGCCTTCCTTAGTTTGGGTTAATACGATGAGTATATGTTGTCTGGCGATACTTATTTAAATAAAGTTTCGTTGTTGTACAACAGAAGAACTCTAAAATTTGGTCTCATTTACATCGGTAGAGCGACTTCTTCCGAGGTCAGATGGTTGTCGCTTCGTGAAAATCAAAAGAAAAAAAACCGGTCAAGTGTGAGTCGGACTCACGCACGAAGGGTTCCGTACCATTATCTATAAAAAAATGCAAAAAAATCACGTTTGTTGTATGAGAGCCCCCCTTAAATATTCATTTTATTCTGTTTTTTAGTATTTGTTGTTATAGCGGCAACAGATATACATCTGTGAAAATTTCAACTTTCTAGCTATCACGGTTCATGAGATATAGCCTGGTGACGGACGGACGGACAGTCAGCGAAGTCTTAGTAATAGGGTACCCGTTTTACCCTTTGGGTACGGAACCCTAAAAATCGGTGACGTACGTAACGTCTCTATCTCACCTATTTCACCTATCAGCGTAAAATATCTGTTTTACGCAGAACTAAAAATAAATAACAGATACCAACATATTCCATTCATAAATTGGAGAATATCCTTTCACTAACTAACCAAACCCGTCTGGCGTAATGTACACAGGCCCTGCGCGTACAGGCGCGACAGAACGAGCGCGACCAATTCTTTGTCAACACTAAAACGAACTGTATTCACTCACAGAACAGACATATTATTGAAAGAAATGTTTTCGATGACATGAGCAGACTTAGTCGCGTGTTCCTTGTCACAGAAATATAATCTTTATGGACCTTATGCCACTAGGATACCATGGCGGCGCCACCGGTTGCGCCACCGGTGTCTTGAGCCACCAAACGAGGAACACCAGAGCAAACACCAGGGTCGTCAGACACGTCCGAATGACATTGCATGTGCGGCAATCGCCGGTAATAATAAAACTTGCTTGCTTTTCGTAATTGTAAAGTAAAATAAAATAAAATGTGTACAAAATAGGTTATAGTCGTCGTTCGTGTATAAAGATTTCGTGAGTAATGGCCGCGACGCGAACGTTTGTGGCGCCACCTGTCGGCACAAGCGCCCGGTGTTGCCTGAACAGACACGATCGACTGATGGCCAGTGGTTGATTTGTGAGGGAGAGGCGTCCGCGCGTCCGTTGTAGCGCAACTTATGGTCGAGTGATTGATACGACAGATATCTCTATAAATATTAGTGAGTCGGTTGCTGCCACCGTATTGGTCGCGCAAGCGAACACGAGGTGAGGTACCCTCCATACAGCTGTACACATCTTGTTGGCGGTGCGACTGGTTGCTAGTGAGATATAACCCTATGTGGACAGAGTACACTTTCAAAGAGAAGTAACGTGAATTCGTTCGCCCTAGTATATTCAGGGCTGTACAGAGCCGATTACGAAGCCACCTTCAGTTTATCAATGAGTTTCACGGCCAACATTATTTATTCCCTGAACCGGTTATTTAAACTTAATTTGTTAAATAACCTGAACGACTTCAAAACAAACGAATAAATTGTGTTTATTTAGACAGCATTTGGTGAATAATTTAAAGGATACATACACGTTGGATTGGAATTACCATTTTGAGTACCTACTTATAAAAAAGAACGAAAAGGAACTGCCTATTGATGGATTTTATTTAAATAAAATTATGTTTAAAGCAAAGGTAGCGTAGTTGGTAATACGTCCGCCTTAAACGTAAGGGTTGAAGATTCAAGCCTGCACCTCTGGGTCTTTTAGATTTAATGTGCAAATGTAATTTCCAATTATGATTACTACTAGCTGAACGGTGAAGGCTAACATCGTGAGAAAACCTGCATGGCCATAGAAAGGCGTGTGAATTTCATCCACCCGCACTGGGCTAGTGTGGTGGACTATGTCCCAAATCTTCCTCGCAAAGAGGGAGAATGTGCCCGGTATAATAATGGCAATGGACATCCCTATTACATGGGGACCAAAATACAACTGCAAAGTGTTGATGCAACTCTACCTGCCCATTGAAATACAGGCGTGATGATAATACATCATCACGCCTCGAAGGGTTCGGCAGAGGTGCACTGCAGTGCGCCCACACTTCTCCGATGTATTTTGGTCCCAACGTAATAGGGGGCGAGCCTATTGCCATTATATCGGGCACATTCTCTATCAATACGAGGGAGATTTTTGGGCCATAGTCCACCTCGCTGGCCCAGTGCGGGTTGGCGAACTTCACACGCCTTTCTATAGACGTGCAGGTTTCCTCACGATGTTTTCCTTCACCGTTTCTTAGCAAGTGATAATCGGATAATCGGATGAAAATGAGATTCGCACATGAAACCCAGAGGTGCGAGCCGGGGTTTGAACCTGCACACTTTGATTGCAAAGCGTGCGTTCGACTACTCGGCTACCACTGTTGATAATAACAAATATTATTATTCACCTAAGATAATATGCCTAAGATAATATCCCATCAAAAACATAAATGTAAACCTCTGTTTAGCCAATGATATATGCCTTGGTTGTCCACTTCAACGACAAAAGATGTGAGATCTAAACGGGCGCCAATTTCAGTGGTCAGTCCTAAAATTTATTTATAGCAACATCAAATATTTCATAACAACTTAAAGTATAATTACTTATTAAAACTTAGGATAATATATTGGCCTAAGGCCTTATTTTGCTAGTTCTAATGTACGAATTATAATTAAATACCTCCTAAAACAGTCCTGGAAGAGCTCTATGTTCGCTGGCTAGTTTCTACCAGTAAGCCAAATTGTCAGAAGAATAAAATAAGTACTTACAGCTTTAGAAATGCGAATTCGTAAATTAGAACTAGCCAGGTAAGGCCTTAGGCCAATATATTATCCTAAGTTTTAATAAGTAATTATACTTTAAGTGGTTATGAAATATTTGATGTTGCTATAAATAAATTTTAGGACTGACCACTGAAATTGGCGCCCGTTTAGATCTCACATCTTTTGTCGTTGAAGTGGACAACCAAGGCATATATCATTGGCTAAACAGAGGTTTACATTTATGTTTTTGATGGGATATCATTACTTTTTGTACAGAAATAATTAGTAGGTACTTATTTATAATAAAATTAATACCAAAGGGTGGTTTTCCACTCGTTATATATTCACGTGAAGACCTTAATAATGTTAGAATGATCGTCGTTAGGGACTTATAAGCAGCACATAATATAACTAACATAACTGAAATAGTTGGTATTAAAAATAAAATATTCCTCAGTCATGAAACAATAAACTTATAAGGTAAATCTTATTTATTAGTACGTTAGAATGATCATTCAATATTTTATAATTAACTTTAAACATACAACCTGCATAAAAAAATACATTTATTGTGATAGGATACGAACGCCAGACCCTGACGATTTATCCAACCGCATAGCCCACTAGGCTACGCTAACAGATACTTTTATTATGAAAAACTTGACTGGTTGGTCATACTACCAACGACGTCATAAAGTGAATGTTCCTAACAAAATCAATTAATTGAAAAAATATTATAAAATGATAAAATTATACTAGTTTCACATTTTTCCCTTTGTATTTACCCAATTACCTATCTAAATGCCAAATTTGAACTCTGTAGGTCATCTGGGAGAGGCTATGATTTTTGATCTATAGGTCAGTCAGTGTAATAATTCCGATTTTTGGACGATTATATCTTAAGAACCGTTTGAGGTGTGTTTATGAAATTTGGAGCACATATGTATCACGCAAGTCTCAATAGATGAGCCAAATTTGACATGGTTATGTTAAATAGTTTCTGAGTTATGAGGGGGTCAAAAGTCGCTCCAAATGGTTCGTGTAATATTACACACGGTGCTGCAGCCAGCTTTCATTGGCTGGGCGCACTCCCGTGCGCCTTGATACGAAAGCTATGTTATTCTTGAACACATTAATTATAATTCTGCGTCTGGCAACACTTAACCGATATCCCATGGTAATTGTACAGTAACCGATATATTTGTCCATATAAAGAGACAGTGTAATAACAGGGTGTCCTGTATTTCGCACGGGCTGTGACCAAAATGCGTATCTTGTGCCTAAGCAAAACCCTCCGATGTGCGAATGTACCTAGTTGGAGAAGGTATAATTCCCGTCGACGGACAATATAGGAAATTACCTTTTCGGAATGTGCCCTGTTCTGAGTGTAATTGGGATAGGCCCCAACTATTTGTATGGTATACATAGTATGAGAGTTGCTTAGTTCGGATCGTGCAAAGAGTTTGTGTTGTCATCTATACTCTATCTACACGAATAAAAAAACCTGCCAAGTGCGAGTCGGACTCGCGCACGAAGGGTTCCGTACCATTATCTATAAAAATGTCAAAAAATCACGTTTGTTGTATGGAAGCTCCCTTAAATATTTATGTTATTCTGTTTTTTAGTATTTGTTATTATAGCGGCAACAGAAATACATCATCTGTGAAAATTTCAGTTCTCTAAGTCAAAGTCAAAGTCAAAGTCAAATCATTTATTTTGTATAGGCCTATGGGGGCACTTACAAATTGTCAAGTTTACATTTTTTTCTTATATACTACTATACTACCACCGGATCGAAACGCGACCTCAACTGAGAAGATCCGGCAAGAAAATCAACTATCACGGTTCATGAGATACAGCCTGGTGACAGACGGACGGACGGACGGACAGACGGACGGACGGACAGCGAAGTCTCAGTAATAGGGTTCCCGTTTTACCCTTTGGGTACGGAACCCTAAAAATGAAGTGTCTTCTTGTAAAGCGTGTTACTAAACGTATGACGCTATCCATAACAAAAACCCATATTTTTTTTCGTTCTGTCCGTTTCTTTGAGGTAAATTCCCAAACGGCTAGACTTCTTTTGACGAGACTTACAGACTGCCAGATAGCTGATGTAACAAGGAGTAACTGAGGTACCTTTCATTTTGGAAAATTACTGAGGGTGCCTAAATTCCGCGCGTAAGAAGTCGCAGGCTCAGCTAGTGTGATATACAGGGTTTTTAAGAAGTCCGAAATAATACTTTGGGTACATATACGGTAGCTCATATATGGATGCTGAGTTAAGACAGTTTATAGGTACGTAGTTAGGTATAAACTGTAGTTTCTGTGTTATAGACCTTTGAATATTTGTCACAGGTACCGTTTCCTGGCCTTTGGATAAATCCATAACCATGTTCTGTAGTGTAAACTACACTTATGACGAGCGACTACCGATAATCAGAATACAGATCATGCCAATTTTGCATAGGACCGTTACAAACGTGTTATAGAAATTGGCAACGAAAAAAAGTTGAAAAAAACATGTTCGTATTTCGATCAAATTTTTATACCTTTCAGTTGTATACCCGATACTGGTACAAACGTCAAAGTATTATTTCGTCCTTTTGGAACACCTGTATTATAAATATACAGGGTGTTTATTATAAATATTGTAATACATTATTTTTTCTTTAAGACTAAACCAAATGACTTGATTCAGATTGCTTGCCTTCGGCACGAATACAGGCTCTGCATCGCCTCAGAAAAGATCTTTTCACTAGACGTGCGTATCTCCTTTTATCCCCATTATTACTTAAATTTCAAAAGTATTCATTTCAAAAGTTTTCCTATTATCTAAGTAACATGTAATTTTTAATTTATTTTTTTCCTGAACTGACATCACCTAGCCTAACGCTTCGTACCAGCTTGAACTTGAGTTTCAGGACTCCCTGTATATAGTATAAGCATACCCAAAACCCAGAGCCTCAAATGTTTAGCAACGTTTAATAAAGCAAGTAGGTACAACTGTCACATCAATTAATTTAAAGGCGAGTGTTCATAGATCCGCGGGTGTGCTCCGACTGTGCCGTGGGCGGCTGACTAACCGACCAGGAATGTAGTGTCAACACTGGCCTGAGGCTAATGCGCATTTTCACTAAGACTATGAGACGCCTTAATGTAATGCCTAAATATTAAGCAGTTGAATAGCGCAAGAGAGGACTGGTCCAACCATTTTCCACTTTGCTCTTAATAACTTATCATCTACTCTCCCATCTTGAAGGCATCACACCAAAACAATTAGGAAATTTCTATATCCAGCTGTGTTTTAGAATAATCCCTACATTAAACGCACCTTACTATACTAGCTTCCTAAGCGTAATGCCAATATTTGTATTTAATATTAGACTGCGTGAGTATAATAGTAATTCTTCTCTAGTATTGTGGCAAAGGTACTGCCTGCTGTCATGGCGTTGCTGCTCCTGAGAATGTATTTGATTTTCAAGAAATAATATCACCAACCGTTAGACCGCGACTAAGGATTCTGGGAGCCGCTTAAATTTGCGACACCGATTAGTCGAAGGCACACTGGAGCTTCAACGCTCAAAAACGAACTGTATCAACACATGGAAAAAGTTCATTCTACAACGAAATGACACTGACAGCGCAAGCGAAGTTAGACGCGTAGAGGCGTGGCTTCTACCATAGCAAATTAATATTTATGCATATTAAAACAGAGTTTGTTTTGGTATTGGTAAAGGTTGGTAAAGGCAAGGTATTGGTAGCGTTGACGCCACAGCTTCGAAATTTTGGCACACTATGACAGTCGTCGTTTGAAAACATTGACATGCTATTTTATGCCCCAAGCGGACGTCAAAATTCGTATTGAATAAAAAAAAAACTTCTACGGAACGAGCGACGTGGGCTCTTACAACAGAAACTCAATATTAATGTATATTGAAAAATAATTTATTTTGATATTAGAAAAAAATCAGACGTGCAGCTTTAGACGCCCCAGTGAGTCCCGCTCAAAAGGCAACCGTGACCACAAAAATGTTCTCGTTACTGACATGTTTAAATAGCTCACTGTACAATCAACGATTGTGAGTCTCCATCCCATAGAGTTACTCTATAACCCATATCGACTCTGCCCTGCGTATGGCTCGGCGGCAATTTTTTTTACCTTTATCTGACATCCGGCATTGTTGTTACCTGTAGTATATGGCAACTAAATAGGGCAACTGCAATGGCGGATGTCAGATAAACGTCAGAAAAAAAGCCGCAGAGCGTAGTCGATATGGCATCTCCGTTGTGTATCTCGATGCTCCATCCAAATAATCACTCGCCAGTCAAAGTTGGCACTTGTAATATTCCGCTCAAGTCGGCTAGCGCATTGAACTGCACCCATGTTGTTCATCGAATACAAAATAGAATAATTAAGAAGTAAGAAAAAACTGTTCCGACGACGGACCGTTCAACTCGCGTGTGCATTATCGAGATCGGCGGCTGCGTTCAAGGTTGCCTGACGAAATTTACCACAGACCTAAAACACATCCTAACTCTATCAATATTCATGGATTAACTACGACGTAGAAGTACTAAAGCGCGCATTCACGTACCGACATTGACGACGCGTGGCAATAAAAAAATCGCATAGAAAATATTTGACCTCAATTCCTAATTTATGGTTCTAATTCGTCGCGTATTGTTCATCATTGGACCAGACTATGCAAGATATTTTTACTTAATTATTTGGAAAATCAACAGCGACATGTATCTAATAATAGAACAATATAACGTCAATTACAGACCACTGCAGTTACTGGAATTAAGGGAATATGAGTCTCAAAAATCATCCGAGATTATCACTTGCTATGAAACTGTGAAGGAAAACACCGTGAGTGGGACGTTAAAAGGGCTGTAGTAGTAAAGTCTCAAAAATTTCAAACGATGTTAATACAGTTCACTTCTAATGCATAATATTGTAACTAAAACTTGACATAGACAAGCTACGTAACAAACGTTGAAAAACATTTTATCGCGAGAATTTAATTGTTATTGACCATTAACGTCTCCGCAGATAATTGTTGCAGCGTGAACAGTAACCTTTATACGAATGCCAATGTCATTGTAGAAAAAAATAATACGTAGAAATAAATTTACGAAACGAAAATGAGTTTGAAAAAAAAAATGTAAACAGTTCTTAGCCGGGAAATGCATTAAGTCGTTAGTCATAAGAAGTGAAGTTAGTAAATAAATATTCGTTTCATAAATAAAACCAAACCGGTAGTATTTACAAGAAGATAATTCATTACAGTAGATAACGAAACACTAGCTGTCATAACAACAGCTTGTTTTTCATAAAAAAAAACTAGAGCTCGTCATCTCATAACTACCAATTAAGTAGATTTTAGTAACCATAGTTGTTTCTAAAATAAATTAAAAAAGTCGCGGCTAGGTGCATCGTTCGGATACACGCTCCGTGCCGTTTGAAGCTTTTTTTTATCTGCACTCACAGAAATGAATTTCCTCGGTCACGCCTTATAAATTGCCTTAAATATTGAAATAAATTCAAACTGAATGGGTGCTTTTAAAGTTCAAACGCTACGTAGCGTCTGACCTTGGACGGTACCCAGAATATTTTTGGGATTAATTTGAATTAACTAAGTAAATTACACAATACATTATTATATTACGTGTGTGCTACTATGCTGGAATTAGATAATTTATTCAAAGACATTTTATTTAATAGCTATTACGTGCGTATGAATGAATGAAAATGCGACTAATTATTCAAATTGATTAAACGTCTCGGCGGTGTGAATTCGAAATTTAAAAAATATTTATGGCGCAATTACTTTTTATTTTTTTAAATAAAGTCATTGTTGCGGGCTTGTTACTTTTTACACACCAATCATAACTATGTAAGATGTGAATGAAACATTGTAACATAAAATCTGATGAGCTCCACTGAACTACTTACTTGGCTAGTTTATTCACAAGGAAATAATGAAAGTGCATTTTATTTGCGTAAATATATGAAAGTTACAGCTGCCACACGTCCGAGAATACTGATCTAGGGAGGAGACCGATGTTGACAACGATATTAATGCCTCACGACTATTACTTTCTAAATAATGTTGGCGAACATTCCAATTTTACAAATTTGACATTACATAATTCGTATCGTAGGCGCAAAATCAAAAGGTGTGTAAATGCCGTAATCAAAAGCACCTTCATTAAAGACAAACTGATTTTTATTTTCGTTCAATGTAGCAACATATAGTATTCTATCAAAGTAAATTGTGCTTATCTACGTAGATACATTTTGTATTATGAATCATATTATCTTGTGGCCGAAACGACTTGGCATTTATAAGCAAAATATAGGCATTTTTTTTTTCTTCGGTGCGATTCAATATCCGTCGATTATTATTCAAACTCGGTCATGGTCATTCATATTAAGGAACAAGATAGAAGGATACAAGTGTTTGATAATGGCGGGAAAAACTCTATTGATAAAATCATAGACTAAATACCATGGAAGCCTTAGACTTTTAAAAAGTGGGTGTTTGACATTTTTTTTACGGAAAATTTGAAAATCCATGCGTCGTTATTTAGCAATTCGCGACAACGGGATTATTACATTATGTAATTTTAAAATCAATAAAAGACGCCAGATCTTCAGCCAAAGCTTGATAAGGGGGCCGATTCTTTCCGACTCTGGTTCTACGTTTCGTTTTAAACTCTATTGTGTTAGCCAATAATGCTCTAGAATTATCTCGAAGCTTCTATTGTCGATGATATTGAGAGTACCGTCCTTTTCTTGTTGCGTTACACGAGCAAGGCGGCAATGCTTCTACTCGTTTTTGGTCAGCAAAAAAGGCACTATTACCTATTCCTCAGATGATATTACGTAGCATAAAATAGAAGGGCGATTATCTAACGCGTTGTTGTCCTATGGGACAGGGTGTATCAGAAAGCCGACATAATATTTTAAGTACACATACGGTAGCTGATTTGTTCATGCTTGAAGTAGGCAGATTTAACCTAACTATCATAGTATCTGAGGTCTTCGCCACTACGTTGACATTGGCAGAATCACATTAGGCCTGACTCAATGGAAAGAGGCCAATAAAAAAAAAAAGTATCTGAGTTACAGACTTGTGAATAATTTGTTATGCGTATCGAGTTGTAAACTACGTCAATTAGAAGCGATTTTTAATATTTATAAAACAGATCTTGAAAATTCCGCATAATATTACAAGTTTTAAAAATAAGCGGCGAAAAAAAGTTGAAAAAATCATGTTCGAACATTTTTTTAATATTCAGTTGTACACCAATTAAATGTAGTTAAGGAAAAATCCAATACACCAAACGGTTTATAAAAGGAGGACTTTTCCATCAATAAAAGATCCCATGGAAAAATAAAAGCAAGTTGCATTTTAATAACATAGGTTATCTACATGCCCCACAAGTAATACATTATCAAACTTTAAGCTGCCGTATCTCAAAACTAACTTAATGTGGATTGGATCCTTTTTGCTTAACGACGTCCGACTCAAACGTTAAAGTACTATTTCGGGCTTCGGATACACCTGTATATTACGTCTCGGAGGAGGACTCCGGATGTCTAACACACGCACGCACACACCCCCACACGCGCAAAATTTTTTTTCACATACTCCTGCATAGTTACAGCCGGTCGGGCGTGCTCGTGACCTCGAGAACGGTCGTAAAACTAGTATAACTTCGCAGTTAGTGAATCGAGCGGTGTATTAAAATTCAGTAGGAAACCAGCTGCTGTATGACCGCCCTTGACTGGTGCGACGCCGCCGCCAGCGCCGGGGGGACTTAGACGCGGAAGTTTCGGACTGTGCACCTCCATGGTGGCTTAACTGTATTTCAGACGAAACTATGTTCAATACGTTCCTGATATGACGAAGGAAGGATATTTCGGGAATGGCCTTTTCGGAATTTACCCTGGTCTGGGTGTCATTGTGATGGCCTGCAGTTCATTGTATGGTATCCATAGTACAAGCTTGGCCATACGACGAGTATGTGTTGGCCTGGCGATAAATTATTAGGGTTCCCAAATATATTGCGTGCGTCTTTTATGAACAACAACAAGCATCACTTTCCTCTTCATTGTATAGAAATGGACTTGATAAAACTAAGGCATAAGTATTATTTTAGAATGTTATATAAAGAATATTCAATGTACGAAATATCAAGTAAGTATATGTCGCATACCTCTACAGTTCTGTTCTCATTGTAATTATAAGTACGTACATATTGTAATGGCGATGTCAACAACCTCATTTGTAGGTAAGTCGACTGTAGTGTCGTTAGAAAATTAACGTTTATAATAGGATTACATTTGAATGTAAGTATGCAAACCTAAATATTCATACTGTCGTCGAGCGCCGAAAATCAAATGTTAAATCTAGTTTTCATAAATCAGCATAAGAGTCTATCTATCTATCTATCAGCCAGGGACGTCCACTGCTGGACATAGGCCTCCCCCATAGATCGCCACAAATTACGGTCTTGGGCTTTATGCGCCCACCGACTCCCGGCGACCCTGATGAGGTCGTCCGTCCACCTGGTCGGGGGTCGTCCCACGTTTCGCTTGCCTGTTCGTGGCCGCCACTCCAGGACTTTGATGCCCCAAAGTAAGAGTAAAACCTTTTTATTAATGACGGAATTAAAAAAAACACAACAGATATTAAGACCGGTCTACACTGAAAAGTATGTTACCAGGAGCCGCGTTACCACCACTTCTTAATGTATTGTTGTAGTACCTAACTGTAGTAACTGTCAATTTTTGACAGATATTGTACTGAGTTAACTGTCAAAAGCTGGAAGTAACCTCCCCCATACCACCACCCGTCTTGCAGCCAAAGTTTTTTTTTTATTAAAAAAAAACTATTGCTGCAAGACGGGTGGCGGTATGGGGGCAGTAGGTAAACAACATTATTGTATATTGTTTTCTTATATTTACGCGAATACTATACATTGAAATAAAACTATTTTACGGATTTTATCGCGTTTATTTACTATTTTATTTTTATTTTATTTTAGGTACAGGACCGCACCCACCATTATATCAGATTTGATAAACCGCATATCCTCGCAAAAGAACACCGACTCCGACCAAGGATGACACGTGAGCCCATTGAAATTAAAAAACATCCTAATTTCAATAGGGAAGATGGCTGGGTGCTACCACCAACTTGGGATCCAGTAATTAATATGATTAAATCCAAAACCAAGAGTACCATTGCAAGACCTCAAGACACTGTGAGCACTTTCTGCGTGGATCGGACCGCAAACAACAACTAAATATGAGGGTACCCAGTTATTAACTATAACATCAGGACGTCTAACACCTCAGTTCCCCCGTGACCATGGTTGAAAATAAAATAGTAAATAAACGCGATAAAATCCGTAAAATAGTTTTATTTCAAAACATTATTGCATATGAAATTGTTGATGGTAAAGTGTGCGAATTATTCTAAGTAATTGGAACATTTTTTCCGTAAGTATTGTTATCTGTATTCTAAATGTTGGGGACCTTCTAAAGTCTGGTCTATTTAGAACATATATCTGCACTAAGTCACCAGTCAACGGCCGATTAGTTCAGGCGACTAACAAAGCCAGTTCGCAGAAGTAATTATAATTTTGATAACATAAAACCTATTTGAAGTGGTACTGACTATTGTTAAACAATAATAGGTTTCAGTCAAGCATTAACATTGTTCTCCTCTGAAAATAGGTTGAGGTAGACGTTGAACAAAAAAACAATTTGCGTTTAAATATTTTGAACAGTGTCCCTTAACATTTTAACGTTTAATAATAAACTTTCTTTATGGTTTGTGTAAGACAACCCCCTTATTAGTTTATTATTAAAATTATTTTAATATTATGTTAGTAAAGTGTGATCAGTTTCGATATTCATATAAATTTAAATTACAGTCGCACGCTACACATTTGAATGAATCCAGTATTGTAATTGAATATTGCAAATCTAATTGTACATTTAAAATCGATCATTCGCGTGTCTCGGATTTGCGTAATCGATATAAAGTGCACATCAATTTTACGATGATGACACGAAGCGGATATCGATTTAAAATCGATTCATTGATATTTTATATACTTCCTTATTATTCAAAATAAGAACATGGTCAAATAAAATGCTTTACCAAACTTAAGATTTTTTGACGTACGTAGTCGTCAAAGTGACACTCAAAATTGGACATCTGAAACTGTCAAATGTTAGGAAAACCTCCGTCTTTGATATATAACTCGTTGCATAAACTTTATTTATGAAAATTCTTAACTTTTTTTAAATGATAACTCATTGGCAATGTGAGGTTATGCCATTACTAGTAGTTTGAATACTAGTGGACTTACGTCAATAGCTTAATCGTAATCGCCGGCTAGGGATCGAACTCGGAACCTTCTTTGTTACAAGGTCGGCCCGTCTACCAACTACTGAGCACTATATCAGTTCCAGAATGTACTTAAACAATTACAGGTACCTAAATCTATACTAATATAGCAGACCCGGCCACGCGTTGCTGTGGCTAAAGTTATTGTTATATTACATTGTAGTATACAATTTAAGAGGAACGGTAGGAGAACATCAGTCACGGGGACCACCATGCTTTTTACATAGATGGTATTTGTAAAAAAATATGGTGACCTCTACGACTATTTCTACGACTATAACCCTTTAGTACAATGAAATTATTTACGAACCAAGACGGAAATGTTGAAGTTGGTACACAAATTCACGGGATTGGGATTTGAAGGGGAAGGACGTTGAACACGATTGATTAAAATTTTCTTACACTATTATTCATTTAAATTACATTGTTAATTTTCTTTCTTTTCTTATTTTTTTTTAATTTTCGGTCTAAGTAACTCGTGGTTGGCTATGCTAACACCAAAAATTAAAAAAGTAGAAATAATTGAATTTCACGGTATTTCGTTTACTACAAAATAATTAAATTTTTACTTTATCCTCAATAACACGTGGTAATCATGCTATTGAATTGTGTCATATGCACTGCTATGGTAAACCGACAAACGTGTCATACGTTTGTCGGTTTACCATAGCAGTGCCATCTATTGATTACTTACTCAATCCAGTCGAAAAGTATCGACATCTGTTAGAATTGATTGAACATGAGTTAACAGATAATTGTGACTGTCAATTAAATATAGACAAATAATTTGCAATAAAATAAAATTGCGACTATAATTAAAGATCTAAGCTATCCTATCTCTCAAGTTGGACCAGACTGCTCACGGTGTGCCAATTTAATTTAAAATCGGTTAAGTAGTTTAGGAATCCATCGCGGTCAAACATCGTGACGGGAGATTTATATATATTAGATTATAAAGAGGAAAGATTTGTATTTTTGTATGTAACGAATAAACTTAAAAACTACTGGACCGATTTCAAAAATTCTTTCGTCGTTAGAAAGCTACAATATCACTGAGTAACATAGGCTATATTATAAACCCGTGCGAAACCGGGACGGGCCGCTAGTTACTTATAATATGATAATAACAATGTTGAACTGTTCATAAAAACAATTTTAAAAGTAAACAAAAAACCGACTTCGTAAAACTGCGTGCACCTAAATTTTACTGTATTTATTTATTTAACAAACGAAATGGTAATATTAATAACAAAACATAACGACATAGTGACAATGACGCGATTTGCCGAACAAAAACACAACTCACGCATGCTCATTTCAAAGCGATCTACATTTTAGTTTTTATCGACGCGCGCGCTTTTTATCGCGTCGCGGTGCCATTAAATGGCTATCATTGATGCGATGTACGGGCGGACTTTTTGTGTGCCTTGGTCTCTCAAAAAAAAGTTAAAAGAAAAACATAGACAAGCATAGACGCTTCGCTGTTCGCGCCAAATTTTGATCAGGGCGTCGGCATATGGCAACACCGATACTTAATTTAAAAGTTTCGGCTGTGTTCACCTTGAACGTGATACTATTGTTTGTTTACGAAAACAATGTTAGACTATGGTATTAAGAAAATGTTAGTTATTTGAAAATGTATTTATCTTGTTCTTTGGTTTACGTGTAAGTACTTAATAATAAATTACGAGTATTAAATTTGTTAACAAATAACTATGTATTATCAAATTACTCAATAAGTAGGTACCCCGCTATTAACACTACTGGCAATAAATAAACAGACATCGAAGTTTATGACTGTACCTATTTTTGAAAATTTATTTTATTTGCAACTTGTCAAAATATATGTTTCAACGTTATATTTATTAAATCTGTTATTTAAACACTGATAATTAGTTTGTTAATTAGTACATATTATTCGTTGTTGTAATACTACAACGAGAAATCTATTTAGTTTTTGTTTAATTTATTATAAATAAACACAGATATAACGAGCCTACGGAATATATATGGGGTTATAGACCCAAATCTTTTAACTAGAGGTTGTAATTTTAAATGATCTATTACCAGTCATAATATCCGCTTTATTATTTATTTCAATTACGTAATTTTTACCTACAACTTTTATGAAGAACTACAACTTTTTGTTAAATAAATCAACATGCGTATAATAACCTAGTATAATAGTTATAATAATTTCCAAATAAAGAACCACGCATTGACTGTTGCCCACAGAGGCGGAACACTTTAAATAGTTTTTTTTTTGCTTTTATTTATGGCGCCTATCGAATCGAGCAAAATATTTTGGCATTGTTGTAAAGTTCTTTTTGTAGTATACAAATCCACTTTATCGAAGCAATAGAGATGTGAGCATCTTTTACGCTTCAACAAATTTGAAAATAGAACGTACTTATTAGCGGCGAGGTATCTTTAACACAGAACATCATAATGTTCAACATCATTCTATCGAACCTTCTTGGTTAAAAAAAAAAACAAATGAGAATACAAACTCCACTAAGCACTTACTCGTGGCAGGCTTATAAAAGCTCACAAGCGCAGACCAAACAACGACGAAATAAATAAAAAAAAGAAACAAACCACGAGGAAATATCTACAAGTCATTGAAGTTAGCGCCGAAATTACTTAATCAGACTGTTAAGGCGGTTTTTAAACTGTTTTTTTTTTTCGTCAGTGTTTACAACTCGCACGCGGTTTTTGTCATTGCTCGTCGGGGTCTACGAACCGCGTTGCCCAACCTGTCGGGACTCGTAGACTCGTGGGAGTTTGCTACACTCATAGCAATGCACAGGGACGGATCGAGACACAGTATTTGAGGTGCAAACTTGATTCTGTTGCAAGTACACGACAGAATCAAGAATCTTGTATTCAGGAGCGTTATCTAAAAGCTCGAAAGTTATAGTAGCGCAACTTATTTATTAGATTAAATTAATAAGTTAATATCACGAATCGTATATACAGGATGTTTCAGAAGTCCAAAATAATACTTTGACTTTTGCATCAGTATCGGGTATACAGCTGAATGGTATAAAAATTTGATCGAAATTCGGCCATGTTTTTCCAACTTTTTTTTCGTTGACAATTTCTATAACTCATAATACCTCGAGTCCTACGTGAAATTTGCGTGTTCTGATTTGTGAATATTGGCAGTCGCCCCTCATAAGTGTAGTTTACACTGCTGAATAGAGTTATGGATGTACCCAAGAGCCAGAACACGATACCTGTGACAAATATTCAAAGGCCTATAACTCAGTAAATATGATAGTTAGGTATAAACTGTCTTCACTAAGCATCCACATATGAGCTACCGTAAATGTACCCAAAGTATTATTTCGGACTTCTGATACATCATGTAGAAAGAGTAAATATTATATAGGGGTGGTAAATCTTATAAATTCTACAATCTATGTATGTCTGCGTGATTTGTGATGTCTCAGGATTTGTTTTGTTACTTTTATGTGTCGTAGTTATTCTTCTTGGTATTTCTGTGTTGCACTCATTTTAATCTAGTCACATGTTGTATGAAACCATAAATATAATTTATATTGCCCTTTTACTAATTATCCATGACAACTGTTGACGCATGAAAACCAAATTTTATTGAATTAATTGAAATTACTCCTATAAGTATCTTTCATTCATAATTTTGTTTGATTAACACTTCCATTGTTGCACTTCAAAGCCGGCTGCTTCGCATTTCTGTTGCACCCCTGGCCACTACGCATTTATATTGCACCCCCTCATACTACGCATTTATATTGCATCCCCTGATACTTCGCATTTATTTTGCACCCTTGGCTACTACTAGTGATGTGCCGGATCGTTAAAATTTTATATCCGGATCCGTATCCGGTGTCAAGATCCGCGGATACGGATACGGATACAAATCTTAACAATTTTATAAAAAAATCCTATAGTAAATGTTTAATAATCACAAAGATTTGTCATTGATCTCATTATAAATATAGTTGATTTAGTACCTTTCAGTTATATCATATTGGTATGGTAACTCTCACTACGATAAATGCTTGTAATATAAAGGTGAAAAATATTTGATTTTAAGAAATAAAAATAATCCGAATGGAGTTTAAGTTTTCATTGCTACCTAATCACCTTTATGTACAAGATTTTCATCTGTGTCTTGAAAGTTAATAAGGTAAAAGATCCGTAAAAGATCTGCCGAAAAAGTTACGGATACGGATCTTTCTTTTCCCTCGGATATCCGCGATACGGATATCTGGCACATCACTAGCTACTACGCATTTATATTGCATCCCGGATACTACGCATTTATGTTGCACTCCTGGCTCCTACGCAGTTATATTTCACCCATCGCCATGCGTCCAATCTTGTCGCATCCATCCGCTACGGTACTGTACTGCACCCGCTCGCTACGAGACTACGTTGCACCGTCCTTTCAAATCCGCCCCTGCCTACATCAGCCCACATTACGATATCCCTATCTTATATCTGTCGGCGCTTTGATACTGCGCCGGTATCGACAATTTTGACGTTCAGTGATTGAGAGGCGTTGAATGGACGTGAAATCATTTATTAGCCAGCATATGATGTACCAAGGTGATGGCTTATTCATACTAAAAAAAAGACTTGAAATTTGATTGGCGGTAAAGAGCGTTAGTGTGATCGGTGGTTGCACCCGATTGGATATTTTAAAAATGGAATATAACACTTAGAAAATTTCATGTTAAGCGGAGCTTATTCCTTCCATCTATTGTTCTGTATTTAGGCCTCAAACTCAAGGCTACGCAATAAAGGTATTGATCGAATCGAGACGTTTATGAGTAGCTATGTAGGATCCACAAAGGGATATTCCCAAATTGACATTTTTGAACGATTTTCAATGTTGTGGTACAATATTTTCGTTCTCATGAAAGTTGTTTTGTACTGCAATAGCGAATAGTTTGTAAGTTGATTGATATCTCTTATAATTATATGAGTTTATACTAGGTAGATATCTACCTAGTTGTTACATAAGTTTTTAATACACGTTGATGACATCATCATCACGCCTGTATTCCCCGAAGGAGTAGGCAGAGGTGCACTGTAGTGCGCCCACACTTCGCCGATGTATATTGGTCGCAATGTAATAGGGGGCGAGCCTATTACTATACCGGGCACATTCCCCCTCAATACGAGGGAGATTTAGGCCATAGTCCACCACGCTGGCCCGGTGCGGGTTGGTGAACTTCACACGCCTTTCTATAGACGTGCAGGTTTCCTCACGATGTTTTCCTTCACCGTTCAGCAAGTGGTAATCATTGTTGAAAATGACGGGCCTGGGATTCGAACTTGCACCCCTTACGTTCAAGGCGGGCGTTCTTTCCCGCGAGGCTACCACGTTGATGACATATTAAAAAAATCCGGCCAAGTGCGGTTCCATACCATTATCTATAAAAACTGAAAAAAAGCACGACTGTTGTATGCAACAGACTAAACAAATATTTAAATATTTATTTTTAAAGTGAATATTAACAAAATTTTCAGTGAATATTTCAAGCGTCTACCTGTTGCCGTTATTAATATCGAGCAAAAAATCACGTTTGTGGTATGGGAGCCCCCGTAAATATTAATTTTATTCTGTTTTTTAGTATTTGTTGTTATAGCGGCCACAGAAATATATCATCTAAGAAATTTTTAACTGTCTAACTATCACAGTTCATGAGATACAGCCTGGTGACAAACGGACAGACAGACGGACGGAGAGCGGAGTCTTAGTAATAGGGTCCCGTTTTACTTTGGGTACGGAACCCTAAAAAGTCAAATCCATGCAGACTTCAAGACGCGCGCTGTTTTTTTTATCAATACCAAAATCGAACTGTATTGACTCGTCGAAAAAGCTCATTGTTCAACGAAATGTTATTGAAGGCGCAAGCGCATTTTGCAACTTGGTCGCTTGGATTATACCACAGCTATTCAATCTTTATACATATTGACACAGAGTTAGTTTTGCTACTGGCAAACATTTTGACGCGATGCTTTTAACGCCACAGCGTGCACAGTGCTTCATCCGAGCGAATCCAACGAAGCTAGAACTACATTTATATTTAAACTATTTAAATAAAATATAAAACAGTACCCATTCATTTTTAATTATTCATTTAAACTTCGTACATTACGATGATACAGTAATTAACTCTAAATAATTAGTTCACCATCACTTTGCGTTCATAAAAACTGCATTCAGTGGTAACGAATTGACGTAATAAATCAAAAGATAGACGACGAAGACCGGACTCTAGTGGTCTAAGTGTAGACCGCTCGGCCACACTGAACCGGGTAGTCGCGTCTTCGATTCCCGCTAGCGGTAAATTTCGGGAATTGACTCTTCGAAATTTGCCCTGTAGCTGTAGCATGTGAGTCAATACTAGACTTATGTCACGGTAAATGTTGATTTTGTCTCTTTCTCTCGTATGAAATAGGACAGAGAGCGAATGCGTGACAGAGGTTTAGTCTTGACATGCGTGCTAACTTGTCTGGACTGGGTGTAACTGGGATAGCCACAGTCCAGTCCAGTCTTATGCAGGGGCACCTATTTGCGTTGGGTCCTATGTGCGATTTTTTATTAATCAACTAGCGGCCTGTCCCGGCTTCGCAAGTGTTTCTAATATACAAAAAAAAAACAAAAATACAATAACACAAATCTTACCTATTTATAATATAAAAAAAAATATATAATACTAAATATTGACATACGGTACTAACGTCACTCAATTGTTTTTTCCAGCCCGGAACTCCCTCTCCACTAACAATTAAACTTTATCGTATGATATTAAAGTTCAAATTGACTTTAAAGTGTTATTACGAATCTTTTGTATGGGAGTATAGAAAAGTGTTATTTTTAGACTTTTTTAGGCAATTTTTATTCTCTCCGTAAGAACCATCTTCGTACTTCAAGGAATATTCTAAAACGAGAATTAGCGAAATCGGTTCAGCTGCTCTCAAGATTTGCGCTTAGCAACACATTCAGCGATTCATTTTTATATTATAGATTAATCAACTAAGTATGTACTCTATCCGAAAATTACCGAACCACCTATTGTTTTATAATCAAAGACTCCGTTACCTTTTCGTGTCGATAGGCAACTTTACTTTACTACAAACTTCTTTTTAGGGTTCCGTACCCAAAGGGTAAAACGAGACCCTATTACTAAGACTCCGCTGTCCGTCCGTCCGTCTGTCACCACGCTGTATCTCATGAACCGTGATAGACAGTTGAAATTTTCACAGATGATGTATTTCTGTTGCTGCTATAACAACAAATACTATAAAACAGGATAAATTAAATAATTTAGGTGGCTCCCATACAACAAACATGATTTTTTTGCTCGATATTGTTTATTAGAGTATTTTTGCTTGAAATATTCACAGAATATTTAACTTAAAAAAAAAACAAATATTTTAGGGGGAGCTCCCATACATAGATAATGGTACGGAAGCATTCGTGTGCGAGTCCAACTCCCACTTGGGCGGTTTTTTTTTTAAATACTTACAAACGTAATTTTATCACATCGCTAGTGTTCCGTTAGTCCCTCCAACTAAACTAAATGCTTTAACCACGAGTGGGCTTAAGCCAATTATTTCATGATTACGATGGGATTCATATACGCGGATATATATTAAGCGGTAATACGTCTAAGCCTAGGCTATTGCCACTTAATTACTGTTTTATTCTTTTTTTGTTATTCTTACTGGTGACAGAAGTCCATTGTTATCTGGGATCCGCAGGGGATATACGTTATTTACTAACGTTAATGTATAAGAAATAAATTAAGCCATTTGCTGAACGCATCCATTTTTAGGGTTCCGTACCTAAAAAAGAACGCTTAAAGGGTCACTTTGTTGTCTGTCTGTCAAGACCCTTTTCACAGGAACGCGAGGAGGTATCAAGTTGAAGTTTATAACAAAAACTGAAGTCTGCGGTCCCTTGGAGCTGTAAAAAAATTTGACTTTGGTGGTTTATGTTGCATTTTCAGTACATTCGCACGAGAAGTCAAAAACCTATAGGGTACTTCGCTTGACCTAGAATCATGAAATTTGGCAAGAACCAATGTCTTATAGCACAACTAAAGGGAAATATCTGGAAACAGTAAATTTATAGTTACAACGCATAAAAAATGTTTTTTTTTGCGATTACAAACATATCAGTTATTTTGTATGGGGACAACAATACACCGAACACAAAGTTAAGTTTGTCACTCTGTCCAGTTAATCTTTTCGTTAGAGCAATGTTCGGTTGTTCATAGTTAAGATACGGTGTAAAGCGTAAAGGTAAAAGTGTAAGGCCTCGGTGTGCTCGAGTCCAGCTCGCACTTGTTCAGTTTTATTCATTAATTATTCCGAGAATGCGACCGTATACCGCTCGACGACGACGACGCTAAAAAAATACAATACACTAAAAAGGTTAAATACTCATGTATAATGACCTACCATAATACGTACTGGCTTATTTTACTCGCCAACGCACGGAAATAAACGTAATAAAAAGAAAAAGAAAAAGGCGGGAAAACGGCAGGTGAGCGCGCGCGGTACTTACAGGTTGTTCTAAAAAACATCGAATCATAAATTTTATTCGGTATTTAAATTAATATTATTAAATCTATGAGTTCTGCACGCATCTAAAGACTAGGACCTCTATCACGAATTCGCTCGCTCGCTCTGTCTTATTTCATACGAGAAAAGGAGAAGAAGTTCGACACGTAAAACAGAAAGAATAAAAAAGTATATATGTATAAATGACTTTTGCTATTTTAAATGGTATGGTAAAAGAAACCCATCGCCGCACATTATTAATCTAAGTTAACGTTATTTCAAACGTTCCGTTTTCCCTGTTTTTATAAGAATAGCATAGGGCGTGTCAGTATCATTTAGTTTAGTGCAGCACTAATCGTTTTCGAAGGGAGTTTTATCATTCCGAACAATATTCGACTATTTTAGGAATCTTTTTTTAACTCTCTATGTTGGGTTCCTATAAAATAAATCGTTACTATTATTATTATTTATTGAGGATTCATAAGTGCCTGTATTGGATTACATAAATAAAAAAAAACAGAAAAAAAGTTATCGAATAAATAAAATGCATCGGGTTTCGGGACTATTTACGCAACTTTTTATAGAAACAGTTTTGACTAACAGCTCGTTGAAAATTTTACGGTTCGTTAGGGAAACAGGGCGTTTTATGAATACATGAATCGGTCATTAATGCCGTAGACTTGTTAATTTAATATTAATTTAATGGTAGAATTTAACTAATTTTGCATGTGCCTGTATACATACCTGGGTGACGACGGCTTGGCCTAGCGGTTCAAGCGTAGGCCGCTTGATTCACTGTACCTGGTAGTTTCAGGTTCGATTTCAGGCAGCGGAAAATTTCGGAAATGGCCTTTTCGGAATTTGTCCTGCTCAGGGTGGAACTGGGATCGTCCCTAATCCATTATGTGGTATCCATAGTATAAGCATTGGTTATACTATGGTTTTTTTTTATTATGGTTATTGGTTACACGATATACACATCAACCTGTATATAGTGAGAGGGTGCGCGGGCGCAACAGGTGGCCGCGCCGCGCACCACGCGCCACTCGCGTGCCGTCAACACACAGTTGTCTTCGACTGTACAAAACAAAACTTATTTCTGTAAGTATTTATGATAGATAACGGTAACATCTTAACAAACTTTAAAAAAACCAAAAAGTGTAAGGCTCAAAAATGAGGTTTTATTCTCGATTCCCTAAATGTGAATTAACAAAAAGTGTGGTAGCGACGGTAGCAGAAAATTGTAAAATGTTATTTTTTCAGAATAATCCTTTAAATGAAGTACCTACATAGGTACATACGATATATATAGTACTTATATACTTAGGTAATGATGACAGTAACATCAAAAGTATTTTCAATATTATAGTATATCTGAGTTAATAGAAATATAATGATTTGTATTAATATATTTTTATAACGCCAATGTATAACGAGACAGGTTTTTTTTTAAATTATACATATTTATGTAAGAGCTGTGTACCTTAAATAGACGTTACGTAGGCTTCGTAATAGACCCAAGGGCACACATAATAAAAAAAAAATTAATGATCACCATAAAAAACCCTATATATAGACACACAGACAAACAAAAATCGAACCGAACAAACCAATTACTGTTACTTTAACAATTTTAAAAAGTGAATATTTATTGTAATAATTATATAACACAATTTATTCGACGCTAGCGCCACACATTTCCAAAATTAGGCATTAAAATGATTTATGGTATCGATTAAAGGGGCAACATAATGCCGATGAGGCAGGACTATGCACCTGATGCGCGTGCGCCGCCTAAGGGCTCCTACACACAGCCAACTTTCCGTCGCCTCGCGCGGCGCCACTTGTAGCCAACTTTTTTTTATACTTTCCGTAACTACATTTTATACGGGCTCGCCGCACAGGTAGACAGCTACACATTGCTAGAGATCTAAATAATTATTGTTTATTGACGATTCATAAGTACCAGTATTGGTTTACGTAAATAAAACAAATACGATTTTTATTCAGCAGTGGTAAAAACTTCAACATGAAATAGAATATGTTTAACTAAATGTAACCAAAACTTTGTTTACCGATAGCAAAAGCTTGGCGATAGCAGAACCACGTGTAATACGTAACAAATCACATAATAATCAATCCAGTTTCATGTCTATTATGCAACTCAGTTTTGTTATACCAAACAAAATTAGATAATGAGTGACAAAATCAAGCTAGTCTGCGAATTAACCAAATAAGATTATTATATTATATAGTATTTTTGGTGTTTTAAAAGTGTCGCCAAAAAGTGGCTACGTGTGTAGCATGCCCTAAAGTTGCACCTGCTACTGGCCGATAAAAAAAAACCACCGCACCATAGATACTAGCTTTTATTGCTTAAAAAAATGGCCGTAAGTTTAGGCCGGCATTTTATGAAAACCACGCACAAAGTAGCAAGTACCTACAACAATATTACGTATAAAATATTATGAGCCTATACATGTACTTAAACACGAATGGGCGACCGAAGATTAATTAGTACAAGAAACATAATTTTATGTGATTTAAATATCAGACCATGAATTAACATTTTCATGAATGACCTTCAAGGTGTTTTCGAACATTTTTTGAATTTTTATCTTATCTATGTTCACATTTGGTTTTTTTTTAAACGAAGTTAATTCGTTCTTCTATAATTTAAAAAAAAACTTTAAAAGTCAACGGAGTGTCAACTTAAATATTATGTGGATATAATACCTCATTGAGATATTAGGTATTTCACAGGTTTGTCATTTATATTTTTTTTATTTATGTACATTCTACGTTCCATTTGACGTAATAATAACCAAATGTTGTATTCTGTCTGTCTCGTTTGCTCCTTTACTAATATGCCTATCTATATTTCCCACCGAAATTCTGTTTGCTCAACCGTACCATATCTCAAAATCGTTAGTCCTCTTTTTATTATACTTTTATAAGCCTCACCGTCCAAGTCTCTGGCAAACTCAGTTGTTGGCAAAATCATCGACAAATTGACGATGGAAGCCAAACACTTTTAAAAAAAGAAGAAGATATATTAGGTATAACGGAAATGGCATTTCGAGTTTATCAGACTCCGCCATTGTTGTTTTCCCATATAGTTGCCGTATACTACAGGTAAAATGGCGGAAAAATCACCGCAGAGCTATACATAGAGTGAAGTCATTATGGGTACTCTAGATACTCTTTGCTTTGCCTATATTTTTTATTGTATTGCTGCGTTCCGAAAAGCCTACCGAATTTTAATCTCACGTCAACACCTTTTGAAGTTAATGCTTAGCATAATTATTAATATATTTTTATAAGAGGCCTGTTAAATAGGTTCAAGGTGCGGAGGCTTACGTTTTGATGTTTGATAATATATGTGTATTATTCAAAGCCGGTTACGTGTATGTACAATTTACCTAAGTCTATTTTGAATATGTTGCTGATACAAGTCTCAGAGGTATCAGTTGTGTAAATAAATAAAATTTTATTTTAATATTTTTTTTTAAAAACAAGCTTTTATATTGTTTTCTTATATTTACGCGAATAATATACATTGAAATAAAACTATTTTACGGATGCTGTAAAATGGTTCCATGGTTGCTGTAAAGCAGCCGAAACGTCGGGAGAATAAAATAGTAAATAAACGCGATAAAATCCGTAAAATAGTTTTATTCAACAAGATTTTATTTTATTGCCCTTAGTTTTCGTGTTCTCCTCAGCAAGCCCTTTCATTTGATACCCATACTGTGGTAGTGCAGAAAAAATAACTATTCCGCCATTTTGGATGATCCACCATATTAGAATTAGAATGACGTCACATAGCTAAGCATGCATTTTCATCCAAAGTAAGCGTGTATACCAAATTTCAGCACAATCGGTTAAAGATAACTGATTTAAAATTCAGTTGCAAGATTCCACCCGGACATACATACATTGCAAGCTAATATAAAGCTAGTAAAATCAATACCGCTAGACAACAAATACTCATCGTATGATTCTAAACTAAATAAAGCTTGTACTAAAGGTACCGGGGACGATCCCAGTTACACCCAGACCAGAGAAAATTACCAGGAGGTAATTTCCGAAATTTTCCGTGGACGGGAATCGAACTGGGAACCACCTGGTTCAGTGAGTTGACCAGCCTACATTGAAATCACTAGATCAAGCCGTCATCAAACGACCACATTAATCACTCTATCTTCTCGTAGTCAACTAATGTCATTTCCGTACATTTTGGTGTCACAAGTACCTAGCAGATATCGAGGGTAAAGTGCTAAAAGTCGATAAGTATATTTTTTTTACTTTCGAAATATCAATTTCTTTCTTAAGTTTTAAAGAACAAATATCTATGTTATTCAAATAATATAGTTATAATAAGTGGTAATAGTGGATTACACTACTAAAATACCATCAAAAATGCACTAAGATGAATTTTTATTTTTATTTTTTGGCTCTTATTTGGTATTAACTCGATATTCATCTAATATTGAGATCCACTAGCTAATAAAGAAATGAGCGATTCCGTTTTATTTATACATCCGAACGCCCCCACCTGTCCAATACTGACGCATTCTCTAAACGATGGTATAAATTATTATAATCAACATCTGCTTAGAAACGGAATGAGTAAAAAGCGAGCATTGTGAACCTCTATAGAGGAATGTCGCAGGCTGCGGACGATGCGTGTAAGTGGTATTAAATTTGTTTGAGATACATTGTATTTGATTACTAGTGGGTTTAGCATGCATGTCAAGACTGAAGCATTGTCACGGATTCGCTCACTCGCTCCCTGTCTTCTTTCATACAAGAGAGAGAGATGCATATGCTACAACTACTACTGGAATCAAATTCAACAATTGTGAAAAAGCAACCATGGAATTTCTTGCCTATTCTTCTCCATAGGAAATGCATTCCGAATGGGTGACACCAGCGCCATAATGGAAGGTTTTTAAACTTTTATTTATAGCAACTGGACACTTTTTTCATTTTTTTTCCCATAGGAGATGATTCTCTTTTTTACTTCTACACTCCATAATATTACAATCGATCGATTTTTTTGAGGCAACCTCCGGAACTACAGAAACGAACGACAACGAAACTTTTTAAATTATTTAAATTAACACGAATTTTTTAAAAAAAAAACAATAAGTTGTTATTGCGCATTACATTTACAGAAATTTGGTGTTAATATTGTAAGAATGGCTACAGTAGTGTCATCCTGCATAAAGAATAACGATGCAAAAAGTTAATAAGAAGGTAGGCTGTTCTTATCATGGGGCACACCTAATTAGAAAACACATTAAAACTAAACTAATACCATTAGGTAGTCAATTAAATTTGAATTATTTAAGATGTCGAAGGTACATTTATTAGTTCGCGTGATAGGGTAATATATTAAAAGAAACACACACACCATTTTTAATTAAGGCAGGTGACTGACTATGCTTCCGTTTAGAAGTGCTCTGCCAATGGAGGAAATAGAACGTAATAAGATTAGACAAGTAGAATTTTAATGTCTCCTATAAAGTATGGTGTCAGATAACGTTTTAAGTTCTACTGTACTTAAAAAAAACTCGAGTCAAAGTTTGATGTTGTTTCTAGTGTAGTATTAAACTACTAAACTAATATACATCATCATCATCACGCCTGTATTCCCCGAAGGGGTAGGCAGAGGTGCACTGCAGTGCGCCCACACTTCGCCGATGTATTTTGGTCCCAATGTAATAGGGGGCGAGCCTATTGCCATTATTTAGTTTAGTAGTAGTATATTATTTATTAAACTACCGAATCGATCCTGAAAATTCTTACACAATAAGAACTCTACAAAAATAACGCCATACTCATCGTGTGATCGCAGACTACGCAAAGCTTGTACTATAAGTGCCATACAATGGACTCCCATTAATCCCACTTAAACGCAGACTAGGGCAAATTCCGTAAAAGTCATTTTAAAAAAAAAACATGCTTTCATTTATTTGCATTTAGTTTTCGTGTTCTCCTCGGCAAGCCCTTTCATTGGATACCCATACTGTGGTAGTGCAGAAAAAATAACTATTCCGCCAACTTGGATGATCCGCCATATTGGAATTAGAATGACGTCAAATAGCTAAGTATGCATTGTCATCCAAAATAAGCGTGTATACCAAATGTCAGCTCAATCGGTTAAAGATAACTGATTTAAAATTCAGTTGCAAGATTCCACCCGGACATACGTTGCAAGTTAATATAAAGCTTGTAATAATAAAATAAAAATAGTCGCTGCGGGAATTGAACTCGCAACCGCCTGGTATAGTGACACGAGCGGACTACGCTCAAACCACCAGCTAGACCAAGCCGTCTTCTAACCATACTAAGCCACTTGACTTGCTTCAAATATACCATGTCTAAACATACAGACTAAATTTCTGCGGTAACGAGTCAAAATACGCTCGCATCTTCGAAGATATTTCGTTGGAAAATGTGCTTTTTCTATGTGTAAATAGAGCTCCTATTGGCGAAAAAATAGTCGCGTGCAATTTGACACGCTTGTGACCACAGGGCTCAGTTGAAACAATAATGTTTCTACTGTTAACTACAGTTAATTTTGTCTTGTAGCTCTCTTTTTTTCTTTTCAAAGTAGACTTTGTAGGCATTACGGCACTCAGTGCAATCTGGGAACCGTCTATCACCGGTTTTATATCTTTTATTGCAAAATAAATAAACAAGGGGACATAAAAAGTATCGCCGTGTAAAATGCAGTGCGCGGTGCCGCCCCGGGGAACACGCAATATCCTTCATAACTTAGATAAAAGTGTCAAAAGGATCTAGCATACTGAAAAAAAAAGGTAAGGTTACGCGGCACACCTTCCCTTAATTAAACTAAACAAGCCAGGAACAACATAACGTCATTAATTGTTCGTTCGTGTAGGTCGCCGGCCATCTTGCGGCGGGGGGTTGAAAAAAACGTAAACATCGCCGTTTCACCTGCGCGCGCCGTGATTGGCAGGTGGTGTGCGCAGGCGCAGACGCATCTGCACGCGCCCCCCTCAACCCTTGCACATGCCGCGTCGAGAATGGAAGTGTTTAGTTTATAAACAACATCTTAAGTCCGTGTCATACCAACGTATGTTTCTTTAATTATATTTGACTTGTTTTTAATCTGGATAAATATCGCCTCGAGTCTTAGATAAATGGAACGAGTCTATTTGCGTTATATTTTGTATCCCTTCGGGTTATCAGATTTAGAATGAATAATACATTGCGTTAGACGTTTGAATCCCGAAAACGGAACAAGCTTAGATAAATAGTATTTATTTAGTCCGCGTCCACTGGCCTCTTGCGTTTTGATCTTTTAAATAAGCACGCATCATTAATTTTAATTTGAAATATGATAATATAGTTACCTAACAAGTTTGTCTATGATCTACATGTTAGCTTTCCGTGTTCCAGTTACTGTAACTAGTAGTAGAGTTCTAGAAAATTACTTTTGTTTGAGTACATAGTATCTACATGTTGCATGAACTAAAAAACATCTGATTCTGATTTCTCATGACGATGCAGTACCCCACATCATGGCGAGGGTTAACAAATCAGTAATGCATCACGCATCGTTATCCATCCGTTTTTTTTTCTAACGCTAGCCTTACCTGACACGCACCTTTTGAACGGGTAGAGCAAAGCTCAATAAATCTCGAGCATTGAGGCAAAATTAATTTCGATTGAAGGTGAAATAAGTCAAAAGCCAAAAGTAATACATCTCAGAAATGACGCATGCGCAGCCTGCAGCTACACATAGTGATTACTTCCTCTGTGCCTGTAGAATGTTGGCAGAAAACAAAGATATATAACTTCTAGTATACATTTTTACCTACCTGTGTGTGGCATGGTAAGTAACGTTATGGCGCATGCGACCAATTATTTTCCAATATCAAAACGGACTCTATGAACTCAAAGAATAAACCCAATTATCAACGAAATGTCGCTAATGGTATGCTCATTGTTAGAAATCATGTTTTTTCGCCTCACTTAAGTGTATTCTTACCTGTTCGCATTTTAGCCAGAATATAATAGTGGCTCCTGGTTTACGCAGCAGTCCCTCGCTCATTTTCTGCTCAGCCAACACATCGCTGTGACGTCGCCCAGTCTTCAGCCATACTTCTATTGATCTGAAACAAAAAAATTGAAAAATAAAAAAGTCTGAAACTGAGAAAAGTTAACAGAAAATAGAACAACACGCTTGCATTCTGCATAGGGGTACTTTGCTGCGAGGTGTAGGCTCTGCAGTGCACCCATAGAGGTGCACTGTGGTGAACCCACACTTTGCTGATGTATTTTAGGTCCCAATGTAATATGACATGGGCGAGGGAGTATTCGGGCGATAACACTTTGCCAATATATTTTTGATCTCAACGTGATATGGCAATATGATATGGGTGAGGGGGTATTCGGGCCACAATTCGGGCCGATTGAGGTTTGACGAACTTCACACGTATTTCGACTGATGTACCAGGTCACCTGACGATGTTTACCTTCACCGTTCAGCTAGTGATTTAATTATTGAAAATAACATTCGCATACGAATTCCGAAAACTCTAGAGATGCGAGCCGAGGATTGAAAACTGCTCCCCTTGCCTCCGCCGGCGTACTATCACCTAGGCTACCACTATCTATATCTATACTAATATAATATTATAAAGAGGAAAGAAACTTAAAAACTACTAGACCGATTTCAAAAATTATTTCACCGTTAGAAAGCTACATTATCACTGAGTAACATAGGTTATAGGTATTATAAACCCGTGCAAAGCCAAGACGGGCCGCTAGAGTTATTTAATAATGGATACCAGCTAACACCTAAACTAGGAAAAAAAATTAAACGGTGTCGTGGGACACCAGGTAGGAACGAAGTTCCTTCGGCTAATGTAGAATCGACACAAATTGCAAAAAAAGATCGTACTTTATTTTGTTAATGAGAGGTTTATATTCGTGTATAGACTTGTGAAAGCAAAATAACATGAAATTTAAAAAAAACAAAAAAGGTCCATAACGACCCGGAGTGTAGGTATTTTAATAGTTCAACGACTGTCCCACAGATGGCAGTATACTCAATGTATTTAATATGTGTGTATTATTATTAGTATATAAAAAAAAACAAAAAAGGTCCATAACGACCCGGAGTTCTATGTATTTTAATAGTTTAACGACTGTCCCACAGATGGCAGTATACTCAATGTATTTAATATGTGTGTATTATTATTAGTATATAAAATAAAAACTATAGCAAAACCTAAAAAAAATACAACAAAATATAAAAGTAATAAAATAAAAAAAGTAATAAAATAAAAAAACATCGTAATTCAAATTATCAACTAAAGTCGTCTCATTTAACGGTTTGATTCCACGCACTTTTTCTTACGGTTTTACTATCACATTTTTTTCAGTTCGGTCGCGTAGCAAAATCCCTATCCCCTCCAAGCCTGCCGTAAGGAACTTCGTTCCAATATTAGAAAAATAACTATTTTCAAAGTTATGTCACCTACTTTAATTGACAAATTCGATAGCAAAAATCTTCACAGATTATAATAATATTATTTTTGTGATGTAGAAGAAATCTACAACTAAACATAGATCAACCAGTTGACCTAAGGATATAATGCAGAAATGATGATGCCTCGTTTACATGTTGTCAAAATGCCATTATCAAGAGTGAATCGGGGTCAATAGTGGCTGGCGCCTATGAGACGGTTTCATGTTGGGAGACAATCATTCGCACTGACTAACGAGCAAATTGAAGTGTCAAAAATGGCCATTAGCGCGGGTTCTCACGAGCGGTAAGGGTGTCGAGGTGAGACGAACCAACTATCAGGTTACCTAACCATTTCTTGCCGTCAACGGCGCGGAAGGGTTAAATAAATAAAAAAACCGGCCAGGAAGTGTTCTATACCATTATGTATAAAAACGAGCAAAAAAATCACGTTTGTTGTATGGGAGCCTCCTTAAATATTTGTTTTATTCTATTTTTTTATCTGTATATGTTGTTATAGTGGCAACAGAAATACATAATCTGTGAAAACTTCAACTGTCTAACTTTTACGGTTCATGAGATACAGCCTGGTGACAGACGGAAGGACGGACGGACGGACGGACGGACAGACGGACAGACGGACGGACGGGTGGACAGCAAAGTCTTAGTAATAGGGTTCCCGTTTTACCCTTTGGGTACGGAACCCTAAAAATGTATCAGGTGTGAGCCGGACTCCCGGAGAGAATGTCCCGTAAATTGTCGAAAGCGCTCTACGGCTAATTAGAAGTGAAAATTAAAAAGAAGGACACAAAAACTACTACAATAAATAAGACTCATATCATTGACAGATCCACATTTATTGTTTGTAGAAAGTAAAGGCTGAAAGTGAATGCTTAGACTATCTAAACCATCAAATGAATACATTTTATTGCCTTGAATGTAAGTTTTGCATGACAAAGTGTGAGTTAAGTTTGCCTCTATCTCTGGCATGAAATACGAAAGTAAGAAAGGTGTGATATAAGCTGTGCCATCTTTTTTTTTTTTAACTTCGGAAAATCCTTTATGGATACCCTGCCACCTCAGGGGAAGTAACAGGGTTATGTGGGAGTCCCGGCAGAAGGCCGTATACCCACTAAAAACCGACGGTGTACCATCTTCCGCTTATATCGGGGCGCCACGGGATCGCTTTCGCATGCACCGCGACGCCATCTGTCTTGTCGTAGTGCACACGGAATGATATTATAGCAGATATCTTGATACAAAAAAATTACCTAAAATCTAATGGAACAAATATGGACACACTAATACTGCGGCCGCTTGGTCTCATAGAGGACGTCAAAGTAACATCCATCTTAAAATTGGACGCCTGTAGGTATTAATAATAATAATAATACATCATCACGCCTGTATTCCCCGAAGGGGTAGGCAGAGGTGCACTGTAGTGGACCCACACTTCGCCGATGTATTTTGGTCCCAATGTAATAGGGGGCGAGCCTATTGCCATTATACCGGGCACATTCCCCATCAATACGAGGGAGATTTGGGCCATAGTCCACCACGCTGGCCCAGTGCGGGTTGGTGAACTTCACACGCCTTTCTATAGACGTGCAGGTTTCCTCACGATGTTTTCCTTCACCGTTCAGCAAGTGGTAATCATTGTTGAAAATGACATTCGCACATGAAAATTATCTCAGAGGTGCGGGCCTGGGATTTGAACTTGCACCCCTTACGTTCATGGCGGGCGTTCTTGCCCGCGAGGCTACCACTTAATTAAAAGGTAGGTAGGTATTAAATAGAAGGAAAAGCTCTGTCTGTGTTTACATGGAAGTAGTGCACATGCTAGCCATGCTTGGTTCTCCAGCGTCACCTGCTCACTGCAATTCTTAGACCTATATTACGATAGTTACTATTTAGCTTATTAACTCTATTATTACCTAGCTCTGAACGTTGCACTTTAAGTATTCCGTTCAAACCCAACTTAGGGCTCACCAAAATATCAGACGATACTGTTCCTTTTTTTTCCTTCTTAGGGTTCCGTACCTCATACGGGAAAAAGGAATCCTTATAGGATGACTTCGTTGGCCGTCTGTCTATCTGTTAAAACCCTATTTCTAAAATGCGTGGAGGTATTAAATTGAAATTAATATCAAATTCTCAGGTCTACAATCCCTTGAAGCTTTAAAAATATAAAACTTTAAGTCAACGCAATCAAAAGATGCGGCCGATTATGATGCATATTTTTAACTTGCAAGATAATCAAAATGTATCTTGGTACTGCCCATCGTCCTAGAATAATGTAATTTGGCTAGATGCTGTACAAGCAAAATTTGTTGCAAAATCTTCGAGACTCGCCTCTCGTGATAGACGAATTATTCACATACCTACAAGTTTGTACGGAACCTTCAGTGCGCAAGTCCGACTCACACTCGGTAACACTAATTTAATGTAAGATACACCACATCCTTTATTTCATACAGCAAACGTGTTATGCCCCGTTTGGTCTCAGTCGAGTGACTTGAACGATAAGCTCGACGGTAAACACAACAAAGCGATTAGTTATCGTTCGCTAATTGAAATCAATAAAGGCAAAAAAACACAGGTTTAAATGGACTGGTTCTTATTTTTTTACCTTTTTATATTGGCTGTTGTGCCAGTGATAAATTAATGTTATGTGAACATTGTAATTTGATAGAACGCTTTATGGTTAATGTTTACAAATGATTTTCTTATATGTATTTAATTGTCTTAGATATTTGAAGGAACAGAAAAAATGTCTTCTCCGTAAAATTTAGTTTTGTTACAAAAAATAGGATTCTCTATTGAGTCAAATAACTTTCTGCAATATTTATCTCCATCGACAATTTCAATATTTTTACTGGAAGAATCAACTATGATCACACGAGAAGGAAAAATTCATATAAATACCTGTTTTAGTGTGTAAATGTCCAATCATCTTCTAGTTTTCGAAATTTAAACAAGATTATAACTTGCATCATGTAGTTGAGGTATTAAACTAGATATATCTTTTAAATGCAGCACAAGAAAAATTCCGTGCTCGAATCTATGGTATCAACACGAAGACATTAAGTTAGGCCTCCTATTGCCATAATGGCCACTTAAAAACTCATAAAAGTGAACTCTAAGTCGGCCCAACGAAGTACAGCGTCATCTAGAGAGATCATGCTCTGATATTGTACGTGGTCTTCAAAAAACTAACTCTTGGAGTGCGGGAAGAAAGGAACCGCGGCTTAACGGCACTTATGCAGCTTATCAGTAGCTCCCCGGTGCGCCATAAAATATGGAGAGCTTTGCTCTATTTCGTAGTTTAAAAAGTTTAATTGCTAGAGTTTGTATTTTAGTTTCAAAGTTGTCTATGATATTCTTCGTCGAAAATTGACATTTTAATAATGAATTCCCAGGCAGCGTGATGATCCCAAACCGGTTTTTATGTTGACATCTATAGAAAAATATTAAAATTACCAAATATTAATATCAAGGTCCGATCACTATTATATTGCGTTCGTAAGTTTAAAAGCATCGATATGTCATCTCAACTCATCTCTTTGAAATATAATCCTTATGATCGATAATGCAGTCGTCAAAAACTTCTGAAGATTTTTCCGTTAATGATATACTTTTAAATTTGTTCTCTCCGCTAAAAAGGTGAATCCATGGTAGAAAACTTTGAAATCCCCTTTTCATGGGGCTCCGGATCGATTCCCGACAACATCCCCGGCTTTTATCTTTGTAAAGCTCTCAAATCCTGCCGTTTGGAACGCTCGAAAAGTTTACGTTATCTTTTAAAAACAAGCTAGACTAATTTCCCGCATTCATAACAAAAAATAATACTGGCAATAAAGCATATTTTCATTCGAATTCGAAAAAAGAACAAAATGTTTTCAAACACCTAATTGCATTCTTAAAATGCATCATTCAAATATTACGTAACATCTGACATATGTGAAGAAAAAATGAAACGGCCTCCAATTTTACAATAAGAATGATGAACGCAGACAGGAAAATACACATTTGCACGCGACCACAAATCAATAATCAACAACTGAGAGCTTACAACAAAAACTAAGTGCTTAATAGACGAGTGTCCAGTCGCAGACAAGATAAAAAAAACATAAGCAACAGGTGTTAGGCCGTTGACCTCGCTTACGTCATGGCGGGAAAAAATGGCGGCAAAATGTCCGTGTTAAGTAAGATTCGGTTGTTGAGTTTCCGTACTGACCGTTTTTTGGCCTCACATTGGAGTTTTTAAATTTAAATGATTCGTTAAAAAAAATTGTCTGCACTACTAAAATTAGACAGTTTGTTTGTTACATTGTTCTTAGTAATGTCATCATCATCATTACCATTAGTCTGTCTACGGTGAGCACAGACCTCATCCAAGGCCTTTCCCATGTTATTACAACTAAGTGAAATAGTTTTAACAAAACGTTCGAGTTTTTTTCTGAACGTCCCAGACTACACCACCTAAGTACTTCCATTGAAAATTACTTGTAATATAACATTTTTGCTGCTGATCGTTACAAACCGGTTTTATTACGTGCACTTATAAATGAAAAAGATAAGTAACTACGATTTTTTTAAATACAGAAGACCATTAACCATTTATATGTTATGATATAAAAAAATACATCATCACGCCTGTATTCCCCGCAGGGGTAGGCAGAGGTGCACTGTAGTGCACCCACACTTCGCCGATCATGTATTTTGGTCCCAATGTAATAGGGGGTGAGCGTATTGCGATTATACCGGGCACATTCCCCCTCAATACGAAAGGAGATTTGGGCCATTGTCCACCACGCTGGCCTAGTGCGGGTTGGTGAACTTCACACGCCTTTTTATAGACGTGCAGGTTTCCTCACGATGTTTTCCTTCACCGTTCAGCAAGTGGTAATCATTGTCGAAAATGACATTCGCACATGAAAATTATCTCAGAGGTGCGGGCCTGGGATTTGAACTTGCACCCTTTACGTTCAAGGCGAGCGTTCTAGCCCACGAGGCTACTACTGCTATATAATCAATATATTTTCCCAACATTTATATTAGCAGGTAATATTTTTAACATAAATTCTACTGACATTTGGAACCAATTTGGTACACACTCATACACAGGGTATTAAAGTTACGGTTAGTACAAAGTTTACGATGCAAAGGTCCATTGGGTTTCATCGGAAGCAGTTCGATTTTACGGCATAAAAGTGCAACAATGTTGATATGTTCAATGTATACCAGTGACGCACATTCTTCGATTTATGTTCCTTCCATATTTTATGTACCATCCAAACAAACCAATGAAGTCGAAAAGGATCCTTATCAAGGGGTGAAGGCCATTTGACTTAAGCATTTTTTTTTTAGCTTAACAGGAGAACATAGTCATTCGACGCAGAAAAATTAGCCAATTTCAAATACGTATACAGGATGTTTCAGAAGTCCGAAATAATACTTTGAAGTTTGCATCTGTATCGGGTATGCAACTGAACGGTATACATTTTTTATCGAAATTTGACTATGATTTTCAACTTTTTTTTCGTTGTCAATTTTTATAATTTGTTATATCTCGAGTCCTATGTAAAATTGGAATGTTCTGTTTTGTGAATATTGGCAGTTGCCCCTGATAGGTGTAGTTTACACTGCTGGATAGGGTTATGGATGTACTCGAAGGCCAGAACACGATACCTGTCATAATTTTTTAAAAGTCTATAACTCAGAAACTATGATAGTTAGGTATAATCTATCTTCACTAAGCATTCATATATGAGCTACCGTATATATACCCAAAGTATTATTTCGGACTTCTGATACACCCTGTATAAGTCAATATCGCCCAAACGTGTCGCTTAATTCCAATAGCCTTTCACTCGATATCTAATAAATATTCATATAAAACTACTTTGTCTTTGACTTCCACTGGTTTCACGTTAACAGATAGTTTATACCGAAACAATTAAAAATTTAGAATTAAGAAATTAACCTGTCCTTAAATTTTGTTTTTTTCATCACGACATCTCTTAAAACTTAATATTTCCCAAACGATGTTCGTACTCTTGATATGTGAAAAATAATATAGCGCTACACTACAGTTCAAACACCATCATTTAATAAATCAATATCGGCAGACAACACATAGTCATCGTATGATCCCAAATCCCTAAGCGGAGTGTGTACTATCGATACCATACAGTGGACTGGGGGCGATCCCAGTAAAACCCAGACCACGGCGAATTCCAAAAATGCCATATCCGCAATTTGCTACTAGCTGGATTCGAACCCCAACCACCCGGTTAAGTGAGCTCAAAGACCACTAGCCTAAGTCATCGACGAATATTTATGGAATGCAGTATACATTTCTCAAGTTCATTGTTACGAAGTCTCACATTAATTAGTAATCCCTTTCGCCCTCAATGAGCTGGTCCAGCGACGACTGGCTATGCCCATTGATGAAACCAGGAAACGGTTCGTTAGTGAACGCGACCGATGATGACTTCATGCGTTTTTTTGTGGACTAATAAAGACGTCTACACAATCCTAATTGTTAGTCATATGCTCGTATTTGAAGATTCTTTAAATTTATAATTTATGTTTGTGGATTGTTGCATAATTTTTCTCCAGGAAACTGATTTTATGCTGAAATTTGTAGATGAAAATACAACAGAGATTTAAATTTTGCAAATAGGTACGTACATTCACATTTTCAACCTCATGCGTGCCACTAGCCTCTGGGCTTCATGTCAGCATGCCGACCTAGATTACTGCCAAGAGTGAAACGACGAAGAACAAGTCCCAACAAAGAAACGACCCTATTGGGATTATACTGAGCACACTCCCCTGTTATCCGATTTGATATTTTATACCCTCTTTTATAACTCCTTCAGAACATAAAGGAGATTTTTTTCGTTCTAATGAGTTAGTGGCCACCTCTAGTGTCGAAATTTCCATGCCAACCGAAGACATTACTTTATTAATGGATAATTGAGGTTGACTGCTGAAAGCAGGAACAGAATTAATCAGTATTAAGTCACCCTGTCGGTCACTCATTCAGGTGTTTTTGGTTCCGAAGTTCGTGCATGTAGATTTCTTCAATGAAGAATCCACTGATGACCACTTTGAACTGGGATATGAACCCAAGATCTATGGATCTCAAATTCCATATTCCATGTCTACTGAGCTATCTCGAGCCTTTATTGTAATAAGGAATTTTATAAGGCATATTTTTGTCTTTAAACAAGCTTTTTTAATAATTGCTTAGACTATTCTAATATTTATCCGTCTTAATTCGTATGCACGTGAAGTATAAACTGTTAACCTTGCTACTTGGCCTCGCCGAAATAGCCTACATTGAACTTGCATTCGCACATCACCTCAAGTCAACGACTCCGCTCAAATCAAGTTACACTTTTTTAGACTACATCGGAAAAAAATGTTTTATGATCTCATTAAATTCCATAACCATTAGCGTCAATTCGTATGTAAGTATAGTTAAGTATATCCACAACGCTTTGACTAAAATAGTTATAGTTGTTTGATCAGTAACTCAAGTCGGAATCGTTTCCTGAAACGGTCCCTATTCTTAGTGCGCTATTTTCAATCAGCAATGTATTCGAAAGCAATCCATCTTGTTCTTTCGCTATCTGTTCAGGTCTTCTCATAGCCATCTTGTATATTAAATCGGCCTTATCTACACGCGTAACTAATTCAAACTAACTTGTTAATTATTAAATTAATTTAGGGATGTTAAGTGTAATCTTAGTTTACTTATCAGGCCTAAAAACAGTGAAATCTTTGCAAATCCATAGTGGCTCTTATAGAGGTCCTATCTCCTAAATTTTATGAGTATACTTAGTCATTCCTATTTACTGATTGTTCGAATAAATAAGCTAGTCATCAGAGTTTTTTTCTCTCAAATTACTTGATACGTCTATACTTGATATGACTTGTATACCTACCTCTAAAAGGCGTTGGACACCATGATTGATTATAAAGGATTCTCAGCGTTACTATATGAGACGGTTATCAACACACATATGCCTCCAGAACTTGTCATAATTATGAAGAAAAGCGTGTGGTGTTACTGCGGAAACGCCAACTATGTACATATTATGTCAGAAGCGTGTCCGCGCCGGCTCCCATAGCCGGGTGTACGCACAGGAATGCGCGCGCGCACGTTCTAGACAGTTTTATTTGTTTCGTGTTGTTTGGTACGCCGAATTCCATGTCCTACTTGCGTTTTAATGTTTACACATATGCACGGGAGTGATGCATGGCACATTTGTGTGGAATCCTGATGGGATTCGTGAGAAAATGGCCGTAAAAATAAGGCAAAATTTTCCGAATGTACACAATGTTGCTGGTTGATATACTATACAGTTGCCATTTAACTTCACATACCAGATCGTCGGGTGACGAAAATCTCCAACAAAGAAACCAATGAAATAATGTAAATTATAATAGATTTTTTGATGTGATTTAGTGATTTATGCATCTTGGAATTCTGTAAAGTATTGCACCTATGGATATGATTAACTTTTCCTGGAAAAGTTGTTAATATTTTAAGGTACTTAGTGTAAAAAAACATCTTTCCTATTTTGTTACTTAAGAGAGTTTTTCCTGTCACACGTCGATATTATCGCAAGAGATTCTAAAAAACGATTGCACCTAGGTTCTATTTAATTAAACTTTTCTTACTTATTTTATCGTCGGCTTATAGTAACAGGTTTGGGTTTCAAACTGCAAACAAATGGCAGATGGTGACGTGATGACATCATGGCAATTCATCATTGTCAGTTTTCGCGATCTGTCGTGAATTTTAAGGCAACCATAATATAAAGTGAAAGGATTTCCATTGAATGAACGGTGCCGAAGTGCCGGTTTATTCTAAGAATGCGGACGATAATACACTAATATCATGTATAGGTAGTTCTGGGTCCCATTTCTTGAAAATGTACAAATCCGGGATTATTTTATCAACGATTTTTATTTTGTCGGACTCATTTTATTCGTATGCATGTGGAAAGAAACAATATATTTCAACGCTAATTTAACTACTCATCGTAGAACCTAACGAGAGAAATAGTCATCCATACCTCAGACTTGGGACACGTTGCTTAACCACGCATATCTATCCTAATTACCCAACTATTATTAGATTAATTTCAAACAATACGAACTATTACGTCGCATAGGAGTTGACAAAAAAGCGCGGTCAACGCCATGGTAGCCTACCGTGTTGGTAAAAAAAAAACAATATCCAAAATTTGGTACCCTTAAAGCATAAGAGCTAAGGTTTAAAATCGCATAATATTCGGGGGTATTTAAATGTCAACGTGTCACACGTGGTCTGTCATTGCGTGGTGGGGGATAATTGATGATATGTCAGTCTGTCAGGCACCTGACGGTTGGATCGTGATGATAGAGACGCAAGTAACCAGCTCTTGTTATACGTTTGTGAGAATTTACATTTTTTCCGTTGGTTTGTCTAGAGTATAAGAATAAGTTATAATAAAGTTAGTTATTTTATTTTATTTTGTATAATTAATTAATTTCAACTTAAACTGAGCACGAGTTAACTCATTAAGCGTTCTCTATATATAGAGAATATGAAATCATTCTAAATACAACTTACAGTTCCTTTATGATTGTCATTATGGTCACTATGGAGTCTAGTGTTTTCTTTAAACCGGACTTAATAACTCAGACAGAACACAAGCAAGGAATCCGGACGTGACATCCGAAGGCACCCGGACATTCCCGACCAACCGCCACATTCTAATACAGCCATTACGTCCTGTGCATTCATATATATTTGCATATTAACTGATATACACGTAGACATCAGATACAAAACTTAATATACAATTAAGGATAACACAAAACCGACTATGCAGTTTACTTTTTCCTATTGTATCTTAAAACGATTGTACCTAATATTTAAAAAAATAAGTAATGTTTTCATATATTTATGAAAACATTACTTATTTTATAGTATATATTATAGTATATTATAGTTTACATCTTAAATTATAATAAACACTGCAAATAACTACGTCCTAGACTCACATTGGACATTACTCAATGGAATCAGAAAAGTCTAGTTTCTGAAACTAAAATGCTTTTCCAGACAAACGTAATTTAATATAATTCCTTACGCACGCGCACTATAGTTCAGTCCCATTTGTAATGATTGCCCGTACCGAACGCTACCATGAATGGATAATTAAAATTCAAATTTAATCTTCATCAGACAACGCTTAACATGCCTAGACGGTCGGCCATACACCTTTTTTTTATAACTAGTTATTTAGGGTTCCTCATTTTAACTAGAAATCAGTTTGACCAATTTTTAAAACTGTTCCGTTGACATACCAAGCACCCGTATAGTTGGGCAGTGTATATAATGTTTATCTTTCCAATCGCAATAGTTCTTTGGCTAAAAACGATAAGGTCTTATAATTTTGGAATTTGGTACAAATCGTATCCAGATTTTTAAAAAAGTTATAAAGGTCAACTATTATTACGAGCTATAGTCAGCTAATTTAATAATAACATAAATTTTTGTAGTTAGATTCTGAGACCACAACAAATATTCTATCAATTTGTTTCGCGAAACCTAAAAATATTTTTGGTTGTAGTTATATTTTGGAACCCTACCTTGTGCGTGACCAGACACGCACTTGATCCGTTTTTTTTCTTTCGGCAACGGCAATCTAGACCATCGGTCGTGCATATTTTAATAGGCAATAGATCAAATGTTTGGACGTTTCGTTAAACGTACGAGCACTTAATTGGTAGTGACATGGCCGACTTAGGTCAGCCTCGCAAAAAATACTTTCTATGAAGTTTTTTTGAGGCGGAAAACGATACTTAAGTGATAGCGTGAAGCCCTGGGCAAACTGGGGCGTCAAGACGCGCGCGTCTAAATGTTCCCAATTATAAAACTCACACTCTGACTCACAGAAATAACTCACTCTTCGTCAAAGAAATGTCATTGACAGCGCGAGCGAAATTTGATAGGTGCTCGCGTGGCTATTATCACAGAATTTCAATCTTTATGAATATTGACACAGAGTTCGTTTTGGTATTGACACACATTTATACCCGAGGCCTCAAGACGCCCCAGTGTACACAGGGCTTGTGTTAAGTTGTAATCCTATAAAAAAATATACCTTCGATACGTTCATGGAGGCTCCTGTCATCAGATGCCTGTAGGTAAGACATAAAATAACGTAATATGTTGTTTTATGTCTTACTTACATAAATGGTAGCAGACCGAATATAAAACGGAATTTAAAAACAATTAAGAAGTTAGAAATTAGAACTTTGTGCGAGCTTATTTTTTTAATAGCAACTTACAAAGGGACCTAATACAAATCTTAAAATTGCTTAAAATTGTATGTAGGTAAAAGGCACATTCGTTCATCAATTTTTCTCATGGAAAAACACCTGCAAACAAAGTACACACGTACAATAAACTAAGTGAAAGTTACCCATTCCAAACTTTACAAAGCCAGTCTGTATGTGTATAGCTATAAATTATCTAGATTTTAGTCAACTAACAAGAACAATCACATTTTATTAATAAATCAACATCTGCAAACACAACATCGCTATAAATTAAGCTTTCCAACGAACTAATCATAGATATTAATGAACTCTGCGGGGTAAGAACATTTTCTCTATGATTGACTCGCTGCTACAAAAAAGAGGTGGTAATTTTTCAACAAAATTCTATTTGCCGTTGTAATTGATATATATTGTCGTATTATTTAATGACATATAGTGCTTTATTACGGTGTATTAAACGTCATTTTCCCACAGTTGCCCGTTCGGGTACGTGTGAATGTTTATGTAATTAAAAGTAATGATATATTAAGCGACCAAATGAGAGCGGTACATGTAATAATGTTAATTAATTAAGCATTAGATAGAACTGTCCGTGAGGCCGGTTGTATTAAAAGATTTTGTCAAAGAATATAAGGCGCGTGTCCATTCTACCTTTTATTAGACAAAAACGACGACACAGCAAGAAATATTGTACAACTTAAAAATGTAATATTTTAATAATTAAAAAAACGGATTAGTGTAAAGTAAAGAACAGTAAATAAACCAAATTATTTATAAATCAGTGGGAATATAGATTACGTAAAATTCAAAATAATCTTCCACTACTCATTAAGGTCTTTTTTTATTTTTTTCCTTGGCTATGTTACAAACCCTTATGGTTGTTAAGACTGTAAAGATAGTGAGTAGGTATGATATAATTGATTAAATTTTTTTTATGTACAGTCAGTTTTTATCAACCGAAATATTGGCGAGAACATTAAATCCATTAACAATTTGTAAATTAACGGATATTTATATAACGTGTGATCCTAAACTAAGCAATGCTTGTACTATTGGTACCATACAATGGACTGTGACCGACCTATAGTTATACTCAGACCAGGGCAAATTTTGAACGCTCTATCCAACCAAGCAGGCAACAAAAGCCATAAGCAAAGATACCGTTGCCTGTTAGAAGCAGATTCGATTTAACTATTTAATCAGTGATTGAAAAGTGTTTTCAATTTTCTATCGATTGTTACTACTCGATTCTTTCGCATTCGAGATCCGAGTTCTCGTAGTACATTGCGCACTCGATTATTGGCGGAAGCATCACCACATGTGTCGGCCAGCATGTGACAGTCAAACAGGTGGTCACCACACATACTCCTACATTCTATAATTGCCTATCAACCGGGCAGACGACGAGTGGGTCTTGCCGTTCGAAATATACTCTAAAACATGTATCAGATGTCCGAAATAATAACTTGGGTATACCGTAGCTAATATGTATATGGATAGCGAAGGCACGCGAAATCTAACTATCATAGTTTCTGAGTTACAGACCCTCAAATATTTGCGACAAGTTTGGCCTTAAGACACGATCCATAACACTATTAAAGAGTGTAGACTACATCTATGAGCGGTGGCTACGAATATTCACAAAACAGAACTTAAAAGTATTGCCTAGAAGTCAAGTTATTAAGTTTCGGAAAATTTGCGAAGAATTATAATTCAAAAAGTTATGTTCGAATCTCGAGCTTATTTTTATATCACTCAGTTGTATACTCGATACTTGTGTAAATGTTAGAGATTTATTTCGGACTTCTTATACAAGCTGTATACCAGGCATCACTTGTAACCTAGTTTGGTAAGATTTTGTGTGAGAAGCGCGGTGAATGAGTCGACGACAGCTGCGGGGGTATTTTAAATAATTCAACAACGATATCGGAAATGGATTGAATAACATCGTAAACGGATTCAAAATAAATTATACCTAAATATATCTATCATTCTTCTGAACTTACCAAAGGGGTAGGCAGAGAAGCACCAAAACTTCGCCACTTTTGGTAAAAATGTAATAGGAGGTTTATTGCCATTATACAAAGCTCATTCTCCCTCAATACGAGGAAGATTCGGCCCACCACGCTGGCCTAGTATAGGTGAATTGGTGAACTTCACACTCTTTTCTATAGGCGTGCGGGTTTCCTCGCGTTGTTTTCCTTCACCGTTCAGCAAGTGTTAATCATTACACATTTATGTTATCATTATACATTATGCATTATACATTAAAATGACATTTCAACATGATATTTAAAAATCCTATGGAAATTTATAGCATTTTATTACGAGCTCAGGGTTTGAACCTGAACCCCTTGAGTTCAAGGCGGGTGTTCTACCAACTAGGCTACCACCGCTACAAATGCTTTATTTAATAAAATATGTCGTCCGATTATTAACAGCGCAATAAATGTCAAAATACCTTTAAAATTGGCAAAATAACATATGTTTAAATTATCCTAATCCGTTTCCGATACCAATTAGAATTCTTTATAATAGCCCGGCAGGTTTTTTATTTTTTTTATGAGATAGGGAGGCAAACAAGCAGACGTTTCACCTGATGGTAAGTGATCAAGGTTATAATAAACGATTTCAAACTAGCTGAGAATACTACAAGAAACTGGCTATCGACCGGAAACCATCACGCTCAAAATCGGTCTACACGTTCGCCACTCAAGATGCAATCGACGAAGATTTAGATCATTGAGTACCGATTCTCATTGAAAAAGACATTTTAAGAAGGTACATAAAGAAGTGAGTTTACGATAACATGATACACAGCAAAGATTAACTTAAACTAAAATTGATTAATCAAAAGAGGCGTATGAAATTCACCCACGCGCACTGGGCCAGCGTGGTGGACTTTGTCCCAAATCTCTATCGCATCGAGGGAATGCGTGCGGTAAAATGACAATAGGCTCGCTCGTTAGTTACAATGGACCAAAATACAGCCTTAAACAGACACCGATCTCGCCGTCGAGGTCCAGGAACCCCCTCTTCCGCTCGTAGGTGCATCTTTGCAGCTAGGAGCACAGTCACTACCTCTCCCCTCACGGTAACTGCCCAAGCCGAGGTCGTGCCCCCTGTGGCGCCCTTGAGCTAGTTGCCACCCTTTTCCGCCCTTAAGGCCTTGGTTGGACTGCACTCTGCGCTCGCCACTTCTCCGGTAAAGCTGTAAAGGCACCTCAAGGCCAACAGCGTATTCCATACAAAAAAAAACATCGGCGAGGTGCACCTCTCACCGCAGTGCACCTCTGCCTATCCCTCCGAGGAATAAAGTTTAAAAATGCGACGCACTCACATGCCTAAGTCCTCATAGCCATTCCGCCATATACGGATTTTAACAATTTTATAAAAACGTCCTATAGTGAATGTTTAATAAGCTTATAACAAACTTTTATTGATCTCATTAAAAAGATAGTTGATTTAGTACCTTTCAGTTATGTAAAACTACGATAAAAGCTTGCAACATAAAGCTGCCAAATTTCTGAATGGATTTTAATTTTATCACCTATATGTAGATATAAGAATTTCATCTGTGTTCCGTACAAGATCGGCCGACAAGTAACGGATACGGATCTTTATTTTCCCTCGGATATCCGCGGATACGGATATCGGGCACGCCACTAGTTAATATACATAAAGACTGAATATCTGTGGTAAAAGACACGAGACCACGCGACTTAATTCGCTCGCGCTCTCAATGACACATCGTTGAAGAATTACCTTCTTCTATGAGTCAATAGGTACAGTTAGCAAAGATTTTGACGCGCGCGTCTTAACGACCCAGTGTGCGCGGGGATTAATACAGACACGATAGAGACAAAACGTAAAACCATTGGCCATTAGCATACCTCCATGCCTATTATCGATGATATGAGTGGACAGCCGTGAAATCGATGAGGCGGTTGTAAAACTTTTATTGCAGTTCTCCATCTTGCTTGAGGATTATTATATTTTACACCGGCTACAGGCGTTATATGTCCGTTTTCTATAATCAAGAAACGTCCCGTTTCGCTAACGGACCGTAAAACCTACACGTTAGTCAAGACTGTTCCTATGAAAACCATTTCGTTTGTAAGACTCGTTGCTATTACCGATAACGATTAGGTACTTTTTATAGAACCACAGCGTAAATCCCTCCGCAAATTGGGGCGTCGACACTCTCGCGTCAACATTTTAGCCAATATCATAACGAACTTTATGCCGTCTGATATAAAGACTGAATTTCTATGGTAAAAGTCACGCTCCCACAAATCTTAATTCGCTCGCGCTGTCAGTGTCATTTCGTTGAACACAGGTTTTTTTCTGTGGCAATACAGTTCGTTGTTCGCTCCAGTGTGCGGGAGGCCCAAATCGAGTAGACTACAGTCTATAGACTAGCCAATAATAAGTTATTTGTGATTGTTTGCCAAATATCAATTGTTACATTTAACTTTGAACTTTACAGATTAATATCGATATAAATAAACAAAAAAGGTTTCAACCATAAAAAACTTTTTACAAAAAAATCAAACCGCCGAAACTAAAATGCAAAAAATAATAAAACTTTCTTCTTTAACTTTAACAACTAAGTTCTTAAACTAATGTAAGTATACCTAAGTAATGATGAATATTTTTCCAAACGAGCCAACTCATTTTGTTTTCATGTAGATAGAGAATCATTACATAATGAATGAAATATCGTGTATAATCGATTAACCGAATGTAAAATTCGATTTTCTACACGGAATCGATTTGATTGTTACCTCGAGAGTTTATCGATACTTTACCACCGTGGCGTATCGATATAGTCGATTCATGTACATCAGACGCTGAGTCAAAGGGACAGTCTAAAAATAAATAAATGCAACCATTAACAGACATATAAAGTCGATCGTACCGATGTTGTTTTTTACATAAAAGACATATAAAGTACAATTATGGTATCATTAAATTGATGTGCGGAAAGTTTTGCAAAAATAATTACCTAGCTAGAGCAATTTTAGATAATGTATACATACTCATAACGTCTAAATTCCCCAAAGTGGTAGGCTACACTACACTTCACCGATGTATTTTTGTTGCAATCGGGGGTGAGCTTATTGCCAATATACTACACCGGTCACATTAGCCATCAATGGGGATGAGATTTATAAACTACATCCGCGAAGAGTGAGTGCACCGCAGTGTACCTAAACCTTCGGAGAATGCAGATGTTATAATAATGTATTATTATTATACATATGCAATACTGGTGTTTATGACCCTGTGAATAAGGTACATCGCAATGAAGTGCGTGTGGAGATACATGGTCTATCTGCCGCCTAGATCTGGAGGCATTCACATGACCTATCACGTATATATAGCGCTCCCTATCATACACTATGCCACCGTTTTATTTATGATATCCTGGTACTTAACGCATACACCTGACTTTTTTTTAAATGTACTCTTGTGTCAAATAGTGTAGTCAAAACATGGTGTATTGAATGTCAGTGACAAAAGCCACTATCCAACGCTGTTAGTTGAAAAATATACTTTGTCTGTGAGTTAACACGGTTCAATTCGGTATTGGCAGCAGATTGGTCGGACTGGTGGTGTTAAATTGATCGCGCGCGTTTCTTCGTAAGGGCTACCATTAACCAGCAATATGAAAGGATATTAATTCAAATTGGTGGTATAACAATGAGTCAATAGCAATTCACTTATGTTTTTTCCGCAGGAATGTGTAATTTTTAAGTTTTAAAAAGTTTCATGGCATTTAAACGCCTTAAACCTCTTATAGATGCTAATAGCCAATGTTTTTTGTGATATTACTAATAGAGTAGCATGCCCCACAGATGACAAATACATCGTACGGATAGGTTCATGGCTGGTTGTTTCATTTTATCTTTGTAATTTCGGTACATGACTGAAACGCTTCACCTTTATTTGATTAGTTTGGACACCAAGAAGAATGGGTTTTTGTGCGCACGACCTATCACGGAAGGCTAGAATTATTACCATCAACCCTAGACCGCACACAGTTTATGTTACCCTGGTACCTCAAGGTGTCTTCTTTTAAGTGCATTTTAAACAACCACTCAAGATATTGATGAGCGAAACAACAGAAGGTACCTCGATTAAGGGTTGAAAAAAGAAAATTAAATGTAGGCGTGAAGGTAATGACCTGTTCCGGTGAGGTCTACGCTCTTGAAGCTTGTACTTGACCTATCACGTTAACTGCGCATTCCTTATAACACCTGGCCAGAACCACTTTGCATTTATGGCGCCCTGGTACCTCTTTCGATAAATTTGTATATTATTCTGTATTTTTATTACGTTCACTACCCATGGCCTAAGTTGAGCTAAAAGAAAATTAAGTTTTTTGTTTATCCCTATTTCTCATCACATCGAACCCTCGCGTCTTCGCGGCGCAGAGTCAACTGTTATCTTTATATTCGAATTATAAAATTGCTTAAGTAAATATCTAATTACATAAAACATATTTATTCGTTAACGCACCTGTTGATGGAAGCCTAATTAAATTTATATGGTGTCACAGGCCTTTGGGGCAAAACAAAGTTTATGAACAAAACCCTAAACGAGCAATAACTTATTGCAATATTTTTATGATTGAAATAAATTGACTCGGACCCGCCGTGAGCACCTATGATTAAGAAACGATAAAATTTAAAATAAAACTAGATAATGATAGTTTACGACGAAAAGCCAACTATAAATATGAAGGTTAATTTAAATCTTTGACTTTAACTACGGTTTCAGACACGACAAAGGTGGATCCTAGCTAGGCTACGATCGGTCATTGTTCCGCGGCGGGTTTGCGGAAAGAATGTCAAAGATCAACACGAATATTCCACAGTAGCGTCAAAAGTATTACTTGTACTTTACTCGTCTCAATAGTATAGGATGCTTATCCAAGATGACCTTTTTTATTTACTTCAAAGCTCATTAACACTTAAGCTTTAGCTATTGCAGAAAAATAATAGTTACAAAGCGTTTCTAAGTGACTAGAAGACCAATTGAGTTAAAACTTACCTATACTGTTAGATACTCAAAGTCAAAAGGTATATATACATCATCATCATCATCACGCCTGTATTCCCCGAAGGGGTAGGCAGAGGTGCACTGCAGTGCGCCCACACTTCGCCAATGTATTTTGGTCCCAATGTAATAGGGGGCGAGCCTATTGCCATTATACCGGGCACACCGGTTTCCTCACGATGTTTTCCGTCACCGTTTCTTAGCAAGTGATAATCTCAGATGAAAATGAGATTCGCACATGGAACCCAGAGGTGCGAGCCGGGGATAGAACCTGCGCACTTTGATTGCAAAGCGTGCGTTCGACCACTCGGCTACCACTACTTAGGTATGTCTTAAAAAATCATAAAAATGCAATATATAAAAAAAATCCTGGGTGTATGGTATTCAAGATTAGATTTCGATAAATTGAAAGGCTCATTGCAAATAGATAAGTGACTAGATTACCGCAAAAAAATATATCAAAAATAAAAAATCTTATAACCTTTCTGTAAAATATTCGCAAACTTAATCTATGCCAAGACAAGTCCTTTCACTTAACCCGCATGCAGTGTTCGATTTCAATTACCCCCTGTACCTTGAAGGAAAACTGGGAGCGAGCGAGACGAATGTACAACAGACCAAATGCACAAAAGAGACAACAGTATAAACAAATCGTAGGGCCGTAAAAACAAGCCATATGTCGTCGTTATGACAGATGGCCGCGACCGCAGAGTAGGCCCGTCAGAAAAAAGAGTTCATTTGCTTTGTGTCACTGTTTATATCTGCGTTGTACCTTCTACCTGAGTACGTGTTCAGGTGAACGACCCCTTAATCGGATGGAGTGCGATTAATTTGTTTGCAACCTAGTTTGGCTGATGATGACATTGATCATGTGTATTGTTGATGTTAATGTTCCTTTTAATCTATCTTTTGAAATTGGTAGAGGCATTTGGACCTAGAGGGGTATCTATATCGATAAGCATTATCAATGTAAGAAGGAACAGTGATAACGATGTTACTGAGAGTAGGATTCAAGAAGATAAATGTAGCGACATATCGATTATCGATCTTCGTAGTAGAGGGCCTGATAACGCAACACCTTGCCGCTTTAGTATAAAAACCGGCCAAGTGCGAGTCGGACTCGCGCACGAAGGGTTCCGTACCATTATATATAAAAACGGCAAAAAAATCACGTTTGTTGTATGGGAGCCCCCTTAAATATTTTATTTTATTCTGTTTTAGTATTTGTTGTTATAGCGGCAACAGAAATACATCATCTGTGAAAATTTCAACTCTCTAACTATCACGGTTCATGAGATACAAACTGGTGACAGACGGACGGACGGACGGACAGCGAAGTCTCAGTAATAGGGTTCCCGTTTTGCCCTTTGGGTACGGAACCCTAAAAATATTACGGAACACTAGAAAAGTAATTTGCAAAGGGAAGGCCATAGTCCTAGTACCGTAGATGTACCGTAAGTCTGTATCTGGGTGGATTAAACAATAATCAACACAAGAGTCTTGTGACAAGAGAGTAGTCTTAATCTTCTCTCCATCAAAAGATTGAAAGAAAATACCGTGGGGAATCCCGCATGTCATTTTGAATCTTATCCGTTTTAGAAATATGTATTTGTGAAGTTCGCAAAAACTTCTATTATACTAAGATGCATATCCAACATGATTGGTGTTGCAGGTGTCCATGGGCGGCGTTGATCACTTACCATCAGGTGAAACGTCTGCTCGTTTGTCTCCCTATCTCATAAAAAAAAAAAAGATATTCGCCTTGTATGTATTACTTTGGGACCAAATTACATCGACAAAATCCGCAAGAAAAAATCACGCATTTTTTCGCTGGTTTTGTTTGTTATTCGCTATCTCCGTCGCTCGTGACTCAGTGTAAAGGGGTAATTTTGGCTTGTCAAGTTCACTGAACAATGAGGACAGGTTCTTAATAAATTCTTGTGGCAAGTTCACGGCCAAAAGGGGTTGCCGCGTTCGCCTTCTTACCTGTAATGGTCGTAATATAAAACATTTTAGAGCTCAAGGCATGACGTAAAACATACATGCGCGAGTTTTTATAACGTAAAAATTCGTGCTGGCGTTCTTCATAGCCGTGTTCTCATTCATAAAGGAACTGATCTGAATTTCCAATTAGGCAATTAATATTTATTTCCATATGTTTTAATGTACCATTTCCACACTACCTACTGTGTTCCATCGCGATAATTATTGTGTAATCTGGCTAATTAAAATTTATGTTTATTTGATCTTTAAAGCGTTTTATGACGCTATACTAATTAATTAAGAACTAGGTATCTAGACTATTCTTGGCACTTGGTATGCTGAAAAAAGAATTGTACAGTCTGTATAAGAAATAAGTACCAAATGATATAAACAATAAGGGATTATTTTCAGTATCATAGTTGTCCGTGTACTGTTGTTTATTCTGAAATATCCATTTTATCATTTAGATAATGTTGAATGTTCTTTGCCGATATGCTGACTGTTAACTAATCTAGATCTCTCCTTTGAATAAATTTAACCTACAGTAGATAGCTTCAAAGTTAGGTACGGCGACTTTGGAAAATGTCAGCGGTAGGTAAATCAACTTTACTTTAGTTTACGGTAAATGAATAACTTTACTTTTTTATAGCCAAAGAGCTTAAAATAAGGGCCGATTTTTCTATTATCAGACAAAATGCCGAGTAACTAACAAACGAATAAAGTTAGTCGGTTCTTTATCTAGATGTGAGCAATTAAGTTATCTAACATAAATGGCTTATCTGATGCTTAAAAACTGCAATTTTTAGAATAAAAACTGTCTGTAAGTTTATTACGAAGATTTAATAATCGATCCTCAATCATTGAAATAAGTCACTGACATGTACCTGTCAGAAAAAGATGATAATATTTTTGTTTAACTTCTTTGATTCTATAAATAATTTATGAGAGATTAAGTATTCAATGGAAGTAGACATAAACTTAAATAATATTTTTTATGTGTCGTATTAAAAAAATAAGCTCGTGTTACGCACATTACTCTTTATCGTTGCATAATGTTACTAACAAAACTATTTAAAAGCAATAATAAGAAACTAAATGAGAATAGTTAAGATATTAATCTTTACTCGTCGGATAATTGAATAATTCAGTTTTAATAGTTGCCTCTATATAGAGGTTATTGAACTTGGCAATATCAGTACAGTCAGTGCATACAACTTAATATTTTTTTTTATTTTTTTTTACTTCTACTTTTTTCTTAATTAATTATTTACTTGTATATTTAATTAGTTTTATTCAAATACGTGTAGAAGTTTGCATTTAATATTTGATTAATCAATTTTTACTCATTTAAAAATGGCAATGATGTGTTAAAATTGCTAAAATTGTATTATTACAATGTTCATAATTACGCCATAAAATCAATTTACATATTATTTACTGTTACGTCAAAGTTACGTGTTAATTATTTAAGAATTAAACTAAAGTGTCTTTAACTAAAGTCGTTCTGAAAACTAAAGCATGTTAAACTTAGGTCGTCTTTTCTCTTTACAAAAAAAAAAACAACATATATTTTTTAATTAAAAGTGAATCTCATTACTCAAAAGCCAGTCACACAAGTTACTAATGTTACACAACACATTTGTTATAAAACATTAAACAATACAATGAATATGTAAGTTATACGAATTCTTTATAACATTATCAGTTATATACACGTCATTAAATTTTATTGATATTGTAGCTAAGTTTAATGGGCCCATGAAAATATAAACTTAAAAAAATTAAAGTGGCTATATTAATTTGGTGGCGAGTGTACCGAGGGCGGACACTGAAACTATAATATTATGGGGCAAGGCAGTGGCCCCGACAACTCGAGAAATATATACGTTTCAAGAACTGTATACGTTTGGGTCGTGAGATAATTAACCGACTTAATAATGATTTAATTAGTCACCCACAGTGCGCCGAAAAGAAGAATAAACCGACCATTATACGGGTTGTAAATCAATAAAGTGCAGTGTTTGTTTTATATGGTAATTGTATGGTTAATGAACAACCGTCCGTCATGGTTTGGGGCTCTCATAATTTTTGGATTGAATTAAATAGTTCCTTTCAAATCCGTTAGGAACGTTCGCGTACGGAACCTAACGATGAGACAATTCATAGTACACTATGGTTATCATTTTATTTTTAAAATTTTCCACTGGGGAAAGTGAATACTTTAAAATAAATTGAAAAAAAAAATAGTAGTTACATTAATTTAAAAAAAGAATAGTAGTTACATTCGTAACTACTATTCTATTTTCAAAAATGTGTCTTCAAGTCGTCATTGCTGAATGAAAAGCGATAACCACAGAGTACCTAAAAAGGCGGCCAATAAAATTTGGAACCATAAGGCTGCAAAAGCTACAAATTTTACAAGAAGCCGCGTACGCTTTGCAACCACAAAACCTCCTATTTATACGCTTCATTCATCTGAGAGTCACACTCCCAATTTTTGTTAATGCAATATTTTTTTATCCATGACTACGTCATAATAATATGATATCATCTGTCCGTATAATGATAGTAACACAATATCTAACAGGCCGCGGTCGGCGAACATGAAAAGAGGAGGTATCGTGTTCCTAGATCCCACTATCGTATTTGATACACATTTTTTCGTGAGTGTATCCATTTCATTTCCCATGACAACTTTTCAAATAAATTACGTGTCGAGGTTATAAAAAAATCGTTGGTAAAATAATATTTTTTTTGGTCTTAATCAAGTGATTACCATCGAATGTATAGAAATGTTCATAGATTAAATTGGTACAATTTTTTTTGCTCCTTAGTATGGAGGGTAAAGTTAAGAAGAGACATCTCATATGGGAGAAATATTGAAAAACCGGCCAGCTGTATGCTATAAATAACAGTTCAAAAACCTTTCACAGTGGCGCTGGTGTAGAAAAGGGTATGGTATGAACCGAAGTATGCCGGGTTAAAAAAATAATATCATTGTCAAAATAATTCGGTGGCTGATGAGAATGTGGCGCCACATGTATTTCGACCGACACTTGTTCAATACATAGATGACTCTCCATACTCATTAGCCATCCCACTGCAAAGGCTCCAATTGAGTCGTCCTCCATCTAGTTTACCTTTATCATCCTTAATTTATAATATGTATTTATCGAATTTACCATTGTTTTTCAATAAATTCATATAAGTGGGTGCACGGCAGTGCACCTCTGCCTACCTGTTCGGAGAATACAGGGTACAGGGGTGATAATGTATTATTATAATATTGCTATTAAAATACTTCACACTGGAATAATACCCACTAATTGCGCGCCACACCTTATCTCATTCCACAATATGTCATCTTTTGGTAAAGGCCGAAACACCTGTGGGGTTAAAACGCATGTCAAGACTAGACCTTTGTCACGAGTTCGCTCGCTCGCTCTCTGTCTAATTTCATACGAGAGAATGAGACAAAATCAAGATATACTGTCACATAATACTAGTCTAGGCGTTTGTGCTACAATTACTGAATTGCTTCACGATATAGTTTACAGAACGAAACCGCTTCGTATTGCCAGTAAAATTGTTCTTTGGAATAGCTATAAATACTGTATTCCATGTTAATGTAGGTAAGTAAATAAATAAAAAAGAGTAAATATTAAGAGAAAAAAAAACGTTTTTCTTCGTGAAACCGTTTGACCTGAATACTCGGCTAGCCAACAAACAGCGGATACAATTTTAAATATAGCTGAACTAGCTCTTACCCGCATTTCCACCTGCCTAACAATTATTAGTATCTACAGGATATATCAGAAGTCCGAAAAATACTTTACCGTGTGCATGAGTACTTAGAGACGCGCGCTCCAAATTTTCTTGCCAATACCAAATCAAACTGTATTGACTCATAGATCATCATTCCTTAACGAAATATCATAGACGGTGCGAGCGAATTGTGACGCATGGCCACAGGAATTCAATCTTTATGTCTATTGAGTCAGAGTACATTTTCTGAACAAGTCAAGTTTTTTTAAGTAGGTATACAACATTTGCTACATGTTGGCTTCAATCATAATTTTATTCGTTTAAGTTTGTATTTTACCATCATATACAGGATGTTTCAGAAGTCCGAAATAATACTTTGGGTACATATATGGCAGCTCATATGTGGATGCTTAGTGAAGACAGTTTATACCTAACTATCATAATTACTCAGTAACAGACCTTTGAATATTCTGGCCTTTGGGTACATCCATAACCCTATTCAGCAGTGTAAACTACACTTATGAAGGGCGTTTATCAATATTCACAAAACAGAACATGAAAATTTTACATAGGTCTCGAGATATTACGAGTTACACAAATTGACGATGAAAAAAAAGTTGGAAGAACATGGTCGAATTTCAATCAAATTTTTATACCATTCAGTTGTATACACGATACTGATGCTAGCGTCCAAGTATTATTTCGGACTTCTGAAACATCCTGTACATATTATTATTTTTTTCTATAATTTTTTCTCGACTCCTTTGCTCTCTTTGCATTTACGTCTTTAATTTCTTGCACCCACTTAGTTTGTTTGTATTTCCCTCTCTCTACATTACTCTAAGGTTGACTGGTAGACAATGCCTGAGGCATTAAGCTTATCTTTGTACACTTTTTTCAATCATATAGAATTGTGCAATAAATAAGTCAATTTAACTCATTCGCCCACTGGGTGCAGAACGTCTCGTGCACTTTTCACCACGACGAGAGACATATGCGTTGTGAAGCTTATAAATAGGTATTTAGAACATAAAAAAATCGCTCGCATTTAGTTGAAGAATGAACTTTTTCTCTGAGTCAATACAGTTTGTTTTGCCATAGCACGCACCAGTGTGCGAGAGGCCTAAGTCGGTAGCCGTAGCGTCTACGTGACCAGACGCCGCTACGCCAATGAACCATAATATATATAACGTAAGGGGCGCAAGTTCAAATCCCAGGCCCGCACCTCTGAGATAATTTTCATGTGCGAATGTCATTTTCAACAATGATTACCACTTGCTGAACGGTGAAGGAAAACATCGTGAGGAAACCTGCACGTCTATAGAAAGGCGTGTGAAGTTCACCAACCCGCACTGGGCCAGCGTGGTGGACTATGGCCCAAATCTCCCTCGTATTGAGGGGGAATGTGCCCGGTATACTGGCAATAGGCTCGCCCCCTATTACATTGGGACCAAAATACATCGGCGAAGTGTGGGCGCACTACAGTACACCTCTGCCTACCCCTTCGGGGAATACAGGCGTGATGATGTATATAACAACAACGCTACGAAATCCATTTCAGCGACAAAATGTATAACAAAAACACATATATAATTTTAATACAATAACGTTGAAAGATACAAATAAATGAGGGATAAAAAAAAAGAAAAGACATGTTCCAATTTTTTATACCCGGTGTCTAGCTGAAGTATGTGTCAGCTGATCTGTTTGTGCTATTGTGTTATTATTTTTTGGGTCAATTACTCAAAACTGATATTCGTCGTGTCTTAATAATGCTTATTTATTATAGACGTTTATTTTTGACATAAAATCGAGTCTTCACAAAATCTTAGCTACTTCGAGAACCGTGATCGTTTCGTGCGCGCACACATACGCGCAAAAGACGTCTAGCATTTAAATCCCGTACACACTGGGGCGACAAAACGAGCGGTACAAAGTACTTGCCATACCAAAATGAAATTTGTGTCAAGGTACATTAAGATCGAATTTCTGTGGTAAAAGCCTTGCCTTGCAAAATTCGCTCGCTTACTGACATTTCATTGAAGAATGAGCTTTTTTAACCGACTTCCAAAAGGAGGAGGTTCTTTTGCTCAATTCGATTGCTTTTTTTTATGTGTCAATACAGTTCGATTTTATAATTTTGTTCTATTCTGCTCCTGTCTTGAACATATTTTATTGTGCGTCACTACTTTACAACCGATTATCAACAACAGGATGGAAAAGTTTAAAACATGTTAAAATAACCTACTAAGTTTCAAGTTCTAAATTGATAAACCAAATTATTCTTGGAACTTTAAGTTAACAAAAAATATTTTATCAAATTAAAAGTGCGCACGCGACGAGCCCATACACTGAATTTGGTTAAATTTTTAATACACTACATTATGTTATAAAAATATGCTGATAATCAAGCACCTACTTGAACAGGAAACATGACGATAAGGGGAGGACCAAATACTACTTACCTATGGTCTTAATTTTATCAGAACTACATTCGTTACGCACGTTCAAGTGCAAATCTTAAGGCAACGGGCACATCTGAGGGTAAAGTCGTTTAATGTTATTACCGAATCGAAGCGTGACCTCGACTGAGAAGATCCGACAAGAAACTCTGTAGGCTTTTCATATTTTTTTTTAATTTTATATTTTCATTCGCCAAAATTTACTTCTAGTATATGGGAAGATAAAGATCAGGTGTTGCCTTTAGAGCTGCCTATAACAATAATAAATAAATTAAGTAAAAACTTTAGTAAGGCAACACACGCTACACTTTGAGAATATAGGACCTCTCGATAATCTATGACTAGCGGCCCGTCCCGGCTTCGCACGGGTGTCTAATATAGCCTATATTACTCAGTGATAATATAGCTTTATAACGGCAAAAGAATTTTTGAAATCAGTCCAGTAGTTTTTAAGTTAATTCGTTACATACAAATCTTTCCTATTTATAATATTAGTATAGATAGTATAGATAAACTACAAAGTTTACGATAGTCTACCAAGTCCGAGGCCATGCCTACGACGAATGGTTGAGACATAAAAAAGTATGAGATCAAAACGACCTCTAAATGACATAAATGATTTCGGTACATCAGCAGACGCGACGGGCTCGGCGGCGTATCCTGGACCCTGGTAGGGCAGGGTAAGGGCGCCGGGGATCGCTCGGTGCGCGTGTACTCACGCCGGCCGAGACGTCGGACAAAGAATAAGCGTTACAATTGGAGAAGCGGTGTTCTTTAAAGCATTTGTACCTAATAATGCCATTATTAGTGAGATAAAACCGGTCGTGGCAACCCGCTCATGGCAGCATTGAAGTCGGTAACTATTGTTTACTTGTAACCTATTGTGTACTTAGTTTATAATCCTGCAGTCTCAATAATGCTTCTTGTAGAACATGATTATTGGTCGAAAAATTAAAAGACCTACCTATACAAATAAATAAAATTGAATTGACTGTTCCTAATGTCAAAATAACAGCTTTTTAAATGGTTATAAAAGTATATACGCTACCTATGACGAAAACGCAATTTTAAAATGTTTTGTCTGTCTATCTGTTTATTTGAGATAAACTATCTAAGGGCTATCTAAGGCATGTAATAATTAATTGTAAGGAAAAAAGAAACAGTAATAAAGGTTTTTTTTTTTTATTATCTAAGGGCTGGACTGGTTTTAATGGGACTTTTACTGGCAGATAGCTGATGTTACAAGGGGTAACATAGACTTTAATTTTAGAAAATAATTAGGGACATAAACAAAATCTATTCGTTTCGGGTAATAAAGGTTGCTAAATTTCACGCGGTCGAAGTTGAGGGCTCAGTTTTCAGTAGCTAGTTCTGAATAACAATTGTCGTATCTGTAATATTGTTAACGTTGCTCTGTGACAGAGGGCAAAGGGCGTCAGGGCTAGGGCGCAGACAGGGAGGCGTCTGTCCCCCGGCAAGTCGTTTACTATTCTAATCGAATGCCAAACTGCCTAGAATAGGAAACGTACATTGAATTAAAAGTTATGGAAATAGACATCGAGAGCACGCACTCAACATTGATTTTTAAATTACGCGTTATATTTGAAATATCTATATATTATGGATGTTTATATTATTTATGCGATGCGATGACCTGGATCGTTATCTGGAGAGATGGACTGATCTGGCAGGAGATAGAGATGCGTGGCGGAGAATGGGGGAGACCTTTGCCCAGCAGTGGGACAACGTAGGTTAAAAAAAAATCTTTATTGGATCCATGCGCCATCTGTATCGCATTCATCACCCATCTTTATTTATAATTTGTAGGTATTTATTGAATTTGCTCTTGCTACTAATTACTTCACACTGGCTGAAACAGACACTATACGCAAGTGGAGCCATTCCTCATCTTATTCCTGATACTATTTCTCTAAAAAGGAATCGATGGCGGTAAGGGCAAATATTTGGTTTTTGAGAAACGAGTAGTGACAATTGTAGTGTTACTTGGGAAGCTTTTTTGTTAGTTAAGTATAACTGGCATTTTTAGCGTGCGTTAGCAAAACGTAGCTCAGACTTTAATCTTGTTTATTGCATAAAGTTTTATATTTGACTTGCGGCCCGTCCCGGGTTCAAACGGGTTGCTAATGTTGCCTATGTTACTCAGTGATAATATAGCTTTCTAATTTTTGAAATCGGTCTAGTAGTTCTTAAGTTAATTCGTTCCAAACAAAAAAACAAAAAAAAAACAAAAATACAAATCTTTCCTCTTTATAATATTAGTGTAGAAGTATAGAAAAGTACCTACTATCGTTTTCAAATTGAATTGTGTACACGCAGTATTTTCGAGATCAAACTCCAAAGAATAATAAATTACACATACAACGGTGGAACTCCACGAAAAATTTTGCCGCGACATTTGATCCGATAAAAAGTTGCTGTTTCTTGCAAGTTTTTTTATAAGATTTTCCTAATATGACTTTGGCGAGGGTCAAACTCCCTTCTTAGCGGTAGATACTTGCAGGGGCGTAGATGTAAAAACTTTTGGGATCATTATCCTCATCGTGAAGCCGCTATGAGCTATTATTAGTACTTACGCGAATTACACGAACGATATTAAGGATTTAAGGAACAGGGGGCTAGATAGCTTACTATGCGATAAATATTTATTTTAATTGAATTGAATTCTGCCATAACTTACCGCCCTATGACCGCGCGCTGTAATTTTTTTGCCGCCACCTAAAACGGATCGTATTTACTTGAAGAAGAAGCTCGTTATTATATGAAATGTCAACAAGGATGCGAGCGAATTTCGACGCGTGGTTGCAAGGCTTTTACCACAGAAATTCAATCTGCATTATATGATATATATTGATAATACATCTAGGTTCTAGTCATAAGTGGTAGAATCTGACTTAGTGTTTTTTGGCCTACATGAATAAAAAAAAATGAATTTTATTTTAATGATATCTACGTCGATGAAGCCACAGTGAAATTAGAAAACAATTAGAGACGGCACAGTAACAAGAAAAACCAATATTATCGTGAATCTGTATCAAAACACTGCGTATAACTCGTATAAAGATAAAATATATTTCTATCCCAATAAGAATGTTTTAGGAGACGAACTATATTAAATATAAAATATATTTAAGTCTGAATAAAGCTTATTACTCGTCCTAGAGTGGAGACCGCGAATCGGCAAACGTAGTGTAGGACGTCCTGTGACTAGGTGGAGCGACGATATACGCAAAGCGGTGGGCAGTGACTGGAGAAGAAGAGCCGAAGATCGGGCTCAGTGGCGCATCTTGGGAGAGGCCTACGTCCAGCAGTGGACTGCCACCGGCTGATGATGATGATGATGAAAGCTTATTCCTTTTTATAAGTTAATATTCATTGAGTTTTAGTAAATTATTGTTTGTTTTATTGTGTTTCAACAATATTGTTCAAACATAATTTAGTTTTTATTACTTACAAGCTTTATATTAACTTGCAATGTATGTTCGGGTGGAATCTTGCAACTGAATTTTAACTCGAGACCTATTTATAATTTGCATGTTCTGTTTTGTGTTTACTGGTAGTCGCCCCTCATAAGTGTAGTTTACACCGCTGAATAGTGTTATGTACCCAAAGGCCAGAATACGATACCTGTGACAAGTATTCAAAGGTCTACAGAAACTATGATAGTCAGGTATAAACTATCTTCACTAAGCATCTAAATATGAACTACCGTATACCCAGCTACCTGTAGCTACCCAAAGTATTATTTCAGACTTCTGAAACATCCTGTAGATAAAAAATCTGTCGTAGAGAAATATTATTATTAACACCGTACTCCTAAGGAGGTGAATAAAATTTTCGCCATCTTTGTACCCCCATTGCCCATTTCTATTTATGGCGTTTGTTAATGTAATTGATTACTTTCTATTGGCGAAATACCTAGTACCTAAACACAGGTGAAGCCATTTTTCATATTATTCGATTAAGTTACATCATTACATTCATTTCGTAAAATAAAAAAGGAGGTGATCGTAAGAGCGCTAATCTTATATCGACTAAACACAGTCTAGCGTTTTTCAAAAAACGTGCATTATTTGTGGAACAAAAATCAACGCGTAGAAAACGGTCCATCCGATCGAGCGCTACGGTGTGATATAGGTACAGACTGTCAGAAGATTAACAGTATAAGTTACTTATTAGGGATTTGATATTTTGGATAACAAGTTCGTAATCGATTCGAGAACCTTAAGTAACTCACACCAGACAACAAAGACCAGTCTAGTTCATATCTCGTGTAGTGTTTCGAACCATTTGGCTGCCTCCAAACCAGGTGAAATGAGGTTCACTGACCGTCTGTACAAAGAGCTCCTGAAGAGGTAGGTACTTTTTACTCTTTTGTGATTAGAAAAATGTGTAGTTCATCCGAAAGAGGTTTTGATTAAAAAGATTGCAATCTCCGCGATCTGCGTGCCGTGTTCATTATTTTTATGATGTCTGTAGCAAGTAATTTTTTTAAGGTTGGTAGTAGTATAATGGAATGTTCAGCGTGTGATGAAAACCTCGAAATTCGTAATTGTTATTGAACATTTTCAAATTTCGCGTTATTTCTTTACATAAAAAGTTTGATTATTTTCATAATTCTCCGATGAGTTAGACGCGTGGTAAGAGATCAGTTGCCTCTAGATCTTTGAACCGTAAAGTTTTAACGATTATTTATGTATTCTACATGAATATTATCATATTAACTTTACAATAAACTAGAAATGAGATATGGATACAATTTTCAATTCCACGTTAACGTGAAATTTTTTTATTAAAAAAAAAACATACCGATCGAATTGAGAATGAAAAACCTCCTCCTTTTTGGGGGTCGGTAAAAAAAACCGGCCAAGTGCGAGTCGGACTCGCGCACGGAGGGTTTCGTACCATCTATAAAAAAGGCAAAAAAATCACGTCTGTTGCATGGGAGCCCCCTTAAATATTCATTGTATTCTGTTTTATAGTATTTGTTGTTATAGCGGCAACAGAAATACATCATCTGTGTAAATTTCAACTCTCTAGCGATCACGGTTCATGAGATACAGCTTAGTGACAGACGGACGGACGGGTGGACAGCGAAGTCTCAGTAATAGGGTTCCCGTTTTACCCTTTGGGTACGGAACCCTAAAAAAGAACTCGACCGAAGAAATTTCACAAATTAAGTATTAGAAAATTTGTCGCGTTGATATATATCTCGATGCGGGCCCTAATACGCAATAAATACGAGTTATACTATTATTCGGTATTAGCAGTGGTAGCCGAGTGGTCGAACGCACGCTTTGCAATCAAAGTGCGCAGGTTCTATCCCCGGCTCGCACCTCTGGGTTCCATGTGCGAATCTCATTTTCATCTGAGATTATCACTTGCTAAGAAACGGTGACGGAAAACATCGTGAGGAAACCTGTGTGCCCGGTATAATGGCAATAGGCTCGCCCCCTATTACATTGGGACCAAAATACATCGGCGAAGTGTGGGCGCACTGTAGTGCACCTCTGCCTACCCCTTCGGGGAATACAGGCGTGATGATGATGATGATGTACTATTATTCGCACCGTGTTTTGTCGTCTCCGACCACCGATTTATATTCGGATCGATTCCTTGGCTGTGATTGGCCATAAAATTGGCGAGAATTTATTCGGTATATTTAATTACAAAGTACTCTTAAAGTACTATATACTACGAATACGATACAAATCCAGTAAGACATATCCAGTAAGTTTTACATATGAATCGAAAATATTCGGGCGGAGCCTTCTGGATCAGTCCAGATTTCTTTTTTTAGTTCTTTGCGTTTCTCCTGGCCGATTTCAGAGTTCTCGGAGATATCTTCGCGCCATGCGGATTAGGGGCGAGCTACGTGATCGTAACGGAAAAACCTAGGGGGGTTTTAATATCGAATAGAGATATTGCGCGTGAATCGAATTTTAACGAATGGAAATTAATGGTGAATGTCTTTTTCGGGGGTCTAAATTATGTGGTGAGTGCTTATTGTGTTTTACTGGCTTACGGGGCATGTAATTTATGCGTCGCGCCTTTTTTAATACCCTATACTACTACTTGTTTAGTAGCATTGTTTTAATATATAATATAATGTTACTATATTATTACTCTTTACAATACAGTTTTTATTTTTTTAAACATATATATATATATATAATATATATAATTATATAATATAATCTATCTTCTATCTTTTCTATTTATAAAGCTAAAGAGTTTGTTTGTTTGTTTGTTTGTTTGGTTGAACGCGCTAATCTCAGAAACTACTGGTCCGAATTGAATAATTCTTTTTGTGTTAAATAGTTCATTTATCGAGGAAGGTTATAAGCTTTATATCATCACGCTACGACCAATAGGAGCGGAGCAGCAACGAATAATGTGGCAAAAACGGGAATATTCCCGAACATGAATCGGGTATTATAGACTTAATATAATCATAGACTTTATAACATCACTCTACGCCAAAGTAACTATTAGCGCGGGTGATGTTATATAAATGGTACTGCTATGGTGCTAATCAGTGTATGACAAACATTTAAAAAAATCAAAATCGAATCACAATCGTCGGAAATATGCGATAACAAACCAGAAAAAATGCAGGTCGTGTTGAGAAACTCCTTCTTTTGAAGTCGGATAAAAATAAGTATTTAATGTACTTATTACAGGAGACATTCGATCAATTTATAACGACTTACACATCTTATAAAAAATATATGTAGGTATAATCAAATAAAACCTTATTTTGTTTTATTATTTGTGTTTAAAAGTTATTATTAAGTGTTCAGATTATTATGAGTAATCATGAAATTTTAATAATATTTACTGATTTATATTTTACTCGGCCTCATCGTCACTTCAGACGCGGCATTTTTTAAACGAATATTTATGAAATGAATCTCAATACCTATTTCTATCTATAAACCAGAGACTAAAGGGATCAATTCCAATATCCATCTTTATCAGAAGTCCGAAATAATACTTTACTGTTGTCATGAGTGTCGGGTATACCTATAACTAAATGTTATTAAAATTTGATTGATACATGATTTTTAGGGTTCCGTACCCAAAGGGTAAAACGGGAACCCTATTACTGAGATTTCGCTGTCCGTCCGTCCGTCTGTCACCAGGCTGTATCTCATGATCCGTGATAGTTAGAGTTGAAATTTTCACAGATGATGAATTTATATTGCCGCTATAACAACAAATACTGAAAGACTGAATAAAATAATTATTTAAGGGGGCTCCCATACAACAAACGTGATTTTTTTGCCATTTTTATAAATAATGGTACGGAACCCTTCGTGCGCGAGTCCGACTCGCACTTGGCCGGTTTTTCAAAATATTTTTCGGCCTCTATTATAACATCTTGTAATATCTCGAGTCCTATGCTACATTTTCAAGTCCTGTTTAAAGAATATCATAACAGAGTAGTCCCCGCTCGTAGATGTGGTTTACAAAGTTAAATAGGATAACGCTTGTGCCCTAAGGCTACAACACGATACTGATGAAAAAATCAAAATCATTTTTTTTTATTCGTGTTGGCCAAAAAGCACTTACAAATAGTCAGATTCTACCACCGATTCAGAATGCTGCTTCCACTGAGAAGAGCCGGTAAGAAACTCAATGGTTACTCTTTTCAAACTGATAAATAGTAAGGATTGCGAGTAATACATTCACAGGAGCAACAAATCCCCAAAGGTCTGTTATTCAGAAAAAAGATAGGTGCAGTTTGTCTTCACTAAGCATCTACATATCAGATACCGAATATTAATTTATTAATTTATAATTTCAGACTTCTGATGCACTCCTGTGATATTTCGTTCCCTGTATGTGTTATTTGTCGGGAATACTGAGGAGTCAGGGTGAACGGACCGCGCACGATCGTAAGTCGTTCCAGATGGATTTAGATTTTGGCCAAACTCATTTCTAGTAGGGATCAAATAGGTTTTTCAGCATGTATCTACCTAAGTCTTGAATATTGCAAATTACACTGCGTTATGATATCGTAGGAACGAGTTAGGTATGATATGAAAATGTCTGAAATGTATTAGCAGTAGCTGGACGAGCCGCTCTGGTAACCGAGAGGTTCCACGTTCGATTTTCTCGTTGACGATACGGCGAGGCCTAGTCACGGTTAAAATTAATATTATAAAATATAGGTACTTACCTACTGTAGATAAAGAAGGTTACTTATTGTCTATTGGTATACTAACCTTTCGTAAATTAAATAGTGTATGTGGGAACATGATAAAGATTAATTCCTCCCCCACACATTTAAATAATATTAACCTATTTCTAATAACAATAAAACTCCAAAAACAAACATTGACCCCAATTTTGTTGTACACAGAGAACGACTAAACAAAAACTGCCAGCAATAAAACTATATCCGTCTTGCTCATAGGTTATAAGCATGAGAGGGTTGGCAATACGTGTAGTTTAGTTTGGTGCTAAACAAATGAGCATTATTGACGACTTTCGATGTCTTCCTGATTTCTTTAAAAGGCGTTTTGTCGGCGAAACCGCGGTTGGGCGGCCCGCCCACGGAGCAGTGCGTCACTCGGCTCACTAAATACGGACCGACTAGCCGCCGCCGACGCCGCCGTCTGTATAATGTAATGACACCAAAATACCAATTTCACTTTCAATAACCTGTAATTCCAATACAGCAATAAAAAGTTCATTTAGTACCAAAACACGAACAATACAAAATTGTTTTTCTTGTCTTTGATCCTAGCACTGGGCTCGCAGGCCTGTGTCTTAATAATCTGTGTCATATTCAGTAAAGTAAACATGAATAGACTTTAAAATAAAATAAAACCTCAACGAAAATAATTTGAAAAAGTAAAAGAGAAAGGACATAGAAAGAATAATACAGTAAACCCAAAATTTCAATGTCTATATGTAATATCAAAATAACAGCTCTTCACTATATGCATATACAATTATAATAAATACGCTATATATAACGTAAACGCAACATTAAAAAAAAAATCTGTCTTTCTGTTTGTTCCGGGGAATGGGGAACGATAAACCTAGGAATTCGTCGATTTCTTCATCAATTCACGTATGACCCACATTACGCGATGATTTCAATTAGTAGTTTGCTAATAAAAGATTTTCCAACATTAACGACGACGGAAGCAACATCTTACATCAGTCCGGCACTGTTGCGTATATAAAACAACGCAGATCAAACGATATACGTACGATGTATGTAGGCGGGGGCAGATTTATACGAGATTAAGGTGAGAATTAGCACTTATTTCATGTTGTTCCAAATGGCTTCAATGGTATTTACTGCGGTATTAATTTTGGATACGTATAGATACGAAAATATAAATCTCTACCTAGCTTCTACCCGCGACTTCGTCTGCGCAGACTTTGAGATTCAACATCGCTATAAAGTATAGCCTATATGTTATTCCGATGTACAAACAATAATATTGTAAAGTTTCATCAAAATTTGTTGAGTAGTTTTTGCGTATTTAAACATCCATCTTCACGGACTATCACATTTACAATATTAGTAGGAAGTTAAGAAGTTAATGATGTATTTGATTGAATAATACCAATGTGTTAATTAATTGATAATTATAATCAGTTCAGCTAATTTTTGACATCCTGATCACACTAAAGCGAGTGAATAGACTTGACTTTTTTGTAAAATCAATGAGTGACAACATGCATTCAGGTTTTAATATCTGTGGAAAAACTCATGCGATAACGCGACTTAATTCGCTCGCGATATCAATAACATTTGGTTGAAATAATGAACACGCATGATATTAACCTCCCTAGTTTATTTAGGAGGATATTTTCTATCATAATAAAACCCGGGCCAAAAAAAGTTATGTTATTTCGCGCGCCCTTAAAAAAGCTTCGATATTTAAAAACAATTCAAATCGACAGAGTTCTAAATTCAAAGAGGTTATTTTTTAATTTCAAAGAATTCAGATTGGGAACAGATTTTTTTTTACAATGTTTATGATGCTTTTGTACCACACCATACAGTTCGTACAACAATAGGTTTTACCCGATGTCGAATCTAAATATCTAATTCACGGACCATGGTCATATTTTAATTTTATTGAATTAACTGTAATACGGACATCGTTGGTACAGTACGTGGTAGGAATGTTTATTATTTTATAGTAAAAAATAAATAAATTTATACGTGTACTCGTTAGAATTAATCACTATAATTTTATTTCTGGCGCCTAGTGTGTTGAAATATTTTGCGATTCACGCTATTAAAATCTTCATTATCTAAAATCACGGAATGACACCCATTATCGAGTGAAAAATAGTACGTACATGACGTATATAAATTTAATTATGAAAATGTTAATAGATAATTGTCGAGTACTTACGTACCTACAACTTTCGACCAGCAGACGCAGCATGACGCAAGCTTTATCTTTCCCAACTGTCAGACTTGTCGAGAAAATGCCGTCACATCGAACGTTTATACTAGACATAGTGCGATGTACCGTCCAATGTGGTCGACAAATCTAACAGTTCGAAGAGATAAAATGTATGTCCACGCGGTGATGCTGAGCCTACAGGATAATAAAAATGAATATAATATTCAGATAAAGAAAACTACAGATATAAAAGAAAAACTGATCAAAGTCAAAGCCGATAATAGTGTCAATACACTTCTTCAGTAAATCAGCCAGCGTAATATTGTTTAATGTTCGTAAAATTACGAAAACATAATTATTCATCATCACTTCTTTATTCCCCGAAGGGGTATGCAGAAGTGCGATACAGTGCACCCACACTTCGCCGATGTGTTTTGTCCCCAATAATGTAATAGGGAGTCTATTTCCTTCAATACAATTTCAATTCCCTTCTTAGTCCACCACGCGTTTCCTCAAGATGTTTGCTTTCACTGAAGTTGTAATCGGGATTGAAAATGAACATTAAAGTAATATTAAAATATTACTGCTACATACTTGGTGGTTAGAATGTCTCTTATTCTTATTTAAGCACCTTTTTAGGGTTCCGTACCCAAAGGGTAAAACGGGAACCCTATTACACCCTGTAAACTTGACAATTTGTAAGTGCTCCCATAGGCCTATACAGAATAAATGATTTGACTTTGACTTTGACTTTGACCCTTGTACTAAGACTTCGCTGTCCGTCCGTCCGTCCGTCCGTCTGTCACCAGGCTGTATCTCATGAACTGTGTTAGTTATAGAGTTGAAATTTTCACAGATGATGTATTTCTGTTACCGCTATAACAAAAAATACTAAAACACAGAATAAAATCAATATTTAAGGGGGCTCCCATACAACAAACGTGATTTTTTTTGCCGTTTTTATAGATAATGGTACGGAACCCTTCGTGCGCGAGTCCGACTCGCACTTGGCCGGTTTTGTTTTAGTTATCTCTATCGCAAAGGAGTCTTAATTCGTGTTACTTGGTGAGTGTAGGTTAATTTTGCGTTCCGTGTATTCGCCTCGCATGCGCGGACGGTACAGCTCCCTTACGACCACCTGTTGCAGCAATGTTTTTAATATTTCATTTTAGCATCTGTCAAAAAGTTACTATTGAAACAACAATACTTTAAGAAGTGGTAGTAAGGCCCCTGTAGCCCTAGCATGACCGTGTAGACATAAGTTTTATCTCTTTCAACTGTCAGATTAGTCGAGAAAAATTACGTCACTTCGGGCTTTTTGTATTAGACATGGTCTCGACGAATCTGACAGATGAAAGAGATAAAACTTATGTCTACGCGGTCATGCTAAGCCTACTGCTCGCACTTATATCGGTCGCGCGTCAATGGCTAGGGGAAATTCCACTTGACCGAATGACCGTGTTGCGTATACGCACTATTACGCACTCAACAAACAAAAACACAATAGATTCGCTTTGGAATTAATTAACGGATTTGAATACAGAATCTATTGGACAACCTCAAACGGAAATGGGAACATTATCGATGTGTATTTTTTATTTATTTAGCTAAGGTATTTAGGTGATGTTATGTCCTGGGGCCCGATTTGCGTGCGATCGACAATCATCTCGATTCGAGATATGTCGAAACAAATGAAAAAATACGTATTATTTGACGTTTCGTTTCGAGATATCTCGAATCGAGTTGAATGTCGATCGCACGAAAATCGGGCCCCTGGACCTTTATCTGAAAGAATGGACAGACCTGGCAGGAGACAGAGATGTATGGAAGAGATTGGGGAGATCTTTGCCCAGCAATGGGACAATATAGGTTAAATAAAAAGGTATAAATAAAACTGTTTCATCAGAATCCATTCAGTAGTTTTTGGATGAAAGAGTAACAAACATCAATACATCCATCCTTCCAAACGTTCACATTTATAATATTAGTAGGATTGTTGCGAGCTGAACTGCTGACACGTTTTTGCATGGTGACACAAGCCTGCATGGTTACAGCGATCTAAGTTTAGCCACTTTCTAAATCGCCACAACGAAAAATATTTTGAATATCCGAAGGCGTAATGTGTACGGTATCTACGAAATGTTTGGGTAGCAAACGTTAATGGCCGTAGGTATTGTATTTGGGTCAGGGCCTCGTTGATTTGTTGCCATAGTAACAGATGTACGTGTGGTTGTTCGAAATTTATTTTATTTTTTATAAGATTGTTTTTTTTTCTCACACAAAACGAGATGAAATTAATTAGAGTGGATTAGGATGAATTATGGCTTGAGTTTACTGTGGAGAGAGAATTAAATTGACTTCGTTTGAAAATGAACTCTATGACAATATACCGACATACTTTTGTTGTTGTTACCTATAATATCTATCCTCCTTACAGAATGTCGAATTGTTATCACATTTCTCAACACAGTTTTTATTTAAAAAAAAATAATTGTAAATACAGTTATTTTCTATTATGGTTCCGTCTACAAACTCATGGACAACATTTTACTTCAATTATTGCAGATAAAAATGCTACTTTACCGGAAGTGTGTGTCGCAGAGGAAGATGGTCTTAAAAATAACTTTTGTTTCGAAAGTTGTCAGCTTCAGAAGACCTTGACCGGTCAAGTAAATACAAAGTTACGATTGTAACTTCACAGATAATGTAACAATGTCGTAATAAATCATTTACGCCTCTCGAGAGTTTTTTTTTTCATGACAAGCTTGCACAGAACATTTTTAAATATTCAAAAAAATAGTACTTACGTTCGCAAATGCCATATCATTTGCGAACGTAAGTGCTGGGAGCTTATTCCTTTTTTTTTTACTTTATGTTTTACTTTTATTAATGTTATATATATCCTCTCTCTCTTTTTTATTTCCACCTTCCAATATTGTGCTGTTAGATCGTCAAGAGCGAGTAAGATAAAGAAAGCAAGTATCTTGATCTGGCTCACGAGGTTGTTGATATGTGGGACGGCATGGCTTTTTAGCCAACACTCCAACAGCCTCGATAAACACCTTAAGAGTCTCGCGTTAGGCGCGTCAACGGACAGACTCAGAAGGCGGTGCTTCTTGAGACATAGTTCGCGCATAGTGAGGAAGTTTCTCTCTCTGGAGCCCTAACCACTGGGAACTAGGACCCTGTTCTAGATGCCGTTGTGAACAATTTTTTATATTTTAAATGTATTTTTTTTATATTTATATTTAAAAAATGATTTATATAAGACAAATGGAAAATAAACGAATAATATACCTAATATCTATTAGCTTCTTCTGCCCACGCATTACCAACGAAGGTCTTTTTTAAATCAAATATACTACATGCTCTGCGTTAAACATAAGATATTTACGTTTTTTATTAAGTAAATATATTGTAGACAGTAGTTATTAGACCTCCCATAACTTACGCACAAAGGCCACATGGAAGATATTAAAAGTAAATTTTAAAAAAAGAGCACAGATTATCATAGATAATACGCGGAAATGTCATATTCCCACTCTTTATATTGTGTTAAAAGCTCGCAAAAAGAAGAAATTTAATGAGTTGTCATCAAGTGTATAATAATAAGCTTGGGAGCAAAATTTAAAGTGCGTCATTGCTAACTATCAGCCTTGATACAGGCGCTTCCTACATTAATAACAGACTTCGTTTTCACTATAATAATATAATACTAAAGGCTACCGTACACGGGTGACTGAGAATAGTCAAGTTTAATCGCAATAGACGGCTCGCTCGATAGACTAGTTTAATTTCCTTGATTTTTATTGTCTCTTGGCAGTTATATTTGAAATTCGAATTAGTAAGATAAATGTTAGCAAGGACGTTTGTTTGGTTTTTAAGTGCTATCAAAATTTTGGTTGCGTTCAAGAAAATTATTCACGTACCGTGTGCATATCACCTAACAGTAGACGACAGAGTCGCGATATATCTTCGCACTCTTCCTCAATTATTTTGTACGTGTGGCGGTCATTAATGCCCCCATTCAACCGATATATAGGAATGTCGAATATAAATACCATTGTGCCACACGTAATATCTATTTTAAAATTACAGACACAAACGAACCTTTGCGTTAAAAAAATCATAAAAGAATTTTGATAGTCGATCTATTACTACTACTACTGCAGCCCTTTTAACGTCCCACTGCTGGGCACGGGCCTCCCCTTAATGTGAGGGGTATTCAGGCCAAACTCCACCACGCTGGCCCAGTGCGGGTTAGCAGACTTCACACATCCATCGAGATCTAGTCAAGTTCCCTCAGTCGTGCAGGTTTCCTCACGATGTTTTCCTTCAACGTTTCATTGCAAGTGATAATCTCGGATGAAAATAAGATTAGCACATAAACCCAGAGGTGTGAGCCGAGGTTTGAACCTGCACACTTTGATTGCAAGGTGTGCGTTCGACCACTCGGCTACCACTGTTGCCAATTTCACTTATCTATTTAACACTGTCTAAAGATATTAAGAGCAAGGTTTGAGTACACTTCCATCTAGAAATATGGCGCAGATGCGATTCGTATAGAAAACGGCAACACAGGTATAACTTATTATTCGAGCCCACGTATCAGCTGTTATATTTAGGTCAATGAGAGAGCATTCTTTCCGGGGCTGATTCATTTTTATTACGTTGGTATAAAATATTTTTAATTTTGCGATTCTTCTACGACATTTACAACCTAGTCTACGTTTTGTAATGATTTACTGGTGTAGAGAAAATAAATAGGGGAATCCAATTTGCCTCAAAGTTGTAAAATGAAACGCGTCATGTTCCGCGGTGTGGGTGGATAGTTGCATTTGTGCTCATTTACTAAAATAGTTTCGAAGCTTTCGTAGCTTCCAATTGCAAAATTGTTATTTTTCCAGCTCGAGCGATGATAATGTTTTGTAAAGCTACGCCCGAAGCAAAATAACAAAGGAGTATTTTTTATGCTGGGATATTATTGATTGTAAAAAAAAACCGGCCAAGTGCGAGTCGGACTCGCGCACGAAGGGTTCCGTACCATTATTATCTATACAGACCGGCTAAGTGCGAGTCGGACTCGCCAACGAAGGGTTCCGTACCATTGTTTATAAAAACGAGCAAAAAATCACGTTTATTGTATGGTAGCCCACATAAATATTTATTTTATTCTGTTTTTTTGTTTTCTGTTATAGTAGCAACAGAAATACATACTCTGTGAAAATTTCAACTCTCTAAGTATGACGGTTCATGAGATACAGCCTGGTGACAGGCGGACGGACAGCGAAGTCTTAGTAATAGGGTTCCCGTTTTACCCTTTGGGTACGGAACCCTACAACATTACTGTTACCCCCCTTGGATTTTCATTAACTTGACCATTTCTTTAAAACCATCCAGTGCTGGGTTGGCTAACATGCCTTAACACCATATAGACTATATAAGCTTTAACAGCTGTAACAATATTTTAACAAAGTAACATTGTTATTTATTATATACGTCTCCGCGACCACCTAACAATATCCGGAACACTATATCTTCCTATAATAACGACATTTGTTCGAGTTAGTTTTTTTATTTCATTGTGTTATTACTATGTTGATCGATGATACGATGTGACAAAATGCTCGTTATTAAATTAAATTAAATTATTTATTAGAGGCAACAAACAACAGTACATAAAAATTAACAAATGGTATTACAAAAAAATATCCAAACACAGTACAGTCCACGGCGTTGTCCACGGATTAATTACATAAAGTTGCCGAAATATAGACTAATATTATACAAATAAGTAAACATAACATTATATTGTAACAAATTATAACAAAAGAAACATAGAAAGAAAGAAAGCAAGAAAGAAAGAAATAACATAACATAGAAAGAAGAGTAGATAACAAACTTATAAATCATTATGGTGGTGGTGGTGGTGTAGTATAATATTAACATGTTGTATTTTTAATATCACATAAAATAAATTATAAACTTGTTTTACTTGCGTCCAAAATAACCTATTTTTTTTTCATGATTTCCATAGATATTCTGTCATTTTCATTTCATGAATCGGACTTGGATGGTTAAAATCCCTTAAATAATATTTTGTCACCAAATAACTCTGTATAATATTATAAATCAAGGCAACCTTCGTCTAAAACTATACAGGAGGAAGTAACACAGCAATATATATTATTTGACGAAAATCTTGAGTTATCGTAGACATACTATTTTAATGTGTTCAACAATTTTCCGACGACCGCCGCGGCGACACATTTAATTTTAAAAAAGTCTGTGAATGCATGATTTAAAGGGCCGGTGAACACATTAATTAATTGTAAACAATGGAATTGATGGCGGATCTATTTTTGTTTGGAGCAAGTATGACATTATTATGAGACGTGAACAATATTTATACTGTAAATTTAAGCACGGGTATGACATAACACTCCCGCACCTAACATACATACAGTTAATATTAGAACTATTGTTCTACTATAGAAGCCAGTGGAAAGACCCTAGGGTAACGTAAGTAAACGCTTTTACAAAAATTTCATCTCTCGGGGGAATTTAATTCGAAACCAGCAAGAGAATTCGGCCACCGCTAAAACTAAAATCACCCTAACACGAACACAGTTCGCACTAAAACAGTTCTTAGTTGACAAGTACTTGCCCAATGAATGAAAAATATCAATCACGCACATCGAAACTCAATGGAATCGCTGGCAACCGATTGGCCAACGTACCCTGAGTGGCGTTAACCCAGTAACCTTGTAGCCCCTTCCTGTCCCCGAGTGCGCATATTCTATTCCCGAGTCGTGGCGACTATGTTTCACATTTGCATACATTGATCAAAGTCTTTGTTCGAGTTTTTTTTAAGAAGGTACTGTTGAGCGCGCGGGTTTGCTTATGATTAAATAGCATTAGAAAAAAAGAACGAAAAACAAAGAAAGAGGCCCTTTTTCAATTGTGCTTATATCTAGAAGCATAAGCTATGAATGATACGAAATAGATATGTTAGTACATTAAAGTGCGGTCAAACTAATTAGGTTAGTATGTTGGAACTTGGTTGTAATTTTAACATTTTTTAGGGTTCCGTACCTAAAAAGGAAACATCGGAACCCTTATAGGATCAGTTTGTTATCCGTCTGTCTGTCGGGGTGTCAAGACCAAGTTTTACTGTGCAAAAATAACGAGATCTATTTCAGTTAGCCAGGTCGCACTTATGCCGATTTGACTGTATTTACAAACATACTCCATTTTTCAGGATTCATATAAATATCTTGCGTAAGACTTAGCCGAGTGGTCGAACGCACGCTTTGCAAATCAAAGTGTGCAGGTTCAAACCCCGGCTCGCACCTCTGGGTTTTATGTGCGAATCTCATTTTCATCCGAAATTATCACTTGCTATGAAACGGTGAAGGAAAACATCGTGAGGAAACCTGCACGTCTGAGGGAACTTGTCTAGTTCTCAATAGATGTGTGAAGTCTGCCAACCCGCACTAGGCCAGCGTGGTGGACTATGGCCTGAAATCCTCCTCACATTGAGGGGAGGCCTGTGCCCAGCAGTGGGACGTTAAAAGGGCTGTAGTAGGTAAGACTTATCTTTGGGTAGCAACACACAAACACACGCACAATTTTTTTCATTCGTATCCATCCGTGAAGCCAGATAATTTAGACGTTAATTCACCTAATATATTCTATTGCTGATTCTTGCAAAATCGAATCTGAGGTCGCGTCAAACTTAACATACTGTAAGGACATGGCACTATATGAATGATAATAACGTGACGTTGCCAGCTTTGTTGCTAAGCACGTCCAGGAAAGCTACAACCGACGCCTGCCATAAAATGGAGCAAGCATGAACATCACTAGAGGAATATAAAAGTCTATTGGGAAATAAGGAAGGCCATGGAATATTAATAAGTTGTTTTATGAAAATGTGAGTCGTCATGTTTCTTTCATTCGTTGCGGAATCGTGATTCGTTTTTGGCAATAGGAGGCGTGACGTCACAATATGGGTATTGGGTACTGGTTGTTGCTAGCCGCGCCCAAGAAAGTTCGTGTTGAGAGCGGCCAGTTTCGATCGGCATTAATTTTGATGGTGTTACGTTAAAATTCTTTTGATAAACGCTTGGGTAGTTATAACCACGCGAGCAATTTTTTTATTTATTCTTTATAAATCATCATTTGCCTTACTTTGTCCCATTATTTGGGGTCAGCGCAGTACGTCTTTTTCTTCCATTCATCTCGCTTTTCCGTCATACTGACATCCACTCCGATCTCATTCATATCACCCTTTATACAGTCCATCCATCTTTTCTTGGGTCTTCCTCTCGCTCTATATCCGTCCACATTTATACTCATCACTCTTTTAGTCACATGATTCTCATTTCTCTCATCACATGACCAAACCATTCTAATCTCCTACTTCTTACTTTTTTCGTATTATTTATAAATACTGAATAAATATCGCCCGATAATACATACTCTTCGTATGACCATAAACTAAGTAAAGCTCTATGGGTACCATACAATGGACTGGGGGCGATCCCAGTTACACCCAATTCCGAGAAGGCCATTTCCAAGCCGAGTGGTCTGCGGTCAAACAACCAGACTAAGCAGACGTCATGTATCCTATATTATCCCACTGCTGGGCAAACGTTTCCCACATTCTCCACCACACATCCCTATCCTATTGTTTTGATTTTCGCACCACCTTTTCCTGGGTCGACCAGGGGGCGGCGGTGTTCCAAATCTGGAATCTAGTCGGTACATATGTTTGCCCACCGTCCGTTCGGCTTCGATGAATTCAATAAATAATTTGATTCACACTTATATTACACTGGAAAAAGTTCTACGGCAAAGAAGGCACAACATATTTTTTCGACATTAAAAGCTGTATCAAAGCGAAAGAAGAATAATTGCATGAGTTTTAAGCCACCAGCTAGACATTCCGTCGTATCAAATATGCGTTTTAGCTAACTAAACTAACAATCAAAGTGCCAAACGACATACTAGTATATAATATAGTCCCATTAGAAAAACGACCTAAAACATAGAGTGGGTTTAACCAGGTTTAATCTGGATTTTATGAACATTCAAAGACTGAAACTTTGATGGTTTTGAAGTACGCTCCCAAATATTGAGACACTTAGATTGCCAACACAAATAACTAACGTCGTTAACTTAAAACATAATACGGCAATATACACTAGACCCCTTAAATTCCCCTTATCAACGTTCAAAGAGCCAGACCAATTATCGCGATTATAGAATTATTTATTTATTACGCAACACAACTAACACCCGCCGAATTATCAGCTGAAACACGAACACAGGCGGCCATGAAATTTTCCGCGCGTCTGGCCTTGAACTAGTGACGGCGCGGCGAGTATCGATAAAGCCCCGACAATAAAATTCGCGATACCCACCGCCCTAAATTCACCGACATAGATACAACAAAACTGGCCGAATATAATTTTGTTTAGTCTGTGTTGAGAAAAATATTATTTTAACATTTGAATTTCGAAACGTTTTTGTTGGTAGCCAGTGTTATAAGGGTCCAACATTGAGTATCTAGAGTACCTATAAAGACTCCACTCTTCGTATGTATAGCTTTGCGGCGATGTTCGGCCATTTTCGTTATCTCATGTATCTGTAGTATACGGCAACTATATGGGAAAACAACAATGGCAGAATCAGATAAACCAGAAAAAATTACCGCAGCGCGGGCTCGAAATGCCATCTCCGTTATAATATCTCTATGGGGTCCAAAATCCGGTTGAGAAATAAAAATTAAAATTTTAATGTCATTATTCCGACACGATCTTACAGCTTCGTAACTATTTAAATTGTGTTAATTAATCAATTCCTGCTAGATTGCTTAGCCTAAAAATATCGATTCCGCGCAGACGTCAGATCGAATTCTGTAAGATCGTATGTTCTCGAACAGGAGGTCGACTGATGTTAATCGCGCATTTACGCGACCTCCGGTATATTGAAGCATATCAAACATAACTGAAACGCTATGTAACCATAAATAGCAATGATGACTACGTCAACACCATATAAGCTTGTGGTTCCGTATATAGATTTTATGAAAACCTTGATCTATACATAAACTGTATTAGGGTAAATACGTTTCAGCCAAATTAAAACTAGTCATATAAATCGAGACATTCGTTCGACACAGATTTAAAAGTGTATGGATTGAATCCTGTATTGTCCTCCCAAAAGGTTTTATTTTATTAAAGTTTCACTGTCAAAATACGAATAATACTATTATAGTATTCGATTTTCAAAATTACAAAAAAAAGTTGCGTTCTGTAAATTTTATTGACAGAATCTAATTCATATACGTTATGTAACACAGATAGCGGTAACATAATGTTAATAACCTTGAACTCTATACGGAATCTAAATCTGACCAATCGAACACGGGTTCGGCTCATTAATACGATGACATTTTTATATCGTGTCGCACAACCCCGCTCGTTGTCGGGCGACGTAAAGCTTAGAACAGACCGAAGGTAACAATTGACTTTGATTTTAAATTAAGTCTTTTTAACGACCTCTTTTTGAGGATAGATAAGTTACGCTGACAATGAATGCCAATTACATAATTAATAATGATAAATAATTTTACTATAATATGTTTACTTTATGTTTTCCCTCGGGACGTTACACCACGCCCGGGGGGAGTGTATTGACAGCTGTACACTATTTTAAGTCTATCGCTAGTAGTATAAGACGTGACTTTAAATATGATGAGATTAGAGAGTTATCCTACAATAGGGGTGATGTGGGCATGTTCCATCCCATTCTTTCTTTCCCAAAATCTAAGAGAGCAAAGTAAGTATTTAAGTTTGTGTAGTTTATTGATTAGGTGTAGTTTATTGATAAGGTACGATAGAACTGACACGTATTTCGTTGAAAAGTCACTTTTATATATAAAAAAAATATATAATGAGATACTTTTGGATTACAATTCTAAGGAGCGTTTATTTTGACCATAATGAATGTAAGACTGTAACTCCAATAATTAAACTAATAAATGCTTGATTACTTATAATGAAAGACGACGACGGCCTGGTCCACTGGACTAATCGAAATCGAAAATGAAAAGGGTCAGCATTCACCGACATTTTAAGGTCGTCTTATTTAATATATCTCAATGGATTTTCGTTCATCTGATGCATGCCTTATTTGGACGTAACGCGGCGATAAACGGATTAGAAATATCAATAACGTGTGTAAATGTGATCGATATAGCCCAGGACTAACAAAACTATTGATACAAGTCAAATTATTACAACCGTTGCCGTATAAAGTTCTGCAAGCAATCTAAATGCTGTTTTTAGGTTTTTTTTTCAGTCTATTCCTCGTTTCAGTCCTGAACAATAGCCTCTCCTTTAATTCTCCACTAACTGCGGCCTCGTGCTGTTTGAGATCAAGTATTGCATGCAAAGGTAATGAAATCGTCCATTTGGTCTGTCCCTGCTCGATGACCGTCCCTTGGGGTCTTATGTATTATGCTATTTAAGCATTCAATTTATAAATACAGACCTATATATATGGGACTCATATGACAGTCAGTCACAATTTGTCATGGATTATCGGTAAACTAAAGTGGACCTTTTGTCTACTTATTTAGGGCATACAATGGTTATAATATCAGTCTGGCTTTAGAACTTTCATGAGTATCTCGTCGTTGGTGCACAAATATATTCTTATTTTATACATTCACGTTGTAGTAATTAAAAGCGATTGCTTACGTTGATAACAAAGCAAATAAGTAGGTATCGAAATAACATTCTTTTTTTCAAAATATCGATATTACTCAATGACATCACTAGTCGATGTTACGTTACGTGGGCGCTGGAAGAGTAATGCGTTGGGTGTGTAAAACGTCGTTTAAACTTTTAATAGCTTGTCACGCCCTCTATATGTAACGGGCTGATTAACTTGCAGTGTTTCGCGCCATGTGTATTAGCAATTAACACTTAATACGTCGACTGAAGGTGCAAATCAAATCAATCAAACTTCCTATATTTCTTACAATTATTCGTAATTAAGAATGTATCATTTGCTCCACTTTTCATCTAAATGGCCTGTTAGTGTTTTTAAACTTGCAAATTTGTAAGATATTTAATCGGCCTAAGTTACGACTATTTATCAGAGCCTTACAGATTGTTATAATTACATTTACATCTAGACAAACCTACAATGCACAGTTGAAAATTGAATTTTCAAACATAAAAACGTCCAACGATCGGGAGAATCGTCAAAAAATCGTTCGCTATCACAATTTCTGTACATTTTCAGGTACTTTTCAGTAAAGTAAGTCCATAAATGATAGCATTAACAAACTGACGTGGACCGCGATCGTAGCGCCACGTATGTACGACACTCTGACGTAAGGACAACGTGGGTAACGTACGTAGGTATACCTCCTATAAACTAATGGCCTCAACGGATCGTAAAAAATAATTGGTGGACCGCTACAGGTTTGGGTGCTATCACAGTTGCTTTAAAGAAAACTTATCCAAGTTACTGATATTGATACCAAAATTTAAACGCCGTTTAATGCGGAAACGCAATAATTAAATGAGACACTCTCTTAATTAGAACCAATCTAAGAATACTTCATATACCTAAAGCATCTTTACAAGAGACCCATTTTGAAATTTTAGAATTTCTACTTTAAATCTTAAAGGGTCGTCCTAACGACCATTTTTCAACAAAATCATTTCTGAGTTCGGTCTCTATACTTTTAAATATGCGATTAGTTAATTAGTAATTTCCATCAAGTCCAAGCTTAGGTCACTTTGCTCTCTGCAGCGGGTGGTTGCGAGTTCAATTCCCGTCAGGGGCAAATTTCAGAAATTACTTTTTCGGAATTTGGCCATGCCAGACAGTGCAACTGGGATCGCCTCCAGTCCATTTAATGTTACCCATAGAACAAGATTTGCTTCGTTTTAAAGTAAAAAAAAATACATGAGAGCTTACATAAATACAACAGTATATAGTTTCAAATAAGCTTGAACGCCACGGTTCGATCATGACAGTTATCAAGTGGGTCGCCACACATGTACCTACGGATGTTAAGGTCAGAGGTCAAGTTGAAGGAAAATCCGGCGCAAGCGCACGGTGCGGTCTACGTTCAAACTACGGTTAGTATTATCGGACAAATACAGTATATGTTATTCCCCAGATAAAAATAACAATGTATTATATATTTTTTGTGCTTGACTTACCTTGAATACACATAGCTATATATACATTCTTCGAAAACATTATGTCAGTTTTTCTTTATTAGTCTTAGTCCGGTAATTATAAATCAAATCATGCGTCTGTTAAGGTCTACGGGGGTATTTACCAAATTGATAAAGATGAAATAAATTGAGATAGAATGCGATCTCGATTAAAAAGAGACAGTATTTTTTTATTTGATTTTTTAAGACCTGAAGACAAGTTTCTATGATTAAATATCTACACACTATTAGTATTATTATTACACCGGAAATATCAATACACTGTTTGTTTGGCTAAGAAAGTACACACATATACCTGACGTCGGTTGACCATAAATAATTAATTCCTAATTGAGGTATTCCCACGACAATTATGAATAGAAAAAGAAAACAAAGTTCACTAGCCATGCACCTAACAATTTCTAATATTTTAAACATTTAGGAGTGTGAAATTAACCAATATTAGTTGCTCTCCATACACCCTAAAGGTTTACGGGAGACACGCTGAAATGGAAGGGGATCCCGAGGTCGTGCAATGCTGGTGTTTATTTGACTTGTGACTTCCGCAAAGATGAATCCGATTCGACGGTGTTGTAAGCATAAGTTAGGGTGTCCGTAATTCAATAAACAGCGATGGGGATTTCATTCTATATAATTTAGTTACATGTCTTTCTCAATTTCGTGGACAGACAACAAACAATAATGTTCTATTAGTTATGGGGGTACTCACGCACGATTCCATTTTGGATTGTTCTAGAAAATATTTTGGTTATAATGGAGCAGTGATTGTACTAGTAGTAGTAGTAGATAGTGAAGTAACCCATTTTATTATTACACGCTTTATATTAATTTGCAATGTATGTATGTCCGGGTGGAATCTTGCAACTGAATTTTAAATCAGTTACCTTTAACCGATTTAGCTGAAATTTGGTATACACGCTTATTTTGGATGACAATGCATGCTTAGCTAAGTGACGTCATTCTAATTCCAATATGGCAGATCATCCGAGATGGCGGAATAGTTTTAGTTTTCTGCACTACCGCAGTATGGGTATCAAATGCAAATGGGCTTGCTGAGGAGAACACGAAAACTAAGGGCAATTAAATGAAAGCTTGTTTATGAAAAAAAATTTTAACATTAATTTTATCCGTGGTCGTAGATATAATTATAAATATCTAAAGATCCCAAACTAAGCAACGCTTGTACTATGCTCACCATACAATGGACTGAGGACGATCTCAGTTACACCCAGACTAGGGTAAATTATTATTTATTAAATAAAATCGTTTTTTTAATATATGTCTTCAAACAAATCTCCGATACGTGGGACCGATTTTGACGTAAGTTTCTCTATCACACAGCTGATGTTGTACAGAGTACCTAGATTATACTAATTTTATCTATGTATAGAAAAATAATGACGGTTTCTAAATTCCACGCGAATCGAGACAGCTGGTAGATATTATTATAATATGAAATAATAGGTAAAATGAGCGAGTCGGCCCAGATGATGGTGGCCACCGACGAAGAGTTCGACTGATGAAGAGATGGCGATATAATTTGAACACGTTTGTGGGGACAGCGTGGCAGGAAATAGCCTAGGACCGAGATGTGTGGAGATATAAGGGGGAGGCTTTTGCCCAATAGTGGGACATCGAAAGGCTTTAAAGAGAAAAAAAATAGGACTATCCACAATTGCCGTCATAGACAGTCGCCCCGGCCACCTGCACGCTGGTGCTTACGGCAACTTAGCGCGCGGAACTTTTCAAATAGCCGCGCTTTGAGCCGCACACATTATTGCATGTAGATAAATATTATGTAGGTATATCGCATGTGTTATGTGTGTCCCATAAATATAACGAGAAGCGGAGACAATTTTATTAATTTCTATGCTATATATTATTTACTGGAAGGCATTTTTTTATAAAAGACTATCCTATTGAATGTGTCACTCATGAGCGAAGGTCTCCACGGGACCCAATGCTGGTCTTGCTCTGGCTACGTTTCATTCACGAAAGTGAGCAAATCTCTGAATCAATACTGGGTACTACCTGTTAATAAAAAAACCCGAATAGAGTGAACATGAGTTAAACAACAAACTACCAAAAAAATATTTTAAATATATTTGACAATCGGCAAGAATTTTTTAGTAGGTATTCCTAGCTCAGTTTTTGTTAAAAAGCTCATATGTATTTACGCCTATAGATAATACATCTGGTAACACTTCAATCCGCACTAGTTATTTTATGCACATTAATTTTGTGGTAAGTACCTACCTGTTCTACATCCTAAATTAGAGCTTATGGCACTCCGGAATAATGCAGCTTTTAATAAGAGACAAAATTTAAAAAAATAATTAACAAAAAACATAAACCGACTTTAAAAACCTAGGTGCACTAAAAAGCTAGAAATAACCTTATAATTCATTACATTTGGAATAGGTGCCAATCTACGTCAGACTAGGCAAATACACACATGAATTGGCACCGACTTCAAATGTAATGAATTATAAGGTTATTTCTACCTTTTTAGTGCACCTAGGTTTTTGAAGTCGGTTTTTGTTTTTTGTTAAAAATTTATTTTTTCGTTGAAGGTATGCGATTATTATCACCTCATAACAATCTAAAAAAAGTAAATATTTAAAGCCAAAAAAAAAATTTCATTCAACAATCCGTATTAAACCAAAACTAATAATCAACCTAAATGAAAACTCTTTAAAAAGCCGTATACAACTACATCATCCACGTAAATAATGATCATAATAAACATAAAAATGTTCATAAAATGAAAACTGCTTGGCCGTACAATTTTAAATTTTTATGCGACTAAAGGGCATCTATTCCGCATCAAACAAAAAAAGAATCACGTAAATCGGATCATTACTCGCAGCCTAATCGGTGTACATACATAAAAAAAATATTAAAATATACATACATACATAAAAACTTAATTTACTTTAGCATACTTTATTCTATAGATGTTTACAATGTAACAGTTACTGGTTTGTCCCATATACATAAAAAAAAAAAAAAAAAAAAAACATATCGGCCGAATTGAGAACCTCCTCCTTTTTGGAAGTCGGTTAAAAAATACAATAGATACGGATATTATCCTTATAATAATTGTATCCCCTTATACCTCTTATAAATTGTGGCACTGTTTAGATAATTTCAAACCGCTCTCTCCTTTGATTAAAAACCATTAAATCTGTTGTGTTATTAGCCGCGCTGAAACTCGGCGCCAACCACAATGTTTCAGATAATAAAACACGGGACTACAGGTGATTATTTTACTTATATTATACGTTTATACAGGATGTTTAGACGTCATGTTCATGACAGACAATAAACGACATATTCTTCTCCTTTTTTACGAAATGAATGAAATGATAAAACTTGAGAGGTGTCAAGGGACACCCGGATGGAACGAAGTTCCTTTTGAAATAAAAAAGCAAATAAATTGTACATATATACACACACACACACACACATACATAGAAATCGAAATCGCAATCGGAATCGGAATCGAAATCGAAACCGGAATCGAAATCACACATACATTTACAAAAGTGTCGTTACAACTTTTACTCTCACACACACATTTACAAAAGTGTCGGTCGATACTTTTAGTCTTAATTTTTTCCGTCTAGCCCCCTTTCGCAACGCGCCATAAGGAACTACGTTCCAATATTTAATGGAATATGATAAGGAAAGGCTCCACTTGCGTTTAGCGGGTATTTCAGCCAGTGTCAAGTAATTAATAGCAAGGGAAAATTCAATTAATACACATAATAAATGTAAATGGATGACAGTGGATGACAGTGATAAAGATGGCGGATGAATCCTAAACGACATATAATAGGAGATTTCAGTCGCGCATCCATCTCTCGTCCCTACCGACTGTTGCTTTACCGAGCGTAACCTGCGCGAGCACAGTATACTAATATTAAGGGACACAGATAAGAAATAACTTCCCTTCGAAGATAACCTCTAATGAGGGCCTAAGCTTTATTATTAATTAAACATTATTATGTAAATTACATGATTTTTACACTCCAGCGATCACTAACGGACGCTCAACCATAGGTTCCTTTTTATGGTTCCATGGCTTTTAATAGAAAACACGAAATCTATATCCCGTGCATCCCGTTCTATTTGAGCTAACTACATTGTTTTTACATCAAAGAAATGCTGTTCTAGAAAAATAAATCAAAATATTTATGCCTAATATTAAATAATAATTTATAAATAATTTATTCGTCATCCCTTAAATCCATTCCTCATCCATTAAACCGCATAATTTTATTTATTTCGTAAAAAAATTGTTCTATGGAAAAGTACCGATTGCCGCGGCCCAAAGGTTAAAAGTTATTTTAATATGTCATTAGGTCAAGTACGGTTATTGTTATAGAAACAATAAGCCGAGTAGCCCGGGGATAGAAGGGTGCCTTTACAACTACTGTTCGATTACAAGCAACTAGGGTTGTTCAAACAGCTAATTAAATATTGTAAAGAGGTTTATTTGGAGTTACAAGCACATGAAGGTTACTAACTAGACCGACCGTACTCTACTCAACTGAAGTTGGTAATTTATCAAGTTATTACGAGAAATTGGAATGATAAATTTCACCGCCCGGCCTAGTTTACAAAACTTTTATAAACAAACCAGTTGAGTTAGCTCGCATGTCAAGTCTAGACTCTTGTTATGGATTCGCTCGCTCGCTCTCTGTCTTGTTTCATACAAGAGAAAGGGATAAAATCAACATATTACATGAAATAAGTCTAGGCTTGGCGCACATGCTTCAACTACTGTTGTGACAAAACGTGAGATATTTCAATTTTATCTCTTTCTTGCGTATGCATTTTAAAAGTGAGAGAACGTTTCTAGGCGACATAGTCCGTGACTAATGCCTAGTCTTGCTAGTCGTCTCGCTGTGTCCCACTGGCTTATTACACTTATTCCCAACATTTATAGTTAGTCAACCCTGATCTAGACAATACAGTACTGTTTGAGTGCTCAAGGCAACTCCAGATTACAATTATCTGATAGATAGTTACGTGCGTATTTTATCAAAGGATTACAGTAAGTAAGCGCCCACCTTTATTGGGGCTGTTTCGTAACAATTTTGTCCTAACTTAGCAACAATCTATACAGGATGTATTTCAAGTCAGCACTCTTAGCATGACCGTGTCAACATAAGTCTTATCTGTTTCAACTGTCAGATTTGTCGAGAAAATGACGTCACTTCGTGCGTTTTGTACTGGACATGGCTCGGTATGACGTCATTTCCTCTACAAATCTGACAGTTGGACGAGATAAAACTTGTGTCTACACGATCATGCTACAGGGCTCGAAATACTATTTTAGGCAGATATATGATAGCTCATATGTAGATGCATAGTGAAGTGAGACTATACCTAACTATCATAATTTCCGAGTTACAGACTTTTGAATATATGGCGCAGGTATGGTGTGGCGGCCTTAAGTCTCATCCATAACCCTACGTATTTAAAACTGTAAACAACATCCACAGGAGATAGCTACATATATTAACAAAATAGAACTGGAAAAAATCGTAAAGGACTCGAGATATATAGGCCATATTTTGATTTCAAGTTTATGAAACTGGCGACGAAAAACTAAATAGTTTTTAGTCGTTAGAACATGATTTTTCAATAAAATCAACTTCGATATTTTATAAACTATTCGGTTGTTTACTAATGCAAAAGTAAAATTATTATTTTGGGTTTTTGATACATCCTGTATAGTAGAGCGCACGTGAGCTATATCCATTTCATTTCGATAACATACATAACTGTGTCATGCTTGAAAGAGATGGCAATAAATCTATCATTATATTAAAACGCTATCATGTAAGATTACGAATATGAACACGTGTGGAATGTAGGATGAAATTTCGCCGCTCGTCTCAACGGCGCCGTGGCTTAGTTGGTTAAAGCGCCTGTCTAGTAAACAGGAGATCGTGAGTTCGAATCTCGCCGGGGCCTGAATTGAATGTATCAATTCTTAACGTTTTGTTGATTATTATATTTTATCTTTATCAAAATTTGAAGTGCCCACAACTGCCTACTTACGGTTAAAAACAGATAAATAATTTATTTGCTAAATTAACATACAGTTATGTGTATTTTTGCCTCACCATTTACAGCTAAAGCTAAAACTGAATAAATGCTTTGACCTACATTGATAACTAGTATAGAAAACATAAGTACACCCATTTTGGAAAAAAAATGCCAATAAAACATCATAAATATTCTTATTGCATAAACCTTTTTAAGAGTATACAGGAAAACAGCAATAAATATAGTTATAAGTTTTTACATTTTATAGTTTTATAGCAACAAATAGATCAAAAATAAACTTTAACTTTCAAATATCATGTACACGAATTGACACCGACTGAATTTGTTTGTTTTACTCGTAAGCATTCGTAGCCTTTAGAAAAAATATTATTGGCAGGACATTATACATAATATTTCTTGACATTTCATGCATTCTACTTGGGTCTTTCATTCCAAACATATACGGGACTTCATTTACATTATAGACTGTAGTACAAGGAAAAATCTATGAAAATTGACAGACACCCAAAATACTATCAGCTATGGTTTTCAGCAGACACTAACAAGCCATTAGTATTTCGTAGACTAACTGGGTAGAGTCAACAAAAATATTTACAAAGAATTTGAACAATTTAAATTCGAGATATTTTCGTGACACGAAATTATTTTGAACGAACAAACCTTCTCCTTATTACCTCCTTGCTTTCTTGAGAAGGTTGTAAAATACAAGCAGTGGTTTGAGCTTATGAACTCTATCCTATTATGTAGAGCCTCATTAAGCGAATTTCTTACCGGAAGTACCCTTTTAAAGAATTACTTTGCGGGCATCAAACAAAATAGGTGAAATAAAGGGTCCTTCCGATTGCGTTGACTTATATGCTTGAATATATTACAACTCCTAGGGAACCCTAGTACTTCCAATTGATATTACTTCCAACTTTACACCTCTACACGTTCCTGAGGGTCAAATACATGTCAAGTCAAATCATTTATTTTGTATAGACCTACGGGGGCACTTACAAATAGTCCAGTTTACTTTTTTAGGGTTCCGTACCCAAAGGGTAAAACGGGAACCCTATTACTGAAACTTCGCTGTCCGTCCGTCCGTCCATCCGTCTGCCACCAGGCTCTATCTCATGAACCGTGATAGCTAGAGAGTTGAAATTTTCATAGATGATGTATTTCTGTTGCCGCTATAACAACAAATACTAAACTACAGAGAATAAAATAAATATTTATGGGGCTCCCATACAACAAACGTGATTTTTTTGCCGTTTTTATAGATAATGGTACAGAACCCTTTATGCGCGAGTCCGATTCGCACTTGGCCGGTTTTTTTTCTAATACGCTAGTACCGGATGGGAACGCGACCTCAACTGAGAAGATCCGACAGGAAACTCAGTGGGTTATTCTTTTTTTAATTGCTAAAACCTACTTTAAATACACAGGTAGATATAGCTCCAGTGCGTTGTCTTTAGAGCTGCTTTTCAAAATAATAATACGTTAGGAAAGCAACACACGTTACATTTTGTCATGATATTTTAATTTTTGTTTTGTACTTGTGCTGTACAATCCCAAGCTAAGATAAGTATTTTTGAAAATTTATGGTACTATAAAGATTCAGGTTTTTTCGTTTTGATGTCCATAACCTTATGGAAACAAACCCTTAATATGCCACCAGTACGCGAGTCACCAACGGTACACGATCAGAATGGTGAGGGGCGTGGGACCGTCCGAACATTAATTGCTATCACATTAAACAACTAGCTGACGAACAATGGGGTATTAACATAATCAACTCGTGTGTAAACGTACGCGACGACCTGTCGGTGCACACAGCTGAATAAAAAAATACTGGACTGCCTGGATGGAGATCAATTTTAAAACATCATCATCACGCCTGTATTCCCCGAAGGGACAGGCAGAGGTGCACTGCCGTGCGCCCACACTACGCCGATGTATTTTGGTCCCAATGTAATAGGGGGAAAGCCTACTGCCATTTTACCGGGCACATTCTCCTCAATACGAGGGAGATTGTTTTGGGCTATAGTCCATCAAGCTGGCCCAGTGCGGGTTAGTGAACTTCACACCCCTTTCTATAGACGTGCAGGTTTCCTCACATATGTATATTTAACATAATTTTGTCTCTAAGAATAAGATTCTCATAATAATAAAGAGTAACGACAAACAATTACCAAGTGAAGGCAATACAGATCGTTCGCGCAATTGTACCCAATGACTCATTCATCACAGCGGTATGCAGAACCACTGGGTTACCAACTATAAGAAACCTTCCCTGACATCTTGTTACATAGCGATTAATGCTTGATTTCTATATAAAGCAATCGTTACCGTTAAGAGCAACGATCCGATATGTTTGGAAACGAGTAAACGCATCCTGTGAGTTACACACGAAACTTTTTTCGTAGGAACAGTTTTCATCTATTTCTCTTATGTTCTCGTTGAAAAAGTTACGCTCCATTAAATATAGGAATCCGAAATAAGCATAAAGTCTCTCACACACACTGGGGCGTCAAAAGCCGCCCGCTCCAGTGTCCGGAGAGCTTAACGGTACCCATAGTACAAGCTTTGGTTAGTTTAGGATCATACGACGAGTTAGTAGGTGTTATCGGGCGATATTTATTTTTTTATACAAATAAACATCAAGCCTCAAGGAAAAACTTAAAACCTAATCTGGCAACCCAGCTCAACGTTCACCGATCAATTCGCACAGATTAGGTCACGCAAGGTCGCGGGGTCCATTCCCGGTCGTGTCATTACTAAATACCCATAAAATACGCCGGTTATCGTATGGCCAAGTATGGTGCGAGACGCCATCGGGCCCCACATGTTTTTAATAACTCATAATAGACGGACCATGGGCTTTTGAACGACATAACGTATAATTAGAGGCATTTATTGAATATCTTCTAAATATCCACTTGGATTGCGATCACCGTTGACGTAGCAAAATAAAACCGGCCAAGTGCGAGTCTGACTCGCGCACGAAGGGTTCCGTACCATTATCTATAAAAACGGCATAAAAATCACGTTTGTTGTACGTGAGCCCCCTTAAATATTTTATTTTATTCTGTTTTTAGTATTTGTTGTTATAGCGGCAATAGAGATACATCATCTGTGAAAATTTCAACTCTTTAACTATCACGGTTCATGAGATACAGCCTGGTGACAGACGGACGGACGGACGGACGGACGGACGGACGGACAGACGGACGGACGGACGCACAGCGAAGTCTCAGTAATAGGGTTCCCGTTTTACCCTTTGGGTACGGAAACCTAAAAAAATACTAGCAGACCCGGCGAACATGTTAATAGGTGACATGCGAAATCAGCGCCACCTACCGGGTCCATTTGTGTTTCCAAACCATCATGGAACCCATTAAAATATACACACAAAAATTCATCCAAGTCGGTTCAGTCGTTTAGTAGGAGTTAGGTCACAAACACACGTACAGAAGAATGATATATTTAAGATAGAACATTTAATATTTGTATGTAGGCAATAAAGACTTCGACAGAAGTGACAAAGCGCGCGCGATTTTTTGCCAAAACGAACTGTATTAACTCACGGAAGAAGTACATTTTTCAACGAAATGTCTCTATGACAGGCGAGCGAACATAAATGCGTGGTCTTTGCCACAGATATTAAATTTATACCTTCTTATTTAACCTATAATGTCCGATTGCTGGGTAAAGATCGCCCCATTCTCCTCCACACATCTCTGTCTCCTGCCAGATATCATTTAAAACGATATTGATTGAATAATGGAAAGCTGTCGCGGGTAAAAGCGAGTTACTTTAAGTATATCTCTATACACATAAACACACGCACACTCTGCCACCATTACACACACTCTCTCCCTCACACACACACACACACACACCCCTGCATGCTAGAGTTAAGTAGCTCTTTGTCTCATTTTTATTACTCTAATGATTATGTTAATTAGCAAGTAATCATCATCTCTCCGAATCCCGATTATTACAGTTTAACTAGTTCGGGACTCGGAACTCCACTGTTTATACTCATACCATCCCTGTGTATCTTTCGTGCCAGCCTGGCTGCTACCAGCACTATCCGTAGAAACAGGTTCAATCCTAGTTCGGGGTCTGTGCGCTGTCTGATGGCACTAAATAGTATTAAAATAACTTGCCTATCATAAGGATATTTAAGTTTTTCTATGTAATATTGAAAAGTGGCTATAAATAAATGATTTTGATTTGAAAAAAAAATATATATATAAAAAAACTTCTTAAAACAAATACGTTAGTAACAGCGTGGTGCGCGTGGTGACAGCCCATAAAACAAATCCGGTTTGGATCATTGTCTGTTAAAATAATAAATAATTTACATTTTAATGGTTGGAGATATTATTATTTAGATACTATATGCATTGCTAATCAATATCTGAACGAGGCAATATTTATGCATGCATATATTATTTGACATTTCCATGTTAATTTTTGTATAAACAACGCGTTGCTTCATAATTATTATTGATACATAAAAATACCAATACCGAGGTAAGTTTTAATATTAATTTTATGCAATGAATTAAACATATTAATAAAAGCAGTGGTGGCCGAGTGGTCGAACGCACGCCTTGCAATCATGGTGCAGGTTCAAACCTCGGCTCGCACCTCTGGGTTTTATGTGCGAATCTCATTTTCATCTGAGATTATCACTTGCTATGAAACGGTGAAAACATCGTGAGGAAACCTGCACGTCTGAGGGAACCTGACTAGCTCCAGATAGATGTATAAGGGAAGTGGTAGTAGTAGAATTAAAAATATGCCATGATAAAGCCCCGGGCATGCAGGGACGTTGAGACGTCGTGACGTCGTCGCGGTGCATGCCAAAGCGATCCCGTGGCGCCTTGATATAAGCGGAAGATGGTACACCGTCGGTTTTTAGTGGGTATACGGCCTTCTGCCGGGACTCCCACATAACCCTGCTACTTCCCCCGAGGTGGCAGGGTACCCATTTTCCGACGTAAAAACAAAAACGGCCAAGTGCGAGTCGGACTCGCGAACGAAGGGTTCCGTACCATTATCTATAAAAACGGCAAAAAAATCACGTTTGTTGTAAGGGAGCCCCCTTAAATAATTATTTTATTCGGTTTTTTAGTATTTGTTGTTATAGCGGCAATATAAATACATCATCTGTGAAAATTTCAACTCTCTAACTATCACGGTTCATGAGATACAGCCTGGTGACAGACGGACGGACGGACGGATGGACGGACGGACGGACGGACGGATAGCGAAGTCTCAGCAATAGGGTTCCCGTTTTACCCTTTGGGTACGGAACCCTAAAAAGGGACGTTGAGACGCGCGCTGCAAAATGTTTGCCATTACCAAAACGAACTTTGTCCCAATAAATATAAAGACTAAATTTCTGTTCGCTCGCGCCATAAATTACATTTCGTTGAACAATGAGCTTTTTCTATGAGGCACTATAGTTCGTTTTGGTTTGACAAAAAAAATGTTAAAAAAAATATCTTGAAATAAAACTATTTTACGGATTATATAGCGTTTATTTACTATTTTATTTTCCCGACGTTTCGGCTGCGTTATTAACTATGACATCAGAACACCTCAGTCCACCCGTGACCATGGTTGCTGTAAGGCAGCCGAAACGTCGGGAAAATAAAATAGTAAATAAACGCGATAAAATCCGTAAAATAGTTTTATTTCTATGTATAGTATTCGCGTAAATATAAGAAAACAATATAAAAAAAATATCGTTATCATAATTTATGTAATTTGTCCTACACCAACAGTATTTAAGGTGAACACGAGTCACGTAACAAAGCATATACCTATTATTTTATTTACATATTCCATGTGTCGTTTATTTGACGGCAAACAGCCATGGGTTCCATGGAACTGTGCAAAGGCTGCGTACACCAGACGCCCGTGGTACATAATAAAACACTCACGAACTAAAACGGAAACATAAAAAATATATGCGTATACTCGGGGCCCATTGTCAAAAAGTTACTTCAAGGGCGCGCGTAGGGTTATCGACTTTATAGTGGCAGAGCGGCGGCGGCAGCGTAAAAAAAAGATAAATTCAAATATGGATTCGTTTTCTTTATAAAAAAAAATAAGTGCAGGGATGTTGCACAATTTTTATTTTAGAGTAAAGGTTTCCATTTTTTTTTTAGCAAACTAGCTGAACCCGTTTGTTAAGTGCAAAAGTGCTGTTCTTTTAAAATAACTATCAACTTTAACTTTATTTCCTTCCAAATCAATGTTAACGGATACAATGTTACCAAATCATAAAAAAATAGAAATATAGATGGGCCCAAATTACATTAAAATTAATGTACATAAATATTAATGTATGAAAAGAAAAAATCCTGTGTAAGCAAATATAATAAACACGATACCATAATATTTTGTTAAACCGTGAAACGTTATTATATTACATATTTTTTGTTCAATACACAGAGAGAAGCCTATTCGTTTATTATGTTTGCTTTTTTTCTTTAATGGGCTATCTCCATTGAGAAATGTTTACTTATACCGGCTTACCGTCGAATAAAAACAGCTCACATTAAACGTAGCCAATTTCTTGTTAGAAAATCGGCAATATTCTGTCTATTATTGAGAAAAATCGTTTAACCTTTCGAGTGTTCTTAAAACGGTCCTTACAATATTAGTTACTGTGAGATGGAGTATCAGCTTTGCTCACTAACTTAATATTTAACGAAGAAAAATCAAGCTGCCATAGACTATTTTTTATTTTCAATGACAAAATAGAGATGGGAACAACTTTGTACTTGACTAGCCAGGTTTTACACATTACACACGAGCTGCGAGCCTAATATGACCATTATCAAAGTCAAATAATTTACTTCCTATAAGCCTACGGGTACCTAGCAGAGTTGCTGAGTGGACGAACGCATGCTTTGCTATCAAAGTGCGTAGGTTCAAACCCCGCCTCGCACCTCTGGGTTTCATGTGCGAATCTCATTTTCATCCGAGATTATCACTTGCTAAGAAACGGTGAAGGAAAACATCGTGAGGAAACCTGCACGTCTGAGAGAACTTAACTAGTTCTCGTTAGATGTGTGAAGTCCGCACTCTGTTTGAAGTTCCAATCCACACTAGGCCAGCGTGATGGACTATGGCCTGAATCCCCCTCGCATTGAGGGGCGGCCTGTGCCCAGTAGTGGGACGTTAGATGGGCCGTAGTAGTAAAAGCCTACGGGGGCACTTTCAAATGATGAGGTAATATTTTTATTACATACCTTATTTTTCGCTCCACAAGACAGTACATAATTTTGAGTTTGGTATTTGAGCTGTACAATCTCATGCTGATTTACCATCGAAATAATCCGAGATTGTATTAATTTGGTTGTGAAAATATATTGCAAAGTGACAACCCTAAGATGGCGCTATGAAGCTGAAGGGCGACATCTGTCGGAAGTCTGAGTTAGTTATTATACCTAAGCCATGTTTTTAGACATCGCTTACACGCCGGTTCATCGGTTGGTACTAAAGAAATTCGTAAATATGGTGTCAAGTTTCGGATACGTTATTCGGCCCAAAAAACAAAACAACGGGATGCTAGTGACGCAACTGAGGATTCTTGTATGGGCAATGATATTCTAGTAAACATATATGTTATATACGTACAAAACAACCGAAAATAGTGTTCCGCGTTACACCGGCAGCACACATACACACTTTTCATTCATTTTACATTTCACAACACGTAGAAATGTGCAAAAGAGATGGCTTGATAAAACCAGCGAGAAAAAAAGAGATAGCTAGTGTTGACACTTGCGGTTCTATGTGGTGTAACATTAATCTGTCAACCAATCCGCATGTTGGTATCAAATATACGTCCTAATTAGGATGTATTCGAGTCTTCACTAGTGCGCGCTCATAACATATCTGTTTACTAGAATGTGTGTGGGTCAATTTAGCTGTGTTGGGCTGCCCCATAGAGTCCCCGCACACTGGGGCTTCAAATATTGGCCAATACTAAAACCAACTCTGTGTCAATAAGCATAGGTAGGTAATAGGTCTCTGCTTAGTAGTGGAACGTTAGAGCTAGTTGGACGTAGTTAAACAAAAGGGATCCAATCCTCATCAAGACAGTTTTCCGATATGGCAGCTTGAAGTTTAATAATGTATTACATGTGAGACATTGAGGATGGTAACATAGGTGGTAAAAATGCTATGTGCTTTTATTTTCTGATGGGATCTTTTTTTGTTGATTCCAAAAGGTCTCCCTTCCTATACATAATTCATTTTTGTAAATCTTGTGGATTGTTTCCGTTTTGCTTAACTACGTCCAATAATTATAAAAATTGCTCAGTGAAGTCATACTGCCATGTTGGGCTATCGGTAATTTTTCTCAGTAATGTTGTAGCCAGCCTGAGAACATTTAAAACTGTTTTTATGGACCGTAAAACGCCACCATTCGACATAACACCATAAATGCCTAATTAAGATAACGTGTAAGTAATATTTGTAACCATACAGCCTTTTTAGAAACCACTGGGGTGCTTCGTAAACCTATTGATAAGATATACGGAACAATCGAAACATAATCAAAAAAGATTTCAATTTTTTTCATCATCACGCCTGTATTCCCTGAAGGGGTAGGCAGAGGCACTGCAGTGCGCCCACACTTCGCCGATGCATTTTTGGTCCCAATGTAATAGGGGGCGAGCCTATTGCTATTATACCGGGTACATTCTCCCTCAATACGAGGAAGATTTTTGGGCTATAGTGCACCACGCTGGCCCAGTGCGGGTTGGTGAACTTCACACGCCTTTCTATAGACGTGCAGGTTTCCTCACGATGTTTCCGTTTCAAAGCAAGTGGTAATCTCGGATGAAAATGAGATTCGCACATAAACCCAGAGGTGCGAGCCGGGGTTTGAACCTACACACTTTGATTTGCAAGGCGTGCGTTCGACCACTCGGCTACCACTGCTTTTCAATTTTTTTTATGTTATTTAAATATTTTTACTGACGACAGTTATCGTAAGAATATAAGTAAATTATATAAAAGTAACCATGATTAAAGAAACTGTCTCAAATAGAAATTCTAAAAACCAGCATCCGCAACCAACAGTTAGGAACTGCAATATCCGTTTTCAATAGTATTTCTGAAAATTTTCACATCCAAACTCCATCGAGCGATTATTGATCACGCTAATTTCCTGAATTCGAAACATCTGCCCGAGCGTATCCTGTATTTTACGATCTAGTTTAATCTCGACATCAAAAATAATTTTAAATTGACAATCCCCGTTGCGACAATCTGAATAATACTTAAACATAATAAATATAAGGTCACATATAGCTTATAATAAAGAGTGAGGCCCAAGTTTCATGAATGAATGTGTCGGCGTGAATGACGGGCGGATGTGACGTCACGCGGTGCCAACGAGACGCCCGCCGCCGCAGTCCATGCGCGTACGCACCCCGCACATGTATACTTGTGAAGAGACACAACTGAAACCCACTGCAAACAGCCCGATCTAAATGAGAGACATACCTAAACGCTGAAAAAGGATGCACGCCTGTACTGTGTTTTTCCTAAAGCTTTCCTTTCGATCGGGTATCAAATATGTTAATTTGTAATATAATAAAATATAAGAATTAAGTACCTATGTTATTATAAGTAGGTGTAGCAAGTGCGCCAAGACTAGACATATGTCACGGAATAAGTTGATGTTGTTTCTTTCTCTCGTATGAAATAAGACAGAGAGCGAGTGAGCGAATCCGTGACAGAGTTGTAATCTTGACACGTGTGCTAATTCCACTATAAGAAGTATTTGTTATTGAAAATAAATAAATATCGTATTTCTATAGATATATATAGTAACGAGAATCCGAAACACTAATAATTAATATGATAAATTATAATTATTCTTATTAGCCAAGAGCCTCGACAAACACCTAAAGAGGCTCGCGTTAGGCAGCTGGATCAAGGGACAGATTCAGAAGGCGGTACTTCTGGAGACGGCGCGCATTGTGAGGAAGTTCCTGTCTCTGAGCCCTAACCACTGGTAACTAGGACCCTGTTCCAGATGCCGGTGGAGAACTGTTTTTATATTTTTAAATGTATTTTTTAAGTTTATATTTAAAAATGTAATTATTAAGAAAAACCGGCCAAGTGCGAGTCGGACTCGCGCACTCAGGGTTCCGTACTAATATCTATAAAAACGACCAAAAAAAATACGTTTGTTGTATCGGAGCCCCTTAAATATTTATTTTATTCTGTTTTTTACTATTTGTTCTTATAGCGGCAACGGAAATACATAATCTGTGAAAATTTCAACTGTCTAACTATCACGGTTCATGAGATACAGCCTGGTGACGGACGGACGGACGGAGAGCGAAGTCTCAAATAATAAAATTTTAATTATCATTATTCCGAATTGGAATACCTCATTAAGTAATAAGCAGTAGGTAAGCGCTTTTTTAAAGTTGATATTTTAAATCTTCGTTCAGACTTGTCTCACTACATATCCTTCACTACGTGTGTCGCGTCACATTGTCAATAGTTTACCTACTCGTTTACGATTATCATTGTTTGCGAATGCAGTTTTTTATTGCAGATATTCTCACACACGACGCGTATGAATCAGGACTTTTATAGCTTCATTCAAGGGGAGGCAGTGAAACGAGCAAGTCATTGACACGAATCACTTAGCGCATTGCCCATGTGCTTTGTAAACAATATATTATTCAGATAATGTTGAATAAGATTTTATAATCATTGAACAGTGTATTGTACTGGGCAGTAGGGCTACAACGGGCAACAAAACAAGACTCACATCATGGATTATGTCGTATAGAGGCGCTCTTAATTACTCACCATAACAGAGAACGAGACAAAAATTAAATATCTCATAATATATCTCGTCTGATTTCCTGAACTCGGTATATTTATATACCTACTGGTCTGCACCCGCGACTTCGTTCGCGCAGACTTCGATTATTAAATATCGTTATTAATTATAGCCTATATGTAATACTGATGTAAAAACAATAATAAAGGTTCATCAAAATCCGTTCAGTAGTTTTTGCGTGAAACAGTAACAAACATCCATCCATCCATAATATTAGTAGGATAGGATGTACTGTAACCGCGATATTTATAGACATTAAGTTAATCTTAATGGAGAACATTAAACGACATTATAACATGACTCTCCTTCTGAGGTAGACGGGTAAAAATAATTTAAAACTGGCTTTTTTGTGGCCCGAAACGCGGGCCAAACAAACGAGTTCAACGCGGTATGAATCTATTTGATCATTGAACTTTTTGTACTGGACATGGCTCGGTGTGACGTCATTTTCTCGACGAATCTGACAGTTGAAAGAGATAAAACTTATGTCTACGCGGTCATGCTACAGAGTCAGATTAAAAAATACTAACTGACCTTGTAAACCGGTTCTATAAGGTACCTATATACGATATTTATACAATAATAAATGACATTAACACATTGAATGGCCTCTCGTTTATCAAGGGGGCCATAAAAACACGCGTGTGCGCATAAATACGCAGACACGATCAGCTGATCCAATCTACGATAGATACAGGTATCATTGGATCAGATACAAACGTATAAAAATGTTTTATACGGATATGTTATATGTCATCATGTTCTAAAATCAGATTGGGGGCAATAAAATCAAGGTCTGTCTGGCGGGCCTGAATAGTTTATACGCAATAGAGACGATCGGACAGAAGCGAGCTCACGGTATGACGGTGGGTTATATAATATCAACTATTTACTATAATAATTATCATTCATTTATTACCTGTTACGATTTGAATTAGGAATAAGTTTTGTCCTACCAAATTCTGCTGGCCTCTGCTAAAATGTCTCATGATATCGGCTGACGACAGTCACGTTACTTATTTGATACCCATAAAGTTTACAAACGAATTTACTCTCCCAATTTTTCTGTTATTCTACTCTCTCCACAATCGTTTTTAGTGCAAAATCTAAAGCGTTTGTGGCGGTCAACACCAAGATGGAAGATGGCTAGTGTCATTTAGAACTGAGCGATCGGTTCGTGCTACTGAGAGCACGTTAAGCCGTCGTTTCCGGCTGTTACAGAGGCCTTCGGGCAGTCTAAGAATTCCTACATCAGGGTCCTTACTACCTCTTATTATTGCTTCAATAGTTACTGTAGTTTTGTGACAGATTTTGTGCTGTGTTAAACGTCGAAAATTCCGCCATATTGGATGATCCGCCATATTGGATGATCCGCCAAATTGGATGATCCGCCAAATTGGGACGCCATAGAATGACGGCACATAGCTAAGCATGAATTGTCATCCAAAATAAGCGAGTACACCAAATTTCAGCTCAATCGGTTAAAGATAACTGATCTAAAATTCAGTTGCAAGATTCCACCCGGACATATATTACAAGTTAATATAAAGCTTGTGTAAAGTAAAGTAAAAAGCTTGTAATAAAAAAAAAAATCTGCAAGACGGGTGGTGGTAAGGCGGCAGAAGTAGCCACTAGCTCTTACGAGCAAAAATAACTAGCCAGTAGAAATGGAACACATCTTTCCATAAATTGGGAGATTAGTTTGAGACATTTCATTGCGCTCGATGGTCGCATGATGTCATTACCATTTATCATGACGACGGCTTGGCCTAGTGGTTGGGGCGTAGGCTGCTCGGCTCACGGCAGCGGGCGAATGTGGGTTCGATTCCATTAACGGTGAATTTCGAAAACGGCCTCAGAATTTGACCTGGGCCCCGATTTTCGTGCGATCGAGATTCATTCGAGATGTCTCGAAATGAAACGTCAAATCGTATGTATTTTTTCATTAGTTTCGAGATATCTCGAATAGAGATGAATCTCGATCGCACGGAAATCGGGGCACTGGTCTGGGTGTAACCGGGACCGTCCCATTCAAACTAAGTAAAGTTTGGGACCATACCATAACTATATGTTGCCCTCGCTTCACATTGGAACCAGGAAGCACTCTCAACCATTAAAATTACGAATTATATAAATACAATAAATGACTCCACCACTATGTGTGTGTGTAATGTAAAGCAGGTAATATGTACTTAAATAATAATGGAACCGAATAAATCGCATTGAAATGACGCGATTCTATTGTAATCAAGCTTCACACAATTCGCGAAAGCAAGTCAACGAACTACGAAGGGCAATCATTCTAGGAAGCTGAAAACGAGTTCAAGGTCGCTAGGGAGAAAAAATCACGATATAATCTCGATAAACATGTATTTTTTAGGGTTCCGCACCAAGACAGGAAGGAAGGAGCCCTTATGACTTTGTTGTCCGACTGTCTGTCAAGACGATTTTTTTTTCAGGAAAGCGTGGACTTTGAAATTAATAACAAAGATTGCAAGACAGCAATCCCTTTGAGCTGTATAAAAATCATACATTTAAGTCAACGCAATCAAAAGGGTACTTCCCGTTGAATCATGAAATCTGGCAAGAAGCAATGTCTTATAAAACAAGTAACAGGAAAAATGCAAAAAAAGTGTAAATTTATATTTAAAAAATGTTTCCGATTATAAACTAATTTGTAGTTGGTAAATAGATCGCGACCAACTCGATGTATCTGGACACCAGTTTTCCAACGGCAAAGTTAAGTTTGTCTCTCTATCCAGTTTATCTTTTCGTTAGAGCAGTGTTCGGGGCTTTTATAGTTTATGTACGGAAGCCTCGATGCGCGAGTTTATCTCGCACTTAGCCGGTTTTTTTTTATATCTGGCAACTGTACACATAGGAGGAAACGACTTTGTATGCTAACAGACGCGCATTATTTATTAACGTACCCCAAAATTGGCTCAGACATTACATAATGCTAGGGCAAACAGTCTCCGGAGCATAATGGAGGCTCCGGCTCATGTACCTATTATGATAAATATATGTGTTAATGTCGCGAAAATAAATTAACAAATCATCGGTGTGTCTCACTTCGCACCGTTTCGCGGCGTGCTAACATGATAAATGTGTGCGTTGCGTTCGCATGTTTCGATATACAGGGTGGATAAGAAGGCCGAATAATCTAACGCGGAGGTTGTTAAGGAGATTTCCATTAAAGGCTACAGTTTAAATACTACAGACCTTGGAATAATTGTGCCAAGTGTCCTGTTGTGGCGTTAGGTTACATCCATGACCCCTATTAAACAGTTTAAGCTACATTAACGTGAGCCGGCTACTAATCCTACTAAAATTATTTTGTGAAAGTTTGTTAGTTACTCTATCACGCAAAAACTACTGAACGGATTTTTTTTATGAAACTTTACAGTATTATTGTTTATATAACATTAAAACTTAAAGGGTATCATTTAAAACTATAATTAATAATCGATGTCTGCGCGGAGGAGCTCGCGGGTAGAGGCTAGTAATATTTATGCCAAGTATCGTCTTGTGGCCTTAGGGTACATCTATGACCCCTATTAAACGGTGTAAGCCACACTTACGTGAGCGGGGTACAAGCATTAAATAAACAGAACATGAAAATTTCAAATAAAACTCGGAGTATTACATGTTTTGAATTTGGAAAAGCAAACACGTTCAAATTTTATAAAAGAATTCATTCGAATATAAATATTATTTCGGATTTCTGAAACTCATTGTTACAACCCTATTCATAGTAATGCGTTAGGCACATAGATAAATGAACCGTGAAGAAAATTAGATGGTCTATGCTTACAAAAATTAATCTCCTAAGTATACCAATACATTTACAATTACATTTTTAGATACATCGGCGAAGTGCACTGCAGTGCACCCACAGGCGACTAGGGATGTCGGAAGTGAAAAAAAATATCGATATATCGATATTTATAAATATATCAATATCGACGTCGATATATCGATATATCGGTACGATTTGATAGAAAATATTCGTGCTCTAAAAAAATATTTATTTGGTTGGCATAATCTACTTCAATCACCTTACAATACTAATCAATAGACATATTTTTTAATAAATCAAGAACAACTACTAAAATCATACAACTTTTGTTTATAGGTTTGAAAAAAACATCGATTTTGATACCTTTTCGATACTTGGAATTTTATATCGATATATTAAATATCGCTCTAAAATATCGATACATAGATAAAAAAATATCGATATATCGATATTTTTTCAACAAGCCTACAGCCTACCTTGATTTAATTTAATAAACTTACTTCACTTAGCATAATTATCTATACATTTATTAAAATGGCTTTTATAATAGTAGTAGGTTGAATAGAAAAAAATGTTGAAAAAATAGTTAACGACGAATAACTTTTCCAAGTATTTCGTGTTCAAATGTGCGCGCCGCCGCCGCCTGGACTAGACAGGCGGGCCTGGCAACAACGTTACGTCACTGTGTAATACAATTAGGAAAAATCCTTCCACTAGCTTCCTTATATCTATGCTTATAAGAAAACTGTAACTATGGCGTGTCAGTAACCATAGAGATATATTATGACGACGACCGTTTGGTCGAGCGGTTCGAGGGTACGCCACTCGGCTTGCTGCAACGGGTGGTTGCGGGTTCGATTCCCACCAGCGACAAATTTTTACTTTTAATTATACAGATTTTGTCAAAGAAAGAAAGAAAAAGTTTACAAAGCATTTATAGCAACTTGGAAATCGTAGACCTAGAAATCCTAGAATCTATATAGACTTTAGACAGTGGAAATCTGTTTACACTGTATAATAGCTTCTACCCGCGACTTCGTCCGCGCAGACCTGGATGACTATATCGTTATAAAGTATAGCCTATAAGTTATTCTGACATACAAACAATAATACTGTAAAGTTTAATGAAAATCCGTTTAGCACTTTTAATTCTATGTCATAAATAGTGTCCGACCGAAGCTTCGGCTGTAGTTTCGGTTTCAGCCACCTTCGTTCAAAAGTACTAACTTCAGCCAAAGTGCCTCATTTGAACGAACTGTTACGAATGCGCGAAAACGCAAGTGATGGCGTCGCGTCGCACGGAGCTCGAGAGTTATACAGCACTGTCGGCCCGCCGCGCCCCGTCATCGCCAGTAGTAAATATATATTTTGTCTGTTAAAAATATTCCATTTATATCACTTTTAGCTAATTTTGACACTGAATTTATTAGAGATAATGAACCTTCGGCTTCAGCCGAAGTTTGTGGCTAAAGGCTTCAGCTTCGGCCAAAACCGACCTTGGCTGGGTCGGACACTAGTCATAAAACATTTATAGCCTAACTTGGATGGACACAACTAATAGGCGGCACGTGTACAGACAACTATACCTTAGAATTAGCATTATTCTCGAGACATCTATCGCTCGATATCATTTTAAAATCGAATGTATAAATGAACAAGTTTCTCTGAAAATACTTAAGCTCCACACTGTGACGTCGAGACGCGCTCATCAACATTTTTGCCAATATTAAAACGAACTGTATTGACTTACACATAAAGCTCATTCTTTAAAGATATATCGTTGGACATCGCCAGCGAATGTTGACGTGCCGTCGCGTAGCTTTAACAACAGAGTTAGTTTTGGTATCGCCCCATTGTGCCCGGGGTTTGGCTCATGCGTCGACTTAACTTAGTAGATGCCAATCTACCTTAAGGCACACTGGGCGTTAAATATTTTGTCAACCCAAAACAAACTTAAAAGTGATTTTTCTTTTTTTATGAAATGATGGTATTTTAATGAAATAAGATGAGGGACGGCTCCACCTGCGTTTAGCGGGAATTTCAGCCAGTGTAATTCAATAAATACACATTATAAATAAAAATGGATGATGACAGTGATAAAGATGGCGGATGAATCAACTTAAAAAATAATTCTTTAACTAAATGACAATGACAGCGCGAGCGAATCATGACGCGTGTGAGCGTAGCTTCTACCACAGAAATTCAATCTTTATGCATATTGACACAGAGTTCGTTTTGGTATTGGAAAACATTGACGCGCGAGCGGTGACGCCCCATACGAACTGGATCGATGATGATTTCGTTGAAAGATATGTTTTTTTAGGGTTAACACGTGCGCGTTTTAACGCGTCTGTGTACGCAGAAACTCACACTGTATGTAATCACTTCCTCGTGACGACTGGCGATAGGCAGGACACGTGGTCCGCTGGTTTGGCACATGGAGTGGGCCATAACAGTGGCCCAGGTCATGGCCACGGTGCGTGGGAAGCGGCGCCTCGACCTGACGTCACCGACACTCGACCAATGAGAAAATCGAAGGACTACATAATGTCCAACTCATAGAGCAATTTTTAGGCGATTCCAAAATAATCAGCCCACTGAGTTTCTTGCCGGATCTTCTCCGTTGTGATCACGTTTCGATCCGGTAGTAGCATATAAGAAAAAAAAAATTCTTACAAAATCTGATTCTGAATTCATACAAACCAATACAGGTATTTATGAATAGTCAATAAACAAAATAATAATAATATTTGACTCTATCAACCCATTCAAAAAGAATGCACAGACCTCCACAGATTCTCTTTTCCAAAAGGATTACTTATAGAGTATTGTATATTATTACATCAGCCAATACAATAGTTTTAGTTAACTCAGAGCTTTCAGTGCTAGATTTAGTGTTGTAAAATACTACGTAGCGCTTATACTAGCGATTGATTTTGTGATTTTTCTTTCAAAATCTATATTATTTTCGAACTGTCCTTTCATACCAACACGTACGTAGATTACATTGGACACAATTAAACTACGATGGTAATGTATGAGCATAACGGCAATATTTGTCGTGTTGCCAAACTAAAATCAACTATAAGAACTATATAAATACCGTCATTCTCTCCTGGTAAGCTTATCCACTGGCGTTTAATCCATTAGGGATTACTTTTAATTGTAAATACTTGGGGAGAGCAACTCATATAACTAGTATTTCATGAATTCTTGGCATGGTTATCTATGCTTAATTCCCGTCTGTACGAAATGATTGTAAGAGGTAACACGGAAACTATAAAAACGACATTCAAGGAAGGGGTTTTGATGTGCGCAATAATTTTTCCATCTCGGTATGCGCGCGCGCCGGTCTCGTTTGCCGAATGTATAATAATCACATGATAAATAATTCGGGGTTATCGTGGGGCCGTATTCGCTACACAGAGTGATGTGACCATATCGTTGGCTGTTCAATTTAGGACGGATCTAACAGTTTATGAAGACAATGCGCAACTCCGTTAAATATCTAGGTTGTTAAAATACATGCGGTTCATTGAAGAAAATGGTCGTATTCCACAATCTTAAATATAAAGGAATTATCAAAAAAAACTCGAATTCTCAAGATATCTAAGTCTGCTCAAATGTTTCTTACTAATTCTACGGTCGGCATGTTGTACAATTAATTCTTTCAACCCAGAATTCTTATTAGTTTAACTTAAATCATTTATTAACAATGCAATTAAACTAGTTAATTAACAAAACATTTCGATGCGGAAGTAACAAAAAGTGGTGATAACAGTTGTTAAAACACTGTTCAATTGGTACGACCCAGATACGGGATGGACGACCCAGTCCGCAAATCGTAGGCAACACACATGGCCACTTTAGCACCGGGTAGTAGAACCAAGGTCAGGTTACACACACATTCGCAATAATCTACGAAATCCTTGGTGCCGGTCAGAGACCCGCGGAAGTCGTGACGGCCGGCGTAAATTGAGCCGCCGTCTTCAATACACTTCCCCGTCTATTGTGCCCTCTAGCGCTAGGGAAGGGGCTCCGGCCGGCTGGTTTTCAAGTTTTATGTCATCATGTCACGAGGCCTTGAATTCCTGTATTTATGTTAACCGCGCGAACAAGTTTCGCGATGCTGTTGCTGGGGGGAAGCCTGCCACATTTTTATCAGTTTAATTTGCGCGCAGATATATCTTAGCCTTGGTATGGGAAGGCTGGAATTTGCCATTTTTTTTGGACTCTCGATTGTAATGAATGTTGTTGCCTTTTGTGTCACAGTCGCTATTCAGGTCAGTGTTACGTCAATAGACTAGACACGTAAAAATATTTGCCATATAGATGGAATATAACTGAGCTATCGTTTCGTAGTTTAAAAAATATCCGCTAAAACAAGCGATTTAAACTGAAAGTAAATGTGACACTAAACAATAACATATGTTGATAATTTTTAAAGTAAATATATAATAGAGAAGTATGATTAATGATTTGGAACCTAAAAAAATTATAAGGGTGTAGATCAAAATCGAGAGTATATAATAATGATATAAAAAGTGATGAAACTATCAACTCCCTTTAACCACGGAGAGCGAATGAAGATGAAGTCAGGAACGCGATTATTAAGCAACAGGAAATTCTGGAGGTTGATGAGGTCGAACGAGATATCTTCATAAAACATTAAACATAGGAAACTGACTATCTATAGCAATAAAAAGAGAATAAAATGGATTGTTCGTTCAAGGTTGTTAACTATTGAATTTGTATAGAAAAACTTATTGTAATTTATGCCAGAAAGGGACGTGGTTAATACGAATAGCTAACTAGGCATTCGGCTATTCAATCAAGTCCACGGGCAGTTAAGATTATTAGGGGAGAATTCAATTAGAGGTACAGATAAACCAAAAGTCAATTGAAGTTTTAACATTTGGGACTTACGATTCCAAAATGTACACATTTAGAAAACTATTAGTACTTTATTATATACAATTTCCTAAGTTAGTATAAGCAATAATAAAACTCCACCTATCTTTAAAATCACGTCACTAGACCTAATAGAGTAATTCGAAAAATTTCTCACAGTCCAACAATATGATAATTAACCACAAAACATCCCACGACGTGATCATTCTCATAGACGTAGCCGTTTATAGCCGAGAAACATGTTGTACGCGATGAACGATCCTTGCCAATTTGACCCCTATTATCAGAGCACAAGGTCCAAGATAACGCAGACCAAATCTTAGCGAGCACCAAATTGATCAATTTGACACACTGCGTCTGAACTTTGACATTAGTAGATAAAATTGTTAGATTTGAATTCTGAAAAGAGATTTGCGGCCGATAGATGACTTGTTAGAGCGGAATAAAGGTGAAAATCAAATAGCAGAGGTGTTGGTTTGAATTGGTAATGTGTTATTGATAGTCGCCTAACATAATAACCGATGGATTCATTCATAAAAACTGGCCGCAGTGGTTTGTTTGCGTCTTCTGCGTTGTTTTGAATGAATAACATAGTTGAATGATTTATTTTAAATCAGTTAGTGATAGCGAAAACAAGGCAGTAGGTAGACGCGCTTAAGTTATGCAAAACAATTATGTCACGCTTAAAGTTGTTTGACGAGGATTCGATGGAAAATTTTCATGGATCTACTTAACAAAAAACGATATCTACGATGATAAAATTTAAATTTAATGATGTTAATTATAAAATGATATTATTATGTAGTTTGATGGGTATGTAAGCATGAAAATAATAATATTATAATTCAACGATTATTGGTGATAACAAGTAATTTTATGCTGGTGTTAATGAGACGTTTTAAATATTCACTGAGCATGATATTTCGGTGTGTTCTATATTTATATTAATTAAAGCATCAATGATATTTAAGCGAGCAATACTTACCTCAAGACCTTCCTCTTATTATTTGGATGTAGTCTAGCCGCCATAACCGGATCTATCGCTTTCAATTTCGCATGAATTTCCTCGTTTGTGAAGTTATTTGCATTGTCTACATCTTCTTTGAGCTGCTCTTTACTTATTTCAATGGTACCTTTTTCTTCGGCAGTTTGTTCTGAGTGCGATGTTGTAGCTTTAGCTGTATCTTCTGTTATTTCAGGATTACCGTCAAAGGTTTTTTTAGATACGTGTTGTTGTTTACCCTCATCATCAAAATCCCTTTTCCTTCTGCTTTTATCCCATAATAGAGATTCGTTGTCATCCATATCCTCAACTAGAATTTGGTAAACTATAGATTCAATGTAGTAATTCGTACCGCCGACAATAATTGGTATTTTTCCGTTTTCTGTTAGGTTTTCAATCTGAATGTGTTGTTAAGGATATTTAAAGCTTTATTAGATAGTAATAATGAACGACGTTTATTTAAATCTTGGATCCTTTTAAGATAGTTAAAATTATGCCAAATAAACTTTTAAGAATTATGCCAAAATGCCAAATAATAGAAAACATTAGCTATTGATAAAGGACATGATATGTTCCATTTAGGGCTCAATCTATTAATATATTTTGTATTTACTTGTGTACACTAATTTTGTATGGCTTGCAAATCTACGTTGCGCGCTTTCTTTTACTTTCTAGCCAACAAACTATGGAATTTTTTATGCTGTCATAAATATTCATGGGCTGCTAAACTAATTACTTCCCTATTAATAACGACGACATATAATTTTAGTACGCCCTCTCTCACAGGAGTATCGGCATCATCGTCTTATCTTCAGAACCGCAAGCAAACCCCCCAAGATGTTACCGTTCGTTTGATTAACAATAAATAACTGTTTAAGTGGCATGTCCAGGATGAAATTCTATTACCCGATAACGATAAATACAAAAATATTACACGATTACTATTAGCCCGTGATGATTTCTATTGAACTAATGTTGCTAACATGCTATACTTTATTTTCTTCCCCACACTTGTATAGGATGATAGCCTCTATATAAGAACATTGATTAGACATTTTGATACGACATGATGCGGTAATGAAATTAAACATAGAATAGAAGATGGGAAATTTCAATCTGAAAAAAGTTAAAGTAAAAGTTTGCAAAGGTGGGCGGGCTCATCCCTTGTGACTTGTTTAGGATCTTTCCAGGATGAAGCCCACACTGAGGATTCTAACCAAACTGTATTAACTCATAGAAATTCGCTCTGCAACGTTGACAGCCCAAGCGAATTTTGACTTGTCGCGTCGAGGCGAGGCTTTTGCCACAGAAATTTAATCTTTATGCATATACACGCTGTATCAGAAGTCCGAAATAATACTTTAGGTACATATACGGTGGTCAGTATGTAGATGCATAGTGAAGGTAGATCATATCTAACTATCGTAGTTTTTGAGTTTTTTTGAATATTTGTCATACGTATCGTGTTGTGGCCTTAGGACACATCCAGAAGCCTATTCAACACTGCAAAATTCATCAACGAGGGGCGACTACTAATATTCAGAATACAGACCTTGAAAATTTCGCATGACTCAAACATTTTTCAAATTGGAGACGAAAAATAAAATTTGCAAAATCACGATCGAATTTCGATGAAATTTTTATACCATTCGCTTGTATTTTCGATACTCATGTGAACGATAAAGTATTATTTCGGGCTTTTGAAACACCCTGTAGATACACAGTACATTTTAGTGTTGTTAAATATTGTAACTCACAACTTTTGACGTCCCAGTGTATTCGGGGCTTGGGAGTCGTATAATGTTATGTATATAACAAGATTGTCCCTGAACACATTAAGACATCAAGATTGATCCGTAACATGGTGATGATAAGCGACAGCAGACAGACGGACGCGTGCGACGGGTTGTTATGGCAAGTAATAATAAGTCTGTACCGAATGTGTGTGTCGGTAAGCTACTTTGCCGAGTAAGCGGATTATGCGGTGAATGTCCGTGACGCTCGCTTTACACAGTTCTATTTGACAAGTAGCAAGTCAAGTTGGAAAGCAGGACTCTGTAAAGATCGTTCATTACTAAATGTCGTGCAGACTGAAAACGCAATAAAACGCATGCAAGTTGTTTAGCAATTCTATTTACGAAGATACTACAGATGGCTGATTTAAATAGTGATGGAACTTTAAAAAAAATTATGCATGGTAATCCGATGCTTGTGAAATAGTAGACCCGATGCTTGTGAACTTGCTAACTTACCAATTTGATAACACCAGAATACACTGCATCATGTCAACTTGCCAACTAAATGCGTGTGAACCCAGCATGACGTAAAAGAGGCAAACCTTTCAACTACTTGTCAAAGGTGACCGGCACTAGTACGGTTTATTTGAGTAACGAAAATTGGAACCACCATGTCGTGTCTCTAGCTATGAGGAATTGTGAAAAGTGGACCTTGTACGCTATATTTAATCAGACCAAAGTCTGCTCAGACTGTAGTAGACCGAACACCGAAAACAAAAATCAAGAGCTGAATCAATACACCCTATCCTGCACATGCTTACGAGTCAGCGAATTCACTCGACTTCTTTTGAAAATGTTCTCTGTATTAAGATAAATAAAGAAAGAATTTCTTTGGTAAAAGCCTTCCAATTTTATGAGAGTCGATCCATCTACAGAACACTAATCATTGCAATTTTCAGAATCATAATTGATTGGCAATGCCACTGTGAAGCGAACATAACTTTCTCGTCATTTGAGGGGTTAGATCCAGGAATCTTATTAACGGTTATATGTATGTTGACATTGCAAACTCACAAAAACATTTTGTTAAGGGTAATATTTCACTATGCTCATTGCGTTATATACAAACATTTCACAACAATATAAAACATGTCTCAACATGCCTTCAATGGTATTAACGGCAAACTCCTCATTACTTGCTATACATAAAATAACTCGAAATAATTCGGTTATTTGTTAATGTTTGAACACATGTTCCTATGTGTACATAAGTTGTTGATTTGATGGTCGAATTAAAATTCCGTCTCGTGCAAACTGCGTAGAACTGCCGTCCTGTACGCTTTCGAGTGTTATTTTAATTTCATTAATAATTATATTTAGCGCTTCAGTGAAGTTTTCTATCCTATCACATCAAGGCTTGGCTGTCCCACTGCAAGGCAAAGGCTTCCCCTCCCTTTTTTCATAATAGACAATTTAACCCAGCACGCTTGTCTAATACGGGTTGATGGGTGCGCAGTAGATCATCTGACTAGACCTATGGGTGCCACCGTTGACGTGCTCGACATTCATCCGCCACCAGCCTTAGTTAACATTCTGCACTGATGCCAAATTTTCTATTCACGCCTCAAAGAACACAAGTCCTCAGAGCCCTTGAATAGCATTATACTTCCAACATAACGAGTCACGTCACGTGTACGACAGTTTTACGTCTTATCCAGGACAAAGTTTGGTAATTTTTATTATTATAAAGTTGCACCTTTGCCTTGTGTTTTGTATTGAAACACTGACGTCAATGGCGTCATGACGTCGATCTTCATAACCTGCCTCAAAATTTACATGTCTGTCTGCCGAGCGACGGCGACAGAGCGCTATCCATTTACATAAATATATTGTTTTATATAAATCTAATCTCATCTCTATTGTCTTATTTCTATAGTGTTAACTGTACTTAAGTGGCAATTTCACTCTATTCGTAACTAAAAAAGATATGTATTACTCTAATTTTGCTTTTCAATTCTGGTTATATAATTGAAACCAATTATGAAATGAAATTATGTGAAACTATCAAAAATTTACATTGTACAAGCTCCTACATTCAACCTAGCGTCCTTTAACATGAAGAATAATCAATTTCTTGAATTCATGAAACGCACTGTTTCGCTGACGGACCGTAAAATGATCAATAAGACAATGAAACACTATAATTGTATAAAAGCAGTTTCGTAAGCAACATTCCCGTCGCATGTTACGACTCGTTACCGATAACGATTCGTGGTTTTAGGAACCCAGCATAAGGACATAGGCAACGTAGATTTTCCAAAACATCTTGATTGTTCAGATAAAGCTGTTCCAATCTTTTTTATAGACTTATTTTCAAAAGGATACAAGTTTTAGTGCGCGATTGCGGAAATCTACGACAGTGAACATCTGATTCGGCTCCAGTATGTCCAGAAGATGATGTGGCGCCATCTGCCGCTCGCTGGGACTCGCCTTCGCCGTCACGATATCAAGACCTTTGTAGACCTGGAACGAAGGGATTAGATTCTACGATTACTCAATTTTCTAACAAAAAAGAATCATTGATCTTTGGACTAGACAAGGGTTTGGTCTAGTGGTTTGAACGTAGGTCGGTCAATTCACTGCATCAGATGGTTGCGAGTTCGAATCTCGGCAGCAGCAAATTTCGGAAATGATATTTGCGGAATTTGCCCTGGTCTGGGTGTATCGCGCACAATACCTAGAAGCTTCACATTGTTTGGAATCATACGATTGGTAGGTGTTGTCTGGCAATAAAAAATAAAACTTTTTACAATGGTGAAAAGTGCATTGTAGTCCTGTATAATGCCTCGTAAAGCTACTGGGGGGCAATTCTCGCAAGATCGACATCATCTCTAACTCGACATAATATGTCGAAACAAAACGAAAAAAAAACCGGCCAAGTGCGAGCTGGACTCGCGCACCGCTTCCTTATCTACACTATGAAAGCACTGAACATTGCTCTGACGAAAAGAGAGGCAAACTTAACTTTGCAGTTGGTATACTGGTGTCCCCATAAAAAGTAACTACAAAATAAGTTTGTAATCGCAAAAAAACATTTTCTAACAATTAATTTACAGTTTTTGGATTTATTCCTTTACTTGTGCTATAACCTTACTAAGACCTTGCTTCTTGCCAAATTTCATGGTTCTACGTCAACGGGAAGTACCCTACAGGTTTTTGATTCCCGTGCAAATGTACTAAAAATGCAACATAAACCGCCGTATATTTTGATTGTGTTAACTTAAAAGTTTGATTTTTTGGGGCACGCTGAGACCGAAGACTAGCTTTCGTTATACATTCCAACTTGATACTTCCACGCGTTTCTGATAAAAAGTGTCTTGACAGACAGCCTAGATAGACAGAAAACAAAGTGATCCTATAAGGGTACCATTTTTCCTTTTTAGGTACGGAACCCTAAAATTAGAACACGCGAGAATTGAGTCCCAGATCTGTAAATTGGAGTAAAGTAAATACTTTAATTAAGTGACCTGAAACCCGGTGGGCCTTATTAATCATTATGTTGTTCCACACACCTTCTTCACATCATGTGGCAATTATGCAAATGGAATCTAAAGGTGTAAGGTGTTCCTGTAGGTGGGTGAGCACGGAAATAGGTGACGAGGATCTGCATAATTCTTTAGACACCTTTCGCTGCTCGACTACGTGGTACGGATTCAAATGGCCCTTGGATATTTAGAACGCGTTCCATTTAAGGAATTTGTGTTATTTTTGGTATTTAATAATAATGCCTTCAATTTTAGTTGCTTGTGTATAAGGCAGAGCTGTGCACTAATATTTCGCAAATGTATTTTTGGTGGTTAGCCCATAGATTTGAGCAACACCACACTGGACCTGGGCTGAATTCTGAACTTCACACGTTTATTTATAGACGTGCAGGTTCCTTCACGATACGACAGAGAGAGAGATTGATAGAAGAGTGTTTGGTGCGATCTCGGGGTTTGAACCCTTAGTTTCATGGTGGGCGTTCTGCCAACTAGACAACCGCTGCTTTCACATAAATAAGTCGTATAAACAGTTCGTTTCAGAAGTCCTAAATAATACTTAACGTTTGCACGAGTATCGCATAGAATGAAAATAAAAATCGAAATTGAAACATAAATTTTCAATTTAGTTTGCCGCAAACACTTGTAATTTCTTGGGTCCCGTAATAAATAATCATATTATATTTCGCCCTCACGCGTCACAATTCGCTCGCCCTTTCAATGTCAATGTTCATTAAAGAATGAACTTTTTTTATGAGTCAATACAGTTTCTTTTTGTATTGGCAAAATATTCGACGCGCGCTTCTCGCTCTTGGCCCCAGTGTACGGGAAGCTTCATGCCAAAAGCATGCTAATTACCGCTTTGTGTTAAAAATTCAAGTTGTAAACTACGAATAGTGTCCGAGACGGCCACTGCATATAACATTATTATTTATATTTCCAACTTTGTAAGCGATATTGTCGCGCTCCGACCTTTGGCTCAGTGATTACCGGTGACCCGATAAAAATAACCAGAGTTTATCGGGAGCATTAACACAATTTACGCACTAATTAATATCTTATCCCTCCTAACGTTACGTAATTTGACATTTTCGTTTGGATTCCATTGGAATGTGCGCAAATCAAACGGTTTCACACGATTTTATGACAGTCATGTGGATATGAAGTGATAACAAAAATGATTGATACATATATATTACGAGGTTTCAGAATTTAATGCTAATGTTACTAATGTCTGATATGCCAATCTAAATAATTTATACTTTTATAAAATTGGTAATATCTATACTAAAATATATTACAAAGAGGAAAGAATTGTATTTTTGTATGTAACGAATAAACTTAAAAACTACTGGACCGATTTCAAAAATTCTTTTGCCGTTAGAAAGCTACAGTATAACTGAGTATCATATGCTATATTATAAACCCGTGCGAAGCCGGGATGGACCGCTAGTACGTGATATTTTTCAGTAAACTATTGCAGTGGTAGCTTAGTTGGTAGAACGCCCGCCTTGAACCCTAGGGGTGCAAGTTCAAATCCCGGGCCCGCACCTCTAAGATTTTCGTATGCGAATGTAATTTTCAATAATGATTACCACCTATTGACCGGTGGAAGCAAATATCGTGAGGAAACTTGCACGTATCATAAGTCCGAAATAATATTTTAGGTACATATACGATAGCTAATATGTAGATGCACAGTGAAGGTAGATCATATCCAACTATCATTGTTTTTGAGTTACCCTTTGAATATTGTAGACCTTTGAATATTTTTCACAGATATCGTGTTGTGGCCTCAGGGCACATTCAGAAGCCCATTCAACAGTACAAAATTCATCTACGAGAGGCGACTAATAATATTCACAAAACAGAACTTGAAAATTTCGCATAAGACTAGAGATATTGAAATAGTTTAAAATTGGAGACGGAAAAAAATATCAGGATCGACTTTCGATTAAACTTGTATACAATTCGGTTGTATATTCGATACATCCGAGGCCGTACACCGAGGCTTAAAGACAACCGCTGGAGCGAAAGAATCCTCCATTATTACCCGCGAGAAGACAAGAGACATAGGGGAATACCACAACTAAGATGGAAGGATGACATAATAGAAGCCACGGGAAAACTATGGGTCCAAAGGGCACAAGACAGAAATAAATGGCAAGAGATGGAGAAGGCCTACATCCAGGAACGGATGACCCTAAAATAAACTAAAACTAAATCACTGTTAACGTTAATCTGAGGGAAATAAAGGCTATTTTTATTTTATTCGCTGGTCCACTGCGGGTGGACTATGACCCGAATTTCCCTCGTACGGACGGGGAAGGTGCCCGGTATATGGCAATAGGCTCGCCCCCTATTACATTGGGGTGCACCCCTACCTACTCCTTCGGTGAATACAGGCGTGATGATGATGTATATATTATTGTAATCTGTCTGTTAGGTCATGACGCAATAATAATTGATTATTTAATAGGGTCAATCAACGATTCCACGAAATTCGCCAAAATGCCGGACATACGACGATAAGTGACTTATCGAAACGTCCGAATTGAAAGTCAAACTTTATCTCGTTTGCGCAATTGAACCAGATAAAACACACGATCGAAGGAGTCGAAATTATAAGAAACATAATTATTGTATCGAGGTTATCGGACGCTGTCTCACTGGACAAAATAATTGCTATGTTACCCAACCAGCGCCCTTCCGACTTCGTAGTACAAGATCAAAGTCACATTGGCGTTATCAATTTGTATTGCGTAATATACTCGAGTACCTACTCAAGGAAAGTAACTGGTTTATGAATGAAATTGTAGCTTATATATATTTATGTTTGTGCGGCTTATAATTGTTGAAGTTCAAGGGCCAAAGTCGTTGAGCGTAACTACTAACTTTAATAGGAAGTAGCTGACAACATTGGAATTAAGGAGTATGGTATTGGAATGGTTTTTGCGCGAGATGTGAAGTATTAGACTAAAGTGATGAGCATAAAAGTGGATACAGGAGTACACTTACAATAGATTAGTTATAATGAAAAATTTATGAATAGGAGTCATGCGTACGGACTTAAATGTTAGTCAACATAAGTACCAACTAGAGTCCCGTAAATATACGACCTAGTGGAAGACCAGGAAAACGGTGGAACGAAGATGTTTGCGGGAAAGACGTGGCCCAAGACCGAAACAGTAGAAGCCTTTGCTCAGAAGTGGAATATAAAATGTCTTATAAAAAAAAGTAGTTGGGATTACACACAAGACATAAATGAAATAAATATAAGGATAAAACACATTGCATAGCTCCAAAAAATATAAGGAGAATGACAAAGAAAACATACGAAGTCTTTTAAAACCTCACGCGGAAATGGAGAGGACACGAATAATAAAATCAACCCTTCCTGTTCGTGGTTCGTACAGAAAATGTATGAGCTGCTAAATCTACATTACCTACATACCTCAAATGAATGTTCTAAGTCACCTCATTCAATACAAAAGTCTTAAGATCAGGGGTCACGTTAAATTGCAAATAGCAACATGCATCCATGATCCAGTCCTACCACAATAGGTTATGGATGCTGCTGTCAAGGTGAACGCTGAAAGCGATTGCATCATTTTATGAATACATATTACAGTTTCGCCAACATATCTATTCAGGTGGTCAAAATTGGAACTGGCGTTATCATTGAAACAACGTTAGTGTTTTGCAAAGACAGTGGCGACATCGTCACCTGAACTGATATTTTGGTAATCGGCACTTTACGTTGAGGAAGTGTCACAAATGTCATCTCCGATTTTAAAGTACCCGCATAGTAATTATGCTAATTTATTAATGTTATAATCACAATGGGTTTTAGTCTACTGTATTAATTATTGGAAACCTTTACACAAGAGACAAGTTCAAAGAATATTACAGTGAGGGGAAATTTTCGGGCACAACATGCTGAAATGAAAAACCTGTGACTTTAAATTGCAATTAGGGAAATATTACCTTCATAATACGTCTTTAACTTAGATGCTTATCAACAGTATAACCCCACGATATCACTTCAAAGTTTAGTGATACTCACATGAAATTTATACTATCCTAAAGTTGTACGCCCCCTAAGGCGCGTGAAAATGCGTGAGACCATATTGCTTATAGCAAAACGAACTTTATTACCTTATAGAAGAAACCCATTTTACAACAAAATGTCAGCGATGAGTCGAGCGATTTTCGACGCAACGTGGCTTTACCACGGAAATTAATTTTTTTGTTATATTGACACAGAGTACGTTTTCAAATAAAATCAAGTTGATTCTCTCGCCCCCGTGGGTGTAAAGGTACCTTTGGCGAATTACTACCGACAGCGGGGCCAATATGGTAGTATTTTTCCGCTAATCTAAATCTAGTCCAATAAGGAAGGAAAAAGTAATGATGTCTCTAATATCAAGTTTATTAAGAGACCGAATTGAAAAATAATCAAATACGAATTAATTAAATCAAAAACTGGTTTATACATAACATATTTGTACAATGGCTGATGATGCCTGTTCGTGTCGATCTTCAAAGGCTTCCTTGATACAAAAATCAAATGCTTGACAAAATCTTCAAGAAATAACATTTGGTTTTGAATTTGGTTCTACATCTATTATAGCTTTGTAAACTAGTGTTGGGTTCCTTTTAAAAAGGATTCGTTATCCTTAAAGCAACGATTTCATTTTTGAAGAGGAATAAAGATCCCGTAACTTATGAAATTTTATTTATAAAATGTTTTGAGTCACGTCTCATTGAAAGCTGTGCTTCAGTTTAGAGGTCACTACTGCGTGTCTACCGTATACAAAACGCAACCGACGACGATGGCCAGTTTAAATCACAAGGAAAGTATCAGAGCAACACTAGTTATCATAATATAAAATATTCATCCGGTTTTTACATGGATACATATATGTAACGTAGATGCAGGTTGCAGACACAGATATTGTTATCAGTTTACACGTAATTTAAATAATTTATATGCGAGATGTACGTACAATCAGTTGCTATGTGTACCGTTACGCGATCAAGTTATAAGCGACTGAGTATTATCGCAACTTTAGATCCGGACTTTTATTGTGTAGCGGTATTCATGTCTCACCTCTACCAAGACAAAGGCCTCCCCTCTATCCCGGCCCTGGCCCTAATCCTGGGTCATTCTCAGCCAAGTATATCCCGCCAAGTATGTCTCGGTCTACGATGGAAACCATTAACGCTTTATAATTTATACATTATCGATATAATAATTAATTATATCCCTATTAACCTGTGGGACTGGGCACGGGCCTCCCTTCAATTCGGGAATGTTTTAGGCTGTAAGCCATAATCCATGACAGACTTCACACGTTAATCGAGAACTGGCCACCGATCCCGATCCTGGGCCATTTCCAGCCAAGTGTTTTCCGCAAAGATGTCGAGATCGTCACGACACTTCTTCCTTGGTCTCCCACAATCTACGCCCTAAATTGGTGGAGGCGCCAATAAATAAAAAAAATAATAAAATCGCTTAAGCTTATGCCTTCAATAGTCTCGCTACGCTAAAAACGCCACGCATAGCATTACGATATAAAAATTGGCGAGATAAGTAAAATGTGAATGAAGGCCGATGGCATTATCGCGTCCATGTGTAGGTATGTACGTACTTTATACCTACTTAGCAACAAGTTATGTGCTGCGTCGATACGCTCTGAGCACACTGGGGCGAGCGAATTAACTTTTATTTACAATACCGTCACGCGTGTACCCCCCGAACGAGTAGGTAGAAGACACACTTCGCCGATGTAATTTGGTACACATTATACTACTACTGTCATTATGGCGGGCACATTGCCCCTCAATACGAGAAAGATTTGGGCCAAAGTCCACCACGCTGCTGGCACAGTGCGGGTTGGTGAACTTCACACACCATTATTTAGACGTGCAGATTTCCTCACGTTGTTTTCCTTCACCGTTCAACAAGTGGCAATCATTATTGAAAATTACATTCGCACATGAAAATCTCAGGTGCGGGCCCAGGATTTGAACTTGCACCCTACGTACAAGGCGGGCTCCTATTTTTTTTAATTTACTTAAAATGTTATTTGTACTATACACACTATACACATAAAGATTGAATTTCTGCGGTCAAAGCCACGCGACCACACATCAAAATTAACTCGCGACGACATGTCGTTGAAGAATGAGCTTTTTCCATGAGTTAATAAAGTTCGTTTTCGTATAGGCAAGAAATTGGTCGCGCGAATGTTGTCGCGGCGGTGGACGCAGAACTATATAATTGAATTAAATTATTATACCGCCGATAAACGGATACGCACGTGTTGTGTAAATGTTGCGTGTCGTAGGTTCTTTTAGGTGTAATAATAATATATTATTATGTACTAACATTAGTAATGCGTAAGTACCTACTTAATAAATAACAATGCTGACTGCAATATTGTTCAATTCATGTAAGGAAATTGTTAAATAAATTTCGAATGTCTATGTATAACGTGATTCAGCCCGTACAGAAAGAAAAGAAAGAAAATCCATTTATTGAACAGCATAGTAATTGGTACATACAATAATTGATATAGTTGGTAAGGTAAGTGCTGTCCAACGGGTTACCACTCAGCATAAAGCTGGGTGCAGACATGCCTACGCCACAGCTACTGATATTCTGCGGTAACCCAGAAGACATTTTGACGTCTACGATTTGTAATTTAGACACAGTATAAACAAAAATAAACAATACAAAACAAAATACTTAACTACTATGCGCGCACAAATCAAAATAAACGATAGGGAAAAAACAAAACCAAAAGCAAAAAATAATAATAAAATCAATATAGAACAAAGCAGTAAAAAATAATAGTAAACAATTATTTCTAAAAAGTCTTACAATATCTAGGCCGCCAAAATAAATATAAAAAATAAAATAAAATAAAACAAAATTACAAATGAAATATATATAATAAGTGTCATAAACTTAGAATAAATGAACTTAGCAACGTGACCGGGTAGGCCGCATTATTAAATAGTCCCTTGTTTCTGATTAGTTATCAAATGCTTCTTGAATTTTGCCTTAAAAGTAATTTTCGTTCGCAAATCCCTTATAGGTGGTGGGATATCGTTCCAGCATTTCGTGGCTGCAAACTTAAAGCAGCCTCGAAATGCTGTGGATCTATGCTTCGGAATAGTAAGTGGACAGACCATGGAACGCGTTGGGTAATTGAATAGATCTCGTCTCCAGCTAAGCTTATTAGTGTATGTAATCATTTTTTTAACCGACTTCAAAAAGGAGGAGGTTCTCAATTCGTCGGGTATTTCTGTTTTATGATGACGGAAAATCGAATGCCCGCTAGTTCAAAAGCAAGACCCGGTTTTAAATCTGTGTTGCACAATTTTAATGAAAATATACAATACAAATATGCGATACAGGCCTGCCTAGTGCAGAAAGCTTTTGTTAATAATTGACAATATGTTCATTTCCACGTAACGAATAACGGTAATTACCATTGTAATTACCATCTAAGCAACGAACATGTAAACTTTAAGTAAATAAAAAAAACATACAGTCAAAAAACTTACTAAAAAGGATACTATAATAGGCCTGACTTCACGTATTCGATAAGAATAAGCTATAATTAAATCCTATATATAAAGCAGTTGTAGCCGAGTGGTCGAACGCACGCCTTGTAAACGAAGTGTGCAGGTTCAAACCCCGACTCGCACCTCTGGGATTTATGTGCGAATCTCATTTTCATACGAGATTACTACTTGCTATGACACAGTGAAGGAAAACATCGTGAGAAAACCAGCACGTCTGAGGGAACTTATCTAGTTTTCGATAGATGTGTGAAGTCTGCCAAGCCGCACTGGGCCTGCGTGGTGGACTATGGCCCGAATCCCCCTCGCATTGAGGGGAGGCCCATGCCCAGTAACAGTAGGACGTTAAAAGGGCTGTAGCTAGTTAGTTAGTATTTAGATATCATAGCCCACCCCATAAAGCCCTGGCCACGTCAAGACGAGCGCGTCAAAATTTTCCCAATAACAAAACGAACTCTGTGTCAATATACATAAAGGTCGAATTCCTTTCCGGGACTCAATGCACCGTACTACAGAAACTTCAAACAACCAATTTCTTGCTTACAGCAAAATGAACTGTATTCAGTCATAGAATATGCACATTTTTCAAGGAATTTTTTGTCTTATGATCGCGTGTCTTACGCCACAGGCATTCCATCTTTACGTATATTGACATAGAGTACATTATCATAAAAAAAACCGGCCAAGTGCGAGTCGGATTCGCGCACGAAGGGTTCTGTACCATTATCTATAAAAACAATAGGAGCCCCCTTGAATATTTATTGTATTCTGTTGTTATAGCGGCAACAGAAATATATCACCTGTGAAAATTTCAACACTCTAACTATCACGGTTCATGAGATACAGCCTGGTGACAGACGGACTGACGGACGGACGGTCAGCGAATTTTTAGTAATAGGGTTTTACCCTTTGGGTACGGAACCCTAAAAAACGTCAAGTAAATTCGCTCGCCCCAGTGGGATGCGGCGTGAACACCCACTGGGCGATTCACAATGTGTGGTGATCATTCATGGTATTATTTCACATACGAGTACGATTGACCTTTGCGGTGTACGCACGCAGATATTTCGCGATAACCGCCTCCGTTAATACCTAGTAATTGAGTCACAAATGATACGATATCAAATCCAATACAAACACGCAAGGGATGTATGTGATTCGATTAAATTCGCTGCCAATCATTTTGTTAAATAAAACAAAACACTAGTGATTAATAAAATAAGGTTCAAAACACTTAAAGTTAGCTAATAACAGTTTTTTATCGATTATCGTAACTAACCTAAAATCAAACTATTAATTAACCGATCATTAACCGTCTTCCAAAAGGAGGAGGTTCTCAATTTTATTGGTATTTTTATAAATTATAGGTATAATGCAGAAAAAAATTACCTAAATGGGTGAATTGAAGCCGTGACCATCTAATTTAGTACGTCTTGACATAGATTATCTGACATAAGTACGTAGACGTTAAACTCACACATAAAATTGGTCGTGTGAATCCGTCAAATGATAGGAAAAGATCCATCTTAAAAAAAAATCCCCTTAAGATTTTTAGACATCATATCTATCTTGTATCGGCGTAAAATATAAAATCACTTATGCATCAATAAATCTCGTAGATATTCGCAAGCAAACAATTTAACAATCTTAATATCAACATTATCGATACTCTGAAAACAAGTCAATTACCATAATTCCCCGTTACCAGCTTTTATTATAATCGAATCGAATAGTCGTTATCAATAAAATCGAGACGTATCACGTTCGTATTATCTTATTTGCATCGGCGGCGGGCGTGGGCAGGTGACGTCACTGCTCAGATATGAATGGGCATCGACTGCCTACACCTAACCCGCCCGGCCGCCTACCCACTATCTTGTTATAGTATAGAGTACTATAAACCTCTGCTAACTCACTCGCGAGCGACACTCAACTTTACACCAACAACTTTAAAGTACAAAATTGTTTTAAAGTTATTTAGAGGTATCCTAATCGAATTCTCGGTAGTGGTGTAGCCTCTTAAAGTTGTACATTACGGTATTTAGGTACGAAATTTTATTTCTATGTAGAGCTTTAGATACCGTTCCTAATGCCCATTTGTCATCTAACCATACCTATTATTATTCGCAAGGTTAGTATAGTCGAAGATTTGAGTATTCTATTCAGGTAAGTTAAATAACACTGTGACTTAAACTGTGACAAAACTCGATCTCACTATCAATGACATTTCATTTAAGAATGAGCTTTATATGTATGACAATACAGTTTGTTTTACGATTGGCAAATATTTAGACACGCGCGTATTGACGCTTCAGTGTGACTGTGACTTCATTAATAACAAAAGCGTTTATAGAAACGTACGTACCTACTCTATTCGGAAGAGTGATAACTTGGTGTATAAAATACATTACCTTATTATTACATTCTCTTTAAATCTTGAAATAAAAACGTCATTATAATATTTGCGCACAGGTAGTTGCTATGCATATATATGCAAACATTATATTAACCTTTGTATCTACATTCTCTACAAAGTTATGTAATCGCCAATTCTCCAGGACACTGAGTCATCTATAATTCTAAGAACATTTCACAATATTTTTAAGACCTCCGTTTTATTTACCTCGTAGGACCGTTGCGTTTTCCTTATGCGAAGACCTTATTAAATAATGATATTATTTTAAGATTTCATAATTATGAATTCATAATACATTTATTACATTTTCTATTAAAGGATTTTTTTATGACAATTGCTTGCTCTAGTTCAAGCGTAGGCCTATCGGCTCACAGCACCGGGTTTAGCGCCCTCCTCCGGTGAAGCTGTAAAGGCCAACTCACGGCCAACACCGGAGTCCATAAAAAAAAAAAGGGGTCCCACACTTCGCCGATGTATTTTGGTCCCAATGTAATAGGGGGCGAGCTTATTGCCATTAACTTATGGCCATAGTCCACCACGCTGGCCCAGTGCGGGTTGGTGAACTTTACACACTTTTCTATAGACGTGCAGGTTTCCTCACGATGTTTTCCCTCACCGTTCAGCAAGTGGTAATCATTGTTGAAAATGACATTCGCACATGAAAATTATCTCAGAGCTGCGGGCCTGGGATTTGAACTTGCACCCCTTACGTTCAAGGCGGGCGTTCTTGCCAACGAGGCTACCACTGCTTTTTATGATAATCATTTATTTACGTTCGCATAAAAAAGCTGTTACAAAAGTAAATAATTTGTCTCAATTATGCATAATGTTAATAAGACTTGTGTCGTAGGAACTATTTCTTAAGTGAACAATAGTATTAATTTGTATTCAAGAAGTAGGTAAGAAATTAAATGAATAAGTAGTTGAATTTCACTATCACTATGAAAACGTCTTTATAGAGATTACGCAAAAACGGGAAAATAGACCATATTTTTATAGCAAATAGTCAGTGGAGAGTACGTCTCGCCAACATCACATCTCTTTAAAGGATTCTAAATATACGCCGACATTAACCAACACTTAGTCATCATAGCCATTCATAAAAAGCCGCGGTATGACAGTGATGTTAGCAGCGACGATTTAGCGGAATAGCTAAACTTCAATAAGAAAACTTGCTCTAAAGTTTGATCATTATTATTTAATCTGTGGATTTCGTCCCGACATTCTTTACCTTTTATTATTAGATACTTTACCATTAGAGTTTACCTTTTACCAAGAACGGGTAAGACAGAGCGATCATGACAATATTACAACTGACTGATAACCATATCCATAGAAACTTCTAACTTATGCTACTGGTTTGCTAATTATGTCCAAGCGTTATTTATCATACGATGTATTGACGATTCACAACAGACAGTCCATCCATGATTTTTTGGGTCTTCCTCCTGGTGTATGCATCCAAATTTATACGGAGCGACAGGAATACCTATATAAACAGCTAATAAACGGCGATATGAATGAGATTGTAGTGAATATCAGTGTGATGAAAAAGCGAGATGAATGAAAGAAAAGATATACTACGCCGACCCCAAATAATGGAAAACGGTAAGGCGAATGATGATATTGACGAATCATAAGTACCTGTATTGGTTTAAATGTATACAAATTTACTAAATTCTAAGAATCACTACTTAAGCTGCTTACGCTGATCACTATAAGTACTATAACCGCGGCTTTAGTGTTACAGCAATGTTATTAGACAGAGACAAAACCCCGCCCTATAGGACGAGGGTGGGCGGGCGGCGTGTGGGCGAACTTTCACCACCGAAACTATGGACTTCGGCTTCTACTATCGCGATATCGACGTGCGAACGAGGCATTCGTAGTATAGCACCTTTTAAATATTAACTCTACATACAGCATTTTGTAAGTCCTATGAATAATTTTAAATGGTAAATGTCTGTAGCTAGTAATGGCTTCATTGAGCTATATCAGTGAGATAAGAAGTGCGAAGAAGATTAGCGAAATCACTCCAAAAAGTGCCCTATTCCAAAATACATAAAGATTGAATTTCATTTGCAAAAGCCGCACGAACATACATATTAATTCACTCACGTTATCGAAGGCAATTGTTTTAAATATGTGCCTTTTCTATAGGCTTATAAAGTTCGTTTTGGTATTGTCAAATGTTTTTGGGGAGGGCTTTGGGATTTCGAATGTTTTCTGTTTCTTAAGTTCGTTAATTATCCTACTGGTAACTCCAGCTATGCTAAAATCGAAAGCGTCTCAATAGTGTCTTATGCCACTGCCAATGTTAACCTTTAGAAAAATCAATGTAGAGCAGATAGAGTCTCCAAACCGAATTTAAAACATGTAGAGTCCAAAGTTTTCCCTTCCGTACAGTGATGCTGCTGTTTTTTACGTCGTTATCAGCGCTCTGTGACGTCATGCCATGTCATCATAACATTAACGCGCCGACGCGAAAATAACTTAACGCGATTTGATGTCGGAAAGAAAGGCCCTATGTCTTGGTATTTGTTACTAACTGGATAATTAGGTGTAAATATTCAATTAACTGATTTATTCGAATACACATCGAGAGGGGTGAAAGGCTATTTTTGGCTTAAGCGACGTTTTTATAACTTTACACGAGAGCATACTCATTCGATGCAGAAAAAATCATTGACTCCAAATATGTATATAAGTTAATATCGCCCAAAAGTGTCGTTTAAGTCAATTAGACTTTCGGCTCTCGATATGTATGTATAGATAAAGAAGATATGTAGGCATATGTGTTTTAATGTGATATCGTTCAAAACAGAAATCCGCATTCTTTGACATTCCTCACATTCGTTCGTACAATGCCACCTGACCCCAAATACATTTACGCAAAACATCCACTCCACACATTCCGCGGCCCGCTGAGCCAACAGTATCGTATATCATTTAAAATTGCATTCACTCAATATTATGTGGGGCTATAAAATTTATAATGTTGTATTCAGCATTTTGCCTACCCATTTACTTTAAGGAAAGTTTCGACAAAAAAATGTTAATTCATTTATTATTACTAGGTACGTTCTTTTCTGAATGTAGATTTTATTTTAAATATTATACGGCGCTACACATGGCCCTATCTGTCACTCGATATGATGAAATGGAACTATTAGAAAAACACAGTGTGGAAAAAACTAATGGGAATAAGGAATCACCTTAATTACTTAAGAGAAAAGATAAATTCCAATGTTTTTTTTTTTAATAACTGCATTCACTTATTCAACACTGGCTTCTACCCGCGACTTCGTCCGCGCAGACTTCGATTGTTCAATATCGTTATAAATTATAGCCTAATATATTACTCTGATGTACAAACAATAATACTATAAAGTTTCATCAATAACCGTTCAGTAGTTTTTGCGTGAAAGTGTAACAAACATCCATCCATACATACATATTCAAAGTGTCAAGTCGATCAAAAAATATTTTTGAAATTTGTGACCTTCAACCCCCCCATTTCACCCCCAAGCGGGTTGTTATCTGATAATTTTTTGAAAATGGCACCAACCTTGAAGAATTCTCTAACAAACGACAAAAAAATGACGTTGGAGAAATACATAAAAAAACATACGCGTCGAATTGAGAACTTCCCCCTATTTTGAAGTCGGTTAAAAATGACAAAGATGCCGAATCGAATACGCACGAGGCCCGGATACCCCAGTGCCCCAACGTGGATGGCAACAGAGATATAGTGCATACCTGCGGTGTCGCCGGGACCCGAGTAATTCACAAAGGTAGGTCAGGGTACTTCGCGAAAACAGAACAAAGAGACGCTAACCAGTCCTCTTGACCTCCAGACGGCGGCCATTTTGTGTGTTTTGAGGTGAGCGCTCACTTATCTCGTGCGTACGGATTATTAGGGTCCCGCCACCGTGTTTTGCGTGTTATTATCGACAAAAGGTGGTGTATTTCTATCATCTTCAAAACTTACTTTGTGTGTAAATTATGAGGGAAGCGCTCTGTAAATCCCAAAGCAATATTAATAATAGCAGTGTTAGCCGAGTGGTCGAACGCACGCCTTGCAATCAAAGTGTGCAGGTTCAAACCCCGGCTCGCAACTCTAGGATTTATGTGCGAATCTCATTTTCATCCGAGATTATGACTTGATATGAAACGGTGAAGGAAAACATCGTGAGGAACCCTGCACGTCCTAGGGAACTTGGCTAGTTCTCGTTAGATGTGTGACGTCTGCCAACCCGCACTGGGCCAGCGTGGTGGACTATGGCCTGAATCCCCCTCGCATTGAGGGGAGGCCCGTGCCCAGCAGTGGGACGTTAAAAGGGCTGTAGTATTTACTTACTACAAGGAACAAATATAGGCGCATAATGGTTACATAAGCGATTCCTAGAAGCGTTCATACGTTACATTTGCATACATTAATTCGAGGATTTAACTATTAAAATATGTACAAATATATGTCCACAATGAGTTCTTAGAGGAAACAGAACATACAACCATCTACAGGAAAACACAAAGTACTTGAACTTAATTAACTTTTGTTGGCAACTTTGGGCAGGTATCCTGTTCTAATCCGTGAGCAGAAAAACAATGCAAAAAAAAACATAATACAATAGGTACGTATTGGTTATGTTTGATTAAAAGCGTGGCTATCAGAGAGCTCTTGCCTCGACCAACGTTTTTTTTAAAAAATGACAAGTATAAAAAAAAGTTATGTAGCCGTATTTAAATAATTATAATTTTATTGATTTAAATACAGATTATAAAGATCAAAGTCACGTAAATTGAAAAGATCACGAAAAACACATGTGAAAAAATGTGCGAATCTGTGATAATTTTACTTGTATTTAAGACCTCGTATATGCCGTTTCTTTATTCGAATGGGTTATAATTACGTGCTAGTTAAAACCTTAACCTACCCTCAGATCTATTGAAAATTCAATTCCTCTACAAACCATTTACAACAGGATTGTATTAAGGCCAGTGTCAATAAAATAAAAAGTTTAAAAAAATTGTTTTTTTCATTCATAAGAAACATGCCCGGCGTAGTGTCAATAGCCACGCCGCATATTACACAATAGGAATAGAAATACATCAACAAAGTGTGGATGCACCGAAGTGCACCTCTACATACCTCTCCGTGGAATGCGAGCGCGGTGAGGTATTTATATTATTAAGATGTAATGGTTTGTAGATAAGTTTTTAATGACTACCGCATTGCCGAAGTAATTGGTTCATGCTATAATTGGACGTAGTTAAACAAGAAGGACCAATACACAAAACTGCCAAAATGAGTTAAGTATACCAAACGGTTTCTAAAGGAGGCCTTTTCAATCATGAACAAAAAATACATCATCATCATCACGCCTGTATTCCCCGAAGGGGTAGGCAGAGGTGCACTGTAGTGCGCCCACTCTTCGCCGATGTATTTTGGTCCCAATGTAATAGGGGGCGAGCCTATTGCCATTATACCGGGCACATTCCCCCTCAATACGAGGGAGATTTGGGCCATAGTCCACCACGGTGGCCCAGTGCGGGTTGATGAACTTCACACGCCTAGACGTGCAGGTTTCCTCACGATGTTTTCCTTCACCGTTCAGCAAGTGGTAATCATTGTTGAAAATGACATTCGCACATGAAAATTACCTCAGAGGTGCGGGCCCGGGATTTGAACTTGCACCCCTTACGTTCAAGGCGGGCGTTCTTGCCCACGAGGCTACCACTGCTTAACAAAAAATGCCATCGAAAAATAAAAGCAAATAACATTTTTACCACCTAGGTTACCTTCCCACGTGTCCCACATGTAATACATTACCAAACTTCAAGCGGTCATATCTTAAAACTGACTTGATGTCGACTGTGTAGTTTTGGCGATTTAAAAAAACCGGCCAAGTGCGAGTCGGACTCGGGCACGAAGGGTTCCGTACCATTATCTATAAAAACGGTATAAATATCACGTTTGTTGTATGGGAGCCCCCTTAAATAATTATTTTATTCTGTTTTTTAGTATTTGTTGTTATAGCGGCAACAGATATACATCATCTGTGAAAATTTAAACTCTCTAACTATCACGGTTCATGAGATACAGCCTGGTGACAGACGGACGGACGGACGGACGGACGGACGGACAGCGAAGTCTCAGTAATAGGGTTCCCGTTTTACCCTTTGGGTACAGAACCCTAAAAATGATCAGCCCGCTGTGTTTCTTGCCGGATCTTCTCAGTTGAGGTCGCGTTTCGATCCGGTGGTACTATAGTAGAATATAAGAGAAAAAAAACAATGTAAACTTGACAATATGTAAGTGTTTATTATTAATCCTTTTTGTTTAACTACATCCAATTGTACCGCATGAAAGTACTCAAAGATTTCATAATTACGGAATTGACGTAATTGGATATATGTATTGTCAATAGGCAGTGTTTGTTTACACATTACAATAACTGAGGTAATTGCACCACCGTTATGAAATACGATCAATAACCGTTGCTGTTTCTAGGGAACAATGCACTCTATGTATTTAACATCGAATTAGAGTTTGCTGATTTTATTAAAGGAAATATAATATCGCCACGGGTATAGGAACTACGTAGCGGAAATGACACATGTGTACATTTAACCGCATTAAAATATGAGGAAGCTTTCAATTCGACACACAAATCGACGATTAAAAGGCGTATTGCTCAAGCGCCATTTTGGTGACTTCGCACGAAACTCAGTTTAAAAGACGGAGAAATATTCACTGATTCCAACGATATATAGAAGGCAATATCGCTTGAGATACTTCGCTTTGTACCCCTCGATATGGTCCTTTATCTATGTTAATTCATTACTATGGTATGTCACTATTTGCGAAATTATTTCGATAATTTTATATTGTTTGATAGGACATTTCATGTGGAGTTGCTGCCAATTGAACTGCAGACGCCTGCTGTAATATCATTTACTTCAAAAAATATTTCTAGTTTTTTATTGCACCTAGGTTTTTTTAAATCGATTTCTTTGTTCTCTCGTTTAGCCCAAGCCGTCTCGCGTAATAATATCATCAAAGTGTAACTAACCATCATATTATATTGATTTCCAGAATTCGCCGCTGTCTATATCGAACCTGCATTCTCCCGGAGCGGTGAGCCAAGCGGCCCACGTTCGATCCACTAGACCAAGCAGTCGTTAAACAAATAGTACGTTAAATTTAGGTCGTTTCCCATACAAGTACCTACCTATAACAAGGAAACGCCGTTACTGTTCCATAACTGATATGGTATCGACGCGTTACGTTCATGTGTTTTCCCAGAGAATTGGATTCGATAAAACAGGATGGTTGCGGTTTCGGTATTGTATTATTATTTCCGTTAACAAATCTAACACCAGTAAGATTAAAACAACGTCTCGATACCGTCTAATTGGTTGTTTTTCATATTTACACCTCATTAAAATGTAATCCGTGTTATGTTACCGTTTGCACCTACAATGTGAGGAAAAAGAACTTTAACCATATTCTATGTCAACAAAGAACATTGGTTAAGAATCAGAATCAGAATTGTTTTATTCATGTAAACAATACAGGCACATATGAATCGTCAATAAATAAAAATAATAGTAGATATCTCTACCACCCATTCGAAATGCATTTCCTATGGAGATGAATGGGCAAGAAACACCATGGTTGCTTTTTTCCAATAATACATTTATGATGTCAACGCATACGCATGTAACATGTGCTTAGTCCAATAGTAAGTCACATATACCTTAGATGGGTCATGGACCCGCTCGCCAAACCAACTCTGTGCCAATATTCATAAAGATTACATTTCAGAGGTAAAATCCCAGCGACAACGCTGCAAAATTCGCGCGTGTCTATGACAATTCGTTGAAGAATGAGCTTTTTCTCTGAGTTAATACAGTTCGTTTTAATATTGGCAAGAATTTTGCAGCACGCATCTCAACGCCCAGGGCCTTATTATTTTTCTAACACCTCATTTGTTATTAACAGTAACTCAAACAAATCAATCTTGAAATGTCGCCCTCACGGGCATCCGGATGTTTTCCAAAGCTCTCGCCTCGAATATTAAATAAAAAAAGTACGACGCAAAAATATTTGCGTATATCTGTGGCCCATAAAAAATACAGTTCCACCAAGTTATCTGTGCGGGTGGTCAAAACAGGAACTAACGATAATATCACAATTTTTGATAGTTTACTAAGGACAGTGGCGCCGTGACCATGGAAGTGTACGTAGATTTTAAACATTGAGTTTTATACTGTCGAAATGAAAACAAGACTCGAATGCAGGTGGGCCAATGACCTAAACTGTTGAGTAACGAATATATGTATGTATTCTGTGCAAGTCGCCGGCAAACGAGTCCGAATTTTTCGGATTCCGCAAACGGACTGGTTGGCATTTCGACTTTAAGCATTAAAAAATAATTGGGTGAGCTGGACGCGGATCATAACTAGTGGTTCCGTAGCTACAAACTAAATTATACTGATCGTGTGAGCATAAAAGTGATGCAAAGAGGTGCTGCCTCATCTGCCACTGCATCCACTGAGCCGAACCGGTAAAAAAGAAACTATAAGTGACTCGGAACTTCCTCCTTTTTGAAGTAGGTTAACATGGTTTAACAAAATAATTATATTGGTATACCAAGGAGCAGCGTTACAATGTGACTTGGCTATATATTACAAATATATCGACTAGAAAATATTACAATTAGCAACTTAACTAAATACACAAATTAGCAAATCACTATTACCAATTTAATTTACCCTTGCTTGGATTTTGGTAGGTATTTGAAGTTACAACTATAACAAACCTAATCGTTAAGTTTAAATTGAGGCTGTCGTATTAACCGATTATCTTATTCTTATTATTTAAAAACAAATGAGAAATGGCTCTTCCTACAATTAGCGGGTATTTCAGCTGGTGTCAAGTAATTAATAGCAAGAGCAAATTCAATAAATACACATTATAAATAAAAATGGGTGATAAACATGATAAAGATGGCGGATGAACCGATTATATTCATCCGACAGTTCAATTGTATTCAATTGACAGACATTCATTTACAATGATATCATAGCCTAAAGCAACGACATCGGGCCTATAGGCAGATCGTCAACTCTGACATGGCGTTGGGACCTAAACTCGATGCAGGTATATGACAAATAAATAAGTGCGATATAGCGCGGTTTTCAACATTTCGCTACGGAACTCTATTGTCGAAAATCGCAGATCCAGAACCGGAACGCACTAATGGGTGTGGAATAATCCGACGCCCGCTAAACGGTCAGACATGCTGCAGGTTGAAAGTCATATGTGACTTAATTAATGCTAATATAGAAATGCTAATTTTAATTTTGGCATAATTGCTCCGGTTACTTACGTCCATATCGATTAGTTGGCTATAAGCTCATTTTATACAGAGTTTACAACTATTTATACACGTTCAATAACTGTATATAAAGTTCAATATAAACTTTTAGATACAATTATTAATCAATGAATGGCTACTGCAGTATATTTTCTGATTCAATACAGAAGTTCATTTATGGTACAGTGAGTACCGTTTCTTAGTTTTGTAATTAGGTCTTTAACAGTAGACATTCGCATTTTTTTATCCTCTAGAGAATTCAGTGGTCCCATCTACAAAAAGGCCACCATGAGGCGGTTCATTTCGAGCAGCTAAGATGTTCACTGAGACATCTATATCGTAGCGAACTTTGTACTGGCTAGCGGTACTAAATTATAACTAGCAGGTTTGCCTCCTGGGGCCCGATTTTCGTTTGATAGACATCATTCTCTATTAGAGATATGTCGAAAGAAGAAAAAACATGACCATTGACGTTTTGTTTCGACATATCTCGAATAGAGATTGTTGTCTATCAAACCAAAATCGGGCTCCTGATCCAACTGCCATAGAAGCTCCAACTAGTTAGCATGGACTTAACCTGTCTCCCACAGCTTTTTAGGTATCAACTGTAAGGTGTATAAGTATCTCCTTAAAATTTGTAAACACTAACAGGTTATTTGCCGGTATTCATTAAGTTTTACTGTAGATGTTACTGAAAGTACAGACATTTAGCATACGGCTGCATCCACCTATTACATACTTCCTATCTTTCGACGCGAAACCACCGAACATTCTCTACTTAATATCGCTGTTATTACGAATACATTTGTAAGGAGGAAAGTTTCGATTTCACAATGCATTGTTTAGTTCACAAAACGGCGGCTAATTATTGGCTATTCGTCACTTTACAAACCGTTGTTGAGGCGAGAACGGTTTTTGAAATATTTCTTTGCTTAGTGAGTTTTGTGCTTCGTGTAAACCATTGTATTTGGGAGCTGTGACTGACTGACGCTTTCTATTGATGAGTTATGTATCGTGAAGGCATTACTATTCCATGGAAAGGCTCTTAGTAATGCCCGTAATTATGTTAATCTTGGATTTTCTTAGTAAGAGCTAACCTAATATGATCAATAAACCATTGCAACTTGCACTCAGAGCTTTTAAAGGAAAGGTACTATACAGGAATTCACTAAAAAAACTTTAAAAGGAGCAGGATAGTGTATTGGGCTCTTTAAAACTAAGAAAAAAAACTTTTACGACTAAGTTGAGAAAAAGTGCATGCACTGATCTAATAGAGTAGCATTACCTCAGTAAAAGGTGTAACAATTTTAATATATTTTTTTTCAATTTGAATATCGACGAACATATCAGGTCAGATACACGCTTATTTTGGATGACAATGCATGCTTAGCTATGTGACGTCATTCTAATTCCCTCCTCCAGTGAAGCTGTAAAGGCCAACTCACGGCCAACAGCGTAGTCCATTAAAAAAAAAAACATTCTAATTCCAATATGGCGGATCATCCAAGATGGCGGAATAGTTATTTTTTCTGCACTACCACAGTATGGGTATCAAATGAAAGGAGTTGCTGAAGAGAACACGAAAACTGCGGGCAATTAAATAAAAGCTTGTTTTTAAAAAGTTTTTTACCATTAATTTTTCACATTGCAAACAGTCACTTCAATTTTATTTATTTGTACGTATTGAGTAATACGTGTATTGGCATGCTTATCTTAAATATCCTTACATAATTTGAAAAGAATTATTGGCAGCAAAACAAGATAAAATATTGTTATTCAAGATGGCCGCGTCGTCCTTGGCCGCGCATTTTGTTCTCGAAGAGTATTTCTAGGTTATTGGGTACAGCTAGGATCTATCTGGGTCGGTTGAAGGTTATACTTGTTAGACGTAGTAGATGTAATTCAAGACTTATGACTTGTATACAATAATTAATTAAAAGCAGCCCTAAAGGCAAATCCCCAGTATGCCGACACTGGGACGTCGAAAGTAGCGCATCCACATTTTTGCCAAAACCAAAACCAACTTTGTGATAATATATATAAAGACTAGCGGCCAGTCCCGGCTTCACACGGATTTCTAATATAGCCTATGTTACTCAGTGATAATATAACTCTCTAACGGCAAAATAATTTTTGAAATCGGTTTACTAGTTTTTAAGTTAATTCGTTACATACAAAAATACAAATCTTTCCACTTTTTAATATTAGTATAGATTAAGTATCTATGATAAAAGCCACGCCCTCACGCGTCAAAATCCGTTCGCGCTGTCAATGTTATTACGTTGAAGAATTAACTTATTCTATGAGTCAATACAAGGACCCAATTCTGCGTCAAATTGGTCCTATTTTTTCGTTTTGTTTCGACATTTGTCGAATTAGAGATGATATATTATTGATCATGCAAGAATAGCCCCCCAGTTTTTTTATTATTGACGAAAAATTCGATGCGCCCGCCATGACGCCGTAGCAGTGTCTATTCAGCTTTATGAAATGTTTTAAATGGACCCATAGCACTATTATTAGATGATGATAACCCATAGAATGTTTATCAATCGCCTGCACCGAAACATAATTAAAAAAGCACCTTAAACGTAAATTCCACATTCGATAACTAATAAAAACAACTTATTAGTTAGAGCTAATAAAAACATTCGTATCGGTCGTTCGTAACGACCTATAAAACCGTTAACCGTTATCCTGCCTAATAACCGACTAAATTAAAATATGCTCTTAAATCAACTGTATTTTCTTGTGAGCTATGCCCTTTTAAATTTATTGGGTTTTGTTTACACAGCCCATTTGAAAATATAGTTTGTGGCTAGAATTCGAATTTAGAATGAGGCTATTTCATTTGGCGGGGTTGCTATATGGGTGCGTTTGCTTGGGTAGTGACGTCAAGAGTCGCATTCCATTCGAAGAGGAAAATGAACGCCGCGAATTCGTGGAACAGAGCGCACCGTTGCACTATTTATACTTTGACAATTTTATCTGCATCTATGCAACAAAGATGGCATTCGATTTTAGTCCTATTCCACCTATAGATAGGGATAATAAATGACAGAACAACTTAAAGTGCGCGCACAAGTAACTTGGTAGAGTGCGTGCTTTACGCGGGAAAACGTTTCGCAGTTGACGTCGATGAGTCAACAATCGAAACTTTATTTTGAACGTAATCGTGACTGGGTTTTTAATATTTGCGATTTGTACAAAACAAAACAAACAGCTTTAGACCTGGAGGTCCTAAGAATTTGACTTGGCTAATTGAAATTGACACATTGCCCCTCAATAAATACGAATAATTTAAAATTTACAAGGATTTGCAATACATTTTGACAGAACGCGAGTGAAACTTGTGTGCAATTTGATTACGTAATCACCCTACAGAAACCTAACAATTTACAACCTTATTGCATCTAAAGCTCACTATTGCATAATCTTATTGGTTTATATGGTTATCGTACCATTAGATTTGTGACTCATAAATGCCACGTAATGTATGTAATCCTTTCATAACTATGGACCTTTCCTTCCGTCGACGGTGTCCTCTTCCGCCCTGAGTACGCGGACCACACGCCATTGCTCCCTCGGGAATAACTGCCCCCATACCACCACCACCTGTCTTGCAACAATTTTTTTTGGAACGTAGTTCCTTATCGCCTGTTGCGAAAGGGGGCTAGACGGAAAAAATTAGGACTGTAACGAAATTTTGTAACGACAATTTTACAAATATGTGTGTGTGATTTTTATTGTATACATTTATGTACATTTATGTATACAATAAAATTCGATTTCGATTTCGATTGCGATTTCAATTGCGATTGCGATTGCGATTTCGATTCCAATTTCGATTCCGATTCATTCCGCTTCCGATTTCGATGTGTGTGTGTGTGTATGTATATGTAATTTTTTTTTGCTTTATTTATTAACTTCGTTCCATCCGGGTGTCCCTTGACACCTCTCAAGTTTTTTTAATGGCCTCTTTCCATTGAGTCTGGCCCAATGAGATTCTGCCAATGACAACGTAGTGGCGAAGACACGATGGAGATTGATAAATCGGTTAAGTTACTGTAGCTGTTTTTTGTTGAGATGGCGCTAGCAATGTTTTTAATATTACTGTCTGTTTTTGACAGTTCCTATTGCAACAACAATACTTTAATAGATCTCTGGCCACGACCACGACTAAAGCCAAAGCTAAACGATCGCAGTCTTTCTCAATTCAATTATCGAAATCTTCTGAACGCATGTGAAGGAACAGTGAAGAAAACGTCGCGAGGAAACTTACATGTCTTAAGCGCCGCGCACACTGGAGCGTCAAGGATCACGCGTCAAAATTTTAGTCAAGACCAAAACAACCTTTGTATTCTTCTTTTTTTACGAAATGAGTGTAATGATGATATTTTATTTGGTATAAGATGAGGAATGCCTGCGATTAGCGATTAGCTGTACCTATTTATGGCAATGTCGAGTAATTACTAGCAAGAACAAATTGAATAAATACACATTATAACTAACAAAGTGATCCTATAAGGCTTCTTTATTTACTTTTTAGGTACGGAACCCTAAAAATTGACGATGGCAATGATAAAGAACAACCTTTGTGATAATATACATACTATGCGTTTCAAATGAGAATAGGATCGACATTGCGCCATATTGTGACGTCATAGCTATCAATTCTAACCAGTTAGGTAGGGTGAGAAAAACAAGATATTTATTAAATAAAATTTATTTGCTAAGGTTGAGTGAAAAATGCACATAGTCGCACGACGAAGCACACTAACAACGACAAAATGGCAACTTGCGTCCTTATTTTCTTTTCTTTAATAATTTTGGTATGGCTTTTGGGCCTTTGCGCCAAAATGAACATAAAAAGGTTATAGTATGGTTTTCAAAAACGAAAAAACGACTTTAAATAATTAAATATTATATTAAGACAATTTGCTACTAAGCAAAATATTTTTTTGTAAATTGGTTTGCAAATAAGTTTTTTTGCAAACCAAACTTTTCAAGTGAAATTTGACAGATAGAGGTTATTGACATTCCTATTCTCATTTGCAACGCATAGTACATTTAATTTATGTGGTAAAAGCCACGCCAAGCTATGTCAATGGACTCCGCTGTTGGACATGGCTTACAGAAATAACAGTGGTGGGAATGTGTCTTAAGGCCCCCACGCGCCAAAATTCGCTCATGTCAATATCCTGTCAATATCCTTTCGTTGCGGAATAAACTTGTTCTTAACGTCAATACAGTTCGTTTGACGTAAAGAACATGCTCGATATTAAATTGGACGCGCGGGTTATGTCGCCGCAGTGTGCGGGAGGATTAATAGACGAAAGGTTCACTAACCAGGCCAGCGACGTGATTTACTCGTCAAATCTGACAGTTGAGAAGTGATATTTATGTCTATAGCTTGTGTCTACGAGGTCATGCCAAGCCTGCTGGGTAATATTGTTTGACTCAAATCTACTACGCTTTTAGCAGGAGTGTGCTTGGTACAATGGTAACAGGTTTCCTAACACAGAATCGGAAATCTGTTTGTTCAAATTTCATAGAGACTTAAGTTTCGTTGACAGAAGCTGACGTCATAAGGATCTTTATGAGTTGTGTTTATGAGTTGGTGATCTTTATGAGTTCAGTGAGAGTTTCATGGAGTTTCTTGCTGATTCTGATTCTAGATTGCATTGATTTAAAAGTACATTTTTTCAGCTCCAAAGTTAAAATACTAATTTTAACTTGATTTCCACGCGTTTGTGGGAAAAGGAGTCAGAACAGATAGACAGTCCGACGGACAACGAAGTAATCCTAAAAGAGGAACCCTTTTCAGGGTTCCGTACCCAAAGGGTAAAACGGGAACCATATTACTAAGACTTCGCTGTCCATCCGTCCGTCCGTCCGTCCGTCCGTCTGTCACCAGGCTGTATCTCATGAACCATTATAGTTAGAGAGTTGAAATTTTCACAGATTATGTATTTCTGTTGCCGCTATAACAACAAATACTAAAAAACAGAATAAAATAAATATTTAAGGGGGCTCACATACAACAAACGTGATTTTTTTTTAGGTACGGAACCCCAAGAACAACTTACTATTAAGATAGCAATCAATTGATTCTTAGAAAGCGTGTATCGCGCGTAGGTATTCAAGGAATTGTTCTACGTATTCTACGATGGAGATTGATCTACCTACATACATGACTTACCAACTTACTTTCCTGTTTGTTAAATGTTCAAGGACAATTTGTTTTTCCTTTCTCCATAACCACTCATAAGGAAAAGCATGACCCTTTTATAATTATAGATCAAGTGAACAAGTTTAAAGCCACAGGTTTTCGAGTCTAAATTCAAGGAATTACGCCCTTTACATACTGAGGCGATCGAATCCAATTGACTCTTTTTTTTAATGTACTCTGCAAATATACATAAAGATTAAGTATCCACACAAGTATAAATTCTTCTAGTTGATGCAGTTCGTTTTAGTGTTGGCCAAAAAATAACAGTAAAGGCCTTGAGACCAAGCAATGGAATTTCATACAAGACTAGCTGACCGGGCGAACTTCGTACCGCCTTAGAATGAGTGACATACGAAAGTAGCGCCACCTACCGGGTCCAATTGTGAATCTAAACTATCCAGGGTGCCACCTAAAAGCATACAAAAAGAAACATTCAAATCGGTCCAGCCGTTTAGGAGGAGTTAGCTTACAACGAAAAGTGGCATTGATTTTTATGTTTATTGATGATGATGATTGATTAATGACAGTATTTATAATATAACTAAACCCAAAAGTAAGGCACCGAACATTTTGTTTTTACTATTATAGCTGCTAGCAATGTGTAGATTAATAACTTAATATCCGTTCCAACTAAGCAGAATGCTTCTGCTCGGGATCGAACCCCGAGTCTCTCGGTTACCAGGTTGGCACGTCTAACCTCAAAGAAAATGGCGGTAACATTAATTGAACTCATTCCATAATAAGAATAATAAATTACCAATTATTATGTCATACGCAAGAGATTCAATTGACTCAATGATTTAAAACATAAAATTTTAACAAAAAACAATAACCGAATTCATAAACCTAGGTGCACTAAAAAGCTAAAAATAACCTTATAATTAATTCATTACATTTGGAGTACGTGCCAATCTACGTCAGACTAGACTAATACACACATGAATTGGCACCGACTCCAAATGTAATGAATTAATTATAAGGTTATTTTTAGCTTTTTAGTGCACCTAGGTTTATGAAGTCGGGTTTTATTTTTGTTAAAAAAAAAAAAAATCCCTCTTTTTAGTGTCAATAATCGTTGAAAATATGCAAGTATTATCACCTCATAATAACCCTAAAAAAGTAAATATTTACATAAAAAAAAAACAGTAATCCAATATTTATGTGTATCACCACAGAGTTCCTTTTGGTATTAGCAAATATTTTGAAGCGCGCCTTTTGAGGCTCCAGTATGCCCGGGCCTTTTTCCCAATAACTATTCGCCCACTCGCCCCAATGATTGGGACGATAAATAAAAAAAGAGCAAAAATTGCAATCACCCAAACCAGTTCTGAATGAAAAACAGTCGGTGCAAGTTTTTTACGACACCATGGCAGCTATGGTTCGTTCAACTCTTAAAAGGTTATGGGAAGAATGTCCGGTGGCGGCGTCGGCCGGAAACCGACCGGTGCGAACTCCAAAGGTCAAATTCTGCTTGTACCTACCATTTTTATTTTGGTGTTGAATGTGACAGCCGTAACGAGAGGTTTGAAGTTAGTTCAAATTTGAAAATAGAAATGAAAAAACCGGCCAAGTGCGAGCTGGACTCGCGCACCGAGGCTTCCGTACCTAAACTGTTAACGCACCGAGCATTAATCTAACGTAAAGATGAACTGGATCGAGACAAACATAACTTTGCGGTTGGTATAATGGTGTCCTGATACAAAGAAACTACAACATATATTTATAATCGCATAAAAACCTTTTCTAACAAAAAATTTACAGTTTTCGATTTTTTTCCTTTACTTGTGCTATAAGACCTCGCTTCTTGCCAAATGATTCTAGGTCAACGGGAAGTACCCTATAGGATTTTGATTCTCCTGCAAATGTACTGAAAATGCAACATAAACAGCTGTATCTTTTGATTGCGTTAACCTAGAAGTTTGATTTGTTTAGGGCACCAAGGGACCGCAGACATAAGTTTCTATTATAAATTTCAACTTGATACCTTCACGCGTTTCTGAGAAAAAGGGTCTTGACCGACAGACAGACAGACGGACAACAAATTGATCTTATAAGGGTTCCGTTTTTTTCTTTTTAGTTACGGAACCCTAAAAAGTTCCGCAGGATACATTTTGACATGTTTTGCACTGAGTTTAACTGTCAGATAATCACTGATCAGTCAATCAGATGGTCACTGAGTGAACTATAATTACTATTAATAACATTGCCGTATAGCAGTGGTAGCCGAGTGGTCGAACGCACGCTTTGCAAATCAAAGTGTGCAGGTTCAAACCCCGGCTCGCACCTCTGGGATTTATGTGCGAATCTCATTTTCATCCGAGACTATCAGGTGCTATGAAACGGTGAAGGAAAACGTCGTGAGGAAACCAGCACGTCTGAGGGAACTCGTCTAGTTCTCGATAGATGTGTGTAGTCTGCCAACCCGCACTGGGCCAGCGTGGTGGACTATGGCCTGAATCCCCCTCGCATTGAGGGGAGGCCCGTGCCCAGCAGTGGAACGTTGTAAGGGCTGTAGTAGTAGTATACAACACAGGTGGTGGTAAGGGGGTTGATAGTCATACTACTTTGCCAATATCAGACAACAGGTAATTCCCAACTACCCACCCACAGTGTCAGTACGTACCCACCTACATTTGCGTAATTTTTCACTTGTTAGTAACAAATACTATGCTAATGGTGGTCACTATCACGGCAGCGCGCCACCACACATGCTGGTAGAGACGGCAAAATATCTCATATTAGCATAATTCACCGCATTGTTGGTACCACGGAAAACAAAATGAAATGGAATGGCCGTCACTGACATATTGCTTCAATACCTTGTCATTTAAAATTGAATATCGCCAGACAACGCCACTCATAATATGATCACAAACTAAGCAAAGCTTGTACTGTGAATACCGTACAACAATGAACTGGGGGCGATCACAGTTAAACCCAGAGCAGGGCAAATTCCGAAAAGGCCATTTCCGAAATTTGCTGCGGGCGGGGATTGAACCCTCAACCACCTGGTGCAGTAGGCTAAGCGGCCTACACTCAGACCACTGGACCAAGACGTCATCGTCAAATTGTCTCTACACTAATAAAATATATATATTTTAATAGTACTTGTGGTCGAAAGCAAGCTTACCGGACGAACCTTACATAAATGCCCAAAGAAGTCCTTTTTGGAAAGCAGTGGTAGCCAAGTTGTTAGAACGCCCGCCTTGAACTTAAGGGGTGCAAGTTCAAATCCCACACCTGTGAGATTTTCAAGTGCTAATGTCATTTTCAGCAATCTACTAGCTGTAATTTACCAACTCGCGCTGGACCAGGGTGGGGAACCATGGACATTTCTTTCGTGTTGAGAGGAATGTGCTCACTATACTGACAATAGGGTCGCCCATTATACGATTGGGACCAAAATACATAGGGGAAGTGTTGGTGTACTGCAATGCACCTCTGCCAACCCCTTCGGTAGTACACGCGTGATGATGTATTCTATTCTTCTTTATTCCGTGGTTGGTGAGCGCGGATTTCCCTGGTACCGCAATATGCAAAACGAATGCACTTTTATCGGGAAATCGTAGTAAGTACTGCATTGACGTAACTGTCATGTCAACGACCCGGATGGTGTCGTTTGACTGACAGCTTTAGGACTGATAGGATACCTACTGCTTGCAGGTAACACACTGGGGCGTCGAAACGATCACGTCAAAGTTTTTGCCAATATCAAAACAAACTGTATTGACTTATAGAAAAAAGTTCATTCTCATTTCTCAAACGAAAAGTCACGTGGCTTTTACTTCAGAAATTCAATTAATAAATCATCACGCCTGTACTCCCCGAAGAGGTAGGCAGAGGTGAACTGAAGTGCGCCCACACTTCGCATATGTGTGTTGGTCCCAATCAGAAATTCAATCTTTATGTATATTGACACATAAACAAAAACATTCTGAGTCTGATACTGATTTTATTTTATTACAATATATCTCATTAAGTAAGTAATTTAAAGTAATTTATGGTTAGGGCCACTTAGGTATTATCTTCATGGTGCCAATTTGGGAGCCCAGATTAAATGTTTGAATGTTGCGGATGAACCAGAAATATAAATGTATATAAGATTTTATTTTGGAACTAAACCCGCCACACATTTCCACCACTGTAACTCTTGTAAGCCAGGATCTACAGCATCAAATGAAGACACTGAGGTTGACCTTTGGCGAGTTTTAAGGAGAAGCTAAATTGTCTTAGAATCCTCACGAATATCACGGAAAAGGTATGCATATCGTACTGATTGTACAAGCTTATATAAACAAATTTTTTATCGCGGTAATACTTTTATCCTTAAAGCCACAAAATACTAGTACCTACGTCATATACGCGTAAGAGGTATGACGTCGGAAACAAACTCCGACGACTGCCATTTGTTTATCAATAACATTTCAACTGTATGGAGGTACGATAATACATTTTAGACTATGATTTATTGTTGTGTAAAATCACTTGAGTACGGCGCAAAGGTTGATAGTTTGTTTAATCCTAATGTTGACATAGGGACGCCCACTCATAGCATTTTGTGCGGACGTCAAAAAAATGTCGTAAAGATAAAACGAGCGGGTTCCTCTCATTATTTTTATCATTTTGGATATTTGAAGCGATTAAATAATATTAATTTTACCTTAGACTTCTTTGAGTAAATTATAATATCCATAATACGTAACGATCAGATCACTTTTGGGCACAAAGATCACCTATTTATAGCTACTTTTTTTCTACTACTACTAATACTACTTTAGCTCTTTCAAAGCGAGGAGGATTCAGGCCATAGTCCACCACACTGGCCCGGCGCGGGTTGGCAGATTTCACACATCTATCGAGAACTAGTCAAGTTCCCTCAGACGTGCAGGTATACTCACAATGTTTTCCTTCACCGTTTAATAGCAAGTGGTAATCTCGGATGAAAATGAGCTTCGCACATGAAACCCAGATGTGCGAACCGGGTTTTGAACCTGCGCACTTTGATTGCAAGGCGTGCGTTCGACCACTCAGCTACCACTGCTTTTTTCATAACTTATCATCATTAATTCACTCAAGGATCGTCTTCGAAATGTCATAGCATTACAACACCACTTTCATCTCATCACCTACGCGTGCCGCGGACGTGGGCACTAACAATTAATTATTAGATGGAAATCATAACATTTAGTTCTATTCTATATTGGGGGAAAAAAGCTCGAGATATAAGCGTAATAATTTTATTTAAATTATTCAGTAGGGTGATTACGTAATTTAATTGCAAACGTGTTTCAATCACCATTTCTCAAAATAACTGTCAAAATGTAATGAAAATCCGCCATGTTGTTTGGTTTCTAACGAAAATCATAAGATTAAGATGGCTACAATGGTTGTACTAAGCTATTTACTAAGGCAAAACATTTCAAAATCGTCAGCGTTGTCGAGCAAAGTCAAAATATTTCCCACAACGAATCATTCACCATCTTTATCACATTAACCATGCATTATGATTTATAATGTGTATTTATTATATTCACTCTTGCTGTTAATTACTTGACACTGTCTAAAATTCCCGCTGATCGCAGGTAGAGCCATTCCTAATGTTATTTCGTGAAAATTCATCATTTCGTAAGAAAAGAAGAAATTACCAAAAACGAAACTTCAAAAACGTAAGGCGTCAACTTAATATAGAAAATAACCTCAATAAGAGTCGCTTCTTGAAAAACTAACGGAGAAACAGTTGCTTAGCCGTCGCTTGAAATCAATGTAATCAATCAATGGATGTTAGCTAATTTGTAAAATAAATAACATGATTAATTAATAGCAATAGAAATATCGATCTAGCTTATAAATCAGCGTGCGCGCGCGCCGGATGTGCGTCCATTGCAACATCGCAGGCGCTGTCATATCACCTGACAACTGGGTCATAGTGTCAAGTGAAACTATGTTTTTTTTTATCGGCAATGCATTAAATCTAGTTTGTGATTAACTAGCCTTTGAGATTTGTTTTGCCAATACTAAAACGAACTGTGTTTACTCGTAGAAAAAACACATTTTACAATGAAACTTCATCGATGATGGGAGCAAATTCTATCGCGTAGCTTATGCCACAGAAATTTGAAATTTATGCGCATTGTCACTGAGTACACTTTTAAATATATTGTCAAGTGGATTCTCTCGCCCTAGTATGTGATTTTGTCTCGACGCTCATGCCTTAACTATAGTGGGAAAAAGAATGAGGAAATGAATTCACTTTTGATTCGTCGACCGCGAACAAAATACATCTGGGCGTCAAAGGAACTAAAACCAACTGTATTGACACTTATTTAAAAATAACAGAGATATATAACAGAGATTATCGACCCTTGGCATATGTAGTTGCCGTATACTACAGGTAACTATAATGGCGGAAGTCAGATAAACGTCAAAAAAATTACCGCAGAGACAGACACGCAGGGCGGAGTCGATATGGGTTCTCTAGTTACTCTATGTAAAAAGTTCATTCAACCACTAAATGACATTGTCAGCGCAAGCGAAACTCGACGCGTAGGCGCGTAGCTTTTACGACAGAAATTCAATCTTTATGCATATTGACATATATATAGTTCAGTTTGGTATTGTCGAAAATTTTAACGCGCGAGTTTTGACTCCCGAGCGTGCGCAGGGCTTTAATCTATAAAAAGGTTAACACAGTTTATACGTAACGTTTTATTAGTAAACCCATGGACAGTAACACCGCGGTGGGTAGCAAGCGCCACGGTTTGTTTTGGGCGTCGTTAACTGCAGTTAAACTTGCGGTGTAAACAATTAGTCGTTTCCTTAGCCTGCGTTGTAGGTGGCCCGCGGCAGTTCATTCGGCGACGCAATCCGCGTTAAAGGAGTCTACTAGCAAAATGGATAAACAAACAATATCCTGACATTTGTAATTTGTAAAAGGGAAGACTCCGAAAACTGGGCCCTGACTCCCCTAACACGTTCGGTGTGGACTCGCTATGACTTCATTTTCTAAAGCATGCAAAGAACATATTTTCTTCAATCTTTTAACTTGCAACAACTTTTATTTAACATGTAATATATTAACCGATTAACGATTAAACGATTCAGCTGAAATTTGGTATACATGCTTATTTTGGATGACAATGCATGCTTAGCTATGTGACGTCATTCTAATTACAATACGGCGGATCATCCAAGATGGCGGAATAGTTATTTTCTCTGCACTACCATAGTAGTACCCATGAAAGGGCTTGCTTAGGAGAACACGAAAACCAATACAACGTCACATTAAATCCAATAACAAAAAAATACATTAATGGTATTTTTTTAAAACAAGCGTTTATTTAATTGTCCTAAAAATAAGATAATAACCTTTAAATGAAATCAAACCCATCAATTTAGTACATGTATTACACAATTTATTAAATGATATAAAAGTTTGTCGCGTTTGATTTACATATTTTAGTCCATCCATCCCTTTCAGTGTTGCCAAACATTTTACATCGCGCGTATTGATGGCCCTGTGGTCCGAGGCTGTAAGCTACAACGCATTTAGAACACAGTGTCGGAACTCTGCTAACCCATTGGAGAATACAGGCGTGATAATATATGTGTAACAGTCTAAAATAAGAAAAATCTTTTTCGTTAACATGTCGCCTTTAAAATAATACTTGTGACTAATGATTTCTTGACAGATAGGCTAACGTATGATAAACTGAATGTACTCTAAAATATTTAAGTGGCTTCCGAATTCCCCGCCACATGACGTCCGTCTCATTCTATATTTGAATTTAAAAGAGTCATTTCTCATGTGCACGCGCAGAATAGTAATCAACTTAGGTCTTAACTAAAATGCATCATTCGATAACATACATGGGAACTGGATTTCTTGGAAATGTTTAATTAGAGTTTTATACACGTCGACTTAGTTTTATTGACTAAAGAATAGCCCATGTTAGCGGGCAATCGACTTCAATTAATTACTGTAGGAGTGTACTATCGTTAATTATTAAACGCGTGTGCAGTTGTATTGACAAGAAATAATGACGGTACTAAAATTCTCCATAAAAATTAACCATAGAAATTCAATATTGACACAGAATTCATTTAAATAAAATGTCAAGTTAATTAGTTCGACTCGGTGAGTGCAGGGTGTAATCTATACAAATGTCTCTGTTAGTAATGACGAAAGCTTTTTAATAAATGCATATGAAAGTATAATGTATACACAACCTGTAACGTGAACGCAATTATTGTTTGTTTGAGTTAAACTCTCAGACGACTGGACCTATTTTGACAGGACTTTCACTGACAGATAGCTGATGTTACAAGGAGTGATTAAGACTTATTTTTAACCGATTTCGAAAAAAGGAGGTGATTCTGAATTCGACCCGTTATTTGTTTGTTTATCTCTGTTACAGCATTTACCGAATGATTTCCCTAAAATCCACGCGGGCGAAGTCGCGGGCTTTGTTAGTACCAAACAAGTTAGTCTATAGTTATTATTATTAATTTGTTCCTCGAATAATTGAGATATCTGAATGCTGATCGTTCCTTCGTTTCCAGTAGTTGCCTCATCATGATATTCCGTTTTTTTTTTTTTTGAAGGACTTACACTGTTGGCCGTGAGGTGGCCTTTACAGCTTTACCGGAGGAGTGGCGAGCGCAGAGTGCACTCCAACCAAGGCCTTAAGGGCGGAAAGGGGTGGCAACTAGCTCAAGGGCGCCACAGAGGGCACGACCTCGGCTTGGGCAGTTACCGTGAGGGGAGAGGTAGTGACTGCGCTCCTAGGTGCAAAGATGCACCTACGAGCGGAAGACGGGGTTCCTCGACCTCGCCGGCGAGATCGGTGTCTGTTTGAGGCTGGTGTAGGTGTGTTGGTGGCCCTCTCAACGCCCGGGTCGAGGAGGGCGGTGATCGTGTCGGGAGGATCAATCAACACGTGCCGCGGACGGCGGCGACGAGTTGATGATGTGTGCGCGGGGTCTGGCTCGTAATTGCCGGCGGCGACAATTAGAGGATTTAAATGCGACGCGGCTTTTTTAAAATAGCGTTCGGACGCTATTTTTAAGTGTTTACGAATTGAGAAGAGGCCAAGGTCGGAATGAAGATCTACGTTCCGTATGTACCACGGGGCACCTACGGCCCTACGGAGAAACCGGGACTGCACTACTTGCAGGCGGTTGATGTGTGTCTTCGCCGCGTGAACAAAACCACACTGGCATATGACATAATGGGGAGGATGCATGTTTTGTAAAGTGTCACCTTATTTCTAAGGGACATTTTACTCCGCTTGCAGATCAAATAGTGAAGGCGACCGAGCACAAAAGCTGCTCGGTTGCTCACCGTTCTAATGTGGGGACCGAAAGTAAGGGACTTGTCAAGAGTGACACCTAGATATTTGACGCGGTTTGCCCAAGGGATGCCTTGGTCGAACAGAGAGATGGTCCCCAGACTGGACCAGGGAGCGCGGGGGCGCCGTGGGGTTCCCCTGGTAAAGAGCACAGCGGCGCTCTTTTCCGGGTTCACCTCAATGCGCCATTTCCGAAACCATTCGCCCAAAGAATCTACTGCGCGTTGGAGGGTGCGGGTGATAACGCCCCTATTTCTATGCGAGGAATAGAGAGCGGTGTCATCCGAACTCTGTCCGAACGAGGGATGTCGTTCGTGAACAGGCTATAGAGAAGGGGGGAGAGAACGGAGCCTTGAGGGACTCCTGCCCTAATGGGATGGTATTCCGTCCGCCAATGCCAAAATAAGGAAACTATTTCTGTTTATATATATTCACAGTACTAGCTGAGCCCGCGACTTTGTCCACGTGGAATTTAGGAACCCTATTACTTTATCCTATCCTACTTCCTATCCTACTAATATTATAAATGTGAAAGTTTGTGAGGATGGATTTATGGATGGATGTTTGTTACTCTTTCCCGCAAAAACTACTGAACGGATTTTAATGAAACTTTACAGTAATACTGTTTCTTTATACATCAGAATAACTTAAAGGCTACAATTTATAGCGATATTTAATAATCCAAGTCTGCGCGGACGAAGTCGCGGGCAGAAGCTATTCTAAAATAAAAGTAGCCTAAGCTACTCCTTACAACATGTGCTATCTGCCAGTTGAAAACTTGGTCAAATTCGGTCCAGCCATTGTGTACCCAAAACAGTCACAGACAAAAGTTAAAAAGGGTTTTCGTTATGGGTTGTTAATGGGTTATTTTGACATTACAGACAGACACTTCAATTTTATTTATTTGTATGTATTAATTTACAAGGAAATAGCTGTATGACTCGGCTCGTCTTGGGATAGTACAAAAAAGTTACGTTCACCTAAGAACCTATTTACATCTAATAAATACAATCTATTCAGTAGTTTTTAAGTGATTGAACGAACAACAATACAACTTCCGAACTCTCGCATATCCAACATAATACTTATCAATGGCTGTTCTGGGAACTATGCCCAGACCTTCATTCGTATATATACCTACGGGAAGTTTCAGTAATCCGGAATAATTATATGCTTAATGAAGAGAGTAGAAACGCGTAACTAAATCATACGTTTCTGACTTCTAAGTTACAGGCCTTTGAGAAGTTGTCACAACTTTTATATTTTGGCCGTGGAACACATCCAAAGGCTAAAAAAATACAATGTAAACTGCATTTACGCGAAGCGGGCATTAATTTTTACTAATATTATATGGAGGAAACACAAAAATGTAAATCCTTATTTGAAAAAAACAACCATGGAGTTTCTTGCCCATTCTTCTCCATAGGAAATGCATTCCGAATGGGTGGTAGAGCTACTATTTTTACTATTTATTGACGATTCATAGGTGCCTGTATTGGTTTATATGAATAAAAAATATTCTGATTCTGATTCTGAGGAAAGATTTGTATTTTTGTATGTAACGATTTAACTTGAAAACTACTGGTCCGATTTCAAACATTCTTTTACCATTAGAAAGCTACATTATCACTGAGTAACATAGGCTATATTATAAACCCGTGCGAAGCTGGGACGGACCGCTAGTATTTCATAAAAAGTTTATAAAAATTTAGCATCAGAGTACATTCGAATTTCAATAAAATATGGATATTCTTGCATATTATGTGAAGATATCATTTCAGACTACGAAACATCTACGAGAGACACAGAAACAACTATGAGGAGCATCTGAAAGTAACGAGGAACTACGTCGGGTTTCAAATTTTGGTAATTGTATTAATTTCGTCGAAAAAAAATCCTAAACTCAATATTTTACATGAGACCTACTCAATATGCTTTACGGCATAATAATTCATTGTTTTCAAGGTAAGCGTTCGCTGATTTCCTTCGAATCTTTCACCCAAATATATACATAGTAAATACTACAATCCAGCTACACCATGATCATCCCGAATCTTGGTATCTCTACAGGGAATCAACAATTTTTTGTTGCTCCAGAATTTTTTTTCTTTGTTTTAGACTTTAAAATCAACCCGCATGGCGACTTTAAAATCGAACGGCCGAAGACAGTTCAATGTGTACTTAGTCGTTTTAGGGAATTCGCCTTTCAATGTTACAATGTTGCATGCAAATATATCGATAAGCACACAATTAAGGCTCGTCGTTTTAACCGGTGCGCGGGCCAGCCGGACCCGCCTCGCTCGCTCGTTAGTCAACACACGCTACACACGACAAGCGGGACTGTTCACGTCTGACGGTAGCCGACGGACTCGGAAAGTTTCCATGAAATCCATTTACCGAATTCTCAAACATTAGCACCGGCGTTCTACCAACGTGGGTGCAAGTTCCCGCACCTCTGAGATTTTCATGTGCGAATGTCATGTTCCATCATGATTACCACTTGCTGAACGGTGAAGGAAAACAACATAACTGTCATTGTTGATGCGAGCGAAGTTACGTGGTTACGTGGTTTTGCGGACTTTGCCACAGACATACCATCCTTATGTATAATGGTACATTGAAGATGCCGAGCATAATTGGACAAAGATAAGCAAAAAGGATCCAATCCACAAAAATAAAAATAAATTAGTTAAGTATACCAAATGAAGGCTAAAGATGGCTTTTTCAATTAACCAAAAAGATCCCATCGAGAAATAAAAGCAAATAGCATTTTTACCACCTACACTACTATCAAACTTCAAGCTGCCATATCTCAAGACTGACTTGATGTGGATTGGTCCTTTTTGGTTAACTACGGCCAATTGTGATGGCATGTTATCGTAAGATTCTCTCTCACGCCTTCCTCTCAACCGATGCAAGAGTGTCTGTCTGATAAACCGTAATTAAAGGATGGGGAAAGGCCGAACTGAAATTGCAAAGCAAATTGTAACCGATAGGTTATCTCGAGCGTAACAGTGAAAAGCAATTAACCTCTGCGCTCCGATACACGCTTGACCGATTTATTTCGGCAAATCAAATGAGGGGTTGCCCCGTTTAAATATGTCCCATATTTAAAGATTTCGCAGTTACTTTTTTCAAGCTAATTTTTTGAAGATTATAATTGCAATACACTTAAAATAGGATTAGTGAAAAAGGCGTCAGCGAATAGGACAATAAAATGATTATTGGAAATTTAGATGAGCTGAATTCTCCAGAGCGGACAATACAGGTTAGAAGAAAAACCATAAAACACAAACTCTTAATATTCCGAAACTCTTAGAGAATTTAAAACAGGCGTCACTAAAGCATTTCCATCTCTTCCACAGTGAAACGGACAAACTAAATAAGGCTTTGCCGTGATATTTACGAGTATGTGCATCGTGCATGTTTGGAAATTGTCTGTCGGTGTTGTCTTGAGTGTGTTTATAGAAAAACATTATAATTTTACCTTCTCCAGAATTTGGCAGATTCTATTCAGTACTGACATTCATTTGTTTTGCAAGTCTTACAATTTTTCAATTATTTTTTCTTATCTACTACAACTGAATCTGACAGAACGCGTCCTTGACTGATCGAATCGGCAATAAAATCAGTGAGCTTCTCTCTTTTTTTAATCACAAAGCTTAATCTGGTTTAATTTCTTTGAGGAAAAAATATGAAATATCTGGCAACACCGGTCAAACCTAACGCCACCGGCCGTCCGTCGGAGATGTCTTTGTAACGACGTGCGGTCCGATAACATTGTTGAGTGCTCTTTTTCTATAGCACCACGTGTAAAGCATAACGGTGTGGATCAGAATGTGATACGTATCTCGGCTAGAACAATGACCAATGAGACTTCATGTCCGAGGGCGCAGAGTAGATGAAACGCAGAGGTTTATTATGGATAGTACAATAAGAACCTCGGTAGTTTAAAAGTACAGCGTAGCAAAAGTTCAGAGGTATACGAGTACCTATCAAAACGGAAAATTAAGCTGCTATTTTAGCTTGTTAAAACACATGTGTTTTTCATGTCAAAGTGGCGGCAGACTAAAGACTAATATCTGTAACCACACATACAATAACGAATATTTACTGCAAAATATCTAAAAATCAGAAAATAATATTTCTTCAACCTCGGCTACAAGACATTAATATCAAAGTTCACCAAGGACACATGAAATATCTCTTTACTTAGTTTAGGAGAACTCCAAAACCAAACTTCAACTTACTTAATATGTGTGACTAATTATCTGGTCCTTATATACGGGACTGTTAGAGACTTAGTTATTCTCTAACGATGGTGTAAACGCAACTAATCTTCACAGATACTTAAATGGTCTTATAGAGTAACTTACATTAGAAAGCGTTTGATTTAAAAAATCATTAGGAAAAATATGCAATTAATAACAAACAACAACATTTACTTTGCTTCCAACGAAGCTGTATCTCCGCCCCGTACATTAATTACCCAGTCCAATTAGCGCCATTTAGGTTCCAATGTCTCGCTTCAACCATAAAAACGTCTGCAGGTAGCGCGTGTAGGTCCACATTCATCAGGACGTCCACTTTAGTATGCACACGCAGATATGTCCTGTTTAAAAATTCAAAGCTCTGTGTCCCACGCGTCGCACCTGTGGGGCCATGAAGACAGACGGTGACGAACGACGGTGACGGATGACGAATATGAAGATCGGAGCAAGACCTGGTGACATCACTAAGACTGACGATAAATATATTTGACTAATGTGTCCTAAATTTAAATAGAGTTCACTGACCCGTTTCATGGAAACCGACGGATTCAGAAACCGTCGATGTGACCCATTAGCTGTATTCACTAATAAGTTTCCGAATAATTTTCACGAACATCTTTCCGTCAGATTAAGGCTATTCGTGGGTTATAACAGGTCAACCTTGATATCTGTTATTCCTGTTATTGTTATGCTATAATAACAAATGTTAATATCTGTTATTCAATAACAGCCTGTTATTTTTCAAAGCAAGGTCCGTCAGTAAATTAATAACGAGAGAGAACAGAGGATATGAGTACAAGTACAGATTATTGTTTGTTATCAACCAAAAACACTTTCTAACTAATCACTGGTACTGAGAGAGTGTAGATTTTGAATGAGTATTGTGAAGTATATTTTTTAACAGATATTATGATATCACGAGAACAACTGTTATCTGTTATCTACGAATACTTGTGACTTATGTCTGTTAAGATAAATACGCGTCACTCCTAATTAAGGCTCGCGAAAGCAAGTTCCGAGTGACTGAAACATTGCAAAGTTGGAATGAAAACAAAATGGACCCTGACGTATTGCGTCAGGGTCCATTTTGTTTTTATTCCCGTAACGTGAAAAATGGAATAAAGAAAAACTTTGCAATAAGAGTAATCTACTGAAAAACAAATGAGAAATACATTAGACATTACTTGAGTGTCGCTTTGTCACTCGTTAGTGAAAATGGGTTTAAAACAAAACAGTTTACATATTGTTTTCTTATATTTACGCGAATACTATACATTGAAATAAAACTATTTTACGGATTAACTATGACATCAGGACGTCTAACACCTCAGTCCCCCCGTGACCATGGTTGCTGTAAAGCAGCCGAAACGTCGGGAAAATAAAATAGTAAATAAACGCGATAAAATCCGTAATATAGTTTTATTTCAACAAAACAGTTTACTGAAAACGGCTTGGTCTCGCGTCGATTCTCGCCAGCGGCAATTTTCGGAATCTGCCCTAGTCTGGGTGTAACTGAGTTCGCCCCCAGCCTATTGTGTATCCATAGGACAAGCTAGTTTAGGATGATAGTAAGTGTTGTCTATTGATATAAAAATAAATATTTATAAGTCATGGTGTGTCGTCAACGCAGCGTTGATTCGCTAAGCTAAATCGCTGACAGCGCAACTCGTGGCCCACTCATAATGGCCGGCGTTAACAACACTTTATGCAAATATCCACGTTAATAACAGATACGTAGGCAATTCGTTGAAGTCGTGTTTCGTGGGGCTATTTTATTGAAGTGTCAAATGATGTTCGTGTATTCAAATATTTATGAATTCTAACGTAGTACTTTAATGGCCGATCAGCTCCACATTTTAATTAATTATCGATGTGAAACATCTAATGGCGCGCTTGGCGAGTGAGAGCAACTCCGCTCACTCGCCGCTACGACGCTTCTCTCTCTCTCTACTCTAAATGACATAATGTTATATCTCTCTCGTATACCTATTTCTTTTGCAATATACAGAGTGTAAACTCCATGTAACTTCACTCGAATTAACGACAAACTCCCTGAAACGTCGAAATCACTTGGCTTTGGTTGGTTGCCTCCCATACAGTGATACACTCTATATAGCATTACACCCATTCTCAATAACGAGAACAGTTTGCCAATTTTTATCACCAAGATGCCTCAATATCGCAAGATATGAATAAAATAAGTACAAAATACGCGAAAATTACTGGTGCAGCAAAATACGTTCGACAAAAATAACAATAGCGTTCAAATAAGATTGTTTTTTATGTACATAACTATCTACTAACACTAGTCTGATATAAACTTATTTTTTTCTACTTCAGATTTTTCTTCTCTCCATTTAACGACAACTCTCTATAACGCCATAAAATGCGCATGCCCTTCAGTGTCCTTATATAGAGTTACTGTGTATTCTAAATAAAAATATAGCCCGCTTACTTATTTGCTGTAAAAATTAGGTTAGAATGTTTTAATTTTACAAGGACTGCAGCCTGTAATTGGGGCCTAACTGCAACAACTATTTAAAATAAAAATAATAATTATACATCATCACGCCTGTATTCCACGAAGGGGTAGGCAGAGGTGCACTGTAGTGCGCCCACACTTCGCCGATGTATTTTTGGTCCCAATGTAATAGGGGGCGAGCCTATTGCCATTATACCGGGCACATTCTCCCTCAGTACGAGGGAGATTTTTGGGCTATAGTTCACCACGCTGGCCCAGTGCGGGTTGGTGAACTTCACACGCCTTTCTATAGACGTGCAGGTTTCCTCACGATGTTTTCCTTCACCGTTTCATAGCTAGTGGTAATCTCGGATGAAAATGAGATTCGCACATAAACCCAGAGGTGCGAGCCGGGGTTTGAACCTGCACACTTTGATTTGCAAGGCGTGCGTTCGACCACTCGGCTACCACTGTTTAGCAGAAGATATTATTTTAATAAATATTTTTTAACAGTTTTCGTACTACATTAACAGTCAAAAATGTAAGTAATATTAAAACTATACTACAAGATAGTGGACGGTGATGAGGAACAATACATATTTCCAGGTAATAAAGTTATATGACGTCTTAATTTTTGTTCTTATACCCAATACATTTTTAGGACTCAAAAGTAACTACTGTAATAGTATAAAAAATACCAGATTCTCTTCGTCAAATTGCATCTAACGCAGCAAATTTAACAGACTGTAAAAACGGGACATATCGTTCGTAATTACTCTCTACCTACGCTTACACCAAATTCAAATTATCGTGTCACCCGGATGCGAGAAAACGATCCCTCGCACATTCCATAAAGAAGATAAGCGTAGGTCAGTTACCATTTATCAAAAATGTTAAATATATCTCTGGCGTCATGTTTATATACCTCAAGAAAATAATATCGGTTTTGTACATATCATGCAATGCTTTCATACAAACACGCGATGGCAGTGTGACTATACTATCATTTAAAATGCTAGCAATCTATATCTTTACTTAATATAATATAATATTATAAAGAGTTAAGATTAGTATTTTTGTATGTAACGGATAAACTTCAAAACTACTGGACCGATTTTAAAAATGCTTTTGCCGTTAGAAAGCTACATTATGACTGAGTAATATGTTACAGCGAGGCTAAATTTATTTATTTATCCCAAAATGTTTAAAAAAACGCCGGGACGGGTCTCTAGTATTTAATATATGGGTAATATTAAATATTGCTAGCATTTTATTATAAAAGTAGAGTTTTTTTTTATTTTGACAAACGAATTGCATCATCTTAAGAAACCAATTTGATTCTAGAGCAGCTCTAAGGCAAAGACTATTCATCTGAAGTAAAATATGAAAGCACTTCTTTTTAGATAAGGTAGATGCAGGGCAAAGATGCTGGCCTAATATCATGCACAGGCACTAATATCATGCGAAGTTCAAAGCACACACGGGCGTCGAAAGTCGCGCGTTTGATTTTTTGCTCATACGAAAACGAACTGTATTGCGTCATAAAGAAGCTCATTCTTCAACGAAATGACGTGGAACTTACCTCAGAAATTCAATCTTTATAAATAAAGACACATTTGAAACATAACAATCCCAAAATAATAGCTCCGTAGTAGGTAATGGCTGCCGATGCTATCTCAGCCTCTGGATCCAAGCCTGACCTGTGCACTATCTGCGAGAAATGAGAGTAGATCCGGTTGGCAACGATTTCGCAACTACAATGTTGCCTAGGGTCCCGTAACGAATACTGTTCTGATAAATGTGCATGTGATTTATGCAGGATTTCTATAAACGAAACGAAACGTTATCGGTATATGTAAGGTAAGGTAAGGTTTCGTATTGAGGAACGAGTACAGTAAAGCACCGCACACATCGGGGCGTAAAAATCCGCACGTTAAATTTTTTCTATCTTAAATAAAATTCCCGCTATTCGCAGATGCAGCCTTTCCTCATCTGATTCCATTAAAATTTCATCATTTTTTTTTTCATTTCTACTTTCGTAAAGAAAGAAGAACCTTTTTCTACGTGTCAATACAGTTCGTTTTGAAAAAAGAATTACGCGCGAGGACCTACGCTCCAGTGTGCCTTATCATGTAATGATATACAGAACCATGCGTCGCGGATACATTTGGCGCATTTTTTTTCTCACCGCGATACGAACATTCATATCGCCGGTGGACCATCATCGGACAGGGTCGGACTAAAGACATTTTTTGCGACACCGTCGAATAAAAATTAATTAATATGCGTGGATGAGATAATAGAGGGAGATAGGAATGGTTACCGACCTCGGTACGATGCGTGGTTGTCACGTAGATACACGTACAACGTAGAGTATGTACTTATGGCATTGCTTTTTACCAACCTTAAAAGCGGGCTATTGATTGACATAACTGCGACTAAACTATCATAAGTCTTTCATCCTATTATTATTATAAATGTGAAGGTTTGTGAAGATGGATGGCTGTTTGATACTCTTTCACGCAAAAACTACTGAACGGGTTTTGATGAAACTTTACAGTACTATTGTTTATACATCAGAATAACATATAGGCTAAGATTTATAACGATATTGAGTAATCAAAGTAGGTGCAGACAAAGTTGCGGGTAAAAGCTAGTCTCTCATACAAAACGGCCGTGAGGACGGTGATATACTTAGTTTGGTTCGTTGCCAACAGAATTAGCACTATAGAGTAATAAACGGGTAATTAGGGTTCCTAAATTCGACATGGACGAAGTCTCGGTCTCAATTAGTATAAACAAAATATAATTCGAGTCTTATCGGACATACATACTGGATATGACAACTTTCATTTCGGGACCAATATCGACATTTCGAAGAAAGATATCGATTCCTTGAAATAATCGAAAAAAAATATCGAGATTATTAGTATGGTACCGACTTAAATCGATTTTTATTGCAACGAACTCAATACTTACAAATGTTCAACAGCGGAGTCAGATAATTTTAACTCGTGGAAAATAGTGTTGGTGGTACTTTATTTATACGCTTCTTTACCAATGTTTTTCAATACATTGTTCTGCTGTTAATTTTCCCCAATAAATAAAATAAAAATTACATAATTGTTAATTAGTACCGATGTAATAATGATTAATAGCCAGTTGGGTTATTTTTTCTCGGCTGCTTAAGAATGTCACCTTCCTATCACATTAAGTCAAATATGATGAACGGCACGTGGTTAAGCATTGGCTTAAACAAACGATGTTTTACCTGTGAACAAAAAAAGTTAATAGACAAACAACGATATATTTGATGACAGCGTGGACATGTGGTATGAGCGTAGATACGAAAATAACGAAAACGTATTTACTATAAAAAGTGAGGCAATCTCGGGAACTACGAGAACTCTGTGTCAGTATACATGAAGATTAAATTTGAAAAATTCGCTTGCGTCGTCAATGAATTTCGTTGAAGAATAAGCTTTAACTATAAGTGAATACAGTTCGTTTTGGTATTGACAAATATTCTGCTGCGAATCGACGCCACTGTCGGCCCGCGGCTAAGTCTTCATCATGATTTCAGGAGGCGCTGAAAGGTACACACAATTACTCACTTTCAATAGGTACGCGCGATAGGTTAAAAATAAAAATAAAAAAAACGAGTTTAATGACCGTGTCATTAATTATTATTAGCCGACGATGGAATATTTTGGTTTCGCGCATTTGCCGAATGTTGGTTTTTTATGCGTCCTCATCGCGAGACCGTCGAAAAAAATGCCATCTGATTTGAATACGGCATCGTACGAACTGGTCTCTAAAACCAACGACAGGTATGTTAATAACATAGTTATACGCTCTACACCCACAGTAGCGAACTAATTTGCTTGCATTCCTTGGAAAATGTACCCAATATCAATAGTCATAAAGATTGAATTCAATTTCCGCGGTAAAGCCCCGCATCAAAGCGACTACATTCCATCGACAAATCGATGATATTTAGTTGCAAAATATGCTCACTGCACGAGATAATAGAGCTCGTTTTGGTACTGGTAAAAAATCGCGCGCGTTTTGACGCGCCCGCGAGCGCAGGGCTTTATCATAAACTGTTTAATGAATGGTATACGTTCTGTATTCAAGGGCGAAGGATGATCCTTCATTCTGAATAATTATTTGGCGTTTAATGTCATTTGCCGTCTGTAATATGAAGGTCGTCTTGTCAACTCGAGGTGCTTAGTTCCGGCTTATGAGCGACTATCGGTACTATTTGATCTCAATGTACTTAGTACATATTAGTAAAATACTCATTGCGAAACACATATATAGACAGATAGGTACAAATACTTGCTTAACATTTTCATAGAGTATATAAGTTCATCAGGTCATGAAGTCCACAACATAAAATAAGAATAACATAATTATTTACAAGGTGGAATTTTGTAATGCCACTTGAATCGAAAGTACAGAAAATTAATACTGCAGATAGAAAATAGTACTCAAAGAAAACATTTCTTTATTTTTTTAAAGCAAGAAAACTGCATTCAAAGATTTTCGAAAATTCGCTTGCCACACCCGGGAATCTAACCGACTAAAATCTGTAAAAAAATTGCACCCTGTACTTTTATTGCATCTATCGTGAGGGTCAATGGAAAATAATGAAATCTTAAATTATTTCAATTATTTACAAAAAAAAAAGTATAAATGACGTCAATGATACTTATTAATTACTAACATTTGTAAACAGATGGAGCTTCGAGTAAAAGTGCTTTAATTTGACCCATTGAATTTGTAAGTCCGGTATTAATGGTTTTCCTTTCATTTAATTTAGTTATTTAGTAGATAGAATCTACAGTATTAAGAGTACTTGCCAATCAGGTGGCATTACAAAATTCCACCTTGTATATAGCCATACAATACATACCAATCTAAGCAATGCTTGTACTAGGGAAACGATACAATGGACTGGGGCGATCCCAGGGCTAATAAAGAAAGAAAGAAAGAAAGCAGTGGTAGCCGAGTGGTCGAACGCACGCTTTGCAATCAAAGTGCGCAGGTTCTATCCCCGGCTCGCACCTCTGGGTTCCATGTGCGAATCTCATTTTCATCTGAGATTATCACTTGCTAAGAAACGGTGACGGAAAACATCGTGAGGAAACCTGGGGTGCTACTCTTGAAAACGATAATCGATATATCGTGACATTTGTCGTGTCGAATCCTACTCTAAGTTCCATCGTTTTTAATGTCGTATCGATGACTGAACGAACGATACATAATCCGATATATCGAGCTTAACCCTACTCTTAGGTTTAAATGTCAGACACGAATATTCGAATTTGACAAAGAACAACATGTGATTTTTGCGATAATCTCAACGACACCTCTTAGGACGTCGTCGGCATTATCGTGTAGTGAATTTCGTATTCTATCAATATAAAATATTATTCAAATTCGTCAAAATATTAAAAAAGTAAGTGATATACGGAATAAAACAGTTTATTTATTTAAAAACGACACACCAACAGTATAAGTACCTATTAACAATTGGGTAAGTAAAATATTAAATAAAAACTGTTGCACGATGTGATTATTTATAATTTTTATATCAAGTGTAGCCATGAGCTCTCCTGCTAATTTCTGTAAACGTTTTCAGAAGTTTACAATGTCAAGAGTTTTACTATCTTTGGAAGCCGTCAGGGAGGAAAATATTGAACGGAGAAGGAGGAGGCAGCAAATGCGGGATCATTTTCATTATATTGTATACATTCCTGATGGAGAATTTGTAAATAATTATAGGCTGAACAAAAGACTGTTTGAAGACATTTGTAAGGATATAGTACCTTTGCTGCCTACAAAAAAAAAATATTGGTGTTGACCCAGTAATAAAGGTAACCTCTAGAAAATAGTAGATCTTCATATAAGGTTTTTCGTGTAAGTTATGAATAGCAATAACAAAAATATATATTTAAAAACTTTCTTACCAACAAATTTAAATATTTTTTTCGCTCCAACTTTTGTTTGAGTTTGACACTTAATTCTGACCACAGATTTAACTCAATATCCTTATGATCGTAGATAGAGAAGACTGTAGTTAAAGCGAAACGGCGCTATACAAAAAACAGCGAGCGTGAAAGAGCTAGCGAGTCAGTATCATAGATTCTCAATCTATTTTTGTTACAGAGAGGCCCCACAGATTAAAAAATGAGGCCATAGAGAATATTCAGGTTTTCAACAAACTTTGCATTTATTATTCGTATCATTCACTCCGAACATAGTCTATGGATACGATAAACGACAAGGAATTCGAACATTTGTTAGAGTAGGGTAAGGTCGATATATTCGAAGTAATGTCGTGTCGTTTCGAATGTATCGTTGTCGATTTCAAGAGTAGCACCCCTGTGTGCCCGGTATAATGGCAATAGGCTCGCCCCCTATTACATTGGGACCAAAATACATCGGCGAAGTGTGGGCGCACTGCAGTGCACCTCTGCCTACCCCTTCGGGGAATACAGGCGTGATGATGTATATATATATAGAAAGAATAATTAGGCAACACAAAAAAAATAAAAATAGAAGATAACTACATGCTAGGTACACAAATTCTGCATAGGTCTCAGCTCAGCATGAAGCTACACCAAACAGACCAAACAGGCCATTTCCAAATTTTCTACTGGCGGGATTCGAACCCGCAACCAACTGCTACTGAGTCGAGTGGCCTACAATCAAATTACTAGACCAAACCATCATCGCCAATTCTTAATAACAGTCTTATATCAGAGCGGCCAGTTGTCAAAAAATAAATTCGTCGCATGTCAGAAATTAAAATAATTTCTTCGACAACTCCTCAAGGTCCAGTCAAAACTTGGACGAACACCTTCACAGTGACCACTCAATCTGTGCCCAAAAAAGGTATAAAAAAAGCAAACAAAAGCTGATCCCACGGCAATAAAACTGACAGACGTAATAACATATTCCCATATAATTGTTCAATCGATATTGACGATACTATGATGTAATGACGTGTACACATCACGCTGACGTGACAAGCGAATCGCCGCCGCGCCGCCGTCACCATAATCGTTGCGACAATTCACAAATCCCATAACCGTATCGTCTGTATCGTCATTATCGTTACCGTCACGTCTCAATGTCTTTATAGGAGTAAATTTGAAATACGCGATGACAATTACATTTTCGGAACAAAGCAATGTGTTATATCTTTATCAATTGATTTTATATGCCTAAACTAGCTGAGCTTGCTACTTCGTTCGTGCACTATTTAGGAACTCTAATTGTTTTCAGTTTGCTTATTAATTTTTTCCGAAAGAACCTTTAACAAAGTATCAGAAAACTTTAAAAAGATGAATGACATCTGTAAAGTCGTTCTCAAGTTCGTGACCAAGGGAAACAGGGATTAATTTTTATAAATAAATATTATATTAGGGCTTAATTTTTGTTTTCACTTTATTCTTGGACGTTTTTGGTGTTTAGATACGAGACGTCTTCCGGCAGATACGTTCGTTCGCTATCGAGAAATCGTCCGCGCTCTCTGTACGAGGCGCAAGCAGCCGGCGGCAATGCCAAGGCCCGAGTCGATGACCGACGTCGGGCGGCTAATTGCAGTCGCCATATTTGCTATGGACAATTCCGGACATCGCTTTGTATGGATCTGTTTGAGATTTGAAGTATGCTGTTCATTTGGGTCGACGTGAGGCTACACTCCCAGATAACGTTTTTAGAGTATTTGTATATTTAGAGTATTTTATTAAATTAACTCGTTTTAGCTTGCGGCTTCGCTTGATTTGTTAACCGACTTCCAAAAAGGCGGAAGTTATATATTCGTCTGTATGTATTTTTATTTTTTACTGAAATTTGAAATCCACGTAATAGTCACGTGGTCCGCCTGTATTTTATTTCTCCATGTTATCATATTATGTACAATATTGGCAATTATAGATAGGGGTTAGACTTTGTTAGCCGATTGTGTCCTTGTTCGATGTCAAACCTGATTATTTAATTTATTGACGTGAGCCGCACCCCCCCTTTTTAACGTGGGAACGTCTTTTTTTAATTCTTCTTTACCACGGGCGAGTTAAGGAGGCTGTGTTGAAGTCCCAGCAGAGGTGTAGCACGAGAATATAGCTTAATACCCTCACATCACTAGTAATTTTAAATTAGAACAAAAAAATATCAATTTAAAATTTCCAAAAACTTTCACATTCGTAATGACCTTACCAGGGTGTTTTGATTACTAATTGACAAGAGGTACATATCCCTAAAAGGAATTAAAAGGTTTTTCGAATAAGTCCAGAACACGTTACCGAGTCGTGGTGAGAGGGCAGGTATATTAGAAAAACGGATGTAAATTGTTCTCTAGAATATTCTACCCATATACACTTACTAAGATAAACAACCAGATACATCTCGTTTACTACATTTAAGCCTTCACACTAGGGCGTTAACGTTCGCGCGTCAAAATGCGTACCAATGCCAAAACGAACTCTGTGTCAATATGCATAAAGATTACATTTCTGTGGTAAAAGCCACGCGTCCAAAATTCCCTCGCACTGTCAGTGTCATTTCGTTGTAGAATGAACTGTTTTATATCTCAAGTACAGTTCGTTTTGCAATGGCAATTGACGCGCGAGGTTTGTCGCCACAGAGTGCGGGCCTCCGGGATTATCCGTCCGGATACCGCGAGCGTGGTCGCCCGATCGTTAATCCGTCTTAATCAGTCACCTCCACGCCGCCGCGGCGGGCGTTTACTCGGACATACTTGTATTATGTATTATGCAATCGTGTGTTGGCTACATTAGATCAACAATCTGACATTCATGAAGGGGGAGGGGGGGGTGTATTTCATAAGTAGTTTTACACACTGAGAATTTATATCCGTGGCTAAAGAGTTATTTTTTAGGAACCTGCTTCGGTTTTGTGGTTTAAGCGGAGGCCGCTTGACCCAGTGAACCGGTTGCGGGTTCAAATCCCGGCCAGCAGCAAGTTCGAAAATTGACTTTTCCAAAATTGCCGTGGTCTGGGTGTAACTGGGATCGCCCCCTGTCCATTGTATAAGGAACATACAACGAGTATGTGTTGTCTCGCGATATTTATTCAATCCATAAACATACTAGCTGACCGGGCGAACTTCGTACCGCCTTGGAATTAGTGACATACGAAAGCAACGCCACCTCCCAGGTCCAATTGTGAATCTGAACCATCCAAGGCGCCACTAAAACGTACACAAAAAAAAAACATTCAAATTGGTTCAGCCGTTTAGGAGCAGATCAGTGACATACACACGTACAGTACAATTATATATGTATATAAAGATTTGCAACGAGTTATAGCAGCACTTGTAGCATGAGCGCCAAGATTAGACGTATGTCACGAAATATCTTGATTTTGTCTTTCACTCGTATGAAATAAGACAGAGACCGACCGAGCCAATCCGTGACAGAGGTCTTGTCTTGACGTGCGTACTGACACCACAGGATAGGTTAAAATCCCCAATTTTGTTTACGTACGACAGATTGATTATATTAAGACGTGTAAGACTAGACGGCCCTGGGCGTAAATGAGACCAGGCTTAGTCCAATTTTTTTGGTACAATTACTTTGTAATATCATGACAAATTTAAACGCGGCCTCAATAGACCCAACATAGGGACATTTGTAAATGTAAAAGGGAGAAATTTACCTAGCATTGGGAAATATTACTATCGAACATCATTTTACATAAACCGGAAGTTGCGCAATGCTAAAGCTGAAAAGACACATCGACCCCCTTAGCGGACGTTAACACGCCCTTCACCTCAACGGACGACAACGGGGACTCTGACCCCACTATGTATCCATGATAACGCGTCATTTAAGTTTGTACTTTTATAGCCTGTAAAATGTTATCGGTGTTTAGACAAATATTGACGAGGGGTACAAGTTGGGACGATATTTTTTTTCACATCCAATACCAAATAGAGCATTATAAGTAGTACAGTGGAGCAGTATCGCATATCGACGGAAATTTCCAGATTGAAAAAAAACACGACCATGTGCGAATCGAACTGGCGCACCGAGGGTTCCGTACAAAGTTGTCGTTATCACTCGAATCAAGTTTCGATTATTTGTTGACAAAAAAAATTGTGATTGTGAACTACAAATTTACGATTTTCGGATATTTCCCTTTACTTGTGCTATAAGATATTAGTTCTTCAAATTTGATCATTCTAGGTCAACGGGAAGTGCTCTATAGGTTTTTAATTCCCTTACGAGTTAAAATATTCAGCATAAATGGCTATATCTTTTGATTGTGTAAACATAGAAGTATGATTTTTTACTCTTTAAAGAGATTGCAGACCTAGGATATTGATTTCAACTTGACACCTCCACTCATTCCTGAGAAACAGGGCCTTGATAGCCAGACAGAGGGACAACTGATCCTATAAGGGTTCATTTTTACCTTTTCAGGTCCGAAACCCTAAAAAATTAAAAACTATCTCTAGTCAGCAAATACCAACACACTCAAACATACCGCCAACCTACCTTATAATAATGTGTGCAAGGGTCAAAATCCTCTGTGAATCGACGCCTAATTGGTTGAATTACATCGTATTGTTCTGCCGATGATGTCTATAGGTAAACATACGGATCAATGTCAAGGAATCATGCCTTAAATAAGCTGACGTGTGACACATTGTGCACGTGTTTAGTGGGGAGTCCCGCTGTGTGATCCGAAAACATATATTTTAATAATATAAACGACTAGCTGTGCCTGCGATGTTATAATTGTGGAATCAAGGAACCCTAATTATTTTCCCAATATTAAGGCAACGTCCGCCTTAAGCAAGTGCAAGTTCAAACTCCGGGCTCGCAACTCTGAGATTTTCATGTGCGAATGTCATTTTCAATAATGATTACCAGTTGCTGAACGCCGAAGGAATACATCGTGAGAGACCTGCACGTCTATAGAAAGGCGTTTGCAGTTCACCAACACGCAGTGAGCAAGTGTGGTGGACTATGGCCCAAAATATCTCTCGTAATGTGGGAAAATGTGCTCGGTATAATGGCAATAGGCTCGCCCCCTATTACATTGAGACCAAAATACATTGTGAAAGTGTGGGCGCACTGCAGTGCACCTGTGCCTATAGTTCAATCACATTGTATAGTTTAGTTAGAGTTTGTACAAAACAGAATCGCCATCATTATTCATTATCGCTCGTTCTAAATTACTTTAATTTTAAAATCATGTTTTCGTAGTAGCAATGGCTCGATCGCGAGTTGTCAGACATTTTGCCAATATTTCTTATTTACTCATCGGTAGTTACCCGTCAAACCGGCTTCCAATTCTAAAAAAAGTCTAAAATTAAAACGTGCCAAACGATCAGTATAGTATAGGGATGCCACTAAAACGCCATATAAAAGTTCTAATGCATAATTTATTTTAACAGCGAAATATTTTTTTTCTTAGTTATAAGGCATCTTATCGGTGTGGCAACGGCATTAGAAAACACTTTTATATTATGAAATAATTAATGGTAAAAAAACTTTTTAAAAACAAGCTTTTATTTAATTGCCCTCAGTTTTCGTGTTTTTCTCAGCAAGCCCTTTCATTTGATACCCATATTGTGGTAGTGCAGAAAAAATAACTATTCCGCCATCTTGGATGATCCGCCATATTGTAATTAAAATGACGTCACATAGCTGAGCATGCATTGTCATCCTAAATAAGCGTGTATACCAAATTTCAGCTGAATCGGTTAAAGACAACTGGTTTAAAATTTAGTTGCAAGATTCCACCCGGACATACATTGCAAGTTAATATAAAGCTTGTAATAATAAAATACTATTAAGCCGGGGCGTCAAAACTTATTTTTGCCAATACTAAAACGAACTTTATTGACATATAGAAAAAGTTCTTTCTTCAACGAAATTACGTTGATAGCGCGTGCGAATTTGCCGCGTGAATTTCTAAAATATAGCTAAATAAGAATATAAACTGAAATTATTAAATGCAATAACCGCGATGCAGACATAGCGGTCGCGTCATAATCAAAGTGGCATTTGGTCAACATTTGTCTTTTTCCACCGTTCGGTCAACGCTTCGCCCGCTAAGAGTTTAAAACACGTAGTAATTGGAAATTTTAAGGAATTCTTCAAGTTTAGTTGTAAAATGGATACAAATATCTTTAGACATCAACCCCTTAACGATATGAAATTGGTCGTTGAATGTCGAATAAACGCAAAAAATATGGTAAGTGTACTTTACGGATAAAATAAAGACATACATGTGTTAGAATATTTGAAAAAAAAAAAAGATTTATGGAAACACGACAACCCTAGATTGAAAACAACTTTTCATTTCAGTTGTCCCCGTTTCCGTCGCACGCGTAATGCTAATAGTATTACTGCTTCCGGACGGCGCGGCGGCGTAGCGGGGAATCCTATTTGGGTTCCGCACAATGTTTTGTTTGCAATCTCTGTGTAACATACCTGCTTTGTTTGTGATATGGGATCGACGCGTCAGCTCGTGGGGATTAAGCTTCGGACACACTGGGGCGACAATACTCGCGCGTCAAAATCTTTGCCAATACCAGAATTAACTCAATGTTAATATGCATAAAGGTTGAATTTCTGTGATAAAAGCCACGCCACCACGCATAGAGTAACTAGAGAACCCATATCGACTACCCACTTCGTATGGCTCTACGGCTTTTTTTTTTGACGTTTATTTTATATCCGCCATTGTAGTTACCTGTAGTATACGGCAACTACATGGGGCAACTGCAATGGCGGATGTCAGGTAAATGTCAAAAAAATTGCCGCAGAGCGGAGTCGATCTCCCTAATATATCTCGATGGTCGGAATTGGTTCGCGCTGTCAGTGTCGTTTCTTTTTAAAATTAACTTTTTCTATGTGTTAATACAGTTCCTTTTGGTTTTGGTAAAAAAAAATACGCGCGAGCTTGACGCTCCAGTGTGCGGGAGGCTTTAAGAGGGAGCGGATGGTAAAAGGGACGCTGTTGCTATGGCAGTGTTAATACGGAGCATTTACAAAAGGCATTTAGATTAATTGAAAATGGAAGACATTAAAATTTTTGGAGTGAATTCTGTACCCGAGATAGATAGAGAGTTACTGAAGAGATGATAATATAAAGATTTAAATTTTTCTATAGTTTCATAAGTGCCTCCATATTTTTTTGAGCGTATGGCTGAAAATAATACCGTAGTTTTTTTAGTATATCATCTAACAAAATAAGAGAAATGTTTTTTTGACAATATCTACGCAAACTCTGTGTTTAAAGATAACGATTAAATTTCTGTGGTGAAAGCAGATTACCAGATTACGATTTACCAGGAATTTTCTTCCTCGCCCCACCAAATTGCGGAATGAACTTCCTGCAGCGGTGTTCCCGGACCGATACGACAAAGGTACCTTCAAGAAACGAGCATACTCATTCCTTAAAGGCCGGCAACGAACTTGCGATGCCCCTGGTGTTGCAGGTGTCTATGGGCGGCGTTGATCACTTACCATCAGGTAAAACGTCTGCTCGTTTGCCTCCCTATCTCATAAAAAAAGCCACGCCGCGACGAGTCAAAATTCGCTATGTAATAATGTCGTTTCGTTGAGGAATTAACTTTTTCTATGATACAATAAACTTCATTTTGGTATTGGTATGCAATTTAACATACTAAAGCACCATTTTGTTTTCTTATATTTACGCGAATACTATACATTGAAATAAAACTATTTTACGGATTTTATCGCGTTTATTTACTATTTTATTTTCCCGACGTTTCGGCTGCTTTACAGCAACCATGGTCACGGGGGGGCTGAGTTGTTAGACGTCCTGATGTCATAGTTAATAACTGGGTACCCACATATTTAGTTGTTGTTTGCGGTCCGATCCACGCAGAAAGTGCTTACGGTATCTTGAGGTCTTGCAATGGTACACTTGGTTTTGGATTTAATCATATTAATTACTGGATCCCAAGTTGGTGGTAGCACCCAGCCATCTTCCTTATTGAAATTAGGATGTTTTTTAATTTCAATGGCCTCACGTATCATCCCTGGTCGGAGTCGGTGTTCTTTTACGAGGATATGCTGTTTATCAAATCTGATATAATGGCGGGTGCGGTCCTGTACATGTTCACAGATTGCAGACTTCGTGGAGCGTCGCACCTTTAAGCACAAAAGACAAATCCATTTTATCGCATAAGAACGATCCAACTTCATTAGCGATGAGTCCAGTCCTATTTGAAATGTAAACCGCAACAAGAATTCAAATAAACTCTAAATAATCGTATATTCCGTAACGGCTGTTATCGATAAGCTTCTGGGAATTTTGAAGATCTTTAGACATTAATTAAGTGGGTGATAAAATAAAACTGAAGATTAATTTTTTCATGGGAAGCACATTTTGACAAAAGTTCGATTATCAAAGTCACACAGTAATAAAATTGTCATCAAAAATATTAACTCAATGGTTATTTTTATGAGATGAACATTATTATAAAATGCTGCATAACAAAGTCACACTATAATCTTTATATTTTAAATGGGAGTAGACGCACCTCAATTTACTAGCTTCCTAATCGTAATGACAATACAATTTGTACCTAATGTTAGGCTGCTCGAGTATAATTATTTTCGAGTATTGAGGCAAAGGTGCTGCCTGCTTACATGGCGTTGCTGCTCCTGAGCATATACGAGTTCATTACTCACTCATCATTTGCCTTACCTTGTCCCATTATTTGGGGTCGGCGCAGTATGTATTTTTCTTCCATTCGTCTCGCTTTTCCGTCATGACATGACATGACATGCACTCCGATCTCATTCATATCGCCCATTATACAGTCCATCCATCTTTTCTTGGTTCTTCCTCTCGCTCTATATCCGTCCACATTTATACTCATCACTCTTTTAGTCACATGATTCTCATCCCTTCTCATCACATGTCCAAACCATTCTAATCTCCTACTTCTTACTTTTTCTGTATATTGATAGAGATTTACAGATAGAGATATTGATAGAGATCTACTTCTTACTTTTTCTGTATATTGATAGAGTATATTACTCACTAACTTGTATATTTATTATCTTACCGGCTCTTCTCAGTGAAAGCAGCATTTCGAACCGGTAGTAGAATCTTACTATTTGTAAGTGCTATTGGCATACACGAATAAAAAAAATACTTTGATTTTAACGCGGTTTGAATGATAAAAATAAAGGTTTATGGTCACGGAATTTTATGATTTGAGTTTTACGTTGGCGTCTCCATAAAATTGTTCAACCCTCATATTCTAATTGTTGACGGTGTATACTACCGTTTTGGTGATTACTGTTCTTCGTTTTTTGGTGGTTGCCAAAGAAGCCTAGCTTGATATGATTTTTTTTTTTACGTGTTTTATGCGGCGGAGGCGCCTTTACTAATGCGATTATTTTTTTAATAATTAGTCTTTAAATAATCGTAAAAACTTAACACTTACGTATATTTTTTTATCGATACCCACTTAAAGCTGTAGATTTAGTGATCTGCCGGTCGAAATTACCATGAGGAAGGATGGTTGGTTCTTGGTCCGATCAAAATAATTGTTTTCATTTAATAGACACAATTCGTCACAGTAGAACCAAACCTTACACGCCATTATAGGAGCCTGCCCAAAAAAGCTCTCGCTAATCCCATACACGACTGTTCGGACGCAATTAGATTTAATTCACCCGCTAAATCGTGATCGTAATTTAATAGTTTAGTGCGTGTGGCAACACGCACCAGAATAAACGACCTGTACACACTAGGGCTAGCGATTTTTTAGGGTTCCGTACCTAAAAAGAAACCTTTATAGGATCACTTTGTTGTCCGTCCGTCTGGCTGGCTGTCTGTCTGTCTGTCAATACCCCCTCTTCTCTTGAACGTGTAGAGGTAAATTGAAATTAATAACAAAGACTCAAGTCTCCGGTCCCTTGGAGCTGTAAAAAAATAAACTTCTAAGTCAACGCAATCAAATATACAGCGGTTTATGAATTTGGTACATTTTTAAGAGAATTAAAAACCTATAGGGTACTTTCCGTTGATTTAGAATCATGAAATTTGGCAAGAATTGCGTCTTATAGCACAAGTAAAGGGTAAAATCTGAAAACAGTAAATACATAGTTACAACGCACAAAATGTGTTTCTTTTGCGTTTACAAACGTATTTGCGCTTTGTATGGAGACAACATTATACCAACGGCAAAGATAAGTTTGTCTCTCTATCCAGTTTATCTTTTCGTTGGAGCAATGTTCGGTGCAATCATAGTTTAGGTAGTTGATGCACGAGTGGTCGCGATTCGCACTTGGCCAGTTTTTTTAAATTTAATCTAATGTATATTGGCTGCTGCAGGCCAAAGGTATCCCCCATTGATTAAAGCCTGGTGTAGTTGTCTATGCAAAGGCTGTTGGCTCACTGCATAACTTGAACCTTGAGGTGTTATGAAGGTTCGGGTCCTCGGGTCCGAAGCGAATTTAATAATGCCAGACAACACATACTCATCGTATGATCCCAATGTAAGCAAAGCTTGTACTATGGGTATCACATAATGGATTCTATTTACACCCAAATCAGGGCGAATTCTGAAAAGCAAAGCTTCTAAATTTTCCGCTAAGGGAATCGAACCTGCAACCACCCGGTCATAGCGGCCTAAGATCAGACCACTAGACCGAGCATTGTCGTCAAAATTCACTTGACTATCTATTGAAAATGCACTCTATGCCAATATATAAAAAGTTTAATTCACGTGAATTCCCGACTTCGATGACATGTCGTTGAAAAAATGTGCTTCTTCTCTGAGAAGATACAGTGCATTTTGGTTGTATCATAAAAAAGTTGGTCGTTCGCGTTTTGACGCGCTGATTTCCACAGAGCTTAAAATATGTTTTTTAGGGTTCCGTACCCAAAGGGTAAAACGGGAACCCTATTACTAAGACTTCGCTGGCGTCCGTCCGTCCGTCTGTCACCAGACTGTATCTCATGAACCGTAATAGTTAGAGAGTTGAAATTTTCACAGATGATGTATTTCTGTTGCCGCTAGAACAACAAATACTAAAAAACAGAATAAAATAAATATTTAAGGGGGCTCCCATACAACAAACGTGATTTTTTTGCCGTGTTTATAGATAATGGTCCCCCTTCGTACGCGAGTCCGACTCGCACTTGGACGATTTTTTTTTATTTATAACTGGCAATTTATGCGTGTAATTACTTACCATCATCGACATTAATATTACATGTTCCCAGTAACGCTCTCCTTCCTTGTTATTTATTAACAAAATCTGTGTAGTGATGAGATTTATTAATGAAAAGTGTCAGCAGCATGATCTGGATATTTTCACTTGTAGTGCCAACTCGGTTAAGCGGTGCCTGAGCCTTGCTCGTCGAGCCTTACTATGTTTTAGTTTTATATTATTAATTATGTTCATACCTTAGTTTTAAATTTCTATGTTCTATTGTTATACGTGGAGACCTGTAATTGCCTCTCAGTTATTTTTCCTCTGCTATTTATTACTGTTACCATAGCTGTTGGTCTTCCATTAAATAAATAAATAAATAAATAAATTATCGACGACTACTAGGGGTTCGATTCCCGCCAGCGGAAAATTCCGGAAATACTATTTTCGGAGTTTACCCTCGTCTGGGTCTAACTGGGATCGCCGCCAGACCATAGAACGGTACTCATAGTAGGTACACGCATTGTTTAGTTTCGGATACTACGATGAGTATGTGTTGTTTGGCGCTATTATCTTATGTAATGTTTTTTTTATGTATCTATTTTTAAGTTTTGTATTCTCTGTGTTCTTTGTGTCTGTGTTGAATAAATGTTTTTTCTTTCTTTTCTTTCTTTCTTTCTAATTTTTTTATGTATTTAATTGAAAAAAAAACCGGCCAAGTGCGAGTCGGATTCGCGCACAAAGGGTTCCGTACCATTATCTATAAAAACGGCCAAAAATCACGTTTGTTGTATGGGAGCCCCCTTAAATATTTATTTTATTCTGTATTTTAGTATTTGTTGTTTTAGCGGCAACAGAAATACATAAACTGTGAAAATTTCAACTGCCTAACTATCACGGTTCATGAGATACAGCCTGGTGACAGACGGACGGACGGACGGACAGCAAAGTCTTATTAATAGGGTTCCCGTTTTACCCTTTGGGTACGGAACCCTAAAAACGGCAAAAAAATCACGTTTGTTGTATGGGAGCCCCCTTAAATATTTATTTTATTATTTTTTTTAGTATTTGTTGTTATAGCGGCAACAGAAATACATAAACTGTAAAAATTTCAACTGCCTAACTATCACGGTTCATGAGATACAGCCTGGTGACAGACGGACGGACGGACGGACGGACAGCGAAGTCTTAGTAATAGGGTTCCCGTTTTACCCTTTGGGTACCGAATCCTAAAAAACTACATGGAACCCTACATGATCACTTGCGTGGCTGTTGGTAACTGTCACTTTTTGATGCAATGGTCTACCAACTTTCCTAGGGCATGGACAATTCAACGATCGGAACCCCGACGTATATAGACTTTTGAACTCGTCATTCTGTAACTATTTCAGTATTGTAGTGATACTTATATAACAGACTATGATAATAAAACCCGCACAGGGGCGTCAAGACGCGCACTGCAAATTTCTCGCCAACATCAAAACGAACTCTATTTCAATAAACATAAAGATTTAATTTGTATGCCACGCGAAGAAGTCGCAAAATTCGCTCGCTTCGTCATTGACACTTAGTCGTAGCATTAGCTTTTTCTATGAGCCAAGTGTCGTTTTGGTACTGGCACAAATTTAGTGGCGCGGGTCTTATCGTCATGAAAATTACTTCTTTTTTTTTATGATAATATTTCATTCATCATCAAACGATAGAGCCATTGTATATTTTATAGACGAAAAGAAAAACCTCATCCAATAATAAATTTCAAAACCCAAGTACATTTGGGCCCGCCCCACCACCTGTTACGGCAATAAAACGCGCGGCAAAACATTGATATACAAACGTCAAACGTGCAATACGATTGGAATTCAGGAGGTTTCGCCTACGCCTATTTTATATTCAGCTCTATTCGTAATATGCGGCTTCCTGAGGGGTGAGGAAATTCCACTTTGATCGGTGCGCGCTCTTGCACACAATTCGATTTTTTGGAATCGATACTCGAATGAAACGTACTCAACATCTAAAACATTAAAACCATTTTGTAAATCGATTGAATTCTACTCGAGACTTACCGAAATCTACTCGGAAATTTTTATACCGACCATACATAAGAGGCGCACTGATTTTAGATTACGATTTCAGACTCACATTCTTAAAACCTGATAGTTCCAAATTCAAAAAACATTCCGGCCGTATGTATCTACCCCGCCTTAATATTAAAGTCCTGGCTTTTTGTTAGCATCTGTTTTTAGCATACAAAAATCCGTCGTAACCCGATTACCAGCCTGCGAAGGCCTCAAAACGTGCAACTACATAAAATGTTAATGCCGCGATCTCTGCGACGCGTATCCGAACTACGTATGATGTTTTTTGCTCGCAGGTAGGTCGATGGCCGAACAAACACACGTATAAGCAATAAGTAAGTACTAATAATATAATAAAAAAACTGACCAAACGATTGTCGGCCTTCAATTCGGATAGATCGTTCACCTGACTATCGCAAATGAATCTGACTCGATTATAACTGCCTTGTACGCGTGACGGTTGCGAAATGAGTGCGAGTCTTCTACGAACGCGAGTATGACCGGCGACCGTGGTCGGATGATCGAGTTTTTTGCGGGTTCCGATCAAACGGTGATTAGGTACTCACCTGGTAGTGGTTGTTTACAAATAAATTAAAAAAGCATTTGCGCCCCGCGGCGTTACCTAGCCTGAGACGCAGCGTGTACCTTAAGCGATCTTCTTTTTTGTAAAGCTGATCGAGTTGACATGATGTCACTACTCGAATTGAACTTCGAAACCCATAAAACCACTCATTCTTCTTCAACACAACAAATCCTCCATCCTCGACTGTGGATGGGACACAAACTAAAAACAAAAAGGTAGAGATTTACATGCCTTATCATTAAATGATCAGGGACCTTATCACCAACTCTTAAAGTATTGTTGTCTAAATAGTAACTGACAATTTTTCCAGATTTTAAACTGAGTTAACTCTGAAAAAGATATTAAAAACATTGCTGAAAGACAGGTGGTAAGGGGGCAGACCTCACACCAGTAAACTAACTTTAGTTGAACTTCACAGATCATTTGCTGTAATGGCGCATAATATCAATCACAGAGCTTCAAAAAATCAGGGTAGCATAACGTCATTTGTGGATTCATGGTACTGTAGTCAAATAGCTAGAATAGAACCCTTAAAACAGCCAAACTCAAAGAGTCAAGTACGATCTTTGGCCATCGATCTTTCTGTACAAATATCGCTAATAACACAAATCTGGGAAGTACCAAAAAATATATCTATATAAGAAAAGCATCATCTAGAATCAACGCCAAGGAAATCAGGAGCAAAGGTAGTTATACTAATAAATAATTTCGTCGTAACATATTTGAGACTCGGTCCGCTCTTAAAGATGAAAGCTCGAGTAGAGTTTCACGGGGCGAGGGCAGACACAAGTTCCCCTTTACATCCTTTGACATAAAAACATCGGTAACGTCTCTCCCCTGTTATTCGGCGCCCCAGGGGAGCCAGGGGGGTCGGGAGGATGCCAGGGTGATCCGGGGGTCGGTGACGGCACAGAGAGCTACATAATTAAACATTACGTGCAGACAATGCACAAATAATTGAAATATTAACGTGCCGGATGGAAGTTCATATTTGATGGGGGAGGCAAAGGGATTGAGATACCGTTAACCCGGTGGGCGATTAGAAGCGGGTAGAATGAGGTCAAAAGGCCAGTGTGTTTTGATGCTACTAGCATATACAAGATGTATCAGAAGTCCGAAATAATACGATCGCAGATGCATACGTATCGGGCCAAGAACAAGAGAGAATTCTCACATTTTGACAAAAAATACTATCTCGAGCTATAGGTATGCGTATTTGTTATTAACAATTATCAAACTAAGGTGTTGACTATCCAAAGGAATTTTACTCTGACACCAAGATAATGACAATAGGTACATTTCGTTGCATTACAGAACATTTACAGATAAACTACTCCATATTAAGGTAATCAAATATGTCGAGATATTTTCTATCTCTCTGTGTATTCCATACTCATACAATTTGATAGGACTACTAAAATTATTATAAAGTATTTTGCGGTTACCGAAAAACTTATTTTTTTACAAGCTTTATATTAACTTGCAATGTATGTCCGGGTGGAATCTTGCAACTGAATTTTAGATCAGTTATCTTTAACCGATTGAGCTGAAATTTGGTGTGCACGGTTATTTTGGATGACAATGCATGCTTAGCTGTGTGACGTCATTCTAATTCCAATATGGCGGATCATCCAAGATGGCGGAATAGTTATTTTTTCTGCACTACCACAGTATGGATATCAAATGAAAGGGCTTGCTGAGGAGAACACGAAAACTAAGGGATATTAAATTAAAGCTTGTTTTTAAAAAGTTTATTAACATTAATTTAGAGTTAGGTCAGTCTATTATTAGGCGTCCGATAAATAAATGGGCATTGACAATTCTCATTTCCTAGAAAAGCCTCACAGAGCGCTATAACATAAGACAACAACAAATACTTCCACAACACATTGCTTTATACAATTTCCCCTTTAGTATACACATTATTAAAATACCGAACATTTTACACGAGCTCAACGGCAAATAAATAACACCCCTGCTACATTACAAATAGGATTCCATTTTCTTTAATTCGCTGTTTATTATTTTCACACATGGGAAATTTCGCTTTATGTTTTAGAAAATAAGAGTTAAAATTTGATGTGGCTATCGACGTATGCACGCGCAATTTTATCACGCGCGCACTGTATAATTGATTTTCTTATGATAAAAAAATCTCAGTAAACTAGCATTATTGTTACATTATTATAAATGTTTATAATTTGATGTCTGCAAAAGGCTCGTGCTTAGACTTGAATGTATAAAATTGTTATCTGTCTTTAAACACATTTTTAAACAAAATCCAACACAGCACTTTTAAAAAAAAGATGGCTTCCATCGTATATAGTTGATGATTTTGCCAAAGACAGAGTTTGATGAAACACTTCTATGAGAATTTACAAGATAAAAAAATTGAATTCTGTTTTTTTTATAATGTTGACGTTCACATGGCTTTTACAACAGTAATTCAATCTTTAAAAATCTCAAAGTTTAGTACAGAGGGCATTTACAAAAGAAGGTCTCGCCAATTCCCTCGTCCAATACTAAAACGAACTGTCTCGACTCGAACAAAAAGTTCATTCTTCAAAGAAATGTTATTGGTTGCGCGTGCGAATTTAAACGCGTGTGGGAGTCTTGTGTCCTTTACCACAGAAATTCAACCTTTATGTATATATACACAAAGTTTGTTTCTGTATTGGCAACCAATTTAACTAAGGACTTTTGACGGCCCAGTGTGCGCGGGGCTTAAGGCACTGGCTGTCCATTACATAAACAAAAATAAAAGACCTTTAACCTCTTGTTCTGTGTATTTTTGTTCGAAATGGGAGCAATTTGGTATATTTTCGTCACGGTCAAATTGAGAATCTTCTTAAAAGTCGGTTAGAAGCTGGCAGTACCTACGCTCGACGTGCACCCTAGCTGTTACCACGGATATGCCACGTAAAAGTTAGCGACTTGACGATAGGATCCCGTGTTAAAAACATGGTAGAACTACTGTAGCCAGCACTGCCATAGTTTTCCACTCTCCAAGCCAGGATCGTCAGCAGTATAATAAAGAAGCCGGGGTTTGACCCTCGGCGGGTCCCGGGTATAAAGCTATTGTCTTCGAACCCGCACGAATTAATCGAAAACTGGTAAATAAATATCGCCAGACAACACATCATCCATACTATGCGATCCAAATAAGAATAGGAATGTCAATAACCCTTATCTGTAAAATTTCATATGAAAAATATGGTTTGCAAAAAACTTATTTGCATATCTATAGTACCTATAGTACCTACATCAAATATAAATAAAAAGGTTAAATTAGTAGTAAATTGTCTTATTAGAATATTTAATTATTTAAAGTCATAATTCGTTTTTTCACGTCACAATATGGCGCAAAGTCGATCCTATTCTCATTTGAATCGCATAGTACAACTTATCATCATATCATTATCAACATATCATCCCAAACTAAGCAAAGCTTCTACTATGGGTACCATGCATTGGACTGGGGGCGATCCAAGATACACGCAGACCAGGGAAATTTCCGAAATTTACCGCTGGCGGGGATCGAACCACCTGGTGCAGTACGCCAAGCGGCCTACACTCAGTCCACTAGACCAAGCCATCGCCCCCTTAACACCACTCTTAAAGTATTATTGTTTCAATAGTAACTGTAAATTTTTGACAGATTTTGTACTAAATTAACTGTTAAAAAAAACTGAGCAGTCGCGGGACGCCTGGCAGATGTGAAACATAAAACATAAATGTCGTAGCGACGTGTGAGCGAGTGAGCGGAGTCAGCCGGTGGGCGGAGTCTAAGCGGCGGAAAGAACCGAGGAGCCACGATGCTGCTCGAAGTTTTGGGATCGCGGCATCAACAGTCGCTGTCACTCGCCAAGCGCGCAATTAGATGTTTCACATCAAAACTGGAAGTAATATTTAAAATATTTCTGCAAGACAGACAGTAACGGGGCAGGTGTAGGAGGAGTTGGAAGAATTATTTCCTTGTATATCAGCACTTGCATAGTTGACACGTGTTGGGGTCAAGGCGTCTAGGGTCATTGGCGGGCTGTCCGCTACAATGTTGGGCTCATTACGACATACCTACACATTCCCTAACAATGGAGGAAGGTTGTTTGCTTTAATGATTCAAGTACAATACGAACATGCGTGCGCGCACTTCTCAATAAACACGATTGCGCAAAACTGGTTGGTGACACCTTTACAGGGTGTGAAATAAAATGTGTTGCGTTTGATCGCTAACGATTTTAATACTGGATTTGGGGTTGCAGCTTCGCACGAATCACCTATCTCTGTTCTTTTCTATATTCCCAGCTGTACCTATGAACAAATTATATTTTTCTTTGTAGTTATTAGTCCTAATAAATATATATAATCTTTCTTTTCCTACTTTTTTTAGGAATTTCAAAAGGAAAAAAAACATACGTCGAGTGTACATACATACGAATGTACCACTAAGCTCTCGTTAATATTCCTCCACCAGAAAAAAATACTTACCCTTTAAAAGGCCAGTCCAAATAGGCACTTGAAGATGCGCACGACCATATTTTTGCTAATACATACTAAAACTAACTATATTAACTCACAGTAAGAAAGCGAGCGAATTAAGTCTTGTGGATTTTCTACACACATTCAATCTTTATGTAGGTATATTAGCACAAAGTACCTGAAATATCCGCTAACCGCAGGTGGAGTCATTCCTCATCTTATTCCATTTAATTTCATAATTTCATTAAATTAAAGAAAGAAAAACATGAGTTCCTACAATTTCCAAAAAAAATAAACTATCCATTTCGCTCGCCTGGTTGCGTTCACAAGTTCGTAAACAAGTTGACTTATTCTGAAAGGAAAAACTTACATGGAGCGATATAGAGTTCGAGACCGTTTATTTGAGGCCCGTGTAATTGTGTTATGCACGCCCTATTTGATACTAATTCGATCCGGCGGCGGGCGCCCTGCTATGTACGTAAAGCATTGAATGAGTGGGCCGCAACTGGTATACCACTTCAAGTTTTCCAATACGCGACGATTTAAACCAGTGGTGGGCAAGCTTTCTTAATGGGGGACCAGAAAGTTTAAGAAATTTCAGAGGAGGGCCAGAATTATAGCAAAAATGAATTTTGTGTTGAACTAATATACTTTATCATACTCCCATGCCCGCATTCATGAATACTAGGACAGGCTTAAACGTGATGCCTATATAACACACTGCAACTAAAACGACACTTATAATTCATCATCATCACACGTGTAAACCCCGATGGAGTAGACAGAGGTGCATTGCAATTCACGAACATTTAATTAATACCATGCGATTCAAATGAGAATAGGATCGACTTGGCGCCATATTGTGACGAACGAAAACGAATCATGACTTTAAATAATTAAATATTATAACAAGACAATTACTACTAATTTAACCTTTTTATTTAAATTTGATGTAAGACTATCATTATTGATGTGCAAATAAGTTTTTTGCTAACCAAATTTTTCAAGTGACACTTGACATATAGAGGTTATTGACATTCCTATTCTTATTTGGATCGCATTGTATAACAAAATGTTTTTAAGTCGTGAAAAACCACCCTGTGTGAGTCGACCGGCCCTATATGACACCGCTCTACCGAGTCCATGTCACTCAAATGCGACCGGAATGTTCAATTTTTGCGTGGGACGCCTGTTGTTATCCCTTTATGTTGGCGGGACGCGAGCGGGCTTCCGGAAGCCCCCGCCGAACACGTGGCGCATGTATTATACTTTCACTTTCAGGGCGCTTCAAAATACCACTGATCAATTCATCTTAAACGAATTCATATCCTGAATTATTTGCAATAGCAATGCCGCAATTCTTATAATCCTAAATCTTTTGATCGCGATCACGCATAGTTTTATTTAATTGACCAATTCATTATTTCTTTTTTACTACAGCCCTTTTTAACGTCCCACTGCTGGGCACGGGCCTCCCCTCAATGCGAGGGGGATTCAGGCCATAGTCCGCCACGCTGGCCCGGTGCGGGTTGGTGAACTTCACACGCCTTTCTATAGACGTGCAGGTTTCCTTACGATGTTTTCCTTCACCGTTTTTTAGCAAGCGATAATCTCGGATGAAAATGAGATTCGCACATAAAAACCCAGAGGTGCGAGCCGGGGTTTGAACCGCGCACTTTGATTGCAAAGCGTGCGTTCGACCACTCGGCTACCACTGCTTTCCAACTACTACTTTCCACCAATTCATTACAGATATCATTATTAAATAATTAAGAAAGTAGCTATAAAGTTACAAAGGTCTAGTGTAGTAGGCTCACTGAAACGAGTAGTTGTGGGTTCGATCTCAAAGTAGTAAAGTGACCTTTTTGGAATTTATCCTGGTCTGGGTGTACCTGAGATTGCCCCCAGTTCATTGTATGGCGTAGCTTTGCTTAGTTTGGGAGTGTACGATGAGTATGTGATGTCTGGCGATATTTATATTTATTTGACAGAGAAATTGCCAAGTGGCAATTTTGGATCTCCAGGGTAGGTTGCGTCTACGCGTCAGTAAAACAGTCATGAGTACTATGTACCAAGTATCATGAGTCATTTGATGTCGATTCACAAAGACTTGTATAAACAGCTCTACCTAATACAAATAACGTCTGATTGTATTCAAGTTAAGGCTTCTCAGATGAAGTCATGTACACAGGTTTTTCTAAGGCCACACCTTTACAGAACTATTTTCTGCCACCTTAGGTATATACCTAATAAATAATAATAATATTATTCCACTGGGATATATAAATATAATATTATTCATACTATAAATATTTATGAATGGGAATTTGGACGTATTATGTAAAAAAATCATGATTAAGAAAGATGTTATTCCTAATTTCGTAATGTTGTAAACTTTTTGCGCTGGCATACTGTGGAATATTTGTATACATAATGTGAATTATACAAGTCAACGTCCGCGGTATTGTAGTATACAAAAAAAGATGAATAATAACCACACATTAAAGGTGTCAAGAAATATGTTCGCGGCTTTTAATCATCTCATTTTTCAGTGGTATTCTACATGTCATACAGCAATTAAACTATTAATCAGGTAAGTGAGTTGGTACATTCGTTCCAATGTATCTATTTTGAACCTAATTCTACACTAAATATGGTTGTATTTTAAGGCACAATCGGCCGCTATCGTAACTTTCGCAATAATGGCGCCCATCGCGACCATAATTGGTACAATTCACCTATATTTTTATTAAAGCGCACACAACGTAAAGCCCTTTAAACGTTAGCAAAGAAATCCATTCACATTCTCGGTGACCGATTCTAATTTAACGATCGCGTAATTAAAAACACACTCTATTTTATCAGCGTTTAGATTGAATTTGGTACGAGAGTTGTCCTCGCTAAAAACACATTACTTTTTATACTAGGAAAAAATGATAATGTTCGAGTTTAGAATATTATCGTGAGGCCCCTTTGTGGCGGTACGAATGTGCCTTATTTCCTGAGCGTTAAGGGCGGTCGGTATTTAATCGTAAACATGCAGAGTTTGTTCATCCGCTAGGGTCAATAATGCGGTCGGTAAACGGAAGGGTTCAGGCGAAGGTTCCGTGGGGTGCACTTATAATATTGTAAAATACATGTTCTCTGCATCATTTAATGCAGGCCATTTTCAATTTTCAAAACTGCCCTCCGGTTAAAACGGACCAACGTTTTGTAAATACCTATACTAAATAGAACAACCGTTTCAGCTGAAATGAAAAACTGCAAGCGTTTTTACAATTCGTTTTGTATGGACATGTTATGAGATCAACGCATCGACAGCTAATGTCATATCATTTAGAAATAGCTTGTAGAGCTTTATCTTGACTAAAAGTATAAACATTAAACCCATTTAAATTTTCAACATAGTTATAGTTAAGTCTACCACAGTGAAACAAGCATCTCTTTGAATGAGATTAAGCCCCATGCACACTGGGTTGTCAAGACATGTTTGCCTGTACCAAAACGAACACTGTGTCAGTACACATAAAGATTGAATTTCTGTGGTGAAAGCCACGCGATTACGCCGCAAAATTCGCTCCAGCCGTCAATGACATTTCGTTGAAGTATGAGCTATTTCTATGAGAAGTTTTGGTACTGGCATTTTTTTTAGCGCGTCTGACGCCCCACTGTGCCCAGGATTGTATATTTCTAGCACCACATACCCTGAACTTATCTGTGGATATATTCACAGTAAAGTAACTGTATTGCCGAAACCGTTTTCGAAGAATTTGCACAGAATTCTTTCCGTCCCTCGCAAATCAAATTCTTGTCTCTAGAGTGTGCTCATACGGTCATTGCCATTTGTTCAATTTCTCCACACACATAGAATAATTTGAAATGTCACATGAAAGCAAAAAAAAACTAATAAACAAACAATCGCAATCACCTGATCGCGCAAAAACATTTGATACCATGCGATGATTGTGCAACTCGCATTTGCTATTATGAGTTTTGCAATCATGCTATCGATCTCACACTAACCGGATAACGCCCTGCACACACTAGGGAGGGCACATTACCTTTATTTTTTAATATACTCTTTCTCAATATAAATAGAGCTTGAAATTCTGCGGTAAAAGCCACCAGTTAAATAAGTAATCAATTTCCATTTTTATAATTATGATAAGTGTGTTTATATAAGACTTATTGGCCCAAAAAATTCGTATTAATAACTGTTTTGTAATCGAATTTTATTTCTACCATTTTTAAATGTTCTTTGTAAACGCACACAATCTTTCCGACGTTGGAACTTTCCAATTGGCCCTTCCGTCCGCTATTCAATTTTTAATTGAATTAATGGTAAAAAAAACTTTTTAAACACTTGATTTTATTTAATTGCCCTTAGTTTTCGTGTTCTCCTCAGCAAGCCCTTTCATTTGATATCCATACAGTGGTAGTGCAGAAAAAATTACTATTCCGCCATCTTGGATGATCCGCCATATTGGAATTAGAATGACGTCACATAGCTAAGCATGCATTGTCAGTCAAAATAAGCGTGTATACCAAATTTAAGCTCAATTGGTTAAAGGTAACTGATTTAAAATTCAGTTGCAAGATTCCACACGGACACACATTGCAAGTTAATATAAAGCTTGTAAAACTTGTAAAAATGACTTTTGTCTATGAGATAATACGGCTCGTTCTGGTATTGGCAACAAATTGGTCGCGCGCGTTTTGATGCGCCTGCGGCACAGGGCTTTATATGAACCAATAGTGGAGGCAACAGACCTATAAATAACAAAAAAATACATTTTAATATAAAAAATGCTCTAAAAACGTCTTTAAGATAAAGACTTATTCAGAAGACTTATTATTCGCTAAATTAGAAAACCACAATCTAATTTGAAGTCAATGTTATATTTTATAGTCATTTTTATTATTAGATATTATCTATTCAGTTTATTTATATAACCTGTCTTCATTTTTAACCGACGAAAAAAAAAAAGGAGGAGGTTCTCAATTCGACGCGTATATTTTTTTTTTATTTTTTTTATGTATGATCACGCATATCTCCGGCGTCACTAAACCGATTTCGAATTTTTTTATGACGTTTGCTAAGGAATTCTTCGAGGGTGGTGTTTTCAAAATATTATCAGAAATTAACCCCCTTGGGGGTGAAATGAGGGGTTGAAGGTCACACAATTTAAAAATTATTTTTTGATCGACTTGAAACTTTGTATATGTATTTTACATATAAAATAAAGAAATACGTGTTTTAGGATTTAAAAAAAAAAAATGTATAGGGTGTGAAATGGGGTGATAAAGTTTGCATTCTTTTTTATGTATGATCACGCATATCTCCGGCGTCACTAAACCGATTTCGAATTTTTTTATGATGTTTGCTAAGGAATTCTTCGAGGGTGGTCCCATTTTCAAAATATTATCAGAAATTAACCCCCTTGGGGGTGAAATGAGAGGTTGAAGGTCACACAATTTAAAAATTATTTTTTGATCGACTTGAAACTTTGTATATGTCTTTTAAATATAAAATAAAGAAATACGTGTTTTAGGAATATTGAAAAAAAAAATATATAGGGTGTGAAATGGGGTGATAAAGTTTGCATTCTGGACTACAGCATATCTCCGCCGTTAGTGAGCCGATTTCGAAAAATCTTTTTGTTTATACGGGTTGTTAACAAAAATTTAAACGATGGGGTAGAAAAGGGGGGTTCATGGGGGGGGGGGTGAATTTTTTTTGGTTTTAAATATTTCCTTATCCAGCACAAATTAAGCATGTAGTAATTAGTAGATTATAGCCACAAAAAATTATAAAATAAAAAATTAAACCGCCGAAAATATTAAAAGCAAAAAATAATATACTTTTTTTATTTTACCTTACTATCAAAGTTCTTAATCTAAAGTAAGTATACCTAAGTCATTTTGAGTCGGCGCCAAACAATCAATGAACAATAAATTTAAAGAAATAACCAAATTAAATTAGCAATGCAACGTGAAATCTTCAGCCACAAACATTAACATTCCAAAAAATGTGCTCTCGGAACGACCACTCGCACAACGTGTGCACTCACGTATGTGCCCGCACGAGTTGCTGTCTCGCTGACATTAACTTCGTAAACGCTCGGCATTTTCCGGCGATGGGGCGTGTCGCGCCGCGCCGCCGTGCATCACACTTTACTTATTAATTAATTTGCTAGTTTGGCGCCGACTCAAAATGACTTAGGTATACTTACTTTAGATTAAGAACTTTGATAGTAAGGTAAAATAAAAAAAGTTTTTTGTTAAAAAGTTTTTTATAGTAATTATGTTACTCCATTACTTTTTTACGAAATGAGTGAAATGATGAAATTTAATGGAATAAGATGAGGAATGGCTTCACCTGCGACTAGCGCGGGTATTTCGCCATTGTCAAGTAATTAATAGCAAGGACAAATTCAATAAATACACATTATAAATAAAAATTGATAATGACAGTGATAAAGATGGCGGATGAATATATGATAAAGTGATAAAGAATATAGTACCTAATTAATATGCTTTGACAGAAAAACCACAGAAAAACCGTGACTCCATTAGCCTTTTAGGTACATATGACATTTATCTGATATAACGATATCAATTCTTTTGTACACAAATGACAACTAAACTATATTTGACAGCACGACGGCAATGCGCTTAGTTTAGTAAATTTTGGTTTCACGCCAACATAATCGACAACAATGAAATCATACGCCGTTTAGTATCTACCTATTCTGTCGGTTTTACTTAATAGTAAAATACACTTATACACGCCCTCGAGTAACTTAAATAAAGCACAAGTGTGATCCTGCGCACAATACAACAGTCCTTCATAAAATAACCCGGATAGCCGACAAGTACCAGGATATCATATTCATCAAAGAGGTATACAAACAAAAGACACAACTTCGAACGCGGAACCTAAACCAGAGACCATAAACATAATTACACCAGCCGAAAACCGACCGTAGACAGACTCGAGCAACTGAAAAGCGACCTTGGAATTTAAAAAAAAACCGTCGGCGCGTCACACCGGCTTTTATAAAACTGCTATGGCGTCGTAAACGAACGTTTTGGCCTTGTCGGGTCGTTGGCACAACCTAGGCCTTGACGTCACACAGATTAAACGCTAGGCAACAGGGCGCGGTCCGGGCGTTAAATTCGAGGCTCATATGTGAGTAATCGTGTAATGGATGCCTATATATAGCGATACTTATTTCCTGATTGTAAATTTATAACATTTTTGGGGAGAAGGCCCCTCTATGTTATAAACTTGGCGCTTCACCTCATCTGCCTACTCGTGTTATATACCTATAAAAGATTTGGAGATATAATACAAAATATAACATTGGGCTCGCCACATTTGCCGCATGCCTAATCAACATTGGGCAAAGGCAATTACTGAATAGGTGCCAAATGTAGTCAAACGACACCGCGGAAGGCCCAAAAAAAGATGGCGAGACGAGTTGGACTCGCACAATAGAGACTGGTCCACACTGGGAAAGAACAGAGAGGAGTGAAGGTCTTTGCCCGGCAGTGGGACGATACAGGCTGTTAAAAAAAATACAAACAGAAAGGAACATTTGGCGACGGCGACGGGGCGACGGCGGCGCGCGACGGCTCGATCTGATGGTTACAGCGTAGGCCGGTCGGCTCACTGAACGAGGTGGGTGTGGGTTCGATTCCCGTCAAGAGCAAATTTTTTTGGCCTTTTCGAAATATGCCCTTGTCTGGGTGTAACTGAGTAAACCACCATCAGCTGCTCATAACTCTTTATTCTTTTCTGTACTAAACCAGTTATCTGGATGAAATTGCTAATAGCGATAAAACCTCCCAATTGTACAAAACTACTGTGTTTAGACCTAAGAGTGTTTTTTTTTCTCTAATTGTTTGGTGTACAATAAAGATACTCTATCTCTATCTAACTGGGATCACCCCGAGTCCATTCCTTTGCTTAGTATAGGATCATACGATGAGTATGTGTTGTCTGGTGATTTATTCATTTATTCAACTATGACATAAGAAGGCTGTATGGCAGTTAATACTAGAGATGAAACGGATAGTGGTTGGCTGGATACCGAATACCGGATATCCGGCACGCTACCAGGCCGGAGCGCCGGATATCCGGCCCTTTATCACGTTTCAGGACGCTTCTTAAAGACATCTCGAATAGATCGCAATCACGACCCATGTATATGAATTTGCATCAGTTCCAGTAGTTGTCATGGTTTGCTAGAATTCTTCTAGAATCTTTCAGCACCTGGCATTAGCGTTTTCAGCGAAAGGCTATTTTCAAAAGCTGGTCTGGTATACGAAACAAATGCGGAATATTTGGTATTCATTCACCACAATATGCCATTTTGAGTACTAAACTAATTGATAAATCAAATATTTTTGACGGGCGATCATTAAAATAATCGGTATCCATAACCTATTGTGGTATGATTTGCCGTGTGTAAAATAATAAGATTTTTTTAAAATTTTACCACCCGGTATCCGGCCGGATATTGAATTACTATCCGGTATCCGGCCGGATAGTGAAAACCAGGCCGGATAGGCCGGATACCGAATAGTTACCGCATATCCGTTTTATCTCTAGTTAATACTGCCATTCCTGTGCGCTAGTGAAGACCCACTAGCATTAAAACATTTAAGATCACAATTTCCTGCAGGAAAATACAATAGTGGATAGCCTGCAACGTTGAATACGTCTTTCAGTTTAAAACTATTGTCTATCACGATATTCTGTCATCAATTATATTTTCCAGAGTCCCTATCCCAAAGGGCTTGTACCGTTGCCACGTGACGTTTTTTTAGGGAGGCCCCATTGTCCCCCTATTAATTTGTACATTTTGTCCTCGATGCCTAGGGGACGCGAGTTAAAGTACCCAACCCGTATAATTATTTGACTTGTAATTAAGTCTCATTACCTACTACTACCTACTATATTATTAATCCAATGATAAGTTGTCAATGCTGGGGAACACGGAAGAGGAAATATAATTTTTTTCATATCTTCCGATCTCTTCCAGAAAGGTCAAGTACGTAGCACCCTCAAGCGGCGGAAGTGCATGAAAAGATGGATAAAGCGAAATAGGTATGGCAAACGGTAGTCCCTACCTACCACCGCGGGAAACAGGCGTGAGCATATGCATGTACATTTATATTTAGGTTCATTAATATCCATTCCAAAATTAATTCGAAAATCATAATTTATATCTTTATTTTTACATATTTTAGAACTCAGTGCCTTGAGAGAACGCGTTTTACGCATCTAATCACGCGATGAATACTATTGTAATTTAAAATTTTATAGGCATTCAAAGCGCCCAAACTGGTCTTATTAACAAACCTAAATGTTACTTCGCAATAAATTAAGAATACATCTATTTCCTTGTTAATCACAGTGAATATCTCAAATCGCATCAATTCCATCGTAAGACAAAATTATGTGATAAAAAAATCGAATCTTGATTATACTTATCTAAGATTATCGATGGCGATGTCTAAACATTTTCGGACGGCTGATGTAATAAAGAGGTGTGTTTACGTAACATTATTGAAATGAAATGCAAATAATACTTGACACTGAACTCATACGCATAACCAATAAGATGATTAATTTTAAACTCGAAAGAAAATGTCACAATCATTATAAATGACGATAAAGATCAAGTCAGTTCGCTGCAAAATACTGTATTTCTTTCTATATAGGATATAAAGAAAGAGTTTACACATAGCAGCTCACGATACTTATATACGAATTGGGTCCAGTCGGTAACTCGACATCAATGGCACAAAATAAAGAAAAAAGCCAACACTCATGGATCATTTCGACAATAAAACCATTTTTATAAAGGCATCTATGAGCCAAAATCTAGACACGGAGATATAAATGGAACATATACCATCACCGGATGACAGTCAAATGCTAATTTTAACTGTAACCACATCAGCTGAAACGCAACCAAAACACCCACACAAATATACCACCATAATTTGTTTACAAGTCCCATGCGAGGTAACGATGACCCTCCAAGGCCGCCATGTCACGGGCCAACCGCCACAATGGCGGGTCAGGGAAGTCAAACAAATTCACTTTCATACACAAATACCTACTATGCCGTAACAGACCGTGGAATTCCAGTTTAAAGAGTATAAACGCTCGCCCGTCGGCCTTTTATGGCGGTTGGCGAACGATTTTAGAATTCGGAATGTTTAGGAAAGCGACGGGCGAAAGTGGTGTTCGATTTTTGTGAGTTGTGGAGAAAAAATAGTTTTTTTCGGAAATCAAAACTGCGTTGCGTTACGTTAACTAAATCCAATTATCTCCATATTTTAAGTACTTATAGCGCGTACATCGCAATCGTATTTTGATTTCAGTATAATATAAAATTGTAAACTGAATATGTGTCGTTACGGCATGTGAAGGTAGCAAATCCAGAGAGTATACTTAAAAAACAAGGCAGACGCTTTTATGACCTAAACTAATCTTAGAAGTTTGTGTCTGTTAAAAATTACACGCACGCCTCAAAAATGTCTTTACAAAGTAATTCAAGGACTGATCGTATCAACACGATGCGAATTTTATTGAGATATATATTATTTGAGACGATTGGAGTTTTAATATTTTTGATATAAACTAGGGTTAGAAACTTAAAATTTGATCTGAGCATACGAAGATCCAAAGTTCTAGTCACGTTGATTTTTTTGACTCTATGAAAAGTATGAAAACTTTGAAACCGATTTCAAAGCAAGATATCGATGACCTAAATACCGTTTTATAGATTTATCAATTATTCATAATTATTAATCAATTATATGAATTACTAACTTCCACCCGCGACTTCGTCCGCGCAGACTATTATTATTCAATATCATTATAAATTATAGCCTTCATGTTAATCTGATTAACAACAATACTGTAAAGTTTCCAGTCCGTTCAGATGTTTTTGCCTGAAAGAGTAACAAACATTCATCCATCCTCACAAACTTTCACTTCTATATATATAAAAATCAATGCCATTTTTCGTTGTAAGCTAACTCCTCCTAAACAGGTGGACCGATTTGAATGTTTTTTTTTGTATGCGTTTGGGTGGCACCCTGGATGGTTTAGATTCACAATTGGACCCGGTAGCTGGCGCTGCTTTCGTATGTCACTCATTCTAAGGCGGTACGAAGTTCGCCCGGTCAGCTATTTATAATATTAGTCAGTCGCAGCCCAACCGTACTGAGGATGCCTTGTTGAGAGGCGAAACACGTGTCGATTTTTTTTTAAATAAGATTGTTCTGCGGAGGATTGCTCATTGTTAGGGTCCATGACTTATGTCATACTGACTCTCGACCGACAGGGAGTCCGGTCTTGGTGATTTCCCCTATTATCGATCAATTTATTTGGGAAACTGAAAATTCCGAGGGTGAGTGGTGGGTCCCTTTCTCCACAATTAGTAGGAAGTAGGATTCGCGCTATGTGCATGCGCATTTGTTATGACATGGTCTAACATAACAAATATTGCAGACAATCGAAATCGAATATAAATAAAAACATATTTTACACGTGTCAACATAGACGGTGGGTGGATAAAACAATGTCATCGTTCTATCCGAACAACAAAAACACTGTAGATAAATAAATAAAATAGTACGAGTCGCCGATTAGAATGATGAAAGACTCACAATATAGTGTAACTGTGAAGTTTAGATGCAAAATAAATTAATGGTAAAGAAAACTTTTTAAAAACAAGCCCTTTCATTGGATACCCATACTGCGGTAGTGCAGAAAAATTAACTATTCCGCCATCTTGGATGATCCGCCATATTGGAATTAGAATGACGTCACATAGCTAAGCATGCATTGTCATCCAAAATAAGCGTGTATACTAAATTTCAGCTCAATCGGTTAATGATAACTGATTTAAAATTCAGTTGCAAGATTCCACCTGGACATATATTGCAAGTTAATCAAAAGCTTGTAATAATAACAACAGTAGTGGTAGCCGAGTTGTCGAACGCACGCCTTGCAATCGAAGTGTGCAGGTTCAAACCTCGGCTCGCACCTCTGGGATTTATGTGCGAATCTCATTTTCATCCGAGATTATCACTTGATATGCAACGGTGATGGAAAACATCGTGAGGAAACCTGCACATCTGAGGGAACTGTGACTGTGACCTGACTAGTTTTCGATAGATGTGTGAAGTCTGCCAACCCACACTGGGCCAGCGGGGTGCACTATGGCCCGAATCCCCCTCGCATTGAGGGGAGGCCCGTGCCCAGCAGTGGGACGTTAAAAGGGCTGTAGTAGTAGTAGTAATAACAAAGCGGCAGACAACGTTCCCATGTTATACAAAGTAGCTCGTGAAACGAAAGACCTAATGATGAAATGTTTGTTTGTAGGACCCAGGGGCCTCACCACCACCTCTTAAAGTATTATTGTTTCAATATTAACTGACAAATTTGTACTGAGTTAACAGCCAAAATCTGAAAGTAATATTAAGAACATTGCTGCAAGACGGCTGGCGGTAAGGGGGCTGATCAGTGCGGAGTCGATTTCTAAGCCATTACCGTCTCAGTAACTTAGCTATTAAGCGCTGAGAAAGATAATGAAATAGATGTACTTAAGCTTTTAGTGTTCTAACAAGTAGGCACTATTTACCCGAGCGAGTTCGTTTAGTCACGGTACAGACGTGCACATTGTTAGATTTATTTACAATCTCCAGGCACCTTAAATAATTAGTAGGTATAAAGTTGTACGCGACCGTATCGAAACCAAAAACATGAAAGCTGTCTCAAGGTTTCATCAGATATTTTAGTTTTTGGTGAAGATAAAGAAAGTTGTGAACAGTCTTTAGCGGCTTTGTAGAAACACGTTTGCACTGAATATGCGGATGGAGATGGTTTGTAGGAGGGTTGAAATTAATTCCCTATAAAGTTAAGTGTTTAGTGTGTAATATTTTTTTTATAATAATTGTGTGAATAATTCCGAAAATGAATCATAAAATATAAATACTAAGTAAATAACTAAGAACCCACTTATCTAAAAAATATTTCAATTTATTTCAATGTTGCCTAAGAGCGCTTTCAGACAAGTTTATTTCTGTTTTTAGGGTTCCGTACCCAATGGGTAAAACAGGAACCCTATTACTGAGACTTCGCTGTCCGTCCGTTCGTCCGTCCGTCTGTCACCAGGCTGTATCTCATGAACCGTGATAGCTAGAGAGTTGAAATTTTCCCAGATGATGTATTTCTGTTGCCGCTATAACAACAAATAAAATACAGAATAAAATAAATATTTAAGGAGGCTCCCATACAACAAACGTGATTTTTTGGCCGTTTTTATAGATCATGGTACTGAACCCTTTGTGCGCAAGTCCGACTCGCACTTGGCCGGTTTTTTTTTGTGCCGTGTTCTAAGCTTCAAAAAGTCTAAAGTGCGTAGAAGACCTTATTCTGTCGTGTATGCTGGAACCGCTACGCTTGTACGAGATGTGCTTGTGGCTAGGCGCGCCTCTACGGGCATGAAGGCACTTTGAAAAACCGAGCTTATACGCGCTTATAAAACACAAGTTTGAAAGCGCTCTAAGTATCTTACAAAACAAAATATTGCCAATGAAAACGAAATTAATTAAGTTCTTACCGTCGTAATTATACAAAGTTCTTGCTAATAAAATTAAAAACTTATTTCAGACGATCTACACAACCCCACAATTAATTATCTAAACAAATGCCGTTTCGTGGGATTACGACTAATTGTTTTATAACCCATAAATCAGATTTCACCAGTTTACACGTGGGAAAATATACAATCATATAAAATATACTCATAAATAATATCATTATATCAATCATAGTTAATGCACCATCTTGTCCGAACTGAGGACATTTCATATATTTTGAAACAATACATGAACACCAACCTTCGTATTTGAAAAAATAAGATAAATATGTAAGATAAAATATAACTATATCATCGCTCCTGTAATCGCCAAAGCGTTTAGCAGAGGTGCACTGTAGTGGTCCCACTAAAGGCCGCCGATGTATTTTGGTCGCAATGTTTTACAGACTTTCCTGGAAATACACATTATCTACTTCCTTACATTATCTTCCTTCCCACATAACTCTGCTACTTCTCCAAAGGTGGCGGGATATCCATAAAGGATTTTGACACGAATTTCTATCCAATATTAGACAGCATGAGTATAATTAGGTATTTTCTAGTTTTGAGGCAAAGGTGCTGCCTGCTCTCATGGCGTTGCTGCTCCTGACAATGTTTTGCTCACAATCCTTACTATTCATCATCTTGAAAAGAGTAACCATTGAGTTTCTTCCCGGCTCTTCTCGGTGGAAGCAGCATTCCGAACCGGTGGTAGAATGAAAGTGTTTTGGGGCCCACACGAATAAAATAAATTTGATTTTGACGTCGAAAACAAAAAAGGTGTCTTACCAAAAAAGTTGATGGCCGAATGAAAACTTGGTAGGTGCGCTAGACGAGATCAGTGGCTCGTCGTGCAAGCTAGCGTCGTAATAATGTAATCTAATAGTCGGACGGCCTCGCTGGGTCACCGGCACATGATGTCACGGCGGACGCCCCTACACACACAACCGCGTCAAAACACGCGCGACTCTTCTTTGCCCTGTATTAACTCATACAATAAGCACATTTTACCATCGACGACGCGAATGAATTTTAACCCGTAGCATCCAATACAAAAAAACATTATTTATGTCAGTTGACACCAAATTTGTAAGCGGAAAATGTAGGAACTGTAACTTATTCCACAAAGTACTAGAAAACCTTCCACAAAGTATTAGAAAACTTAAAATAAAAGACTGAAATCAGTCAAGTCGTTCTCAATTTATGGCTTGACGATGTGTATTTATTGAGCTTGCCCTTACTATTAATTACTTGACAATGGCATATGTACCCGATAATCGCAGGTGCAGCCACTCCTCGTAAAAAGAAGTTAACACAGAGTACATTTTCCAAATAAGTCAATTCAATCCGTTCGCCTCAGTGAGCGTAGATCGTAATTCGCGAAACATTCCGCCAAGCGACCGCCGCCGCTTGCTTTCTGTGGGACATGCCACGGTAAACAATGAATACAGTAAGTCATGTCCATTCAATGTCATAACATCATAGAATACAGAAATGGTTACCTTCACGCTTCAATGTTGAAAATGACATACACACATGAAACCCCAAAAACGAGAGGAGCTTGCTTGGGGCTTACCTGCGCTATCTTGCGTTCTCATCTGATAACTAGGTTACTACGGCTTGCGTCGCGGTGCATGCGAAAGCGATCCCGTGGCGCCCCGATACAAGCGGAAGATACAATACGGTATACGGCCTTCTGCCGGGACTCCCACATAACCCTGTTACTTCCCCCGAGGTGGCAGGGTATCCATAAAGAATTTTCCGACGTAAAAAAAAAAAAAAAGGTTACTACAGCTTTCAAGGTGTTGCATACTGTCAAAATAATGTGAATGTGTAAAGTAAACTAAACATGTATCTATAAATAAAATTGAAATATCTCTTTGTAATATCAAAATGACAGCTTTCTACTAAATACATATGAAAGTATATACGACACCTATAACGAAACCGCTCTTTAAATCATTTTGGATGCCTGTTTGTTTGAAGTAAACTTCCAAGCGACGCGAACCGATATTGACGGGACTTTTACTGGCAGATAACTGATGTTACAAGGAGTAACTTAGGCAATTTTTAACCGACTTCCAAAAAGAAGTATCTCAATTCGACCGTTTTTTTTTTTTTTTTTATGAGATAGGGAGGCAAACGAGCAGACGTTTCACCTGATGGTAAGTGATCAACGCCGTCCATGGACACCTGCAACACCAGGGGCATCGCAAGTGCGTTGCCGGCCTTTAAGGAATTTGTCCGGGCTATACTCGTATATGTAGATATATATGTTAAGTTGACATACTGTATATGTTATATTGTGGCGTTGATGTCGCAGTCACCTGTATCTCTGTGTATACTGTATAGACGTTACGCCCGCGTAGTTTTTTGTAGTATTTGACTTTGTTTGATATGGACAATGTATTGTTTATAGCATTCTTCTCTGTTGACAATCGTATGAGAGAACCGAAATACATTTTTGTCTCACCGTAGGCACTATCAGTACATTAAACTTCAATGCAATTTGATCATTTATGAGCACGGCTACATATTTTACTTTTGGTCGCGTTGAGACTCACAGGAAAAAAAATACAAGTACATAGTTAGCGGTCGCATTGAATACCTACAGACTATCTAAACATAGCACATTTGTTAGAACACGTCAGTAGTTTTTTTTAAGTGACAGAAGATTATTAAAAAAATATTGTATATAGACACGTCGTGGGCAGGCCACGTCGTTCGTATGGACCCGCAGAGGTGGGCCAACATAAGTACCAAATGGAGTCCCGCAGGTACAAGACGCCGTGGAAGACCAAGGAAACGGTGGCGCGATGATCTAGACGTCTTTGCGGGGAAAAAGTGGCCGGAAATGGCTCAGGATCGGGATCGGTGGAGGGAGAGAGGGGAGGCCCAGGGAGGCCTCATAGGGGAGGCCCAGGCCCAGGAGTGAGACACAAAATAGGCTAAAAAAAAAATAAAGACGCGTCGAATTGAGAACCTCCTCCTTTTATTCCGTCGATTAAAAATTTGAAATCATCAAACAATACCTGTCCTAAATAGTACCAAAAATTTTAATTATTTCTTATTTAATAAAAACAAACGTCTAAACACAGCTTTCCTAAAATTAATTACGTGTTAGCAACACGAGCGATTAGAAATGGGCGGCCATTAGCCAAATATATCGACAATTAATCAAATACAGTCGGCAAATTTGGCCGGCTAATTATGATAATCCGACACGAACGTTCCACTGGCGACCTTATATTGTATATCACGTAATTAAAGTTCCTATTGTTTGAAAAGAACGCGTAAATCATTTCTATTGCGCATATAGGTGACACTAGCTGCTACCCGCGACTTCGTTCGCGCATAGTTCGAGGATTCAATATCGCTACCAAGTATAGCATATAAGCTATTCTGATGTACAAACAATAATACTGTAAAGTTTCATCATAATCCGTTCAGTAGTTTTTGCATGAAAGTGTATCAAACATCCATCCATCCTCACCAACTTTAACATTTATAATATTAGTAGAATATTCAAGAAGCAATAAAAAAAAATACATAATCTTTTTTTTTCACATAAACAATAAAACTATTTATTAAAACAGTTCCGTAAACTTAAATCTAAGTTAGAATTTCCATGTAAATGTTTCGGATCCCAAAATGTAGCTTCACTTCTCATTCATTGTTCATTGTAATAAAACTATTATTTATTACAGCAGTTACGTAAAATCAAATCTAAGTTAGCATTTACATACATGTTTCTGACCCCAAAATGAAGCTTCACTTCTCATTCATTGTAATTCTTTTGATTGAAATACTCTGTAAATTAGGTATAAAGATTTCAGTGGCAAGTCATCTCCTCCGGTGAAGCTGTAAAGTACACTCACGGCCAACAGCGTAGTCCATTAAAAAAAAAAAGCCTAAAGTCACGCGACAACTCGACGTAACTTGCTCGCGGCATCTGCTATACAAAGAAATAAAATTGGAGTGTCTGTTTGTATATTAAAAATTATATTATTTTAACAAATGCATATGAAAGTATACCTACACGATACCTATAACGAAAATGCAATTTTAAAAAATTGTGTCTGTCTGTCTGTTTGTTCCCAGTAAACTTCCAAAAGGCTGAACAGATTTCGACGGGACTTTCACTGGCAGATAGCTGTTCCAAGGCGTAACAAAGGGACTCTTATTATAGAAAAAGCATTAGGGTTTCCGCGGGATGAACATAAAACCATTATTTCCGGGTAATCTCCATAAATACCACGCGGGCGAAGTCGCGAAAAATGTCATTTTTATAAACGTTACTTTTGGTAAAAAAAATTGACACGTCTATTTGTTAGGCCATTCCACGCTATCTCTTCTAAGGATTTATTTGCACTGGGATCGCAGCCAGTCCATTTTATGGTGCCCGCAGTACAAGTGTTGCCTGGTGATATTTTAAATACGATTGCGCAAACGGAATTTTATACGTATTTCGCAAAGATCCTTTGTTACTTCGTTTATTATCAAAGATGGCCGCATTAATTTCAATACAAAACAATGAATGTACTGAAATCGTATTAGTTTTTTTTCGTTGCGTAACGGTGGGACGCCTTGAAACACACGACCTCCAAACTTGATAGTTCGATCTGTCATTAACAATACGGCGCATATGTTTGTGATAATATTGTATATTGAATTATGCCGCACAGTTCATGTAAGCAGCGGGAGCCTAGTAGTAGCACAGGCAGCCTAGTATTGGCAGTGGTAGCCCGCCTGCAGAACGCCCGCCTTGAGCGTATGGGGTGCCAGTTCAAATCCTGGATCCGCACTTTTGGGATTATTGCAAATGTCATTTTCTATAATGATTACCGCTTTTTGAACGGTAAAGTCTAAAATCGAAAGGAAAATAGCACGTCTATAGAAAAACGTGTGAAGTTCACCAACCCGCACTGGGCCAGCATGGTGAACTATGGCCCAAATCTCCCTCGTATTGATATATATGAACGGTATAATGTCAATAAGCTCGCCCCCTATTATATTGGGACCAAAATACACTGCAGTACACCTCTACCTATCCCTTCGGGGAATACGGGCTTGATGATGCGAGTGTGTGTATTTTATTGTTAAAAGCACTATAATGTAGTATTTACTGGTGTTGACTTTATATTTAGATTTTTTTTGTTAGGTATCTTATTATTTAGGCGTCTCAGAATTTAAAAAAGAAAAGATGAGATCTCAACAAATGAATCAAGATCACAATTAATTGGTACGTTTTAATTAAGCTTCTATTAATTAACGTTTTCGGTTGAGTGTGCCCCTTCCAATGGATTCCTCTTAAGTACCTCATCGGCCATGATTACACCTGATAGTCTTAGTATCTTCGTCTTAACATCTATACAAATAAATAAAATTGAAGTGTCTATTTGTAATGTCACAATAACAGCCTTTTACTAAATGCATATCTATACTATAATACTATAATATATATATAATATTATTATATATCTATACTATATAATATTATAAAGCTAAAGAGTTTGTTTGTTTGTTTGTTTGGTTGAACGCGCTAATCTCAGGAACTACTGGTCCGAATTGAATAATTATTTTTGTGTTAAATAGTTCATTTATCGAGGAAGGTTATAAGCTATATATCATCACGCTACGACCAATAGGAGCGGAGCAGCAACGAATAATGTGGCAAAAACGGGAAAATTCCCGAACATGAATCGGGTATTATAGACTTATAATCACAGACTTTATAAAATCACTCTACGCCAAAGTGACTATTAGCGCGGGTGAAACCGCGGGCACAGCTAGTGTAAGTATATACGCTACTTATAACAAAACGTAATTTAAATAAAAAAACTTTTTAAAAACAAGCTTTTATTTAATTGCCCTTAGTTATCGTGTTCGCCTCAGCAAGCCCTTTCATTTGATACCCATACTGTAGTAGTGCAGGAAAAATAACTATTCCGCCATCTTGGATGATCCGCCATATTGGAATTAGAATGACGTCACATAGCTAAGCATGCATTATCGTTCAAAATAAGCGTATATATACCAAATTTCAGCTTAATCGGTTAAAGATAACTGATTTAAAATTCAGTTGCAAGATTCCACCCGGACATACATACATTGCAAGTTAATATAAAGCTTGTAATAAAAACTGATCCGTCGCGGGACGCCTGGCAGATGTGAAACATAATATAAACGTCGTAGCGGCGAGTGTCAGCCGGTGGGCGGAGTCTAAGCGGCGGAAAGAACCGAGGAGCCGAGGAGCCGCGGAGCCGAGGAGCTGAGGAGCCGAGGAGTACGAAGCGTGGCCGCATTTAAAACTATACTTTATGCATTAAGTAATAAAGGTTGGTTTATTTATAGATGTTTCACATGAAAAACTATCCGTCTGTCTATTTGTTTGCGGTAAACTCCAAAACGGCTGAACCGACATTTTCCGTGTAATTAAGACCTCCCACATACTGGAGCATATATCTTCGCGAGTTTTCTTGCCATACCAAAACGAACTGTATCGTTTCATAGAAAAGTTAATTCTTCAACTAAACGACACTGACAGCGCGAGCGAATTTTGACGCGTGGCGGCGTGGCTTGTACCAAGGAAATTCAATCTTTATGCATATCGACACAAGAGTTAGTTTTAGTATTGGCAAATATTCTGGGTATTGGGGTTCCTAAGAACCGCCGCCAGTACGAATCGCGGGTTCAGTTAGTAAAGCTAATGTAATACGGGTAAATGATAGAGATTATTTCACTCTATGGTATTATATCTTCAATACCTAGTTAGAACGTACAGTCAACATCATAGATATACGAACAAAGAGTTCCCTTAACATCACCACTTTCATAGCATTATTGTTTTGATATTACCTTTTATCACTGTTTGTAAATAATTTCTGCTGCTACATAGTAAGGGAGAGCTAAACAGTTAGTTTGTAACACTTGAAGACTTATTAACGTGATACTTTATCAAACAGTTGACAGTTGCAGTGTATTCATATTTGTGGTGTGTCTGTTCAAAGAGAGAAATTTCGACATTCCATGGTTGTTTTCTAATCTGCAGTCTAGTTTGGTTTACATCATCTGCGCTCTTCAGACTGCGTCAGAAATCATTATTGCCAATAAAAAATATATATTACAAATCATTGTTTGTCCAAAGGGGAGGTATTTCAAAAACATCAGAAATTTTAGCGAATACATTTTCGTTACACTATTTTTTTTTAAATCTAACATGACGTGATTTTCATTTAGGTAAACGTTTGTTACAGCGGAAATATCTCCCTACTAGTGACAATTTTATTACATTGAAATAAAGTTTGCTTTTCTAAATTGTTAAAATCATTTCGAACAGTCAGTTCGTTGCGATCATTTTGGCGGTGACTGTACTAGGCAGTAGGTATATACGATGCCCTTGATGAGCTTCGTCTGTCCCTTTGACACACAAACACTGGCACACTATTTACTTAAATAATTATTGCTTCTAAGATGTAATGGCATTGACTACAAAACTCAATACTCATTGATATTCAATAGTGATTTAAATATTTTATTATATAAATGCAATTCATTTAATACTAATACATCATTAAAACCACACCTGTAATCCCCGAAGGAGTAGGTTGAGATATACTACAGGGCATCCATACTTCGCCGACGTATTTTGGTTAGCGAGGGACATTTGAGCCATAGTCCACCACGCTGACCCAGGGCGGGTTGGCAGACTTCAAACGCCTTCCTATAGACGTGTAGATTTCTTCACTATGTTTGTCTTCACCGTTCCGCGAGTGGTAATATCATTGAAAATCACATTAACATTGACGTGAAAATGACACAACTTACACGGGGTCTCGTGTCTTTTACCACAGAAGTTAAATCTTTCTGTTTATTTATACAAAGTTTGTTATGGTATTAGCACTAAAATTGAAGCGCGAGTCTCGACGCTACTGAGCCGAGGGTTTTATTTTTTGTGGCGCCTCGTTACGAAACACCTCAATAATCGGTGAACGTCCGTCTAAAATCTAGATACCTATCTGTGGTCTGAAAAGACTTAGGTACGTAGATACAAAATAATAATAACTCAGACATTTTCATGGGCGAATGTCATTTTGAATAATGATTACCATTACGGTGAAGGAATACGCCGTGAGGAAACCCGCTCATCTATAAAAAGGCATGTGAAGTTCATAACGCAGCACTGGCCCAGCCTGGTGGACTGACCCAAATCTCCCTCAAACTGAGCCGAATCTGCCCCATATAATAAGCAATAAGCTCACCCCTCCTATTACATTGGGACCAAAATACATCGACGAAGTATGGGCGCTCTACATTCCCCCTCTGCCTACCCTTTCGAGAATACACGCGTGATGATGTGCGTTCAGCGAGTTCCTTGACATCTGCCCGTGTTCACCGCGATACAATAACCCACGGTCGTCAAACATTTTATTTTTATCTCCGCTAGAGATCCGACACATGCGTTAAGAATAAGCGTTCGGTAATTATCAACAATGGGAATGCGATTACGGTCACTTTTTGAATGAAGCCCGGCGCAATTTTTTTTGCCAAAACCAAAACGAACTCTATGTAAAAATACATAAAGATTGAATTTCTGTGGTAAAAGCTAATCGACCCCGCTCATTGCGTTGAAGAATGAGCTTTTTCGTTTAGCTAAAACAGTTCATATGGTATTGGCATAACATTCGATGCGCCTCGCTGTCCAGGGCAGGGTCAATAGTAACAGACCTCGAGGACGTAGCCCCATGCTGGACTGACCAGATTAATGCGCTGACCATACAGACCTCGGAGACCGCAGACCCCTCTTAATGCGTCCGCCAGACATCGGTTCGAGATCGGTGGAAGAGGACCATCAAATCTATCGTTACTAAATCGTCAATTGCACATGACCACGACTGCTCTCCCAAGAGTACATCGACCAAGAAAGAAGATGCACTGAACCCCGGGCGGGATGTATACGTCCCATAACAGTTGTGTGAATTATACGCAGCTCGATCATCAGTATCAGTATTGCAACATAATTTATTTTGGTATGGGCGAAAATTCGGACGCGCGACGTTAGACGCCCCAGTGTGCAGCAGGCCTCAAAACATCGGCTAGTAGTTTCATAAAACCTGTGTAAGTCGTGCCGCTAAAAAGCAGATGCCCCCGATACTCAAGGCTGATTCCGCTATGTGATTCGTTGTTAACATTTAAAATAGAACATTCCATCAGCATCATGCATCGCGGTGTTAATAACCTGTCTCGCCTGCCTAGGACCACGTATGACTATATAATTAGCACTAGACGCTCACCCGCGTCTGCCTTTTACTGCGATTCGGCTGATGGCATCGACGGTTTTTCCAGGTGTTACAACTTACAAGATGGCGCGTTGTATGTACACCTAGACCACGTCAAAAGTAGGCGCCAAGACTAGGCTTCTTCTTCTTCTAGCGGGCTTTTTCCACAAATCGACGTCCATTGCGCCTGTTTTGTGTTACGGAGGGTGGTGGCTGGTTACTCCAGCCATCCCAGTTTAGCCAGGAAGTTCCCCAGCTTCTACACGTCGCCGAAGACTTCCTGGAGACTACCCGGTGAAAGACTAAGCTTATGTCATGGAATATGTTGGATTTGTCTCTTTCTCTCGTATGAAATACGCTCACGCTGACAGTGTCATTTCGTTGTAGAATGAACTTTTTCTATATGTCAATAGTATTCGTTTTGCTATGGCTAAAAATTTGACGCGCGATTGCGCAAAAGCTTCGTCTATAAATAGTAATAAAACGTAGATAACAATGCGAATTCATTTTCGTGGCTTTTTGGACAAGGACGCGTTTGGCACAACACTGTGTTGTCCACTCTTGGCTAACGCACAATCATGTACGTACAAAACGGCTACAACGTCTGTTTACGTCTGTATGATATTAGTGGTAACGAGGTTTTTTTTTTATTTATAGTCGTTTCGTTAGTTCAGTGTTTTTAGCACGCAGGTCAAGACTTTGTCACGGATTCGCTCGCTCCATCTCTGTCTTATTTCATACGAGAGAAAGAGGCATCATCAACATATTCCGTGACAGAAAGTCTAGCATTGGCTACAACTACAGCAATGTGGGTTTATCAAGTGAGCAAGATGAATTAAGCTAATATTGCGCAAGGTGAGGGCGTACTCATTCACTATAGTGCACTTCACCTCTTGAACCCCCGGGTTAAGACGGCCCTGGTAAGGGAACAGGTCGGCCCGAACTACCATCAGACTACTGCCGCTGAAATCGTGTAATATCTTCAATAAATTTATGTACAGAATAGTGTTTAGTGCATATTTCATATATTTATTGAATTAATTAGAACGGACATGTAGAGCGGCTTACTTAACGGCAATTTTATACTGTTAACATAGTATTATAGGGATATGTGGAGACGAGAGAGGGAGGCCTTTGCTCAGCAGTGGGACATACAATAGGCTATAAAAAAAAATACATAGTATTATACTTAAATAATCTGGTCGCAATGAATTAAATAAAGTTAATAACTTATAATGAAAATTAAATGAAAACAGGCTTATAGGAAGACAGATACAGATAACGCGTAGGTTTTTAATTGTATTTATAACTAGCTGTGCCCGCGACTTCGCCCGCGTGGACTTTAGGGAGATTACCCGGAAATATGGGTTTTATGTTTTTCCCGCGGAACCCTAATGCTTTTTCTAAAATTAAAGTAGCCTAAGTTACGCCTTGGAACGTCAGCTATCTGTCAGTGAAAGTCCCATTGAAATCGGTTCAGCCGTTTAGAAGTTTACCTCAAACAAACAGACAGACAGACAGACAGACAGACAGACAGACAAAAAAAATTAAAATTGCGTTTTCGTTATAGGTATCGTATATACTTTCATACGCATTTGGTAAAAAAGTGTTATTTTGATATTACAAACAGACACTCCAATTTTATTTATTTGTATAGATGTATAGATTAATTGTATTTATAACAAATAACAATTACACATTGATATACATAAAAATTATCAAATTTATCCCTAACAACAAAATACACCGTGAGAAAGAGTTCCAAAAGTTATCTCTTACGAGATAGGACGGTTATTTGGGCATCCTATCTATATTTCATGTTTATGTTCATGCGATTCGAATAGTACAATTTGTAGCAGAACAAAAATATGTATTACAGTACTACGTACTTACAATCATAATCATTGATCAATCATTTCTAGTGATGCTAAACGCACCAACTCTTAAGTGACAGGCCAGACGGTGTTGATAGCAGGTCGAGGATACAATGAACGAATCATACCTTCGATTGGATAAAAATAGAAAATCCATGGAATTGTTATTATGTTGACTATAAAGCCCTGCTGTCAAAATTAAAGCCGCCAATTGTTTGTTCATTCCAAAACAAACCGTATTAGCTTATCAAAAAAGCTCACACTTCAACAAAATACCATTGATGACGCGAACGATCTCGAACGCTTGACCGTGTGGCATTTACGATAAAAAATCAATCTTCAAGTATTTCGACCAAAAAGTCAAGTTAATTCGCATTGTCCAGTGTGCCCGGGCTTTAAAAGGAACAGTACCACACACAGTCCAACACAGTAACAGTCCTTTGGCTCAATTGTTATTTTACCAGTGCTATAATTCCTCTCCATCCAAAGCTTGCCTAGTAGAGATCACTTTCAGAGATAAGACCATCTATATCGTTTACGTAATTTGTACTTCTTTGTAAGGTGGTACAATAGTTACTAGTATTTATCTTCCTAATATATCACATAAGCATAAGCTTACTTATAAAGAGGCATAGGTTATAAAAAAGATAGTGAGATGTCTGTCAAAATCTAATGCAAACTATACAAACGAAAAGCCTTTCTGAATGCATGAATGACAGACAGACATCTTTGTTGGCATCAGGGAGACATCCTTGTTGTCTGTATTGAGCTACTTTATCATTCTGCAGAATTTCGCCAGACAATTAGCTTCAGTTTGGTGTTGGTCAAGTCACAGTAGTGAATCCTGGCGCTCAGGAATGGCAGTAAAAGGAATGTGAGCGGGCCTAGTCCAATAATAAAATCAGAATTAAGCTCAGAATGCATTGTTTTAGTGGTCTAAAACCATTATAGCATTATTGCCTTTCTAATGAATCCGGCTTGGGGCACATCGGTCGGATGGTTTCAAAGTCTATAACGGACATAGGCAGAAATAAACTTTGTGTCTTATATTTAGAGATTATACGAATTCCGACTCTTCCTTCAAGAGCAATACATCATAGTTCATTTCAATCATAGTTTTTTTTTTATTGTTTTGTTATTGTTTAGATTTTAAGTTTCTATGTTAATTAATGTAATTGGTTGTGCCGTTTTAATTAACTATAAATAAATAAATAAATAAATCATTGGACCAATGAAAAGGTTCAAATAAGGAATGTTCCACGCGCTCAGCTGTTCCGTTTCATCAAAACGATTGACCGAGTGCATTGTACAGATGGTAAAGTGAATCACTAGACGACCAATTAAGCGTGGGCGTATTTGAAATGATGTCATAATGTAATACACTGGATGCGTAAATGGAATGGACCGCCGCGCGGCCGGCTCGGTACACAAACTCGACACCCAAAAATTGGGCGTACAAATCTGACCAATACCATATTAACATTAAGATTCAAACTAGAACTAGACTAGCCCTAATATTTCACCATCACCTCAATAGCATTAAAGTTAGCAGTTAATTTTACTTATATGTTCTGTATAGCTTTAACTAGGGTTGCATGCTGATGCCTGCATCCACTGGGGCGAGCAAATTAACGTAAAATATACTGTGTGTCAATATATATTAGTGCTAAAATTCTGTGGTAAAACCTACACGACCACTCGTCAAAATTCGGTCGCGGCATCGAGACATTTCATTGAAAAATGTACCTCATTTTTGTGTCAAATATAGTTCGTTTTGCATTGTCAAAAAAATTGTCATGCGCGTTTTGACAGGCGCAATACTTAAGTATCCGATAAGGCAAATCTAAAAAGGAAACAAAATAGCAAAAGCAATAGGCACGTTACATAACCGAAGCGGAAACAGCGTGCAAAAAGGGCAATTAAAATCGCACGGTTAATAAATAGAATTTAAAAACATCAAGAAAAACGCACCGCGCCAAAGACACGGCCATTCACAAAAAGCCTATGTACCTTTGAAGGTTAACGTCTACCGCCATAAGTACAGTGCGGTTACGTGTGTCTGCTTACCCACACGGTTTCCAAACATACTATTTGCTTCGCCTCGCCTATTTATAGTAAGCAGATGTGAAAAATTATGTAGAGGTTACATAAAAACAAAATACTAGGTACAAACGGCGGTAACTAAGGAAAACTATTTTTCAAACCTTAAACAGGTTTATAAGCAGTGGTAGCCGAGTGGCCGAACGCACGCCTTGCAATCGAAGTGTGCAGGTTCAAACCCCGGCTCGCACCTCTGGGATTTATGTGCGAATCACATTTTCATCCGAGATTATCACTTGCTATGTAACGGTGCAGGAAAACATCGTGAGGAAACCTGCACGTCTGAGGGAACTGGTCTAGTTCTCGATAGATGTGTGAAGTCTGCCAACCCGCACTGGGCCGGCGTGGTGGACTATGGCCCGAATCCCCCTCGCATTGAGGGGAGGCCCGTGCCCAGCAGTGGGACGTTAAAGGGCTATAATAGGTATACAGGTTTATCCTCCTTAACAACATTAGAATTTAGGCTATCACCAAATCTGTCTGTTTATCTTCTTTCTGATATCCAAACTTTTTTTTTTGTTCACATGTGTTCCGTTCTCCAACTAATGTGTTTACCTGTCTTGTTATCATAAATATTTTATAAATTTCTCCATGTTTTGTCTTATGTATTTTCGTGTTTGTGATGTTCAATACGCCTTATATTATGTTTTCTCAACTGTAAATAGTCACCTCAAATTTTAATATCTTATTGTTTTCTAAAGTCTCACCCATCCACCGACCAAGTGTTTTTAAATACTCTGTTGTTGGCAAAATCATCGACTAAATACGATGGAGGCCATATCTTTTTAAAAAGTGAAGTGAAGTTAAACTATTTAACTTTTATAGATGGAACATTGAAAGAAAGAACTACCAGATCCGTCTTGCAGCAATGTTAGCAATATCACTTTCAATTACAGTGAACTTAGTACAAAATCTGTCAAAAAGTTACAGTTACTATTAAAACAAAAATACTTTAAGAGGTGGTGGTAGGTAAGGCATCTAATTAGCAACATTATAAGTCATTAAGCAACGATATTCTAGTAAACAGATATGTTATGAGCGCGCACTAGTGAAGACTCGAATACATCATAATTAGGACGTATATTTGATACCAAAATGCGGATTGGTTGACAGATGAATGTTACATCACATAGAAGCGCAAGTGACAACACTACCTATCTCTTTTTTCCTATTGGTTTTATCAAGACATCTCTTCTGCGCATTTCTACGTGTTGTGAAATGTAAAATGAATGAAAAGTGTGTATGTGTGCTGCCGCGGTTACGCGGATCACTTTTTTTGGTTGTTTTGTGCGTATATAACATATCTGTTTACTAGAATATCATTGTCATGTCAATATATATTATTCCGTCAACTAATATAACAATCGATTACCAAAAATAACGAATACCTTTGGCCTTTTCGGAGTTTGCCCTGATCTGGGTGTTACTGGGATCGCCCCCAGTCCATTGTATGGTGCCCATAGTACAAGGTATGCTTAGTTTAGGATCATACGATGAGCATGTGTTGTTTGCCGATATTTATTTTACATAAACCTGATTCAATTCAGTTTTCTTTTAGGTTCTAAGTAATATCGACTCATATTGACCTAGACACAAAAATAAATCCAAGAGGCCCAAAAGTATTCTCTTCATTTAACACACGTCTACCACTCGAATACGGGTCAAAATACAAACGCCGAAATAGAACGCCTTGAGATTACGATACGCAGGTTATTCAATGCGTACCGAACGAACATAACACACACAACATAAACTGTGTTGGGATACATACACATAGGGGCAGATTACGTCTCCGCCTAAAACACTAGGAGCGATAACAAACCCTGCACCAATAGGCACGTCAAAACCCATACCAAACCGAACTGTATTAACTTATACAAGGGGCACGAACGGGCTTTTTCAACGGGGCTTTTTCAACGAAATTACATCGATGACTCGAGCGCATTCTGACGCGTGGTTCCATAGCTTTGAAAACGAAAATTCAATCTTTATATATATTGCCAGAGAGTACACTTTAATTTAACAAAAAAACACTTTAACAAAAAAAAACAATTTAATTGGAAAGTTCTAGAGATTGTATGGCGTTAAGGGCGGGTGGGAATTCAGTCACGAGTTCCGGTACCTATTTTATTCCATTCGACAACCAAGACAAAGTTTCTTGGAACACGCATTGCAAAAAACTGGTGGTTAATCGAACTGGTGACTCTATCCTCTAAATCTCTCGCTGGCAGTCTGGCACGTATTTTTTTTTATCATACTAAAAGAAACTGTATTGAATCATAGAAAAAGTTCATTATTCAACTAAATGACACTGACAGCTCGAGCGAATTTTGACGCGTGGCTTCTACCACAGAAATTCAAACTTTATGCATATTGACACAGAGTTCGTTTTGGTATTGAAAAATATTTGAAGCGCAAGCGATGTTGCCCCAATGTATCGGAGGCTTAATGTTAATGTTAATACCAACAATATGATTCAATATGGGTATACTAAACGAACTAACCCTGAAAATGTAAGTTCACCATCTTATTGTTATGTATGTGTGCAATCAGGAATACATTTTGATAACTAATCCACTTGGGTTAGTTGTGTGATGATGATAAATTTTCTTAAAACTTAGCGCAACACAGCTCTAAAATCAACTGTTACTTTTGGACGATAAACCAGATGGTAAACCAGCTAATTGACTACGCCTAACGTTTACAAACAATACAAATAAATTAAGATTTGAAATTTGGACCACATTTTTTTTTCCAAATTCAAACTTTACAAATTGATTACAGACACATCATTCTAACGCAGAGTCGCAGGCTTGTAATAGGCATTATGAATCAGACTATATATTAAAAATAAATAAAAGGATAAATTGTATCCTTGTGGATGAGGATTCTCAGAACCGAAAAAAAGAAAACGAAAGATGTAGTTTTAGGGTGTATAGAATATGGAAAAGTATACAATACAGTTAAGAAACTCTAGGACATGTCAAAGGACTCAGCCCAAATGGTCAGTTCTCTATTAGGCTATGTTATGGAGGCACCGCGAGGTGGCGGGAAATACCGCGCCAGTGGCCTTGGTCGAGACGTCGAACTCTCGACGGAATGCAAACACGGCCGGCCGTCGACGACGCCTTGCTGAAAACACCGTGTATGTGACGAATCCACAGATGTTACGTCGGAGACGTGATTAACCATCGACCATTTTAACTCCAAGGATTTTCGCTTTCCTTATTTGATTTGTAATTTTATAATTATTAAGACGTGTGAACTTCACCAATTCCAATTATCAATAATGATTACCACTTGTTGAACATTCACCAACCCGCACAGGGCCAGCGTGACGGACTAGGTATAACCCAAATCTCGCTCTCTTTGATTGAGAGTGTGCCCGGTATCACTCACTCCCTATCAACAGACTCAGCCTCTATTACATTGGGATTAAAATACATAGCGAAGAGTGGCAAGAGTGATAACCCCTTTTGAGAATACACGCATGATGATGAAGATGTGCATAATTTTATAATATAGTCTGTATTTCAATGTAGACGTAAGAAATAATTTTAATTAATCATAATCCTTCGTTACTTCCGCAATGTAAGTATAACTAATCTCTAAGCGTCAGCGGATATAGGTCCTCTTCTTGGAGAATATGACAGTTTTATTTCCAATCGTCGTCGCGACGCGGCGACGTCGTGTTTCCGAACGAATTCTACGGTTGTTATGTCAGAAATACTGAAATATTCTCAGAAAATTTATTATCATCATTATTCAACATCAATTACAACCACAAACAGTTTGATCAGCTGTTACATACAAGGATACAACTTCCATGACCGGAACATTATTTTCCACTTTCACTGCTGACCTACTTACAGCGATACCTATCGTTAATTGCTGGAATTGGAACGAACAATAACTGATTAGCGCGCAACCCTTCCCAATTGGTTTAGATTTCAAGCCATAATTATGTAAATTAGGTGGGTATGAAGTTACTTACAAACGATACCACCAGATTTTCGATCTTTTAAACTGTTCAGCACTAGTCTTTCATTTACTTGCAAAGACGTTTTAGACAAAGGAAGGACAGATCAATAAATTATATAATAAGGTCGAATATACCACACTTATCATGCCAATAAGTCTTAGAAACGTACTTATTGGAAACCAAAATTTCCGATCAGATTTAGTGCATTTTTTTCTTATCATTCAACATCTCAAAATCCAACAGGTAAAGTGTTCAGTTTTAATTTTGGTCTAATTTACTTTGGTAATATTTACGGGAATTTTAAACCACGTTTTTAATTCTGACAGGTTCCGTGGGGAGAAGAAAATACGTGCGGTTAATGATAATCCAAGGATTAAGCCACACCCTAATTAAAAGTAAACATGTTGGGTACGAAAAACATGGTATGTGATGGCTGTCTAAAAGTCCTGATATGTATCCTTGGGAGTCAAGATTAAAGACTTAATAAGAAACCCTATACTTTGCTCCAAAACAAGAGTAAGTACGTACGTTTGTAAATCTTAGTCTGCAAGCTAAAATGGATCTAAAATAACAACAAGGTGGACCCCCAATAATGTCAGAAGACTTCGCGTCAGGCCTAGAAGGATATGGCGGGATTACCTAGACTCTAATGAAAAATAATGGCTCGTCAAAGCACGAAACATACAGGAATAGATGAGGAGAACGGGGACCTTCTCCCAGCAGTGGTACTCAATACTCATACATACTCATAAGAATAATAATAATGAAAAACAGAATAATCGTATTATCTAAATTACGTAGTACTTACAAAATGTCAAAGTTGCACTTAAAATTAACGTTGAAGATATACACACAAAATATAGTACTTACACAAAAGTAACATGATGTTGCTAATGTGACAATTTTGTGCCTAGACGTAAATTGGGAAGAGTTATCTGTAGCTTGTTTGAACAGTGTCTCACAAAGTGTATTGTCCCCAAACAACGCCAAATATGTGAAAGTACAGAACAACGATACATGAATGTACACCTAGAACCATTGGACAACAAGACATCAAATGTTTGAACTAAATTTTGGTTCTCGTGAATACATTTCGGATAAATAGTTGTAGCCCGTATTACTGTTAACATAAGTCGCAAACATCGGACGAACCGTCAATCATTTCCTCGTTAGCTGCAACAGTCAACATTCCCGGAGTCTAATATCTCGGAATCAATACAGGAAAACCCCTTGAACTGTGATGCAACACATACGGGCGACATGGTGGGGTAACTTTATTTTTGCTATTTGGCTAGTGAGTCTTTTTTTTCTATTCTACCGTATCATTCACGAAATTAGTATTAATTGAAATGTGCTACATTTATATTTTAATCCATAATCGCCATTGCATTACTTAGTTGCCGTTTGCTTATTGAGCACAAAACGTTACAGTTTAAACAACAAAATAAATATGCAACTGTCATCGGTTTTGATTACAAAACTATGCCTTGCGTGAATGCACTTTTTCATACTTTTTGCTTTCACATGCATAGTTTCAAAGGTCGTCGAAGACACGGATGCCTATCGTAATTTAATAGAACACCAATACTTTTATTGAATTGAAGAGATACAATATTGATTATCGAAGATTGTTCCGAAGCTTTATATAGAAACGATACAATTTGGAGAGCTGTCTTACTTGTATTTATCCAAAATCTTAGGGTATACTATAACTCGATGACCTGTACGAAGGTTGCGTGGTATCCCACAGCGGAGTCAAGTTATAGGTGTAACTCAGCTCAGATCGAGCCAAAGCTATGTGAGTCAAGCACCACCGCTTGCTCACATACAAACGCCTAAGATTATGACGCGTGCGAGTTTTACGATCTTTTTCTAGGATTGATCATGGATTTTATTAGACGTTGTTAGTAAACGGAATTTTTTGAGTTTTTGTTGGCGAATCTCTGAGGAATGTGCCATGTCTGGGTATTCATCTTGGGTTCGTTTAATGATCATTGCTATTTTGAGATAGAATTATGTTTAAGACTCAGACTGTCCCTTACAATCATTAAAGACTAAGAGAAGATAGCAAATATCTGTGGGTTTTTCTTCAGCAGAGTACAAGCTGCTTTTGCTGGAAGCGTTGCCTCTGTGTTTTCGATGTATGTCTTAGCCCTTAGGAAACCGGAATAGGGGAAGGACATTTGAAAAATTAAAGGCGTAACTAAATTGTCGGAAACAATGGGAAGCTTAGCAATAACTTAACAAGTTTATAACCTAATGAAGCTTGAAATTAAAAAATGGGGGAGGAAGGACGTCACATCTTTTAGGAAGTTTTACAATGGAAATGTGCGTCTGTTGTTGATAAAGATTTACATCTGCAGAAGTATATTTTCCAGGGGAGACGTAACTGAGTGAGGCAATCATTTTAGGTGTCTCGGTGGGCTGCTCAGTCCGTCAGAATACGCCTATACGAATACGCGTATCAGAAGTCCGAAATAATACTTTGGGTACATATACGGTAACTCATATGCTTAGTAAAGATAAGTTTATATCTAACTATGATAGTTTTTGAGTTATAGACTATTGAATATTTATCACAGGTACCCTGTTACAGTTCTGTTCCTTGTGTACATCCTTAACCATATTCAGCAGTGTAAACTGCACTTATGAATGTCGACTACCAATATTCACAAAACAGAACACGCAAATTTTACATAGGACTCGGGTTATTACGAGTGATTGAAATTGACGATGAAAAAAAAGTAGGAAATACATAGTCGAATTTGGAAAAAAAAATATTATACCTTTCAGTTGTATACCCTATACTGATACAAACGTCTAAGTATTATTTCGGACTTCTGAAACACCCTGTATACTACACGCTTGAGCATCGGATGTATCACAGTTGGTCAAGATCAAAACCACCCAATTTATCAACAAGAATCTAACAGAGGAGATACCTCAATAAGCCATTAAAACATTACACATACCGACATTATTATTTTACCGCTGCGATTTGATTGTATTTGAACCACGCGTTCGCATAATGAATTCCGCCTAAAGCGATCTAGTTAGCTACACCTGTCTACAAATCAAGATCTTTTTATCAACAACGTATCATTAGTCTAAAACACGAGGATACTGACCGCCGCATGATTCACATTCACATTCACGCGCTATTGTTATATCGAGTTTTTTTTTTCTATTCGCAATTTTTTTTTCAGATCTATGCCGAGTGGCATGGGTCACCCATATAATTACTGGCGACTTATACTAGCCGTAAAAAATATTAATTTAGTTTTTTTTTTAATAGCAGTGGTAGCCGAGTGGACGAACGCACGCCTTCGAATCGAAGTGTGCAGGTTCAAACCCCGGCTCGCACCTCTGGGATTTATGTGCGAATCTCATTTAGATCCGAGATTATCACTTGCTATGAAACGGTGAAAGAAAACATCGTGAGGAAACCTGCACGTCTGAGAGAACTAGTTTTCGATAGATGTGTGAAGTCTGCCAACCCGCACTGGGCCAGCGTGGTGGACTATGGCCCCTCGCATTGCGGGGAGGCCCGTGCCCAGCAGTGGGACGTTAAAAGGGCTGTAGTAGTAGTTTTATCTTACTGCCATTTTTTTGTGCAATACTTGGTGTTTTTAGAGTTCCGTACCCAAAGGGTAAAACGGGAACTCTATTACTGAGACTTCGCTGTCCGTCCGTCCGTCTGTCACCAGGCTGTATCTCATGAACCGTGATACCTAGAGAGTTTAAATTTTCACAGATGATGTATTTCTGTTGCCGCTATAACAACAAAGACTAAAAAACAGAATAAAATAAATATTTAAGGGAGCTCCCATACAACAAACGTGATTTTTTTGCCGTTTTTATAGATAATGGTACGGGACCCTTCGTGCGCGAGTCCGACTCGCACTTGGCCGGTTTTTTTTGTATCATATCTACTTAGACGCTATTAAATAATTGATGCAATTGTCTCTGCTGACCTCTGCCGATAATAAAATATAGACGTTAATTATAAAAGACATCGTATTTGATAACTATGTCCTATTGCCCTGAAACATTAACGACGCCTCAAGATGCGCACTGCCTTTATCTTGCCAATACCAAAACGGCCTGGGGCCCAATTCAGTCGATCATACGACGACATCATCTCCATACATCGAAACAAAACGAAAAAATACGGCCAAATTGGCGTTTTGCTTCAACATATTATGTCGAATTAGAGATAATGTCGATGTTGCGAGAATTGCCCACCTGTATTAATTCAAAGAAAAAGCACATTTTTCAACGAAATGTCATCGATAACGCAAGCCAATTTAGTAGCATGGCTTTTGCCACAGACAATCAATCTTTATGTATATTCGCACAGAGTACATATTCACAAAAACCAAATAAATTCGCTCGCCTCTGTATGTTCAAGGGGTTAATTTACAGGGTTGAAGAAATAACAGATAATAAGTTTAATAATATAATTATATCGCCAGCAACACAATAATAAATAACAAGAATTAAATTTGTGTAAGAGGAATTGCTAGTGGCCATTTTAGACCCCGGGTCTCACAAGCTACATGTTTTACCAAGAATTTAAAACTATCAACATTTTTATGTAATACATCAAAGATTTACAGATAAACAAATTCTACAAGGGTAGTGGGTCCAAACCAATGAGTTTGGAATGCTGCTACCACTAAGAAGAAATTCAGAAGTTACTTCTATTTAGCGACAAATAGGTATTGCAGCTCTATTACTATAAATAAATGCCAATTGCCAAGGGTGAGGGTTTGATACTTGAAGACCTCTTCATAATTTACTTCCGTTTGGGTAAGACTGGCTAACCTCAGTTTTTTCTAAATATAACCTACTAGCGGTCCGTCCCGACTTCGCACGGGGTTATAATATAGCCTATGTTACTCAGCGATAATGTAGCTTTCTAACGAAAAAATATTTTTTATATCGGTCCAGTAGTTTTTCATTTAATTCCTTACATACAAAAATACAAATCTTTCCTCTTTATAATATTATTAGTATAGAAAGATAGTATAGATAAAGATAATACAAGGGGCACATATATTGGGCCATATGATTGCAGTGTGTCTGTCGAATCGATTAAATTCAAAAATTCAGTCAATACATTATCTGGGAGGCAGGTCAATGTCCTCGAGTCATGCTTGTGTACGGGTGCTACTTGCGAGGACTGGTCCAACCATTTTCCTCTTAATGACTTACCATCTACTCTCCCATAGTGCGTTGAAGGCATCATACCAAGGCAATTATTTCTATAACCACGTTGTTTAGAATAATCCCTTCATTGTAAATGGGAGTAGACGCACCTTACTGTACTAGCTTCCTAAGCGTATATTTGTATTTAATATTAGACTGCCATGAGTATAATTCTTCTCTAGTATTGTGGCAAAGGTGCTGTCTGCTCTCATGGCATTGCTGCTCCTGAGAATATATTACTCGCAATTATCATTTTGAAAAGAGTAACCATTAAGTTTCTTACCGGCTCTTTTCAGTGGAAGCAGCATTCCGAACCGGTGGTAGAATCTGACTATTTGTAAGTGTTTTTTGGCCTACACGAATATTTTTTATTTTTTTTTATTTTGATTATCATTTAAGCCTGGGTGCAGTTGTAAAAATAGAGACAATTATACCTAGTTCAGAAGTAAGCTATTGTTTGGGACAACATATAACATCTCCTTCAATAAATAGTAGAAGATTCAATTATACCAATAAGATATAATAAAATAAACTAATAAGATTTAATCAAACTGGAGTATTTTTTTAACTATACCAACTTACATAAAGGCAAACCACAATGCCAGTACCAAGTACTTACTAATGTTGTCAGATTTGTTTTTTTTAATTAATATTATTTAGTTCTTAATGTATGGAAGCCAAACATGGGCCATAACAAAATACACAACCAATAGAATTGCCACTTGCCAACGAGCAATGGAGAGAAGCATGCTAGGAATAAAGAGGGGAGATAGAATAAGAAACACCAACATTAGGAAAAAGACCAAGATACAGGATGTAACCCTGCAAATTAAAAGGTCGGGACACATGATCAGAGGAAAAGACAAATGGAACAAAATAATCACTCAATGGTACCCAAGGGAAGGCAAAAGGAAAAGAGGCAGACAAAAAAAAGATGGGACGACGATATCAGGCAGGTGGCAGGCATAACATGGAGTAGAGTAGCCAGAGAGAGATCAGAATGGAGTAGGTTGGAGGAGGCCTTTGCCAACTGGCAAACGGATTTACAGACAGTAAAGAAGCACCAAATGCGCGAATTATTTCAAATGGGAAAAATAAATATATATATATATATAACAGTGCAATAGTGTAAGAAATATAATTGTATATCTGTTATCCGAATAAAAGGCTTTATTATTATTATTATTTAGTTACCTATATCTAATAACCACACCATCATTTTACTCCTCAAAAGCATTTTACATTAAGAATCTGACATTGAAATGATATAATTAATATGTATGCCAAACAGACATTATATTGGTCCAACAATAAGACCATCTTAAGTCATTGAAAAAATTACCATATTTAAAAATAAAATATTTCCAAGTAGGTAGCTCTAACATTATTCACCGATGTAAACAGTAATATATTATAAGATTATCAAATTATAAAGTAAGGTACATTTTGGTAATTTTGAGAAAGTACCTACCTTATTTAAAATATAATTAAACTTAATTATTGGAAGTGTGCTTTCACAATTATCTTGATAATATTAAAGTAATCACAATGAGAATTCTGATAGTAAATAAACGAAAAAGTTATAAACAATAAGTTTATAGGTTAGGATGAACTACATTTCAAATGTCCTAAATCTAATGTTGAACTAATTAAAAAATTGAATAGTGCGAGAATATATGATCGCATATGAATTTCGAGACAAGAAACACCTATTAGAAACATGTATTCTATTGTAGAATGATACAATTCTGATAAAAACAACAAAACTTTTGAGGTTATAATTCTTCAAAGTTTACAAACTTACCTGCATAGAATCAGCACTGATTATCTCCGTACCATATTTCTGAGCTAATTCCACACTTAACTTAGTCTTTCCCGTGCCGGTAGCACCCAAAATTATCACCATAGGAATTTTTGAAGAAATCACAGTACGCAAAGCCATTGTACAGGGCAACCACGCGAACTTCACTATTGTTTTGACATTTGGATTTGACGTATCGGATTTTTTTTGATATTACTTGACAACGGAATCATCATAAAGCCAGAACAGGTTTGCTGTATGTAAATAATATAAATAAGACTTTTTGCGTTGTTTTACTGAGGCGATGAGTCTTTAAATCTGAAAGAAGTCTTTATCCACTGAGTAAATAGATATTACCTAACGTATTCATCTCATTCTTGTTTCACCATAATACATCATCACGTCTGTATTTCTCAAAAGGTAGGCAGAGGAGCACTTCATTGCACTTACATTTCAGAATTTGCTGAATTCCTTTGCAGGTGCTACGTACTGAGTCCAGATCCAGACCAGCACGCTTAGTATGACCGCGTAGACATAAGTTGTCTCTTACAACTGTCAGATTCGTGGAAAAAATTACGTCACACCGGGCCATGTCCAGTACAAAAAGCTCGGAGTGACGTCATGATAAAACTTTTATCTACGCGGTCATGCAAAGGGTGCCGACGTGGATTATTTGTGACATTATGCAAGTCTCGGTATCTTCAGTACCAAATGTTAGGCTTTATTCACAAGGTAAAGCCGGCTACCCGATAATTACATTTTCTGCCACTGCATAGCCCCGTTCCATTGAACCAGTATTTGATAGGCAGGATTGACATGAATAGGACCTTTAGGTCTTAGAACGAATTATTAACATACTCATTCATAAACATTTCTAGTATTATTTGGCATCTCTCAGTTCCCTTGTACGTTTGTGCGGGATACCTACTTTCAGATTTTTTTCTTCGTCTCTAGCCACAAACGATGTGGTTTGTATGTACGGTAATGTGTTGATAAAATCTTAAGTCCTCAACAGTGTGATATAATCATTTGATTAATTGCCCGAACAGGTCAATGATTCAGATTTAAATAAGTTTTTTTTGCTAAGTATCAACATAAGTGCGAGATGAAAATTAAAAAAAAAGTCTGTGTAAATGTAAACAACGTTAAAGCCTTTAATGGAATAATAGTTGTACTTAACTGATGATAGGTGATATTTCTACCGGGGATTTGAATAAATTAAAATTCGAATATTTTTTTTAGTCGGACCAGACAGGGCTTTGGCAACCTTAACCCAAACGTACCGCTCAGGTACAATCACAGAATCTATACTATACAATACAATGATTTTATTTATTCCAAAATGACACCGAATAAATATAAAAATCACAATAATTAGCCAACCGTTCCCAATCACCGTCCTGGTCCGACGTAAGCGTTTATTTATTATGTATAATCAATACAATACAATGTATTATTCAAATTGCGTACACATAAAGGAACAAAACCAAAAAAATCTGCTATCTCTGTTATAATAGTATCCAAAAAAATCAGCCGTATAAGTACAAAGGTTCTTAGATATAAGAGCGCCGCTTCAAAGATTGCAGAGGACAATATTAATATTAGGCGGAATCTATGTTGCGCCCTGCACTCTGTGTAGCGGCGCGCGCGCACCGCCGCCGGGCCGCCCGCCCACCGACCAATCGCACATCAACATAATTACACCACCCGATTGGCCTGCGACCGGCGGCGGCTGGGTGTCCGATACAGTTCACACCTACGGATACTATCCAAAGAATAAAAGGAAATTTTTAACTATAACATGACTTAAAAATTTATAACCCGACCTTAACTATATACAATTCAAGTTCGACCTAATTTTATTCGCATAATTATAATTCCTTTTCCATTTTGGCAGTGATGGAAATGTGCCTTGTCACTATATTGGGTAATATGTGCAATACTTAACGCCTCAACACTTATATCCTGGTTCTGTCTACCGGTTTATAAAGCTGTCATTCCTTACCATTATATGTTAACTACTGACTTTTTCTTATGTGAGAGAATCTAATCGAAACAGCACGACTAGCATGCCCGCTAGGACTAGACTTGTGACACGGAATATGTGATTTCATTTCTTCCTTTCGTACAAGGCGGTGAGCTCGCAACTCGCACAGGTCTAGTCGTGGCGTGCATGCTAGCCATGCTGCCGAAGCAACCGATTACATTTTGGATAGCTAAACAAAACATTATTATCTTCATTTATTTATGTCAAGATATGAATAACAAAAAAAAAATTAAATGCAGGTACAACATTCGAGAATTCGTAACTCTCCAGTAAAGAAAAAACTACACAATTACTAGAAAAAAATCGTTAGTAAAAAAGATTGATATTAAAACTATGCTCTATATACTATTACAACTGTACAATTAACACCTAGTGGAAGATAAGATAAACATCTTTAATATCGATAACTTTTCGTGTACACTACTTAGAACAGCGCTATTATTATATATATTCTAATCGTAGACATTCTTCACAAAAAAATATGTCTTGCAACTAATTCGAGTATAAACCTAATTATGTATATAATGTATATGTACATAGCAAGGCACATTCCTCACACGATTAAAGCCTTCACACTCACAAACGGTGACCGTGTTTGATAAAACATCAACCTCTGTGGAAACCCAATCAGTAGAATAAAACATACTCGACGACATCATACAAACTAAAAAAAAACCGACCGGTTACCATCTGACCTACTTCATCCTACGCGCGGTATTTTTATTTTTCTGATCAGGTTAAGAGAATTCAATTAATAATAACTATTGCGAGTACTTTACTAACTTACCTGCATATCAATAAAAATATATAATTAAAGAAAAATGCAAAATTTACTATTAGTAGGTACTATGAGGAACTATGTCTTGGTTTATATTTCTTGGCGGTCCATTTTCAGACCTTAGTGTAGTGTAGGTTTTGATGTTGTTATCAAAATACACAGTCTATTTAATAATAAACGCATCAAACACGACGGTTAATTGAGATTAAATTGTACAATTTACAACAAACTGCATTTAGAATCGGTTAATTTTTATAAATATTCACGATAAAATTGTATCCATTTTATTCCCAACGATTCAAATTAATTAATATCGTTATATACTAAGCGACTTAAATATGAACATGATAAAATGATCGTACATCAAAATTAAAGTGCATGTTTCACTTTCAAATAGCATGCGCTTGCGACGATTGAAGTGAGTAAGTACATTTAAATACGATACCATTTTATTTTTATTTTTTTACGTCTCATGTGCAAAGCAAAACTCTCAAGATGTTATTTTTTTTATAAATGTATAAAACTTTTCAGAGCGCTAAGAGCAATTCTTGATTGTTTTATTAACTTTGTTCGAAACGACTTTCATTCTGCAAGTACATGCTAATCAAAATGAAAATAAATTTAAGAATATTACAGTCAAAAACCATTTATATGGATACTATACATTAACTTCTTTTAATTTAAACTATGATCGCATCAAACTAGTCCAAAATGTAACAAACGACTCTAAAATTATCGATAAATCAATGATACCGAGGTTAATTGGGTCTAAAATTTAAAATAAAAAGGATTAAAATGTGTTAAAAAATTTACAAAATAACAAAACACTAAGGAAACCGTAAGCGTGCTACCCTAAAATGCAATTTACTTAAGATTACCGGTTAAAATAATTGATATCACTTCAATACCACCCGTCCGCTGGCGCGAGCCGGGGGTCAGAATAGAAAATTCCTACGAATCGGGCCGAAAACATATATAGTGGCCATGTGTCTCCAAACTGCTCGCGAAATGAAGCGATCGACAACCTCAGACACTAAGCAACTGAACACTACCTCGCTCTCCTTATTATTTACAGCATGACAAACTCGTGCTTAAAACAAACGCGACACCGCAAATACTTAACTATTTATGGAAGGTCCAGTAAATAATCTTCATATCAACGTCTCGAAACAATATTTTAACAAATGTCATATCATTTTCGATCTGTTGACACGGAGTAAATCTGTAATGTGCTATGTCAACTATGCATAGGTAATTTAATGATAAATTCAAAGAAAAATTTTAGAGGTATAACCAGTCTAGTAGTTTACGAAGCAGTCTGTAACTATTAAGATAATTTACTGAAGACCTAGGATTCGTTCAACAACAGCTTTATGGCTCACTTTGGCACTGCAAAATATCGTTTGAGCAAAACGAACGGCAGTTAATATTTCACAACTACATTACTGTCGAAACATTGCCAGAAGCAGAGTAAGCCGTAAAAGCTGACTTTCATTGTAATATAACAAACTTCCTGTCGGCTGACTCCACTGAAGACATCGAGCCGGCGGCGGAGGCTCCGGGCGAGCGACCGGGAGGGTGCAGCGGCTCGCTCCGCCGCCGCGTCGACAAAATAAACGGCTCGAACGCTCAGTAGATCGTTCGGCAGTGACTTACATAAAAAGTTACCAGTCCTTAGGTGTCTGGTCGAGTAGACTCCAGAGTTCCGGGCTCGGAACAAATCTATTACCAGTCAGGTAGTGCGGGGCGCTCAGTACGAGCGGTAACGCGCCGAGAGCGTCGTGCGCAGCTTTTTCAACTTAGCCACGAGCTGGTTCTGCTTCTTCCTCAACTTTTCCCTCTCGATGTCCTCTTGACTGAGCTTTCTACATAGGGCGGCCGCCTCTCTCAATATGACGACTTTGGGCGCGCGCTCCTTGTCTCTCGTCGCCGGAATTTGCTTTTTGAGCTCATCGAAGAGGTTTTTGAGACCGATGCGTCGCAGTCTCTCCATGTCGTTGTGTATCGAGCGGCGCTCGATGTCGGGGGATTCGGCCTCAGAGTCGGTGTCGGTGTTGGAGCGGCGACCGCGACGGCCGGGCCCACGAGTTCTGCGCCGGGAGGCGGCCGCTATACTAGGCGGGGGTACCAACCGTTTCCTGGCGGCGGGCCTGGGCGAGCGGGGGCTCATGACTGTCTCCATGGTCCGCTGTATGTGCTGGCGCTCGCTAGACGAGGGTGAGCAAGGTACGGAATCCGCCCGCACCGGGGACTGCGCCGTGGGCAGCGGCTGCTGCGTGCCCAAAGACACCACGTCGATTTCCTCCTCTGCAACAAGGAAAAACCAAAATTCAGTATGATCGCACAAGCAAACAAAAATAGTGAAATGTCTCGTATCGGGGTCCGACCCGCATTCACCGTTCCGACGTTCGCATACTTTCATTCATAAAGTTAATTACTCTCGCATCACCATAAAAGGCGGGCGTCGATTGTCGTAGCGTCTATGCTCTATATACGAGATAGTTAGATCTAGTCGGGGAGATGCGACCGACTGCAGTGGTCAGGTGCGCGCGGGAGGGGGAGAGGCCGGCGTGCAGCGCGGGGAGGGCGTCGACCCCGCCGTACTACCGCAGCGTCTGCCGCCATCGATCCAGACGCCTGACGTCACGGCGCGCCATTCGCGCCAAAACGAGAGCGCGTGCGCGAAACGATGCCGCAGCGTCCGCACTCAATGGAGTCCGGATTATCGTGCGGTGGACACGCTTTCAGGCCTCCGCCGCTACCATTTAACAAAGCATCGATCGAAATTAACTGTCACGCGAGAGTTGCACGATAAGGCCGGCTCACACGTACCGAGTCGGCATTCCGGCCGGACCGGTTCGTGTGGCAACCGCCACTATCGATCGCGTTGCAATACGCTTGGCGTTTCTAATGTGAGAGACGTACGGGGTTGCGTGGCGTCAAAAGTGAGCGCCTCAATACGGGCGTCTCTCTGATATAATCTTCCTGCTTTTTCTAGTCCCGCAGCCACATGGCATGCGACACCCAAATGAGCAGGTTAGGGTTAGGGTATTCACCTCGGTTATCGCGAACGCTGCTGAATGAATGTTTCTATTGTAACGCGACTAGGGCTGCGGAAACGGCCCGAATTCCGGTCGGCACTGCGGATCGGCGATATGAGGTGCTGAGAGTGCATTGTCGACTTCTATGAATGAGTTATAGGTGCGGGCGTCCGTTTCGCGATCGCATTGCATCCAAGTGCGGATGTGGTCGCGGTGGGTTCCAGCCATGTTTACGCTGTAGTCCGCGTTTCGTGGAATCCGCGAGCGCTATCCGGTTACGCCAACAAATAATTATGTCAGCGGTTCATTGTGATTAAAGGTTACCGGCTCGGCGGTGGCTAGAACGTGTCGCTGTATCGCTATTTACGTACTCAACAAGGACGAGAGTTTCCGTTTAAATGCACAGTAATTTAAGTACTAGAAATAGAAGCAAGTACATGGGCAGCTGGCCGATGCGATTACGAAACGAATGGAGTCAGGGTCGCGGCTAGAAGTACTAAATTACGCGATTTAGTGCGAAAAAAAATTGCGCACCGGACAGACACATTTATCCAAGCACGCGACTATAAATTTATACGCGAACGCGTCTTTTTACTACATTTCCGCATAGTGACGGTGGATTATCTCTTACGCGCCGATCTAATTCGAGGATCGGCGCCTGTCGTCAAACACGGTTCGCCTACGTCTAAATCTAGACGTGGATAGGATTGCCGGCGCTATATCTAGCTACATAGACACACCCTGAGTTTCAGCACGTTAACAACTTAACATTTTATATAAATAGGTAGTACTTTCGGATGAATCCCGAACTAATATTGCATCACAAGTTTTGCAATACCCAAAAATAAAGCTTGGGCAATCCGAATGAATGTAAAAAATATGGTTGAAGGTACTATTCGATGTTGTGCGTTACATAGAGGCAAGGTTTCCGTAATCGAAACCGAATCCCGCAAGTGTGAGAGTAAAAGGCAACAGTAGTTGTAGCATGTGTGCCAAGACTACACTTATGTCCCGGAATATATTGATGATGTATCTTTCTCTCGTATGAAATTAGACAGAGAGCGAGCGAGCGAATCCGTGACAAAGGTCTTCACTTGACATGCGTGCAAACCCTACAGGGCGAGTCAGTTTTCTGACGATTTCCTCGGCGGCGCCAACGCGATTAACGGTCTCTCGAGAGAGTATTTGTTTCTGGTCTGCATGTAAGCGATACGGGCAGTATTGTCGCCGCGCGCCGCCGGGATCCGGTCTAGTGCATATCTATTATATACCTACACATCACTCGAGACGCGATTCTGAGATCCGCCGCCGTTCCAATTTTATACCACAGATAATCCGCTTTTTATTGTCCGGCGCGACCGGTATCATAGTGATCCAGAATTCTGCCGTCCGATTTCTAAAAGGCAGTTAAGTGACATCTTGGCTAATTTGAGTTAAGAACCTATATGAAAGCCAAACATTTTCTCCATCGGCCAGTCTTGGTCTCATTATTCTAAAATGTATAGTTGTTGAGATAAATGGAAACAAAACTGTATCTTCTTTTTTTACGAAATGAGTGAAAGGATGATTTTAATGGAATAAGATGTGGAATGCATGCACCTGCGATTAGTGGTATTTATGGCAATGTCGAGTAATTAATAGCAACGTCAAATTAAATAAATACACATTATAAAAAAAAATGGATGATGACAATGATAAAGATGGCGGATGAATCTTGTATCTTCTTAACTTGTACCTAACTCAAAATTAGATTTTGTCACTTAACGGTTTTTAAGGAGTCGAATAGGGTAGTACATGAATAAAATAAAGAGGCATCACTAGCGATGTTTTGTTATTTACTTGATTAGTCACAATTTCTAGGTATTAAACCTCACCGGCACCGTGAGAAATACAATGAGTCATCATAGTGTTAAACATCAGCGATCTTCGTACGGCCAATATAGGTACAGTTACCATAGGTTCACAAGGTACTTCTTCGTTCCCGAAGCGCCATTATAGAGTTATGTCGTTTTAATTAGGTCGAGTCAAATTTGATGGGATACTTAAGGGGAGGCATGCATCAAGACGCGATATTTGTACAGCGAGGTATTGTCCTCACAATTGGTATTAACGTAGACGCAAGTAAGTAGCGACTCGCGGCGATCGAGCTGATGGTGTGTTCAGGACGTGGTTCAGGACGCGATGTGTATCGAATTTGGAGAAAGTCAGGATGATCGGTGGGAGGCGAACCGCAGGTATCAAAATAAACAAGTTGAACGTTTCGAAATGGAATTTAATGGGGATTGGTGTCGTCAAGTGTGACCCGGCGAGGCGGGGCCGGCGCACGCCTCGCTGGCCACGGCTCCGAGGCCAAGTTCACTGGCATTTGAGCAGCGCGATAATTAAAAATTATCGTGACGTGCGCGCGAGCCGCACGCCATCCTATACAGCGAGCTCGTAATGCTAACTTAATTACAAAAAAAAATCCATCCAACGCGATAGTTTCATACTGGCTTCGTAAATTGGCGCAAAATTTAAAGGGATTACCGATACTTATCGCTTACATACGTTATTCGATATTTAGGATTTTGTACACGTGATAAACTGATTATCACCATAATTTATGATAGCCTTGAGAGTTACATCGCGCGATAAAACAAAATGTAAGACCAAGGGCCAATAGAAATTCGCGAAACGATATTGACTTCGGTTATTAAGTTTTCACACAAACTTCTAGCTACTGGTTCGATATGACTTATCTCTGTCAAAAAATCGTTCCGACCATAAGCGAATATCCATAGCTCTGGTACCTGTCCGTTCGTAGATTGTTTGGCAATTAAACTACGTAACGTAACCGAGTATACGCGTATGGTACTTACTGACAGATATGGATACTATTTCTGTAACATTACGCAACCGCGCGAAGTCGGTCATCGGGGTAAGTTGTAACTACTTGAGAAACGGCTGGAATAGAACAGACCATCGGCAATGTAATGTACCGAGAGATCCATCCACGACTACGGCGCGACCTTGAGCGGCGTTCGCACCGGCGGCGGAAGTTCACGGACATCACATACGGTCACATTTGGTGTGTGACGCAACCTGTTTTTTCCAATGCCCATTAATGAGACATACGCCTATACCGTCGCGAATTAAAACCTCGAGGGCCGTGGCCAATGAGAAGATTAAATTGTTCCTGTCACTTATCACATCTATTAACACATCTTGGGAGCATGCGTCAGTCGATCGTCAACATTTTTTGCTGTAAGTAAGATGTTGAAACTAGAGATGGGCCCAATACTCAAGTACTCGTGACTGTTACCTGGCTATCCCTTGGTAAAAAAAATCACGGTAAGTATAAAAACTAACCTAGAATATGAAAACCAGAAAAAACTATGTACCCACACTTTTCCTACAATTTATATTATTACACACTTTTAATAAATGGTAATATTGATAAATTTATGCTACCTATCAAATTGTAATCAACGCGAAACTGCGACGTTATCGAATAAAGACGAAACTTCCTGGATGTTTAGTATTCAAACGATCACTTATTACGTCATTGTATTAGTTTGTGTTGCTAGCTAACACCACGCCCATTCGGCGACCGAATAAGAAACCGGATCGTAAATACTAGACGTATTTGTAGACTCACACATTCCACGTAAGCGGAATTCTGGTAACATACTGTTCCGTACAGTGATATTTTTTTCTTAAAATACGTCCAATACCTAGTATGTAGGGTATCAACAGACTATAGGTACGGCACTATTAAGTACGCACGAACGTCTCGTATACACATTAAATTTATACATACTCACATACAACATAGTAAAACAACGAAATCGGCAAGTGCTCCATACAACACACATACTCACTTAATTAATTTGCGCCATTGATTCGTTTATATTCAAGAAATTACGTATTTAAATGATAATGTATTAAAATCACGTGTATATCGGACACAATCACGCGGTGGCATATCTGATATATTTTGAGAGCCTCGCATCATTTATCAGATAATACTCGCTGCACACGACCTGATCTGACGACTTCTTTACGTCTTATTTAGTGCATTTTTCTATCAATCCGTATTCCTACCCGTACAGAAGTATTGTTTCAAGATTGATTTTATGACAGTTCATGTAGCGAGTACAAATGTGATTCGACGATATTCGACGCCCGCCCCGAGTTCAAGTAATTCAACTTCACATGACTAGTACCAACCAAATCTTTAAAAAAAAATGTGTTATTTCGGCCCCAGACGTTCTCAAAACACGCGATCGCCCCAAATATATTCACAACGAATTAAAATGAATGCTCATTAACATTCGCGTTCCTCTCGAGTCGAAAGATCAAACAGTAATATTATAAACTTATAAGTAACTTTATCTTGTTGCGGGGTCGATTTATCAGTCGTCAGCGTGGCTTTAGGTTTTTTCGTGATAAGACAATACATATTTATGTTAGGGTGTCACGTTGTAATAGTACTATTGTTATCGGCATTGATAATACCAAGGTCGCACGGAGGCCAAGATGGCGGACGCAACATACACACAATACCCTGCATTACGACCGTATCAACACATTCATACTGATTGTTTAAATATCTAAGTGCATATTTCGAGTTGATAACGCCCAAGGTCGTTTCCACTACGTACCTACGTTATTTCGATACAGGTACCGGTGAAATTATTTTATCGAGTAGCGATAAAGGAGCTATTTGATACGATACTCTTCGTTACACTGCCCTAGTGGCCTAGTGCGGCGAAATTTTGTCGTTCGAAGAATTGCGAACTGGTTCCTGTTGAACTTTCCAATTATTATTTTTATATAGGTAATCGACTATTTTGTTTCTAATGGTATCATCACAAGTCATTTTGACATACAATACGCGTCAGACACGCTCAGATGATACAGCTACGTTTGTCTGTGCTGATAGGTAGGTAGGTTATGATTTCTAATCGATAAAGTTTTTACTAGTTAGTAGAATGCGTTTCTAACTGTTGTGGTAGATCGTGTAAGTACAAACTAACATTAAAATTAATTATGACATTCTTCTACTCGAGTACAGACTAGCTGTCACGGCGTTTGATTTAACATCGCTAAGAAACATAAATCATACAAGTAAGCCCGTACTATGTAAGTGAGTATAACTTATCGAGATCAAATGTGGGCCAGGCCCGGTTGGTTACGAGCGGCAGGCGAGGCTAGGTTAGTTAGCCGACTAATATCGACTAGACCGACCCTAGTATTTAGGCCGGCATAGTATCAACTATCACTTATAAACTCGACTGAGATTGTAAACTCGACTAAAATTTGAATTTGGCAAGTGCTTCATTTTGATAAGATTTTCGTAGACGTGATTTGGTGGTTTACTTTTAATACTAACATTTATTTAGGACGTTGATTATCAACCGTGGCTTAGATGTGGAAGGTTGTTAACTGTATTGTTCCGCCGTATATACCTACCTATACAATTTGTACAATATAATATACTTATACCTACGTTAACACATATAAACCGCGCAAATTGCTTTACTACGCGTTCGAGGACTTTTGAATTAATGCGCTTGACGACAAACCGATATTACATTGAGACTCAGGTACCTACCTACTCATGTGCGAAGTAAATACAACGATATAACTTCAAATAAGAAATTTGCATAACAACTGGTCATATAGATATAAAATTAATAAAAAATATACTACACACGTAACACTTACTATGCCCCAATTCTGAATAAATAAAGGTAGGTATTTAAAAAAGTTTTAATAAATTTACTAGTGATGTCCACTAAGGTAACACTTTTAAATGTCACCTTAAAATAACATTGCATATTTTATACGAATCATCTACTTAATCGGTACAAATTAAAACACATTTAATAATCCTGTTTCAACTTTTATAAAGGTTGTAATATCTATGCCAATATCTTCAATACCTCGTGACATATGAATAGAGCTATAAATGTTGAAAAACATGCGTATATCTATAAGTAGTAGGCTTCTCAGAAACTAGTGTGCAGCCTTGGCTCACTGATTAATACTAAAATGTTTAGGGCGACCGAACAAACCGGATCTTTGTGCCCTGAATTGCCCTTTATAGGAACTTACAATTCACAGCTAAACTAGTGCCCTAGTTAACTAGATTTAAGTGAACGTTATAAATCAAGACTGTGCAACTTGTCAAGATAACAGCGTCAGGTCAAAAACATCAGGCGCCGTTTAAACTACGCTATCTCGATAGTACGTTGACGTTATTGGTACGGAGATCGATAACTTGTTACAACTAACTCTGAAATATTCTAGCTTTGAATAAGTCACGTAATATGTGCCCATAACGTAAGAAGAGACAGCTGAGAATTGGCGCAAATGCGCCGTTCATTTTTCGCACTATACATACCTACTAGCTAGTGAGGTACAACGCTGCATTAACTTTTATGGACTAAATTTGAAAATGTTTTAAAATGTACATGAAAGTTTAAGCGTATTCATGTTTAAAGGTAATTAAGATCAACGCTCTTTCTCGTTATTATCAGATGGAAGCGTTCGCCGACTGATGTTCAATCACGATTATAAAGACGCTGTCTATCAAATTGTCATCCGGCCGAGCTAGACATGGGAGTACCGCGTTCCAAACCGGTCCAGCAAGCGAGCTCCACTTCAATGAGATTCCATTTCATTCCGCTGCATTCTTACACAAGTAACGGACCAGGCATCGGGAGGTTGCTGAGCCAAGTCGCCTGCGTTCTTACCGGTGCATTTTAATAGCAATACAATCTCAACAATTCAATGAGTTAAATAAAATGAGTGAGATAAAAGCTACGTAACGAGTTGCAAATTTGTAACACCTGTCTCCAAGTAAAATAATCGAAAACACTTACAGTTATCTAGATTTGTACCAATTTATCATTTCAAGGTTTTGATGATCCACGTATGAGGGTTCCATAATCATATACTTATTCAATTCAAGATAAAAATATCGTTTTAGAATTTGAGATAAATTGGACTACCTAAGTAGATGCATTCATCATTTTAATGAGAATAAAAGGCTATTAACCCTGGGTCGGTTGGCGGGAAACGCCAATCGCAATCGGAGGATGCATCAAGGTCGGGACGCTTCGGTCGACGGACTTACGACCTTAGAACCGTTTAAGCTCTTGTCGTTGCACCAAACGGGGACCTCCCGCTTAGCTCACATATGACTTTGGTCGTTCTAATCAGGGATGTCGTTACCGTGGGATGAAAAGCTGGTAACGTCACGCGATCAGACATTAAGAAAGGTTGAGGCGTTCAAGGTCGCAATGGCTTCGCTCATTTCAGTTCCGGAAGAGCGGAATCGCGGGTGCGTCTAGACGCGGCGGGGGTCGCGGGATGACGGTCGATATGCGCAGTTTCCCGCGCTCCCAATACAGCGCCTGCGTCCTCCTCACATCCCGGTCAAACATACCGGATATCCTACAAGTACTATCCCTAAGTCTTAGCAAAACATGGCACAAGTGGTGTCCAATTAAACTACGAAGCCTAACCGTTTTATTATGCATTAATCTATCTATTGTTGCACACTCAAAAGATGTTTAAAAATAACCAGAAGTTTTATTACGCAGTCAAGTGAGAAATGTATTGGTAAATAAAACACGAATTCGTTATTAAGGTCACACAATCGCGTCGGTTGCCATATCAGCGGCTCCACAATAAGCCAAAGAGGCCCTAACATCGTGCATTTGAAATTCAAATCACCGCGACTCTACTTCACGAAAATATTTAACGTTATTCTAAAACTTTACGGCTCGATTTAAATATGCTATTTAATTACCCATAAAAATGCACCAGTCAGATCTCAATTTGAAAATAGCGAGACTTGGCAAGTGTAAAAAGGCTGTGACTGATCTTGGAGTACTAACCTGATTCGCAAGAGTCAGAAGGTGTCTGCACGCCAAGATAGTCGAAGTGTCTCCGTGCCAGTGTGTAGGAGTGATCAGCAGCGACCGCAGCAGAGTCTCTCAGCAGACGCAGGGCAGTCCCGGCGACGTCAACGGTATGGCGAAACTGTGGAGGCTCGTCGCCGTCGACAGACGGTGGTGTTTCAGGTCTGGAAGGCGACATGTCCCGTCGGAGCAGACTTTGTCCCGGTGTAGTCGGCGTCGTTATCGGATCAGACGGAACGAACGTATTGCCAGGATGCACTGAATCGACACACGAGCCTGCCCACATACAGTCATGGTGTATTATGTTTTCTTTGTGCGGTTCTTCTATTGGTATTCTCCAGTCCTCGTCGCTGTCTTGCAGGGAGTCTGAATAATTCGCTGGCGGCACTAAGTCGAGCCTATCTGCCTCGTACTGAACTTGAGTCCAGAATTCAGAGGTTTGAGTTAACCTAATGGAGTCCTCGTCCAGGGCTTCCCACGTGTCGAACTGGCCGAACGAGTCGAACGGTGGCGACATCTTTCTTCTATATACTAAAGACTAACTAGTTTTAAAGCTAAGTCGAACTCGTCGATATCACAGGGCCCTCTTATCACAGGGAAGATGCGCGCGAAGGGTTCAACGCACGCAGTCTGTAACAATAAAAAAAAAATATTATAATAGGTACTACATCAATGAAAAAAAAAACTCTTACGATGTTCAGGAAGGTATCGAAAGCCCAAAAAGTTTAGGTCTATAAATATTTAAATTTAATTTAATTGTAGACGAAGATAAATAAAAAAAACAAGAAAGTATTATAAGTTCCAAGCAATCCATGGTATACTTCAAATTAATTTAACCAAAATTGTAATTGAAAATTAAAGTATAAGTATTAGAAGTACCTAAATATTTTTATTGTAAAAATCACAAGTCAACAGTGTAAACGTTTAACTGTTAGAAAATGATCATTAAATATTTTTTTATAAAAAAAACTACCGGAACCTTAATAGGTATTAACTTATCGGTAAATTTTCAATGCGAAAGGGTGTTAACCGTTAATATTTACAAACAATCGTGATAGAAGGCACGAGACTAGGCAGGCACTATTGACCGATGGCAAGGAGGAAGCGTCCACCTCGGTGCCCGAAACGAGACTGAAGTCGGGATGCGATATCGAACATTTTTAAAGAGTACATCGGCCTTGAGCCCTATCCTACTTTTGGCGTAATAACAATTCGTCATTTCCCTGGTAGGTACCCAGCCACCCCCGCAACTTTTTATATTTATTTCTTGCTACCTGGACGATAATCGGCCCATCACTTTAACATTCCGCTTTAGCGTGCATCGCACCAGGTAAAGATTTCCGTAAAACTGTATTTGTTTACAAGCGCAGAATGGCGCGAAATGAGTGTTTACTAATAATAATGCAATTCAACGACTCATTTTCCCGCTAATTTACACCGGCTTAACTTTACTATGCAACATAAATTACTAAGCAATTATTACTATAAAACTACTAATCGCAAAAATTAAGATACTAACATAATATCATTGTTGTAGCAAGTTCTGTAGGTACGAATTTCACAAAGTCGATATTTAAATTAATTCAATTTTTACGTAAGCAACGAAATAAACATGTAAAAGTTTTAGTTCCTACTTTTCTACATCTTTTAAATCTAGTCAACTACGTTCTAACTTACTAACGCATCGATGCTAAAATAAGAGCACAGACTAGTACGCAGATAGGTAGATACTTAGAGGAACAATTATTTTTATAATTTATTTTATTCAAAATGTATGTTCCCTTCAATTGTTATAAATCAAATAAATATTTTGACTAGTAGGTTGGCAACATTTAAAGATATCCAATAACCAAATAAAAGTAGAATAAAAATGTTATGCAGAATTATTTTTTATTATTTTTCCTTAGAACTTATCGTAAGTAGATTGTGACGAAAAGTTAAGTCTATCTGTATTGTTCAATCTAAGTCGATAAGTAACTGCCTTTTACGGTGATTCAGAATTTAATATGTAGGTTTACAAAAAACTATGACATTTATTAATTTTAATAAAAACAAAAATCGACTGAATAGACTTACGTTACGATTGCACAACACTAGTCCAGTATGTAGAAATAATTTTTAATCTATAATATTTATCTTTGTCAGAAATAAATGCTCAAATTCAGAATAAAAGGAATTATTATTTAATTAAATTGGTTACTAAGACAAAACATCAAATAAGTTTTATTGCGTATTCCTTTTGTAAATTAGATGTAGATAACGTTAAAGTAAAGTGCGGAATTCGGACGCCGCCGATTCGCAGAAAAATTCTAAGTGTCTAGCAGGCAACGCCCCGCGCGCGGAAATATAACTGCGGTAGATAGGTACCCACAAGACAATTCTGTACATTTCAAATGATCACTGCACCATATTAAACACATACAATAATAACGTTGTATCATTCACTCACCAAAAAGTTTAGTGTAAATTGCAATCCGGCCGCGGCCGATATATTACACAATTTTACACAAGATTCTTCAGAATCTTCGACAAAGTTTTTTCCGTACACACTGCGTAACACTCACTGAGAATATGCGGTCGGTTGTACAGTGTAAATTATTAAATACGATACTTCTTCCGATACCTCCGATTGAGTTTGTCAAACACTGAAACATTATTCGGGTGCCGGCCGGTTCTAAGGAGAGTCGCGCGTGCGATTCGAAGGACGCCGTGGACACGACTAGTTAGCTAGGTGGTGGTAGATGAACGCACGAACCGCGCCGTGAGTAGCGACTAGCGGTCGCCGGCCCGCGCCGCGACGCTCGCCCGCCGCGCGCGGAGCCCGTCCCCCCGGCCCGCCGCCGCCGCGTCCCGGCTAATTCGATGTCATTCACCAAATAAACTGAAAATACGCACCCTGCCTATGAGATTATTACCTGCAACTACACAAAACCCTCTATTGATACATATAATTGCGGGCAAGAGTATTAAAATAGCGAATTTCAGGTGAAGTTTTGTTGATAGCGAGCGTTTCGAAGGGGCTGCGGTGGGGGCGGGGGGCCGCCGTCTCGTAGAAGGAAATCAGCGCAGCGGCATTCAAAGAATACGAAATTGTGTATGTGTTAGTAGAAGCGTCGTTGTGTGCGTGGCGCGTCGCGTTGAATATCGAGGAGGCGAGCACCCGGCTTGGGCAGCTTGGCGGGCTAGATGTACCATAGCTATAGGTAGGCATATAGTGTATAGCCTCACTCGAGCGGCGGGCTCGCTGCGGAGTGATCGTGTGTCGCTTTGTTTTTAGCAGCTGCAAATATCGAAGCCAGTCGGTCGACATTCCACAGTCGGCGGATTATGGCGCGAAGCAGAAATACCTGAGCGTTCCAGATGAATTGCTGTGTATTATTTATTGGGCGTCTACGCACGCAGTCAACAATTAGCGTTTGTAGGGTTCAACGGAAGAACGACCTAGGTTTATTTTTGATACAAGTAGGGACTCGGTTTAAGTACCTACTTCATCTATTTTAGTAGTCTTATTACAATACATTTTGATATTTTTCGAGGAAATTCTTTACCTCACCTACATAATTAATTATACATACTATTATTTGAGCAGGAAGTTGGCCGTTCCTACCAAGTCATTCTGATAAATCCACCTGCACACACATACTACGTAGGCATACATACAAGGTGGTTCTTAAGTGCAAATATCTGATGCTATCACATTAATTGTGTACCTACCTGCCTACGACGACATGGCAACAGTAACAGGCGATACTCGTCATCTTTGGCGCGTCTGTTATCGAAGAAGACGCTACGCTACATAAAAATTAGGGTTCCGTGTGACCAACAAGGGTTGAACCGTATTGTTAGCATACGCGAGGTTGGGAACAAATAGGTAATCCCGCATTTCACCACCCCACATTCCCGCCACGGGGTTCGTTGACCCCGCGGGCCACGCGCGCTGCATTCCCGTACAAATAAAAATCCACATCGAGTGCGATTCTTACAACTAATAAAACTCTTGTTTCTTCTACTTTCATGAAATCAAACATTAAACACGGTGGTGGGAACTCGATTTTACAACTATTTTCCAAACGACTCATCCGTCCACGATAAACTTACGTAGTTATTTCACTTCTAAATAAATACTTATAGCTTTGTAGGTACTTACAGAAATGAGTTTAAATGTATTTTTTTTAAGTGATTGGCGACACTTCTTCGTAAAGAAAAAAAAGATACTATGCTGTTAAAGATATGGTTAAAATATCTGTCTAAAATCATATTTAAGAGGTAGGTAATATGACAAATATGACCGTAATTTACTTACTATGTAACTATACAATACACTTTATTTTTATAACTTAAAAATAAATTAAATACTATAACGTCAATTTGGATTAGTATAACTTATATTAAAAATCGTATTATATTCTATCCGTAGGCTTTGCACAAATATGTTTTGCACCAAGGATACAAAAAAAAGATTTAAAAAAAATTGATCAACTCGCCCCAAATACTGCAACCCTTTACATGAACAACCCTTCAATTAATTTCACATTCATTCATCCCTTTTCTGTTTAAAAAATAGATAAGCAGGAAGTATTGAACGTGTACTTCCGAACGAAAACCGGCTAGGGCTGCCAAACAATGCTACTGAACCCACAATTTTACAGTTTCCCTCTACAACACGATGGACACACGATTATATGCTTTAACCCACTCAACATAAACACTATCCGTATAAATATAATTTTATAAAAGGGGTAACTTAAAAAACCCATATAATCCGGGCCTCAGTCAAACTCATTTGTCTAGGGTTGGCCGACTGTCGCGTTTTTACGACATGTCACTTCATTATTTTGACAAGTGAAACGGTCAGGGCGATCAAAGTGTGCGACAGGTTTGACACAACGTTTTATCTACTCAGTACGTACGTTCAAGATGTTTTGACAAATAAATTAGGGTTGTTTAATTATGTTGATATATTATTATTGAAAAGTGAGAATATTTTATGAAGATAATTAATGATTTATGATTATTTAATTACTAGAATGCAAGTGTCGTTCTTTTAGCGCTAAAACTAATTACCTAATTAGGTACTAAATTATAATTTATGAGCGTCCTAATTAACAATTCTTACTTGCAATTTTTATTTTCTGCGCTAACACCTCATAGCCAGTGTAAAACGGAAATATATTTTTGAATATTAATTAACAAGTAGGTAATTAATATTCAATACAAGAAATCTGTTACCCTCTTTACCAAAACTTATTACAGCTAATCAAATATCATTGAACCCCACATTTTAGCCCAATGGGTTTATGGCTGTAAAGATTACTTAAAATATTATTATTGACACATTTGGGTACTTAATCCCGCGTCAAAAATTGACGAAAATATTGAATCTATGTCACACGAAAATCTTCTATCAAAATACTCAGTGGTATCATAAAAGTTGTAATAAAAATGTGATAAAACTTATTTATATACATAAATATGAGAAGAATTAATTATCTTTCAGTTTATTATGAGTTCGTAAATACGAAAATTTCGTAACACTATGAAGTTTAGACGGGAATTAATTTAAATTACTCAAATCTTAACTTGAAATTTCGGTGATACTCGAATGCGACTGGGGAGTGGACCTAAACCAATTTACTTTACACACAAGGCGAATAGCTAGTATTCACAAAGATTTTACCCCTTATAAAATATGAACAATACCACGGACGCCGCGCACAGGGCGGTAACTGACTATTTGTCACAACAGAAAAAGAGATTATCCTCATTATGCGTTAGAAAGTGTTGTTAATCCCTTTTTTAGTTCTGTCAAACATTATTCTTGGAACATTGACACAATGGAACGTAAGCAGGGATGTCCCTTTCGTGTTGTTGACCTGCAGATTACGTGATAAAAATCTTGGTAGGGGTTGTATTAGCATATTTGCTTATCCGTAATCTGCCTAGATCCATGACTTCAGAGAATCTATACAAATAAATATGAAGTGAAGTGTCTATTTGTAATGTCAAAATAACCGCTTTTTGTATTAAACGCATGTAAATTTAATAACGGTGCAGGATAAAATAAGAAAAAAAAATTTTGGACGTTCTAAATAAACATTATAAATAATGTTCCATGGCTGTGTTAAAGATGGCGGATGACCCAAAAGTAACTTATTGTTACCGATATACGTCAACCCTTCAATTGTCGGAGGCTTACAAAAATACACCTTGCGTGCGTTCCCACGATCACTGTGACAGGAAAGTTATCTTAAATTACAAATATCTGTTGCTTCATGTTCGTTGCACCTGCGATTTTTATGTAGTCTGTGTAAACTAGAAAAAAATAGGTCATTGTGACATTTTCACAATTTGTAGGGTTATTTAATACTCAAATAGAACATGCAAATTTTACATAGGACTCCAGATATTACGATATATAAATTGGCGACGAAAAAAGTTGGAAAAACATGTTCGTATTTCGATTGTTGTAGGTACCTATACCCGAAGCTGTGCTTTAAAACGGTGAAGGAAAACATCGTGAGGAAACCTGCACGTCTATAGAAAGGCGTGTGAAGTTCACCTACCCGCACTGGGCCAGCGTGGTGGACTATAGCCCAAAAAATCTCCCTCGTACTGAGGGAGAATGTGCCCGGTATAATGGCAATAGGCTCGCCCCCTATTACATTGGGACCAAAAATGCATCGGCGAAATGTGGGCGCACTGCAGTGCACCTCTGCCTACCCCTTCGGGGAATACAGGCATGATGATGTAATGAGTAATAATGTAACCTATACCCGATACTGATGCGAACGTCAAAGTATCATTTCGGACTTCGGAAACAACCTGTATATTGTGTCACCAGGGCACCATGCGACTAAATTCGCTGGCGCTGTCATTGACATTTCGTTTTCTGTGAGTGAAGTATACAGTCTGTTTTAGTGTTAGCAAAAATTTTGACGCGCGCTATTTCGATTGTTTTGTTGGCAAGCATAATCATGCACTAATTAATTAGTAACATTTATAAGATCCGCGTTTTATTGTGAATGCGGACATTCGCTAATAATAGTAAAAAAAATCAAATGTCAGAAGTCCGAAATAATACTCCGACCATAGATAAATAATTGGTCTCGGGACTCCGACATTTGCACCAGTAACGGATATAGAACCGAATGGTACGAAACTCGACCATGTTTCTCCAAAAAATTTTTCGTCGTCAATTTTATCTTGTAATATATCTCGAGTCCTATGTAAAATTTGCATGTTCGGATTTGTGAATATATGCCGCGACCTATAAGTGTAGATTACTTACACTACTGAATAGGGTTATGTATGGATGTAAACAAGATTGAAATTTCACCAATGTTATAATATTACAACGTATTGAATGTCATTTTCAACAATGATTACCACTTGCTGAACTGCGAAGGAAAACATCGTGAGGAAACCCGCACGTCTATATAAAGGCGTGTGAAGTTCACCAACCCGCACTGGGCCAGCGTGGTGGACTATGGCCCAAATCTCCTTCGTATTGAGGGGGAATGTGCCCGGTATACTGGTAATGGTAAGCTCGCCTCCTATTACATTGGGACCAAAATACATCGTCGAAGTGTGGGCGCACTACAGTGCACCTCTGCCTTTCCCTTCGGGGAATACAGGCGTGATGATGATGTATTATATTGAATATTTAATATTTATTATGTTGAATTATTATTACACGCCTAATTAACGGCACGTGCAATTACGATATTAAAACACTTTTAAATTTTAATTAACCCCGCATTGTTTGAGGTAAATTGAAATAAAAGGAAAATTTAAAATTAAAAACATGTAGATAAATGGTGATATTATCTGGTAGGCACATATTATTAGTAGGTAACCGAAAACATGGCATGTTGGGACAAAAGGTATATATTAGTGAACCGCGATACTTAGATTTTGTTCGGTGTTCCCAAGTCATCTTTACTTAATACTTAGATTCCTAATAAAGATTTAGAACAATAAAATTACACAAATCTATGTAGTTACAGATAGAAAATTACACCTGCACAGATAACACAAACTTTAACTCGGATTTCTTTGAATATGAAACAATAGATCCTTTCTCCGGCTACCTCCGTACATCTTGCATTTTTTTGTTAATTACAGGTAATAAAACCTGTACAAAATTATGTATTATCTGGGAAATAATAAAAACGCGAAACAAAACGCGGCTAAGATAAAAAAAAACAGTCACAATAAAAAAAAAAAGAATGGCACGCACTGTGAACATTTTATTTAAAAATTTCGCTACCTATTGTTAGGAGGCTTGCATTATGAAAAAAACCTAATGAACTGCTAAACCTTTTTTCATAAAACAAGCACCGACAATCCGACAAATAATATCAGCTGTCAAGAAGATGTCTAGAGCTACGATGTCATAACTAATTACAGCCCTTTTAACGTCCCACTGCTGGGCATGGGCCTCCCCTCAATGCGAGGGGGATTCAGGCCATAGTCCACCACGCTGGCCCAGTGCGGGTTGGCAGACTTCACACATCTATTGAGAACTAGTCAAGTTATAAGCGCGCAAAAGTGAAGACTCGAATACGTCCTAATCAGGACGTATTCGTTGACAGATGAATGTGACATCACATAGAAGCGCAAGTGACAACACTAGCTATCTCTTTTTTTCTCGTTGGTTTTATCAATCCACTTCTTATGCACATTTCTACGTGTTGTGAAATGTAAAATGAATGAAAAGTGTGTATGTGTGCTGCCGCTGTTGCGTGGAACACTTTTTTCGGTTGTTTTGTGCGTGTAGCCATAACAAATCTGTTTACTAGAATATCATTGCACTATGCATAATAATTGAATTTCCGTGGAACAATACACGCCCTCACGCGTTAAAAGTCTCTTGCGCTGTCAGTGTCATTTAATGAAGATTTAACTTATTCTACAAGTCAATACAGTGTTATTTGGCATGGCAAACAAAATACGAACGAGTGTCGACGCACCAGTGTGCTTTAAAGTACAAATCGCAACGTGCCAGTACTTGTCAAAGTTACCTGTTGCATGCGAACAAAATAATGAACAGTCAGTCTTTATGTTCAGATAAGTAGAGTCTACAGATAAAAATTTACGTCATCCTCGATTTATTTCCACATAAATGCCGAAAGTACACACCGACAACGGCTACTTTTACATATATAGTGTATCAGATATCCGAAATAATATTTTAGGTACATATACGGTAGCTGATATGTAGATGCTTAGTGAAGACAGTTTGTACCTAACTATCAGAGTTTCTGAGTTATGGACCTTTGAATATTTGTCACAGGTATCGTGTTCTGGCCGATGGTTACATCCACGATACTTTCAAGCAGTATAAACTACATTTACGAGGGGCGACTACCAAATAACAAAACAGATAATCAAAAATTTAACATAGAACTCGAGATATTGCAAGTTATAGAAATCGACGACGAAAAAAACGTTCCTAAAACATGATCGAATTGCAACAAAAATTTTATACCATTCAGTTATATACCCGATACTCATGCAAACGGCCAAGTATTATTTCGGACTTCTGAAACACCTTATATATCGGTTATTTTAACAAGTAATCGAATTCATGTGAAGTCCGCTTATCAGATACCGAAAGGTAAACGCTATTTGCAAACCTTTTATATTGATTTATGAAACGTTGACTTCGTGTATGACATGACTTTATGTATTTTTTAACCTTCATTGTCCCAGCAGCAGGAGTGGTAGTCTAGTTGGAATAATGCCCGTCTTGAACCTAAGTGTTGCAAGTTCAAATCCTGGGCCTGTAAGATTTTCATGTGCGAATGTAATTGTCAATGTTTATTATCACTTGCTATACGGTGAAGGCAATATCGTGAGGATACCTTTATGCCTATAGAAAGACGTGTGAAGTTGACCAAACCGCGCTGGGCTAGGGTGGTGGACTATGGACCAAATCTCCCTCCCTTGTATTGAGGGGGACTGCGCCCGGTATAATGACTATAGGCTCACCCCCAATTACATTGGTATCAAAAGACATTGGCAAAGCATGGGTGCACTGCACCTCAGCCTATTCCATCGGAAATACGGGCGTGATGTTATAATTATGTGTCCCACGGCTGGGCGAGTGTCTTCCCTATTCACCTCAACACGTCTCTATCCTGTTCTGTGATTTTCATATATTTTCTTCTTTAAAAATCAGTTGCTGTTTGTTTGTACCGCTAAAACACGAAAATCGGCCAAGTGCGAGTCGGACTCGCGCACGAAGGGTTCCGTCCCATTATCTATAAAAACGGCAAAAAAACACGTTTTTTGTATGGGAGCCCCTTAAATATTTATTTTATTCTGTTTTTTAGTATTTGTTGTTATAGCGGCAACAGAAATACATAATATGTGAAAATTTCAAGTGTCTAACTATCACGGATCATGAGATACAGCCTGATGACAGACGGACGGACGGACGGACAGCGAAGTCTTAGTAATAGGGTTCCCGTTTTACCCTTTGCGTATGGACCCCTAAAAACGGCTTGACACCCCCACACAGAAACATGAGCAAATTAATTCTCCCACATACCCACCGCAAAGTAAGATTCGTGTTACTTAAGCAACTCGCACAATATCGATAAGCAATTACAATATTTGCTCTAACCGGAAACCATAGGTGCGGCCCCATACGCCCCAGGGGCTACGTACTGATTAAATAAATTTTATAGCTATCACTAAGTAGACTAGCTACTCCATTGATAACGGGCCGATAACTTTGAGTTCCTCTAACACCCAGCACACACTGGGGCGAGCGAATAAGGCCTCGCGCGTATTTTTTATTGCCAATAGAAAAATATCGTTCTACAACGAAATGACTGACAACGCGAGGGATTTTTGACGTATGTAGGCGAGGCTTTCATTACAGAATTTCAATCTTTATGAATATTGAAATAGAGTTCATTTAGGTACTGGCAAAATGTTGAGGCGTGAATTTGGACGCCCCAGTGTGCAGGGGCTTAAACATACCGAAAATAAATAAGCCCACTAAGTTTCTTGACAAATCTTCTTAGTTGTGGACGCTCTTTGATCCCTTAGTAGAGTAGAACATATTAAACAATTGTAAATTTGATATTTTGTAAGTACCTCCCCGTAGGACTATAAATGGACTATTCTTACCCAATAAATGATTTGACTATGACTTGACTGTTGACGCCAAAAGGCGCTCGTCATAATAATTGCCAATACCAAAAAAAACCGGCCAAGTGCGAGTCGGACTCGCGCAAGAAGGGTTCCGTACCATCATCTATGAAAACGGCAAAAAAAAATCACGTTTGTTGTATAGGAGCCCCCTTAAATATTTTATTTTATTCTGTTTTTAGTATTTGTTGTTATAGCGGCAACAGAAATACATCATCTGAGAAAAATTCAACTCTATAACTATCACGGTTCATGAGATACAGCCTGGTGACATAAGGACGGACGGACGGACAGCGAAGTCTCAGTAATAGGGTTTCCGTTTTTCCTTTTGGGTACGGAACCCTAAAAACGAGCTACGCGTAATCAAGTCCCTTTGAAATTCACAAGTTTCCTCTATGTAACACAAATTTCCCAATTTGATGAAATAAATCTTCTTCTGTGCGCGGAACTGTACTTTATCATAGGCGTTAGACATGTCGAGTGCTTCTAAGATTAGTTTTGGCGAGACTATGATTCATCTTTATATCTTTTTTTTATATAAAATATGAAGTCGCAATTATAACTGTATACTACTACTACTACATCCCTTTTAACGTCCCACTGCTGGGCACGGGCCTCCCTTCAATGCGAGGGGGATTCAGGCCATAGTCCACCACGCTGGCCCAGTGCGGGTGCGCAGACTTCACACATCTATCGAGAACTAGTCAAGTTCCCTCAGACGTGCAGGTTTCCTCACGATGTTTTCCTTCACCGTTTCATAGCAAGTGATAATCTCGGATGAAAATGAGATTCGCACATAAACCCAGAGGTGCGAGCCGGGGTTTGAACCTGCACACTTTGATTGCAAGGCGTGCGTTCGACCACTCGGCTACTGTATCCTCGCCTACAAAACAAAATATTCAAATCGAGGCAGACTTCGTGGAGCGTCGGTGTTTCACGGCAGCTATGTGTTCTTTTACGCGGGTTTATTTGTTTCCGTCGAAATGTATTCAATAAGGGTGGCGCCACATTCGCATCAGGTGGCATTATTGTTGTGCACGTAGGCCTTCCGCGAGCACGTTATAAGATCAATCTTTAACTCTCTGCATTCAGTTTTTGCGAACAATAATACTTTTTTGCGAAATAAGTGAAATGATGAAATTTAATGGAATAAGATGAGGAATGGCTTCACCTGCGACTAGCGCGAGTATTTCGCCAATGTCAAGTAATTAATGGCAAGGACAAATTCAATAAATACACATTATAAATAAAAATGGATAATGACAGTGATAAAGATGGCGGATGATATTGAATCGCGAACAATAATAGTGAATTCAATTTATTCATTATGATTGATACAGACCTGTCAATATTGAAGAATATGACAAACCTTATAAAATACATTCTCAACCTTTGATTGTTTAATGCGGCATCCGCCATCTTTGTCACTGTCATCACTCATTTTTATTTATAACTAGCTGTGCCCGCGACTTCGCCCGCGTGGACTTTAGGGAGATTACCCGGAAATATGGGTATTATGTTTTTCCCGCGGAACCCTAATGCTTTTTCTAAAATTAAAGTAGCCTAAGTTACGCCTTGGAACGTCAGCTATCTGTCAGTGAAAGTCCCATTGAAATCGGTTCCGCCGTTTAGAAGTTTACCTCAAACAAACAGACAGACAGACAAAAAAATTTAAAATTGCGTTTTCGTTAAAGGTATCGTATATACTTTCATACGCATTTGGTAAAAAAGTGTTATTTTGATATTACAAACAGACACTCCAATTTTATTTAATGTGTATTTATTGAATTTGCCCTTGCTATTTATTAATTACTTTCCACTAACTGAAATACCCGCTAAACGCTGGTGGAGCCATTCCTCGTCTTATTCCATTAAATATCATCATTTCATTCCGTTCGTAAAAAAGAAGAAGATTGTTTATTGCAAAATGAATATTAAAAGGGTATATTTCAATACGAGCATTATCAATATACTATCCAACTGTTGTACTTCCTTGAAGACCATCGTACATTACATGTACCTAACGTATAAGCCTTACATTTTTGAATTGCAACTTTACATCCTAAGTTCTTAACAGTTCAGTGCATATTTAAACGAACCTGAATATTACATAGCACATTTCGGAAGTGTTATATAGTTATCAAAGCAACATTTCGTAGCAATTATCATACGGTATCTACACGCCGCGCCGGCCCAATTTGGAAATCGTTTTTATCAATAACGTATTATCGATAAAATAATAATCGTAATTTACAGGTAATTAGGTTAAATAAGATATAGCGATTACTGACACTTGGGCGATGATAAACTATTCAGAGAAATTCGCCATTTCGAAGTATGACGATAGCCTGTGACCATTTTTACAAGCTTTATTATGATCTGTTCCGAACTAGTTGAGCCAGCAACTTCGCCTGCGTAGAAAATTGGAATAAAAGTTTCACAAGTTACTACTTGTAACATCAGCTATCTGGCAGTGGAAGTCCCGTCAAAATCAGTCGAGCTGTTTGAGAATTTACCAAACAGACAGACAAAAAATTAGTTTTCGCTATAGGTAGCGTACAATTCATACTGTACATTTATTACTTTGTAGTTTTATTTGACACTAGCTGTGCCCACGGTTTCACCCGCGCTAATAGTTACTTTGGCGTAGAGTGATGTTATGAAGTCTATGATTATATAAGTCTATAATACCCGATTCATGTTCGGGAATTTTCCCGTTTTTGCCACATTATTCGTTGCTGCTCCGCACCTATTGGTCGTAGCGTGATGATATATAGCTTATAACCTTCCTCGATAAATGAACTATTTAACACAAAAATAATTATTCAATTCTGACCAGTAGTTCCTGAGATTAGCGCGTTCAACCAAACAAACAAACAAACAAACTCTTTAGCTTTATAATATTAATAATATTTTATATATATATATATATATAATATATATATAGTATAGATAGATTACAAAAATACACTTCAATTTTATTTATTCGAGTCGAGTCCGCAACTTTGTTTACCAGGAGTGTAGTATTGTGTATTTTAAGTAAATTATTTGAATGCTCCCGTAAAACCGTCACGTGTATGTGTCAAAGAGAAATCAAACACAACATACCTATTATCATTAAGTTCATATTTCGACACACTTATCCCTTATCATAATAAATCTTAGCTGAACAATGTAGGTTTGTTAATATATTATCATCGCGACCAAGACGTGTGGTGTAGCGTTGAAACCTAAATGCCGGTTGACGCAATATTATTTTGATTACATTTAACAGAGTGTTGCCTAAATACGAATTCTTTGTTGGCTCTGTGGCGACCACAATGTTATAAATATTTGCTCAGCGTTCTTACACTGAAAGTGTCCACTTGTGTACACTAAAAGGCATAGATGAGGAAATCTAAATGCTACGGAAGGAATAAAATGGGAAGTAGTATATAATGATTTCAGTTTTTGATTAAGAATTTTTCGTTTTAGGGTTTCGTACCGCAAAATAAAAAAATAACCCATATACTCGTAGGATGACTTCCTTGTCTGTCATCTGCTTAGATCCGTTTTCTTAATTACGCGTTGAGGTATAAAGTTAATTGATGGAATCAGGCGTAATATTGCGGAAATCCATTGTTAATACAATAGTAGTTGTGTTACGAGGGTGAGTGGTGGGTCCCTTTCTCTACTATTGTATTAACGAGGTATAAAGTTGAAAACAATATCAACTACTCAAATCTGCAAGTATCTGGAGCTATAATAAATACAAACTTTTAAGTTGCAATCAAAAGATACGGCCGTTTATACGGCATATTTTAACTTACAAGGGAATTAAATGCTATAGGGTACTTCCCGTCGACCTACAATAATAAAATTTGGCAAGTAGCAATGTCTTATAGCTCAGGTAAAGGGGAAATACTGAAAAATTAAAATTTGTACTTACATCTACAAAGTATTTAAATGTTGTTAAAAACAATTCGAGACTCGACTTCTGTGATGGGCGAACTAATACTTACCTCATAGAATTATTACACATAGAAACCAAGTCCGCGCGCCGATTTTGAAGCACCTTAATTGGAGCCATAAATGGCTCCAAACGCCGGGCCGCTCCGTAGTGTTCAATGTCAATGCACGCCGAACGTGTCTCGCGAAAAAAAAATTATTATGACGATTTGTGCAGTTAAATTGTGTCACAACACATCTGAAAAACAAAAGAAATGTGATAACATCACTTTTCACAGGTAAACTTTCAGTATTTCATAGTATCTTGTAGTTAATTAAGTCAAAATAGAACAAAATAGAAACGTTTTAATTCAATGCACAGTGTTGCCCGATTGTTAAAATACACTTCTCATCAAAAAAATCGAAACACCTCGCAGTTTATGATTTGATAAGGATTATCAGAAAAATGTGTATATTTAGGAATAAATGTAAAATGTCATTTAATAGTGAGTAGTATGAGGTTTATAAATCCTAATGTTAATGTTCTAAATTCAAATTAAGTCTTCATAGGTTTCGTATTTTGTATGATGAGTAATTTTAAAAATTAGGACAAAAACAATAAAAACGAAAGTGTTTCGATTTTTTTGATGAGAAGTGTATTTTCCCATTTTAACTGAATTTATTGCTCCGACTAATTAATTTGAAAACATTTGCTACTGTTACTTACTGTTGTTGTTCTTTAATGTAGGTGTTTGTGTGATTTAACGATATCTATACGAACGATATTTTATAGGTTTCTAAACTGATTATTTTTTAATAATTATTTTTTTATTTTTCATAATATGAAGACTATTCGATTAGAAATATTTGTTGACTTGATTGGTTTACTTTAGTTACACAGTATAAAAATTCATAATTGTATACAATAATTAAAATATATATATTTTTACGTGTTGTTGTTTTCTTTTATTCGTTTCATAAAAATAAACATTCCCGTATTATAACAACATTACATTACCATATCCACACTTTACCACACATAGCTATTTATGCATGATTGCCAAAAACAAATGGTTATGAGCGGCCGAGTCATTACCCCACTTTCGGAAAACTGGACCTTCACTGGCAACATTACCCAAGTGTATGTGTGCGTGTCGCCGGGCGTAAGCACGTAATCGGCACGCCTGTGTGAACCGGTTTAGTGCTTCAATTTTGACAGAGCGCTTGTATGAAGACTATCTTTCTATGTGTAATTATTCTATGACTTACCTACAAGTTTATAAGGAACCCTCAGTGCGCGAGTCCAACTCGCACTTGGCCGGTTTTTTATAAAAGCCATAGATGTTATAATAGAGTACGCCAAACAAAAGATTTTCCAATTGTGTTTTAAAAAATGATATAATCCTGATAATAATAATGAAACAAATTCAACATAGATAATGGATATTGAAATAAAGAAAATCGCTTGCCAACCACCAAATTGGATTGTCACTAATAGGAGCATTTCGGAATTTCCCAAGTGATACTTTTAAAACGTTAAATCGTTTTATCATAATGTATTAAGATTACGCTTTTCCGTTGGGAAAAAAACCACCTACTAATTAACAAGCCTTTAATACTAGTATGACTTTATAGTTATGAATATTTTTATTTATATTATATACTGAATTAATCATTTTATTCATTTCGTACAAAATTAGAAGTCGTACTAGAATGAAAGGCTTGTTAAAATGATGAAATTTCTGCACCTAGAATTAGAAAGGGGTTTTTTTTGAAAACCATCTTAATAATCTTAACTAACTTAATCTCAATCACCTAGTTAAATTATTTGTCTATAAACAAACTACTGCTAGACTCTATTTGTTAGCAATAACATATATCCGACTCGTTCAGACGTACGACGATGAAAAGGGTGGCAATACGCTGTTCACCATTACCAAAAATACACTAATATTATAAAGAGGAAAGATTTAAATTATTTTTTGTATGTAACGAATTTACTTAAAAACTACTAGACCGATTTCAAAAATTCTAGAAAGCTACCTTATCACTAAGTAAATAACATACGAGTAGGCTATATTTGTTTATCCCAAAATGTTTAAAAAGAAATTAATCTGTCAATAGAAAGAACCTGCCCAGTGTCGGATTGTGGTAACTTGATGCCCTAAGCAATGAAGATTGCTTAGGGCATCATTGCTCTCTTTGGGAAGCCCTGGGAAGCTCCCATCCTTAAGTGTGAACTACAAAGAATTAATTGAAAAAAAAAGTTAATACGTATCGTAGGTAGAATATGTATGTGTTGTTCCTTCTGCCCTTATCCCATGCTAGGTCGGTAAAGCATGATTTCACATGTTGTCCTAAGATTCAGCTATAATTTTCTCGGTTAATTAATCGGTCGTCTCTGGTGCCCCCTAGACGGGATACCCTAAGCAATTACTTAAATAGCTTATAGGCTCATCCAGGACTGAACCTGCCCCCTTACCACCACTTGTCTTTTATTTTTTTTAATATTACTTTCAGCTTTTGACAGAACTTTAAATAGTCTGTGAATTTTTGACAGATTTGTCAAAAAATCATAGACTATTCAAAGAATAAAACCTTAAGAAGTAGTGGTAAGGTCTCTGGTGGAATATTAAATCACGATTGCAGACCCTGATGACACGTGTAGTCAGTTATTATTTTACTCATGTCCTCAAACAAAGTTACTCATTATTTCGGTTCTCAATTAAAAGTTACGCCTGTACTATAGGTACCTTTAGTAGACGGTGGCAGATAAACATATATACAGACTACTCGTCTTAACTGTGTTGACGTGAGTCATTTCAAATTTGGCTGCAATTATATAAAAGTAGATAATCCTTTTGGAAAAGAATAATCATGGAGACTCTCGCCCATTCTTTTACATAGAAAGAAAATGCATTCTAAAAGTTATTATTTTGGTTTGTTTGCCGATTTATAAGTATTGTAATAGTTGTCATAAATAAAAAAAATCCGATTCTGATTCATCTTCAAATAGAACTGGGCTCCAACCAGTTTCAGAGTAGAAAAGGAGAAATCTTCAAAATGGAAAAGTACGTCCGGGTTTCTGCGTTTATTGGCTAGTCCATCAATTATTTATCTCGTCTATTCCCGACCTCATCTGCACCGATCGATGCTAGAGTACTATCTGGTTACTATTTAGCTTCTGACCAAGCGTCCCGTAATATGGAACAATAAAATGCTCTTAGTACGGTTATTTGTAGAATGTTAGATTTTTGTCTCCTGGCTAGCGAGTGGAAGATTAAAGATGTTTTTTTGGGTAATTTTAATGAAACACGACCCTCACAATATATGACGCTGGTAATAATTAGTCTAAGTACTTATTTTCTTCACGCAGAGTTCTTCCGCAGTCACGTAATATACATAAAAACGACAATATTTTCCAATAAATTGCCATGTTTTTTCATCTAATTATAATAATATTCTTTCTGTATTTTCTTTCTCAAAATGAAAAAGTAAATAATTCATCTTGCAATTCCGGCATTATATATAAACATTAACTAGTGTATTTCTGTTGGCGACAAATACAAAATTTCTTTGATTTCCTCGCGACAGCCGTGGGTAGTGGATTCGGTGCCAACTAGGCCATAATGTCTCCAACACTATCTACCAAGCTACCTACCGGGTTGCCTGCCTCATAATTCATTGCGTTATTAGTTACTGCCGGTTAATTTTAGCTCTGTTCAGAAGCGTCGATGTACGTGAAAAATTGAGATCGTGCGGTGTTATTTTTTCGCTGGGCAGTATCTAAATATAGACGTATCCATTGTTTTGTCTGTTACGAATTGTGCAATCGGTCGTTAAATGTTTCCTATTTTATGAAAATAGGCCGGCCGACGCAGCTAATTGTTTCGTAATAAAGGGATGGATGCGTGAGGACGATGTGTTTTGACAGTGCTGAGAAACGATTATGACGTGAACATAAACTGATATTTCACAGTTTAAAAATGCATTATGATACATTATTTCCGGGTTCATTTTAAAAGTCAAAGTTGGAACATTTATTTTGTTGAACCCTACGGGGACACTTAATTTTTAGGGTTTCGTACCCAAAGGGTAAAACGGGACCCTATTACTAAGACTCCGCTGTCCGTCCGTCTGTCTGTATGTCTGTCACCAGGCTGTATCTCATGAATCGTGATAGTTAAACAGTTGAAATTTTCACAAACACACAAAACATTAAGACACAAAATAAATATTTAAGGGGACTCCCATACAACGACATGATTTTTTTTGCCGATTTTATAGATAATGGTACCCTTCGTGGGCGAGTCGGACTCGAACTTGGCCGGTTTTTTTTTCTTGGTTGAAACTTGGTGGATATGAGTAACACAGGGCGTTGGTAGGTGATAATCATTTGAGATGTGAGCTATTGTTGTTTACGGGCCATTTAAATAAGCAATTTAATCACGACATCGAACCTCCGCGACTTATGGCGGTGAGTAGATACAGCTTGTCTGTTAACCGTATGACGGCGCGAATATAAATCTGACATAATACCGGCTGTTCCGAAGGGATGCTCTTGATGTTTCAATATTGCCGCTTCGCGTGCGCGCGCGCATTGCACTTGGGTAAAGGTGTGTTTGCAATGGAAATATGTGTTTTTACTTTGTAACTACTGAAAAATGATCTGTAAAGCCATTGCAAATATATTGAAATGTTTATGTATAGATTTTGGTGTTCATGTATTGCCGTCCTTCTCGCCCCATCCCGTCTCTGAGTATGAGCGAGTGACATAGTAGTATATATAGAATATTTTGACATCAAACATGGGTTTAGTCACAAACGAATCGTAATGAGTAAGAACAAAAAATAATTTTTTAGGAACGAATAAAGATAGGCATCCACATGTTCGCATCGTAAGAATCGGACGCATGGCATCAAACGGATCGTAGTATTATTTGAATAGGCAGTCATACAAGTGCGTCCACTGATCCGCATCGTACGGATCGTACCTACCTTTACGAACTGTTACATGCATCCGAAGCATTACCTATGATTTCTGAATAGAAACCATTTTTTTAGATCCGTTTTTTTTAAATTTGGAATAGAAAATATCGTCGTAATTGAATCCACCAGTGTAGACTAATCCGTTCACGTAGTGTGCACGGCGCCAACGTCGAAAAACCAACGAGCCAACAAACAGCTCGGAAACGTGGAAGTAATCATTAAACGTATTAATACACCGTGACCAGGCTTTAATTAAGATTATGGCAGTAAGATACAAGGGGGAATTGCGACCTGAACGTACTGGAGCGAACGAATAAGTACACTTGACTTTTATTTAAAACGAACTCTGACCATATATACATAAAGATTGAATTTCTATGGTAAAAGTTATGCAACCACGCGACTAAATTCGCTCGCTGTATCTACGACAGTTCAATGAAAAATATGCTTCGTCTACGTGTTAATAGAGTTCGTTTTGGTATTGCTAAATATATTAGCGCGTGTTTTGACGCGTCTATTTGCGCAGGACCCACGGGCCATCGTTCGTCTGGCCGGGATTATACACCGTAGCGTTCGCAATTGTGGAAAAGAAGGGCCGACTGGTGATCATTCCTGCTAATGTAAAATCTTTATGGATTTAACGTTAATGGGTTTGTAGTAGCATTATCACGCCTGAATTACCCGAAGGTGTAGGCGGAGGTGCACTGCAGTGCGCCTAAACTACACCGATGTATTTTGGTCTCAATGTAATAGGGGACTAGCCTATTGCCAGTGTCTCCGGCACATTCCGATCTTTTTACGAGTGAGATTTGGGCCATAGCCCACCAAACTGGCCCAGTGCGTTCCCCGCCCACGCCTTTCTATAGACGTGCAGGTTTCCTCACTGTGTTTACCCTCACCGTTCAGCAAGTGGTAATCATTACTGAAAATTACATTCGGGCAAGCTCGGGGTTTGAAACCCACTTAATTTCTAGGTGAGCATCTTACCAACCAGCCGACTATTTTTAGTACTTGATTGTAACCATTTTAAGGGTCTCGCGGCAATACACTTCGGCGCGTTCTGTACAATATGTTGTAAAACTGATCGTGCGCTCGCAATTACTCTTTATGGAAATCTAAATACACCAGGGTCATATGAGTGTACAGAAACGTTTTACTGTTCATTGAAAAAAGAAACTATTATGATACTATTGTTGTAAAATACGTACTACGAGTGTATTAGAAGTCTGAACCAATATTTTAGGTGCCTAGTTAACTGATTTATTGTTGTCTCAAGACAGAACGGACAGACTGAACTATCATGATTTTTGAGGTTTTTGAGTTTTTGTTACAATATTTTTTTTCATAACTAATGTCACATTAATTATTATTCATTTACATTGGTATTGTAGAACAATGTTATACTTAGAAAAGGCAAAAAGAAATAAAAGGATTTAAATTTCTATATATTTAGAGGTGAATAATTGGATAAAATCTTGATAAAGTGAGTCATGCGGTGCCGTACCTAGGCTACTGGTTACTATTCTTCTCTTTACTTGATGATCGGGTCGCCGAATGCGTCGAACAAGCGATTGTGTTTTGGATCTAAGGTGGCTAATCCAAACTATTTACATATATGTATAGTTATTACCTATATTGTCCCATTGGACTAGAGCCTCCCTCATACTCCACCAATCGTCTCTATTTGGGGATAGAGACGTTTGTAGGAGACTCCAGTCAATTTCAGAGTGATATAGGGTTGGCCCGGATTAAGAGGATGACGGGATTTTTTCCCAGATAACGATCCAGGTCATCGCACCACCTTTCTCTAGGTCGACTACGAGGCGGTGGCGTCCGTCACCTGGTATCAAGTCTGTACATCATTTAAAATAAATTTATGTTTCATTGACAAGGAAATGAAAAGGTTTTTTTTTGATGATGAACTTATGTAATACTTGGTCACAAACAGCACGAGACCAAAGTTTGTGGAGGATCAAAGGTGAGACCTTTGCTCAGGAGTAGGACACGGAAATAAGGTCGAAAAAAATGTACTTAACTTCCATATATTGGTGTATTTATTTTGGGAGTAGGTCAGAAAGTGACATTATCATTATAGATTGCTTTCGCTTGTACACTTATCGCGTGTTTATCTTATCAATGCACATCGATAGGAATGTGTTAAGATAAAGTAAATTGATTAATGCAAACATAATAGGGGTAGGCAAAGGTGCACTGCTGTGCAACCACACTTTACCCATGTATTGTTAGCTATCAATTTAATAGGGGGCGAGCCTATAGCTATTATACCAGTCACATAGAGATTTGGGCATAGTTCAGCAAGCTGGCCGAGTACGGATTGGTGAACTTCACGGGTGCAGGTTTCCTCACGATGTTTGCCTTCACCGTTCAGCAAGTGGTAATCATTATTGAAAATGATATTTTAAGGTACCGAATTTTTAATATTACTGCTGTCTCTACATTTTTGTAGGCATACTTCCTAAGAATGTTAGGACTTAAGATCACCTCAAAATACAGATTAATTTCAGATTAATGACTATATTTGAAGGCACAAAAAATACTGCCGTCTTGCTCTTACATTACGGCCATGACAAGAACGGCAATAAAAAGTTAAACCAAGGAATTGACACCAATACAATATCACGTCGACGCTTAAAAGATAATCCTTACTGAGCGACGCAAAATCGTTAAATGAGTTACGTATACCATACGAAGGGCCAGATTTTTCTGCGTCGTTAGGTAGGTAGGTATATATAACCCATATTGCGATTTTTTAGGGTTCCGTACCCAAAGGGTAAAGCGGGAACCCTATTACTAAGACGCTGTCCGTCCGTCCGTCTGTCACCCGGCTGTATCTCATGAACCGTGATCGCTAGAGAGTTGAAATTTTCACAGATGATGTATTTCTGTTTCCGCTATAACAACAAATACTAAAAAACAGAATAAAATAAATGTTTAATGGGGCTCCCATACAACAAACGTGATTTTTTTGCCGTTTTTATAGAAAATTGTACGGAACCCGTCGTGCGCGAGTCCTACTCGCACTTAGCAGGTTTTGTTGTCTATTACTCACTGCCGAACCTTGCGTAATAATTTCACGTCAGAAATCACTGTCTGTCATTACTTGTATGTCTATACTTTCTTTATTACGTTTTATTTTCACAATAAAATAATTCAGTGTCTTCAGCTGCAGCATTTGGTGTGACCGCGGCCAAATATTGTTATATCATTTACGTACCAACTACATTTGCATATCAAATTTTTCAAACATAATTCAAAAGTGATGTAATTTTACATACTAAAGTTCATTTATACCTAACCTAGTGGAAAATTTTCACTGTTGAACCGCATAGGCGAACAAAGGAATTAATGATATACTCACTGTCAAATCACAGTTTGTACAAGTGCGCCCGCGCACCTGCTGATATTGATCGTAGAATAAATGTTTGTAAATGTAGTAACACCAGCAGGTTTTTGTGTCTCAGGACAGGTATGCCCTCCTAACGCCCTCCCGAGATGACTATTTATCTAAAAGCGTATATAACGTAGTATACAGCGTGCCGTGGTTTTTAAAAATTATAAATGCATCAGTGTTTAATATAATTCAAAACAATATTTTGTTTAAGAACGTTATAAGGAGGTTAGTTACGCTACTGCTTTACTGTTGGGTACGTATTGCGGTAATAATTTTACGAGCTGTTTAAATTGTAATAAAAAGCAACTGGCAACTGCTTCATAATTAGACGATTCGTGAAAATTTACCCTTATTGAGATATGCTGTACCTGCCATTTGAAAGTAACATATATTTAATACGCTTACGATTTAAAATTTTCAAATATATATCGAATCAAGTACATAATTGGGTTCTTATTTAAATAACTTTAACTCACGAGTTTTTAAATATGACTGAATTGTATTATCCAAAGGTTTTGTACATTTATAAAACAGAAAATGAAATATTTATGAGGTGAGGTACATAGATATAAATTGTTATTTCAAAATTACCTCTTTCTTATGCCTGTCCTGTTTTTACTCGAGCAACTAATGGCGACCTAACAAAAAAGGCGCTTGCTACAAGAGTTTATATTAGAGATAAAATAAAAGTAATGATGTAGGTGACACGGTTATACAGTTGCTATGTACTTCACGTAGTTATTCTTAATATCAGTTTCGCTCGCCAGATTTTCAAAGCAGACGTACTTAGTATAAGCGAGAATGGCCCAGTGTGAAAATACGGACAAACTTATATGAACCTAAATAATGTAGTGATTAGTAGTACAATACGATGAAATAATGATAGCATTAGAGGTGAATTTTGTGTGGCAATGTAATTTTAGCGTAGTATGTAGTCATTGTTGCGTGGTACGAGTATCACAACGATTATCGTAAAATGTTACAGCGCTTCATATTTTAAAATAACACCGGTCGATAAACGATGTAGTTTAGAATCGATTTCATTACACGAAACTAAAAATCGAATAGAACTCGAATAATCCACAGCTCGATCCCGTCCGAGCGAAAGACATAATCGCCGAAACAAATTATTTATTTCACAAAGATAAGCAAAATTTTGCGATCTAATAGTATATGTTAGGCGTTTCATTAGAGAACTGAAATGACAATATTCATGAAAATAATATTGAGACTTGCTCTGTCGGATTCATCCATCATCTTTATCACATTAATCACCCATTTTTATTTATAATGTGCATTTATTGAATTTGCTCTTGCTATTAATTATTTGATACTGCAATCCTGGAGCCCGATTTTCGTTTGATAGACATCAATCTCTATTAGAGATATGTCGCAACGAAACGACAAATTGGTCGTATTTTTTTCTTTTGGTTTCGACATATCTCTAATAGAGATTGATGTCTATCATACGAAAATCAGGCCCCTGATCATATTCCATGCAATTTCATAAATATTTCGTAAATAAAAGAAGAAGATTGCTATGTCATTCCTTATTCAAACTCAAATGACGCAAAATAGAGAACAGTCAATTTTATCCTTAGTTAGAGAAATCCACAGATTATACAAATATAGTTTTCCGCTGCATGCGTCCGATGAGAAGTTTGTTGACACTGCGCGCGCCAGCGGAAATGCATGATGCGCGCGGAATACGCGGTGCGCAGACGCCGCCCAGACGAACGGTAGCGCCATATTTTAATGGCGCCTCTTCCTGTCAGGGTTGACCCTTGTTAATATGACTAGAAATTATGAAACACGTATTAATAGCTAACAATGGCCTTACTACCACCCTAGTTAAAGTATTGCTATTTCCATACAAACTGTCTAATTTTGTACTGACTAACTGACTAATGTCGGTAAAACTGACAGTAATATTTAAAACATTACTGCAAGACAAGTGGCGGTAAGGAGGCTGTTGACTCTACCATCTGTTTCATTTGAAATGTTGTATAAATTTTGGAATTTAGAGTAAAGACTTTTATCTTTGCTAACTGGCTGTTTTAACAGATACTAGCTGACCGGGCGAACTTCGTACCGCCTTAGAATTAGTGACATACGAAAGCAGCGCCACCTACCGGGTCCAATTGTGAATCTAAACCATCCAGGGCGCCACCCAAACGCATACAAAAAAGTTCATTCAAATCGGTCCAGCCGTTTAGGAGGAGTTCAGTGACATACACACGTACAGTAGAATTATATATATAAAGATTATACACTCGCAACTAATGACAGCTGACCTTAAAAAATGAAGCGAAGCTATTGTAACGCCATTAAACATAGTGGCAGTGTAAATTGAGGCAGTCTTATTTGAATTAGCCCTTATATATCGGCGTTCGACGGACATCGAAAGTTTTCGTCAAACTTGATTACCCATTCCTGTTTGACGGAAAAATGCGGTTTCGGCCAGTCCGGCAATTTTTCTAACTATTTATTCTACGGCTTTCTTAACAATTTCTTGGCTGTATGGTGTGGGCGTAGCTTTTACCACGGAAATTGAATCTTTATGTATATTGACACACAGTTTGTTTTGATATTGGCAAAATTACGCCGCGCGAGTTTTGCGCCACAGTGTGGTACGTTGATTCGGTCATTCCAAACATACATTTCCAGCGCGAGGGGCACAATCTGGGCAGTAAATTTCTATATCGCTGACAAAAATAGGTTATAATCGGTTGATTTTACGACTTCAGTAGCTTACCACATATTATCTAATTGTTACTATGATACGATATCACATATTAGATAAAGCGTGAGGTTAGAAAACTATTGCCTTGTACATTTATCTGGTGTTGATAACATTAGTGGAACATTATATTAGGCTGTTCTGAAGCCCTGCTCAAATAGGCGAGTCAAAATATGCGCGACCAATACTGTGCCAATACCAAAACGAACCGTATTAACTAATAGAAGAAGCATATATTTCAACAGCGCGAGCGTGATGTCATCGATGATACGAGAGGGTTTAGTCGCGTGTCTTTTACCACTGGTATTCAATCTCTATTTATATTAACGCAGAGTATATTTTAAAAACGACAGAGAGCTCGCAGAGAACTCGAACTCAGTATGTTTAGGGCGGAACTTGTACTGAATCGTAAGAGAAATGGATTTATGATAAATAGGTCAGGAGTCATTGTTAATTTCATAACAATGAAAACTAGTATGTAGTTAGTGTTCATAGTCCCTTCGCTGACCATTTTTAGGGTACAAACAGAACCTTTTGATTATTATTACAAGCTTTATAATAACTTGCAATGTATGTCCGGGTGGAATCTTGCAACTGAATTTTAAATCAGTTATCTTTAACCGATTGAGCTGAAATTTGGTATACACGCTTATTTAGGATGACAATGCATGCTTAGCTATGTGACGTCATTCTAATTCCAATATTTATTTTACTCCAATATCACAATATGGGTATCAAATGAAAGGGCTTGCTGCGGAGAACACGAAAACTAAGGGCAATTAAATAAAAGCTTGTTTTTAAAAAGTTTTTTTGCAATTAATTTATATGATCACTCCGCGTAAGGCGGCCATACTCTCAGTCAGCTATTTAGCTCGGAAACAATCACATTAAAACCTTCAAATTTGGCATATTAAAGTTAATGATTCCAATAAAGCATAGGGTTTATATAACCCCACAATCACGTTCAAAATATTAAATTTTTATGCATGAGTCTATTTTTCATGCAGTTATTTTGTTAGGTTTTTTACTGTTATTTTGCCATTATGTCAGTAAAAAAAAACGATGTGTGCAAAGGCATGGTGCCGTTGTTATCATTAGCTTTTCTCCCTGAAACAATGTCACTGCGCTTGTCAAAATGACGATAACAATAATCGTGGCACGATAAGACTGCGATTTCGCAATATTTTGTAGGTTTAGCTCTATGTTCACTTTTGAGGCTCAAATGTCTCACTGATAATGCAGGGTTAGTTTGGGATCACACGATAAGTACTTATATGTTGTCTTGCTATATTTATTTTTATTTTTATCCTGTAAGCTAAAGTATGGTGTCTAAGATTGAGAACAGTATGGTGAGGTGGTTTGGTTACGTAGAGAAGATAAGTGAAAGTATACTGACGAAACAAATTTACCAAGTGACAGTAAGTAGAAATGTAGGAAAAGGGCGCCCTGAGAAGAATCTTTCACGACCAGATCTATGGTCTTTTCCAGAAAGGTGAAGTCCGTAGCAGCCTCAACCGACGAAAGTGCATGAAAAGACGTATGAATGTGGATGTAGCGAAAGAGGTGTATCAGGATCTTTACATAAGGCAAGCGGTACTCTCTGCCTACCTCAGTGGGATGCACTCGTGAGTGGGATGTATGTATGTAATTTGAAACTTATTCTTTGCGTTTACGAATTGCAAATATCATGGATATGTGCATAATTTCCCATCATTCATTCATCATTCATCAACAGCGCACAGGTTGATCATGGACAGTAGTCTAGAAGTCCGTGCACAGTATCCTTGGAGTCAAAACTACTGACCGAATCCAAAATACCTTTCTCCGCTCCAAGACACAAATTAGTGACGTAGGTCAAAACGCTGCCACAAAATCCCTTAATATACCCCAATATGAAGTGGTATCAATAACCCTTTATTGATACCACTTCATATTGGGGGAATCTAATTCCAATATTCCCATTTTAAAAACAAAACAAATGGTCAAAAAGCTGCCAAGCTGAAATGGAACTCGGCCACATCTACCGCATGTTAGAAGAACACGGGGCAAAAATTACCACAAATTGGACCCCCCGTAATGAGAGAAAATATCGCGGCAGGCCCAGAAGGAAATGACGGGTTAAACTAGACTCCTATCGAATAGAATGGCCCATGTTGGCCCAAAATAGAGAATTGAGGGAGGGGAGCGAGGTCACAGACTTAAAATAATAATAATGGTACCTGTATTATTGTGCCAACCCTAAGTCGCATCACAACATCCTAACCGCGGGCTGTTACTGCTCCATTCAAGTCTCCATCACAATTCTGGACGTCATCCCAAGTTTCGGCGCAATAGGTGCAATTCTACGCACGTAAAGGAAGTTCACTTCGGCATTACCTTTGTGTTTTTTTTCGTTTGAACGAGTGAATGACCTTATTAGACTACCGGCACGATATACAGCTTGTATCATAAGTCCGAAATAATACTGTAAAGTTTGCGCAAAAATTTGATCGAAATTCTAACATAATTTTTCACAACCCATTCTGCCATCTGTTTTGAGCATGTCAGTAGCCACCGCTCGTGGTTTACCCTGTTTAATAGGTTTATGTATGTGCCCCAAGGCCCTAAGGCTGGCCTAACGTAACCCAAACGATTTTTGTGACAGATATTCAATGGTCTGTAACTTAGAAACGACAACTCTGCCTACTCTGAGTATCTACATATCAGCTACTGTAGATATATCTCAATTGTTTTTGACTTCTGATACATCTTGTATAATAGAACTTTGCCGATTTCTAAAGATATATTGCTCGTCAGAACATGTACTGGCGCTGTCTGCATGGAGAATTAAGGTAATTATTAGTATTAAACTTAAAGCGCGTGTATTCGAGAGAACTTACTTACTACCTCAGGTAGTAACTACCGTAGGATAAGCACATTAAAATGAGCAGCTTGTATTCAGCCTTGAATTCAGAACCTTGAAAATGATGAACAGCAATATAAACTCTATATTTATTAGCAACAAAGACTATATATCATCGAGTAAACTGAAAGGAGCAAATACTTATGAAACGGTGTATTGTCACAGGTCATTTACCGGGGACAGAAATAAAATTAATTCATATAAATAATTGTTATTAAATCCCCAAGAATACCGTCTGAGTCACGGAGTGTTAGAAAAATAAACATACCAATCTACCTGTAAGGTGTTACGTGTAAAGCCTCCCGCACACTGGTGTGTCGACGCTCGTGCTCCAAAAAGTTTGCTAATACCAAAACGAACCCTATATTGACTATGCATAAAGATTGATCTTCTGTGGTAAAAGCCACGCCACCGCGCGTCAAATTTCGCTCACGCTATCAGCGTGTTGAGAAATGAACCTTTTGAGTCAATACAGTTTGTTTTGGTATGGCATAAAATCTTCACATATCGTCCTAAGATTTTGAAATTGCTTTAACTATAGTGTGTTCGTTTTTTTTTATCTGTCGTCTCTTGTGCCCTCCTAGACGGGAACGGGAACTTTTTTTACTGGACATGGCTCGGTGTGACGTCATTTTCTCGACGACTCTGACAGTTGAAAGAGGTTGAAGTTATATCTACACGGTCTTGCTACAGGGCGAGGACTGACAAGGGTTGACGCCACAGTGTGCGCGAGGCTTAAGAATATTATTTCAATGTATCGCGACGTTTCATGCGCACGATTGTGTAACGAAGCGAGCTGCTGAACAAACAGGCGGACAGAGACGGGCCTCCGTCGCCCATCGTGTACAATTATGTAAATTATACAATGTCATTTAGAATGTATATAACAAGACTGCAACCCTTCGTCAGGTACAGTATCTGAAATCATATTACGAAGTCGGAATATAAATGTGTTTTTTTTTTTCAAAAGTTTGAAATATTAATTTATTCCTACGCTTGGCAAGCCTACGCATGGTTGGTTAGATCACTTGTCCCACCGTTTAGGTCAGTCAGATCAGTTTCCACCGTTAATAATGTCGCCAGTACCTACAAGTGAATGAATTCCAATATACAATGTTTGAAGACTAACAACGGAAAGTTAAATTCTGTCTATTCCGTCGATTTGCCTTATTATGGATAAAATTGTATATCTTCTCATTTTCTGCGTCCCACCTAACATTCATGTGAGCTTTTCTATTATCAAGGATAAAGCTGACAAAGCCATAGTCCCAATATTACTTTGATGACAGATAACTGACATTATGGTTATCCAAAAAAAAACTTCTAACTTATATTATACTACTTATTCGCTTCACATCATCAGCCGGTATCAGTCCACTGCTGGACGTAGGCCTCTCCCAAGATGCGCCACTGAGCCCGATCTTCGGCTCTTCGTCTCCAACCACTGCCCACCGCTTTGCGTATGTCGTCGCTCCACCTGGTCACAGAACGTCCTACGCTACGTTTGCCGATTCGCGGTCTCCACTCTAGGACAAGTCTACTTATTCGCTTACTATCGCTTAACTATATCAAGAAACAATTGGTTTCGGTCATAAATAGCACTATCAGTAATAATCACAGTAGGTACCTACATAAGTTCAGTCCAACCTATGTTTAGTTTGTACACGAGACCATTTGGTGGAAAATTACTAGCGTCATATGTCCGCTGCACGCGGAACATTAAACCCGAATAGTGTTCACTTGACCCACATATATAGATCAGGGATTTTCATTATCACTCGCACGGGCTGTAAAAATGTGCACTTAAACGAAATGTACACTATTTGTCTTCGTACCGAACATTTAAGGTTCTGAATCATGAGGTTTGAACGTTATATATCAATAACTAAATATAAAAAAACGCCAGACAACACATACTCATCGTATGATTCTTAACTAAGCAACTTGGACCATATCGAGAGGTGAAAGGCTTGACTCAAGGGACACTTTTGGGCGGTATTGACTTATTACACATATTTGGAATCAGCTAATTTTTCGGCGTCGAATGATACTCTCCTATAAAAATGTCGCTAAGTCAAATAGACTGTCACCTCTCAATATGGCTTTGACAATTTTTTAGCTCGCACATTTGAAGTCCATTACATAAAGTAGTATCTAAACCAAATTTATGAATGTAATCCGTCAATCATTTTAATATACGTCCAAAGAAAATCGGGGATTAATGCAAAATAAGAGTCCTTACAAAATACTTTGCAATTTCATGAAAATTGCTTTAAAATATGTAATAGTTCCAACGCATACTTATCTGAATTATATTATTGACTACCTAATTGAAATCATCTCAAAGATACCAGTAGATAGCCGCATCAAAAATATTTTTTATCAGTGATTCACACACACATATGTACTCGTATCAGAGCAAACGTGAGCTATGAAGATAATTATTCATGTTTGTCAATAACCAAACAAGACTGTAAATCATTTCAAGTCGAGGAATTCCAGTGTCGTCCCGAGGCCGGCTCGGAAGGTTGGACCGGACCTTTGAGGTTACGAACTATTGACAATATCGTTAGCGGCGACGTACTTTGGAACCCTGTTAGCACGTCAGTGTATTACCAAACATAGTGGTATGGTTGCCGTTGCAACGTTGGGCTTATTGAAGGCCTCTGGAAAGCCGTGGGGGGCCGTGTTGGTTGCAAGATTAATAATGAACGTAATTTTTTCGTAGAATGGATTTTTTATACATTAAAAAAAACACTATTAGGCGTTATGCCCCGGGCACACGGTGGCGGCAAGACGCACGCGTCATAATGTTTGCCAACACTGAAACGAACTCTGTGTTTAATATACATAAAGCCGAATTTACATAACGAAATATATGTTACATGCATGATCTAATTTATTTCATGACACTACTTTCAGTACCTGTAAAACTAGTTTCATTAAAAATAATAGTGTCGTGAAATCCACAGTATGTCTGTGTTCATCGTTCCGCCAAGATCAAAGCTTTATTTTGCAGTGCAAAATGTTGTCATAAAGTTGTTATTATATAAAATTAAGAAAAGGTTGTCTCGAAAGAAAAGACGGTGGATTGATACATTTTATATTCTTATCAGCTGTCCAACGCCCACACGACGACTAAAACACACGTCCTATCAGCGCAGGCGCTTTCGCGACACTAGTTTCACGTCGCGTTTATACTATGACATTAGTTGCACGACACTAGTTCTCACCAAAAATCACGCGCGACACGCATCTATTTCCGTGTCGTGAAATAGATGCATGCATTGTAAAACTTGACGTTTACACGTGAAATAGTTGATGAAATTAATGTCATGGAACTACTTTCACGCAGTGGCATCGAAACTAGTGAGTTTCGTTATGTCAATTCGGCTTAATGATTGAATTTCTGTGGTAAACGCCACGTGATGACGCTTCGAAATTCTCTCGCGATGTCAAAAACATTTAGTTGAAGGATGATTTTTTTCTCTGAGTCAATTTTCGTATAATTCGTTTTGTATGGGCAAAAAGTTTCATCGCGCGTCTTAATGCTTAAGTGTGCCCTGGGACTTCAGGATATAATATTACAGGCCAATAATATTACGGCAAATTACGTGTAATTTGCTGAAAACGCAGACTGTGTGTAGTTGGTCACAATTTAAAAGGACGTTATCATTACACATAGTACACTGCTCCTTAGTGCGAGAGCAAATTTGGTCATAGTTCGATCTTCACACACCTGTTGATGCAAAATCATGTCAATTTCCTCACAATGTTTTCCTTCATCACTCAGCAAGTGATATTCTTTTATTGCTTCATGCTTGAAAGGCGCATATCATTTTATATCTGTATCCCACGGAGACCTTGTAAAATAGTCAGACAGAATTTACCATTGATTCCAAACGCTGGTTTAAATTAGGGAAGCCAAAAAGAAACTCAATGGTTACTCTTTTCAAATTTTTTTAAGAGTAACAGGTACGTATAACCATCGTTACTCGTCCAAAAAGGTACCGTATGTAAATTGTAAAGCAACTCGAAAGATATCAATGACTTAACAATACAGTAGGCACTTGTAACTTGTATCAATGGACTTTGCCATACAATGAGTGTTATCAGTAATTGCCGCAATTAGCACCAGCTCTGAGGCAGTGCCACCGACGAATTATGTCACCTGGTGGCGTCACGAGCAATTAAAGGGCGCCATTTATTATATTCCTTCCTTATACCTTCTGTTTGTCCGATAGAATACCCGTGAAGCGATTACGTACCGTTTACATAAAGGAAGGAAGCGGCTGTATCTATTATGTTTGTCAATATTGTTTTGTCTTCCTACGACACGTAATATCATTACCGTGCTCGTTCAAGGTGAAGCTAATATAAAAGTGAACTTTTACGTTACCAAATCTCTTAAATCTGGTGCTTCTTGATGGAATCCTGGATATTGCAATATAAAAACTACTAACCGTGTAAATAGATTATTCCGCACTAATTAATTCAACCATCGATACGCCAGAAGATGTCCAGAGCTGGACATAAGCCTCCTCGAATAACTTCTTCACATCACTATTTTCATCCACTCACATCCACGGGCTACCCGCGAAGCGTGCGATGTCATTCCTTCCACCTTAGACCCTTCTTTCTTAGACACTCCATACTTATTTGTCTTTTAGTCTCAACCAAATGTAGCATCAACCATTTAAGATTCTATCACTCTTGGTGTGGACCCATACATAATAGATTTAAGGTTTAGCTAGCGAATTTTAAGTCTATGTGCCTACCTACTGATTAGTATTTTCGTGTCATAAAAGTAAATCTGCTCGGCTAGCATGTGCTCCAAGAGTAGGTCATATGTCGATTTTATCTCTTTCTTTATGCCAGCTAGTGAGCGACTCAGTGCGACCCAATCCATGGTAAAGGTCTAGTCTTAGCAAGTGTGTTAGTCTTTTACTCTTACTCTTTGTTAGTCGAGAAAGTGACATAGATACTAAGTGCGACATAATCTGTGACATATGACTTGTTTTATCACATGCTATAACCATGCTATCATTTAAAAATGGACACGAAATCCTTAGCAACGGGTTGAGTCCAACAGCATGCTATATTACCTTCCGCCTAGATATGATGATGATGATGTGATCCGACCGATTTCGGTCATGGCGACAACTTTAACTCCTTTGCAAGATTTAACATTATGGCCTAGATATAACACTGTTCGGAAAGACGAAGCAAGTTCATGGTGACCCGTTCTTCATGAGGTCACAGGAAAGAACTGTACGGCGTAAAAAAGAAAACATAATCTTTAATTATATGGACATTGGACAAGCTAAAACAGTCGCATCAAAACCATAGAGTCGTCATCAGCTTAAGATCAAACTTTTCTTTAAACGAAAATCTAGGAATAAAGCCCATTGTAATCTGAACTAGCAAAAAGTTAGTTAGCTGAGTTTGACACTAATTGGGCAATAGACACAGTATGTCACTAAGTTTGACCTTCACACCGCGGGCCGTGGGACAGCCAAGCATGGGAATCACCTCAAACCTATTGTTTTTGCTCGCTGTGTTACACCCTGCACACACGGTGGCTTACGAATTTAATTTACTTAACTACTAAAAATTGTACTCTATGTTGATAAAGTAAAGATTGAATTGCTGTGGTAAATCTCTGGTGACCACGCTTAAAAATTTGCTCGTGTTTTCCATCGAGGATACTTCGTTGACATGTGCTTCTTAGATGGGTAAATACTGTTCGTTATGGTATTGATATATAAACGTTTCGCGCGCGTTTTGACGCGCTAATGTGTGCAGGGCTTTGTCCTAATCATTGTTGTTATAACGTTATGCGTTTTTACGTGACAATGTAAGGGTCGAGTTAAAATTTGTATTATGCCTTCAGTTCTCAGGAAGCAGTGGTAGCCTCGTTGGTAGAACGCCCGCCTTGAACGTAAGGGGTGCAGGTTCAAATCCTGGGTCCGCACCTCTAGATTTTCATATGCGAATGTCATTTTCCATAATGATTACCACTTGCTGAACGGTGGAGGGAAACATCGTGAGGAAACCGTCTATGGAAATGCGTTTTAAGTAGTGCACCTCTTGTCGATTTTTATTGACGACTTGTTGAGACATTTAATTATCTATGGCGATCGTTATCACGAAAACACTGTACTCTAATATCAGCGACATAAAATGTAAAGTAGTCGTAGAACACATTTTTTCATCTTAAACTACTTATGCGTTGTTATATAAAAGCAGTGGTAGCCTCGCGGGCAAGAACGCCCGCCTTGAACGTAAGGGGTGCAAGTGCAAATCCCAGGCCCGCACCTCTGAGATAATTTGCGAATGTCATTTTCAACAATGATTACCACTTGCTGAACGGTGAAGGAAAACATCGTGAGGAAACCTGCACGTCTATAGAAAGGCGTGTGATTCACCAACCCGCACTGGGCCAGCGTGGTGGACTATGGCCCAAAATATCCCTCGTATTGAGGGGGAATGTGCCCGGTATAATGGCAACAGGCTCGCCCCCTATTACATTGGGACCAAAATACATCGGCGAAGTGTGGGCGCACTACAGTGCACCTCTGCCTACCCCTTGCGGGAATACAGGCGTGATGATGTATTTTGTTATACTTCGAAACATAATTAAAATTACCAAATAAAATTGTGAATATCTTGATAAAATACGTCGATTTCATTCACATTTCTGCGTACTCAAACTGAAATAACTGGATAGTAATGTATTTTGCACATATACTACCTGCAGTTCATTCTTACTCGCGACTCCGTTCAAATATCAGGTCACATCATAAAGCCCCCGCACACTGGGGCGACAAAAGTAACGCGTCGACATTTTTTCCAAACCAAAACAAACTATATTGACGCAAAGAAAAAGTTCATTATTCATCGAAAAGCCACTGACAGCGCGAGCTAATTTAACGCGTGGAGCCGTGGTTTTTACCACAGAAACTGAATCTCCATCACATCTCAGGGAGACGGTGTCCGCTGCGGCGTAAATACGCTTCTCTAAACATAAATTACGTATTTGTGCCGTTTGTCGTAGAGACGTGCCGACTAGGTCCATGGAGCCAAAGTGCTAAAAATTTATTTAGAAAAATAAGCCCAAAATTAATTACCTCCACGGTGCCAAGAGGGCTGGCTCTTTCCTCGCTCAACGAATAGGACTTGCTATTCAACGAGGAAATGCAGCCAGCGTTCTTGCAACCATCCCACGCGGATCAAGTCTTTTTTAAATAATAATGTTTTCTTTTCGTTAATAATTATTTATGTTTTCTCCTTTTTTTTCTTATTAATATTGTATCTTTGTAACTTAATGTATAAATAAATAATTTAATTTGTGATTTGTATACATATTGGAAAAAAAAATAACACGTGACTTACGCAGCCCCAATGTGTGCAGGAGTCTTAAAATATAATAAACAGTCCCGTGAACTTTGGTGCGCCCAAATTTTATGGCATTTCAATTAACTTGATACGCTACTTAAAGTGTTGGCAAATTGTTAATAAGTTCAAATTGCTGGTTGTTAACGTTTGAATGTGTTTTGTTATCTGTGCGGTATTAACGAAAACATTTTCGACTAATGTCTGATTCCTATATTTATGAAACGCTCCGTTTCGCTAACGGACCGTTGAATTTTCTGTGACACGTTCGTTCGTTAAAAACGCATCTTTGCTGTAACCGTTTATAATATGAATACAGTATTTGTGAGTTTTTGTTTTGATATGTTTTTTTTCAAGGATTTTTAGATGACAGGGCTAGTTGAATAGGTATATATTGGTATTTAAAATAATACATCATCACGCCTGTATTCCCCGAAGGGGTAGGCAGAGGTACACTGTAGTGCTCCTACACTTCGCCGATGTATTTTTGTCTTAATGTAATAGGGGGCGAGCCTATTGCCATTATACCGGGCACATTCCCCCTCAATACGAGGGAGATTTGGGGCATAGTCCACCACGCTGGCCCAGTGCGGGTTGGTGAACTTCACACGCCTTTCTATAGACATGCAGGTTTCCTCACGATGTTTTCCTTCACCGTTTCATAGCAAGTGGTATTCTCGGATGAAAATGAGATTCGCACATAAACCCAGAGGTGCGAGCCGGGGTTTGAACCTGCACACTTTGATTTACAAGTCGTGCGTTCGACCACTCGGCTACCACTGGTATTTAAAATAAGTTTCCATTTATATAAAGAAATGTTAATATGTACTTTCATGCAACAGAATATTTTCATTTTATTCTATATCTTAACATTTTTTTTAATTTTTAATTAAAATTTATTTAATTATCTCATCAAACTAACTATACGTAATTCATATTTCTCTTATTTAATTAAGCTGACAAATATACTTACAATATTAAGAGAGTATTATTTATCTTCTACAACCAGAACTTAAATAAAATCTTAAAAACTTAAATAAAAAGAATTAAAAGAAATAAAATCATGAAAAAAGTTTACAATGCATATTCCTCTTTGTTTATATAAAAAAAAAACTAAAATCGATACGATGTTATTTAAAATAAGAACACTTGTTATTATAATCTGTGGTAATGGTGTTGCCATACCTCTGTAATGGGTCCACGTAACGATTATTGGCCTGCCATTTATACGGATCGGTAAAACACACCTAATTATGGAGCAAAATGTCATTGTCAGGTCAACGCGCTAACTCTGTGTCCGAATTAAATAAATATTCTTCTTTTATTGGGTACTTAGTTAGATTTCAAGTTGAGAAGAGGTCACCCAATATGTTAAAAGCAAAAGAACTTTAGTCCATATTATCATACACTCAAAGATCATTCAGTAAGTAATGTCCATTTTACTAACACTTCGAAACTTCTAAGTCTCGAGCAAACTTTTTGTTAATATCAAAACAGACTTTGTATAAACATACATAAAGATTGTTTTTCCGTGGTAAAAGCCACGGTGCCACGCTTCAAATTTCGCTCACGCTTTCAAAAAAAAATTTAAAGAATTACCTTTTAGTATAAATAAAAATGTATGCTTTGTACTTTTTTTTATAGAACAGTTCAGGCTAACGATGCGTTAGCAAAACGCAACGTTTCGTGAATATAGAAATCTGACAAAAAGGTTGAAAATTATTGTAAGAGTTTAATATCAAATCGAATTGAATTGATTACTTTACCAAAATATTTTCACATGTTGCGCACTAAAATCATACCTACCTGGTAGTATTACTAACGAATATTGGAAATTCTTAAATAATTATATTAAGCATAAGAATCGTGAGGCGCCATGAAACAAACAGAAATTAAAACTAGAACAATTCAGTTGGTAACCACGAAAACACTTGAGCAATTAAAGAATCATTAAAGCCTGCACCCACTAGCGCGTCGAACCGCGCCCGACCAACATTTTGCCAATACCAAAACGAACCGTATTAACTCATTCAAAAAGCACATTTTTCAACGGAATTTCATCAACGACACGAGCAAATTGACGTGTGGTCGCGTAGCATTCTTCTTCTTATTCTTAATAGCTAGGCTCTTGTCGGTGGAGTTTTTTCCATTCATCCCTGTTTTCTGCTTGCCTTTTTACCTCCTGGTATGTTTTGGCATTATTTTTTTCTTTTACTTGGTCAAAATAACTTCTCCTTGGTCTTCCTCTTCCTCTGTTGCCGTCCAACTTTCCCTCTATTTGCGTAGCATTCACAACACAGAAATTCAATCTTTGTTTATCTTGATACAGAATACATTTTCTAATAGAGTCAAGTTAATTCGTTCGCCCCAGTGCGAACGGGTCGTTATACCTACGGCGAGACGTACCTACAAATTTCAGACAAATCAAATAAAAAAATTAAGTCTGTTTTTAGAAGGTCACAGCTGACGGAGGCCGCGGAATATTCTGTATTTAACATGTAAATATACGATAAATGAGGTTAAAATTAATGAATTCATGTATTTATGTTCGGACGAACCTCGTCGCGTTAAGGCCCCATTGACTGTATAAACAGGAATTGCCGTTTGCAGATGTTCCCCTCTGCCAAATCTCTAGTTTTTAATGACAATGACTCTAAGCGTGACTAATATGTGTGCGTTTTTTGTATGTTTGTGTAGTAGTTTGACGACGCGATGGTTTGGTCTAGTAACTCACTGAACCAGGTGGTGGTAAGTTCGATTTCCGCTAGTGGCAAATTACAGAAATAGCATTTTTGGATTTTGTCCTGGACTAGGTGTAGCTGATATCGCCGCCCGTCCATTGTATGGTACCCATAATACAAGCATTCCTTAGTTTGGGATCATACGATGTCTGTGTGTTGTCTGGTGATATATAGTAAGTTTATGAAGTTTTTTTTTGAAGGACTTACACTGTTGGCCGTGAGGTGGCCTTTACAGCTTTACTGGAGGACTGGCGAACGCAGAGTGCACTCCAACCAAGGCCTTAAGAGCGGAAAAAAGGGTGGCAACTAGCTCAAGAGCGCCACAGAGGGCACGACCTCGGTTGGGCAGTTACCGTGAGGGGAGAGGCTCGCTACTAGACTGCGCTCCTAGGTGCAAAGATGCACCTACGAGAGGAAGAGGGGGTTCCTCGACCTCGCTGGCGAGATTGGTGTCTGTTTGAGGCTGGTGTAGGTGTGTTGGTGGCCCTCTCGACGCCCGGGTCGAGACGGGCGGTGATCGTGTCCGGGTTTATGTAGTGTGCGTTTATAGAAATACTAGCGGCCCGTCCCAGCTTCGCACGGGTGGACATTTTTTAAAAACATTTTGGGATAAATAAATATAGCCTATGTTTTTCATTGATAATGTAGCTTTCTAACGGCAAAATATTTTTTAAAATCGGTCCAGTAGTTTTAAGTTTATTCTTAGTACATACAAAAATACAAATCTTTCCTCTTTATAATATTGGTATAGATAAGATTATAGGTTTACGTACGTCAGTTTACTGTCCGTATTTATCTCACTCGCGCACTACAGATGGCAGAAGACAGAAAGGATTGGCGAATTGATCGCGTTACCAACTCCATTTTATCTCCTCCAAGTTCATAATATTAATTTCAAAGTATTTTTTCTTGTTGCTACTGGCGACTTTGGGGGACAAACTCTAGTGCCCCTGCGTTCGATAAACGCTTAATGCGTCTGGGTATCTATAAAAAACTAATCGTAATCGGTAATAGCAACAAATAGTTTTTGGAACGGATTACGAGCCATTACAGGGATCGACAGTGTTGCTTACAACCCATTTTTAGGGTTCCGTACCCAAAGGGTAAAACGAGAACCCTATTACTTAGACTTTGCTGTCCGTCCGTCCGTCCGTCCATCAGTCTCCAGGCTGTATCTCATGAACCGTGATAGTTAGAGAGTTGAAATTTTCACACATGATGTATTTCTATTGCCGCTATAACAACAAATACTAAAAATCAAAATAAATTTAATATTTAAGGGGGCTCCCAAAAAACAAACGTGATTTTTTGCCGTTTTATAGATAATGGTACGGAACCTTTCGTGCGCGAGTCCGACTCGCACTCGTTTTTATAGAAAATATTTTTTTTACAGTATAATCAAATCAAATTTCTAATTATGTCTCGTTGAAAATCTAACGATCAGTTAGTGAAACGAAGAATAAATATAAATATATATTTTCACCAGCCCAAATTCTTTTCCTAAAATAAAAGTAGCCTAAATTACTCCTTGTAACATCTTACATCAGCTATCTGCCAGTGAAAGTACCGTCAAATTCGGTCTCGCGATTTGGAAGTTTACTTTAAACACACAGACAGACAGAAAAACCGGCCAAGTGCGAGTCGGACTCGCGGACGAAGGGTTCCGTACCATTATCTAAAAACATCACGTTTGTTGTATGGGAGCCCCCTTAAATATTTATTTTATTCTGTTTTTAGTATTTGTTGTTATAGCGGCAACAGAAATACATCATCTGTGAAAATTTCAACTGTCTAACTATCACGGTTCAAGAGATACAGCCTGGTGACAGACGGACGGACGGACGGACGGACAGCGAAGTCTTAGTAATAGGGTTCCCGTTTTACCCTTTGGGTACGAAACCCTAAAAAGTTATTACAATTGCGTTTCCGTTATAAATAGCGAATAAACTTTCATATCGACGCTTGAAAGGTAATCCTTACTAAGCGACAAAATATCGTATAATAGAGGCCCATCCACTAACGTTCATTCCTTCTGACTTGTCCCGTTGTGCAAACTGTACGGAAAAGCGACGGGATAAAATAAAACCGTTGAAGCCACTAATTAAACCACAATCCTACGTTATTTCCCCTGACTTTATCACGACACGCCAGTCCGACAGGAAAAACAATCCTTCAGTGACCATACACACGTTTAGGTACATTCCTGTCAGTTTGCATCTTGTCAGTCATACCGAGGGATTGCGTGTCTGTGGATGGTTATAATCCTATCATTTTATGAAGATTGTTGTCATTTAAAAGGAATGCGCGTAATTTTGGATTATCTTTATGGATTTACAAAATGATAACAAACAGGCGCTAAATCACGCCGGTCAAATAAACAGGCACTAACTTGATCACAGAGCGCGTCGTGTCTTTCGCGACGGGAGGGAAGACGGGATTTTAATACCGTAATTCCTTCTCGCTCTTGCAAATCCACTGGCGTTCATTCCGTAAGGATTGTAGTTTCCGGCAGGAATGAACGTTAGTGGATGGGCCGCTAATGAGTTACATATATACCAAACGACGCAGAAAAATCTAGCCGTTCGAATGTTAGGCTATACATAACTAACTAGCTGACCGGGCGAACTTCGTACCGCCTTAGAATGAGTGGCATACGAAAGCAGCGCCACCTACCGGGTCCAATTGTGAATCTAAACCATCCAGGGTGCCACCCAAACGCATACAATCACGCCGGTCAAATAAACAGGCACTAACTTGATCACAGAGCGCGTCGTGTCTTTCGCGACGGGAGGGAAGACGGGATTTTAATACCGTAATTCTTTCTCGCTCTTGCAAATCCACTGGCGTTCATTCCGTAAGGATTGTAGTTTCCGGCAGGAATGAACGTTAGTGGATGGGCCGCTAATGAGTTACATATATACCAAACGACGCAGAAAAATCTAGCCGTTCGAATGTTAGGCTATACATAACTAACTAGCTGACCGGGCGAACTTCGTACCGCCTTAGAATGAGTGGCATACGAAAGCAGCGCCACCTACCGGGTCCAATTGTGAATCTAAACCATCCAGGGTGCCACCCAAACGCATACAAAAAAACATTCAAATCGGTTCAGCCGTTTAGGAGGAGTTAGCTTACAACGAAAAGTGGCATTGATTTTTAACCGACTTCAAAAAGGAGAAGGTTCTCAATTCGACCCGTATGTTTTTTTTTTATATATATATTGATTATACGTTTTTTTACAGTAAGGATTACATTTCAAATGTCGATATACATTTAGTAAAAAGTTGTTATTTTGACATTTCAAACAGACACTTCAATTTTTATTTATTATAATATTTGAAAGCTACAACCCCGCCAATATTGTATTCACTATCTACTTTGTTTAAACCTTAACTAAATACAAAGTTATTTTATTTAATAATTAACTTGTAACTTAAGTACCCATCGGCTTAATTACCTATCTTGTGTACGCTGATTTTATACAACCGCGTAAAATTTAATTTCAATAGGTCCACAGAGTAACCGAAGCAGTAGACAAACGGCGAGTTTCACTGGTGTAATTCGCAGAATGCAGTGGTAGCCGAGTGGTCGAACGCACGCCTTGCAATCAAAGTGAACAGGTTCAAACCCCGGCTCGCACCTCTGGGTTTCATGTGCAAATCTCATATTCATCCGAGATTATCACTTGCTATGAAACGGTGAAGGAAAACATCGTGAGGAAACCTGCACGTCTGAGGGAGACTTGACTAGTTCTCGATAGATGTGTGAAGTCTGCAAACCCGCACCGGGCCAGCGTGGTGGACTATGGCCTGAATCCCCCTCGCGTTGAGGGGAGGCCCGTGCCCGGCGGGACGTTAAACAGGGACGTTAAAAAGGGCTGTAATAGTAGTAGTAACAATTCGCAGAAGCCCAACGCTGAGGTCAAAGTTAAAAATACGACATGACCTCAAGAGATCAATTATATATACATACTTATTAACCTTCAGTATTCTTGTTTTCGTGAACAAGTAAAATTTAATCTTATGCAAGGGGTCAACTTTATGATGGTTTGAGTTTTAAAAAGCCGTACAAGTGGGAGTAGGACCTTAAATATTTTTCAATTTTGTATCTATAGTTTTAATTATTTTTAACATTAATTAATACGTTGACGGAGGAGTATGATATTTGGCACAGTTAAAGTTTATATGGGGAAGGAGTGCAGAGAGCTAATATTTTCATATAATATACATTGGAAATGTATTAAATAAACAAAACAAGTTTAAATAAATACCTAATTCGTTCATATATAATAAAAATATACGGTCGAATTGAGAAACCTCTTCCTTTTGGAAGATGGTTAACAATTTAAAAACCGTCTAAAATAATAATAAAAAGGAGAACTGTTAATAGCATTGCTTTTATGGGATAGCCTCCTTACCACTACCTGTCTGAAAGAAATGTTTATAATATTACTTTCAGTGTTTGACAGTTGACTCAATACAAAATCTGTTAAAAATTGACAGTACTATTGAAACAAAAATACTTTAGGAGCGGGTGGTAAGGCCCGTTATTACAAGCTTTATATTAGCTTGCAACGTAGTATGTAAGTCCGGGTGTAATCTTGCGACTGCATTTTAGAACAGTTATCTTTAACCGATTGAGCTGAAATTTGGTATACACGCTTATTTTGGATAACAATGCATACTAAGCTATGTGACGTCATTCTAATTCCAACATGGCGGATCATCCAAGATGGCGGAATAGTTATTTTTTTATGCACTACCACGATATGGGTATCAAATGAAAGGGCTTGCTGAGGAGAACACGAAAACTAATACAACATCACATTAAATCCAAATAACTAAAAAATAAATTAATGGTAATGGTAATTAAACAAAAGCTTGTTTTTAAAAAGGTTTTTACCATGTTTTATGTTTATTTTATTTAATAACCTTCTTTAAGCTAAGAAAAATAAACTGTTCTGTATTATACTTCCTATGCGCTCACTCTTGTTATAACAAATTATTTTCTAGCTACACACACCATATTCTTAAAATATTTCTCTGACGAACAATATCCCAGTTTTCCTGTCTACTTACCTTGAAAATAACAGTTTTCTAACTTTAGAATTATACCGGATACCGAGGAGGACATTTTTTGCATACCTATTTAAAGCGATATCACTAAATTATTTTAAATCTATACAAATAAATTAAATTGTAATGTCTGCCTGTAATGACAAAATAAGAGCTTTTTACTAAATGCATAATATGAAAGTTAATACGTGACTTGTAAGGAAAACACAATTTTAAAAAAATCTGTGGGTTTGTGCCGGGCACAGACAAAATACAGGATACTTGGCAGGATACTCAGGATACTTGGTGGTGCCGGACAATCTCCAAAACGGCTGAACCGATTTCGCCGGGACCCTCTGATTTCTAGGTCTCCCTACAGTCGCGGACACAGCTAGTAAAAAATAAAAAGGGTAATTTTGAAACAAGCCGATTTAAAATAGATATAATACAATTAGTTTTTAATACAATTATTTAGTTATTAATACAATCTTTATACTGAAACCATTTAGGTAAATATAATATACATAAACAAACCTGTTATTCAGTAGGCCCGAGTACCCGTTTTTCAAATCTTATATACCTAGGTGATATGTTTTATTCGAAATTTTATATTAACGATTTGACTGTAGACGTAACATTTAATATACGGAATAATTATTGCTAATTAATAAAGAACATATAATTAGGTAACTATGCATTTTTAATACCTACTGATTGGGTACCATGCCATGACGTAGATAAAAGGTTATCACAATTAGGTTAGGTTATCTAGTCGTAATAAAATAAAATTCGTGCATCATTAAAAATGCATAAATTCACATTTAAAAGTTTATTTTTTTGAAGTAGTTATTATATTTCACTATTTATGAGAACTACAATCCTTTATTACGTACAGTGTCTGAAATAATTTGCAATTAATTTTAAAAAATGTGGTTACAAATGAATTAACTTATTTCTAGGTTTTGAGAACTTTAAGCATGGTCTGTTAGGGCGCTTCTGTTTATCTTCAGACCATAGAAAGCTCAATAGTTATAGCATTATGTATTTTTTGCTGCGACGAGTTTTAAACTGATATTTTGTTTCTGATTGTACATAATCTTCAATCCATTCGGAATATTTCGTATTATGATCAAATTAAATGTAATCTTTGGTACTTCGAAGTGGCTTAATAATAATAACTAAAAAATAATCTGTAATCTATTTTAAAATAGCAATTCAGTGGCGTTAGTACGCATGTCAAGACTAATCCTCTGTCACCGATTCGCTCCCTCGCTCTCTATCTTATTTCATTAGAGAAAAAGAGACAACATCAAGATAATCTGTGGCATAAGTCTAGTCTTGGCGAACACGCTATAACTACACTTCGCGTAACGGGCAAATAAGCTTCTTCCTTTTGACCGCCTGCAACGAAGGGCAGTTCGAATTGTCGATGACAAAAAGCTTACCGATCGGCTAGACCCTCTGGCGTTGCGTAGAGATGTAGGCTCTCTCTGTATTTTCTCCCGCTTCTATCATGGAGAGTGCTCCGAGGAAGTTTTTGGTATTATACCTGCCGCTGAATTTCACCATCGCACGGCTCGTCACAGGCTGCATTACCATCCTCACCATCTGAATGAATGGCGTTCCAGTACAGTGCGATTTACCAGGAATTTTCTTTCTCGCACCATCAAATTGTGGAATGAACTTCCTGCAGCGGTGTACCCGGACCGATACGACAAAGGCCGGCAACGAACTTGCGATGCCCCTGGTGTTGCAGGTGTCCATGGGCGGCGTTAATCACTTACCATCAGGTGAAACGTCTGCACGCTTGCCTCCCTATCTCATAAAGTTGTCATACTGAGCAACTATTTCTTCTCTGTGGCGAGTCTTTCAAATTATAATAATATTTGCAATCAGCTTGTTATTAATATACATATAATGAGAGAGAAAGGAACCGGGTCTATTGTTTTCGCATCCTATTTACTTATATGCACTTGTCCATACATCATGTTTATTAATTAGAAAGTATCTGACCTCTGAGTATCTGACAAACTTTGCTCATTTACCAAGTCGTAATACATTGATTTCACAATACTAGATGTACATTCTAATTTCATGATAAAACGGCAATGTACTCGTCTGTAATCGATATTGAATACTGTACAGTTTTAACGAACTGATACGATTCAGACAGGTCTATGATGCCTATAGAAAAAGTTTCTAGATTTTATCACCGAATGTCTATTATAATTTCTTTCTCATTTGTTATTCCGTTTGTTACATGGGATTAGATTCACTTTTATTCTGTTTTTTTTTTGCATCAGATTTGAAATTGAAACGGTTTTCAGGAAATTATCTGCTATGTATCTCGTAGCCATATCGTAATAACTTATTTTTAAAAGATGATGGTAGGGTTGTTGTTTTGACAGTCTTAAAGGCAAAGTAAAGTAGTATATTTCATTCAGGTCTACGAGCACACTTACAAATTGTTATGTTTCTTTGTTTCTTATAATCTACCAACGGATCAGAATGCGACCTCCACTGGGAAGATCCGGTAAGACAAAAAAATCCAGTCAGTAGTTGAAATTATGAATTAAATGAGGCAAGTTCATCTAAGTCTGTTAAAAACTTAAATATAACATGATAACTCACTCATTCATAGCAATTTCTTCTCAATTAATGTAGCATGGTCTAAGCGGTTTCCGTATTTATATGATTTATTGCCATACACGTACGAAATCATTTATTTTTTCACTATCGTCTCATAATAAACCACGCCAAGGTTCATTTATTTTTCTCAATATTACGAGCAAGTGTTAAAATAAAAAGAAACGAAAAAAATATCGTTGGAACCATAATGAGAAGCTTAAATTTGTTTGTGCGGAGTCCTCGCCTTTTCTGCTACGCGCGGGTTGAACAAACCATAGGGATTATTTTTATGATTATTAGGGTAAACATACTAATTGTCGGCACCGGCCGGGGCCGCTCGGTTTGTAAACAAGGATTTAAAAATTGTAAGTAATTGAATCTGAAATGTGTCAGTCGTCAAAATGACTTTTTATGCATGTTTATTTTGCCTGCGTTGTCATCCCGCTCAAGGAAAAAATATTTCTCCGAAAAAAAAAATATTTTCTTGCAGACACATAATTGTATCTAAACTACCTCAAATTTAAATTCTAGATAATATATCCTATTCAAAGCAAAACATATTCAATGCAAACTAAAGGAGAAAAACCTGACAAGTGTTTCGTTACAAATTAAGGAAATCATTTTCGATTAGTTTTTACTTTGTTGATCAACTGCCTAAAGATATGCTTGGATTGTGACACCTCCATAACATATTTTATCTATGTATTATTAAACGGGGTACTTTGTTTTAATAATCATTCAGATAAAACAATGCCAGTTATCTTGAACCCTCAATAACCGACTAGCGAATCGTTCGACCTCACTAGTTCTATCGATTACAATTTATTCCTATCAGCTGTAAAAAAGCTTTTCGCATGACCGGCAACAGGGCGCTCCACCCTCTGCAAATATGCAACGGACGGTTGCCATAGAAGGCGGCGTCGGCGTTATCACCTCGCGAACGGAGCATTCCGTGTCAAGGCGGTTGGCGGCGTACAGCTTTTACTGGTCAATAAAAATACCTCGTGAAATAACTAACAACGGATTCCCCGTGTTAACTACTGAAGCACAGTTGCCGTGTGGGCCGATATGTGATAACTGCTTGTAGAATAGCCGCTTTGTGCATCGCTTCGGTGTCAATATTGGACTAGTTTTCGTCGGCACGTACCTACTTCGATCGCTATACCTACACTAACCTTTTCTTTATATAAGGGTAACCCATTAAGTTACTTGCCGGCTCCTCTCAGTGGAAGCAGCATTTAAAACCGGTTTGGTAGATTATTTCTATAGAGAATTGATTTGTAAGATTACACGAATAAAAAAGTTGACATTGGCAATCGCAGGTACAACTTCTTCTTTTAATACGAAATGTAAGAATTATGAAATTAAATGGAATCAGATGAGGAATGTCCCAATCTGCGATAAGTTGGTATTTCAGGTAGTATCAAGTAATTAATAGCAAGAGCAAATTCAATAAATACAAGTTATAAATAAAAATGGCTCATGAATCCTCATCCTCATCATTTTATATATTTGTATTACTTCTTCTTGGTCGATGTACTCTTGGCAGAGCAGTCGTGGTCATGTGCAATCGACGACAGATTTGATGGTCCTCCTCCACCGATCCCGAACCGATGTCTGGCGGACGCATTCATTAAGAGGGGTCTTTGTCAGCGCTTTAATTTGGTCAGTCCATCGCATGGGGCTACGTCCGCGAGGTCTGTTACCATTGACCCTGCCCTGGATAACAAGTCTTTCCATGGCATCTGCTGGTCGCCGTGACACATGGCCAAAGTATCGGAGGATCCTGAGCTGTACTGTGGATGATAGTCTCTCTTTTATTCGTAACTCGTTTAGGATCGATACATTGGTGCGCCGCTGCGTCCAAGAAATGCGGAGCATTCTCCTCCAGCACCACATTTCCAATGCATCGATCCGTTTACGTTCTCTCTCTTTCACAGTCCAGGTCTCAACTCCATATAGAAATATGGGGAACACTAAGGCTCTCACTAATCGCACTTTAGTGGTCTTAGTAATATTATTATTTTATATTTGTATTACTTACCTACTTATATTAATTAAATAACGTAACTAGCGTAATAACATTAGTTAAGATTAAGTTAAGATTACTAACAAATAGTGTACTAGTATCCAGATAAACCTAAGCCTGGTGTTTGTGATACCTTAATAGCAAACTCTGTATCCAATCTTTATATTGAATAAATAAAAAAACGAGTTGGACTCGCGCACAAAGGGTTCCGTACCATTATCTATAAAAACGGCAAAAAATCACGTTTGTTGTATGGGAGCCTCCTTAAATATTTATTTTATTTTATAATTTAGTATTTGTTGTTATAGCGGCAACAGAAATACATCATCTGTGAAAATTTCAACTCTCTAGCTATCACGGTTCATGAGATACAGCCTGGTGACAGACGGACGGACGGACGGACGGACAGCGAAGTCTCAGTAATAGGGTTCCCGTTTTACCCTTTGGGTACGGAACCCTAAAAAAGAACAGAGTCGACGTGACGTTATATGCTTGACAAGTCTCACAGTTGGATAAGATTAAAGATATGTCTACACGGTTATGGTGATCGTAAAGGAGAAGCAGAAGGATTTGTAGATGATGGAAACCAATGGATTCGGTGTATCCTATGATTTCATTATGTGTATTCTCAAATCCGGTGCCGAAGCATTTTGACGGAAATCTTGCCGCTAAAAGCTTGTTCCGTGTGACGGAAGCTGCTAGACACTGTCAAAACGAAAACAAAATCGATTATGACGGTAACAGAATATTTCCGTCACAAGTGAATATCCCTCGTAAAACTTATAAAACCCAGTAGAATGATGTACCGCGGCGTATGTCATTGCACCTAGAACAGATGTGGACATCGCTCGAGACCCGGCCACGTGCGGATGTGAATCAAGAGGAAATCCGCCAATCTCCAGCCGATGAATATTCGATCAGGCCCATTGTTACTTTGATGTGCGCTTGCGATGTCCAAAAGCTATGTAAAGACACGGCCAAATTGTACGAGCTTTTTATCGGAGATTATAATATGATTTGCTCGTCTGGGACTTTCGGAGGCCTTACAACAACCTTTTAAAGTATTATTGTTGAAATTTTACATTTAAAAATTGAAATTTTTTGAAAGATTTTGCACTGAAACATTTCTGCAAGACAGGTCACATGCTAAACGGTGAAGATAAACATCAGAATGCAGCTTTCTTAACTCACTCACGCATCCCTTTCCTCACGGATCATGTAATTTTCATGAAATTCGTGTGAAGTTTGTCAACCAGCGGAAAGCTAGCGTGGGGCACCGATGGCCCGCTTCCCGGGTGTGTGCTCGGTATAATGGCAATAGGCCACTTCAAGCTTTTCGTAGGTACTGGACATGGCTCGGCGTGACGTCATTTCCTCGACGAATCTGACAGTTGAAAGAGATGAAAATTATGTCTACGCGTTCATGCTACAGGGCCAGAGGTGTTAGCACGCATGTCATGACAAAACCTCTGTCACGGATTGGCTCGCTCGCTCTCCGACTTGTTTCATACGAGTGAAAGAGATACAATCAACATATTCTGTGCCATAAGTCTAATCTTGGCGCTCATGGTTCAACTACAGGATCTCAGTTATAGTAGTGTTGTAACAGGCTGTTGTTACGTGTCCCAGATACTGGTAATACTTACATCATGACTACCTTACCAGGCACTAGATTATTAACACATGATAGTCCTAATCGCCTAAGAAATCGCTATATCTTTAAATACTGAGGTCGTATTAATAAAAATAATCATTTAATTTATTGCTTGCAAGTGTTACACCCTGAACACACTGGAGCGAGTATACATGACATTTGTTTGAAAATGTACTCTGTATCAACATAAATAAAGATTAATTATCTATGGTAAAAGCCACGCAACTACGGGACAGATTTCACTCGTGCATTCGATGACATTTCATTGAGAAATGTGCTTTTTGTAGGATTAAATTGAATTGATTCTGGTATTGGCAAGAAAATTTGCCGCACTCGTTTTGCCGCACCTATTTGCGTAGGGCTTTATGAATGTGGGCCATGATGTCGATACTAGTGATTGGGTAAATTTCGATGTGTATCGATAAAGTTAATTTGTTTATTGTCTAATCATGCTTAAGGCCGGAATTACGCGTGGCGCCGCGCGCCGACGCATGCGCAGACTACTTCACAATATTATTATCGATAATTACTAGACTTGGTTGTGATGCCGCGTGCGATTTATTCTATCCTTCAGCAAAATATGGTAGAAGGATATTATATGTTATTGGGTTCTTAGTTCTGGGGATTTCGTAATAAGATACTCAATTACTGTTTGACTTTTATAGTTTTTTGACTTCAAATATTGTTTAGCAAGATCCCGTTCGAACTTTTTATACGCTCATATCCCAGGTTAATTACCTAAATGAAAGATAACAAAATATTTACAACTCTGTAGGGTAACAAAATATCGGATAATAGGAACGATAAAATATTTAGATACACTGAAACAAAGAGGAGTTACAATGTGGTAGAGTCTTTACTTTAAGCATTCCTGCAGCAACCTAAGCTCAGTTAACAAAACAAAGGAGAGTCTTTGAACTCCGACAGCTAACGTAGATATACTTGTAAACGTACCTACTCACTTGTTTAGATATAGAGTAACTCTACATGTTTACAATTGGTCATACACTTATTTTAACCGACTTCAAAAAGGAGGAGTTTCTCAATTCCACTCGTATGTTTTTTTTATATACAGAATCATCATCACTACGCCTGTGAACCCTGAAGGGGTAGGTAGAGGCGCACCGATTTTGGTCCCAATGTAATAAGGGGCGAGCTTATTACCATTATGCCATGCACATTCCCCCTATTTTATTAGGGGAATTTGAGTCATAGTCCACCACGCTGCTGACCCAGCGTGGGTTGGTAAACTTCACACGCCTTTTTGGAGACGTGCAGGAGTCCCCACGATGTTTGTGTTCACTGTTCAGCCAGTGGTAGCAGTAATCATTATTAAAAGGGATATTGACAGCTCGACAGACAGACGAGGAAATCTTATAAGGGTTTATTTTTTTAATTTTTAGGTACGGCACCCTAAACTTTAAATCCAAAAATCCCCGAGGTGCGGGCCCGGGGTTTGGTGTCAATGAAAGAGGCAAGCACAAATATTTATAGGTAACATCTACTAATTAATATCTAGGTAGATACATTTTACTTCAGTACCCTTGAGGGTCAATTATATTTACCCGCCAAAGGCACCTTCGTTTGTATAACCCTAAAATGAGGACGTGTGCGCAATTCAAAATTGGAAATCTTTTGACAATTCCAACGCACGAGTACCTAAATTGGAATACATAAAATCGTTTCCAAATTCAAAACACGGTACGGTCGCAAAAAATAATGTTGAGCGTCCGGAAACGGTCGCTTTTTTTCCTCTAAGTACGTTTAGTTGCAACGAACGGCGTCGCATTCGTTTTGATTCATGAATTAAAAATATCACATAGGTACATACATAGGCGGCGACCGGCGGCGGCCAAATGTCGGGCGTTTGCCAAAAATCGTTCCAGGAAAACGTATTTTTACGACACGCCTACAAGAAAATACGTATTTCGGCGGCGATTTCATTGAAAAGAAATATGCCTTTTATTTATAGGCATTGTGATTGTATCACAAGATTAAGGGCGGAAAGATATTAAAATATGTGACTATTTTTTATTTTCCCGATAGTTTCAGGGTCATTGAGTTAAAAGTAACTATTTTTTTATTAGTTTAAGTTTTATTAATTTTGTGAAAGATCTCCAAAGCCAAATGCAGATACTAAGGCATCGGCGATAGAAATTTGTATAAAATACGGTTAATTTTAATTACTCCAATATACCAAAATCATACTTGTTATTTATCTACTAAGACTAGTGCAGAAGCCTTTGAAAATGGTAAAAATAAAAATAAAATAATAGTAGGATGAAACCCGTTGAAAAAGGAAGAGAACAAAAAATAAAGGAAAAATAATTTACGGGCGATCTGAGGTCGGGAAGTGGATGGGTGTGCGGTTTTAAGGGTAAAAAACGGTTTATCTCGATTTCCGGCAAAACTACAAGTCCAATGGAAAAAAAAAAAACAAAGTTGTAGGTAATAAAAAGGTCTACAACTTTTATGTGTACACTTTTTTCACGTAACGTCAAAATTTATGTGAAAAATTCAAATAACCAAGTTTTTGGTTTTTCATTTTCATCCTATAAAAAAAAACACGAAATTTGGTGAAAACTTACCTTCTTATGTTCCAAACACACTGTATTTTTTTTATTTAAAATATTTATTTTTCAACTTATTTTGACTATAATATCGAAAAAGCACCCTAATTTTCAATCGAAAATTCTCACAACAAAATATTTATTGGTATTTATTGGCGAACATTTTGACGCGCGGCCGTTGACGCCCCAGTGTGCGGGGGGGGCGTTACAACTACATACTCATTCCTTAAAAGCCGGCAACGCACTTGCGATGCCCCTGGTGTTGCAGGTGTCCATGGGCGGCGTTGATCACTTACCATCAGGTGAAACGTCTGCTCGTTTGTCTCCCTATCTCATAAAAAAAAAAAAAAAACTGGTGATTCGACGCGCATTTCCGCGAAACGTTAATGGACGATGTTATACGCGTTTTATCGATAAATGCACCGATATATATCCACCAGTGATATAGACGTTAGTATTTCTTGAAAATTGTACAAATGACAAGGGTGTGGTACCATACGTACAATATCATGAAATCATCTGTTCAGATACTGCACCGTTTTTCGAATATTGAATACAAAACTTGGATGACGATCTCGGATGACTAAAATTCGCGAATACTGTAATCTGTCAAATTACAATAGTTTTTCTCTTGTATCAACTGTAACTAATCTGTTACGTTTGAAAATTGTTTCAGAAACACACTCAAACCCATAGTGTTAACGCGAAATTGTTTCAGAAAGTCACCCAAACCCGATCGAGCATGAAAGCAAAATGGTTTCAGAAAGTCACCCTAACCCGATCGAGCATGAAAGCAAAATGGTTTCAGAAAGTCACCCTAACCCGATCGAGTGTGAAAGTAAAATTGTTTCAAAAGTCACCCAAACTCGATTGAGTTTTAAAGCAAAGTTGTTTCAGAACGTCAGTCGAACCCGATCGAGTGTGAAAGCAAAATAGTTTCAAAACGTAACCCAAACCCGATCGACTGTAAAAGCAAAATAGTATCACAAAGCCATCCAAATGATTCAACATCACAATTCGTCAGCATGTGAACACCTTAGCACGATATCAGTGTAACGATAAGCGATCAAACAGAGAGTGTGTATGTATGTCCGCGCACGTATCTAGGAAATCATGATAGGGCGCATGCGCGCGGCGCCGCGGCGCCAGCGCACCCAGATAACGCACGCACGCCGTTAATCCACACAGTAATTGTATACGAATTCTGTATTAATGCGATATGAAAAATGTGATATAAATGGAATTTGTGGCCGATAATCTTCATAAAAAAAATAAAATGTAAAAAAAAAACTTTTGCATTAAAGATTCTCCGACATTGTAATTGCAAAATTTGTAATTACAAAGTCGGAGAAGCAATTAATGCTTGTTATCACTAACAACTTTGAGCGTAGGCCAATCGGCTAACTGCACCGTGTGGTTCTATACCCGCCAGCGGCAAATTTCGGCAATGACTTTTCTATATTTTTTCGAGAAAATTACGTCATTTCGAGCTTTCTGTACCTACTGGACATGACTCGGTGTGATGTAAATGTAATTTTCTCGACAAATCTGACAGTTGAAAGAGATAAAACTAAGGTCTACGCGGTCATGTTAAGCCTACTGTCCATTGTATGGTACAATTAGTAGTACAAGGTTTGCGTAGTTTGGGATCGTACGATGAATATATAACTCGCGATATGTATTTATTCGGAATGCATTTCATATGGAGAGGAATGAGCATGGAACTCCATGGTTACTCTTATCCAAAAGGCTAAGAAAATAATACATTGAACTCTTGTCTATCCCTTTGGATAATCCATAGGCGTGATGTAATATGCGAAGTGACAAAAATAACTACACAAAGTTTCCATTAAGTTTTTGAGTGATTCCATACTGAGTAGTTCTTAACGTTGTGTTTTATTATACAAAAGTAAACTGGGTTAATCACATTTCATGATAAGATATACTTGATAAATATATACATTAATAGTACTTTAATCTTTAGTGCGCATAAAAATAAGATTGAAAGTTGTTCGTAGCGTGGGCCAGTTTTATTTATGCGCAACGGAGAAGTTACAGCAAATAAACTAATTGAGGATTACCTGTGTGAGAAAATACAAGGAGTGCGTGGAAGACGAGTGTTGCGTAATGTTAGGAAAATATAAGGAGAACCAACGATTTTAGAAAAGGGAGACGAAAATAGACAAGTAAATAAAATTAAGTGTCTTTTGGTAATGTTGAAATAACAGCTTTTTTACTAAGTTGCATATAAAAACATACACGCCACCTTAACGAAAATGCAATTTTTAACTTTTTTTATCTCTCTCACTGTCTGTTTTTTTAGGTAAACCCCCAAACTGCTCAACAGGACGGGACTTTTACTGGCCGATAGCTGATGATACAAGGAGTAACTTAGGAGTTAGGCTACTTTAATTTCTGGAAAATTATCAGAGCTCCTAAATTCCGCGCGTACGAAGTCGCGGGTACAGCTAGTTATGAATAAATACTTACTTAATGCGCATAACTAGAAACGCAATTTGTATTATAATATCACAAGAAATCGCTTCTTTATCTAGAAATGTTTAAATATGCCAAGATGGCGCGCGAAATAGTAAAATTAGGCGTAATAAGTGAAGATAAGCGACGCTATTTCCTGAATCATGACCTCGCCAACAGCTCCGGTGATAGCCCATATCTACATTGAATCCATCTGTCCATGCGATGTAGGTAAATAAATATTGAAATGTATTCATAGAAGCGCGCATACCTACATAAGCGACTCACGCTGGCGGCTCGTGGTCAAACTATCTTTCAAGATAAATTTTAACTGTAGTTGTAGCATTAGCGCCAAGACTGGACATATGTCACAGAATATGTTGATTATATCTACTACTACTACTGCTACTGCTAAAGCTACTGCTACTGCTACTGCTAAAGCTACTGCTACTGCTACTGCTACTGCCACTGCCACTGCCACTGCCACTGCCACTGCCACTGCCACTGCCACTGCCACTGCCACTGCCACTGCCACTGCCACTGCCACTGCTAAAGCTACTGCTACTGCTACTGCTACTGCTACTGCTACTGCTACTGCTACTGCTACTGCTAAAGCTACTGCCACTGCCACTGCCACTGCCACTGCCACTGCCACTGCCACTGCCACTGCCACTGCTACTGCTACTGCCACTGCCACTGCTACTGCTACTGCTACTGCTACTGCTACTGCCACTGCCACTGCTACTGCTACTGCTACTTCTACTGCTACTGCTACTACTACTACTACTACTACAGCCCTTTTAAAGTCCCACTGCTGGGCACAGGCCTCCCCTCAATGCGAGGGGGATTTCAGGCCATAGTCCACCACGCTGGCCCAGTACGGGTTGACAGAACTAGTCAAGTTCCCTCAGAGGTGCAGGTTTCCTGACGATGTTTTCCTTCACCGTTTCATAGCAAATGATAATCTCGGATGAAAATGAGATTCGCACATAAATCCCAGAGGTTCGAGTCGGGGTTTGAACCTGCACACTTTGATTGCAAGGTGTGCGTTCGACCACTCGGCTACCACTGCTACCATTATATCTCTTTCTCTCGAATGAAACAAGACAGAAAGCGACCGAGCCAATCCGTGACAGAGGTCTTGTCTTGACATGCGTGCTAACACCACTGCCTATATAGATAAAACGGTTTTGTTTTCTGACTACCAAGAAGCTATTTATGTGAGTACACCCAATGTCCCAATGTCTTTAGAAATATTGAAGGCATATAGATTTGTGTCCACGTCTACTACTGTACCTATCTGGATAACTAATTAACTGCTACATACTTGACCTTTCTAGAAGAGACTGTGTGTCTGGTCGTGAGAGGTTCTTCTTTTTTTTTTTTTTTTTTAATAAAAACAGCACAAACTGACATTTCTCTCTGCCAAACTGCGCCCTATTCCTACACTTCCACCGTCGTTCGGAAATCCGAAGTAACACTTTAACGTTTGCATCAGTATCAAGTATACCACCGAATGGTATCACAATCTGTTTTATTTCGGAGGTTTGTTATCATTTTAGTTAAACAACTACTTTATCGGTAGCTGGACTATGACTAGCTTAATTCATGTCATATTTTAGTGTTAGGGAATTTGGGGGGCACATACCAGGGCTGGTTTGGGTATATCTAAGTACACTGCATAGTAGGAGTGTTATTTAGTTTGGGATCATACATCACCACGCCTGTATTCCCCGAAGGGGTATGCAGAGGTGCACTGCAAAGCACCCACACTTCGCCAATGTATGTTGGTCCCAATGCGAGCCTATTATCATTATACCGTGCACATTCTCCTCAATATGGGGGAGATTGGGGCCATAGTGCGCCACGCTGGCCCAGTGCACGATGTTTTTCTTGACCGTTAAAATCTGTTTATTTTAAGAAAAAAATACAATGGTTTTATACGATTAACCTTTAATCTTTATTTTACAATAGATTTTTATAGTTAAGAAGTTGCACTATCCGTTGGTTAACGTTATTGAACGAGGTGTTAATCATCATTGAAAATGAAAATCGGAGAGGTGCGGGCCCCGGATTTGAACACCTGGCGTTCGAGGCGAGCGATGCTGGCGATATTTATTTATTGTCAAAACGCAAGCTTACATACGTAACGTGTCTCGTGTCATCGGGGCCGTCCTACGGCGGAACGTTACCGCGTTTTACAGCCGACAGTAAAACGCGTTGAAGCTGGGACCACGCGATGCGTGCGAGCGAGCAGTCGACGGCCCACTCCTGGGGGACGGCCGGGAGCGCCGGGCCTCGTACCAAATTTGATTTATTTTCGCCCTCTTTGAAGATCAAACCTTTTTAAATATTGATAACGCTGTAGTTTCGAGTAGTTGAAATGTTTAGTTCGACTTTTATTTCCAGTTGCGCTTGGTTAGCTGTCTGTATGTCTTTTTATAATAACGATACTATAGCAATAAATAAATATGTCTTGTATATAGTATAGATACGGTAAAGCCCATCGTAAAGTGGAGCGTCAAAAGTCGCGCGTCAACATTTTGGCAATACTAAAACGAACTTTATTCATAAAGATTGAATTTCAGTAGTAAAAGCCGTCACGCGGCAAAATTCCCATTAGATGGTTTGAACAGATCCGCAAATCTCTGGACACTAATCTTCACGAAGCTCTCCACGTCGCCAAAGACAGGCACAGGTGGCGCAAGATAGTCAAGGAGAAAATAATTCCATGGGGGAATCACGACCCTCAGCAATGAGGAGCACGACGCGAGGAGGAGGAGTATGTGTCCCTACACTAGAGATGAAACGGATAGTGGTTTTGCCGGATACCGGATACCGGATATTCGGCAAGCTACCAGACCTGGCTTCCAGGTAGCGTTTACAGGGTAAGGCTATTTTCAGAAGCTGGTCTGGTATACGAAGCCAAGCGGAGTCGCCTCTTACGAAAAAATATCATTCACTACAATTTGCCAATTGATAATTTTGAGTAGTTAACTTATTAATAAAATAATTATTTTTGACTTGCGATTATAAAAATAAACGGTATTATTATCCTATTGGTAATATTATCCTATTGTGGTATGATTTGCCTTGTGTAAAATAATGAGAACTTTTTGAATTTTAGTATCCGGTATCCGGCCGGATACTGAATTACTATCCGGTATCCGGCCGGATACTGAATTACTATCCGGTATCCGGCCGGATACTGAATTACTATTCGGTAACAGGCCGGATATTTTTTTTTTTTTTTTTTAATGTCCGGGCGCAATACTGGCCCGGCCCGCGAGCTATATCCTCTGACATTATCAGAGACTTTACTTATAATAGGGTGAATGTAACAATTTAAGTTTTGCTTATATATATTAATTACTCTATCTCTTATTCTCTTAGCTTATTATATTTTAACTAATACTATAACCTATTCTATTAGATTGTACATTTATAAATGTTTTTAATACTCTACTTTTGTTATCTATATTTTTTTTTTTTGTATTTGGATTAATGTTGACAATACATATTATTACAATATGTTGACATCATTATATTTTTTATGTCTTATTTCTATTTATAACTATTTTGGCTATTTCTATAAAGTATTCTAATATAATTTTTCTGTTTTTCTTATCTTTAATTAGTATGTTTACGTTATCAATCCTTAGTTTACTATTTAGTTGAAATTCGGTTCTGAGTTTCTTATATTCATATAGTGGACATTGAAAAAGTATATGACTTGGAGTTTCTTGAGTGCCAGGCTGACATATGCATGATGGGTCTTCTTTAAGCTTGAATCGGTTCAAGTATTCAGAGAACCCACCATGCCCCGTCAGTATTTGTGTTAGTATGCTGTCGACTGGAAGTGTTCTAACTGTGGGATAGGCTTCTATTACGTCCGGGAAGAAGATTTTTGTGGCTTTCGCGGTCTCGCCTGACCGGTATCTCCGGTTCCATTCGTCAAGCGAGTCCTTTCGGATTTGTCGCTTAACGAATGAGAGAAGGCCGGATATTGAATTACTATCCGGTATCCGGCCGGATACTGAATTACTATCCGGTATCCGGCCGGATACTGAATTACTATCCGGTATCCGGCCGGATAATGAATTACTGTCCGGTATCCGGCCGGACAGTGAATACAAGGCCGGATAGGCCGGATACCGGATAGTTACCGGTTATCCGTTTCATCTCTAGTTTAAATTTTACCTATGTCATAAATCTATCTTCATTCGCCAAATCCTAATAAGTTTATATTTCCCCTCACTCCTGGCACTGTACATACAGGCGCGTCAGAACACGCACGACGATTATTATTTGCCAAAACCAAAACACACTGCATTGACACTACTTAAAGCACATTTTTCAACGAAATTTCATCGTTGACGCGTGCTAATTCAGTAGCCTGCGGGACGATTTTCGTGCGATCGACATCCATCTCTATTAGAGATTTGTCGAAACGAAACGAAAATCGGGCCCCTGGTCTCGTGTGTTTCACCACAAACATTTTACATTAAAACAAGTGGATTGATATGATTTAAAGACGGCATGATCTAGTGGTTTGAGGGTTTGGCTTACTGCAGCAGGTGGGTTCGATTCCCGTTTACAGCAAATATGTCGAAATGTTGCCCTGTAGTTGTAGCATGTGCGCCAAGACTAAACGTATGTCACGGAATATCTTGATGTTGTCTCTTTCTCTCGTATGAAATTAGACAGAGAGCGAACGAGCAAATCTGTGACAAAGATCTTATCTTGACATGCGTGCTAACACCACTGGTGTGGGTGTAACTGGGATCGCCCACAGTCCTTGGAGATCATACGATGAGTATGTGTTGACTGGCGATATTTATTTAATTTGCTCGCCCTAGTATGTTCAGGGCATCATTCATATAATTGGACTGTCGCACAGAACATAGAAACTAGAGTATATATGCAGACGTTAGGAACGGCATCAGCTTTGTCTAGGAAAACTAGTTATTTGTTTCCCTCTGTGTATTGTTTTAGTTGGCAACTACGCACACGAGCAGCAACCCTGTAAAGCTTTTCGCCACTGGGGCGTCGTCACTCGGGCGTCAAATTTTCCGCCAATACTAAAAGGAACTCTGTGTCAATATGCATAAAGATTGAATTTCAGTGGTACAAGACACGCCCTCACGCGTCGTATTTCGCTCACGCTATCAATGTCATTTCGTGGAAGAATGAACTTTATCTATGAATTAATACAGCTCGTTTTGGCGTTGGCAAACATTTTGACGTGCGGCTTTTGACGCCCGAGTGTGCGGAGGGCTTAACAACCCAGTAATAATGTTTCGATATTCTCTATAGTTTAACGCTGTGTTCATGTGAACGTGCTCTGAGGCGTTACCACTACCTGTAATTTGCCAAATCAAAATCAACTCTCTGTCGATGCTCATAAAGATTAAATTTGTATGGTAAAAGCCAAAAAAGCAGTGGTACCCGAGTGGTCGAACGCACGCTTTGCAATCAAAGTGCGCAGGTTCTATCCCCGGCTCGCATCTCTGGGTTCCATGTGCGAATCTCATTTTCATCTGAGATTATCACTTGCTAAGAAACGGTGACGGAAAACATCGTGAGGAAACCTGTGTGCCCGGTATAATGGCAATAGGCTCGCCCCCTATTACATTGGGACCAAAATACATCGGCGAAGTGTGGGCGCACTGCAGTGCACCTCTGCCTACCCCTTCGGGGAATACAGGCGTGATGATGTGTGGTAAAAGCCAAGCCCCACGAGTCAAAATTCGCTCGCGCCTTCAATGTCATTTCGTTGAAAAACTAACTTTTTCTATTTGTCGATACAGTTCATTTTGGTATTTGCAAAAACTATGACGCCCCAGTTTTCTGTTTGTTTGGGAGGCTTTATTGTTTTAATATCAATCATCATTTTTTTACAGATTTTGTATTAACTGTCAAAAATGGAACCAATATTAATAACATACCTTCCAGTATGCCTTCAAGGGAGGTAACAAAAACGCCACTCAAGTAAAATTATCCCTTCCTCCGGCGGGGCTCACTTTACGATTGACGGAAACCGAAGGATTCCGAAAAATATTTCGATGAAACCGGTGTTTTCCGTTTATGTTTTTTTGGCAGAAACCCTTCCATCTAAAGTCTCGCGGAAATGTGTAACCGGTAGACGCTGTGGGGGTAATCTTTGGGAACAAAATCGACTGACGAGAACCGATAGCCTCCGTTAACTAACCCGCTCTTCCGCTCGTAGGTGCATCCTTGCACCTAGGAGCGCAGTCACTACCTCTCCCCCCACGGTAACTGCCCAAGCCGAGGTCGTGCTTCATGTGGTGCCCTTGAGCTAGTTGCCCCCCCTTTTTCCGCCCTAAAGGCCTTGGTTGGAGTGCACTCTGCGCTCGCCACTCCTCCGGTAAAGCTGTAAAGGCCAACTCACGGCAAACAGCGTAGTCCATTTAAAAAAAAAACATCTCAGTTTTAGCCGATATAGAGTCGTGTATAATTTAGGATGGAAATTATGCAGCTATTATATTTGTATTTCGATTGAATATCTCCTCAGATTGCGTCCAGTAGCTTCCGTGGTAATTAGTTTTAGCAATTGGATGATTCGTCTTCACTAATCACATGTCAGCTACCGTATCCTTAATATGTAGATACTTAAAATATTATTTCAGACATCTGGAACACCCTTTACGCAAATATATATAAATGTCATTTTCATATAACACCGGATGCGCGTTACATAACTAGGTAATAGCTACTCACAAATGGCGCGCACCACCAAAAAGAAACACGACGACGTATAACAAAACGCTGCGCGCGCGCATATGCATGTTTGCACTAAATTAGCGATGACGCCCGCGCATTTTCCCACACACAAACGGCGCTGTAGCGTCGGCAAAAACAACCATATTTTTTTAACTCACATTCTTACGTTACAACAATTGTGTACATTTACAATATAATATCATAAACAATATTTAATATCATACTTCATGCTAATATTATAAAGAGGAAAGATTTTTATTTTTTTTATGTAACGAATAAACTCAAGAAGTACTGGACCGATTTCAAAAAATCTTTTGGCATTATAAAACTTTTTTTTTTGTTTACGGGGAGGAAATCTTCAGAAAGATTCCCAGTCTTTTGAGTGGGAGAAGACTGGGATATGTGGGATTCTTACCCACTAAAACCTCCCCGGTGGCCGTCTTCGACACGTTAGAGGGACTCCGGGATCTCCTACCGGAACGCACCGGTGTCTCTCTGTGCCTTGCTCCCGAGCTTAAGTGCCCAGGAGCTCGTCACGGGGGGAGCAGATGTTCGGCATTATGAAACTACATTATCACTGAGTGACATCGGCTATACTTATTTACCCCAAAATGTTTTAAAAAAGTGTCCACCCCATCAAAGCCGGGACTGGCCGCTAGTTGATTATACAAATATGAAGTGTTTTATAGGATTTAAATAGTTCGCCTATAGTTTAGGCTAGATTTTCAATGACCGACTTCTTTAAATACGCAGCATGACCGCGTAGGCATATCTATACAAAATACAAATAAATAAAATTGGAGTGTCTGTTTGTAATATCAAAATAACACTTTTTTACCAAATGCGTATGAAAGTATATACGATACCTATACCGAAAACGCAATTTTAAATTTTTTTGTCTGTCTGTCTGTTTGTTTGAGGTAAACTTCTAAACGGCTGAACCGATTTCTATGGGACTTTCACTGACAGATAGCTGACGTTCCAAGGCGTAACTTAGGCTTCTTTAATTTTAGAAAAAGCACTAGGGTTCCGCGGGTAAAACATAATACCCATATTTCCGGGTAATCTCCCTAAAGTCCACGCGGGCGAAGTCGCGGGCATAGCTAGTATTTTATATCTCGCAAATGTTAAATTTGTAGATTAAAAAAAACATATGGGTCGAATTGAGAACCTCCTCCTTTTTGAAGTGGGTTAAAAATGACATCTCATCGAACGGCTAGATTTTTTTGCAACGTTTGGTATATATAACTTATTTTACGATTTTTTGTCGCTTATTAAGGATTGCCTTTCAAGCGTCGATATATAAAAATGTAATGAATATAATATCGCTAGACAACACATAGATACTCATCGTGTGATTCCAAACTAAATAAAACTCGTACTAATAGACTGGGGACAATTCAATGGACTGGGGGCGATCAGAGTTGGTACACCCAGACCATAGCAAATACCAAAAAGGCCATTTCGGCAATTTGCCGCTGCAGCAGCCAACGTCAGACCACTAGACCAGCGTTTTCCATAAGCCGGGTAGCGACCCGGTATCAGGCCATTAAAATAAAATACCGGGTCGCAACAATCCCGCCTTTGGTAAAAATAAGCAGCAGCTCCATACTTCGCACTAAAATGTGACTAAATAAGGCGATACCAAAATATTAACGACACATTTTTACTATTAAAACCGGCCAAGTGCGAGTCGGACTCGCGCACAAAGGGTTCCGTACCATTATCTATAAAAACGGCAAAAAAAACACGTTTGTTGTATGGGAGCCCCCTTAAATATTTTTTTTATTCTGTATTTTAGTATTTGTTGTTATAGCGGCAATAGAAATACATCATCTGTGAAAATTTCAACTCTCTAGCTATCACGGTTCATGAGATACAGCCTGGTGACAGACGGACGGACGGACAGCGAATTCTCAGTAATAGGGTTCCCGTTTTACCCTTTGGGTACGGAACACTAATAATGAATGTGTACTATTTAACCAAATGGAACCAGCTTCGGCTTAAAAGTATTAAGTGGGTGGCGAAGGAGCAGTGTCAAATTACCGGGCCATGTCAGAACAATGTTTGGGAAACACTGCACTTGACAAAGCCGCCATCATGGTGTATACATCTCAAAAGCGTATTCAAAATCGCATCTATACGGAAGATGATGATGCTATCGTTACAATACACAGGATGCCATCGGCGCTAAGTGCTTGCAAATAAAACTGCAACTGTCTATCTGTTTAATGAATGGCCCCAGCTTGTACGGCCGCGGCCGACTCGGCGATCATTCATGCAATTTGCGGCAACCCCTCAACACACTGCGGCGAACGAATTCACTTATTCTTCTTTTTAAATATACCTTGTATCAACATAAATAGAGTTTGAAATTCTTTGGCAAACGCCTCGTGATAAGGCGTATAACACTGCGGCGACCGAATTCACTTATTCTTCTTTTTAAATATACCTTGTATCAACATAAATAACGCCTAAAATCATTTGGCAAACGCTTCGCGATAACGCGTATAAATTTGCTCGCGTCGTCGATAACATTTCATTGGATCTTCTTGCATGAGTGTCTCTTACCACAGTAATTTAATCTTTAAGTATATTTACACAGAGCTCGTTTCGGTATTAGTACGCTCTGGGGCGTCAAGGCGCGCGCATCCATTTTACAAAAACGAACTCTGTTTCAATATACATACAGGTTGAATTACTGTGGTTGGAGGCACGCCCTCGCGCGACGATATTCGCACACGCTGTCAATGTCATTGAAGAATGATCTTTTTCGATGAGTCAAGAAAGTCAATTTGTTTTCGTATTGGCAAAAATATTTTCGCGCGCGCTTTGACGTGCCTGTGTGCACAAGGCTTGAGTGTGTGTAAAATTTATCGTTTAAAATATTCCTATTATGTTTATTAAGCGTTATATCTTATACTTGTTATCTATCTAATTATGTCGGATTAAATGCGTAGCGAAGATTAATGGATGTCGAAAATAGTTTTAGCATGATTTAGTCACCGATACCTACTGTTGCTACCCGAATTGAGCCCCAGACTAAACTAAGTAATCCTTATCATTGCAATGCCATCATCATTAAAAACAAACTAACTTAACTAACTGCACCGGGTGTTTGCGCGTTCTATTCTTGTCAGCGTGTAATAATGAAAATGCCCTTTTCGGAACTTGTCTTGGTCTGTAACCGGAATTGCCTCTTCTTCTTCTTCTTCTTCTTGCGGACTTTTTCCACAAATCGACGTCCATTGCGCCTGTTTTATGTGACGGAGGGTGAGCTGGTTACTCCAGCCATCCTAGTTCTGCCAGGAAGTTCCCCAGCTTCTTGACGTCGCCAAAGACTTCCTGGAGGTTACCCGGTGAGCCCAGGTAGCGTGCCCGGTAAGTGGCTACCCCGTTGCATTCCAGCAAGACGTGGGCGGCTGTTTCTTCAGCCTCCATGTATGCTCTGCATAAAGGGCTGTCCGTGATACCTAAATTGAAAAGGTGTTTATTAAAGTTGCCGTGACCAGTCAGAGCACTTGTTATTATGCGTAAGCGAGGTCTACTTAGCTGTAATAGAGACGGAATTGCCCCTAGTCTACCTATTATGAAATGCCCCTAACACTAGCCTTGCTTAGTTTAGGATCATACGATAAAAATGTCTTGTCTGACTTTTTTTGTTTTATTTTTTATATCTACTAATTTGGCAAAGACATTCATAATTCATTCATTCATGAATACAGCTCTGTTAGAACTCACGTTCAAATATGAATAAAAACTGAAAAATACTAGATGGTTCTATCCGAATAACATTTCATTCGTTCATTCATTCATGAAACAGTAACTTTATTAACACTATTCCGTTACAAAACGTCCACGATCAATCACGCGTCCAACATTCTCAAATATCACATTCTATATTCAGTTTGTTTAAAAATAAACATACGAGCGCGAGCGTTCGGAAGCACCAAGGATTCCGTACATTTTGTAATCCTCTTCAGTTGAGTCTTCTTATGTTTATCGTAACCGTTTCCTCAACCACTAAATTAGCTAAACTAGGAACTGGCTAGGCGTAAATATTATGACATTACGTTAATATTAAATGGTGAGATGAAACTTTATTTTTATACTTGCCGATATAGCGTGGTGTTACATTTCACTATTACATACATATACTATTTTAATTAAGGGTCATGTCAATGTTAAGTCGATGATGCCTTTTAGTATTATTTTACACATTGTCAATTAAATAACAAATATCTAACATATTTTATAGGTGTGCAACGAATAATATATTGCATACTCGTAATTACATAGTATTTAATTTTTAAACTAGTTGTGCACGCGATTGCGTTCGCGAGGAATTTTATTATTTTTCTAAAATAAAAATTTAATGTATCTGCCAGCGAAAGTGCAATCAAAATTTCAGTTTTGAAGATTACGCGGAACAAACAGACGGGCAGACCGACAAAAATATAGAAACATTTTATAAGTTTTTTTTTATGTTGTACGTAATTTACAAATCGTAATACACTAGAGATTAATAAATCTGGGTTACCAACTGTTATAAGGTACTATGTGCCGACAGGTGAAGATCCTTAAGCCGTAATACCTTCAAAACTCAGAATGTATTTGAATAACTTATCGTCATTATTTGTAGAGACATTAAGGTTCATATTAATGACCCATGTTCATTGCACCCGAGTGTAGTACGACGGTATGATACCCGGTGACGTCATCAGACAGTGTACGGCCGACAGTAGACCATTAACCGAAGATAATCTAATTAGCGGTTCATAATCCCCGAAGGGAACCCCAACGGCACATGAAACAAATGTCACGTAGCCGACGCGACGGCACAGACGGGTGCCAAATATATATATATTTTTAGGGTTCCGTACCCAAAGGGTAAAACGGGAACCCTATTGCCGAGACTTCACTGTCCGTCCGTCCGTCCGTCCGTCCGTCTGTTCCCAGGCTGTATCTCATGAACCGTGATAGTTAGAGAGTCGAAATTTTTACAGAGGATGTATTTATATTGCTGCTATAACAACAAATACTAAAAAACAGAATAAAATTTAAGGGGGCTCCCATACAACAAACGTGTTTTTTGCCGTTTTTATAGATCAGGGTACGGAACCCTTTGTGCGCGAGTCCGACTCGCACTTGGCCGGTTTTTTTTAATTTTCAGGTCATTGAACCGCCCAGTGAAACTAGAAAAGTCAGCGGCTCTCGTTCAGCGATAGCCAAGACGGTCGTGTCGAAATAAGCGGCGACTTTCCGACAGTGTCGAAGACATGTTATTTTGTACGATGCTAATTTTCACTGACATTTTCTCGTATGTATCCGGGACGTGGAATGATAATCATAATGGTTAATAATACACGGCCCTTTTCATGTACTTTTATCTCTTGCTCTTGGATAGACAGATGTGTTTTAGAAGCACATTGAACGTCTGAAACATATGACTCAATATTAATAAGTATTTAGTAAGGTTCACACTTCTAATAATTTATATGTGAGTGTGAAAAAAATTGAGGCTTCAAGAAAAACAATATTGTTTTCTTATATTTACGCGAATACTATACATTGAAATTAAACTATTTTACGGATTTTATCGCGTTTATTTACTTCAAGCCACCGAAGAAGATTAGTCAGTTTTTACCACCTGTCATGTGTCACATTCCTCTACAAGATGCAGGGGTATACAAACTCGATTGTGAATGTGGGCTCTCTTACATAGGACAAACTAAAAGATCAATTAAAACCCGCGTAAAAGAACATATAGCTGACGTGAAACACCGACGCTCCACGAAGTCTGCAATCTGTGAACATGTACAGGACCGCACCCGCCATTAAATCAGATTTGATAAACCGCATATCCTCGCAAAAGAACACCGACTCCGAACAAGGATGATACGTGAGGCCATTGAAATTAAAAAAACTGCCTAATTTCAATAGGGAAGATGGCTGGGTGCTACCACCAACTTGGGATCCAGTAATCAATATGATTAAATCCAAAACCAAGTGTACCATTGCAAGACCTCAGGACACCGTAAGCACTTTCTGCGTGGATCGGACCGCAAACAACAACTAAATATGAGGGTACCCAGTTATTAACTATGACATCAGGACGTCTAACACCTCAGTCCCCCCGTGACCATGGTTGCTGTAAAGCAGCCGAAACGTCGGGAAAATAAAATAGTAAATAAACGCGATAAAATCCGTAAAATAGTTTAATTTAAAAAACAATATTGTTTAATAATCGTGACAAAACTCACGTTTTGTTTGTGCTACAATACAATTATAGTAATATTACCGATACATAGGAGTGGTTGCCTGGTCAGTAGATTGACCGCCTTGAACTTAGGAGGTGCATGTTCAAACCCTGGGCTCGCACCTCAACTATTATAGGATTTGATGAGTGAATTCCCTTTTCAATAATAATTACCGCTTGTTGAACGTGCACCTCTGCCTACCCCATCGGGGAATACAGGCGGGATCAGGTATTTTTTTAAATGTTACTATGACAAAAAACATAGTCATTGTTACAAGCATTTTAAGGTAAATTTGATGGTTGTCACACATTTAATATCTCCCTAAAGTTATAATATTGCCAGCCCTGACGCTGATAAAAATGTACCGTCACAAAAATCGTGATAGAAAACCATCGGCGTTGCCAACCGCACGGAACCACTATTAAATTTAGGAAAGCACATGTCTACATCGTGATGTATCCATTTGCATACATAAAACCTATTAAGGGCAGAGTCGAGCAAGTTTTACACACAGTTTCTTGTACTGAAACATTTCAATACTGTGAAATTATTTTAGAAACTCGCTTAAAGCACTGGGGCGTCGACTCGTAAGCGTCAATATGTTTGCCAGTACCAAAACGAACTCTGTGTCAATATACATAAACATGTTTCTGTGACAAAAGTGTCACTCAACACCGCCAATAAATTTGCTAGCGTAATCGATGACATTTAAATGAAAATTGTGCTTCTTTATTGAGATCATACAGTTCATTTTCGTATTGGCAAGAAACAATTACGTGCAACATCGCTGTATTGTGTATACAGATTAGAGTCTATTATTATATCCTGTTTTGTTGACGGATTGCACAACAGTTAGTTAATCCGGAAGGTAAGGATGCAAGTCGCAGGAGGGTTAAGCTCAATTATCTGCGCATTATAAATTGTTTTCCCGTGATCCTATCAATTACCGCGTAATTACTCCTCGCTTAATCAAAAACATACTTGAACAAACTTCCTCGTCCGTTAAATCGAAGAATGATGAAGTTCGCAGAGTTGGAAACTCGACAATAATCGCATCGGACCGACAATGAGGCAACAATATCAATTATTGAACCAGCAAACTATGAACCGATAGCGAGGCGGTATCTAGTTGACAAATTACAACCTAAATTGGATCTAGGGCCACTCGACCAAGACACATTTCACTTTCAACATCTGGTAGGGAAATTTAGGCCGTTATACCTAATAGCTTGATACAATAGCTATTGACTAATGTACAGATTGTCCAGATTGCTCATAGTCAATAGCCAAATGGTGAGACGCTTTGGAAAAGAGTAACCATGGAGTTTTTTGGCCATTATTTTCCATAGAAAAGGCATTCCCATTGGGTGGTTAAGTCTTATTGTTTTGTTTTTTGGGTTTGTTTAAATATTCAGGAGTTAATATGGTGTTAAGTTAATCCATAAGCACGGCAGTAATGGTTTTCAAGAAGAACATTGCCTATGTAAAGGTTCACCCCGTTATAGAACAGCCTATAATAGTGTAGGACCGAATGTGGGTAGATCTAGTGTACGTTTTAGGGTAAGTACTATTTCTAAATTTAAACGAACGAGTAGTATCAATTCAGAAATATGTGTTATATTTAAACTAAAAGGTACAAGGACGCAACCTTCTGCCACAAAAGGAAAATTATCTATTAATGTTTCCACATTACATGGGCCGTACCGTTTTAGAGTACCCGCGAGGTGCGTGAGCTAGCAACTATAGAAAGTGGTCAATGTATTCATGGCAACTGCCAATTGGCACCAAGCCTTCTGTTTCTTAGAAATTGTGATGGATGACGTCACTATTTCTGCCCAGTTTGGTATTTGGCAGTGCCTAAGAAAGAACGGTTTTGTTGATATCGACACTGATGTGGGCATACAATTGATACAATATCGTGCTATATTTGTCTACAAAAGTTACTTAATACGATAGAGTGCGTGACTTTTTGTTTCTGACGAAGTGCAAATTGATTGACACGACTAAATAAAACCGGCCAAGTGCGAGTCGGACAAAGGGTGCGCGACAAAGGGGGAACCCTTATACCACCATTTGTACCATTATCTATACAAACGGCAAAAAAATCACGTTTGTTGTATGGGAGCCCCCTTAAATATTTATTTTATTCTGTTTTTAGTATTTGTTGTTATAGCGGCAATAGAAATACATCATCTGTGAAAATTTCAACTCTCTAACTATCACAGTTCATGAGATACAGCTTGGTGACAGACGGACGGAAGGACAACGAAGTCTTAGTAATAGGGTTCCCGTTTTACCCTTTGGGTACGGAACCTTAAAAAAAGACAATATAGTTCTAAAACATTGTTTGTTATCAACTTTGTTTCGGTCGTGAGGACAACCGCTACCCTAACAGCTAGAGACGGCGACAAATTCTGTAGCGTTATATACGAATATATCGATTGTATGAAGACTCATAAAGAAATATTACGAGATGTTAGCGTCGCGTCGCAGTCGGAAAGCGACACCTGCCATCAGCGGAGAGTGCTGAATGCTACCTTAGCTACAGTATATCCTGTTATCGCTCAATGAACTCAGTGCCTATCAAGCCTATATACATACACGGTGTATCAGAAGTCAGAAAAAATATTTTAGGTACATAATATATACCGGAGCTAATATTTAGATACATAGTGAAGGTAGATTATAACCTAACCTAACTATCAAAGTTTCTGAGTTACAGACCTTTAAGTATTTGTCACAAGTATCGTGTTGTGACTTTAGGGCACACCCGGAACCCTATTTTACAGTTTAAACTACATCTACAAGCGGCGGCTACAGATATACATAAAACAGAGCATCAATATTTCCGCATAAAATTCGAGATATGACAAGATTTTAGAATGAGCGGCAAAAGAAAAGTTGAAAGAACGTGTTCGAATTCTGATCAAATTTATATACCATTCGGTTGTATACCCAATACTCGTTAAAGTATTATTTCGGACTTCTGATAGATCCTGTATTCTAACAACAAATAAGTGTCGTCACAGTTTGATGTCGAAACGATAGTGCGTAACAATCGGGTCAGTGTCTTCGGTTCGGCATGTGATAATAATGAAACGCGTATGGTGATAACAGCGCAGACACGCAAACCTACGTCACATGGTTTATGAAACAAAGCCTCACGATTCCATAGACAAAATATAATAATAGATATTTGAATTTGGAACATGTCAAATTTTAAACACAAAGATACACATGTAAAAATTTATGGACACCATAAAGCCCTGGGAACATAGGTGCGTGTAAACGCGAGTTGCAAACTTTTTTGCCAATACCAAAACGAACTTTATCGCAATATACATAAAGATTGAATTTCTCTGTTAAAAGCCACGCGACACGCTACGAAAACAACGGACTATATATAATTATTTAAAGTTCTTCTTCTTAGAGTTCCGTACCCAAAGGGTCAAAAATATTTTTAACAAAAAACAAAAACCGACTTCAAAAACCTAGGTGCACTAAAAAGCTACAAATAAATCTACAATTCATAACATTTGGAGTAGGTGCCAATCTACGTCAGACAAGGCAAATACACACATGAATTGGTACCTTCCTTTTTAGGTACGGAACCCTCATCATAATAACCTAAACATTGGATATAACAGTGATAAAGATGGCCGATATAATATTTTGGAGAAAAACGAAGGCTGAGGAAAGTGAGCGAGAGAGTCTTTAGTAGTTTTAATAGTTTCGTGAAAATAAAGGTTTCGTGCGTCAAATAATTTAAGGAATTTTGATTTAAGTAAAAAAAGGTAACTATTCTAATTTTCTTTTTAAATTTCGCCAGCAGCATTTCAAAAAGGTTTACGACCATTCATAAAACAAAACCAACGTGATCGCCGAACAACCGATTTGGGGATGGGCGTACATTATCACATCCAATCAATTACCACCGCACTTTGACCTTTACATGGTTGAACAGAACTCCAATTCAAAGTTCTAAGTTAGTTGGTACTAAGTTATTTCACAAATCTTACTCGTACCCTTGTTTTGAAGAAGAATGAACTCAATTTTTATGGCAATAAGAGTCGTGTAAAGTGTGTAGTATGTTTCGGCCGATTCACGTGAATCAACTCACGTTCAGCCTCAGGCGTTTGTCGGTGCTAATCTGTCAAACTACATACTGTAAACTAGTTATATGTAACAGTACACAATAAAAAGTTATACCCGTTAAATCCTGCACACACAAACGCGTCAAAACACGTGTAATTAATACCAAAACGAAATGTATTAATTAACTCATAGATAAAGCACATTTTCGAACGAAATGACAATGATGACGAATGAGCGAAATTAATCCCGTAGTCACATGCCTTTTGCCACAGAAATTCAATCTTTATATTTATTAAGAATAGCAAACTGAAGTGGCAGTGGGCCGGTCATATCTGCCGCAGGACTGACAACCGTTGGGGTAGACTCGTCCTAGAGTGGAGACCGCGAATCGGCAAACGTAGTGTAGGACGTCCTGTGACTAGGTGGAGCGACGACATACGCAAAGCGGTGGGCAGTAACGGGAAAAGAAGAGCCGAAGATCGGGCTCAGTGGCGAATCTTGGGAGAGGCCTACATCCAGCAGTGGACTGACACCGGCCGATGATGATGATGACATTTTCATACAAGTCAAGTTTATTTGCTCGCACCAGTGTATGCAGGGAGTATTGATATATTTGTGATTGGAAATTCCGTGTGATTCATTAAGTTCTTTTAAAATTACTAATGATATTATTACATATTAGTATTTGTAATAAGTTTTGGCGATTTAAAAAAAAATCAACCCACTGAGTTTCTTGCCGGATCTTCTCAGTTGAGGTCGCGTTTCGATCCGGTGGTAGTATAGTAGTATATAAGAAAAAAAATGTAAACTTCACAATTTGTAAGTGCCTCCATAGGCCTATATAAAATAAATGATTTGACTTTGACTTTGACATTTATTTATACTGATAATGGTCTAGGCTGAGATTGCAATGCGGTTTGACTAGATCTAATAGTTCGAGTGTAAGCAGCTCAGCTCACAGCACCAGATTTTCAATTCCCATCACCGACAAATTTCGGAAATTACCTTTACGTAAATTGATCTCATTTGCGTCCAACAGGTATAACCCCCAGTCCATGACACCCATAGTACTAGCTTTGCTTAGTTTGAGACCATACGATGTTGTCTTAAGAAGTCAGAGTAAAAATGTTTCCATGTATCATATAGTTCACTAGCTTCTACCTGCGACTTCGTATGTTATTATATACTACATAAATGTTATTCTGATGTATATACAATAAAACTATAAAGTTTCATCAAAATCCGTTTACTAGTTTTTGCGTGAAAGTTCTGTTTTTAAGAACGATTCCATAGTAAATGCATTAAAAAATCTCAAAATCTTGAAGAGTATTAGATAAAGATCACAAGACGTATGCTTAACAGTGATTCAGAACAGACCATTAAAAAAACACCATTGGTTAAATTGATCGGCCTATTTATCATTGGTCGAAACATCAAAAGGGGTCTAATCTCGACATCCAAATTTCAATCGAGAGCCTGATAGACATAATTTGCAAAAAAAAAATACTTTTGTTACTCATAATTTTTTACAGCTATTTGCACACATAATCTACATTGGCATTACTCGTCGACAGTTGCCATTAGACAAAAAAAACGTGTTTAACGACGCCTACTTCCAATATGTGATTAGCGAAAAAAATCTGGGTAGGCAACTCTACATTTGAGTACTTGAAAAAGACCGGTTTTCAGATCATTTAGATAAGTTTTTCTGAATGAAATTCGCTTCAAGCCTAAGAGGTCGAATCGGCTATTTTGAATAATTATCCCTATGTATGCAACAATACAATGTGATTCATAGTACCTATAATAAGCACGCAGAGTAGGTAGGTACTTACAGTTTATTCAATTTGCAATGACAGATTTTTATTTTTTTTTTTTATATTTAAAACCAACAGCGTACTATAATAATGGAAAATGTAACATAAAAAAAATATTAACATTTTCCTTGAGTTACATAAATAATACATTACTAAAAGGACGGACTATAGAGTGCCTAACAAGTATTTTTAACGTTTAATAAAAATAAAAACAAAGAGTTAAATAAGATAGTCAAAAAGCATGCAATAAGAAGAACAGAAAACTATCTTCACTATCAAACCTTCTTAACTTTTGCCTCAAAGGAGGATTTGGATAGATTTTTATAAGTAAAAAATCAAATCGAACAAAATTGTCTTGTAAAATCAGGGCATGATCAGTTAGGTCGCTTGTTCCTTCCGTTGTATTTGTCTTTGAATCAATTCATAAGTCACTGGTGATGCTAGACCAGTGTTGCGACCATGGAGATATTATAACGGAGATGGCATTTCGAGCCCGCACTGTGGTATTTCTTTCTGGTTTATCTGACTCCGCCATTTTCATTTTCCCATATAGTTATATACTACTATATGTACATGAGATGCCAATAATGGCGAAAAAATCACCGCAAAGCTTTAAGAAGAGTGGTGTCGTTATGGGTACTCTAGATACACTATGGTTGCGACAGATTTTAAGGATTGTCATTTATAGTTTAGTTAACTTGAATGTTTTTCTGTTTACAAAAAGATCTCAGACTTATATTTTGGGTTTTGTTGGCCATTCTGAATCACTTTTTATATGACAAATGTTCCAAGACTGTAATTTATAGAAGGTTTTAACCAATTTACAATGGCTACACAAAGTAATATAGTTTACCCACGCTTCAAAAACTCATCGTTATTTAGACTGCTATACTTTTAGTTGCCTGTTTAATATTTAATAAACTGAAGCAAATTCAGCATCAGACCGAAAATTATTAATAAATTAGTATTTATTTTTGTTAAAATAATTAATGTATTTTAATTTAATATAATTGAATATTAAATTGCTTAATCGGCGCCCGTAAGTAAAACCACAAATTATATACAATCAAGCGGGCAAGTGTTGTTGCGGTGTTATGTGTGACACACAACAATTATCTGAACGCGACTGTATCGACTGATTGCTTTAAAATTATATATGAAACACGAAAACTGCATTTCCGGTTAAAACTTCGCACTCCTAAAACACACTTCGCGAGAATAATACGAAGTAAACATCTGCGATCTATGTATGCAAAAATTTAAACATACAAACAACCAATGCGTTGTGCATCAAGAGTCGCGAATCAAAATGTTTGCCAATCGCAAAACGAACTCTGTGTCTACATCCATAAAGATTGAATGTCTGTGGTAAAAGCCACGCACCCATGCGTGAAAATACGCTCGTGCTGTCAATGTAATTTCGTTGAAAATTTTTAGAGTTCCGTACCCAAAGGCTAAAACGAGAACCCTATTACTAAGACTTCACTGTCCATCCGTCCGTCCGTCCGTCAGTCCGTCCGTCAGTCCGTCCGTCTGTCATGCTAAGGGGGCAGGCCGTATCTCATGAACCGTCATAGTTAGAGAGTTGAAATATTCACAGATGATATATTTCTGTTGTCGCTATAACAACAGATATAACAGCAGATACAACTAAAAAACAGAATAAAATATATATATCCCATACAAAAAACGTCAAAAAATTTCTTTGCCGTTTTTATAGATGATGGTACCCCTTCGTGTGCAAGTCCGACTCGCACTTGGCCGGTTTTTTTATTCGATGAGTCAATACAGTTCGTTTTGTTGTGGGCAAAAATTCTGACGCGCGATTTTTGACGGCTCAAGGTACGGCGATGATCGCCTTATTATATTGTATGTTCGTGGAAGATACACGTCTGTGTACCAGAGTTCTGGAGTAGAGACCTCGTTTAGGCAAACGGAGAGTGATAACCGCCGGCTAGTAGACGACTTATGAAAGGTGGCTAGCAGAGACTGACAGACAGAGTCGAAGTCAGGTACAGTGGCGTTCACTAGGAGAGGAGAGACGAATATAGGGTAATGATAATTATGATAAGTGACACGACTTACTATGGCTGCCTCACTTATTGTTTATCGGGACTCCAGCCGCCCTTTATCATACGTTCAAGTCGGCAACAGTGTATAACAGTACAAAAAAGATAGCACATACCGCCGCGTATAATCTGCGATAAAAATCGTCCGATCGCCCTTACCATCCAATTACTGCACACTACTCATTATTTTAAGAAAACATTAACTACTTAACATAAAAATTTGAGTCGAAAACGCACCGTAATTACGTGCAGAACAAAATTGCGAGGTGTATTATATAGGTGGCGGTCGCGACGACGACTCCCGGTCTTCTAGATGTGCTCTTCGTGGTACGTGAACTTTATCAAAAGTTTTTGTTCCAAAGATTAGGTACTTATATTCATATATACATAGTGTGGGGTTATCTGTTCGAATATGTTTTGATTCCATTTGGAGTGGGGTCATGGGGTCCAGGCACCCAAAATTGAATTACATTATTAGCTAACTAATTGGTCGACACAACCATTTTTTGGCCGGAGGCCATTTCCTAGCTTAATGAGCGGCTCTAGTCATTCAGCGAAGGAACGTAGCCAGCCGTCTTGGGTACGCTTCCGCAAAGGCCTATTTTTGGCATTTTTTTTTATTATTACTTAAATCTTCTTATATTTTGTAAATATTTGTGATTTAAATAAATAATCTATACAACTAAATAAACTGAAATACTACAAAATAACTACCTACTAAATGCATATGAAAGTATATACGGTACTTACAATGAAAACACATTTTTTTTAAAAATTGCCTGTCTGTGTTTTGCGAGTAATCTCCGAAACCGCTAGACCTATTTTGACGGGACTTTCACTGGTAGATAGCTGGTATTACAAGAAGCAACTTGGTACAAGCGTTGAATTATACGAAGAGTGGGTATTCTGGCGATATAGAAAACTCCACACGGATAAGAGTAGGTCAGTCTCTTCAATAAAACATATCTCCTCGCGATGCAACCCGATCTACCCGCGCGCCAACTAACCACCGAAACTCGCACGAAACTCCAGGAGAAAAAAAAAGACAAAATGGCCGCCGCCGCTCCAGATCAAATGAGAGTCCCCGGGGTACGTAGAGTAAACGCGAATCAGATCCAACTCGTGTTATTAAGTTAATTGTACTTGAACTATAGTTTATCATGATGAAAGTGATTAATGTACGGACAGTTTCGAAGATCGATGAAGCCATAAAATTGAGTTTCGTTTTTTTATTCGCGAAATTTATAGGAAGCGAGCGAGCCAGTGTTTACTTCGAAAATTGTGTTGCGTGAGTTATAATTTGATGAGTAATTTTAGGTACGCTTATATTGTGGTAATATGTGTATGTCAGTATTTTGGTAAACATCCAGACATTACATTTAATTAAATATAATTGTTCTATTCGGACGAAGTTATGCAAAAATGATCCAATCCACGCGCTGACAAATATGAGTTAAGAATACCAAACGGTTCCTAAAGGAGGCCTTTTCAGTCAACAAAAAAGGAAACCATCGAAAAATAAAAGCAAATAGCCATTTTTACCACCTAGGTTGCCATCCCACATGTCCCGCAATTATCTCTTCTTCTTCTCAGTTGGGAACTTTTGTCAGAGTGGTCGTGGTTGTTGAGATGGTGTGCATGGTGGATCCTCCGTGTCGTCGTTCTACTTGGTTACCGCTCTGGCAATGCTTTTCCACTTCTGGCGGTTAGTAGCATTGCGAGAACACTGCGCTATGGTAGATTGAGTTGCCGTCTTAATTAAGTCTATCCAGCGTGTGGGAGATCGGCCGCGTGCTCTCTTTCCCGCTACCTGACCTTGAACTACAAGTCTCACCATCGAGTTTTCGTTTCTGTAGATGTGGCCAAAGAACTTTAGTATTCGCAGCTGCACAACCGACGAAAGTCTATCTTTGATTTCTATCCGCAATTATATTTCAATTCAATTTATTATTAAATAAATACATAGGTAAACATTCATTTGTATGTAATACGTAATACAATATACGCAGGGTAAAATAATCTAATAAACATATAACACATCTAATAAACAATATATTGCCACATATCCAAATACTTATCGTATGATCCCAAACTAAGCAAAGCTTGTACTATGGGTACCGTACAATGATTTGGGGCTGACGTCACAATAATACATCATCATCATCATCACGCCTGTATTCCCCGAAGGGGTAGGCAGAGGTGCACTGCAGTGCGCCCACACTTCGCCGATGTATTTTGGTCCCAATGTAATAGGGGGCGAGCCTATTGCCATTATACCGGGCACACAGGTTTCCTCACGATGTTCTCCGTCACCGTTTCTTAGCAAGTGATAATCTCAGATGAAAATGAGATTCGCACATGGAACCCAGAGGTGCGAGCCGGGGATAGAACCTGCGCACTTCACGTCACAAATACTTATATAACAAATATAGAGACTTAGAGACTAGCATACATAATTATATAATAGTTCAAGTTATCGAACTTCAAGCTGCCATATCTAAAAACGGACTTGATTGAACCCTTTTTGTTTGACCACGTCAATTTTTTTGTATTCTTTTATATTATCACCACCAAACGAATGTACATTGAACTAAAACAATAGTCACCCTTAGTGTAATGCATCAGAATGGCAGCAATATGTTTAGTGCTGTAAAAATTAAATTTAGTCTTTATTCGCCAACAAAATTAGGGTCCATTTTATCTTTTTAATTATAGTATTATTATAACAATCTGAGAAAATATCTATACCCAAATATGAAGCGCTTTTAAATACAAAAGTAGATAGGCAAGTAACTTTTTTTTGTTCCACCGCTTAAGCTTAAAGCAATACAAACTACGTATACGATATATACTACTATGAAATGCTATTGAACCAATACAGATTATAAATCTCTAGACTAAATAAGCACAGTCAAACCTGCATTTTTAACCAACTTAAAGAGGTTCTCAATTTGACCGCCATTTTTAGGGTTCCGTACCCAAAGGGTAAAACGAGAACCCTATTACTGAGACTTCGCTGTCCGTCCGTCCGTCCGTCCGTCCGTCTGTCACCAGGCTGTATCTCATGAACTGTGATAGTTAGAGAGTTGAAATTTTCACAGATGATGTATTTCTGTTGCCGCTATAATAACAAGTACTAAAAAACAGAATAAAATAAATATTTAAGGGGGCTCCCATACAACAAACGTGTTTTTTTTTGCAATTTTTATAGATAATGGTACGGAACCCTTCGTGCGCGAGTCCGACTCGCACTTGGCCGGTTTTTTTTTGAGAAACCAATTCCATTCATCCGGTTTCAATGTCAATTATAATAAAAGAGGCTTGTATCTCCTTGACGACGATATCAGATAGTTACACGAATTCCAAAATCGAGTTTACGCCGCGATCCACTTTCTCACGGATACTGCATCACTCTGGTTTCTGTTTGCTCTGCGTGCACATTGCTTTTTAATAACGTGTTTAATGCGAAAGAAATTTACGTTCCCGAAATCTGTGAACCAAACGGTATACGGGGGCTACTATTGTTAGCGAACAGAGAAAAAAACAAGAATCAGAATCAGATTTTTTTTTCATGTAAACCAATACAGGCACTTATGAAAATAAATAACATTAATAGTATCTCTACCACAGCCAATATCTTATACATACAAGAATAAGTCAGCACAAATAACAATAAATAATTAAATAGTTACATAAAAATTTACTCAAATGGCATAAACGCCTTTCGTAACATTCAATTATAGTCCGGATTGCCTTATAATATGGACTAGACTACCCTTCACAACTCTTATGTCTCCTCTAATTCTATTATCCATCTCATATATTTATACAAATATAAGATCCATTCTATATTCATGGTACTTCGCAAACGCTTATTGTCAAAAAAAAAAAATAGTTTCATTTGAGTTTCTAGTCGATCGTTCGGCGACAGACCACGGGACAAGAGTATACCTCCTTCCAAGACGAGGTCCATTGATGCAAAATCGCTTAAAAACAGGTTCACCAAACGATAGCAACACTGTTATGGTTATGTTGGTATTTATCTGCCTCGACGGCACTGAGACAGGTGAAATTTTAATGCACGCTACGCAATTTCATACTTCAGGGTTGAAATAAAATCAATCCCTGGGTACACTGGAGCTTCAAGACGCGCGTCAAAGCTTTTGTCAATGCCAACCACCATGTGGGCTTAGCATGACCGCATAGACATAAGATTTATCTCTTTCAACTGTCAGATTTGTCGAGAAAATGACGTTACACCGAGCCAGTACAGCTCGAAGTACAGTGTACAAGTACAGTGATAAAACTTATGTCTACGCGGTCATGATAAGCTTAATGGATTCCGTATCAATAGACGTTGATTTTTTGTGGTAAAGACCACGCGAACATGCGTCGAAATATGTTCGCGCTTTTAATGATATTTCATTGAGGGACGAGCTATTTCTATGAATGAATTCAGCTTGTTATGGTATTCGCAACAAAAATTCGCGCAATTTAACGCCCCAGTGTGCGATGGGCTGAAAAGAACTTGACTCTTAGAAAAAGTTCATTCCTAACCGAAATGTTATTGACAGCGCGCGCGTATCTTGACGCATGTTCGCGTAGCTTTTTCCACGGAAATTGAATCTTTATGTATATGGATACTGAGTTCGTTTTGCTATTGGCAAAAAACCTGCCAAGTGCAAGTCGGACTCGCGCACGAAGGGTTCCGTACCATTATCTATAAAAACGCGAAAAAATCACATTTGTTGTATGGGAGCCACCTTAATATTAAATTTATTCTGTGTTTTAGTATTTGTTGTTATAGCGGCAACAGAAATACATCATCTGTGAAAATTTCAACTCCATAACTATCACGGTTCATGAGATACAGCCTGGTGACAGACGGACGGACGGACGGACTGACAGCGAAGTCTTAGTAATAGGGTTCCTGTTTTATATTTTGGGTACGGAACCCCAAAAATGTTGATCCGCGCGATTTTAAAGCCCGTGTGTACTCGGCGCTTTATTGACGATGCGTTGATGTTTATTTCAACGTATTTCCGTTAAAGTGAACGCAATTTTGTCGGGTCACACCGATATGACGATAAATTATGAAATTTCACGTCTCTTTTTACTAATAAATATACACATGTTATTTTTATTTGTAACTATAACGTGATCTTTTCACAGTGGCTACGTGACAGTTACGCCTCGTATTCGATTTCAATTACTTTGCAATCGAGTTGCATTTCGCATTGATCCGGGTTCAAAACGCGGCCTTAACCTACTTAAAGTGTATGACATTTTTCAATATCAATTACTTTCAGATACCCAGTAATACCATCAACATTTTTTAAACCGTTGAATTGCAATTTATGTGTCAAATCGATAGCTTTTCGAACGTATAAGGACTCTAGCCCTGAAAACTGTCATAAATTGCATGAAACGAATACAAAACATTGAAACAATTAAGCGTGTCACCCTCAGATGGTCAAAATGGTCCATATATGTCCGCGTACACGGGTGCGTCAAAAGCGACGAGTTTGAATATTCGCCAAAACAAACAAACAACTTCATAAAGATGGAATTTCTGTGATAAAAGTCACGCCCCCACGTGTCAAACTTCGCTCGCGCTGTCAGTGTCAATAAGTTGTAGAATTAACTTTTCTATAAGTCAATACAGTTTGTTTTGGTATGGCAAATTGTCGAGCAAGCGTTGACGCCCCGGTATGCGGGAGGCTTAACTTTATTTTTGCTTTCAACATTGAGTTATTTCAGATCTTAAAGTAGTTTCATCAAATAATCATTTGAGTTGAGTAAACTATACGTAAAACAAGCGATACGTAAGACTCGCGCACGAAGGGTTCCGTACCATTATCTATAAAAACGGCAAAAAAATCACGTTTGTTGTATGGGAGCCCCCTTCAATATTTATTTTATTCTGTTTTTAGTATTTGTTGTTATAGCGGCAACAGAAATACATCATCTTTGAAAATTTCAACTCTCTAACTATCACGGTTCATGAGATACAGCTTAGTGACAGACGGACGACGGACGGGCGGACGGACAGCGAAGTCTTAGTAATAGGGTTCCCGTTTTTCCCTTTGGGTACGGAACCCTAAAAACTCAATTGCTGTTCATTAGTATCGGTAAAACTCCAAAACTTATACTGTTTTATAAATGTGTATGTTATGTGTATGTATGTGTGTGTGTTATGTATGTGTATGTTATAAATGTAAATGTTTTATAAATTATGTTTTTACAACTACAACTGGTGCAACACAATTGAGCTATATCTGGCTATGTTCTGGCGATAAAACAGACACCTTTTAACAGAGTTTAGTACCACCTAATGAGTGTAGATCAAATATAATTAGGATATGCAACCTTACATTGGCATAGATATGCCAGCAGTGGCAGCCTCGTGGGCAAGAACGCCCGCCTTGAACGTAAGGGTTGCAAGTTCAAATCCCAGGCCCGCACCTCTGAGATAATTTTCATGTGCGAATGCAATTTTCAACAATGATTACCACTTGCTGAACGGTGAAAGAAAACATCGTGAGGAAACCTGCACGTCTGTAGAAAGGCGTGTGAAGTTCACCAACCCGCACTGGGCCAGCGTGGTGGACTATGGCACAAATCTCCCTCGTATTGAGGGGGAATGTGCCCGGTATAATGGCAATAGGCTCGCCGCGTATTACATTGGGACCAAAATACATCGGCGAAGTGTGGGTGCACTACATTGCACCTCTGCCTACCCCTTCGGGGAATACAGGCGTGATGATGTATGCCACATTTATCGACGTATACGAGGAAATATGTAGAGACGGATTAAGGCTGTGTTCCCACGTGTAGTAGGCAGTAGAGTCTAGGCTGGTAGGCCACCAGCCGCGGTTTGCGGTGATACACATTCAATACTCGCCATCGCAATTAATCGACGACCAACACTTCTCATCTACCATCTTAATCCAAGTAATAGATATTACTCTGCACCCACTGGGCCGAGCGAAATCACTTGAGTTTATTAGAAAATGTCCTCTGTGCCTGATATAAATAAAGATTGAATTTCTGTGGTTAAAGCCGCGCGGCCACGGGGTAAAATTCGCTCGTGCTCTCAATGATATTTCGTTGAAGAATAAGCTTTTTCCGTAAGTCAATACAGTTCGTTTTGGTATTTTTATTCTGTTGGGACAAGTCCGCCACACATTCCATCCACTGTTACTCCTATAATCCAGTATCGACAACGTTATCCAATGAAGACGCCGAGGTTTGACCCTCGGCGAATCCCGAGGAAAAGCTTCATTGTCATGGAACACGCACTCGTTTTGGTTTGGTATTGGAAAAAACAAGATTTGCAGGGCAAGCCTTGACGCTCTAATGTGCGCTGGGCTTAAAATATTACCGTCTCGTAACACGTTACACGCTCACGACATTTTAATGGCAAAGTTATCATTATATCGTAATTTACAATGTAGGTCGGTTTTAACGGTTAATTTCGTACGACGCGCTGGGTGGTATGTATGTGCCTGAATGTATGGTGGATGTCAGAGGCGAGGCGGGATTCCATGGTAACATCAAAGGATTGTATCTTCAGGTATCTTGTATCATTCTTGCGCTTATACAATATATTCGACGTTAGAACGCGATAGGATAAAATATAGGAGAGAAACATATCAATATTTGCAATCAAAGTGCACAGGTTTCAAACCTCGGCTCCCATCTCTATGTTTTATGTGCGAATCTCATTTCTTCCAAGATTATCACTTGCTGAAACGAAAACATCGTGAGGAAACCTGCACGTCCGACGGAATCTAACTAGTTCTCGGTGGACGAGTGAAGTCTGTCAAGAGCAAGTCGCACTGGGCGAGCGTGGTGTACTATGATCTGAATCCGCTTTACGATGAGGGGAGGCCCGTGCCAGGTAGTGGGACGTTTAAAGGGCTTTCACGTTTGTCAACAAGAGTTCCTCTACTTACGTTGCCCGGAAGCCATCAAGCTTAAGTAAGCGGGTAATTCTCATCTGGATTTGGTCAATATTCTCCTTTAAGATCCACCCACTTTTTAACACTTAAGACGAATTTCATTGGTGCCTGAAATACCAAAGGCACTACACTTTATTTATGGAAAATCCTTGGCTTATAATGTGATATATAAAGGTTTTTTTTAATATTTATAACCACCTTAATTGATGGCGGTGATAGTGACAACTGAGGAGCAAATGGAACGCTTGCATTTAACATATTGCAATAGTAACTTTTCGTATTACCACGGTTCCACATAATAAATTCTCAAAAGAATCCGCACCCAAAAGATAATTTACACATAATTAACATCAAAAATACTACCATAACTCAGCGGCAGAAAAACGTCGCCGCTCCAAGATATGGTACTGCCTCCGCATCAGTAACAATTACGTGTCTTTATTCAATTAAACGCACTTCCCACGAACTCGAATTAAAACTGGTCCTTAGACGCTTACACGGGCACATTGTATAACGCAAAAATGTTAAGGAACTGGCAAAAATCTGACCGCGCCGCCTAACCCTTACAGTCTCACGGCGAAGGGCTTTTTTGGGCAAATAATTTGGAACCAGTTCGCTGGTGCGTTGACCCCGCGGCGCTGCAGGCTGTGGTATTTGGGCTGATTCCGAACCCAAAATCGCACATCGTAACGTTGTTTTTGCCCGCGCCATTATTATTATTAATTGGATCACCGTGTTGTCCAATGATGGAAATCGTTAAGGAACTGCCAGGGGAGAGTTGGCTCTTCGAGTTCCGTGAGCTGAAATTAAAATGAACTCTCATTTTTTGCAAAGACTCGAAATAATGGAGGCGTATTTATCTGAAACCAAAATGTATGATGATATCGAGGTGCTCAAACCCGGAATCACTCATCTACGAGGATGGTCTGTCTAACCACTAGGCTCAAGACGTTTTCAGTCGATTTTTCAAGGGAGCTAGTATTTTTTGTACTGGTGTATCTTACTCGACCTTACGTAATGCTATCTGATAAATAGCATCTGAAGAAAGTACAAATGATAATGCTGAAATGTCTATAACTTAACACTATTCAAATTCCACGGTACCCTAATATCGCAAGCCGATATATAACCCGAGTAAATCAAATATCACTCGCCGCACATCACCGTATTGTATTCCCGGTGTGCACCACAATTTAACAGTATAAACTTGTCAATTTGTTCACCGCCGATTCGTGGCGGCCAATAGAGATACGGTCACTACATAAGTTACATGTTGATTTAATTTTGTCGGGTTATAAATCTGGAGTAACTTTGCCGCGAATTTACGATGCAGAGTAGTTGCGATGCAGTTGCAGTAGATCAACTTAAAGCTTGTTTTATACAAAATATGCAGCGAGAAAGTGACTGGAAGGTATCACTAGGCAGATGCATTTATCGTTAAATACCAACCAATGTCGCAAGATTAGAGCTCATAAAAACAACATTAGGTATGCTAATTTATTTCTCACAAATCACGTTTTATAGCTCGTTTCAAATACTTTCACTATCTACATTTTGTTGAACGTTAAAATTGACACTTAAAAGTTTTATTGAAATATCAAGATTCGCTAAATTACCACGATTCGTAAGATCTCATTCTTAAAAAATATCGTCACACTAAAAAAAAATTAGTTCACTGATAATTCCTACTCTGTGTCGTCCAACCTGGATTTCCACGAAGGGAGTCGGCATTCGGCCGGCGTTTCGTTTATATTAGCTTAATGAGTCCGCTTCGGGGCTTTGCAGCTTTTTGCTTACCTCTTTTGCACTGTAATAAAGAGTAACAGCGCACGCTCGCTCTGTTCACATGCACTATATTATTATATTTTTATTATATAACAAATATACACTTTGCGCGTGAGAAGTGTTAAGTGTTATTAAGTAATTAACGTCTTGGATTTTATTTGCTCTGTGGGACCACACAAACAAAGTACATGATTGATTCTTCAATCCGTATCTTGGACCAAATAAGAGTCCCTTACTATACACCAGGATAAACTACATAAATCGGAAACACAAAATGCAGTCTTAGGGCCGAAACCAGTATTTTTTACTGGGATAAACGATAACTAGCAAATCGCTATTATAAGTATCTATGATAACTAAATTGTCAGTTGTGATCAAAATAATATTGAGACGATCGCTCTGTTAGCCTTATCCTTGGTACAAAGTAACTCACATGAATTTTGGGACGTGAAAATAGAGGAAATAGGCTATTTTATCCTTAACTAAAGCAGATTGGACAGAATATAGATTTTCACTGTTAGTAGTAGTCGATGCAGTTAATACCATTCTAAATGGAATCAACAATTATATTGTAACGAATTACTTGAGAAAGTCATGATAATGTCATCAACGTAAACTTCCATGCAGATTTACATACCAAAAGGTACAATCGTGCAAGAAATAAGAAGAGGCAAGAAAAAACGTGCCTCAAGTGCATCCGTTTGCGTTTGAATCGTCAGTCGCATGCCAACTAAATTATTCAACCAGAACAATTGCAAGCAGGTTATAAAATTCAAATAAGGGCACCGCAAAACTCGAGCAAGAGCGGTGCGCGAACAAGATCTGTCATAATGTTTTAATCAAAGTAACACATCAGCTGCGGTGCGAACGCCGACGTGGACTGCCCTCCCCCCCACCTACCCCACCAGGCCAGGTCCGGCAGGTACTCCATTAGCTCCATATTATTCCGGCCGACGAAAAAGCTGTCCAGATTTTTTGCCAAAAAAAATATCGGGTAAAAACCTCTTTGAGTGATCCGACATCATTAAAGCTAACAGTGATGCAGGCTCCATTTTGGAATGAAACCTGATTTAATTTGATAATGTTGCGAAAATTACATGATTTCTATATCGTTGGCTTGAAGTGGATGAACAACTCTCTGGGATTCCGCCATTAATTGGGGAAAATAAAATTGGAATAAGATTGTGGGATTGATCGTGCCAATTTCTATAATGAAGCTTTGTAGTTACTATACTTCTTCATCCCCAGAGCTGATTGTGAATGATTTACTGTATGAAAAAATATAAATAACTTTGATAATGTCTTCAAGATATCAATAAATCGTGTAATATTTTTTTAAGTATTTGAAGATTGAACACCAAGTTAGATCTAACAAGATAGCTCCAGGATGTTGAAGGAAGAACAATAAACGTTTTCTTTTAAAATATACCTACACAGTGGTCATGAAAAGCCACGGGTGGGTCTTCAAAAAATTCACAAAGACGATCTAATATCTTAAGAAACAAGACCAGACAATTAGTATTATTTGTCCGGTCACGAAATTCGTTTCCGGCTCAAAGTGGCCAGATTCCGATCACTGTAACACCGGTTCTTACAAATACTAACGGAGTGTCTAGATTCTTTACAATATTGATATCGTTTTGATCGGTTACGCCTTTCACGGGCAACATTACAATTTCTGCATTTGGATTTTGTATTTTAGACTCTACATCATTGTATATAAAGAATACATTAACTGTCTATATAAGTTGGTTCGTTTACATCCTTGTTTATTCCATCAATCCGTGACAACTAATGATTAATAGAAGCGAAAGCGTTGCGTTCGGACATCTCTTAAATTCGGTCGACAATTTATTCCGATCTAATGACGTTGATTCCGAATTGGCAAGTGGAGAGTTTATAAGGCCTGTAATTGAAATACTTTGTCGGTAACTTAATAAAAATAAAAATAACATAGACTAACGCCCAGCACCCACAGAGGCGAACGAATTTTTTTTTTGGGTTCCGTTCCTAAAAAGGAAAAAAGGAACCCTTATAGGATCACTTTGTTGTCCGTCTGTCTGTCTGTCAAGAAGTGTCTTCTCAGAAACGCGTGGAGGTATCGAGTTAAAATTTATAACAAAGATTTTAGTCTGCGGACCCCTTGTGCCCTAAAAAAATCTAACTTCTTAAAAAGTTATCCCAATTAAAAGATACAGCGGTTTATGTTGCGTGATTAGTAAATTTTTAAGGGTATCAAAAACCTATAGGGTACTTCTCGTTGACCTAGAATTATGAAATTTGGCAAGAATTAATTAATTTATTTATTTATTACTTTTATTTTCTCTCTCATAGTGTTTATAAATAATTGATACCATTGATTAATAAAACATTTTAAGAATTAAATCAGTGTTTATGTTAGGTATTAGGTAGTATTTATGTTAGAATTAAATTAGTATTTATCTTAATATATATATTTCTACTGTACGTGTGTATGTCACTGAACTCCCAAACGGCTAGACCTATTTGAATGTTTTTTTTTGTATGCGTTTGGGTTGCACCCTGGATGGTTTAGATTTACAATTGGACCCGGTAGGTGGCGCTGCTTTCGTATGTAATTCTAAAGATATAAGCAATAGTGATTGAGCTGGTAGTATAACTTAGAATTTTATATGGTCAACCATCATGTCTTTTATCATCAAAATTATATTGGGACGGTGCTCTGTCAGCTCTATCCTTGGTAATAGGTAAACTCACATGAGTTTTGGGAATCAAAAATAGAGAAGATAGGTAATTTCATCCCTAGTAAGGCAAATCTACAAAGTAGATAGCCGCGGTTAAACTCTTTTGGGTTCTTAGTGGCATCGCCCCTACAATATAGTAAGGGATAGTTTGCGATCATACAACGCTTGTTGTCTGCCAATACATGTATTTATGTATGTGCAACGGTCACGCAATAGTCGATTCTTAAAATACTCTTGCAAGCACCTAATTAGAATGAAGCTTTTCCATTTCGTTTCCCACCATTGCACTTATTGACTTGAGCTTCCGTAAGGGTTATATCTCACTAGGATACCAGTGGCGGCGCAACTAGTCTCACCACCACCTCACGTTGGCTCCAAATCCCTTACGCTCCTCCAAACACTAACGCTGTGGAGTTACTACGAGTTTTTTTAGGCCTGAAAACAATATCTTTTATTTATGGTAGATAAAATACGACTAGTATTTTGGCTTCAATAAGACAATGTGTCATGTCTTTAGCAACGAAATGTCATACAATGTCATTCACACGTGTCTGGCAACTCTAGTGTTTGCTCTGATGTTTCTTGCTTGACACCTCAAGCTTAAGACACCGCGGTGGCGCAACCGGCGGCGCCACCATGGTGTCCTAGTGAGATAAGGGGCTAAGGTCCATGGATTGTATACACGATTAATTATTTTCACAAAAAAATAATATTTGTCGGACTTGGCGTCCATTTATTACGCATAAATACAACATTTGGAGTATATTTCCACTGGCTATTCGAGTGGAACAGTGAAGTTTACATTACCGTTAATATGCATAACACCTTACACATTAATATGTATAAGCAGGCTGCCTACCAACAGAAGACACGGCGTGATGATAACATGTATTATTTCCGGTTAGATGAGCTTAATCCGAATGCTAATTAAGGTTACCCTTATAGCCTAGTTTGCATGTGTTAGCATAATTAAGTAACCATAAACATTAATATAAAAAATTAAAAGATTTTTTTTTTAATTTAAGAAAATATTTTTTTTATTTTTAAACTAATGCTAATGTTAAGTATGGGTATATCCCTTATTTTTTTCTGCTATTAAATGTTAATTTTGTTCTATTCGAGGCATTTCTTTTTTCTCATAATTTTTTTTTTGTTTGCTCTTCATAAAAATCTTCTTCTTAATTTATAGTATTGTTATTACGAAGATTTGTGTTTTATCAACTTATAGTTGTTGAATCGTAACCCTATGTACAATAAATTAGAGTCATAATTAACTTGGCGTGTCACCATCAAAGGGAAAGTAGGCACAAACCAATTTTGCAAATGAATGAAACATGACTTCGTGAATAGGGTAAACGTACAATCACGACCTAAGATACTGCTAAGGTTAGATTTAATTAGAGCCACGCGACTTACCCAGTTCTTCATTCCGACCTTGGCTTCTTCTCAATTCGTAAACTTAAAAATAGCGTCCGAACGCTATTATAAAAAAGGCGGGTCACATTTAAATCCTCTAATTGTCGCCGCCGGCAATTACGAGCCAGACCCCGCGCACACATCATCAACTCGTCGCCGCCGTCCGCGGCACGTGTTGATTGATCCTCCGGACACGATCACCGCCCTCCTCGACCCGGGCGTTGAGAGGGCCACCAACACACCTACACCAGCCTCAAACAGACACCGATCTCGCCGGCGAGGTCAAGGAACCCCCTCTTCCGCTCGTAGGTGCATCTTTGCACCTAGGAGCGCAGTCACTACCTCTCCCCTCACGGTAACTGCCCAAGCCGAGGTCGTGCCCTCTGTGGCGCCCTTGAGTTAGTTGCCACCCCTTTCCGCCCTTAAGGCCTTGGTTGGAGTGCATTCTGCGCTCGCCAGTCCTCCGGTAAAGCTGTAAAGGCCACCTCACGGACAACAGTGTAAGTCCTTCAAAAAAAAAAAAAACTTACCCAGTTAGCGTCAAAAATGTACTGTTCTATTTCTATGTACGCGTCTTGTACGACCAACTTAGTCAGTCAGTCATTGTCCGTTCTACCCTAACTTGTCTAATGTAGTACTTCCATTCAACAAGATCTCCCGAGAGAGTCCTTCTCCTTTAGAGAGGATCTAACGGTTTAATTTTTATGTCACCAGAAAATACAGTCATCGCATGATCTCAAACTAAGCAAAGCTTCAAAGCAAAATTCGTTATGAATCTTAATAATTTTTTTTTTAGGAAAACCACCTTCCTACCACGTAACGTGACGAACCTTCACAATCAACCCCCAGAGTTTGTGAAGTTGAAAGTTTTACAAACATGGTAAATTCGTTATGAATACTCATTCATTTTTTTTAAATACCACATTCCTGCAACGTAACGTGACGAACTGTGGTCGTATCGTTACTTTCAACCCCCAAAATTTGCGAAGTTGAAAATCTTGCAAAATCTTCAGGTACCATGCAATGAACTGGGGCAATCCCAGTTGCACCCAGACCGGGGCAAATTCCGAAAAGGCAATTTCCGTAACGGTAATTTTGTCGCTGCCACGGTCCGGTAGGTAGCGCAGGCTCCTCCGCCTCAGGTCTGCAGTTGATGGCGCTGCAGTTGCGCCAACAGCCGATGATGGGAATGGAACCCGCTACCAGCCGGTTCGGTGAGCCGAGCGGCCTACGTTTAAACCACTATAGAGTGACTTTGAAATTGAATAGAAATTCAATTGTTTGGCTATTGACAATATTTTTTTGTTTTACGACTGCTACTAATACAGATAAGCCCTTTTACTGTCACCTGTCTTGCAACAATGTTTTTGATATTACTTTCAGTTTTAGACAGTTCTACTAATACAGCCCTTTTATCGTCCCACTGCTGGGCACGGGCCTTCCCTCAATGCGAGGGGGATTCGGGCCATAGTCCACCGCGCTGGCCCAGTGCGGGTGGGCAGACTTCACACATCTAACGGGAACTAATCAAGTTCCCTCAGATGTGCAGTTTCCTCACGATGTTTTCCTTCACCGTTTAATAGCAAGTGACAATCTCGGATGAAAATGAGATTCGCACATAAATCCCAGATGTGCGAGCCGGGATTTGAACCTGCACACTTTGATTGCAAGGCGTGCGTTCGACCACTCAGCTACCACTGCTATTTTCGAAAGTTAACTCAGCACAATATCTGCCAAAAATTGCCAGGTACTATTGAATCAACATGGTGGTAAAAGCCCCAGAACATCGTATATTATAAAAAACATCCAAAACCTTAGCTTAGGAATGTTTCATACTATGTTAAGAGCGGTGAAATTAAGATTCCTCTTTTCTACAGTTGGCTGTCACTGCCTTTTACATCCCAATAGTTAAATAGCTGATAAAATAACCAGATATTCTGTGAAACATGCTAAATGTAAACTCTCACAGTCGAATTAGAGAAATCAATCCTTTCGCCACCACCCCGCCCTCTTTATTTCTCGACGGAAGCACTGCGAGACGCTGCCACTAATTAAATCTCGTGATAACATCTACGGCGCATGTGTGACAGGCGCTGATGGTATCAGCGTCGCACGCGCATGATAGAAACGACTCATTGCTTATAGTTAGGAGTGAAAAAAAGGGATTATGATCGCTTGTCTATGCGATGAAACTTGATTGAAGATTCAATTTGGATTTTAGGTCATTTTTAGGGTTCCGTACCCAAAGGGTAAAACGGGAACCCTATTACTGAGACTTTGCTGTCCGTCCGTCCGGCCGTCCGTCCGTCCGTCCGTCCGTCTTTCACCAGGCTCTATCTCATGAACCGTGATAGCTAGAGAGTTGAAATTTTCACAGATTATGTATTTCTGTTGCCGCTATAACAACAAATACTAAAAAACAGAATACAATGAATATTTAAGGGGGCTCCCATACAACAGACGTGATTTTTTTACCGTTTTTATAGATAATGGTACGGAACCCACCGTGCGGGAGTCCGACTCGCACTTGCCCGGTTTTTTCAATTAGTGTCATACTATTGTTTAGTTTATGTGGACGTGGTTAAACAATAATGATCCAAACCACATTAAGTCAGTTTTGAGATATGGCAGCTTGAAGTTTGGATTATATTTGCTTAAGTACGTTCATTTCAAAGTTTAGTAGATTTCTAGTCAAGGTGGACCAAAGACAAAATAAACTAAATGCTTATGACTTCGTTAGTCTAGTTAAGTGTTGCTACTTAACAAAAAACAGTTATGGTAAACAAATCAAGATCTTGATTGCCCAATAAACCTTGACTTATATGTAAAATTGATGTTAACTTCCTACTGATGGCATTCCGTTTAAAAACAATGTATGGTAGGCGTCTGGTGTGAGATTAGGGCAGAAATGGGCTAATGGTGCTCTTCAGAGGATTATTATTGAGACAAAAAGTGTAATAACGTAAAAACCAACTTCCGCCGCGCAGGACCAGCCACGAGCTCTGCTTCACTGATCATGGGTAAGGCAAGGTGTCGGGTACCGTTCACAAACAAACACTTGGCCAATTGTGGTTTATTATACGATTTTAATGTTAACTATACTGCATTTGTTATAACATTAGACATAAGAGGCTCGTAGAAGCAGGAGTGCAACACATTTTATTTCAAACATAAAACAATAATAATAGAAAAACAGTAATAACAACAAAATTACTAAAATTCGGCAATAACAACAAACGAGGCGTAGAATTCGCAAGTATTCGCATGTGAATGATAATCACAGAACATTGTTTACGTCAATTTGACAGCCAATATAAACCGGCTAAATAAGAAAGATACTGTTGTTACCACGGATGAAGGGATTAGGTAACATTTTAGATATTGTAGGATTATAGTGAAACGAAAAACGTTCCCGGTATTATTCATCCCTGCTTATTTAGGTTTTTTGTATCGACACTGTTATTTTAAATTGGAAATTAAAATATATATCTAAATAAAAGCCACTTAATTTAATAAGCTCTCCTGTAAAGAAAAAAAAAATCACTTGAGTCAAATAGCTTTTCCCCCCTCGATAAATAAATACATCAACACGCCTGTATTCGCCGAAGGGATAGGCAGAGGTGCACTGTAGTGTGCCCACACTTCGCCGATGTATTTTGGTCCCAATGTAATAGGGGGCGAGGCGAGCCTATTGTCATTATACCGGGCACATTAGCCCTCAATACGAGGGAGATTTGGGCCATAGTCCAAGACGCTGACCCAGTGCTGGTTGGTGAACTTCACACGCATTTCTATGCAAGTTTCGTCACGATATTTTCCTGCACCGTTTAGAAAGTGGTAATTATTGTTGAAAATGACATTCGCACATAGAAAATATCTAAGAGGTGCGGGCCTGGGATTTGAACTTGCACCCCTTACGTTCAAGGCGGGCGTTCTTGGCTCGATATGTTGTCAAAATATAGAACAAACAACATTGAGTTGTTTTATAATTAATCTAATGAAATTCTTACTTTACACAATGAATGAAAAAAATTTACGTAAGTATTGCACGCTTGAAATATACATTAAACCGTTTGGCCCTAAAATCATCTATACAAATCATAGAGTATCTAGAGTACCAATAACGACTCCACTCTTCGTATCTATCTTATGTACCTGTAGTATACGGCAACTATATGGTAAAACAACAATGGCGGAGTCAGATGAACCAGACAAAATTACCGACGCGCGGGGTCGAAATGCCATCTCCGTTATATTATCTCCATGATACGAATAAATAAAATTGAATTGTCTGTTTGAAATGTCAAAATAACAGCATTTTACTATATATTTGTCCGTCTGTTTGTTTCTGGTTAACTCCCAAACGGTTGGACCGACGTTGACATGACTTTCAAAGATAGATGATGTCACAAGGAAAAACTTAGGCTAAATACCGGGCGCACGAAGTCGCGTGTTCTGATAGTCATAAATATAAATACGGCAAGGTTTTCTTTTCTGTCGCTACTTACGGTCGGCATGTCTCACAGGCTCGGAGGTAGCGTAATGAATATTTTTTTCGTGTTTTTTTTTTCTGACTGTACTGCACTCGGGAGCTTTTTACTGGCACCAGCCGCGCTTTCACCGCGTCCTAGTATTGACCGAGCACTTACTATACAAATATCATTAGTATTTTAGTTTAACTATATAGTGAATGTACCTACTTCACACGTTGGACGAAAGTAGGGAACTAATGGGGTTCCAATTTTTGGTTTTTAAGACAACTAACTACTATAAGGTTAGTCCTCACCGTAAGTCATCTCACACACCGGGGCGTTAATACTCGCGCGTCATTTTTTTTGCCAATAGCAAAAATAGTAGCAATGGTAGTCGAGTCGTCGAACGCACGCAACGCATATTTTTAACACTGAAGGGTGATGTGTGGATACTCAGGCCTAGTACAGAAAGGCTAGACTTGTCACAGATTATGTCGCACTGAGTCCCTCTCTCACTGTCGTAACTCATATCGGCTTGGTCAAGTGGTTCCAGCGTAGGCCGCTAGTGCATGCGAAAGCGATCCCGTGGCGAAGATGGTACACCGTTGGATTTTAGTGGGTATACGGCCTTCTGCCGGGACTCCCATATAACCCTGTTACTTCCCCCGACGTGCCAGGGTATCCATAAAGGATTTTCCGACGTTAAAAAAAAAAGGTCGCTAGGCTCACCGCACCGGGTGGTTGCCAGTTCGATTGCCGTCACCGGAAATCTTTCGGAAGTAACCTTTTCAAAATTTGCCCTGGTCTGGATGTAATTTTGATCGCTCCCATTCTATTATACGGCTCCCATAGTAAATGTTTTTGGACCATACGATGAGTATGTCTCGTGATATTTATATTTATATGTGAGAAAAAATAACTCACATTTTGTCATGACACAAGTGACAGGACAATCTCAAATAGCATTTTGACCTAGCACGTAACGTCTACGTTTCATAAACAATAACAAAAAGTGAGAATTCGAAAAACTTATTTAACTTATTTAATCGGTCGGTGTCGAAACAACTCGGTTGCCATGGCAACGAGTCCGATCAAATAATTGGCCGGCCGCGCACCGGCCCGATACCATCGCCTCGCTTCGGACCACTTTATTTTTTTTTGTTCCACTGAATATTGCATTCCAGCGTATAAACATACGTACATAACTTTTCAGCAAAAACTTTCGACTTGTTAAATATAAAACGATCCCCCTCGCTCATTTCATTGTTAAAGCGAGACAGACATATCTTTGGGTGTTCAACTTTTGAGATTCGAACGCTTTACGTCAGTCATGATTGGCGTGAATTCGAATACCGTTCGGCGCGTTCGAAAGGTCTTTTTGTCGATCACCATGCATTAATTACTATAAATGATTTATTTGAGGTGATAGAGTACACTGCAATGATCCGGGGTCTTAAAAACCACCTTGTAAGTGATTCGAATTGGCGAAATTTGTAGACTCGTAAGTTTTTTTTGTTAGGACATGAACAACATACTTAAAAAAAAAATAACACAAAACAAAAACCGACTTCAAAAACGTAGGTGCACTAAAAAGCTAAAATTAACCTTATAATTCAGTTCATTTGGAGTAGGTGCCAATCTACGTCAGACTAGGCATATACACACATGAATTAGCACCCACTCGAAAAATACTGAATTTTAAGGTTATTTTTAGCTGCACCTAGGTTCTTGAAGTCGTTTTTTAAAAATATTTTTTTTTTCACAATTTTTAGTGTCAAGAATTTTTTACCAGCCTTTCTAGAGAGAGAGAAGAAAATAAAACTAAGTGGGTGCAAGAAATAAAAGACGTGAATGCAAACAGCGATATTTATTTATTATTATTAAGTCCAAAACTACAAAACAAGTACAGATAACAGTGTCCATATGATGCGAAATTGAAGACACGTACACAAATGCGCGAAGCAAGTCTTTTTAAGAGCTCAGTATGTTGTTATATTTTGGTAGTTAACTACAAGTTGTGCGTGTTCGAAACACGCTGAAGCACCTCCTAGCCCGCGCGGCGTGCTAACGACGTGACACCCGGCACAGACGGGACCGTTGCTCTCCGCAACACGCTCGGAACCGAAATACTCCGCCGCCGTCAATCACCACATATCGTTTAAGACAACTCCGATCGCCGAGTAGAGACGAAATCGCCACACACGTGTATTATTACGACACTAAGGCCCAGATAAATAAACGTTACTTAGCACGATCTAAGCCAAAGTACTGACTAAGTTCACGAAATTCCATTAAATAGACGTGACTTTCAGTTGTCAGTTCTGTCAGAAGTCGAACTCGGCTAAGCCAAGTTAATACTTGGCTTAGGTTAGGCTTAGGCTGACTAATGTCAAGATTTTTGATGACTTAGCATGGTCTAAGCAACAATTTCACTAAATAAAATGATTTTTGAACTGTCGTATTGTATGCTGCAGTATGTTTTATATTGTAATAGTGATTCATCTGCCCTCTTTAACGCTGTTATCATACATTTTTATTTAAAATGTGTATTTATTGAATTTGCCCGTGCTATTAATTACTTGGTACTGGCTGAAATACCCGCTAAATGCAGGTGAAGCCATCCCTCATCATAATTAATTAAATATCATCATTTCATTCCGTTCGTAAAAAAAAGAAGTAGGTAGTTTAGTGTAGTATTTGTGTTTACTTCAGTAGCCAAAAACAAAGGTTTACCTTTATCATTATTATTCTAACTAAAAATAAAACAAAAAGTTCATCACTTGCATTTTCATTTAATCCGAGAGAAAGAAAGACAAAATGTAATAAATGCACACAATAACACAAATCTTCTTTTTATACGAAATGAATGTAAACATTCAATTTTTTCCGCTGCGCCTGCGAATAGCGTGTACTCATGCCAATGTCGACTAATTAATATCAAATCAAGGACAAATTCAATAAATTAACATTGTAAATAAAAATGTGTGATGAACTTATCACAAATCAACAACAGAGGCAAAACGAAATATCAACTGCCAAGTGTCATTCTCCCAAAAAGACCATCGACACCAATAATTTACCACAGAATTCAGTGCGTTCATTTTTTCAAATATGGCCATTTGTATAAAAAGCAAACAAATTAAGTTTTCCATTGTGATCACAAGTATTAAAACATTTTTTATTATATGTAATACATTTATATTGATATAGAACTGTTAATATTAATTATTATATATTAAATTTTGACAATATCAAACCCGACACTTTCCCAATCTCTGAACGCTTCTTTTTATGCAAAAGTATTACTTTCGATTTTGACTTAGCTCGTGCTCGGCTAAGCAATGTTTATAGTTACGTCTATTTTAGTACATAACAGGTGCTTGGCTTAGACACGTCAAAGTAATGCTTCGCCAAGTCGTACTTTAGACCAATGCTTAGCAACGACTATTTATCTGGGCCTAAGAGGCGACTTAAGCTAGCTATTTTACAAGCTTTATATTAACTTGCAATGTATGTATGTCCGGGTGGAATCTTGCAACTGAATTTTAAATCAGTTAGTTATCTTTAACCGATTGCGCTGAAATTTGGTACACGCTTATTTTGGATGACAATGCATGCTTAGCTATGTGACGTCATTCTAATTCCAATATGGCGGATTATCCAAGATGGCGGAATAGTTATTTTTTCTGCACTACCACAGTATGGGTATCCAATGAAAGGGCTTGCTGAGGATAACATGAAAACTAAGGGCAATTAAATAAAAGCTTGTTTTTAAAAAGTTTTTTTTACCATTAATTTTTGTTTGCGTATTATAAAGTGAAGCCATCGTTATTCTACAACGATATTTTTTTTTGTTTGGGACTAAGCCCACCACACATTCCCACCACTGTTACTCCTGTAAGCCAGGATCGATAGTGTGCATTGAAGACACCGAGCTTCTACCCTCGACGAGTCCCGGGGAAAAGCTAAATTTGGCTTGGAACCCGCACGAATTTATTCCAAAAAGGTGTAGGAGTTGGAAGAAAAATATATCCACTTCCCTCCATTGCAAAGCTGGAGTATTCTTCGGTAGTATAGTGGTAAATATCCCCGCCTGTCTACAACAATAGTGTTAGTAGACTTTAGGCACTGGTATTTTACCGTTACCGTTGGATTTTCCCCTATTTTAACGAGCACCTTATTTCAAGTCATTGAATTCATCTCTATATTAGTGCTGTTAGTCCTTATCGCTTCGGAAACTACCGCGCCTATTTTTTTCCTCATTCACAATCATTTTATTAGTGTTTGGTATAGTACCTAAGATACCGTTTTTCCTCTTATTTCAAGCATAACAGGAAACTAATATATTAAGTAGTGTTTCGTTTGCGATTGCGAAGTACTTGTATTAAGACATTTTTACCGTGCGCGTGCGGCAGCTGATGAGGCTGTTTCTAACGGCGGAATCCTATATTCTATCTAAACTATGGATTTGCCTAACTGAAGATAACGTTGTCTTTGATAACGTACGAACTGAAGATAACATAATTTTTGACTTAGATAATAGTTAGCGAACCGGTGGTAGAAGTCAGACGTTTGTATGGATAACCAAAACGTCAGTTGTCATTAAAGCAATATTCGGACAATTGCTCTGTCAGCCCTATTCTTGGTAAAAGGTTAGCGCATATGAATGTTAGGAGGAAAAAACTGACAACACAGACTACTTTATCTTTAGTAAGACAAATACACAGATTGGACAGAATATAGGATCCCGCTGTTAATTATATTAAACAACCTGTTGAAGCGGCGTCTCCAAAGAGTCTAGTGAAAGCAACGCCAAAAGCTTGTCAAAAGGGATGTCTTCATGAATCAGCATATCACACCGGCCGGCGGCAGCGGGTGTGCATTTTACCGGCCAGTCACGAGCACGATGCGACCCTGCGCTTCGCGTTAGGCGCACTTTCCAAAACAATAGGTACGCCTCAATGCCGACACATAATCCGATCTGATTAAGATGCTAGCAAAACTCATTGAAAAACATTTTTTTTTGAAGAAGGTTCAAATCAAGGATTGCCTCCTTAAGTCCACTGGGGCGTCGACACAGTCGCGACAAATTGCGGCAAACATTCCACCACCACCATTCCATCACCGAAACGAACTCTGTGTCAATATTCATTAGATTGGAATACCGCGGTACCAAATTGACTCGCGCCGTCAATGTCACTTCGTTGAAGAATTAACTTTTTCTAAGTGTTAATTTCGTTAGTTTGGGATTGGAAAAAAAATTCGCACGCGGTTTTTGACGACCCAGTGTGTATTCACGCGTTTCAAAACAATACGCCTAATGCCGACACCTAATCCGGTCTGATTAAGACGTGAACAAAAAAAAAAAAACATTAATTTATTTTATCAAAAAGTTTTGTCGAAGAATTAATTAATTAAACAATATAAGGTGTATGAGAAGTCCGTAATTGTATTTAAGGTACATTTACGGTAGCTAACATATAGATGCCTGGTCAAGCCAGGTTATACCTGACTATCATGGTTTCTGAGTTACAGACCTTTGAATATTTGCAACAAGCGTTGTGTAGTAGCCTTAGGGCAATTTCACAAACCTATTTAACCGCGTAAACTACGTATACAAGGGTTGGCTGCTAATTATACACGAAACAGAACTGAAATATTTCGCAAGGGATTCGAGATAGTACGATATTTTAAAATTCGTGTTTTAATTTCAATCAATATCTTTATTATTAAAAGCAGCTCTAAAGGCCACAGACTTGAGCTATATGTATATGTGTATTTGAAGGAAGATTTAGCGATTAAAAAAAAATATCAGCCCACTGAGTGTCTTGCCGGATCTTCTCAATTAACGTCGCGTTTCGATCTGGTAGTAGCAAGGAACAAAAAATATGTAAACTTGACAATTTGTAAGTGCCCTCATAGGCCTATAAAAAATAAATTTGCCTTTGTACACCCGAAACTGATGCATACGTTAAAGTATGATTTCGGGTTTCTGAAACACATTGTATAGTTAATTCACGCGACACTGCCCGCCATTGATGTGGGTGCTTTATAAGTTTGTGAAAAGCGACAGGTACCTGTTTCTGGGACCGCGGACGCGCGAGGTCAATAACCAGAGCGGGCATTTCGACAATGTGACTATAATGTATGTCCACATAAATAAAACAATAATGTTTCATACGGACCGTATGAGATATTTGAATTTGAACTTAAAATGTAGTTGGATACAGTTCAATTTACAGGTACAAAATTTGCAAAGGTTGACAGGTTATTGTGTAATGTAGTTGTATGCGCGGGCGGCTGCGCGGCGCGCGGGTGTCCTATTACACGTGCGCTGTTCGCATGTGCGATTTTTGTTATGTTTATTTGGTTTCCTACGATTTTGCTAATTTCTGCAAATTCTTGTTTCATATTTCTCGATTGCGAATTTGCAAGGCCGTAGAAAATATTGCCTTGTGTGTGACATGCTATTTGAAACCGTTGTATTTGCTACCTACCTATGTATTTACATAAATTATGTGTCAAAGTATTTAATTTACCGAATTCCCTGCATCGTACTAGATAACACGTATACTCATCGTAAGATCATAACTAAGCAAAGCTTGTACTATGATGGGTACCATATAAATACTGGGGGCGATCCCGGTTCCACACATACCAGGGCCCCGATTTTCGTGCGATCGAGATTCTTCTCTATTCGAGATATCTCGAAACGAAACGTCAAATCGTATGTATTTTTTTAATTTGTTTCGAGATATCTTGAACAGAGATGAATCTCGATCGCACGAAAATCAGGGCCCAGGTCAAATTCCGAAAAAGCCATTACCGCAGTGCAGTCTACCGAGCCGAGCGATATACGCTTAGTCAACCCTTCGTAAATATTAGTAATATTGCAATCTTTACTAATGTTAGTTTATAACTAACTACAGCCCTTTTAACGTCCCACTGCTGGGCACGGGCCTCCCCTCAATGCGAGGGGGATTCAGGCCATACTCCACCTCGCTGGCCCAGTGCGGGTTGGCAGACTTCACACATCTATCAAGAACTAGTCAAGTTCCCTCAGTCGTGCAGGTTTCCTCACGATGTTTTCCTTCACCGTTTTATAGCAAGTGATACCTTATCTCGGATGAAAATGAGATTCGCACATAAACCCAGAGGTGCGAGCCGGGGTTTGAACTTGCAAAGTGTGCGTTCCACTCGGCTACCACTGCTATAATGCACTGCCACTGCTAGAAATGTTACAAAGAGTTAAAATTGTAAGTATTGTAGTCATGTCTAGAACTGCTAACCTGATTTTAGGCTTCAACTCAAAAAAATCGATATCGTTTTTCCTAGAAAACGGACCCTGTTAAGATTGAAACTAAGCACAAATCACCTATTTTTATATTCTTGTTTATACCCCAAGGGGTACAACAAGTTGTACCTTTAATTAAATGTTTTTCCTTGGGTATTGTGTGTAGTTGCTAGTCCTAATAATCGGGGGCGAGCCCATTGTCTTTGTACCGGGCACATTCCCCCGCAATATGAGGGAGATATGGGCCCTAGTTCATAGCTAACGTATATGTATCTGAAATATTTTATTTAGAACTTCTGATACACCTCGTATGTAAGTTGGCAGCCCAATGCACAAAGCGTCAGAATAAAGACGGCCGCATCTCGTGAACGCGTCGAAATGATTTCCATTTAATAGTCGTCCCAGAAATCGCTGGCAGGGCGCCACTATTTATGCACCATTCAAGAATCTATAAACCCGATAAGTTATTGCTTTTCGCGGTTTTGAACGCCATTAATAAAGCCCGGTTTGGTCTTTTCACGAACTGCAACATTTTGTTGATCTTGCTAAATATATACCCTGCTGATCCATTTAAAAAGATGATAAAACCGTGGATGGCCATACTCCTTTTAGACGTTATGTAAGGCAAATGAACATAGTCAAAGTCAAATAATTTATTCTGTATAGGCCCATGGGGCACTTACAAATTTTCAAGTTCACATTTTTTTATATACTACTATACTACCACCGGATCTAAACGCAACCTCAACTGAGAAGATCCGACAAGAAACCCAGTGGGCTAATCATTTCTTAAATCGCCAAAACTTATTTCAAATACACAGGTTATATCTAGTGTGTTTTTTTGAATATTGAATTAATTACCGCTATAGCCGTCCCAATCGATATAACCATTTAGATTGATGACGTCGGCTTGGTTTAGGTGTCTGAAGGGCATTCCGCTCTGCTCACTGCACTGGATGGTTGGGGGCTCAATTCCGGTCGGCGGCAAATTTCGGAAATAGTATTTTCGAAGGCATCCATAACTTTGCTTTGTTTAGGATCCTACGATGTCTGGCTATATTTATTAATTTCGTAATTCGTAAATATAGAAATCGCACTGTATTTGCGCGTGCGCATCGCATTTCACATCGGCTGAGCAGCGCGGGCTGGTCATCAAGGTGCTCTCGTGTCATGGGCGCTAATTCTGATGGAACGCCGCGGGCCGCCTCCACTCTGTGCACTCACTACACCCATATAGATTACATACTGGCCAGTTTTTATCGGCACGAAATATACAGCTTGTTTCAGAAGTCCGAAAAATATTTACTGGATGGTATAAGGCAATTATTGAAATTCGGATATGTCTTTTATTAAACTTTTTGCCACCATTTTTTTTAAATTAATAAACACGAGTTTATTTTCGAAAATATGGCATACTAGCTTCTACCCGCGACTTCAGCCGCGCATACTTCAGTGATTCAATATCGTTATATTGTATATTCTATATGTTATTCTGATGCATACACAATAATACTGTAAAGTTTCATCAAAATCCGTTCAGTAGTTTTTGCGTGAAAGAGTAACAAACATCCATCCATCCTCACAAACTTTCACATTTATAATATTAGTAGGATTATATATTTAATTCATATGTCTAGATCTCATTAGAGCTTACACTGTTTTGTAGGCATTTGGATGTGTTCGTAAACTCAAATGACTTAACTAATTATTAAAATAACAGCTACAACTCATGTACAAATACAATATGATTTCGGACTTCTAATACATATTGAATCGTCCGAAATATTTTTTAAGGTGGCATATATGTAGACGCAGATTAACGGTCTCTTCCAGAAAGGTCAAGTCCGTAACACCCTCAACCGACGGAAGTGCATGAAAAGATGTATGACTGTGGATGAAGCGGAAGAGGTATATCAGGATCGTAGCATGTGGCAAACGGTAGTCTCTGCCTACCCCCATGGGATACAGGCGTGAGTATATGTATGTATGTATGTATGTATATGTAGACGTTTAACGAGTACGTAATCTAAGTTCTTTGAGTTACAAGCCTTCGAATATTTGTGACAATATAGGTACCTACTTACTTGAAGGTTTTGTTGATTTTATATGCGCATTTGTCGACCGTTTTTATATCATTAAACAATGTACTTTGAAAACCTCGACGCTAAACCGAATATAATGAGGTTATTACCACGTACAGATAATTTGATGGTGGTTTTAGGGTTCCGTACCTCAATAGGAACCAGAAACTCTTATAGGATCACTTCGTTGTCCACTTGTTTGTCTGTCTGTCAATAACCTTTTTCTCGGGAACGTGTTCAGATATAAAGGTGAAAATACTATCAAAAACTCAGGTCTGCAATGCCTTGGATCTGTAAAACTATTAAACTTGAAATTCAACGCAATCAAAAGATACGGGCGTTTCATTCATATTTTGACTCGCAAGGGAATCAAAACCTATAGGGTACTTCCCGTTGACCGAGTGTATTTAAATTTGGCACGAAGCACAAGCAATGTCTTATAGCACAAGTAAAGGGAAAAATCTGAAATCCGTAAATTTGTAGCAATTAACCAAAAAAAAAATGTGTGAATGTTCGTTTTCAGTGATGGTCAAATTATTTACATACCTACTATATTGTTTTCTTATATTTACGCGAATATTATACATTGAAATTAAACTATTTTACGGATTTTATCGCGTTTATTTACTATTTTATTTTCCCGACGTTTCGGCTGCTTTACAGCAACCATGGTCGCGGGAGGACTGAAGTGTTACACGTCCTGATGTCATAGTTAATAACTGGGTACCCTCATATTTAGTTGTTGTTTGCGGTCCGATCCACGCAGAAAGTGCTTACGGTGTCCTGAGGTCTTGCAATGGTACACTTGGTTTTGGATTTAATCATATTGATTACTGGATCCCAAGTTGGTGGTAGCACCCAGCCATCTTCCCTATTGAAATTAGGATGTTTTTTAATTTCAATGGCCTCACGTATCATCCTTGGTCGGAGTCGGTGTTCTTTTGCGAGGATATGCGGTTTATCAAATCTGATATAATGGCGGGTGCGGTCCTGTACATGTTCACAGATTGCAGACTTCGTGGAGCGTCGGTGTTTCACCGTGACCATGGTTGCTGTAAAGCAGCCGAAACGTCGGGAAAATAAAATAGTAAATAAACGCGATAAAATCCGTAAAATAGTTTAATTTCAATACATACCTACTAGTTTGTACGGAACCCGCGGTGCGAGTCCAATGCGAGTCCGAGTCGCACTTGGAGTTTTTTTTTCTTTTAACTAAAGAAGTCACACGGTAAGTTTTTAAGCGGTTACACACTTATGGACCACGCATGAATACTTTTTTAAGTACAAACACCTCGACCTTATATTAAAATATAAAATGTGCTGTCGATCTTTGACCTCAACGTACGGTAAAAAAAAAATACATCATCACGCCTGTATTCCCCGAAGGGGTAGGCAGAGGTGCACTGTAGTGCGCCCACACTTCGCCGATGTATTTTGGTCCCAATGTAATGGGGGGCGAGCCTATTGCCATTATACCGGGCACATTCCCCCTCAATACGAGGGAGATTTAGGCCATAGTCCACCACGCTGGCCCAGTGCGGGTTGGTGAACTTCACACGCCTTTCTATAGACGTGCAGGTTTCCTCACGATGTTTTCCTTCACCGTTCAGCAAGTGGTAATCATTTTTGAAAATGACATTCGCACATGAAAATTATATCAGAGGTGCGGGCCTGGGATTTGAACTTGCACCCCTTACGTTCAAGGCGGGCGTTCTTTCCCGCGAGGCTAACGGAACACCGATAAAAGCTAGATTACCAGCTAAGCCTGAGAATTCATCCGAGAGGAACTTTGGACCTTAATTATTTTGCATAAATATAAGACCCTGGCCTATTTTGGCTCAAAATAGAGATGAATGGAGGCAGGGGAGGGAGGTCTTTGCCCAGCAGTGGGACGTTATAGACTCATAATAATAATAATAAAAGACCCTAAGAGTTATTTCTTCTACCATCAGCTATTCGGCAGTGAAAGTCCCGTCAAAATCGGTTCAACTGTTTCAGATATTACCCGGACCAAATAAAGCCCCCGGCACACTGGAGCGCCGACCCTCGCGCGTTAAAATATTTTCCAATACCAAAAGGAATTCTGTGTCAATATGCATAGAGTTTGAATTTCATTGGTAGAAGCCACGCCACGCGTCAACATTCCCTTGCGCTGTCACTGTCATTTGGTTGAAGAATGAACTTTTTCTATGAGTTAATACAGTATGTTGTCATTATTGTAAACAGTGGTAATTTTAATAAAATTCTTTAAGACTATTAAATATATCCCAGACAATACACGGATCAAAGTATAGAAAACATTATTATTCAATCTAGAACCCTACCTATCTTAATAAAGCGAGACTTCTTATGATCAACATTCGAAAGCTTCCCTTAAGTAACTTTCGGTGGTGATTCATTTCGTATATTTCCAACAGATATATGTCGATGGTTATCTGTAATTGTAAGCCGGTGGGTGGTGAACTAGATCGTATGTAGAATATTATTTTGAGGTGGGCAGATCGTACGAGTGATAGCCTGTTCAAGCTATCTAGACTGGGTACCCCGAACTCGGTACATATTGACCAAAAAAGAACAAAATCCGGTTCTCAAAGAGTTGATAATTGTATGGTTAATGAACCATGCGTAGTTTTTTGTCTAAATTAGTATCAATATCTACAACTTTTGAGATTAGACAGTTTTTGACTAGATCACAACTACTGCCAGTAGACAAAAATAATAAATATATAATCTCCTTTATTTCTTATCTTTCTTATAAATTACATTTTTAAATATATATATAAAAAATACATTTAAAAATATAAAAAACAGTTCCCCACCGGCATCTGGAACAGGGTCCTAGTTACCAGTGGTTAGGGCTCCAGAGAGAGGAACTTCCTCACAATGCGCGCCGTCTCCAGAAGTACTGCCTTCTGAATCTGTCCCTTGATCCAGCTGCCTAACGCGAGCCTCGTTAGGTGTTTGTCGAGGCTCTTGGCTAATAAGCCATGGGCGGAAATATATATATAATTATTATTATTGTCGTTGGATGGTAGTTGAATTTATTTTTTCAAGGAATGGAATTTTCATTTTATATCTAGCAAAAAGTTATCGACACGTGCGGGGAGTTACAACAAATAGTCTGCTACATAAACCTTCAAACATTTTTTGCGCTTTTTAATTCACAAACAAAAATTAAGCCAGCGTCACGGTGGTCATACACACAATATGCGAAAAAAAAGGCACAAAATCGATTACTATTGATATCAGGACCGATGTTATGCATCGATTTCACGATCACAATCCGGTAACTATCATTTAATGGTGAACAACAGGTCCGCGAAACGGTACGTTAAAATGACTGTTCAAAATAATAAATAGCGATCTAATCTCATAGTACTGCAAAAAATGTTGAAGACTAGCTCTAATAATATTTGCAAGTGGTACAGAAATTAGCGAATCCAGTCGCCGCGCCCGCCGCGCACTCATGACGCAGTTCTTACTCACGCTCTATGCAAATTTGAACTTTAATTACTCATTAGTAAAGCGCACGTTGCTGTTCCACTCGCTATTTGTCAATGTACGCAGTTCAAAGAACCACACACCCACACCGATACGTCCAAGTTATATTTTCTTTTTTAGAGTTCTTTGGGAGCGGAAACCGCGATCGGAAAACTTTTCACGCGTGTCTGTTACATTTCGCGGCAGTCATTGGCTGAATTACCTTTCTGGCGATGACGATTTCATAACTAGACCGTGAAGCTACTTCAACTATACAAATAAATATGCGTCATAAATCAAACAATATTAATAAGTCATGGAAATAGTACTAATCCCGCATTAAAATATTTATGATAAAAAAAACCGGTCGAATTGAGAATATCATCATTTTAAAGTCGTTTAAAAATAACAGTTGGCACTATTTAAGTTATAGAAATATGCAATTTATGACTTAACACCAAAAATTGTCATTAAAATCAATAAAACGGAACCCGCATTAACTGCACGCGATAACATTGCTGACCGCGTTTTTTACTGTCCATTTCTTGTTAATGATGAATCGTCTATTATTTGAATAGCCGATGCCGGCTATTGGGAGCAATGGACCTCAGTCGTTAGCATTTATTGTAACATTATAATATTCAAGAACATAGTATGATTCGGTAAAAAAAATTAGATAGCAAAAAAAAAATCCAACGCGTGTACCGTACAGAAGTCGATTTAAATAAGCGATTATATCGAGTTTAAGGAGTTAATCGATTTTCAATGTTTTGCGACTAATGAAAGAAAAACGTGAGTGTACTAACATTGCACGATCACGTCATTACACTAGTGTTCTGGCATCTACTACAATTTAAATAAAACTCCTTGCGTATATTGTAATAGGGATGTTGAAACGCGATTAGCTTTGTGTAATACAAAACCTTAAAATACTCTTTTAAGGTATTGCAGGTATTGAAGTAAACATCGGCTTGGTCTTGTGGTTTGAGCATACGCCGTTTGGCTCACTGAAACAGGTGGTTGCGGGTTCGATTCCCGTAAGCGGCAAATTTCAGAAATGTCCTTTAAGGAATTTGCTCTGATCTGGTGTAACAAGGATCTGCCCAGTCCACTGTATGGTACCCAAAGTGCAAGATTTGCTTAGTTTGAGATCATGTTTATGATTTATTATACGTTTCAATCTTTTATGTAAGTACAATACAAGCAGTGGTAGCCGAGTGGTCGAACACACGCCTTGCAAATCAAAGTGTGCAGGTTCAAACCCCGGCTCGCACCTCTGGGTTTATGTGCGAATCTCATTTTCACCCGAGATTACCACTTGCTATGAAACGGTGAAGGAAAACATCGTGAGGAAACCTGCACGTCTATAGAAAGGCGTGTGAAATTCACCAACCCGCACTGGGCCTGCGTGGTGGACTATAGCCCAAAAATCTCCCTCGTATTGAGGGAGAATGTGCCCGGTATAATGGCAATAGGCTCGCCCCATATTACATTGGGACCAAAAATACATCGGCGAAGTGTGGGCGCACTACAGTGCACCTCTGCCTACCCCTTCGGGGAATACAGGCGTGATGATGTATTACTATAAAAATACGTTCATTTCATTACGGAGAGAACTCACGGTCCGTAAGACAGCTCGAAGTAGCTTTTACAGGCCCCGAACCTCATTCTGACAACGTAATTAAATCCAAAAGTACTAACAAAAGAATCCTTTATATCACTGAGGTAATTTCAATTGTTGATTTTTTTTTGCCGTCCTCGGTTTCCGGGCCGGTCTTTGGGCCTTTGTATCGCTCTAATTAGCAGGGCTTATCAGATGATGTGGAGTTGGCAGGTCTTCTTACATCAGGACATGGGGTTTTGTTCACGTATACTTTGATGTTTTTATTTCGAGACTAACAGAGGCCGCAACTTCATCCGCGCGGTGTTTAGAAACCCTAATTATTGTCCTTGGTTACTCTTTGTAACATCAGCTATCTGCCAGTGAATGTCCCGTCACAATCAGTTCCGCAGTTTCGCTGATTACCCACATACAGACAAATAGCCAGATCAAAAAAAAAAAGTTATATAAACTACACTCAACTAAGCGCATTACCGTTCTTCTTACGGCTGTTATATATGACCAAGATGTTTTAAAGGCCGGCAAATATAGTTTATTTGTAGTTTCTATGCAACAGAGTCGACATCATACAGTTATTGAAACAGCACTGTAGCTAAACGACAGCACACCGTTGTATTTATGGCATTACAGACATTTTAAAAATCCTTACACGTGGAGAATAATGTCGGAGTTGTCATCGCCCAATTTATCAGCTAACGGGCGAAACTGTTCCGCTAATGATACATTAAGATGCGAACTAAATTCGTGTGTTGTCACTTGTCGCCCTGGCTAGGGCATCGTCCCTTTGCCAACACGTGTGGGCTATGGGGGTTATGGTACCGTAACACCGTAGGTGTGTGGTCGGCACGTGTCGAAATCTACACTAGTATGATCAATGTTGACGACTGCTCGGTATAGTGGTTTAAGCGTACACCGCTTGAATCACTGAACCGAGTGGTTCCGGTTCCATTCCCAAAAGCGGATATTTGTGGCAATGGCCTTTTCGAAATTTGTCCTGGTCTGGGTATAACTAGGAACGTCCTCAGTCCATTGTATAATAAGCATATTACAAGATTTGCTCAGTTTAGGTTCATACGATGAGTATGTGATGTCTGGCGATACTTATCATTATTATTTATTAGTGGTAGCCGAGTGGTCGAACGCACGTCTTGCAATCGAAGTGTGCAAGTTCAAACCCCGGCTCACACATTTATGTGCGAATCTCATTTTCATCGGAGATTATCACTTGCTATGAAACGATGAAGGAAAACATCGTGAGAAAACCTGCACGTTTGAGGGAAGGTGACTAGTTTTCGATAGATGTGTGAAGTCTGCCAACTCGCACTGGGCCAGCGTGGTGGACTATGGCCCGAATCCCCCTCGCATTGAGGGGAGGCCCGTGCCCAGCAGTGGGACGTGAAAAGGGCTGTAGTAGTAGTATTATGTCAATGATTTATCAACGTATGTATTCAGATAACTTAGAGACCTCAATATGAGTCTATGGGACATGCTGAATGTAGGTTAGAGGAGAAGGGTCTCAATGAAAACGATATCTTAACTAGCTTCTAAACTGTTGAAAAACTATAGAATGACTTTAGCTTTCTATTTTGTGTAAGATTAATTATTCATTTCGATAAATTTATTAAGATTTAATTTGTGTCATTGTTACAAAATAAGGGAGAGTGTTGATTACCAAATTAATCAATCTTTTACAGCTTATAGGAACCTAGGATGTCTAAATTTTTTTTTTTGTCACGATATAAACTCTCTTTGAAATCTATTAGTTCACAGATTGTTTTGTTTATAACACCAGTATTCACACAATCGTCCCAACGACTAACGAAAAAATAACATGCAATGAACAACACGGTCTAAATAATCGTTTTCCAAAACATCTGCCAAAGCGAGTCGTTGCTCCGTAATATTAATGTAAATACGGTCAACCAACGTCAATCGAGGAAATGTTCAACTACCCGCCCACTGATCAAAAGCACATTAACTATTTTGCGCGGGCGCACCTACGCGGACGCCTCGCCGCGGGATTGTGACATCGCGGCACTTTCTCAATGTAATTTTCCGATAAATCATCAGCGTAACCATAGCAGTGGTAGCCGAGTGGTCGAACGCACGCCTTGCAATCAAAGTGTGCAAGTTCTAACCCCGGCTCGCACCTCTGGGTTTATGTGCGAATCTCATTTTCATCCGTGATTATCACTTGCTATGAAACGGTGAAGGAAAACATCGTGAGGAAACCTGCACGTCTCAGGAAACTTGACTACTTCTCGATAGATGTGTGAAGTCTGCCAACCCGCACCGGGCCAGCGTGGTGGACTATGGCCTGAATTCCCCTCGCATTGAGGGGAGGCCCGTGCCCAGCAGTAGGACGTTAAAAAGGGCTGTAGTTAGTAACCAAACAATTAATTTCGTAAAACAAGAAGAAGAGTTAATGTTAGTTTTGGTATTGTTGGTTCTTATACCAAGGATTTGCCGCATACGCATTGACGCGCCGCCGGAGTGCGCAGAGGCAACGTTTTATACCAAATGAAGATTTACATTACAATCTCTTAATACGAAAGTTCCCGGAACACCATTAATTCCGTCTTGTTATTAAGTTCCCAACGATGTCTTAACGCTCTTGCGGTCGTTAATTAAAAAGCTCTTTTTACGTGTCGTCACCGCGACGGATCCGCCGGCTTCATTCCGGATTGGTTCCGGTGCGCGCCGCGCCTCGCGCGATGCCCACTCCCGCGCATGTTACTATGGAAAGTGATCTATTCCGGGCACGCCGTCGACAATGTATCGTAGGCGATCGGCTCTCACCGTTCGTTACACTCATTGTTCTACATCTACACCAACGCCTACATGTCGTTTCTTTTTGAAAATGTACTCTGTGCTATTATACATAGAGATTGAGCATCTGTGGCAAAAGATAAACGACCACGCGACTAAATTCGATCGCATCATCGATAACTTGTCGTTGAAAAATGTGCTTCTTCTACGAGTTAATACAATCCGTTTTGTTATTGGCATGAAATTAGTCACGCGTGTTTTAACTGTGCGACAAGGAATTTAATGAACGTAGCCGGAAGTAGAATGTGCGCTACCATCTCATAAAGTATAATTTTTGAGACAACTTTTACTTTCACAGTACTTAAACGCCCTCACACGAATGTCAAACACAATTATAACAAAGATCCTTGTCAGACTCGTATCACTGCGCGTGTCTCATTGCCGTATCACATGCAGAAGTTATATTTATTCACACATGATTTAAAAATAGCATCATGGCTACTTTCTAACAATCATATAATGACATGCCGAGTTCTATTCTAAATCATTGGAACTTTTATGAGAATGGTTCAATGGACCCAAAGATTTGGAATTTGAGTCGAGTTTCCTTTTAAACGAGTATAACATGGAATCCGGTAATAAAATTGTTGAATTCAATAAAGCTGTCAGGTCAGGCTGTTTTGCAAAACCATCAATATTGACATTTGTTATTGTTAACTTTCGTCTATACACAAACTTTGAATGTCCGATGTTGTCTGTCCGTCAGCTATCTATGCACGATATATTATTATTAGCAATGATTGAAAACCGTTCAGCGTATCACAATTGTAATTGACAATTTGTCGTTTAGAATCTTTTACTAAATGCACTTTTCAAAAAATCAATTAATATTTTCGTCTTTGCTAATGAATGAACTGAACACAGATACTGTATAATGTAGTTTGGGTTATGCATAAAAACTTCTATCGCTACTAACTATTGCTTACCTCAATCAAAAAAATATTGGTTTCGGCCATAACTTTATTGTAACATATTTTGAATGCACAATAATTTATCATTCAAACTGTCTACAATTATTAATTTCTACTTATTGCGCAAATCAAATACATGGAACCAATAATAACAATAGTAACAGTTATAAGATAACTGAGACACAAGTGAATTGTCGTTTCACAATCGTATGTATTACGATGTTAATGTATCGTTTTGGCAAGTTGTCCGACGACCTCATAAAATATTTGTAGAAGAGATATAATGACATGATTACAATGTAAATATGTGGCTGGTTAACTAATGAAATGCACCACTGCCAGCGTTTCTCTATCTTCACAATAAACCTACCAATTTTCAAGAATGTTCAGAATAAACATTTTCTTTCTTCTTCCTTTCTTTATAAGATAAAATATCATTGTTTGCTTCTGAAATTTTCTAGGCATCTAACACCGTCAGATGAGGTATCATAATATGACTAGTTTAGAAATGTGAAATACTTCAAACCTCAATCAATTTTTATAAATGACGACGTCTGGGTCTAGGGTTTGAGCGTAGGCCGCTCGGCTTACTGAACCTAGTTCGATTCCCGCCAGTGGCAAATTTCGGAACTTGCCCTGGTCTGGGTATAACTAAGGTCACCCCCATTTTACAGTACCCATAGTACAAGCTTTACTTAGTTTGGCATCACTGGATGAGTATGTGTTGTCTGGCGATATTTATTTATAGAGTTATTTGAAATACATACCACGCGAAATTGGGTCACATTATAATACTTGATAAGACAACAAACTATTTGAATGCTATTGACAATTCAAAAGATCTATCTAGACCTTACATCACACACGTTATTGCAATTAGACATTCACTCACTGCAAGTAGTTGACATTTAAAGAGTTGCCCCATTTATTGGTCAACGAAGCTTTTAGATAATGATAAAGCCTCCCCGCACACTGGAGCGACGCGTCAAAATTAGAGATGAAACGGATATCCGGTATCCGGCCTTGTTTTCACTATCCGGATAGTAATTCAGTATCAGGCCGGCTGGATACCGGATAGTAAAATTTAAAAAAAACTCATTATTCTGCACAAGGCAAATCATGCCACAATAAGTTAGGATACCGGTTTTTTTTACAATCGCACGTCAAAATATTTGTTCTATTAATTAGTTTAGTACTCAAAATTAACAATTAGCAAATTGTGGTGAATGAATACCAAATTTTCCGCATTTGTTTGGTAAGATGCGACTCAGCTTGATTTCGTATAACAGACCAGCTTCTGAAAATAGCCTTTCGCTGTAAACGCTACTGCCAGGTGCTGAAAGATAAATTCTAGCTAATCTTGACAACTCAGTACCCAGCCGATGCAAATTAACTGACCACCATATGAGTCGTATTTGCGATCGATTCAAAATGTCTTTAAGAAGCGTCATGTAAAGCGATAAAGGGCCGAATATCCGGTAGCCGGATACCCGGCGCTCCGGCCTGGTAGCTTGCCGAATATCCGGTATCCGGCCAAACCACTATCCGTTTCATCTCTAGTCAAAATGTTTGCCAATACCAAAATGCACTCTGTGGCCATAAACATAAAGAATAAATTTATGTGATAAACGCCACGCCCCAATGGGTCAAAATTCGATCGCATTGTCAATGTCATATCGTTGAAGAATGAACATTTTACTATGAGTCAATACAGTTCATTTTGACGCGCCGCTTTTGACGCCTCAGTGTAGAATTTAGCAGACTTTAGAAGCGGGGGGCGTGTAAACTTTAGGAACCATATACCTACGTATCACATACATTGTTTACGCTAATCGGTTCTCATTGTTTCGTACACGCATCGATCTGAAGCCGCCCAATTAAGCCGGCCGATGGACACGGATGATTAAACGAATATCCCACATTCATTAACGAAGATACGTGTACTCATACAATACTAGAAACGGCCTTTTTAGGTTTCGAATTCGGACGACGTTTGTGCGGGCGTGTATTTAAAATATGACAAACTTGTGTGATTGAACTAAAGTCGTCAATATGTAAGAGGATACCGCTTTGACACCTCTAACTTTGGATTACGTATTTCGTGAAAAAAAAACCTAAAATATGTTCTGACATCATTATTGGACGCACGAAAACACGACCCAAAGAGTTAATGGACATTTTTATCTCGATTTCATTTATACTAAGTTACATTCTATTGTAATGAGTAGCTGTCAAAATGAGCCTCTTTGATCCCGACGACTGTAATGGCCTTAATTTAATAAGTCGAGCTCCGCGTGGGACATTCACATCCGATCAACTCAACGGCTTAGCACAGATATTAATAGTGCCAGTCAAAAATCATGTATCAGAATAAAATAACACGCAACCTTATATAGTTTTCAATCCTCAATAACGAATAGAAACAGGAAAGCTCAAATCAGATAACCTTTTTAGGATGAAAATAAAAGTGACAATAAATTACGCGAGGACTGATCCACTGCTTCAGGATAAGAGATATCGCCGAACATTCTTCTGCCATAGACCATTGACTACCCCATAATACAGTTATCTTGGACTAATCCAATACGATTGATGGCTCTTACAATTTGCAATACTCATCGTGGCTTTAAATGAGGCTTGTGAGTTTATCAAGCCAAACCAACAGGCGATGTGGTATAACATCGTTTAAACATTACTGCTTCCTAAATAAAAATGGTTTAACTTTGAAAACTATCAAATTAATAGCTATATTCAATTGTTCTTCTTTGCTGCTGTAAATAAATCATGTTTTTGTTATAAATTTGGGAGTAGGTACACCAATGAAAATGTTTTACAAAAATATTGCAATCTACATTTTGTAACAGCATATTGAATTGATTGAAAATCAATTTGGTAAATCATCAATCTGCTTTGGCTTTATAAACGACAAGTTTCGTGCCATATCTTCTTCTTCTTCGAGTGCCTCTCCAACTAGTGAAGGTTGGCTATCAACTTCTGAAGTTCGGTCATATATCCGCACTAAATGTAGTCTCGAAAGAAAACTTCATGTGCCCTATCCAGCAAATCTGTATGTCTTTGTATAAATAGGTTGTATTTATGAGGCGGGCGGGTCTTGATCGATGGTTCATACCTTCGAATGTTGGACAATTTTATTCTTAGGCACGACAATAGATTGTTTTTTGCTGTAGCCAAATTTATAGCAGATTGGGAGTATTAAAAAAGAGCTGTACGTGTTTGTGTTTGGTTTTTCCCGTACGCAAATACACCAAAGTGTCGACCTTCGAGCCTTTAGGGTACTAGTAACGTGACACGTGCGCGTGGACCTGCAGTTGTCGCATGTGCGCAAAGACTAGACTTATGTCACGGAGTATGTTTTTTCGTGTCTTTCTATCGTATGAAATAAGACAGAGAGCGAGCGAGCCAATCCCTGACAGATATCTAGCCTTGATATGCGAGCTAACCCTACTATAGATGTAGGCTAATATCAGCAGAAGATGGACAATAAGTACTGTCCAGCGGCTCTCAGGGCTGACCGAGAAGATGGCTTTGCTAGATGGAGTTGCTAAAGAGCTGTGACGAAGAAAAGGGGAGGTCTTTGCCTAGGATTGGATCAATCAGTGGTCCAGTCAAATAAGCTAGCAAAAATAAATAAACCCAGAATGGTTTGGTTACCATTTAAGTAAACTAAACGCTTTCGCGAGTAAGCTCACGTCTATAGGATTTGAGATATTTTGGTAAGTTTATAAAAATTGCAACAATTAAAATAAACCTGTTCAAATTTCGAACAAATATTCTATTCAGTTTGCACCCAATACTCATGCATATGTGAAAGTATTATTTCGAGTTCTGAAACTCTGTTCATAAAGAGTTCGCCATTACTTTAAATGAAAACAAATATAAAAATATTCGTGTAGACCAAAAATAAATTACAAATTGTCAGATTCTGCCACAGGTTCGGAATGCTGCTTCCACTGAGAAGAGCCGGTAAGAAACCCAATTGTTACTATATTGTTATTGTTACGAATAGAAGGCATTCAGAGAAAATTCGTAAGGTACCTTCAATACCGTTGTAAAACATATCTATCTAATTACACCAGCCGTTGTAAAAAATTTCACATGCTCCCATTACAGGAACGTAGGCGCATAGCAGATCTAGCTTATCTTTTTGGCATTGCTAATTGTTCCATCGATTGTACTGAACTTCTGAGCAAAATAGGATTACGCGTACATTCTACTATGTTGAGAAAACCTTGCCTACTGCATACACCTCTTGTAAATTCGAACTACCGTCAAAATTCCTTTCTTATAAGAACAAGCACAGATTTCAACTCATTATCTCAAGACTTAGAAATTGATTTATTCTTCACTAGTATTTGTAAACTCAAAAAGAAACTTAATAATGTGTTTTTCGACTGAGCGTTGTGCTATTGTACAAACTAACTAAACTAATCCTTCCCAGCTGTGTATCGCCCTTGGATCCTCTGTGTTATGCGTGTATTTATTTGTGAAAACTTGTAATTGGCCTTCCTATGTTTATTTATATTTCTTATTTTCTGTTCTAGCTGTAAGTTTTCTGAAGTAATAAAATAAAATAAAATAAATAAAATATGTTAAATACAAGTTAGTGATTAATATACATTCTCAGGACAAGCAACGCCATGTGAGCAGGCAGCACTTTTACCTCAACACTAGAAAATAATGATACTTAAACAGTCTGATGTTAGGTACAAATTTTGGCATTACCATTAGGGTTGTCTGATAGTTAGATAGTATATTTCAATTAGTTAAGTTACCTGATCACTCTAGTCGACCTGTGGCTCGGGGTCACCGACCAAGCTGCACCTCAACATTCCACAGCCATCGAGATTGATTACCATACGATAACGATTTCTTGATAGTTGAAATGATTCACTGTTTCTGTAGGTACCTACTAAAAACATCAAATTGATCGGTGTCTGTGACTATAAGAACTCATATCATTATAATAAATAAATATAGCCAGACCGCACATACTCATCGTATTATCCCAAACTAAGCAAAGCCTGCACTATGGGTGCGATACAATGCACTGGGAGCGATCCCAGTTACACCCAGACCAGGACTAATTTCGGAAAGGCCATTTCCGAAATTTGCCCCTGACGGGAATCGAATCCGAAACCACCTGGTGCAGTGAGTCGAGCGACCTACGCTCAAAATACTGCACCAGTGATGGGCAAAGTACGGCTCGCGGGCCAGGTCCGGCCCGCGAAAGCATTTCATCCGGCCCGCCGACGGTCCTCCGACATGAATAGTATATGGCGCGCGTTATTTATATTTTCACGGTCCAGAAGTATAAAGTAGATTACAGTTCAACACAAAATACATTTTTGCTATATTTCTGACCCTCCTCTGAAATTTCTTAACCTTTCTGGCCCCCTATTAAGAAAGTTCGTCCACCACTGCAGTAGACTAAAGCGGGTTTCAGACTACGCTATAATATGATAGCATATAGTATATAGCTCATAGCACAACAATATCGCGCACCATACATTGTTATGGACACGACATTGTTCACACTGTACTATAAATTATTGGCTTACTATACGCTATAAATTGGTGCGATGCGCTGAGTTCATGCTATGCTATATTAGGGGTGTCCACTTAAAAAATATATCGATATTTATATTCGAATAAAAATCAGATACCAGGTATCGATGTTTCGATATATCGCTAAATAAATAAATATCGAATACTTTTCACAAATGTTTAATATTACCTTTTTCCAGTAAAAGGCGCAAAGTTTGTGGATTTTGTACGTGTGAATTAGGGGGCTCCACTTTAAAAATATATCGATATTTATATTCGAACAAATACAACGTTATATCGCTTAAAAATATCGATATTTTTTTCCACATTTTTTTTTCCAGTTAAACGCAGAAAGTGTCCTTGATTTCACATGTGTGAATGTAGAATTATAGATTACAGTAACATAGCTATACTATTGAATTTCATTAATTTTGTAGAGCAAGAAGAAGTACACAACGGCAAGGATAGCCAACCGCAAGAATAGATAACTGCCAAGCGTTGATTTGCTAGCTACTCACTCACAAACACTGCCTGACTTTTATTTAAAATTGAAATCATAAAGTAATTTGGAAAATGTACTTTTGTTTATATTGTAATTATCAGCAGATTCGGTACTTTAAATTTATTTTATGTTTCTAAAATATATCGATATATCGAATACATTTTTTCTCTGTCAAAACATCGAATGAATTCGATATATCGATGTTAAATGAATATCCCTATGCTATATACTACTTCCTGCAGCGGTGTTCCCGGACCGATGCGACATAGGTATCTTCAAGAAACGAGCCTACTCATTCCTTAAAGGCAGGCAACGCACTTGCGATGCCCCTGGTGTTGCAGGTGTCCATGGGCGGCGTTGATCACTTACCATCAGGTGAAACGTCTGCTCGTTTGCCTCCCTATCTCATAAAAAAAAAAAAATATATCACGTGCCGCCCTTTTCCCCTTCCCTCACCCCCGGCCGTCCCGTCAACTGAGCTTGCTATATACTATAAATGCTTGCGATAATATCGCGTAATGTAAACGCCATACTAAGGTATACTATATAGCATCCTTCTTTGCTATACTATATAGCACAATATTATAGCGTAGTCTGAAACCCGTCGTCAATTGAAGTTGATAAAAGATATGTACCCCTAACCAAATAGGTATATGTGTAGTATTTACTTAATTCAAGAAATTATTGCAATCAAAATACTTAGGTGACATGTGGGTGTACTGCAATGCACCTCTGCCCACACCTTCTGATTGCATTTGTCCTTTTCTCGCACGGACCAAACACCACTAGACGTAGTATTCTTGCACTTTTGTGTGAGATTGCAATCGTCAATACGCTGCGGGGCAGAGGGGAAGACAGCGCATTTTGATTGGTTCGTTCAAAGTCTTGACGTCAAATGCACTCACACTAGAGATGAGGCACATTTCTTTATCGATATCTTTTTACGATGTTGATACATGAGTACAAAAAAAAATCTTCACATCAATTATTTATTATTTATCCTACACGGTTTAAAATAGGGCGAGGGGGGGGGGGGGGTACCAACAGTATTTGACTTCGAAGATTTAATTCATTTAATAGATCTACCCTATGGTAACCCTACCTATGGTAATCATAAAATAAAATCATATTTAGAGAAGGTGTTAATAATAAACATTCAGTTATATCATATCTTAAACTTTATTTTTATCGATAGATATTATTAAAATGTTTGTCACATGGTCTCATCTCTAGCTTACACGTGCCGGTGATAGTGCGAGACAACATTATGGGAATATGCATAAGAAAGAAAGGGATTTGAAATTAGACATCAACGGTGTTTTTTCTAATTTGTTATTTGTAATTTTGTTTTATATTCATTATTAAATCAACAATAACTAACCGGTGATATGAAATGCAATCAATTTTAAGGTTCGATGTCCTGCTACATTTTCCACACCACTTTATTGAGCAGTTCGGCATTATTAAAGGTGATTTTATTTTTTATAAAATTGAATAGTACGATGTTAGCCGTATGACTCTCGGAAGCGGTATGAGGCGCGGAATAGGGGCGGGCCCGCTTATATGATAGTCTATCACATAAGCTTGGCGAACGCGGGGGTCGCCATTGCGAGGTATATGGTATCTGGTATGTGTTTTCTCGCCAACCTATGTTATTTCAAATCGTAAATTATATATTAACTGAGTTTCATACGATTAGGGTCAGTAGTTTTAGCTTAATCAAAATTACGATACACTTTAATAAGATAATTGGTTTTGCAAAGAGACTTATGTCGGTTCCCAGCAGCACTAGGAAACGCCTTATCGTGATGACTAACTATTAGGCAGTTGCCAGTTGCAGTTAACCAGACTGTAAGACGTCTCCTAGTTTAAATAAAAAACTGGCCAAGTGCGAGTCGGACTCGCGCACGAAGGGTTCCATACCATTAACTTTAAATACGGCATAAATCACGTTTGTTGCATGGGAGCCCGCCTTAATATTTATTTATTCTGTTTTTTAGTATTTGTTGTTATAGTGGCAATAGAAAATTAGAAATACATCATCTATGAAAATGTCAAGTGGTGATACAGCCTGGTGACAGACGGTATGGACGACGGACGGACAGCGGAGTCTTAGTAATAGGGTCCCGTTTTACTCTTTGGGTACGGGACCCTAAAAAAATAGCAATAATTTATCATAGAATAGGCACACTAATAATTTATCTAAAATAAAAGTAGCCTAAGTTACTCTTTATAACATCAGCTATCTGCCAGTGAAATCTCATCCAATCGGTCCCGCCGTTTGGAAGATGATTATGTAAGACCTATCCACTGCACAAGATTTCAAAATCAAGAGATACCATAGCTAACTGCGGTAGGTGTGATTTCCAAAACAGATCAACACAAAAGAACGCCGCGAGATTGGTATACAGCTTATCGCCTTGAGAACCTGATTTAGGTGCTTAGGTAGACGTTTCTTAGAAGCGGAATGTCTAGACTTAAATCAAGACTATGCAATTTAGACTCCCTTCCTCGAAGTCTATATAATTACTTGTGAGTAAGAATTTAAAAGTATAGTATAATATTTAATGTAAATGTCAGTAGTGAGCTTGAGTAGATGAATATCGCTGACCTCCAAGAATTAACTATGTTAATTCTCTTGTAAATAAACTACAACCAAATTATGTTAGGCGACATTCAAAATATTGTCATCTCTCCTACATATTACGGCCGTCAGAAGGACAGCAATATGGTTAGATAGTTTGGTTTAAATACGGAACCCTTAACCTTCGAGAAAAATGTTTGCCAACACCAAAAATGACTCTGTGTCAACGTCCATAAAGATTGAATTGCTGTGGTCAAAGCCGCGCGACCACGCGTCCGAATTCCCTCGCGCTGTCATTGACATTTCGTTGAAGAATGAGCTCTTTCTATGAGTCAATACAATTCATTTTAGTAATGGCAATATTATGATGCGTCTTAACGCCCCATTATACGTCCCGAAAACCAAATTTCTCAAAAGCTAACGGGACTATTAGCAAGGGCTAATAGTCCCGTTAGCTCCTCCAACTAAGCTACTTGTGCTGGGAGTGGACTCACGTGAGTAGGTTGTGGCATCTAATGTTTCATGACCACGGTTGGGGATAGAACTTGAAACATCTCGGTTATAGGACAGCCCGTGTAACCGCTAGGCAGTCACTGCTTAAGTTTGCTTATCACGGCACAGCCATGTGCACAGATCTAGAATATGTCATTAAAATACCAGTTTCAAGGTGAATTATAAACCAATCAAAACGGCGAGATAATTACTTTGCATCGATTGCGCCCATTCTACGACTGCACTTTCTCCTTTGATGGCTTCGTTTAATTCAGCTGCATCTAATTAGTCTACCTAGGTGTTACCTATATTGCATCTGCTACTTTTTAAATGGTTCAGCCATACTCATTACTTTGTTTAAAATATCTATACCTATAAAAAAAGTCTGCAATGTCAAATTAACAATGTTTTACTAAATGCATCTGAAATATATACGTACTTAGAGCAATTTTTTTTGTCCGTCTGTGTGTTTGTTCCGGGTAATCTTCGGAGCGGCTGAAGGTTTTGACCGGAATTTCACTGGTAGATTGCTGATGTTATAAGGAGTATAACTTTGGCTATGTGATGTATGGCACTATAATGTTTTACGTGAACAAAATCGCTTGACTTTATATTTTAGGTTCTTTTCGTTTTATTTTTGGTTTGAGGATTGCTGGGATCACCATATCAATACCACCAGCACCACCAAATAGCTATTTTAAATATCCTTCTAACATTTTGCTATTTAAAGAACCGAGCGTGCTTATCCAACAAATAACTCGCTTTCTTTTATACGGCGCCGTAGAGTGCATGTTTTACTTTCATTCATTTTGGCATAGCTGCGCCCACGCGTGGGCGAGTGCATCAGAACCGGCTAGCATTGCTGCCCACGGGAGTGCCCCACTTTACATTATTATATTTACATACATCCATATGTCTGCAAAGATTACAAAATAAAATCCTACGTGCATGATTTCAACGAACCCCTAAATTTATACAAAGTCATGATCCATCCACTCTGGTATTGTAAATCTTTTTCTACTGAAATGTGCCCTTTAAATAACTAAATATTGCCAGGTGACACATACTCATCGTATAATCACAAACTAAACAAAGCTTCTACTATAGGTAGAATACAATGAACTGGGGGTGATTCCAGTTAGGAAGGGCCATTTCCGGAATTTGCCACTGGCGGGAATCGAACCAGCAATACTGAGCCGAGCGGCCTATGCTCAAACCACTAACTAGTCTAAGTCGTCGTCAAATTCGTAGGCGGTTTGCAGACTGATTGTAACGTCTATAAATTTAGAGACAAGTTTTTCGTTTAGAAACAAGTTGACGATCATTGCAAGCGTTGAAGTACCTTCAAACCTTGCCGGCGTTGATTAATCACAAGAACATACCGATAAGGGTTGTTTAAGCCTGTTGTAACTCGTTAGTTAACCTGTTTCAGGGTAGATAAATCCAAGTTTCATTGTGTCTTGCCCCCCAGAGGTCACCCTGAATGTTAAACCTTCACAAATGGATCGAACATTCCCCGCGTCACTCAATCATTCATCATATTTAATGAACGGTTGTTACCACAACGTAATTCATAGTTGCCTTCGCCAAAACGTTAATTTTAGTTGACAGAATAATTGTAAATTAAATATACACTGAAACTATATAAATGATGGCGTGTGTTGTTACCTGTTTGTGTTTATGGTTACGACATTGGTCCAGCAGCTGGTTATACGTCTTTGTTTTTCATTAAGAGTTTCTGGATAATCACGATAATGTTGATTTCTTTCAAGTTTCTTTCAAGTTCAGACTTGACCAACCTTTTACTATTTTTTGATATCGGCGCAGTATCTCCTTTCCACTCCGATCTCATTCATATCACTTTTTACACACTCCATCCATCTTTTCTTTCTCCGAAAGCGCTTTCAGTACATATTTTAATAATTAACACTATAATGTAATAATTACCGGGTCGGCTCAATGCTATCTAATGAAAGAATACCAATGAGTAACTCCCGCGAACATCCATTAATTAATCTGTTTAATCGTTGTTTTTGTGATTAATTAAAATATAGAAGCCAAATGTCAAAAGTACGTATCACCCAAAACTTATTGACCCATCAGGCTTAGCATGACCGAGTAGACAGAAGTTGTTTCACTTCCAAATGTCAAATTTATTGATTAAATACGTCACATCAAGCTATGCCTACTAGAAAAAGCTCGAGATGACGTCATTTGCTCGACAAATCCGACAGTTGGAAGAGATACAACTTATGTCTACGCGGTCATGCTACGCCTGCTGGCATCTGTATAAGTCTTTCGTTTCTCAGACTCCTACACTCGAGAACCAGGATCTACATACTTAAACTACCTTTCTCTCACATACCGGGGCGAGCAAGATCACCCAGTTTCGGACATACGTATGTGCATATCATAAAATATTTTTCTCAATGAAAGCTTTAACAGCCGTTGACCCGTACATAACAATGCAGCTGTTAATGCGTACGCAGCTTTATGAGATAACACATCATGTGTTGTTGTACTGATCGTTTGTACGCTCACTGTTAAGGAATTGGTGTACAGAAAGCGAGGAGCTATACGAATAAAAAATCATAAAAGCTATCGATTTTTTTAAAATAAAAATGATACACAATTAAGCCTGTATTCCCCGAATGGTGATGCAAAGGTGCATTGCAGTACACCTACATTTCGCCGATGTATTTTGATCCCAATGTAATAGGGAGCGAGCTTATTGCCATTATACCGGACACATTCCCCTTCAATACGAAGGGAGATTTGGACCATAGTCCACCACGCTGGCCTAGTGACGGTCGGTTAAATTCACACACCTTTCTATAGACGGGTAGGGTTCCTCACGATGTTTTTCTTCACTGTTCAGAAAGTGGTGATCAGTATTTAAAATAATTACATTCGCACAGGAAATACGAAAATATCAAGAGGTGCGAGCGGACCCCAAGCTACCACTGCTTATTTCTAACTTTTTTTGGCGACAAATATATACGGCTTTTGAAGATCTAGTAACGGCTTGATACTAGTACTTGCTATCCGGAGATGCTTAAATGCTCTGGCCAATCCTAGCGACACGTGTAACAATAGCATTGTATAGCTACTCTCGCTCTACACCCAGCCGGCATTCCGTATCAGACAGCTAACCCAATTAAGTCGCCAAATTTCGTAAGTATGAAAGTCACTTGCGTGACAACTTTTATTTACCGGCGTAAACTTTCAAGCCCGGCCATATGCAGCCGAATGTAAAATGTCAATCTGCCTGTACTTACGCACCGCATAAATTCGGATGCGAATTGACCAATTTCGCTGAAGACTCGAGGCGATGGGCGCGGCTTCCCGTTTCAATGTTCACATGTTTGACAGGTTCACAATGACATAATATTTATGTAATAGATATGTTAAATCGTGCCAAGTGTTTCAGATGCTCGTGGTTTTGAAGTACATAAAGACCGGACTTGCAAGCCGAACCAAAAAATCTAGGTGCACTAAAAACCCTAGAAAGAACTGCATAACTTATTTCACTTGAAGTACCTGCCACTCTACTTCTTTACACTAGGTCAGGACTAGAATTGGCACCGACTCCAAATTAAATTAATTATGAAGTTAAATCAAGCTTTTAAGTGCACCCAGGTTCATGGAGATAGTTTTTTTATGTTATTCATTATTTTGTGTAAATATAAATAATATAAAAATATTATAATAAAACTAACTAAGTCACGTACTTGGGGTATCCCTAATTACGAATCTTTTCTATTTTAATTTAATAGTAGCGGGTATTGAATTCGCAACCTCCAAGTGAAGTCAGCGAAGTTGACTACGCTCGAACTATATCACCAAGTCGTCCGTGATAAGTGCGCTACAAAAACCCAACACGATATATTAGAATAATCAGAACACCTAGTATAATCATATCGTGTCAGAATTAATCATTCCAATATTAGTCATCGCGCCTAGAGTGATACGCCAGATCTACAGACGCAAGCGGTTAACGGCCGTCTAGATCGCTGACGATAAGGCCTAACGCAGACGGAAGACTTTTAGAATAAAGTACCTAATCGGTCATAGCGATTATGTCAATGGACGAATTTTCACCGAGTCATACTGGCATACACCTGTGGTGTTAACACGCATGTCAAGACAAGACCTCTGTCTCGGATTGGCTCGGTCGCTCTCTGTCTTATTCATACGAGAGAAAGAGATATAATCAACATATTCTGTGACATAAGTCTAGTCTTGGCGAGCAGCAAGCGAGAACAAGTCATCACGACATAGATGATCGACACTTTAATTTTACTCGTGACTTCTGCAAGTGATTCTACCAAAACAGTCTGTTGTCAAATTCTTTAAATCGAAAGTAAGTCGCATCGTCGATTTTTACATTTCAGGTTCGAGCCTTTGTAAGACTAGCGCGTGCTAAAAGAGACTTATAAGGAAACGATAAAGATTGTATTTCTGTGGTATAAGCCACGAGTCAAATACACGTCATCAATTTCATTCCGTTGAAGAATGTGCTTTGTCTATGAGTCAATATGGTTCCATTTGGTGTTGGCAAAAAAATTATAACGCGCGTTTTGTCGGGCTTATGGGCTTTGAGCTTTATCTCTAGTGTACTTATCCACCAAAAAACCTTAGTGCAATATGACAATTGATTTCTTTATTACATTCAAGTACAACATTGTCGAATCCTCATTATAACATTGTCAGTTTCGTGTATAGATGAGGCTTAAAAGATCCAAGAGATAACTACCCAAGAATTTATTCTCACTCGCCGTTTCATTATAAACTTCGTTAACATTTTTCAGCGATTAAATGCAGGTATATTTTAGAAAGCGATACCGAACTATATTTTCACAACTATCTGAAACGAATCTAGAACGCATATTAATAACTGTTTCTTTTCGTGAAATTGTTTTTTTGTTATGTAATTAAGTGTGAAAGCGTTTGAACGTTCGTAACTGAAGTGACTTTTAAAATAAAGACAACCGAATTAAATGAGAATGATGATTAAAGTATTTTTTAGAAACGAGCTATAAATATTGCATCTCTCTGGCAAAAAGGTTAAGACGAAATAAAATGTCAACTCCTAATAAAATTGGCGTATGGCCTTATTTGTTCTTGATACGCACTAACTAACTTGATGAACAATAGTAGAAGCAAATAGAAAAAGCAAATTACAATTTGGTATTTTTTATTAAAGACAATTGGTCAAGAATGTTGCATGCCAGTATACAGAAAACTATATATAGAAGGGTGGATCTATATTGCCGGAATGTCGAACTGTTACAAATTTGATTGGCAGTACGTCTAAAGAGGTGGTTGTTAGGTTTTAAACAAAAGGTTGAGTACTTGAGTCCTCTGATTTTGAAACACTAACCTAAATATTAATATCACTACGTGCATTACATCACTATGTGCATTACATCATACGTCCAGAACCATCGCTCTGACCTTTCCATAACCTCTTACTACACAATTCAGAACGACTTAGGTAGTATCTCAAGGAACAGTTCATAAGCGAGTAAACAACTGTGCAAGTATACTCCAAGTCTATATTAACATATCTTGTGTAAATAAGAGATAATTAAAAATCATTAATAATTTACCCATAAGGTGCAAGTTAGTGTGTATCGATGATACGTCGTGTAGCCGGCGCGGTGCAGAGGTCGCCTTGTCCTGATGACATTGGGTTAATTGAAAGATGACTTTATGTCCGACCTTCAAATGCGCCATTCATCGGCTCGCAAGACATGATTGTGGGAACATCGGTGGCACTTACAAACTCAATGAAACAAACTCTCATGCTGAACTCGTTTATTACATTTTCATTTTTAAATCAAGTATAAAACAATATGACTTCCATTGATTGATTAATTGTTGATATTAAAAGATTGCATAATCATTTTTTTCTAAACAAAAAAAAAAGGAATGCAACCCCCGGGTATTGCCATGCATAAACTAAAACTCGAATTTATGTAACGATTAAAATTTAACCTAAAATCAAGTTTTATGGAGCGAGGCGAACGACAATATAATACATTTGATCTCATTTCATGATTGTAACGAAGAAAATTCACAAATTGTTGAAGTAAACATCTCACAATCGATTATAAATAAACAATCAAATAAATTAAAATATAAACATGTCAGTGTAACAGGTTGTCTAAATATTTATCGAAACGTTTAACGCTAAAATAATTAAACTATTAAATCTAGATTATTTGACGTCATGCATACTCGCGAGTTGATATCGTAAAAATAAAAAGAGTCATGCGTTAGAACTGTTTAGTATTTGTTAGTCAATATAATTCAAAACACAAAAAGGACCTCACAGACACAGATTTGTGTGTAATATAAAACGATAAAATAAAATGCGCGAACACGTGCGGATCGCGAAGGAAAACGGAAAAATGTGAAGAAGATCACATGAATCGTTTCAAGTCGAAGAACTTAACAACTAGAGAAGCATTTTCACCTTTTCCTCCGCGATCTTACCAGTATAGATGGTAAATAAAATAGCTTATAGAACGATATTGGACCGCTGAGCGTTACAAATGAATACATCCTGAGAACAAGCGAAAATACAGTGAACGACTATCACGTTGTACGATTGAGTAGATAAGAGGCAAGTGCAGTGATAAGAGTTGACTGCACATTTCGCGGTGTTCCCGATTTTGATAGGATCGAGCGGATTCGACAACATCATTATAACACTAAGGGCCTAATCTAGTACAGTGGACTGTGACAAGCTATGTGTTAGACGAGTCTGGATTCGATGTGTCACGTTGGATCTGAAACAACAATATAACACCTTATTAAATTCTTTCAAAAATTACGTTTTCACAAATTCATCATTAGTAACCAAAAAAATATTATTATTGTGCGGACAATGCCTCTTTACAGATGCGTTCTTGACATGTTCAGAATAGTGTTGAACGGCGATATCAACAATAATAAAGCCCTGCCAAGGCCTGTACAACCATCTGCAATGGCCGTGTAGGAGAAAAAACCCACCACATGTACAACGCACTCAATTATAATCAAGACACAAAACTGTCTAGTCACCGCAACGACATCTTCACTCCACCCCGACGCGGGTGCTCGAAGTCGCAAAAATGATGACGTGTCATAAGCTATTACATTTAATAATCCGCACTCCATTGTTATTCATGATGGCAACAAAAACTTTTGCGAAACTGAGAAATGCACTCGTATTTTCAAATTGGTTGCATTACGCTGTGACGAATCCAGCAATAAATCCAGGAAGGGGTGGAGGGGTGAAGAAAGATTAATATAGACCGAATGAGTCAGCGTGTTAGTCAACTTTTTGGATCAATAACTGCAGGCCGTAACGAACGAATCGCCGAGGAATATTTTAAACGGATTCATTTTCAAGTAGCGATACTGGTTTTATTTATTATTTTATGGCTCTTGCTGACAACTGATAACGCCTCCAATTTAGCTGTACACAAAACAACTATTAAACTAAACTTGTCAACACTAAAAAGTACTGCTATCTCGCTTATACATAACAACCATGAGAAGAACGTTAATACATTTAATTCGGTGTAGTTTACTTTAGTGCGAGAGCAAAATTAGCACCATCGACTACAGAGTCATGTAACCATGATAATATTTTATGATGTCTTCAAGTAATTATAAAGAATTATTTGTATAAGATAACATTTAATGTCGTTAGGATTTATTCCATTGCCACGTTTAGTCACCTCATTTAGACATACACGCACAAGATTACAGCTGACATTATCGTATTATATTGTATCTCTATGCGACCGGCGTCATCGTTTTTGCCACAAAGAATATTACACATTCAAGCGTTCTCATCACAACAGTTCACTGGTTACAGTCGCGACCTACTTCAACACACTAATAAAACAAAAGATACGTAGGCACGTATTCGCTTAGCAACAGCGAGTTTATCAGAATACTTATAGTGAAACGTTATCAAACAGGGTTTCGTCATGGCCTCGATTCCGCCCACGCCCCGCGGTAATCTTGACTATTTACCCCGTTTCTTAATCCCATATTACCTCCAAACTGACATGACCCGTCCTCAACCGAGATGTTTAGCGAGTGAGAGTTCTTCCTAATTTGTTATACCGTCCAATCAATAAAGGCCTTCAGTAGTGCGCAATGAGTTAAATAATTGAGGTTTTCGATATTGGTTATGATGGAGGAAATCTTGCCAAGAATATCCCTTTTCTTGATTACGGCACCCATTGAGTTGGACTTTGATTATCATGTCTGCCCTCAATCTTATAGTTCATTCATTATTTAATTGTTGCTCTTACCGTGACTGTTATGTGCTTTCGATTTTATCATTATGGTAATGATATTAGACATTTTTTAAATTCTATCTTCACGTGAGCTTGGGAATATCTTTATCTACGAAATAAGCGTTGCCCTTTACATTAATTAGTCGATTAACTTTATTAAAGGGAACTTCCATAAAATATTTGACACATAATTGTGGTATCGGAACTTCTAATAGTAAAAAAAAAATCCGGCCAAGTGCGAGTCGGACTCGCGCGAAGGGTTCCGTACCATTATCTATAAAAACGGCAAAAATATCACGTTTGTTGTATGGGAGACCCCTTAAATAATTATTTTATTATGTTTTTTAGTATTTGAAGTCTTAGTAATAGGGTTCCTACAAAGGTACTAGGGGACTATACGTTTATATTATTCTAATTGCAAACGAAGAGACAAACGAAGAAGATTGATCGTAAAATATCAAGTAAAATATTTTCCGTATAGATAAAATCTATAGCGTAAACAAAAAAATGCGCGTACGCATTCCATTTTCATATAACATACAGAACAATATAATTCCGATCAGCACACGCACTCATTTAGGTTAACATTGAATACGAATCAACATTACACAATACTGAACGGATTTTTTTTGTTGTTTCATGCGAACGTCTATGCTGGATTTAACTTGGTTTGCATTGACGTCATTACGCAATCATAGTTTTTAATTATTCCATAGAAAGTGACCGGTTGACACACATCCGCGCGTTCAGCGGTGAACAATAGGTACAATTGTATCGTGGTAACAGCAGCACTCGCGCCGGCTGAACAAATGCTTCAGTACGCACTGTGTAAGACGTTCAGTACTATTGGTTTGATTGCGACGCAAGCGCTCCTAACGCAAGGTCGTCACACAACAAAACTGTAAGTTTTGACATTTTCAGTACCTACACGGGCCTTAATTTGGTACTACTACTACTACCACTGCAGCCCTTATAACGTCTCACTGCTGGGCACGGGCCTCCCTTCAATGCGATGGGGATTCGGGCCATACCACCCACGCTGGCCCAGTGCGGGTTGGCAGACTTCACACATCTATCGAAAACTAGAAAGAAAATATCTTTCGTAAGTTAAAGACGAATATAATACGTTGCAAAGAACAGTTAGAATCAAAAACATTTAATTAAATCATCTGTCTATCGTTCGTCAATGGAACACAATGAGTAGAGCCGACGATTTCGTCAATTTCGTCAACCAATTAAATATTTTTAACAATCTTAAAACACTTGGAAATGCAAATCCAGGATTGAATTAGCCAGGTGTTTCACACTATTATATTTTCGATTCGCTGTAAAATATTTGACGATGTTTCCATGATATAGTTATGTACCTATTTACAAATTTTATGTAACACAAAATCAAATATAAACGCCTTTGATCAATTTAAAGTAGTAATACCAAACATATTTGTAAATGGAACTGGTGGTGGTTTGTAGAAGGATACAAAAATCTATAAATTTCTATAAAACTATTTTTCTTTAAAGTGAAGTTTACGACAATGTGTTATCAATAAGTGGTCACATGATGGCAACAAAAACGGGCGGTAAAGTTCAGATCAAACTCGAATGGCCTTGCCCTGTGTTATCATGGCATCACCACGTCATACCTATTATCTCTGAAGGCAAAGCAAATGTATATTTGGCAGAACTAAATGATAACTGGTTCGCAACAGCAGTAAATTTAAAGAGATATTTGTCTTTGATATGAAAGAAGAAAAAGTATGGCAAATTAACTAACTACAGCCCTTTTAACGTCCCACTGCTGGGCACGGGGCTCCCCTCAATGCGAGGGGGATTCAAGCCATAGTCCACCACGCTGGCCCAGTGGGGGTTGACAGACTTCACACATCTATCGAGAACTAGTCAAGTTCCCTCAGACGTGCAGGTTTCCTCACGATGTTTTCCTTCACCGTTTCATAGCAAGTGATAATCTCGGATGAAAATGAGATTCGCACGTAAACCCAGAGGTGCGAGCCGGGGTTTGAACTTGCACACTTTGATTGCAAGGCGTTCGACCACTCGGCTACCACTGCTTGTGGCAAATTATGCAAACATAAATATTATGGTTTAAAGTCTCATAGACCAACCCGCATTTGCATTTGGCATTGAGACTTTTGTCTCGTAGTAAGATTTTATTGGAGTCAAAGAAAGACGGCGGCGCCACGCTACAGTTATCCAAAGCAATTTTTCAATAAGACGTGCGATTTGAATATGTGCAATATCATCGCAAGAGATATATTACTGTATTATGAGCCACTCCCTTATGCGCAGATAAATCACTTGAAATACGACTAAGAATCGGTTGGGCGATTATATTGTAATAACTTGTGGTCATATTGCGATAGAACCAAAACGCAAATGATAAGCGTTTTTGATACATTTTGACAGCTGTTTCGATGGAAAGAGATTGTAACAGATTTTAAACAAAACTTTAATCATATTTAAGTGTAAAATTAAATTTAAATACCTCTACTTTATGGTAACAATTGTAGTGTGTAATTATATCTTGTTAGCAAGAGTTTGGCTGAAAAACCTAGTAGGTAGGTAGGTAGCCATTGTTACTGATCGTTGTACATAATACTGTATAGGGTGAGTCACATTTGTTAGCCTATGCGGCTAGACAATGTGTGTACAAGATCATTCGCTGCAAATATTTACTAAAGTATACCTGGGTATTTTGTAACCTATTCACTTACCTACAGTTGTATCATTAAGACTATTGCTCCTGCACGATAAAATAATATTTATTGAGTTCATTGTAGCACTAGATTATTGTATTGTACTTAGAACAAATATGTTATTTACCTAGAAGAGGATGTGGGTACATACCAGATGCTATCATTCAGTGTAAACTTACCACTTAACTATGAGCACATGGGTAACCAACCGCTGTTTGAAAGTATATCTTAATAACCCGACAGTAAAATATGATTTCGCATGCTTTTGAGTACAGATTTGAGGTACGAATAACAAGCTGTAACAGGCGCCGGGAGCTTTTGTACAGAAACCGTTTTGATGATCGACTCATTGCTGATGATTGATGCATTTGTTAGAATAATGTTATTTTCATATTACAAACAGACACAACAATTTTATTTATATGTATGTATAGAAGATGCATAGATGTATAGATACCGGGCGCGCGCACTGCATAATCTTAGCAGATAAGCATTACGACAATCGTAATGTATAATTTATTAATCTGTATCGCGGCCTCCTTTATCGATGTTTTATCTGTGGATATGCACGCTTCATAGACTTCATTTGAAGGACAGGTTAGTAGGGTTGATAGCTAACTACATAGTTTAGAACCCTGGAACACGCGACCAATTTTTTTGTTGTCAAATACTATAACGGACTGTAATCAGACTCATAGAAGAAGCACATTTTCAGCAAAATATGATTAATGACGCAAGCGACTTTGATCTCGTGGATTTTGTTACAGTTATTTTATCTTTATGTGTATTGAAACAGAGTACATTTTTAAAACAAGCCATTTTCAAGATAAGTTCAGACGGTAACGTGTAAGAACGGGATAGCTGAATGCTGCAGTTTTGGTGCAAGATCCCTACCGAATTTTGCGTTTATTCTTTTCCTAGCTGCTTAAAACTGATATAAATCCAGCTAGAGGACTAATGATGCTTCATAATCTTGAATCTATACAAATAAATAAAATTGGAGTGTCTGTTTGTAATATCAAAATAACACTTTTTTACCAAATGCGTTTGAAAGTATATACGATACCTATAACGAAAACGCAATTTTAATTTTTTTTGTCTGTCTGTTTGTTTGTTTGAGGTAAACTTCTAAACGGCTGAACCGATTTCAATGGGACTTTCACTGACAGATAGCTGACGCTCCAAGGCGTAACTTAGGCTACTTTAATTTTAGAAAAAGCATTAGGGTTCCGCGGGAAAAACATAATACCCATATTTCCGGGTAATCTCTCTAAAGTCCACGCGGGCGAAGTCGCGGGCACAGCTAGTCTTACATAAACATAGTGCTAAGTATACTTTATATTGTATAACATCTACAAATATGTATGTAAAATTATACAATACTTTTGGAAGAGAGTAATCATGGATTTTTTTGCCTATTTTTCTTCATTCCGAATATTAGTCCTATAATATTTTGTTAATTTGACGATTTTAATGGCTAAATAAAGATATTCGATTCTACTAATGGTTACCAGTAAGATGTAACATGTATAGCTCGTCAGCAGCCGACATAGTTACAACAAAGATGTTACAATACACTCAAGGCGACAACCCTTTGCATTATTATGAAAATTATCGCAATATCGTCGCGGCTCACATCATCGGTCGGTCGAAACATTACAGAATTAGAAAGATTTCTGTTGTCATAAAGATTATCGTGTCGGCTGGAAGGTTTGTATAGCAACTTAATACATCATCATCATCACGCCTGTATTCCCCGAAGGGGTAGGCAGCGGTGCACTGTAGTGCACCCACACTTCGCCGATGTATTTTTGGTCGAGCGAGGGGCGAGCCTACTGCCATTATACCGGGCACATTCCCCCTCAATACGAGGGAGATTTAGGCCATAGTTCACCACGCTGGCCCAGTGCGGGTTGGTGAACTTCACACGCCTTTCTACAGACGTCCAGGTTTCCTCACGATGTTTTTCCTTCACCGTTCAGCAAGTGGTAATCATTGTTGAAAATGACATTCGCACATGAAAATTATCTCAGAGGTGCGGGCCTGGGATTTGAACTTGCACCCCTTACGTTCAAGGCGGGCGTTCTTGCCCGCGAGGCTACCACTGCTTTTTTATATATAGCAACTTTTTGTATTTTTTTGTATAGCAACTTATTATTGAATACTTCGTTGCTAATCATAGTAAGTATATTGAAATTAAACTATTTTACGGATTTTATCGCGTTTATTTACTATTTTATTTTCCCGACGTTTCGGCTGCTTTACAGCAACCATGGTCACGGGGGGACTGAGGTGTTAGACGTCCTGATGTCATAGTTAATAACTGGGTACCCTCATATTTAGTTGTTGTTTGCGGTCCGATCCACGCAGAAAGTGCTTACGGTGTCCTGGGGTCTTGCAATGGTACACTTGGTTTTGGATTTAATCATATTGATTACTGGATCCCAAGTTGGTGGTAGCACCCAGCCATCTTCCCTATTGAAATTAGGATGTTTAACACCTCAGTCCCCCCGTGACCATGGTTGCTGTAAAGCAGCCGAAACGTCGGGAAAATAAAATAGTAAATAAACGCGATAAAATCCGTAAAATAGTTTAATTTCAATGTATAGTATTCGCGTAAATATAAGAAAACAATATAGTTAGTATAATTTGCAATGGAATTATTTTTTGTTAATCTATCTACTTATGGTCGGAATCAATATATTTTTGATAGATGTAAGCTAGCTATAAGATAGTATAGATCTAAGATAGTTAGAAAATTAATAGTATACGTTAGATGTTCCTATGATTCACCAAAATATAATTTTTCATTAAAATAATATTGGGACGATTTCTCTGACAGGCCTATCTTTGGTCAAAGGAAAACTCACATTAATGTTGGGTCACAGAAAATGAGAAGGTAGGAAATTTTATCCTTAGTAAGGCAAATCCACAGATTAGACAGTATATAGGATTCGGCCGCTACCGAATTAATAATGATTATGTACGTATATTTTATTTTAAAATCATGGACTTTTATATAAAACACAAGTCAATTTTTTTGAAAAGTATAAAATAATATAACATCTTTCCTAAAAAACCTATTTGTGTATAAATATAAAATGTAGTCCCTAACCGATAGCGGAATCTTTGACCCAAGCTGTCTGTGGTGCGGGCTCCAACGCAAGGAAACTTCTCAATATCCGCGCCGTCTCCAATATTACTTGATAGTGGTTTATTATTATTTAATTATTTATATATTTAAAGTCACAAGCCGATGCAGTATTGATTCCTACCTACATTCCAAATTGCTAACTCATTGACGTATATAGAAGACAAATTGTTAGTACATGTAACATTCAGTTTCAATTGGTACTTACCATTGTTGCAAGCGGTGAATGGCGTCTTTCATGATGAGTTTTCAGTACCTGTGAAACAGAAAATAAAAGTTAGGAAAAAAAGTTAACAACCCGTATTGCCGTGTCGTCGTGATGGGGCTCATACGCGCATGAAAATACGCGCGACATGTTTGCCAATACCAAAACGAACTGTATTATCGCACAAAGAGAGCTCATTTTTCAACGAAATGCCATCGCGAAAGTGACTGAATTTTGACGCACGCTTTTACCACAGATATTCAATCTTTATGTAATATAGGCACAGAGTCCGTTTTAGTAGTGGCAAAAATTTACGAGCAAGTCTTCGCGCACCTGTGGACTCAGGGCTCGACTTTAACGATACTAATCCCATCTTAACTATACTTAGGTTTACATTGCCAGAAAAAGCTTACATCTTCCGTGTTCTTGCAATAAAGTTTATCATTAAATATTACTAGACAGCTAACAGCTAGAGTTCTAGAAATGCGTAGCAAAGCTATTCGGTGAGTATGAAACGAATCAACTTTAAATACCGTAAGTTTCTCGTATAAAATATACCTCCCACAGCTGTGCGACGAGATGGCTAGAAAAAAAAACTATCAGCGACAAGAAACTACTCCATTACTATGTCCCCCATCCCCCCGAGCCTACTCACAGCAAAAATGAAAAGAAAAAAAATCGATACGACCGCACTCCGACCTCAGTCGGGAACTACATAAATAGGTAGCCACAATCTCCCATTCACGGTACATCCAACTTATAACGTCGGCGCACACGCACACACGCGCGCGATGCACTCCGCTCCGCCACACTACACGCGCACAACTTGCACTGGTTGCTACGCACACACCCGCGCCATACTACGATAGTACTATATGGAGTACTATAAACGGTGCTTCATTTTCCGACCTAACTTGGAGCCTACGTATCCGTTCGCCATTGCCGCCATTCAAGCAAAATGCCACTTTATTTTTATGGCGATAAAATGTTAAATCTCGTGATCTATGAAAACTATATTCTATATTTTAACGTGAATACCGATCAGAGTAGTGTACACCGTATTTGTTAATGTTAAGGTTGGTTTTAGCGTGTGGAGTGGGTTGGTGATAGGTCGTTAGTCGCACGAAGGTCGGTAGTGAGACGTCTGCCGACTCAGACATGTCTATTTATAGATTGCGATTAACTTTAGACTTTAGCGTTGTGCAGTAATGGCTGCAGTCAGGAGGCTCGACAGTGGCAAAGTTGGACGTTCGACTGTTGAAGTTTAACCGATTGTTTGTGTACTGGTAACACTTCTCGATTAAGTTGTGTAAAGGTTATTTTTTAATCGATTTTTATCATTACAATGGTAGAGGTCTTCTCACTTCTGTTTATTTCCAATCAACAAGGTTAGGTACCTGAGAATGATATGATATATGTAAGATTTAAGTAGGTGATCCAAATTCATAGTAATAATATATGAAATTGCAAGGCATTTTTCAGAATAAAATCGCTTGGAGTTGCGACTGTAAATAGTTTAAAAGTTTCATTGAATTTGAACACGTCATTACTGGAACAATACTATGGAAACGTTGATTTTCTGTTACCTATGCGTTACCTAAGCATGTATGTGTTTAAAAAAAAGTCTAAATCAGCGGGAAAATGAAGTCAAAATAACAATATCGGCCTACATTCGTAAGCGGCATGCTAGCAGGTGATTGCGCAAGCGCAGGTCGCTACGCTCAACGACATAGATAATGTCATTATCATTATATTGACGGCGTGAATGCGAGCCACGGGTATTTACCTTGACAAGTACATACTTATATAATTGAAGATAATGAATTAACATACATGCACCTTTTTTTTAAATCGGTTAAAATACACATCATCACTCAACATAACGCTTGTAATTACGTCCAGTAACACCTAAACTAGGGGCCGTAAGAACATTCAATACTTTTATTACTACCAACATTTTGTGGCGATACTTATGTGACGACATCGGTCAAAATAACAATAAAACAATCCTGCTTATGATGATGATGTAGGGGCTTAACTGGTATAAGCAGACAGGTAAGTTCTAAATTCAAAACAAACCTCGTTTAGATCATGACGAGTTTTATTATTTATCTCGAAACCTGTTTTATGGCTTCGAGGAAAACGCAGTGATAGAAATCCTATGCCAAATGTCACAGGAAAAACCACCAACGAGTATCTTGAAAACGTACTTAGTGCCAATCTCAATCTAATATAAACATAGCTATAAAATATCTCAGCAAACATTCAACATACAGCAGAAACTGTGTTCAATTCATCTCTCCTCGTTTTGAATGACGGTGCAATCCTACAGACGACCCCATTCTTGCATTAAAATTAACTTTTTCCTTTAATGCCCATGACATTTCGTTAAAATATGTGTTTTATATATGATTTGATACAGTTCGTTTTGTTATTGGCAAGAAATTGGTCGCGCGAACTTTACTGCGCCTGTGAGCTGGGCTGACGCCCTCTCAATATAGAATGTATTGAGAGTTGCCCTACTCAGGTCTCGCTGGCTTCAATTATTCCTTCAAAGTTGATAGAAGAACTCCATAGATCAGTTCCCGTGAATAAGCAATTACCCGACTTTGCGCTCATATTGTCCAGGTATGAAGAGCCTTTATGCTTTCGTTACAAGTTAGTAAACAGTTCGATTATCCGCTTCAGAGATATCAACGTATCAAATGACATCATTCATAACAAAATCATTTTTTTATAATATTAATTCACAAGTACATTTTTTTATATATATTAATAATAGAGTTAATAATCTAGATAAGGAAGATTAAAATTCTTCAAGTTGTTTGTTACGTCATTGCATTCGTCAAAGCGTTGCGCATGAGTCGGTTTAGGTATGATATTTTGTTTGTCAAGTGATTACTTCTGCTAATTGACTAGTGCAATGCCCCGTGGCCGTCTGATTCTACATTTGGACATTAAGCCATGATCTCATGTGCAATCACGGAGTAATCTTACTTGAGTTGTTTTATATAAAGAAATACATAAACCGTAATGTCAAGTTATTTTATAATCAGTTGAAATTATATAACGATTTTTTCGTGAAATTTTATGTTAAACTTCTCTCGTATAACAAACAAACAGAACATACGAATAATATTATTGTGGATGACAAATCCATTGTTTTTAATTTATGCTTTACCGTATCGAGAAGCGACATAGTAAACACTGACATAAGCAAAGCAAGTAGATACTTAACCAACCTAATATTTATAAATATTAGTTATGAGTTATTTCTGTAACTAACTAATGACACTAACTGTAGATTTCCGCGTGCAAGAAACCTCGGTCTAAGCGTTTTCCTTATACTACTAGTACTACTACTCATTATACAAAGAACTTTATTTAAGTCCTGTGCGAATAAGCACGTCAAAACGCACGCAGCCAATTATTTTCCAAAACCAAAACGAATTCTATTAACACAAAGAAGAAGCAAATTTTCCTACGAAATGTCATTGAGGACTCGAGCGATTTTGGTCGCCTGGTTTTTGGCACAGATACTCAATCTTTAAGTGTATTGCCAAAGAGTATATTTTCCAAAAAAGTTCACCTGCTTCGCCCCAGTGAGTTCATACGATATTATAACCTACAGACAGACATGTAGATAATAATCAAAATTATGATGTTTAGGGATCTGATAAGACATACAAAGGTGCATCTAGTCACGATGTAATTATTGAAAGGCACAGATATTCATTGACTTAGCAACAGGAAAAACATTCTAGGTGTTATTCATCTATGTAGCGGGATGCAGCGCATAAAATATGGAAGGAGTGTAATACTAAACATTAAAATACTCCAAACAAAACCTTTTGTGAACTAAAGAACTATAGATGAACCAGCAACCAATTTCATACAACTAATTACGTGATAAACTAGAACAAATTATCACTAAAACAGAAGTTTATACTCCATAAGCTAATACAATCAATTGACACAGAATGTAAGGTTATCGGAATCGTGGCACACATAATTTTTCTGTTTTGTCCCGTCCGTCTATAATTAACTAAGTCGTTAACTTGTTGTATCGATAAATATGTCGGTAATGGGCTGTTTATTGTTTATAGGATATTGCATTGCTTTTGAAGTATGTCACATATTAAAAAAAAGCGACTGTCATATGCAATCTTAGATCTATTCAGTGTAAACAAAAGATGTAATTTCTAAAGGGCATAACAAAAACTGCATCGTCTTACACCGATTTTCGATTGAGATCATCTTAATTTCGGTCACGACAGGTATCATAAAAACATTGACAAATTACAAGACGTCAGTACAGCCGTAAAATTTTTATTGAACCGCGAATGAAACGTAAATGTTAACGTTAAGTATTCGCAGGAAGAAATATGATTCAAAAACACATAAAAATATATTGAGTCGAAAGTCTCTTTAGGGTGTGATCCGATGGAATAAATTCCTTTACCTTATATCCATATCTTTATAATTTGTTTTTATGGTAACATAACATTTTTATTTATTGATTTAGAACAAGTATATTGCAGATTCTTTTGGCACAAAACTAAGTGTATTTCATATGAATTACCTCACATCCGTACCTTATGCATGAGAAAGACTGCAATAAGTATTCAAATTTAGTTAGGCCGTAATTTGGTGCCCACTGAAGCATCACCGATATTTCATTTTTAACTACTTAAAATCAGTCCGCATAATCTATTTCTGTAATTTTTGCCTACTAAGGTCTAACGTCTTGTTCTTATCAAAGCACACTCAGAAAAACTAATTTTCTTGACATAAAAACACCAAAATACGCACAAAGGTTAGACGCGGCAATAGTCAACGAACAAAGAGCTCTAGGGGAGGGACACGCCTATGGAAGCCAAGTCTAGTGTTTAAAATGTCTAAGCTCAAAATAAGAATAATTAATATTCACAGCTTTGTCGTACGAACTCAGTGCTTAACTTAATGGTTCTTTTAAGAACCACTGCTTCATCATTAAAAAGACAAATTAGGACCATACCCAGAAAAATCACGCTGACGACACAAGAACGTACATTTTGATTATAAAAAAAACGTTCTTCCCACGGCATTCGCCCCAATTTGGGGACGGCAAAAGAAACTGTTCATTCAACACATGCGTTCCTCTCTGCAACCCTTAATCATCAAACTGTCATCTGCGAGGTGGTCTTGAAGAAAAAAAAAGTACTAAATAAATCTCTTCTCAGTAGGGTACTTGAGAGAAAACCAATTATTTAAAGTGGCAATAGTAGTAATTCACCTCACATTTGTAGTAATATTATATCAGTAACTTTTACTTTTTTTAAATAGGTTTCGCATCTTTAAAAGTATAGAGACCCATTTTGAAATTTTAGGATTTCGACTATAAATCTTAAAGGGTCGTCCTAACCACCATTTTTCAACAATATTATTTTTGAGTTAGGTCTCTATACTTTTAAAGATGCGATATATGTAGGTAAAATGATGCAGTTAGTAAAATCTGATGCGAATTAATATAATATCCAACGAAAATGTTGTATTTCTTTATTAATTTATTTTAACAAAATCCACAGCCTTTAAAGACATAACATGTATTACATATATAATGTTTAGCTTACGGCCAATAAAAGATTTATGTTATATGGCTAAGATCTTATAAACTTGTCGAGTAGGTAATGATACGTAATTCCTATTTGAGTTTTAAAGTAAAGCAATGTTCTAGCAATGCTCTATCGCTTGAAACACTTTCTGCCATCTGAAACCAAAATACTTCTCGTGCAAGCTTTAATCTTCCCTATAATCGACTATGGTGATGTGTGCTACTTTGACCTGAATGCAGAACTACTCAATAAACTTGACCGACTTCTGAATAACTGCATTCGATTCGTATTTAATCTCCGTAAGTATGACCATGTTTCTACTTATCGCTCTAAACTGAAGTGGTTACCGATTCGACAGCGAAGGAACATGAGAGCGCTTACTACTTTATATTCTCTTCTTGAGTCCCCGTCTTCTCCTACCTATCTATCTTCTCATTTTAAATATCTAAGTTCCACTCACAGTAGAAATCTTCGCTCTTCCCAGAATCGTCTTCTTGAGTGTCCGTTACACCGTTCTAACTTTATTCACTCTTCTTTCCTTGTGCAATCCATTCTTCTTTGGAATAATCTTCCTCCTGAAATTAGGATGGCAAAGAATCGTTTCGCCTTCAAAAAGGGAACTCGCGAACATATAACTAAAAACATGTTAGCAGAATCATCTCATTAGTATAGTATGTATTTATCTAACATATATATATATATATATATTTATATTTAACATATATATTAGTCTATTATATATAAGTATTTGTGTATCGTATTGTATGTAAATTATATGTCAATGTCTGAAATTATTTCCAACATATTTTATAGTGCACCTACCTTGTTTTCTCTGCATCACCCTAAGGTTGACTGGTAGAGAATGCCTTTGGCATTAAGTCCGCCTTTGTACATCTTTGTGCTAAAGTCTTAATAAATAAATAATAATAATAAATGTGTGTGCGTGTGTGTGCGGTGTAAACATTGTGAAAACATTTCTTGATTTTCTCGTGAAGTATGAATGTAATCCGGTAGTGTTTTGAGAGGCAGTGATATGTGATGGAGAAGCGGAGGGTGCAGGCGCTAAAAGAATAATATAACTCAACGCGTAGAACTGACACTGACTAACTTAGGTTAGCTACTAAGTGGGATATTACAGTTACCTTCTATTTGAGAGGGCCAGGTCATAAATTCAGAATCAAACAGTTTATGAACCCACCAAGGCGTCTGTACACTAAAATTATCAAGACTTATAGTTACAGTGTCGAGAAATTGAGGGAGGGAAATTTTTAATAGTAATTAAGAGAAGAGAAGGCTTACCAGCAGTGGGACAATATAGGTTAAATGAAAAAAGTCTGTCGTAAAAAAAATGCTAAAGGTACACAAGTAATTGTGCTACTGTAATCATGTATAAGACATTAAAGTCATTAAAGCTGGATACCTAAGATAAACGGATATGTATTAGTTTATGTACATGTACCTACACACACAACGAGACATGCACGAGTGTCGCGTCTATCTCTCTTTAATCCTATGGCGCAGGTCACTAACGGGGCTCAAATAAAAAACTTATCTCACGACTCCCGAGTGATTGGTGGCTGTGAAAAAATGCGTCAAGACAGACCAATGAAGGCACTCGCGTCCGGTTCCGTATGCGTTCCCTTTTTATAAACATGTTTTTTTTAATTGCGGCATTTATTATCACACAAATTAAGACAAATACTGGAATATATCTAAAGAGAGTAACAAAATATAATAACACTTTCTTGGTTGCTATAGAAATCGATATGTCTTGACATTTGTCTTGTCAAATCATCATCAATGACAAAACGAAGGACAGTGAAAACGATGCCACTGAGAGTAGGACACAACGATGTCACTGAGAGTAGGACACATCTATGTCACTGAGAGTAGGACACAAATGTAACGATATCTCGATCTTATCTTATCCTTAGCATGTAAGGGTGTTTCGTCTTGTTCTCCGGAGATCCTGGTAATGGGAATGAATTACAGTGTAACCGCTAAGACCAATTCGAACACAATCATTCTCGATCTACGTACTATGCACCGCAACATTTACATTCATGATTATTTTACGGCCGTGAATATAACCAAAAAAGAAAATCTATTAAATAACTATGGAAAAAAACCACACGCACGTCCGTAGTAACAAGTCAATTACCATGAGTCTCCTCACGTCCCGCGGGGCCCCAAAACTATTGAACTTTAGCGAAAAAAACGAACGTCTTCTCGGAAGCGTCTCGGCTCGTGATTGAATCTTTCGTCTACAAGACCGTCAGACGGACAGACATAGTGATAGATGTATAGTTACTTAATATTTTTTTATGGTTTTATAAGCTCTTAGTAGTTTTTTATTTTTATTTATGTTCGATGATTAGTGGTAGCCTCGCGGGCTAGAACGCCCGCCTTGAACGTAAGGGGTGCAAGTTCAAATCCCAGGCCAGGCCAGGCACCTCTGAAATAATTTTCATGTGCTGAACGGTGAAGGAAAACATCGTGAGGAAACCTGCAAGTCGATAGAAAGGCGTGTGAAGTTCACCAACCCGCACTGGGCCAGCGTGGTGGACTATGGCACAAATCTCCCTCGTATTGAGGGGGAATGTGCCCGGTATAATGGCAATAGGCTCGCCCCCTATTACATTGGGACCAAAATACATCGGCGAAGTGTGGGCGCACTACCGTGCACCTCTGCCTACCCCTTCGGGGAATACAGGCATGATGATGTATTTATTTATCGATGATTACTGAAATGTGTTATTGATTGCTTGAATCATGTTTGATTATCGGATGGACAAACGATGGCGTCTTGATCAGATGATGAGTAGGTGTTGAAAGAGCACTTTGTGGAAAAGGTACTTGCGCGTACCTTCGTACTGCGGCTCTCATGTCATGTCATGATGACAGATTGCGGTTACCACAACACGTGACAAGTTCAGTTATTAGGTAGGTGCGATGTATTCAATATAAATTGTCCGGCTGTTTATTTACAGCCTATTAACTTCTATAGCATTCAAGTTTTTATAGATAATGTTTCACTATTAAATTAATCACAAAACGGAACGCCCAAAAATGAATCATCATTGCGACTAGTTCTTTTTTGCTCACAGTTATACAGTGGATACCGTAAAATGTACTTCCTTTTCTATTCCAAATCATCAGGTAATGCAGTATAATTAAACACCTTTTTAACATGGGAAAATCCTTTATGGATACCCCTTCATCTTGGGGGAGATGAAGGGATTATGTGGAAGTCCCAACACCTGAGTAATCGAAAATTTCTTTTTGGTGACAAAAAATATACCAACCCAATGATAATATTAAACAAATTATACACCGTGTACTAATCCTTTCAAATCAAAGGATAAACCTGTATATATTTTTGAGCTTTAACATTAATACGAAACACAAAAGGATATCCGGTTTTTTAAATCGATCCTACGATCCCACGCCCACATTGAAGGATGAAATATTTTTTATTGATAACACAACAGAATTAAATAACGTGTTACATTTATCTGAGGGGCGGAACACCGCCGGGGACAGATCTTATCGAATTGAGATTTTTTTACAGTTTATTTGAAAAAAAATCGGGTAATCCAACATTTTTACCTGATTTTGCGCAAACAGCTAAAGGGAACGTCTCCTTTCACGAGATATCATAGTTGGGAACAGCGCCCGAACCGGACATAACATAAATCAGTTGTGAGGAGAGCATTTATCTAACGCGATTGTCAAAACATGCCACAAATCAAAATGGACAGTGAACATACGCCAGCATTGACAATGGGACTTCCGCTCTTAAAAAGCAACAAAAGCGCTAATCGCGTCAGCCGGACGAAATCAACCGTATGTTGTGGTAGGACCCCATTGTCACGATCGTATTCTTTGTATGTCCACTACATGAGACGTATTAGGTGTGAAACTATAATCCCTCATTAAGAAAACGGTCACACAAAGAAAGTTCTATTAATTTAAAAGCAATAAAATTCTCGGTGCACGAGTTATCTCGACTATCGTGCGTTGAAGAAAGCCGATGTATCTAAAATGCGTAAAAACACGTTCTGATAACGTAGCTCGGTCCGGTAACGAGTGGCCCTTTCGAACTTTCACACGGACCGCACATGTACATCGTGAACAACGGATGTCGTCGCAATTACGAACGGCTGCGATTATTATTGCGCGGTATTGTGAAGCCAAATTACAGCATCTCGTCTTCCCATCCGGTCTAACGCTGAGCCGTCCCAGGCGAGACACGATCTTATCATAACGCGACAGAATATAAATTCAGAAATAGAGTCGAAATGACGCGGCGTCTACGGGACAACGACGCAAGGACGACGGACTAATAAGAGACGGACGAATCGCAGACGAATGAAACGGAACGATAGTCCCACAATGGCGTCTCGCAAAAATGATACTACATGGACACCTGCGGCGGCGATGTGAAAAGGTAAACTTCTGATTTATGGTTTCGAATGCACTTCGATATGCACCGGAGAAAATCTCCTTTCTATCGTCACAAAAGCCCATTCGAACCAGTTTAGCGATCAATGCGCCCATCCGACTGCGAGGACGCGATTTTGTTTTCATATCTGTCGAACAATGCGTCGCTATTGAAACGGCGGCGGGTAAAACTGGCGAATGTACGAATTATTGTTGGGATTACGAGAAATTCGTCTTTGGTAGCCGGCCATAATTTGCACAATGAATGTTGATTCAACGCACCTGCATTGAAGGTTTCTGTGGCAAAAATGTCGGATGCATAGCGTAGCGCAGTGCAATCACCCTCGCTGCGCGCGACGGCGGCGCTCGGGGAGTGCATTCATGAGTCAGAGCCCTCGGTGACCCGGTTCGCACGGACCGACTGCCTGTTTAGCTAGGTGTTATATGACGCGGAATTTATCTCGCCCAGGTTAAAGTTCACATCGGCGATGAATAACATCGATCAGAGTTCGATAATTGCGGAATACTGACCTAATGATGTATCTGCAATTAGTTCAATAGAGCGATGACCTGGATCTTTCTTACAATGTTAGTCTTAATGCAGTGCGTACAACATATATGACCACTTTCCTCGTATCATAATTTTTATAGCAGAATAAGGTGTATAAATTACGAGAGTGATACGGTGCCAAGGTATTTTTATTGAACTGTTTGAATTTCTGACTTGTGATAAGTGTGATGGATCGTCATCAGGCGACCAGCACGTGTCTGGTCTAGGCTTAGCAAGATTCAGGTGACTACTATAGACCGGCTCAACAACGGTATCAACTGACGGCTAATTACTCTCTCGACTGACCTGTTGGAGATATTTGCATGAGCAAGCTGGGTGTTGATAAATTTTGATGGATTGCTGTTTCAGTTCCTGACAATCTTGGCTCTTATGATTTAGCTGCCACTTTAGCGGACTGCGGTGAAAGTAATGTAGCAACATTTTGACTTTTATGCTTATGTCCATCACGTAAGATTTTCTCATAAGAATGGCGTTGAAAACTGGTTCTTTCAAAACTGTTATATGAAACTTCACTCTGGCCGCTTCTGCTGAGTGATTATGTAAATCATTTGACAACCTGAAGTGCGTTTCATCAGAAACCCTATCATGAGCGCTCGAGGCTCAAGGGGAGATTATATGTGAAGGTAGCACGGGAAAACCGAAAGGCTATGTATGACTACTCGAACTGCCTAAAACTGATTTCTAACGTTAACTTTCGCAACCCACGAGCAACTGCCTTAAGAACCCTGACAACACGTCATTATGTTTTCTATGTTTAGCGAAATGATGGTATGGTATGGTTCAAAAATCTATCAGCCAGCGGCATGTGAACTGCGCGTACGCAGAGCACCGCAGCCGCCGTCCGGTCGGGCCGGTAGAGCAGATGTCGCGACGCGACCTTGTAGCAGCTACTCACCATACCCCGCCGCCGCACATATACCACGCTGCTGTATTGTATTGTATTGCTATTCGTTGGGGTAGGTTATTGATAGTCTCAAGGTACTTACAGAACTATAAAGACATACGAAAATCATCGACCCTATCTCATTACCCTACCCCCATCTCATAGGTCTATTTTTAATCATCAGTCAGCATCAAAAGCATTGAATATCTATACGAAATAATGTTTGACGCGTTTTACGAAAAAAAATGCTTCCTTTTTGAAAAGTGATAAAAAGTGCGTATAATAGAGCCCTATTATAGATACATTAAACGCAATTTCTGTCTCGATTTTACGTAGATATCTTAAGCGGAATTCAATCTTAATAACTCGTTTTATGAAGTAAATTGGAATATTTTTAATTTTATTGTAGTGCATAATGTCCTTACTTATATAGCTACTTTAGCGTAATCGAGAATGCATTTCTTAAATAGTTATACACGTCATAATAAACTCCGGCGCAGAAATAATGTGTTGAACGGGCGTGCGCCGCCTACCCTGTAATTGGAAAAAAAAAATCTAAAAAAAAAATGCCGACAGCGAGCTTAATTTCCTGCAGTGGAAAGAGTGCAATGCGATTTTGTATTCCACTTCAAAAGGTTGTAATAACTTTACTTGCTTTTTAGGGTTCCGTACCCAAAGGGTAAAACGGGAACCCTATTACTGAGACTTCGCTGTCCGTCCGTCCGTCCGTCCGTCCATCCGTCTGTCACCAGGCTGTATCTCATGAACCATGATAGTTAGACAGTTGAAATTTTCATAGATTATGTATTTCTGTTGCCGCTATAGGAACAAATACTAAAACACAGAATAAAATAAATATTTAAGGAGGCTCCCATACAACAAACGTGATTTTTTTTGCTCGTTTTTATAGATAATGGTACGGAACCCTTCGTGCGCGAGTCTGACTCGCACTTGGCCGGTTTTTTTAACAGAAGCCAAGCATATAATTGTTCAGCGACTACTTACTGTTGCAGTTAGCAGTTAATGGCTATTAACCGCGACCTCTCACGTACGAATCAGGGTAGGGTTTAAATTGATAAAAATATCACACAGTTTTGAGTGCAGACTTATATGCTCAATTTCATAACATCCTTTCTAGCCTTATCGAGTTAATTCCCAGTCGATCAAGTTTCTTTCCAGCGAAACGATATCGAATCCAATCTCAAGTATCAAAACAAAAATCCCGAGCCGCCATCGTGATAAAACGAAATTTTCTGATTCGCAGGAATGACTAACATAAGCTCTAATACTTCGACAAACACGGCGTGGGTGTCATCGCACGAGTAAGCAATTTTTCCACAAAACCTGTAACGTGAGGTATACGAATTTTGGACTTACCTGAATGTGTTACTCATTCATGGCAGCATAACATATAACCTTATAAGGCCATCTCAACGTGGGTTGCTATTATCAGAAGAATTAACATAACACCTAGTGCTCAAAACATAATGGAAAGAATTGTGCTATGCCAAGAAAACCACCTTAGTTGGTATCTTCGAAATCAGAGCATTAACACTGATGCATTTGTAATATTTATTCTACCTACAGCTTACATCGTTCTGTCGCTCGCATTGCAGAAGTGGGTTACAAAAGAGACGTGAGTAGATGGTCAAGAAGACTCCGACCGCTCTCTGGAGGAATGGATCGCACTTGAGAGCAGCGGCAGATAAGAAATTTAAAGACATCACTGAGGTTTGACTGCTCATATACCCACAGTTCATTACACTACACAAAGTTATGACTAGGAGTGAAGGGAAACCGAGATCTGTAATAATAAGCTAGTAATTAACAACGCTCACTGATAAATAAGTCCGTAATAAACATATCAAATTACTATGCTTCTATATAGAACTTCTGTCCAACAACGCTGTAGGCCTTTTGGACCGCACACCGCGCCGCCATGCAATTAATAACTGAGTACATAATAAATGTACTATCTCTCTCGTTCGCCTTAAGCTTAGGGCTTCAGTTTTTGTCGTTCATAATGAGTCATCTTTAATCTTAATGAACCATAGTTAGTTCCACGCAATACAACAATTTGTTAAAGTAAGACCAAATAAAAAGAATCTATCACGGGGCGTCGTCGCGTCATTACGCCGTAAAAATCAGTAGTCAGCAGTTACGCGACAATAACTATGCTTGGAAGATGACTTTTTAATTTATTTGGGATGGACAGTGAGGGCGCTGTAATGACGAAACTGGTGTGAAAAAAGCAGATGACGCTCGTCTAGCGGCCGCACAAAAACTATCGTAGGACCAAGGAGCGCGTGGAAATAACCTGTTCGTGTCGATATGTAAGTTAATTCTATTACATCGATCACTTACGTACGATAGCTTTTTAAGTGGGAAATCAGTGCGTTTAGAATTATCTCTTGCCCGTTATTTAGTTTAATACGTTCAAACCCAATTTTGTTTTATATCCAATTAGTGTGTTTATCGAAAAAAACCATTCCCATGGATTGGTTATCACGAAAGTCGACATTTGACATTTTCTATCGATAACCCCGCCGCTTCCGCGAAAGGCGACCCGCGATAACAATGTAAATAGATAGGAGGAGCATTCGGTGAATGGGCCCGGCCGCACGAAACACATCTGAAAGGATGTCAATTTTATAAATATGTATTTTTGTGTAGTCCCGTGAGCGACAGGATGTTTTGGTTATTTTATCAGTAGCGCTTTTGGTGCACTCAAGAGATTGAATCTGGATACAGGCTTGTTAATGTCAATCAAGTACTTATTTATTAGCTATAAAATCTTATCTGATAAATCGATTATTTTATTGATTGTTCATGTAAACAGTTTTCTCTTTTATCCTTAAGCTTATTGATTTGGCTCAAATATACCTTACAACTTTTACAACCATCATTTACTTTTACGAAAATTTTGGTTGAGGGCACAAAAGCAATATAAATTTGAAGACATACTCGTAGTATTCAATGTTATGGCACCAATTTTAAAGACAATAGATCCGGATCTCTCGACCTATAAATACATAGCCCTTTGGCGTATCGACCCGGTTGATCTAAGCTACCCACACCAACCTCTCTAGACCCAACGTTCATTGGTAACAGGCAATTGAGATAAAGAGGGCCAATAAAACTGGACAACAAACGGATCCCTTAGACACCCACCTGGTCAATGACAATGCAATGAGGCAACCTCCAAAATATTTCCAAGAATACGCCATCACGATCAAGAACAATGTAATAAAAAACTTATTATGAATAAAAGGACGAATTTAGGACTTTTTGAGTGTTTGTGCCGTATATGGTGTTATTAAACCATAATACAAGAACCAGACTACAATGCTTGTACAAAACTGTTGATTTTTATTAAAAAAAAAAATTGTACAACTCTTTAATTTTAAATAAAATATACAATCATTATACACACATCTCACAAGTCATTTTATGAAGCCATTTCACAATACTTCATTCAAATTCTCGTTTTAAAAATAAATCAAATATCACTTCTGTAAAAACTTGCAATATTTGAACTACCGTTGGAAAGAATTCTGTAAACAAATTTTGAAACCATTTTTACTTCAGCAATGCCAGTAAATTAGCATCGAAAAACTGTACCTGCCTCTAACGAAGAGACCAATGGCTAGGGTTGTACAATGCAAAAAGGTTTTCAAAGTATAACAAAATAAACAAATATCCGTACTTTTTCTTACTCTGGCATCAATAGTAAGCTTTCTAGTCTTTAACAGCGGAAACCTATATTCTTTCTAATCTGTGGGTTTGCTTTACTAGAATTAAATTGCCTATCTTCTCAAATTTTTTGTCTCGACATTCAGGTGAGTTTACTTTTTTGATAGGGTAATATTTCTGAGGGTCTTTGGTGATATTTTGGTCATCTATAGAAACTCCTAACTTTTACTACTGGTTCAATAACTATCGCTTGCCTGTTATAAGAAAAGAATTAAATTTCGAACATAAATCGATCACGTTCCAATTTCATTAGGATTGTACTATTAGGAATCATGCATTGGATATTTTCGTGTAATCATTCTTCGAATGCCACATTTCGAACGCACAGCCCTGCAAACGGTCGACACTCAGAACACAAAAGCTTGAAACACCCATCAATGGCGACAACCGTTATTTGATCGGCTTCATAAAGTCGTCGCCGAAGATCTCACGTAGAGTCACGCCCGTAGCCAACCGTATGGCGCAAACAAAATACAATTTTTAAGCAAACAAAAACCTGCCGTATTCTCGGAAAAGTAATATAGTTACCAACAGGAAAAGTATATCGAAATACGAAACTCGTTCGATACACATCTGTGGTCGTGTAGGAATGTGAATGAAAAACTTATAGTGTACTTACCTATCGAGGTAAAAACTAGAATATTGTGGCGGTGGTTTTTCAATGTCTATGTGTTCGATAAATGCAAGGTTTTTAGTACTTAAAATCTGATACGGCCCCGCGTTTTGTAGTCAAATGTAACTAGTAAAGCGTAAAGTAAAGAGTAAAGCCTCCGACACATTGAGACGTCGACTCTCGCGCGTCAACCTTTTTGCCAATACCAAACCGAACTCTGTATCTATATCCATAAAGATTGAACTTCTGTGGTACAAGCCAGGCCCATCACGCGTGTCAAGATTCGCTCGCGGTGTCAGTGGCATTTAGTTAAAGAATGAACTTTTCTACGAGTCAATACAGTATATTTTTGTATAGCAATTAAATGCACGCACGAGCGTTGATGCGCCAGTGTGTTAGCGAAACGCAAAGATTTTATAATACAGGAATCGAACATTAGCAATGAACCGACAACATTCCTACTTATAAGGCTTATATATAACTTCAAACAAGAATAATTCGATAAAATTACGAACAGGTAAGTACATAATTGAAAGCGTTACTCACAGTGTTGTTATAGAGTAATTGCCTTCACGTCACCACGCCGTCTGAAAACAAAAATAAACATGATTTTCGAACCGCCAGCAGCATTAGGGGGATAGGCGGTTGGGTTTTAGGATTACGTGAGAAAATAGGAAAACGGTTGACGAGACCGCTAAGTCAAGACATATAAAAGTTGTATAATATAAAAAGTTCAGTTAGGATTTTTGATTTGTGTAGATACAAAATTAACCCTCGCCCTATAATTTTATCGATATTTTACGATCTCTGTACTTTTGTAGATAAAAACGTCGTCGTAAATGGCTTTTAGAATTATAAGAATTTCAATAGTTTTGGAGTTTTCTTGCTTGAAAATGCCAAGAATTGTTAAATTTATTTATAAGTAAACACCAAAGATCTCGGTTCATATAAACTCTAAGAAGTTAGTGTATGTCAAAACTACTTATTAATTTATCCAATTTGACTTAGGGCTGATTTTTCAATCCTCAGACAAAATTTTGAATACTGTAAAATTAATACATATCAATTAAGTTATAAAGTGCTATTTGACTATTGAAGAATTGTCTGTTATTTATTTTAAGTTCAGTACGCGAGACCCCGAGTCGTTCATGACGACTCCGCCCCACCAGCCGTGAGCACAGTTGACCGCCTTGCCACCGTAGCGTATCGATATAACAAGCTATGTTTGTCCGAAACCTGATGCCAGTCATCATTGGATGCCGTTTCAAATTGACTTTGACGCTGGAATTCCTACACCTTTGATATGGTGTGGACACGGTGTTAGATTCATTTAGAACTGTACTTGTTTTTTTTTTATTGTAATCTTGTGATAAAATACTAAAGTTACGAAACTATGATTTATTCTGCACCGATCCCTTGAAACGATCAATTTCACGGAGCTATTCTGCATGAAACACAAAAACGTCTGATAATATATTTGAAATTAAATCGATTTAAAATGAAGATTTTAAATAGTACAAAAATATAGACGCGGGCGCATCAAGATAATAATTAAATATACCATACCGCCGGTAACTATAATCATATAAATATCCGTACTAATGAAACTCGGGGCTAAATCGTTGCAACGCCTATAAAACATAGTCGTAAAACGAAATGCCATCAGCACTGGACCATTCTCACGCTGAACACCATATAAAATGGACGTTATGTAGGAGCAATTAAGAAGTATGCAATATAAAAATGATTGCCAGACAACGCACGATCCTTTTATAGATGTAGCATTCGATAAACTGGGCTAGTGCCAAAAAAATATTAAAAAATATATGAGAGATCATTGATCTTCGGTATTACTAATCGATAATACATACTCACACACACGCACTATGAATTCATTATCGTGCCTGTATACGTACTCCCAAATATGAATTATATATGACTAGCGGCCCGTCCCTGCTTCGCACGGGTGGACATTTTTATTTTGTAATATTTTTACCTTAAAGCTTCACTTTGCACTATGTTGGCAGTGGTATTTGTTAGGTGGCAGCAAAACCTACTCGCTCCCTGCCCTGCGTGGAGCTACCGGCGCGTCGTCGGCGTGTATTTTTTGTTTTTATTGACATCTTTAATTTCGTAATATCTTTTGAATGGAATGTCCGATTTCAATAATTCAAAAAACTTTTTAACAAAAAATTAAACCGCCGAAAATATTAAAAAGCAAAAAATAATATACTCTTTTATTTTACCTAAATAACAAAGTTCTTAAACTAAAGTAAGTATACCTAAGTAATTTTGAGTCGAATTAATACAAAGGTATGGATAACATGCTCTGATTTTGATCGGCATTTCTATTAACTTTTAAAATATAAAAAAGTGGTTATAGTGACATAACTACAATAGTTGGACATATGGTCTCGCGGACTTTTTTGTAGATATTGATGTGTTCTATAAAATTGTAGAACATTTTTTTGTTATATCATCAATACTTTCCGCAGCTTATGCGATGAAAGACATTTTACGGCTAAATTTTTTACACCTTGGGTTGGTTTTAGTAAAGATTTCTAAGGATCTCTATTTTTTTTTCTAGTAATAAATATAACCCATGTTACTCAGTGATAATGTAGCTTTCTAACGGTAAAAGAATTTTTGAAATCGGTCCAGTAGTTTTTAAGTTTATTCGTTACATACAATAATACAAAACATACAAAAATACAAATCTTTCCTCATTATAATATTAGTATAGACTAGTATAGATAATAAATATATGTGAAGTGTACTTAGAACCACGATAGGCAAAACGCATTAGATAATGGTTTTTTATACATGTCTCGTGCCGTCAATTAGACGAACGCCAAATAGGTCTGATTCACACTAGAACGGATAATGGACTAAATGGACGATCACTTAGGTCTTCCCACCTTACTTCAGGTATTACGTGTGTTATTTCCAAATTGATAACAGTTAAAGCTATATTGCCAATGTCCATTGAATGAGCCGAAACATTACTGACACTTAACATTTTAGCAGAGAGCATATAGTTTTTTTTTTAATATGATTTCCAATTTGAAGCATTCGCATATCCGTTTCCATAAAACCCGTTATAATCGGGTAGCCGACTTTACCGTTTGAATTATCTTACGCATCAAGACAGGAACCTTTCTCTATTTAAATGATAATAAATATAAATCAATACATCATCTAGCCTGTATTCCTCGAAGGGGTAGGCAGAGGTGCATTTGGCTATAGTCCGCCACCCTGGCTTAGTGCGAGTTGGTAAACTTCACACGCCTTTCTATAGCCGTGCAGGTTTCCTCACGATGTTTTCCTTCACCGTTCAGCGAGTGGTAATCAATAATGAAAATTACATTCGCACATGAAAACCTCAGAGGTGCGGGCGAGGTATTTGAACTTGCACCCCTTACGTTCTAGGCGGGCGTTTTTCCAACTAGATTATGACTCTTTTTACTAGATTTGAAGATACTCCTCTCGGTTTTCGTTAAAGATCACTGTAAGAAAAACTTAAAAATAGATACATAAAAAAAGAAAAGAGCTCAGTGTGAACTGTGCCGAAAGGGTAGTGGCTCAGCACATGCTTCCCCCAGCGCTGATTTTCAGCCAAACCCTCTTAAATCTTAATTATAATAAATAAATACTTCTACGGGCTCTATTAAATAAAATTTAAATAAATACAAACAAAAACAAAGATGAAAAACAGAAGCAATATAAAATATAGATTTAATAATATAAGTACAAATACATAATACACTAAATATATTCGACTAATTATATAAATGAACAGAATAGGGCTATACGAAATAATAAAGACAAGACATCTGCATCCCGGCTGATGTCGCATCGTCATCCCGCGCAAGCAGGTAGGTACTCTGTAGATTATGTTTTACAAGTATATAACGGCGGCAATATGTAAATCTAAGTTTTCTAAACATAAACGACTTTGATTAGATAACTAGTCCAATCATCATAACAAAATAGCTCCTTTGATTACCAATCTCAATTTCTGTAGAAGTTGATGTCACCCGATATTATCAGAATGTAAAAATAAACTAATTATTGGTATCAATTGAATATTGTGGAGACAATATGCAGATACACACTGAGTCACGCGTACATGCGGCGGCTTAGTGAACGGACATGACTCAGGAGTGCCGAACCGCTGCATGTGTAATTATTGTTTCATGGAAATTCAATGATACAGGATAACAGCATGTAAAACTTAGATTAGTAATCAATGGCGACTGGTACGGCTTCAACATAAATCTATAAAAATAATTAAAATTGAAGTGTCTGTATGTAATTTCCAAATAACAGCATTTTACTAAATGTATGTATATACGCTGCCTATACCAAAAATCTGTCTGTTATTTCCGGGTAAACTCTCAAACGGCTGGACCGATTTTGCGGTGACTTTCACTGGCAGATAGCTGATGTTACAAAGAATAACTTAAGCTACTTTTATTTTAGGAAAATAATAACAGTTCTTAAACTCATGGGTTCACATAGTACACAAATATAACATCACTTTATACATCAACCAATTAAGAGTTCAATAATTTGTGACATAGCTATGTAACGCCTTCTAATTCAATTTCGGTCGTCCACGGGTCGTTGGCATAGTTTTTCGTAAACCGATTTGAACCTGTGACCCTCGCTTCCGCAGCCCATCGTTTGGTGTGCCGAGTACATGCTACCAGTGATCTTTGAACCTTTAGTCAGAGATATTAGGGCGGTACGGACAGATGTTGGTGTTGTTCGCGGTAAGGATGTAGACATAACGAAATAGCGGCAGTATTGTGATTCATTGTAAACGATCTGTTGGTCTGAATTTATGAGCAATGACGTTATCTCGATAGTACATCGGCAAGTCGTGAACAATCAGGAATATATTCGTTGTTAAGTTATTACCACAAGCATTTTTAGAATCTCTTTAATATTTTAAAATATTTTTAAATCTGTTAAATTTATCAAGTAATTTGGCGAATTGGGAGCACACATTTCTTAAGACGGACTTCTCACATATTTTGAAATCAGATTTATATTTTTTTATCATACCCTGCTGCCTTGGCCAAGATAATGTACCAACAAGAGTTTTCACCAAAACGGACAAGTAAATCACGACGTCCCATACATTTCACCGTCACCATTTATATGAAAGCTTGTAAATATACATCTTCGCTTGGGGCTAATAATTATTGCTTGCAATCACCTTTGAGAGAGTTATTAGTGATTGAAAACTCACAATAAAATGCACCAATCTCAAGAGATGCGTGCGGGTGAACTATACCTTATTCTAGCGCTTGCTCATTTCTGAAATAAGTGTTCAACTTGGCCAAGACCCTTATAAGAAAATCCCTTTTAAGGCCTTGAGTCATACACCACCAACTACATGAAGAGGTCCACATTGGGGAGCACCATATTCATTTGATTGTCGCGTAGGTTTCGCTGTGACCTTCACTAGTTTCCCAGCCGGCGTGAATCACATGCCCAGTGGCGCCACATTGTGGACCTGTTCGTCACCAAATATGCGAATATATTCGGTGTACACTCATTATCAAACAAATTAAAATGCGTAAATATTCGTCGCGAATACAACCACGTTGTTTTATAGACAATATTGTATCTATCTATTGTTTTATTTTTAGGAAGGCTGTCAAGCGAGACGTCACGAACTGCCATACACTTTATTGTTGAGCTGGTTTTAAGTCCAAAGGGGGTCTATACTGCTGTGAAATGACCCTCGTCTTATTAAGATGAATTATGTGGCTCCCAAGTATAAATCGGATAAAATGATTATGGGTCGAATTGAATCCCGAATACAAGTGGAAAAGTCAGATAACTCGGATACCAAAAATAAAGCTGTTAGTCAAGCTTTTGAAGCAGTGCTATGGAAGTTTTAAATGTCGCAGTTAGAAACGAAGGAATAACAAATAACAAACTTTACTAATCCACAAGAAAGTAGTCTCATTCAACGCTAAGCTCGGAAGTACCTGTTAGATCCTAATCGAGAAGTTAAAACAGTTTCGTTCGGAATTCATGAGAATACAGTGAAAAAAGGTGTGAAAGATTTAATAAAATAGTGTCCGCTGTACTTTTTAAATTAGAGCACGTCCATCCATTTATCTTTTTTGGGATCCTGTGCAGCCGAGATTTCGAGACCTCGAAAAAGGTTACAAAAATCGATTGGATTCGGATGCCGGGGCCCGCCGTGTTTGGGTAGTAAATAAACAATGTCGTACACTCCCATTGGGGGCGCCACTACGACGCGTTCTTACAAAACCGAACAAACAAACGGACAAACGAATTTCGTTATGTGCTTTACATGTATTTTACATTAACAGGTACAGTTCCGGGTAATCGTAACCGTAATCGTTATCGTACCGTAATATTCAGCACATATTTAAAAGTTTAAAAGTAAAAATAAAAAGTAAGTAAAGTAATTATAATAATATTGAGAGTTAATTGTGTCGTTATGAAATGCTAAAGTGAAAAAAATATCATTTAAGGCCGTTTATTTTACAAGGTACCTACTGTTTTTGGAAAGTCGATGCATACGGATTCTTGAAACATTTGGGTTCAGCAACACAACCCAAAGAATATTTCTGTCAATTGACATTATTAATTAGGCTTATTAAACGAATAAATTTATAATGTAACTTCTGGTCTTTCTATATACTATATTTTATCAAAGGAATAACTCCAGCCAGTCAATTATTGATGCATCATGCCGAATTATAACCGAGCGGAGCAACAAAACATAAATAACAATTTGTAATTCAAGAGTATCAGTCTACAATGAACTGTGTCCGATGCCAAGAAGTGTTCATACGTTGTCACAACTATACGCAGTGTCATGCTTACACGCTTTAGTCATTAATCTATGCGTCTGGGAGGCTAGTTACGCAAACCGCGCAAAAACCAAAGTGTAACGACCGGTGGGCCGCCCTTGAACCTATGCAGAGCACGTGCCTTAGACGGGCGACATGACAATATTTAACATTCAAGACGTAATACTTCATGCTTCCAGAGAGGAGAGGAAACGCCGCGGCCGGCACTGCGCTCGCCACGGAATGCATTATTATTAGACGAAGTGAACCCACTGTTTCCACGCCGATATTAATGTTCTCTGTGAGTGGGATTTACGACAGTCGTCAAATACACTGCGCACCGATTGAGTAGATGCGAAATAAATACTACTCCAGTTTGCGCGCATGCAGCGCAATGCATGTCGAAACTTTATCCGCATCAAATTGATAAAGTTGAAATTCCATTGTTAAGTTACAGGTCCGTGTACTATGCGCGCTGGTATGCAACTACGAGAGCAAAGTTTAAAGCCATAAAATAACATTAGCATAGTTTTGAACACACCAAATGAGGACACAGCCGTATTCTGTCGCGATCTTTTGCCATCCATTTTAAATTTTGCGCAGCGAGTGAGCGATCCATTACGATGTTAATTGGACGCGGTATACTGTTTACATCATCAGACAGATAATCCAAGTTCGCTGTGACATGACCGACCTTGAACTGGAGATAATGGAGAGTTGGCATTGCTTCCGTTGAAATTAAACGGCGCTTTTGTAAAAGCAGCTTTTCATAGTTCGAATCGTAAGTCGATAGATTTGCGACCGGAATAAGGTAGTAAGCATAATGACGTATAAAGCGTTTGATATTGAGTAATTCTAATTGTCATGCTTTAATAGGTTTTATAGGTTTCGCCGGTGCACCTATTTATCAGGTTCGTAAGAGCGAAACATTCAGGTCATCATTGAAAACAGCTAACGAATCCTATATAAAACATGTAAGCTAAAATTCTTCAACCCGGTTCGAGCTTTTCTACAATCGAACCACTTGAATTTGCGATAGTAGTAAGTACAAAAAGGACGTAAGAAAACAAAAAATAAACTTGTCTTCACTTTTAGGTGTGTTTTATTTACGTAATTATCAAATGTTACCAGGATGAAGTAATACATGTTTTAACTAGTTAGTCGAAATTACTCAAAATCACAATTTACCTGATGATCGGAGAATCAAGGGACCGTGATTGCTTGACAATACCTGTCATCTCGTGCTTGTATATCTCCCAATAGGCACAAGACCTGCGTGGGAGACAAGGTCCGAACCTTTTTATTCACCACGAGATCAATAACCCGGTAGTAGTTTGATGATGACAGGTACTTTAATATATACGTACCTGCATACCTACACGTACGTTGTGGATATACTAAACATGAATAAGATTCAAGAAAATGTCTTCTTTGGGTATTCAAATTATACTTCGACATACAAACTGGATCCGGAGAACACTTCGCATCAAATCCTCGACTAATTACGTCCCCTAGAGACGGAAAACGTCCTTTGTCACACCTCGTGACGATGTCGGTGAACCTTTAGAGTTTCGCACTCCCATAGTATATCTACGAGCGTGTTTAATATTATTTTTGGCAATGAACCCGCCGCCACTCAGGTTAAGTGTACTGAAATAATTATTATATTTAGACATATTCTGTGTAAAACATCGTAACTATATTAATTTTCCGAGAATCTTGGCTAATCATTGAAAGCAGAAATATACGCAGAAATATTTGTGGGACAAATTTGTACGGTTTTGTGCGACGTAGTAAACAACGCGCCTCATTATCAGAACATGTTCCGATGTCTGTTATTCAATTATGTCGGATCTACGCGGTTTGCTTTTGGCGGGGACATCGATCACAAACTGCCATAATTTACGAAAAGGACGACCACTGCAGCGTATATAAAAAAATATATCATAGGAGATCGTCGTCGAATCAATTTTCTAAGACCATATCACAGATGTTTATCCGAGCGTGCCTCCCGAAAATATTATCTAAATAGCAATCTTGATGAGTGAGTACACGAGCCCGAGATAACAAAAGGACAAAAGGTTCACGACAAATTCGTCACTAGAACGATGAAAAATTTGAACATTTTCCGGGCGACGAAATCCCGGGTGTATTTCATGTGATACGATGAAAGCTATCATTATTCAAAAAGAACGAGCGCAAAGAAGACGGCGTCGCCAGGGGACGACCTGCCTTGAACCGCGAGGATCGATCGAGTGCCATAATAAACGTATTTATAATACTTACGTATCGACCGGCATCGTAAGCGGAGGCACTAACATTTTTCATTACCAAGGCCGCGGTGGAAATAGATTGATGGATTCCTGTTAACGATATTTAACTGGTATTGTGTTGGTATACTTTTATGTCATACCAGCTGTTCAACTTTTCACTCTTTTGCAAATGACTTCCCATTTTATCATAGGGAAGAACTACTACTACTTTCTTCAGCAGACTTCGTTTTAATTTCGTATTACTCCATCGTTTTCATTTTTCTGCATCAAATTTTCAAACTTATGCTTTTTTTTTTTGGGCATAGATAGCTACTGCCACTGGTGTGATTTATCATACTTATGGTGTTGTAAGAGTGCGTGAGAACGCGTCGGATGTTTCCATTGAGCGAAAAAAAATAGCGCACCATAAGACAACAGACTGCCAGTCTTGAACGCAGATCATATCTCAAGGGGTTTTCTATGGCGCGTAGGTAGGACAATAAAGACATAATACCATCATCATGTTTCACAGAGATCCCTATCACGACGCGACAATGTAGCCGCGAAATTGCCATTGCCCGTGTACAACGTGGTATTAGAAGCTACCTTTGCTCTCAACTAATAACATAGTGTGATGATAATTCTGAACATGAATTATGTAGTGTCAGATTTCGCTGCGTCGAAAATTCGATACTTAGTTACGGTTTAGGAATCCATATTGCCAGATATGAAAGGAAGTAGATTGATCGGGGTAAAGCAGTGTGATAGTCTGTGTCGGAAGCGGCCTTTTCCATGAGTTCGAAACAGAAATAATGGATACATTTTAAAATCGGTTCAATAGTTTGCAATAGTAAAGTGTGATTGGGTAGGAATCTGGAAGATGTTGGATCGAGGAGAACACTTCACATGTAAAACATGACAAGAGTATGTCCATGATAAAGACTGGAGGGAAAATGGGTGGGCTTTGCCATGCAAAGGTACAGCCGCACCTTTTATATTTATCGGGAACATTTTAGGACTTCTCCAGAATACCAGGTTGTTACTCTAAGTAGAAACAACTGAATTGCCATTTGCCATATCGAATCTCGGACACCTTAATCAGTAGACCAACGTTACCACTACTTGTAAATGACCATAGTTATTACTTACTTGTAAGGACATTACCGGGATTATACACTTCCCAAAAAAGGGAAAGCAACGATTTAGAACCGAAGAAAAAGGAACCGTTTTCTTTCAGCGGACACTTAACACATAGGGTGATCTAGATAAATAGCGCATAAATCCCCGACCGGACCATATTTCACAAACGTCGCATCTCAAAGGATAAGTATCTAAAAGAAAACACGAACATTTTTTCTCAGAATATTGTGGGACAAACAGGGTCTCGGTCAGTCACGTGACCTTCGCAGGACGACGGACGTCGGGTTGACCTTGACCGCGTGTGTCAGTCCACCCACGTACATTGCGCACGCCATAAACCACTCATTATGGTATGTTAAATGTACTGTCCCACAAATTTGTATTTGCCGTTCGCAGATCTGGTAACGCCCCGTCTGAATGGCAGCATTGTTTCAGAATTCGATTTCCCGGGCGGCAAGTTAATGTTGGTTTGAACTTGGCGTGTTTTGCTTTGTATTCAATTATGACCTTTATGTGTAGGACGTTAAAGATATAAGTATAGATGTGTATAGTTGACGGAAACCGACTTCCTAACGTAATAGTGAAGTGTTTGATATGTCGGAAGTTATGTTATGACTAAGTCCCGACGGAGCTATGTATGGTCCGACGGGCTGGCTGGCTGGATGTAACGACCTCTTTTATGTGAGCGATATGTACGGGAAGCGCGTATAATTTTGATAATCGTGTTACGCAAACCATTGCGTACTATTACATAATGCAAAAAGGAAACGTGGAAGAGTACTCGACGACGTCACGGAATAACTAATTAACATTGTCACAAGCATGTCAGGATGTATAAATTGGCATTTCCTTAATGGCATATAGTACTAGCCTTAACAGTTTAACATGCATACTGATTTACGGCCTACTTGTCAGTGTTGAGGATTAACAGAAATAATTAAACAAAAATGTTAATTAATTTCAATGATATCAAACTACACCCAAAAGATGTGTCCACAAGGCGTAATAATCTTGTATTCTCTATTCTTAATGGACCCTCGGACAACCGGATGTAGGAGCCAAACACAACGACATCCTAGCCGGGGCCGCCCGCCGTGATTTTGCATTTACTCCGTTATCTTAGGGTTGTCAGCGGCGAAATGATTTATTGCTCGTTAAGCCGCGTTGACAGTAGAGTTACCAAGGACGAGAAATTTCGGCTACGCGGGTGGTTACATAAGGACTGTTATGAATTTCGTTGGTAGCAAACTGATTGCGATTGGCAGATTCTGCGCACTAAGTACTTCAGAAGAAATTTAATTTATTGAAATTAGCACAAGAAAATAACATCAAACATAAATGAAGGCATCTATAGGCCAGGCTCACGTCAATAGTAGGTTTAATGACATGGTTAGTAATCAAACCTGAAAAAGCTCGGTTACGAGAACGATCCCATTAACCACAACGCTATTAACGTGCCGCATAACACATTAAAATACTTATACATACATTTTTAATAGACATTATCATCAAGTTTTCTTTAATCGATCAGTCTCCATCGATGCACGCTACAGAATTCAATCGTCCACTATCTGCACCTAGTTTGTTTGAGCAACTTACCTTCAAGTAATAAAAAGTGATAGTATATTAGAAGGTGTGAAGATGTTTCTTCATGTTAACACAGCTTTACGTCTCTAGTCGTTAGCATGAGCGCTGGATGCTGGGAGGGGCGGGAACAAAAGGACGCTCGCAGGAATGCAGGAGAGGGGTATTAATCATTGATTTAATGATTTTGACGCGTCACTTGTGACGTTCTCCCGAGTTCCGCATCGGTTACTGCTCGTGACGCGCTAGCATTATGAAACTGAAAAATATCTACCCAAGACTTATATATAGAATACTCTGAAATTGTTTATAAAAGTTTTGTTCATGTTTGTTGTCTCTTTACAGCAGAAATAAAGTTTTTTTTTTATGGGATAGGGAGACAAACGAGCAGACGTTTCACCTGATAGTAAGTGATCAACGCCGCCCATGGACACCTGCAACACCAGGGGCATCGCAAGTGCGTTGCCGGCCTTTAAGGAATGAGTATGCTCGTTTCTTGAAGATACCTTTGTCGCATCGGTCCGGGAACACCGCTGCATGAAGTTCATTCCACAATTTGGTGGTGCCAGGGAGAAAATTCCTGGTAAATCGCACTGTACTGGAACGCCATTCATCCAGATGGTGAGGATGGTAATGAGTTACTCCCATTTTTGGAGATACTGTTATTATAGCTGTATATTGCACGGAGATCATCTGTTTTTTTTTTCATATTTAGTGTAAGTTCAAATTGCTTGCTCAATAAACAACGACTTGAAGGTGTGAAATTAAACAGGACTACGAAACTAATTGTTTAAAGATGAAGTACGGCTTATGTAATGCTCTCTTTAACTTTCCCTGCTTACTAAGACTGTTTAGTCACCGCTAACTACAAGCAGAGATACTACACTTCAAACTTCTTTGTGCAAGTTATTTAATCTCACCGTCTCGTTGAGTGTGCAAACCCTGGACGAAGTTAGGCTCTTATTTCTTATTGTCTGCCCGATATCTATCGAATCAATCGTGGAAAGGTCAATGCCGCCCGTGTGATAGCCCCGAGTTTGCACGTGTTCCACTTTTTGCACCAAAACCCATATCAATCAAAATCTTTTTATAGTAATATCGCTTTGCATTCACTCTGACCGGCGCGCGTAGACGGCGATCGCTTCCGAAACCGTTGACATTCAAAACACTCCGTCCAGAACAAGCAATCAGTCTGCGTTTTTTGCCGTCACAAAGCGCGATTCAGTGTCGTCGGTAATTGATAGAGCTTTTTGCAAAACTAGGCGCCCAGGCATCCAAACAACTTCTACTTTTTTATTTTCCTATTCGGCGGATTTGCGCCGATACAATTGTTATTTTACGGTAATGAAAAAAACACGTACGTTTTAATTTAAAAAGACCGTCATAATAGTCACAATGAATGAACACAAGTCAACGTTTAAATAAATAGATGATAACGATTAATTAGGGGATTCCATTAAATCCATCCATAATGTCCGCATCACAATCTTTGGCGGTGTGATGGTGTATTCGATAATGTTACATAGGTTTTCCCAAGAACTGTTGAGTGCACGGCGAAACAAAAAAACGTATTACAACAAAACAATAATAAAATGGAACATAAAGATGGACCGGCGTGATAACACTGTTCGAAAACCGGAAGCAATAAAAAAAAACTTAAATATCATAAGCGCATAAAAACCTATATTTAAAGATATCACTGGGGGGAATCGTGATCTTAATATCAGTGTTAGTTAGTAATACGAGTTAACTATCGTAAAGTTCCCGCACACTGGGGCGTGGAAAGTCGCGCGTCTAAATGAAAAAATACCAAAACCAACTCTGTGTTTAATATACCTACATAAATATTGAATTTCTGTAGTAAAATCCACGCCCTACCACACAAAAAAATTCGCTTGCGCTGTTAATATAATTTCGTTGAAGAATTACATTTTACCTACTACTAGCTGTGCCGCCACTTTGCCGGGTGGAATTTATATATAAATACATCATCATATACATCACCACGCCTGTATTCCCCGAAGGGGTAGGCAGAGGTGCACTGTAGTGCGCCCACACTTCGCCGATGTATTTTGGTCTCAATGTAATAGGGGGCGAGCCTATTGCCATTATACCGGGCACATTCCCCCTCAATACGAGGGAGATTTGGGCCATAGTCCACCACGCAGGCCCAGTGCGGTTTGGTGAACTTCACACGCTGTTCTATAGACGTGCAGGTTTCCTGACGATGTTTTCCTTCACCGTTCAGCAAGTGGTAATCATTGTTGAAAATGACATTCGCACATCAAAATTATCTCAGAGGTGCGAGCCTGGGATTTGAACTTGCACCCCTTACGTTCAAGGCGGGCGTTCTTGCCCGCGAGGCTACCACTGCTGGCTACACTGGTGGAATTTAGAGATTACTCGGAAAACGGGTTTTATGTTCTTCCCGCGGAATCCAAATGATTTTTCTAAAATAAAAGTAGCCTCCTTGAAACATCAGCTATCTGCCAGTGAAACAAACAAACAAACAGATAGAAAAACAAATTAAAAAAGCGTTTTCGCTATATATGTATTGTATACTTTTATATGCATTTAGTGAAAATCTGTAGGTTTGATATTGCAAACAGACATTTAAATGTTATTTATTTGTATAGATGAGTCAATCAATACAGTTCGTTTTGGTTATTGTACAAAAATAATGCGCGCACTAATCCCCCCACTGGGGAGTCAATCGACTCCCCAGTGGGGGGAGGGCAACGGTAACATATCACAGCTCGATATTACCGCGAACGTTTGACTTGGTCTGAGGGCATAACCAAGGTAAACTCCACCATTTTACACGCCAGACTTTATAACACCGCCTACATTATAATTGAAAACCATTAAGCAGTTTAATTATATGCTTGTCTTTATTTTGCGAATTTATGTCTTATTTTTAATTAATTTGCGTACATAATTGTGCATAGGGGAATGAAGATTTACAAGTGTTCTGAACCCAAAGTCAACGCCACGAGCCACGTGGAGTTATTAAAAAAAAACACGATTCCTGAACGTGTGTGGCTTTTAGTGGAATTAAAATTTACAATTAACTGGCAACAAAAACTGTAATCGTTTCCATAACACAGCAATTTTTTTTTGCCTGTACCGACAGGTAGAAGTAGTTCAACTTTAGCCATTCGTTCATTAAAAACCGACCAAGTGCGAGTTGGACTCGCGCACCGAGGCTTCCGTACATGAGCTATGTAAGCACCGAACAGTGCTCTAACGAAAAGATACATTGGATTTTGCCGTTGGAAAACTGATGCCCCGATACATCGAGATAGGTAGCGGTCAGTTTACCAACTTTAAATAAGTTTATAATCGCAGTTTTATACTTAAAACTTGACATACAGGCGGATAACAAAGTTACTGATCCTATAAGGATTCCTCTTTAGGTACGGAACCCTAAAAACCACTGCTCGGGTTTACTGCAATAAAAACGCGTCTGCGGGCTAATGAAGAGCTGGAAGGGCATGTATTAATTAGCCGGCGCTCATCGGCGCGTGCGCACGCCAACATGGCCGCGCCGGCATTCCTCCTCAACTATTCTAGTCTCAATACTTTCCGAGTGGCTGAAGATTGTGAGCGCAAAGGGGGAATTAAGTTAATGGAAGCTCCACTATGGCGTTAATAAAATGTTATTGCTTTTCTGAGATGGTTTTAGCAGTCCCCGTGTTATATATTAGAGTTAATGTGGCCGATGCGGTCGGGGAATGGACTTTTTGATAGTCTCCATTAATTGAAGTTTAACTTTTTTTAATGCACGTACAGGAAGTCCCGCGCACACTGTCAATATCAAAACGAACTGTATTAACTCCTAGAAAACGATAATTCTTTAACGAAATTACATTGACAACGCGAGCAAATTTGACGCGTAAGGGCGTTGCTTTTGGCCAAAGAAAATCGAACTTTATGTAAATTAGCACACAGAATTAGTTTTGGTATTGTCAAACATTTTTACGCTACAATGTGCGGGATCTTTAGGCTTACGCTTAGTCGCTGTTGTAGTATCATGTGTCATATACTGCGCCTTATTAAACTTAAATCGTTGCCACATATCATTTGACGTATAAAGCCGCTCAGTGCACTAAACTTGTCGTATGAAAAATTGCTAAAAATGATCATGTTATAAAAACCAACCGACATCATCAAACGATGAGCACGCGCGAACAAAATAACACTCCAAAAAAAACAAGAGCCATAACCATTTAACTAGACATACAAATTCAGGTGTGAAGACAATAGTGAAACGTGTCAACGTGTCCCATCACAAAAAAAAAAACATCTACACGAGCGCGTTCAAAACACTTCTCCGAGGACAATCCCCAGCACATCCTACATTATATTTAATTTGTATTCACTATCGAGATCCAGCGGGAAGCGTCACTACCGTCCGTGGTATCGGAAACGTTCATCGAATCTAATCTCAAAAATCTGTGTTACAAAAAGAGCAATCACACGTCAGATAAACGCACCTACATCCTCTAATATCAACACCCACTTTTCACTATCGCCCCGTGACTAATGCCGCTTTCCAACAAGATATGAAGCGCCATACAAATGTGCGGCACAGTGTTTACTGTTGTGATACATCAAATAGTGCACAGTGTTGGGTATACGCTAAACGCAACCAATTGTCTTTGCATTACGCAATAGGAAGTCCGCCATAGTATACAGGCCGTGGATAGTACGGAATTAGACCGGCAACGACCCGGCCCGTTTTAGATTTGTCCCCGGGACAAAAAGTACATAGGAACCGGCGCGCCTAAACGACTAACATAGTCGACGCTCACACCGAAGCATTCACTTACGTTTTGAACTTTGCAAACCTTATTAACCGCTATTAAAAGGATATTTTACGATGCAATGGTAATAAATATTCTTGACAAGCCAAAAAATAAAATGTTTATTACAGCACATAATTTAATCATATTTTATTGCATATTTCGTAATTCGGTTCTATCTAAACAATATATTAGGTTATATTAATAAAACATATAATGTCAAAAGGTGATAGATATATAACCTAATAAATTGTATGCGTAGGGATTAATATTCAATCATCTAGATAAGTAAATATGCAATGAAGTATATATTATAAGAGAGAAGGCATCTGCATTTAATGGGAGACAGCTGATGATAATAGAACTATACTTATACTATATAATACATTTGCATTTTTTCTAGATTACACCAGAAAGATATTATCTGTATTTGGCTCCATCAAAATTCAATTTTGTACACGATCGGGTTATGCATAACTAACCTACGCCAATGCCAAACATTTTGCACGTAACAAATTGTGTAAGGTGACTTCGATCTAAGCGCAGAGCCTACGATGGAGTGCGAACGACAAATGGCTACAGGCTTACACGACAGTGTGAACGCGGTCACCGTTAAATAGCCAGATATTTCTGGACACGCGACACCCTACACTGACACCGCAACAGACACCGGCACAATGCGTCCGAGCCACGTGACATATATGGTGTCGAAAGTTATGTCACCCGATTGTAACCCGAACTAAGCAGATGGTTGTAAATCATTGCCACCATCCGAATGGTAACGTGTTCGAATCAATTAGATGAATATAAAATTTAATGGCAGCGTCGCGTCGCCGGATCCTTTATCAAATGACTGCGTTTATAAATGTTGACCAACCATTTTGTTTGAGTTTAAAAATACTACATTCTCAGATACATAGATAAATAATTGGTCTCGCGCGCGGCTGTGTTCAGATATTTCTCTGGGGTGATTTCAGCGGGTTAATACTACACATTGGGGCGTCATGACAAGCGCGTCAGTTTTTGCCAATACCTAAACGAACTCGGTGTCATTATACATAAAGATTACGTTTTGGTATTGGCAAATTTGCGCGGGGCTTTACACCAGATTTGATATTAATTCCTATGCTTGTATCATTTTGGCTAGAAAAGACTACAGTATTTGTTTCTGGTATTGGGTCCAAAAGTCCTAGTGCTTTTCAATGCTGATCAAATCTTACTATTAGCTGTTAATAAAATATAATTTGTAGGATACGTCTACCTTTTGTCACACTATTTATATACGTATTAGTCTGGTCTGGCTACGTTGATTGCATTTCAATTTATGTCTTTGTTAGGCATTGCACCAGTGGCTTTATTAAACATAACAATTGCTTATGACAAATGCAACATTTCGCAATCGCACAGCCGTCATCCACCGCCTTTCTCTCCGAGTGGTCCGACTTGCATATCAGACTGACCCTAATACCATTCATGCTATCAAAACGTCATTCTACTTGTTATTTATATAATTGGTTTTTGTATTAAGACAATGGGCGCGGAAGATTGACGTTCGATGATATTATTTGCGCTTTTCAGATTATAAAATAACGCGCAGACCTTTCACTAATGACTCAGTTACGTCTGTGTTCTGCGACTACGCCCACACGAGATTAGCAAACTTCATATGGAGCTCTTTTCGTACCTACTTTATTACATTGAATATCATTCGAAAACCAATTTCATCGTATGTACCGAATCGGAAAATTTGTTTAGTTGCAAAGAGATTTCTAATTTCTTAAATTCACTTTCACACACCCTTAAATGCATCTAATAAACGATATCAATCGATCACTTTAATCTTATTCTTCGGATATTGCGCCAATACAAATCAAAGGTTGTTTAAATCGTCTAGAAAGCTCATTCAAGTGATCAGCGAATATCAAACATATCACCTCAAATGTCCTTTCAATGTCTCCAAAGTCCTCAGTCTTCCAAGAAACTCCCAATTGATCCCGTACCAATTGATCAAACATATACTTAGCCCCGACATATGTTCGTTTAATTGAAGTATTAACCTCTACGGGACGACTTATAATCTGTGCAGAATGTTCACTGGTGTAATGAAGTAATAAATGCAATTCCCCTTCACCTTGACACGGCCAAATATGAATGTAGACTGTGAATGACCGACCTTTGCGACGGTAATGAAATATGCCGCTGTCAAGTTAGAGCGATGTAATCTTATAGTCAATGTTGCTACTCCCTAAGAAAGGAAACTAGGTTTGCCAAATGCTTTCGTATACTACGTTTTCAATTAGCTAAGCAAGTTAACAATCTCAGCGTTTAAAGAAATTTAAGCGCATTCATAAACGTCATTGATTCTTATTTAACAATTTATAAAATTAAAAAAATTATATCGTCTTTACTTAATGCTACAAACCAAGAGTTTTGTGTTGTAGAAAGGCAGTTGGTGAAATTGTTAGTGACTTTAAATTACCACTAAGAGGTCCAATAAAAAAACTTAAGCAGAAAATCGCGAGCGTTTAAACGAGATATTTCCCAGCGCGTACCGACCCCGGTTATCAAAACATCGTAACAAAGTAAGTTCCGAAAAGTAATTCTATTGCTGAAAAGGGAGCGTTCGCCTGAGGGTGGCTAATCATCTTATTGTTCCAACGTCGGCGAAAAAGGGCACGCGATTTTAATAGCCACAAAATGATCGCGTTTAAACCGTTGTTTTTTTTTTCAACTGAAAAATACCCTCAAGGGACAACCGGATAACAATCGCGAAATAAAATTACACTAAATGAATATACGCACAAAGATGCGACCTCGCGATCGAGTTAATACTGGCAATAAATAGCCGTAGATGTGAATGGAATGTAATAAAAGATAAAAGCTTAACATTTAACAAAAATCGATCAACCATATAAGAGGATCAAAAAATAAAATATGCACTTCCCTACAAACAAATACTTAAGAGAAAGATCTCATGATTTTCGTCAGAAGGTACTATATGTTTCGCAGAATCTGTAATAATGTTACTACAGGTAATTATCGGTACCTTTCGGGGATACCGCCGATTGACTGTTACAAATGATGCGAGGGAGCGTAGGTTGCAATTGTTCGTACCTCAATCAGGCACCACGCAATTATATGACCATCAATTTACGATAAAAACACTGCGCGCCATAATTCGCACCGACTCCCACAAGTTATTAATGAACGTAAAATAAGATGCCAGGATGCACTGACAGTTAATCGTATACTGAAAATAAAAGCTTGTAAGATGTTAGAGAAATTGGATTGAAGAATAAGATAATATTATGGCGATAAATATAAAAAAAATCGTTAGAAAAACATATTATGTGGTTGTAGAACTCTTCAAAGTAATAAATGTTTAAAAACACCAAGATATATTGATCGAGGATTATACTTCAGAATAAAGCCTAAATTAATACAGCAAGATAGGCGACTAACGACCTTTATCCGTTCAAAATAGTGCCTCGGCTACATTTTCTCCTGGTAATATGAACAATAGTTATAATACACCCTTTCTAGCTTATAAGTAGTTTATAACCGCAGAAGGGTTCCCATGGCAGTGTAAGACGGGATCGTGGTAGACCACAAAGGAAATGGTGAAACAGTCCACTCCGTCTTCCCAGAGACGCGCCCGGATGGTGCCGTGATGGAAGTATGAACGAACACAGATTAACAACTATCGATCCGAGTAAATTGTTGGTTATAATGGGCGAACAATATATTAAAACACTAGTTCAAATTGCAACCAACTATTGGTACTGTGCGTGATAGATATCCTAGATAAAAGCACTTGCTTAGTCCAAATAACTAACTAATTGGATGCAAAGAAATTGCCTTCCGCTTTTTAGATAATAGCCCCTATCTCTTTATCATTAGTATCAACTTATTTCAATCAGTGTTATCAACATTTTCACCTAATTAATCGAGCATCAGCCAACGTGACATGTCCCATAATTAAAGGAGTTTCTAATCTTGGTTCGAGATTACTACATTGAGCCAGGGCAGAGATAAGACCGTTCGCACAAAAAAAGGGCAATCTTTAGTTAATCGTTAAATTGTTAAGCATCGGAGGGTTCTGGTGCATCGGCACGTGAAACCGTTTGTCGGCGAGGCGCAACCTTGGTTTATGGCTTTTTTCATTCATTCCCATTCCGAGAAGTGCGGCTTTTTGGCGCCTACTAAAGCCCCGAGGTACCTTTTTTCATACTTTTGAAACAAAACAAAAAACGGCGCGATATTCGAAACCGAACGTAGGAACGCGCTTCGACCTTGTTGATATAACAGCCAGACACAATTTCCCGTTTCCCGGGACTAATGTATACATATTTTGTTATAATCACATTGTATTGGAAATTTATTCAATCGACTCCGCTGTCATGGCGTTTATTGCCAGGCAATTCGACGTCGAAACCACGGTCCCTTGTAATTGTCGTAAAAAAGTAATCGATACAGATGATGGTACTTCAAAAACAAACATAGCGAAGACATACCTCAGAAGAATTTTGTCGGCTAACATTGTTATTTCGAGGCAAATAAAAATTTATTCATCAGTAACAACAAAAACGAATCCTCTTACCGGGAAGACGCGGCCATTTCACCAGCCACCCTCGAGAACAAAAGACGAACGGAATCCATTGTACCGATCCTTTTATGATACTAGCGTTCATGAAACGAAATCTATGGGTGGTATGTTGCCCAGATCATTTTTGCCTGTAATAACATTTTGTAGGAGAGGCAACTATTGTTTTGTTGGGCTTTTGTAAAACAAACATTATCCGAGGCGTCATTTATGACACTTCCTTTTTAATGATGGCAGCTGCTTCGAACTGAATGTAAAGGTGCTGGGTGAGGTAAGGTGTCCGGTAAGGTCGAGCTTTGTTTCATTCCGCCATCTGTGTCTATCAATCAGTAATTGCCAACACCTGCTCCACGTTTCCTCGTTACGTGTCATTATATCGCTTTATGTTTCGTGTTAATTATTCCCACATCGCCTCGTGGTAGAACCTCCGATATCAAATATTTATAATTGACACGATTGACTATATGTGATGATCACCAATATATTATGTTTTATCATGTAAATAATATGACTTGTTGTGTTTTCCGATACGTCGTAAATGTATTAGTCGGCAATTTTAATTTGACAGTTCACAAGATTCATATCAGTATAATTTTAGTATAATGGAACCAATTTACTCCAAATCAACAATTTCATACACCCCACTATATTTGCACAAATACGAGCAAGACACTTATAAATATCTATGATATAAGAAACAATGGAACCAGCATTGCGCAATTGTATTCTAGTTCATAATTAGATGAAACTTCGCAGACGTCTAGAAAATTTGTTTTCAGACAATCTCCATTTAATAATAATATATTACGAGTGGTGGGACGATTTACGTATTACAGATTAAACAGAGCAAGGCTATAACATGCTCGGAGCATTGGAGGTCTTGAAACAACGTTCAATATAGGTAGATTAAAATATCGAAAAGCTCTAGAGAGCTTGAAAGGAAGCAGTAGAGAAGAGAGGGGAGAGAACTCCTTTACGAGAGATAACTCTGGTTAAGTAGTCTATTATATTTCGATATCCCATGTTATTGTTCCCTTAAAAGGACCCCGACTCATAGGCTTCATAGAACAACTCGACCAATCGGTTGACAAATCGGCCCCTCGGTAGACCCCAATGGTTGGCTTGTCTATCTTTGTTACATTTTTCGTCTAGACAGGTGTCTACAGTTTCGATGTTTATCAATTCAACTTTCCCGAACGCACCCTACTCCACGCCTTCCGCCGTAATGAGCCCTTAAAACCCCTAAACATTAGTTAATATCCCTACCGATGGTTTTTTTAATGTAGACCTTTGCTAGTTAAGGTTTTTTTTTGCGGATACCTTGCTTTTTCTGTGGATTGTAAATCAACTGCAGGTGTTTTGGTAGCTTTTGTAACTTAATATACCTATTAGATAGGTTAATTAAATAAATTTGGAGAAGATTAATTTGTATGTTTAGATTTTCATTTAATGTCGTGTTCTTTTGGGACAGTCGTTATCTATTGGATAAGCACTGACGATGTTTTGTGAGTCTCCATAGAATAGGGTTTATTAATTTTCAATGTGAATTTTAATGAGAATTTTACGTGCTTTATACATACAACATGTTCCCTTATAGTTTACACGTAGTGCATGGATATAGTAGTGACGTTTAAGAAGGTAACTTTTGACAATACAGTAGGGACATTTAACAATTAGGGATTTTGATATATAAGTTCGGTAATCCACTATCTTTATTACGTTCATCATACATTTTTATTTATAAGTAGCTGTGCCCGCGACTTCGCCCACGTGGAATTTAGGGAGACGACCCGGAAATGATAGTTTTATGTTCATCCCGCGGAACCCTAATGCTTTTTCTAAAATAAATGTAGCCTAAGTTACGCCTTGGGACATCAGCTATCTGCCAGTAAGAGTCCCGTCGAAATCTGTTCAGCCCTTTGGAAGTTTACCCGGAACAATCAGACAGACAGACAGACAAACATTTTAACAATTGCATTTTCGTTATAGGTATCGTGTATACCTTCATATGCATTTGTTGAAATAATGTTATTTTGATATTACAATTAAACACTCCAATTTTATTTATTTGTATAGATAGATGTGTATTTATTAAATTTGTCCTCGCCCTATAGTCGCAGATGAAGCCATTTCTCATCTTATTCCATGAAATTTCATCATTTCACACATATCGTAAAAAATAAGTTTGAGTTCAAAATTTATTCTTTTATTTACCATAAATGTTGTTACGCCGTAATGCGATAATATGGAGGCAAATTAATCAAATGTATGTTTCCGTAAACAATTATCATTAATCGATTAGTCGAAGGATGACTACATACATCAGTTCATATTTTTCGCCAAATCGATAAGTTCACAGCTAGTATCCCCTAAAACTCAATTTGAAAGCTACCGACATATAGGCTACAAAAATGCAGTTTTTTTTGCTATTTGCCATAAGTATACGCATTTAGGACCTACATATTTATAAGAATGTAGGAGTACGATTATTACACGATTTTCTTAATTATAAAAATATAACGTTCACTGCGCAGGGGAGAGCAATTCATGTCATTGTAATATTTTTTCGAACATTGGATACATAATTGATAAAAAAGTAAAATAATAAGCGACCACCCAACGGTTGGATAATGACCAATTCCAGGATCATACTTACATTCCAGTTGTATAGGGTAAACGCGTAAACACTGATCTGACATGCTAAAATGGTTCTTATTAAAAAGGCGCAAGAGACTACAATGTTCGACATTGTAGCTTGTGGCCATAGGTGTAATTTAAGCATGTTTGTTTGAAGACTACGCGCGTGCCCTTAGGTAATTGACCTGTCGATCAACAAATTTATCGTTGCCATCGCAACCTTTCACCGTGAACATTATTTTCAAAGTGTTAAAATACAAAATTGAATTATTTATTTACCACGTAGCGTGCTAACCAACCTTGATAGGAAATTAATATCTGGCACCGTTAATTTGATTTAAAAAAACAATACAATAATAACTTTATCGTCTCACAAACAAGGTTGGTGTTTGTGTGCATGTCGTATGTAACACGAGTGTTTTTCCAGGAACCATTTCCCGGAGCATAGAGCGAGTGAAATAATACGTTTGAAACGCATACAGGTAACCGGTAATTTTCTATAATTCGGTGCTTGTTTTAGTGAAAAAAAGTAACGCCTTTAATTATAAACAATTTCTGTAATTACCTCAGTTAACTCGCGTTAACTTTCAATTATGACAATTCGTGCGCCCTTTGTACTGGCGCCGCGCCGAATACTTTTAGGGGTCCGCGAGTAAACATTCGAGAGCTTTGTAATATGAAGCCATGAAATCTGAGATCAATTCGGCCGGCTTCATTATTAAGTTAATTAAGCGAGCGACTTAAACGTTAATGTTATTGTTTTGATCTCCTTTTAATTTCAATGAATTTAAATGCAACGCAACTCGGGAAATTTAAGTAAACTGCCGAGTGGCGTTACTAATTTAAATTTATAATTACGTTTTTTATAAATATTTTGTATTGATCCGAAATTTATTTAATTACTCATGGAAAACCAATTACAGACAGCCACAAATTTATATCTTGCCAGTTCTGTCGTGAACGTAGTGTGCACGAGAGCACGACATTCATATTTTTTCTTTTATCAAACCTAGCAAAGTATATATGTATCTACATACAGAACCTCACGTACTAACAATAGATACAAAATACAATTATACCTACAATTAAAATAGGTACTTCCCGACATCCTTCGCATAACATTAGATTTACAATTGATACTTTAGTTTGGTTAATTATCGGTAACTATGGTTAATAACAGATCGGTCTCATGTTAATGTTACTCCGTTTCATCATTTTAAAGTTTAATGGCGTTAAGGTAAACGCACACGGGGCCCTCGTTCAGAATGCAGGATGCGTGTATGTAAATTCGAGTGAGTCTATACAATGTAACTAAAATTGAGCCTCATGCTTAGACAAAGAAACCGATAGACGAACATAACCAACTTGTAACTTGAAGCTTGACTTGGATTTATTTTTAGGCACGTTCGCCTTGGGTACGCTATACCAAAACGAGCTCTGTACCAATATACATAAAGACTGAATTTCTGTGGTAACAGTCACGCGACCACGCGTCAAATTTCGCTAGCGCTGTCAATGAAATTTCGTTGAAGAATGAACTTTTTCTACGCGAAAACACAGTTCGTTCCATCTGTAATGAAAATAAAGCCACAGCAATACATTATGTTCAAAATTTGATTTCACAATTTAGCGCGAAACCAAATAAACAGGTTCTTAAAGAAATTTCAAAACTGACAGTAGTAATAATAAGTTTGGCCGCACACAAAATGGCTGACATACAGAAAAAAGTTTTATTTTCCATGGATAAACACTCTTCAACGGTAGCTAAACTTCGTGCAGAGAAACAAAAGAACTCGCTAACCTCACGTCACATAAAAGGCGGTGAATGAAAGATTAAATCGATTCCAATAATAGTCGGTGCGAACAATCAAGTATCGAGTGTGCTTAGCAAGAAGTGGCGGGCGGGGACCCTCCTCGTGCGTTTTGCGAATATAGGAATATCTACCTACTTTATTATTGCAGATAACAGTAGAAGCACTTTTACTTGTAGAATACTTGTTGATGCTTTCTATGTTAGTTATGTTACTCAATAAGAAAACAGACGCACGGGAGCGAAGAAATGGATAAGATTAGCACTAATAACATTATAATTATTTAACTTTAACCCTTAATTGTTAAGTACTAAATTATTTTTATTATGGTAAAAGCTTCAGAAAAGATTTACAACACAGTGCTTACGGTCTACCAACCGTAAATTAATTACGATAACAGTGATACCTAAATGTATTTTTAAAAATCACAATGTTAAAACGAATGTCTACTTAAGTATTTATAAAAACGTAAAAACAAAATACTAAAAATAAAATATAACAAAATTGTGCATTTTAATGTTATAAAAATAAATTTAATCTAGATACACGCACGCGAACTATAACACCGGTAAGCGGACAGTGTGCGCTGACCTTTATGAATTGTGTTAAAAAAATAAATTGCCACCAACCAACCACTTAAGCTCGTTAAAGATATAAATCAAGAGTCACCACCCCATTGTTTGTTTGCACGGCATCGAACCGGCGACCTTAAACATCGCGAATTAACCATTCATTTATTCATAGTGTACCAGCCATTATCATATTATAATGCGTTCATTTTCTTTTCTGTTACTTCTGTTTTATTACAGAAAAACAGTCGCTTTTCCTAACAATGGCATTAGAACATACTTTATTACATACTGAAAATTCTCCCCTACAAATTTATTTTATAGGCGTTAGAATTTATATCAACTTGGGGGTAAATGTTCTTAAAATTTTGAATGTTTACAAGGAACTCCTTGTACCAATATAAAATCTCTGACCATTTATTAACTGTATTGTACCGTTAGGGATGCAAACATGGAAACGAAAAACATAGATGGATTGATGTATCGATAAAAAAAAAAACTTCTATGTCAAAAACATCGGCCCCCGAAATATCAATACTTTTTGGCAACAATCGATGTTTTAATAACATCCATGTATCTTTTGCACACCTATGTAGGTACAGTGCATGTGCATGTAAGTTGTTGTAGTTCTCATATTGGTTCGTAAGGAACCGATAATAAACTTGCAACGAAACGAAAGATATTAAAAAATATATATATATACTCGTCGAATTGAGAACCGCCTCCTTTTTTTTTTGCCGGTTAAAAAGGCAATAATGTTTATGCCAGTTCATGTTGTTAAGCATATAAGCTTCACAGATCATTGGTTTATAGATCGGTTTACCAGATTTATTGCTTTGCAAAATCTCGCATATTAATATGTAGCCGAGTTTACGTTTCCGTAAAGTAGGAAAAACATAGGCAGCACTATTTCCTCAACGATGTCTGGCTACGCAACACTGTTTATGATGTTTTTACTACGGACCAGGGCATTTGTAAATAAATATAGTATTGTATACGCACCAACGGCATGTACCTACAAGTTATACCTAACGTAACCTACTACGTTTGTGTTACTATTTAACCGCCCACGTGTCGAAACAATTTTTTTTGTTATATAGGTAGATTGGGTGAGATAGGTTATTAATGACGTACACAAACTATATTTGACAGCATTAAAAATATAATCGCCTTTTTTTAAGTCATTTAAAATACAAATTTGTCCTACATTTTTTACAATTAAACATACTAAGTTGAAATTAAACTATTTTACGGATTTTATCGCGTTTATTTACTATTTTATTATAGTAGAGTATTATAGTAAATAAACGCGATAAAATCCGTAAAATAGTTTAATTTCAATGTATAGTATTCGCGTAAATATAAGAAAACAATACATACTAAGTTGACTAAGCTACATGTCAACAAGGGGAAAACTTAAGTATTGCAACACAATATCATAATTTTATTCATATTCATTTTCTTTTGTAAAATTATTTACTATAGCAAGTTCAATACATACAAAAAATCATTTGAAATATATCTGCATTATTTTTTTTGTAGAAATAAAAAAAACTTGTAATATCGTTGAAACTAAATAGCAACTTGTAATAAATATGGAGAGCTGTAACTATTTCCATGGATATTTTCTTTCCAGTAACGTTTAGTATCAATCTAATTTATTACAGGAACGCGCTTATCCTTATTTTTAACCTTAACAATAAGGAACAAAAAGGTCTAAAAGTTGGACCAATAAATCGAAACCAACTTACCCTCCGGGAAGCGGCATTGTCCCTGCGTATATAACTCACACACATCATTTTCATAACAAAAAAACATGCAATAATACATATGGAACCGTTAAAAGTACGTTGGCCAAAGATCTATGGTATTTATTCACCCCATACACTGAGATCGCGTTTCCATTCACGTACGTGAACAAGAGGGAAATTATGTAGGCACTCGAAGTTAATTGGAATAGGGATGTGTGTACGCAATAATGTACCTACGAATTTGACAGGGGGCATACATATCGAAGAAAGACTTTTCAGCGCGCACAATTGACGGAATATCGATTTGACATAAATATTTTATATCAATTAAATATTCATTTCGAACAAATCTGAATCTTTTTATACAAAAAGTTAAGAAATATTAATATCATGACTTAACTTAAACTACTTTTAAATTTAATTGTACCTTTCAAATTTATAAAGAGTTCTAATCAATTCACAGCGGTTTCATAGACCACTTGTGTACTAGCAACATCATTTTTATTTTAGGTAATAATCAGAGGAAATCTCATTGATATAAATCCAGTTAGCTAGTTCTTCAAATAAACAATTCCTTGCGTATCCATCGTTCACTGGGTACTACCAAATGCCACTCTAGACATCAGCGCTTCTATATTTTTTTCCAATGTATAAGCTAAAGGGAGATTTTTAATGTTACGCCAGACAAACAACACACTCATCATAAGACTAAGACGATCCCAGTTGACATTACACCAGAGCAAACTCAGAAAAGACCATTTCTGAGATTCACCGCTGACTGGATTCGAACCCGCAACCGCCTGAAGCAGAGAGCCGACGCTCAAACCACTAGACCACGCCGCCGTCGACTTACCGCGTGTATTAGCCAAGCACTTTATAATATTTGTGTTGATATGTAACGTCATTATAATTTCACCAAAGTCACGGCGGCGGAGGTCTCCCTTCACCGATCAATCTATGGAAACGTTGGAATTAACAGTAGGCGATGACGCGTAGCATTCTTGGAAGACGGGCGAGCTTCGAGCAATAAGCTTTTGTATCGGACAATAATAAATAATTCATTATACACACAGCCCAAAGAAAAATAAGCCATTATGCGGCTGACAATGATGTTTTACAAAATACTCAATAACAACAATATTGTTATGTGATGAGGAAGCGGGCTCGTGAAAACTTTATTTGATCTATTATATTGAAATTAAACTATTTTACGGATTTTATCGCGTTTATTTACTATTTTATTTTCCCGACGTTTCGGCTGCTTTACAGCAACCATGGTCACGGGGGGACTGAGGTGTTAGACGTCCTGATGTCATAGTTAATAACTGGGTACCCTCATATTTAGTTGTTGTTTGCGGTCCGATCCACGCAGAAAGTGCTTACGGTGTCCTGAGGTCTTGCAATGGTACACTTGGTTTTGGATTTAATCATATTGATTACTGGATCCCAAGTTGGTGGTAGCACCCAGCCATCTTCCCTATTGAAATTAGGATGTTTTTTAATTTCAATGGCCTCACGTATCATCCTTGGTCGGAGTCGGTGTTCTTTTGCGAGGATATGCGGTTTATCAAATCTGATATAATGGCGGGTGCGGTCCTGTACATGTTCACAGATTGCAGACTTCGTGGAGCGGCGGTGTTTCACGTCAGCTATATGTTCTTTTACGCGGGTTTTAATTGATCTTTTAGTTTGTCCTATGTAAGAGAGCCCACATTCACAATCGAGTTTGTATACCCCTGCATCTTGTAGAGGAATGTGACACTTGACAGGTGGTAAAAACTGACTAATCTTCTTCGGTGGCTTGAAGTAAGTTTTAATTGAAGCCCGTTTCAAGATGTAGCCAATCTTGTCTGTGACACCTCTTATGTATGGTAGTACAGCAGGTAGACGCTCAACTGTGGCTGGTTTCACTCGGTCACTGTGATGACGGCGTGGGACCCGAAGCTTGTTGTCATGCAATACTTGCTTGACGTGGTGGATCTCGGCAGCCAGGTGTTGCTCATCACAGATCCCTTGTGCTCTCTGAAACAAAGATTTACCCACGGTAGCTAACTGTGTTGGATGGTGGTGAGATTCACCGTTTAAGTACCTATCGGTATGGGTCTTTTTCCTATACACGGTGTGGCCTAAGGTGTTATCAGGATTACGGATCACTAAAACATCTAAGAAAGCTAGAGTATTGTTGGCCTCTAACTCCATTGTAAATTTGATTTTAGAGTGTATGGAGTTAAGATGGTTTAGAAATGCTGTTATTTTGTCAGATGGTAATATTGTGAAAGTATCGTCTACGTACCGCTTGTAGAATCTTGGGGTCACAGGTGAAGTGCGAAGACAGGACAAGAGCACATACAAAGGATTCATACCATTTTGTCAGTGAGATTAAACATCTACATCTTGCGGACAATGAAACTATGGTCAGTTTTGATGTTCAGTCCTTGTTTACCTGTCTACCTGTAGTAGACTGCATCGAAATAGTATCAAAGAAGCTAGCAGAGAATAACATGCCTGAGGAATATGCTGAACTCTTAAGACATTGCCTCACATCCGGGTATCTGTTGTGGAATGAACAGTTCTACAAGCAAGTAGATGGTGTAGCGATGGGCTCTCCTGTTTCTCCCGTTGTCGCCGATATATTCATGGAAGACTTCGAGGAGACAGCCCTTCGCACTTCACCTGTGACCCCAAGATTCTACAAGCGGTACGTAGACGATACTTTCACAATATTACCATCTGACAAAATAACAGCATTTCTAAACCATCTTAACTCCATACACTCTAAAATCAAATTTACAATGGAGTTAGAGGCCAACAATACTCTAGCTTTCTTAGATGTTTTAGTGATCCGTAATCCTGATAACACCTTAGGCCACACCGTGTATAGGAAAAAGACCCATACCGATAGGTACTTAAACGGTGAATCTCACCACCATCCAACACAGTTAGCTACCGTGGGTAAATCTTTGTTTCAGAGAGCACAAGGGATCTGTGATGAGCAACACCTGGCTGCCGAGATCCACCACGTCAAGCAAGTATTGCATGACAACAAGCTTCGGGTCCCACGCCGTCATCACAGTGACCGAGTGAAACCAGCCACAGTTGAGCGTCTACCTGCTGTACTACCATACATAAGAGGTGTCACAGACAAGATTGGCTACATCTTGAAACGGGCTTCAATTAAAACTTACTTCAAGCCACCGAAGAAGATTAGTCAGTTTTTACCACCTGTCAAGTGTCACATTCCTCTACAAGATGCAGGGGTATACAAACTCGATTGTGAATGTGGGCTCTCTTACATAGGACAAACTAAAAGATCAATTAAAACCCGCGTAAAAGAACATATAGCTGACGTGAAACACCGCCGCTCCACGAAGTCTGCAATCTGTGAACATGTACAGGACCGCACCCGCCATTATATCAGATTTGATAAACCGCATATCCTCGCAAAAGAACACCGACTCCGACCAAGGATGATACGTGAGGCCATTGAAATTAAAAAACATCCTAATTTCAATAGGGAAGATGGCTGGGTGCTACCACCAACTTGGGATCCAGTAATCAATATGATTAAATCCAAAACCAAGTGTACCATTGCAAGACCTCAGGACACCGTAAGCACTTTCTGCGTGGATCGGACCGCAAACAACAACTAAATATGAGGGTACCCAGTTATTAACTATGACATCAGGACGTCTAACACCTCAGTCCCCCCGTGACCATGGTTGCTGTAAAGCAGCCGAAACGTCGGGAAAATAAAATAGTAAATAAACGCGATAAAATCCGTAAAATAGTTTAATTTCAATGTATAGTATTCGCGTAAATATAAGAAAACAATATGATCTATTATAGATTGAGTGTTAATAGTTTTGTCGTGAAATGGGCAATTTTTGGAACCGCGAGATTCCCGGTTCAATTTTAATCCTGGCTGCTTTCTAACACAGACTACATCTACATTCGATTCGAGGGTTAACAGTAATACTAGTAGTTAACTCAAAAAAAAATCTAACAATTATATTATATTTTAATAAATTAATGGTAAAAAAAAACTTTTTAAAAACAAGCTTTTATTTAATTGTCCTTAGTTTTCGTGTTCTCCTCAGTACCCATACTGTGGTGGTGCAGAAAAAAATTACTATTCCGCCATCTTGGATGATGCGCCATATTGGAATGAGAATGAAGGGTCAGTGTGTACCCTTGGGGGCGCTAACCTAACCTAACCTAACCTTTTTTTTTTTTGTTTGCGCTGGGAAATGCATTCCCAGCGCAAACAAAAAAAAAAAAAATAACCCTAACCTAACCTAACTCCATAGAGCCCCCAAGGATACACCCCAACCGAATGAAGTCACATTGTTAAGCATGCATTGTCATCCAAAATAAGCGTGTGTACCAAATTTCAGCTCAATCGGTTAAAGATAACTGATTTAAAATTCAGTTGCAAGATTCCACCCGGACATACATTGCAAGTTAATATAAAGCTTGTAAAATAAAATCTATCATACAAGATACTACACTAAGTACTGATTAGGGCGCTGCTTCATATTATTTACAAACTTTTTTATACATGTCCCGATGCGATTAGTTTAATATACAGGTGTCTCAGAAGTCCGAAATAATATTTTGACGTTTGCTTCAGTATCGGGTATACAACTGAAGGGCATAAAAATTTGATCGAAATTCGATCATTTATTTCTACCTTTTTTTCGTCGGCAACTTATATAAATCGTAATGTCTCGAGTCCTATTTAAAATTTGCATGTTATGTTTTATGAATATTCTTAATCACCCCTCATAAGTGTAGTTTACACTGCTGAATAGGGTTATGGATGTACCCAAAGGCCAGAACAAGATACCTGTGACAAATATTCAAAGGTCTATAACTCACAAAAAAATCATAGTTTGCTATAAACTGTCTTCACTAAACATCCGCATATGAGCTACCGTATATAACCTAAAGTATTATATCGGACTTCTGATACACCCTGCATAAACGCGAAGCATGCTCTACCTAACTCCTGTGCGGATAACCGAAGCACTAACTACTGTAATAGCTGGGATACGTTATTGGCTCACGTATGCGGCTTTGTGAGGGTGCCAACTCAGAAGAGGGACGCCACTTGAGGGAGGACTAGAGCGTTGCCTTTTTGAGAGAACAAAAAAAAACAACTTTGGGGGAAGTTAAGTGAGATTTAAAAAAAAAGAAGAGTAGCTGGGTGCCGCTTTATCTATGTATTTAGTAACCTGCTCCCGATGCGATCACCTCTTTAGAGGTATTGTTTTTAATACTTTTTTACTCTCCGTGTTTTCGAATCAAACAAATAATAAAAAGGAATAAATAATACATAAATAAAAAGGACGTTAATGCGCTTAGTTTTCCAACACAATCTACAAATAATATAGTAATAAGAAATAAAATAATAGAATCAGAATTTATATTAGTCATTGTCTATTCATGTAAAATACGTACTTATGAATTGTCAATAATTGATAACCAAATAATATAGGACTCTACCACCTATGGAAAAGATTGAGCAAGATAAGTATATGACATTTTTAATAATGATTACCACTTGCTGAATGGTAAAGGAAAACATCGTGAGGAAACCTGCATTTCTATGGAAAGGTGTGTGAAATTTCACCAACCCGCACTGAGCCAGCGTTGTGGACTATGGCCCAAATCTCCCTCGTACTGAGGGAGAATGTGCCCGGTATAATGGCAATAGGCTCGCCCCCTATTAAATTGGGACCAAAATACATCAGCGAAGTGTGGGCACACTGCCGTGCATCTCTGCCTACCCCTTCGGGGAATACAGGCGTAAGAATATTTATCTCCTGGTTGACCACAATACCAGTGGCGTCAGTGGGGAAGTAGCGTGGTAAAAAAAATGAAAATTACGTCATAAGCCCTTTATTTGTTTCTGTGAATGATATGAATAATTTATTAGAGTGATAATAAATAACTTCCTTAATACGGGTCCCACTTGCAACAACCTAAGTTGACACAGAACGTTGGCACACAACAGTATTACGGGCTATCGTTTCCGAATCTCACATAACTTCCAGCGCGGTGGCGTACAGTCTTGGAAACCCCACCTCCCCTCTTTACCCCCCCCCCCTCGCTGGGCCATCGATCATGCACAACACAATAGGGAGTTCGGCGAACGGTTAAAATTTGCACCCGCCCTGATTTATAGCCAACGAGGACGTAGGGCTGGCAAATTAATCACAATAAACTTAATTCAATACAAATGACCCGGTGAACATCGTATCACCCAATTCTCATAGAAAAATGTCAGTTTAGAATTTTTCGATTTTTCAGCTGTAATTTTGGACTTAATAAAATAGGGTTATTTTTAAACCAACCCAGTATCAGTCGCAAACAAAAAAAAATGTATTCGGTCAAGCCGTTTTCGAGTTCTAGCGAGAACAGCAATTGATTGATGAATAGCAGATTTATTTTAGCCCTGAAAATTCTGTGTTCAGATCGTTTTACTCAAACGTACCAACCGTTACCATCTACTACTACTACTACAGCCCTTTTAACGTTCCACTGCTGGGCACGGGCCTCCCCTCAATGCGAGGGGGATTCGGGCCATAGTCCACCACGCTGACCCAGTGCGGGTTGGCAGACTTCACACATCTATCGAAAACTAGTCAAGTTCCCTCAGACGTGCAGGTTTCCTCACGATGTTTTCCTTCACCGTTTCTTAGCAAGTGGTAATCTCGGTTGAAAATGAGATTCGCACATAAACCCAGAGGTGCGAGCCGGGGTTCGAACCTGCGCTCCTTGATTGCAAAGCGTGCGTTCGACCACTCGGCTACCACGGTTAACCACCGTTACCATACAGTGCCCTATTTCAATATGCCATTTCTCTGCACTCTATTAAACCAGCGTAAGGGATTGAATTATTTATCATCGTTATACAAGGTTTCTTGTCTTGGTGTACATTTGTATTCACTTTAAATCACGTTTTTTTTATCTATAGTATTACAGTTGAGAATTGATGGTGGTTATTTTATGGCACGGGTGTCAACCCTAACACAGAGATAACGGACTTCCGATATTATCGAAACCTTAAATTATTGCGGGGAAAAAATAAAAAGGCAATTCAGATTTTAGAGAAATCACGTGAGCATATGTTACTACAATATGGTAACGTTTCACGGCATATGGTGAAAATTAAAAAATATTTTTACCAAGTGTAACTTTTTTAATTAAAACATGCGAATTTCGAATCGAATATGATTTAAAAAGTATCAATTTTACCTTCAAACATTCTTTTGACATCCAAATGTTCCGTCAAATCCCACACAAACAATTTGTCCGAAGTAGAAAGCCAAACAAAATGTTCCAAAAATAAAATTCCGTCCGTAACATAACCGTAATAATGTAGTTGGCATCAATCATGTTAGCTAAAACAAGATCATAGTCTTGTACACAACAGAACGAAACGAGATCAAACTGAGTAGGTGATCTAAATAAAAATAACATATCCGACAGACGACAGGAAGATTAAAAAAAAAACAAATTTTAGTAATAAACGACCATTTTTCGCAATGGATACTTATCGGCCCCTTACGATAACATCTCTGTAATACCTTATCTGGAGGGTACATTTAAAGGGCTAAAACACTAAGAGCCCACTTATATTGACTAAGCCGTGCTCTTAATCTAGGTGCTACATAAAGAGGAGAAATCCTTGGTCAAACTGGGTGTATTCTAGGAATATCGCTGAACGGATTGGGAGGTGTTATTGTAGATGTATGTATGTACATAACATTTCATACACACAGATAGGTTTGCGAAATTGTGTATTATAATATGATTCAGAATGGTTATAACCACCAGTAAATAATCATTTTATATAGACAGAATTGATAACACAAATATTGTTTTCTCTCAGAAAACTAAAAAAATTACTAATTTATATGCTTGACTAGCATAGGCATGGTTAGTTAGGTCGCTTGTACCATTTGCTCTGTTAATCTGTAGATCAAAGATAGTTCAAAAGTGACATTTGATTTTAGAGCTGTGTTGTGACGAATTTGAGGTAAAACTCAACACGTCAAAACTCTTATTAAAAACTGTAATAAAATATATACCTAATTTCACATATTCGTTTAGGATAAGCTAGAGAACCTATATTTTAAGGGTAATACTAACCTATTTAAAATCACATTGTATAACAATACATGGTACCATTAGGGAAGTGCTCGTGAAAAACAAAACAAACGAAACAAACATTTGCCAATATGGCATGGCAACCAACTTCGTAATCGCAACCACAAGCCTGTTACTGATATACGGGTATAAAACGGCCTAAATTTTTTTAACGACAATAAACATGTATAGGTATGTTAACTCACGTGTTATCACAGCAATTTTATCGGCTACTGAACTCGATGAATCTGAAACAAGCAAATGGAATATTACTAATCGATTCCGGATATTCGATATTTTATCCGCGCGTAGCAACCGGGGACTTATCGATAATAGTTCATAAGTTTCGGTTTGGCACATTTTTATGTAAATTAATTAAAACGAATAAAGCCCCGGGCAGAATAGTACATCAACACGCGCGCGTAAAATGTTTTGTTTTTTTTAGTCCGAACCTCTATCGGCCCGGCCCGCGTGCTCACCACTGATGTGGGGGTCAAAATTAGCCTTAAGTTTAGTGTGTGTAAAATATTTTTTCCAACCTGAATTATTTTATTGAAAACAAAAAAAAGTCAAAAATTTTGTTTTATTAAAAAAATGTAAAAGTCAACGTAATATACATAATAAAAAGTAAACGCGTAAAATGTTTGCCAACAGTACTAAAAGTTATAATTTTTGCAAAACATTATATTATGTAATCCTAACTTTTCTGTTAGATAAAAAAACACGCCAGAACGATTATCATAGTTTGAAAAAAAAAAAGAACATTTCATTCTTAATTTAAATCCATTCGGTAACCGACCGATACGTTATCTCTTCAAAAGACGTTCACACAGTTTCACGCCGACATGATGGATGGATGAAAAGTTTCCACGTATTTGAGCACCAAATTAATATGACCCTCGTGCCATTGCTAGGCCTACGAAAATGTGTATACACTGCGAAAGACCATTTTACAATGGTAATTTTATAATGACGAAATCAAAGCTCAAGCGATGGGCAAACATTAAATGCATAGCAACTCCTTCTGTTACTGTATGTGACTATGCATTACATGCAAGTTTGGACTTTGAAATTGCTCGTTTAAAGTTTAAAATGTAATTAAGGTTTACACAAACTTGTTGAATGTTCTCGCACGGAACGTATTTCGTAACGCAAGTTTCCGTCAAGTGTGACATGATTTTAAAGACTTAATTGGGCATAAATGGACGTGAGGATTTGGGTCTAATTAAATATAAATAATTACTAGGGAAGTTATAATTTCAAGTGTTTGCTTGTGATTATCATAATGATACCAACTAAAAATATATTATGGTGTAATACGAGAATATGGCGATACTATTTTTTATCTAGTATTATAACGGAGGGTGATGACCTGAAGTGCGCGGGACAATAGCCGCACCTGTGTGTTCGTCACTTTGGTGAACTCGCTTCACGAGACATTGGCACCTTTTATAATAATTATCCTAAATTAATTACAGTTTCAAACGTATGCGATGAGTTTCAGACGTTAATATATAAAATAAATGGACATTTAGAAAGTCTGTATGGGTAAAATCGAATCTAGCAAAAGACTTGAAGTCCTCTCAAATGTGTGTTAACTACTTATCTCCGATGTATATTATCCAAAAGTACCACTAAAATCTTTAACGTCGGTCGTTAGTCAAACCCGTTTCTATGAAAGAAATGTTTCAAAGATCCCGCGTTTTACGATGACTAATTGTTTTTATAGAAACCCCAGGATTAGTCGGCTAATTGTAGAAAATACCTACACTAACTTCGAGGTATAATTTTCCTGAGGGCGGCCGCAGCGAGGTTAAACAACAATTTTGCACGGCGCCGCGTCTGCCCGCTGTAGGTAGGCACTGTACTGGTGCATTGCGGACGACTTGCGGCATTCCGCCTTTTTGACCGAGACCAATTTGTGTACACGAGTCGTTACTTTGTTAGGTATTAGCACCTTCTTTACGACACGATATCAAGATACAAATAAATAAAACTAAAGTGTCTGTATGTAATATCCAAAAGAAAAGAAAAGATAGTATAACTGGTACGAAAACACAGTTTTATTTTCAGTCTATCTGTTTATTTTGCGTAAACTTCCAAACAGCTTGATCGATTTTGACGGGACATTCACTGGCAGATAACTGATGTTACAAAGAGTTAATTAGGTTACTTTAATTTTGGTACAATAAATTGGGGTCCTGAATTCCACGCTTACGAAGTAGCGGACGTATCAAATTAAATAAATATACTCGAGTACAATAAAAGGTAGATATGAATAAGTTCTGACAATAAATGATTATTATATAGCGTTCATTTATAGCTAGAAGTAGCAAACTGCAATAATTAGAAGATATAATGACATTTAAGATCCAAAATCATGCATAAACTATCCAACGCGGATAGTTTATATAATCTAACTAGTAAAGAATGTTCGCCGTGCTCTCAACTTTTTGCTTAAACTCAATTAGACAAGTGACACGCAACATCATAAAAGAAATAACGTGAATGTAAAATCAGAAACTAAGCAAAAAAAAAAGTATACTGAACATGCATTATTAAAATAGCACAGGGGAATGAAATAAAAAGGAAAATTGAAGTAACTTTAGACAGGGTACAATACAAGTAAGTTGCATGCAAATTATAATAACAGCAATCGAGAAACGCCCGAAAAACACCTAATGTCTGGGAGGGGGCGCACGAATGGAATAACTTAATAGTTGCATATTTTGTTGAAAATTTAGCAGTCGGTTCAATTCACTATTTTTTTAAGAAAATCCTTTTAGGTAATCTAAGGCAACCCTACGATCACATGGCACCCTGGTATACACAATATTACAAGAGTACCAGCCTAAAGAGAGAGGAGCATGTAAATATGATACTTGTCACTTGGTACAAACTGTCTGACCTGATGAGACAGATATATGCGAAGAAATTATATACACTGTCATCTTACTATATTTTTCTGCAGTTCCATCTCTAAATCAGATGTCGACACAGGTTAATAAATTCTCCTTGACTAATTTATAATAACCAGCCTTAAGTAATTATAATAATTTTATGGATATCCCAAAGACTGCGAATAAACGGAATTGAAAAAGAAAACTTTTCACGTTATAGACAAATGTACTTAAATTTCTACGGCTAGGGCTTCAGCACACACGGTGCAGTGAACTTTCTTACCAAGAAAAACTAGACAAAAACAGTTTGGCAGAGCTCGCGTGGCTGGAATTAGCATGAGAAAATTATGGGCTAAAGTGAATTCCGATGAAAAAACTTGGCGAAAATTACCGAAACGTTTTGTGTCACGCTTATGTGCTCACCTTTAACTCAACTTGGAAGAAAGGCAATGCTCTCCAATTGTGCATAAAAATCTTCTGCACAATTAGAGAACATTATTACGGTAATGTTTCCTTTAATTTATCAATTTACATACATCTATAATCTATAATTATAGTCTACTATAATTTGAAAGGTATATAAAATATCCACGATAATCCTTACTTCTTAACGAAGGTCCATTAATTATCGTAATAACTACAAGCTCATGGTTGGATTCCCAAGTAGTAAACTCAGCAACCGCTCAAACCCCTTTCTAATTCCAAGACAAAACACCATAAACTATGAGTTATTAATATTAGCAGAGGTACACGTATTTTAATAGGAACCTGACGCGCGCCATGACGATAAACCATGGCGAAGATAAGGCACCATTAACGAAGGTGAACTTTATGACGGTCGAGGTGCAGTTACATCGAATGGCTCGGGGATTGCAAAATGTCGACATTGTTGCACACTCAGATGTTTGCGACAATGTCCGTCTGGATCTAACAGACGCCGCACAATGCAGATTTCTATCGACGGAATGCACGATCCTGCGTACTGAAGAAAGCTAGACGCTTGGATAGTTTATTGCTTGAATCCGATCTGTCTCGAAATAATATTCAATGATTTACTTTCAGGTCTAAGTCCGAGAGGGCACAAGTCCTTCAAATTTCTCCTGAAACTTTAAAGCATATTATACCATACACTAAAATGTTTTAAACATAAAGTGATAATAATAAGAGAAATCTGGATGGATTGGGCATATACACGAGGCACGCTAAAGAAGAAGGTAACAGAAGAGGAAAAATACTCTAAAAGGCAATTTTCATTAAAATAAAGGATAAACACAAAAATGGTTTTAAAATATAATGACAAAGAAACGTAACGAAATTCGGAGAGAGCCATGAATGAGATAATGAACAAACTTAAAGTTCCCATGATTAATTTTCCTGTAGTATTTACTCTCGGTTTTATCAGTGTCGCGATCTTGACTCTTAACAAGCTATGTCCGGCGCGAGAAGCCCGAATGTTATTAGCATTTTAAAAGGAAAACATTGCTGAGTGCCGAAATATTCGCACAATGACGCACGGTATTAGCATACACGGGTCGTAATATGGCGTACTATGCGCAATAACATTCAATTCATATGATTCCTACAATGTTGTGACTTTTTTCCTTGCTCACTTATTATTCAATTCAAAGTGAAGTGAAGTGGCGAAGTGTGGGCGCACTACAGTGCACCTCTGCCTACCCCTTCGGGGAATACAGGCGTGATGATATATTATATATTTATTATACAAACTTCATGGTGCAATTTATAGTGTATGTAGTAGCGTGGATTGTGAGATATAATAACATCTATACAAATAAATACGATTGAAGTTACTGTCTGTCAAAATAAGCTCGTTACTAAATGCCATCTAAGTATTTGTTTGTTGGAGGTAAGCTCCCAAACGGTTGGTCCGATTTTGACGAAACATTCACTGGCAGGTAGCTGATATTATAGGGAGTAACTTAGTTAGTTTACTTAATTAGTACTTTTATTTTAGATAAATAATTAGGTTCCCGTACAAAATAAATAATTAGGAATCCTCGAGAAAAAAATAAAACATTTACCCCGATGATTAGGGTTCCTATATTCCGCGCGTATGTAGTTACAGACACAGCTAGTATACTCTAAAATTGACTACGATCAGTTCTTTGAATAAAGAACGTTATTATTGGAAAACAAATCAAAACTCATGCAAATATTTTAAGTACAGCACAGTCTGATGTGGTTTTATAAGAACAACAGTGAAACGGCAATGTAACTTCACGCGTCGACAATTTAATGATCATTGTTATTGCGTTCAAACAGTAAGTGATCGTGATTGTATTGAGTGTTTTATGTACACGTCTCGTAGCGCGGTGTACAAACTGCCTGAGGTCAATCGTATGCAGCAGCCCGCGAATTGTGGGAACATTGACTATGTAACGAGGCACCGAATTTATATCAAACTATCTGTGCCCGCGACTTCGTACGCGCAGAATTTACAAACACTCATCATTTTCCCAGAATTAGAGTACTCTATGTTACTGTACCCTATGTCCCGTCAATATTGGTCCAATCGTTTAGGAGATTACCCGGTAATAATAAGTTGTTTTCGTTATTTCGCGGAACCGTAGCACTTTCTAAAATAAAAGTATCTTAAGTTACTCCTTGTAACATCAGCTATCTGCCAGTGAAAGTCATGTTAAAACTGGTAAAGTAGTTTGGGAGTTTACCTCAAACTAACAGCCAAAAATTTTAAAAATTGCAGAATCAGTATTTTTTTATTGACATAAACCAAAGACCGAGAAATCGTCAATAAACAAAATAATAATTTAGACCTCTACCACCGCGTTCTTGTTGTAGGTAGCGTAGGCAAGTTTATTTTGGCATAACAAACAGACACTCCAAACTTTTATATAGATGTATAACCTGCGTCGAATGAACAATTTCATCAATGTCAAGTTCGGGTACCGTCGAGTCAACAATTCGAATCGTACTTATTCAGTTGCGTGAATATTTGATTTTCTCAACCGTCTGGGTGTTTCGTCAGCTTTGTCGAGCCTCGAGTGAGGATTTATGTGCGTCAATGTACGATAAACCGCAGCTCGCACCAAAAGTGCTCGCCGTTTTACACACGCGGCTTATCCACATCGAATTGTCCTTAAAGTAAATGGATACTAAAATAAAAATGTTGCAATAATACCGCTCCTTCTATGTTTAATTGGACTTAGTTAAACAAAAAGGATCCAATCCACAAAATTGACAAAAGTACCAAATGGTTCCTATGAAATTTCAATTTTGCTAAAACATTGTTTCAAAAACAAACAGCGTTCACACACGCAACACACATTTTTGGTTCAAGTTTATAAAACGAACCGTACACATATTGTTTTCTTATATTTTCGCGAATACTATACATTGAAATAAAACTATTTTACGGATTTTATCGCGTTTATTTACTATTTTATTTTCCCGACGTTTCCTCAAGACACTGTGAGCACTTTCTGCGTGGATCGGACCGCAAACAACAACAAAATTTGAGGGTACCCAGTTATTAACTATGACATCAGGACGTCTAACACCTCAGTCCCCCCGTGACCATGGTTGCTGTAAATCAGCCGAAACGTTGGGAAAATAAAATAGTAAATAAACGCGATAAAATCCGTAAAATAGTTTTATTTCAACGAACCGTACATTTAAATTAATAACCTCTTTTATACAACGTAACCGCACTCCATTTAGTAATACAAGTATTTAGTTTATTTACCTCCCTCGTCCCAAAGGCGAATAGAAGTGACATTGTCTGTTGCCCTTGCCGTCGACCCGACAACTTCAGACAAACCTGTTCATTTAGCAGATTTAAGCGATGAGAAGGCTCATACAACACGGTCCGTTTATCCCGAAGATATTCAATGTAAATCTCTATGTTTTATCGTGATTACTGTTCCGCCAGTAGGAAGCTGGGTATAAATTCGAGCCCACTGCGCACACTGCCGGCTCAATTTCGTTAATAAATGATGGCTTGTTCGCGAGAATTTTAGTCATTGCTTATAGTCAAGCGCTTTTCATTTGTTAGACCTCATTCATTGGCAATTTAGAATGGATTTAAATACCAATGAGTATCTCGATAGTAATTAACAGTAAGCAAAAATAGTTGTCGTATAAAATATAACAGTTTGGGTTTTTTTTTTAATTTCGATACTTCAAGCAATAAACTTACTGAAAAGCAATTATTGGATGAGGAAAAGGAAGAACGTTTTCTGTACAGAAATATATCAAATAGGTATAGAATTTAATTCGATTCCAGGTGTCTGTAGGTACATTGGTAACAGTTGTTGGCATTACTCAACGGAATATTTCGAAGCTTTCAATGAAATCGATTCAAAGTAACGAATGTCGTTCGAAATTTTAAGAAATTTAAGTGAATTGAATAATAACTTGAGACATCCCTTGATGAAATACTTTTACAGGTGTTCTGCGAGTGCTTTCGTTCTGGAATTTGAGAAATTTAATAAAGTGTCCCAGTTTCTTCCGTTCTCAAACATTTTACAAGCTATTATTTTATTTTGGTCTCTTAGATTTACTATACTTCAAAAAGTTTCCTGAGCTAGTCCTCAGCAATGTAAAAGCAGTTCTAATTGGCCATACCAACTGATAATATATGTGTAAAGTGCACATAATATGACTATATTTTAAACTGTAAAAGTTACATAAATATAAAATAAAATCATCTCCCAAATGTTATATTTGAATTAATATAACATACATCATCACGCCTGTATTCCACGAAGGGGGTAGGCTGAGGTGCACTGCAGTGCGCCCACACTTCACCGTTGTATTTTGGTCCCAATTTAATAGGGGGCGAGCCTATTGCCATTATACCGGGCACATTCCCCGTCAATACGAGGGAGATTCGGGCCATAGTCCACCACGCTGGCCCAGTGCGGGTTGGTGAACTGCACACGCCTAGACGTGCAGGTTTCCCCACGATGTTTTCCTTCACCGTTCAGCAAGTGGTAATAATTGTTGAAAATGACGTTCGCACATGAAAATTATCTCAGAGGTGCGGGCCCGGGATTTGAACTTGCACGCCTTACGTTCAAGGCGGGCGTTCTTGCCCACGAGGCTACCACTGCACCTTATTTGAATTATTTTACTAAATAATATTAATAAGCCCGGCCGCCCACAATTTCGCGCCAAAACATGCTGAGCTCGTTGGACCACTCGTACTAAAACACTAATCCCGTGAAAGCACTCAGCTCTGGTTACAAAAAGATAGCGTCCCTCCGCCTACAAAAGCTACTTTATCCATTTCTAAATTAGAAACAGTATAAATTTATTGGTTGTTACGCGACGCCCGACGAGCCTCATAATTTTCCGTTTTATCTCTAAGTCAATCACGCAAATGGCACCTACCTACATAAAGCACCCCTCGTACGTCATATAAGGCAGTAACAGCATTGAATAAGTCATGCATAGCGTTTATTACGCCGCCGCTTGCCGCCCCGGTCCAAAGACGAACAGTTATATATTTTTTACGATTCAATGTCTGATATAGTAAAAATAGAACCCTTAAATTCGGTCCATATAGGATTTGTAGGTCTTGCTCAATTTGTGGCTTGCTCGATACATAGTACTCCCTTATTTTTCTTCACTGTCACAGTGTAAGTTTCACAGAGCAACACTTGAAAACTGGTCAACGGAGTAACATAAGTGCCCAAATTGTTGCAAAGAGATCAGTTGGATGCGAACTTTTCACCTTTGAAGTCCACGCGGACGAAATACGATATAAAGCCCTGCTTCAAAACGTGCACGACACATTTTTAGCCAATGCCAAATTGAACTGTATTAACTCACAAAAGACGCACATTTTTCAACGAAATGACTTCGATGTCGCAAGCTTATTTTGACGCTTGGCTTTTTACCGCATGAATTCAATCTTTATGAATATGGATACAGACTGCAAAGTTAAAGTTGGAAGGCGCTACTACATCATCATATTATAATAGCAACAGTAACTCGTTTATAGAGGTAGGTAATGTTAGCATGTCATTAGATGGGACCGTTAAAAATTCGTCATCACGTTAGAATAGTACCACATAGTTATCGGGCGTTGTCACATAACGCTATCGTGCGTTCAGATAACAGTTATGGGAGGTCGCGACTCCTCGGGCGTTTCGTCAGCGGACGACCGACCGACGCGACGACGGTGCAAGTGGAAACTTTACATGCCTTATCTGACAAGAATGCGAGACAGTGATATAAAAGAATAATGTGCCGGAAACGTCGGAATTTGTTTACGGGTGAATTCAGCCGCCTTTGTTGTTTAAGTAAATAAATAATAAAACAACCTGATTGGGTTGGGTAATAACTAATAACGTATCTTCTGAAAATCTGCGAAAAATACTACATACCTATTTTCTGACATTTAATAATTTGTATGAAAATTCGAGACAATTCGTTATTTTTCAACATATTTACGATATTGTAAACATCGAACAAAACATATTGTTATTGGTGTCTCTAGTATCACAAAGCAGGTACCTACTATTTTTTTTTTGACAGATATTAATAAAATAACAAATTACAATATTTTTTTTTTAATTTGAATTTTCGTAATCAAAATTACATAAGCATAAAATTACAGGCGTAACGTAAATCAAGCAAATTTTAATTAAAAAACAACTTTGTACGAAAACAAACTTAATAAACCCTAACTCAAAGTTAAGAATTGAATAAAGAAAAAGATAAAAGCGGTAAAGCTCCAACTTATTTTTTCTTATAAGTATTATTTACTTTATGTCAAAACTTTTTTATTACGCGTCAGCTAATTGCAGTTTCGCAGAAGGACCGTGTTGACACTGCTACGATACGTTTCCGGTTAGAACAACTTTTTTTAAATCTGGGGTTCTGTTTACATACGTCAGAAACGTTTTGGCACGATCCCGTTGAGTGATTCCCATGGGAGGTATAAATTCCCCATGGTTGAAATAAAAAAAATACATAAACGTCTGATATGGGAAATGTGTGGTTAAGCCTGAGTATTTCATATTTATGGAGTAAATAATGTTATTACAATTAAAGATAGTGATAAAATATTTCATTTCAAGTTTTATTAATGTATTGTTTATACTTTGACGATGATGTATACATACCTTAAAGAATTCTTAATCTAGATCCGAAACATAACTTCTATAAATACCCTCATGACTGTTGGCAAAATGTTTACATGCTTCAAACAAATCACTAATATCCGGTCTTGGCCAGAATATAAATATGCATTTATGAAAAAGAATATTATTTTTAAATTAGACCGTCCGCTTATAAACATCTGGTAAAATTGACCATATCGTTCTCAATATAAGATGAAATATCGTATGTATGAATGAATCTGAATCATGCCCACACGCATTTGAAATTTAAAACGTCAGAAAAAATACAATATGGGGTCCGATTCCGAAGTTCATTTGCGGCGCGTGCGCCGTATGCGGGTACCATTTACAGACATACGTTACTGTGTGGTGCTGTGTATATTAATGACTTAATAATAATTGTCCAGTCATTCTGTTTGGAATGATCCCGTATTGGGCTGTGCGAACGGAGGGCGGAATCCCACTTTACCAAATTTCAATTGACTTATTTTTTGTTTACGAAGTGTGAGATTAAAATACGTTACAGCGAAGCCCGCATAGTGTCATTAAAATTGTATATGAAGTAGATTTTATGTACAATTAATGAATTCTATAGTTAATTAACGGAGGTTTCAAAGTTAAGCTTTAGTTGCAGTGCATTCCAGGGCTAATAACCGTCCATCTTGTACAAAGCTTAGTTGTAGACAAAGCTTTTAGTGTGCAGTGTTAGTGCTTAGTTTACAAGATAATGCACAAATATTTTGAGAGCAAAGATCAAAATAAAATAGTTGAAGCTCACGATGTCTTATCAAGAATATGAAATAACATCTTATTACTGTAAAAATTCCTCAGTCATTTTAGAGTCGGTAGGTGTAGCCCTTGTTACATAGAAAATTTCAAGGTAACGAAGGCCAAATTCAATGGCATCACATTACACTGGTACACACAGTACTGCAAAAAAAATACCACACACAAATCGAGCCCTAAACGATAACATCTTTATTGCTAGTCCTTATCACGGTCAGTCCATTTTGACATCATTAAAATCATTTGAGCCGTAGCAGTAATTATGTGAGTCAGACCCTTGTGCGACCGAAAATTGGCAACGATAGAGCCACACGTCGCGTTGCATGCCGCAATGAGGGCATTCCGCTAACATATCATTATAAAGGGGTGGAAAAGACAGGGGCGCAATGGAGATAGTGGTATCAAATTATATTTGAAAACCCGGTGGAAAATTGTAAGTGGTCAAAGGCAGCTGTTGACAGTCGTCAAGAGATCTCATATAAATGATAAAAAGAGGATTGTTATTTTGTTATATACCGAATAGGAGCTCCTTCGACTTGTTTAAGAGAAAATTGAGTTAAAGATGAATACTTTTTAGGTTTTATTTTAGCCGTGAACATCACATGCAATGTGTACGAGAAACACTTATCCTATTTATTTTTAAGTCATACCGATGTCATATACTCCGCGCCAAACGTTTTCATATACTTATTTTCATACCCATTTTATACTTGTACACATTTGCACGTTTAGTTCTGCCAAAAAAATTTACGAAATAGGTCAGAAAACATATTAGCCTAGTTAATCACGGCCGTTACCGGGTACATTTCGAAAAGTGCATAAAAAATAACCAACATGACATATAACCGCATCGGTTGTGGGAGAGTCAAGCGTGAACAGTGAAGAAATGGGACTATTAATCATCACACTAAGGGACAATATATATGCTAATAGTGTCGGTCTTTCTGTACGCCTATGAGGTTCACAAAAGATCCGTACAGATAATAAATTCATTTCGGCTCCTTAACAAAAATACAAAAAGAATTTTCTGAATGCATCCACTAAACAAAGTAGGTTTTTTTTGTTCATTGGTGCGAGGTAAGTGACGATAGTTGTTCGTAATATGAGAAGCTTTTTAGCGCGTGCTTTAGACTTTGTTTGACTGATCAAGAACATAATACAGTATCAGATACAAGTATAACACTAAAAAATATGATCCAACTGGGTTACCATGTTTTAGACACTTATTTTTGTTCAGAGCGGATACAATATCAACGGTCGTGGTTGCCCATACAAAAATAGTGGTTACAAATTTCTGGATACTGGAGAACTAGTAAAGGCGTAGGTATTTGGCGATGGAAAGCATTCCAGCACACGTGATGCGTTGTCTGAATAAAAACAAAGGTCCATGCACTATCCATCGCGTTATTGGGCCCGTACCAGGGACCGATAGATGTAGGCCGTACGGTTTTATGATGATTGATCGCTATTTTATGAGAGATAATATCAATCCTAAATACCGACGTTCAGTATCGTATCGATAACATGTGCATTAAAGTGCCGAGTCGATATATCTACAAAGAACATCAAAGAGGTTGATAGTTTTATGGTTACTTACCTAATGTATTAGTTAAGGTATCAAGATTCTTTGAAAGTAGGCTATTTATACATCATATAGATACATACACAAAACTATGTGTCGGCTACCACAGCAGTGGTAGCCGAGTGGTCGAACGCACGCTTTGCAATCAAAGTGCGCAGGTTCTATCCCCGGCTCGCACCTCTGGGTTCCATGTGCGAATCTCATTTTCATCTGAGATTATCACTTGCTAAGAAACGGTGACGGAAAACATCGTGAGGAAACCTGTGTGCCCGGTATAATGGCAATAGGCTCGCCCCCTATTACATTGGGACCAAAATACATCGGCGAAGTGTGGGCGCACTGCAGTGCACCTCTGCCTACCCCTTCGGGGAATACAGGCGTGATGATGTGATGATGTATTAACTATGTGTTCGTTTTATGAGGAAAACTCATATCAATTCGAGGGATTCCCGATGACAACCAGACCATGACCCCTATATTTGTATAACTAAAAAATATTATATTCGATAACACTAAAAATTTTGCTGTCTTGCTCATATATTACGACCATACACTGACGGCAATACACTGGGTTTGTCATAGTTAACTAAGTTCGATGCCAGCCAACAGTTTTAAGACTTTGAAATATATTCTAAGACTTCTACTGTAAACTACAGGAGAATTTATTTTGATTCAACTGTCCCAGAAGGAGGGTTATGTTTTCATTTCATCGAATGCAAATGGCGCATTATCGCGAAATCTCCAAAACATTTGCAAAAAAAACGGCCGTTAAACTATTAAAGAAACGGCCGATACGCGACGCGGTGACAATGGTTGGGGTGCTTTTTTCCAATATCGTACATCATTTGTCACTCGGCCTCTTTGAGGGGCGCAACTGGAATAAAGAATGATGGCGCGTGGTCCATAGCTAAACGAATCAACGACGTGTATAAAATAAAAACATCGAGGTATCTGGAACTAGCGCAAGAAAGTACAGATAACAAGGTTCAAGTGTTAAGGGCTTGACCAAACAAACCTTGCATACAGTAAGGCAGTTTACTTACAATTAGTTTCTTGTGTGTTTTAGGGTATTGTACGTCAAGTTATAAAATTAAACATTCAATTGTAAAAATTCTGAAATGTTACTTTCTAAACAAAGCACTATACCAAACCTCGTTCTTAAAAAATCTTCAAATTTATATCCGCCATCGCTCATCGCTCGCGCCGCGTAGAAGTGGACCAGCAGCCGACAAACCGACTACCGATAAGTAGTGGATTTAGCAACCATTATAGCGTTCTCCCGGCGTTTACAATGATTAATGTGAACGCGTCCCGCGACCGTCCACAATTTGTACGAGCGCACCGCGCGTGAAAACTAAACAAAACAGTTTGTGTGAACCGAACGCCGACAATAACTGATATATATAACAATTGTACGATTTTCAATGACGATCATCAGCATTCACCGTGTATAATGATCGCTGTACAATGCGGATGCGACGGAAGGAGGAGTCACGATACACAAACTAGATCAGGATCTTCATCAATCAAATTTATAATACCAGCACTAAAATTTTAATTTTACTGTTATAAATATAGCAGAAGAGACATTACGAATAGTACAAGAATATACTTTTGCTGCAAAATCAGAGCTATAAGAACTCAAAGGTACTTCTTAATTTAGGACTAATCTAGAGAGTATAGCCAAGATGGATTGAATAATCGCCGACTTCCGACAGGAGAATGCCCTGGAAGATATTATTGGACGCATTTTCAATACTGTTGACTAAACATGTGAACGTAATCTCCTTAGCGACAGGATCGATATAACGGCTAAAGCCAGCAAGCAGTCTAGAAGTTCAAAGTCCATGAACACATAAACATACCAATTCCGTCGATCTTTACTGCGTGACTACGCCCTATGGAATGCATAACTCACCTACTTAAACCTCTGTACTTTATAAGGAAGTTGACAATTTTTCCCGTCTACACATGTGGCATGTGGTTTCAGTATTATTTATTTTAATTCTTCTGCGGTTGCTTGATTGAAAAACAACCATCGGCTTAATTAACCTGTCGCTTTGTGAAAATACCTATAGAAAGTTTGTGAAACAATAGAACTAACAGAATAGTTAGGTTACTTAAAGTTACATACATGTAAATATAGTAATGTAACATAGTGTAAGAACGTATCGCTTACATATTTCGATAAAAACCTAACATTGAGGGAGGTAGGAACTTTATGAAAAAAAAACTAACTTTTTTGTCTTATGCTTTTAATTTTTACGTACATCGGGAGTATAAATGCTATAAGAGCGAACTATATCGCAAATTATTTTTACATAGTAATTTTATTTCTTTCAGAAGTGCGTAATTATCGCAATTTTTAGTCCCAAAAATCTGATCAAACAGTCGGTTTGCTTATAAGAACTTTTACCAAGACTAGACTTATGTCACAGAATATGTGGATTATATCTCTTTCTCTAGTATGAAATAAGATAGAGAGCGACCGAGCCAATCCGTGACAGAGGTCTTGTCTTGACATGCGTGCTAACACCTCTGGTATGTTACCTCCAATTAAATATTAACTGCAATACTGTGTATAAAATCAGTGGAATACCCTATCCGGCACATTCGAGGGTAGCGTATATTCGCAGCGTGGGCCGCGCTTGAATACTGCATTAGGGTCGGTGGTGGTTTAAAATCAACAGTTTACTTATTCATTACGGACGCTAGTGGACATCTACGGAGCGGAACAAATGTCGGGGAAACAAATGTCGATACATAAATAAGGATTTGATACCGAAAATACTGTTACTTTAGTTTAACATGATCCCTAAATTTTTTTGAAATTTCAATAGTATTAAAGTGTTTTACAATACCACTGTAAATTGATTACAACTTTATATAAATTAGAGCAGTGGTAGTGGCCGCAGAAGCAGTGGTAGGGTCGTGGGCAAAATCAGCGGCAAAATCCCGGGCCCGCACCTCTAAGATAATTTCTATGTGCGAATGTCACTTTCAACAATGATTACCACTTGCTAAACGGTGAAGAAAAACATCATGAAGAAACCTACACGTCAATAGAAAAGGCGTGTGAAGTTCACAAACCCGCACTTGGCCCGCTTGGTGGACTATGGCCTAAATGTCCCTCGTAATGAGGAGGCAGATGTGGGTGGTATAATGGCAATAGTCTCGCCCCCTATTACATTGGGACCAAACTACATCAGCGAAGTGTGGGCGCACTGCAGTGCACCTCTGCCTACCCCTTCGGGGAATACAGGCGTGATGATGATGATGATAAATTAGAGCATAAGTATCTTTAGTCTCATGATAAAGGCAAAAAAATAATTGAAACACTCCATGAGTCTCAAAAAGATCATATCCGGTTTCAGAAAATAGCAGAAGACATCAATAATAAATTACACGGTAATAATTCTCAACTTTCTTCTTTTACCCATTTCTGTTGACTCCATCGTTATCATCTGACTATCAAATTACGTACACGCTTACAAAGTACCAAAACAAAACTGAAACTCACCTTGCCCCGTGACCCTTTTCGGGTGCTCTTTCAACAAGCAAAGGAGCAACTATGCAAACTGCCCTGAGCCTAAGTGAGGATTAGCTTGCAAATTTCCCTGTCCGTAAGCCATTTTGTATGTGTTTAACCACATTTAACCCGTCCAAAAATCAACATGGGGATAGTTTGACCGTGGAGAGTGTCCGTTGCTATTCGGTTGTATGATATACAGACATAACATCGCATCGTAATGAGATTACTTGGATTGTATTGGTTTACATCAGGTAAACATAGGGTACGAAATCAATTTATGTAACAAATCAAACCATCCCTTGAAGTGTAAAAAAACAAGGGATTGGGGTTTTAATGTGCTTACATTATTAAGTATTTGTCAATCTTTGAAAGCGAATAGATCTTTAAATTTTACCTACATATGTTCAGGCTCGGAAACGTTAAACGCAATTAATACTTTGTTACATCACTCCGCCACCTTTAGAGGTGTGGTAACTTATTACCTGGGAATGCCGGATAAACTTGTCTTAGATATCCAGCTCAACTGAAACGTGTTGTGTCTAACCTCCCATATTTCTCTGGCCGCGTAAAAATCAAATCCGAATACACCTTGGAGCGCAATAATGCCGAGTAAACAAACGGCGAACGTTGTAAATCAAACAGCTCAACACATTTCATGAATGATTTGTACTTGCTCCACAAAACTTGTGTTATTACCATCCTATTACACTCGCACGGTGTTGTGGTGGAGAAAATTCACTCATAACGCCCTATTAATAAGATCTAAGATGTAAGTTCAAATGTATCCGCCGTGCACAGAACAGTTGCATGTCAAGGCCTGAATGATCGTAGATTACAAGTGAAGAGCATACAGCGACGGATTGAAATATTGTTGCGAGAAGAAAAATAGTTTCTTTTTGTTTACGAATTTTTATAAATTGCTCACTAACTAAGCGTGAAGTGTGCAACTGTGTGTTGATTTAACTAGCCGGAGCGATATGAGTGTTTCGTAAGTTGTTAACGAGCAGAACGATCGCTCTGCGTTTCGTCTACAATTTTAACGGCAAAATTGTATACAACAGCTCGTTTAAGCTACGTAATTAACATTATATCATTGCAACTTCCTGATATTCACTCGATTAAATTCATTACTCATTTATGTCGGTAATTCAGTAAGGACGACAAAACAAATACCTGTTAAATATTATTAAATAAGCGCCAACTTCAATATTTATCTACACCAAATCGTACATCGATCCTATTATATCTTTGCTTGAAACTCAATCGCGTTTAGATAAGAAAATGTTTCAAATCGGACCTTGTTACTATAGGCATAATTTACCAAGACTGTTATGACTGACGCAATATCGTTTATTTATATGTAAACGCAACCTTAACGCGCAAGTACATTTAATAATGCGTGTACCAGAGTGTACCAGTTACATTGCATAAGAGCAGGCCATGCACAAAATCCTGAGATTTTAAAAGATGCAATGTTAAAAATAAATCCAAATTCTCTTCTGTGTACCACAGAGAAGTTGTAATTTTTGACAATGTTGCAAGTATTTTTCTCGACAAAACTAAAGTTACCAAACAAATACGTTTATATCCGTACTTATACCACAGTGTAGAAATTCGAAACTTCAAGTCACTGCATCAAAACAACGACGCTCATTTTACGAGGCACACTATACTGGGTTACTGGTGATTCGACGTATTCCGTTTATGAGGTGACAGGTTTCATAACGTTTTTTTTTTCAAATTTGGACCGATAATTGTTGTTTTAATATTGATAAAAAAACGTTTTTATACATCAGAAGGAAAAATGAGATTTAAATTGATACTTTTATTTTTAAACATTTTAAGTTGCATTTTTGACTTATTTTGAAACATGATAACTCAAAAATGGTTCGATCACGTAAAATCAAACGATACCACACAACGTTGCTGAACTATTCTCTACCCAAACAATGGCTTCACCGACACAGATAAGATGACGCGTAGGTACAACAGACTGCTCGACCATTTTTGAAATTGTCTGCTTGTCATAAGCTATGGGTCGAGTAACATGGCAGCATCTTCACTATTCAACATTTCCGTGTAATTTTTGAAGACTTCTATAGGCTATGACGATAAGTGCGTCTGTCAAAAGATATACATATATACTAATAAAAATCAGTGCATGTATTTTCAAATGGAGATGTACTCCTTAGGATCCATTTTATTTTGAAAATAAGAAGCAACAAGGGCTGTAAATAATACTACTTAAACAGGTAGTGCGGTTTAAGTAGTATTATTTTAATAGTACCAACATTACTGCTAGAGGGCAGATGCCGAATAGTAGTTATGGTTTACATGCAAAGAAATTATGTTTTTCAACTGATTCGTCAATAGCTCATGTCTTGTGCCGCTTTGTAAATATAGCGGAAATTCACGTAAATCACGAGATACCGTGGTCGCCGGTAGTGGACTGGTAAATAGTGTTGCTATGTGCGCTGCCAAAAAAATGATGCAGTTTTTTTTACAAAATTACCATCAATAGATTGTTTTTTAAAAGCGGATTGGAAAGTCGATCAAAAGCTCCAAAGGATATTTTCTTTTTAAATAACGAATGTACTAAAAATAAAAGTAACAATGTTAGATAGAAATCACCCAAAAAAATAAACGTTTAAAAAAACTTCTTCGTTAAAAGATAAAACTTTCCCAAGAAACAACAGCAGCGGAACCGCATTGCGTCAACGATCGCCGCATCCGAAAGCTGCGGATTCAGTGCCAACTGCGACAAATCCGTTAATAAACAACGACTCAGCTCTTCACATAGCTGGCACATTAACTAGTGAAAATAATCGACATCATTGATTAAGATAGTAAGTAGTGAAATTATCTGGATACCTATGTTGGAAAGATATTGCTAGAAATTACCCTGAACAAAGTGCTATAGTACCGAAAAGTGAAAGGTACAACTCTATTATTAATAAAACCATTGATAGGCTTGTAATTTAATTATAATGAAGAGATAATGACGGAGCCAGACACGGACTACTGAATGCGATCACGGGCAGATTTCTAGCAAAGTCACAAGTATGGGCAGACCCGTGGTGATGAATAGATAGGAGCAATAGTTGGTTGGTATATATTTAGCGGGCAGCTTTGAACCGGCCCGCCCGCCCGCTCGACGGCACAGCATATAACACATTACATCCGATATAAACTCAGTGATAAAAAAATTTACGCTCAAAATATAAATAAACGAGTCTTCCGTCGGTTTTACGCTTCGACACGGAGCATTCGGTACGGGGAACTACGGGAACGAAGTTTTGCTTGGCTATTATTACTACGAATCCCTCCTCAATTTTAAGAAATTACAATACACCCACAATTCACCTAATTAGGCATTTATAAGTACAGAAGTATTCTACAACCCCACTGCAAGCAAATTGATCTTAGCTTAGTATAACTTTGAAAGTAAACTGTAACGAAACTGTGTCTTTACAATAAAAATTTAAAAAAATCGGTTTAAAGATTTTTATTTCTCATTAAGACAATTGTCACTTACATGAGAATATTAATATTAAAGTAAAACTAACAATTTTGACCAGATGTAGTTAAATTATCAAGCTCAGTAAGGAGCGACTTCGACGACGTAAAATAGGTACAAACAATGGCTATTTCAAAGTCTCTCCTAAATAAGCATTTTTGAATGAGCACGCACCACTACAAAACTATTGAACTGAATGAAACGAGGCACTCACTTTTGGCTAGCACACTAAAATCTTAAAAGTATAAATGATTACGTTATGACTATTTTAGGCCGAGCGGCAGAAGAAGATATTACAAAGATCAACACTGTCGAAGTTTAGGTCAACAGCTAGAGTTTTATAAAATTAAAATTGATCTGATTGAACGGTGCCGCGTTATTATCACTTAAAAGTAGCACAACAAGGTAGGTATAATATTACGCGCGCACGGTAAAGTATTATAATTAGACGACCTTAATGGGTTTACCGCGAAGTGTGAACGGACTGCGAGCCGCCGTTATCGGGTGTATGTATGTATGGCTAATAATGAACCTAAGGCTATGGGTTTATTTATTCCCATTCGATTACGAACTCATTAAAAGGTTATGCCAACCATTTCTTTGGGTTATTGTGGGGAAGGATTTTAGGATGGGATTTATGGCATCGAACTTTTAACTTGTCGAGATTCGCATAATTAAAATAATAGATTTACTATAACTATCGAACAGATATAAAGCATTAACAGGCTATATTCAGATTACAACTATCCTAAGCAAGTTTAAAATTACTAAGTACGTTTCTAAGAGTATAGGAGAATTATAGGAAGTTTTTAATTAGACCCGTATTTAGTTGTTAATATTTTAACACTCTTCTTGAACTCCAAATCTCTGTTTTAACATCATTATCACTTTCATACTAAGTAGATAGAAAATGCTATGCATAATAGTTGTTAGGTATAGTTAAATTAATAATAACAGCGATAGGGGTCATGCAACACATCAAGTGGGTTTACGACAAACTCCACTCAATGCTAGCCGACCCCAAGTGCCCGAAAAGTCTAGACCGGATACTCGTGGGACAATTAATTGTCTGACCCACGTAGGGCTGACGTACGGTTGCTTAGATGTAAATTGAAAACTAATCTTAAAAAAAAATTTGTATTGTACCTAATACTAATACTACGAGAGCGATTAAAATAGGCACTGAAACGAAATTAAATTCACGTTATTTTGTTATACTACCTTATTTTTGTTTATATCGAAATGATCTACAAAGTATTCCTTCTAATTAAAAGTTACAGCATCAAAAAATATTTTGAATGTTTACGCATTTTTACTCAACTTCACCAGAAAAGTACATAAATAACTGGCTGAATGAAGCACTTATAATTTTTTTGTCGCCACAACCCTAAGGCTAATGCACCCTCTTAGTCTCTGTGAGACGGTAACAGAGTTACAGCAAGACGATTTGCGGTGATATTGTCATTTCGTTTTAAAAGGCAGTGGATACGTAGCTCGCTTTATATGTAGAACTCACTGATACATATGTTCAGTTTTACGACATGTACCTTACGTTTTCATAATTTTGATCACATATTTGACAAATAATAATTCACAATGCAGCGTTGTCCGATAAAGAAGCTTAAATAAAGGCACTTAGACGAGTACATAATTTAAATAATATTTTACCTACTCCGTGAGGAATGAACACAATAATTATAAATTTCCAACTAAGCTTATTACATAAATTAAAAGTGTATGACATAAAGAACCTCCAATTTACCTTTAAAAAATGGCAGAGTGGAAACTTTTTAAAGCAATTTTAGGGGTCCCGCGTTGTTTCTGAGGGGTTAAAGTTTCTAGGGGAGCTGGAGACCCCGGAACTTGAACGGAAACCTTTTGGATATACGTGGCAACATTTACATAAACCGTTCCCGAGAAGTTTAAGTACGGTTATAACGTTAACACGCAACGGATGCCGTAATTTAGCGGATGGGGATGTTTAATGTTGTTAAAGAGTTTATTTTCGATATAAAAAAATCAACTACAAATCTATATAATTGAAGAGCCATAAATTATTGATGCTGGCTGATAGGATGTAGGTTACACTTTGCATTTATGGTGCAAACAGATGTTTAATATACACAGCACCTTTATTGTCCATTTTGGAATGGAAAAAAATGCAAACTGTCACCTAATTTGACAGAGGGGTATCAATTTTGCTGGCATATCAGTCGCTGTAAAATTTTACTCGACATTTACGTAACGGTAACTTACCCCCATCTATTTATCAACGGTATCAGCCTTTTTATTTTTACTACGTGGTAATACAATAATAATGCCAACCCGCACTGGGCCAGCGTGGTGGATTATGGCCTGAAACCCCCCTCGCATTGAGGGAAGGCCCGTGCCCAGCAGGGGGACGTTAAAAGGGCTGTAGTAGTAATACAATAATAGTAACTTAGGACTTGTTGACATTTATGATTTTCCACGAAGATAGACAAATTGTTTTGTATGATGCACACTGAGAAACCAACATTTCAGCCGAACAAGGGGGCATAAGAAGGGGCCATAAGACGAGAGCATTCCATTACTATAGCTGAAGCTCAAGTGTGTGGACCGAACTGTCAATCGCCTGTCAACTTGTAACGAGAGCTCGCGTGCGCAGATAACCCAACAATTAGGTACGATGGTTATAATATTTCTATACTCATTACGATGACACGTATTTTTAAAGCCAATCCTTTGGACGCATTTTTGCCCCATGCGGGCGCAATCCTATACCAAATTAAAATACGACCCCATAAAACGATATTTGCATAACTATAAACTCGCAACGTTTTATATTTTGAGTTGCGAACTTAACTCGTTACAGTTACAACGTTATAGGTCAATAGATAAATATAATAATACATCATCATCATCACGCCTGTATTCCCCGAAGGGGTAGGCAGAGGTGCACTGCAGTGCGCCCACACTTCGCCGATGTATTTTGGTCCCAATGTAATAGGGGGCGAGCCTATTGCCATTATACCGGGCACACAGGTTTCCTCACGATGTTTTCCGTCACCGTTTCTTAGCAAGTGATAATCTCAGATGAAAATGAGATTCGCACATGGAACCCAGAGGTGCGAGCCGGGGATAGAACCTGCGCACTTTGATTGCAAAGCGTGCGTTCGACCACTCGGCTACCACTGCTATTAGATAAATATAGTACGTACGTAATTAGGGATTTTAAAGAAACGCAAATGAGACCTTTAGATTTATAAATGAGAACCTCCTCCTTTTTGAAGTCGGTTAATAAACTATCGGAAATATCGCAAATAAGTAATTATGAGATCATATTGTGTGCGGTTATGGAGGTGTCAATTACTACAAGTACGATAAGGGACATATTTTTTCGCTAAAAAAATAACCTTACCAAAACATAATTTAAACACTGACGCTCTAATAATAGAGATACCTAGATCGTGAACAAAGCTGTCAATGTGAAAAATATATGTATTAACTAAGTTAATACATACACAATTGCACACATCAAAACAAGTACTTTATCCAAGTACAATCATAGACATATTTCGTAACGCGAAATCGAATGTTCAGTCCCATTAACCAAACGGTATTATCGATGACATAAAGCAATTTGTTGAGGATTTATCTGCGGGAGGTATCTTGGTATTGCCTGCTAATGACAGAGGGGGACACTGGCCGATCCTCGATACAGATTACGTCGGAAATTGCTAGCAGTCTAAAGAAACATGTTTTGACGTGGGTTAAAAGGACAAAACATAGGTATTTTCTTGACTCTTGCTTAGGTACCTACCAAACACTGTTTCTAGTCACCTTTCCGGGGACTCGTCAGAAATCGAACCTCGGCGTCGGTATTTGGTTACGATTAAGCCCCGGACAGTAAATTAACGTTGTTTGTAAAATGTACTCTGGGCCAATATACTTAAAGATTGAATTTCTGTTGTAAAAGCCACGCCACCACGCGATAAATTTCGCTCGCGTCATCAATTGAACATCGTTGAAGAATGAGCTTTCTCTAAAAGTAAATACAGTTTGTTTTGGTAAGAGCAAAACATTTGTCGCCCGAATTTTGGCGCGGCCTCATAGATTCTGAATAAAGGGAACGGTCGTATAAGTAGATAAATCCCATAAACGTTTTAGCCAGTTATAAAAAAATTACACGATATAAACATGGTGATATAAAGAAACACCTTGTATACAGGTTGCATCAGAAGTCCGAAATTATATTTTGGGTACATATACGGTAGCCCTATGTAGATGCTTAGTAAAGACAGATTATACCTTACCATTATAGTTTCTGAGTTATAGACCTTTGAATATTTGTTACTGGTATTGTGTTCTGACCTTTGGGTATATCCATAACCCTGGCCAGCAGTGTGAGCTACACTCTTGAGGGGTAGCTACCAATATTCACAAAACAGATCATGCAAATTTGACATAGGACTCGAGATATCGCAAGTTATAGAAATGGACGACGAAAAAATTGTTGGAAAAACACGCTCGAATTTCGATCAAATTTTTATACCATTCAGTTGTATACCCGATACTGATGCAAACGTCAAAGTATTATCTAGGACTTCTGGAACACCCTGTATAATTCATCTTAACACCCTAAATTAATAAACAGAAAACAAATCAAGAGTAAGTACACGTCCTGATCCGTCATATAGTAACAACGAATTGTTCTCTATTAACCACATTAATATAAGGACAGGGGTGTCCACAACACGTCATAATGCCGGCCCATATGGATCTATCATCCCTTACCGCGGGTGAGTATAATTTGGAGGGACCGCGGATATTAGATCTGCAAATTGGTCGTGTTATCTTCCGCCCTCGGCTGTGACGGGTGGCTATGATTATCGAGGCGAGCGGGACATTCGTGTGGTTATTAAAATTAAGTAAATTTGTGGCTGGGTGTGAACTTGTGGTTGAAATTTTTTTACGCGTGGTACCCTTTCTCACAACAACAAAACCTCTTCAAGAGATCTAAATTGACAAAATTTCATTATCAGAACACCAGCATTACCCCAATATACTTTTTAGGGTTCCGTACCCAAAGGGTAAAACGGGAACCCTATTACTGAGACTTCGCTGTCCGTCCGTCTGTCCGTCCGTCCGTCTGACACCAGGCTGTATCTCATGAACCGTCATAGTTAGAAAGTTGAAATTTTCACAGATGATGTATTTCTGTTGCCGCTATTATAACAACAAATACTAAATAACAGAATAAAATAAATATTTAAGGGGGCTCCCATACAACAAACGTGATTTTTTTGCCGTTTTTATAGATAATGGTACGGAACCCTTCGTGCGCGAGTCCGACTCGCACTTGGCCGGTTTTTTTATTCAAATCCTTTTAACCACTATGAATCAATACGCCTTATTGTTAGGCTAGGTCGTCAAAGGGGAAATGCAAATAAACCTCCTAATGTATACCAAAAAATATCGTAGAGAGCTCATTTAAAAAGCAAATTAGTTTAAATTAGCAACAAGAATACAAGTGGATCTACGATCTTAAGTTAACACATACGTGATTATTATTCCAGTCAGATGGTCGTATAGGTTATTGTAAAGTCAGACGAAAAAAGGATGCTTAGAATATGCAATTCGGGTATCATATTAAGTAAACGTTCATTGTGCGCATATTATGTTTTGAATAGGTCAAAATGTTCTCACGAATCAAAGTCCTTTTCCGGCCTGAAGCCATGGCCACTGTAGGAGCTCTCCCTTCTTCCCAGTAATGGAGGACACGGCGCAATCTAATAGCTATATTGACCCACGGAGCACGACTGAACGTGGAATATTTCTATTTTCGCTATTTATATCCGAAACTTCTTTGATATTCGGAAATTACGAGCTTATTGCGAAAATCTTTCGTTCCGTTCCGGCTTGAGGTTACGAATCACAACACCGATATTAGGTATACTTTCCTCGATATAATATTATGGTAAGTAACTAAAATAGGAAAATCTTAATCTTTGTATTGATAGTAATACAAGGTAATTCGTGCCTCGTTGTAACTAGGAAAAATAGCATTTAAATGACAATGGCTGCATTTTGGACGCGTGCTAATGGCACAGAATACCACTGGTCTAAACAGACCAGTGGTATTCTGTGCCATTTGCATATCAGCGTTTTTGTTTAAAAACGCTCATATCATAGAATAATAGTGACAATTTTGTTGTACCCAAACTACGACCAGATTATATTTGACAGTTTTAAAACTATTGATGTATCAAATCAGATTATTTTATTCAAGTAAACCAATAAAGTACAGGTACTTATAAATCGTCATTATACAAAAAAATACAGTCTGATTGACAAATACAGAGGAATTGGGGAAGGGGAGGTAGGGCTTTGCCCAGCAGTGGGAAATACTACAGCCCTTTTAACGTCCCACAGCTGGGTACGGGCCTCCCCTCTATGCGAGGGGGATTCAGGCCATAGTCCACCCCGCTGGCCCAGTGCGGGCTGGCAGACTTCACACATCTATCGAGAACTAGACAAGTTCCCTCAGACGTGCAGGTTTCCTCACGATGTTTTCCTTCACCGTTCCATAGCAAGTGATAATCTCGGATGAAAATGAGATTCGCACATAAATCCCAGAGGTGCGAGCCAGGGTTTGAACCTGCACACTTTGATTTGCAAGGCGTGCGTTCGACCACTCGGCTACCACTGCTGTCAGTGGGAAATAACGGACTTATAATAATATTAATAAGTCCAAAATCTCATCCATCATCAGTGAGTCATGTGAAAAGAACAATTGCCATACGGTCTGCGTCATAAAAAATCACGAACGATTTATAATGTCCGCTGTACTATTCCGTCATTCCTGACTAAACGATCAATCTCATACTAGTATCTGGCGTGATCCTCTTGAATTTGAAGAAACAGGAACCACTCCGCTGGCATCCATCCAATGCATGTCGCCTGAATAATGTAAATATGCGGTTCCTATAATAAAAATAGACAGTTAGTGTTCTAGAATGTCATTTGCAATGTCGCATGACTGCACGGTGTCGCGAATTGCAGTAGCAAAACCACAAAATGATTCTCACAGCTCGTCAATGTCACATTCAAAATGAAAATATTATAATGGACGTTATAAATATTATGATGTGTTTATTGTTTATGTATTGCATTCGTAGCATTAGTATTTTACATGTAGCCGTTGAAAGGTGACTATTTAAAATGGAACCGCAGTGATAGTTTAAAAAAAAGCACAGAGTAACTAACAACCCAACTGTATCGTCGGTAAAACTAAGAAAAAATACTTTATAGAATCAGTCCCCTCGATTTTCATCAAGAGATATCTGGTCATGATGAATGATAAAGCAATCCAGCATACGGAGGCGTCAAACTGCGCGTCAAAAAACTTTTTTGCCAGTAAGAAAACGAACTGTATTGTTTCATAGAAAAAGTTCATTCTCCAACGAAACGACACTGAGAGCGCAAGCGAATAATGACGCGTTAAGCCGTGGCTTTTAACGCAGAAATTTAATCTTAAGTATATGGACACAGTGTTCGTTTTGGTATTGGCAAACATTTTTGCGTGACCGGGGCTTAAAGTTATTATGTAGATCCAAATATTTTTTTGCAGGTAAAATGCAAGTACGAGTATGTTTCGCGTGACACCTAAACAGTTACACAATCAAAGATAAGAAGCAATACTTCCGTCGCCACGCAATCTTTACAAAAAGAAACTTCAACAATAAGGAAACAAAATTGATTTCGACAAAAAGATTCCAAAATCGTGACAATCGCGTAACGAGGATCTAGAACAGTCAGGAAACATCTGTACACTGCAACAGTCTATGCAGTATTTAGATTTCTTTGAAGCAATTTCGTTAAAACTAGATCGATTATGAAACACACAAAATGTTTTCTTCAATACCTCTTGGATCTAAAAAACATTGCACTGTCACTATCAGCTATAATATCGATCCATACGCTACTAAACATTACGATAGAAATGTTCTCAAGAACAACACTGGTCTATAAAACCCAAAGAGACGATTAAGCCCTCACACACTGGGGCGCCAAAGGTAACGCGTCAATATTTTTGAACAATATCAAATTGAACTATCGTGTTAATATACATAAAGATTGCATTTCTGTGGTGAAAGCCACGCGACCACATCTCCGAAATTTGGAATAAAGCGAATCATTTCAGCTCAAAAGTGTACAAAAATTCCTAACGGTACGTAAGAAAAACAGTCTAGTAACTTAATTAAATCACGTCTTGCCCTTGTCATCGCAGCAATGAGGAAGCGAATAAGCGATTCCAAGAGAATGTATTAGCAAATAACGCACAGACAGTAATTCGACGTAACGATAAAATATAACGAAAATAGAAAATTTCGTTCGTAACATGTAAACGCGCGATCACATGAACATAGAGAATGAACATAGAGCGGAGCAAGTGTATGTTTCTGTACGAAAATATGATGGTTCGAAACACTGCAGATGAATTCATGCTCAAGTCATACTCGAGTACTAGTGCCACTTGCTTGGTCCAACCATTTTCCATTTTCCTCTTAATAACTTATCATCTACTCTCCCATCTAGCGTTCAAGGCATCACACCAAAGCAATTATTTCTATAGCCACCTGTTGTTAAGAATAATCCTTATACCTGTAAATGGGAGTAGACACAACTTGCTATACTAGCTTCCTAAGCGTAATCTGTGAGTACTCTGTCTGTAATTTTCTGTAACAGAAGACAAGAATAAAGATCTTGGTACCCTTCTTTTTCCTCTTACTAAAGGAGATGTGCTCTACACCTTATTGTAAATACGATCTACGTTAAACAAGCTGCAGAAATACTTATACGAAGTTTGATGTAGATAATTAAGTAAAGTTTCAATGACAACTAGTGTCAAAAGAAGTGGATGCGAAAGGGCTGTGGATGGGACGAAGTGCCTGCACGATCAATAGCTGACGGTGCTTAATGTACATAAAGGAGAACGAAGACGTTATAAAGGACTAGACATCCTTCGCGAGAAACTGATGGATGCAAGTGACGTAAAAGAGGTCGAAGAGGAATGTGGCAAAGGCATTGACAGAGAAACAATGTCCAACAGTATTGCTGTTCAGATAGACGATCTTCCAACATTGCCTTATAAGTGTGTTTAATTTATAATTATATAGACACACCACGATACGCCGAAGTCGCGGCAATTCTCTAGAGTCGCGTAAATCTGTGCGCGTGACTAGACGCGTGCACCGGTGGCACAGTGACCGAGATGAACACGCGCAAACGCCGCGCCGCCGGCGCCTGCGCGAGTGACGCAACCCGCATACCGCCTACCATTATACACGCTAATGATTGTGCGTATCGGTCCTAACGCACATACTGTACAGTACAGACGGTGGAATAGCGAAAACTTACCAAGTATGACACATTATGACCGGGTGCATTTCAACTTCCGCAATAAAAAAATAGAGACATCCCGACCGGAGCGTATTATCTATACTCTATACAAATAAATAACACTACTACTACTAATAACACTTTTTTACCAAATGCGTATGAAAGTATATACGATACCTATAACGAAAACGCAATTTTTAATTTTTTTTCTGTCTGTCTGTCTGTCTGTCTGTTTGTTTGAGGTAAACTTCTAAACGGCTGAACCAATTTCAATCGGACTTTCACTGACAGATAGCTGACGTTCCAAGGCGTAACTTAGGCTACTTTAATTTTAGAAAAAGCATTAGGGTTCCGCGGGAAAAACATAATACCCATATTTCCGGGTAATCTCCCTAAAGTCCACGCGGGCGAAGTCGCGGGCACAGCTAGTTGGGAATATAGCCAGCTGCTCATTGAATTTTCTATTATAACTGTAATTGATAAACTATCAGGCTACTATCATATAACGAGCTAGGTAAACATAAAAGCTTATCGGTACTTAATTTAGTAACTTTTTCCGCTAGCATCGTCTTCAATTTGAATACCTCTATCACCAACTTCACAGTTTATTACAGGATACATCTAACCTGTATGTGATAAAAAGCTTTCATACACTTACCAAACAGTTCCAGAATAGCTTGAACTGTAGTGATCTCAACTCGCGGTTAAGAATACTCGCACACTATAAAGCTGAGCGTCTGCGAATGCGTGACGCAACAATCACCTACACGTCTCTATGTAGATACTACACGCATTGTGATATCTATAGATGTGAGCTCATGTTTCCCCATAGTCAATAGAAACGAGATTAGACCGGGGATCGGCTTGCGTCGATTAAAAAAAGAATAGGTGACGTTGGGCGATAGGCTGAGTCAACTTAGACTCCGATCTCTATAATCCTGACCTATCTACCGTGAACTATATTGGTGTCTGCGCACGGTGTCGAGATATATATCGCTTAGTAACAGAAATTGCCTACAGTCGTAACAAATCTATTCTGAATTCGAATTGCGGTGCTCGTGTTCCGATTCATAAAAGTGTTCATGGTAGCATAAATGTGATAACTTATCTCGTAACAGACGGAATGCGGAATGAAATGTGCACTTTATGTGATTTTTCACAAAATTATACGACTCTCAACTATTGGAATGACGCGAGTGGAGGAAAAAATCTGAAATGATTGTCTGACTTAAAAATACTATAGGTCAAGTGTAGGACGAATAGAAGTATCTAAGGAAAATCGAAGATAATTTGAGGCTACATTTATAAATAATCACAGAAAAGTTCACGAAATTAAAAAAAAAATGGATATTTTCTATTGTTCAAGATCATTGTTGTTCAAAATGTTTATACGATATGGTATCAAGTAATTCTCATAAGTCTACAAGTCCTCTTTTGCAACATCCTTAATACTAATTATTACTATGACACAGTTGTATTAACCAAATATTAACTCCCTGAGTACTTTTTTAATGACTTGACGAGGTGCTCCTAATGTAACAGTCTGGAGGTTATTTATCATACTAGTAGTAGTAGTGAGAACCTAGTAAATTGTAGTAGCTGCCAGACACTGTCACGTTAGTGAAACACCGCGTGACACCGTTCAATATGTGCGTTCGCGCATAATTTACATCGATGGAGGAAAATCACCGCTTGAATATTAACTAAGTGATTAGCAAATGGATTCGTCGCAGGGCGTATATCCTTTGGTTAAGGAGAGTCGAGTAATTAGGAAGGAACGGGAGAAATATGTTTGTTTAGCTCCTAGCGGACGTGCGGCTTTACAGTCGGGTATTATACTATAATAGTATATTAGCAAAATACACCGTTATTTACACACACATGTATAAAGATACGTACGTTTATGTGTGAATAGTAAACTTGGCTGTTGAGCTTTGATTATGAAATATATTACGTAGAATGGTCGCTAAAAAATAAACTCGCTTTTGCGAATCCTTGACGGTGCCTCTCAGCAAGCAGGAAATGTGATCATTTTATGCGGAGTAGATAAATGTGACTATTATTGTAGCTGTTAGTTAATCAAGGTCGAGTGATACTAACAATCGAAATGAGTTTACGATGTGCTCGTTATCCCTACAGTTATGACTTATTTGGAGTGAGTGAATTCAATCGACATTTTCTTGTAAATGTACTGAGTGAGGATATGCGTAAAGAATGGATTTATGTGGCAAAAGACACGAGATCACGCGACTAAATTCGCTTGCATCATCGATGACGTTTCGTTTAAAAATGTAATTTTTCTGTGTTAATACAGTTCATTTTCGTTCGCCCAACGCCTGTGAGCGCAGGGCTTTAAGGCTTAAGCTTTCTATCAATGAAGAACATTTCGGAATTATTTAATTCCGAAATGTTAACCAACATATCAACAAATTTATACAATCTATATGCCACAAATAAGTACACTTCAGAGTTTAAAAAGAGAGATATAAAATTGTATCGCATTTAGAAATCTGCTCCGGACTAGATAGCAGCTAACAAAGAGTACAGTTGCCAAGCGGAACTCTAGGCTATTCAGTCTAACTGGATTAGCTCTCGCCTACAAGGCAGGTCATAGCTAGTTCAGTGACTCCTCTCTCCCCTTTCTTGTTCAGCCAAAATATTAATGAGCTGTACATAATGACCTGTCGGGCCGTTTTTGCTACAATCAGTTTTCTAAAAATACAATAGGTTTTAATGGGAAACGTCGAGAAAGATAGGCGTGCCCAAAATGACGGATATTAGTTTTAGGCTGTAACTCCCTGTGCCAATGACACAAAATGTCTCTAGATCTGCGTCAAATTTTGTTGTAGACCAAATGAGAACATAAACTGTTCATTGAAATTAAACTATTTTACGGATTTTATCGCGTTTATTTACTATTTTATTTTCCCGACGTTTCGGCTGCTTTACAGCAACCATGGTCACGGGGGGACTGAGGTGTTAGACGTCCTGATGTCATAGTTAATAACTGGGTACCCTCATATTTAGTTGTTGTTTGCGGTCCGATCCACGCAGAAAGTGCTTACGGTGTCCTGAGGTCTTGCAATGGTACACTTGGTTTTGGATTTAATCATATTGATTACTGGATCCCAAGTTGGTGGTAGCACCCAGCCATCTTCCCTATTGAAATTAGGATGTTTTTTAATTTCAATGGCCTCACGTATCATCCTTGGTCGGAGTCGGTGTTCTTTAGCGAGGATATGCGGTTTATCAAATCTGATATAATGGCGGGTGCGGTCCTGTACATGTTCACAGATTGCAGACTTCGTGGAGCGTCGGTGTTTCACGTCAGCTATATGTTCTTTTACGCGGGTTTTAATTGATCTTTTAGTTTGTCCTATGTAAGAGAGCCCACATTCACAATCGAGTTTGTATACCCCTGCATCTTGTAGAGGAATGTGACACTTGACAGGTGGTAAAAACTGACTAATCTTCTTCGGTGGCTTGAAGTAAGTTTTGATTGAAGCCCGTTTCAAGATGTAGCCAATCTTGTCTGTGACACCTCTTATGTATGGTAGTACAGCAGGTAGACGCTCAACTGTGGCTGGTTTCACTCGGTCACTGTGATGGCGGCGTGGGACCCGAAGCTTGTTGTCATGCAATACTTGCTTGACGTGGTGGATCTCGGCAGCCAGGTGTTGCTCATCACAGATCCCTTGTGCTCTCTGAAACAAAGATTTACCTACGGTAGCTAACTGTGTTGGATGGTGGTGAGATTCACCGTTTAAGTACCTATCGGTATGGGTCTTTTTCCTATACACGGTGTGGCCTAAGGTGTTATCAGGATTACGGATCACTAAAACATCTAAGAAAGCTAGAGTATTGTTGGCCTCTAACTCCATTGTAAATTTGATTTTAGAGTGTATGGAGTTAAGATGGTTTAGAAATGCTGTTATTTTGTCAGATGGTAATATTGTGAAAGTATCGTCTACGTACCGCTTGTAGAATCTTGGGGTCACAGGTGAGGTGCGAAGGGCTGTCTCCTCGAAGTCTTCCATGAATATATCGGCGACAACGGGAGAAACAGGAGAGCCCATCGCTACACCATCTACTTGCTTGTAGAACTGTTCATTCCACAACAGATACCCGGATGTGAGGCAATGTCTTAAGAGTTCAGCATATTCCTCAGGCATGTTATTCTCTGCTAGCTTCTTTGATACTATTTCGATGCAGTCTACTACAGGTAGACAGGTAAACAAGGACTGAACATCAAAACTGACCATAGTTTCATTGTCCGCAAGATGTAGATGTTTAATCTCACTGACAAAATGGTATGAATCCTTTGTATGTGCTCTTGTGTGTCCTCTTAGTAGTGAGAGCACCTTCGCTACGTGCTGAGCCAGACTGTATGTTGGTGTGTCAATCTGGCTTACAATGGGGCGCAGCGGGGCCTCGGGCTTGTGTATTTTAGGTAACCCATACAACTTAGGCGGTTTTGCGCACGAAGGTATCAATGATTTGACGTCTAGATTCAATGCGTCGGAGTGTTTCTTTATTAGATCGGTAGTTGTTTTTAACACGTTTGTAGTTGGGTCTGTTTTGACCTTTTTGTATGTCGTTTCATCCGATAGAAGTTCTAAAATTTTTGCATTGTAATCTGACGTATCCATTATTACCGTTGCATTTCCCTTATCCGCGCGGAGAATAGTAATGTCTGTCCTAGTACGTAAGTTCTTCAACGCTAAATACTGGTTCTTAGGAAGATTTTGTTTGGGCACTGAACTACGGCGTAACAACGATGATACGTCCTGTCTTATTGCCTCAGAGTCTTCCTTTTTAAAATTGTTTTTGGCTAGAACATCCTCGACGCTACAGATAATGTCTTCATAAGGGATCCTGCGAGGCGGTACAGCGAAATTTAGCCCTTTCTTTAAAACTTGCACGATGTTTGTATCTATTTTAAATCCGTAAAATAGTTTAATTTCAATGTATAGTATTCGCGTAAATATAAGAAAACAATAACATAAACTGTTAATAAAACTACAAAATATGTCTGAGAAATTATGTACGCGGCATGACACACGAACAAAGAGATTTATTTTATAATACCATAAACACAAATAGACCATTAGCCATAAACAATACAGAGTATTTATCTATGAATCAAATCGACTAACTAAACCAAAGACTATTTTGATATACAATTATTACATAAACCTTAATGGCATATATAGGCAAAGAGGCGTCGATGAAAAAGGAATTAGGATATCACACCTAACTAAAGTGATGTAAGTCTTCAAGCTATCGATCCTGTAACCCGTTTCATGCGTGGACGATCTCTTATTAGCTTAAGGAAATGCCCAAGGCATTACACAAGCCTGCACAATGAATAGGCAGCTATTTCTAGACATCGCGGCTCGTCGCATACGCACCCTATCTTGGCAAACGCAGGAATGCAACACAATGTACGTATGATTGTTCGAATATTTATAGAACGAAACTCGACGCGTATTCGGAGGCCCATCACTCCAGACATTATCCGGTCCGTTAAGTTGTCTGCATTATCTGTGTCTATTGATATTACAGTCATCATAGTGATTATAGACCATGCTGCCGAGATTATCATAACTTATGCGGAATGATGTCAGTCTACAGCGTTTTCCTGGAATAGATACCTACTTAATTCAAAGTGTTTGTACCTCTTCATAAGTAAACTTACAGTCGTCGTGATCTATGAGGCTCGTTTTAACTGCTGTCATTTATTAAATAATATAAGATTCGTTTTATTTTTTAAGATTAAAAAAAAAAAATCTGTTCTACGCCCGAAAATAAGAATTGTTTTATGAACCCAAAATGTTTTTTTTTTTTTTTTTCATTTTTAAGTTACATTCTATTATCATAAATAGCTGTCAGAACGGACCTCTTGATTTCGACAACTGTAGAACTTAGACTTAGAACTTACTTAGGTAGGCTGCAAGTAAGTTGTCGCTGTGACGTAGATATTTGTTACACAAAATATTGAACAAAAATAGTTTTTATGTGATCACTTAAGAGCCTACAAAGGTTACCATCAATATACTTGCCTACAAGCCTACTATAAATTATGTATGTTGTCATAGTGGCCCCGTTTATGACTTCCGGGATCGAGTTTAAAGTGTCGCCAAACTTCTGATTGTATCATCGCATGACATTGATAATAGGTTAGGTATCTACCGATTGAAAAAACTTCCTCAGACCGCGGTGTTTGTTTGAGTAAAATATTTCAAATTATATAAACTTGATGAATAAATGGAAAAAAAATAGATGGTGAAACAGCACTCCTTACAGGCTTAATACCTTCTCATGACCGTTAAATTATGTCATCATTTAAAGTAAAAAAAAAACAAAGGATTTTCCCGTATTAAGGATAACATGTTAAATTATAAGATAAATAAATGTATACTTAAGTAATATAGTCTCTTTACTCATGTAAATAGGTACCATGAATTTATAATTATTATGCACTCTATACAACTCTATACTTTTATGTGCCGTTGCTGCCTGCTCTCATGACATTACTGCTCCTGAGAATGTATTACTCACAATCCTTACTATTTATACATCATTCTCATCATAATCACGCCTGTATTCCCCGAAGGGGTAGGCAGAGGTGCACTGTAGTGTGTCCACACTTCACCGATGTATTTTGGTCCCAATGTTATAGGGGGCGAGCCTATTGCCATTATACCGGGCACATTCCCCCTCAATACGAGGGAGATTTGGGCCATAGTCCACCACGCTGGCCCAGTGCGGGTTCGTGAACTTCACACGCCTTTCTATAGACGTGCAGGTTTTCTCACGATGTTTTCCTTCACCGTTCAGCAAGTGGTAAACATTGTTGAAAATGACATTCGCACATCAAAATTATCTCAGAGGTGCGGGCCTGTGATTTGAACTTGCACCCCTTACGTTCAAGGCGGGCGTTCTAGCCCACGAGGCTACCACTGCTCCATTTACTATTTATCATTTTAAAAAGAGTAACCATTGAGTTACTTACCGGCTCTTCTCAGTGGAAGTAGCATTCCAAACCGGTGGTAGAGTTTGACTATTTTTAAATGTGCTTAATGGCCTACACGAATAAATAAAAAAAGATTTTGATTGTGACAACGCAAATTTGTTAGTACCTGTTTGTTTGTTGTACGTAAAGTAACTGGCATATACTGTACTGGCTGGACCAATTTCGACGGGACTCACTGGCAGATAGCTGATATTTCAAGGAGTAACTTTGGTTACATTTATTCTTAAAAGTATTTAAGGTTCATTCAACTGGAAAAAATAAAACCCATTTTTTCGGGTAATTGTTGTTCACTCCTTGCGAGACCAGTAAGACACGTGAATTTGCAATCGACGAAGATATGTGATAATATACTAATAGTTAATCTACGTCTACACGTACATTACTTATTAGTATGAGTATCTACCTACGTACGTAGCGTCAAATTCCCAACTTATCAACGTACTATCAAAGCATTTCAATCGCACCACATAGGTAGGTACGTATGTATATCTAGCAGCCGAGTGGGCAGCATATATCTTCCGATACCCCTACTAACCTATATTCACCCACTTATCTGCGAGGACCTTGAACGCCCAAATCTCATGGAATTGGCACGTATAATATAAAATCGTCGGCGCGTGACATTGAGATCCGTAATTTGTGGATCCATTCGTATAACAAAATTGTTGAAACTAAAAAGAACGGACTGGCCGACAATTTACATTATATATATAAGTGTCGCGTGTGTAGGAAAAAAACCGCAATATATTACAATATATTTAAGGAACTGGTTACGTTTCGAGTCGTATTCTTAATATACTAACCGCGTGGCAACAGGTGTTTAGCGAATTATGAATGACTAGCTTCTACCCGCGACTTCATCCGCGCAGACTTCGATTGTTCAATATCGTTATAAATCATCCTTTCCCAAAGTGGGCGATAACGCCCCTTGTGGGCGCTGCAGGCCTAAAGGGGGGCGGTAAGAGACCCAGAAAAAAATGGGGGCGTTGTGTAGAGGCTTGAGGGGAGACCTCAGCGCCGTTGTGGGACCTACTGCGCTTAGGTCTTAAGTTAACTCTTGCGGGCTATAGTAAAAGTCTCGTTTAGAATGAATGTTTAATCTCCGCTAATATAGCTCACAATCATCATCATCATCATTAATTTAATTTGAAGTCATAGTGGTTTTTAAGTAGGTACAAAAATGGATGTTTTTTTTTCTGAGCTTTTTCTATAAGTCAAAACTGTTCGTTTTGATATTGGAGGTTAAGTCCGGACGCGCGCGTCTTGGCGCCCCAGTAAGCCCCGGACTTTTCAGTACTGGAAAATTCCATGCAAAGGCGGCAGCTAGATACTTTAAAATACAAATTGGTCTAATAAAAAAAAAACTACAATACATTAAGAGAAAATCACACGGCGTAACATTATAAATAATTCTAACGAGACAACTAATAAGATTTGGGTGTTGCGAGCCAAAACGTGATCACAGCAATCCCGTGTTCATACATTTTACAATCGACTGCTTACGCCTCCCGTACACTGGCGCGTCAACCCTCACGCGTCTATTTTTTTTGCCATAGCAAAACAAACTGTATTAACTCAAAGAGAAAGTGCATTCATAACTAAATTACACTGACATCTTTAGCGAATTTTGACGCGTGGGGGTGTGGCTTTTACTATAGAAATTCAATACATATACTCACGCCTGTATCCCAAGGGGTAGGCTGAGACTTACGTTTGCCACATGCTACGATCCTGAAATACCTCTTTCGCTTCATCCACAGTCATACATCTTTTCATGCACATCCGTCGGTTGAGGGTGCTACGGACTTGACCTTTCTGGTCGCCAAAGGTGATTCTCGTGCGCCCTCTTCCTACACTTCCACTCACGTTCGCCTGGTATATTTCTTTCGTGAGTCTACCTCCACTCATCCTCTCTACATGGCCAAACCCCCATAATACAGAAACAGAAATTCAATCTTTATTTACCACAGAGGTTATTTTGGTGTTGTCAAAAATCTGGACACGCGAGTTTCAACGCCCCAGTGTGCGGGAGGCCTTAGTCCGGTAAATACAAGGCAACACATCAGCAACATGTCATTGACAGACCTAAAGACCAATTAGCAATGAAAGATTCGATTTCAAAAATCAATTTAACTCTCACTTCAACAATAGATCCATTTTCCTTTCAATTAAGTTTGAAAGTGTGTTTGTACATTGTTGGCCAATCGGATTGCAGCTCTGAAACACGGATCTAGAAATCTGACGGCAGGCACATTCGTGATGACTGACGAGCGACGACTAAATTACCCAATCGAAGTCTATACAACAAAATAAAATGGAAAAATCTGTTTGTAATGTCAAAATAACAGCGTTTTACTAAATGAAAGTATATACGGTATATATAACGAAAATCCATTTTTAGAATTTTTGTCTGATGCATGTATGTATATTCTAGCCAATCTCCGACATTGCTGGGCTAATTTTGATAGAACTTTCACTGGCCGATATGTTATGTCATAAGGAGTAACTTAGGCTAAATTCCACGCGGAAGTGGCAGGGCTAGTTGAATACGTATATAGACAGACATGCAAAGCAATGACAGTACATTCCAATTCGTACTTCATTTTATTTCTAGGCTTGATTCCCACTGCATGGCAAATGCCTCCCCTCTCTTTTTATCATTGTAACTTAGTCCCAATTAAATATGGGGCGATTCTACTCCTATTGCCCCGTCAATCATTGTTTTACCATTCCTTATTATCTGGGGTCGGCGTCGTATGTCATTTTCTTCCACTCATTGCGATTTTCCGTCATACTGACATCCACTTCAATCTCGTTCATACCACACCTCTGACACTTTACAAAACATGCATCCTCCCCATTATGTCATATGCCAGTGTGGTTTTCGCTCACGCGGCGAAGACACACATCAACCGCCTGCAAGTAGTGCAGTCCCGGTTTCTCCGTAGGGCCGTAGGTGCCCCGTGGTACATACGGAACGTAGATCTTCATTCCGACCTTGGCCTCTTCTCAATTCGTAAACACTTAAAAATAGCGTCCGAACGCTATTTTAAAAAAGCCGCGTCGCATTTAAATCCTCTAATTGTCGCCGCCGGCAATTACGAGCCAGACCCCGCGCACACGTCATCAACCCGTCGCCGCCGTCCGCGGCACGTATTGATTGATCCTCCCGACACGATCACCGCCCTCCTCAACCCGGGCGTTGAGAGGGCCACCAACACACCTACACCAGCCTCAAACAGACACCGATCTCGCCGGCGAGGTCGAGGAACCCCCTCTTCCGCTCGTAGGTGCATCTTTGCACCTAGGAGCGCAGTCACTACCTCACCCCTCACGGTAACTGCCCAAGCCGAGGTCGTGCCCCCTGTGGCGCCCTTGAGCTAGTTGCCACCCCTTTCCGCCCTTAAGGCCTTGGTTGGAGTGCACTCTGCGCTCGCCACTCCTCCGGTAAAGCTGTAAAGGCCACCTCACGGCCAACAGTGTAAGTCCTTCAAAAAAAAAAAAAAACCTCATAGTCTTAATAAACTCCATCCAATTTTTTCTTAGGTCTGCCTCTCGCTCTGTATCCATCCACATGCATAAATAGTTTCGTTAATGCGAAGAGAATTTCGGGCTTAAGTCTACCATTACTTGTAGAATGTGCGCAAAGATTAAAGTTATATCACAGAATATGTTGATTTTATCTCTTTCCCTCGTATGAAATAAGGCAGGGTGGCGAGCGAGCGAATGCATGCTAACCCCACGGGTTCCGGTTAGCGAACTTTCAAAGTCTTTCATTAGATGCGCCGGATTACTGACGACTATTGGGAATGAGGTTACTTTTTGTACCTATAGGAAGCGCAAATAAACCGCAACCCAACTGAATTCGCAACTTCCCTAATTCAGTTCATCAGCTGTGAAATAGTGTAGTCGAAACTGAAAGTGTACTGTGGCTGTGGGCGTCGCAGTCACGAGGTCGGGTGACTCACCCGGTTATTCCCGACATCCTGCCCCAATTACATACAGCGGTGGTTAAGGCGAAGACACGCCAGTCCTAGCTGGATTTTGTTGGAACGTCGTCTGGGACCAATTAAGGGATTTCAGGTAACATTGAACTAGCATGACTGGTTACATTTTGTTCATAATAATTAAGAAAAGATTGTGAAAATAAATTGAGGACATATTAGTCTAATTTATCTAGGGTTGTTAAGCATTGTAGTCCAGAAGATGGATGTAGGAACCAGAGCAGTCGTGTTGAAGTATGAAAAACAAGTAATTTCAAAAGGACAAGCCCATGACTACCTATGATTTGTATAAATTATAAATCGTGAGCATGGGTTAACACAGGCTGAAAAAAGAAGAAGAAGCATGTGTACTGGCCATATATTAATTGTACTATGTGGGCGTATTAAAAGTGTGTTTAAACTTTGATAGCACGAATTAATGCAAACATCCATCATTTTATAATATATATTAATCGGATTAGAGAACTGAAATAAAAACTGTAACTCAAGCTTAACCGATAGATGATTATTGCAAAATAATAAAAGCCAACGCAGATACAGGTCACCCACGCTGTAACCGTAAAATGAATCATCCTTTTGCTCGCTTTTAGGGCAACTTGAGCATATATTTGCATCTTTAAGCCGTATCTTTAAACTAGGTGGCAGACTTACAAGGCTGATTTGATTTAAGATACAAACAGACAATACCTACTTAGAGGTATATAATAAAATTATACTGGCATAATATTTGCCTACGTTCTCAATTGACAGTAATAAAATAACAAAATCCTTGAGACTTAAAGGTTATCGGAAGTTCCACTAGTTAGGTCCTATAGGGCAGATGGTAATGGCTCTGTGTAAATAACTAGCCGAATTCAAGTTGACTAGAAGCAGGCCATTTCATTAATTTCGTAAAAAAAAAGAAGAAATTCGCTAGCACCATCATTAATGACATTTCATTGAAAATGTGCTTCTACTACGCGTTATGCATCTGTACCAAAAATAATTTAATACAATTGAGTATCGCCAAAAACTGGTTGCGCGTGTTTCCGCAAACCTTTATCCCACAAACCATCTGACGTTACTGTCTGCCGTCGTGTTTTTCAACAAAACGTTTAGTTTATTATAGTACCTACCGCGCTGCGCCGCCTCCGGTTTGTTTTTAAAATGTAAACCATTTCCACATAAAACCTCGTAATTCTAATCCGTAAGACATTTTCAATCGCCACTAAGTTACGTAATTTTTATTACGATGACACATAAACGTAGGCGCAACAAAATATAAAGGTATTTAAACTAATTGAAGATGATTGAGATAAAATTTATATCGACTTTCCTCCCATCAAATTAAAGACTAGGTACTTTATTATAATAAAATACGACGCGTAAGTTTAAAGGAAACATTTTATTTAACGTATTAAAAGCAGTTAGGTCAACATGAAAGGTGATTGCTATTAATTAATTTTACGAACTTACTTATACTTTCACGTTATTTGAAAATAGTTTTTTAACGTCTAAATCCTTAATAAGTTAGACAAAAACTGCATGTCTAGTCACAGAAAAAATCTAGACGACTTGGCCTTAATATGGGAGCACGTGGGACGAAATGTACACGATCAACTGAATCTTTATAGAGCCAATCTACAGGAATGCGGAATAATGAACAACTTGATGATATACTACTTAGAAACAGCTGATACTGAGAGTGAAATATAGGAATCAGATGAAGCTATAAAGCGATAATATTATAACTAGGTATTAAGGTTATTTTTCGTGGGGGTTTAAGAATATTTGACTTAGGGCCTATTTTTCAAACGTTATATAGGATTTATTCGGCGGGTAAGTCGTGTGCCACGTATTAAATTGACAGATGGTTAAATAGCGAAGTAAATTTTTCATGGGATTTATTTGATGTCTAGTCTGAGACTGGACGAATCGGCGCTTAGAGAATAACCATCTTATTTATAAGTAGTTGCAAATGTTTTGTAACATTTGTTGGATTGTTCCAATGACAACGCGTACAATATTAAATATAGCACGTACCCAAAACAGAGTTTGAACTTGGTAATTGAAATTTTAACAAAGCGTTACCATAATTTAACCAGTTTTATTTTCTTACAGTTACCTACTGTAACACAATATCAGTAAACAAATTCAAAGGAGGTAAGATAATAATAATATAATAATAAGTGGTGGTGGTACAATACTATAATTAAACTTATAAGTGGGGTTATGACGCAGTTTAAGACCACAGACCGTATAATAAAAAAGATTTAGTGTCGGATATTTTGTGTCAAAAATACAGCCGTAATGTTGGGCCATCGCCTACGACTAACCCACTTGTACTCTTTCAAGTATTTTACAATTACCTAGAAAATAGAGCGAATTATCTACCAAAAATAACATTTGAAAGCTTGTAATTCCAGTTTTTCCAACGAGGTTCGTTTGACTTTGACAGCGGAAACCTACTATATTCTTTCTAATCTGTGCATTTGCCTTGATAATCATAAAATTGGCTGCCTTCTCTGTTTTTTGCGTCCCATTCATGCGATTCTACTTTTTACCAAGGATAGGGCATGCATAGTAGTCGTCCCAATAATATTTTGATGACAACTGAAATTTTGATTACCCCTAGAACTTCACTATGTATCGCTTATGTCTATAAAAAAAAAATTGCTTTCGGCCATAAAACAATAACATAACTGCATAATTTATGTGTCAGTAATAAAGTGAGTAAGGGAAAAATTGAAACGTTTAACTAAATTAAAAGCAATGAGATCACATGCGGGTGGGGTATGTACTGCCCTATGTCGGGACTATACTTCTGGACTTTAGAAAGTTACGATTGTTGTAGCCAAAAGTCAGAACGTAGATGTAGGGAAAATAATTTGTATTTTGTCCACTGTTTAGTTGATTTAATCTCAAAGTAACATTATACTGTCTTTATCGACTGTCAAAACAGGCTTACATGAGATAATGACTAGTTTTTGCTGTTAAAACGCGCCTACATGAAGTAGTGCCTAGCTTCGGTCATTAAAATGTGTCTACATGAGATCGTGACTAGTTTTATCTGTTAAAACTAGCTATATGAGATTATGCCTCGTTCATCCTCATTATTTCCGTTCCTTAAACCAAACATAAATAAGTATAGTGTGGTAACATAAACACAATAAACATTTTATTACCTTTCCATTTCGTATATTGGTACCGCATTAGTCGCTAATACAATATTTAAGTGCACCCCAGCACCACCCCATGCAAACAAATACCATAAAAATCACTCACACGTGCGCATTTTACTTTCATAAGTATATGGCGCATGTAATGGTAATCGCTCACGCATTTCCGGAGTCCCTTCGTATTAAGAACAATCAATAGAGGGTTTATAACAGAAATCTAATGATAATAACATGAAATAACATGAGCTGAATCAAAAGATGAATCGCTACTTCTGAATCACTTAATTGACATAAGTAATTGTAATTTTTTTTGGCTATACCAAATCGAACTTTGCGTCAATATGCATAAAGTAGGACTTTATTGTGGTAAAAGCGACAGCGCCAAAATTCACTCGCTCTCTCAATAACACTTCGTTGAAAAATGCTTTTTCTATGAGTTCATACAGTTCATTTTGATATTGGCAAAAAGATTACATTCGACGCCATGCTGTTTAAACCTTCATTTAACATTCAGAATTTACCCTGGTCCGGTTGTTACTGATATCGCCCTCTCCATGGTATGGTACCCAGAGTACAAGCTTTGCGTAATTTGGGATCACACCATGAGTAGTACCTATGTGTTGTCGGGCGTTTTTTTTTGCTATATTTAATTAAAGGTACAAATACCAAGTAGGTATTGTCTATTAGAACTCTAACAAACAACACATGTGATTGCTTCACGGGAGCGATTGGCAAGTGTGAACTCAAGGTCCGTTACAACAATAAAACAAGCCGAATAAAATTAAATATGTTAATAATGAGACATAATGTTTAATGGTGTGTGGATTAATTGGCCATTAATATCCCATTACAATATAATTTGCTATCTCGTTCGATACATTCCTACATATGTACCTACTTTATTATCTACCTTTTATACTACCTACAATCCTATAGGTATATTACATCTCCCTGGCCGTTTGTTGTCAAAATTAAATATCATCTATCTATCATTCGGGCCATAGTCCACCACGCTGGCCCAGTGCGGGTTGGCAGACGTCACATATCTATCGAAAACTAGTCAAGTTCTCTCAGACGTGCTGGTTTCCCCACGATGTTTTCCTTCACCCTTTCATAGAAAATGATAATCTCTGATGAAAATGAGATTCGCACATAAATCCCAGAGGTGCGAGCCGGGGTTTGAACCTGCACACTTCGATTGCAAGGCGTGCGTTTGACCACTCGGCTACTACTGCTAGCTACCAAAGAATATTATTGAAATTTTAAGACTAACAACCGCTTAGGAGGATTAATTTCTGAGAATGGTTTTAAAATTGAACCAATCTTCAATAATTATTTAGCAAAGAAAATTTACTAGCGTTGAAGATATGCGTTAAAAACTAAAAAAAAACTAATCGGTCGAACTGAGGACCTCCTTTTCTTGAGGTAACCATTTTTAATGCGTGAATCCTTGAATATCCATAGGTATTTAACTATACACTGGCATACCTACCTAGACTAATGAGCTATAAAAACAACGTATACACCAGACAGCCTTCTCAACATCGTAAAATTGTCTATTCATGAACTTTCATGTTTTTAAAATATCAAGGTGCCTTTACCTAATAATAGTTTTAAATACTTAGCTACTGTGGTTATTTACGTCACATTTTTAAAACGCCATGTCTTGGCGTTGGCGACATGAAACTGTAAGCAGAAATACACATTTCCTATTTACATAAGGTATAGATTTTTTATACGTAAGGTTTATACTTTCCTTCATGGATTCAAATCTCACGAGACCTCTTTAAATCACGATCAGAAGTAACAGGCAGGGTTCTTTCTATCTCTGACAATAGCTCTCGAGGGAGGCTGGAGGTGCACACGAAACCGCTCGAGATATTGCTTATAGAAAAAATATATTAACTTAACTTATGGGTTAACAATAACCTCAAGATACAACATCATAGAGTTCATGGTGCTTAAACATCTGATGAATGTAAATACGACTTTAATACATTGGGGCGAGCGAAATCACTTGACTTTATTTTAAAACGTACTCTATGCAATATTAATAAAGATCGGATTTCCATAGCAAATCCCACCCGGCCATATGGCGAAATTCGCACGCAGCCGAAACGTCGGGAAAATAAAATAGTAAAAATAGTAAAATAGTTTTATTTCAATAAATTCTGCTTTATAAAATATGCTTCTGCTATGAGTTCGTTTTGGTATTGACATAACAATTGGTCGCGCGCGTTTTATTTGACGGACCCATTTGCGCAGGGCTTAATCAAGCCTTTGGTTTATTTGAACAAATCAATAAAAATGCCAACATAATGTTAAAAACTCCTAGTGGCATAATACATTTCGGTTCCAAAAATATTGAGAACGGAAAAATGGATTCATTTAATGTCTTTTTTTTAATTAACCTATTCAATTCTAACCGTTTTAAGTTCTTAATTAATGGAATACGAAACATAACCGCCTGGGAAGAGCTGGCAGTAAAACGAGCCGGGAGACCAGCCGCCAGTGCCGCCACACAAAAGGCCATTCTCAAAACGATAAGCACTTCAGCGATCGCAATCACATGGCGATTCACACCAAATTTATTGCCATTTCGAAAAAAGATAACATACGGAGTCGGGCGCACACCCCTCTAGAGTCGAACAATAAACGTGCCCATTGAAAATAACCAATAAGTCTTTTGAATAAGATGCGAAAAACTAAGCGCGAACAATATATTCGCAATGATATCGCCTACAGTGTACCCTTGAGCGATCTTCAGTTAGGTAATTTAATAAAAAGTATTCCAAAAAAATCAAATATAAATTTAAGTGATTTTACGACCCTAGGCAGTTACGTCACTGTTGTGTTCATCATTGAATCAATGTAAGTGCAAAACTTTCAGCTGACGTTAGAGCTGTGTTTCAACAAGTATAAAGGAAAGCATAACACATCCAAAATTCTGGCAATGTATTAACTGGCTTCAGATAATCATCCTACTGATATGATATTATAAATGTGATAGTTTGTGAGAATGGACGGATGGATGTTTCTTGGTGTTTCACAAAAAAATACTAGCCGGATTTTGATGAAACTGTACATAATTATTGTTTAATACATCAGAATAACATATAGGCTATAATTTGTAACGATATTGAATAATAAGTCGCGGTCGCGGAAGTCGCGGCGCGGATGAAGTCGCGGGTACAAGCTGGTCATTGTTAAAAAGCTAGAGAACTTATATTTTAAGGGTTAGCGCACCCGTTCCGAGTTACATTGTAGACCGGACAAATCCACGTGATTGAAGTACCTAACGCGCAGTATTATGGATGACACCCAATTTATTTTAGAATTTTATAGCACGGTGTGTAGTTATAAATTTTTGGTAACATTAAAAATGGACCGCATTGTACCTACTGCAATATATTCCGCGTGTTCGTTTAACCGTCTTTCGGCGACTGTTTATGAGTACTTAAAAGTTTCCGTTGAATATACACAATATATTGAATATACAGAGATACATTTCTCGATGGCGAGAACTAATTTTGTGAGACAAAAATCTTAAATTTATAATTCCTACTTAAAATTTCCACCGTTGAGAAAAATTTACGACTACTCGTTATTGTAGATAGTATTTACATACGCGCTATAAAAGTATAAACACAAAAAGAAGAAAGAAATGTTAAATACATTTGTTATCTATTAATCTAAAATACGTACACGAAATATTATATCACTGCGTTTACAAATCCGACAATTAGGTGCGTAGGTTAGTAGCACTTTGATCATGTATATTAAACAGCGAACAATAAGAAAGTAATTAAGCGCTTGTCATAAGTACCCAACATTAAATAATAAATTCCGATTTCAAATGACTTCCTAGACATGTGAAACGAAGTACAGTCGAGTAAGAAAAACACATCATTGTTATTCATGACGCTTTTATGATAGGAAGAATTAAAATTTATTCAAAATATCACCCTACATGGTCTACCGACCCGCAAGGCTTTCTTTGATGTGCAGACAACTTTGTTAAACTGATTAACATATACATTGAGATGCACATTGTGATATTAATTTTTTAAACATAGCAAAAAATCATTTCAACTTCACGCTTCGTGTACCTATTAGTACAGCACGAGGTTTGAAATCTTAATCTTAATCGATATAATCTTTGAATTACCTGGATATATAAACATGTAATAAGCAAAAACTATGTAACTTCTAATAACACTGTCAATGTACAGCAGTGAATTCAGTTATCATTTATATATCGCGGTTATTAAAAGGAAAATAAATTAAGGTTTCTTCGTTTAGATTTTTATTCAAAAATATATAAATAAAAATACTCAAACTTAACCGCAGACACCTGTTGGCGATGTATACCACACCTTACTGACAGCTGGTCACATACCCACTGTGCACGCTGACGTAATACATTAACGAGGAAAAGAGATAACGATATTATAAAACCAGAGTCCAGAAAGACCGGCGAACTTTTCAACATAACTGTACATAATTAACATGTGTACATAAAAAAATAACTATCTTATTGTTAAAAATCACAATTTTATGACTTAATCAAATTTAAAAAAGATATCAATTTTTAGCTAGGCTAGCCGGTATAACGAACTAATACAAGCTGAAGTCGAGGGTTCGATTAATAAAATTATTACAATTTACGTAATAAATAATTTTCTAAAATTGCTAGATAACACATTTATCACAGACTGGAATCCCCGGTGCAGGGAGCCTGGAGTTGCATAGGCTTAGACCACACTAGATTAAGCCGTTGCCCATTTTGATATTTATATTCCAAATAGAGAACCGTCAAAAAACCGTGTCACGTGTTCATACAATAATATCGCCATACGAAATGCATCGATAAAACATTTTCATGTCGATATTAATATGCGGACAATAAAACGAACGATACGTATAATAACATTGTAACTGGGTGGGGCTGGCTTTACGAGCGGACTGTACTCCGGTTTACATCGCATCGTTACTCTAGTGCAGTTATCAAATAGTCGGATGTATTGCGTTGCGTGTTTGTTTTGACGGGCCGACTGTACCCGTGGAGACCATAAAACGTAAGTAATTGTGCATAACGTTCTCGTGATACGTTTGTGAGTACCTATAGTGCAGAGATGTTAACACAATAGCGCGGGTTATCACATTACTTGAATATGCCATCCAAAGACATTGTTGTTTTATTACGCTGCAATACATTGACATCTTATAAGGCCGGACCAAAAAAATCGTGTATCACGACACATCAGGGTGCTACTACCCCTAGTGCTTCTGAATTTATGAGACAATAAAAACATCGCTCTGTATCTTTGAAAACGTCAAATACTTATCTTTTGCACTGTCCAATCAATTAACGTTTACTGAGAACCACGGACACTATAACTTTTAAAATGTCCGAAGTTTCGATACGCAAACTGGGATTCAGGTAGGCGTCCAGGTAGCGACTCGCACCGTAACATTTCTCTGGTCCAATGGTAGACTGGCAAACACAACAGCCGCACTCCACAAACAAAATTAATAAAGGTTTTTGTCGAGCACTCGACGATACGGAAGAGACCCGGGAAGAAAGTTTATTTTAATAACAAAAGATGTTAAATGTCTTTAACTGATGGCGGCTGCTTTACGTCTTTCACCCACTGGGGCGAGCGAATTAACCATGACTTATTGGAAAATGTACTCTGTATCAACATACACAAAGACTGAATTTCTGTGATAAAAATCACGCAACCAGCCTCCAAAATTCGCTCTCATCATCATTTCGTTGAGAAATTTACTTCTTCAATGAATTAATAGTTTATTATGGTATTGGCATAACATAGTTGCACGATGACGCTGAGGCTGAGGTATAATCAACTCTGAAGAATAATATGTGATAGGTACATACAAATAAACGGGCACTAAGTATTAAGATTCCAGAAACAAAGATGCCAATAACATGCATTGTTATTTCAGCGCGTATCCTAAAATGTCGACTTTCGTATTCATTTGAAACGAGAGCGTACCAAACGTATCCAATATTCTCCACCCTTTTTAAATATTTAACGCGGGTCTCCCCTCGCGCGCCGTTGTACTGTGTCCAAATTCCCGGTATGCGTTCATCCAATATTTGCTCTGTGGATTAGATAAGCACGATCGACCGCCCGGCTTGTTCACGATCGATAATCTGTCACATTCATTCATATCTATGAAATAACAACAATCTCGGAGGGGCCAAAGGCAGATAAGCGATCGGGTTATTGCGAAAAAAAATATACTCTTGTAATTTTTATAAAATACAACCTAACTTACCTTTGAGCAGTAACAGACAACTTACGTAAAACTTAAACTAATCTGTCAGTTTAATTGAGTGAGAAATTAAAGAAAAGTTTCGTATTAACTTAACTAAAAACAAATGTTTCATTGGACAACAACAAGTCATGAATCCCAGCGAATCACATGCCTTCCATATACATGGCAAAACCGTTAAAAAGTTAAGCCATAGCAACATAGGGGCATCCCTAAAGGACATTAGAAACTAAATTATACCTAGAAAAGAAGACAACAAAACACATAGAGCCAAACAGTGGCATTAAATTTGAATCCCGTAAATACGAAACCCTTAATAAATTATGCGAGTCTAGACGAAAATATTGTTTATAGGCCACAACAATGAAAAAGATTCAGAATGTCCTCAAAGACCTTGACGCGGGGGATGAAGGTGAAAAGCACTATAGACAATTCATCTCCATATTAAAGGCACTTAATCCCATAAAACATAGGGGAGAGCCGTAAGAGCCAGACAACGGATGACAAACAAGCAATTAAGTTCCCGATGTTTCGGCGGAAAAATAAAATACTACCTACTTACCAAGCGATAGAGCAGAATGTAGTTAAGCACCAGATTATTGTAATAAATGTCAAAATAATGGCTGTTTTCTCATTGTGGATCGCTTTATATTATGCATGAACGTCTTAGGAGTACAGTATTATATTTTGTTGACAATATTTCTAGGACTATTTAGAGCAGCTAATTTAAAAGACAAATAGGCATCAAATCGTAACTTACTGTACGCATATTTAGATAACATCAGGTACATGTAAACCATAACAAACTAATTTTACAACCCTTATTACAGCGTTTCCTATTAACAGGTCGCAACCCGGTAGCGGGCCATCAAAATAAACTGGGTCGCAACATTCCAGTTTTTGGTAAAAAAATAAGCAACAGCATACTTCGCACTAAAATTTTGTGACTAAATAGACGATACCAAAATATGTAGTATTAACAAAACATTTTTACTATTAATAAATGTGTATTATATTACCTAATGGAACCAGCTTGGGTTTAAAAGTATTAAGTGGGCCACGAAGGGGCAGTGTGAAAATTACAGGGTCATGGCAAAACAATGTTTGGTTGGGAAACCCTGCCTTATTTAATTACCAAGAAATGCCTATAGTTGACTATACCACTCGTCGACCATTGTAATTGGTCCAACAAGAATCTTGTTTACAACTTTCCTTTCTCGCTAATAATGGAAATATTCTAAGAAATAATACTGTAGGTACCTATCAATTAAATGAGGGTAATATGTCGCTTGATTAACTTTACCTACCATATTGTTTTGGACATTACGAAATATGACTTCCCATTACCAAAATATACTTTATCAAAGACTTGTTCAAAGGCCAATTTTGCCACTTTCAAATAAGAATTGTAATTTAAATTAAAAAACATTATATGTATTTACTTAATTCTTCTTTCTATGCTAACAACATAATATAACCCCAAGAGGAAATGACTGACTATAATAAAATGTTATATATAGTCGACTAGTCTGCGTCAAGACTTCCTAATTTCCAGACTCCGGAAAGTACCCTCCAGCAATATACCTCGTCGAAAGGGGTTGTCGCCGTCTCGACGCGTTGTATTCAAATCCGTCGCATTTATTGGTATATAACTCAGAACTGGCGTCGTTAAGCGCGTCCAACATTCCTCCAAGATTAAACCCATCCCCCGAACGCTAGATGCGCCTTAACTGTACATACGTGACTCGAATCGCACCGTGGGGACTAGAGAGTGCCCGCTAATTTTGTTAGGCGCAGCATGGACAACTGGCGAATTTAAAATGAAGACGTTTCGGAAGATTTATAACTCAATTTGGACATTCGGCGGGTGATTACGTCATTTAATGGCTGGAAATTGCCAATGGTGCTTTCGACAAAATTGTACGCATTCCAAGACATATGGCTAGAGAACATGATATAACGCAATATACGAGAGAAAATGACGATTTATTTTTAGGTCCTACATCAAGGGACCTAACCTGAGCCTTCTGTAATATCATTTAGCATAAATCTTGCGAAGGCTTAACTAGGGTCAAACAAAATCTATCGAGACAGGGTCAGATAACATTGTCAGCCTAAATGCACGTAATCGTGAATACGTGGCCGGGTTGTCCAAACCCTTCAGTAATGTTAAAACACACGTCTTGAAGGGCGTTTTTGTAACGTACCTTTTTAGACGCGTTGTCATAGAAATCAAACAGACGAAGCATGATCTTTTGCGGCGAACTGGCACAAGTAGCCCACTTGATTTTGAGTGGTTAACTCCGACACTTGAAACAGCAGGAGGGCCGCCGAAGGAGTTTTGAAAGGGTGAAGTGTGAACTCTTTGAAGGAAAATAAACCGACGACGACACGAATTATTCGGACAAATTATAATCAAAACGCTACCCGTAATAATAATGAGTAGACATTTGAAAATTCCTGAAAATAAACTTGATCATTACTGCTCTTAACAAATGCCACCAATAGCGAAAAAAGTAGGGGCCATTAAAACTGTAACACAATATCAAAATCGATAATCTAATCGTGGCAATCTGTAAAAATTATATCCTCAACAATGCAGGAATCACCCTTGCGATGCTAATCCAAAATTGCAGCAGCCTTCCCTGTGTTCCCACAGTGCAATTCATAGAAAAAGAAAATTTTGTAATACGCCTTAGAAAAGCAGAGGAATCTTAGAATTTCTCCGTAACAATGATGGTATAGTATACAATGTGTGTTACAATGGCATCGATCACAATCATTTTGGGGCAAAAAAAACTCGGGTGCTCGGTGGAGATGGCCAATTGAAAAGGGAACGCCAAAGTCGGGCGGGCCATCTGCCGCAGCCGGCGTCATCTCGCCGCGTACAATGCGACCAAACGATACCATTACCGTGGACTGCGTTGCGTTTACGGCGCTAATTTAGTTCTATTCACCAATAGATTCCACAGAGAGGTACCGATTTCATGATGCCTTTGTATGTCAACTTTAATCTTAACTAAATTAACCAAAATACTGTGGAAGATCTTTAGTTTTGAGTAAAACATACATTATAACGTAACACTTTAATGAGATATCAAGATTTATTTTTAATAACTTATCACTTAGTTAAGAATTGGCACGCAATCATTTGAGTTCTAATATTTCAGATTGATAAAAAAAATATATACCTACATACAACCTGCAGTAATATATGATTAAAAAGAATATTAGAACCTTTAATGGAAAACATGACATGAAGCACTTGCTTCATCTACTTTGATAGTTAAGTACAACGAGGTCAAAACTCAAAACTAACCAAAGCGATATTGATAAAATTTAATTAAGTTCGATGCACTTAATTCATTTTTGGATGCAGTTAACAATTTTTTATAGGATGTCCTTAAAAGTGCCTATGAAACCTAGCCACCATACATGCCGTATGGCTTTTCTAACTAAACTACGTGTATACAACAACCCCTGGGCCCGTAATTTCTTGAAGATAGCACGTGTTGTGATTCTATGGTGCAATTTGATGGTAAAAAAACGGAGCCACCCCTGTATGGGCTGATCAAAAGGGGATTATATTTTTTTACGAGATGATTTGTGTCATAATATGTTCCGAGATGTGTCATTTAATATATTAAGTTCTATGCATTCACATGTTATTTAAAATACATAGGTATGCGTATTCAAACAAAACATAGAAGGTATTTAAAAAAATAAGCTATATGGTTACCAAAGCATAATCCCTAAATTGGCCCTAAATTTTATACGTTAGCATTCTCAGTACCTAAGTGTAAAAAATGCAACAATAAGATCAAAAATCCTTTTTAATTTAAGGAGTTAATATTCAGTAATTTATATACAGTGAATCAATTGAATGAATGTTGACAAACGTTATTTACCCGGCAATAATAATGAACTAAGGTAATAATGTATTTTTTTATAGCCCTTCTATGTCCCACTCCTGGGCAAAAACCTCCCCTTTACTTCTCCACACATCTCGGTGCTGGGCTATTTCTTGCCACGAGGTATTGGATTATGTCAACTTTTTTACGTAATCGAATAGTTAAGTTAAACCAAAAGGCACACATTTCCTTTCCAATAATATTGAGGACTTAATAAAATTATCTTCTAATTTTACCGTTGTAGGAAAACATAGAAAATGTTAAAACATTTTCATTCGGAAGATTAAATACATTTGGCGGTTTTCAATACACAAACTACTGTTTGAGTGGGTAATTCTTAATGTTGTAATTTTCACCAGACGAGATATCCGAACGTTTCTCGTAAAAAAAATTAAACACTACAAAAATCACGATTGTAAGCTCGGTTTTTTTAAATTCGTTCATTCACATTCCCAAACGTCGTAATTCGAGACGCGCCTCAAGCGTTTTCTCACGCGTTCTCATTTCAAATTTAGGCGCGAAGTCGTGCTGCCTGCCAGACAACTAGGGATGGGCCATTACAACTATTAACACTTAATGGATTATTCAGTTAATCGATTCTTTTTAACTTGAGTTCATTGCTCGATTAAGGCTAGTTACGAGTTTTTTTGTCTTTTTATATAAATGGGGTGTTACGGTATGCTTATGAGATAATTAGTAAATCAGACCGAATCTAATAAAATGCAAGCGGAGATAATCATTTAAAAAATATGCACATAATAAACCAACGTTGCTAATTGAGATTTTATTACAATTACCTTAAACTTGAAACTTAATCACAGTTACTAAGAATTCTTATATGTTAACCTGTTTTTAGTGTAAATACAGAATAGTTACGGTTACCAAGAATAATTACACTTCATAAAATTGATAATCTTCATTGGAAAATGCATAGTGGTTTAGTCGATTATGCAAATTTTTATTCGTCACGGTTCATCACTATCGTCTCGCTTGGCGATTGCACGCGCTGCGCCGCGCCGCCTGTCATGTTTTAACGGACGCGAGTTTATTAACACATTGTGTTAATTTGATACAGAATCAGAAAATATAAGTTATACCATCAATTTTATAAAATGGCGTGGTTAATAAATAATGAGATTTTTATTTTCTGGGAGCAAATTAAGTCGTTTAACAACTGTAGAAAACGTATTAAACAAATATGTACTTATAAGTACATGCTCAAGCTTTGATAAAAAGCTTAAATTTGATATTAGTTTCAGGGCGAAGCTGGGGATCGAACTTCATACATCGCGGACATGAGTGTAGCTCCTAAAACACTTCAATTACAGTATTCAGATGTACATTTTACAACCAACAATTAATTTAACGTACCAAGCACAAGCATCCCTTACCCTCCCCTCCGAAGACTCAGCCATTCCATAGGAGTTGGAACGGGATTACATTCAAACCATAAAAAAGCAACTTTATCGCCTACTTCCTGTCTAGACGCACTCGCGTGTTAACTAACGATCGCCATTAATATTTAATACACTAGTTACAAATATAAATAGTATATAAGAAAAGAAGCCGCTCTCGGTGTCTGCGCGTCCGTCAGTAACAGGTTGAACCTGGACGGCGCTTAATGCGATGAAACAAAGCAAGAGGGTTTTTTTGTAACTTGGGCATCTAAAATGGCCGATACTTACATGCTGTGGAACTTTTAATTTAAACTGTTAGCATTAATAGTAGTCCCCGAAGTAATAAATTCTAATGGTAACAACAAAAGCGGTAAAAATTAATAGTTCGAATATTATTTTTTTTTAAAAAGTTCATTTCCGCTTAATTAGTTAACTTATGCTTACATCGCTGTAAACAAATCGTGACTTGAATAAAGTAAACCATTAAGTACCTAAGTATACACATGTGACTGTGAAAATAAAAGGTAATACGACCGTCGATTTATTAAAATACCTACCAAACATTTTTCACAAAAATGGGAGTTACAATTTAGTATATTAGTCTAGACACTATAAAACATTTTGTGAAAACACCCACCCCAAATACAGAAGTACTAAAATTACCAGTGTTCCAAACTTCTCCAGTTTGCCCGAAGTTTCGAGATAATAGAGTGCCGAGATAACCGTTTATCCAACACTATCAAGTTTTGGAAAGTTTTAATAAAATATTTTTAATCTATCTAAGCTATATTGTATGGGTACCACCTGCATCGATTAACCGAGCAAATGATGACAGACTTAATCGATTTATTTAGTCGATTAAAATTGCAACCCATCACTATTAACTTTTAATCTGAATGCGGATTTACACATGAGGAATGCAACGAGCCAGAACAACGCATTAAAAAATAAGGCGATATTTTTAGTAAAAATGTGTGACAATTCATTGCTACAGTTATTGTATTTTAGTATTACCCATATTTGAAAGAGACTGCTTTCGAATCAGATGGTAAAAGCTTGCCGACAAGGGTCTCACCCTTATATTAAAAGATGGCCGCGCTTTAAGACAATGTTAAGTTCTTCCTCTAATGCGAACAATTATGATAAGAGCGTGTGTCTATATAACTATCGATGCGCACAAAACTGCGCGGTACCCTCCAGTTAACAGAAAAATCCGACAAATGTTTATATGCAGGCTACTTAATTGCACTTCTTCAGTTGGTATCCGTTACAGATTATGTATTAAAAACACCAATTGTACAGGTATGATGCGCGCGCGCATGCAAGACGGCGCGCTTTGAACATCCGAACATCGCGCAAAAATCATGGTGTAACAGATAAAAACAGATTTAATTATTGCAAGTAGTCTTATCAACATTTCAACTAAGTTATTCTATAAAGGCGAATTCTATTCCACAAATTTATACATTTACACATCTTCAGTAACATTGCAGAACACTTTTTCACTGGTAAATGCCTTTATATGTAGTTGTAGATAGATTGTATTTTCTATAAATTTAGTAATGTCCGACCGAAGCTTCGGCCTCAGCGATCTTCGGTCTAACGCTCGGCTTCGGCCATAACGGGCCGAAGTTTTGATCGAACCCTAAGGTTTCTAGAATGTGTCGGGAATTAAACGAACTGGTGCCGGAATTTCGTTTGATAGACATCGTCTCTATTCGAGATATGTCGAAAAAACTGAAAAATATGACCAATTTGTCGTTTTGTTTCGACATATCTCGAATAGATATTAATGTCTATCAAACGTAAGTCGGCCTCCTGTTATGAATGCGCGATGACGTCACTGGTGCGGTGAGGATCATACAGCGATTTTTTGAAGTTGGTTAAGACGAAACTATAATTTAATTAACTTTTGGCAAATCTTGAACTGAATTAATTAGGGTTTTTATTCCTTCGTCTTCAGCATCGGCCATAAATCGACCTTCGGTCGGACACAAAAATTTAGAGAATATTAATTCTATACAACTGTAGATTAAATAATACATACAAAAGATATATGTTAGGTTCGTAGCATGTGGCAAACGATTGTCGCTGCCTACCCCCGTGGGATACGGGCGTGAGTAGAATAATCAAAATATTATTGGTTTCCGCAACAAATGTATTTCCTTGTTGTATTGTGTGTGAGTTGTTAGTAAATGTCTTTTCTTTCTTTATTTATTACATGAGTTATGTAAGCGATACGGGCTACAGCACATAAAAAGTACAGTAAACTAGTAATTTCAATGTGAAACACGGTAAAATCAGAAATCGTTAATGTAATACACGCTGTGTATAAGAATTAACGTATCGGATTATGTATTGCTTTACTTTTTTTACATAAAAAAGTTCTAAACCAACACAATTGCATTAATAAAAATGTAACTGCTAATTTTGTTTTTAAAATGCAAAAGGAAAAATTTGCGATTCAGATATTCGTTCGCGAGCAATGCATATGAACAACGTCTTAGATATGCGGGGCAGCTGCAGACGCTAGGTGTGGTACGATTTTATTATATTTGTGGGTTGGTTTAATTTTGAAAATAAGTGTCACTTTTTTTAATACCATTCCCTTAATTAGTACCGTTGGCAGTTAATTATGGTGACGACACAATCATCATATAACAGGAGCCAACATATAATTACAAAATAAACCGAATGTTCTAACTAAACACAAAAAAACATTAATAAAGCAATGGTAGCTTAGTAGAAAGCTCGCCTTAAAATCAAGCGGTGAAGGTTGTAGATTCACACCCTGGGGCCCAAATCCCACATGATCGACATCATCTCTAATTCGACATATATCGAAACAAAACGTCAAATTGGTCGTGTATTTTCGTTTTGTGTGAATATGTCGAATTAGAGAGTCGATCTCGCGAGAATTACCCCCTGGGATTTTAAAAATCGTGTGAAAATATCCATACAATTCGTTGTGAAGTTCACCTAGCCGCTTTAGCTCTAGGCCAGTGTGGTCAAAATTCTCCCTCGCATTGAGGGGGAATGCGCCCGGTGTAATGGCAATAGGCTCGCTCCCTATTACATTATAACGAAAATACATAGGCCACGTATAGGTGCTCAGCAGTGTGCCTGTGCCTAACCCATCGCGGAATGCCGGCTTGATGGTGTATTTTATACAGAAAAACAACCTATTGACAAACTTTTTCTGTTGCCGAGCTAGTTATGCATCCGCATGCATCACGCTATGGACCTTCTGTCCACCCAACTCATATAGCGGTTCAGGTGACGTAGTCATTTGATTGCAACAATAAATGCTTTCTAATTGAATTAATTCGTTGTTCGGAATATTGTTTATGTCTAGGCGCCTCGCCTCTGTTTAGGAATATTACCTTGCAAGGCTCGACGCCGACACCGGCTCTCCAATCTCTTAATAATTAGTTCTCTGTTCGTTTTCAAGTATCATAGTCACACATTGCACGCAGATGCTCTGTTCAATCAATGCCACCTTTCTTTGTCACATTTCGTGTACGATAATGTATTAGAATAAGTCAGTTTACAATAAACCGTCTTCGAGTGAACTCGCCTTTCAATCCAAAACCCTCCGCAGCGCCCCGGTTCCTTAAGTAGCTTTTATAAAAGTTTTTACTTTGTAAAAAAATATTATTGACAACAAATCATTAACATATCCTAAGCCTTACCAACAACAATAAATAACGAAAGTAGGAAGTTACTTACCTAACTAATTTCATTCAATTCAACCCAATGAAATAATCATCAATAACAATCTATTAAAATGCGACAATCAAATACAAACCTACGATCACTCGAATTCATACAACAACAATAAAATATTTATTTAATTTAGAGTGCACACAAGCCGGTGATCAACCGCCCGCGGGGCGAGCCTATACAAAGCGGTTCATTCATTCGTTCAATCACTGAAAGCGCGGGAAGTATTTAGCCCTGAGCGCACTGGGGCGTCAAGATACTAAAACGAGCTGTATTTACTTATAGAAACAGCTCATTTTGCAACTAAATGTCATTATAATAGCTCAATATGCTCAAAAATCCCTCCGTTGATTTAGATTTACTTGGAAATAATAATTTATGGACATATAGAAGACAGATTCAAAATTAGAAATTGGTAAATAAAAATTGGTAAGTAGCTATAATATTTATTTCTAGCATTTTATTTAATTATTTAGTATGTTTTTCTTCTTTTTCTAATTGTTACTTTAAGTTTAAGTTAATGCTTAGTTTTAATTTTAGATTTAACCTTTATTATATTTATTTATCTCGTACTTACACATATTAATGCTACCCGAAACACAAGTTTTTGGGTTACAATCATGTCCTAGCACCCTTATTTTCACTATAGTGTAATTAGTGTTTGTAACCTGCTTTGTGTGTAAAATAAATAAATAAATTAACGGCGCGAGCGAAATTGAACGAGGTATTCAATCTTTGTATTTGCAAAAAGTTCGCGCGGGCTTGTTGACGCCTCAGTGTGTCTAATTTACGTCCTGAATATACTGCGGTGAGTGAAAACGCTTGACATATTTTAAAAATGTACTCTAAAACAATATACATACGAATTAAATGTCTGTGCTAAATGCCACCACGCGAATAAAATTGCACGCATCATCGATGGTATTACATTGAAAAATGTGCTTTCTCTATGAGTTAATAAAGTTCGTTTTGGTATTGACAAAAGATTGATCAAGCGGGTTTTGACGCAGCTGTGGACACAGGTCTTTATTATTAGACAACTATCGAATAGATTGACGGAAGGACTCTTGACAATTTGTGTAAACACGAAATCCATAACAACGAATCGTTACCGGTGAGAGCAACGATTCGTTTTTAGAAATGATTAACGTGCCGTAACAGGCCTAGGGAGTGTGACTTAAGTTTTTTTTATCGCAACTATTCTGATTAAACTCTCGTTGAAAATTGTATGGTTAGATAGCGAAATGAAGTGTTACTTGAATATAGGAATCGAACCTAAGTAAAACGAGACAATATTGATAGTACCTATTTCAAATTATCGATATGTACAGGTAAATAAATATTGTTAGTACAATATCGACAAGTCATAGACAACATGGCAAACGTGTACCGCATAGACATTGAATCGATTTTAGCGTTTCCTTGTAATTCCTGCGTCATCCACACCGTTCGCGCCAAAAATATCAAAAGCAAAAAATAACGCAGCGACTAACGGAAATAGTAGGTATAGGTTGTGTGAACGCAAAAAACAAAATCGTAGAATTTTGAAATGTTAATCAAACGTTCGATCTGTTTACAGTAAAAAGTGAACAACTTGTTTTAGGTGAATAGTATTTATATATTTTACGTTATTTTAAACGCGCTATAAAAAAAAGTCGGCGAACGTCGCGTCAAGCTGCGCGCGCAGGCGCTTCTTACAAAAAGAAAGGAAAAACACCAAGTCTATTATTAAACGTAAAGCAACACGGCACGCGACTACACAGTCCAACGAACCAACATTCGGACATTCTGCACAACCATAGAGCATTTTTTTTTTCAAAGCCCCCTTTTTATGACGCGTTTTTGTGCAAATCCTGCATTCATTGTACATAGAACCGAACCCGTCCACAATGCCGTATCAAGGAAAAAAATTACGTCTCAAAGTACTCGCACCTGGCGGGAAGACGCCGCGTATAACGCACTACGAAACGTCCCAACAGGCAATACGGTGCGATCGTAAATCAGCGCTATGCCCGTTATAAATAGGTGCTTAATTGCTTGATAAGGAAGTGGGGTCGCCCGTGGCGAAATTCGCGTCAGACAATAGTGTTGAGCACACAAAAGCACAAGACATTGAGTAACGAGACGCCAAATATATGGGGATCGTTTTTTTTTTACCGTAAAGCAAATGCAGGTGATGCCAACGTAAAAGAAGAAGGTAAAATTCAATTATTCGTTTATTGACAATGAGAATTTGGAGCGTTTCTAATCCTGTTGCTATGTGTAGCTAAGAGCGGAGGATCGCGTTCAAAGTTTGAATGCAATAACGGAAGCAATCAACCTCCAGGCTAGAAATAAAAAATCGCCAGACAACACATACTCATCCCACACTAAGCAAAGCTTGTTCTATGGGAACTATACAATGGACTGGGGACGATCCCAAGGCGAAATGCGAAAAATACATTTCCGATTTTTAGGGTTCCGTACCCAAAAGGTAAAACGGGAACCCTATTACTAAGACTTCGCTGTCCGTCCGTCCGGCCGTCTGTCGCCAGGCCGTATCTCATGAACCGTGATAGTTAGAGAGCTGAAATTTTCACAGATTATGTATTAATGTTGCCGCTATAACAACAAATACTAAAAAACACAATAAAATCAATATTTAAGGGGGCTCCCATACAACAAACGTGATTTTTGTGCGCGTGCGCGAGTCCAACTCGCACTTGGCCGGTTTTTTTTCTGATGGGAATTGAACACGCAACCACTAGACTGAGCCATAGTCAAAACTGCACAAGAATAAGTAATATATTTAGAAGGCATTCCTTCTTCTTCAAGCATCCCAAATTAATTCCAGCGAAGATTCCCAATTGTTAAATGTCTTTACAAAACCAAACTAACCCAAAATACCAAAACGAACATAAAGTTATTTCTGGTATTATTATACATAAATAACGAATACTCATCGGTGTCGTTATTTGATATCAAAACCAATATACTAGACGACAATTAAACGTTTTTAAATATAGCGCTGCATCAATAAATTGGCAGTTTACAATCCCTAAAAACAGCCGCACAATGTCGCTGTAACAACATCGTAAACTAGCACTCTTGCAAATTGCTCGTAAATTAAATATATACGAATATGCGCGTCCATTTAGTGAACGAACTGGGTATAATCGAGTGCTTCATACCCTATTAATGTTATTGTGAGTGGGCACACACAAAAGTTTTGGCAATTCCCGCTTTTGTTAGATTTTTATGGCTTCTTCTAATGTGGTAGTAACTTTATTAAGACGAAAGGGATTTTAGGTGCTTTTGTAAGAGTTATACTAAATAATATATGTATCGCCAGACAACACGCCATCCCAAACTAAGCAATGCTTGTAGTGTAGGTACCTTATAATGGATTAGGGCGATCTCAGTTACACCCAGACCAATGTTGTTAGCACGCAGGTCAAGAGACTAGATCTTTGTCACGGATTCGCTCGCTCTATCTCTGTCTAATTTGATACGAGAGAAAGAGGCATCATCAACATATTCCGTGACATAAAGTCTAGTATTGGCGCACCAGTAGTGTTAGTACGTATGTCAAGACAAGATCTTCGTCACAGATTTGCTCGTTCGCTCTCTGTCTAATTTCATACGAGAGAAAGAGACAACATCAAGATATTCCGTGACATTGGCGCACATGCTACAACTACAGGATAAGTTACAATAAGGCCATTTCCGAAATTTTTCACTAGCGGGAATCGAACCCACAACCATCAGGTTCAGTGAGCCGAGTGGCCTACGCTCAAACCACTAAAGACCAAGCCATCGTAAGTATACAAACAAATTATATTGGCATTTCCCGCTTTTGGTACCTACATTTTTATGGCTACCTATAATGTGGTAGTAATTTATAAAGACGCTTGAGACGTTAGGAGATTTTAAAAGGGTATATTACTTGAATAATACCTCAATTATTATGTAAGACACAACAAAATCTGGTCGAGACTATTTTTAATAGTTTTGCAACGTCTTCGAACTTCAAATTTTATCTTATCGTTTTCCGTCATGACTAAATCCAATATGTGTATTTAATAAAGATTACATTGCAATGATAAACACATTTCGTTGAAAAATGAGCTAATTCTACGAGCCAATAACGTTCGTTTTAGTATTGACAATGTTGTGGCGCGCGTTTTAACGCTCTACTGCATGTTGTCCTTTATTGTATGCAGTATGCACCAATCGAACGAAAAACCACGCGTCCTTTATTTCACCCACTTCCTTCGAAAGCGCTATATTCCATATCTGGACAACATCCGGTGTAGTTAACCCTTTTACGGCTTTGTTTATAAATATAAAAAAAAACGTTTAAAATGGTAAGCGATACGTGAGTCACACGCTGGCCTGATTAGGTCGCAAATACAACGGTAGCAAGGCGAAATTAATGCTATACTATAATACTAAACATATCTTTGAACGATACAGGTGTTATTGAAAACACATACTTATCATATGATCCCAAACTAAGCAACGCTTGCACTAAGAGCACCATACAATGGACTGGAAGCGATCCCAGTTATACGAAGACTAGGTACGGCAATTTCCGAAAAGGCCATTGCGGAAATTTGCCATCGATCCTGCAATTCATATGCGAATGTCATCGTCAGTAATGATTACCACTTGTTAAACGGTGAAGGTAAACATCTTAAGGTAAACTGCACGTCTAAAGGCGTGTGAAGCGCGATGGACTATGGTCCGAATCTCTCTCGTACTGAGGGGGAATGTGCCCAGTATAATGGCAATAGGCTCAAAATACAAAGTGTGGCTCTGTCTACCCCTTCAGGGAATACAGGCGTGATGATGTATATTCTTAATTACGTCCGTCGGTACTTATCTATGTTTTAACATTTTGTTACAAAAAATAGCTACAACACACGTGTAGATTCAGTGTTGGCGTGCCTCCTACATTATGTGTTAATAACATATTTAATTTAATTAACGTTTTAGCCGGCTAATTATGATTTCATTACGAATAATATTTAAAAGGCCGTTAACCTATTCGCATCGGTTGATAAATATATACGTTCTCTGGCAGTGCGCCGGCATCCTTAGAAGAAAAAAATTCCGAAGTAAAAAGAGTACCTTTAACATCACATAAAATTGTTATAAATTAAGCAATTTGTATTCTCCGAGAACATTAGAATAGTGGCACTTCGAGATCGTAGATTATAAGTTCACTATTTTTTTAACAGTTCATAGAATGCGTGCGTTTAGAGAATAGTTAAGTATTTTTTTCAACGCACAGAAAATTTATTATTTCAATGTTATATATTTATTTCGTCCGCCTTGAACGCGAGGGGTGTAAGATCAAAGATTTTCAGATTGCATGTGCGAATATAATTTTCAATAATGATTGCTACTTGCTGAACGGTGAAGGCAAAAATCACGAGGAAACCAGCACGTCTATTGAAAGGCGTGTGAAGATCATCTAGGTCATTCTCAGATATAAATTAACATAGGTTTTATAGAAGTGAACTTTTTTAATTTAATTTCACCGGTCTCGAATAGTCTTCGACCAAAACGAGTCTAATCTGTCTATGTAGTATCAGAATCAGATTTTTTTATTCATTTTAACCAATACAGACACTTATGAATCGTTAGTACAAAATTCTAACACATACTACCCTATCGCTAATCCATTACGAAATAAAAAAGGATTTCTGTCATAAAATCAAAATCACAATTTTGTTTATTTCAATTTTTATGTAAACCAATACAGGTACTTATTAATCATCAATAAACCAAAAAAATATATCCCTACTACCCTTTCATAATTTTCCTACTTACCGGTGGGTACTTGGACCAGTCAAACATAAGTAGAATAAGTAACTAGTACGTAGGTACTTAGAGCGTCCACGTGCGGTCCGCGGTCAGTACGTTAATCCCTAGAATTAAAAGGAAGTCGGTGTAGGCACCTATCTTAATCCAATAGCTTGTGGGTTGATACACGATCGATAAAGACGGCAGCGCGATGAGTAAGTAGGTAATGAGTTTTTTACATGTATAAATCGACCCCAACACACTAGAGCGTCAAGACTAACGCGTCGTTTATATTTGTCAATACCAAAAAGAACTGTATAGATTGACTCATAGAAAAAATTCTTTAGTTTTTACGAAATGGTGAAAGTTTAATGGAATAAGATGAGGAATGACTGCACCTACGATTGGGGGATTTATGCCAACGTCGACTAATAATTAATAGCAAGGACAAATTTAATAAATACATATTACAAAATAAAACTGGGTAATGACAGTGATAAAGATGGCGGATGAATCCACAAAGAAAAAGTTAGTCCTTCAACTAAATGACATTGATAGCGCGAGCGATATATGAAACGACCATGGCGTAGCTTCGACCATTGAAATACAATCTTTATGTATATTGTCACAGAGTACGTTTTGGTATTGGAAAAAAAATTACGCGCGTCTTTTGACGCCCCTGGGTACGCGGGACTTAAAGAATTAATTAATAAAAGGTGAATGAAAGGCAATGCGGGCGTGCCCTGCCGTACACGAGCTTCGAGAACGACAAAAAATATTAAGTACCTACCAACCTAACTACCTACCTTGGTAATAGATAGGTACGTACGATAAGTAGGTATGTCACATCGACCGCCTTACTTGTACATGGCCGAGTTTAATAATGTCTTGATACCTATCTACATACCTGCCACTATTAAATGTTTCTTTTGTAAAACATAACCTTTTTTTATCGTTGGAAAAAAAAAAACAAAAAAATATTCAAATTTGGAAAAACCTTACCTGGGAAAGTAGATGCTTAACTAATAATAGTTATAAATAAATAATACTAATAGATTATGTTAAATTGAAAGCAAAAAAGAGGATAAACTACATACCTACCTACATGAACGAAATTTGATTGCACCACCGCCTTTACCTATCCCTTTTGGGGAATACCTATACTCGGGGTAATACTAATGTATTATTATTGAATAAATTATTATCGACTTAAAGCCTGCATACCTACCAATTCACATGCATGAGTAAAGTACCAATTATTGTTAGCTACCAATTATTTTAAAAATATGTAGGGGGTGAAATGGAGTGATAAAGTTTGCATTCTGGACTATAGCATATCTTCGGCGTTAGTGAGCCGATTTCGAAAAATCTTTTTTTGTTTAATACGGATAGTTAACAAATATATAAACGATGGGATGGAAAGGGTGGGGGGGGGGGGGGGGGTGAATTCCTTTTTTGGGCTGTTATGAGGTGCTAATACTTGCATCTTTTCACAAAATAGATACTAAATACGCCTTCAAAAACCTAGGTACACTAAAAAGTTATAAATAACCTTATAATTCATTACATTTGTAGTCGGTGCCAAATCATGTGTGTATTTGCCTAGTCTGATATAGATTGGCACCTACGCCCACGTGGACTTTATTTGGAATTATACCCATTTTTAACCAACGAAGAAAACAGAAGAGGTTCACGTTTCGACACGTATTGGTTACCCGTTACGTTACGACTCAAAATGACTTAGGTATACTTACATTAGTTTAAGAACTTTGTTATTAAGGTTAAATAAAAAAGGTATATTATTTTTTGCTTTTTAAAATTTTCGGCGGTTTAATTTTTTGTTAAAAAGTTTTTTTAATAAGTACGGGTAACTAAGTAGGTACCTAAATAATTTTATTAAGTGCGAATAAATATTGGTATCCCTAAATAAATACCTAATAAGCACCTATTAATTAATCCTATTATGATAATTACGTGTAATATTATAATAATTATGTAGGTATAGGTAATATTCCATGGGTTGCCAGGACGCTAATAAATAAGTACCAAACAACTGGCTAACAGACGAGAAATTTATTCAAAGTGTCATAAGAAAGGAATACTAAACAGCGAAACGACGCGTTCCTAACAAAACTCAATGGACGCATCCAAATTAGTTTTCCGAAAACCGAATTCCAAGTAGATAGCGTCTACGTAGGAACTTGTAATGACCGAAGTTCAAGGCTTCCATATTCAAATTCCCAATTCGAATTGCATAACCAGTTATTTCACAACAATTCACACGGTTTAGTAGTGTATTAGTAGCCAGACAGACAGTCCTTGACCGTTGTGAGTTATTCAAACACAGATGGATTAACTCTAACGTAAGCGAGCGTCACAGTTTGGTAGGTACCTAAGTAATTTGTGACTTCTTATCAATGGCCATAATTATATTAAATGAATAAAGCAAAGTGTATGATACAGTTATTTTTCATTTAAAATAAATGTTAGGTACTTTATATATTTGCAGTAATCATTGTTCGAATCATGAAATTCTTAAGTCATCAAAATACAATTTAATTCGCAATAATAATAAGGTAATTCGGTTAATTACAGTAATTTTATTTTCATCTTATAGTGATGAAACATACTACTAGCGACATCTATGATTCCTGTAAGAACTAAATTAGTGATTCTATTCGACGCTAGATGTCGCTAGTAAATACTAAAAACAAAACTTACAAATATGCCATCTAGCGGAGAGTAGCGGAACTAGCATCTCGCTTGCAAACACTTCCAACAGCGCCATCTAACGGTAAACACTGCATCCAATGCGCACTTCACACAATTTTCAGGAAAATTCACAATTATTTATTTATTTCACGTTTTCCATCGGTCGTTAACACAATTATTTATGTTACATTGTTTCACTATATGATTATTTTCACCACAAACATTACACTTGCACATGTGGTATTTAATTACTGGTGCATTTATCTGAAACAATAAAAGAAAAAAATATTAATTGGGTAGGTATACAGTGGATTGTTTAATGCAAATATTATGACTTTCATTTATAACATGAGTTGATTAATGTTGTAAGTACCTATATTCACATTATCAGCAGGACATGGTGGAGTGGATATGAAGAACAAATATTTATATTTACAACACAAAAGTCAACATTAACAAAAAAAATATACCCAATGAAGTTTATTTATTTACAGGCACACAGAGGCATATTTCATCAACATCGGGAACTAAACCAGAGTCGTAAATAAACTCTAGTCCGCATGCAGAAAATAAATCACTACATTATTAAAAATATATTTTTATATGTATATAAAATCAATTGCTGATTGTTAATCTCACTAAAACAACAACAGCTTGAATATATTTTTTTGTTTTGTTTGCTCTAAAGATCTAATACAGGGGTTGTTTCAAATAAACAAAATATTAAGAGATACAAAGTTCACAAGGTCATCTAGTATAACAATAAAAAAAAACCACAATTTCAAAATTTTATATTCCCTGGTAATAACCTCATGGATAGACTACAGGCAACATATGAGCATACTTAATGTTGCATGTGCCTTTCTCTGAGACTTATTGATGTCTTTACCGAAGCACCAGAGATTCTATATCATTCAGTACCAGTACATACTATATCTCATTATATTGACATACAATCTCACACAGTTTCAACATTCTAGGGTATATTGCAGCATTGCAAGATAGTTTTGAATGGCTAGATACAAATTATTGCAGAGAATCTAAGATCTTTTGTAAAACAAGAACTATGTTTGTTTGTTCGTTCATATTCTCTCATGTTATATTGATTTTAAAATGATGCCATTAGGTTCCAGGTGACATTGGGATTACATAAAGTACATATGACATACATATTTATGACTGAAACAAAACTGAAATGTATAGACAATATTCAACATTAGGTCCAGAGATAGTAATACTGGCCGTATATCTATCACTGGTTATTTTAGTGAAAATGAACGTTCTATTAAAACCTACTTAATTTAGAGCCTTTAAAAATGTCAGCTCATGCACATCTGAATATGGAAATACATGATTGGTGGTAATTCTAAACATCACCTAATAAGAACTGATACTATCATATGTATGGGCCACAGAGCTATTCTGTTTTTTATTTAAATCCATACTTAATAATCAATGGCAAACATGTGTTCTATTTATAAAGTATTCTATTTTCAAATACAAGTTACATTGCAATCTGAATTAATACCAAAAGGGTAAAAACATGCCTCTGAAATAGGTTACCGAATTTGCCTATGTGGCAATAATTTTTCAGCTAACTTGATATACAGTCAATAAGATAACTATTGCAATGTTTTCACTCGAAAAATACATATATAATGAACCAATTTCACTTACTTTACATACTGAAAATAGTTTATAGAACAACATGTTTTTTTTTCATGTTCAAAGCTATTTAGTATTTGAATATTGAAATTCTCTATAAAAATTAATATTACAGGTTATAGACGAGGTAAGACACACGTAGGGTGTATAATAAAATATTAAAAACATACTGACCTTTCTAAACACACTTCAAAATAAATTTGTTGTTTTTCGGACATGCGATTTTTTTAAAGACATAATCAAAAGATATACTTACCACTAACACTTCATCCAATAAAATGATATCCAAGGCTGAAGAATTCATGATGACACTAAGCCGTAATAAAATAAGCAAAGTACTTTCCAACCTAAGATTTTGAACTTATTTTAACACAACAGTACACGCGGTTTTATGGTGAAATATCTCAAAAAATAAAACTGTGAAGTCTTCCAATCATAAATAAAATGATTCTCCACAATTCAAATACACTTTCAACCCCAATTTTGAACTGAAACTTCGCAATTAGCCTGAAAAATGCAAGCACGTGCACATAGGAATGCACCCTATTATGCACCACACAAATTATGTTCTAATAACTGCTATACACATTGAGAAAGCTTAATAAACGTCTGAATCTCTCACTAATGCATTAATAAATAATTTGGAACCATTAAAGCACGTGAACTTTATAACCAATTCGAATTACAGCGGCTGAAAAAACTACACAAAGAAAACATATGATCGATCGAAACTGAAGTGCACATGGAATTGTCTATGGCTATCTGTCATCAGTCAGCAACGGAAATGAAAAATTCTACAGAGGGCGCTGGTGGATACAGATTCAAAACCTATAAGAAATAATTTTGCGATTGTGATATCGTGAAGCGAATTATAAAAAAGTAGGTGAATAAAATAATGTTTGTTTTAATGTACTATATATTAGATGATTGTTATTACTTTCATCTAAAAATAAGGAAGAAAATTACTGAGACTTTGATTTGGGCTATGACTTCTAAGACAGTTTCGGTCTTAAAAACTATGTAGGACCGAGCATTTTGATACTTGCTATTTGCATACTTTTGTGAATTAAAAAACTAAGTCAGTACCAAGAGCAACAGATAGAACCAATATTTAACACTTCTAGGAAAATAATAAAAATAATTTAACTTACAACGATCTTGAAAATGTTTGTGTTCATGAAAATGTTCTCATGAGGTTGATATTAAGGCCTGTAACAAGAATATAAATTAGCGAGATATTTAGTAAACAGAACTTACTTCTAATGTTTAGTTTATTAATAAAAATAGGTACCGGCTCATTCTCCAACCATAAACTTTCAAATTCTTTCTCAAATTTACATACAATATTTGGATGTGATGTTACTATAACACTTTCGTGGTTAGAAACCATGGCTTGAGTGGACCAGTTCAATGAGCCAGACATTACAAAGCCCTTTACTGGCTTGTTTCTTGATTGTTGTTTAATTGTGTTCTTCGTGAATTGTGCGTGCACATTGAGTTTTTCAGCGTAGGCTTTTAAAATACTTTTCCTTTTAGTGGCTTTAGGCCCGTCAATAACACAAAATTTATGATGCATTAAAATTGATTTCTTACTGGTTTGTACTTGAATGAAACCTGTAAAAAATAATGTTGTAAGGAAATAGTCTGCATAATTATTCATACGTTTACTCATCGCGACACTTACTATACTCTTTAAGCTTTTTAATTTGTGATGGCTGTGTGTATGCCATATCACTATCGACGACTATTCTCACCAAAACATGTTTTTGCCCCAATCTAATAATTTGTTCGGCAATTTCACTGCTTGTTATCAAATACATACACACATCTAACGTTTCACGTGCTGACTTAATGTATTTTATTAATTTGAAACAGTTGAGTTCTCTACTTTCACAAATAGTTATGTCCTTGTTGGGGGGTATTCTTATTGTGTGGCGTACAATATCATCGGAGAATAGTATAACATCATTGACCTCCCGGTTCTTAAAATTAAATATTTCATTACAGGTATCATCGCAGGTCAATAATTCACTTTGACTTGATTGTTTTGGACTAAAGAAGTAGTTGTATAACTTTTTGGCTGCTTGTGAAGCGATGACTACAGTTGCTGTGGTTGCTAATAAAACTTTTGCACTTTTCCAATCCATTTTTACCAATAAATATCGTCCGTTTATACCACAAATTTAAAGTACAATTCAGTAATTATCAATAGTCCACCATATTGTTCACGCATATCACTACAGATGACAGCAGTTCTACTGTAACTTTCTTTCCAACTACCCTCAATAATTTAAAAAATAATGTGATATAAACTTAGATACTTGAAGTTGACACGATTCCAATTATTGAACTAATATTTTATAACAAGACACATATAAAAAAAAACTATCAACCAAGTTATAGTTAAATAACAATAAATAACTGTAATCGATTATTCGTTGCTTAATATATTTTGTACGTCTCTAATAAAATAAATAAGTATTCTTTCTTGTTCATCTAGTTCACTGTTCATTCCTGATTAAATTATCTATGGTTCATTCAATAAAATCAATCCAAATAAAAAAAAAACAGTTTTATTATTGCAAAACCTATAACTAAATTGTCAGGAGTCTATACTGTTTAGCCGTAAACAAAAACACTAGACGATTTCTTTATCTCTTTACTCATTACATTAAAGTAATTCCTAAATTGTATAAATGTAGACATCGAGCTGCAATAAGTAAAAATGCCTAAAGTTCCGTATAAATCTGAAAAATCGCGGGAGGATGATGATGATTACGAGATTGTGTCCTTCGAGGACTTTTGTGATAAGTCGCCGAGTTCTAAAACTGATCTATTGACATTGAACGATAACATCAACTATCGTCTTTGTTTCGAGAGTGATCAGGCGGCGAAATGTGGAAATGAGGGGGAGTCTTCAAAGAGTGCGGAACAGCATACAGAGACTTCTTTGAGCGGCCCGAAGAACGTCACATTTAAAAAAAGAATGTCCAGCTCGTTGGCTGCGTTCGGGCGGCATAATGGGAAAGCTGGTAGGGCTCCGCTGTTCAGCGGAGTTATTCCGAAACCGAAGAACGAAGGAGAATCGTCTGCCAGGGAGAGTCACAGGTAAGATTAAAACCTACGCTTAGGGTGTATCTTTGTGGGCTGCATGGAGTTAGGACTCTGATAAACACATCAAAATAAGCAGAGGTATTGCTGCAATTGTATTTTAATAATGTCAAGTGAATTTTTTAATAGCATTAACAAATTCAATAAATAAAAAAGCACATTCAAAGTTACGGTTAACTAGTTAAAAATAAAATGAATAAATAGGTGAAAAAAATAGGTTTATGAAATCCTTTCTGCAAGGTAAAACAAGACAATATAAGCCTTATGTATGTAATATACTATACTTGATGATAATATCTGAAATGAAACAAAGAACTACATAATTATTATTGATATATTCATGTTTACAATATGAAAATGTCCTTCGAAAAATAATTTATTGCCATACCATCAATAAATGTCTTCAATATGTTAAAACAAAGGAATATAACAATTAATTCTGCTGTTATTGCTATACTATGATAACATTTTTTGAATTTGTCATATAACTGATATATGGTGATATAATTAGTAAGTATAATTTTGTTTCTGTACTGTTTGTGGGGTAGAGTATACCTTTGTAGCTAGGTATTGTTGTAAGTTTGGTAAACAGACTGGTAATATTAAATTGGGTAATAATTATAGACTTCCGTGCAAGTTATTTGAACTCTACATTGGCTCTAGAGTGAGGTCATTTTACTCTACATAGGACAGAAGGGCCATCAAAATATAAAATAAAAGTAAAAATAATATTAGTATGAATAGTATGACTATCTTATGTCCGAAACCAATATTATTTTGACATACTAAAAGATAGGTGGCCACAACAAGCCCAGGACAGGGACATGTGGAGACCTTTGTCCAGCAGTGGGACATTCAATAGGCTTCTTTTTTTAAATAGGTGAGAATCAGTAGTACAAGTTTTGAGTTTTTATCTATAAAAAAATGCCAGTTGTCTCAAAATCTATACTAATATTATCAAGAGGAAAGATTTGTATTTTTGTATGTAACAAATTAACTTAAAAACTACTGGACCGATTTCAAAAATTCTCTAGCTGTTAGAAATCTACACTATCACTGAGTAACATAGGCTATATTAGAAACCCGTGTGAAGCCGGGATGGGCTGCTAGCAATTTATATTTTGAAGTAAAGAACATTGTTTACTGGCCCTCTGTCCTCCGCTTACTTAATTGGGGAATGCAGGTTTGATAGTAATCTTTTCATTTATGTATGATGAGTTAAATTTGTGATTCATAACATAATTTTATTATTTTTTGTAAGTAAACTATTTCCTTTGTTCCTTATCTTTTATTTACAATAAACATGAACTTTGAGGAATCAGTGTAGAGTTTAATAAACTATATGATGATAATGGGCATATAACATTATTATTAATTGAATCACCAGAGTAAACAGTCCTACTTATTGTTATTGTTGCAAATTATGACAAATAAATTATCAACTATGAAACAGTTGAGTGTTATATTCCCAGGATTACATACTTATTATTTGTTTTATTATTTATTAATTATGTATTTCTTCAATAGATCTTGGATATTATATGCAATAATGGTTTGAGTATAAAACTTTGTTGATCAAACTAATTGTGTATCCACAATATAGTCTACAAAAATACATTTTTAATATTTTTATTTGTGCCCAAGTTTTTTTTTTGGTCCTATGTGAGTTTTAATTTCATTTGTTTTGACAAAATAACTAGTGGGGCTACCTGTAAACTCGCTTAAATCGAAAGTGCTAGTGTTGTGCATAGCGTAAGGACTTTAATATATCGACTGCAGATAGCGGAACAGCTGTTGTATCTCGACATATCCAATTTTACACCAGAGCCCAAAAACTATTTTAAAAATTCATAACTTCCTAATAAAACTAGAAAGAATTCAATGCTGTATCATTGTGTTTTTTTTCTTCGTAGGTGGACGACACATAGACCATCGATGCGGTTTATTTTTTCGATCAATTCTATATCATTAAGTAATGTATACCAATTTTGAAGATACGACATTTCCGCTTTCTGCCTTCGATATAAAGATGGCTTGGTGTAGTTGTTTGAGTGGCAAATTTTGGAATATGCCCTGGTTTTGGTGTAACTGAGATTGCCCACAGTCCATTGTACAAGCTTTGACTAGTTTGGGATCATGCAATACGTATGTGCGGTCTGGCGATATCACATTATATCATGTATTTTCTTTGTGTTATAGATACCAGCGTTTCTCAGACCGACGTAACATATTTCAGCGTGCGTGGGATCGGGTGCCTGGTCTGGGGTCAGGGATGGTTGGCGTGACGCTGGTGTGCGCGCTGTGCGTGGCGGCCTGGTGGGCTGTGGGCGGCGCCGTAGGGGGCGCATGGGGCGAGGACCATTACAGGTACTCTATGGCCAATATCTCCCTCGTATTGAAGTGGAATGTGCGAAGTATTATGACCATATGCTCGCTTACGATTACATTGTCATCAATAAATATCGGCGAAGCTATGGTGCACTGCAGTGCGCTCCTGTCTACCCCTTCAGGGATTAAAGTATAGTAATGTTGTTGCAGGAAATTATGGGAGAAAACACATCCGGATAATATTAAAAAGCCATTGTCGCCAATGCCATATGAAAAAGTAAGTAATTAAATTAATGGAGCATACTTTGGGTACTGGAAATGATTCTTATTTACTATACTACCTCCAAACATACCTTCAATGCTCTAAATACCTATCGTATTGAGGGGAGTGACTTAAGATCGGCGAACCTTGGATACAATTTCATTATAGGCGTCTTTTAAAAAAAAAAGTTACGTAAAGTCTGCCTTTACTGTGCACTTGCATATTAGCTACCGTATATGAATCTAAAATATTATTTCGGTCTTCTATTGAAATGATAAGTGAATCTATGTCAGCAGATTCCTGAATACCGTTACCATGACCACAACAACTTAAGTACCAAGAACAAGAATGGCACGGAGCCGCGGAAGAAGGTGGAATATAACAAGAAGAATGTATACCTGGAGCGCACGCCAGAAGTACATGAGGATATGTGCAACAGAGTGGAGGAGATGATGAAGTTCGACTGCTTCCCACAGGGTCAGGCGTCAGAGCAGGAATGTGGTAAAAGAGGTATGTTGTCAAAGTCAAATTATTTATTTTGTACTAGCAGACCCGACAAACGTTGTCCTGTCTTTTAAACAACTAACAGGTATGTAAAATTAATTTTGTCGTTAAGTTTTCTTAAATTTTCTAATGTTCCACTCAACTTCCTTATTTTTTTCTTTCTTATGAACTGTCTTCTGACAATAATAAACACAACAAAAAAAAGAATTAGCGAAATTGTTCCATCCGTTCACGCGTGATGCGATGACCATGGGAAATAGAGATTCATTTTTTTTATATATAGAGATAGGTCTATGGGGGCACGTAAAATTGTCAGTTTAAAATTTTTTTCTTTATTTATTTCGTTAATAATACAGCAGGGCAATTCTCGCATATATCACATTAACTCAAATTTGAAATATGTTGAAACCAAACGCCGAATTGGTCGTAATTTTTCGTTTTGTTTTGACATACGATTTAGAGATAATGTCAATCTTGCCGGGGCAGATTCCGAGAAGGACATCTTCAAAATTTGCCCCTGGCGGTAATCGAATTGGCAACCACCTAGTGCAGCAGTAAGCCGAGGTCCTACGCTCGAACCAATAGACCAGTGGTGGGCAAACATTCTTAATGGGGGGGCCAGAAAGTTTAAGAAATTTCAGAGGACGGCCAGAATTATAGCAAAAATGCAATTTGTGTTGAAAGTTTTAATCATATAAAAACATTACAGCATTACACACTTGCATACAAAATATATTTGTGTACGTTCAGAAAGACTGTGTGCCCTCACTAAGAAGAAATTGTTAGAATTTTAGCCCCGAGTTGGGAATTATAGAGAGGGAGCACTGTACTAAGTAGAATCTAATTTATACTTCTAGACCGTCAAAATATCGCGGGCCATATACTATTCTTGTCGAAGGACCGTCGGCAGGCCGGATTAAATGCTTTCGCGGGCCGCACTTTGCCCATCTCTACACTAGTCCATGCTGCCATGCTTATAATGCTTGATTGATTTCGATTGTGATAAGGATATATTGGCAGGTTGTTGCTGGAAGGCGACCGACACCCACGGCGTGCCGTACTGCTTCTACCCGTCCCACTACGACACCTTCAGATTCCTCAACATGACTGAGGACAAACACGGCATGTCGGTGTACTTGGAAAAGGGCCGTCCGTCCGGTTACCCGGGAGACTTCGAAGTCGCCCGTATGGACTTCAAGTATCTATCCGACGATGTACTTCAGATAAAGGTATGTAAATGCCAATAGAATAACGAGTTTAAAAAAAAATGCGACTTTGTTTGCGCAGACTTTAATTATTCAATATCGTTATTAATTATAGCCTATACGTTATTCTGCGGGGTGAGCACGCATGTCAAGATACTGTCAAGAACTTTGTCACGGATTCGCTAGCTCGCTCTCTGTCTTATTTCATTCGAGAGAAAGAGACAATATCTACATATTCTGTGACATAAGTCTTGGAGTTCATGCTACAACTACTGATGTATAAACAATAATAATGCAAAGTTTAATCAAAATTCGTTCAGTAGTTTTTCCGTCAAAGAGTAACAAACATTCATCAATCCATCCACACAAACTTTCACATTTAAAATTTTAAGGATTATGATAATTTTGGATTTGCCTTGCAACTATGATATACAGGTGTTCCTTAAAGGACAGACACAAAATAGATCAGTTAAGTTATTGATAAGTAGTATTTAACGTTTTGAAGTCTAGATACGCGGCGCCGGTAACGCTCAATTTTATGTGAGTTAATCCCATCGAGGTATTATAACGGAGATTGCATATCGAGCCCGCTCTGCGGTAATTTTTTCTGGTTTATCTGACTCCGCCATTGTTGTTTTCCAATATAGTTGCCATATACAGGTACATGAGGTAACAACAATGGCGGAATAATTACCGCGGAGCCATACGGAGAGTAGAGTCGTTATGGGTACTCTAGTTACTCTATGGTTAACCAGACTAAAGATGAGTGTATTTGCTAGTTGTTTGCTCACGTCAATAATTGAATGATAAGATAATTAAAGGAGACGGGGATCTCTGGGCCCAATTGTAATAAGTTGAGATATGGTTTAAAAAAAGCGGTATATTTTTCTGTTTCAAAATATAAAAAAATCAGCTCAATTCACTATCCGGGAGACGAGAAATCATAAAAATAAGTTTATTTCACTGAAGAAATAGAGTATCGATTACAATAATCGATTACTGTGAACGATTTAAACAATTGAACATAAAATACTTGATTGATTCAATCAAAATGATTATATACATTGTAATAATTAACAATAAAAAACTACAATTAATATAGTAAATAACTGTGTGGCGTCCGCGTTTCCGAACGCTCCACAAAATGTCGACGGACGAGTTTCCGAACGCCCGCGCGCCCCAGACAGAGTGAGAACGTTCGGTAGCTCAAAAACGAATTGCGTTATTAATGATTAAGCACATAATTGTATTCATTTTAATATATTAAAATACACCAAAGTGGTTGAATTAACACCAAAACTGTATATTAAAACAAAATAACAATCACAGTTAAAATATCTGCTGTTTAGTATCTAGGTTGTTGTCATTTTGTTGAATAACCACACTTTTACTAAATCTCTTATAATTCTGCTCTCAGATTGCCAAGATCAGCAAAATTTTCGGAGATGGTTTGATAATATATAAGCTCTTAATTGACACCACTCTCATATTTTTACAACTGGGCCCAAGAATGTATGAAAGCGTATCCGTCTCCTTTCATTTCAGATATATGATGCAGAAAATAAAAGATTTGAACCCCCGTACCCCGAGTTAACAATGGTCCCCAAACAGATAAACAACATGAAGTACAGAGTGCTGCTAGACGGGTCCAACATCGGATTTAAGATCGTGAGAAACTCGGACAATGTTACCATGTGAGTTGTGCATGTCTTGACTACTGCTTAAACTTATTTTTTTTTAATTTGACGGTAGACTGTATAGACAATAGTCTAATGAATCTAAGATTAACTAAATCTAAGAAGTTACGCTTAAGACTAGAGACCAGTTTAGTTCTTTTTTACTTCTTTTTGGCATAAGCTCTAAAATCGGTTGTTACTTTTGAACTCTCTTTGATCTAAAAATAACACAGACAAATGGTACAAGCGACTTAACTGATCATGCCAAGGTTTTTATAAGCAGATAAATAAATAAGTTTTAAGAAAAAAAAAAGTTAAAGTTCGTAAAATGATTTCTTACACCTTACATGATGAAAGGTTTGCAGTATTGATGTATTGATATACTGAATCACATTGTATTTAAAATAGCGGATACCAGGCTAATAAATTAATGGTAAAAAAAACTAACTTTCAGTTAGTTTTCGTGTTCTCCTCAGCAAGCCCTTTCATTTGATACCCATACTGTGGTAGTGCAGAATAAATAACTATTCCGACATCTTGGATGAACCGCCATATTGGAATTATAATGACGTCACAAAGCTAAGCATGCATTGTCATCCAAAATAAGCGTGTATACCAAATTTCAGCTCAATCGGTTAAAGATAACTGATTAAAAATTCAATTGCAAGATTCCACCCGGACATACATACATTGCAAGTTAATATAAAGCTTGTAATATAAATGAATTTTGTTAATTTGTTGAAAAAAAAGGATTCTTTTTGTGGCCCAAAACCATTTTAGCATTATTGCCTTTCTAATGAAACCTGTTTGGGGCACATTCAAAGCCTATGCATAGGTCTGGACTCTGGACATAGGTTCAAACAATTTTTGTATTTTATATGGATTATTATTTCCAGTATCAACACACAGGATATAGGCGGTCTGATACTGTCGGATAAGTTCCTGCAACTGTCGGCCGTGCTGCCGACGAGTCACGTGTTCGGTCTCGGCGAGAAGCGGGCGCGGTTCATGAACGACATGAACTGGAACACCTTCGCTATATTCAATAGGGACAGAGTTCCTGTCGAAGGCGTAAGTATGCACTTTTTGCAAATACCAAAAGGAATTCTATGTGAATATGCATAAAGATTAGATTTCTATGGTACAAGCCACGCCTCCACGCGTTAAAATTAGCTCGCGCTGTCAATGTCGTTTTGTTGAAGAATAATTTTTTTCCAGATTTTATTATTGTGAAATTGGAACTTGAAGAAGAGGAAATTGAAGAGAAGAACTTTTTCTAGGAGCTAATACAGGGCCCTAAGACCCCTAACACTATCTTTGTGAAGTTTTAAAAAAAAAAATATTAATAGAAGCTATAATATGACAATTCTAATGACTTCACGGTTACAATGTCTACTATCTACACTGGTCATAATCTACCATGTACAAAATATGTTCTTTTCAGGCCTTAAAATATGAATTCATAGCAACTCCACGATGATTTTGTTACGGGACTTTATTGACTGTATTGACCATGGAGATATTATAACGGCGATGGCATATTGAGCCCGCGCTGCGGTAAATTTTTCTGGTTCACCTGACTCCGTGATTGTTGTTTTCCCATATAATTGCCGTATACAATGAATAACAACAATGGCGGAATAATTACCCCAGAGCCATACGAAGAGTAGAGTCGTTATGGATACTCTAGTTACTCTATGGTATTGACTCATCGAAACAGTTCATTCTTCAACGAATTGAGGAAGTCGAACATTGCTTAAGTTAATTAGAAGCTAGTATTTCTTTTGATTTTGTATATTCTCTGTTTCTATAGGCCAATGGTTACGGGTCGCACCCTTTCTACCTGGCCGTGGAACACGATGGCAAGAGTCACGGGATGCTTCTGCTCAATTCTTACGCTATGGGTATGCCCTCCTTCTATCCCCTGCTTACCCATTCTACTTGCTCGTTCGAAATACTACTTTATTTATAAACACTGAAAAGTACAAAATTATTTGCACGCCAATCACTATGGCATGTGAAGTTCATGAATCCGCGGTTGGTCAGCGTGCTGGACTGTGTCCCAAATCTCCCTTGTTTTAAGGGAAATTTTCCCGGTATAATAACAATAAGCTCGCCCTCTATTACATTGGGACCAAAATGCACCAATGCACTGCTGTGCACCACTACCTACACCTCCGGGGAATGTAGGCGTGATGATGTATAGTGTACCCTTTTGAATTACGTTGTATGAACCAATGACAAACGACGGCTTGGTATAGCGTAAGCCGCTCGGATCACTGAACCAATTTGAAAAAAAGCAATTTGAAAGTTCAACTTTTCTAACAATTCTATAGTTTGGCCATAAACAAAACTGCATTTTTGGCGCCAACTGTCAACTTTTTTAAAATTCTAAAGAAGAGAATTCAAAATATGATTCTATTTAAAAAAAACAAAAAATATTGTGACATTCCCTGTTATTTGCCTGTGCCCTTCAAGTCATGGAGCTCTGGGCAGTCAATCAATCCACCTAGGGCTTTACCAGCAATCATGAGTTGATCTAGGCCACTCCTGACTTCCAATATTGATGTGACCGTGCAGACATAGTGCTGCAGCCGACGCCGGGCATAACGTACCGCGCGACGGGCGGCGTGCTGGACCTGCTCGTGTTCGGCGGGCCCGAGCCGCGGCGCGTGGTGGCGCAGTACACGGACACCGTGGGCCGGCCCTTCATGCCGCCCTACTGGGCTCTCGGGTTCCATCTCTGCAGGTCAACATAACTATTCTAATTAACCATACACACGCACACACACACATTGCTTTACTTTAAAACCCAACTAGGAAATACATATCATTACCTACTCGACAAGTTTTTGAGATCTTAGCCATATAACGTAAATTTTTTATTGGCCGTAAGCTAAACATTATATAAGTAATACTTGTTATGTCTTTAAGGGCTGTGGATTTTGTTAAAATGAATAAATAAATTGAAGTGCCCGTTCGTTTGTAATGTAATTTTTTTTTATGTCAAAATAACAGCTTTTTCTCAATACTTATCGATACAGTGCTAGTGGTAGCCGAGCGGTCGAACGCACGCCTTGCAATCAAAGTGTGCAAGTTCAAACCCCGGCAACCCAGAGGTGCGACCTCTGGGTTTCATGTGCGAATCTCATTTTCATCCGAGATTACCACTTGCTATGAAACGGTGAAGGAACACATCGAAACCTGCACGTCTATAGAAAGGCGTGTGAACTTCACCAACCCGCACTGGACTAGTGTGGTGGACTATTGTCCCAAATCTGCCTCGTATTGAGGAGGAATGTGCCCGGTATAATGGCAATAGGCTCGTCCCCTATTACATTGGGACTAAAATACATCGGCAAAGTGTGGGCGCACTCCAGTACACCTCTGCCTACCCCTTCAGGGAATAATGGCTTGATGATATATCGTAGGAATCGACGATTTTTTCTCCGTCTTTAAAAGCTGGGTTTCATACAATGTTACCAAAATAGCACTTGAATCAATTCGCCGTTTAACCGTCGAATGTACATATATATCTTCTTGGATCTTTTTGTTTTTGTAGTGTCTTATTAAACAATACTTTGAGTAAATAGACGGTAGCTCATATGTGGATGCTTAGTAAGGACAGTTTATACCTAACTATCATAGTTTCTGAGTGATATACCTTTGAATATTTGTCACAGGTATCGTGTTCTGACCTTTGGGAACATCCATAACCCTATTCAGCAGTTTAAACTGCACTTGTGAGGAGCGACTACCAATATTCACAAAACAGCACATGAAAATTTAACATAGAACTCGAGATATTACAAGTTATAAAAAATTGTCAAATTTCGATCAAATTTGTATACCATTCAGTTGTATACCCGATACTGATGCAAACGTCAAAGTATTATTTCGGACTTCTGAAACACCCTGTAGTATCTTGTTAATATGTGTAATACATTTTATTTCGTTTGCAGATTTGATTACAAAACGTTGAATGCCACGAAGAAAGTTTGGCAGGCTAATAGAGATGCGGGGATACCTTTTGTAAGTAAGCCTTGTGTCTTGTAATGTAAGCTACCCCTACTACTACTACTACAGCCCTTTTAACGTCCCACTGCGGGGCACGGGCCTCCCCTCAATGCGAGGGGGATTCGGGCCATAGTCCACCACGCTGGCCCAGTGCGGGTTGGCAGACTTCACACATCTATCGAGAACTAGTGAAGTTCCCTCAGACGTGCAGGTTTCCTCACGATGTTTTCCTTCACCGTTTCATAGCAAGTGATAATGTAAGCTACCCCATTAATGAATATTTTGGTTCAACTATTATTATTGCTACAAATCGCGCTGAATGATGCCTCCATCAAACATACTTGTCAAGACATGCGCGACTAATGTTTTGCCAATAACAAAACGAACTGTGTTGACTGGTATGAAAAGATCATTTTGCAACGAACTTCGTCGATGACGCGAGCGGATTCAGTCATGTATTCTTTTGCACAGAGTATTTTTTTTTTAAAGTCAATTATGGAGTGCAGAAGTAAAGGAGAGTCACCTGTGTATTGAAAAACTGTCCGTCTAAATGCATTAAATAATAGTTCAAACCTTCCACAATGACGCTGATGTCGACACGGGTATAAATCGACATTGCATTTCGACGGATACTTTTTCATTATTTTCCCCATAGGAGATGGTTCTCCTTTACTTCTACACTCCATAAAGTCAAGGGAATTCACACAGGTCATATCTTTAGTGTTTTTGTCTTTGCAGGATGTGCAATGGAACGATATTGACTACATGCGCAATAGAAACGACTTCACCTATGACACGAACAACTTCGCCGGACTACCGGAATTTGTCAAACAGCTGCATTCAGAGGGAATGCATTATATGGTTATACTAGGTAGGTACTCATTGAAGGACTGGTAACATCGCAATTAAGACTTTGTCTTATTAACTTCAAGAGTCATATTTGAAAACTAGTATTTTTGTAGATAATTAACATTTGCAAGTATGGATTCCTAAATGTGACAAATGACGTCCAAAAAAAATGGACTGAAATAGGTCTCATTGGTGCACTGCACTGAATCTAAACTTCCAAACTTTGGTCCCAATTTAATAGATGGTGAGAATCTGAGAATATTGCCATTATACCTGGGACATTCCTCTTAATTAGTAGATTATAGTGACAGTCCACATTGGCTTAGGTACGTTTGGTGAACTTCATACACCTTTCGAAAGACGTGCAGGTTTCCTCACAATGTTATTCTTCACTGAATAAAACTGTGAATTAACTATAATGTAATGTGATTAGTTCCAAATTAGAGAGTGTCTTGCCCTGTGTGGCAAATAAATGTTTTTTTTTTGTTTTCAGATCCCGGCATAAGCGCATCGGAGAAAGCTGGCACATACCCGCCTTACGATCGCGGGATGGAAATGGATATATTCGTCAAGAATCGCACCAATCAAGTGTTTATAGGAAAGGTAATAATAACTATGCGATTCAAATGAAAATAGGATCGACTTAGCGCCATATTGTGCTTTTATAAGACGAATTATGACTTTAAATAATTGAATATTATAATAAGGCAATTTAATATTAATTTATCATTTTTATGTAAATTTGATGTAAGACTATTATTTATTGATTTGCAAATATTTTTTTTTGCAAACCATACTTTTCAATTGACATTTGACAGATAGAGGTTATTGACATTCCTATTCTTATTTTGATCGCATTGTACCACAATACTATTATTATGTAAAAAAAAACTACTGAATAAGTTTAAAAACATCGATCTGAGCGTAGGCCGCTGGGATCACTGCACCGGTTAGTTACGTGTTCGATTCTCGTCAGCGACAAATTACGAAATTTGCTCAGGTTTTCGTATAACTGGGATTGCCCCCAGTGCATTGTATGACACCTATAGTACAAGCTTTGCTTAGGCTGGGATCATACGATGTGTGTGTGTGTTGTCTGGTGATATTTATTTATTTACTTGCAACCTGCAAATTCTTGCGTCAATTCTGCAAGCACGTGATCAAATTCGTTTGCGTCATCGATGAAATTTTATTCAAAAATGTGATTCTTCAGTGGGGTAATACAGTTCAATTTGCTATGTGCATAAAATATCCCCATGGAACAGATAGTTTTAAGTTTATTAGATCTTTCTACGTATTATACAGGGTGTATCAGAAGTCCGAAATTATACTTTGGGTATATGTACGGTATGAGCTATATTTGGATGCTTGGTGAAGAAAATTTATACCTAACTATCATAGTTACTGAGTTATAGACCTTTGAATATTTGTCACAGGTATCATGTGGCCTTTGGGTACATCCATCCCTCTATTCAGCAATGTAAACTACAATTATGAGGGGGGACTACCAATATTCACAAAAAACATGCAAATTTTACATAGGACTCGAGATATAACAACTTAGATAAATCGACGATGAAAAAACATGATCGAATTTCAATCAAATTTTTGTACCATTCAGTTGTATATCTGATACTGATGCAAACGTCATATTATTATTTTGGACTTCTGAAACATTCTGAAGTATTTGATGTATCTTGTAGGTGTGGAACAGTGTTTCGACGGTGTTCCCAGACTTCACGCATCCCAACTCCACCAGCTATTGGCTGGAGATGATGACCGACCTACACAAGCTTGTGCCCTACGACGGAGCTTGGATTGTAAGTATTGTAATACATTTAGTAATTATACTACAGCACTTTATAGACATGATATCTCTTAGTGAAATGTCGACCGAACACATAATCGAATCAAAATGTGTTCCTGTAAAATGCCGGCCTGTATGACCCTGGGGGCCCTATTTTCGCTTGATATACATCCATCTCTATTCGAGATATTATGTCGAAAAATTACGACCAATTTTACATTTTGTTTCGAAATATCTCGAATAGAGATTGATGTCTATCAATCAAAAATTGGGCCCCTGCCTCTATAATAAAGTCTACAAAAAGCAACCTGATTCTTTGTTAAATTATGTCATAGTTTAAATAGAATTGTATTTTTTTACGACATTATGTGGACAGTTTTTGAATGTAACTCCGAAAGCATTTTGGTTTGATTTTGAGTGTTGATATTTCACTAAAGGTATCCTGAACGTTATAATTTATTTATAGTGATGTTGTAGGTCTCTTTTCTACTAACAAATCAACCTAAATGTGGATTTATATTTCTATATATTCGAAGTTCATTTTCAAAAAGATGTCCGCGTATGTTTCTACCGTATCCTCACCAATTAAACCTCGGATATTCTCGCTAACTAAACCTCAATGTACAGTAAGTCAGAGGAGTAAAATGAGTCTGAATGGCTACCTTATTATAAGGGTTTCCATACCAGCACTTGTAGCATGAACGCCAAGATTAGACGTATGTCACGAAATATCTTGATGTTGTCTCTTTCACTCGTATGAAATTAGACAGAGAGCGACCGAGCCAATCCGTGACAGGTCTTGTCTTGACACGCGTGCTGACACCACAGGTGTCATTTATAAATGCAAAATGTACTTTCAATGCCAAGGGAAATAAATCCTTATTGGTATTAATTGAGGGTTGAGAGTATTTTGATTGTATTGGCAGGACATGAACGAGCCGTCCAACTTCAAGGACGGGCCGCTGGTGGGGTCGTGCGCGGCCGAGCGGCTGCCCTACATGCCGCGCACCGGGGACGCCTACCTGCGCGCGCACACCTTATGCATGGACGCCAAGCACTACGCCGGGGAACATCGCGACCTGCACAACCTCTACGCACTCACCCAGGCTATCGCTACTAACTTGTCAGTATTACACTTATTGTTCCACAGTTTCATTCATAAACAAACTTCCGGAGATTCTCCAAATGCTCATATATCAGATGTCAAAATATTTAAACCAACTATAAAAAGACACTATGTACCGATGCTAAGCGAGTGATGTTATATGCGTATTAATAACGGCTCGCTGATACCCAGATAGACCCTACGAGGTCTGTGTGGTACAGCTTTTGTAAATAGCAGATGTAAAACTTTGTGTATTGTAAACTAAAAAAAAAAACAAAACGGTGAAAGAACACATCGCGTGGAAACCTGCAAGTCTATAGGAAGGCATGTGTAGTTCACCGACGCGCATTGGGCGAGCGTGATGGATGGCAATGTATCGAGGGGGAATGTGTCCGGTATAATGGCAATAGGTTCGTCCCATATTATATAGGGAGCAAAATACATCGGCGAAGTGTGGGCGCACTGCGGTGCACCTCTACTTACCCCTTCCGGTAATATAGGTGTGAAGATGTATATCATTCAAAATGGGTATACTAGCTCTTCAAACATAGATTCTGTAGTGTATCCTAAAATAATATATCATACTATCAGTTTTAATAAAAAAATTGACGTATTAATGTTACTTTAAAATTTTGCGTAACACAGGTCTAACGTTTTGCTGTATTTTAAACTCTCTTGATTTGAATATGAATTCAGCAGCGGGAAAAATACACGATTATGTCTAGCCTTGTAATAGAATAAAAATAAATATATTTTTTTAATTTTGTGTGTGAAAAAAAAAATTGTTTTCGATATTCTGTCTTCATAAAATTGTTGGCCATTGCTCTCCTTAGGAAATGCATTCCAAATGGATGCTAGCGATTTAGATTCGTACGTGTATCGATTTACGTGAATAAAAAAATATTGATTTCTGATTGCATTTTCCAGAACAAAAAACGTCAATCAAACTGAACATGCATGATGTTTCAGAAGTCCAAAATAATACTTGTATACCGTTTGCATCAATATCGGGTATACAACTGAATGGTATAAAAATTTGATCGAAATTCGACCATGTTTTTTCAACTTTTTTCTCGTCGCCAATTTCTTTCACTCGTAATATCTCGAGTCCTATGTAAAATTTGCATATTCCGTTGACTATTGGTAGTCGCCCGTCATAATTGTAGTTCACACTGCGGAATTGGGTTATGGATGTACCCAAAGGCCAGAGCACGATACCTATGACAAATATTCAAAGGTCTATATCTCAGAAACTATGATAGTTAGCTATAAACTGTCTTCCACGCATCCACACATTAGCTACCGTGTACCTAAAGTATTATTCCGGATATCTAATACCTGCATATATAATGTATTGTCGGCAGTGCATTGGCGGAGATCCGCGGCAAGCGGCCGTTCATAATAAGCCGCGCGTCGTTCGTGGGCCAGGGCCGGCTGGCGGGCCACTGGAGCGGAGACATCGACAGCAAGTGGCACGACATGCGCATGACCATACCCGGTAACACACCACACTACACATTATACACTTCACTCCTATGACTTATTCTACTCCCATAAACCAACCCTAATTTTTCAAGTCCCGTCTAACATATCAGCTGCCGACCCTCAAACAGACACCGACCTCGCCGGCGAGGTCGAGGAACCCCCTCTTCTGCTCGTAGGTGCATCTTTGCACCTAGGAGCGTAGTCATTACCTCTCCCCTCACGGCAACTGCCCAAGCCGAGGTCGTGCCCCATGTGGCGCCCTTGAGCTAGTTGCCCTCCTCTTCCGCCCTTAAGGCTTTGGCTGGAGCCGCACTCTGCACTCGCCACTCCTCCGGTGAAGCTGTAAAGGCCAACTCACGGCCAACAGCGTAGTCCATTCAAAAAAAAAAAAACTGCTGCCGACACTGACGGCTTATCGTGTCTCTTATACTATATGACATTATAGAGTCACCTAAATAATTCGTTATTGATCTGAATCGTTTAAAAGTAAAGTATGTAATTCATGTACAAAAACCCTAATGCGAAGTTAAATTAGTTCGTTTTCTAAACTGTTTCCGATATCGATTACAAATTAGGGCGTCCACTAGGAAAATCGATAGATCGTGATAATGAACGTGTCGAATCATGATGTAATGATCATTGGTCATATGTTTGAAGAAACGATATTTAAAACGATGATACTGCTATTAAGATTCTACTCGATAGATGTTACGATTTATCGGTTATCCATTCTGGTACTACTAGTATTTGCCAACTAGTATTTGTTGCATAATTGTAGGGTTAATTTATAATTAACTAGCAGTCCGTCCCGGCTTCGCACGGGTTTATAATATATCCTATGTTACTCAGTGATAATGTAGCTCTCTAACGGCAAAAGAATTTTTGAAATCGGTTTAATAGTTTTTAAGTTCATTCGTTACATACAAAAAAAAACATAAATGCAAATCTTTCCTCTTTATTATATTAGTACTAGCTGTGCTCGCGACTTCGCCTGCGTGGACTTTAGGGAGATTACCCGGGAATATGGGTATTATGTTTTTCCCGCGGAACCCTATTGCTTTTTCTAAAATTAAAGTAGTTGTTACTAAGTGTACTAAGTTACGCCTTGGAACGTCAGCTATCAGTCAGTGAAAGTCCCATTGAAATCGGTTCAGCCGTTTAGAAGTTTACCTCAAACAAACAGACAGACAGACAGACAAAAAAAATTAAAATTGCGTTTTCATTATAGGTATCGTATATACTTTCATACGCATTTGGTAAAAAAGTGTTATTTTGATATTACAAACAGACACTCCAATTTTATTTATTTGTATAGATAGATAGATATGTGCAATAAGCGCGTAAAGTAATGTTTAATGTATTAATAGTTTTACAGGTTTCTACTCTCGTAAGACAGAATGACGGAACTGGGGCCCGATTTTCGGTAGATAGAAATCGAAACGAAACATTAAATTGGTCGTATTTTTTTCGACATATCTCTAATAGAGTATCTATCAAACGAAAATCGGGCCCCTGGTTTTTCGTTGCTATAATATACTAGGAGCAGTGGTAGCCGAGTGGTCGAACGCACGCTTTGCAAATCAAAGTGTGCAGGTTCAAACCCCGGCTCGCACCTCTGGGATTTATGTGCGAATCTCATTTTCATCCGAGATTATCACTTGCTATGAAACGGTGAAGGAAAACATCGTGAGGAAACCTGCACCTCTGAGGGAACTTGTCTAGTTCTCGATAGATGTGTGAATTCTGCCAACCCGCACTGGGCCAGCGTGGTGGACTATGGCCTGAATCCCCCTCGCATTGAGGGGAGGCCCGTGCCCAGCAGTGGGACGTTAAAAGGGCTGTAGTAGTATAATATACTAGAGTATTGATGCAGTTATTGTTGTTTGTAGAAATGTTAAGCTTCAGTCTGTTCGGTATACCGATGATGGGTGCGGACATCTGTGGATTCAACGGAGACACCACTGTCGAGCTGTGCAAGCGGTGGATGCAACTCGGCGCCTTCTATCCATTCTCCAGGAACCACAATTCGGACACGGCCATTGTAAGCATCTATACAACTAGATACATATCGCATAGGCGACACGAATGTGTGTGTGTGTGATGTACTCATCACACTTCAATTATTCATTGTATGATCCCAAACTAAGCAAAGCTTGCACTATGGGTACCGTATAAAGGACTGAGGGCGATCCCAGTTACACCAAGATCATATCAGTTACACCAAGAACTTTATATTGTATAATTGTTAATTAAGAAAAACATAAAAATGTAAATCCTTATTTGAAAAAAGCAACCATGGAGTTTCTTGCCCATTCTTCTCCATATGAAATGCATTCCGAATGGGTGGTAGAGCTACTATTTTTACAATTTATTGACGATTCATAAGTGCCTGTATTGGTTTATATGAATAAAAAATATTCTGATTCAGGGGCCCGATTTACGCTTGATAGACATCAATCTCTATTCGAGATATGTCGAAATAAAACGTCAAATAGGTCGTATTTTTCGTTATTTTTTGACATAGCTCGAATAGTGATGATGGATATCAAACGAAAATCGGGTCCCAGAGGCCAACAACAAAATACGATCAATTTGTCCTTTTGTTTCGACATGTGTCGAATTAGAGATAATTTGCCAGTGGCGGGTATCGAACCTGCAACCACCGTGAGTTTTGTTAGTCTAGTGGCGTACTCTCAAAACTAGTCGTTTCACGAAGCCGTCGTCAAACAGTCAGTTTGTAAGATAATATCTCAATGGTCTTATCATGTCTATATGTGATATTTACGACGATTTATTAATTTTGTATATAAGTAAAATAGTATTTTATAATCACCAGGCACAAGATCCAGTGTCGCTTGGCCCGGAAGTGGTGGATGCGAGTAGGAAGGCTCTCCGGATCCGGTACCAGCTGCTTCCGTACTACTATACGTTGTTCTGGCGTGCGCACGTGTACGGCGATACGGTTGTTAGACCGCTGTTCTTCGAGTGAGTACAAAAGTTTGATTAAAATATTATATTTTCTTTTTTTTATCAATTGTGTTTATCTATAGGTTTATATATCTTCAATAGCGCTTTGTGTTTTCTATTACATCAGTAGTCATTAGTCAGGACAGATTTTATATAACAAAAACTAAGAATCCAACTGATTTGATCGCCTTTGGTAAAATAGCAGTGACCATGTGGATTTTATTGCAAGATTTTCATTATATTGGCAATAACGAACCAGTTACTAGAATAAACAAACACAGAGTGAAGTTAAATATGACGACAATTTTAGCTATTTATTAAAAATGGAATTATAATCAAAATTCACTTGAATCAACGAGTTTCGACTTTGGGCCAAAAACTTTTTTCGATAAAGCCCTAAGTCGCTTCACGCTCTCAAATATGAACAAAGGTCGAATTAATATCACAGGTTGCGCTTGTGAAATGTTATAAAAAAGGTCCATTATGTACAGAGCTCCGGAGCAGTACAATCTGCACGAGATCGACTCTCAGTTTATGGTGGGCGGGAGCGTGCTGGTGACGCCGCTGCTACAGCCGGGCGCGGCGACGGCGCGCGGCGAGTTCCCGGGGCGGGCGGGCTGGTACAACCTGCTCGACGGACAGTTCATCGCCAGCGACAACTCCTACGAGGTCACCGAGAACGAAACTGTCTCCGTTAAGGTACGCACCATCAGCCTTCCCGATACACTCTCTTGACTGACTATTCTTAGTCCTCATTGTGCTCTAAAACAGCGTTTCCGAATAGCCGGGTCGCGACCCGGCACCGGGCCATCAAAATAAAATACCGGGTCGCAATATTCCCGTCTTTAGTAAAAAATAAGCAGCAACTCCCTCCATACTTCACTCTAAAATTTTGTGACTCAATAGGCGATACCAAAATATGTATCTAGTATTAATACAACTACTATTACTATTAATAAATATGTATTATTATACCTAATGGAACCAGCTTGAGTTTAAAAGTATTAAGTGGGTCACGTAGGGGCAGTGTGAAAATTACCGGGCCATGCCAGAACAACGTTTGGGAAACACTGCTCTAAGACAATGTGTATAACATACTTTATTGAACTGTGAAAATCGATTAGATCAAACGTCGATCGATATTAATTTTAACTTGCACGATTTTGTACTAATAGTGACTTCAAATCAAATTTAATTCGATTGATTAAATTCTAAGAACTAATTTTGTATAGTTGAACAAAAGAAGTAGTAAAAAAACCGTCTCCAATTTGGTATGGTTTCCTATGGAAAAGAGCAGGGTATAAACTCCATGGTAACCCTACAGCTATTATGATTATTATTTATCTTAAGAGGTATGTCGAGATCGTAGCGTGTGGCAAACGGTAGTCTCTGCCTATCCCCATGGGATACAGGCGTGAGTATATGTATGTATGTATGTATGTATATCTTTCGATAGGGTCAGCTACAGCTAGTTAAGTAAAGTGGTCTTTAATAATCATTTACAAATTGAACTACTAATACGGCATGTAGTACATGTATCACGGTATCACCTTTATAAGTATAGATACCCATTTTTAAATTTGGTCTATAAATCTTAAAGGGGCGTTCTAAGGACCATTTTTCAACAACATTATTTTTGAGTTGGGTCTCTATACTTTTAAAGGTGCTATTATTATGTGCAGGGTGGGTCGATACTGCCGCTCCAAGAGCCGCCGCAGCAGGGTCCCGTGACGACCACCAACACGCGCAGCTCGCCGCTACAGCTGTTTGTCGTGCCAGACAGGAACAATCGGGCGAAAGGGGAAATCTACTGGGATGACGGTGACAGCTTACGTAAGTTTACAATCTCGTTACTATAACTGCTTTGGTTTTTAATGTTTTTGTTTTTAAGTTTCGAATCATCATTCTCATGACGATGACTACGACATAGTCTAGTGGCAAATTTTAGATATTACTTTTTGAGAATTTGCTCTGGGGAGTAATTCTCGCTTGATCGTCATTATCACTCTTATTCGATATGTGCTGAAACAAAACGCAAAATTGGTCATGTTTTTTTTTGTTTTGTTTCAACTGGTCTGGATGTAACTAGGATCGCCCCCAGTCCATTGTATGGTACAAGTTTTGCTTAGCTTGGGATCATATTGAGGGGTGAAAGGCTATTTGAGTCAAGCGACATTTTCTAAACTTAACTGGAGAGCATACTTATTCGCTAAACTGAAGTGGAAATCGGCAGGCCATACAGCGAGGCTAAAAGACAACCGCTGGAGTGAAAGAATCCTCCACTGGTACCCGCGAGAAGACAAGAGACATAGGGGAAGACCACAACTAAGATGGAAGGATGACATAATAGAAGCCACGGGAAAACTATGGGTCCAAAGGGCACAACACAGAAATAAATGGCAAGAGATGGATGAGGCCTACATCCAGGAATGGATGACTCTAAAATAAACGAAAATTAAACCACTGTTAACGTTAATCTGAGGGAAATAAAGGCTATTTTTATACTATGTATATAAGTCAATATCGCCCAAAAGTGTCCCTTAAGTCAAATAGCCTTTCAGCCCTCGATATGACGAGTTAGTGTTGTAAATTAACTTTTCATCTTCTTTTTCATATTTACAGACAGCTACCAAGAAAAGAAATACAGCCATGTGGAATTCTTCCTGAACAACACAGAGATACACAGTCTGGTGCAGTGGTGGGGTTACGGCGTGCCATCCATCAACACCATCACTATTCTAAACCAGCCCATCATCAAAGATGTGTCCATCAACGACGAGCCCTGTCGGAAACCCTGTCGGTTCACATATTCAAGTCAAACCAGGGTACTTCAGGTACAAGTCGCCCTGTCATTGGATAGGCCGTTCAATGTGAAATGGACCTTTAAGCCAAAGGTCCCATTCAAAACTGTTACGCCGAGTTTTGGTTGATGATAAGAGTCACAGCATTGGCGCTATTTCTGTTGGCACACAAAAAAATACTTGAACTAAATGTGTGTACCGTCCTTGTCGTACCAGTATTGTGTAAGCAAGACAGAAATATTTGGTTTGTTGTTTTTTTTTTACTGTCAATAGGATTAGCATCACTGATGAGAATGTTGGATGTGTGATGATTTTGTATTTCAATTTTACCGCTTTTTAATAACACCCGAACGCTTTTTTTGTTTCTGTCTTATGTCAGAAACTATGGAATCGATTGTATACCGGTTTCTGGATATTTAAAGCTTTTTCGGCATTTTGCATCGGGTGCAAGCAATATAATTTGCTTTTGAACTTTTTCTTTTATATACATACTTACTGATTTTATAAGTATTTACTGATTATTTTGTAAGTTTTTTTTTTTCTACGTACTCTTCACGATATTTAGATACCTATTAATATACAGGTCGGTAGATTTTTTAATAACGAACATTTAAATATTAAGCATAATTATAAGAATTACTCTAGAAAATAATAAAAAATGACACCTTTCACTTCCGTAGACAAATTTTATTGAAAGTAATCTATCCAGACTCCAAATGTGGACTCGTTCATTTATGTCTTTACATGTTAACATGACCATTTAATTGATGTTATTCATCTGTCTTGTTATGCAAATCACAATTTTATGTAGATGCATTGTTGGCTGTTCACTCCCATTCTTCTCTATCTTTATAAGTGTAGATGTAATAATTATAGTTATAATTAACAGGGATTTATTGTGAATATCTGCCAATTATTTATTATGGCGTGATAATAATAATTAGTAGTTGTGGTTCATTTTATTATTGTTCGTTATCCTTTTGGTATTATGTAGCTTATAATACTACAAAAATGTAGAAGACTTAAAACAGGAGGAGTTTCCTCATTCTTTTTTCCACTCATTGTTTTTTTAATACATCTGATATGAATTGGTTTGAAGAATAGTTTTAAAATTAACCACATTATTCTGTGTGTATCTATGTCTAGTCATAAGATATGTTATATTATCATTAATCATCTTTTTGATGATGAACTGACCTTGAAATGAGGGTGGATCACATCATAGTATTGCAGTTTAACGCTAACCAATTATTTGGTGCAAAAGGTGATAGAATAGTATTACATATGTATTGTTGATATTTCATTCAATTACATGTCTAATGATCACGCACAGTTTAGTGTTTCTTAACCGACTTCAAAAAGTAGTAGGTTCTCAATGTTTGATATCTAAACTATATTATTACAGTATTAAGCACTAAATCATAAAAAAAACTGTAACCCCCGCTTCAAACATCCAGGTGCACAATTTTTTGTATGTATGTGATTATGGAATACACTTTTATAAGTCATTTATCAGATAAAAACGCACATGCATAGGCACATCATAAAAAAAAATAGTATTCAGAATCGATCCGTAATTAAATAAATATTGTACCAATATCTCGAATAATGTTGCCAAATTAGTTTCGTCACGTCCGATATACCTTAAATTTGATTGGTGATTCATGGTCGCTATACTCGCTAGATCTGTGCGGCTATCTCATCAACCTACTGAAAGTTGCCAAGTTATCAAAAGTATTGTTCACCATAGTCTTATAAGGCAAATATATAGAAAATTATGATCCTTTTACAGCAGCATTGTAAAGCTGTTTTGTACTGGAAAATGCCTTGGTTGAAGGATTGAAATTTCTACAAAAAAAATGAGGGTCAATTTCTTAATCTATGGTTCAGATCATTGAATTTTGTGTAATGCCATGATTGTAGTATTTTATATTTGTGATACAATTTTAATATGTCAAGTGGAAAAATTGTTTTTATGCATATCATGTCCCATGTGTACAATATTTTTTGTGATAATTATGTATTTCAAGTATTTATGATTGATATTGGAAAATATTGTGATAAATTAATACTTTCGGTTACAACCGCAAAGTTGTAATCAATGCCAAAGTAGATATTTGTTTTAAACCATATGATTTGTGTAGAGTTTATGTGTGCACTTGAATAAAACTGATAACGCACAATGCCTGTTTTATATTTTTTCCCATTACACAAAAGATATCTTCGGTATATGCTTTCTTGTACCATATTTATAATTAAGCTTACACTCCAGTAATATTGTTGTAGTCACAATTCATAATACCATTGACCAATGATGATATGGAGTTACAGAATAATTGGCATTCCAAAATTGTTGATTTTAAAATAAAATAGGGTGTAAGGAACATAACAGATTTTATTATTTTCTAAAACAGCTAAAAAATAAATAAATAACATTACATCTATGTTTCTTCCTTCTCGACATCTGACTTAAGGAATATCTCGTACTTCTCTTCGTCCATCAATTCTTCCAACTCCTCTGGTTTTGTCAATTTTAACTTGAAAAGCCACCCTTTATCATAGTAATTAGTATTAATTAAAGATGGTTTGTTCTCAACATCATCATTTTTCTCAGTCACCACACCAGTAACGGGAGAATATATTTCACTAGCTGCTTTAACACTCTCCAAGGCTCCACAATCATCACCTGCTCGGATATTGCTTCCTACATCAGGTAGTTGTGCGAAAACAACATCACCTAGAGATTCCTGTGCATATTTACTAATTCCAACTGTTCCTATGTCTTTCTCGACAGTGACCCATTCATGTCGGTCTGTATATTTACGTACTTTACTACTGTAGTTATGGTGTAATTCACAGTATGTCTGCTTGGTGTTTGATTGAAGAATGCATCGCCTCGATATGTACTGTTTTGTTAACTGAAGAAAACATCTTGGAAGGACCATTTTTGATCTGCAAAAAGAAGACATTATTCATTACTGTGACTATGGTCTTGAAGATAGTGGAACAATGACTTGGTAACTACAAATTAGTCTTAATATTCTCACAAGTTGGATGCCATTGATTACAATGTAAAGACAGCAAGGGAAAACAGAAGCCAATTATTTTAAATTCAAACATTAAATGATACATATATCTAAGGTGCAGGGCCAATACTCTGTGGTGTAGAGGTTATGGGATCCCATAGATATAGTATTAATATTTACAATAAATCCAAATGGGTGACTTCCAACCACAATTGCAGAACAAAATGAGCAAAAGCATCTTGTATATTTCTTATCCATTATAATTAATTAGTGAGTTATGTGCAAATACAAAAAAACTAAATAGATAGTAGGTTTTGTTATAAATAAACTAGATAAGGAGTTTATTGACATACACAAACTTATGATAGAGTAGATTAGTCTTATTTGCTACCTACTCAAGACATAACTCATAACCAGTATACTGGCAGACTTGTTATTCATGAGATAACATTAAATGATTAAATTAGTAATGATTCAAGGACGGCTTTTACATGATGAATTAACATACAATCACAATCACACAATTGTGTTTATAAAAAAAATTGTTAGCAAATTATTATATTACTTACGCTTTCTCGTTTTATTTATAATGTTGTCATGAATAAATAAATCCTTACTATATAAATGGTATTTATTAATATCTACGAAATGATGAAAATATTAACTTTACTAGCCAAATGTAATATTCTTTTAGGTTATTTCTCAATTAAAATTTAGGGATGTGAAAAATAATCGATTTAAAAAATAATCAATGTTTTATCAATTTTTTAAAAATAAAAGTCGATTTCAATAAGCATTTTATTCATTTTTAATATTGTAAATAATCGTTTTTTTAATATTGATTTTTCATCTGCCATACCCCGACATTTAAGTCTGGCTGGAGCGCGAATTGCAATTTTATTTTGAAAGACTTTTTTATAGAAATGTTAACGACCAAAAAGGGTTTTAAAACCTAAGGGCCAATTTTTAATTAATTAAACTGTGATTAATACAACAATTTGGCGTTTATTTTGGAATTCAATGAAACATTTAGGAAAAATTTATTAATATAACAACATTGATTATTTTTATAGAAAAATCGATATTGATACATCAATATTGAATGCAAAAAAAATAAACGATTAATGAATAATCGATTTTTATAGAAGTAGAATGTCACATCTCTAAAATAATTGCTACAGACCGAATAGTTTCTGAACGAAATAACATTGCCAGTATAAACTATTTTCCTCGTTTCTAGGGACTAAAAAACAAAAACCGACTTCAAAAACCTAGTATAGTTGCATTAAAAAGCTTAAAAAAAAACCTTATGATTCAGTACATTTGGAGTAGGTGCCAATCTACGTCAGACTATGCAAATACACACATGAATTGGCACCGACTCCAAATGTACTGAATTTTAAGGTTTTTTGTAGCTTATTAGTGCAACTAGGTTTTTGAAGACAGGACAGAAAACCTCCTCCTTTTTGAAATCGGTTAATAAAACCGGCCAAGTGCGAGTTGGACTCGCGCACGAGGGGTTCCGTACCATTATCTATAAAATACCGGCCAAGTGCGAGTCGGACTCGCGTACGAATGGTTCCGTACCATTATTTATAAAAACGGCAAAAACATCACGGTTGTTGTATGGGAGCCCCATTAAATATTTATTTTATTCTGTTTTTTAGTATTTCTTGATAGCGGCAACAGAAATACATAGTCTGTGAAAATTTCAACTCTCTAACTATCATGGTTCAGGAGATACAGCCTGGTGACAGACGGTCGGACGGACGGACAGCGAAGTCTTAGTAATATGGTTCCCGTTTTACCCTTTGGGTACCCTAAAAATCGACATGGACCAATAGAATAGAATGTTGACCGCTTGCCTAATAATAAGCTGCACTTAGAACCTAGGAATATGTTCATTCCTTAGTTTTCATCATCCCCAAATGTACAAAAATGTACGGTTATTTCATGACATCAAATTTTGTCAGTCACTGCAAGTCATTGCAAACAACAAATAACCTTTTATATTTGCCAGTCGCTGTAAAAGAAACATTCTTGAGTGATTTTAACTAATCATGAATGCTTCGTTGTCGGCAATGTACCTACCCAATGTTTTTATTAAGAATTTGAGATGTGTTTTTATTTGTCTCGGTTTCAATCTGATTTCCCCAAACACTTATAATTTAGTCCACGGCACTAGTTTTCTAGATGCGGCAACTTTACTACAACTTTTCAAAATTGTCAACAAACCAAACGTCATGAACGTCATTATTAGCTTAGCCATGAGTGAAAGATGTCAAAGGAAGTTTACAGAAAAATTTGATAATACAAAATATATTATTTACTTCGGTATCTTTTGCACATTGTTTGCTGTATTATATTTCTACAGGTAGCGGCAATAACTTGGTCAATAGATGAGTGCTTTGCGGTGTGTAATTTAGTTTACGCGTGTTATTTTTTTTGCAGATTTCACTTCGCCACTATAACGTTTAGCTATGTGTTGGGATGTTTGGCTTGTTATTGCGGGCTCAATTCAAGTATTTTGTACGATTACATAGATAAATTAAAGTGCCATTTCGTCTCTGCGACGAGTAAAGAAGAAGTCGGGACTGTCAAAGTGAGTTGGCATACTTTACTTGTTTAGTGTTTACTTGTAATAGAAATCACGTTACTTCGCTATTGAGGTCATGTACGCCTCCTCTGACGAGTACCGACGACTCGTCTCCGTGCTCGATAAGCAATTATTATTACCTAATCTTTTTCTATACCATACACATTCATTAGCTGTTAAAAAACTTGTGATATTTTATCTTCAGTTGCTACCCACTTATTTATCAGTGCAGTAACGATTCAGGCGAACAGATTTTCTTAGATGAACTGTTGCTATGACCCCTAGAAAGTTAGTTTTCCTTAGGATAACTGGTTATTCAACATGTGCAAGTAATTAATTTCCTGTAATTTTGTTATTATTTAATATCAGTCAGGCAGTTGATTTAACTGGCACATGCATGCTTGTATGTTGTACTTGTATGGTCATTTCCACTAACACTGGAAGACAATATTTATCAATATTTACACATCACTTTAAGATGGTAAAATGATGCCTTAATATTAATATTACTGAGCATGTAACTGCTTACTATTTGGGCATCACTGAGGTCTGTCCCAGTGTAATTGGAAAAAAGCATTATAGTTCGTAACTCTAAGGTGTTTGTTGAATATATGCTGATGTAACATCCTGTATGGAGGTTTGATGAGATTATTAATATCTTTACATATACCGACTACAGGTAATAATATTCAATATTTTAATATTTATGATGGTGTAAAATATTATTAAGTGATTTAAATTCATATTTTTATGTAGAACTATTGAATATTAATAATATTCAAGGCAACAGTTCAATATAATAAAAGCAAGTCAATTATTATGTTAATGAATCACCAAGTCTGAATTAAAAGATCACTAAATAAAATTATTATAAATGAAGTTAATTATGCAAAGTTCATTTGAAAGTTATTTACGTTATATTATTATTAACTGCAACATACATTTAATTAGTATATGAACAGTAGTAATTATGTATAGTAATAAAAAAAAAATAGTCTTTATTATGAAGGTAACAAGGTAGAGTGTTCACGTGATCATCAAAAGAAACATTTTTTCAGGGTTGTGGGACTTGTGGGTCAACAGACTGTGCCCGGCATGACACAAGTGTCGCCAGGGACCCCTGGGTGGGACTACAGATACACAAACAGCTAGACCAGGCCATAGAGGAAGTGAGTATGGCTAATTTTATACATTCTATAAGAAAATTATTCAACTTGCGATATTTTGTTGATTTGTTACATTTGAAGGCATCATCCTAAAGCAATTATTTCTATAACCATCTGTGGTTTAGAATAATCCCTTCATTGTAAATGGGAGTAGACACACCTTACTGTACTAGCTTCCTAAGCGTAAAGATTTGTATTTAATATTAGACTGCCGTGAGTATAATTCTTCTCTAGTATTGTGGCAAAGGTGCTGTCTGCTCTCATGGCATTGCTGCTCCTGAGAATGTATTACTCGCAATTATCATTTTGAAAAGAGTAACCATTGAGTTTCTTACCGGCTTTTCTCAGTGGAAGCAGCATTCCGAACCGGTGGTAGAATCTGACTATTTGTAAGTGCTTTTTTGCCTACACGAAAAAAAATAATTGATTTTGATTTTTAACAGTATGAGACATGTTTGTCCGTTTACAATTGCAATTGAATTGCTGCAGTCTATCTTGAAATGGATTGAAATACAGAGAAAGTAACCACTGCATCTAAAATTGCAAACAAAATCTCTTTTGTCATTTTATAAATCATACTTTCAGCATATATCAATATGGATGTTGATGTGTAGACTGATGTTAACAAGAACCCTGTAAGTTAAGTCTTGCAAAGTATACTCTATTTGAAAATGTGCTCTACATCAATATACATAAAGTATTTTTTTGCTAAAGACAAACGGTCACACATAAAAATTCGCTCGCGTCATCGTTGAAAAATTAACGTTTTCTGTGAGTTAATACAGTTTATTTTGGCATTGGCATTGAACGAAACAATGATCTAACAGATATCTGAGAGAACAAGTGACGAATTATAATAGGCATCGTGACGTAAGGAAATACACAATAGATTGTAATCTTGCGAGCGCACCAATATTTAAACAGATATGCGTTGCGTCATGCGTCCAAGTAAATAGCTGACGCTTCATTATGTGTCGTCTTGAAGCGATACATAATGAAAATTCGGACTGCTACTTCTGCCCACTCCCTTAGTAAATACGGTCGTTATGGTGTGTAATCAAATAATATTAATATGAGGAGGCCTTTTACAAATTACTTACTTAAAACATATTAGTTGGCGATAAGTGATGATAAATTAATGCTTCTACTAACTGGCTAATTATAATTTGCTAAAGTTACGGCTTCACTGATTATTTACGCTAATTAGCCAGCTATTGATCGTTGGAAAAGGAAAAATGTAGTAGGTATAACCAGGTGTTGTAAGGATAGTAATAATATTTTTTTGAAAATGTATTCAATGATAATAAACATAAAGATCGAATTTCTGTGGCCAAATACACGACGAGCACGTGTCATTCGTTCGCATTATCAATGAGATAAATGTGCTTCTGCTATGAGTTACTACAGCTCGGCGATTATGTAACTTATAGCTATCAATTTTCGTTAGAAACTATACAACGTGGGGAATTTTCAATACATTGTGACAGCAGTTTTGAAAGAAAGGGGTTGATACTGGTTTGCAAAGGAATTACGTAGTTGCATGCTGTTCGTTTAACATCGCGCAAGTTGGACGCCCCTGTGGGTGCAGGGCTCTAAAAGCCGCGCGTCAGCAATTTTGCCAATACCAAATTGAACTGTATTGACTCATAGAAAAATGCCATTGTTCAACGAAATGGCATTGACAGTGCAAGCGAATTTCGACTTACCGGAGTGGCTTTCACCCAAGGAAATTAATCTTTATGTACATAGATACAGAGTTAGTTTTTGTATTGAAGTGCTTTGTAATTTAATAATACATCATCATCACGCCCGTATTCCCCGAAGGGGTAGGCAGAGGTGCACTGCAGTGCGCCCATACTTCGCTGATGTATTTTTTAATAAGGCTCGAGCCTATTGCCGTTACACCCGGCACATTCCCCCTCAATACGAGGGACATTTGGGCCATAGTCCACCACGCTGGCCCAGTGCGGGTTGGTGAACTTCACACGCCTTTCTATAGACGTGCAGGTTTCCTCACGATGTTTTCCTTCACCATTCAGCAAGTAGTAATCATTGTTGATAATGACATTCGCACATGAAAATTATCTCAGAGGTGCGGGCCTGGGATTTGAATTTGCATCCCTTACGTTCAAGGCAGGCGTTCTTGCCCACGAGGCTACCACTGCTTAGGTAGTTGTGTAATATTTATGATGTATTGTTAACAGTTCTACAACACTATATTGGAGCAGTTCATAAGCTCGTGGTACAGCAAGATTACACTGCAGCCGTTCTTCGTGGACGAGCTGCGACATCAGCTGAGATACGCATCCGCCTGCTTGCTGCAACGAGCTGTTAAGGTAACTCACAGAAAAGAAGATAGAAGGGCTGTGACGATAATTTTGTATGAAAAGCGGCGTCGACCAGTTGCACGCAAGTAAACTGTCAGTGGTTCACATATTGTTTTCTTATATTTACGCGAATACTATACATTGAAATTAAACTATTTTACGGATTTTATCGCGTTTATTTACTATTTTATTTTCCCGGACCGCAAACAACAACTAAATATGAGGGTACCCAGTTATTAACTATGACATCAGGACGTCCAACACCTCAGTCCCCCCGTGACCTTGGTTGCTGTAAAGCAGCCGAAACGTCGGGAAAATAAAATAGTAAATAAACGCGATAAAATCCGTAAAATAGTTTAATTTCAATGTCAGTGGTTGTTACACCTCCACGAAAAGTAAAGCAACCATTTTCTTCTGCGGGCGGTTTCTACAACTCGACGTCTATTACGCCGTTTTTGATGTGAAATATCTATAGGCGAGGGTTAAACCTGATTTTTTGCGTAGCGAGATTTGCCGACGCTTCGCCACAACAAAATTAAATCAACCTTATTACTTGATGCATAAAGTATAGTTTTAAATGCGGCCACGCTTCGTACTCCTCGGTTCTTTCCGCCGCTTAGACTCCGCCCACCGGCTGGCTCCGCTCACTCGCCGCTACGACTATAATGTTTTATGTTTCACATCTGCCAGGCGTCGCGCGATGGCTCAGTTTTTTATTTGTAATAGAGGTGGGTTGGTTATTCCAGCCATCCAAGGTAGCTTTCATTAACTTTCATTCAAAATGTATACTCTTCGTGACATTTGTCGTATCGAATCCTACTTCTAGTGACATTGTTTTCACCGCTCCTCCTTCTGACATTGATGATGATTGAATTCAATTTTTTACAGCTCCAATGGATTGCAGACTTGAGTTTTTCTTGATACCTCCACGCGTTAGTGGGAAAAAGGGTCTTGACAGACGGACAACAAAGTGAAGGGTACAGACAGGCAACTAACAGGGAATGTCCTAATTCGTGAATTTTGAGAAAAACCAATTTGAAATGTCAACTATTCCAACAATTCTTAAACAAAACTGCATTTTTTGCGCCATCTGTTAACCTTTTTTTTAAAAAAAAGTAAAATACCTTACACAAAATATGAAAAAAAAAAACAAAAAAGAAATTGTGACATTCCCTGTTTTTTGCCTGTACCCTTCAAGTGATCATATAAGGGTTCCTTTTTAAGTGCGGAACCCTAAAAACATGCGTTTTTGTGTGTGTGTTTAGATAAATTATGCGCGGTTTATAACCGAGCGCCTGGTGCCGTGCGCGCTGCGGCACTACGCGCTGTGTGCGGAGGGCGCGCGCGGCCCGCCCGACGGCAAGCGGTGCCGACACCCCGCCGCCGCCAACAGGCACGCGGAACTCAAGTATTTAAGATGCATCACCAACGCCATCATGCCATATTTACTCAAGAACAACGAGCTGGAGAACCCGTGAGTATATGACAAAAAAACTTGAGAGATGTCAAGGGACATCCGGATGGAACGAAGTTCCTTTTGAAATAAATAAAAAACCAAAAAAAATGTACATATACATACACACACACACACACACACACACACACACACACACACACACACACATCGAAGTCGAATCGAATCGAAATCGAATTTAGTCTAAAAAAGGTTTAGCCTTCTAGTTGAAAGAAAAATTATGAAAAATCTTATCTTGTATATAATAATATACAAATTAAGTTGACTTTTAACCAGCCATTTTTTGTTTGATAGACATGAATCTCTATTAGAGATATGTCGAAAAGAAACGTCAAATTGGTCGTATTTTTATCTTTTTATGAGCAGTGGTAGCCTCGTGGGCAAGAACGCCCGCCTTGAACGTAAGGGGTGCAAGTTCAAATCCTGGGCCCGCACCTCTGAGATAATTTTCATGTGTGAATGTCATTTTCAATAATGATTACCACTTGCTGAACGGTGAAGGAAAACATTGTGAGGAAACCTGCACGTCTATAAAAAGGCGTGTGAAGTTCACCGACCCGCACTGGGCCAGCGTGGTGGACTATGGTCCAAAATCTCCCTCGTATTGAGGGAGAATGTGCCCGGTATAATGGCAATAGGCTCGCCCCCTATTACATTGGGACCAAAATATATCGGCGAAGTGTGGGCGCACTGCAGTGCACCTTTACCTACCCCTTCGGGGAATACAGGTTTCGACATATCTGTCATATAGATTGATGTCTTTTAAACGAAAAACGAGCTCCAGGTACCTCCAACTAAGTTAAATGAACTCGTCAGTGATAGACTGTCTCTGTTGCAGTGTGTTCCGCGTGTTGGTCCGCGAGATTTTCGCGGGCTGGGTGCTGCTGTCATTGACAGATGTGCTTGCGGACCCTTACATATTGAATACGCTGATTGTGCTCGCAACGAGTGATGAGACGATGGCGCAGCTGCCCACCACACCAGATTATAAGGTAAACTAAATGACCTACTGAAGACTTGTACATCTTTTTTTTTTAACGTCGGAAATTCCTTTACCTTTCCACCTCGGGGAAAGTAGCAGGGTTATGTGGGAGTCCCGGCAGAAGGCCGTATACCCACTAAAAACCGACGGTGTACAATCTTCTGCTTATATCGGGGCGCCACGGGATCGCTTTGGCATGCCCCGCGACAAGACTTGTACATCTAAAAAAATGTGGTTTGAATTGAAAGCCACCTTTTTTCCTGAAGTCGGATAAAAAGATATTTAAAATGCGCTTTGTGGAGCTCTTCTATCAAGATTAGTGGATAAAGTGCAAGAATGTCTCTTCAGCCATAATATTAAGATCCGATGAATATATAAGACCCAATGGCGGTACTAGGCTGGTAATCCAGGTCGCTGGAAACATTTTGTAGCAAATACTATAGTAAATTTTATGAAAGCCATTAAAAATTTGCTATGACGGGAATCGAACATGTGTGTTGTACTGATGTGTGGTTATAGTCAGTTTCTATAAAAAATAAACGAAACCAGTGAACCTTACAATTTTCAGTGTAATAACTTTTTGAACATGTACCAACTCTATGTTAATACATATAATGATAATTTTTCTAAGTTATAAGTCTCATAGAAAGTCTGTTCATAGAAAAAAATACTTTTTCTATGAGTGAATAAAGTTTGTTTTGGCAAAACAAAATGCAGTACGCGTTTCTTTAGGCGCATGGCATGTTTAGTCATTATCGAAAACCGATTTTCTTCTAGGTAGAATTTCTAGATACATTCGCGCGTCAGACCGATTCGATATACGGCCAGCGCTGCCGGCTGCTGAAGGTCGACCTGGAGCTGGTCATCAACCAGCAGGAGCACTTCTACTGCTTCATGCAGTACATGAAGACAACCAGCCATATACATCTACTGCAATTCTACAATGATATCAGTAAGTAATAATATCGCAGTAAGTAATAATAGGAGCAGTGGTAGCCGAGTGGTCGAACGCACGCTTTGCAAATCAAAGGGTGCAGGTTCAAACCCCGGCTCGCACCTCTGGGATTTATGTGCGAATCTCATTTTCATCCGAGATTATCACTTGCTATGAAACGGTGAAGGAAAACATCGTGAGGAAACCTGCACCTCTGAGGGAACTTGTCTAGTTCTCGATAGATGTGTGAAGTCTGCCAACCCGCACTGGGCCAGCGTGGTGGACTATGGCCTGAAATCCTCCTCACATTGAGGGGAGGCCCGTGCCCAGCAGTGGGACGTTAAAAGGGCTGTAGTAGTAGTAGTAATAATATCGCCATACAACACATACTGATCGTATGATCCCAAACTAAAGTTACGTGTACATATATAACTCTCTAGGCAACTTTTACAGGTAATATAGTTTGTTAGATGTATAAAGCTCCTCGCACACTGGCGTCAAGACGCGCGCGTCGAACTTATTCCCAATAACAAAACGAACTGTATTGACATACAAAAAAAGTTCATTCTCCAATGAAATTATACAGGATGTTTCAGAAGACCGAAATAATACCCGGCAGTTTGCATGAATATTGGGTATACAACCGAACGGTATAAAAATTTGATCGAATTTTTTATTATTTTTTTCACCGCAAATTTTAACAACTTTAAATATCTCTAGTCCTAAGCGGAATTTTCAAGTTTGGTTTTCTGAATATTAGTAGTCGCCTCTTGTTGATGTAGTTTGCACAGGCTATGCATGTGCCCTCAGTCCACAACACGATACCTGTGGTAAATATTCAAAGGTCCGTAACTCAATAACTATCATAGTTGGGTATAATCTACCTACACTATGTATCTACATATCAGCTGCCGTAGGTATACCTTAAATATTATTTCGGTCTTCTGATACAAACTATATAGACAGTGCGAGCGTATTTTGACGCGTGGAAGTGTGGCTTTTACCACAGAACTTCAATCTTTATGTAGATCGTTGCAGAGTTCGTTTTCAAATTGGATAAAATTACGAAGCGTTACTTTCAACCCCCCAGTATGCGTTTACGAGGCAAATGTTTTCACAGAGTCGTTTCAAACCAAGATACTGAACCCGGATCTCAGTGCGGAGGAAGAGGCGGCCTTGCAGAAGGAGGCCAGTGATATGTACACGCTATACCTGTCTGAACGCACCGCCAATCGGCTGACCCTACACGAGACACTAGCTGAAGAATTAAAGACTATGTTGGAAAATGGGGAGAGTGTTAAAAAGTACGTTAAGAAGTTGGAAGTATGACTACAATTTAAGACATTCGAATTACTACCCTATTCATTACCCCATACGGCACTTTGGATATTGCAAGTTCACATATCTAGAGGGCAGTATGACTACAATTTAAGATATTCGAATTAATACCCTATTGGTTACTTCATAAGACACGTTTTTGGATATTCCATAAACTGCATATATCTAGAGGGCAGTATGTCTTAGATTTAAGAAATTCGAATTACTACTCTATTGATTACCACATTAGGCACTTCTTTGAATATTCCATAAAGTTCACCAACTTGAGGGCAGTACTCGTATGCCTAGATTCAATAAATACAAATTACTACCGTATTGATTACGGCATAAGGCAGTTTATCGGATATTCGATTAAGTTGATATACTGCATTCTACTCATACTCCATTTGTTATAGCATTAGAAAGAAGTTAAAAAAGGTTCTTTTTAATGTACACTTTGTAACAAAAGCAACAATTAACATATTACAGTTACGATTGACGCCCAATTTATTATAATTTATTCTTAAACCAGCAGTCTCATTGTAACTAATCATTTTTACTATTTATCTTATAAAATTAAATGGCTTTCATTTAGATACATTTTTATTTTTCAATTAAAATAACAGTGTCGATACAAAAAACCTAAATAAGCAGGGATGAATAATACTGGGAACGTTTTTCGTTTCACTATAATCCTACCAAATCTAAAATGTTACCTAATCCCTTCATCCGTTGTGACAACAGGATCTTTCTTATTTTGCCGGTTTATGTTGGCAGTCAAATTGACGTAAACAATGTTCTGTGATTGTCATTCACATGTGAATACTTCTGAATGCTACGCCTCCTTTGTTGTTATTACCGAATTTTAGTAATTTTGTTGTTATTTGTTACTGCTTTTCCATTGATATTGTTTTGTTTTTGAAATAAAATGTTTTGCACTCGTGCTTCTACGAGCCTCTTATTTCTAATGTTAAAACAAATGGAGTACAATTTACCATGGCTTATTCTCAATTCTCTTCAATTTATAGAGATTTTTATTCAGTTTTTTGTTTTCAGATTACAAACAAGCAGAGCATTATACCAAGCCGCGCGACAGTCGCATGCGGTGCTAGAAAAAGCCATATTGCCAAAATTTTTACATAGTGAAGAGGTATGTATCTTTTTACGTCCTAAAACCGGCCTTAATTCTGTCGTAATAAAGTTTATTTTCGCATTGCAGTACTTAGCCAACGCGGCTACTGCAACCCTTACTTTAATATTTTTTAAATTACGTTTTTCTTACAGTTTTACAAATTATTAATAGGAAGCCGTATACCTACTGGGTTTAATAAGCAAATGGCGAAAAAGTAAGTACAAAAATGTTGATTCCCAGTTTTCTTTGTAATATATTTTTTTGTAAAATAAAATGTTTAAAAACAAATCTCGTACTATGTGTCCTCAAAGATTGAAAAACAATCTTTTGCAATGAAATGCAAAATTACATAGACAAAAATAATAATTTAATTTACATCATCGTTTCAAATTATTTATTTATTTATTAGGACAGCCAAAAAATCTAGCATTAATAATTTATCAATATAGCATTCAAATAAGGTAACAATTAATGAAGGTGTCACAACATGCATAATTAGTAGGAAATAGGAATAACATACAATATAAAATATTTTTAATTAAGTCCACATTTTTAAAGTTTGTTTAAAATCTTCGCCTGTATTCCCCGCAGGGGTAGGCAGGGGTGCACTGCAGCATGTATTTTTCGTCCCTAAACAAGTGTTTCAGAAGTCCGAAATAATATTTCGGGTACATATACGGAAACTCATGTGTGAATGCTTAGTGAAGACAGTTTATATCTAACTATCATAGTTTCTGAGTTATAGACCTTTGAATATTTGTCACTAGTATCGTGTTGTGACCTCTGTGTACATCATCGACCCTTTTAATCAATGTAAACTACATTTAATAGGTGCGGGTTCAGAAAACAGAATATGCTAATTTTACATAGGATATTACGATGAAATAAAACTATTTTACGAATTCATATAAATCCAAAACCAAGCGTACCATTGCAAGACCTTAAGACACTGTGAGCACTTTCTGCGTGGATCGGACCGCAAACAACAACTAAATATGAGGGTACCCAGTTATTAACTATGACATCAGGACGTCTAACACCTCAGTCCCCCCGTGACCATGGTTGCTGTAAAGCAGCCGAAACGTCGGGAAAATAAAAAAGTAAATAAACGCGATAGAATCCGTAAAATAGTTTTATTTCAATGTATAGTGTTCGCGTAAATTTATGAAAACAATAAAGGATATTACGAGTTATAGAAATTGACGACGATAAAAAAGTTGATAAAATATAGGTAGTCCAATTTCGATCAATTTTTTATAGCATTCGGTTGTATACCAAGTGTTATTTCGGACTTCTGAAACATCCTGTATAATAGGAGGCGAGCCTATAAAACAAATTATACCTCGCAGGCCTCAAGAGCGTCTCATAAACACGGCCCTACGTATCGGCAATCGCCTCAAAGGCGCTCTTAAAACGCAAGCCATAGATGGACAGATACTGGAAAACTTCAATGATGATGAGTCAGAGGGTGACGGAGCTGATAACTTAGACATAATGAAATATTTGGACAACTTGGCAGCTGAAGAGGCAGTGAGCGGACACGATTTGAGTACTTACAAAGTCGTTCTGACCAACGTGGAGACTAAGTTGGTAAGTGTTTAAATCTATTGAAGTTAAAGTACTTTAAATATTTGTATTCCTTTGAAAATATGTGTTATTATTTCTAAATTTGATTGTAGTTTTGATATGAGTCCGCTATACATATACGTTGCTTGCAATTTATACAAATATACAAAATTAAAGTGTCTGTTTGTAAACAATTTTCAAAATGATAATATTAAGCGGCGTAATATTGCGGAAATCCACAACGGTCGTGTCCAATTATTTTTTAGATTCGATAGTTCTGCAAAGGGTCTATGACGTATGTCGTACTGACTCTCGACTGACAGGGAGTTCGGTCTTGTTGATTTGGGTTTCCCCTACTTGTTGGGTTACTTGGCTTATAATTTGACAATAAGCAGTGGTAGCCGAGTGGTCGAACGCACGCTTTGCAATCAAAGTGCGCAGGTTCTATCCCCGGCTCGCACCTCTGGGTTCCATATGCGAATCTCATTTTCATCTGAGATTATCACTTGCTAAGAAACGGTGACGGAAAACATCGTGAGGAAACCTGTGTGCCCGGTATAATGGCAATAGGCTCGCCCCCTATTACATTGGGACCAAAATACATCGGCGAAGTGTGGGCGCACTGCAGTGCACCTCTGCCTACCCCTTCGGGGAATACAGGCGTGATGATGTATTTGATGTATTTTTTAATTTGACAATTCCGAGGGTGAGTGGGTCCCTTTCTCCACAATTGTTATTTGAGTATGTCTGTGGTTAGTGCCAGATTAAGGTAACTTTAAGCCCTAAGCAATCTTCCCCTGGGGCCCCCTATCCTTAAGTGAACTACAAAGAATTAATTTAAAAAAAAAGCGCGACTGGCACTGCCACCGAACCGAACGTCAGCGACAATTTAAAACGCGCGAATTGGAACGTAGTTCCTTATGGCGCGTTGCGAAAGGGGGCTAGACGGAAAAAATTAAGACTAAAAGTTGTAACGACACTTTTGTAAATGTGTGTGTGATTTCGATTCCGGTTCCGGTTTCGATTCCGATTTCAATGTGTGTGTGTGTGTGTATATGTACAATTTTTTGCTTTTTTCATTTCAAAAGGAACTTCGTTCCATCCGAGTGTCCCTTGACACCTCTCAAGTTTTTTTTTTAAATTACTTTTACTTTCGAGTGCTCGTTTTTTGTTTCTCGGTCGTCTCTGGTACCCCCTAGACGGGGTGCCCTAAGCAATTGCTTAAATAGCTTCTAGGCTAATCCAGGAGTGTTTGTGGTGTTGTGTGGTAGGTCTCGGCCCCGCGGCGCGGCACGGTGCGCGTGTTCACGCTGACCGTGCACCGCGCGGAGGGCGGCGGGGCGGCGCGCCTGTGGGCCGTGGAGCGCAGCGAGCACGACTTCCACCTGCTGCGGGCCAAGCTGCACGAGTTCCACGGGGACCGGCTGCTGCTCGACCTGCCCTTGCCCTCCAGACGGTAAAAATGCCAAAATATGCATGCAAATTTGCACTAAAAAGGGGCGAAATATGAACAAACAAAAAACAGTAGCTGCAAAGTGACACAAACGGGGTACTTGGTATTAACTCGTCATGATGAACATAGAGGCATGTAAGGCTAACCCTCGTTCAAGTACAGGCTCCTCTACGCTACATATTGAGTACATTCAACTAACTGTATATAATTTTATGGTTTTTACCAAAACAGAAACAATCGAATATCGATGTTCTAAGGTGAAATATCGATTCACTGAATCGATTCAGTGCTACATATTGGCTCGAGAAATCGATTCTCCGATAAATCGATCTCAGATCGCCATTCTTAATTCAGTGCGCTCGCAGAGTTTTTGCGAGGCAGACGTGTCTGGTCGACGACATAATACAACACGTATAACTACTGAAATAAGCACTATCATGAAAAAGTACCAAAATTTGCAATAAGGATATCAAAATAGATTTATATGTATTTGCATATGCAAACACGCAAATGCATATAATCCGATATGTAATGATCATACATTCATACACCACCACGCCTGTATTCCCCGAAAGCCTGTATTCTTCGTCCCAATGTAATAGGGGCGAGCATATTGCCGTTATAAAAATTGTGACTTGTATATTGGCAACACTGTCTATATTATGTCATCAACAAAATCTCTCCATTACAGAGACAACAGTCCCCTAGAAACCTTACGGTACAAATACGAGGACTTCCTCCAGAGACTTCTGCAGAAGAGTCTTCTGCAGACGAGCGAGCTTCTTCGGATATTCCTCACCGAAGACGGAGACTTCTCCCTGGTGGTTCAGGCGTCGACGATGAACGCCAACAGCACGGACCTGACGAATATCTACCAATCAGTGACCCATAGACTCAGGAAGGAGAAGGGACAACATTTGGAGAGCTTTTTGAGGAATTTGCTCGTTTCCTCTGATATTGATCGATATCAGGCGTTGTGAGTATGCCATTTTCTTCTTTTTATTATATAGCTATTATGGACTCACTAGATGATATCTGTATTAGGGCCTAGTATAGCCCCGAGCACACAGAGCAGTCAAAACGGTCGCGTAAATCTTTTTGCCAACACTAAAATGAACGCATAGGATGCACGAATCTCATGTGCCAATACATCATCACGCCTGTATTCCCCGAAGGGGTAGGCAGAGGTGCACTGCAGTGCGCCCACACTTCGCCGATGTATTTTTGGTCCCAATGTAATAGGGGGCGAGCCTATTGCCATTATACCGGGCACATTCCCCCTAAATACGAGGGAGATTTGGGCCATAGTCCACCACGCTGGCCCAGTGCGGGTTGGTGAACTTCACACGCCTTTCTATAGACGTGCAGGTTTCCTCACGATGTTTTCCTTCACCGTTTCAAAGCAAGTGGTAATCTCGGATGAAAATGAGATTCGCACATAAACACAGAGGTGCGAGCCGGGGTTTGAACCTGCACACTTTGATTTGCAAGGCGTGCTTTCGACCACTCGGCTACCACTGCTTTTTTCATGTGCCAATGTTATTTTCAATAATGATTACCACCTGCAGAACGGTTAAGGCCACCATCGTGAGGAAACCTGCACGTCTATTTAAAGGCATGTGAAGTTCGCCGATCTGCATTGGGTGGACTATGACCCAAATCTCCATCATATTGAGGGCGAATGTATCCGGTGTAATGGCAATGGGCTCGCTCCCTATTGGTACCAAAGTACATCGGCGTAGTGTCATCACACTGCAGAGCACCTCTGACTACCCCCTTCGGGGAATACGGGCGTAATGATACGTGTATATGGACAGGAAGCAAGGTGTACACGTAGAGGAAGCTCAGGAGATGAGTGAGGATATACCCGTGGAGCTGCCAGCGAGCCGCCCGCGCCGCCCGCGAGACATCCGCGGCGGAGTCTTCGGGAATAACTGCGACATGCCGCCTGCGCCTGCGCACGCGCTCCCACTCTACCATGCAACGCATCAGACCTACGTCACCGGCTTCACGCACTGCCTCATGTATCTATGTAAGTTTATACTAATATTACATAACTTAAAAAAAATCTTTTTAAAAACAAGCTTTTATTTAATTGCCCTTAGTTTTTGTGTTCTCCTCAGCAAGCCCTTTCATTTGATACCCATACTGTGGTAGTGCAGAAAAAAATAACTATTCCGCCATCTTGAATGATCCGCCATATTGGAATAAGAATGACGTCACATAGTTAGGCATGCATTGTCATCCAAAATAAGCGTGTATACCAACTTTCAGTTCAATCGGTTAAAGATAACTGATTTAAAATTCAGTTGCAAGATTCCACCCGGACATACATACGTTGCAGGCTAATATAAAGCTTGTATAAAAGAGGAAAGATTTGTATTTTTAGAGTTCCGTACCCAAAGGGTAAAACGGGAACCCTATTACTAAGACTTCGCTGTCCGTCCATCCGTCTGTCACCAGGCTGTATCTCATGAACCGGGATAGTTAGACAGTTGAAATTTTCACAGATTATATATTTCTGTTGCCGCTATAACCACAAATACTAAAAAACAGAATAAAAGAAATATTTAAGGGGGCTCCCATACAACAAACTTAATTTTATTTGCACGTTTTTTAGGGTTCCGTACCCAAAGTGTAAAACGGGAACCCTATTACTGTGACTTCGCTGTCTGTTTATCCGTCCGTCCGTCCGTCCGTCCGTCCGTCCTTCTGTCACCAGGTCGTATCTCATGAACCGTGATAGTTAGAGAGTTGAAATTTTCACAGATTATGTATTTCTATTGCCGCTATAACAACAAATATTATAAAACAGAATAAAATAATTATTTAAGGGTGCTCCCATGCAACAAACGTGATTTTTTTGCCGTTTTTATAGATAATCGTACGGAACCATTCGTGCGCGAGTCCGACTCGCACTTGGCCGGTTTTATAGATAAAGGTACGGAACCCTTCGTGCGCGATTCCACACTATTGTACCGATATATAGTATTGTTTGTGTAATTGTTTGTTTCAGTAATAAAGGTGTTGAAAGTGCGAAGTTTTATATCCAGCATCGTGGGTACTGTGTTGGGTTTGACCCGCGACTTGGCGGACGAGGCATTCAACCGGTTCCTCAACACGACCCTTACCAACTTGCTGTCAGAGAGGAGACTCGCACACCTTATTAGATTAGGACACGGTGAGTGCGCTACTACATCTTGTATCCTACTACTACAGGATGTTTCAGAAGTCCGAAATAATACTTTGCCGTTTACACGAGTATCGGGTATACAACCGATTAGTAACAGGGTGTTTCAGAAGTCCGAAATAATACTTTGCCGTTTTCAAGAGTATCGGCCACAGAATAGTATAAAAAATTGATTGAAATTTGATCATGATTTTGAAGTTTTTTCTTCGCCGCCAATTTCAAAAACATAAAATATCTCGAGTCTGCGAATTTTTCAAGTACTGTTTTGTGAACATTAGTAGTGGTGGCATCTCGTTGATACAGTTTGCACTATTAAATAGGGCTACGGATGTGCCCTAAAGCCACAACACGATACCTGTGACCAATATTCAAAGGTCTGTAACTCAGCAACTATGATAGTTAGGTATGATCTACCTTCACTATGCATCTAAATATTGGTTTCCGTATATGTACCTAAATTATTATTTCGGACTTCTGTTACACCCTGTATAATATGAAAGATAACTTAGTCTAACTCGAAAAGAAATTATATTGTCATTACTACTACAGCCCTTTAACGTCCCACTGCTGGGCACGGGCCTCCCCTCAATGTGAGGAGGATTTCAGGCCATAGTCCACCACGCTGGCCTAGTGCGGGTTGGCAGACTTCACACATCTATCGAGAACTAGACAAGTTCCCTCAGACGTGCAGGTTTCCTCACGATGTCTTCCTTCACCGTTTCATAGCAAGTGATAATCTCGGATGAAAATGAGATTCGCACATAAATCCCAGAGGTGCGAGCCGGGGTTTGAACCTGCACACTTTGATTTGCAAAGCGTGCGGTCGACCACTCGGCTACCAGTGCTTCATATATTGTCATTAAAACGGATTATTTGTCACCGAATTCACAGTCGACCGTCCATTACCCTCGCACAAGAGGAAGTGCGTATTCGAGTAACTTAAACTAAACTCATTGTAAAATTAGTATCGATACTGAGTGTTTACCAAATACTGATACGTGATGCTTACAAATGAAATATGTTACTGATGTCCAAACTAACACTAAGGTTTGCATGAGTGTCAAGCATACACCTGAAAATATATATAAACAATTCAATTGCTGTTCGTTTTTCTCGATAAAACTAAGGAACGGCTTGACCGATTTGATTTATTTTTGATTTCTCTATTAGAGGGGAAGTCTAAAATAAAATAAAATGTAGGTGATACCAATTTTACCCAGTCATGAAATATATTATTTATATTGCAAGTCGAAGACGTTTTTTCTAAAAATCGTAGTCAATAAAAAAGATACACCTCGTCCCGTACTATGAATATTAAATAGTAGTCCCACTTCATAAGTGTACATATCACTGATTAATAGGACCACGGATGTTTCCCAACACGATACAAATGATAAAAATATTTAAAAGTTTTTAACCTCGAAACTATAAGTGTAGTCTGTATTCACATCGGCAGCCGTATACGTACTTAAAGTACTATTACGGACAAAATCAAAATCATTTTTCTTTTTATAATAGTCTACCATATTACCATATTCTACCATACTGGTATCTACCATGATGGACTCCGATATACCGTTTTTTTTTTAAAAAGGACTATGCTGTTGGCCGTAATTGCCGGCGGCGACAATTAGAGGATGTAAATGCGACGCGGCTTTTTTAAAATAGCGTTCGGACGCTATTTTTAGGTGTTTGCGAATAGAGAAGAGGCCAAGATCGGAATGAAGGTTAACGTTACGAATGAACCGCGGGGCTCCTTCCGATATACCATCGATATCGAGGGTTGAATGGATATCTCCCTGTATGTTCGTAGGCTTGTTGTTCGGCGCCCGAACGCTGTCCCCGCGGTCGTCGGCTCGCTCGCAGATGGTGCGGGCGCGCGCGCGACTGGCGCGCTGTCTGCCGCCGCCGCTGGCGCTGGCCGCCGCGCCCGGCCTGCCCGCCGCGCTGCATACGGCCTTAGACATCATACAGATACCGCAGCTGAACAAACAGGTACCAAACACCATCGCTATGCCGCGAGCTCGATTAATAAAGCCCTATTTACATTGCGACACTAGTGGCGTGAAAGTACTTACGTGACATTAGTTTCATCAACAGTTTCACAGTTTCAGATTCATCAACTAATGTTGCGAAACTACATTCACGCCACTAGTGTCGTAATGTAAATAGGGCTTAAGGTTTAACGCATACCGGCAGACGTGCGACGAAAATAAGTCACTGAGCAGACCGATACATATAACCTGCCACTTGAGCGTTTAATTGTGTTAACTTCTTACAAAAGTCTGATATATATCTCATACCATAAATGTCACTAACCACCAATGTACCTAAAAGCTGTTATTTTTCCAAATTGGAAAGAATAATATATTATAGTGTTTTGTTCACAGCTTGTCTACAGTTTATTAGATCTCTGTGTGGTGGAACTTTTCCCGGAGCTTGGTGCAACAGATGACTCGTCACTGCCAAAGAGTTGAGGATTTCAAGTACAAAACTTGAAGTGATAATTTATTTTTACAAATTAAAAAAACATCTGCTGCACATTGCTATATTTTTTTTGGAAATTTCAGAAAGCACGGTTGTCGTTTTTATTGTAGTATCATTGTTATTTATTTGCGATTTAATTAATTGTAAATAATTGTATTGTATATTATAACGAATATATTTTTATAACATTGGGTAGCTGTGTAATTAAAAGCAATATAATTTTAACTGAACCTTCGCGGCTGTAATGGAAAAGACCACAAAGTATTTTTTAAACGTTTTCAATGTATAAACAAAACACCATAAAATACATTATTTATTTTGATATAAAAGCAATTTTATTTCCAACACCCGACTTACCGATTACTCCGTAAATCGAGCTGTCGTTGTACGGATATTTTCTAAATAAAAAAATCTTGTATTTGATTTGATGGTTTCTGAACGCAACTCGTAAACAATCTGATGTTGCCAGATTTTGAATATACCCCTGTTCGATGTACATTTTTTTCAGTAGTCCTTTGTTCATACACTACTATCAATATCGGCGAATGATTTTTATTGTATATGTCTATAATTACACGCATAACGTGTACTGTACCAATAAAGAAGAGTTGGAATATACTTCATATGATTTCCATAAGTCACGGTCAGTTAGCGCGCAGCTGTCTATTTCCTGCAAATGACTAAAGATGGTGGGTTAATATGACATTAACATGCGTAGATAAATACTTCAATAACATAATAGGTTAGTTATCTACGTGCTCACCTTATGAGTTTTTTGTATTGGATAAGGAACACATATTAATTAAATAACAGTAACGTACTATTTTGGGAAAAGTATTTAAACTTATATAGCAACACTGAACATGAATTGTCAAACTCAATTTACAGTGGAAAGTAAAAGGTGATGGGTGTGTGCTTAGTGTTTATTTCGTATTTGAGATGGAATCGAACAAATCAGATAAAATAACAAAATGAATATTACATAAAAAATGATACATTTCAGCTCTAGATAATAAATTCTAATCTTGTAAATAGTTATTAGCTAATATTCTCATTTATAGTGTTCATCTAACAAAAACAAAATCCTATAACAATTGAATTAATTATCGAGTGTTATGTTTTGAAGTGTTGTTTTCTATTCATAAAGTTCAAAGCGTACAGTGCTTTGTCTAATTATAATTGAAGTTAACGATAATGGCTTTCGTAAATAATTATATTAGATATCAACATGGATGTGGTTTTTGAACGAATTAGCGCCACTGTTTCGAAATCGCGATGTCGACGTCTCCGTGCCAAAAAGGCGGGATGCGTCTCAGCGAAGCATTGGATAACATGCAACTGGCCTACAATCCTATTACAAAACAGTTGCATTTCGTGAGTCCGAAGGTGGAGAAACCATCCGAGACAGCCGACGATATTGACAAACTGTCTAAAAAGAGCAGTTTTAGTGATGAAGGGAACTTCTCTATATCCACCTGTGAGAAGAGTGATACCAGTGACTCCCCGAAGAGTACCTTGCATTGGGGCGGCAGTGTTACTGGCCATCATCGGGGGAAGGATGGTGGGTCCTTCTCGAGCACTGTGTCCAGCCTCTCGGAGTGTTCCCTTGGGTCGTCTGCTTCGAAAGAGGATGAAGGTGCGGATGCCAGCACAAGTGATCTGGAACATTCCAAGCTGAAGAAGAAGGGGCTCTCTGGATTCTTTAGCAGGTAAGAATATTTTATTTAATTTTTTCATTTTTTTTCTTTGAATTATTCTAGGTGGTTTTGTGTAGTAAATACTTATTTGATGATGCAAGGTAATTGTCTGATTAAAACAAAAGTTTAAAAAACACTAATTATGTGTACCTACTCAGTACATAAAATATGTGTTGCTGAACATTTATCTACCTTAAGTAGGCAGATATTTGCATATTTTTTCCTTTAATTTTTGTTTATAATATCGCATTTTTAATAGTTTATAGACCCATTTTGAAATTTTAGGATTTCAACTATAAATCTTAAATGGTCGTCTTAACGACCATTTTTCAACAACACTATTTTTGAGTTAGGTCTCTAAACTTTTAAAGATGGGATATGTATTAATTAATTTGAATTTAAAATATAAGCAAATAAGACCTCATTAGTATGCAGGCTCACTCAAGGCTTAGATAACACACTTGACACATACCTTTATGTAACTTGTCACATAACTAGGAAGTGTTCATTATATTTTAACACACACCAACAACAAATTATAATGTGTTGTTGGTGTGCTGCAAAATTATTGCCAATACTAAAACCAACTCTGTTTCGATATACATAAAGACCAAATTTCTATGGTAAAATCCATGTGGCCATGTGTCAAAATTTGCTTTGACGAATAAGCTCAAATGAATGGTCAAAAGATAATCTTTATATATGAGTTGATTCCACCTCAGATGTAACTTTGTGTGGTATGGGTTGAATATTCAAGTCCTTAGGAATAATAGTTGAGCACATAAAATAAACTTGACATGCAAATATTGAGTAAGGTCTCTGACATTTTACAAAATGATGCTTAAAGATAATGTTGGCTAAATGTAAATGAGGAAAATCTGAGGTCATCCTGCTGGTGTCATTGTTTATTAACTAAATACCTAAGTTTATGATGTTATGCCTAAATATCACCAGACAAGACATACTCATCATAATATGATCCCAAACTTAGCAAAGATTGTATTATGGGTACTGTACAATGGACTGGGGGCGAGCCCAGTTACACCCAGACCGGGCCAAATTCCAAAAGCCCATTTTGGAAATTAGTCTCTCGCGGGAATCGAACCAGCAATTACCTGGTTCAGTGAGCCAAGTGGCCTACGCTCGAACCACTAAATCAAGCAATTGTAATAGGTACCTTATTTGAAGCATTTAGTTTTATTTTCGTAACTCCTTTTTTTTTCGTTAAGATTAAGGCCAATTTTGACAGCTAGCTTCATAGCTTTAGAATATAACTTTGCATGAAATCAAGAAAAAAATAACTATTTACTTTTTGGCTTCAATAAACACTTATTTTTTCGTGTGTTGAATATGTGAGAGAAATAATGTGTGAGTGTAGTTTGTCATGTAGTTTTTTTTTCATCAAATAATCTAAAGTTAAATCTAATTAATGACAGGTGTCAAAACTGGCCTCTTAGTGCTCAACCCCTGTAATTTGTAGCATTTAGTTTATTTTTCCTGAACATTTCTAAGTGACATAGATCCATTAACACACAAAACATTATTAAAGACATAAAAAAGAAACAAACAACAGTAAAATATATCAATTTATTTAATTTTATTCCACTCATCATAAATACACAATCTCTTTAATTATACTTAATTACTACAAGTCTTTTAAATATATCCCCTGCTAAAAATTAAGTCAAATTAAATATACCAGATCAACAATATTATTTTCCAAATGTTGCCTTGTCTACTCCTACTAATTTACAAGATAACTCAAACAGCTTCTTTTGATTTTCTTCATTCTTTGAAAACCTGTTACTGATCCCTTCTATACAGTTGCTGATATATAATCCGCCTCTTTTTTCCAAGTCTTTATCGAAACTGGCAAAGAGTATGGACACAGCACCCTTCTCTGGGGTCTTAAAGAACATCTTCATTACCCAAGGAAAGACTTTCTTGAAATAAGTCTTCTCAAATAGGTCAGTGTCCACGATTCCGGGGTGGACGGCGAATCCTTTGACTGCACACCCCTCTTTTTCCAGGAGCTTGTTTATGTATCTTGCACTCATCAACTGAAACGAAATGTATGGTTAATTCGAGAAATGTTTCCAAAACAATTTAGGATTCTAGAAAGTAAGGCGTAACAGAAAGCCACTGTTTGTAAATGTTAAGCAAACTGGTTTCACTTTTTTGGCATGCCGAGGCGCAGTTGTTTAGACTGAAATGTGGGTCAGTTTTTACCTGAGCTAATTTGGATTGCGCGTACGCCGCCGTGCTATCATAGTGCTCCTTCATATTGATGTCGTCGAAGTAAATCTTCCCGGGATAGTGTCCGCACGACGTTACATTAACGATCCTCGAAGCCTCTCCGAGGGTGCCGCCATTTTTCAACGCTGGCAACAACAAGTGTGTCAGGAAGAAATGGCCTAGATGATTTACCGCCAGTTGGTTTTCGAATCCGTCTTCAGTCAAATGGTAGTCGCCGTACATTATTCCAGCGTTGTTCACTAGCAAGTGAATCGTCGGGAATTTCTCCTGAACATTTTGTGCGAATTCTTTGACTGATTTCAATGATTGCAAATCTAATGGATACGCGATCAAATTGTCACCGTTCTCCATTGTTTCTGAAATCTTCTTAACTGATTCCGGTTTTCTGACTCCGGCTATGACGAGCACGTTCGCCTGCAACAGTCCGCGTACCACTTCCAAGCCGATGCCTCTAGCTCCGCCGGTGACGACGGCGATTTTCCTCTTCGCGTCGGGTAATACGATTTTATTCCTCCTTACGTTCACCCAATCGTCGATGAGGCCTCCCGCGCCGGCGCCCTGCATGTCGAGCGCGTACCGCAGTTCACTCAGTATGTGTTTTATCGGCTTGTGTCTATTCATGTACCAGTACACAGCCGCCGCACTAGTCAGGATAACAGCAGACGCGATTGCGACCGACATGGTGTGATTTTTCGTCCGCTCGACGCGACGCTGCCGTTGCACTGACTATAGTTGCTTTCACTCAGGTGGAAATCCTCACCGCTTTCTCTCGGCTCGCTGGCTGTTATATTCTATACCGTTAGTCCTGAGGTCGCGACTCGCGATGCTCATTTATTATTAAATGACGCGAAACCCATCGGCATCTGCAAAAATAAAGGTCAATTAGATATTTGGTGTATTTTTTATCTTCAACGTATTGTGTAGTGCGCCGAGCAATATTATGAAGCGTGTTATCGGGCCGCGACCTCTAGTCAGTCTGAAGCGGATGACGCAATCGTTAAACTGATAAAGTAGACGGAAGTGCCTGAAATAAATCCTCCGTTTAGAAACGAATATTTTTATTGCCGCTATCGTCAACACATAATAAACTGTGAACACTCAGAGTTAATCACAATAATATTTATCGAACAAGTACCATGTGTTTCGCGAAACCCACCCGCAGCCTGACTGTCGTGTTTGTTTTGCAAATTCAACACCAGCGCATGCGCAGTACGTGTCGGTATTTATCGGTGTACCTTCTGATTTCTAATTACGCTTTTAACAGGTCGTACCGGTGGTTACAGGTTACAACATTTGGTTTAATGATTTTTTGGTTAATTGAACTACTCCACTACAAGTATCCAGTTGTTAATTAAACTTATTTTAAATGAGACATTACTATGTATATTTAAAATGTGGAATATTCGATTTTAGTAGCCTCAAAGACAACTCGATATTCAAGAAAGCAGAACGAACTCAACTAAATCAGGGCTACGGATACAAAGCGACTTATTACGACGCCCTTATCTGTGTTTAAGAATAAGAAAGTGACAAAGCGATATGTCTATCCTACTTTATGGCATTTATCGGTGCGGACTACGGACTAGTCCCCCTCGCTGAGATTTTAATTAAGGGTCTTTGAACCGCGAGAGTTGATGGTGCGTGTCGTAAGTGACGCAAGGCAGACTGCATCGCTGTGTAAGATGCTATGCTTACACTGGGAGGGATATGACGTCATATGAACTTTTGTATTTTAGAAATTGATAGAAATAATAACCGAAATTGGCTTCTAAAATTAATATTCAACGTTAACACATCGTACCATACGTAGCATGTAATAAAACAAAAATTCAATGAATATATTACGAGTATATCAGCAAATAAATAAATGATAATATTAACCATTTGAAATCATCACATGAAACGAAACAAAGAGAAAATAAAACGAACACGTCGAAGCCCTTTGAAATCCGGTTCAAGAAACAATACGATGTGAAGTTAATGCTAACTTGCTGCATGCGTAATGTGCGCCTCTACAATGGTCCATTCGATTCTTGACCGGAGAAACGTGTTTTCAAAGGCGCTGCGACCCCTCGACAACTCAAACAGTCAACCATTCATCGCGGGTTACACTCCACCGATTTTATTACCACTCATTCTAGTGCCGCAATGAAAAACAACTACGATGTTATGGCCGAGTGCCCTCTGTGTTTGTATAAACACAGGCTACGAACGTCTGCAGCAGATTGCAGATAGTCTTTCTTCTCGCACTGCTCTCTAAAAAACGTTTGACCGTAATGCTCACAAGCACTCGTTTAAAAGCTTCTTCGATATAGCACTCGTGTGAGCAAAAGTACCTAATTGCTTAATCAAATACTGTTGGAAATTTACCAACATGATGCACACGCTTAGCGTATGACGCGACACATGATACGTCGGTCGTCTTTGAACAAAAAATATTGTGCCTTCTGAGAAACTCAAGATGAAATTAATTACGGAGAAGCTCGAATAATCTAGCCTATATGAAATATTATGAAAGTATAGCTAACCCGACTACGGCAGTGGGTTATGATTTTACCAGTATGTATAATGTTTATCTGTTACGTCAAAACTTCTAAACTACTTATCATAATTTGAGCCTTGATCATCCGCTGGTTATAGGATACGTCACATTAAACTGAATATGGCGCTCACTAGAAGGCATAGAGCCATGAACTAATAACATTTTTAGCTATGCCGTTCTGGGTTTCGAATGAAAGGGCACATTTCAAAATTATATATTTTCGTATTTGCTCGTAAAGACAGGTTATATTGGCAAAACTTTATCATACAAAATATTATTCATCTCTTCACAAGGTCTCGGAAGTTAATCTTTTCATCTGTATACCCATTTATTGGATGTCAGTATTGTCGCTTCTCGCCTTGGCGTCGGAGTTGCAATGTCAACGTATTAAAAACTTGTCATCAGCTGTTAAAACCAAGGTTTCTTTCATGCCTTTGCGTAGATTTTTTCAAGTGAATGTATTTTACTCGCTAGCTAATAGAGTGATGCCATACCCTCAAACACAACGAAAGTGAAGATGGAATGAATTAATCAAATATTTAGCAAAGTTACTGGATATGGTCTATAAAGATGTAGGAGCTTTGAACAATCATAGTTTAATTCATATTTAATTTATTTACATATTTAAAGCAGTTTTATTTACAGACGGGGACTGAATTTAATATATGTACCTACATATCAAATTGTGATTCCTTATTGGTTTTCATTATTACTTACTTATTCAATTTTGTTTCAAACTCGAAAGCGGTGATTTCTCAAATTGTTTGAATCGTGAAATAGCAATAAATTTATAAGTTACGTACCTAGATTATTTAAATTGGTTTTTATCACTCTTATATTGACCTTAAATATTTGTGTAAACCTCGTATTTTTCTCGACAATTTGTTGGACAAAGTATGAAAAGGTTATGCAATGTCCTTTTACAATCCGGTAGTGGGTATTCATACGATATTTCAATTTCAGTAGGTACTTCAAGACCATTGACTAACATTCAAAAAGGTTTCATGGGAAAGTCGTTTATATCGTGGTAAACAAGATTACTCGGTAATTAAATTCCAGAGACATCAATATTTTTATTGTCAGTTAGTGACAGTTAGTGAGTAAGTATTTTGCAGCTGTGTTGTTACACTTTCATTGTTTTTTTTTTCTGAATGACTAATAAAAAAACTGCTTAAGTAGATATACTTATCGTCGTCAGAAGTAAGCTTCGTGCTTACTAGGGCGTCAAGATGCGCGCGTCGGAATTTTTACTAATACCAAAACAAAAACTGTAGGCGTAGCATGACCGTGTAGACATAAATTTTATCTCTTTCAACTGCCAGATTTGTCGACAAGATGACGTCACTTCGAGCTATTTGTACTGGGCATGGCTCGGTGTGACGTAAATTTCTCGACAAATCTGACAGTTGAAAGAGATAAAACTTATGTCTATGCGATCATGCTAAGTCTACTGTACTGAGTCATAGACAAAGCTCATTCTTATACGAAACATCAATGATAGTGCGAGCCAATTTTGTTGCGTGGTCGCGTGGCTTTATAGAAATTTAATCTTTATGTATATTTAAACAGAGTTTGTTTTGGTATTGGCAAAAAAATAGGCGCGTCCTTTGACGTCTCAATGTGCGGAAGGCTGTATTCTACTTATTTATGGTATCATTAGCATGCTTCTGTGTTTGTCAGTCGATTCCAAACTCCACGTTACGTCATCAACTTAGTCATGTGTTTTATGCCTTAGTAAATGCGGAATGTTGAATTATATCACCGTTGTGTTATGTCCTACTTCCTTTGTGTTCCTTTATACCGGAACAATTGTATCGGTGTCAAGCTATCTTGCCTTCATCAGAACCATTATAAGGGACGAGTAATTTATAATTCTCCTTTGTACTCAAGATTATATTGATAATTTACCCAGATTAAAATCATTTGGTATTCCCCACGTTCATAGATAATGCCTTTATCTTTGGTAGGCTTAATTTTATTAATGAGCACTCTATATTTCCATTTAAGAAATCTTGGATGATTCAGTAGCTCTGCGACTCTTCTCTTTGAATCACGACCTGAAGATTAAAGTACCTAATACCTATTAAGCTGCTTATCTTTAAACTTGTAAACTATAATATCGTCGTTATCAAATATTACGGTAAATTCTTCTGAATTTCCTACTTATGACTCAACATTCAAGTATTTAAATGGATTCGCAACGGAGTAAGGTTTTAAATGCAGAAAAAAGTGGAATAATTTATAAACATTTATACCAACGGAGTTATTTGTGGAATTGAATCTTATTGGTGGACTTAAACTATTTTTTTTTTAGATTCTTGTAAAATATTGATCTGGAAATACTCACTACACAGGTTGTTGAACCTTTGTTAAATCTACAGTCTAAAGCACCATTCGAAACCCTGATTCATAAACTATTATGGTCAGCTCTGAAATGTCAAACCGTCCACCATGAATGAGTAATGATTGACTCATTAATGAGTGTTTAGGCATTACAAAGATGTTGTGACTTATGTGAGTAATCTAAACGCGTTTGTTTCAAAAGTTCAAATTACAATTTTGATATATTTACAAGCTTTGGTGTTGAATCATTGTATTCTATTATCTCAAACAAAGACAATTATATTTAAAAGAAAGTTTATAGTCTCTGAGTCTGTTCTCACTGCCGAAATCCTCCACTTTTACTCGTTTTGTGGTCAATATTACGGAAGATATTTCTCAGAAATTACGTCATCGGCGTATGCCGCTGCTGTGACTGCACTCATTGAGAATTTCTGATAGCCGTTTCTGTCATTACACAGGTGCGTTGAATACGAAGATAAATCACGTACTCTAGATAAATCTGCACTATCATTTATTTTCAAAGTCGTTATTTTTCTATCTTACTTACCTGTGACAATGTTTTCACCTGCTAGGGATCTCGCGGTGGATAATTGGATAAGCACGCGCTTCTTGCATCTACTCGCAGGAAATTCAAAATTATAATAAAAGCTGTCGCGACACTTGCCTCGCAGTTTACACATGTAAGCTGCCACCGGATATTTCTTGCAGAGGGCTTCCTGCAGGTGGCAATTTTGCCTGAGTGTGTGTAGTAAGATTACTGAATACATTAAGTACACTTAATTTTAAGTGGTTTTATATATACTAAGCGACTCCTAATTATTCTTTATCTAATTTCTCGTTAAATTATTAGCAAGAATTTGCTAAGTCTTGTTCTATAATGGTTTTACTGCTATTAGCTCTCAAATTATTGCGTATCCATTAGTGATGAGTAAAATAAAATCAAAGTCGTAACGGAGATTTAACGATGGGTCGTTGACATTACTTTTTTTTCTGAACACATTCGCAATTCGACGTAAATAAACACCTGTTGGCAGCATTAGTAGCCTCTGTGTTTTTTTTTTCATATCAACCTCATCGGCTTTAGATACTCCACGAATGAGATAGATGGTATCGTGAATAATTTTATCACTACGTTTACACAAATGTTATCTCGGCAATTGCGTAAACGATAAAGTTAAAATTATGAAATTCTTTACGTATTCTCTGTGGGAGTTTTCGTGAGAAGGTGTTATTTTTGAATAGTTAAGCGCTGAACACACCGGTCCATCACAAGACGCGTGTCAAACTTTTGGCCAATTCCTTAACCAATTCGTGTACATAAATATTATAATTCTGTGGTAAAAGCCACACGCGTTTCGTTGAAAAGTAAACTTTATCAATCAGTTAATAAAGTACGTATTGGTATTGGTAAAATTTCGACTCGCGCATCTTGCCGCCTCAGAGGTCTGTAGACAATTATATTGCTTGGTGCTATTTATGTGATCCAGTTATAATTGCTGTCAGTGAAAGTATTGTAATTTTCAAAGATATACCGAAATGACATACCTTGGAAATAACGTAGTGAACTTAAGGATGATGTCAGACTCGGAAACGTGATGAGCACAAGAACATTCCATTAGTTTTGCATTCAGTATAAATAAATATACACAGCCAGCAGCTCTATACCAGCCCCAAGTCTACTTACAAAATCGATGCATAGTGGTTAAATTTTTAATAGGTTTGTCAGAGTCACGAGTCTTCACCGTCCTAAGATGACACTGAAGTCTATGGACTATATAGGGCTTTCTATCAACACCTACCATTGTTTTAACAGCACTATACTAGTCTTGATGACTTTCTCTTGTGTTTTTACCTTATAAATGACCATCCCGCTATAATTAAAGAGCTCCATCCATCAGCATTGATAATTATAAGGTCCCGCTGAAGCTTCTCATTTCACGCACATTAATCTAGACTTCATCTTATGTGATATATAATAAGCTTATATGTATGTAAATGATTAACGTGAGCGTATTATATTCCATCCAGTTGATGGAGGCTCGAGATATCTTGCTGGTGTGAGCTGTCATATTGCGCTCATTTATAATTGTAAATAGGCAAATGATCTAGCTCGCATGATATATTACTTCAATAGAACAATAGTTAAGCTCATGGTTCAAAATAACTATATGTTACTCAAGTGGCTACAAGTGCACAAGCGAATTACTATTGTTAGTGTTTTCTATTGTTCGCACTTGTTTTTGTTATTATAAATTCCCCTGTCATTATAAATTCCAACTTATTGAGTTATACTTTTGTCTGATAACATAGAACTATTGTTGTTTTTATATTATACTTATGTAAGGCAACGCTAGTCAATACGAATATATCTTTAAGTTCCCATGGGTACTATAGATAATTTTGATTGACGCGAGCTCTTAGCGGTGAACAATAACAATCAGTCAGAGAAACTTGATAAATCCGTACAGTGAGAGTACAGACCGGTATACCGATTACATACATTAGAGAAGTTACTTAATATATATTACAGAAGTGGTTTATAATCTGGTCTATGATGTTGATGTATACGTAAAATGTTTGTCTGGATCTGCTTTGCGTGAGTTCAATTATACCGTTGGTTAAAAACAATAGCTTAGTTTCCATGGTAAAACGTCGCTCAAACACTAGGTATCTTTGAGTGGATCTAATCGAAACGTTTACTAAAACTAGCTAAGCTATTACGGGTTGCTAGTTGTATAGATGAGACAACTTGAGTGTCGAATGGTGATCCATGCTTATCATAAATATAAATGCAGTCTCTCTTAAGAGGACCTACGTTGCCTATTTCTTAGCATTAAAATTCATACAGCTGTGGTAGCCTCGCGGGAAAGAACGCCCGCCTTGAACGTAAGGGGTGCAAGTTCAAATCCCAGGCCCGCACATCTGAGATAATTTTCATGTGCGAATGTCATTTTCAACAATGATTACCACTTGCTGAACGGTGAAGGAAAACATCGTGAGGAAACCTGCACGTCTATAGAAAGGCGTGTGAAGTTCACCAACCCGCACTGGGCCAGCGTGGTGGACTATGGCCCAAATCTCCCTCGTATAGAGGGGGAATGTGCCCGGTATAATGGCAATAGGCTCGCCCCCTATTACATTGGGACCAAAATACATCGGCGAAGTGTGGGCGCACTACAGTGCACCTCTGCCTACCCCTTCGGGGAATACAGGCGTGATAATGATGTATGTAAAATTCATACATGCCTTGAAATTACGATGACTCATCTGGTATGCTTCTGCTGTAGTATGTAGTTACCAACAAAATTTCCACTTAAAGCTCTTGACTGATTTGTTGAAAGTTTTATGCAATAAGAATTTTATTATGGACAAACAATTGTTGCCAGGTAAATTTTAATAAACATGTTAACAGATATATAGATAATTTACAATGTTTTCTATAAGAACAGCAGATGTTTTGTAGTTAGGTACAGACGTCATTTATATGAAAAAGCCGTTCAGTGATTTTCATATCTGTGCTTTTACATGTATCAATAAGATAATGAAAAAGCAATAGAAAAAGTTCTAAACTAGGTCATCAAACTTATTTGCCCTATAATCTCCTGGTTCTTGAACAGTGTGTTTCACAATTCCTGCCATTGCAATTAAGCCATTCAATTGGTAAGGTCACAAGAATGCTCTGTGAATGAATGCCTATTTATAAAGATAAAGTGGACACGATTGAGGCACATAAGTTTTTGTTCCCAATGCTATAACAGTTGAATGTCGTCGAGGAGACCGACGAATTCATTTTAATTGACGCTATCAAAGGCTCCTTCATTTTTATGTTGTAATCGTGAATTATTTTTACCATATTGTTGTTATGGAGTTCTTTTTATGTAGCTTCCCACTTACGACTATTGCCTGATTGAGAGCTAGCCATTAAGTGTGAATAGGATAAAGGCAAGTAATGAATCACTAATATAGGTAATAGTATGAAAGCATCCATTATATTCGAGTCCTTCATTGTCAAGTAAAATATTGAAATTTAATACCATGCTACTTTAAAAGGATCTCAGTAATTAAATCATTTTTAAATATCAGTTACATAGCTTAAAAAACTTTCGGTATTTAAAAGTACACTCTGAGTTATGTAGTAATCTGGGTCACTTACTTGTTAAGATTACATGAGAAATGTTCGATTTTGAATGAATTTTTAAATGAATGAATTTTGTGAGTGAAATAAAAATTCATATTTCTAGTCGACTGGATTATCGTTGACATGTTTTGAGCATGACCTAGCAAACAATGACGCTAGACTAAATCGACGTATCGATTCGGCTGCACGGTATGCAAACAATCAATTTGAAATTACTTTAAAAACATTAAGTGGTATCGATAACGAGTATAAGGTCAGAGAACAAGAGCTCGCAATTTGTATTGTGCTATCAAATTAATTTCACAATCGATCTATGTCACAAGTTAACGTCAGAATAAGTTTTTGTTCATGTTGAAATTCAAATGTCGAAAACACGTCGAAAATTTCAAGAAAAGGAATAGAGAAAACCTCGCAAATTCTAACCTCTTCCTTGTTTGAAGTATATTAAAAAAAGATCTTTTGTTTTTGGGGTTTAGTAGAAATATAGGTTTTGTAGAAAGTACTTGCACTACACGCCGAACCAATCCAATATTGAAGTGCCAGACGCCACCGCGTCGAATCGATTTTCCATTTATAAATACGCAACTCAGAGACGAAAGCAAATACGTCACTTAGCTTGGCATTGACAACTTTTTTTAATTCTTAATTTTCCTTATGATTTTTCATTTCGTAATCCAACGATTAAACACGATGTAGTTTTTTTTTCAAAAATGGAACAAAGTCAAATTAGGGATCCTTTATTTTGTATTGATATACATAGTTATTTTACTACTTTTATCAGACTAAAGAAATCTACTTAGTTGCGGCATTATGTTATAATGATATTTCAAATATAATTTATATAAAGATCACGCCTTGGCAGCTTCGTCGAATTAATTAGACACTTTCAAATATTTTATATGGAGGAAAATCGATTTCAAAGAATCGATTGAAGAGGTCGTTAAGCGAATGCATTTTTGCATAAGAATGATGTCATTCGATTGCAACAGTCCCGTATTTTGGGTCTGATTGTCGAGACGAATCCGAATCTGCTTCTCTAACTAATTTAAATTCGGACATCTGAGTGTATACAGGGTGTAACAGAAGTCCGAAATAATACTTGGACGCTAGCATCAGTATCGTGTATACAACTGAATGGTATAAAAATTTGATTGAAATTCTACCATGTTTTTCCAACTTTTTTTTCGCCGTCAATTTCTATAACTCGTAATATCTCGAGTCCTATGTAAAATTTGCATGTTCTGTTTTGTGAATATTGGTAGCCACTCCTCATAAGTGTAGTTGACACTGCTGAATAGGGTTATGGATGTACCCAAAGGCCAGAACACGATACCTGTGACAAATGTTCAAAGGCCTGTAATTCAGATACTATGATAGTTAGGTATAAACTGTCTTCACTAAGCATCCACAAATGAGCTGCCGTATATGCACCTAAAGTATTATTTCGGACTTCTGAAACACCCTGTATTTCTTGGCAATGAATAGTATTTTACATTTCAACAAACTTATGTGCTTCTCAAAATATTCAGAGTGTAAAATTAGTATTGCACGCTGGCATATGTTCACGGACCATGTAAATGTCTGTTGTCGTTCAAATTTTACGTGTTACGTAAAACGTTTCTTTCACAACTTTCATTATATTGCAACACATTTGCTATTGTGCGTGCTATTGTAGCATTCAAAGCCGAATTTCAATGGTTAATAACCACACATGTGATGATCGTAGTAAATACGATGGAGCTTTTCAAAGAATGTTAGCATTTTATCGAAGAAAGTTATTTGATACATGATTTCTTTTAAAGGCTTTATACCATCTAGATTACATAAGTAGGTACTCAGCGTTCTCGGAGTTTCATGATAAGATCGGTGAAGTTCTTTTTAGATCTGCTGACCTAAAAATAGATCTTGATTAGAAGATGCCGTTACAATAAACGCGTTCCTTGCAGTCATTATCATCAGTTGGTTATCGCTAGTTTGTTTCAACAATATAAATACAATTTAAGGTGTAATATTTGTTATGTCTCTTGAACCATTAAACTACTACGTTTTTAAACATTGATAATCCAACATCTGTTTTCAGTCTCGTTGTTGATTTGACCCGACGTAGTGTACTGTGACTTCGAATATTATTAAATTCATATTATTCTTTTAACACGTTCAAGAGAGTTTTCTTATTATGTCTACAACGGTGATGTGAGTATCATTGTTTTATATTTGAGTTATCTTGTAAAAGCATAAGTCTATGTGTGTTTCTCATCGGTTTTCTACCTACCATATAGATGGTTCCAACCATTTTAAGTATTATCTTCCTTAAAGAGCTTGTTTCATCGTGAACTACCAAATGTTTGCGTTTCATTTTTGCAAGCAACTTGTGGGGTCGGCCAAAATAAATAGGTCTCGGACGGCTATCCTTGTCGTTCTATTCATACACACATTGCCAACTCAAGGCTGCGAATAATGTTGTTCCTCAAATAGGTTAATGTTAGCTTTATGATGAATCAATTTCCGATCATGGCTTTAACTACTATTTTTATTCGGTTTTCCACAGTCACTTTCCATTCCATTATCACTATTAATAGTGTTCCCATCGCTCTATGATATGCTTTCCTTTTTCACTGTTAGGACACATTTTATTTCATTAGCCTGTCGGTTCTCTTTTTCATCCTCTACTCCATCTCTTTCATTCCTATTGTGAGTTAGCTAATTGATATTCACTTGAATAGTAATATCTTTAGAAACTCCGCTTTCTTTTGATGGTATCTCGTGTATTAGTTTACTTCTTATAAAGTACCAAAGTTTAGTAACCTTTACATTTTAGAGGTTCGTGTAATCAAAGCCTTTTGAATTCCTGAAACGTTTTATAGGTGTTACGTGTTATCAAACAATTAAATTACGAGGTATTTAGCCGCAAACGCCAAAATATTTACGTCTGAGGCAATAAAACAAATACGTTTTGGGTTTGTTGTGTCCGTAAATTGAAATACCAGTCCTTTGATTGAAATATTGTATGTAACGTAGAACATAAAGATCCATAGCATTGATACATGTAATTATGGTTGCTGGATCATGCGATTGCGATGACAAATAAGATAAAAGAGCACAGTAGTGTACAATAATATCTATTTGCTGCAGTCCGATTATACGGTTGCTTGCATATTTACCTACGTCATTACTGTTCCCAACGTAATTATTTAAATGACTTCTGTTATTAAATACGAACAACGAGTAATAAGCAATCAACTGCCGTTCAATTCATATTAGGAGAGTCCTTTTTGACATTGAAATCAAGCCCTGCTCGAATGCTCGCGACCGATTCTATGCCAATACCAAAACGAGCTATAGAACTTATAAAAGAAACACATTTTTCAACGCCACATCTTTAAAAATACAAACGAATATAGTCGCGTGGTCGCATGACTTGCCACACACATTCAATCTTTATATATGTTGCCATAGAGGACATTTTCAAACAAAGTCAACTATTAGCTCGCCCTAGTATGCAAGTCGAACTTATTAGGCAAATTAATCCGTCAATTAGTATAAAGATCAGGACAGTTATGGTAAACATTTGGGTCAAGGATAATAACTATAATAAGTATGTAGTTGAATTCTGCGCAAAGTTCGACACCATCGCTCGTCACTCACGTAAAGTTGCGTTACATATAGCTGTTCTCACGGGTCTCTAGTTGCGATGTCGTCGTCTCGAGATTGAAACCGGAGGTTGGGTAAATATTGCAAAATGGCGTACCTACTACCTACTACTGTTTGGGCCCATACTTGTGCGTGTAGAAGGATAATCGAATGAGGACTTTTTGATCATAGTTTTGGCATTACCAGTCTTGGTTTTCCCTGAATGATTCGATTTACGAATTTAAAAAAATATATTCTTGAAAATATTATCTAGACATCCGTCCAGATTTAAAAAGACTTATTCAGTCTTACGGGACTTAAAACATTTGAAGATTTAAATGTAATTTAAACATATTTATCATTGAAAATATTATTAACAAGTATGAATGAAATGGATTAGCCATTCCGTTTTATCTAAAGCGTTGCTAATCTACTAATAGCAGGCCATTAGCCGCGGGCTTTACAGTTTGCACTGATCGCGGAGATTAGAAATCTATACAATACGATGAAATCACCTTTGATTTCTGATTCCGGACAGCAACCTGCCTTCATGGTTCGGTGGAGGCATCTACCGCATCTTCGATCACGGATTCAACCTTTGTCTAGCAATGATGGCCGAAATGCTATGAAGGAATCCAATGTTTAGCAGTCATTCCTATTGTATTATTGCCTGCTCTTACTATTCTTCTTTTACGTGAAATTTTATTGAAGACCGCACAATGATAGTAACGAGTTTCTTAAAGTGCCTTTTATTGCTATTTATTATAAACTATAGTTTAAAGCTGCTTCATAATGAATAAAATGGAACGTAATGGCGTGTTGAAGGTTAGCGTCCACCGTGAGAAGTTGGGGTAAATTAACTCGACGAGCCTTTGATCTTGTGAATCCCATAAATATTCATGAAGTTACCAACAATAAACTGTAAAATCAGAGGTTTAATATAAAATATCCTCTTTAAACCACAAATTGTAATAACAAAATGGTCGGTTCATACAGTGATTCTGATAAACATGTTATTTATATAAGTTAAGTCTTACATTATACTTGTAGCGTATAATTAGAATAATCAACTATTAATTAAACTAAATGAATAAACTTATAATAATACATCATCACGCCTGTATTCCCCGTAGGGGTAGGCAGAGGTGCACTGCAGTGCGCCCACACTTCGCCGATGTATTTTGGTCCCAATGTAATAGGGGGCGAGCCTATTGCCATTATACCGGGCACACAGGTTTCCTCACGATGTTTTCCGTCACCGTTTCTTAGCAAGTGATAATCTCAGATGAAAATGAGATTCGCACATGGAACCCAGAGGTGCGAGCCGGGGATAGAACCTGCGCACTTTGATTGCAAAGCGTGCGTTCGACCACTCGGCTACCACGGCCTTGAATGAATAAACTTTTTTTATTGAAATAGGTACCTACTTACTAGTATTGTTAACATTTTCAATTCATTGTTACCCTATGTTTTATCTAATCTTAGGTTTTGTGAATAAATGAATATTGAAGTAAGTACCTACCTAGATCAAAAGTTATTGTTTCTTTGTTTTGAAGACTCGACGTAAATATTATCGTCCAATGACAAGTCATAACCTTCCTCTAATATTCTAATTTTTGAAGAGCAAAACATATATTTTACAATGAGTATCATATCTTTGTATAGGTACGAATTTTGACAAATTGCCAGCGTACCTACTCATGTTTATCTGTTTATAACACATCCTGAGTTTTAAACGTGAGAATGTTGATACATGTTAATCTATACATACATACATATACATAAAAATAAATAAAATTGGAGTGTCTGTTTGTAATATCAAAATAACACTTTTTTACCAAATGCGTATGAAAGTATATACGATACCTATCACGAAAACGCAATTTTAAATTTTTTTGTCTGTCTGTCTGTTGGTTTGAGGTAAATTTCTAAACGGCTGAACCGATTTCAATGGGACTTTCACTGACAGATAGCTGACGTTCCAAGGCGTAACTTAGGCTACTTTAATTTTAGAAAAAGCATTAGGATTCCGCGGGAAAAACGTAATACCCATATTTCCGGGTAATCTCCCTAAAGTCCACGCGGGCGAAGTCGCGGGCACAGCTAGTGTTAAATAAATTGCGGATGTAATTTACCGTAATGACGCCGAGACGAGATCGCTATTTGATGGCAATATAATATTTAGCAACACTGGAGGCCAGCAGCATGATCAAATTCGTATTGAGATTAACTGAAGCGTGGCAAGTAGGCTTACATGATCGGATTACCGAATCCACAAGCCAGTATCGCATGGTAAAAAATAAACCGAGGAAATATCGTCCATGTAATAAAACAAAAGTTTTTATATCTCTTGCAAATCATAAAAAGTTTAGCTGACAATAATTTACATTTTTCTTCCAACTCCTCCTACACCTTTTTCGATTAAATTCGTGCGGGTTCCAAGACAATTTAGCTTTTCCCCGGGACTCGCCGAGGGTCAAACCTCGGTGTTTTCAATGGACACCGCTGTCGATCCTGGCTTACAGGAGTAACAGTGGTGGGAATGTGTGGCGGGTTTAGTCCCAAATAAAAAAAAATTACAATAATTTAAATTTGTTACCTAAGCACACAATTTGAACCTTTTAGTCTGAGGATAATAATGGTTGTGATGAAACTGATAGTTTGATAGGACGTTAAATAGTAAAAAGTAAATTAACAGGATGTGTGACATTTAAAGTAAAGCTAGAACCAGTTTGATATACTATAAAAGTTTTGTGTGATATAACGGAACTGGCACAGGGTCTAAACATGGCGATGACTTACTTGCAAATCTTGACATTCACCGTCGTCTGTGTAAAAATCTAAAAATCCCACACGAAAATAAAAAGAACAGGTCCGCAAGCTCCGCCTACAACGTACCCATTAAGCAGTACAACATTTAGTGATGTACAGAAGGTCACGAACGCACAATGGAATGTTATGAACGCTACAATGGATGGGCAGCAGGCGTGGCTCGAATAAATTTGCCCGTCGATACGCTATTGATAGAGCTCATTGTTATGTTATTAGTATTGTGATGATGCACGTGACAGCCGAAAAAGTGCGGTTTCGTCATCGAGGTGATGGTGTATGAAACTAATTTCAAACATGTTTTCGAATTCGTACATATTGACTCTCTTTAATTTTTATTAGTAAAAACCTCGCTTTCGCATGTTCAAGATCCTTGACATATGGAATTATACTTGAACCTTTGACTTTTCCAAGTCCATTTAATATTAAGTTTAGTGCAAAATAGCGATGATAAAAAATATAAACTTTATTGATACGTGGTTATTTTTAGGGAAAATCCGCCGTGGGAGATCGCGGTCTCATCCTGTGTTACGCTTCACGGTCCCGTCAAAAATTCTATTGTTGTATTTTCGCAACGTTTTTGTAGACAAATAATCCAGATTGTCAATCTTTTTCCTCAATGCAAGAGTTAAAACATACGTGTCTCCGTGTATCTTCCAACAAAGAATCTTATGGCTGTTGCTCCCTGACCTCAAATAATTATGGTATCTCGTACCGCATGCGCTACGTACGGTACATTATATGGCATATTCTTGTTAATATTCTTTAAAGGAGGCTAAACATTTCTGACATCATGGCTAGAGGACAGGAAAAAATACTCTAAGGAATACGCACTTGTAAGCTCTCTTTCGATTTAACTTCGTTAGATGGCTAGTCTCGACTATCGATAAAATGCAATGTTATTTAGAACCTCCTGCTGCAATCAAAGGGAGTTTACAATCAACTGGTGATTTTAGAGCTGTGGATAAGGAAAACACGAAAAAACTAAAATTAAAAACGTTAATAAAATACTCCAGATTTCACATATTCGTGTACAATAAGCTAGAGGTAGGTTACATTTTAAGAGTTAGTATACCCGTTTTAAATCCCATTGTATTATTATTACATTGTGGATGCCATTTCGAATGATGGCTTACAGTACAATGGATATGGTAGGCAGAGCGTATCCGTGTAAATAGAAGTGCAACGAACAGCTTCTTTACAATTCCTTTAGTATTCAAGTATGCAATTTCGGGAACTCACGGGTGCGCAAAAGAAAACCAATTCGTGACGTAACAAGCGCCTCGACTTATATTTTATTTCCAAAGTAAGTCTGACAGACTGTTATTTTCCAGATTCCAGATTTAATGCTGCAAAAGTTTACACTTACATAATCTTTATTATACTATAAAATCCGAACTTTCACTGCTCGCCTTATAATTCTGCAAGTAATTGTAATTATAGTATACACGTTCGTTTGCAGATAAATTTCACTACCTGCTGATTTGAATGCACGCATTTCTAATTGCCTACTAACAATGAAACTAACTTTTTCTATTCAATTCTAAAAGAAACGGCAATTTTGTACGATGTACCTCTTTGCCTCTTCGACGCTTTTCTTGAGTCGGATAAAATCTAAGGACTAGGCATAACATGATCCATCATTATAAATGAATCTTATCTTGCTTTGTGAAATTATATTTTAAATATCATCCATCCAATTTAGAAAACAATATATGTCTAGTTTATAAAGCAATTAGCTACGAATGAAGTATAAGAGAATTACGTATTTTTACGCCCCGGATAAAATCGCCAGGTGGACAGCCGACTGCCGTAACACATTTTTCTCTTTGCTTATTATAATGAGTACCATTGTTTCTGCATTCTCCATTGTCGTGGAATGGTAATAAGAATGAACCGTCAGTTGGGGCTGTGCAAACATGTTTTCCTATCCATTCTGTTTGCGCAAACTACGACGTCATTGTTACGTCTGCTTTTGTCTACACACATATCATGTATATCTTTTGTATTGTATTTAAGTAATCTTCTTTATATATATAAATCTCCTGTCACGATGTTTGTCCGCGATGGATTCCTAAACTACTTAACCGATTTTAAATTAAATTGGCACACCGTGAGCAGTCTGGTCCAACTTGAGAGATAGGATAGCTTAGATCACAGCAACGCGTGGCCGGGTCTGCTATTATATAATATATATTTCAGGAGATCATTGTGTAGTTTCCAATCTGGTTGAAAAGGGTTTTTATAATTTGCTTCCAAATACAAAATGTGCCTAATCGGAACTCCTTTCGGAAGCACAGGTGTTGATTCAATTATAAAGTTAGTTAGGTGTGTGGATTCTTCTGTGAACATCAAAATTAAAGTGAAGTAATTCGTAGTAGATGGTATACAATACAACTATAAGCAAGCGTTATTACTGTACTTCTCGTGGGAACCTGTTCTTCAATAAATGTAATTGCCAGTGCCGGCTTCGGGTTAGATAACGTGACTACTTCATGCACGTTACTTGCTATTACAATATTTGGATTTCTGATGGCATTATATTCTCACCAAAACCCCATCCTAAAATTCTCACTGCTGCTTATAGAACATAAGGTTCCGTTGCTCCTAAAGTTCAGGAAAGTATATTTGATTACTTTTTATCTTAAGATACAGTAACATTATCATCATAATATTATCCACTTATCGTAAATTCATTAATTATTTTATTAATATTGGTTTTATTTTTAGCAATGCAATCATCGACTTTGATCTTGTTATTGTTAGCTAACTTGGTAAAATGAACGTGGTAATTGTAAATCCGTTTTGTTTTCAAGTAGAGCTTGTACTGTATCAGTCGTTAAAAGTCAACGCCGCGCGCACCGCCACGGCTTCGCTAGGTCTTATTGATAATGGGCTCGTCGTGCAAGCCGCTCGGCGCGCGCACGGCCCGTACCAAGGTGTACCATGCGCGGGCCGACGAGACGGCGACGCAAGCGCACCACTCCCAGCTGTTTTTATTCCGCACTTGTAACTGATTAGCCACTAAAACAATTGTAGGAAACTCACTGTGCTTGTGTAAGACGTCGTTGCTCAGAAAGATTAAAATTTTCTTTCGGATAAATGGGAAGTAAGTGAGAACTCAAAACAAATTTAAAAAATTGTATGAGTGTTTTTATATAAATCAGTATTATTTATGTAGGTAAGATTTAACACATTCTACTTATGCAAGGGCCTCGTCGAGTTATATCAAACTTGCGTTGAAGATAACCTAAGAAAAGAACGGGTTTTACAAGTTTTCTTTTGTTGTTAAGCTCGAGGCTGTCAGACGTAATAAAACACTGAAAAGCAGCAGTGGTCGTAATCACATCCACTTCTGAGATTTCTTTCTCCAGTTACGAGATGATAACATATCCGCTAACTCGTCGACGATAAATTATATGTAAACAGACACGACTGCCTCAGATGCTGTTTGTAATTCTGATATTAACGAGTCACGATCCTGCGAACCATATTCCTTTGCATTATAAACTTTACTACTTTATCTTATAGCTGGAATTCAATTGATGGCAAATAATACGCAATATGTATGAAGGGCACACATTTATTTCACGCTGATGAATTATTCCCAGCCGCGATTAAAAGTTTTTATTGATTATCGGTTTGATTTCCTCCTTTTGGTTGTTGGATATGTGCGCTGTAGTCATAGCACGTAGCGTTGTGGCTGTTTTTATAATATTTACTGTGGTTATTTATAGACGTGATTACAAGGAATAGAAATAAATTAATTGAATCTTCAAATCGAGATTAAAAACGTAACATTTTAGGCATTGCATTCTATGTCGGAACAAGTGGCAGATTTTAGTTTATTATTTTACGAAGATAAGAACCTTAATGGAATGAGATGAAGTATGCCTGCGCCTGCGATAAAGCGTATTCCGCCAGTGTCGAGTAATTAATATCAGCAACAAATCCAATCAATACACAATATAAATTAAAATAGGCGATGGAGATGATGAACATGGCAGATAAACCCTAGATTGAGTTTATTATGTTCGCTTGAATTCACTGGCTTCTGCGTCAAATATTTGTCCAATTTGCTATGCAAATATAAACCCTGACGGCTATCGAGGCTGTTGTAAGTTTTCATTCTTGTTGAACTTACACACACACACAAAATATTGTAGTATATCAATAAATACGGTTATAATGTCAATTGGTATCAATTTATCGTACGTTTTTCTACCCACGTTAGTTGGGCGCGCATTATCACACAATGACATTCCGGCCGACGCGGACGCGACGTCTGCGCAGACACGGAGGCTGATGATACGCCTATTGTCGAATTTATTGTTGTTACCCGTTTACTAGTCGTTACTGTGAATATTAGGTAATGGGGAAGGTCGAAGCAAGGTGAGGATTGTTTGAAATTTGTTATCATCAACGCCTGCTTATACTTTGGTTATACTTACATTATTATAAAGGAAATGTAATAATAATTATATTTTAATACCATACCATCGTCTTTGAATATAAAAAACTTTTTTTTCAGTGGTAGCCTAGTTGGTAGAACATCCGCCTTGAACGAGAGGAGAGCAAGTTCAAATTCCGGGCCCGCACCTCTGAGAATTTCATATGCGAATGTAATTTTCAATAATGATTATCACTTGCTGAACGGTGGAGGAGAGCATCGTGGGGGAAACCTGAGCGTGGAAAGAAAGGGGTGTGATGTTCACCAACTCGCAGACTCGCAACTCGGAGATTTTGGCCAGTGTGGTGGACTATGGCCCGAATCTCCCATTGTATTGAGGAGCACTGTATAATAGCAATAGGCTCGCCCCCTGTTACATTGGGATCAAAAATACATCGTCGAAGTGTTGATGGAGACGTCTGACTACCCCTTCGGGCGAATGCAGACATGATGAATATATAATTTGTTGACTTATTTTCAGCGCACTTACGCGCACGCTCGTGTATATTATCGCTCACAATAAAATTATCTTACGTCACACTGATTATGTTTTATTGAACCGTGTCACTGGGTTTTAAATCCGGTTTCCAAATGATCACTACAGCTGTCGCATTCATATAGAATTGTGCAAAAGTCGAATCCGTGCGAATTCAATATGAATATAACAAAAAGTATCATTCTAATGTATTCAGAACTATGTGTTGACCAGTTCCGCACCAATGGTAATTGTTATTATTATAAGTAGTATAGCAGCATTGGTGAATGCTCCCTTTCACTCTCTCTCTCCACCATCACCAGCAAATTTATGTATTGTGTACAAATAAATAGACAATAAGCCGTGATTTAAAAAAAAACCGGCTAAGTGCGAGTTGGACTCGCGCACGAAGGGTTCCGTACCATAATCAATAAAAACGGCAAAAAATCACGTTTATTGTATGGGAGCCCCCTTAAATAATTATTTTATTCTGTTTTTTAGTATTTGTTGTTATAGCGGCAACAGAAATACATCATCTGTGAAAATTTCAACTCTCTAACTATCACGGTTCATGAGATACAGCCTGGTGACAGACGGATGGACGGACAGAGAAGTCTTAGTAATAGGGTTCCCGTTTTACCCTTTGGGTACGGAACCCTAAAAAGTGCTTATTTGATACAGGAACCCAAAATACAGGCAACGCCTAGTTTGGGTTCCACAGTGACTCGTTGTGTAACAATTTTAGTGAATTATAAATTTGATTTTATTTTTATTGCAGTCCCGCGTAAGACACAGATGAAATGCGCAAAATTGTAAACTAGTCAATTCAAACAATAGTCAGTGGCTAAAATTGCGTGATGTAAGAAAATAGTTAATTACCATTCGGTCACCCTTTGTTAATTATTCCTTTACAGAGAAAGCTTCACGGTATGAGATTACCATAACAAAGTTATTCGCTTCTAAATAGCTGTTAATTTATAATTTGCCTAATGTATTAGATACTTAATTATTTCGCTAATTATACATCCTTATTTTAAATTTACATCAGACTGGTCGTACCTGTATCAATCTATTTCATTATGATGTGAATTACTTGAACGTCGACTGCTACATTTTTATCGGACAATCGATTATATAATTGTGTTAAATTGTCGATTTTAAATCGATTAAATTGTATACAATATAAATGAAAATGGCTAAACGAACCCTTCATACATAGATTCTCTAGCTTATTTTAAACTAATATGTGTAATCAGAAATATTTTGTTATCATATTTAATAACATTTATGACGTGCTAAGCTTTCCTTAAAATTCAATGCAACACGGTACTTAAATTGGCAGTTACTTTTGAACTCCCTTTGATCAAAAGATTATTACAACAGAAATCTCAAGTGATCCAACCGACCATACCTAGGTTTGTAAAAAGGCAATTTTTTTTTATTTGGTAGGAAAAAAATCTATGTCGAGGGGTGACACGTTATTTGACTTAAGCGACATCTTTTTAACTTTACAGGAGAGCATGCTCATTCCACGCATAAAAATTCGGTGATTCCAAATATGTATTTAAAAGACAATATCACAAGAGTGTCCCTTAAGTGAGATAGCCTTGTTATACCATAAATAACATTGTATAAGAATAATTTAGTATGCCTAATAGTTTTCTTCCCTTATTTCAGAGGGGTGTTCCCATGGAAAAGCAGCTCATCCAAGAACCACGACACACCAACATCAGTTGGGTCATGGAGATTGTTCGGCAGCAAATCCAGCCAGAATCTATCATCGAAGACCTTGAGCAATGAAACACAGAAAACACTAACACCGACCTCCTCAGTAGCCAACACACCACATCATCATAAGAGACAGGGGAGTTCGGCGAGTGAGAAGCAGTTCGAAGATCTGGTCGCCAGTTCTATAGCTTTAATACAGCATGATCGGTAAGTGTATAAATCCCACCAAATACCAAAATAAGCTCTGTGTCATTACACATACTAACAAATTACAGCCCTTTTAACGTCCCACTGCTGGGCACGGGCCTCCCCTCAGACTCCTTTAAACCTTCTACGAATAGTCGTAGGAGTCATAGGGTTAAAACCAATTAACAAAGTAACCTTTTCAAAGACGATAAAGATAGTGCTAGCCTATAGTAGGTAGGTTAGTAACTAATATAGAAGCAAACAATTACTATTATCAAGTACTATTTATCTATTGAGGCCAGATGTATCTGTTGACAGACTAATCTTAATTGAATACGGGTATTGTCGACCTTGGTTGCACATTTTCGTCGAGTCGGGCTTAAATTAAATTATTTTGAGCTTAAATTTATCTGCAATTATTTGATCTTCACTTCAGTCTTTAAAACTTACAATGCCTGTTTAAATAAACAAACTATGTTTTAGCATACCAAATACTACCAGTTCAGCATTCGAAGTGACCGGTATACAAGCTGTTCACCTTCGTGAAGCTATCAAAATATTTGTGAATAGTAACGTAGCAACATCGTAAGGATGCTTTGACCCAATTCCTTACAAACAGGTCAACTGCAAACTCGAATCGTACCAAAATTATTTCTCTATTTGAAAGATTTATGACATGTCCGGTCCTCATTCTCATTTAATAATTTATAGTTTTGTATTCTTAATAAATAATGCAATAATTAAAGTCCAGTGTGACAATTTCTCGAACATTCGTGTTACAAAGACTAAAATTAACATGACCCCTTAATATTATATGAGTTTCAACATTGAACTTTACATAATTAAACACAATAATAATGTTAACGACGTATTTAATATTCCACAAACCTGAAATCGTTGCTGATAAACGTTTGCTTAAATGAACAATAATTAAAAATGTTCATGACGCATCTTGTTGTTTCCTTTATCTATTTATATACTCCTTACCATCAAGCAAACACTTTGCTAAAGTAGACCAACTTTACGCCAAAAATCTTATCATAATTGGCCGCGTTTGACCAGCCCCTACCACCATCTGTCTTGTAGAAATGTTTTTATTTTTTTACGAAATGAGTGAAATGATGATATTTAATGGAATAAGATGAGAAATGGCTCCACTGGGTATTTCAGTCTGTGTCAAGTAATTAATAGCAAGCAAATTCAATAAATACACACTATAAATAACAATGGATGATGAGTGGTAAAGATGGCGGATGAATCAGAAATGTTTTTAATATTACTTTTATTTTTGACAGTTAAATCGGAAAATCTGTCAATAAATGACAGTTACTATAGAAACAAAAATGCTTTAAGAGGTGGTGGAAAGGCTCCTGATATACCTCCGATCACAACGATCAATATTTTCATCATACGTTGTATGATACACAAGTAATTCCTGAACATTTCCCAAGGTCGTACAGGTGTGTCTGACCGACATTCATTGTCCCAATAAGCGTGGTTTCACGTTACCCTGTCACGCTCTGCTAGCGCTTTAGTAATTAATATTACGCTTAAAACATTCGTAGAAAGTATCGGCTTATTAATACCTACCAAGGCTTCTGATTCACTGTCGGAATGATACTTTTCGGTGTTTGAGTCTATGCGCCCTTAAACATTAGCCTCGCTAGTATTTTTGTGTATCGTATCTTTCCGTTACTAAGTGATATTAGTACATATTCTTGGTGCTTGTTCTAGGTCAATCACATACTTCCACTTTGCTTTTCTTTTCTTGAGGCCCATATAATAGTGTGATCAATCTAAAATTAAGTTTGTGCCCTAGATAGTATTGTACTTGGGATCATTGAGGTCTTTGCCTCCAACCTCCTTTTGTTATCGATTAAGTTCAATGATTAAATTGGTATGTACAAATAATCAGAGTATTGCGGGTAGTGTTATTGCGTGTATAGGTCGATAAGCTCCAATAGCACTCGGTGTCGATGCCCCTGTGAGGTGATTTTCAATGCGTGCTCGACTTACTTTAGATGTAAATCCACGTTTATCGCTATAATAATGTATTGGAATAAAATAATTGGGCACACGAACTTTGATAGGTATCACACCTGTTCCAACTATACAAGAAAGTCAAGTTTCACTATTAAATGAGCAAAATTTAAAAAGGTTATCGAGTATAGAATACTTAGTTTAAAGTCGAATTTTGATTTAGATCCATTCTCGTCGTATGTACGATCCCAAACGGAGCAAAGCTATCGTATAATGGTCTGGGGGTGATCCAATTATACCCAGATCAGCACAAATTCCAAAAATACTATTTCCGAAATGTGCCGCTGGTGGGAATCGAACCCTCAACCACCCGCTGCAGTATGCTCATACCACTGTATGAAGCCGTCGTGAAAGATGTACCTTTGGCTGGCTTAACCAATTAAATGTGTTAATTGGAACTGCTTTGTCCTGAGTAAATATTCGATTTCATAGACGTAAAGGCTAGTCAACTTCGCATTTCAAAAACGTGGCAAGTACAAGTAATAAGATTACCTCGAATGAAGGTCCTATGATGTGATAAGGCCACTTCGAGTGTATTAATTAATTATGTGTCGTTTATATACGAAGCCGCCTCTGCAAATCGCGTTAGCGCGTGTTCCGATATAGTTAAGCTTATTTTGTTCGTGTATTTCAGACATTGGTATAAGTAGATTAGAATTTGGAAACGTGACAGCTTTCTTAACGACGACAACGCATTCCGATCGACAAACACATTTGATGTTTTCTTATATCTATAATATGACTTAGTTGCAATGTTATTCAGAATTCGTATGCCAGCCCTACAACCTTTCGTCACGGACAGTATTTGAAATCATTTTATAAGGACACAATACCGTTAGCTAATATACCTACTCTTCCAGAAAATTAAAACATGAATATATTTCTATGCTTTGGCAAACTGTGCCAGTTACACCCCTTGTACTTTATTCTATGTTAATATTTAGATCAAACGAAGTTTAGGAGCAACAGCTAATATGAGAGATTTCTTGCACCGAATTTTAAGAAAAACTGAACACGTCAACAATTTATTAAAAACGATAGTAAAATATTGCTGGTTTCGCATATTTGTTTAGAATACGATGGAGAACCTATGCTTTTGTATACCCATTTTGAATCACACTGTATACGAAGTGCAGCAGGAAATACATGGCTGGCCTCTGTCGATGCACTGCACTCGACTGTACACGTTCGTGACTAGCCAATGTAAAAGCCAGTATTGCCAGTGTTGTCTGTATAAAAACAACGTTATCCTCATCGTTGGCAATCACTCCCACCTTTGTTAAAATATTTTATTGAACAGGTGTAAAGATATCCCAATTTTAATAAAAACAGACTCCTGTGTGTTCTTCCAGAATTCTTTAGCTTAAGAGCTAGTAGATTTTTCCAGTCTTTTGTTCTCTCTGCTAGCTCTTGTACTTCTCGGTACCTTACGAAATTTTGTTTTATCTGTTCGGAATAGCTTCTCCTTGGTCGTCCTCTTCCTCTGTTCCCTTCTCTTCTAATATATATATCTTGCAAGCTCTACCCCCTTATTCATAACGTTAGTCTACACGCATTTCTTTCTACGGATTGATAGGCCACATCCAACGACTAAACTAACTAACCTAAAATCGACTAATCTATACATCTATATCTATACAAATAAATAAAATTGGAGTGTCTGTTTGTAATATCAAAATAACACTTTTTTACCAAATGCGTATGAAAGTATATACGATACCTATAACGAAAACGCAATTTTAAATTTTTTTGTCTGTCTGTCTGTCTGTTTGTTTGAGGTAAACTTCTAAACGGCTGAACCGATTTCAATGGAACTTTCACTGACAGATAGCTGACGTTCCAAGGCGTAACTTAGGCTACTTTAATTTTAGAAAAAGCATTAGGGTTCCGCGGGAAAAACATAATACCCATATTTCCGGGTAATCTCCCTAAAGTCCACGCGGGCGAAGTCGCGGGCACAGCTAGTCGTTAATAAATGTCATGTCCAAGTCCTTTAGTTGGTGCAACGTTCTGTCGGATCTGGCTATCGTTATATTTCGTGGCGAAGAATGGCAACACTTGCCCTCGTAGTTCCCCAGTTCATGTTGACATCGTGACTACACCGCGCAATATCTGGACTCACGAACTCATTACGGGGAGCGGCTCGTGCTTTAGAATTTAAATTGCGTCATTAATATCCGCAATGTGGACTCACGCAAAATTACTTATTTGTTTAAAATTGGATTCACGTTGAGAATGCAATTGTATTTCTATAAAAATGAGATATTTTCAGAAATTACAAAATAACTAAGGGAAAATGAAATTGGGCAGCGACAGTCTTCTGGCCCCGGATGTGAAGAGGCAAAAAAGGGAGGGACGCAATTCTCAGTCCCACCCACTCACACTTTTAGAAAAAGGCAAACATAGCAATGGAAATAGCTTTCGTCAGAAAACACGACGGCAATAGTCGTATGTTGATAGAGGCTAATATAAAATTACGCTGAACAGCTGCTGCTATTTATTTTACGCTATCCAGTACTAAAATACATTTACAACCATAGTCGCAGACTAAAATTAGACCAAAGAATAATGATAGTAAATTGCAGTGCATGCAACGGTCATAAAAGTCGTGCCTTCGAGCCGGCTTTTACAACTTTTTTCCCAACTACCCAAGCGCCACAGAAGCGGAAATACCAGTAGTGTAATGATAGAGTTGGCAGTCGCAATTTGCTCGTTCGTGACCGCTCTAGGGCTCCCAGTCGGCTGTAATGGGAGATTTTATTTAATCTGCACCACTCATCTCGACCCGGTTAACGTTACCCGCAATAATTTACGAGGACCCTATTGAAAATTTCATTTGCGAGTTGCGAGCTTTGAAATTGAATTGTACGCTTTAGCTTTTAAAAACAAGATTATTAAGTTACATGAGAAAGTTCAAAATAATTTGCGTAGGTTTCAAAGTTCAAATAATTAAAAATTGTGGTCTTTTTTGCTCGTGTTTCTAACTTTGACTTAGTTAATTAAGTAACTAAACATTGAAATAAAACTATTTTACGGATTTTATCGCGTTTATTTACTATTTTATTTTCCCGACGTTTCGGCTGCTTTACAGCAACCATGGTCACGGGGGGACTGAGGTGTTTTGACTGTTTTGTTGAAAATATTTTTCTAATATCAAATCATATAACGTATATCCTTTCCGCAATCCGTCTTTTTATAGGTAGACAACTTTCTTATTTTTAGTGGAGGTCTGTTTCAAGGTGATACAAAAAATTGCTTACGTTTTCGATCAAGTAGGTACTCACCCACATGTTTCCTATACAATATTGACACTTAAAACTACTTTTTCGTCATATTTTAAAAGAGCTTTCTTAGCATCGGTTAATTTTAATAGTATTTCTCACCTTTTAGCAGTAAGACTTTAGGCATATAGTATTCATATCGGCCATGGGTTTTATGAATGCAGATATTTACAAGCCAAATGCTTTAAAGATTTCAAATCTTATGCATGCATGCATAATGTAGCAGTTATTCACTCGTGTACCGTATAAAATATATTCAAACGGTGTACCATAATAATGAATTAAACATTTATTCGCTTTCTTAATGCACGTTTGGATAAATTGTCTTGAAGATTATATTTATATGTATAGATCATGCGTAAATAATCCGAAGGAAACGCACGAGGTGTTACACGCGCGATTTATTCATTAATTCAACCATTTATAGTTATAAGAATTAATTAAGTATACAGTTTGGCATTTATAAAACTTGAACTAACTCTTTTGCCTTTGAAATATATCTAAGGCTCATTTGTTATATCCCTTTGAGCTTAAACAACAAAGAAGATTGAATTTGTTTGTGAACAAACTTGTTATCCTAATGGGTTCGTATAAAATAAATATTGTAGAGACGTCTCTCTAAGCTTTATATATAATTCACTACGTAAAGTACGCATTGATTTTGCCTCTTTTATTTTATGTTATTAAATAAGTTGAAGGTTTGACAATTTCTTCTTATACTTCTTTTAGACAGAGATTTACTATGAAGTTTCTTGCCAATTCTTCTCCATAGGAAATGCATTCCGATTGGGCGGTAGGGTTTATTTGTTTATTTGAGTTTGGAAAAACAACAGCTTTTAGATATATCGGTGGTTACAATTGTGTCCTAAAATTTGTTCTATACAGGCTGTATCAGAAGTCCAAAATAATATTTTAGGTACACATACGGTAGCTAATATGTTGCTGCTTAGTGAAGGCAGACTACATTTAACTATCATAGTTTCTAAGTTATAGACCTTTCAGTATTCGTCACAAGTATCGCGTATTCACGTGGCCTTAGGGCACATCTGTAACCCTATTTAATAATGCATACATAAATGAGACGCGACTACTAATATTCACAAAATGGAACTTGAACATTTTGTATAGGGCTCGAGCCATTACAAAATTTTAATCAATCATTATCCAATTTTGATCGAATAATTATACCATTTGGTTGTATACCCGATACTCGAGCAAACGTTGTATTATTTTGGGACTTCTGATACACCCTATATATTCATAAGTACCTATTACAATGGTTTACATGAATAAACAACCTTATGATTCTTCGATGAACCTTCATTGTGTGTGCTTACGTTTAGTGTATAGGTTAGTCTTTGTTTTATCTCATGTCTGCCCCACTTTCTTGTGTATACTAAACATATCAACGCTATTCCAAAACAAGCAATGGTTCAACGACTAAAGCCCTGCGCCTAGTAACACGTCAAAACGCTCTCGACCAATGTTTGCCAATACCGAAACAAACCGTATTAACTCATAGAAGAAGCACATTTTTCTTCAATAAAATGCAATCGCTGACGATTGCGAACAAACTTAACTATGCCGCTCTGATATTCTGGTGTCCCCATACAAAGTCGTTACTACAAAATAAGTTTGTAATCGCAAAAAACATTTTCTAATAATACATTTACAGATTTCGGATTTTTTCCTTTACTTGTGCTGTAAGACCTTGCTTCTTGCCAAATTGGTCTCATGATTCTAGGTCAACGGGAAGTACCCTACAGGTTTTTGATTCCCGTGCAAATGTACTAAAAATGCAACATAAACCGCCGTATCTTTTGATTGCGTTAACCTAGACGATTGATTTTTTTAGGACACCAAGGGACCGCAGACATTAGTCTCTGTTATAAAGGAGACGGATACGCTTTCATACATTCTTGGGCCCAGTTGTAAAAATATGAGAGTGGTGTCAATTAAGACCTTATATATTATCAAACCATCTCCGAAAATTTTGCTGATCTTGGCAATCTGAGAGCAGAATTATAAGAGATTTAGTAAAAGTGTGGTTATTCAACAAATTGAAAACTACATAGATACTAAACAGCTGATTTTTGACCTGAGATTGTTATTTTGTTTTAATATACGGCTTTGGTGTTAATTCAACCACTTTAGTGTATTTTAAAATATTAAAATGGATACAATTATGTGCTTAATAATTAATAACACAATTTGTTTTTGAGCTACAGAACGTGCTCACTCTGTCTGGGGCGCGCGGGCGTTCGGAAACTTGTCCGTCGACATTTTGTGGAGCGTTCGGAAACGCGGACACCACACAGTTATTTACTATATTAATTGTAGTTTTATATTGTTAATTATTACAATGTTTATTAATTAAACAATATTTATTCATTTTGATTGAATCAAGTATTTTATGTTCAATTGTTTAAATCATTCACAGTAATCGATTATTGTAATCGATACTCTATTTCTTCAGTGAAATAAACTTATTTTTATGATTTCTCGTCTCCCGGATAGTGAATTGAGCTGATTTCTTTGTATTTTGAAACAGAAAAAAATACTGTTTTTTTTAAACCATATCTCAACTTATTACAATTGGGCCCAGAGATCCCCGTCTCCTTTCAACTTGATACCTTCATGCGTTTCTGAGAAAAAGGGTCTTGACAGACAGACGGACGGACCGACGGACGGACGGACTACAAAGTGATCCTATAAGGGTTCCGTTTTTCTCCTTTTTAGATACGGAACCCAAAAAATGGGTAATTAATCTGATAAAGATGGCCCTTTACAACACGAGTCGCTTTTACCACAGAAACTCAATCTTTATGATTATCGACACAGAGTACATTTTCAAAAAGTCAAATTAATACGCTCGCTTCAGTGGATGCAGGGTGTAATGTAACAAGGCGTGTGCCAGATGCATAACACAATGCGTGCCGTACCTTTGATGCAAATCCATACATTAGTACCGACGACACGCGAACCCTCATCGTAACACCCTTTTTGAATAATCAATCAGGTTAAATAATCACGTTATTATACCAAAACGGCGTACGGGTTTTCTTTGTTTGAAACATTGCAATCGAACATGCAATTGGGAGATAATTGCTATCAACGATCGGAGGATTTGGCAATTATTGTAATAATTGCATCGTTATAGTATTGATAAATTAATAATGGTCATGCAATACGGTAATTCTTAAAACAATTAATTGTTTAACTAACTATGGATCCTAGGATACATTATCACGCGTGTATTCCCCGAAGGAGTAGGCAGTGCACTACAGTGCACCAACACTTCGCTGGTTTACTTTGGTCCCAATGTAATAGGGGGCCAGCCTACTGCCATTATGCCGGGCACATTCCCCCTCAATGCGAGACAGATTTAGGATATAGTCTACTTCACTGGCCCAGTGGGGTTGGTAAACGGTGTTTGCCTTCACCGTACATGAAAATGACATTCGCACGTGAAAATCTTAAATCCCAGAGGTCTTCCGGGCTCGCAAGGTTTGAACCCACACCCCTTGTGTTCGAGACGGGCATTTTACCAACTAGGCAACCACTGCTTCTATCTATCAAGATCCTAGGAGTGTAGTTTTGTTATGTATACGTTTGCAAATACTCTTTAGTAGAAACTGCAAGTAATGCCATAAGGTACAACTGTCCTTTTATGCAGTTATGTTCTCAGTCGCAATGCGAGGGCAGTTGACGTCATCGCGGGATTTCCAAGTGCTCAGCTTGTATGTTATAATTTGAAACGCATTATGCATGTTTAAGTTAGCACTGACATTCCCGTTCTGTAGGTACCTATTGACTGCGATATGCTTAGTGCCTAGTGTGTTTTATAAAGCACAGTCTAGCGATTGTTCTCTTCATATATATTTTAAGTATAGAGGTAAACATCTGATACATCCTGTATTTGTGGAAACATTACTATTAATGTTTCCACAAATACAAGATGTATCAGAAGTCCGAAATAATACTTTAGGTACATATACAGTAGCTCACACGTGGTTACTTATTATGACAGTCTATATCTAACTATCATAGTTTCTGAGATATAGAACTTTGAATATTTGTCACAGGTATCGTGTTCTGGCCTTTGGGTACATCTATAATGCCGCACTCCTAAGCTTTATAATTCGCTCGCCCTCTCTATGTCATTATGTAGAACAATGAAGTTTTTCTAAGTCAATACTATGGAGGGTACAATTAAGGAGGGTCAGCTGTGCATTGATAAAATATCCGTCGAAATGCATTAAATTAGGGTGGCGCCACATTCACACCAGGTGGCATTATTTTGACAATTTCGACAATGATATATTTTTTTTTAACTCGGCATACTTCAGTTACTTCATACCATTTGACTACACCAGCGAAATTCCATTGTGGAAGGTTTTTGAACTGTATTTATAGCATACAGCTGTACACTTTTTCAACTTTTCTCCCATATGAGCTGACTCTCCTTAACTGTACCCTACATAGTCAATACAGCTACTCTCGAAATAACAATACTTTAAGAGGTGGCGCTAAGGTCTCAGTTCGTTTTGGTATTGGTAATCATTTCGATACGCCGCTTTTGTGGTGTTCTTACAATACAAGCTTCACTGTGATTGGAACGTACCTAAATATCTGTGTTTTTGCTTCAGACCTTCGAATCTCCCGGCGAAGTGCACGGAGGAGGCGCTCAGACACAAGGCGGAGCACGCCCGCATGGTGGAGGCGGCGCGGCGGCGCGTGGAGCGCGAGGCGGCCGCTAGGCACGCGCGACAGCAGGAGTCCATCCGCCTCGAAGAACGCCTCGCGAGGCACGCGCGCGAGTGGACACAGAACATCCTGCCCGAATGGCAGACCATGTCAGTACTGATTATACATTCCTAGTGTACAGGTCACGAGTTTGAAACTATGTGCCGAATACTACCACCGTTTAAAGTACAGTTGTTTCTATTCTAACATACTTTGTACTAAGTTAACTGGCAAAAGCTGAATGTAATATTTTAAAAAATGCTGCAAGACGGGTCACAGGCTTGGTCTAGTAGTCTGAGCGTAAGCTGCGTGGTCGTGGTTGCGGGTTCGATTCCTGTCTCAGGAAAATTTCAGAAAATGGCCTTTTCGACATTTGCCCTGGTCTTAGGTCTGGGATCGCTTCGATCCATTGTACTTACCAAAAGTACCAAAAGGAGCTGTGTTGTCTTGAGCGAATTTTGAACTGGCTTTTACTATAGCTGTATAATCTTTATCCATGCTGACACAGAGTGCATTTTCAAAAAAAGTCAAGTCTATTCGCTACCACAAGACAAGACCAAATATAAACACGATATTCATCGATGTTTACGAACTAAATAACAACCCAAAATCGTGAAACGTATGTACAATGGTTATGTACATACGTTTTACGGTGTAATTCACGAATTCTCGTTCTGTATACTTCATGGTATGTTCCCATTGATTGTTTCTAACCAACTCAAACCAATAGTGTGGTAATTAAGACAAGCCGCTTGCTACTGTTGTCCCCTTTGTCCCCTGTTATCTAGCCGCAAATACTTGGCATTCATTCTCAATAACGGGTAGGACGCATTGTATAGAACAATACTGTTGTTTTTATTTGCCAGTGCCAATTACTCTCTATTCATTGTTAATTGCCGACACACTGAAACAAACAGATTTGTTAAGTGTGGGTGTAATTGAAATGTTAATCGGCGAGGAGTTAGTCTGTACTTGATTGCAGAATCATAAATAGACTACGTATACTCATTGTATGACCCCTAACTAAGCAAAGCGTGTACTGGGGTAAACCCAGTAACTCCAGGGCAAATTCCAAAAAGGCCACTTCCCAAATTTGTCACTGTCAGGTATTGAAACCGCTACCTCCCGGATACCCGAGAGAACTACGCTTAAACAATCAGACTGAGCCCTGCCTGATCTAGGTGTAACTGGGTTCACCCCCAGTCCATTGTATGGTACCCATAGGACATGAGTTGCGTGGGGGAGATTATGATGACTTACTGAGATTAAAATATATAATGTAATTTTCAGGAAAAACTCAAAACGAACCTTGGAACTATGGTGGAGCGGTCTGCCGCCAGCTGTCCGCGGTCGAGTCTGGCAGCTAGCTATAGAGAACAAACTCAAGATCACTCACGAGATGTACCAGGAGTATGTCATCAGAGCCAAACAACGCCTGCACGAGGCACAGCTTAGAAGGAAACGATTAAAGATCAACCAATCCTGTGGCTGCAAAACGGAGAAAAATGACGAAAAACTCGGTAATCTCGACGACATCTTAGCGAAGACTGAAGAAAAGCTGCAATGCGACGAAGATAAACCTCGTCTCAGTATACCAAGGAACTTAAGCGAACAGAATCTGAAAACCCAAGACACTCAGTCCGGACCAAAAAAGTGTTGTTCCAAATCCAACCCTAATCTGTTAGATTATAGTGACGAATGTTCAATGGAGCTTATACAGTTGGATATAGCGAGGACGTTCCCCCATTTGTGTATATTCCAGCCGGGAGGGCCGTATTTTGATGTTTTACACGAACTGCTGGCGGCCTATGTGTGTTATAGGCCGGATATTGGATACGTGCAGGTATGTTACATTTTAAATAACGAATTAACTAAATTTAACTTTATTCTTATTGACATTAAGATAGTATTTAATAATACATCATCACGCCTGTATTCCCCGAAGGGGTAGGCAGAGGTGCACTGCAGTGCGCCCACACTTCGCCGATGTATTTTGGTCCCAATGTAATAGGGGGCGAGCCTATTGCCATTATACCGGGCACACAGGTTTCCTCACGATGTTTTCCGTCACCGTTTCTTAGCAAGTGATAATCTCAGATGAAAATGAGATTCGCACATGGAACCCAGAGGTGCGAGCCGGGGATAGAACCTGCGCACTTTGATTGCAAAGCGTGCGTTCGACCACTCGGCTACCACTGCTAGATAGTATAGCATACTGCTAGATAGTATAGCACACTAGATAGTATTTATTTACATAATAATCATTTACAAATTTTGATCTATTTCCAATTTATATAAACGAAAAAAATTAAACAACTATTATTTACGTTAACAAATAATTTAAACGAATTTAGAAACTTTTTTTTCTGTGGAACCTTGGGTACTTTATTTTTCAAAAATGAAGTAGCTTTATTTCCTCCCTGTATCATCCTACCTGCCAGCGAAAGTCCCGTCAAAATCTGTCAAGCCGTTTGGGAGTTTACCTTAAACAAACAGACATACAACTAGACAATTTAATTTTTTAAATTGCCTTTTTGTTATAGAAGGCTTATATTCATAGGAATTAAGTAAAAAGCTGTCATTTTGACATTACAAACAAACACTTCGGTGTATAGATAAAAAACAGTATTAAAAATAAAACATAAAAATACCTGTATAAATTTTCAAATGCTAATATGTTCCAGGGTATGTCGTTCATAGCGGCCGTGCTGATACTCAACATGGAAGCACCCCAGGCGTTCGTGTGCTTCGCCAACTTGCTGGACGGGGCTGTTCTACGGGCAGCATTCACTAGAGACGGAGCGGCTATGCAAGTGAGTAACATTGTACATACATCTCCGATGGGGTAGACAGAGGTGCGCTGCACTCCACCCACACTTCGCAGATGTATATTATCAACTATTACTGTGTCTACGACTTTCGCCCGCGTGGACTTTAGGAAGATTTCCCGAAAAAAACGGGTTTATATTTCCCCGCGGAAGCCGAATAATTTTCCAAAATATAAGTGACTAAAGTACTCCTTGTAACATCAGCTATCTACCAGTGGAAGTCCCGTCAAAATCGGTCAATCCGTTTGGGAGTTTACCCGGCTCAAACAGTGACAAAAGATTTAAAAAAAATACTTTTCGTTTTATCTCGAATACTTTCATATGCATTTAGAAAAAAAAAATAACAAAAAACAAGAACCGACTTCAAATCTACAAATAGGTACTCAAAAGCGAGAAATAAATTAATATAATTATTATAAGCGCTATCGACTCATCTATTTGAAGTCGGTGCCAGCCAAGTCTAATATGTAGTATGTACTATGATCTGTATCTAATGCTAGATACTTTGTATATAGTAAGTAGGTAGATATTTGTAGGTAGTACGTATCTATCTACTACTTATTATACTTGGCTTCAAATAGATGAGTGGGTAGCGCTAATAATAATTATCTAATAATAACCTGTAGTGCTGACAACGGATGATCGTAGGTTGGTATGGCAGGGCAAGGAGCTACACGGAAGGTACTATCGGGCCCTTCATGGGCCCGATGTAGATCTTGCGGCCTCCGTGGCCTGGCTACGATTCGGCGACCTCTTTGGGGAAACCGAAGGTTTTGTCTGTGCAATTATGGACGAAGTTGTGATGACGAACAACTACCGGAAATATATTCTTCGGGATGGCACCATCGACATTTGTCGGGCATGTCATCGCCCTGGAGAATCCCTGAGGCATATCATCTCCGGTTGTTCGCGTCTCGCAAATGGTCAATATTTACACAGACACAACCAAGTAGCCAGGATTATCCACCAGCAACTTGCCCTGAAATATCGCCTTGTGACATCCGAGGTACCGTACTACAGGTATGAACCACAACCAGTTCTCGAAGAAGGTCATATCTCATTGTATTGGGACCGATCTATCATCACAGACAGGACTATTGTAGCCAATAAGCCTGATATTGTGCTGATAGATCGCCAAGAGCGCCGTGCAATGATTGTCGATATCACTGTCCCCCATGACGAGAATCTCGTGAAGGCCGAGAAAGATAAAGAAAGCAAGTATCTTGATCTGGCTCACGAGGTTGTCGACATGTGGGACATTGATGCGGCAATCATTGTACCGATAGTCGTTTCCGCCCATGGCTTATTAGCCAAGAGCCTCGACAAACACCTAAAGAGGCTCGCGTTAGGCAGCTGGATCAACGGACAGATTCAGAAGGCGGTACTTCTGGAGACGGCGCGCATTGTGAGGAAGTTCCTCTCTCTGGAGCCCTAACCACTGGTAACTAGGACCCTGTTCCAGATGCCGGTGGGGAACTGTTTTTTATATTTTTAAATGTATTTTTTATATATATATTTAAAAATGTAATTTATAAGAAAGATAAGAAATAAAGGAGATAAAATTATATTAATTTATTTTGCGCTTTTCGGTTAAAAAGCTGTTATTTTGTTTTTACAATATTGCAAACATAGGTTCAAAACTTATTTAAATTCCGCGCTAGCTAGTCCTCAAGTGTAATAGACAACTTGTCTAAACGACTCAAAATTAATCAGGTATACTTACATTAGTTTAAGAACTTAGTTATTAAGGTTAGATAAAAAAGGTTTATTATTTTATGCATTTTAGTTTTTTCGGCGGTTTTTTTTTTTTTGTTAAAAAGTTTTCATAAATATAGTGTAGTTGGGGCCCTAGTTTATTTTTTTGCGATGGCCTTTGGTTATCTATCTACGCCACTGTAGAGAAGTAATCTATGATTGTGTGTGCAGCGGCTGTGGAAGGCGTACGGGCGGCTGCTGCGGCACAACCTGCCGGCGCTGGCGGGCGCGCTGGCCCCCGAGCTGTACCTGCTGGACTGGCTGTACACCGCCTTCGCCCGCGCCATGCCGCTGGACGCCGCCTGCCGCGTCTGGGACGTCTTCCTGCGCGACGGCGACACCTTCCTCTTCCACACCGCCTTGGGTCGGTCTCACTACTCACGCCTTTTATATTCTAACGATGTCGTGGCGGAGGATATGGACCCATTTACAAATTATACAATTTCGACTTTTTGTATGCTACCGACCCGCACCGCGTCGTAAATGAACCTTGCAAAATTGGAGCGCAGACCTGTGGTGTCGGCACACATGTCAAGACAAGACCTCTGTCACGGATTGGCTCGGTCGCTCTCTGTCTTATTTCATACAAGAGAAAGAGATATAATCAACATATTCTGTGACATAAGGCTAGTCTTGGCACTCATGCTACAAGAACTGCGCTCGACATACAGAAGGTTAAATTATAAATGGACCCATTTTCATCGACTCTTAATAATTGTAAGATCTAAAGTAGCTTAGAGAGGAACAAACTTATACTTCGTTCGATTTCACTCTATCCCCTTACTTATAAGGTTATACAAAAAAAAAAAAAAAATTAAATAGATCTTTATAATTTTAAAGGTGTGTTGGCACGCATGCCAATCCCACTGAGCTTGATTTTTTTTCAACTCAACTCCCTCTAATAATTCCACATGCCCAAATGATTTGTTTGGGATCATACGATGAGTGTGCTGTCGGAATGTATTTAGTGATGTGATTTAAAAGTATTTGTATAAATAACACTGTACAATATTTCACAGGTATCCTCCACCTATACCAAGAGGAGCTCAAAGACATGGACTTCATATCCGCCGCCCAATTCCTGACCAAGCTGCCCGAGGATCTAGACAGCGAAGCGTTATTCAAGAGCATATCAACAGTGTCCATGACGTATTCGGGCATGTCCTTCGAGGAGTTGGCGTCATGTTGTGAACTTGACGCCGCGCTGGATGATGACGTGACGCTACGGTTATGATATACGAGCATCGCCTTCTGGGACATTGTCGACGCGCTCGCGTTCAGGGTCCGGTTATAGTGTTGAGGTTTTGTGTTGCGAGAGTTGAGGTTTCGTGTTGCCAGCATGAGTTCCCAACAGTAGCATATTATCGATGACCATTAGAATCATCGGCACGATTGTTGAGGTTACGTGTTGCTAGTGTTGAGGTTTTGTGTTACAAATACATGAGTTGGTTTATTTTACACGTCAACTCTTAAATTCGGGTATCAGATCTGTGTAGAGGTTTTTATTGGTATTGATATTAAAACCCCCTAACTTTATTGAATTTCGATGCGTTTACGATAGCATTACAGAACGGTTTTATACTAAATGCTGTTGTAAAATTTCTATAAATTTGGGGGCACTATCTGTCTACTCAATACAGGGTGTATCAGAAGTCCGAAATAATACTTTGTCGTTTGCATCAGTATCGGGTATGCAACTGAATGGTATAAAAATGTAATTGAAATTCGACCATGTTCTTGCAACTTTTTTTTCGACTTCAATTTCTAGAACTAGTAATATCTCGAGTCCTATCTAAAATTTACATGTTATGTTTTGTGAATATTGGTACTCGCCCCTCATAAGTTTAGTTTATACTGCTGAATAGGGTTATTGATGTACCCAAAGGCCAGAACACGATACCTGTGACAAATATTCAAAGGTCTATAACTCAGAAACTATGTTAGTTAGGTATAAACTGTCTTCACTAAGCATCCACATGTGAGCTATCGTGTATGTACCCAAAGTATTATCTTCTGATACACACTGTATAATTGTATAGTATTGTAAATATTTGTATTTAATTTACTTGTGATGTCATTGTATGGGTGTCATGATGCCATTGATATATTATATAGGTCAGTGATCTAGTTGAATGTGCTTATTCTTGTCGTAAAGTGTTGGGCTTCTGTAGAAGGACAGATGTATGCAACGAAACTAACGAGATTCTTCGTTAGTTACGTTAAAAAACGGTAAATTTAAGATGTCTACCGTCTGAGGAAAGTTTGTGCCCTTAGTAAAGCATTTAAATACCGAACGTGTGAACGAATGTTTATATATATGAATTGAATGATTAACGACGGCTTCGTCTTGTGCAGTGGTGGGCAAACTTTCTTAATGAGGTGGGCCAGAAAGTTTTAAGATATTTCAGAGGACGGCCAGAATTATATCAAAAATGCATTTTGTGTTGAAACTTTTAATCATATAAAAACATTACAGCATTACACACTAGAACAAATGTTAAAAATTACAATTTAACTTATTTGAAGGCTTTGCCGTGGTAGGCGTGTGACTCCTTCTGGACTCTCAAAATTAATGATCGCGGGCCATATACTATTCTTGTCGAAGGACCGTCGGCGGGCCGGATTAAATGCTTTCGCGGGCCGGAGCTGGCCCGCGGGCCGTACTTTGCCCATCACTGGTCTTATGGTCTGCACTGGGTGGTTGCAGGTTCGATACCCGGCAGCGGCAATATTCAAGCCTTTCTCAAATTCCGTTGAATTGCACGGGACTTGCTTCGAGTAGTCTCTAGGACTACTGCAGGGTTACTACGCAATTTGATTGCAACTCCATTTCAATCACCTGTAAAAACAGCTGATAAAATATATTGAAAAGCGGCCATGTTTTGTGGTTTCAAACGATTTTTTTTTGCTACATTAAAGTTACATAATCGCTTGGCTGCTGTGAAATGAATGAAATGATTCGATCATGCGTTCGGTGTTTGATTCTGTTACATCTTGTCCAAAGCCACTCTATCTTGAGGTGGCATTGGGAGAGCTTGTATTGAGTGTCTTGAAGGATTATTATATTTTGAAGATCTTTATATTTTTTTAAATAATAGTACTATGGCCTGAATCCCCCTCGCATTGAGGGGAGGCCCGTGCCCAGCAGTGGGACGTTAAAAGGGCTGTAGTAGTAGTAGTATTGAATGATGATTAGTGAATGATTGGTATGAATTTTGAACTGTATAGTTTATTTTAGATTATATAAATATTGTTTAAAAATATATTTGATTTCATTCAGATCTAAACAAACTTATTCCAATATTTATTCCGGTATAATATTATGAAGGCTTGGTCTAGTGGTCTGAGTGTAGACCGCTCAGTGCACTGCACTGGGTGTTTGCGGGTTCGATTCCAGTCATCCGATTTTTTTTGAAATGGCCTTTTCGCAATTTGCCCTGGTACCGTACCCATAGTACAAGCTTTACTTAGTTTGGGATATATTTATAATCTGTACTTGATTCTTATTCTATTTTTAAACAATGTTTATTAAAAATATGTTACATTCAATATAAAAATCTCATACAAGATTATTAATTGATCGAGTATGCGAGACTGCTCTAGTACCTAAATGTCTCCGAATTGTTAAAATAAATATGTATAAGTACCTAAAGGACGATAGGTACGCGGATGTTTATATAAATAAATTAATCACAGTAAATATAATGTTGTTTTGTCTTTGTATACATATCATGATAGTTAATAATTGAATTTTAGATAGATAATAAATGAATCTTTTCTTAAATGTGTAAGAATCGCGTTATATAAAATTATAAGCTTGTAAGTTATTAGGAATACTAAAAACAAAATTAATGCGCCTGTTTCATACTTAAATAATAATACATTAATTCACTTAGGTTTTGTCTGGATGAATATATCATCTTTATAATTTAACGCTAGAGGGCTGACACTAGCCGGGAAATAATGACTGTTTTAAAATCCCTAATAAATCGAAGGATGTGTTAGTTGAACTTTTACGAATGCGTTTCTTTACGCACCATAGTTTAGTTAGTCGGAACTGATAGAACGGAAGCGGATTTTACATAAAAGTAATCTAAATTTATATGGTTGGTAGATGAGTATAACTTCCTGATCGACATAAATTGATCTTAATTTATATATATCTCAATACATAAACTTTAACCTACAATAAATTTAATCTTTATTTATATATACATTAAAACTAAAATGTCAAGTTATTTCTATGTTAGCGTTAGGCGTTTGGACCGCTTGCTTATTAAAAAAAAACTAAAATAGTACTACTACATGAGTGAACTGTAAATTATCTAGTTAATAAAATTGATCGAATAAATGTCAATTATTCCATTTAATCTAGTGATACACTGGCGGACAGATATAACTATACCTAGGTGAACAGTTTTTATAGTACATACAATTTAAAAGCAAGTAAACAAGTATTTGGATGACACTGAAATACAATATCACGGACTTAAGTAAAAAAATATCAAAAAATCACGACACCTTTGTAGTAATCTAAGTAATTGTATTCTTTAATATCAATAAACCAGAATTAAATACAAAATTGTTTAATAAAATCATTAATTAATCTACGCAGTGGCCTCACCACCCCAAATCAGTATTTAAAACTGGTGTCACTTTTGACAGATCATCTACCAAAACAGTCAAAAAATCCTAGTAACATGAAAACAATATTGCCAAGGTGATAGTAGTCATACGATAATTGGAATTATTTCTCTTAAATCACTCACAAAAAATGTTCCGCTGTCACATTGTTTTTATCACCTGTAACATTATATCTGCACAGATATGTATCAGAAGTCTGAAATTATATTTTAGATACTTATGCGGTAGCTAATATGTAGATGCATGCATAGTAAAGAAATATTTCTACCTAAAATACCTAACTATCATCGTTTCTAAGTTACAATAAAAATTAGCAGTGAATTAAATTTAAAAATCTTGTTCGAATTTCGATCAAATTTTCATACCTTTCTGTTGTATACCTTTTTTTTTAACGTCGGAAAATCCTTTATGCATACCCTGCCACCTCGGAGGAAGTAACAGGGTTATGTGGGAGTCCCGGCAGAAGGCTGTATACCTACTAAAAACAGACAGTGTACCATCTTCCGCCTATATCGGGGCGCCACGGGATCGCTTTCGCATGCACTACCCGCTACCGATGCAAACGGTAAAGTATTATATCAGACTTCTGATACACACTGTATAGGTAAATATGAAATTCAAGTAGATAAACGATTCGTTTGTCCGTAAGTGTCATTTATTATCTATGTAAATGAAGCAACGAGTAGTAACCCGGCCTAATAGTTAAGGAATGTCGATACTTTCGAGAACTTAATCTTAATTATCACTTAAAGTACCCAATAATTATATTTACTGTTTGTTGTAAATTAATATTTATTGATGTCTGTATATCTTTACGAATTGGAATATCGTGTTAGGTAAGATGCGATGCTTAAGCCCATGTATCAAAGCTATACTTAAATGAAAAAAGGAACACCCGGATGGAACGAATTTCCTTTTGAAATAAAAAAAGCAAAAAAATTGTACATATATGTACATACACACACACACACACACACACACACACATCGAAAACGGAATCGGAGTCGAAGTCGAGGTCGGTATCACAATCGAAATCGAATTTTATTATAAAAATCACACACACACATATGTAAAAGTGTTGTTACAAAATTTCGTTACAGTCTTCTTTTTTCCGTCTAGCCCCCTTTCGCAACGCGCGATAAGGAACTACGTTCCAAAAATATTTCTATATAATTCCTTCATACGCTTCGTCGCGAAGACTTAATAAATAGACATAGATTCTTGACGAATTTATTCTATGTAAGTATTAATTAATTTACCTGTATCGAAGCTATAAAAAACGAACATCATCACGCGTATATGCCTCGAAAGGATAGGTACACAACTTCACACAAAATTCTCGTATTGAATAAGAGAAAAAAAAATGTAAATAAATATGTAGTTAGGTAGTTAGTTAGTATTAAAAAAATACATTCTGATTTTATTACACGCATTATGAGGTCGATTCTAACACTTACCGTCCTTCTTAGGAAGGTACGAGCAAGATGGCAATATATTTAGTAGTACCGTCAAATGTGTACAACGTTGTTCGTGTACAACAGGATGCTTAGCATGACCGTATAGACATAAGTTTTATCTCTTTCAACTGTCAGATTTGTCGAGGAAATTACGTCACATTGAACTTTTTGTAATGGACATGGCTCGATGTGACGTCATTTTCTCGACGAATTTGACAGTTCAAAGAGATAAAATGTAGACATAAGCTACACAGTCATGCTACAGGGCCTGGACATAACTCGGTGTGGCGTCATTTAAAACTTATGTCTACGCGGTCAGACTAAACGTACTGAATCGAAATCAGTGTCAATGCAATGACAAAAAAATGTTTTGAAAACTTAATTTTGAAATACCTAACTGGGTACCTAGTTATATTTATTTATGCAGTGTTTATGCGGACTGATATTACTAAACAAGCCATTAGATATGCAATGTAAATAAATAATTCTAATAGATTTAAGGTTTGAGCCCCAATACGATGTGAACATTATATAATTTAATTAAAGAATAAATCGAAATACAATAATAATACGTAATTTTTATTGCTCGCTGAATCCTAAAGGCTATCTTATCTGTGCGCGGGGGTCAGACAATAAATAGCAGATATAAGTAAATTAAGTAAACATTTAATATTCTGATGATCTCTTATCTAATTACAAAGTTCACATATAAAATCCTTATTCGCGGCCCAACTATTGTGTAGAGGGAGACAGATATGTTTACGAACAGGCAGTTACTATAAGCAACACTTTTTTTTTTATAGTTATATAATTAGCTTAAATAATAACTATACTAACCAATAATAGAAGCAGGTATCTACTATACCTATAAAGATGTCAAACAGAGGTACAAAAAAATTGGACTGAAATCTAGTCTCATTAATGTGGCCTCCTCCGGTGAAGCTGTAAAGGCCAACTCACGGCCAACAGCGTAGTCCATTAAAAAAAAAAAACTCATTGATGTGGCCGTTTAGAAGAATACGTCTCGACTTAGAGACAAATTAGATGCGTGGAACTTTAAAATGTTAGCTAATTTCCACGTGGACGAAGTCGAGGGCTGAGCTAGTGTACGATGCGATCGACAGAGAATTTGAATGCTGTTATAATGAAAATCCACTAGCGATTCCTTAACCATTATAGGTACAATCCTGCAGTTAATAACGTCAATGGGTTGTTATGGCCCTCCTGTTATGACCATGACAGCCTGTTTAATACGCCATGCTATATCGGTCATAATCCAACGAGAAAACGAGACACCACTTTCTCTCTTCCGTCACGGTTATAAAGTACCTACCTAATTTATTTATTTGAGGGCAATTTTCAATTACCTGGTAAACACAGTGTAAACTACCCGCTTTTTAAAAAAGGCAAGCCATAGCAGAAAAACAGAACACATTACTAAGTATCTATTTCGTTATGGTTATATATCGATCTACATAATTAAAAAGGTAAGCTGTATAGGTATTTTGTTCTTTTTGATTTGAAACATCGAAACATCTAATGGCGCGCTTGGCGAGTGAGAGCAACTGTTGATGCGGCGATGCCGTGATGCGAAAACTTCGAACAACTACGTGGCTCCTCGGTTCTTTCCGCCGCTTAGACTCCGCCCACCGGCTGACTCCGCTCACGAGCCGTTACGACGCTTCTAGTAGAGACTCTAAATAACATGTTTCACATCTGCCAGCCGTCTCGGGATGGCTATTTGTTTTTTAGGAAATGAATGCAATGATTAAACTTAACGGAATAAAATGAGAGATGGTTTTACACACTATTAACGCGTATTTCGCCAAACTCAAATAATTGACATAAAATAAATTCAATACATACACATAATAAATAAGAATGGGTAATGAGGTGATAAAGATGGCAGATGACCCAGGTACTTGGTTATCGCTTTGTTATTTTTAAAAGACAGATAAAATTCACGTCACAGTTCCTTAGGGGTCCGTAATGATTATTTTATACAGTATAGCGCATACCACCCACAATACAATACTTAGTATTATTACCTATATTGAAATATCAGTGAGAGGGATTTATTTTTAAATATTTTGTACATCCTTAAAGCTAAGTAAACGGATCATGCTTCACAGCCTCTTTGCAAATACAATATAGGCAATAAATGCAATCCTCAATATCCAAATATGGACGAGACTTATTTGCACACAAGTAGGTTTTTAGAAAGTTGATACGTAATGTAAAAATAATTAAAAGTTGCGATTATTGTTATACCTCAACATAAAACTAGATGAATAGATAAATAACTGGACTACTACCCCCTAGATTTATGGAAATTCTGATCCCTCTACAAACCACTTTTACTTGCATTGAAATTACAAAAGTGTAATAAAATGTCAGAAAAATGGTACATAACTTTTTAATATTTACACGTACTTATAGTACCTACCAAGTCTACGCAAGCACGATTCAATAAAGCTATGTGGATAGATTTTTAATAATTTCGCCGATTATATCTGCGGAACCCCAAGTAAATAGTACAGGATTGTATTGGACCACGGTCGTGCAATAGGGGTCCGGGAGCAATGTCGCGCGCATGCGTATTGAAGTGGGGTGACTGACAGTTCGTATCACACGCGGCCCGCTCGCAGTCAAATCCAGAATTTATTTATTTATCGAACAATAAACAATAGTATTATTTTTGTGTGAAGTTAAAAAAGGATGGAGGACGAAAAAAAAAAGTTCGGCGAGCCAGGAGAAACTATCGGACTTCTAAATATGAAAGTAAGTGGGTGTTTTTTTTCGAACCTTGCAAATGTCATGTTAAGGTCACGGGTTTTTGGGGTGGTTATGTGACGCAAGTTGCACATTGTACCAATAATTTGACATTTACAAAATTGTTGGTGACAACCTCCTCCCCTCGCCCCTTCCGATAAAATTTCTTTACCGTGTACGTGTGCTAATAAACGATTTATTATAAAAAATGTATTTTGTTTAGTTTCCCTAAACAAAGTTCAATTTCGTATAAAATGTTTGTAATTTCGAGCTAATACTGAGGGTAGGCGAGATTCTAACTTATTGGCATATAAAAACTAAAAATTATTAACTATCTTTATTATTACTTACCTACCTACTTTTTAGAATTCATAAGTATCTAACGGTGTTTATTATGTAGGTTCCAGTCTCAATTAGACACTAAATCTACCTACGTAATACACAAGAACACTAACAATAAGTACACCGAACCAAACCATCTTCATAAAAAAACTTTTAGTACACATATTTGCAACTGTATTATAAAACCTACTTACTATTGAGCAGCAGACTGATAAATACGATCTTGAATCATAATAAAACTACTTACTTACTACTACATTTATTAGCAAAACCTGCCGTCAACGTTCCCTTGCGTGGGTATTTCCACAACATGAAAATAGAATCAATTATTAGTGCATTAGGAATGACAAGTTCAACAAACATGAGTATTTAGGAAATTAACACCTTTTTTATATTCAAATAAAGGCTGGATCCGTGAGACAAATATGCCTGTTGTTTCGTACCTACCTATTTAATATTGTGTCGTAATTGGAAGATACCACTTTTTAAACTCTTGACGAGCAGCTATACCTATAAAGGCAATATCTGCGCTATTATGTAAGAATGCATCTCCCTATAATTAAATGTCAATTCCAATTGCATCATCACGACGACGTTATCATTTACGGTGTAGGCAGAAATTAAAGCGATATTGTTTGTCTAAACAGCGCTGATGGCAGGTATCAATTTCATACGATATTGCAGACGATTAATCAGAATTTAAACGTCCATATATGTATCAATAGAATATTGATGACTAAACCGGTGGGTAATGCCATTTCTTAGAAGCTATCGACAAAAATAGAGAATTGTACAGACATGTTGTCTCCTCTTGCACAACTGTAATGCAATGAGCAAACATTGAACACGCTAAATTATTTAACATTCGCCAAAACACTATGTTTACGCTTACTTTTCACAAAAACTTATCGGTCCAAAAAAATATTATGTCTAAATTGATATATTTCCAATACGGACTGCTATGGTATGATATGTTACTGCGTTTTTAAATACTCGCTTTTTCGAGGTGTGTCGATGACATTCTGCAAAAAGATAACCTTTTTTTGTTAAAGTTTAAATACTTTTCTTTGCAACTCGAATGTATCTAAATAGTGGGACACTTCATAAAGTGTGTCACTATCTACCTAATGCACATAATAGGGAACTTTGTTATATTCCATTGATGACGCAGATAGAGTTACAGTTGGTTAAGTATGATTATATAATTACTAACAAAGTACTTTAGAAAAATACGAATAACTGCCCTATAATGCCCCACTTTTGGACACGTGCCTACACTCAATGCAGGCATTCAGGTCAGGGGCAAGTAGCTATACCCCCTTCCGTCAGGACCGACCCATGGTACCATCAGTTTCTATTCGACCTGCACCCTCAGCATGACCGCGTTGAAGTAGAAAATGACGTCACACCGAGCCATGTTCAGAACAAAAAGCTCCAATTGACGGTATTTTCTCGACAAGTCTGACAGTTGAAAGAGATAAAACTTATGTCTACGCAGACATGCTACAGGGCCTAGGGGACTTAAAAGGCCACTTTGTGCAATTCCTTCTAGGACTGATTTCTGAGGATTTTCTTTTCGATGTCTGGGGATTGAAACCCCAGACAAAACATGGAATACTATCAATTTAATAAATTTCAATCGATTGAGTTATTTTTCAAACCTTTCTGACGATTGTAAAACTAAGACAATTTTATTCAATTTCAAGATAATTTGTAATATTAATACCGAATAATTGCTTTAATATTGCTGAGAGTTTTATGAGTGAACCAGCGAGGTGTGCGCTGAAAAATTGGAATTTGTCTCAATTACCCTCTTACTTCTTTAAGCTGACCGAGATTATTGAATGTTCTATGTAGGTATATAAGTAACTTAATTTTTGTAGAAAACTAATGATTGGTATAAAAAATGGAACATGTTTTTTGTTGACAATTTGTTCAGAATCGGGCCGTACCATGCGTTATATCATAACGGCGTCCACGAGTCCTTTACATACTTTCATCATTGTACCCTAAATACCAATTATAATACACCTATAGTTACATATTGACCATTGAAGTTCTTATCTATATGAACTTGTTGAAGTGGTGACCGCGCCTCCGTAGATAACATCCCAGCGTCATTTGTTATCATCGTTGTATTAGTCAACTTTGAACCGTATTACATAAGGTTTAAAGTTAGTATCCACGCTGCGGATGTGGAATGGCGTCACGCGAAACGACGTAGCCCACGCTTGTATTTGGGCGTAGGAAGCCGCGTGGGGTGAATTGTTTTGCCCCGCAGGTCGGGATGATGAATGAACACGTCCTATCCTTGGAACCACGTTGGGATGAAAATTGATTGTTAATCGTATACTTAAGTGCACGAACTGATTCAGAAGAACCTTGATAGCTATATCTACAAATATAGGAAGCAATATGGGCCAGTGCCTGACAGTTTTCTGACCAGCCATTAGCCATAGGTCATTTTGAAGTCAATTGTAGTCCAGTTGATTCATATAAATTGTAATTGCGATTTTATCGCGTAGTGTGCAAAATGTATTATCAACAACTAGGTACTTATAACTTATATATCAATGACCCATTTACTTAGTAAAAGAAGCCGTTAATTAACCGATGATAATTATTGTGAATTATTTCTTGCTTCTTCTTGGTCGATGTACTCTAGGGGCAGAGCAGTCGTGGTCATGTGCAATCGACGACAGATTTGATGGTCCTCCTCCACCGATCCCGAACCGAGGTTTGGCGGACGCATTCATTAAGAGGGGTCTTTGTCAGTGCTTTAATTTGGTCAGTCCATGGGGCTACGTCCGCGAGGTCTGTTACCATTGACCCTGCCCTGGACAACAAGTCTTTCCATGGCATTTGCTGGTCGCCGTGACACATGGCCAAAGTATCGGAGGATCCTGAGCTGTACTGTGGATGATAGTCTCTCTTTTATTCGTAACTCGTTTAGGATCGATACATTGGTGCGCCGCTGCGTCCAAGAAATGCGGAGCATTCTCATCCAGCACCACATTTCCAATGCCGATGCATTGGTAATGTGGTGATCCGTTTACGTTTGATCCGTTTACGTTCTCTCTCTTTCACAGTCCAGGTCTCAACTCCATATAGAAATATGGGGAACACTAAGGCTCTCACTAATCGCACTTTAGTGGCCTTAGTAATACTACGGTCCCTCCATATTTTTGATAGTTTGTCCATGGCCGATCTTGTTACGGCAATGCGTCGTTTTATTTCATCTTCCGAGCCTCCGTTGTTGGTCACCAGTGAGCCCAAATATGTGTAGGATGGAACGACTTCGCAGTTTGCAATCTCTGATATATCCGGAGCATTGTTGCTGTTTCTGTCTACTATTATCATCTTGGTTTTTTTCCTGTTGATTCTGAGACCTAAACGGAGGCTAACATTTTCGACACGTTGCAGCAGTTCTGTGATGTGTTGTTCATTTGTAGCCAACAGAGTCGTATCGTCAGCGTAACGAAGGCTTGAGATGTTTTTCCCACCGATAGGTACACCATCAGTCCATCCCTCTAACGCGATTCTCATTATTGTCTCTGTATAGATGTTGAACAACAAGAGGTGACAGTATACATCCCTGGCGGACTCCGGCGCTAGGGTGCAGGGGACGTGAGGTGACATTGTCCAGTTTTACCGAGGCTGTGTTGTTCTCATATAGAGTTCTTAGCAGGTGTACTAGGTGTTTGGGCACTCCCATTTCGATGAGGTTTTTCCATAATTTTGGCCATTTCACGGAGTCAAACGCCTTCTGAAATTTCTTGCTTAATGATTAGCAAATGCAAGGGGCTTCCCGAGGAATAACGAGACCTACCTACTGCTGCCTACTTGCCTCTTGCCCGCCACCTACTTTCTAAATGTGTATAAGTATTTTTTCCCCGCAAAATCATTAGAAAAGCAGTTCTAGTGACTAAGGAACCCAAAGTAGGCCTAGCCACCCATTGTATCATGGGTTCCGCTATATTTTGAATAATCAGTTTTGCTGGATGGTAAAAAAGTAAGTATCTAAAAAAACATTAAGTAGTGCCCAACGAAGCTTCAACATGAACCCAGCTAGCAGCAGACATTAAACAGGTCCTGAAACTGAAATCAGTTCTTGACTTTTACAATGTAGCATGCATGCGATAAAATCGCGTACTTCACGTAAAAACGTAAAATCAATTTATTATCATATACTCACTTCACTCTTTCCACGATAAGCTAATAACTGTAACGAAATGTATATTGCTAACCAATCGATTGTAATCTCTCCATAAACTGTAAAGGTTCATACATGTTGCATTTTATATTAGCTCTATTTTCAATAGAGGCACAGTATCTTTTAATATAGGTACCATACCTATGAGGAACTAGTTCACAGTAAAGATACATAGGTATGTGTCACCTGTAGAGAACGTCAGGTTAATTATAAATCAATAAGTAACTCTTGTCGGCCTGACAAGTTATTTGAATTCGATGACACTTTCTTCGTTACTCATTATTTTATGGTACTATGTTACAATAGCGTTAGACAAGTGGTCGAATGCACGCTTTATAATCAAAGTGTGCAGGTTCAAACCCCGGCTCACACCTCTATACTTGTGCGAATCTCATTTTAATCCGATATTATCGATTGCTAGAACGGTGTAGGAAAATATCGTGAGGAAACCTGCACGTAGTCCGAGGGAACCTAACTAGTTCTTGCCAGACGAGCATGGTGGATTATAGCTTGATCCCGCTCGCGTTGAGGGAAGGCCCATGCCCAGTGGTACTTTAAAGGGGCTGTTATAATTATATTATGATTAACCTCTTTGAAGAGACACTAAACGACCTGTCAACGAAGTTATAGCGTAATGCATCTCTATATTTAGGTGGACAATAGCCGCCTTAAACTGTGGGAATGAGGGACGTCCGGTGTCGGAGGTCACTGGACATTGCTCAACGCTCCCTGCATTGAGAAATAACTACCTACACTGTTTTTCAATGTTCCTATCAGATCTGAGTTGTTTTTTACCCATGTAAAGTATTCGGTTGGCTATTCTATGCGGGGTAAGCTCGATACTGGCTAGCGCCGACGTTAACTATTTTTATGGAAATTCTTTCAAACGTTATATTATCGGGGACTCAGCAATTAAGTGAGATACAAGCGACTCCTACGAATTTATTTTTATTAACCGACTTCAAAAAGGAGGAGGTTATGTCGAATGAAATTCTATCGACCGTTAAATTTATACCCTCACAATTATAGTAATATCAATCATTTCTAAAATGATACTGCTCTGTAATTCCGCTGTTATTGGGTAGTAATTTTGAGGTATGTTATTGATATAAAATTTCGGATCTGATTACTTTTACGGATATGAAATTATTTCGGATTATCCGCTAGTTTCGGATAGTTGCGGTTACGGACTTAAGATTTTCCAAGATAATTAGATACCATCGAAATTCTTATTATTTACAAATATAAGGACCAAGTTTCTAGTAATAAAAGTGTATATTTATGTGCCTACAAGTGCCATTTTATATTTACATTTAAAAAATGCGTCAAATTGAGGTATTTCTTTGGTCAGATGTAAGACTTATTTTACTGCAAATAAAACAAAGTCACTGTGATGCTACAGTATAATAAATGGAGACAAGTACTTCGAGGCCGCAGACAGTTCCAGCAGGCCCGGATTCTGAAACTCAAACAAACAAACATGAATATTGTTTAACATTTTTTCGCAATTATACACTTGGCTTGTATGGATTCTTAAGATTGTCATTTCATTAAAGTTAACGGTATATTAAGGCGTATGTGCGGTGTATGTGCCTACACGTTGTTAGATTTTTCGTATGAAGTATCAACCTAGGATAATTAAAGTTTCCTGAAAATATCTTTTACGAACATAATATCATAAAAAATAATGGTAAAAAAAATATTAAAAAAAAGCTTTTATTTAATTGCCCTTAGTTTTCGTGTTCTCCTCGGCAAGCCTTTTCATTTGATACCCATACTGTGGTAGTGCAGAAAAAAGAACTATTCCGCCATCTTGGATGATCCGCCATATTGGAATTAGAATGACGTCAAATAGCTAAGCATGCATTGTCATCCAAAATAAGTGTGTATACCAAATTTCAGCTCAATCGGTTAAAAATAACTGATTTAAAATTCAGTTGCAAGATAATAAGGACCGGACCGGACATACATTGCAAGTTAATATAAAGCTTGTAATTATTTATGAACATCGCGAATTTTAACGCATGAATATTCAACCTGTATTTATATAAGCAAGGAGTTCGTTTTGATATTGGCAGAAATTAAAACGCGCGTGTCTTGACGTCCCAGTGTGTCGCGCTTTACACCAAATATCATTCCTATCTGTTCTCACAAAATATGTCTCTCAGATATTTGAATTTCTATCATAAATTTTATCGACTTGATATCAAAATACTAAAGCTACTATGTATTATATTATACTACGAGTAGTTTCTAATTTATTACCATGATCATATCGTAGCTTTCTAGATATATACATATTTAAACCCAAAACAGATGATTAGATAATATTAGAAAGCGTTTTTTTGATACCGAAATGTGTTAAGGGGGTGATGCATTTCCGAGTCGGCGTTAGATCGGTCTAAATCGTTGGCTCGTCGACTCGCGTTGGTGATCCATTAGCGTACCAAACATTCATCTCTCATCATTGGCGAAGTCATTGCGGTTTTTTGCACCGCGGACTTAGAATTTCAAGCATGCACAAAGAGCCAGCGAGCAAGTCCGCCGGTTTTTAAGTCCGCAGACTTTTAAGTGCTCCATTGGCGGTTTAGACCTTTGGCTCGCGAGTTCGTTGGCGAACCGGCGCGGGCGCGGCGGTCTTACTCGCAAATGGATCACCTCCTTTATAATAGATGTCCAATTTTTTTACCGATATTGGTGTCATTGATCATACGTCTTGACATAGACAATCTGAGGTACGTAAACGTCAAAGTCACACTCAAAATTGGACGTGTAAAACTGCCAAATGTTAGGAAAAGCTCCCTTATTTGGCATAATATTTTTCTTTGTCTCACGTTTAGCGATGGGAAGAAGTTGATCATTTGCTTCTTCTTCACAAATGTTACCTGTAGGCTTAGCATGACCGCGTAGACATAAGATATATATTTTTAAACTGTCAGATTCGTCAATAAAATGACGTCACACCGAGGCTTGTCCAGTACAAAAACCGGTCAAGTGCGAGTCGTACTCGCGCACGAAAGGTTCCGTACCATTATCTATAAAAACGAGAAAAAAAATCACGTTTGTTGTATGGGAGCCCCCTTACATATTTATTTTATTCTGTTTTTTAGTATTTGTTGTTATAGCAGCAACAGAAATACATAATCTATGAAAATTTCAACTGTCTAACTATCACGGTTCATGAGATACAGCCTGGTGACAGGCGGACGGACGGACGGACGGACGGACCGACGGACGGACGGACGGACCGACGGACGGACGGATGGACAGCGAAGTCTCAGTAATAGGGTTCCCGTTTTACCCTTTGGGTACGGAACCCTAACAAGGACGAAGTGACGTCATTTTCTCGACAAATATAACAATTGAAAGGGATAAAACTAACGTCTACACGGTCATGCTAAGCGTGCTGCACATACAACAACCAACTTAATTACCATAGATAAACAGTTCCATCCATACTCACTATATTAAAAATGTCACTGTAATTTTGAAGAAATTGCGTTCGTAGATCTGTGGCCCTGACCATACTACAGGACAGACGGAGCACTTTAATCTTATTTACAGTGCATTGCACCCGCTGACCGCTCTCATGAAGTATACATATAGAAGGTATATAACTATATTGCTTACATAGGTACTTACAATCTTCTTTATATATATAAATCTCCTGCCACGATGTTTGTCCGCGATGGATTCCTAAACTACTTAACCGATTTTAAATTAAATTGGCACACCGTGAGCAGTCTGGTCCAACTTGAGAGATAGGATAGCTTAGATCACAGCAACGCGTGGCCGGGTCTGCTAGTATTATATAGAATGGCCACTGGGAATACTTTATAAACAAGTTTTTTGCAATTTTATGGTACCCCTATAGTACAAGCTTGGCTTAGTTTGGGATCATAGGATGAGTATGTGTTGTCTGGCTATATTAAAGAAAAGTGTTGTTTTGAAATAAAACTATTTTACAGGTAATAAAACTATTTAACAATGGTTACAGGGGGACTGAACTATGACATCAGGACGTCTTACACCTCAGTCCCTCCGTGACCATAGTTGCTGTAAAGCAGCCGAAACGTCGGGAAAATAAAAAAGTAAATAAACGCGATAGAATCCGTAAAATAGTTTTATTTCAATGTATAGTATTCGCGTAAATATAAGAAAACAAAAGTGTTGTTTGTTCACATTGTATCGCTGCATTCGCTGCCTTAGAATGTGTATTCCACACAATCTTCTATATTTTGTAAATAGTTACATATTAAGTTTCCTCAAAGCTCTTCTCAGCGGAAACATAATTCCAAAACGGTGGTAGAATTTGACTTTGTAGGTGCTTTATTGGTCATTCGAAAAAAACTGTACCTAATCTATAATATAAAAAATAATCTCTATTTTCGTTGGTCACGTCATAACTTAAGAACGACTTGACCGGTTTCTTTCATATTTATTTATAAAGCCGTCTAATACTTTGTAGAAGGTTCTTACGGAAAAAATAAATAAAGAAATTGAAAATAATTAGATTTCCTACATTTAATTTAAATTAATGTCTTGGGCTTAGCTAGTAATTGATATAATTTGTAGGTAAATTTAAGTTGACAGGGACACTAGCTATTCAATAGGTACCTATCTACATCTAGTTAATGTTAATGATGAGAAAAAACAGTAATTGGAAAATCGGAATTAATTAATTAGTAGGTACCTACTCCAAGGATAAAACAGTCTCTGGTGAAGCTTATCACGCAATGAATGATTTCTGTTTTTAATTAATAGAGATTGCTACGGTTGTATTTCTAATTGAATGTACCTACATTTAAAGAATGTACCTTCAGTATTTTACAAGATTGTTATACTTAACTTAAGCAATAAAGCAAGCCGCCATAGTTAAAGAACTATTTTGTATAACATTAATAGGACATCCATTTACATTTTTCTTATAAGAATATACAATCGATAAGAATTGACCGCTAGTGGATGTGCCAAATATTAAAAAGTTTCAGCAAAATCCGTTTAGTTAGTAGTTCTTGCGTGAGAGAGTAACAATTAACAAACATACATCCATCCACACAAACTTTCACGATTCATAATAGTAGGATAAGATAATCCCCTAATCCATTTAGATATAAGTATAAACTTATAAAGGTTTTACTGTTGCGTCTTTTTACGGATTACAACAGTTAATCCAGTGGCAACATATTCATCAAAATCGGATAAATTATTTAGACTCTACGAGGGAACATACGTAAATACAAACATACATACATAGACTGCTAAAATAATAATCGTTCCTTATGGTAAAAATAAAGGTCATTATTCTATGGTCCGCTAATAAAACATAACGAATCTTTATTCTCCAACATGTCTCAGATTTTTACCACAAATAGGTACCCATTTGATTGTGGGTATATTTGTTCAAAACAGAGCATTTGCTAAATATACTTTATAAGGTATGCGAATACTTCAGTCGATTCATTGTAAACAAATCTATCGTCCAATTTCGTGTAGGTATTTATGTGATTGAACGTTTCAGAGGCGGTCAGTTCAGTGCACGTTGTGTTGAGTACGGTTTCCTCGGCTACACCTGGCGGTTGCTGCCGGCAGCAGTCTTAGCGGGAAAAGCAACCATCTTTTTTTACCCCACGTCACGTTACGAATGGTTTGATACGCTACTTTCTTCATAACGCTGAAGGTTGTTGAAACACGTGCGCGCGTTTATTGTTACTTTTTAAATAAAATAAAGATACTTTTGTGGATGATTTGAATGTCCATCAGCAGTGCTAAAATGGAAAAGTTGAAGAAGGAGAAGTGTGGTTACGATAACACGGCGTTCGTGTTGACTGAGAAAAACGTATGGATTCCGAACACGGTACGTTTCTTTTTTAAATTTTACGGTCTTTTCAGCCAGTGTTAAAGTTTTTTTTATTTTTTATTAATAAGGTTTTATTCAATTTTAGTTTTATTCGAACTCTTATGGTTATTACTGGCTATAATTTAGATAATATTTATTTATTTTAGCAATCTAAGGATGTGCAATGAGGTAGGTACTTTCATGCAACCTTGTATGTCTTTACCCAAGCGTGAACAAGCGTATTGTAAGTATTATACAAATAGATACTGTTTACTCACTCATGAATAACTTATTAAAGTAATGAGCAAGTTAAATACAAATTCAATTGACGTGAAAAGATATAAACTAGAAATTATGTTGTCTTTGTGAATTTGTCGTTGACCATAAACTGTAGGTAGGAAGCTACTTTTTTAAGTTTTTTTTTTATATTTATCAACTAAATTGAGATTAAGTCTACAAAATATCCTAGTTACGATAACAAAGCCAACATAGTTCTTCAAATATTATATTCAATAGTTTATATTAGATACCGGTCAATAAAAACAGAGAGGTATCTATAATTTATGTCAGTTTTCGTTCTGCTTAAGATTCGGTGAATTGTAGGAGACTGCATAATCAAAAAGATAATGAGATGACTAGCGACTTATGGCATTATTATAATAGGAAAGTGCATTATCATTATCACCTAAGTACAATGGAAATAATTTATCTAAGTAGGTATCTACCTGTTAATCGTTGCCTATTTACTGTACCTCATGTTTTACCGATTTCTCAATCAGTTATGTTTCGAATACATGAAAGAAAACTCATCTTGCAGTAAAATACATAATTATAGGACAAAACCGTATCTACTTATTTTATCAACTTGTGTAGCTTTGCAAAGGCAACTATCTACCTACAACAGTTAGGTAAATACAGTTCGTTTAATTGTGGGCAAAAAAAAATACCCGTTACTTTTGAGTTTTAACGTCCCAGCGTACTCAGGGCTTTATCGCTACCTACACATAATCGTACTTCGCGGATGAATCGACTAATGCGCATTATTATATGTATTGCTGCTGCTTTCATGTGAAGATAACTCCATAGCATACCTAGTGTAATAATCTGGTTTCTCCGGATAAACAGCGAAGCATACATTATTCATCATCCGTCCTTCTTGTGGCTAAATTATATGTAGACCCCAATATATAATTATTTAGTTAACTACGGTAAACTTGTTTTTTATATTTTTAAAACGGACCTGTCCTTTGCTTGACTTTAATGCGATTTAAATGTTATAAACTCCGCCAAAACACGATGATCTCTTGTCTTGCATAAAAAAATATTTTCTATCTTGGTACGTAATCGTTTTATTTATTAGCTGCTATATATACTGGCTACTTTCGTAACTAACTATGTTGCAGTGTGAAATGGTCCTTCTTCTACGAACAGCCCGATAACGAACTCTATACGTACCCACTCGTATTGTAGACCACAATAAAATTCTCGCAAAATGTACAGTGCATTACATTGTGTGTTGTTTTTACTATTTAGTGTTAAATCAACGTTGCCTTGATTTATCAATATGTAGAACTAGGTACCGTTCGGGACAAAAAATATAAATTCGTCGCCACTTACTGTAGGTGGTTGCGGGTTCGGTTCCCGTCAATGGCAACGTTCAGAAATGGTATATTCTGACTTTGCCCCGATCTGGGTGTAACTGATTCTTAGTTTCTTAACCGGTTCTTAGTTTGGGATCATACGATGTATGTGTGGTCTGGCGATATTTATTTATTTACTATACTTTATGCAGTCCTGGATTAGCCTAGAAGCTATTTAAGCAATCGCTTAGGGCATCCCGTCTAGGGGGCACCAGAGACGACCGAGAAAAAAAAAACGAGCACTCGAAAGTTAAAGCAATTTTAAAATCTTAAGACAACATGTGAAATCATGTTGTCAGCTGACCCCACCTAGCATGGGATAAGGTCAGAAGGAACAACACATACATATTCTACCTACGATACGTATTCACTTTTTTGTTCAATTAATTATTTGGATACTTAAGGACTACTTACTAAAGGATAGGGGGGCCCACAGGGAAAGATTGCTTAGGGCACAAAGTACCTTAATCCGGCACTGACTATATGAGTCAAGCAACAAGAAAAATAATTCCGCCGTCCTACGTTTTGTATGTTTCTCACGAGTCCACTATGTTGCCAGAGCATTCTAAAGTCTTGTTTTTGTTTAAAATTAATGTGCGCATCGTTCGTCTGAACTTGGGATGGACGGATGTTGTTCTCGTGGCGGATAATACATAGTTGTTATACCAGTTATACTATGACTAGCTTCTACCGGCGACTTCGTCCGCGCAGACATTGATAATCCAATATCGCTGTAAAGTATAGCCTATTTGTTATTCTGATGTACTAACAATAATACTGTAAAGTTACATTAAAAGTACACAGTAGTTTTTGCGTGAAAGGTTAACGTCATGTATGGCGCGAAATTTCTTAAATACGTTAATATTAGTAAGTAAGTAAGAATCAATATTTTTTGCGCAGGAGGTACTTTTTGTTTAACAACTGGTTTTTTTTTGTACATAAGTATTCGTGCTGCTATCTTGAACTTGACCGGTAATAAACTATCGCGCTATACAGTCGCAAACCGGTACGAGTGATCATGAGTTCTTCAATGCGCAGATAGCAGTACCTATATTGTATTTATATATTCTCAGTATATTTTTCATTGCCTTTGGAAAGTCTTCAACGCTTAAAACAATATTTGCGCTCCCAATACGGGTATAACGATCTTCTTTCTGATTAGAAACTACATATAATATTTCTTGTTGGTTTATGTACGGATATTTCCAATGGTATTGCAATGTACAGATACCTAAATGTTCCAAAAACATTGGACGTTTAAAACTGTACAATGTTAGGAAAAGCTCCCTTTAAATATAACTAGTTAGTTACCTCAATTATAGAAATCCATTATAAACGGCAACGATTTCTAATAATTTCAAACCTAATAACTTTAACTCATGAATTTCACACAATTCCTAGTCCAGTGAAATCGACATATTTTTAAACTGGGACTGAAACATTTATTCTGAATGTAAAAATGAATGTAATTATTGTTTGTCTATAGTAATTTATTATACCCTACTCGATATATTGCGTGCGTGTGAACCTCGGTAAAGTTTGGTTTTTGACTGGTTAGATTTGGTACCGATAACCTACTTCTGAATCGTTAGGGACGGGTCAATGATCGAAAATCGTTCAGCAGTTGGAAGTTAACCGGTTGGTGCGTGAGCTTAGTAATTTTGACTGATACTTAAGGTGTATCCTAAGTAATCAATCATGGTTATCACTTTACGTAATCAATGATATTAAAAAGTACAGATACCTAATTGTGCCAAGAAGACGTCCAAAAATTTTTACTTGATGGGGTGAACTAATTCCATGGCCATCTAGTCTAGACGTCTTGATGCCACACACAAAATAGGACGTGTGAAACTGTCAAATGTGAGGAAAAGCTCTTTCTTTGCTTTAATAACTCGTTGTAATTAATGTTTAAAGGAAAACATCTTTAAGAAACTTCTATGACGGGTAATTGGTGGTTTCAACTTGGTATTGAGCGCACTTATGAAGAAAATTAATTACTCAATAAACTGCTTATTCATATTTTATAGTCGTACGGTATTTCCTAGTGCGCTTCCTCAAGATGTTTTCCTTAACCGCAAACGAGTAAAGTCATGGGCGTGCGCACCCAGGTGCGCCAAAATGATGACGCGAACGAACTTAGTCGCGTGGTTCTTGCCACAAATCAGAGATCATTTTTAAAAAAGTACAAGTTAATTCGCTCGCCCCAGTATGATCGGGGCGTTTTTTTTTTCTAGACACATTAATCGTATGATCCCAAACTAAACAAAGCTTGTATTATGGGTACCATACAATGGGCTGTACTCACTTATTTTTTATATTTTCCATATTCAATTTCGGAGCAGAAACTTGGACCCTAAAGAAAGCCGATCGAGACCGAATTGACGCTTTCGACGATTCCATGGACTGCCTTCCGCACAAATGCATCTATTCTACAGGAGCTAAATGTAAAGACCAGACTATCTATCATCTGTCTTTCTTTTTTTTTATGAGATAGGGAGGCAAACGAGCAGACGTTTCACCTGATGGTAAGTGATCAACGCCGCACATGTACATCTGCAACACCAGGGGCATCGCAAGTGCGTTGCGTTGTCTCCGTAGGAAACTTGAGTTTTTCGGTCACGTTGCCAGGAAAGATGGTCACAACCTCGAGCAACTAATGGTTACCGGAAAAATCGACGGAAAACGTTCCAGAGGCCGAAGTCCCATTAGTAGGTCTGACTAGATCCGCAAATCTCTGGACACTAATCTCCACGAAGCTCTCCACGTCGCCAAAGACAGCCACAGGTAGCGCAAGGTAGTCAAGGAGAAAATAAATCTATGGGGGAATCACGACCCTCAGTAATGAGGAGTACGACACGAGGAGGACAATGGACTGGGGTCGATCCCAATTACACCCAGACCAATGCAAATTCAGAAAAGGAAAAAAGAAATCTTATCGGAAAAAATCAACCATGGACTTTCTTTCCCATTCATCTCCATTCCATCGATTCTTCTGCATTCCGAATGGGTGGTAGAGATACTATTATTATTATTTATTGACGATTCATAAGTGCCTGTATTGGTTTACATGAATAAAAAATATTCTGATTATAGAACTAAGTATAGACTGATTCTGAAAGGCCATTTCCGAAATTCGCCGCTAGCGGGAATCGAACCCTCAACCATCCGCTGCAGTGAGCCGAGCGGACTACGCTCAAACTGTTACACCCAGCCGTCGTCGCCTTAATCAAAGTATTCCGATATTGCAATAAAGCAATTGTTAATAAAGTAAATAGTTGTATATTCTGTTTGCTGCTCTAAAATACTCTAAATACTTCCTAATATCGCTTAACGTTGTCACAATACGTACTTCAGTGTACATCTTTCGTGGATAAGATTTAGGGTTCCTCTTGAGGTATAGAAAAAAAAAATGAGGCGTTAGTCATGACAGTCTAGTTTCAAACAGGCATCATAAATTTTTTCATCAGTTTTTATTTTTCTTGGTACATTTCCCAGCGAGTATTGGAGATTAGGACTCGGGTGTATTGATAATGTCCTACCAGAAATAAAACGTTAAAGGTTATATACAACACCCAACGGGTTATTATATCAAAAACCTTTTCCTTACATTCGGCAGTTAAACACTTCAACAATTTTGTGTGTGACTTTCATATCTACGTTGTTAGATTGTCTATGTCAAGATGTATAAGACTAGACGGCTGTCATATCAATGAGACAAATTTCGGTGAAATTTTTTGTCTCACATCTTTCTTATATCATTGGCGACACCAATATTTATTGACGCGGATTTAATATGCTATTTTCTAAACATGTTTAAGTCAGGTATGTTTAAATAATTCATACGTATATTGTTGTAACTTGCAACATTTTTATTACCTACCATTTTATGTATTTGGTCTTTAGTATGGCAACACTTGACTGTTCTTCTGTGTAACTATACAAAAAAAAATATACAAAAATACTTTTGTGTAACTAAAAGATGTAAGTGATTAGTGAATGTGGCGCAATAAATACGCGACTAAAGTAGCGAACATAAGTGTGGTTTCCTATAATTCTAGCCATGGAAATATATACATAAACTTTAGAGAACAATACAGCTCCGCTTGAGTAGTCAACACCGAGCGGAGTAACTATTCTCAGTTCGCCTTTTAACAGATAATTATTTTATATTTCCATTTACAAATTAAATAGGTACGGAACATTAGTAATATTTTTCCTCCCACGCATACCTTATTCTGTAACATGCCGTTGTGTATTGTCACAATTATCACGTCTATCTATGTATAACTAGAGTTGTGTTAGCGACGTGCCGCTAATGCAAATATTTTGTATTGCTGACGATGTCCACAGTCCACTAACTGCTCTATAATTGGTGGAAAATTATCACGAAAATCATATGTTATATGAACGAAGCATTTATATAGATGGAGTCTCAGTGCTCGCAAAGCGTACACGGCCTTCTGTCTAATGTGTAGTTTTTGTAGCCTTTTGATGCTACAAATTTTTATTCCCCGCCCAATTAGGGGCAGTTTCCATAGTAAATGTCAAGTTTTGACAGATTATGTACTGAGTTAACGGCATAGAGTAAACAGAGAAGACATATCGACTCCGCCTTGTGTATGGCCGCAACTACAATGGCGGATGTCTGATAAATGTCAAGAAATTTGCCCCAGTTCATAATCTGTCAAAATTTGACAGTTACTTTTGAAAAAACAATACTTTAAGAGGTGGTAATGTCCCTACAATTAATTCATATTTAGGTACATACATAGAAGATGCAGATATGTTCACATAAAGTAATGTCAAAATACAAGTTACGTAAGCATTCTACGCAGTGTGTGCTTGCGCAGCCTTGACATAGACATTGTGGTGGCAACTGGTTCGTGAATGTAGACACGCATGGGGCTTTTGTTGATGGACACGCTTCGTATCCTTACAGCATTTAGTAGTTCAACCATGAGTATAATTACGCGATAGCGATATTCGATTTCGAATCTTTACACACAGTAATCGCAAGTTTTCGCTATGGGTGCAGCCGTCAAACTAATTTGGTTCGATATCTATGATTTTTGATAACTACTAACCTAAACTTTAGATATTTTGATATTAACTACTTGTATGTAAGTACTAGTTTTATGCAAAGAGTTGCTATATCAAGAGGGAGTTTTTCCTAACATTTGACCGTTTTGTACGTAAAATTTTGTGCGTGGCTTAGACATTGCGTACGTCAGATTGTCGACGTGTAGGTGGCCATGACATCAATGTGACCCATTTTGGCGTAAATTTTTATGCCCGTCTTTTTGGCATGTTTGATATCTGTACTTTTAAATATCATTGGTTTTATGTAGTGTTGCTTAAAAATCGATAGTAAATCGATTAATCGATTGTATTTCAACTATCGAAACTATCGATTGTCTGATAAAGGTAATCGATATATCGTTTATTTTCTTATAATAGTCCCTAGCATTTTTAAATATTGAACGCACCCAAACCGTAGAACGAATTGATGGCTCTACTGCTGGGTAAATACCGGCGACCCAGTGTAAAGTAAGTACTAAGGGCAATCTTGCCAAGTTGTAGGGAATTCCGAAAAATTCAAACCGATAGTGTAATGTGTAGGGAGATTTATACAGTTAATTTTTAAAACAAAAGTTTTTCACTCGTATTTTGTTTTAAAGGTTTGCAGTTTATTTACATAGAAAATTTAACTATTAGTATTAGTAGAATTTTTGTCATTTTCAGGGTTCCGTACCCAAAGGTAAAACGGGAACCCTATTACTGAGACTTCGCTGTCTGTTACCAGGCTGTATCTCATGAACCGTGCTAGTTAGAGAGTAGAAATTTTCGCAGATTATGTATTTCTGTTGCCGCTATAACAACAAATACTAAAAAACAGAATAAAATATTTATTTAAGGGGGCTCCCATACAACAAACGTGATTTTTTTGCCATTTTTATAGTTATTGGTACGGAACCCTTCGTGCTCGAGTCCGACTCGCACTTGGCCGGTTTTTGTTTGAATATTTTCCAAAGCAGGGCTCATTATGAATTAAAAAGAAGCCATCTGAAGGAAAAGAATTTGAATACATAAATTTTTATCATTCAAAATTTAAATATGTTTTAAAATTAATTAAATGTGTTCAATTGTTAATACCAAAGTATACAAAGTTGTGTTTCATTTTATACCTTTAAGTGTCGAAAACTATCGATTAAATATCGATTAATCGATTATTTTTTTGAAAACAATCGTTACTATCGGAATCTCAAACAATCGATGTTTAAGCAACACTAGTTTTATGTATTCCCGGAAGGTCTAGTCTACTAGCTCAGTGAACTCATTTACCCCAAACTTATACTACTACCCATTTTACAACAGCGACACCTCTACAGAGGTAACTCTATATGAATAAGATTGTTTATAGGTGGGATGAATACTAAAATTAATTATTGTCAGTGCGTTCATAACAAATTGACGCACTGACAATAATTATTTTTAGTTTATTAATCCCACCTATAAAAATTTGGTAAAAATATGTAGACATTGTGTGTATGACGGAATCGATGCACTGCGCAGGCGTTGCCTTGGCAAGGACACTGGGAGGTTCACGGAAAAAACGTTTACGATTATAAATAAAACACTTCATAAACATAAAAAATCCTTTGTTTATTAAAATACTTGTTATTAATAAGTTTTCAATATAGGCATGAAGATACACCATTGCTCAATTATATAAGAAATTATAGATACTACAAACAATGTGTAAAAAGGCCTCCAAAAAAAATTACCGAAATTGGTGTCATTGTTGCCACGACCAGTGTTATACGTTTTGACAAAGACAGACAGACTTAGACAAACTTCTACATAGGCCTTAAGAAAATCTCAAGTTGTCTCCGCTTCACTATAAATCACCTTGAGAGCTATGGAAGTTATTATTCAAGGCCATATATGGCATTATTGAATGCAACATTGATAGGAATTGCAGAAAAAACGCGGTTAAGTGCGGCAATCGTTCCGTGTTTTTTTATCTTTACAAGAACATGTAACGAGTGAAATAAAAGTTTGTCTATGAACAATGTTTCAAATTGGCTGGTGCAACAAACCTCCATGCAACAAACCTATTCAAAGTTGCTTGATAGATAACGCTCATAGAAACAAGAGAATTACGGTTTTTGTTCATAGGTATTATACAGTTGGCATGTGCCATTTAATTAATATTATCAGCAATTAATATCTAGTCTAAAATGTTTTAGACTATACTCCATTTGTTATAACATTAGAAATAAGAGGATCGTAGAAGCAGGCGTGCAAAACATTTTATTTCAAAAACAAAACAATATCAATGGAAAAACAGTAACAAATAACAAAAAAAATACTAAAATTCGGTAATAACAATAAACGTAGCATTCAGAAGTATTCACATGTGAATGACAATCACAGAACATTGTTTACGTCAATTTGACTGCCAACATAAACCGGCAAAATGAGAAAGATCCTGTTGTCACAACGGATGAAGGGATTAGGTAACATTTTAGATTTGGTAGGATTAAAGTGAAACGAAAAACGTTCCCAGTATTATTCATCCCTGCTTATTTAGGTTTTTTGTATCGACACTGTTATTTTAAGTTGGAAAAAATATATATATCTAAATGAAAGCCACTTAATTTTATAAGATAAATGGTGAAAATGATTAGTTACAGTGAGACAGCAGGTTTAAAAATATATTCTAATAAATTGGGCGTCAATCGTAACTGTAATATGTTAATTGTTACTTTTGTTACAAAGTGTACATTAAAAAGAACCTTTTTTCACTTCTTTCTAATGCTATAACAAATGGAGTATAGATATTAATTGCTGATAATATTAATTAAATACATAAGAAAATATGTATGGCTAATCGTCTATCTGCTACCGACATAATACGTACATATACGGCTACTTTGATGAGATTGTTTACATCTTATATGCTATTTGATTAAGGTACATAATATATTGACATAAATGCGCGTTAAGAAGATGATTCAGTTGGTTGTTGCGTGCGTGTACAAGATGTTGTCATAAAGCTAATAATTCCAGTAATTATTGAGTAGGTATATAAGAAACTAGCTGTGCCCGCGGTTTCACCCGCGCTAATAGTTACTTTGGCGTAGAGTGATGTTATAAAGTCTATGATTATATAAGTCTATAATACTGGATTCATGTTCGGGAATTTTCCCGTTTTTGCCACATTATTCGTTACTGCTCCGCTCCTATTGGTCGTAGCGAGATGATATATAGCTTATAACCTTCCTCGATAAATGAACTATTTAACACAAAAAGAATTATTCAATTCGGACCAGTAGTTCCTGAGATTAGCGCGTTCAACCAAACAAACAAACTCTTTAGCTTTATAATATTGTATGTATGTATAGATGTATAGATAAGTATTAGATACACAACTTCAAAAGATAATAGACAACACATGTTGCAAGCAAGCCGTGCAGTCAGCATGAGGTGACTATTCATATTAAACTGTATATTATAAGGATACTAAACTTGTCAATATCACAATGGGTGTTTCATTTCATATTGAAGTCAGCAAGCGATTCCATCGCACTAGCATGCACCGCGACGCACGCGCAACTTGTATCTACCTACCGGGGGTAATTATGTCATGTAATGATTAAATTTGTGGTCTCAAATCAGGAAACAGTAGAAACCCGACCAGCGCAGGTGACTGTTGATGGTTTTTCTCAGCGGCGCACGCGCAGCGTTCGAGGAAACTCTTGGTATTCAGACGGCGCGCGGCGTATCTATCGAGTGTTTTTGTTCGACATTAAATAAGGCCACGTGTTGGGGATCACTTAGTTATTATACAGGGTGTATCAGAAGTCCCAAATAATATTCTAGGTACATATGCGGTAGCGAATAGTGAAGGTAGATTATACCTAACCATCATAGTTTCTGACTAACAGACCTTTGAATATTTACCACAGGTATCGTGTTGTGGCCTTAGGGTACATCCATAACCCTATTTAACAGTGTAAACTAAATCAACGATATAGGGGCCTACTAATATTAAAAAAAAGAACTTGAAAATTCCGCTTAGGACAAGAGATATTTGGCGGTTATTATATTGGCGGCGAAAGAGAAATTGGAAGATCATGATCGAATTTCGATCAAATTTTTATACCATTCGGTTGTATACTCGATACTCATGCAAACGGCCTAGTATTATTTCGGACTTCTGAAACACCATGTATACATAAATATCAATTGATAATTAATATCTACTCATCGTATGATTCTAATCTAAGCATCGTTTTTATATGGGTACCTACGATACAATGATCTGGGAGTGGTCCCAGTTACACTCAAACCACAGCAAATTCTGAAATTGCCTTACTCACTTTAGTTGGAGGAGCTAATGACTCCACTATATTGCTAGTTGAAGAGTACAGGAACATAACAGGGAATGTCCTAATTAATGAATTTTGAGAAAAAGCAATTTGAATGTTCAACTATTCTTACAAAACAAAACTGCATTTTTGGCGCCATCTGTTAACTTTTTTTAAATTCTAATGATTAGAATAAAATTCAAAATACAATACACAAAATATGATTCTATAAAAAAAGTGACATACCCTGTTATGTTCCTGTACCCTTCAGTTATAAAAAAAAAACAAGCTCTTTAACCGCCCAGTCGGTTATTCCCACTTCCCTAAAAGTGTCATTGACCCTACATGTTCTGAAATTACTCTCAAAGAATGTCACTGTGCTTCAGCATTCTTATTTAATGACCTTTCTTTACTTCTGTGGGTGGATAAGAAAAAACATACCATCCATCTTTATCACTGTCATCATCCATTTTTATTTATAATATGTATTTATTGAATTTGTCCTTGCTATTAATTACTCGACATTGCCATAAAATACCGCTGATCGCAGGTGCAGGTATTTCTCATCTTATTCCATTAAAATATCATCATGTCACTCATTTCGTTAAAAAAGAAGATGAACCTTTGTAGGTACACAATCGGCCTAATGACGTACGGTAGGGGTAAATAAGAGGGTAGATATTCATAATCCTAAGTCACTCCTTATAACATCAGCTATCAGACAGTCCCGTCAAAATCGGTCCAGCCATTAGTGATTTTACCCGGAACAAACGGACAGATTTTAATATTTTTTGATGTGTAACATCTATAGGCGAGATTTTCCGACACCAAAACAAAATGAAATCAACGTTATTACTTAATGCATAAAGTATAGTCCAAATGCTGCCACGCTTCGTGCGCCGCTTAGACGGCTGACTCCGCTCACTCGCCGCTACGACGTTTATGTTTTATGTTTCACATCTGCCAGGCGTCCCGCGACGGCTCAGTTTTTATTGCGTTTTCATTAGAAGTAGCGTCAGTATATACTTTTATTATGCATTTAGGAAAAAGCTGTTGTTATGACATCATAAAGGGACACTTAAATCATTTACTTAATTTATTTATAAAGTTACTTACTCTTATTACTATTATGATTTGAAAAACCGGCAACAACGACGACAATAATAATCTTCTCCTCAAATTCAAAATGGACGATCGAAATTACCCAACAAACCTGCTCGGGTCTACGTAACATGATGAGTAAAATATATACGTATACATTGTAGCGAATTATAGGCACATATGAATCAAGGAAAAACTCGTATCCCTGAGCCAATATAAGCTGCGGAATACTGTCAAAGGAAACATTATGAAACAACTTCCAAGAGCGGAAAGTCCAAATCGGTTTTACTTAGTGTGATTTTTTATTTTATTTTTTTTATTTTACGTTGTGCGGTGTGTGTGAACTTTAGATGTGACCGCTTTCAAGGATTGACAGTGTCCAGCGTGAACTTTTAAAAAAAGAAAAATGGTTGTAGAAGGTGTTGTGTTGGTGTCTATGAAAAGGCTTCCAAATTTTTCAAATGTACGTACTTACTTTTAATATTTATTTAACTTAGGTTACAATTCATTTCTTTTATCTTACGAAAAAAAATCTAATCGATTAAACCTCTCCCAATCAATATCTTATATGATTCGCTTAATGTAAGTTATTTTAATTTTGAGTTTTAATAATTCAGTTTTATTCAGTAAGGTCAAGTCCGTAGCACCCTCAACCGACGGAAGTGCATGAAAAGATGTATGACTGTGGATGAAGCGAAAGAGGTATGTCAGGATCGTAGCATATGGCTAACGGTAGTCTCTGCCTACCCCTATGGGATCCAGGCGTGAGTATATGTATGTAGTTTTATTCAGTTTATAGCAATTTTATTTTATTAGGTAAAAATTTAGAAAGCCTTGCTTAAATAAAACCATGGTTTTATTTTATTCATGGTATTTAGCAGTAGGCAACTGGGTAGGTACCTAAAAAACCTATTAAAGTATCGCTTTTAATTTTTAAATGTTACTTATTTGTATTTTTTTTTTAAGTAACTAACTTTTATTTACATTAAACACTATATTCAAAGAAAAATATAATACAAGGGTAGAAAAAAAAAATATATACAAAGGAATGCCTCCACATCGTCGTCGATGCCGAAAGTTCCCGTTTTTAACTATTTATATTTAAGCGTTATTAGCAAGTAACTATTTATCGATAAATTTGTGTAAGCCTAAGCAACATGTTATTCAGGTAAACAGGTAAAACACCCACATAAAATCTTCAAATTACTGACTATAACTCACAATTCGGAAAACCCATCATAATAACCAATTAAAATATTCTTGTAACAACCGCCTGAGATTTTGACAACCTAATCTGAATATTATGTACGTAGTTGGATAAGTTTTTTTTTATCGATTTAGGTTGTATGGGTGTAGCTTAATATTTTTTAAACCATAGAATTGTGGATTCTCAAGGATTCTTTTTCTTTATCTAATACTAATCTTGGAATGGAATCTTATAAACATACCTAATAATATTACCACTCTGCGCTCCATAACACAACTCACGGACGTGGAGGAAAAGTCTGCAAAACTAAAGTGGGAGTGGGCAGGCCACGTCGTTCGTATGGACCCGCAGAGGTGGGCCAACATAAGTACCAAATGGAGTCCCGCAGGTACAAGACGCCGTGGAAGACCAAGGAAACGGTGGCGCGATGTTCTAGATATCTTTGCGAGGAAGACGTGGCCGGAAATGGCTCAGGATCGGGATCGGTGGAGGGGGAGAGGGGAGGCCTTTGCCGAGGAGTGGGACACAAAATAGGCTAAAAAAATATATATATTAATTATAGACTTATTTGAAAGTTTGCTTATAACTCACACCATATACCTTCTTACAGTCAGTCTTACAGTATTTACTTCAATATTATTCAAAAGTTACCTACATAAGACGTATATTTATATTAAGTACCTCCTATGGCAAACTTCGTATCACCTTCAATTTATTTTAATTTCCTAATTTCCTTATTTTACCCACCAAAATATATATTCAAATCGTACAAGCCGTTTTCGAGTTTCAGCGAGACTGACGAATTGCAATAGATTTTTGTATAAGTTTTGTCCGCGTGGAATGGTGGCAAGAACGCTGGCTGAAATACCTCGCTAAATAGCTAGGCTAATTCGTTGAATGAACGAGGAAAGAACACATTTTGATTTTACCTTATATTAACCTTATATTACCTATATCATATAGAATACCTAGGGACTTTACCGCAGTCTTCACCGCTATGATGGCGCATTGATAACATACTAAATAGCATCGCTTTGGAAATTGAGATTATTATCTCGTAATAGGATGTAGATAATCCTGTATTTACCTAAAAAAATAAGTTGTTTTGACATTTACATAAAATTTATTCTAGAATTGTGACGAGATTCAAATCAGTCTAATAGCTTCCTACCATAAGCTCTTCTACAGATTATAAAAACAAATTAATTACTTAGCGTTTTCAGTTTTTAAAAATAACAGTGTTCTAATTGATGGTTGTACCGACTCTGGTATAAATATCTATAGGTCTTAGTAAATATCCCAAAATTAACCAATAACGACGTAATTTTTGACACGTAGGTATATTTATTATTTTATCTTTGGTCCCTTTCCACTTATTCGAGGTATGTATTTATTTTATGAATTCACTATTTATGGGACACCAGCCTCGTATCGGTATTTAATTTATGTTAATGTTTAATATGTCCTATTATCTTCGAAGACAACATTTTATGGTGACTTAAGTATTTCCGCAGTAATTCTCCAGAAGATATAATAATGCTCTCCAAATACAGAACACTTATCCAGCCAACTAAAAAAAAATCAATTTTAACACGTAAATACCTGTAAATGTACAAGGCTAAAGAATTTAGTCTGATGAGTAAAGACCTGCGCCAACAGGTGCGTCAAACTCGCGCGAACTATTCATAGCTAATACTAAAACCGAACTGTATTATCTCATGAAAAAACACATTTTTCTACTAAATAAATGACACGAGCAACTTTTCATCGCGTGGCTTTTATCACAGAAATAAAAACTTAATGTTTATACACAGAGTACATTTTCAAACAAAGTCAAGTTGATCCGCTCGCCCCGGTGCAGGTGGTTTCCGGGCGTAAGTCAGGACTGATAATTTACTAAAGTGTTCGTAAACGTTCAAGTGCTGTGAACTACAGCAATTTTACCCTGTTCTAATTAGCGTAATCTTTTGTCATCAGTGACTCAGCTGCTACCTAGCTGGCACCGTGCGTGGGTTCACGTAGCAGATACCTTAAGTGCTCTTACACACGAGCGGCATGTTACCAACGGCATAGGCAACCGAGCCGTCGACATCTCATCTATAGAGTTCAGCGGCAGCCGTCGGCGGCTCTCATAGTATAAGAGTCAGATGCAAAATGGATTCCGAAGAAGAAACACTGTTATTATTTTTACTTCATCGGCGCCGACAGAAACGAAAGATAAAAACACGTTCTTTGTGGATTCAAGAAATATATTTATTATTAAAATCATTTACAACTTCATCCATGCTCTGTTTTTTATTACTGTAGTCTTTCAATTTATAATTCCAAATACACGCATTTTTCTTTACTGCCACAATTAGCAATTCAATATCAATTTCGTCACTGGAACTCATTTTACAAATTTTCATCGCATGCGCACTCTTAAACTATTTGCAGTCGAGTGACAAAATGGCTATAGTTCGACGGCTGCCGTCGACGCGTCGACGGCTGCAGTTGCCTATGCCGTTGGTAACATGCCGCTCGTGTGTAAGAGCTTAAGGTGTATTTGCTAAACATTTGATCAAAATATTGGCGAACCTAGTCACGATACGGTGATATTACTTCGAGGGTTTGTTTATTGCATATCAACAACTTACTATCATACTGAGGTATCTATCTATTGTGGAGTAAGCACGGATGTCAAGACCTCTGTCACGGATTCGCTCACTTTCTCTTGTCTTATTTCATACGAGTGAAAGAGACGAAATTATCTTATACCGTCACATATCTCTACTACTGCTTTATTTAACAATAATATAATTGAAAAGGTCCTTTTAACTTCCCATTTTAGTAAGATACACTATTGCCATCTTGTTACTCGTCCTCAATAGATTTCTTTATGAAACACTAAAGGTGATTTAAAACTGAAACAGAACACCAAATAATCCCCGGTTTTCAGTTCTTATGGAAAAAGGCTGTTTTACAGCATGCCTAAATGCAGAATAAAATCCCTTTATAATTTGAAGGAAAATTTTTAATCTTATGCCAGTTTATTCTACATAATAGGCACAATGATAATTCATAAAAACATACCGCAAAGAGATAATGAAAAAAATATCTTTATTAGCGTGTGTTTAATGATGACAGTGTAATAATATAAAAAATTCGTGATGGTGCATGTTTTCATGACCAAATAAATAAATTTCGCCTGACAACACATACTTATCGTAAGATCCCAAACACGAGCACGAGCACGAAGGGTTCCGTACCATTATCTATAAAAACGGTAAAACACTCACGTTTGTTGTATGGGAACCCCCATTAATTATTCATTTTATTTTATTTAATTATTTATTTTTAAAGTGAATATATAACTAAATATCCTGTGAATTTTTCAAGCGTCTACCTGTTGCCGTTATCAATATCGAGCAAAAAAGAGCAAAAAAATCACGTTTATTTGTGGTATGGGAGCCCCTTTAAATATTTATTTTATTCTGTTTTTTAGTATTTGTTGTTATAGCGGCAACAGAAATACATCATCTCTAAAAAAATCAACTGTCAAACTGTCACGGTTCATGAGATACAGCCTAGTGACAGATGGACGGACGGACAGCGAAGTCTTAGTAATAGGGTTCTCGTTTTAACCTTTGGGTACGGAACCCTAAAAGGGTCACATTGTTAAGACGCCATTTATTTTGATTACGATGAAACTAGTTTTCGGTATTATTCACCTTATTATGAATCACAATCGTTGGTAATGTTGCCGGTGAGGATGAGATTTGATTTCTATATAACGTGTTTTGATTACAACAAGCAATTTAGTATTTAATTTTGTCATGTTGGTTGAGGAGAGTCAAAATTAGGTCTTGACTTTAGAAGAAGAAAAGTATCTATTATTTTAAAGTTACCTATACAACGTTTCAATAATAGCGGAGACGCAAACAAACGGAACGACGAATCCGCAAACCTTTTAGATTTTTAGATGTTTTTAGGGTTCCGTACCCAAAGGGTAAAACGGGAACCCTTTTACTAAGACTTCGCTGTCCATCCGTCCGTCTGTCACCAGGATGTATCTCTTGAACCGTGATAGTTAGACAGTTGAAATTTTCACAGATGATGTATTTCTATTGCCGCTATAACAACAAATACTAAAGAACAGAATAAAATAAATATTTAAGTGGGCTCCCATACAACAAACGTGATTTTTTGCCGTTTTTATAGAACCCTTCGTGTGCGAGTCCGATTCGCACTTGGCCGGTTTTTTACATTTCGCCAATTTGTTCGTTGTATGGCTGCCATTTATAATGGTATTTGATTTTTTCTATAATGCTATTTGATTTAGATAGAAATCTATCTATCGACAGCCATTATTTTTACATAACACAAATACATGTCTTATCTTGAAATAATAGTACAATTTATTATATTTATTTCTTTATAAAATCATGAGCGTGCAAAGGAAATGTACCTGAAAGTGAACCGGAGACCTCAGCTTTGATGCGTTTGCGCACATAGAACGTGCAATAGATTGTTTTATCTTTTAATAAACTAATGTCAAAGTTTAGATATATAGATCTTTGTAAGATTACTTATAAAATCATTTAAATAGGTACATAAGTACAAATCTCTAAGTCTGTTTGTTTCGTTTAGGTTTTCTGGTAAATTGCAAGAGCAACTAAGCGGTCTACGATTGTGTCACAATATCACAAATGAAATTGTAAGTAGGTACTATTAAAGTTCTTGTCGCACTCGCAATATATTCAAACAATATTGTATTACAGTGTGTAGGTACTGATAATATCGTCGTGGCATTAAAAGTGCATTCAAAAATACTTGGAAGGGGAAGTTAAAGGAATAACTGCACTGATATCGCATTTATATTAGTACATTGGAAAGTTTATTGTTAAAGTAGTTGATACGTACTTACTTGCGTACTATTACACTGCACACTGCACACTTTGATTTTTGCACTACACATTGTAAATCAAAGTGTGCACTGTGCAGGTTCAAACCCCGGCTCGCACTTGCTATGAAACGGTGAAGGAAAACATCGTGAGGAAACCTGCACGTCTGAGGGAACTTGTCTAGTTCTCGATAGATGTGTGAAGTCTGCCAACCCACACTGGGCCAGCGTGGTGGACTATGGCCTAAATCCCCCTCGCATAGAGGGGAGGCCTGTGCCCAGCAGTGGGACGTTAAAAAGGACTGTAGTAGTAGTAGTACACTACACTAGTTAGACACTTTACGAAATCAATAAATTAAAAAAAAAAACCGTCATGTTTTCACGATACAATATTCTTTTAATTAATCTCTTACTTAGCTACAGGGTTTTAATTGCAAACGAATAACGAAACATTAAGCCTTATAAAGCATGAATCTGGAAAACATAAGGCACAAATAATTAAATAGATATTTAACTCATTTCTCTGTCGATTAAAACTTTACATTAGTTACTTAGAAGTACCTACCATATAAATACCTACTTACCTACTTACTTATAAAATAATAAGACACAATATATTTTCTGTAAATATTTTCTTTTTATTTTGATTTGTTCAATTTATTTATTTTCCCTTTGAATTGTAAATATTTCGTAAATAGTTGTGATTGAAAATAAATTTCGATAATCTTCTTGACAGCAAGGTCATCAGAACACAATAAACAACTACAATATGGATATTCGATTAAAAGTGAACCTTATTTTTCCCACACTGCCCTAAAAGGTTTATAATCTAACGGTAAGTTACAATGACCTTTACATGGTTAGGTATTATGTCTTGCGATACAGGGTTTCAGGTTAACAACTCCGGTAATTTGATCCATATCAACACGCAAAAGATCGGATCTACCACATACCTACTTAGCCTACTCGAAATCCAAATATTATTCGAATCGAAGTCCGCGCTTCGCTACAAGAATGTCAACAAAATATTCGAGTGAAACCCGGCGGCGTACATAGCTCCATGCGTCAGTAATTCAGTATCGTGATATCGTATTCGCGTTTTTCCTGTAAATGCAAGCCGGTACTGCCAGCTAGAAGAGCTCTGGCCACTCGGTGCCATAGACTATTATTTCCACAGTGCCGTGGCGATATTCAGGAAAATAGGCCGTATACGAGTCCCACGTGCGTGTGAAAAACTCAAAAATAATCTATTGTAGTTCGATTTCTAAAAATAAACCACGTGATTAAACGAAATATTGTGCGGTATTTTTTTTATTGTCGCTGGATATTGTGTGGAATCGGTGCTGATTTTTTAACGTTCAGCTAGGTGAGTGTTTTTCAGTTTTATTAATAAAATATCTTCTTCTAAATAATAGTAATAAATAAGTACAAAAAAGGTACCAGCAAAGTTTAATCAAAGTCCTTCTGTGACATAAATATACCCACACATTGGAATTTTTTTTTCTTCTTTTTTAAAATCTCAAATTTGCGATTTTAAAAAAAGACGTTTTTGTTTTCTTCATTCGTTTTAATGGCCTGTTTCAATTGAGTCAGTAGTTTTATTTTATCATCATATATAAACATCATCATCATCACGCCTGTAATCCCCGAAGGGGTAGGCAGAGGTGCACTGTAGTGCGCCCGCACTTCGCTGATGTATTTTGGTCCCAATATAATAGGGGGCGAGCCTATTGCCATTATACTGGGCACATTCCCCTTCAATCCGAGGGAGATTTAGGCCATAGTCCACCACGCTGGCCCAGTGCAGGTTGGTTAACTTCACACGCCTTTCTATAGACGTGCAGGTTTCCTCATGATGTTTTCCTTTACCGTTCAGCAAGTGGTAGATAATTGTTGTTGAAAATGACATTCGCACATGAAAATTATCTCAGAGGTGCGGGCCCGGGATTAGAACTTGCACCCCTTACGTTCAAGGCGGGCGTTCTTGCCCACGAGGCTACCACTGCTTATTTTATCATCATATAACTATATATATTTTGAAATGTAGATGTCTACAATGACATTACTTTGACTCTGTAAAGTGGAGTGATAGGAGATAAGCTGTTTTGTAGTGTTTGATATGGGATTAACGGACTAGTCTTATCCTGTCATATCGTAATCATTGAATCTTGCACGTAGTTGAGCGATTAATTATGTAACTAATTATATTAAATATATTATTATTATCCTGTTATGACCTATCTACCCACAAATTACCTCGGTAATTTTATAATGTATAAGAATTCAAATTGCTGAACGGTGAAGGAAAACATCGTGAGGAAACCTGCACGTCTGTAGAAAGGCGTGTGAAGTTCACCAACCCGCACTGGGCCAGCGTGGTGGACTATGGCCCAAATCTCCTTCTTATTGAGGGGGACTGTGCCCGGTATAATGGCAATAGGCTCGCCCCCTATTACATTGGGACCAAAATACATCGGCGAAGTGTGGGTGCACTACAGTGCACCTCTGCCTAACCCTTCGGGGAATAGAGGTGTGATGATGTATATTTTTTTTTTATTTTTAATTAAAATTTTGACCTTTCAAATTTTCCGAGGTATCTACTGTTCTAAGTACTGTCCTACTTAAAATAAATGCTTTCTACGCTTTATTTTATTTTGATGATTTTGAAAAATCTCTTTTAATGGCATAAATGAGATATAGGCAACTAATAAATCAGTTATTAGACTTATTAGTTGCTAGTTAGTATAATATTCTTACGTTACCAACCTACTTAATTAATTAATAATTTATTATAAGTGTCCACACTTTGTTTTTTGTTAATTATTTAGGTAACCATCTCTGCCTACCTACTATAGATTGGAAAGTTGTATAGGTGCTTAGGTAATTTTATCAAAACATAAAAAAATAGCAGTTGATAATAAAATGGCGCATCTGTGCAAATATTCAAAATAAACGTTATTCACGTTCAAACGTATTTATGGCGTTTATCACGTAGGTACCTTCCCGTGCAGTATCGCAACGCCCCCTATCATCACGTTTATAATTGTAAAAGAAGATAAACATGCACCAAAAATTATATATGTATACAATAGATACATCTACTATATGTATGTATATAGCAGTGGTAGCCGAGTGGTCGAACGCATGTCTTGCAAATCAAAGTGTGCAGGTACAAACCCCGGCTCGCACCTCTGGGTTCCATGTGCGAATCTCATTTTCATCCGAGATTATCACTTGATATGAAACGGTGAAGGATAACATCGTGAGGAAACCTGCACGTCTGATGGAACTTGTCTAGTTCTCGATAGATGTGTGAAGTCTGCCAACCCGCACTGGGCCAGCGTGGTGGACTATGGCCTGAAATCCCCCTCGCATTGAGGGGAGGCCCGTGCCCAGCAGTGGGACGTTAAAAGGGCTGTAGTAGTATACAATAGATAAAAAAAGATATGACTACTTTCTTTTTGTAAAAATAAAACTCACTTTTACATGCTTCGTTACATATGTACCTACCTATTTACTAACGTAAATAATGAAATGTAAGTTAAACAGTTACCATCGCGATAGAGATAACAACAGTTACCATATCATTGAATTTTAGCATAAATGCTCTTGAATGCTAGTTAGCCCGCGCGCGCCGCCGCGCCGCGTTGTGACACTTTGTGATAAAAACCTACCTAACTAGTAGTTATAATAGTAGTAGGTACGTAGTAAATAGATACATCTACTATAAATAAAATAGATAGATAGGTAGTATAGGTACACAACCTTTATAGCTTTTGATTTAAAGATTTTGGTTTTTATAGCTCAAAACGCCCAAAGAGACCTTAACTAACTACTAATTATAGATATGTATACAGCCATTTTAAAGAACCAGAATTTATAAATCAGGTACCGTTCCTTAAGAACCTACCTAGGCGTGTACCTAATAATTTTCAATGTATTTTACATCTAAACTAAAGCTAAACCTGTATGATCAAACTTTATTATTTTTAGGGTTCCGTACCTAAAAAGGAAAAAAACGGAACCCTTGTAGGATCACTTTGTTCTCTGTCTGTCTGTCTGTCTGTCGGGGTGTCAAGACCCTTTTTCTCAGAAACGCGTGAAGGTATCAAGTTTAAATTGTATATATGAATACATGTAAATACTGCCTTAATTTATAACAATTGGTGCTTTAAAAAAATCAAACTTCTAGGTTAACGCAATCAAAAGATACGGCGGTTTATGTTGCATTTTCAGTACATTTGCACGGGAATCAAAAACCTATAGGGTACTTTCCCGTTGTCCTAGAATCATGAAATATGGCAAGAAGCAAGGTCTTATAGCACAAGTAAGGGAAACAATCCGAAGAGTATAATTTTTTTGTTAGAAAATGTTTCTTTTTGCAATTCCGAAATTATTTTGTAGTTACTATGTATGGGCACTATACCAACTGCAAAGTTAAGTTTGTCGTTTATCGTTTCGTTAGAGTAATGCTCGGTAATTTCACAGCTTAGGTAAGGAAGCCTCGGTGCGGGAGTCCAGCTCGCACTTCGCCGGGTTTTTTATTATTTATTTAAACCGCCATTATTAATTTTCGATTCATACAAGAATGACGTCCTCATTCCTATTGTGAACATCGTATTCAATCCATTTATACGGACTTCTATTACGTACTTATTATTATTTATTGTCAATTGTTCGCAAATCTATTCATATTAAGTAACTAAGAACCTATGTGAATGTGATTGGTTTTCGTATACCATTTTTAGGGTTCCGTACCCAAAGGGTAAAACGGGGACTCTATTACTAAGACTTCGCTGTCCGTCCGTCCGTCCGTCCGTCTGTTACCAGGCTGTATCTCATGAACCGTGATAGAGAGTTGAAATTTTAACATATGATATGATGTAATTCTATTGCCGTTATAACAACAAATACTAAAAAACAGATTAAAATAAATATTTAAGGGGGCTCCCATACAACAAACGTGATTTTTTTGCCGTTTTTATAGATAATGCTACGGAACCCTTCGTGCGCGAGTCCGACTCGCACTTGGCCGATTTTTAAAAGTAGCTAGGAATTATTTTATTTTTGAAGCTTGTGAATTGTATGTCAAATATTATTTTAATTTAGGTACACAAATGTCTATACCATACCATGCTGATGCCATATACCTACAAAGTTATGATTTAGAAAGCTAAATCATAACTCTGTATAATTCAAATATGCACCCGGTATAATGGCAATAGGCTCGCCCCCTATTGGGACCAAAATGAAATTCTGCCTACCACTTCGGAGGATATATGCGTGATGATGTATATTATTAATCCAAATAAACATTATCAGCAACTTTAAAAAAATAGGTTCCTGCATGAAAGACACGCAAATAAATAACTATCAACTTGCAATAAGAACAATAAATGATAATAATTATGGCTACATACATAACATGATATAACTACCTATTCGCATAATTCTTTTAATCCCTACTATGACTTAGTAAAACGGTAGATTACGGCTATTAAATAATTAAGCACATTCCAGTTGAGATAATAAGCAACTAAGATATTAGGCGGCTTTATTTTGTTTATGATAATTATAATTGTCAGGATATTATATAATCTCTGAATAAATTACTACAATGTATCTGAATAAGTATCTACAGCACAACATCCAGAGGTTCTCAGTTCTCACCATTAGTAATATTGTTATATTACTACACATCATCACGCCTGTATTCCCCGAAGGGGTAGGCAGAGGTGCACTGTAGTGCGCCCACACTTCGCCGATGTATTTTGGTCCCAATGTAATAGGAGGCGAGCCTATTGTCATTATACCGGGCACATCCCCCGTCAGAACGAGTGAGATTTGGGCCATAGTCCACCACGCTAGCCCAGTGCGGGTTGGTGAACTTCACACGCCTTTCTATAGACGTGCAGGTTTCCTCACGATGTTTTCCTTCACCGTTCAGCAAGTGGTAATCATTGTTGAAAATGACATTTGCACATGAAAATTATCTCAGAGGTGCGGGCCTGGGGTTTGAACTTGCACCCCTTACGTTCAGGGCGGTCGTTCTTGCCCACGAGAGTACCACTGCTTCTACATTGTTTAAATATTACTGTAATTATAGACAGATTTTGAACCAACTACAAACGCTGTCAAAAAATCGAAGTAGTTTATATACAATATTGCTAAAGAGGATAGGTACTTATATTAGTCATTGGTGTCGATGCTGCCTGCACCAAACTAAATTACAATAAACTAAGTGTGTTACCGTCCTTCTTATGGCCTTGATCATTTGATATGGAGTTTTTGAAATAAAAAAGTATTTGGTCAGTTTTCCGTAATCCTTAAAGTTTAGGAACCCCTCTATTAATATCGCTGCAGCGCTGCGCTCGACCAGCAAGACCAATTATTCATCTAAGGGTTATATGTTATCTTAGTAAGTAGATAGATAGTAAGTACTATGCTTCATTCAATAACTTGGGCTATCGCAATTATTTCCAATGTCCATTGAACCTTTCTGATTGTCTATTGTTCTATATAGAGTTGCACTTTTAAATTTTGCGTAGATATCAAATTGAATTAAAATTATTTAATTCTAATTAAATTAGTAATAACATAAAAAAAATTGGAAATTTGACTTTAGCTACACCTACTACCGTCGTCAGTTGAACGTACAATTCACATTCCATTAAATTCTCAATATCCAATAAGGCAGTAAGTTGGTAGGTTTATAAAAAGCCAAAGTAACTTATTATGTGCATAAATTCGCAAGCTCAGTAATAAAAACTGTAAAATACTTGCCGCGACCATCTTTTAATGAAAGCCGGTTGAGCATTTAAAGTATTCTCTTGAAAGATCGGTCAATTTTCAAGTCAATGAACCCGTATGCATTGCAAGGGCATAGCTTGTAGGTACCTACCTACCTAAGTATGTACTTATGTTACATTAAATTATGCCTACCTATTGCTCAAATACAGCTACGTACAAAGTACCAAGTGATAAACATTCTTTATTATCATTATCTTGACTAAGTGCTAAACGATTGCACAGATTATATTTACGTCCGTACGGAAACGGATGTCGGAAAAGGTCGTCCGCTTCACTTACAAAGTTTAAAGTACAAAGGTAGGATGTGTTATGCGTATAATACCTACCTTAGTTACCGTTTATATATTATATTTGAAGTTAGGATAAAATATGTGAAAATTAGGTGAGTACTGAGTAGTGAGTAATGTAACATTAAATTTTGGTTTGTAGGTAGGTACTACGTACGTAGGTAGATATAATACTAAGTAGGTATTATTTTTATTCTTATTTTGAAATATTTTTATGTTTAATAATCACAGAAAGCTATATGCTATGCCACACACTTTGGTAGGTACTTACTTTCAACCCATTTAATCTACATGATATAATTCTTTTAAATACCTAAGTTCTTATTCTACAATATTTTTAGTTCAATCAGATTTAGTGTGGTCGTATATGGTGCCAACAGAATAACCTACCTAGTGATGAATAATATCAGCTGTTGTTTATGGTACAAACTTAAACCTACGTACATAATCAATTAGTACCTACTTATATAGATACTGAAATAGTAATGAGGTTGATACACATTTGGGTTTACATAGATTAATAAAAAAAACTTCCACACGAAAGGTATTCTATCATGTAACATCTCAGATTAATGTTGTCATCTCTATCAACATTGAGATAAATACGGTCCTCAAGATTTCACCTCTCGAATTCATAACAAGCCACTCGAAAGAGCCAAGATTATTCTCGCACGTGCATAGAGTTTTATTTTTATTTAAATTTTATGTGCAAATTTATTTAAACTTTATGTGCAAAAATGTTCGGATCCGGTTTTGGGTCGAATCCGTTGGCGTTAATGAGTGTGCCGATATTCGGGCCTCACATTTTGACAGGAATCGTTGTTGGGAAAATTGTGACCTGTGTTGCGGTAATTATACCTTGGATTCATCCGCCATTTTTATTACGTTCATCACCCTTATTTATAAAGTTCATCACCCATATTTATGAATAATGTGTATTTATTAAACTTGGTCTTGAGATTAGAGATGAAACGGATATCCGGTAACTATCCGGTATACGGCCTATCCGGCATTGTTTTCACTATCCGGCCGGATACCGGATAGTAATGCAGTATCCGGCCGGACACCGGATAGTAATGCGGTATCCGGCCAGTAGCCGGATAGTAAAATTCAAAAAAATATCATTATTTCACACAAGGCAAATCATACCACAATAGGTGGACACCTTTTATTATTATAATCGCACGTCAAATTAGTTTAGTACAAAAAATTTACAGTTGGCAAATTGTGGTGAATGAATACCAAATTTTCTGCATTTGTTGGTAAGAGGCGACTGCGCTTGGCTTCGTATACCAGACAAACTTCAGAAAATAGCCTTTCGCTGTAAACGCTACTGCCAGGTGCTGAAAGATAGATACCTTGATATCTTGACAATTGAGACCTTTCACGACCAGTTTAACGGTCTCTTCTAGAAAGGTCAAGTCAGTATCAACCGACGGAAGTAAATTAAAAGATGTATGAATGTCGATAAAGCAAAAGGGGTATATCAGGATCGTAGCATGTGGCAAATGGTAGTCTCTGCCTACACCCATGGGATACAGACGTGAGTATGTATATATGTATGCACCCACTTACCTACTTCATATGTTTTCTGTATGAGAGTACTATAAATACAAACATATACTTATAAGTAGCTATAACACAGCATGAACCTACATGTGTCTAGTTATTTTGAGCTGTCGACAGTTCAAAGAATTATATAGGTATACTTACTCAATACATTGGTGGGTAAGTTCCTACTTACGATTAGGACCGAGGCCAGAGATCAATATCTGTCTTATCATTGTATCACCCAAATTGCCTAGTATTCTGTATTGAGATATCAAATCTTGTCAACAGATACCTACCCGTCAGTTTGTGTACCTTAGACTGTAAGGCTTCCCGCACAGTGGGACGACTTGTTGATGTGAATCTGCATCCGTAAAAACTCCGCATTGATTGATGCGGATGTGAATGCGGATGCAGATGTCTGAATTAATGCGAATATTCCGCATTTGCGGATGCGGATGCGAATATTCGTAACACCCCTGGGGTGCTACTCTTGAAATCGACAACGATACATTCGAAACGACACGACATTACTTCGAATATATCGACCTTACCCTACTCTAACAAATGTTCGAATTCCTTGTCGTTTATCGTATCCATAGACTATGTTCGGAGTGAATGATACGAATAATAAATGCAAAGTTTGTTGAAAACCTGAATATTCTCTATGGCCTCATTTTTTAATCTGTGGGGCCTCTCTGTAACAATAATAGATTGAGAATCTAAGATACATAGGACTCGCTAGCTCTTTCACGCTCGCTGTTTTTTGTATAGCGCCGTTTCGCTTTAACTACAGTCTTCTCTATCTACGATCATAAGGCTTCCAAAGATAGTAAAAGTCTTGACATTGTAAACTTCTGAAAACGTTAACAGAAATTAGCAGGAGAGCTCATGGCTACACTTGATATAAAAATTATAAATAATCACATCGTGCAACAGTTTTAATTTAATATTTTACTTACCCAATTGTTGATAGGTACTTATACTGTTGGTGGGTCGTTTTTAAATAAATAAACTGTTTTATTCCGTATATCACTTACTTTTATAATATTTTGACGAATTTGAATAATATTTTATATTGATAGGATACGAAATTCACTACACGATAATGCCGACGACGTCCTAAGAGGTGTCGTTGAGATTATCGCAAAAATCACATGTTGGTCGTTGTCAAATTCGAATATTCGTGTCCGACATTTAAACCTAAGAGTAGGGTTAAGCTCGATATATCGGATTATGTATCGTTCGTTCAGTCATCGATACGACATTAAAAACGATGGAACTTAGAGTAGGATTCGACACGACAAATGTCACGATATATCGATTATCGTTTTCAAGAGTAGCACCCCTGATCTATACTAATATACTTATAGCGCTTAATGAATGTAACGAATTAACTTAAAAACTACTGGATCGATTTCAAAAATTATTTTGCCGTTAGAAAGCTTTTTTTTTTCAAAACAGAACATGCAAATTTTACATAAATCTCGAGATATTATGAATTATAGAAATTGAAGACGAAAAAAAAGTTGGAAAAACATGTTCGAATTTCGATCAAATTTTTATATCGTTCAATTGCTTACCTGATACTGATGCAAACGTCAAAGTATTATTTCGGACTTCTGAAACACTCTGTAGATGTACCGCGCGGCACCTGTTTCATAATAATAACAATAAAAATTTCAATATATTATGCAATTCATATTGATATACTACGTTATATATTGTAATTTGGACTAGTATATAGATAAATGTCGGCAAATTGATTAAATAGGTACAATCTATAATGACGTTTATTACTATATCTTTATAGCCCTTTATCTTACCCCACTTAAATAGCAGCGAACTTGTTCTTCTAAGACAACGCTTTTAGGTGACCCGCTTGTGAAGCTTATTAACATTATCGTTGTGGAATAACAATTCACTTTATAATTTAAAAAAACAAGTGCGAGTCGGACTCGCGCACGAAGGGTTCCGTACCATTATCTATAAAAAAACGGCAAAATAATCACGTTTGTTGTATGGGAGCCCCCTTAAATATTTATTTTATTCTGTTTTTTAGTATTTGTTGTTATAGCGGCAACAGAAATACATCATCTGTGAAAAATTCAACTCTCTAGCTATCACGGTTCATGAGATACAGCCTGGTGACAGACGGACGGACGGACAGCGAAGTCTTAGTAATAGGGTTCCCGTTTAACCCCTTGGGTACGGAACCCTAAAAATGTCGCTTAAGTCAAATAGCCTTTCACCCCTCGATATTGATTATATTCATTTTCCGTTTGCATTGCGAGGTTATTTCCTTACCAGTAGTTAAGCCTCTCTTAAACTAAGGGTGCTGGGAGTTGGTTCACATTAATACGGTTGTATGGAACCTGAAACCTCTTGTTTACTAGAGCGACCCGTTTAACCACTAGGTTGTTGCCGCTTACTGTAAAATTAAGGCTGTAATCTATAAAGCCGGCTGTCCGGTATGCAGTGGCAGAACATTTTGATTGGATCCGTTCACACGAGGCATGGAGGGGGGGCATTTACCAATGAAACTCAATCTTTATGTATATTGACACTCAGTTTTGGTATTGGCAAACGCCCCAGTGTACACGGGCTTCAGTGTTTCTTGACCAAGAGATAAGTACTAGAGTCTAATCCCAACTTAACAACAATACAGCATTTATAACTATCATAAAACGTAATTGCAATACGTAGGTACACAGTTTTATCGACACTGATGTAGTAATGGGAGATTAGTGTGCCTACATAGGTACCTGCGTGGGTCGTAAAAGCATTGGAAACTACGCGGTAAAGTATAAGTAGGTAGTGGTTTAAATTGAAAAACTGTAAATTGGCGAATGAGTCTAATTGCGTATAAATATACGCAATCATCGCACAGAAATCTGTGCAACCATTAGGTAGTTAGCTTAGGTGTCGTGAAGGAAAAAGAACGTATTTTCCTAAGGTTTAGAGAGGGCCTTCTCTACATCTTTCGTACGTACCTACATAAGCTGAGAAAATTAAATTAAAATCTATAGTTTTTTAATCGTGAGGAAACCTGCACGTCTATAGAAAGGCGTGTGAAGTTCACCAACTCGCACTGGGCCAGCCACCGTGGTGGACTATAGCCCAAAAATCTCCTTCGTATTGAGGGAGAATGTGCCCGGTATAATGGCAATACGCTCGCCCCCTATTACAGCAGTGCAAATCTGCTTAACCCTTCGGGGAATACAGGCGTGGTGACGTATAAAAACCACTTACGTAATCCAGCTTAATGCTACTCAGTACTCATGATATGTTATAAAGAATAGGTGTATATTATAATTTGGTATTACACACATCATTTCAGTTGTCACAATAACTGTTACTCACTGCATAAAAGCCGTGCACATGTAATTCTGTCGGAGTATTTTAATTGACGAAGAGTCAAGGTCGCCGCCAGTATGAGGCAATGTCAAGTTCGTATGAACGATTCATTCTAATATGTTGATTCAATATGCGTTCTGAGTCAGAACTCATACTGAATCCTCCTTACCAAAATAATAAGCTAATAGCAGAGCTAGTGCTTAATGTAAACCATGATATTTAGCTAAGCTAGAATCCCTACAAAACTGCCAATTACGGTAATAAATACGGCATATTAGTCGATGTTATTATTTGTCTGCAATTCTGCCCTAGCACTCAGTAGCAGTAGGTAGGTAAGTCATTTTAAAAACATAACGTGTAAAGTGAAACACAGAAGTGAAAAGGATATAATGTTATCAAATTATAATGAAACGCCTACAATTTTTGTAAGCGCAATAATCACAGAAACATTAATGATTTGCTATTTATTGTGTATATATATGGTTTAAGCAACGTACAGTCCACACTACAAGATTAAACTGATTCAAATTTCGAGTATCTATCTAAAGTAGTATAATAACCTCACAAAGATGGAATGGAAGATGAAATATTTTTACAAAAAATAAATAGGTGAGTTTCTGCACATTTTCTTTTCATTACATGCATCCCCAGTACTTTTTTATTAATGGCAGCCCAGTCAATGTCACTTCAAACTGACATAACGTCAGCTGGTAGAATTTCGTTCAGTCATCGAAGTCATCGAATCGCCATCAAAACAAACAAAACTTTTGTTAATGTAGTAGTACATCCACAATAGGCGGCTGCGTTCTTAAATTCTGTGCTATATTCCGTCCAAAATGAGGTCTTTATATAGTCGTAGAGATAGTGAATCCGAGAGGGAACCGTTGCTTCCAGCGATCCCCGCAACAGTACTTCGAAATGAGGTACCCACAAATTATTTGTATCTATCAATAATCTCAAGTTAATTTGTTACGAAAACATCCAATTTTGTGCGTCATAAATATTTACTGCGTAGCTCAATAAATTACCTACCACTGACAAAATTGTAGTATATACGTGGAGTGTATTTAAATCTAGATTTATTATGTATACAGCTATTGGCCTAGTTATTCCTAAGCAGTCTTCCGTACAATTGGAGGCAATGTGTCGACAGAGACAGGAACTAATTGTCTACCGTACCTATATAGATGTTAATATTTCAAGGTTTTCAATGTTCTACCTATAATATATATATATTCTACCAATCTATTACAACTTTGTTGGTATCATATTTTTATGTTTGGCAGATATGCAGGACCTGATAAAATGGTATTGTGTTATTGAATAACTGATAAAATATGTATGTACCTACCTATATACCAGCTAAATTATATTCTCTGTCAATAACTTGTCTTTGTTAGGGTTCCGTACCCAAAGGGTAAAACAGGACCCTATTACTAAGACTCCGCTGTCCATCTGTCTCTCACCAGGCTGTATCTCATGAACTGTGATAATTAGACAGTTGAAAATTTTTACTGATGATGTATTTCTGTTGCCGCTATAACAACAAATACTGAAAAAACAGAATTAAATAAATATTAAAGGGGCTCCCATACAATAGAATTTTTTTTTGTCGTTTTTATAGACAATGGTAAGGAACAAGAGTCTTGACTCGCACTTGACCGGTTTCTTTATTTTTACACTTCATCAAGTTCCCTCTATTCTGGGCCACTAGCCTTTGTAACACATAATTATAAAAATAAGTAAAAGTAATAAGTATTGTTTAAATCTTATGTTCAAGACAGGTGTTCTATCAACAAGGTTACTACTGATGATCCACAATAAATCTAATTCATCCAATTTTTATATCTGCAGCGTGCCGACGGAAACGGCACAATGACCCAGATGGGAGTGTCCCAGGATGAGCTGGTGGAGCCCCGAGGAGACTCAGGGAGAAAGCTGCCACAATATATTGCTGCACTCTCTGGTAGGTTTTGAAATGTACCTATTTATTTCAGTGAATTATAAATATTGAGTGTATGCTGTGCCTCACGACGCCTAATAGTGTGCGTTACGACGCCTAATAGTGGGCGTCGCAGTGCTTAATAGTGAGGCGTCACAACACCTATTAGTGAGCGTCGCGACGTCTAACAGTGAGCGTCGCGACGCCTATTAGTGAGTGTTGCGTCGCCTAACAGTGAGCGTCGCGACGCCTAATAGCGAGCGCGCGACGCCTAGTAGTGAGCGTCGCGAAGCCTAGTAGTGAGTGTCGCGACGCCTATTAGTGAGTGTTGCGTCGCCTAACAGTGAGCGTCGCGACGCCTATTAGTGAGCGTCGCGACGCCTAGTAGTGAGCGTCACGACGCCTATTATTGAACTTACCTGCCTGCTGCCCCACTAACATATTATTATTTTATCTTTATTATTAAAAGCAGGTCTAAAGGCAACACACTGATGCTATATGTACCTGTGTACTTGTAATAAGTTTTGGCGATTTAAAAAAATGATCTGCCCACTGAGTTTCTTGCCGGATCTTCTCAGTTGAGGTCGCGTTTCGATCCGGTGGTAGTATATAAGAAAAAAATGTGAACTTGACAATTTGTAGGGGCCCCCATAGGTCTATACAAAATAAATGATTTGACTTTGACGTAACAGTGAGCGCGAGACGCCTATTAGTGCGTGTCACGACCCCTTATAATGAGCGTCGCGACGCCACATAGCGAGCGTAGCGATGCCCTATGGTGAGCGTCGCGATGCGTTATAGTGAGCCTTGCGACTTCATTTAGTGCCGTTACGTCGCGACGCCTTTAGATATGCATATGTCGTAAATTTGCTGTTGTTGTTAAAATTATACATAATCAATAACAAAAATATACTATTTAATTTTTTTCCTATTTTCCAGCTACGCTCGGCGCGCTGGCTGCGGGTTCCATGCTCGGCTGGTCATCCCCCGTCGGGGTCAAGATAATCCTTCCCAACAACACCGACTACGACTTCGACGTGTCTGTCTACCAGAAGGACTGGATATCCTCAGTCATCAACCTCGGAGCCGCTTTCATATGCTTCCCCATAGGCCTCGTCATGGACGCCATCGGACGTAGAACTACCATGCTGTTACTTGTCATACCGTTCACCCTCGGATGGCTTCTCATCACCTTCGGAACGAGCGTGGGCATGCTCATCGTGGGTAGACTAATAACCGGTGTCGCTGGTGGAGCGTTCTGCGTCACAGCGCCAGCCTACACCAGCGAAATAGCCCAGGACTCCATCAGAGGAACTTTGGGCAGCTACTTCCAACTTATGATCACAATCGGCATACTCTTCTCGTACGCAGTTGGCAGTTACACATCGATATTCGTGTTTAACATACTGTGTACTTTAATCCCGATAATTTTCGGTATTGTATTCTTCTTTATGCCGGAGAGTCCTAATTACTTGGTGGTCAAAGGCCGGAATGACGAGGCCAGGGATGCGTTGATCCGCCTCCGCGGTAAAGATTACGACGTGGACCGCGAATTGAACGCACTTAAGGACAAGGCCGAAGAAGCAAGGAATAACCCGGTGTCTTACCTATCTGCGATCACTAAGAAGACGGCAATCAAAGCTATGATAATCTGCTACGCGCTCATGGTCTTCCAACAACTGTCCGGTATCAATGCCGTCATTTTCAATTCGTCAAGTATCTTCGAGGCTGCCGGTGCCACCATTCCCTCGGCCATTTCGACCATCATCATTGGAGTTATCCAAGTCGTGATGACTTTTGTGGCCAGTCTGGTCGTCGATAAGTTGGGTAGGCGTATCCTCTTGCTGCTCTCAGCTTTGATCATGTGCTTGTGTTCGACTGCTTTGGGAGTGTATTTCTTCTTGCTGACGAAGCATGGAGATCAATCCGCGATAGTCCTAGCAATCTCTTGGCTTCCTCTGTTGTCTCTATCATTGTTCATAGTCGCCTTCTCCATCGGTTTCGGTCCTATCCCCTGGATGATGGCCGGTGAGCTTTGCCAGATCGATATAAAGGCCTTCGTCGGTTCCACCGCTGGTACGTTTAACTGGCTTCTCAGTTTCACGGTGACTAGTACGTTCAATTCTCTGAATACGGCCATCGGGCCCGGACAAGTGTTTTGGTTGTTCGCGGGCATTATGCTGCTAGGCTTCGTGTTTATATTCTTCAAGGTGCCAGAAACGAAAGGCAAGAGCGTCGACGAGATTCAAAGAATGCTCGGCGCCGAGTCACCGCAGACAAACGAGGAGAAAATTTAAAGACAGAGTAACAGACTGAAGGATATAGTATTTTTTGTACTGACACTTACAGTGGAGTTTCTTTGGCGTCATCGATTAGTGAGCAATATATAATTTTAATGGAACCAAAGAATTTATCGATTAATTTATATGTAACGTTATGGGATGAGTGCTGAGTTGTCACTGTAATTTATTGAAATTAATTTTGTTAGCGTTTTTCTATAGTTTTTCAGTAGCTGGCAGCTTGAGCTTTTTTGGTAGAAATACTAAGTAATTTGTATATAAACGGAACACGGCAACAATAATAGTTTTATTAGGTTCACAGCCAAGAGGAATGAGATATAAATAATTGAGAGAAAATTATTTTCTTAACTCGATGAAATCTATCGCCATAATAATCTCTCTCATCATAATGACATTACTGTATTTTTATATACTTAACTAGTTAGCTACCCGGAACCTTAGCAGTGTATGTTATGGCAAGACTATATTAATATTAGGTACTGTTGATTGTTTATACAATAAGTACCTAACTCTAAATCTTGAGTAATATAAAAACGGTAGCTACTAATAAAGAGATAGTCACAGATTTTATAAATTGTAAATGATAAATAATTACTAGATGTTTAAATTATATTTATTTTAAAAGTATCCTATTATATATTTATCAAAGCAAGTGTTAATTTATAAATTAATTGCTCAAAATGAAATGATAAATAAGAATGTATGCTATGATATTATACTATACCGTTGATGATTCTAGTTACAACTGATTGTAAATACATCTAGAGCGCATTGCCAATATATTTGCCATAATTTAGGCCAGCATGTGGACGACACCATGTGAAAAATAAACGATTGTATGTACTATGTTTTTAATGCTACCAATAGTTAGTCCCACAAAGTTCCTACCTAATATATTAAATTTAAAAAATACTTTACAAAGGAGTTCTGTTTCGAAAAATGTTTGTAAATTACATGTTTTTCCCATAAGTTTGAGGACACTTCTATATTTGTAAATTAAAAGTAGGTAGGTAAAGTATCTATGCCTTCTAAAATTTTTTTTGTTCCTATCTTCATGTACCTACTTACAGTTACATTTAAAACACCAAATTTATAGAAAGTTACGATCCGTTTATAGTGGCATTGTAAAACAGCTTTGTACTGAAGATTGCCACTAAATTTTATAAATCTATGGAATGAATTTAATAAATAAATTTGTGGGTAGGCAGGTATGGTTTGGATATAGGCTACATTATAGATTCTGTTTCGGCTTTGTCTCGTACTCTCATACTGTAAGATTAATATGGTTGTATATATTGTTATTTTAATGTAAGTTTTGATAATAGTAAATAAACGTTGAAAATTATGTATTTTTATCTTATTGTTACCTGTATGCTAAAAAGGGGTAAAATTTATGTCTACATAGGCATACTATGGCCATGTAGAGAAATAAGTTCCCTTTCAACTGTCAGATTTGTCGAGAAAATTACGTCACTTCGAGATTTTTGTACTGAACATGGCTCGGTTTCTCGACAAAACTGACAGTTGAAAAAGATAAACCTTATGTGTACGCGGTCATGCTAAGCCTACTGCTAAAGTTAATATAGATAGGAGGAAGATATGATAGATAAGGTAGTCCTGGATTATCGGCATATTTAGAGGCCGATGATTAATTTTGTAGAATGAATAATGAAACTTACTGGCGCTGAATATGATTCAAAATTGCTTGTACTAGGATTACTCAGTGTACATCTTTTATAATGAACACCAACGAGTTTTTATTGCGTTAAACAATAAGTATATACACCCCGCAACAAAGATAAACGGTAACAGAACGTTGTTTGTTAACTTCTAACAATATATTGTCAGAAGGACGTTTTTGTGTTAGCTTCAATCTGTAATAACTTTTGTTCCAATGAAATAAAGCATAAATCATTTTGAACCGTACTATGCACTATCTAGGTTTGGACAGTACAGTAGTATAGTAAGTACCTTTTACATAAGGCAATTTCTCGACCAAATAATAATAATTACCTATTAACTTACAGAATAGGTCACAACAGGTTCATTCCCTTTGCCCCAAGATAACCAATTACTCAGCGAAGCGAACCCAATACTCTGTAATCAATAAAACTACGTTACATTTGTTTATATACATTGCATGTTCTGTTGACATAATCATAAACTAATGCCACACTTCTTGAGCCATAAAAACAGTAAGTAGGTAACACAGAATTTCATCTTTACAAATAATTAAAATTGAAACATCTGTAATATCAAAATAATAACTTTCTACTAAATTCATATGGAAGTACATACGATACTTATTATAACAGAGAACATTTTTTTTTTTAATTTTTTGTCTGTCTACCCAAATTTTTGTACCGGGTTATCTCCGGAACGGATGCGCTGATTTAAACAAGACTTTCACTGGCAGATAGCTGATGTTGAGAAGTAAATTATGCTATATTTTATTTTAGAAAAATAATTATTAGGGTTCTGTGCAAAACAACTTCTATTTTAAATCATGCGGACAAAGTCTCAGATAACAGCTACTACGCTACATGATATCAAGTTTGAACGACCTCGTAATGAATATGGAATTGCAATGAAACCAACGCATCTCACTGGAGCTCCTATTGCGGTGAAACATAATCAAAACAACGGTTCATAGTATATAAATAATATATTTTGTTACATTCCTATTCTTGATTTTCATAATAACATACCGTAGCTATAGGCACAGGGTGTATCAGAAACCAGAAATAATATTTAACTTTTGAGTATCGTGTAAACAAATTTGATTAAAATTAAAAAAAAACAATATCACGTGACCAATGCCAAATTATCCAGTTAGTTTTTGACGAACTCGGAAATTATGTTCATTATGGATCTACGTATTAACCACCGTACCTAAATAAAATATTACTGAGATTTTTGATATACTGTATAATGTACATTAAATTAATTAACCAAAGCTTGTGTAGCTTGCCAATTTATTAGCTGAACTGACTGAGTGAATATCGGTACCTACAGATTTAGTTCATTTAAGATGTATTAAAAAACCTTGTTTAAAAACTACCTCAATAAGGATATATTTATTTGTGTTCAGGTATAAACCTCAGGTAGGACCTAAAATCTACCTATACTAATAATAAAAAGAGGATTTTTTTTGTATGCAACGAATAAACTTCAAAACTCTTGAACCTATTTCTACATTATCACTGTGTAACATAGACTATATTTATTTGTCCCAAAATGTTTAAAAAAATGTCCGCCCATACGAAGCCGGGACGGGCCGCTATATCAAAACAACATTACAACACTTAGTAATCAGGTAATATTGACAGGAAAAAGACTCCTACATAATACATAGTTGTTGACTTTGAATAAAATAATTTGAGAGTAACTAGAAAGTATTTTTCTTTGGTACCTTTGGTAACATTAATATAAAATCTAATTTCATAATAATGGCAAATACTTACACCCCTTTACTACATAATATACAGACATGTTCATTATTTCTAATCTTAATTTCTTGTTTATTACAATAGGCTTACAGCGCTACTCATCGAGCTGCCTCCCCAATTAAAAATTATCTATAACACTTAAAGATAAATTAGTACATACATTATATACAATAGCTTCTTACATGATTAATACAAAATCAATAAGAGCCTAGATTAAATTTAAATTAGAACCCCCGCCTATTTTGGAATATGCACTCCTATAAATATTACAACAACATAGTGAATTCATGATTGCATTCAGTGACGTTGAACTGTGAGTTCTGTATAAGCCAGAGGATACCTCTTCAATATTCGCTTCACCTATAAACTGCTGCAGATCGCTCTTAGGGAAGCCATCCTTATAATACTGTTTAATTGTATCATAAGCATCCATAATGACAGATATGAACAAACTGAGGACAACGTAAATGTACAAACTTATAAACGAATACAAGTACACACGGCTAAACCACCACAACATCGGCGACTTCTTCGACATTATAGAGAAAGTCGCAAACATATCGTCTCCATTTATCAAAGAGAAAAGACATTCGGAAGTAGTCGCCAACGATCTGAACTTCATATGGTAAGGGCCAAGGATCAGCCAACCGCAGAACATAAATCCAGCGTAGATAATCAGAGCACAAATTGAAAACCTGAATATTTTCGGCGCGGCCTTCTTAAGAGTGAGTATGACTACATTGTACGTCTTGAAAAATCCCAAGTATCTTAGTAGCCCGAACCATACAAGCAAGTTACCCAAGCCCAAAAACAGTGAGCAAACATTCCACTGATCATTTGTGAACTGGTTCCTTTCAATCTGCTCTTTAATCGATGATCCCATGATGATTAATATATCATTCACTATTATCATTATGTACCATATATTCAGGAATTCTAGACGGCCATCTATACTAAGTTCCTTTTCATAAGTGCGCCTAAAGAACTGTACGGTAAGTTCCTTCAGTAACTGCGCTCTGTAGAGTGCACGGCTACAGAGTATGAATGAGACGGCACATATGCAAATGACAAGTATATTCATTATACTTCTCAGTACTTGATCAATTTTGTTATCTGTTATGTAAGCAGTGTCTCCTTTACATGCTAACTTGTACGGTTCAGCTTCTAATATGAGTGACATTTGTCCGTCATGATCTTCGTTATCAAATATAATTTCCACATCAAATCTATAACAGTCCGGTGGTGTGATCGGACCGGCGGCTCTAAAGTTGATAGTTTTTAGTGAAAACATTAATTTTGCGCGAACCAGTGATGCAAAGCTTATATTCAACCCTGCATCTTTGATAAAAGGCTCTGAATGAAACACTTCATCACCTTTCCTTGTGAAGTTGATGCATCTTTCAATTATTTCCGAATTGAATTCGTAGCTTTCATTAAATCCATTTATGATGCCTTGTTTGTAGTTGTACTGGCAGAAGACTGGATCTGGCATCTTGTTGGTCTCATCGTTGTAGGAATAAGCACCAATTGCATTTGTTAGAATTTTGGAATAGCCATCGTAAGCATAATCTAGCGTTTGGTAGAATTCATCTATTTTGTAGACTGCAAGAGGCCCAGCACCGGGAGGGTATGCATTTATTTCTCTTGTAGAGTCCCAGCCGAGGAGAAAGAGATGGGAGAATGTAATACGATTGTCCCACGTGTAGTCGACGTGATTATATCTATTGTGTGCAAACAAACAAAGTTGGAAGGTGACAAGGACGATCTTAATTACTTGAACGACGAACTTGTATGGAAACCTGCGCTTGGCCTTCCACTTCTCAATTGGATTCATGAAGAAAAACTGTAACTTACGTCGCATTTTCTCTTCCGCTTGGTTGAGTTGAGCGAACGAATTCGACTGCTGCGCGGAAAATCTTTGGACATTTTCTCGAGCCTGTGCGCTTGTACCCACTATTTTGATGTCTTCCTCCTCCTCGGAACACGTCGTCTCCTCGGGGGAAGTGATACTCTCCATGGATATCGTTTCTATAGTAATTCTTCACGATAAAGTAGGCGGTTTAAAAAATAGGTTCAAGTAGGTACACTTTCTCAGTGTTTGGCAATGACAATGAGAAACAAAAATAATTATTTCTGCAAAATCAAAAATATAATAACCATGTACAAATGAGCGCAAAGAAAACAATACAATAGTACACAATGAACGATGTAGAACTTGAAATTGATATTGCGAAAAATAAGACAATAGGAAATGCACTCTGCTCTATCGTACGGGCTTGATTTTTTTTGTGACTGACCATGTGACAGACCGCTTGTGACAGTAATCGCTCTTTGTTTGAGATATGGAGGGCATTGGACGGTAGAATGGAAGGAAGGAGTGCAATCTCCTATAGGAAAAATTTGAAAAAGTGTCCATCAAATGCAATAATTACTAGTTCAAAAAACTTCTACAATGGCGCTGGTGTCGACAAAGTATATGGTATGAAGATAGCAATTGTATACTCGGAATACTTCAGTTCATCCACAAATGCTATATTAATATCATACACTTTGTCGACACCAGCGCCACTGTAGAAGTTTTTTGAACTAGTAATAATTATTGCATATCGACGGACACTTTTCAATAGATAGATGTCACTCCTTCTATTTTACCCTCTATAGTTTAAGAAGAGTCAGTTTTTTATAATTGGGTTTTACAGCTCTGGGTACTAGCCCTTTGAAGCCTGTAGTTTTGAGTCAGACAAGTTCAGCGTGACTCCAGTTTTTTTACGAAACTACTATTATTTACTATTAAATAAATTTTCTAGTAAAAAATTACAACGGTGAATTTTATCTTTATAATTAAGGTGACTTAAAATAATCACATAACATCATCATCATCACGCCTGTATTTCCCGAAGGGGTAGGCAGAGGTGCACTGTAGTGCACCAACACTTCGCCGATGTATTTTGGTCCCAATGTAATAGGGGGCGAGCCTATTGCCATTATACCGGGCACATTCCCCCTCAATACGAAGGAGATTTGGGTCATAGTCCACCACGCTGGTCCAGTGCGGGTTGGTGAACTTCACACGCCTTTCTACAGACGTGCAGGTTTCCTCACGATGTTTTCCTTCACCCTTCAGCAAGTGGTAATCATTGTTGAAAATGACATTCGCACATGAAAATTATCTCAGAGGTGCGGGCCTGGGATTTGAACTTGCACCCCTTACGTTCAAGGCGGGCGTTCTTGCCCGCGAGGCTACCACTGCTTAATCACAAAAACATAAACATAAACAACTTAATCACATACCATTACATTATTTACAATTACAGGTTATACACATGAATGCAATGACAGGAATACGAAAAAATGCAGTTATCTAAATAATAAAACAATCACTCTCAATATTTGGAAATATATATTATTATTGCTATGCATCAATTATTATTGAAAAATTCCGATATAAGTTGTGACGTAGGTACATGATGGCAAATTCATGAAAAGTTAGGATTCAATTACAATGGCATTGTATTACACTTTTAGGCCGATAACTGCTATTGTAGGTAGTTTCTAGAGCGAGTGATAATTGAAGTTTTTGGTATACTCTGTAGAATGGGATGAATGCCATCTGAATATTACTATATCATTAAATTAACTACTAAATAAGTAGAAAACTACGAAGCGGTGAATCACAAGATGGAATTATGGTTAATAAACATACAGTATCTGCAAAGGTGATGGAGTGCGGCAGGATATTCACGATTATCAAAGCACAGACAATCGTTTAATAGTGCTCTTACAGACAAGCGGCATGTTACCAATGGCATAGGCAACTGCAGCCGACGACACGCGTCGACGGCTGCAGTTGTAGCGTGCCGCGCCCGCCATTTTGTCACTCGACTGCAAATAGTTTAAGAGTGCGCATGCATTGCAAATTTGTAAAATGAGTTCCAGTGACGAAATTGATATTGAATTGCTATATAATTGTGGCAGTAAAGAAAAATACGTGTATTTGGAATTATAAATTGAAAGAGTACAGTAATAAAATAATAAAAAACAGAGCATGGATGTCGGTATGTGAAGAAGTTGTAAATGATTTTATTAATAAATTTAATTCTTGAATCCACAAAGAACGTGTTTTTATTTTTCGTTTCTGTCGGCGCCGATGAAGTAAAAATAATAACAGTGTTTCTTCTTCGGAATCCATTTTGAGATGAGAGCCGCCGACGGCTGCCGCAGATCTCTAAAGTTGGGATGTCGGCGGCAGTCGTTGACGCGTCGACGGGTGCTGTCGGTTGCCGCCGACGCGTGTCGACGGCTGCAGTTGCCTATGCCGTTGGTATCATGCCGCTCGTGTGTAAGAGCACTTAAAGGCTTCGTTCACCCCATGGAGAATGCTTCGACCCGATTCTAACGCAGATAATATCAACACATCAACAAGATGAACTAAACGTTAACGTAGATACTTTGTAGTTACTTTCTCTATGGAATGAGATTTCCATAGATAATCACACATTCATTACCTACCATCATTACGACCGTAATTCGTGAAGTGGTGGTCAGCTATAGATCGCACAGCAAATATCACTATCAAACAGTAACCAATCAAAGACCATAACTCATTTTACAGGGTACCTACCTTGTATATACTGGACAACTTTTCACCAAAATTACACGAATAATCTATTTGTATGCGATCTGTATAATTAAAATAGGTATGGTCTCAGTCTCTTGCTATCTCGAGATTTCTTGTGATAGGGCAGGGACTGGTTGATTGCAAATATAGCATTCTATATAATACCTATTTATTTAGTGCACTTTAAATACGATGATTATGTTAACATTCAAAAACAATATTTATAATACAACATCCAAGGTGTACTGCAGTATCTAGAAAGTTATTTTACAAATTATCAATAAGGTTTATCAGTAATACTCAATATCAATAACACAGTAATACTGCTAGTATCAGATAGATGATTAATAATTATTAGATTGTTTGCAAAACAAAATAGAAAGCTTTTGAAATGGTTGAAATATTTAAATTTACATGAAACATTTTGTATGCTGGTGGCGAATAGGTGCCATCTTTATGTTAGTATAGTTGACTGCAATCTGGTTAATGGTCCAATAATAAGTAAGTACCGGAACTACTCCAATCTGAAATAATAGAGTGTGATTATCCTTGAACTGCTTGGCCTCTAGACCTGTACTTGGGATAGAAGTTTTGATTATTAGCATAAAAAATAGTTGATAAAATAATACCAAAATAAAGTTGTAAAGAAAACAATTTATTAAACAAATAAAACAATTGTATATAATAGATGTGATGTAAAAGATACTCTCTCTCTCTTTTAAAAAATATTAACAGACTTGTCTCATTAAATACCAACATTCAAATCAATAAATTATACAAACTTGGACTACTATAATTATTCATATTCTTTTTTAATATTAATTGCAATTTAAATACCAATGACATATATTATAAAAATAAATAAAAATAGACTAAGTGTGGTGAACAATCATGCACAACAATTATTTTTCTCTCTTTTTATGTAGGAACTGTATAACTTTCTACACTGCTTATTTTTATTGTTTTATCAAATTCTTTCAATACCCCTGTCACTTTCCTTGCCTTTTTTTTGGTGCAATTGTGCTTTAAATAATGATAAGACCTCTTAAATGTCGAGTTGCAATTATTGCACCTGTGTTTCACTAATTTATAATGGATTTCCTCCATATGTTTCTTAATATTATTCATGTTATACCTTTTCAGACATATCTTACATTCCACTGTACTATTAGCGCGCCCCGTCGGGTACAACTTGTGTAAATCAATGACTTCAGTGACATTATCATTCACTTTGATTGATGTATTTTCATCTAGCTTTCTTATTAACAACATGTTTTGTTCCAGTTTTTTCATCTCCACAATCGCATTTGAATTCAGAACTTTCTCAAACCACACCTGGTTTACTTTTTTTAAATCACAGTAAGGTTGGCGTGCATGTAAGTTGTAATGTTGTCGACGTATGTGGTATTTAAGTTGGAAGCGTAGCCCAAAGCTAATATCACATATGTGGCACTTGTGAGTTTTTTCAGCAAGCTGATAACTGAAAATAAGTGAAAAGTTATTTTCTTAATTATGTCCATATACTTACCTATTACTGATAGTATGAGGAAGTTAAAAAAACTTACAACCAATAAGTTATATTGTAGTGTACGCACAGTAGCGTAGGCACCATTAGAGTTAAAAATAGAACACAAAGCCATTGAAAGTGGGATCATGTTGAGTGAGTCTTGTAGGAGTTGGATTCATGGAACATTTTACAGGAGACTTTAATTATCACCTTTTATCGGCGTGCATATGGTAAGCATGCGAAGCTAAGTTTCCCTTATTTTTGAAAGCCATTTTACACCAGCGACAAGTTAAATCATCACTGTCTGGATCATCACTGTCTTCAGGATTTGGGTTTTCTTTGTCTGGTTTAGACATTTTGCTTTTCAATACAATTCTCACATACACTGTTCTCTTGAATTAGGACATTATTATAATACCAAATCGTTTCGAAAAACGTAATTTTCTTATAGATTATGATGGAATCTTTGTTATTGTTGTTTTGTTCCATCGAGTTGACCATAGATTAAATATATATTCCTCTATGAATGCTACACTATTTGAATGACAAATTGAATCTTTAACTCGATGGATCACCGAGCTAAATAACAACAGTCTAGTATTTACTCTATGGTCATGCCATATAGTATTGTCAAATTTACTCTATGGTCAAATGAAGGTATTTTATTATGTCTATGATATTCTTTTTGGTTTATGATCAATGTCGTACACATCACGAAATTTACCTTTAGAGAAAACTTCGTAAATTTTCATTTTATGCTATCAATTATTGTACAGGAGCCAGTCTAAAACTACCGTTTTTATTAGAGCGCAACATGGCTCTAACAGTGGACAAATTAATGAATGACGACAGGTACGTATCGCGGTACCCATACGTATTCAAATTTTGTAATTTTTCAAGGGAAAGTACTTTTAGGACACCTATCGTTGAATTTATCGTAATCTGCGTGTTTGTGGTGAATTCGTGACGTAATTGGCTCCTTCATTGTATCTATATTATAATTAGCGGATACCTTGATGCCTTTTACCAAATAAGTGTTTTGGAACTATGTTTACTATAGGTAGCTACTTCCAGGTTTATGGGTTTAAACATTTAAAGCGGTTTTCTCGATTGAAACGGTTTTCGAATAATGTATATAAGTTGACAGATACTCTGTAACTCAAATAAAAACAAGTTGTTAAATAAACAAGAAAAATAGCACTAATACTTAAGAAATTGGTACCATGAATCAAACATTTCACTTGAAATGCAAGTGATTTATAACAAAGTATTGTACACACTTATCTCATGAATATAATATTATTTTTTTGGCCATGACAATCTGTCAGAATTAATACAAGGCCATTTAGATAAGTAAAAAATAAAAGAATGAAATCAAAACGTGTCCTAAATGCCTTTGAACATGATCTGAATACTCTTTATAACAAACAAGTGACAGGAAAGAAATCTATGACACTTATGTTGACTACACTACTGTAGGCTCAGCATGACTGCATGTCCAGTACAAAAAGCTCGGTGTGACATAATTTTTTCGACAAGTCTGACAGTTCAAAGAGACAAAATAAGTTTTGTCTCTAGGTTGTCTCTAGGTTTGTCAGTAGGCTTAGCATGACTGCGTAGACATAAGTGTCTACGCAGTCATGCTAAGTCTACTGATAGGAAAATTAATGGCCAAATTGAGAACCTCGTTTAGAGTTTGTTAAAAAAAAACGTGTTATTTGTACTTTTTTGTAGGTTTTGCGGCGATAATGTGTTACCATTCCTGTGGTATCTGCCACTGGGTATCATACTGCTGGTTGTTAGGATACTCTTGGCGCTAATATTATGGGTGGCCTCAATAATACTACCAAACAAATCGGCTGTCAGGCAGATACTGTCCACACTGGCATGTTGGACTTTTGGTGAGTTCATACTCTATATACACAATGTTTGTAATTTAATTCATTTATAGTCTTACGGGGGGACATACTAATTGTCAAGTTTACAATATTTTTCCTTATGTGCTACATCTGGATTGGATTGCAACCTCCACTGAGCAGATTCAGTAACTCAGTGGGTTGGTTTGTTTTAAAAAAAAATGTCAAGTGTAATCAAAGGCTAAAGTGCAGAAATTAAGCCACATACTCATTTGGATTGATCATCTGTGCTCTGTAAAACATAATACAATTTCTCATTAAAAACATAATAAATATTTTTATTAAAGTCTTTAAGAGAAATCTTCAATGTACAGTTAGCATTTACAATATTAAAAGGGACATATTTGAATATTGTGAATTGAGATAGCTATTATTGTAGAAATATAAAACCAAATTAGTGGTAATGATTAGTTTTTAATCACCCAGTGAATGATCATTACAAATTCGTTTATCCTGATACTTATGATGCTAATTGTACATTATTAATAATACTATAGAGCTGCTACTGCTAGTGTAACAAGTTACTGAAAAATACTAATTTGATGTAACAATGTTCAGGTGTGTATGTAAAAGTGAAGGGTACTCGTGACCCTCGATGCAGTGTCATGGTGGCCAACTATGTGTCGTGTCTCGACTCACTCGCCGCCTCCCATGTGCTGGGGACCATCAGTGTAAGTTTACTGAAAATATGTTGTCTTATGTCTTCATTTCCCCATCTTCTAATTTAAGGGGTCGGCCCTTGTCGGTGCACCTGATCAAGTCCTCACCATCTGGGTCGATCCATTGCAGCTTTCTTCACCTCCACATACGACATGACACCAACCTTATCTTTTATTTGACTTATGTAACATATTGGCGGTCTACCTCTCCCACGCTTTTCCATCAATCTTGCCTTCTATGATGTTTTTAATAAAAGTGTCATGTTGCATGAGATGGCCTATCATCTTTCCTCTTCTGTTCCTTATTGTCTCTAATAATGTTTTTAATTCTTGCACTCTCTTTTCACCCAGGGCCAAAAACAATTGTAGTATGACTTGGTCTCATTTATCAAGGCCTGAAAACAACTTATTTTATCAATGGTAGCAAGAATTTGACTAGTCTAATGTCTGTAATGAGACAATGTCTAATATCTACACTGGTCAAATTTAAAGTGAAGTTATTGTCATACTATAATGATAATATTAGTACACTTGCAGCCTGTGTCTCAAGCTTCAGTGTTATATATGCCAGAGTGGTAGATGGATTAATGCTTAATAAAAAATCTCAGATTAAGCCTCTGATTACTCAAATCTGAGATTAAGAGTATGCCTAGTTGCAGTTGCTAGTTGCAACCAAAATGGCATTAATCAGATAATAAGTTGAGCTCCAATATCCATGTCAATAGATTTTTTTTTTCAATAATGCTAATCTTGAGTGGTTAAATTTTAATTTTGAAATGAAACCTATTTGCAGCTCAGAAAATGGAAAGTTCCACCGTTTTTTGCATCAACACTTGGTATAAGGAATGCTGCTCAATTTATAAGAAAGTAAGTAAAAATAATTAATCATACAACATTATATTTACAAAAAAGAAACATATTCATATTATGAGTTTTGGCTGAGATATTTCTGGGAGAAATTTGGGAAATAAATAATGATTGCAGGCAACACTTTGCTGAGTGTCCGAGTAAGCCGGTGCTGCTGCAGCCCGAGGGTGGGCCCACCAACGGCAAGGGCTTACTCAAGTTCACCGACTGGCCCTTCCAGCTTGGAAACAGGGTGCAACCTGTTGCTATCAGTAAGTTACTTATCAGTACAATACAAACTAACAAAGATATTAAGATAGCATTGGTAGCCGAGTGGTCGAACGCACGCCTTGCAAATCAAAGTGTGCAGGTTCAAACCCAGGCTCGCACCTCTGGGATTTATGTGCGAATTTCATTTTCATCCGAGATTATCAGTTGCTATGAAACCGTGAAGGAAAACATCGTGAGGAAACCTGCACATCTGAGGGAACTTGTCCAGTTCTCGATAGATGTGTGAAGTCTGCCAACCCGCACTGGGCCAGCGTGGTGGACTATGGCCTGAATCCCCCTCGCATTGAGGGGAGGCCCATGCCCAGCAGTGGGACGTTAAAAGGGCTGTAGTAGTAGTAGTAGTGAGACGTTATTGACTGTATTAGTATCGATTGTGTATGGTGGTTTCGTGTCGCAGCGGTGGAGCGCCCGTTCACGAACGTGACGGTGCACCGTCCGGGCGACGCGCGCGACAAGTTCCCGTGGTCGGACGCGCTGTGCTTCCTGTGGACGCCGCTCACCGTGTTCACCGTGCGCCTGCTGCCGCCCGCCGGCCCCGACACACACGCCGCGCTCGCCGCCAGCCTGCGGCAGGCCATCGCCGACGCGCTGCAGGTACCGGCTACCACACTCGCTACCGACACGCTTAGCAACACTACCGACACGCGCCGGCCCCGACACACACGCCGCGCTCGCCGCCAGCCTGCGGCAGGCCATCGCCGACGCGCTGCAGGTACCGGCTACCACACTCGCTACCGACACGCTTAGCAACACTACCGACACGCGCCGGCCCCGACACACACGCCGCGCTCGCCGCCAGCCTGCGGCAGGCCATCGCCGACGCGCTGCAGGTACCGGCTACCACACTCGCTACCGACACGCTTAGCAACACTACCGACACGCGCCGGCCCCGACACACACGCCGCGCTCGCCGCCAGCCTGCGGCAGGCCATCGCCGACGCGCTGCAGGTACCGGCTACCACACTCGCTACCGACACGCTTAGCAACACTACCGACACGCGCCGGCCCCGACACACACGCCGCGCTCGCCGCCAGCCTGCGGCAGGCCATCGCCGACGCGCTGCAGGTACCGGCTACCACACTCGCTACCGACACGCTTAGCAACACTACCGACACGCGCCGGCCCCGACACACACGCCGCGCTCGCCGCCAGCCTGCGGCAGGCCATCGCCGACGCGCTGCAGGTACCGGCTACCACACTCGCTACCGACACGCTTAGCAACACTACCGACACGCGCCGGCCCCGACACACACGCCGCGCTCGCCGCCAGCCTGCGGCAGGCCATCGCCGACGCGCTGCAGGTACCGGCTACCACACTCGCTACCGACACGCTTAGCAACACTACCGACACGCGCCGGCCCCGACACACACGCCGCGCTCGCCGCCAGCCTGCGGCAGGCCATCGCCGACGCGCTGCAGGTACCGGCTACCACACTCGCTACCGACACGCTTAGCAACACTACCGACACGCGCCGGCCCCGACACACACGCCGCGCTCGCCGCCAGCCTGCGGCAGGCCATCGCCGACGCGCTGCAGGTACCGGCTACCACACTCGCTACCGACACGCTTAGCAACACTACCGACACGCGCCGGCCCCGACACACACGCCGCGCTCGCCGCCAGCCTGCGGCAGGCCATCGCCGACGCGCTGCAGGTACCGGCTACCACACTCGCTACCGACACGCTTAGCAACACTACCGACACGCGCCGGCCCCGACACACACGCCGCGCTCGCCGCCAGCCTGCGGCAGGCCATCGCCGACGCGCTGCAGGTACCGGCTACCACACTCGCTACCGACACGCTTAGCAACACTACCGACACGCGCCGGCCCCGACACACACGCCGCGCTCGCCGCCAGCCTGCGGCAGGCCATCGCCGACGCGCTGCAGGTACCGGCTACCACACTCGCTACCGACACGCTTAGCAACACTACCGACACGCGCCGGCCCCGACACACACGCCGCGCTCGCCGCCAGCCTGCGGCAGGCCATCGCCGACGCGCTGCAGGTACCGGCTACCACACTCGCTACCGACACGCTTAGCAACACTACCGACACGCGCCGGCCCCGACACACACGCCGCGCTCGCCGCCAGCCTGCGGCAGGCCATCGCCGACGCGCTGCAGGTACCGGCTACCACACTCGCTACCGACACGCTTAGCAACACTACCGACACGCGCCGGCCCCGACACACACGCCGCGCTCGCCGCCAGCCTGCGGCAGGCCATCGCCGACGCGCTGCAGGTACCGGCTACCACACTCGCTACCGACACGCTTAGCAACACTACCGACACGCGCCGGCCCCGACACACACGCCGCGCTCGCCGCCAGCCTGCGGCAGGCCATCGCCGACGCGCTGCAGGTACCGGCTACCACACTCGCTACCGACACGCTTAGCAACACTACCGACACGCGCCGGCCCCGACACACACGCCGCGCTCGCCGCCAGCCTGCGGCAGGCCATCGCCGACGCGCTGCAGGTACCGGCTACCACACTCGCTACCGACACGCTTAGCAACACTACCGACACGCGCCGGCCCCGACACACACGCCGCGCTCGCCGCCAGCCTGCGGCAGGCCATCGCCGACGCGCTGCAGGTACCGGCTACCACACTCGCTACCGACACGCTTAGCAACACTACCGACACGCGCCGGCCCCGACACACACGCCGCGCTCGCCGCCAGCCTGCGGCAGGCCATCGCCGACGCGCTGCAGGTACCGGCTACCACACTCGCTACCGACAATGTTTCTATCGACAACTCACACTCTGTCGTGTCTACTGTAGATAAAGGTCGATGTGACGTCATTTTTTCAATAAATCTGACGGTTTGAGGGATAAAATGTTTGCCTACGGCGGCAGTGGTGGGCAAACTTTCTTAATGGGGGGCCAGAAAGTTCAAGCAATTTCAGAGGAGAGCCAGAATTATAGCAAAAATGCATTATGTGTTGAAACTTTTAATCATATAAAAACATTACAGCATTACACACTTGCACAAATGTTAAAATATAATTAGCGCAGGCCATATACTACATATTTATGCCGAAGGACCGTCGGCGGGCCGGATTAAATGCTTTCGCGGGCCGGAATTGGCCCGCGGGCCGTACTTTGACCATCACTGGTCCACGGTGTCGTGCTAAACCCGCTGCCACAACCAATTTTACTGTTTAACGGTTAACTTGTTACAAAATCTGTATAAAGGGACTGTCAATTGAGTTAATATTAAACGATACTTGAGGGAGTGGTAAGGCCCCTGCTCATTATTTACACTCACGAAGATTCACTGTTATCATCAATGATTGCCATTAAAAAGACGGTACAAAATACCTGGGGATCTATAATGGCCACTTTAATCAAAATCCTTACATTGATTAATCTGTATTGACTTCAAAAATATTCTAACTATGAATTGTCTGATGATGTGAATCTGCGCGTGAATCGAACAAATAAACACTGTAAGTTAATTAGCGGAATTGCTAAGTATTGCATATTTCGCAATCATGTCTGTAAGAAGTTGAAATAATTTCCATTATTCCAGATCGAGTTGACGTCGTTCAAGTGGGAGGAGTTGAACGCGGGGCAGGCGGGAGTGCGCGCGGGGCGGGCGGGGCGAGCACAGGCGGGCCCGGCGGGGCGAGCACAGGCGGGGCGGCGCTCGCCCGCGCGCGAGCCGGAGCTGGCGCGGCTGGCGCGGCAGGTGCGGGAGGTGCTGCCCGCCGTGCCGCTCGGAGACATCCTGCGGGACTTGGGTGAGACTCCCTCTACTATCTTACAAATACATCTCCACGCCTGTATTCCCCGAACGTGTAGGCACAGGTGCACTGCAGTGCGCCCACACTTCTCCAATGTATTTTGGTCCCAATGTTACTGGGGGCGAGCATATTGCCATTATGCCGGCCACATTCTCACTCAATACGAGGTAGATTTAGAGCCATTTTCCACCACGCTGGCCCGGTGCGGGTTGGTGAACTTCACACACCTTTCCGTAGACGTTTTCCTCGCGATGTTTTCCTTCACTGTTCAGCAAGTGGTAATCATTATTGAAAATGACATTCGCACATCAAAATTTCAGAGATGCGGGCCTGGGATGTAAACTATCTTAAATTGTACTTATATTAAAAAAAAGCTTAGTGCTTGTTTTTTTTTTTACTGAATCCTAATTTCCGTTTGTCCAGCGTCCACCCGAAGCGTGGATGTCACGATAACGAACTTCCTGGAAGGCATCACGCCGTACACGCCCGAGCCGGAGCGGGCCGCCGAGCCCGCCGCCGGCCCATCCAATCCCCCGCCGCGGTACGTGACGCCGCCCGCCACCGGCGTGTTCCCCAAGAGCGCCAGAGAACGCCAGCTCAGCTTCGAGGAGAGGAAGGCGCAGATGATAGCGGAGGCCAGGAAGAGGTACATCGAAAAACACGGCCTGAATGTCGCCTTAAATAATTGCTGAATTAGATGTAAATCGTGGTTCGGTTGTTTATATTCTACAGTTATTTCATTGGTTTCTAGAAAATGTGTTGAGTGCGTGTCGACCTCGTGACCTGATGTCTCGCTATTCATCTAACGATAATTACCTCAAATGGAACTGCAGTTGTGATAAATTTTATTTTTTTATACTACTATCAGAGATATTCCTGCCGATCTAGAAATGTTTTACGATAGGGCCGAGCTTCTGTAGCTGAGCTGCTAATCGAAAATAATTAAGGGTAGGCAGTAATATCGTTGATAGTATAGTACATTGAACGCCTTAAAATTTTATACATTTTTATCGAGTGTGTAGATTGCAATAAATAACATAAACAACTGAACTACGAATGGGATTGTTCGTGATACGGTCGTAAGACAGATGTAAATGGCTTTAGCCGTAGATATTTAGTGCCTAAATAATATAGTTAACGTCGCAAAAACAACAAAATGAAAGCATCTAGAAGTTATGTTAGCTTGTAAACGGGTTGGAAATGTTTCATCTCGACTGCAGATCGGCAAACGAATATGATATACAAGGTGGTTCAGAAATCCGAAATAATACGTTCACGTATGCATAAGTATCGGCACTTACAACTAAATGGTACAAAAAATATTAATATCCAAAATTACCGGAAATTTTGGATAAGTATCCTCGGGTCCTACGCCAAATTGTTATGTACTATTTATATACATACATCATCACGCCTGTATTCCTCGAAGGGTTAGGCAGAGGTGCACTGCTGTGCGCCCATACTCCGCCGATCATCTACTATTTATGTATTGTTATTACCGCTTATACTATTTTATAGGCTTTTAGATGCGTCTGGAGGTCAAGAGTCAAGAGACTGACAAATATTAAAAGCATGTAACTCTGAAACTATGATAGTTACGTATTCTGTGTAATCTCTACATACCAGCTACCATACTTTCAATATTATTACGAATTTCTGATACACCCCTGTATAATTGTATCAACGTAACTAGCCCGCCTACAAGCTAAATATGCAATAAAAACGAGATTTTATAACGTCACATTGGATACGAATCCTTCCAAAAAGATGACGTAACATTCTCAAATCGAAATAGTTTTATAGTGAAAAAACATAGTTCTGTAATCAATTATATTTTATAATATTGAATAGTTATAATATTGCCAATTTCTAAATAAATTTATATTTTTATCAATTAAAATTTATTCACTAGCTCTGAATTTCTCGTACAAATAATGAGGTATAGCTTCACTCGCAAAGAGCAGATATTATGATAGTGTCAAATTAAAAAATTGCAATAAAAAAATCAATAAATACAAATTATAAATTAATTGGGTAATTGAAGGTGAAAAAGATGGTGTCTCCAAAATAATATTGCTTATGCCTCACTAACATGGTTTGTTATTTCATTTTTGTCGGTGTCAGGTGTTTTTTATTAGGAGAGAATAATTACAAGAGTGCTTTTAACGAAAGATACTTGAGAAAAAAATGTAGTCTTAGTAGTCTAGTCTTTGAGGCTCACGAACATTATCATGTGGGGCTCCACATAAGGGTGAATACACACGACGTATTATTTTATAAATGCAGATGACGCGCGTTTACGGCACCTCTGACATTTTGATTGTATACTAAGGTTTACTGGCTGCGATTGAATCTCGTTTAGGCTAGGCGCGCACTAGGCTGCGCAGCCAGAATATTTGCGCAGCCAATCCACGACTATTCAAGATCCTCTGTATCGAAAGTCTTTTTTTTTAAGTTTGAACTAAAATACGTCTGGCTGCTACAACTAGTGCGCGGAGACTGACGGCAGCCTCATACATTCACCTACACACGGTATGGCTGCGCGCAGCCAGCTGGCTGCTGTGCAAACAGGCGCGTTTTATTGGCTGCGGCAGCCGAGATTTCGTGGCTGCCTAATGCGCGGGCTCCCATACAACGTCATATGTTCGTCTGGCTGCCTAGTGCGGGCCTAGCCGTAAGGTGTATTAAACGCGCGTCATACCAAAACAATAATAAAAATTGTGTTTCACCACTGACACCGGGTCCTAAAAGTTGGAATTGAGATATTATTTACTAAATGTAGATAGATATAATATACAAATTGTGTATACAATGAATATCCACATTTATATGTACTACAAAGTTACCTTTAAAAATCCTAATTCTGAAATATCTTCGACCAAAATTAATTAATCGTATTTTATTGAAAGTGTCATTTGTGGGTGTGGGTGGGTCATTTCGTATATCTTTGCAAATGTTTCCACCGACATGCTCACATATTAAACATAATTGTTATTCATTTACAGTATTTTGGCTGTACACATCGAAAGTGATCTATAACTCCACTGTAAACCTATCATAACTGTGTGGTAACGTTCCTTGCGCTGTTTGCCACCCAAATCTAAATTGATTTGAAGACTTATTATATCTTATTGTACATCTGTACCGACACACCGCAGACCGATGCCGCTTCCGTTCGGCATTTTAAATTGTATATAAAGCACTGTAATGCGAATTAACTTTATGCATTGTGACTACTTTAGACTGACGTAACGAATGGAGTAGAAACAACGAAATGAGCGACGGCTATTTTACGAGTGATTCGAATTTCGAAAGTTAACGGTGCAACGGCGTCCTTTTCATGCCCGTAATGTATGACTGAAATGGCAATATCTCACTGGGACATTTAAAAAATGAAACACAAATGAAATTTATACACCATCTCCAAAGATTGGAGTTTCAATAGAAACTTGTACATTTTTGGCAGATTTTACTGTCGATGACTGAAAGTAATATTAAAAACGTTGCTGCAAGACAGTAGTGGTAAGGGGCGGGTGCAACCAATAGGTGGTTGCGCAACCAAGCGTACCCTCATACTGCTGTATATATTTTTTTTGTTGTGCGATTAGTTGCGCCTCCACTGGTGAAAGAGCGCGAGAGTGAAAGCGCTAATAATTAGCTCCCATGCGTAACTAAGCTTGGTTGTAGGGGCTAATAAAAGACAACTTTCAACACCAAGTTGTACACAAATAACTAAACTAATTTTGACAACACTTAAATATTGTTGTATTCGGCGGACATAAGGCTACTAAGCTCAGTTTAGTTTGATGGTTTTAAAATAAACGCCAATTATGTGATATCCCTTCATTGGACTTTATAAAAGAAAAAATAAATTTCACAATTGTGTATTGTAACCATCTTTCGCCATAAGATTGAAGGATTTGTGATATTTAATAAACATTAAATCTAAAACCATAATCAATGTCCTTTAGAATAAATAATACCATTATTTACAGGTTTACATAACAATTTTGCAATGTTACGAAGCAAATTTAATGCGACGATTTTTGTGTGTTCGTACTATAAAAAAATAATTATGAGAAATGTTTTAAATACCTGCCTCGTTCGTTACGCTGGTCCTCGACATAGTTTTAGAGTGAACTGCCAAATGGCTTCCTTATATATAGTTGTTCGGACTATTAAGTTTGTAATTAATTAAATATGATCATTATTAAAATAAAGTTTTGTTCCAAAATATCATTGGTTTCGCAAGTTTATTTCGCTCATACAATTAATAATCGACTACCGAACAGATTTACCCCAAAATTTATTTAAATTTCAATCCATCTGCAACTTATCTACAATACCATTTTGCAGTACAAAGGTGTTTCATACAACGCAATTCTAAATGAATCATAACTTTAATACATTTTGGGGTTAGACAAGTCCTAGCCATTATTCAGTCTATGGCGGTTTCATATCTTATAAAATATCGACATGAAGATTGTGCAATACAAATTAAATATATCAAAGAACATAAAAATCAGTTTTACTCAATAGTTACTAATGTACTTTACGTTAATATATAAAAAATACAGTAAAACACTGTAATTAAACTAAAAAGCTTGAAAGTATGTTTTGTTTCATACTTCCTGTTGATCGGCACAGCCAAGCGGCATTGGGCCTTAAAGCTTCCCGCACTGGGGCGTCGATGCTCGCCCGTAAATTTTGCTATACCAAAACAAGCTGTATCGACTCATAGAAAAAGTTTATTATTAAACTAAATAACATTGACCGCGCTAGAAATTTTTGTCGTGGCTTTTACCACAGATTTTCTATCTTTATGCGTATTGACACAAAGTTCGTATTGGTATTGAGAAAAAACTGAGCCTATGCGGGACGCCTGGTAGATGTTTCACATAAAACATAGTAGTCTAGGCGGTGAGTGAGCGGAGTCAGCCGGTGGGCAGAGTCTAAGCGGGGGAAAGAACCGAGGAGTACGAAGCGTAGCTGCATTCAAAACTATACTTTATGCATTAAGTAATAAGGTTGATTTCACTTTGTTGTGGCGAAGCGTGTCGGCAAATCTCGCCACGCCAAAAAATCAGGTTTACCCCTCGCCTATAGATGTTTCACATCAAAAATTACGTGCGAGTGTTCACGTGCCCGTTTGCGAGAGGCTTAAGTAGCAGTATTAGAGCCCTAATCGTTGCGGCGTGCGGCGCGGCGTGGCGAGCCCGGGCGTGGCGACCTCCTGTTTAACGGGCACCTCCTCGTCTTTCCTCTTTCGGTCCTCTGCCATCTTCACTTCCGCTTGCTTCATCTCTTCCTCCATGCGTTGAAGGTGCACCGCTGCCTCTTTGCGCTTGTCGCGATTTGATCTGTGAATATTTATAAATATATATTAAATTACTAGCTGTTACCCGTGACTTCGCGTGGCATTAAGGATAAGTAGCCTAGGCTCGCCTTATAACAACAGCTATCTGCCAGTGAAAGTCCGGTCACAATCGATCCCGGATCAAATAGACAGAACAATATTGATAAAATATAGCAGTGGTAGCCGAGTGGTCGAACGCACGCTTTGCAATCAAAGTGCGCAGGTTCTATCCCCGGCTCGCACCTCTGGGTTCCATGTGTGAATCTCATTTTCATCTGAGATTATCACTTGCTAAGAAACGGTGACGGAAAACATCGTGAGGAAACCTGTGTGCCCGGTATAATGGCAATAGGCTCGCCCCCTATTACATTGGGACCAAAATACATCGGCGAAGTGTGGGCGCACTGCAGTGCACCTCTGCCTATCCCTTCGGGGAATACAGGCGTGATGATGTATTATAATATTGATAAAAATATTTTTTTTGTATTACCGCGAATACTTTCTATATGCATTTAGTAAAAAGCGACATTAAAAACAAACATAACATCTTTATTTATTTACCATGTTAGCCAAGCTAGTCAACAAAGCTTAAATGAGACACCACAATTCAGAATAAAACACAGACCCCAATATTCCGCCACAAACAGAACTTTTACACTACGCTAATAGATGGCGCAACAAACTCAACCTCAATTTCATATGCAATCCTGAATCGCGATAGAAGAGTTCTCTACCGTCTCGACTATATACATATACAAGATACCGTCGTTAACGGTCATCGTCCCCTTTTCCGTACTCACTTGCCGGTCTCCTTGACGGAGAAGAACATGGGTCCGAGCTCGGCCAGCCACCTGCCGTCGACGGCGGTGACGCAGTGCATGTACTCCTTGGTGGTCATCATGAGCTCGTGGTAGACCACGTAGTCCGGCGAGTTGCCGAGCCCGAACAGCGCGGAGGTGGGGTGCAGGTGGCAGGGCATGCCGGTGCGGCAGTTCACGTACTCACCTATGCCCTTCAGCCGGGCGGCTTGTTGGAAATACGCTGGAGTTGAGGAAATTCACTCAATTATTAAATGCACAAGCAGTGGTAGCCGAGTGGTCGAACGCACGCCTTGCAATCAAAGTGGGCAGGTTCAAACCCCGGCTAGCACCTCTGGGATTTATGTGCGAATCTCATTTTCATCCGAGATTATCACTTTATATGAAACGGTGAAGGAAAACATCGTGAGGAAACCTGCACGTCTGAGGGTACTTGACTAGTTTTCGATAGATGTGTGAAGTCTGTCAACCCGCACTGGGCCAGCGTGGTGGACTATGGCCCGAATCCCCCTCGCAGTGAGGGGAGGCCCGTGCCGTTGTGGGACGTTAAAAGGGCTGTAGTATGTATATATATTAAATGCAGCGTGACCTTCGCCGTTGGCAAGGTGCAATTTAAGTCGATCGAGGTAATGGTTGGGAAGATAAAACTAAATTTGAATAAACACGCTCTGGCGTATAGATAGAAAACTCTTTATTGTACACCAGCACTAACAAGGAAATTACACAACATACGACAAAAACCAGAACAAATAGAAGTGTACATCGGCGGTCTTATCGCAAGCTGCGATCTCTCCCAGACAACCAATTCAACGTTCATGTTCAATTGTATGTAAATATCACTAATACTTTGCTAGCTTAGCCTTGTTGGTAGAACGCTCGCATGAAAGCATGGGGTGCAAGTTCTAATCACAGACATTTTTGGATTCCATGTCATTTTCAATAATGATTACCACTTTCTGAACGGTGAAGAAGCCTGCACGTCTATAAAGCCGTGTGAAGTTCACCAACCCGCACTGGGCCAATGTGGTGAACTATATCACAAATCTGTCTCATATTGAGGGGGTAATGTGCCCGGTATAATGACAAGAAACGCCCCACTAACACTTTAGCGAAGAGGCATCTACCTCTTCGGGGAATATATGTATAATGATGATAAAAAAATTTAACTGACCTGAGCAGATGCACTTCCGTACGGTGTCCCAATCGGTCCCACATGACACCAGCGGCAGACGCTGCTGTTGCAAGATGTCTTTAAGCTGCTGCCTCACCTCTCGCACTTTTCGCATCGCTTTGCCGTGCACGAAGTGCTCCGTACACCACTGGCCTGAGTAACTGGAGACAATATTCATTAGATTGAACGATCGACAGATGCTAATTTTATTTAACTCTACTACAGCCTTTTTAATGTCCCACTGCGAGGGGAAATCCGGCCATAGTCCACCACTCTGGCCCAGTGCGGGTTGGCAGATTTCACACATCTATCGTAAACTAGTCTAGTTCCCTCACGATGTTTTCCTTCACCGTTTCATTGCAAGTGATAATCTCAGATGAAAATGAGATTCGCACGTTAATCCCAGAGGTGCGAGCCGGGGTTCGAACCTGCACACGCAAGGCGTGCGTTCGACCACTCGGCTGCCACTGCTTATGGTTTATTTAGCTCAGAAACCAATATTTTTTTAACATAGAATAGTATGGCGATAGTTAGAGACAGTGGCGGATCTACAGAGTTGCCGCCAGCAGGTTATTTAAATTTTACCGACCTCTAGAATTTGGTTCCCAAGTTTTTTGACTATTGTTACCATCCCACGATTTAGTTAAGATCGCTCAAACGATAACTATAACCAAGAGGTGGAACATATTACCTATATAGTAAAATTGAGGTATATAAATATTTTTAATTTCTATACGACATTAAAAACTATTTTATCCCAAAATTTGCCGCCTCAGGTCCCCGCCTACTCAGCCTGTTGGTAAATCCGCCAACGGATCCCAGTTACATTTAGACCAGGGCAAATTCCGCCAAGGCCATTTCTGAGATTTGCCACTGGCGGAAATCGAAGTCGCAACCACACGGTGCAGTGACCCGAGGCGGCCTACGCTGAAACCTCTAAGTAAACCAAGCCGTATTTCAAACATTCCTTCTTTATTGAGACACTAGCGGCCCGTCCCGGCTTCGCACGGGTTCGCACTTTCTAATAAAGCCTATGTTACTCAGTGATAATGTAGCTTTCTAATGGTAATTTTTTTTTAAAAATCGGACCAGTACTTTATGAGTTTATTCGTTACATACAAAAATACAAATCTTTCCTCTTTATAATATTAGTATAGAGTATAGATATGGCGCATGAGTGTTCAGGGTGATAAGTGTCTCACTTGTTAGACTTCCACTGGTTGTACAAGTGCAGTAACGTGAGATGGTCCGACTCGGGCACCTGGAACTTCTCCTTGACGGAGTCCGCCTCCTCCTCGCGACCTTGCGGCCGATAGAACACAGACGGCACCGATAACATGGACACTGAAACAATACGCATTAATCAATGATATTGATGAGACGATATAGACACCTAAATGTGCTAAAATAACGAAAAAAAAATGGACCATTTGAAAAAAAAACCACGATATTATAAACCGTAGGTAGGTAGATTTGCAGCAGGAACACATAATTACTTAGATTTACATTAATTAATACAATTAATTTAAACTTTATTTTTGCCCTCACCAAAAAGTAACTACTACTACCCTTCTTAACGTCCCACTGTTGGGCACGGGCCTCCCCTCAATGCGAGGGGGATTCAGGCCATAGTCCACCACGCTGGTCAAGTGCGGGTTGGTGAACTTCACACGCCTTTCTATGGACGTGCAGGTTTCCTCACGATGTTTTCCTTCACCGTTTCTTAGCAAGTGATAATCTCGGATGAAAATGAGATTCGCACATGAAACCCAGAGGTGCGAGCCGGGGTTTGAAGCTGTACACTTTGATTGCAAGGCGTGCGTTCTACAACTCGGCTAACCCAACTCTTTAGAATGTAGTGAGAATGTGTGTCTCTCATTATTATGTAGGGATCAACCTTGAGATGGTACAATTCATTCAAACTTTATTTTTGCCCTCACCAAAAGTAACCAAACTTATAAATGTTATTGCATGGGGGTGTCGACATGTAACGCATCTTGCATAGAACATTTTTATTTATTTTTTTATTTTATTTATTGGGGTAAACAAACAGTGACAAATTAAAATATGCAACTTAATAGGTAGGTAATACAGGTAAACATAAATTTGACACCAGCATCGTTTACCACAGAAAAGTGGTAGTTCGTGGTTATTCACTTTCTATGCTAAAGTGCTACATAGTGATCTAGGTGTTATCATGACGTAGGTATGTTAGTGGGCATTAGGAATTTAGGATTTCTAAAACAATTTTTTTAAATAAGCTTGGACGCACTGTCGCAATTATACAAGCTTTAAAGCCCTCTTACCACCAGCTGCCTTGCTACTACTATAAAAATTGACAATAGTGTTTGGGCCCCTGTTAAGAATATCTTAACCCCGGGTTCACTGGAGAGTGGCAACAATACTAAAACCAATACCAATACTAAAACGATCTGTATAAACCCTTAGAAAAAACTGTTCTTCAATGCAATGTCATTGACAGAGCGAGCGAATTATGACGCGTGGTAGCGTGGTTTTTACCATAATAAATATAACCTCTTATTAATAGACATCGGATTATATGCATATAAATCCATTTTTATAGATTTATATGCATTTAATGCATATAAATCTATTTTTATAGCATTATTGCATATTTTGCTACTTTTTCATTGATAGTGCATATTTCAGTAGTTATAAGTGTTGTATTGTGTCGTCGACACGTCTGCTTCGCACACACTTAGCGAGCGCAGTGAATTAGGGGTGCCAATCTGAGATCGATTTCAGGGGCCAAAAAATTTTTTTTTTTCTATTTTGGTGAAAATAAAATTATTTACAGTTAGTTGAATGTACTCAATATGTAGAGTAGAGGAGCCTGAACTTAAACGAGGGATAGCCTTACATGCCTTTATGTTCATCACGACGACCGAGTACGCTGTGTTGCGGCGCCTGATTTTAAATTCAGAGCAAATACGTAAAAACCAATATAAAGTACTAAATTTACATACGGCATTATGCGATGACAGCCACCTTTTCGGCCGGACTCACTCGAGTCAACATCTAAATTGTAAATATTTTCTAAATACAGCAAATTTTAAGGAAAACTTGTTTTCTTTCAAATGTCCTCTAAGAGACATAAATTGGCGACCGTGACAGGACAGTAAATTCCTAATTTACTGTCTAGAATTAAAGGTTTGCCACCGCGCGTTCAACAAAGTCCTACGTTTGGGTGCGAATGCACGTGTAGCAGATCAAGGAAGCAAGATTTGAAGATGAAGCCTGGAGCATGATGTCCATCCATCCACGAGCCTGCTGAGCAGCTGCAGTGTCTAAAGCTGTGCCTCACATCGCCCGTCGGAATTCATAAGATGAGTGCCCTGGTTTTATCCTATCTTATTTTCCTCTAAATACATTCCAAAATCAATCAAAATCCTATCCATATACTAAATCCACTCCTTATTAACGTTTTCCACCTGCGAAATAACTCCAATTTAGCGTAAATTCCACGCAATCAAATTTTTTCACTTTCGATTGAAGCTACCTACATGTTTAAAAATATAAAATAAATTGATCATTCATTTCGAATTGTATCTAAATTCATAATAACATCGTTTAATTGGTTTAAATTCATTTAGTTTTCGTATCGGTAATAACGAAAATTTCTTGTAGATTCAAATTTCAACGCCCATACAGCCTTCATTCCATACTTCATTTGCATTTCAATCAAACATAAATCTCACACAATATTGCCGACTATTTCAGAAATTTCATCGCCCGCGGTGCATCTTCAGCCGATGCGTCGTCACCCCGGTCAAGGTCAAGCATTCCATGCGCACACGGCGGCCCAGGTGACACCGAACGAGGAGCGTGAGATCGATTAATTTGTTGACTTTTTATACATTATACCTTCAAAAATTTATATTTTACATTTTTACGATTATAAGTCTCGAATTGAATTCTTTACTGTTAGTAACTAATTCAACTAAATATTTTTTCTTGCAAAACGGTAACTTAAGTTAGTTTGTTGTCTATTCACTTTAATATTAATAAACATGTCTCGCGAAGATAAATTCAGTACAAATGAAACATTAAAAGATTTAATAGCCAAGCGTAGCTCAATCAAAGGTCAAGTAACTAAATTCAAAAACTATCTAAATGGCATAACAGTCAAGCTTAACCCTACGCTTATTGAAATTACTGAACTTACGCTTAAACTAAATAAGATTGAGGAGTTGTCTTCTAAATTTGGTGGATTACAAGGCGAAATTGAAGTTCTAAATTCTTCTAATATTTCTGCTGAGCTTGACGAGAGGGAAAACATTGAGAATGACATCATTCTCGGTATTGCCACTGCCAAGGTCTTTCTAAACGAACATAAACCTCCTCCAAATGATTCTAATCGAAAAACAATAAACGTCGATAACTGTTTTGGTTTTAAATTGCCTAAAATCGAAATATCAAAATTTAACGGATCTTTCTTTCGTTGGTTGGAGTTTCGTGACACATATTTAAGTCTCGTGCACAACAATGAGCGCATATCCTCCATACACAAATTTCATTATTTAGTATCGTATTTAGAAGGTGATGCCGCTCGTGTCATATCGAATCTGGCGGTGTCATCAGACAACTATCAGGACGCATGGGATTTGTTATGTGAACGTTACGACAACAAAAGGTTACTCATCAATAATCATTTGAAATCACTATTTAATATACAACCCTCCACTCGCGAGTCAGAAAAGTCATTACGTTTTTTTGTAGATCACATAACAAAAAATATTCGTGCGCTTTCTAGCTTAGGGCAGCCCACAACTCACTGGGACACACTAATAATCTTCCTATTCAGTGCTAAACTAGACACTCACACACTAACTAAATGGGAGGAACATCGTAATCAATATGATGACTTTCCCACTCTAGACCAATTCAAAAGGTTCCTGATCAATCGTGCAGATGTGCTTGAAGCCTTAGGCCGTGACAAGCTTAACAACTCTTCAAAGGCTCCTTTCAATACCAACAGCCGCAATTATAATTCGGAACGTAGTCAGGTGACAAAGTCATTTGTTAATGCAAACGATAATCAAACATATACTCCAGTTTGCATTATTTGTGGTAAGGACCACCGAATATATGATTGTCCCGTTTTTCGATCAAAAAATATTTGTGAAAGGTATGCCGATGTTACAACATATAAGCTGTGTGTCAATTGTCTTCGACAGGGTCACTCTGTTGACCAATGCCATTTAGGATCTTGTCGTAATTGCAAAAGGAGGCACAACACACTCCTTCACGACCCTAACTATTCTTCAAATAAACAGCAGACTGACACATTAGTAAATTTTTCCACCAAACAAATCGAGCCTCAAGTTCTGTTATCAACAGCCATAGTGAAGGTGTCTAACCCTGAAACTAATAAAACTGAAACCTTTCGCGCCCTGCTAGATTGTGGTAGCCAAGCATCATTTATTACACAAGCTCTAAAACACAAATTATCACTTACCTCCAATCCCATAAGCGCTCTAAACGTTATTGGAATAGGTAATCAATCAAACCACAAGGTCAATGAAACTTGTCTAGCAAAACTACAATCTATGCATAATTCTTTTAATACTATGATTTCCTGTTTTGTTCTAGACGAACTCACAGGAGATCTGCCTAAACTACATGTTAATTTACAAAATATTAACTTACCTAAATCTATCTCACTGGCCGATCCCAACTTCAACAAACCAGCACCAATCGATATGTTGATTGGCGCTGATGTATTTTGGGCAGTGAACGAAAATCATTGGGTCCCGAGAACCGACAACTCATAAACTCTAAATTAGGCTGGTTAGTCGCCGGACCTATACATTCATATATACAAACAAAATCTATTAATTGCCATTATACGCAATCTCAAAATGCAATACAAAATTCAATCGACAAATCACTCGCAAAATTCTGGGAACTCGAAGAGTTACCCCCTAAATCCATTCTAAGCGACAACGATAGGGCTTGTGAGAACCATTTCACAACTCACACCCTTCGTCTAAATACAGGGCGGTTCTGTGTCAGATTACCACTAAAGGAATCACCAGACCGCCAAGGCGACTCCTACAACCTAGCTAAAAAACGTTTATTAAATCTAGAAAAAAGATTTCGCAAAAATCCGGTTCTTAAGTCTCAATATGCTAAATTCATTAATGAATATTCAGACTTAGACCACCTTTCTATTTCTAAAATTCTAAAACCAAATACATCTTATTTTCTTTGTCATCACGCTGTTTTCAAGGAAGGCAGCGAGTCCACCAAGCTCAGAGTTGTGTTCGACGGCTCCGCTCCCACAACTTCCGGCTTCTCCCTCAATGACATCCAACGTGTTGGCCCAAATGTTCAGGACTCACTTTTCTCCATATTGCTTAGAGCGCGTCAGCACAAATATCTCTTAACAGGAGATATAGAAAAAATGTATAGACAGGTAAGTGTGCACGATGACGATCGCGATCTTCAGCTAATTCTGTGGAGAGAAGATGAATCCCAGCCTATCCAAACATTACGATTGAATACTGTCACTTACGGTACCGCAAGTGCCAGCTATCTAAGTACCCGATGTCTATGGCAATTAGGCGAGGAGTGTAACAATGAGCTCATTAAAACTATTATACAAAAAGATTTTTTCGTGGACGATTTAATAAGTGGCTGTAACGATAAGGATGAACTACGATTCATTCAACAGTCAATTTCGTCTATTCTAAATTCAGCTTGCTTCAAATTACGAAAATATAAGTCAAACATACCTGATATCTTTAACGACATGACACACGATGATCTTTCGTTAAGTGAATCCTCTAGCACTCTCGGGCTTGGATGGAATCCAAATAGCGATTGTTCTCATTTCCCTGTAAAAATAATATCTAAAAACAATAATATAACCAAAAGATACATAATGTCAAAATCACTCAAACTTTTCGATCCATTAGGCCTTCTCAGTCCCTGCACTGTTCAATCCAAAATGATCTTACAAAAATTATGGTTACAAAAATGTGACTGGGATGAACCGGTCAGTTCTAATATTGAACAGGCATGGAGTGAGTTTAGCCAACATTTACCTTCTCTGTCCATTCTCCAAATACCTAGAAGAGTTGTCTGCGACTCACCTGTATCTGTAGAATTGCATTGTTTTAGTGACGCCTCGCAGCTTGCATACGGTGCGTGCGTCTACGTCAAATCAGTGGACTCCAACAGCGAAGTCTCTGTTCGACTATTATGTGCCAAATCCAAGGTTGCCCCACTAAAGCCCACGACTATTCCGCGCCTAGAGTTATGCGCGGCCTTGCTAGCTGCTCGGCTATCCAAATCGGTCTTAGATTCCCTTAGGTCTGAGCCAGCTCGAGTTTTTCATTGGTGTGACTCTAGTGTCGTACTTAGTTGGTTGAATGGCAACCCTATGAAATGCAAAACGTTTGTAGCCAATCGACTCGGTGAGATTCTAGAAACGACCTTACCCTCTTCCTGGCGTTACGTGCCTACGGCTGAAAATCCAGCTGATTTAATTTCCCGAGGAATGAGCGCCGATCTTCTCCGCAGCTCGCAACTCTGGTGGTCTGGACCTAGATTTTTAGGCCAACCCGAATCTGAGTGGCCAACACTAAAACCAAATACTCCCGAATTTTTACCTGAAATAAAATCGAACACACACATAATACAAACTCCTATAATCATTATTGAAAATTATTCAAATCTAAATAAACTTCTAAATATCACCGCTTATACAGATCGTATCAGAAGTCCGAAATAATACTTGGGGGCCATATAGGACAGATGATAAGCAATCAACACGTTCAAGCAAAATATACGTAACTAATTTAGTTTCTGAGCAATTTGTGTCCAAAGTTGGTGTCAAAACTTACGCACCGCGACCCTAAAAATCAGCTGATGAGGCGAATGAACTCGCTTTAAAATGATGAGGGAGTGATAGATATGACACAAGGTTTTTACCTACGAGCATAGTTCAATACAGAAATAAAAATCGGCCACTGTAGTTACCTAACTATGACAAAAAATCATACTTCATTTAAATCGATGTAAAGTAAAACTTCTACACAAGCAAATAATCCATTTTCGTTTTAGTTTTCGTGAACGGATTTCTTTTTAAACTGAAACATAGTGAGAGTTGATTAAAAGAAAAAAAATATTATTTTATTATTATTATTTGTCTTTATCATAATCACTACAATTCTCAGAATACAAGTAGGTACCTAATGATGTAGACAATTATTAGAATTGGTCTGGCTTATCTGAAAGACTTTAATCTTTGATTACTCTAATAATCATGGCCGCGAATATGTCAATGTAGTGAACATTAGCGGGCGGAGATATCACACACAACGACAATTTACGTCGTGACAAATCATCGGCCCTATTGCATCAGCGGTGATTGGCCCAGCGCTGCAGCGCGGTAAAACACTGTGCCTTCGTGCAATGTCGGAGCGGTCCTTTGATATTTTTATTTAATAATAATAACGTAAATCAAAATATTTAGTTCCTTGCAATCCGTCAAGGCGTTAACATGTGTTCCGAAAAATGTCTCGTTCTCCGCGTAATAGTGAACTAGTGTGTAGTGTTTTCAAACTCGGAAAACTATGAGATGGTTTTGTGCATTGGTGCGACTAAAGGGAATACCGGTAAAAGTTTTGTGATTTCTTTTATGTCTTCTAAAAAACGTGAAAGTAATATTTACTCAAGTGTGCAGGTGGGTTGGTACCTACCTAGCTCTTTGTGATATGTGAGAAGTGAATAAATTCCAATTAAACCCATGGATTGATACACTGCACACATGGCCACGGGTAAATACTTACCTACTATTATTATCCTTATAGCAGTTTTTACTCGGACGATTGGGTCCTTTAATTAAGTAAGTGGTTACCCAGATACCTACTTACTATTACAATTAGTGAAGAAAATCTGTTAAACGAAAACTTACGTACCTACCTACCAACTAAAAACTTCGATAAGGTCGCTAGTCGCTACCCAGATACCTACTTACTATTACAATTAGTGAAGAAAATCTGTTAAATGAAAACTTACGTAGGTACCTTCTAATTTACAATTTTAATAACCTTACCAACCAACCTACTTCTTAAGAACGTAGTTACGTGATTAGGTAGATACCTAGACACCTGTTGTAAAAAGAAGTCATACATCTTATTCATTAGTACCTAAATAGTGTTTGTAAGGTAGGTAGGCCGTACTCCTCCGGTGAAGCTGTAAAGGCCAACTCACGGCCAACAGCGTAGTCCATTCAAAAAAAAAAAAAAAAAAAGTAGGTAGGCCGTCTGGGATCCTAGATAGATACCTACACACTAACCCAAGTTTCAATAGCACAAACCCCCTACGGTAAAGCTGCCGCTCACAGCCAACAGCGTAGTCATTATCAAAAATAAAACAGCTACCAGGTTCATTTTGATAGAAAGCTACCTACCAAACCACAAAAGATTTAATAATGTTTACTATTTAGCAACAAAAAATAAAATGTATGAATGCGTTTTACAAAAGGTGTCTCGATACCTACCTAATTACATAATTACCTTCATTAAAGAAAGCTTGGTTCTCGGCGGTTTAATTTTACAGTAATTTCATTACCAATGTTTTGGTCATTCTCATACCTACCTAAGAATATCAAAATTACTGTCAATTACAATGACCGACGAGTGCGAAAGATAGGCGCGAGTGCGAAAGAGACCGCTGTGGGCGAGTTGGCAACGGGCGACCGACACAATCAAAGCCGCTCAAAGACACCGCGCTGCCGCGCGCCGGCCGGCCGCGTGCCGCCGCCGCTTCACCCCTGTACCCCACCCCCGCGCGGCTCGTGTGTTAGAGTACTAGTACCCGCTGTGGGCGGGGTTTGTCACAATGGGTGTGAAGCATTGACCTTTAAATAAACAGCTGGTCCACGTTTTGCGAAGGGCCGACCGAAAATTGTTTAAAAAATGAATTTCCTAGATTTGTATGAAAGAATAAAGTTAAGAATTTTAACTTAAAGTCTGGGCCATATAGCTCCACTCCTTATAGCGATATACAGGTTCAATTATTATTTCGGACTTCTGATACACCCTGTATAAGGCGATTTATTTTTAATCTAAAGGGTCATAACAAACGCTCAGGCAAATTATCTGTTGATGAATTAAACGATTCTTTTCACTACCTTTGTTCAATGGCTCAACAACAATCCTTTCCTCTTGAATACAAAGCACTACTTGCAAATAAACAATTAGACAAAAAATCTAAGGTTCTGTCCTTATCCCCTTTTATACAAAATAATTTGATAAGAGTTGGCGGTCGTATTAACGCTTCCAACTATGCTTATGACAAAAAACATCCCATTCTTCTTGAATCAAAACATCACTTAACTAAAATATTTTTTTCTAGAGAACACATACGCACCATGCACGCTGCGCCTCAACTATTGCTCGCGACAGTGAGGGAAATCATTTGGCCTACTAATGGTCGACGTTTAGCGCGAAGCACGGTCAATAATTGTGTTAGGTGTAAACGTCTGAATGCTAAAATGCTTAGTCCAATGATGGGTAACCTTCCTTCGCAACGCATAACCCCAAATTATCCATTTACTTCTGTCGGAGTAGACTTCGCAGGCCCATTCATTATTCTAAATCGCAGAGGGCGCGGCGCTAAAACTCAAAAATGTTATTTATGCGTATTTGTTTGTTTGCGTTACAAATGCCTTCATTTGGAGGCCGTTTGTGATTTGTCTAAAGATGCATTTTTAATGACCTTGCGACGATTCATAGCGCGTCGTGGTAAGCCAGCAGAAATATTTTGTGACAACGGTGGTAATTTTGTGGCCACGTCTAAAGAGCTAGCAAAATTTCTAAAAGACAATTCTGATCCAATATCCAACTTCTCAAATCAAGAAGGTATTCAATTTATATTTACACCGGCTTACGCTCCTCATTTCGGCGGCATATGGGAGGCCGGGGTGAAATCTGCCAAATTTCATATAAGGCGTGTAATGGGCAATAATCATCTAGTATTCGAAGAAATTCAAACATTATTCTCGCAAGTGGAGGCTATTCTAAATAGCCGTCCCTTATATCCTCTTTCCTCATCTCCTAACGACTTCCTTTCTCTCACCCCAGGGCACTTCATCATCGGAAGACCACTCATCGCGGCTCCGGCACCTAAATTTGAAGACCTGGCTCGAAATCATCACTTGCGATATACACGCCTAGAACAGATGCACCAGCACTTCTGGCAAAGATGGAAGAGAGAATACATATCGGAGCTTCAACAAAGGACGAAATGGAAGACAAATACTTCTCGTCTGAAGGTTGGAGACCTGGTAATACTAGAAGAGGACAACACTCCGCCGCTGTGTTGGCGCCTCGGCAGAGTACAACGCCTATATCCGGGCCCTGACGGGATCTCTCGGGTGGCGGACGTGAAAACTACTCGCGGTTGTGTACGCCGCCCACTGGTTCGTCTCTGCCCTTATTCACCGAAGAAGAAGCCGCTACTGCTGAGCCTAGTTGAAGGACGGTCCTTCAACGGGGGGAAGATGTTGCGGCGCCTGATTTTAAATTCAGAGCAAATACGTAAAAACCAATATAAAGTACTAAATTTACATACGGCATTATGCGATGACAGCCACCTTTTCGGCCGGACTCACTCGAGTCAACATCTAAATTGTAAATATTTTCTAAATACAGCAAATTTTAAGGAAAACTTGTTTTCTTTCAAATGTCCTCTAAGAGACACGCTGTTTGTGTTGCTTTGCAGCTACTGTTCTTTGATTGTGCATATTTCGCCCCTTTTTAGTGCATATTTTGGCATTTTGATAGTGCATATAATCCGATATAATCACTATCCGGTATCCGGCCGGATACTGAATCACTATCCGGTATCCGGCTGGAAACTGAATTACTATGCGGTATCCGGCCGGATACTGAATGACTATCCAGTATCCGGCCGGATACTGAATGACTATCCGGTTTCCGGCCGGATACTGAATCACTATCCAGCATCCGGCCGGATACTGAATGACTATCCGGTATCCGGCCGGATACTGAATCACTATCCGGTATCCGGCCGGATACTAAATTACTATCCGGTATTAGGCCGGATACTGAATTACTATCCGGTATTAGGCCGGATACTGAATTACTATCTGGTATCCGACCGGATACTGAATCACTATCCGGTATCCGGCCGGATACTGAATGACTATCCGGTATTAGGCCGGATACTGAATTACTATCCGGTATCCGGCCGGATACTGAATTACTATCCGGTATCCAGCCGGATAGTGAAAACAAGGCCGGATACCGGATAGTTACCGGATATCCGTTTCATCTCTAGTATTTAGTCTTACCGATAATAAGTACTTCCGCGCTGCATCCCATCTCGGCGGAGACTATGAGCATGTGGCACTGCGGCGGGTCGAGCGGGAACTCCGCCATCTGGCGGCCGAGCGCCGTCAGGCTGCCTGTGCCGTCCAGCGCGCCCAAGATCCACAGCTGGTACATGGAGTTCAGGATTGTGTCCTGCGCAACGTACATATACATCTATAGTTGTAGCATGAGCGCCAAGATTGGACTTATGTCACAGAATATGTTAATTATTAGAGACTAGCTGTGCCCGCGACTTGGCCCGCGTGGACTTTAGGGAGATTACCCGGAAATATGGGTATCATGTTTTTCCCGCGGAACCCTAATGCTTTTTCTAAAATTAAAGTAGCCTAAGTTACGCCTTGGAACGTCAGCTATCTGTCAGTGAAAGTCCCATTGAAATCGGTTCAGCCGTTTAGAAGTTTACCCCAAACAAACAGACAGACAGAAAAAAAAATTTAAAATAGCGTTTTCGTTATGGGTATTGTATATGTTACGGCTAAAACCCGAAGTGCGGCTACACCTAGTTTTAACCGGTTAGAACTAGGTGTAGTCACTTACTCTTGGTTAAATCTAGTACGAGCCGATTGGTTTCGGGTAAAACTAGGTCTATCCTTCATCATGCCGGCTACAACTAGGTCCAGCCATTCCCTGTTATGATAATAATGAAAAAATATTTAGTTTAATAACTCATACTAAAACTATTACGCTCGAAAGTGCTTAGTAAAGCAATTGGTATTTAGATGGAGTGATAAAAATAGCTGTAAAATTTTAACTAACCCGACGTTATTCTATAAACCCGCAATATTAGCGAATTTCGGCTTCGGCACATGTTTTAACCCATTGTTAGGCCGAATTTGGCATTCCGCAGAATCCACTTTCGGTCCATCACTAGTATTTTATACATATAAAAGACAATTGATATACATTTATAATTTACATACTCGACTCGTCCACTGCAGGTCAGTTTATGCTAACCAAATAAAATAAACCTCAAATTTTTGAAGTCGGTTAAAATTCAAGAATGCCCGCAAATATGTTTTCAACGAGTATTGAAGAATCAATTAAGAACATCATAGACAAAGAAGGATATTTGTTGTACGATATAGGAAGGGTGCGGATTTGTACAATCGAAAGCAACTTTTTTGGTGAGTTGCATGAGATAATTGTGAACGGAAAAACAAAAGATGGCGATAAAATAACTAACTTATTTCTAAAAATCAACAACGGTAGCGACCACTCTGAAAATACTCGTAATTTCATCAATTATATATACCAAATAGAATTATTTCTTTACAAAGAACTATCAGAGGTGTTTGGAGAGCTTCAAGAAGATGCCAATGTGCCTTTAAACGAAAGATATGAATTTGTGAATAGTTACGAAGACAGCAGCTCAGAGGTAATTATATTGGAGAACATCTCGAAGAAAGGATTCAAGACGCCCAATAGGATGGATGTGGTCACTTTGGAGTTAGCTGAAGTGTCCATGAGAGAACTCGCCAAGTTGCACGGACTATCATTCGCGTTGCAAGAGAAACGACCAGATTATTTCAATACAAAGATAAAAGAAATGCAATATCCTCCGATTTGTTTTGATCATTGGTCGGAATTTGTTGAGAGCATGATCAATGTAACAATGAACTACATCGATGACGATATCAAATGTAGGGTTGAGAACCTGTATCGTAAGCTAGGACAAAAATATGCTCAGTTTTTCTCGGACGAACCCGCAAGGCGCTGCATATGCCACGGCGACTACAGACCTAACAATATGATGATACAATTGAAGGCAAGTATATATTGAATAATCAAAGGGATCGTGGGTGTGATATTAACTTATGCCATTATGCCATATTACCCAGATATAACGGGTTTAATTGCAGGGATAAAGAAATATGGGTAGCTGCAATTACAAACTTGTGGGCTTCTCCCACGTTATTCTCTTCTCCCACTACCAATTTCCATCCATTCTTAATGTCATTGTTGAATATGTTTGCACTTCATATTTCTCTCCATGGAGACAAGCATATAAAGCAGTAGCCAGTAATAACAGGCATAAATAGATTTGCCAGTTCAACTTGCCGCGTTATTTCTATATGTACCTAATTGCCATAATCTTTATATATATAAATCTCCTGTCACGATGTTTGTCCGCGATGGATTCCTAAACTACTTAACCAATTTTAAACTAAATTGGCACACCGTGAGCAGTCTGGTCCAACTTGAGAGATAGGATAGCTTAGATCACAGCAACGCGTGGCCGGGTCTGCTAGTTATATTATATAATTACCTTACCTTTTCCAATATTTTATGGAGGCGCAACATTGTGTCTTTCTCTACCCTTCACTGTGTTTGTCAGTGATACTAGTTTGTTTTTTTTTCACCTGACTTCTGATAAATTCATCCATCACTTGTAGTATCTCTCTCTCACCATCCATCCACATTCATACCCATCACTTCTTTAATCATTAGCTTTTCGTTTTTTCCTGTTTAGGTTTTTCCTTATCAGAAGTCAGGTGAAAAAAAAAATAGAAGCTAGTATAACTGACAAACACGGTAAACGGTAACTAAAAAGGAAAAAACGGAACATTCATGGGATCACTTTATTGTCCGTCTGTCTGTCTGCCTGTCTGTCAAGACCCTTTTTCTCAGAAACGCGTGCAGATATCAAGTTGAAATTTATAACAGAACCTTATGTCTGCGGTCCCTTGGTGCCCTAAAAAATCCAAAAAAATCCAAAACTTCCAGGTTAACGCAATCAAAAGATACAACGGTTTATGTTGCATTTTCAGTACATTTGCACGATAATGCAAAAACATATAGGGTACTTCCCGTTGCCCTAGAATCATGAAATTTGGTAAGATGCAAGGTCTTATAACACAAGTAAAGGAATAAATCCGAAAACTGTTAATTTATTGTTAGAATTTTTTTTGTTGCGATTACAAACTTATTATGTAGTTAGTTTGTATGGGGACACCAGTATACCAACTGCAAAGTTAACTTTGCCGCTCTGTTCCAGTTTATCTTTTTGTTACAGCAATGTTCGGTGCTTTCATAGTGTAGGTACGGAAGCCTTTGTGCGCGAGTCCAACTCGCGCTTGGCCGGTTTTTTTTATCTTAAACCTCAATAAAGAATTCGTGACTAAGGTCTCGGGTACAGGCTGTTAGGTATAATATTTTTTTTCTTTTCTCAGGACGGTAAAATAACAAACTTTTTCGTATTGGACTACCAGAACGTCCACTATGGATGCCCGGCAATGGACGTCATATACTTTATCTTCATTAGCACCGACCAAAAGTTTCGCAACGCTCATCTGTCGCATTTAAAAGATCTATATCACAAATCCTTGAGTACATATCTTAAATATTTCAACATTGACGTAGACTCTGTCTATTCGAGGGAGATGTTTGAAGAAGACTTTAAGAAGAAGTTGGACTACGGCCTGGCAGTTGGTTTCACATTACTACCTTTGTTGCTGGTGAAGGAAGATGATGTTCCAGATATAACTGGAGATTGGTCCAAAATTCGTTATCAAGTTAACGATGTGTACAAGGACAGGCAGCGGAGCATGATCAAAGAATTTATGAACTGGGGCTATATGTAGCAGGGATGGAAGATATCAGATTTTTTTAAATCTAGGTACTCTACCCGTATCACCTGTCTCATGTTTTAAATTTAAACCGCGCATTGCACTTTATATGTATTTGAGTTACTTAAAGCATTTTTATAATTTGACTTCAATATTGCCAGCAAAGTTAGACTACAACATAAAATTTATAAACATAATTGCAATTCTAATAATAGACAATAACATAATTGCTACAAAGGTACATATAATTTATTGAACAACTATTTACAAAATATTTACAATGCAAAACAAAATAAGTTAAAACTAATAAGAAAATATATATTTATAAAATATGGTTAAAGGTTAAATAAATTAAGATTATCTCACAAAAGTGTTAATACGTATGTATTAGATACCGTCCATTAATCACGTGAGGCTCGAAAGGGGAGGTAGGGGGCTTGGCTAAAATCACGAAATATCACAAGGAGGGAGGGAGGGGGGAGGGGTGTAGTAAGATATCATGTGTATTAATTTTTTCGTCGAACGCGGGATTTCTAAACCGAAAAGCGGTGTGTAGTGTGACCTTGAATCGCTTCATTTCAGAATAAAAATGCTAAAAAAACATCACGTGATTAATGGACGGTCCCTTAGTAGAGTATTTCGACGATGGCTTGGTCAAGTGGTCTGAGCGTAAGCCGCTCGGCTCACTGCACCCAGTGGTTGCGGGTTCGATTCCCATCAGACGCAAATTTCGGTAAATGGCCTTTTCAAAATTTGCTCTGGTCTGATTGTGACCGGGATCACCCCCAGTCCATTGTATGGTATACGCAGTATAAGCTTTGCTTAGTTTAGGATCACCTTATGAGTATGTGTTGTCTGGCGATATTTATTTAATAGTACATTAAATAAATTAATAGTATTTTTAAAAAAAAAACAAACTTTTATTTAATTGCCCTTAGTTTTCGTGTTTTCCTCAGCAAGCCGTTTCATTTGATATCCATACTGTGGTAGTGCAGAAAAATAACCATTCCGCCATCTTGGATGATCTAAGCATGCATTGTCATCCAAAATAAGCGTGTATACCAAATTTCAGCTCAATCGGTTAAAGATAACTGATTTAAAATTCAGTTGCAAGATTCCTCCCGGACATACATACATTGCAAGTTAATATAAAGCTTGTAAAATAAAGGGATTCATCTAGAGATAGTTTTAGTTATATTTTTGAATATATTGTTTTGTTATAAATTGATACCTGCTAAAAGGCACCACCGCCGCATAAAACACGTAAAAAAAGTAAAAAGTAAAATATTTAATCCATTTTCATACAAGGCTAATTTGACAACATCAAAATGAAAAACAAAAAAAACTCTTCTTATTTTTAAAGCAGCCAGTATTTATATTTATAAAAAGGTTAAAACGCATCGCTAACACGCCCCACCCTAGTGCTAAGTCAGCACTCAACACTAACTGGAAATTATAGCGATGCGCGCCGCTGAACGCTGCAACGTGCCAGACCTGGTCTTCACTGTAACAAGTCTAATTTGGCCATCCCTGCCAGGAAATACTTGTTGGACTACACCACGAGGCCAGACAAGGTAAGCGTCCTTGATGTCACCGGTCACACCCACTTTGTTCTCCCGAAATCGTAACATAATGCCGAACAAAGAAGCGAGTAGATCGGGACCCTTAGCAGATATTCGTTGAGACTGACCCTTGCAGCAGCATCAAAGACCAGACGTAACTTCTGCTTATTGGGGTTATCTACCCCAAAATTAGATAAATACCAGGTTTTGCCAGCAGGCTGTGCATTCTCTAGCTTTTTCGCAAAATATTTTTTTAGCAAATGACTTGCCCTCTCCGCGTACCTCTCGGCAAACCCCTCACTCACGGACATCTTCTTCTCGATGCTCTTCAACCTCGTAAACGCGCTCGGGTAACTGTCGGGCATCTTGAACTTGTCATCCTTCCACGGCAGACCGACATGCCATCTTCCATCGACAAGAGAGGCGGTGCGCTCCAGCACGGCCGCAGCGCGTTCGTCGTCTACATTAAGACGAGGCGTACCTGACACGGGAATGGAGTCGATGGCGAATGATTGCCGCACCTCTTCGTGTAGATCTCGTAGCTTCCTGTCGGCCTCGTAGTGGTTTTCGTCTAGAGCGTCGAATTTGGACAACAGAAGAGACACATGATCTGAACGCGCTTTGTACATCAGCGGCACGCTTCCATGTACACACCAACCTAGAGGGGTGCGTGTAGCGGACGGTTCGTGAGGTTTACCTAAGCACACTTGTAGCGGTAACAGTAAATGGTAATTATCCTGACCTATCAAAATATCAGGCTTTAATTGACAATTAGTACATAATTCATCTTTATACTTAAATAAATTAGAATATTTGGTACAATCAACGACAGACAAATCTTGTACAGGTAAACTTAACTCATTGACACATCGAACTCGAATAGAGTGAACTTTAGTACTATTCCTTGCAGCGATATTTACAGTTATTACGAAAGAATCACACACAAACTTGTGGTTGTCCCACGCACCTGACACACGCATGGTCTCGCGGCGGCCGCGGACACCTGCTTGCTCCGCAAGGCGACTACTTATCAACGACACTGTCGACCCGTCGTCCAACAATGGATTTGCGCTGATTACACTATTTGGCCCATGAATGTTCACTGGCACCACCTTCAACAATACTTTGCAGCTACTCACATTGATATGCGTTACAGTTTCAGACACAGGTGAAAGCTCCACTGCATCGGTGTCGGGATCCTGGGCCTTATCGACATTACTATTGCTGTCCTGATTGTTGTTTCTTCCCTTGAAATGTAAGAGACGATGGTGCGCTTCACCGCAGCCACTCTTGTCACATACTGGCGCAGGACACGTCTCCCGGTTGTGAGGTAGTAATAGACACTTGAAGCAGATACGGTGCCGTTTAACATGTCGCCAGCGATCCTTTCTTACAGCGCGCTTGAACTGCCTGCATTCTGTGAGCTTATGCTTTGTAACACGGCAATATAAACATTTGTCATCACCGGTATCAGTAGATATCTGCTGTTGTACTAGCACCGCTTGTGGTTTACCACAGTTCTGTTTAGGTTTAGGTTGACTGTACGTATCAAACATGTTAATATTTGCGGTGGTTGTCATCGTGACAGCTTCCTCATTCAAAAAATCTGACAAAATATCCAAACGTGACTTCTTGTTTTCTTTTATTAGTGGGAAGCTATAGTCTGACCACTTAGATATAAGTATTGTGGGAAACTTACTCAATATAATTGTGACTATATTCATGCCCTGAAGATACTCATCTCGGTTAACTGCGCGTATAGCCGCGATAGAGTTCTGTAGCTTCACCGCAAAAACCACAATGTCCTTCTGGAAGTCTGAAGAGATGGCCTGTAACTTCTTTATGTCCTGTATGACCCTCGCAACGATGGTATCCGGGTTTCCGAATCGTAGCTCTAATGTTGACATTACCTGCGAAGGGTCAGTCGCACAAATCAGTAGAGCTGAGACAGCGTCCTTTGCTGGTCCGCGAAGACATTTTCTCAACCTCCATAGGTTTTCTCTCGTGCTGAAGTTACAAATCTGAGTGGACTCTTCATACGCCTGCCTAAAGTGTAACCACTCTAATGGGTCCCCATCGAAGGCAGGTAGCTCCCTCGGCGTGCATATTCTGCTTAATAATTTAGCGCTCGGTATGTTATTTGCGGAAGTGGCGGCTAAATCCTTTATCGCGCTCGCCAACATATGCACCGTGGCAGTCTCGGCGCCAGGGTTCGTCTCCACTGGCGGTGCGCACGGCTCAACATCCTCAGGACCAAAACGTTCTCTCTGCAGGTCCTGCTGGCTATGTTCTAACCACCTTTTTACTACACTCTTTCCGCTAACAGAACCTTCCTCGTGTGGACTGTAGTCATCGTCCAAATCAGCCAAGTCAGCTTCCAACTTTTTATCAATAAGTTCGAGCTGGATGCGCGCTCTTGCCTGTGCAGCTTCTAGCTCCAGTTGTTTCCTCCTAGCCAGTATAGATGACGACGTTGACTTCCTGCTCTTTGACGATTGGTGCGGATATGGTAACGTTAACGCCTCAGGACGTTCCACAGTAGTGCTACCACCCGCAATTACAACAGTGCTGTCTAGATCAGGTGCGTTATCGATCATCTGGGGTACCTTTTCAGTAGCTGGCTTTTGAGTAATCTTTTCTGTACTGGTATCCGCTGCTTCCATTAGTGCGCGCTCCTTGCTTGCCATCGCACGCGTTTTCATCCTTGCAGTATGCGGCGGGGTGTGGAACATTTCTTATTTCCGCCCGAATGACCATTAAAAGGCACCACCGCCGCATAAAAACACGTAAAAAAAGTAAAAAGTAAAATATTTAATCCATTTTCATACAAGGCTAATTTGACAACATCAAAATGAAAAACAAAAAAAACTCTTCTTATTTTTAAACCAGCCAGTATTTATAAAAAGGTTAAAACGCATCGCTAACACCTGCTATGTCTATGAGGGTTAATATAATAAAATGGGTTTAATTAAATTACTTCTAAATTTGTCTACACAAATTTACATCTAAATTTATATAAACTTTACAATGGCGTTACAGGACACTTTTGTTCTAACAGGGCAGTAGGTGACGTGGTAAAATTACTTTTTAATTTTATTTTGGTGAAAATGATTTCCATTGTATTGGGATTTCGACCTTCACTTCGCGTATGGTATCGGACCGAAAACAACTGTATCTTTATCATGTAAATATTTGTTAATATTTGCTTGATTATATTCATAACCTTTTACGCGTATACTTACGTAGCTAAAAGAATTCTGCCGTAAAATATGGTCACGGAGTTATCGTTAGCATTCCGTATCAAATTTTGTTAAAGTTTCTATGTCAACGGGAGGTACTCTATGGTAGCTGTATCTAAATTAAACTCTAAGGATTGCAGACCTGAGTATTTGCTATAGAATTAGTAATTTCAACTTGATACATCCATGCGTCCTTATGAAAAAGGGTCTTAACAGATAGACATCCAGACAGACGAACAACGAAGAGATCCTATAAAGGTTCCTTTTGGCGGTACGGAATCCTAAAAATAACTTTATTTTCAATTCGGAAGTGTAGGTAAATACCAGAGCATCGAGTTAGGCATCGCGCCGCCGAAATATTAATAGTACGGAACACTACGTTCTAATTGCAATTGGATCATGAGTAAATAGGTCTGTAAAGGATCGGACCGAAATATACACGAGTTGTATAGATACCGAGTTACATAAAACATCGGAAAAGATTCGTGGTCAAAATTATGTCAATGACATTGAAAGCGAATTTCAACGCGTGGGTGCGTGTCTTTTACCTTAACAATTCAAACTTTATTTATATTAACACAGAGTTCGTTTTAGTATCGGCACATAAAAAATACTAGCGGCAGCGTAATACTACAACATTCCCTCAAATGCTTTTACACTTTGACGTTACTTTGTTGATGACCGATTAAAAATAAACAACTAGGTTTATATTTTCTTTTCTTTTAGAACGACAAAATGACAGACTCCGTCGTGGTGGACTATCAGTTTCTTCACTACGGCTGCCCGGTTACGGACATCTTATACTATTTTTATATGTCCACTGACCAAAAGTTTCGCAACGCTCATCTATCGTACTTAAAAGATGTATACCACGAAACTTTAAAAACCTTTTTAAATTATTTCAACGTTGATGTGGACTCCGTTTATTCGAGGGAACTGTTCGAACGAGACTTCAAAGAGAAATTGGAATACGGATTGATAGTCGGCTATACATTTCTGCCTTTAGTCTTAGTGAAGGATGACGTTCCCGATATACGCGGAGAAGTGTCAGAAGTCAGTTTTCAAGTCGACGATGAGCACAAAGTTAGACAGCTAGGCATGATCGAAGAATATATGAAATGGGGCTATATTTAGCGTGTGTCCAAACCATAGAGTATCAAGAGCACCCATAAAGACTTCACTCTTCGTATAGCTCTGTGGCGATATTTCCGCCATTTTTTTATCTCATGTACCTGTAGTAATAAATAAATAAATAAATACATCATCACGTCTGTATTCCCCGAAGGGGTAGGCAGAGGTGCACTGTAGTGCTCCCACACTTCGCCGATGTATTTTGGTCCAAATGTAATAGGGGGCGAGCCTATTACCATTATACACGGCACATTCCCCCTCAATACGGGTGAGATTTGGGCCATAGTCCACCACGCTGGCCCAGTGCGGGTTGGTGAACTTCACACGCCTGTCTATAGACGTGCAGGTTTCCTCACGATGTTTTCCTTCACCGTTATAAATGCAGTAGTTACAATTTCGATTCGAGGCAGTTTTCAGTTTTAAAAGACCACGTATTGGTCTGTATACTACTTTGGGACAACAAAGATGGCGGAGTCAGATAAACCAGAAAAAATTACCACAACGCGGGCTCGATATACCATCTCCATGGTCCACTTTGAGGGTGACAATGCTTCGAAAATTTATATATTTACTGCATTCCTTGTAAGCAACTTCATGTCATATATCTTTTATTTAACTCATCACGTAGGAACATTCTATCCTCAATCATTGTTTCTAACATAAATCGGTAACCATTAGTTTTTGGGTATTTTTACCATTTGTTTCCTACTATGAGCAGATTTTAATTATTTTGCACATGTATTAGTGAATCTTTATTGTTAATAAAAGCCTCTGGATGTCTATCTATATTATTTTAATATTACGCACTTTGTAACCTGTAAAATAAATCTAAGATCAATAAAAGAAAATAATGTTTTGGAAAGATTAGTGCGCTATATTTCAGGAACAACGTTGACGAATGGAGCTATACCTACCTATGTATTTGCAGTAAGTTTTAGAGATTTAAAACAGTCAGACGGAGAACTAAGTGATCCTGTAAGCGTTCCTTTTTTCCTTTTTAGGTACGGAACCCTAAAAATGAGAAGCCGTATGAGTTTCTTGCAAGATATTCTCAGTTGAAGTCGCACTTTGATTCGGTAGTAGAATATAGGAAAAATTGTAAACTTGACAATTTGCACGTGACCCCTAAGGACTATACAAGGCCTGTGGAAGGTAGTGTAGTGTTGGCTCTGTGGGGGCGAGTTAGCTACTGACCTGTGGTGGGGGATCCATGAAGTGGAAGGCCAGCAGGTCCTCGACTCCCAGCGACTTGAGCAGCAGCACTGTATTGGCGAGGTTGGTGCGCTGTATCTCGGGAACTGTGGCGGACAGCAGCTCGTGCTGGTACTGCCATTGTGTGTAGAGACAGAACGCCTTGCCGGGGCCGGTACGGCCGGCGCGCCCTGCCCGTTGCCGGGCGTTCGCTTGACTGACTGGATAGATCTGGGAATGATGGAGATGTTCTATATAACACACGATGTATCAGAAGTCCGAAATAATACTTTACCATGTGGATGAGTATCGGGGGTATACAACTGAATGGTATCAAAATTTGATCAAAATTCGAACATGATTAAGGCCACCGGCATTTTTTGCCATATCAAAACGAACTGTATTGACTCATAGAAAAAGTTCATTCTACTATGCGTTTCAAATGGGAATAGGATCGACTTTGCGCCAGATTGTGACGTCATAGCTGTCAATTCTAACCAGTTAGGTAGGGTGAGCAAAACAAGATAATATTTTTTATATAAAATTTATTTGCAAAGGTTGAGTGAAAAATGCACCCAGACGCACGATGAAGCACACTAACAACGACAAAATGGCAACTGGGGTCCTTATTTACTTTAATAATTTTGGCAGGGCTTCTGATCTTTGCGTCAAAAATGAAAATAAAAAAGGCTACGGTATGGTTTTAAAAAACGAATTATGACTTTAAATATTATATTAAGACAATTTACTACTAAGCAAATTAATTAATTCATTTGTCATTTTTATATCTTTTTCTTTGGTTTGCATTTTTTTTTGGCAATACGATACTTTCAAGTGACATTTGACAGATAGAGGTTATTGACATTCCTACTCTCATTTGAAACGCATACGAAATTACACTAACAGCGCGAGTGAATTTTGACGCATGGGTGGCGTGGCTTATACGAAAGAAATTTAATCTTTATGCATATTGACACAGAGTTCGTTTTGGTATTGGCAACCATTTTGACTGCCCTCGTGTGCTGGGGGCTTTATAACTTTTTTCGCCGTGTACAGTCACCCGCAGTAGATGTAGTTTCCCACTGATAAATAGAGTGTGCTATAATACCACAATCGTGTACTACGAATAATTTTTTAAATTTCCGTAAGACATAAAAACACATTTTGGCATCAAATATACTGCCCTAGTCTACACAGCCTGTTGGCAAATCCACCACTGCCTGGAAGATCCTTCGCCGCTAAAGTACCTTGCAGGACTCACCTGCAGGGCGTCCATGCCGATCCTGGGGTTGTACACTTTGAGCTTACAATACCCGCAGTCTATCACGTACATGATACCGTCTACGGTCAGCGATGTCTCTGAAAACATAAAATACAACTGTAAACGGATCATGATCCTACTAATCCCACTAATATTATAAGTGTGAAAGTTTGTGAGGTCAGATGGATGGATGGTTGGATGGATGGTTGGATGGATCGATGGATGGAAGTGGCGGGTAGAAGCTGGTCTCCTATAAATTTAGAGGTTTTTTGTTTTGTTACTATGCCCGCTATTTATTACCACTACTGTGACTCCTGTAAGCCTTTTGACCTGGCTTATTGGGATACCGCTGTACATCCCTCTACCGTCGGTATCAAATGAAGACGCCGAGATTTGACCTACGACGACACACGGGTAAAAGCTAAAATGTCTCGGAACCCATACGAATCCAATAAAAAAGGGGGGTAGGGGGAGTTGCGAGTAAGATAGAACCAATAATATTACGCAAATTGGCCTCATTTATGCTACGGCCGTCTAAAAATCTAACATACGTATATTTCAAAATCACACACAAAATTGGCAGTGCGTAAGTGCCAAAAAGTTAGGAAAAACTGTCTCTTTGATATGATAACTCGTACATATATTGCAGTAAGTTATATATATTTGAGAATGGTTATGTACCTGCAATATTAGTGGCGACGATGCACTTCCTCTGTCCGGGGGGTGCTCTCTGGAATATCTTGGCTTGCAGATCAGCTGGTAATTGGGAGTATATAGGCAGGACCGTCAGGGGCGGCGCGCTGTCCAAATCCCCTAGTCTTTCTGTTAATACCTACATCAAACCCTTTAATTAGAATATTACACATTTAAGTAACATACTTATTGATATCATCGTGTGACGAAAAACTGTGATTGAGAAAAACTCACTAAGTAGGTACAAAAAATAGGAAATATGTTTTTTACACTAAGTACCTTATAATATCAACAACTTTCCCAGAAAAAGTTATCCATAATTCTAAAAGGCAAAAATCACAAAATCACATAAAAAAAACTATTAAAACTCAAATGACTGCATTTTTTTTTGTTACTTAATGAGTTTTTCCTGTCACCCGACGATATATGTATCCATGTATCCATGTTGTAGGACTACCACCGGTAACTTATCCGGTTCCGTACCCAAAGGGTAAAACGGGAACCCTATTACTGAGACTTCGCTGTCCGTCCGTCCATCCGTCCGTCCGTCCGTCCGTCTGTCACCAGGCTGTATCTCATGAACCGTGATAGAGAGCGTTGAAATTTTCACAGATGTTGTATTTCTGTTGCCGCTATAAGAACAAATACTTAAAACAGAATAAAATACATATGTATATATGTAATTAACACACAGTACGTTTTGGTATTGGCAAAATTTTCGACGCCTGGCTTTTTCTTTATTGTTTCATTATTGATCCCTAAATGTCTTACCTCGCATGTGACTTCGATGTCCTCTTGACCGGGCATAAAAATGAGGATATCACCTTCGTCGGGTTGCAAATGAATCTGTAGCGCCTGCAACAAATTAAATAGCAAGTTTAAATCAGTTTGCGAATGTGCTTAAAAGAAAAGGCGCTATTCTAAATTAAAAATTCTGCCCTATATAAATATTAACTCCCAAATACAAACTCCCGAGTAAGCATGACAATTCACTTTTGTTTGTATTACAATACAATTTTACAAATTAAGGAGCGTATTTAGGATTATTTTCAGGAGGGTATGATAATAACTTGAAAAACATTTTCGTAGAACAATTGGAGGGGAGTCAACACTTCACTGTTTGGTGATATAAGGTTGTGGTGTTGGTATATGGTTGTCGGTTCCAAATTATAACCACAATTAACCCAAGTATAATAAATTTAATTGCGTGACAGAAATTAGCTGCATGTCTATGTAATCTAGGAGCAGAATACAATAAAAAAAAAACAGTTGAAAATAGGCCTGGCTTGCATTAGTATTCGATTACTATACATTTCAATCGTTAATCTAATTCAAATTTTCAATAAAATTTACGATGAATAAAGTACGATTTCTATTCGTTTAGAATAAAAACAGCCTCATAAACGTTTGTTTATATAAACATGTTCCGTTGTTGACGCGATTGCGTGAATAATACACATATAAACAGACGGACTATCGTAGTCAAACACTGCAGGTAATTATTGGCTTTCTGTTGACGTCATTAGTAACGATATACCAACGTCATCGACAAAGTTGCACTCTGCACATACTGCACTAGTGATGGGATATGATTACTAAATGATCACATAACTTTTACCGGTAAGGATGTTTGTATGATTTATACTTTTTTTTTGGATTCTCACTGACAACCAGTATCGCCAACTTAACGGGCAAATTGTTAAATTTACTAAAAAAAGAAATCTAAAGGCTTACGGGTCAATTTGAGAGTTTCCTATTTTGAAGTTAGCTCATACAATAAATTTTGCAGTAAAGCCTTGCCTTCCGAGTAGGGATTGAAGTCGCTCTATAGCCTGTTCCTAATATTACCGATTTATTGCAAGTATCTTGTGTCTGGGATATCGTTTATCAATAAATCAGTAAATCGATTGATGTCAGCTTGTCTGCATGTATGACACTTTACAAATGAGCAGTGTAGTTGTACTATGAGTCTCACGAGTGTTTACGGTCAGCGGCGGCGGTATTACAAAATTAGTGATGTTCCTATACTGGTTGTATCACAAGAAAATATAGGTAATACTTTAAGTAAATATACGATAAGTGATATGCAGGTGCCAAGTGCCAGACAATATGCGTAATTAATTATCATAGTTTCGGAGTTAGAAGCCTCTGAATATTTATCACTACTATTATATTTTCGCCTAAGAAAACATTTACACGCCTATATTTTTTAAAACTGACCTTAGCGAGAAGCGACAATAAATACTTAATAAAAAAAAATGTTTTTTTTCTGACATAGGAGATATGACAGGTTTTTCAAATGGAAATTAGGGCAACAGGCTAACAAGAATTTGAAAATCTTATCTCTGAAAATAATATCATAGTTTATTTGGGTTTTCTAAAACATGCTGTACTCTTGAAAATATTCCGTTGTTTTCTTTATAGACGTAGAACAGTAAATAATTTAATGAATAGTAATTTACCGGGGTAAACAAACCAGTAATTATTATCGTATTTAGGGTTGTGCCGGCCGGTAAAATTCCTAAGTAACTAGTCGCTTCAATTAAATCATTACGGACAGTTTAAACAATTGTAATTAACATTGACTAATGATTACATTATAGTGATTACTCAAACTAGGCAAAGTAAACAGTGACGATATCAATTATTTCATTTACAAATATTAGAAACTTGTACTTGTAAATTTATTCAATATTTAAATTATTATTAATAATTTATATATTGACGTTGGAAAGCATACACGTCGTTACTGAGATATATCACATGTGTCAGTTACGACTTTAATGCTTTTTAGCGACGATATGAACTGAGCAATGTTCTAATACCGGTAGTAAATGGTTTCAACTTTCTACCAAATTTAGGCGAGAGACATACATCCCTATGAAATATACTTATTTGACCAAAACTATCGATGTCGGTTTTACCCGATACTCATGCCATTTTAAAGTATTGTTTCGGACTTCTAAAACAATCTGTATATAATAGCATAATTCTCATGTTGAAATCAGCCCGGTAAATAGTTAAAAATAGGTTTAATAATAACAATATTATTGGACAAGTGGGGCCGCAGATCGTTGAGTTCAACGCTCGGGTTGGTCGTAAAGTGTACAAATTTAATTATCGCCGCAATCGATAGGTGGCGTGACCGCAGCGAGCCGCGCCTTCCTAAAGAAGCATACACACCAGTGGGCAGAACCAACCCAAAACCCGGAACCCAAATTCTTTCTCTAAATTAAAAGTTGCCAAGTAACTTAGACTACTTGTACTATACATAAAGAGTATCCTTGTAACATCAGTTAGTTGTGAAAGTGAAAGTCTCGTTAAAATCGGTTCAGCCGAAAAGTTCAAAAGAAGTAGAAGAGGAAAATGTCATGACACAATGAAATTTCCATAAATTACCAAGTTAGTCATCCGCCATCTTTATCAATGTCATCACCCATTTTAATTTATAATGTATATTTATTAAACTTGTCGTTGCTATTATTTTCTTGACATTGCCATAAATGCTGTCGTCCGCATGGTGTGCCTCTCAGGTATATGATATATTGATTTATGTTATTTTTGTAATAAGTATTAGCGCATAGTAACTAAGCGCAGTTTTATAAGTGATACTACTAACCAATGGACCTGTTTCATTTTAAATAAATTAAATAAATACCGCTAGTCGCAGGTGCATGCATCCCTTATCGTATTCTATGACAGATTTCATAATCTCATTCATTTTATAAAAAACCGACTTCAAAAACCTAGGTGCACTAAAAAGCTAGAAATAACCTTATAATTCATTACATTTGGAGTAGGTGCCAATCTACTTCAGACTAGGCAAATACACACATGAATTGGCACCGACTTCAAATGTAATTAATTATAAGGTTATTTCTAGCGTTTTAGTGCACCTAAGTTTTTGAAGTCGGTTTTTGTTTTTTGTTAAAAAATAAAAAAAATTCACGCTTTTTAGTGTCAATAATCGTTGAAAATATGCAATTATTATCACCTCATAACAACCCTAAAAAAGTAAATATTAACAGCCAAAAGAATAATTCTCCCCTTACCCCCCCTTTTCCACCCGTTTGGGGGTGGGTTTCGATTTTAGTTAACAATCCGTATTAAACAAAAAAATATTTTTCGAAATAGGTTCACTAACGCCGGAGATAATAAAAAAAAATTAAAAAAAATACCGATCGAATTGAGAACCTCCTCCTTTTTGGAAGTCGGTTAAAAAGAAGAAGAATTTTCAAGTCATTGTAGATGCCACCTTACATACAGCTGATGTGTTTATTGACGCAGAAATGTAATGAAAGTACGCCCTGTGCTAATTGCTAAGTGCTACTTAATTAATTGAATTTGTATGTATTAGTTTGCCTAGCAAGCGTATTCGAGTTCGAGTTTGTACTAACGAATAGTATGGAAACTTTGGCATTATGCGAATGAGTTCAATAAAGTCGGGTTTTCAATGAAATTTCGAAATGGGTTGGAGATAAGGGACCTTTTGATTGATAGGTATTCATTTGTTAGTAACAGTGATAGAGGCCAAAACGAATCTGGAACCATACCACCATATTGTTGTTGTTTCCATACTAACTGGCAATTTTTGACAGATTTTGTACTTAGTTAACTAAGTAATATTAAAACCATTACTGTAAGACTACTGATAATAAGGCTGAAGAGTCTAATTCGTAGTTTCTATAGTTGTGTTGTCGGAGCTAAGGTTTTTGAAGACTTGGTGCTTAAGTGTTACAGCTTTTGCTCGGATCGTTCTAAGGTTTAACCGCGATGTTGTTATAATACTATAATTCTTGACCTAGAAGTAATAGTTATGGGAGTGTGTTCTAGAAGTGTAAGTCCTACTAAAAAGTATCTATCCTCAAATTATGCCCATAATAAGAAGGTATTCGAATTTGAATTAAAAAAAAAAGGAATGAATGACTACGCTCTGGTTTAGTGGTTCGAGCGTAGGCAGCCTGATTCACTACACTATTTCCATCAGCGACAAATTTCAGAATTTGCCCTGGTCTGGGTGTAGCTGGGAGCGCCCCCAAAATCAGAATCAATTAATTTTTTTATTCATGTAGGCCAAAAAGCACTTACAAATAGTCAGATTCTACCACCGGTTCGGAATGCTGCTTCCACTGAGAAGAGCCGGTAAGAAACTCAATGGTTACTCTTTTTATAATGATAAATAGTAAGGATTATGAGTAATACATTCTCAGGAGCAGCAACGCCATGAGAGCAGGCAGCACCTTTGTCTCAATACCAGAGAAAAATTATACTCACGCAGTCTAATATTAGATACCGATTTTGGCATTACGCTTAGGAAGCTAGTATAAGGTGCGCCTACTCCCACTTACAGTATAAGGATTATTCTCTATCACAAGTGGCTATAGAAATAAATGCTTTGGTGTGATGCCTTCAACGCTAGATGGGAGAGTAGATAATAAGTTACTAAGAGGAAAATGGAAGAGGTTGGACCAGTCCATTGTATGGCGTCCAAAGTACAAGCTTTACTGGTGGTAGTTTGGGATCATGCGATGAGTATGTGTTGTCTGGCGATATTTAGAACAATCCAGAACGATGTCGATGTGTTATCATTGCAAGTTAATTGCAACACAGCGGCATATCCGCGCATTCTTGGGGCGCGCAAATCGCCGCCGGTATCGCGGTCGGGGCAGTTCATTGACACCGGCCCGCCCGCCAGTCGGGGCTGCCAACATGCAGAAAAGTGCAGTTAATAAGGGCATGGATGAACCTAATCTCAACTGCCTAAGAGATCCATTAAGCCATCAGACTGACATCATTCCAATCTATGTTTAGTCAATTTTTTACTTGTGTGGAGAAGGGATTCAAATGTTACCTACATTGTGTTTCAGAAATCCGAATTAATTTCCGAAACTTTCAGGTGTGCATGGTATTACAATTCAAACATTTCATTTCAATTTTATATTCGCCGCGATTATTACAATTTCGTATTAAATCATATGTACTTGCCATTCGTTAAATATTAGTGACTGCATCTCGTTAATATTCTGTCCATTTACATATCAGCTGCCGTATAAGTACGTGCCGAAATTATTATTTACGACTTCTGAAACACCTTGTAGATTTATCGTCCAAAATCACTTACCCTCTGATGTCATATTAATTGTTTAGCGTTCATTGAGCGCAACAGTATGTGCTCAATTCGTGGTGCTTTCATAAGTCCAGAAAGAATTGTGCGAACAAAATTATTATACAAATTCTACGTCATATGGACTGGACTTACATTACATTACTGACCCTAAATTACCCTTCTGGTAACTTCTTAGTTTTAAGATAAATTAAAGTAATAGTATGGAAAATTATGTATTGGTAGTGACGACTTTATTGGGAACGCGTAGCCATACAGACGCTAAGATGAGAAGCCGTATTCGATGCCGTAAGCGTGGCTATCCGTGGCATTTGAGCAATTCGCCGTACTACACTGCCTATTCCGTGTATAGGTATAATGGTATAATGTATAGTGAATCTATGCGCAGTGTAGACCCAACAAACAGTATACAACGTGATTCAAAATTGATGTAAAAAATGCTTAAAATATAGGTACTTTAGGTCATCCTAAACGAATATGAAAATTAAAAAGAAAATTAATGATATTTTTGACGAATTAATATTTCCTTAAAATTTGGCGCAACACAGCTTAACAACGCTGTTACTTTTAAACTCGTTTTGATATAAAGATGAACCCAGCAGAAGGTACCAGTCATCCTAACCATGCTGAGGGTCGTCAAAGCATCTAACTAAATTAATATTTCAATTTTGTGAAGAAAAATAATGACATGTATAGTCTGTTTTCATAGGGGTGACAAACTTAGCGACACTTTTGGGCAATATTAACTGATATAAATATTTGGAATCAGCGATTTTTTCTGCGTCGCATGACTCCTGTAAAGTTAAAAAATGTCGCTCACGTGAAACCCCTCGATATAATGTATATGACGAAGGGTTGCGGGCTTGTTACACCTATTCTGAATCACGTAAAGAGAAAAACGAATATGAAATCTATTCTAAACCAAACCGAAATAAAACATTGTTACATTACAAATATAACATGGGTAGGTACATTAAAACTTTCTGAAACGTTATTGTTAGGATTAGTTATTTTTCTTTGAAGCAGCAATAGAACTTTAACTAAAAGAGGTCGTAAATTGTATTAGCGACGAAGCTTATTATTTTTGCCTACACATGGGAATACGCTGCGACACAAAACGCATGGGAGCATTGACAGAACATAAAAGTGTTTGTAAATGTCTATGAAACGACAGAACAATTAACTTTTCGTCTCCTAAATCTATATCTATACTAATATTATTAAGAGGAAAGATTTGTATTTTTGTATGTTACGAATAAACTTAAAAACTACTGGACCGATTTCAAAAATTCTTTTCATGTTAGAAAGCTACATTATCACTGAGTAACATATGCTATATTTATTACTAGAAAAAAATAGAGATCCTTAGAAATCTTTACTAAAACCAACCCAAGGTGTAAAAATGTTTGCCCTAAAATGTCTTTCGTCGCATACGCTGCGAAAAGTATTGATGATAGAACAAAAACAATGTTCTACAATATTATAGAACACATCAATATCTACAAAAAAGTCCACGAGACCATATGTCCAACTTTTGTAGTTTTGTCACTATAACTACATTTTTACATTTTAAAAGTTGACAGAAATACCGTTCAAAATCAGACCGTGTTATCCGTACCTTTGTATTAATTCTTATCCAAATAAATTATTTCGTATTCAAGACTGTTTCAATACCTGTCGATTACTTTTTGAATTATTAAAATCTGTCATTCCATTCAAAAGATATTACGAAATTAAAAACGTCGATATAACAAATAAAAACTTTTTAACAAAAAATTAAACCGCCGAAAATTTTAAAAAGCAAAAAATAATATACCTTTTTTATTTAACCTTAATAACAAAGTTCTTAAACTAATGTAAGTATACCTAAGTCATTTTGAGTCGGCGCCAAACAAGCAAATTAATTAATTTAGTAAAGTGTGATGTACGGCGGCGGCGCGGCGGCGGCGCGGCGCGACACGCACCTTCGCTGGAAAATGCCGAGCGTTCACGAAGTTAAGTCAGCGAGACAACAATACACAGCGAGATAGCGATACACAATGTGTGCGAGTGGTCGTACGGAGAGTACATTTTTTGGAATGTTTATGTTTGTCGCTGAAGATTTCACGTTGCATTGTTAATTTCATTTGGTTATTTCTTTAAATTTATTGTTCATTAATTGTTTGGCGCCGACTCAAAATGACTTAGGTATACTTACATTAGTTTAAGAACTTTGTTATTAAGGTTAAATAAAAAAGGTATATTATTTTTTGCTTTTTAAAATTTTCGGCGGTTTAATTTTTTGTTAAAAAGTTTTTATTTTATATTTTTTTGTGGCTAAAATCTACTACTTAATCTGAATCTACTGTTTGTTTTTTTGTAATACACAACTCAGCATTAAAATTTGAGAATTAACAATAAATCTCTCCCTATTTTCCCACCTTTCGGGTAGGATTTTTGTTCCTAATTTATATAGGACCAACTTCGAAGTTATACCCTAACCAATACGTGTCGAAACGTGAACCTCTTCTGTTTTCTTCGTTGGTTAAAAATGGGTATAATTCCAAATAAAGTCCACGTGGGCGTAGGTATATCATGGTGTAGGTGCCAATCTATATCAGACTAGGCAAATACACACATGAATTGGCACCGACTACAAATGTAATGAATTATAAGGTTATTTGTAACTTTTTAGTGTGTAAGTTTTTGAAGGCGAATTTAGTATCTATTTTGTGAAAAGATGCAAGTATTAGCACCTCATAACAGCCCAAAAAAGGAATTCACCCCCCTCCACCCTTTCCATCCCATCGTTTCGATATTTGTTAACTATCCGTATTAAACAAAAAAAATTTTTCGAAATCGGCTCACTAACGCCGAAGATATGCTATAGTCCAGAATGCAAACTTTATCAGCCCATTTCACCCCCTAAATATTATTTTTTTTCAAATTTCCTAAAACACGTGTTTCTTTATTTTGTATGTAAAATACATATACAAAGTTTCAGGTTGATCAAAAAATATTTTTGAAATTGTGTGACCTTCAACCCCCCATTTTACCCCTAAGGGGGTTGATTTCTGATAATGTTTTGAAAATGGGACCACCCTCGAAGAATTCCTTAGCAAACGTCATAGAAAAAATCGAAATCGGTTTAGTGACGCCGGAGATATGCGTGATCATACATAAAAAAGAATGCAAACTTTATCACCCCATTCCACACCCTATACATTTTTTTTTTCAAAATTCCTAAAACACGTATTTCTTTATTTTATATGTTAAATACATATACAAAGTTTCAAGTCGATCAAAAAATAATTTTTAAATTATGTGACCTTCAACCCCTCATTTCACCCCCAAGGGGGTTAATTTCTGATAATATTTTGAAAATGGGACCACCCTCGAAGAATTCCTTAGCAAACGTCATAAAAAAATTCGAAATCGGTTTAGTGACGCCGGAGATATGCGTGATCATACATAAAAAATAAAAAAAATAAAAATAAAATATACGCGTCGAATTGAGAACCTCCTCCTTTTTTTTTTCGTCGGTTAAAAAAATACACGCCGCCGCGGACGACGCGCCAGAAGGTCCACGAAGCGCAGCGAGCAACGCAGCGAGAGAGCGGGCACCGAAGTGCGGGAGAGGGTTTTGCGTAAGGAAAGAGTGCTTTTCTCATGGGCAATTGTATGTTGCTCTTTCTCCAGTAGGATCTCCTGAAAATCAATATGGTTTTGCTGCCACCTACAAATACAATTGCCAACATAGTGTAAAGTGAAGCTTTAAGGTAAAAATATGACAAAATAAAAATAGCAGTGGTAGCCGAGTGGCCGAACGCACGCCTTGCAAATCAAAGTGTGCAGGTTCAAACCCCGGCTCGCACCTCTGAATTTAAGTGCGAATCTCATTTTCATCCGAGATTACCACATGCTATGAAACGGTGAAGGAAAACATCGTGAGGAAACCTGCACGTCTATAGAAAGGCGTGTGAAGTTCACCAACCCGCACTGGGCCTGCGTGGTGAACTATAGCCCAAAAATCTTGTGCCCGGTATAATGGCAATAGGCTCGCCCCCTATTACATTGGGACCAAAAATACATCGGCGAAGCGTGGGCGCACTACGGTGCACCTCTGCCTACCCCTTCGGGGAATACAGGCGTGATGATGTATGTATTTATTTATTTAAAAATGTCCACTCGTGCGAAGCCGGGACGGGCCGCTAGTCTCTAATAATATTATAAAGAGGAAAGATTTGTATTTTTGCATGTTTGTATTTTGTCCATTCGTTTTTAAGATAATAACTAATGGGCCGATTTCACCGATTATTTTGCCGTTAGAAAGCTATATTATCACTGAGTAACATAGGCTACATTATAAACCCCGTGCGAAGCCGGGACGAGCCGCTAGTTATTTTATGAAGACAAATAATCTTGTCCTATGTAGAGCGTTTATACAAATTTCATCTAATGATAGGTATCGATTACGGACAAATTAATCGATGTAATCGTTCCAATCGTCGATTTCTACTTCCCTGGACTGCATTTCGATTACAATTGGTTTCCAATCAAAGCGTCCGATTGCGTATTTTTTACGACCGTTTCGTTTCAGGAAGTCTGTACGTTGCTCAAGCTTATGAATAATGCTGGTCCGTCGAATAATTGTAGTGTTTGTTGAATTTGATCAAATAATTAGACCAAAACTATCTAAGTTCGAAAGTAATTCGGCCAGCGTTACGCCATCCATACTGAGATGTTATTGAAAGAGACGAAGATGAGGCGGCGATTTGGTCACGACATAGGCCCTTAGAACCCATAATAAACATAACAGATGGGACAGAAGCGACCTAACCGCCCTCGTCTAATTATATCAAGGGCTATTTGACTTAAGCGACACTTTGGGAAATAAAAAAAAAATACATCATCATCACGCCTGTATTCCCCGATTGGGTAGGCAGAGGTGCACTGTAGTGCGCCGACACTTCGTCGATGTATTTCGGTCCCAATGTAATAGGGGGCGAGCCTATTGCCATTATACCGGGCACATTCCCCCTCAATACGAGGGAGATTTGGGCCATAGTCCACCACGCTGGCCCAGTGCGGGTTGGTGAACTTCACACGCCTTTCTATAGACGTGCAGGTTTCCTCACGATGTTTTCCTTCACCGTTCAGCAAGTGGTAATCATTGATGAAAATGACATTCGCACATGAAAATTATCTCAGAGGTGCGGGAAATATTGGCTTATGTATATAGTTGGAATCAGTGAATGTCTGCGTCGATGAGTATGCTCTCCTGAAAAGTTAAAAAGAAGTCGCTAAACTATCGAGGGATAAATACCCCTCGATATTTTCTATTTACCCGACTGCGAAGCCAAAAGGAAGGGTTATGATTTTAGCAGTATATGTATGTATATTTGTATTTACGTATGTTGCCCCGTAGCGCCTAAGCTATTCATCAGATTTTGATGAATAAGGTGTCAATAGATTCGTTATTACGGCCTGGGTAACATAGGCTACATTTTAACCGACTTCAACAATAGGGGGAGTCGATTTCATTTCCGTAGTCGGGTTACAGTTTTTTTTTAATTTTATCAAAAGCCCTGCCCATATTTCATTTTAATTCAAAATTTTATTTGACCATGCCTTAAAAAAATGATTTCAGATACTGTACACAACGCAGAGTCGCAGCTTATAATATGAATTAGATTGTCTATGGAGATTCCCAGTTCCCACTGCATTGTTCCATGATAATTGTCTTTCTTGTAGCTATGACAGTGTATTGAATACTTTGTAAATATTAAAACCACATCGTGCCTTATCTGTGAATTGCGCTGCGTGACAAATTGCGCTAATGTTGCGTAAAAATGTTAGTTAGCTTCACCATATCGCATTTATTTCGCGTATACCGTTGCACTCGTTGAAGGTTGAACGTGGCCGTCTGTGAAGCTGTAGGTATGTTGTAAACTAGATTTAGTCAGTAGACACTTAAGAGATTAAAGTCCTGCGCAAATAGGCGCGTCAAAAGGAGCGCGTTGAAAGTTGAAACTTTTGCCAAAACCTAAACGAACTCTATTTTAATATAGATAGAGATAGAATTTGTGTGCTAAACGCGACGCAACTACGCTTCAAAAATAGTTCGCGCTGTCAATAACATTTCAATGAAGAATGAGCTTTTTCCATGAGTCAATATATCATGAGGTCCTTTTAGTATTGGCAAAAATACAGCTCCTATAACTCCTTGAAGAAGCACATTTTTTGTATGTCAAATTTACTCGTGTACATTGTCGTGTACCTACCAAAGATATTCAATCTTTATGTGTATTAACACAGAGGACATTTTCAAATAAGTCGAATGAGTTAGCTCGCCCCAACGTGTTCAAGGCGTGCCTGCCAATTCACAAAATGTTATGATCCATTTACAGTGACATTGCAGACCTCTTTTGTACTGAAGTATGACATTGGGTGGTGGATTGAAATTTCTATATTATTATTGTGGTTTGTATGGGTACGTTCACTTTTAAGACTGAAAATATTTTAATAAAAGTGAAACTAAAAAAGTTTCTCACCATGGAGGAGCTGGCTAGACGTAGATAACAATAAGTAATGTCATTCAGAATGGGTCTAACAAGAATGCAACTCTTCGTCATTGTATCGAGGGGTGGAGGGCTAAATAGCCCGCTAGTGTGCGCTATTGGGCGATATTGTCTTATATACATATTTGGCATTAGTGATTTTTTCTGCGGCAAATGAGTATGCTCTCCTGTAAAGTTAAAATAACCAGTCAAGTGCGAGTCGGACTCGCGCACGAAGAGTTTCGTACCATTATCTATAAAAACGGCAAAAAAATCACGTTTGTTGTATGGGAGCCCCCTTAAATATTTGTTTTATTCTGTTTTTTAGTATTTGTTGATAAAGCGGCAACAGAAATACATCATATGTGAAAATTTCAACTCTCTAACTATCACGGTTCATGAGATACGGACGGACGGACGGACAGACAGCGAATTCTATGAATTAGTAATCCCGTTTTACCCATTGGGTACGGAACCCTAAAAATGTCGCTTAAGTCAAATAGCCTTTCACCCCTCGATATGAAATCATTTTATGAAGGCAGAATGTAGATTACATTTTTTACTACAAAGTTAAAACTTTAGTTTATTTATATGCTTTGACAATATGGTCAACAAACCTAGCCATGGTCAGTAAGTCGTTTGTCCCTTCTGCTGTATTAATCTTGAGTTCAAAGAGAGTTCAAAAGTAACAGTTAATTATATAACTGCGTTGCACCGATTTTTAAGGAAAATTTAAGAAGTTAAAAATCTTATATAAAATAATAAAGTATTTCTGACTTAATATAGGCTAGATAAACCATTTTGTATAAAAAAAACTGAGCCGTCGCGGGACCCCTAGCAGATGTGAAACTTAAAACATAAACGTCGTAGCGGCGAGTGAGCGGAGTCAGCCGGTGGGCGGTATCTAAGCGGCGGAAAGAACTGAGGATCCTAGGAGCCAAGGAGCCGGGGAGTATGAAGCGTGGCCGCATTGAAAACTATACTTTATGCATTAAGTAATAAGGTTGATTTCGTTTTGTTGTGGCGAAGCGTTGGCAAATCTCGCCACACCAAAAAACAGGTTTACCCTTCGCCTATAGAGGTTTCACATCAAAAGGTATATAAGAACAGTTTTTACCTGCTTGACTGCGCCATCAACATAATCCTCGCACACGTTCTTGGAGAAGAATGTCTCCACGGGAAAGGTGCGGCCCGGTATGGTGAAGGTGGGCACGTTCCCGAAGAACGCGGAGAATTTGGAGGAGTCCATTGTGGCTGACGTCACGATCAGTTTCAGGTCCGAGCGACGCCCCACCACCTGGCGGGAGAAATTGGTATTACAGATTTTGCTTTCTACAAGAGCGTCAAAATGCGATCATGTTTGTTGCCAATATCAAACTAAACTAAACTCAGGGAAGAAGCAAATTTTTCAACGGAACTCATCGTTGAAGCTAGAAAATTTGGACGCGTGATCGCGTGGCTTTTGTTACAGAGTACATTTTCAATTAACGGCAAGTTAATTCACTCGCCACAGTGAATGTAACAGCGTAATAGCAACTGCTTTTTTTAAACTTGTACGGGGATCTATATTTCAGCTTTAAATCAGTAACTTAGTAGTACCATATCATCTTAATTTCATAGATATTATTTAGCAAAAAGTTTTTTTACGCACATAAAAAAAATGAGGCTCGTACATTTTTATTTTATTTAATTTTAATAGGAATTCAGTAGCATAATGGTGAACGCAAAACAACCATAGCTGTGTAACCAGTAAACAATATAATTATTAAATATGTCAATAACTGTGAATGCAAAAACGTATAGGATTCGTAATGGATTATCCACGAGTCGTGTAAAACAAACACGTCCAAAAAACGTGACGCCACAATACTAAAGCCTCAATACCAATTACATACATGAAATGATATGTCTAAGTATAAATATCGTACGGGCAAAAAACAACAATGCGGCATACTAAATAACAGCCATAATTGCCTGTCAAATTCTGAAAGTGTCTTAAGATATGTAAATAATAATGATTATAATCGATGGCTGATCAATTTTTCGGTCTGGTGCACAGCAGCGCTCACATTTTTACGCAATACAACACTATTCGAAAAAAAAACAAACTGCACGTATCAAGTTATTTCTAGACATTGGTTAACAATGAGGTGCTAGAAGCAAAAAAAAAATTGTCTATTAAACTCATTTGACGTGAATGCTGAAACTACATTTTTTTGTTACTTCTTTTTGCGAAGCGCAATGACCTTGTACTTTTACTGTGAATATTGCATAAAAACTGTTGCTAATTTATGTATTTACACCGCATTGTTATAAGCTATAAATGGAGATACACATAAAAAATATCCAATAATAACGAAAAAGGAAAAATAAAGCTAGACGTCGCGTTTGTGTGCGCACGATATAATTTTAGTTTTTCAATGTTTTAGTAGATTTATTTCCAGGGCACTCGCTTCGAGTGATTCATATCCTGACTTAGGACAATACCCTAAAATTTTAGAAAAAAACAGGAAATCCATTCGTCAACATGGAATTCTGAACAGACGTCATCTAGAGAAGTATGTTCATTCTATCAACGCGATCATTGTACTTAAACACACTCATGTTGCCACCATTACACGCTTGTCAAGACTACACCCGTGTCACGGATTGTGTCGCACCGAGTCGCTAACTCACTGTCTTATTTCATAGCAGTTAAAGAAACCAAATCGACATATTCCGTGACTTGAGTTTAGACTTGGAGCGCACGATAGCCGTGCTGCCAATGCAGTCAAAAAGCCAATCTCTGTACTTTCAACCGTCTTAAAAATGGAGGAGGTTCTCATTATATTTCAACGCTTATATATATGGAAGGTGACGTGAGGTATCCGATAACCAAAGATGGGATGCAGACAATGGATGCAGACGCAAATAGCTCCTAATACGATCGTCGCCGTCCCGGCTAGACGGAGCAAATTGTAATGGTGGTATTGTTATTTTGTGAACATGTCAGAACATGTCGGCTCTGATCGTTGACGTGGCATTAACGTGAAACCGTTTAGGTAAGTAGAAGATCATCAGCCATCTTTATCACTTTCATTACCCATTTCTACATATAACTACATGATCCAGCGAATTTCGTATCAGCAATTCTTTAAGCCCCCGTATTAGAACGATCTAAAAATATTGAAAATGTCCTCGCTATTAAAATAATTACTTGACATACCTTAGCCATTTTTTATCTTATGCCATTACAATTTCATCAATTTCGAAATTCTATAATTCAAAACGTTTGTGTATGTCTATTTCTGTTAAAAAAATGTATACAAATATCTGCTTAAATAGCTTGTTTAAACAATCTCATTACGTATTTAACTATGAATGCGTATGAATATTCATACACTTAAGAGTTAGGTTATTTTCAATTACCACTTGCTAAACGGTGAAGGTAACACTTGAGAAAAGTTGCACGTTCATAAAGACACGTGAGAAGTTCACCAACCCACACGGGGCCTATGGCCTAATTCCTCTTCACATTGAAGGGGAATCTGCCCGGTATAATGACAATAGGTTCGCCCCATATTGCGTTAACAGGAAAAATACATCGGTTCTACTTGAGTGCAATTTTAATAAAAGAATTTTCCTTACAAAAGGTATACACTAACGGCATTTCCGCCTACCCCTTTACCCAGGCGTGATGATGTTAGAGGTAGTTTTAGAGCTCTACATATCTCACAGTCCATCAATATACGTGTAGCAATAAATCTTTTTAATTATTTACGCAAACCGATACTTTTGCCGTCATACAGTCACGAGTTAGCGACACGTCCTGTGGTATATGCTTGCCAAAATTATTGAGTTTTAATTTTTACTTCACGCTTATTTTGCGTGATACGGCGCGGTAAAATGATGAGGAGTGACGTCAAATAGAGTCTGGTAGAGATAGCTGCGGTGTGTACGTTTTACCACCGGTTGCAAATTGCAATACATCTACAAACCAGTTATGCGTACCTACATCATAAAATCATCTTGATATTAAAATAGTAGATACCATTTTCAACAAGATGCTGTTTCCTCCTTTGACTATAAAGACTTATTTCCATTCCAATGTAGTTAACTATAAACTATCAGTCTTCTGAACAAAAGTGTTTTGTAATGACATTGTAAATGGTTTATAACCATGGTAAAGAATGCTTAAAAATCATGGTAGAGTTACTGAACTTCATAAATAGTCTAGTCTGGGGATGTTATTGGCTTGCATCTTACAGAAAACCTTTTTGTTAATCTGTATGTTTTCTTGGCACCGTGGCCAGTGATGCATCATTGATTGGCTGGCAGAGTAGAGGGCGCTTCGTGCAAAGGATTTTACGCCAAACAACCAAACCCAAGGCCTTAGGTAGCGCCGGCTATTAATGTTTCCGCAGATTAACTGGTGCGCGCTTTTTTTCTATTTCAATTAAAAAATTAGAACAAATTAAAAATACTGTAAAAAGTTAGGACTAAACTTAAGATATAATGAATTAAGTGCGTTAATTTATACATAGATACTCTTATAAGGTTCGCTGTTATATTTATAAGTATACTAAACTCCTCCCACAATGACTACACTATGCCATAGAGCACGTCATTGCCTCAGTATAAAAATAACCCACAGCTTTCTCTGTCGATTCTAAAACTAGCTTGAGCGAGAAAAAATACTAAAATAGCGGCCGAGCCCCCAATCGCGTGGTCAAGTTTAAATTTGAATGCTGTTCGAAATTCAAACGGAGCGTGCTCATTGGTCGAATTTGAATTTATGTTCGAAACGCATGGCGGGCGACACAATTAAGCGGCGATTTGTGTCAAAGCCACTGGGGCGTTAAGACCGACGCGTCAAAACATTTGCAAATACCAAAACGTACTCTGCGTACGAAATACATAAATATTGAATTTCTGTGGTAAAAGCCACGCGACAACGCCTCAAAATTCGCTCGCGCTGTCAATGACATTTTGTTGAAAAATTATCATTTTCAATGACTCAATACAGTTCGTTTTAATATTAACAAAAAAATCATAACGCACAAGTCTTAATGCCCCAGTGAGCGGGGGCTTAATAATCAAATTTTATCGTTAAGCTTGTTTCATAAGTAGTATATACGACAAATTATTAAGAAATTTCATTATTTTTTCAAGTAAGTAAGTGGGAGAACAATAAGTACAACATTGAAGTAGACATAAGTTTTATCTCTTTCAACTGTCAGATGTGTAGAGAAAATTACGTCACACCGAGCCATTTCTAGTACAAAAAGCTCGGTGTGTCGTCATTATCTCCACAAATCTGACAGTTGAAAGAGACAAAACTTATGTCTACACGGTCATGCTAAGCCTATACAGAACTTGTAATACGGACGACCTATACAATTTTCGAAAGTCAATTGACCAACAACTACAGACATAGGTCAACTTAATTTTTAATAAAATGTATGGGATAGATGGTAATATATCATTTGACATCAACTGGACAAGGCGGACGCAAGGCAGTAAATAAATATCAGTGTCATAACTCACAACCGGATTCGTTAACTTTGCCACTGATTTATCAGACTAAGATACTGTAGAAAGTTGAAACACCGGTAAAGCCGATAGATATCTCAAGAGATTTTGCTTTTCATTTACCGTATACGGCTGTATGATAAATCTGGACATCAACTAACGTTCATATTTAATTTATCTGGCCTCTTATCATCACCTGACTTGTAACTGACCCTACAAAAAAGCAACCCGGCTTTAATGCCAACAGAAAAGTGTCAGTGTTCAGAACCAACCACGGGAGAATAAATCATCACCTTCACAAATGGGGTCTAAGGGAGTCACCGAATTGCGACTGTGGAGCACCTGACCAAACTCTTTCCCACGTTGTGAATGAATGTCCACTTCGCTGTTTTCCCGGAGGCATCGCCGAGCCGCACAACTTCACCGCTGACGCAGAAAGCTGGCTGAAAAATCTGGATAGAGATATTTGATCCAAGCAGGGATTGCCATACGCTATGATGATGACTTGCAGCGTTTAATATTACTATCAGTTTTTGATAGTTAACTCAGTACAAAAATATACAGTTACTATAGACACAACAATACTTAAAAAGGTGCTGGTAGGGCCCCTGATTGATACAACCCATTAAGAATCGAAACGGAATTCAATACTTAAGCTAAAATAAACCTTACCAGCAAAGTGCTTAAAAAAATTGGGTAAAACTTGTTTTTGAAATTCTCGACAGAAGAAACCTACAAACTATATATTTCTGGTGGAAATACAGTAAGTGGATGGTGTTTTAGTTATGAGAAAAAAAAAAACTTACATAAAAATAGGCCGTTGAGCTCGCAACATGAACAACTCTTTAGAAAAGTGTAGAAAAACAAAAGTTTTCGACAGCTAACAAGTGTACGAGGTTAATGAAAAAGATTTATGAAGGAATTTTGTCCATTTCGTTCCTTTGGCACGGTGAGCGTAAAAAAACATCGCAGACACAATAATACGCACATTAACAATGACGTCATTAAGTATTGACAAAATATAGCTTTAACGAGATATAAAATTTGTTATCTGGCGACAGCAGGGACAAACGACGTGTCACGACTCATCTTAATACATTTGTGGCGTTTGGTTAACGGTTCGACAATAGCAGCTAGCACTAAATACCCGCCCAGCTCTTAAGACAAAAATTACTATGAATGAAAATTAATCAAATGACCCACCTGCATTTAATTAATCTCTTTGAGTTGAAAGTCCAAATATGGCAAAGCTATTTAACTCTTTTTTTTTTTATCGTGGGAAAATGCATTACGCATCCCCCGCCGACTCGGGGGAGTCGAAGAGGGTATGTGGGACTCCCCGGCAGCGTGCCGGTATACCCACTAAAAACCCACGGTGTACCAGGTCCCCCGACCTGTCACCCTGGTTCTGGCTAGTGAGAAGGAAGAAGTTGCGCATAACGCTGTCTTCTCCTCCCCACACGTCTACGCCGGAGCGGGTCCGCCAGGGGATCGCACTCCCTGGCCCGCTCCACGGTCTCCATCTCCAGCATCACGTGCTCGCAGAAGGAAAAGCTATTTAAATCCTGAAAAGATCAGTGTCTCCATTAAATCGCATTGATAGCTCTTTATTGTACGAATTCCATTTAAGGTGTTACAATGAACAGCCTTAGCACTAAAGGTGATCTCTACCAGAAACCCTTCGTCGCAAGGTACTATTTTACAAAGGTAAGATATGAGACCTTTAAGAAAAATCCGTTAGATAGATTCTATTTTTAAATAACCACGTGTTTTTATTACAGCAATAAAATGTATCGACGTACATGCATAAAGCTCTGAGCCAAATGGGCGCGTCAAAACGCGTCAATACGAAAACGAACTGTATTTACTTATAGGTAAAAGCACATTTTACAAGGTAATGCCATCGATGCCGAGGGCAAATTTAGTCGCGTGATCGCTTGATTTCTGCCACAGCCATTCAACCTTTATGTATATAGACAAATAGTATATTTTCAAATTAAGAACAGTTAATTCGCACGCCCCAGTGTGTGTTTAACAGTAAAGTTGTATGTTTAGAATTTTTGTTGAACTTGCAAGTATTGGTTCGGTGCCAAAAAGAAGGGATATTAACTGTAAAATACGATCACTCGATTAGTGGCCGACGACGTAGGCGAGATAATTTAAATATTTACGTACCTAAAAAAGGCGCAAATCGAATAATTAACATGTAAATAGGGATCTGAATCGATTAAATACGTCTCGAATTGTTGGAATGGAATTTCGTGTGAATATTTTCACGGCATTTAATTCGACAAAACAAATGCCGTACGTAACTTTTTATCGCCGAGGACGCGGACTCGTGACGCCGCGCGGCCTGTTTTTTTTAACAAAATTTATTTTTGACTTGCAGAGGTGACTCACGATTGTAGGCGGACGAATTGAAGTCCCATTAAAGTTATGACAATTTTTGGTAGAAATTTAGGTGAAAACATAGTACATGCTTACTTTCATTGTATCTCTTTGGAAACGTCTTCCATTAAACGTGCGTTGGGTAAAAGCCGGCCAGGGCTTTCGCCGGCTGTATTTATGGCGCCGAATAATAGTATTGCAGAACATAAATCCAGTATCTTAGTTACAGGCAGATAAAATATCTAGACGTCAAAACATATTTTAGGTTTATACTCGCCATGAGTATGTACGCTAACTAACAGCGGAATCCTATATTCTGTCTATCTATAGTATACAAGGTGGAATTCTGTAATGCCACCTGAAGGGAAAGTACTCTTAAAACGATGCAATAAAAGTACAGGATGTAATTTTTACACATTTTAGTCGTTTCGATTCCCGGGTGCGGCAAGCGAATTTTCGAAAATCTCTGATTGCAGTTTTGTTTATTTTCAAAAATAAAGGAATGTTTACTTTGAGTACTATTTTCTATCTACAGCATTGAGAGTACTTTCCCTTCAGGTGGCATTACAAAATTCCACCCTGTATATAATAATGTCTGTCTTCTCTTCTTCTTCTTTTTTTACGAAATGAGTGAAATGATGATATTTTGATGGAATAAGATGAGGAATGCCTGCACCTGCGATATGCGGTATTTATGGCAATGTTGAGTAATTATAGCAAGGACAAATTCAATAAATACACATTATAAATAAAAATGGATGGTGACAGTGATAAAGATGGCGGATGAATCCGTCTGTCTTCTCATTAATGGCGTTCCGACATTCATGTCAGTTCGCCTTTTACCAAGTATAGTGCTGTCAGAGTAACCGTCCCAATATTATTTGATGACAACTAACATTTCATTTTATCCATAAAAACTTCTAACTTATACTAACGGATCGCTAACTAACGTCGAAATTCGTTTGCACCATCAAAATAGGGACCACCAGCTCTTAAAGTATTGTTGTTTAAATAGCAACTGTCATTTTTTTAAAGATCTTGTAATGAGTTAAACTGTTGACTGAAAGTAATATTGAAAGCAAGACAGCTGGTGGTAAGGGAACAGTTCGTTGGAGTATAGGCAAAAAAAAAAATGGTAAAAAAACTTTCAAAACCCATACTGTGGTAGTGCAGTAAAAATAATTCCGCCATCTTGGATGATCCGCCATATTTGAATTAGAATGGCGCCACATAGCTAAGCATGCATTGTCATCCAAAATAAGCGTGTATACCAAATTTCAGCTCAATCGGTTAGAGATAACTGATTTAAATTTCAGTTGCAAGATTCCACCCTGACATACATACGTTGCAAGCTAACATAAAGCTTGTAAGAAATGGACGCGCTCGTGGTGGTGCCCTGGACTTTACAAGGAGGAGACAAAGTAAATAAGAATACACATACCAATGTAAAACCAAGTTACGTAATATAAAATACCAAAAATAACTCATACAACACAATGCAGTCTACATTTTCATTTGGAAGGGAGTGATCACTCGCCGCAGATCAAGCCCGCCCACCACGGCCACATTGTTTGGCAACCGAACTGGTCGTAGAGAAAGCTTTGCATCGAGCAGATCAGGAGGACATGCGAACTGTTTACTGAGACGTTTAATTGGACTAAACCAAATGTTACAAGTATCAAATTCCCGTACGTTTATTGGACAATGTTAGAGAAATAAATCATCACGCTTGTAGTCCGCGAAACGGTAGGCAGAGATGCACTGAAGTGCGTCCACACTTAGGCGATGAATTTTGGTCCCAATGTAATAGGGGAAAGCTTATTGACATTATACCAGGCACATTCTTCCTCAATACAAAGGAGAATTTTGGGCCATAGTCCACCACGCTGGCCGACGCTCAGTGCGGGTTGGTGAACTGCACACGTCTTTCTCTAGACATGCAGGTTATTTCACGATATTTTCCTTCACCGCTTGCTGTTAGAGAAATATCAGGCTATATACTAAATTATTTTCTGTAAGAATGTTTTGTGTGTGTAGAGTTGAAACACCACTGGAGTCGCTGACTGATATCTTAAGAAGTTCTGCTTTTTAGTTGTCATATTACTGCAAACCTACTGGCGTAGGTTTCAACAACCTTAGAATTACTAGCAATGTGATGTTTTGATATTACTAGTAAACTCGGTAACCTCTAAGCCAAATGCCTGTGGGATTGCACTCACGTTAGTTTAGCTATAGTGGGGATCAAACCCAAAACCTCTCGGTTGCTAGGACGAACCAACTAAGCACTACGCTATGAACGCTTTAAATTGTGGAATGAACTTCCTGCAGCGGTGTTCCCGGACCGATGCGACAAAGGTATCTTCAAGAAACGAGCCTACTCATTCCTTAAGGGCGGCAACGCACTTGCGATGCCCCTGGTGTTGCACGTGTCCATGGGCGGCGTTGATCACTTACCATCAGGTAAAACGTCTGCTTGTTTGCCTCCCTATATCATAAAAAAAAGAGGACTTCATGAAAATATTAAGAAACATTTATTCGTCTGCAATAAGTCAACTTTATCAACACCTCTCATTCCACGACCTACGATTTGCCTAGAGGCGTTAGGAAGTCCCTAGCACGCCCATAAATAATTGGAGACCACGAGTTGATAGTTGATATACGAGCACTACTCAGCTTTTCCTTTATAACTGACATGACATATGGAACGTTCAGAGCTCAATGCTATTTCCTGTATTGTGTGCAGCTTGAATGAGTACTATTTCCTTTGACTGGTATTTTTAGATTCATTACCATTATAAATTGAAAATGTTTAAGAGGTATGTTAATTTGTTCGGAGAGCGTGTTAGCAAGATTAAGTAATATTGATGGCTACACTTCTTGTGATAAAAACAATCACCCAGTTATATAGAGTCTGGTCGTCATTCATGTAGGCTGACAGCCTGATAGCCTGAGATCTTAGAACACGTTTGAACTCAATAAATAACTCTATTGCAGGTAATTTGATTTTTTTAATGAAGGACCATGGGCGGTTTCGTCCCCACCCAACAACAAAAATTAAATGTAGCTCAATTCACGTGTGAAGGGTACCTATGTATCCACTAAGAAAGGGTTTTTGGAAATTCCACCCCTAATAGGGTGAAGTGGCGGGTTGAATTTGATATGTTTTTTCTTTTGTTTTTATTGTTTATTTTATGTGCTTTTTTTGTGTGTTTATTTCACGCGTTTTATTACTAAATCTTTTGTTCTGTAATATAACCCTAATGGTAAACTAACTTACATGAGTAAAATTAAAATAAACGTTAATTAATCATTACAAATAGTTTTTTTTTATCAAAAATAATAATACTATAAATAATAATATAATCCCACAGATTTATGTAAAAAAAAGTATTTAAATAAAATACTTTAGGATACTTTAGGAAAACATTGACATCAGTTCCATGTGTGTTGGTGGGTGGGGACAGAGCCCATACATTTTTGCCCATTGTCCTTTCGGCGCAAAAATATAATTTTCAGTTCGTTTAACTGGTAATCTGTGTCTAACACGCTTCTAAAACAGGGTTTCTATAATAATAAAATTTAACACCGCATTAGGCCTCCCGTACATTGGGGCACACGAACCACAACGAACTCTGTGTCTATGTACATAAAAAAACATTTCTGTGGTAAAACGCGTCAAAATTCACTCGCACTGTCAATGACATTTCGCTAAAAAATGAACCTTCTCAGTGAGTAAATACGGTTAGTTTTGGTGTTGGTATAAACACGACGCGCTCGTCCTGACGCCGCAGTGTGCGGAGGGCGTAACGTGACATTTTATAGGTGCGACAAGGCTGGTCTTTGAACCGTAAATAAAGTTATTTAGGGAGGCAGTGGAAGGTCACTGTTATATTATGTTATTACATAAGCGTTATATTAGCTCATTTGTGAGTATAATGATGTAGGATCTCATAAGGCGGAATAAGCATTAGATACAATAAATCATTTTATTAATCATCGGGGGCGATTTTTATATCGTGGTAGTTTTGTTAGCTTCTCTTACTCTCATTTTTTTTTATTGACATAGAAAGATTTTCATAATTTTTTCGTAACACTAGGTACTAAATAATATTCAAAATCTTGGTAATTTCTAAAGCGCCGTTTTTTACTGACACAATCTCAATAAAATAAGTATAGTAAGTATAATAAGTATGTACATACTTATATTATTTTTCATAATTACAGATATTTTGAATTTAAAGAAAACATTTTATTCAACGTCGACTTCGTCTGAAACTACTAAAACAACAAAAATATTTTTAAATAACAAATTTGATAGTCCTAAAACTACTAGAATAGTAGGAAAATAATAAATATGGTCATACTGACTAAGCTCGCGCAATCAAATATTTAGGTGTTCGGCTGCCATAATGCAGTCGCTTCTAAATTTGCTTTAAGTTTTGTTGTCGTTTCTGCAAAGTGTGGACAAATCATCACAATGCTATTGATTCCGAAAAGTTCGTCAAGCTTAGCGTGTTGCTACATATTATGATCAAGGTCTTACAATCAATTGTTTTGTTCATACATGGCTTAAGCCATGTATTAACAAATAAATTGTTTAGACGTCAATACGACAGAATTTGTTTTTTCGAGCCTAAAAAACTTCTATCCTGAAATTCTTTAAAGAACTAATCATAGGGTACTAAATTTAATATCTGTTTTTGTCATTTCATTTCAGTTGCATATTTGGTCACGGTTAAAAACTTTTCCAATAGGTTATATTAAGAACTTTCCGTCCTTCGAATACGGATATCGGTAGGTACTTCCGAGTTTAAGGTAATATATAGTTTAACCTTTAATTTTTTTTTTAACAACATTCCGAATTATTTAAAAAAATTACATCCTCAACTTAATTATCTCGCTATAATTATTAAAATGGATATTTATAGGAATAAATGACAGTATAGGTACAGTATAGGTCGCTTTAACAAGATGACTGTGATTATGATTTAGTTTATAAGTACAAGGAGAACCAGAATGGAAAGTGATTGTAGTACAGCTCATTGAAATAAAAACCGGCCAAGTGCGAGTCGGGCTCGCGCACGAAAGGTTCCGTACCATTATCTATGAAAACGGGAAAAAATTACGTTTGATGCATGGGAGCCCAATTAAATATTTATTTTATTCTGTTTTTTAGTATTTTTTGTTAAAGCGGCAACAGAAATACATCATCTGTGAAAATTTCAACTGTCTAACTATCACGGTTCATGAGATACAGCCTGGTGACAGACGGAGGTCAGCGGAGTCTTAGTAATAGGTTCCCGTTTTACCCTTTGGGTACTGAACCCTAAAAATATATAAAATCTCTATAAATTGATAACTTAGTTAAAAAACCTTGAAAATGATTTGGTACGGCAATTTCAAATCATAGAGTTGGTATGTAAACATATTATGTAACATGACTTAAATACCGACATAAGGTCATTGCATACCTTTTGGTATTTGCCCTTGAGAAGGGACTATTATAATTTATTTGTGTAGGCTTGTAAACATAAATCATATATAATAACTTGGAATGTATGTTTCCGTGTTGAAATTAGGCAAGTAATTAAAATGAACATAAGGCTCACTTACTGATACCAGAGAGTGGGTCTTATAAACTGTGTTAATTTAAAAATACAGTTTATTTAAAAATAAATAAATTCATATCGCTAAACAACACATACTCATCGTGTGATCCTAAGTTAAGTTAAGCTTGATCTATGGGTACCGTACAATGGCGTACTGGGGGCAACACTAGACTTCCAGACCAGGGCAAATTCCGTAAAGCCCATTTCCGAAATTGGCCGCTGCGGGAATCGAACCCGCAAACAACCACTGCAGTGAGCCGTGCGGCCTCGCTCAGACCAAGCTGTTGTCTAATGAACCTTATTATATCGAAATCTTTAACGCTTTCTAATAAATCAACATAAAATGAATGACAAAACGAGTTGTGTAACGTAAAATAATACAAATTATGACCGACAACCAATCAACTTCCTTGACGATTGGAATTGATTTACATAATAGACGGAACGATAGTGGCTAACTGATTTAAATCACTCTTCTTAGTATCGAGTTCTCGGAATTAAGTTGACATCGATTGTAATAAGGACATCGCCAATTGTGTTAAAGAATAATTCAAATGATAAACGTAATGGTTGCACAAAACTGCAAATAAATATAAATTAAAACAATTGCATTATCTGTCATGGCAAAATAACAGCTTTTTATTATTACAAGTTACAAGCTTTATATTAACTGGCTATGTATGTCCGGGTGGAATCTTGCAACTGAATTTTAGATCAGTTATCTTTAACCGATTGAGCTGAAATTTGGTATACACGCTTATTTTGGATGACAATGCATTCTTAGCTAAGTGACGTCATTCTAATTCCAATATGGCGGATCATCCAAGATGGCGGAATAGTTATTTTTGCTGCATGACCACAATATGGGTATCAAATGAAAGGTCTTGCTGAGGAGAACACGAAAACTAAGGGTAATTAAATAAAAGCTTGTTTTAAAAAAGTTTTTTTACATTAATTTTGTTTGAAGTAAACTCCCAAACAGCAGAACCGATGTGATGGGACTTTCAATGGCAGATAAATGATGATACAAGGGGTAGTAAGTAAGGGTCCGCGGGAAATAATAAAATCTATATTGTGCTGGTAATTAGAGTTGTAACATTCCGCGCGAACAAGGTCGAAGGGCTCAGCTAGTAAATATAGATGGATCCAGAAATGAACCCCGAACTAACAAAAGATTGTATGCTAGTGCATAGACAACAGAACGTGGTGGAGATTGAAAATTAGTTTCGTTACGAATAATTAGTTGCGATCGAAGAAGAAATTGACGGCGCGTAAAATTATCTCATAGACGCTTTCCAATGATGTAATAAATAAGATGATCTATTAATTTAACATTGAACGGTTTAAAGAAACAGACTGCGAAATAATGAGAATATTACAAATTGCAGAGAATTTCAATTTTGGACGTGGTGGCATTGTTTTTACCATAGGAATTCAATCTTAATGCAAAAAATTTGCCTTTCTCATATTGAGACACAGTTTTGGAATTGGCATAACTCAAGTTAACAAGCCTTAGTATGCCCGAGGCTTTACTGACTTCAACACCAGTCATAAAAATAGATTATAACTTATTATACGGCATGTTTTATTTTAAGTACGCTTTTAAAAGCGTTTTATGTACGTAAGCCACGCGATATTGGAACTGTATACCTGTGTTCTTATATCGCGATGTACAGTTAGCTTGGATTTGGTACATTGAGAGATTGCTCCGAAATTACCTGGCAATACTGCATTAGATGCGGTTTAAAATTCTATGTTTTCGTAATTAACTTGAAAAATTAACGTTTTCGGTCGTATACATTTAATTAGTAAAATATTAAACAACTAAATGATGGGCACTAACGCGTTGGAGGATCTTTTAAATGTACACATGGTTCAAAAAACCGGCCAACTGCGAGTCGGACTCGCGCACAAAGGGTTCCGTACCATTATCTATAAAAACGGCAAAAAAATCACGTTTGTTGTATGGGAGTCCCCTTAAATATTTATTTTATTCTGTAGTTTAGTTGTTATAGCGGCAACAGAAATACATCATCTGTGAAAATATCAATTCTCTAGCTATCACGGTTCATGAGATACAGCCTGGTGACACACGGACGGACGGACGGACAGCGAAGTCTCAGTAATAGTGTTCCCGTTTTACCCTTTGGGTACGGAACCCTAAAAAGACATACTAAGGTTGTAGAGGGTCCAGATGAAACAGTTACTTTTCTTATATCTTACTCCATCGAAAACGCAATTTTGAGAATCCTTCTAAGACCTAACATAGTAGGTTAGGTATTTTCTAATAAACTAATTTAAAAAGATGATAAAAACCAGCAGACATTTGCAGTGTCAGTTTGCTTGCTCCAGAAAAATAGATGACATCGTAACATTCCATCATACGTACCAGTTGCAAGTGGAGCGCGACAAATACGAGAATGACATCAAAATAAATGTCCACTCACAGTGATTTCAGGTCATCGATGATAAATCGATTCATAATCTTTTGTCTACATTTATCATGCCAAGGCCGCGGCCCGATTTTAACGTGTGATGTATACAATGTATATATTTATAGAGTAACAATCGATTAGGATTTGAAAGCGAGAGCCCGGAAACAAAAGGCTGAAATCGAGACAGAATACGATGAAATGATAAAACCGATAGAAGACATAATAACGATAGAAAAGAAGCCATAAACTCGGGACAGTGCAAGACAGGCAAGCGTAAAAACATATTTACTCCACTCAGTTATCAGCTAGGGGCAATTATAGACTAATACGAACTACGAAATAGACTTACTAAATTAATAACAAGCTAATATTACGATCAAAAAGTGGTCTTACGAAACGTAAATATGGAATTGATACTAGTTTGTGATAAGTAGATGATGAGTATATCATGTCTTAAGGATTAGTACGAAGGAACGCTTGAAGACAAGCGATCACACCTTTTGGGTCGTAGACTTAAGTCTTCATAATAAAATAAAAACCGGCCAAGTGCGAGTCAGACTCGCGCACGAAGGGTCGCACCATTATCTTTAAAAACGGCATAAAAATCACGTTTGTCGTACGGGAGCCCCCTTAAATATTTTATTTTATTATGTTTTTAGTATTTGTTGTTATAGCGGCAACAGAAATACATCATCTGTGAAAATTTCAACTCTCGAACTATCACGGTTCATGAGATACAGCCTGGTGACAGACGGACGGACGGACAGCGAAGTCTCAGTAATAGGGTTCCCGTTTTACCCTTTGGGTACGGAACCCTAAAAAAGTCTATTTAATTTATATTGTTCACTATTTAAGAGAAGTTTAGGAACTGATAAGTCCCAAAAAAGTTCAATCACGTTTCATTATTTCCTGATTTTTTTTATTGTTTATTGTCAGCGTTATTAGCATTGTAAAGAGGCAGCCAATTTAAATAACATAATGCCAAACGGCACTTCCTCAAGAAGGTACAAGGGTCATGGTTGAGTTCAAAGAGATTTGGCTATAGAGGTCGTTTGTTAAACTTTTGTTTGTTGATTTTGTTTAACATACCCTTGAAAGTGCAGAAAGTTTGCCAGTCGAGACTGTATTTATGATTGAAACTTTTGGGTTCGGAGTATAATAAGGTCTGGCAATGAAATTTGGTAGATACGGAACTGAAATCTCTACTAAGTTGGGTACCTACAGCATGCGCGTCCTAACTAAAAATAAAAAAACAATGTAATTCACTATAGGTATATTAACATTGTGAACGAATATGTGAAGTCAAAAAAAATAATTTTAATAGTTTTTAATAGGATTCTTGGAATATTATGTTTTCTAGCGCAACACAGCTCTCCAATCAACGGGTGGGTTTTTAAAACTCTCTTTGATTTGGGGATTTTTCATAATGTGATTTTTTTATTCATGTAAATAAATAATAATAATCGTATCTCTACCATTGACAAAAGAGTTAAATAACCATGCCTGGAATCAGAAGTTTTTTTATTTACGTTAACCAATACAGTAGGGTTAGCACGCATGTCAAGATAAGACCTTTGTCACAAATTCGCTCGCATGCTCTCTGTCTAATTTCATACGAGAGAAGGAGACAAAATCAATATATACTGTGATATAAGACAAGTCTTGGCGCTCATGCTACAACAACAGGTACTTATTAATCGTCAGTAATCAAAATAGTAATAATATAGGACTCTACCTAAGCTTGCAAGGTTAGTGGGAATTTTTTAAAATTCTTTCATCTAAATTCTGACTTTAGGAACTGTACATAACGCATCATGAATAAGATTGTATAGTATTATAATCAGCACGATATGATCTGATTGATTGATGCCACAATGGTTAAAGCCTCAGATATATTACCGATACGCATGTGTGACCAACACATGTTCTCACTGGCGCCTGTGTATCGACCGCTTGAATGGATCTGGCGCGACATTGCGACGGCGAGATTTATCATAATTCATAATATTATGACGGGTAGGAAACTTAGCTTAGACTATTATTTATGAGGTAGCTTCAATGTTGTATGTTAGTGGGTCATTGTGCTAATGTCAACCTAGATTAATCAAGTAATGTGTTGGTATTCGATCTTCACTTTCCCACTATTGAACAGCAGTTCACCGCAACAATCAAATCAAAATAAGAAATGGAATAAAATTACTGTAAGATTTTTATGACTTAAATTTAACTAAGTAAGAATTTTACGACTTAACTTCTAAAACTCTGACACTTCTGTTAAATTTAGCTTCCATTTGTTTAAGTTAAGTAGGTATTGAACCAGTCTCAGGACTGACTTCTCAAAACGTATATCTTCATTATCCAAGTTTAACTTGCAAAGTTGCCTATGGGACGAATTCATATGGTTACGCTTATATGTAAAGCCCATTTCGATTCCTGAGTATTCCCTAATAGTTGAACCAATATGAGAAATAAATCACCCAACCTATCAGACAACTTATGGGCAGCCTAATTGTGACCTTGTTAACATGATATCATATTATCAAGTAATGGATATGCTTAATGAATCATTATAAGGGTTGACCGCAGGTCACGCGGCCACCGGCGCCGGCGCACCGGCCGCTCCCCCGGCTGTGACAGCTAGTGTTAGATTTCAGTCTATAGTATTTGATATGTGCGTCATACGCAGATTCAATGGACTGAGATGGATAGGCAGAAACATATCAAGTTAGATTAAAGTAAGATTAAAATCTTTCAAACTTCCAACTGCTCACAAAGACATTACAGTTCGAACTCGTGGTGACGCTCATTCAGTCTTGTGAAATGGATACAGCGGAGCTAAAGATCAGTATCAAACTAGTATTCAAAAGCGTATCCAAGAAAATATAAATTAATTGACTATGGTCGCGATAAACGATAACGGTACGATATTGATTGCAATCACCCATTAATAAAATTGGCTAGACACAGTACAATGACCGAGCAATGGACTTCAATGCCAGGAATTTAGGTTGTCTCTGCTTCGTCATAATTAATTTAATCAAGATTTATATTCGCCTTGGAGCTGACAAAATATGTAATAGATGTGATAAGACATATATGGTCGATCGCGTGCCTTCATCGAGGCGTCTGTTCATAATGTTTCTTGTGTTGTGTTAAGATATTATGTCACCGGTGAGACTCGAGACTCAACTAGTGACAGTAGAGGTAGCTCAAAGGTTAGACCAGATTAGTTAGAATTCATTATAGGCCTCTGAATATCCTTAACTACTGTTAAAGATGTTAGAATGCCAAGCAGAAGAAACGCGCTGTCTGGTCAGTACAATTATTTTCAAAGTTTGTGGCTAGTGTATTTAATAGTATAAAAAACTATCGATGTTTCAAAAACCTTTTTACTCAGCAATCGTAAACTTGAATGGCCACTTGTATGTGTCATATGACACAGACAAAACATCCGAAGGCCCACAAGTTGGTTTATGTAGAGGCCGAGTACGAGACGGCACGTGCTTCTCAACGTGTATACAAATATGTCTCACGTTACAGCAGGCGAGTCAATTGCGATGAACATAGCCAGCTGGCACACTAGGGTTGACTCTAGAGAAATGCACTCTTTGTATAGGAAGTCATAAAAGTGCGTCCACTGATCCGCATCGTACGGATCGTACGGATCGACTTCTTATACTACGATCCGTTTGATGCGATGCGTCCGATACTTACGATGCGAACATGTCGACGCCTACCTTTACATGTATATAAAATCAGACATGTATACCATCATTGTATCAAATCAATTCAATTTTTTTTTATTCGTGTAGGTCAAAAAGCACTTACAAATAGTCAGATTATACCACCGGTTCGGAATGCTGCTTCCACTGAAAAGAGCCGGTAAGAAACTCAATGGTTACTCTTTTTCAAAATAATAATTGCGAGTAGGTAATACATGCTCAGGAGCTGCAACGCCATGAGAGCAGACAGCACCTTTGCCACAATACTAGAGAAGAATTATACTCACGGCAGTCTAATATTAAATACAAATATAAATATAGCAGCATATAGCCATCCATTAGGCCCGTCACTTATCCCTACCACTGCTACTCCTATAAGTCAGGATCGGAAGCGTTTCTTTTTAGAATATGCCAACGTTTAGCCCTCGACGAATTCAGGGGAAATGAAAAATTGTCTTGGAACCCGCACGAATTTAATCAAAAGAGGTAAGAGGAGTTGAAAGAATAGTTATTCAATTTCCACTATTGCCAAGCGGGAAATAAAGATAGATCTGAATAGGCTGATTTGCCGTGGGATTAAGGAACAATAGAGGATCAGGCCAAAAGTCGACTGCGGTGTAAATGAATGGACATATCGAAAATGGTCATGATAAGTAAACGAACATCCATCAGATACGAAATGAAATTTTAAATAGCTTTACTTAAAATTTATTACCGCTAATAAAATCGAGAATAATGCGTTTGGTCAGTGATAAATTACATCGATCGATTCAGAATCAAATACAAGATTTGCAACATACAGCCCTAAAGCGAAACCAATTCGTTTGGAATTTGATTCATGCATCAAGGACGCAATAAGTAATTTATGTTGAATTTTAAGACCAATCTTAAGTAGGTTAATGCATGAGAATATTACTTTTTATTATTATCTTGACGAACGTGTCACTTAAATTGTTTATAGATGATGCTATCGTTAAGTTGTAAAATAATTTAAGGCTTATGCGGCGAGCATACAATCGCCCCATATAATATGACGTTATCAAGCTAAGTGCAGTTTATCCGATACAATCCGCGTACAACGCTAAAATGTATACTGTGAGTATACTAACGCTTAAAACAAACGTACTCTAGCTTATTCTAATCGAATATGTGAAGTCTGAAATATTGCATTATCATTTTTTATACGATTGTTGGTGTGCATGTTTCCCTTAAAATACGACGCAACACAACTTTAAAATTAGCTGTTACTTTTGATAACACAGCAGAAGAGACAAACGACCGGAGAAACCGGAGAAAAACGAACGGAGATTTGGGCCACAGTCCATCACGCGGGCCCAGTGCGGATTTGTGAAGTTCACACACCTATCAATAGACGTGCAGGTTTCCTCACAATGTTTTCCTTCACCATTCAGCAAGTGGTAATCATTATTGAAAATAAAATTCGCACATGAAAATCTTAGAGGCCGCACCAGGATTTAGATATTAACTTACAGGAATATTTACAAACAAACAAAGGTAAACAGAAAATATTGCAATTCATATTGGTCGCGTTGGTACATACGACGTAATGTGCGTGTGTGTGTGCGTGCAATGTGCTGCATCGGATAAGAAGTAAAAATAGAACGCGACTACTGCGCGTACGCACTTTTAATTATAGCACAACAGTTCGATACTTACTAAGGAAAACATTATGTACCAAATGACCCGGCGACTTTGTACACGTGGAAATTAATAGATAATCCTAATTACCCGGAAAAGTTGAGTTTTTTTTTTCTCCAGCCGCACCCTGATTGTTTTTTCTAAAATAAAAGTAATCTAAGTTACTCATTGTAATAGCAGCTATCTGCCAGTGAAAGACCCGTCAAAATAGGTCCACCCGTATGGGAGTTTACCTCAAACACACACAGACAGGTCTAACAATTGCGTTTCCGTTATAGCATATATAATTTCATATACATTTAGTAAAAAGCTGTGTTATTTTGAAATTACACACAGACATTTAAATTTTATTTATTTGTATAGATGTGTCACAATATGACAACATGGAAAAAGAAGCTTATGAACAGCAAAGCAGAGTGCATAATTGCAACGATCAATTAGGCTCGTTATTAATCAACATTAGTATTCGTAAGAAAGCTGTTTGATAGCAATATATAATATGTCTTATTGATATTGGTCTTGGGATAAGCGCCAAAGAGAATAATGTGAACAATTCGGGAACAAGTATTTTTAAATTACTGCAGTCCATATATTTGTGTTAATAGGCTCATCTTGCCAAAAGATTGATGATTTGTTAGGGCGAGAACGCACTATAAGACGCGTAAACGTTAGTAAAAGGATAGTTGTATCAGTTTTACAGTTATTTTTCTTAATAGAATTCACCAAACTGAGCATTTTACTTTCCATGAAGTGCATCTCTGCTTCCCTATGTAAAAGTGCAAAAACTCTATATATTAGAAGACGTTGCGATTAAAATTCAATCCATTTTCAGCCTTACACCGAACAATAAAACGGTTGTCCTTGACACGTGGTTTTAAAAATTGTTTTGGAACATTTAACTCTTATGCACGTTTTTTGAATTTATAAAGTGTAAGAGGAACAAAATACGATCGTTAATTCTGTACACATTGGACAAACAGAGGCGTCAATACGCGCATTTTTTCCAATACCAAAAGGGACCGTATTAACTTGTAAAAAGGCTAGTTCTTCAAGGAAATGTTATCGACAGCGCTACCAAATTTTGCAGCGTGGCTACGTGGCGTGGCGATACCACAGATATTTAATCTTTATGTATATTGGAACAGAGTTCGATTTGGTGTGCCCGGGACTTTAAACGGATTCTTCTTCATTAAACATCTTTACGACCGAATCAGCGAAAGCTGTAGCGAACATCAACTTGGTTCGCTACAGCTACAAGCATGAGCAGTATTTATGAGCTTCTACAAGCTTTCATGACAGTATTTCAATTCAATATAAATGGAATTTATGTCATCGAATGTCACCGTACATTTGATCCCAGGATTAAGAGTACTTCATAACACCGAGTTTAATTGGTTTCATTAAAGGATGTTCTTCATTAAGTTTTGTCGCATAAATTTGCGTTCAAAAAATTTATAAACTTCATAGATTTTCCAGAAATCAGTATCAAAAGTCTTTTACGGGATAATTTACACTAAGATCATAAATAACGTTTAGTTCTATAATATTTTATTATTTATGGTGTAAATTACAATTTTCATTTCACAATGTTTGTCCACGTGCCACATTATAACTTAACAACACATATACTAACATGAAACGGAAGGGGCATACAATAAACAAGTTTATCGCGAAGTTGCATAATTAGTATGTTAAAACATAACCGCCTTCCGTTCTGCAAGTGATACGACTCTGTTGACGATACCGTCAACAGAACTTCATACGAAGACTGACATGTTGATAAAAAGAGTATAACGTGACCTCAAACGAGACTCATGGATGGTAGTGAGAGGACTTATGTTCTTTATTGGACATCTTTAATGAAACTTGTAAAGGTAAATTGGTTTAAATATTTTTAAATTCAAATATTCTATTTATATCTATACTGATTTCGTTTAAACGACTGTGGCCATATCATTAGATACGTCGTTTATAAACGTCATTTTAATTGAGAACGTCGAGATGTTAACGAGAAGAGGGAAACAGTGAAGATTTGCCCTAAAGCAGATAAACATAGACGAGAAGCAAATACTTCACGTAACATGACTTCCGGGCGATTATTTCAACTTATACCAAACTAGGCAAGGAAGATTAGAATCGACTGGATGCATGAAAAAGTATACGTGACATTGTAACAAAGTAATCTGTGCAAACGGTTTGAGCTCATCAAAACAATTTCACTCTGCACTGTCCTTGTGTTTTAAATGCTTCCGCAGTGGTAAATATATGACATGTACAGGTCTATGTACGGCGTATATAATTTGGTACAGTCAGAAACAGAAATACAAAGAAAAAGTGAATCACAGCTGATAATTATTAGAGTGTGAACTCTTCATACAGCAATAGTTCTCATCTCATTGCCCCTGAAAACGTCGAATGAACTTTAATAATGAAACATGGAAAATGATTCGACAATGTTTGCGGAATTCTATTCATTTGAGGTCTTGTTACAATCATTTTGGCGTGCCTGGGAATGATTGGGAACACCAAAAATCTCAGTTATGGTCAGTTAAATATCGTACTTCAGGGCTTGAGACAACTTCTAAGTATTTTGAGGTTTGAGGTAAAAAGTGTTGTTGACGTATACGTAAAAACCATACACATGGCATTCCATTTATCCGAATCTGACTGTACACGAACGTGCTTCCTGTTTATTTCCGCGTGGCGTCGCCATTGTTGCACTTAACACGTGCATCGCACTACCGACTACCGTAACTAGAGTGCACCAACCGGTCCACGAATTCAACACTATTGTTCCGGTTGAAGATTTCACGGATGACAATAAAAGTTACAAGCTCGAGCACACTAAGGCGTCAAGAACCACACTGGAATTATTTTGAACTGTATGTCTTGTAGAAAAAGGTCATTCTTCAACAAAAGGGCATTAACGGCATGCGCGAATTATGCAGGGTGTGCCATGTATCACAGAAATTCCATCTTTATGTTTATTAACACAAGAGTTCGTTTTGGTAATGGCAAAAAATTACAGCGCGTGTCTGGACGCCCCTGTGTGTCTGGAGCTATACTATATATACGTAATTCAGCTGATGAGGGTAATTAATGCGGAGTAAACACGAGACAAAGGAATTTGTGAGCAAGTGCCAATTTAAAAGATGTACTTGTATTTGATTACAAAATCGGTGTTGAAGTATGAAGACAATTTCGGAAGGAAATGCGCCTGAAGCTGAATTTACATCGAGTTGACGAAGGCCTATGCCCAATAGCGGAAATTTGTACTAGCAATTTATTTTATTGTATTTATTTTATATTTTAATAATAATAATAATAATTTTTATTTGCCAAAAATTGTTTGCAGTAGGTACATTAAAGGATTACATAAATTACTTACATTAAGGACACTCCAGTCCTTGTAAAGCTGTGTAGTGGGATATAAAATTCGACGGAAAGTCGATATTTTTAAAATAGCTCTATGAGCGACCTCGAGTGGCTTAATTATAGTTTTTGCGGCTCCGCCCCAGCAAGAGATGCAGTATGTTAAAATCGATTTGCAAAGTGCATGGTAAACATTACGAATAACAGTATAGTTTGCCGCATACCGAAGCATTTTAAATATATATATTAATTTACGAACCCTACCGGTTAGGGCTTCAATATGAGCTTTAAAATTCAAATGTTTATCTATTATTACACCAAGGTATTTGATGTCATTGGCAGGAGAAATATGCGGGCATTGACAGCATCGTGCGGATTTTGTGGGACATGAGTGTGCAATTAAGGTTATAGGGAGTTTAGGTTGTGAAGTTGTAGTATAGGAAAAGGTAATAAATTTAGTTTTAGATACGTTAACAGTAAGGGTGTGAGCTACGAGCCAGTCAATAACAGAATTTAAGCCACGTTGTGCTGTACTTTGTAGTTCCGGCCACGATTCAGAAATAAACGTTATTGCTGTATCATCTGCGTACGAGATGATTTTTGCATTGTGAAGTTGAAGATTACAGAGATCATTAATGAATACAAGAAATAGAGTTGGACCAAGAATGCTACCCTGAGGCACTCCATATTTTATAGGGAGCTCACTACTTAAATGGTCCTCTATTTTAACCATTTGTACTCGACCCGTGAGGTAACTCTTGAAAAATTCCAGTTGTGGGCCTCTGACACCTATTCTTTCAAGCTTTAGTAAAAGAGTGTTAGTAGAGATAGTGTCAAAAGCTTTCGCAAGATCTATGAATACACTGAGCACTTTTTTCCTATCATTTATGTTTTCGACGATAAACGATGAAAGCTCTTGGACAGCATCTACGGTAGATTTGTTTTTGCGAAAGCCATATTGTTGAGGAGAGATAATATTGAAGTGTTCTAGGTAATTAAGTAGCCGGTTATTCACTAGGCGTTCTAGTAATTTAGAGAGATTTTTTTATAAAGGAATGTTGGTAAATAATGTCAGGAAATCCTTTAATTTGATTTCTTACAATTTCTTCCTAATAATTTGGCCCATAGCTTTCTAGCAAGGGAGTTTATTTTCTTTTAGGAAAGGAATTCTTTAGGAATTCGTAGTTTACACCGTTCACCACAAACAAAACAATAAATTTAACTAAACCCATCTAAAAGCTATTTACTCAAAAGCGATTACTTACAGCTAACTCTGTGTATGTACCAGATACTACAAATTTTACCAAGGTAGCTAACGTGGAAAAGACATTATGGTATCTTGAATTTAATGGGCTGTCGACTAAAGTAATTATAATCATTTTAACAATGTTAATGGTCATTGGGTGCCTGCTTACTACGTATGGCTCTCAGCTGGCATAATGCCAGTGATAGCAATGAGATTTTTTTGTGCAGTTGGTGCAAAACATAATGATATTATAGTATAACATTTTTAGTACATTTTGTGAAATACAAAAATAATTTAAGCGATATTGAGCGACACAAAATAACCATTGAGAAATAAGTCCATATTAAAAAAAAAAACAAAAAGCGTCTCCAAAAACCTGAAAATTTAAAGTAGGTGCATACCTACCCTAATACTACGTCAGAAGATTCGTCGAGAAAATGACGTCACACCGAGCCATGTCTAGTACAAAAAGCTCAAAGTGACGTCATTTTCTCGACGAATCTGACAGTTAAAATAGTTAAAACATATGTCTACGCGGTAATGTTAAGACTACAGGAGTGACTAGGTGCACACTTGAATTGGCACCGACTAAATTAAAAATGCATATCACAAGACTTTGGTAAAATATTCCATGTTGTCAGTAATCTCAAGGAGAGAAGGAACTCGGCAAATATAAGTTAGCGTAAAAACATTAATGTGTACCAGATATACCTACGAGCTCCAGGATACTTTCAAGCTTTCACTTGTCTATCAAGTGTATGTGTGTATTGTGTCATCAAAAGTAAATGTCATGAAGTATCAATTATAAAACCACTTTTGGCGGCCCGCCATTAGGCACCTTACGATCTCCTGGTGGCTAGCGTCATTATTAATGTTAAACGAATTAAAACCAATGTTTTCATTACGTCTGCCAAATGATGAAGAGATATCTACTGTGCCGTTGTAGTTATTAATAAAACGTAACAATATCGAAGCTCGTAGAACGCACACCGTTGTACTACTGATCAAGGTTAGTTTCCCCGTGGAAATAAAACACGAGTGACAAATTGATTGGCAATGTTTACCAATTAGTTCGTGTTAGCTAGTATTTCAAGGATGGCAAAATTATATCATACTGGCGTATAAGAGGTAAATATTAAGGCATTCCTAAACAAGTTATTAGATGCAATCGAAATAGGTCATGAAAGAAACGATTCCATACTTTAGTACCCTACATCGCCAAATAATAACAAACTTGTACAAATATACAAACTCATTCCTACACACACGACGGCAATTATCTTAAAAACAAAAGGACTCAGTGTCTATTTTAGGACACGCTTAACATAATATCAATTACATGTGTTATCTCTATTTCTGTATGAAGGAGCGTTTAAAGACTATTTTGATCTGTTGCAAGTGACGCCATTACCGTACATGGTGGCATACGGCATACGGCGTTCTAAGTTCAGATACCGACTCGAGGGGGACAGATGACAGCATAGATGCTATAAATGGAGTCTTGTCTAAGCTGGCGGGTATAATGAAATTCAATTATATGCTAGATACGGTGACGGTGCACCAGTTTGTCTTGTACAGTGTGTACTTATAATTGGACGAGGTTAAATAAATTCATGGAATTGGGGACAATGTGGACATAAATTATCATAGCTATGTTGGTGATAGGTGGCATGGGTGTCTGTATGACTTGTTCATTGATACATATATAACAAAGATACTTCGCAATAAAAAATAATCTGTTATGGCATGATAAGTCAAATCAAAGAAGAGTTAACTTGACGAATTTTGTGAAACAAAATGATGAACCATAGATAAATTATTAGATACTTTCCTCCAATAATGTAGAAAGTGTGTAAAATTTAAAGGGGCTTAAAAATAATAAACTTTCTTCAGACTTCCTTCCGCGTTCAGAATTCAAAGCAGCATTCACATCGAATTAATTTAAGACCAAAGGTTTTCACTAATTAATTCAAATCAATACTGTCTGTCCGATTTACGATTAAACGTTTTGTAAGACACTTTAATTACGAGCCAGTTTGTTCACAATGTTTGCCAGTAATTGGAAATAGTAGTTAAGATGATAATCTCAAACTTGTCTGCTATAAACAGTTTATGGAACAAAAGATTTTATGTTGTCTGGTGCAGATTATTTTTGCATTGCCTTAAGATGAACATAGTATAACTTGGCAGCTTTGGTAGAAATAATAAGTTAATCGATGTGTGCGTTTAAATATTCTGTGCAATATTACAAAATAGACACAATTTTTGAAAACGATAGGAATGATATAAAAATTTCGCGACTTAAATATTTCTAACGTTTTAAGTGGTACAAATGACTTTATATACATTTTAAGTACTTAAAATAGGAATGCTATAATCTATATTATAAATAGAATGGAAAGCCTCCGGCAGCCGATAAGAGGCGGGTTGTCACGATCGTGTCGTAAACACTAGAGATAAAAGGTCGTGAGCTAATGTGGGAATATTATTCCCAGTGGATAATGTTGCATGTACAATTAGCTGCGCGGGCAGAATTTATATTAGCTTTGCTTTGTATTAAAATACAGACGCGATGCAGAAATGAGCTTCAAATGTTATAAATTAAACCCTAATTCATGTATAAGGAAAATTTTAAGTTATTTGTAATGCTGTTTTAAATATTGGAGATATAAAACCACAGTATCTAAAACATCATCATACATCATTATCACGCCTGTATTCCCCGATTATAAAGTGTATATTATGTATTGTATCTAAAACTCAATTATTAATGCAAAGTAACTTATGAACTTGAAACTATCCGAGATTTGAGCAGTCACGATGATGAAAATGATATATAAACAAGATGAAAAATTTGTTGAACATGGTACTTCTTACTATCATAGCAAGCATTTAGACGATGGTTGTTTAGATTATTCGAGACTATCTTTTTTTAAAGAATGTACCACAGCTGGGCAAAGACGGGAGGTCTTCCTCTCGTCTCTACATGTCCTATCCTGGGGTATTTGTGCCAACGTTTTACCCGACAAATTGGCCAAATCGAAGCACTATCTTCGCTTTGGTTTGCCTCGACGCCGGCAACAACATTCGGTCTTACTATTGAAGAGCATAAATTGTATTACTCATTCTAAAATCATTATAGATTTTGGCAAAGGGCAAGAATTTGGTATAATATCTAGACCAAACCATGGAGCTATGAGTCATTTACGAAGTAGGTAAGCATTATTGTTTATATTATTTGTTTTACACGTTTTATTGGCAGTAATATCATTGCCCCATTGCCATACGTCAATACGTTAGGAATTTTTGACGTATTTGGTGACTTGCTGGATGTATATACTTGTTGTATTTTTGGATGACGTCAACGTAAAGTACATTAAACTCGTACACATGTTTGACATACAGAGTTAGGTAATTTGTATACTGCCATATCATTATGATCAGCCTTTTGATCAAGTCCTTTTATCATGCTATGTCTACGTACATATATACATCTATATATCTATGTATATTTGGCGATTCTACTTTACACGTATTATTTATTATAAACCTCACACAACACTATTATTGCAATATGTTAATCCATCGTATTAATTATCGGGTTATTCCCAGCTATCTAAAGCTCAACTTTTTATACGAGCGTTTTCATACATTTTTATCATTTTCATTTTGTGGTATCACCATACCTACCCTAAAAGCTGTATTATGTTATTAATTCCATTGGGGTATGCGGTCTCGACTCATGACTTTGATAAACAATTATCATACCTACATGTATAACCTAGATTTTTTAAATCCCAAGTACCTATTTATTGTTTTCTATCCGGCATGTTATTCCTGGAAGTTCATAGTCGTGCATTAGTCCTAGTGGTTGCTATCAACTATCGACTCTTGCTTATTTATATTGTTTTTCAAATATTTCTTGTGTGCAGACGTCATAAAATTATTTCCATTACCACAAAAATGTGTAATTATATAATTCTTTTAGAAAAGAGTAACCATTCAGTTTCTTGTCCATTCTTCCCCACAGGAAATACATCCTGAATACCCATTAAAATACCCATCAATCACGACCCTCAGCAATGAGGAGCACGACGCGAGGAGGAGACCCATTAAAAAAATTCAGAAAAAAAAAATAGGACCCTACGACCAGGTTAGAGACCTATTTTTTTTATGACGCATCATAAGGACCGATTGGTTTACATTAATAAAACAATTCTGATTCTGATTCAGTATCAAAATCTGTCATGCACTAGTTCACCTTCAATTATTTAAGAAGTTTCACAAATATCATGATAACAATAACATATTTGTGTCGCTATTGCCTCACACTTATGTCACGCGATCACTTATAGAACATGTTCACCTCATAATAATAACTGCATCTTGAATAGCATTCTTAATAACTACATGAATAGTCCTTATTATACAACAATAAGGTGCAAAACGCATTGTCGAATGAGTAATGTTTATTCAATGATCATGTTGTTCCGTTATCAAAGAAAATAATATAAATATTTGACCCGCGGTGTTATTAATTACTGTATTTATTAATAGAATTCATCGAGATAATAAGACGGTTAGGTTTGTTTGTCTGAATATAGGAATGTTTCTGTTATAAACTGTGGGTTAAATTCAGAGCCTCTGCTCAACTTCCAACTTTTATCTCCTCTAAGTAAAGGGTTGTACCTCCAACGTGTAAAATAGGTGGTGTACACGTACATCTACCCAAACATAGCTAACCTAGCCAACATATACTCTAGGATACATATACTCTATATATACATATACTCTAAGACTCAATTCCGGCACCATGTACTGCGATCATCATCTCAATTGTTGTGACAGCATCAGATCAACCTTTTTCTTCAGTTGCTCCAAAAATTAAAGAAATACAAAAACTAAATGTATTACCTATAAGAAAAAGTATCACAAATTCAATCTTATGTGTATTGATTCAGAGGTCGTTTCGATATTGGCAAAAAATATGACGCACGACATTTGACGCCCCAGTGTGCGTCCCATTTTTTGTTACAATGTTGGCATGTTCGAGACGATCAATTGAACACTTGAGGAGATGAGAACACAGTCCTTGCTGTTCTTTTAGTATTCGAGCAATGCCAACTGCGCCAGGTCGCTCCGACGAGACGTGATCAATTTATGAAGGACAGAAATAGATGAACAATGTTCTTGATATTCGTGCTCGGGTAATTTATGTGCGTGACATTGCAAATCAATTGGAATCAGCTTTAAAGACACTAATTAAGAAACTAATAGTCTGATGCAAAGTATAAACACAAATAACCAAGGTCCCACAAGTTTACCATACCTAAATGTGAGGATTTAGGGACACCAGTGTCATAACAAAATGTTTGCCCATACCAAAACGAGCTCAGTGTCGATGTCCATAAAGATTACATTACAATGGTAAAAGCCACGCGACTACGTTACAAAATTCGCTCGCCCCAATACAAGAATGAACTTTTTCGTGGAGTCAATACAGTGGGTTTTAATATTTGCAAAAAATACTGCGCGCGTCTGCGTGTCGCCTCCAGTGTTGCTGGACATTAACAGTTGAATTTAATCTGTAGGCGACAAGCAATACGAATTCAAGTACATATGAAACAAATTAAAATCTGAGGAATTATGCAGTATTATCTGTGCAAATAACACAGCGATATGATAATACGCATGCGCTCAAAATATCAGCGGCGATATGCCAAACGACGTGTCTCGATTCAACTCGCCATTATACCGAGAACCTAGGTCATAGTCTTGGACGAAGACGTTATTCATAGTACTAACTTTAGAGTGGACTTATAGGTTTATCGTGGACCGTGGTATTCCATTGACGGTATCAGATATTAAGAAAAATACCTTGGACGAGACATTTGGCAGCACGAACTGCGTAATTGATACGATGACATTAATAGCTGTGTATAGAGTTATACTAACGACTTTCACACACCACTATTGTTCGTTACTCACTTTACTAGCTCCATGCGATGTGCTGATCTACAAACCCACTCTTCGGTCCTATCATACGTCTAACTCTAGACTGTGGTCACCATTCCGAACCTCTCTGTTAGTCCTAGCTTCTTTGCGATTTGTGAGACGTCATCGGTCCACTCACCTATACAGAAGATAGTGGTTTAAATTCTAAAACCTTTCTGTATCAACGATCATCTGATTTAGGATATACATGCACAGATCTCGAGTATATTTTAATTAATATGAAACAGCTCTATGAAGATCCCGTTTTCTATTGCAACATTGTGTTCCTTCCTGGAGACTTACGGTCAGGAATTTAATGTTTAATATATTGAGCGATATAATTCCATTTGTATGCCTAAACAATATACTAGTCAACTTAATGCGCATTGAACTAATTATACCGCATTTGTTTAGTTATCTCTCAATTAGGATATGGAAAATTACAGCATTCGAGTTAGAGATAAGATTGTTGTATAAGTTAAACAGGTCTATTGACATTTACAGAACCAGGAAGAACATTGTGGAATCTGCTATTATAATGTGTGTTGGCAGTTGCTACACAATTAGGAAGTGGAACTATTATTAGATCCACCGCGTTTTGCTTAACGCGTAACATTTCTTAGGTTGAAAATATATCCAAAAAGTTGTCTCAGGTGATTATGGAGCTACTAATGCAAGTTATATTATGCTTATCGTATATGTATACTTTGCATTTCTTTAAGAGGTGGAACAATAAAGAGTTATCTATCTATCTATATTATTATCAATATGGATAATGGCTTCAGATTCAAAATTAGTTATACAGTTGACATGTAAATTGATATTTACCAAAATAAATGAATATGAATATGATATCAATCCAGATAGAATGAGAACAGAAAAACTGTCTGTAGTAGAAAATAATAAATTATGATTTTCTGCTACATCATAAGCACAGTCATTAGTATATGAAAGGAATAGTAATTGATTTATAATTATATGGAAATGGTTACTAGCCACGCCTATCTCTGTGAGGCAAGCGCTTCAACAAATATATTGTAAATAGATAGAGGAATCGAGATTATTATGAGTCTAGCCTGTTATTGTGTTTAGTGTTACTGAATTTGCTGATTTATCAATTTATATCTTAAGCACGTGTGTGTAAGTATACATAATTGTACTGTGATATATTTTTTACCACAAAGTATGTAACGGAGTGTCCTGTGTTTAATGGTGTGCAAATAACTTCGCATAAAAATTAAATATCAATAAATTAATTATTTCAAAATCGATTAAGATATTTGGTACAGTAGCAGACATGGATGTTACATTTTTACTTTCAAACACTTAATTAGGTGCTCAAAAGACTATACTGGTATGTACAAAAGATGTAAATTAAAACATTTTACGATTATCCTTATGCCAGACATTCAGTGCGTCTCATGCATTCATTTGCGAGCTAACTTTTTGGTATCAAAAGGCCTTGTGGATAAAAAAAAATAGTATTTCATTAAAATACATTTATATAGACCCATGTCTTCTAACGTAACAAGATCGATCACGAAGGCGGACGTAAACGTAAACAACATGTGGGCGGGACACTTACACAACCCGCTTACGTCACGATACACTGATAGTAGATAAATAGATAATCGAATTTTAACCTTATACTACAAGCGTAAGGTTGAAAGTGATTCAGTTGATTGCGTTGCGTACGAATAGTGACAAAATCAGGAGTGCAGTGCCAGAGATTCCCACGTGTGTGGTACGGCATTTAAATCGATAGGAATGTATCGAGTTGAAACGTCGTTATGGATTAAGTAAATCGAATGTTGAATGCTAGGATCTGATTCGTTAAAGATGTGGGAAAGGAAGTTGTAGCATATTATGAAAATACGCAACACTCAGATGCGACCAATAGAAGGTATCGCAGAAGTTATGCTTTATGCCGCTTCAATGCTTTTGTAAAAGAGTAACCGTGGAGTTTCTTGCCCATTCTTCTCCATAGGAAATGCATTACAAATGGGTTGTTGAGCCCTACAGTTGTTTTACGATGGTTTATGTGAAAAAAATATCTGAAACATCTGAAAAATCTTTCAAAAGGAGGTATAGACCAAATTATGATTTAATAACTCCTCGAATGAAATCATTTACTAGTCACAGTTAATTTGAAACAATGACTTTACCGTTTGATATCGCTCAGATTGGAGTGGATAATGATAATAGGAATTATCAGGTGTGCCGGTTGATTGCGGTTTCCAAATCCTACATTGATTAATCATTTGTGATAATTTTTGAATTAAGGATTGCACAGAACATAATCTGTTTGAAGGTGTACTATATTAAACTAGCTGGTATGGCTACAATACTTTTGAATACTTTGGTACAGATAAGTTGCTATATTTTTAGAGACGACTGACTTACATACATAGGAATTCTATCTGGTGGCCTTTTTATCATATAATCCATGATAAATACTCTGACGTTCTAAATTATAGGTCTAGAATCTAACAATTGCATGATTTTCTCAGTACCCAACTGAGTCTTAAACTCCTTTTTGAGCTACTCTTTGAGGTCTTATAAGACATTAGGACGTAAGCTTCAATCCTATAACTATTATTCTACTACTCACCTCTTTAATTTCATAATTTAAATGGAGATAGGTAACAGATATATTATTTATAGTTTTAAATCGTACCATAGGTATTTTTTTTAACAAAAATGTATACGCCTGTACCAACGGTTCAACATCTCAACACAAGGTTAACGATTTTTTTCTGTAAAATATAAATACCTACAGGAAAAAACATCAAATGTGTGCAAAGTGAACTTGAACATTTCTATTGATGGTTTGTTGGTAAAGATCATGGTAGTTTGCATGCGGTCTTATATGTATGGTGATATAGGATATTAAAACAAATTTAACTTATGCACTTTGTCGGTCAATATTGACAGTTTTAGTCAGATATGCCGTGGAATGACGTCAGAGATATCTTATAATGCGCGGATCTTGCCAACTTGTCGCATTTTGATGAGTATGACGTCACAGATCTCATGATACGAAAACGCAATTTTATCAGGTAAGATTATGAAGTATATTTTAAGCAAAATCATCGATGTCTCTAAGGACAACGTTGATCATAAAATTATAAATATCATCATATTTTTACAACTAAACATCAAGAGCAGGGCCCAAACTGGGTTCCGCGGAACCCAGGGAATTCCGTAGAATAGTCATCAGGGTTCCGCCAAAATTATATAGGTACGCATACAATTGTCGGACATAATACCGAACTATTAAACAATTATTCTTAAAACAGTAAAATGATTGCATTCTCCACATTAAAACTTTAAGTTAAGAATAATGTTTTTCAATTATATTAGAAATTTCTCAAAAAACTAAATTCTTATATACATTTCAGTCATCATCATCATCAGCCGGTGTTAGTCCACTGCTGGACGTAGGCCTCTCCCCAAGATGCGCCACTGAGCCCGATCTTCGGCTCTTCTTCTCCAACCACTGCCCACCACTTTGCGTATGTCGTCGCTCCACCTGGTCACAGGACGTCCTACGCTACGTTTGCCGATTCGCGGTCTCCACTCTAGGACAAGTCTAATATACATTACAGTATTGATTTGTAATCATTTGATATGGGGTTCCATAAAATAAAAAGTATTTGGTTAGTGTTCCGTAATCTTTAAAGTTTAGGAACCACTGATCTAGAGCATGAGATTGAATAGAAGAAGTCATGGAAATACAAATTACAACATTTGAGAGAAGCACACTAGAAGATGCGTTAACGGTTTTGACAAGAATAAAACAATACAGCTTCAGATTAAAGTAACGAAAACTCTAGCTTAACACGAAGTTGCTATATAATCTAGTACTATGTATAATAATAGTAGCAGTGGTAGCCGAGTGGTCGAACGCACGCTTTGCAATCAAAGTGCGCAGGTTCTATCCCCGGCTCGCACCTCTGGGTTCCATGTGCGAATCTCATTTTCATCTGAGATTATCACTTGCTAAGAAACGGTGACGGAAAACATCGTGAGGAAACCTGTGTGCCCGGTATAATGGCAATAGGCTCGCCCCCTATTACATTGGGACCAAAATACATCGGCGAAGTGTGGGCGCACTGCAGTGCACCTCTGCCTACCCCTTCGGGGAATACAGGCGTGATGATGTATTATTATTATGTATAAAAATATCTTATTGAACTCTTGCAATTCATAATAATAGGGAAGATCGTTGGATAAAAAAATTAGACGTGCTGGAGAGAACTTTGTCGGGAACCACAAAACGAAGGTACCTCTGTTAAGATCCTTGCTCATACAATCTGTAAAATATACACTGATTTTTGGAACGTAGTTCCTTATGGCGCGTTGCGACAGGGTGCTAGACGGAAAAAAATAAGACTAAAAGTGTCGACCGACACGTGTGTGTGTGTGTGTATGTTTATATAATTTTTTTTACCTTTTTTTATTTCAAAAGGGAACTTCGTTCAATCCGGGTGTCCCTTGACACCTCTAAAGTTTTAATACATCTGATTCACCACAGTGCGTTCCATATACACCTATAGTAAGCATAATTTACATTGGTATTCGAACCACTGGCGCTTACTGACGTCAGATCGAGAAAGCGTTTTCCTTAAAGAAGGAATGTGGTAACGGCTTGATATGTGACCTCAACGTATACTGGGTGGGGTCAGGGTTATTTTGAGTTTAGACCAGTCATGTGGATGCTTGCGTCACGCACGACGTATGTATAGGTTTAGAGACTGCAGCTGGTGTGAATTATCTACCGAATCAATATTTACTAAAGAATATCACATGATTGCGATGTATATTCGAGCTGTCTTTGCTGGACGCAAGACGTGCCATTCTGTTTAACTAGTAAGGCATTTACTTGTTCTAAGATCATATTTGCTGTTCTTTTATACAAATTGACATTCTATCAATGGCATGTGGTTCTGTGATATTATGTTTATACCCGATCGTACCTTAATGCTTGCTGTCACATAAAAAAAACCTCGCGACAATATCTGAAATAAGGACAAAGGTATTGAACGACATGAAGGCACCCTAATGTAAATAACTGTATTAGTAAAAGTTGCCCTAAGTCTTCATTAAGCGTCGAACTCGCTCCACTTCAAATTCAGTAGCAAAGAGAGCAAATAAGCCAACACTATTAATTTACGAAATAAGGCATATTACTAAATAGGTATGCATACAACTTAAAAGTTAGGCAAGTTCACACAAAGTTCTATGTTAATCTAGTTTAATCCAGCTTTTAAATAAAACCGGTCCTCGGCCTTGATGTACACTGCTATTAAATGCTAATACAGTGGAGGACATAAGAAATCTTTGGGTACATTTATGAGTCATCTTGTTTGTTACTCAAATGCTTGCATGATTTTCTCACGGATTATAAAAGTGGTCATAAAATGTGTTCGCTTGTTAATTCTTACTCTTAATTGTGGACAGTGTTATCAAACTTTGCACAGCACATTCTTTTCTTTGTTACTTCTACTCTAAGAATGTATACAATCAAAACTATATACCTAGATTGCAGTAGATTTATTACTATTTATTATTTTTTGATAAATTTCGTTATAAATCTTTGCACTTTACTCTTCAATGCGTTCCCTATTAAGGAGGCACTACACTCCGAGATTCAGAGGTCCAAAAACAGCAAATGACTAAGCAAGGAGTATATAAAAGTTGCTTTCCACTGCAGCAATATATGGTCTGGCCACTGAGTTTGCAGTTTAATGTCTGAGTATAAATTATACGAACAGTAAAACATAGCGGATTTCAAGATGTTTACTCTAGTGGTGTTAGTCATTGGCTGTTTTCTATGCAAGTCACGCTAATCGGTCTGTACTGATTGCAATATATTGTGCTGGTTTAAATAAAAGTGAGGAATTAAAACTGCTCTATGCTCATGATAGACCAAAAGTAGGGTTGACCGCTAGCACATACGACACTACTAGATATTAACTTCTTCAAGAACTTTATGTATTAGAATTTAAAAAATCTTTACCTAACTAACCAATCAACCTTACTATATTTTCCTACAGTTCCATCTTTCTATATGTAGAGTCATGCCATGCGAAGCTGGAGCGTATTTTTGCTATTATATATTAATGTCTTCCATCGAATTATTCACTCCTGTCGTTGTGATTGTGTAGTGATGACCTCTGGCATGAGCATGTAGCTCAGACCCAATAATTCTCGTTAAAATTGATCTTATCTTATTATTCTTTTTTGTGTATTTTACGATCACGTATGTCGAGGTGTAGAACTCAATTTGTCATAGCGACAGGCAGCATTGATATCAGGGCTCACCGCTACGGAGTCTTATTAACCCCAAACATTTTATCATTGACAGAACGTCTTTAAATGTTAGAAGATTCTCGCTAATAATTAACATCAACTATCATAGGTGGTTTGATCCCCTCGGATAAACATTTAAAAATGACATCAACTAAGAAATGTCTGGGTAAGAGTGAGCCTACATAAAAGGGCAAGTGCGGCTGTAATGAACATCTGATCATCTCAAATTCAATTTTCTTCCAAATTGAAATTGAGTTCAACCGTGTAATATGCCTTTCAAAGGACTAAGTAATTTATAAGCTCAGCATGAAGGATACTTTTTAGATTCCAATAAGTTTCATACTCAGCGGTGTGCGCAAGGATTTGTAGATAAACGTGATTTACCGTGGGAAAATATAGGAGCATTCCACACGTATTACGGCGGGAATATAAGGTCGTTGTGCGTTATTTTATAGCTATCGTAAAAACAGGATTATGGCGGTGCGTAGTAGTAATCTGCTGGAAAATTGCAGGAGTTATGGGGTGGTTTAATGCGGCGGCTCACGGAGTATATTATAACCAACTCGGTGCCCGTGGTCCTATTAGCGCGCCCAATCTAAATAACTTGGGACTTAAGCGGTACCTGCCTAATTATACGAAGAACAATTCTGCTTATGTGATTGTCAATGCAGACTAGAGAGAACATTTGTCCAAATGTGTGGCATACATTGTTGAATATTTAGATACTTTAAATTCATATCGATAAGTCAGCGTTTTTTTTGGTTTGAGGGTAAAACCTAATTATTTTAAACCTCCATTAAAAGGCAGATATTAATTAAGATCATCAACATCATCAACTATGTTAGTGTAACCGTTTCCGACTAAATTAAAAACACGATTAGCTAGTCACGACTCAATCAAAACATCAGTTATAATCTAATACGGAAATATAAACTTTGGTTAATGATAAGAGTAGAATTCTGAATGTTTGTTTTTAATGCCATTACTCCTATCCGGAGTTACATGAACAAATAAGCACAAAAAACTAAAATTAAGTATGCATATATTGCATCACTTGCAAAATGCGACTTTCGAACTGAAATTACCGTCTCGGCCCTATCGGTCTATTACGTTAGTAGCATCCCAAATCACTTTCGTCAATCAGACGGTAACGTTTCTCACTACCCGATAGAAAACCCTTCCAAGAACTTCATAAAAGATCGCTGAGACACAAAACAAACAATATAGTAAGCAAAAACACTTCCGACGCTTCTAAAAGATCGATCTTAGTAACCTACAAAAGAATTCAAGTCTTACGCATACGAAACGCCGACCTATTTGAAAAACAATACGGTTTATTTTTAGATGAAGCCAGCGTACGAAGGGCTTGATGGGCTTACGTGACCGTACGCACGGAATATCTGCGCAGTTATAAATTGAACTTTAAACGGAGTTTTGGTTGTTACAAAATATTTGTAGAAATACCCCAAAATTAATAGAAATTTAAATTCATCTACAAATTAGCTGTTTTGGTATTTTTTTATCCTAGAATGTTATGAACACCAATTTAAATGGATTGCAACTTTGTATAGGATTGGAGTTTTTTTTATTTTATAAATTTGAAGTCTTAATCTACGTGGGTCCAGTATAGTTTATTTTAACCCTCCTTCCTACCTAATGCCTCTTAAAGAATTTCACAGCAATGTAGAAATACTATTGCAAACAAATGCCTCTAATCTAATAAGTGGTACATACCAGTATAGACGTATCTAATTTCTCGGTATAGTTTTATCTTCCTTCGTATAGATCTGGGGGGGTTTTACCTTGGTCAACATTGGACTATCGTTCTAGTACCACTTGCACTCAAAGTGCCTGCCACGCTTAAGTGTACCAAACACAATCTTGATCAAGAATGATACACTGAAGTGTGGCTCTACCGTCCTGCATTGGGAGAGTAATTGCTTTACCACACTCAAGGGTGCCTATATTCGCACCATAGTCGGTTCGAATAAGGCTATGTAAGATATGTCAATTTCGTCTTTTTCTCTTTGTATGAATGACAAAAGTATCTCGTACAAGATACCGACTCGTGTCCTATCTTAACGCAAGTCCCAGTCGTGCAGGTTCGTTCTAGGTGTCATATAGAATGGTAACCACTGCTCGAACTATTATCCCTTTAACGATACACATCGTTTTAAATTGTGTGGAATAAACCATGTAAAAAAAAACCAAAAATCTGTATTTGCTTGCTTTTCAAGTATAAGTCCTACCACTAACGTTTGAGTTGTAATTACGCTATTTTTATCATACATAGTAGATGATATAAGTCCACGTGGGCGACCTTACATGATGTAATTTAAACGGCGCTTTGAAATAACTTCCGTATAACCAGTTCGATCTGGTTGGAAAATCTTATGAGCATGCGCATATTTTACATGGCTAACTGTGTGAGCTTCTGACGTGAGACATTAAGATGAGCATACAATAACCAATTTGTGTGATTGATCGCTTAAAGAAATTACAGACATCGTAACGTATGCAATTGATGAGATATGTTTAATTTATGCCAACCATTCGTATTCTATCTCGTCTCTCCGGGGACGGCAACACCGCAATTTTCAGCTTAGTTAAACACTTATTGAATATATCGGGTAAGAATTCTATACAGATTTTTACACGAAAATTAGATTTTATGGTAAATAGGTACATTGGTATTGAAATACTGTGTAGATTTATTTCAATATTCAAATTTCGCTAAATTCGTTTGGATAATTCGATTTTGTGCTCACTATTCATTTAAATAATGAAACATTGTTGATTGATTTTTGATTTGTTGATTTTGTAGTAATAGATAGGGATAGTGGTAGTAATAGATATAGGATACAGAGGGTATTGAGAGTTCAATATTTACTTTGATAGTGATGGGGAAAAGAAGTTACATATAAAACTTTGCGGACAGATAAATGTGTTAGTATATTTGCTGAACCTGTATTTAAAATACGTGGTATGCAATCGTAGATATCTAATTAGGAAGAAATGATAACGAAATCCTAAATAACCCATCAAGGACATTCGTTATCTGATATAAATAAACGCAATAAGTGTTTCAGCTCCAACAGATGACTATATTGATTTTTCTTGGAAATGTTAATGGGAAAACAATAAAATATGATGTAATGAATGATTCACACGTTTATGCGCTGTTAGATAAGATACAATATCAGATCTCTGAATTCCCGGATAACGCAGAAATCGAAGACAATTGAAAGATATAATTTCGGAGAGGAATTTGATGAAACATGAGACTTGTTTGTTTCGATTTATTCTAGAAAGTATTTGTGAAACGATTACAACTCACGTGTCGATAAACAAACTTGATAATGCCATTTTTATTTCTATCAAAGATAGCCTGGTTCTCCTTAAACATGAATTAGACCAAATAATGTTATAACTCAATTCGTTTATTTGTGTTCAGTCTCCGTGAACTAAATCTCACCATTGTTACTGCACTAAACATTGAATATGTATCTTAAACATTTGGAAACATCTAATGGTCTGATAAAAACTTAATCTGTTTGAATGTCTATTTTCGGAAGGTGCTACATTTGCGTAGACTCTGCAAGTAGAATTGATTTGCTAATACAAGCTTCAGTCAATATGCTTTGAGAATCAAATGGTTTGACAATACGTCAATATGAGATAGCAAGGAATAACAGGTACTTTTAAGGGAAGCACAACCAAAGCATAAAGTTAACAAGATATATTGGAAGCCAAAGTTGAACACTTGCATATATTTTGCCATATTTATAAGGTACGATAATTATATCCTTGATAAAATATATATTTGCATTAAGCAAGTCTATATTTACATTTCAATTAAATCAACCTTCCCTCCCATTTCTCCTTTCAATGGTTATCTGATCAATAAATTAAAATTATTTTGCATTGAATAATTTATTACCGATAACATTACAAAAGTCAAAGGAATTACGTCGATACGATCGTCTCTAGACACAACTTGTTGGTGCCTGTCAGTTTTATCACAAATGATTGATTGTGAAGCTCTCGAAGTACGCACTCGAGTAACTTTCCTAGCGTGTTTTCAACACAGTTCGTATTTGGTCCAATATTTGCAAAGTGTCACATCATCGCCCTTGATTTGGTAAGACAAAATTTTTCCTATATACACGGTTTATGCGGGCTAATTCCTTCCTCATGATTGACAGTACATATCTCGCGATAACTGACAAAGTATCAGAAAAACACAATTTGATTATACCTTCGGTTTTGTTTATTGATTAAGATGGGTTTTCCTCAAATCAAGAGATGTGTTTCGTCATTTTACTGTGCAGGTGACTATATTTATAGACGGATAAGGATAGAAATAGCAAACACTACAAGGACAGTTAAGGACATAAATAAAGTAATATTTATTTGCAATAAAATATATAATACGACTTGTCCTTTAACAGTCAATTTTTATTATACTCAGTACACGTTTCATTTATTTTAATAAGTCATTACGTGGAAGTAACGATTACCACTTACGAAGGGTATATACCAAAATTGAAATCTTTTGCGACAAGAGGTAAAATTTAAAAAAAATATGTTTTACTTCACTGATATAAAGATAAATTATACTACACGACTGTCATAGACTATGTTCTTTTAGGCATAGAGTTAAAAGTGCAAGTAGTCAAGTCAATGCTTCTAGAACATACACAATAACAAATGACTTTTTTCAACTCGAACATAAATTTCGACGTCAATTACCAAGCAAATGTCCATTATTTACGTGCAAAATCAACAAATTCCATCGTTTTCTTAGAATCATTTAACGTTCAAAGGTTAAAAAGAAACACCGTTAATACAAGTAAAATGTTAGAGTATTTAAAAATGTTAATCGACTTCCAATTGGTACATGGAACGTGCCAAGTGGCTTACACTCGCTTGTAGCTGACGTACAATCTACGTGGCGAGTGATAATTGTTGTTACGTAGACCATTTTGAATGTACGTTACAATTAGTTTAGCACCGGAATGTTATTTGTTCAGTTTCTATTCTAAGTGTATTGACATTAAAACGCGTCAGAAATTTACAAAAGTGTTCTAAACGACCAAAATTGATCAAAGAGTAGGATACTGCATCGTCGTTTCTCATGACATACGATCTTCTTTCATCGTGTGTACTATGTGTTTAGATGTAAGTCCTTCTTATGAGTCAGTATGGACTTTGGATTAACACAAGCCTCCGAGTGTCCTACATTTCTGCCATGTAGGACAGACATGATTGAAAAGTACGGAGCTGTGTGAGACGTGTTGTTACTAAAATATTGAAACCAAATTTAACTGTTGCTGACTAAGTATATACCTAGGCAGTGAGCATATAGTGTCAGTCTGTAAACCTTGGTTCATAGTTCAATTGATTATAAGACAAATAAGCATCGCTGACAAGTAATTTATTTCGTTTGCTAAGCAAATTAAAAGAACGCATATTTTAGTCATCGAAATCTTATATCATGTTATTATGGTAAGCTCTTGCTTATTGCAATGCTTGTGCTTAGTTCAATATAAATAATGAATAAATTTGTACCTATACATTTTAATTCATAAAACGAAATTGCCGTAGCATTACTACTACTAATTGTATTAGCTATTAGAATAAAGAAAATTTCGTCTGTTTAATTATTAAGTTCAGAGAAGACTCATTTTTATAGGCAATAGTACAATCGGAAGGCCAAAGCGGAAAATGGCAACGAGGTCGACCACTCCACTTCCGACGTTTGAACAGGATGCAATCAGATGAGAGATGTTGTCACAAGAGCAATGATATAATATGGAATAATAAATTGGAATTTAGATATGTAAGAAAACATGACAGTAAGCTTTATAGGGAATTTGATTTGAAAGTATGAGTATGGGTGACGTGAAGAATTTTAATTTGCCGCCATGAATATGTACAAGCACATTTCAATAAATTAAGTATTTGAAAATCTACAGCATTGGCGCATTAATAGGCTCTCAAAACTTTATCGGTTATGTGGTATAATCTGACTTTGTGAGTGCCTTTACGCCTGCACAAATAAAAAAAGATTTTGGTTTTAATTATTAATAATGTGGTTATTATTACTTTACTCTTGACTATTTACTCGTCCATACTTGTGACAGCCATTGACAAACTACGTAAAAGGGTAATGAGAGATAGTACATTTGTGAAGTAACATCCTTGAACCCAGCGTGCGTCGTAAGCATCACAGACATAGATCGATACGAGTGTATTGTGTCGGCGAGAGTGAAGGGCAAACGGCCACTAGCTTTAAAGTTCTTAATTACACAGATGGTATTGTGGATTCCATTGAATGTCAACCCTATTCATATAGTAACACGTCATTTGGGAATAAAAAAAAAAAATATTCAATTTTGGTGAAGTTAAAGCAAAACATGCTAATTAAATTAAAGAAACATTGCTACAGAACCCTCGTAAGATTTTCATATCATAAATTCAAATCCGAAAGGTCTGCTCGGGGTAAACGTACCTAAATTAAAATGCGCAGAACGAATGACTAATCTTTTTTATTTTAGTACATATGTTACAAATAAACTTTTTAATTCTTACAAGATTACCGAGAGAAATGATAATATTTAAGACACACTATGAAAAGTTTCGATAGGGCGTTAAAACTTATGCATGGTGACTATAAATTAAATGTATTCAGATTTTTCGCTTTACTTGTGGTATAAGACGTTGCTTCTTGACAAATTTCAGGATTCATGATTTCAAAATGGAATAAATACGCAAGTTAAACCGCCATATTTTTTGATTGCGTTAACGTAGAACTTCGATTTTTTTTACAGTTCTAAGTCTTTATTATAATTTTCAACTTGATACCTCTAAGCGTCTTGACATACAGACAGACAGACGAACAACAAAGTGATCCTATAAGGGTCTTTTTTAGGTACGGAACACTAAAAAGTGACACGATTACATCCAGTCCCGACTCCGCGGAAACTACAAATAATTCATCTCGAGCCTTGTAAAAAAACCTATTACCAACGATTCACTGTCGTAGAATTCGTAGAGGACAAATGATTCACGGGCCGTACCTTGTCTGCACCACGTAGCGAAGGATGCTCGTATAATGACGCAGGAAGGAGGCGTGTTTCAATATTATATTATGGTCCTGAATGAATCAATAGTTAATTCATCGTTTTTGTTATTGCAATTAGTCGGAAGGCTTATCTTATCATATACATTATATTTCATGCAGTTGCGTTTATTAATTAATTTTACAACAATAATATGGAAATAAATAAATTAAGAAAAAATAAGTTAAAAATGTTTGAGCTATCCGCTCAAACATTTTTAACAATGTCGTTAGTCATATTAAAAGTTAGTTGGATGAATTATTACCTTAGTACGTATGTGTTTTTTTCTCATTAGGTACAATAGTTTTAAGTACCTATAAGGAATTCCAATTTATTATTTGTATATGTACTTTCCTGTTGCATTTTATGAGTTTATGAGTAAAATATGTTTGAGTTTATGCGCGAAATATGAAAGTTACAAAAATATTATAATATTTTACAACACTTAAAACATTATTTCTTTTAAAATTAATTTTAATATTCTGTCATACTTGGTTACGTGAAGCGGAACAACTACTAGTAAATAACTAATTATATATATATATATACATTTTTAACCTTGGATTGACACATCTAGGCTGTAATTACGAAAATAATTTAAATACTCAAACAAAAAGTGTAAGTAGCGGTAAATATATCATAAACGAGTTTCCTACTTTAAATAAATTCTGCCTTACTTATGAAACAAACAGTATTTCAGAGCTTTTTTTGTGAAACCGGTTCATAGTCTGATTCTATATTAATTAACCTTGCAATACCACACCAACTACGGCATGCAAATGGTTGTAATTTATGTATAAAGAATTATTTAAACATAGTATTACTAACCTAAGAGACCTTATCGTTATAATCTTTCTATTGGCAACGTTTTGTGAGAGTTGAGAGAAGTCTTGTGAGAGACGTAAACACAAAGCGAAATTTTTAAATCGCAAAACCTACAAATCTGCGTAATAATGCTGGACTGCGTAGATTCAATATTTAAGAACGCCATACCCTGAACAGACAATACACAGAGAGGATCAGTAAACCATGTTGCACCATTACTTGGTCTTTGGCATTAGAAGCCAATCAGTTGTGACATTCTAGATGTTTCTCCACTACCTGATCATCTACCCAAGGTCATTTCAAAAGATGGAGATTGCATTTTAATGTCATCGAAACGTGCTTTCGAAGTGGTTGCAAACATTTTCGGGACAGGTTTTTGCAAATCATAACACGTATCTTTAGGTCAATAACATCGAGCACTTAGTTATTTTTCAAAGGATAAAAAAACCGGCTAAGTGCGAGTCGGACTCGCGCACGAAGGGTTCCGTACCATTATCTATAAAAAAATTGTATTTGTTGTTATAGCGGCAACAGAAATACATCATCTGTGAAAATTTGAACTCTCTAACTATAATGGTTCATGAGATACAGCCTGGTGACAGACGGACGGACGGACGGACAGCGAAGTCTCAGTAATAGGGTTCCCGTTTTAACCTTTGGGTACGCAACCCTAAAAAGGCCAAGATATATTGGAGTGTGTTTAACACGTGAATTTACTGATAGGAATGTAACTTAAGCACTGCTACTAATGTAGTATAGAAAATATTCGATAAAGCGTGCTAAGTAGTTGATAAGTATGGAAAAGTTATTTATATTAGGGGTAACCATTTGCATACCGATGAGGCTTACACTGATATAGTGGCTAGACTTAATACAATCACTCATAGCATTAGACAAGCATAGCACGATCGATGAAACGTGCGTACTACTTACTCCACAAGCGATAAAAGAAAGAATTTAATTAACATCATCACTCAGCGAAAACAGAACCTCACGTAATCCTATTGTGAATAATTTGAAAAGAATCAGAAAACGCGTGGAACTGAAAATAAAATGCGGTCTATGCCAAACATCAGTTCAACTCTAGATTATTCCATTATTCAACTTCCCGAATGTAACAGAACGAATGTAGGTCAAGGTCAGTATAAGGTAATATAAAGATGAAAATATTCATGAAATACTCGTACATTGAATAAATCCTGTATTATGTAAAGGTTGGTTTCTTGAGCTTGCTTAAGCCCTTGGAATATGTGGAAGAATACATTTATCTAGGAAAAAGAATAAGTTTTGACAAAAATAGCAACATATTAGAAATAGAAAGGAGAGCACAAATAACATGGAATAAATATTGGGGCCTTAAAGAAATTTTTAAAAGCAATATGCCAACAGCTATAAAAACGAAAACTATGAACGTATACCTCTTACCGAGTTTGACATATGGATGCCAGACGTGGAACTACTCTGCCAAAGCTATAAATAAAATTAATACCTGCCAAAGAGGTTTAGAGAGAAGCATACTAAATTTAAAGAAGATGGACAAGATAAGACACACTAAGATAAGAGAAATAACAAAAGTAACCAATGCCTTGAGCTACGCACAAAAGCTTAAAGTGGGCAGGCCATATTGCGAGACTAACAGACCGGAGATGGACCGAACACGTGACTTGGTGGCAAGGGCCACCAGACAAGAGAAGCAAAGGGAGACCTTTGACTCGTTGGGAGGATGAATTCCAACGAATAGCTGGTACAAACTGGAGATTACTAGCACAAGATAGAGACAAATGGGCATCGTTGGAGGAGGCCTATACCCGAACCGGGGTTCTTGCAGTTTAAAACTAAATTAGATTAAAATTATTTATAACTAGTACAGATTAAAAAATAATAAACTAGACTATTAGATATTTTTCTCTTAAGTTATAAATACTAGATATACTTTGTTAAAAGCAAGAATAAAAGGCTTTTTTTATTTTATTTTATTAATAATAATTCTGGGTTAGTTACGTCACGTCAAAGTTACGTCATGAGCTTTGTGGATTTAAGAAGCGTTTGCCTTAAGTTATGTTACAAATTATTCTTCAAGAAACTAAAAGCATCATATTGTTTCATTTAGCCGTTACAAAACATGGAAGAAATACATTTTAACACCGTTCGAAGTTCCAACACTAAAACATTCAGTTAATGACTAGTTTATATGTGTCGAGGTCGCTCTAGAGGACACGATAGCGAGGGACCGGTGCCATATAGGTATTCTCCTAACAACAAAACGTGCTTATCCAGATATCACAGAATTAGTTGATAGATTTGAATGTATTTGGACACGTCATAATCTCTTAATTGTCTCTATGTTGCAGTATTTTGTATTTGGATCATCTGGGACAAGGACATGAAGGATATTTGTAAATTACAAATAAAACCTAATTTAATTCATAAATTAAATTGTAACCTTATGTACAGTTGAATACGTGTGCTACTGTAATAGTAGAAATAAAGCAGTTCGATTGACCTGGAGATAGTTAGGTCAATGTCAAGACAGAAATAACACTTGAAAACAATACAAATCAATCAAATACCGCGATTGAAGGTAGGAAATTCTTGGTGTCAGAGAGAACCAAGGATTACTTGAGGACATAAATATTATTTTATTGTGCAGCGAGAATGCTTAATTAATGTTAATTGAGGCAGATTGATGCAAATGTTATACCGGATTTGTATAAATGTAACTAGAACAGTTCCATTTACATCGGTGCCGACTGGATTTGATTTGTTGTAATGATAACACCACTTGGGAATTCATAACTTTTTCTAAGCATATTGTTTGTGGTATGCAAACTTCAGAATCACATTTTTTTCTTCACGTAAACCAATACAGGCACTTATGAATCGTCAGTAGAAAATAAATAATATAAATAGTATTTCTAACACCCTTTTGGAAGAGTTTCCATGGAGTTTCTTGCATATCCTTTTCTAGGAATAGGATATAGGAGAAATAGGAGAATGGGTTGCAGAGTCAGATCACATTTTTTGTTTGATTAACATGAATAAAAAAATCTGATTATGATATTTTGTTCAGTATTGTCGTACGTAAGTCAAGCTTTATCGGTTATTGAACTAATATTGTGAACATCAACAATTATAGTGTCATCTGCACTGGTAGCATGAGCGCCAAGATTAGACGTATGTCACGAAATATCTTGATGTTGTCTCTTTCACTCATATGAAATTAGACAGAGAGCGACCGAGCCAATCCGTGACAGAAGTCTTGTCTTGACATGCGTGCTGACACCACTGTTGCGTCGATATGTCACAATAACTATGATAAGACTATAGGATTTCATTTACTTTAAGACTTACTTATTTCCAAAGCGAATTTATGCCTTTTTGATTTTATTATTATAATTGTGTATCATAAACTTTTATTACATATTGATGCTGGTCATATGATTAGTAATATAAAAGATACGATGATAATGTATTTTATTGAACCATTGCATTATCAAATAATCTGTGCATGGGTGTGTTACCTACAAATAATGTTGGGAATTTTATAGATGAGCACAAACTATTATCGACTATAGATAGACTCACCAATTTGTAATCGTAAAGCCGGTAGATAATTGTCTCCTTGACATTATTTTGTGAGTGTTTTTGGCAAGACATACCTATGTTTGTTTGTAAATATTAACTAATACTGAGTATGTAAAAGACTACGTGTCTCAAGTCAGGTGTGTGTGAGACTAGTAGATATTTGGACTGGATTCGTTATTGCTGTCATAGATTAACTAGAGGAAGTTGGATATAACTAGCACCTGCAAAGTTGATAAAAAGATAACTTCATTTTATACGAAGGTCTAGTAAGGCTAGAGACTTTCTTTTTTTTTATCCTGAGATACATAATGACACAATCAGCTTACATATCAAGCCCTATGAATATTTATAAAACTTGTCAATGCTTCTATACTATATTTTCCTTCACCTACGTACAATGGACATCCATTATCATGTGATAGACAGCCTACTTCCTTTAAAATAACATTGACTCAATCGAGACGACATGTATCGATACCTACAATGTAAATTAATCGATTCTTGCATAACGTTCCTCACCTTGAAATGTCACTATTGAATTCATACATCGAATGCTACTCATAATTGCTTAATCTGTAATATTCAAATCGAATAACAACTATTAACGTTACGCTAATAAGTATAACGTGAATAAAAAATATACCTGCCGGTTGGCGCCAGCATGTCGCGGGAACGAAGCGCGGGAGGAGGGGTGAGGGGCGCGCGCGGGTAGGGGAGGGGAGGTATGACAACCAGTGAGGTCAAACCTGGTGCATCGGAACGCGAGGGAAGGGAAACGGCAACCATAATTGACTGCCCAACGTTATTTTAAATATTTTGGGTATTTAAACGGGTTTCAAACTACGCTATACTATTGTGCTATATAGTATAGCAAATAAGGATGCTATATAGTACAGCATAGCATGGCGTTCACATTACGCGATATTATCGCAAGCATTTATAGTATATAGCAAGCTCAGTTGACGGGACGGCCGGGGGTGAGGGAGGAGGAAAGGCGCGCGATATAGCATATCATGAACTCAGCGCATCGCACCAATTTATAGCGTATAGTAAGCTAATAATATATAGTATAGTACAGTGTGAACGTGTCCATAACAATGTATGGTGCGCGATATTGTAGTGCTATGAGCTATATACTATATGCTATTATATTATAGCGTAGTCTGAAACCCGCTTTATCATCATAGCTTTTTTTTAATTATGTCTCATTTTTATAATGTAACTGCAAAATATTTTAGACTTGTGACACAATGTTTATGTGAATAAAATATAAATGCAAGTAACATTAACCTAATTAGGTATGTAGATGGGTACATAATTAAAAAGATAACAAATGAAAATTATTAATTTTAATGTAATAAGTCGGTAATGGTAGGAAGATTATAAACTATTAAAAACGTAATTTGTTTTAGTTGTCTTCATTAGCAAGTCTGTACTCTACCATTTTAAGATAATACTGTATTACTAATATTACCATCAGCCTCAATTTATTTGGTAGCCTCATAATGTGTACTCAGGTTGATATAATAATAACACACTCATATCATTTGAGTTTACCAATAACGGTATTGAAAAACAACTAGAAAAAGCTACAAAACGACGTGTGCTGTGTTATCGCACAATACCCAACACTAGTGAGGTCAGAAGGACCGGCGGGGCTCCCCTCCCGGCGCCCCCCGCGCCTTGCGTCAGTATAAAACCGCTCCCCCACACGCGCGCCGCGTCTATCGTTACTGCGCCACCGTGTAGCTCGGCCCTCTTACGATCGCAAAGCCACGCGCCAAATAAATTTGTGAAAGTGTTTCTTGTTAAACGTGATTTCTCGAGTGAGAGTACATTGCCGCGCCTAGGAACCTCGAAGACACAGCGCCTTCACAACACATAATACTACAAGTGTCGGTGGGGGAATTGTCTCGTGCATTTGAGCGTGGAGTGGGGTTCAATGGAAGCGAGGTTCGTGACCTGCCGGAGTTTCCAGCAGATCAAGCCGCCTGAGAAGAGCATCGCGCCGCCGCCGCCGACGGTGAAGGGGCTCCTATCCCGTTTCGGGAGTCAGGCACAGGCTTTGTTCGCGCCCAAGAAGCCGCGCTTCGGTTCATCCGTCGCTATACACAAGCTCCGCGAAACCAAGTGGTTCAAGCACGATGAACAGAACATATTATGCGCGGTCCTCGAAACGGGATTCATTCTCGAAGTTAGAGCGGAAGATCCGCTGCCTCCGGACTCCGCTATCTCACCAGATTACCACATGTACGCAGTCGCAATATGGAAAAAGGGCAAAGGTATGTATTATTTCAATAATTGTTATCGGATCGGAATGGAACGGAGTCGCCTCGATTACGAGTCGTAAAATGTTGCGATATAATCGCATGGTAATTGGGACGCGCCGATAACGTTCGCATCGCGAGGGCCTCGGAGCGAGACTAAATAAAGTTGGCACAACACACCCATGGTCACGAGTAAAGAGTCCAATTCACAATAACATTTCGTAAATAAATTCATGTGCATACTCGTTTCACTGTAACGAGATCAACGTGTGAACAGATAACACTTTAAATGAGATAAACAGTGACTATTTAAAGGGCAAGGGCCTTGGTTGTTTTTGTGTGATTTAAAAATAAAACATAGTTTGACTCATCGTTAAAAAATTCGAACGCTAATAGCAACAAATTATCTTTCCGACAGAAAAAACAAAGAACCCGGAACAGATAGACGTGTACACGGTTCAACAGAAAGGTGTACGGAAACGCGTCGTGAAGACATCGTTGGGCTCCTTCTGGAAGAAAGACTCCGTGATACGCATCAACAACGTGGACGACAAGCAGGAAACTCCGAACAGTGAGAAGGATATCAGAGCAAAGGTAAAAACCACCGTAGATACGACCGTCCACGTTTCCAATTCCAAATAACTATCTAAACAGTTCGTTTTCCAAAATCCCACAAAACCCTAACAAGTCAACGATTTCACATCGATCACGATTATATTATTGGCAATTTTTAAATTCTTACACGTACGATTACTAGGTGTAAACTTTTTATCATTGAACGCATTCAACCTTATACAATAAAATGACATAACGAATGGCCTTCGAGGATCCGAAATAATAGTCACGAGACTGTAGCTTGTTCCATACAGGTTTTGTAACGGTATATTGGTAATAAACACAGTCTGCATTATAAAATTTCAACACTTCAACTCTACCATTCGAACAATTTGTGATCGTTGTATGGAAACATGACTCAGTACAATAATAATTAGGTTTGACTTGTTGTCGACCTAGATCTTAAACTCTACCGTCGCTATTGCAGATGTCAAAATGTTTCGAAACAGTATCAATCCAATTTATATTCTCTTCAAACAATTTCCTAACTAGTACTTTTATCTTTGCCTCGTGAACTAATCCCATTAAATCGAAGAGATTAATGCATGATACAAATTCTAACCGTAAATGGTTTGTCAGTGTTCTTACTCGAACTTTAAAGGTTCTTCCTTCAATACCGTAGGTTTGCGTCAGAATTGGAAACCTCTCGTTTCAGATAGCGAAAGCCTCACGGGGCCTTTCGTTAATTGGAAACTGTGGGCACAGTTGAACAGTGGAACAGCTACTAAGGAGCTTCTACTGATTCCAGCTGGATATGGCAACAAAATCAAGGTTCGAGAGGAATTGGCACAACACACTGCATTTCGTCCATTGGTGCAGATACGGGGAGACACCACAAGAAGCTCGCATGAGACAGGTAATTTGCACTCAATACAATCTGAGATTATTCTAGAAATCCATAAACTCGTATTACGTGTTACGTTGGTGTAAGCACCGGCACGCTGGAGCGTTTCTACGCGCGAGTAAATTTTTTGCCAACACCAAATCGAACTCTGTGTCAATATACACAAAACTTGAAGATCTGTGGTAAAAGCAGCGCGATCCCGCGCCACTGACGACATTTCGTTGAATAATGAGCTTTTTCCATGAGTTGATAGAGTTACTTTTGTTTAGTGCAAAAAATTGGTCGTGCGAATTTTGTCGCGCAACGCTGTTTCGCGAATAGACATAACTTAATATTACGTTTCATTGATTTCTATTTTCTATTCTTAGTTTAAGGTTTAAATTAATTTTAATTTTCTCTGAGCATGCTTTGCATGTCAATTTATGATAAAGCAGTCTTCACAACGTAGGTAATTGGAAGCCGTTTTGGAGGCAGTTTCATTTCTTTCATGTACTGTAACGTAGGAAATCGTAAAGAGAATTTTTATTAGTCTGCTTTATGTGTTTGTGTATGCTCATTTCACACTTAACGGGGCAGAGTGAGGGCACATGGAGACGAATGGCGATCATTCATCATGCATGGGGCGTACTATGGGTACGGGAGAATAAAAAAATAGAGATCGCACAACGAAGAAATTTTGTTACAGATCAGCTTAACGACGTCGAAAACACCCATGATTATCATCTTTTGATGGTAATCAGTGAGGCGCTTTGGACAATTACAGCTGGCAACATAAACAATACCGGTGAGGTTTTGATTTATAAAATGAACGATTGGTATACATAATTGACGTATAGAATACGAGTGTGGCCCCTTTTGTGTTTCTTCTTTATTTTTTGCTATGTGCTCTAAATTTTGTGTGCTATGTCCGCATAAATGTAGTAGGGATATATGATTGTTTATTATTTTACAGCAAATGTCAAAAACAGGAAGTTTTATTTAAATGACATTATATCATACAATATTTTTCTGCACGATATCCCGTTATAATTACTTTAATAGGTATATATATATATATCTATAATTATAGTACAATAAATTTCAAAGCGTAAAACAAACTGAATTATTATATTGCAGATAGGCTTTAGTAGATAAATATCAAGTAAAAAATATTTCTTACACGGAAATAATTACGTTTATTTTCACTATTTACATGTTTTTTTATATCGACAGATAACACATACCCCCGTATGATCTTAAACTAAGCATAGCTTGTACTTTGGGTACCATATAAATGACTGGGGCGATCCCAATTACACCCAAACCACCAAAATTGGAAAAGGTAATTTTCGAAATTTGCCGCTGCCGGGAATTGAACCCACAACCACCCAAAGCAGTGAGCCGAGTGGTCTACGCTCACACTACTAAATCAACTCATCATCGAACCAAACAATAATACCCATCCTTTACATGAAGACTATTCCTTCCTTCCTTATTTGTTTGGGAGACAAATAGGGTAAAATGTATTGTTATTTCATTAATATTTTCAAACACAAATATTTTCTTATAACACACGCGTATTTACTTGTTTTCTAACATGATCAAGAGATATAAAGGTATAATTAAAAATATTCGAAAAAGTAAACGGTAACGCACCAAATCGAATACCGCACGTAGTTGAAATAAACTCAGACAAACAACTATTATATGGAACATCTGTACTAACAGTGATATCATGGCTGTAACTATGCACTTGTCACATCATTTGCAATTACCCTTGAAAGCTATTACCATCGTGAGACTAATAGTCACAATACACATAGTTTAACACGTATTATCTAATCACTGGACATAAGTAGATTGTGTTCTAGAAGCTTCATTTGCGCGTCAAGCAATTATTACAGTAAAACAATTCTACTGATGTAAATCAGTTATCTATTTATTAAAAAAAAAACAATTGCTGTTCGTCAGTCTTGCTACAACTCAAAAATAGCTTGACCGATTTGTTTTCTTTTGTCGTTTCTAATACACGTGTAATTTAAAAATAAATTGGTAATTTAAAAAAAAATGAAAAAGCAAAATTGTGGGTACTACTTTATAAATCAACTAATAACGAATTAAAGAATATGGTTTACTATTAATTTACAGATTTATTACAAATTAAGTGGCGTTCCCAATTTAACAACTTATCGTTTTTAATAAAACTTGATATTGATTTATTTTATGAGATTCTTGGGCCTGTTTATATTTAATAACTACCAATATATCAACACACGCGTAACCTACTTTGTGAGTAAACTAAGCAATAGGTGCTTGAACGATTCGACGTAAATTCATATTAACGTTGATTTAAATTATGCGGTGTCTTTTACGGTGATTAAGGAAAACCCAGATTCATTGACGGGAAATACATACATTTATTTAGTTGATCTAAATTAAAGCTTATTAGATATTGCTTATTAAAATTATTAACTTGATTAGATATTGACCGCAGCGAATGCATTCGGGAAGTTATTTTGCAGGCCTGTTTTTAACCCACTTTTAAAGGATCTGTATTTTCTTTAAAACCCAAAACTATTACGTATTATACTTAAGATTTAAATGTATTATCAGAATCATGATACTCGGAATTGGTTTCAAAGGCACAGAGACATTTCATAATTAAAACGAATAAATAAATTTGCTACCAAAACACTTTTTTATATATTATATACCTAGTTGTTGAGTAATGTAAACTGTCCAAGTGAATAAGGATGACCTTAAAACCGCTATGATTAATGAAATAACTTTATGTAGAAGCAAATGTAGTGAATGAAGAATTCGTTTATTATGACTACCACTCAAGTGTCGGTTTTTACGTCAACGCAGTAAGGAAAACGCGACATTAGCACAATGTACAACACAATAAGGAAGTAAACATTGGCAAAGACGACTTAATAATAAAAAAAAACTTAAAAAATTAAGGAACTGGAAAAAAAAACCGTTACATCGTTGTTTTAAATCATAACACACTTATTATTATAAAACTAATATCACCAATTTACCACCAACAGATTTTATAACTGTTTCGTGGGAATAATTAAAAGAAAAAAATAACATTGGCGAGCATAGATAACATTAAAAATAAACCAAGTTTTATCAATGTCTGGTGGCCTTTTAAAAAATGGAATAACACTCGGTTAACTTAGATTCAGAACGTTCACGAACAAAGTAGTTGAGGCCGGTTTCAACGGCTTTTTATCAATGGATAATTAGCTGTAAATGAAGCCGTGGGCGAGGAAACGCAGATTAACGGCTATCCACGGTCTTATTCTTAGAACAATTTATGAAAGCCAGACCACACGACAGACAGTAATAAATAAGTCCAGTGCCCATACCACCAACTCGTACTGTATTATTGTTTTAATATTAACTGTTAATTTTTGTTTTTTTTTTAACTTTATGCAACTGAAAAAAACTGAAAGTAATTTAAAAATATTGCTGCCAGACAGGTCACGGCAACGGGCCAGTTTATTCTTTATGTGATTTTGTCGCTAAGAAAATAATATCTGGTGCACCTAATTAATTTTTATCTGTGTCAAGTTAACTCAAGTTAATTACATTACATAAATTGCGCATTCTAGAAATTTCAGCTTCTGTCAATAAGTGAACTGATGCGAACAATCTCGATTAATTATAGTAAGCATATTTTTTTAACGTTTCTCACCTTGAAGGTCCATAGTATGAAATTAAAATACGATTAACCGTATAAATTGACCTTTATCGTCACCCCATCACTATCGGTGGTCATAAAATTACACGCACAGTTGAAAGTCATGACATTAGTTTATCAGACACAATAAAATAGTAAAAATAAATTGATATCTCGTGTCAGGCGTGATATTTGTGTATTAATAAATGACAGAATTAAAAATAATATTTTAAAATTGAACTACAAAGTTTTAGACCACTAAGGTTTACTTGTATATTTTGTATTCAAGATTGTTATTTGTATAAATATATATATATATATATATACGGTCGAGTTGAGAAACCTTCTTTTGGAAGTCGGTTAAAAATACGCCTTTTATAAATTTATTTTATTTGAGGATGAAATTAGACAAATAAAAACGTAATTTGAATTAGGAATTTTCAAATTCAAATTCTTGTTTTTTAATAAGTTCGAAATTTGAACTTGTTTTTTTTTCTAACTAAACGGCATTTTTTTTATTTGTTACAGATAAGCGAGTCGTTCAAGTGGGGTAACGTCGGCATGAACATGGGTGTGATGCTGGTCAGTCAGAGCTGCGTCAGAGAAAAGGCCAAGTCTGTCTGAGTGTCACATCCCAGCGGGTACCAAGCCGCTGGTAAATACTCCTGCTACGCTTGCTTCTGGCCATCGCTCAAGAATAATGACAACGTTTAATTTTTAAACATGGAATCTGATTTCTGGGTTGTAAAATTGATATTACGTTACTTGACTGAAAAGGTTTAAATTTGGTACCTGGAATTGTTTCGGGTTCTCGAATTGTGACAGTTTAAATACGGAATTGCATTTCTAAATTGCAAATTTGTATAATGGATTCTTATAGATTTCAAAATTAGAATATTATCCGGATTTAAAAAGTTTATATTCGGAATTTAACTTTTGAAATGTGAAAGTTTTGAATTTGAAGATTGATATTTTGAAAGAGGTCGGTTTATTTCTAAACGTGGATCAAAACTCTGCGGGTTAGTTCCTTCTATGAATTTCATTAATTATACTCCGTTGTCTCATTCTTACCTGCCATTTACTCTGTCTCTCTTTTGGTACTTTAAATTCTTGGGGCTACACACACTACACTGACCATATTTTTTTAGAACTTTATGAAATGAATATCGGTAAAAATATTTATGTACTACGTTATAGAATGCGTTATAGAGAGTTGTATAAGTGGCCCCTAACTTAGCTTTAATTCGATAAAATATAAATATGTTAAAAAACATTCCTGTTTATAAATCTAAAAGACGCCCCTCGGCTCGTAAATTCTAATCTATATAATTTAAATATTGAGATATTGATATTAAACTATATAATGTTTAATCTATGAGAAATATTGTCTGTGGTCTGAGAGTGGCACCCTAGTCTTATGAGTATTTATTAATGTTAAAACATTATTTTTCTGAATAAAATAAGACTGTTCTCCGTTTTTCCGTGAATAACGATTTCATGAAATCGCTCAATGAATGTTTTAAAAAAAATATTCGACCGTTTTAAAGTCGCTTATAAAAAGTATTGTACGTTGTTCGGCCGGTCGGCACTAGCCTTGATCGGTCGAAAAGTATTTTTTTTTATTTATATAGTTTATAATTAATGATTACGACCTAATGTTAACTTGTGACAGATGTCTACTGTTGTGAGAGATGTCGACTGTTGTGACAGATATCGACTGTTGTGACAGATATCGATTGTTGTGACAGATATCGACTGTTGTAAAAGATGTACTCGTGTATGTTTAAACGTTCTCTATTTATATTGAAGCATTTTTATGAATAAACAATTACTTTATATATTGATGGTTTTAATTATTATATCGTCTTAATAATCGAGATTAACAACTAATATATGTCCTAGGTGCAACAAGCTTTGCAGAATCCGAACGCGTATCTCAACGTATTCGTGGTATCTAAAACAGCTCTACTAAACGACCCTAAGATCAATACAAAAGAACTTTATAATATCATCTGAAACTTATTGCAAGTTTCTATAAAATTGCCTGATTAAAATTCAATTACTAGGTAGGTACAATCAAATAATTATACTTTCCTAAGTATTTTTGAACCTAATACCTAAGGTATCAGATTTTCCACAAATAAAATGCTATACAACGACCTCTACTGTCAATTTTTCAGACTACAATAGACTTTGGCAACAACCCAAGGGTTACCTGAGTTATTAAAAAAAGTGAAGCGACCTCTATTCAATTTTTCAGTAAACGAAGGTAAAATATACACGTGAAGGACAATATTTCAAGGTCAAGGTCAACTTTATATATATTTTGATGAGCAACAGGAGTTTTTAATTTGTCTGCAGTGGCAAAATATATTATTGATGCCATGCCATCAATTACATTTACGGTAAATTTTTATATTCAATGAGTAACCTTTATTTTTTTATTTTGCAAAAAAAGGTGTAGCGATTGTTAAGGAAACTTAACGATCAGTTTTTCCGGCCAACTTAATAGTTTATTTTATAAATTGATAATGAATTTTCTGGTAAAAAGTTGCAAGGTCATAATTGTCAATATAAAAATTCATAAAAATTGCAGGCTTATCTTGTGTACTAACTTTATATTGAAATTTAGTGATTATTGTATTCTTTTTTAATGTTCTCTTTTGTTGTATGTTTTCAAGTTGTTAATTACTAAACTAGCAATATAACAAACTAGCGGCCCGTCCCAGCTTCGCTTGGGTGGACATTTTTTTTAAAATTTTGGTATAAATAAATATATCCTATGTTACTCAGTGATAATGTAGCTTTCCAACGCAAATTATTTTTTGATATCGGTCCAGTAGTTTTTAAGTTTATTTGTCACATGCAAAAATACAAATCTTTCCTCTTTATAATATTATATTATTATTAGTATAGATAAAGAAATATCGTCTAGCAGTTAGAAATCAATGTCATGTGAAAGACAAAGTGATGAATTTGTCTATCACGGACGTTGTTACCAAGGTCATATATGATACTGCTAACGACTTAAGGTTACTTATGATAGACAAATAGAAAAAACCCTACAATGTAACCTCAACTTTTGGAAAGCTATGAACGATATTAAACAGGCATCGTAGTACACTTTTGCATTGAAAAAAAATGTTGTTCACGCACTTGCGCATCGCCGGCGCAACACTATTGCGGGTGGCTGGGGGTCATTACCCAACTTACTAAACATGACAACAAAGTGATCCTATAAGTGCCTTAGTTATATATTTTATAATTATTATTGTAAAAGTTAATTACTACTACAGCTCTTTTAACGTCCCACTGCTGGGCACGGGCCTCCCCTCAATGTGAGGGGGATTCGGGCCATAGTCCACCACGCTGGCCCAGTGCGGGTTGGCAGTAAAAGTTAATTAAAATATGATAACTCAAACAAAGGAATAATGACATCACTGCCACACCTAAACTGGTATTGTGGATTATATGAAATTCCATACATATGTTGGTAAAGGTCCACTTACCTCTCTCAGCAACCCGAACAGCATATCCGTGGACAGGGACCGCTCGTGAGCCTCGTCCATGATGATGGCGCAGTAGTTGTCCAGGTCGGGGTCACGCAGACCCTCCCGGAGAAGTATACCGTCCGTCATATACTTGATCACTGTGTTCGGTGATGTGCAGTCTTCGAAACGGATCGCGTAGCCGACTTCATCGCCTGCCGAAGTGACGTAAGAAGTAGACATATGGCCATGTAAGCATATACAGAGATTTTCATAGTAATTTGATAGTTCTGGACCAGTTTAATTTTAAGATGGATGAGTGTGTGACTTTCCAATACACTGCAATAACCATTACACATAATAGGCACATGAGGTCTGTGAGTAATTTTTGAGATTTTTCTAATAATCTTACATATGTATCTCTATCATTTTTATACATGGAGATGAGTCGGATATCGTAGTTTGCAAATCGTATTAAAACTTCAGTATTTGTTCGAATGGTTGCAAATCAGACGATAAAGCATTTGTTAATAGATTATTATTCGGCTATGATTATATGTCGGTATCATGTGAATGGGCTCGTCAGATGGGTCTGTCAACTCGATTAACGATTTTGGAGGACTTCAATCAACGTGATAACTCCGCCACTAGTGATAGCTCATTCGATACGGGGACAACTCGATTAATAATCGATTCTTACCTAGCCTAGTGTGCATTTCATCGGAGACTCGCTTGGCGACCGACATGGCGGCGACACGACGCGGCTGCGTGCATCCGATCATACCGAGCCGGCTGAATCCTTCTTCATGTAAATATTGCGTCAGTTGAGTCGTCTTACCGCTGCCGGTCTCGCCTGAAGATATAAATAAATAAAATATTACCAGTAGCATAAGTGCCATGACTAGACTTATGTCACAGAAAATATTGATTATATCTCCTTCTCTCGTATGAAATAAGACAGAGAGCGACCGAGCCAATCCGTGTCAGAGGTCTAGTGTAACACCACAGACAACACATGTTAATCGTATGATTCTAAACGCTTGTACTAATAGGGGCCATACAATGTTTTAAGGGGGATTTTAGTTGCACACCAACCAGAGCAAATCCGAAAAGGACATTTCCGAAATTTGTCGTTGACGGGATTCGAACCAGCAACCACCCGGTACACAGAGCGGCCTACACTAGAACCACCAATCACCAAAATGGTATAGTTTTACATGATAAGTACAATTTTTATAAGCACAATTCAATTTCAAGGTCAAGGTCTTAGTGTAAATATTTCAAGGTCACGTATGATAGGTAAAAAATATCAGTTTAAATAAACTTACCGACTATAATGACAACACTATTCTCTCTGATCACTTGTAATAGCTCTTCCCTTACAGCGAACACTGGTAGGAACCGCCTCTGTTCACCGATAGTCATCTTGTTCACAAAGTCCGACTTCGATGCAGGCTCTTTCGCTTCTGTTACATAAAAAGTTTCAAATTACAACTGGTGTTATTTGATTTACAACTTTAATGGCATACAAATAAAATACAATTCTCAACGGCCCGAAGCAATAACAGCATACATCATTGTAGATCGTTAGTCAATTACCAGTTTTAATGCAGGATAATAAAGTTCAATTTTTATAGTTGGAGGCAAATTTGTTTACCTTTGTCGAGATGTTCAGCGTACTTATAAGCTTGTTTTGTGGGTCCATCTTCTAATTCTTCTTGCTCCTTCTGTAGACCCATAATGTTACCTGAAATTTAATTAATCGTTTGTAACTTGCAGTCAAATCCCCCTGCAGGCCTATACGAAATAAATCGTATAGGCCTGCAGGGGCACTTACAAAATGACAAGTTTTTTTATTTTTTTATATGCTACTACAAGATCGAAGCGATACCACAATTGAGAAGATCCAGCAAGAAACTCAGAGTGGTAAACATTTTTTTATTATTATTATTTGTAGTAAATATTTTGACGCTTTTATTTTCACACGGGGTAGGCTGAGGTGCACGGCAGTAAACCCACATTCTTATTGCAGGCCAATCATAATTTTAGCCTACTGACATTATACCAAAAGCTACTGAACTGTCATATACAATATTAAAATGTTTAATGGTGTCAATTCTGCAATCTTATAATTAAAACATGAAGCTTTATAATAGTAGAATCATGCTATCATACCAAGTTTGGTTCCCTCAAGCTTCCAATGTTTCTTCTGAGCTTTTCTTCTCTCCTTCTGTTCCCTGAAAGTTTTGACGAGAGCTGAACCTTTCCGAGCGTTGATTGCCATATCGGCTGTGGGATCTTTTACCTATAATAAAACAAACATGTTAAAAAAATATCTGAGAACCTCCTCCATTAGTTACTGATTTATGGTCAGATTCGTATTTGTCGTCATCAAGAACTAAGAGGTACTCACTTTACTTCACTTTTTAAAGGATATGGCCTCCATCGTATTTAGTCGATGATTTTGCCAACAACAGATTATGTTAAAACACTTGGTCGGTCGGTGAGATTCTATGGTGAGACTTTACAAGATAATAATGAGAAAGCTAAATTCTGTAATAAGAATTTACAGTTTAGTAAGCAAAAAAACATATTAAACAATAAAACTTCCATATTAAAATGGGCGATAGTTGAAAAAATAAAACTTTATAAAACGAAACAGTATACATGAAACTAATTTGACAGCTAGTTATGACAATATAATGTAACTTAGAATGAAATTAAAAAAGTAAACATTTAAAATTTGGGTTGAACACTTTTTTCGTGCGTTAAATAATATGTGAGCACATATTTCAAGTTTTTTTTGTCACGAAACAATGCATATTTAAATGTAGCGACAGACAAGTGACTACTTAGCATATACCAACCGTGTCTACATCAACCATACGATAAAATTTACGGATTTTTTTGCGGATTGCTAACTTTACCAATTCCACATTTAACTATTCTAAGATACAGGTAAACACTTACAGGTATAACTGGCTCCGGTTGCTTCGTAAACACGATCCTGCCGTCTAGGAACGGCGGGACTATGTTGTGTACCAACAAATGAACCCGGTCTACACTCTCCTGTAATAGATACACATAGCATGTCAAAGATAAGATATTGCTAGGTAACATTTAGTATATAAAAATAAATAAAATGGAAGTGTCTGACTGTAATATCCAAGTAACACCTTTTTACTAAATGCACGATATCTATAACGAAAGTGCAAAATGCGAATTTTTTATATTTGTTTTGAGTAAACTCCTAAATGGCTGAACCGATTTGGACGGGACTTTCATAGCTGATACAAGGAGTAGCTTAGGCTACTTTTATTATAGAATAATCATGAGTTCCGTGGGACGAATATAAAACTATTATTTTCCAGGTAATCTCATCTTCCAAATGGCTAGACTGATTTTGATGGGAGTTTCACTGGCCGACAGCTGCTGTTATAAAGAGAGTTGATAGGCTACTTTAATTTTAAGAAAACAATGAGTGTCTAATTTACGAGCGTATGAAGTCGCGGGTTCAGCTAGTATCTAATATATTTAATATCCTACCCACCTCATCTAAGTCATTGTTAACGTTAATGGAGTGTACGACGCCGCTGGTGAGCATTCTGTTCCGCTCCCACAGCTCGTTGTCCTTGTCTATCTGCTGTCTCTGCGCGGACACCTTGCGGTTGCGTCGCTTCTCTATCTGTTCTTCTTTGCGGGCGATGTACTCGGCCGACGTACCCGCAAACGGATCCGATTCGTCGGCTTCACCTGTCGTAAGTTTTATTTATTTTATTGATGAGCCTATTATGCCACACTGCTGGGCTTGCCTGCCTCCCTTGCCTTCTTCGATTCCTCTTTATTATTAATGTTGAATATTGGAAAGATTCATTAAGTAAACAAATAAATATTGCCACACCACAAATAATCCTATAATTCTAAATTCAAATTCTTTATTTACGAACAACATAGGTCCATTGGTAATAGTTGGTAATAGTCCATTGGTAATTACTATCTAGCATTACTTATAAAAACTACTGTTAGTAACTATAAGCTAAACTAATACTAATTATAATACCAACATAATACAATTTAATACACCATGTACCTGAGAGGCACACCACGCGGACGGCAGCCGGAGGAATAACTTTCATTATTCACTTCTACCATTGTCCGTATAAACCACCTACCCAGGGGACCATCCCGGCTTACTGCTAACGTACTCAGGAAGAGAGTTTATAGAGTTTCCAAAGTAACTTAAATTTTAATATTTCTTAATTAAGATTACTAAAAAAAAAAAATAAGATTACTACCCCAACAAGCGTTACAGAGGCCTACACCCAGCAGTGGGTTGAAAGAAGGAACTAGCAATGTAATGACATTAAAATAGTAGTCTCATTAGTGCCTCCAATTAAGTTAACTGCTTCTGCCAAGAGTGGGCTGGCATCTATAACCAGTGTGAGGACATATTAATTAAGATATCAACCATAATGTTAATGATAAAAGTAACGAACATGTTATGAAATCTTTTTTTTTTCAATTTATTGTGGACTGATTTGAAGAAACCTTACCTTCACCCATGTTGTACCAAGCCCTATCCAATTTCTTTTCAGCATCTTGCCAGTCAGGGTCGTCAATGTCCACAATGCGCCTGGAGCTAGCAAACCTGAAGTAATTAATCAGTTTTATTAAATTGTCTGGTTATAGAAAGGCGTGTGAAGTTCAGCAACTCGAACTGAGTCAGTGTGGTGTAGTATGGTGCAAGAAATCTCCCCCTATTACATTGGGACCAAAATACATGGGTGAATTGTGGGCACACTGCAGTGCTCCTTTACCTACCCCTTCGGGGAATACAGGCTTGATGATGTAATGAATTGTCACTATGGGTGTAACTGGGATCACCCCCAGTCCATTGTATGATTCCCAGTGACAATTTTTTTTAAAGCCCTTTTAAGTGCAGGTTTCCTCACAATGTTTTCCTTCACCGTTTCATAGCAAGTGATAATCTCGGATGAAAATGAGATTCAAAATGAGATTACAAATACAATTAAAATATTACTTATGCGGTGATGCCCTAGGAGTATTGTCATACGGTCTTCCTTTATAATCTCTCAATGGTTTTCCACTTCTGTCACTTCTCAATGGCCTATCCCCTTCTCTGGGCAATGGGGTGGGGAAGTCCCAGCTGGACTTTCGCAATGGGCCTTTTAGATCATCATCATCATCATCCCAGGCAGTCTTATCGGTTGGTTTTAAGACTTTCAAACTGAAATGCGAAATGAGCATTAATAATTAGTATCAAGGCATTTTCTTTATTAATCACATTTATCAATGAACTGTCATTGACAAAGTGAGGTCCTAAAATTTTCCACAGAAATTCATTCCTTATGTTTTTTCGCACACAGTACAATTTGGAATAATAGACAAGTTAATTTATTCACCCTAGTGGGTGTAGGGTTTTAACATCTATTTCTAGGAATTTAGCCTCCAAATTTATAGAAGTATTAAATAATAAGGAATATTTCTTAATAAATTGGAACATTATCATACTTAGGTGTCCTAGGCTCATCCTTAAACCTTGGCTCATAATAACTCCTTCTGGAGCTATCTCTACTTCTCTCACTTTCTCGATCTCTTCGTTCTGAACCTCTATCCCTGTTCCTATCTCGGTCTTTATCTCTGTCACGTCTATCATCTCTTCTCCGGTCCCGGTCACGATCCCTCCGGTCGTAACGATGACGATAGTACCTATCATCCTCGTCATCCTTTGAACGTGATTTCTTTTCTTCCTGTGTCGAGTAGTGTACACCTTTTTCTTTAGTTTCTTTTTCTCGCCTGAAAGGTGTTTAGGAATATAGTTATTAAGAAACCGGCAAGATACATATGTTTCATAATACCTGCCATGTTTGTTTTAATGTGTTTTGTCTCAACCATTTCTCCCCAATTAGGCTAAATGTCTCATTACAAAGGTTACAATTACGTTGGTCAAGAAGTATTAATTCTTATAGGAATCAATTTTATATGTATAGACTACTTCTTGTGAACGAAATGGTAAGAGATTGTTGGCATAGAAATATAGAAAGGTGTCATTACCATAGTATTACACATTGTAAGCACATGGTTGCTAAAATAGTTTATAATATCTATTGGAAATTGTATATATGCAAAAAACATATGATTTTACCTTTGCAACCTCTCGAGCATACGTTCCCGGGCTTGCTCTGATATCCCGCCGGTATACGTAGGTGTTTCCTCGTTGGGCTTCCTGTATTTACGTTCATTCGAAGCACTAGAGTGACTTTTTTCGTTCGAAACATCATCCTCATTAGTATCGTCCTGGAACGATATCAGTCGATTTTGCTTCCTTTTAGAAGCTGCAAGTTTATCTAAACCGAGTAAGGAAGGCTTCGCAAACTGAAATTCAGCCGGTTTTTCTTTCTTTTTGATGATAAGACCGCCCGGAGCGTCTCCCGATGTTCCCTCCAAACGATGCAAGTTTTCATCGCCCTCCGACATCTTGGTACCACTTATGTGTTACTAATAATGAATATCTTGAAAAAACTATAATGTTTTGTATTGAGTTTTATAGCTAAGTGTAGAGAAATCCAACAAAATAAAATTAATTGTAAACTTATTTTTGACAGCACACGCTGACTTGACATTGACAGACAGTTGACATTATTGATCAGTGTTACCAAGTATAATAAAATTAAAATGAGTTCAGAAATAAACTGATTTAATTATTATAATGATACGATTTTAAAATTTTTATACATGTTTTACAATGAGACTGTAAAACGAGGTTCTCTTGACATTGACAGACAGTTGACATTATTGATCAGTGTTACCAAGTATAATAAAATTAAAATGAGTTCAGAAATAAACTGATTTAATTATTATAATGATACGATTTTAAAATTTTTATACATGTTTTACAATGAGACTGTAAAACGAGGTTCTCTTGACATTGACAGACAGTTGACATTATTGATCAGTGTTACCAAGTATAATAAAATTAAAATGAGTTCAGAAATAAACTGATTTAATTATTATAATGATACGATTTTAAAATTTTTATACATATTTTACAATGAGACTGTAAAACGAGGTTCTACTTGTAGATTGGATGTAAATAGATCGGTTTTTTTTATTTGGCCTTACCGAAGTAAGATGTAGTTATTTGATTATCTAACAAGGTAAACTTTACCTATATAACACTATATCACTAAAAGACGCCCTATCGTGATGCCATCGACTGTTTTGACCATATTTACATATCTATTTCCTAAAAAATACAGTGGGTACCTATAGCAAATAATATGTAAATTTGATAATGAATGATCTGAACGAAATAATTTATATATGTAACTCGAAATAAGTGATTCAAGCAGCATTAAAATTTAATTCTAATCATCAAACAGTAGAACATGTATACATATATAAATTGTACCTACCGACTTATTCATAAGTAAGCATTTGGTACCTACATGCAACACAAATATTTCATTCGAAGTCGCTGCCACTGAGTAAGTACCTACCAGTGGGGCATCTACAATATTCAGAGGTACTACACAGCCTGTGAGCCTACTTTTCGTTGAGATTAAGGAAAGGGAACTGTAGCGAACACACGCTAGAGAGGTGTCATTAAATATTTCGTACAGTACGAGGTAGGTACTAACGGTAGAATCCCTCTCGAAACTTGGAGTGAGGTCCCCCGAGTAGAATTCTAGTTGTAGTGACGTATATTGTTTGAGGTGAATTTGGTAGTTACCTAGACATAATTGATGGTAGGTACAATTATTTAGATATTATTTTTTTAAGGTGGCAGAAGGCAGAAGGGAGTATTAAAACGCGTCGTGACATTGTAACTACTAAAAACATACGGGTCGAATTGAGAACCTCCTCCTTTTTGTAGTCGGTTAATAAATTTATTAAATGGTTTAAAGACAATTTAAATAATTTCTGTAACCGGCTAACTAACATTAGTATAATAATTGCGATAAGTAGATAGTAGATAGTTTTTAATTAGTATAGGTTGAAAATATTTAAAGCTTTAATTCAATTAAAGCATGCAATTTTCATGCATGCAAGTAATATTCATGGGCAAATGTCACTTTCAATAATGATTACCACTTGCTGAACGGTGAAGGAAAACATCGTGAGGAAACCTGGACGTCTATAGAAAGACGAGTGAAGTTCACCAACCCGCACTGGGCCAGCGTGGTGGACTATCGCCCAAATCTACCGCCGCGCCGTATCTGCCGTATCAATTATACGGGGCCACGGGGCCTCCGACGACGTGCGTAAGCAAAAATTAATAACCACTTTCCAACTTTTTTTGTCACGCCTGTAAGACCTGTCACTATTGTCCATAGAGGCAGAAATATTAGTAAAACTAGAGTCACCATGAGCTATAAATGATTTGATAAATCAGTTTACCGAAAAAAAGGCAGATGAGCGTATATTTAATTTGAATTATTTGTAATAAAATCTTTTTTTTTTCTTCTGTGAGAAATCTTCACCCTTCATAAGGGCCCCCAAACAAATTTTTATACTGGGCGCCGCCAAGGTACGCTACGCCACTGGGTAAGTTTAAAAAATAAATTTGCTAATTTTGCATTTCGCATTACCTATAAATCTTCAATTTTGTTACACCAATAAAAATAGAACAGTTTGTGATCATCTCTTGCGGCATAACGTCGTGTGCCAAAAGTGTGAAAAAAAAACTCACGAATTAACGCGAAAGTTTTTGGTGCCAGTATTTTTTAATTGCTCGATTTTAGAATTTGGAAAAGCTAAATAATTATTACGATTCCACTCTAGTAAAATTATAACTATTCACGAAATAATCGGTCGATCATTTGATGTGCAACAGTGGAAGGACGTGTTAGGGACGATTTAATTTTGGGTGACACGTTTAAATAGGTAGCTAGGTGCGTTTATTTTCGCGTTCAGTGTTTTTCTGTGAAGTTAATTATGGCCGAAGAAGTTGACGCTGAAAAGGAGGTTGTTAAGGGTAAGATTTTGAATACCTACCTTACCAATTTATTTTACGTAAACAATGTTAAATTAGTTGGTAGCTATATACCTTTAGGGTGTATCAGATGTCTGAAATAATACGTTGCCGTTTGCATCGATGCTTATGCAATATGTATATCTTTTAAAGGAGTAGCAAATATAATTCGGCAACTCTACTAAAATTCATACGTTAACAAAGTATCGCTAGTCACTAGCGTGTTCGTAAAAGCTTCGTAGCTACTGGTCACTGGAAGAAATTGCTTCTAGCAATAAGACCGCCCAAGTTATTAAATAATGTTGTATTTTTTTCTTTGTTTTGTGTACAATAAAGAGTACTGCCAGTTTAGTTAAGTGAGTGTAAAACACGGAGGTAAACCCCATGGTAGTGCAAGTTTGCGCCCTGTACAAATGATAGGTACCTACTATATTTCTTTCGCGGTTCATTACCGCTCGCGATATCCCGCGTGCGTCGATAATCCTTTAAGCGCTGTGTTGCTAAATAAACGACGATTTGTTTTTTATCTATTGACAACTAGTTTCTGATTACAGTTTTTTAAGTTATATATAAGATTGTCATCCCTTTCATGCCCGTATACTCCGACATGGTAGGCAGAGTTGTTTTAAAGTTAACAAGTCATGATGACCGAAGGAGGGGACTCTTCCCAATACGAGAGGGATGTATCACGCACAAGTCTCGCATTCTCCAAACTTCATCACGCCCGTATTCCCCAAAGATGTAGGCAGAGGTGCACTGCGGTGCACCGATACGTCGCCGATATTTTTGGTCCCAATACAATGTTAGGCTATGTGGGCATCTCTCTCGTAGATCGCGTACCGAACGTTGAAATTCGACAACGGACGAAAGTAGTAGATGTCGGTTGCGAAGCTTAAGTGGAAATGGGCAGAACACTTGATAAGGCGGGAAGATGGCAGATGGACTAGGGCTTTTTTTTTTTGAATGGACTACGCTGTTGGCCGTGAGTTGGCCTTTACAGCTTCACCGGAGGAGATGGACTAGGGCACTAACAGAGTGGTGGCCGAGAAAAGGGCACCGGGAACCAGGCAGACCACCAGCGAGATGGTCCGATGACATAAGGAAGGTGGCCGCGACATGTTGAACCAGATTGGCACGGGAGCGGAACGGATGACGAAAGACGAGAGGCCTATGCCCAGCAGTGGGTCGACACAGGCTGAAAAAGAAGAAGAAGAATAAGAATACAATGTAATATTATTGTCATTATACGTACAGGGTACTCTCCTTCTGAGTACGACAGAGACTTCAGGCCATAGTCAACCATGCTGGTTCAGTACGTGTTGGTGAACTTCACACGACTTTCTATATTCCTGCATGTTTCTTTACGATGTTTGATTGCACCGTTCAGCAAGTGGTAATCACGTAAACAAACTTTAACAATCCCAACCCTGCGGGCCTGGGATTTGAACTTGAACACCTTGCGTTCCAGGGGGGCGTTCTACCAACTAGGCTACCACTGCTACTTGGCTATCTGTTTAAATAGAAAACCTTTTACGTCTGTCAAATGCCTAGCCAACCATTCAACCAGAATGCGTTACTTACCTACGTGTAGCCATATCCATCGCTCTCTGAAATTCGCTTTGAAGTGTATGATTGTAAATAAACGGGTACATACTTCAAAGGGGGCGCTAACGTTGGCGTCCCCGGCCAGTTATTTCGTACTTTGCTAACCTGAAACAGTGTGTCTTTCGTCACAATTCTTGAATGGAAACTTTTGTGTAAATATAAAGCTCAGGTTCCACAGGGTTATCAAGACGCGTGAATATATATTTTTTTCCTAATAAGAATACAATATCTACTAATCCTCACCCTACTAATGTTATAAATGTGAAAGTTTGTGAGGATGGATGGTGTTTATTACTCTTTTACGTAAAAACTACTGAACGGATTTTCATAAAAATTTAGAGTAATATTATTTAGATAGATAATTCTTTATAGTTCCAAATCTTAGAGAAATACAAGTTATAGGTAAATATACGATAAAAAATAATAATTAAGTTCAACAATGGACACTAAAAGTGATCTCCACCAGGCACCCTTTGGATGGAGAGGAATTAAAGTAGTAAGGACGAGGTGTACTAAACAAATAATATAAATAATAACATGACTAATATACACTATAACATAAATTAAATTTAGCTACGAACGACTATAATTTATAACGTTATTGAATCATCTGAGTCTATGCGAACGAAGTCGCAAGTAGAAGCTAGTGTGACATAAATATTGAATTTCGGTGGTAAAAGCACAGACCACACACTTTGTGAGTAAAAGGCACGCGACCACGTTTCGAAATTTGCTCGCGTTGTGGACAGTGCCGGATTAAGGTAACTTGATGCCCTATGTAATCTTCCCCTGTGGGCCCTATCCTTAAGTGAACTACAAATAATTTATTGAAAAATAAATGTGAATAAATGTGTGTGTGAAGCAGCAGTGGTAGCCTCGCGGGCAAGAACGCCCGCCTTGAACGTAAGGGGTGCAAGTTCAAATCCCAGGCCCGCACCTCTGAGATAATTTTCATGTGCGAATGTCATTTTCAACAATGATTACCACTTGCTGAACGGTGAAGGAAAACATCGTGAGGAAACCTGCACGTCTATAGAAAGGCGTGTGAAGTTCACCAACCCGCACTGGACCAGCGTGGTGGACTATGGCCCAAATCTTCCTCGTATTGAGGGAGAATGTGCCCGGTATAATGGCAATAGGCTCGCCCCCTATTACATTGGGACCAAAATACATCGGCGAAGTGTGGGCGCACTACAGTGCACCTCTGCCTACCCCTTCGGAGAATACAGGCGTGATGATGATGATGATGTAAATGTGAATACGTAGGTAGGTAGGTAGAATATTGAATTTGCTTTAACTTTCGTGTGCTCGTTTTTTTTCTCGGTCGTCTCTGGTGAAAGATGGGATGCCCTAAGCAATCGATTAAATAGCTTAGTCCTAATCCAGGACTGGTCGTGGATAACATTTCGTGGAAAACTAAGGTTTTTCTTTGAGTTAGTTAATACAGTCTGTTTTGGTATGAGCAAACAATTTGTCGCGTGAATTTTGAAATTGATCATTTAAGTATTTTTTATTTATATCAAAGCGTAAGTATATAACACATATACAATTCATTTACGAAAATAATCTATAAATGGTCACAAAATTAAATCCATCTCCAAATTATCTGTAATGCCATTTGTTAAGTACAAAAGTGTTTAACAAAGCCGTATGCCACTGTAAAAGATCATTCAACCAATTTGTATGAAAGAATTTTAAAAAAAGAAATTTATATAATATTTTTGTTTTCTTTATACCTAAATTTTCTTTTTTAGTCGCCCTTTAATTAAAATAGTTTGACGGCAAATACTTTAAAGTGACTTTTTTACTGACCTTTCAAGCCGAGATTTATAAGTATGCTCTTATTAAATATGTATTTGATTAGGGTGTAGGTAAGTACTTAATTAAAAAGGCTCTGTGTTTGAATACATTCCATTAAATTAAAATTTAGTGGTACAATGAATGAAAATCAGGTTTCTCATGTCACTCTTAAGAATATCTTATCTCTGGAGCTAAATATCTTTTAACCTTATTAATAATTAGCTTTTGAATTTTAGGGAGATTACCCGAAAAAAAATGGGTTTCATATTTTATACTGCGGAACCCAATTCTTTTTATAATAATTTTTAATGTAAAAAGTTATAGTTATTAATTTATTTTAAATTTTAATTTGTACATGTAAATACGTATCGTAGGTAGAATATGTATGTGTTGTTCCTTCTGCTCTTATCCCATCCTAGGTGGGGTTGGAATAACATGATTTCACATGTTGTCCTAAGATTCGGCTATATTTTTACGACCGGCCGCCTGACGTCAACTCACCTCGGGAACGTTTTTTTTTTCGGTCGTCACTGGTGCCCCTCTAGACGGGATGCCCTAAGCAATTGTTTAAATAGCTTAAAGGCTAATCCAGCACTGACAAGGTATGATACACTGGCAGTCTGATTAATTATGAGCTTACCAACGAACGACTGATGCAGAACGTAGATTCGCATGCTAGGTAGCATGGGAACAAATATGCAGTGGCTGAACATTATCTATGGGAGCGTGCGCAAGGACCCATAAACCGACAACTGTGAACGCTTCCGTAGATTCCTATTGTTCTTCCACTGAAAATCTGTTTCCATTTATCTTGCAATCATCGGCCATCCGACTCCCTCGCATAAATACACCCTAAGAAGCTATTATATACTTCAAGACGTTATCTGACTCATCAATTTCATAAACAAAAATATTTCCAGCTGTGCCAAAGGTGTTTCGAAAACTTCCATTAATTGCATTATTAATAAATAAAAGCATTATTTACGTTTGCGTGAAACAACAATAGATCATCGTTGACAGTTGGGAGAGATGCCAAAATCTCATTAATTGGCGCAGTTTCCGTAGCATTTAATGACGTATTAATGTCGTTCCTCTTCCGCTGAGAAATAACCCCCCACATTTCGAGAAATTCCAATCATCTACATACCACCTACTATGGTAAAATTCAGATAAAGCATTATTCAAAGCCACTATGAGTGGGAATGTATCATGGCTATCTATAAATTGTATTTGGTAGTTGGATTATTTTTTTACAAAATTAGTTGTAAGGCCTCGGTCATAGCATTAATTACCCACCTAATATTTACCCATTACTGAAAATCTAATCTACTTTAATCAAAATATTCGTTGGTGCGTTAAACTGGATGAGCACGTCCAGTATCGTATCAAGAGCTTTTTAAAACACCACTTTAAATGATAAATGTGATGTAGCGACAAAAATTTTGCCAAAACCAAAACTTACTCTGTGTCAATCTACATATCTGTCAAGATTGAATTTCTATAGTAAAAGCCACGTAACCAGGCGTCAAAATTAGGGGCGTCAAAACGCGCGTGACCAATTTGTTTGACAATACCAATCCGAACTGTATCAATTAACAGACATCTTTTATGTATATTGAACAGAATACATTTAAAAAAAAGTCCAGGTAATTTCCTCGCCCTAGTATGTTTAAGGCGTAAGACTTCATCAGTTATCACACATGAATAATATGGTTTCTATTTTTTTAAATTGTTAAGTATTTATGTCATGTTGTCACAGTATACTGTTATACACGGACCGATAACATAATACATGTTAAATACAGCCAGCAGTCATTGACACGTATCTATCAAAGTAGAATAATTATAACGAAATACGTAACTAGAATAGAAGGGACCATCAAAGTTGCCTAAACCCTTTATACCGGGCACATTCCTCCTCAATACGAGGGCGATTTAGGCCATAGTTCACATATACATATTTCTATGGATGCGCAGTTTTCCTAATGGTATTTATCTTCACTGTTCAGCAAGCGGTAATAATTACTGAAAATGACATTTGCACATGAAATCCGGAAATCCCGGAGGTGTGCGGGGTTTGAACCTGCACCCCTTGCGTTCAAGGGCGTTTTATCAACTAACCTACAATTGCACTGCTCAATGAGAAATGTAATTCAATTAATGAATAATGGTTGTCAGACAGTGGGCGGATGCAGAACTGGAGCCTTGGATTCATTCGTTTTCATAGCATCATGAAATACGTCAACGGAATATGCGGATAGCGTTAGTACAATGAAAACACGAGAATATTATTATCGAGAGTATGAGAGGTGAATGGACATGTCGACAGCTTTTCAAACAAAGCTCGGTTCTTGAGTAATTGATCGAATGCATATACATTACAGACATTAACTGAAAATACTTATTTACTAGGCCGCTGACATTTTAAACAAGCTGAAAGCATGAAATAATAAATTGTAGAGAACACTGTAAATAGTTCATAGACCTTATTCATATTTTTAGGGTTCCGTACCCAAAGGGTAAAACGGGAACCCTAAAAGCGAGGAAAGGGAGACTTCGCTGTCCGTCCGTCCGTCCGTCCGTCCGTCTGTCTCCAGGCTGTATCTCATGAACCGTGTTAGTTAGAGAGTTGAAATTTTCACAGATGATGTATTTTTGCCGCTATATCAACAAATACTAAAAAACAGAATAAAATAAATATTTAAGGTGGTTCCCATACAACAAACTTAATTTTTTTGCCGTTTTTATAGATAATGGTACGGAACCCTTCGTGCGCGAGTCTGACTCGCACCCAAAGGTTAAAACGGGATCCTATTGCTAAGACTCCGCTGTCCGTCTGTCCGTCTGTCACCAGGCTATATCTCTTGAACCGTGATAGTTAGTTGAAATTTTTACAGGCGATGTATTTCTGTAGCCAACAAACGTGTTTTTTTTGCTCGTTTTTATATAGAATGGTACGGAACCCTTCGTGCGCGGGTCCGACTCGCACTTTTTTACGATCAAACGTTGGTACTTTCTGGATTTGCCTTTAGATTATTACAGCCACTTATGACTTATGATATAGCTATCTAGAAGATCGTAAGACACTCCTCAAGATTTACCTAATTTGGTTCTTAATAGATATGAAACTAATCATCATTTAATTTATAATAATTACTGTGTTTAAACTAGTTCCGTTCCAAAATAAACATTTCTATTTCTACCTAGGTTCTTCTGAAATGGGCATGGAATAATGATAACTATAGCTTTTTGTGTCATATAAATATATTTTAACACCATAAATAAGGAGCGGAATAAATAATAAGCCGTGAAGGACAGAAGGAAAAAGATGGTTACAGAGACTTTGTCTTGTGGACGACCTTGTAATTAATTGATTGCTCTTGCAAAGGACACATGCATGTCTGTATATACACACATAAAATATTATCTTACAAAGCGTAGTTAATTAAATTGATTGAAATTGCCCATTTTGCATAAACAAATACAAAATTAGGTGAGTTTGTACGCACTACTCCAAGTTATTAATAATCCAATTCAGATGCAAAAAAGACTTCTTAAAATAATTTTCTGCAGTTTGAGTTTTCTTCATTTTCAGCGCCTGAAACAGCAAATTAACATAATCAACGCACATTGCGATAACGAAGGATTGTTTTCATTAAATTCTTATTACCTTTACTGTTCGTTTTCATCAATCTTTTTTCGTAGAGTCCAAATTACATTTGCTACGACTGAATAAATCGTAAGGGCTCTTTATTTATGTATTGGCGAGGCAATTAGAGCAGGGAATCACGATTTATTTATAGGTTTAGCTTCATCATGGACGCCACGAGACGTATAGGAAACTGTGGATGACTTGATTTACAAACATTCCTGCCAGTTCCAAGGAAAAAAAAACTGATAGGCACACAAACTGTGAGAGATCAAACTGAATGATCGCGTTGTTTGATTCGCTACAATTTGATTTTTTTTATATTTCATTGGGCAGTTGTATCAAAAAATAAAAAAAAAATATGTTGGCACAGATCGCATTGCTAATTTCGACAGATTTTATCCAATAAAAAAATTCGATGACAGATGATTAATGAAGTGACGCAATATTTTTTAATACCTACAGATTTTTTTAAATAAAATCTTTAATATAACTACATAAGATAATCCTGAGATTTGTGGAATCTGTTATAGTTTCTGCTGGTCAACGGCTGAATATACCATTCCGTTATTCTATTTCTGTTTCATTATTGGGTCATATTAACTTCCCTAGTATATTCTCAGGCTTTTGAAGTATAGAACTTGGAAACAGAGGTTTATTAATACTCATTAGGTAATTTAATGGTATCGTAATTAAGAAGGCAATAAAACTTAACTAAATAAAATAATAAAATTTAAACTTGGTTAGCTAATTACTTAAAGCTATGCAATAAAATTATTCAGTGACTACCTACAAATTGACCGATGGAGTTGACTTCGAGACAGTCAAATGAAATCCTTGAAGCATAGATGTAAAACGCGACAGGAAGTTATCAAATCCGCTTACAGGATTTGCGCAACTTTTGCGTAAACACTTCAGAATCTGGCGCTTCCAGTGCCGGTCTTTAAACGCATCGTAAAATCCCATATCGTGACATTTTTGTGTACAAATAACATGGTGTGCGTTACAAGAATAACATCTCTCAAGTTCATATCGGAGGTGACATTTGGCCGGGTGCCATGCGTCGGCGCATGGCGGCGGCCGCATGGTAATATACAGTCTTAATTCGAACGTAATAAACGTTAAAAAGTTTTTATACTGTGGTTACTAGAATAAACGTTACGCGCGTCTGTCGAGATATTAAAATTGTGGTGTAGCATAGAAAAAAGATTTGTTATTTCTATGGTCAATTCAATTACTATATTATATTCTACAAGCGTACAAGTAAAAATTTTACAGTTTTCACATTTATAAACTAGACTAGATACCGTGGCACCTAAACTTAGACTACATATATTTCCAGATAATTCTTTCCTTGTAGATACAAATTAATGTAATTGGTGTTAATAGATTCGTTTGTGTGTATACATACATATATGCACGCCTGTGTTCTAGACTACCATTTTCCACATGCTACGATCCTGAAGTACCCCTTTCGCTTCATCACTTCCGTCCGTAGAGGGTGCTACGGACTTGACCTTTCTGGAAGAGATCGTTTATCTGGTCGTGAATGGTTTTTCTCGGGCGCCCTCTTACTAAACTTCTATTTGTTTATGTGTAAGATTCATATTTAGAGGCTGTGCAAAATAATGATGGAATGTTTAAAGTACTGATTCCGTTCAATATTATGTGGTTCATATCTTTATTTCATTATACAAGGCAAGCATATTGACCTCTATTTAAAGACGAATAGGATTATTCGATCCGACATAATAAATTGTTATTAGTAGCTTCTTATCCACCATCCGCCTGTTATATCCTATGAATGGGTTTTCCTACTGAATTCTGTGTTTTTAAGAAAATAAATATGGATAAAACAAATTTTTGTTTTTGCTATCACATAGAACCGTTATGAATAATATCATATATTTCTTGTGTGTATATTATACGCTTCTTGTAAAGTGTATTTTTATTACGACCATAAACAACAGAGTGTGCTGTGCGTTTTGTTTATTGAAACTCTTACATCATATTCAACTTGGGATTCTAGGATCTTTCTGTAGCACATCTGTAGGGAAGTACCCCATTTAGTTTTCCATTAATGACGGTGTGTAGGTATATGATCCTAGAGTTATTACATCAAAGAAAGAGCATTACCTAACATTTGAAAGTTTCTCTGAAAAAGTGTGACTTTGACGTCTGCGCACTTCCGATTGTTTATGTCAAGACGTATTAGACTAGTTGGACGTAGCAAGAATGATACCTATTTCGGTTAAATTTATATTTGGACGTCTCCTTGACACACTTTTAGGTATTAATTTCTTATATCATTGGTTATGACATTACTCTTCAGTGTGACGTTAAATAATAAAACCTGTTTGGAAAATGTATAAGCTTTAACGCACCTACATTGGTGGTACGTAATAAATAATAATAAATACCTCGGGACTTAAGCAGTAGTAGGGTACGCGCGCGCGCCTCAATTTTTTTTCCAATACTAAAATGAACTCTATTGCTTCATATAAACAGCTCATTCTTAAATGATATGTCATCGACAGCGCGAGAGAATTTTAACACAGAAATTCAATCATACCGAAATCTTTTTACGACAAGCGTATTATTCGCACATGAACTTAGCCAGCAATAATCTTGTTTAGTATAACAATGTCCGGAATGCATTTAGAAATACTTGTTGCTATGAAATATGTGTTCACGATGTTTATTTTAATATGAACATATACCTACTCGGCTTGCGAGCGTTATGTAAATGTGGAAATGAAAGATATGAATGGAACGGACTTATTATTTCAGCTTCTTATTACTGAAAAAAAAAAATAACACTTTGAGTTTAATTGCTGACAAAAATTTTTAATAAGTAGGTACATAATTATTTAGAACTAAGAATGTTATATTTTTCTTTCATATTTCCTCTCTCTCTCTCTAATTGGTGTACAGTAAAGAGTATCTACTCTATCTATCTATCTACATCCTACGTGCCTATACTATTAAGTTAACATTAATTTGATATTAAAACAGAGAAATTTGTACCAGAACTGTAACAAAATTGTAAAAAAATATTTATACAAATCCTGCTATAGCTACGACCGCTTGGTCTTGTTGCTCGAGCGTAGGCCTGTCAGTCCACTGCGCCTGGTGGTTGCAGGTTTGATTCCAGTCGACGGCAAATTTCGGAAAGGCCGAAGTTTGCACTAGTGCGGGTGAAATTAGGATCAACCCCAGTCCATTGCATATATTTGGATCATACGATGAGTAGCTATCTATTCATATAATATGGAGGTTTCATATAGCTGAACTTGGTATATAACGGTTTCACTAACAACAAAGGAACGAACAAAGAAAAATGAACAAAATGCTCCAGCGTCCTGTTGTAATAAAAAGGTCACGCGAGTCTTTATCAAACAAGTTCTATTACAATCGTCCGTGGTATTGCGCTCCCCGGGGTCAATTGTCCATGCATATTACCATCTCAATGTAAAGCACTTGATACAAGTGGATAGAACAATGTATATCCGTGTGGGTTATGAAATTTACTGTGTAAATAGAATGTAGAGTCAACTAACTCAAATCATGTTCGACTATTTTAGGATAAGGTGTTGTCATAGTCATTCGAATTGAGATTCGAACTAGAATCGCCCCTAGTCCATTAAATTGAGATTCGAATTAAAATCACCAATAGTCCATTGAATTGAGATCCGAACTGAAATCGCCCCTAGTCCATTAAATTGAGATTCGAATTAAAATCACCCATAGTCCATTGAATTGAGATCCGAACTGAAATCGCCCCTAGTCCATTAAATTGAGATTCGAATTAAAATCACCCATAGTCCATTGAATTGAGATCCGAACTGAAATCGCCCCTAGTCCATTGAATTCAGATTCGAACTGGAATCGCCCCTAGTTCATTGAATTGAGATTCGAACTGACATCGCCCCTAGTCCATGTCATGGTATCCATAGTACAAGCTTTACGTAGTATGGGATCTTGCGATTAGTTGTCATGCGAATTTAATTTACTTTAATTAGAAATGGAAATTTGAATTAACAATTTTGTTAACTTTTGTAGAGCTCTACCATAAATTTTACGCGTGGTTTACACCCGTTTGTCAGTAACGTAAAATATTATAACCGAGCAACGTCTCTATCAAGTATCCGAGACTAACATTATACCGTACGTATATTTTACATAGCGTCTCCTTCCGAGAGTTTAAACTCAAGATAGAGCTTTTGTACACAAATTGAGTGTGTGTGAGTTTTTTGACCTTTGAATTTCATAGTCAAGGTCGAAGTCAAATAATTTATCTTCTAACCTCCAAACAAATTGTTTTATTATATTTTCACATAATAATATGCGGATCGGAACACAACCTAAACAAAGGTCCAACGGAATAAGCGGTATCATGACTTTGCAAGCCTTCTAATCACGATTAAGATTCTATCACTTCACAAATGAAGTCTTATTTGGAGTCTACTTCATGTCTAACAAAAGCTAAAGCAGTAAATGTCTATAAAAACACACTGATGTCTTTACGAGTTGTAACTGTGTGTTCTTGGTGATTAAATGTCAATTACTATGGAAAATTTACATCGTATATACGTCAACCCGAGCGTTCCGGGGCGGCCTCGGCAAAAATTAATATTTCCTTAAGTTAGGGCACCAAACCGTGGACATAAAACAGTCAGCGGGTTGTAAAATAACAGTTATTGTATGTATGTAAGCACCGAAATAGCTTGTAGAGAACGTTATGACTAGTTTACACACGTGACATGATCGTTAATTGTTGTTTGACGCAATCAAACGATTACTCATGATCTCTTGATACTAGTAGCATTTGTTTAGAGTCTCTCCTCAGAATCAGAATCAGAATATTTTTTATTCACATAAACCAATACAGGCACTTATGAATCGTCAATAAATAGTAAAAATAGTAGCTGTACCACCCATTCGGAATGCATTTCCTATGGAGAAGAATGGGCAAGAAACTCCATGGTTGCTTTTTTCAAATAAGGATTTACATTTTTGTGTTTTTTAAAATTTCAGTAGATTTTTGTATTTTTATAATGACACTAGCTTAGATCACTGCTTCGTAGACGCGGAAATTGAGCACTCTAATTATTTTCTCAAAATTAAAGTAGCCTAAGATACACCTTGTAACAGCGGCTATCTGACAGCGAAAGTCCCGTCAAAATCTGTAAAGCCGTTCTGGAGATTACAATAAAAGTAGGAAGCTACCATACGTGGTAACACTGTTTATAGATACGTGAGTTTGCATGTTCCCAGTGTGTAACTGACCTACAATAGCCACTCGTCCGTTTCCTTGTTAACTCCGTGTGAAATGACTTTATGATTTGATGTGAATGTCAAGTCGTTAGTCAATTGTCTGAATAAAGCCTCGAGTCCACAAAAGCGTAAAGACGCGCGCTGCAAAATTTATTCCTATACCAAAACAAACTCTGTGTTAATAAGCATAAAGATTGAACTCCTGAGGAAAAACCCACACGACCACGCGTCAAACTTCGCTCTCATCGTCGATGACATTTCGTTGAAAAATTAACATTTTCTATGAGTTAATCCGTTAATTCATTCATTCATCAGCCATTTTTATTTATAATGTGTATTTATTAAATTTGCTCTTGCTCTTATTTACTTGACACTGGCTAAAATACCCACTAATCGCAGGTGGAGCCATTCCTCGTGTTATTCCCTTAAATTTCATCATTACATTCATGTCAAAAAAAGAAGAAGAGGTAGTTTTATACAGTTCTTTTTATTATGGGCCAAAAATCGATCGCCGGACTTTGACGCGCCTGTGGCCCTGCGGGTTTTTCCGTTATAAATATTGGTATAGAGTGCATTTTGATAGAAAGTTAGGGAATTCGCTTGTCATAGTATGTTCAGGGCGTAATAAACACAACAGCTGCTATTCAATATGATCGATGAAGGCGCAAAACTAAAAAATATTTATCTTACAACAGGTGGTTAGAGCGCGTGCGTATTTGCGTGTATCAAAATTATGTTCCCGCCATTAAATCGACAGTTACCGCGGGTAATTACAAATCTATTAGTAATATAGACGCGAAATATAATTTATGGTTTTTCAATGTCAAAAACATGGATGGAGAAGAGGATCAGGCCTTCTTTATCACTTTCATTATCCATTTTTATTAATGATGTGTTTTATTAAATTTTTCCTAGCTTTTAGTGACTTGATATTGGCGGAATTTACGCTGATTGGCAGGAGCAGCCTTCCCTCATCTTATTCCATTTCATAACTTCGTAAAAAAGAAGAAGACTTTGAGTGTCATTCGGTTGATTAATCTAAGATTTATATCTAAGTCTAGACATTGTGGTAGTACCCAATATTGCTACCCTCGAATTCTGTCTGCTGACTAACACCGCGGCTTGGGACCTAATCCACGTGCAATTATCGTCTAGTCCTTTGTAAACTAGTTAATTTGTGAAATAATAATGCACACATAGTAACAAGTATTTATATTATTGTTGCCCCCTTAACTTGGGTGGTAATTCTCGCAATTATCGACATTATCTCTAATTCAACATGTCGAAACTGGCGTTGTAAAACTTGGCGTTTTGTCTGCGAGTTTTGCGCTGCCCCGCTGCACTGTTGAAACATTTATAAATAAATATCGCCAGACAACACATACTCCTCATAATGATCCCAAACTAATCAAAGCTTGTACTATGGGTACCGTAAAATGGAATGGGGGCGATCCCAGTTTACTCAGACCAGGGCAAATTCCGAAAAGGCCTTTTTTCCAAATCGGGCGCTGGCGGGAATCGAACCCGCAACTATTTATTGTAGTGAGTTGAGTGACCTACCCTCAGCCCACTACACCAAGATGTCGACTCATGTATACATAACATCTGTCTTATACATACTCGTATGTATAACATCACTTTATGTTTTTGTACGTAATTGGATAGGGGCTAGAAAAACACCTGCGTAATGTGGGTGAACAACAGTGCACCTCTGACTGCCCTTTAAGAAAATACAGGCGTGTTTGTGTATCATTATGTATTAATGCATTGGGTTTGTATTTGTTTATTGACGGCAGTGGTTTTTAATTAAATAAAATCTCGTTGTTTAGCTCTTGTATAGTGTAGTTTATGTTATTACCAAAGAACTCTAAAGTTCCCTTCATGTAAAAACATTACATTATGACGTACACTTTTCAAGACGTTATTATTGGCTAAAAGGGGATAACCGCAGAGTACCTAATAGGGTGGACGATACAATGTGTTACTATGAAAAGGCTACATAAGGTATTTTATTTTTACAGAACTCTTTTCAATTACTCCATCTACATAAAGGCTTCGTTCATCTGAGATGAATACCTGATTTTATCGGAAATAAATGCTGTAAGATATTCTGTACATGTTCTGACGTTATCAGAATCTGTTTGTCTGCCAAAAAATTGTGTCCTTTACCCAAAAAAGTCAAATATATATTTTTGAGCGAAATTACAGGATTATTCGCGCGTGCGTTCTATTTCAGGGTATATCAGTAATACGTCTTTGTCGCGGACTAATATCGTCATGAAAGGCATATATTTGAGAAGTTTTATATTATATTCGTCTGGAAATATATCTCCAATATAATATAGTGAGTATTTATTATATTCCATTCTATAGAATATGAATTTCATGTACAGATTTAAAATATACAAATAGACAATTATATTACACAATGAAATAAACTATCTGTATAACTAATAAAAAAACAATTGCTGTTTGTTACAGTCGCTAAAACTCAAAAACGGCTTGACCAAGTTAATGTTTTATTAGCTATAATACGGGGCAGTTTTAAATTAAAAAGAAGTAGGTGAAGTTTGCTGGGTCATCTAGTTAACTAAATGAATAATCCGCACTGGGCCAACGTGGTGGCTTATGGCCCGAATCTCCCTCGTATTGATGGGGAATGTGCCCGGTGTAATCGGCCCCTGCTACATTGGCATCAGAATACATAAGCGAAGTGTCGGTGCACTGTAGTGCACCTCTGCCTACCCCTTCGAGGAATACAGAAGTGATGATGTAAGTATAATTATAATATGTTATTTGCAATTCAGTGATCACACAGTGTAAAATGTATGGCTGCCGGCCATAACCTATTTATTAGTTGTGCAAATAAAGTAACGTGTATTTAATATAATATTTATACAAAATATTTGTTGTGAACACGATATTTACTTATTTGTACCTATGTTTATTACTTTGCTATGTATACATAAAACGCCTTTATGTATGTATGATTCCAGTAATAAGTCTAATATTTTTGTAATTGGGATATAATAAAAATAATAATTAGTAAATGCACTAGCGTGGAATTTCTTGTCGGATCTTCTCAGATTAGGTGTAAGGTCCGATCAGGATAATTATTCTATACATTGTAGAATTTTCCATGCATATATTAACGTAGTGTACTAGTGTCCCCACGCATTCACGTCATTTCCCTTGGGAATTTGTAAGGAATCTAGCATATATACCTTAGTGGTTTATTTAACATATGTGCAATGTAAGTGTACACCACTGCCTATCTCTTCGGAGAAATAAGTAATGTACCAACTCCATCAATGTGTCTGCACTATCCTCGACGCAGCAGACTGAGTTTGACATAACAGTCTAGACAAGACATGATTAGAATGAAGATTATTGTCAACGCGTTCCTTGACATGTTATCTAACGAACGAATAAATTGGATCCATTTGAGAGTGTGTTACAGCACTACTACTGGCGGAGACGGGTCTTGAGATTTATCTGTTGATACATTTTATCAGCTGCGTCAAGAAATGCTATAAACTTTTGTAAGTAGTTTCATATTTACTGTTGAATTCTTCTTTATTTCAGCCAATACAGTTCTTTTTGTCCCCCTCTTTGCAATGGAGGGAAGTGGATACATTTTTCTTACAACTCCTCCTACATCTTTTTCGATTAAATTTGTGTGGGTTCCAAGACAATTCAGCTTTTCCCCGGGACTTGCCAAGAGTCGAACCTCGGTGTGTTCAATGGACACCGATGTCGTCGGTCCTGGCTTACAGGAGTAACAGTGGTGGGAATGTGTGGCGGACTTAATCCCAAAAAAAAACTGTTGAATTCTTCGTAATTAAAACGTAATAAAAATATCGACATGGCGAAATAACCACAAATCGCAGGTGAAGCCATTTCTCATCTTATTCCATTAAATTTCATCATTTCATTAATTTCGTAAAATAAAAAAACATTACCAAATCAAAATCCCCAAATATTTGAGTGTCATATATCTTAAACTATGCAATATTTAACTATGAAGAATTTTGGGTCTGTGGTCAACAAGTACCTAATATAAACATGGGTATCTACAGTACACATTTTTTTATAGCCTATTGTATGTCCCACTGCTAGGCAATGGCCTATACTGGGCTTGTTGTGGCCACGTTTCTCCCGCAAAAGTGACCAAATCGTCGCACTATCTTCTCCTTGGTCATTGGTATACATTGTAACGTGTATTTATATATAAACCTATCTGCACATAACTCACATAACCCGGCACTTTAATCTAAATAACTCTATTGTGGCATACTATAAAGGGAATGCAATAAATAAATAATGAACGGCCATCGCCTTTCAGACATAAGTATCTATACACAACCATTCACTTGAATAAAATATTCCTCTTCGATTTATGAGATTTAGGGGTCACATATATACTTAATCCGCTTAGACTTGGTATTTAAACTAACTGGATAAGAAATAATGACCATGATATTTTTATCAAAGACAGCTTAAGAAGAAATATCCTTTGGAAATACTGAAAGGATGGAAAGTATATCAATATATTTCAACGTGGGATACATCTAGTTTTGTGAGATGTGTTCGTCGTAGTTAGCAAAACAGATAGTCATTGTGGCCAGACTGTTCTAGAATGGCACATAGGCTATTGAGGACAAGGTGTGATAGAGTGAATTTCTCAAGCGTAATATTTAGGCGGCGGGATTGAAAACCATACCTTAAAGTTAAGATATAGTGAAGATTTTTTTTGTGTAAAAAGCTATTATCTATCCCAATAAAGTAATATATATAATATTATTCGAAATTATTTCTGTGATTATACAAAAAAGGTATTTCCATCTAATACTAAGTTTGGTGGTTCGTCCACAACCTGTTTTTTTGGGAATAACCACAGCTTAATCAAAACTCCATTAATTTACAAGATATATCTAATTTTATTTTAATTCCGCCTTATTTTTTGTATCCCTTGACAATTTAATTTGTAGTATTTAGTGATATATCAATCTCTGAAAAAATATATAAGGTCCGTCCGCGATAAATTTTAAATTTTGGTGTACGTAACAAAAACCTCACGTGAATCGTATTGAGGGTACCTAAAAGGACGATACTACCATCATTCGAACCACTCAGGCGGATGCTCACGCGAACCAGTGCCAGTCGTGTTCCACCTTCTTTCGATTTCTCGCCAAAAACATAAGTAAGTCTCTGTTTAATCCCCTGACAAAAATCCTGCAATTTTTGTGTTGGTAATTTAACACGTTTTTATCTTATTTTATGTTTTGATATATATGTATAGTTTATAGGTTCGGTATGTGATTAAAATATTAGCAATATAATTACTATATTCTAAATAGTATTTTTTTAAATCAATTTATTCTCTATAATTCTAATTTTGGTGGTACAATTTTGGTGATTTTGGTGGTGTTTTACTAACCACCAAAATTGATTAGTTACACCAAAATTAGTTTTCATTGTTATTAGGTACTATATAATGTATAGTTAAAGTTAAAAAAATATACTAAGTCTGCTCTAATGTACATAGTTAGTTAAATACTATTAATTTGATACCTGCATATATGAATCAGTGTGATTAATAAATTGCAAATTTGATACAGAACCGTTTAAATGGATAAATACTGAAAAAGTTTTAATTCAGCATGCCAAAGATAAAAGCCAAAATCAATTCAAGCAGAGAGTTTAGAGAAAAAAAGAATTGCAGAGAGGAATAGAAAATATAAAATAAGAATGATCCTGTGAAACTAGAGGAAATATGTAGAAAAGAAAGAGAAATATACCATCGAAAAAAAGCGGAAGGAAAAATTGTACATTTGAGTGAAATGCCACTACGTGCTCGCAGATCTCAGTAAAAAAGGAATCGGGTTAATTTTAAAGCATACTATGAAAGGAAAAAAAGAACACAACTAACAAGCACTAAGCCATCAAGCTAGATTTGTGAAAATATAATTGAAGACAGGATATCGCCTTCAATACTGCCTCGCTCTGAAAGGCTAACCAACTACATCTCAGACACAATTGTCCAGTTTGCAGACTCGTCAGAAGTCTTCTAGAATTTTACGTTCCCGGAAGTTTCTTTGAGTAGAACCACTTGTCGACAGTTCCACTAATTGTATTTCAGAAATAAATTCTACTATGATTAATTCCAAGCCAGAAACAAGAGCTCTTTGTATTGATCAGTCAAGTACTCCAATTTATCGACCATCTTCGCCACAAATCGCTCCTAGTATCAGCAGCATACATTTGCCAGTTTCAAGTTTTGCGCGAAATAGTCCAGTATCAGATGTTTCAACAAACTCTTTTATATTAAGAAGATAACTTAATGATAAACTTAGAAAATACCAAAAACGAAAATTTGCTTATGTTCTTCTTCTGCTAATTTAAGGTATATTCTTCTTTAGAACATGATAATGATAGCGAGGATTTAAATATTTTTTGATTTAATGTAGAAATAGATAAAAATTAAAAATTATATTAATTATTATAACATTAGAGTAGGTATAAGAAAACAAGATTGTTGTAGATTATTAAAGTATTTTTTTACGATCTCATTACCTATGTTGATTTACTTATAAGATAATTTAATAAAACCACTTATTGATGATAATGATGAAGATTGTAATGATAGCGAGGATTGCGATACTTTTTAACTTAACCAATTAATCTATAATATTCAAAAAAAATAAGTAAAATGTATAAAGAAAAAAAGCGAAAATTTTAAGTGATGTCATTATAATATTTTAAAAAACTGTACGAGAAATAAATATTTTGTTGTTGATTGTTAAAGCCCATTTTTATAAACTGATTGTTTGATTTATAAAATATTTTAATAAAACATTTATTATGAAAAAGGATTTTTCAATTATATAATAATTAAAAAATCTAAATTTTGGTGTTAAATATCAATTTTGGTGTATTGGCAATTTAGGTGTTGATAATATATAATTAATTTTCAAGGTTAATTAGACTTTTCTAGCATTTCATGCAGCCAAATAGGTATTTCTAGCTAAGCATAGAATGAGTTTACCTAAATGTGTAAAAACAAAAAAAAAACACCAAAATTAGGTAAAAATTCATAGATGTTGAAATTCACCCGATACGGCCTATAGGACAGATGTCATCACTCCATCACTACCGTGACCATAGATAATAAGGATGCGTTTTTTTATTCTTGAAGTGTTCATACAAATTGGAACGCTATCGGGAGGTATACGAGCAACTAAATGGACGACATTTTGTTCTTTCTCTGCTAACGTAAGGGTTAGACCCTAGTCGGTGAAGTTTCTGCTACCTGACTCGATCTAGTGCAGCCTCCTTCGCCTCCGCATACAATGTGATAACAATCCTTTTATCTGTCTAATGCTCAGAGTAGATAGAGTTGACATAAGAACTTAACTCTTCGTAATGATCTGTGGCGATTTTTTTGAAGGTTGGCAATAATGGTTTATATGAGATCCGCCATCTTAGAATTAAGATCAAGTAAGTACGTAAGTGTCAAACAATATAAACAATCAAATTCTAATATGGCGGAAATTTACCGCAGTTCGGGCTCCTTAGGGCCGCTCCTTAGCATATACTAGCTCAACGGTCTAATGTAACATATTATTGGTCTCCCTCTCCCACTTTGTATCTTTACCCCTATTATGTTACTTTAGTTTGTAACTTAAAATAGTCTAAAGATTTATGTAAAGCATTCATAAGCGGTGACGTCTACGGAATATCTTATCAAAATGAAGTTACTTTTCAATAAACCTCCAGAATCCAGTCTGGGGACGCTCTAGTAATATGGGATAAGTTTCATACGCTCTCTGAGAATCTAATTTTGCAGGTTCTTGGAAATATGAAGTTCTTTCAGCTTCATAAAAAGCGACGGTATTATCCAGAATAGAGATTATTTCGTGAATATGTCATATTTATAAGTGAATAAGTAGGCAAATAATAAAATGATTTTCCCTACACTTATTGGGGATAATACACATAAATGTATTAGGAGTCGAGTCTGTGTTTGATTAGTATACACCATATTGTTTTCTTATATTTACGCGAATACTATACATTGAAATTAAACTATTTTACGGATTTTATCGCGTTTATTTACTATTTTATTTTCCCGACGTTGACGATGTAAAGCAGCCGAAACGTCGGGAAAATAAAATAGTAAATAAACGCGATAAAATCCGTAAAATAGTTTAATTTCAATGTAGTATACACCAAATTGTGTATACACATGATTTTGTTATTACGCGAATATGTCTCGCCTAACTCTTTCTTGTGCATGAGACCATACCGATTTCACAAAGTAGGTAACCTAGCGGCATCTATCGTGGGCAAGTTTATCAAAAAAGAATCTTATTTAAAACTGAGATTGGTTAAAAACATTAAAGAGTAGGGTGGTAAGTAGGCAGGACCTCTCTACACCGACATCAGATTTTACCCCAAGATGTATATTGCTAGTGTGAAATTTCTGTAAATAGGATGAAAAGAACACGAAAATTCGCAAGAAGCTTTTATAACGTCATTTCGAGTCGGATGAGCAGCACGAGAGATTGAATAAAGTGTCGTAGAATTACTCTGATCCAACATTATTAATTTACTGTTACAAGTGAGTGAGACGAAAAATTGTTTTTATGAGGATAGTAATTGAATTGGCGGATTATGCCAGCCGTAACTGTATTACAGGTAGCTTTTACGGCCTCACTGGAGCGAAAAATTCACTCGAAATTTCTTTTTAGGGTTCCGTACCCAAAGGGTAAAACGGGAACCCTATTACTGAGACTTCGCTGTCCGTCCGTCCGTCCAGGCTGTATCTCATGAACCGTGATAGTTAGAGAGCTGAAATTTTCACAAATGGTGTATTTCTATTGCCGCTATAACAACAAAAACTAAAATACAGAATAAAATAAATATTTAAGGGGGCTGCTAGACATAAGCAATACAACCAATGGAGTGGAATAACTCATTCAAAAAAACGTTTGAAAAAACATTGTTTGAAATTATTTGTCCCGTTTTTTGTAAGTATTTATTGCTCTTGTGTATCAGCGCTTAAAATAATGATTTGTAGAAATGCCTGTGACAAAATTACGACTTTTGCTCTTTGCAGCTGATATTTTTTGTCATAGAGATATTTTTACCTTGTCAAGTTAATTTATTGCAGATAATATCGTTGTTAGTTTCATTTAAAATGCTAACAAACAATTCGACGTAAACACAAAAAAATGTAAGCATGCTTGTTAAGGTAAACACATAATAAGTCAAGATTAGGTATAACGAAATAAATAATCTTTACGTAACACAAACCATTAATAATAATGTTTTGAACGACCCATGTGTGTTGCCGGGGAAATTAAAAAAAAACATAAATTTAAAAAAGTAGTTAGCGTTCGAAATATAAAATTTTCGAAATGTAAACAGGTAACAGCGATTTTTCCGCTTACATTTTTTTTTTCATTCATCCGCCCGCCCAACCAGCCAGTGCGCCACAGATAAACAAACGTATAGACAGCTACTCTGTGTAATGTGTACCAAACATTTTGCTCAGTTCGTGTCAAACCGTCGTAGGAGGAAGCCGCGCGTTTTCCCAGATTTTCCGTTCGGAACTTCGAAAAGTATTTTTATCGAGTGTTATTTGGTTTTGTTCTACAATTATGTGATTAGAACTGTTTTATTAGTTTCGTTTGAGTTTCTCAACAAAACAATGGTCGATATGGATGAAGAAAGCATTGAAGGTATAATACACTTTTAATTTTCAATAACTTTTTTAATGAAAGGTAGTTAGTTTACAAATATATAATTTTATATCTAAAAAAATACTACACGTTATTATATTTTTTAATTGTTATAGCTCTTTTACCGTCGTCCCACTACTGCCTCCCCTCAATGCGAGGGGGATCCAGTTGTATTTAAACGCCAAAATTTACAGACATTCTATTATAATAATAGATGGTGCAGTATAACACAACTTATAATATTCTGTAGGTTATAAAATAGTTGTGTTTTAAAAGTATACATGTAGTGGAAATCCCATCTTTGTTATTATATTGATAAGTATATGTTGTTGTTAATTATAAATATATATATTGATCGATAGTGACAATGGTGTACGTACATAAATTTAACTAAATGTTCATTAATTACTTAATGACTTCGGCGTGTACAACTTTCAGTTGTGTCCGTGAATAAATTAAAGAAAGTAAACATGACAGCTGTTTGTTTCTCACAGCGAAACTTTACTTCTATGCCGGTAGAATTCAGTTTATATTTTGTAAAAGAAGTAAATTGCATAAATATATTTTACTATTATTTATTTATGGTGTATTGAGGGCGCGTCTTGTCATTTGGGTGTTATCTATCTATAAATATAAAAGACGAAAAAGGTTTCTACCTATGTCCGTTATAGTATTTGAAACCATCCAACGGATTTGCCCCAGACTGGTTTCAATAGAAAGGTAATAATGCCTAAAAGGTCTTAGACCCTTAAAACAATGCATGAGGCACATTCGGTCCGTTCCTCGTAGCGTAGTACAGGTAGCACACGCCGGATATACGCTAATATTATAATTTGTATATTGATTAATAAGAAAAGTATAAGTATTCCTATTTTTAAAGCCAAATTATTTATTTTGTCTAGGCGGGCATCTACAAATTGACATGTTTTTTCTTAGGTGTGTATATATTAATATTAATTACGTGCAATGTATCCAATGTTAAAGAACCTCAATAAATAAATAAATAAATATAAAAACAACATAACATCGCAACGTTAGGTCAAGTGTTATGCAAATATTATGCCTATACCCTGATAGCAAACATAACCACATCTTATAAAATTAGTAGAGCTCGTGGTACAGTCATGCCAATGAACATAGAACAAGTTTACAAATCGATAAATTTGTATAGTTATGTTAGCATCAATATTTACATGTCATAAGTGTGTAAATATTTATATAACCTATACAATATATAAAAGGACTAATGGACTATTTAAATATATTTAACGATCATTAAACCCTCACCCCACTGGGACGTCTAAATTCGTGCTACCAACTTTTTTCCAATACTAAAACGAAGTCTCTAAATTTGAGTAGTTTAAACGCACCCAAACTTCAAAATTTGATTGTGTCATCAATGAATGAGATATCGTTAAAAAATGTCATTGTTATGTTTAAATTGTTATGGTCAAAAGATTGTCCGAGCGTATTTTGTCGCGCCTGTGCGCACCGATTCTTACTATAGGGCTTCGGTAGAGATATTCCAAATACGAAAACAATAGCCTTGGTGCGAGTCTGAACAGTATGTAATCACACAAAATGTAGAGTTCCGAATTAGAATCAGAATATTTTTTATTGATATAAACCAATACAGCCACTTATGAATCGTCAATAAATAATAAAAATAGTATCTCTATTACCCATTCAGAATGAATTTCCTATGGAGAAGAATGGGCAAGAAGGATTGTCATTTTTGTGTTTTTCTTATTTACAATTATACAATAAAAAATATAAACAATATAAACAATATAAATACAATATAAACTTAATGAGGCTATACATTCTCAAAACACAATTAAATCACTAGACAAACTACGTGTTGTACAAGTTTAAAGGTAGGAAGGAGGAGGAAAATGAGACAAATAGCTAAAATCCCTTAAATGAGTTTCTGTGGAGCCGGACCAGCGCTATTTTATCGGCGAAAAAACAAAGTCTGTATTGCATAGAGACTCAGTTTCAATAGTTAAACAATCTAAAAATCTCGACTCGTGAGGGATTCGAACCCCCGACCTCCTCATGTAAATTAATTGGGTGTTCTTACCACTGAACCAACGAGCCCTTGCAAGTGCAGGCGAATTCCAACATAATTTTATCCTGTTTATGAATCACCTGTGAGTAAGTGTACATTCAATTTTGTACTTAAAATGTTTGTTATACAGATTACTTTTAACTGTGTAACCACATCTACGAAAAGGGCGTATCTGAATAACATCGAGGGTTTTTCACTATTTGGTTTAAGCGTCACTTTTGGGCGATATTAGCAATATACAGATTTGGACTCGTCCATTTTTTCTGCGTCAAATGAGTATGCTCTCCTGTAAAGTCAAAAAAATGGCGTTTAAGTCAAATAGCCTTTCACCCCTCGATATAATACATGGTTTTTTTTGCCCAATATTACTTAAAGAATAAATATATTAAAAAAAATACTTACAGTAGGTATATCAAACATTCTACATAATGTTTTCTACAAAGTGTCGGGTTAGTAACAGAATGGTAAAAAAAAACTAAATTCGGAAATGATTTTTATTCTGCTAATTATAAGTATTTAAATATCTTGCAATATCTCTAGTCCCATTTGCCAAATTCATTTTCAAGTTAAGGTTAGTAAAGTTTAGTAGCCAAGCCAACCCTCGTAGATGTTGTTTCTACTGCTAATTAGGGTCACAGGTGTGCGCTACGGCCACATAACGGTCCTTGTGACAAATACTCAAAGGTCTGTAATTCGGAAACTATGATAGTTAGTTAAAGTCCGCCTTCACAAAGCAACTCCATATCAGTTACTATATAAATACACTGACTGAGTTTTGATACACTCTGTATCATGAAAACAATGTATCTCACAAGTAGGTACTACATATTATATTAAATAAGATTGTTTAGTGCGATTGCCAAGTCAATATATTTTATTTAAAACCTTATAGATTATAGATTATTAATATTGATATGGTCACTATAATATGTTGTTAGGTTAGCTAATTAGGTACATAATAAGTTAAGACAGAAGCCCCGTTAAGTAAGGACTTAATAATGTAACCGACTTGGTATTACACGGATCTCACAACTTTTGACGGTAGAAGAACTAAGTAGCGAGATTTGTTTTTTTACAAGTTTTGTTTTTGATGGCATATACAAACTAGAGAATTTATATTTAAGGAGTTATTAAGCAGTGGTAACCGAGTGGTCGAACGCACGCTTTGCAATCAAAGTGCGCAGGTTCAAACCCCGGCTCGCACCTCTGCTAAGAAACGGTGAAGTAAAAGATCGTGAGGAAACCTGCACGTCTATAAAAAGGCGTATGTTCACCAACCCGCACTCGGCCAGGGTGGTGTACTATGACCCGAATCTCCCTCGTATTGAGGGCAAATATGCCCGGTATAATAGCAATAGGTTCGCCCCTTATTACATTGGGACCAGAAATACATCGGCTTAGTGTGGGTGCACTGTAGTGCCCCTGCCTACCCCCTCGGGGAATATAGGCGTGATGATGTATTATTATTATAAACTCATTCTGAATCACATTGTGTATCTTATCGCGGATGACTCATAAGCAGTGAAAATATTCACAAATTTGCTATCGATTCTTAGTGACTCGTTAGTTCAGTGGTCAGAACGCCCAATTAAGTTTGTTAAATTCTGAGGTGGTCGGGGGTTCGAATCCCTCACGAGTCGAGAAACATTTTTTGTGCATTAAAAGGACCGATTCCTATCTCCAGAAAAGATTTTAAAAAAAATCTACTAAAGAAGTATAGTTATTTACCTTGTTTATACGTTTAAATGAATAGGTTTATATCATAAATCGACTAAATATCCGTCAAGTACAGCCTATCTAATGTTAGAAAAAACCAATGGTGTGCTATTTGTCGAATAAAACTGTCTATCTGTCCATCTAACGATTTAAGAATCGACCCTAAGCAATTCAAACATAAGTATTTTCATTAGGAACTTCGGAACTCTACATCGTGCGTGCTTCAACATGCAGTAGAGCCGTTTTTCGCATCATTTGGTGTCTCTACCTAATCTCTATTGAATTTATCACGAATATACTGAAATGAAATGAAATATACAATTAATTTTTAATTGTTTTGTTATGAGTATGATCTCACTGATAAGGTACGTTGATAGCATACGTTTAGATATCAAGGGCTCGTTAGTTCAGTGGTCAGAACGCCCAATTAAAATTATTAAATTCTGAGGTGGTCGGGGGTTCGAATCCCTCACGCGTCGAAAAATATTTTTGTTGATTTACTCATAACTACTTAGCGATACCGATTCTTAAAATCTTTAGCGACTGCAACATTACTTTTAATTATTTATTACATAATAAGAACGGAATCAAATTTAATTGATTACGTATTTATCTACTGAATTATATTTCATATCTTTATACGAGTATATATAATTCTACTGTACGTGTGTATGTCACTGAACTCCTCCCAAACGGCTGGACCGATTTGAATGAATTTTTTGGTATGCATTTGGGTGGCGCCCTGGATGGTTTAGATTCACAATTGGACCCGGTAGGTGGCGCTGCTTTCGTATGTCACTAATACTAAGGTGGTTCGAAGTTCGCCCTGTGAGTTAGTTAAATATAAAACATAATTTAAGATACAAACTATTTAAACTTAGTGCCTCAACATAGCTCCTTATCTGCACTTGATCAATTTTGACTTTTAAAACTAAAATTTAGGGATTTTTCTTATACAAAGTAAAGTACCGAAAGTCCAAGGCCGAAAGTCCAAGACTCCATTTTTAAGGCATAAAAATTACATCTTGTAACTATTATATAACTATTATATAAATTATTATATTTTATTACATTGCATCAAGGTGACAATATCTAATGTTTACACAGCTCATATTGTAGCTACAATTGATAAAAGATGTTGTTTTCATGCCTTAAAAAATTTAGTCATAGCAACTCCACGACGATAGTGTTAGCTTGGGGCCCTGAAGTAATTACTAAGAAAATCCAACGATTGAGTCTCCTACTTTATATTATTTAAGGCCCGAGAACACTGCACAGGGCGTCAGGATTTTTGCCAATACTAAAACGAATGTATTTGAGAACTAGTGTCATTGATGTGCCAGCAATTGCGCCAGCGTATTCACATTGTTATGATTATAACCTAACTGATGACGTCATTATAAGTACTTAATAGAATAAAGTCGTTAAATACAGGCAACTACGTCGAAGACTCGTTAGTTCAGTGGTCAGAACGCCCAATTAAATTGCGAAACTTTCTGAGGTGGTCGGGGGTTCGAATCCCTCACGAGTCGATTTTATGTTATGTATAGATTATGTTGATTCTAGCTGTTTTTTTTTATTTTTGTATAAAAATAATGAAAACTTGTATTTTTTTTTAAATAAATGGTAAATTTACTCTTACTGGTAATCTGCATTTATGTTTAAATTGGAACGTTTTAAAGTAAATTCCTGATATAAGAAAAAAAATTGGCATTGTGTACACTTTATGAATGTTTAGTTTACCCTTTTACGCCTTATCTACACTTGAACAATTTTGACTTTTAAAACTAAAATCTAAGATTTTTTCTTATATGTATAGTACCGACAGTCCTGGGCCCCAAGTCTACTAACACTATTGTCATGGAGTTGCAATGACACAATTTTTTAAGGCACTATAACAACATCTTTTTTCAATGGTACTTAGAATATGAGCAGTGTAGACATTAGATATTGCCACCTTGATGCAATTTAACTAGTCATATTCAAGTAACCATTGATACAAGATGTAATTTTCATGACTTATAAAATTGAGTCATAGCAACTCCACGACGATAGTGTTAGAAGACTTGGGGCCCTGAAGTAATTACTAAGAAAATCCAACAATTGAGTCTCCTACTTTATATTTAAAGCCCGGGAACACTGTCACGATTTTTGCCAATACTAAAACGAACTGTATTTGAGAACTAGTGTCATTGATGTGCCAACAATTGCGCCAGCGTATTCACATTGTTATGATTATGACCTCACTGATGACGTCATTTTAAGTATCTAACAGGAAATACTGGTTAAATACAGGCAACTACGTCGATGGCTCGTTAGTTCAGCGGTCAGAACGCCCAACTAAATTTATTCAATTCTGAGGTGGTCGGGGGTTCGAATCCCTCACGAGTCGATTTTTTTCTTTACTTAAATTATGGTGGTTCTAGTTGCTTTTGTTAAATTTTGTAAAAAAAAAAATGCAAGCTTGATTTATTTTATAATTTTTTAAATTAAATGTTAAATCTACTCTTACTGGTAACCTGCATTTATGTTTGAATTGGAATGTTTTGAAGTAAATTCTTGACATAAGAAAAAAAAATAACATAATATCATATTACTTTTGTACACTTTATCAAACGGAACGGAATCAAATTTAATTACATTGATTACGTATATATCTACTACATAAAATTAATAAATTAAATAAAATACAAACTATTTAAACTTATCTATACATAATGTATAGCGCCTTATCTGTATTTGATCAATTTTTACTTTTAAAACTAAAATCTAGGGAATTTTTCTTATATGTATAGTACCGAAAGTCCTGAAGTAATTACTTACTAAGAAAATGTAAATCCAACAGTTGAGTCTCCTACTTTATATTTTAGGCCTGTGGACACTGGGGCGTCAGGATTATAAAACGAACCGTATTTGAGAACTAGTGTCGTATCGACGACACATTGATTGGATTATAACCTAACTGATACACAAAATACTCGTTAAATACAGGCGATTACGTCGATGACTCGTTAGTTCAGTGGTCAGAACGCCCAATTAAAATGCAAAACTTTCTGAGGTGGTCGGGGGTTCGAATCCCTCACGAGTCGTATTTATTTTATACACATAGTATGGTAGCTCTAGCTGTTTTTTTTTAAATTTTTGTATAAAAATAATGAAACCTTGTTTTTTTTTATTAAAAGGTAAATCTACTATTGGTAACCTGCATTTATGTTTAAATTGGAATGTTTTAAAGTAAATTCTTGATAGAAGATAAAAAATAGCATAATATATTACTGTTGTACACTTTATGAATGTTGAATTTACCCGATTAAGGGCAATATTTCTTTATTAGTGAGCAATGTTAACTTTTCTTTGACGGAGAATAATAACACAATGAAAAAGTCAATAATTCCCCACTATGTATTTGTTAACCGACTTATTTTGTACTAAATTTAAATTAAAATGGAAAACATTACTCATATTTATACACCCACAGGAAACCCGTTGTATTTATAGAATACAAATTCTGGCAGTGTTAGTATCAGCATATCTGACATATCGCGAATATCCATCAAATGTCACTCGCCGTACATTGACGCTTCGTAGAACAAAACAATTGTGTTTCAAGAACAAGCCAGTTAATGTACTACGCGCCGGTCATTGGCCTTGACTCGACTTTGGCGTCGCACCAACTATTTCCTACACATGATAAATTATGTTATACATTCTATGATCATACTTTTTAGGTTGCTTTTTGTTTGGTGTCGTGTTTATGAACTGTATGCAAGAGGGTTGCAACGTGGTTTTATTTGGCAGCACTGGTAGGAACAGATGATCAGATTGGAACTATTATTGTTTTTAATTCACTCATCTGATGACTGTTACTATGCAATTATAAAATCTACGGTTTTCTAGGTACAAATTGTACGTAGGGTATCTTCACACGGTATCGCCGGCTGCAGGAAGCCTTAGGATGTCAGGTGACTATTTAAAGTTCTATGTAATCATGTTACTGATTGCTCTGTCATATCGTGTAATCACAGTTCTGATGTATCGTTTGAGTGGCTGGGTCCAACAAGATATTGGACTTACTACTGGATCTACTCTACTACTAAATAAATAAATCAGTTTTCCTAGCTTTTCTCATACAAATATCATCCCAAATAAGAAGGTGCTTTTGATGATTATCTGGTCTAAAGACATTGACATCGATTGTGAGTTTGTGATTTTACTCAAGATATCACAAGTTTATGAAATAGGAGGCAAAGAGAATCATGTTCGACTTTCAATGTTTTTGGTCGTTTATCATATACTCGGGCAAACGTTAAAGTATTACTTCGGACAGCTGATAAATCTTTATGTATATAATTCTACTGTACGTGGGTATGTAACTGAACTCCTCCTAAACGGCTGGACCGATTTATGTGAATTTATTTGTATGCCTTTGGGTGGCGCCCTGGATGGTTTAGATTCACAATTGGACCCGGTAGCTGGCGCTGCTTTCGTATGTCACTAATTCTAAGGCGGTACGAAGTTCGCCCGGTCAGCTAGTCCAGTATAGGTAATATTTGAATTTTGATCACATAAAACCAGTCTGTATACATTACATTATCTGTCATTTAGTACTTGAAAAGAATGGGACGAAAATAATCTTTCATGATAAAATTGGTATTTATTACCTTCCTAATCCATATGTTACTTACAAATGACCTTTCTTCAAGACTTGTCCTTAGTAAGGAAGTTCTCTGTTACGGTAATCCTATTTTAGGTAATTGCGCTAATCGGCCAGACATCTAGATGGGGGAGCGGCTGCACTAAAACGTTGCCATTTGTGTTATGATATCACCCTCTATTGCCATTTAGGACATAAACGCACGCTATGGTCCGCCCTAGTAGTGGCAAGAACAGTACTTCAAAAATGTCAGCTAGTAACTCTCTTCTCACTCTAACATTCATTCGCCATATTTTTCAATCGTAATCACTCCTTATATTTAGGTAAAATGTTAATTTTATTTGAATTGGTTATTGTTGTTAAAATAATTGGCACTCGTAAAATACTGATTGCCGGCAAAGCTTTAATGTGCGTATTGAAACGTCAAATCGCCCGAGTAAATATTTTGCTAGTATACAAATGATGTGTACAAAAATTAAACGAAACAAAACTGGTAAGGAACATTATCATCATATTTCCATTATTGTAAAAATTAAATGATGCATCACTAAGTCAATAAAGAAGACAGTATTATGATTTCAAGTACTGTCTCTACCCAACTATGTTATCAAACTAAATGGATGATCGTTTGTGATAGCCGGACATGTGAACTCGCTAAATTGGTGTCCATGCCGCCGTGAATGGTATCTGTTATCACGTAGATACGGTCTACCGGCAGACTAATACAATCAGTTGATACTATATTATCTTGACAGTTTACAGAATGTACCAATTGAAAAAAAAAACATTGATTTTATTGCGAGACTGAAAATATATTCGTATTTATACATTAAAATTCTCCTTCTCAGTCGGGCACTCTTGTAAGAGTGGTCGTGGTTGTTGAGATGGTGTGCATGGTGGATCTTCCGTGTCGTCGTTCTCCTTGGCGAGGGTTACCGCTCTGGCAATACTTCTCCATTTCTGGCGGTTGGTAGCATTGCGAGAACACTGCGCTGTGGTGGATTGAGTTGCCGTCTTAATTAAGTCCATCCAGCGTGAGGGAGATCGGCCGCGTGCTCTCTTTCCCGCTACCTGACCTTGAACTACAAGTCTCTCCATCGAGTTTTCGTTTCTGGAGATGTAGCCAAAGAACTTTAGTATTTGCAGCTGCACAATCGACGAAAGTCTGGCTTTGATTTTTAATTCTTTTAAGATTCGTGCGGAATGCCGTCCATGGGATCTTGAGGAGGCGTCTCCAACACCCGACATTAAAAATTAATAACATTAAAAATTGAAGTGTCTGTGCTGTCCACATAACAGCTTTTTACCAAATGCATATTGACAGTTAAAAGGCGAATTGAGTTAAGCGCCATTTCATAGAGATCAATTCGTTGATTCCAACGGTAGGTATTTATAACTCAATATAACCCAAAATGGCGCTTGAGTCACATCGCCTTTTACACGTCAATATTATTAAAGTATACTCGTTACATATTATAACGAAAATGCAATTTTATATTCTTTTGTCTGTTGATTTTGAAGGGACTTCCACTGGCAGGTAGCTAATGTTACAAGGAGTAACTTAGGCTACTTTTATTGAATAAATTAATGGTAAGCGTGGTGGACTATGGCCTGAATCCCCCTCGCATTGAGGGGAGGCCCGTGCCCAGCAGTGGGACGTTAAAAGGGCAGTAGTAGTAGTAGTAATGGTAAAAAAACTTTTTAAACACAAACTTTTATTTAATTGCCCTTAGTTTTAGTGTTCTCCTGGGAAAGCCCTTTAATTTGATACCCATACTGTGGTAGTGCAGAAAAAATAACTATTCCGCCATCTTGGATGATCCGCCATATTGGAATTCGAATGACGTCACATAGTTAAGCATACATTGTCATCCAAAGTAAGCTATCCCAAATTTCAGCTCAATCGGTTTAAGGTAACTGATTTAAAATTTAGTTGCAAGATTCCACCCGGACATACATACATTTCAAGTTAATATAAAGCTTGTAAAATAAGAATTAGGGATCCATAATTAAAACCTATTTGTTCCGAGTAATTAGGGATCGTATTTCCTAAATTCCCATGCGCAGCAAGCTGTCTTGCTTTAGACTTCGCTAAGATTTTTTTCTCGTTCCAAACGGCTGCTCTCTGTTATAGAACAATTTGTCTAACGGAATGGAGCTGTCGTGCGATGTGGTCATGATTTTTCTGCTCCTTTAATTTTAACTGCTCAAAATATAGCTCTATCATGATTACCTAAAGACTATCTTTTTCCAGATTAAAGCTGGAAACTGGAGGTAGTGTATGCCGCTATTACAACAGTAGTAACTGTTTAACCATAATTGTAAGACTAAAAAATAAAATCTATTTACAAAAGAAGAACAAAGCATACTTTTAAACATTACTTTTTAAAAATGCTTTAAAAAGTTACTTGTTGTGCTATTATTTGTATAAATATGGTCATAGAGTCTACGCTGAGTCTGAAATTATACAAGATTTCATAAATGTATTTGCTTTGTTGACTTCATAATGTATAGTTAACAGTAGAGAGTTTTGTTAAACTTACAATTTATTTGTAGTTCCATTGAGGTAGTTTTGTAATATGACATCTTTATTGCATCTGTATTTGTCAAGCTCTGCGCAAGTAGGCGCGTCAAGATACTCGCTACCATTTACAAATCACAAAACGGACTGTAGGTATTAACCCCTTTTAAGAAGCACATTTATCAACGATATACAATACGCGTGCGAATCCAGTCGCGTGACGTTTCCCATACTAATTACACCTTTATTTATATCAATACGGAGTACATTTAAAACGAAGGTGAATTTACACGCCCCAGTATGTGGGCGTAAATTCAAAGGCATTATTTCCAGTTGGCTAATTACGATGGCTAATGTTTTTTGTGTCATCCTAGTCCGTCCTCCTCGTGGCGCTCATCGAGGTCAATTGACCGACTAATTTAATATTGACTTAACTGTTAGTTTTGAACTATTCAAGTACTACTAATATTACAGAGACTGTTACATAATAGATACTCATATCTTTTTAATAATCAATACTGTGTTGAGATTTTTGGTTAGGTTTAAAGTGCTTTACTCAGATGTCATTGAAGTTAGAGTCTCTAATACATACACATAGCTGGATAGAAAACCAGGAGTATTTTTTAATTTTAAGTTACCACAGAAATAATAATAATAAATTTATAATAAGACGATTCATATATTAATAATATATAATTTACTTTCATTTTTTTGCAGTAAATTGTACAGATCACAGAATTTGCAGTAGTTGGCCTCAGTAATATATATAGTAATATAGTATAGATAAAGTTAATGAGGATATACATTCTCAAAACACATAATTTATCAATTACGCAAATTACTAGCTGTGTCAGGGTAAGATTAAAAGGTAGGGCGGGGGACGGTAACAAATCAATAACTCGTGTTGTTTATAGTTAACAGCTATTGTTATAAACTTTGCAACTCTATACTTTCTTATACTTAACTTACTTAACATGACGTACTTACTCCCGTTAAATAAGCTTGTAAGAAGATTACAACAATATGATAAGAAAACAAAATGTTGTTTACGTTTTCCTTTGGGTATATAAAGGACACAAGGAAACTCACATTAAAACTTTGGAGTTATAGAGTGTTCTTTAATAACGGCTGGTCATGTACTAACTGTTTTCGTCGTTCGTTCGTTACGTTGGCCTTACATATAATTAAATCTAACGTAGAGGCATCTAAGTATTGACCCAGTTTAACCCACGCAAACGTATATTGCGTGGATCAATTATTATTAATTAGATACTAATAATCTTCAGACACTTCCGTTGTTACTTAATATGTGGTAGGTAACTAAAAGGAACTAACACGTTCACGCACGAACGTTTTCACGAACAATACGTGGCGTCTAAACATTAACCAGTCGCCTTTACATTTTTAAAACAAACATAAAATAACGGACGCAAAATTCCGGACACCGCGTCCGTCCCGCAAATGTTCTAACCCTCATTATTAGTAAAACTCGAACGATAATGGGTAGGGTTGGGTCGCTCGAAATTCTAAAAACATTTGCGGATAACCCTACAACCGCCAATCACTCACAGGAAAGGCCCGACACGGGGTAAAAGCGACCAACCCTGATTTTTTATTTAAATTGCCAGGTTCCTGCAGGTAACGTAATATTAGTATGATTGCTTAGGTCATCTAATTAACAGCCTAGAGCTGCAGACGCGGCTTCCGTGCCTCTAGGCTTGAATTGTACAGAGCGCCTAGATACCAAGAGTTATATTTGATTTAATTACGTTTATTTGCTATTAAATTAAAAAACATAAGCATTAATTTTGATATGGCAACTAAACTACTAATTATCTATATCTCCATTAATCACTTAATTATAAGTCCATAAGCGAGCAATCTACTTAGAATACTACTTGGAATATTTTGAGAGTTTTAACTTGCAATGACAAGTTTTTAGTCTTACATGTAAATATAGTTTATATAGAAGCTATTAAAGTTGTATCCAAGTAAGTTTCATAACGAATTGTACTACAATTACTCAGAAATAGAAAAAAAAAAGTTAGTACATGACCAGCCGTTATTAAAGAACACTCTATAACTCCAAAGTTTTAATGTGAGTTTCCTTATGTGTCCTTTACCCAAAGGAAAACGTAAACAACATTTTGTTTTCTTATCATATTGTTGTAATCTTCTTACGATCTTATTTAACGGGAGTAAGTACGTCATGTTAAGTACTTTCTTATAGAGTTGCGAAGTTTATAACAATAGCTGTTACCCATAAACAACACGAGTTATCGATTTGTTACCGTCCCCCGTCCTACCTTTTAATCTTACACTGACACAGCTTGTAATTTGCGTAACTGATAAATTTTGTGTCATTAACTTTATATTGTATAATTGTTAATTAAGAAAAACACACACAAAAATGTAACTCCTTATTAGAAAGAAGCAACCATGGAGTTTCTTGCCTATTCTTTTCCATAGGAAACGCATTCCGAATGGGTGGTAGAGATACTATTATTATTATTTTTTCATAAGTGCCTGTATTGGTTTACATGAATAAATTCTGATTCTGTTTCTTACCAAACTGAAACGAAATACACCAGAGGCCTGGATTTCCCACGGTACTGGTCGTCTTATTGGCGTAATTATTTAAAGGGTGTATATTACTTTTAGTCGCATAGCTCTGTAACCTATACGCTAGTGCCAAAGCTTGCCCGGTAGAGATCACTTTTAGTGATAAGGCCGCCCATTGTTACATTTTTTTATCGTATATGTAGGTGTAGTATAGCACTGGTAGCCGAGTGGTCGAAGTATGCAGGGTCAAACCCCGGCTCGCACCTCTGGGATTTATGTGCGAATCTCATTTTCTTCCGAGATTATCACTTGTTATGAAACGGCGAAGGAAAACATCGTGAGGAAACCTGCACGTCTGAGGGAACTTGACTAGTTCTCGATAGATGTGTGAAGTCTGCCAACCCGCACTGGGCCAGCGTGGTGGACTATGGCCTGAATCCCCTTCGCATTGAGGGAGGCCCGTGCCCAGCAGTGGGACGTTAAAAGGGCTGTAGTAGTAGTAGGTATAGTTTGTATTTCATATGGTGGAACAATAAAGAGTTATCGACCTGATAAAGCCAAAGGAATACGTAGAGTTAGCCAAACTCAAATAAAATACCTACTATGTCTACCCACTTAAGTAAATCTACAAATTATACTTAGGTATATAGATATATAGGTATGGTATCGGGTAGTATATCCGATGTATCAAACCACACATGAAAAAGTATTATTTCGGATTTCTAGTCCATAAAGATGGCTATTTTTATTCAGTGATTCATAGAAGAACGCACAGTAGTGATGTGATGTGGGTGTGATTAGTGTGAGTTAATTATTTTCGTCTCGGCGGACGTGAAAACCGTTTTCCCCCGACACCTGTCGATTCCCGATAACTGTAATCGTAACTTGGACATGATAGGAACCGACGAAGCGTGTCGTTTCGTACGAAACAGGAACGAATGTTATGAGAAGTATAATATAATTACAAAGATAAATAACGAATAAATAAGTTCGCCTTTCGTATAGTACCTACTTAAGCTGTACTTAAGAAATATGCTTTATGGAAGGTAGCTATAGGTATCAATGTTATTTCAAAGAAACTATGTAGAGCTTTCATCCCAAGAATCTGAATATTGTTAACAAGATAGATTGCCTAGAGATAGGTTTTTATTTGGCAAAGAACACTTCGTCTTTTACGAAATTAGTGAACTTATAAAATTGGAATAAGATGAGTGAGACATGTTTGCACCAGTGATAAGTGGGTATTTTCAATTCTGCCCGTATCAAATAATTAATATCAATAACAAGTTAAATAAATACACATTATATTATAATTCAGACAGATGACAAAGATGGTGGATGATTCCAAATTCCGAAATTTGCCGCTGAAGATTTTCGAACATGAGACTACGCGGCGCAATGAGCTGAGTGGCCTACGCTCGAATCTTCGACCAAGACGTCAAGTTTCAAAGCTTTCCCCTTTATAATGGATTCCATCATATTTCAAAAGTAATTTTACACGTGGGCTCGTAATCTCCTCAAGGCATTTCCACAAATAGTTTTTTTATTTTCAGAGGACAACGGTTGGCATAATTTTACAAAGGACTGTCACACGAAGGTCTTGATTTGTGCAAATGGAGGCGTCTTGGACTTGTTGAAATATAACAATGGGTGCCTTTTAAGGTGATATATTATTGCCATGACAAATGTCTTTGTTATATCCTTATTTGGAGGGATTTCCGGGTTTTATATAGAGTTACCAGTCTTATAATGATATTCTTCCTAAATTAGGCGTCAAAAGCCTAAAGCCCCCGGCACGCTGGGGTTTCAAAACGCTTGCGTCGAATTTTTTGATAAAACCAAAACGAATTGTAAGATCCGAGATTAGCACTTGCTATGAAACGGTGAAGGAAAACATCGTGAGGAAACCTGCACGTCTATAGAAAGGCGTGTGAAGTTCACCAACCCGCACTATAGCCCAAAAATCTCCCCCATATTGAGGGGGAGTGTGCCCGGTATAGTGGCAATAGGCTAGCCCCCTATTCCATTGGAACCAAAATACATCGGCGAACTGTGGGCGCACTGCATTGCACCTCTGCCTACCCCTTCGGGGAAAGAGGCGTGATGATGATGTATATAAAGAATTGTAAGATTTATTCAGCGCGAGTGAATTTTGACGCGTGAGGTATGGCTTTTACCATAGTAATTCAATCTTTATGTATATAGACACAGAGTTCATTTTGGTATTCGCAAAAAATATGACGTGTTTTGAAGCGCCTCAGTCTTTTCGCAAAAAAAGGCTTGCACGACATTTCGAAATCGGTCTTCAGATGACTTAGAACTCTACACTACTTAAGATACGAGTCATATTGCTTACTTCTGGTGTAAAAGCAAATAATGAAACAGAAAATTATTCCATAATTTATATAAAGTGTACAAAATTATCTTCGTCCAACTCAAGGCATAAGACTGTAAGGACCTTGTTTAATTAAACCATAAAAAGCTTTATGTTATAAATGACCACGATATTTTAGTACAAAGTCCGGCGGTACGAAAAATTTCTTCCGAACTGGGCTAATTACTGGCTAATGGCTGGGCGGCCCGAATTCCTGTAATGTGTTTGAGTAATTGCCCTAATCCGGTCAATACAGTGAACAATGGAGTTTCTAAAGCGATTAAAATGAATACCATTGTAAATTGGGTAGCTTCGGGCGGGTTTGGCCCTTTAAATACTTGCGGCCAGCTTAGGGATATCTTGGTTCCCTTGAATAATTAACGTATATACTCACTTTAATCGTTAATCAGTCGGTAAAGATATAAACATATTGATGCGACCGAATTCACCCACTTTTCCTTCCTCCGGTGAAGCTGTAAAGGCCAACTCACGGCCAACAGCGTAGCCATATCAAAAAAAAAAAACACTTTTCCTGAGAATGTCTTATATAATAATGTCATATCGATGACTGAAATATGCACAATAGTGATAATCTCAAAAATTGCAGCCAGTAAAAGTCACATAAATCTTGTCAACAACAGCTTTACAAAGTACTTACAGCTTTAATTTCACGCTAAATTAGTTCTATTTTGTAGGCAAACACCAATATCCAGTGGGTCCCAAGACGGTCCGACTCACTTTTTATGCATTAAAAAGGGTCGCAAAATCCTTTCTGGATTAAAGTAAACCTTTCTAACTTTAACATTACGCCTTACACCCACCCACAGGCACGTTAAAACGCGCGCGATAAAATATTTTGTCAACACTAAAACGAACTGTATTTACTGGTGAAAAAGGTTATTTTGCAACGAAATGACAGATGATGCGAGAGAATTTTGAAACGTGGTCGCGTGGCTTTTACTACAGAAATTAAATCTTTATTCATATTGATATAGAGTACATTTTTATAAAATTTGTTTGGTTCGCTCGTTCGCTCGCTGTCCAGGGCTTTGAGGGAGACGTTAAAATTGTTGGTTTAGTGTTAAGCTGATAGGTATTGTGACTTTCTAAGGCTATTGATAAAGATTTCCAAAGCTTCAGCTTTTATCTGATAAGTCTCAGTAAAAGGGTTATTTCAATATTGGTGCCAATTCTGGTTGCAAAGTCAAATACAAATAATTTATTTCATATAGCCCTACGGGAGGACTTACAAATTGTCAACGTTTTTAGGGTTCCGTACCCAAAGGGTAAAACGGGAACCCTAATAATGAGACTTCGCTGTCCGTCCGTCCGTCCACCCGTACAACAAATATTAAAAATCTGAATAAAATAAATATTTAAGGGGGCTCCCATACAACAAACGTGATTTTTGTTCCGTTTTTATAGATAATGGTACGGAACCCTTAATGCGCGAGTTCGACTCGCACTTGGCCAGTTTTTTATGTGCTACTACCGGATCGAAGCGCGAATTCGACTGAGAATATCCGGCAAGAAACTAAGTGGGCTTACACAAGTCGTCGAGATCTAAGTGTATCTAAGTACTACTAATGTAACTTAGCATGAAATCAAGAAAAGGAAACTTTTCAGTTAAAAAAATACTTGTTACTTTCGTGCGTTAAACAATATGCCAGAATGTATTTCAAGTGTTTGTTTTCAAAGTTAAATGTAAAACCGGCCAAGTGCGAGCCGTACTCGCGCACGAAGGGTTCCGTACCATTATCTATAAAAACGCCAAAAAAATCACGTTTGTTGTATGGGAGCCCCATTAAATATTTATTTTATTCAGATTTTTAGTTATAGCGTATATTTGTTGTTATAGCGGCAACAGAAATACACCATCTGTGAAAATTTCAACTCTCTAACTATCACGGTTCATGAGTTACAGCCTGGTGACAGACGGACGGACGGACGGACGGACAGCAAAGTCTCAGTAATAGGGTTCCCGTTTTACCCTTTGGGTACGGAACCCTAATAAATGACAGGTCAACGATGAAAAATTGCTCCATGTGATGTCATTTTCCGACAAATCTCACAGAAGCGATACAATTTATGTCTACAGCTACGTGGTCATGCCGAGACTGCTGGGTTAGTCACGTAAAATAAGCTATATAGCAGTGTGTAAATTATCAGGACTTTTTGTTTTGTTCACAGAAGAGGAGGAGGGAACCGAGCTGGTGCTTGAGGCTATATACAGAAGATACTGCGTGAGATTGAAGCACGCTCTGTTCGTGTCAGCACTGTGCGTGACGCTACTGGGCAGCGTGGTGTTGCTTGGCGCTGTCTGCAAATTGCACTCACATGTAAGATTATTTTTATGATACATCATTACGCCTGTATTCTCCAAAGGGACAGGCGGACGAGCACTGAAGTGTACACTTTGCCAATTTATTTTTGATCCCAAATAGACCGGTCTATATTGGGAACAAAAATAAATTGGCAATGTTTTTATTGTTCCATCTCACAAATAAATACATCATCACACCTGTATTCCCTGAAGGGGAAGGCAGAGGTGCACTGCAGTGTGCCCACACTTCGCCGATGTATTTTGGTCCCAATGTAATAGGGGACGAGCCTATTGCCATTATATCGGGCACATTCTCCATCAATACGAGGGAGATTTTTAGACCATAGTCCATCACACTGGCCCAGTGCGCGTTGGTGAACTTCACACGCCCTTCTATAGACGTGCAGGTTTCCTCACGATGTTTTCCGTCACCGTTCAGCAAGTGCTAATCATTATTGAACATTACATTCGCACATGAAAATTATCTCAGAGGTGCGGGCCCGGGATTTGAACTTGCACCCCTTACGTTCAAGGCGGGCGTTCTTGCCCACGAGGCTACCACTGCTTTCCATCTCACAAAGTAGTACAATTGTTACTATAGGGGGCGAGCATATTGCCATATCGAGTACAATGCCCGCCAAATGAAGGGAAGAAGGTTCAAGATTATTTTTGCTCTCAGCCCACACCCACTGCCCGCCTGGATGGGTGATCTTTAGTGGCATTTACAACGCATTTCATCTGTTCGAAGGGCAAATTAAGCTATCAGTATCGGCAATTAAGGTCACATCGTAGTAGGAGTAGGACCTATTTTGGTTAGTCTGAAAATAGAGATGGTCATACAAGGCTCCAATGTTCCACTGTCCACACTGACCACCCGTCTTTTTCTTTCGCTATCTTCTACTAACTTCTATCTAAATAACTGATTGTCACTGACAAATTAATAATATCACTGATGTTCTCTGATGTTCCATATTAAGGGCAAAGTAAATGATAACGATTACAAAGCCCTTCAAAGTTTTCGATACACTTGAAAATTAATTGGCCACTCATAATATAAAGCCTCACAAAAGCTAAGACAAAATTAGATGATATAACGTCATCAAGTTGTTACTCGTTTGTTAATATCAATTAGTGAGGTACTTGAGTTCTTAAACAATATAAAATGACGGAATAATATTAAATACTTAATTAATTATTAAGATTCTTCTTGATATTATTTAGGACGTTATTGAGAAATCTTTAATCGATATATAGTGTCACTTATCGTGCCGAATTCGATTATCGATATTCACTGTATCACGCTGCGGTCAAGCACCTACATATGTTGCATTGGTAGCACATATTTTAGCGACAAGACAAAATCTATATGAATTTCGAATGGAAGAAAGCGACGCAGCGCTACCTAAGTCTAATCTAAGCGCATTTGCTAGTCCATACTAGCTGGTTCTTGTGGTCTTATTTTGTAAAAACCTTTTACATGAGACCAATTATCCGAAGGCCTACTACGCAGTCGAAGGCTAGTTAGGGTTCCGTACCCAAAGATTCCGAACCCTATTACTAAGACTTCGCTGTCCGTCCGTCCGTCTGTCACCAGGCTGTATCGCATGAACCATTATAGTTAGACAGTTGAAATTTTCACAGATTATGTATTTCTGTTGCCGCTATAACAACAAATACTAAAAAACAGAATAAAATAAATGTTTAAGGGGGCTCCCGTACAACAAACGTGATTTCTTTGCTCGTTTTTATCTATTGGTACGGAACCCTTGGTGCGCGTGTCCGACTCGCACTTGGCCGGGTTTTTTTTCTCTCACGCTGACCGTCAGCGCTGAGAGTCCAATACCAACAATAGTAATTCAATACCAAGTATTCTTATGATGCGTTTTTTGATCACGCCGACATGCCAAATGCATACCTACTGAACTACCATTGCTGAAGGTCTGCGTGAGAGGAAAACCAGCCAATAAAGTATGTCTTCTGAAAAAAGCAACCATGGAGTTTCTTGCCCATTCTTCTCCATAGGAAATGCATTCCGAATGGGTGGTAGAGATACTACTATTATTATTTATTGACGATTCATAAGTGCCTGTATTGGTTTATATGAATAAAAAATATTCTGATTCTGATTCTTCAAAACGCAACAAACGCCACTTAAATAAATAGGTGGTATTTTTTTTATTTTTTATTTCAATTAAAACATAGCACAAACTGAAACTATATGGTCTACTAACATTATAGTGTGTTTGTTTTGATTCAAGATCAACGCTTAGCAAAATATTTCCTTACTTCAAACGGTAGGTTCTCTCGATGCACAATTGTTGAAATTCTTTCAAATGAGTGAGCTTTTAATCGTGTAATGGTCTTACTAAGTAGCTCTTAACGACGGCAACTTTTGGAGTTAATGGGCACTCAAACCGTATTGTTAAATACCTTTAGAATTGTAGTTTGGCGGAAAAGAGAGGATCCTCCGATCACATTAATATCGCGATGCAGGATTAGTTCGTATGCGGCGAGGTAGGTGTCGCTACAGTAGTGATAGTAGTAGTAAGGCTGTGTCTGTCAGACTTTTTTTAGAAAACTTTTTTTATAAAGACTTTATTAATAAGAGTTAAGCAATGTCCACACTGGGGCGTCAAAACGCACGCGTCAATTTTTTTTTATAGCCTGTTGTATGTCCCACTGCTGGGCAAAGGCCTCCCCCTCTCGTCTCCACATGACCCTATCCTGGGCTTGTTTTGACCACGTTTCTCCCGCAAAAGTGATCAAGTCGTCGCACCATCTTCTCCTTGGTCTGCCACGATGCCGGCAACCGCCTTCGGGCATCCAGGTGTTGACACGATTTGTCCACCTCTGCGGGTGTCATGTTTGTAGGGGGGTTTGGACCATAGTCCACCACGCTGGTCCAATGCGGGTTGGTAGACGGTTCGCCAGAGCCTCGTTCGTTAGTTAGCAGGGTACACCGCGAGCAGGTGAGGTTGGCTTGGGTCTTTAGATGTTATTAAGACCCCTTGCACCCCAAATGGCATACCCAGAATATTTTAGTTTCCCTCGGACTGTCAGGTTTCTTCGCGATGTTTACTTCACCGGTTTGGCAAGTGATAATCTTGGATGGAAATGAGAAACACAATACAATTCACAAAGGCTTGCATTCACCCTGTGTAATTCGACTTATACAGTATGTACGCATACATGAAAATTTATATAACAAAATAAAATTAAAGTGTCTGTTTGTAATAAGCATTTTTTTATATTTTTGTCTCTTGGTGTCTGCCTGTCTGTTTGTTCCAATTAACCTTCTAAATGCCTAGATCAATTTTGAAGGGACTTGCACTGGCAAATAGCTGAAGTTACAAAGGGTAACTTTGTCTACTCTTATATCATTTGAGACAAAAATAGAGTTCCTAAATTCCCAGAGTCGCAGAAACATACATAAAACATAGCATCTTGCGATGGAATTACATTATGTATAAACAATGCAGGTTTGCATAACAATTTTCTCGCAGTTCCAGGTGGTAGAGCTATAATAACGCGCTTACGCTGAATCTTTGATAGTATTTCTTTTCCACGAACATCGTTGTGTTATTTGAACCTGAACAAGAAACTCTTGGGTATAGATTTACATTCGAAATCTCCTTTCTTTGCCTTACATGTATGATGACATTGATCTTAACAAGTGTTTTAACATACTTACTGAATAACATAAGTAAGTATGTTGAAACACTTTATATTGTTTAGTCAGAGTCTATACTCTATTTAAACTCAAAACCAACTGATTGTAGGTTTAAAGGGAACGCACGTGCAGTAACAGTACATACTTATCGTCATACAATACATACTCATCGTCTATGATCCTAAACTAAGCAATGGTTGTACTTTGGGTATCCTAGTTAGACTAAGACCTGGAAAACTCGTTTTCTTGTATTTACGCGAATACTACACATTGAAATAAAACTATTTTACGGATTCTATCGCGTTTATTTACTTTTTTATGTTCCCGACGTTTCGTCCAAAAAGGTAATTGATAGAAATCCCCATCTGGCGCAGTGAGCCGAGTGGCCTACGCCCAGATGACTAAACCAAGCCGATGTCATAGATGAAGCCGTCCTATTGTAAATAGATATGATGTAGGAGCGTTCGGAAGAGCTATTTACGGGGGTCATGTAACGTCTAGCTAGCGTCTAAACGTCTCCACTCTGCCGAGATGCGAATATTGAGATGGAAGGTAGTATAAAAGAAGCGCCCATAACAGAAAAAGTGAGAAGTAAGAGACTAGAATGGTTTGGGAATGTGATGAGAAGCATGTGACTAACAGAGTGATAAGTATGAATGTGGATGAATACAGAGCGAGACGAAAACCAAAGAAAAGATGGATGGAGTATGTAAAAAATGATATGAATGTGATGGGAGTGGATGTCAGTATGACGAAAAGCGAGATGAATGGAAGAAAAGGACGTACTGCGCCGACTCCAAAGAATGGGATAAGGTAAGGCAAATGATGTGACGTCTAGCCAGCGACAGTCCGAGGTGTTCCAAGAAGTCTGAGTCTTACCCTGAAGATAACTATCCCGAACATTTAACTACTCGACACAGTTTGCGCAACAGAAAATCCCCTTTAAATCAAGCTTTTAAGTTGTATTTTCGCGTGCTCAAATCCCGTCTTAGAGTTCTGTATAATTAATCTTCGCAGCCAAGGGACCGTTCAGTATGGGATTAACTGGGCTTTCTATGCTGAGATTAACGCGGAAATAAAAGGTATTAGTTTAAGCCAGATAGACATCATAGTTCAAATAATTAATTGGTTTAATAGCAGTGGTAGCCGAGTGGCCGAACGCACGCCTTGCAAATCAAAGTGTGCAGGTTCAAACCCCGGCTCGCACCTCTGGGTTTATGTGCGAATCTCATTTTCATCCGAGATTACCACATGCTATGAAACGGTGAAGGAAAACATCGTGAGGAAACCTGCACGTCTATAGAAAGGCGTGTGAAGTTCACCAACCCGCACTGGGCCTGCGTGGTGAACTATAGCCCAAAAATCTTGTGCCCGGTATAATGGCAATAGGCTCGCCCCCTATTACATTGGGACCAAAAATACATCGGCGAAGCGTGGGCGCACTACGGTGCACCTCTGCCTACCCCTTCGGGGAATACAGGCGTGATGATGATGTATTTATGTCACTTGAGATTCTTCTTAATTACAGTGCATTTTAAATACATTTTAACTTACCTGTATTTGGCCTCACTTACCTATACCTGTATCAGCAGTGGTAGCTGAGTGGTCGAACGCACGCCTTGCAATCGAAGTGTGCAGGTTCAAACCCCGGCTCGCACCTCTGGAATTTATGTGCGAATCTCATTTTCATCCTAGATTATCACTTGCTATGAAACGCTGAAGGAAAACATCGTGAAGAAACCTGCACGTCTGAGGGTACTTGACTAGTATTCGATAGATGTGTGAAGTCTGCCAACCCGCACTGGGCCAGCGTGGTGGACTATGGCCCGAATCCCCCTCGCATTGAGGGGAGGCCCGTGCCCAGCAGTGGGACGTTAAAAAGACTGTAGTAGTATCTGGCCTATAAGTAATGTATCTTTCAACAAACCTATAAGAAAGCAATAAAAGATTTCGGCAAGCTGTAAAGTATTTTTTTTATATTACCAGAAAACCAACTCATGGTATGACCGCAAACAACGCGACGATTGTATTATGGGTACCATACAATGGCCCAGTGCGGGTTGGTGAACTTCATACGCCTTTCTATAGACGTGCCGGTTTCCTCACGATTTTTACCTTCACCGTTCAGGAAGTAGTAATCATTGTTGAATATGATATTCGCACATGAAAATTATCTCAGAGGTGCGGGCCCGGGATTTGAGCTTGCACCCCTTACGTTCAAGGCGGACGTTCTTGCTCACGAGGCTACCATTGCTTGATGGTAGCCCATGATAGACCAAGATGTTGTAGGCGGATTTAGCATTTTGGACTTACAAGTTGTTATAGTAGCGTTGTAGGCGTTATGCTTCTTATAGACCATATTTAAGTAGGTACTTACGTATAGTTCAGGCTACAGCAGAGAGAAAAGTAATAAAGGTTCTGTTTTGTAAGGAGCAATTGGCACGCGATCATCCATTTTGAGACTGGCAAAAGCTAGTTGGAACTTGAATATTGACGCTGTCTGTCTGAAGTAGTAACGAAGTAGCTACATTTTATATACTAGCTGAGTCCATGACTTCGTCCACGTGGAATTTAGGAACCCTTATAACTAGGAACATATGGGTTATATTTATTTCCTGCTGGACAGAAATTCTTTCTCTAAAATTTAATGTAGGCTCATTACGCCTTGTAATATTATATATCTGCCAGTGAAAGTGCCGACAAAATCGTAGCCATGACCCGGTGAACTTGGTATCTATTCGAAAAAAACACGTGAGGTCCGCCACGAACGCCATTTTATTGTAAAACTACCAGTTTTGAATTTCATCATCATTGATTTTTCATTTTTTAGCTGATCTTTTGGCTGTACCAAAAATGTTTTAACCACTTATATACTAAAGCGAACAAAAATAGGCCTAATCACATATGTAATTTAACTCTTCGTAAGGTAAATCGATAGATTACACAGAATATGGGTTACCGTTGTATGTCTAGAGCAGATTAGGCCAACAAAATCAGTACCAGACCTATATATATAGCCGGGAATATTACTAAGATTGGCACCACATATATCCTTCAGCCAATTATCCGGTATCTCAGGCTAGGTAATTGGGAAGCGCCGGAGGGCTTCCTCGGCGCCCTCCCACGCCGAGGCTTAATCTCTTGACCCATAATTGAGTTCTCCATAGAGAACCGCTTCTCGTGTGATTCTGTTTGCATACATTACCGCCCATGTAAACGGCAGACACCTCTATACAAGGTATACTAGAAATCCGAAATAATACTTAAACGTTTGCATAAAGCATCAAGGATCATTTTTCTTCCGCTTCTAGGTGCATCTTTGCACCTAGGAGCACAGTCACTACCTCTCCCCTCACGGTAACTGCACAAGCCAAGGTTGAGCCCTCTGTGGCGCCTTTGAGCTAGTTGCCACCCTTTTCCGCCCCTAAAGCCTTGCTTGGAGTGCACTCTGCGCTCGCCACTCCTCCGGTAAAGCTGTAAAGGCCACCCCAAGGCCAACAGCGTAGTCTATTAAAAAAAAGGATCATTCTTCATCGAAATGGAAATGACAGCGCGAGTTTTGGACGCGTAGGAACGTGACTTGTACCCACAGAGTAACTAGAGAACCCATATCGACGCCGCCCTAAGTATGGCTCTATGGCAATTATTTTGACGTTTATTTGACATCCACCATTGTAGTAGTATACGGCAACTTGGTAACTAGGGCAACTGCAGTTGCCCTAGTTACCAAGTTGCCGTATACTACTAGCGGATGTCAGATAAACGTAAAAAAAATAATTGCGGCAGACTGTCTCGATATTGTAGCTCAAAAAGTCAATCTTTATGTGTATACACAGAATTCGTTGAAAAATTAACTTTATCTACTAGTTAATACGGTTTGTTTTTGTATTCGCGCTCTTTTTGAAGCCCCATTAAGGTGCTCGGTTTAACGTGATGCGTACATTTTAAGCAGTTGTCGGTTGCAGTGTGTAGGCATACCTCGAAAACGGTCATTAGTCAGCTATTCCTCTCAAATTATGGCACATCTAAAATGTTTGAGAAACATTCGAATACAATAACAATTATTTATAAGAAATCACCTCACCAGTGATCCCTTGGGTCAAACAGTAGGTAAACGGATTGGGTTAAACCCCGAGGGACTTCGCAAAAACCAATACAGGTTGGGGATTATATTGGCTTATTATCGAAAATATGATGGTATTCGATCCGACGTTATTTAATACTAATTACATCGAAATTTTTGCTTCGAATTAGATGATCTGTGTTTGTAAATAAATAGACAGATTCTTTTACAAGTTTTACAACATTGACGACAGTTCAGTGTAGTGGAATCTACGTACGGTTCTCGATTGGTATTTACAGGTTCCGTTCCTGTTGTTGAAAATAAAATAAAAAACATTTTCGATAATATGTCCTCGTGGTGGTATTGGATCTCCCGTAGTCCTTCTTTGATACTCAAGATCGAAGAAGAAGCATCGATAGCCAAGTGGTTAGACGGGCCGCCTTCACATCCGAAAGGTTCCGGTTTCGTTTCCTACTCTGGACATTAAAATATTGAGGTGATGTCAATATACTTTGATGGTACGGGTTGGTGCATCCATACATCAACATTCTCACAACATGGCAGATTAATGGAAGGTTAACTAAACGCCTAGCAACAAGCTAAAGCAATTAGTAACCCACTCTGATGCCATTTCGAACACTAACGGGAGCACTATCGTCTCTATTACAGCCAATAACGCCAATGACTGGACTCTACACAGATCAAACAAGAGCACTGCGAATAATTAGCGGACCATTACGCTGATTACGCAACGCTGCCCGTAAATTGACCGGCGCAATGAAACACATATCCGGATTAGTTTGGTGTGAACCGGTTGAAATAGAGTCGGTGTTACGCGGTTTGATGACTTTTTGTTATGTTCTGATTATCTTAATTTAATTTCCTTTTTTATCATATTGCACAGGAAAACTCGCTAAGTACAAAAAATGGGAGAGATGTTTTTTACACTCAGTACCTTAAAATATTAAAAACTTTCCCAGGAAAAAGTCATCATATCCATAAGTGCATTACTTTACAGAATTACATGAAGCAATAATCACATCAAAACTACATCATCACGCCTGTATTCCCCGAAGGGGTAGGCAAAGTTGCACTGTAGTGCACCCACACTTCGCCGATGTATTTTGGTCCCAATGTAATAGAGGGCGAGCCTATTGCCATTATACCGGGCACATTCCCCCTCCATAGGAGGGAGATTTGGGCCATAGTCCACCACGCTGGCCCAGTGCGGGTTGGTGAACTTCACACGCCTTTCTATATACGTGCAGGTTTCCTCACGATGTTTTCCTTCACCGTTCAGCACATCAAAAAACTATTAAAATTCAAATTAGGTACTGCATTGTTTTTTTTGTTCCTTAATGAGTTTTTCCTGTCATCCGACGATTTATTTTCTATGTAAATACATTTTAAAACTGCAGTTTTCGGACTTAATTTTGATGTTTCGTTTAACTTTGGTTTGATTTCGAAAACGAACGATTTGGTCTAGTGGTTTGAGCGTAGGCCGCTCGGATAACTGAACCTGGGGTTGCGGGTTCGATTACCGCGGTGGCAAAAATCGGAATTGGCCTTTTTGGAATTTTCTCTGGTCTGGGTGTATCTAGGATCGCCCCCAGTCCATTGTACGGTACCCATAGTACAAACTGTGCATAGTTTGGTATCATACGATGAGGGTGGGTAATAAAAAATGCTTTCCAAGTAACAAATAGTAAAAGCAATGTATTTTTTTACAAAATCAATGAACACAGACCTTTTAATGAATATCTTAAGAGAACATAAAACCCAATTGGTACTAATCCGACTAACAGTTTGATGGTGTTTTATAGTTTAGAACATTACAGTCCTTCTGGTTCCGAGAATTGGGCATAAAATCGGATGGCAGTAGTTTTACTACCAGTAAAAACTAAGGTCGGGTCTGCATTTGATTAGGACCCACTAATAGTTAAGGATGAGACAGCTTTTGTTATAAAAACTAAAATAGTTTGGCCGAAACCTTTAGTTAATTTCTGTTGCTTGTGACAAAGTACTTGTAGCATAGGTTCGTATTGTGTTGTTAACTTCAGTGGTATTCATAACATTTTTTTAACAGTACACAATTATCTAATTTATAAAAGTTCTCTCTTCTTTACTGAATATGGAAAACATGTCCGGTGCTTTTATATGTGATTAAAAGTGAAGTTAGGGTTCAATTTTCGGAGTCATGACGAATAAAATTACACTACGGTGCACGCTAATGCAAAATATGCCTAATGCAAACCAATTATTTAAGCAAAATGTACAGTACGCAAAAAATCCTCTATGTAACCTTTCACTACCATCCTTAAACTAGCTCCACCACTAATTACTCCATTACTGGCTAACGACCCTGTAAAACTACAAGGACTGTCCATGTCTGGAGAGCTATTCGGACAAGAAGCGACATCTGCGGGTGATCCTGAAAAATTTACTTTTGTGTTATTATTACCCAATATCTTTTTCCAGGGTTTCGAAGAACTATGTTATTTTTCCCCTTGTTTATGTTACAATGTTTGTTTACCCTTTTTATTCCAGATAACGTTATTTAAGAAATATTGTCATTATGTCTCTATAATCACGCTATGTTGTGTCTACTTTTTAGGGTTCCGTACCCAAAGGGTAAAACGGGAACCCTATTACTGAGACTTCGCTGTCCGTCCGTCCGTCTGTCACCAGGCTGTATCTCATGAACCGTGATAGTTAGAGAGTTGAAATTTTCACAGATGATGTATTTTTACCACAAACGTGATTTTTTTGCCGTTTTTATATATAATGGTACGGAACCCTTCGTGCGCGAGTCCGACTCGCACTTGGCCGGTTTTTTAATGTTTTTACAACTGTTCACGAGCTCTTATTTATCTGTCTTCTCGAATGTCTATGATTATTTTTTTAAAATCGTCTGTGTTTCAATTTCTTTAATTTTTAATAACAAGTGGTCGAACTCACGTTCTCCAAACAAAGTGTGCAGGTTTAAACCCCAGTTCGCAACACTGGATTTAAGCGCGAATCTCATTCCCATCCGAGATGAGCATTTCCTAAAAAGGTGAAGGAAGCCATCGTGAGGAAATCTGCACGTCAGAGGGAACCTAACCAGTTTTCTATAGATGTATCAAGTCTGATACTCTTCACTGGGCCAGCGTTGTGAGCTATGGCCAGAGTTCCTCACGCAATGAGGCCTGTGCCTAGTAGTGAGAAAACATAAAACACATTTCCGTTATTCACAACTTAATACTTGTAATAATATGTGTCAATATCCACCAGATACCGGGTTCAATCTGGCTATTAAATTATTGTTGTGAGTCCCCCTCATGGCACAAGCATATAGTTTAGTTGAAGATCAAGAATATATACATATCCCCTTCTTGTTCCAGGAACTGTCATCTCAAGTGAAAGCGATAGCATCACTATCTGTGATAACCTTCGTGCTGTCAATAGTGTTGTGCCTGGCCCTGCTTCCGGCCGCCCCAGAGTGGGAGGCGCTGGCCCTGGGCGGCTCTCTGCTGGTCACGCTGAGTTTGGGCGCCGGTACTCTGGTCACACATCATGCGCCTTTGCCACTCTTTGCACTTATACTTGTAAGTAACTGATAATTTACGAAAGAATTTGTGTAATTCCGGAACTATTAAATAAAATACGTTACTGAGCAGAAATCAAAATTTGTAATGTAATGTTTAACACAGAGTATATATTAATATAACAGTATGTCATAAACGTCAATAATAGTGATAAGTGTGAGACGTTTCACAGTTCACATGATTGAAGGTAGATGGCGTATTGAGTTCAGTGTTGCAATTAATTCATTTCAACAGTAACTACCAAATTTATGATTCATAAGGGCTCTGGGGCGTTGACGGTCGCGTGTATTTGTCATACCAAATCAAACTGTATTGACTCTTAGAAAAAGTTCATTCTTCAACTAAATGACACTGACAGCGCGAGCGAATTTTGACGCGTGAGGGCGTGGCTTCTACCACATAAATTCAAACTTTATAATTTAACATATTGACAGAGATTTCGTTTTAGTATTGGAACATATTTGACGCGCGAGGGTTGACGCCCCAGTATGCCGGGGCCTTTATGTTTTGTGAATGACTTTGACAGTGGTATGAGATTTGACTGATATAGGTCGTTGGTTTTTATAATTTCCCGAGTGTAAAAACCCAATAAGTGCGAATATATTAAAAAATCGTTTTATTGGTTCATCTTTGTACATTTTTTATGGTCTTTTCAGTGGTTTAATCCACTTTTACTACAACATACTTAATTGCGTCGTTCTTGTATTTTTAAGTTGATAATTTTATATGTTAGCCTAAAACATTATACTCCTGGTTACTTTTTCTATTTCTAAGTTATGGTTTGTCGTTGGATCCGGTGTTTTTTAGGTTAATGACGTTATACGAATGAAATTGAACTTTATTTTATCCCAACTAAGAGAAGAAAAACGTAAGACGAGGCGGCATGGTCTCAATGACTTTAGCCTGCTCACATATATGAGCTAAAAGAAAAAAAAAAAAAATTAGGTTAAGTTTTTTTTTTTGACGTTAGCTGTCAAGTAAATAAATGCGGTGAAAAACGGACAATGATATTATTTGAATAGCATAGACATTTGGTCCTTAAAATTAAAAAAAAAAACATGGAGAATTCAAGAGTAAAAATTGTATACTTATGGGGTTTATATACTCATCGTATGACTAAGCAAAGCTTGTACTATGGGTATCATACAATGGACAATCCTAGTTACACCTACACCAGTGCAAATTCACCCACCCGGGTCAGTGCACCAAACCATCGTCAGGTTAGGCATATTATGATTTATTAAGACTAAATTATTCATTGTTTGACTACATTCTAAGTTCAGTTTCGGTTACGTTGTTCTAGTCCAGTGGTCGCCAAATGACGGACCGCGGTCCGCATCCGAACCGCCAACCCATTTTGTGCGGCCCGCGAGAACACAGCAACTTGCACTACAGAGTACGAAATTAAATAAAAACGTATTCCCCGCATTATCTTTGTAGATGTAAAGCAGTGGTAGCCTCGTGGGCAAGAACGCCCGCCTTGAACGTAAGGGGTGCAAGTTCAAATCCAAGGCCCGCACCTCTGAGGTAATTTTCATGTGCAAATGTCATTTTCAACAATGATTACCACTTGCTGAACGGTGAAGGAAATCATCGTGAGGAAACCTGGACGTCTATAGAAAGGCGTGTGAAGTTCACCAACCCGCACTGGGCCAGCGTGGTGGACTATAGCCTAAAAATCTCCCTCGTATTGAGGGAGAATGTGCCCGGTATAATGGCAATAGGCTCGCCCCCTATTACATTAGGACCAAAATACATCGGCGAAGTGTGGGCGCACTACAGTGTACCTCTGCCTACCCCTTCGGGGAATATAGGCGTGATGATGTATATTATGTAAATTCGAAAATGGCCAACAAGCGACAAAGAGTTTGCAGATTACGAAAGCCGCAAAAATACCCCTGTTATTTCCGTAATTAATGAATATTTTTTTCTATAAAATGTTGTGCGGATCGCGATGGTCATTTCATTTCTTAAAACGGACCCCGAGCGAATCTAATTGGCGACCCCTGTTCTAGTCTATAATAACATGTTGGTACATATTTGCTTAGTAACCCGTTCATTAATCTCTATCATCTCGGAGCCGACCCTGAATAGCTGTTTACACCGCTCCGTGACTAAGCATAATTAATTTCGAAGACTAATTTTAACATTTCCTGGTACGTCAAGATTTTTAATTTTTATGATTTTTAATTTTTTCAATGTTCTCCTGCAAGCAAGTCCCAATTGTAATTTCTTAACAGATGAATGAAATAATAGAAATACTTGCAATTATAATGTTGTTTTTTATATTTATTTCAACAAGTAAAAGGTAATAAGGTTCAGACTCTGCATCAATGTATTATTGATAGATCTATACAAATAAATAAAATTGGAGTGTCTGTTTGTAATATCAAAATAATATTATTTTAACACATGCATATGAAAGTATACACTATAGCTACAACGAAAATGCAATTTTTAATTTTTTTGTCTGTCTGCCTGTTTCTTCCGGGTAAACTTCCAAACGGCTGAATAGATTTCGACGGGACTTTCACTGGCAGATAGCTGATGTTCCAAGGCGTAACTAAGGCTACTTTTATTTTCGAAAAAGCATTAGGGTTCCGCGGGATGAACATAAAACCATTATTTCCGGGTAATCTCCCTAAAGTACACGCGGGCGAAGTCGCGGGCACAGCTATTTTAAAATATAACCCTCCGCCGCCGTAACCGCGTAAAAACTACTAGGTACGTAGGCAGTGTAGCAGTACTACGACGCGTAGTATGTAGCACGGCGTAGCATGGAGTTTGGAAAAAGTGTAGCAGGAGAAATGTTTTTTTTTATATATTTCTTTTTTAACTGTTTTACGAAAAAAAAACACTTTAAAGCGCTAATCGTAAATTTGGTTATATTTCTTCGTCCCCGGATGACCGTGCATAAATTAAACTTGATTAGCATATTCCGGCTCTTGTCCGACATAATAAAGCCAAAGGTGTCCCAAACTTTGCGGACCTTAATAAAACTGTCCCAGGGGTTACGTATTTTGAAGTTGTCAAGAATTAAGATTATGAATTAAGGTGGGTACCTATATATTGGGCTAAGAAATTATTCACTTTAGTATAAAAATACTTTTCGTTAAATTTAAAAACGTTTCTTTATTTTTAAACGATACTAGCGTTAAATACATAGGTCACGTTTTAAAATGATTTATTACAGTACTACTCAGTTTCCTTAGTCATAAAATGCGCAATAACCCGGTTTTTACGTGAATAATTACTGGAAAAACTATATTTTGAATGTACCTTACATATAACTTTGCTTATTAAAACACCAATTAACTACTAAGCAATAAAAATAAGGCGTCATACAGACAAAACATCAGGCACTCGAGCGGTCACCGGTCGCCGGTCGCAATCACGGGCCGATGCAATTTATCTAACAACGGGCCCCGAGAAAAAAGAAATCTCGTTCGAAATTCAATTTGCTATGCAGACCTCTCGAGGCGTTGTAGGGCCGTTTACACTGTACGACTTTTTCTGTGTTGGGAAATTGAATAGATACGGGCTTAGTACCCTCATCGAGCTGATGGGATATATCACTGGTGACTATCTCGGCGACGATTTTATGTTATTTTCCCTGCACGGTGCAGGTAGAAAGCTTTTAAGATAAAAACCCTAAAAAGGATATCTCTGAAATATTTTCCAACTTTCCTCCGCGCAGTAATCCACGGGGAATCGAATTCAATTTTCTTAACTTCTTCCTTGAATATTTTTTAACCGTAAAGAAACACTTTTGGTAATAGTGAAGAGGTAATCGTAGCTCTTATCCACAAGCAAGTCAAAACTGGCAACGAAATGTTTGCCATCACCAAAACGTACTGTATTAACTTAACGAAGAAGCATATTTTTCAACAAAATGTCATCGATAACGCGAGCGAATTTTGACGCGTCACCATCGCATCACCTGTCGTTTTGTTTTGTCATATTATTATTTTGAACTTCATCTGCCATCTTTATCACTGTCATCATCCATTTTACAAGCTTTATATTTATTATTTTACAAGCTTTATATTAACTTGCTATGTATGTCCGGGTGGAATCTTGCAACTGAATTTTCAATCAGTTATCTTTAGCCGATTGAGCTGAAATTTGGTATACACGCTTATTTTGGATGACAATACATGCTTAGCTATATGACGTTATTCTAATTCCAATATGGTGGATCATCCAAGATGGCGGAATAGGTTTTTTTTCTGCACTACCGCAGTATGGGTATCAAATAAAAGGGCTTGCCGAGGAGAACACGAAAATTAAGGGCAATTTAATAAAAGCTTGTTTTTAAAAAGTTTTTTTTTACCATTAATTTATTATTTATAATGGGTATTTACTGAATTTGTCCTTGCTATTAATTACTTGACACGAGCTGAAATACCCGCTAAATGCAGGTGGAGCCATTCCTCATCTTATTCCATTAAAATATCATCATTTCATTAAGAAAGAAGAAGAAGGGATAATGACGATCATGCGAGAATTGCTCCACTGGCTTTTAACACAAATAATAAATCTCTTTGTGAGTGTGTATTATGAGCACGGAGTACCTTTTTAAAAAAGAGTGAAGTTTAATCAATACTTATTATTAATTCATATGTTATTAAAATTATCATAATGAAGCCATTTTCCTATACCCACACGACGTAAAAACTTGTCATAAATCAAAAAAAACAACCATATCAAGGGTTGGAAATGTTGGAATAGGACGTTTTATGTTTTTAAATTATTATCATGGCCTTTGTGGACACGTACAATTTTTAATGTCCTCATAACGGAAGCCATTGTGACGGTGAAATATGAAAGGGTTATTTATTGAGTTTGTTTTTGTTTTATTTGATAAATATCGGCTTGGGCGACCGTCTACAAGCGTTTATGAAAATATTGTGTACGGGTGCTACTTGCGAGGACTGGTCCAACCATTTTCCTCTTAATGACTTACCATCTACTCTCCCATACTGCGTTGAAGGCATCATACCAAAGCAATTATTTCTATAACCATCAGTGGTTTAGATTATTCCCTTCATTTTAAATGGGACTAGACGCACCTTACTGTACTAGCTTCCCAAGCGTAAAGACTATATTTGTATTTAATATTAGACTGCCGTGAGTATAATTCTTCTCTGGTATTGTGGCAAAGGTGCTGTCTGCTCTGTCTGCCTGAGAATGTATTACTCGCAATTATCATTTTTAAAAGAGTAACCGTTGAGTTTCTTACCGGCTCTTCTCAGTGGAAGTAGCATACCGAACCGGTGGTAGAATCTGACTATTTGTAAGTGCTTTTTGGCCTACACGAATAAAACAATTTTGATTTGATTTTGATTGTTTGACGGTTGTACCTACCAATTTTTAATTCATGTTTGTTAGATCTCGCGTTCGGTCTATTTTCTCTGGTGTAAAAAGCTTGATTGAACTTACAATATTTTAAAACATGTCTGTATTAGTTCAACGAGTTGGTAAAACTTAAAATAGGGTAGTTTGTTATACCTAACATAAACAAGTTATTTATTTAACTAGAACGATATTACACTAGATCTATGAATATATCAAGTAGGGAGTTTTGTCTAATATATAACAGTTGCACACGTCCAAGTGCATCAGATTGTCTATGTCAGCTTGACTACACCGCCAATCGATGAGACCAAATTTGGTCCAGTTTTTTTGGACGTTATTTTGACACTTTGCTAGTTACTATTTATTTAACTAGAACGATATTACAATTACACTATTCATGTAATAACGTATACTTTCTAACATCTTACAAATAGGAAAGAATCTATTGTGATTGCTACTGTAGTAATACAAAAGCTGCAATATATCATTGTAACTTAAAACAATAACAAACTAAACAACTTCAACGAAGTCGTTGCATGAAAAAATAAAGCAGGGTTTATGGTGGACAGTAAAAATAATTTTCCCGGGCCACAATGAGCGAAGTTAAAATTAATTTTGCTCGGGAAAGAGTTCTGCTGTTGACACACGTGTTCCGCATGCAGAAAAAAAAACTTTCGACTTTCTTGTACTTCGTATATATTCCGATTCGTGTGTGGAATATATTTTATAAATTTTCGTCAATATACAACACGAAGTAGATATTAATCTCATGCCTTACGTGAAAGTTATTAGGGTTCTACATATTATATATATTCAGCATTCACTTTTTATCGTGAAACCACGTAATTCATATTGAAAAGATACTGAATACTTTTCAAAATTTAGCAAATTCCAAGTGACATTCTGTCATGAATTATGTGTTTTACTCAAAATGTTGCCAGCAGCGAATGCGTACCTGTTATGAATTAATCAACCAAAATTTTCTTGATACCCGCTGATAAATAAATAAGTTGGGAATATTTTGCTATGAAAGCAAACCGGTATGATAACGAAACTTAGTTAACCGTGAGCAGTTATAAATATATCCAAATCAATTGTTTTAGTCATGCCGATAATAAAGTGTATCGTTGTCCTCAGATGGTGCACACGATGATGCCGATAGCTCGCTCCATCGCACTGCTCATGTCAGCCGTGCTGACGCTGGCCTACCTTGGCCTGGAGCTAGGAATGAGGCCGACGAGCCTGGAGACGCAAGGCTACCTTCAGGTTAGTTGATACTCAATAACTCACACTAGGGTGACCGAAGTCACTTGGCTGTTTTGAAAATGTACTCTGAGCCTGTGTGCATCTACAGGCTGTATCAGAAGACCGAAATAATACTTTGGTTACATATACGGGAGCTTATACGTGGATTCTTAGTGAAGACAATTTATACATAACTATCATAGGTTCTGAGTTATAGACCTTTGGAAATTTGTCAGAGATATCGTATTCTTCCCTTTGGGTACTTCCATAAGTGTGCACTACACTTATGAGGGGCAACCACCTGTATTCATAAAACAAAACATGCAAATTTTACATGGGACTCGAGATATTACGAGTTTTAGAAATTGACGACGAAAAAATGTCGAAAAAACATGGTCGAATTTCAATAAAACGTTTATACCATTCAGTTATAGCCGATATTGATGCAAACTTTGAAGTATTATTTCGGACTTCTGAAACACCCCCTATAGTTGTAGGACTCACGCATCAGAAATTAATAAATCGCTTATAAATCACAGCTTTATATTTCACTGACTGAACCCGCGAATTCGACAATGTGGAATTTAAGAACCTTAATTACCCGAAAAAAATGGGCTTTATTTTGCTCCTGCGAAATCTAAATCTTTCTCTTTAATCAAAGTTTCCTATGTTACTCCTTGTTACATTTTCTTTTTTACGAAATGAGTGTAATGATGATATTTTAATGGAATAAGATGAGGAATGGCTCCACCTGCGTATAGCGGGTATTTCAGCCAGTGTCAAGTAATTAATAGCAAGATCGAATTCAATACATACACATTATAAATAAAAATGGATGATGACAGTTATAAAGATGGCGGATGAATCCTTGTTACATTAACTATCTGCCATTGAAACTACCGTCAAAATCGGTCACTGATGACACATGGTTGAATAACAGTTTTGGTATTGGCTGTTATTCACGCGTCTTGACGTTACTGTGGGCGCAGGGAATTAGTTGCCGAAAAAATATGCCAGTTCCTTTCAATAGTTGGAAAGGTGAAGTGTGTCGCATAAAAAACTAGGTACCCACATTTATTTAGGTACTTCCCTATAAATATAATAAGAAGACATCCCTTTGTCTTGCCCGTAACAGTATCTCGAAGTTTTATTGATATTGTGAGATTAATATCACTCTACGGAATATCAATTTACGGATTGAACTTTATTAGTTTCTTACTTCGCCGATTTCCAATTTTATGTTTTGGTTGTCTTTTGGGATCGATTGTAATTTCTTTGAATTAAGTTTAATTGCTATCTAATCTATGCTAGGCATACATTTTGGTGTCAAATATATTTTATAAGTTTTATAATTTTACTTATGATTTAATTTTCTACGCTGTTGGTGTTGGACTTCTTGTCCTACGCCTAAGACGTTGCTGTATTTTATTATTACAAGCTTTATATTAACTTGCAATGTATGTCCGGGTGGAATCCTGCAACTGAATTTTAAATCAGTTATCTTTAACCGATTGAGCTGAAATTTGATATACACGCTTATTTTGGATGACAATGCATGCTTAGCTATGTGAAGTCATTCTAATTATAATATGGCGGATTATCCAAGATGGCGGAAGAGTTCTTTTTTCTGCACTACCGCAGTATGGGTATCCAATGAAAGGGCTTGCTGAGGAGAACACGAAAACGAAGGGCAAATAAATAAAAGCTTGATTTTAAAAAGTTTTTTTACCATTAATAATAAGCAATGGTAGCCGAGTGGTCGAACGCACGCCTTGCAAATCAAAGTGTGCAGGTTCAAACCCCGGCTCGCACCTCTGGGTTTATGTGCGAATCTCATTTTCATCCGAGATTACCACTAGCTATGAAACGGTGAAGGAAAACATCGTGAGGAAACCTGCACGTCTATAGAAAGGCGTGTGAAGTTGACCAACCCGCACTGGGCCAGCGTGGTGAACTATAGCCCAAAAATCTCCCTCGTATTGAGGGAGAATGTGCCCGGTATAATGGCAATAGGCTCTCCCCCTATTACATTGGGACCAAAAATACATCGGCGAAGTGTGGGCGCACTACAGTGCACCTCTGCCTACTCCTTCGGGGAATACAAGCGGGATGATGTATTTATGATGTATTTTTACCATTAATTTTTTAAAATCAATTTTTATTATGCATTATTTTGCAATATTTATTTATTAAAAAAAAAAAATCGAAAGACAACACATACTTATCGTATGATCCCGAACTAGGCAAAGCTTGTACTATAGATACCATACAATGGATTAGGGGCGATCCCAGTTACACCTAGACCGGAGGAAATTCCGAAAAGGTCGTTTCCGAAATTTACCACTGATGGGAATCGAACTTGCAACCACCTGGTGCAGTGAGCTGAGCTGCCTACGCTCCGACCTCTTCACCAAACCGTTATCAAATTACCTACTATTTTCACTTTTTTTTTAGCAGTGGTAGCCTCGATGGCAAGAACGCCCGCCTTGAACGTAAGGGGTGCAAGTTCAAATCCCAGGCCCGCACCTCTGAGATAATTTTCATGTGCGAATGTCATTTTCAACAATGATTACCACTTGCTGAACGGTGAAGGAAAACATCGTGAGGAAACCTGCACGTCTATAGAAAGGCGTGTAAAGTTCACCAACCTGCACCGGGCCAGCGTGGTGGACTATGGCCCAAATCTCCCTCGTATTGAGGGGGAATGTGCCCGGTATAATGGCAATAGGCTCGCCCCCTATTACATTGGGACCAAATACATCGGCGAAGTGTGAGCGCACTACAGTGCACCTCTGCCTACCCCTTCGGGGAATACAGGCGGGATGATGTATTTTGATGTATTTATTTTTCACATTTTATGTGTGTCATGATCCGTAAATATCCATTATGCCCTTTTAACTTTCGTTTAATAAAAAACAAACTATAAGTACATGTTTTGAAACAAGGTAATGGTCGTTAATTTCTTATGGAATTGAAGGGTGTTTCAAGGCGAGCCTTTTTACAGTCGGCGCCTGACAGACGGCGATAAGCAACTTTAGCTAATTGTGACCGTTGCTAGTTAAGTTATTGCAGGCGTGCAATGCATGAGAGGTTATGTTTGTTGTTTCATATCACCCACAGTAAACATTTTAAAATGCCACGGTATAAGCGGGATTAATAAATGTATTTTAAGTGTACGAGTATATGACATAATCTACTTAGTTGCACATGCCCGTAGAACTGTTAGGGGCTCCATTTTGAGGCAATTGATAATAGGGGTTGTAGATATAGATATATATGCAATAAAAGTGTTTCACCAATTCGGTACTACGACTATTTACGGGTACAAGTAAGTTTTTACAGTATTTTTAAACACCTATACTTAAGTGCTACACCTTTTAGGGTTCCGTACCCAAAGGGTAAAACGGAAACCTTATTACTAAGACATCGCTGTCCGTCCGTCCGTCCATCCGTCCGTCCGTCCGTCTGTCACCAGGCTGTATCTCATCAACCGTGATAGCTAGAGACTTGAAATTTTTACTGATGATGTATTTCTGTTGCCACTATAACAACAGATACTAAAAAACAGAATAAAATTAATATTTAAGGGGGCTCCACACAACAAACGTGATTTTTCGCCGTTTTAATTGATAATGGTACGGAACCCTTCGTGCGCGAGTCCGACTCGCACTTGGCCGGTTTTTAAAAATAAATCACAAGAAAACAACTAAAAAATATCCACTAAAGTAGGTACGTCAGATACGATAAGGTATCTAATCCAATAATGTAATAATGTTAGTTTTTACAACCTTTTACCTACCTGTGCAAAGTACGAATGTTGATGCACGTTTTACAATGTAGAATATAAAATATTACAAAATCAAAGCATTGAAAATGTAACTTATAGAGGCTAGGCTTATCTTAAAGGCTTATGGGAGAACTTAAACTGTCATCATAAACTTAAATTGTCATCCACGGGTGAAATGTGGATTAGGAGTTTGAAAGCAATATTAGTGGACCTTAGCGTCTATATAGGTATTATTTAGGGAATTTACAACTTCTTTGATAGTGCCTATGGTATACAATTGCATGGCATACCAATAATTAATGATTATTATATTATATTGTAGTGTGAAACTTAAGCCTCCATTACAGATTAGCCTCAGATATGTATCTTATGTTCTTCATTAATGTATGCAGCAGTCTGATTGCGTAATTCTATTGCAAATGAATTTCAATCGCCACCTGTTAAAATGTTTAGAAAACCCGCCATGTTGTTTGGTTTCTAATAAAATTTATAGCAATCAGAGTTACATAATCGCCTAACTGGTTTATACTTATAATTTCAGACCCGTACAGAATTTAAAACCATGTAATTATTCAGACGGATCGTAGGTACCGGTAGATTCAAGACATCGAAATATTGAGTACACGAAATAATTTCCGATACAATATTTCTGTTCATTCAACTAGAAAAAATAAATCAAATTTTAATAACTTTGCAGTACTCTGTATACTGTGGGTGCCTAGACAGGTGAGTTGTGTCTAGATTTAAGAAGAAGCACCGTGCCCACGGAGCTTAATTTCTTTTTGCCAATATAAAACTAACTCTATGAACTCTATAAGATTGAATTTCTGCAGTAAGCGCCAAGTGACTACGAGTTCAAATTCGCTCGCGCTATCAATGACGTTTTGTTGAAGAATGAGCTTTGTCTATCAGTCAATACAGTTCGATTTAACTTTGGCAAAAATTACGCCGCCGGCGTCATGACGCCTCGGTGTCCGCGGGGCTATAAGTACTTATATTTTTGTTATAATATCACAACTTACTCTTTTATGACCTAAGTTGGTAAAGAAAATCTAGACATGGAAACCTCAACAAGCCTATTCAACAAAAATAAGGCAATATCATATTTAAGTTTCATAATTATTCTCGTGGTTTCCTACAGAAAAAATACTCAATATTTTACGCTGTTTACAAATGAAGGAGTTGCAAATAAAACATGGTTTTAGTTTCCGTGCTTGTACGTCATAAACGGTGAAAATATTTGTTTTTATAAATAGCATAGCGTGACCTTGGCGGCAGGTCGTGACGAAGCGGGGAGGCGTACCATTGTTTCAGAACATAGCATTGAGATTATACATGAATACCTACGTATCGACCATATCGAGGGTTGAAAAGCTATTTGACTTAACCGACACTTTTAGGCGATATTGACTTATACAGGATGTATCAGAAGTCCGAAATAATACTTTGGGTACATATACAGTAGCTCATATATGGATGCTTAGTGAAGACAGTTTATATCTAACTACCATAGTTACTGAGTTATAGACCTTCGAATATTTGTCACAGGTATCGTGTTCTGGCTTTTGGGAACATACATAATCCTATTTAACAGTGTAAACTACACTTATGGGCGACTACCAATATCCACAAAACAGAATATGAAAATTGAACATAGAACTCGACATATTACAAGTTATAGAAATCGGCGGCGAAAAATAAGTTGGAAAGACATGGTCGAATTTAAATCAAATCTTTATACATGTATGTCCGATACTGATGCAAACGTCAATGTATTATTTCGGACTTCTGAAACATCCTGTATACATATTTGAAATCAGCTAATTCTTCTGCGTCAAATAAGTAGATATGCTCTCCTGTAAAGTTAAGAAAATGTCACTTTAGTCAAATGGCCTTTTACCCCTCGGTATAGTTTACGATTGTTTAGTCTCGTGAACTGAGTGAAGGCTGCTCGTTTATTAGGGTGAGGGTTGGTTCAATTACGATCATGGTAAATTTACGAATATTATTACAATTTTTATTATTACAAGCTTTATATTAACTTGCAATGTATGTCCGGGTGGAATCTTGCAATTGAGTTTTAAATCAGTTATCTTTAACCCATTGAGCTGAAATGTGGTACACACGCTTATTTTTGATGACAATGCATGCTTAGCCTTGTGATGTCATTCTAATTCCAAAATGGCGGATCATACAAGATGGCGGAATAGTTATTTTTTCTGCACTACCGAAGTATGAATATCAAATGAAAGGGCTTGCTGAGGAGAACACGAAAACTAAGGGCAATTAAATAAAAGCTTGTTTTGAAAAAGTTATTTTACCAATATCATCATCATCATCATCACGCCTGTATTCCCCGAAGGGGTAGGCAGAGGTGCACTGTGGTGCGCCCACACTTCGGCGATGTATTCTACCAATAATTTTGTTGTATAATTTAACACTAGTAATAAACGCTAATAGCCTTGTGATTACTTGCAACGTCCCGGTGATCGAGACATCGGTGACTTTTTATTGTAGAATGAGACTTTTCTATGAGTCAATACAGTTTGTTTTAGAACTGCCAAAATAGTGACGCCCGCGACTTGACGCCGCAGTGTGCCCGCAGCTTTACTAAAACGAACTGTATTGACTGATAGAAAAATTTAATTCTTCAATAAAATGAAGATGGCTGGGTGCTACCACCAACTTGGGATCCAGTAATTAATATGATTTAATCCAAAACCAAGCATACCATTGCAAGACCTCAAGACACTGTGAGCATTTTCTGCGTGGATCGGACAACTAAATATGAGGGTACCCAGTTATTATCTATTACATCAGGACGTCTAACACCTCAGTCCCCCCGTGACCATGGTTGCTGTAAAGCAGACGAAACGTCGGGAACATAAAAAAGTTAATAAACGCGATAGAATCCGTAAAATAGTTTTATTACAATGTGTAGTATTCGCGTAAATTTTTACTAGTGGTCGCGTGACTTGCCACAGAAGTAAAACAATTACGTTTATTGTAACAGAGTCGATTTTGTATTAGCAAAAATGTTTACGCCTGCGACTTACCGTCCCAGTGTACCCGGGGCTCAATACTTGAACTTTTTTTTAAAATGAAAGTATTTACTTTATACAAAAATATTTACAAATTAAACTAAGAAATTCTTTGTTTTGTCTACAGCTGGTCTGCGAGCTGGCTCTTCTATTCTCAGCGAGCGGAATTGGACTCTATTATCGGGCGCTTACGGAACGAGCTCATAGGAACACCTTCGCGGGAACTAGGACTTGCCTGGAGCAGAGAGTGAAGCTCGAATGTGAGAGGGAGCAACAAGAGAGTCTGCTGCTCTCTGTTATACCGGCTTATATTGCTGCTGAGGTGAGTACATAGAGAAGCATAGAGTTAGAACCAAATAGAGTTGGTAACGCAGGAATTGCGCTAGCATGTGTCGTAGAAAACTCAAGAATGTACATGCGCTTAAAACCAAAGAATAACTTACACGGTAAAGGCACAGTGTCGCGGCAAAAGTCGCCCGACAAAATAGTTACTAATACCAAAATGAACTCTGTATAACTATTGAATAAAGATTGAATTACAGTGGTGAAAGCCGCGCACGTACGCGTCAAAATTCGTTCGTCCTGTCAGTGTAATTTCATTGAAGAATTAACCTTTTCTTTGAGGAATTACAGTTTGTTTTGGTATTGACAAAAAATCGACGCTTGGATCTTGTTAACCCAGACCCGTAATATGGTTATCCTTTTTAACCGACGAAAAAAAAAAAGGAGGAGGTTCTCAATTCGACGCGTATATTTTATTTTTATTTTTTTTATTTTTTTTTATGTATGATCACGCATATCTCCGGCGTCACTAAACCGATTTCGAATTTTTTTATGACGTTTGCTAAGGAATTCTTCGAGGGTGGTCCCATTTTCAAAATATTATCAGAAATTAACCCCCTTGGGGGTGAAATGAGGGGTTGAAGGTCACATAATTTAAAAATTATTTTTTGATCGACTTGAAACTTTGTATATGTATTTTACATATAAAATAAAAAAACACGTGTTTTAGGAAATTTGAAAAAAAAAATATTTAGGGGGTGAAATGGGCTGATAAAGTTTGCATTCTGGACTATAGCATATCTTCGGCGTTAGTGAGCCGATTTCGAAAAATCTTTTTTTGTTTAATACGGATAGTTAACAAATATCGAAACGATGGGATGGAAAGGGTGGAGGGGGGTGAATTCCTTTTTTGGGCTGTTATGAGGTGCATACTTGCATCTTTTCACAAAATAGATACTAAATTCGCCTTCAAAAACCTAGGTACACTAAAAAGTTACAAATAACCTTATAATTCATTACATTTGTAGTCGGTGCCAATTCATGTGTGTATTTGCCTAGTCTTTATTTATTTATTTATTTATTTATTTGGCTCACAAAACAAGTTACGATCACATTATTATAACTTAAATATACTAAAAAATAGGCCCAGATTGTAACTCTAAATATGTGTGCACATAATACACCATGTTCAGAAGTTGTGCATTAGCTGATACAATAACTTAAAATCTAAATCCTAGTCTGATATAGATTGGCACCTACACCATGATATACCTACGCCCACGTGGACTTTATTTGGAATTATACCCATTTTTAACCAACGAAGAAAACAGAAGAGGTTCACGTTTCGACACGAATTGGTTAGGGTATAACTTCGAAGTTGGTCCTATATAAATTAGGAACAAAAATCCTACCCGAAAGAAAATGGGGAAATAGGGAGAGATTTATTGTTAATTCTCAAATTTTAATGCTGAGTTGTGTATTACAAAAAAACAAACAGTAGATTCAGATTAAGTAGTAGATTTTAGCCACAAAAAAATATAAAATAAAAACTTTTTAACAAAAAATTAAACCGCCGAAAATTTTAAAAAGCAAAAAATAATATACCTTTTTTATTTAACCTTAATAACAAAGTTCTTAAACTAATGTAAGTATACCTAAGTCATTTTGAGTCGGCGCCAAACAATTAATGAACAATAAATTTAAAGAAATAACCAAATGAAATTAACAATGCAACGTGAAATCTTCAGCGACAAACATTAACATTCCAAAAAATGTGCTCTCCGTACGACCACTCGCACACATTGTGTATCGCTGTCTCGCTGACGTTAACTTCGTGAACGCTCGGCATTTTCCAGCGAAGGTGCGTTTCGCGCCGCGCCGCCGCCGTACATCACACTTTACTAAATTAATTAATTTGCTTGTTTGGCGCCGACTCAAAATGACTTAGGTATACTTACATTAGTTTAAGAACTTTGTTATTAAGGTTAAATAAAAAAGGTATATTATTTTTTGCTTTTTAAAATTTTCGGCGGTTTAATTTTTTGTTAAAAAGTTTTTGGAAAATAAATCTCATCACAGTTATAGATATCCTTCAGAAATAATGATTTCGCGTAAGAATATCTTCTCTCACAATGAAACCTCATTAAATTCCTAAGCCACCTCAAGGTGTCAGGTAGTAAAATCTGATAGCGCGAGGCCCTCCACTGAAGTCCATTGGTGTTCAATTGTGTGGAAACACAAATCTATCGATTATCGATAGCCCTGGCTTGAGGTCGACGGTATTAGGTGAAAATGCTTTATGGGTCAATGGGAGGTAAATATAAAATCACCTTATTGTTAGTAGCGTGTTAAAAATAATAGCACCGTGGAAGTTGTTGTTGGTTGAATATTTTTAGAATGTGAGGTTTATTTTGAATATGTCAGTATCGTATTTTTATAAATAGTAACTCATTCAAATTATTTATTTTCGAACAACATAGGGCCATTGGTTAATAGCACTTCTTATAAAACTACGGTTAGTAACTATAAGCGAATACCAATTCAAAATTCAAAACAGTACAAGCTCATTGAAAATAGTACATTTAAGAAATAAGTTTCAGGAACAATTTTTTTAATAAAAAAGATTTATATAATCAAGAAACGCCTCATTACGCTAACGGGTACATAATTCAAAACATCCCGCTTAACACCACATCATTAGCAATATCGTTTTAATACTCCTTATATCATTTGACAATTTTAGTACAAATCTGTCAAAAAAATACTGTAATATTGAAACTATACTGCTTTATGAAGTGGTGGCTGTTCCAAAAACAAAACTGTTTCGTAAGTATCACTCCCCATACCTGTTACGGCTCGTTAATTGTTATTTAGAGACAAATCTTACGACTCACCGATAACAAATTATTTGTTTAACAACCTAACAATAAAGAGGTCCAATATGTTTGTACACCAAACATTACTTCGTTTGACTATACGGCTAGTGGGTATTGCCAGAAAACAATATTTATGTATCTCAAGTTATTTTTCCGTTATTTACTGATATGTTTCTTACGTGACTGGAATCTAGGTTGCTTTCATGCTCTGAATCAGTAAGCAGGTGACTCTACAGGCTGCGTTACGAGCGAGGTGATAATGGATACTTCATGATCTGACCTGCCCTATATTGTATTGATGTATCCTGTAGAGAAAGGCGTTATATCCTTGACTGAGGACAATAAGAAGCGAAATTTTCTTCATATACGGCATGAATGAAATTATGATTTGTTTATGGAATAAGATAAGAAATGGCTGCATCTGTGATACACGGGTTTTCTGCAAATTTAATATATATACCTACTCATTATAAACAAAAATGGGTAGCGAAAATGATAAAGATGGCAGATGAAATCGAAGCGAAATCTATTGATTAATGTCCTTAAATGCCGCCTGTGCAAGAAAAGGTACCTAAGATTAATGAAGCCTTAAAATAGATGGAGTCTCAGAGCTCACAAAGCGTACACGACACTCTGTCAAACTTGTAGCCTTTTTATGGAACCATATTGCAGTGTCAATACCTTAGGTACACTGTGGTCTGTGGTTATTCTCTTTCAGCAAAAAACTGACGTCTTGACAAGTGTACGTCATACAGTGATGTTGTTGCATACAATACTATTTCTACGGTAACATTAGACTTCTATGCAATATATATAATAGTAAGATCTGCGGCAAAACCCATGGGCATTGGGCTACGTGAATGGACATTTCGTTGAAAAATGTGCTTGTCTATCTATGAGTTGGTAAAGTTAAAATTGTCTGCATAAGAATAAAACTTTTATATCCAATATCGACTTTTGAGGTGCTTCAAACGATGTTCAGTTTTAAGACCGAACAAGCTGTCTATCTATGAAATTGGAATGAGTTTGGAGTTTTATCGACCAGAAAGCGTTGCTTATCTTCCAATATGGAACAGCAATAGAAGAGTATAGGGGTATCGAACCCTTACGAGTATTCATGAATTTAGAAGACATTTTTGTGGGATTCAACCCACCACACGTACCCAATACTGTCACTCCTGCAAGTCAGGATAATACATTATACGGAATATATTTACAAAACCTTTTATTAAAAGATGTATTACACAATTGACATTTAATTCCTCGACTGGGCAAAGGTGTCCTTTTAATGCGAAGGGAATTCTGGCTATAGTCCACCACCCTGGCTCAGGCAGACTTCACACGTCTATCTTAAAGCAGAACAAACTGCTTCCCTCAGACGTGCAGGCTTCCTCAAAATGCGCTTGATAATTTCGGATGAAAATAAGATTCATGGGTACATAAAATCCCAAAAGTGCAAGGCTGGGTTTGAATCTGCACTCTTCCATTCCAAATCGATACCCACTTAGATAATTAGTATTAAAATAAATAATTAGGAAATGAAAACAAATACATGTAAAAATATTCACATTTTTTTTATTATATCTCTTACATAAACTACTTTAAATACTAGTTCTAAGCTAAAATTAAGGCTACATCAGTCAATTGGTCGGTGCCAATAGTTTTTTTTAAATTTATTGCGATATTTATCAATCGAATCGTTTAAAAGGTTAATAATTAATATGTAAAATTATATCGGAATGATTTCAAAACGATTTAAGATTGATTAGCACTGCATACATCTTACGATCGGACGATTAGCGTTAAATATTTACTATAGGACGTTATGAAATAAGCCATTTGGAGTATACAGCGTAGTATGTGCAGAATTTAAATTAACTTTACTAAAGTGAATAAAGACGGAGGCCTATTTCTGGGTTGAGTCGCTCAAAATCATTATGAATAAAAATACAAGATAAGGAATGTTATATTTACAATATCTCTTGGTCATCAAATAAACTATGCCTACTGTGTCTTTCTACTCTGTGACCGTGCTTATGAGAAACAAGGACAACTATTAACCCATCTGACTTGTCACAGGCCCGACGGAATTCGCAATTTCAATCCCACTGTACTATCTAATCTGACATCTACGATTCTGAGTAATCTTTCCTCGGCAGATCTGTGTCTGATTTGCCAATATTAACGTGTATCGTGATAGCTTCGTCATTTTCCGACTTCATTATCACATCGTTCCACTGAACCTCGGCTTTTTTACCGTAAGCCTCGTTCTCAATTAATATTGCCGACTTCGTGCATAATGCTTTGCTTTGGAACTCGATTAAAGCACAGTAATCGCTTTTTTTCGTCTCCGATTTTAAGTCGGCGATATACCCGAGCTTCCTGCGCATAACCTCGACTCGTACGTGGTAATTGTAGATGCAAACTTTAATGATGAAAGCGCTTTTTTGGTGGAGCAGTATGATCTTGTATTTCGTTCGACAGCAGGCGGTCTTCTTGAGTTTGGTTTGGAAGTTTTCGATGAGGATTTTGATCTTTTGTGAGTAGACGGCGATGATGTTATGGTTGTTGTGGAGGTGCGAGGAGAGCTCCTCGAAGGGCACGGAGCAGCAGTTGGCGGTGATGGGACACATCATGGTATCAAACTTGCAGTCTTCCTCGTGTTTGACCCGAGTGATTGCTGTAAGGAGATCTGTACAACCGCGTCTGTGAAAAAGATAATATTTTGGTTAAAATTTGAAAGGTATTGCCAAGTCTCGGTTTTGGTCTCGATCTTATGTCGCGATGGCTTTAATTTATTATGCTATACATAATTGCAGATTACTGGTAGTGCATGCACTTCATGAAAGGACCGTCGAAAAGCAATGCAGCGGAATACAAATCAATTGCCATATCCTTTTAACTAAACACATATAGGAGCTACGGGAGTTTTATATCCTTCTCGCTAGTGCGAAATGCACTGGCGTTCAATGCTTAATATTATATTGCAAGACAGTTTAGGGTATAAATGAATTGGTCTTGGTGAAGTTATGTTTACTACGAGAAAGATTTTGGGCTTCTTGAGTGGAGAATTACAGAAGTAGACTAGAAATGATTCAGTTTGCAATATATTGTTAATATGCGCTTGAAAAAAAATGGTAAAATTTTTAAATTTAAGCAAAACACGTATCCAACACCGAAAAGGCATTATTGAAATTGAAACAAAATTTTCTCATTACAGAATACTGAATCGTTTAAAACCTTGTGAAATTATAATGAGATTTAATTTTTTTCTCGGTGTAAAGTAATTGAGGGTCAAAAACCTTGCAACCGTATAAAAATAAATAAGTAAGATTTATTGTATTATTACTCAGATGATAATATTTTATTTTACAGTTTTAGATACTGCCATCATATAATAAAGATATAAATGTAAGAGTGACAAGTGCTATTAAAGTATATAAGTCTTTCCTTGTATAAGTAGGTATATACAATCAGAATGGGGAATGACCTCGCAACTCTTCGTCATAAAAAGTATATAAAATCATTTTATATAGACGGAATATTAATAACTCATTTTATCCCTCTACAAAACTATGCTTTGACAAACGCATGGTCAGTTAGATCGCTTGTACCTTCTGCTATATTAATCTTTAGATCTAAAAGAGTACAAAACTAACAGCTGCTTTTAGTTCTGTGTTGCACCGATTTTTAAGAAAACTAAATACGTCAATAGTCTTATTAAAAGCGATACTAAAATATTTCTGACTTCGTTATATATTCGTTAAGATATTCTAGAGTGAGTGGTTGTCTGGAACAAATTGCTTTTAGCGATAACACCGCCCAATTGTACATAGCTACTGTATGTAGAACTAAGAATGTTGTATTATTTTCTTTGTTTGGTTTGTACAATAAAGAGTACTCTATAAGGCGTGTGAAGTTCACCAACCCGCACTGGGCCAGCGTGGTGGACTATAGCCCAAAAATCTCCCTCGTATTGAGGGAGAATGTGCCCGGTATAATGGCAATAGGCTCGCCCCCTATTACATTGGGACCAAAAATGCATCGTCGAAGTGTGGGCGCACTGCAGTGCACCTCTGCCTACCCCTTCGGGGAATACAGGCGTGGTGATGTATTTTTCTATATATCTATCTATCTGATTTATATAATTGGACAACTATTTACAAAATATTTACAATGCAAAATAAAATAAGTTAAAACTAATAAGAAAATATTATATTTATAAAATATGTAAAAAATTTGGCCCATGCGGAAGCGTACCCAAGACGCTGGCTGCATTCCCTCGCTGAATGGCTAGAGCCACTCGTTGAGCGAGAAAATGGCCTGCTCTTGGGTCGCCGGTTGTGTCGACCAATTTTTTGCCGAGTAAGTTCATTAAATTTTGGGTGCTTGGACCCCATGGACCTAGGGTTTCGACTCCAAAAGGAATGAAAATATATTCGGAGCCGATAACCTCGTACTTACGCCGTTTCAGAGTCTCAGCCGCCTCCGCCGCCGAGCCCGCTTTCTGAGTGGTTCCCGAGAGATGGGAAGGAGCCAAAGTATCAACGCAGGTTGCATCCCATACCATGGCTCGTCCCATGCTCCAAGGAACCAGGGACATTCCGTCGGGTCTCTTGCCATCGTCACGCACGATACCTTGCGGCTCTAAAATGGCCGGTACGTTGGCGGTGGCAAGAGAACGACGGATGATGTCATTCAGAGCAGCATGACGAGAGTGGCGGCCAGCACTCCTAGCGCAAGACAGTCCATGCCGTCCAAGCCGGTCGACGACAACTCCGCAGGGGCACGTGTGCGGCGTACAAACATCGGCCCCGAGCCGTAACCCTAACGCTACACGAAGTGTATTAGGATCAAGGTAGTTTCCCGTATTGGCACATGGAAAAGCATGTAGCCAATATCCGGATTCCTTACAGGAAACTGCCTTGATCCTAGCGAGCTCGGAGCCTGTGCTAGTGTCCCTTAGATTTCTAAAAGTGGCACTGCAACACAAATCATCCCAGCTTCGCTGTGAAGTCGGGTTTGTTGGATTTATTTTTTTTATTTATTTATTTAATATCTATCTATCTATATTAAGGATTGCCGTTTAGAATCAAAAACAGAAACAAATATTACCAACACCGAGGTTCTTAATTGCAACGTTTTACGCAACAAACACACCCGTCATTGCGTCACATTATGATGAGATTACGCGTAATTTTTCATGCAATTACGCGAGTAATTACACAAGCGTCGGTTATGGTTGACTGTATACGATACTACGTTATTGTAACGAGTAACTGAGGTCGATTTACCTACATGGTTTCTTCTGCATTAAGATTTCGATAACTGTATTGGAGGAGTTTATTCAATGTTATTCACAGTGGGTATACTAAACCCTTAAAATATCAGTTATCCAGCTTATTCTAAACAAATATGTTTAAAATATGTTTGTAAAGCAGTGGTAGCCTCGTGGGCAAGAACGCCCGCCTTGAACGTAAGGGGTGCAAGTTCAAATCCCGGGCCCGCACCTCTGAGATAATTTTCCTGTGCGCATGTCATTTTCAACAATGATTACCACTTGCTGAACGGTGAAGGAAAACATCGTGAGGAAACCTGCACGTCTATAGAAAGGCGTGTGAAGTTCACCAACCCGCACTGGGCCAGCGTGATGGACTATGGCCCAAATCTCCCTCGTATTGAGGGAGAATGTGCCCGGTATAATGGCAATAGGCTCGCCCCCTATTACATTGGGACCAAAATACATCGGCGAAGTGTGGGCGCACTACAGTGCACCTCTGCCTACCCCTTCGGGGAATACAGGCGTGATGATGATGTATTAAATATGTTTAATAAAACATATTGAAGTATAGTTTTTAATAAGATTTTTGACACTCTAAAATCAGCTGTTGCTTTTAAAATCCTTTTGATCTAATGATTTACACAGCAGCAGGTAAAAGCGAGCTAACTGACCTTGCCTAGTTTTGACAAAGCATAGAAGTAAAAAAAAAAGAATTTGGTAGAGAAAACAAAATGAGTTCTTGACTGTCTTCATAGAATAATTTAATATATTGTATCTACATGGCGAAGTGTAGCAATGTATAAAAGGCTGATTAAGCATATTTTACTTTATTACTGTAGTTTTATTTTATTTTAAAGTACAATTATGGTACACAGTTTTTTGTAGTCTTTAGATAAAGTACCATTGCTAATTAACAGTTGCTACATGACCAAAGGTGATTACTCAGAAAAAAAAAATCTGTTTGCTATAAATATAAATTAATCCGATTAGCTATAGTACAGAGAATGAACACAGCATAAAATACGCGTGATAATAAATATGAATTACTAAATTCGCCGAATGTTATCAATCACATAGCTATAAATAACCATTTGTAAGTGTTCATTGATACGTAGAGTTATGAATAATAATAATAATACATCAACACGCCAGTATTCCCCGAAAGGGTAGGCACTGCAATGTACCTCGCACTGCAGTGCACCCACACTTTGCCGATGTATTTTTGGACTCAATGTAAAAGGGAGCGAGCCTATTGCCATTATACCGGGTACATTCTCCCTCGTATCGAGGGAGATTTTTGGGCTATAGTCCACCACGCTGGCCCAGAGCGGGTTGGTGAACTTCACACGCCTTTCTATAGACGTGCAGGTTTCCTCACGATGTTTTCCTTCATCGTTTCATTGCAAGTAGTAATCTCGGACGAAAATGAGATGATATAAATAAACGATAATAATAAAAAGTCACGTGACACCATGGGAACGATAAAAGTAAGGCTTTGATCTGTCGTTTACGATTTATTTGCGGTAAGCTTGTCCAGTTTATTACGCGAACAAGTGTTTTGTGCCATCCAATGTTTAGTGCGAAAACATAGTTATTTGAGTTTTATTGAGCAAATTACGCTCGCATCAGACTCCTATATAGGTACTAATGTTGTCGCAATTAAATAAGCCCGTTTTGGTATTTGATGTCGCAACAGATTTTATTTTGGACCTAGCAGCTACATTCGAATTCAAACCCCGTGGAATTTAGAAAAACAAAAAAAAAACTTTAATTTTCTCCTTAAAACATTAGCTACTTGCCAGTGAAGCTCTTTTTTTTTGTCGTACATGTAACGTATTTTGTAAAACGCTGTTATTTTGACATTACGAACAGACACTTCAAATTTATTTCTTTTTGGTATTACATAAAAATAATATTTAAATTTCAGCTAACGATCAATGGAATATTTTAAAATTGCTATTCTGCTCAAAGTCTAAGTCAAATCATTTATTCTGTATCGGCCGATGGGGGCACTTACAAATTGTCAAGTTTTCATTTTTTTTCTTATATTCTACTACCACCGGATCGATACGCGACCTCAACTGAGAAGATCCGGCAAGAAACTCGGTGGGCTGATATTTCTTTTAAATCGCCAATATGTAGGTATAACACAAAAACAAATATACCGCGTTGCAATAGCAACCTTTGAAGTTTAATAGCAGCCATTATCGTTGTACCATTGCAAAAGCAACTAAAGTTCAGCTGCAATGCAGTTTTGCCTTTGTTTTAATAAATAAATAAATATCCTTTTGACATATAATCAAAGCGTACTCAAAGACAACAAAATGTTAGAATTATTCCTCATTACTGACGGTGCCTTGTAAGGTTTAAAATAACAATTATTATCATAATCACGTCTGCATATTTTCTGCTCATTGCATAGGAGGATTGGGCCGGAGGCCACCACGCTGCACTATTTGCGGGTTGGTAACCTTCACTCGTCTTCCTATAGACGTACAGCACGCTTAGCATGACCGTGTAGATATAATGTTTTATCTCTTTCAACGGTCAGATTTGTCGAAATAATGACGTCACTTCGAGCTTTTGGTACTGGACATGGCTTGGTGTGACGTCATTTCCTCGACGAATCTGACAGTTGAAAGAGATAAAACTTACGTCTTCGCGGTCATGCTACAGGGCCAGGTTTCTTTAAGATGTTTCCCTTCACCGCATACGCGATATACGCACAGTAATTTTGAAAACAAAAGAGGTACGAGACCGGGGTTCTGAACCCAGAACCGTTGCTTCCAAGGGGAACGTTCTACCAACAAGTTCTATCACTGCAATTTTTTTCGTGGTAACAATCTCTGTAAAAACACTAAATGTCATCCAACATATTAGAAACTGCATTTTATTATGTGCAGTTGACATTCAACTTTATTGTGTACTAAATATTTTAATATTTGGCATTTGACCAAGAACCTAATAGACTGATTGATTTTATTACTACCTATTTAATCTCGGTCCAGGTCAGGTTTATATGTAATTTAAATTATACCAAATTATATCCTTATATGAGGGAATTTAGTTAACATTTTTATTTAGTACCGTGGTGTCTTGTCAAACATGTTAATTAGTGGGCAATTATAAAACCCAAATTGGAACATAAATTTTACTAATGTTGTAAATAAATATCGTAAAGCGCTAAGAACGTATTATTGGTTTAATTTAAATGTAGTGGTATTAGGTTAGTGCATGTACTGAGTAGCTGTACGCCCTCTACATTTAGTCTTGCATTTAACTAAAATCAGTGGCGATATTAGCAGTCAGAGTTGATCGTAAGGTTTGTTTAGAACGCGATTGTTACCGCATAGCTACTGTTTATGACAAAAATAATTTAAGACTGACAAGTGAACTAAGTTTCTTGCCGGATCTTCTTAGTAGTCGTCGCATTACAGAAAGAAAAACATTACAATTTCTCAGTGATCCCGCTCGCCTATTTATACAAATAAACACAAAAATTGTTTTCTACCTATGTCCGTTATATACTCCTAAACCATCCCACCGATGTGCCCCAAACAGGTTTCATTAATAAGGCAATAATACGAAGATGGTTTTAGACCACTAAAACAATACATTAGGCACATTCGGTCCATTCGTCGTAGTAGCACACGCCGGGTGTCCATTAGTAAAAAAATAATGGTTTGACTAGTATATTACCTGTAGTTCCGACACGGTAGCATTAGATCGTTGATGAGCCTCTGAAGCGCGAGGCATGGCGTGGCTGGCGCTCTGAGAGTGCCCCGACACCACGCGCAGCGCGACATCCGCCGCGAGCATCTCGCACACCACACACCGCCGCACCACGGACAAACGCACGGGCCGCAACACTAAAAGAAAAACAAAACATATTACAATATCTGCTCAGTGGCAGCCCAACTGTCCTGATGATGCCTCGTTCAGAGGCGAAACACATGTCTAGTTATTTTAGATTCGATTGTTATGCGGCGGATTGATCAATGTTAGATTCCTTGACTTATGACATAACTAGCTTCATCCGTGCAGACTTGCATTATTGAATATCGTCATAGATACGTTATTCTTATGTATATACAATAATGTTGGAAAGTTTCATCAAAATCCGTTCAGTCGTTTTTGTGTGAAAGCGTAACAAACATCCATCCTCATAAATTTTCACATTTACAATACTAGTAGGATGAATTCCTATTTCCTTTGGTCACGACATTACAATTTTTCTCTATGAAGATTCCCTATCTATGCGAGATATAAGCCAGCCTTTTGGTCACCGGATGCACCATGTACCTTATAAAATTAAATATAAATGCAATGAGCACCTAGGCCCCACGGTCCCAAAGTCTCTTCCCCAATTGGCTCAAATATTATAATCCTGATCGAGGTTGCTATTAACTCCTACCACGCACATCATATCGTTACATTTTTAAACTTGCACTCTTTATTCCCAAGGCTAGCTAGTGTTGAAAAAAACTATATCTAAATATTTAAAATTGGAACCTATACAAAATGCGCGTTTTTTTTCGCTAGACGTAGAAAAAGCGTTGGTATTTAAATAAATTCTGACTTCAAATATATTTTTCTGTAAAATATAATCAATATAATACAAGGTCTGCACTATTATTTACTGTCAGTCAATATCTATTATTGATCTATACAAATATCTACAAATAAATGAAATTTAAATGTCAGTTTGTAATGTCTGTTTATTTGAAGTAAACTCCAAAACGGCTAGACCGACTTTGACGGGGGACACTGGCAGAAAGCTGATATTACAAACAGTAGCCAATACTACTTTAATTATGTAAAAATAAATAGTTTTCATAAATTCTACGCTTTTACGCGTCGCGGGCTCAGCTAAGTATGGTAAAATAAAATTCATCTTTCATTTTTCATGTGGCTTCGAAGGCACTTTGCGTAACCAATGTCACCAGTGAGAATCAGTCGACCTCGAATATGATATTTACTGTATCTTGTTTCGTATCGAATAGCATTACGTAAATCGTATGTAGATACTAGAAGGTTGACGTTGCTTAAGATCTGCCCGATTCATAGGTTAACTTTGTCACGACCAAATTGTATGATCTGGGCCCCAAGTTTACTAAAACAAGCATTGTAGAAATACTAAGGCTACATAATCAGAATCAGATTTTTTATTCATATAAACCAATACAGGCACTTGTGAATCGTCAATAACAAAAAAGAATAATAGTATCCATTCGGAATGCATTTCCTATGGAGAATAATGGGCATGAAACTCCATGGTTAATCTTTTCCAAGAAGGATTTTCATTTTTGTGTATTTTTCTTAATTAACAAATGTACAATATAAAGTATAAGGTTAATGAGGCTTTATACATTCTCAAAACACCAAAATATTTTTTTTAATACAATTATCAATAGTAGCTGGATATGACTTGTCTAACACCGGACACCTATATTCCGTTTACTCTGTAAATTTGCCTCTCTACGCCTATCTATCTAATGCACAAACGTGCGTCCCAAAATTCATCTAAGTTAACCTTTTATCAAGGATAGGGTTTACAGAGCTATAGTCGTAACTACATATTGTGAGACCAAAACTATATCAACGAAGTGTGAGTGCACTGTTTACCCCTTCAGCGAATAAAGTCGTGATGATTTAATAGCAACAACAACTATTATAAGTTCCAAAGCAATTCCAGTATTGAATAACTGTTCGTAGAGTTGGTGTGAGCATAAGGCAACCACCGTGACTGCTTCGTAAACTTGCACATAATGAACTATTAGGAACGCCCGGACTGGGTATATGTTCACGTAATCACATGTGCTGAGGTGCATGAGCGAAGCAACGTGCCGCCTCTAAACGACGAACTTTAATCTAATAAAAATATCACCCGTAACATAGAAAGTAAGAAGTAGAAGATTCGATTGGTTTGAGTATTTTGAGAAGCATTGAACTAAATAATAACTAAAAGAGTGATGAGTATGAATATGGACTGATACAGAGCAAGAAAGATGGAGTGTGTAAAAAGTGATACGAATGAGATCGGGGTGGATGTCAGTATGGCGGGAAAGCGAGATGAATGGAAGAAAAAGGCCAGGTAAGCCAATTTATTGATTGCCAGTTTATGGACAGTGTGCCATGAGTTTGATTAACACTAAAAGTTTTTTATCACCTGCCAATTAGCGCCCCTATATTAGCGCTAGGTTTATTTGTAAACATTTTTGTGATTTATTTAGTTTACTAATATTCAAATTAGTACTTAAATAATTCTGCTAACTCGTATTTGTTAGAAATAACCAAATTTTTGAGAAATACTGGAAGTAGGTAGTGTAATTTATTTTTCTACGTTGGTAGGTATGTTTGTTTTAATAAAAATACGCAATGAAGACATAGATAAATGTGTGTCCTTTATATATAGATATCTTATTAATTACTTACTGTATAATTAATATAATCTACTTAACACCTGACTGAGTGCACACAAAGAAAACAGGTGCAATTATTTACGACAACTGTAACTGGATCTTGTAACTCCAAATTGTTTATGTAAATAGGCAAAAAATGCAGCTATTAAATAAAAATAGCGAAAACCAAATGTTGTTATGAGTTCTAGATAAACGTTTAATGACATCTAATAAATCGATGAAAACGTCTAAATTATTTATGAACATGTGAGTGCAAAACGTGAATAATAAGCACAGATTGCATATTTTAATATAATAATCACTTGGTTCTTATATTTCTAAAGAAACATGACGATAATTAAACGTTTTATAGATTTGGTAATACTAACAAATTGGGCTTTAATTAATTATTCATGGCTTTACAATAGTAATGTGATCTAGTAGTATAATTCTAATAATTTATAAGCATTAACCGTGACCGTTCAAGGTGTTAGTGAACTATAAAAATGGGAACTGAAAGTTTTAGTAAATTTATTTCATAAGATATAGAAAATATACTACAGTTATTTTTGTCTGTGTATAAAGTTTCATTAGTGGTTTTTTTAACCTGTAGTATCCCTCTAATGGGCAAAGATCTTCCTCATTCTCACACCACACGTCTCTATCCATCCCTCCAGATAACTTATTCTATGCATAATAATATTCAATGGCGTTCATGATTTTTTTTAGTTCAAAATCGTCATACATAGGCCGCACTCGAGCTGTTCAGCTACGTAAGACGCTGTTACCATTTAATTAAGATACCCCACACCTGAAGCACCTGGTACATAATAATATTATTAATATGTAGAGTACACTATCGCTTCTAGCAAACTATGTATAACTATGTAGAGTCTCCAGACATGTTGCTCTTTATATACACTCTACAAGTAGACACAAATTCTAATGTATATGCATAAATAATTCCAAACTGTCAAAATCTTAAAAATATAGATAAATCTTAATTGTATACCTACTCTAAATTTTTAAAATTAGAAAATTAGCATGCATTTTAGTTATATTGCGTCACAGTAAACTGGACGCTATTTCCATGCACACTAGAGTCGTTTATACCGTTATTAGTCTACGCAAATAAACTTGAATATTGCGAAAGTAGAGACTACAACGTTTGTAGAAATCTTTAGTGTCTTCTAAAACGATATTTAATTATTATTTATAAGATAGGTATCACAACTGTCACAATATCACATAATAAAAATAAGTTATGTGCTAAGTAATCGCAGTGGTAGCCGAGTGGTCGAACGCACGCCTTGAATCATAGTGTGCATTTTCAAACCCCGGCTCGCACCTCTGGGTTTCATGTGCGAATCTCATTTTCATCCGAGATTACCACTTGTTATGAAACGGTGAAGGAATACATCGTGAGAAAACCTGCATGTCTATAGAAAGGCGTGTGAAGTTAACCAACTCGCACTGGGCCAGCGTGGTGGACTATAGCCCAAAAAATCTCCCTCGTATTGAGGGAGAATGTGCCCGGTTAATGGCAATAGGCTCGCCCCGTATTACATTGGCGCATTGCAGTGCACCTCTGCCTACCCCTTCGGGGAATACAGACGTGATGATGTGTAATAATATGCTCTGCCATGGCTTCTACTAGCTAAATCGATACATCGAGACACATGTCGTGTTGAATCATGATGTAATCAAAGTCAGAAGAAACGATGACACTCAGAGTAAGATTTGATACGAGAAATGTCACGTTATCGATCACGTTATATCGATTATCGATTTTTCTAGTAGCCGGCCCTAGTTCCGGTATAGTAACGATAAATTAATAGAATTCTACCTGCAAGGGCTCCAAGCATATGCTGCATTCTGAGAATCTGGAGAGGACCTCGTCACAGTTGGGGCACGTGCACTGCGCCGCGTGCCCTTCCTCTGTCGTCTCTATGGAGGCTGGCTGCTCTAGAGGTAGAGATTTATCTGAAAATTAATTGAAAAAATATTATTTGCTTATTCTTTTGCTGCCAGATAGCTGGTAACACAAGGGAATGATAACCATCCTATGAAAAAAATCGCCGTTTAAAGCCTCCTCCTCAATGGGGCGTGAAAAAGCGCGCGTCAGGATTTTTTCCAATACTAAAACGAACGCTGAGTCAATATTCATAAAGGTTTAATTTCAGTGGGCAAAGTCACGCCCCCACGCGTCTAAATTTGCTCGCGTTTTCGCGGCTTTAATTTTTTAACGTAATATGGGCTATTATAGCGTTATTGGATGTGATATATCACACTAGGACACTACTAAAGACGCATCCAATAATTTATTATTATTATTATGAGTCTATAACGTCCCACTGCTGGGCAAAGACCTCCCTCCCCTTCCTCCATTCATCTCTATTTTGAGCCAAAATAGGCCACTCCTTTCGATGGGAGTCTAGTTCATCCCGCCATCTCCTTCTGGGCCTGCCGCGATGTCTACTTGCATTGCTGGGAATCCACTCTGTAGTTATTTTGGCCCATTGTTGTTCTGACATGCGGCAGATATGTCCAGCCCAGTTCAGTCACTAATTTGTGTCTTGAAGCGCAGTACAGTATTCCAGATTCGGTCAGTAATCTTGACTCCGGGGATACTGCGCTCCATTGCTCGCTGGCTTACCGCGAGCGTGGACTTCTGGACTGCTGTCAAAGACCAAACCTGTGTGCCGTAGGTGAGGATGGGGAGAATGTATATGCAATATACAATGCATCCAATCATACCACAAACAAAATGTTTACAGCTGCACAGGTGTTTTAATAAGGTATAGCCCTAATACATAACGTGACGTTCTCATAAAACTGAAAAATAATTTTCTACAATTTTCAAGTGGTATAAGAATATACGGCTAAAAACTCTATGCTACTAGAATATAGTAAGATACTATATCTACATAGAGTATCGTGTAAAACAGTGTGTGTTACATGAACTTGGCCGATTATTTACTTAGCGTACTCAAACATTGTTGTTATTTGCACAATAGGTATCTATTTGTGTTATCTTTATGGCGCAGTAGTGTCTATCGTTTATCTAATGTATACATATTGCATACGTGATATAAATAAATTATTATCAAGACGGTTGTTTTAAAAATGTTAATCAGACGGATCCTTGTTTTTAAACCGACTTCCAAAAAGGAGGAGGTTCTCAATTCGGCCGGTATGTTTTTTTTTTTATGTATGTACACCGATTACGCTGCGAGTTATTGGCAGTAAATATTTACTTCTTTAGGGTTGTTATGAGGTGGTAATAATTGCATATTTTCAACGATTATTAACACTAAAAAGCGTGAAAAAAAATTAGGTGTAGGTGCCAATCTACGTCAGACTAGGCAAATACACACATGAATTGGCACCGACTTCAAATGTCTTCAAATTATAAGGTTATTTCTAGCTTTTTAGTGCACTGCAGTCCAGGTTTTTGAAGTCGGTTTTTGTTTTTTGTTATTTTTTTTTATACATTCGAGCTCTTAACACGACTTTTAAACGTCTGTTAGCGTCGATGTAAAGTATTTGGTACCCCCAATGGCTCGACCTGCAAAGCTATTTAATAAATAATCACTATAACATCAAATTCTAAGTTAATAAAATCACAAACTCGCTACAAATTATTTACAATAATGCTAGCGTTTTTACTCGAATTAATGTAATTAACCCGTAATCAATTTATCGTATTACATTTTAACATAATATTTTAATGAGATTCCTGAGATTATTTTATACGAAAATTATTAGGCTACTGTTTGATTATATGTTCGGGGTAAAATAATCACAAAGTAATATTATTCTAAAAGAAGTGAAATACCACATGCTATTATAATGACCACGATTTCATTAAAATTTTGAAACATTCAATATATAATTATCATTTATTTCCAATGTTACACCTAACTATCGTGCAAGCAACTTTAGACCTTAGGAACTGATGTTTGTTTGTGATTTTGACACGTTTGCTTTAAACTAAAAACATCTTATGCAAGAACGGATATGTCGGGTATTCCTTTGTTTCGCACGTGACTGGATTAAATTCTTAGATTTTTGTAAAAGTATTGAAATTGTTATTATATTTAAATATTTTGACGACGGTCTGGTGTAGTAGTATAATATAGGAAGAAAAATGATTAACTTGACGAGTTGTAAGTTCACCCATGGGCCTATACATATAAAATTAAGAAAAACATATTAAATTAAGAAAAACACAAAAATGTAAATCCTTATTTGAAAAAAGCAACCATGGAGTTTCTTGCCCATTCTTCTCCATAGGAAATGCATTCCGAATGGGTGGTAGAGCTACTATTTTTACTATTTATTGACGATTCATAAGTGCCTGTATTGGTTTATATGAATAAAAAATATTCTGATTCTGATTCTAATGATTTGACATTGATTTTGAGTGATACAAACATAGGAAGCACAGCTTACTGCACGAGGTAGTTGCGAGGTCGATTCCAACTTTGGAGATAACCTTTTCAGAATTTTCCCTAGTCCGGGTATAACTGTTATCACCCCCAGTTAATTCCAGTGTGTTGTTTGATCCTTATGAGTGAATGAAGTTTGAAGCAACTACCATAGGATACAATTTCCAATACCAAAACTAATTGTATTGACTTATAGATAAAGTTCATTCTTCAACAAATGACATTGACAGCGCTAAAGAATTTTGCAGCGTGTTGGCGTGGTTTTTATCACCGAAATTCAATCTTTATGAACATTAACACTGAGTGCATTTTCAAAAAAGTCGTGTTGCTTCACTCGCTTCAGTCGGTGCAAGGCGCTGGCGTAATACAAAAACTGCTTTAATCTCAACGATTTTAAATCATTGAATATAATTTATATCTATAAATAGAATGTGCTTTTAAATGTTCAATTAAAAAGGTCAATCAGTCCCATATACCTCTGTCTGACAACAAGTCCAATGATGTATTAGGAGTCCGAAATAATTTTATGGCTACGCAGCTGATTGCAGATGCTCAGTGAAGACAGACTATAATACCTATCTATCACAGTTTCTGATTTTCAGTCCTATATCTATATATACTAATCTATACTATTATTATAAAGAGGAAAGATTTGTATTTTTGTGTGTATCGAATAAACTTAAAAACTTTTACCGTTAGAAAACTACATTATCACTGAGTAACATAGGCTATATTATAAACCCGTGCAAAGCTGGGACGGGCCGCTAGTTCCTTATATATTTGTTATAAGTATCATGTTGAGGTCGTAGGGCACATCCGTAATCCTATTAAACAGTACAAACAACATTCACGAGAGGTGGCTACTAATATTCACAAAACACAATATGATTTTTTTTAATATTTTTTTCTTGTTTTTTAAACTGATAATTATTATTTTTTAATTTAAAACACTTTTAGTTTCTTTGAAATGGCCACATATGCCCAGAGAAGATTATCCGTAGTCGAACGCACGGCTTGCAATCGAAGTGTGCAGGTTCAAATCCCGGCTCGCACCTCTGGGATTTATGTGTGAATCTCATTTACATCCGAGATTATCACTTGCTATGAAACGGTGAAGGAAAACATCGTGAGGAAACCTGCACGTCTGAGGGAACTTGACTAGTTTTCGATAGATGTGTGAAGTCTGCCAACCCGCACTGGGCCAGCGTGGTGGACTATGGCCTGAATCCCCCTCGCATTGAGGAGAGGTCCGTGCCCAGCAGTGGGACGTTAAAAGCGCTGAATATAGGTTAAATCTGGTACCTAACTCATGCAAAGGTTGAAATATTATTTCGGACTTCTGAAACAGCCGGTATATAATACCAGTTTATGTTAACAAGTGGAGGTGTGCAAGGCGACAGTTTCAATTATTGCACAATATTATAACACGGTGTAGTCGACAGCCCCAGACAGGCGGCAAGAGAAAGGCCAAAACGAATTCTGTGTCAATATACATAAAGATCGAATTTCTGTGGTAAAAGCCACGCGAACACGCGTCAAACTTCGCTCGCAGTAATAATGTTAAATCGTTGAAGTATGAACTTTAACTATGTGTCAATACAGTTCATTTTAGCTTTAATACCTTAAGGCTATGTTAAATATTTAAGTGCCTTCAAAACTAGGTTGTAGGTCAGTTGAATTGTTAATATATACCTACTTATGATCGATTTACAGTGGCATTGCAGAACACTTTCGGCTCTCAGGAAGCCTTCATACGAGTCTCGCTCCCACTGAGAGAGAGCGAATTAACTTTTTTGAAAATGTACTTTGCGTCTATATTCATAGAGAGTGGATTTCTTTGCACCAAGATCAGAATTCATGGATGGGATCTTGTTGAAAATTGTGCTTTATTTATGAGTTAATACAGTTCGGTTTGATATAAACAAGATACTGGTTACGTGTTTTAACGCACCTGTTGGCGAAGGGCTTTATAACATTAAAAAAAGAACAAAAGGTAGTCACGAGGTTATCGTTAAAAAACCGGCCAAGTGCGAGTCAGACTCGCGCACGAAGGGTTCCGTACCATTATCTATAAAAACGGCAAAAAATCGCGTTTGTTGTATGGGAAGCCCCTTAAATATTTATTATATTCTGTTTTTTAGTATTTGTTGTTATAGCGGCAACAGAAATATATCATCTGTGAAAATTTCAACTCTCTAACTATCACGGTTCATGAGATACAGTCGGATGGACGGACGGATGGCGAAGTCTCAGTAATAGGGTTCCCGTTTTACCCTATGGGTACGGTACCCTAAAAAGCGGCAATAACCCAGTGGTCGCCCTTGTAACCGAGAGGTACTGGGTCGATCCCCACGCTGGCCTTTAAACTATTGACGTGAACCCACTCCTAGCACTAGCATTGAGCTTAGATAGTAACGTGATAACCACACATGAATAATAATTTAAATATAAAACAGAATTAAATATAAAATTAAGATTTAAATATAAGAATATTAAAACAGTCTTCTTATAATTCAAAGCATACCTCAGTGTCTTGGGATCAGGAAGGTCTTTATGGTCACGTTAAGTACTGCTTACGTTTGTTATAGCAATCAATCTATTGTTATTAATATTAATTAGTCAATAAATTACATGCAATTAAATGTATTGATTTAACTTTATTGACCTTTTATAAAATATTTAAATAAAGTTCCACTTTATTCAGTTGTTAAAAAAGTCACAAGCTTCAAATTGAGAATCTTTTTTTAAAGATGAACATAATTTATATATTTTTATTTATATTATAATAAGTAAATGTTGTATTCCATTCTCGTCATGGACGGCGGATGTCTTAAAAATAACTTAACAAAAAATCCATATTGTAATAGCCGGTTGATGCTATGCTTAGAATGATAATGCCCAAAATGTACTAAACGACACAGAAAATGCACAGACAATAAACTTTGTTACGAGCTCTGTAATCGAGTGAACTTTTTGTTGAGCCACCTCCATGTTTGAATTTCGATAATAGAACGTCTCAAGAATTCGAAATTTGAATTTGGAAACAAATAATACTTTGTTTGAATTTAAATAAAAAAAAATACAAAAACGAAGTTTAAAAACAAAACGTAAAGTAGACATTTGAGTATGATCATTTGTTTTCTCTTTATCTTAATAAATAGTTAGCACTTATTTATTAAGATGAGCAAATAATGTATTGACATAAAACGCAGTTTTGCAAATTTATATATGTTAAGCTCAGCAAACCTTAAGCAAACATTGTAATGCACATAAAATACTCTGACTAGTGAGAAAAACATACATGGCCATTAACAACTCATTGTCCATGACTTTGTATATTAAGCTTTCAAGGTTGATGAGATTAAATCACAGATAGACTAGGTCAATTTTTTTTTTGGCCATAGCCTACGGAACTCGCTCTTTTTTGTGTAGTTATTAATTACGGTTTCTTTTATGTAAAAAATAAATGCCGGGTATTTTTGTCTAGGTTCATATTAGATTTTTTCTTCTAAATGCTCAGTGCTAGTTCAAGCTGGTACCTACTCGCGTATTTTTTTAGAATTTATTATAATTTCGCCAACATATTCAAGTTTAAATTTCGCAAATTTAAAAAACAATCTCGGGCAAGAACGCCCGCCTTGAACGAAAGGGGTGCAAGTTCAAACCCCAGGCCCGCACCTCTGAGAAAATTTTCATGTGCGAATATCATTTTCAACAATGATTACCACTTGCTGAACGGTGAAGGAAAACATCGTGAGGAAACCTGCATGTCTATAGAAATGGCGTGTGAAGTTCACCAGCCCGCACTGGGCCAGAGTGGTGGACTATGGCCCAAATCTCCTTCGTATTGAGGGAGAATGTGCCCGGTATAATGGCAATAGGCTCGCCTCCTATTACATTGGGACCAAAAATACATCGGCGAAGTGTGGGCGCACTGCAGTGCACCTCTGCCTACCCCTTCGGGGAAAACAGGCGTGATGATGTGATGATGAAAAAAACAATCTGAACCCTGCGACAGCTCGCACGAGTATAGTCATAATCGACGAAACGGTGTCGTTGCAAATGAGACTGTGTTCTTTGACCTCAAGAGTCATATTTGAAAATTGATTTCGTAGCAGATGTAATTTTATTCAAGGTACTCATAGAATTCTACAGAAATATTTTTTTTAAACAACATTTACATAACTTAGGATAATATCATGACAGGTTAACGCTATTGTCATGTTAAACCACAGTTAGAGGTGGGTACGCTTACGTGAGAGGATTCACCTTGAAATGCCTTGAAACTTCAAGGCGAGGTGCCTACATATCTAACTATGATGAATATTATACATTTAATAGAGTCATGGTAGAGTTATGTGAAAACGGGAATATTAAACGTCATTAAGGCCATATAGAGTGACAACTTAGTTAGTCACTCCGAACTCTACCTTTAAGTTTCAAGTGAAAACTGATTCATAGAGTCCCTTGCGTTGGATTGATGTTCCGCATTTGTTTATTAACTGTATTTCTCGATTTGAATCGAATAAAAAACAGTGAAATAATGTTCAAAATTTGATAAGCAGCTTCGTAACTTTAGGAATTTTAGTATAGATCTTGACGTTTTACTTCATCTTCTATTTTGTAATAATACCAAATCATTAGTGATCCAACTAAAGTAAATTAAACTCACTGTTAAAGTAACTACGTCAGTAATTATAAATTATAAAATTGTCATAAAGCTAAAATTTTGCATCACGTATGAGGATAAATTAGTTGCAAATTAAAATTATGAATGTAAAATATTTTTCCCGTTTATATAATGACATTATTAATTGAATGGATACGTCATTGGGGAATTTTTGAAACAAGTGGTGGGTGTATTCAGTCTGATTAAGAGTATGAGTACTTATGTACTTAGAACTGAGCCCCAAGTCCGTCACACTATCGTCGTGAAGTTACTATTACTTCATTTTTTAGGGTGGCGTACCCAGGCGTTAAACCGGAAACTCTATTACTAAGACTTCGCTCTCTGTCCGTCCGTACGTCCGTCTGTCACCAGGCTGTATCTCATGAACCGTGATAGTTTATCAATCGAAATTTTCACAGATTATGTATTTCTGTTGCCGCTATAACAACAAATACTAATAAACAGAATAAAATAAATTTTTAAGGGGGCTCCCATACAACAAACTTGATTACTTTGCTCGTTTTTATAGATAATGGTACGGAACCCTTCGTGCGCGAGTCCGACTCGCACTTGGCCGATTTTTGAGGCATGAAAACTACATCTTGTATCAATGGTAGCAAGAATATGACTAGTCTAATGGCTTAACGGTGACAGTGTCTAACGTCTACATTGGTAATATTCAACTACCATTAATGCAAGCGGATGTTTACAAGTCAAAGTTTAAAAACCTGTAACTCGACTTCGGAAACAAGAGAAAATCGACTCCTCGTATGGTTGTTAACCGGGCTATGACCCAGCTTTATCATTATTATAATAATACATCGATTGACACCTTATTCATCAAAATCAGATGAATGGTTTAGGTGCTACGGAGGAACTTAACTTAAATACAAACGTACATAGACTGCTAAAATCATAACCCCTACTTTTGGTTTCGACGTAGTCGGGTAAAAAGGCAGGTTCTCAATTCGAATCGTATGTTTTTTTTTGTAGTACCATTTTAAATTAAATCATATGTCCTGTATTCTAAGGATGAGTTAACTATGCAAATATATTTATTGAATATTGATTTTCCTGCGTAATTAAGATGTTTTTACATAACAGATTAAAGCAAAAATCAACTTGCAAGTCGAGGTTAACTAGGATATAAAATAAATAATAATTTAGCTATTAAAATATTCGCGTTTATAACAAACAATATCATAACTTAAGTTTGTTTGGCGTGATATTTAAATTTATATAAATGTTTTAAATAACATGATATTATTTGTGCGATGCATTCATATTTTTAGGACCTAGTGCATTATTTATACAAGAACGTAGGTAATCAGAATAAAAAAAAAACTTGATTAATATTTATTAATAATATAACATATATAATACCGGAAGTTTAATTATGCCACATTAAATATGGTGGTTAGCACCACAAAATATTAACCAAGATAGTTATTTATCGAACAAGAATGTTACGAGCATATTGTATCAAATGAATCTGAATTTAATCGGATCCGAAAAATATAGCTAGTGTGCTAATCATACCATCTGCTGAGAAAATTTAACGTTTCCGAGAATCATGATTCAATTCAGGTTACACATAATACACAGGATGTTTATTATACAGGTGACTTTTATCACCTTACAACGGTGGCGGCACCTTTTATTTGAGCGATGTTAAGTATTTCTCGACAATATTCCAAATACACTCGAGCTGTATAAATCAATTCTTTTGTTATAAATAATTTCAATCGCCTTTAACAAGTTGTAAGTAGACCGTGTAGGAATATATTTGCAATTAATAGATACATATAACGAATGAAACACACTAGAGTATATTCACGGCGTATAATCATCCATCGCAAAACACAATATTAAACTAAAACAATGAGTTACTCAGAATCAAATAATATTATAAAATAATCAACCGACAATAATAACAAAACGCGACGCGCACGGAAAACTCTGCGGGGGGCGCGATGACAGTCGCCGTTACCACGCATGTGCAAAACTGTAGGCCATCGAAGGAGTCAGCATATACTAGGTTCAGCACCATAAATACACCGCGCACACGTCACATACATTATTTTAATAAAATAAACAAGTTTGCCCTCCTTCAAATTTTCACCCAAATATGTACCTATATACCTATACTAATTTTATAAAGAGGAAAGAATTAACTTAAAAACTACTGGATCGAATATAAACAATTATTTTACCGCTAGAAAGCTACATTATCACTGAGTAACAGGATAAACCCGTGCGAAGCCAGGACGGACCGCTAGTCTATTATAAAAGCGATGAAAATTAAAAACATATATTTGTTTCTTTTACTTATTTTATGATATCATTCAAAATGACCATGACCAAAAAGACGATTGTAAGACGATCTGGTCACCTCTAAGGGTAATACTTAGTCACAAACAGTATGAGACCGCAGTTTGTACTTTGTAGAGTTTGTAAAGGACATGAAGAAAGAATAAAATTCAATTTTTGGCGTTGAATGGACACTAGGAGTGGGTAGGTATTCATCAATGTTCTTATATTTCAACAGCTGTTGCCTCCTGATTGTCAAACACTTGATATTACTTTGATCCTTGCTAATAACTCGTAGAACAATGGCCATTGTTTCATACCAGAGATGATAAACTATCGATCTCCTTGCATAGTTGTTGCACAACACTTTTAATTGTTTTTTAATCATATCTTTCACGTGTAACTATATAACTATGATTATGTAATTTATTACACGAGCCCTATAATAGTTGTTGAACTAGGTTGGTAAGTGCTTTAGAAATAATTTATGTAGGTAACTTTTTTATGCATCTTTTTTTTTATTAAACTTTTTAATACTTGGTAAGATCGGTTTGGTCTCACTAGCATTTAGAATTTACTCATGTTTGATTGTATTAATGCAAGTAGGTAACTATAGTAGTTTTAATCAACTTTGAGGTAAATTTTACTTTATATTATTTGACTAGTAAATAATAATTCTTAAGTAAAAGTTACTAAATGGTTCCAGTGCTTCCTAGAGTTAAAAGTGTCTCTGAGTTCCCATTTAATGATATGGCAACGTAACAGACTTAGGTTTCAAAAAGTTTAAAGTTTTAAGTTGTTTAAGAATTTGTTCATAACTTTTGAATGGGTATCCTAGAGACATGTCTCAACCTAGACTGGATGCTTATGGCAACCAATTAAAACTGTTAACATTTTAAAGGTAATCGTATAACTCTTGTAAATTTTAGTTATGAAGAAAAAAAATCTTATTCTTGAGAAAATCTTTTTATTTATTAGACATTTTAAATTCTGAAAGTAAATCTAGTTTTTCTACGATTGTTTTAGTTACGGCCCTATAATAATCACAGATAATTCTTTTCATACCTTTCTTTTTTTACGAAATGAATGAAATGATGATATTTAATGGAATAAGGTGAGGAATGGCTCCACCTTCGTTTAGGGGTACTTCAGCCAGTGTCAAGTAATTAATAGCAAGAGAAAATGTAATAAATACACATTATAAATAAAATGGGTGATCACAGTGATTTTGTTGTTCTAGACGTCCAATTTTAAGATGCATGTGTGACACTTTGATTTGCTCGTACGGCAGATTGTCTATGAGACCTAACAGGTCTGGCAACACCGAGTTATTTTTTACGATTTTCGAGAACGCTATCTAAAATACTGGAATATCATAGCTATTATTTAAGTACCTACTCATTTAAATGGTGACTTCCACTTGATTCTAACAATAAAATGTTATTGTTTCTTCGCTTATAAAATCTACCTATCATAACGATTAACCAATCAATTAATCGGTCAACGGCGCCACTTTACCTAAAAGCCATATCGATCTGCGCACGCGCACCTCCGACCCATGTAACGTTCACGTTACCGTTACTAACGGATCTCGACAACTGTACACTATTTATTATCACCATTAGACACTCAAGGATGTAACTGGGTATGGTTTGATATAATACCTATTTATTTACATATAATTTTATTGCATTACATGTTATTTGTGTATCATAAAGAGGTCGTAACCAGGAATTTTAAATAATTGTCAAGATTTTCACAATTATCAACGAATTTATGAAAAAAAATGCGCACGTGGTTCTATCCGTATCTGTAGATGAAAAATTAATATTTTAAAATTAATTTACGGGAGAACAGTGTGATTCATTTCACTGAAAATCCCGGGCCGGTCCTGACGTCACTGTGGTTAATCATGCCCATTTATGGGCTGAAATAAAGAAATAAAACTGTCGATGATGTAATAAGTCATAATAGTCTAAGAGGTAACAACAAAAACATGAATAACATGACAACAACAAAAATATGAAGCTTGCGTTATACCAATATGTAAATTTGCTGGTATTTTGTCTAATTATTTTTTCCAACAAATGTTGGTAAAAATAGTTGGCAACAAATAGTAAATACTATATACTATGACATTCATTCTTTCAATAACAACCCTGCAACCTTTCATTATGGACACATTTTTTTAAGTCCATTTAAAAATAAAGGGTTTTGTCACAAAATTATAATAAAATAAAATATATTTAAATCTTAAGAGTTCATAAAATAAAAGTAAAAAAAACTTTTTTAAAACAAGCTTTTAAGTAATAGCCCTTAGTTTTTGTGTTCTCCTCGGCAAGCCCTGTCATTTGATACCCATACTGTGGTAGTGCTTGGATGATCCGCCATATTGGAATTAGAATGACGTCACATAGGTAAGCATGCATTGTCATCCAAAATAAGCGTGTATACCAAATTTCAGCTCAATCGGTTAAAGATAACTGATTTAAAATTCAGTTGCAAGATTCCACCCGGACATACATACATTGCAAGTTAATATAAAGCTTGTAAAATATGTAACATTTGATGCGTCATTTTTAGGTAAATTTAACATATCACAAATCTTATTCAGTTCTATGAACGAAATCTTATGTTACAAAAAAGGAATTAAGTATAGGTACTTTATTGGTTAGTATGCGAAGTCTGAATCACACTGTCAATAGATTTCACAGCATAAGGAAATTCCTTACTATAATTTTCATGTGGTAGTATTTTTTATTGGCGAAGAGGTCTTACCTTCAATTTCCACATTCTCTCCGCTAGAAGAGTCTGAAGAGTCATCTTCTATCTTCTTCTCTGTAACGATGGTAAGGCTGTTCTCACCGCAGTCGTTATTGTGAGATCTCTTATCTGTCACCGAGTGGAACTGTGGACAAACAGAATACCCTTAATTTATGTCCCTTTTAAAATCCAGAAAGGAATTTATTGATTAATTTTGTGGGACAAAATTAATTAAAATTTTAATCAGCTTAAAAACTGTGACCTGCGTTTTTATATAATTCTTTACGTGTTTTGTGTCACGCACCGACATAACAGTTCAAGAAAAAATATTTTAAATACAATCATCACCTTAAAAACTAAAGGATGATAATTTATCCTTGCTTTACCATTTAGGAACCTAATAATATATCTTCAAGGTTATATTTCTGTCGTGTCGTTAAATAGATAATTCCATAGACCAAGGCTGTATGTTTCGTGATCATTGCAAGCTTCCTCATTACATTGTCTCTGGGGTTTCATTACCATGACGTTATGTTATACAATACTGTTTGCATTATTTATGTAATTGTCTAGTTGAAACTGGATGCTGTTTAATTTCCTCTTAATTGCTAATTAAATAATGATAAGATTGCAGAGAAAATCGTGGCACTAATTATGTTAGCATCACACTATAAGGGCCCCCGGCACACTGCCAATACCAAACAAACTCTGTGTCAATATGAATAAAGATTAAATTTCTGTGGTAAAAACCTCACCTACACGCGCCAAAATTCGCTAGCGCTGTCAGTGACATTTTTGTAGAATGAATGTTTTCTCTGTGTATATACAGTTTGTATTGCTATGGCAAAAAAAATTACGCGCGAGCATTGACGCACCAGTGTGCTGGAGGCCTTATAGTTTAGGTACTAATTTTGGAAGTAGTTAAATTTATTTTCAGTAAGCATTCTATTTGATCTGCTTTGCCGATTGTTATGTTTAATTTAAATATACAATTGCTAACTTCTACCCATAATATATTATTTGCCTTGAAAAATGACACATTCCAATGGTAATGACGTATGTGCTACCTTTCTGTAACAATAATTATCTCAGTCAGACCATTTTGGAAAGTCAAGTTCACAATGGCAGTGGTAGCCTCGTGGGCAAGAACGCCCGCCTTGAACGTAAGGGGTGCAAGTTCAAACCCCAGGTCCGCACCTCTGAGATAATTTTCATGTGCGAATGTCATTTTCAACAATGATTACCACTTGCTGAACGGCGAAGGAAAACATCGTGAGGAAACCTGCATGTCTATAGAAAGGCGTGTGAAGTTCACCAACCCGCACTGGGCCAGCGTGGTGGACTATGGCCCAAATCTCACTCGTATTGAGGGGGAATGTGCCCGGTATAATGGCAATAGGCTCGCCCCCTATTACATTGGGACCAAAGACGGCTTACTGGCCCATATGGTTGCCAGTTTGATTCCTATCGGCTGCAAATTTTGGAAATTGCCTATTCGGGATTAGCCTTCTGGGTATCACTGAGATTGCCCGCAGTCCATTGTACGGTACCCATAGTACAAGCTTTGCTTAGTTTGGGATCATACGATATATATTATCTGACGATACGTATTAATTAAATATTTTGCAAATATCACCACGTGTGATAGAAGAAGTTTTATTTCAAAAAGTTTCAGTATTGCACTGTTCCCTTTTTGCACAACGTAATTAATTTATATCTTAAAATGCTTTGCTACACGCTAAAGGTTTTTATTTTCTCAGTAAGTACACGCGATGTCAGGTTGCTGACCTTATTAAACAAATAATGTTGCCAGGTGTTTTTTTGTGCGCGGTAAAGATGAAAACAGATTTTGTATTACTTAAGACTGTTTTTATTTGACAGATCAACGATCGATTCTCAATATCCATATAAGATGACTAAGTTATTAAGCTATTTATCTATTTATACATCTCGTCGTAAGTTGAGCCACAAGTCCAATAAAGGCTATCTAAATTTATTGTTTGCCATTTAACGAAAAAACACTGTTTGTCAATTAATCTGACGGTTGGAAATTCGCGATTTAATTATTTTTTGGCAATGATTTATTCTGATTTAAGTGTTTTATTATCTGCGTTTTTACAACCGTTAATGTCTTATTTATGCATAGATATCAACCAATTACTATTTTATTTATTTATTTGCAATGGCTTTTTTCCGTCAATTCGAAGTTAATAATAAACCAATTTTTATATCATTTAGTTAGTGGCAACACTACATATTATAATAATTATAATTTTATGAAAAGTGAAAGTGCAGTTTATGCAGTAAATTTTATTTTGTCAGTAACGCTGCTAATATGCAGACCAAGCTTTATTATGCTCCGTATGTGCCAAAGACGAGCGAAATAGTTTTTTTTTAAGTTACTCATACGTGAGTTACTCAAACACTTGTTCACAACTTGTCAGCCATGACACACTTAACTCTAAACACAGTGACTGTTCACATAATACGCAGTTCGTAAATCGAATTTGCGATTTCCTTATATGAATCGGGAATCGAACCTCGTCTCGTGTTGCGTTTACGTCAGTCAATGAACTGTTGCGTACGACCATAAATGGTTGAGTATGTGGCACATCTTTTGAGATGCTATTGATATTAGAATCTATATTTTGTATTGTTTTCTTATATTTACGCGAATACTATACATTGAAATAAAACTATTTTACGGATTTTATCGCGTTTATTTAATAATTTATTTTCCTTACGTTTCGGCTGCTTTACAGCAACCATGGTCACGGGGGGACTGAGGTGTTAGACGTCCTGATGTCATAGTTAATAACTGGGTACCCTCATATTTAGTTGTTGTTTGCGGTCCGATCCAATGATCCGAAAATCCGTAATATAGTTTTATTTCAATCTATATTTTGATGCATTTATTGAGAATTTCGGTTTAAATTGCATTTGTTGCTAAGTTTGCTATGTTTAAATAATACTATCATCATACGAGTATATATCAAGGGGTGAAAGGCTATGTGAGTTGAGCAACACTTTGAGTGATATTTTCTTATATTTTGAATCAGCAAATTATTCTGGATCAAAAGAGTATGCTCTTCTGTAAAGTTAAAAAAATGTCGCTGGAGTCTAATAGTCTTTAACCCCTCGATATGATTTATTTACATAGCCACTATTTACACTTTTAATGTATAACTCTAAACAAAATATAACTAGAATAGACCATGTTCTATCGTGCCCAAGACTGCATTCTATCGCTGACCAAATATTGTTATTGTAATTTTTTACGATAAGTTTTTGTTCAAGTATTATTTTTAACCAAATATTCCAAAAATGGATGCAATTAATGTGAGGTATCAAAACGGGTGTTTTAGATCTTGCCGACTGTAGCTACAAGGATCATCTGTTATCTTTATCACGTTCATCACCCATTTATTTTGTTATGTGTATTTATTGCATTTGCTCGTGCTGTGAGTTCCTTGATACTGGCTGAAATATCCGCTAACCGCAGGTCGAGCCGATCCTCATCTTATTCCATTAAATTTCAACATTTCGTAAAAAGAAGCAGGAGTACTGAAGCTAAGTTTACTCGCTTCGCGCCGCGTATCCGCTACAGGGTTTCCCGCTCCGTAAACTGTTTTGAAACATCTCTCGGTGAAATGCGAACGGTTGAATAAGCCGGTTCGCCTCGGCCGTGGTTTTTTGCACTTTATGGAGTAATTTTTATAGGAAATTGAACTGGTTTTTATTGAGGTTCCGCTTTTGTTCATGTTATTTTTATGGGTGTCAACGGTAAAGAAATAATTATTGCAGCTATAGTTCATTGATAAGATTTATATATATTCTCTTACTTGTGGAGTTGCATGCATTAATACAGCTGATGACATGGACATGTAAAATGTAGGACTCCGCGCCGCTCATTTCGAAACTGAAGCAACGGACCTGAATTGAGACATACTTTATGACGGAGATGACGTCACGTGTATACGAGATGGAAATATGCGTACAAGGGAATCAACATGTACAATGGATGCTTCACTTACTGTTTCGTGAGATTTCGCTCGACCTTTTTTGTACGTTCATGGCTACTGTGAATATTTTGTGCGGATTAACTGTCCTTTTCTTCCTAGAATTTAAAAGGGAACGTCTCTTTTAATTTTTAATCTGTTTAAGACACCGAGTTTTTAACTAGCTACTTACATCAAGACACATTTTTTGCATCAAGCTAGATGTTTTGAACGGAAGGTCGTTTGATTGGTGCGAGCGTACCTACACTTTGCAAAAGCATTTTTTACGTCGTACCTAATTTAACTTTCAAGGAAACTTGCATTCGACGAAACTTTTTACACCGCGACATTGATGTTTTACTTACCACAAAAAACAGTATAAAACATATGACTTACAAAAAAAACCTTTATTTTACTTCAGTGTCAATGACCGGAAAAATAGCTTGACTTGAAAAAAACTGGCCAAGTGCGAGCTGGACTCGCGCACCGAGGTTTCCGTACCTAAACTGTTAAAGAATCAGAATCAGATCGCAAAAAAACATGATTCTAGGTCAACTAGAACCGTATGTCATAGGTTTTTGATTCCCGTACTACTGAAAATGCAAACCGTTTCTTTTGATTGCGGTAACCTAGAAGTTTGATATTTTTAGGGCACCAGGGGACCGCAGACATAAGTCTCTGTTATAAATTTCAACTTGATACCTTCACGCTTTTCTGAGAAAAGGGGTCTAGACAGACAGTCAGACAGACCGACAGACAGACATTCGGATAACAAAGTGATCCTATAAGGGTTCTGTTCTTTCTTTTTTAGATACGGAACCATAAAAAGATCAAATATATTCGAAACAAGAACGCATTTAATGTGCAAAGCATAAAGCACAACGCAGCGAAGGTCTGTGGCTCAAAATGTTTTTTGTAATTAATTGAAAATAGGAACAGCTTGAAATACCAGCTCAACGCAGGTGGAGCCATTCCTCATCTTATTCCATTAAAATATCATAATTTCGTAAAAAAGACGAAAAAGGAACGGCTATTGTTTTCTTATATTTACGCGAATACTATACATTGAAATTAAATTATTTTACGGATTTTATCGCGTTTATTTACTATTTTATTTTCCCGACGTTTCGGCTGCTTTACAGCAACCATGGTCACGGGGGGACTGAGGTGTTAGACGTCCTGATGTCATAGTTAATAACTGGGTACCCTTATATTTAGTTGTTGTTTGCGGTCCGATACACGCAATAAAATCCGTAAAATAGTTTAATATCAAGGAACAGCTATTTTGAGGCACAGACCTTCGCTGCGTTTTTTTTCATATTCGAACAGTTTTAAATTTAATCCACAGATAAGAAGAATTTATTATAATTTGCTTCGCGACGTTCCCTTTTACGTACATCCGCATTAAAGAAGTCCACTTTATTTTAAATAAAAAATAAATTAACACATGTATATGGCCTTCACAACATAGTGTAACTTTTAAATCTAGTTAAAAGTGGATTTCATCAATATGTGATCATGATAGTAAAAATTGGTATTCTCACATTAACACGATTATCACGATTATTGATTATCACGGATTTTAAAGCATCACTCAACAAATGCGTGATTTTTGTGTGAATATCGTGACAATGCTCCATATTTCGTAAACTATATTTTATGAATATTAAGAAATATAAATAACTCACGTTCTCAAAATTGGAAAGTTATAAATTAATTGTAATATTTATGTAGATATTTTAGAAGAGAAAAAACAAAAAAAAAACCTTAACTCAAATTTGTCTATTGTGGTTTTAGTGTAAATTGACAGATAATAATACTTACTTTCAAACAAAACATATTGAAAAAAAATACGGAATTGAGAACCTTTTTTGAACTCAGTTAGTAATACTAACTAGAAAATTAAATGTAACGCTAACTGGAGATAAGTTAGCACACATTTGAACTAATTCAGAGATCAACATAGCATACCGTGGTAATGCTATCCTATACCCATACGTGTTAACTGCTAGTTAAACTGGCGTTGAGAACCGATTATATTTATTTACAATCCAGTTATTGTGTACACTGACCACGATACGCGGACATGATTGGAAAATTTCGGGATTGAGTTATTTAGTCACGATTTTCTTTCGTTTAACTCAAGTAGGTGTAATCTTCTACACACACTATGGACTTCGTCCGACTTCGATAACTCTATATCGTTATAAATTATAGCCTATATGTTATTCTGATGTTTAAACAATAATACTATAAAGTTTCATCAAAATCCGTTCAGTAGTTTTTGCGTGAAAGAGTAACAAACAGTCATCCATCCATGAATACTCACAAACTTTTACATACTGATCGCAATAGGGAACATAGCAACACATATATAAAGAGTATTGTTTAGATTTTAAATTTATTTATAGTTTGTGTTCAAAGTGAACTGTAAAAAAATTAAAGTACACTCAAAAGAACTCTTGGTGACCATAATTCAAGCCTAGTTAAGGGCGTACCGAGATTAATTGTCTACACCAAAATAAATATTTGTTTTCAAAAATACTTTGTACTTATGATTATCAATAACAGAACATGTGCTTGTATCAACAAGAGATCATAATTTATATGAAAATTTCACTTGGAAATGTTACATCATAAAATAAACAATATAAAATGTTAGAAACTGTATTTAAAAAACTAGAATAATCTGTATATCCGCCAACGGGTATGTTACGCTAACATTGACTAAATAGCGCCATTATCTCAATGTAATCTGAGTAGAAACTGAGATTCAAGGTCGACTGAATTTAGCAATCAAATACTTCATCATCATTATAAATGAAGAAGGCACATTTGCAGGTTTTTTTTCTGTATTCTCCGAAGGAGTAGCTAGGGGTGCACTATAGCACACCCACATTTCGTTGATATATATTTTTAGCACCAAATAAGTGGGAGGCTAGGAGGCTAGCCTGCCATTATATCGAGTGAGATTTGCCCACACGTCTTTCTATGGACGTGCAGATTTTCTTACGCTGTTTATACACTATACAATAAGTGATTATCATTATTGCATAAGAAATTCGCACATGAAATCTATAAACCCCTTTTGTGCGAGCCCTTGTTTTAAAAGAGTATCCCCTGAGTTCAAAGCCCGTTCTATCTATTGGGATACTATACTGACCTATAGCTATAATTTAATACTAATGTTAATCCATATACATGTTTTATTGCTATGTATATTGATGATATTTGACCATTATGTAATTTAGGTAAATATATTTGATAATCAATTTAACGCTGTTTTTAATCTTTGATTTGGAATACGCTTCGTAAATATTTATTATGTAACTAATATGAATAATGATTACTAACGGTGTTAATATCCTTTTTTTAATGGATTTAATGCGAACACAAACAGGCTTTTCAACTTACTTAATTTAATTCAGACTTCAAAGGTTTCTTCTAATACAATAGCTTAATTGAGTTTTTATTTGTTATAATTATATTATTTATTGTCCATATCTATAAAAAGACAATTTTAAACAAAAGTAATGTGTGAGAATAATTAAAGCGATGAATGTTTTTAAAATCTCCCTCAAAATTATATTCCAGTCCGTGAACAAACCATTTTCAATGTTTAAAAGTAAAGACAAAACTATTGTGTAATTTTGTTTTATCAATGGGTAAAAACATTATATAGAGGGTGAAAGGCTGCCTTAAGTGTTATTTTTTTAACTTAACAGAAGAGTAAACTCATTTGACGCAGAAAAAATCGCTAATTCCACAATGTATTTAAGTCAATATCACTCAAAAGTGTCGTTTAAGTCAATTAGCCTTTTACCCCTTGATATTGATATCGATCTATCTGCGACGTTTTATCTTGTTGCTTATAATAAATGTCAAACTAACACAATATTAAGTAAGTAGAAAATTATAATGTCTTTATTTCTGAAAGTATGTTAAAAACGTATCATAATGGAATTCATGGATTTCAGGCTTAAGCAAACTATCCTAGAGGCCAACTGGCCTTGGAACTGAAATAGAATCCCATTTCGAGGATAACATGTTGACATGAGAAATTTAATTCCGTTACGATTTTTTTATACAAATACTGAGTGAGGTGGTTGTGTTTCAGAGGCCTGACTACCCATTTTTTTTAGTTGCATCGTTAAAATTTGAGTTTATATTTTTTGACAGCTTTAGTACTAAAAAACTGCAATAATAGTGATGTTAGGTAAGGGGTAAAATTAGTTTAAATTATAATATTATTTTGGAGCTAATTCGGTTGCACTTACTCATACGGCATAGAATATATGTTTTACTTTACAATATATTTTGACCGTATTTAATTCCTAAAGATTAAAAGGTTTGACAAAACATTTGAAGTCTATTAATTAATTCATATATTTAACATAATAATATTTTTTTTGCAGTTAGCATTATTATCTTGAATTTAAATAGTTACCATAATAACTATTATAGTAAAAAATCTATTACAAGTGCGTCACGTAGCTTCTAGAACATAACATTAATACCATAAACAAGTTTTTTTTTGTTTCTAACTACTCACCGTTCGGGTAAGTACAACCATTTTAGATTCGCGCCTCAATCTTCTGTAGCTCGTTGGATTCCAGACACAATCTTCCGCGTCATCCGGACACGACACGTGGTATACATGTCTACGCATTTTAATCACTATTTTAAGTAACAACACTGACTGTCCTTGTCATTCAACCATTTGATAAAATCACGACATCAAATATTTTCAATTAGTTAGGTATATCCGCAAAATACCGTACCGTATTGTCACCCTTCAATTTTCAAATCTAGAATATTGGAGATAATCACATTTTAAAAATTAAAATTTAACCTATTTTGGCGCTCATCTATGGAAGATTGTTATTTTTTTAAATTGCCTATTAGGTGCCCAACGTCTTGCCAAAAGACTCGATTGTTGCAAACTGACAATCGATTGCGAAAAATCTCGATTCCGAAACGGCGGCTGTTGAAACGATTGTGTCCGTTTTTTGTTTCCTGCCATCGCATCGTTTTGGTTTATTTCGGTTGCGTGTAACCACGTGGTTAGTGAAGAATGGTTTAAGGAAATGTAGCACGAAACAACCGTACGTTAACTTCCGCATGTTTACAAGAGTTTTGTACGTCTGTTTACAATGTGGGTATGTGAAGTTGGTTGGTTGGTATTCCACACTGTTGAATTTTCATTTGATCAATTTTTGCCACCACCAAAACAAACTATATTAGTTCATATCAGACATGTACCTGTGTTCGTGTGTCTTTTGCCATAGAACATTCAATCTTTATGTACATAAAAATAAAGTGAATTAAAAAAAAAAACACTTAATTCGCACGCTCCAGTGTGTTGTAATGCGTAAATTAAATTGGCTACCTAAATTCTTTCAGGGCTTAGCATAGATATCTCTAAATTTGTTAGATTTTTGCGTTATTCGGTGTGCCTATTTGTCATATTTATTTACATAGACACACTTGCGTATCACAAGTAAATCCCCTTTATCATAATGATCGATAAGTTAAACGAGGACGGAGCTATTTTTAGCAACACTCCACATTGATTAGAATGAGATATTATAATCAATATTGTCAGTAGCAAAATATTATTTTGGGACATCTGATACACTCTAAATCAAAATCAAAATATTTTTTTTGTTATTCGTGTAGGCCAAAAAGCACTTACAAATAGTCAGATTCTACCACCGGTTCGGAATGCTGCTTCCACTGAGAAGAGCCGGTAAGAAACTCAATGGTTACTCTGTATAGAGTAAAGGCTACATTACAGTTTAATTTATCCATTTGCGCTTCTTTAAATATTGTACTTATGTTGAACTAGCTGGAAATTATGTTAATAATTATTTGTTATTACCGTTAATTTGCACTTGTTAATGGTTGCATGAGGTAAAACAATCTAATTAACGCGACTTCTGGGCATTCGCGTAGACAGATAATAAATACTTTGACGTACAATGACGTAACTTTGACGTAAGAATATTGCAAGTAGATACGTTGACATTGCTTGACATTTTTCCATAGAGTAATTAAATTGTTAGTTATAAACATAACGCATGCGGAAAAGCATTGTGCCTTGTAAAAAATCATTTTCCTTTTTTAATTCAACGTAATCGATTACCGATTAGTGGCGATTGGTCACATGTTCCATTCGATACGGTTACGTATTCGATAGTTCAAATTAATATTAGGTAGTGTTAATCAGTGCTGTCACGTAGATAATGATGAATGGGTTATCGGATTTGACATTTAATCACTACTATGAGGTTGTTCTAGTTAATAATACAAAAATACACGCATTGATAATCATTTCGTACAAAGTGTCAATACCGAAAATCGACATATTTGACAGTTATCGCGTGACATTTATGGAACAGAACCCAATCCCGAATCAGCGACCTTCTAAATTCAAACTTCGTTCGAAAACATTATAACAAGAACTAAACCAGAAATACTATAATTTAAGTTTGTGAAATAGGTTTGTCTGCGGCTGAGAACCGGCAAATAATATTTAGCAATGTAATAAGACACCGACTGAAGTCTCGGCTTGCGTAGTAACCGTTTACTAAACGCCTTAAAAGTAATAAAACTAGTTGATTAACATTTCGACTCTATGACAAACTAAATACTGTTCCATTTTGTTTAAATCTTCGGATTTCTTTGTTTTACGCCCACACGCGCGTAACTTTTTACCAATACCTATTACCAAGGATTAAAATACGCTCGTGACATCGATGGCATTTTGTTGAAAAATTAACTTTTTCTCCTAAAAACTAACTGAAATAATAAATAATTCGTTTTGGTATGAGCAAACAATTTGACGAGCGAATTTTGCCCAGTGTGTACGGGGCTCCATATGTCATATCAACTGTATGCCAAAAAAAATCTTAGCTTTACTTTTTTGTTTTATTATACAGATATGTATTCTCGTTTATTTCTTATCTTTCTTATAAATTACATATTTAAATATATATATAAAAAATACATTTAAAAATATAAAAAACAGTTCCCCACCGGCCCCGTCTGGAACAGGGTCCTAGTTACCAGTGGTTAGGGCTCCAGAGAGAGGAACTTCCTCACAATGCGCGCCGTCTCCAGAAGTACTGCCTTCTGAATCTGTCCCTTGATCCAGCCGCCTAACGCGAGTCTCTTTAGGTGTTTGTCGAGGCTCTTGGCTAATAAGCCATGGGCGGAAACGACTATCGGTACAATGATTGCCGCATCAATGTCCCACATGTCGACATCCTCGTGAGCCAGATCAAGATACTTGCTTTCTTTATCTTTCTCTGCTTTCACGAGATTCTCGTCATGGGGGACAGTGGTATCGATAATCATTGCACGGCGCTCTTGGCGATCTATCAGCACAAAGATATGTATTATTATTACGGCATTTGAAACAGTAATTAACGTATAATATAATCTGAATTAACATAGTTTATACATGTAATAGTGCGTTTGTAACGAATAATATCGATGTTATCGATACAATATGTTGACGTCATCCGTTATCGTGAAATGTCATCGACCTATAATCTATAGCGTTATCATTAAGAAGTGTGTCAATATGCAGTGCATGTTATCCTTAGTGCTTGTTCACTTAATAAATACCACCAGACAACACATACTCACCGTATGCTCCCTAACTAAGCAAAGCTTGTACTAAAGGCACAGACCAGAGCAAATTTCGAAAAGGCCACATTCACTAAAGGAATCGAACCCGGTACAGTGAATCAAGTGGCTATTTTTTTTTATTTTTAATGGGCTTCGCTGTTGGCCGTGAGTTGGATTTTACAGCTTCACCGGAGGAGGAATCAAGCGGCCTACTCTTAAACCACTGGAGCAAGCTTTCGTCAATATAACCAGATTGAGACAAGCGTGACGTTTTTGAAAATGTACTCTGCTTCAATATACAAAAAGATTGAGTTTCTGTGGCAAAAACCAAGTGACTAAAGTCGATTTTGTTGTCGATGAGATTTCGTTGAAATATGTGCTTTTTATACAAGTTAATCCAGTTCTTTTTGGTATTGGCAAAGTCATTGTCGTGTCATGTTTGTTGGCATAATATTTGCGCAGCGATTTAATTGTTGTTTATTTATTTTTATGTTATCAACAGTGCATCACTGGATAAGATAATTATTCTGTTATTAAAAAAAGGTGTTTATATTTGCCATCTGTCTCACATTCGTGCCTTTGTCATTTTCTAATAAAATCGGCCAAGTGCGAGTCGGACTCGCGCATGAAGGGTTCCGAACTATAAAAACGGCAAAAAATCATGTCTGTTGTATACCCCTCTTCAATATAAATTTTAATTTAATTTAATTATTTATTTTTAAAGTGAATATATAACTAAATATTCTGTGAATATCTCAAGCTGTTGCCGTTATCAATATCGAGCAAAAATCACGGTTGTTCATCGGAGCCCCCTTAAATATTTATGTTATTCTGTATGTTATATTATCGCGGCAATAGAAATACATCATCTGTGAAAATTTCAACAGTCTATCACGGTTCATGAGATACAGCCTGGTGACAGACGGACAGCGAAGTCTTAGTTATAGGGTCCCGTTTTATCCTTTGGGTACGGAACCTTAAAAATTACTATCAAAGTATTTATGAATTTACTCTATATAAGTTTTATACTGATTTAGCTTTCAAGGAAAAAAATATTGATTGAAATAAAACTATTTTACGGATTTTATCGCGTTTATTTACTATTTTATTTTTTAAATAAACGCGATAAAATCCGTAAAATAGTTTTATATCAATGTATAGTATTCGCGTAAATATAAGAAAAGAAAAAAAATATTGATTTTAACCCATCGCCCTTTAGTTGTTAACGAAGTCGGTAACTAGATTCGATCAAGGCCGTTTTTATCTTGCTCATAATTAGTTTCGACGAAGGAAGTTTTTTGCTTGTTTCGATGTAAAATAAATCAAACCAAGGTACTTAAGTATATAAGTACTAAACGACTGGACTTGGTCACCAGTAAGCACATTGATTAGATTCATTTTACCCACCCTTTACTAATAACATTAATTTCTTATCAGTACAAACACATAATCCATCTCTGCTATGTAGGTTAATATGATACGCTGTCGTGCATCGACTTATCAAATATTTAATACCACCTTTGATAAGTCGGTTAAAAGATCTTTATCGTGGGAAAGTATTGCGCATTTGTCGCGATGCGATATCAGTAAATAATAGACATTGTGACATTGTAAACAAAATGTCTATTATTATCGAAGTCAATTAAGAAACCTTATTTCAAGGCAGTGTTTGTTGAAGACCGAACTGCCCTGCCAGGACTTTTCCTGATAGCTGATATTATAGGAGTTACTTAGGCTACTTTAATATTGGGAAAATAATTATAATTTAAAGAGGTGAATTGTTTGTAAGTTTATAGGGTAAAATCTCTAGAAATACTTAATCGATTCTGAAAATTCTTACACTATTAGAAAGCTAGTTATCTAGGTAGTATCTTTAAGTGTAATTGATTATAATGTTATGTGATTGAAACCGCAGGCCGTAGCTTAGAAGTTACATAATAAAATGTTATTTATTACGAAAATATTTATTATGTACGTGCTTACCATTGTGTCATAGGAAGTTTTCGACTGGTTTAAGACTATTTTTATAGAACTAAGCAGGTTTTAAATTGTTTGAATTCCTGTTATCTACATAGTGGGTACTATACTGTTGATCAGACCAAAAAGGTATCAGAAAAAATCAAGTGGTAAATATTTACAAGTTCTTACTAACCAACAAGACACATTTCAAACGCTAAATACCGCTATAAATCATCTCAACTTTGTGTAAACGTTAAAAAGCAAGTTGTTTGATGTGAAACTCTAATAAAACTGCATTCTGCGTATAGTTGGAACGCGCAGACAGACAGACGGACTATTTCTGGAACAACGCGGCTGAGTCATCCCGGATGACTGTGTCATCGGAATGGGAGACTCCCGTTTCCCTACAACGCACCAGCAGGGCCAGCATGACACACATTTTATGTAATAAATTAACAAATACTGCCAGGCAACACATAACCGCGTGCTAGCCTCTGATAAGGGGGTCAGAGTCATTAAAATTAGCGTAAGCTCAATGTTTAAGTCTTCACATACTCATTGTATGATCCCAAACTAAGCAAAGCTTGTACTATGAGTCCTCAAAATGGACTTGGGGCGATCCCAGTGACACCCAGACTGGGGCACATTACAAAAAGGCCGTTTCTGAAACGCCGGTGGGCATCGAACCCGCATCCATCCGGTTCAGTGAGCCTACGCTCATACCACTAGACCAAGCCGACGTGAATCTCCATCAACTGCGTGAAGAAAACATTGCAAAAAAAGTTGACAATTCATTACTTAATTGTCTTTTCGTTTTCAAATAGTAAATAATACAATTAAACGACACAAAGCTTAAACAAATAAAGTTAATGTTTAAAATCTTTTTAAATGAGTCTGCGATATTTATCGCAATTAGCCGTAATTAGCCGTAGCCGTAATTAGAAGGCAATGATCGCATAGCACTCTATGAACTCTATCAACCACTCGTCCAAATTGAACAGCATGCACCAACCCGTAACTCTACGTTGCTTGCTGTACAATGAATCGAACACGTGTTGGGCTCCCTACAAATTTTCCTAAAATAAGTTGAACATTGCCCTTAGGAGTTTTCAATTAATCAAATAATACTTTATTATCCAGTATTTTCCATCCATATGAAAGAATTTAGGAAAGAAACTAGCGGCTTCTAATGAATGAATAATGAAAACACAAAAACTTTATCCAAATCTCACATGTATCGTGTGACTCACGTTTAACAAGAATCTCACCCAAATGCCAGGTAGAATACACCAGGTAATCTTTCTCATCGCGCATATATTTTATCCCACAATCAGCTACCGTTATTGTTAATTTTATAAACATTGTGAAGTAGCTGTGATAACAATAACACAGTGTGTTTATGAATCAGTCGAGTGGAATTCCTTTGCATCCCTTTGTCGTTTCATTGAAGACACTTTTTATTTATCTTTAGTTTTCTCTCCGTTACGCACTTATTATAGCAGTGGTAGCCGAGTGGTCGAACGCACGCCTTGCAATCAATGTGTGCAGGTTCAAACCTCGGCTCGCACCTCTGGGTTTCAAGTGCGAATTTCATTTTTATCCGAGATTACCATTTACTATGAAACGGTGGAGGAAAACATCGTGAGGAAACCTGCACATCTATAGAAAGGCGTGTGAAGTTCACCAACCTGCACTGGGCCAGCGTGGTGGACTATGGCCCAAATCTCCCTCGTATTGAGGGGGAATGTGCCCGGTATAATGCCAATAGGCTCGCCCCCTATTACATTGGGACCAAAATACATCGGCGAAGTGTGGGCGCACTACAGTGCACCTCTGCCTACCCCTTCGGGGAATACAGGCGTGATGATGATGTATATAGTATTTATAAGTAATTTAAATAACAATTATTGAGAAAGATGGGAAAAGAATTTACGGACGTGTTTCAAACAAAACATCATCTATACCTATGGGTGACAGAGACGATGCTCTACAAAGCTAAAGTTAGCTGAATATCTCTTTCTAGAGCTGTAAGTGTAATATTTACAGCCGAGTTCTAATCCACATTAACATCCCAGAGAGGATAAATTTATTAAATTCCATTTAAAAAGTACATTGTTGGTTTTTTAAGAATTCAAATTGTTTGAGTAGGTAATATTTGGATTGTTCCATGTGTGTTAGTTATAGCGTGTTTCTTAATGTTTGAAAATATATGAAAATATAGTAAAAGTAAGTATAAATAAGGTCTTATAATAAACAGTATGACGTTAAGTAATTTATCGTTCAACGGATATATTGTAAAACAGCTTTTTTGCAATGAAAGGTTACATGGTCATATGTCCTTGAACATTTAACCCAGACTTCAATAAATTGTAAATACCCGAACATAAGTCAGTATAATTTAAACTTGGTAAACAACTTCTTGAAAAGGCGTAGGTACATATCTGGACTTGATTCTAGATAATAAGTATATGTTTTAAACTTTATGTAGGAATCAAGACAATCCCTTTTTATTACAAGCTTTATATTAACTTGCAATGTATGCCCGGGTGGAATCTTGCAACTGAATTTTAAATTAGTCATCTTTAACCGATTGAGCTGAAATTTGGTATACGCGCTAACTTTGGATGACAATGCATGCTAAGCTATGCGACGTCATTCTAATTTCAATATGGCGGATCATCCAAGATGGCGGAATAGTTCTTTTTTCTGCACTACCACAGTATGGGTATCAAATGAAAGGGCGTTGTATTGTTCGTATTCTCCTCAGCAATGAGGAGAATACGAACACTAAGAGCAATTAATTAAAAGCTTGTTTTTAAAAAGTTTTTTTACCATTAATTTTACTTTATAGGATTTCACAATATTTTGCGATGGTAGGAATCAAACCCGCAAAGGGGCAATGAGCCGAGCAGCCCACGTTTATACTTCGCGACCAAGGGGGCAATCTACATTGTCTAATTCGACATAAAAGACGACCAAATTTGTCATTTTGTTTTAATATTATGTCGATTTAGATGTAATGTCGATCATGCGAGAATTGCTCCCCAAGCCGACGTCCCAAAGTACTATTAAAATGTGAAGCCTGAATAGTAACAAAAAATGGCTTCTGTTCGCATTGAAGCAATAACGTAGATGACTTCAATCCCATTTATGCTTTCTATGTTGTAGTTGCAAATTAATAATTTCATTTTACTTTATCGCCCGGAACTGAGTCACGGAAACGGCGATACTGGCTATCAGTTATCATAAAACGTATGTTCACTTGTTTATTAACTGCAAGTATTTTTATTTTTAACCGACGAAAAAAAAAAAAGGAGGAGGTTCTCAATTCGACGCGTATATTTTTTATTTTTATTTTTTTTTATGTATCATACACGCATATCTCCGGCGTCTCTAAACCGATTTCGAATTTTTTTATGACGTTTGCTAAGGAATTCTTCGAGGGTGGTCCCATTTTCAAAATATTATCAGAAATTAACCCCCTTGGGGGTGAAATGAGGGGTTGAAGGTCACACAATTTAAAAATTATTTTTTGATCGACTTGAAACTTTGTATATGTATTTTACATATTAAATAAAGAAATACGTGTTTGAGGAATTAAAAAAAAAAAAATGTATAGGGTGTGAAATGGGGGGATAAAGTTTGCATTCTGGACTACAGCATATCTCCGCCGTTAGTGAGCCGATTTCGAAAAATCTTTTTGTTTACACGGGTTGTTAACAAAAATTTAAACGATGGGGTAGAAAAGGGGGGTTTATGGGGTGGGGGGGGGGGGGTGAATTTTTTCTGGTTTTAAATATTTAATGGCGTTGCTGCTCCTGAGAATGTATTACTCGCAATTATCATTTTGAAAAGAGTAACCATTGAGTTTCTTACCGGCTCTTCTCAGTGGAAGCAGCATTCCGAACCGGTGGTAGAATCTGACTATTTGTAAGTGCTTCTTGGCCACACGAATAAAAAAAAAATGATTTTGAATTTAAAGCCTGTTTTTAAGTATTTATATTATACAACAAATAATAGTTAAAGTTGGATTATATAACAGTCAATAACTACCGTAAGGTAGGTGCTAGGTAGCTATTTTAAAAGTAATCACAAAGTAATTAGTAGATTATAGCCACAAAAAAATATAAAATAAAAACTTTTTAACAAAAAAAAAACCGCCGAAAAACTACAAAGCATAATATAATAAACCATTTTTATTTAACCTTAATAACTATTTTCTTAAACTATGTAAGTATACCTAAGTCATTTTGAGTCGGCGCCAAACAATCAATGATCAATAAATTTAAAGAAATAACTAAATTAAATTTTAAAAAATGCAACGTGAAATCTTCAGCGACAAACATTAACATTCCAAAAATTGTGCTCTCCGTATGACTACTCGCACAAGTGCACTCACGTGTTGCTGTCTCCCTGACATTAAGTCCGTGAACGCTCTGCATTTTCCGGCGAAGGGACGTGTCGCGCCGCGCCGCTGCCGAGCATCACACTTTACTTAATTAATTAATTTGCTTGTTTGGCGCCGACCCAAAATGACTTTGGTATACTTACATAGTTTAAGAAAATAGTTATTAAGGTTAAATAAAAATGGTTTATTATTTTATGCTTTGTAGTTTTTCGGCGGTTTTTTTTTTTGTTAAAAAGTTTTTATTAAATACTAGCTGAATGTGACTTCGAACGCGTGGAATTTATGTCCCTTAATTATTTTTTCAATATAAAAGTAGCCTCTAGTATTCTCTTTTAGTAACATTAGCTATATGCCAGTAAAAGTCCAGACAAATCGGTAGAGCCGTTTAGTAGATTACCCAAAACAAAAGAAACAGACAAGCTGAAATTTTAACATTGTGTACGTACATACTTTAATATACTTGTTCATATAGTAAAAATCTGTTACTTTGCAAGTAGACACAGATTTTTTTTTTATTCGTGTTGTATAGATAATATTTTTATGTAATGGGGGCGTTCCTTATACCCAATGACACATATTTCATTTATAGTTGGTATACTTGGTTTTATTTTCAGTGATAATTTATGGAATATAGACATTTGATGGGACAGATTGTTGAAAAACTGTCGTAGTATTAAATAAATATCTACCAAATTATACTTAAGTACTTATAAGTCTGAATGTGTTAGGAGTTAGCTTAGTTTTTAGGGTTCCGTACCCAAAGGGTAAAACGGGAACCCTATTACTAAGACTTTGCTGTTCGTCTGTCCGTCTGTAACCAGGCTGTATCTCATGAACCGTGATAGAGAGTTGAAAATTTCACAGATGATGTATTTCTGTTGCCGCTATAACATCAAATACTAAAAAACAGAATAAATAAATATTTAAGGGGGCTCCCATACAACAAACGTGATTTTTATAGATAATGGTAGGGAACCCTTCGTGCGCGAGTCCAAGTCGCACTTGGCCGGTTTTTCAAATAGTTTCATCGACAGGGACACGTACACGTTAGACGGGCTACCCTCCTACTATAGAGGTTCGGGTTCGTTCCCTGGCCTTTAAACCATTCCTACCAACAGCGTATAGCTTTGTTGAAAGGGCTAAGGGAATTGACATCTAATTTAAAAAAAATAGGAGTGTCATTTATAAATATTTTGGACTTTAGGTAGGTATTTACGATTTGTTTTTCGACCTACTTTCTACTTCCAGTGTCTTTCTCTTTTTCGTTATCTCATGTTATCTCGTCGTGTCCGTTTGTTTGTTTTTAGACGCGACAATATGGCAGTAGGTTATTGTGGCTGTCTCTGTGTTGTTATCACTGATCTTGTCTGTCGGACTTTTCAAAGTTATACATAACATAATATTATTCGAAGTATAGTTACAATATTAGATAATAAGATGTATTTATACATCAACTTGTACTAGTTCTAATTAGAAGTAGTCAGAGGTACCTTTGAGATTTTCATGTGCGAATGTCAGTGTCAATAATAATTGCCACTTGCTGAACGGTGAAACGTGAGGAATGCCGCACGTTTATAGAAAGGCGTGTGAAGTTCACCAATCCACACTGGGCCACCATGATGGCCTTGGCATTCTTCACACTTTTTTTGAGACTTAGTTGCGTACAAGAGACTTGACAATGTATTTAATATTACTATAAATACTTTACATAATAGGCCTTTGTTACCTTATATCTGTCGCGTTTTTTAACTCAACTCTAAGAAAAACCCTTCCTATCTGTATTCAGAGACAAAGACTCGTAAAAACATTCTACGCGTACAAAGAAGAAAAATACTGGCCAAGTGCGAGTCGGACTCGCGCACGAAGGGTTCCGTACTATTATCTATAAAAAGGGCAAAAAAATCACGTTTGTGGTATGGGAGCCCCCTTTAATATTTATTTTATTCTGTTTTTTAGTATTTGTTATAGCGCCAACAGATTTACATAATCTGTAAAAAATTCAATTCTCTAAATATCACGGTTCATGAGATACAACCTGGTGACAGACGGACGGACGGACAGCGAAGTCTCAGTAATAGGGTTCCCGTTTACCCTTTGGGTACGGAACTCTAAAAATGTTCAACAATAATATGTATCAAGTAGGAACCCTCAATTTGTATTGAACTCGCATTTATTCACGCTCATTCATCTACACGCAATTTAGTTTCAAGGCGATGACTTTCGCCTATCACCGATTCGCCTTCACCATCAAGGTCTTAGGATCTTACATAATGACCTAGAATGTAATTAATGCTTCCGTTATCAAATTAGAAATACTTTTGAAACAAGGGCTAAGGCCACCACTTCTTAAAGTATTTTTATTTCCATTACTGTCACATATTGACAGATTTTGTACCAAGGTCAATAATAGAAGCAGTCGTAGCTTCGTGGCCAAGAACGCCCACTTTGAACGTAAGGGGTGCAAGTTCAAATCTTGGGCAAGCACCTGAGAAAATTTTCATGTGCGAATATCATTTTCAACGATAATTACCACTTGCTGAACGGTGAAGGAAACCGTCGTAAGGAAACCTGCACGTATATAGAAGACGTGTGAAGTTCACCAACACGCACTGGGCCAGCGAAGTGGACTATAACCCAAATCTCTCTCGTATTAAGGGGGAATGTGCCCGGTATAATGGAAATAGGCTCACTCCTATTATATTAGGACCAAAAATATATCGGTGAAGTGTGGGTGCACTAAAGTGCACTTCTGCATACCCCTTCGTGGAATATAGGCGTGATGATGATATGTATTGTATCAAGTTAACTGTCAGAAACTGAAGGGGGGCTGCTTGCTAAATCTCCCTTATATTTTGAAATAAATCTATTTTACGGATTATCGCATTTTTTTACTATTTTTATCGCGTTTATTTGCTATTCGCGTTTATTTCCCTTATATTTGACAAACATACATACATACAGTAATTTAACATGACTTCAATTAATAATTTAATTTGGATCCCACAAAACCGGCTAGACTAGTGTTGATTATCAATAGCAAATAATAATTGGTATTATTTCCATTGGAAATAAATTATTATTCACTAACAACCATATTTGAACCTTATTAAAGAAGCTCTAAGTTCTATTTTATATATATTAAATATGTATGTTTTAAACTTTATCAATACACAACCTCATTTAGAGTATGACTCTACTATTTTTTGTTGTGAAACTTGGATTACTATTAATCCAAGATAGTAGAGGAAATATTAACTTGTACACTGAATTGTAATTAAATCAAGTTAATTTTTCCCCTGCCAAACTATTCCATCTTATTATAGTAATATTCACTAAGATCACTGTATTCCATAACTCCATTGTCTGTCAGGTGCCATTATCACGTAACGTCGGCTGCGCAGTGACAGCTGGCTTCACCGTATGAAGCCACTTGTTTGTGATGTTACGTAACGTGTTAACATAAAATGTCAATTAGGATATCTTTTATGGGTCACCAGTAAAAGATAAGCGTTATCTACCCAAATAACATTACCATTTAAATTGTGTGAGTGTTACGATTTTTCGTATTTTTTGGATGTGTACTAAAACATTGTGGAATCTCAGACCTTCAACTTTGAAGGATACTCGGGTAACTGAATATTGGCAGCACTTCCGTTCTTATAAAAAAATCGTTTTAGAAGTTAACACTTTGTATTTTAAGGAACGAGTAACATATGCTCAGTACGTTATTAGTACCTAACTATGTCAGTAAAATGTGACCTTCCGGGTAAAAGGCGTGTTAATATATCAAGGGTTATTTGACATAAACGACATTTTTTTAACTTTACAGAAGAGCATACCCATTCGACGCAGAAAAAATCGCTGATTCCAAATATGTATATATGTCAATATCGCCCAAAAGTGTCGCTTGAGTCAAATAGCCTTTCACCCCTCGATATAATGTTATTCAAAATGGGTTTACTAACTTTTGACTAAAATATTACGGTTTACTTAAATTTAGACGCGCGTGTCTAGATTCCCCTGGGTGCTCGGGGCTTTGTACAGGGTGTATCAGAAGTCTGAAATAATACTTTGACGTTTGCATCAGTGTCGAGTATACAACTGAATAGTATAATTTTTTTTACCGAAATTCGATCATGTTTTTTCAACTTTTTTTTCATCGTCTATTTCTAGAACTTGTAGTATCTCGAGTCCTATGTAAAATTGAATGTTCTGTTTTGTGAATATTCGTAGCCACCTCTCATAAGTGTAGTTTACACTGCTTTAGGGTTGTGGGTGTACCCAAATACGATATTGTGACATCATAAGTGTGACAGAATCAGAATCAGAATCAGAATCAGAATTTTTTTTATTCATGTAAACCAATACAGGCACTTATGAATCGTCAGTAAAAAATAAATAGTAATAATAGTATCTCTACCACCCATTCGGAATGCAATTCCTATGGAGAAGAATGGGCAAGAAACTCCATGGTTGCTTTTTTCCAATAAGGATTTACATGTATTCAAAGGTCTAAAACTCAGAAACTATGATCGTTAGATATAATCTGTCTTCATTAGGCATCCACATATGAGCTACCGTATATGTACCCAAAGTATTATTTCGGACTTCTGATACACCCTGTATAGAACAAAAAAACAACTAGTCATATTCGATCTCCATTCTGTAATGTAACATGTCCAAGGGTCGCAGGCATTTTATATCCATTCTGATTTATATTATATTAAACAAAAATCCGAATATACAGAACACGTGTTTCCGTATAATTTTCACATTGGCTCAAAAGGTTGATAAGGTTAGCTGACAACACGCTGTAGGCCCCATAATGGCTCATTCGACACTCTTCAAGACCGGCTCAAGGCTATCATTGCCGTATCATACCTTGGACGAGGAAGCATTATTACGAAACGTTACCAACATTATTTTTTATTGGTCGATGTGCGTATTGTTGTCAGTTATACTATTTGGTTCTGACAAATTTGTCCGAAGACTGATTTGGCGTGAAAAATGTTAATTTTATTTATATTCTGATGTAAATAAACATATTCTTAATATAAAATATTATTAATAAAAATGTTATAATTACTTTAGATTTTTGGCTTTTTGTATTTCACAGTGTTTCTACATAAATCCAATTCGATCGAAGTACTAATTTCAAAGTAAAAATTTTAAATATAATTCAAGGATCAAGGTATTACAGGAAAACATAAAATTGCTAATTAAATTATGCCAGTGTAATTTTATGGGGTTCCTTCCAGTCAGTTTTGTTAATTCGATACTGTTCTAGCTTAAAATAAATAAATAACCATTATGTAGTTCAGCAGCAAAAAATCCCTTCGGCCACCACCTGTCTTTGTCTCCCACAGGACACGAGCAATTAAAGACACATCAGCGCATCCGCTCCCCATGTGGACGACTTTTTTATTTACTTCGTTGTGGAAACTTGTATGACTTCTTTGCAAGTCACATACACTGCATTCAATGCCTTGATCTCCAGACATGCTTCCATATTTCACATTAGTATACATCTGTTTCATTACTAACAGTATTATTTTAATCATGCGCGCTCAATTCAGGCCACCATCTATTGTAAAAAGGTCGTATATGATAGATAGTCTTTTAGATAATGAAAATACATAAACAAAATATAGAGTAGCATGTTTTTAATAATGGGCCGAATATACTGATAAATTATCTTGCCTTTCCGTGAAAATCAACATTGTGATAAATATATATAGACGCTAAATTTCTGTGGCAGATGTCACGCCACCATGCCACAAAATTCGCTTGCATAAAAAAAAATACATCATCACGCCTGTATTCCCTGAAGGGGTAGGCAGAGGTGCACTGTAGTGCGCCCACACATCGCCGATGTATTTTGGTCCCAATGTAATAGGGGGCGAGCCTATTGCCATTATACCGGGCACATTACCCCTTAATACGAGGGAGATTTGGGCCATAGTCCACCACGCTGGCCCAGTGCGGGTTGGTGAGCTTCACACGCCTTTCTATAGACGTGCAGGTTTCCTCACGATGTTTTCCTTCACCGTTCAGCAAGTGGTAATCATTGTTGAAAATGACATTCGCACATGAAAATTATCTCAGAGGTGCGGGCCTGGGGTTTAACTTGCACCCCTTAGGTTCAAGGCGGGCGTTCTTGCCCGCGAGACTCGCATAATTGTTTACATTTTGTTAAAAATGTGCTTTTGCTATGATTTAACACGGTTAGTTTTGTATTATTTTGGACGCAGGGTTAAGTGCCATTTTTTTAGAAAAAGTATGATCAGCCATGACACAACCTTGTTACTGTTCTGTCAATATGCTGAATATATTACCATTCAAATATAGTAAGGGTTAAAACAACATTATTAGAAGAAAGTATTATTTTTGAACATTTTCAAAAATTACTATTATATTTCATTATTAATATTCCATAGCTGTACGTAACATATTCAAACTTGTTCGTACCTAGCTTAGATAGAAGTTTCAGTATATAAGTAGGCATACAAATTTTAATTATCACATAATAACGTTATCATCAGGTTATTATTTGTTTAAAATCCACCGCACGCTTTTTTTTATCATCAGGAAGAGGTAATGTATAGTTTAATTTATAATTGTCAAAACATGATACAGACAGACTAACAAACCGATATATTTCTTATTTAGTTGACCAATTAGTGTAATGTAAAAATAGTGTCGAAGCGCCAGTGATTTAAAATTATCTAGACGACTTTTGCATCTGATTTGGATAAGAAAGATTATGTAACTATCTATAAAAAGAACTAGACACGAATGCAAAACCTGATTTATTTTAACCACCTATCCGGTTTTATTGTTATATACCATTGATTATACTAATTGATATATAAACAATTAAATACTCTAGACTAAAAAGTATTAGACTCAAGAGGATTTATTATTAAATAGCTTTCTTGGTTGACATGAAATTTCCAAAGCGGTTTGAAATTAATTCGAGCATATGGAAATAATTACTATGCTTTATGGAGCTAGAATCGGAAAATGATTAATTAATTCATGGCTGTTGTTTTTTTAAAATTATTGACTAGTCTACTTTAAGAAACATCCATAGTCATAATAGTATATTTGATATATGTAGTTTAAATTATATGACTTAAATCATTTATAGCTTTACAAAACATACCCTTAGGATGGCACAGAGCTCTAGCAATATTTATCAGTATATAACTTATTTAACTCTAAAACTTATCGCTAACGCTAACTAAATTCTTATCGCTAATGATATGTAATAGTTATTAGTTTAAAATGTTTTACAGTTGAAGGGCGGTTCCTTATTTAATAATAACTTTAAGAAAATAGAACACCAACTTTTACCGGTCGCTACCTGCTGTGTGCTCTACTTTAGCTCTATTAATCATTATGCATTCACCGTCTGTATGTAACTCTATCTACGGTAAACGATACGGCCGGAGGATGTGTGAAACCGCTTCCTCGCGATTTAGGGCTTCGATAACTCTACATATTAATACTCTATTGTTTGTGATATGTGAACGTGCAGTTAGGATCATATGTTGTTAGCCTTGTAAAATAGATTTGGTTACATGCGTAATTATTAGCGACTTCAGTTTATAATAAATACATTTTGATTTTCTTTTTTAAAATGAATTATGATCTGAACGACTCTATGTACCAACGATTAAGATCTGCAATAGAGTTATGTATTTATAGTAATGGTGTTAAGATCAGATGATTAATACGTTAGCTGCTAGGCCAGTTTTCATATACTTTCAAACTGTCCGCAGCCAGGTTGATTAGGCTCAGTGGGAGTGTTTTTTCATAGTGAAATAGCACGATTTCGGTGCCCTCATATGCAGAAACATACTCACAAGGCTTTTTAACCTAGTATAGCAGCTACCTTGTTATGCTGAAAAACTCAGTAAGGTGGTGTGTGTAGGGGGCAAGTAATACCAACCAAAGCCGTTTGTATACTAACTTTATTCACTCTTACATGCTCTTATTTATACAAGTTTATACTACTACATCTCAGTGTTATACCAATATACTAAGCTAGGATGATATAATAATAAAGGCGCCAGTTTCGTAAAAACATAGTAAATTAATGTAGTCATAGATAAGATACGAGACGAATAATTTAGTGCGTATAGATCAAGGTAAACTGGTAGTAATGCGAAGTTAATGTTATTAGCTTATTAGGTGTGTACTCGTATGCCGCGAAAACTTCCAGAGCTCTTTTGAAGCGAGTAGTTTATTAAAAAAATATAGTCTCGATATAGGAAACGATAAATGGTAGGCCTCAGGTGAGAACTTCCTCACCTCAGTCCCATGGTTGAACATGGCAATTGTCGCCTCGGGCATTCTCCGTCATATTAAACAAGGTGAAACAGGAACTAAAGGCAATTCGAATAGTCAGTACGCGGCCTCTGTAGCATTCAGTATCTACAATATATTAATAAATATCGTCAAACAAAACATACTCATCGCATGAACCCGAACTAAGCAAAGTTTGTTCTATGGATACCGTACAATGTACTGGGGACGAACCCAGTTACACCCAGTCCAGGGCTACTTTCATAAAGAATGCCGCGTGGGAGTGATTTATAATAGATTGAATAACTTGAATAGGAACATTAAAAAATATTTCAGTTTTATTAACTTAAAATAATATTTTTTAAATATTATCGTAACATTATATGGTATCTAATTATTTATCAAATCGAAATGACTTAAAAATCACGTTTCTTCATTTAAATTTCTTTAAATGCAGTGGCATTTAATTGATATTCACTCTAGAATATAAAAATAAAATTAGGATTTCAGAGCCGTGTTGCGCCAAAGTTTATTTTCGATAACTTAACATGATAAATTAATCTATCACTGATAATAATCATATTAAAAGGATGATAAACAAAAAAAACTTTCTGACCGCACATATTTGTTTACAATATGTTACATAAACCATATTCTAAGGATTATTTTGAATCACACTGTATATAGGCGGAAAGTTATTGCGGTTTTAAACCGAGTAATTGGATGTAAAATGTAGTTTTCTGAAATATAATAACCGTGTGGATGAAACAAAAAAGTTTATACTAGTATTTTATAAACTTAGGTTTTAAAACACTTACCTTATTACCAGTCTGCCTTTTTTAGACGGATCTACATCCACTTCAGCACATATCTTTCAAAATTAGATCAAGAATCTCTAGCGCAGCACTTGAAATATGCACTTTAAACGAATAATTTATAATTTAAATTCTAGAGTTTAAATCACCACGACACGTTATTGACATTTAACTGGTTTTGATACAGGTTAAGTTACCTTTTGGTATTTAATCACCACGCGGGTAAGGACGGCCGTGACGCAGACCATAGGCTGCGTGTGCGTCAGAGTCCGCCTCGCGAATTTAAATTGCCATATTAAAATAAAAATATTATACAATAATAAGATAAGCACAACAAATATCGAATAATTTCTGTTGCTCTTTGTATACCTTATTTTTACATAAAAAAAAACATCAATGCATCTTTACACCTGTATCCTCCGAAGGGGTAGGCAGAGGTGCACCGCAGTGTATCCACATCTTGACGATGCGTTTTGGTTAGTTGGTAGAGCCTGTACCGGGCGCATTTGCCCAAAATACGAGAGAGATATGGAGCTATAGTTCAGAACGCTGGCCCAGTGCGGGTTGGTGAACTTCACAAGTATTTCTTTAGACGTACAGGTTTTCTTATTATGTTTGCTTTAATCGTTCAGCAAGTGGTAATCATTATTGAGAATAATATTTGCACATCTGTGTTATTTTTAACATAACTTATTTTGCATAAGGAACAAAACCATTCTATAACTGTTTGTTACATATATATACATATATATATATCGCTGGAGTGAGGCACCACCTCACTGTGAGAGGCAAAGCTGCCCTTAAATAAAAGATCATCACACATTCTTAAAAAACACAAAAAAACATAAATTATATTAAAATAAATACATCATTACGCCTGTATTCCCCGAAGGGGTTGGCAGAGGTGCACTGTAGTGCGCCCACACTTTGCCGATGTATTTTGGTCCCAATGTAATAGGGGGCGAGCCTATTGCCATTATACTGGGCACATTCCCCCCAATACGAGGGAGATTTGGGCCATAGTCCACCACGCTGGCCCAGTGCGGTTTGGTGAACTTCACACGCCGTTCTATAGACGTGCAGGTTTCCTCACGATGTTTTCCTTCACCGTTCAGAAAGTGGTAATCATTGTTGAAACTGACATTCGCACATGAAAATAATCTCAGAGGTGCGGGCCTGGGATTTGAACTTGCACCCCTTACGTTCAAGGCGGGCGTTCTTGCCCGCGAGGCTACCACTGCTAAATGATATTAAACTCATTTATATAAATAAATAGTGTATTCTTAAACTCCACTAATAGTTTATGTAATACATAAAATATCAGTTGAAGTAGGTCGACGCGTGGTGTAATGTTACGTGTTATACTCAAATGGTTATAATCCATGTACAAGTCAAGGTTGTTTACCACACAGGTCTCGTAAAACTCTGCCCCACTACTGGTTGTGATAGTGGTTATTGCAAAAAAAAATATCGCATCGTATAAATAAAGCGGTCGGTATTCAGAAATATAAACAAAGAAAACCTATACTACGCTGGTAATCCCCGAAGGGGTAGGTAGAGGCCACTGATTTATTTTCGCCACATTGAATAGACGGCGAGCTTATTTCCGCTATACCGGGCACCTTCCTCCTAAATGAGAGGGAGTTTTGGGCCATAGGCCACCACGCTACCCCAGTGCGTTTTATAGACGTGCAGGTTTTCTTACCTTCACCGATCAGCAAGTGTTAATCATTATTGAAAATTACATTTGCACATGAAATCCGAAAATCCCAGAGGTGTGAGCCCGGGATTTGAACCTGCACGCCTTGACTTCAAGGCGGTCGGTCTACCATTTGCTTAAATACAAAATATTTAAAAAAAATACACAAAGTAGTCTTTGTGGATTTCTTAACCTGTTTATAAAGACCTATGGTTTATACATAAAACAGGAAAAAAAAGGCCATGTCTTGTATGTCATTTTAAATGTTTACTAGCTATTAGCACACCTCTTGTACTTACTGATTTAAACGATTACGAAGGTCTTTGTTAATTTCGGCGTTTACTTGATATTACATCGTTCGTGCTGCTTCTTATTGGCACTTAAATTGTCTTTGTATTGCCGTTAAGAGTATTGGGAAATTCAATACAAATGCATCTTTGTAGTCCTCAACTTAAGATATTATTCACCACAACACGACCACTATTATTTACCACTCAACTTAAGATATTATTTACACTCTATGTCACTGAAGGACCTAATACGATTTCACTTCTTATAATATTCTACCTGCATTGACCAGGTAACGACACCGGTTCTCGTTACGTCAGAACACCTAACTCATCTTCAGATAGTTATCTGGTATATAGCAATGACTGCTGTAGGTTGTCTCAGCATACGGACTTACGGTATGCCCAGACATACGGTTTATCTCGTCCACCTGTCAGACATTTGCTCGACAAATCTGACGGTGACACTTGATTCTTTTTTAAATTCCGTGTACGCAATCACCTGCTGAAGCATTCACAATGTTTTCTCTATCTATAAAATCTAGAGCCCCAATGTCAATATCCGTCTACGTGACTATTGCACGTGGTATTTCACGCATTCATTAATCGGTGAAATCGTCTCAAGCAGTGCGGACGTGATCGCAATTACTAGACGCTAATTTGCAAGATCGATAAAATAAATAGGTCATAGATCGGTCATAGATAATCTGAATCATACGTCAGTTATAGATGTGACTTTCTGTACGTATTTGGAACAGCGGCTCCATTCATGTTTAGCGGGTCAGTGAAAATTGTTTTTACAGGTTTGTCATTAAGAACGTCACGTCCAGTCCAGCAGCCACTGGGGCGAGCAAATTGACTTGACATCTTTTGAAAATGTACTCTATGTCTGTATGTGTAAAGATTGAATTTCTGTGGTTAAAGCCACGCGACCACACGTTGAAATTAACATTAACTCGCATCATCGATGACATTTTGAAGATAAATATGCTTTTTCTGTGAGTGTAATACAATTTGTTTGGACGCTCCTATACGTGTAGGGATTTACTGTCATGAGTCATATTACTTGTAATACGTTAGAGGCTTAAATAGCGCAAATACTCCTTAGAAGTTTGGTTCCGAATTTAAAAGTTTTACTCGTATACTGATGCAAATAGCATTTTGTTATTATACAATATTGTCATCCTTTCGCAACCAAGCCTCTCTCCGCGCGATGCAACAGATGCATTGCATGGAATGGAGGCGTTGTAGCCCAGATGGCGGTGGTCACGTACCGTCTGGCCGGTCAAACGCCCTTGGCAGTTATCTCCTAATATATTTTCTTATATTAATGACCCAACATTACCAAGAAGACAGAAACGATTATGCTAATAAACCAATAAATAGAACGACAATACTGTTACACGTGGTATTTAAAACAAGTTTTGATCTGAAAGTAGCGTTATTTATCTTTAAATGTTTATTGCACCACACAATAAATATTCTTTCTTTGCTTTCTTTTACCTAACTTGTGATTTAAAAGAATCCATAAATAAATCTAATGGCACGAACATAAAAAACTACTCTATAGAAGATGTTTAATAATAAAGAACAAAATGCAGCGAAAACAACAATATTGTAAATAAAATCAATAAAACTCACCAATCCCTGAATCCTAGGAAACATTTTTGATATTCAATAACACAACACAAAATAATTCACTTCAAATTAATGAGCACAATGAACTTAAACACATTCACTTGGTCATAAACAGGCTTGTAATCATTATAGCGGAATATGTAAGGAGTACCACAAGGGCCAATACGTGCGCACGATTCGATCCGACGGACGTCTGTGACTAGCCGCTCGGCGCAGAACGCAGCACTCAGATGATTCACGTGTGTAGCTGTGGGGGGAGGTCGGCCTTATCTTTGTTTACCTGCTTCGTGTTAATTGTTTTTTTTTCTTCTGTATCTAGGCCAGCACCAAAATTTAAGTCACGATGTAAAGTTCTAGCAATTTTTGTCTTCCCAACCTAGACCTTGTCGTATCAATACGCGACCTCTGTTTATTCAGATCGCGAATCTTTTGTCGTCTAATTTTTATTACCTAATAGAGATGAACTTTCGAAGGTTAAAACATTTTTTGTTATTATAATATTAGCTGTGATTGAATTTATGTTATTTTTATATTGCGACCTTTGCTGCACATGTTTTTTTTTCATTTAACATTAGCAAAAAAGTTAAATAGATGCTGATTTGATTTTAAGTGTAATATTGAGTTTAAAATAAAATAGTTGTGAAAATACAGTTCTCTGGGGGCGTACAGATATGAATAATTTAATCAGTCTCAATATAATTTATAATAGGTTGCGCTAAAAATTGCAGTCGCTGCTTTGTTGCAAATTAATTAGTATAAAGTTGTATAAAGTAAAAGTTGTTATCAACGTACACTTAAAAGTGATCTATTCATTATGATGTCATAATCATTTCGGAATAGTACTCATGATCTCATTAATTAATTCCTTCCTTCCATATCACAGTTATCTTATAATTTCACAAGCAAAATTACTAAGTATTGCGTTAGTCATTACATTATTATGTAGCCCCATATAGTCATTGTGTAAACCGTTCATTGGCATTTTATCTCCAACGTAACCTGAATCTCAGTTCGCATACTATGAGATAATGTTTCAATTTGGATCTTCGTCATTGCTGAATAGTTACATGAAGTCATTTAAACAACTTTTTCTACGTATATGTCTGTATGGAATACGTCCCGGTACGTACGTACGGTCCCAATGGAAGACCAGCGCTGGTTCTTTTCAACCAGCACATGCTGAATTGGGTCCGTTTGTGGTGAGCAGATATTTTTTTAAAATTTTTACTTGTTTATTTTTTGTAATCTTTTATTTTACTGCTAGCCACAATAAAGTTTTTTCTTTCTTTCTTCTTTTTCTAATGCAGGTATTTTTTCCAGAGTTTTAATAATACCATTGGGATTTAAAGTCTATTTCAACTATTTTTAATGTATTTATCATCAATATCCTTATACAAAAGCATTTTAATAAACAAGTAGATTCAATTTGTATTTTCCAGGAAAATTATGTATATACCTATTATTCATTCGCAGAATTTCATCAATTGTTTTGCCCTAGTCCAGGAAAAAATAATTATGTATGTATAATGCAGTCAAAGTATAATAGAATCAGTTCAAATTATCATTGTGAACAATATAGGCTAAGGTCTTGATATAAAATCAGCCAGTTCAGTACCTACATACAGCGTTAAGTTACCCCTTGTAGAATGTATGTATAACATAAACTAAGTTACCCCTTGTAAAATTAGTTAGCTGTAAGTGAATGTCCCTTCAAAATCGATTCAAACGTATGTTAGTTTACCCGGAATAAACAGACAGACAGACAGACAAAAATGAAAACCGGCCAAGTGCGAGTCGGACTCGCGCATGAAGGGTTCCGTGCTATTATCTATAAAAACGGCAAAAAAATCACGTTTGTTGTATGGGAGCCCCTTAAATATTTTATTTTATTCTGTTTTTAGTATTTGTTGTTATAGCGGCAACGGAAATACATCATCTGTGAAAATTCCAACTCTCTAACTATCACGGTTCATGAGATACAGCCTGGTGACAGACGGACGGACGGACGGAAGGACGGACGGACGGACGGACGGACAGCGAAGTCTCAGTAATAGGGTTCCCGTTTTACCCTTTGGGTACGGAACGCTAAAAATTGCGTTACCGTGTCGTGTATACCTACTTTCATTCATATGCATTTAGTTAATATATGTTACTTAAATGGTAGAAATACTGTTGTTATTATTTATTTTTATTGACGATCAATTAGTGCCTGCTGTATTGGTTTACATGAATAAAAAAAATCTGATTCAAATATTATCAACAGACACTCCAATTTTATATAGAAGTTTTTCGTTCGACATTCAATGTTTAAACAACACCACAACAATAAGGAAAAGCTTTTCTACAAAATCTACCTCCCATAACCCGGTCATGACATTAGGCGCGCTGTTATCTGAGATAAGCTATCGAGCTAATGCGTTGATTGCACGTGCTATCTGACACACATACGCAACAGTAATAGCCCCGGTTATCAGTATCATGTAGATAAAGATACATACGATACTTTACCAGCAGACTATAGTACAGCAAACAAAAGAAATTGTGGCTATATTCACAAGTTTGCTTGATCAGACGCGTCTACGCCGACTGTACCTGTCTAGCGATACTTGTAATTTTTGTTGGGGGCGCGGCATTTGCGGTAGGTGTAAACGCGACGATTAGCTGTTCTCAGTGATCGAGAACTGCCGAATGAATCATATTCTTTATGGTTTAACGAGTCTCAATCTGTTAGTGTACCACCCACTGCCTCATCCAAACGCTTTAAGCCACTCACCGTCATAAACGAGTTCTATGTACTTCTTCTTATTGAAATAAAACTATTTTACGGATTTTATCGCGTTTATTTACTATTTTATTTCACGGGGGGACTGAGGTGTTAGACGTCCTGATGTCATAGTTAATAACTTGGTACCCTCATATTTAGTTGTTGTTTGCGTTGTTTTTTAATAGTTGTAGTTTCAATGTATAGTATTCGCGTAAATATAAGAAGACAATATACTTCTTCTTATTTTACCAAATAGTGAAATTTATGCAATGAGATGAGGAATGCCTTCACCTGTAACTAGAGCGAGTATTTCGCCAATTTTAAGTAATTAATAGCAATGTGTGCAGTCTGCCAACCCGCACTGGGCCAGCGTGGTGGACAAAGGCCTGAATCCCCCTCGCATTGAGGGGAGGCCCGTGCCCAGCAGTGGGACGTTAAAAAGGGCTGTAGTTAGTTAGTTAATAGCAATGACAAAGTCCTAAAAAAAATAGTTTTATTTCAATGTATAGTATTCGCGTAAATATGAGAAAACAATAAGGACAAAGTCAATAAATACACAATATTATAAAAGTGATAAAGATGGCGGATGACTCCGAATTCTATGTCAATATACATCAAGTTTTTTTTTGCAGTTGATTGCAATTGATCGTACTGTCAACGTCGTTCCGTTGAATAAGGAACTTTTTCAACGAGACAATACAGTTCGTTTTGATATAGGCAAAACAATCATCGCGCGAGTTTTGATCCCCCAGTGAGCAGGAGACTTTTATTCTGAAACATCCTGTATCACGACGGGCTGCATTTTTCCACATTATATTATTATACTTTGCATACCGTCTAATTTATATGTCACACTAGATATTTAACATAATCATGCATATTATTACGATAAATTATTTTCTATACACGTTGAAGATATCACTATTCAGAACAATATGTTGTATTAATAATGCAATTTGTGTGTGTTCAATATTTTGCTTATATATTTATAATTTTAAAACCGGTGTTAAATGTCAACCATACTTTTTTATATGTATTATAACAATATTTTTTTATTTTTTTTATTATAATAAGAGTAATACATATTGCCCGAAACCCCCTCGCATTGAGGGGAGGACCGTGCCCAGCATTGGGACGTTAAAAAGGGCTGCAGTAGTAGAAATAAGAGTAATGTCACTATGCTCGCTTCCTATTACATTGGAATCACATTGACATAGTGTAGGTGCACAGAAATTCAATCTTAATGTATTGACATAAAGTACATTTTACTATTAGAAAGAAATTGACGCCTGCGTTTTGACATCAATGTAGGATTAGAGGTTTATGTTTATAGTAAACCAATAGCTATGTGGTCATACATACAGAGCCGGTTTTTACAGAAATCTGGTTTGATTGCGTCTCTATGTAGCGTTCACAACAACTTGCGATTAGTCACGTAGGCTAGAGAGGTCACATTGTAGAGTTTACTTTTGTTTTTGTACGTTTTTTGTGTTTTATTTATTGGAGACCCTAATTTTAATTTTATCACAAAAAAATAACGGAATTAAAAATAAAATACTCTCTTGGTAATTGTGTTTCCCGGCGATTTGTTTTTTTTTATTTGAATTATAAATAACAAAATGTATATACATTTTGCACGTTTTATAACACATTTAATAACACCAATAATATAAGAATAGATAGGTTTGGTTTTATCGAAGAATCGGTGATGTGTGCGTGGACTGCAGTGCACCTCTCCCTACCCTCTCGGGGAATACAGGCGTGGTGAAGTATTTATGTATATTCTGGTACTAGAAAAATTCGATCGTGCGCGTTAATGCTTGTGTGTGCAGGACTGAACTCTTCGTCATTCTCTCCATAGTATAGTATGAATCAACTGAAATATGTTTTTCGAGTTCTGCTTTTGTGTCACCAAATATGGCAATTATCACTTCGAATGACTCTACATTCTGGCTTTCTCTTGAACAAACATACCGATGTTACTGTTACCGCGCTCTGCCATAGTTTAAAAGGTTTTTGAGAAAGAAAGTACAGTCGCGGGTGTGTTAACTCCTAAAATCGATTATCAATATAATCTTATGACACTTGTCGAATCGAATCCTGCTATATCCCATAACAAAATATCGGGTTATTTTGATGATAAATCAGCTTGGGATTTTACAGCTCAGGTTTAAAACAAGAATCGAAATATTGCCCGCCTGTCAAGGTGTAGCGTGTGTTGCCTTATTGTGTTGCACTAACGTAACGTATCTTATCATTATTATTAAGAGCAGCTCTAAAAGTAACACACTGGAGCTATATGTACCTGTGTATTTGTAATAAGTTTTGGCGATTTAAAAAAAATATCAGCCCACTGAGTTTTCTTGCCGCATCTTCTCAGTTGAGGTTGCGTTTCGATCCGGTAGAATTTCGGTAGGTCGAAAAAAAATGCTAACTTGGCAGTTTGTAAGTGCCCCCATAGGCCTATACAGAATAAATGTATTGACTTTGAATTGGACTTTACTCTTGATGACATGGTTTTCACTATCATTCCTTCTGATATTGATGATGATATCGTGATTCGATTTCGATACGATTAGTAAATTATAGAAATACGATGACTCTTTGTTGTTTACACAAAAAATCCCAGTAAAACATTATAATGATGAATGATGTTATATTAAAAAAAACATCGTCCGTTTATTGTTTTCTAATAAGCGTCATAGTGATCTGACGTCATTTAGCGGCGTCGTCGTGAATCATTGTATAATAGGACACTTAAGATTAGCAAATAATTTAAGCCCGGGCACATTGGGGTGTCACGGCAATTTTTTTGTCAATACAAAAAAGGAATGCTGTGTTTAATATACATAAAGATGGAATTTCCGTGGTAAAAGTCACACGACTACGATTCAACATTCACTCGCACTGTCAATGATATTTCGTTGAAACATGAGCTTGAGGTACCCGCTAATAGCAGCTATTCCTCATCTTCTATCTATCTATCTATCAGCCAGAGACGTCCACTGCTGGACATAGGCCTCCCCCATAGGTCCTCATCTCATTCCATAAAATTTCATCGTTTCGTAAAAAAGGATGAGCTTCTTGTGTGATTAACAACACGTTTTGATATTAAAAACAATTATCACGCCCATTTTTTAGTGCTTGTGGCGACAAGGCAACGGTACATGGCTTTATAGACGTCTTATGTTATGTTGTTAACTACATAACTCACATGTATCTTCCCCATTGTCGGGTAATCAATTATAGTATAGCAAGGCTGAAATGTATTGTTATATTCGACATTGGATCTCTTCAGATCATGTGATGCATGCCTACAATCATTGCAGCGTGTCCAGGAACTCACAGATGTGAAACGACCTTATTATAACACAATCTGATTCATATTGCATAGCAATATGGATCCGATTGTGAACCTGCAACCCTTTGTTATGTACAGTCTCCGAAATCGTTTTGTCAAGTTCAAATTTCAATAAGTCAATTTGAAAAAGATTTTTACCACAAAATTAAGAAAGTGATTTTTTATACTTTGTCCCAAGCCACTTAAATTATTGTCCTTTCTGTTGTGTTTATCCTTAGATCAAAGAGAGTTCAAAATGTAAGAAAACTTCAGTCAATATAATTCTTTATTTTTTTTAAAAAAACGTTGTTCAAAATTATGATTTTCTCTACATAATCGTTTAAAGTGGATACCTTATTTTAAGGGTGAATTATATTGTGTAGAGTCATGATTAGTTATGATTAATTTACAGGGGTTTTGTGATACGTTTTTGTGTGAGGTCGCGCTCCAGTCCGGTTACTTAAACCATAATTTGAGAGTGCCCCCGTAGTCCTTAACAAAACTAATGGCTTTACTTTGATAGAAAGAAATACTAAAATCATAACCCTTTCTTTTGTCTTTGATAGAGTCAACATGTCAGTTTTCTACAAAAAGTTTTAAGTAATTGACATCAAAGAGCACTTTAGTTCTGTAAAACATTTTTAACACCACTTGAAACATATATCTAATAATGGTAGAAAATAGAGGTGTACACGTAGGTAGGTGATTCGTAGTGGGATTGTTTGGTAGAGTACACATCCTCAACGTCACGCCATATAAGACACACCCACCATCGGATGACCGTGCGCCTGCGCAGATTGGCTCACTCATTTCTCAGTAAACGATTACACTTGAATGGGTCAGCGTGAGTCACTATCGAGGATTCCTACAATTTACTAGCCGCTTATACTCTATCGTTAATTCCTATCGAAATATATAATACTTCAAATTTAAACGGCTGTGGATCATAGATAATAATACGGTCTTATTATACTTATTACTTCGGATGATGCACATAATGGGCTAGGGTAATAATAATAAATCATCACGCCTGTATTTACTGACGGGACACGCAGCGGTGGTTTGCAGTTCATCAACATTCACCTGTGGCTTTCTCGCCAATACTAATCCATGTTCAATCCTTAACGATTTTAAAGTTCTTCCAGCAAATGAACCGTACCTAAACATTGGCAGTGGATAGGTCGCTATTATGTATTTCTTTCCTTTTATTAATGAAGTTGCAGCTAATTAGAAAATTCACAATGTGCGTGTTGGTATCAATGGCAGTCGCGACGTTAGTACCTAATATTATAAAACTGTTTATTGCCAATAACAAGTACTTAGGCTACCTATACATTGTTAAACTTATATTGAATGAAGTCGTTATGGTAGAAATTTTATATGAGAGATTATTAACGGAAATAGTCAGTGGCATTTGGGACATTAACAAACGAGATGAAGGCACTAAGGACCGGGGTAACTGACCCCAGGGACAAAGCTCTGCGCAAATAGGTGCATGATCAGTTTTTTGAGAGTCCCAAAGTTTGAGGTGCATGTTTGCTTACCCCTTCAAAGAATTTCGGCGTGATAATGTATTTTTTTAATGCCACATAAAAAATAAAGATTCTATTTGACTTCTGAGCTTTGAAATCAGAACACTGATAGCAGTATTTGTAACTGCAGTGGATGGTATTAAAAGATGGAATCATTTAATTATTTTTTCTGAAAAGGTCGAGCATTCAGGCTTTTATTTCCAATATTGCTATTAAGTAGAAAAGTTAATTAGTGTCGTATTGTAGTTTGCCCAGCTGGCTTTAACTCATAGTTTATTAACCAAAATACATTTACTTATTAATCAGTTACAGCTAAGTAGCTATCTAGGATTACATTGAAAAAATTATGTCATAATAAACATAAACTTTGTAATAAATCAGACCTGAGGATACCAATTAGTCGGAATCAAGTGCCGGCAAAGTTGATAGCAATTAAGATATTCTAATCTGCTTCCTTTTTTCTAGATTCGCATATGCATAGATAGATAGATAGAGTACTCTTTATTGTACACACCAAACAAATAAAATAATACAACATTCTTAGTTTTAAATACAGAATGTACAATTTGGCGGTCTTAACGCTAAAAGCAATTTCTTCCAGACAACCAGTTTGGGGAAGAAAACTATCCTAAATTAATCAATGCATCCGTCATATGATTCCATTTTAACTATACATAGTGAATCACGAAGCATCAAATCTACAGACGCAAAAGATTGCTCTAATTTGGTATCGCCTTAAGGTAACTCAAAGTTAAAACCAGGGATAAAATTGAAATCAGATCTCTGTAGCTTCCATTAAGTATCTTCAGAAGGTCTTATTTACGCTACCAACTTGATAATTTGCGAGATTCCGTTGGGCATCGTCTTTTAATTACCGTTAATCCCTGAAATACGGCCGCTGAATACTGATTTGTCTGAAGGCAGCTGAAGATAACAATGGATCCCCTGAAATAATTATTTCGCAGGAAGGCACGCTGTTTTAGGAATATTTAATGGCATAACCGTGTTGTTAGAGCCTGAAGTAACTTTGATCAGAGTTTTAAACTAGTATAAAATTAAACTAGGTAGGCATATCTTTCATTCACAAACTAGTTTCTATGGTTTTTTTTTACAAAGCTGCTGTGATACATTACGCATGACACTTCTTATATTACCTACTGATGATCTGACATCATTTTATAATTACATTACAAGTTTTATCTTTGTTATAAATAACTGTTTAGTTTCCTCAAATCCTGATCACCCATAAATGAGTTTTCTAAGAAAATACCCTCAGGATACTTAAGCTATTCTATAAATGGCTGCTTCTTAATCTTCTGTAATCCCTTGTTCCAGGTAAAACGTTCAATAATGCTGAAAATGGCTGACGCTTGCGCCGACAGCTCAAAGCAGACACGTTTCCATGAGATGCATGTCCAGAGACACAATAACGTCAGCATCCTGTATGCAGACATCGTGAACTTCACACCTCTATCGGAGAGGCTCAGCGCTTCGGATTTGGTGAAGACTTTGAACGAGCTCTTTGGGAGATTTGATCAAATTGCTCAGGTAAGTTGTGAAACTAATTGTATCTGTTACATTAAGAAATGTTAGATTCTTCCAACTATTAGTCCTTTTCCCTATTGTTTGACTAATTACTGATAATAAATATGGAATGATTCTACTCTCCAAGCCCTACTACAGGCATTGCAAGTAACTTGTCTTGTTATAAGTTAATAAATTCACAATGTGGCATTGAAATGAAAATAAAATATTTTCCATAAAATGAGTAGATACTTTTATAAAAAAAACCAATCGAATTGAGAACCTCCTCCTTTTGGAAGTCGGTTAAAAAGGCACGTAATCGGCTGAATAACATAAATTAAAAATATCTCGTTGCAATATGGAGTGGCGCTCAAAACGCCTAAAAATATATGCGAGCAATAATTCACTATTAAATATTGAATGCTCTAAGTATATTGGCACGTAAAAACTTTCGTTTGATTGATGTACTGAAAAGTAATCTTTAAGGGTTGCCAATGAGTTATAACTCTCAAAAAATTTAAATTAAAACAAAAACCGACTTCAAAAACCTAGGTGCACTAAAAAGGTAAAAATAACCTTATAATTCATTACATTTGGAGTAGGTGCCAATCTACGTCAGACTAGGCAAATACACACATGAATTGGCACCGGCTCCAAATGTAATGAATTATATGGTTATTTGTACCCTTTTAGTTCACCTAGGTTTTTGAAGTCGGTATTTGTTTTTTGTTAATTTTTTTTCACGCTTTTTAGTGTAAATAATCGTTGAAATTATGCAAGTATTATCACCTAATAACAACCCTAAAAAAGTAAATATTTACAGCCAAAAAAAATCACATACTCACATAGTCAATCAAATAGTTAAAATTGACCTTCATAATAACCTGAGCCCTTCAAAAGTCAACGAGTACTCATAATCTGAGTGTCTACTGCTTCGAGTGTGTACTTGTAGATACATTTATTGTTCTTTATTATCATACCGAGATAGTGGGAATAATATTATGAATGCAGCGTGGAATCCTTATGAGTTTCGCAATATTGCCGCCATTTTTCTATTTTTATTCGCCCTTGTGCCGTGATTAATGGGTATTCATGTCGCGTAGCAAAGACCGCGTTATCTCCCGAGGTATATCCAACTTTGTGTTTACGATTCCTTTTTGTATGTGAAGACAATGGTATGAATTTTTGGTATGAAATACAGAGGTTTGAGATTATTCTTTTCAACACTCTATACTTGAAATAAATTTGATCTTAGGGCTCTGTGCGTGACTTTAATTCTTATCTATCTTCAGTCCCTTTTAAGCTCATCCAGCTTCAAATAAGTGATTATTATAAGGAAGCATACCTGTTTTGTTTATTTCCCGTAAAGCTTTTATTATTTTGTTTTCTACTTTTAACGACAAGGTATGTACCTAGTATATAACATTAAATAATTTGACACCTCTTCAGCAAGAATATCTTAAGTTAAATATAATAAATGCCTAATTGCACTTAACCTCTGGAATTATCAGAAGGAATGTAGAATTTTGATATTTAAAACGTTTGGAAAGTTGTTGCAGGCTAAATTGAAATTCGTGAAATAAAAATAGGTACTAATTTTTCTGAATAAACAATACTTTCTGACTAGCGTTATAAACTAATTGATACTTTTGTTTTTTTCATAGTAAACCTCATTACCCATGTTTTTAGTAATATTTAACTAAATGTGATGAACTTACTACCTATTTCTTAACTTCACAATCGTACTAACAGTAACCAAATATAATTAACAAGATCACTAATTAAACAATATCCTGGTAAACTCACAAACAAGTTTGTTGTTGAGCTCGAAGCAGTGTTCAAACAAAACGGACGATGCCATTGTTGCCTGAGTTGGGTTTTATTATAATGGCAACTTGATCAATTAGGTATTAAAACTACATTTATATGTTTCAGTGTAGCCAGCGGCCTTAACGAGTTGATTTAATTTAATGCACCTCAGCTGAGTTATAATTACCTACTTGTGTCAAAAAATACATTGGGACGAAACAGCATAGGTACAATGGGTAAATAGGACAGTGCTTTATGCTTATTCCATACTCGAACGTATTCCATCCGTAGAGATCGTGATACTTGGCGATTTTAATGCCCACCACGCTGAATGGCTTGCTTCTCGTTCCACCGATCATGCGGGTAGGTCTGTTCACGACTTTGCTCTAGCCTATGGTCTGTCGCAGTTGGTATCCTCGCCAACGCGTATCCCAGATGCGGCAGACCATTTACCTTCCCTGTTGGATCTTCTGCTGACCTCTCACCCGGATGGCTATCAGGTAACCGTCGATGCTCCGCTCTGATCGTCGGACCATTGCCTTATCCGGAGCAAAGTGCCATTGTCGCGCTAACTACGGCCCCGTTCAGCGGGCTGCCGCCGAGTCTGGCACTTTAGGTCAGCAGACTGGGACGGGATGCGGTCCTTTTTTGCATCCTACCCATGGGACAAGGTTTGCTTCTCTTCGGAAGATCCTGACACCAGTGCCGAGTCTATCGCTGATGTGGTGCTGCAGGGCATGGAACTTTTTGTTCCATCCTCTGCAATTCCCATTGGTGGTAAGTCAAAGCCTTGGTTTGAGCGCTTCTGCAAAGCGGTTTCACGCCGCAAGCGGGAGTCGTTTCAGGCTTGGGCTGCGGCGATGGCGTCTCAGGATCCTAATTCTTACCGCCTAAAAAAGAAGTACAATCATGCCTCTAGATCCTACAAAAGAGCCCTGGCAGGAGCAAAGAGTGAGTTCATCGGCAGAATTGGCAAGAGACTAATGCGTTACCCCTCGGGTTCCCGCGCGTTCTGGTCTCTTGCCAAAGCTGTCGAAGGGAATTTCTGTCGGCCATCTTTTCCACCACTGCGCAGGGGGGATGACTCGTTAGCCCAGACTGCGAAGGAGAAAGCCGATCTTCTGGGCTTTCTCTTCGCTTCCAACTCCAGAATTGATGACCATGAGATGTCTCCGCCGACTATAGCTCCTTGTGATTACTCCATGCCGGAGATCCGTTTTACACAGAAGTCTGTGCGTAGAGCGCTACTCTCATTGGACATCAATAAATCGAGTGGGCCGGATGGGTATCCCCTCAATTGTGCTTAAGACATGTGCTCCTGAGTTGACCCCGTCCTTGACGCGTCTTTTCCGACTCTCTTACTCTAACGGCGTAGTCCCAGTCTCTTGGAGGTCTGCTTAGGTACACCCGATCCCTAAAAAAGGAGATCGCTCCGATCCAGGCAACTACAGACCGATCGCAATCACTCCTTTGCTCTCTAAAATAATGGAGTCCATTATAAACCGCCAGCTCCTTCGGTACTTAGAGGACCACCAGCTGATCAATGACCGACAATACGGTTTCCGTCAGGGTCGATCGGCGGGTGATCTTCTTGCCTACCTGAGTCACCGTTGGGCTGAGGCGGTCGAGAGCAAAGGTGAGGCCTTAGCGGTCAGCCTGGATATAGCGAAGGCCTTTGATCGGGTGTGGCATAAAGCGCTTCTTTCGAAGCTTCCCTCCTACGGGCTGCCTGAGAAATTTTGCAAATGGGTCGCCAGCTTTCTTACGGATCGGAGCATCCTTGTCGTAGTCGACGGATCATGCAAGGATCGCAAGTCCGTAAATGCTGGCATCCCGCAAGGCTGTGTCCTATCCCCAACCCTGTTCCTGCTGCATATCAACGATATGTTGCATCATATCAGCAACTTCCGTTGTTATGCAGATGACAGTACAGGAGATGCTGTTTACACCGGTCGTGCTAATATTTCTCGGGCAAACGTCGATGAGTGTCGGAACAAACTTGTGTCTGAAGTCGAGACTTCTTTACATCTAGTCTCGAACTGGGGCAAACTGAACTTGGTGCAATTCAACCCCAATAAGACACAAATTTGTGCGTTCACCGCCAAAAAGAACCCCTTTGTCGCATCTCCTCGTTTCGAAGACACTCTCCTTAATGCCCAGCCAAGTATCGGTATCCTTGGAGTCGACATATCGAACGACGTGCATTTCCGCGGTCATCTGGAAAGTAAGGCCAAGTTGGCCTCCAAAAAGCTGGGTGTGCTCGGTAGGGCGAGGCGGTATTTCACTGCGACTCATCGCCTGCAACTTTACAAGGCGCAAGTCCGTCCGCACATGGAATACTGCTCTCACCTTTGGGCCGGTGCACCACAGTACCAACTTCTTCCTTTTGACCGCCTGCAACGAAGGGCTGTTCGAATTGTCGATGACAAAAAGCTTACCGATCGGCTAGACCCTCTGGCGTTGCGTAGAGATGTAGGCTCCCTCTGCATTTTCTACCGCTTCTATCATGGAGAGTGTTCCGAGGAATTGTTCGGTATTATACCTGCCGCTGAATTCCACCATCGCACGGCTCGCCACAGACTGCATTACCATCCTCACCATCTGGATGAATGGCGTTCCAGTACAGTGCGATTTACCAGGAATTTTCTCCCTCGCACCACCAAATTGTGGAATGAACTTCCTGCAGCGGTGTTCCCGGACCGATGCGACAAAGGTATCTTCAAGAAACGAGCATACTCATTCCTTAAAGGCCGGCAACGCACTTGCGATGCCCCTGGTGTTGCAGGTGTCCATGGGCGGCGTTGATCACTTACCATCAGGTGAAACGTCTGCTCGTTTGTCTCCCTATCACATAAAAAAAAAAAAAACCACTACGGGGAATACAGGGGAGATGATATTAAGACACTCTGATTACTTCAATTTTTTTATAAGTGTAAGATTTTTTTTTAACTAGATGTTTAGTCCTATAGATTACTCTCTACTAACACTCATAGCGTCAATAATCAAAAATAGGTCGCTTCGTGAATAGTCTCTTCTGTGGTAATTAAAGTGTAATTATTTTAGAAATTTAGTTGAAAGTACCAGCCGGGCTCTGAGTTCTAATAGCAAAGTTAGAACTTTAAATAATTCCGGTGAACAAAGATATCAACTCATTAAAATTCTAAATAAGTAGATACTCTATACTTAAAACTTGCGAATAAACGATTTGGAATCAGTAATTCGATCAAAGTTGCTAATCTCGTTTGCTGAAAGCTATGCAGCGACGGATTTCAGCTTCAGCGAACTTATATTAAAAGATTAAAATCTTAGCTTCAAGCTACTTTGTCGCTTTTTTAAACAGATTGTAAAGTTTTGCTAAGATTAGTATTTCAAATTGAAGTTGTAATTGTTGCATAGATACGGATATGGGAAATAATCATAAGGCCTCCAGCATACTGGGGAGTCAACGCTCCAGCGTTAATTGTTTTGCCATACCAAAACAGACTGTATTGACACATACAAAAAGTTCATTCTTCAACTTAATGACACTTGTCACGAATTTTGACGCGTGGGGGCGTGGCTTCTACCACAGAAATTCAATCTTTATGCATATTGACACAGAGTCCGTTTTGGTATTGGAAAATACTTTGATGCACGAGCGTTGACGCCCCAGTGTGCCGGGGGCTTAACATCGTCAAGCCCTGGGTACACTTGAGCGACTAGACAAGCGCGTCAAAGTTCGCCAGTGCGGCCAATGGCATTTCGTTGAAGAATGAGGAATCATAAATCAATACAGGTCGTTTTAGTCTTGGCAAAGAATTCGACGCGTGTTATTGACACCCCAGTGTGTGGAGCGCTGCGGTTCGTGCTTCGGTCAACACTTTTTTTTTTGGTTTGGGGTTTGGCTTGAAACCTGGTATGTGCTTGAAACACAGAAATGCAATCTTTATGCATATTAACACAGAGTCCGTTTTGGTATTGGAAAATACTTTGATGCACGAGCGTTGACGCCCCAGTGTGCCGGGGGCTTAACATCATCAAGTCCTGGGTACACTTGAGCGACTAGACAATCGCGTCAAAGTTCGCCAGTGCGGCCAATGTCATTTCGTTGAAGAATAAGGAATCATAAATCAATACAGTTCGGTTTAGTCTTGGCAAAAAAATCGACACGTGTTATTGACGCCCCAGTGTGTGGAGGGCTTTATTGAAGCGCTGCGGTTCGTGCTTCGTACGACACTTTTTTTTTGGGTTTGAAACACAGAAATGCAATCTTAATTCATATTGACACAAAGTCCGTTCTGGTATTGGCAAATAATTATACGCGCGACTTTTGACGCCCCATTGCAAGGAAGACTAGTTGACTGTACATAATAAATATGGACTGATTTATTATGGAAGCAATAGTTACGCAAACTTCTTAAGGGGTCCCACGTGTTCGCAACACTTTATCTATTTCAGTTGTTTATGTTTTAAACGTTACGACCGTACTTATGTTAACGGCTTAATTTAATTTGAGATCATGTAGTGCTGTCAGTGTCACGATGGCTTCAGACCAAAGCGTGCTTTCATGATTAACAGTTATTTAGGTCATAAGGAGTGAGCCTATTGTTATTATACTGGGTACATTCTCCATGAGCCCGGTATAATAACAATAGGGTATTTATGTGGGAGGTTTAGCAGTTGTAGCCTAGTGGTCGAACGCACGCCTTGCAATCAAAGTGTGCAAGTTCAAACCCCGGCTCGCACCTCTGGGTTTATGCGCGAATCTCATTTTCATCCGATATTATCACTTGCTATGAAACGGTGAAGGAAAACATCGTGAGGAAACCTGCACGTCTGAGGGAACTTGACTAGTTCTCGATCGATGTGTGAAGTCTGCCAACCCGCACTGGGCCAGCGTGGTGTACTATGGCCCGAATCCCCCTCGCATTGAGGGGAGGCCCGTGCCCAGCAGTGGGACGTTAAAAGGGCTGTAGTTAGTTAGTTAGAGGGTGGTTTTCTACCACGCTGGCCCAGTGCAAGTACATGAACTTGTTGAACATGAACGTGTTCAAGTTTGCCTATGAAATCCGGAAACTGCACCCCTTGCGTTCAAAGCGGGCGTTCTACCTACTAGTCTACCACTGCCTAAGACTTAGTATACCTATTTTAGGTAACTCCGCTCTCTGCACCAAGTGGTTGAGGGTTCGATTCCCACAAATGGCAAATTTTGGAAATGGCCTTTTTGGAATTTTACCTGGTCTGGGTGTAAGTGGGATCGCTCCTAGTCCAAAAAACAAGCTGTGCTTAGTTTGAGATTATACGATGAGTATGTGTTGTCTGGCGATTCGTTTTTATTTTATTTTATAGTGCGTATCGGTCACCTAATGAGTTTCTCGGGTATACCTCATGTGGTGGAACCCTTTAGTTTGCACAACAACGAGGCTTACAATTATTATTTAATGTGCATATTGAACGTACAAACTCATGGTACAACTCCAGTTCGTATGCAGATTGTGTGCGGTTTTGAACCAGTTTAACGGTGCGTTAGTAAGTGGACCATAAAACTTTATTGTAGGAAGATATCGGTGTTTTAGTACGTGCGGGTTCGGGATAATAGCTCTTAAGTAGTTAAGTTAGAGTCTATTATCATATTCTAGGACATGCTGTTAATGTTTACACCACAACATTGAGTTGTCGGGCCGTATAAAGTTTCAGGCACACTGGGGCGTCAAACGCACGCGTTATTTGTTTTTATTACTTATTTATTTATTTGCACAATTAGGTAATAAGGTAAGCTTAATGGGTTTTGGGTGGGTTTTTCAATTCTGTGTTAACATAAAGATTGAATTTCAGTGTTAAAAGCCGCGTGACCATGTGTCAAAATTCGCTCGCGCTGTCAATTATACTTTATTGAAGAATTACCTTTTGATGTGAAACATCTATAGGCGAGGGGTAAACCTGATTTTTGGCGTGGCAAGATTTGCCGACACTTCGCCACAACAAAATGAAATCAACCCTATTACTTAGTACATAAAGTATAGTTTTAAATGCGGCCACGCTTCGTACTCCTCGGCTCCTCGGTTCTTTCCGCCGCTTAGACTCCGCCCACCGGTTGATTCCGCTCACTCGCCGCTACGACGTTTATGGTTTAAGTTTCACATCTGCCAGGCGTCCCGCGACGGCTCAGTTTTTTTTCTTTGAATCAATTCAGTTCGTTTTAGTATTAGCAAACATGTTACAGCGCGCGTCTTGACGCCCCAGGGACTTCTTTACAATGAGCACGATAACTTGTATTTTAAAATTTCATAATATGTATTTAGTAATAGCTTCTACCCGCGATTTCGTCCGCGCAGTCTTCGATTATTCATCTTATCTTAATATATATATAATTATACTGTGCGTGTGTATGTCACTGAACTCCTCGTAAACGGCTGGACCGATTTGAATAAATTTTTCTTTCTGCGTTTGGGTGGCGCCCTGGATGGTTTAGATTCACAATTGGACCCGGTAGGTGGCACTGCTTTTGTATGTAATTCTAAGGCGGTACGAAGTTCGCCGGGACATATACAGGGTGTATCAGAAGTCCGAAATAATACTTTAGGTATATATACGGTAGCTCATATGTGGATGCTTAGTGAAGACAGTTTATACCTAACTATCATAGTTTCTGAGTTACAGACCCTTGAATATTTGTCACAGGTATCGTGTTCTGGCCTTTGGGTACATCCATAACCCTATTCAGCAGTGTAAACTACACTAATGAGAGGCGGCTACTAATATTCACAAAACAGGACATGCAAATTTTACATAGGACTCGAGATATTACGAGTTTTAGAAATTGACGACGAAAAAAAAGTTGGAAAAACATGGTCGAATTTCAGTCAATTTTTTATACCATTCAGTTGTATACACGATACCGATGCTAGCGTCCAAGTATTATTTCGGACTTCTGAGACACCCTGTATAGCTAGCATCGTTATAAATTATAACCTACTCTGATGTTTAAACATCAGAAAAGTTTCATCAAGATCTTTTCAGTAGTTTTGGGTGAAAGAGCAACAAACATCCATCTGCACAAACTTTCACATACATAATACTAATAGGTTCTTCATCATACTGAATCTCGTTTTATAAAACGCAATTCTCCTACTGAACAGCTTTGCACATAAACTGAACACAATTTTCCTTTAGTATAAACGATGAGAGTTCTAAGTGCCATTACATTGTGAAAATTATGATCAAATTTCGTATATATTTTCTGTTTTAGGTGCGAGACTGTTCCCCGATATTGCTACTCCGTATCTCAAACAATTGGTAAACAGGGGCTCGCCACCACCTTTCTTTTTTTTTTTTTGAATGGACTACGCTGTTGGCCGTGAGTTGGCCTTTACAGCTTCACCGGAGGAGTCTCGCCACCACCTCCGTTCCGTACCATTATCTATAAAAACGGAAAAAAAAACAATTGTTGTATGGGAGCCCCATTAAATATTAATTTTCAACATCTGTGAAAATTTCAACTCTCTAACTATCACGGTTCATGAGATACAGCCTGTTGATAAACGGACGGACGGACGGACGGACAGCGAAGTCTCAGTAATAGGGTTCCCGTTTTACCCTTTGGGTATGGAACCCTAAAAACATTCCTGCAAGACAGGGGGTAGTTACAAAGGGTGTTATATAATATAATAATACTTTAATTGTATTTGGTTGGACATACATCTTTTTTTGAGAAAAAAATATTGAAGAATGTTCATAAACGAAGGACCTATAAATTGACATACACAGAGAAAAAATTAACAACTTCGTTCTTTTTGAAGGCAATTGAAAATGATACCTGGTACCTATAGTGATAATGTATGTAACTAGGTGGCTCGTTCAAACTTCCTATCACTTAACTACCATTTATTTGCCTTTATTAATTAAAAAAAAAGTTACAATCGGTCTAACCATTCATGTGTTTTAAAGAACAATTGAATTTTATATAAGCAAGAAAGAAATTAAGAAAAATATTTTGGATCTAAAATAATGTAACATAATGTAGAGTCTCTTTGACTCAATAGAGTCAAATCTATAAGTTTTTAGTTGTACAACAAAGGTATATTATGTTTTAGATATATGTTGGATGTTTGTGATATGTTTTGGATATTTATGTTTTATGATTTACAAAAATCTTCTTCATATTAGATTGCTATATTAGATGGCTAGCAGTGGTAGCCGAGTGGTCGAACGCACGCCTTGCAAATCAAAGTGTGCAGGTTCAAACCCCGGCTCGCACCTCTGGGTTTATGTGCGAATCTCATTTTCATCCGAGATTACCACTAGCTATGAAACGGTGAAGGAAAACATCGTGAGGAAACGTGCACGTCTATAGAAAGGCGTGTGAAGTTCACCAACTCGCACTGGGCCAGGCGTGGTGAACTATAGCCTAAAAATCTCCCTCGTATTGAGGGAGAATGTGCCCGGTATAATGGCAATAGGCTCGTACCCCTATTACATTGGGACCAAAAATACATCGGCGAAGTGTGGGCGCACTACAGTGCACCTCTGCCTACCCCTTCGGGGAATACAGGCGTGATGATGTATACTATATACTATATATTAGATTGCGAATCATATTTTTACATATTCCGTATAATAAGGTCAAAGTGAGCAGTTCATACAAGATTGTCTGTAGTGTAATCACGTTATTTCGTATGTTAGTTTTTCAGAAATTTATTATAGTGGCGAATAATATTATTATCTTTCATGTTTTAAGAGCTATCTTTCAGCGAACGAGATTGATAGATTGGGGCAGTGTTTCTCAACATTTTTCCAAGGCATCCTTTAAGTGGCCATACAATTTTAAGCATTTTTTAAAAACTGTATTAAAATAAAGTTTATAATAAAAAAACTATGTGGGAATGGAATACGTTCAGCATGCACGTGATAGTTTTCCTCCATACTTGTTTAATTCTGCATCCAAGATACTACATTTAAATTAACTATATTAAAATAGAAAAAAAACTATTATGACCTGTACATTTATAGAGATAAGGTATAAGTTGCCTTATGAATAACATTATACTAGAAGGTATGTTGTTAAAACAGAATTACGTTGTTACTCTGCCAGCAAGAAGTATAAGAAATGCAGATCAATAAATTAAGTAAAGACCATTTTAAGTTTTAAGTTTAGTTTTTAAAATAAGGCCGTAATATTGAGAACCATTGGCTCAATAACCAATGAATAGTTTTAAACTCAAAGCGGTTCAGTGATTGATCGACGTCTGCCGAAGCCCTTTATTGATACTGTCGTGAAGTTGTTCTCTTCGAAGCGATTTAAAGATGGATGGTCGCTATAAAATTAGTTTTGCTTTGAGTAATTTTCTTTGAGTAAGAATTTATCAAAATAATATTATGTTTGTGATCTTTACTAAATCGCTAATAAACTTCGTCTTTTTGGTACAAATTTTTTATTTTTATCTGTCATGTTTTTCTTTTTATAATGCTTATGTACGTTCTGTTAGTCTTAATAAACAAGGCTTTTTTCAAACATGATCTACTTTAGTTCTACAACATTTGAGATATTAACCAGAATATTCTGATATCCAAAACCATACAAATAATACAATACAAATTTACATACAAACAATGCAATACAAATTTTAAATAAAAAAGTTAAGACAATTTTACTACAAAGAAAAATACTCAATATAAATGATGGTAACATTACAAAACCGGTAACAACAAAAGCCATTATGACGTGAGGAGACACTTCATCAATCTTGATCTCGCCACAGGTCTCTACACAGGCGCTACTCTGTGTACTTCCATAGATTACGTCATTTAGTTTTACGCGCATATCGAGGAGTACTTTAGCTAGGCAAACTAAAGCCCGAACACCGTGGAGCGTCAAAAACATACCTACTAATGTTCAAACATGATGATGTTTTTGGAATTATTGAACCAACGACATTGGTCGTTGGTTTTAATAATTTTAATCGAATACATTCAATTAAACTTTTCTAGAGCACTATGTATCGGAGTAGCTGCGTCCATAAGTTTTTATTCGACCACTCCCTCCCTCTCCCATAAGAAACTTGAGAGCCGTAAAACTAAAAACTACATAAAATGCGTTGTTTACTTTTATAGACTAAAGTTTTAACGGAAATATTTTATGTGACTTGCGGTATTAATAAAATTGAAGTACATACAACCTTAAGACATTGACAAGATAAACTTGGAGATACTTACCTTGCTGAAATTGGTCTTAAGAGCAGTCACGGTCACGAAGTCGCGAGTTCGATTTCTGGGTCGACCAGTGTTATTTCCATTTTTCTTTTGCATCTCAAAGGGCCTTTATTATTACTACTATAATCTATTCGTGATCTACTACTACTACAGCCCTTTTAACGTCCCACTGCTGGGCACGGGCCTCCCCTCAATGCGAGGGGGATTTCAGGGGATTTCCGTGGTCTGATACATATTAATCAAATCTACGTCTAGCCGCGGTATGTCCAACACTTTGCATTGAAATTTGAGTCCCATGGGGCATATATAAATGTGGAAAACCCTTTGTTAACAGGAGAACCAATGCATGAGGATCAAAATCCTTGGAGACTGCTACTACTGCGTGTCAGGGCTACCTGTGTCAAGACCCAACCACGCGTACAACTGTGTCAATATGGGCCTACAAATGATCGATGCTATTCGGTGAGTTTTATTAACTACTTTTTATAAAAAAGTCCACTTTGGAATCGGATTTTTATAATTATGGGTATTCATCATGATTGTATGAAATAATTTTCGTCTATTAAGGTTACCATATGCGATTATAGCCGTTTCAAAAACATGTTACTTATAATTACATAATGTCAAGTCAAATAGAACTGCATAAAACTATCAAACTGCCCTAGAAGCTACATATTTTTCTCGTGAACATGAAAACCAACGAATTAGTGCAGAGAAAGTAAGGTTTGATGTGGTAATTTACTGTCGCGATTATGATGTATTGACCTTGACCATTTGGTTAGCTGCTAATCCAGTTCTTAGCCTATCTGAATCTCATATTTTTGTGAGATCGAGTGATAAGTAGGCACAGGTGGATGGTGAAGATGATCTGCTTCTCTCTGGTCATCAGGTTCGTTCGAGAAGCTACAGGCTTTAACGTGGACATGCGCATAGGCATCCACACTGGGAACGTGCTCTGTGGTGTACTCGGTCTGCGCAAGTGGCAGTTCGACGTGTGGAGTGATGACGTCACTCTTGCAAATCACATGGAGTCTGGAGGCATTGCTGGGTAAGTTCAATGTGCTATGTAACACCATCTTTTAGTTACTTAGTCATTTTTATAATTTGTCTTATGAGATATTGACTAACTCGCATACCGCGTTTTCAGACCACTGGAATGTCTGCCTTGTCTGAATAAATGTCTTGTCCAAGGCTTAATAATGCATTATCCTTGTAAATACCGCTAGCAGTAACCCATCCAGGTGTTGATTGCCCCAAGGACTTCCATATTGAAGCATGTGGTTTTAAGGACATAGATTTTTCAACTAAAAAAACTGATGCACAATTGCTACCGGGATTTGACTATAGTCGTATATTCTTTGAATCGCGTCGATCTAGTAACTGAAATGCATTAGTGCCTTTGAGCCAACATAGCCTATAGATATTAATGTATGGATACGATTGTTTGAGTAGCTTACAACGTGTATAGTGTAGTAGTTAACTCCATTATCCGGCCCATCAAAAGCCGATACTTGCAAACAGTTTCACCGCTATTTTACATAGAGTTACTGCATTCAACACTAATTACATTTTCTACTGTATATATACTATACATCATCACGCCTGTATTTCCCGAAGGAGTAGGCAGAGGTGCACTGCAGTGCGCCCACACTTCGCCGATGCATTTTTGGTCCCAATGTAATAGTGGGCGAGCCTATTACCATTATACCGGGCACATTATCCCTCAATACGAGGGAGATTTTTTGGGCTATAGTCCACCACGCTGGCCCAGTGCGTGTTGGTGAACTTCACACGCCTTTCTATAGACGTGCAGGTTTCCTCACGATGTTTTCCTTCACCGTTTCAAAGCAAGTGGTAATCTCGGATGAAAATGAGATTTTCTACTATGCAATTTTATTTTATCCCATTTAAATTCGTCTATTCTGTGGTGTTTTTAAGTGCTACCAAATTGTTTTACAGACGTGTACACATCACAAAAGCCACGCTACTTCAGCTGGGTGGAAGGTTTGAAGTAGAGGTTGGAGACGGAGCTTCGAGAGAAGGATACTTGGCTGATCACAAAGTGGAAACATACCTCATAGTGCCACCTAAGGTAAGGACCAAATTTTTAAAAGTTTGATGCGTTTACCATTATTTGAAGAGTTCAAGGATGTGCCCTATTATATAAAGACTCTTGGTGATACTAGTTTCACATGAAGACGTACCTATAGTGTACTGGATTACCCTGGAAGGTTCAAAGTTCACCCGAAGTCTTATAGGTAAGTGTCGCATAGAAGATCATTACTTGGAAAAGAAAACATACGAAATTGATGAGTTTCTCGCGTTGCTACGACAAATAATCAAAGATAGAAATATACTCAGCCCTTTCCAAGGAAATCGTTCTCAGGGGAAGTATCATAAATAATATGGAAATATGAATTCCCGTATAACCTCATCAAGGTCGTATGAAGCTCGCCCTCGCTAATTTAATTGAGTCAAGTTCAAGGCTTGTCTCCCTGAGGGCCGACGATAGGCGGGAGACCCTGACAGTTGCATGATTGATTTCTGTTTGAACTAAAAATGTGGGTATAGTTTTAAAATAATATCTCCAGTTTTTTTATCGTTTGTATAGTTTACATTTTTACAGTTTCAACACACCCATTATCTAACTAGGGAGATACAGTTATGGGTACATTTTGTCATTCAGCAAATGGTAATCATTTTTTTAATAATTGCATTTTGAAATTCGTACATAAAATTCGAAAATCTCAGTGGTGCGAACTCGGGATTTGAAACTGCACCTCTTTCGGTTGCCTGGTAGAGATCGCTATTAGTGATAAGGCCGCCCATTGTGACACTGTGTAAACTGTGTGTAGTATTAATACTTTTTGCGGTGGAACAATAAAGAGTTATCTATCTATCTTTCTTCCGTTGCAGGCGTTTTACCAATTAAATTCGTCCCCTCATCCCATTAGGGCAGGAGTCCCTCAAGGCTCCGTTTTCTCCCCCCTTCTCTATAGCATGTTCACGAACGACATTCCCCGTTCGGACAGAGTTCAGCTCGCCCTATACGCGGATGACACCGCTCTCTATTTCTCGCATAGAAATAGGGGCGTTATCACCCGCACCCTCCAACGCGCAGTAGATTCTTTGGGCGAATGGTTTCGGAAATGGCGCATTGAGGTGAACCCGGAAAAGAGCGCCGCTGTGCTCTTTACCAGGGAAACCCACGGCGTCCCCGAGCTCCCTGGTTCAGTCTGGGGACCATCTCTCTGTTCGACCAAAGCATCCCTTGGACAAACCGCGTCAAATATCTAGGTGTCACTCTTGACAAGTCCCTTACTTTCAGTACCCACATTAGAACGGTGAGCAACCGAGCAGCTTTTGTGCTCGGTCGCCTTCACTATTTGATCTGCAAGCGGAGTAAAATGTCTCTTAGAAATAAGGTGACACTTTACAAAACATCCTCCCCATTATGTCATATGCCAGTGTGGTTTTCGCTCACGCGGCGAAGACACACATCAACCGCCTGCAAGTAGTGCAGTCCCGGTTTCTCCGTAGGGCCGTAGGTGCCCCGTGGTACATACGGAACGTAGATCTTCATTCCGACCTTGGCCTCTTCTCAATTCGTAAGCACTTAAAAATAGCGTCCGAACGCTATTTTAAAAAAAGCCGCGTCGCATTTAAATCCTCTAATTGTCGCCGCCGGCAATTACGAGCCAGACCCCGCGCACACATCATCAACTCGTCGCCGCCGTCCGCGGCACGTGTTGATTGATCCTCCCGACACGATCACCGCCCTCCTCGACCCGGGCGTTGAGAGGGCCACCAACACACCTACACCAGCCTCAAACAGACACCGATCTCGCCGGCGAGGTCGAGGAACCCTCTCTTCCGCTCGTAGGTGCATCTTTGCACCTAGGAGCGCAGTCACTACCTCTCCCCTCACGGTAACTGCCCAAGCCGAGGTCGTGCCCTCTGTGGCGCCCTTGAGCTAGTTGCCACCCCTTTCCGCCCTTAAGGCCTTGGTTGGAGTGCACTCTGCGCTCGCCACTCCTCCGGTAAAGCTGTAAAGGCCACCTCACGGCCAACAGTGTAAGTCTTTTCAAAAAAAAAAAAACCAATTAAATTACGACTGTTTTATAAGGTCTCTCAAATATTTATCTTAATATTACTATTTTTAAAATTTCTATATCTTCTAATGATTTTGAAAAAGTTTAGTAATACAAAGAAAGTACGTAAAAAATTCGCACATAGTGAATTATTAATACAGTTCCCCTCAAGCTAAATTATAGTCATCTTGAATGGGGACAGATTAAACTTGATTATCTTATAAAACCGCCCTAACGAAGCAACAGAGCGATGGTTTGGCCCGTTGCAGGTATTGCGTACAACGCCGGGAATTTCACTTTGAACAGGATTTTAATGAATAATTTAAATGCTAAACATTCGTTTAAAATTTGGAATGAATATTATTGAAATATTAAGCTTAAACAATTTTAGTAGGTACCTGACATTCCGTAAAGTAGAATTGATAAATTTCTTAATATATAAATGCCGATGTTATATATAATGAACCTATGTAAGCTTCCTTCCATCCTGTCTTTAGATGAAATTGGTGTGAGTTCTAAGACAATTTATCTTTTTCTCGTCGACTGGTCGAAGGTCAAACTTTGTCGTTTTCATTAGATACCGCTGCGCTGTAGATCCTGGCTTATAGGAGTAACAGTGATAGATATGTGCGGCTTATGTTATATAACGTGTTACATACATCTTTATCTACTGATACTCTTGCTTTTTTCACAAACCCTTACTTTTTTTCACCCTTACTTGAACGAGAGAAAATATCATTTTTTTTGTAATTAATCTGTGTTTCTTTTGATATGAAACATCTAATGGCGCGCTTGGTGAGTGACAGCGACTGTTGAGGCCGCAATGCCGTGACCCCTAAACTTCGAGCAGCTTCGTGGCTCCTCGGTTCTTTCCGCAGCTAAGACTCCGCTCACCGGCTGACTCCGCTCACTCGCTTACTGGCCGCTACGACGTTTATGTTTTATGTTTCACATCTGCCAGGCGTCCCGCGACGGCTTAGTTTTTTAGAAGTTAATTTTATTGTTCTCATGATTTAAAGAAAAAACTTGCTTTTGTGGTGCGACTCGGGCATTCAAGGATTTTAGTTAAAATGGGAACTGAATTAAGGGTAGGTAGCATGTAATATGTTTCATGCATGTATCTCTTTGTCATTAGTGCATGCAATTCGATACTCGATCGTATACAATTCGAGTCGTACCCGATATGCTCGGAAATTGCCAATATACCACTCCGATGACATATCTCGGGATTTGATTGAACGTGCTATATGATACGAGGGCGTGCACTGTGATAACATACTATGTATGAAATGGCTATCTACGCCAGTCGCCAGAGGTCAAGTTATATCTCATCAATACAAAAATTCTTGACAAGTTAGAAATTATTAAAATGGTTGTTATTTTATTATTCCATACCAGAATATATCACTATCTACTGCACCTTCGTTTAGTAACTGTGCTTGTAGGAAAACTCCTGTGACTGTCTTTACCCGGGGGTTCAAGGGGTGCGGTGCAGTCAGGCGCGGGGTCTTAGGGGGCGCAAGCTGAGACTGAAGCTTTGATAACTCAAAAGCCCGGAAAATTGAGATCAATACATAATAATTATACAATATGTAGTGAAAAATATTACAAAATATATTTTATATGGTTTTTTTTGACATGGGAGGGGGAGGGGGAGGGGAGGATGACAGGCTTAAGACGGCCTTGTTCATAGTGATATTTCTATTTATAATTTGCAGAGGCGCAAATTGTGCGACGAATTGGTCAACATTTGAAGACGGGAAGGTGACCTTTGCCCAGTTCAGCTCAGTGGGACATTCAATGGGCTAAAACAACTACTTTTCCATGGTTATCATCTACCTATGTGTAGGAGATCTAGAGCACAAACTAACACAATGTTAAGTATCATTAAAAATTTAAATCAATATTTCCTTCACAATTTGCGTTCACACAATAAATCAATTCATTATCTATTATTTACTATGATTTCCTTTTCGCACATATAAATCGGTGTAACAAATTATTCGCAAACGGGGGAAAGTTCGTTTCGTTCTTGTGATAACTATGAATATGGATTTAATTGGATCGGTCCGGATGTCAGGTTCATACGCCAATCAATCCTAACTTTTTTTAGAAATTGAACGACAATCCCAGAAAAATGTGCGATGATTTCAATTGCAATATTTCATCAAATTTCCGAAAAAAGCAAGTGCTTATTTGTAAAAAAAGATTTACGTTTATTATTCCAATCTAGTAGATTAATACAAAGTTATGTACTTCGTTGGTTTGTACCGATGGAAAATTATCTTTGCATAGTAACTTCAATGAAAATCCCACCTAGTATTTGGTAATGATACGGTCTAAAATGTAACGTAAGATTCGTGTATTGCTTTAATATAATTAACAGTCTTGTATCAATATAGACACTAACATCAAACCTTCTTGGCATCACACAGCCGATCATTGCCCTTTACTAAGGCAATCAACCGGGTCCAAAATAAAATAATATACCAGTTACACTATCATTAATAATCATTCCAAAACCCGAGGCTGTGTAATCTGCTTCTAAATTCACACATTGCTGTATCCCAGGTAGGATAGGCAGAGACCACTATATACTTGCAATTGATAATAATGTATATCAATGATAAGCGACCTTCGGAATACTGTAATCGCCATAGTATGGTCCATTTACTACGGCATTGTATATTTATACAAACTTTTTTTTTATTATAATTACAAGTTATTTAATTATTAATTAAAAGCTTTATTTACGCGAATACTATACATTGAAATTAACCTATTTTACGGATTTTATCGCGTTTATTTATTTACCTCAGCCCCCCCGTGACCATGATTGCTGTAAAGCAGCCGAAACGTTGGGAAAATAAAATAGTAAATAAACGCGATAAAATCCGTAAAATAGTTTAATTTCAATATAAGCTTTATATTAACTTGCAATGTATGTCCGGGTGAAATCTTGCAACTAAATTTTAAATCAGTTATCTCTAACCGATTGAGCTAAAATTTGGTATAAAGGCTTATTTTGGATGACAATACATGCTTAGCTATGTGACGTCATTTTAATTCCAATATGACGGATCATCCAAGATGGCGGAATAGTTATTTTTTCTGCACACTACCACAGTATAGGTATCTAATGAAAGGACCTGCCGAGGAGAACACGAAAACTAAGGGCATTTAAATTAAAGCTTATTTTTAAAAAGTTTTTACCATTAATTTATTTAAGTTTTGTTTGTGTAAATTTAGGAACCAATGTTTTTGATGTCAGGTTGTGTTTCAGGCATATTTTTGTCTCCAAAAGCTTTACCTACATATAACCTAATTCATTGGGCTGTCTGCTAAAAGCGTCAGCTATTGTTCGATAGTGGTATCATCAATCATGACCCGCCGGGGAGTTAGCTGAAAGGCAGTAATGTGTGAGATATGTCACTGATGCCTGAGATTTGGAACAATGACAATAAAATAATCGGAATTGTACGCTAACGACATTCCCTCGACTTACAACAGAATATGAACTCTCTGAATGAACTCTGAATGAACTCTATGAAAAGTGCTCTGTTGTTAGTCAGTGCGAAATTTTGTCGTATCTATTACTGCAGTATATAATTTTTTTTAAAACTTAACTAAATGGATGGACTTAACTAAATGAACTAAATGGAAATCCATTTAGTTAAGTTTTCAAAGAAAGATTAAGTTTAACTACATTCTCCACTATTTTCATCTGAACTTTAAGACAAGTAGTGGGACTATTTACAACCAAATCTTCTATTTACTAACTAATAATACATACAAATACATCATCACGCCTATATTCCCCGAAGGGGTAGGCAGAGGTGTACTGCAGTGCACCCACACTACACCGATGTATTTCTGGTCCCAATGTAATAGGGGGCGAGCGTATTGCCATTATGCCGGGCACATTCTCCCTCAATACGAGGGAGATTTTTGGGCTATAGTCCACCACGCTGGCCCAGTGCGGGTTGGTGAACTTCACACGCCTATTTCTATGGACGTGTAGGTTTCCTCACGATGTTTTCCTTCACCGTTTAATAGCAAGTGGTAACCTCGGATGAAAATGAGATTTACATAAACCCAGAGGTGCGAGCCGGGGTTTGAACCTGCACACTTTGATTGCAAGGCGTGCGTCAGACCACTCGGCTACCACTGCTTCCTAACTATTACTAAATATTATGATGTGTCTGACAATTGTTATTTATCTTTGTCCACCTTAAATATTTTACGATGAAGTGTCCATAAGTAGTTGATGTGTCTTGTGTCATTCAATAACCCTTATTTATTCAGCGTACCAATTTAGATAAACTAAAAACGAAATAAAACAGTTACCTTTTAAATGAACTTGACTGCTATTAGTGTATAAATTAATTAGATTTGTTTAATCAATCCTCGAACACTTTCGTGAACCAATGTCCCAACTCTGATATCATCAAGTTGAATTGAAGGATCGCTCCTTACAGATGTAATCTTGGATTTGGGTGTTTCAAGTGTTTGAATTGGTTTGGGTTTAATCCTTTTACCGTTAACTGATGGGTTGATTATAAGTAGGTAAGGTTTTCAAGTAGTTCTTTAGGATAGTTGTCATTGGAATACATCTTGGAATGTCATATCTATTGTTGGGTATACTTACTGGTTTTTAGGGTTGTAAATATTAATAGACTAATGTTGTAAGAATTTTAAAAAATCTACCTTTTTGCATTATTGCAACTTGAACAATATTATATATTGAAAATGGGAAATGATCGAAGTTGCTTACCTTTAAATATTCCATATTTAGTTTTGTTTTGCCTCATATATATCCAATCCAATACATACTTTTATGGAGTGCATGCCTTAATCTGTTTCACACAAAATACAGTCGTAAACTAAACTAAATACAACTTAATTAAGACTGTTTTAAAGACATTGACAGTTTATAAACTTGTAAGAATAGATCTTGCTGTGGAGAATATAAACTATGATTATGTTAATTAAGAATGTTTGTATGTTACTTTAAAAATATTGTACTGCTTACCTACCTACTCAAGTAGTGTTATTCAATAGCAAAGTAGATTAAAGCAGTGGTAGCCTCGCGGGCAAGAACGCCCGCCTTGAACGTAAGGGGTGCAAGTTCAAATCCCAGGCCCGCACCTCTGAGATAATTTTCATGTGCGAATGTCATTTTCAACAATGATTACCACTTGCTGAACGGTGAAGGAAAACATCGTGAGGAAACCTGCACGACTGTAGAAAGGCGTGTGAAGTTCACCAACCCGCACTGGGCCCGCGTGGTGGACTATGGCCCAAATCTCCCTCGTATTGAGGGGGAATGTGCCCGGTATAATGTCAATAGGCTCGCCCTCTATTACATTGGGACCAAAATACATCGGCGAAGTGTGGGTGCACTACAGTGCACCTCTGCCTACCCCTTCGGGGAATACAGGCGTGATGATGATGTATTGTACTGTACATAAGATGAAATTTTTAATGGCATTATATTATAAGCCATTATATTATGAACTCCTCTATTTTTTCTTCTTAAAATCACAATCCATTTTCAGATTACCTCTTATAACATATTCCCTTTAAAAGCTGTACATTTAGTTTTATATTGAGCACCAGTTGTGCGACTTCACCCACGTGGAATTTAAGAAAAATTGCCTAAGCTACTGTTTGTAACATCAGCTATCTGCCAGTGAAAATCCCGCCAAAATCGGGCTAGCCATTTGAGACCTTAGTGCATACAAACACACAGACGGACCTTTTTTAAAAATATCGTTTTCCTCATAGGTATATACTTTCATATATATTTTGTAAAAGGTTGATATTTTACATTCCAAATAGACATTTCAGTTTTATTTAAATATACAGATAATAATTATCTTTATAATACTGTTGTTTCTCCTCAATCGCGTAAGTTAAATGTTTTTCCAACACGGCCTCCGCCGTAATTGCAAACCCAAGGGACGCTGGAGACGGTTTATATTGTTTGTGTTGCCTCTTCGCCTCTTGATTTACCGCTATTTTAGCTAAGGTATTGTTGACTTGGAAACCTTGTTTTAGTTCCATTAAGGATTATATAATGTAATACTTACTTGATACTGTTTATTTCTTGTGAAACAATAAGTTTACACGGCTAAAAATATTACGACATGAATAACATATAACTTCAGATTCTGCTATTATTGTAAGCAGTGTGGCTTTACATAAGCGTTATTAAGTCTTAGTGGGAAAACGAGCTCCATTAGTAAGCGAGAGCCTCCAGGTTTTATCTCTACCATAGCCATTAAAGAATTATGTCCAATACTAGCACAAACATTTAGCTTAATTTTAGAGGCTATTAAGTGGTATGATAAGCTTATGGAGGTAGTAAAATTGCGACTGTTATCAGCTTCAAATAGCACAAGAATCTATTCAACTAACAAATGTTTTCTTATTCACAGAAACCATCAGAAAACGGTCGCCTCTCAGTGTGCACAGTGGAGCGCAAAGCTAGCATCGTATCTTCATTATACCAAGACGTGTCTCCAACAAAACCCAAGGACAACATCAGCCCAGCACCATCGCAGCACAGTTTTCACGAAATCGAGCCGACGACCAAAGTTCTCCGAACTGAGTCCATGAGAACCACGCCTGGAGGTAAGCTAAATTATAACCTTGTGCCATTAAAATAAAGTTGGTAATATAATACTACTGACTTTTCTATACAAGGTCTGTCCAAATGAGTAATGTTTTTAATCGTCCATATTTTCTCCCTAAATGATCAATTTATTTATTACTTTTTTTGTAGATCTAAGCAGACGAGCGTCAGTGAGGGTCGATGGTCCTAAAACAGTCGCCTTCGAAGGTAGCCAAGCTACGAGTCCAGGTGAAGGACTTGGCAATGGTACAGTTGCGACTGTTAAACCGAAAAGTCGAAGTGGATCTATCATTGGCGCTATTAGTCCTATTATGGGAACAGGTGAGATATACAAACTAGTTGCTAGTAACATGTTATTTACATGTTACAAATGTTGATATAGCCTTACAGATGTTAGAACCTATATACATCACCACGCCTGTATTTCTCGAAGGGGTACGCAAAGGTGCACTGCAGTGTGCCCACACTACGCCGATTTATTTTGGTCTAATAGGGAGCTAGCCTATTGCCATTATACCGGGCACACTCTCACACAATACGAAGGAGATTTTTAGGCCATACTCCACCACCCTGGCCCAGTGCGGGTTGGTGAACATCACACGCCTTTCTATAGACGTGCAGGTTTCCTTACTATGTTTTCCATCACCGTTCAGCGAGTAGTAATTATTATTTAAAATTACATTCGCATTTGAAAATTATCTCAGAGGTGCAGGCCCGGGATTTGAACTTGCACCCATTACATTCAAGGAGGGCGTTTTTACCGACGAGGCTACCACTGCTTTGTGTGATGCTTTAGCACTACTGCTTTTGCGTGTTGCAAAATAAAAGATTAAAATGTCATTTTTATAGACACAAAACAAACTTTATTTTTATATCACCGATCAAATATAGCCTACTTTGGATTGAATAAAATATCCATCTGGTGAATTTTATTAAATAGTAATTTATTTTCTTCAGAAATTCCTAACGTTCTACCCACTTCCACTGATTCTTGGCAACCGACGTTATTCTCAAGGATGTTAAGTACAATATCCCTTGAATCATTATGTTAGTGTTCATTCAATTAGTTATTATGTGGTTCATATTCTTCCGCCACTTTATCAATAATAAAACGTGAATTTAGTTCGTTATTTTTCTCATTACAGACAGTACAATATAAATAATGATTCACATTTGTTTTGACCGCATGTTTCCGTAGTAAATAACGACATCAGCACTGCGCGATTTACATTTTCCTCTGTTGTTTCATCTACATTTGCGACCTGCAACGTTTTATTAGATTAATTCATATTTTCAGCGACTCCGGGAGTACCATCGCGTTCCCGTCCGTCCAGCAAGATGACCAAATACGTGGAGTGTTGGGGTGCCGACAAACCCTTTGCCAATATCACCGATTCCACACTTGCTAAGAATATTGGAATTTCTGTAAGTGTTGCTGTTCATCAATCGCTAAGTCCCTAAACCTCAGGTAGATCAGTGCTCTTATATCTCCACACATAACAATAATCTATTACTGGTCAACGCTTTTGTGACGACTCACATCTCGCTTAGTCGCTCTCTCACTATCTTGATTGATACGAGAGTAAGAGACAAAATTTTCATATCCAACATTTTTGTTTTACCAATATACTACAAAAAGTGTGGCCTCAGTAAATGTTCATGATCATCATTTTAATACCTCTATGTCTTTAGTTCAATAATTTGATTAGAGATACTATTATTATTATTTATTGACGATTCATAAGTGCCTCTATTGGATTACATGAATAAAAAAAAAACTGATTATGAATCTGACTAATTTTGTTATTTTTCACATTACAGAGTTTGGCGATGATAGAACAAAATTTACTTCCTCAAAGAACGACTTGCTGTGACTGCAGGTAAGGATTGATTGTGTGGTGTTCAAGTGATATCATTACGGCCCGCGCCCAGTACGACGGGCAAAAAATCTTGACTTTTTGAAAATGTAACCAATGTCAATATATATAAAGATTACATTCGTGTGGTGAAAGCCACGCGACCCACTAGGCCGTAGACACTCGCGCATCATATTTTTTGCCAATACCGTAACGAATTTTGTCACAATAGACATAAATAATGAAATTCACTCGCGCTGTCGGTGTTATTTAGTAGAAAAATGTGTTTTCTCTATGAGTCAATAGGGTTTGTTAGGCTTTATCGATCACATTTCGTTAAAAAAATCTTCTATCAAGTCCGTTTTTGTAGTAGTAAAAAAATGGTTATAGGTGTTTTGGGCGCAGGATATTTCCCATATTCGTATATAACAAGCTAGAGAACCCTGACTTTAAGAGTCAGTACCAGTAATTTTGGAAAACAAGTAATTACTTAATTAACTATTTAAGCAGCAGCAACACAGAGGGCATGAGCCCGGTGTGGCTGCGGTTCTGGCGCGGCTCGCAGGAGCGGCAGTACGGCGCGCAGCCCGACCCGCACTTCAAGTACAACGTGGCTTGCGCAGCCGCACTTTTCGCACTACTTGCCTTCGTACAGCTGCTCACGGTCTCTAAGTAAGCTATTATTTCAAACTGCTACTACTACTACAGGCGTTTTAACGTCCCACTGCTGGGCACGGGACTCTCCTCAATGCGAGGGGGATTCGGGCCATAGTCCACCACGCCGGCCCAGTGCGGGTTGGCAGACTTCACACATCTATCGGAAACTAGTCAAGTTCCCTCAGACGTGCAGGTTTCCTCACGATGTTTTCCTTCACCGTTTCATAGCAAGTGATAATCTCGGATGAAAATGAGATTTGCACATAAATCCCAGAGGTGCGAGCCGGGGGTTGAACCTGCACACTTCGATTGCAAGGCGTGCGTTCGACCACTCGGCTATCACTGCTGTCTACCATTTCAAAATATGCATACAAAAATAATACCGTCTTCATAAGATGAGGATTGCTGCACCTGTAATTAACGGGTATTTGAGCCAATGTGAAGTTATGAATAGCAAGCAGTACAATAAATACACATAATAGATAATAATTGGTAATGAAGGTGATAAGCAGATTACCCAAAACAAAGTAATAGAATACCAAATGTTCAGTGTACCTTCTAATATGCCATTGTGCCAAACTTTTTTTAAATCAAGGAGGTAGGCTAACCTTAAAATTCTTAACTTTTTCAGAGGAATAGTCCTATACGCATCTTTTGGGCCGACTTTCTTCACACTTATGTTATTCGTCTACCTGTCCTGGTATGACGGGAGATCTTTTAGAAGGGGACTGCATCCGCTCTCCGATGTTCCTATGTTGGCTGATGACCTTTACACTGACAACTGCACAAAGCCTGGCCAGGTCAGTTGGTATTTTAGATTAATAGTTTTTTAACACAGTTAAAATTGAAGGGTGTAACATAAAACTTGTAATTTGGAAGGTCATATTATTGTTCATTTATTTCTCATCTTTCTTATAAATTACATTATTAAATATATATATATATAAATACATTTAAAAATATAAAAAACAGTTCTTCACCGGCATCTGGAACAAGGTCCAAGTTACCAGTGGTTAGGGCTCCAGAGAGAGGAATTTCCTCATTATGCGCGCCGTTTCCAGAAGTACAGATAAAAAAATGCTATTTCATGCTTTCAGGTGGTCTCCAGCAACCAATTTATCAGGCTGGCGATGTTTTTAGTATCAGTAATACTAATCGCCGCCTGCGCAGTCATAAATCTGGTAAGGTTCAAACCATCCCTTGCATACCAATTTTTATAGAATTAATTCATAGTTTTTCTGTGGTAGGTACAGTAGGAACACAGGAACTATTAACGAGTAGCAATCCTTTTTGGGAAGATAATTTAAGAGTGGCATAATGAAAATTAACATTATGTCATCAGTTTCAGGTCCATGTAATTAATGAAGATACTATAGAGTTAAGGAATGCAACATTGAATACAACATATCCACAATACACGAACTACACAGAGGATGGTGCCGTGTTAGTTAATGGAATGCAGGTTCATAACGATGATATTGATTTTGCACCTGTAAGTATAGACATAGCATTATAGCAGTTATAGCAGTGATAGCCGAGTGGTCGAACGTACGCCTTGCAATCAAAGTGTGCAGGTTCAAACCCCGGCTCGCACCTCTGAGATTTATTTGCGAATTTCATTTTCATCCGAGATTATCACTTGCTATGAAACGGTGAAGGAAAACATCGTGAGGAAACCTGCACGTCTGAGGGAACTTGACTTGACTACCCATTGCGAGGCTCCGAGCAGCAGGTCTTTGCGAGGCCCTTTGTTCTTTGGCCCTTTCTTTGATCTTTTTTTTCATGACCCCCCCCCCCCCCCCATCAGGACGAGCGAGCGAATACTTGAAACTAGAGATGAAACGGATATCCGATAACTATCCGGTAGTTGACCTTGTTTTCACTCACACTCACTTCACATTCAGTATCCGGTATCCGGCCGGATACTGAATGACTATCCGGTATCCGGCCGGATACTGAATGACTACGTCTGGATAGTAATTCAGTATCCGGCCGGATACCGGATAGTAATTCAGTATCCGGCCGGATACTGGATAGTAATATTTATTATAACGCTACTGTCAGGTGCTGAAAGATAAGTTTAACTGGCAAATTAAGTGACCACCATATGAGTCGTGATTGCGATTGATTCGAGATGTAAAGACATCTTAAAGAAGAAGCGTCATGTAAAGCGATATCCGGCCGCCGGATATCCGGCGCTCCTGCCTGGTATCCGGCCAAACCACTATCCGTTTCATCTCTACTTGAAACACTATAAGAACGTAATATTACATATAATTGATAGAAATGTACGGTACAGCAACGTTTTTGTAACTCATAATAGCAAAATAATTCGAAGGTGACAAACGTTGACGAACGAAATGAAAGAAGGGAATTCCTCTAGCGACGGTGATTCCTCGAGCGATAGAGGAGCAGAACATTATGTCCCGACTCCCGAGTCACAGACTATATGTACAACACTATACTAGTCCCGAGTGTTATGCCTTTAAAAAACCAATCTTCAAGTGTTTCGGGGCGCGATGTATACTACAAAATGAATTTATCAATTATGATTTGAATCGATTAGATAACTTACCTTATTTTAATTTACCGTTATGTTACCTTAATAAATAATTAAGAAACAAAATAAAGTTTTAAATAAAAAAAAAAAAGTTAAAAAAAATCTGTATTTTTTTTAAATTTTCTTGACGCGAGGCCCCGGCGATTGCCCTGCCGCCGCTGAATCAAACCCGTAACCAATAGGTGCAGTAAACCGAGTGGCCTATGCTCGAATCACAAGACCAAGCCATTGTTGTTAATGTAATAATTATATGTTTTGCAAAGGACTTCCAAAATTACCTGCAAATTAAGGATATTGCCTCATCAAAATTAGCTCTAAGAGTAACTCGGATCGCCCACAGAATATAGTTCAAGAGTTGCTTTGTACCATGCGACAAGAATGTATTGTCTGGCGACATGTTAACTGTTTATTTAACAAAAAAAATTGTCTTTAATTTCAGAGTTATGTGTACTGCTCAGTACTAACACTGGCCTCAATATCAGTGTTTCTGCGAGCTGGGTTCGTGCTGAAACTGATTCTAATGTGCATCACTCTAATAACGCACATCTCATTATTCGCTACGTCAGAACTCTTCGAAGCGTACCAAAAAAGAGATTTAGATAACGAGTGAGTGGCTATTAAAGTCCCGAGCAGACTGGGTGGCAAGACTTGCATTTTTTTTTCAAAACCAACTGTATTGACCCATATAAAAGGCTGATTGTTCAACAAAATGTCATTGACGTAGTCGCGTAGCTATTGCCACGGAAATTCAATCTATTATGAAAATTAACACAAAGATAGTTGAAATAAAACTATTTTACGGATTCTATCGCGTGTATTTAATAAATTTTTTTCGTAGAATCCGTAAAATAGTTTTATTTCAATGTATAGTATTCGCGTAAATAAAAGAAAACAAAGTTAGTTATTTGGTATTGCTAAAAAAATATGCGCTGGTCTGGACACCCAAGTGTGCCTGAGGATTTATTCACTAAGTTTTTTGTAGCATGCTTGACAGATTTGAAAATGACGAAATTAATTTGTTTTTGACTAAGAATTCATCAACTTGCTAATATATCTACGTGGTTATTGCAGGTTTACAATTCTACCGTACTCTACCAAGGCTGGACTAGTGCTGGTGTTCTTAGCTGCGTTGCTGCACATCCTGGACCGGCAGATCGAGTTCACATCCAGAACCGACTTCTTGTGGAAGGACAAGCTAAAGTTTGAGCAGGAGGAGGTGGAGACTATGAGGGGGATCAATAAGGTATTCTTGCTATGTATCACTAATTCTTGGTTTCTATGAAAACGAATCATTAATAGTACCAGGCGTCGGAAACGATACGTGCGAAAGACTTTTTCATAGGAACAGTTTTTACTTACAACTCGATGTAAATTGTACGATCCTTTAGTAAAACGACGCGTTGTTTAAATATAGAAATATGATATTAATTAAATCAAAAATTTTAATGTAAAGGGAGCTCTGGTATTGTTTTCTTTATCTAATTATAATCATGTCAGTTTGATTTAATTTCAGATACTTTTAGAAAATATCTTACCAGCTCACGTAGCGGAACATTTTCTTACAACTGTTGCATCTGAGGTAAGTTTAATTAGCCAGCACTGGTAGTACCTACGTAATGGATTATGTCACACAATCGCTTTCTCACTTTTGAAATGAGAGAATAAGGCTAAATTTACATATCTTTGTCTTGTCTACAATAATATATGCTAATATTGCAGCCAACCTAGCACACATGTCCAAGACTAGAACTATGTGTCGGAAAGTGTTGTACTGAATCACTTATTCACTGTCTTATTTCATAGAAGAGACAGAGACAAAATCGACATTTTGTGACAAAAATTTAGTCTTGACTAGCATGCTAACGGTTCAGGATCAATTTATATGACTGAATTGCAGACAGAGCTTTACCACGAGAGATATTCGAGTATAGCGGTAATGTTCGCATCGATACCGAATTATAAGGAGTTTTACGACGAGACGGACGTCAATAAGCAAGGCTTGGAGTGTCTGAGGCTGTTGAACGAGATCATATGCGATTTTGATAAGGTAAGTTATGAAATCCAGTAATTATTAGTCACCTATTGTTTCAAAAATATAAAATTTGGATTCAATAACTTCAGTTTGTTCAGAAACTTTAATTAGGGTTTCAAAGGGGACCTCCCCTGTGAAACCCCAATTGAAGTTTCTTAAAGAAATGTACCATGACTAACTTTGTTACTTTTACTTTAACAGATTATTTAGAAATTTTAATCTAAAAGACTACGAATGTAATAAATGTTATAATGAGAATGCAAATTATTTGATTCTAAGTTAATCTTTTTTTGCAAGCCAGGAACCTTTTTTTCAAACTATTTTCCATAAACTTTTTTGTTGCAGTTACTCTTGAAGCCGAAGTTCAGCTGCATAGAGAAAATTAAAACAATCGGTAGCACCTACATGATCGCTTCAGGACTGAGACCTGGGAAGGAGGAACAAAGTGTGAGTTTAGTAAGTTTTTTGTTTGTGAATTGGCAATGATATTACGTACTTTAAAAATGCCGTAATGTATGTCACTTATGGTTTTATTTTAATTGTCATTAAAACTACTACTACTACAGCCCTTTTTTTAACGTCCCACTGCTGGGCACGGGCCTCCTTTCAATGCGAGGGGGATTCAGGCCATAGTCCACCACGCTGGCCCAGTGCGGGTTGGCAGACTTCACACATCTATAGAAAACTAGTCAAGTTCCCACAGACGTGCAGGTTTCCTCACGATGTTTTCCTTCACCGTTTCATAGGAAGTGATAATCTTGGATGAAAATGAGATTCGCACATAAATCCCAGAGGTGCGAGCCGGGGTTTGAACCTGCACACTTCGATTGCAAGGCGTGCGTTCGACCACTCGGCTACCACGGCTATATTAAAAAAAAAATAGAATTACTTATACAGTAGAAGCTAATATTGAATGGGATTTAGCTGAATTAAAGAGCTACAATAAAGGGAGACATTAATCCTTAACAAGACAAGAGAAGGTAGTAAACAAGTTTAACAATATACTGTCTTACCTAGCATTTAATAAAACTGAGATGTATTTTCAGGATGCAGCAAGCAGAGAAGAACACACGATAGCAATTCTAGTGGAATTTGCCATCGCACTAATGACAATCCTTGACCAAATCAACAGAGAATCGTTTCAGAGGTTTAAACTGAGGATAGGTGAGTATTTTGTCCGTAAATTATAAACAATGTAAATTCTGCCTTTTAAACTAAAACTAGTTTAATACTTTAACAAGGACTGCTAGATATTTTATAAAATCAGTTCTTTGTAAAATTATTATAATTGGATTGATGCTAATTATATTTTCGTTTTCTTTCTCCATCAAAGTTTCCTTATTTATATTCAAGTTTTGGAAATATTTTATTGTACCGAATATGTATTTGCAAATGAAATAAAATTGCGCGTGAATTGTGCGAAATTTATCGGTATTGCTATGGATCTGCAAGATTAAGACAGTTAAATTGTTAAAATTCTCAGGGACCTTTTGAACCCTCTTGGACTGGTATTAATAAAGTGTATGTTATATAGATAACTCTTTATTGTTCCACCGCAAAAAGTATTAATATTTATTTATTTTTTGCACAATTATACTGAAGTAAAAAATGTACAAGGTAAGCTTAATGCCTCAGGCATTTTCTACCAGTTTACAGTCTACACACAGTTTACACAGAGTGTCACAATGGGCGGCCTTATCACTAATAGCGATCTCTACCAGGCAAGTTCTCCTCCGGTGAAGCTGTAAAGGCCCACTCACGGCTAACAGTGTAGTCATATCAAAAAAAAACTCTACCAGGCAACCTTGTGTCCCGCCAGGGTTGAGCCACGGGCCGGTGATAGCGGGCGTGGTGGGCGCGCAGAAGCCGCAGTACGACATCTGGGGCAACACTGTCAACGTGGCCTCGCGCATGGACTCCACCGGCGCCATGGGACGGATACACGTCACCGAAGACACCGCCAAGTTAGACCCAACTCACGTTACCTTATTATCACCCACCCATATTAGCATTAGCAGTGGTAGCCGAGTGGTCGAACGCACGCCTTGCTATCAAAGTGTGCAGGTTCAAAACCCGACTCGCACCTCTGGGATTTATGTGCGAATCTCATTTTCATCCGAGATTATCACTTGCTATGAAACGCTGAAGGAAAACATCGTGAGGAAACCGGCAGGTCTGAGGAAACTTGACTAGTTCTAGATAGATGTGTGAAGTCTGCCAACCCGCACTGGGCCAGCGTGGTGGACTATGGCCCGAATCCCCCTCGCATTGCGGGGAGGCCTGTGCCCAGCAGTGGGACGTTAAAAGGCTGTAGTAGTAGTATGCAGTAGCAAAGGCAGCAATTGTTTTGGTCTGACTCCTATAATTCCACCCGTTTTTCTCCATTCATGTATTTTGCTGTACTTTAGAGTTATAATATTTATAATTTCATACAGAAACCATCGGTTCATATATACCATGCTTGCTTAATGTCTTCAAGGGTTCCACCAATATAATTTTCCACATAATTCAAACAATTTGAATCATGATTATTATTTGTTCATTACCAGTATTACTTTTTGTCTTTTTACATCATGATTTATTATTTTTAAAATCACTTTCTATAATTAAAATTGAAAACATTTCTAATTTCAGGGTGTTGATGAGTGCAGGCTACACTTGCGAATGCCGGGGGCCTACTTTCGTAAAAGGCAAGGGCACACTTATCACATACTTCGTTAAAACACCCAACGTTGGTGGTGGAATGTAAGTTAGTAGAATTTTGTATTTAACGACGACCTTTGATAGGAACGAGTAACAGAATATAATTTAGTTTTAAAAACTTGAAAAATACTCATTTTTTTTACTTTAGCCAGTTCTTAAATGTGTAAGTATTATCAACATTGATAGACATACCTAACAGTATCAAAATAATGTTTAATTTGTCATGAATTTTGACTCAAAATATAAGATAATTGATGGAATCAGGCGTAATATTGCGGAAATCCATTGTTAATACAATAGTAGAGAAAGGGACCCACCACTCACCCTCGGAATTGTTTAGAATCCGAACCGAACTCCCTGTCAGTCGAGAGTCAGTATGTCATGTCATGTGTTCTGCGGAGGATTGCTCATAGTTAGGGCCCATGACTTATGACATACTGACTCTCGACTAGAATGTATTTTCAAAATATATTTGTATCCGGCGTTTATAAGATTGAACGCCTGCCAAAAATATATTAGCTAAGACTCATTACAGTTATTGCCATCTTATAACTTGCAGGCACCTATAAGTTATAGATATAACGCTTTAGGTGGTAATTCGTATGTATTTGGTAATTATTTACAACATGCACTAAAAATGACAAATTTATGGTAAAATAATACTTAATATTGTGGGTTAAAACCATTATGTATTACATCGCGATAGTATTTTTTTTAAAACTAGTGAAAATTTGGTGGGCTTTCATGTTTACGTAGGTATAAGATTTTTTATTGCACAGATTAAGTTTTTACATAATGTAGGTATTTAATATTAGTAATATTATGATGTTGAAATAGTCCATCATAATAATATTCTTGCATTTAATAAAATAAATATTGTTTGTGATTTGAATACTCCCTAGTGTTATGGTGCTGAATTAATTTAATTAATTAATATTTTATATCAAAGTAAATCATATCCCACCAATTTTATAGGATCACTTTAACGAAAAAAAAATTCGCCTTTAAGCCAATTCATTTTTAAACTTTAAGAACCTAATTCGTATAAATTAGACTAACCTTGTAATAAATAAAATAATAAAAAAACTAAATAAAACTATTGTAACGGCCTGTTTTATACGTCTAGATTTGAGAAAACTAAATAAATATTTTTTAATTAATATTTAATTATGTAGTAGTACCTAGCATGCTCATTAAACTATAGGATTTTAAATCTTTTATTTTTAAGAAAATCTGTAAAAGTTTGTTGTACCTAATTAATTAATATTTATTAATGTTAATAGTGTTTAAGTGTTTATTGTAGTAGAACAATATTGCCAGATTTAAATATTATGTGTGTAATTGAGCCTAATAATAATAAGTAAATAAATATAAAAAACAAAAAAATATATCCATGAAAATAAATTGACACTTTCATCATGTCATGTAAAGTATTTATTTTTAGGTCGGATAATTTTGAACAAATATCAAAAATTTTAATATAATATATTGGATTTACATAAAAGTAACTATATTAGTTTTATTTTATAATTTCATTCTTGAAAAAGAAAATGATAATTTTGAAAATGGAACATCAAATTTCACGGCTCCATTTTGGACGTGCATCTCCATCGACGGGTCGTACACAAATGAATTTGAATATCGAACATGAATATAAGGCGAGGTTAATTGGTAATTACGGGTTGCGCGTGCACCGGCCACCTACGCACAAGCTTTGATTTATTTCGCCAGCACCGCCCTGGAATATAGAGTATTGTTTATCTATATCTTTTGTATTAATGGTATGTTCTCATAGTTTGTTTACTAAATTAATGTGCAACATGGAAAATTGGAATTACATGAAGTAACAGCATCTAAATTATTATCTGTGCTAAGTTGCGTCCCGTACCTATGAGGTTTTTTTTTTTAAATCTATCCATATTTTTTTTTATCCAAGTATTTACTATATTTATATTTTAATGATGTCAAATACGTCTTCATGATGTAAATAGGTAGACGTCTACAGATAGCTATAGGAACAAAAGCAGGAGGTTTTGTTACACGACCTTTGTAGATTTATGTTCGATTCCTATAATTCAGGTAACGCCCCGTTTTGTTAACGGACCGTACAATTTATAACGAGACGTTAGTCAACACAGTTCCTATATAACTCGTTACTGCTTCTTCTTTTCGTGACAAAAGATGTACTCTATACTTTAATCTGTAGGAATCCGGTCACATCATAAGAGTAGCCGCACAAATATCGTTGTAAACAGCGAATCGTTGAAATTACTGATCGAATTTTGTTTTATAGGAAATCAGAATTATATAAAACATTATTGAAGCTAGCTGTGGTGGCCTATTTGGTAGAATTGTCATTTTCAATAATGATTGAACGGTGTTTTTCCGAACCACTTGCTGAACGGTGAAGGTAAAACATTTTGGGGAAACCTGCAGGAATATATAAAGGGCGGGACAAGTTCACCAAGCGAAGTATGGGTGTACTGCATTGCACCGCTACCTATCCCTTCAGGAATACAGGGGTGATGATGTATTTATATCTTAATTTTTTTATGATACTCGCACCATGATTTAGCAAACATCCTATCCCCATTTAGATCACAAAACAGTTCAAGCTGTCAAAATATAGATTAATCATAACAATTAACTGTTTAACGTGAGAGCACACACGAGTTTAATCATAGCTTAGCGGTTATTAATTAGCCGTGTAAAGGTCTGCGCTCACACGTGCGTCAAAACACGCACAATCATTTAGCTAGTATCAAAACAAACTATATTCATTCATAGTAGAAGCACATTTTACAACGATTACAAGTTTTGAATTTTCGCATGGCTTTCGCCTTAGACGTTGCATCTGTATATTGACATAGAACATTTAAAACAAAGGCGAACTAAAATCATGATGGACGGGTCAAATGGTTTCAACATAGGCTCCTCGACTCCACTGTACCGGGTGGGTGCGAATTCGATTCCCGTCTGCGGCAAATTTTAGAAGTTACCATTTTGAAATTCGCTCTTGTCTGGGTGTAAGTGATATCGCCAACAGTCCATTGTATAGTTACAAAACACATCACACACACATACACAAAAATCATATAATATGAATATTATTATAATTATTGCATTAAATTATTTTTTTTCACATTTCACAGTCATTTGACAGTTCGCACCTATGTTTTTAAAATTGGTTATCTGCGAGACAAGCTTGCTTAGTGTAGGAACCAAGTTAAGGATATTGTTTAAAACTAAGCTCTTAAATTGTTAACTAGTTATACGCCCATGTTTAAATTTTATTACAGTAACACATGTACTAGTGTGCTAGATTACAATTACGACTCGTATGTGTTGTTTGGCGATATTTATTTATTTATTAGCTCGCGTCTGTGGATGCAGGGAGTAATTATTGGTTCGGTTCGTCCGTTAGAAGTGATATAGTACCCACGTATACAGCGAGTAGCATTATCGATAGTATCTGTTATAGTTTTTCAATTTATGTGACTGTAATTAGGATTATCTGTAGTCTTAAAACACATAAATAAATAAAAAATATTGCCAGGCAATACATACCCAACGTATAATCCCAAACTAAGCAAAGCTTGTACTATGGGCTCGATACAATGGACTGGGGGCGATCCTAGTTACATCCAGACCAGCAGGCTTAGCATGACTCTATAGACATAAGTTTTATCTTTTTCAACTGTCAGATTTGTCGAGAAAGTGAAATATATACACACCATTTCCTACAAAAAGTTCGAAGTGACGTCGTTTTCTCGATACATCTGGTAGTTTTATTAATGGATAAGCAAATAGTACGATATAATCGTTCAGCTTTCAAAAATATTGCTATAAATTGGATCATACAGTTTGATTATGATACTACCGAAAAATTACTTATAACCATCACTTAATGTTTATGAATTTGTTATCCACATTACGTATTTTAATTTTGATGTCGTAGTTAATTTTGATGTTGATCGATATTCTGTTGTGCCCACATTCATTTATATCTATATATACTCACTTATACAGAACACACACATTCCACACACTCACCCACACTTCAATCTAATACCTCAAACTTTACTCACATACACATATCTTACTCTCATACAACTCACACACCATAACCTCAAAAACCTTAAGGATACCTATTGCATTCGTTTTAATTAATATTTTTACTCTAAAAGCTATGTCGAAAGAGCGTGACTCTCACGACACAGGGCAACCTAATGTGGGAGCTCAGGCACCAAAAATTGTGTGTACCAAATTCTGAATAAAAAATATTTTTATTTTTTTCATTTTCAGTTGAAAGAGATAAATCTTATGGCTACACGATCATGGGTGGGCTCTGATCTAATAACCTGGGCAAATTACGAAAAGCCTATTTCCAAAATCTGTCGTTGGCAGGAATGCAATAAATGCCATTATTTTTTTTCTACTACAAGACCACAAAATAACCTATATATTTCGTTGTTTGACTTCAATCTCTCCGTAGGTACATTCAAAATGACGAAACACGTCAAAACTAAAAACAAAAATAAGGAATTTTGTGATTTGCATACTACTTACTGTGTATAACTCTGATTTGTTATTTTATTTCTAACTCTGTTATTTTATTTCTTTGTTACAAGTAGGTGAGTACCTATACATTATATATTTCACAATTTTGAACTACTGTTCTATTGGAAACACTCCTAATCCCGCTACGAGAATGTTGCATACACAAATGAGGTTAAACATTTTCTCATACCTAACTTACACAATAAATAAAAGATAACAGCGACAATATCTCATCTGCCGCTAATCTGGCGGCGCGACAGGCTCGGCCCACTGCGACCGGAAGTCGCACGACACAATGCTCACTAAAATATTACCAGCCACTTATTCGGACGAGATGAATCGCCTCATATATTATTTAGTGTAATAACTGACAAAGATTATTGAGAATAATATTTATTGCAGAGGCGACACATTGTCCATATTCTGAATTGAATAAACTGGGCCCCAACTACTAACATAATCGTTTTGGTATGAGACATGAAAACAATATTTTTTATCAATGTTAACTAGAATATGACATCTAATGTCTTAAAGGATACAATGTCTAAAGCCTCCTCTTCATATTCTAGATAACATTGATTAAAAAATATGTTTTACAGTTATTAAGTAAAGTCATTGTCATTTTGCAATAATATTCAATTAGCAATCATTAGTATTTATCTACATTCTTTTGATGGTATTTTATACAGAGATACCACATAGTGGACTGAGGTCGATCCCAGTTACAGTCACATCATTTGCCTTATCTTTGCCCGTTTTTTGGGGTTGGTGTACTTAGTATTTCGTTTTGTTCCATTCATCTCGCTTTTCCGTCATACTGAAATTTTCTTCAATCTCATTAGTTACAGCCTAATCAGAGATAATACCAAAAATACCATTTTGCCAACCACTTGACCAAGCAGTCGTCAATTTAGGTATAAAGATAATACAACATTATAAATTTTCAGTACTGAGTATACTGACCCTTTTATACTGTAAAATATGCATGTACATTTCCATTTTATATAAATTAGGGACCATACTTATCTTTTATTAGATATATTAGTTCTCAATGTACATTACGAAGATACAATAGAATAGGTATTAAACTTCGGAGAATGTCGCTTCTGGTTAATTTAACAATCATTGGTCCCTCCCTGGGCGTCCTGAACAATGAGATAGTGCATCTAAGCCGCGCAGTAATCTGTGATTAATGCAGCGCCCCCTGGTGGCTACTGGTGTTGGTTATGACTTTATTATACACCACAACCTCGGCTCGGAATCCCGCTAATTGGATTATAAAATATAGAGTTATTTTATATCGGAAATTGTGTTGAGAAAACAGAGCGAGTAGAAAAAAATTTCACGCAACATTCATGTCTTTGACGGCATACATTTTAGATTTTAAAGGTATTTTAGATTGAAATAAAACTATTTTACGGATTTTATCGCGATTATTTACTATTTTATTTTCCCGACGTTTCGGCTGCTTTACAGCAACCATGGTCACGGTCAATTTTAGATTTTAAAAGCCGTTTATCTTGATTCTACTTACAAAAAAAAAATAGAATGGGAAAGGCATAAACTTTTTAAAATCATTACATATTTTTGTCTATATTGTGATATCTCCTGCTACTTTGTCTATGATATTTATTTTTATAGTAGGTAGTCACATAACTATAAAATGAAGGATACCTTCATTATAAAAAAATAAATTCCGCGATGGATCTCCGGTGTTTCAGACAAAGTGAGTTCGTGTTTAGCTTTTGTTACTTCGCCTGTAATGCAGGCTCGAGGTTTAGAAGCATCTAGTTACCAATGAACAGTAGAAATATGTTCTGAAGTGCACACAATATAGTGTTAGAATCTATTGAGAATAGGCAACAGAGTATCTCTGGATTAATTTTATGGAGAATACGGGTGTGGCTGTTGTTGGTAAGTTATATTATGTTTATTTACATTTTCTGGTATTAACTACTAACCTAATCTACCTATATCAAGCAATCTCTTCTTCTTAGTCGGCATCTTCATTACTGAAGGTCGTGTCTAGTCTGACGTATTGATCCCTTGATGTACTATGGTCTTCCACGTGTTCCTGTCTTCGGCAGTTTTAATGGCTTGGGTTATTGGTAGGCCAGTGAGCGTCTTTACTAGGTCTGACCATCGTGTAGGTGAGCGACCCCGTGCTCTTTTCCCGTCGACCTGGCCAACTACCATTAGCTTCTCTAGGCTGTCAGGGTTTCTACGAGCGACATGTCCAAAATATTTGAGTATTCGTTGGGAGCATATCAAGCAATATAGTTGTTTAATTATTAGTTAGATATGTAGGTACTTCAATTAAGTGATCTAGAAGTCGTATCATCACTTATAGCATTCTTATTTGCATGTTAAGTTGTATTTTTTTTTAATTTCATTGTAGTACAATAAATTAACTTCGAAATTATGTAATTAAGTATTATTAAAACAAAGGATGTTGTGGACTGATTATTATATAATCGTCGTCTTGTAAATACCATCTCAATAACGCTAAATATCATATTACGTTACAGTTCCTGGTATACAGTTTCTGGAACGTCAATTACCTACATTATATTTTGGGTAGGCTCGTAAATTCAATTTGCGATGTCCGGCCGAATTATTTATTGTATTCTGAGTTGTATATACCATTTTTAGGGTTCCGTACCCAAAGGGTAAAACGGGAACCCTGTTACTAAGACTTCTCTGTCTGTCCGTCCGTCCGTCCCACAGATGATGTATTTCTGTTGCCGCTATAACAACAAATACTAAAAAACAGAATAAAATAAATATTGAAGGGGACTCCCATACAACAAACGTGATTATTTTGCCGTTTTTATAGATAATGGTACGAAACCCTTCGTGCGCGAGTCCGTCTCGCACTTGGCCGGTTTTTAAGTGTCTTATAATACTGGTGTATAGAGTCAATTATTGCACTTAAATGTAGGGATAAAAGTAGGTATATACGGCATAAAGATTGATTTATAAAAACATTTATGGAAAAACATTTATGCAAACTGTATTTTACCGCAAATAATATTTGTAATGAATAATTATTTACCACTAAATGCTTTTTGTTAATTTCGGCCGTATTCAAACTCCAAACAAAGCATAGGGATGTGTTGATACTTGATATCTGATCATTTTAATATCTCAATATTGGGCCGATATCCAAAACGTCGACTTTAGAAATATTCCGATTGTCAATTAAAAGATAGGTAAGACATTTTGGACATTGTTATATTTATTGGTATCTCATCAAATCTTAAAATGCCGAACGAATTTTGAAGTACATTATACTATTCTTAAATGACGCAAATTCTATACACAATAATATCTTTAAATAGTATTTAGATGGGCACGAGTGGACATACATCCAACATTAAAATATCTCTTATAGTTTTGATATTTAAGAAAAAATATGCAATCATCCCCACTGGATCGTTATTGTGCTTGAATATTTATTGCCTGCACCAATTTTTTACCGTTCATACTTTAGATGATTGGTGGTTCGGTCGAATACGCCGTCCTTTTCGGGAGTAAGTACGATTAATGTATGTTTTAATGGTGGTAATTTTTCTTTAACTTAATACATCGTATGGCCCGTATTCGCCGAAGGGGTAGGCAGAGGTGCACTGCAGTGCGACCAAACTTGGCCGATGTATTTTGGTCCCTATGTAATAGGGGGCCAGCCTATTGCCATTATACCGGGCACATTTTCTCTCCATACGAGGGAGATTTTGGGGCATAGTCCACCACGCGGGCCTAGTGCGGGTGAATTTTACACGCCTTTGTACAGACAGTTATTTAACTTATTTTAATGCTCCATTATTAGTAGATTTTTATGGGATACGTAAAAATACTTGTGCTGGGTAATTTTTAATGTTGAATACCGATCTCGATACTTGACTTACTTAATTTATAAGATAGGTAACTAAATTTGACGGTATTAAAAATATTCATGTCTCAATTTGGACTAACGATCATGAAAAGGACAGCAATAGTGATTTTTTTTCGAAATGAATGAAATGATGCTATTTAATGGAATAAGATGAGGAATGGCTCCACCTGCGTTTAGCAGGTATTTCAGCCAGTGTCAAGTTATAGCAAGGGCAAATTCAATAAATAAACATTATAAATAAAAATGGAGGATGACAGTGATAAAGATGGCTGAGGAATCCCATTCATCATTTATTAGTTTAGTTTGCCTACTGACCTACTTCAACTTTTCGTTTATTTTTGCGATGGCATAGATAACAAATAAAACGTTTTTGTTCCGTAAAAGCCGTTTTAAAGGTTTCATAAATGGATTGGAGTTTATACTGATTTATAGTGATACTTAAAATCATGGAAAGTAGGTATGTTCAATGTTTTATCATTAACAGTAGGTAGGTAATAGGAACCTACATCTAATTCGTAGTATATTATTATCATAAATTAACACACTGATGTTCGTCTGCGATCATAAATAATTGCGAAATGATGTTTTCGAGCTCTGCGCAAACAGGCGCGGCAAGACTTGCGCGACAATTTTTTTGAACTAAAATGAGCCTTATTTACTCAGGGAATACGTACATTTTTCAACGTAATTACCTCGATGATGCGAGTGAGTTTTGTCACTTAGTCGCATGCCTTTTTGCCATAGATATTCGATCTTTATGAATATTGGTTTAAAGTACATTTTCCAAAAAAGTCAAGTGAATTCGCTCGCCTCGGCGTGTCATATCTACTCACGGGTACCTATATAATCATGGTCAGTTGAAATTGCAACGAATTTGGGGTTCTTTTCTTACATTTTTAAATAAACTCAATATTTATCCGCGAAGTTTACATACGGGCAGATCACACGTCTTCACGTCTGAATTCCACGATGGGGTAGACAGAGATGCGCTGCATTTTTGGTTCTAAATGCATTTTTGAAATATTAAACACTAGCGGCCCGTCTCAGCTTCGCACGTAAGGACAACAAAATAATTTTTGAAATTTGAAGTTTTTAAGTTTATTCGTTACATACAAATATTTCCTATTTATTATATTATTATGTACTATGATAAATAAATATCCAGACAATAAATAAACCTCGCACGATCCCAAACTAAGCAAAAGTTGTACTATGGGTACTATTCAATGGACTGGGGGCGATCCCAGCTACACCCAGAGGTTAAATTCTGAAAAAGTCAATTTCCAAAATTTGCCGCAGACCGGAATCGAAACCGCAACCACCAGTTGCAGTGACCCGAACAGCCTACGTTCGAACCACTGAACCAAGCGTCGTTATAAATTAATAGAGTAGATATCTCCTAGAGTCTAGGACCTAGATCGTTGTTTGCCTCACCTTGTCCCATTATATCGTCGAGATGCATGGTAGAGCGATCCCGTGGCGCCCCGATACCAGCGGAGGATGGTACACTGTCGGTTTTTAGTGGGTATACGGCCTTCTGCCGGGACTCACACATAACCCTGCTACTTCCCCCGAAGTCGCAGGGCAGGATATAACTATGTTAAAAAAATGGTCCTATTATTTAGGGTCGGCGCAGTAAGTCTTTTTGTTCCATTCATCTCGATACTTACCTCCTACGGGCCCTTAGTCTTTTTAAGAAGCTCCCGCTTGGCACTACTGGTCAAGCATGCCTCGTTACGTTTATGAAGGCGTCAATTTGTAAATGATAAATGTGGGTTAACAGGAATGTATTATAATAATTTAAACGCACCCAATGTGTGAATGACACGCCCTTTTCGTGATCTTTGTCCCTGGCACACTAGTGCGTCAGTTCAAACGCCTCAAATGTTTTGCCAACACTAAAACGAACAGTATTGATTCATAGAAAAAGCTCATTTTTGAATGAAATCACACTGATAGCGAATTTCATTTCAACGCGTGTTCGTGTGGCTTTTATCAGAGGAAATCAGTGTAATTGACACATAGTTCGTTTTGGTATAACATTTGTTTACTAAATGAATTTGGAATGATGTAGGGTACCTATAACGAAAACACATTTTTTTTTAAATTTGTTGGCAGTCAGTTTGATTGTTTGTTTTTGGTAATCTCGGAAACGAGTGTATCAATTTTGTGGGGCTTTACTGGCAGATAGCTGATGTTACAAGGAATAACTTAAGCTACTTCTAGTATACAACATTTATTCGGTTTCCGCAGGAAAAATAAAACCCATTTGTCCCGGGTAATCTCTGAAACGGCTAGGCCGATTTCGACTTGACTTTCACTAGCAGATAGCTGATGATATAAGGAGTACCTAAGACTACTTACATTTTGGGAATTTGGGCTCCTAAGCTCCGGGCGTACGAATTCTCGCTCTCAGCTAGTTTTTATAAAATAAAATTGTAGTGTCTTTTGAAACTACGTCATAAAGCACCATGGGATACTTCTTATATGTTGATGTCTTGCTTATACATCGCGATAACGAGAAGGACGGAAATACATTCAGTTTTACAGTTTAGTTAAGATCTCTTCCTCAGTACGCAAGACAATCGACTGGCCCTCACACATCATGTTAAGTCTTTTGCAACAAAAGAAGAATTAAAGTATTATTTATTGGTCAGGTAATGTCACTGGAAGCTGATAAATCATTTCAAAGGTCGAACGAAACCGGAGATGTAATATGGACTGATTCTTAAGGGACGGAGTACATTGTTAACGATTATTTTTTTTAGTTCTTAAGCCCCTTTATTTAAGTTGTTTAGTATCCGCCACCTATAGCACTCATTACCCATTTTAATTTGTAATGTGTATATATTTAATCGAACCTACTACTCTAGGATGGAGTTTGAAGCTGTCTAGCGATAAGCCAACATGACGGGGAGAAGATTCCCAGCGTTCTGTGTGGGAGAAGACTGGGATATGTGGGATTCTTACCCACTAAAACCTCCCCGGTAGCCGTCTTCGACACGTTAGAGGGTCTCCGGGATCTCCTACCGGAACGCACCGGTGTCCCTCTGTGCCTCGCTCCCGAGCTTAAGTGTCCAGGAGCTCGTCTCGGGAGGAGCAGATGTTCGCTCCTCCCGCACCTTCGCAGTGCATACGGCGGCGAGAGCCACCCCTCGCCGCCGTCCTCCTCAGGGTCGTCGTCTACTTAAGAGCGCCCGGCGCCCACACTCCAGACGCTCACGACCCCAAGGGTAGGCCCGGGGGGCCTCGACGAGGCGCAACTCGGCGCCTTCGTCGGCGAGCGGGATCGGCTCTTGCCGATACAAAGCTATATTATCACTGAGTAACATAGGCTATATTAGAAACCCGTGCGAAGCCGGGACGGGACGCTATGTATAAATAAATAAAAATCCCCAGATAATACACACTATGATCCCAAGCTTAGCAAAGCTGTACTTATGGGTAACGTATAATGAACTGGGGACGATCCCAGTTACACCCAGACCCGGGCAAATTAGGATTTTTTTCTCGGCCGGGACTCGAACCCGCAACGACCTGGTTCAGTGCACGCTGTAACCACTAGAGAAAGCCGCCATCAAGTAATTTATCAATATTTATACATTACGCAGCTCACCAATATGCTGCAAATTTTAGCCGACTAGTAAACATGCCCCAACATAATAAAGTGCTGTGTAATAGTCTAAATTATCATTTTTTTTTATAATTTCTTCTCGATTTTGAGTAACTTAAAAAAAAAGAAAGAAGCCCGTATGTTCTTTTTAAAGTTACCGTATATGTTTATCATCTGTGGACTGAATTACAAAATTCATTTTAAAGTATTCAAGTCTCGTTATTCAACTTTTTTCTGGTCGCCGTACCCCAAATCCTGCACGTGTGCTTCCGTCTTTATAAACAAGAGAATTGTTCCGACAATATACTGCGCTTGTTTTCCACAATTTAAACAAGACACGCTATTATCTCGTATGAGGTTCGACTTGACTGAATTTATTTGTCCATTCAGTTATAAAGTAGATGGTTCCTTTTTTTGTTCTGAAAATATTGGGCCGAGTTTCGTAAGTGTAGCGGTTTGGATTCCGTTTGGACAGGATAGGGAATTGAAATAAAATTATTGCATAAATAAGACTAATGTATCTCATTTTCATCCGAGATTATCACTTGCTATGAAACAGTGAAGGAAAAACATCGTGAGGAAACCTGCACGTCTGAGGAAACTTGATTAGTTCTCGATAGATGTGTGAAGTCTGCCAACCCGCACCGGGCCAGCGTGGTGGACTATAGACCGAATCCCCCTCGCATTGAGGGAAGCCCGTGCCCAGCAGTGGCACGTTAAAAGGCATGTAGTAGTAGAATACTTAGTACTATGTACATTACTACTACTAAGAAGTAATGTACATAGTACTAAGTATTCTGTGGTATACCCTCTCTTTGTGGGAGAACCAAAATAGGTTGAGGTTATCTTGTAGTAACTACATAGAAATATAAATTTCTCATCCTAATTTCATTTCGATAAAATATTTTATGCATTTTACTGCCATGTATTTTTGGTGTGTCGATTGAACCCCAATAAAGTCGTTTAGTCTCTCGAATCTAAAAATTTACGTTACAATCGACGTGGCTATGACGTTTTTGCAGTGGAACCCAATATGATCAATAAAATACGAGGATAGAACACTCTGCAAAACTCATAAATTTATTGTGATAGTACCAATTTTATTTTACACTCTTATTATTTTCCTTATCCATTTTTTGGACTTCCCATAAGGGCAGGTCTTTACCGCCGTGATCTCGTTCCGTCCTTAACATAATGCAGCAGATCACGATCATATTTACGAGGTCCGATGCGCGGGCGCACTTAAAACGCGTCGCCGCAACTTATCGCTTTTGAGGTTACAAATAATTGGAAGGGAAAATATATTAAATGTGCCGGAGGAAAAGTTATGGCGTATTTCTTTAGTATTGTAATTTTTTATTTGCATTTTTGGAAGGCAATTTTATGTAGTTTAGACGTCGTAAATTATGCCAATCTAAAATTAAGGTGTGGGGAAAACGCCAATTGAACTGTAGAAGTGTTTCACTGTGGTTTAAGAGATAACTTAATGAGAACAACTCTAATAGCTTTACTTGATTTTGTTTTTTACGTATTTGTATAAAATAAAAAATAATTGCCTGTGTATGTATTAAATTTGATTAATACTGTCCCTTACCACCAATTGCCTTGCGGTAATTTGAATATAACTTTAAATTTTTGACCGTTAACTTAGTAAAAAATCTAACAAAAATTAACATTATGGAAACAACCATACTTTGAGAGGTGGTGGTAGGGTCCATCATCACGCCTGTATTCTCCGAAAGGGTAGGCAGAGGTGCAGTGCACCCACACTTCCCAATTGAATAGAGGGTGAGCGTATTGCCATTATACCGGGAACATTCCCCCTCAATGTATATCCCCCGGGATATTTTTGGGCTATAGTCCACCACGCTGGCCCAATGCGGGTTGGTGAACTTCACACGGCTTCTATAGACGTGCAGGTTTCCTCACGATGTTTTCCTTCGCCGTTTCATAGCAAGTGGTAATCTCGGATGGAAATGAGATTCGCACACAAACCCAGAGGTGCGAACCGGGGTTTGAAACTGTACACTTTGATTGCAAGGCGTGCGTATGACCACTCGGCTACCACTACTTAATTTTGTGTAGGTAGGTAGTTTAGAATAGCTTGTAATGCATTATGTGATTTCATACTTAACAACGTCTCTATATTTTGTAATATCAACTCATTATGCCGTGGCCCAAGACATTGACAGGTTCAGAATACATTAGTCGTTTATTGCACACGTAAATCATCGGAACAAGGTCTTCAAATTGAGACCTCGTATTTTATTATCGACAGAATTGGACTCACCTGTATTGGTTTGATATCTACTAATAGAACTATTTCAATATACTGTTTGTGGGTTTGCCGTGGTAGGCTTAAGAAGCGATCCAAATAAGCGTCAACATCATCGCTGTTAACGCTTATTTGGACGGATAGCATGAGAGCAAGAGGCTGGAATGAATGATGAGGCTTTGGGAACCTTTGCCCAGCAGTGGGGCACAAACGGTTATACAAATAAACACTGTTTGTTGCACATAATCTCCACTATATGATCTGGTGAACATCTTATCATCTGTATATGTTTTCAACACAACTCTTGTATTAGTGTCATCAAAACATAATAAAATTAGCTCTATCAGATGAGACTACCGAACAGCAATTGATTTGTATTATTGAGTTATTAGTTGAGCCCGCTACTTCACCCACGTGAAATCTGGAAACCCTAATTACCCATCTAAGACGAAAGGGTTTTATTTTGTAGAAAAATAAAACCCTAAATTGAAAGAAGCCTTGCGAACTAAAATGAAAGAAGAAGAAAAATTGCTGATCTCAAATATGTATATAAGTCAATATCGCCCAAAATTATCGCTAAAGTCACATAGCCTTTATGAACGTCTTTATAAAGTCACCCTCGATATAATATTAGTCTAATTTGAATGAAAACCAAAATCCGCCATTGACGAGGCTGAATTTGAACCTACTAAGGCATACTAATGATCTGCTAAAATCCTTACCACATCTTAATCCAACAATAAAGGCGCCGAACTCTCAACAATCAAAGCATCGTTATCACACTTTCGAACCACAAAAGCGAGCGCATCCGTCGGCAAACATTAGTCTCATTAATACGACATTGATTTATATCTAAGTCGCGATTATAAAACGAAGGCACCGAGAATGTTCAATAATAAAATTGTACCATAACAGGCGTATTAGGCCTCCCGCACATTAGCGCGTCAACGCTCACGCGACTATTTTTTGCCATAGCAAGACGAACTGTATTGACACATTGGGAGAGTTTATTTTACAACAACATGCGCGAGCAAATTCCGACGCGTGGTGGCGTGGCTTATCAATATATATAAAAATCAATGCCACATTTCGTTGTAAGCTAACTCCTCCTAAACGGCTGGACCGATTTGAATGATTTTTTTGTATGCGTTTGGGTGGCACCCTGGATGGTTTAGATTCACAATTGGACCCGGTAGGTGGCGCTGCTTTCGTATGTCACTCATTCTAAGGCGGTACGAAGTTCGCCCGGTCAGCTAGTAAGAAATAAATTTAATCTTTATGCATATTGACACAAAGCTCATTTCTGTATTGTCAAATATTTTAACGCGCGAGCGTTGACGCCCCAGTGTGCTGGGGGCTTCAAGAATGCGAGATTGTAAATCAATCCAGCATAATCCGATTTTGGGGAGGCACTTTGTTAAAGTTATAACTAACTGTTACCTGCGACTTCACCAGCGTGGCGTAAAAAAGGCCGAAGTTTCTCTTTGTAATATAAACAGCCAGTAAATGTCCCGTTAAAATTGGTTTAGCCATTTCTGAGATTGCCCAGAACAAACAAACAGGCAAGCGGATAGAAGGGACAATTTTTTTTTTGGTTTTAGTACCTATCTACCTGCCGTATACATTTTCACATCGAGGGGTCAAAGGCTATTTAGTTAAATAGCGTAATAAATAGTTAATTACTTACTAGTTAAGTACTAATAGTTAATGTCGCTTAGATTTAAGTGACACTCTTGGGCTATATCGACTTATATAAATATTTGGAATTAGTCGAATGAGTATGCAGTAGTCAATTAGTCTTTCACCCCTCGATATTAAGATTCAAATTCAGAAAAGCTGTTGTTTTGATATCACAAACTGACAATTATTTTTACTTATATACATATTTAGATGTGAGATTGGTGTTTCGATTTTCAACCGACGCAAAAACGGAGGAGGTTTTCAAGTCGACGCGTATATATTTTTTTAGTGTTCGATTTGTCATTATCAGGGGAGTATCGAGATGAATAAAGTTGGTGCAGAAGCGTCAATTCATAGAAACAGCGCTAATGACGAAGAATTATTTCTTAATGCTGGGTTTCGATTTAAATAAAATCGCTCTCAGCAAAAGCAACTTAATTTTTGAAGTGCCCATAACGACTCGTAACTCGTAATATGCATCGGTAACGTAACTTATGTATGACACTTTTTTAAAGAAATATTTTTGAGTGACGTTACCTACCTTTGGCAGTTCCTCATACATGTTACTCGTTTTTAGGGTTCCGTACCCAAAGGGTAAAACGGGAACCCTATTACTAAGACTTCACTGTCCGTCCGTCCGTCCGTCCGTCTGTCACCAGGCTGTATCTCATGAACCGTGATAGTTAGAGAGTTGAAATTTTCACTGATTATGTATTTCTGTGGCCACTATAACAACAAATACTAAAAAACAGAATAAAATAAATATTTAAGGGGGCTCCAATACAAAAAAACGTGACTTTTTTGCTCGTTTTTAGTTTTTAAGATTCAAAATTTTTATAAAGTATGTTTTTCTTTCTATCTTTTTCAAATTCTAAATTGACTATTGATACAGTGCATAAATAATTTTCATAAATTGGGATTAAAATTTTGGTGTATATACAAACTAGAAGCTTGTTATGACGTCATTGGTAGTATGACCAACCAGTCAAGTACCGGTCAGCGTAGCCTAGTGGGCTGTGCGGTTGGGTAAAGCGTTAAGGCCCAGCGTTCGAATACCACCACAATGTGTGTCTTTTTGTTAGGCTTGTTAGTTTAAAGTTAATTATAAAATAGTTAATAATCATTGTATCAGTAGGGAAACAAACAAAATGGAAATAAAATTGTAGGGTGGTAGTTGGAGATTCGTACGCATCAGGTTTGAACGATGTCCGCCATTTGAACGATGAGCGCCACCTACCGCCAAATAGCTGGACTACTTAGTCACGCAGAGGATCGCGGTTACTGTAGTACTGAAATATTTTTATTTCATTGTTTTTATTTATTTTTAAGATACGTATTAGGGCTTTTGCCGATTATTATAGATAATGGTACGGAACCCTTCGAAGTCCGAAGTCCGAGTCCGAGTCCGTTCGAGGTTTTTTAAAAACGGTCTACTATTATATATATACTATACTATTACCGTTCACTATACTATTATTTAATCATTGACAACTAGCTTCTACCAGCGTCTTCGTCCACGGAGACTTCGATTATTCAATATCGTTTAAATTATAGCACATATGTTTTCTGATATATAAAGAATAATACTGTAAAGTTTTATCAAAATCCGTTCAGTATTTTTTTTGTAAAACAACAAACATCCATCCTCACAAACTTTCACATTTATAATATTGGTAGGATAGGATACTATTTTGGTTCACTATAAATAATTGGCAAAGTTAAGTATAAAATATAACATATTATTTCAGAATCACATCTTAAACCTTACACAGAGATATGACTCACACAATACAAATCGTTCCAACGACAGTAAACGCATACTTTAGTTCCTCTGTGATCGCATTTCGCAGAATCTGCCGTAAGGCGATTACCAGAAGATACGTAGACAAGTCATCGCCTGTTTATAACCAACACTAACTTTTGCTAGTGACTTGGCCCGCATGGAATTTAGGAATAAAAGTAGCATAAGTTATTTTTTATAGCATCAGCTACCTGCCATTGAAAGTCCCATCAACATCAGTCCAGCCGTTCTGGAAATAACCTGGAGCAAACAGACAAACACACAAAGATTAAAGTACTGGACATTCATAAGTATTTAGTAAGAAGCTGTTACTTTGATATTGCAAACAGTCACTTCAATCATATTTAGGGTTCCCTACCTAAAGGGTAAAACGGGACCCTATTACTTATTACTAAGACTCCGCTGTCCGTCCGTCTGTCTGTCTGTCTGTCCGTCTGTCACCAGGCTGTATCTCATGAACCGTGATAGTTAGACAGTTGAAATTTTCACAGATGATGTATTTCTGTTGCCGCTTTGACAACAAATACTAAAAAAACAGAATAAAATAAATATTTAAGGGGGATCCCATACAACAAACGTGATTTACTAACGTACTTACGCAAATAATTCGGATATTACCGTAGAAGTAGCCTTATGACGTATACATTTCAAACCGTAATTGTGGACTGAAAGACGATAATCATAGAGTACCTAATGGGATGTACAATATAATTGGATTCCATCAATAATTTTGAGAAGCTATACCTACTTTGGTCAGAGAGCAGGGTATGCTTTGCGAACTTTATAAATGATTCATCCATTTAAGTACTACCTATGTAGAATATCTACCTAGAAGTATTTATAACTCGAAATGAAGCACCGATGGACAAATTTGTTAAAAAAGTTCCATTTTAGATTGATGTGGACTTTGGTAACCATAGTAAAATTTAATTTCATACAATAGAAAGTAATACGTTGTTGGATAGTGATAGAGTGGATTATCATCGCGCTCAAATCTACCGCGCCACAGAAATAAGTACATTTCCGATTATTATTCCACTGACTGTCATTATTTCAGTAGTAGATTCATCAATTTATTAAAGCATGCTCGGTAGGGTGAAATTAGATTCAAAACAAAGTTATTGCATTCTGTCAGAATAACTTTCGACACCGCGGGAGACAGTAGCCTCTTCTTTTTAATGTAAAACGCTAACAAAATAAAATTCAAGATGGACAGTGGAAGCCCTAATAACGTGAAATCTGTTTGCAATATTGATGCAATCCTGAAATTTCGTTTACTATTCGGTTACTACTATGAAAGTGCAGTTTCGATGAAAATACGTTTATTATCTAAACTCTATTGCTTGTTTGTCGCCGCAACATTTTTCTATTGTATATACAATGCAAGCGACGATATAAGTTCCTTTAGAACAATTATATATTTTATTGAATGTTTGACGTACTACTTCCTGTCAATGTTTTTGGGTGAAAAGTACATTAAACGGTATTATCGATTTATGCCAACTGTAGACGGTTTGCCGTGCGCGAAGAAATTGTACGCAACGATGGAAAGGATACTCGTATTAATTTTAGCGTCAAAACTTATAGCAAGATCTATCCTACAGTCTGTGTTTTGTCACACATACCAGAACCGCTGCTCGACAGACAATCTTATACGATATATATATTATATAGTGATACATTACGCCGCAGATATGGGTCGATTTGTAGTCACAGTCGTTTTTATGTTATTATTCTACCGCGTGAAGGTGATGCGAAACTCGATGTTCACATATGGATTTGTTCGTTCATCGCAAAACAGACTCACACCGAGGAAATACATTCAGATCTACCAGACTATAGTTAAAACTTTTGAGGAAATCGAATATCCTTTAAGATTTATGGTAAGAGTTTGATCATTTAGTTATTTATTCGGTATCTTACGCGTAGATACAAAATCAGAAATAATTATGTGATCTACTTGATTTCAGGTAGTAGCTACCTTGGTAGGCTGTGTACCTCGGATCACTGTTCACATATTCAACACCATTTCAAATTTGCAGGAAAATGTAAGTTTTATTATGTAAGGTACACGGGCGCGTACCTTACCTATATGCTTGAGCGAGTACACACAAATAATAAAATAAAATTACGTATAAGCTCAGATGCTAAATAAATGGGCATGTATTCATACACCTGGACTGATATGAGTAACATAGGGTTTTAAATTTTATAAACTGTGATCCAGCTCTCCAACTTTTTAATGGTCGGTTTTCTTCTAGGGACCAAGCAGCGGTGAACTTATTAGAATACTCGTTGTAGCTCAACCAGCGATCCCCCTTGTAATTGTAGCAGTTGTGATAGATTTCACATCTGAATATATAAACGAAATGCTGTGTTTTACAATTGCTGAGACTAACCGCCGTGAGGGTAAGTTTTTCGAAATGTTTGGCACGTGAGAAATTTATTGTATCTGCGCCATGAGACATTTCTCGGTGGAACTAAAAAACTAACCATTGGGTTATGGTGTTCAAAGTAGGAAGAAAGCATCAACGCAACGCACTTGCGATGCCCCTGGTGTTGCAGGTGTCCACGGGCGGCGTTGATCACTTACCATCAGGTGAAACGTCTGCTCGTTTGCCTCCCTATCACATAAAAAAAATAAAAACAATTAGTATATAAGACTTTCGGTATAGGTTCAAAAAAACCTTTTTCTTTCTTTCTAAGTTGGTTTGGTAGTCTGTAAGTATTGTAACTGTGTTGTTGTTCAGATGAACGTGAGCGCTACGAGATGCAGCTGCTGGCGTCCTTGCTGGGAGACGGCTCGCTCCGCTACAGTGTGCTGCGTGTGGTCCCACTCGGCGTCTGCCCGCTACTCGGCTACTTATCCTTCTGCATAACCACCATCATCGGCATACTGCAAATTAAGCACTTTTAGAATCCTATGATGAGAACATAGTAGGTATCATTCGATAAAACAACGTAATATTGTACCTTACGCTTTGCAATCAAAGTGCGCAGGTTCTATCCCCGGCTCACACCTCTGGGTTCCATGTGCGAATCTCATTTTCATCTGAGATTATCACTTGCTAAGAAACGGTGACGGAAAACATCGTGAGGAAACCTGTGTGCCCGGTATAATGGCAATAGGCTCGCCCCCTATTACATTGGGACCAAAATACATCGGCGAAGTGTGGGCGCACTGCAGTGCACCTCTGCCTACCCCTTCGGGGAATACGCGTGATGATGTATTATTATTATTGTACCTTATATTACCTTATTTACTTTCGGTTGAGTTGAGCTGTGTAATCAGACCAGTTACGGGGTTTGTTGGTGTTTATGATGACGATACTTTGATGCAGTAGCAAAAGTAGGTATTATTTAGTCGGTAACATTACCACAAGATTATGTCTATATATCTACCCGCCACTTGCGAATATTACTTATAGTGTGAAATTAAATTAGTCGTGTGGTAAGAAGGTATCGCTTAGGTATGTTAGAATGTAGGAACATTATATTATTACGAAAAGAGTGTTGTGTTACCAATAAGCACGTTATTGTGAGTGCTTCTCTGACCCCTAGATTTATAGAAATATCAATCTTAACCACCCAACGATAGATTTGGGGGTGAATCTTCTATTTTTACATCCATTTCTAAACTAATATGACGTCAATTGACAATAGTCGAAGTAAAATCCAAAATTCTTTAAAAATATTCATTTACAGTGGCATTTGCAGAACAAAAGTCATTTGTAATGCCCCTGTCAAAAGATTGTGTATTTCTATGAATATTATGGTGGTAAGGCCATAAGTATAGGCTGACACTGTCTTATCTAGAATTAAAGTTATTAATGTGTGTTTATTTAAAAGTTTATTTATGCACTGATAAATATAAATAACCGATTTTTATTTTATTAGTGTACTTACTTATAATAATAAACTAACTAAATATAATAGTTACCTGTCCTACTAATACTAATATCCTACTTTCTATTCTATTCTACTAATATTAATAAACGTGAAAGTTTTTGAGGATGGATGGATGTTTGTTACTCTTTCACGCAAAAACTACTGAACGGATTATGATGTAACTTTATATTATTATTGTCTATACATCAGAATGAAAGATAGGATTTTATTTGAAAAAACAATCGAAATCTTTACGAAATCAGCAATAATGTAACATTGAAATCAGCAATGTGTATTTTTTTTTTAATTACATTATTTGGCGTGGGTTTCGAAAACTATTGATGATACATTAAGTATTGTAGTACATGTTTGTAATACTCATAATTACCTACAAAAAAGTCCTCAAGACGATATGTCTCACTATTATAGTAGAACTGTTGACCTGAACTGTAACCTGTTTTTTTTTTCAAATTAGTCCATTAAAACACGTTATGTTGATTTTTATGTTGACTAAGAAACCTTTTCCAATTAATTATATCTATAATTATAACTGATTATTACTCATAAAATTTTTCGAATCGGACCTTTCGTTTCGAAGTTTCAAGCAAAAACCCGGCCAAGAAGGGTTCCGTACCATTATCTATAAAAACGGCAAAAAAAATCACGTTTGTTGTATGGGATCCCCCTTAAACATTCATTGTATTTTGTTTTTTAGTATTTGTTGTTATAGTGGCAACAGAAATACATCATCTGTGTAAATTTTAACTCTCTAGCTATCACGGTTCATGAGATACAGCCTGGTGACGGACGGACGGACGGACAGCGAAGTCTCAGTAATAGGTTTCCCGTTTTACCCTTTGGGTACGGAACCCTAAAAAAAACGAAAAATCCGCGCTATGTGCATACAGCCATACCCTTAACATATTAGTTACCTACAAATCTTATTTTGATTATGATAATAAGTCTTAACATAGCATAATTTACTATTGACCCTATTACTAAGACTTCAGTGTCCGTCCGTCTGTTGAAATTTTCACAGATGATGTATTTATGTTGCCTATAACAACAAATATTAAAAAATAGAATAAAATAAATGTTTAAGGGGGCTCCCATACAACAAACGTGATTTTATGGTTCCGTACCTAAAAAGGAACTCTTAAAGGACCACTTTGTTGTCCGTTTGTCTGTCAAGACCCTTTTTCTCAGAAACGCGTGAAGGTATCAAGTTGAAATTTATAACAAAGACTTATGTCTGCGGTCGCTTGGTGCTCTAAAAAAATGAAATTTCTAGGTAAATGCAATCAAAAGATACGGCGGTTTGCATTTTCAGTAAATTTGCACGGGAATCAAAAACCTTCAACCTTCAAAAACTTCTCGTTGACCTAGAATCATGAAATTTGGCAAGAAACAAGATCTTATTAGAAAATATTTGTTTGCGATTACAAACTTATTTTGTAATTAGTTTGTATGGAACACTAGTATACCAACGGCAAAGTTAAGTTTGTCTCTCTGTCCAATTTATCTTTCCGTTAGAGCAATGTTCGGTGCTTTCATAGTTTAGGTACGGAAGCCACGGTGCGCGAGTCCAGCTCGCACTTGGCCGGTTTATTTTTGCTCGACATTGATAACGGCAGGCAGACGCTTGAAATATTCACAGAATATTTAGTTATATATTAAAAAATACATACATATACTCACGCCTGTATCCCATGGGGGTAGGCAGAGACTACCGTTTGCCACAAGCTACGATCCCGACATACCTCTTTCGCTTCATCCACAGTCATACATCTTTTCATGCACTTCCGTCGGTTTAGGGTGCTACGGACTTGACCTTTCTAGAAAAGACCGTTAATCTGGTCGTGAAAGGTCCTCCTCGGGCGCTCTCTTCCGACATTTCCACTCACGTTTGCCTGGTATATTTCTTTCGTCAGTCTACTTTCATTCATCCTCTCTACATGGCCAAACCACCTCAACATACTTTTCTCAATCTTAGTCACCACATCATCCTTCAGCTTACATTCATCTCGTATCTTGCTATTCCTCAACCGGTCAGCAATGGTGACACCACACATACTCCGTAAGGAACGCATTTCCACCGCATTCACCCTACTCTCATGCCTCTTTTGCCAAAAAATTAAAATAATAAAATAAAATAAATATTTAAGGGCTCCCATACAACAGACATGATTTTTTGCCGTTTATATAGATATAGTACGGAACCCTTCGTGCGCGAGTACGACTCGCACTTGGCCGGTTTTTTTTATTTGTATAGATTGTTGAGCAATGAATTTGCAGATTTTGCTTCTGTGACATATTGGGTGTACATTCTGTTAAAAAGCTTTGCGCTTATAATACAGTGAGGTTTTATAAACGATTCTTTTACTCAAGAAACGCATGATGTTTTCTCGAAATTCCCACTCTAATGTAAGTTTCATGCTACTCTTATACGCAGACAAACCCTTTTAAAATAATGACGATATTTTTACGCAGTTGCTTATAGGAAATAATGCAATCACTCTTATTTATCTTCCGCAATATATCCTAACTTCCCTAAATAATAATAAAAACTTGAGAGGTGTCTAGGGACACCCTGATGGAACGAAGTTCCTTTTGAAATAAATAAAAAAGAAAAAAAATGTACATATACATACACACACACACCCACACACATCGAAATCGAAATCGGAACCGGAACCGGAACCGGAACCGGAACCGGAACCGGAACCGGAACCGGAACCGGAACCGGAACCGGAACCGGAACCGGAACCGGAACTAGAACCGGAACCGGAACCGGAACCGAAACCGAAATCTAAATCCCTCACACAATCGAAATCACACACATATTTACAAAAGTGTCGTTACAACTTTTACTCTCACACACACGTTTACAAAAGTGTCGGTCGACACTTTTATAAATAAATAAATAAATAAATTTTAGTCTTAATTTTTTCCGTCTAGCCCCCTTTCGCAACGCGCCATAAGGAACTACGTTCCAATAAAAATAGCTTATGTTACTCAGTGATAATGTAGCATTCTAACGGCAAAATAATTTTTGAATCGGTCCAGTAGTTTTTAAGTTTATGCGTTATATACAAAAATACAAACCTTTTTTCTTTATAATATAAGTTAAAGTTATCTTCACCAATAGGACCGAACCGTAGTTATAATTTATTAGTTGTTATCGTCACAATAGAGGCCCAATTATCTAACGCACGAAAAAGACCTCTACCAATTAACATCAGATTATAATCTTTTTAGTTACCATAAATTCTTAATTCTGATTATACATTCAAAATAGAGCCGGATGTTATGGGAGGTTTCGCTAATTTGAATGGTAGTCATTTAGGTCCCTATATTTATGACCATTGGAGACTCAAGACTAGTTATGCAATATTGCTCTGCATAGAGCATTTGGCAAGTGACTTTTATAGGGAGTGAGATACATGTTAAAAATAATAGTCATAATCATAATATTGCCACGAACTAAATATGATACCTACTTTACTTACTTGAGAACGTATTCTGTGTTAATACCATAGAGTATCTAGAGTACCCATGACGACTTCACTCTACAGCTCTGCGGCGATTTTTCCGCCATTGTTATTATCTCATGTACCTGTAGTATACGGCAACTATATGGAAAAACAACAATAGTGGAGTCAGATAAACCAAAAAAAAATATCGCAGCGCGGGCTCGAAATGCCATCTCCGTTATAATATCTCCATGATTGTTTATTCATTCAAATTATGGAGTATAGAAGTAAACGAGAATCATCTCATATGAGGAAAAAATTGACAAGTGTTTAGCTGTAGGTATGCCATAAATAACATTTAAAAAATATTTTACAATGGAGCTGGTGTCGACAAAGGGCACATCCTTTGTCGTGTGCTGTATTTTTGTGTGTTCATACATCGGAACATAGCAATTGTAGTTAAAAATATATTATCATTGTCAAAATAATGCCATCTGATGCGAATGTGGCGCCACCCTTATTTCATGCATTTCGACGAACACTTTTTCAATACACAGATGACTCTCCTTTACTTCTACACTCCATAATTCAAATGTAGAAAATGCTACGCGTCATAAGACCCCGGTTCAAAATTCCCTAGCGTCATCAACGACAATTTCGTTGGAAAATGACTTTCATCAATCAAGCGTTCGTTTTGGTGTTGGCGAAAAAAAATTCGCGCGAGTTTTACGCAGTAGGGTTATATTTGTACCAATATTTGGGTACTCCACAAAAAAAAAACGATAATACGTAAAGAGCATCGAGAAATTACTGAGAGTTTTTGTGGAATGCTACTATATTGCATAAACTCGACTTACGTCCAGATTAAGGCGAGGTCCCATTAAAATTGACGAGCAAGCATTAAAAAGTTTCACGTCGTCTATCTGCCGAATGGGATCGCTCTTTATAATACTTTTTTTTTAAACTGAAGCGATAAACATAAAACCTTTTTTGTAAAACAGTCGTAGCCGAGTATAGCAGTGTTAGCCGAGTGGTCAACGCACGCCTTGCAAATCTAAGTGTGCAGGTTCAAACCCCGGCTCGCACCTCAGGGATTTATGTGCGAATCTCATTTTCATCCGAGATTATCACTTGCTATGAAAACGGTGAAGGAAAACATCGTGAGGAAACCTGCACGTCACGAACTTGTCTAGTTCTCGATAGATATGTGAAGTCTGCCAACCCGCACTGGGCTAGCGTGGTGGACTATGGCCTGAATCCCCCTCGCATTGAGGGGATGCTCGTGCCCAGCAGTGGGACGTTAAAAGGGCTGTAGTAGTAGTATTGAACCAGCCATTATTCCGAACGAATAAATTCCAATGAGTTTTGATTTGGTAAAGCGCTATGACAATATAAGCATGTAAAAAAGTGTACGTACATATTTACACGAGTAACACATTTGGTATTTATCAAATAACTATAAAATTTCGTCAATACAATAGTAGAGAAAGGGACCCACCACTCACCCTCGGAATTGTTTAGCATCCCAAATTATAAATCAAATAAATTTGATCGATAATAGAGGAAACCAACAAGACCGAACTCCCTGTCAGTCGAGAGTCAGTATGTCATAAGTCATGGGCCCTAACTATGAGCAATCCTCCGCAGAACAATCGAATCTAAAAAAACCGGCCAAGTGCGAGTCGGACTCGCGCACGAAGGGTTCCGTACCATTATCTATAAAAACGGCAAAAAAATCACGTTTGTTGTATGGGAGCCCCCTTAAATATTTATTTTATTCTATTTTTTAGTATTTGTTGTTATAGCGGCCACATAAATACATAATCTGTGAAAATTTCAACTCTCTAACTATCACGGTTCATGAGATACAGCCTGGTGACAGACGGACGGACGGACGGACGGACGGACAGCGAAGTCTCAGTAATAGGGATTCCGTTTTACCCTTTGGGTACACTAACATTAATCTCATGTACGTATAGGTACCTACATTTCAAATGCTGACTTGGTTAACTGTACTCTAATAACATTTTCTTTTAATTTATATTATCTTTTGTATTTGTTATCGAGTAGGTACCTATCTTATAATTCTGATTTATATTTTTTTTTCTTTCTCTCTGTACCTAGTAATATGTGGATAAAGGTGCTGGTTGTACATTTACTTAAATCATACATTGTAAATTGGATTTATCTCTGCTCATTGTACAATTGTTTTGTATCCTAAATAAAATAAAATAAAAAAATAAAAACCCTAAAAATAATTCGACACGTGTTTCGCATCTCAACGAGGCATCCTCAGGACGGTTGGGCGGTTGGCAGCCCAACCTCGGTCTTGTTGGTTTCCTCTCATATCGATCAAATTTATTTGATTTATAATATGGGATTCTAAACAATTCCGAGGGTGAGTGGTGGGTCCCTTTCTCTACTATTGTATTAACAATGGATTTCCGCAATATTACGCCTGATTCCATCAATTATATAAAATTTCGTGTTGAATTGATAGTTACATCGATAAAACCTCAGGCATACTATGGCATTAAAACTTGCGACACAATATTTGACAAAATCAAAATGAACCGTGTGTCGATATGCATAAAGATTGAATTTAAGTGGTAAAAGCCAAGTCCCCACATTTTAAATTCGTTCGCACTGTTAATGACATTTAAATTTTAATTTTAAGATGTCTGGTCACATCATTCGTAACGAAGACTCATTGGAACGACTAATGATACAAGGAAGAGTACAGGGTCAACGCTCCCGCGGCAGATCACCAACAAGATGGACAGACCTCATCAAGTCCTCAACGAAGTGTACCCTTAATGAATGTGCACGTAATGCTACTGACAGAGAGAGATGGAGAAGTCTCACGAAAACCGCAACCAACCAACTAGACAATCCATGACCACGACCACTCCGCCAGGAGTGTACGACTAAGAAGAAGAAGTTAATGACATTGCGAAAGACCTGCGCACACTGGGGCATCAAATATCCAAAATGACGAATTGTTTGATTTCTGTCTCCATATGAATTTCGATGGAGAGTGAACTTTATCGATGAGTCAATACAGCTCAGTTACGTATTGGCAAATTTACTGCAGCGCTCGTCTTAACGCCTCAGTCAGCTTAGAACATAAATTGTTTTAAACTTATTTCCGCGACAAATCTTTGTAACCCGACGGGATGTCGATTTGTTGTTAATTATAATTACCTTCTGGGAAACGAAGATATCTGTATCGCCATACCTAACATACTATCACGACGGGACATCTAGTCCCCAGCAGTATTATGTCAGTACGTGACGGCCCTTTACGTTGTACTAATGAGATATCTACCAATTAGTTCCATTTAATAACATATTGATAGATTGACGAGGAATGGTCTCGTGGTTAGAGAGTAGGCCGCTTGACTCACTTAACCGGGTTGCCGATTCGATTACCTATCTACTACAACCCTTTTAACGTCCCACTGCTGGGCACGGGCCTCCCCTCAATGCGAGGGGGATTCAGGCCATAGTCCATCACGCTGGCCCAGTGCGGGTTGGCAGACTTCACACATCTATTGAGAACTAGTCAAGTTCCCTCAGACGTTTCATAGCAAGTGATAATCTCGGATGAAAATGAGATTCGCACATAAATACCAGAGGTGCAAGCCGGGGTTTGAACCTGCACTTTGATTGCAAGGCTATTTTCGACCACTGCTATTTTCGATTACCTTTCCTTTCCTTCGATTACCTGCCAGTGAAAAATTCCAGAAATGGCCTTTTTGGAATTAGTCCTGGGTTTGGTGTAACTGGGATAGCCCTCAGTCCTTCGTTTGTTACCCGTATGATAGATCATACGATGGAACCCTAATTACCCGGAACAAATTAGTTTTAAATTTCTTACCGCAGAACCCAAATAAGTTTCTAAAATAAAAGTAAATAGTTACTCCTTAAAACACCAACATCTCTCAGTGAAAGTTCCTTCAAAATTGGTCCAGGCGTTTTAGAGACTACCCAAAACAGACAGACAGATTTAAAAAAAACGTTTTTGTTAGAGGTAGCGTATATACTTCTAGTTGCATTTAGTAAAAAGCTCATATTTAGGCATTACAAACAGACCTTTAAATTTTATTAAGTTATTTTTAAATCCTACAAAATCCTACTTCCTACCAATCCTACAAATATTTTAAATGTGAAAGTTTGTGAGGATGGATGGATGTGTTACTCTTTCACGCAAAAACTACTGAACGGATTTTGATAAAACTTTCCAGTATTATTGTTAACACATCAGATTAACAAATAGGCTATAATATATAACGATATTGAATAATAGAAATCTGCGCGAACGAATTTGCTTGTACAATGTTTTTATGTACCTATATAAAATATGTATGTCCAACAGTATGTACAATTTATGCATCTCGCATATGTACCGCAGTATCTTATGTTACTATTGTAGCACATAGGGTCAGGAATACATAAATATGCAATCTGTAAGCTAGTTCCATACGATCCGTCACCCCGGGGTTATATATACGTACTTTGATTCCAATGCTCATACGTGATGTGACAGAAAACGTTGAAGTGGAATAAACTAATATAGTAGTGGGTATACTATAGTTAATAAATAGATAGAATAGTTAATAGATTATAGCAGTGGTAGCCGAGTGGTCGAACGCATGCCTTGCAATCAATGTGTGCAGGTTCAAACCCCGGCTCGCACCTTTGGGTTTCATGTGCGAATCTCATTTTCATGATTCATTTCATTTCATGAGATTACCACTTACTGTGAAATGGTGTAGAAAAACATCGTGAGGAAACCTGCACGTCTATAGGAAGGCGTGTGAAGTTCACCAGCCCGCACTGGGCCAGCGTGGTAGACTATAGCCCAAAAATCTGCCCCGTATTGAGGGAGAATGTGCCCGGTATAATGGCAATAGGCTCGCCCCCTATTACATTGCGACCAAAATACATCGGTGAAGTGTGGGCGCACTGCAGTGCACCTCTGCCTACCCCTTCGGGGAATACTGGCGTGATGATGTATTTTATTTTATTTATTAGGTATATAAAATACTCTTTATTGTACACCAAATAGAGAGAGAGATAAAACTATGAAACAAAATAATAAACAAGCAAAAATATAACATTCTTAGATCTAAATTAGGTCTAAATAGCGATGTACAATTAGGAGGATGGATAATAACAGTGAAGACTAACATGGTGAAGAAACTTGCACTTCTTTAAGGACATGTGAATTTCACTAACCCGCCCTGGGCAAGCGTGATGGAATATAGAACAAATCTATCTCATATTGTGGCCGGTATTTTATTTTTTTCTGTTAGTTTTTTTTAGTAATCGATTCATAAAGATTGTGTTATTATGATTACTAGCAACATAGACACATTATGAGTCCAATTCACCCATTTGCTCATAGTAAAAGCAAATTTATCAACGATATATAATATATATATATATATATATATATATATATATATATATATATATATCATCGATGATGCGAGTCAATTCATTAGCCTGATTGCGTGTCTTGTGTCACGGACATTTAACCTCTATAAGCATTAGCGCAGAGTACATTTTCAAAGATAGGTAAAAGGAGGATACAAAAATGAATTCTTATATCTTACAGGTGACAAATTGTATGTTGGTTTTTACCTCGTTTCCCATTCTGCTTACCTCATAGCACGGTTTCGAGAACAGCCGCCAACTAGTTCACGTGTCGTGTTTTATTATTTTCCGCCGAGAGATCACGTACGGCGTTATTCATTTCAAGTCGTAACCAAAAAAATGCGAAATAAATAACTAGTCTTAAGAGATAAATATGTAAAGCAAAGTAGCTCATGTCATATTTAACCATTATTTTGCCGGTCCTAAAATGAACTGTATTAACTCAAGAATGAAGCATATTTTTCAAAGAAAGTTTATCGATAACGCAAGCTAATTTAGTCACGAGGTCGCGTGGTTTTTGTTACAGAAATTCAATCTTTATGGATATTAATACAGCGTACATTTTTGAAAACAAACGTAAATGGATGCTCGCCCAATGGGCTTAGCATGACCGTGTAGACATAAGTTTTATCTCTTTCAACTGTCAGATTTGTCGAGAAAATAAGGTCACTTCGAGCTTTTTGTCTACTAGCAAATCCAGCTCGGCGTGACGTAATTTTTTCGACGAATCTGACAGTTGAGAGAGATAAAACTTATGTCTACCCGGTCTTGCTTAGTCTACAGGTTGGTTTGAGTCTTTATCCTATTTCCATGGTATGAGTTAGCAGCAATACATTAGTATCAGATGTAGTCCATTCTATGTTATCTTTACAATTCCAGACTGAACAGTATTTCAAAACGGGTCCGAATAACCAGAAAGGTCACATCCCTATTTAATATTGATCAATGTTTGTTTATTTATACACATCTAAAATTCTAATACACGTGGGACCATAGATAGTGATCTCGCTAGATAGCCATCATAGACCAGTTATTTTGTCATTCATTTGTCAGTATGTCTGTCCCTTCTGTCAGTTGCTATTGACATGTTAAAAAATATAGCAAAAAGTTATAGGATGTTGTTCTGTAGCCCTACCACGAGTTATTCTCGAGTTTATGCTCGCTATTCGAAAGCGTCTACGTAAAATATTTGCCTCTACATACAGCCTCTACAGAAGGAGGTTTTAAGTATTTTACACGTCCAATTTTGTTTATGACTAACATTTACGTAAGTCATTGTCTTTGTCAATACTTACTATGCGCTTCAAATGAGAATAGGATCGACTTTGCGCCATATTGTGACGAACAAAAACGAATTATGACTTCAAATAATTAAATATTATATTAAGACAATTGACAACTAATTTAACCTATTTATTTAAAATATATGTAAGACTATTATTATTGATATGCAAATAAGTCTTTTGCAAACTATACTTTTCAAGTGAAATTTGACCGACAGAGGTTATTTACATTCCTAATCTTATTTGACCTGACGTGGCAGTCATGAGTATTATTTCGGTCAATTTATTAATTTTATATATAATGATATATATTCGAAGCAAGAGGCTTTATTTTATAAGGTTCACAACAGCACACTGACAAAAAATGTACAAACACATGGTTTCATTGTCAACTACCCTACGGTCTCTACTTTCTCACAGTAACTACATACAATAATGTTGTTTACGATCGACCTAGAATCGATTCATTCATTCGAATGCACCGACTTATTCGATTGTGGCTTCTAAATCGATGTGCGCCGCGTTCTGTCATTCTACGTCAAATAAATAAGGAGTTTTAGTTCTCAATAACGACGCAGGTATGTCAATGGCGCTACTATAGCTTGGACTCAATCGGTAATGTATGTGCTTACGTAATTCTGTACAAATGATACTTTCTCTAATTTTATTTATTAGCTCTGGATCAGCTTGAAGTATTTTTTTTAAATTTGATGCTGAATATAGTCACCACCAAACACAATTTCGTTGTAAGAAGGATTCAAACGACCATCTGTTAATTAATTACCGTTATTTTTCATGTAATTGCATAATTGTTTATTGCAAGATCCACTGCTATCTTCATATTAACACCTTCAAAATTAAATAATTTAATAAATCAAGTCGTTCAATATATTACACATTTTAATTTTATACGATACTTAAAGGTATCGTGTATGTTCTCAACCGAAATTCAATGACAGGACTCGAATTAATGCAGAGTGTATAAAATACTTAAATTTTATGACAATGTTTAAATTTATTGTATGATGAAAAATGATAATTATAAATGACGTTAACGAGAGGACGAAATGTTTTTACGGCCAATTAATTGTTATTATGTTGGTTATCGTGTCCTGTGGTCAAGTTACAACATTACAAAATGTTTAATTACCTGTGATACTGTAATATAAAGTAGCTACACCACGCCTGTATCCTTCGAAGGGGTAGGCAGAGGTATGCTGCAGTGTATCCTCACTTCGCCGATGTATCTGATCCCAATCAATGTAAAAGAGAGCGAAAATATTCCCGTTATACTCGACACAATCCCCTCAATATTAGTGAGATTTGGACCATAGTTCACCACGCTGGCCCGGTACGGGTTGGTGAACTTCACACGCCTTTCTATAGATGTTTATGATTTCCTTCATCGTTCAGCAAATGGTAATCATTTATTGAAAATGACATTTGCACTGGAAAATCGCAGTGGTGCGGGCCCGGATTTGAACTTGCACCCCTTACGTTCAAGGCGTACTACCAACTAGAGTTGTCACCTGTATTAATTTTAAATATAGAATATCTCTAAACATATATGTAGCATATACTGCCGACAAGTGCTTTAAAATTGTTACTAATACAAAAACAAATGTATTGGCCCATACAAAAACCTCGCTCTTCAACGTAATGATATTAACGCGAGCGAATTTTCACGCGTAGTCGCGTGGATTTCTTAACAGAAATTCAATCGTTATGTCTATTGACACAGAGTTTGTTTTGGTATTAGCAGAAGTTATGTCACGCGTGTCTTGAAACCTCAGCGTGCCTAACGCCCTACCATGTGGATAGAGCTTAACATTGAAAACCGGCCAAGTACGAGTCGGACTCGCGCAGTAAGGGTTCCGTACCATTATCTATAAAAACGGCAAAAGCAAAAGTTTGTTTTATGGGAGCTCACTTAAATATTTATTTGATTATGTTTTTTAGTATTTGTTGTTAAAGCGGCAACAGAAATACATCACCTGTGAAAATTTCAACAACATTTGTCACGGTTCATGAGATACAGCTTGGTGACAGACGGACGGACGGACGGACGAGCGGACAGCGAAGTCTTAGTAATAGGGTTCCCGTTTTACCCTGAGGGTACGGAACTCTAAAAAGCAACGCAACACGGCTCCGCGCCGTTTGAAATATGCCTTATTTACATGCGCGCGCGCCGCTCGCGGTGCACAGAGTTATGCATTTGACCTGTTGACTGTTTATACTTTATACTTTTGTTTGCGACGACGACACCAGGGAAAGGAGTACTTCGTGTGTGCATCTGTGGCCTACTTTCGTTTGGTATTCTGATAAAACGTTGTTTAAATATCAGTTATAACGTCACCGTCGCAAAGCGTAAGTAAATTTGTTTTAAAGTTACGCTACGTTACGTTAGTTAAAATTTATATATTTGTAGCTACTTATTTCTAATATTCTAATTTATCTTCTTATTACGAGTATTCTTCGATAGGAAACAAAAATGGTACAACGTATAATAACTTGTTTTATGTATTTTATTTTATTTTATACTTTTTATACACGTTAAAAGTTGAACAAGAATGATATGATTTTTAACTTTTTGCTTATGTAGGTAAAATATGGCCTACGACTAAATATTTCCCCTACCATCCATCTGGTAGGGACCTTAGGGGTCGTGGTTGCAAAGGGCGGGGGCCTGGCGTGACATTAAAGCGACTCCGAGGAGGACAGCAGCGTGGTGTGACCCACGCCGCCGTGTGGAGGAGGTGTCTGCTCGCGCGGACAGCCGCTGGCGGGGTAACGGATGTGTGTGAAAGCGTTCCCGTGACCCCTCCGATATGGCGGGTGATTGGATCACCATGGGTTTTTAGTAGATATATGGCTTCGCTGGGACTTCCACATAATCCCTTCATCTCCCCCAAGATAAAGGGGTATCCATAAAGGATTTTCCCATGTTAAAAAAAAAGGTAAAATATGGCCTATGGACTGTAGCTTGAAGCGCCTCGCAGTGAAGGGAGGCTCGTAATTAGCAGTGGGACGTTAAAAGGGATATAGTAAGCTAAAAAATAAGTTTGACATTAAATAAAATCTTAAAACGTACAAGTTACGAACTGGAGTGTCGATAAAAGTTTAAATATTTATACTGAACCTTATAACTTAAAAAAGGTACACACCCATAATTAGTCACTTATTTCCCAGTATGTGGTGGTTATTGCACCCAACAGCTGAAACCATAACGAGTATAAATAATACATCGTGTTATGTCCGGCCATGATATATCTGCCTTATTAACCAGGGACACGAAATATGGACTGATTTTAATGCCTACATAGATTAAACATAAATTCTAAAAGTTGTTCGTTCAATAATCATAAAATGTTTTAACTACTTGATACTTTATTTTAAATAAGGTTTCGAACGAAACAGCTATGGTAATACTTAAAAAAAATCACCCTTCTGTGATTTTGGTGATTTTTACTATGTAGAAATAGTGTACTAAGTTATGTCTAACAGCTGTGAGTGTCTGAAGTCTTCATGTCTTCCTCGGTAAACCAGCGTAGACCAAGAGTTCTCTCTTCCTTGGACCCCAGCTCGATTTCTCCGTTGGCTGTATCTTCGCCCGTCAGCTTCTGGACGACTTCCACCTTGTTGGATGCCCACCCTCTCAGCTCGAATCTTGCTCTTCTATGGATGGCGTCTACCTCACTGGCGATCTGGATCGCTTCGTCCTCCGTCGTTAGACTGTGCAGGTAGTCGTCCATATAGTGGTTCCGCTCCACCGCTCGAACCGCCTCGGGATATTCGTCAATGAATATCAATTTTATATGACTTAATTTTAATTGCATTGGTTCCGCAAACGATCGATATGAATAGGAAAAATGTGTTGTCTATGGTATGTAAACAGAAAGTAATAGCCTATTACTTTTTCTGTACATACCTACATACATACATGATGACAACATTAAGTTTGAAAAAAAAAATACTTAAAGAAAAGTCACGTACTATAACAGTATGAAAGAACAACATTAGTAATAATTTACTAGCAAAATATAGCATTTACAGTTTTAGATTTCTTTCTTTTCACAAAACAATTTCAGATATTGCATATCGCAGAATTGCAGTCTTGTTGTAACCATTACAAATTAGGTCGTATACCTACCGGAATATGACCTAAAATGAATAATCGTTTAGGGTTGGCTATAACCACTTAAAATATTTTATAAATTATAACCATTTCACACAAGTGATCATCAAAACGACCGCTGTACCGACCTGAATTAAACATGTTACCCAAATACAAAGTGTTTCCCTTCACAAGACATGAAGACTGATGAGCAAACATTATTTAAAAAATAAAATAAAAGACTTCAGAGTCGTTACATCCTTAGCGAAAACGAAGTCAACTGAACCCGCAGTTTTGCTTGCATATTTTATACTGAAACATGTAGAAACGCTAGTCTTAAGATAGCCATAGTTTGAGACTCCCTGAGCTTATTTGCCCCCTATATTCCCCGAAAGGGTAGGCACTTCTCGATTGGATTTTGATCACTATGTAATAGGGGGCAAGCCTATTGTCATTATACCGTGCACGCTCCCCCTCAATGCGGGGGAGATTTGGGCCACCGTCCACCACACTAGTCCAGTTCGGGTTGGTGAACTCCACAGGCCTTTAGAGGTAGATGCGGACATGAAGAATTGATGAAATATTTCTGTGAATAGGTCGGACAAGTGTGTGATTTATTTAGTTTCATTTCATAGATATGTATTGAATTAAGTAGAACTTATTGAAATTGCTCGCTTTTGTGCACAAGTATTGGATTTTAGATTATGAATAGGGTTTAATCGCTTGCATTAAGTTCGCATTTTCCGCGGCTATGTAGAGATGAAAGAAAATACTTGTATCCAACGTTTGAAGTGTCGTAAATGTCGGTTAGTAAATTAATTCTATTACACTTGCGGTGTGATAGGATGTTGAATATCGGACATAAATCTAATCTAATCTATATCCCGGTGTATTGTAGAGTTTAGATAGAGCTTTTCAGTGGGGGTCGTAAAAGCGACCGAAGGGATAAAACTCATAAACCACTTTAATACGAGCTGCAATGTTATGCTACCATATGCTTGTATTCCTCGCAGGGGTAGACAGAGGTGGACTGCAGTACACCAGTATTTCGCCACCGCTGTCAACATATGTAATCATTAAATTATTTATTGATTAATTGGGTAATGAAGGCAGCCTGATTACACAAAAACAAATTAAATTGCAACAAAATTTTGAAATATTATACTTCTGGTATAATTAGATTTTTGTAATTGGTGGTAGCAGTGGTAGCCTTGTGGGTAAGAACGCCCGCCTTTAATGTAAGGGGTGTAAGTTCAAATCCCGGGCCCGCACCTCTGAGATAATTTTCATGTGCGAATGTAATTTTCAACAATGATTACCACTTGCTGAACGGTGAAGGAAAACATAGTGAGGAAACCTGCACGTCTATAGAAAGGCGTGTGAAGTTCACCAACCTACACTGGGCCAGCGTGGTGGTCTATGACCCAAATCTCCCTCGTATTGAGGGGGAATGTGCCCGGTTTAATGGCAATAGGCTCGCCCCCTACTACATTGGGACCAAAATACATCGGCAAAGCGTTGGAGCATTACAGTGCACCTCTGTCTACCCCCTTTGGGGAATACAGGCGTGATGATGTATTAGTATTATGGGTCTTATCAATTGGTTTTTTGCTTGGTGGTTCAAATATATTACATCCTAATGTTTCTTGTGTTGTTGTGAATATTGTTTAGAACTTGAGTAAGTTTACAGTTAACTTTTTGACACGATAAACTCATGAGTTATCAATGAACCTACATTATTAAGCTCTTTACTTGATTGATTACAATTACATACACTGTTAACCCCAAACTGCATCAGTCTAATCTACATTGGGTTATTAAATCCGCCAAGAATTAAGTCCGACAGGAGTAATTGCCGCTCCTGGATGCAGCTTGCCTTATTTTTGTTACGAGATAGATATTAGCCTGACTTTCCTAGATTGACTTAAAATTACTATTTTCTTACAACTTTGGAAGAATATTTATTTATTAAATAAGTTTTAACTAACACCTGGTTTTTTGGTTATGAATTCGAATTATACCCTTATATTTTATCTCTTGATTGGTGTATCTTTATTTGAGTCTACGTATTTGTTACTCTTGTTTTAAAAGCACCAGTTATCCTACTAACCTCTTCAATATTAGGATCTAACAAAAAGACATAACAAATATTTTAAATATATTTTTTAAACAATAATTTACTTCACTTAAGCTTACTTTATGTACAACCAAACACACAGGTCGTTTACACAATATTATGTTGAATTATATTTTATAACGATAATTGATTACTATCTTGGCCTTTGCCTGTATTGCAAGTCATCGCAGAATGAAGTAGATTGTATTATGGTTATTACTGGGAAGCGACTTAAACCTTGCGCTCATAGAAGCGTTTAAACGAGCTCGATAATTGTTTTGTCACTACCAAAATGAACCTTATTAACTTATAGAAGGAGCATATTCTACAACGAAATGTCATTGACGACGCGTGCCAATTTCGATGAATGGTCGCGTGGTTTGTGCCACAGTAATTCCATCTCTATCTATATCTAAAAAAAATCGGTTCCCCCGTAGGTGCAGAGCGTTATTTCAAATTTAAATCAATCAACATAGTACTAACACTTTTAATGATGTTTGTTATAAATTGTGTAAGGCTTTACACGGTGAAGTCGGCTGCCCGATAATTATGGGTTTAACGAGAACGGATAAGTAGTTGCAGATAATTTTGCATGGTAGCGTTCAGATTTAGCCCACCGTACTGGGGCGTACGAACGAACTGTATTGACTCTTTGCAAAGGGTAACGTTAACGAAATTACATGGACAGCATGGATTGAACCACAGAACTTTAATCTTTGCACTTATTGATACAGAGTGTGTATTGGTATTGGCAGACATTCTGACTGTAAGCTTTACTACAGGACGCCCATGAATCGACCGACAGCTCTTGTGAACTCTTTCTTTGTTATTTCTTTTCTTTCTGATCTTTAGTTAACACAAAAGATAGGACAAGTGACCTAAATGACCATGCCTTGGCATAGAAATTAATTATATTTTTAACCGACTTCAAAAAGGAGGAGGTTTTCAATTCGATGGGTATTTTTTTTCACTGAGCTTTTGTCAAATATAGAAGTTCTGATTTCATAAAATAATTTCAGCTATTGTAGGTTCCCAATCTTGTAATGTCTATTCTCAGATAGAAACTATTGGACAATATTGTTCTTGGTTAAAATCTATTAATTGTCTATGGTTAAAAAGTATGTTCTTCCGTTTTTGTTATCTATGTTTCTCTCTCTTGTTCGTTTGACTTTGGTGAATACACGCGTATTTTATCTAGAGCCGAGTTTAATTCCCCAGGGCCCAAAATACAAAACCAACGCCATAATATCCTCCAAATATAACCATGATAGTTATATTTGTACATGTACTTTCTATAATCTAACCGGAATACCTCTATTTATTTCAAATTCTTTGAAAGATATTTATTCGCTTCAAGCTTGGTAAAACTTGGTCACAATAAATTAACAGCAAGAAAGTTGCATCCATTAACCGTTCCACTGTTCTAATAAATCCGTAGCCGAAGTGTCGATTCAATTCGAATTAGATATAAAATTAATTCAGACCTCATCAGGTCTGGTCTGTTCGTCTGGGGCGTTGCCGGTGTGGTCTCGGTGTACGTATGGTGTTATTAATTGCGTCTGGAAGGATTAATGGTTTGAGTACACTTTTAACACTTATGGTACTTTTTATGGGTGACTTTATGGGAATTTAATGTATTGGATTTGCAAATTGGATTTGATGCGAAGATTGCCTTAAGGCAATCGTACTATAAAATTATAGTGAGTATATACTTGAAGGAAAACATCGTGAGGAAACCTGCACGTCGAGGCGTATGAAGTTCACCAACCCGCACTTGGCCAGCGTGGTGGACTATGGCCTAAATCTCCCTGGTATTGAGGGGGAATGTGCCCGGTAAAATGGCAATAGGCTCGCCCCCTATTTCATTGGGACCAAAATACATCGGCAAAGTGTGGGCGCACTACAGTGCACCTCTGCCTGCTCCTTCGGGGAATACAGGCGTGATGATTATTATTATACTTGCATATTTATTAAGCATATTTAATAAGTTTAGCATCGCCAGACAACACACACTCATCGTATGATCTCAAACTAAGCAAAGCTTGTACTATGGGTACCATACAATGGACTGGGGGTGATCCCAGTTACACCCAGACTAGGGTAAAAAACCCAAAGGTCAATTTCCGCAATTCGTTCCTTACGGGAATCGAACCTGCAACCACAAAGTGCAGTGAAGCGAGTGGTCTACTCTCAAACCACTAGACTAAGCTGTCGTAAGTTATTAATGAATAGACGACATATTATAACTTGATTGGGATAGATTCTTTAGTTAATTAACTTTAGCAAGTAAATAAAATAAATTAAAAGCAGTGGTAGCCACGTGGTCGAACGGACGCCTTGCAATCAAAGATTCCAATGATTCCAATGCTCATACGTGATGTGACAGAAAACGTTGAAGTGGAATAAACTAATATAGCAGTGGGTATACTATAGTTAATAAATAGATAAAATAGTTAATAGAATATCGCAATGGTAGCCGAGTGGTCGAACGGACGCCATCCTATCAAAGTGTGCAAGTTCAAAACTCGCACCTCTGGGTTTATGTGCGAATCTCATTTTCATCCAAGATTATCACTTGCTATGAAACGGTGAAGGAAAACATCGTGAGGACACCTGCACGTCTGAGGGAACTTGACTAGTTATCGATTGATGTGTGAAGTCTGCCAACCCGCACTGGGCCAGCGTGGTGAAGTATGGCCTGAATACCCCTCGCGTTTAGGGGAGTCCCGTGCCCAGCAGTGGGACGTTAAAAGGGCTGTTTAAATAAATTCATAATTGAAGTAATTTACAATCGCTTACAAAGGCCTTATGGATCTTTCGAATATCATACTAAACAGAAATTATTCTTATCTCCATATAAATAAAGACTCGTTCCAATAAATTTCTTAACACATATTACCTACATAGAGCTGGTGTACTGCGGCGGCGCGAAACTATGCGCAGACGCTTAATGTCGGAGCGCGCATCACTCGGAGCCATTCAGTCGTCAGTTGGTACTAGACATTTTTATAGTCATCGATCCATTGGTATAATGGTATCACCAGGTTGATCCGTAATAGAATGGAGATAGAATGATAAATCTATTTATAAAGTCATATGAGGTTTAAAATAGATACAGGAAAATTCCTATTAAATAAATAGTAGCAATTCAGCATTTAGATTACGTAATAAAAGGCAAGTCTGTAGCCATTATACCAGGTATATTAAAATCTCCTCCGAATTGATTCAACAATTTTATGTTATGATTATGAAAAAGTTGATAATACATTTGCTAATAAATAAAAATATAAATGAAACATACTTCTACATTCTGACATCGCACATGGAAATTCAAAAACAGATTTTGGATAACATTAAAAAAAAATAGAGTTGTGTTGTATTTAAAATCCTTGAGTAAACTATACCTCGTCTCTGCGACTAGTCGGCCTATTCATCCGGCGGCCGATAGCTATCTTCAATGGGCGATGTCTCGAGTGCGCGTACGCACCGGGCACTGGGCACCGGCCCATTGGGTAAAGATCGGTATGTCCCGGATAGGACGCGGAAGACAGGCCTATGAGATAGGGCTGCCGATCTTAGGAAACTGAATAGTTCCCTGTATCGTCAGACCAAGTCTGGTTATTACTGGGTACCATACCATACCTCTCCGTACCATACCTCTTATTGCTTGTTTTAACATTATAAAAAGACACTTCCATTTTCTTTATTTGTATAGATAGAGAAATAGCGACCATGATTATTAGGGGTTTCCATGTGGAATCTTTTAGAAATGGCCTTTTCAGAGTTTGCCCTTATATTCCTGTGACTGAGTTTATAGTACCCCTTAGTTAATTTTGTAGTAGCCATACAGCGAGTAGTAGTAATACAAGTGATGCTTAGTATGATACCATACTATACGTTTGTAGGTGTCAATAAGATTTTGCACGCATCACCTAAGAGGATGGCATAATACAATTCTTTAATTGATTCTTAATTATCTTGCATGACCAATGGATTAGTTAAATGGACTTACAGCTACAGGTAGACGGATAAAATTGATAAGTATGGAAATGAAATTAGTGTCTAGATTTGCATATTAGCAGCCCTGGTTGCGAAGTGACATGTTTATATTTTAGCTGATAGAATTAAAGGGTCGTGTCCGGATGTTATCGGAGGCTGATGTAGCCGAGGATTGGCGGCGCCCTTTGCAGGTACTGCCCGACGATTGATGTGCGAGATTTGATTGCTTTTGTTGCTACATACGATGTGCAAGTAATTTGTAGATTACTTGTAAAATGATTTTATGATGCACTATTAAGGTAGGTACTATGGTGTCGTGTAACTACAATATTACGGTTTTCGTATTTTTCCTATTACTTGTGCTGTGAGAACATTGCTTCTTGCCATATTTCATGTATCTAGGTCAACGGGAAGTACCTGCCCTACAGGTTGTGATTCCTTGCGATTCTTTGCTTACTTTGACCGGGAAGTTTGGCGTTTTTACAGCTTCAAGGGATTGCAGACTTAATATTAATTTCAACTTGATACCTCCACGCGATCAAGAGAAAAAGGGTCTTGACTCTTGACAGACAGACCACGAAGTCATCCCATATTAGAGATTCCTCTTGAGACAAGAAACCCTAAATTGAATTACATTCAAGGACCATATTTGTTTCCAATTACAGTATGTTGCTAAATTGCCGTAGATGTAAGTAATAATTATATTAAACATTCCAACATATTAAATTATTGTTTAAATACACAACATAAAAAATAAGAAGAAGAGAATGCCCAACAAACAACATTTTAATAAATAAATACCACGTTTTACACTTTTTAATCAACATTAACACACAACTCAGACGTACAGGTCTGCACAAAACAAACAAGCTGTCGTTATTCAACACTTTAATATTAAAAGTATTTCTTATTAAAAAATCGTTTAAAACAAACTTTAAATACAATTAACGTCATAAACGCATCCGTGTTCGACAAGGGCTACCATCCACTGGGTAAAACAGAGAAGCAGAAACAATATTACTTCTCCATACGGCAATTATAAAGCGTGTGCAATGTTTAATACTAGTAGTGGTGAAATGTGTTGCAAGTTACAGTAGAATATATATTTAGGCATCCCGTTAAGGAGTCTTCTTCTTCTTTGTCGGTATCACTCTTGTCAGAGTGGTCGTGGTCATCACTTCAGGTGTTGGTGGCAAGCTTCACAACCCGCCGCCACAGTTATCTGATGGCCGTCTTCCTCGTGCATTCGTGTAGTGATGATGAACCATTTATTGCCGCTTTTATCTGGTCAGTGCACCTCATAGGCGATCTTCTTCGTGGCCTGGTACCCTCAACCTTTCCCTGGACCACAAGTCGCTCAATAGCCACCTCCCCTCGGCGGCACACGTGACCAAAAAGTTGAGGATACGGGTACCTATAGACTGTAGGAGTCTTCTAGTGTTCTAGAAAACGGTCATTAAGGTAAAATAAAACATTTGGGATTAATATCATAGTTAATTCTGAACAACTCATGTTATTAAAAAAATGTGTCTTGACAGATACTATAGCAATGAAAAGAATGTCTGTTAAATCTTCTTCTTTTCATGTGAATAGTTCCAAGTGTACATCTATTTAAATTAGAAATACGTACTTCTATGGAATGTCATGTTTAAATATAAACGTTTTCTTTATCGATTCTATATTGTAGTTCGATACAAGAATGTTTTTCTTACATCGTAATAGTGGCAGACCACCCTAAAGAATCGACTCGTCTCTACATCAACCGAATTGTTAATGAGTTGTTCGATGTTTATGACGATTTAAATCACGATTCGATTATCATAAAAACAAGGATATTTACACTATACGATTGTTCGATGCGTTGGTAGCACCAACACGGTTATATCAAATTAGGCTTTCTCCGATTTGGACATTCGGGAAATATTCGGATGTCACAAGATTTTATTTAAATATCGTAATATTCTGCATGTAACTAACCTATAACAACTTTGGACGTTACTTAAGAGATATTGGCGCTGATTCTGTTTGCACTAAACTAAGACTAAACTAAAATGTCACCGTCTGTATTTTTTTTTAACATACATAAGCGATGGTTCGTGATCCAGTGGTATTAGTAAGTAGTTATTATGGGCAACCAAAATGTCTTCTTCTGTCTTCTTTGTCGGTATCACTCTTGACAGTGTGGTCGTGGTCATAACTTCAGGTGTTGGTGGCAAGCTTCACAACACGCTTCCACTCTTCCCAGTTGGCCGCCTTCCTCGTGCATTCGTGTAGTGATGATGAACCATTTTTTGCCGCTTTTATCTGGTCAGTCCACCTCATAGGTGATCTTCCTCGTGGTCTGTCTGTGAAAATGTCAGTTTTCATCGATATAATGTTAGGAAGATTGCTCTGTGTTATCTGAGACTATCAAGACGATTGCTCTACTAGCCATATTCTTGATAAAAGTAAACTCACACGGATGTTCACATGCAAAAATAAAGAGGACCGACTATTTTATCCTTAGTAAGGCAAATCTACAGATTAGACAAAATAATGATAGATATGTGATGATATGTGATATGATATGTATGATAGATCTGTTGTTAGTTTAGGTAAAATAAACTGCACTAGACTAAGTGTATTGCTCCTCAAGTGTCAATCTCTCTCAAGCAGAACTAAAATACTTTTAGTACTGTCCAGTACAGTTACATTATTTGTATATATCAAAATCGGTACCAGAATCAGAAACAGAATCAGAATATTTTTTATTCATATAAACCAATACAGGCACTTATGAATCAATAAATAGTAAAAATAGTAGCTCTACCACCCATTCGGAATGCATTTCCTATGGAGAAGAATGGGCAAGAAACTCCATGGTTGCTTTTTTCAAATAAGGATTTACAGTTTTGTGTTTTTCTTAATTAACAATTATACAATATAAAGTTAATGAGGCTATACATTCTCAAAACACAATTAATTACCAATTGGTTACGTAATATCGTTTCCATTTATTCAATCAAGCAGAAGTTAAATTAAATGTTTTCCATGAAATTATATGTTTTTGAATCCTGAAAATAAAACAAGAATCGACTTATAAAGAAAATCATCAAAAAAAAAACAACAAAATCAGCCGTTTATTAATTCGATCGACATCTCACAAGTATTATTTTTAAAATTATCTCATTCCGGTGTGAAACTCAATTTGTAGCTTGTCAATTTGTATTGATTAATAAAATCAGTATAAAACGGTTCCAATTTACATTATCTCACAAGCTTTAATTGTGGTCAACTAAAATCATGTTCCACGATGTCGTTATGTCGTGTTTTATTTTTTTTTATTAATCGGAGTCAGCCTTTAAAATCTGCCTTTTAAATAAGACCATATCGGATTTGATTAAAATAATTTGTATTTTTTTCTTTTGAATTTCGTTCTAATTTATACAAGGGTCGGCTTGTAGCCTATCGTGATAGCCGATATTTAACTAATTTATAATCAAAGCTGGGTGTAACCGGCTCCAGTCCGTCGTGGTACCTATAGTACAAGCTTTGCTTAGTTTGGGATCATACGATGAGTTTGTTATACAATCGTTTTTGTACATTACACTGTGTATTAAGCCATGACCACTTCACAGCTAAGATAGGATACTAAAGGCGTAAGTACCTCGAGTAATTTTTTCATGCTAAATTGACATAAAAATACGGCAGCAAACAAAGATTACTAATAGGGAGTATTATAGGATCTACTGCGGGGCTGCTCGCGTGTGAACACGACTCGCGTATTGCAAATGCAATTCCATATAGAATTCACTATAATAAACAATCCACGAACTAAAAACGCTACACATAATAGTCCAACACAAATGGAAACAAATCATTGAGTCCACATTATCTCGGACCATTCATGCCACCAGCCCAACAAGCAAACAATGTTCATTAAACGAATACCATAGGAAGTCTCTCAAATAATTGCCGGCTACATTTAGAAGCGTATGCGCAATTCAATAGGAACAATTTGTCGGTCCAGTCTTAAGTAGTCTGCTTTAGAAGTGCGGACATTTCCAAGGGCCCGGCTCGGAGAGTTCTGATACCTCGTTAGTTATCTCGCGTTGCCACTAAATAATTGTAGCAAAACCACCATGAAAAACTAAACAAACGAATTTGAACTCAGTTTTATAGTAGTAATACGGTTGAAATTGAATTGTTTGACGTAACAGACGAAGACCATGTATAATAAGATTTCTAACTTAACAGCTGGAAATAGAATTGAATATGAACCGCGAGCCTTGTTTTTTTATATAAAACGATAGTCCGATTGTCGCTTCGAATATTGAATCGTATGTAAATGGAGATAGAGTTACAAATGTAATTGATAGAAATGTAGAGGTTGTTTTTGATACTGCGCGGTACGGAAGCGAGAGCAATTTAACTGTCTACAGACTCTATTTACTGGTATTGAGTGATATATTTACAGACAAATGTGATGTTCTGAATAGAGCCTCGTGTTGTGTTTTCGCGTTCAATATACTGACAGGAGAATATATGGTATGATTGGTATTCCTTTCAATAAATCGATGTGTGTAGAGTCGGGGTCTCAAGCGTGTGTTTTGCTCTATACAAAACATTTTCTTATTTATGTTTTTTTTTTACATACTTGATAGTTATCTGCTTTTTTCCTTCCTCACGAGCTGTTTTACGAAATTGGGTGATGGATACAAATATTGACTCTACCATGAGATTTACCAGGGTAGAGTCTCTCACTTGACAAATGTTTACTGCTTTTCAGTTGTTTGTAGTATATATTTGTTATGTTCGGATTCGATTGGATTAGAAATTGGCTCAGTCGAGCAAATGTTTGCTCATTGCACTCGCCGCTCGTGTTGGAATATCCGATCACGTTTTAATTAGTCAATGAGACATGGAAATCGAATACCGTAATTATTTACGCAAACAATATTTGAACTTAAATAAAGGTTTATTTAATAAAATCCATTTTTTTATCTCAGCGATTTTACTCGAGAGATAAGAAAGAAAGGGTAGCATTCGGGTGAATTTGGACTTCAGCACATGTGTTAATCGAATTTAAGGCCGAATTCGACATTTGGCAGAATCTACATTTACTTTTTTACGAAATGAGTGAAATGATGATATTTAATGGAATAAGATGAGGAATGGCTTCACCTGCGACTAGCGCGGGTATTTCGCCAATGTCAAGTAATTAAAAGCAAGGACAAATTCAATAAATACACATTATAAATAAAAATTGATAATGACAGTGATAAAGATGGCGGATGAATCCAGAATCTACATTTGATCTATCATTAAAATAAAAGTCATGTCACTTACACGTCACTTAGGTACTACAAGTCACTTAAACTATGAGAAATATGAATACACAGCAACTGGCAACTGAATCATATTAAAGCATCACGATAAATGTTAGGGTAAACGTAAAAGTGTATTTAAAAATGTATTTTAGGTTATTGAGAATAAACATCCATATTACTTTATTGCAGCAGCCGAAGTCTGCGTGAGTTGGAGGGACGCCTAAGATGCCTAATTCTAGAATATGTTCAATGTTCCTTAAAGACCGGCAACGCACTTGCGATGCCCCTGGTGTTGCGGGTGTCCATGGGCGGCGTTAGTCACTTACCATCAAGTGAAACGTCTGCTCGTTTGCTTTCCTATCTCATAAAAAAAAAGAATACTGCGGAGTGTATTTAAATATGTGGTTTAAGGTATTGAGAATAGACAACAATATTACTTAATAAATAGGTATGTAGATTTAAGAGACGTACAGTTTAAAGAAGAATCAAATTACTCATATCAGTTCTAGATACAAAATATTTTTACTTATAATGTTACTTCAAAGAAATATATAACTTACTCGAAAATAAAACCTTAAATCATATTCTAAAAAAACTTATGACGATATAAATTGTAATCAATACTATGTTAATGTTACCAATTAAATAATCGTAAGAAAACGATAGTTATCTGTTATATTTCGTTGTGTTATTTATGACCGCATTGCGTGCCTTAGTTATATTACTTTAAATTTTTGATGCCCTATTTATTGGACTTATTTTTCATGTTCTTTTTTAAAAGCACATTCATTTGAATATAAATATACAACATCAGATTTATCTGTATCTTGGGTGGCTTGCTTTGAGTATGTTTTAAAATGTAATTGTATATTAAAAAAATCCCATCGAATTGGGAACCTCCTCCTTTTGGAAGTCGATTAAAAAGTACTATCAAATACAAAACATACTCATCGTATGATCCCAAGCTAAGCAAAGATCATTTCTGAAATTTGCGGCTAGTAGAAGCGACCTAAGCTCAAACCACTTGTACAAGCCATCGTCATCACTTGTCATGTTTTATTAACCGACTTCCAAAAGGAGGAGGTCCTCAATTTGATGAGTTTTTTTTTAAAATGTATGTACAGTGATTACGCTGCGATTTACATGATTCTTTTTTAGTTTGATGCGGAGTAGATGCCATTTGGTCCCATAAAAATTTAACATAGTTAAGCTTAGTAGTTTTCATTTTATGAACATTTTTATTGGAATTATGAACAGTTATTTTAGATTGTGTACGGCTTTTTTAGGAGTTTTCATTTTTGAAAGAAGAAAAATCTAAACACAAAGCATACCACAGCAATTATCAACTATAACAATTATTGCGCGTAACTTGTTTTCCAATAACATAAAGACACACTAGGGCGGCAACACTCACGCGTCAAACATCTTGCCAATACCAAAACAAACTCTGTTTCAATATGCATAAAGATGTCTTATGATTGTCGTAAAAGTGTAAAATTCACGCGCCCACTTTACTTCTACTACTTCACTTCTACTTTCATTGTAGAATGAACTTTTTCTATGTATCAATGCTTGCAGTGGTAGCCGAGTGGTCGAACGGACGCCTTGCAATCGAAGTGAGCAGGTTAAAAACCCCGGCTCGCACCTCTGGGATTCATGTGCGAATCTCATTTTTATCCGAGATTATCACTTGCTATGAAACGGTGAAGGAAAACATCGTGAGGAAACCTGCACGTCCGAGGGAACTTGACTAGTTTTCGATAGATGTGTGAAGTCTGCTAACCCGCACTGGGCCAGCGTGGTGGACTATGGCTTGAATACCCCTCGCATTGAAGGGACGCCCGAGCCCAGTAGTGGGACGTTAAAAGGGCTGTAGTAGTAGTAGCAGTATGTATCAATACAGTGTGTTTTAGTATTGGCAAACAATTTGGACCATGAGAGTTAACGCCCCAGTGTGCCCCAGGCCTTATATCGATAAGAAAACTAAACAACACAGAACTCGAACAATAAACGACGACTAATATGAGCAAAAAGTTTTAATGATTGTCACATTTTTACCGCACCGAACATACGCAACGAAATATCCCGGTGAAAATTTTCACTGAACATCGTACGTGAGATATGAATTAAATGATCACTGGATGTACCAATGATCGGGTAATGGGGTCCTATATCTTTTTAATTGGATGAAGTTTTTTGCTGGCAGGACATAACTCGCGGGAGGCATGTGAGAAAAAGGCATTCCTCTGTGTATACCATTCATCTCATGGTGATAGGTTGGGGTCTAAGTTTTGAACTGCTATCTCAAAACCCTGAATCCTTCGGCGGAACGTAAATATCTAATTTAAAATATCATGACTGTTGTAATATCAAAACTAAGTAATTTTTTATGAGGACGGCTTAGTTTAGTGGTCCGAGCGTGGGCCTCTCGGCTCACTGCATCGGGAGGTTGCGGGTTCAATTCCCACTTGAATTTCAAGAATGGTATTTTCAGAATTTGCCCTCATCTGTATGTAACTGGGCATGCCCCCAGTTCATTGTATGGCGGCCATAGTAGTAGTTTTGCTTAGTTTGAAGTCACACGATGAGTATGTGTTGTCTGGTGATATTTATTTATAGATTTGACTAACAGTATTGACGCCTAAATCATTAAATCTGTGAGAAGGACAGCAATACTCTTAGTTTAGTTACAACAGAATTGACACTGTTATCTCACTAAATTTATGTAATCTAAAATCTGTTTTAAATTAAATGAAAACAAAAAGAGTAATGTAAACGAATTTTATTTTATTGAAATTTGTGTTTTTGTAGGCCTATGAGGCTATAAGCAACTAACAATAATATTTAATATTAAAAAGTTAGCTCTACAGCTCTATAAAGTTGACAGAAAATATTGTACTCTACATTTATATTGGCAGTGGATTATTTAGGATTTCAGTTATTCAAAATCATTTAAAATTATATACTACCGATAATGATCAATTCATGCCAATTTAAAATCTTAACTGTCACAATTTAAAGCGGACAGTTAACAAATCAGTTTTCAAAACATAATTGACAAACTCCGGTGTATTAAAAAAGTACGCTTGAAATCACTAACTTAAACCGGTCCCACGGTAATGCAATTTAAAAGATTAGTACGTCCCAAGTGTCGATATTACCGTTTCCAGTACAAAGTGCTGTGGATTCCGGTCGCATAATATACTATGGGAGGAGAATGGGGGAGAACGGACAAACCATCTTTCCGGCCCCAACCGTCAACCTCACCTGCACGCGCGGACAACATCCGCGGCGGTATCTTATACCGCGGTCCCCCTGCTAGATAACAGACGAGGCAATGGCGACCGAGCAGTGGCGGTATAACCACATCCCTGACCAGAGGTCAGAAGAGGCTACAGGGGCCTTGGGGTATAAATAACCCCAAAAATATCTGGTGCAGAAGGCAACGGGAAACCACTGCAACTAACCTCCCGAGAAAATCGTTATGGAAGTAGACACAAAAGGATCACGATTGCCATGCGAACCGCCTAGCGAGCGGCGCCGTGCCGCGTCCGGGGCGAGCGGTGGGAAGTGGACTACCGGCCATGATGGAGTAGGAGACCAGGCTCCGCATGGAAATAATGCTACTGGAAACTCCCTCAAATTGCGGAAAATCCAGAAGATAGGCACGTGGAATGTTCGTGGCTTGCTAAAACCCGGTAAATTTAATATTGTAGAGAAGGAAGTCACCAGATGTGGTTTATGCATTTGTGGACTAGCCGAAACCCACTGGAGAAACAACGGGCATTTCTTTACCGATGCCCATGCAGTCTATTTTTCCAGCAATGATGACAACAGCCAAAACGGAGTAGCAATTCTTATTCCTAAACATAAAAATAACAGTGTGATAGGGTATGAAGCAGTTAGCGATCGCATTATGTCGATGAAACTCAAAGCGTCACCTGTAAATCTCAACCTAATACAGGTATATGCCCCCACCAGTGAAGCTCTTCCCTCTGTTATGGAGAGTTTTTACAAAGAATTACAGGCAACAGTTGAAAAAATCCCCAACAGAGAGATACTTTTAATCATGGGTGATTTTAATTCGAAAATTGGCGCAAACGCTGCTCAATACAGCAAATGTGTGGGAAACTTCGGACTTGGGGTACGAAATGAAAGAGGTGAACGATTTATGCAGTTCGCAGACGAAAACAACATGGTGGTGGCGAACAGTCTATTCCAGCACCATCCCCGTAGACTGTTCACCTGGACGTCACCTGGAGGCAGAACTAAAAACCAGATCGACTACATACTGATTAGATCACGCTGGCGCACCTCCGTTCTCAATGCCCACACACTTCCCGGAGCTGATTGTGGTTCCGACCATGAACTCATTATCACAAAGATGCGGTTGAAACTCAAAGCTGCCCGATCCTCCGAGAAAATAAGACGGATTGAACCTGTAGATAGCGAAAAGTTCAATACAGCCGTAGAGCGGAATTGGAAAGAATGGACCAATGTGAACCACAATGAAGCTACACCAGACATACTATGGAATAAGGCTAAACATCTCATCCAAATCGCAGTGGCGGAGTCTAATCCAAGATCAGAAACGCGCAAACGTCAACATTGGATGACGGATAGTACTCTTGCACTAATAGAAGAGAGGCGCCTTAAGAAAGCTGCGGGAACAGACATAAGAGAGCTCAATAAGTTGTCTGCTAACATCCAAGCCTGCTGCAGGCGAGACCACAATTCCCATCTTCGTAGCATTTGTGAAGACGTCGAAAAACACGCTATGAAGCATGAGTCTAGAGACCTTTATCACAAAATTCGTCTCATTACAAAATCTCTACCTGCAAAAACCTGGTCTATTGAGAACGACAAAAATGAAGTGGTAACAGAACTCGAACAAATCTCTGAAACGTGGAAGAGCTACTGTCAGTCATTATTTCTGGACCCGCAGTCGCAACAGTTTGCAAGTACAGACCCAGAACGAGAGAATTTGGAGCCAGACATCCTTCTGTCCGAAGTAAGAGCTGCCATAAAACACCTCAAAAACAAAAAAACAACTGGTAGAGATGCAATTCCTATAGAGACAATTAAAGCCTTAGGAGAACGTGGTGACCAGATGTTTCATCTTATCTGCAACAAGATATGGCAGACAGGAATTTGGCCTTCGGAATGGACACATACCGTATTCACACCCCTGCATAAGAAAGGTTCGACGAAGAAATGTAACAACTACCGCCTCATCGCTCTGATATCACATGCTAGCAAAATAATGTTACATATTCTCAACGAGCGATTGAAAACTTACTTGTCTAAGGAGATCGCTCCGGAACAAGCCGGTTTTGTAAAGGGGAAGGGCACTCGGGAACAAATTCTCATCGTACGCCAGATCATCGAGAAGTCAAGAGAATTCAATAAGCCCATATTTCTTTGCTTTGTTGATTTCTCCAAAGCATTCGATTCTGTGAAATGGCCGGTATTATGGAAGACCTTGTTAGACATGGGCACACCGAAACATCTTGTACACCTTTTGAGACGACTTTATGAAGAGGGCACAGCCTCAGTTCGCACAGATGATGTCCTGTCAAGTGATTTCCATCCTAGTGCCGGAGTACGCCAGGGGTGCATAATTTCACCTCTCTTATTCAATGCGTACACAGAGCTAATAATGCGTATCACTTTGGAAAACTGGACGGATGGTGTAACAATTGGTGGATACAAGATTGCAAACCTGCGTTACGCAGATGACACCACCTTATTTGCAACCAGTTCGCAACACTTGGAAGAGCTACTGACAAAGATGGAACGAGTGAGCCATGAGTTTGGACTAAAAATTAATCGCAGCAAGACCAAGGTGATGATTATTGACCGTGCCAAGAATAATTTGCCTGAAGTGACCCAAATCGCGAATTGCAACGTAGTCCAATCTTATATCTATCTTGGGGCTCTAATTTCAAACAATGGCGGGTGCATCGATGAGATCAAGCGACGTATGGGCATCACAAGAACAGCGATGGACAAGATGCGGAAAATATGGAGGAATAGAAACATAACTAAAGCCACGAAGACCAGGCTCGTGAGGACGCTTATACTCCCCATATTTCTTTACGCGGCTGAAACGTGGACCTTGCGAGATGTGGAAAGGCAGAAAATAGATGCCCTAGAAATGTGGTGCTGGAGAAGAATGCTTGGGGTTTCGTGGACCGAGTTTCGCACGAACGTCTCGATACTTCAAGAACTCGGTATCAGGCAGCGTCTGTTTTCGATTGTACAATCTCGCATCTTGACATTCTTCGGACATGTTTCCCGGCGTGACAACCAGTCCATAGAACGCCTTGTCGTCCAAGGAAAAATAGAAGGCACTAGACCGCGCGGAAGGTCACCCACGCGTTGGACTGACCAGATCAAGTCCGCCATTGGAGGCTCAGTCAACGAATGCAGCAGGATGACCTCTTGCAGACAGCGGTGGCGAAATGTCGTGAAGCGCATTACATCTGCCCCTTCCAATACTGATACTTAACGATCACGACCGCTCTGTCAAGAGCGTACCGGATAAGAAGAATATACTATCATCGTTTTGTAAAGCTATTTGTAAGCTTCGCAGGTGCTGTATGAGTGATAGTGTCGGTGTGATGGCCCCTCGAACAGGTTTTATGGGAGTTTTATGTGGATCTTAGAATTGGTTTCCATTTAGATGACACTATGTCGATATTATTGGAAAATAATAAAAAGTTTCAGTATGTACAAGTAGGTGCCAAATGTAGCCAAACCACGTCGCGGGAGGCCCTAAAAATGATTGCAAGACAAGTTGGACTCGTACAAAAGAGACTGGCCCATACCAGGAATGAAGCGAGAGGTCGAGGAAGGATTGGAGGCTATTGCCCAGCAGTGGGACTATACAGGCTGATAAAAAAGTACAGTCTATTAGCATACAGTCTATACGCATTCATGATTCATCTTTCCAAATTTAGATTCATTTATTTATGAGGTTTTTTTAGTTAGTTGTATAGAAAATGTAAAATTAATTATGTTACTTTTTTATTTATAAAAGCTTTTTTTTGTCGTTATGAAATCCTTTGACACGTTCTAAAAGCCGACCATTTTATAGCGAGGTAATTGCGCAGTGCCAGTAGCTAGTATTCGTGCCAATTAAACGCGTATAAATTGGCACCTCCCATGTTGATATCAATACGCGGCCCGCGAGAGATCAATTTGTAATTTGTTCGTAGCGCTGCAGCTCGTACATGGAGCATGCAATTGTGTAGACGCGAAAATATGTAGGATCAGCGTTTTTAAGTGCAGTTTAACAGCAATCTTTAGCGTTCTCAGCTATTATCATGAAAATAAGGCTCAATATTGATTGAGATTGCTTTACATTATCAATACGCATTATGTACACTACTGTATCTACTTTAATCACAATGTTTTCATTATCCAAGTAAACCATTTTTTTGTTTATTTTAAGCCTTTTTTTCATATAACTATTGATAAGCATTGCTGATTTTTTTTTGCTAATGCTAAAACGAATATTGACTCAAAAAGCTCATTTCTCAACAAAATGTAATTGACAACGCCATATTATGTCAAATACGGTTTGAGTATTATTATTTTCTACCTATTTTCGTATCTGTTTGTTCACGTTTATTATAATCTATTGCAATTGACTCCTGGGAACCGAATATCGGGCCTAGTCAATAATTTATACAGAAACCAATTGCTTCTAGTATTACCTATGGGCATTGTAAAATATTGACTGTTGGCAAATTACATGGATAATGGTGCCGTATCAAATACCTGTCATATGTAATCATAATTTAAACACTAGAATACGTTTATATGTCACACAAATTTCGTCAAAATTAAGGCCCTTCTTAATAAGGCCTATACAGAATAAATGATTTGACTTTGAATATTTTATGGAAATAAAACTCATCTACAAACCAATTATATTACACAGCTCTTTTAGGGTTCCGTACCTAAAAAGAAAAAAACTAAATCATTTTGTTGTCCGTCTGTCTGTCAAGACCTTTTTTCTCAGAAACGAGTTTTAAATTGTAACTTGATAGCTCAAGTTACAATTTAAAACAAAGACTTAAGTCTGCGGTTTCTTGGTGCCCTAAAAAAGTCAAACTTCTAAGTTAACTCAATCAAAAGATCTAAACTAAGTCTTAAGTACATTTTTAAGGGAATCAGAATCCTATACGGTAATTCCCGTTGCGTAGCAACGTCTTATTAGAAAATATTTATTTTTAGACTACAAACTTATTTTGTAGTTAGTTTGTATGAGGACATCAGTATACCAACCGTAAAGTTAAGTTGGTCTCTCTATCCAGTTTATCTTTTCGTTAAAGCAATGTTTGATGCTTCCATAGTTTGGTTACGGAAACCCCGGTGCGCGAATCCAGCTCGCACTGGGCCGGTTTTTTAAGTACATGTCCAGGAGTATTTAATAACATACAAATCACTTGTTTTCCATAAAAAAAATCTGATTTGTCTTTTGCTATTTTTAAGATGTTAACTGCATAGTTCACTATGGAACCTCACCTTAATATCAGCTATCAACATTGTAAGTTGATCATAAATTCCGGGCGATGGCACGCGTGTACTGCGCGTACGCAGTTATAAATTGAAATCCGATATTGACATAAATAAGCTAGATCCATACGTGACGACATGCGATGTCGTATGTGTGATTTTATCGTTGCGTCGCAAGTTCAAACCGGGTTTTATTTATCGGGACCGTGGGGAATTGCGTATTCTCAATCGGATGTTATACTAGTTTGTAAGATGCATATTAGATGTAATTTAATATCTGTAATTCAGGTTGGTTACGAAGTCTTGATGAAACTTAACATATTTGAATCCTCCTAGGAACTGTTTATTAACAGCTATATTATTTATAGCCCACTTTAAGATCCTAAGGAACTACTTGGAGGATATTATGGCGTTGATGTTGTACTTTTGGGTCCTGGGGAATTAAACTGAGATTTAAATAAATGGGTTAGTACCATAATGCTTCAGTATCAGTTCACCTTGTATCAGTTGCCCTCAGTTTCAGTTGCCCACAATAAATTGTATTACATAGATTTAAACTTAGTACCGTCAACAACAAAAGTGTTTTGCATTTTACAATGTTGGCAAACAACGAGATATACCAAAATAAATAAATACATCGGTACTTTAAAGTAAGTATTACAATTTGGCAATACCACTTTTGTTTCAAGCAGTACTTTCTAAAAGGTATTCAATGTAATAAAATTTATCGTGGGCAACTGATACTGAGGGCATATGCTACTAACCCAAATAAATATGCGTGTATTCACCAAAGCACACGAACAAGAAGAGCGAGAAAACATAGATAGCAAAGACGGAAGAACATATAGTTTTATAGCCATATAATATAACCAAGAACAATATTGTACACTACTTGCTACTCCGAACTGACTTAGGAATAAAGGTTTTTGGATGTTTGTCTATTCGTCAAATGAAGACTATCTGACGATTAATAAATTGTAGTGTTTACTATTTGTTGAATAAACTTAGTTTGTCAGTGGATATAAATTATTAAAAAATCTGTTCTTAGTAAAGCTAGGCTATACATTGGTAGTAATTATAGTCACTATACAGGGTGTATCAGAAGTCCGAAATAATACTTTGGGTACATATACGGTAGCTCATATGTGGATGCTTAGTCAAGACAGTTTATACCTATCTATCATAGTTTCTGAGTTAAAGACCTTTGAATATTTCTCACAAGTATCGTGTTCTGGCCCTTGGGTACATTTGTGAACCTATCAAGCAGTGTAAACTACATTTACGAAGGGCAGCTACCAATATTCACAAAACAGATCATGAAAATTTAACATAGGTCTCGAAATATTAAGAGTTCTAGAAATTGGCGACGAAAAAAAAGTGGGAAAAACATGGTCGAATTTCAATCAATTTTTTATACCATTCGGTTGTATACCCGATACTGATGCAAACGTCAAAGTATTATTTCGGACTTCTGAAACACCCTGTATATAGTTTATACAGGCATTTTCCAGTTTAAAAGAAACATACGATGCCATTTTAATTAGATCATAACTCACATAGATTTTGTGGGTCACATATTGAATAGCCCAACAATAATACCTATTACTCATATTAATTCAGGCAATATGTTATGCCCGATTTCTACTTTCAAGAAACACCCCGTTTCTCTAACGGAGTGTAAAATTTGCGACGACTCGTTAGTCAAAATAAAGCGTCGTATATAGGTAACTTTTTTGTTGCTTTTACGTAGTCGTTATTTGAGTAAAATTCTATAAAATCATGTTTATCTAATTTCGTATAATCCCAAGCTTCGAGACCCGTTAGAAGTTTCCGTGCTAAGCAAACATTAACATTTGTCAAGCGCACTAACAATGGCTCTAACTTGGTCCGGACGATGTTAGGCTCATCTTCGGATAAAATAATTTGTATTAACTTTACGGTGCTGGTCGGAGTTGTGCGAAAACTTATTTAGGATTAGGAATATTAGGATGCGATACATAAAGTAAAATAATTGTTGCAATCAGGCTGGTTTGGGAAAATACATCATCACGCATATATTCCTCGAAGGGGTAGGTAGAAACGCACTGCAGTGCACCCACACTTCGCCGATGTATTTTTAGTCCCAATGTTATAAGGGCCGAGCCTTTACTTATACCGGGCACGTTCAGAGATGTTTGGGCCATAGTCGACCACGCTGGCCCAGTGCGGTTGGTGAATTTCACACGCATTTATAGACGTGCAGGTTTTCTCGCGTTGTTTTCCTTCACCATTCCGCGAATGGTAATCATTATTGAAAATTACATTCGCACATTAATATCATCTCAGAGGTGCGGGCCTGGGATTTGAACTTGCACCCCTTACGTTCTACTAACTAGGCTACCACTGCTTTGAGTAAATACATTACAAAAATAATTATATACACCACTTACCACAGGATTTGTTTACTAAAATTATAAATCTAATAGGTATTAGCATCTTCAGGACGATTGGATTGCATCTGAGTAGCTGAAGAACTACCCATTGGCTTTCAATGGCTTTACTTCAAACTGAAAGGGAGTTCCGGTCTGACTACGGCGTGGTCTAGGGATCAAACGTAGGTCGCTTGATTCACTGCACCAGATATTTTTCGGTTCGATTGCCGTTAGTTAGGAAATGGCGTTTTTGGAATTTGTCCAGGTCTGGATAACTGGATCTTGATCGTGACTGTGGTACCTATAGTACAAGTATTGCTTAGTTTGGGATCATACGATGAGTATGTGTTGTCTGGCAATTTCAACTGCTTCTATTATCTATATATTATTGGACTGATAATATAGGCAAGTGGTGGCTCCTCCCTATAATGTTTTCATAAATAAAATATTACTACTACAGCCCTTTAAACCTCCCACTGCTGGGCACGGGCCTTCTCTCAATGCGAGGGGGATTCAGACCATAGCCCAGCACGCTGGCCCAGTGCGGGTTGGCAGACTTCACACATCTATCGATAACTAGTCAAGTTCCCTCAGACGTGCAGGTTTCCTCACGATGTTTTCCTTCACCGTTTCATAGCAAGTGATAATCTCGGATAAAAATGAGATTCGTATATAAATCCCAGAGGTGCGAGCCGGGGTTTGAACCTGCACACTTGGATTGCAAGGCGTGCGTTCGACCATTCGGCTACCACTGCTATTTTTAATAAAATATTAATTAAAGGTTATTTTTACAATGTTGCTGACTTTGTTGTATCGTCTTTTAGCGAACTTATGAAGCCATGACAGTGGTTCCTACAATCCCGTCCTACCAAGGAAACTGTCACTTAAGTAGGTAACCCAATAAATATCCGTCAAAACGTTAATTACGTACATCATGAAAAAGCGAATTTCACTTTTAGCTTTAAAAGTTGGCTTCAATCAAAATATTCTTGGGCGGCCCCTTATGTGGATAATTGTAGGCAAATTGGACGGAGATGCCTTAACAAGGTGTTCGAAAGAGGACGTTTTTTTGTGGAGATTCTCTTTAGTTTCTCAGTTGGGAGGCTGTCACACCATTGCTACGAATACCCGACAGACAGAGCGATGATCGTAAAAAGTTTGTATCACATCCAGGTAACCACAGGAACTAAAGAATGGTATAAAATAATTCTGATAAGTTTTTATACTAAAAAAATGTCGCGTTTACCTTATGGATCTTAACATATTCAATGAGGCGTTAGTCAAAACTGTTCTCTAAAAATGTTTACCGAGTTACGCAATTGATGCCATTGACGGAGTGCTTAAAACAGGTTTTGGTTCCTAACAAAAATTTTATATGAAATCAGAATTAGAGAATAATATTCTACTGCACCATTCCGAAGCCAATTAAAAAAAAAGCCTCTAATTTTTTCCAGAAAATTTACAATGCAGGTTTAATTAGTTTTGTTAGTATCAAGTATTTTTTGTAGTTTATCATTATTGGTTAGTAGTTTCAGTTTTATACCTATAAAGAATTTTAGATACGTTATTATCACAGATATAGTAAATAGTATTTACTAAGTACATATATTTTAATTATTCTGTAAGAATCCCTCAGCAGTTAAAGGTCTTCAAATTGAGCCAGTTTTCTCTGAATTTGTTGTTTGTGTACAGTTTGGACCCGCTATGCGTTTGATTTCCCCTCCATTCTGTCATTCTATTTATCCACCCTCCGAAGGCAATGACTGAAAGATATGTCAACATCAACGCTGTAAATCAATGTATGTCATCGTCACGAGAAATTGAAACAAAAATATACTACTTAAGCCTAACATTTACAGTAAGTGTATGACAATAAAAACAAAATAGGTGAATCGTGCGTAACAGAAATGGCAACAGGGTATGTTCTCAGCAAAATATATTACACAACGGTGTAAAAGTAACGATTTTTAATTTCAAGCCTTCACATTTTTACAGGTGTTAAAGTATTTAAAATATGCCGATACTCATTACGGTATCATAAGATGTGCTTATTATATTGTTTAAAGATGATTATGTGCTATTAAATTTACACACGTACGATTTCTACAAACATGTAGTACGTGATATAAGATTTTGAGTTTATTGTAGATGCATCAGGGTTTATTTTACGTTGGAATATTTTGTAAAGTCCCAGTGCAATACATTTTAATAAGGAATTTAACTATTCAGTTACTATGTGAAATAAATTTTGAATTTAGATTGTAATTGAAATTAAACTATTTTACGGATTTTATCGCGTTTATTTACTATTTTATTTTCCCGACGTTTCGGCTGCTTTACAGCAACCATGGTCACGGGGGGACTGAGGTGTTAGACGTCCTGATGTCATAGTTAATAACTGGATAATAACTTTAGATTGTAATTTGTTATGTATTTTGTTTATCATACATTCAAGTCCTCTGACGCGTCAAGACCAGCGCGTGTAATTATTTGCTAATACTAAAATGGACTGTATTGATTCATAGAAAAAGGTCATTCTTCAACGAAATAGTATTGACAGCGCGAGCGAATTTTGACGCATGGACGCGTGACTTTTTCTGCGGAAATTATTTTTATATGCTTATTAACACAGAGTTCGTTTTGGTAATAGGCAAACATTCGCCCCAGCGTGCTTGGGGCTCTATGGTTACTTTATACGGCATAATTATTTTCAAAATGGTTTTTAGGGTTCCGTACCCAAAGGGTAAAACGGGAACCCTATTACTGAGACTTCGCTGTCCGTCCGACTGTCACCAGGCTATATCTCATGAACCGTGATAGTTAGAGAGTTGAAATTTTCGCAGATGATGTATTTCTGTTGCCGCTATAACAACAAATACTAAAAATCAGAATAAAATAATGATTTAAGGGGGCTTCCATACAACAAACGTGATTTTTTTGCCATTTTTATAGATAATGGTACGGAACCCTTCGTGCGCGAGTCCGACTCGCACTTGGCCGGTTTTTTAGTCCCTATGTCCAAATGAAACGAGTTACTGATTTAGCGCTCAATAGTAGTTTATTATGCACAATGTTTTTTTTTTAATGTCGATCAAATTTTCTTTGGCAAAATCATCGGCAACAAGAGCCATAAATTCAATTGGAACTGGTTCAGTGATCAATCTTATGGCAATATCAATTTCCGCCAAACTTTAATCCAGCTTACATTAAAAGAAAATTACCCGTGATTGTATTTCTCGGTACGAATTTATAATACCTACTCGATGTCTCGGCAATCGAGTTCCCTTAATGTACGTAATGAAAGATTGCACGTCCAAAATTGTATGTTAAAATAATAAATTTCGACTGAATTTCGGCCGTGGTACGATTATGACACATAATTGAAAAAAAATTGGGTTATCGGGATCTGTTTTAAGTGTTTTCGTAGAACAGACCACAGGGTTGAGGATGTTCAAGTTTTTCATATTTTTTTTTAAGATAATTTACTGAACAGCCAGTAAGTTTTTTCTCATTTTTTATAGATAACTCTTTGCAAGGTCTATGCTGATTAACATTGATGTATTATTATCACATTCTTTGAAAATGAATAAAATTTTAACTAATAATATTTGCTTTATTTGAGCAATTGATTGCTTTTATAAATTTCAACTTAATTGCTTACTTCTTTTAATATTTTGTTTTCTACTTTTTAATTTCGGATTACATTTATTTGCTTCACAAAGCGATTAATTATTGGCAGCCGAAAAATCGATTGTTCAATCGATTAGTCAACTTATTTATGTGCATAACAACCCTGCAAGATAAAGTACGCTGTCTAAGTAATGGTTTTCGAATACCCGCATTTAGTGGTCAGTGTAAACAAGAAAATTGATTTTGAAAGAACATAAGCAACTTAATGTCCGTGCCTCAGAAGTTCAAGGAAACATTTATTTTAGTTAAGACCGTAGGCTGTATAAGTTGATTCTTTGAGACAGGTACGAGCAATTAAAAAACCTTGATATTCCACCATGTCTTTTTCGAAGTGAATTTCATGGCCTGTAATGCATTTCTGGGAAATCAATCACCTTCGATTTTATGCTACACGATGCGCTGTTATTACATGCAAGTAATAAACTAAAGACTAACGTAATTCGTTTACTAATGATAAATCGACTAAATGTAAATGTGAATCGATCTTTATCCGTCTCGCTCCATATTCGAAAATCGGAACGCATTCAGCCATTTGTAATTTTAAAAAAAACACGTACAGCGATTATTCATTCGAAATTTGAATTTTATTTTTCTACAGCGGTGGTCTCGGTGCGAATGTGAGGCGTCTCCTGCGATTTAAAAAGTGTAAAGATTACTAAATGCTTTTTTTTATATTTCGAACGCGGGCAGTGTTCTGATTGTGAGACACGAACTTTATAAAATGTGTTTAGTTTGCGAATTTAATAGTTTTTTTTCCCATAAGTTACAAGCAAATAACATTACTCAAGAAGTTTTATTATCTGATATAGTGCGTGTATTTTGTTTTTCTATGGTGAAGATGTTTAAGCACGATATCTCGTAACAGCATAAAAAGTAATACCCATACATTTGATTCAATGATGATAGCACAGAACGCATAAAAACAACATTGCTACCGATGTACGATTTTCACACAAAATATAACCTAAAAATATTATGTCCTAGGGGCGTCGTCACTCGCGCGTCAAAAGAAATGTTTGCCAATACAAAAACGAACTCTGTGTCAATATGCATAAAGATAGTATTTGTGTGGTACAAGCCACGCCCCAACTCGTTTAAAATTCGCTCGCATTGATAGTCTCATTTAGTTGAAGAATGAACTTTTTCTATGAGTCGTTACGGTTTGGTATGGCAAAATTTTATGCAAGGGAGTCTCGAAAGCGTCCCGCTTTAAAGCAGGTTTCAGACTACGCTATAATATAGTATATAGCTCATAGCACAACAATATCGCGCACCATACATTGTTATGGCCACGTTCACACTGTACTGTACTATATATTATTGGCTTTGTATGGTGCGCGATATTGTTGTGCTATATATTATAGCGTAGTCTGAAACCCGCTTTATCCATATGCTGACGGTTTGGTTTACTGGTCTAAGCGCGTAGACGCAGCGTAAACCCGCGTAGGGTCTTGCTCAAATGCAATAATCTACAGTCAATAGTAATGGACAAAGTAATAAGGTATTAAATACTAAATTCAGAAACGGATTTATCATACTCGGTATCGTAATCTGGTCATCGGGAACGCCTGGCCCTTAAGTGTACTCAATATTCGAAATGACCTGTCGAGACGAAACCGAATTAAAAATTGATACCATTTGTTATATTGATAGGTATCGATACTTTCTGTTATTGTGTAAATGGTTTAGGTTATTGTAGCTATATTTTATCTCTTTTGGGCAGTTGGGTAAGTAGAGGCTTATGATACTAACACATTCAAGTGTTCTACATAATGTTATGGACAAGTTATTATCGATTGCATGGGAAATGTCGACAGAAATCACATACTCATCGTATGATTCTAAAGTAAGCAAGGCTTGTACTATGGGTACCATACATTGGCCTAGACCAAATTCCACATCATCTCTAATTCGACATAATGTCGAAACAAAACGTCAAATTGGTCGTATTATTTGTTTTGTTTTAACTTATGTCGAATATTATTAATGTTGACCATGCGAAATTTGCCGCTGATGGGAATCGAATCTGCCATCAGTGCAGTGAGTGGTGCAGTGAGTCAAAGGGCCTACACTCAAACCACCCAACCAAGCCGTTGTCAATGTTCAACTACTCTTTCCTTACCCTACTATATTTCCCCTCTCAGTAATCAGTCAAGGCCTACAATGGCCAGCCCATTACGCAGCCAAACACGGTCGCACTCATTAAATACCTGTCGCAAATCAACCGCCTCCAATGCGTCCTATAACTCCATGGAACGTATGACTCCGGCCACCAATTATAATAAGAACAATCAAATCATTAAGGGAATGGGGTGCACCATAAAATTGTTGCCTCAACAATTGGACGAATATTGGTTTGAGGTTGTAAGGTTATGGATGTGGTATATGACCTTCTTGTTAATCATGCTCATATTAACTCTATATTTAAGGATGGTTTGGTCTAGTGGTACAATCGTGTGCTGCTTGACTCGTTGCATCAGGTGGTTGCTGCTTTAATTCCTGCCAATGGCAAATTTTCTGGCAAATTTTCTGGAATTTTCTCCAGTCTAGGTATAACTGGGATCGCCCCCAGTAAATTGTATGTTACACATTATACATACTTTGCTTAGTTTGAGATCATACGATGTGTATGTACTTTGTACGCGCGGAATTAAGGAACCCTAATTAGTTATTTTCCAAAAATTACTCCTTTTAAAATCAGCTATCTGCCAGTGAGAGCTCCCTCGAAATCTGGTATTTTTTTATTGTTAATTTAAATTTAATTATTATCGCTTGCTAAAAAGCACAGACGATATAATTTATGATGGAACACGTCTCTAATGCCTACTCCTCTGAGCACACCCATCTTCATTCCTCCATTGCATCTTAATGGACAATTATGCATTGTGTGTTTAGAAGCGGTGCTCGGTAGATTTAGACTGATACCCGGCCCTCGTTACGTTTCTGAGTTATTGGCGTACATACAGACATACCGGCACGCATTCAAACACGTCCCCATCAGATTAATGTGACGCAAGATTAGTTTATTTGTCGGAATCATGTTCACGATTGATTATAATAATTTGTAAAATAATTGTCAATATTTTTGTATCCTAGCATACCAAACTGAATTGACCCCAAAATAGAGACCAGAGGGGAATCCTCGCAAGATCATATTTTTAAAAAGAATAAGATAATATTAGATAATATTATTAATAATATAGAATTTTAGATTAGATTATATTATTAATAATATAGAATTTTGAAAAAGATAATATTTTTAACAAAAACCGTCTTCAAAAACCTAGGTGCATTAATAAGCTACAAATAATCTTATAACTCAGTACATTTGGAATAGGTGCCAATTTACGTCAGACTAAGCAAATACAGACATGAATTGGCACCGACGGAGAACCTCTTCCTTTTTGAAGTGGGTTTAAAATACCACCAATTTGACATTTTGTTTCGATATATGTCGAATTAGAGATGGCGTCGATCATCTATGTAGTCAACAATGTTTTATAAATAGAGAAAAAATGCAGTGTCTTTCAATGGATGTACAGTATGATCTAAAATCGATATAACATAGTCAAAGTAAACATTTCAATTTTAAGGATGGTTTTAACAATCGATCGTGACCAATCGAGATCTCGATTTCTCGCTGTATTTATGAATAAATCCGTGGCAGAGCGGATCGTTGTTCATAAACGGCATCCGTCAGGCTCCATCAACACGGTAAAGCGGTGTTTAAAGCTTCCGGCATACTGGGGTGACAGAACGCGCACGTGTCAGACAGCATTAGACAGCTCGTGTTAATACCAAACATTGTGCAAACATCCGTTATCGTTAAGAGCCCCGCAAATTGGGGCGTCAAGGTTACCCGTTAAAATATTTGCCCATACCAAAATGAACTCTGTGTCAATACACATAAATATGGAATCTGTATGGTGAAAACTACGCCCTTACGTAGTCAAAATTCTATCACTCTGTCAATGTAATAAAACGTCAAAATTCGATCACTCTGTCAATGTAATTTCGTAGAAGTATGTGTTTTATCTGTGTCAATGTAGTTATTTTCGGTATTGGCAACTAGTTTACAGTCTGTATTTTAAAGCATCCCCACACTGGGGCGTCAACGCTGCGCGTAGTTTTATTTCAAATACCAAAAAGAACCGTATGACTCGTAGAAAAGGTACATTTTTCTACGAAATGTAAGCGCGACCGAATTTTCACGCGCGGCCCGTGACTTTTACCACAGAAATTCGATCTTTTTTTTAGCGTGCTGTTTTGCGCGTCTTATACCCGTCATTAACAGGCAGCCGGCTTGACTGTCTGAATATGGCCTCAGGTTGCGATTATATCTGGGAATTCGGTGGGAACACGTTTGTCGCGTTTCTCACGGCTGCAAACGAATATGATATGGAAATAATTCTGTGTTCATTATGATAACAAGGTCACGGTACAGTGCTTAGGGGAGCCATGGGCATTTTCACTTACACTGAGAGACGCCTTAATATTCATATAATAATAACACATCATCACGCCTGTATTCCTTGAAGGAGTAGACTGAAGCACACTTCGGTGTTGTATTTTGGTCCCAATGCAATAGGGGCGAGCCTATTGCCATTATACCAAGCAAATCCCCCCTCAATACGAGGGAGATTTGGGTGATAGTCCACCACGCTAGCCCAGTGCGAGTTGGTGAACTTTACACGCCTTTCTAAAGATATGTAGGTTTCCTCGCGATGTTTACGTTACTAGAAAACTTTTATTTTAGAAAAAGAATTTGGGTTCCGCGAGACAAAATACATTTCCACTCCGAGTGAAGTTCAAGGACCCTAATAGCTTCTCGAATTGAACGCGTACGTAGTCGTTGACTCAGCTAGTTTATAATATAGTTATAAATTATCTCAAACGCGAATAGCAGAGTAGTAGTGAAGAGCCTGGCTATTTAAAAAAAAAAAATTTAGCTCAATTATTCACTGTTGCACGGTTTGCCACTCTATATGAACACAAATTAAGTTTACTAGGAAACATCTGACATCTGCCTTTAGCATTAAGTCCACCTTTGTACATCTTTGTGCTAAAGTCTTAATAAATAAATCTGAAAATCTGACCCGATCTGTCCCTGCCATTATATCAGCATGGTACATTATTATAAATAAATACCTTATTTTCATAATTAAACGGTATTGTATGTCCAACAATACATCAAATAACTTCCTACAAACCTTGAAAAAATGTAATCTAGATATATAAAATAAGAAAGAAAATATCGTAAGATCTTCGTGGGCCTATAAAACATTATAATAGGCTGCTTACCTACCACCGAAATCATTTGGTGCCTCATTATCGGTTCAGTAACGATAATATTATGCTGCACTGACCTCTAGTTGCAATCTCGGTGGGCCATCACGAGTACCTATGTGAATATATAAAGTCTTGTTAAAAACCTACTGATTGATGCGACGGTAAAAATATCACGACCTTTCTTATGAAGTTTATAAGCACGGTACCCTTATGTTGCTATTATTAATAGTCCTGTTATCCCTTTTTCGTTTTAGATATTGTATTGTAGTTAGTGTGGATCTACTTTAGTAGTGATCGCCGGAGTGGGAATTGAACCTGCAATATATAAAAATCTGCATTCAATTGACTTCAAGTTTTTATTTTGAGAATTTACAAATCATAAAAGTTAAAAAGGAAAATATAAGTCAGCCACCATAAATTATTTTATATCCTCACAAACCACTACAGAGAAGTTTTGTTCCCTGAAAATACCCGTGACAAATATCAGTAATAACATAAAAGGTTTAGTTAAATGTTGCTACAAATCCGCTCTAAGTTTTGCCCATAAAACTACATCACAACAAACATTCATAAATCTATATTTTTTGCGATCACAAAATGTACGAAGGTGGCATGCACGCCGTCCTATACTCGAGACGTGCCAACTAAGGAAATGCGTTCACTCTCCGAAGCTTTAATGGGCCCATTAGTACTGGAAAAGGGAATTATTATCCTGGGTACAATTAGCCCATCTGAGTCGCAGGCGCACGTAGGTCGGTGACACCGTACGATCGTCGCTTACGGAAATGAATGGTGGAAAAAATGTGCGCAGTGGCAAATTGATTGATATGTTATGTTATTAATAGTGAAGGGAGATTTAAATGGGCAGGCTTAGAAAATCTATAGAACTTCTAATATCGAGATAGCGATTCAATGATAGTGTAATTTCTTGGGAATTGTATTTCTTTGATATTGCAGACGTATATTAATGTGTATATCTCCAATACATCAAAGATCCTAATGAATTTTGTTATATTTCCATTTATCGGACACTCTTTTCATAACTGGAATTTTCATAACTCTATATAATATTCCACACACGGTCTTAAGAGTTAGAGATGATGTAAGACGACGGAGTTAAAAAAATAATTATTTCGCCATCTTTGATGATCCGCCATATTGGAATTAGAATGACGTCACATAGCTAAGCATGCATTGTCATCCAAAATAAGCGTGTATACCAAATTTTAGCTCAATCGGTTAAAGATAACTGATTTAAAATTCAGTTGCAAAATTCCACTCGGACACATACATTGCAAGTTAATATAAAGCTTGTAAAAATACAGACAGCTGGCTTGAGAGACTTGATCACGCAGGCAGTCTAGTGATTTACATTTTCACATTATATCATTCTAATGTAATGAGCATATAACGTTTTATATGATCGCTTGTAAGCTGTGGTCTTAGCTATGGAGGTTGTTCAGCCGTTCTATCATAAATGTGTATATTTGTTAGTAGTCGCTAGTAGCTATCGACTACGTAAACTGCGGGTTTTTGAGCATCCTTAAAATCACTGTATAGTTTTCCATACAAATATTTAACGTTGACGGTTATCGAACGTAAACCATGCTTGTAACCCATAGTAGAGCCATCGACTGATAATCAAATGCGAATTTGAATTTACGATCCATGATGTTGACCAAGCGAACTAGAACACCAACTTTCCTTTAACAAAAGCATCTGCAGTAGAATTGGAAATGGAGATCCATCGATAAGATCACTGCACAATTTGCCGTATATACTTTCTTATATTTCACCAAGACGTAAGCGTAAATTGTTGCCAATATGAACTCTGTGTCCAATATACATAAATATTAAATTTCTGTGTTAAAAGCCACGTGACCACGCTGCAATATTCGCTCGCGCCGTCAATGATATTTAGTTGAAGGATGCGCTTTTTTAATGAGTCTATATAGTTTGTTTTAATGTCGGCAACAATATTACACGCCCCAGTGTGTCCAGGGCCTCAAACACGATTAAATCCCATGGTAACCCTCTTAAATCAAAGTGACAGAAAATATAGACCGTGTTATCTGTGGCAATGTCATCCGGTAGTACAATCCGTGCATTTTAACTCCCCCTTAAACTTTATATGCAAGTGAACCTCACGGAATTGTATTGAATCCACGATAGCATCTAAGATCGTCTCTGCCTAGCCCCAAGATACAGTAGCGCGAAGATTGACATGAAATAGGGCGAGACGGGCACATGGATCGGTGATTGACATTAGGTGTTAATGGTGTTAAGGATTGTTCTAAAAGGTTTGTTTAACCCCCTTTAGGATGGCGTGAGGATGTAGGCGGGGAGCTGGCGATGAATAAGAGACATTGAAGACATCTGATGGTAAAACCGCCTTTTTGTCTGTTATTTTTTTCCTGTTGATTTGAATGGTTGTTGAAATAAATTGAAATAAAACTATTTTACGAATTTTATCGCGTGTATTTACTATTTTATTTTCCCGACGTTTTGGTTGCTTTACAGCAACCATGGTCACGGGGGGAATGAGGTGTTAGACGTCCTGATGTCATAGTTAATAACTGGGTACCCTCATATTTAGTTGTTGTTTGCGGTTATATTTTTGGTTGTATTATAATTTAGCCTTTTATCATGTAACTTATATTAGTAATGGATTAGCCACCAAATGTTGCTGAAAATATGGATATACTTTCTAAGGCTAGTCCAATCGCTGGACTGGTCTTTTGATTATCAAGATAATGTTTAAATAAATGGAAAATACCTATAATGTAAGTAAACTTAACATTTGCGCTCCGCACTCAAGATTTAATTCGCTCTCAACATCCCAAGACATTTCGTGGAAAAATGTGTTTTTACCATCAGTTAATACGGTTCGTTTTGGCAAAAATATGGTCGCGAAGATTTTGACGCGCCTGTCCAAAAAATCATAGGTAATTTTATTAACGTAGGAACATACCTCTTGGACTATAATATTGCTGCGAGCCTATTAATGTCGAGTATGTGTCTAAAAGGTCATAGTTTAGTTGTATAGATTTATGAGGTTAAGCTCTCAGTGTGAAATTGCAAACATTATGCATGACTTACCATAAAATATGCTAAATTCCAAGTAGTAAAATCCCTTATTATGACCGTGAGGACCATAATAGATCCACCTACTTAAATAAGTAACACTTTTAGACAATATTTTTGGAAGCATGATGGTTATGTGGTAAGCCTTACTGCAGCGAGGTTGCAGGTTTTATTTCCACTAATGGCTAATTTCGGGAACGGCTTATACGGGCATTTTTCTTGTAGGTTGGAAGACAACCTTATTTAGGAAGCTGCGTTAAGTTGTACTAATAAATGACTCCTGTTATTTATTAACTCCATCAAATATGTCGAGGGTGGTCATATTAAAAACCCATATAAAGCACATAAAACAATCACTCAAAATTCCAACCGTAACTCATTAATTAATTTTACCATTGGCAACCCGAATACGGAGATCACACGTTAATTTGGCCAGAAAAAAATAAATTCACAGGGTGTCCTTTAAAAAATGAAATCGCCAAATAAATTCGGATAACGAAACGGACCGAAAACTTAACAATAATTTAGTTCGATCAACAAAGCAGTAATGTCGACTACTTTTTTTGTCGAACACAAACATAAAAATACCGTTACACGCATCCTTACCTGTCAACGTTTAAGGTGTATAATTGCGCCTTTTAGGTTTATAAATATACTTGTTTTGTTCGTATTTATAGCCTTTTGTGACTATAAGAGTGGCTGATAATGCTCATTGCGTGTAGGTTATTTTGTTTCGGTTTCGAAAAAACGGAATAATATGAATAATGTGTTTGTCTCATTAAGCTTAAATGGGTGATCATGTGATTTAATAGCCCATCAATGTTCTTACAGAACCTTTAAGGTGGAAAGTTCACTTTAAAATATCCCACTGTAGTCTTAAAGATAAGTGCGTTTGGCGAATAATGTGAAATTTCATGTACGGGTTAAAATGTGCTAGTTTTAAAATGGTTTTATAATGGTATAACATTCTCCTAAGAAGATACCATAATGTTTAAAGGTAAAACGTAGCCGTACTAACCTACAATATATACATAAAGATTGAATATCTGAATCAACACCACGCATGCTTCTAAATTTCAACTCATCATCGACGACATGTCTTTGAAAAATTAACTACTATGAATAAAAGAGCTCGTTTGGGCAAAACTTGGCCGCGCAATTTTAAAGTTATAGTCGCGGAGCTTTTGCCATGGAAATTCAATCTCCCAAGTATATATGTAGAGAGTACATTTTCAAATAAAGTCTATTTAATTCGCTTGCGTCATTTTGCCTGGCACTTAAATTATTTACGCACTATTTAATCTACACTCGTGACATAACCTAACACTTAGTCTACGCTAACATTGTTATGCTCTACTTAAGAAACAAACCTTTTCTTTACTTAGCCTTAGAATATTACATGTTATCTTTGAAAGCTATTTACTCAATAAGTTTTTTTTAAGTAACCAGTTAGTTAGTTAGTTAGTTAGCAGTGGTAGCTGAGTGGTCGAACGCACGCCTTGCGAATCAAAGTGTTGCAGGTACAAACCCTGGCTCACACCTCTGGGATTTATGTGCGAATCTCATTTTCATCCGAGATTATCACTTGCTATGATACCGTGGAGGAAAACATCGTGAGGAAACCTGCACGTCTGAGGGAACTTATCTAGTTCTCGTTAGATTTGTGAAGTCTGCCAACCCACACTGGACCAGCGTGGTGGACTATGGCCTGAATTCCCCTCGCATTAAGGAGAGGCCCGTGCCCAGCAGTGGTACGTTAAAAGGGGCTGTAGTAGTAGTAGTAGTAGCTAACTACTACTACTACTACTACAGCCCCTATAAAAAAATAGATTTTTTAAAAATAGAGAACACGAAATGCTATTTAGAGTGAATAAATATCATGATGTTTTACTAACTATAGGTTATACGATTTGTAATAAAAGTGTGCAGGTTCAAACCGTGGCTCGCATATCTGGGTTTTATGTCTGAATCTCATTGTCATCCGTGATTATTACTAGTTTAAACGGTGAAGGAAAACATCGTGAGGAGACTTGCACGTTCGAGAGAACTTGACCAGTTCGCGATAGACGTGTGAAGTCTGTCTAAGTTTTATTTCTTTCAACTGTCAGATTTGTCGAGAAGTAATTTTCTCGACAAATCTGAAAGTTGAAAGAGATAAAACTTATGTCTACACGGTCATGCTAAGTCTATTGTACTGGGCCAGCATGGTAGACTATGGCCTGAATTTTCCTTGCATTCAGGGAGCCCTGTACCCAGTATTGAGACGCCGAGAGTGTTATTATTACTAATTATACCCACCAGAAAGTATCGATACAATATAATTTCTCAATGTACCGTATTTCGGTTGACATCAAAAAGCCTAATTTTTCGATAAAGTCCGTTAAATATCTGTACAGCCAACCAACATCGTAATCACCTTTGACGTCGCATAAAAATAACAAAAATTAAAAAATTAATTGCTGTCACCATACATGACCAATCAGATGCGTTTATTTTGCATAACACCAACGTAACCGTGCTGTTGAGAATCGAAGTTGTAAAGGAAAAATCAAACGGATGGGAATTTTATAACGGCAAACGTTATTTTGTTACTTGCATATTCCATGTTCAAAAGGCCCGCCATAATTTAATTTGTTCCAATTTCGAATTTCTGCAAATTTAAATTCGGCTTGAAAACATCTGAACTGGAATACCAAAACATAACTTTTAGAATTTCTCTACGACCAATTGTAATTAGTTTTTAAGACTTCAGAAAGGAGGTTCTCAATTCGAACCGTATGTTTTTTTATGTAGCTTTTCAAAAAACTTATCAACAGATACATTTAATCTTTATAAACTTAATCTGCTGTTAACTGCTTTAATATTTTAAATGAGATTTAGCCCGTTTTTAATTTATTTTTAATTTAACTTACTATTGAATCAAACAGCAGAGAATACCTCATCATAAAATCCCATCATGTAACTGTTAGATGCTTACAATGTAATGACCTCGTAAATTACCTCCACCGTTGACAGCTGTCATTATTCCGATACCATATTAAGTGTGTTCAAAACAACGAGAGGTTTCACTTAAAAATACACCTCCTTTATAATTTTAATGCGACTTGAAAACGTGACTTCGACACCTCAAGAATACGTGGTTTCTGAACGGGCGCTCCCAACACAGGGTGCTTCGATAGAGACATTATATTTTTATGTGATTATTTTTATACGCATGGAATTAATAGGCGTGTTTTTTAATTATGCCATAAAAATTTGACGATTTTGGTCCGTATTTTGATTTGAACAATTTATAGGTTATTTGATAGTTGTTAAATTTTGATTTCTTCATTGATGTAAGAATACATTGAGTCACACTAACGAGTTTTCGATAAAAAAATACATCAACACGCCTGTATTTCTCGAAGGGGTAGGCAGAGGTGTTTCCTCACGATGTTTTCTTTCACCTTTTTATAGCAAGTGGTAATCTCGGATGAAAATGAGATTTGTACATAAACCCAGAGGTGCCAGAGTTTAAATCTGCACACTTTGATTGCAAGGCGTGTGTTCGACCACTCGGCTACCACTGATATCGATTTTTTTTATTATACAACATTTTAACTAGATTCGGTTTCATAACGTAGTCTCATAGTATGTATCGATCTCAGGCAAAATACATCATCATACAAAAAGTACAAATCTTTTTGTATTACATTTTATTGGTATAACTCGAGTGTTTTTTTTTAAACGATTTTAACAATTTTATTTTTTGCAGCCACCCTATAGATATTGAATGTAATCGAGCGAATGCCAAAGCGAAAATGCCTAATTGAAACTAAAAGGGCGTCTCGTGCTCGCTGATATTGTAATGAGTGCCGGCGATCAGTCAGCGCCGCTGATAAAATAGCACTTCATAATTTTATTCGAATTATACGACCGATACAGATTTTTGGGTGTATCGAATGTTGAATCGAAACCAGGGTTGGTATGTTCCACATGCATCTATATCTGCATGATCCTATTGAAGTATAATAAAATGTTCTTATGATTTAGCTTAAAAAAGTAGTTTTGTGACTTTTGCTGGAAATATTTGTAACTTCATACATTTGAAAAATTGCATTTTTGCGAAGAAATCAGTTACACTAAAGGTAAAGTAAAAACATAATAATAATAATAATTTCTTAATAAAAGTCATTCTGAAAAATTCTAAGTAATTGCAAAAAATTTAAATGTATAAACCTTTTTTTTTTTATGAGATAGCGAGGCAATCGAGCAGACGTTTCACCTGATGGTAAGTGATCAACGCCGCCCATATAGCAATGGGCTCGCTTTTTTTTTTTTTTTTATGAGATAGGGAGGCAAACGAGCAGACGTTTCACCTGATGGAAAGTGATCAACGCCGCCCATGGACACCTGCAACACCAGGGGCATCGCAAGTGCGTTGCCGGCCTTTAAGGAATGAGTAGGCTCGTTTCTTGAAGATACCTTTGTCGCATCGGTCCGGGAACACCGCTGCAGGAAGTTCATTCCACAGTTTGGTGGTGCGAGGGAGAAAATTCCTGGTAAATCGCACTGTACTGGAACGCCATTCATCCAGATGGTGAGGATGGTAATGCAGTCTGTGGCGAGCCGTGCAATGGTGGAATTCAGCGGCAGGTATAATACCGAACAATTCCTCGGAATTATTCGGTATTCTATCCTCCTAAATATATGGAAATTTAATTTATACAGCTATGGCTGTTTTTGGAGAATACCTATACTTTAATTTCTAATTATAAAAAATGAATATATTATGGTCGGTAGCAAAGACAGGACCCAAGTGAACCCGTCCGATGCAATCTCCTCGCGTAGGACGGTCATCAAGGCTCATTAAGGTTAATATCAAATTTTGAGCGAATATCGATTTAAATGTATCGATGAAAGGTTCGACTGGAATCGATTAAATGATATCCTTAATGCCACGGTTACGTAAGTAATTTATTTAATGACGCGTTTAAAATGTAATAAATTTTACAATATTTTTACATTTAAAAAATACTCGTGTCGTCAACTCTACAGATTGGTTAGTAGGTGATGTTTTTTTTTACTTTAGGACAATTGTAGTGTTTAGTTTAGGTATACGTAATAATCAAATTATTGTCAGTTTGTAAATATCCCAATAAGTCCATTTTACCGGATCTTTTTAGAGTTGAGGTCGTGCTTCGACTGGTAGTAGCATAGAAGGTAAAGCAAAATACTTGACAATTTGTAAGTGCCCCGTAGGCCTATACGAAATAAATGTTTGGTATTAGTTTGGGGGGTTGAAGGTAACAAAATTTCAAAATTATTTTTTAATCGACTTGAATATTGGTATACAAGGTGGAATTTTGCAATGCCACCTGAAGGGAAAGTACTCTTAATACTGTAGATAGAAAATAGTACTTAAAGAAAACAATCCTTTATTTTTGAAAATAAAGAAAACTGCATTCAAAGATTTTTGAAAAATCGCTTGCCACACCCGGGAATCGAACCGACTAAAATCTGTAAAAATTACATCCTATACTTTTATTGCATCGATCGTTAGAGTCAATTATAAGGATGAAATCTCTCTAAGAAACTTGGTTAATTAAATGGAAGAAAAACCATGAAATCCGGACTTACAAACAATGGATCAAGTTAAAGCACTTTTACTCATCCATCCAGATCCATCTGTTTACTTATGTAAGTTTTTTTTTTAATCTACATTGTCCCATTGCTGGGCAAAGGTCTCCCCCATTCTCCCGCATCTCTATCTCCTGCCAGATCAGTCCATCTCTCCAGATAACAGTCCAGGTGATGTGAGTAGTTAATAATTATTTGACGTCATTTATGCATTTTTTGTAAATAATTTAAGATTTCATAGTTTTCCTTTCATTTAATTTACCAAATTTGTTAGAGAGATTTCATCCTTATAATTGACCCTAAAGATCGATGCAATACAAGTACAGGGTGTAATTTTTACAGATTTTAGTCTGTTCGATTCCCGGGTGTATCAAGAAATTTTTCGAAAATCTTTGAATGCAGTTTTCTTTCTTTTCAAAAATAAAGGAATATTTTATTTGAGTACTATTTTCTATCTACAGTATTAAGAGTACTTTCCCTTCAGGTGGCATTACAAAATTCCAACCTGTATATGTATTTTACATAGAAAATTAAGAAACACGTGTTTTATTTTAGATAACGTTTTAGTTGTTATTATTTTGAGAAGTGAAATTATCAATGTTTCACCATCCAATGGTTGCTCTACCTTACGAGTACTTTGTTAATTTGTTCGGAGTAGATACCGTATTAATATTTATTGAGTAGAATAAAAAGTGGGTATTATGAACCGCAGTGTAGATGAGGGATATCTTATCGTGACAGTACGGTTTACGACGCCTCGAGCTGGCGGCCGTTTGATTATGTAGAGTGATAGATTAAGGGGAAGAGTAGAGGTCGGATCTGTATTACAGCCTGAACTTACTGGGACGAGTATATGCACTTGACTTCATTGGATATTATAATCTGTGCCAATATATATAACGGTGACATTTTTTTTTATATGAATGGTACAGGCAAATAACAGGGAATGTCACAAGTTTTTGATATAGAATCATAATTTGGGTATGGTATTTTGAACTCTAATCATTAGAATTTCAAAAAAGTTAACAGGTGGCACCAAAAATGCAGTTTTGTTTATGGCCAAACTATAGAATTTTTAGAAGAACTCTCAAATAGTTTTTTCTCAAAATTCATTAATTAGAACATTTCCTGTTATTTGACTGTACCCTTCATATACTCTATAGATTTGACGACGGCATGGCCTAGTTGTTAAGCGTAGGCTGCTTGAATCTCTGAACCGGGTGGCTGTGGGTTCGATTCCCGCCTGCGGCACATTTCTGACATGGCCTTTTCGACTTTTACCCTGATCAGGGTGTGACTGGGATCGCCCGCAGTCCATTGTATGGTACCTGTGGTACAAGCTTTGCTTAGTTTAGGATCATACGATGAGTATGTGTTGTCTGCCGAATTTTTTTTATGACCGTGTCAAATGCACCGATATATCGCGAGAAATTCGCTCACATCATTGATGATATTATTATGAGCTTCTTCTAAGAGTCAATGCAGGTCGTTTTGGTAACGACAAAAAAAAACATACGGGTCGAATTGAGAACCTCCTCCTTTTTGAAGTCGGTTAAAAAGTTAGTCGCGCGGGTTTTTACGCACTCATTAATTCAGGGCTTTACAATCAAAGTTGGGTTACTTGCAGTGTTTTTCAGTGCTTGTTATATTGCTTCTAAAACAGCGATTATTTTAATTGCTATGAAACGATGAAGGAAAACATTGTAAGGATACCTGTACGTCTATAGAAAAGACCTGTGAAGTTCACCAACCCGCACTGGGCCAGCGTGGTGGACTATAGTCCAAAAATCTCCCACGTATTGAGGGAGAATGTGCTTGGTATAATGGCAATAGGCTCGCCCCCTATAATATTGGGACCAAAATACATCGGCGAAGTGTGGGAGCACTGCAGTGCACCTCTACCTACCCCTTCCCCCTTCTGGGAATATAGGCGTGATGATGTATCATGTATTTTATTTTACTTGCATAGAAGTTTTGATTTAATGAGAATAAAAGTGCACTAGACCGCAAGATTGCATGATAAACTTACATATTTATAGTAAAAATACGATTGCGCCAATCATACATTCGTTTTTAACATCCCTTCGCCTTAACATTGCCTTGAATTTTAATTGGCCCAATTTACATAATATAACAAATTTCACTCAGCAATTAATATTTAATTACAAAACACTCCGGCGGAATGTTCGTTAGGAGTTTTAGACGCGATACACAAAGATCATATTTCATGAAATAAAATATCAGATCAATTTCTTAGGTGTTATTGACGGGCCGAGCGTATTTTATTGCGTTTGTTTATTTTTTAATACCATAGAGAAATCTTCACTTTTCAAGGCACAGTTTTTAGACGTCCAAAACTAAATAATACATCTTATATCCTTAGATCAATCGATTGCCGACCATTTATAGAAATTTTTATAATAGCATTTTTAAGAAATAAAATGTTCTTAAAGGGTCTGAAAATGGATCATAACTTTCTATTAATTCGAGGGCTTGGATTTAGTTAACTCGAAAAAAGGAACTATATAAATGCAAGTTCCAGAAAAACTATAAATAACAAGTTAATTAAACTTTGTTAACAGCTGTAAATAAAAGAAATTAAAATTTATTTCCCAAAATAAATACAATATAAGTAACAGTATCCATGCAACTCAAACTAGACCTAGTCTGTAATCTTGTGATCCGTTTATTTAAATGTACTGATTAATAAGTGTTAGGCACTTTGGTAAGGCGTTTAAAATTACAAGAAAACATTATCTCTCAAAAATTACAACGTGTTTGATAATTTATCTTCCCATTTATCAGGGTACCTCAGTACAAGCAACATAAATTATACCCACTTTACCATACTCATAAATAAATCATACGCCCGACGGAACCGGTGAAATCTTGTAAAAACTAGTCAAAGCGATCCAGTTTTTACCATAGCACGCGACTAAACACAACGATTATGACGATTTAGCTAGGCTTTTATTACTAATTATGACAGTGGCTGTAATTGCCTGTAATTGTCTGACGGTTATCGTTAATTACAGCTGTTATAATTATGCTTAAACGACCGATTTTCACCGCTTTTTGCTGGGGAGCTTTGATAAATTATGACAAATTATTTTGCAATTAATTTGCAGTTACTTGATAAAGGCTCGAACAAACGGACTTGGCAAGATGCGTTCGATTTTTTTGCACTATTAACTAAACTAAAGGTTAACTCATAGAAAAATCATTGCCTTTAAAAAATTTAATCGATGAGCCTCGCGAATTTATCCGCGTACTCGCGTTGCCACAAATATTCAATCTTTAGTTATTTTGACTAGACATCTGTGCGGGAAAGACGTGGCCGGAAATGGCTCAGGATCGGGATCAGTGGAGAGAGAGAGGGGAGCCCTTTGCCCAGGAGTGGGACACAAAATAGGCTATTAAAAAAAAAAAGTTATTTTGTACACAGAGTAGGTGCATTTGTTAAAAGGTAAATTGATTTTGCATGTGTATTTATTATGTAGTTCACGTTTGAACGAATATTGTTTGAAAACCTTTATTTTTTGACAAGTCATTATGACTAGTTACTCTAAACAAAACATACATTGTTAGGTAACAGTGCTTCAATAAGTTTAATTTAACCTCCAAATTGATAAGCCATTTACACTGGGATTGTAGGATTCATATTATTCTAAAAGTGTACCTAACTTAGAATTGTTTAACTATCTCGAAACTAATTTCAATAGTGAATTAAAACAATAATTCTAGATTCAATTAATATCTCGTATGATAGATTACCAGCCGGGTGGTATCGTAAGCTTCCGTGATGCTCTATTTAATGATAAATGATATGACCAAGAATTGATGATTGATGATGACATAAATCCTTCCACATATTGGGGCGTCTCAAGCCGCGCGTCGATTTTTTTGCTAGTACCAATTTAAACTGCACTGTTTCATACATATAGTTCATTGTTCAACGGAATGACTTTGACAGCGCGAGCGAATTTTGGCGTTTGGTGACGTCACTTTATCAGCACCACTTTATCAACAGAGAGGTTATTTTTGGTATTGACGTTTAGCTTTTGACGCTACAGTATGTGGGCGCTTAATTGTAATAGGATGCGGTGTGATTTAATTGGAATATTGAATCTAAATTGCTTCATGATACTACGGCCTAATCACAGATATAAAAATGTAACATTAAATATTTACATAAGTACATCAATGTTATGTACCTACGTAGGCAAACCGTATAGCTTCAAAAAGGGTCATTAACGCGCTTATTTTAAAGTACAGAATAGCATAAACGCGCCTTTGATAAACTTCTTAACTGATAAAACGCTATTCTGCACTCTACAACAATTGTTATAATTAGTGGCTCAGCCAAACTTGCGTGGTTGTATTTTGCACTCAATCTGCGCGAGCCTTAAGTCTTAAGTGCTTATCTCAACCGACTTAAGTGCCTAACTAGATAATTCTATAAAAAGGGAATTTTATAAAGCTGTAGGTATCTACCTACCAGTTGTAAGTACTCGTAAAAACTGAACTTATTCTGAGTTCGTTGCGTATGCGCAGGCGCACGGCGAGCGCGTGCGGCGTCGCGTGGACGTCATGCCATCGCGAGACGCTATCAACTTAATGATAAGGCCGCGTTTCTTTGGTTTGACTAAATATATTAAAGATTATATAAGTCTTCATGTAAGTCAAACCCTGAACTCAACATATATGTAGCAATAGAAAGTAACTAGTAACTGAATATTTTTTTATACCCTTTATAGCATAACATTTTGGCCACATTACTGGCTTAGATATTGTATTATTTTTACCTCTCATTACTACAGCCCTTTTTAGGGTTCCGTACCCAAAGGGTAAAACGGGAACCCTATTACTGAGACTTTGCTGTCCGTCCGTCCGTCCGTCTGTCACCAGGCTGTATCTCATGAACCGTGATAGCTAGAGAGTTGAAATTTTCACAGATGATGTATTTCTGTTGCCGCTATAACAACAAATACTGAAATACATAATAAAATAAATAATTAAGGGGGCTCCCATACAACAAACGTGATTTTTTTGCCTTTTTAACATTTCTTAGCAAGTGGTAATCTCGGATGAAAATGAGATTCGCACATGGAACCCAGAGGTGCGAGCCGGGGTTTGAACCTGCGCACTTTGATTGCAAAGCTTACGTTCGACCACTAGGCTACCACTGCTGTTTTTTACCTCTCATATAAAAAATAAATAAAATTGATGTCTGTTTGTAAGAACAAAATAACAGCTCTATAATAGTAAGAAAGTATATGCGCCACCTATAACGAAAATACAATTTTTAAATGTTTTGTCTGTCTGATTGTTTTGGGAGTTTCTGTTTTCTGGGTAATCAATGAAACGGCTGAACTTTTGCCTTACTAGATAAATAACTGATGTTACAAGGACAAACATGGACTACTTTTCTTTTAGAAATATTATAGAGTTTTCTAAACAAAAAAATGTGTAGTATGTTACCTTAGTTCGACCTAATTGATTTATTGCACCCTGTATGAAGAGAATCTGTTCAATATTAAACTCGACCGCGCTATATACCCTATCCGTTTAGGTGCTGGGCAGGTTTTTGCAAGCTAATTGCCTATGCACCTCATATAGATCAAGCTCCTTTATATGGAGTCAATATTACATACAGTTTTATTAATTCGCGCAAATACTTCGTGGTTTATGTAATATATGAATAAACAACGGCTTTAAATGGTTAAGTAATTCTGTAATATAAGCAAAAACACTTGTCTACGGTCAAAGTTTCAAGAAATTAGATTTACTCATAAATCATGTCTCTGCCAAAATATACGAATATATCAGTGACTGCACTAATTACAAGGACGCAATATGCACATTGAATAATATTATCATTAAGCCCAAGAATATAATTTACGCTAAACATATGCTGGCTACTCGAAAACAAGAGAGTGAAGAAAATATAGATTCATATATTCGAGCTCTGAAATTAATGTCAAAAGATTGTAAATTTGAAAAAGTGGATGCTGAGACGAATAAATGTGATAATATAAGAGATGCATTTATCTCCGGATTAAAATCAGCTAATATTAGACAACGATTACTTCACTTGTCTACAGACAAATAAATAAAATTAAAGTGTCTGTTTGTAATATCAAAATGACATTATTTTAACAAACGCATATGACAGTATATACGATATCTATAACGAAAATACAAGTTTTACAATTTTTGTCTGTCTGTTTGTTTCAGGTAAACTTCCAAACGGCTGAACTGATTTCGACGGGACTTTCACTGGCAGATAGCTGATGTTCCATGGCGTAACTTAGGTTACTTTTATTTTAGAAAAAGCATTAGTGTTCCGCGGGATGAACATAAAGCCATTATTTCCGGGTAATTTCCCTAAAGTCCACGTGGCCGAAGTCGCGGGAACAGCTAGTGTAATATATTAATCAACAGCGGCTTTTAATTGGTAAATAATTCTCTTATACGCAAAAACACTTGTCTACAGTCAAAGAATTTGTAATAAAAATAATTTCTACAGCAATCTTGGCTACGGTGCCAGATTCCCTTGCTCGATCCACGGGCTTTCATCTCAAGAATTTTTGTACAATAGCAAAATATTGCAAAAAAGCTATCAATACCGTTTATCTCCCAAAGCTGTTGTTAAGCTATCCATAAGATATAATCTCCCATCGCTATATATGGGAAGGGTCAAAGCGTTACAAATTTGATATGGGCCATAGTTACCAAAGTAAACAACAAAAGTGTTTTGATCTAGACTTTAACCTTTGAACGATACAAAAGGATGAAGCGGTGGGTTACATACAGTTTTGAAGATAATTAGATGCGGTATATTTAAATAGATGGATATACTTTCTCTTTTTGAAGATTTACTAGTATTTTTCGTCACAAGTTGGGAAAAATATTTTTTGCCAATATTTTTTTAAGGCACATATTTAATTTTTTGCCCCATAACTGCTTTATTGTTTCTAAAATTGTCTGCCTTAAAACTTACTGTGCTCTCGGTTTACCTGCGAACGTGATTAAATGTTTGTACCGTCCTCGTAAGCACGCTTTGCAATCAAAGTGCGCAGGTTCAAACCCCGGCTCGCACCTCTGGGTTTCATATGCGTATCTCGTTTTCATCCGGGATTATCGTTTGCTAAGGAACGGTGAAGGAAAATATTGTGAGAAAACCTGCACGTCTATAAAAAGGTGTGTCAAGTTCACCAAACCGCACTAGACCATGGTGGTAGACTATGGCCAAAAAATCTTTCTCATATGGAGGGATGATGTGCCCGGTATAGTGGCAATCTTCGATCATCTTATGGTTAGGGAAAATCCATTATTTTAATTATCACAAAATATTGGAAACTATGGATCCCTCCTTTAGGTTTTGTAGGTCTTAGATCGAATTCTACACTTGTTCTATTCAGTCATGCTCCACGACTGGCAGCTAAGATCTAAGATGAGTTAAAACACTTCTGAGGCTGACTGTACTAACCATTTTATAAAAAAATCTTATCAATACTGTTTTACCTCATTGTACTACCCGTGAGAAATAACCCGTTCGTGCTGCGACCCGTCCAGTTTAGGCAATATCGCGCGATATCGGCCGGCTATGATAGCCGCGCGATCGATCACTGATTTATTCGCGATCGCACCGAACGCCTCACGAACGCTCGTGGTTCTATTGCACGACACTTATATTTTTTTTTATTTCAAGCATAGTGTTGTAATTTTTTATGATAGTGTCAAAATTATTATTTTAAGAAACATAGTGAATTCCTCTCAGTTTTTATCACGTTTGTTTCACATTTTTATTTATGATGTGTTTCCATTTAATTTGCTTTTGTTATTAGTTGATTGATTACAGAGTTACTAAAGCAAGTTTGAAACTCATCTACCTAAGATTACTTGACATTGATACTGACAATTTACTCCATTTATTTAATTCCTTAACAAAGAAGAAGAAATAAAATAGAGATGACTCTATTTCATCAATTCATTAATTTCATCTTCAGATTGAAATAAGTTGATAATTTTCATATTATTACTGATGTGGTGTAGAGTTCTTTAGATAGGTTATTCCCATTTTCATGAATACTTCAACACGTCTTAGCGAGATGCCCAAATTTTATTACGCTGCCACTGGCAACTGTGCTTCATATTTAGGCAAAACGGAAGACATCTTCTAATGCAAGTGAAAACTTTACTTCGACTCATTACTTATTTTAAATAAAAACATCATTACGCCCATATTACCCGAAGGTGTAGGCGCACTACAGTGCGCTCACACTCTGCCGATGTATTTTGGTCCCAATGTAATTGGCGAGCGTACTTTACTCATGAGTAAGCCGAAATGCAATGTTATAGTGAACTCTTTTATTGCAGAGAATTAAAAGCTCCATAATATATCTGAAAATGTCCATCGTTACGACCTCAAAGTGTAGCGGCAACCAATACACATTTGTTTTGATGAAGTCATAAAATAAAGCACCTACTTACAAAAACCATAACCAATTTGTTGAACGCAAACGGCCTTTGATAGGTCCGAGGGACAGTTATTAGTCTCCACCAGACTTCCCGGTTACCAAAAACCTATATTGGTGCGTAGTAGTGATTTGAGTACGTAGTAATGTTCAGTTTAAACGTTATTACCTGAGTTAACATTTATGACAGTTAATTTTTGTACGGATAACGCGAGGTACATCGGTAGCGTAATAATAAAATCGTGTAACGATATGCACTTTGGGGTTGCGGATTGGTATAATATGGAACCGTTGGCGATTTTGATATTTAGCACCAGAAAATCATACCGTAAGGCGTGTGAAGTTCACCAACCCACACTGGGCCAGCGTGGTGGACTATGGCCCAAATCTCCCTTTTATTGAGGGAGAATGTGCCCGGTATAATGGCAATACGCGAGCGTATTATTACATACTTTATTATTACCTCTTATTACATTGGGACCAAAATACATCGGCGAAGTGTAGGCGCACTACAGTGCACCTCTGCCTACCCCTCCGGGGAATACAGGCATGATGATGTATTTATTTTATTTAAATCATACCGTATCTGCCCCCTGTTTTGTCATGTCGTGCAACAAAGTTTTTAATATGTAGTCGGAAATCACGGTAGTTGATATTATTATGCAGACGTTTGATGAAGGCAGATAATTACTTGCTATCAAGTATTCTGAGATACAGATATTTAAAAAAAAAAATATTTTTAACAAAATCGTATTGTGACATAGGAATCGTATTTGAACAGCGTAACTGACGGCTGTCTGTTGTTTTAGCGTAACTTAGTGAGTAGGTACGTAAATTTGAAGGAAAAAATATTAAAAATCATGTTTTAATTTCAATTTGGCATCAGAATTAACTCGACCAAATTAAGTATAATGCCTTTTTTATTGTCATAAGCAATAATAAAAGTGGGTATGTTTCTAATGGTTTCAAAATTATTCGGAGTTGGTACAGCAATATTAGGGTTATATTTTATTTTATTAAGATCCTGAACCCGCTTGCATCTTACATTTAGCCCATAACCCGCTAAAATATAAAATTTTATGTGATACATCGAGATCGTATTGAAGGTTCCAGTGCAGTGTAAGTGTTATTGCTTAATTTCAACATTAAGCCCTTGGCACAGTGGGGCGTCGACCCTCGCGCGTAAAAATATTCGCCAATACCAAAACAAACTCTATGTTAATATACATAAAGATTGAATTTATGTGGTAAAGGCTACACTTCGCACGCGAATATAAAAAATACATCATCACGCCTGTATTCCCCGAAGGGATAGGCAGATGTGCACTGTAGTGCGCCCACACTTCGCTGATCTATTTTGATGCGAGCCTATTGCCATTATACCGGGCACATTCCCCCTCAATACGAGGGAGATATAGGCCATAGTCTACCACGCTGGCCCAGTGCGGGTTGGTTAACTTCACACGCCTTTCTATAGACGTGCAGCTATAGCCGTTCACCGTTCAGCAAGTGGTAATCATTGTTGAAAATGACATTCACACAAGAAAATTATCTCAGAGGTGCGGGCCCAGGATTTGAACTTGCACCCCTTACGTTCAAGGCAGGCGTTCTTGCCCACGAGGCTACCACTGCTATAATATACACTCGCGCTGTAAATGACATTTTGTTGAAGAATTAACTTTTTCTATGTATCAAAATAGTTTGTTCGATATCGACATTAAGTTTGACGCACAATTGTCCATGCCCCAGTGTGCTGGAGGCCTTATCGTATCAATTGCGGGTTCCTGAGCCAAGCCACTTTGATGTAGAGCGAATGGGACGAACGAAAATATTCATATTTATCGTTCATATTTTGGAAGCGTAGTCTGTAATTTAAATGTCTGTTATATTCCTGGAGAGGATATTTTGTTACATAAAACCGTATCTGTCATTATAGGGTAATAATTTTGATAGTGAAAGCAGATCCTATATAATTTGGATGTAGATTTTTCAAAAATCATTAATTGCCAATTTCTCTTACAAACATTAAATTAAAAATTCAGTTACGCACGAATATTTATTATACGTTTTTCATATCGTAAATCGTGCCGAATCGAATCGACACTAAAAACGAATCGATTAAAACGAAACGGGATTTTAATACGTTATTGTTCCAACACATATTTTTTCGTGTCACTTTCAATGTAACGGTTTACATTGTATTTTTAATTTAAACAATTATACTGATACTCAATATTTCAATCCCCAAACAAAATTTCGAATAATGTCGAGTATAAATTTAAAAAAAAAATGTATTTTTCAAATAGAGGCCTGTTTGGATTCATCCGCCATCTTTATCACTGTCATCATGTATTTTTATTTATATTGTGTATTTATTGAATTTGACCTTGCTATTAATTACTCGACATTGCCTTAAATGCCGTTCATCGTAGGTGCAGGCATTCCTCATCTTATTCCATTAAAATATCATCTTTTCACTCATTTCGTAATAAAAAGAAGAAGACGAAGCCTGTTTAACAATAAAACGTTTGCCCTATTACAAGTTCATTATTAATTTGTAATCACCATACCAATCTCGCAGGTGTAGCAGTGGTAGCCGAGTGGTCGAACGCACGCCTTGCAATCAAAGTGTGCAAGTTCAAACCCCGGCTCGCACCTCTGGCTGGGTTTAAGTGCGAATCTCATTTTCATCCGAGATTATCACTTGCTATGAAACGGTAAAGGAAAACATCGTGAGGAAACCTGCACGTCTGAGGGAACTTGACTAGTTCTCGATAGATGTGTGAACTCTGCCAACCCGCACTGGGCTAGCGTGGTGGACTATGGCCTGAATCCCCCTCGCATTGAGGGGAGGCCCATGCTCAACAGTGGGACGTTAAAAGGGCTGTAGTTAGTTAATCACCATACCTAACTTATGTTTTGTTATTAGTTACAGTAGGTACTTACAGTTAAAAATTCAGCACTTACTAGTAAATAAACTTACCGAAAGTTAAGTATAATTCATATTTGGTACTCTAGATATATTGGGAAACTTTCGCGTCAGTAAGTATTAGAAAATCCTTTGAATTAAGTTACCGACGGCTCCGACTCATTAACGCCTCAAGATTTATAAATCTCGACGGAATAAGCTACGATCTTTTGTTACATATATGGTGTGTAACAAAAAAGAACCGCACCGACCTCTGCCGCCGTTCCTTCACATTTTATTGACACCACCCCGCTGGTAATGGGCCATTGAATGATACTTTTTAATTCGTGTGAAATACATAGTGCGAGAGTCTCGTTTTATTATACTGTCGTGTTTCGATGTTTTGTCTGTAACACATAATTATCAAACTTAAGTACTATGATTGGAAGATAAAACATCAATAGAAATATAATATACATCGCTAGGCAAACACATACTTATCGTGTGATCCACAACTAAAAAACCGGCCAAGTGCGAGTCAGACTCGCGCATGAAGGGTTCCATACCGTTATCTATAAAAACGGCAAACAAAGAAACTGTTTGTTATATGGCAGCCCCTTAAATATTTATTTTATTCTGTTTTTTAGTATTTGTTGTTATAGAGGCAACAGAAACATATCATCTGTGAAAATTTGAACTCTCTAACTATCAGGGGTCATAACATCTCATGAGATACAGCGTGGTGACAGACGGACGGACGGACAGCGAAGTCTTAGTAATAGGGTTCCCGTTTTACCCTTTGGGTACGGAACCCTAATAAAGTGTGTATGATGATTACAATGTACTGGGGGTCCCAGTTACACCCAAACCAGACCAAAGTTTTGAAAATGGCATCGATGGAATGGAATCGAACCTGAAACCACTTGATGCAGTGAGCTGAGCAGTCTACGCTCAAACCACTAGACCAAGCCATCCCGAAAGCGGCAGATTTCAGAACTGCCCTTTTCGGAATTGGCCCTGGTCTGGGTATAACTGGGATCGTCCCCAGTCCATTGTATAGTACCCGTAGAACAATCGTTGCTTAGTTTGGGATCATGCGATGAGTATGTGTTGTCTGGCGAAATTTATATTTATTCAAGAAACGCCCTGTATTGCTTTCGCACCGTTAAATTTTTTACAAGATGGTCGCCAAAACATTTCATTAAAAAAAAAGTTCCGTAAATAACGCTCTCGTTACTGTCACGTATCGTTATAAAAAAATCAAACGTTGCTCGCACCTATAATGACTCGTTTTCATATGAATCCAGCATTAATTTCATCACACACAGCAACTGCATTTTTTATAATGAAATTCTTGCTTGAAAATGTCGGTTCCTGTGAGCGCGAGGTGAGAAATGGCTTTTAAACTAATAAGTGTTGAGTATTTCCCAGTAATTACCGCCGTATTCCCTTAGATAGAGCAGCGCGCTACATGTAGAGCGGACAGTTTATGTGGCGTTAACGCGTCGCGATGACACTGCACGATGTATGGGTGCTTCCACAGGCGGGTCTCTATACATACCTACCACGTTATACAGGCACACGCAGGTGTGGCTGCTGAGTTATGTGACACAGATGTAATTAATTAGGTACACATCAGAAATCCGAAAATATATTTTATGTATATGTCGCAGGTTTTTCATCAAATTAGGTTTTTGATGAAAAACCGGAAGATGACACATTTTAAGCTCAATTTCATCATAAACCTGTAACAATACAGATTTTTGATAAAAAACCTGAACTAGTTTGGGTTCATGATAAAAAATCATAACCTTACCTAACCATCAAACTTTATCATAAACTAGTTCAGGTTTATGATGAAATAGAGTTTTAAATGTGTCATCTTCCGGTTTTTCATCAAACACCTAGGTTTTTGATCAAAAACCTAATTTTACGAAAAACCTGCGACATATACATATGGAAGGTAACAGCGAGGGCTGAAGGCTATTCGACTTCGACACTTTTGGGCGATATTGAAATATTTGGAATCAGCGATTTTTTCTGCATCGAATGTGTATACCTACTCTCCTGTAAAGTTAAAAAAATGCCGCTTAAGTCATATTTCACCCCTCGATATAAAGATGCTTAGTGAAGGCAGACCATACATTAATAGTTATAGTTTTTTATTTACATACTGTTTAAGATTAACATCGTGTTCTGCTCTTCGTTATTAAATAAATAAATACATCATCACGGCTGTATTCCCCGAAGGATTAGGCAGAGGTGCACTGCAGTGCGCCCACACTTCACCGATGTATTTTGGTCCCAATGTAATAGGGGGCGAGCCTATTGCCATTATACCGGGCACATTCCCCCTCAATACGAGGCAGATTTGGGCCATAGTTCACCACGCTGGCCCAGGGTGAGTTAGTGAACTCACACGCCTTTCTATAGACGTGCAGGTTTCCTCACGATATTTTCCTTCACCGTTCAGGAAGTGGTAATCATTGTTGAAAATGACATTCGCACATGGAAATTATTTCAGACGTGCGGGCCCGGGATTTGAATTTGCACCCCTTACGTTCAAGGCGGGCGTTCTTGCCCACGAGGCTACCTCTGCTCACGCATTAATACTCAAGTGACCAGACCACGGTATACTTACCTGTACAGTCCAACTCCACCAAACTGATCAATCATGATCTCAAACCTTTTCATCTTAACGCAGACCTCACATTATAACAATCATCTAATTAAATCAGTTAGGAAACATGACTTGTGATTTTAAGGCGCTCCTTAAATGTGGAACACTTTTTGCTTTACGCCATGTACAGATTAAGCCCACAAACGTGGAAAAAGGGCCCTTACCGCACCTAAAAACTCTACATCTTTTTATGTTATGTCGTGACCAAAGAGAAATAGGGAATTATTTTGATATTTACAATTTAAAATTCAAAGAAAAAAAAATAAACAGATCAAAATAAAAAGAACATATTATTAACATGGCAATAGGCTCGCCCCCTATTACATTGGGAGCAAAATACATCGGTGAAGTGTGGGCGCACTGCAGTGCACCTCTGCCTACCCCATCGGGGAATACAGGCGTGATGATGTATGTATATATGATGTATATTATTTACAGAAAATGTACTTGAGCCAAACCGCTGTCGCTTGGCAATGTTCCCAAAAGGCTGGCAGCATTGCCACGTTGAATGGCAATGCTGATTCCCTGTGCGAGATATGAACCAGCCCTCTGGTCATCGGTTGCATCGACCAGCCTTTTTGACACATCTTTAAAGATGCGATGAGCACCAGGGCCCCACGGACCCAAAGTCTCTACCCCAAACGGCTCAAATTATTAATAATATGTGTTTCAAGATATTAACACTAACCCGTATATACTCCACCTTATTATAAACGAATTTAATGACGTCAGAAATATTTCAATATAGTTTTTTTACGGTACTAAGAAGAATTAATTTTATACACAACTATTAAAAATATACTTATTGAAAAAGAGATTATTGATGTGTTAAGTTGCCTTAAATTCGGCACAACACAGATCTAAAATCTGTTGTTACTTTTGAACTCTTTCTGATCTATAGATAAACACAGCAGAAAGTCAAGTGACCTTACTGACTTTGCCTAGGCTGGTCAAAGCATAGAAATAAATGAAACATAACATTATTTTCACAAAGAAAATTATGATCTTATTACAATGGCTTTGTAAAATACTTTTGCAGTGATAAATGCTTCTGGTCGACTGAAATTTCTTTCAATTCTGCTATCTTACATAGGATGGATACAATAACCTGAATATACATGCTAATATTTAATAGGTATTTCGTTTTCATTACTACCTTTTCGTATGCTTAACTTTGTAAAATGTGCGGTACAAAATAAATGAAAGTTCGGTAATTTCTAATTATCTATTTTCATTAATTTCCGAGGTAGACTCTTATAACCGCAGGTCTGTACAATACGTTATATTTCTGAGTGGAAACTTTTTAATTATCATTGAAGTGAGCAAGGAGGCTCGATTGACATATTCAATGCGAACTGTACTTGACAGGCGATTTTCTAATTTAAATAATTGTACGATCATGTTTGATAGGCATATTTTTAATACGGTATACTACTAATATCACCGTGATGTGTTAAAAAATTGGCAGTCCGTTATTTTACAAAGCATTGTAACCTTATAGGGGTTCAAATTCTTTTGTTAAGTACTGTTACCCGTTGTCGTACTTCCTGAGTAATGTAGAAAGGGATTGGGGCGTTGACCTCAAGCATCAGTCAACATCATACTAGGATAATTGATTCTTACCATTTTTGTGATAACTGGAAAATGTAATTATCTACAAACCATTTACGATGACGTTACGAAAGCACTTTTCCTATCAAAAGTGTCTAAAACGCAATAGCGGGGAACGCTACAAAAAAGAAAGTTCTAATCCAGAGAACAAGTGCCCTCTGGAAATCCAGTAGAGTTTGGATCAAACTGTCAATTTGTTCTATATATTGATCAAACATGGCTATCATAATTATGTATTTATAGCACTCAGCTTCACATATCCGTCTAACACGAAGAACTTGTTGGTTCACACCTCCGCGAATCGCCTTAAAAGTAAGATTGATAGGGGCCACACCTAGACCGATATGGATGCGGCAATTTGTGGACAGATAGCTATGTACAGGTGTTGTGAGCTCTGATAAATGGTACGTACTTAAGGAGTTTTAAACATACAAGGAGAGCATAAAATATTGCTTGAGTATTTCTGGAGGAACCATCGGAACTATCTACTTCTTAGAGTTTACAAGTCTTGTGGTAAATTTCGTAGCAGTAAAAATACACCATTGATCCTACTGAAAGAACTGCATTGCAGATATAAAGATTAAGTTGCGATGATATAGGAGCCTTAACATAGGTACTATAGTTTTAATAATACTTTGTATTTTTGACTGTGTACAAAGTGAACTGCCAAAACGGGAGTAATATTAAAAACCGGCCAAGTGCGAGACGGACTCGCGCTCGGTTGGTTCCGTACCATTATCTATAAAAACAGCAATAAAATCACGTCTGTTGTATGGGAGCCCCCTTAAATATTAATTGTATTCTGTTTTTTAGTATTTGTTGTTATAGCGGCAACAGAAATACATCATCTGTGAAAATTTCAACTCTCTAGCTATCACGGTTCATGAGATACAGCCTGGTGACAGACGGACGGACGGACGGACGGACGGACGGATGGACGGACGGACGGGCGGACGGATGGACAGCGAAATCTCAGTAATAGGGTTCCCGTTTTACCATTTGGGTACGGAACCCTAAAAAGCATAAGTATCAGGTCAATCTTTCGTTCTTCTTTTCTTTCTTGGTCTGCTAAACTTGCGGCATCGAAGGCTGGCGGTTAGTGCTGCTAAAGCTTTTGGAAGGTGTATCTTACAAGCGTTTAGACCCACTATCAGCATTGACTTTATTAAATCACACGTTCACAAACCTTTTTTTAGTGTCAAATTTCACTAGCTTCTATCAGCATTTGACCACTACGTGACGTGTGAGCGGTTTTCGTTTTAAATGTGCTGCAATATCCGTTACACATGAGTATTACAATACAATATAGAATTAAAAAAACAATTTTCACATGTTTTTAAATGAAAATGTTTGTCAATTTTCTCAGTGCTTATATCTAGCGGCGCAGTTAGATGAGTTCCTTGTCTAAGTATGTTTATTAATCGCATGCAAAAACTTGCATTTGCCGTGGATGGGAGTATTATTAGGCAGGTGCATTACACCCCACGAGGCGCACCCATTGTGATGACAATTAGATGTTGCAAAGTACAGAATGAAACGGCTGGTAATGACCCTTGCATTATTTTAATCACTTAACTCTTTTGCTCCAGAATATAATTTATGTTGGACCTCGGTGCAAGTTATACGCAACAGCGCTTTATTTAATAGTGAAGGCACAAAAAACGTAACAACGATTGATGAAAAAGAAAAAAATTGCAATATTCGGCCCGTCCTGTGTCCTTGCTGTTAAGACTTTAACTGTTTAACTTAAAGATTTATGAAGCTACTGCACTAAGATGAAACATAAAGTAACCTGTCTTACAAGTTGAGTCACTAAACCTTTAACCACTAGGCGTTATCAGTTTTCAGGTACATCAGAATAAAAGTCAATTTTAATAATACATAAAACGATACCAGGAAGGCAGAAGATATTAGATGCAAATACATTGTGTTATTTCCTGATGTGGTTGATAGAGGTGTACCACAAAGCATCAGCATTTTAAAATGGGTTTTCTGGACATTTTCCATGACTCTAAAAGAGCGATGGTTTTATTTTTAATAATTATCTTTTCATACAATCACCTCCTTTTTTAAGTGGCTCAAATATTTTTTAATAAAAACATGTTTCCATACTCAGGTAGTTTCGACGTAAATGGTTACAACTGCTGCCGACATACTGCTATGCAGTTTTTTTTATTGTTAACATTTTATTTAATTGGGAACACATAAAAAAAAAGATTTTAAGTCTACGATATCGCTCCAATATAAGTTCATAACTTAAATTCCGCCAGTAATGAGACTAGATCATGTTGACAGTTAAATTACTAAATTGTAACCGTCAGCATGTCTACGTTGATTTATACTTTGATCCCCACTCCTTGCCAATTTCAATCTTATTTCGAAAACCGTAGGGTTTATAGTTTGAAATGCTTTTTGCAACATCCAAGGGTAATTTAAAAGTGTAGCATTGATGTTGATATATTATATATTTGAAAATGGACGCAATTAATTGGTAGATAGGGTTGTAAATAAATCATTGATGTTTAGTTTATATAAGTAGACTTATGGATATAGGATTGAAAAACCGGGTGCGAAATGTTTTAAATAATGACTTGGAGAGACAATTTTACAAATTAATTAATTCCAAAAACATTTATATTAGGTCATTGTGTTAGTCATTCGTTTAATATGTATTTAAAACAAAAAAAAATCTTAAATGCTTAGAAGAAATCTATTCAAAATATAAAGCATCCCAAGCAATTTTACGGAGCCCTTTTAGGAAGCGGACATAATTTTCATACCAATTGAACTCCCTAAAACCGCATCAACTTAATTTCCATTTTTAACAAAAACAACTTTAACGCGACTGAGTAAAGTTGAAATTTAAATTGTTAGTATTGCACATAGCTGATAATTTAATTACAAAATTTATTTTGCTGTCACCGCATATCTTATTTCTACAGAAATAGAGTATGTAATATCTTGTGTTGAGAGATATTAAGTATGGTCAGTGGAATGGCTCGGTAGGTGAAAGTGGGCGCATCTTCGGCCGCCGATAACCTTTGCCCGTAACCTGTCGTTGTTATTGTAAGGCACTACTATTAGTATATATGAAGATTGTACGAGATAGAAACCTAAGCCCATATTCACTAACACTAGAAAACACTTTATACCAAAAATGAACTTTGTGTCAATATGCATATAGATTGAATTACTGTGGTAAAAGTCACGCTGTCATTTAGTCGAAAATGATCTTTTTCAATGAGTCAATAGAGTATGTTTTGGTATGGCAAACAATTTGATGAGCGAGCGTCGACGCCCCATTGTGGCTGAATATTAAGCAGTTGCCTAGTGCAAAAAAAACGCTTCACTAACCGCTAGTCTAGTCCGAGTAACCTAGGAGACGCCTAAAGTAACTACATCAATTTGGAAATGCGTAAGCTCTAAATTCTATCATATTTGATAGTCGACCGTCCGTGTTGCTAAGCAACTATGGAGGGTAGAATTAATAATAATATCTAATAGAGTCGACTAGTAAGGAACTAATGGTAAAACAGAAATTGTTGTTTACATTAGACATTGCTTCATTAGGCGATGCTTTGAGGGCATAGCTGTTTAATTTTCATGAAAATATCTATCTATATCGTTACACTTAGATCTATGTGGGGTAGACAGGGAAACATTTGAGAACTAGTTTATTAAAAACATTTTGAGATTAATCTTACATTTTAATCAATCATTTAAACGACGTATAATTCACGTTTAACACAAGTAATTGGAATCCGAAAACATCCCATCACGAGAAAGATCTCCTTTTTAATTATCCATCTTTAAAACTTACGCCCGCTAATTAAAAGGAAGTAACAGCAGTTAAATGATTTTAAGCGATAATGTGTTATTTATGATCGTACGTGTCCAATTGTGGATCACTGTTGCATTGTTTAAATCTACTTAATAAATTGTTTGAATGTCTGATCTGATAAATTATACTACCGTAAGCGAGCACGGAAATAAATATCTCTGACAACCTGCAGTTTTAAAAAGACCAACAATTGAATTCTCGTCACATTTAAGTAGTATTTTGTTAAGGTGTTTTAACAAATTTTGTGATGTTATTCTAGATTTAATTTGTGTTACTTGTCTGCTAGACAAAATAAAACCAAGTAAACATAATTTTGTTTTGCAACATTAAAAAATATTGGATTGTCCTTAGTGGAGATATTTTTAGGGGTATTTTTGAACAAGGAGAGCATTAAGATACCAATATGGATTTTATCAAACTCTGAAGGTTAACCAATAGCTCTAAGGCGCAGGTTGGTCAACGGTCATTATCAGACCATATGCATGATTTATGAACCATAGTCAATCTTAAACATTAAACCACAAACTACTGATAATTATTTTTCATGTCTGTAAGTACATACAATTCAACAGTAAAATAAAATTCGTAAAAGACACACTCAATAAATTTTCGCACACTGGTTTGGAATCCGCAAAAATTTACGTACACAATATTTCGCAACGACGAAAAAAGTAATGTGTAACGTTTAAACATGTGCACTGCACAGTGGTTGTTAAGATTCGTGTGGCAGATATAAAAAGGGCAACATTATCTATCACAAGTCCGGTAAGTGCACCCCGAAGCTTGCAGTTCGGTTAATTAACAAAATTCTCTTTGTCTGTCGGGACACATAAAATTTTATGAGGATCGAGATGGCCGCACAGTGGTCTGCACCGCCTGTGTCCGACCAAGATATAGGATGATGGAAATGACAAGCTTTTTGGGTGGTGGATGGTGAAATTGGATACGTCGGATTATTTAAATGAAAGATATATTTTCTTGCAAATGTTATGAAAATATGCATTATAGTTTTATTTGTAGATAATATTGCAGATAGGTTACAATACTGAGTATTTATTACCTAAATTACTTTAGAATATCGACAAAAATTACCAATAATCCAAAATTGTCTGCTAAAAGTAGGTAACTATAAAAATAAAATAAAGGACTTACGCTGTTGGCCGTTAGGTGGCCTTTACAGTTTTACCGGAGAAGTTCTTGAAAGGTTACTCGATGCAACTTAATCTATTGTGTTGTCTTAGTGCTCGTGATTAGCCGTTATGTACGTAGTCACATACGACAAGATATGACATAATTTATATATCTCATATTTTTCTTGTCAAATGTGTATGTGCTTCCGATATTCATTAAGATATACATGTAATATAAACTACACGTTCAAGGTTTATACATAAGCCAACAATCATAGCACATCCAGCATCTATATCCCACATACGGACGGACATACAAAAAAATTGGAGCAAGGCAAGTATGGAAAAGACTCATAAAATTTAATAGGTTTTCCTTCAAAAAGCACTTACGTGATTCGCGTTCGTATAGTGGCATCTCGCTTCTTGCCGGCGTGTGCGCATGTTAATGAGTCGCGGTGTAAAATGGCGGGCCCTCGTTAATCATTGAACCACTTTTTGTATTTATTTGAGTTAAATAAGTAGATTTGCAAGCATCAGTATCTTATACTTACTTAATTTAATCTTAGCATTGCAAGTTGTAACCTATTTTTTTTTTTTGACGGGGAGGAAATCTTCAGAAAGATTCCCAGTCTTCTGTGTGGGAGAACACTGGGATATGTGGGATTCTTACCCACTAAAACCTCCCCGGTGGCCGTCTTCGACATGTTAGAGGTACTCCGGGATCTCCTACCGGAACGCACCGGTGTCCCTCTGTGCCTCGCTCCCGGGCTTAAGTACCCAGGAGCTCGTCTCAGGGGGAGTAGATGTTCGCTCCCCCCTGCATCCTCGTAGTGCATACGGCGGTGAGAGACCACCTCTCACCGCCGTCCTCCTCAGGGTCGTCGTATACTTAAGAGCGTCCGGGGCCCACACCCCAGACGCTCACGACCCCAAAGTTGTAATCTATTAACCCAACCCTTTCCAACCTTATTCATCTCTTCTAATAGTATCATATTAAAGCTCATCTCATAGTATGCCCCTTATCTAATCTCAGAAATTAATTGTATATCCCATTCATCTACTGATCTCATAACATCCCATCCATCGTATGACATTAATTTTCAGCGTCCCATTTCAATCTAAGTTTCCTAACGCTCTCCGTTCTACCTAATCTCATCTCATCTCCGAATTAAATTTACTTATATATAATCACAGTACCGAATTGTTTAAAAAACATATTATGCCATATTTTCTTGAAACATACAACGATTACGAAAGCGGCCCCATTTTTTGCGACACCTTACTTCGGCTCTCTTTACTGATTTACATTCTGTCATCGTCCCTAGTTACACAATATGATACAAAATTATCGAAACAATCCGGAACATTGGTCCATATAAAATACTGAGACAAAAAAGCACCGGTTCGGACCGTACGGTACGCGCGCGCACCTCAATTAGTACTTTCGAACGCATACCAATAGCGACCATCTTCAGTACACCTTATAAGGGACACGCGTTATACACGAGATCGCCATGCCGAGATTATCTTGAGACGAATGATTTGATCCGTTGTATTTATTGAAAATGTCGTCAAAATATATGTGAAAAGAAGAGCGGTTTAATTGGTATTTTTAAACTGTGGAGTTGATATAACCTCATTTCGTATTTTTTATCCGAAAATATTCAATGGACGATAGCAAATTCTTTTGTATGGTGTAGATCTTATAGGACCATTAAAACTAGAGCCATCCAGTGTATTGTTATCTTTAATACGTATAATCTCACCTCACCTTTAAGTTCAACAACCTATTATCTCAAATAATTTCGTGTTGCAAAAGATTCATAGCAAGATAAATAGGTATATTTATCGTTACTTAAGCAGCATATAAATAACAAAATTACACGGAAATCATAAACCAAAATATAATTTTTGACGTATATACCGATCCAGGTAATGCAAAAGGGCATCTTTATTGTGTCTTATTTGGATGAATACGGTACACGCGAGATTGGCTCGCCGAGATACGCGGTCGCCGAACGAATGGATGAATGAACATTTTTTCATCTAGATTACGTAAAGTTCAACCGAGAATGTATAAATGCTACTTGCTACTGACTTATTCAAAATCACGATACAAATAAATATTATCTTTAAACAGCATTATTTATAGGTGCTTAAGCGTTTTAATATTGACAGGTGTATTTTATTTCTATTCACATTTCAATATCAATTAGTTCCTGTTTACTAACCTTTTTGTTACTCTTCTTACAATCATCAAATCAACTAACTCTTAACTAGTCCTACATCCCAATTATAAACGTATAAACATCTATTACAGTGACCTCGTAAAATAATTTTGTAACTAAAACATGCTGTTATTACAGTGCTTTTGTAGATGCTGTTAATCTGGGAATACATGGTCAAATTATTATGAACCCGTTCTAAAATTATTGACGTAATAAATACTTAAACAATGTTGTTTTTAGAATACAAGAGCCTTGTAATAATAATACATCATCATCACGCCTGTATTCCCCGAAGGGGTAGGCAGAGGTGCACCGTAGTGCGCCCACACTTCCCCGATGTATTTTTGGTCCCAATGTAATAGGGGGCGAGCCTATTGCCATTATACCGGGCACATTCTCCCTCAATACGAGGGAGATTTTTAAGCTATAGTTCACCACGCTGGCCCAGTGCGGGTTGGTGAACTTCACACGCCTTTCTATAAACGTGCAGGTTGCCTCACGATGTTTTCCTTCACCGTTTCATAGCATGTGGTAATCTAGGATGAAAATGAGATTCGCACATAAATCCAGAGGTGCGAGCCGGGGTTTGAACCTACACACTTTGATTTGCAAGGCGTGCGTTCGACCACTCGGCTACCACTGCTTGTACCGAGCCTTGTAATGTCATAGTATTTTGTTTATAATTTAATTTGGGAGAAAATCGTCAGACGTATCTCAAGACCTTTTATCCCTACTACAACAATCCCAGGAGCGCTTATAAATCAATAGTGGGTGCGGTTCCTTTGACCGAATTCATTGATGGCGTAACGCCCGAAGAAAGCCGACACTTGGGTCGTATCCAGTTTTTTATTATGGCACTAGACGTTTTCAGGCAGGTTAACGCCCTGCGCATATAGGTGCGTCGTTTTGCCGGTACTAAAACGAACTGTGTTAACTCACGCAAAGAGTACATTTTTCAATGAAATATCATCGATGACACGAGCGAATGTAACCGCCTTGCTTTTGCCATAGACATCTTTATTTATAAAAGTCACAGAGCACATATAACACAAATATTTTTGAAATCTGACCAACCTGAAAAAATCTCAGCTAACTTATAATAGATTTCGTTATCGTTTCACATATTTTAAGATGTGCGATAGCAAATAATAAAAAAAAAACATGAGTTGAATTGCAAACCTCAATTCACTTCACTTTTTAAAAGTCTATGGCGTGCATAATTGCAAACTTCCTCCTTTTTTGGATATCGGTTTAAAAAGTCAAGTAAATTCGCTTGCCCCAGTGTGTTCGGGTGAATTACACTGACCAAAATTGTAATTGCAGTCGCGATGGATCCTTTTTTCACGGAATTTTGGGGAGGCAATAAGTTGTGGTTTAATACAATCGATCGACGAGTTTTTAAACGGAGTTTACAATATTCTTGGATCAAATTTATGAAAAGAGCAATTTGTGGGACAGAATTACACTTTTGCACTGCAAAATACCGTTGTTGGTTTTATTTAGATGAATTAAAAAAAATATAAATGTTTATGTCAGCCTCACCTCCGAGCACCATTTTGTCTTGCTTATAGCATTTAATGATTTTATACACACCTACATTATTTATTTATTATGTTTAAAACAAATCCTGTAAACATATCTCTCATATTAGTAAAAACATTCGTCCACTTACTAAAAGTTTTGCTTTAGCTAAAAGTACTAAGAATTTGTCCAAACCAAAACGATCTTTATAATGTATCTTCAAGAAACGAGCATACTCATTCCATTGAGGCCGGCAAATCACTTGCGATGCCCCTGGTGTTGCAGGTGTCCATGGGCGGCGTTGATCACTTACCATTACGTGAAACGTCTGCTCGTTTTCCTCCCTATCTCATAAAAAAAAAATGTCGTTAGGAATGGATTCTGACTTTTTAAAAATATACACATATAAATAATGTTGGGTACAACATATAAATAAACTACCTACCAACTGGAATTACTTTAAATTATAGCAGTGGTAGCTGAGTGGTTGAACGCACGCATTGCAATCATAGTGTGCAGGTTCAAACCCCGGCTCGCACCTTTCATGTGCGAATCTCATTTGCATTGGCAATTATCACGTGCTAAAAAACGGTGAAGGAAAACATCGTGAGGAAACCTGCACGTCTGAGGGCTCTTGACTAGTCTTCGATAGATGTGTGAAGTCTGCCAACCCGCACTAGGCCAGCGTGGAGGGCAATGGCCTGAATCTCCCTCGCATTGAGGGGAGGCCCGTGCCCAGCAGTGGTACGTTAAAAGGGCTGTAGTAAAATGACCAAGGTTAGATAAGACAGTACCTAATTACTTATGCAATGTATTGTGCAATATCGTTAGGGATCAAAATACTTCAAAGTCGTATGTAAAATTAATGAATACTCCCCGACTGATGCATTATTTACAATCGTACTTCGTTTTAAACGACATTTAAGCTCGCTATCTTAATGTTAACACTGTTACAGAACTCGTAAACTTTGAGCAGTAAACACTGAGTAAGATATAATTTGCATCAGGTTAAGGTGAAGTTTTAACTATATTATAATAAATAACTGATGATGAAATGAAAGATTAAATGAAAATAACTGAGATATATTATACAAGAAATATCCAAATATTTTACCCCTACGCTCATTTTGACTACATTGCTTGTATTTAATAAAACTATTCGTTTTTGACAGTTAATTCAGTACAAGATCTATTAAAAAATCCAGTTTGTTAACGGGTAAATTTGATTTGAATAGAAGTATTAGTGTCAAAAGATCATCATGTTTATAGAAAGACTTGTGAAGTTCACCAACCCGCAGTGGACTATGCCCCGAATCTCTCACGTATTGGGCAACATTCCCGTTTTAATGGCAATATGCTCGCGCTATAATTGCATTGGTACTAAAAATAGATTTTGTTTTTAACTTAAGGTAACGTTTTACTTAAGTAATAAAACTTTATGAAAAAATGTATATAAATAATTTATTAAAAATAAGAAGAAGCGTACCCTTAATTTGATCTGTCTTAAAAAATCTCAAAATAATAAATAAAAAACGTAACGCCCCATAAAAGTCTCCGTTGTGTCGCTCACTTTGATAATCAAGTGTAAATATGCTCGTAATTCTGTTGAATGTTCGATTATTGAGTGTAAGTAATTAAAACTGAGTGTGGATATAAAAGAGCACGTGTTTTATATTATTTTTTAATATTAATTTATGCTTTAATTTTGTTTGTTTTGTATTATTTTATTTATCTTTTCAATAAAGCCGACACCGATTAATATTTTGTTATCTTGTGTGGTAAATTTTTTATGACGTTACTGGATACTATAAATTATGCATTATGCATCTATAAACTAGTTATTATAAAATATTATTTTGAAACGAATCACTGCACTTCATATTTAACTGAATTTTCTTTTTTTATGTGATAATTGTCGTATGTCGGTATTTGAACGTCTTAAATTAATTTGTAACTAAGATATAATCAACACTAACAAGGAACAGAGCTAGTCGGCGTTCAATGTGGTCCATATAAAGGGCGACCAATTTAATTGTAACCGTTCAGGGCGAGTTAGTAGCGCACGCGATGCATAACCCTGCCTCACACGAGACACTACTAAAATATAAAATATATTTTTACAAAATTGACTTTGGTGCCGAACTAACTAGCAAGATAACAATATTATTAGTGCTATCAACATTATCTTCATCACTGTTTGACCTATAGCAAAATTGGAATTAAGTCAAATCTAAAGAGCGATAAAAAGACATCTTTTTTTGCTATTAAAAGTTAAAACATTTCAAGGAAAGAAATAACATAAAAAATATCAAGAGTTTGTAACTAAACTAAGAGAGTATTACGACTAAATTTTGATATTTTTTCCAAGTTTTAATTGAAATTATTATTATTATTAAAACATAATTAAAACATATCTGCTTACACTAAAACCAACAATTCAGATTGGGGGTAATGAAAATCATTTAAAAGTATAAATACTTCTCAGATTTTTTTTTTTAAATTTGCAAGCAAGATTTATTTATCAAATCAAATGATCCGTATGAGTCACCTTAACTAGGTACCCCGTATACTTAGACGGAGCTAAGCTAACTAGGCTATCAGAATAAATCGCACCGCTGCGGCGGCAGTCACTGCACCCCATTAATTACCATGTCCATTATTTACGTTAAATAAATATCGTCTACACACTTATCGTATCACCCAAACTAAGTAACGCCAGTTCTGCGGGTACCATACAATGGATTGGAAGGAGGAGGTGCACTTTACGTAAGGCAAATTCTGTATATCGACGCTTTAAAGGCAATCCTTACCAAGCGACAAAAAATCCTAAAATGAAGTTATATACCATGCGAACGAGCAGATTTCTGCGTCGTCTGGTATATAGGTATAACTCACTTTAAGATTTTTTGTCTCTTAGTGAGGATTGCCTTTCAAGCGTCGATGTGCCTTTTCCGAAGACGTGAATCGAACACGCAACGATTTGGTGCTTTGAGCCGAACGAGCTTACGCTCAAACCACTTGACCAAATAGTCAAATTCAATTTGAATTGGAGTTAGTTAGTCCTGTAAGCCAGGATCGACAGCGGTGTCAACTGAAGACATCGCGGTTTGACCCTCGGCGAGTCCCTTGGAAAAAGCTACATTGTCTTGGAACCCGCACTAATTTCATCGAAACAGGTGCAGGAGGAGTAAGAACTTCCCTTCTCTCCACTTCACTCCATCTTCAAGGGATTTGTGAATATTCACAATATTTGGCGTTTTGAAAAAGTAAACCAGGTAAAGCTTGTACTATAGGTGCCATACTATGCACTGGGACTACCCTCTGTGGCGCCCTTGAGCTAGTTAAAGGCCTTGGTTGGAGTGCACTCTGCGCTCGCCACTACTCCGGTAAAGCTGTAAAGGCCACCTCATGGTCAACAGCGTAGTCCATTAAAAAAAAAATGCACTGTGGTTCAACCCAGCTAGCTCACCCAGTGAATGCCAGACTAGGTACAAATCCTGAAAAGGCCATTTCCGAAAGTTGCCGGTGACGGGAATCGAACCCGCAACCACCAAGCTGTCGTCACATATGGAACGATACATTAAAAACTTTTTAATATGAATCATCTCCGTTTTTATAAATCGCCCACGGTGACGACCGCGTTTGACCATACGGCCGGACAAATATTTGGCTTGAAAGTAAAAGAGCAAATGTCGTGCGTTGTTTATTTAGCCCAAATATAACGTTTCTGCGAAAGGCACGACGTTCAATATTGTTTTATATGGTTTATTTAACGTATTGATATAACGTGCACAGGTATGGCTACCAGGTAGAAAAGTCAATCCTGCTTTAGTTTAAATTGTGACAGCTAATAATAAAAAGACAATTGAATATCAATTGATAAGTAACAAAAAGCACAGTATGAACCTACATACTTTAATCTGACTGGGTTTTGCCAGTGCGATTGCGGTAAGAAAATTTATAAAATTGCCTTTTTAAAATTTGCCCTGGTCTGTCAAAGATAAAGTCAAATCATTGATTTTATATGCTGTCTAATATAATAATGTTACCCACTGCTACAAGTATAGTTTAGGATCTGGAGATATTATTGTATGTCAATATATGCATTATAAAGACTGGATTTAAGTCGTAAAAGCCACGCGCCTATGCGTCGAAATTCGCTCACTAATGAACTTTTTCTATGAGATAATACAGCTCGTTTTGGTATGGGGGCTTTATCGTATAGGTACAGTCTGAATGAAAAGTGCCATTTATAAGCGTACAAGCATCCGTGCTGAAACATTCAACATTAATTTAAATTTGGAGCGTCTCGATGCTTGAACTATCGAAGACACCAAACATTTACGGTAAATTTACAATTTAAATACAATGCGACGTGTACTGGACGCGAAAAAATTCCAACTTTAAAATGAAGAGAAAGTCCAGGTTAAATAAATATGTTTGAGCGTTCCCGGTTTTTGGTACAAAGTGAGGTATGACCGAAATTTTACCATTGCACACTGGACCTTAACATTTACAACGTGGACAAAGAAGTAAAAAATGTTCTCGTTAATTTCACCGTCCGATTTGGCAATACGACTTTTTGCACAGAATGTACACTGTCGCACTTTGTGTGTATCGGCACGTGTGGTTTGACTTAAATATATTATACAGGATGCTTCGGAAGTCCGAAATTATTACTTGATAAGGGCATTGAACTGTATAGCATAAAAGTTTGAATGTAATTATCGAATTAAAAAAGTAGTAGGTTCATAGGCTCCATTTGTATTTCAAAACTTTAAAAAATATATAGATATATAAGTATATAAGTATATAAAAAATATATATAGAGCAAAAGTGTGGTCGACCATAGGAGAATGAGTCTTTGTCGGTCTGAAAATTTTGTGGTCGCTATTTCCAAATGCAATTCATAAAGACCTTAAGATGTGTTCTAATATCAGAAAACAAAATGTGTGACATTTTTATTTCTGTAATTTGTAAACAGTATTTACGAATAACGTGTAAAAACAGATTTTACCAACTTGTTGACGTACAAAAAATATTATTTCAGACTTCTGATATACCCTTTACTTTGTTCTGTTACCCTTTTCAATGTCCTGTCGATGTTTTTTACGAGATTACAATTTGGATTTTATTCGTTTTTTTTTTGGTCCAAGATAAGAGTGTTTTAAAGGTTTCACGTTATGTCAACGTTATGTGAAACTGTCTGTTTATGTTTTTTATAGGTTCCAAAATGTATTGAGAATATAAAAATAATTTATATATAATATAGCATCACGCCTGTATTCACCGAAGGGTTAGGCAGAGGTGCACTGCAGTGCGCTCACACTTGGGGGCGAGCCATTCCCACTCAATACAAGAGAGATTTGGGCCATAGTCCACCACAGTCCACTGGGCTAGAGTGCAGGTTGGTGAACTTCACACGCCTTTATATAGACGTGCAGGTTTTCTGACGATGTTTTCCTTCACCGTTTCATAGCAAGTGGTAATCTCGGATAAAATGAGATTCGCACATGAAACCCAGAGGTGCGAGCCGGGGTTTGAACCTGCACACTTTGATTGCAAGGCGTGCGTTCGACCACTCTGCTACCACTGCTAAATATTTTATTTAGATATTATGACTATTAAAATTCGATTTTATTTCGTGTCTCTTCAAACTAGTCTATTTTACAAGATTTTATTTTGCACCATGCATGGCTTTGTTCCCCGATGGGTAGGCAGACGTCCCAACAGTGCACCGACACTTCGCCCAAGTATTTTGGTACCACACTGGCCCAGAGCAGGTTGGTTACTCGCATTTTTATTCACATGCAGGTTTTCTCACGAAGTTCACTGTTCAGCAAATTAGCAATAATTGAAAATGACATTCGCCCATACAATCCGAAAATCCCATAGGTTTCGAATCTGAGGTTTAAAACTGCACACCTTGAGTATAGCATATTTAGGCTAGGGGCTTTTTGAAATTTGGTAGTAGACACAGATTAAATAATCATTCAAAAACAGTACTTACAACCCTGCCGTGGTCGGTTAAATTGTGTAATCTTATGACCCAAATACGTCCTGAATCACAGGGAGATCAGATATGATACAATCAATTACGTCAACCTATGACTGATGTTCATGATGAAAAGTATTAATCATCTTTAAACTCCGAAATATTGCGAGGATGGCGCTCTGAACTCATTAAGGCGAGTGAATTAACTTAAAGTTTTTTCAGAAGTCCGAAATAATACTTTGACATTTGCATCAGTATCGGGTATACAACTGAATAGTATAAAAAATATCGAAATTCGACCGTGTTTTTTAACCGACTTCAAAAAGGAGGAGGTTCTCAATTCGACCCGTATGTTTTTTTTTTTTTTTTTTTTTTTTTTTTTTATGTATGTTACCGCATATCTCCGGCGTCTGTCGACCGATTTCGAATTTTTTTTTTAGGTTTGCTAGGGAATTCTTCAAGGTTGGTCCCATTTCCAAAATATTATCAGAAATCTAACCCCTTGGGGGTGAAATGGGGGGTTGAAGGTCACATAATTTCAAAAATATTTTTTGAACGACTTGAAACTTTGTATATATATTTAACATACAAAATAAAAAAACACGTCTTTCAGGAATTTTGAAAAAAAAAATATGTAGGGGATGAAATGGGGGTCCAATCCGGAATACAGCATATCTCCGGCGTTAGTGAACCGATTTCGAAAAATCTTTTTTTGTTTAATACGGATTGTTAACAAAGATCGAAACCCACCCCCAAAGGGGTGGAAAGGGGGGGTGAGGGGGGGTGATTTTTTTTTTGGCTGTAAATTTTTACTTTTTTAGGGCTGTTATAAGGTGATAATATTTGCAAATTTTCAACGATTATTGACACTAAAAATCGTGAAAAAAAATTATTTTTAACAAAAAACAAAAACCGACTTCAAAAACCTAGGTGCACTAAAAAGCTACAAATAACCTTACAATTCATTACATTTGGAGTCGGTGCCAATTCATGTGTGTATTTGCCTAGTCCGACGTTGATTGGCACCTACTCCAAATGTAATGAATTGTAAGGTTATTTGTAGCTTTTTAGTGCACCTAGGTTTTTGAAGTCGGTTTTTGTTTTTTGTTAAAAATAATTTTTTACATTTTTTTTTTTGTCGTCAATTTCTATAACTCGTATATCTCGAGTTCTATGTTAAATGTTCCGGTTTTGTGAATATTGGTAGCCGCCCCTCGTAAGTGTAGTTTACACTGCTGAATAGGGCCTGTGACAAATATTCAAAGGTCTATAACTCAGAAACCACGATAGTTAGGTATAAACTGTCTTCACGAAGCATCCATATATGAGCTACCGCATATGTAGTCAAAGTATTATTTCGTCATACACCCTATATATACAGATTGAATTTATGTGACCGAAACCATGCAACCACGCTTCAAAATTCGCTCGTGCCATCGATGATATTTCGCTGAAAAATTTACTTCTGCGATGGATAAATCCAGTTTGTTTTCGTATTGGCAAAGGTAGACGCGTCTGTGTGCGCAGGACATTACCGCAGTAAAGACAAAGGGCGGTCGATCTTAATCGGTCTATCCCGCGGTAAATGTCAGTTAAATCTCCATAAATTTATCGTAAACAACCACTAGATGGTATTGAGAATGTTTTTTTTAATAATTAATAAAAAGTTTAACGGTCGAAAAATGGTTTGAGGAAAATCGTTCAAGGATAAATACATCATCACGCTTGTATTCCTCGAAGAGGTAGGCAGAGGTACACTGCAGCCTATTGCCATTATACCGGACACATTCTCCCTCAATACGAGGGAGATTTTGGGTCATAGTCCAACCACGCTGACCCAGTGCGTGTTGGTGAACTTCACACTACTACTACAGCCCTTTTAACGTCCCACTGCTGAGCACGGGCCTCCCCTCAATGCGAGGGGGATTCAGGCCATAGTCCACCACGCTGGCCCAGTGCGGGTTGGCAGACTTCACACATCTATCGAGAACTAGTCAAGTTCCCTCAGACGTGCAGGTTTCCTCACGATGTTTTCCTTCACCGTTTTATAGCAAGTGGTAATCTCGGATGTAAATGAGATTCGCACATGAAACCCAGAGGTGAAAGCCGGGGTTTGAACCTGCACACTTTGATTTGCAAGGCGTGCGTTCGACCACTCGGCTACCACTGCTTCTGCCTACCACTGCTTCTGCGACTACCACTGCTTCTGCCTTTCTTTAATTATAGAAAGGCACGTCTATACGTGCACGTTTCCTAACAATGTATTCATGAACCTATAACCTACGTCTTCATAACCTTCCCGTTGACCTAGAATCAGGAGGTTTGGCAAGAAGCAATGTCTAACAGCACAAGTAAAGAAACAAATCCGAAAACAGTAAATTTATAGTTAGAACGCATAAAACATGATTCTTTTCAAATGCACGCAAATATGCAATAAGGTGTCAACCCTAAAAAACCAAAATTTTGGGTAATGACTTTATAATACAAAATAAATACTAAAACACCTTGTGTATATATATTTTTTTACACTGTATAAAATAAAGTGTCAAACATATTAAATTATATTGTCAAAAATAAAAAGAAGAAAGAATTTTCCATTAATTTTGTACCGCAAAATGTGGTTGTATATAAGCAATATATTTTTATTATACCACCATATTAAAATATTGATCCAAAAAAATATCAATTAATACGCAGAAAACTTTCGCCGCAACAAGATCATTCGTCTTCGCTCCTTATACGTCGAATTTTGCGTAAAAAAAACTCAACCCATTGACATGTTAACGATAGCAGTACATGTTCTGATTAAAATTAATCACTTTACGATCGATCTTGCGAGCATTTTTAAAAGTTGAATGATGGTGATTGACTGTAAGAGGCATAGCCGTAACTGTTATAGTTTATAGAATAATTCGGAGATGTTCTGAAGTGGTCTTTCACTGCGCGATAGAATCAGAAATGAGGACATCCGCAGAAGAACCAAGGCTACAGACATAGCTCGAAGGGTTGCACGTTTGAAGTGGCAATGGGGCGGACACATTGCCCGGAGAACGGATGGCCGTGGGGCATCAAAGTCCTAGAGTGGCGGCCACGGACAGGTAAGCGGAATGTGGGACGACCCCCGACCAGATGGACGGACGACCTCACCAGGGTCGCCGGGAGTCGATGGGCGCATAAAGCCCAAGAACGTAATTTGTGGCGATCTATGGGGGAGGCCTATGTCCAGCAGTGGACGTCTCTGGCTGATAGATAGATAGATAGTTCTGAAGGGATTTTTACATTCAAAAACCTTATAAAATTGTTACGATCACAGGATCCCAATTCTCTCAAGATCGACATCAACACTAATTCGACATATGGCGAAATAAAAGGTCAAATTGGTCGTATTTTTTCGTTTTGTTTTGACATAATAAGTCAAATTAGAGATGATGTTGATTATGAGAGAATTGCCCCCCAGCTAACAAGAACTTACAAACAACCATACGTAACTCTAGTACTTGTATTTACTTGAGTCCACAAGGAGTTTCTAACCGACAAAATTAGCATACGTTACTTATTGTAGAGCTTTTAATATTATGTCAAAAAGTTGTCTTACTTAATTTTGTGTTACCTTACACAAACTAAATAGTTTTGTGAAATCAGCATCATTTACAACAAGGAGTCCCGATGGATCCCGCGTGGAGTTTGGAACAATAGAAAAACAATTCTTTTATATATACGAAGCTATACCGGTTAATATATCTATTAACCTCCTGACGATATCTATCACATTCGTAAAAAAACTAATACGATATATTGTAGCTTTCAGGATAGCTTTGTAGCTTATAGGCTTTTGTAGCTTCAACTTTTTAATTAAAGCTACAAAATCCCTTCATTAACCGCCGCATAGTTTGAACACTTCGAACGCGGAAACTTCTATTCAGTGCCTAAGAACCACTTAAAAATAAACTATCATACCCATCCTAGTATTTTTAAATGGGCCTATAAAGCGGCTGGGGCTAATTTAGCTACATAATTAAAGCAAACACAAGGCATGAACTTTCGCACGAGAAACCCTCATAGGGTGTCAATAAATCGTTTAGATGTGGCTAGTAAAACAGCGACTTTTCATACAAAGTATGTCGTGTCAAAGGTTTTAGCGATACACACAAAACGCGACCCTTTTAAGATACCACTACCTACCTACCAGTCACAGCTATTCAACTCAGAATTCGTTAGGTGTCAAAACTTGAAGTAAGGCGCAGGACCTTGGTGACGCGAACAATTGTTCCGCCTGAACTATGTTTTTTTTAAATTCCACTAGAATTTTTGTGAATATATTTTTTTTATTTGGTAATTTATATCTGTATCCAAAATATTTACACAAAAAATATTTATTGAAAGTAATTAAAAAGATCTTATTAATGTTATAGCGAAAAAAAAAATAACCTTTAGTCCATAGACGACACGCTTAACGAGACAAGACTACAGTACCTTACTGTAAAATATATTTATTTGTAAACAACTCAATTTATGATATTAACTAATATTAAAGAACATTCCAGCACAGTTTATCAATACGTAACTAGATAAATAATGTCAAATGACAGTAATACGCCGACAAAGACCAATTATTAATAAGTGGAATGTTTAAATGTCAAACGTGCGACATTTAATTTGCGGACTGTAAGATCAATTTTCAAATGGGACTCACGTAGACAAAATACGTGCGCTTCCTAGATAATTAGTGTATGTATTAAATATAGTTCGCTTATTGCTTTAGCGACGTGGGTTTATACTCTTATAATTGACTGTTTATGATGACCGATCAAAGGGTGGAATTGCCTCCATTATAATTTAATGAAGGGTTAAAAAATACCTGGTTATCAAGCAGATTCATCGCTAAGGTTATTTTTTAAACTCATTTTTTTTTAATAGTTCCAAACTTTGTTTTACGATCTCTTTTCTGTGGAATTGGTATTTCGCACCGGTTATAGTTTCTGATTGCTCTTAGACTACTTTGTTTGCGTACATTTATAAAAAATACAAGATCACCTACATTCAAATATTTTTTTTAAATTTCCCTATTTATTATATATTTATTATATTCAAGGTGTTTTTGAGTTTTATCGCGGTAATAAACGCCAATTGATTTTTAAAATATAAGTTGAAGATTTAGATTTCATAGCCCAACACCACATCTCATTACACTAAAACGGTGCCTAATTAAGATCAGACCAGTGTGTCCATCTATATAAGGCGAGATGCACATAACGCCCTGCAGTAACTGGGACAAGCGAATCACCTAAACTTTTTTAAAAAAGGACTCTTGTGTCAGTCTTCTTCTAATTTAAGGGCTCGGCCCTTGTCGGTGCATCTGATGAAGTCCCCGCCATCTGGGTCGATCCAGTGCAGCCTTCTTCACCTCCACATACGACATGACACCAACCTTATCTTTTATTTGCCTCATGTAACATATTCGCGGTCTACCTCTCCCACGCTTTCCGTCGATCTTGCCTTCTATCATGTTCTTAATAAAGGTGTCATGTCGCATGAGATGGCCTATCATCTTTCCTCTTCTGTTCCTTATTGTCTCTAATAATGTTCTTCGTTCTTGCAGTCTTTTCAATACATCAGTGTTTTCAAGTGTCAGTATACATAAAAATTAAATTTCTGTGGTAAACTCTACGCGGCAAGATTCACTCGCATTGTCGATGATATTTTCTTCAGAAATTCGCTTTTTCTGTGCCTTAATAAGTATAGTTACTGACAAAAAATTAGACGCGTGCATTTCGACGCGCTTGTGAGTACAGGGATTAACCCGCGAACCGACCCATACGCTACATAGTCTGGTTAGATTTACGTTTATTACATACACCAGTGGGGGGTTGTATTATTGACTTGGGAAACTGGTGATTAGAACTGAGAATAGTTTTAATAGTTTGATAATTTCACAGATAAAGGTTAAAACGTCCGGTTATAAGATATTTATTGGTTAGATTGTTATCTGATTGGATTTATTTAAGTTTAAGTTTAATAACTTAATGATAGAATTAAACGCTGTTTAAATCTAGTATGGTTGGAATATTACGATTTTGCGGTACTATTTAAGTTATGATATTTCTTACGGACTAAAAAAAAACGGACTAAGCTAGTAATCTAAATTATAAATTTCTAGCTTTGAAGTAGCTGATTGACACTTACATAAGTCTTGTGTCAAATACTATACCTATATTCCTCTAATTATTATAATTAAAAAAAAAACGCAGGCCATATAAATTTTGTCATGTGCTTTTTCGATTGGATCGATTATTTAATAAGTAATCTATCTTTTTTTTTTTCACTTTTTTCACCTCCCAAGCGCAACTATGTACGATTTAATGTAAAAAATAATTAAAGGTGACATTTTATTAGCTTTCATTTATTTTTAATTAATAACTTTCAACAATAATGTAAACTCTGTTGTAGACACAACGACTCAACAGAATTTCCCAGTACTAATTGCAGTCCTTTTACATTTGCAGTTTGGAGCCAACACCCTGTTCCTGACCTTAGTGAGTAAACTCATGTTATTTATTACACGAATCACTGTCATCATCGCATTCGGTATTCAATTATTACTGATAGTTATCAATTAATAATCAATTAACAATAACCTTTAGAGGAACCAACACCTCGGCGGACATTGAAAAATTTCCCCAACACCCGAGAACAGTTTTGCCTAAAATTAATTTATTACCAAGGATGGTATAAAGCGTCCCACAGACTGGAGCGTCAGAAGGTGCGCGTCAAATTCTATGCCAATAGCAATATTAACCGAACTCATAGAAAAAGTTCATTCCTTTACAAAAAGGTATTTACAGCGCAAACTTTGACGCGTGGGAGCGTGACTTTTACCAAAGTAATTCGATCTTTATGTATATTCACATATAGTTCATTTTGGTATTGGCATAGAATTTGACGCCGCAGTGTGCGGGGGGCTTCATAATTGATACCTACTCTGGACCATAAAAAAAGCCACCGGCCGTCCCCAAAAATATGCGCATTTTGATGAGCAAAATGTTTAAATGAGTGACAATTTAAAATTACAATTTTTGCGGTATTTCGGTACGCGCCAGCAAAAAAATGATTAAATATTTTTGTATTTAACAAAATAGGTAATGGTAAGCATGCGATCGGGAAATGAAGTTTTTAACGTAAAGGTCGATGGGTAAACTGGATTGTTTATGAAACAGAGAATCGAATAGGTACCCAGCTGCCCACGCACATTTACAACGATTGAACTGGAATACTGTATTAACAGTTAAACATATTCCACAAATTTCATTGATTAATGATAATTATAGCCCTTTTTTGGGTATTTAAAAGCGTACCTTTATTAAAATCACAAATATTTACATAATATTTACAAAAGGAAAAAAAGCAAAGATCGGAATAAAAAAGATTTTTTTTACAAAATATATACTTGTGCCAAGCCGCTGCCAGTTGGCAATGTTCCCAGAAGGCTGGCTGCATTGCCACGTTGGATGGCAATGCTAAATCTCTGTGCGAGATATTAACCAGCCCTCTGGTCACCGGTTGCATCGACCAGCCTTTTTGTCACATCTGTTATGATGCAATGAGCACCTGGTCCCCACGGTCCCAAAGTCTCTATCCTAAGCTACTTAAATATACTTTATGTGCCCAAATATAATTTCGGACTTTCATACATTCTGTATACAGCAATAGTCTAAAGATTTTGAAGTTACTTTCTAGGTAACTATTGATTCTCTAAGCGTTTAAACGGCCCATGTTAAAGTACTCGTAACATTAAAATACTCACACGAACAACCCCCTTACGTTCACTACTGTTTAGTATGTAGTGAACATTGTCGCGGTTTTTCTAAAAGACATTTTAACACTTTTATTTCACTTTCGTCGGGCGCAAGACATAAAGTTCGCTCCGTGAGGTGAATGCGGCGCGTAGCGGTTCGCTGCCTTTTTACAAAGGATACGTTTAATTTGTCTCCTATTTGCCGCGGCGGTCGGCTTCTTGTGATAGAGAAGACCGGTGCATTGGGTAGGCTAGCATCTATGTGCATATTACACTCATGTAGTTGTACACATTAATGTTTTTATTATTGTTGGGATCTAACCCGCCACACTTTCCAGTTACTAAGCCAGGTAGGAAATTATGGCAGGATTAGACCAATAAAAGCACACTTACGTCATTTAAACTATTTTACAATTGTAAGATTTAGCTATAAGACCGCACAATTGTACATAGATAGCTATTTAGACCTAATATTGTTATATTTTTGTTTGTTTGTTATTTTGCTTCATATTTTTTATCCCTCTCTGTTTGGTGTACAATAAAGATTACTCTATCTATCTATGGAGATATGTTCGGTTTGAGGCGAACTATATTGAAAACTATCTAAAATTTTCAAAGTAGATTCATACATCATAAGGTCCTTTATGTGTTCGATGATTATTAAATATCCTGAAATGGTTTACCTGAATAAAAGAATTCTGATTAATAAATAATTTTTAGTTAGGTTGCATACAGATAATAATATACATTTAAATAGTTGTTAATAGTTTTTATAATAGACAAGGGACGATACTATACTGACGAAAGGATAATTAGAAACATACTTTTTAAATACGCAGGTTCTTTACACTGTTCAAGTCTCATTCGCAAACAATCTAAATGGATGCTCACCTATACTAGTTGTATTTATAATACTTTTTGCTTTGATTTTATTCGATCAGTGTGCGCAGGCGCGGCGTCGTTTGCTAGATCATTAATTAAGGGTATGTCCCGATGTCTGTCCGTCTGTCTGTTTATAGACACACCGACGGATTGTTTCGAAGTTGACGTGAAAAAAGCCCATTCAGGTAGTATATAAATTGAATTTAATCATTTTGCTTTTAAATGGTAGATCGCTTGCTTTGATAATTAATAGCGGCAAGTTCCATTTCTGTTTCAAGATATAAAATTAACTTAATGTTTATGCATTTGGTTCTCTAGCTAAATTTAAATATAGTGCGAAATTATTTTCAAAAATGTATTATTCATTAATAATTTGCTTTTTTTTGGGTATCACTAAGAAACTTACTATATTTTTTTAAAATAAATAGACATTATCATACCTGAAGTGGTACGCAGTGGTGCAATGCAGTGCACCCCCTCTGCGCTGATGCGTTTTTGTCCCAATGTAATAGGTGGCGAGCCTATCGCCATTATACCGGGCACATTCCCCCTCAATACGAGAGTGACTTGGGCCAGTCCACCTCGGTAGCCCAGTGCAGATTAGTGAACTTCAAATGCCTATTGAAACATTGCAGGTTTCTTAACGGTGTTTTCCTTCATCATTCAGCATATGGTAATCATTATCGAAAATATTACATTTGCACATGAAAACCACAGAGTTGCCGGCTCGAGATTTGAACTTGCACCCCTTACATTGAAGGTACCTACTGTGTCAATTTATACATTTTGTTCCCTCTCTATATGCAGTGAACATGCCTTTTGTAAATACTAACGTCATTGTAAACACGTTACATATTCATCGACCCGACTACCGTTCCTCACACATTGAACAATCAGTAAGCATTGACAACTGCCCACGATAGTCGGAAGTCGGTAACACCCATTGTCAATATCAAGAAATCATTCAGATTAAATACAGTGGGCTAGAGGACTGATAGCAGAAAGAGTCACAAAGACAACTGAGGTGAAATCAGCACGGTTGGCGGTAATACGCTTTGCAAACAAAAATACCAGAATCAGATTCAAATTATGACTCCTCATTAAACAAAAAATAATTTAATCTAATCTACCACCCATCCGGAATTCATTTCTGTCTTTGTTGAATGACAGAAAAAGCTGTATTTGTTGACAGTAATTTTTTTTAGGGTTCCGTACCCAAAGGGTAAAACCCTATTGCTGAGACTTCGCTGTCCGTCCGTCCGTCTGTCACCAGGCTGTATCTCATGAACCGTGATAGCTAGAGACTTTAAATTTTCACAGATGATGTATTTCTGTTGCCGATATAACAACAAATACTAAAAAACAGAAAAAAAAAAATATTTAAGGGGGCTCCCATACAATAAACGTGATTTTTCTGCCGTTTTTGTAGATAATGGTACGGAACCCTTCGTGCGCGAGATCGACTCGCACTTGGCCGGTTTTTTTTTCATACAGACATGTCCCTCATCGGAATATGTTGGCTCATGTGGGACGGCTTTAATACGATCACTAATCACTTAACCAAACTGCTACCTTATCAATATTAAACGGTGGCTACTTAAGAAGTTCTCTATGTGTCCACTAAAAAATTAACCAAACAAACGGTTGGAATTTAATTTATGTTTGCACAAGATCGTGGTGTGTTTACGGGAGTTTTTGCCCCATGGGACCACACACGATGGGTGTCGATTAGTGTTATGTGGGGCTAGTGGGATGGTACACGGTGTGACATACATGAATAAGATGTTGAAATTTTGTTTGCAAGACTTAATTTGTAAGTTTTGGAGCTCATAGTTAAAGTCGGGGTATATGATAGATGCGTTTGAATGTATAATTGAGTCTGTAAACATCTTAGGACGCTGCACTTTCTAGCATTTTGGAATAAAAGTATTTTAATTACCTACTTGAATTGTAAATTTTGTAATGTAAGTCACATTTGTTAAAATCTTATAATTTCGGTTACTACATTCGAACAATTGTATTTTTATTTTTAAAATCATAGAAGTATTTACCGTGGTCATGAAGTTTAAACCATTCTTAATATCAAACAGTTTGGAAAGCATTGTTCATCGGAGTTTAATATTGAAAGCTTATCGCTTATTGAAAAATCGGGTCCCAGAAGTGTCATTTTTAAGCTATCTTACGCTATCTATCAAATATAAATCGTGCCCCAGGACAAATTAATTGACACAATTATGATAAGTGTTATAATTTATTATCACTGCTTATTATGGTAGTGCATTTTCATTGTTAAAAATGTTTTAAATGCCACGCAGATTTTCGTTAAATGGAAATAACATGTCGGTCTCGTCTCGTGTATCGCGGCACTAACTAAAACATTATAATGATGGCGAGCCCAATATCGGGAGTTGGACATTTTTGTCGAGTTCATTCCTGGACGCAGCAAGCAAATAGTGGCGCGGCGGATTACAAGATGGATGCGCTTAGTTTCCTTAATAAGGTTGTACTAATGAGCTGTTTAATTTAACTTTACAAGATTTTTTTTTGTCTTCATTTATGTATCTATTAGTAGATCCCAAACAAAGCATAGCTTGTACAATTGCATGGGGGCAATCCCAGTCATACTCAGACCAGGGCACATTCCGAAAAGGCCACTTTCGAAATTTGCTGCTAGTCGGATTCGAACCCGCAACTACCTGGTTCAGTGAGCCGATCTGCCTATGCCATCTTCTCCCGAAGTGGGCGATAACGCCCCCTTGTGGGCGTTGCAGGCCTAAAGAGGGGCGGCAAGAGACCAGAAAAAATGGGGACGTTGTGTAGAGGCTGTAGGTGAAAAAATGGGGGCGCTAAAAAATTCTTAAAGTGGGCAGTATACAAAATAAGGTTGGGAATCACTGGCCTACGCTCAGTATCACGCTTGTATTTTTCTTGAGGGGGTAAGTACCATACGCACTGCAGTGAACTAACATTGTGTCTAGGATTTTGGACCCTATTTAATCGAAAGATTTATTTTTCTTTAAAATTTCATTCCCTAAAAGTTTGAGTCTTTGGCATCTTTCTTTTGGCAAATGGCGTGCATAAGTACTGAAAATTACTGAAATAACTCTTTATTGTTCCATATCCTAAAGTTAATACACACTAAGTATACGAATAAAATAATATTTTGTTCGCCTATGCTGGTATTCTAAACAAATTGTTATCGGTAAGAGCAACGATTCCTTGGGGAATGAGAAACAAGCCTTAACAAGGCATCAACAGTTGCTTACGATTTCCAAATAAACTCTTGTCTGTTTCCTAGGACACGTGCTCGATGGCGAGCCCTAGCGTGATTCTTAAACATTTATGAACTGCAACTGGTAACTACTTCATATTTAGGGATCATGTTAGCGTCTTCTAATGCTGTAGTTACGAAATATAACTGAGTGTAATTTACTTACAGCTGTTTTTATTTTGAATAACCTTTTTCAACCCGTCTGTCTGTACTCAAAACTAGTGTGTTTTACAAAACTTTAGATGGTGGTCCGAACCGATGAAGCCAAAAAGGTACTGGGGTGTGAAACACCGAAGTTTCAAAACATTGTTCGGTTCGCACCATGGTGTGGACCTTGGTTCGAATAAGCCTATTCAAAAATAAGCCTTCGTTGATTCGGAACGTGGTGCGAAACCCTTGTGGTATGGAACAGCGAAGTACCCGGGAAATATGGGAATAAGTCTCTCAATTTGGAAATTAACATGAATTATCTTATAAACCTACTCACGCGCTAACCGACTTTTGTTTGAAATAAAAATAAGAAATTCCATCGTGTAACAAAAGTAATAATACCCATAGCAAGTTCAATTTCACATAAGAGATTCCCATCTAAACTTACATGTCAAAATAAACAGTACATAAAATACTTGGAATGACCCCATTATCCCTAAAACTCATACACCGCGAGCAATAAAAACGTCTCGCTTATGACCTCATTCACTGACTCATAACACTTACAACACATTCGCAAAACAGTAAAATACACGTAAAGATATCGCCGAACAAACAATAATATTATTTTTATTTCGAGTAAACTGATCTTACTTAATGCCCTGCACCTCCTGGCAAGCGAATTGATATGACTTTTAAATAATAAATAAATATTGCAACACAATTGTTATTCATCGTATGATACCAAACTACTATAGGTACTCAACAATGGGCTGGGGTTGATCCCAGTTACAACCAGACCATTGCTACTACTACAGTTCTTTTAACGTCCCACTGCTGGGCACGGGCCTCCCCTCAATGCGAGGAGGATTCAGGCCATAGTCCACCAGGCCCAGTGCGGGTAGGCAGAACTCACACATCTGTAGAAAACTAGTCAAGTTCCCTCAGACGTGCAGGTTTCCTCACGATATTTTCCTTCACCGTTTCATAGCGAGTGATAATCTCGGATAAAAATAAGATTCGCACATAAATCCCTGAGGTGCGAGCCGGAGTTTGAACTTGCACTCTTCGATTGCAAGACGCACGTCTTGACCACTCAGCTATCACTGAGCAGACCATGGCAAATTCCGAAATTTGTGTCTTGCGGGAATCGAACTCGCAACTACCTGATTCAGTGAGCCGAGAAGCCTACGCTCAAACCTGTATACTAAATGTACTCTCTATTAATATATAAAGATTTCTGTGGTAAAATTCACGCGACCACCTATTAAAGTTTTTTCGCCTCATCAATATTTCGTTTAAAATCTTGCTTTTTCTGTGACTAACAGTTAATTAATAAACTACAGTTAATTTTGGTAATAGAATTTTTTTTGTAGCTCGCATTTAGACGCTTTAAAGCAGCCGGGGCCTTGAAATCCACAGGATAAAGCGTCAAAATTAGCTCGCCTTATCGATGACGTTTATTGAAAAACGTGCTTCTTCTATTTGTTAATACAGTTCGGTTTATGTTAGCAAAATAATGGTTGCGTTCGTTTTGTCGCGCCTGTGAGCGCAGAGCTGGAGGTTTATTTATGCGTGGCGCACGGCAGTGTTTCACAATGCAGCCCCGAAAACGTGAGCATACAAATATCTCGGCTGGAATAAGTAACGGGCTCGTATCGATAATTTATGATTATTATTGTGGTGCAGTTGCTACCATAATTTTGAGATTCAATTGGTTTCTGTTAGTGAAAAGCAAGTCAGCTATCAGGCTATTGGGATTAAGCTTTTTATCTTCATTACCCGGGGGTTTCGTAAAAATACCAGAAACCTTTAATACAAAATGATAATTATGTTTGTACTATAAAAAACTCATGGAACATATATATACATACATACATATATGGAAATGTGTTTTTTTTTTTAACGAAATGAGCGAAATGATGATATTTAATGGAATAAGATGAGGAATGGCATCACCTGCGACTAGCGCGAGTAGTTCGCCAATGTCAAGTAATTAATAGCAAGGACAAATTCAATAAATACACATTATAAATAATAAAAATGGATAATGACAGCGATAAAGATGGCGGATGACTCGGAAATGTGGTTGTAGTGACAAAAGACGCTGAAAAAGAACAAATACCTACAATATTATTTCTGGTATGGGCATATATTTTTTTGCTATAGAAGAATAAGTTCAAAACAAAGTAAAGCGATAAATAAATAAAGGATACTGATGATTTAGTTATATCATAACGACAGAAGCAGAGAAAATTGAAGCGTTAATAGTCTAGCGGTCAGAAGAGTCGCACCCAACACCGAGAGGTCTCGGGTGCCATCTTTACGCTGCTCATGAAAAGATTTTCAGAAGTAAAGTTTTTTTTTTGAAAGTTCTTCTATCAGAAGTAACCTCATATTGTTTTCTTATATTTACGCGAATACTATACATTGAAATAAAACTATTTTACGGATTGAAATTAAAAAAACATCCTAATTTCAATAGGGAAGATGGCTGGGTGCTACCACCAACTTGGGATCCAGTAATTAATATGATTAAATCCAAAACCAAGTGTACAATTGCAAGACCTCAAGACACCGTAAGCACTTTCTGCGTGGATCGCACCGCAAACAACAACTAAATATGAGGGTACCCAGTTATTAACTATGACATCAGGACGTCTAACACCTCAGTCCCCCCGTGACCATGGTTGCTGTAAAGCAGCCGAAACGTTGGGAAAATAAAATAGTAAATACGCGCGATAAAATCCGTAAAATAGTTTTCTTTCAAAGTAACCTCATGTTAAGAGTAACAGACTAACAGGTTACTTCTAGACCAAACATTGAGTGTATTAAGAAGGGCTTACGGTAGTTTGACAGCCTTACCATATTATTTAAAAACCATCCAGGACAGTAAATACACATGACATTGTATTGTTAATCATTGTGTCTTAAGTATACACTGAAGCTTCAAAATTATAACTCAGATACCGACTGAACGGAGTCAAGCCAATCTTTGTTTTCATCAAGTTAGAGTTTATATTATGTATAGCCTACATATATCGCAAGTAGTTCATCACGTAGTAAGGCGCGCTTCGCAAGCCCTCTGTGGGCGCTGCGCGGACGCACGTACGAGACCCGCGGGAGACATCTGTGCGGAGTTTGCAGCTACGGAAATGTTGATAGGGGGAGCGATTAGCGAGACGAGACGTAGCGTGGGTGCGGTACGATTCACGTACTTGCTAGACTTTGTGGGGACATAAGAGACTGCTACTTTATTGATGAGTGAAGAGATTTGTGGGTCGAAGTATTTTAAAAATAAAAATAAAAATCTTAATAATTATTAATATTAATTATTATAAATCCAAAAAACCCGATGATTTCATGTCCTTTTAAAGACCTCCAAATTCTTCGTTTTTTTATTCGTTTACACTTGCATAAACAAACCACATTGTACTCAAAAATGCAGTTTAAATGACTAGTAAAAAAATTGAGTAATGAACAATCAGCAAAGTATGTGGTTCTATTTCAAACACTTTTCTGTCGAACCGCATGGCAGTTCCTATTTCAATGGTACTTTAGCGGTAGTTATACTCACCCAGTTTATTTTATGTTACCTATATTACAAAAACTCTATGTTTGGTGTGTGTTGTCAGGTTTATTTTTTATCCATTCAGGTACCATTATTTTTTTCGCATTATATTATAATCGCTTACTTTTTAGCACTGCACCACTAACCTCCGCGCATGATCACGTCCCGAGCAGGGAGCGTTACAAATCATACATAAGACAGGCCACTGAAGCACCGAATGCATGCAGGCATTCGCACTGGCCCACTGTGCGAACGGAAATGTACACTCGTATGCGATCATCTGAACGTTAGTTGGGATATGATTGTTAAATTCAAGTGCATAAAGTTTATTATTGTGTTGAAATTATTTGCATATTGTTTTATGGTACAAAGTTTTTATGTTTCACAGGGAAAAACTCTGATTCTCATCACATTTGTTTGTCTCTACAGCTCTCCAGGCAGAGCAATATTTTTGCACTCAAAATAACAACACTCCCATGTCGTTATCCCAAGTGTTTAATATTGTAGCAAAGACGTTATATTTCAACATATAAGATTTATCTGTCTATTTTAGTACTCAATAAATTCTAAAGACCTGAAACATCTGTAAAGTTCTTATTCTCTATCAACTTTAACTCCTTCCTTAAAGGCCGGCAATGCACTTACGATGCCCCTGGTATTGCTGGTGTCCATGGGCGGCGCTGATCACTTACCATCAGGTGAAACGTCTGCTCGTTTGCCTTCCTATCTCATAAAAAACAGCCTTAATTATACTCTTAAGCTCCTCGTTGTTAAGGTTATATTATAACAAGTTGATCTAAAATGTCCGAATAGCACCTAATCAGTGTTTAGTTTTAACAAATGCTATGCACATTGAACTCGTCTCATTCCAGGGTTTTAGCCAGACACCAAGTACACATTTCAGATTACGTTTCACTCCGCCCACTCAATTAATTTGATATCCATTCGAAAGTTGAAAGAACAATTTCGCATTTCTCGCCCCGAATAAATATTAAAGAAGTTCTTAAATAAATAAGCTGGAAACTCGCTCACAGCAATTAATCGTCGGTTTTTAACACACATGATTGATTACAGCTCAGATTCGCGATTAAAACGCAATCGAGGCAACCTCCCGTGGTAAACGAATTTACGTAATATTGGCCCCTACTTCGTTGTATACTACGAATAAACTAAATTTGACTGCACTAAAAATATTGTCGTCTGTCGTTGAAGGAGCGTAATTATTTCAGAGTAGTTTGGTGCTAACAAAATCAGCACCATTGTGATACTTTAACTTTCTGATTATTTTTATGAAACAATAGAGTTTATAATATTATATTTATATCACTTAAATTTCCATTGAATTAATCACACACTTTGCATGCACATTTTGCGCGTCTATAGGAAACTACTAGGGATTTAGTAAAAAAATCCTAAAGAATTAGGGCTTTCTTTTGGATTTTTTTGAAAGGTGAAAGTGATTTTAGGAATTTGTTTTTATTATATACGTCTGTAAATGTATCGGATTTTGTAAACTGCACCACTGTAAATTTTAATTAGAAATTGGTACCATATTATACGTAATTTGTATTACTTTGTGAGGTGGAACAATACCTATTATCCATAAAAAAAAGGCTAACCTACTACAGCCATTTTAACGTCCCACTGCTGGGCACGGGCCTCCCCTCAATGCGAGGGGGATTCAGGCCATAGTCCACCACGCTGGCCCAGTGCGGGTTGGCAGACTTCACACATCTATCGAGAACTAGACAAGTTCCCTCAGACGTGCAGGTTTCCTCACGATGTTTTCCTTCACCGTTTCATAGCAAGTGATAATCTCGGATGAAAATGAGATTCGTACTTAAATCCCAGATGTGCGAGCCGGGGTTTGAACCTGCACACTTTGATTTGTAAGGCGTGCGTTCGACCACTCGGCTACCACTGCTAACCCACTTGGCTACCACTGCTAAACGTTTTCAAAATATTTCACCATGATTTTTTGCTATTTATTTTAAAATTGCGGTTTAATATTTACAGCATAGCTGTTAACCTTTAAAGTATTAAAATTCGAATCTCAAGCGGTCCAAGTTGAAGTTGACCCTAAGTTCGACTCTTCTTATACTTAAATCTTCTATAATATTACTTTTATTTCCTTGACTTTATAAAACATTTAACACGTAAATGGTTCAATAAAAATACGTTCAAATTTAACCTTGTCCTGTCTTAATTTTTGCATCCCTGTAATATTCAAGCTCTGCGCAAATAGGCGCGTCAAAACACGCGCGATATTTTTTTTCTAATAACAAATGTTGTATTATCTCATAGAAGAATCACATTTTTACAAGCTTTATATTATAGCTTTATAAGCTATAATATAAAGCTTAAATTAAAGCTTTATAGCTCACAACGTATGTATGTCCGGGTAGAATCTTGCAACTGAATTTTAAATCAGTTATCCTTAACCGGTTAAGCTGAAATTTAGTATACACGCTTATTTTGGATGACAATGCATGCTTAGCTATGTGACGTCATTCTAATTCCAATAGTATGGCGGATCATCCAAGATGGCGGAATAGTTATTTTTTCTGCACTACCACAGTATGGGTATCAAATGGAAGGGCTTGCTGAGGAGAACACGAAAATTAAGAGCAATTAAATAAAAGCTTGTTTTTAAAAAGTTTTTTTTACCATTAATTTTATTCAATGTATTGTCATCGATGACACGAGCGAATTTGCGTCTTCATGCCTTGTCTTATGCCACAGAAATACAAGCTTTGTGTATATTGACACAGAGTTTGTTGGACGCAAAAACATCAAGTGAAGTCACTCGCCGTAGTGTGTTCCGGGCGAAATATTGTTTAATTCCAATTCGATCGCTTTTTTGTTATTATTGGATGACTTTTGTCATTTATGCATGATAAACATTATTTTTAATGGTTTAATATTAACAAGAGTATCGATATTCAATGTTAATTTTATTAATTTATGATTGTGGTCAGTTTTTCATATTTTCTTTCCTTGTATTTGTCATATTCGCTCTTAAAAATATAGTGGGTAAAATATCATACGAATAGGACATGACAGAAATAATGTACTCATCGTTAGTACCTATATAATTGGATGATCATACTTATATCCCTCAAATTTGTAGAGTCAAGTTACAAAATGGGTTTACAAGTCATTTTATAATCGTAATGCAAGTGACATATTTAGGTTTTCTAGGTACACTGGGTTATTTCTAAGTTAAGCTACAGCAACTTTATAAAAGGAGATTATCGAACATAAATATAAAAATCATTGATACTAACTATAAAAAAAAAAATTGTCATCATTTGCCGTATCTTTTCCTATTATTTTGGGTCGGCGCAGTATGTCTTTGTCTTCCATTCATTCGCTTTTCCGTCACACATTCGCTTCAATCTCATTCATATCATTATTTACACACTCTATCCATCTATTGTTTGGTATTCCTCTCGCTCTGTTTCTACCCACATTCATACTCATCACTCTTTTAATCCTATACTTCTCATCTCTTCTCATTCTATCTATCTATAACTTTTCATCACATGCCCAAACTCTATTCTAGATAAATTCTAGGACTAACTACTAACCTAACCCATATCTCTATTCTAATCTAACAGTAGTACAGTAATCATAGGATCTAGATAGTAGTACGGATTAATTTCATTTAAATTGACCAGTAGACACTATTGGTTGTTATTTTGCGCGCGTCACATTTGGACCTGCGCGGGCGCCGTATATGGTGGCGCGCGAGCTCTATATGGCACGCGCTGATTTATTGCGCCAGAGTAATCTGGATGCGTGGAATTGATTTGATATAAGCTTAAGTTAGTGTTTTCCGCTTGCAACTGATATGATCAAACCCTGTCTTGTTTTAGGAAATTACAAGACTGTGACTACTTTAGGTAATCATAGAAATTACTGTTTGACAACTATACATACAATGGCAGTTAATAATGATTGATTTACCCTTAAATTAGTAGAATCTTTATTTCGTTTGCATCAATAAACCCTTGAAAAAAATGTTGAAACTAGCCTCGAAAATGACCATAACTTTATGCTTAAACATGAGTTTAAGAGTTCTATATTTAAAATAACAGATCTACAATAGGAGGATATTATTAAAAAGTCCATGAAATTACTCGTATGCCATAGACGCTTTAAAGGTAAGGACGGAATTGGTAGATTTCATTATAACATATTCTCTTTAAAGTACGTAATTAAATCAGTTGAAGATTCCCTTCGTTTAAATTAAATGAGTTGAAGGCTGCTTGGTTGGTGGTACACAAGAAGTGATATGGTGTATTATGAATTTCAACACCAATTAATAATGAATTCAAGTGCCCATTGTACTGTCATATCGAATACACAATACGTTATCATACCAATGATATTGTCCATAAATCACACAATACTACTTTATATATCAATAAATACGCATCTCCGCGGTCCTGTCGGCGGATCTCCGTCCAATAATTCGTATCATAAGGACGGACACTGTTCAGACACTTTCTCGTTGCGTGACGACCTTATTTTTAATTAAACTTCGAAATGTCGAACAATAATTCATATCAATAACAACTGGATTGAGATTCGGCGTTTATTGCTAGCCGTATGCGCTGACTATGCTTTATTTTATACTACCACTGCTTTATTGTAGCAGCATGTAATAATGTTGGTTAGTTTAGATCTATACTCCTCGTGGAGTTTATAGAGAGTAGATGTTAATTTTGAATTCAATGAAATAGGAACTCACCTGTTGCCATAACACCGGATTTACGGGCTAGGGTCCACCATGCTGGTTCAGTCCGGATAGACTTCACATGCACATTAATAAGGTTACTGGGACTTAACTAGGATATATATGGTCAAAACTATATTTCAAGTATTTGAATAAAACATATATTTTCAGAGATTAGCTCCATCTTGTTGAATTTATTTACTTACATTACTTACTTTTGACAACTTAATAATAACGGAACCCAAAATACAGGCAAATACAAAACTATAAGTTGGTTTAGTTTTGTATTTGCCTTGTAATTATTTTTGGCAAATAAATGTTTATTTTATTTTTTAATACTCAACAAACGGAATAATTATTTTGTATGTAGGCACGGATATCATCAGTCGGAGCCTTAGGTATTTTACTTATTAACAGACATCGTAACTTTCCCGAGGAGCCTTCGATTCTTCCGCGTGGTTGTTTAAGGGCTATGCCAATACTTCAGGGCCGGTGCCTTCCGGGAAAGTGTGTGAGGTTACGAGACCAAAGTTGGTCAATAGTGGCTTGGAATTATATCATTTAAATGTCGAGGATAGAGATAATTGAGTCAGCTGAATGCTTTTGGCGACAAAAGGAGATTCGATGTCAGTTTGGTGGGTTATTATTTAAGAATAAAAATCACTAGTCTGTGGAACAGTGGCCCAGTAAATATCGCGAGACAACGTATACTCATCGTATGATCCCAAAACTAAGCAACGCTTGTACTATAGGTACTATAAAATGGACTGGGGGTGATACCAGTTAGACCCAGACCAGGGAAAATAAAAAAAAGTTGTGTGAAATTTTCTTATGTCGGGAATTGAAACTGCAACCGCCCGCCGCAGTAAGCTGAGTGGCATACACTCAGACCACTAAAATTAGCCGTCGTCAAACGAAGTCTATATAAATATTGACGGAAATGACTCTTAGTGTCTCTACAAGTTATCAACATCTCTGTGGGTAAGGTTTGTAGTCAATACCACTTACAAAATTGTATTTATATTTTGATTATATTGATTGGTTGCATACAACTAGTACAGAGTCGAACGCACCAATATTCCCCGGTCTGACACGTAGTTTAGCCAACTCTACTAATACGCCATCCATGTACGGCGCAATACCTCACATATGCACCATTCCCGGCCCATAACTGCTAGATCTACGTTCATTACTAGTGAAGAGACAAATAATTTATCAAGAAAAATAAAGTTAAATTTTATCTATATTTTGTTACTTTGTATTCTGAAGTAGATATTATGATTAATTTATAATAGCTTTACATCCGCATTAATGATTTTTTTATAAATTTTAGGAGTGAGATTGATTAGGTTGAATTTAATTATTATTTAGCCCCTTTTTTCTGTTAGTCAAAAACTCATGAAACAATCAGACTGATTTTTCCATCTTATGAATCGTGAAAATGTAACAAAAAGATTAAGCCTATACGCTATTTGAAACGCATTTACTGTGACGAAGAATGGTTAACTCCATAGCTACTTGTTTCCAAATATAACATACCTAATACAAAATAAATTATATTTAACTACAATATGCACCCATCTATGAAAGGGGTTTATTTTGTGTTAAATTTTGGCTAGTGAAACGGTATAGGAAGTTAACCAAAATACCAAGTACTAACCAATTTTTGTCTCCGTGGCAAACAGGAAAAGTATTTTAATTTATCCACAAGTATGCACAGCACATCACTAGTGCCGCGGTAATTGAAACATGTATCTTGCACCCTAATATCTAGGCGTGGCGCTATTTGAATAAACAAATAGTACGGTTGCAATTTACTGGTTATTTGTCGTTATTAACTTTAATAGGGAATGTGGATCGGATTTTCTAGATCGCTCGCCTAGTGAGATACTTTAAAATATTCGAATAAACGAAATTTGAAACTCAATGATGTCGATTCGGTTGTACATAGAACGAAACATATTTCCGTCTTGCTCGCATATCACGGGCGTAAAAAGGACCACAATACTCATAGTTTAGTTAGTGCAATACGGAATCAATAGCAGTATTTTTTGGTATTTTCGTAGTATTTATTTATTCCTGATATAACGGTGGAGAGGGCGGAGACAGCAGCTGTCGGTACGGCCAACCCAGCGAAGGAGGCGAGCCACAGGGGCATAGTTCCTGGATCCTGATGAAGGGCAGCGGTACTTATCAGTACCTAAGTGAAGCGTAAGGACGTGTGCTCCGGACCGGTTCACCTACGGACTATTATAGCCACTGAGGTTATAATACCGCGATGTAGAAAGCCACGGGAAACTACTACATTAATCATCCCATGAAAGTTGTAAAGATGGATATACAAGTGCATAAAGAGATTTTGCCTAGTGATCCGCGTAGCGACCGGCGCCCTAAGCTTTCCGGGGCTACAGGTGTGAAATGGATTACCGGCCATGAGGATGCAGGCGACCAGGCATCCCATGGAAAATATGCTACTGGAAGAGGCCTTAAGTTGCGGAAACAACATCGTTTTGGCACATGGAATGTGCGTGGTCTCCTTGAAGATGGAAAGCTTCACATTTTGGAAAACGAACTTGAGCGGTGCAAGTTAACAATAACTGGTTTGAGCGAAACGCACTGGAAAGATAGCGGCCACTTTGACTCTAAGAAACATACCATCTATTTTTCCGGCAGTGACAAAAGCAGCTTTTCTGGAGTGGCAATCGCAATCCCAAAACTATGGAAAGGTGCTGTCTTGGGTTATAACCCAGTAAATGATAGAATAATATCTATAAAACTCAGTGCATCACCGACCCCACTTAATATCATCCAAATCTATGCTCCTACATGCTCTGCAAAGGATAAAGAAATAGAAGACTTCTACAACCAACTAGAAACTTCTATAGCTAAAATACCTAAAAGAGAACTTCTTATCGTCGTAGGTGACTTTAACGCAAAAGTGGGAGACACAACTATGGATACTGGAATCCGCAATATTGTTGGAAATTATGGTCTCGGTGTCCGTAACCCCAGAGGAGAGCGCCTTATAGAATTCGCAGCGAACAATAACTTGACTATAATGAACACAATATTTAAACACCATGCGAGACGCCTATACACCTGGACATCCCCTGATGGCAAATATCGCAACCAAATAGATTACATTTTGGTCAGATCTAGATGGAGAAGCTCGATCACTAACACGCATACCTTACCCGGAGCTGACTGTCATTCAGATCACCAACTGCTGATTGGCAATCTACGGTTGAAGTTACAAAGAGCAAGACAGATAAAAACAGTCAAAAGAATGGAAATAACGGATCGGGACGTTTTCTCCGAGTCGATCAAGGAAAAACATTCTAATTGGCGGGCACACGTAGAAAACAAGGACTGTGACACATTATGGCTATCTGCAAAAAAATACATCGGAGATGCAGTGTTGGAATCTCAGCCTAAATGTCCTTCAACCAAAAGACAGCACTGGATGTCCGCTGACACTTGGAAGTTAGTTGAAGAGCGTAGGGATCTTAAAGCCAGTGGTGCAAGTATTACCCAACTAAATGCCAAAAACGCCAAGATACAGGCCGCATGTCGACGAGACCGCAATAATGACCTAGGAAAAATATGCGAGGAACTAGAGCGACATTCCGATAAGTTCCAAACCAAGGATCTCCATGATAAGGTGCGGTATATAACACGTCAGTTTCAAGCCCAAGACGTGGGCAATAGAGAATACCAATGGTATAACGGTAACTGAAATAAAGGCCATCGTGAATGTTTGGAAGGACTACTGTAAATCACTCTTCATTAATAATAATTCTACATCAAACTTCACATGTACCCTGGATACCTTAAATGAACGGGAACCTTACATATTGCTGGATGAGGTACATGCTGCAGTTAAACATCTGAAACGCAATAAGGCCATGGGAGTCGACGAAATTCCTATAGAAATACTAAAGGCCATGGGAGAATCTGGAATTGAAGTCCTGTATATCATCTGTTGCAAAATATGGGATACCGGTAGGTGGCCAGAAGATTGGTCACATTCAGTTTTTATACCTCTGCACAAGAAGGGCTCAACAAAAAAATGCAGCAACTACAGACTAATATCTCTGATATCACATGCTAGCAAGGTCATGCTGCACATCCTTAATACTAGACTACAGGCTTACCTCTCACGGCAGATTGCGCCCGAGCAGGCTGGATTTGTAAAAGGAAGAGGGACGCGCGAACAAATTCTCATACTGCGGCAGATCATAGAAAAGTCCAGAGAATTTAACACGCCTCTGTTCATCTGTTTCGTGGATTTTCGCAAGGCATTTGACACAGTTATAAGGGAGAGACTTTGGAAAGTTCTATCTGAAATGGGCGTCCCACACCATCTTATATTTCTTATAAGGCGACTCTATGAGGATGGTGCGGCAACTGTTCGTGTAGATGATGTCCTTTCAGACCAGTTTACTACTGAATCCGGTGTTCGACAAGGGTGTATTCTGTCACCGCTATTATTTAACACCTATACAGAATATATCATGCGGATTGTTCTAGAGGGATGGAACAAAGGCATATCAGTTGGGGGTCGGCAGATAAATAATCTTCGATACGCTGACGATACCACTCTTCTTGCACAGACTAAAGAAGACATGGAAAGCTTACTATCTCGTGTGGAAACGACCAGCCTCCAATTCGGACTTACCATCAACAGAGACAAGACGAAAATGATGATAGTGGACCGGGCCGAACATAACAGAGCTGACTTACATAGTGTAGGAAATTGCGAAGTTGTACAGAGCTATATATACCTCGGTTCTACTATCTCCAATACAGGAGGCTGTGGAGACGAAATAAGAAGACGGTGCGCCATAACAAGATCTGCAGTAGAAAGGCTGGGGAAGATTTGGAAGGATAGGAGGATAACCAAAAATACAAAGGTTTGACTTATGAAATGCCTTGTCATTTCAATCTTTCTCTATGGAGCTGAAACCTGGTCCTTGAGGCTACAAGATCGCCGAAAAATCGACGCACTGGAGATGTGGTGTTGGAGACGCCTCCTGAAGATCCCATGGACGGCATTCCGTACCAATAACTCCATCTTAAAGGAATTAAAAATCAAAGATAGACTATCGTCGATTGTGCAGCTGCGAATACTAAAGTTCTTTGGCCACATCTCCAGAAACGAAAACTCGATGGAGAGACTTGTAGTTCAAGGTCAGGTAGCGGGAAAGAGAGCACGTGGCCGATCTCCCACACGCTGGATAGATTCAATTAAGACGGCAACTCAATCAACCATAGCGCAGTGTTCTCGCAATGCTACCAACCGCCAGAAGTGGAGAAGCATTGCCAGAGCGGTAACCAAGGAGAACGACGACACGGAGGATCTACCATGCACACCATCTCAACAACCACGACCACTCTGACAAGAGTGCCCGACTGAGAAGAAGATAGGTAACAGACCGTGTAAGAAACTCGATCCTGCGCTCCAAAACAAGAATTTCTGACGTAGGCCACTCAGCTGCTAAACTTAAGTGGAACTGGGCAGGCCACATCTGCCGTATGCCGGATACGCTATTGGCAAAATCAACCATGCAATGGCTCTCAACCACGGGAAACGCAACGTGGCAGACCCAAAAAGAGATGGCAGGATGAGCTAGACTCTCACTTACCGGAGTGGCCCCGGTTGGCTATGGACCGCAATAAGTGGAAAAAGGGAGGGGAGGGTTTTGCCCTGCAGTGGGACAGTCAAGGCTTGATATGATATGATGTTAAGTAACAATCGAAAGAGAGATTATTAGCAATTTCAATCCACCTACAAATAACCTACGAGTGCATTTTGCAGTACAAAAGTGTTGAACAATGCTACTTCAAATGCATCCACCTTTTTTTACAAGCTTTATATTAACTTGCAATGTATGTCCGGGTGGAATCTTGCAACTGAATTTTAAATCAGTTATCTTTAACCGATTGAGCTGAAATTTGGTATACACGCTTATTTTGAATGACAATGCATGCTTAGCTATGTGACCTCATTCTAATTCCAATATGGCGGATCATCCAAGATGGCGGAATAGTTATTTTTTCTGCACTGCCACAGTATGGGTATCAAATTAAAGGGCGTGCTGAGGAGAACACTAAAACTTAGGGCAATTAATAAAAACTTGTTTTCAAAAAGTTTTTTATACCATTAATTTTTAGTAGCGCGGTTGAAATTACCACTTCGTGGACCTGCGACGTTATTTATTAGGATTATTATTTTACACCGATTTATGCGTATTTTTATGTTTTGGATTTGTTATGATTTATCTATGTCTACATTAATATGCAAGATAAAAATAACAGCATAAATCAAGATTTAAATTATTGCAGAAACAAAAAGTAAACCATGGCTTGTTTAAGCGGATCTTGTTTTTTCTTTCACCTTAAATGTAAGCAAATCGATGATTCACCTGATTATCAAGTGGTTATTGCTATGTACGGCCGATAGGTTGTTTATATGTTTTGTAGAACATACGCACTAGCAAGCGACTTTTTTAAATATAAATACACGGTTTTTTTAACAAAACAATTAAAAACTCTTCTAAAAGTTGTATGAACTGGGGCTAAAATTGCAAGTAATAAATTCAAATTCTAGTATATTTATTCATCTTAAATTGTAATCTATCACACTAGTACATGTGTTACTGTAATTAAAATTAAACATGGCTGTATAACTAGTCATCAATTTAAGAGCTTAGTTTTAAACAATTACTTAAACTTGGTTCCTACACTAAGCAAGCTTGTCTCGCAGGTAACTACTATTAAAATAGACTAAATTATGACTACGCTAGGGCGATTATATCACTTTAAATAGGTCTTTGTTTTATCATTATCATAATTTAATTCATAAGACCTTAAAACTTTTATGAATAAACAAAATTCTTTATAGTTCACATAAACCTTTGAATTTAACAAGAATAAATGGATTGTTATTATATTTCAACCCTTTACAGCCCTTTTCCAATTAAAAAGTAGCCTATGTCCTTTCTTAGGATCTAGACCATCTCTGTACCAAATTTCATTTAAATCAGTTCAGTAGTTTAGGCGTGATTGCGTAACACACAGTGTTACTTTCGCATTTATAATGTTAAGTAAGGATTTGTGATAATTATTTTTGTTTTTAAGTCAGTGAGGAAATATTACGTAAATGGTTAAAGTTATCATAGTTTAATTCGTAGTGCGTATGTATTACACAAAGTTTATGAATTCAATGTCTAAGATCGAGCGTTAGTCAATTAATTAACAATTATAATTATGTTAATGTACTCTTTTTTTCTCGTTTACACTACAAATATAAACTAGTCTAGTTTTATACAAGGACATTTGTCATTGGTCAGGTACGCAGGACTGAATAAATTTATTTATTTATCTATAAATTGTAGGTGATACGAAGTTCGCCGAGACATCTCTAGTGGTGGTATTTTGCGTAGGTACTTATTAAGAGATTACATGCTTAGGTCACGTTAAATATGTTCGAAAATGCATTGGCAGAACTCGCCTATCAGGCAGGCGGCTCTACCGTGTGAATAGAAACTAAGAGCCAGCCCTTTCGGCATGCGGATCTCTGCCCACAAGATATCAGTAGGTAATAATATACCATTTCTTTCTGTAATATAAGGCTGTCAAAGGTCAGATCGCCCGCAGAATACAGCACATTTTGATGGGAACATAAAGGGAAGCGAATGAAGTGATTACTATCGCGCAGTTACTGAAAACTGCCTTGTTCCGTCGTAAACACTCAACTTTATTTAAGGGTACGCGTTGTGTGAGATTTTCGGTATTTTTTTCTGTGTAATTTACAACGTGTTTACAACTTTCGAATGTAAAATAAATTGCGAAAATATTAATTTATTATTTTAACATACGATATCTGAAAATTGACAGAATAACACAAACAATATACTTACGTTACTAAAATACATGTTTTTGGACAAATAAATCACGAAGAAATATTTTAAATTATAAACTGTGAGGTTATCATTACTTTAGTGTTTTGTGAACAGTGGAATAGTTAATTGTAGTTTTAAAAAAGTTAATTACAAAAAAAAATTGATAAGAAGAATACATAGGTGCTATAATAAAACATCATAAAACTCATACTACTACAGCCCTTTTAACGTCCCACTGCTGGGCACGGGCCTCCCCTCAATGTGAGGAGGAGCACCGTATTGCACCAGCGAGTGTACTGTGGCGAAGTAGCATGTGCGTGCCACCGCCTCAGACACAACTCGCGTTACACGGCGCAGTGCTAAACATGCACTCCCTAACCTGGAACATAAACAATCAATGTGCTTGTCCCATTTGAGCCCTGCCATACTGTGGTAGTGCAGAAAAAATAACTATTCCACCATCTTGGATGATCAGCCACATTGGAATTAGAATGACGTCACATAGCTAAGCATGCATTGTCATCCAAAATAAGCTTGTATACCAAATTTCAGCACAATCGGTTAAAGATAACTAATTCAAAATTAATTTGCAAGATTCCACCCGGACATACATTGCAAGTTAATATAAAGCTTGTAATAATAAAACACAATGATACAAGCAATTTATATACAAAGTGGTTTTTAAATTGAAAGTGCCAATCGATTACAAGTTCTTTCCTTATTTTGACAAAGTTTGTTTGTTTGATATAACATATTATTTTATTTTAACATCATAATATTCATATCATAATATTTTAACACAAACACAATTTCGCCTTAATTTTATTATGGTTTCATTGCCCAGTACTTAAAACAATATCCATCATAAACGTTCAGTTTACATTCGCATTATAATCTTATCTTTATTAACACTCAAAAGATCGTAAAACCAACAAAAATTATCCGACGGCATGCTTTTATTTCACCTTTTCCGACATTTAATACCGCTGTACAGAACCATACCTGTCAATTTTTTTTTACTGTATTACTACTTATACACATCATTTACTCAATAAAACTCCTAACATACTATCGTGATCGAATTAACTTGCTTTTGTTTGAAAATATACTCTGTCGCAATATACTTAAAGATTGAATATCTTTGGCAAAAGTGACGCGACCACGCGACTGAATTCGCTTGCGTAAATGTCATCCATGATGTCTCGTTCAAAATTGTGCTTCATCAATAAATAAATACAGTTACTTTTACGTAACTTTACTTTGATCAGTGGTAGCCTCGTGGGCAAGAACGCCCGCCTTGAACGTAAAGGGTGCAAGTTCAAATCACGGGCCCGCATCTCTGAGATAATTTTCATGTGCGAATGTCATTTTCAACCATTATTCCACTTGCTGAACGGTGAAGGAAAACATCGTGAGGAAACCTGCACGTCTATAGAAAGGCGTGTGAAGTTCACCAAGCTGCACTGGGCCCCAGGGTGGTGGACTATGGCCCAAATCTCCCTCGAATTGAGGGGGAATGTGCCCGGTATAATGGCAATAGGCTTGCCCCCTATTACATTGGGACCAAAATACATCGGCGAAGTGTGGGCGCACTGCAGTGCACCTCTACCTACCCCTTCGGGGAATACAGGCGTGATGATGTATAATTATTATTATTTAAGTATCAGCAACCTAGCCCTTTCCCATGATTATAAAAGGCTTATTCTAAAACAATTTATGACATTCGCAAAAGCAGCGGTAGAAACGGTGCAAGTTCAAATCTCGGGCTCGCATCTCTGGGATTTCCACCTGTGGCTCAGTGTGACGTCATTTTCTCTACAAATCTGACAGTTGAAAGAGATAAAACTAATGTATACTTGGTCATGCTAAGCCTACTGCTGAACGATGAAAGAATTTCGGAAATGGCCTTTTCAGAATATGCCCTAATCTTTACTTCCCCCAGTCCATTGTATGACACCCATCATAGTACAAGCGTTGCATAGTTTGGGATCATAAAATTAAAATCAAAATGTTTTTATTCGTGTAGGCCAAAAAGCACTTACAAATAGTCAGATTCTACCACCGGTTTGGAATGCTGCTTCCACTGAGAAGAGCCGGTAAGAAACTCAATGGTTAATCTTTTCAAAATGATAATTGCGAGTAATACATTCTCAGGAGCAACAATGCCATGAGAGCAGACAGCACATTTGCCACAATACTAGAGAAGAATTATACTCACGGCAGTCTAATATTAAATACAAATATAGTATTTATGCTTAGGAAGCTCGTACAGTAAGGTGCGACTACTCCCATTTACAATGAAGGGATTATTCTAAACCACAGATGGTTATAGAAATAATTGCTTTGGTATGATGCCTTCAACGCGGTATGGGAGAGTAGATGGTAAGTCATTCAGAGGAAAATGGTTGGACCAGTCCATACGATGAGTATGTGTTATCTGGTTATTTATTTATTTGCAAACATCAGATTTGATATCCATGTTTTGGCAAATAGATCCCTTAAGGCATCCAAACCTATTTATTGAATTAACCTGTTAAACAGCAAATCTAAGTTAAAACGCCGTTATAGCTAAATCCTAATTGAAACTGACGGAATTCTCACTCGATGAAGCCGCGCCGAGACGCGGCTGGCCATTCCCACATATATTCCATTAGGTGCAAGTGATAGTTGCCCGTGCTTGATATTTGAATTGCCCTTAGACACGCTATGCTGTGATTGGGTGGATAAATTGAGCTACACTTGTGACTTTGTTGAAGTGACTGATAGGTATAGAACTTACAGTAAAGCCGCTGAAATGTTAAAAATAGTTTAGATTTTACAAAATGCTTATCTACCGAAAAGTAGTCCCAATATAAATGGATTGGACATAGTTAATCAATTTTGGGGGTTTCGATGTATTTCATGATGCAAGAAACAGTTACAGACTATTTACCGACTTCAAATGAGTTTGTTTTTATAAATCATGTTACTATCTGGAGATTCCTTACGAAAGACAAACCAACTTTACGTGTCTATAAGACTAGTTTTATTTTAGTGCGTTTTAGTACATTTTATTTTTTCATTATTTACATTTTGTTTAACAAATGTATTAAAATTACAGAAAATTGTACTAGCATATTAGTTTAGATGTGTATATGTTATCTATACACTAATATACCTAATTAGAAGCCAGCGTACAAGATAAAGACCACACTATATTTTCCTTTCAACTATAAAACCGATTCAAATAGCTCGCTTATCACCGACTAGTTTCGTAGCCCGGTTCTCACGCGCACCGCACAGTAGTCACGACGAGCCCCTCAGGCTGCGCCCGCGCATACGCCCGTTACAATTAGAGCTTTAATTGATACGTAATATTGAGATGATTACGGTCCCCTGAGGGGTTGAAAAGTTTAAATTATAATCTATTACAAAGAGAAAGATTTAAAAGTAATAGTTTCTTTGATGGAATTTTGGCTAGTGTTGTTTTGGTTTAGTGGCTACGAGCTCAGCCTTTCGATACTGAGGTCTTTAGTTCGATTTCCAATGAGCAATAAACGGGGCACTATTTTTGAGGCTAATACTATAAATAAATATAAAGGGGATTTATTTTCTTTACGTCAGATAATACTTTATGGATACCCTGCCAATTCGGGATAAGTAGCAGGGTTATGTGGGAGTCCCGGCAGAAGGCTGAACACCCACTAAAAACCGACGGTGTACCATCCTCCGCTTGTATTGGGGCGCCACGGGATCGCTCCAGCATGCACCGTAATGAAATAAATATAAAGGCCTACCTTAAGTAATTTAATTACATTTATATGCGAAATTATTATATATTCTGCGTATTTAACATTCTGTGTATTGTACATTTCGCATGTCCTTGTTATTTTGTATGGAATTGGCGACGTTGTTTTGTTAATATTAAATTTGTACACATTCAAAACTGTTAATATCAAGTGTACCGACCCAGACACCTACATATTAAGTTTCGAAATCATATGACAATATTTTATAATAACCATATTTTGGTAATCAGATATTCTGGCGATACCTATACACAATGGACGATCCTTTACACCGGACATTTGTTTGCGCACACAAACATTAAATTCTTAAAAAGTGTGACATCCCACTGTGCTGATATGCAAATATTCTGGGCAAAATTTCACAATCGAAAATTACGTGTAGAATATTTATGGCTCAATTTTGTTTAAGGACACAATGCAGCGAATTTCGGTTGCGGTGCGCGCAGAGGTATTCCAAGTATGAAACTCAGTGTTTCGTGGGACCACTATCCAGTTTAATTACTGAGGCGCTCTTTTTCATCGCTCGCCTTGGACCGGTGCATCTCGAACCGTTTATGTGAATGCATTTGTTATTTACGAGCGGGACTTTTTGGCCTGTCACCTTGTACGGTATGACGCCCGATCGGTTTATTCGATCGGAAATGTGATATCTCTCTGCAGAATACTTTTTATTCCTTTTCACGATATTTAAGGTCAATTTTGTTTTGTATTGTTGCAGTTTTGTTTAGGTGTTTAAGATTTTTTTATTTATTTTTAAACGATAAGAATAATTATGAAAAGTACTTATTAATGTATCTTATGAAGATTGCGAAATGCGATTTTAGAATCTCGTATAATTATAAATCTTATTCATCGATCTCCTAATGTTTTTCTAAGTTACGTGTTGAGTTTTAAATTACTGATTTGCGACAATGAACTGCTATTTTTTACATAATGACAGGTAATCCTTTTTTAAATTGTCCAGATTATTTCATTAGAATGTGTATGAACCCATAGTGAATAATAATAATATAGTTATGAGATGATTTATTATGATGAAATCAATAATTATCTCACTTAATATGCAGAAATATTGGTTGTGTATAACTTAGAATGAACGAGTAGTTTAAGAAATGCTTAGGCATAATGTAAGGCTGTTACAAAATTATATTTCCAGCATAGATACTGTCAACGCGGAGGTTATTTATATAATTTCTTATTACCATACATTATCGTTAACATAAAATATATTATGCTAATTGAAGTGAAATTTACGAGATATATTACTAGGGGAACAAAGGTTGGTCGAGTTCCACCTGATTCAAATCGTTATATTCGTGTTATAAATTATTGGATAACTCATAGATATTTTATATCAGTGCGTGAGCACTCGCGATGGGATATATTATTATGATGTTATAAATATTAAAACTCAAGATGTGGGTGTTACTAATTAGTACCTTTAAGAAACAGTTGACAAATGTGTGTAAGCTAGATATCTAGCCTCCTGTATGCTCCCTTAATTTATTGTTTAAAGTCGTATGAATTCAATATAATATATGAATCAATATCATGATTTTATATAGAGTCATTAAAAAACATTTTATACGTATGCGTGGGTGTACGAAAGTAATTCAATTTGCAAGTGACATCATAAGATTTATCGATGTCATCTGAACACCACAATGCGAGAAAAAAATACAACAAAAACTAGCTCAACTTTAATACCTAAGTACTAAATATGAAGTCCCCAAAGATATTTAATAAAAATAAGTTTTATTTAATAATAGCAAGAAGGATAGGAGTCTTATTTCTTCCAAAAAAACACCTCCAAATATCATAAAAAATTTGGTTCGTTAAGCCTGCAAACATTGCGATCACGTGACCGGAATGCCCTTTAAACAACAAAAAAATTAAGCTTTCAAAAACGATTTAAGACAAAAAGCCACCGGCGACATTCTTCCTTACAACTCTCTCTATAAACATAACGTGTAATCGTCGCATCGGCAATCGAATCGTTCATTTAATCGAGTAAACTCGACTCGCCAGCATCGAATGATTTATTGCTGCGACACGTGTTTTTTGCCGTCTCCGTGCGCTTGCGGAAACAATTTCGAATCATTTATGCCGACCGCCCGATCCGCCGCCGCTGCCGCCGAAAATGGCGAAGCGATGACCCGCCCGCTGCCGGCTTTCGGGTGTTTCACCTTAATTTCGGGAAAAATGGATGGGTTTTTTTGCATATTTTTCTGGACACGAAGATGAGAAATTGAAATCGACAAGGTTTTTTAACAAATAACACGTTCGGCCGCTTGTCGCTTCGTAACGGTATTTTATTTTAATTGATAATTTACTTTTTATGAGCCGTACAGTACCTACATGTGGGTACATGTAGTAATGGCCTCTTTGGTAGGTATATGACGTATAGCCATTGTTTTCGAATTAAAGAGAATAATTTAACTAGTTCACTTTTTAAATCTGTCGCTAAGGAAAATGGCCATAAAATGTATTAACAAAATTGTTACCTTAATGGATTTGTTTACAGGTTATTTATCGATTTAAATAATTACCCGTTGAAAACATAAATCAAAACATCCACTTCTATCATAGATTTATGTTCACATTAGCATAGCTGTGTTTATCCAAATCTGTCACAGTAGAAATAGACGTTTGAATAAAATTGATGTACAAATTTCAATTAAAGCAAAACAAATTGTGGCGGGCCAAAATTCCGTAAACCCAAAAAGCGGCTCCCGATGGTTTCCAACGAAAAGCTTATTAATTTTCATGAGAGGAGTGACTGTGCTCCAATTTTTTTTGTCCAGGCGAAACGGGCGTCGGCCTGTGTGCGTAGAGTTCGATCCTCGTAAAGTTTTATGGCGCCCGTCAGTCAACGCGAAACGTTCGTGCCCGGGCGCAGATTGCGATAAATTATGATAGGTATGTCCGCGCACAGTGGTACGGAGCTTGCTTTATGAGAACCGTGGATTGGAAAATTGGGGTGGTTTGTAGACTGATCTTAAATATGTCTATTATGAGTTAGTAGAGATAGAAAAAAAATTCTTCCTTGGAAATTTGATTTGTATTTTGTCCCCTAGATCTATTTATTATTGTTGTTTTGATACATTTTCGTCAATGTTATAATTTCGTGCTTCAGTGCGTTAAGCATATATGTGGCGTAATAATATTCATAAAATGTAAGTTAAACAATTTTAAATATGTTTCACAACACTCATTTATAGTATACTACACTATGTTACTCAGTGGTAATGTAGCTTTCTAACGGCAAAATATTTTTTGATCGGTCCAGTAGTTTAAAGTTTATTTGCTACATACGAATATACAAATGTTTCCTCTTTATAATAGTAGTGTAGATATCGATATTACAATAGTTGGACACTTAATATATCATCCTTGCTGCATTCCCTAAATCTCCAACTTTCAAGCCGACATATGTTTATCGTTACACTAATCCCATGAGATGCGAGTGCCTCTGTTATGAGTGTAAATCTCGTGTTTATGAGTTACTCACACGAAACCCGCCACTGCGCCTCTTCATTTGCCTTTAAATACCAATTTTCCATGATTTATTGAAACTTTATTTCAAATACTTAAGTTAAAATTATACCATTTGCAAAAATGCACTGAAAATAAATTAAATTTTAACATGCTAATTTTATTTTAGACTTACATCTTATTTATACTGTCTCAACTCACTCAAAACAGCATTACAGAACCCCTGAAAAGTACTAGTATCTTATATTACTTGACAGCCTACATGAATGCTAGCTTGCTATAAAAACGCATCGTTATTAGTAAGAGGAACGATTCCATTTTCTACAGACTTGTAACGAACCGTTACCGGCATTAGGAGCGTTACTTCAGATACTTTTTTATAGGAAGAATTTTGAATAGTCTCGCAGAATTTTTACGATACGTTTTTCTTATGCGAATCAGACATGAATAGTCAGCAAATATCTAAAGTAACCCTACCAAATAATAACAGTAATAATACCGAGAGCATTGACCGGGCGGAGAAAAAAAAACCTCTCCCGAACCGGACAATGTCGCACATTGCGAGCAATTAATTAAACAATTAATCGCCAAATTGCCGGATGATTTGCTTTTTGCAAACACGACCGCGACCGCTTTTATGTCAATTTGTACGAATCTGGATCTCGGAACTGGTCCAGCGTTTATGCCTTAAGAGATTAATTTGTACGTGCCTAAATGACGCATTTTAGGACGCCGCGAAAATGTCACTTGAGATTTTATTGCAGAGTTCCGCTGAAGTTTAATCGTTTACCTACTTTAATATTTTTGGTACTGAGATTTAACTTGCGGTGTTGGTTAAATTATTACAATGGCGGTAGAACCGATGGAACTAAAAAAACCACTCCGTTTTTTTTTTACATAAAAAAATCTTTACTTATTTTTTCCGCTCTTTATATTGTTCATGTTTGGTCTCTTTTTATCACGAATTTCTGCTTAATTTTTGTGAATACAAGTAAATTGCAACTAGAAGAGCATGAAGAGTCAGTATTAAATTTGAGACCATACATTAGATGGCATAACAGTCATCCATAAACATTATAGAAAATACCTAGTCATATTTTATAGGGCCTGAGGGGTAATTCTTGCATTATGTCTTATTTAACATATGCGGAAATAAAACGCCAAATTGGTCGTATTTTTTCGTTCTGTTTCGAAATATGTCGAATTAGAGGTAATATCTATCATGCGAGAACTCCCCTGAGGCTTTACAAATATATGACATTGTGTCAAAAATTCAGATATCGTAATGATCTGACTGGCGGTTTAGTCGTGACAATATATCTTTACCTACAATTAATCTGTTCTTTCGCTCAAGCAAAATTCCTTCTACTTACCCGAGACTTGCTCTCGAAAAGAGACATCACAAATCGGTCACCATCAAAACACATCACGTACTCCATTACTCCCATTTTCTAACGTCCCACCCTAAGCGATGACGTCATCGTATCCTCGTCTCTATCGCACGTTCATATCTGCTACCGCTTGTTAGCGGTATCAGATGCCACTGGGTCATCAATTTCGCTCATGATTTGCAAAGAAAAAATGACAAGGATGGGTACAGTTGAACACGGAGGTGTATCGATGCCCTTAAGGTCATGTTATTTAGATTGCCATTTCGGCGTAACTGTACGTCGGAGAAAGTGCGGGTGTACCTACCTACAGTCGCAGAAGAGCTAGTTTCGTTTGGCATTTTTGTCGTTTTTATGTGAATGTAGGTGTATTTTAAGCAAATGGCAACAATTAAAATGTCTCAAGTAATTTATTATTTTGTTTTAATCGCATCTAGTACTTAGTATTATTTTATGGTAGTAACTAGGTTCAAACTTACACTACATTTTTAGAAATTTCAATTCCCCTATAACCTTCAGTTTTTCACTTAAAAAGTACCCTTACCTTAAGTATAATTCTTCTGTATTATATATTTTGTTAGATATATTTTAATTTAAAGTATTTTATTTCAAAAATTTATCAATTTTGTAGTTCAAACAAACATCCATTTGGTTATTATGTAAATAAAAAAAATAAAAAAATATATGACCTATTTTTAACAGGTTATTAATAAAATATTGGCTTTTTTATGGGACTAAGCCCGCCACACATACCCACCTCTTTTACTCCTGTAAGCCAGGATCGACAGCGGTGTCCATTGAAAACACCGAGGTTTGACCCTCAGCGAGTCCCGGGGAAAAGCTAAATTGTCTTGGAACCCGCACGAATTTAATCGAAAAAGGTGTAGGAGGAGTTGGAAGAAAAATGTATCCAAAAATGTATCCCTCCATTGCAAAGCGGGAGGCAAAAATAACTGTATTGGCGGAATTGCCACAGAAATAAAGAAGGCACGACGGATGCTATTTGACATTAATTGGACCTAACAATGTGAGCTGCATTATACTTGATTCCAATAATAGGTATGGCAGAACCGTTTGAACGCACGAAAATTTTCTCTGGTCTCAACAAGGTCTGTGTAATACACCACTCCCGATGTTACATGCAAACTGTTGTTAAAATATTGGCTTATCGAAATATGAATCGAGAAATTCAATTACAAAAGAAAGATTTTATGCATATAAATGATCCATTAATTAATTTAATAAACTGCATTCGCTCATAAGATATCAATAAATTGCATGAAACTTAAAATTCACATCCTGTGGTCTACTAATGTACTGATACTGACATAATGACTATTTATCGACATGTATTTTTAATCTACACATATTAAACAACTGAATTAATAGCGTGTTTGGATGACCAAATATAAATATCGACTTCCCAATACATTATATACTAGCGGCCCGTCCCTGCTTCTCACGGATTTATAATATAGCCTATGTTACTCAGATAGTAATGAATGTGACAGTTATTTTTTCCGGAAAGATAATAATTATGTACTTCTGTGCTTTGAACAACGATTAACTAACATATCTATAGCTCAGGTGAATCCAGATAATATCTAGTTTATCAACTGGTTACTCATCTAGATAGTCGAAACGATCTAATGATCGTTTCGACTATCGATTCGATCCTAGTTTACGATCGATTTTACTTTACGATTAATTAAAATAGAATCTAGGTAATCCTAGATTCTATTTTAATTAATAGTAAACTAGCTGGGGTCACCACCATATAATTAAATTAGTTAACAGAAAGTAAATAAAAATATTGGCTTAGATAAGATCATAACTTCGGATTCGCGTGTTTTATAGTACTTTACATAATTTTTACATTAATTAAAAAATAAGTGTATCGTGGGAAGTTTTGTTTTGGCAATAAGTGGAAATGTTGCAAAATTTAAATATACCTATTAACAAAGTTTACAAACTCTTAAGATACTCGTGAATTTATCTCCGTAGTGTTCGTAAGTAATCGTGAAAGTTCGCGTCGAAGTATAACCATCGATTTTGTTTAGACCTACGAGGGAATTAAACATTTTTAGTTTTAGAGATTATTTTATCTATTTGGTATTTGTATAACCAGATTGAAATGCAACCATGACTGGGAAAATCTGACAAGTAACTCAACAGACTTGACATTCTTACTTTTATAATCGCCAAACTTATTTCTAAAACAAAACATGTATCTTCAAATTTTAATATATCTAAATCTAGTTTGATGTCATTCAAAAGGAAACAAAAAATTGCTGAGGCAACGCTCGCTACATTTTGAAATCTGCGTCTATGAGGTAATTATGAGCTATACTGTTAATATATATTTATATAGCCTATTTTGTGTCCCACTCGTGGGCAAAGGCCTACCCTCTCTCTCTCTCCCGTCTTTCTTGGAACGAAGGTCAGATTGTCATGCCAAAAAAATTGTTCTGGATGTTCTTTTTTCAACCGTTAGTATCCAACTGCTAAGCAAAGGTGTTCTACACGACCTAATTTAAAATCTTTTATAATGTATTGTTTTAAATCCTCTATCGTTTCTCTCATGAAGTGTACTTTAGATGAACGATTGCAGACGCGATGATGCTGTGTTTTCGACGATAATTTCGGGCGCTGGGCCCAACCGATGGCAGATAAAATATTTGTATGAGTCGGCACGTATGCAAAATTAGTGTATGATTAAAGATGCGGACTGTCAAATTCCAGCTGACTTTCGAAATCCTGTGTTTGGTATCTGACGACGGCCGGTGTTTTCAGCGACAGCTCTCAGCTTCCTGCAACGGGTGATTCCGGGTTCGATTCTCGTTAACGGCAAATTTCGGTACCCATTGTACAGTAGTACAGTTGTGTACCCATAGTACAGGTTATGCTTAGTTTGGGATCAAACGTGTGTGTTGTCTAGCGATATTTATATCGTCTCTATCTTAACTGATTTTAGGTAGAAAATGACTTGCACTGACGTTAAGGAGAACAATAAATTTAATGTAGGCCTTGGTACCCAAATAATATTTAATTCGATAAATGGTGTTAGAAAACTATCAGCTACTGTTGCGTGCGCGCACCACTCGCCGCCATATTGCTCGAGACTCGCTCCTCGTGAAAATTGAGTCGGTAAGCACGAACGCGGGTGCGGCTTGAGTAACAAACATTTTGCACGATTTTTACAAGGTGTGATAGTACAGTCCTCTTTATTGTACACCAAACAGAGTGAGAGAAAAAAAATACTATACATCCTGATTTATCGATGAAACCAATATTTTTTATTAGAGATAAGCGACAATTATGAACCGGTGGTAGGGCAAATTAGAAATGTATATTTATTATTATAACCAAATACTGTCAGCTCTATCTATTTAACTATGGAATAATGGGCCGCAATAATAGAGAAAATAAGAAATTTTATTCTTAATAAGATTATACAGAACAAACGTTTCCGCCGTTAACTAGCAGTCTCGCAAGACTTGCCTCGGTATTAAATAGTCTTAAATAACCCAATAAAATAATTCATGCCACCTATCGTTTTTTAGGGTTCCGTACCCAAAGGGTAAAACGGGAACCCTATTAATGAGACTTCGCTGTCCGTCCGTCCGTCCGCCCGTCTGTCACCAGGCTGTATATCATGAACCGTGATAGCTAGACAGTTGAAATTTTCACAGATGATGTATTTCTGTTGTCGCTATAACAACAAATACTAAAATACAGAATAAAATAAATACTTAAGGGGGCTCCCATACAACAAACGTGATTCTTCTGCCGTTTTTATAGATAATGGTACGGAACCCTTTGTGCGCGAGTCCGACTCGCACTTGGCCGGGTTTTTTTCCAAAACTAACAACTGTCTTTTTTCGTGTAGTAATGTTACCAATTCTGCTAATAGTTAATCTGGTGCATTTTCTAAGTACCAAAAGTAAAGAAACACTAATCACGCTTTGTATATTTTAAGGCAATGCAATTTTAGTTAATTGTGCTTTTAGGGTGCAATTAGTTAAATTAATATAAAATTACCATATCATCAATTGCGACATCCTAAAACGCTTTTTTGCGCACATAAAAAATTGCAAGTAAGCCTCTTTATTTGGGCTTTGAATTACACAGATCAAAATGTTGGTGAGCTCTGTCCTCGTAGCACGGGAGCGGCGATCAACAAAGGGCACGGCGAGTGTTAGCACGACCAGACCCCGCCAATAACCTGTGTTTTTACTTGTTATTTATTGTTTCACCGCAACACCGAGCGCCGCGCCGTTTCACTTTAGTGCCAACAATTATTGGGGAATTGGATTACGGAGCTACGAGACGTATTTCTACTGAGAAATCTACGCTTGGGATAACGATTGAAAAGTAATTTCTAAAACCCCGAGCAAAATTTGTATCTGTACCAAAACCAACTCTGTGGCAATAAACTTAAAGATTAAATTGATGTTGGGCCATGCTTTACGCGTCAAAATTCGCTCGCGTTGTCAAAAAAACCGGCCAAGTGCGAGCTGCACTCGCGCACCGAGGCAGGTACGGACCTGAAGTATGAAAGCACCGAACATTGTTCTAACGAAAAGATAAACTGGACAGAGAGACAAACTTAAGTGACTAGTTGGTATACTAGTGTCCCGATACAAACTAACTACAAAATAAGTTTGTAATCTAAAAAAAACATTTTCTAACAATAAATTTACTGTTTTTGGATTTATTCCTTTATTTGTGCTATAAGACCTTGCTTGTTGCCAAATTTCATGATTCTAGGTCAACGGGAAGTGCCCTATAGGTTTTTGATTCTCGTGCAAATTTACTGAACATAAACATAACATAAACCGCCGTATCCTTGAATTGCGTTAACCTAAAAGTTTTATTTTTTAGGGCACGAAGGGACCGCAGACTAGTCTCTGGTATAAATTTCAACTTGATACCTCCACGCGTTTCTGAGAACGAGGGTCTTGACAGACAGACAGAGGGTCTTGACGGACAACAAAGTGATCCTATAAGGGTTGCGTTTTTTCCTCTTTAGGTACGGAACTCTAAAAATGAACATTTTTATGAAATCAATTTTTCTATTCTACTTCACACTCGATACATCTGCCGTCAAATCAAGTTCAACTTTATTTTTATTTATTTATAATGTCTATTTATTGATCTTGCTCTTGCTAATAATAACTTGAAACTGGCTGAAATATTCCTTATCTTATTTAATTAAATTTCATCATCTCGTAACAAAAAGAAGAAGTTTATTTTGGTATTAGCAAAAGATTTAATGATTCGATTTTTCTGACATAAAAACGAACTCTGTGTAAATATGCATAAGGTCAACAAATGGAAGGTAGAGTTAAGGAGAGTCATCTGTGTATTGAAAAAGTGTCCGTCGTAATGCATTGAATAAGGTTGGCGCCACATTCGTATCAGGTGACATTATTTTCTCAATTTTGACACGAATATATTTTTTTTTAACTCGGCATACTTCAGTTATTTCATAACCTTTGTCTACACCAGCGCGATTGTGGAAGGTTTTTGAACTGTTATTTATAGCATGCATTTCGACGGAAACTTTTTCAATACACAGATGACTCTCCTTAACTCAACTTTCCATAGGCAAACCCACGCACCCACGCACCCACGCACCCACGCGTCGCAATTCGCTCGCACTGACAGTGTCATTTAGTTGAAAAAAGAACTTTTTACAAGCTTTATATTCACTAGCAATGTATGTATGTCGGGGTGGAATCTTGCAACTGAATTTTAAATCAGTTATATTTAACCGATTGAGCTGAAATTTGGTATCTAAGCTTATTTTCGATGACTATGCATGCTTAGCTATGTGACGTCATTCTAATTCCAATATGGTGGATCATCCACAATGGCGGAATAGTATTTTTCTCTGCACTACCACAGTATGGGTATCAAATGAAAGGGCTTGCTGAGGAGAACACGAAAACTAAGGGCAATTAAATAAAAGCTTGTTTTTAAAAAGTTTTTTTACTATTTTTTTATTACGCAGATGACTCTTCTTAATTCTACCCTCCATAGGTAAACCCACGCACCCACGCGACAAAATTCACTCGCACTGACAGTGTCATTTAGTTGAAAAAGAACTTTTTTTATCAGTCAATACCAGTTCGTATTGGCATTGACAACGAAATCTACGAACGACATTTTGACGTCCGAGCATGCGGGGCTTAATGCTTGTGGGAAACCTCGCTTGCATGATGCCGGCCGGTAGCTGCGCGTAAGCAGCAGTGGCAACTCGACGACATCTATAACACTTGGACTTAACTTATTACACTTAACTACTGCCTATATTGATTTATTGATTCTGTTTCAATGGGTCGTTTGTCGAGGTAATAGTTTGATTAATAGGATGGAATTGACCCACAAATAAATGTTTTATACACGGTTTATCATAAATCCGGAATAATATTTTATGTAGGTATCTATACAATAGCTAATATGTAGATGCTTTAGTGAAGACTACCCAACTATCTTAATTTCCAAGTTGTAAATTTTTATAGTATCATTATAATTTTAAGTCCCATAAATATCATAACAGTAAACATTTGACGTGTTTAATTACAATATTAAGTAACTAACAATTTATCTTTTTTAAACTTAAGCACCGTATACACTTAAACAACTAGAGATTTGCAGTTTAATATTAATACGATGTCAACATACATAATATTTCAAGTAAATATACAAAAATGCCGCTGTGCTTCGATACTAAGATGTATTGACCTTAACAATACTCGACCTAACTAATCCTTGGATAGTATAATTAATCTTAGAGTACGCTCTTCCGCGATTAAACGGGTTCTGTGTCAAAGGCTAGGTATGTAGCGAGGACATAGTACAGAAAATAACAGCATAGAAACGATAGTAAACGGATTTTAATTAGAGATGTATCCTTCACTCATGAGTAGACTCATTAGATGTCTTTGTGACCTCAAATGAGTCGAGTCTCTAGTCATCCGTTTGACACTCGTTTTCATAGTGTTATTTTGTGTACAACATTACTCCTTATATTAGAAAATTAAACGAGTAACTCAAATTTCAACTTTTAACGGCCTCACTTGTTCACTATCCGCACGTCGCATGTTAAAGTTGCTAGATTTTTTTTTATCATTTCGTAAGTGAGTGAGTCTTTGGAGTGAGTAAGCTAAGTAAGCGAACGAAGTGAATACGCGCTTCAGAGATGCCACACCTCAAATGAGTTGTATATTGTGAGCACCTCGCGAGGTAAAATGGGGTACTCACTCATTGACGTCAAACACCAAGTTAATAACTCTCAAAATTAAATCAACTCATGATTCATTTACAGTGTACCTATAGTAGAAGGCTTTTATATTGAAAAATGTCATTAATAAAGCTCCAATAGACATAATATTCAAATAAATAAATAAAATTGAAGTCTGTTTGTAATGTCAAAATCACAGCTGTCATCTAAATACAGGGTGTATCAGTAGTCCGAAATAATATTTTAGGTCCATATACGGTTGCTAATGTGTAGATGAAGTATGACTAGTGGACTATGCCTAACAATAATAGTTTCTAAGTAACAGACCTTTGAATATATACCACAGGCTTCGTGTTTTGCCCTTAGGGCACATCCACAGCCGTATTTAATAGTACAAAAAACATCAAGTAGAGGCGACTACTAATATTCAGAAAACAGAACTTTTAAAGTTCGCTTAGGAATAGAGATACTTAATTTTTTTTAAATTCGCGGCGAAAAAATAATTGTAAAATCATAATCAAAATTCGATCTTCATACTATTTGATTGTATACCCGATACTCAGGCAAACGGCCAAGTATTGTTTCGTACTTCTGAAACACCCTGTATATACGAAAGTATATACGCTACCTAAAAAGAAAATGGAATCTAAAAAAATATCTATGGTAATTTCCGCGTTTATCCTTAGCGTCTTCTTGATACAGTTTTATTTATTTAAAATTTTTAAACATAGTTACATTTGCTTACTTGATATTCTGTTTGCAAGTTACTATAACCTAAACCATCGAAAAGTGTAGAGCATTAACAAACCAGCCGCACATCCATAAGTAATCAAGGTTATTGATTATACACACTTAATGGAACGACAAGAAACAGAGTTACATCTCTATCGAATACTTACGTTTATTAAGTGTGAATAGTCTCTACATTTTTTTTTTATAATTAGTGTTGTAATTTTATAAAAAAACCTTTGTTGGAAATTAAAGCAGCCGAAATCAGGTATTTATTTGGCGTTGCAAATTTTTAATAATAATAATACATCATCACGCCTGTATTCCCCGAAGGGGTAGGCAGAGGTGTACCGTAGTGTGCCCACACTTCGCCGATGTATTTTTGGTCCCAATGTAATAGAGGGCGAGCCTATTGCCATTATACCGGGCATATTCTCCCTCAATACGAGGAAGATTTTTGGGCTATAGTTCACCACGCTGGCCCAGTGCGGCCCAGTGCGGGTTGGTGAACTCCACACGCCTTTCTATAGACGTGCAGGTTTCCTCACGATGTTTTCCTTCACCGTTTCATAGCATGTGGTAATCTCGGATGAAAATGAGATTCGCACATAAACCCAGAGGTGCGGGCCGTGGTTTGAACCTGCACACTTTGATTTGCAAGGTGTGCGTTCGACCACTCGGCTACCACTGCTATATTGCAAATTTTTGGTATCGCAATTAATTTTAAGATTACATTAAGTGCCTCTATTTCTTTGTTAAACTAGATGCGAACTTCGTACCTATTTTGTTTTTACATTTGCCATTTTTTTATACAACGTCTGTAACAATAAATAATTAGGCTAAGCCGTTCTTGAGGTTTAACGAGACTAACAAATAGCAATTTATTTATATAGATAAACAAGAAACTACGTCTGAAATTATGATTTCATTTGCAAATTTTAAACATTATATAATTAAAATCTTTAGAATACTCGTATTCCATCAGCTTAGCTCATCACTTAAAGAAATAATACAAATCTACACAGACATAACAGTAATTTGGAAGGAAACAAATGCTATGATACTATTTTACTCACCTTTCCAAAAGTTACAATTTACCACAAGGCTTTTGGCTCAACAAGGATCACCTCTCAGTGGGGGTAAATGACCCGGGATTATTACTTATCGGCCCGTTATTATATTATGATGGAAAGTACATCGGCAAAATTTGGGTGCACCACAGTGTACCTTTGCCTACCTCTTCAGGAAATACAAGCGTTAGGATAGATATTGCTTAAAAATAAAATTGTAACTGAAGGTTGTGACATCATTATTAATAGTGCAAACATACCTACTTAGGTGTCTTGTCGTAAAACCCAACAATAAGGTACCATTTCAAAAAAGGTTAAACCGCATTCTCTACAAACACTAACTAAACCCACAACAAAAGCATGAATATTCAACACTTAGAAAAACACATTTTATTCTATATAAGGATTTCATTAAACGCCGAAGTTATCGGCTCGATCGCACCGCCGGCCTTAACATTTCGATATCGATCTGGGTTCTGATGATCTATATAACATCCGGTTGATTTAACTTCAGTTACCTTACCAGTGGCGGAGGACTGTGACATTGAGAAATTACTAGGAAGGAGTCCAAAGAATTTGAAATAATCAGAGTTACGTCCTGCACCTACTCAGACGCCTGAATTATAAAAACAAAAATAAATTAATTTACCCTGGTCAAGATCGTCCCCAGTCCATTGTATGGTACCTATAGTACAAGATTTGCTTAGTTTGGGATCTTACGATAAGTATTATACGTACTGATCAATTTTATTCCAATACCAAAACAAACCGTATTCCCGTTGTAACTGGGATAGTCCCCAGTATGATAGTACGTCAGATGTGGCTAATTGGGGAGTGGGGGGTGGAAAAACCGATTACACCCTCCCAGTAGCAGTGGGGATAATTCGGACCTTTTATGCTGAGCTCGGCACGGGTAACTGAAAGTCATTGGATTATTGGCCGCACCAAAAGGTAAGGTAAATGCTTTTCGATGACTTTTATCTTTGTAGAGACATATTTTTGTAATTATAATTAAAGCAACTACATGGCCCTCCATCAATCCCTATTGACGACTTACCAGAAAAGGACAGAGATATAATAACAAATGAGACAGTCTTTATTTTTCCTGTAGATATCTTTTGCCAGTCTATAATCCAAATCAAAATATTTTTTTTTATTCGTGTAAGCACTTACAGGGTATGACTGGTATGATAGTACCCTGGACTGGGGACTATCCCAGTTACAACGGGAATACGGTTCGTTTTGGTATTGGAATAAAATTGATCAGTGCGTATTGTTCCGTTATATCTTGTACTTATACTACGATAGCTTGCTCTAGTGCTTTGACCGTAGACCGCTCTGCTCACTGAATCAGGTGGTAGCGAGTTCGATTCCCGCCCGGAGAAAATTTCAGATATCGCCTTGTCGGTATTTTCCTGGGTCTGAGTGTAACCTGGGGCTGCCTCCAGTCCATTATATGGAACCCGTCAACCTTTGCTTAGTTTGGGATCATGTGATGAGTATGTGTTGTTTGGTGATATTTATACATACATACATACATCATCACGCCTGTATTCCCCAAAGGGGTAGGCAGAGGTGCACTGATGTGCACCCACACTTTGCCGATGTATTTTGGTCCCAATGTAATAGGGGGCGAGCCCATTGCCATTATACCGGGCACATTCCCCCTCAATACGAGGGAGATTTGGCCCATAGTTCACCAGGCTGGCCCAGTGCGGGTTGGTGAACTTCACAAGCCTTTCTATAGACGTGCAGGTTTCCTCACGATGTTTTCCTTAACCGTTCAGCAAGTGGTAATCATTGTTGAAAATGACATTCGCACATGAAAATTATCTCAGCGCCTGGGATTTGAACTTGCACCCCTTACGTTGAAGGCGGGCGTTCTTGCCCGCGAGGCTACCACTGCTGATATTTATGTATTATTTATTAACGTTATATAATACTGAACCCTTCTTGTTCAAGAGACACTCGACTAAGTAGATTTTTTTCACATCAAATATTTGTACAGAATAATAGAACAATACCTCGCCTTTCGTCACCGATGATACAGATATGATTGCGGATATCCGCGACAATGGCTCAAAGGTTACGCCGTTGCCATGCCGCCTTATCAGATTAATCTCCTTAGTGATATTTAAACAGCACGCAATAATACACTAACCAAATCAACTAACTTTATTAATAATATACCTTAAATTCGAAGCAATACAACTCAATTTATAATTGTTGTTTACTATGCTTAAGACGTTATTGGAATAGTTAATGTATGGCATTGTTTTTATTTGTTTGTAAATGTGGCGAGGAGTTCGTGATAGGCCCTGTGAACTCTCTTTAGGCTCTTTTGTTTTGTTATAAAGCCCTTAGCATACTATAACAACTAAGTAGATCTCGCTTACGCATAATAACAAGTGCTCTGACTGGTCACGGCAACTTTAATAAAAACCTTTTCAATTTAGGTATCACAGACAGCCCTCTTTGCAGAGCATGCATGGAGGCTGAAGCAACAGCCGCCCACGTCTTGCTGGAATGAAACGGGGTAGCCACTTACCGGGCACGCTACCTGGGCTCACCGGGTAGTCTCCAGAAAGTCTTTGGCGACGTCAAGAAGCTGGGGAACTGCCTGGCAGAACTAAGATGGCTGGAGTAACCAGTTCACCCTCCGTCACACAAAACAGGCGCAATGGACGTCGATTTGTGGAAAAAGCCCGCAAGAAGAAGAAGAAGAAGCCCTTAGCATACCGTATGAAGCAGACATTTCGTCCGGTGACAGGAAAAACTCATTAATAAAAAAAACAAACTCACTAAGTAAACATTACGTAGACATTACGGTACTCGGATATTATAGCCCTGCGCTTTCTGCCAATACCATAATGAGCTCTATTAACTCATGGAAAAGGTACATTTTTAAATTCAACGAAATGTCATCTATGAAAGGGGCGAATTTCATATTAGAATGGCATGTATTGCCACAGAAATTCAATGTGTACTAGAAAGAGTATACCTATTTGAAAAAATAATTCGCTCGCCCCAGAATTAATTGCATAGATTTTTTCATAGTTTTTATTACACAAAAATAATATTAAAACAATATTCCTAAAATAATAGTAATAGTGGTGGTAGCCGAGTGGTCGAACGCACGCCTTGCAATCAAAGTGTGCAGGTTCAAACCCCGGATCGCACCTCTGGGATTTACGTGCGAATCTCATTTTTCATCCGAGATTATCACTTGCGTTGAAACGGTAAAGGAAAACATCGTGAGAAAACCTGCACGTCTGAGGGAACTTGTCTAGTTCTCGATAGATGTGTGAAGTCTGCCAACCCGCACTGCGCCAGCGTGGTGGACTATGGCCTGAATCCCCCTCGCATTGAGGGGAGGCCCGTGCCCAGCTGTGGGACGTTAAAAGGGCTGTAGTAGTAAATTGCTAAAATCTTACGATAGGGACGTTTTTAAGGCTACCGGCAAAAACAAAACCTTTACTTCCCTATTTCTACTACAATATTTTAATGGAACAAGATTATTTTATCGAAATAAACAGTACATTTTGCAATACCAAAATTAGCACCGCCAAGCACCCGGCCGCGGCGTGTGCGCCGAATAAATCTCGGAGATAACGCGCCGCTAGGTGGCGTTAGCATCGCGATAGGCGTGTTTGCCTGCGCAGGCGCATCTCCGCTCTATCTGATCACCATGCGATTGCTATTTGTTGGTGTTAAGTTTTATTTATATTAAGAGTTTTGATAACTTTTCAGTCTATTAGCGAATACAAATAAGTTATTTTATTCCTAGAGCATCCTGAAATGGGAATATTATTAATTTAGACTATTTTTTTTTTTTAACTTATATTCTGAAGATAGTATATCTAACCACTACCCATTATTTTCCGTGTCTTTGTGTTCAAGCCGTTATCATAGCTATAAAGTGACTTCTGAAACACCCTGTATACAGAGTGTTTCAGAAGTCCGAAATAATACTTTGATTTTAGGTACTTATACGGTAGCTCATATGTGGATGCTTAGTCGAGACAGATAATACCTAACTAACACAGTTTCAGAGTTATAGACCATTGAAGATATAATTCACAGGTATAATTTTTTGACCTTTGGGTACATCCATGATTAAACTACATTTACGAAGGGCAGCTACCAATATTCACGAAACAGATCATTAAAAATTGACAAGTTATAGAAATCGTCGACGAAAAAAAGTTGTAAAAACATGATTGAATTTCAACAAAAAATTTATACCGTTCGATCATATACCCGATACTTATGCATACGGTCAAGTATTATTTCGGACTACTGAAACACCCTGTATTATACAAAGTTATAAAATAGATTTTCGAAGACTATGTTGCCATGCAACGTATTTCCCGGTGTTCGTACAATCATCATCGTTCCACGTATGACCCCACATGTTATTCGCCACTTACCGATTTCCTAGTTAAAGCCTCCGGGCGATACGGCTTTGTTCTCACAAGATAGTGTGAGATATGGTACCTACGTAGGATTCCCGAAATTCCGTTCAGTCGAGCTGACTGCTAAGATGCTGATGAAGATTGTTTTGTGAGAAAATATTTGAAGAGTGAATAATGCAGTTCTGTTTTGAGGATATATTCAAAGCTTTATTTTCTCACAGTAATAATAAAGCCCTTTATTCAGACCAACTTAGTCTCTATTTTACAAAGTATTAAGAACTTAAATGTATGAGTTTGATTATATAAAAATATTTTTGTAGTTAAACTAATCTTTATCTATTCTATTCTAATACTTAATTAATTTTTGTAGGTCTGTTTGCCAATCGGCAAAGGCCTAAGGCAAAGTCTATCTTGGGCCACTCTGTTCCACGTTACTCCTGCTACTTGCCTGATGTCATCATCGCATCTTTTCTGTGGTCTGCCCCTTTTCCTTTTCCCTTCTCTAGGGTACCATCGTGTCACAATTTGGCTCCAAATTTTCTCATAGTAATAAAAAATATTTTAATGCGTTGGTAGGCACATAAACTTGCTCAAAATACACAAAAAATCTCGTAAAAAAATCTTAAAAACGGTCATGTTTGGTTCGGTTTGCTATATAATTTAATTCTCATGTTATTTACAATGTATTTTTTCTACACTTTAGAGTAGGTATATACTTCCAAATATTTACGATAACACACAACATGTAAACGAAATAATACAAACTGTAAATTTTTGACAGATTTTGTACTGAGTTTAACTGTCAATAACTGAAAGTAATATTAATAAAATCATTTCTACAGGACAGTAAGGGGATATATGTATATCTGACCGATCAAACGTAAGGGTTGACATTATATTTGTTTTTTTGTGGATAAATAACAAATAGTATACGTCAGAACCAACTTGGTAGACTATTCTGCGCATAATGAGATACACTCGTATAACACCAGAAACGCGAACAAGCTCACAGCAATAAAACGATCGCTCACGAAGTCGCTCAAGCTTACGCATGTAATGGGTCCCACAAGTTGCCAAATAATATCATCGCAGCTCAAAATTTATCTTGTTTTAAGTCTCGCTTGAAACGGTGGCTTGTTGACCAAATTCTATAGTTTCGACGATTTTTTGATTTTCAAAGAGTAACTGACATGGTGTTATACCTTTATTGACTTTATTGTAATTGTAGTTTGACATTACTAATTTAATTTGACATATTTTTTTTTTTTTTTTAACGAAATGAGCGAAATGAAGATATTTAATGGAATAAGATGAGGAATGGCATCACCTGCGACTAGCGCGAGTATTTCGCCAATGTCAAGTAATTAATAGCAAGGACAAATTCAATAAATACACATTATAAATAAAAATGGATAATGACAGTGATAAATATGGCGGATGATCGAAGCATGATTGACAATAATTGACTTTTAATATTCTTCTATTATTCTAGTTTGACATCATTAATTTTCTTGTACTCATTATGTAACCAGAAACTGAACTTTAACTGTATTCCTATTTAATATAATTGACATGTAAATTAATATTTACCAAAATAAATGAATATGAATATTTTTTGGAATATAATTATTCCATAGGTATAAATAACGCCGCCTTTTTTTAAACAAAAATACAAGGCAATAAAATACCAATTTTGTTAATCAATAAAAAAAATACTATTATACCGAATTTCTGCTCGAAGCCTTCTTAAGTGAGCGCATGTTATTTGACAAATTTAATAAATTAAAAATCAATACGTATAAAATGTCATAAAGTTTATACTAGTCTATTAAAACTCTCTGCATACTGGGCATTAGAACAAGCGCGTCGAATTATTTGACTGTACCAAAACTTATATAACTTTTTTTTTTACCTATATTGTCCCACTGCTGGGCAAAGATCTCCCCCATTTACCAAAGGTCTGAACAACGAACGAGGTTCTGACGACCCGCCAACCCGCATTGGACTAGCGTGGTGAGTATATGTCCAAACCCCCCATTCATGATGGAATATAACTTTATTGACCCAAAAAAAGTTCATTCTTCAACAAAATTACATTGACAACGCAAGCGAACTTTGACGCGTGGATCCGTGAAATTCAAACTTTATGAATATTGACACAAAGTTAGTTTTGCTATTGGCGAAAATTTTGCCTCACGCCTTTGACGTCTCAGTGCATAGAGGCATTAACGGTTTCAAAATCTAAAAACAGCTTCTTAAAAGCAGTATTACATGTAAAACCGAAATGTGACCATCGTATAGACAAACCCATCGCATTAAAGTAGTTAATTTATAACGAGGGCGCCCCGTGAATCTTATTAATTGATTAGGCGATGTTGACCTTTGGAAATAATAGCTGATCACTAACACATGTTGGAGATAATCTTATTATACTAGCTGAACCCACGTCTTCGTACGCACGGAACTTGGGAACCCTGAGTACTCGGAAAAAATGGGTTTTATTTTTTGGGGTTCCGCAACCCCAATATATTTTTTCAAAATAAAATAAGTCTTACGTGCTCTTTGTAACATCAGCTATCTGCCAGTGAACGTCCTGTCAAAATGGGTTGAGCCATTTCGGAGTTTATCTCAAACAAACAGACCGCCAGACAGAAAAAAAATGCGTTTTCGTTAGCTTATACTTTCATATGCATTTACTAAGCTGTTATTTTGATATTACAAACAGACACATCAATTTTATTTATTTGTATATATCGCACCATAAAGCTACATTAACTTTTTTATCATTCAATGATGTTATTGGCAGTTAGTAATTCAGTCCAGATGCATAATGCGATTCATTTATAGATTAAGCAAATGCCCCCCGTAGACAATATTATGACATTTTGTTAAAATATGCTAAATTTATGTACAAGATACCTTTATAATTGTCTAATACGATATTTTATGTATTGATTGAACTTTTGAGACCGTTCGACTATTTGATTTTTATGCAAAAAAATCTTTCGTGTGTCGGACGGTGTGAGTCAGTGGGTGTAAAGATTAGCTTTAAAGTCACCGCTGTTGCGACACAATAGTTGTGAATAATGCTGCCCCGCACTGGGGCGTCAGAAACCGCGCGTCAAAATATTTGACAATAATAACATTAGCTCTGTGTCAATATTTTCTGTGTTAATTTTGGCAGTAGAAGGTATCCTGTCAATGTAATTTCGTTGAAGAATTAACTTTTTCTGTAAATACGAGATATCGCAGAAAAATCAGCTGTTTCCAAATATGTATACAGGATGTTTCAGAAGTCCGAAATAATACTTTGACGTTTGCATCAGTATCGGGTATACAACCAATGGCGAAAATAATAGCTTTGTTGAACTACTACTAGCCAGATATTTGTACTGATTCATGCTATTGTAGAAGGTTTGTAAACTAAACTTTTTATGGTAATCAAATAACCATAGAATTGACGACGGTGCGGTCTAGCGGTTTGAGTGTAGGCCTCTCAGCTCACAGAGTGGTCACACGTTCGATCCCTGTCTGCGCAAATTTCGGGAATGACCTCTTCGGAATTTGCTTTGGTGTGGATATAACTGAGATTGCACCCAGTCCCTATAGAAAATTATAATACCCGTAGTATGTGTTGTATGTTGTTTTTTAGGGTTCCGTACCTAAAGGGTAAAACGGGAACTCTATTACTGAGACTCCGCTGTCCGTCCGTCCGTCCATCCGTCCGTCTGTCACCAGGCTGTATCTCATGAACCGTGATAGTTAGAGAGTTAAAACTTTCACAGATGATGTATTTCTGGTGCCATATGTACTGGTATAACAACAAATACTAAAATACAGAATAAAATAATTATTTAAGGGGGCTCCCATACAACAAACGTGATTTTTTTGCCGTTTTTATAGATAATGGTACGGAACCCTTCGTGCGCGAGTCCGACTCGCACTTGGCCAGTTTTTTTTAATAATCTTATAATAAGGTTGCTTCTTCCAATTCATATTTTAATTCGAAATCAACCACAAATACCATAACATTTAATAACGTGCCAATCGAAAAGCGTCCTTGTCATGTATTACATATTTTATTCGACTCTTACAGCACAGTGAGACAAACAGTAATTATTTTGGACAAAAATGTAAATAATATGATTGTGCAACCGCCGCTATGGTGCGTGCTAAATTGTCTTAACTTATCATCGTTATTTTATATTATGCTTTTTCGTGTATCTGTTAATCAATAGGAACTATAATATTAACAGGTTGATTAGTTTATACTTGTTTCGTGATATTTGTGAGTTATTATAGCCCCTTATAGTATTAGTACTAATATTAATTGTCAATTTATGACTAATTTTATGCTAATTTTCCTGTTAAATCCTGAAAAAAAATCATTACTGAAAGCGAGTTGATAATAGGGATAGAATAAAAATATATAATAAGCAACGTTTGGTAACTGATTAATTATTATATTGTTACCTTATTTTCTTACCAATTAAGTAGAGTAGTTCCAAGTAATATCGGATAACTTTTGTTAAATCACACGAAATCAGTTATGAAGTTATTGTCCCTTATAAGTTTAAAAATAAAATCTCAAGCGTTATACCTTTAATATCATATTTTCAATTGGCATGAAAAGCAATAAAATTAAATGTTTAATGATAATCAAAATATGTTGCTTGCACAGTGGGCTGCTTCGTTACTTAAAGGTTAAGGTATATATTTTGACGTCTATTTAAATAGTATGTGTAAATTTAATTAAACATCGAGAACGGGCATTCTGTTTAATATATATATATATATACATCATCATCACGCCTGTATTCCCCGAAGGGGTAGGCAGAGGTGCACTGTAGTGCGCCCACACTTCGCCGATGTATTTTGGTCCCAATGTAATAAAGGGCGAGCCTATTGCCATTATACCGGGCACATTCCCCCTCAATACGAGGGAGATTTGGGCCATAGTCCACCACACTGGCCCAGTGCGGGTTGGTGAATTTCACACGCCTTTCTACAGACGTGCAGGTTTCCTCACGATGTTTTCATTCACCGTTCAGCAAGTGGCAATCATTGTTGAAAATGACATTCGCACATGAAAATTATCTCAGAGGTGCGGGCCCGGGATTTGAGCTTGCACCCCTTACGTTCAAGGCGGGCGTTCTTGCCCACGAGGCTACCACTGCTATGCTTGTTTAATTTATGTAGAATAATTATATATTTCCAGACTTATTCCAACTTCCAATTTTACACAGAATTACTTTAATTACATCACCACTAAAGATCTTATTATTAATTCGATCACACCCAAAATATCATTACTAAATCATTAAGCCACAGGGGCGTCAAAGACGCAAGTATTTATTTTGCCAATACTATAACGATCTCTGTGTCAAACTACATAAAGGTTCAATTTCTGTAACATATGCCACTGGCTCACGCGTAAAAATCGCTCGTGCTGTCAATGTGATATCGTTAAATAACCTTTGAGGACTTGCCTCACTGAAGCGGGTGATTGCAAGTAATCAATTCCCACCAGTGGCCAATTTCAAAAATTGAATTGTCCATTGTATAGTACCCGTAGTACAAACTTGGTTAGTTTGGTATCATTCGATGAGTATGTGTTGTCTGACAATATTTATATGTAAGAACTAGCCGTGCTCGCGACATCGCCTGCGTGGACTTAGGAAGGTCACCCCGAAATAATGGTTTTATGTTCACCCCGCGGAGCACTAATGCTATTTCTAAAATAAAAGTAGCCTAAGTTACGCCTTGGAACATCAGCTATCTGCCAGTGAAAGTCCTGTCGAAATCTGTTCAGCCATTTGGAAGTTTACCCGGAACAAACAGACAGACAGACAACAATTTTAAAAATTGCATTTTCGTAATAGGTGTCGTGTATACTTTCATATGCATTTGTTAAAATAATGTTGTTTTGATATTACAAACAGATACTCCAATTTTATTTATTTGTATGTATGTCTAGATATATAGATGACGTTTTTATTGAGTCAATGCAGTTCGTTTTGGTTATGGAAAAAATATTACGCGCGATATTTGACGCGGCAGTGTGTGGGGACAGTCGCCGTCGAAAGTGTTCGGTCCGTTGCTCCCATTTCAAGCTGTCTATTCCGGTGACGTTTCAATAAATCAGTTCCATCTTGGGTTGTAATGACATGATTTTTTGAACGGTCCGCGGTGCAATCTCAATTAGCGCGATGTGTTTCCTCGTTAAAGCCTCCTTGGGCAGTGCAAACTGGACTTTTCGTTTGTACAATTGGCGATGGTGTAATTGATTTGTGCGGTAATTGGACGCTTGCGGTCCGAGGATTCGTGGGACGGAATGTTTTCTTTGGTAACCGTAACTTGGTGTTTACTTTTTTACATATAATTACCTATCTTAAATTTTGAAAATACGCAAACCGTTATTTTTTGGTTATTTTCTCTTTTTTACATTGGTAGGTTTTACAAGACTACAAACCGTTCGTTAGACCACTTGGATATCACTGGCATTTATGTAATAAATAATATTTATATAGTGGGTTTAATTTGACATAGTACAGTTTCAATTTTATTTTTTATTATTGACGTCAATAAATATGTGAATAAAAAATCTGATTTCTGATGTTCAAAACAAGAAATTTGATATATTTTTTCTATTTTCTTTTAAGTATGTCATATTTTAATGTACTTTAAATACATCAAAATATCACTTACATACCATAGTTATATATCAATACAACGACTCTATATTGTTCTAAAAATATAAGAAATAATTGTAAATTTACAATTCGTACAGAATAAATGATTTGACTTTAACTTTGACTTTGTAACCTCGCATACGCGTATTTCACCGCCATTACTCCGTTCAATAATACAAAACTCCCATTAACCGCGTTGACAAGTGTCATTTCTTTCAACTCTCGTAAACAGCACACTGTATCGGGAAACGGCACAGCGTCGCGAAAAAATTTGATTTGTTACCTTCACCAGCGACAAGACTTCAATTAAATTGAGTGACAAAAATCATGTTTGAATCGTCTATATTACCATCAACAACAATGTCTTTGAATCTTATATGCAAGAGAATAAAGGTGATAATACATTTTTCGAGCGGCAATATGTCAGTGTGACAATCAGAACGGAAAGACTTAATAACATCAATTAAATCTGTTAAGGCTTTATTGTGTTGTAGCCTTTTCGGCGCGAATGTACAGTTAAGATAACAAATTAGCGAGTTTGTTGTTTTTATCTTGTTTACGTAGATTACTGTTAATAACTTTAATTGGAAGCTGTACGGAGCTTTTAAACGAGTATTGAAAATATTTTATGTCCGCATTTAGGCGTATAAATACTTTTTAGGGTTCCGAACCCAAAGGGTAAAATGGGAACCCTATTACTGAGACTTCGCTGTCCGTCCGTCCGTCCGTCCGTCTGTCACCAGGCTGTATCTCATGAACCGTGATAGCTAGAGAGTTGAAATTTTCACAGATGATGTATTTATGTTGCCGCTATAACAACAAATACTATACAACAGAATAAAATAAATATTTAAGGGGGCTCCCATACAACAAACGTGATTTTTTGCCGTTTTTACAGATAATGGTACGGAACCCTTCGTGAACGAGTCCGTCTCGCACATGGCCGGTTTTATTGGAATATTATTTAAGTAAGAGTCTATTTTTTTATTGCGCCTCCTCCTAACATATGCATTATATTTTAATTAGCGTTCTTTATATAATCACTATTATATAAAACGAACTCTGTGTCAATAAACATAATGATTGATTTTAACACGTTAAAATTCGCTCACGCTGTCAATGTCATTGAAGAATGAACCTTTTCTAGGAGTCAATACAGTTTGTTTTTGGTATAAGCAAATCAGTCTCACATGTTTGGTCTAGTTTTCATTCCAGTACATATTTATTATAATGTATATATATTTAAGGAGATGAGGTATAGCAGTGGTAGCCGAGTGGTTGAACGCACGCCTTGCAACCAAAGTGTGCAGGTTCAAACCCAGGCTCGCACCTCTGGGATTTATGTGCAAGTCTCATTTTTATCCGAGATTATCCACTTGCTATGAAATGGTGAAGGAAAACATCGTGAGGAAACCTGCACGTCTGAGGAAACTTGACTATTTCTCGATAGATGTGTGAAGTCTGCCAACACGCACTGGGCCCGCGTGGACCACGGCCTGAATCCCCCTCGCATTAAGGGGAGGCCCGTTCCCAGCAGTGGGACGTTAAAAAGGGCTATAATAGTAATAGTAAGAAGATGAAGATAATAAAATAGCTTTCAAAGGCTCCAAGAAAACAATTCTAATTTAAGTAGTTTGCCTAAGTAAAGAGGAAATTTGCGGGTACTATGTGAAGACATATCTAATGGTACATTAAAAACGTAACTAAAACTCAAGTCCGTAGCACTGACAACGGACGGAAGAGTATGAAAAATGTATGACTGTGGATGAAGCGAAAGAGGTATGTCAGTATCTTTTTTTTGGGTCTAAGCCCCCCGCCACACATTCCCACCACTGTTACTCCTGTAAGCCAGGATCGACAGCGGTGTCCATTGAAGACACCGAGGTTTAACCCTTGGCGAGTCCCGGGGAAAAACTAAATGATATTGGAACCCGCATAAATTTAATCGCTAAAGGTGTAGGAGGAGTTGGAAGCAATCAGTATCGTAACATGTGGCAAACGGTAGTCTCTGCCTACCTCCATAATCAGGATCAATTTCAGATTCTTATTCAAATAAACCAATACAGTCACTTATGAATCGTCAATTTAAAAAAGGTAATAATGGTTCTCTACCACCCACTCGGAATGCATTTCTGGAGAAGAATGGACAAGAAACTCCATGGTTGCTGCCTTTGCATACATGTATGACGCTAAAGGTATATGAACTGGCACCTCAAGTCTAATTAAGAGGATGTATAATGATTCTCAGAAGCCCACTCATTTGCCTAATCAAAAAGGAAACAGTAGTTCACAGTAGCAACATGGAATAATCCCAAATATGTTTACTTTTCATTGACCATACATAACTCTTAAGTATCTAATGTTAAAGTTCAAAATTTTGTGTCGTTAACCCCTCGTATAATTTAGCCCAGTGGGTTGACTCATGAATTATTCCGGAAAAAAGTTCATGGGAAATAAAATTTCGAGAAATGCTCAATGTAGTAGTGTTCATGAATATTTAGTCTGTAAACAGCGTTTTTCTATTTGTCGTGTCGGGCTCTGTTTGATATTTGAATATGCTCATTTCTTATTTCCGTGTAATAAACGTATTTTTTTTCATTTGACTTACAGGTGTGTTTAAAAACTTGTATTTATGTCAAATTCAAAAAAATGTCCAGTGATCACGTTATCACTGGACATTTATTTTTATAGAAAACCTTTTTATGTTGTAACAAAATAAAACCACGCAATGTATAAAGGCACTCGCTTTTTATTTAGATTTTTTTCTTTTAATATATTAAATTCCACTTAAAAAACGTAAAAAAAAGTAAACACATAAGTTTAAAAATATCGTATCACACTGACAACAACAATTATACTGACAAATGATAACTTAGTCAGTATTTCTGGCTTACTTGAAACCGTATTTTAACATTCGGCTCCGTAGTACAAAAACACTTATAAAAAATAAAAAGTGAGCAGAGATATTTTTTGTAAGCCACCAGCTTACCGCCGTACTTTAATGCACAAAATATTACTAAACTACAACCTATTTTGGCCAAATATTTGTCATCTCAGTTTGTTAGGATCTTTCTAATTACGTATAAAAATTTCACGTTACGACATTCCGTAGGAAAAAAGGTTTACTGTCTTATCCATGGCACCATTTAATAGTACAATCTCTATAATAGGAATCAAATGATGTTTGCTCACAGCTATAAAAATAACCAACAAAATCAGAAGCTAATAATTATTATGTCGGTTTCATAATTCTACTGAATATTTATTTCGGACGTATGTCATATATCAACGCACTTACATATTGTTTTCAAGTGCAAACAAAGGTACCAAAAAATATACTGAAAATCACAACTACTCATTGGAATGATCATTATTCATAAAGGAATATTGTAATATCTTAAAAATCTTCAACAAAATAAAAAAATTAACAAATAATAACACAAGCATTTCAAAATTAAGTACCTACTTACTACAATATTATAAATTACAAAATAAAAAATCATAATAAGTACAAAGAAAAGTTACAAAAATGACTCAATACAAACTGGCCTATTAACTAAAGAAATAAATACTTAACTATTAAAGAAACAACTTACTTTTACAAGACTCTTAAATTTGTACATTAAATTTTGAGCTTCATTTTAACTGGCCTTGAATCCCATTAGATACTAACTAATAATGGTAAAACAATACACTGGCACGTTTCCATACTTGAACAATCTAAATGACATACCTACCTACTTAAACAAACCTCCAAGTTCATAAAACTTTTTATCATTATATAGAAAAAAAAAAACCCTTTTCTTTGTTGTTCCATATCAAATAGTTATGATCTTTCAATAACTTCAGGGGCAGTTATTAAAGGTGGAAGGTATTTTAATTTGCTAATTCGAATGGAATTAGAGAAGGATGGAATGTAAAGTTAACTCTTATTTACACTCATTTCCCTGAAATTATAGAAATTCTATTTATTTATATTTTCAGTACATTGTAACTTCCTGTAAATTAAGGGCTTTATCTATAGTCTGCTTTGCTACCTACAACTAGTAAGTCCATGACTTTTATTACCTCTAAGTTATTTATTACATAAACTAATTATGGTAAATAAGTTCAGGTATTCAAGAAGAAAGGAATGTACTCGGCTAAATACTGTATGGCATGAAAGAGTATTAATAAAATTGCTATTTACATTATAAATATAATAAAATATGGCTGCATTGACTCGCACACAAACGCATCGAAGGTCTCATCCAGTCATAGGCACTTCCTCCTTCCTTTTAGGCACAAGCGATAGGTCCAAAGGGTTCTTCATCATTTCTTTGCCCTCATTCAGATCAATGCTCAATTCAGGTTCGGAATCACTTTCTTCGTCGCGCTGAGGACTTCTAAACATAACTGCTGTAGATTTGTTAGATAAGTCTATGGGTTGATCCTGGTCTATAGCTACTCCTGCGACGGCAGGGGAATGTGGGTGCAGATCTCCACCGTTCCGGTTGTGCCACGTCGCAAGCCCGGGCGGGGCTTGTCTCATATTTTGAATGGTTGACGCCAAAAATGGCCCACTTCTTGGGGAAAAGCTTGGGGGCGCAGATATAGATCCAAACGGCGATGGGGGCAAGGTTGGTGGTTTCCGTTTTCTGTCTCGACTTTGATTTCTAATGGCATGTAACCGCACATCTTTATCGCTGCAAGGTGATGATGCTGGTCTAAAGATGCTAAGACCGCTGGTACTTCTTGAACTATTATCGTCTTCAGGATCGGCTGATGAGGCACCGGAATCTGAGGGTGAGACGCTTTGCCGTGTTACATCTTCTGTGTAGGGATTCTTTTCGGAGTTTTTGTAATACTCGGCTAAAGCCGCTGCAGGTAGCAGATTAGTTGGTATAAATGATGGATTTATGGACGAGTTGAAGGTAGGAGGCGATTTGTTTGTCTGCATTTGATGGATATGTTGCTGCTGTTGCTCTTGCAGGAGACAGTGGATCTTGAACCAGTTTGATCTTCTCCCGTATCTGGAACCCGATTTCGACATGCCGACAAGGAGGCACTTCCGTAGCCGACATGCCTTGCACGCCGTCCTATTCTTCTTGTTGATGACGCATTCACCATTGTTCTTGCACTCTGATATCGACGACAGGTTGTTATACGTACGCCCGAAGAACGACTGAAACAAACAGAAAAGAGAGTTAACGCCTGAAGTTTTCATTAAGATCACACAGATAGCCGGCTAAGAGGATATGATTTATGCGCAAAAAATAATTAAAAAGGTGATTCGATTTTCTTGCGAAAACGCATTTAGTTTAAAATATCGACAGACTTCCGTCGGCGTCACATAAGATACGACAATTTATAAGGGATACAGTTAAAAGGAACCATCCGCTCGTCCATTCGATTCGGTCCGTCCCTGCTCGGAATTAAAAATTACATTTTTCAAAAAGTCATCATAAAGACCAGTGCGAGGCGTATTAAAATCTGGGTCAACGCGAATAAGGCCGTATCTCACACTTAATATTACAGAAGTGAGCATCGCTACGGGCCCTGTTGCGTCTCGCGACGTAAGTAATGGGGGTCTTTTGCGTATTTTTTCGTAAATAAATTTGGAAGTTACCCCGCTGTGCGCGGACTCGGCTCTCTTCTTACTCAATTAAACCCGTACAAAAGCGTAAAATATGTGATTGTGCTACAGTTTGAGCGGATACCGCCGCGTGGTCGGTACAATTTCAACCGTAAATAACGATGTGCCTCATTATTTTGGATTATAACAATATTTTGGAATGCAATATGCATTTATTGGTGCGTACATTGAACGCATTCTCCCCGGTTGTGCGAATTTGAAATTTAATTTAAAATTTAACTTTCTAATTAGGATCAACTCAATATACGAGCCTTGATTAAAATTGGTGAAAAAAATAATCAGTAAAAGAATTTACTTCCTAAATGTATTTTTAAATAGCTTGACAAGAACGAAGAAATAAAATTAGATTACTCTGACTGAGATAATTTATTTTATGGCAACTACAGAGCCGCCTGTCTCAAAAATATTCATAGAGATACAAATTTACTGTACTGTCGACATAGTACGTAGGTGCAATATATTATGCGAAAGGTGCCGTGGTTAGTCACGGACGAACACTGTGCCCTTTGTGACTTCCACCGAGGTACGGTTTGAGCAAATTGAGGTAATTTCGCGAACGCATGTATGTGAGTCACTAGATTAGAAATTTCAGATAAGTCTGTCTTCCTTATGAGCGCGGATCGCGCGTTACAGATTGTGGTCTCTAATTGAGCGTCGACGCTGGTTGCGTAGATGGGCGTACGTGACTTGATTCGGTTTTATTATTATACAAAATAATCGTATAATAATGGGCACTGTCCATTCTTCATCATATAATTGCTCTTATAAAGTAGTTCATCTTAGAATGACATTTGAGGAAAAAGTAGGTTTATTATTTAGTCTTTTAAATGACGTTGGAAGACTTAAGTCTTTATGGATTAAGTATAAGTCATTTTTGATTTCCTAACTGAAATATCAGTTAGGCCTTCATTACTCATGTATAATATTGAACGCATTTCAATGATACATACGAAGAATTTACGGCTGGCCACACAAACGTCAGCGATCCACAGACTAACAGTGGGCCGCATGTTAATGGCTTGTAAAACCACCAAATTGAGTAATCTCGAGTGATTATACAACTTTATACTGGTTTAAGGGTTTATTATAGATGACATTAGCATTACTCGTTGATGGATGGGTGAATTGAATGTGCCATTATTAACGTACTAGCTGCACCCACGTCTACGTCCGCGCAGATTTCGACTGATCAATATCGTTATAAATTATAGTGTTTATGTTATTGTTGTAAGGGTCCTTAATAACATCTCAAGGACCAAGTCATCCTCACCTGCACGTGGTACAACCTGCTGAACAACGAACGAGGGTCTGACGCCCGCCAACCCGCATTGGACTAGCGTGGCAGGTGTATGTCCAAACCCCGCATTCATGAAAGAGAATGGGGGAGACCTTTGCCCAGGAGTGGGACAATAAAGGTTACAAAAAAATATTATGATGTATTACAATAACACTGTGAAGTTTCATCAAAATCCGTTCAGCAGTTTTTGCGAGAAAGAGTAACAAACGTCCATCCATCTTCAGAACCTTTAAATTTATAATTTTAGTACGATAGTAGGATTAATGGAGGATGCTTCACCGCCACTTATTATCAATATTATTTTAATATTACTCTCGACTAGGTATAGTGATTTGAGCGTAGGAAAAATGGCCTATTCGGAATTTGCAATAGTCTGCGTATTACGTTTTACTTTCTCTGTTATGAGCCTTATTTTTTTATAATCTCTAATATACACATTCCTTACCTTATCCATTCTCATCTCGGCAGAGTGGAGACGTTGTTTAGTTTAGTTATAATTCATAATAATCCCTATATCCCTACCTACCCTAAAATCGTAAAATGACTTTTAAATACCATTCAAACGGTAAATTTTTTCTGCGTCGTTCGGTATATATAACTCATTTTACGAGTTTATGTCGTTTAGAAAGGATTGCCTCTCAAGCGTCGAAATGTAACATAAAAGGCTCTATGCTTAATAAATTTTCTCAGTGTCACACACAAGATCTCTAATCATCCTGTTAGTAAACCGCGTGATACATACATTAAGTGATTTATACGCAATTACAGCGTTCGACTCGACGTGAAAATTACTAAATGGCTTCAGCTATTACCTGAGGTGCAATAAATAAATCAAATGCTACCTATGAGCAGCCGCCCGTGCCTTTAGTGTAAACTGCGTGGTGACAGTTTACTACCTCAATTGATACTTTGACATCATTGGCGAACTATTTAAATGCCGTTTTCCAACGAAGGAGCTTTTCCTAGCATTTGACAGTTTCATACGTCCAATTTTGTATGTGACTTCCACGTCACTTCTCCGGTAAGGCTGTAAAGGCCACCTCACGGCTAACAGTGTAAGTCCTTCAAAAAAAAAATACTCCCACGACTACGTGCGTCAGATATTCTATGCCAAGACGTATAAAACAGGATGGTCATGGCATCAGTTTACCCACTTAGGTTAATTTCTTTTTTGGAGAGGGGCCATTTTGTAATATTTAGGTATCTATACTTTTTAATGTCATTGTCGTTTTCATTAGGCAACTATGTATAAAATGTGACATTGATTTTGATTCAGTTGTACACCAACAACTACTAAAAATTATTTGTGTAGTACCAAAAATATTGTCGTTTCGCTCATACATTACAGCCATATGAAGGACAGCAATACACTTAGTTTAGTATAATGCAAATAGGAAAATTAATGGTAAAAAAAAACTTTTTAATAACAAGCTTTCAGTTAGTTTTCGTATTCTCCTCAGTAAGTCCTTTCATTTGATACCTATACTGTGGTAGTGCAGAAAAAATAACTATTCTGCCATCTTGGATGATCCGCCATATTGGAATTAGAATGACGTCATATAGCTAAGCATGCATTGTCATCCAAAATAATCGTGGACACCAAATTTCAGCTCAATCGGTTAAAGATAACTGATCTAAAATTTAGTTGCAAGATTCTTGTAATAATAAAGGATTCACTTTGAAAATGTGACATTATGCGAATGACATATTTTGCAAAAAAAAAATCACCCCCTCATTTCACCCCCAATTTCATTGACACAGAGTTCGTTTGGTATTGGAATATTGTTTGACGCGCGAGTATTGACGCCTAAGTGTACCGAGGGATTTAAGGTAAAAGTCGGAACACTTTCGTGGCTCATCCGATGCCATAAAAAATACCGCATTCATGAATGAATTATTATCTGAATGCAAATCTCTCAAAATGACAAATGTAAGAAGAATATTCTCAAAATCGCGGTGTGGGCGGGTCGCTTTTTCCCACGGCCTAAGAATAAAGGTAGCCATTCACTACACGACTAATATTTAGGTACACGTCGGTGATGCTTCACAACAGTTTTGAGCTACGACGAACATTATGCTCCAAGACTAGTCATACAATTGCTCTAGAGTGACTATGGTGCGGTCGTGCCCTCTGTGGCGCCCTTGAGCTAGTTGCCACCCTTTTCCGCCCTTAAGGCCTTGGTTGGAGTGCACTCTGCGCTCACCACTCCTCCGGTAAAGCTGTAAAGGCCACCTAACGGCCAACAGCGTAGTCCTTTAAAAAAAAAAGTCTAATGTCTAGATGGATCATAACTCTAGCTATCCTCTGCGATATAAAATATAATAGCCGTTTGTTAGTCCCGCTCAAACTCAAAAACGGCCTGAACGGATGTGATTAAAAATTGGTGATGCAAAGTTCGACAGGTCATGTAATCATTGATAAAATGTCTATTTTACGCATTATAAAGTGAAGTCTTAAAAGTCTTAGTAGACTTGAGGCTCAGAGTGTATTTATAATTAAAACAAGATTATTGTATTTCTTAAATTAATAAAGCTCACGTCATGTCATTTGCAGTTGCAAGCGCGCAACAATAAAACTAATAAACATTTTGTTGTTACGTGAATGTCCAGCCTTAGCTTCTGGTATACAGTATATCGCCAAGATGGTGACGTATTTTATTGAGATTAGATAAGATTTATTATTATTATGAAATTTATATTTTTTTCTTTATGATTTATTTTTGATTGCGCCGGAATTGTGAAAGATCGTTAATCATATGTATTTCAATTTAAGTGCATAATCCTGTGGTACGTATTTTTATTCCTATAAGGTAGATTTGTGTTACTATGAAATATATACTTTAGAAATATATAATTAGTCTAGCCATAACAATTATTTCAACACAGTTCTAATAGCTGTCTTACCACATAAAATGTTATATAATTACTATGTCAATCCTTCTAATTAGTAAGTCTATTTGCATATATCGAGGTACTTAACATACATGAAGTAATTGCTGCAAATTTTTAACAAATCATTATTAAATTATCTAGTTTTGTCAATTAAAGTATTGCGTTCCATATGAAGATCTACCTATCAACAGAGTGAGAAATTGATCAAACATAAAATATCGAACTCTGGTAATTTAATTGACTAACACATTATAAATATGACCGCAACATGCTTGTCTTTGGCAGAGTTCAACCCTGCATCGCTGGTGCGGTCGGAGTGACGTGTTACGAAATGGTACATTTTGACCCCAAAGTTTTGCAATTGTCTGCGGTCACAAATGCGAAATAGGTTATATTTTGTGTGTCATGATCGGAGAGTCGTCGTTTTTGTTATGAGTAATAGGTACATAAAAACTAATATACATTGCGAATTACGAGTAGGTTACTCGTTAGTGTTCTTCAAATGATTACGTATGCTGACAGATTAAATCCGCAAAACCAACTAATAAGCTAAATGCTAAATGACCATAGATTAAGGAGATTTGTATGTGTCAAAAATATTATACACCGTGGAGCTAACAATATTGTAAAGTTAAGGAAGGTGATCAGAAGGCTTACATAAACCAAAACCGCATTTTTTTTATTTAATTTTTCGGGACTCTCGTGTCAAAAAAAAATGTGTTCCTTTTTTTTATAGTCTTTCTATGTCTCACACCTGGAGCAAAAGCCTCCCCCTTACTTCTGCACACATCTTGGTCCTGGGCTGTCTCCTGCCACGTAATCCCCGCAAAGGTGTGCAATTTTTTTTTTTTTTTGACATCAAGTATCCAATTGGTAGAGTTGTTTGCCCACCTTTGCGAACTCATGCGGGCCATATGGCCAGCCCACTCCTACTTCAGCCTCGTTGTCTTTTCTCCTACATCTGCTATTTGAGTTCCATTATCCTTTTAAAAAGATGCATACAAGTTTACAATATTTAAACCTACCATAAAATTTAATATTATGTAAACAATGTCACAACTCCTCCACATATAGAATACAATATACACAAAGTATCGAATAAATCTTAACTTTCACATTACGTTATTCGCATCACAATTCGCGACCTTTGCTGTGTTTACGGTTATCTTCAGTACATTAGACGAACAATAGTTCACGATCGATAATGACCGACCGGTGGCAAGTGCCACGGTCACTTTGTGTTCTCACGCCGTAATACGACTGTTATACAGCCTCTCGGTCCTTGAGACCCGATGCCGCCTTGTCGGGTTGAGCGTGTAGCGACTAATGTATTTTTTTTTCGAACCACCATCTCTATCACCCCATAGAGTATCTAGAGTAGCCATAACGACTCCACTCTTCGTATAGCTCTGCGGCAATTATTCCACCATTGTTGTTATCTGTAGTATACGGCGACTCTATAGGAAAACAACAATGGCGAAGTCAAATAAACCAGAAAAATCTACCGCAGCGCGGGATCAAAATGCCATCTCCGTTATAATATCTCCACGTATCAACCTCATTCATTACCCATTCTTACTCATAATTTATATTTATTGAATTTGTCCTTGCTATTTATAGTTTGACATTGGTATAAACAGACGCTAATCGCAGGTGAAACCATTCCTCATCATATTCCATTATAATTTAATTATGATATATATTCAGTATTTATTTTAAAAATGACTTACGAGTTGTAATGAGCAGTAAAGTACTGTATGACAATGTGCATAGAAATGAAATTGCTGTGGACCAAAGTTTAAAATTAGCTCGCGTCCCAGATGACATTTCTTTGAAAATACGTTCTTTTATATTTTAATAAAGTTCTTATTGGAAATATATTGGTCGCGCTCAACTTTGAAGCGCGATTGCTGTACAGGGCCTTACAGTACCTAATTCTCGCTCTCGCTTTGCTTATCACTATACATTCCACGTTACTAGCGAGCAGTCGTAGCCTGCGGGTGATGCGTGCGTTTGGTAGCGGTCGGCGTGGGCGCATCATTCGCCTGATCGCTCTGACCTATATACACTTGTTTATTTGTTCACGTACTATCATTATTGCTGGTTAGACATTATAATTATAGAGTCAATATGCAGCTGACGTCAGATTACAAGTACTTTTGATATTTGCTTCCAATTATTACATGTGTTGTTTTAATACTTCAAAGAAACTGAATTAACTTCGTTTAAAGTCCTTATTAAATATACTTTTAACAAGAGGTTGTATATATTTATGTGTTCGTTTTTTAATAGCCTATTGGATGTATCATTGCTGGAAGCCCCCTCCCCCCCCCCTCTCTAGCCTCCTCATGTCCCTGTGTCCTAGACTTGTTGTAGCCACATTTTACCCACAAAGTTTAGTTTTAGTTAAGTATGAAATAATAACTATCAGAAAAAGTTTAAATTGACTTTATAATTATTCAAAAAACTGGAAACCATAAGTTTCAAATTCTCTTTGCCATAATAATTACGGGTAGGTACTTAATTAAATCGATCCAGTTGCAGCATACTATATTACTTGACTATACAATATATTAATTTGTTGAATATGTAATATAATAATTTAAATGTAAACTATTTTACAAAGGTTACGAAAGATCCACATAATTGATGATATTGCTCTTGGGAGAAAATCGACCCAGAAAAGTCTGAATCTTAATAATTTATTGTTGATAACAAAGTTCCAAATAAATCACACAAAATAATGGCGGCGCGATAAGCGAGCCCAGGTCGGATTGCGCAACTCCTCGGGAGCCTCCCTGATGTATGCACACCGATGTCAGTACGCGATTGCAACTTAAACTTATTACCCACACTTACATAATGTCTGAGATTCGCATCGAGATTTTTAATGTTATCGAGGAATACAGTAGTTTTTTTTATCATTATTTGCTACAGATAACATCATTTTAATGTTATGATTATTGTACAAATGGTATGAATATTATAAAGATGGGGTTTTTCCTCGTAATGAAATACGTAGGTATCTTTGATTTTATTATTCCACAAGCATAAGAATTGCTAGGAATTAAAGACAGTTTTACGAAATCTATGAAGTCATGTACTTTTTTGAAGTCAATAAAGTCGTTTACTAGTAATACCTCTTGTATCCTGTCCTGTGAAAAATAAAAGGTTCTCGTTCAGTTGACTACTGATATTTCGAAAGCTTATACAGCTACCGTGATCCTGTTCTTTGTAGATATCACCAATAGGAACATACTCATCAGAAAGTCCCAAAAAAGACAACACATTTACTACTATGAGACTTGAAACGATCCGAGTTACACCAAGACCTATGTCAATTCTATTCAAGTCAAGTCAAGTCAAGTCAATCAAGACCATTTCCAAAATTTAACTCGGACGGGTATCAAACCCGAGACCAGTGCGGAAAGTCGAGTGGCTAACGCTCGCACCATTGGGTCAAGTCGTCGTCGTCTTGCTTAATCAGAATTATTCCGATCACTTTTGGGCCTAGGTCATCGCTGTCCCGCATTGACTTTGGCTATCATATTCCTTTGTTACCAATATCAAAGATGTGACGAAACTTCACCTCAGCGTTCCCACGGGCCAAGATGGATATCCCCATGGAATAAGCTATTTAGCCAACATAATTCAATCACATAAAATCGCCATCATATAGGCTTATTCACACATATTCCGTAATATATTGGTCATAAACAATCTGTTGCCCACGCGATTCGAAGCCCAAATGTGTATCGAAAAGAGATTTTTTGTGTGTGACCTGCGCCTACGCATGCGACCTCGTGGTCTATGCAAATTGCCTTCTCGTGTAAGCCATGGTTGCCACTTGGAGTGATTCATCCGTTGAATGTAGGTTATTTTACGGATTTTTTATTATTCATCATTTTGCGTATCAAGTTTCCCTTGGATGTCACGCGCCGTTCTAGATTATGTAGGCAGTTAGATTAACTGTCATTAATTATGTGAGGAATTTGATTTGGATATTGTTTCTTGCGATTTCTAATAGTTTCCAAAAATGTTTTTTCTAAGAATCATAATATTCAAAGTATTATTTTTGTGGCCTCTATAAATAATTAATTAATCAATCTTAATTCTGAAAGTGAAGCAGGATAAGGCGTTCTAGCAACTAGACTACCACAGCTTATAAAGAATGAATCAGAATCAGAATATTTTTTATTCATATAAACCAATACAGGCACTTATGAATCGTCAATAAATAGTAAAAATAGTATCTCTACCACCCATTCGGAATGCATTTCCTATGGAGAAGAATGGGCAAGAAACTCCATGGTTGCTTTTTTCAAATAAGGATTTACAATTTTGTGTTTTTCTTAATTAACAATGTAACTTTAATTCAAAGACAAAAATAGAATCCACAACCCTAATATCCAACTCCATATCGAACAAACTTATTGACTTCGTACTTTCATTAAATATCGATCTTCCGTCGTTTTTATTCTGTTTTATTTTCATGTTTGTTTTTTTTATTGATAGCCCATTGACACATGACCATCGGCATTTAGTCAAAGTGTGTTTTGAAATTAAGAGACGCGCAACTTGCATAGATAACAGATAAGATCGAAAAAATACCTACATAAATACTAAGCCGTTGAGAATTATCTAACCTTTACATTCGTTGGTTGTAAATTAACACTGTTTAATTAAATACAGAGTTTATCTATATGGATTAACTGTTTATATTTGAATTTTAATCAGATTTGTAAATTAATTACGCATAGATAAATTTTGTTTTTTATTTCAAACCAGATAGAGGGCCTTTCTTTTTAAAAGACGAAGTAGAGAACTGTTTCGACAAAATACTTTGATGTTCGCTAAAAGTTTTATCATCTATACAAATTAATAAAACTGAAGTGCCTGTTTGTTATTTCAAAATAACAGCTTTTACTAAATAAAAGTATATATTGTGTTACTAACAAAAAAAACTAATAAAAAAAAATATCTCGGGCTGGTCAAAGGCATCCCCGAAACGGCTGAACCGATTAAAACAAGACTTTCACCGGCAGATAGGTTACGTTATAAAGAGTAACTTAGGCTACTTTTATTATACCTTAGAAAAATAGTTTTAAAAATCCACGTGAACGCGTGTTTTTTTTCAAATGTACAAAAATGGTTCCAGTGGTAGCCAAGTGGTAGAACGCACACCTTGCACATCAATGTGTGCAGGTTCAAACCCCGGTTCACACTTCTGGGATTTATGTGCGAATCTCATTTTCATCCAATCTACGCATTTTAGGGATATGGGCGCTGACATTGCAACATAGTTTTTAACTTTCGCAAATGTCAACGTTTTTATTATTATTATTGACTTCGCTGTTATTTTGTTCCAAATAAATTATATTTTATTTTATTTTTTATCCGAGATTATCACTTGCTATGAAACGGTGAAGGAAAACATCGTGAGGAAACCTGCACCTCTGAGGGAATTTGTCTAGTTCTCGATACTTGTGTTAAGTCTACCAACCCGCACTGGGCCAGCGTGGTGGACTATGGCCCGAATCCCCCTCGCATTGAGAGGAAACCCGTGCCCGGCAGTGGGACGTTAAAAGGGCTGTAGTACCTAGTAGTAGTATAGTACAAAAATAAAAAGAAACACGGATTTGTGATAAATTTGCTCGTTCTACGAATAGTAATGCTGACTACATTATGGAATAGATTAATGGCTGCATGTCGACTTTTTTTATGCACATAGACAACATCGTGCGGTTTTTTTCTAGTTACTTACCTGATTTTCGCAGCACCTGACTCATAACAAACACATAACTCAAGTGTATGCTCTAGTAAAAACCCCGTTCAAAATATATTTGTAACTTTTAAATTTCCTCATGCTACCTTGTCGATGATGTCAGTGGAATATCTTTCCTTGAATCGTGATTATTTCTATCTATACAGGGTGTATCAAATGTCCGAAATAATACTTGACCGTTTGATTACCGTGTATACAACTGAATGGTATAAAAATTTCATCGAAATTCGAACATGTCTTTTCAACATTTTTTTCGTCGCTGATTTCTATAACTTGTAATATCTCGAAACCTATGTAAAAAAATAGAACCTGTTTTGAGAATATTGGTAGTCACTCCTAAATGTAGTTTACACTGCTTAATAGGGTTATGGATGTACCCAAAGGCCAGAACACGATACTTGTGACAAATATTCAAATGTCTATAACTCGGAAACTATGATAGTTAGATATAATCAAGATAGATTATACCTAACTATCATAGTTTCCGTTTAACATACATAATTATATGAACTACCGTATATGTACCTAAAATATTATTTCAGACTTCTGATACACTCTGTATAGTCTTTATTAGTTCTGACTAATACCATGTGGAACTAGGTTACGTGTTTATAAAATTAGATCACTTTGTATTTAAATGACCGCTAATTTAGCAAAGTCATCATAGTTCCTTGATAGATACAGAATTGAGTGGGAATTCTTTGAGCAGGAATTGAAATAAAGCTAATAATACTAAGTACTTCATTAAGTACAGTTACTTCTGGAATGTGTAATTAATTGCATATATTGAAAATATAATAAATATGCGCGAAATTGTACTAAATGTGTTTAATAGCAATAAATAAATCCCCTTTTAATAATATTTATTAAACAGAGCTTACATTGAGTGTAATTTCAGTTTAAAATAAAATTTGTATTGTATTTAAAAATATAATTTATCATAAATATTTAATCATATTCGCCAAATTTTTAAATTTCACTCATTGTTAGTTTCTGATAATCGCACTTAGGTAATTTTGTTTTCCATTGAAAATTAATGATTCAGTTCAAAAAATCCATCAGGTTTAAAAAAAAAAGTTTTGGATATTATAGCACTATTAGTAAAATCAATACCAGTCAATTTGTAGGTAGGTGTAATAGCAATATAAAACTGTCTGCGTTAAAAGCCTATTAATCATATATAATTATATATTCGCGTAACGTTATTGCGACATACGATATAGATCACTATATAACGTGTTATTTTGATGTTTAAGTCACTAATACTTGTTAACTAATATATATATTTGGCATCATTTATTATAATTAACGAATATCATACTTCTTGAATTGAAAAATACTTAGATTAAGATTATTAAATTAAATCCGAGATTAGCACTTGCTCTGTAACGTTGAAGGAAAACATTGTAACGAAAGCTGGACGTCTATAGAAGGGCGTGTAAAGTTCACCATCCCGTACTGCGCCAGCGTGGTGGACTATGGCCCAAATCTCCCTCGTATTGAGGGGGAATGTGCCCGGTATAATGGCAATAGGCTCGCCGCTATTACATTGAGACGAAAATATATCTGCGAAGTGTGGGTGCACTTTAGTGCACCTTTCCACCTTCTGGGAATGCAGGCGTGATGATGTATGTGTATATATTTGTAGTACAAAAGTGTTCCAGATTGTGACTGCAAATGTATCATAACTATAAATTTGTAGGTAAATTTGGTCAGGATAATTATCGGAATACTGGACCTAATTAAAATATCTATTTTATTAGCTTTAATGTACTTCTTTACCTGTCAGACACAATGTAATTTAATATTTATTTTATGACATATTTTATAGTATACAAACTTTAAATTTATTTTATTTTATAGAAGTACGGGGTTAAGGCTCCGAATATATTTTCATTCCTTTTGGAGTCGAAACCCTAGGTCCATGGGGTCCAAGCACCCAAAATTTAATGAAAATATTAGGCAAAAAACAAGAGCATGCCATTTTCTCGCTCAACGAGTGGCTCTAGCCATTCAGCGAGGGAATGCAGCCAGCGTCTTGGGTACGCTTCCGCATGGGCCAATTTTTTTACATATTTTATAAATATATATTTTCTTATTAGTTTTAACTTATTTTGTTTTGCATTGTAAATATTTTGTAAATAGTTGTTCAATAAATTATGTATACAAAATATAAGTGTGTTTAAAAACCCAGATATATGCATGTAGATATCAATATTACAAATGTTTCTCAATACAAATAAATAGCAACCATTTTATTTATTTCCGCGATATTAATGTTCCAGTTGTAAAATGTTAATTAACAGTAACAAAACATGATTAATTTGGGCTATAAATGTATCAAATGCCTCTGGTTGACCTATCAGTGCCCTTGAAAACAGGCCTATTTAGTTAGGTGAAAAAACCAATGAATAGGTTATCAGTGATATATTTATTGATGATAAAGTGGATAAGGATGTAATTAAGTATATTTTTGAATACCAGTTCTTGTTATTTTAATAACATATTTAATGACACATAGCTGGGCAAAGGCCCCAGTTTCCATGTGTCCTGGCTTTGTTGCAACCACGTTTTACAAAAAAAATAAAAAAAATGCTTAAAATCATCGCAACATATTATTTAAATAATGACTTTAATAATATAAGCAGTGGTGGCTTCGTCGGCAAGAATGCCCGCCTTAAACTTAAGGGGTCCAAGTTCAAATCCCAGGCCTGCACCTCTGAGATAATCTTCATGTGCGAATGTCATTTTCAATAATGATTACCACTTGCTGAACGGTGAATGAAAACATCGTGAGGAAACCTTTACGTCTATAGAAAGGCGTGTGAAGTTCACCAACCCGCACTGGGCCAGCGCGGTGGACTAATGCCCAAATCTCCCGCGTATTGACGGAGAATGTACCCGGTGTAATGGCAACAGGCTCGCCCCCTATTACATTGGGACCAAAATACATCTGCGAAGTGTGGGCGCACTGCAGTGCACCTCTGCCTACCCCATCGGGGAACCCAGGCGTGATGATGATGTATTTATATTTTAATAATATCGTCAGACCACATGCCAAGTAAAATTAAGGAAGGTTGTTTTCAAAATGTATCCTGCATAGTAAAATTATCACGGAATTCTGATAATTACATTCATTTTCTTGTCTCTACTTGAAAATGTAACGATATTTTTAGAGGAAAACCAAACATAACGCCACGATTATTTGCGAGATTTAGGCTTTCCGCGTTGCAGAAATCAGATATTAGATTTTTTATTCATGTAAACCATTACATAACACTTAAAGTAATCTACCACCCATTCGATTTCCTGCACTTCCTATCCACCCATTGTATTTCCTTTACAAAAGAATGGGCAAGAAACTCTATGGTTACTTTTTTCCAATAGGACAATACAAGATTACATTTTTGCATAAGCTATTTATGGATACAATTAATATTTACAAAATAGGGTATTCTTTTTGGGAACAAAACCTCCAACCATAAATTAGGTTGCATAGTCCACCAAGTGATCTTAAATTGGACGCGCTACAAAGAAATCAAACTTAAATCGAAAACCACAATTTGTAGTCTTGATTTCAAAATTTTATCATTGAACATTACTGATTCCTATTAAGATCTAGCACAGAATCGAGATTTTTAATATGGGTCTAAAAGTAAACGTCAATACGAATGATTTAATTTAGAAAGTAAGATTTGAATCAAAATAATTGCTTTCCACCAAAAGTCTATCGAGACTTATGTTTTTATTGCTATACAATAAAATAAAAATACAGTTAAAACCGATGTATAATTAATAAATTATGACCACGTATCGTGCTTCGCGGTTTCGTTTGTTCAGTTTTAGATTTAATAAGACTACAATTTCTGATTTATTTCTATAGTTAAAATTTAAGTAAGAAAAAAATATAGAATAACATTTTTCAGTTTTTTAAAACTATGTACATAAAAATCTTTCTCAAATTATGTTCCATTTAATAGGATTACTTTGATTATGTCTTTTTGTAAAAAAAACTGTTAAACAATTATTATAATAAAATACTGCAAAGAGATGGTCGCACGATCCATTTGATCAAAGTGGAATGTTAAGAACCTAAGGTTTATTAACATATTTATATTTCACTGGTTGCTTCCTGCTACTTCGTTTACATGGTTTTTAGGAAAATAAGTAGTTACCCTTTATAACATCAGCAATTCGTTTGTGAAATTCCCCACAAAATCTATCCTTTTTTTTTTTCACAAAATCCATCCTGGCATTTTGAAGATTATACGGAATAAAGACAGACAAACATTTTAATAATTGTGTTATTGTTATAAGTACCGTATCTACTCTCATATGCATTTAAAAAGCTGTTATTTTGAAAATACAAACACTTTAATTTTATTTATTTGTTTAGTTCTAGTTCCATCCAGTTAGAATGGAACACCACGATTATATAAAAAAAATATGATAAAATGCACAGACGAAACCCATCATAACGGCACACCAATAGATTGTAGAACATTTAATTTCATGCGATCTAGACTTTTATTTGTGAACTGGATTCCTTTTGAATAGTGGTTGCAATCAAATTTAATATAAAGCTATTTATATGCATCCAAAATAAATTACTAGAAACCAATACACGTTAATAACCACACCACATTGTCTGAATGGTTTTGTGTTTCTATTCCCATCGGCCGCAAATTTCAGAAATTGCTTTTTTCCAGAATTTGCTCTGGTCTGGGTGTAACTGGAATAAAACTCCCAGTCCATTGTATTGGAACTAAAGTACAAACTTTGCTCAGTGTAGAATTATATGATTGGTTTGAAAAGCGATATTTAGACGCATGGTAGTGCGTCCAGCCAAGTAAAGCTGGCGGCAGCACCGTGTGTAATATTACACGAACCATTTGGAGCCACGAACCTTTTAACCCCCTCATAGTTTCTACTGGGATAGGGAAAATATCCTCCAAGTCTTGTCACAAGAATAACGCGCTACTACGAATCCCTCTTACAATATTCAGGACCTTTTTAATAAAACCCATCACTCAGAACGAGATTTAAAAACCTGAACACTGCGCCCGCACACTGCGGCGTCGAAACGCGCGCGCCAATTTTTTTGCCAATACTAAAACGAACTGTATTGACTCATAGAAAAAGATCATTCTTAAACGAGATGAGTTTGACAGCGCGAGCGAATTTTACCGCGAGCGGGCGCGTCACTTTTACCACAGAAACTCAATATTTATGTATATTAACATAGAGTCGGGTTTTGGTATTGGCAAACATTTAGACGTGGGATTTTTAACGCCCCAATGTGCGGGGTTTTAATGGACTGAGCCATCAAGATCCTTCGAGATATAAATCTACATCAGGCATGATACTGGTTTCTTTTTAATTTGGCAAAATCGTCACGTCTACGGATCGCGGTTATGACAGTGTAACAGCTATAAAATTATAATATATTAACTTTTATGTATGGTTTTGTTTGTGCTTTTATATTTTTATCATTCGACTCTAAGTGTAGTGGCACGTCAACGTACATTGGTATCTACTCCAAATATAATAAAATATGAAGTTATTTCTAGCTTGTTAGTGCACCTACGTTTTTAAGTCGATTTTTTTAAGTAACCGTACAATTATATGCACTTACTGTATGACATTCATAGTTTTTTTTTTCATATATTTACACAGAAAAAACAAAAAAAAATAGAATATCTGAAAGCAGCGTTGGGGTTCCCGCTTAGTTTTCTCCAATGCAATGTCATTTCAAATGTTATGTATTATTTATTATATATTATATTGTGATTCCTCTAAATGGATTAATAGTGAGTTGTGCAATTCAATATGTAAAAAAAATATATAAAAAATTTAACACTGCTGATATCCAAAAGTTATATTAAAAAAAATGTGAACAGATACACTATTATAACAGATTTTTAGAGGTGTCTCTCATCGTACGGTATGACAATACAGGCGCGTGGGCGTGGACGAGTATATGCAATACGAGTCAAGATGAAATATGTCAAGCTTAATGAGACAGGGTTTTGGTAGTCGAAATTCTTGATATGCGATCGTGATAGTGGTCCGTTGGAACTTTCTACAGTAGGCAACTGTAACTTCTAATTATTTTATTAGTGTACACATGACCATACCTTATTATTACCATGTAGATTATTATGTTTGAACAATTGATGTATTTTATTAATAATAAAAATAATGAATTTGACTCAAAATTTAAAAAAGTCATTCAATTTCACGTAATATTAAGCAGTATCAGTATAAAGCAATATCATTTAATTTAAATTAGCACTTTAGCTAAAGTTTACAATCAGTTACGACCCGAGTGTCGTATTATTACAACCCACACGAAAACATAAGAAATAAATAAAATGGTTCGATCGCACACACACCGGTCCACAACATAAAGAATTTGTCGTATAGCAGTGAAACGCGGCGTTCCGCGGCCGACATCAAATTTCTGTTAATTAATTCAGCTCCTTTATGCCTCTAGCGTTTATATTTATATGCCTTTTTATCACCGTTGGGCACGAGTCGATAAAATACCAGTTACTTTTTATACGAGTAATAGGCGACAGCGGGACAAAAAAAAACATTCTTAATTTAAATTTGAAAGACTTTCCATAAAAACTTTTTTTAAATTGAATCATCCAAAATGTTTTTATGTCAACATATAGCAACTAACAAGGTATTGCACCAATATGGGTTTATATATTTGCAGTAATCGCAGTGGTAAAATATCATTTATATATCCCTCGTTAAATGGATTATCATAATACCATTTAATTTGCGTAATTAACAAGTCCTAAGATTCTTAATTGGAGGTTACAGGTGTCAGAGGTACTTATGGTTTGCAAAAGCGAAGTCATATGAACACTCACTTGACTTTATATTCTATGAGTTGGTCAAATATATACCGATGCAAATTAAAATTTTAGAATTACCATAGGTACTATTAGGTCTATGATAGTTTCATCCAATGTCAACCCAACCCATCCAAACTCCACCCATCCTTCGTCAGGTGCCTTATCTGAATAGCCCCTTATATTTTAATGGGTCCTTGGGCGTTTCGCCCCACAAGCCGTTCGCACCGTTCTTTTTGAATAGGCTGTTTCGGAACACGTTCTGAACCGAGCAATGTTTTTTTCGACGTGGGCGGTTCGGAACGTGGTGCGAACAGCCAAAGGACTCTTTTTGACATAGTCGATTCAGACCGACTACATTTTACTATCGTTCATATAAGCGAGCACAAAAGTTGTATAAGAATAAATATTAAATAGTAGATTGTATGTATTGTATTGTAATAACATTTTTCCATCAGCTTATACTTGGTAATATCGTCAATTAAAGTGATTAATATTTAGATATTTTGGATTGGTGCAACATAAATAAGATGAGCAAATGCCGCTGCCCGCTTGTGACTTCAAACCTACGTTTCGTTAGCCACTTACACTAGTCATTTTTTATTGTTAGGCAGCAGAAACCGCCGGTGTCGCGTAGAGATTTAGTGCCCTTACCGTGTGAGTCGTGGTGATATATTTATTATGTCTTATCACTACGTAATGGAATGTGATCGTATATTGCACTAAAACCTTAATAGATTCGTGTTGATACGGACGGGTCGTTGACATTTATATTTTCGAAGTTAATTAAACACTTTCGTGTTTGTTTTTCTGGTACTTTTTTCACGTTCAAACTTTTTTTATATTATTAATATTCTGAGTAGCAGTGGTAGCTTAGTTGGTAAAAGCCCACCTTAAGCGTCCGGGGTGCAGGTTCAATCAAACTTCGGGCTCGAACCTCTGAGATTTTCATGTGTGTATGTCATTTTCAATAATGATAACCACTCGCTGAACGGTAAATAAAAACATCGTGAGGAAACCTGCACGTCAATAGAAAGACGTGTGAAGTTCACCAACCCTCATTGGGCTAGTTGACTTTGGCCCAAGATCTCCCTCGTATTGAGGGGGGATGTGTCCGGTATAATTGCAATAGGCTCGCCCCCTATTACATTGGGACCAAAATACATCGGCGCAGTATGGGTGCACTGCAGTGCACCTACGCATACCCATTCAGGGAATACAGGCGTGATGGTGTATACATTTATATTCTTCTAAAACATAATATAATATCATATTCAAAATGATAACCACAATAATATTACGTAAATAAAACTGACATAAATGTTTGTGAAATAAAATAAATACTGAGAGGATATTCTAATAAACTAAGATAACCACCAAGATTTAAGTATCACTTAAGTTCTACTTAACCAGATCGCCAAGATACGGGACATCACTTAACATACAAAAAGCGGCATTGCCAAGCTACATTGTACCCGTAGCCCACAGAGTACGCGGGCGATGGGTAATCAGACTATAAGCATTCCATAAGTAAGGTGTTATCTTAATGTTTTTCAGTGTTGTCGGGTAAGGTACACTCATGTAATTTAGTGTATAAGCGAAGCGAGTAGCGATTTTAACTGCCTATTAGAATTATTGATCATAGCAGTGGTAGCCGAGTGGTCGAACGCACGCTTTGCAAATCAAAGTGTGCAGGTTCAAACCCCAGCTCGCACCTCTGGGATTTATGTGCGAATCTAATTTTCATCCGAGATTATCACTTGCTATGAAACGGTGAAGGAAAACATCGTGAGGAAATCTGCACCTCTGAGGGAACTTGTCTAGTTCTCGATAGATGTGTGAAGTCTGCCAACCCGCACTGGGCCAGCGTGGTGGACTATAGCCTGAAATCCTCCTCACATTGAGGGGAGGCCCGTGCCCAGCAGTGGGACGCAAAAAGGGCTGTAGTAGTAGTATTATAATTATTTAAATTAAATTAGGTAAGCCATGATAATTAATAAAATTTATTTGTATTGATTTTATTTATATTTTTACCAACATATTGTTTTCTACTTTTAAATTACAACGCAAAATGTTGTATTTTATTATATAAGATATAATTTTATTAGGGTATTCAGAGTTCGAAAGAAATCATAATTTACCTTATTTCACTATGTATGTATATTTACCTATAGACTACCTAAATTATTTATATATAATTGGACAACTATTTATTGTATTGACAACGGAAATCATTATTGTATATTTTTTGCGATGAAAGAATATAGAACGTTATTGTTAAAGAATAGAGAACAATTTGTATTGCACTTTTTACTAAATTGGGGATTAGCATTTCATAATGAGTATGATTACATCATCTCTATAATGCTTATCGCTCCGCTTATCACAATGCAATCGTTTACCTTTGACCGTAGCTAGCGCTGTCTCACAGTAAATGGCCGATATTCTAGCCAAGATTGCTGCCATCGCCTGTACTTCTTAGATGTTTAATTAGATTAGTTAGGCCCTAGAAACTGTTTATTTTCTGTTTAGCTTAGTAGGTGTTAAGATCCCATGAAATTTACAGGAAAAACACGACTAAATACTATAAGTAGACATTTTACATATAAATAAATACATCATCAAGCAATTCTTCGAAGGCATAGTTGTTTTAAATCACAGGTAATAGGGTGAGGCTATTACAATTTATACTATTCTCACACTCCCACAATTCAAGGGAGGTTTAGTGTATTTTTTAGTACCCCGCCTACTCCGGTTTAGTGAACTTCACACGCCCCTCAATAAACGTGTAAGTTTCCTCACAATGGTTACATACACCGTTCAGCGAGTGACAATCATTAATGAAAATTTGTTAGACATAATTTCGAGTTTGTGGTTTAAATGCCCTATGCTTTCAAAACAGCAGTTTTAGCTACTAAGCACTAAGTTTTAAGTCGAACTCAATAAATATTTATTTCAGTACAAAGATAGGGCAGAACAAATGATACGCAGACATCACTACTGGCTTCTATAGCAATAAATATTAACCGTCAAAAATCACTTTTCGATTCGTTACGAATTCAATATCAATCATACACAATGGCTAGATGGCTATACAAAAAAGGGAGCCACCGAATGCTTCAGTTCCCTGCGATGCGAGTTATAAAAGACAGTGAGTATTGCTAGTCTATTCGTTCCCCTATATTAAAAGAGCACCAAGATACAGACCCCACGTCTAGTTTGGATCACTCACGAACAATATTTAGTACCTACAAAGTTTTCTGAAATAAGTTATTCATATTCTACAAGTACACACTACTGGCAATAAAAATATTTCTAACACAAAATTTATAGAATTTATCATGCGCAGTGTCATTCATAAAACGCTTTTAAACTGAATATTTTTGTAAGGGGTTTCGCAGTATAATTTTGAAAAAAGTTTGTTTTATATATTTAAATATTGTTGAAACTTGCCATTTTACCACGTTTTGTCAATTTATCTACATTAATTTAAACTAATATTTTAAAGAGGAAAGATTTTTGTATGTAACGAATAAACTTAAAAACTACAGCATTTAAAAAAAATATTTTGCCGTTACCGACATACATTATTGGGAATGAACGTAGGCTATGAGGTTAACATATCAATGTAGATACATAGCCCAGAGTAGCAGTAGCAGTTTTTCGCAGTCTAATGAAATTATTTTTCTCCGCTCCAGCTAATACTTTGCACCATACAATCAACTCCAAGTAATTGTTTCCACCGCGTATTAGAATATAAAACATTTATTATAATTTTTCGGCTTGTCAGTCCGTCTATTGAAATTCGAGCGTAGCTTATCGATAATTGGATATCATTATATCGAGTTACCGGCTGCCGTTCCACTTTTAATGAATGAAGAACACTCTACAAGCTCTACCGGGGTACGCTCTACTGGGGTACTGTGTAAAATTTTATAATAAGATACCCCCAAATATCATTAACCTCAATGAAACCAAATTTAAAACTTGCATTAGACAAACACTCTGCAGGCGAGCATATTACACAATAGAGAATTATCTAGAGGATAAACACGCTTGTTCAGGCGCTGGTCCGGCTCCACAGGAACTCATTTGAGGGATGTTTGATATTTGTCCCGTTTTCCTCCCCCTTCCTACCTTTAAATCTTACACTGACTTAGCTTGTAATTTGTATTGCTGATTAATTTTGTGTTTTGAGAATGTATAGCCTCATTAACTTTATATTATATAATTGTTAATTAAGAAAAACACATTGTAATGCAAGTAACATGTAAATCCTTATTGGAAAAAAGCAACCATGGAGTTTCTTGCCCATTCTTCTCCATAGGAATTGCATTCCGAATGGGTGGTAGAGATACTATTAATACTATTTATTTTTTACTGACGATTCATAAGTGCCTGTATTGGTTTACATGAATAAAAAAATTCTGATTCTGATTCTGATTCTACCGCGAGCTAAAAAATCTCTACGAGTCTCTCGTCGACGGTTTTATATAAAAATATTCGTAATAATGAAGTGGTAGCCTCGTCGGTAAGAATGCTCGCCTTGGACGTAAGGGGTGCAAGTTTAAATCCCGGGCCCGCACCTCTGAGATAATTTTCACGTGCAAATGTCATTTTCAACAATGATTAGCACTCGCTGAACGGTGAAGGAAAACATCGTGAACAAAACCTGCACGTCTATAGAAAGGCGTGTGAAGTTCACCAACACGGACTGGGCCAGGGTGGTGGACTACGACCCAAATATCCCTTGTATTGAGGGGGAATGTGCCCGGTATAATGGCACTTATTACATTGGGACCAAAATACATCGGTGAAGTATGGGCGCACCGCAGCACCTCTGCCTACCCCTTTGGGGAATAAAGGCGTGATGATGATGTATTATATTCGGACTATGAAATTTGACATTTTCCGTAGATATATTTTACATAGTACCGTCAGAGATGGCTAAGAATCCGTTATGTGACATTTTGGATAATTTAAGTTTAATTTACTACACGAAAGCCAAACATTTTCACCATCAGCCAGTCTTGATTTAATTTTTAGGGTTCCGTACCTAAAGGGTAAAACGGGAACCCTATTACTAAGACTTCGCTGTCCATCCGTCTGTTCGTCCGTCTGTCACCAGGCTGTATCTCATGAACCGTGATAGTTAGACAGTCGAAATTTTCACAGATTATGTATTTCTGTTGCCGCTATAACAACAAACACAGAATAAAATAAATATTTAAGGGGGCTCCCATACAACAAACGTGATTTTTTTTGCTCGTTTTTATACATAATGGTACGGCACCCTTCGTGCGCGAGTCTGACTCGCATATGGCCGGTTTTTCTGACAATTTTAGTTATCAGGGTACATCGAGACTAATCTCGGTGCTTAAACGGCCTCGACGATCTAAATGTCATAGTAGAGCTACTGATATTTTACATTTTGAAATATATTGAATTTGCAACAAAAAGGTTCGATCTTTGATATTTATTATGATATATGATGACTCTAGAATTGATAATAAGATCATGTCATTATATCCAATCAAATACACCAAGATAATGAACTGTGTTTATAAATTGGATGTAAATATGAAACGTTTAAATGGTTTTTATAAATAAATAAATGTTTCGATAATTGAGGCTAGACATTATTAACTTTAGATTGTAATAATTTGAAGTTTGTATTTGTTGGAATACGATAATATCGAGGTCATATAAAGAACAAAACCGAATATTTTATCACACAAAGCCATCTAAGAATCTGAAAAAAAAAAAGTTTTTTTTAAATTTTAGTTACGCACAACTTTTCAATAACACATTGTTTTATATAATTTTAGTTCTTAAGATCCATTACTATAAAGTGTAATGGTTCTACATAAAAATGAAGCAATTAAAAAATACTAATCAATCTTAAAAATCCAGTTCAAAACGTCTTACATCTAGCAATACACATTTTTTAATTTCAATCTCAGTGCCTGGTCCCACAGCAATCACGGACTATTAAGCGATATGACGTCACTTTCCAACTACCAATCAGCAACAATAAACGCCTGTCCACACTGAGGCGTCAAAAGTCGAGCGTTAAAGTTTTTGTCAATACCAAAACGAAGTCTGTGTACATAAAGATTGGATTTCTGTGGTACAAGCCAAACCCCAGGGGTGCTAAAATTCGCGCCGTCAATGTCATTTCATTGAAGATTCAAATTTTTCAAAGGGATCATTCGCCATCTTGCTCACTTTCATCACCCATTTTTATTTAGAATGAATTTTCTCTTGATTCTAATTACTTGACACACCCTGAAATACTTAGAAACCGCAGATGGGGCCATTCCTAATTTTATTCCATTAAATTTCATCATTTAGTAAAGTCAGAGGAAAAGGAACATTCTCAAATATTCAATACTGTTCGTTTTGGCATGGGCACAATGTTTGACGCGCGCATTTTCACGCCCCAGTGTGTGAGGGTGTAATGCCGATGGAGAGAGATCTATTCTCATCACGAAAAAAAATTATCGATCTCATCGCTCAGGGCGCTAACAATTACAGTAGCGGCTTCTTCGAGTTATTAAAATACTAAGATCGTAATCTCACAGAGATACACGAATGATAAATTATTACGTATCGTCAGTTAGGCGGTACGCACACCGGGGGAATTACTGCGAATGATAGCATCAGCAAATGAATTATGAGTAAGGCGTGTGCAAACTATGTTACTTAATTTACTGTTAAATGTATACAAGGTAAGCAGGTAGGCAGTGGTAGCCGAGTGGTCAAACGCACGCCTTGCAATGAAAGTGAGCAGGTTCAAACCCCGGCTCGCACCTCTGGGATATAAGTGCGAATCTCATTTTCATCCGAGATTATCATTTGCTATGAAACGGTGAAGGAAAACATCGTGAGGAAACCTGGACACCTGAGGGAACTTGCTAGTTCTCGAAAGATGTGTAAAGTCTGCCAACCCGCAATGGACCAGCGTGGTGGACTATGGCCTGAATCCCCCTCGCATTGAGGGGAGGCCCGTGCCCAGCAGTGGGACGTTAAAAGGGCTGTAGTAGTAGTAGTAGTGTCCTAGTGCTGGCCTAAGGTCTCTCTCCCCTCCATTCGTCCCGGTGTTTCACTCCACCATTCAGCCAAATAAGGGTCGAAGTTATCGCGCAACTGCTTGCTTTGGAATTTTTATGATCAAATTCTAAATCTTACACTCTCTGTGCCTCTGACCTCACATCGCAAATCCGTATCATTTATTCATATTAATGATAGCTACCTCATTTGAACTCGATGATAATTGTCTGCAGTGTTAATCTTTTTTTTCTGTCGATGGCCTGTTATTAATTCTTTTTCCGACGTCGGGCGGGAAAGCCTTTTAGATAATTTGATTGAATTGGTATATAATTATGATCTGAAGTGCCGACAGATTTATTTCAACTAAAGGATGTGAATCGAATTCATCATGGAACAATCGTACGTTTAAAATCGAACCTATGTCGTAGTACAAGGGTGGTAGGTCTATTAAACAATTTCATTTCCCCATAGGAATGGTTACGCAAAGCAAGTAGAGATATCTCATTCATTAGTCGATCATTTGAAGTCTTCATGTTAGCAAATTGAACGAGTTACTCAAATTTGAACACGGAACTGTCTCACTCGTTCATTTCCTCCTCACGTCCCGTATAAAAGTTGCTGACAATAGCTATAAATCGTATCACGAGTGAGTGAATCTTTGGAGTGAGTAAGCTAAGTAGGCAAATAAAGTGCTACACCTCGAATGACACCTCACCGAGTGAGTTCATTGCGAGGTAAAATGAGGTACACTTGATTTATAAAAAAAACACATAATCTTTTGTTTTAACTTTCAACTGCGAAATTCAAACAGTTGAAAGCACAAAAATATGGAGCACCTTTTATCCCCACAATATACGTTACGAATATTATTTTCCCCGATTCACGAATCCGTATTAAAAACAAGTATTTAATTAGACCAAAACCGTATCTAATAAAATAAATCTATCGGTTCTCATGTCTATCACGGGGCATCACCCACCGACGGCTCAATTAGTCCCGTATTAAACTAAATTATAAAGTAACACATTAATGATCGTGTATGTTGTAATTACGGTGTATTAAATATGTATTACAACCGACAATTATCTGTGTCCGATATTATATTACCGAGTGCTTCGGTTTTGTACGGTTATTATTCGAAAAAAAGTTCGTTTATGTTCGTTCACTGCACTTGATTTAGAAACTGGGCAAGTACAGTTTTAGGTGCGTACTGATCTACCGTGAAGATACGCGGGGCAGCCTCGCGCAGGTTACCTTCCATTTTACTTTCAAACCTATCATTCCACTTACTATAAGTAATATATCACCTGTGCTTTATTTAATTAATAACATTAAGGCAATGATTAAAAACATTTGGTGAACAGATTTTTTTTTATATACGTTTAGGTTACAACGAAGCAGACTAACAGCGTAAAACACACGATCAGGTGAGGTAGCTAAAAATATGATTGATTACTTAGTGTAGCATGCAGCCTCGCAAGGCTACTCGCTTGGTTAGTACGCGCCTATTGACATTTTTTTTGCAGATTTTACTTATTACAACTACTACATCAAGTTAATAAAACAATATGCTGTAGTCTTGAAATAATGCTGATTTATACAAATTTGGAAATATTCCTTAAAAGTAATACCTTCGTTTCCTATACTGCTCTACTAAACCAATTTACCGTAATGATAAAATCATGTCACAGACAGTAATATATATAAAACGCAATGCAAATTAATTGTATGCATACAAAAAGCGTTATAATGACCCGAGCCGTGGGAACGTTCGCCAAGTGAAAGTGTTACATAAAGATTATAGTATCGCAGCGGTTTGTAACAATAAAAACAGGTCGATTATGATAACGTGTCAGATTATCAGATTCCGTAGGCAGATTATAGTTGGATTCTGGAAATTTTATTGAAGTGTATCATATTTAAATGAAATTAAAGATATTATGTAAGAGGGAATTGATCAATTTTTTTTTTATTTCGCATGTTTTTAAATAAGCGATTCATACCTCTTTTTTTTTTTTCTTTTTTTTTTTGAAAGGACTTACACTGTTAGCCGTGAGGTGGCCTTTACAGCTTTACCGGAGGAGTGGCGAGCGCAGAGTGCACTCCAACCAAGGCCTGAAGGGCGGAAAGGGGTGGCAACTAGCTCAAGGGCGCCACAGAGGGCACGACCTCGGCTTGGGCAGTTACCGTGAGGGGAGAGGTAGTGACTGCGCTCCTAGGTGCAAAGATGCACCTACCAGCGGAAGAGGGTGTTCCTCGACCTCGCCGGCGAGATCGGTGTCTGTTTGAGGCTGGTGTAGGTGTGTTGGTGGCCCTCTCAACGCCCGGGTCGAGGAGGGCGGTGATCGTGTCGGGAGGATCGCGGACGGCGGCGACGAGTTGATGATGTGTGCGCGGGGTCTGGCTCGTAATTGCCGGCGGCGACAATTAGAGGATTCGATTCATACCGGTTTGCTTTGGAGCTGTAGAAATGATAAAAGTTGGTCAATTGACTATGTTCAAGTAAATTTTATTTCACAGTTCTTCAAAACGGCGTATAGGATATGTATTTTTTTTTATTATCATGTTGAGATTTTCCCAAAAAAAAAGTTAAAATGAAATCAGAATTGTTATTTTTTAACATTGATCTTTAGTGTTAAAATAAATAATTGATTATTATTGTACGTGTGGGTAATATCTACAAACTAGAGTAATATTATATTTAGACATTTCAAAATGCACAATGTGACGTACCGAAAAAGAGAAACATAAAAAAAAATAGTTTACATTCACATTTGAACTCGAATAAAAAGCAGTTCACAGATTATATCCGTTAGCAATCACAGATCATGAGCGGTAATCATCTCAGCCAACCTGTCGCAACGTAAAGGTGAGGACACCATGGGAATATACCACGTCGCATTTCGCAACTCGTGTAATTATGTTTTACACTTCACTTTGTGATTGCGGGGTCAAAGGGCAAGCGGAATTTTGGCTAACGATTCTATTTTTACGATTTCTTTTTTTTATATTAAGAAATTTATGTTGAAGCTGATCAATAAGATATTAATACTATAAGATATTATTGACTGGGTTTATTATATTGATGGGTGAAAGGCTATTTCATTTAAACGACACTTTGGGTGATATTTTCTTATACACGCATTTGGAATCAGCGATTTTTTTTTGCGTCGAATGACGATGCTCTCCCGTAAAGAAAACTCTATCTATCTATTTATATACATATATAAAGTTAAAAAAATGTTGCTTAAGTCAGCCTTTCACCTCTCGACATATTTCCCTATATCTCCCTGTTGCTGATTCCATTGGCAATAAACTTAATTTTATAGCACTCACAAAATTGCCGACTCACTCGCACATTACCGTCATGACAAGGACGGCAATACACTTAGTTTAGTGTGGCTTAGTTACCAACAAAATATCATCAATATCATGCCTATAAAATCGACCTATCTATATGATAATCATTGTTTGGGTCAAAAACGTTTCAAAGTTATTTTTGTAGACTGGTAAAATCAAAAAGAGTGTTTTAGAAAATTAGTTTTTGGTTTTTACTATTGGAAAGATATATTTCATTAATGTACGTAATAGTATTTTAATAAAATTCCTTTTATTGTTCAAAAAATTACCACCACAAAATGAGTCAGCACTAAACTATTTATCTTGCAAAACAACGAAAATTAACTTCTATTGCCAGTGGATTAAATTTTAAAATTTAAAACGATTATTGTATGATAACAAGGACTCATTTTACTCGTAACGCTTATAGATGATTGAATTGCTTATAGATGATTTGAATTGAATATTGATTTTATAAACAGGTGCGTATTTTAGAAATGGTTTGTTATTACGAGACTCCATTAACTACATAATGTAGGCTGATGGCGAAATAAAATTACCAGTGATCGTGTGCGCAAACGAGAAATAATAATTACATACAGTACTAATTTCAATTATACGCTTGCTTTAAACCTAAACGACTATAAGAAATCTCCTCGTAACTAGATATAAATTATGCACACTAATTTAGTGTTTATCATAATTTTAATGATCAGTTTCGCGCTGTATGTTAGTGATTTGACTTTAGTTATCAACATACTCAGATTTTTTTTTTGTTTGTCCACGTGGAATTTGGAAATACTAATTACCTGGAATGAGACTCTTCTTTAACACGCTCGCGCTTTCTCACTGTACAGGCGAATGCGATATAGGCTCTGTTATATTTATTGTCGTTTTTGTCTGATCTAAAACTCGAGTATTTTAGTTTTTTTTGGAAGTAATAATAATTATGATCACGTTGTTAAATATCTGTGTACACTTTAAAATTGCGTTCAGATTTTTATACTTAGTACTTTTTTCCCATATTTGTATCATCTAGTCATAATAAATTAATTTAGCCGACAACCCAACTGGTATCGGTCAGTATCTAGCCTTAGAAGAGATCGTCTTCCCTAATGGCGCACACATAGACGCGCCAACAGTGTGCGGACGTGATGACCTCACGCACACACAGACACGTTCACCTGCAGCGAACCACTCGTGCGCACTGTCACATATTAAGTTGTGGACACACTTAGTTTTAAATTAACCAATATCTATGCAATTAATCAGTTTATTTTTTATGGTTATTAGTGTCAACGTATCTTAAGCAAATTTTTAAAACAATGTTTTTTTTTTCATTGGTGTTAGATCAAAGTTATTCCTTACAAAAATACATAAATCATGTAAGTAATGGCTAGTTAGTTCTTAAATAAGATATCATTGGAATAAATTGTTGTTCTTCAGCAATTTGAATGGGTAAAACAACACAACTGATTTTGATAGCCTTTTTTTGCTTGAACTAATACAAAAAACTAGTTCAAATTAATTCATGTTTTAGTAGCTCATCTGCCCTAAATAGAAACTCCAAAGAGAATATTTTCGTATTAACTTATTCAATTCGCAATGGGTTTGCATACTTCACCGTCTCCTAATTAAATCACAAAGGCAATAAAAACAATAAAATTCCCAGTGTAGCCACAAACTATGCTCTAAACTCTGACATTCCACCCACACACGCTTACAATCGGCTGAGTATCGCAACACGTCACCTGTCGACTCGACCGCGACCTCCCAACCAGCCTGTAAGTTACTAATATTGGTCAATGCACACACACACTCACACCAGCAATAACATAAACAAACCCCTAATGCGAAACATTTAAAATTCAAATTCAAACTTAACGGATTTTCATTCAATATGATTCCGCACTCACACGTACGAAGATAAAGGTGTTGGTTGTGCATGTGTGCACGAGACATCGCTTTTGAATGGATGCTCCAGCTGTTATGGTCATTTTGCATTGTATATAGAGTGGAGTAGGGTTGAAAATAGGTTGCACTAGGAAGTAAGATTGGATAGAGCACAGCGAAATGTAGCTCTGAGAGGTCGTGGGAGCCAGCCTAGCCGGCGATTCGGTTAGTTAAATTTTCGAAGATGTAACGGTATGAAATTTTTGATAACATATACGGAACGATATATTTGACGTATATTATTGTTTATGGTAGCCATTGTTATTAATTTTGTACCATAATGGCGAATCAAATGTACGAAAATGGTTTTAACGTTTATATATCGTTGTTTTACGTCGATAAAAGGTGTTTGGACTCTTTATTATTTATTTATTTTTATAAATATATTCGAAAGTATATTTTTTTATATAAAATGTTTAAATAATTAAATTTTACATTTGTTTAAATAAATAACTGTGTTACTCTACATTTAAATGAAAAACATTTTTGCGTTTGGGTGGCATCAAACATATTACCAAAAAACGTTACTTATTGACTTTTAAATTAATAAATGAAATTGATTTTGAGATAAATAGCATTTTTTATAATCATCATAGCTTAAATTGAAATCTAATAATTGATTTAAACGATTAATTAACTAATGTATAGCAGAAAATCTGTATCTGGATGTGCAAATTTATTTTTTGTTACATAAACTATGGTTAATCGAATGACCACGATCATTTTAATAGAATGTAACATGAATGGAATAAAAAGTGATAGACAGAATTAAATTGGCCCTATACTTAGGTAATAAATGTCTTACCGGTAATTCAGTAGAACATAAAACGGAACGATTACTGTTAAATCGTTAGTATCTAGTCTCAGATCGATCGACCTATAAACGATATAAACCCGATCCAGTTTCGCTTTTGATCCCGCCGCCGGCGCGGGCGCGGCATCTTTTACCTAATTACACACAAAAGTTATTTAATTTTTATGACTAATGTGAAAATATTGCTTAATTAATATCATAAATCATAATTGAGCACGCAAAATGAATTTATTTGATGGTCATAATTAAGTTTTGATTAAATTGTTAGTATTTTTATTTTATGGTACCGTTCGCTTGTTTGTTGGGTAGCAAGGTCGGCGAGATTAAAGATTGAACATCGTTTTAATGGGTGCATTATTAGTACGAATACATTCAAAGGTTGTAAACACATGATTTTTTATTATTTATTATCCGCGATATCTGTTGCTTATTTGTTTCTTGATTATTTTAATAAGAACCATTAGAGAATGGTTTAATGGTGTAATTTGGGTTGTATGACTTAAGGGCTTTATGGTTTGATTGAGTGCGAGCCTATTAAGCTCTTGATCATTTACATGCTGATTTGCTTTAGTTAATTCATTATACAACACGACCTTTATTTGATAAAATACTTATTTTTATATAATAACAATGATAAATATAAATGATATACAAATTAATTATGTATTTGATGTTCGATTAAGATACTGCGAGTAAGGTCTTGTTAGAATTTGCCCTGGTCTGGGTGTACCTGGGATCGCCCCAGTGCATTGTACGGTCCCATAGCTACCAATACGGTACCCATAGCTTTGCTTAGCTTGGGATCATACGATGAGGTGTTTTTCGGTGATATTTAGTTATATCCTGACCTTTTTTATGCTTTATTCTTATTTTATTTTATTTATTCTTTTTTTTTTTTGGAGGACTTACACTGTTGGCCGTGAGGTGATCTTTACAGCTTTACCGGAGCAGTGGCGATCGCAGAGTGCACTCCAACCAAGGCCTTAAGGGCGGAAAGGGGTGGCAACTAGCTCAAGGGCGCCACAGAGGGCACGACCTCGGCTTGGGCAGTTACCGTGAGGGGAGAGGTAGTGACTGCGCTCCTAGGTGCAAAGATGCACCTACGCGCGGAAGAGGGGGTTCCTCGACCTCGCCGGCGAGATCGGTGTCTGTTTGAGATATATATTTATTCATGTATGTATACCGATATTATATGTTTTATTTTGAATCAAATTTTGTTAATACATACAAGATGTGACGAATGTATGATTGATTTTGACATTTTGATGTTTGAACGACGTCAAATTGACACAAGTGTTGCGCACTGCCATCCATCTGATGTTTATGCACATTCACTGATAACTGATGTAAGGTCACGTGTTTAAGTCGTGTTCGCCATGATTTAATTATACGGATATTTTTTTAACCAACAACGGCAAATGCAAAAGAACGGTTATGATTTTAGCAGTCTTTGTATGTATGTTTGTATCTGAGTATGTTCTTCCGTAGCTCCTAAACTAAGCTACCGATTTTGATGAATGAGTTGTCAATCGATTCGTTATTGTGGCCCAGGTGATATGGGTTACATCTTGTCCGTAGTTGGGTTACAGTTTTGGAACGTAGTTACTTATCGCAGGTTGCGAAAGGGGGCTAGACGGAAAAAATAAGATGAAAAATTGTAACGACACTTTTACATATGTGTGATTACATTTATGTATACAATAAAATTCGATTTCGATTGCGATTGCGATTTCGATGTGTGTGTGTGTGTGTGTGTGTACGTGTGTATGTATATATGTGCAATTTTTTTATTTCAAAAGGACCTTAGTTCCATCCGGGTGTCCCTTGACACCTCTCAAGTTGTTTTTTAAACTTTTTTCTTGTTAACTTAAGAATGATAGTTATAATCTAACAACGGAAAACCTATATTTTGGCTGCCGATACTGCTTGTGTATGCGCCAGTGATGGCTTCGTAAATTAGGAAGCGCATGTATACAATTAGCATTGCTGCTCGTCTGTTTGTCTAACTAATGACGGTTCGTGCTGAGCTATTATCATCCTATTATGATATACGATTAGGGATGCTACTGGGACTCAGTTACTAAAAGCTAGTTGTGTAAAGATGTTTTCGGCAAAATATTTTTTTTTTATAAATGATATATGCTTAATAATTATTTTATTTATATTCATTTGAAATATGATATAGTTTATACTTTTTATTAGGTAAGAACCCTCTTGGGTGTTCTAAAAAGACCCTACTAAAGTTACATTACAAGCTGATCAATGGTTTAGGAACGCATAGAGTACAAACATACAAGCGTAAAGCTAACCCAACATTTGTTATTGTTCGATTGTAGGTAATAATTGATTGTGATAATTCTTCCACTCTATCCTTTGAAGGAAAACATCGTGAGGAAACCGGCACGTCTATAGAAGGGAGTGTGAAGTTCATCAACCCGCACTGGGCCAGCGTGGTGGACTATGGTCCAAATCTCTCCCGTATTGAGGGAGAATGTGCTACCGGGCACTAATGGCAATAAGCTCGCCCCCTATTACATCGGAACCAAAATACATCGGCGAAGTGTGAGCGCACTGCAGTGCACCTTTGCCTACTCCTTCGGGGAATACAGGCGTGGTGATGAATTTATATTTTACTATCCCTTATCCCTAACTTCCATACATAGAGGTGATACTCGGAGTATGATACTCCGAAAACTTAGAAAATTAGTTTTATAATATACTACAGATTTCCAGGACTTTTTAAACTGGATTTATTGTCTGAATAAATTAAATACCTTTAAACTCACAACTTTCATTATTATAATTAACAATCTAAAGTTTATCTTTACACTATCAATATGAACTTTGATGTAACGTTTTAGAGTTTAAAATAGGATTTCTTGATCGTATACTCAAAAGAGGTCTTGACAAATTTTATGTTAAGTTACTGGCTATTCAAGTACCAAGTGATTTGATTACTGATCGACGAGTTGGAAGTTTATAGAGTTGTTCACTAATATTTTATTGGTATTTTTAATAAGGTATTTCTTTATGAATTGAATAAATCCAACTGTGAAATACAATTAAAATTTTAACAATGAAAAGTGTATTACTTTTTTAAAATAAAGCAATTACTTAGTACATTACTTACTACACACTTCGACATAGTGCCATAGGGAATGAAAGACTTTACATTACATTTTCATGTAAGCGTTGAAGTACATACCGTATCTAAATTAAATATTTTTTTACGCCACTCATTACATCTATTTATTACGCAAAAGATAAGAAATTAAAAGAGCAATGGCTCTATATAATTCCGAAACAAGTAAATCGAAGCGTTGCGATACAGCACGGGGGACGCTCGTGAAATGCGAAATCAGATAGTTACAGCTTTTTGCCTCGATTGTACTCGACTCGTGTTCACTTTTTAGTACGACTGTACCTCATGTACGTACACTCGTAAAGACACTCCTTCAGTTGCATAATATTTCAAAAGTGGTGTGTTTATTATTTTGTCTTTAAGTGTACCAGTTATTTTTTTATGGGTTTTTAATATCAAATCGGGGTATTTTTGCTCAGAAATTATTAAACATACGAACGGCTGGTATGATATCTAATTTAAATAGGGTTATATATAATATACTATATAGAGTTCTGCTTAGTTTCTATGGGCTCGAAACTTCTGAAAATTGAAGTACGCAAATTAAAGTCACTAAAGAAACCGAAATGAATTACAAGTAAGCAGATCTATAAATGAACAATGGTTCGGTAGTTAGCGTAATTATTCGACCAGCAATGTTTTAATTGAGACTTTTTCCAAGTTCCAACATTGTTTGCACAGCGGGAAAACAGGACGAGTAAAAAAAAGCCGCATTCGGAAAATCCTCTGCACAGTGGGACATAGAGAAGTGATCAAGAAGCAAGTACATAATGCATAGAAGTAATGAACCAATGGGTGGATACGAAAAGATTTTTCTGTAGACTTTACCCGCTTTACAGAATCAGTTTTTATTTCCATGTACCAAAGTATTAAGTACATTCTATGAAGTATTTAAGTTAGTTTAATTTAGTCGTATAAAGACCCGGGCGCACTGGTGAGTTTTTTTCAATGCAAAACGAATTTTATTATCTTATAGAAAAGGCTCATTATTCAATGAAATATCATTGACTGCGTGAGCGACTAATGACGCGTGACCGCGTGACTTCTATCACAGAAATATAATCTTTATGAACATTAACATAGAGTTCCTTTTGGTATTGAAAAAAAATGTAAAGAAGTCCAATCATGTACTTATCTCATCTGTATTTATTATAATTCATCACGTTATTATGTAGAGGCTAAGGATAGGTTAATAATTTAGTCACCATGATCAAACGAGCATCCAATTTAATTTTAGATTGAATATTAAATCATAATAAATTTAATATTCCTAAATTAACTCATGCATGATATATTTAGAATTCAGATTAATCAAATAATTTAATGCAAAAGGCTTTTGACTAAATTAATAAACAAAATTATAACTTCAATGAATGTTTAAAACGTTAAGTTGAAACTTAAATCGAGAAAGACCGTTAGCTTAAGCCGTGGGTACAGTCAACACAATATTAATTCACCATACAACGCTAAATCACTCGCACTCTACAGGCGATTCATCTAAATCTATACTAAATGTCGTAATAATAATTCAGTACCATCCCCCGCTATATATCACCCTTCGTATATTTAACATTAATACTGAAAAGCATTAATACAACGCGGTAAAGTTCAATTTGCTGAGAACAATCCGAGAATGGCAGTTATTTGTAAATTCCTAACACGGTAGAAATTAAAATACAATGCTGCTTGCGTATAGCTGAACGTGTGACGTCGGCTAAGTTGAAAGCCAATGGACGGCGATATATCCTTCAACTAGTGCGGCAGGGTTACCACATTAAAATAGTTTTGACATTGGATATCACATTGTTTAGTATTAAGTTACTGGGACGAACAAGATCACTTGACTTTTGAAAATGTGCTCTGAAATAACACACATATAGTTGGAATTTCAGTGGAAAAATCCACGCGACTAATTTTACATGTGACACTAATAGAGTTTCGTTGGAAAATATGTTTCATCTATATGTTAATACAGTTCATTTTGATATGTGCAAACATTTTGATACGCAACTTAATGGAAGGTTTTATAATTACCTAGTTAGTTATTTCTACAACTTTATTACTATTTTTAAAAAAAGTTTGAACTCAAGTGGTTTATGAAAAGGTCAATTATTTGCCGAAAAATCTTAAAGTTATGCAAGTGATTATAAGATTAGTCGATCAAGTCATAAACTTTCCTAACTTTATGATACTTGAATTTAATTCGGAATTTGAATGCGCCTTGAGTCGTTAATTGCGTTAAATATATGGTGCAACATACATAATGTTTCAGAAGTCCGAAATAATATTTTAGGCGCTTAGGCGGTTACTAATTTGTGGGTTAACTGTCATAGTTGCTGAGTTACAAATCTTTGAGTTTTTATCACAAGTATCGTGTAGTGGCCTTAGGCCATACCCATAAATAACCCTATTTAACAGTGTAAATCATATCTACAAAGGATCTTAAAACAGAACTTAAAAATTACGAGATATAACAAGTTTTTAAACTTAGAGGCGAAAAACAATTAAAAAGTCATGTTCTAAGCAGTGGTAGCCGAGTGGTTGAACGCACACCTTGCAAATCAAAGTGTGCAGGTTCACACCCCGGCTCGCTTCTCTGGGTTTCATGTCCGAATCTCATTTACATCCGAGATTACCACTTGCTATGAAACGGTGAAGGAAAACATCGTGAGGAAACCTGCAAGTTTGAGGGAAATTGACTAGTTCTCGATGTGTGAAGTCTGCCAACCCGCACTGGGCCAGCGTGTTGGACTATGGCCTGAATCCCCCTCGCATTGAGGGGAGGCCCGTGCCCAGCAGTGGGACGTTAAAAGGGCTGTAGTTAGTTAGTTCTAATTTCGATATTTTTTATGAGAGAGGGAGGCAAACGAGCAGACGTTTCACCTAATGGTAAGTGATCAACTCCGCCCATGGACACCTGCAACACCATGGGCATCACAAGTGCGTTGCCGGCCTTTAAGGAATGAGTATGCTCGTTTCTTGAAAGTACCTTCAGTTGTTTTCACGATACTGATGCTAACGTTAAAATTATAATTTCTGATTTCTGATACACCCGTTATAAATGTGTTGGATTTTAATTTGCAATGATGCGTCTTAACGAGATTCTTGCGTAATCCAAGGTGAGGCAAGCCAGAAGATTTATGGATTAACATAAAGCATATTTTCTATTTCCTACTGTGTAGCGTACTGGTGCATATCACCTTTGTACATGACATCATGCTCACTTAAATCATTATTATGTTGCACATAAATATGGAGACTTCCTTAATATTTTTCTTGCTATTCAATTTGTCTTGAATAATAACACACTAATTCTGACTGATCTTCTTATAAAGCATAATACATCAGTTTAATAAAATATGTACTTGATTTGAACTCAAATTGCACCCATATTTAATAAAAAAAAAAGGTGCAGACACCGATATAAAGTAAACCACTGTGTTTGATAAAAAAAAGATACCAATTATTAAATAAAACAATATTATTAAACTCATTGACAAAAAATATGTCAATTCTTAAATATGGTAAAATTATATTGACACAAACTTAATATGTAATAGTTGGTAACCCTACTGGCGCGCGTGCGCAGACGCGGCAATTTGTGCGTTGCGCCCGCGCAGCTTTCCCGGCGCGGACGAACAGGGATCAATCGTAAGCGCTACTCTATATTGATATGTATCAAAACATTTATTCATCACAACACAACTCATGCGTTCTAGTATTTATTTGTTTTGCTACTTGTTTATCCTAGACCCGGTTATTTAATGGATATGTTACGGCTAAAACCCGAAGTGCGGCTACACCTAGTTTTAACCGGTTAGAACTAGGTGTAGTCACTTACTCTTGGTTAAATCTAGTACGAGCCGATTGATTTCGGGTAAAACTAGGTCTATCCTTCATCATGCCGGCTACAACTAGGTCCAGCCATTCCCTGTTGGATAAAACTAGGTCTATCCGATATCATTCCGGCTAGAACTAGGTCCAGACAATCCCTGTTGGATAAAACTAGATGCAAACAAGTAACAGGCGAATGGCTCACAGTCGCGCGCCCCTGCCGCCCGCCACCCGTAACCCGCGTTTGCCTTTGCGCTTTGAGTTTGTGCCGTTTGTGCCGTTGTACAAAACAGACGTACTTTCTTGTTTTTGCGCACTTATACAATCGAATTCAAAATGGCTGTGAATGAAGACCTACTGACTATGAAGTCATACTACTACTACTGACGATTACTACTATTGGATAGACCTAGTTTTATCCAACAGGGAATGGCTGGACCTGGTTGTAGCCGGCATGATGAAGGATAGACCTAGTTTTACCCGAAATCAATCGGCTCGTACTAGATTTAACCAAGAGTAAGTGACTACACCTAGTTCTAACCGGTTAAAACTAGGTGTAGCCGCACTTCGGGTTTTAGCCGTAACAGATATACTCATGATTATTGTGAACATTACTTGTAGAATAATTGCCAGCCATTATATGATACTTAAGTTGATCACTTGAGCTAGAATACGCAGATATTTTAAAAGGCTTTAAAATGTAAAATTGATATTTTACATGTATTTTTTTTTAAATAGCATATTGAATATCACAGAAGCCTCCCCATTTTTAACCGACGAAAAAAAAAAAAAGGAGGAGGTTCTCAATTCGACGCGTATATTTTTTTTTTTTTTTATGTATGATCACGCATATCTCCGGCGTCACTAAACCGATATCGAATTTTTTTATGACGTTTGCTAAGGAATTCTTCGAGGGTGGTCCCATTTTCAAAATATTATCAGAAATTAACCCCCTTGGGGGTGAAATGAGGGGTTGAATGTCACATAATTGAAAAATTATTTTTTGATCGACTTGAAACTTTGTATATGTATTTTACATATAAAATAAAGAAATACGTGTTTTAGGAATTTTGAAAAAAAAAAATATATAGGGTGTGAAATGGGGTGATAAAGTTTGCATTCTTTTTTATGTATATCTCCGGCGTCACTAAACCGATTTCGATTTTTTCTATGACGTTTGCTAAGGAATTCTTCGAGGGTGGTTCCATTTTCAAAACATTATCAGAAATCAACCCCCTTAGGGGTGAAATGGGGGTTGAAGGTCACGCAATTTCAAAAATATTTTTTGATCAACCTAAAACTTTGTATATGTATTTTACATACAAAATAAAGAAACACGTATTTTAGGAAATTTGAAAAAAAAAATATTTAGGGGGTGAAATGGGCTGATAAAGTTTGCATTCTGGACTATAGCATATCTTCGGCGTTAGTGAGCCGATTTCGAAAAATCTTTTTTTGTTTAATACGGATAGTTAACAAATATCGAAACAATGGGATGGAAAGGGTGGAGGGGGGTGAATTCCTTTTTTGGGCTGTTATGAGGTGCTAATACTTGCATCTTTTCACAAAATAGATACTAAATTCGCCTTCAAAAACCTAGGTACACTAAAAAGTTAACCTTAACTACCTTATAATTCATTACATTTGTAGTCGGTGCCAATTTATGTGTGTATTTGTCTAGTCTGATATAGATTGGCACCTACACCATGATATACCTACGCCCACGTGGACTTTATTTGGAATTATACCCATTTTTAACCAACGAAGAAAACAGAAGAGGTTCACGTTTCGACACGTATTGGTTAGGGTATAACTTCGAAGTGGGTCCTATATAAATTAGGAACAAAAATCCTACCCGAAAGGTGGGAAAATAGGGAGAGATTTATTGTTAATTCTCAAATTTTAATGCTGAGTTGTGTATTACAAAAAAACAAACAGTAGATTCAGATTAAGTAGTAGATTTTAGCCACAAAAAAATATAAAATAAAAACTTTTTAACAAAAAATTAAACCGCCGAAAATTTTAAAAAGCAAAAAATAATATACCTTTTTTATTTAATAACCTTAATAACAAAGTTCTTAAACTAATGTAAGTATACCTAAGTCATTTTGAGTCGGCGCCAAACAATTAATGAACAATAAATTTAAAGAAATAACCAAATGAAATTAACAATGCAACGTGAAATCTTCAGCGACAAACATTAACATTCCAAAAAATGTACTCTCCGTACGACCACTCGCACACATTGTGTATCGCTATCTCGCTGTGTATTGCTGTCTCGCTGACGTTAACTTCGTGAACGCTCGGCATTTTCCAGCGAAGGTGCGTGTCGCGCCGCGCCGCCGCCGCGCCGCCGCCGTACATCACACTTTACTAAATTAATTAATTTGCTTGTTTGGCGCCGACTCAAAATGACTTAGGTATACTTACATTAGTTTAAGAACTTTGTTATTAAGGTTATTAAATAAAAAAGGTATATTATTTTTTGCTTTTTAAAATTTTCGGCGGTTTAATTTTTTGTTAAAAAGTTTTTTATTACAAGCTTTATATTAACTTGCAATGTATGTCCGGGTGGAATCTTGAAACTCAATTTTCAATCAGATAACTTTAACCGATTGAGCTGAAAATTGGTATACACGCTTATTTTGGATGACAATGCATGCTTAGCTATGTGACGTCATTCTAATTCCAATATGGCGGATCATCCAAGATGGCGGAATAGTTATTTTTTCTGCACTACCACAGTATGGGTATCAAATGAAAGGGCTTGCCGAGGAGAACACGAAAACTAAGGGTAATTTAATGAAAGCTTGTTCTTAAAAAGTTTTTTACCTTTAATTTTACCTATAAAAATCAGATTGTCCATTATAAATGATCGTGGCAACTATGACATAGATTTCTGTTTTTTTTTACATTATTTTGACATATTTAGGTATCTATCTATAATTTCTGATAATATTGCTATCTCAATAATTGTAATTATTTATAGATGATGGCAATCACCAGTGTGTGATAGTGTGATTTTCAACACTCTTATACAAAAAATAACAGTAAACCGCAGTATCTCCAAAAATTAACACAATAAAACGAGATAGTCGCGTTTCAACGCAACCTTCTCGTGTTAACGCTAAACGTTTGTTACTGAAGTGTAAATGGAAATATACGATTATCAGATGAAGTACTTCCATCTCGTTTTCTATATTTGTTCGTGTACGCACCAGATGAGTTAAGACGAGTGCCTCGTATTATTTAAGTACATGGAAGATTGTACGGGGAATTTTATATGGCATATTTTCCTGTTATCTGTAAGTACATAGGCAAACAACTTGATGGAATAATCCCTACATGCTTACTTTTCTGTATAAGCAAGGGAATGTCGGGAAATGAGGGCCATAATCCACCTCAATTGCGAAATGAACTAGTTGAATAAGCCCTCGTTTCCCCTCGTGGTGTCGAAATCAAAATCTCATGATAGTTATATTAAACAATGTATTAAATTGCAGTGTAAACTCGCCTTTATTTTGCCACATCACAATGTCAAAGCTTTACTGCCAATAAACAGTATCGCATAAACAATAGAATGTGTGATCGGATTCGTAATCGATTCATTCGATTGTGCAAACCGAGTTCGTACGAAATCGAGTTGGGAATGATGCACGGAATTTTCCTATTCGAGTACTATTGAGATCAATGTCAATAGCCATGATCATACATTGGTAGCATATTTTAAATTTGTTTGCAGTAACAAGCGTACTATCCCGCGAACCAAATAAATTAGTACGTGAAACAAAAATTACAGAAAAAATACATGAAGTAATACATGTCGACACAACCGGCGACCCAAGAGCAGGCCATTTTCTCGCTCAACGAGTGGCTCTAGCCATTCAGCGAGGGAATGCAGCCAGCGTCTTGGGTACGCTTCCGCATGGGCCAAATTTTTTACATATTTTATAAATATAATATTTTCTTATTAGTTTGAACTTATTTTATTTTGCATTGTAAATATTTTGTAAATAGTTGTCCAATTATATAATAAATAAAAGTTAAAGCTAAAATTTAAAATTTGAAGTAAGTACAATTTTATAGTTATCAGGTAAATTTATTGTATTTGTTTTTTTTTTGAACTTGTAAATAGGTACTCATGGTTATTATGGAGTGTCTGTTCCACGGAGTATTTTTTGAATCGTTACATGATTAGTTAAATATGAAGCATATTGCTAAAACAATATAATTCATGAAATTCCAGTATCTTGTAAATTAATCTATGGTGAATAAAAAAGCACTTTCCATATAGTGCTATCACTAAGAATTTGATTACAGAAGATTAAAGAAAACTGTTCGAGCTGGGAGTTGTATTCAAAATCTCGCGTACTGTCATTCCACTGCAGTGCACCTCTTTCTAACCCTTCGGGGAATACGGGCGTGACGATGATAATGATGTAAATAATATGGAACAATAACTTGCTCGTTGTGTGAAATATACATAAGTCGCAATGACCGCGCATCTACCCATTTCATACAAAAACATGTTTAGTCCGTTCCATATTCCCCACCAAAGACAAAAAACGTAGTAGGTACACATGTATACAAATTACTACAAAACGTAGAAAAGTAATGTTTATCAAAAGTAGAGCCTCACTCGTTCAACATTTACATGTGGATTTTATATCGAATTAATACTCGACGTGCGTTCGACAGTTCATTGACTATTCCGCCGGCAAATCCTTGTAAACGCCACCATTTGTTTGTATACTAGCTTATTCACGTGGTTTCTTGTAACATTTAAATCAAAATATGTAGGTACATTAAAATCATTCTTATATTTTTTTTACGGTGCTAAAATATGTTTTTTAGATTACTTCCTGTAATAATAATATTCAGGGGCATCTCGTCTGACGCAGTTATAGCAATATTAAATCAACATAACATGTAAAAAATCCCATGGTTAGAATGAATCTAATCAATCCTTCAAACCAAGAATTAATATCGTGTTATTTTGATAATTGTACATTTTACTAAATTTTTTTATTTAGCTTAAAAGTAAAGTTTACACACAGTTGACGTCAAAAACTTTATTATTATTAAACATTTTGTACTGACCCAACAAAACGAAGATACTGACAAAAATGAACTTTAATAGACACCCAATAAAGTTGTAAATGGTAATACAGATGACGGAGGTGTGATAATTAAAGAAAAGGATGACGCCAGCGCGCGCGATACAAATGTATAAATCGTCAATTGTTATTCTCAAAGCGATGGCATTATGCAATGCTTTAAGTAGATTAATAGGTCAATGTACCTAGTGTTGGGTTTTTTAGTAATGGAGCGTAATCGAATCGCTTTACATGTTGATATTCGCAGTCATATCGATACTGTTTTGCGATGTGATGTGTTCATTATATATTTATTATAATATTAGGATTAAATGCATGTTAACTATATGCACTGAATTGACATTATTATTAAATGTTTATTAGATTTGTAAGTTTAATAGAGTTCCAGTTAAACGTTTTCATATTCAAATCGTACTTCATTAATTTGATTACAACGAATTTATTTTTCATATCACCAAAATTTAACTAAATTTGAAACCATAAACAATAACTAAAACACTAAGCACTATATATTATGGTCTAAACGCTCATTCATTTCATCAAGAAAAAATTAAAAACATAAATATGAACTTTTTCGATGCTCATTTCAATATCAGATTAATTTGACGCGTCAAACATTGACGTCAAAAAATAAATTGTCATCAAAGATGTCCGAGTAATCGAGAAAGTATGTTTAGTAATCGACTATGTGTGTGCGCTACGAGTAGGTATTGCACTAGAGCGCGCGCCCGGTATCATTTCAACGTAATTTACGACTGTAAACCGATAAAGCTCAATAAAGTTAAAGATAAAATAGGCAAAGAGGTGCACGAACACATTTGAACGTGAAAAAAAAAGTATTACAAATAGATTCCCCAATGGACAGCCGTTTGGAGGCGTCCAACGGGGGATTGAAATCGACTAAACGATTGAAGTGAGCGCAGTTATCGATAGAATGTATCGAATGATTACGATAATGACAATTTATGCGCGAGCGTTGTGGAATATGTAAACGAAGCATAGACAAGTACGGCAGTCACTTCGGTTTAATGGGACCACCCGTGTGAACTAGCCGTTATTGTAGAGTTTTGTTAAGATTTTCGCTTTTGAATATTTATTGTAGTTTTTAAGGTTTGGGTCGTAGTTCAGAAGCGTGGGCGAGCCGGTCAAGCGCATTGTCATGGATCAATACATTGCTCGGATCATTTGAATCATTAAATAGGTATCGATAGGTAACTCACACGCCGGTGGCTTAGTTACATGGATAGATGCTATTAGAGAAAATAAAAACTCAGATATCTAAAAATGTCGTCTTAAGTTCTTTTGACATAAAAGTTTAGGGAAAAATACTTCTAGTTTTAAATATTGCATTATTTCCAAGAAAAACACTGATGCAAAGGCTTAAATATTTTACTTTAGTTTTTCTATGCTGTTTATTTATTTGTTTAATTACAATGTAGTTTACAGTTCGAAACCTTGCACACTAGCAGTGGTAGCCGATTGGTCGAACGCACGCCTTGCAATCAAAGTGTGCAAGTTCAAACTCCGGCTCGTACCTCTAGGTTTATATGCGAATCTCATAGATTATCACTTGCTATGAAACGGTGAAGGAAAACATCGTGACGAAACCTGCACGTCTGAGGGAACTTGACTAGTTATCGATATATGTGTGAAGTCTGCCAACCCGCACTGGGCCAGGTTGGTGGACTATGGCCTAAATCCCCCTCGCATTGAGGTGAGGCCCGTGCCCAGCAATGGGACGTTAAAAGGGCTGTAGCTAGTTATACAAACCAATAAAACTAAATTAAAAATTACTCAAAATCTTTGAATGAAAATAGGAACTATTGAAAATTGGAGACTTAAATAACTTTTTCTGGATGCTATTTTTTGTTTTGTATATCTATTGATATGTTTTGATTGATGTCGATAAATCATCACCTTAGTTATTTAGTTGATGCGTGAAATTATTAGTAGGTACTTGTGATGCTATAATTATTTTGTCACGATCAAATCCATCATTTATGTTGTTCCAAAAAGTCAAAATTTAAAATGGTTCCGTAGTTTTTTAAATTAATATAAACTAATTATTTTATTGATAGCTTTTGTCTTAATCAGTTCCTTTTAAAGTAATAATTAATTAATAATGGTTAATGTTGATAGCAAACTTAACTGCACTAAACTGAGTATATCTGCCGTCCTTTTCACGGTCGTAATGAATGAGTGAGATGCCAATATTTTAGTGCAGTCAAATTTAATTGAATTGTTCAAATATAATTAAATTAAATCATTTATTTCGTTAAAACAAAAAGAAGAGACAACACTAGTATATTTTTTGCTTAACAACGCGAAACGTATTTGATATTTTCGTACCGAACCCAAACAATATTGACCTTTCGATACGCTCTTGACTGTTTTTTACTATACCTTATAACACGTCTTGGGATAATTCTAATAATTTCGTGTGAATTATCAATCACTATTAGATACGATTGTCAATCACTCATAATCATTTGGAGGTTCCCTTTCTATGTTTAGTTGAGTTTGTGCTACAGAACTTAATAGCTGTTTTTCACATACGTTGCGTAAGTTTAATTATGTTTTTTATAGGATCGTTTGAAGGCAGAGCCTACAAGTTGTAAAGTGTTTTGTAATCTTACTTTATAGTTACAAATTGTATATTCTCTATAAAACCTTGCATAAGTTACAGGTGGTACGAACTTAAAGGAAATATTAAAGATCCTTCTATTAAATTGGGAACATAATACATCGGCGAAGTGTGAGTGCACTGCAGTGCGCCTCTGCCTACCCCTTCAGAGAATGCAGGCGGGATGTTGTATTGTTTTAGTTCATGCTTTTAATATTTTGAGAAGAGCTTAGGTTTCTTCTTTTTAAATATCGGTAATGGCTATAATAATTTTATTTATAGAAATAATTACAAAATTTGATTTATATTTTACGAGAGTAACTGGTATAAGAACATATGATTAGTGTGCTTTATTCGATAGTTATTAACGTTAAAAACAAATAAATAAGCATGACAATATTTGATTATTATTATAATCCCTTTAACGTCCCAATATTTACCATAGGCCTCCCCTCCATGCGAGGGGGTTTCATAAAAAGTTATAAAAATCCCGAAATGACTGTTGCTTCTCGTAACAAGTATCCTAATCCAATATTTAAAAAACTATTTCCTAATATGTTCAACAAAGTGTTACTCACCCATAAAAACACATCGATTAACACGAACATCGGAGTAATGTAGCATGTATCAATATTGTGTCGCGGTCGACGGCGCGTGAAACCTGCGCGCGCGCATACGATCGTGTTACACATTCATTTCCAACAAGAGTTATGTTTGAAGTCTTTATAAATGTTTGATGTTATAATTAGTAGGGTTACATTAGATGTTAGAAACACTGATGATGATAGGTATTTGTGTTTATAATCAAAACCTAATTATAACAAAAAAAATGGGTTTGAACATTCTATCAAATTATAACTAAATGGGTTTTTGGAACTTATCTCAGTGTTTTGAGTTATTTTTAGGCATTCCTTTTAAGTATGAGCAATCATAAAGTAAGGATCTCTCCGGGTGCTAAGACCTAGTCTTTATCAATAAACAGTTTCAAATATGACAATTAGGAAAATAAAGAAGAAGAATAAGAGACCTAAATCAGTATCCTTTAGTCCTTAACTTCATCAGTAGTTCCTAATTTCGGTACCACCAAACATGAATTTATAAAACCCATAGTTTAGCTTTAAGACCATAAGCTATTTATTTGACCAATAAAGTGATACTCTTGTGTAACATGCGTTACTACGCAGCGTGTCACGGCTGACGGCGCGTGTAATGCGCCCGCGCAGCCCATCGCGTCCACTTTGAGGCGCCGCTCGCGCACAACAATTCAGTTAAATCGTGCGATTAATTTGTACTATTATGTTAACACTTTCTAGGCTAGGTAACAGAATGGTAACAAAACAGTTTAATTATGCATTGATATTCATTCAGCTTCATTTCAGCTACCACGTTTTTATATTTATTATGTCAATAGAGCTTTATGCAGTTAAACAATTTGTCGATATTTTTTTAGTTCCTCACTGACATAAATGACGTCCTAAACATTTACCTGAGTTTATTGGTAAATGTGCCATGTGGTATACATAAGGTTGTATGTCTGGCAAAAGCCACGCGAACTTCCGACTAAACTTGTTCGTGTTATCAACTACATTTAATTTAAAAAAGTGCTTCTTTTATGAGTTAATAAAACACGTTTTGTTATTGGCAAAAAGTCGAACTGACCATCTGTTCAGTAAAAATATTTCCAAATGGACTTTTCGTATTATAGACTGATTAAATCCTGCATGAGACATCATTATTGTATTGTAAACAAAGATGGCAGCCAACATGCGCGTGTGCCGCGGGCTAGTTCTCAATCTATGCGCCCCGAGTGGCATCCATCGCCCGCTGCTATGTCCAAGTAAATCTGCAAAAAGCAACGACACACCAACGATTGGTTAAATATTTAACGACAATCGTTGAATTGTTAATAGGTAACGGATAATTAATATAAAATCTGCTTAGTCCCACTGCTGGGCTAAGACATCACGGGTAATTGATATAGTGACAGTTGCTGTCATCTTAATTGGTACTTAGACCGTGCAAATTATTTTTAATCGAATTCCAAAAGGAGGAGCTTCTCAATTCGATTGTGTTTTTTATTAAATACTTATATAGTCATTCATTATTATATAGACAGTTATCACATACTCATAGTCAGATCCCAAACTAAACAAATCTTGTATTATTAGTATAATGCAATGGACTGGGTTTGACCCTATTTACACCCAAACCATTTCCGAAGTTTGCAGCTAACGGAAATCGAACCTGCAACTACCAAGTGCAGTGAGCGAAGCACGAACCACTACACCAAGTAGTCATCAATACGATGTTACCATATGATGGATACGACTATTATAAGTTCTACCATGAGTATTTGTATATGTCCTCGAGGATACGCTAGTCGTTAACGTCTACGTAAAGTATATATGTGTTAGATAGTGATATCCTTACATTTATAAAAAGTATTGAGTATTATACCACTGCCATTATACATTTATAAAAGTATAATGGCATTGTAAAACATTTTACATTGTAAAATTAAGATGATTACATGGATTACAAATTCCTTGCAAATAGAGCTTAGTTTTTGGAGGATAGTACATCGTATGCTACACAAATTATGACACTTATTCTCTAACCTTTTGTGAACGAAAAATTCTCATAGAACTCATGGTCAACTACCCTGTTTTAAATTATTGTGTGGTATTTTCTTTATATAACAAGTTTCGTCTCTACCAACCTACCGCACTCTTGATTAACATTTTAGAAGTAAGAAATCACACCGATAATCCGGATCAACGAACAAAAAGCGATAGTTCGATGCGCATGCACATACCGCGCGTCTCGATACATCGCCACCTGCTGTGATGTCACTGTAAATCTATACTGGGAAGACTCTACCACGCCGGTAGAGTGATAATTAATGAAACATGGACTGGTTTATGTTTAGTAGTGACAAACACCATCTAGAGATCTTAGGTTCGATTACCGATTCGTAAAAGGTGTTGCATCGACACTAATCAATGTATACGAAATAGTATTCCAAAAGACTCAATTTTTTTTAAAAATATTGAAATACAGTAAGTGTATGTGTTTGTTTCTACGTGGATGTTGACTACCCATTTGGGGAATAAAAGTATTGATCATACTATTTTTAATTATAATAGCAAAGACTTACGTATGAACAATAGTCACCTACATTCAAAATAGCAGTAGGGGTTAGTCTAATGAACACTATAAATGTATTATACTAGCTGAGCGGGCGAACTTCGTACCACCTTAGAATGAGGTACATATGAAAGCAGCGCCACCTACCGGGTCCAATTGTGAATTTAAATTATCCAAAGTGCCACCCAAAAGCATACAAAAAAAACATTCAAATCGGTCCAGCCGTTTAGGAGGAGTCAGCTTACAACGATAAGTGGCATTGATTTTTATATATATTGATTACGAGTGTATATTAACATAAAGTCATATTACTCAATTTGCTCAGTTGTCCTAATTATTGGAATCGTTACACAAATAGACGCGCGTGTCTTGCAATTTAAGCCGGAAACCGGCTTAAAGTCGCGACGACAATCAGCGAGTTCATAGGTTAAGGAATGTTTGAATATTTCAACAGTAATAACTCAGCTTCGAATCCATATCATGCGAAACTATAAAATATTGAACGATGTCAAAACTATAACCCCGGCACAAACAGTACTTCCACAATCAGCTAATAGATGGCGCTAAAAATACATTGCATTCATAGTGTACCCAGAGTACCCTTCACTCATCGTATAGCTCTGCGGCGATTTTACCGCCATTTTTGTTATCTCATGTACCTGTAGTATACGGCATCTATATGGGAAAACAAAGATGGCGGAGTCAGATAAATCAGAAATATTTACCGCAGCGCGAGCTCGAAATGCCATCTCCGTTATAATAGCTCCATGATTGTATTACATTGGGATCAAAATATATATATATCTGCCTAATTCTTCGGGAATACAGGCGTGATGATGACGTGTTATTATTATAAGTTATTTTCAGGTTATTATACAGATACAAAGCGAAAAAAGTTATGACATATATTTAATAGCGGATCGCTTTTTATAAACTACATACCTAAACTCATAAAGCACTGTTTTGTAACGAAGCGACCGGGCAGTGTGTGCTTTTGGAATGTTAATAGGTTTTTTGCGTATGTATACAACGTCTAAAGGTCATATGTGCACGTGTCATCTATCCAGATAATCTGGGTTAGCGTTCGCCAATTTATGCTAAATTTTATTTAAATTTTACAATTTTATGCAAGGGACTTGCCTAACGAGTTTAGTTAAGTTTATTGTTTGGGTAGGTCTTTTAGTTCATTAAAATGTATTTTTGTGGTGTAAAGTTGTAATAATAATATATCATCACGCCGATATTCTTTGGAGGGTCAGGCAGAGGTGCAATGCAATGCCGTCAGTGTATTTTTGGTGTCCCAGCTTATTTGGTACTATATCGAGCATGCTAAGGATTATTATGTGTATTGTCTATCGCGGTGGTGCAGAAAGAGTCAATATACCTGCAATAACACTTCATTAACTTCCTTAATTGATCAAAATATCAAGGGTTGATAAGCTATTTGACTTAAGCGACAATTTCTTTCGCTTTACAGGAGAGCTTACACATTCGAAGCAGAAAAAATCACTGATTCCAAATATTATATTTATAAAAATCAATATCACCCAAAAGATTCGCTTTAGTCAAATAACTTTTCACCCCTCGATATTATAAATATCTTTTCATGTCAATAGTTCTGAGTCTACACCTCATTCTGTAGAAATTTGGCCACATCAATCGCGTTTGGGGACACTCTCAAATATATCCTTTCTCCTGCAGATGTTTGGGCACAAGAGACACGACAGTAAGTGTTGCATCGAATATACGGGATCACCGTAGTCACACTGCGTTAAGGTAGGATCTCTAAAGGCCCACTTACACATGTTTGCCTGCAGCATTAGCAAATGAAATCTGAAAGTTCCTCACCATAGTGGGAGGCTAGAGTTTAATTATTTTCCGTATGTCCCATGGGTGTTATATCAATTCGGCTACCACTGTTGTTTGGTTTCATTAACATCATTTCACTCTAATGCTCGTTCATTCTTATTCATACTAACAGAGTAGCCTTACAGTGATGGCTCAATATAAAACAGCTGCCAGTTGTATTGTATTTAGGTTTCACGTTAAGTCGTCTACTTGTTTATGTGAGAATAGAATGCACAAGTTTTTGGTATTATTACAATCACTATCAAATAATTTATGAAGCATTTTTTTTATATATTTATTTACATTTATAGCTTTTAATCAATGGTAGTGTACACAGGGTAATCGAAATGTACTAATCGGTATAAAACAACACCATATCATAATCGATTGAATTTTTTTTTTTAATATTCTGAAAACGTGCGACATATCTCTATGTTCATTAGTTTATCTCATTAAAACTTATACATCCTACTAATTATAAGAAGCTATCGAAAATTATACAGCTGTCGTTGTACAAGAACATAAAATATCCAAGGAAATATATACTTACGGCCGAAAGATGGTAATAATCATGATAAGAACACGATGATTCCGTTTAAAAAATTAGGTATCGATTTAATTTTTATGTAAATCGATTGATTAATGTGTACATTAATGTACGTAAAGTTATTTAATATGTTTTGATTCGGTTCTGTCACGACTCAATTTAAAAGTGATTTAACTTGGTATCTATATCAAAGTGTTTAAATTAAACATAAGATAGTACTCGAGAATAATAATTAGAGAGTTATTATTTATTCGATGATCTTAAATATGCCTACCAAAATCTTAGAGTCACTTAGCAATAAAACTAAAACGATCTAACGCCTGCTAGCACATAGTCATCGCATGATCCCAAACTAAGCAAGGCTTGCATTATGGGTACCGTAATATGGACTAGGGGCAATCCCAGTTAAACCCAGACCCGGGCAAATTCCGACAATACCATTTCTGAGATTTGCCATTGACGGAAATTAAAACCCGCATCCCCCCGGTTCAGTGTGCTGAGTGGCTTACCCTCAAACCACTAGACCAAGAGGTCGTCAAAAAATCTGATATCATTATCAATATTGAAAGGAACGAAAATTAATTTAATTACGAACGCACGCCTTGCAAATCAAAGTGTGCAGGTTCAAACCCCGGCTCGCACCTCTGGGTTTATGTGCGAACCCATTTTCATCCGAGATTACCACTTGCTATGAAACGGTGAAGGAAAACATGGTGAGGAAACCTGCACGTCTATAGAAAGGCGTGTGAAGTTCACCAACCCGCACTGGGCCAGCGTGGTGGACTATAGCCCAAAAATCTCCCTCGTATTGAGGGAGAATGTGCCCGGTATAATGGCAATAGGCTCGCCCCCTATTACATTGGGACCAAAAATACATCGGCGAAGTGTGGGCGCACTACAGTGCACCTCTGACTACCCCTTCGGGGAATACAGGCGTAATGATGTATTTATGTTTTTTTTTTGTTACTCCCAGTGACTTTAATGGGACTTTAATTCTTAAATCCAAGCAGATACGGACTCCTCATTGTGAGCCTCACTCGCACTTGACCGGTTTTCCTTAACTTGTAACCCAGAACGTACTCGTAAATTTAAAAGCAATCGATTTTATAAATAGGGCGTGGCCGAATCGATTCCAATGAATCGTAAAATTCGAATGATATTGGACCACCGCGGACGAAACCTAAATTTTACAGTCATTGCATGCACTCGTGATTGCGCACATTTTGATATCAATTGCACTTTCATACAAATAATCGAATTATTTCTCGGTATTTCAATCCGTTTCAGATCAGAAGCTTTATTTAAGTTGCCGATAATTTTTATTGTCATTGATTATTGACGTTTAAGTGTTGGTTTATTGAAATTTTCGTGGCAATCATTCCTGTAGAATCGATTAATCGATTAAAATAAAGAATCGAGTGCAGATGAAAATCATGGCACGAGAATCGTAACGATTATTTTCAGACAGGTACTAGTCAGTACAGTTTACAGAATCACTTTTTTGTATCATTACGTATAAATAAAATAAAGAAAAACAGACAAATTACTATATATATGTATATATAATATAAATTAAACATGAAAACGCACCATTTTAAAAGCCTTCGTCTTTCGTTCATAAGACTTATTCTTTTACCTACTTTAATAAATATATATATATTGTGTATCATGAATTACGGTACCTAATAAAGAATTATATACCTATGTAATTACATTATTATCGATAAGTGACCTAAACACCTACATTAGCGACTATTGATAAATAAAAAAAAATCAATTACGTCTCTATGCTCCAGCCCATCTAGAATTTACTGTCAATCATTTTCCTTGTAAGCTAACCTTAACAGTTCACTTAATCCAAATATAAATGTTTCACACACATACTCGATTCAACCAAAACCACACGTCGCTTGAACTTTTTAATGAGCACTGTATTTGATACCAGAAAAGTCCAACAATAGACCCAATCAGCGTTGGAAAAAAATCACAAAACGCACTACCGTTAGCGATTCACTATAATTCGTATCCGATAGAATCGATTATAATCACGCTCGATTCAGTATCGATACAATGATCGACATAGTGACGCCCTGTCCACCGCTAAGACGCATTAACAATAGAAAAAGAAAGTGTTAAGTCTGTTAACGATGTTTAAATTTGGAATATTTACGTGTGGATACTACTCCTCTAATGACTTTGTTATTTGATGTGGCGAATTTAGACTTCTTTTTTTGGTTAAGCACTTTCTCTTTTGTTAAAGAAGTAATCGTTTGTAATTTTTGAATTTAGAATACTGAGTGGATTGTTCAAATACCAAGCCTGACATTTCAAATTTAATCACAATTGACTACATAACTTCGCGTTGCATTAAAGTTAAATTTAAATTGAATTATAAAAGTTAATGTTAAAACCCGTTTTGTCAACAGTTTGGAAGCGTTAAGTTATTAACAATGTTAACCGCCATAGTTTACTATAACCGTGAAATTTCTCCTAATAAAACAGTATCGAATGATAATCGATATTTTATTAAAATTAAACCCAATAGGTTTATTGACCATCTTATCCGGTATAATTTATCGATTTAGATTTTTGATTATTTAAAGTGACGCGACAAACTTTTGACACAAAGTATATGCGCAGGTTCTATCCCCGGCTCGCACCTCTGGGTTCCATGTGCGAATCTCATTTTCATCTGAGATTATCACTTGCTAAGAAACGGTGACGGAAAACATCGTGAGGAAACCTGTGTGCCCGGTATAATGGCAATAGGCTCGCCCCCTATTACATTGGGACCATAATACATCGGCGAAGTGTGGGCGCACTGCAGTGCACCTCTGCCTACCCCTTCGGGGAATACAGGCGTGATGATGTATTGATGTATTATATGCATATAGTCCATCGCAAGCGTTGGTAGAAAATTGTTTAAAAACTGAAAATAATCCGATAGTCGTTATTATCACCATTAGGGTATATATAATATGTGTATGAATAACACCTACTTTAATGTAATTTAAGTTACATACAAACCCCAACAACAGCAATCAGTACAAAGGTAGTTTAAAATGCTACTATAAATTATAATAAATAACTACAGCCCTTTTTTTTTAATGTCCCACTGCTGGGCACGGACACACACGGCACTACTATAAATTAATTGTAAATATTAGAATTTAGGTATTATTATGTATTTCAGTAAATGACAAGTGTCATAACTTTATATTACTACTACAGCCCTTTTAACTTCCCACTGCTGAGCACGGGCCTCTCCTCAATGCGAGGGGGATTCAGGCCATAGTCCACCACGCTGGCCCAGTCCGGTTTGGCAGACTTCACACATCTATCGAAAACTAGTCAAGTTCCCTCAGACGTGCAGGTTTCCTCACGATGTTTTCCTTCACCGTTTCATAGGAAGTGATAATCTCGGATGTAAATGAGATTCGCACATAAATCCCAGAGGTGCACGCCGGGGTTTGAACCTGCACACTTCGATTCGAAGGCGTGCGTTCGACCACTCGGCTACCACTGCTACTTTATATTACCTCAGTAAGTTAATATGTACTAATACAACTAATATATTTAACAGAACATAATTACAACATTTAGAACCTATTATGAAACCCTGAGGTAGATTACAATTTGAGACACCTAATAAAACCTTGTGACCAACTACTTCAAATTTCGATATAATAATTATAATTCACCGTTTTAAAGCTATTAAAACAAGATCTGTGGTGTAAACCACATAATTTTGGTATCATTGTAGAGTCAAAAGGCGCAGATGTTTCCCTAATTTAAAAGGCCCGGTCACTGACAGCGGTCAATTTAACGAGTAGGTACTACACCATAATCAGAGCAATCGTGTTCCATCTCGTTACGTATTTAATTTGTGCTGTGTGGACTTGTTTTTGGGTTCCGTTGTTAGATTAAAAAAACAGGCCTTAAATACAACTTTGTAAAAAAAATGGACTTTATGATTTTTAAATTTGATTCGCACGATTGCCATTGTCTTATTAAATTTCTTTCGACTCTGTCATTTTATATGAGGGTTCTTTGATCTTCGAATAAATAAATATAAAGCTATTGTTGAAAGAATGATTTGGTTGATCTATTAGTCTAGTATCTGACTGTCCGTAGTGCTTAACCTACATGAATTAAATATAAAAAATGATTTGATTAAGTTAATTTAAACTATGAAGAACCACAAATCAATTACACAAAGTTCAAGCATTGCTTACACGGTCAAAATGTCTCTTGACTCAAGAAAACTGACCTTAATGTCGGTTGATGGCTGGTTCGGTATGATAAACTTATACTTTGAATGTTTTATGGACGTGCATACTTGAATATGGCAAATTTGGGCAATTTTAATTGTTTTCGAGTACTCTGGGTGCTTTAATTTTATACGCTTGTTACTGAAAGTGTTCCAGTTTTCATGTAATGCGTACCTACCTACAAACAAAAGGTAAACGGACCAAAACAATTGACACTAAAATCTTTGGTATACCTATTCAATTTTTGTACATAATTCCAGAGTTATAAAATCTAAAATATGTAAAAAAAATAGGTTGATAAATAAATAAAACATTTAAAGGTTTTTAAAATGATTTCACAAACAGTATACGACGAATGATTGCACGCTTCTTATACTAATTCTTAATCAAGTATGTATAATGTTTTGCTGAGTATCTCCCGTCAAACCCATAATTATTGAGCAGGCAACTTTACCGTGTGATTAGACTTAGTGTAAGAAGGATGGTGCTCAAGATATAGTTGAGACATTCACGTTATTCTGACAGTTTCTGGCACTTCCTATACGAAACTAAACAATCCAATTACATATTACTACTTCTACGCGTGACTTCGTCCGCACAGACATTGATTATTAATCATCGTTTTGTTTGACGACGGCTTGGTCCAGTGGTTTAAGAGTAGGCCGCTTGACTCACTGAACCGAGTGGTTGCGGGTTCGATTCCCGCCAGCGTCAAATTTCGTAAATGGCCTTTTCGAAATTTGCCCTGGTCTGGGTGTAACTGGGATCGCCCCCAGTCCATTGTATGGTACCCATAGTACAAGCTATGCTTAGTTTGGGATCATACGATGAGTATGTGTTGTCTGGCGATATTATTATTATTATATATCGTTATAGCCTTTCTGTTATTCTGATGTATAAACAATAATACATAGTTTCATCAAAATTCGTTTAGTAGTTTTTGGTTGAAAGAGTAACAAACACCCATCCATCCTCACAAACTTTCACATTTATAATATTAGTAGGATACTAGCAGTGGTAGCCGAGTGGTCGAACGCACGCCTAGCAAATCCAAGTGTGCAGGTTCAAACCCCGGCTCGCACCTCTGGGATTTATGTGCGAATCTCATTTTCATCCGAGATTATCACTTGCTATGAAACGGTGAAGGAAAACATCGTGAGGAAACCTGCACGTCTGAGGGAACTTGTCTAGTTCACGATAGATGTGTGAAGTCTGCCAACCCGCACTGGGCCAACGTGGTGGACTATAGCCTGAATCCCCCTCGCATTGAGGGGAGGCCCCTGCCCAGCAGTGGGACGTTAAAAGGGCTGTAGTAGTAGTAGTAGGATACTGGGACTAGGATTAAAACCCCACTCGTCGCTGCCCAACCTTAACATAATTTATTTAGGTGTGAGCTCCGGAACATTAAAACAATAATTTCTACACACAAAACACCGTATCGTTCTGTGCACTTAACGGTATTCTATATTTACTTATAACACATCGGGTATATGCCAAAATGGCGATGAATTATTCATGGTGCGTGCGCGCATTAAACGTCATTACGATATCGTATGCGCCCGCGCCGCCGCCGCGCCGCGGCCTTCTTTAAGTTTCAATTTCTGGTTATTTTGATTTAAAATTTACCCCGGTTTTTAGGGATCCGTTCCCAAAGGGTAAAACGGGAACCCTATTACTGAGACTTCGCTGTCCGTCCGTCCGTCCGTCTGTCACCAGGCTGTATCTCATGAACCGTGATAGCTATAGAGTTGAAATTTTCACAGATCATGTATTTCTGTTGCCGCTGTAACAACAAATAAAAAACAAAATACAATGAATATTTAAGGGGGCTCCCATACAACGGACGTGATTTTTTTGCCGTTTTTATAGATAATGGTACGGAACTCTCCGTGCTCGAGTATGACTCGCACATGGCCGGTGAGATATTTAATACGCGACAAAATTATTATTTGGTAAGTCTAGACTCACCTATAAACTTGTGAAAAATTAAATCTCTTTACAAACTATTTACAATGGCAGTTTTGAGAACAATACTAATTTGTTTTGTCACTGTCAATATATTTTACCTTACTTTAACGTCACGTCTATTCTCTGTGTTTAGAAAAAAACACATTGTTCGATTAAATACGAGTCTTAAGGTGTTGGATATAGTTACATAAAAACTCATAACTATACCAATATGATTAAAAGGGTAAAGTTTATAATAGTATTGTATAGAATATTGTAACGTACGCTCTTGAATATTTTAATGTTTCGATAAATATAAAATCGAAGAACGGTAATAATTCAATCTATCCATAAACGGTCGTAAATACATCCCAACGATACCGCCTTCTTATTTTTTACAGTAAATTACTCTATGGTACAGTCACCGTGATAATCATTACCGGTAACTTGCTTTTACAATTCTAATCTTTTATGTTTTTACATTCGAGTATACATGTGGTTCATTTATTAGAAATATATTATTCATTTTATCTAAAAAAAGTTTTTTATAATTTCTGTTACACGTAAAAGTTAAGTTGACTTTTTTGAAAAATGTATTCTGTTTTAGTATAAATAAAAATCGAATTTCTGTAGTAAACGAATGAGACCACACGTGAAAATTCGCTCGTGCCATGAATGACATGTCATTGAAAAATTGGCTTCTTCTGTAAGTAAATAAAGTTCGTTTTAGCATTGGACGCTTGCGAGGTGCAATGCTTAATTCGTGTCACCTAAATAATAACGAAATCATAAATTCACTGCACCTCACCGAACATTAACGGAACCCGTTTCGAAATTATAATTTGTCCCGGTAACTCCGCAGTCCACGAGAGTACGATGTCGATTATTGAAAAGTGTGCAAATTATAGGGTCATCGATAACATTCGGCCGCGTAATGACCGCTCTTATGACCCCTCGGTCATTTTACATTAAACTCCTTATAATTTTCATGCCCCACATATTTTCTACGCGGAGTGTACCTACTCGGCGCATTTAGTACGTGTGATTATAATAATATAAACTTAATTTCTGTTAAGAGTTTTTTGATGGCTTGTAATGATTTTATTTAAGACTCTAACATGCGCGTGCCAGCGAATTTACTTTTTTTTATGTACTTTATTAAGAATTAAAGATTGAATGTGTGTATGACAAAATATGATAATGCTTTAATAAAAAACCGGCCAAGTGCAAGTCGGACTCGCGCACAAAGGGTTCCGTACAATTATCTATAAAAACGGCAAAAAAATCACGTTTGTTGTATGGGAGCCCCCTTAAATAATTATTTTATTCAGTGTTTTAGCGTTTGTTGTTATAGCGGCAACAGAAATACATCATCTGTGAAAATTTCAACTCTCTAACTATAACGGTTCTTGAGATACAGCCTGGTGACAGACGGACGGATAGACGGACGGACGGACGGACAGCGAAGTCTCAGTAATAGGGTTCCCGTTTTACCCTTTGGGTGCGGAACCCTAAAAACATGGATATTATGCCATTTGGATAAACAAAAAATACACTTTCTACGATTTAATACAGTTCGTATTTGTATACGTAAATATTGGTGGCTTGCGTCTTGACGCGTTTGTATGTTGGAGCCTTTTAACATCATGTATGGCATGATACAATTAAAAGAAAGGGTATTTTCTCATTATTCATCGAATTCGAAAAGCAATTGAAATTATGTTCGATAATAATTTCGTAAAATGTATATTATTTTGTTAAGCAAACACAAATATTTTGAAACACTTGAAATTTTGCCATAATATATATTAGACAAGTGACTTAAGTATTACATTAGGGCTCTATGATTTCCCAACATTTCAAAGGTTTATTAAATCTCCACGACATTTACACTGACATTTATTAATTCACTTTTTGTAACAAAATATCATGCACAAGTCAGATTGAATTTAACTTAACTCTAATGTCACCACATTAAACCCGCCTAAGTAGATGAATGCAAAGGTTTTTATGATATTCACATCCTTGAGATTATTATGATGGGTTTTCAAATTATCTTGCTGTTGGGAATATTTTACACTTACGGACGCGCGACTCCTGTATAAGGAAATAGCAGCTCGTCTGTTCACCGCTTCACGTGACCGGCGGGCTGGCTTTTATTTCGCGGAGCGAACAAGTATCGCTATTCAGCGCTGAAATGCGGCCAGCTTGCTGGGAACTTTCGGCATCGACGACGATGTGGAGACATTCCTTTGTATATCATTTATTTTTATTTTTCTACCCTTGTATTATAATTTTCTTTGAGTTTAATGTTTAATGTAAATAAATATACCCACTTATAGGTTTGATGTCAGGTTCTAAGACTTAATTTCTATCACGTATAATGTCGCACCAAGTCACTCTCTCATCTAATCCATGCGAGGAAAACGGACAAAATTATTGCAACTCACTTTTCAACTTTTTCAAAATTAACTTCGGATGAATTGGAGAATATTTATATCACAGTGAGTTTATGAAACATTGTATTAGAACGAAATTGCTTTACTTTCTATAATGTGTTTTTAAACTATTTGTAGCGTTGAGACATGAGTATTCTGTCATCCGTTCTTAACAAAGACTTGGGTGGGATCCCCACGAAATAGTTACATCGCTTTATAAATTATCATCAACTTGGTCAGCCTAAAGCAAAACCCGGTCATTTAATCTATTAGACAGTCGATAGTTCCACAAAATTAAGTTTTTATAATAACCACAAATCATACTATAACGATCGGAAAAACTATCGAACACCTACGAGCAATTACAATATGAGATTTACAGAAAATCGAATCGTACCGATTGTGCATTGATAATGAATTTGGATTCTTATCAATAGCAGAGTAAGGTCCGTTTCGATTAAAATTATCCTCCACCCACTCATAGTTTCAAAATATATTTAATGCTTTGATTGAATAATCATTATGTTAATTATATAATCGGATGGGCATGAGAATGCTGGAAACAGATGGTTTAGTTACAATAAGAATATTGTAGGGATTTTGCATCACTTTAAGCATCTCCTAATATTGATGAAAAAGGGTATTAGATGCCTCGTCTCCCACAGAAAAATACTTATGTCCGTCTGAGGTTCTCAGTTATTCTATAGTTCCTTTTCACTCTTATGGGCTAAGATGAGCCACTCTTTTAGACAGGAGTCTAGTTCATCCCGCCATCTCCCTCTGGACCGGTTTTAAGTTAAACATTTTAAATATCATAGTCTTTTTTTGGCATTTCTATTCAAGATAATGATCTCAGTTAGAAAACGCTAAACATAATCATAGAGCACTATGAATCAATTAAATACTTGCACCGTTCTTAACCAATTATTTCGGTAACAGCTCTGTTATTTCAATATCAATTAATGAATTATAATACTGATTTATAACGTCGAATAGGTTATTATGAGAAGCCTTTCTACCACTGAACAGCTACGTGGGATTCATATAATATATTTAAGCGTGCGCTGCGTAATGAACTTTAGTGTACTTTCAGCTGGTGCGTTATGAGGTTATATTGACTCATAAAGATAGTAACTTTGCAAGCGTTGCGCACTGGATGAAAGTTCGCCATCAGCTAATATGAACTCACAGCGCAGCGAACGTGTTGATTGAGTATTAAATAGTACAGTAGTATGTCTGGTTTAGTAGTAAGTAAGTTAACTTTTGGGAACGTGGGTGCACTGCTGTGCACCTCTACCTACTACAACAGAAAATACATGCGCGCGAGCATACAAAAAACAATTCAAATACCTACCTTTAAGTTACAAACCAAACAATCTTAAGTAGCACTTAAATCATGACATGAGAATGACTAAGTAAAGTCACACTAGATAAATAATTTTAAATTGGTGTGCAAATAACTGCATCTCTACCATTAATGAGTGTATTTATGAAAGTCTGCAATTATATATTGATACTGTAACTATTTACACCAAGCACTTGAAAATAACGTGCTGAGTGATTACGTGTTCACTGTCTTTTTATTATTGTAATCTGCGTCAATAAATATTAAACGTCTGTGGAAAAACTACGTTACCATTTGCTCAGTTATCGATGATATTTCGTTCGTGCTCTTTGCATAGGTAATATAGTTCATTTTAATATTAACAAAAACATTGTGTCGGGTTTTGATGCGCCTATTAGAACAGGTCTTAACGCTTTGTACGTTCGAACAGTAATTAAAAAATAAAATCGTTTCCTCAATTCACTATTGTCATAATCTGCGCCCACGCAAGCTATCGTCGGCATTTCCCTATCAATATAGAATTGTTAAACTCTGATAAATTGGCCAATTTGTTACCTTGTACGATGTATAACGAAAGTCGGTCCCCGATATGTAATTATCGATGTCCTGTCACTCCAGTGGAAGCTATGCTTTGCGACTTATCGCCGAATATAATCATTTATTTACATAACATTGCATAATGATGGTCATAAAAAAAATCTTTTTTTTTCATGTATTTTTTTTATTTCAATTTATTATCTACTTAATATATATTTATTGGGAAAAGATAATAATCTCTGTCAAATTTTTATTGTAAGTAACAGTAGTAGTTATACTATGAACTTACTCAGAAATTGTTTAGATTGATGTTCCTAAAGTACTGTCGATGGAAGGAATTCGATTTTTTTTTATCGATATTTTTATCGTATCAATTTTTTGTTTGAAATATCGATCAACGCGTCATCACATCATGACCATTACTTATTATTGTTATAGTGATATCTTATAATTGGCAAAATAATATTGGTCATCTATACTCTGTACCCATGTAGTTAATACGCTGTTGGGTTTCGAAATAGCTAAAACAAAATAAAGTGGGAAAAATGTCAATATTCAAGATTATGTTTTAAATAAAAAGTGCAGTCGTATAAACAAAATTTAAAGGTACAAAATATGTTATGACCCGCGTATCTTTTACTGTAGTGTACACCCTTCCCAGGTGACATACGACTTTGTTCGCCTTGGAAACAACGGGTGGTCTTTAATTGGCCGGCCACAAATCTACGGTCGATATCGAGGCGGGGCTACGATTTTTGAGTTTAAATTACGTGTTTTAAGACTCATTTAAGATATGGGAACCGAACCGAGATGAGTGAGTAGGTGTGAAGGCTATGTCGATTTAATTAATCAGTTTTTTGTAGGTGAAAGTTTGAATGCATTGAAATATGATAATACTGACTTTTTGACATCAAATTAAACTTAACTAAGTGACTTGCCGTCCCTTTCATTATCGTTATAAATAAGCAAGATAGATAGATTTTTTTGCACCGTAGTTTGTGAGCAATAAGACTGGTGACACTGTTAAAAATATATATAATCGAAATTTCACTACATGACTAGCGCAGAGTGCAAACAATATTAATTAAGTTTATTTCACTTTCTTCACAGAATGAAATTTTAAACGGTTGATTTAGTTATAAGCGGTATTTAATAATACCTACGTACCAGTAGATAGGTCAAAGATTACGAGTAACCAGTGTTTTTACTTGTCTAGCAGTTAAAAATAAATTAAGAAATATCGCCAAACAACGTATACTGAGCGTATGATCCCAAACTCAGCAAAGCTTGTATTATTGGTACCATACAATGGACTAGGGTTGATCCCAGTTTCACCAAGACCAAGGCAAACGAAGCGGCCACTTCCAAAATTTGTCTGACGGGAATCGAACCCGCAACTACCCAGTGCAGTGAGCTGGTCTACATTCAGGCCACTAGACCAAGCCGGCATTAACATTTATTTATTCGTGATTCCACTAAAAGCTGTGGTAGCCTCGTGGGCAAGAACGCCCGCCTTGAACGTATGAGGTGCAAGTACTGCAAGTTCAAATCCCGGGCCCGACCTTCTGAGATAATTTTCATGTGCTAATGTCATTTTCAACAATGATGACCACTTGCTGAACGGTGAAGGAAAACATCGTGAGGAAACCTGCACGTCTATAGAAAGGCGTTTGAAGTTCACCAACCCGCACTGGGCCAGCGTTGTGGACTATGGCCCAAATCCCCCTCATATTGAGACGGAATGTACCCGGTATGGCAATTATTACATTGGGACCAAAATACATCGGCGAGTGCAGTGCACCTCTGCCTACCCCTTTGGGGAATACAGGCGTGATGATGTATATTTTTTCGTATCCACTGAAATACTCACATTGATCGGTACTACGAAAAGCAATTACAAAATTAAAATGAAATTTCTTTGCGTGCGTACCTACTCGCGACAAAACAGCACGGAGGCGGCGCGTCCGACGCAGTTAACAGCAAAATTGAATCGGCCGACATCATCGTGCGACAAAAACAACGCAAATTGATTCAGAGTAGCAAATTGCTTGCGGCGCGTTGACGACGACGCACCCGCAACCATTTGCAGCAGCGAGCTATGCCGCGAGTGGAGTCATTAGGCATCGTTATTCCTACCAGTTGCAAACCACGATTGATTAAAAAACCTGCCAAGTGCGAGTCGGACTCGCGCACGAAGGCTTCAGTACCATCTATAAAAACGGCACAAAATCACGTTTATTGTATGGGATCCCCCTCAAATATTTTTTTTATTCTGTTTTTTAGTATTTGTTGTTATAGCGGCAACAGAAATACATCATCTGTGAAAATTTCAAATCTCTAACTATCACGGTTCATGAGATACAGCCTGGTGACAGTCGGACGGATGGACGGACGGACGGACAGTGAAGTCTTAGTAATAGGGTTCCCGTTTTACCCTTTGGGTACGGAACCCTATAAATTGAATATAAGTCGATCATCTAACATTGAATTGTCTGACTTCATATCGAGGGGTGAAAGGCTATTTGACTCAAGCGACACTTTTGGGCGATATTGACTTATATAAATATTTGGAATTACCGATTTTTTCTGCGTCGAATTAGCATGCTCTCCTGTAATGTTAAAAAAATATTGCTTAAGTCTAAAAGCAGTTCAACACTCGATATAATAAACTAACTAAGCTAGTGACTTGGTACGCGCGAAATTTTGGAACCCTAATTTTTCCGTAAGAACCTTCCACAACGTATTGGAAAACTTAAAAAAAAAAGAAGAATAAAATCGGTAACGTTGTTCTCAAGTTATTGCATGACCAAGGGATACAGGGATTATTTTTTATATAATTGGTACACAAACATGGTCACTGACAGAACAACAGAAATCCAAACTCAAGGTTTGCCAAAGAGCTATGGAACGCAGCATACTGGGTGTCAAACGAACCGACCAGATCAGGAACACTATCCTGCGTGTCATCACTTGCGTTACGGACGTGGGAAAGAAGACAGCAAAATTGAAGTGGGAGTGGGCCGGTCACGTCTCGCGAATGGACCCCTAGAGGTGGGCTTATATCACCGCCGTCGGGGTCGACCGAAAAGACGGTGGCAAGACGACCTTGACACCTTTGTGGGAAAAACGTGGCCGGAGGTTGCCAAAGACAGAGAAGTGTGGAGGAGGAAAGGGGAGGTCTTTGCCCAGGAGTAGGATACTATTGTAGGCTTTAAGAAAAAGCTAACTTTTACCGGGGACTTCGTCTACGCAGACTTCGATTATTCAACATCGTTATAAATTATAGCCTGTATGTTATTCTGATGTATAAACAATAATACTGTTAAGTTTCATCAAAATCCGTTCAGTGGTTTTTACGTGTAAGAGTAACAAACATCCATCCATCCTCACAAACTTTCACGTTTGTAATATTAGTAGGATAAAGAACATTGCCATACAAACTACTTGGTACTTGTTATCAATACTACACGTAATACGAATAAGGATTCGCGTCATTAATCACACGAGTCGTATGTTACCGTTCGTAATAATAACAAATTCGATTATGGATAGTGACTGCTCTTGATTCGAATTTTAATTATAATAATTTTAATCTTCATCTTATACATAAAAATCAATTGTTGTTCGATGGCTCGCATAAACTAAAAAACGGCATGACATATTTGAAAATTTGGTAAAAGGTTTTACTAATTTAATTCATTGCAACCTAAAAGCAACCATGGAGTTTCTTGCACATTCTTCTCCATAGGAAATGCATTCCGAATGGGTGGTAGAGATACTACTATTATTATTTATTGACGATTCATAAGTGCCTGTATTGGTTTATATGAATAAAAAAAAAAAAAAAAAGATATTCTGATTCTGATTCATTCTCTAACCTACATGTATGTATAATTAATGTTCAAAGATAGTTCATAAAACCACAATAATAAAGAAAAAAAAAATTCCGTAGATTTTGTGTTTTTAATGAAAAAAACAGCCTTTAAATAGTTTGTATCAGGCATATAAGCATCGTCAAATATTATAAAAATCGTTATAAACTCTTAGCTGAAAGCTGAGGCATTTGATGACCTAAGGTCCTCAAATGTAAACTCGTCGGTTCGGTATAACAATTATATTATTTTCATTAGTAAATTCTTCTCCAAGGTATTTTACGTGAAGGGATACAACGTCAACGCCGGCGTAACTAGGCTGGGCACGGTATATTGCGCGCGCGCAAATAACAACCAACAAGACCGAATTCATACCTTACAAGGACTTTCTTTTACCTTCTCCACACTTCCCGGTCCTCTAGTCCTATAAACATACCCAGATAATCCTCCGTCGTCTAACGTACATATTGTTCGATGTACATTGATTTATACAGAGGACCACCAGTTCTGCCGGCCCCCATTCAGGCGTCAATCTACCGCGTTGTATAAGGCGCTGTCGTATTACTTTGTATTCGGGTTGAGGGATTGCGTGGCGGGGCCAGTACTTGTATATTAGTTATAACAGCAAGTAGTTCGTACTGTTTTATGGACAAGTAGACTTAAACGTTTAATAGGGACATACATTCCGGAGTTGTCCATATTTCGGTCTAAAAAAATTAACATATTTTTTTTATAATTTAATTAGCACATTATCCAACAAAAACGAGATAAGATACTCAAGTTTTTTTTTTTTAATCTGGGCTTTCAACGACCTTTGTTACCAAAAATTTTTTTAAGATAAGAATAAATATTAAATTAAAAAAAATAAGAGCCCAAACCAGAGAGCGCTCAACAATCTTATTTTTTCATTTTGTAATGCGCAAGTTCTTGTCTAGTATTTAACCTATACGTTCCGTAAAACTTAGAATAATGCTCTCCAGCACATTAGTAGTACTATACATTCATTCAGTAATAATAGGTGGGTATGTAATCAGTAATTACCTTGCATCCTTCGCACGTGAACGCGCCGAAGTGAAAACCAGCCGCGGGCTCGCCGCACACCTTACACTGCTGGTTCATCTGAAACAATTAACGAAATTCCTAAAAAAATGGCGTATTAAGGACACCATACTATTCGTTTTTATCGTAAGAATTGCAAGAGGGAGATAGTTGAAGGGATTCAAACGCTATACCAGATAAAAAAACTTAACATAATTATTTAGACAAGAAATCGTTGTCTACATATTCATTTCGCCCTAAGTACGTTGTCATGCATTTGCTTCGGTTCAAAATGTTATTCTGACTTTTTTATTTTGTAATTCAAAAAATATGTTATGGAAATTTTAATGATCGAAAAACAGAGTCCTAAAAGAGAAATAGTCAAAATTGTTCAACTCACTGGGTCTGGGGGAGGCACGTGCATACCAAATAAGAGTAGGCTGATAAAAAATGCAAAAAGAAAAAAAAACACAAGAGCTTAAGAACCAGGGTAGAATGAATGGGGTTTTTTTTTTTTTTTTTATTCTTAGGAAGATTTACAGACAAATAGTATTGATATATTAAGATACAAGTATGTAGTCCAGTGCTATTAACAAATCTTCACAGATTAAGATCACATCACACAGATCCATGAAATTAAGATATATAAACATCGGTAAGACATTGTCCACAGTAGTATTTACCAGTGAAAAGCTAGTAAGTTACGTACTTTACAATAACATGTCATTAATAACACATCATAAACAAGAAAAAAATAACCTTCAAATATATATACTGAAAAAGGATTCATAACATTTCATGCTACTAAAAAAGAACGAATTAATTTATGGTATCCGCAAAAAATATATACATTGCGCAATGGTTACACATACGTCACAATTATCTTTATACAAAAGCGTCAATAGTTATCGAAATGAATATTTTCCGTAACTGAGAACAATTAACAACATTCTTTTATTCGAGTTGTTTTTTTACAACAAGGAAGCGGCGCGGCGGCGCTGCGATAATTTATACCGCCAGTTGACCCCTTGAAGTGTTGTTATTGCCGATAAATTGGATTATTAAGTAAAGAACACATTCATTTTAGCGGAACACACGCTGTAAACACCTCACATCTTTTACGACCCTATTTAGGCGCGAATAAAATGAATTAAGCGGGCCACTTCTGTTTCCACTAAAATTTTATTTGTTGAATTCGATTCAAATAATATACAAAAAAAGAAGTCAAATAAATGTTGATATTTTTTGTTTTCATTTTCTAAATGAAATTGATTAAATAAGTTGAAGTAAGACATCACCCGAAATTAGCAGGTATTTTAAAAGTGACAGGTAATTAATAGTAACAACAAATTAAATCAATAAAATCTATGATGAAAGTGAATAAGAAAAACGACGGATGAATACTGGTATAAAATATTTTAGGGCAAGAAGACAGTTTTAATTATTTACATTTGACATTCAAGTTTAATAATTTAACTGAATGCGTAACGTTATATTAAATAACGTAACCGTAATCAACTTCGATATAAAGAAAATATTGTAACAACCTTGAGAGCGACCTTATTCAGTCAAATAATAAAATGAGATAATAAAATAACAGCGTGGAAGGTAAATACTATGACGCTACTACTGTACCGACTCGACTCTATCTCATTTCACTTCATACTTTTACGCAGTAAAGTTGTAATTATTAATTTAAGAAAATTATTTCAAAGGCTCCACATAAAGTTTAGGGCAAGTTCCTTTTTAACCTTTTTTTCATCGAAACAGTTTTGACTAACGTCATGTTGAATATTTGCACAACTTTAGAGGGGCGTTTCTTGAATTCAAATGACACACCTATTATAACATCCTAAATATAAATATAAGGCATAGGGAGGTAATTTTAAAATAGAAGTATTCTGAAACGGAGTCTGAAATAGAGTTATATACACCAAATGACGCAGAAAAATCAGGCCGTCCGAATCGTATGTATAACACTTTTTGCGATATTGACGTGACTAACGATCGAGTCTTATTCTAAATAACTTGAGCGGTGTCAAGGGACACCCGGATGGAACGAAGTTCCTTTTGAAATAAAAAAGCAAAAAAAAATACATATACATACACACACACACACACATCGAAATCAAAATCGAAACGACTTTGACTTTGACTTCGATTTCGACTGTCGAAATCGAAATCGAATTTTCACACACACATGTAAAAGTGTCGTAAAATAAAAATCACACACAAATATGTAAAAGTGTCAGTCTACACTTTTAGTCTTAATTTTTTCCATCTAGCCCCCTTTCACAACGCGCCATAAGGAACTACGTTCCAAAAATATAAAAATGTGATGATTAACGATCGAGTAATCCTTGGTAGCTGTCAAAAATAAACGTCAATTTACTGAATCGTACACACGCTCGTTCAAGTGTTATGCCAATCGAGTGGTGGTAGATGAACATAAAAATTGGATGCTTGGCTTCCAAAAAACGTTGGACAAACATATTGGTCACGATTGTATTCGGCTCCGAGTGGATACTGAGGTCGTACGCCGTCAATTCTTGAGTACAGTAGTAACTAAGTGACTTCGTACTTTTTTGGTTAATATTTTTCTCATATCTTCTATGTGATATCGGTGTGATTGTATTATTCGGCATTCTGATCTTGTTCTTTAGGTCACCTACCATTAGTTTACCATTATTTCAAAATTATTCTAATATTCGTGCTTGAAGACGTGTGATATTCAATAAAATTGGCTGTATAGTTCTGCAATGACTTTGGATCAGGTCTGTCTTCAATATAATATGAATAAGAATATACTTGTATTCCAAACCTAAATAGTTATCTAAAATTATTTGTTTAAGTCATGCCAGCAAGAATAACCTTAAGAAATTTTGAAAATGACTAAAGTGGGATTGACTTTGAAACGCCTTTTGGTCAAAATCAACAACGCAGCCAAAACCGTTGTATTTTCAGAAAACCTTTTTACAAGCAAATAACGGTAATTAAATTTAAAATGTCAAACTTATTTTCCCAAAACCAAATATTCTGCCAAGAAATCACTTGCGTATCGACCGGCGAACAGAAGAAAAAAAAACATCGCGTGCGCAATTGTGTATTTTGTTAAACTGATTCCTTCAATCCGAGAACGGTCGCGCGTTCGTTTTTCGAAAAATTAAATAAATGTTGTATAATAACACGTTCCGCGTTGTGCTAACAAGATGCCGTGACTGCGCCCTGTTAACATATCCGAAATGTTTTATTTTCTTTTTTTGGCGAAGAGCGATGAAGTATTGAGTCCATGAGCGCTTGACACGACAACGAAGGGATAATGGATTCAGCACATGAGTAATCTTCCATGTTTTTGGGTGAAGATATTCCATCAATGACCGCCTGACAAGTAATGAATCGGCCGTTGAACTGATTTTGTTGTTTTTTTTTTAGGAGGCAGCTGAAGATTTTTATTAGGTATTAATAAATCATTGTTTGTGCGTGTAAAATTAATGGAAAATATTCAAATATTATAAAGAAACACTTACTTTATCTAAAATGAAAATATTGACCAAATAATAAAATGATTTTTTAATGAGAACAGTTGAATAATGAACGGATTTTGTTTTTTTATTCGTTTTTCCATATTATAATAAACTTATTTTTCTCAATTTGTTCAAGTATTGGTTTACAACGTCGTTTAGGTATAAAAAATATAAATATACTCGTATCCGATACCATCTGCAGAGTGCGATCCCAATCGTGACCGAATGAATGATATATCAAAGTCGGATATTTGGGTTACAATCTTAATAATTTTATCTGATCACCCCTTAATGAGTAACGTCAAATTAATTAAGTAATATTTTACGCATTTTACATTACGAACTACTACTACTACAGCCCTCTTAACGTCCCACTGCTGGGCACGGGCCTCCCCTCAATGCGAGGGGGATTTCAGGCCATAGTCCACCACGCTGGCCCAGTGCGGGTTGGCAGACTTCACACATCTATCGAGAACTAGACAAGTTCCCTCAGACGTGCAGGTTTCCTCACGATGTTATCCTTCACCGTTTCATAGCAAGTGATAATCTCGGATGAAAATGAGATTCGCACATGGACCCCAGAGGTGCGAGCCGGGGTTTGAACCTGCACACTTTGATTTGCAAGACGTGCGTTCGAACACTCAGCTACCATTGCATTACGAACAGATATATGGTTATCAGGTACGTTAGGTTTGCTAAGATATATAAAATATAATTGTACGAGCATGCACGTACATTTGCCGACTCAGCAATCAGTTGACCCAAATATTCACCTTTACGTAGTTTAAGTAATAACGACAGTTCTTTATCGGTACTCAAGTGAACCGGACGTTCCCACCTACCATTATTTGCACTCTCATTCATTACGTATAAGATCAGTTTTCAAATATAATTATTTCAGTATCAGTTATCAGTGTTTATATCGACCTACCTCTCATCAGCCCTATTAGTACGGATAGCCCCGTACAATAATAAAGAGGTTAAATAATGTAGTAAAAATAGAACCTACTTTCAATATGATGATTGAAATGAAAAGGAACAAAAAAGCAGAATCAATATTTTTATTAGAAAACATCGACGTACTTCTTTTAATATAACTAGTTTTATCACTCTACATTAACTATGAGAAACACCTCTACCTTTCCACAAAATGAATTACAAAACAAATTGAATGTTTACCCTTATTTTCTAAAACGAAACAATCTTGAGTTTCCGAGATTTGTAGAGAAAACCAGAAGTCGTTAAACAGTCGCTCAGGGCTAATCTTAAACAGTGATTGACGAAAACAATATGCAATTTACAGCGAGCGAAAGATGTAGAGCTGACGCGTACTGTAAAACATGTTGGTGTGTGATACAAGGAGTAAAATTGTAGCGATCCCGTTTTCCAAAATGTATTTTAACTATATAAATAGAGTTTCTTCTTCGTATCCGGTACGCTCTTGACAGAGCGGTCGTGATCGTTAAGTATCAGTATTGGAAGGGGCAGATGTAATGCGCTTCACGACATTTCGCCACCGCTGTCTGCAAGAGGTCAGAGTTATAGAGTTTATAATAGCTCATATCTAATGCACGGGCGGAGTCATTGATCATAAATTCAAAATGTATGCAATTTGTGTTTAATGTTTGTTAACTCTATCCGTCATTTAGATAATTTAAAAATAAAATCATATAGGTATACCTAATTTATGAACATGATGAATAATTGGTACAGTAATATTTCTAGGTTTTATCGGAAATTCCATTTTTAAAAATAAATAAAATAAAAATATAAAATACAGTTCTCCTCCGGCATCTAGAACAGAGTCCTAGCTACAAGTGGCCAAGGCTCCAAATAGAGGAACTTCCTCACTATGTACGCTGTCGCCAACAGTACTGCCTTCTGAATTTGTCCCTTGACATATTATTATTATAAAAATTCCAACTCTGAATTCAAAAAAAGTACTTATTATTCGTTCTAAATAATATTGCATTATCAAAATGCGATTTTTTATTTTCATTGAAATGTTTACAAAACACATCGCTTATGCCTTAAAACCTACATTCACACGATCACCAAATGCGGCATGGAATTGGCGTCTTAAACCAAAGAACATCATTGTAAGAAAAGGTGTTTGCCCACTTATATGGCGTCGCCGGCTAAACTTGGATAGGACATTGACGGACTTCTGTTTTGCATGCAGCCATCACGATTTACAATTGGTTCGGAATCAAAAACAGCCGTGGAAATTGTCTCACGTAGTAGAATAAAGGTGGAAAGCTTTTTGTTGGGATCTTGTTGGTGAGAAGTTTTGTTGGAATGGCTTAGTTACTTTATTTTTATCATTTGTTCAACAGTCCTTATTCATGGTAAATTTTAATCATTTGTTGGTTATTGGACATTGGTTATTGGACATTATTAAAAATATACAACATGGGTGAATTTGCAAGCAGCGCACAATGTTTCTTTGAATTCCAAAATGATTCTTCCCATATCGGTTGGTTCCACAAATCACGGTCGTAAATAACTCGGAAGTATTTAAAAGGAAACCAGATCACCTACCACCTGTCGCTAAGACGACCTAAATCCGAATTCGGAATTGCATCAATAAATCTCTTCGGGGGCGTGACTCGATCCGCGATACGCGACTACCAAGTGCATATTGGTTGAACTCGTGGTAGACCCATTATGAGGATTAAATGGTGATTTTTTGATAGCGTGATTTATTGCCTCTCGGTTGGGGAAAGTAACCGAGGATCTGTATTCGGAAATATTAATGCTAAAGTTTGGAAAGATCATTTTTAATAAGTAACTCATGCAAGTTTTAACACCCCTTTATGCTCTGGGTTCAAAAATGGAACAAAAAAAACTGCGGGCTGTGTGTAAATTATTGAACTTTTTTATCAAAGAACTTTTTTATTGTTTCTCGAAAGCAATTTCTGTGACGAGCCGACCATTGAGCACTTTTAAATCTAGTGTAGGGTCTTCAATAAGTCTGATCTACTAGATGGTAGCTACAGTTGAAAATCGTAGTAAAATATTTTATAGTCTGTCCATAATTTCAGCGGACCCTGCCATATTTTTTAAAAAAATAACATAACTCAAGACGAGTGGGGACTGTACTATATCAAAAGGCGGATTACTATGTGCATTCATTTGAAACATTGAAAAACGAATCAGAACAAATAGGACAGATCGCATCTGATCTCAGAAAGGTTCCGTACTGGTTGTATAATGTGGCGATTAAAAATGAGATTATGTTACACTACTAAGATGCGGCGCGCAGTTACGATCTAAATAGTCGCAATGACTTGTCTGACTACAAATGTTTGTTTGATTTGAGTATACGTGAATCATTTTTAGTTATAACTCTTATTAATATTACATTGAATTATGTTCACATTATGTTAGATATAATTTGATTTATACAATTTACACATTATTTATGATTCTACTCGGATATCCTAGTAAGTACGTAATTTATTTTATTTGAATAAAACAACGGGCATTAAATTATTTTTCAATTATACATATATCTGTATTTTTCATTTATACAGGGTGTATCAGAAGTCCGAAATAATACTTTGGGTACATATACGGTAGCCCATATGTGGATGCTTAGTGAATACAGATTATACCTAACTATCATAGTTTGTGAGTTATACACCTTTGAACATTTGTCATATGCATCATGTTCTGGCCTTTGGTTACATCCATAGCCCTATTCAGCAGTGTAATTTACACATATGAAGGGCGACTACCAATATTCACAAAACAGAACATGACAATTTTACATAGGACTCGAGATATTACGAGTTATAGAAATTGCCGACGAAAAAAAAGTTGGAAAAACATGATCGAATTTCGATCAATTTTTTATACCATTCAGTTGTATACCCGATACCGATGCAAACGTCAAAGTATTATTTCGGACTTCTGAAACACCCTGTATAATGTGCACTTGATCTAACACACACATAAAATAAATAAATCGTTTTTATCGATACACATGCAGCAAAAACTTACAGAACCACTAATGTATACCATCAATCAATCTAGCCACCGCGACAATATGTCTGGATGTTGACGGAGAGCATAAATTACTGAACCGACTGCGGAACCCTAAATGGAAAATGCCTTAGCCAATACTAATTGCAGTTTTGTACTAAGTAATGTTATATACATGACTTGTTTGTACTGGTTTTTATTATATTGAATTATCGGCGCGGTGAATTTGAAAGGGGTTACTTTTTATAGGCTTCCCTGAGAAATGTTAAGCATGAAAATACTTTTGACCGATACGGTATGAATATAGTATTCTTAATATTCTATTATTATTAATTTTGTATACTGTGGGACGTATTTTAGACCGGATATAAATCTGTAGAAGACCAAGTAATGTTTAAATAAATTGTGAGATCTACAACATACTAGTGACGTGTATTTAAAAAAACTTATGACGATGTAATAAAGTTCTTATAAGCGATTTTGTCTATATAAATCTATAATTATCTGCTCAAAAGATCTAGTGATGGCCCGATGTAACGTTTGATAATTTTGAAAGGCTTGTAAGTGGTCGAACGCACGCCTTGCAATCAATGTGTGCATGTTCAAACCGCGGCTCGCACCTCTGGGTTTATGTGTGAACCTCGTTTTCATCCGAGGTTACCACCTGCTATGAAACGGTGAAGGAAAACATCGTGAGGAAACCTGCACATCCATAGAAAAGGCGTGTGAAGTTCACTAACCCGCAACCAGCGTGGTGGACTATAGCCCAAAAATCTCCCTCGTATTGAGGGAGAATGTGCCCGGTATAATGGCAATACGCTGGCCCCCTATTATATTGGGAACAAAAATACATTGGTGAAGTGTGGGCGCACTGCAGTGCACCTCTGCCTACCCCTTCGGGGAATATATGCGTGATGATGTATTATGTAAATTTTCACAAAATAAAGATGTATCGCCAAGCAATAAGTCAAATATTCCTTACACTACACTTCCACCGACAATTTATGAAGACATTTTATAATAGCTTCATTTTTTTTTGTCATCGCTCCTCGTCACAAGACGTCTCAATTCACGTGAAAAATAAATAATAGGCATCCAATTAAATCAATTTACTTGAAATTTAATATTTTTATATGGAAATTTTCGTTCATACTCGTCATACACGGATAATTTTATAGTCTCGTTAATAGACTTTTAAATAAAATAAATAAAATTGTGTTATTAACGATCGCAATCGATAATTGGGTGTCGGACACTCGAGGACACTGTAAATGGGACCCGTGATATATTAATAGTGAAATATCCTTTTTTGATTAATTTTATAGGCATTCTTAATTTTGCCAGAATTGGCACTTTATAGTGTCATCGCGGTTACAACAAGTGGACTTACTCGTATTTTGTGAATAAATTCTTTAATATTATTATGATTAAAACTGTCTATTTATCCAATCAAATTTGTTTGTCAACAAATTCAAATTAGTCAAATATAGTTTAGTTGTAATTTTTAACCGACTTCAAAAAGGAGGGGGTTCTCAATTCAACCAGTGTTATAGTTTTTTTTTGTATAAAAAAAATCTACATCTATTGAACGTAGTTAAACAAAAATTATCCAATGCACTTCAAGTCACACACATATGGCAGCATGAAGTTTGATAATGTATTACGTGTGGGGCATGTGGGATGGCAACCTAGGTGGTAAAAATGCTATTTGCTTTTACTTTTCGGTGGGATCTTGTTTCTTGATTGAAAAGAACTACTTTAGGAACCGTTTGGTATACTTAACTTAGTAGATTATATATATCCTTTTTGCTTAACTGCGTCCAATAATGTTGTGTATTTTTAGTCAAGTCTTCATATTTTTTCATTATATCAAAGTCGCACAATATTTATCTCGACTTCAGGGTATATGGCGAAACAATAATCTTTCCTTAATCATCTATAATGTTACGTAATCCGGTCTGATCGATATTTTATGAATTAAAACTTGAATTAAGTAGGTGATCGGGGTTCTATTAAATGTCATAAACGAATCTATTTGATGTGACATTCAGTTTTTTATAAATATTATAATTAATCAGTGTAGTTTCGTAAAAAATATACTCGTTATAGTGAATTACTATAACGTTATTCTTGACATTTTTAAAATGTTTTAACCATACTGAAAAACATATTAGTAGGTATTGTTGTTGGTATTGTTAGTTGGTAGTTGATGTATTACATTTATATTATAAAAACAAAAACACTCGTTAAATACGGGGTTCAATGAACTATACAAATTCAGCCTCAAACTAGACTTAAAGTGACCAGTCTTATTGATATAATAATAAAACCCACGACTTGAAATGAGAAAATTTTAAGTCATGAGTACACAAATAAGCACATCTTTATATCACCGTGCAAACATTGATTAACACCACGTAATTCAGTTTTACACTCAGCCATAAATCGTACCTTGGGCAAAAAAACAACAAAGAAACTGCACTGCATGGCAACAGTTAAAATACGAAAACAATCGCAAACAAAAAGGCTTATCCAAATTAACGAATACCACACGAGGCACACCCGAAGTTGTACGAAGCCGCGGGAAAGTGCTGACAGCTAAATATTACCACGCCTTGCGACTCGAGACCTATCAAAATGTAATTACATACTGTATTACAAGCGAATAAAAGGGTTTCTTTAAAAACAACCTTTAAGGCATCAATGAGGTGCCGCATTACGGGATTACACGGGCTGTTACCGGACCGTATATGTTTGTTTAATATTTAAATTAATTTTGTGTGTCAAATTGTTGAGCGCGCAGTGTAGCTGAAGGGCGCGAGACAGTTTTAATTGGATACGTTGATGTGAAGGAAATGTTGGTATTTTTCGGCGAGCCTCGTGATTGAGCTATGTAGTTTACAATGACGACGTGATTACGTATTCGGTAAAGAGATATTATAAAGATACTTATAGAATACTTTTCAGTAGAGTAGAAACTAAATGAAGAGGTTTTAAGAAATATAGTCATGTGATTCTTTTTCTTTACGAAGTGATGGAATTTAATGGGATAACATGAGGATTGGTTCCACCTGCGATTAGCAGGTATTTCAGCCCATATGAAGTCATTTATAGCAAATTAAATAAATACACATTATATATACAAAATGGGTCTTAGACGTGATAAAAATGGCGAATATATCAAGATTTTCTCTTTAGTCATGATAAGCCTCCTAATCCGTTTAGAAGATCTCTAATATTATAAGCAACGTAATTGTCTTACGGAAGATCAACTAATTCTAAGGTTTAAGGTTAGTATTACTGCTCTCAATTGGTGTTTGGATCAATAGAATTGAATTGATTTATTAATTGGCACCAGCCTAAATCACAATAGTGCCAATGACCTCGTTATATGTCAAAATGGACCGTCAAAATATTGTTTCAAACAACATCACTTGTTACACTTTATCACGCTCGGAACGTCAAATTGACATGCTCCGAATTTGACGCGGCGAGCGTCAAAGACCCGTTCGCGTACAGCGTAAAACTCTCATTGTCATTACAATGTTTACGACGAAAAATTAACAAAAACACTGATTAGGAATTCTTTTATATGGAGCGAAATATGGACCGTTGGAACGAGGGGTCAACGTACATTACGAGACGGTGGATTTTATGCACCAGTTTTGTGAATTATTGTCTTGTCCTCACACATCGGTTTGCTGTTCGTACAAGCAACATTAAACTTTATTGCTTCAGACATAGTCTTTACGTGTGTGCTTTATATTCTGGGATGGGCTGTGAGAAATCTTTGCGTATGCAAATTTTTAATTTTAGGATTTCGCTGCCGATTTTTGACGGTTTACATGTTAATAGCCATTCCGGCCGAGCCAAAGATATGAGTATATTTTTTTTTGTCGAAAATCGATTATTTAATCGCATTACTGCGGAATCGATTTAGATTTTTTACTCAGTCATTAAAAATAAGTGTTTCGATTTCTGAATATTGACATTTTAATCTACTTTTGGGTCTATTCATTAAATTGATTGGTCTAGCTAATTTATCGATACAGATTTATCCACAAATTTATAGTAATTTAGATTCGCCTACTTCGCCTTTGGAAATTGTGTGATAGAATAGACAGTGTTTTAGAATTCCACAGCCAATTGATTACCACTTTATACACCTTTTTTTGGGGATAACCAGTAAAAAAATAAGTAGGTATATTTTATTATTAAACGAATGATAAAATACTTCAACTTTTTTTTTATAAATTGAGAAATGGTAACATTTTATCTTCTTTTTTAAATTAACTTCAGAATAGATGGCGCTACAGTAACATTTTCACTTGATATTTTGTGTATCTACTGTATATTTAATTAATAAAGCGATCCTTTTTACTCTTTATTATTGGAAATGTACGCAAACGCCAGGGATATTTATACACTGTTTATAATATACACAAGAAAATAGATTACTTCAAAAGAAAAAGAACAAAGCAATTAACCTTTTAAAAGAAAACCTGTCAAAATGTTATATTCAATAACTGATAATTAACCTCTGCTACCCCAAAAAGAGTTCATTCAACTCCAGAGAAAAAAACCTCAGCCCCACATTTTGGACATGGAAATCCATTAATCAAAAGCCTCCGAGACAGCGCCCGAGGGAACGCGAAGATCGGCGGAAACGCCCGGAGTTTCACGAAAACACCCGAACGGACTCTCTGGCAATTAACGACCAAATCGCCCTTTTTAATTTATAGACGTTATTGAAAATTAATTTTAATTATAATTAATTATGCTTCGGCTATATATTGTGTGATTCGTCATGGGTGTGCAGCTGTCAAGATGATGCATTGTATTTTGAGCGCTACTGCCTTGGGATATAATTTCTTATTGTCTGATATAAAGTTTAGCTTGCCCAATAGCTAGACGATTGCCACAGCTCATTTGCTGTCAACAGTTTATGCTTAAGGCGTAAAGAGACATCTGAATGATAAATATAGCGTTCAATTAGCCACACACAAGAATTTTATTTATTGTTTTTTTTTATTCCATCATGGCATCACATTCTCATATGTGTATCTATGGTAAATAAGAAAATATAAACTCGAAATCCTAAGATTCTTATTTCAAAAAAATTTAATGATTTAACATTTTGGTTCCAAAATTAAGTATCCTCGATATAAAGAACAAAATAATATTTTATTACTGCTGGCTAATTACACAAAGTTTCCTTGTTTAAAAAAACATTGAATTATAAATTCAAAATCAATACTCGAAATTCCAAATTCAAATAATATTATAAAGCTCCCATCACATCGAATGTTACAATCGCTTATTAAGCACACGCGATTATCATCTTAACTAACGCACAGGTGAATAATGAGGTTTAATTACGTAACGTTTGATATTTGCAGCGACCAGAGCTGACTCTACAACTAACAGGTCATGGTTTAATTATTGATGCTGTCAATTATTCACTTAATTAAATTATAATCTCAGAACTACGACATAGGTATGAATTGGCAGCGTTTTGGCAAGCTCGTGAGCTTTCATTGTTAGTTTTCTATAACCTTTAATTCTTTTGTGATGTTAAATGTTATGTGAATGACATTTTGCGCTTCGTAATTTATTTGAAATTCGAAAAATGGTGATTGGATTTCATAATCGCGACTTTTGGGGACGGAATTTGATGCCTAATGTTTGATATTACGGTTTGATCAGACTACGAGCTTGTGGAGTATTATGTTCTTTTAATAATAAGCAGGCATATAATAATATTCTTGCAATACATAGTTTAAATTATAAAAATCGGCTTCAGAACGCTATTTATGATAATATAAGTTACCTAATCCATTGTTACAATTTAAACAACAAATCTAAATGATGTTCTATTGACCAATTACAAAATGGACAAGCAATAAAATAAATTCAATAGTTCATATCATAAACATTTTATTATTCTAATTTCAAACTCTTGTAATGGCATGTCAAACAATAAACGCAACCTTGGTACGATCTCATTTCTAAAAAGCTTACACTTGTAAAATTAATACCCAGTGTTTCCAGACCTCACTTGGCCCTTTCACTGTGTAATTTTAGTAAGTAAATATGGTGTTTAGAGTGGTTTTTAGGGGTCAACGTTAGTATGGTCGCGATGCTTGTAGTCCGTCAACACGGAGATGGCAGAACAGCAATAAGCAATGTTTGTTGAGGTGCGTTCTTTATTTAAACTTGTGTTGCGCATACTGGCAACATATAATTTTTTAAATAGGTATCTTTAAATAAATTTAAAAAGACGGGGATATTATTTCGACCTCCTTGCTTTTTAATTGTATTTTGAAATGAATTTCGAATTCTAACTCGACTCTAGTTTGGAACGCCATTCAAATTAGAAATATATTTTTACAAATTAGATGTCAAATGAACAGATTATTTTACAATTTAATATTTCACAACGGATTTAATTTCATTTGTGTATGTTAATTAAGTACCATTGTATTATGAAGTGGATGTTATTAATTAAAAAAAAATTGCCAGTTCTCTATCATATCGAACCAAGGACTGATTTCAAAACTTACATCCGTAATGCAATTGTCGCTTAGTATCGCGTTTGTGCCGTCCGTCTGTACAGTTCAAAGCTTAACCCGCGAACGCAGCCGCGTGCCTGTGTGAAAAGCCAACAACACATAACGGCTGAACGACGAAGCCGGCTATACGCCAGAATGCTTGGCAAATTTGCCGATACGCAATTTGTTAGTCAAATAACGCATTTAGTGAATGTTCCTAGAGATCTAATGTATGCACATCTTTATACCCATGTTGTTTTTGGTGTGGCTTGCAACGTGGGTTACTCTAGTTTTAGACGGAAAGCGGTATTTTGGTCCGACTGTAGAAAAATATTTAAGAGTGGTATTTTTAAGATGGTTCACTTTTAAATACAACATCGAACACAAAACATCATACAAATTTGAAAATTCAAAAAAAGAACAAAACTCTTCGACCGAAAAATTATTGCTGCTGCTCTCCAATCGATCAATTGCACGAAATTATCGATTCATTGTGTAGGTAGGTATCGATTTAAAAATATCGATCGGTCGGCCACCTGCGTATTGCAAGTAACGGGGCCTATATCTCGTTACATCGACACCTCAGCTTGGTATTTCGGATTATTACCGACAATTACTCGCCGAATCGATTCAGGAAAATCGATTTTAATATCAGTAGACATTTGGCAAATGGGTTTAGCGCGTCCGTTATACGCGTGGCGCCTTTTGTTTGAATCTGCAATTAATAATGACGAGTATCTTTTTGTTGTTTGTTGGGCAGAACAAAACGGTTAACAATAAGTTTTAGATCAATACTTGTTGAGATACACTTACGGAGTCGAACTTAATAGGTTTCAAACTTCCTTGTTGTAGTTTTCTAATGTTTTTTAGTATAATACCGTCATTAAATATTTTAGCTCATTGAAAATTAACCACAAAATGTGTATGTACCTATCTACAAATCATTTACAACACTGTTATTCAAAACAAAAGTGCTCTATAATGCCGTTGTTAATGGATTGTTACTTTCTATAAGATGAGAGTAAATATATATAATAAAAAAAAATAACAAAAAACGACTTCAAAACCTAGGAACACTAAAAAGCTAAAAATAACCATATAATTCATTACATTTGGAGTAGGTGCCAATCTACGTCAGACTAGGCAAATACACACATGAATTGGCACCGACTCCAAATGTACCTAATGAATTATATGGTTATTTTTAGCTTGTTAATGCACCTAGGTTTTTGAAGTCGGTTTTTTGTTTGTAAAAAAAAAAAATCGCGCTTTTTCGTGTCAATAATCGTTGAAAATATGTAAATGGTATCTATTCCGCATCAAACAAAAAAAGAATCACGTAAATCGGATTCGGATCGGATCATAAATCGCAGCGTAATCGGTGTACATAAATAAAATAAAAAATATCCATCGAATTGAGAACCTCCTCCTTTTTTAAGTCGGTTAAAAATTTGGAATAATAATACTAACCCTTGAAAAAATATAAGTCCTCTATCTTATTGTACACAATTATGTGAAGGCAAAACTAAATTATTATGGTTTTTGATATTTTTCTCGACGAGATAAGTTCCTTAAAATATGACGCAACCCTGCTCTAAAGGGATTAAATTTGAACTCGTTTTGATTTAAAAAAATACACAAAAGAAGGGGCAAGTGACCTGACTGACCATGCCTAGGGTTGTCAAAGCATATTAATAAAGTAAAAAAAATGGATAATTTTTTTTTTATTTACTAATCGAAATTGTAACTTCACAAATGCTGTATAAGTATAACTAAGGTTTACAAGTTTTATTTTTTTTATGATTTGCCTTACCTTTTCCCATTATTTGGAGTTATCGCAGTATGTATTTTTCTTCCATTCATCTGACTTTTCCGTCATACTGATATGCAGTCCAATGATCCAATCGCATTCATATCACCCTTTACACAGTCCGTCCATCTTTTCTTGGGTCTTCCTCTCGCTCTAAACCTAAATTGGTAGCAAGTCTTGATAGAAGCATTACAAATAAGATTATATACGAAACACTAATATAAATGAAATCAAATGAAAACAGAAGTGAAACAAATAAAAATCTAAATAACTTCTTGTAATTACAAAGGAGTATCTAATTACAACCTGGCGGGATTGGAATGGCACACCCTCGCATCAATAAGCCCAGATCTTCGGTCGTGATAACCAAATGCCGTGTGGGTTACATGACTCGGCGATTTTTCTTAAAACACCGATACTCGGTTACAATTACTGGTCATTTATCACATTGGGGGTCGGTGAGACCGACACTGCATGATGATTATGAATAATGCATGACGCGTTTACGGGTTGAATCGATTCGTTTTCGGAAAGGTTGCATATCGATATTAAAATGTCAAAAGATTTGACGTGAATCCCAAAAAACATTCTTTTGGTTAATATCTCATCTTTAAAAGTATAGAGACCTAACTCAAAAATAATGTTGTTGAAAATGGTCTTGGACCCTTTAAGATTTATAGTCGAAAACCTAAAATTTCAAAATGGGTCTCTATACTTTTAAAGATGCGATATTTATAAGAGTATCGACCTTATTCGGCTCCAGCCCAATTCTCGCACAATCGTCATCATCTCTATTACGACATACGTTGAAACGAAACGTCAAATTTGTCGTGTTATTCCATTTTTGTTCGAAATATGTCAAATTAGAGATAATGTCGATCATGCGAGATTTGCTCCGCTGCACGTTTGTTTTCAAAACACTCCTAAAAAAAAAGAATAAACCTATTCATGCCATAATCATTATGTCCCTTTGTACCTTTACAAAAAGTCCAATTGGAAACATAAAATTCTAATCTAATCATATAAACACAAAATGTATTTGTTCCGTAAAACACTGACTAAATAACCTCTAAACAATTCAAAATCGTCGTAAAACGTCAATTGAGGTGACAGGAATATATTGTGTAAGACCCATTTTGTTTATGGAATAGAATAATTCTACTTTATGGTTCCACTTAACAAACTGGGCTCACCTCATGAGCCATATCTGTCAGGCGCTCATCACGTCTCAATTCCTATGCGAATGGCAAAAGTGATTGCTATTTCTATTACTCGTTACCACCCACCGTAAATTGGTGTACAAGTCATAGGACCTTGGCTATCCCTGTTACACTTAACTACGGCGAAGCCAAAAGTATGGGTTAAGATTTTAGTATAAATGTATGCATGTTTTTATTTACGTATGTTCCGCCGTACCGCCTAAACTATTCATCTGATTTTGACGAGTAAGCTTGATAGCATACTCATTACAATCAGATGAATAGTGTTTAAATAATGATTTATTTATGGCTAGATAACCTGACGAAACTCGTGTTACCTAATTGTTTTATTTTATTAAATCGAAATAAACATTTTTGAGATTTGGTGACATTATCAAACGCCAAACGAGTTTGACATACAGTATTAAAAACATGATTATCACGTTTGTATTCCCCAAAGGGGTAGGTAACAGAGGTACACGGTGGTGTACCCACATTTTGCCGATGTATTTCGATCCCAATCAGATTGTAGAACGCACGAATGAGTACTTATTAAATTTTGTAAGTATACTTGCTTACAGAAATAATAATAGTCAGAATTTGCAACAGGATACAGTTCCCTAACCAAGACACGATCTGCAGTAATTAAACGCTGCGTACTTTGGCTTGTTCTCTACATTTAAAATGAGCGATGTTAGCGATCATCGACGTACTGCTGCAACTATTTGTCCACACGCTTGAACTGTCTTATGCACCCTTTAACTTATTCAACACTCTCTCTCATAATTTAAACAGCTAAAGCAATGTATTCTGGTAGTTCAACGTTGAGATCTAGTTGTTTAGGATCTAAAAAACATTAAACAATATCCGTTGAAATGAAATGAATTTTTGGTTGTTTTCATTCATGGTAGGTACATAATATGTATTGTAATCAATATGGATGTTGCGCCCCAAAATATCTCAATAAAAAAACATTAACGTTGATATAATTAAATGTTATTAAATTAAATTCTATTGTTGGGAACTTCATATAAATTAATCGGTTTTTTTTGCTAAAATAAAATATAATATACCAGTTTCCCAGTTCCCATAGTTAAAAGTGGCAGATAATTATCAAACGGTTTTATCAAGTACTAAAACCGATGAAACAGTAATAAAACGAGCCCTGATTTTAAATTATCTGTGACTATCAACACAAAATTAGGCAAACACTTCCGTTTCTCACCGGCCCATTCAACAAACCAATTAAAAACGACTAATATTCAAAATCTATTAATCTTACCGAATCTTTACAAGCAGTAATTAGTTTTTACTGACCGTTTACAGTTTAGTTATAGTGTTATGGTAAGTAACGCGCGCTGTAAAGATGTTTCCGTAGTTGAGATTATCGGGAGTACCTATGAATAAATTATATTTTATTGTTGAGCTCCATATGAACGACTGTTACACCATATTGTAACAAAATATCTCATTTTTATAATTTATTAAATAATATAGGTATCAATAAATAAAATCAATGTATATGTTTGTATTGTTAATATAATAGCTTTTTACCAAGTGCAAGTATGAAAGGTACTTATAAAACAAACCCATGTTTTCTGTCTGTTTTGGCTACTCTCTAAAACGGTTGAACGGATTTTGACAGGACTTACACTCGAAGATAGCTAAAGTTTACACCTTGTACTCATTAATAACTAAGACTTCCTCCTACACCTTTTTCAATTAAATTAGTGCGGGTTCCAAGACAATTTAGTTTTTCCCCGGGACTCGCCGAGGGTCAAACCTCGGTGTTTTCAATGGACACCGCTGTCCATCCTGGCTTACAGGAGTAACAGTGGTGGGAATGTGTGGCGGGCTTAGTCCCATAAAAAAAAGACTAAGACTTTTTTGTTTTTCTAAACTCCGCACGGATAAAGTCGCAGGTACCAGCTTGTATTTAATAAGATACGAATATCCGCAGATATTACACACTAATCGAAAAAAGGTTTAATTTTATTCTCGGAAATGTAATTCAACAATGATAAAGAGCAGTGAGGTAATCTCTATTTCAAAAACAGTCTAACAAGGTAATGACTAATTAAAGTTATTTTCTCAGTGAACTTACATGTCAAACAACATGCGAGGTTACAAAAGGTGTATAAGCCATAAGCCCATTAGCTCGCATTTGGTTAGCCAGGTTAGTAGACTAAGTATTAAGGCCTCTTCTCATACTCAATTACGCATTCAAAACAGTTGTTCTTTCAATAACTGTCTTGTCTAGCAGCTGTTAAGTATAAAATACACAATAGTATTAGCCGCTATTTAGATTCTGTGAATTCATATCGGGTTAGCAGTAATAATATGTTTATTATGATAACGAGATATGATCAGGTTGAGCATTTATAACATGAAGTTACCTTATGTTTTTCTATGCCCATTTAAGATTGCGATAAATAGTTTGAAATACAATATCTTGGTAAACGTTCGTGATTGCCTCACGATTTCCATATGATAGGAAAATGATAAAACAGAAACGCAATAAGGATGATCTCATTTGTTCGAAACGTGAATTGCGTGCATCAAAACTCTTGCGCAGTTGTTGTAAGTACTGAAAACCTGTATGTGGATGTTGTAATCGTCTAGTTATAACGATTATTAATTTTTAGTTCGAAGTTTATTATGTGTAATTAATGATTTCGGGTTTAATTTTTCTAGGTATACAGTAAATAATACTAAAATAACTGTCATAATTAATTATAAATTAATGGTAAAAAAACTTTTTGAAAACAAGCTTTCAGTTAGTTTTCGTGTTCTCCTCAGCAAGCCCTTTTATTTGATACCCATACTTTGGTAGTGCAGAAAAATTTACTATTCCACCATCTTGGATGATCCACCATATTGGAATTAGAATGACGACAGCATGTATTGTCATCCATAATAAGTTTGTACACAAAATTTGAGCTCAATCGGTTAAAGATAATGTACAGGTGATTTAATATACAGTTTCAAGATTCCACCCGGACATACATACATTGCATGGTTCATAAACAACGAAGTTATCCGCGAACACACCTAAAAATATATTATACTCGGTCGTATTGAGAAACCTCCTTTTTTAAGTCGGTGTAAAAATAACAAAACTACCTACTTTTTGATAAAATATTTTTTTGTATCCAAAAAGTTTTTCCTATCTGTCTAAAGTTACGCAACGGTGTTATACGCGTCCACATTAAATGCTTAGCCGTAACAAGTCTTTAGATATTTTACGATCATCTAATCCGTCGACCAAATCAATATTCCAGGTCACCAGTCATCGAAGGTGGTCTTTTACTTTTTAATAATCTGAGAACTGGTGTAAAATCGTAAAACACGCTGTTACGAAGGAATCGTAAGTGCAATATTGATTCTGTGGCGCTATTATTTCAATCGTAGATATTTTAAGTGCTCAATATATTGACAGTGTATATACAGGGTGTTTCAGAAGTCCGAAATAATACTTCGACGTTTGCATCAGTATCGGGTATACAACCAAATTGTATAAAAATTTAATTGAAACTCGACCATGTTTTTTCAACTTTTTTTTCGTCGTCATTTTCTACAACTTGTAATATCTCGAGTCCTATGTAAAATTTGCATGTTTTGTTTTGTAAATATTGGTAGTCGCCCCTCATAAGTGTAGTTTACACTGCTGAATAGGGTTATGGATGTACCCAAAGGCCAGAACACGATACCTACAACAAATATTCAAAGGGCCATAATTCAGAAACTATGATAGTTAGGTATAAACTGTCTTTGCTAAGCATCCACATATCAGCTACCGTATATGTACCCAAAGTATTATTTCGGACTTCTGATACACCCTGTATACGACCTTTAGCAATGGATTTTGAAAAATTTTAGAGCGAGTAAATTCAGTTCTATTGATAATTCTGTGTCAATATGCATAAAGGTTTGATTTGTGTGGCAAAAGCAAACGTCGTCGCAAATTTTGTCATCAACAAAATAGTCGAAAAATGTGCTTATTCCATGAGTCAATACAGTTCATTTTTGTATTGGCAAAATTGTCTGATTGTGTTTTGACGCGTCCATTTGCGCAGGGTTCTAAGATCCGGAGTATAACCAATACGTCTCCAATCTACTTAATAGAGGACGCAATAAGCATCGACAATTTGTTGGACCATCTCGTTTACGAGTGTTTCCTTATTTAACTTTTACGACATTAGTGCATCGTCCGGCCAAATTGCTAGGTAAATTACTCGTTTGCAATTCTAGGGGACTAAAAGAGTAGAGTACTAAAAGACCTCTCGTATGTCAATTATTTAGGATGTGGCTGAGGATATATTTATAGTGTGAATAGACACTAAAGTGTTATAGACAATAAAATCTTTAAATTAAGGGAAATTTATTTATTTTTAAATTTAATGTGCGACAATTTTATGCATCTGGCCATAATTTTTGTCGCTATGATAAAAATGCAGGAAATCAGTAAAAGTAGGTTAAAATTTAAACCATATAGGTTGATTTTTGGTCAATCTTTCCTGCTGTTTAATTTATTTTTAATGTCTTCTAGAAAATTGTACTTAATATCTACCTGTCCTACTGCCTGTCTAGCTAGACATTGCGACATTCTATATAAACTAAGCCAACTATTAAATTTTGACGCAAAACATGTTTTTGTTTAATTATAATTGATCATTAAATTAAACTCTACTCAACTTGTTATATTACTACGGGTCGTTTATATCTAATTTTACTTTGACTTAATTTTAAATGAAATAGTTATAATGCGAACCTGTGAACAGATTGCTAGTTATTCATTCTAAGAGTACTTATTTGCTAAATAACAAGTGAAATAAATCTGTCTTAAAGTTTATGGTTCAAACTTTATTACTGGAAATTCCTCAGGCATTCATTTTCATTCATTTCATTTTCTACTTACATTATACCGCTAACATACTAAGATATTATTATAAATAACTATGAATGAAAATGAGAAAAAGTCTAGCGCATTATTATACAAGATTTGAGATAATTATATATTTATTATACATGAGAATAAATACTGAAGGCTGTTTAAAACATTTTTTTTTTATTTAAGATTAATTTTTATTTAAGTCCATTGCTAAAGATATAGTTAGCAGCTACAAAACAAAGTCAAGACTGCTCTTTATTTAACCAATGAGTTCATAAATAATAGAGAATATTAAAAATTAATGGTAAGTAGGTACACAGAGACCTTATTCTTAAAAACAAATAACTATAAATATCTGGCTTTAAGAATCTCTCAAAATTATGCACGTCAAAAAATTTAACGAGTCCCATACACACAAATAATACTAAATCCACAATGACACAGCACTTTTTGAACCGCAAAACGATTTTTCACAAGCACTTAAGCATCAACGAAATCATTAATAAGTATTTACGACACATCTGTCGGCCTGTGACAATTTCACAATAAACAATGCTTGTGCAAACTTCTTTGGCCACAAATATAACACTATCCGATTGTAACTTTATTACAGTCGTTGTAAAGTTGAAAATACCGTGAGGTGTCGATAGGAACGGCGTGTGTGGCAGTCTTAATGTTAGGCCGGGAGCTATGGTTTGATAAATGATACGATTTGACACGGTACATTCCGATAGCTTGGGAATTCTGCTGATTAAAAAAGTACATTTCCGTTTGGGATATCATTCCGTTTATTACATGCTCAAAAATATTTTTTTAAGGTTTACACTAAGGTCATTTAATTTGATAATTCTTGTTATATTTTATGAATTTAATAAAAAAAATATAGTTTACCTATCCATGTGAAATATGAGAATTTTTATACTCCACGTAAATCCCGCAGTCCTTATTACATACAATGTAATACAACGATCCAACATTTGTGCTTTTACAACCAAAAAGCGATAAAATAAAATAAGTCTATGAAGTCTAAATATAGCACGTACCTACACTGAATGATATAACATTAAACTACACAAGTATGGGCATATACTGCAAGTTTTACGATATTATAAACACATACTGATTTGAGATAGTTATCGGGAACATAATGCTCGATACATGTCAATATTACATTGTGTTACAAATAGATATTCACTTTTTATTTGTCACAATCTCGTTTGTGGACCCCGTATGTGTCTATAAACGACAATTTACAACGTATTTGAAGTTTTAGAGCATACATATTCATGTTTGTAAGCCTAGTTTGTAAAGTTACAAGCCACAATACGAAACAATATGTTTCAAAACATGCACAAAAGATACATAGGATAACCGGCACAATATGTTGACAGAATGTAAATATTCAAAGTCGTAAAACTTGTAATCAAACCACTGATAGAGATTTTAATTAATATACCTATGCATATTTAAATATGCATAAAAATATACAGTTTTTTGCGTGGGTGTATTTTTATCTATTGTTTAGAATTAATTTGGTGTTTTTTTATTCTTAATTTTAAATGTTACCTATATTTACTTATCATGGTTGTAAAAATAATAATATTTATGATGTTACTGTTTTCTTTGTACCTACTTATCGCGTATCATGTTTAAATTGTTTGGATATTCATCGATAATTTAACACAAAAAAAATATATTTAACTCTAAATTGAAAGTAAATCCCGTATCCTTGAATTCGTCTTGAAATCCGTTTATCTCTTAAATAATCAAGTCATGTATCAATATTTGTTCAGGCTTCTCGTGTTGTTTGGTTAAGTTTTATGTTCATATTTAATATTCATAGCCGACATTATTAAATAAAGTATTTTTTCAATCGTAAAATTGAGACGACTCGCCTAACGAATACAAAGAGCGTATTAATTAAGCCGCCACTCCTGGTTCATTCGTTAGTCCCGAAATAAAGATATTCAAATGACGTTCAAAATGTCTAGTTACGACATAATTTGAACGCAATGAATCAATTCGAATGTATCTTTTAATGATTGGGGGGCAATTATAGAGAATAAGCGAGATCGTAAATCGTTGCGACTTGATTTAAGACGGTAGGAGTGCTTTTCAAAAATTCCGGGTGCTTTATTAGTTTGAGTAGGCTAGGAGGCGGAAAGTACAATAAAAAAAAGAAACAAGTAAAAACTGTTGTTTTTTTAAGAAATGGTCCACATAATAGTATGGATGATAATAATCAAATTGATGCAAATCTATTTATATGAATGTAAAAATCACTAAGATTTGTTAATCTTTAACCAACTTCGAAAAACTGAAAAGATTTATGTTTTTTTTTGCTTTGATTAAAAAATCCCGAAAACTTAATATTGTACCTATATAAGTATCTTCCTCATTTTCAACGACCGATAAAAGACCGGTTTTGTGGATAGTCTAAGTAAATACCTTACATTATCTCCCGCTGCTACAGGTAAAGCCTTTATAGTTTTAACTTATAAAGGTACTTACAAACTACTTTACATCGGAGAAAATTACCTGCAACAAAAAAGGTGAATTCAAAATTATGCGACAATGAAACACACTTATACTCTTATGGGTTATACGCATGACAAGTCAAGACCTCTGTCACAGATTCGCTCGATCGCTCTCAGTCTAATTTTATACTAGAGAAAGAGACATGATCAAAATATTCCGTGACATAAGTCTAGTCTTGTTGCAAATGCTACAAATACAGATCTCTCATTGGAAATATAATGTAAAAGGAAGCGTGTTATTTACCAAAGATATCAACCGGTTCGTTAGCGCACGCGCACCCAGCGCTGGGTGCAAAAGTGCACCTATAAATTCTTAGCGATGTGAACTTAGCAGTAGGCCCTGCATATCTATTGGCGTGGAAACTGGGCTAGCATAATAATAACTTATACGATAAACTTGATATTGGTATCAATTCTGGTAGGACCAAACTTAACTAAGCGTATTTCCATACTTAAGTGCTGTCATATATATTTTGTGTAGAACTGAATTTAGTATTTGAGGTGTTAAAATTTAATTTAACCTGATGAAGATAAAAATAATTATTAGTTTCATGCAAATGTTATAAACGATCATTGTGGGATTTGGTCATGGAGATTATTTAGGTTATTTTTCATTGGAAGTGCAATCCAAATATCCTATGGATTTTTTAACTATCTACATGTAGTGGAATGGTTTATTAAAAAATATCCTCATAGCCAAACTTAATCAAGTTGATTAAATCACCATAACGCAGTTTTTAATGTGGTAAATATTCTTAAAACATAACTTAACACATTGGCCAGGCGATTGTAAAGAACTTTCTATTGTACACTCCATACTTCACAAAGAATCGAAACGAATACAAACACAATAAAAAAATTAATGTCATCAAACAGATGGCAAGTCTAAGCGTTAAGTGTAACAAAACGTGTCGCTGAAAAAAAATGCATGAATATTTTGATCCCAAACCAGAATCATTAGTCAACTTTTTTATTAGACCTCCAATCTTTCTGTATCACCCTCTAGAACATATTGCACGTCAATTTCATTCTTATGACCTTGAAATAAGAACTGTTTAATTAGACGTGTTCGAATATTAACAGCAAAGGTATGTTGGCAAGAATCTTTGTCACGATCTTGTATTGTACTGACAATTGTGTCGCTTCCTTCGCCAACTAGCGATAATAGGTCGGTAGTTACATCATTAATCATTTTGAACACATGTGGATTTAGCCTTTTTACTGCATCACACAAAACTTTGTCATGATCAAAAACTTCGGCTTCGTCTTCACTAACGACAGTCACTTCCTTACACTCAGTTATATAATCTATATTTTCATGGTTAAGGATCAAATTCGTATGAGTTAAATCAGTATCATTTATTATAAGTTCTGATCCCGTATTTGCCCTTGGATTTTCACCTTCGCATGTGGGAATATTCAATTTGTTTGCTTCATCTGTTTTTGTTCAATTGACGTTTAAATTCTCTGGATGACTAATGGTAAAGACTTTGACGGGCGCTTAAGCAAACCAAATCTGGGTACCTATTCTTAATAACCTTTCGAAAATAAGTATTCCGTAATATGAGCTTGATAAAAGTGGTCTCAAATAAAATGGAATGATTCAAAATACGAATTGAATTAATTATAATTGATTAAGATCAGTTTCTTACTCCTACGCGTTTTGTTAAAACCGTTAATATTTGAATACAATTTTATGTTTTTATAAAAAAAAACCATTCCCAAAACAATTTTGTTATACGTAGTTACATCTTTAGTTGCTCAGATCCACATGTTTGACTTAACGCAGTAATTTAACGTAATTTTTTTAAAAAAAACGTAACATATAGACAATGTTATTAATACAAATTTTAAAGCTAAGGCGGCTTCATAAGCACTTATATCAAATAGACCGGCATTAATCACGAGTTCTTCTACCAAACTCTTTATGAAATCAATGAATTGTATCACATTCGAATCAGTCACGAGCGATTCAATGACTTCAATGAGATATAACTCAATCCGATGGTCTGGTACCGTTCGCCTCGAAACTAATTTAATGTATATTTATGATGTTTCTTTGTGTTTGTACAATGTGTTGAGTTACTGAGAACATTTTGATGCTTCCTATTGATTCTAAGGAAAACAAACAATATTTTCGTGGACTTATTTTTTATAAAATAGTGAACTTGTAGAAGCAGTGGTAGCCGAGTGGTCGAACGCACGCCTTGCAAATCAAAGTGTGCAGGTTCAAACCCCGGCTTGCACCTCTGGGTTTCATGTGCGAATCTCATTTACATCCGAGATTACCACTTGCTATGAAACGGTGAAGGAAAACATCGTGAGGAAACCTGCACGTTTGAGGGAACTTGACTAGTTCTCGATGTGTGAAGTCTGCGAACCCGCACTGGGCCAGTGTGGTGGACTATGGCCTGAATCCCCCTCGCATTGAGGGGAGGCCCGTGCCCAGCAGTGGGACGTTAAAAAGGCTGTAGTTAGTGAACTTGTACAACTTTCTGTAAAATACACGTATTCAGTGTAGAATTATATCTATTAATTAATTACTATGTACACTACTTTTAGTTTCATCTTTTAGTAATTTTTAGGGTTCCGTACCTAAGAAGGAAAAAGGATTACTTTGTTGTCCGTCTGTATGTCTGTCGTGTCGTTTGTTAGTGAAATGTTCTGTGCTTTCATAGTTTTTTAAGTATGGAGGCCTCGATGCGCGAGTCCAGCTCGCACGTGGCTGGTTTTTGACAAGGGCTGTACTATAATGACATTTTTTATCCTTTAATAAATAGATATACCTACATATAATATTTCTAATTTTGTGTAAGCCTACAACAAAGACGTAAAAATCTTGACCGTTTCGTATCATTTTATTTCAATGAAGAAGATCACTTACCTGTACTTATAGTATTAATCACGCGTCACCATTCACCGAGAGTTTGTTGGTAAACTTCTCACAAAGCCATTGTGTGACTATTGTTAGTCGGAATAAAAAATTGCTCTGCGCACCCGACCCCATTATGTTGGGGTTCTCATATAAATTCGGTCAAAGGATTAATGGTTACATCTTTTTTATCGAAGCGTGGAGATCGGCCGCGGTTGATATCGAAGCGGTTGAATATTTATGTTACTTTTTTGCGTACCTATCTAATATTATGTAACTGTTTACATAATTACTATTATCTTTAATATTTATTCTTGTCATAGTTACTATTATTGTTTACTTAACAGTTTTAAATGATCATAAAATTGAAAACATCACAAAAAAAAATCAATTCACAATTGGCATCGTAGAATGGTTTTATATTGAGAAATGCAATTTAGGTCAAAATACATTGAAATTTATATAAATATGGACATTCGTTGTGTTTTTTTTTTTAATTTTAAACTATTATATAATTACATTAGTACAGCCAGTGCATATTTATAATGATTAAAAACCCGTTGAGAATACAGGTAATAAAATTATTTATAAAAAATGTTAAACTCATTAGTTGATCATTATAACACCACATTATTATGATACCATTACAGATCTCCTCCCATCGGACCAGTTCACTTGAGATCCAAGCTATGCCCCAAATTCCTAAAATACGTCATTCAATTTTATAATCACAATTATAATATCTCTAGAAAATATGAAAGCACATCATCGAGATGTGATATTATAAATATTTTTATATTTTACAATTCTATTTCCATATTAAGATGACTTTAACTTTACTTTAGAAAAAAAAACTAAAAAACATAACAAAACAAAACTTAATCAATTTTAATTAAGCTTTAAATTTACATACTAAATGATTATACAAATAAATAAATGATAATTATAGATTGCTCCCCCGATTGAAGTGTCTTGTTGAAGTGTCTTGAGTGGATGACTCAACATAGATTCTATAAAGAAAATGTGTCGTAACTCTAGAATGTTCGATCATGTCCCATTTTTAATGTAATTTAAAATAGCAAGTTGAGTACCTGCCAGCATTCTAGCAATAACGTTACCACACGTGGGAACAGGAACTCTACCGAGTTAGGCTTTACTATGAATATGTATAGCGCCGTGTTTTTACACTTTCACTGTTTAATACTGGTTCTGCGCTATCTTCACTAGATCTGCTCTACGGTTCTCCTTGTACATTCGTTTATAAATAAAAAAAATACTTTTAAGTTTTCCAAGTTCTATTTTTGAATAAAGACTTAATTATATCTTTATTTTATTATTCATTATATTTAAGCACTGTCGCTAGTATTACGGTATTACTATATAACCTATTTTTTTTAATTAGACGTTTTTTTAAATCCGTGAACAAAAAACTTTTTTCTTGTGTTATTAATCAAACTGTTCACTGAAAGTTAAGTTTTGGTAGAACTTTAAGCATTACGTACTACGAGATTAAAGTAAAAGACACAATAAATAAGTAAAAGTACATAAAAATAATTATAACTAGTTTACGCGAATGTTGTTCTAACTTCCTTTCCAAAGATTGGCTACAGTGCGAGTGGCCAATCATCCCGCCAACCGTTACAAACGTAACGTCATACGCTGATCAATCCTCCTTAAACCATCAAATACACAATAGATGATATTGGACGAAAAATCACCTACAAAAGCGATAATCGGAATGACACGAAACATGTCAAACTATGTTGTGTTCGGTCACGGCCTTTTGACTTTCAATGATAGTTTTGTGTTCAGTATTTTGAATTGTGTAGTGCCCTTATTTTTTTATGAAAAACTTTGTAGAGATGGGGATTTAACTAAATTATTGTATTCTTATAAGTAAATGTATTAAAGGTATGTTCATTTTGTTTTGTACAGTAAAAAAATACATAGATATTTTAAAAATATACAGCTTTTGTTTCACCCACAGACCTAAAATGCGCTCGGTTTCGCCACATTTGAATATCAAACTATTTAATACACTTCCGCCATTTCGGTATTGTCTTTGAGATTGGCTGACAATTCGATTCTGGGTGTTCCCCATTTATTATAAATGCAAATTGATACTCAAGCACTATTTCAAGTATTTTAATTAGTGTCCGCCGCATAATATTGAAATATCTGTACTATTTCTTTATATAAATTATATTTTATACAAATATTATTCATAGATTTATAAAATCGGAGCCGCGAATAACTATGTTAATTCAAAAATATATATTTTGGTAAATAAAATGAAATGAAACGCGGTTGTGGAGAGTCATCGGAATTTTATAGATTCCATATGTTGGTCTGAATAGTAACATTATCAGAAAATATGTATGATAAGTCAGTCGAAATAGCTAGATAGAGTGTATTTCGCATATAAACGTGATAACGTTTTAAAATATTAAGCTTCAAAAATTTCAAAAATTCACGTTCTTAACATTATAAACGAATGAAGAAATTATGTTTTTTTGATTCAATAACACTTAATAATATGTGAAATAGCAGAATAATATTTGCAATGAAGAAAAACTGCATGCACTCTATGCATTTATAACAAAATACTGACCCAATAAAAAATATTCCCATATACAAAACATAATGTGATATATGCAATGCTATAAATCACTATCATTGTCTAAACCATAATTTATTAGGACCACTTCGGACCACTTTTTTGGACCAGTTCACAAAATTGACTTCTGGTATGTAGCTCATTGTTGCATTAAGTGGCGTAATATTTTAATAATAGACTTAATTCTATTAAAAAAATGGTGTACTTAACCCTCCGGTGTTGATGCAACTGTTTTGAATTGAGACCGGTTACGGGTTAAGTGTCAGAGAGTATTGTGTTATATTTTGTATTGTGTCATTGTAAGTTGGGATAATTGTATGAATTTAGATCAGTTGGAGATAAAAAAGAGGTATATTTTAGATTATGACAGTTAAGAGTTTGATGGGTTCATTTCAATACCGATTTCGAAAGTACGTATTCGCCTCTTTTATAATAATACTTTTGCATAACTCTGCTACTGTGTTTTGTCAAAAACAGTTTTGATTTTACCAAAATAATGTATTAAATTATATATTTTATTATAAAGAAAGCGATATTAATACAAATATTCATTCATGTTTTATGTAAAATATTATTTTCTCGCAATTTCACTTCACCGTATATTTTTATTGCAAATACATGCAATTTTAAACTTTTTTCATTTATATCATAACATATCTAGTCCATATCTATTCAGGTTAATTTCCTTATAGTTTATAGACATTCTCTCTTAATCTTATATACATACTAGAGTATGTAATAGAAATGTAATTAATTTTTAGGGTTCCGTACCCAAAGGGTAAAACGGGAACCCTATTACTGAGACTTCGCTGTCCGTCCGTCCGACCGTCCGTCCGTCCGTCCGTCCGTCCGTCCATCCGTCTGTCACCAGGCTGTATCTCATAAACCGTGATAGTTAGAAAGTTGAAATTTTCACAGATGATCTATTTCTGTTGCCGTTAAAACAACAAATACTAAAAAACATAATGAAATAAATATTTAAGGGGGCTCACATACAACAAACGTGATTTTTTTGCCGTTTTTGTAGACAAAGGTACGGAACCCATAGTGCGCGAGTCCGACTCGCACTTGGCCGGTTTTCGTAATTCAATAATCAGAAATTAAAATAATAAATACAGGAGTATGAGGTTTCATGCAGAATAGTACTGAAGTGGTAAAGTAAAGTAGATCTACAAAAAGAAACTAAAATGACACAAAGAGGGAAAATAACATAAAAAAATCCGTAACTGTATCCCAGTTATCTCAAAATCTTTACTAGTATATATCCCAGCCTTTATTGAAATAGTCCAAGGTACTTAATGAATGCATGTTATAGCCAATTATTACTTCATTGGCATTATACTTGTGGTGTCTCTAGATCTTTGAAAAAGATAAATACGAAAATAAAACGTGCCACAACTGAAGAGTTCCAGTATTTTTATATTACGCCAGTAAACTGTTGGGAAATGTTTGATTTGCTTCGTTTTATGAGTGCTATAAAACTTGAAGACATATTGTCACATCACTAGTTCCGATTTGATATTAAAAAGGAAAAGGTTTTATTCAAAATGACACATGAACAATTTTAATACTATTTATTTACTTTTACCCCAAACTTATTGTCATTTTGAAGTATTACACTAAAGTATTTAAAAAAGGTTTTATAGATGGTAGTTAAATGCAATATTTGTTTTTAATACTAAGATTATTATATGTATTGTTTTGATTAATTACGGTTTATTTTTGATTATAAACAAGGGTCTCGCCGTGATGTAGGTACAGAATGATTGAACTTGGCCCGTCCATCAATGTACGCTCCAAAAAATCGTGTCAGTAAACTGACAGAAGATACGTAGCTACGTGGACTGCGCGTGCTCACGCCGTCAACTTGAACGCTATGGCGCCCAATTAAATCGCGACCCGTGATTTTAGAAATTATATGAAGTAATCGAATTTAAATTTCAAATTGGTCCGTACAATAAAGTGGCCTTTTTAGCAGACCAAGACTAGGCTATGGTGGGAGTTTCACTGCGCGATAGAATCAGAAATGAAGACATCCGCAGAAGAACCAAGGTAACAGACATAGCTCGCAGGGTTGCACGTTTGAAGTGGCAATGGGCCGGACACATTGCCCGGAGAACGGATGGCCGTTGGGGCATCAAAGTCCTAGAGTGGCGGTCACGAACAGAGAAGTGGAATGTGGGACGACCCCCGACCAGGACCGGACGACCTCATTAGGGTCGCCGGGAGTCGGTGGGCGCATAAAGCCCAAGACCGTAATTTGTGGCGATCTATGGGGGAGGCCTATGTCCAGCAGTGGACGTCCCTGGCTGATAGATAGATTAAGCAGACCAATTGCTTCAAGTTTATTCCACATATTTTAGTTCATCTATATACCGAGGGTTGAAAGGCTTTATGACTTAAGGGATTTTTTTTTAACTTTACTGGAGAGTATATGAATATGTTTAAAAGTCAATGTTGCCCAAAAGTGTCGCTTAAGTCAAATGGCCTGCACCCTCCTCGATATCACATATATGAGTGGCATTTGTGTACAAAAGTGTTCAATGCGTAGATTTTTTTTCTATAAATGTCATACACATTGAACAACTGCCCTGTATGATTTTACAAGATAATCTTTGTGTAGAAATAATTCACTGAAAGTCAGGTTATCATATTAGTAGATGTTGTGTAAAGTCCTCCGAAAATCACGTCACGTCAATAGTGTGATGACTGGGCTGGGGATTAAACTGGAACCTATTGATTCATATTATAATAAATGAAAAATATTATTCATATTTTAGAATACTCGCCATCATTTAGTTTGAGAACTGAAGTACCTAATTTAGATTGTGCTCTATTCAATTAATTTTGATAGTTTTTAATGTTATATTTAAGATTAGTTCAGTGATTTCTCAACTAACATAGAATAGCCGAAATGGATAACACTTATTTGAAGATTTAATAAAATTAAACTAATCCACACAAAAAAAAAAACCTACACTAAGTTCAATCGTTTATCAATTTTGTTGCTTTTATATTTTGAACGTTATTAATCTGATTTAGGCTATTATTTCGAAGTAGTATTAAAAGATAAAGCAGTACTTTTGTATGAATGGGATTATGCTGAAGTGAGTCATCGTAGGAACGAAAACACACGTTCCCAAATTGATTTCGTTTTCAAACGCCCCAAAATTTTACTAACTACAAATTATTTGTACAAAATATTTAGCTGAAATTTACTAAAATTAGGTACCTATCGATAAATAGATCACGTGAACACGTGATTTATGTATTATGTAGTTTTCATAAATTTTGGCGTACTTTTTTTCTGGAAGTCAATAGGCTAAAGGAGTTTAATACAACTACTATAGCGCTTTTAAAAGGAGTTTATGTGACTGAAATATACAATAGCCTTCCCTAACCTTCATATAGAACAGTTACATAGTTAACTATACCATTAGTTAAAAAAATACAAAAAAAAGTTATCATGAACCATTCTAACAGACCACCATCCAATCAAAAGCTATCTCACATGGCAGCCGGCCGCTTAACTTAAAAGATTACAAATATTACGATCAAAATGTACGATTCCTATGATAATCGAGGTCTGCGCGAGTCACAGCTGCCTACACGCGGATGGCGCTGCTGCTGTGACGAAATTTAAAAGACACATAAAAATATTTGTACTTTATGGTCTTGTTTTACTATTTCAATCAGCCGGCTTCGCTATAATATGTGATAATTTATAAATCGAACGATATCGTTTAATTGTTTAATATATTTTTATTATAATTTTGTAATTTTTTTTTTATGATTTAAAGTTGCGGATAATTTTGGAGAGAATCTAAATAATTTAAAGTACAAGCTATTCGTCCAACTAGTATTGACTATTAGATAAACTATAACGCAAAAGACAATTAAAATTAGGCCTTCGAACATCAACACACAGTTTATTTTATATTTTCACCTACAATATTAGGGCTTTATGTTGATCGCTTCACGAGCTCGGCGTGAACACCTGTCTTCTAAAATTAATTTCTTTTTAATGGCAGTACCCTTTTAAATTTATCAAAATTATTCAATTACATAACTTATCCTAATCTTGATCACTCGCGCATTATTGGTTTTCAATTTTATGTCAATTTAATGGTTTTAATTACTGAAAATCATTAACATTTGGCCGCTCGTAAAAATATAAATCGTAAAATTAATTCCATTTGTGCTACCCGTTTGAAGATAATTTAGAAGTACATTTTAAATTATTACTTAAAAATACTGTTGACTAATAAACATTACTTGCACCAATGATATTCTAGTAAACAGATATGTTATGAGCGCGCACTAGTGAAGACTCGAATACAACCTAATTAGGACGTATATTTGATACGAACATGCGGATTGGTTGGCAGATGAATGTTACATCACATAGAAGCGCAAGTGCTAGCTCTTTTTTTCTCGTTGGTTTTATCAAGCCATCTCTTTTGCACATTTCTACTTGTTGTCAAATGTAAAATGAATGAAAAGTGTGTATGCGTGCTGCCGCTGTTACGCGGAACACTTTTTTCGGTTGTTTTGTGCGTGTATAACATATCTGCTTACTAGAATATCATTGACTTGCACTTACAAATATTAAGAAAACGTAAATATTTGAATCTTTAATTTGCACCTGGCTTATTAATTGGAATATATTCTTTTTCATATTTTAAAAGTGTCAGAATAAAATTATCGTTGGCAAAATCGACACTATTATATTAATTTACTGGTATTTGAGTTCAATAAGACTGCTTATTTATTGTAGACTACTTTCAAGTCTTGCCTTTTTATTCTTGCATACATAATGCCATCCTGCGAATATACTTACCTTGTTATTGCATGCTAATTCTGTTCTTGGTTGCAAATGGCATTGTATTATATTTAAAAGAAAAAAATGGAAACTACCCATTTTTTTCTTGAAACTACCCATTGAACCAAATTTTGGAAAGTATTTATTCTTATTATCAGATAGGTCCTTTCTACCTAACTTCCCCATAAAGAAGATTAAGTTTCTAGAGTATTAATATGTTTATTTATTACTTAGGCATTCCCTGATATCGATACTTGATGGATTTGTCATGAGGTATAAGATTAAAATACGGCCGCTACGCGTGAAATTACACCCAAACCAGGGCAAATTGCGCCAATTGCCAAAATTTTCCGCCAGCAGGAATGGAACCGGCGACCACCCGATTCAGTGAGTATAGTGGCCTACGCTCAAACCGTTTGACCAGTGATGGACAAAGTACGGCCCGCGGGCCAGCTCCGGCCCACGAAAGCATTAAATTCGGCCCGCCGACGGTCCTTCGACAAGAATAGTATATGACCCGCAATATTTTGATGGCCCAGAAGTATAAAGTAGTTTCTACTTAGTACAGTGCTTCCTCTCTATAATTCCCAACTCGGGGCTAAAATTCTAAGAATTTATATTCACAAATATATTTAATTAACCGACTTCAAAGGGAGGAGGAGGTTCTCAATTCGACCCGTATGTTTCATTTTTATACAATGTAGTGAGACTAGCGGAATACATTCCCCTCAGAGCTTTGATTTTTTTGCTATACTTCTGGCCCTCCTCTGAAATTTCCTAAACTTTTTGCCCCCCCATTAAAAAAGTTTGTCCACCACTGCACTAGGCCGAGTCGTCGTCAATTCATTTTTGTTTATTTCATTATTTTGATTACTTTTGTTTGTAAGCTACAATCAGTTTTATCGGTAGCCGGAATCTCTGCCATACCTTTTACTATAACGTTTTCAATAAACAAGACATAGACATCTCCAGGCAAACGGAATATGTCACGAGCACCAAAGGTCGTAACAAAACAGAAATGCACCAACTTTTCCAACATTTATGTCAATGGAAAGTTAAAGTTTGCGGTTAACGGTAATAATTCTGTACGAAACGCTATTGTGGAGGTTTCCCTAGCGTTACTGTCTCCGTGTTACATTGTATCATTATTTTCCTTTGAGTTACGTGAGTGAACAATGGCCCGTGTTTATGTTGGTTAAGATATTTCTTATTTGCGACATAGTCAAAATACTATCGTGAAAGAGAAATGCCGTCTACTGCTTTTCTATAAATATTCTTCTATTTACTTTACATTGGCTATGTATCAATACAGAACCTCATACTATTTATACTAATCTATTATGTACTTTGTGAAAACTTTTAAAACAATTAATAATTACCTTCAATGTTTTTTTTATTTGATTTTATTGCAGATATCGAGACCCTTAATTAAAAAAGGCGTTAGTTGTTTAAAATGTATAATATTATACAACTCATATATCTCGCTAGAGGTAACAAAGTGTCAAACCTATTAATATATTTTGGTTCAATAAATTTCTGTTAGCCCACATTTTACCCAAGCCTATACTCTCTCTGAACTAATTATTTGAATAATGTCGATACTTAAACTAGATTTATGTTTACAAACATCTTCCCATTAGAAGCCGAACCCGCGACCTTCCGTGACGTCATCCTACCGATACACACGGTTCGACAAAAATGTGGATTTATAATTCAGATTGATGTCAACGACCGAGCGGCGATGGTAAAGAGTTTCTCCATAAAGTGCACATCAGGCCATTGAACTGTAATGGGTCACCAAAGTGTGTTTAGGTAACAGTGAACCCTAAAAAGCTTGACAGCTTTTTAGGGTTCACTGTTACCTAAACACTGTCAATTTACTGTAAGTTTAGGTAAAACTTTACCTGTTAGGTTTACCGTTTAGGATAGAGTCTTTACTTAGTTGCTTTAATACTAAGTTTAGTTCCACAGTTCTTGCTAAGTAATGTTTGGGAAATAAATGCTAAAAATCATTTGTTGGTTTTTTAATTTAAACAGAATCTTACCTTTCCTTACTGAGTAAAAATTGATATAGGGCCACAATATTGTATATAATTTTCAACTAAAATGTCAACTCAAATGCACTTTGTAAAAGACGAAAAAAAACACAGTGATTGCTCTTTTACCGAACCCGACCATAGCGAAATGCCACACGCGTCCGACCACTTTTTTCGCTGGCTCCCATCAACGTTGGTGTGAAGGTACACGTTAGGGTCGCACTGTGGGTGGCCTGTGACACTCGCGGAAATCACTTTGACCCAGTTGTGGGTCAGCGAGGTTGCTCACCACGGATGGGCGTGACGGAAAAATTGCACTTGCGCCGTTGTTTTGAATTATCGACGACCATCGATAAAAGTGACTTCATAATCTCCCAAATAATAGGCGTCGCCTTTAAAAGGGAAGAAGAAATCAATATTGTCAGACAAACACACCAAAGTAATATTTTTTTTACTTTATTTTGATGCCGTTTAAAATTTTATTTGTCTCTTTTTTTGGCTAATATTATAATTAAGATAATGATAACAATATATTTTATAAAAATATGGCAAGTTGCTCATAAATCACGACCATTACAAAGACAGCACTTCGTAGTTTGGTTTCAACAGAATCGACGCCAATATCGTGTTAACTATAATATTTACAAAAAGTATTTTATTATTTAAATACATACATCAACACGCCTGTATTCCCCGAAGGGGTAGGCAGAGGTGCACTGCAGTGCGCCCACACTTCGCCGATGTATTTTGGTCCCAATGTAATAGGGGGCGAGCCTATTGCCATTATACCGGGCACACAGGTTTCCTCACGATGTTTTCCGTCACCGTTTCTTAGCAAGTGATAATCTCAGATGAAAATGAGATTCGCACATGGAACCCAGAGGTGCGAGCCGGGGATAGAACCTGCGCACTTTGATTGCAAAGCGTGCGTTCGACCACTCGGCTACCACTGCTATTATTTTATTATTTCTTTATATTATTTATTTATTATGAGCTTGGAAATTGCAAAACAAATTAAGAAAGTAAGCAGATACTACATACATGGAAAGTTAGCAGCAAACACTGCTACTATCTTGAGCTTAACCACATGCTCGCTAGAAAACAAGATCCATTTTTAAATGGCAATCTATTCAGCATGGCTGTTGATCACCGAGAAACTTACAACCTGCCAGAATGATTTTGAACGTTAAAGACGTACTATAAACTCTATATAGAGCTACATATTCCAATGTAATGCGGTAGGTTATAGACCTACTCGCAATATTAGAGTATTTAATTTGACCAGTAACTCAGTGTATAAATAAAATTATCACCAAAGCAATACATATTTGTCACCATTCAAGGCATTCATATGTAACAAGCATGCATAAATAACAAGAATGTTATTTGGGGACACAAATATTTGAACCCGAACTACAACTATGGTGGCCCTTAGAGTTGAGGACCTCACTATTATCATTGCACCTATATTCCCATAAGGGGTAGGTAGAGATGCATTGCATATTACCAAAATTTGCACGATACATTTTTTTTTTCTTTACGCTTACGTAGGTATTTATTTAATATTACAGCAGATTTATTTTTTTTAATTTCTAATCGAAATAACAGTATGTGTTTAAAAATAGAACTAAAATATTTTGCCGTATTCTTAATTAGGTAATTATTTTACATGAATCTTTACCAATATAATTTATAAACGATATAATTATATCCGTTATATAATTATAAACGTCAGACTATAATAGCTTTCACGTAATCGACAACAAGATAAGCCCCAATGGTGCATCTGAATCTCGAGGCTCTTTAAATAACGTGCAACCAAAATGCCATTTAAAGAACGCCTGTACCCGTCAGCCTGGTTGCTCATTCAACACTCAAATATACTCAGCAAACACTCTTCGGGCTGTCATTATCACGCGCCACAAATCGTTCAATAAGAAACGAGGAAAATCGTAAACGTCTTCGTACGACCATTACATAGCAGTGGCGGCGCTGTTTGTGTAATTTGATCTTGAAGTGTCAGAGGCGAAGTTTGCTTTGAGAATGGGCTCTAATTCATGTGATGTAATCGTTCTATAGATAAAAAAAAAAAATGAAACAGTTATGTTATTGCATTTTCAATCATTAATTAATTAACTTAACTAATATTCACAACAATATTTAAAAAAAAAAAAAACATTTATAGAGGTACAATTATGAAAAAATAATTAAAACTAAACAAATAACTACCCATAGTCTCCCATGACTGGCGGTAGGGTGCTCATAACGCTGGCAACATTGCCAAGTCGGATGCCAATGCTGATGTATGGCCAAGTTAACTGTGTTTGTTTGAAAAAAAAGAGCAATGATTATTACGTATTAGATAGTAATCTCTTTTTCCAAATTATTTTCGTAATTAATGATTATGCTTATTGTATAGCCTTCCTTCGCATCATCGTAATGTATGGAATACATGTAAGTGTATGAAAGACAAGTAAGTGTTATCAAATTTAGTTTAGTCAAAGATTTGAGCAACATAATATTATACTCCGAATTATTTCCAGTTATGAGATCGTTAAGATCAGTAGTTGGAATTGGTACATTTGCCACATTCTTGACTGGTGACTTGACTCTCTCTAGTGGAGTGAGAATGACAATGTTGCCAATAGAAACCATACATTTTCTACTAAAATACTTTGTTCTGTTCCCATACAACACACGGCGTGATAAAGGAGGTGACTACGTTTAAAACTACAAAGTTTAAAAATATAATTACAAATTAAACTGGCCCCCAAAACATCCCAACCGCCTAAAGTGTTTGCTATCACTCAAATTAACTCGTCTGTCACTACATCGCCCGAGATTTTGACGGGCGGTGTCAACGTGCGCCCGCGCACGCCGCGCGGATGACAGCCGAAACGAACGATCGCTTGCCATGATCGGATCGAGTATGCTTTAAATTGGATCACGATCTTGCGGTTAGCGATTTTGAGATTAATTTTAATTTCAACTCAACTTTTTTTATTCTGTCTGCTTAACCACCTGTCTAACTAAAAGGAACGTTCATATTTTTAATTCTGTGTGTTTTAGGAACAACATCGATTCCATTGCAACTCTCTTGTATGGCTGTTGTTAAAAGTTACGACTTATACAATATGGTCCAGAATGGGTATGACTAGACTGCAAACATCTGTCATGTTCAATTTTCTCTGAGACATTGTTAAACCACCAATTTATTTCTACGCTTTGAGAAACTCAGACATTGCCAATTGGGTCGCTAATCCTTTCTGCTGTATTAATCTTTAGATCAAAGAGAGTTCAAAAGTTACGGCCGCCTCTGAAAGATTACACATTTGTCATACTATTTATTTGCCGAAGTTTGCAACTATCAGACAATTGTTACATGTCCTAACCACATTAAATCATGTGATAGAGATGTTATTATTAACATTTTTTTCAGATGTTTGCGTAAGTCTATGTAAATTATTGAATTCTAAGAAATAAACTAATAACACATCGGTCAATAAATCCGGTTCACACTTCACCCTGGTGTTGAAAATCGTTCGATCTTCTAATGAGTCACGAGAGATCAATCTAAATAGTCTTAAGATATTATCATCCAATAATTGCATTTAACAATAATACTTTTAAGCAAGTGTCTTGATCTGACAAACACCTAAAGAGGCTCGCGTTAGGCAGCTGGATCAAGGGACAGATTCAGAAGGCAGTACTTCTGGAGACGGCGCGCATTGTGAGGAAGTTCCTCTCTCTGGAGCCCTAACCACTGGTAACTAGAACTCTGTTCCGGATGCCGGTGGGGAACTGTTTTTTTATATTTTTAAATGTATTTTTATATATATATTTAAAAATGTAATTTATAAGAAAGATAAGATATAAAGGATACTTTTAACATACAATTACAGTTAAACAACACAGTATTATTAGACAACAACTATGTATATCTCCAGACGTGTTTAAAATGTTTATGTACTAAACTTTTCTGTACTTTAAGGGACAACTTAACTAATTTTTTTTTTTGCCATGGGGAAGTTATAATAGTGAGAGTAGTTTTGCTTTCTTTTAGATTTTAGACTTTGATAAAACAATGAGGACCATTTAACTATTCTTACGACACCTAAAAACATAGGCAAAACCTCTTGTGATTATTATTATCACGCCTTTAGATTATGAGAAACTATTATGACCATGCTTTTATTCAATCATCATAGGCGTTCGTGCACTATGTTGATCCGGCATGCCATGCGTGCCGACCTCTGACGGATAGCGTCATCGCAATGCGTCAAACACGATGTCCGAGCCAACACATCTTCTTTATTATACAACTGTAGTGTAGCTGGGTTTGTGCATTGAAGATAACAATAAGTCAAATGCAATAGACTATTTCAAAGTGTTAACTTCCAAAACAGGTTATTTTTACTTCTTGTCTTGAAATGAGGTAAGTTAAGATTTGGAATCCAAATTCCTATTATATATCTTTATAATAATTATTATCAAGTTTTCTTGGTGTGAAAGATTTATTAAGGTTTTCAGAGGACTGTTCGTGGATCATACTAGCATTAACTGTAACTGAGTAACTCAATTCCATTTTCATTTTCAGCCTGCATTGTAGCACTGTAGACCAAGTATCTCCATCCCCTTGTATGACATAGCTACTTGGGACCAAACAGACAAGTGGACAACCCCTAAAGCTGTCCAAACTAAAATAAATACATCCCGTCGACCTAATTCATATTTCCTATTATGCATAAATATGGCTCTATGATTTGTGTAAAATATTAGATAAAACCGTTTTTATTTTCAGATCACGTTAAAAAATGGTAAGTCAATTAAATATTATTTATTTAATTAAGAATTAACTATTTCTTAAGTTCTATATACCTATCAATTTAATATTATACATCACTTAATGACCCAATCAACTAAGTATCACCTAATATTTAAAATATATTTATGTTTTCAATTTAACTTCCCTAATTTTTAGGGTTCCGTACCCAAAGGGTAAAACGGGAACCCTATTACTGTGACTTCGCTGTCCGTCCGTCCGTCTGTCACCAGGCTGTATCTCATGAACCGTGATAGCTAGAGAGTTGAAATTTTCACAGATGATGTATTTCTGTTGCCGCTATAACAACAAATACTAATATATAGAATAAAATAAATGTTTAAGGGGGCTCCCATACAACAAACGTGATTTTTTTGCCGTTTTTATAGATGGTACGGAACCCTTGTGTGCGAGTCCGACTCGCACTTGGCCGGTTTTTTATATTAAACCAGACCTGTATTAGAGCGAACAAAACATGAAAGAAAATACCAATCGAATTGAGAACCTCCTCCTTTTGGAAGTCAGTTAAAAATTGATTAAGCCGTTTTTGAGTTTACAGAACAGCCGTGGATATTCATATTATATATGTAAGATTATTCTATAATTAACACTTAGGCCTCCACGCTTATATTTAATTAATATACTCACATAATTTAAACGGCTATTACACTTTCTGTCGTGTTCAAACCGCATATTATAATATCAGTAACATTTTTAATTGCATCAAAATCAATATAACATGCTTCCACGTGTTTTTAAAGAAGTTTTTTTTTATATTACGATCAATGTGAGCTTATTACATAGTCCCGTTAGCTTCTCCAACTAAACTAAATGTTTCTGCTTGGAATGGAATCACGTCAATAGTTTAATGGCCAGAATATGCATCGAACCCGGAAACTTTTGGTTACCAGCGCAGCTTATCTATAACAGTTTACCAAAAAAATGTTTCGAATGATGTAACGCTGTATTATAATTTAATATCAACATTGGATATATACTAACTTTACGACAATACTTTACTTTACTTTACTTTTAGCTTCGGTACAAATAAATTCCTAAAAATATTTTTTTATTAACAAAAATTCCGTTGTACACAAACAATGACTAAACTATATTTCATTTATAAAAAAAAACCTTTACTCCTATTTGTGCATTAAAAGAAAAAACATTTTTTTAAATGTAAAATGAAATGTTACATTACTTAAAATTTTGCCATATTGCGCATGCATTACGGCCGTAAGCAGGAGTTTTTATGCTTAGTATACTTTAGTTTTTTTTTTTACTAGTAATTTACTTATTCAAAAATAAAATATTTACATAGTCAACAATTTTCTAATAATAATAAAAAAATAAAAGTAAAGTAAAGTATTTAGTTTTGTGACAACAAAATTGACACCATTGCAAGTTTCCGACAACATATAATACTCTGACAAATATTCTTGTATAATTGCCATTAGTGATTGGCAATCCGGTAGTAATTAAAAAAAATATTTACATATATAATTAAAGTTATATTAGGGTTTTGTTATGTTAATCATATTAAATTCACACACCTACTCGAGCAATAAAATATGTGACACATATTTGCCTTATTATATTTTCATAGGCCTAATATTGGACTTCTGTGTTCAAAATATTTTTATTAGTTACTGGTAGATTTTTTTATATATTTTTTATAAAGCAATAAAATGTTTATGGGGATTTTATAGTGCCACCTTTGGTACCGTTCACTGTTCTATATAAACAGTCACACAAATAGATTAATTAAAAACATTAATGGTCACAATAAAACTACTCGTTTGTATAAAAATTAAATTCTTATTCTCAAAACTAATAGCATTTTATTACACTATTTGCCTTCATTTTATAAGTGTCTACACTATTTAAAAAACTAACTCTATAATAATTTTGTTATGTAGACCAAATTATTTAAGCTTGATTTATCTTCATCCTTATATAATTAACGACATACTAGGAACTATAGAAAAACAACTAGTACCAATTAAGTACTGGTTTTATAAATCACGAGACTGGAAACATTAAGACGTTTTATACAAAAAAATAAACCACTCTACATGTCCTTTTAAACCAAATGTAATTAGAGGCGCACGCTAAAATAGCTGAGACGCAAATGACAGCTAATAGTAAGTTTTCTCAGAAGAACACACAGTTGCACATTCTATTACTTAACACTACTATATTCACTGGGCATAATTACAGAGCTTGGCCCTTCGTGCTGCGTTCAAAATGCTTGCAAGGAGTAAGGAATAAACAATTTCTGCGCTTGCTTGCTGTAACCTGTTACCTGATATTTCTTTAGGAAATTTCCCAGTTTTCTAACTTGATAACCCTTAACAAATGTTTGAATGGTTAATTTATCGTAAAAGTAAGGTTAATTTTAAAATGGTGGGACTGCCCTAACAGATCACACACAACTGTGTGATTCAACAACGAACAAAACAACTGCCACTTTAAGTGTTAACCCGTTGATGTCTTTTGTACTGCAACAGGCAGAAACAATGTAAAATATGTAGTACTACGTGTGGTATCGACGATGAAGTGAAGGCATTCCTTTACATATAATTGATTTTTATCATTGTATTTTTATTTTTATTTTCATTGTTATTAATTTTAATTTTTAATGTAAATAAAAAAGTACTACGTTTCGAAATTTGCTGTACGTAACATTAAAAAGTTTATATTCATAGTGAATTACTTAATTATTATAAATAATTAAATTATATTTATGATAAAAATAAAAAGATATGACATCAAAAAAAATAAAGATTTTGTAGCAAGTAGCTAATAGCGAGTACTAAATGCAGCACCACCGCAGAATGTCCTCGTGGAAGCAGCGCAGACTATTCAAACCAGTGCCTTTATAGAGCACAACGCAACGTGCGATATGTAGTCTACGGAGACCATTCTAATGTAGCTGTCATTTACCTAATCATGCAGTTGGCATAATTAGTACCATTTATTATACTTAATAACATAGTATGGTATACTCAACTTGGTATATCATTAGTAATGTAGATTTAATATTCAAACTCTATAACTCCTAATATGCTTATTTTAATCAAATTGAAATGGTTTCTCGTACTTAAAATAATAAATTATCTACATCCGCCCTGAGAATAAGGCCCTATTTACCCAGCTACTTTTCTTAAGTGGTACTAAACAAACATAATCATATAATTTATTAAATAATTAAATTTAGTTTGTCGGTACATTTATTCCCAGCTAACTTGTAACCAAGCACCGGAAAATACTCACATTAACATTAAACTATTACATAAAATTTGTTATGTATCGGGAATGGCTAGAATAATGATGCCTGTGCATATAGTGATGATTATTGCAAATAATAAAAGTAGCTAAGTGTGACTATATTTTTTTTACTGCTTTAATTTTTAGTTTGAAATAAAAAATATATTTTAACAGGTGTGGTATCAGAATATGATTGAAACAGGTTTGAAACGGAATCAGGTAATTATCCTGCTGACGTCATAGCATACTGCTAAATGAGGAAGAATGAACCAACTATGGTACGTCTAGCGTAGGTACCTGTATTAAACGCATTGGGTCAAATACATTGGGTCAAATCAAGTCAATACGTTTTCCTATAACTGTAATGCCAAACTGAAGATGAACTTCAGTCCAACAAAAAGATAGGCGTCATAATGCGCGTGCTCATATATTTATGCCAATAACAAAAGGAACACATTTTTCAACGAAATGACGTTGACGCTAGGAACTTTGGTAGCACGGTCGGGTGGTTTTGACAAAGAAATTCAATCTTAGTGTTTGTTGGCACAGAGTACATTTTTAGAAATACATTTGTTTTCGCCTCAGTGAATATAATTTTCGTGGTTTCAACTGTGATAGGTACACTAGTAATGGCCAGTCGAATTCAATGTTTTTTAAATGGGATTTTTTTTCGGCGCGCCTTTAATAGGCGCAAAGCACTTACACTCAACATTTTTCGTATGAACCCAAATTAGGTAAATCTTGTACTATGGGTACCATATAATGGACCGGAGGCGATCCCAGTTGCACCCAGGCCAGGCGAAACTCCGAAAAAGCCATTTCCAAAATTTGATACTGTGGGGAATCGAACCTGAAACTACCTGATGCAGTCCCAAGCCCTCGTTAATACTATAATTATTAATACGCATTCCTCAAGACACATTGATTGCTCCCATTGATGACTAAACGTCGCTACTTTACAAAACGAATAGGGTTTACGATCGCAACATTGTAGAACGCTTACAAATAAAGTATGATTCACGATAGAACGCGGCAGAGTCGAAGAACTTTGCCAACATAATTTTGTTCTTATAAAACATCAGTTTGTGTATCTTACAAATTCTTACAGTTTTCTTATATACTACTATACTACTTCCGGATCGAAACACGACCTCAACTGAGAAGATCCGGGAAGAAACTCAGTGGGCTGATATTTTTTTTGAATCGCCAAAACTTATTACAAATACAAAGGTACATGTATTTTACAAGTATAGTACATGTATTTTACAAGTATAGTACATGTATTTTACAAGGTAGGTTTGAAGTATATTTATAGGTACCTATTTCATTGAGTCATTTAAAAATAACCGTGGTTGTTAACAGTGGGGTTAGCACACATGTTAAGACATGACCTTTGTCACGGATTCGCTCGCTCGCTCTCTTTCTAATTTCATACGAGAGAATGAGACAATATCAAGATATTCCGTGACATAAGTGTAGTATTGGCGCAATTGCTACAACTACTGAATAACGGTTTAGTGATTGGAAAACTACGTAGTGGTAGCCTAGTCGGTAGACCGCCCGCCTTGAATGTCAGTGGTGCAAATTCAAATCCCGGGCCCACACCTTTAAGATTTTTACGCGCGAATGTAATTTTCAATAATGATTAGCACTTACTGAACGGTGCAGAAAACAAAGTGAGGAAATCTACACGTCTACAAGACGTGTGAAGTTTACCAACAAGCTCTGGGCCAGCGTGGTGGACTAGGGCGGAAATCCCTCTCGCATTGAGGGGGAATGTGCCTGGTATAATGACAATAGGCCTGGCCCCTATTACATTCGGACCTAAAACACATCGGCGAAGTGTAGGTGCACTGCAGTGCACCTCCGCGTAACCCTTCGGGGAATATAGGCGTGATGATGTATTGATTGGATCAATAAAAATTCTGCCTATATCCTATACCCGCAGCAGCATTTGTTTTAGCAATTAGTACATACAAAAATAGCAGGCAACTTGATTGACTACCTCAAGTGAGCTTCTTAGTAATTTAAATAAGGCAAGGTAGTTTCACACGATTTCTCTATCAATAGATCCACTGGTATCTATTTATTTCAAGACTCCTATATCGTTAGTAAAGTAATTGGTCACAATACATATTTCAAAATAAAGCTGTTAATTTTTTGTAAAAATAACATGTTGTGTTTTCAAAACGAATTTACCTACCATAGACGTGACAATCTAAATAATATAATGAATCATTCCTAAACATTCCATTTTTAAACCTAGAGAAAAAAAATCTAAATTAATATAGGTCGAACTTAATAGGTTTCAAACTTCCTTGTTGTAGTTTTCTAATGTTTTTTAGTATAATACCGTCATTAAATATTTTAGCTCATTGAAAATTAACCACAAAATGTGTATGTACCTATCTACAAATCATTTACAACACTGTTATTCAAAACAAAAGTGCTCTATAATGCCGTTGTTAATGGATTGTTACTTTCTATAAGATGAGAGTAAATATATATAATAAAAAAAAATAACAAAAAACGACTTCAAAACCTAGGAACACTAAAAAGCTAAAAATAACCATATAATTCATTACATTTGGAGTAGGTGCCAATCTACGTCAGACTAGGCAAATACACACATGAATTGGCACCGACTCCAAATGTACCTAATGAATTATATGGTTATTTTTAGCTTGTTAATGCACCTAGGTTTTTGAAGTCGGTTTTTTGTTTGTAAAAAAAAAAAATCGCGCTTTTTCGTGTCAATAATCGTTGAAAATATGTAAATGGTATCTATTCCGCATCAAACAAAAAAAGAATCACGTAAATCGGATTCGGATCGGATCATAAATCGCAGCGTAATCGGTGTACATAAATAAAATAAAAAATATCCATCGAATTGAGAACCTCCTCCTTTTTTAAGTCGGTTAAAAATTTGGAATAATAATACTAACCCTTGAAAAAATATAAGTCCTCTATCTTATTGTACACAATTATGTGAAGGCAAAACTAAATTATTATGGTTTTTGATATTTTTCTCGACGAGATAAGTTCCTTAAAATATGACGCAACCCTGCTCTAAAGGGATTAAATTTGAACTCGTTTTGATTTAAAAAAATACACAAAAGAAGGGGCAAGTGACCTGACTGACCATGCCTAGGGTTGTCAAAGCATATTAATAAAGTAAAAAAAATGGATAATTTTTTTTTTATTTACTAATCGAAATTGTAACTTCACAAATGCTGTATAAGTATAACTAAGGTTTACAAGTTTTATTTTTTTTATGATTTGCCTTACCTTTTCCCATTATTTGGAGTTATCGCAGTATGTATTTTTCTTCCATTCATCTGACTTTTCCGTCATACTGATATGCAGTCCAATGATCCAATCGCATTCATATCACCCTTTACACAGTCCGTCCATCTTTTCTTGGGTCTTCCTCTCGCTCTAAACCTAAATTGGTAGCAAGTCTTGATAGAAGCATTACAAATAAGATTATATACGAAACACTAATATAAATGAAATCAAATGAAAACAGAAGTGAAACAAATAAAAATCTAAATAACTTCTTGTAATTACAAAGGAGTATCTAATTACAACCTGGCGGGATTGGAATGGCACACCCTCGCATCAATAAGCCCAGATCTTCGGTCGTGATAACCAAATGCCGTGTGGGTTACATGACTCGGCGATTTTTCTTAAAACACCGATACTCGGTTACAATTACTGGTCATTTATCACATTGGGGGTCGGTGAGACCGACACTGCATGATGATTATGAATAATGCATGACGCGTTTACGGGTTGAATCGATTCGTTTTCGGAAAGGTTGCATATCGATATTAAAATGTCAAAAGATTTGACGTGAATCCCAAAAAACATTCTTTTGGTTAATATCTCATCTTTAAAAGTATAGAGACCTAACTCAAAAATAATGTTGTTGAAAATGGTCTTGGACCCTTTAAGATTTATAGTCGAAAACCTAAAATTTCAAAATGGGTCTCTATACTTTTAAAGATGCGATATTTATAAGAGTATCGACCTTATTCGGCTCCAGCCCAATTCTCGCACAATCGTCATCATCTCTATTACGACATACGTTGAAACGAAACGTCAAATTTGTCGTGTTATTCCATTTTTGTTCGAAATATGTCAAATTAGAGATAATGTCGATCATGCGAGATTTGCTCCGCTGCACGTTTGTTTTCAAAACACTCCTAAAAAAAAAGAATAAACCTATTCATGCCATAATCATTATGTCCCTTTGTACCTTTACAAAAAGTCCAATTGGAAACATAAAATTCTAATCTAATCATATAAACACAAAATGTATTTGTTCCGTAAAACACTGACTAAATAACCTCTAAACAATTCAAAATCGTCGTAAAACGTCAATTGAGGTGACAGGAATATATTGTGTAAGACCCATTTTGTTTATGGAATAGAATAATTCTACTTTATGGTTCCACTTAACAAACTGGGCTCACCTCATGAGCCATATCTGTCAGGCGCTCATCACGTCTCAATTCCTATGCGAATGGCAAAAGTGATTGCTATTTCTATTACTCGTTACCACCCACCGTAAATTGGTGTACAAGTCATAGGACCTTGGCTATCCCTGTTACACTTAACTACGGCGAAGCCAAAAGTATGGGTTAAGATTTTAGTATAAATGTATGCATGTTTTTATTTACGTATGTTCCGCCGTACCGCCTAAACTATTCATCTGATTTTGACGAGTAAGCTTGATAGCATACTCATTACAATCAGATGAATAGTGTTTAAATAATGATTTATTTATGGCTAGATAACCTGACGAAACTCGTGTTACCTAATTGTTTTATTTTATTAAATCGAAATAAACATTTTTGAGATTTGGTGACATTATCAAACGCCAAACGAGTTTGACATACAGTATTAAAAACATGATTATCACGTTTGTATTCCCCAAAGGGGTAGGTAACAGAGGTACACGGTGGTGTACCCACATTTTGCCGATGTATTTCGATCCCAATCAGATTGTAGAACGCACGAATGAGTACTTATTAAATTTTGTAAGTATACTTGCTTACAGAAATAATAATAGTCAGAATTTGCAACAGGATACAGTTCCCTAACCAAGACACGATCTGCAGTAATTAAACGCTGCGTACTTTGGCTTGTTCTCTACATTTAAAATGAGCGATGTTAGCGATCATCGACGTACTGCTGCAACTATTTGTCCACACGCTTGAACTGTCTTATGCACCCTTTAACTTATTCAACACTCTCTCTCATAATTTAAACAGCTAAAGCAATGTATTCTGGTAGTTCAACGTTGAGATCTAGTTGTTTAGGATCTAAAAAACATTAAACAATATCCGTTGAAATGAAATGAATTTTTGGTTGTTTTCATTCATGGTAGGTACATAATATGTATTGTAATCAATATGGATGTTGCGCCCCAAAATATCTCAATAAAAAAACATTAACGTTGATATAATTAAATGTTATTAAATTAAATTCTATTGTTGGGAACTTCATATAAATTAATCGGTTTTTTTTGCTAAAATAAAATATAATATACCAGTTTCCCAGTTCCCATAGTTAAAAGTGGCAGATAATTATCAAACGGTTTTATCAAGTACTAAAACCGATGAAACAGTAATAAAACGAGCCCTGATTTTAAATTATCTGTGACTATCAACACAAAATTAGGCAAACACTTCCGTTTCTCACCGGCCCATTCAACAAACCAATTAAAAACGACTAATATTCAAAATCTATTAATCTTACCGAATCTTTACAAGCAGTAATTAGTTTTTACTGACCGTTTACAGTTTAGTTATAGTGTTATGGTAAGTAACGCGCGCTGTAAAGATGTTTCCGTAGTTGAGATTATCGGGAGTACCTATGAATAAATTATATTTTATTGTTGAGCTCCATATGAACGACTGTTACACCATATTGTAACAAAATATCTCATTTTTATAATTTATTAAATAATATAGGTATCAATAAATAAAATCAATGTATATGTTTGTATTGTTAATATAATAGCTTTTTACCAAGTGCAAGTATGAAAGGTACTTATAAAACAAACCCATGTTTTCTGTCTGTTTTGGCTACTCTCTAAAACGGTTGAACGGATTTTGACAGGACTTACACTCGAAGATAGCTAAAGTTTACACCTTGTACTCATTAATAACTAAGACTTCCTCCTACACCTTTTTCAATTAAATTAGTGCGGGTTCCAAGACAATTTAGTTTTTCCCCGGGACTCGCCGAGGGTCAAACCTCGGTGTTTTCAATGGACACCGCTGTCCATCCTGGCTTACAGGAGTAACAGTGGTGGGAATGTGTGGCGGGCTTAGTCCCATAAAAAAAAGACTAAGACTTTTTTGTTTTTCTAAACTCCGCACGGATAAAGTCGCAGGTACCAGCTTGTATTTAATAAGATACGAATATCCGCAGATATTACACACTAATCGAAAAAAGGTTTAATTTTATTCTCGGAAATGTAATTCAACAATGATAAAGAGCAGTGAGGTAATCTCTATTTCAAAAACAGTCTAACAAGGTAATGACTAATTAAAGTTATTTTCTCAGTGAACTTACATGTCAAACAACATGCGAGGTTACAAAAGGTGTATAAGCCATAAGCCCATTAGCTCGCATTTGGTTAGCCAGGTTAGTAGACTAAGTATTAAGGCCTCTTCTCATACTCAATTACGCATTCAAAACAGTTGTTCTTTCAATAACTGTCTTGTCTAGCAGCTGTTAAGTATAAAATACACAATAGTATTAGCCGCTATTTAGATTCTGTGAATTCATATCGGGTTAGCAGTAATAATATGTTTATTATGATAACGAGATATGATCAGGTTGAGCATTTATAACATGAAGTTACCTTATGTTTTTCTATGCCCATTTAAGATTGCGATAAATAGTTTGAAATACAATATCTTGGTAAACGTTCGTGATTGCCTCACGATTTCCATATGATAGGAAAATGATAAAACAGAAACGCAATAAGGATGATCTCATTTGTTCGAAACGTGAATTGCGTGCATCAAAACTCTTGCGCAGTTGTTGTAAGTACTGAAAACCTGTATGTGGATGTTGTAATCGTCTAGTTATAACGATTATTAATTTTTAGTTCGAAGTTTATTATGTGTAATTAATGATTTCGGGTTTAATTTTTCTAGGTATACAGTAAATAATACTAAAATAACTGTCATAATTAATTATAAATTAATGGTAAAAAAACTTTTTGAAAACAAGCTTTCAGTTAGTTTTCGTGTTCTCCTCAGCAAGCCCTTTTATTTGATACCCATACTTTGGTAGTGCAGAAAAATTTACTATTCCACCATCTTGGATGATCCACCATATTGGAATTAGAATGACGACAGCATGTATTGTCATCCATAATAAGTTTGTACACAAAATTTGAGCTCAATCGGTTAAAGATAATGTACAGGTGATTTAATATACAGTTTCAAGATTCCACCCGGACATACATACATTGCATGGTTCATAAACAACGAAGTTATCCGCGAACACACCTAAAAATATATTATACTCGGTCGTATTGAGAAACCTCCTTTTTTAAGTCGGTGTAAAAATAACAAAACTACCTACTTTTTGATAAAATATTTTTTTGTATCCAAAAAGTTTTTCCTATCTGTCTAAAGTTACGCAACGGTGTTATACGCGTCCACATTAAATGCTTAGCCGTAACAAGTCTTTAGATATTTTACGATCATCTAATCCGTCGACCAAATCAATATTCCAGGTCACCAGTCATCGAAGGTGGTCTTTTACTTTTTAATAATCTGAGAACTGGTGTAAAATCGTAAAACACGCTGTTACGAAGGAATCGTAAGTGCAATATTGATTCTGTGGCGCTATTATTTCAATCGTAGATATTTTAAGTGCTCAATATATTGACAGTGTATATACAGGGTGTTTCAGAAGTCCGAAATAATACTTCGACGTTTGCATCAGTATCGGGTATACAACCAAATTGTATAAAAATTTAATTGAAACTCGACCATGTTTTTTCAACTTTTTTTTCGTCGTCATTTTCTACAACTTGTAATATCTCGAGTCCTATGTAAAATTTGCATGTTTTGTTTTGTAAATATTGGTAGTCGCCCCTCATAAGTGTAGTTTACACTGCTGAATAGGGTTATGGATGTACCCAAAGGCCAGAACACGATACCTACAACAAATATTCAAAGGGCCATAATTCAGAAACTATGATAGTTAGGTATAAACTGTCTTTGCTAAGCATCCACATATCAGCTACCGTATATGTACCCAAAGTATTATTTCGGACTTCTGATACACCCTGTATACGACCTTTAGCAATGGATTTTGAAAAATTTTAGAGCGAGTAAATTCAGTTCTATTGATAATTCTGTGTCAATATGCATAAAGGTTTGATTTGTGTGGCAAAAGCAAACGTCGTCGCAAATTTTGTCATCAACAAAATAGTCGAAAAATGTGCTTATTCCATGAGTCAATACAGTTCATTTTTGTATTGGCAAAATTGTCTGATTGTGTTTTGACGCGTCCATTTGCGCAGGGTTCTAAGATCCGGAGTATAACCAATACGTCTCCAATCTACTTAATAGAGGACGCAATAAGCATCGACAATTTGTTGGACCATCTCGTTTACGAGTGTTTCCTTATTTAACTTTTACGACATTAGTGCATCGTCCGGCCAAATTGCTAGGTAAATTACTCGTTTGCAATTCTAGGGGACTAAAAGAGTAGAGTACTAAAAGACCTCTCGTATGTCAATTATTTAGGATGTGGCTGAGGATATATTTATAGTGTGAATAGACACTAAAGTGTTATAGACAATAAAATCTTTAAATTAAGGGAAATTTATTTATTTTTAAATTTAATGTGCGACAATTTTATGCATCTGGCCATAATTTTTGTCGCTATGATAAAAATGCAGGAAATCAGTAAAAGTAGGTTAAAATTTAAACCATATAGGTTGATTTTTGGTCAATCTTTCCTGCTGTTTAATTTATTTTTAATGTCTTCTAGAAAATTGTACTTAATATCTACCTGTCCTACTGCCTGTCTAGCTAGACATTGCGACATTCTATATAAACTAAGCCAACTATTAAATTTTGACGCAAAACATGTTTTTGTTTAATTATAATTGATCATTAAATTAAACTCTACTCAACTTGTTATATTACTACGGGTCGTTTATATCTAATTTTACTTTGACTTAATTTTAAATGAAATAGTTATAATGCGAACCTGTGAACAGATTGCTAGTTATTCATTCTAAGAGTACTTATTTGCTAAATAACAAGTGAAATAAATCTGTCTTAAAGTTTATGGTTCAAACTTTATTACTGGAAATTCCTCAGGCATTCATTTTCATTCATTTCATTTTCTACTTACATTATACCGCTAACATACTAAGATATTATTATAAATAACTATGAATGAAAATGAGAAAAAGTCTAGCGCATTATTATACAAGATTTGAGATAATTATATATTTATTATACATGAGAATAAATACTGAAGGCTGTTTAAAACATTTTTTTTTTATTTAAGATTAATTTTTATTTAAGTCCATTGCTAAAGATATAGTTAGCAGCTACAAAACAAAGTCAAGACTGCTCTTTATTTAACCAATGAGTTCATAAATAATAGAGAATATTAAAAATTAATGGTAAGTAGGTACACAGAGACCTTATTCTTAAAAACAAATAACTATAAATATCTGGCTTTAAGAATCTCTCAAAATTATGCACGTCAAAAAATTTAACGAGTCCCATACACACAAATAATACTAAATCCACAATGACACAGCACTTTTTGAACCGCAAAACGATTTTTCACAAGCACTTAAGCATCAACGAAATCATTAATAAGTATTTACGACACATCTGTCGGCCTGTGACAATTTCACAATAAACAATGCTTGTGCAAACTTCTTTGGCCACAAATATAACACTATCCGATTGTAACTTTATTACAGTCGTTGTAAAGTTGAAAATACCGTGAGGTGTCGATAGGAACGGCGTGTGTGGCAGTCTTAATGTTAGGCCGGGAGCTATGGTTTGATAAATGATACGATTTGACACGGTACATTCCGATAGCTTGGGAATTCTGCTGATTAAAAAAGTACATTTCCGTTTGGGATATCATTCCGTTTATTACATGCTCAAAAATATTTTTTTAAGGTTTACACTAAGGTCATTTAATTTGATAATTCTTGTTATATTTTATGAATTTAATAAAAAAAATATAGTTTACCTATCCATGTGAAATATGAGAATTTTTATACTCCACGTAAATCCCGCAGTCCTTATTACATACAATGTAATACAACGATCCAACATTTGTGCTTTTACAACCAAAAAGCGATAAAATAAAATAAGTCTATGAAGTCTAAATATAGCACGTACCTACACTGAATGATATAACATTAAACTACACAAGTATGGGCATATACTGCAAGTTTTACGATATTATAAACACATACTGATTTGAGATAGTTATCGGGAACATAATGCTCGATACATGTCAATATTACATTGTGTTACAAATAGATATTCACTTTTTATTTGTCACAATCTCGTTTGTGGACCCCGTATGTGTCTATAAACGACAATTTACAACGTATTTGAAGTTTTAGAGCATACATATTCATGTTTGTAAGCCTAGTTTGTAAAGTTACAAGCCACAATACGAAACAATATGTTTCAAAACATGCACAAAAGATACATAGGATAACCGGCACAATATGTTGACAGAATGTAAATATTCAAAGTCGTAAAACTTGTAATCAAACCACTGATAGAGATTTTAATTAATATACCTATGCATATTTAAATATGCATAAAAATATACAGTTTTTTGCGTGGGTGTATTTTTATCTATTGTTTAGAATTAATTTGGTGTTTTTTTATTCTTAATTTTAAATGTTACCTATATTTACTTATCATGGTTGTAAAAATAATAATATTTATGATGTTACTGTTTTCTTTGTACCTACTTATCGCGTATCATGTTTAAATTGTTTGGATATTCATCGATAATTTAACACAAAAAAAATATATTTAACTCTAAATTGAAAGTAAATCCCGTATCCTTGAATTCGTCTTGAAATCCGTTTATCTCTTAAATAATCAAGTCATGTATCAATATTTGTTCAGGCTTCTCGTGTTGTTTGGTTAAGTTTTATGTTCATATTTAATATTCATAGCCGACATTATTAAATAAAGTATTTTTTCAATCGTAAAATTGAGACGACTCGCCTAACGAATACAAAGAGCGTATTAATTAAGCCGCCACTCCTGGTTCATTCGTTAGTCCCGAAATAAAGATATTCAAATGACGTTCAAAATGTCTAGTTACGACATAATTTGAACGCAATGAATCAATTCGAATGTATCTTTTAATGATTGGGGGGCAATTATAGAGAATAAGCGAGATCGTAAATCGTTGCGACTTGATTTAAGACGGTAGGAGTGCTTTTCAAAAATTCCGGGTGCTTTATTAGTTTGAGTAGGCTAGGAGGCGGAAAGTACAATAAAAAAAAGAAACAAGTAAAAACTGTTGTTTTTTTAAGAAATGGTCCACATAATAGTATGGATGATAATAATCAAATTGATGCAAATCTATTTATATGAATGTAAAAATCACTAAGATTTGTTAATCTTTAACCAACTTCGAAAAACTGAAAAGATTTATGTTTTTTTTTGCTTTGATTAAAAAATCCCGAAAACTTAATATTGTACCTATATAAGTATCTTCCTCATTTTCAACGACCGATAAAAGACCGGTTTTGTGGATAGTCTAAGTAAATACCTTACATTATCTCCCGCTGCTACAGGTAAAGCCTTTATAGTTTTAACTTATAAAGGTACTTACAAACTACTTTACATCGGAGAAAATTACCTGCAACAAAAAAGGTGAATTCAAAATTATGCGACAATGAAACACACTTATACTCTTATGGGTTATACGCATGACAAGTCAAGACCTCTGTCACAGATTCGCTCGATCGCTCTCAGTCTAATTTTATACTAGAGAAAGAGACATGATCAAAATATTCCGTGACATAAGTCTAGTCTTGTTGCAAATGCTACAAATACAGATCTCTCATTGGAAATATAATGTAAAAGGAAGCGTGTTATTTACCAAAGATATCAACCGGTTCGTTAGCGCACGCGCACCCAGCGCTGGGTGCAAAAGTGCACCTATAAATTCTTAGCGATGTGAACTTAGCAGTAGGCCCTGCATATCTATTGGCGTGGAAACTGGGCTAGCATAATAATAACTTATACGATAAACTTGATATTGGTATCAATTCTGGTAGGACCAAACTTAACTAAGCGTATTTCCATACTTAAGTGCTGTCATATATATTTTGTGTAGAACTGAATTTAGTATTTGAGGTGTTAAAATTTAATTTAACCTGATGAAGATAAAAATAATTATTAGTTTCATGCAAATGTTATAAACGATCATTGTGGGATTTGGTCATGGAGATTATTTAGGTTATTTTTCATTGGAAGTGCAATCCAAATATCCTATGGATTTTTTAACTATCTACATGTAGTGGAATGGTTTATTAAAAAATATCCTCATAGCCAAACTTAATCAAGTTGATTAAATCACCATAACGCAGTTTTTAATGTGGTAAATATTCTTAAAACATAACTTAACACATTGGCCAGGCGATTGTAAAGAACTTTCTATTGTACACTCCATACTTCACAAAGAATCGAAACGAATACAAACACAATAAAAAAATTAATGTCATCAAACAGATGGCAAGTCTAAGCGTTAAGTGTAACAAAACGTGTCGCTGAAAAAAAATGCATGAATATTTTGATCCCAAACCAGAATCATTAGTCAACTTTTTTATTAGACCTCCAATCTTTCTGTATCACCCTCTAGAACATATTGCACGTCAATTTCATTCTTATGACCTTGAAATAAGAACTGTTTAATTAGACGTGTTCGAATATTAACAGCAAAGGTATGTTGGCAAGAATCTTTGTCACGATCTTGTATTGTACTGACAATTGTGTCGCTTCCTTCGCCAACTAGCGATAATAGGTCGGTAGTTACATCATTAATCATTTTGAACACATGTGGATTTAGCCTTTTTACTGCATCACACAAAACTTTGTCATGATCAAAAACTTCGGCTTCGTCTTCACTAACGACAGTCACTTCCTTACACTCAGTTATATAATCTATATTTTCATGGTTAAGGATCAAATTCGTATGAGTTAAATCAGTATCATTTATTATAAGTTCTGATCCCGTATTTGCCCTTGGATTTTCACCTTCGCATGTGGGAATATTCAATTTGTTTGCTTCATCTGTTTTTGTTCAATTGACGTTTAAATTCTCTGGATGACTAATGGTAAAGACTTTGACGGGCGCTTAAGCAAACCAAATCTGGGTACCTATTCTTAATAACCTTTCGAAAATAAGTATTCCGTAATATGAGCTTGATAAAAGTGGTCTCAAATAAAATGGAATGATTCAAAATACGAATTGAATTAATTATAATTGATTAAGATCAGTTTCTTACTCCTACGCGTTTTGTTAAAACCGTTAATATTTGAATACAATTTTATGTTTTTATAAAAAAAAACCATTCCCAAAACAATTTTGTTATACGTAGTTACATCTTTAGTTGCTCAGATCCACATGTTTGACTTAACGCAGTAATTTAACGTAATTTTTTTAAAAAAAACGTAACATATAGACAATGTTATTAATACAAATTTTAAAGCTAAGGCGGCTTCATAAGCACTTATATCAAATAGACCGGCATTAATCACGAGTTCTTCTACCAAACTCTTTATGAAATCAATGAATTGTATCACATTCGAATCAGTCACGAGCGATTCAATGACTTCAATGAGATATAACTCAATCCGATGGTCTGGTACCGTTCGCCTCGAAACTAATTTAATGTATATTTATGATGTTTCTTTGTGTTTGTACAATGTGTTGAGTTACTGAGAACATTTTGATGCTTCCTATTGATTCTAAGGAAAACAAACAATATTTTCGTGGACTTATTTTTTATAAAATAGTGAACTTGTAGAAGCAGTGGTAGCCGAGTGGTCGAACGCACGCCTTGCAAATCAAAGTGTGCAGGTTCAAACCCCGGCTTGCACCTCTGGGTTTCATGTGCGAATCTCATTTACATCCGAGATTACCACTTGCTATGAAACGGTGAAGGAAAACATCGTGAGGAAACCTGCACGTTTGAGGGAACTTGACTAGTTCTCGATGTGTGAAGTCTGCGAACCCGCACTGGGCCAGTGTGGTGGACTATGGCCTGAATCCCCCTCGCATTGAGGGGAGGCCCGTGCCCAGCAGTGGGACGTTAAAAAGGCTGTAGTTAGTGAACTTGTACAACTTTCTGTAAAATACACGTATTCAGTGTAGAATTATATCTATTAATTAATTACTATGTACACTACTTTTAGTTTCATCTTTTAGTAATTTTTAGGGTTCCGTACCTAAGAAGGAAAAAGGATTACTTTGTTGTCCGTCTGTATGTCTGTCGTGTCGTTTGTTAGTGAAATGTTCTGTGCTTTCATAGTTTTTTAAGTATGGAGGCCTCGATGCGCGAGTCCAGCTCGCACGTGGCTGGTTTTTGACAAGGGCTGTACTATAATGACATTTTTTATCCTTTAATAAATAGATATACCTACATATAATATTTCTAATTTTGTGTAAGCCTACAACAAAGACGTAAAAATCTTGACCGTTTCGTATCATTTTATTTCAATGAAGAAGATCACTTACCTGTACTTATAGTATTAATCACGCGTCACCATTCACCGAGAGTTTGTTGGTAAACTTCTCACAAAGCCATTGTGTGACTATTGTTAGTCGGAATAAAAAATTGCTCTGCGCACCCGACCCCATTATGTTGGGGTTCTCATATAAATTCGGTCAAAGGATTAATGGTTACATCTTTTTTATCGAAGCGTGGAGATCGGCCGCGGTTGATATCGAAGCGGTTGAATATTTATGTTACTTTTTTGCGTACCTATCTAATATTATGTAACTGTTTACATAATTACTATTATCTTTAATATTTATTCTTGTCATAGTTACTATTATTGTTTACTTAACAGTTTTAAATGATCATAAAATTGAAAACATCACAAAAAAAAATCAATTCACAATTGGCATCGTAGAATGGTTTTATATTGAGAAATGCAATTTAGGTCAAAATACATTGAAATTTATATAAATATGGACATTCGTTGTGTTTTTTTTTTTAATTTTAAACTATTATATAATTACATTAGTACAGCCAGTGCATATTTATAATGATTAAAAACCCGTTGAGAATACAGGTAATAAAATTATTTATAAAAAATGTTAAACTCATTAGTTGATCATTATAACACCACATTATTATGATACCATTACAGATCTCCTCCCATCGGACCAGTTCACTTGAGATCCAAGCTATGCCCCAAATTCCTAAAATACGTCATTCAATTTTATAATCACAATTATAATATCTCTAGAAAATATGAAAGCACATCATCGAGATGTGATATTATAAATATTTTTATATTTTACAATTCTATTTCCATATTAAGATGACTTTAACTTTACTTTAGAAAAAAAAACTAAAAAACATAACAAAACAAAACTTAATCAATTTTAATTAAGCTTTAAATTTACATACTAAATGATTATACAAATAAATAAATGATAATTATAGATTGCTCCCCCGATTGAAGTGTCTTGTTGAAGTGTCTTGAGTGGATGACTCAACATAGATTCTATAAAGAAAATGTGTCGTAACTCTAGAATGTTCGATCATGTCCCATTTTTAATGTAATTTAAAATAGCAAGTTGAGTACCTGCCAGCATTCTAGCAATAACGTTACCACACGTGGGAACAGGAACTCTACCGAGTTAGGCTTTACTATGAATATGTATAGCGCCGTGTTTTTACACTTTCACTGTTTAATACTGGTTCTGCGCTATCTTCACTAGATCTGCTCTACGGTTCTCCTTGTACATTCGTTTATAAATAAAAAAAATACTTTTAAGTTTTCCAAGTTCTATTTTTGAATAAAGACTTAATTATATCTTTATTTTATTATTCATTATATTTAAGCACTGTCGCTAGTATTACGGTATTACTATATAACCTATTTTTTTTAATTAGACGTTTTTTTAAATCCGTGAACAAAAAACTTTTTTCTTGTGTTATTAATCAAACTGTTCACTGAAAGTTAAGTTTTGGTAGAACTTTAAGCATTACGTACTACGAGATTAAAGTAAAAGACACAATAAATAAGTAAAAGTACATAAAAATAATTATAACTAGTTTACGCGAATGTTGTTCTAACTTCCTTTCCAAAGATTGGCTACAGTGCGAGTGGCCAATCATCCCGCCAACCGTTACAAACGTAACGTCATACGCTGATCAATCCTCCTTAAACCATCAAATACACAATAGATGATATTGGACGAAAAATCACCTACAAAAGCGATAATCGGAATGACACGAAACATGTCAAACTATGTTGTGTTCGGTCACGGCCTTTTGACTTTCAATGATAGTTTTGTGTTCAGTATTTTGAATTGTGTAGTGCCCTTATTTTTTTATGAAAAACTTTGTAGAGATGGGGATTTAACTAAATTATTGTATTCTTATAAGTAAATGTATTAAAGGTATGTTCATTTTGTTTTGTACAGTAAAAAAATACATAGATATTTTAAAAATATACAGCTTTTGTTTCACCCACAGACCTAAAATGCGCTCGGTTTCGCCACATTTGAATATCAAACTATTTAATACACTTCCGCCATTTCGGTATTGTCTTTGAGATTGGCTGACAATTCGATTCTGGGTGTTCCCCATTTATTATAAATGCAAATTGATACTCAAGCACTATTTCAAGTATTTTAATTAGTGTCCGCCGCATAATATTGAAATATCTGTACTATTTCTTTATATAAATTATATTTTATACAAATATTATTCATAGATTTATAAAATCGGAGCCGCGAATAACTATGTTAATTCAAAAATATATATTTTGGTAAATAAAATGAAATGAAACGCGGTTGTGGAGAGTCATCGGAATTTTATAGATTCCATATGTTGGTCTGAATAGTAACATTATCAGAAAATATGTATGATAAGTCAGTCGAAATAGCTAGATAGAGTGTATTTCGCATATAAACGTGATAACGTTTTAAAATATTAAGCTTCAAAAATTTCAAAAATTCACGTTCTTAACATTATAAACGAATGAAGAAATTATGTTTTTTTGATTCAATAACACTTAATAATATGTGAAATAGCAGAATAATATTTGCAATGAAGAAAAACTGCATGCACTCTATGCATTTATAACAAAATACTGACCCAATAAAAAATATTCCCATATACAAAACATAATGTGATATATGCAATGCTATAAATCACTATCATTGTCTAAACCATAATTTATTAGGACCACTTCGGACCACTTTTTTGGACCAGTTCACAAAATTGACTTCTGGTATGTAGCTCATTGTTGCATTAAGTGGCGTAATATTTTAATAATAGACTTAATTCTATTAAAAAAATGGTGTACTTAACCCTCCGGTGTTGATGCAACTGTTTTGAATTGAGACCGGTTACGGGTTAAGTGTCAGAGAGTATTGTGTTATATTTTGTATTGTGTCATTGTAAGTTGGGATAATTGTATGAATTTAGATCAGTTGGAGATAAAAAAGAGGTATATTTTAGATTATGACAGTTAAGAGTTTGATGGGTTCATTTCAATACCGATTTCGAAAGTACGTATTCGCCTCTTTTATAATAATACTTTTGCATAACTCTGCTACTGTGTTTTGTCAAAAACAGTTTTGATTTTACCAAAATAATGTATTAAATTATATATTTTATTATAAAGAAAGCGATATTAATACAAATATTCATTCATGTTTTATGTAAAATATTATTTTCTCGCAATTTCACTTCACCGTATATTTTTATTGCAAATACATGCAATTTTAAACTTTTTTCATTTATATCATAACATATCTAGTCCATATCTATTCAGGTTAATTTCCTTATAGTTTATAGACATTCTCTCTTAATCTTATATACATACTAGAGTATGTAATAGAAATGTAATTAATTTTTAGGGTTCCGTACCCAAAGGGTAAAACGGGAACCCTATTACTGAGACTTCGCTGTCCGTCCGTCCGACCGTCCGTCCGTCCGTCCGTCCGTCCGTCCATCCGTCTGTCACCAGGCTGTATCTCATAAACCGTGATAGTTAGAAAGTTGAAATTTTCACAGATGATCTATTTCTGTTGCCGTTAAAACAACAAATACTAAAAAACATAATGAAATAAATATTTAAGGGGGCTCACATACAACAAACGTGATTTTTTTGCCGTTTTTGTAGACAAAGGTACGGAACCCATAGTGCGCGAGTCCGACTCGCACTTGGCCGGTTTTCGTAATTCAATAATCAGAAATTAAAATAATAAATACAGGAGTATGAGGTTTCATGCAGAATAGTACTGAAGTGGTAAAGTAAAGTAGATCTACAAAAAGAAACTAAAATGACACAAAGAGGGAAAATAACATAAAAAAATCCGTAACTGTATCCCAGTTATCTCAAAATCTTTACTAGTATATATCCCAGCCTTTATTGAAATAGTCCAAGGTACTTAATGAATGCATGTTATAGCCAATTATTACTTCATTGGCATTATACTTGTGGTGTCTCTAGATCTTTGAAAAAGATAAATACGAAAATAAAACGTGCCACAACTGAAGAGTTCCAGTATTTTTATATTACGCCAGTAAACTGTTGGGAAATGTTTGATTTGCTTCGTTTTATGAGTGCTATAAAACTTGAAGACATATTGTCACATCACTAGTTCCGATTTGATATTAAAAAGGAAAAGGTTTTATTCAAAATGACACATGAACAATTTTAATACTATTTATTTACTTTTACCCCAAACTTATTGTCATTTTGAAGTATTACACTAAAGTATTTAAAAAAGGTTTTATAGATGGTAGTTAAATGCAATATTTGTTTTTAATACTAAGATTATTATATGTATTGTTTTGATTAATTACGGTTTATTTTTGATTATAAACAAGGGTCTCGCCGTGATGTAGGTACAGAATGATTGAACTTGGCCCGTCCATCAATGTACGCTCCAAAAAATCGTGTCAGTAAACTGACAGAAGATACGTAGCTACGTGGACTGCGCGTGCTCACGCCGTCAACTTGAACGCTATGGCGCCCAATTAAATCGCGACCCGTGATTTTAGAAATTATATGAAGTAATCGAATTTAAATTTCAAATTGGTCCGTACAATAAAGTGGCCTTTTTAGCAGACCAAGACTAGGCTATGGTGGGAGTTTCACTGCGCGATAGAATCAGAAATGAAGACATCCGCAGAAGAACCAAGGTAACAGACATAGCTCGCAGGGTTGCACGTTTGAAGTGGCAATGGGCCGGACACATTGCCCGGAGAACGGATGGCCGTTGGGGCATCAAAGTCCTAGAGTGGCGGTCACGAACAGAGAAGTGGAATGTGGGACGACCCCCGACCAGGACCGGACGACCTCATTAGGGTCGCCGGGAGTCGGTGGGCGCATAAAGCCCAAGACCGTAATTTGTGGCGATCTATGGGGGAGGCCTATGTCCAGCAGTGGACGTCCCTGGCTGATAGATAGATTAAGCAGACCAATTGCTTCAAGTTTATTCCACATATTTTAGTTCATCTATATACCGAGGGTTGAAAGGCTTTATGACTTAAGGGATTTTTTTTTAACTTTACTGGAGAGTATATGAATATGTTTAAAAGTCAATGTTGCCCAAAAGTGTCGCTTAAGTCAAATGGCCTGCACCCTCCTCGATATCACATATATGAGTGGCATTTGTGTACAAAAGTGTTCAATGCGTAGATTTTTTTTCTATAAATGTCATACACATTGAACAACTGCCCTGTATGATTTTACAAGATAATCTTTGTGTAGAAATAATTCACTGAAAGTCAGGTTATCATATTAGTAGATGTTGTGTAAAGTCCTCCGAAAATCACGTCACGTCAATAGTGTGATGACTGGGCTGGGGATTAAACTGGAACCTATTGATTCATATTATAATAAATGAAAAATATTATTCATATTTTAGAATACTCGCCATCATTTAGTTTGAGAACTGAAGTACCTAATTTAGATTGTGCTCTATTCAATTAATTTTGATAGTTTTTAATGTTATATTTAAGATTAGTTCAGTGATTTCTCAACTAACATAGAATAGCCGAAATGGATAACACTTATTTGAAGATTTAATAAAATTAAACTAATCCACACAAAAAAAAAAACCTACACTAAGTTCAATCGTTTATCAATTTTGTTGCTTTTATATTTTGAACGTTATTAATCTGATTTAGGCTATTATTTCGAAGTAGTATTAAAAGATAAAGCAGTACTTTTGTATGAATGGGATTATGCTGAAGTGAGTCATCGTAGGAACGAAAACACACGTTCCCAAATTGATTTCGTTTTCAAACGCCCCAAAATTTTACTAACTACAAATTATTTGTACAAAATATTTAGCTGAAATTTACTAAAATTAGGTACCTATCGATAAATAGATCACGTGAACACGTGATTTATGTATTATGTAGTTTTCATAAATTTTGGCGTACTTTTTTTCTGGAAGTCAATAGGCTAAAGGAGTTTAATACAACTACTATAGCGCTTTTAAAAGGAGTTTATGTGACTGAAATATACAATAGCCTTCCCTAACCTTCATATAGAACAGTTACATAGTTAACTATACCATTAGTTAAAAAAATACAAAAAAAAGTTATCATGAACCATTCTAACAGACCACCATCCAATCAAAAGCTATCTCACATGGCAGCCGGCCGCTTAACTTAAAAGATTACAAATATTACGATCAAAATGTACGATTCCTATGATAATCGAGGTCTGCGCGAGTCACAGCTGCCTACACGCGGATGGCGCTGCTGCTGTGACGAAATTTAAAAGACACATAAAAATATTTGTACTTTATGGTCTTGTTTTACTATTTCAATCAGCCGGCTTCGCTATAATATGTGATAATTTATAAATCGAACGATATCGTTTAATTGTTTAATATATTTTTATTATAATTTTGTAATTTTTTTTTTATGATTTAAAGTTGCGGATAATTTTGGAGAGAATCTAAATAATTTAAAGTACAAGCTATTCGTCCAACTAGTATTGACTATTAGATAAACTATAACGCAAAAGACAATTAAAATTAGGCCTTCGAACATCAACACACAGTTTATTTTATATTTTCACCTACAATATTAGGGCTTTATGTTGATCGCTTCACGAGCTCGGCGTGAACACCTGTCTTCTAAAATTAATTTCTTTTTAATGGCAGTACCCTTTTAAATTTATCAAAATTATTCAATTACATAACTTATCCTAATCTTGATCACTCGCGCATTATTGGTTTTCAATTTTATGTCAATTTAATGGTTTTAATTACTGAAAATCATTAACATTTGGCCGCTCGTAAAAATATAAATCGTAAAATTAATTCCATTTGTGCTACCCGTTTGAAGATAATTTAGAAGTACATTTTAAATTATTACTTAAAAATACTGTTGACTAATAAACATTACTTGCACCAATGATATTCTAGTAAACAGATATGTTATGAGCGCGCACTAGTGAAGACTCGAATACAACCTAATTAGGACGTATATTTGATACGAACATGCGGATTGGTTGGCAGATGAATGTTACATCACATAGAAGCGCAAGTGCTAGCTCTTTTTTTCTCGTTGGTTTTATCAAGCCATCTCTTTTGCACATTTCTACTTGTTGTCAAATGTAAAATGAATGAAAAGTGTGTATGCGTGCTGCCGCTGTTACGCGGAACACTTTTTTCGGTTGTTTTGTGCGTGTATAACATATCTGCTTACTAGAATATCATTGACTTGCACTTACAAATATTAAGAAAACGTAAATATTTGAATCTTTAATTTGCACCTGGCTTATTAATTGGAATATATTCTTTTTCATATTTTAAAAGTGTCAGAATAAAATTATCGTTGGCAAAATCGACACTATTATATTAATTTACTGGTATTTGAGTTCAATAAGACTGCTTATTTATTGTAGACTACTTTCAAGTCTTGCCTTTTTATTCTTGCATACATAATGCCATCCTGCGAATATACTTACCTTGTTATTGCATGCTAATTCTGTTCTTGGTTGCAAATGGCATTGTATTATATTTAAAAGAAAAAAATGGAAACTACCCATTTTTTTCTTGAAACTACCCATTGAACCAAATTTTGGAAAGTATTTATTCTTATTATCAGATAGGTCCTTTCTACCTAACTTCCCCATAAAGAAGATTAAGTTTCTAGAGTATTAATATGTTTATTTATTACTTAGGCATTCCCTGATATCGATACTTGATGGATTTGTCATGAGGTATAAGATTAAAATACGGCCGCTACGCGTGAAATTACACCCAAACCAGGGCAAATTGCGCCAATTGCCAAAATTTTCCGCCAGCAGGAATGGAACCGGCGACCACCCGATTCAGTGAGTATAGTGGCCTACGCTCAAACCGTTTGACCAGTGATGGACAAAGTACGGCCCGCGGGCCAGCTCCGGCCCACGAAAGCATTAAATTCGGCCCGCCGACGGTCCTTCGACAAGAATAGTATATGACCCGCAATATTTTGATGGCCCAGAAGTATAAAGTAGTTTCTACTTAGTACAGTGCTTCCTCTCTATAATTCCCAACTCGGGGCTAAAATTCTAAGAATTTATATTCACAAATATATTTAATTAACCGACTTCAAAGGGAGGAGGAGGTTCTCAATTCGACCCGTATGTTTCATTTTTATACAATGTAGTGAGACTAGCGGAATACATTCCCCTCAGAGCTTTGATTTTTTTGCTATACTTCTGGCCCTCCTCTGAAATTTCCTAAACTTTTTGCCCCCCCATTAAAAAAGTTTGTCCACCACTGCACTAGGCCGAGTCGTCGTCAATTCATTTTTGTTTATTTCATTATTTTGATTACTTTTGTTTGTAAGCTACAATCAGTTTTATCGGTAGCCGGAATCTCTGCCATACCTTTTACTATAACGTTTTCAATAAACAAGACATAGACATCTCCAGGCAAACGGAATATGTCACGAGCACCAAAGGTCGTAACAAAACAGAAATGCACCAACTTTTCCAACATTTATGTCAATGGAAAGTTAAAGTTTGCGGTTAACGGTAATAATTCTGTACGAAACGCTATTGTGGAGGTTTCCCTAGCGTTACTGTCTCCGTGTTACATTGTATCATTATTTTCCTTTGAGTTACGTGAGTGAACAATGGCCCGTGTTTATGTTGGTTAAGATATTTCTTATTTGCGACATAGTCAAAATACTATCGTGAAAGAGAAATGCCGTCTACTGCTTTTCTATAAATATTCTTCTATTTACTTTACATTGGCTATGTATCAATACAGAACCTCATACTATTTATACTAATCTATTATGTACTTTGTGAAAACTTTTAAAACAATTAATAATTACCTTCAATGTTTTTTTTATTTGATTTTATTGCAGATATCGAGACCCTTAATTAAAAAAGGCGTTAGTTGTTTAAAATGTATAATATTATACAACTCATATATCTCGCTAGAGGTAACAAAGTGTCAAACCTATTAATATATTTTGGTTCAATAAATTTCTGTTAGCCCACATTTTACCCAAGCCTATACTCTCTCTGAACTAATTATTTGAATAATGTCGATACTTAAACTAGATTTATGTTTACAAACATCTTCCCATTAGAAGCCGAACCCGCGACCTTCCGTGACGTCATCCTACCGATACACACGGTTCGACAAAAATGTGGATTTATAATTCAGATTGATGTCAACGACCGAGCGGCGATGGTAAAGAGTTTCTCCATAAAGTGCACATCAGGCCATTGAACTGTAATGGGTCACCAAAGTGTGTTTAGGTAACAGTGAACCCTAAAAAGCTTGACAGCTTTTTAGGGTTCACTGTTACCTAAACACTGTCAATTTACTGTAAGTTTAGGTAAAACTTTACCTGTTAGGTTTACCGTTTAGGATAGAGTCTTTACTTAGTTGCTTTAATACTAAGTTTAGTTCCACAGTTCTTGCTAAGTAATGTTTGGGAAATAAATGCTAAAAATCATTTGTTGGTTTTTTAATTTAAACAGAATCTTACCTTTCCTTACTGAGTAAAAATTGATATAGGGCCACAATATTGTATATAATTTTCAACTAAAATGTCAACTCAAATGCACTTTGTAAAAGACGAAAAAAAACACAGTGATTGCTCTTTTACCGAACCCGACCATAGCGAAATGCCACACGCGTCCGACCACTTTTTTCGCTGGCTCCCATCAACGTTGGTGTGAAGGTACACGTTAGGGTCGCACTGTGGGTGGCCTGTGACACTCGCGGAAATCACTTTGACCCAGTTGTGGGTCAGCGAGGTTGCTCACCACGGATGGGCGTGACGGAAAAATTGCACTTGCGCCGTTGTTTTGAATTATCGACGACCATCGATAAAAGTGACTTCATAATCTCCCAAATAATAGGCGTCGCCTTTAAAAGGGAAGAAGAAATCAATATTGTCAGACAAACACACCAAAGTAATATTTTTTTTACTTTATTTTGATGCCGTTTAAAATTTTATTTGTCTCTTTTTTTGGCTAATATTATAATTAAGATAATGATAACAATATATTTTATAAAAATATGGCAAGTTGCTCATAAATCACGACCATTACAAAGACAGCACTTCGTAGTTTGGTTTCAACAGAATCGACGCCAATATCGTGTTAACTATAATATTTACAAAAAGTATTTTATTATTTAAATACATACATCAACACGCCTGTATTCCCCGAAGGGGTAGGCAGAGGTGCACTGCAGTGCGCCCACACTTCGCCGATGTATTTTGGTCCCAATGTAATAGGGGGCGAGCCTATTGCCATTATACCGGGCACACAGGTTTCCTCACGATGTTTTCCGTCACCGTTTCTTAGCAAGTGATAATCTCAGATGAAAATGAGATTCGCACATGGAACCCAGAGGTGCGAGCCGGGGATAGAACCTGCGCACTTTGATTGCAAAGCGTGCGTTCGACCACTCGGCTACCACTGCTATTATTTTATTATTTCTTTATATTATTTATTTATTATGAGCTTGGAAATTGCAAAACAAATTAAGAAAGTAAGCAGATACTACATACATGGAAAGTTAGCAGCAAACACTGCTACTATCTTGAGCTTAACCACATGCTCGCTAGAAAACAAGATCCATTTTTAAATGGCAATCTATTCAGCATGGCTGTTGATCACCGAGAAACTTACAACCTGCCAGAATGATTTTGAACGTTAAAGACGTACTATAAACTCTATATAGAGCTACATATTCCAATGTAATGCGGTAGGTTATAGACCTACTCGCAATATTAGAGTATTTAATTTGACCAGTAACTCAGTGTATAAATAAAATTATCACCAAAGCAATACATATTTGTCACCATTCAAGGCATTCATATGTAACAAGCATGCATAAATAACAAGAATGTTATTTGGGGACACAAATATTTGAACCCGAACTACAACTATGGTGGCCCTTAGAGTTGAGGACCTCACTATTATCATTGCACCTATATTCCCATAAGGGGTAGGTAGAGATGCATTGCATATTACCAAAATTTGCACGATACATTTTTTTTTTCTTTACGCTTACGTAGGTATTTATTTAATATTACAGCAGATTTATTTTTTTTAATTTCTAATCGAAATAACAGTATGTGTTTAAAAATAGAACTAAAATATTTTGCCGTATTCTTAATTAGGTAATTATTTTACATGAATCTTTACCAATATAATTTATAAACGATATAATTATATCCGTTATATAATTATAAACGTCAGACTATAATAGCTTTCACGTAATCGACAACAAGATAAGCCCCAATGGTGCATCTGAATCTCGAGGCTCTTTAAATAACGTGCAACCAAAATGCCATTTAAAGAACGCCTGTACCCGTCAGCCTGGTTGCTCATTCAACACTCAAATATACTCAGCAAACACTCTTCGGGCTGTCATTATCACGCGCCACAAATCGTTCAATAAGAAACGAGGAAAATCGTAAACGTCTTCGTACGACCATTACATAGCAGTGGCGGCGCTGTTTGTGTAATTTGATCTTGAAGTGTCAGAGGCGAAGTTTGCTTTGAGAATGGGCTCTAATTCATGTGATGTAATCGTTCTATAGATAAAAAAAAAAAATGAAACAGTTATGTTATTGCATTTTCAATCATTAATTAATTAACTTAACTAATATTCACAACAATATTTAAAAAAAAAAAAAACATTTATAGAGGTACAATTATGAAAAAATAATTAAAACTAAACAAATAACTACCCATAGTCTCCCATGACTGGCGGTAGGGTGCTCATAACGCTGGCAACATTGCCAAGTCGGATGCCAATGCTGATGTATGGCCAAGTTAACTGTGTTTGTTTGAAAAAAAAGAGCAATGATTATTACGTATTAGATAGTAATCTCTTTTTCCAAATTATTTTCGTAATTAATGATTATGCTTATTGTATAGCCTTCCTTCGCATCATCGTAATGTATGGAATACATGTAAGTGTATGAAAGACAAGTAAGTGTTATCAAATTTAGTTTAGTCAAAGATTTGAGCAACATAATATTATACTCCGAATTATTTCCAGTTATGAGATCGTTAAGATCAGTAGTTGGAATTGGTACATTTGCCACATTCTTGACTGGTGACTTGACTCTCTCTAGTGGAGTGAGAATGACAATGTTGCCAATAGAAACCATACATTTTCTACTAAAATACTTTGTTCTGTTCCCATACAACACACGGCGTGATAAAGGAGGTGACTACGTTTAAAACTACAAAGTTTAAAAATATAATTACAAATTAAACTGGCCCCCAAAACATCCCAACCGCCTAAAGTGTTTGCTATCACTCAAATTAACTCGTCTGTCACTACATCGCCCGAGATTTTGACGGGCGGTGTCAACGTGCGCCCGCGCACGCCGCGCGGATGACAGCCGAAACGAACGATCGCTTGCCATGATCGGATCGAGTATGCTTTAAATTGGATCACGATCTTGCGGTTAGCGATTTTGAGATTAATTTTAATTTCAACTCAACTTTTTTTATTCTGTCTGCTTAACCACCTGTCTAACTAAAAGGAACGTTCATATTTTTAATTCTGTGTGTTTTAGGAACAACATCGATTCCATTGCAACTCTCTTGTATGGCTGTTGTTAAAAGTTACGACTTATACAATATGGTCCAGAATGGGTATGACTAGACTGCAAACATCTGTCATGTTCAATTTTCTCTGAGACATTGTTAAACCACCAATTTATTTCTACGCTTTGAGAAACTCAGACATTGCCAATTGGGTCGCTAATCCTTTCTGCTGTATTAATCTTTAGATCAAAGAGAGTTCAAAAGTTACGGCCGCCTCTGAAAGATTACACATTTGTCATACTATTTATTTGCCGAAGTTTGCAACTATCAGACAATTGTTACATGTCCTAACCACATTAAATCATGTGATAGAGATGTTATTATTAACATTTTTTTCAGATGTTTGCGTAAGTCTATGTAAATTATTGAATTCTAAGAAATAAACTAATAACACATCGGTCAATAAATCCGGTTCACACTTCACCCTGGTGTTGAAAATCGTTCGATCTTCTAATGAGTCACGAGAGATCAATCTAAATAGTCTTAAGATATTATCATCCAATAATTGCATTTAACAATAATACTTTTAAGCAAGTGTCTTGATCTGACAAACACCTAAAGAGGCTCGCGTTAGGCAGCTGGATCAAGGGACAGATTCAGAAGGCAGTACTTCTGGAGACGGCGCGCATTGTGAGGAAGTTCCTCTCTCTGGAGCCCTAACCACTGGTAACTAGAACTCTGTTCCGGATGCCGGTGGGGAACTGTTTTTTTATATTTTTAAATGTATTTTTATATATATATTTAAAAATGTAATTTATAAGAAAGATAAGATATAAAGGATACTTTTAACATACAATTACAGTTAAACAACACAGTATTATTAGACAACAACTATGTATATCTCCAGACGTGTTTAAAATGTTTATGTACTAAACTTTTCTGTACTTTAAGGGACAACTTAACTAATTTTTTTTTTTGCCATGGGGAAGTTATAATAGTGAGAGTAGTTTTGCTTTCTTTTAGATTTTAGACTTTGATAAAACAATGAGGACCATTTAACTATTCTTACGACACCTAAAAACATAGGCAAAACCTCTTGTGATTATTATTATCACGCCTTTAGATTATGAGAAACTATTATGACCATGCTTTTATTCAATCATCATAGGCGTTCGTGCACTATGTTGATCCGGCATGCCATGCGTGCCGACCTCTGACGGATAGCGTCATCGCAATGCGTCAAACACGATGTCCGAGCCAACACATCTTCTTTATTATACAACTGTAGTGTAGCTGGGTTTGTGCATTGAAGATAACAATAAGTCAAATGCAATAGACTATTTCAAAGTGTTAACTTCCAAAACAGGTTATTTTTACTTCTTGTCTTGAAATGAGGTAAGTTAAGATTTGGAATCCAAATTCCTATTATATATCTTTATAATAATTATTATCAAGTTTTCTTGGTGTGAAAGATTTATTAAGGTTTTCAGAGGACTGTTCGTGGATCATACTAGCATTAACTGTAACTGAGTAACTCAATTCCATTTTCATTTTCAGCCTGCATTGTAGCACTGTAGACCAAGTATCTCCATCCCCTTGTATGACATAGCTACTTGGGACCAAACAGACAAGTGGACAACCCCTAAAGCTGTCCAAACTAAAATAAATACATCCCGTCGACCTAATTCATATTTCCTATTATGCATAAATATGGCTCTATGATTTGTGTAAAATATTAGATAAAACCGTTTTTATTTTCAGATCACGTTAAAAAATGGTAAGTCAATTAAATATTATTTATTTAATTAAGAATTAACTATTTCTTAAGTTCTATATACCTATCAATTTAATATTATACATCACTTAATGACCCAATCAACTAAGTATCACCTAATATTTAAAATATATTTATGTTTTCAATTTAACTTCCCTAATTTTTAGGGTTCCGTACCCAAAGGGTAAAACGGGAACCCTATTACTGTGACTTCGCTGTCCGTCCGTCCGTCTGTCACCAGGCTGTATCTCATGAACCGTGATAGCTAGAGAGTTGAAATTTTCACAGATGATGTATTTCTGTTGCCGCTATAACAACAAATACTAATATATAGAATAAAATAAATGTTTAAGGGGGCTCCCATACAACAAACGTGATTTTTTTGCCGTTTTTATAGATGGTACGGAACCCTTGTGTGCGAGTCCGACTCGCACTTGGCCGGTTTTTTATATTAAACCAGACCTGTATTAGAGCGAACAAAACATGAAAGAAAATACCAATCGAATTGAGAACCTCCTCCTTTTGGAAGTCAGTTAAAAATTGATTAAGCCGTTTTTGAGTTTACAGAACAGCCGTGGATATTCATATTATATATGTAAGATTATTCTATAATTAACACTTAGGCCTCCACGCTTATATTTAATTAATATACTCACATAATTTAAACGGCTATTACACTTTCTGTCGTGTTCAAACCGCATATTATAATATCAGTAACATTTTTAATTGCATCAAAATCAATATAACATGCTTCCACGTGTTTTTAAAGAAGTTTTTTTTTATATTACGATCAATGTGAGCTTATTACATAGTCCCGTTAGCTTCTCCAACTAAACTAAATGTTTCTGCTTGGAATGGAATCACGTCAATAGTTTAATGGCCAGAATATGCATCGAACCCGGAAACTTTTGGTTACCAGCGCAGCTTATCTATAACAGTTTACCAAAAAAATGTTTCGAATGATGTAACGCTGTATTATAATTTAATATCAACATTGGATATATACTAACTTTACGACAATACTTTACTTTACTTTACTTTTAGCTTCGGTACAAATAAATTCCTAAAAATATTTTTTTATTAACAAAAATTCCGTTGTACACAAACAATGACTAAACTATATTTCATTTATAAAAAAAAACCTTTACTCCTATTTGTGCATTAAAAGAAAAAACATTTTTTTAAATGTAAAATGAAATGTTACATTACTTAAAATTTTGCCATATTGCGCATGCATTACGGCCGTAAGCAGGAGTTTTTATGCTTAGTATACTTTAGTTTTTTTTTTTACTAGTAATTTACTTATTCAAAAATAAAATATTTACATAGTCAACAATTTTCTAATAATAATAAAAAAATAAAAGTAAAGTAAAGTATTTAGTTTTGTGACAACAAAATTGACACCATTGCAAGTTTCCGACAACATATAATACTCTGACAAATATTCTTGTATAATTGCCATTAGTGATTGGCAATCCGGTAGTAATTAAAAAAAATATTTACATATATAATTAAAGTTATATTAGGGTTTTGTTATGTTAATCATATTAAATTCACACACCTACTCGAGCAATAAAATATGTGACACATATTTGCCTTATTATATTTTCATAGGCCTAATATTGGACTTCTGTGTTCAAAATATTTTTATTAGTTACTGGTAGATTTTTTTATATATTTTTTATAAAGCAATAAAATGTTTATGGGGATTTTATAGTGCCACCTTTGGTACCGTTCACTGTTCTATATAAACAGTCACACAAATAGATTAATTAAAAACATTAATGGTCACAATAAAACTACTCGTTTGTATAAAAATTAAATTCTTATTCTCAAAACTAATAGCATTTTATTACACTATTTGCCTTCATTTTATAAGTGTCTACACTATTTAAAAAACTAACTCTATAATAATTTTGTTATGTAGACCAAATTATTTAAGCTTGATTTATCTTCATCCTTATATAATTAACGACATACTAGGAACTATAGAAAAACAACTAGTACCAATTAAGTACTGGTTTTATAAATCACGAGACTGGAAACATTAAGACGTTTTATACAAAAAAATAAACCACTCTACATGTCCTTTTAAACCAAATGTAATTAGAGGCGCACGCTAAAATAGCTGAGACGCAAATGACAGCTAATAGTAAGTTTTCTCAGAAGAACACACAGTTGCACATTCTATTACTTAACACTACTATATTCACTGGGCATAATTACAGAGCTTGGCCCTTCGTGCTGCGTTCAAAATGCTTGCAAGGAGTAAGGAATAAACAATTTCTGCGCTTGCTTGCTGTAACCTGTTACCTGATATTTCTTTAGGAAATTTCCCAGTTTTCTAACTTGATAACCCTTAACAAATGTTTGAATGGTTAATTTATCGTAAAAGTAAGGTTAATTTTAAAATGGTGGGACTGCCCTAACAGATCACACACAACTGTGTGATTCAACAACGAACAAAACAACTGCCACTTTAAGTGTTAACCCGTTGATGTCTTTTGTACTGCAACAGGCAGAAACAATGTAAAATATGTAGTACTACGTGTGGTATCGACGATGAAGTGAAGGCATTCCTTTACATATAATTGATTTTTATCATTGTATTTTTATTTTTATTTTCATTGTTATTAATTTTAATTTTTAATGTAAATAAAAAAGTACTACGTTTCGAAATTTGCTGTACGTAACATTAAAAAGTTTATATTCATAGTGAATTACTTAATTATTATAAATAATTAAATTATATTTATGATAAAAATAAAAAGATATGACATCAAAAAAAATAAAGATTTTGTAGCAAGTAGCTAATAGCGAGTACTAAATGCAGCACCACCGCAGAATGTCCTCGTGGAAGCAGCGCAGACTATTCAAACCAGTGCCTTTATAGAGCACAACGCAACGTGCGATATGTAGTCTACGGAGACCATTCTAATGTAGCTGTCATTTACCTAATCATGCAGTTGGCATAATTAGTACCATTTATTATACTTAATAACATAGTATGGTATACTCAACTTGGTATATCATTAGTAATGTAGATTTAATATTCAAACTCTATAACTCCTAATATGCTTATTTTAATCAAATTGAAATGGTTTCTCGTACTTAAAATAATAAATTATCTACATCCGCCCTGAGAATAAGGCCCTATTTACCCAGCTACTTTTCTTAAGTGGTACTAAACAAACATAATCATATAATTTATTAAATAATTAAATTTAGTTTGTCGGTACATTTATTCCCAGCTAACTTGTAACCAAGCACCGGAAAATACTCACATTAACATTAAACTATTACATAAAATTTGTTATGTATCGGGAATGGCTAGAATAATGATGCCTGTGCATATAGTGATGATTATTGCAAATAATAAAAGTAGCTAAGTGTGACTATATTTTTTTTACTGCTTTAATTTTTAGTTTGAAATAAAAAATATATTTTAACAGGTGTGGTATCAGAATATGATTGAAACAGGTTTGAAACGGAATCAGGTAATTATCCTGCTGACGTCATAGCATACTGCTAAATGAGGAAGAATGAACCAACTATGGTACGTCTAGCGTAGGTACCTGTATTAAACGCATTGGGTCAAATACATTGGGTCAAATCAAGTCAATACGTTTTCCTATAACTGTAATGCCAAACTGAAGATGAACTTCAGTCCAACAAAAAGATAGGCGTCATAATGCGCGTGCTCATATATTTATGCCAATAACAAAAGGAACACATTTTTCAACGAAATGACGTTGACGCTAGGAACTTTGGTAGCACGGTCGGGTGGTTTTGACAAAGAAATTCAATCTTAGTGTTTGTTGGCACAGAGTACATTTTTAGAAATACATTTGTTTTCGCCTCAGTGAATATAATTTTCGTGGTTTCAACTGTGATAGGTACACTAGTAATGGCCAGTCGAATTCAATGTTTTTTAAATGGGATTTTTTTTCGGCGCGCCTTTAATAGGCGCAAAGCACTTACACTCAACATTTTTCGTATGAACCCAAATTAGGTAAATCTTGTACTATGGGTACCATATAATGGACCGGAGGCGATCCCAGTTGCACCCAGGCCAGGCGAAACTCCGAAAAAGCCATTTCCAAAATTTGATACTGTGGGGAATCGAACCTGAAACTACCTGATGCAGTCCCAAGCCCTCGTTAATACTATAATTATTAATACGCATTCCTCAAGACACATTGATTGCTCCCATTGATGACTAAACGTCGCTACTTTACAAAACGAATAGGGTTTACGATCGCAACATTGTAGAACGCTTACAAATAAAGTATGATTCACGATAGAACGCGGCAGAGTCGAAGAACTTTGCCAACATAATTTTGTTCTTATAAAACATCAGTTTGTGTATCTTACAAATTCTTACAGTTTTCTTATATACTACTATACTACTTCCGGATCGAAACACGACCTCAACTGAGAAGATCCGGGAAGAAACTCAGTGGGCTGATATTTTTTTTGAATCGCCAAAACTTATTACAAATACAAAGGTACATGTATTTTACAAGTATAGTACATGTATTTTACAAGTATAGTACATGTATTTTACAAGGTAGGTTTGAAGTATATTTATAGGTACCTATTTCATTGAGTCATTTAAAAATAACCGTGGTTGTTAACAGTGGGGTTAGCACACATGTTAAGACATGACCTTTGTCACGGATTCGCTCGCTCGCTCTCTTTCTAATTTCATACGAGAGAATGAGACAATATCAAGATATTCCGTGACATAAGTGTAGTATTGGCGCAATTGCTACAACTACTGAATAACGGTTTAGTGATTGGAAAACTACGTAGTGGTAGCCTAGTCGGTAGACCGCCCGCCTTGAATGTCAGTGGTGCAAATTCAAATCCCGGGCCCACACCTTTAAGATTTTTACGCGCGAATGTAATTTTCAATAATGATTAGCACTTACTGAACGGTGCAGAAAACAAAGTGAGGAAATCTACACGTCTACAAGACGTGTGAAGTTTACCAACAAGCTCTGGGCCAGCGTGGTGGACTAGGGCGGAAATCCCTCTCGCATTGAGGGGGAATGTGCCTGGTATAATGACAATAGGCCTGGCCCCTATTACATTCGGACCTAAAACACATCGGCGAAGTGTAGGTGCACTGCAGTGCACCTCCGCGTAACCCTTCGGGGAATATAGGCGTGATGATGTATTGATTGGATCAATAAAAATTCTGCCTATATCCTATACCCGCAGCAGCATTTGTTTTAGCAATTAGTACATACAAAAATAGCAGGCAACTTGATTGACTACCTCAAGTGAGCTTCTTAGTAATTTAAATAAGGCAAGGTAGTTTCACACGATTTCTCTATCAATAGATCCACTGGTATCTATTTATTTCAAGACTCCTATATCGTTAGTAAAGTAATTGGTCACAATACATATTTCAAAATAAAGCTGTTAATTTTTTGTAAAAATAACATGTTGTGTTTTCAAAACGAATTTACCTACCATAGACGTGACAATCTAAATAATATAATGAATCATTCCTAAACATTCCATTTTTAAACCTAGAGAAAAAAAATCTAAATTAATATAAAATAAATCCTGACCGAACACATCAAGGCCGGGGCACACTGAGGCGTCCTTTGTTCGGCCGAAAATTTTTGCCGATACTAAAACGAAATCTGTGTCGATTTACGAAGTGATTAAATTTATGTAGTAAAAACCACGCCCCGTCAAGATTCATTGCATTGTCAATGTATTTTTTAACCGACTTCCAAAAGGAGGAGGTTCTCAATTCGATTGGTATTTTTTTTTATCAATACAGTTCGTTTTGATGATAGCAACAATTTGACGCGTGCCTCTTGACGCATCAGTGCGCTTGGGGCTTTAACCGGTCAGCTGCTGATGTCACATACCTTGATTGCTAACTATATCGTACACTACATAATAATAAATTAAATCATTTATCGTTTTTGGATATATAATAGCTACACAAAAAACTGCGAAGGAAACTACTGCTCGTTTTTACTTACACTAGGAGTCACCTAAATGTGACGCATTTATATAAAGAAGTTGCCTAGCAAACAAAATCGTTATATTAACCGTTAGTTTACGATGGAGGCCCCTAGAACCATAGTTACTACAACGCATCAGTTCAGGCAACTCAAATTTTTTACACATTTGACCGATGTCCTCGTTGCATAGTAACCCATAGAGTAACTAGAGAACCAATATCGACTCCGCCCTGCGTATGGCTGTGCGGCAATTTTTTTGATATTTATGTGAACATCCGCCATTGTAGTATACGGCAAATACATAGGGCAACTGCAATGGCGGATGTCAGGAAAATTTGCCGCAGGGCGGAGTCGATAGGTCCGTTATATACTCGATGATTTTTTAATAACTAGCCTTTATTAGTGTCCCACTCCTGGGCGAAGGCCTCCCCTTTCCTCTTCCACACTTCTCTGTCCTTGGCAACCTCCGGCCACGTTTTTCCCACAAAGGTTTCAAGGTTGTCTTGCCACCGTCTTCTCGGCCGACCCCGACGGCGGCGGCCAGTACTGGGAATCCAGCTGGTGGTGATATAAGCCCACCTCTGCCACTTCAATTTATCTCGATGATAGTAACTAAAAAATATTGTCAGCAATGAAACATCCAAATCGCAAGTCAACAACCGAATAAAGAGATACTATCAATGAGAGTGTCCTACTAAAAGTAATGGTGAAATGACACTTGTTGCTTAAGTGTCTTCTTACATTAGAAATGACTTAATTAGGCATCGCTTTGCTAGTCGTTCGTAAACAACGGCCAAGCAAGAACAATATATGATGACATTATCAATGTATCTACGAGAGTGAGTTTATTACGAACATCATTTTTAATACATAAATTCATATGAGTGCAATAAAATTATGACAAAGTAACACTGACCTTAATAAAATAGCCCTAAAATATTTTACGTCTATGTTTCATAACACATAAAAAAACTAGGTTTGGAGATTTAAAAAAAAATGAAATTTATGAATTGCTTACCCTATCCTCTCTTTCGAGCAATATGTTATTAGTAATAAATGACTATCGATGCACACCAAAGTGCAATCTTTATTGGTAATTAAGAGAGTTATAAAATTCAAATTATTCAGATTTATTTGTAATTTTTGTTTTACAATCGTGTCTCATGTCACCGCGGTGAACTTATTCGAGACAACTTTTTATTTGCATGTTCAAATGTCAATAACATATAAAAATCTGTATATCGTTGACGATTTATAAAAAAAATATTTCAATAGGAATTCATTCTCGCGTCGTGCTCCTCATTACTGAGGGTCGTGATTCCCCCATGGAATTATTATCTCCTTGACGATCTTGCGCCACCTGTGCCTGTCTTTGGCGACGTGGAGAGCCTCGTAGAGATAAGTGTCCAGAGATTTGCAGATCTGGTCAGACCATCTAATGGGACTTCGGCCTCTGGAACGTTTTCCTTCGATTTTTCCGGTAACCATTAGTTGCTCGAGGTTATGACCATCTTTCATGGCAACGTGACCGAAAAACTCAAGTATCCTACGGAGACAGATGGTCTTTACTTTTAGCTCCTGAAGTATAGATGCATTTGTGCGGAAAATATTCCATTAGACTTCATAAAATCATTTGAAACGCTGAACTAAGTACGCATTTCAACGAACGATAAGTATTTTCGCAAATTTTTGAGTTTATTATGAGCAAGTGTGCTAGACTACAGAATGTTGTGCACCCTCAAATATGTACCTAAGTCATAGTTCGGTCCCAACAGAATCAGCACCAATATGTTACTAACATATTTCGAGGGGTGAAAGGAAATTTGAGTTAAGTGACATTTTTTAACTTCACAGAAGAGTATACTCATTCGACGCAGCAAAATTAGCTGATCCCAAATATGTTTATAAGTAAATATCGCCCAAAGGTGTCGTTTAAGTCAAATAGCCTTTATCCCATTTTATTTAAATTTGAAATGAGATCAAAAAATCTAAAATATATCTTATTCTCTATATCGATGACCATATAACTACAGACTCTTTGCACGAATGATAGTCTAATTTCATTCCAGACGTCGAATTTTGAGATGGATTTGTGACTTGTGACTAGTGCGTCCTACGACAGATGTTTAATAAGCGTAAGCAAAAATTAGTAATTTTTTGGTAAAAAAAAAATGGGATCAATACGGTATTTTTACTATATGTCTGAGTTCCTCATATTTGCAAGTGCGAAATGAAACACAGGGCTCCGCCATTAAATCAGCGAGGTGAAAATGCCATCGGTTGTCGCGCCGGTGACCGCAGACACACCCCGTTGTAAAAACCATAGTCGTTTCGAAACTTTCTACTTTGTTCAGAACTTGGTGCGGCGCAAACTATCAGATATTAGCGGGTTCAATTTAACTGAAAATATATTTTAGTAAAATAAACTGGGATCTATTTATTAGCGGGATGAACTAGACAGACTAGTATTGAAAAGAGTGCCCCAATTTAGCCCAAAATAGAGAATAATGGAGGGAGTGGAGGTAGATGGGCCAGGAATATGACGTCGCAGACTTTGAGACTTATAATAATATATAAACATCATCATCATCACGCCTGTATTCCCCGAAGGGGTAGGCAGAGGTGCACTGTAGTGCACCAACACTTCGCCGATGTATTTTGGTCCCAATGTAATAGGGGGCGAGCCTATTGCCATTATACCGGGCACATTCCCCTTCAATACGAGGGAGATTTGGGCTATAGTCCACTACGCTGGCCCAGAGCGGGTTGGTGAACTTCACACGCCTTTCTACAGACTTGCAGGTTTCCTCACGATGTTTTCCTTCACCGTTCAGCTATATATCTATTTATAAATTTGAATGGGTGCCAAATGTAGTCAAACGACACCGCGGAAGGCCCAAAAAAAGATGGCGAGACGAGTTGGAATCGCACAATAGAGACTGGTCCACACTGGGAAAGAACAGAGAGGAGTAGGGAAAGGAAAGCCCACCAGTGGGACGATACAGGCTGACAAAAAAATGAAAGCGGTAATGGCTAATTAGGATAACCTAGTAACTGAGAAGCTCCGATTCCCCAAGCAGACCATTAAAATATTGACGTAAGACCACTCCTAGTGCAAGCATTAAGATTAACTGTTAGAGGGGGTAATGGGTTCACTAATAATGTGTGTGATAACGTTTTAGTGGAAGTAATGTTTAGGAAAAAGAAACAATAAACGGTATGAAACCAGGTTTAAATATCAGATATATAATATTATAAATCAGCACAATATTGAATTTCCAATTATTACAGTATAATAATTTGCAGCTTATTTCTATGCTTATTTTTTTTGTAAAGTGTTTTAAATTTGTACAAGTACTGCACAAGTAAGTTTTTTCTATAAAAAATATTGCAAATTTTGGTATACAATGGATGGTCGATTGAAAATGATCATGATACATCTGTTTTCAATCTCCAAAAGATTGACTGTCATGACAAAACGAATTGTACGCCTCATTGCAGTCGTTACGTAGAATGCGTTTGTCATTCAAACTGTAATGTAATCGTGATCAGCAATACCTTGCACATCATTAATTAGATATTTTGTGTATATACATAAAATATTATGTAACTACTAAAACACAAAAATAGTATGTCACATTACTAGTTCCTAGATAGGTCTGTAGCTAATTGGTCAGAGTGAAGATTGAACCCCGAACCTATCGACTACCAAAGACATGTGGTATTTTAAAACATATAAGGGCTTTTTTACATAACATATATTTACAACTTTTAAATATGCATTTATGTACAGTAAAAAAAAACAGTTTTGAAATTCAAATTATGAATGCTTATAGAGACACTGCCGTAATTCGAGACATGAAAAACAAAGTTTATCTCAATTTAAAAGTGGAATTACCGCTTCTTCTCTATTACTAGTTAATTACTTCTTTGTATAATTCTAATCACTTTTATTTCATCACTTGTAACCGAATAGGTACATTATGACACAAAAACTCATGCGGTCTAGAAGACCGCCATGTTTTGTTGACATCAAATTATAGTTTTTGCGATGTTTAAAGGGTTTATGGTAGGAAACACTTGTGTTACATAATAGATGGACCGGAGGAGTTAATGTACCATTGTGTAGGTTGCACGCTTAGGTCATTTTATGGGAACTCATCGACGTATATGGCACAATGCATAATGTACGCAGACCAGGGCGTCAAAAGTCGTCAGAATTGTTGCCAATACTAAAACAATCTCTGTGCTAATAATAAAATTAAAGATTGAATTTCTGTGTTATAAACCACGTCTCTACACGTCCAAATTCGCTTGCGGTGTCATTGAACTTCTTGGAAGAATTAACTGTTTGTATGGGACAAATATAGTTCATTTTGGTAATAGGGAAACTTTGACGTGCGACTTTTGACGTCAAAGTGTGTGGGGCTTTATGTTTTAACATTCACGGGATCTCATGTCTACGGAAATTGCGCGACAACTTAAAATTTTATTTCAATCTAAATTTAATACATCTTGGGATTTTAAGATTTCATACCTATGCAAATGTAATTTTAAGTGACATTATCACTTGCAGTACGGTGAAGGTAAATGCCGTGAGGAAATTTGCACATCAATAAAAATACGTCCGAAGTTCGTAATTATAAGTAATGCTTCTTATAATTACGAACTTCAGACGTATTTGCACTATATGTTGGCTATTAAGAGGTATTGGACCCACTCACCTTACAGATTGCGCCTTTATACATTTACACGCAATTTAAACAGGGGCGAGCGGGACCAAGAACTTTTTACAGCTAGTATGATTAGCTTTCTACTATTTTCAAGAGTCTTACCACTCTGATATAACTTTGTTTGAATAGTAATAAAACATATTATTGCTTAACGCATATATGACGTCAATTATCAAGCTAAACATACGTAATTTCGTCGTTCGACCAATACATTAAAACAACCACTTGAGACCACGTGACCCAGTGACGAAAACCATATCAACATAAGTTGTACTTTACCTATTACGAGTAACAAATACTCAAGGTTCAACCGTTTGGGATTTAAAAAATCACCGCGTGCTTAAGGCGGGGTCTGTCATGTTGTATAATCTAATTTGGGTAAATAATTTTTGAAGTTTAAGTGCCACCTTACTTGCAACATAAGTTTAAAACGCAAATATACGGATTATAAAAAAATAACAACGTTTTATAAAATAAAGTGATTTTAAATTATTTGAGTAGAGTTTAAGTACTGTGCTGTTTTTTTGCTGTAATTTTGCCGTAATTACGGTTAACTAGATAGTCATCGATTATAATTACTTAAATCTAAGTATTTGACGTCATAAATTGACAAAGATTATGGTCAAACTACTACAATAGTAGGTACTTATAACTCGAAAACATTACTCCTAAAAAACGAAACTAAACAATGTTTTATAGAATTAATTAATTAATAATCCAAATTAAACATGTACACATTTATAAACTAGTTACAATGGCATTTTTATTACAAGAGTGTCTTGCAATTTTACTCTACATGGATTGTGACATTCTATACATTGCAGAGTGAGATTTAAAGTATTATTTTCTGCAGATTTTTTCCGTGTGACTTCACCTTAACATGTGATTGGGCAACGCACACACGAGGTACATATGTAATCAATCACACGTGTGATTGTAATATATTTGATGCGTGTTAGAGTTCATATAAATACGGATTACGTCAGGTCACGGATGCTATGTTTGGCCTTTTTCGTATGTTGTTATGCGGATCAAGGTTTTAAAACTTCTTCCTGGGAGTCCCCGGACGTCACTACACTTGACAGGTGCTTTGTTCTGCACCCACACGCCATCAACTCCGACTCCCCTCATCGGACTCCCCTCACCAAAAATACATCGTTAATCGTTAATATGAGACAGTGGTAGCCGAGTGGTCGAACGCACGCCTTGCGATCAAAGTGTGCAAGTTCAAACCCCGGCTCGCACCTCTGGGTTTATGTGCGAATCTCATTTTCATCCGAGATTATCACTTGCTATGAAACGGTGAAGGAAAACATCGTGAGGAAACCTGTACGTCCGAGGACAGTTGACTAGTTCTCGATAGATGTGCGAAGTCTGCCAACCCGCACTGTGCCAGCGTGGTCGACTATGGCCTGAATCCCCCTCGAATTGAGGGGAGATCCGTGCCCAGCAGTGGGACGTTAAAAGGGCTGTAGTTAGTTAGTTAGTTTTAATGTTTGGGTACATTGATAACGTCGTGGGCACACTACCCTTCAATGTGAGGGGACTGAGGCCATAGAACACCAGGCTTAAAGTCCTGGACATACCGGGGCATTAAAATAAAAAGGTTGACAACAAACTTTACGAGTGTATCTTGACACTCTAGTATGTTCTGCTTTTTGCATCCAAATAACGGTAATACTACATATTATTCTGTAAATATTTCTATACCCGGTCATTTTGCCGCTCAAAGAGTGGCTATTGTCATACGACCATCAGCAGCGTCTTGAGTACGTTTCCGTATCATACAATCGTTTACAGATTTATATTTATTTCTCACAAGATGTCCTTAAATATTTCATCATCTATACCAACCCCATATTGGCGCGAATAAATTCAAAAATAAACAACCCGTTTTGAGTTTTAGCGAGACCAACGAACAGCATTTGATTACTTTTTTATAAAAGATATAGATATATAAATAGTTTTTTTAATACATAATTAATATTTTAAAGAACTTATTCAGCATCAATTAACTCAAAATTATGGTCCACCTGACACATCGGCTTTGCACCACAAACAAACAATTAAAGATTTATATTTTTGTATATAACGAATGAAGTAGGTATCTTCTCGGATTCTTAAAAACATTTCAATATTTAACTAAACAATAAATAGGTACAAGTTTTGCTTAGGAAACGACTTTTTAACAACTAGGTATAAGAAACTGATCACTTTTTTATTTTGTTAAACAGTCTATGTGAGAGGTATAATTTCAATCTTACAATAAAAAGTCATCTCTATAAATGTAGTTTGAAATAAGAACAATATTCCATTCCAATGATTTGATTGCACGGTGCTTATGATCTTGTACAGTCGAGACTAGAGGTGTTATTTAGTTTAAAGGTTTATAAAAAAAAATAGTTAAATTAAATATCATTTTAATAATATCATGTTCTGCAAATGTTTTGGAGATGTATTGAATTTATAAATTTGAAACTTGAAAACAGACTAATAAGAGGCTTAAAAGACACACCTTCGATATTTACTGAAACTTCTTAATTAAAATAATGAGAAATCATAATTTGAATAGAGCCGTAACAATCTTGCTTATGTCTGGCACTATGCGTTTTAATGTTTAGCCCTAGGTAATTTATATTAAGAATCTCTTTGGAAAGACGATAAATGTGTAAAATACATATAGAGAAAGCACAAAATTTAATATACCACACAAAATTTAATATACCACCAAGTTAAGTCGTAAATTTTAACGCATACATAAAGTTTCATGTGGTCGTAACTATTACGTTAGATATGATTTAGTCTGCAAAGGGCTCTAATTACATCTTTATATTTTATATAATGGTTGCCAACGTAAATTAATTCATAATGAGCGCTGAGATTACTTAATTGGTTAATTCATAAAATTTGTACTTGTTTTATGAACAATAAAATGAATACACTACACCTGGTGGTTGGGGATTTGATTTCAGTCAGAGGCATAGTTTAAGAATTTTCTCTAATTTGGGTGTAACTGGGGTCTGGCTACAAATGTTCTTTAGTTTGGGACCATTCGATTAGTAAACGTTGTCTAAGGACATCATTAAATGGACCGATTTAACTAAAACATTAATTAATTAAAGAATGATAAAGAAGTTCGTAATCTAACACACTTAAAAAAAATGAGCGTGTTTTATATGTTTTTTTATATATGTAATTTGTTTATCAAACAACTTAATTACACCTAATATTAATACTATGCTAATACTAGTTTAAACACAAAATCTAAACATAATTTATTGGTGCGATACAGAAAGCAAATTATTACTAACATAAATTAATTATTAACATTTAACAAAAACATCTATATTCATTGATAAGTTTATTTTTTTAATATAAAAAAATTGCTTTCGCTGTTCTAAATGTCGCATAATATAAAAATTTTAATCACTTTTGTTTAACAAGTCACTTCTCAGCACGAGTGTACACGTAGAAACAATAGGTGTCAGAGATAAGTGTGAACTTTGATCTCGTATATCCCTATCTTGATCGATACATGTGGTCAGCACCAGATAGAATAAGATTAATGATGCCGGTATATAGATATTTGGCGCCAATCGACTTCTCTCGCTCAGTGTACCTACTTGAGATATTTAAAAAGAACTAAAAGAAGAATGCCGAGTTATTGTTTTTTTTTCTACAAGTTATAGGTGTATTACATTCTGTGTCAAGTAACAAAAGACAAAAACAAATAAAGATAATAAGAATATAATTATCAAAATATGTATTTCCGTCCGTCTCACGACCGTGAATGAATGAGCGGGATAGCTATACTTTTAGCGCTGTCAAATTCCGTTTATTCATAGTATGATGGCATTAGAATTAGAACTATATAAGCTAATACAAATATTTCTTCTTACAAGCATGTGTAAGGTTCAACGCGTAGGTAACGAATAAACGAGTAGGGTGCCATTTACTTACGTAGCCCTGGGCCCATAGCGGCGTCAAGACCAAATCGAACTCTGGACTAAATAAAATCGCTCAGCGCATCGTCGAAATTTGCTCGCGACAACGATATCATTGCGTTAAAGAATGAACTTTATTTATGAATTAATACAGTTCTTTTTGGTATGAGCAAAAAATAGTCTACACAAATATTGTCACCCCGAGGCTCTATTATTTGAAAGAATATAACATCATTAAGAATTAAAAACTAGTTAGTTTCGACAATCAAGAAAGAATGACGATACTAAATCCCCACGTAGCATATAAATGCTCTTATTTCATCCCGCCGCGTTTCTTTACGGGTACATTCAAGTATTCAAGAGCATGAGCCAACTTCCGGCACAGTCATGGCTCAGTCAAAGGACAAACGGGACTACTGGAAGTGTGTTAAAGGGCACACTGCTCAGAAAATAAAGCATACTAAATATATCTACAGTTATTTCCAATTTCAAGCTATACAGGTGAAAATATGGTTATTTTTTATCAAATTATACTATTAGGGCCTCGAATGACAATGACCTCACTTTATAATATGTAGAAAACAATGTCCATCAATGAGAATATGACCAGTGTAGACATTAGACATTATCACCTTGAAGCCATTAGACTAGTCATACCTATTCTAGCTACCATTGATATAAGACGTTGCTTTCATGTCTTAAAACATTTAAGCCATAGGTAATTATTCTACAACGGTTATGTTAATAGACTTAGAGTCTTTTTATTAGATATTTTTTTGTAAGATTGTAGAAAAAGGGACACCACCCTAGCAAGTAAGTATATTGTCGGCTATTTCAGATAAGTTATGGGAATTAAAAAGTAACTACTTGCATCTTGCACGCGAAAGTTGGTTCAACTAACTTCATAAAGGGTAAAAAGATTTCAATTATATAAGGATGTTTTATTAAGACAACATAACTCATATTGTTAATAGACGCGATAAGAATTTTAAGAGTCACCTAAGACACGTGTTAGCATAAATGGAAAAAAGGTCCACCTATTTAATCATGTAACCATATTTCCTTTAATAATGAAATAAAAACAGTACTAATAAAGTACCTTCTGTTATGTTTGGATACTTACAAATTGATTAAAATCATCAAAATTAATTAATAGACCTGTTTTGAAAATTAATTTTCAGTTCAAAATTAAATTGTATGTAATTAATTGTATGTATGTATTCAATTGTGGGCCTATTGTGAATAGTTCAATATTATAGAAAATATTATTATCTTTTCAATTTGATAAAATTAATTAATATGTCACAAATTTACCTAAGCAAACAGTGGTGATCTCATAAAAAAGTAGAACTTTATTTCGCTACTAATAAAGACATAAACGCGCTAATATTTGACTCTTATAGAAGTATAGCCAGTATTTTTATTAATGTTCCAAATTTGTAACAAAATATTTTAGTAACTTAATAATCTGTTTTATTACTAGTCATAATGATAATAAGTTCTCATCGTAAAAACAACGTTAAATTGAATTCAAACGTTAAAATAAAACTGCAGTAAAATATGGTTTTGATTAAACTATCAATTACCGTTAGCTATGAATACACAACAATTTAAGAATCCACATAACTTAATATCTTTATTTAAGTCATAAAAAATATTCCCGTGAGTTAAATATTATTTTAATACGTAACTTACCTTGACACCTGTATCTGCAATCAGCTGATTAATCGAGTTCCTCAAATAAAAAAAAAGTCCTCCGCACAGCTACTCTTCGTTTCATATATTTACACTTAGAAAACATACACAAAATAATATATACACCATCAAAAATAACACTTAATATTTACAGTACAACGTCATAATCATTTTTTTTTCAATTCGCGAATAAAGTTTGAGCACGCGCGTCCGTGCGTACGCGCAACGCGAATCGCGCGCTTCCTTTTTTTAAAAACCAAAGTCGAGCCTCACTCGGATGTGGTCCGTATGTGACTGTGTGACTCCGTACTCATCTTGCACTTCGCGATCACTGAAGAAGATACATCTGCCGTCTCTCTCGCGCACTTGACTGCATCGTATCGCCGTCCCGTTCTCTTATTATCAGAGGTTAAGCTTCGCCCATCAGTCAGTTAGCGGTCGGACATCGGGTGGGAAGGCCGCGCTCTCGGTACCGTTACTTTCTCTATGCGTTGTAGGTCCATAAAACACGTACCGCATGGCGCTGCGAGCAGCTATTTTGTCGTCGGTCTCGGAGTAATTTATTTGTTTTGTGGCGGGCACAGACGCAGGCGCAGGTGGCTGCATCCTCGATTTATCGATGCGTCGTTTTGTAACATTGATTTATAACAAACATAAATCCATAAGATTTTTTTCTTGAATGAAATAAACTGGGTCGCTGTTTATTTATATCGTAAGAATGTCAATCGATTATTTCGTTAACCCGCTATAAAAAAGATAAGGCCGAAACTAGATCACGCCGAATCGTGATCGCGTAACGAAATTATCACGGACCAATCCGGTGCCCGCGAAATGACAAGCACGCTAGATCATTCGCTTAGATCATCGGCGCTTGCGCAGCATTTGCGGCGATTGGCGTGTCCCGCGCAGGCTCCGCCTGTACCGTTATAGGGGGGGCGAGGTCCCCCCCTAAAAGTGGGGATTTGTGGATCACCGCGTAATTGGTGGGGACTTGTGACATATGGCATATACCAGTTAATTAATACTGTTCACGGTCTTTCATAATGCCGTTGATGTATTTACGTATAACGTTGATCTGACACGACCTAGTTATTATTAATTTTATTGTTGTTACAAAACTCAATTCTCAAATACTTAGGTAATGTAAGGATGAAAAAAAAACCCTATGTAGGTACAATAAAAAGTTTTCCAAGTAAATTACCAAGTTTTAATAACACTTTTAATAACAATAGAATTTGTAGGAGCAACGCAATAGACTCATATTAAATTAGGTAACAATTAAATTATCTAATTTAAAAAATATATAACTTTCTCACACGGTGCGAACAAATCGACACGCAAAAACAGCCCTGGACACACCGAGACAAGCGAATTCTTCTGACTTTTTTTGAAAATGTACTCTTTACAACATATACATAAAGATTGAATATCTGCAGCAAAAGTCACGCGACCACGCGACGAAAATTGCTCGCGTCATTAATGACACTTCGTTTGAAATGTGAGTTTTTTTCTGACTAAATACAGATCGTTTTGATATTGGTAAAAAATTGGTTGCCGCGTTTAGACGCCCCTATTTGCGCTGGGTTTTCGTGAGATTGCGAATTACTAGTCGTCTAATATCATTTATCATTACGCCAATGCAATTATTGCTAATTTGACAGCGACTCAACGGACCCGTTTTAGCTATCAAAGTCGCTTGATAAATAATTTCAAATGTCTTCTCATTACAGATGGTTATTTCTGTTAACATACTCTTAGAATGACGAGTGATTTAGATATATAAATAGTCTTAGCAATAAATAGTTGGTCACTGAAAAATTCTTGCATTAGTTTTGAATGACCCCTTTATTGTTTTTCTGTAATTATGTTTTTCTGATACACGCCAGTTACTAGCAAAGCAGTCAGGAACACTGTCAGATTGCGGACAAGCTCTATAAATGGCCTGGGAGAAATTTGAAATCCGGTTGATTTTTCGAAAAGATAGGTTTTTGTTAGAAGGTCAACAAAATACATCGGTTTTTTTTGGGTTCTTTGGGAGTAATTACTATTGTTATTTAGATTAAATAAATTATTTAGATTTATAAATAGTTACTCAGAAGTTAGAGTAACTATTTAAAAGTTTATAAACACAATAAACAATAAACAAAAACCGACTTCAAAAACCTAGGTGCACTAAAAAGCAACCGACTTCAAATGTAATGAATTGTAAGGTTATTTGTAGCTTTTTAGTGCACCTGGGTTTTTGAAGGCGGTTTTTGTTTTTTGTTAAAAATTTTTTTTTTCTCGATTTTTTGTGTCAATAATAGTTGAAAATATGCAAGTAACCTTATAACCTTAACAGCCCTAAAAAAGTCAAAACTTACAGCAAAAAAATCATGTCTGCCACCTTAAAGTATTCCCTAGTATACGTAAAAAAGAATTCATACATAAAAAAAAACCATACGAGTCCTATTGATAACCTCCTCCTTTTTTAAATCTGTTAAAAAGTAGTATACACATACTAAAATATTGTCATAAATTTTAAACACTGGAGTGAAATGTTGCATTTCAAAACCTCTCTAGAAAATAAAATAAACCGTTTATTCATTCATTTGAACACAAACCTACTTTCAAGTAGACTTATAAGATCTTCATTACTTTTACTGTAGATACGTATAGGGTCCCCGTTATTAATCCAATGTTTGAATGGATACCTTCTTATATAAAATATGTTTTATTGTACATCGATGAGATAATTGAATGTGAAATGGAAACGAGCATCCACATATCGATAGAGTTTCACTCGATTTCAAAACACCTGACCGCATCACACAGCTGCATTACCGAAAGGTCACCAACTAAGTAACCAGGGTTGCCAGGAAGAGTTCGATCCTGTCTAATTCAAGAATTTAAAAAAAATATAAATGTAATCATTATTGTTGATGAAGGTACCACTACCTAAGCAAACAGTATTTGGAGAAATGGAGAGGTACTCGTAACTAATGTCATTTCTTAATCTTATTTTTTTTTTAATTTAATAAATTAACTAATTGTTTTTGTCGGCGTTGGTCCTCTGTACTGAAAAAATATCTTACATGTCAATCCCTCCCCTACTGTCTTGATGGTCTCATGATAATGATTAAATCTTATCTATTACATACAAACCCTTGAGCTTGTCAGTTAAAACATAATCCATAGCTAGATATAAAACAATGCCAACCTTAAATGATCCTGGGCTGCCATACTCCAATTTCCCGCTTGCATGCTACCTGTAATTATTTTAATTAAGGCTGATTTTTCAATTCTCAGACAAAATTTTAAATAAATACTACTTAAAAATGTTGATAGCTCAGTCTAGTTGTTTTTCGTAAGCTGCAACTTTCGGAACTGGCTTTTTCAGTTTAATATTTATATTTCAGTCGAGGTAATCATCACATTAAGACTATCTGACGATTGAACTATTGTGTTTTTTTCAACAGTAAAAAAAATCTGTGTGAAAAATTAGCCCTTGAATTAGTAGTTCTTAAGGTTTTATTTTAAATTCTTGGCAACCCTGTTAAGTAACATTCTAGAACGTGTTTTAAAACGAGCGTATTGCCATCTAGCTGCGTTTTAGTGCTTCGTGTCGTCATCCCGGGTCACAGGTCGCGTTGGCTAGGTTTTATATGCAGTGACCATTTCGCGTAACGTTGGTAACGTCGACGTGTTAAGTAACGTATTGATGTAACACGACGTTTAGAGATGGGTAATGATTGGATAGACATTATCGAGTAGAGAGTGTAAATAAAGCTAACACTTAACTAACACCCATAACGCTGGAACTTGGAGGCATTTGGCATGATATAGAAACATTAAACATGCCCCTATAGCATAGATGTCGGTCTGACATTAGTTTTTTTACAGGTGCAGCCATTTCTCATCTGATAATAAAAATCAATTTCTACATATATTTCGAAAAAAAAACAATTGTATGTCTGAATCTAAGAAAATTAAAAATTACGTGTTCTGCTTATCGTCAGCTATTTTCATTGTATTACTACACACACTACCACAACAGCCCTTTTAACGTCCCACTGCTGGGCTTGAGCCTCCCCTCAATGCGAGAGAGATTCAGGCCATAGTTCACCACCCTGGCCCAGTGCGGGTTGGCAGACTTCACACATCTATCGAGAACTAGTCAAGTTCCTTCAGATGTACAGGTTTCCTCACGATGTCTTCCTTCACCGTTTCATAACAAGTGGTACCTAATCTCGGATGAAAATGAGATTCGCACATAAATCCCAGAGGTGTGTGTAGTATAGCCTAGCAACCAATAAAACAGTCATGTCATGTAACTAGAAAACTGTAAGCCTAGAAATATATTAAACGTTATTTATGTGCTTATTCTTCTTGTTAATTATTATTAAACACCACAATTATGCAACAGTGTGAGCCGGGGTTTGAACCTGCACACTTTGATTGCAAGGCGTGCGTTCGACCACTCGGCTACCACTGCTTTCATTTTATTAATTTCGTAAAAAACACGACAAAGGGACAGGGTTGTTAAAGTTTTTGTCAAACCGATTTAGTTTTAGGTGACATGACTATGTCATTGGTAAGACATTTGAACACATCACTGTGCATTTGTTATAATTTTTTTTTCTTTGTTTTTTGTTAAATGTACAATTCGTGTAGCTTATTGTTACATCTTATCGAAGCTTGTAAGAAACTTAGTTTAAACTCTCAGGAACGAAGAGAAAAGGCCAGAAACAAAGGGGGCCACTTTATAATCGCATTTCAAACATGGTACGCAATCTGTCGCTTAGTGCATTTAAGGCTTTATCGAGGCGGCACCGCCCGCGGCAACAAATTACGGACGCGTCGACTTTTTGTGTCGCACGATGGCGATTTTGGGATGTGACCGGGCCAAGCAGGAAGTTTAAAATGTTGCGACCATTTTAAAGAAATGAAAAAGTCTTCATAAGTCGCAAATATTAATTATATACAGTTATGTTTGAGTAATTAATGCTCAAACTGATATGTTATGTTTGTGGGCTCCAGCTTTTTTTTTTATAAAATAGCTATTATTTAATATTTTCAACTTTTGGATTCCATTTAATATTAATTACGTTTTCTGACTAAATTATAGCGATCGATATTTAAATTATTGTGTTATTTTGCTTAATGTCATAATTTTATATATTTTTTAGTCCCTTGTCCATTGATTAAAATAGCGATTTAAAATATATGGTATCTATAATTTCCTCAGAATTTAAAACCTATTAAAAAAAATCAAATGAAATCTTACTAGAATTCTTATATCGATAAAAATGAATCAAAGTAGAAACCTAGTAGAATAATTTTCTGATTAAAATCTATTAAACTTTACATCTGAGGCATAAAATAGTTTAGTGCAATACATTAGTTTTCATACAACTATGAATATTATTTTTACGCGCGTGTATCTTCATAAATAGAATGTTATCAATGCCCGTTATGAGATGCGCCAGCGCACGTCAACTTGTCACTCAAGCGAGCAAGCTGTCGTCGTAGTTCCACGATATGTGAATAGATGGCGTTACTAGTATAATTTTAAGATATTACACTTCAACTCGTTATACTCATTATTTATTGTGAAGCAATGAATTTATAGACAATTTCGATAAATTTACAGTAACATCAAAGTAATGTAGAATTATGCTGTAGATAGTTTGTAAATGTATTGAAATTCCAACAAAAATACAGGACAGGTTTACCTATCTAATATTTTTTAATCTGGTATTAAATTATTCTTAACTTTGCTTTTGCTGGTTTTTGACTATAAATAATTATTAAACCTACATCTTTCAATTTTAAATTATCATTCCGACGCCATAATAATTTGTCGCGTAACTAACAATAATAAAAATCAAAATAATAATCGACAAACACCTAAAGAGGCTCACGTTAGGCGGCTGGATCAAGGGACAGATTCAGAAGGCAGTACTTCTGGAGACGGCGCGCATTGTGAGGAAGTTCCTCTCTCTGGAGCCCTAAACACTGGTAACTAGGACCCTATTCCAGATGCCGGTGTGGAACTGTTTTTTTATATTTTTAAATGTATTTTTATATATATATTTAAAAATGTAATTTATAAGAAATATAAGAAATAAAGGAAATCAAAATAATAATATCTGTGCAATCATAAGAACACTACTTCATCGCAGATATAAGTTTTTATTATAGCAAAAGTATACAATCCTACGCGGGTATTAAAACTGGCAGTTAATGAAAACCTCAATAAACAAACAAACCAGAGAGCGGTATAAACGTTTATGGTAAAAATGGCGTAAGTTATGGACTTAAGAGTACTTAGCGGCAACCTATAGTCTTGACACGGCTTGGTCTAGTAGTTAAAACGTAGCCCGCTCAACTTACTGAATCGGATTACGGGTTTGCTTCCCGGTGCAACTGGGATTGCCTCCAGATTATATTACGGTACCTATAGTACAAGCTTTGCTTAGTTTGAGATCATACGATGAGTAGGTAGGTGAAGTCTGGCGATTTTCTTTTCTTTTGCTTTCGATTTGCCAAGGATACAATGGCCTGTCTTTTAATTTTGCATGCCAACGTTCATGTGAGCTTACCTTGCCAAGGATAGAGCTGACGGAGCAATTGTCCCAATATTATTTAGATAACAACTTTGATTTTGGATCCATCCATTTGGACCATAGAAACTTGTAATTTATGCTATCGGTTCGCCGTCTATAACTCTATAATTTTGTCAAAAAAAAAATGTTACAGACAAAATTCAGCCTAGCTTAAGAATTAATATACCTGACTTCAAAACTTTCAATAACATTCTTTACTAGCTTCTACCCACGACGACTCGAAGTGTTTCAATATAGGAATAAATTATAGCCGATATATTATTATAATAATACTGTAAAGTTTCATCAAATTCGGTTCAGAAGTTTTTGCGTGAAAGACTAACAAATATCCATCCTTACATCCTGCTATCCATCATCACAAACTTTGACATTAAAGTATTAGTAGGAAGTAGAATAATACAGAAAAAGTATCGAAAAAACCAGCCAAGTGCGAGTCGGACTCGCGCACGAAGGGTTCCGTACCATTATCTATAAAAACGGCAAAAAAACAACGTTTGTTGTATAGGAGCATCCTTAAATATTTATTTTATTCTGTATTTTAGTATTTGTTGTTATAGCGGCAACAGAAATACATCATCTGTGAATATTTCAACTCTCTAGCTATCACGGTTCATGAGATACAGCCTGGTGACAGACGTACGGAAGGACGGACGGACGGACAGCGAAGTCTCAGTAATAGGGTTCCCGTTTTACCCTTTGGGTACGGAACCCTAACCATGTGAAAGACATGTGTTAAGTATATTGTATATCTCCTAACGTGCGTTGCAGCCTGTACCATGGACAGTCCAGTTCGCGACTAACTTTGTCATCGTTTTATTGTTCCATGTAAACTCATATTTAATGCACATCCGCGGAAATCACCGCGAGATTGTTCCTGAGATAGTTTCATAATTATTACGTTGGTTTGTTGTACTTTTATTGGCGTCGTTAACTTTCTTTGTTTGGGTACGTTTCTGTAGCAACGAGAAAAATTCCTGGCAAGAGCATAAAGTCTTTGTTTATCAAGATCATGGGGTTTTATTAGCATGTAGGTACTTATGTTAATTATAATATCAGAGATTTAGAAGGCAGTACTTCTGGAGACGGCGTGCATAGTAAGGAAGTTCCTTTCTCTGGAGCCCTAACCACTTGTAACTAGAATCCTATTACAGATGCCGTTGGGGAACTGATTTTTTTATATTTTTAAATGTATTTTTTATATTTATATTTCAAAATTTAATTTACAAGGAAAATGATAAATAAATATTATCACCAGATAACGCTTGCTCATTGTGTGGTCCTAAACTAAATAAAGTTTGAACTTTGGGCACCATGCAAGGGACTAGCAGCGATCACAGTTATACCCAGACTAGGGAAAATTCCGAAAAGGCCCTTTTGGTTTTATTTGCTGACGTGAATCGAACGCGCAACCTCTCTTTACAGTGGGTCGAGTGGACTACGCTCAAACGACTAGACCAGGTTAAATTAATATATCATCACGTCTGTATTCTCTGAAGGGGTAGGCAGAGAGGCCACAATTCGCCGATGTATTTTGGGCCCAATGTAATAGGGGGCGAGCCTATTGCCATTATACCCGACACATTCCCACTCAATACGAGGGAGATTTGGGCCATAGTCCACCACGCTGGTCCAGTGCGGGTTGGTGAACTTCACACGCCTTCCTATAGACGTGCTGGATTCCTCACGATGTTTTCCTTCACCGTTTCATAGCATGTGATAAACTTGAATGAAAATCGTTACTTATTAAGGTCAGGTTAAATAGTTACTTATTAATGGTTTTAAATAATATTTCAACTCTTTTATCAATACTATAAGGCTACATAATACTCGGAAAGCTGGCAAAAATGTGATAAGGTGCACCATTAATTCTCAAGCTGATATTTCTGCTCCATATTTTATTGTTGTCTCGATTGAATATGCGGGTAGCGTACAAATAAACGCACAAAAACATTGAAATTCTTATTTTTGGAGATCCTTGAAGCACTTTAATAAATCAATACTTGATCACAGAAAAAAAAATGTCTGTTAGCTTGCTGTGTGAGAAATGTCGTTGTTGTTTAACGCCCAATTTGATAGCGTGCATGTATTTGCTTATTCCGAAATTTTCCCGCTGGTGGGAATCGAACCCGCAGAATCAGACCAATAGACCAACGGGTTGATTCTCGTGAGATGGACATTACGACACAGATGTGTCGAAAGAAAACGAAAAAATACGACCAATTTGACGTTCTGTTTCGAAATATCTCGAATAGAGATTGATGTGTCTATCAAGAGAAAATCCGCCCCCAAGCCGTCGCCAAACATATGTCTTGGTACAAAACTATAGTTAAGTAAGATTTTTTTTCCCACTAAATTGTATACGGAACACGTAATTCTAAACTACACTCTGCTTTACCATTTTTTTGGACTGCTAGAATGTCCGCCCACGCGTTGTAATATTTTTTGCGATCCAAATTTTGATTAATGCGCGCCGATGCGACTCTGTTGGATTTTTATCGTTTTTGGACCAGCCTTTTTATCTTACAATGTGGGTGATTTTTTTGCGTTGCCTTTTGAACGACTTTGTCATTTATTTTGGAGCAGGTGTGGTGACGCGCGGTGTTAAATGATTCACTGATATTTGGAATATCAAACAATAACATCAATGTCCTAGTGGTTAGAGGGATTTCCCTCATAAGCCTGATGTACCAGGTTCGATCCCACCTTGGCCAATGAACAAGCTTAGTTGGAGATGCTACCGTAACTACCTATTTATAAAGTGTTTGCTAGTAATATTGAAAAAATCCTCTACTGACTTTTTTTAAAGACTGGCAGATCTCGCGACTTTGTTGCCGTGGGTATTTAGGAACCGTAAATACCCAATAGCAGTGGTAGCCGAGTGGTAGAACGCACGCCTTGCAAATCAAAGTGTACAGGTTCAAACCCCAGCTCGCACCTCTGGGATTTTTGTGCGAATCTCATTTTCATCCGAGTTTATCACTTGCTATGAAACGGTGAAGGAAAATATCGTGAGGAAACCTGCACGTCTGAGGGAACTTGTCTAGTTCTCGATAGATGTGTGAAGTCTGCCAACCCGCACTGGGCCAGCGTGGTGGACTATGGCCTGAATCCCCCTCTAATTGAGGGGAGGCCCATGCCCAGCAGTGGGACGTTAAAAGGGCTGTGGTAGTAAATACCCAGACCCAGATTTTTATGTTTTCCCCACATAACCCTAATTATAAAAAAGTAGCCTTAGTTACTTCTTGTATCATCAGAAATCTGCCATCAAAATCAGTCGTTATGGCTCACGTTCGAAAATCATTAGTTCACTTTCCTTCAATAGAAAAGATGTAATGTTTAATAACAGCGGGATATTTCTTTTCGTGAATGATCAATACATTACTGCCAACACTGAAAAAATATAACAAAGCTTCAAATACCTTGACGAATTATACCGAATACGTTCACTATGTTGCACAATTTGGTGACAATTGAACTAATGGCATACAAACGATTTTCGTCCTTAACACTTTGAGCATAAGGTTTTTAACTATAAGAGGGTTGGACATATGGTGTCGTTAACCAATACGGATAAATGCAATCATTTGACATGATCTCTCATAATATTATGGGGCGAAATGTGCAAATTTGAAATGCGGTCTACGTTATAAGAGGAAGCGGAATGTTTTTAATAAAAACTTGTGAATCAATATAGCATAGCATAGCAGTGTAGCCATAGCAGTGCATCGTATAGCAGTGGTAGTCAGTATAGCAGTGGTAGCCGAGTGGTCGAACGCACGCTTTGCAATCAAAATGCGCAGGTTCGAACCCCGGCTCGCACCTCTGGGTTTCATGTGCGAATCTCATTTTCATCCAAGATTGTCACTTGCTATGAAACGGTGAAGGAAAACATCGTGAGGTAACCTGCACGTCTGAGGGAATTTGTCTAGTTCTCGATAGATGTGTTAAGTCTGCCAACCCGCACTGGGCCAGCGTGGTGGATTATGGCCCGAATCCCCCTCGCATTGAGGAGAGGCCTGTGCCCAGCAGTGGGACGTTAAAAGGGTTGTAGTAGTAGATACTATTTTGTGATAAGCTTTTTATAAGGCTGAGTTCCACGCGGGTGTCTCATGACAACACTGGTTTCAGTTATACGGAGCTAGAGAGGAGTTGACCAAGCAGAAACTGAAACATGTGGTGGTAAGGGGGCAGTACTTCCTTTAATTTGGTTAACTTTAACTCTAAAAGGTATTATTGCAACTCTTTCTGTGATATTTATGCGTCAAACTCATATTAGGAACTTCTTTTATTTCTCATTATTCTTTTAAATATACATATAAAAATATAAACAAAACAGTTCTCCACCGGCATCTGGAACAGGGTCCTAGTTACTGGTGGTTAGGGCTCCAGAGAGAGGAACTTGCTCACTATGCACGCCGTCTACAGAAGTACCGCCTACTGAATATGTCCCCTGATCCAGCTGCCTAACGCGAGCCTCTTTTGGTGTTTTTCTAGGCTCTTGGCTAATAAGCCATGAGCGGAAACGACTATCGGTACAATGATTGCCGCATCAATGTCCCACATGTCGACAACCTCGTGAGCCAGATCAAGATACTTGCTTTTAGTATGAACTTCATTATTAATGTTAGTAAAACAATCTTATTTACGATAATTTTATTTAAAAAATAATTTATTTGTAATTTTTCACTACTCGCTTTGTACAGTATATTGAATATTTTTGAAGTGTTGTACATCCACAAGGCAGACAATGCAATGTTAAGTGGGGGGTCGATTCGACCCCAACCTATATTTTCGAACAAAAACGTGTCAATATTTTGAACAATATTGTTGTTACCATTGTGGTCGGTGAAGATAAATTACTATTGCCATTCACGTATAATGTAGTATAATTTGTTGGGATTAGTTCAATCAATTAGCTTAATGTGGATATGCTACATATAAAATATTTTTTTCAAGAAGTAATATAACATAAATAACTTTGAGGACTATTTGATCTAACCATAGGCCGCTGGTCCTGTCAAGATGACTATAAATAAAAACTCGGTCTTTTTTTATTGTATTAATTAATGAAACAAGTTTACTGACATACTAAACGGGTGTTATTGAGATTGCTTCCAACCCATTGTACAATAATATGTATCAAGGTACAAGCGTTTGATTTGGGATCGTGTGTTGTCTAACGAACTTTATTTTATTATAATACAATACATCATCACGCTTGTATTCCCCGAAGGGGAAGGCAGAGGTGCAATGCAGAGCGCCCACACTAATAAGGGAGAGCCAATTGTCATTATACCTGGTACTACTACTACTACTACTACTACTACTACTACTACAGCCCTTTTAACGTCCCACTGCTGGGCACGGGCCTCCCCTCAATGCGAGGGGGATTCAGGCCACACTCCACCACGCTGGCCCAGTGCGGGTTGGCAGACTTCACACATCTATCAAGAACTAGATAAGTTCCCTCAAACATGCAGGTTTCCTCACGATGTTTTCCTTCACCGTTTCATAGCAAGTGATAATCTCAGATGAAAATGAGATTCGCACATAAATCCCAGAGGTGCGAGCCGGGGTTTGAACCCGCTCACTTTGATTTGCAAGACTTGCGTTCGACCACTCGGCTACCACTGCTACTTTACCTGGTACATTCTTCTTCAATACTTGGGAGATTTGGGGCCAAAGGACACTGAACTTCACACGCCTTTCTACAAACTTGCAGGTTTCCTCACGATGTATTCCTTTACTGTTCAGCAAGTGTTCATTATAATTAAAAATGAAATTTGCTCATGAAAATTATCTCACAGGTCCGGGGCCGGGATTTGAACTTGCACCCCTTACGTTCGAGGGTTCTACCGACGAGGCTACCACTGCTGCTTATTTGATTCTTTCAACCAAATTTATTTAGGTCCATTTTAAATCCGTTATATTTATGAAACACTATTCAATACAAAAGTATTTAGTATAACCCGTGTAACTCAAGTTCTTGTAAAATTATGAGGATTTTATATGTCATATCCATAATAACCTTACCACGGCTACTGCGTCTAACCGCATTTCAAGCGCAGTTTACCAGTCAACGCCTACCGAATATTCCGTCTATTGTCATAGGAGCATCTGTTTACGGTCGCGGGGTACAAACGGCCGGCCGGCACTCCACTGTTGATCGTTATCAAAACCATTGATTTACGTGCGATACCCAATAAAGCTGTATTATGTGGTAATGTGTGACGACATTTTTTATATTAGGGAATAAAATTATAGTTATTTTATAATTTTTGTCTTCTATGTTTTCTAGCTTATACTACTAGCATAAATACTACATATTCAGAGCGAGAGGAAGACCCAAGAAAAGATGGATGGAGCGTATGAAGGGTGATATGAATGAGATTTACTTCAATCCCTTCACTTTAATGTCAGTATGGCGCAAAATCGAGATGAATGGAAGAAAAATTCATTCTGCGCCGACTCCACATAGTGGGAAAACGTAAAGCTGAAATACTACATATAGAAACAGCTATTTCACATACTCAATATGAATATGTTGTCTTACTCATGAATTTCTAAATAAACTAGCTGTGATTATTTTGACATTGCAACCAGCCACATCAATTTTATTAATTTGTATAGATGGATTTATTTTACGACTAAATATTCTTTCAACATGTAAGCGTCACTACATGACTAGATATTGGTGAGTAGAATAATACAGACTCTAGGGAACACTAGAAAATTATTTCATATCTTTACCATTAGGTTATGGCAAGGCAAGGAGGCTTAATAGCCTCTCGTACACTGGGGCGTCCACCCTTGCCAATATCAAATGGACCGTATTGACACACAGAAAAAGTTCATTATTTAACTATACATAGGGTGCAAGCGAATTTTGACGCTTAACTTTTACTACAGAAATTCAATCTTTATGTATATTGACACAGAGTCCAGTTTGGTATCACATATAGTAAGGAAACCGTCTAGCAACAGGCAACATTTTTTGTATCATTTTGCACACAATGTACTGAATAGAAGAAACAGTAGGTGATAAATTTGTGTATGCTCACTCGAACCATTGTCAATTTTGTATTGAGGACGGCCTATTGTTGGATGCCACTTCGATTTTGCTCGGATTTGTTCACTTGAGGTGCAGGGGGTGAAAGACTAGAGGTCAGGGCAGCGTTTTCAAGAGCAGAGCGATTTTTAGTGTTCATTTTTATTTATTATTACCGACTTCCAAAAAGAAGGAGGTTCTCAATTCGGCCGCACATATATTTTTTGTTGTAAGATTCAAAAAGATTAAATTGTAAGTAACTGGATTATATACTTAGGAGAGTTCATTCAATAAATAAATAACCACAAGCATATTTTTTATTCTACTCTTCTTTATCTACTCTTGTTTTTGTAGTTGGATTAAAAAATAATTAAAATTGGGGGTTTACTTCCTGTGTTTTTTAATAAACATCTTGCAAATGTTTGTTCGAATGAAACCACAACAAGATTTAATATAAAAGTTTCGCCTGAAAATCAAGCATAGGTACCAAAGTCAAAAGAGGGCAAAATAAATCATCCTGTAAAGTTTTAAAAAAACAGACCATGATTGTCTCTGGGGCGGTCAGGCCTTTCAAATAATCATCAATACTATACCTGCTCTCATCTTAATCATTTATAATATAATGCTTCTTGCTCTAACTTTGGACCACACCCGAACATATTGTGCGTTCGATTTACTCCGGGATCCATAGCGCACAATGCGCCTTCGTTAGCGCACGCGCAAAACATAGCCACTCTGTTTTTGTACAAAACACGGTTAGAGATTATCTTGTATACGCGACGGTTATGATACCATTAATCAATGGGTTGGAACGCTTAACAGATTTGCAATGTATGTGTATAATATGAAAATAGATAGTTTAAAAGGAATTGAGTAAATTAACTGCTGTATAATTTGGGATTTTATATCCCTTTTTAAATTACCGTTGTCAAAAATACATCAAATGTGTCAATTTTGGTCAACCCAAGGGCAGGACATTTCCTCGCTCAATAAGGCTCTAGCCATTCAGCAAGGGAATGCAGCCAGCGCAGCGTCTTAAATACGCTTCCACGTGGGCCAAATTTTTTACATATTTTATCATCTTTTTTTGTTAGCTTTTTCTTAATTTAAATTTTACTTTGAATTATTAATATTTGTTATTTAAATAATCTCATATCAAGCTAGTAAAAATATTATTTGAATTTGCGATTAACAGTTAGTTTACAAACCATGTTTTAGCACACCGTGCTTTGTCATCTCAGTACTAAAGGTTTATTAAATGTTTTAATAGGGTTTAACCCACGGTTTATTCAATGTTGTTCTTTTAAACTAATTATTCGCATAATTTGATATTAAACCAAATAGGAAAAAAACCTTATTTTATGCAATGTATGCCCCTCAAACATGTTGACTCCCTACTACCTAATATTTAGTGCAGTAATACCATGCAAGCTAACTTATATAGATCTATGTATATTCCGACCCATTTCCACCGTGTGACCGCCACGCCACCGCGACATTGCGCAACGCGTGAAACAATAAGCGTCGCACGCGCAGTGCCGCGTATTGACGCGTGGGCGCGCAGCTTAGCTGCTCGAGTTATTAGCTTGTGTTTAATGTCACTTTCGCGGTTCAAAACATTGAGGTAGGCTATGAGGAGCTCACTCATGTATCAAAATTTTTTAAAAAATAGGGTTTCGTTCCCAAAGGGTAAAACGGGAACCCTATTACTAAGAGTTCGCTGTCCGTCCGTCCGTGCGTCCGTCTGTCACCAAGCTGTATCTCATAAACCGTGATAGTTAGACAGTTAAAATTCTCACAGATGGTGTATTTCTGTTGCCGTTATAACAACAAATACTAAAAAACTGAATAATAAAATAAATATTTAAGGGGGACTATACAAGAAACGTGATTTTTTGCTCGTTTTTATAGATAATGGTACGAAACCCTTCGTGCGCGAGCCCGACTCGCACTTGCCAGGTTTTTTTATGTTGATTTTTAGCAAAGTTATGAATTTGCCACATGATCCTCTTAAATTTAGCTAAATGCCTCTACTAAAAGTAATTTCCCGTCATTAGTTTAATAGCTAGCTAGGATTGGAATCGAACATGTAACTTCTCGCTTACGAGGGTGACTCCTCTAATTCACTAGTCTATAGATGCTTATCAGGCTAACTACAACTGTTTTGAAAAAATTCACTCTTAAGTGTATGAGTGACAATAATTTTGTTGCTGATAGGTAGATCTCGTGACTTAGTGCAAACTTGGAATGAAAAGGGTCATCAGTATTGACAAGAAGTCCTTCTTCGTCATTGAATATTTGAACTGTCACACTGATCGTGCAAACGAAAATAGACCTTACTTCAATATTATTTCTGAGTAATATTTATTTGATCTTAAGGTGAAGAATATTTTAATTCCGCTACTTTACAATGGTATCTTGATATTCAAAAAATTCTGTTCGTTTTGACTGACCACAAAAAGAGGAAGATGTTCTCAATTCGCCATCAATCCACATCCAGTTAATATCATCAAATTAAAAAAATGGTGAACTTCTTCATGTGCTCCAAAAATTAAGATACCAGTGTACGCATTTATTGAGAAGTACTGACAAATATTCGAATAAAGTTAATATTATTTGAACACTACCCAACATCCTACTCCAATGTTCCAACCTTGGCCCAACCATGATTTACTTCCCCACAATCTCATTAGCATAATATAATTTCCATGTTTCTGTGACTAATGCGCCAAACACCCTGTCTGTCTGTTTATTATAATATACGTTGATCACGTAAGCAAATAACATTTAAATTGTATCTTAACGCCGTTAGTATAAATTGAACACGTTACGTTGAACTAACGGAGATTGATTTACATTTAAAGTTATTTCTGTAATTTAAAACAAAACTTTTATGTGTAATGATGATTCCAAGTAAAACTATTGTTTTTTGCTCAACAGACGAAATATGCATCGAAAATACTTAACTTTATATACTTTTCATTCAAAATATCTTCTAAAATTTTGACAACTTGGTACATAGAACAAAATATTTTCTGTTAAGTGATTGTTCAAAGTAAAACACTGGAAACTGATTTGATTAGAATAAAGGTACAACAGAGTGTCAGTTATAAATTCTTTTTCTATGAAAAAATATCGTCGGCTTTACAAAGTCGATAACTTTCTACGTAAGTAGCCGATTCGTTTGAAATTGTCACTATTAGATTCTTATTTAAGAGCCCTAACTAATTGTCAATAGATTTGTCGCGCCCTGAGTTCACTCAAAATACAATAAATACTTTTTAAATCGGCCGATTGTTACACTTCTGTTCTCAAACTTTTATTTATGGGCACATTCAATGGTGTGTACGACAAAATTACGATTGCACTCCTAACTATGAGGTTTCAATCTTATTGAACTTGACATAAGGGTGATTTAACTTTTTTATAGATACAAGTATAATGTTGTAGTGACAATGTATTAAAGAGTGTTTTTGGTTGAAAGGAACATCACGGTACATAAATAAAATTAAACGCATTGCCCTACAAAACGTAAGCCACCCTAGTTAACCCGTAAGTGCCGGGGGTTCAAAATGTTTTGACATTTATGAAGTTGGCTTACAAGGATAGTTGATGTCTACAAGAAGAGACTACTTTCTAGTGACAATTTTTTTTCTTCGCCATGTATCACCCCTCATTCGAATGAGAATCAAAATCTTCCAGCTTAATCAATTGATCTGGATGATTTTGTTGGCTTACTTTCCTAAAATTTTCAAAATAATTAGTCCTTTTAACATCTCACTTTTGGGGCACGAACCTCCCCTTAATGTGAGGGGGATTCAAGCCATACTTTACTTATTGTTCGTAAACAAATCGCTTTCTGATAATAGTTTTACCTGTCCTAGATATTAACTAGATAATAGTTTTTAATAATTAGTAAACCACGTCCAAACACACTTCAGAAACTACGCTGCGATTACTAAAACTTGCCTCTTCCAAGGCATTGTAAATCTGGAATCACTCGATGTATATACATAAATTTTAACACATCGTCAACTTATCTATGGTCTATACATTCGGTAACAATAGCAATGATTTGTTAGCTACAGCGTCCCATAAATACAAGATTTCTAAGAGTATTTTATAGAAAAAATCTTAAGTTATGGGAAATTGAAGATTTAATCTCGCGGCTGTGTCAGTTATAAAGAGTGTTTTTGTCAACACGCTGTATCATGTGGTGTTATAATTATTTTGTAACGTATTGCGAAATCATATCAGATTTTTTCTCCTAAACTAACATAATTCGTCAAAACTATTCTTATTACCGAAGAAATTAAAACTATGCATTTTATTTAGTTTCATATCAGATTTTCAGGACCTCTGGTAAATAAATAAATATCGCCATATAATACATAGTCATCGTATGCTCAAAGTAAGTGAAACTTGTACTGTGCGTACCATACAACGAACGGGGACAATTCCAGACCAGGGCGAATATCGAGAAGGCCATTTCCGAAGCCTGCCACTGGCGGGAATTGAACCCGCAACCACACGGTTCAGTGATTCAAGTGGCCTTTGCTTAAACCACTACACCAAACTGTCAATACCTTTTAATATAATTGTAGCTAAGTGTTAAGCCTCAGATAAACTAACTACAGCCCTTTTAACGTCCCACTGCTGGGCACGGGCCTCCCCTCAATGCGAAGGGGGACTCAGGTCTTAGTCCACCACGCTGACCCAGTGCGGGTTGGCAGACTTCACACATCTATCGAGAACTAGTCAAGTTCCTTCAAACGTGCAGGTTTCCCCACGATGTTTTCCTTCACCGTTTCATAGCAAATGTTAATCGTTAATCTCGGATGAAAATTGGATTCGCACATAAATCCAGGGGTGTAAACCGGGGTTTGAACTTGCACACTTTGATTGCAAGGCGTGCGTTCGACCACTCGGCTACCACTGAACGAAGCTCTGTAAATAGAGACTTAGTAGTCGTACAGAAATTCAATCTTTATGTTTGACGCTCCAGTGTGTGTGGGACTTTATACGTCTGTGCTTGTATGTAATAACTAACATCGTTATCTAGAATAACGCCACGTTTATCGTGACAGTGTAGTGTTAGTGTCGAATGCAAATGCCTCGCGGGGTAACCGACGCACAATTCAGCCGGTGGCGTTGACGGTGACTAAGCGCTCGCTCACCGAAACTGTGCGCACTAGACATCATGTACAGAATAAAACAATACAGAACTGCCCTCTTTACTCTACCTCTTTTTTATTTCTAGCAATGTGTGTTCATCGTGTAGTGTCCGTCCGATGGTCTATTTCTGGCCGAAACCGAAGCCTAAGGTTTAATAACCCTAAGAAATTCAATTCACGATTGGCTGAAAATGAATAAAATATTTATTTTTATTGTTTTTTACTGTTGTTTTGTTGAACTTGTCGTAAATAATTACAGAATGGCAAGCAACGCGTATCGCAGTCGATTGTGGCCTCACATATTGCTAACTGTTCGTTCAATTTTGGCGCCTGTTCAGTTTCGACCAAATATTAGATGGATGGATGTTTGTTACTCTTTTTACGCAAAAACTACTAAACGGATTTTGATAAAACTTTACAGTATTATTGTTTATACATCAGAATAACTAACTAACTAATATAGGCTATACTTTATAACGATATTAAATCATCAAAGACTGCGCGCACGAAGTCGCGGGTAGAAGCTAGTAGTTTATATGTTCACACATTGGCGGAGTTGGAAATTTCAAACAGTGGCTATTCTGATAATACTCTATGTCTCATTACAAATTCAGCATTAATAATTTATCTAGAGCTGCGTGGGCGCCGCGCTAGACAATGCGTGCGCAGTACCGACGTTGAGTTTTTATTGAATCACTCATTGTGAGTGTTCGTTACACGCACGTGTTCTACATGCGGTAATTTCTATATGAGGTGTGGTAATGACATAGGGAGCTCTATCAAATGTAGTGCTAAAACTTTCCGATCGAATATTCAGTTACAAAATTGATCGAAGACATATCTTGTTTGATTAAATTTAGAACCATTCTTTACCTTTGTTACTTCCAGTTACATACTTTTAAACTGATATTTAGGTAATATGTTTTTTTTTTATTATTAATAGCACAAAATGTTAATTATTTACTGTCAACTATTATTGATTGTTAACTTAATGATATGGGAAAAACAACTGTTTTGCTAAGTATCTTCTAGAGCCAATATCAGTACAATACCAGTAGCTCTACTTTATGTTATTTCACTCTACCGTAACTATGAATATTTGTCGAACAATAATAGTGCCACACCAACCATACTGCAAGTTCACGATAGCGATCAGCGACTCATATTAAACTTACTTACTTACCTACACAATAGGTGATTATTAAGAGGATAAACAGGCTTGGTCGGGCGCTGGTCCGGCTCCACAGGAACTCATTTAAGGGATTTTAGCTATTTGTCCCGCTTTCCTCCTCCTTCCTACCTTTAAATCTTGTACAACACATAGTTTGTGTAGTGATTTAAATGTTTTTTGAGAATGTATAGCCTAATTAACTTTATATTGTATTTTAATTAAGAAAAACACAAAATTGTAAATCTTTATTTGAAAAAAGCAACCATGGATTTTCTTGCCCATTCTTTTCCAAAGGAAATGCATTCCGAATGGGTGGTAGAGATACTATTTTTACTGTTTATTGACGATTCATAAGTGCTTGTATTGGTTTATATGAATAAAAAATATTCTGATTCTGATTTGAAACCCAAGGTAGAGCTGCATGAATCGATATTTGTAAATACCCCAATAATTCACGTTATCATAACTCATTCGAATAACTTATGCGACTATTAAGGGCATTGCTCTATTGGCTCTATCTAACTTAGTATTAAGTGTCGGCGGCTAACGAACACTGATTTAGTGTGTATTCCGAGAAACAGAGTTGAGTATTAGTTTTGATTATTTGGTCTACGAGTTATTGCGTAACCCTTCGTTATGTGTCAAGTTTATGCACTAAGACATTATATTCGATTCGTTCCAAAAATAGACAACAGTCAATTTCGATATGGAATTAAGTCTCAGTACAGGATTCATTCGCCATCTTTATCACTGTCATCATCCATTTTTATTAATAATGTGTATTTATTGAATTTGTCCTTGCTATAATTACTCGACATTGTCTTAAATACCGCTAATCACAGGTGCAGGCATTCCTTATCTTATTCCATCAAAATATCATCATTTCACTCATTTCGTAAAAAAAGAAGAAGAAGCCTCAGTACTACAGCGTCAAAAGGCGCGCAATAAGCCCTTTGTTAATACCAAAACGAACTTGTAGGTCAATATAAAAAACATGAATTTCGTGGTAAAAGTCTAAACGTGGTCTACAGTCCCCAGGCGTCAAATTTGGCACGCGCTTTCGTTTTTATTTCGCAAAAATGAACTTTATCAAAATTTTAAAATAACTTTTTTTATATTTGCTAAAATATTAATTTCAAAAAAGATGTACTCAATTTGAGATGTATGTTATTATCTAAACTATGCACATTCCTCAAGATAAATTTCCAATAAAAAAGTTACATAACAAACTAGATACGTACGAATATCGATATAAATCATTCGATTATAATCGATCGCGAATTATTCATAAGTGGTCTTACCGTCCGATTGTTTCGCGCCGATTCGTGTCGCTCCAATCGAGAGATGAATCGAATCGGTCCGGTGCTATGAATCGATTGATTTATTGTGTTCAACATCGATGATTTATTTATTCGGAACTTGATCGAATGATGGATATGGTGTGCTGCACTGACTAATTTATTCCAAGAGAAAGAGCGATATTTTTCTTACTTTTGTTTATTATTTCTGTTCCAGTTACTATTATATAGTAATAATGAATTAAAAGTATCTTTATAAGCTTAAAATATGTCATACTTGAAGATACTAGGTCCTTTGATTTTAACTCTTTAAAGTGTTTTGCTACGTCTGGTTATCTCTAGGGTAGGATACCAATTGATTTTTAGGGCAGTAGCTTTAGTAGAATCGAAATAGCGCCACGTGAAATGAAATATTAATGATCGATACACACGTAATCGAATGATAAAGATGGTATTCGATTATGGTAATATCGAGAGAGTTCAATATTTTTTGCTGACACAAAATAATTACAATAAATATTGTTTTAATACACTATGATACGTTATAAATAAATTATTACGAGTACTTACTTATTCTTTGATATGAGTGATATATAGCTCAATGTAAATTGAGCCTAGCTATTTATAATGAATACAATCTGATATGTCCGGTGTTATTTATTCAAATAAGTTACCTAATATAAGTAAGATACATAAGGTATTTTAAGTAATTAATGTTGAGGTGGTTTGGCCATGTAGAGAGGATGAATGAAAGTAGACTGACGAAAGAAATATACCAGGCAAACGTGAGTGGAAATGTTGGAAGAGGGCGAGGAGAACCTTTATGTCAAGATCGTAGCATATGGCAGCCGGTAGTCTCTGCCTACCCCCATGGGATACAGGCGTAAATATATGTATGTATGAATGTTTTTTTCAGAGTTTAGTTCTCGTTCTCGAGTCGACTTATGTTTTTAATTTTAAAATGAAATTGGGAATATATAGATGTGCCTTAACATTAGTAGAGCAGTTGACACCCGTACGTGCATGTACCTGCTGGGTAAAAATATTTATATAGCAGTGGTAGCCGAGTGGTCGAACGCACGCTTTGCAATCAAAGTGTGCAAGTTCAAACCCCGGCTCGCACCTCTGGATTTATCTGCGAATCTCATTTTCATCCGGGATTATCACTTGCTGTGAAGCGGTGAAGGAAAACATCGTGAATATACCTGCACGACTGAGGGAATTTGACTAGATCTCGATTGATGTGTGCAGTCTGATAAACCGCACTGGGCCAGCGTGGTGGACTATGGCCTGAATCCCCCTCGCATTGAGCGGAGCCCAGCAGTAGGCTGTAGTTAGTTAGTTAAAAATATTTATAGCCTTGGTGTTTTTTTGAATGTGTGGTGTAGTATCTTATCATTTTGTGAAATTTGGACGTATCCACAGGTTCGGTAATAAGTAAGTACATGAATAAACAATTCTGATCCCGTTTCTCAATAAAAAAGAACTCGCGCTACAACCGTTGCATTGAACACTGAAAACAAGTATATTTTCAATAATTTTGTAATTCTCAAACTGCCATTTCAATCAATTATCGCAAGACCTTTGCCTCGATTTCCATAATGACATACACTCATAACACTTCCCCTGGAACTGGGTCAAAAATACCCAGAGATAGCGGACATCCATCACGGCCGCCGCCGAAATTACAGATTACAATATAATGAGAGTATGAAATCATCAGGTTAGGTATAAAGAACAACGCGTAATGTGTACAATCACCGCGAACGCCTCGGAACGTTTTTAATAGTGGAATTTACGATGTGAACGGACAAAATTTTGTGGAAATTTATACTGTGTTGAAAGTGCAACCACGACTTTTTGATGAGGTTAAATTGGTCGGTGGCGAGGATGTGGGAGGCGACGGGTTGGTAATGAAATTCTAATTATTAGGTCGTTTCGGCCATGATAACAGTTTCAAGTTTTACACAATTTATGGACGCTTTAATATTTAAAAGAAAAAAAACATACCATGTAGGACCAAGGAATATAAATTTCGAAATAATTTAGGCATAAACGTCGAGATATTTTTTTCATTCGCGAGCTAGTTTCCGTTTCGAAATAATGTACAAATATACATATAAAATGTCTTAGAACATCAATAATTCCAGAATTTCGAGTCTTTGGTTCGTGAGCTAGGCTTCAATTTACTTAGATACATCTATGATTCGTAATTCTCAGCCTCGTTTAGAACAAGCTTTTCAAACGAAAGGCTACAAATATTATAAAACATAAAAAATACATCATCACGCCTGTATTCCCCGAAGGGGTAGGCAGAGGTGCACTGCAGTGCGCCCACACTTCGCCGATGTATTTTGGTCCCAATGTAATAGGGGGCGAGCCTAATGCCATTTTACCGGGCACATTCACATTCCCCTTCAATACGAGGGAGATTTGGGCCATAGTCCACCACGCTGGCCCAGTGCGGGTTGGTGAACTTCACACGCTATAGAAAGCTATAGACGTGCAGGTCTCCTCACGATGTTTACCTTCACCGTTCAGCTAGTGGTAATCATTGTTGAAAATGACATTCGCACATGAAAATTATCTCAGAGGTACGGGCCTGGGATTTGAACTTGCACCCCTTACGTTCAAGGCGGGTGTTCTTGCCCGGGAGGCTACCACTGCTGTTATATGCATTATAAAACATGTATTTACTTATAATACATTGTAATAGTTACGAATATATATTTATTTCTCGAGAATTATAAAAAAAAAACATATCCCATCTGGTTTCTTAAGCATCAAAATAAATTTAAATTTGATATGTTTTTAAAAGTACCATACAACACTTTAAACCAACCTTATTTAATTACATACTTTCGGACACCTGGCGTATTTTGTTTATTTATTACTTTAAAACCATCCTTGCATAATTGCCTTTCTAATGAAATCAGTTTGAGGCACATCGGTTGTATGGTTTCTAAGTCTATAACGGACATAGATGTAATCCTATGTGTTTAAATACCTATTAAACAACGGGCATTCCTAATCAGTGTCGTTGTATGTACTCACATATGTCTAATGACCTCCATAAAATGACATATATGGGTATTATAATAGGCTTTCTATTTACGGATAGAGATTGTTACGTTTTTTATACTCCGCTCTACATAATCCATCCATTGTACGTTACGTTTCGTTCGTGTTGTTATCTGAATGAAATATTGATTCACATTACGAGTTATTAGCACACGGACGCGCCGCGCCGTAGCGTTGGACAAACAGACAGACGTAGAACAATAGGACAGCCGCTGAAAACAATGACAGAAAGAATCGTTTAATCCAATTACAATGATACACATGGGAGTTGGTGTTGGTTTAATGTGGATACGACCAATAAAATAGTTTGTTGTATGAACGTAGTAATTATTTTTTTTAAAGAGTTAAGCTTTAACTAAAATGAGTTCGTTTAAACGCGCAGAAAAAGTTAATTTTACAACGAATTGTTGTCTATGACGCGAGCAAATAATCATGCGGTGGGGCGTGGCTTTGAACACAGACATTCAATCTTTCTGTATTTAGGTACAGAGTTCGATTTGATATTGGCGAAAAAAATAAAGGGCTTATTGCTCTTTTCAGATTAAATGTCATTAATTCTGTTAAGAAACGCATAGCGATGAAATATAAGTTTCGTCACCTGCTAGTAATTCTAAATATTTTTTTTGTACCACGGATTATATTACACTTACGAGGTTTATAAAAATTTTGTATTTATAATTTTATACATTCATATCAATGTTAACACATAGGTTTTCAACGTAAACCTTTTTTTGGTAGAAATTGGTGCAACGATATGTTGGCTTGTCTGAAAAATATTAAAATATTATACTGCACCCTTAGCATGACCGTGTAGACATAAGTTGCATCTCTTTCAACTGTCAGATTGGTCGAGAAAATTACGTCACTTCGAGTTTTTTGTACTGGACATGGCTCAGTGTGACGTCATCTTCTCGACGAATCTGACTGTTGAAAATGATAAAATTTATGCCTACGCGGTCCTGCTACAGGGCCTGGTATCTGAAATCAAAAAGGTATCATATAAAGGTATATCCACATTAAGGCCACCATTCACGTTCGAATATGTAATAAGCATAGTGCGTCGTCCGGCAAATGGGTGGTCCGTGTTACCGTTTTATCATCACGACCCGCTGCGTTAAGTGTATCGGCTGAATGGGAGACAATATATACGACACGCGTGTCGGTTAGCCGAGTTTAGTATTAGTTTTATCTTATAGATCAGGGATCACCAATCAGTTTCATTCGGGGTCCGTTTATTCTACTTTTTGTATAGCAGATGAGGTATGAGCCACGTATACCCCACTACCTCCCCGAAATAAATAAATAATTTTATCCAAAACTCTCCCAAGCAACTTCCGGGATTTAAAACTATATTTTAACCGACTATTTTCGTCTGGAGAGTAACTTTTTTGTTACAGAAAACATTTGCAGTTTCATTGCTCATACTGTTGCTGAGAATTTTGATGATTTTCAATTGTTTAAAAATTTGCGAATTTGTTTTACTTTCTACCTATGTTCCGCACAAAATAATCCAGACAGCGGACCGCCGTTTGATGACCCCTGTTGTAGTTGATGGTTCCGATAGTGAACACAAAACCAAGTGTAGTCAACATAGAAGTTTTGGAAAAAGGTATTTACCAAATTCATGTACTCATTACTTTCCTCTAATTTCAACCACGTAGGTAAGTAATAAGCAAGTTTTAACTGAAAATCTGCGTTGGAGTGGTCTTCATTCATGAGCAAATCGCTTTTCATGTTATCACTACCAGATACCGCCTTAAGCAGTGGTAGCCTCGTGGGCAAGAACGCCCGCCTTGAACGTAAGGGGTGCAAGTTCAAATCCCGGGCCCGCACCTCTGAGATAAATTTCTTGTGCGAATGTAATTTTCAATAATGATTACCACTTGCTGAACGGTGAAGGAAAACATTGTGAGGAAACCTGCACGTCTATAGAAGGGCGTGTGAAGTTCACCGACCCGCACTGGGCCAGCGTGGTGGACTATGGTCCAAAATCTCCCTCGTATTGAGGGAGAATGTGCCCGGTATAATGGCAATAGGCTCGCCCCCTATTACATTGGGACCAAAACACATCGGCGAAGTGTCGGCGCACTGCTCTGCTTACCCCTTCGGGGAATAAAGGCGTGATGATGACGATGTATTTTATTGTATAACGCTTTAAACGCTGTTTTTTTTTAAATGTACTCTGCAGCATTATACATAAAGATTGTATATCTGTGACAAAATTCAAGCCCCACGTAACCTTTTTCTATGTGTTAATAGGTACAGTCAATGTTGTTATTGTTAATGGAATTAGCACGCGTTTAAGGTGTTTATTTGGAAAGGGCTTAAGTTAAATAAAGGTTGTAAAAATAAAATTCAGGTTCAAATCCATAAACAACATTGCACCATCAGAACAACTCTAAAGCCGATAAAACCAGAGTTTTTATCAATTTTTATTAGGTGTGAATTGAGCTTGCTTCTTGACACATACTCTTTTGGAATACGGTCAGCACAACACCTTAAACCATAGACATACCTATTCATATAACTCAATCAAGTGTAATACACGCAGATGAGAACAAAAGATCAAGTTTGTTATACAAAAAGTAATCATAAGGTTTCAACCAGTAATTTTCCTCGTGATTAAAATCATTTAACTAATAACAAAGTGAAGGAAATCATTATGTACACATCTAAATCATCAATTGTACACTTGATTAGTTTTTTATATGATTAAATATAACTTCTGGGGTTCGGCAAAAAGTGACCTACGTATTTTACGTGGTAAAAAAATGACCTACGTATAAATCTGTATCCGTGTAGTTAGTAGGTAAAATCTTTTACTAATAATCATTCAATGATTAGCAGGTTCTTGTCTAAAATTAGGTGTCGGTTTCTAGGGGCTAAGCTTCAAATATTATGTTGTTAAGTTAGCCATTCAGCGAGGGAGTGCAGTTAGCGTCTTGGGTACGCTTCCGAAAGGGCCATTTTTTTAATATTTTGTAATATTTTTTATTACTTTTATCTTTCTTTCACTTTAAGTTTGAAGTTAGGTATTTCATATGTTATAATTTACTCTCGCCTGCGTCACATGGGGGTAAGCAGGGACAAATATCACGTTTCTGATAGGTAGTATATTTTTAAACTTTGCAACATAATTCTTTGTCATAAATATGTTATTAACGATAATAAAGAAGTAACTATAAATGGCAAGTCACATGAGTTTCTTACCGGATCTGCTCATTTGTTATGAATTCAAGCAAAACTTATGTCTTGAAATGTGTAAATTTTGTACCTTTTTCTATCATATTAACTGACAGAGAATGCAAGTGATCTGGCGTGACATATGTTTTGTCTTGGTATGCGTGTTTGCCCTGCAGAAATAGTTTTGTGAATTAATTTTCTCTGCCTATTTGCAGGTGGGTGTTCCAACTATTTAAAGATTCATAATCACTTAACTATGCATTTTTTATCTTAATTGCAAAATAAAAAGTAATTTATATAATGCGCTGAGCTCCATCGAATAAATGCCACTGGTATATACAAGCTATTATGTCCATTAATACAGATCGCGATAGTCCAGTTAGTATTTGAAAATGCGTTAACATATAAATTACAATCATTTAGTATGATAAATACGTAATTACTGACTCTTAAAGCGATCTTAATGTGCTCAGTGGTTCGATTTAAGTGACAAGTTTATTGATTCTCTTTTGTTTGGTATTTAACGCTCTGTAGCAACCGGGGCGAGTGAAATATTTTTTATAGAAAATGTACTCCTCCTTTAGATTCATAAAGATTCTACAGCAAAATCTACGCGATGAAGCGTAAAAACCGGCCAAGTGCGAGTCAGACTCGCGCACGAAGGGCTCCGTACCATTATCTATAAAAACGTCAAGAATATCAAGTTTGTTGTATGGGAGCCCCCTTAAATATTTATTTTATTCTGTTTTTTAGCATTTGTTGTTATAGCAGCAACAGAAATTCATCATCTGTGAAAATTTCAACTCTAACTATCACGGTTCACGGTACAGCCTGGTGACAGACGGACGGACGGACAGCGAAGTCTTAGTTATAGGGTTCCCGTTTTACCCTTTGGGTACGGAAACCTAAAAATACACTCGCGCTATGGATGATATTTTTTGTTTAAGAATTTTGTTCTCCTGCGATACAGCTCCTTTTGGTATTAACAAATAATTGGTTGCGTGTTTTGACGCGTCTGTGGGCACAGGGCTTAATAGTGTAGTCCAATATTAGTCGACTAATTAATTGCTATTATTTCGGTGTCAATTACGTTATAATATCGCTATTGAGCGGAAAATTAATGTGATTTCGAAACTCAGATAGCTATTTAAAATGTTGCAGCCGATTAAAAAATATATTATAAATAAATTTATTTGGCACAGACACTATCACGCCTGTATATTTCGAGTGGATAGGTAGATATACCATTGTATGCAGTGTACGCATATTTACCCGATGGGCAATCAGTCTCGATATAATTAGGGTCGAGCGTGAATACCTATGTTTTGGTTTCGTGAGTTAAAACCATTTTTTTATGAATTAAATTGCTACTGTACAGATAATGCACAATTTAATACGAATACTGCTTCATCATAATGGAATGAACACACTTCGTGGTTCACCATGACTTAGTACCTATTTAAATATGTCGCCAGAAGACACATACTCATCGGAAGATCCCAAACTAAGCATAGCTTATCGGGTACTATACAATGGAATGAGACTTAGAATGAGACAAGCAGTGGTAGCCGAGTGGTCGAACGCACGCCTTGCAATCAAAGTGTGCAGGTTCAAAACCCGGCTCGCACCATTGGCATTCATATCATTTTCATCCGAGATTATCACTTGCTATGAAACGGTGAAGGAAAGCATCGTGAGGAAACCTGCACGTCTGAGGGAACTTGACTAGTTCTCGATAGATGTGTGAAGTCTGCCAACCCACACCGGGCCAGCGTGGTGGACTATGGCCCTAATCCCCCTCGCATTGAGGGGAGGCCCGTGCCCAGCAGTGGGACGTTAAAAGGGCTGTAGTAGTTGAAGTATACAATGAAATGGGGGTGATTCCAGTAAGACCCACACCAAGTCAACTTCCGAAAAAGACATTAATGAAATTTGCCGCTGCTGGGAATCTAACCCAGAACCATCAGGTACCGTCAGCAAAGCGGCCTAAACTCAAACCACTAGACCGAGTCATCATCATTCATTTATTTGAAAACTTTTTTTACTGACAACTTCCTTAAACAATTTAGATGAATCCAATCCATATAATATGAATTCAGCTGACATTATGTTTTTGTATTTTATTTTCCAATATGTCAATATTGTAATTTTAAAACTTGACATTAGCAGAATACCTATCGAAAGTGGGTGGCGCCATAATTCACCATTATCTATTTTATATCTATATGTTTTATTTTTTTAATTTCAATGGCAAATTAAACTCTAGTTAATAATTAATAAAAACCGGACAAGTGCGAGTCGGACTCGCTCACGGAGGGTTCCGTACCATTATCTATAAAAACGGCAAAAAAATTACGTCTGTTGTATGGGAGCCCCCTTAAATATTCATTGTATTTTGTTTTTTAGTATTTGTTGTTATAGCGGCAACAGAAATACATCATCTGTGAGAAATTCAACTCTCTAGCTATCACGGTTTATGAGATACAGCCTGGTGACAGACGGACGGACGGACGGACGCACAGACGGACGGACAGCGAAGTCTCAGTAATAGGGTTCCCGTTTTACCCATTGGGTACGGAACCCTAAAAACAATCTTATAAGAGCTATCTATGTAGGTATTAAAAAAAACATCTATACGGTTGAATTGAGAAACCTCCTCATTTTTGGAAGTCGTTTAAAAAATCTCTATTTTCTTATGTCCCTTGAGAACGATTTTCCTGAATTCATTCAATTTTAACCGACATTCATTTTTCAATTTTTTATACTTCGAGGCCTCAGCTAGTATAAGGTAAATAAAAAAACCAATCTCCTAAGAGATATAATAACAATTTTGGTAACTACCTATTATAATAATAGTTGATTGTTATATGAAAGGAATTCGTTATACAATAGTGTTCTGTAAAACGGAACTGAGCAATCACACTATTAACAGTTTAATATGTTTAATGAGCACTTCTCACCGGCAATTCTAATATATTAATCATTCAAATGATTGGCGTTAACGTGAGCATTATGCCGCTTTCGGGTTTATTATCTCTCTCGTTTCGAATAGGGTTGTCAAGTTTTATTTGAAAATGAAAACTGACATTGAAATGAAACTATTTTACGGATTTTATCGCGTTTATTTACTATTTCATTTTCCCGACGTTTCGACTGCTTTACAGCAACCATGGTCACGGGGGGACCGAGGTGTTAGACGTCCTGATGTGATAGTTAATAACTAGAATAGTAAATAAACGCGATAAAATCCGTAAAATAGTTTCATTTCAATGTATAGTATTCGCGTAAATATAAGAAAACAATATGAAAACTGACTTCAATTCACAGAGGATATATTCAATATCAGAGGGTATATTCCCTTTTTCAACATTCAGATTTGTTGAGACAGTGACGCTATATCGAGCTTGTTCTACTAGACCCGTTCATGCTAAGCCTGCACCGGTAGTTCGTGTTTCAATATATTATCTTCAATACAAAAATAAAACAACGGAATTACAACAAAAAAACAGTAACAGTAATTAAAAACAAAATGGTGTCAACCCTAGGGTGACCTATAGCTTGACCCCTGATTTGTAAAATGCTATCCACTTCCTCGTAATGAAAGTATATTCTTACACTCATCCATTTCATTAGACATCGTTTCAATCCATTTTTGTGGATGATACGTTTTTTTTAATGTTGTTACTCGTAGAGAAAAAAAAGTGTGACTGTCAAATTTTGTCTATTGTATATATTGACCTAGAAAAAGAAAGTTGTAGATAGAAGATTAAAATGTTAGCAGTTAAAATGTTTCAATAAGAGCCGAGTCAATGTTCAATCTTTATTTTAACCGACTCAAAAAAGGAGGAGATTCTCAAAGTTATATTTTTTTTCATTTTCTTATGCAATTCATAAAAATTATGTCAATCTCGTTTTTATAGTTAAAGGAAAGATAATTGGTGTGAATAAGTTTATCTAACCTATTATCTGTTATGCATGTAAACTCCGCTTAAGAATTCGTGCATAGCATCGCAATAGCAAGCAAATGCGATATTTACTATTGAAACTACCCACATGTTTTGTTACTTTTTGATAATTTAGTTTTATATTGTACCGGCCTACTGGACAAAGATTTACTAGGCAAGTGTGTTGTTATGTGTAACCACTTAGCCATTTATGTACTATTTCTCGTAAGTGATTGTTCGTAATCTTAGAGAAATAAAGAAATTCTTACCGTATTTACCTCTGTAGATCCTCATTTACCTTATTCCAGAAGACTGTTAGAGGTCAACTTCAAGAAAGCGTACAAACAGCGTCAAAACAATGGTTCTAATAATGATAAAAATAGAGAATAATAAAATAATGACCGTAACAAATATATTTAATATCTGTTCCAAAATCACACTTACCTAAAACAATAAAACATTAATAAATACTTTCACAATGGTCATCCATCGGCCTACGGTGACAAATCGATTTAACACGACAGACACGCAGGCCGAACGTTTAATTGTAGGAACAATTATAACCCTTTATTACAGACAGCGTCACGGTGCGACACTAGTGCGTCGCATGTAATTGACCTTTGTCTTAGACGAAGAATAAACTGGACAATAGGTGACAAGTAAACAGTGCAACATATACATAGAATATAATATTCAGCCTTCAAATACCGTGTGCATAGCGCTGGTAAAATACTTTGTCATTTTGTTTGTACCCTGTATAAACTAGGGCTTGTGAATTAACTTGAGGTTGTTTGAAAATGTACTCTGTCTGTGGCAAAAAACTTTTTTAATGGACTACGCTGTTGGCCGTGAGGTGGCCTTTACAGCTTTACCGGAGGAGTGGCGAGCGCAGAGTGCACTCCAACCAAGGCCTTAAGGGCGGAAAAGGGTGGCAACTAGCTCAAGGGCGCCACAGAGGGCACAACCTCGGCTTGGGCAGTTACCGTGAGGGGAGAGGTAGTGACTGTGCTCCTAGGTGCAAAGATGCACTGACGAGCGGAAGAGGGGGTTCCTCGACCTCGCCGGCGAGATCGGTATCTGTTTAAGGCTGGTGTAGATGTGTTGGTGGCCCTCTCGACGTCCGGGTCGAGGAGGGCGGTGTGGCAAAAAACACGCGACTGACTTCGCTAGGAGATTTCTATGAGTTATCCTCCAGTGGGTTAGGTCATATACATCTCACACGGATTGGCACGGAGTGAGGACACTCTGTCTTATTTCATACGAGAGAAAGAGACAAAATCAACATTCCGTGACATGAGTCTAGACTAGTCTTGACTCACATCCTACAACTATGGGTGGTTGAGTTGGTGATTGAATAAACAAATAAACTATGTGTATATACTAGCTGTGCCCGCGACTTCGCCCGCGTGGACTTTAGAGAGATTACCCGGAAATATGGGTATTATGTTTTTCCCGCGGAACCCTAATGCTTTTTTCTAAAATCAAAGTAGCCTAAGTTACGCCTTGGAACGTCAGCTATCTGTCAGTGAAAGTCCCATTGAAATCGGTTCAGCCGTTTAGAAGTTTACCTCAAACAAACAGACAGACAGACAGACACAAAAAAAAAAAAAAGTGTTTTCGTTGTAGGTTATCGTATATACTTTCATACGCATTTGGTAAAAAAGTGTTATTTTGATATTACAAACAGACACTTCAATTTTATTTATTTGTATAGATATATTTACCATTTAAACCATCATGATGATTTAGCGAAATGCTAAACAACGTCATTCTAATAAATATAAAAAAACAGAACTAAGTATACTATCTCTTTCTCTTTCATCGGTCACACGCACAGTACAATGTCTCTATTCTACCACAGTCCACGGCGTTATTAAACGAATGTCTCTTATAGAGTATAATTGATGTCAGTATTCGCATACAATTTCACACTTGGCCGTTAATGTTATAATAAAATGAAAGATAAAACTAACGGTACATGATGCGTGGTCCTTATTACGGGATACGTATGCCTCCCGAGAGTAACGGGTTGAACAGGAATACGGATATGCAGTGACAGAACGTTTGTATAGGAGCGTTCATACGTGCTGTTGGATTATAGGACTTCCGATGTACTGTTATTCAGCCAAATGGTATTTCAGTACCTAATGCACCTACAGCACAATGAATCAGAATCCTATTTTTTTATTCAAATAAACCAATACAGGCAATTATGAATCGTCAATATACAGAAAGTAATAATAGTATTTTTACCACTCAGTGTTGTTTTGTAATGCCATGGCAAATAAATCGAAAATATTCATACAGCCATAAATTTTAACGTTAGTCAAATAAGTAGCAGTGGTAGCCGAGTGGTCGAACGCACGCCTTGCAAATCAAAGTGTGCAGGTTCGAACCCCGGCTCGCACCTCTGGGTTTCATGTGCGAATTTCATTTACATCCGAGATTACCACTTGCTATGAAACGGTGAAGGAAAACATCGTGAGGAAACCTGCACGTCTGAGGGAACTTGACTAGTTCTCGATGTGTGAAGTCTGCCAACCCGCACTGGGCTAGCGTGGTGGACAAAGGCCTGAATCCCCCTCACATTGAGGGGAGGCCCGTGCCCAGCAGTGGGACGTTAAAAAGGGCTGTAGTTAAATAAGTAGCATTTAGGGTAAGCATCTAACTGAATTTATAGATCATTTATAAGTGTCAACTAAATAATTCTATTAATTTATGCATGTATCACTCTATTATTAAGGCCGGCAACGCACTTGCGATGCTGCTGGTGTTGCAGGTGTCCATGGGCAGCGTTGCTCAATTACCATCAGTACCCACAGTCAAATCGATTGTACGGTTTTGTGGGGCTATGTGTAATACCACTTGTACACCACATATTTATGAAATAAAATAATAAATAAAATAAAATAAAAGGTGAAACGTCTCCTCGTTTGCCTCCCTATCGCATAAAAAACGGTATATTGCTAGCTTTACTTATTCGGTAGGACTTATTATTACTATCTGGAAGGCTTATTAGTAGAGTTGTATAATAAATGACAAATATTTTTGAGTGACCAATATTGATATTGGTCACTCAAGGAGGTACTTAAAAGCAAATATTTCTCCATGGCAGCTAAGAGAAAAGTCCTCAACTCGTGTGTCTTACCTTGCTTGACATATGGGAGCCAAACGTGGGCCCTAAATCAAAAACATCTTTTAAAACTGAGATCATGTCAGCGGGGAATGGAGCGAAGTATGACTGGTGTCACTAAAAAGATCGGTTAAGAGCAGTCGAAATACGATCCAAAACCAAAGTAGAAGATATAATAAAGAAATTAAGACAGTTGAAATGGAGATGGACAGGACACATGACGAGAGATAGTAAATTAAAATGAACAAAAATTATAACAGATTGGCAACCACGAGATGGTAAAAGGAATAGAGGAAGACAGGCAAAAAGATGGATAGACGACATAAGAAAAATTGGATGAGTTACCTGGTATAGAAAAGCTAGAGATAGAAATGAGTGGAAACAGCTGGAAGAGGACTATGTGTCACAGGACACGCTGATCACTAAACCGGAAAAACCGATGTGTTAGATTGAAGTTTTTTTGTAACTACTAGATCATATATTTTGTGTTTAGTTATCCAGCAATAAAGGCTTAATAATAATAATAATAAATGAATAGTGCTTTTTGACAGAATACAAGTTCAAAGATTCTATTACATGATTGCATAGCACTAGTATCTTATTTTACGTCCTCGTTTGGAACAAAGTTACATACAATAATGTATTTTTATAATTAATTACTGTTGGGGAGAAGTTATATAAAATATATGTACGTAAGAATTGAGAAACCTCCTCCTTTTGGAAGTCAGTAAAAAATACAGCCATAAGGCATGGCTTACATTGTATTTTTCAAGATTTTATTATTCAATTATCTGTTCCAACAAACTAAGGTATAATCGAGTTTAATAGTCGATTAAAACTTAGTTACGAGACTTGTCTCGTAAACTAGATCGCTATAACTAGCCTTCAAACAATTAAGCCCGCTTCAGCAAAGTGCAGTTAACAACATTTTAAGTTAAAAGATTATTTATAACTAAATGATTGCATCAAAATACTTCTATCACTTGAGAACGTCTTGGTTTTGCGGTCTGAGCGGCTCACTGCGTCGGGTCGTCTACTCAGATGCGGGTTTGATTCCCACCACCTGAAAATTTCGGAAATGGACTTCTCGGTATTTTTCGTAGCTTGGTAGTAGAACTGGAATCGCCCCCAGTCCATCGTATGGTACTCTTAGTACAATCATTGCTTAGTTTCGGATCATCGATGAGTAGTGTTGACACACGCAGAAACGGAATTGGACTTAGTTAAACAAAAAGTTATTTTGTGATAATGGCAACCAATGTAGGACATATGGGATGGTAATCTAGGTTGTAAAAAAACTTTTTAACAAAAAATTAAACCGCCGAAAATTTTGAAAAGCAAAAAATAATATACCTTTTTTATTTAACCTTAATAACAAAGTTCTTAAACTAATGTAAGTATACCTAAGTCATTTTGAGTCGGCGCCAAACAAGCAAATTAATTAATTTAGTAAAGTGTGATGTACGGCGGCGGCGCGGCGGCGGCGCGGCGCGACACGCACCTTCGCTGGAAAATGCCGAGCGTTCACGAAGTTAACGTCAGCGAGACAGCAATACACAGCGAGATAGCGATACACAATGTGTGCGAGTGGTCGTACGGAGAGCACATTTTTTGGAATGTTAATGTTTGTCGCTGAAGATTTCACGTTGCATTGTTAATTTCATTTGGTTATTTCTTTAAATGTATTGTTCAATAATTGTTTGGCGCCGACTCAAAATGACTTAGGTATACTTACATTAGTTTAAGAACTTTGTTATTAAGGTTAAATAAAAAAGGTATATTATTTTTTGCTTTTCAAAATTTTCGGCGGTTTAATTTTTTGTTAAAAAGTTTTTATTTTATATTTTTTTGTGGCTAAAATCTACTACTTAATCTGAATCTACTGTTTGTTTTTTTGTAATACACAACTCAGCATTAAAATTTGAGAATTAACAATAAATCTCTCCCTATTTTCCCACCTTTCGGGTAGGATTTTTGTTCCTGATTTATATAGGACCAACTTCGAAGTTATACCCTAACCAATACGTGTCGAAACGTGAACCTCTTCTGTTTTCTTCGTTGGTTAAAAATGGGTATAATTCCAAATAAAGTCCACGTGGGCGTAGGTATATCATGGTGTAGGTGCCAATCTATATCAGACCAGGCAAATACACACATGAATTGGCACCGACTACAAATGTAATGAATTATAAGGTTATTTGTAACTTTTTAGTGTACCTAGGTTTTTGAAGGCGAATTTAGTATCTATTTTGTGAAAAGATGCAAGTATTAGCACCTCATAACAGCCCAAAAAAGGAATTCAACCCCCTCCACCCTTTCCATCCCATCGTTTCGATATTTGTTAACTATCCGTATTAAACAAAAAAAGATTTTTCGAAATCGGCTCACTAACGCCGAAGATATGCTATAGTCCAGAATGCAAACTTTATCAGCCCATTTCACCTCCTAAATATTTTTTTTTCAGAATTCCTAAAAGACGTGTTTCTTTATTTTGTATGTAAAATAAATATACAAAGTTATAGGTTGATCAAAAAATATTTTTGAAATTGCGTGACCTTCAACCCCCCATTTCAACCCTAAGGGGGTTGATTTCTGATAATGTTTTGAAAATGGGACCACCCTCGAAGAATTCCTTAGCAAACGTCATAGAAAAAATCGAAATCGGTTTAGTGACGCCGGAGATATGCGTGATCATACATAAAAAAGAATGCAAACTTTATCACCCCATTTCACACCCTATACATTTTTTTTTTCAAAATTCCTAAAACACGTCTTTCTTTATTTTATATGTAAAATACATATACAAAGTTTCAAGTCGATCAAAAAATAATTTTTAAATTATGTGACCTTCAACCCCTCATTTCACCCCCAAGGGGGTTAATTTCTGATAATATTTTGAAAATGGGACCACCCTCGAAGAATTCCTTAGCAAACGTCATAAAAAAATTCGAAATCGGTTTAGTGACGCCGGAGATATGCGTGATCATACATAAAAAAAAAAATATATACGCGTCGAATTGAGAACCTCCTCCTTTTTTTTTTTTTTCGTCGGTTAAAAATGCTATTTGCTTTTATTTTTCGACGGGATCTTTTTGATGTGAAACATCTAATGGCGAGCTTGGCGAGTGGCAGCGACTGTTGATGCCGCGATGCCGTGATCCCAAAACTTCGAGCAGCTTCGTGGCTCCTCGGTTCATTCCGCCGCTTAGACTCCGCCCACCGGCTGACTCCGCTCACTCGCTCACTCGCCGCTACGACGTTTATGTTTTATGTTTTTTTGATTGAAATGGCCTCCTTTAGGAACCGTTTGGTATACCAAACTCTTCTGCTATATCTTTTTAGGGTTCCGTAGCCAAAGGGTAAAACGGGAACCCTATTACTGAGACTTCGCTGTCCGTCCGTCCGTCCGTCCATCTATCACCAGGCTGTATCTCATGAACCGTGATAGTTCGAGAGTTGAAATTTTCACAAATGATGTATTTCTGCTGCCGCTATAACAACAAATACTAAAAACAGAATAAAATAAAATATTTAAGGGGCTCCCATGCAACAAACGTGTTTTTTTTTGCCGTTTTTATAGATAATGGTACGGAACCCTTCGTGCGCAATGTCGACTCGCACTTGGCCAGTTTATTTACGAAATGATAAAATTTAATGGAATAAGATGTGAAATGGCTGCACCTGCGGTTAGCAGATATTTGTGCCAATATCGAATAATTAATAGCATTGACAAATTCAATCAATAAACATTATAAACAAAAATGGGTGATGACATTCTATAACTTAACTCCTTTTTGTTAATGTTGTGGATTGGATCCTTTTTGTTTAACCACGTCCAATTGATGCTAACACTTGTATTGCGCATCAGCCAGTAATGACGGCGCGTAATGACAGGCCGCGGCGGCTGTATTATGTCAAATTATTTCATACCGATCGGGAAAAGTCAAGGTGACCGATTGTGTACCGAGCGTTCGCGCGGTAATGATTCCATCAGCGATGATGCAGGAAGGAAATGATGCGCCATAACTTGTCTATAATTGTCTTGTGACACTCAAACTTATAGACATTTTACAGTATTAAAAATGACATCATTAATACATAAAGTGTTTTACAGAGAAACACAATTTATAAATTCTCTATAAACTCTTTACAATTGCTATAAAATATTTAAGAAACTTCAATCCATCTACAGATCACCTCCAATAGCATATTTGTACAAAACTGTTCTACAATGCCGCTGTAAAAGAACTTTATATGCAAACATTTTAGATTTTATATAAACCGGCAGTATTTAAGTCTGTATTAGGTGCATGATATATTCAGTCCTTATTAAAATATATTTAAGTCGACATCTTAATTTTGAAATTACAAAACGCTCATTCATCTGTCATATAATTTATAAAAAAAAATGCGTTTATTTTATCATTTTTTATTTCAATATTATAACGACAACATTTTTCAGATTATACAAAGAAGCGAGCAGACTATTATACCTCTATTCAATAATAAAGAATCTGTAAAAAAAACATACCTGATTTGCAATAGAAAAATGCCGTATCAATTTAAACTGGGCATGTTATTACGAAATCTATGACATCCATAATAGTGATATAAAAAAAAACGATCTCCGGTAGAGCAACTAAGTATGTCCTTAATCTTAATGTTCCGACATTAGCGACATCAGCGTCTTCGTTTATGGTGACCATGATCTCATTCAAATAAAGCATTTTTATTTAAACCGAATGCAAAAAGGTAGAGCCCTCAAATCGATTCGTGAGCTTTTTTAATTTTTCGGAAATAAAGAGGCTAAATTCCGCTAAAAACCCGCATTTTTTCTAAATGTAGACAGTTGCGTATGTTAAATCCAGCAAGAATAGGTACTTGTACTAAGTCTTACAATTACTACCTACACTATAGGAATAATTGCAACCTACCCAGGGTTTTTTTTTAAACAGTAACTTCAGCATTATAGTTGTATTGTATGGAAATTTCCAAAATAGTGTAAATAGTCTGATACGAATAGAGATTATCCTCTTTGCCCCATCCGAATGGTTCCACTACATGATAGATTGAAGTCGCTACTTCTCGTGAACCGAGGCGTCAATCTCATTTGTTCGCGAACCACACTTTTAGCACCGAAGCATTATTATTTTATGATACACAGTATTGTTCGGCCGTGATCCGTAATAACGGCTATATTTACAGCTTAATGGATTTACTTCAACTACAACCTTGCGCGTTGGTTAACACCGGGACGTTAGGTATTTTTAAGATTATTTTGCAATTTTGTTGATGCTTACTTTGTCTTTTCGAATGTAATATTATTCGTTTTCATAATTATGCAAAATTGCAACTTATAATAATACAATTAAGACGTAATTATTCATTTTTGTTGTATGTAGGTGTCTACTTTTGAGCTGTTGAATATTGAATGTCACTTAAAAAAAGTACAATGCATAAGTTAAAAAAAAAACAGTAAATAAAACAAACAGTCTATGTTTACACTCAAAAGCAAGTTATTTTGCACTGACTTAAAGAAAGGATTTACCCGTATTTTTTAATAAAATAATATATAATCACGCCTGTGTTCCCAAAGGGGTAGGTAGAGGTGCACTTCAATTCATGTATGCACCGTGCACTTCGCCGATGTATTATACCAGGCACATTTCCCCTCAATACGAGGGAGACTTGGGCTATAGTCCATCACGCTGGTCTAGTGCGGGTTGGTGAACTTCACACGCCTTTTATATAGACGTGCAGGTTTCCTCACGATGTTTTCATTCAATGTTTTATAATGTTTCAAAAAATTAGTAAGCAAATGTCAAATATAAATTATTTCACTGTGTACGCTTATGATTAGCTTTATTTCCACTACATTATCATCTTTTTTTTACTATACCCCATCTATCGTCCCACTGCTGGGCACGAGCCTCCCCAAAATGCGAGGGGGATTCAGGCCATAGTCCACCACGCTGGCCTAGTGCGGGTTGGCAGACTTCACCCAACTAACAAGAACTAGTTAAGTTCTCTCAGACGTGCAGATTTCCTCACAATGTTTTCCTTCACAATTTTATAGCAAGTGATAATCTCGGATAAAAATGAGATTCGCACATGAAACCCAGAGGTGTGAGCCGGGGTTTGAACCTGCACACTTTGATTGCAAAGCATGTTTTCAACCACTCAGCTACTACTACTATATTACTACATTATCATCACGTGAAAAAAAATTGGTCAAAACATAGAGCTCCAATAGGAACAAACCAGCCTGACCCCGTCGACCCCAATTTCGTATATAATGCAAGTCACCAGCTTTTTGTCAGCAATCACATCCGTTCGCAATGAACGGATGGCACAAGGTCGCCGCGGCCTACAGACGGCGCGAGTACTAGATTTGTCACACGCGATCTATCCGCCGTGTGAATGTCGCTTTATGAAAGAATAGACAAGATAAATGATAACATAAGGCCTGCACGTCAACGGTCGGCGTTTTTGGCCACAGCAAAACGAACTCTATTGACGCACCAAAAAAGTTCATTCTACAGCGAAATTACACTGACAGCATAAGCGAATTAGGACGCGTGGGAGCGTGACTTTTATGGCATAAATTTAATCTTTAAGCATGTTGAAATAGAGTTCATTTTGGTACTGGCGAAATTTTTGAGGCGTGAGCGTTGACGCCACAGTGTGCCGGGGGCTTAACGAATTTAACGGCTATTTATTTGAATTTGGAAAGCAAAAATGTTCAAAGTACCTTCTTTGATTTTTTGCTTGAACCTACATAGGAAATGATAACAGGTAATATTGTATGAGAAGTAAGTTTTCTGTTTACACTAATAATCCGTCATCCCTCAATTGTCGAAACTTTTAGGTAGATGTAAACGATAGTTGAAAAAGTTCAGTTTATAGTATATTAATATTTTATTTAAACTAGCATTACGAGGATTGCTCTTATTGAAATACTTTGTAGAGATTTCATCTTTGAAGAGGATGATTTTTATACACTTATTATGATCCAAAGACCTGGGGCCCAATTCTTTCTCCCAATTGGGGCGAGAATTGTCCCCTAGGTTCATTGTGAAACTATAAAAATGGCACTTAAGCATATTCATAGAATGCCAAATATATTATAAATTGGCGCTAAGCTAGGTTTACTTGTAATCATTAAAAAATATTTCATAAGTTTCTTTTTTTAAAGGATCTCCTCAAATAATTGAAGTACAGTAAATTTGATAGTTATTATTCCTTTTTTTTGTTGAGAAATTAATTTAGCTTTTGTATATTAATTGGTTTTCTCATGGTATCTTCTATTTCCTTAGTTATTTGGAAAAGTACCAACAATATGAAGTCCACTCCAAATTGAACCTTTAACTTATAACAATAACTTCATAAATCCTTTGGCAACGCATCTACTCGCACACCTATACAAGTATATGCAGGTGATTGTAAAATGATTGATGCATCTGATTTCATTTGCCCACATGAACTGTAGCCCTGGAGGTCAGAGGATCGTGGGAGGCGAACGGTATACCACCGACAATGTTCGACCTTCGGACCAGTACCAGTATAACTTGAACTAACGTATAGGTGAATAGGTCGAATTAAGAAATTTAATTGTTTATTCATAAAATGTGATTAGCGATAGTGATGTTTATTGGATAGGCAGTGAGGATTATTCGATTATTAATCAAAGTTACATCAGCTTGGCTAATGAAGACCTATTACAGCGTGTCTCATATCCTGACATGAAAAATTACGTTGTCGCTGTCGAGCTGTTAGCTATCACTGATTTGTATAGATGAGTAGGTCTTCTGTCAACTAATTAGCAATGGATTTAATCTTAAGTAGCACAAAAGGTCTATAATCTTTTGACATTCGGTCACAGAAGATGGAAATACTGGAATGCCAGGTTTTAGATAGAGAAGTTGGGGTCGGATGAAGATACCACGTAAAAAAGTCAGGAAAAGCAATGTGGAATAGCTAGATGCAATTTTATCAGATTATGTTTGTCATAAACTAAAAAAAATGCCAGAGCTTACAAATTTAGACTTTAGTGGGAGGATATTGGGCCCAATTCTCGCAGGATCGATTATCTCTAATTCGACATATGTTGAAAAAAACATGGGCTCATGTTGAGGTGACTCTCAGTTATTAGAGTTGTGGCAGACGTTGGTGACCTCGGGAGCATTTGCCATTGACCCCGAAATAAGTAAAATCATTTAAAATATTAAGATCACATTCTCATGTAAACCGGCTAATACGAAGTAAACAAATGTAATAGTATCAATTTGTGATAAGTACATGTTCGTGTAATGACTCATAATCTTCAATGCTAATCTGGTTCTAATAACCTTGATTGAATCATCTACGCACACGCAAATCGTTCAAACGATGATAGCTATCGTTCACGACTTGTTAATGAGAGCTAACATGCACTCGTAGGCGATGGAGCCTGTCACTTCTTCCATATCTATATCTATACTAATATGATAAAGAGGAAAGATTTGTATGTTTGTATTTCAATATGTAACAAATGAACTTAAAAACTACTGGACCGACTTTAAAAATTATTTTGCCGTTAGAAAGCTATATTATGACTGAGTAACATAGGCTATATTAGAAACCCGTGCGAAGCGGGGACGGGCGGCTAGAAACTAAGTTACTAAGTTTGATCTACTTGAAGTTTCGTTTACATACGAATAATTTTAAACAGTTCCAGGATATTGTTTTTTTATACATAATATAATTTCATAAAAGTGAGTTCAAATTAGATAGTTTTGTGTTTACCTGAATCACAGTTTTGGCCTACAGCAATAACTAGTGGTAAGGCTTTGTAAAACTCTCCTAAAATGTAAAAGTTAAATAATTTGGCACGTAAGGCTAACTAGTGAGTTTGATTACTACTACCTATGCTTAAGAAGCTGTCAAATAAGATCTCATTCCATTGAGAGCTAAAAACCCAACAAATATTAGTTATAAGATAGTATCGTATATTTAGTACCCGAACTACTAATCATCTGTTAGAGATCATGGCTTATACAAAACTGGCTAAAAACACTGCATTGTCGAGGGGGCTTAAACTATTCGAAAGACGGATATTTATAACCAACTGCTGTAACGATGTGGCCCAAATGAGCCTATCGCATGCAGTTTTTGTAACAAGGAAGTGTAAGAGTTCACATACCAAGTGAATAGTATATACCATAATGTGCAATAAGCCTCTAGAAGTAGGTTAGTATCGGTGTAGAGTGGCGCGAGGGGCGTGCGAGTCCGAGGCTCATCTTTGCCCTTTCCCAGCGCGTGGGCCGGCCGCGGAGCATCGCTAATATGTGCGCAGGAGTCGTGAATACAATAGAATAGATATCAGACAAATTGCCTATGGGATTTCTTTAATGTTCCTCGAGTACTGTCAGACATTATTTTTGCGGTCAATTTTGAAATTCTATAACTTCAATGCAGCATAATCGGTATGTTTTTATATCAACTACAGTGGTTTGTCAAGAGAGGTCTAATGTTTTTTTTTAAAGTGGTTTAATGTGTAGAAATAGTTGTTACGAATATACAATAGTTGCTATGACGCGGGGCAATAGGGGACGCGGGGAAATTACTATGAAAACACGAGGTTAATAGGGAAAGGCATAATAACAACATGAGGCAATAGGGATATTTGTTTCGACTACACGGGGCAACAGGGATAGTTACTATGTAACCACGAGGCAATAGGGAAAAGCGGTGTGACAAAACGAGGCAATAGGGATATTTGTTTCGACTACACGGGGCAACAGGGATAGTTACTATGTAACCACGAGGCAATAGGGAAAAGCGGTGTGACAAAACGAGGCAATAGGGATATTTGTTTCGACTACACGGGGCAACAGGGATAGTTACTATGAATCCACGAGACAATAGGGAAAAGCTTTGTGACACAACGAGGTAATAGGGATAGTTTTTGTGATATGACAACATGGGTAATTTTGATGACAAAATATATAATATTTTAATGCCAGCTCTCAGATTCATAGCTCCACGCGAATAGATGTGAACTTGAAATACATTCTAAACGTTCTAGATATCGCGGTTTATACCAACGAAATTGTATGATAACCTTAGCGAAACGCGTTAATAGCCAGTTATATTTCACCCATGGTAATCTTGAATAGCGTGGGCAAAGTTCAGATTATTTATGTAATAATAATTGTGATATAGGGTAGGTACTTAAATTTACTGGTTTAGAATTAAATGGAATCATTTTGGTATTGAGCCTATTTTGTTAGGTTTGGTATCCATTAGGTACTGAAGGAAACTTATATAAGTTTCTTTTCTAAAATAATATAAAAGCGCTAGACACATTACCAAATAATAAAAAAATATATTCAAGATATTATTATTATATTCAATTATATTCAAGATATGTTGTTATTATACAGCTGAGCTGGTTAATATTGTAATTCAAAATTTCATGGCAAAGTACCAATTAAATTAAAATGGTAAATAAAAAAATTTCAAAAACAAGCTTTTATTTAATTGCCCTTAGTTTTCGTGTTCTCCTCAGCAAGCTCTTTCATTTGATACCCATACTGTGGTAGTGCAGAAAAAAAACTATTCCGCCATCTTGGATGATCCGCCATATTGGAATTGGAATGACGTCACATAGCTAAGTATGCATTGTCATCCAAGATAAGCGTGTATACCAAATTTAAAATTCAGTTGCCAGATTTCACGCGGACATACATACGTTGCAAGTTAATATAAAGCTTGTAAAAACGATATTATTTTAGGAGTTATAGCAATTTTTTTTCGTAATATCGCTACGGTCGTCTGACTCAGACCAATAAAGAAAGAAAACAAATCGCGGGTAGTGAGGGACGCTTACTCTGAATGGAACATCGCCCATTCACAGGGAATCGAACCCCGATGCCATCCTCGGAGCTAGACACGCTTCGTGCAATGCGCGGCGATTGTAAGATATTCTAGTTTCTTTTTTTCAGCAGAATAGTGGTATAAGAATAAGGAGCCATCTTTTCTTTATTTTATTAATTTGAAACAGGCGCTGTCGAGGTAATCGTTACGCGATTTTGTTAAAATTTTATGTACACTTTTTTATGAACCAAGATATAAATTCAGTCTAAGAATGTTTAACCAATAACACCTTTAACTCCTATCCGTGAAAGCAGTACATTTATTTCGAATATTTAATTGTTAGCACCAATGTAGGAGCTAACAATTAAATATTTGAAACATTAATAAGCTGTTGTTTTTTCCAAACTCAAATAAATATATAATTGAGCTAAGTTGAATTGAGTACGAAACCCTACCCCAAGGAGGTGGAAAAGGGGGTGGGGGAGGGTAATTTTGTTTGGCTTTACATTTTTTCTTTTTTAAGGCTGTTATGAGGTGATAATACTTGCATATTTTCAACGATTATTGACAATAATAATCGTGAAAAAAAAATTTATACAAACTTTTAACATAAATTAATATTTCGCTTTTGAGTGCCTATTTGTGGTTTTGATGTCAGTTTTTGTTTTAACAGTCATTTATTTATGCTACTTAAAAGCATCTAACACGTTTTTTTTAACCTAATATATTAGGGGGGTCTAAAATGGCAACTGAGCTATTGCTCAGATTTTTTACCAGAATTGTAGCAATACCTCTAATTACCGCGACATTTTAAACAATCAAACACAAATTAATATCGTCATCAAATTCATCATATACGGATTATCATAATTTAAGAAATCAAGAGATTAATTGTGTAAGTGGAATTTCTATAGTGGCCATAGACCACCTGGCAATATTTTAATCCCCCCACACAAAGTACTAATTTAATTTGTGCGTACACGACATAACACTTACCGGGACATCCAGATTGATGAGGCTATGCTGCGCGCGCGCCGCCTTTATTGTCACCCTCTTAGGACCGGTGCGCGGGAGTCACAAATAGTGTGACCATGGTTTATTGGGATAAGATTTAAATTCATTTGATAAATACGTAAATTAAGTTGACAACTCTACAAATTTAATTAAACTATTTAAAAAAAAAATGGTCGACACAACTGGCCCAAAACAGGCCATTTCCTCGCTCAACGAGGGCTCTAGTCAGTTAGCGGAAATGCAGCCAGCGTCTTGGGTACGCTTCGGCATGGCCCAATTTACTATTATATTCTTTTCTAGTTTTATTTCCAAATAATTAATTTGATTGTAAATATATAAATCTTCTTTATATATTTACAATCTTTTTATTACAATTTTTTTATTTAAATCTTTTGATTCTATATCTACTATTGATATATACATAAATATGATCATATCTCAAAATCCAACTTATTATAAATTTGTATTTTTTTTATAAAAAGTTGAATGTGAAGTGTCCTATTTCAGATTATGCTGTGTGGCAACACTTTTTATAAATATCTCGGGACCGTACAAGAGACTAGTCGTAATGGTGCGCGATACGTCGCGGATCTGCGCGATAACACCCACCGCGATATCTGCGCTTGCGCACCTTCGCCGTTCAATATTACTTGTACGTAATTTTTTTATCGATTCTGAATCTTATTCCAACTAAGATAATACATAGCGTTATTTCTAAACAACCTATTAGATGAGGTTTTATATATAGAGTCAATTTTATAGAGCAGATTTTGTCGATTTAAAAGGAACAGCTAGAGATATATTTTACCGTAAACGGAATAAGAAAAAGCTTATATAGTGAATGGACTCTTATAACTCTGTATCGATATGTGCTGATAATCAAAGCAAAATGATAATAAACAGTAGGCTGACTTCTAAGAAAATTTCGAATCAATAATTTATAGAAATATGATACTAGATCCAGCCGTTTCGAAAAAATGGAGTGCGCTTCTTGACGCCCCAGTCTGCCCAGAGCCTCACACATTTTTATTTGTAATGTGTATTTATTGAACTTCTTGATAGGTAACAATAGTATGTGTGTTCAGGCAAAACCGAGGGCTTGCGCCGCCAGGTGGCACCACAATCGTTTGCGCCGTCGCCGCCGCCATTACACACGAAACCTTTGTACCGAACGATGACTTAACCTAACTTGTACACATTTTATTTTATTTTACGATATTACATTAATTATAAACTACGAATACGATAAGCAAGAATTATGCTGCTCATACAATGTGCAAAATATATGTTAATTGCGGGTATAGCCATTACTCACCTTATTCTATTAAATTTAATAGTTACATTATTTTTGTTAAAAAAGATTCAAAGTGTCATTGAAATGGTTTTATAATACTTATTGGTAATGAGTAAATGAATGCCTATATGAAACAACCACCCCACACATCGTGTTCATAAAAAATATGAGTTCATTTCTATCAAAATATATTTCAATTACCAACATCCTACATGCAAGATGCATTTGAATAATAAATAGTCAGTGTATTTCTGCACTGGGCCGTAATAGCCACTCTATACGTTATAGATCAGATGATAAGAACCGCCGAGGTATTCGTAGACCGCCATTTGTAACTAAATACCTTATTATCAATTAAATATACTATAACCAAGTTAAAATGAGTATTAAAGTCCTTCCATCTGAACATCATGCTGTTGCGGCTTGAGGAAAATATTAGCAAAATACAATAAAATGGACGCCATTTTTAACTGACTAAAAAAAGAGGGGGCTCTTAGAGCCGTGCTTCGAGCCGTGATTTTTTAATAAAATCAATTTTTATCCTGTATTATCAATCTGATGGGCCAAGTTCTCCTCCATTCTCCCCCACACGTCTGTATCCCTTGCGAGGTCTACCCATACGGTCAGATCCAGGGCAAAGATTAAAATAAAATGCATTTAATAAATAAGCGTGTTCTGATGTAATGACCAGCCTCGTCCGGCTGTTGGGAGTTTCACATTTTCATGTAATGTTGTTGTAAAAGTATGACAGCGCATTGGCGAAGCACGCAAACGTTTGCCACGGACTTGTCACTTGCTTGATTTAAAGGCGCTTTATTATTTTAAACACGTCATTACGGATATCATAACATAGGTACTACGTTCCTTCTTCAGTTACGTAATTAGTAAGAATACTTTACATATTGTTTTCTTATATTTACGCGAATACTATACATGTAAATAAAACTATTTTACGGATTTTATCGTGTTTATTTACTATTTTATTTTCCCGACGTTTCGGCTGCTTTACAGCAACCATGGTCACGGGGGGACTAAGGTGTTAAAGCAGCCGAAACGTCGGGAAAATAAAATAGTAAATAAACGCGATAAAATCCGTAAAATAGTTTTATTTCAAGAATATTTTATCCAAATGATACATTTGCAACTTTTATTGATCTATTAAAATAATCATATTTCAAAACATAATGTAATAAAATGAGATTAAAACTAATAATTGCGTAGTACAAAAATTGACTCACTAATTAACTGTAACGGCAAACATTTATATAGTAATAAACGATAGTGGATGTAATTACACATTAACAATGTAAGAAAAATACGAGTCCTATCTAGCTAACAAACTTAATATTGCGTATAAAAAAGTTAAAACCCTTCGAAAATAACACTTGTAGTTATTAACTTAAAGGTTTTGAATGTTGAATCCGAGTATTTTTTGTGTCCCATCGAAAATATATTTTCTGTTAACTTGAGACATAATCAAGCACCTGTATTTGTGACACACTGTCATTATGACTGGCAAATTAAATAAAACATTTGAAAATGAGTGACCTCCTAATGGATATAAACTGCATCGGTGTTGGCAAGTATTTTTCTTGTTTTTTTTAGTTTTATTGTAATCAGGAAGGAAGATATTATACCTATCTAATCATTTAAGCTTTAATACATGTTAAGTAACTTGTTTTTTTTTAATATAATAAACGACATAGTATTATTACTGTCTTATTTATAAGTGTGTATTCTTTGCTTGCCAATAGGTAATATTTTACGAAATGTTGACATTTAAAGGAATATGATGGAAATGGCTGTACCTGCGAATACCCGCGAAGTATTCTGGTAATGTCAAGTAATTAATAGCAAGGACAAATTCAAGAGATAAAAATTATAAATAAAAATGTCTATTGAATGTGATTAAGACGGTAGATGAATCTAAAGAAGCCGCCATATTACGTCATATTTGACACCAAACTCTCATCGGCCGGTTACCTGCAAATCTTTGACGCGACACACCATAAAATATCACTGATAACGCATCAGACATGCACGTATATAATTCTTACTCAGATAAGAAAATTCAGATTCCCAATTAACCTTTCCTAAGAACTTAATGCTCATTAGTTGGCTAACCTTTCGGTACGTGTGTCAGGTGCCGTAAATGGCGAAAAATAATAATCTTAAGTGCAATAGTAATGCGTTAGGAAGCCTCTGATAGCATTATCGGTAAGATTTGTGTGGTATGATGTAAATAAAATCCTTTTTATTGAAACGACCTTATCGTTACATCGGGAGCATTGCATCGTCTGTGACATTTCGATTCGTAATTGCTAGAAGTATTTTAATTTTATTAAAGTAGGTAACTAGTAAGACACAGTAGAGTAGAGTTAAAAAAATGTAAATATCTTTTTTGTGACTTATATTTTTACTGACAGCTCAAAAAGGGGGGTTATTTATGGTTGACTGTTAGTATTATGTACAGCGCCCCTATTAGGTATTGAAATTTTGCGTAGACGTTAATAACTAGAGAATACAGACAGTTCAGATGATGGCGGCTTGATCTGGTGGTGGTCTGTGCGTAGACGCTCTGCACCGCGTGGTTGTGGGTTCAATTCCCACCAGTGACTGTTTGTCCAATTTGACTGACCAATTTGTCCTGGTTTTGGTGTAACTGGGATCGCCCTAAGTCAATTGAATAGTACCCATAATACAAGCTATGTTTAGTTTCGGATCATACGATGAGCATGTGTTTACTGGCAATAAAAATAAATTATAAAACTGATGCCAAGCAATGATTGTTTCTATGACTTGTACCAGAGTATCTTCAAAACCCGTTAGCACTCTTGGAACACGAGAAAACGCAAAATATCTAGCTGAAAACACTCTATAAACTTGCACACTATAAATTATAATGTAACATGGAAGTCGTGGTATTTGCCCAATCAACTGGGACCAGAACATGATGGGTATGACCGTCGATGGGGCGCTTATTATGCAATTTTTCAATATAATAACAATATTCCCTTAATAAGGTGTCGTGAACTTGAAGTTGCGCTCCTCACGACATTGTAAGGGTGAGTGCAGGAGATGGGATAGAGTCAATCACCTCTTTCTCGGCAACTACTTTTGACTCTATCCAGGTATCTCTATAAACACAGAGATCTAAGAAACTGAAAATGATTATAATCATTTTATTATTATATCATAGCTGGAGAAAGCAACAGCACTTTTGATATTCAATATTGAAAAGTCACTAACCGCTTTGTTTATGTGTATGAGAAAATAATCCAATGTTAATATTTGCTTAGTGATTTCAAGTTATTTCATATTATTTAATATAAACTCTAGACATTTATTTGTCGATCTTAGTTAGTCATTAGTAATCACAAATTGATTAAGGTATTATTTCGCATTTTCAAATTCATTTATCTAATTGTTTACTTTTTAAAGGAAATTTAAATCCTATGATAGTGTTTATAGATGCATAAATAAAGTACAGGTATACCTAGCGACTTCGCTAGATATATGCTTTAGGTTGTGTAAGTAACTTTTACAAAAAAAAAATTTGGATAAAGAGTACCCATGGAGTTTCTTACCCACACTTCTCCATAGGAAATCCATTCCGAATGAGCGGTAGAGTCGTATTATAATGGAGTCGCCTTATAATGATTTATATTAAAAAAAAAAACAGTTTTATGATTCTTGGTAAGTGGTAGTTTTACAAAATCGGGGGTAGATATACAGAAAGTTATTTCTCAGTTAAGACACGACAAAAAATGCAATGAAAATTCGTATAAAAATTAACATTCAATTTCTGTCTGCACTCATCCGAAGTTCGAGTTCAAGTTTTCTAACGCCCCTTGCGTTCTCATCGTAATTCGAATTCAATATTTGAACGATGCTCTGTCAACGTTAGCGTTAGGTATGTTTCAAACAAAGCGTTTCAAACACGATATGTGGGTCTGATTTAACGCTCAACAGTCAGCGTTTTCAAAATAGGTTTTAGTGTCAGATGAAACTAAAGGTTATTGATGGGGATGTATGGAGCCTTTTTGCTTGCATCTCTTTTTGCTTATTTTTCAATAATGCAAAGGCTATTGATATTGAAAAAAACCTATTACACTTTTTCTGATCCGAGTACCGAACGCTGAAATTTCATGCAAGTTAACTTCTACAAATATAGTCATAGGAATGCGATGGTAAGAGATTTTAAAGGACTGTGATAGCGTTTTGTACTTCAAGTCCATGGACGGCCTTAACCGCGGGTGTCGTGCGCCCGCGCAGCAGATAATACACAAACCGCGACGGCGACAATCGTGCGACATTCAACCAAAGTGTTATAACTCATGAATGTTTTAATAGCCGCAGAACGGTCCCGAGCACCCGGCCATTGTAATTTATTACTTTCTTGTTTGTGTCGTTTTAAATAAACGGAAACAAGGAGAAGAATTTTTAAAGTTAACATTTTTAGTTTTAGTCAATGTTTAATTGAACATAACAACCAAAGATGTTCTATATTATGTTAGTGGCTAACGCACACCTTAAAGCATGTACAAAATTTTAAACAATTCTTAATAATTCACCGTATGCTAATTGTATTAAAGTACGAAATAACATGAACGCGAATTCATTACTTGTCATTTGCTTTTGTCACGCGTTGTTGTATTTTGTTTGTGTTATCAAACGGTGCTTATGTGATCTCTACGCTTTATCTGCGCAGACCTGTAACTTACCTACAGAAGTAGGAGCTAGAGCAATCCATACACATACAAAAAGTATAGAGCCTTCTCTATCTGTGATTTTCAATTATTATAAGGATATCTTGAAACTTAACGTATTTTTAAGATGGTGGCTTGATCGGTCATAGGACGCTAGGCTCACGGCACCGGTTGTTTCCGGGTTTGATTCCGGTCAACGGCAAATTTCGGAAATAGCCTTTTCAGAATTTTCCCTGATCTGGGTTTAACTGGGATCGCTCCCACTCCATTATATATATAAAACCGTTATACTAAATCCAATTTAAAAAAAATAAGCCTTCAATACCACAATACACTCTGATAATAATAATATGGAATTGACAAATTCTCACTCAATCGTCTAATAATCAAGGTATGATGAGGGGGTAGGCAGCATAGTCCCGGTGGCATTCGTTAAAAACCCATCATCGCTTGTCTGATGGTGTGAGAAGTTGAACCGGAAAGAGGTCGGTAACGGGTCAGCCGCTTCCTACGATGACACCTGGTTGATTTGGAGATCCACAGGTAATGTGTAAAAACTTATTTAAAAAAAATACTTTAAGTGTTAGCATATGTTCACCGATATTGAGTGTTGGCTCACTGCATCGTGGGTTATGGTGTCGGTTTTCTGTTTGGTTCCAGGGTGTTTTGGGACGTCCCTCATTTATTGTATGGTATCCACTATACAAGGATTTGTATTGGAACCAAGACAATTATGCCTTTTCCCCGGGACTCGCCGAGGGTCAAAGCTCGGTGTCTTCAATGGATACCGCTGTCGATCCTGGCTTACAAGAGTAATAGTAGTGGGAATTTGTGCCGGGAATAGCCCCAAAAAAGAGATATACAAGGGTTTTTTTAGTTTTAGAACCTACGGTTGCTCTTTTGACTCTCTGACGATATTTATTATCTCTACGAAATGACCCGGTGAACTTCCTATCACTTGCAAATTATTTACGTTTGGTTAACATTTCCCTATAGTTTTTTAAACCGTATCTGGTACTTATCAGAGTAAATTAATAAAAATAATAAAGCGTTATTGACATTGTTTATCAAAGATTATCACCCATTCTAATAATAAAAATGTGTATTTATTGAATTTGTTAATTACTTGATACTGGCAGATTGCCTGCTAATTGGTATTGCAGCCATACCTCATAGTATTCCATTATATATCATCATTTCATGAAATAAAAAGACACGCACCTTCCAAGTAATGTACGACTTACGCTTGACCGATATCTTTAACTGTCAACGTCATTAGCGCGGTCACGGGAAAGATCACGAGAAGTGTGATATGATTACCGCAAATAGTAATTGACTTTGGCTATTTTGTGGATAATGGAGTTTTTTTTTTTTATTGAAACGAAACTATCCTCCAAATGTATCGGGATTGCAAACCTTACGCAATGGCATTTTATAATACAAAAGTGATCTAACAGTGAAATTCTATATTCTGTCTAATCTATGTATTTGCCTTGCGGTGATTTCCTTGATGGCCCTATTATATTTTTACGTGTACATATGCTATGTAAATTACATAGTGAATTTCGTACAAGTGATCTAGAATGAATGACCCTTTACTTACTTACAATAGAAGATGCCTAAATATAATATTAAACAGTGCCAGTTGCAGTTTATACAAATATTTAGGTACCACGTTCTCTCTCTAAGTGTTAGTGAAAACGGGCCCATCTTTAAGTTTAGTTTTGTAAAACTTAACTTGGAAGGATTATAATCCCTATCACCATTTTCAAATCCTATGAATGAACGAACGAATACTATGGTCAAAAGTCCTGCGTTGACAGGTGCGTTAAAATGCGGGTGACTATTTTTTTGCTTATACCAAAACAGAACTTTATTAACTCATAGACAAAGCACATGTTTCAACGAAATGTCATTGATGAAATTTATTCTTTATGAATATTTACATATTAAAAAAGGCATGTTTATTCGCTCGCTCCAGTGAATGAAGAGCGTAAAGAAACCACCGGATGTGGTGCAGTGTTCCCATGACAATACTATCAGTCCGCCATTGGGAGCCGGGCGGGTCGTGCGAGATGTGCCAACGTTCGCGTATCTGCGCCCACGCAATGCACGCTGTAAGATTACTATGGATAAGAATGATGAAAAAAAAACTGAACATTTTGAATTTGTAGCCACCTGCAAGGAAAACGAAACGATTTTTAAACAGCGAGTAAATTTTATATTTGTTTATTGCGTCAAGTTTTGACAAAATTACAAAATCACGATTATTACTTTAACATACTTTTAAGACTAGCATTGGCTGAAAAATCTGTCTTTAAAAGTGACGCACGATCTCATCATAACGCATAAGTCGCCGAAAGGATAGGTAGAAGTGTGAGGACAGACTTATTTTCTTAAATTTATAGAAAAGTATGATTCATACGTAAGCAATGAAGAATAAATTATTACTTAACATATCCTGCTATATGTGGTTTATGAATAGATTCTTTTTTTTTATTATAGCGTGCCTCTAAAACTAGATTTAAAACTGAAATTTGTTTATAAAATACATCATACATCATCACGCCTGTATTCCCCGGAGGGGTAGGCAGAGGTGCACTGTAGTGCGCCCACACTTCGCCGATGTATTTTGGTCCCAATGTAATAGGGGGCGAGCCTATTGCCATTATACCGGCCACATTCCCCCTCAATACGAGGGAGATTTGGGCCATAGTTCACCATGCTGGCCCAGTGCGGGTTGGTGAACTTCACACGCCTTTTTATAAACGTGCAGGTTTCCTCACGATGTTTTTCCTTCACCGTTCAGCAAGTGGTCATCATTATTGAAAATGACATTCGCACATGAAAATTAACTCAGAGGTGCGAGGCTGGGATTTGAACTTGCACCCCTTACGTTCAAGGCGGGCGTTCTTGCCCGCGAGGCTACCACTGCTGGTTGTTTATAAATATTTATGATTATTCAAATAAGGTCCACGTTATGTCCAACGCGTCCTATGTACCGCGAGGCGGGATACAGATCGATCTGAGCCCGTTCGCTCAAGCTCGTCTCGAACATTTTATTACAATTCACATTAGCTATTATAAGTTGCTACCTACTATTTATCTATGTTAGTTTGAATACGTTTTATGTACGGTGCTCACGATGCTTACTAAGCTATTTGCATTTATTTTTCATAATGTCTCTACTTAAACATGTTTCAGAATGTATCTAACAAGGCCACCCTTCTTGATGCGTAGTACGTGAAATCATTTTATGAAGACAAAATGCCTTTTTTAGGGTTCCGTACCCAAATGGTAAAACGGGACCCTATTACTAAGACTCCGCTGTACGTCCGTCTGTCTGTCTGTCCGTCTGTCGCCAGGCTGTATTTTATGAACTGTGATAGTTAGACAGTTGAAATTTTCACATATTATGTATTTCTGTTGCCACTACGAGTATAACAACAAATACTAAAAAACAGAATAAAATTAATATTTAAGGGGGCTCCCATACAACAAACGTGATTTTTTTTGCCGTTTTTATAGATAATTATAAGTAACCTGTGTGTGAGTCCAACTCGCACTTGGCCGTTTTTTTTCCTTCGACAAAATTAATACATTTATTTACTTCCATGCAATGGAAGCTTAGACCCCATCTCTTAGGTCGCTTGTACCTTCAGCTGTGTTAATCTTTAGATCAAAGGAAGTTTAAATTACTGGTAATCTTTAGAGCTATGGTATGCAAAATTTTAAGGGAACCTAACACGTTGGAAATCTTATTGAAAACGATACTAAATTTTTTGTGAATTCACATATTCGTTTTGGTAATGATAGAGATCCTATATTTTGAGCGTTATTAAAACTATTTTGAATTATACTTAGTGCACCTAACCGCACCAAATAGTTTGAGTTGAGATTTTTTTATAGTCTATTGGATGAGGCCTCACCCTCCTAAAGAGGTAATATAGTTTATTTTAATTCGAAATTTGTTTTGTTAATAAATACATCATCACCATCATCACGGCTGTATTCCCAAAGAGGTAGGCAGAGGTGCACTGCAGTGCGCCCACACTTCTCCTATTTAATTTGGTCCCAATGTACAACGGGCACATTCTCCCTCAAAACGTGGGAGATTTTTGGGCTCTAGTCCACCACGCTGGCGCAGTGCGGGTTGGTGAACTTCAAACGCCTTTTGATATACGAGCAGGTTTCCTCACGACGTTTTCCTTCTCCGTTTCATAGCAAGTGGTAAGCTCATATGAAAATGAAATTCGCACATGAAACACAGAGATGCGAGGCGGGGTTTGCCTGCACAGTTTGATTGCCATGCGTTCGACCACTCGGCTACCACTGCTACCTTGTTTACAAACAAAATGGAAACAATTAGAATCACTGAACTAATATTCATAAAGCCTAGATGTTATACTATATTTATTTTGCTTCTCATATAAGGTCAGTGAACCGTGTTCAAATTTAATCAAAAATAATATTTATTGAACATATCATACCCTTACGTACTCTCATATCTAAGAGAAATACCATCAAAGCCCATAATCAAATATCAAGGTGAAACAAAGGCATACTTTATTACGATATCTCCGGACATTGACACAACAATTATTCTCAACCTTAAACATACTTTTTCTAAATCAGAGATAGGTTATCGGCCACTGTAATGAGAACTCACGATCCTTTTAAATTCATCTGATATTTGTAGGCGTCAAAAGTAAAGAGGGTTCAATGTGTTCTGGACGTGGTACATTTTTGATAGCCCAAATCATAGTTTCAAATTGCCAGCTATATAAACGATGTGATAAGCGATAGGGTCTAATGGATTGTGGTCCATTGGTTCGTGTGAACTCGATTATTTTAGACATTTTTGTGTTGTTTTTTCTTCGTATTAGATAAAAGTGTTATGACAACATGTAACATTAACTGACTAAACCAATGGAAGATACCTTTGTGGCATTTAAACTTGGTCTTAGTTTAGTTTCATAATGTATATGAAGTGTATGTGTTGATTGGCGATATTTTTATTTTTAAATAGCCTATTGAATGTCACACTTCTACCAAACACTTCTCCACGAGCCGGAGGGGTTAGAACGCATGTCAAGACAAGATCTATGTCACGGATTCACTCGCACGCTCTCTGTCTTACTTCATATGAGAGAAAGAGACAACATCTACATATTCCGTGACGTAAGTCTAGTCTTGGCGCTCATGCTGCCACTGCTGAGCCTATTGGGGCTACGTTGGTTTTACAGTTTAGTTAACGACATCTTGGATTTGAGCATAGGCAGCTCGGTCAGTGGACCGAGCTGTACGGTGAAGTGTCACCGTATAGTTATCGGTTGGATTTCCTTTAGCGGCAAATTTCGGAAATGACATTTTCAGAATTTGCCCTAGTCTGAGTGAAATAAATCTACTGTAATATATGTTCTGCTTAGTTTGGGATCATACGACGAGTATTGTAGCCATTTTTTTTCTATAGACCAGTATTTATCATTAACTTGAATCAGACTTAATCGGATAATATAATTGTATAAAAGGGAGTGGCTCCTCAGTTTCAAGCGGATCACGTAACCATGAATCCTATGGTATTTGACATGGATTCACAAATGTCTTCCAATGACGCAGCCTCCGCCATGGAATTCCTCATCGCAATCACGATCTCATTACGGCCAAGTTTAGACTGTAGCTACACAAATAGATTGTATTTTATAGAAGACCTATTCTGAATAACTGATTATAGTTTGATTTATGGTATGTTCTCACACGCATCTAGGATTTCCCTGCAAGACACTTATTCGTGGTTGTCATAATACTCGCTATTTATATCACTGGATAGGTAAATCAAGATATTAATAATAGAATAGGTACATGAAATTTAACACTTTTACATGTGTAAATATTGTAATACAATATGTCAGTAGATACATATATACGGACATATTGTGTTTTCACAAAATATTCACACTATATTTACAGTAAAAATTAAATATTTTGTTTATGTTTTGCGTGGGTGAAATGTGGGCCAGAACTCTGACTGCATTTTGCCACAAAGCTAGGCTTATGCTTTAGACGAGGAAATAGTCAATAATTTTAATTGATGGAATCAGGCGTAATATTGCGGAAATCCATTGTTAATACAATAGTAGAGAAAGGGACCCACCACTCACCCTCAACAAATAAATTTATTAGTTGAAATTAAACTATTTTACGGATTTTATCGCGTTTATTTACTATTTTATTTTCCCAACGTTTCGGCTGCTTTACAGCAACCATGGTCACGGGGGGACTGAGGTGTTAGACGTCCTGTTGTTATAGTTAATAACTGAGTACCCTCATATTTAGTTGTTGTTTGCGGTCCGATCCACGCAGAAAGTGCTTACGGTGTCTTGAGGTCTTGCAATGGTACACTTGGTTTTGGATTTAATCATATAAATTACTGGATCCCAAGTTGGTGGTAGCACCTAGCCATCTTCCCTATTGAAATTAGGATGTTTTTTAATTTCAATGGCCTCACGTATCATCCTTGGTCGGAGTCGGTGTTCTTTTGCGAGGATATGCGGTTTATCAAATCTGACATAATGGCGGGTGCGGTCCTGTACATGTTCACAGATTGCAGACTTCGTGGAGCGCCGGTGTTTTACGTCAGCTATATGTTCCTTTACGCGGGCGACCGCAAACAACAACTAAATATGAGGGTACCCAGTTATTAACTATGACAACAGGACGTCTAACACCTCAGTCCCCCCGTGACCATGGTTGCTGTAAAGCAGCCGAAACGTCGGGAAAATAAATAATAAATAAAAAATAGAAAAATAGTTTAATTTCAATGTATAGTATTCGCGTAAATATAAGAAAACAATAAATTTATTAGATTTATAATTTGGGATTCTAAACAATTCCGAGGGTGAGTGGTGGGTCCCTTTCTCTACTATTGTACTGTCAATAATTTTATTTTTAAATTTCACAAACTTACGTAAAACAAGTCAGTCGAACTGTTATGAGTCCGCCCATTTTCCGTATTTCGCAATTGTATATGCAAGTTAACAGCGAATGCAACTGGGGAAATTGTATCACTGATTTTTGCATTGATTTCCTCAGTAGTCAATCGAAATCAGAATAATCCCAGGATAGATATGCAGCAGTAACCGGTAACCGTGAACTAGATAAGGCATCGCGCTCAGTTCGTCGCGCACCCACGCCCACGCACACTTCGCACTCACAAACAATTGTTATTAATGCACGCTCAAATTAAACTGTGGGAACAGGTTAGTACTTCCAAATATTTTAGGTCTTAGTCAACTTGCTGATGTAGGAAGGAGGTCTAATACTGTATTAATCGGGTTCTAACGATTTTTCAAAAGAGGCGTGTAGTTTTCCAACATACAGTCAGCTGAATCGAAAATAGCTTAAATCTTTCTCTCATTATGAGAATATGTGTCGGTTATAAGTGTAGGAGGCTCTTGGTTACATAGGGTTCAAAACCACCATCAGCTAGCATAGGAGCTCAAAGTTATTATTAAATTATTAAATCAAATTTCAATAAGCACACATAAATATGCCAAAAATACTCACAAAGTGCCAATATATAAATACATCATCACGCCTGTATTCCCCGAAGGGGTAGGCAGAGGTGCACTGTAGTGCGCCCACACTTCGCCGATGTATTTTGGTCCCAATGTAATAGGGGGCGTGCCTATTGCCATTATACCGGGCACATTCCCCCTCAATACGAGGCAGATTTGGGCCATAGTCCGCCACGCTGGCCCAGTGCGGGTTGGTGAACTTCACACGCATTTCTATAGACGTGCAGGTTTCCTCACGATGTTTTCCTACACCGTTCAGCAAGTGGTAATCATTGTTGAAAATGACATTCGCACATGAAAATTATCTCAGAGGTGCGGGCCTGGGATTTGATCTTGCACCCCTTACGTTCAAGGCTACCACTGCTATATATATACAAACATTTGGCTTAAAAACTAAATAGTGCAATAAAAAATTGTATATCAATTCAAGACCAAGAAGTTCAAGATAGGACGTCACGATCGGCGCTTGCGCCTACAATAAATAAGGTCCTTCCTTTTTATGTAGTTGACAACAAGATTGATGTACGTCTCAGTCGATATTTATTTAATGCAAATTTTTAAACCACAGACAATGCAAGCCAAACAAAACTATTAATTCGTGATCACCGTGAGTCACTGCGCCCGCGCACCCGATCTCACGATACAAACAATTCTCACGTGCACATGACATAATAATAGCGTTGCTGTTTGTGCTTCGCTATCAATTTGATTGATATTGTGCGCGCGATTGTATTTTTAGTTCGTTACCTGAGCGTGGATCCGCTGACATTTGAAAATTGTTACAGATACAAATGCTGACATCACTACATTTTATTTCAAATGTAAGTTTCATTTTTAATGTTTGAATAATACCTTATTCAGATTATAGAGTTCTTTGTCCCCGTAGGACAGAAGGGATTGGGTTTAAACCTGGTTTTCGTTATAGATGCAATTTCTGTTAATCACACCTTTAGCCCTTCAGTCCTATAACTAAGACAAATACTGGAGCATTGACGTGAACCCACTTCTCGAAGTATGTTTACATAAATCGTTGAGCGGTTGGGGTGGTAACCGAACCCGAAACCTGTCGGTTACCACTCGGCTCTCTAATCTATTCCAATTAATTTGGCTGTAGATTCTTGTTGTCTACTTCTTGATTAGTTATAGACATTGATCGGATAAAGACTAAAAGTTTTAAAACAGCCTTCCTCTACTTTTTTATAGTTTCAGGCGTGACAGTAAAATCGGTGATATAACTGTGCTAAGTATATTTAATTCTAATTGGTTTACAGTATTGGCATCATAAGAAAGTCTAAATTAATTTACCCTCCATATTTTCTATTGATTGTATAAATCATTAAAAAGAAGGTACAAGAATGATGTAACCATTTTTACGATTCAAATTCTAATTCATATCCTGCTATCAAGAATGTTAATCGCCAAATCGTATTTCGCAAATCCAGCCAAACCCCAACCTAATTATCTCCCCACCCAATCAGTGTAAAATATTATCGCAAGGCCATCACTAGCAAAAACAATGCACAAATCAAACGCCGGGGTCCGCCCACGTGAACTCATTAGCAGTAATCAGCACAGCCTTGATTTTCCATATCTAAGCCTTTTGTGAGCATTGGAAAGTAATTACTGCGTGGCCCACACTTGATGACTCCCACGTTAAGTCAAAAGCTTAGTTGAAGATGTTTAAGTATGTTTTGAGTGTTCTGTGTGATGGGCGGTTGGCGGGTGCTAGTGTTGTCGATGTATCGATAATTTATTGTCGATTATTTAATTTCTTGTTATGAGTTGTTAGGTATGCAACTGTTTACAGTTTAGAAAGAAAAGCTTGTCAAAAGAAAGATATGGTTGAAGAGAGGTTTGATATCTTTAGGGACAAAATTGTATGTAAAATACAATCTTCTCATAATAATATTGAGTATTTTGGTATTTAGATGGTGAAGCCGTGGGATGCAGAACAAAGAACTGGAAAAGACATCAAAAATCGATTTTGAAATGTTTTTATTGCATCTTTTTTCTATCCGATTACAGATGATGTGATGTTGCTCATTTAATTGGATACTGCTCGACTATTACATACTTGTTTATAGACTGGATTGTTAGTAGTAACGGTATTAACAGTCACATAATTTTAAAGCAGTGGTAGCCCCGCGGGCAAGAACGCCCGCCTTGAACGTAACGGGTGCAAGTTCAAATCCCAGGCCCGCACCTCTGAGATAATTTTCATGTGCGAATGTCATTTTCAACAATGATTACCACTTGCTGAACGGTGAAGGAAAAACATCGTGAGAAAACCTGCACGTTTATAGAAAGGCGTGTGAAGTTCACCAACCCGCACTGGGCCAGCGTGGTGGACTATGGCCTAAATCTCCCTCGTATTGAGGGTGAATGTGCCCGGTATAATGGCAATAGGCTCGCCCCCTATTACATTGGGACCAAAAATACTTCGGCGAAGTGTGGGTGCATTACAGTGCACCCCTGCCTACCCCTTCGGTGAATACAGGCGTGATGATGTATTATTATGATTCTAATAATGATTTTAATTTCCTACTAGGGGATACGAGCTTTTGCCATTCTAATACCTATATAAAAACAATTATATCGATATAACGATCATCGACAAGCTTGTCCCCGCTAAAGTTACAAAAATCATGCGCTCGCGCACTGACAGCCGCGTCCGACGTACATTTCGTTATTGGATTAAACAATTACAACAATGACTTTACACTTCACTTGTTCATTATTACACCTAACTACCTGGTGATAGAGTTGAAGTTAGACTTTTGGAAGTGTATGCAATAATTTGTTTAAAAGTATTCTAGGTACAATAGAAATAATTAATGTCGACTTAAACGCACGAAGGTCGAATCTTAAGTAATGGTTTAATTGGTACAGATGTATATGAATTGGATTTTTGATAGCGGAAAAGTGGGCGGCGTGTTGTAACATTGACTTCAGAAAGTATAGTCGTTTGTCTTAGGCTGTGCCTATAAAGCAGAGTTTAAGTACTAGGTATTGAATGTTGCTAAATATCAATGCATGAATCATAATTGTTGTTTGCTCATTTATTTATCTGTTACCAGATTCAAAGGCAAATGTATTTAAAAAAGTACGACTGTAAATTGTACTATATTTTCGCTACTAATTGAACAGCAGTTACTGTCAAAATCTAATAGGCGCTAAGTATGTAGCAATCATCCTCTATAATATAAAATATGTTTTTTTAAAGCAGTGTTAACCGAGAGGTCAAACGCACGCCTTGCAATCAAAGCGTGCAGGTTCCAACCCCGGCTCGCACCTCTGGGTTTATTTGCGAATCTCATTTTCATACAAGATTACCACCTGCTCTGAAACGGTGAAGGAAAATATCGTGAGGAAACCTGCACATATATAGAAAGGCGTGTGAAGTTCACCAATCCGCACTGGACCAGCGTGGTTGACTATAGCCCAAAAATCCCCCTTGTATTCCTCAATAACTGGGCACATTCTCCCACGAGAATGTGCCTGGTATAATGGCAATAGGCTCGCCCCTCTTACATTGGGGCCAAAATACATCGGCGAAGTGTTGGCGCACTGCAGTGCACCTCTGCCTAACCTTTCGGGAATACAGGCTGATGTATATTTTTTCAAAGTCAAATTCGAATCATTTACTTCATGTAGACCTAGAAATGGTCAAGTTTTTTTTTCCTTTATTTGGGATGGGTACCGTATGCTTCGATTAATTGTAGAGATTTTTATTGGTATAGTAAGTGAAAAATTAATTAATTAGTCAGGTTTAGAAACATTTAAATACATAGATAAACATATAGATGGAACTTAGAGCATACTCTTAACTGTAAAATTTCGTAAAGCGTAACAAATATCATAATATTTCACAATCGCTTTACATTAGTCACCAAAAACCTTTCACAATGTCTATTTCAGTAGTGTATTTTGACATGCAAGAAATTCACACATCATAAAAGCTACCCACGATACCCAACCAAACCATCTCTGAACTTTGTCGTAACAACATAGTTATTGTAAATAAATAAATACATATATAGCCGTGGATGGATACAGAGCGAGAGGAAGTCCAAAGAAAAGATGGATGGAGTGTGTAAAAAGTGATAAGAATGAGGTCGGAGTCTTTTTTTTTATGAGATAGGGAGGCAAACGAGCAGACGTTTCACCTGATGGTAAGTCATCAACGCCGCCCATGGACACCTGCAACACCAGGGGAATCGCAAGTGCGTTGCCGGCCTTTAAGGAATGAGTAGGCTCGTTTCTTGAAGATACCTTTGTCGCATCGGTCCGGGAACACCGCTGCAGGAAGTTCATTCCACAATTCGAGTTCACACACATTCACACAGTTCGAGTCGATGTCGGTATGACGGAAAAGCGAGACGAATGGAAGAAAATGACATACTGCGCCGACTCCAAATAATGGGATAAGGTAAGGCAAATGATTATAGCCAGACAACACATACTCATCGTATGATCCCAAACTAAGCAAAGCTTGTACTATGGGTACAGTACAATGGACTGTGGACGATTCTAGTTACACACAGAACAGGACAAATTTCGAAAAGGCCATTTCCGAGATTTGACGCTGGGGGGAACCGAACCCGCATCCACGCGGTTTAGAGCCAAGCGGCATACGCTTAATCCACTAGACCAGCCGTCTTCAGTACTCGTACTTGCTATATCCAACACATTCGCGAATTTAAAATAATCTTGCACATTACATGTACTTGTAAATTTTCGCGTTCGTTTCTAAATAATGCCATAGCTCATGTGGATAGGTTTATGCGTTAATTGCTGCGCTCGCGCAGACGGGACCTGTTATTACTAGGGTCGTGGTAAAGGCGGTCCCACATTAACTGGCCGTTGAATAACATTACTAAGTTCCGGATTATCCGTCGTGGTAACTATTAAGAAACGCAATGGGATAAAATAAAATTGTCATAACCTTTTATCTATGTACATAAAAGATCTATTTAATACTGTTATTGTTTCTTGCTAGTGTAGTTACTCACTTAGGTCAAATACTTAACCAAAATTACCCATGCTTTGAAGTTTGTTCAAATATTGTCCATGTTTGATAGTGAGACTGAGATACTACGAGTCTGTATTATAAACGGTGTATCAATCTTCAATGTGCGCCTCTACCATAAGTCGCTATTTTTAATTGAATACGCAAAAATACTTGGTCAAATGGTTCCAATATTTAAAGTATGTCAGTTTTGATGACAGGCAAGTTATAGGAAAACATAAAAATACGTATACATTTTAAAACGTGCGTTTTTATGGTCCTATATGTGTGTATACCTTTATCCTCGACCAATCTAAAGGCCGGTTGTATGTTGGACCATTGTGTACCGTACGCTGGCTAAGATATTTTGTAATATAAACCCACAAAGATATTTGCTAAACCCAACCTTTAATAAGGTGTTTCAATTTATTGTGTAGTAGTATTTTGTAGCCAATTAGTTTATGAGTTTATTTTAAGTTCATGCAATTAATTAGGTTAATGCTATAATTTCTGCACTAAGTTCAGGGATCCTATTTTCGTTTGATAGACATCAATCTCTATTACAGATATGTCGAAACAAAAGAAAAAATAAGATCAATATGACGTTTTATATCTCGAATAGAAAATCGGGCACCAGGGCATGTGCTGTAAACACCATTTTGACTGAACCAATTAAAATGTGACTTATATATTATACCAGCTGAACGGGCGAACTTCGTACCGCCTTAGAATGAGTGACATACGAAATCAGCGCCACCTACCGGGTCCAATTGTGAATCTAAACCATCCAGGGTGCCACCCAAACGCATACAATTTTTTTATATAATTATTAGATTAATTTGTACGTTGACAACGACTTGTCTAGTGATTCTTAGGTTGATTGCTCAGCTAACCGCACCAGGTGGATGTGGATTCGATTCCTGCCCGCGGCAAACTCCGGAAATGGCATTTTCGGGATTCACCCTGCCCTGGATACAACTGTCACTGTCACCTTTAGTTTATTTTATGGTATCCATAGTACTAGCGTTGTTTGTATCATACGATGAGTAGGTTTTGTCTCCCGATATTTATTTATTTAAATGATAGAATGTACTAAAGTGTATCATTATACAATTCATACTAACCATCAAGATGGCAAGCCAGCCTAAGTACACTTCCAAAAACAACATTTTTACCGAAGCGTGACTTCAGTATTTGTTATATGTAAATTAGCGATTTGTCCAAAGCCCGCCCAGGACTCTTCTCAGACTACCGGTAATGTTATTTTTTTTTATTTCTATTTTAACGTCAATGCAATGTACACTCTATTACTATTAAAAAGAGTTCATTTTAGTCCTACTTGCAATGCAATAGAGGGATTCAATGCTAGGGATGTATGTTACAGAGCAGTCTGAAAGTGTGACAATTATCATTTAAATGTGAAAATAGAATTATTTATTTGATATTTGCGCATGATTGATTCGAGCCAAGATTAATTATAAATTAATGTATTTTTTATGTAAATTAAATTAATCAAATCAGGCACGCGATCAAGCAATATATCACATGTATGTTTTTTCGCCATAATCTAAAACATTTATTCCGTATATTTATGGACTACTGAACTTGCTTAGTTCGATATTTTTAATATCAATTAAATTTTATTACATTATTCCGATAGGTAGTATAACATATGAGAGCAGATATTTATAATATCTACTGTAGTAGGTATAGTATAATCATACTACAGGTCAACCGATTCTATTGCTAGCCCAAGTTGTCTTTAGAAGAAAAGATACAAAAAACCCACAAAGGAGACGGGGATCTCTGGGCCCAATTGTAATAAGTTGAGATATGGTTTAAAAAAGCGGTATTTTTTTCTGTTTCAAAATATAAAAAAATCTGCTCAATTCACAATCTGGGAGACGAGAAATCACAAAAATAAGTTTATTTCACTGAAGAAATAGAGTATCGATTACAATATCGATTACTGTGAATGATTTAAACAATTGAACATAAAATACTTGATTGAATCAATCAAAATGAATAAATACATTGTAATAATTAACAATTAAAAACTACAATTAATATAGTAAATAACTGTGTGGCGTCCGCGTTTCGGAACGCTCCACAAAATGTCGACGGACGAGTTTCCGAACGCCCCAGATAGAGTGAGCACGTTCGGTAGCTCTAAAAAAAATTGTGTTATTAATGATTAAGCACATAATTTTATTCATTTTAATATATTAATATACACTAATGTAGTTGAATTAACACCAAAACTGTGTATTAAAACAAAATAACAATCACAGTTCAAAAATCAGCTGTTTAGTATCTAGGTTGTTGTCACTTTGTGGAATAACCACACTTTTACTAAATCTCTTATAATTCTGCTCTCAGATTGCCAAGTTCAGCAAAATTTTCGGAGATGGTTTGATAATATATAAGCTCTTAATTGACACCACTCTCATATTTTTACAACTAGGCCCAAGAATGTATGAAAGCGTATCCGTCTCCCTTATAAATATTACAAAACGTCTACATAATTTGTTTTAGTAGATACAAATCGTAATGATGATGGTTCATAACTTTCAATAAATTGGGCAGGAAAGTTGAATAAATAGTTAGCTATTCTCTCGCACTAAAATAACTGAGTGAGAGATTAACAGCTCTATATTATTTCTCTTCGAAAGCAGTTTGTTTAAACACCACATCGAGGTAGACAATACGCAGCGGCCGAGCAATATGCGCCATTCAGAATGCCAACATGCGCCTAGGGAAGCGGGCAATTAAAAAATATAAGCACTGATAATGGTACTTGCAGCGTCTTACTAGGTGCTGCAAGTTCCGTAAATGCAGAAGATTTTCAACTTTGTGAATAGGACAGTAAGCCACAAATTCTATTAACTCACAATATAAGATATTAAATGCATCATTTACAATGCATTTTTCCCCTTTACATGAATGAAATGAAATACATAATACCAAATTTTACCATGAAATATTAAAACCCAAATGAATCCGGGGCGTGGTTCTAGTCAGCAAAAAATCCATTATAATGCTTTTTTCTTTATCCTCCAAGGTATTGACGTCACGCGACAAATATGGAACACAAATACATATTGTAGAGAAGACGTCATGATCTATTAATTAAGACGTTATTGCTAGGTGTGTAAAGTATGGTTCGTACGCAGAGAGATAATGGGGTATTACCCACTCTACTAAATATCAATTAAAAATTGGTCGTAATAGTACAAACTTCAAATAGGCAATGATATTGAAACAAGGGTGATACGTATTTTTTGATGGTGCAACCAAGTGTAATTCCGTAGTTCATAGTAAATTACACAATATTTATAGTAAAATAATATTGTCTTTAAAATTGAAAATGAAAGAAATTTGAATATCCATATGTTTAAAAAAACGGCGATATTTATATCAATTCCTCCTCAGAAAACGTCATATTTGCCGTATATTCAAAGTTATTTTGTATTTTTGTAACTATACACTTACCTTATGTTACCAGAAAACTTAAACAATGATTAAATGTTTAAAATTACTATATTATTAGTATATTACTATATTATATAGAAATAATTATTCCCACCTCATTTTAACATGACCCCACAGAACGAAAAACAAATAATTTCAAAAGAGGCTTGTTCTTTGAAAAAAAAAAGTTTTACAAATAATACAGTCATCGAAACTTGCCTGAGGAAAGTTTGCAAATTTAAATATTTGAGCGTGTTCGAAATACGAATCATTATCTTGTTTACGCATTGAGCACTACGTAGCTCATTAACAATCAATATTGAACTTCACGCACCAAAAAATTGAGTCCATTTTTAAATAAATCGCTTTTAATTTAAACAGTGCATTTCTACTACGTCTTATTTATTAATAAATAGGGTGTAGTTTTCATTGTTGTAACCGTAAATATAGTCTCGTTTCAATAATTGCAATAACAGGCGCCACTTTTTGTAATCACGGAATAACTGTAACATTCAGAGGTTTTTGACGAAATTTCGCTGATTGCTTAATTGTTTATAATCGACTGTACTTTTGAGGATTTTGACATGTGAGAAGTTTGTTTATAATTTGGAATGTGATACATTAATAACTTAAGGTAGAAATTTTCATCATTCAAATCGATATTTATAAACCCGATTATTTTATTTTGTAGTTATCAAACGGGATAAATGCTTGTTACTATCCTATTCTTTGATTGTAGATAAGATTTAAATAACATAAATTAATAAAAAAAAAAAATGCAAAAAAAAATCGTTTAGCCTTCTCATACTTTAAAATGCTCAATCCGGTATGACGTAGAAATTGTATAGAATTGATATAAATCATAGGTAATTATATTTTTAATAAGAAACATTGAAACCTAAGTGAAACCTTCAAGGGTCGTGACCTTTGACCGACATGGAAACCATACCATACATTTTATTAATAATACCTCATTGGCCCATATTTTAGAGAATCAATGAAAACCTATAATTACAATATCCGGTCTCACGATTTTAATAAGTTACAATAAAATATTAGAGGGTCGATACACGAACTGTAGTTGCCACCTGTTGCATTATGAAATATAGCGTCTATAAAATAAACCCACAAAGTATAAATTAAAATAAGCTTTCTAAAAATTACTGACAGTGGAATTGTGCTCTACCATAGTTTTTTTTTAAACATCAATTTTTTTTTTTGTAAATTTAAGATTAAGACACTAAATAATTGAATAGTAATATTACAAAATAATGGTAGCTGATGTGGTATGACAAGACAAAATGTGAGATATGTTTATCATATCTCTTACTCTCGTATGATTTACGAATGTCAGAGTAAGACTCAGTGTGTCATAATCTGTTATAAGCATTTTCTCTTGCTCTCCAATAAATAAAATAATCCTAAATAAGCAACACAGCATTGCTTATTTAAGTTTAGTTTTAAACCTTTTTTTCAGCAAATTGAAAATAATTTTAATTATTTCACCATATTTTATTACTATTGTCAGTATTCTTCCATCACAGCAACGTATCGTCTCCACACGCCTTTATCTCGGGGATGGTATAAATGTTTTTTCCGCTGACGCGGCTACAAGGAATGGGCGTGAAATCGTGCCCAAACACACAAACCCACACACGCCGATACTTTATAATACCTCGTCTGTATTAATGCGATGGATAATATTGCTGATTTGTTAATGAATAGGTATCTGATGTAGTATACGAGCTTGTTTGCGTTGCAAAATACTTCTCACTTTTGCTGTTATTATTTCATATGTTCAAAAACAAGTTGATCAGACGAGAGTCCAAAATAAGTTATGATAATTTTCCATAATTTTATAATCCTAAAACTATTATACTAAAAGGATATAATGTAAACCTTGATCATTTATTAGTTAGCTAGAATGTAAACTCAATCAGTAAAATATCTAATTTCCGATAATTCCATTTTTTTTTCAATGTTGAGTCCAAACGGTAGCAAATTTAAAATCATTTTAAGTCTTCCTGTAAATTTTAATACGATTCATTATTTACGCATTATTTACAATTACATAAAAAAATATTATTAAAATATAAATAATTGATTTGAACTTTAGTTTAGTTTCAACTTATTTTAACTTTATTTGAATTGTAATTTCGTACATAGCTGTTGTAAATATATATCCTCAGACTACAGATACCTATGTATTGTATGATCCCAAACTAAGCTAAATTTATACTGTGGGTACTATATATTAGTCTGGGGCGATCCCAGTTACAGCCAGTTCAGAAAAAAATCTGTAAAGGCTATTTCCAAAATTTACCGCTAGCGGGAATCGAACCCACAACCACCCGGTACAGTGAGCGAGCAGCTTACGCTCAAGCCACTAGCTAGATCAAAGTCCATACTCGTAAATATTCAAAGATGTGTCCCGACATTACTAAGGCTGTGGCTACTCTATAAATAAAATAAACTCCGTATAAAGCTAATCACAATTAAATAAATTCAGGCCACAGAACACGATCAATACCATAATGTTATATTATTGTAATAGTTACGCGCGGTATCGACCCCCGTAAACGCATTACCCTGCGGTCGGTGGCGATCTCCGCGAATGCACGTCATCATTGCCAATGTGAGTTATTTTCATTTCTCTGTGGTTGTTCCGATCGGTAAACTTCGATGTGAGAAACACACAACAATTATTCCGCGAATGTGTTTTAATACCATTATTAACACTGCAAATATAAATACATTAAAATTGATATAAATATGTATATTGATAACAATATCACCAGAAAATAATGATAAAACATATTGCCTTTAGAAAAGACATCAACGTGTGACTTGCTACTAATTTATAATTTATTTTACTTGTTACTAATGATTAGTTTAATTAGGTATTAGATACTTCATCCAATTCGCACAGCTCTGATAGAGTTATGATAAGTACAGCTTACCTAGCCGGAATATCTGTCTTGAAGTACTTCTAGAAATCGTTATGCCAATGTTTATAGGACTGACATGAGTCACATGGTCTACTTATCATTAGCTGATACCATTTTAGAGTATTATCTTGTAGAAACTCTCGTAGATAGTCTTAGCTTGATTAAGTAGACTGGTAGAGGCAACAAAAATTTCAAAGTAAATAAAGACTTTATCTTACAAACAAAAGACATCGACGCGTTTAATAAAAATTGTTGTTTCTCTACATTATGGATTTCAGTATAACATAAGGTACAGAATCTGATAAAATAGAGTATTTCATATGTGTTTAGTACATCTATGGTCAAGATGGAACGTTTTTTGTATACACGTGTGCGGGCACTGCTTGCGGCCAAAGTTGAGCGATTTGTTTTTGCACTCACGCGGCGCTACATTCGTTCTCATGTTTACTTATTGGCAGTTTATAGCACAAAAAGCATGGTGTTGGTTTAGATATAAAAACACTATGATATGTATTCCATATAGAGTTTTGATGGTTTGCAATTATACCAAGATATAAAAGTGTTTTAAGCTTCCATATCTACTTTCTATAGCTAAGACCCATATATCATAGTTCTTGCAAAAACTATGAAAATTTAATAATATTTATTTGAGAATTATTAGCGCCGTATAATAATCCCAAAGCCTTGGCGATTCTAAAGTTAAGGTTACAATAGATCAATTTAGAATATTTACAAATTTAGATTAAATCAACATTTATCTGATTTATATTCGTCGATCAACTAAATCATATCGTATATGATCCTCGAAAAGTATTTGAAACGTAACAGATGATGACGAATAGGCCTTAAATAGATCACTCGCCGTCCGATAGGAATAAACATAACCAATTACTGGTTGATTTATGTTTACCAATAACTTATTTGTCTGTGCTTATTCGCGTTTTAATTGTTGGAATTGATGCAATCGATGCGTAGGGTGGAAGGTCCAGTTAATTTACCTACAGATTGATAAAAAAACGTTAATAAATGTAATTTATTAAATTATTTGTTAAGTTAATCTGTAATAAAATACAATGATCACATTTATTGTATTCTTCATATATAATATTATAATTGAACGGAAAGTATGCTACTAGAAAACAGTTTTAACGCTAATAATACAATGGTACAAAATCTAAAACCAAGCGTACCATTGCAAACAAACAGCGTTCACACACGCAACACACATTTTTGGCTCAAGTTTATAAAACGAACCGTACACATATTGTTTTCTTATATTTTCGCGAATACTATACATTGAAATAAAACTATTTTACGGATTTTACCACGTTTATTTACTATTTTATTTTCCCGGCGTTTCCTCAAGACACTGTGAGCACTTTCTGCGTGGATCGGACCGCAAACAACAACTAAATTTGAGGGTACCCAGTTATTAACTATGACATCAGGACGTCTAACACCTCAGTCCCCCCGTGACCATGGTTGCTGTAAAGCAGCCGAAACGTCGGGAAAATAAAATAGTAAATAAACGCGATAAAATCCGTAAAATTGTTTTATTTCAATGTATAGTGTTCGCGTAAATATAAGAAAACAATATAAAATACAATGGTAATTTATTTTGTAAATATATCTATTTCGTTTATTTAATTTCATACGGAATGTAGAAAATATAATGGAATTTTTCGATTTGGTATTTTAATAGAATTTTACATTGTATGCTTGTCAACTTTACTTGTGGCTTCACTAGCCGACACCGCATCTGTAAATACATCATCATCATCACGCCTGTATTCCTCGAAGGGGTAGGCAGAGGTGCACTGTAGTGCACCCACACTTTGCCGATGTATTTGGGTCCCAATGTAATAGAGGGCGAGCCTATTGCCATTATACCGGGCACATTCCCCCTCAATACGAAGGAGATTTGGGCCATAGTCCAGCACGCTGGCCCAGTGCGGGTTGGTGAACTTCACACGCCTTTCTACAGACGTGCAGGTTTCCTCACGATGTTTTCCTTCACCGCTCAGCAAGTGGTAATCATTGTTGAAAATGACATTCGCACATGAAAATTATCTCAGAGGTGCGGGCCTGGGATTTGAACTTGCACTCCTTACGTTCAAAGCGGGCGTTCTTGCCCGCGAAGCTATCACTGCTTGTTCTGTAAAATGTTGAAGTAAAACAAGTGACACTTATAACTACATCTACCCTACTCGTATGTTATATATTTTTCTCATACATTAATGGGACCACCCGTCGCTGGCCGGCCCGGTACATTAGTACTGAGGTGCCTGCGATTTATTTATTACTTGTTCGTACATTTGTTATAACTACGCTTGTGCAAAATTATCTTACTTATTGGATGGGAGGGCAAATTAGTACTTGTCGATTTAACTTAATAACATTTTTACCTTTTTTTTCCATTATGGTCATATTAATAATCAAAACAAAAGTGTTTTTATAAAAACTACGAGTACTTTATGCCGCCAATAAAATAAAGAAACCTGTTTTTTTAATGTTTTTAAGCCTTTTTAAGTCCTTTCAATAGCAAAATTTAAGAAAATTGTTTATATATTTTTCATAAATATGTAACCATTTTATTTCAGCACCTGTTGAAGGTATGGTTTGAAGAATCACTAGCAATAAACTGTGCAGACGGGCATAACGTGCATGCGTCCATGAGGGTAACAAATAGTGCTAATTTCATATGATTGTAATATTTATCCTGACATCGGAAGCGTTGGAGGTCAGCTTGGTCAGACCTACAAATAAGGGGCAGACCACCCTAGTGGTGATGATACATTCAAACTGAAGTCGATTTAACTCAAAACAACAATATACATTAGGTTAGACCAAAGTTTGGCTCTGTTATAACTGAAGTCACTGGTTTGTTCATTATATTAAGCATTGCAAAATTTTGTCAATAAACAAAAATAACTGTAAACATAAAATCTCCTGCTTTTTGGAAGTCGGTTAAAATTTCTGGAACTTCTCGGTTGAGGTTGAATTCCGATCCGGTGGCAACGATAAACAAAAATACCAACCTAAGTCTAAGCTTCCTTCGTATTTAGCCGATAATTTAGCCAACAGTGAATTTTTGGTTAACAATTGGTTGGTCAGACTTGTCCTAAACAAAATGTACAAATTAAATTAATGACTTGACATGGGATATGAAAAAAAAACTGTTTGGACTATCCCAAGGCGATGTTAGAAGTATTTTACAGTATAAATGCACTTTATATTTTGAGGTAAATAAAATTTCTAAACGGTCCATGGAAATACAATAAAACCAATCCCTAGATTCAATTTGAACAAACCTTTATACTCACCCGCCATTCTACGCTGCCCTTAAGTAATAGCCTGTGAAATCTTAAATCAATTTAAAAACAGTTATTACGATACGCGAGTCGTGGCCTTTATTGTTTTTAATGGGCCCGCATTTTGGGGCCGACATCTACTAAGTGTTGATAATACTATGTGCGGACCTGGGTTTCATGATGGAGCGCTTTATGGCTGGATTTCAAGATTATGCATGCATTATGGTCCATTTCGTAAGTACATGTGCTGGGTATCAGGTGGTAAACTTTAGAGAGAGTAATGCTACAGGATAGTGTTATCAAATTAATGTTTATTTATTTTCAGACGATGATATTTTAAACACTAGCAGTGGTAGCCGAGTGATCGAACGCACGCCTTGCAATCAAAGTGTACAGGTTCAAACCCCAGCTCTGGGATTTATGTGCGAATATCATTTTCATCCCAGATTATCAGTTGCTGAGAGAGATGAAACGGTGAAGGAAAACAACGTGAGGAAACCTCCACCAAGCTGGCCCAGTTCGGGTTGGCAGACTTCACACATCCATCGAAAACTAGTCAAGTTCCCTCAGACGTGCAGGTTTCTTCACGATGTTTTCCTTCACTGTTTCATAGCAAGTGATAATCTCGGATGAAAATGAGATTCGCACATAAATCCCAGAGGTGCGAGCCGGGGTTTGAACCTGCACACTTCGATTGAGGCGTGCGTTTGACCACAAAAACAAACAACACAAACTAAAACTAAATTCTCTTGCTTGACTGTCTTCAGTCCATAATGGTGTGTAATGTCTGATTTCATTCCTTTATTCGAGAAAACGGATCATTACTGTTTAAACGAGAGGCGAGTCAGATGTTTGGCAATACTGTTAGGTAAAAACCTCATATGTAACTCTCCCGGTGCCTGTTACGGCTCGTAACTCGTCTTCAAAATCGAATGGTTGCTTTTATTGATGAAGATTCGTTTTTGAAAAAAAAAATAAACAGATATCATTGATATGTAACGCGTGTTTGATAAGTTTGACATTTTTACGCTATTATTGAATTATTAAACTTATCATTACCTACTTTGACTTGGCTGCTAGGAATATTTTGCTATATGAGCTTTTTATTTTGCGCTAAGATTGATGAGGGGAGGCGCACACTTGAAACGAGTTCGAAGATTATAATGAATTAGAATTTTACACCTTTTTGGTATTTAAAAGAATGATGTATTTAAGAAATAAATAAGAATCGGCGAGCATCATTTATTTATAGATAAATTAGGCGTTAGGCAATAATTTATGATAAGGGTGTAAGCACATCAAAGAAATGTTTTTTTCTCAATTTGGCTTTATAGCTCTATAAGGTATTATTACCTTATAGAGTCCTAGAGTAATTTATAAATACAGTAATATTTAATAGTAATATGTAATACTTCGTTATTACCATCCAATTGCATGAGTAGTAAAGTAAGTAATTTTTAAGTGCCCCCATAGGCCTATACAAAATAAAAGATTTGACTTCATAAATCTTTATTTGTAACATCCACAATGAAATAAAAAAGCTAGCTAGATAATTACCAACTGGCAATGAAGAAAGGGCTTCCCTTTTTTTACTCTTTTTTTTTTGCTAATTATAAGAAAACAAACAATAGTGTGTATTCTGTTAGCACAAAATGAAACTACACAAATCTGAGTATATTGTTGTTCTCCTCTTGGCTGTAATGTGTGAGTGAGATAGCAAAATTTTAGTGCTTTCAATTTTGGCTTAGTTTTGATCTTTGACCATATAATTAAAAAAATATATATAATCAAAGGTTTTGTTCAATATTTGCAGTAATGTCCTTAAAATATTGTAACTTTACCCTTACTTCTCGTTTATAATTTTGCATTTTATCATATATTTGGACATTACTTGACATTAATGGATTAAGACTAAGCTGTTTCACATTTTTGTACGACATTTTTACACTGTATATAATAAATATCATATTATGTAATCAAGAGCGAATTTAATCACGTGGTCACCTGACTTTTAATCTGACATTTATCTTTACTTTTATTGGCACAAAGAACATTTTTAAATAAAAAACAAGAGAATTCACTCGCCCCTCTATGTTTAGGCTGTCGATCTCGGAAGTTATAAAACACGCGAACAAATGTGTCCTTCTGTAAGAATTAAAACGAATAATAAAGTTGTTAAAATAATGCGAAAATTATTGCAGAGATATCATAGGTAAACACTGTAATGTCATTGTTATTCCTTTTGCCATTATGCCAGTCGCATGTCCGGGACTGCTTATTTCAAATAAAAGATAACGTATTAATTATGGTATTATACCATTACACTAAAAGACGTAGAAGCAGCGCCATATAATATGAAAAAGAAAAACATACTTTATAAAAATTTAGAACCCTAAAAACTAAAATCGAGAAAAAAAATCACGTTTGTTGTATGGGAGCCCCCTTAAATATTTATTTTATTCTGTTTTTTAGTATTTTTTGTTATAGCGGCCACAGAAATATATAATCTGTGAAAATTTCAACTCTCTAACTATCACAGTTCATGAGATACAGCCTGGTGACAGACGGACGGACGGACGGACGGACGGACAGCGAAGTCTTAGTAATAGGGTTCCCGTTTTACCCTTTGGGTACAGAACCCTAATAACCGTCATTTTATCACGTACACACTTCTAGACGTCATGATTGACTGAAAGGCGATAACGACAGAGTATACCTACTCCTTACTAGGGTGGGCTGCCGAATTTAAAAAGTCTACAAAAGATACACTTTTGGCAGAAGGCCGTGGGGACTTTGCGAGTACTAGGACGGTACTAAGACTATTTTATCTGACAGTTCATATCGACTCACTTTACGACTTTTTGTCACTTAGTAAGGATTTCCTTTAAGCGTCGATATAGTAAAAATATTAAATAAACACCTAAAGTTGGTAACATTACTTAACAAATAAGAGTCAAGTTTATTATATCGCTAACACATACTCATCGTATAGGCCCAAATTAAGCAGCGCTTGTACTACGAGTACCGAGTAACTGGGGGCGATCCCATTAACACCCAGGGCATTCCGGAAACGCCATTTTACTTGAAGGGGATCGAATTTTCAACCAACCTGGTGCAGTGAGCCAAGCGGCCTTCGCTCGAAGTACTAGACCAAACTGTCATAGAACAATAAAAATAAAAACATAACAATAAAAAAGCAATTTCACTAAAGTACATTATTAATACTAATAATCCGCTGCCGGTTTTTGATATTGGTATCCCTAAAAAGATGGGCAAAGCCAAATGACGAAGCTGAAGACCGACACTGGCAGTGTCGTTTCGTCCAAACCCGAGATTATGAGAGAAGTCGAGAAGTTCTATGGACGGTTATACACGTCAGCACAAAGGCCCGCCATTAGCCCAGATGCAGACACAAGAGCTAGATTAACCCGACACCACACCGAAGATATCCCGGACGTTAGCTTATACGAAATCAGAATGGCTCTGAAACAGCTTAAAAACAACAAGGCACCGGGCGATGACGGAATCACTACTGAACTTCTGAGAGCGGGTGGAAAACCGGTACTTAAGGTCCTCCAGAAATTGTTCAATTCCGTCATTCTTGAAGGTACAACGCCTGAAGCATGGAACAGAAGCGTGGTGGTACTGTTCTTCAAGAAAGGTGATAAAACCCTGTTGAAGAACTACCGACCCATCTCGCTTCTGAGCCATGTTTATAAGCTGTTCTCCAGAGTCATTACGAATCGTCTCGCACGTAGGTTCGACGAATTTCAGCCACCCGAGCAAGCCGGGTTTCGGAAGACCTTTAGCACCATAGACCACATACATACGCTGCGGCAGGTTATACAGAAGACGGAGGAGTATAACCGGCCACTATGCTTGGCGTTTGTGGACTATGAAAAAGCCTTCGATTCCATAGAGACGTGGGCTGTGGTTCAGTCCCTCCAGCGATGTCGCATCGACCACCGATACATCGAAGCGCTGAAGTGTTTGTATAGGAACGCCACCATGTCAGTCCGAATCCAGGACCAGAGCTCAGAGCCTATCCTATTGCAGCGAGGAGTAAGACAAGGAGACGTTATCTCTCCGAAATTGTTTACCGCTGCATTGGAAGATTGCTTCAAGCTGCTGAATTGGGATGGACTTGGCATCAATATCAACGGCGAGCACCTTACTAACCTTCGGTTTGCAGATGACGTCGTGGTCATAGCGGAGTCGCTGGAGGAACTGAACTCTATGCTCGGTGATCTCAACAGAGTTTCTCAACAGGTAGGTCTTAAAATGAACATGGATAAGACGAAAATCATGTCGAATGTCCATGTCGCACCTCACCCAATAGTCGTTGGGAACCCTACTCTTGAAGTTGTCGACGAGTACGTATACCTGGGACACACGGTCCGATTAGGTAGATCCAACTTCGAGAAGGAGGTCACTCGACGAATCCAACTCGGCTGGGCAGCGTTCGGGAAACTGCGTCACATCTTCTCGTCCGATATTCCTCAGTGCCTGAAGACAAAAGTCTTCGAACAGTGTGTGTTGCCAGTGATGACGTACGGATCCGAGACGTGGTCGCTCACAATGGGACTCATAAGACGGCTCAGAGTCACTCAACGTGCAATGGAGCGAGCTATGCTGGGAGTTTCACTGCGCGATAGAATCAGAAATAAGGACATCCGCAGAAGAACCAAGGTTACAGACATAGCTCAAAGGGTTGCACGTTTGAAGTGGCAATGGGCCGGACACATTGCCCGGAGAACGGATGGCCGTTGGGGCATCAAAGTCCTAGAGTGGCGGCCACGAACAGGCAAGCGGAATGTGGGACGACCCCCGACCAGATGGACGGACGACCTCACCAGGGTCGCCGGGAGTCGATGGGCGCATAAAGCCCAAGAACGTAATTTGTGGCGATCTATGGGGGAGGCCTATGTTCAGCAGTGGACGTCTCTGGCTGATAGATAGATAGATAGACAAAGACACGGCAAGAAACTTAATGATAACTCCTCCCAAAAGAAAAGATTAACAACTCCAGACTATAACTCCAGACTCTGCTCTTACCCTTACGCTACATCATGACGTCACTATTATGATAAAATTATTATAATAATTGGATCAGATAATACAGAATTATATGAAACCTTTTCCAATCCGCTGGGCGATTATGTATTTGTATCGCCTTCATTTCGCATTAGAAATCAAACAGCATGGCGGTTCTTTGTTTCATTTTTATAGCAATTTTGAAGAAACGCGACTGATAGGGTTGCAAAGGAATTACGTGATCGCCCAACCGGGGCCTGCTAGTGATTCTGCACAGTAATCTAATAACGATGAGTTAAGGACGTTAAGGTACAGTTTGTGAGCACATTTATAGCACTACAAATAATAATTGAATCACACCATATATCGAGGGGTGAAAAGCTTTTTGAATAATGAATTGCCTCTAGACCTACCAACAAATATAGATACCAAATATCAACTGAAAAAAATATTAAACAAACATTATTTGTCACTGTGTCCATAGTCATAGAGAAGATGGCTATCTTAAGTTTGATGATATATTTTAAGTAATTTTACAGTTCAAAAGCCATAATCTGTATTCATTTACCTTTAAGACCGTATATTTAGATTATATATTAGCACTTAAGTAATGAAAAATGTGAAACGGATACACGAGAACTACTGCCGACAAACTGTTATGCAGCTTTTTTGATTGTTATAATTTTATTTTATTGTGAACAAATAAAAAATAAATTAAGCGATTTCTTTTAACTTTACAGGAAAGCATACTCATTCGACGCAGAAAAAACCCTGATTCTAAATATGTCAATATCGCCCAAAAGTGTCGCTTGAGACAAATAGCCTTTCACCCCTCGATATCTTACTGGAAAATAAATAAACTACACTTTTAAAGGTCAGATTACAGTAAAATAAAAACAATGACAACGTATTTTTTTTTATAAGTATTTAAAAAGCAATTGCAAATGAGTTGAGACTTTGGATTCATCCCACTAACCGCAGATGCAGCCATTCCTCATCTTATTCTATTATATATCATCATTTCGTAAAATAAGAAAGAAGACTTAAGACTTACAATAAATTTAGTGTTATAGTGTTATTATTTATTTTGATCAATAGTTGCACTTTTATCAATGTTTATAAGCAATTACCGTTTTAATTTTCGTTACCTCATATCTTCAATATCAATGTACCTACAAAAGACACAATTTAAGATTATACATCATCTTCAGTGTCGTCACGAGTAGCAGTGATAGCCGAGTGGTAAAACGCACGCCTTGCAAATCAATGTGTGCAGGTTCAAACCCAGGGTTGCACCTCTGGGATTTATGTGCGAATCTCAATTTCATCCGAGATTATGAGTTGCTATAAAACGGTGAAGGAAATCATCGTGAGGAAACTGCACGTCTGAGGGAATTTGTCTAGTTCTCGATAGATGTGTTAAGTCTGTCAACCCGCACTGGGCCAGCGTGGTGGACTATGGCCCGATTCCCTCTCGCATTGAGGGGAGGCCCGTGTCCAGCAGTGGGACGTTAAAAGGGCTGTAGTAGTACATAATCTTCGCGCCTGTATTCCCCGAAGGGGTAGGCAGAGGTACACTGCAGTGCACCTACTTTTCGGCCATAGATTTTAATCCTAATTTAATATGGTTTTATAGGATAGGTTTTAGATTTATAATTTAATACAAATCGTGTTTCAATCACTTCAACAATTGTTTGTTATTTTTACAAAATGTACTTATTTTGTTGATCTTCCTCTTAACAAAGATGATTCGTATGAGCTGGGTGCAATGAGCTATGTTAGAACAGAAGCCGCCGCGATCCGGCAACCTTCAATTATTGCGGCCATTATTAAATAATAATAAAAAATAATATAATTCAGTTTAGTCAAGTAGACAAATGATTACTTTGTGCGGAATACCCACTCCGGGCTAGTGATGGGCTGCCGGTAAAATTGTTTTATCGATAAATTTATAATTAACGCAAAATTTTATATTAAGTTTAAAGACCTGTCTGGAATTTGCTTGTGGAATGCTAGTCCTATTACCTCATAACAGTTGTCCTCTTCGATATAATGTTGTATACGCGATAAAAAATCCCGCTAAGCCTAAGATTTTTAACCTTTCCCAAATTTGGACTGGTTTAATAACATGTAGCTATGACTTCAGTAATTTAGAATATTGTTCGTTGTGAGAAACTAATAGTGAGAACACGCCATAAAACCGTGTCCGTACGAACACCATTGTGTAAATGACAAGAATATTATTCATTTTTAACCGAAAACCTATGTTCACACTCGTCCGACACAAGTATAAAATCTAACTTACCGTTTTAAAGCTATAAAATATTACCATTTTTACGAATCGATAATAAGAACCAATGATTTTGGATATAATCCGTTCATCGGTTCAAAGTTTAACTGCCACTTATTTTTTTATGTACGCACTCAGATACTATTTACTAATTCTCTGCTATGACAGTTTTATGTGTATATATGATATGAAATATAACGTATTGAGTTGATTTGAATATTATATCAAGGCGTAACTCGTCTATGTCACTAAAGTCCACGGATTGTCTTGGCATTTCAACTAATTATGCATTGTTTCCGTGAACATAAAGAAAGTGTCATTTTGTTAGTTCGTTCGAAAAATAATTTAATTTGCATATTTTAGGGTTCCGTACCCAAAGGGTAAAACGGATCCTAGGGTATCCGTAGACAGCGAAGTCTTAACTTCGCTGTCCGTCCGTCCGTCCGTCTGTTACCTATCACAATCTCATGAACCGTGATAGTAAGAGAGTTGAAATTTTCACAGATGATGTATTTCTGTTACAAAAACAGCAAACAAACGTGATTTTTTTGCCGTTTTTATAGATAATGGTACGGAACCCTTCGTGAGCGAGTCCGACTTGCACTTGGCCGATAAGTAAAAACAGGTTATTTCACGAATTTCACGTTTTACTAATCCTTTTGGAACATAGTAACCATGGAGATTCATGCCTATCCCTCGCCATAGAAAATGCATTCTAAATGAGTGGTAAAGTCCTGATTTTATTTGTTTAACTATTCATAAGCATTGGTTTACACAAAGAAATATCTGATTCTGATTCCGATTCCTACATAAACTTCGATTGATGATCACGTTTACCAAAAATAAATAAATAGTGTAGCCGACACGAGGTACATAACTAGTTTTATATTATTTTTCCTGTTATAACATAGCCAAGTTCACGATGTTATATTTATCAAGTCCAAATTTCGATCGGCTTAATCTTTTTGCTATATATGACCACACGAATATTATTGATTGACCTTAGTTCTTCGTATTTTAAGATGTGATGTTATATTGCTGACTTTTTGTGCACATATAAATTGTAACGTCGTCGTTGTGATAAATGTTTGGCATTTACAATTTTGAGATATATTTTACATACTACTATAATAATAGTATAAATGTGAAAGTTTGTGAGAATGGATGGATGTTTGTGAATTTTTCACGCAAATACTACTGAACTCATTTTGATGAAACTTTACAGTATTATTGTTTATATATCCGAATAACATATAGGCTATAATTTAAAACAAAATTCAGTAATCAAAGTCAGCGCAGACGAAGTCGCGGGTAGAAACTAGTATTTTATCTTATTACTTTTTGGTTTTAAAGATATGTGGTTTATACTCGTATAACGTAAACTAAATTGTCACGACATTTTCTCATAAATTGTAAGAAAAGTGATTTAAAACACGTGTTTCTTTTCAATCACTCACTTCTTTACTACAAATTAATGATTCAGAAACAGTATATCGGTACGGTTAAATATCGATCGATTCATCATGTCCCCTCACTAGTCCATTATCCCGGCGCCGTCTGTAATCCCGTGTCGTTTTATTTTCGCAAATCAGTGTTGCGGTCGAGGTTAGATTGTGCGCCCGCGCACAGTAGCCATGACATGGGCGCTCTGTGTAACCCGACCTTTATATGGTGTAGACTGGGTTTTGTCTCTACTTTGATATACTTTAATGGTTTTTGTTTTGTTTTCAGTGAATAAGATACTGTAATAGAAACTACTTGTTGGCAATTAGTTTGCGTGCAATAGTTATTGAACGATTTGGAATAATATGTAGGTACCCGGTATAAAAAATCACGATACACTGTTTTGATCCATTTCCAAAAAAAAACTCACAAGCTTGTAATAAAAATATAAAAACTAAGTCAAAGACTAATGTTAGTACGAAATCTCAGTATCTGAAATATTTATTTATGAAGTTACTAGCTGTGCCCGCGATTCCACCTGAGTTTATGGTTATTATGTCGTAGTGTGATGTTATTAAGTTTCCTCAATAAATAGGCTATGCAGTACAATTATTGTAAAAAACCTTTAAAAAAACAAGTTTTTAAGTAATTGCCCTTAGTTTTCGTGTTCTCCTCGGCAAGCCCTTTCATTTGATACCCATACTGTGGTAGTGCAGAAAAAATAACTATTCCGCCATCTTGGATGATCCGCCATATAGGAATTAGAATGAAGTCACGTAGCTAAGCATGCATTGTCATCCAAAATAAGCGTGTATACCGAATTTTAGCTCAATCGGTTAAATATATCTGATTTAAAATTCAGTTGCAAGAGTCCACCCGGACATACATTGCAAGTTAATATAAAGCTTGTAAAAAAGATATTTTGAAATCGGACTGCTTGAATAGATGTTAGCTCGCGTTAGTAGTCTCCACCTTTTCATAATGGATTCAGCACATAGCACAATAAACAATCAAAATACCTACGTACCTACTTGTGAAAGTGAAAACGAAAGAAAGTTGCTTTTTACACAGGTGATGATTATATTTCAATCCGTTAATCTTTTAAATACAGAAAACTTTTTTAAAATATATGCCCAACGATACCCCCAGGATAAAATAATGCATCGTTAAGTTATACATTTAACTTAAGTCCATTAAACTCCCCACATTAAAAACTACTTAGAGAAATAACACTAAAAATAAACAGCTGTAAATACCGATTGCAGATAGCTCCAGCTTTTATTGTATCACCTAAGAGGTTCATAAAGTTTATATATAAAATAACACTACGGTCTATTTGTGTTATGTGAATTTAATAGGCCGAATGGCGAACGAAGACTAGACTAGTTCCCGATAGATGTGTAAAGTCTGCCAACCCGCACTAGGCTAGCGTGGTGGACGGTGGCCTGAATCCCCCTAGTATTGAGGGGAGGCCCGTGCCCAGCAGTAGTTAAAAAAGGGCTATAGTAAGATAGTAAGTTTTCTTTTCGCGGGTTAAGTTCACGGAGCAGTGAATGTATGGTAGGTGTAACATAATATACATTATGGCTAGTCGCATTATAATTGAAAGCCCATACGATTGTTAATGGACTCTGAAGCAGTATTACTCGCAATTACACGACTGCGCGCGCGCAAATAATAATTTAATATTTGTTAAAACATCCCGTAAGTGCAGGTTGGATAGGTTATGTAAGAAAAAAATATAGTAATATTGTAGTAATATATATTAGTAAAATAACGTTTCTTCGAGATTTGACGTGGGCACAGACTCTAAGCTATAAAAATTATAAAAAAAATAATAGGTATGTCTTTTTTTCTACGAATTAATTTCCATTCGATACCGTAAATTACTTGAAGTTATTAGATATAATTAGTCATTATTGATATTCTCTCGTCGAATTTTTTTTTGACGTCAATCAATAAATTTCAATTGGTCAATTGGGTGTCAATTCTTTGATTTGACGAAGAATCTCTTTTACGAAAACTTAAAAAAAATAAAAGCCGAACTGCCGGTTAAATTGTATCACTTTACACGGTAGGCACAGCACTTCCAGCTTATTAATTAAAACCTTTAAAAAATAAGCCTTTCTTTTCCACGTTTATTAATCGATGCCAATATAAAAAGTGACTCTATCATACCAATTATAAATATTATTTTTGAATATCCAGGTATAGGAAATCGACGAAGTCACATAAGTAACTCATGGTGGCCGTCGTGGGCGTGTATTAATTATGGACGTACCACCCTAGGGACGCATGGGAATGGAACGAGAATGTTGTACGCGAATTTCTATGGGGATACTGTAATTTAGTTACTTACAATGTGCTAATACAGGGTCACAGTCGGCTTCTTTAATTATGTTTTAATGGATAACTTTGATTGGTTACGATACCATGCTATTTTATGTGCTACGCTGCGTTTACTTTAACTATTCCCGGCAAATGATGAGTTTTTACATGGGTAGTAATGGACCGTAGCCATACTAGATAATGATGTAAAATCCATACAAAAAAATTGTTTAATCCAAATAAAAAAAAAAAATTACTTAACGTTTATCGGGACGACTTTCAAAATATCGCTTTTAAAAATATTATTATATGCTATGTAGCTTTCTGCAGGAATAATTTGGTTTGTCTGTGTTTTAAATACGAATAACCAGTCAGGCATAGCGTTGAAAATTAACAACTCACTTGTACCTAAAATAGAAAGGTAAATTAATTCCATAAATTACTATTATTACACAACATTTTCTTTTGATTACGAATGATTGTATAGAAAGTTATGTTAAATAACAGAAAATGATATAAACGTAAGTGTTTGAACTTACTTGCTTACACGGGATTGTCAGTGCAAAAATGTAAACGCTTAAATGCGAAGCCATCAATGACGCCATCAAAAATTCTAATAATGACTGTCATGAAACATTAACAACTGGGAATAAAAAACCGGCCAAGTGCGAGTCGGACTCGCGCACGAAGGGCTCCGTACCATTATCTATAAAAACTGCAAAAAAATCACGTTTATTGTATGGGAGCCCCCTTGTATATTTATTTTATTCTGTTTTTTTAGTATTTGTTGTTATAGCGGCAACAGAAATACATAATCTGTGAAAATTTCAAGTCTCTAGCTATCACGGTTCATGAGATACAGCCTGGTGACAGACGGACGGACGGACAGCGAAGTCTCAGTAATAGGGTTCCCGTTTTACCCTTTGGTTACGGAACCCTAAAAAAATTAATGGAAGAAAAGCAATTATACATTCTGTAGCGCTTTTAACATCCCGCTGCTGGCCACTGGCCTCTCCTCATTGCCAGAAGCATTTAGGCCATAGTCCATCACTCTGGTGACCATCGAAAAAAGAAAACTAAACAGCGTATTTCTTAAGTAACATAGAGTGTAGGTAAAAAGTACTGACAAGATCTTCCTATCAATCAAATATAACCTCTATAACATTAGACTTACCTATCAGTTTTCCCTACTCTATCGATGTTCATTGAAGATTACAAAAAACAAACCCAAATACAAGTTCGCTCTCATAAGTTTAATTAAATATTTATTCGTGTAGGGCGGAGCGACACCGCCCTGCCTAAGATATCGATATTGTTTTATAGATTGAAGATTATTTGTGTGACTTTGAAAAGAGCGAGTACGTCCAATGTACTTAAGAGCAACTTCATACGTCTGAAAAATAACATTCAATCTTAAGTCGACAGTTGGGTCAGTTTGAGCGTAGGCTGCTAGGCTAACTGAACCAGGTTGTTGTGGGTTTGATCCCAACTATTGGCAAATTTCAGAACTTGTCCTGGTCAATGGTCCTTGTCCTGGTCCTGCCTTGAATTTCAGAGCAGTAGTAGCCTCGCGGGCAAGAACGCCCGCCTTGAACGTAAGGGGTGCAAGTTCAAATCCCAGGCCCGCACCTCTGAGATAATTTTCATGTGCGAATGTAATTTTCAACAATTATTACCACTTGCTGAACGGTGAAGGGAAACATCGTGAGGAAACCTGCACGTCTATAGAAAGGCGTGTGAAGTTCACCAACCCGCACTGGGCCAGCGTGGTGGACTATGGCCCAAATCTCCCTCGTATTGAGGGGAAATGTGCCCGGTATAATGGCAATAGGCTCGCCCCCTATTACATTGGGACCAAAATACATCGGCGAAGTGTGGGCGCACTACAGTGCATCTCTGCCTGCCCCTTCGGGGATTACAGGCGTGATGATGTATTGTCCTGGTCTGGGTATAACTGGAATCGCGCCTAGTCTATTGTACGGCACCCATAGTATAAGCTTTGCTTAGTTTGGGGTCATACGATGAGTGTGCGATCTTTATATTTAGTTAAAACCCTTATTAACACACAAACTTATAACTTACAGATATAAAAACGAGAGGTCCTATAAATATGAGCTTACGCTATGACCTTTATCATATATAACAAAAAAAACTGTCTTTATATTGTTGTTCGATTTATCTGACATCTAATCTTATTAAACATATAAAAACATCGATTATTATCTAAACATCTAATTATGTATAAATGCAAATCAAATGTTTAATTGATGATTTAGGTACCCACATGTGTTATTTCTCAATGAAAATGATTATTACCTCAATGCCATTCATTCAATCAGGCATAGAAGAAATAATAATACGTTATAAATATTTCGTATTATATGGTTTGTCTCAATAACACATTGGAACATAAATCTCTTCCTCAAATGCATGGAAATACAAATTAATACACGAATTAACATCTAGTAATAAAATCGGCTAAAGGTTTTACAAGGCATCCATTGAATATTAGCACCATATTATAGTAATAATAATGTGTGCAGTATCACTCATAGTTCAGGAAGCAAGATTATTTGGATTAAGTATGCAACAATAAATTAACATAAATGGGTGTGGTAACAAGGCTGTGTGCGGATTTATTCTATAGCAAGTTTTCCTGTTTATTCTAGTAAACTAAAAACATTACATTCATAAATTCATTGATATAAATTATATGGTTAACAGGCCAAAGTAATTGAAAAAGTGAACCCATATTTTAAAAACAAAAATTCAAATAAAAATAATATTTTGTGAACATGTTCACATCCCCTAGAAGTAGAAACATGTCCAATATGAACAAATTTCAGAACCTCACTTTTTTTACGCCCGCTTCACGTGAAATACCCCAGCAGTAACAGGGAATATAATAAATATCACCAGATACCACATTGCATTGCATCTACTCATTGCATGATCACAAACCAAGCGTGTACTAAGATACCATACAATGGACTGGGTTTGATCCCAGTTACACCAAGACCAAGGTAAATTCCAAAAAGGTCATTTCCGTAATTTGCCGCTGGGAGGAATCGAACCCCAAACCACCTGGTGCAGTGTATCAAGCGGTCTACGGTTTAACAACTAGACCAAACCGTTATCGAATGTTCTAATATAAAATATAATGGTGTACCAGGACCTCTTTAATCCGAACTCCTGAAAATGTACCCCCGTTCGGATTAGTGGAGCGTTCGGATTATAGTACACAGAATTTATTGGATATTTCTTATGAAATAAATCTAATAGTATCCTGAAATTTTAAATGAATATTCGTTTATAAACTATTTTAAAGAAATCCAATATTTTAGTTGGTCGCGAGGTATTTAATGACAATTAAAAAGCTACTCTACACTCGGTAAGCAACTGGCGAGACGTAGGGTGAAAACGCGGGCGGGGATGGGGCGTTCGGATTACGGAGGTGTTCGGATTAGAAGGGGTTCGGATTAAAGAGGTCCTGGTGTAATTTTGTTATGGTAACTGATATTATTACTTGTTATTTATTCAGGTAAATTTTGTTTTAGAGGAGATAGGACTTGGCCCATTTTTAAACCTACTTTTTTTTCGAGATCTCCACTTTAGTGGCCCGATCATAAACCGACCTCTGTACCCGACCGCATTTATCACAGTAAAGGTCAGGTGAACGAAGCTTATCGACGATTTTTATGATGTCAGCGTTCATTGAATCATCTCTATTTTCGTGTGATACCCATATTCCTATATATTAATGTCATAATATTAAACGTATAGTCGGTGCAGCGCTTAAGCTGTGCTTGATAGATGAGCCTGAATGAGATTATTTTAAGATTTACTTAGTTCTTTGGTTTCACTTGCTTGGAAAACGTTTTTTTACTGAATTAAAGTGACAATAATGAAAATCAATTCGCCCGTTATGTCATACTTCATCATCTATTACTTAATATTGGTACGGCTGAGAGTAGGAGTAAAATTTTTGAATTATGGATACGTATCCCAATGCAAGCGATGCATTTTGTTGCAAAATGTAATACAAATTCATAGTTTTCGAATTAGATTTATTTTTACTTGATATTTGTTACATATCTATTGGTCAGAGAAAGTTCCGTTCTGAAAATATTTTTATACAATTTAATTTTACATTCCATCTCGGACAAACATTTTATTTTCTACGTTTATTTACCTATTTTGCTGTGTTTATATTATGCATTAATTTTGTAACCTAAATCCAAGTATTTTTTCATTTTATTATAATGTTAAGTTTGATAATAAAATTTAAGCAATAAAATATTAATGTGATTTTGATAAAACGATCGAAATAATTTAATTAAGTATACTTTAAATCTAATTTAAAATGGATTTCTTTTTTACGTTTTGTTTATAACGTTTTTATACGTTCTCATTATGTTACTGCTAAACAAAATTATTTAGCTATTGATGGACACTGACCGAATTATTTCTTGGCAAGTAGGAACAACTTATTACATTAGAGGTACAATACAATACCAAATGGACATACCACCAAATATGTATCTCAAGTGTACTGAACGGGCATAATTACTTCCTTAATTCATCTTGAATGAATCATTTCCTGAATGATTTTCGGAACGCAGCAGTTCCGTTAATTTTCTTAAAATCGTCAATCATTTGCGCGATTTACTCACAGATTCATTTCATCACCGAATTGATATTTGTAATTATTATGACGGGTAGAGGTAGACTTGGTGTAGTGGTTCTAACGTAGGCTGGTTTGCTCACCGTATGTTGCGGATTCGATTCCCTTCAGTGACATATTTCACTAATGGCCTTTTTGGAATTTACCCTTATCTGGGTGTAACTGGGACCTTTTTTTTTTTTTGAATGGACTACGCTGTTGGCCTTGAGTTGGCCGTTACAGCTTCACCGGAGGAGGGTAACTGAAACCGCCCCTAATACTTTTCATCTCCACCCTTAGTACAAGCTTTGCTTAGTTTGAGAACAAACGATGAGTATGTATTGTTTGGAGAGATTTATTATTCCTTTATTTCTCATCTTTCTTATAAATTACATTTTTAAATATATATATATCAAAAATACATTTAAAAATATAAAAAACAGTTCCCCACTGGCATCTGGAACAGGGTCCTAGTTACCAGTGGTTAGGGCTCCAGAGAGAGGAACTTCCTCACTATGCACGCCGTTTCCAGAAGTACCGCCTTCTGAATCTGTCCCTTGATCCAGCTGCCTAACGCGAGCCTCTTTAGGTGTTTGTCGAGGCTCTTGGCTAATAAGCCAAGGAAACGACTATCGGTACAATTATTGCCGAGTCAATGTCCCATATGTCGACAACCTCGTGGGCCAGATCAAGATACTTGCTTTCTATAAGATTTATTTATTGTTAACCGACTTCAAAAAAGGAGGAGGTTCTCATTATAAAATCTAGTTATGAACGAAGTGTCAGAAGAATTGCTAAAGTGGCTATCTTAGATCCACTGTACCAGTAATCAATATAAGTATAGTAGTTAGTCGGAAATTATTTCCGATACAGGATTATGTTATCTAACACATTGAGAATAACGTTGACATTTTTATCGCTCTTAATTGCGTTCAATTTCGGTAAGTGCGTACATGTTGGACGTAATCTGTGAATACCGTAAAATGTCTTGTATTATTAAAACGTGCGAAGTCATAAAGACTTAATCTAAGAGTGTGCGCGTGACGTCAGAGGTCTATCGATAAATCACCGCGAGCGCATGTCGATGTCGATACCAGACACCTGTTGTAAGGGTTGGCACAACAGGAATAAAAATCAAATAAAATTAAGCAAAATTTTCAGAATTGACACCACAGCATAAAAACATCCTAGGAGTCAAATTGATAATTGTCATATCTCAGAATACCAAATTTTTTAAGTTTATAAATATATTAATAACATAATTATTTGTACTTATTTGCTACCTATACCTGTATACAGTATGCTCTTTAGTAAAAAGGAATCTTTTTACATCAACAAGTAAGCTATAATGATATAACTGGTGGATTAAATATTTGAATACATTTTAATAATTTTGGATTCAAAACCCTAGGTCCATGGGGTCCAAGCACCCAAAATTTAATGAACTTACTAGGCAAAAAATTGGTCGACACAACCGGCGACCCAAGAGCAGGCCATTTTCTCGCTCAACGAATGGCTCTAGCCATTCAGCGAGGGGATGCAGCCAGCGTCTTGGGTACGCTTCCGCATGGGCCAAATTTTTTACATATTTTCTTATTAGTTTTAACTTATTTTATTTTGCATGTAAATATTTTGTAAATAGTTGTCCAATCAAATAAACGATAGTTTTAATAATGTGATAGTCTTAAAAAAGTTTTTCTTACGATGTTTATAACTTACTAAATATACATTGCCAGCCCTGCACTTTGGACAAATTAACAAGTCGTATTGTTTCCACCTAATACTTTCTCTCTGTCAAATAACATAGGCTATAAAGTGTCAATAAAAAAAAACTTTATAACCGCCGTCTAAAAACCATGACTGGTACCTTTAAAGCCAATTAAGTAATTAAAGTGCGTGTAATATTTTTAGGATTTTTTAATATTTGTTTACTTCTGTCAACTTAAACACTTCTATTTTTTGTTGCGTGTAATTGTTCTAAAGTTTTTATTTCACTTTTTTTTATTGTTGGAGAGTTAATTGTACCCGTGAAAAGCGTATGTAACACACGTAGACCTATCATAATAATTCAGGCAGAGATTTTTATCTTTACGGCCTGCAATCACCGGGGTATGCGGCATATTCTTGACTTTTCCTGAAAAATATCCTTTATATCAATATACACATACAATATCTGTATAGATTGAATTCCTGTGGTGAAATCCACGCGACTACTACAACTACTACTACAGCCCTTTTAATGTCCCACTGCTGGGCACGGGCCTCCCCTCAATGCGAGGGGGATTCAGGCCATAGTCCACCACGCTGGCCCAGTGAGGGGTGGGCAGGCTTCACACATCTATAGAGAACTAGACAAGTTCCCTCAGACGTGCAGGTTTTCTCACGATGTTTTGCTCGCTCGCGTCAAATTTTACAGAAATATCAATTCATCTTCAAACTACTACAAGTGTTCTACATTGCCACTGTTAATGGACCATCACTAGACATCGAATTATATGCATTTGCATGTTTGTTTATGCAAATGCATATAATACTATTTTTATAGCGTTATTGCATATTTTGGTACTTTTTCATTGACAGTGCTTATTTCAGTAGTTATACATGTTAGGAGTGTTGTATTATGCCGTCAACACGTCCGCCTCCCACACACTCAGCGAGCGCACTTAATTAAGGATGGCAATCTGAGATCGATTAATCGAAGAATCGATTTTACGGGCAAAAAAAAAATTATGTAGCACTGAATCGATATTTCACCCAATTTGCATAGTTCGCCCCTTTTTAGTGCATATTTGCATACACATTTTGGCCTTTTAATAGTGCATTTGAAACTAATTGTTACCATCTAGTTACGCAAGCATGCCAAGCTTTGAAGATTACCACCGCATCTTCAAGTTATCAAAACAGCACACAGATTATAAAACAAACAATCACAATTAATTATACATACCTCTATCCGTTTGCTTAGCACTCGAACGCGAGGTTGTGTCTGCTTACACGATTGTAATGCAAATTAGTGAAACGAGAGGACACCATCGATACTTGCGACATGAGACATTACACGCTGAGGTTGCGAAACGACTCGTAATGTGTTCTTTGTACACATATTAACAGCTATCTAGCCTATTTGATCGGAGTTATTACTTATTACGTAAATGAAATCGAGAGCCTGTGCTATGTGGTGACCCGTGGTATACCTTAATAGACCGTTCTATCTTTATCGATCGCGAAGAGCAAGGAGAGTAAGGACGATGACGAAGACGGCTTGATCTAGTGGTTTGAACGTAGGCCGCTTGACCCACTGAACCGGGTGGCCGCGGGTTCAATTTCCGGGGCTGTTCTGGGTTGGGTCGAACCTCGCGAGGTAGTGGATCCCCTTCCTGGTTCGGCTGGCTGGCTTGCCGGTGGGAAGGTTGGCGTGAGGGGCTGGGTTCAGACGTCAGTCTCCCCGGCAGGCCCTGAGTGGCAGGCGCAGGGGTGCCTGCCACTCAAAAAGCGGCCAGTGGTGGGGTGCTGTGTCCCGTGTGCCGACACAGCGCCATTTTAGAGGAAGCCTGTTGTTGCGTCGGGGCCGTGGAAGATTGCGTTTCACGTTCCCATAGCCCCGACTCCTTGTGTCTCGTGGAGGTGCAACGTTGGTTTTTAGTAGGTATGAGGTCTGTGAGTCCTACATACTCCCTACTATCCACCCCGAGGATAGAAGGGAGATGCATAAAGCATTTTACACCGATAAAAAAAAGGGTTCGATTAGCGAAATTCCGGAAATTAGCTTTTCGGAATTTGCACTAATCTGGGTGTAACTGGGATCGCCCCTCGTCCATGGTCCTTCGGAGTCGCATAGCTATAAACGGTAGCTATGTAGTCTCGTGAGTTCTCGCGTCATCACGCATCTATAGGGCAGTGGATCGTTGCTCGGGGCGCCATCTGCGAAGTGAAGTGGAGCTGCAGAGAGTTGTTGGAGTCCGGAGTTAGGTGATGAAGCTGCAGGGAGTGGAGCAGAGCGAGCTCGAGGGCAGAGCGGGACGGCAAACCCGACTGGACGTGAGTGAAAAAGTGTCACGTGTTTGAACCAAAACATTGTGAGTACTATTATTTTATAAAATCAGTTCATGTTACGTACAAAGTTAAAATTAGGACATTGAAAATAAAAAAGTGAACTGACGGAAACGCTACGGGGATCATCCGAAAAACTTCATAAACCTAGGTGCACTAAAAAGCTAAAAATATTAATTACATTTGGAGTCGGTGCCAATTCATTCATTTGCCTAGAACCTAACGTGACGTCATAGGGAACTTGACTAGTTCTCGATAGATGTGTGAAGTTTGCCAACCCGGCTTTCGGATTTCGGCCTTTGGCATCGGTTTCGATTTCAATGACGGTTACGATTTCGCCGCTCTGTATGGTTTTATAGTTGCTTCGCCACGCACTTTATAATTTTATAGAGGCGTCGCGACGCGTTCAATAATTTTTAAGAGGCGTTGAGACGCTCTTTACAATTTTATAGAGGCGTCGCTACGCTATTTATAATTTTATAGAGGCGTAGCGACGCTGTCAATAATTTTATGATGGCGTCACGACGCTCTTAATAATATTATAGAAGCGTCGTGACGTTCTTAATAATTTTATACGGGCGTCGCGAAGATGTTTATAATTTGATAGAGGTGTAGCGACGCTCTTTATAATTTTATAGAGACATCGCGACGCTCTGTATAATTTTATAGAGGCATCGCGACGCTCTTTTTAATTTAATAGTGGCGTCTGTAATTTTTTTATAATTTTATGGTGGCGTCGCCAGGCTCTTTATAATTTTATAGAGGCGTCGCGACGCTCTTAATGATTTTATAGAGGCATCGCGACGCTGTTTATAATTTTATAGAGGCGTTGCGATGCTCTTTATAATTTTATAGAGGTGTTGCGACGCTCTTTATAATTTTAAAGATGCGTCGCGGCGCTCTTAATAATTTTATAGTGTCGTCGCGACACTTTGAATAATTTTATAGAGGCGTTGCGACGCTCTTTAAAATTTTATAGTGTCGTCGCGACGCTTTTAATAATTTTATAGAGCCGTCGCGACGCTCTTAATAATTTCAATATCGATTTCGTTTCGATTTCAATGAGGATTATTACGGTTTTCAGCTTTCAATTTTTTTTTTAATTTCAATTTATTTAATAAATAACTTATGTAATACAATACAATATACGCCGGGTAACTAATATAGGAATAAATAAATAAATATCGCCAGACAACCAAATACTTATTGTATGATCCCAAACTAAGCAAAGCTTGTACTATGGATACCATACAATGATTTGGGTCTGACGTCACAAATACTTTCGGCTTTCCATTGCGATTTAGATTTCAATGACGATTCCGATTACTATTATGGCTTTTGGTTTCGGTTTCGGTCCCTAGGCTATTGACAACTCAATTGTGTTTAAGCTGTCAATAGTTGAAAAATAAAATTCAACTTAATTCTTAGCATCTTGTATGCGCCAACCGACACGTGCAATACTAATGAGTTGTGATGCGCCGGCGCAGGTCGCGCGGAGTGACCCGCCGACGCGATATATTGCGCGCCCAGTCGCTCCCCGGACCCTGTACTTTGTTCCGACATGAGAATACCCAAGAGCAAGGAGGTCGACAACCTAGTTTGGCATATTTAACTATGTACACTAGTATAAAGACTACGATGAGTTGAATAAATTATAACATCTAATCTCCTCCGTGTTCCTGCGATCCTGGTAGTATTTTTTACGTCTAAGTAATTATGGCTATTCAGAAGTTTATACATCTGCACACTAGATACATAAACTTAAGATTGTGTGTCGAGCAGGAGAAAAGGATTTAGATATTACTTTAGAAGTAGCACTACTTATTAAAAAGATCACTGTATGACGTATTGTGGGCCGAAACAATAAAACTGGAAGTACATAATGTGACGGACAAAATATTTTGGTACCATCAAGGCTACAAAAGCTTGACAGAAAGTTGTAAAGACTTATCTATTTAATAGCCTCTTTCTACTCAAGTCAGGAAATGAAAATGCTGGACGGATGCGAGTAGCTTCGTTTAAATATAACAAATGCCAAACGTGTCATAGTAATTTGATGAAACATCCAAATATAAAAAATAGAAATAGTTATAATATTATCAATTAATTATTAAAACAGGTTGCATGAGCACTCCGCACATGTACTAAGCTTCTTATATATTACATACACACATTCGTACTTCAACAAGTGTTATTTTTGTTCCACATTGAACAAATAAGCACTCACTGTGTATTAGTTAAATTCTAGTTGCGTACGCGTCGATTGAATCAATCTTAATCACTTGACTAATAAAATTGCCTACTTATGCGTAGTGATGAAAAAAACACTTGTAATATTATTTTTCTATTGATATTTTGGACAAAATAAACTAATTCTGGAGATTGAGAGCACTGCGTGTGTCGTTTTATGAAAATTACATACAAATCTGAATTCTCCTTACAAAACGTCAATATCGTCGATTTATATCAATGTAACCACTTCTGCCTTGGTTAATCTTCTAGAACGACAAGGTTATAGATTCAAATCACATTATATATTTTTACTACTATTACTGTCTGGAGTGGCTAGTGTATTCGCTTCATGGTAGAATCAGAATAAGAACTTAGATTTGAAAATAATTAGAACCATTACGAGGTGCTTATGAATCAACAAACAAACAGAGTAAAAATTTGATCTCTACAACACATTCGGAATGCATTTCAAATGAAAGAAAATGGGCAAGAAACTCGACAGTTACTGTTTACAAAAAGGATTACTATAATTTTACATTTTGGTACATATCTATAAAGAAACTGCGTTCATTTTAAAGTAAAATTTGCACTCAATTATTAAAGTACCCCCATTCACACCCTTAACAATGTGCTAGCACGCTCGCTAACCAGCGCCCAGTTTCGTGAAGAGCCACAATAGTGGACCGTGTATCAAAATGGCAACAATAATAAGTTTGTACCATAAATCGCGCATAAGGTCGGGGTCACGAGGCACAATTAATAAATTAAGCCGCGCGCACACGATAGTCCGCTAACAGTGGAATATTCATTGCCGGCATAATGCATGATAAATGTAGCGAGAAATATGCATAGTCAGGCTTGAATAGTGAGCACAATGCGCTAGTGGCCGGTGCTGCTCGCGCGTAGACACCCATCCACTGGTATGAAATACTAGCGTGAACGTATATCTTAAATTTCTTTACTAAATTTTAGAATAAATATTTTTATTTTGTTTAGTAAAATATTTTGGCCGTTAAAGTATCTTCAAAAGAATCACTTATGTTAAAAAACTATCAAACAAAATATAATCTAAATCAAATAAACTTGATCCTTATACATTTAAATTTCATGTCTTAAATTGATAGAGTTTCCAAAATAAATAAATTACATAAGTTATAAAAAAAACAATTTATCCACAAGCTATTAAAAAGGTTTTTATAGTGCAACTGTAAACTAATCTGTGCTTTTAAAAATTTAAGGGTGAGTTACGCGTACCTCCACACCAAAATTCTGCCATATCCGACGGTTGAGACCAGAATGTTACATTTTTTTACAGACGCAAATCTGCGTTGGTAAAATGTCTAACAGCTCCTAACCTACGTCCAGCCACTACGGCCGGCCAGCGGCGTTCGTTGCGCACTCATCTGGCCCATTGTCTAACATTTTTACTGGCGATCGGAACAATACGGGATCATCCGACGAAAGCTTAGATACGCGAGGAGATACCGCGCCCGAGAGGGGTACGCTCTAGGAAATAGAAGGATTTTATATTTAATTCCAACATTGGTCATCAGCTATGATCAGTTTACATAATTTATGCTGTATTCTCTGGCAAGCTGACAAGAAATATAATATACATTGAATGCACTCCTAGTCAATCAATCAGTCTGGTCATTCTATTGATTTGAACCCGTTATCAGCAGATTTAAAAAAAAACGGTTCTCTGATATAAGCTTAGCCAAAAAACCAGTACTAAAATGCCTTTGCTATTAATCTTCATAGAACTTGAGACCAGCAGACGCTCTGTTTTTAATTAGTCAGTATAATGATGATTTAACTGCGCATGTTGTATGAAATCTATCTTAGACAAAACTCTACGGTGGATGAGAGAATTACATAACTGTTTATATAAAGCATAAACATTAATCTGACTAGGTGGGACGTTTGTAAAATAAGCAATTAATTGTTCGTATATTTCTCCCGAAATTTTAATTACTTATTTAAAAAAATTAAAACTTGAGAATTTGTAAGTGCCCCCATGGTCGTATACAGAATAAATGATTTGATTTGACAATTTGGTACAAGAAAACTTAACCACTATTACGTCCAGTAACAACAAATTTCCAATGAATTTGAATAATTTCTAAATCAAAAGATCCAAGATCCACACGCCATAACACTCAACAAATAATTATGGTGGACAAAATAAACAGACAAACATATCCAGTTGACACACGGCGAGGCGTACACCCGCCGTAATTCCATGTTTATTATTAGAATTCCGGTATTACACGGGACATTCCAATCTGCTTTCTATGATAACAATGTCCCACGCGGTCGCGTACCGAATTTATTTTTGGGACTTATATGGGAGTGTGAAAAATGGATGCGGCAATACTAATATTACAATTGTACTTAAATTAATCGTTTTACAGCTTAGTTTTCCACATATTTACCTAGATCACTAGATGTACGTTTATTAATTTGAAAGCTAGTAGATATGATGATCTAGAAAAAAATAAGTTATTTTAAAGACCCTTATTTTTTATATAGATTAGAGATGATTCACGGATGCATGACAGTTAATTTCAAATAAATAACGTGAATAGCCCGCTTTTGGGTTCTAAATACCATAGGCAAATAGTGTGTGCAATGTAGCGTACCTCTACTTGCCCTTCAGGTATAACAGTCATAAGGGTTGATCTAAGTCACTTAGATATGATACGTCACTTACAATCTTTCTAAAATACTAATAATAATCTTATGTTAGAGAAAGATAAAGAAAGCAAGTATCTTGATCTGGCTCACGAGGTTGTCGACATGTGGGACATTGATGCGGCAATCATTGTACCGATAGTCGTTTCCGCCCATGGCTTATTAGCCAAGAGCCTCGACAAACACCTAAAGAGGCTCGCGTGAGGCAGCTGGATCAAGGGACAGATTCAGAAGGCAGTACTTCTGGAGACGGCGCGCATTTTGAGGAAGTTCCTCTCTCTGGAGCCCTAACCACTGGTAACTAGGACCCTGTTCCAGATGCCCCTGGGGAACTGTTTTTTATATTTTTAAATGTTTTTTTATATATATATTTAAAAATGTAATTTATAAGAAAGATAAGAAATAAAGGAGATCTTATGTTAAATCATTCATAAAGGAAGATACTGAAACCAACACAGCAAGTGTATTAACATCGTAAATTAATCAAAACTATCAATAAAACTTTTTGGAGTACCCCGGTATATCATTTATTGTTTTTAAATCAATCTTAAGAATACGCACAAGTGGATAAGATAATGTGTAATGAATTTATGTTCAATGACGTCACATCCATTCTTCTTCCATCCGTGACCAAATCCAAAAGCAAGTATTGACCCACGGAAATATATTTTGTTTGGCCAGCAACTACTTCAAGAGTACTCCACATCGCCAAGGGAACTGGACTGGCCGCTTCATTTCCGAAAAATAATCTCAAGAGCTCTCCAACCGTTCGCCTACAAGGAATTATATTATTTGTCTTTAGCTTGTGGTTATGGCCGCAATTATCGAAGCTTGTTGATGTCAATAGCTGCTTCCGGCTGTGAAATATGCCAAAAAAATATTGCGTAAAGCGCACTAGAGATTCAATATTCGCGTGTAAAAATTTCTGTCAATACCAAAACGCATTCTATGTCAATATACATAAAGTTTGAATTGCTGTGGTAAACGACACGCTACTACGGTTCACAATTCGCTCGTGCCATCAATGAAATTTCTTTGAAGAAGTAGTTTTTTCTATGTGAAAATACCGATATTCTAACTAAATCACAATATCTGATCCGAAAATATCTAGAAATACCTGAAAATAACTTGCAACTAGTGTGATTTGGTTACTAGTATTATGGAATCATGTACGGTGAACTATATTCGTCTATGTAAATACCTACGAACTAAATTATTAAAAGCCTATCCTAACGTATCTAGGAAAATTACGTTTTTTTTTTCATACTTGATCGGCACCTGACGCGTCAGTCGTGAACCGGCGCGCGCGCCGCGATCCACGGATGTAACCTCCAAATTGATTTATTATATTTCTATTTTTTACTAGCACACCATCGATAAGCGAGCTCTTCCGCTTTGATACCATACACCGATCAAATAAATTTGATATTTGAAATACTATACAGTTAATTTAATTAACTGATTATTATAAAATAAGCTAACTCAAAGTCAAATCATTTATTCTTTATAGGCCTATGGGGGCACTTACAAATTGTCAAGTTTAATTTTTTTTCTTTTATACTACTACCGGATTAAAACGCGACCTCAACTGAGAAGAACTCGTAATCCAAGTAGCTAATAAACCTTTTGAAACTAAAAGAAAATGTATCAAGAATGAAAAATGAATGAACGGTACCTATAAGTAATTATTAAACTTAAACATGATAAAAAAATTAGGCAACATTCACTGTCAATTCTAAAACATATATTTTTATTTGCGAGGTCCATACGACTTCTAGCATACGACGTCTTCTAACTGAAGGATGAATGATGAAAATGAAATTACCAGATCAAAACACTTTGGTCGTACTATAAAAAATAAGATCGCACAAAAATTATGATTCAATAAAGTCTCGTGAACACTTAGCCGGGCACGGAGTTATTATTTATTTTATAAAAGCGATGTTAACATCACAAAAATTATTAATTTGAAGGCGAACAGATTCATATCTGGATCACGGCCGGTGATGGCTATTACTATTAGATAACTACTATAAACGGACCTATCTATTAGTTAGTTTTGAAGAGTCTGGGATAAAATTTTGATTAATGTTTGGAAGGATTTTAAAATTTGGATTATAAACAAATTAACTCACAAATTTATAAAAATAACTAGCGTTTAACTTCGTCCGCGTAGAAGTCGAAAAGGGTTCTAGTAAGGTGTATGCAAAATTTGAAGTAGATTGGACCAAGGAATCACGTTGTCCAATACAAAATTTGCTCCCCTTTCTTATCGGATACAACGTCATACAAAGAACACACCCTCGAAGTTTCAGGGCTCTACGATCCGCTGATCGTTGACCGTTGATCGTTGACTTTCCGCTGACTGCTGATCGACTGACGGATCAACTCACAGCCTAAACAGCGGTTAAGGCTGTGAGTTAATACGTCAGTCAGTCATTCAGGACAAAACATTTTAAGAAGATAGATAGATTGAAGTTATTTCATTTTCAGTAACTAGTTTAGTAGTTGGTTTGTAAAAAGATATAAATTTGGGGATTACGATTTACTTAAGTTATTTTTATTTTTTAATTTGTCTTGCCGAAATTCTGACTTCAGATACTGTGTAGTATTGTAGAGACACAACGTAGGGCTTAACGGCTTGTTACAGGAATTATGAATCAGGTTGTTTGTATTCAATACGGATCTAAAAACCAATCAAGATTATTCACACTTATAATGCTATTTACTAAACGATAGACAGCGGATTACCTTGTATATTCTGGCATTAACAGTACAATGTACACGTAACCGGACAGATGAGCGCTGCGCCAAGGAAACATTCGCATCATACTAATAACATTGCAGTGATTTAAGCGGCAATCGTGAGCCGTTTAATGACCTATTTCTCACACTTCCTTCTTCAAGTAATAAACTTTTAGTTTTGGCCGTATTTCATATCGATTTTTTATACGATTAAATTAAAGGTCGACGATTATTTTCTTAAATTAAGTTCCGTATCACAAATACTAACAGTTGATACGTACTCAAGTATGAAATACGAATATGTATTTTTATTTGGTACTAGCTGTGCCCGCGACTTCGCGCGCGTGGACTTTAGGGAGATTACCCAGAAATAATGGTTTTATGCTCATCCCGCGGAATCCTAATGATTTTTCTGAAATAAAAGTAAGCCTCAGTTACGCCTTGAAACATCAGCTGTCTGCCAGTGAAAGTCCCGTCGAAATCTGTTCAGCCATTTGGAAGTTTACCCGGAACAAACAGACAGACAGACAAACAATTTAAAAATTTCATTTTCGTTACAGGTACCTACTTTAATAGGCATTATTAAAATAATTTTATTTTGATATTACAAACAGACACTCCAATTTTATTTATTTGTATAGGTGTGTAGATATTATTATTGGACATCTTTTTTCGTTTCTGTATAGGGCATATTTTGGACCAGATCTGATTGGTATCTGCGCGCTACACTTTTGGCCATACATTTCACACAAAAAGTGTTTAACATCCTATATCAGTACATACTGCAACATTTGGACACTCACAAGATTCAAGCAAAATAAAATTTAAAAAAAAACGATTCGAATGTAGAACCTCCTCCGTTTCTGAAGTAAGCTACTACAATGGTAATCCCTCTGTTGAACTTTGATAAAAGCATATTAACCAAATACTAGAGATATCACGTGATTTGAAAATTAGATCATCTTCCTGTGTTCATTGAGTAAATAAATCGATACCGTCGTATACCTAATCGATTGTTAATATAATCGAATGATAACACCACACACCAACCTCGGTGTTTCCGTCACGATTTTAGTTTTAGCGATCACGATGCGCGCACGTAGTGACCTCTTTGTTCTCTGTGGTCACTTTTAATTGTAATGTACATTAATAATAGTTTTTTGTTGATGTTGCGAGGTAGTAAACAAATTAATTTAATGCGTAAATATTGAAAAGTTATTGCAGTTACCTTGTGGTATGTTTTAGTTTTTTTTCTATCACTGTACGTTGTGACATCATTCTGAAAAAGCTTTATATACCTATCAATGAGGTCGAGTCCAAAAAGTTATGTTAATGCTCCTGTAAGAATGAGTTTTGACAGGCACACGGACAATGCACTGATCCTACAAGGGTTCCTTTTTAGAAACGGAACCCTAAAAAATACTAAAATAATGTCAATATTTACCTATTTCTGTAAAAAAATACTTATATGAACCGTATGAGTCGCTACTTTTAAATTAAAAGCTCTCCATCGACAAAACCAATATTTTTTTTTTATATTCAGTCTTCAAAACAGTATACTCAACAAAGAAATTTAAATAGAAATATGTAACTACTCTATATTTCATACATCATCACGCCTGTATTCCCCGAAGAGGTAGGCAGAGGCGCACTACAGTGCATCCACACTTCACCGATGTATTTAGGTCCTACCGTAATAGGTGGCGAGCATTAGTGCAATAGTGTTATTATACCGGGCACATTCCCCCTCAATACGAGGGAGATTTGGGACATAGACCACCACTCTGACCCAGTGCGGGTTGGTGAACTTTACACGCCCTTCTATAGACGTGCATGTTTCCTCACGATGTTTTCCTTCACCGTTCAGCAAGTGGTAATCATTATTGAAAATTACATTCGCACATGAAAATCATCTCAGAGGTGCGAGCCCGGGATTTGAACTTGCACCCCTTGCATTCAAGGCAGGAGTTCTACCGACGAGGCTCCAACTGCCCGTTACAATGTCAAGCTTAATGTCAAGTGACAATTATGTCAATACCATAGACATGGGTATTATATGGCTAACACACCCCTTACGAAAACTTAACTTCATTAACATTTCAAATTAATTAAATAACATAAGTCCCTTCAATTAACTAAACACTATGAGTTATTAAAATAAATCTAACTATCTTTACATTACATCATGCAGAATCAGAATCAGTTTTTTTTATTCATGTAAACCAACACAAGCTCTGATGAATCGTCAATAAATAACAGTAATAGTATCTGTACCACCCATTCGGAATGCATTTCCTATGGAGAAGAAATAGACAAAAAATGTGTTTTTCTTAATTAACAATTAATTACAAAATAAATACATTATAAAGTTATTGCAGTGGTCGCCGAGTGGTCGAACGCACGCTTTGTAATCAAAGTGTGCAGGCTGGGATTTATGTGTGAATCTCATTTTCATCCAAGATTATCACTTGCTGATGAAACCTGTACGTCTGAGGGAACTTGACTATTTTTCGATAGATGTGTGAAGTCTGCCAACCCGCACTGGGCCAGCATTGAGGGGAGGCCCATGCCCAGCAGTGGGACGTTAAAAGGGGGCTGTGGTAGTAGTATAAAGTTATTGAGACTATAAACAAACTCAAAACACAATTGATCACTCCAAACGAAGCTTAATAACTTGTCTAACTAATGAGGCGTCAATGTTCACTAAAAAACGAAAACCTTCATAACTCTAGTAATGAGTAGTAAGTGTTCAACATTCATAGCCGTCCATTACCAACTTTAGCACTAGCACAAAAGATTCAAATTGCGTTGAAAATATTTTGCAACTTTATTTTTAACAAGAAAATTAACGTCTTTCTCAGTCTGGTGTGGTTTACAAGTTAATGAATATGGCGTTAACCGTAGTTTAGAATACGTTTTAATATAACAGCTTGAAGAACAGATGATGCGTAGTGTGGTCATAAAAATGGATTAGCTCAGACAGCTTGCATACGCAAGTCTTCAGTAAGTACAGTGCTCCACGCTAATGGACTTTCTAAGGGTATAAACTTTAATTTGATGTTTACTTGAACGTATTAACTTGTTATAGTTTAGGGTAAGTTTGTACACCAAACGTATAACGAAGTTGCACTCTATCAGCGCTCTATTACTATGGTAGAGATTGGGAAATATGTATATTGATGGCATACACAACGTATGATATATCTTAATATCGCGTATCGATGAAAATTAGATAACTTTATCAAAATTTTAAACAAATCTTGAAACATCAAATGCCTGTCAAATGTTTCTAAACCACAGATGGTTATAGAAATAATTGCTTTGGTATGATGCCTTCAACGCAGTATGGGAGAGAAGATGGTAAGTCATCAAGAGGAAAATGGTTTTGCGGGATATATTGCGGTCTTTCCATATCCTAGTGAGTTTGGTTACCGCTGTTTTGGACATTTGGATTCTTCTGGTGATTTCCTATTGGCTGCCACCCTCGTTGTTAAGAAGAGAGCCAAGGTAGACAAACTGATCCACAAATTCTAGGTCCCGGAGTTCATTGTTTCTACATACCACGATAAAATAATCGATATTCGATCGATCTTCCTACGATGCATTGATCTACATGTATCTACCGAAACCAACCCAGTGCAGTTTAAAAATCGAATTCAATATTTCCAAAATAGTTTTGACATTTATTTGATCAACTAACACACCCCATTTACATTACGTAATCGAATACATATGCGATATACTAATACTAATTTCATGATACGAATCGATTAGAATCGATACATATGCTCGGTCACGTCTCAATGGCGCCCACGCGCATCGTACAGATGATCCATAATACAATTATAGATTAATTGAGCGGTCCAAAGGGTAAATATGGTCAGAACATTTGTGGTTACTCCTTCATTGCCTCTATGGGGTCAATGTCAAAGTCAAACTATTTATTTAGTTTAAAAAAAACGGCAAAAAAATCATGTCTGTTGTATGCGAGCCTTCTGAAATATTTATTTTATTCTGTTTTTTTAGTATTTGTTGCTATAGCGGCAATAGAAATACATCATCGGTGAAAATTTCAATTGTCCAACTACCAAGGTTCATGAGATACCTACAGCCTGGTGACAGACGGACATACAGACAGACAGACGGACGGACAGCGGAGTCTTAGTAATAGGGACCCGTTATACCCTTTGGGTACGGAACCCTAAAAAAATAAGAAAAAAATTGTATAGAATAATCATTTTAAAAAGTACTGTGACAATTTTATCAATAAATATAATTAGCAAGTAGAAACGTATTAGGTTTTGATGTCGATTTTGTTGTACCTACATAATAGCAAACTTAACTCTATTTGAAACTTAAAATATTGCCATCCTGCTCATATATTACAGCCAAAAGAAGGATGACAATGGGCTTAATTTAATGCATTTCGTATAATTTAGTACTAAATTAATAGTTAAAATCCTCAAAAGGGTAGTGAGTAATAAATCCGGAGAGTTAAATAGATGAAATTTAACAGAGTTAAACAAATGCAATGGAAACCAAATTTAAGAAATTGTGAGAAACTACATTCATGAATTTTATTGTAAGCTTGTTAGATACCCATGTTTAATTGTATCAACTATAACATTAAGTTAGATTATAATTTAATATTAATAAATATTAGTTTAAATAAATCTACAATATAGTTATTATTTCACCGAATTAAATATTTAATTGACACATCTACCATCACCCGACATTCATACTCTTTGCCCTGCTCATTGTTTAAGCTATGACTGGATGACACGTTTCCGAGAATAGATCGAGCCGATCCAAATGAAATGCTCAGGAAACCGAACTATACTTGTAGATGGACGCACGACGCTACCTAACCGTAATACTAAGCAGGCGATTTGGATCACAAAGACGTTTTAAATGCGAATAATTGACTGTTAAATTGCGTTGGATTAAGATCGTGTTAACATTATTTAAAATGGAACGGTGATGGGCCACCGTGGTGGTAGAGTCGGGGAATACGTTAAACAAGCCTTGAATCGTCGTTTTTCAGAATACAATTGTACCAGCCATATTTTAGCGTTTAAATGAAAATATATTGGTTACTGAAATTTTGATATGGTCAATAACCAAAAAATACGACCAAATCTATGCAAAATATTAGTGCATAGATTTTTCTGTAATGTACAAGATATTTTTTCGTTAAGCCACTGTTGATTATATTTCAGTTCTCATTTGATTCTGATATTAATATAATAAGTAGGTTCACTGACTTTTTTAGGCATCAAGTTTTTAAGCTACCATGAATAAAGTCACCCCTGTCTTTAATGGTGTGGTAAATATTATTTATTTATCCATAAAGAATATTAGGGACTGTATAATCCAACGTCAAACCTTACTTAAGCAGTAACAAATCCACGTACAGAAAAGGAAATTCTTTAAATGGTGAAAGTCTGAATCAGGTGAATCCTGCGTAGGACGGTGCGATGCATATTCATAAAGTAAAAACAGTTAGTTGAAAAGCCGACAGGTGGTGGAAATAAGATCACAATTGACTTGGCAAGAGCTATTAACACACTTTGTAGGTTTTCTAGCGTCATTTATAGTTTAAAATGGATGTGTTTTACCTAATTTGTTAGGGGTTCATGAAATCGGAATCACATTGAAAACTTACAATATTAGAAACAGTGGTTGGATCACAGATATGAATCTATAAATTATGGCATAACGTCCATAGGTACGTAGGTATTAATTTTGGTTTGGAATTCTCAGTGGATATTTGTACTTCCGTGTGTAATAAATTGTTTTGAAAAATAATCCATCTAACAAGTTATGTCTTGGTGTATAATAATAAATAATAGTCCCCCCCCCCCCCCCCCCCACCTCCAGACGCTTTCTACAAAAAAATGAGGTGTAATGTAACAAAATACGGTGCGCTATTTTTTGTTTTTACGAATTACCTAATTATAAAACGTTTCTATTAAATCTAGATCCTATAACGATGACGTAATCGATCCTCCAGGTTGTAGTCCTATCAAGCATTTGTCGTATCGAGTGAATCAGGGTTCCGTAGAAATTAGCGATGTGCCCGCCGGGACTGCAGACGCCGGAAATCCCGTATATAAAGATAATAATCTCCAACTTGTGATACATCATTTCAATAAGTTTTAGAATTTATTGGCAGTGATTAAAAAAAATACAGAGGGGATATTTTTTTAAAGTATGTCTACGTATTTGGTAGAGCATATTATTAGATATAAACAACATTTCTTCAATGATGGCAGCTTCATGATGCCTTTATTATTTATTATTAACCCTCGATGTACACAATTCAGAACAGTTCCTCTCATGAATAATAAAACATTCGCCAAAATTCAATAACTATTTAAAACGGTCTACAGTAATTAGTTTCGACCGTCAGTCTCATCAATCATATAAGATTTAATAAAGTATTCGTCACCACTTCTAAATGTAGTCAGTTTCAGATAAGATACAAATGGAACTTGTAGTAGTAGTCGTCAGACAACACATACCCATCGTATGATCCCAAAACTAAACAAAGCTTGTACTATGGATATCATACAATGGACTGGAGGGATTCCAGTAATACCAGGGTAAATTGCAAAAAGGCCATTGGCGAAAATTTCCGTTGGCAGGATTCGAACCCTCAGTCTATACTGGAACTACTTGACCAATCCGGCAACAAATAGGTAGAAACCTTAAACAATATAATCAATTACCGTCCATAGTCTATGCCCGCACACACGACACTACTCAGCTATTCAATATACAACCTGGAGCTCGTGTACGACTCGTATATAGATCATCGTATTGTTCTGTATTTAACATACGACCTGTATCGTCAGCGGGCGGGACGCGATACGAATTGACAATGAACAGCTTTACTTGAATTAGAATCGGGCTGTAATATTGCGTCGGGTAGGTAGCGCCATATTTGTTTTGTATTATGTGTTTGTTCTGTGGTATGATTTTTTTTTAAGATTTTGGTACAAGGCATGGAGGTAGTATAAGTAATAAGGAGCCGGCATAAGAAGCCCGCACTGCGGTAAATTATCCACCATATTAGTTTTGATTGTTTGCCACTTACGTACTTACTTGATCTTAAGTCTAAGATAGCGGATCTCAGGTAAACCATTATTGCCAACCTTCCAAAAATCGCCGCAGAGCATTATGAAGAGTGGGGTCCTTAGGGATCCTCTATCTACTCTGAGGTACAAAGGCATTTGGTCTGATCTGTGGTCACTGTCAATCTGCTAATCATCTTCCAAGAGGCCAGAAACAGTGATGTATTGTGTAGCTTTATTTATTTAAAACTAGCTGTTACCTGCGACTCCGTTGGCATACAATTTTGAAAAACAAAACCTAACCTAAGTTACTCCTAATAACATTACCTATCTGCCAGTGGAAGTTCAGCCATAATCGGTAGCGCCATTCCGAAGATTATCCGAATCAAACAGACAGGAAGACGGACACACAAAAATCTTCTTAATAGGAAAAGCATTCTGAATGTGACGTAAACTCCTATAAGTGTTTGATAAGTCAGTACTGTAATGGTTTACCTGAAATCATGACATTAAAAAAATGATTTCAGATTTTTTCATATCAGTCAGTCCATCCTCCATTACCTAGTAAATAATAAATACACAATTTCCCCGCACACCGTGACGACAAAAGTCGCGCGGCAGAATTGTTTCCACTACCAAAACGAACTCTGTATACATAAAGATGGTAAAATCATGGAGATATTATAACGGAGATGGCATTTCGAGCCCGGTTAAATTTTTCTGGTGTATCTGGCTCCGCAATCTTTGTTTTTCCATATAGTTGCCGTATACTACAGGTACATGAGCTAACAAAATAGGCGGAAAAATCGCCGCAGAGCTATGCGAAGAGTGAAGTCGAAGTGTGTAGGTACTCTAGATACTCGATAGGTAGAATACACGCCCATACACGTCAAAACTCACTCGGCGCTGTCAATGTCATTTGACTTACTTACTACTTTTTCTATGAGATAATACAGCTTATTTTGGTATTGAAACAAACGACGCGTGCGTCTTAACGCCCCAGTGTGCGGGAGGCTTAAAGTTTCGCAATCCGGCGCACATAGCACACGGCGTTCCGTTGCATGACGTCACCTGTCAACGACCAATCACGATCGTGATACATATTAACGAGCGGACAAATAAATCAACGTCTAGATGTGTCCCGATAGAATATATTTAACTTAATATGTTATTTAAGTATCTATTGCTTCGGAATGAGCTGGAAATTAAACATGGTAGCGAGTACTGAGGAGGTAGGGTTGGATAACATGGTTACTTATGTATTTCTAAAGATGGCATTGCATATAACATCTCCCACTAAATATAAGAGCTGATGTTGAGTCTACTACAATTTCGCTAATGGTAATAATTCCGTGCAATTAATTTGAACGGAGACTGTTATGTACCTCGCGGAAACCTTTTTATTGGCAACTAACATACCTATTTATATTATCTATGTTTTTTTATAACTCTGTATTCTGTAAAAAAGATTTACAGATTTTTCTGTAAACAAAGTTTTTTTTTGGTCAAATTTATTTAAGCTTTGTATAATACAACTGAACAATATATTATTCATACGTCAACTAAAAACACCTGCCGTTAGTACCTAACCATTATTGTCTACATATTTTTTTTATAAATTTTAGGATGAGTAACAACAAAGTGACATTATCACTCCTTTAGCTCATTCAACCAGTTTAATGAGTGTCCATTTAATGAGAATGGTTGTGATTGAACCTTGACCCTTTGGACACCGAGGCGGCCCGTCTGACCACTGGGCTATTGAGGCTTGATATGCTTATTCACACAGTCGTCTTGCATTTACGTCTTCAATTATAAGGATCAACTCATAACGATGACGTCATCCGTCAACGACCAATCACGGACGTGATACTATTAACGGGCGCGGACACAAATCAACGTCTAGATGTGACCAAACAGTATAATATTAATATTAATGTTATTTATTGGGTGCGTTTCACTTTGCATTTCGTGTATGGGCGTATTGTTGAAGGCGCTACGATAAGAATAAAATATCGTGGCGCCTCTAGGCATTTATATGTCTATTTAATAGTAATAGGTTTTGATTATGAGATTAATAGAAGGGGCTTTTTTATAAAATTTTCAGTATCATTTTTTATTGGGTAAATTTCATTACAATTTATTTACTCAGATATATTTTGTGTAAGTATATTTTACAAATTACTTGTAAATATTTACCCTAAAAAGACAAGGCGCCTCAAAACTGAACTTAGTATGCGAAGGCAGTATTTAGCCGAACAACAAAACTCAATTTATTGATTCCCGCCACGCGTTATTTATCGAGTAAACAAACTATAATAAACATAAGTGCTACAGTACACTCAAATTAAATTTAATTATTTCCTTAATGTGTCATTCAAAAACCGATATTAATTATTTATGAAAATTAGTTTGAATTTCAAAATTGGAAACAAAAGAACACCGTGTCGACGGACCAATTGCGAACATCGGAAAACTACAGCGGCCGCGCGCGCCGGGAATACAAGCAACCAATTTATCAACGGTACTCTATGGGGTCCGTGCCGTAATGGCCGCCTCGCCGGCCTATCTCAGTAACATCAATCAAAACACAGGATACATATAGTTGGAGTGAAAAAAAGAGAGAAAAAAAATATAATACTGAATGTAAAAGCGCGATTATGGATTCGTGGTGCGCGTACGTCGGCCGGAAACCGCACGTAGCGGAAACGTCAGGACGCGATACGATTTCGAATTTCGAATTTGGATTCGAACATGTTTGGATGGGTGACATGGCGTCTAGTCCGTTTTTTCATTCATTTTTAAGTATTTAATAGATGTCTCCTGCGTCATTTTTATGGATCCTTTAGTGTAATTTATGTTTTTTTGTGGATTCTCTATATTTAGGTATTCTATAGAAATGTCTTTAATAATGGGAATGATACAGCTTTTGTTATATTATTATAGATTACTAGCTGACCGGGCGAACTTCGTAGCGCCTTAGAATGAGTGAAATACGTAAGCAGCGCCACCTACCGGGTCCAATTGTGAATCTAAACCATCCAGGGCGCCACCCAAACGCATACAAAAAAAAACATTCAAATCGTTCCAGCCGTTTAGGAGGAGTTAGCTTACAACGAAAAGTGGCATCGATTTTTATATATATAGATTAAAATTGACGGCTTGGTCTAGTGATTGCGGTTCGGTTCCCGCTAGTGGCAAATTTTCGGAAATTAGCCTTTTCTGAGTTTGCTTTGGTTTGGACGTGACTGGGATTTCCCCATCCCAGTCACACCAAACATCCCAAACAGGATCATACAATGAGTATACCTATGTTGTTTGGCAATATTATTTATTTAATATAGCGAGGAGTGAAAGGCTATTCGACTCAAGTGACATTTTGTTTAACTCTACATGAGAGCATACCTATTCAGTCGACGCAGAGGATTCATCCGCCATCTTTATCACTGTCATCATCCCTTTTTATTTATAATGTTTATTTATTGAATTTGCCCTTGCTATTAATTACTTGACACTGGCTGAAATACCCGCTAAATGCAGGTGGTGCCATCCCTCATCTTATTCCATGAAAATATCATTATTTAACTCATTTCGTATAAAAAGAAAAAGAAGTCGACGCAGAAAAAATAGCCTATTCAAAATATGTAGTTTATAACCCATATCGCCAAAAAGTGTCGCTTAGCCTTCCACGCCTCGATAACATAAATAATTTTGTGCTGGGAATATTTCAAGAAAATAGTGTAGCAATACGTAGAACAAATTTCTCAATGCTAGACCATTAGCCAACAACGTAATTACAAACGGTACATCATATTCCGCGGCACAATATGCATCGTCCGGGGAACATCAATAACATCACGCCGCGATGGTCGGCGAGGGCAGGCAGCGTGTCAGCGAGGACTCACACTCAATAACGTATGTAAATCGGTTCATGTATCGTTGCGAATAGGGTTGTTACTAGTATACTTGAGGAGTACCTACTGAAATGGCTTCATTTGAAACATGTTTTTTTGTTTTTTGGCCTCCCGTCACATTGATGGGAGTTTGGACCTAGTCTTCACATTTTTTTAATGTATACATCATCATCACGCCTATATTCCTCGAAGGCGTAGGCAGAGGTGCGCTGCAGTGCGTCCACATTTCGTCAATGTATTTTGGTCTCAATCTAATAGGGGCCAGCCTAATGCCATTATGCCATTGCACCACGCTGGCCTAGAGCGGGTTGGTGAACTTCACACGCCTTTCTATAGACGTGCAGGTTTCCTCACGATGTTTTCCTTCACCGTTTCATAGCAAGTGGTAATCTCGGATGAAAATGAGATACGCACATAAACCCAGGGCTGCGAGCCGGGGTTTGAACCTGCATACTTTGATTGCAAGGCGTGCGTCCGCCCACTCGGCTACCACTGTTACCACCTGTTTTTTTTAATATTTACTTGATATCAGAAAAGGTAATGAAATCTGTAGAAATATTGAAGTAACCATCCACTAGGGAAAATAAAAGTTACACATTATAATCTGCGCATGAGCAACTAGCACTATGTCGAGCGACGTTATGATAAACGATCGCGTCAAATGAAGTATGGTCTTCGTTCGGTTCGCACGTCGGCGCGCGCGCAGTTCGCGCAAATGTTAACACATCATGCTGATATGTAACATGTTGGGGCAAGCATGATTTATTGGAGGTTTTGTTTGAGGGAAATGAGATGATTTTCCTTCCGGGGTATTTATAAGAAAGGTATATAACATAACCCGGTGCCTATTAAATATTTTGCATATCGACTCTTGAAAGGCAATCCGTATTAAGTGACAAAATGAGTAAAATGAGTTATATATACAGAACGATACAGAAACATCGAGACGTTCGAATGGTGTATATTACTAATTTTACGATTTTTGTCGCTTTGTAAGGATTGCCTTGCAAACGTCCATATTTTCAATATGCGTCTATGACAGGGACACAGGGGCGAACGAATTAACTGAACTTTTTAACGAACTTCAAAAAGCAGGAGGTTCTCAATTCGACGCGTGTTTTTTAATTTTTATGTAGGTATGTTATTATTAAATGCAGTCTGTGTCATAACCATAAAGATTGAATTTCCGTGGTAAAAGCAACGCGATTAAGGTGTTTGAGTTGGTGTTGACTAAAGAATGTCACGCACCTGTTGTCGCACCTGTGAACGCAGAGATTAATTTTGATATAAGAATGCACACTCATTTTTAAGTAGGACAATAATATGACCAATACAGACTTATTATATGTATAATAGATAGGTATTAATACCCACACACCCTTGAGACCTCCTTCACAAATGCAATTTAGTCATCTGTCTGCACTTAAGTTTTTTCTGGAAACATTCTAGGCATTCCTAGAAAGATTCTTTTAACAATGATTAAAATTTAAAATATCCTAATAATTAATGTATAGACATGTTAATTATATTTAACAAGAATACAACATTCAAATAAATGTGTATTGTTATTTATGAGTTATGTTCCAGTTATTGTTTATATCGGGGTCCGGTGTATATTACCATGTGGGTGGCCTCTAATGTGTTAATAATGCTTCTACAAGTATCGATATTGTATTGTTATCGGACCTCTTGTACGTTTGAAATATATTAGGTAGCTCAACATATCAATAAATTAAAAAATCAATGCCACGGCTGGACCGATTTGGATGTTTTTTTTCGTTTGGGTGGCGCCCTGGATGGTTTAGATTTACAATTGGACCCGGTAGATGGCGCTGCTTTCGTATGTCACTAATTCTAAGGTGGTACGAAGTTTGCCCGGTCAGCTAGTTATGTCTAAAAAATAAATCACGCTATAAGTAACCAAGAAGTTAAGTGTTACAAGAAATAGTTATTTTGCTAAATTAGGAGTAGGTAAGTTTATTTTTATGTTCGTAAGTGGATCACGTAAAGCTGTTTACACGCGGAAAATTCTACTGCTGGCTTTGCTGGATTACCAGCCATTGTCCATTAGGACATAGTGAAAATCGTAAACATTTAATATTTTACGTCTTATCCGAGTACCACTACAAGTTAGATGCATAGTACACAAATAAATAAAACTGAAGTGTCTGTTTGTGATTACAGCTTTTTACTAGTTTTATATGAAAGAATATTCGGTACATGGAGAACAAATTTTATTTGTCTGTCTATTAGTTTCGTGCTATCTTGGAAACAGCAACACTTTCGCGAACGCTTTCAATTGCAGATAGCCGATGTTATAAGGATTAAGTTAGACTGCTTTTCTGTTATTTTTTTTAATAAATTCCACGTGGACAAACATGCTAGTTACATGCCTTTGTTACCATTTCTATTTCTAAACATTTTTTGTTACGACAGAGTTAAATGTTCCAGTTTGTATAACATGTTTCCTCGTGTCATACTATATCGCCGTGTTCGTGTTCGAACGCTCTTTAAATTTCTATTGACAGTGAAACAAGAAAATGTAAAGTGGGTTGAATTTTTCTCACGATATTTAGGTGTTTCTTTATCTATACTACATATGCATGAACGGTTATACATACATATAAATCCATCTGCAAACCGCCTACAGTGTCATTTTTTGTTCAAAGTGTAGTTATTAATTGCCTTAACAAGCTAATCAAAATGACGGTATTTATGTAGGCAACGAGGTGGAGGTTCTCAATTAACCCGTATGTTTTTAACACGTTTGTGAGGCCACATTGGCTCATGGCGACAGCGACAGCGCTGACAGTTAGTACGTCTATGAGTCAATATAACCTCATGACGCACCAGCTGAAAGTACACAAAAAATCCTTACGCAGTGTTGACTTGCAATGTTTATCCATATCATTATCAGTAAAAATTGCTAATATCTGTCATTGAACAGTAGGTACTCACAAAGTACGTTAGCAGTATGTATTTAATAAGAACAAAAAAAACAAAGGCTGTTCTAGGGTCATTAATTGACGCCGTCTGCTTCCTTGACGTCAGTACGCATCATACTCTAATAAAGATGAGAACATAATCTTTGTATAATAAAGAACACATTAACACGTTAGCAAAAACATGTACAGGAAGTGTATCAAAGCCCAAAGAAACGGCCTTGGTTCATCAAATTAAAATATTTTCAACATCATTGCACAAAATAATTAAATTGTAACACAACTTTAAAAATATTACGAAAAAAACGAGGAAGTAACGACAACGTAAAAAAAATATAATTCACTCAACCACGGCGCGTTATAAAATGGATGTTGTTCATGAGTTAAAAAAATATCTTGACCGGTAGCCGAATTCGAGAAAACCCTAATGATCCCAAAATTATGAACAACTTTTTGGCTACTACGCAATTACACGGTCGAGTTTTTTTTTATTGTTTTTTTTTCGGATGCACGGGTTGCCTTAATACTAGTTTTGACGCCATAGTTTACTTGAAATAAAATATACAAGACTGGAAAAACGTATTTGACACATTAAACTTAAGGCTAATGTTAAGAACTCTGACCCCACATCAGAGGTGAGCACGTGGGCCGAGCCGAATGGAGGCCCGGAATAAAAAAAAATACTTTACTTGGAATTCAATTAATGGTAGCGAAGTACCTAAAGGTAATGGAGGGCCACATAATTCGATTTAAATTTACGTATTGCTGACTTAAAACGTAAAATTTACAAAAAAAATATAAATTATTTTCAAAACACAAGTGCTTCTAATCTATGACATAGTTTCTAACTTGCTTGTCGTTTGATTTTTGTTACAAAAGTATTTTATTGATAAGAAAATTTCAATAAGCGAACCCTGTATATAGGTAGTCAAAGTATTAACCACAACAAAAATCCTCGCAAATTTGTATCCTTAAAAAAAGTAGACCCAAAAAACTCGGAACCTTTTTGATTTGGCACGAGTCGTGCAAAATTGATTTTTTTCGGTCAATCCCGTCGGGCGCAACAAAAAACTAATTACGTTATTTTGTTTTATGCGAGACCTTTTTGTAATTAGGCCAAAATATTTGGTCGTGATCTCAATGATGGGCCAGTAATGTTTTCTTAGTAATTTAATTCTTAATTGGATGATGTCAGTATGATATGTAGATAACAAAAATAGATTAAGGATTGACCTTTTGTTCTTCGAAAAATGCATTCAGTTGCATTAGGTATAAAAAGTTGGATGAAGGATGGCTAATTGGACAAGTGCCGGAATGAGCAGACAGATTTTTGTAATATACAATGTTTTTGCAATAGGTAATTTATGATTGATAAGAATTGAATTGGAAATATCCTGCTTTATTATACGTGTGTCTAGAAGGCTAATAAAGTAGACCAAAAAAGTCGGGTTAAACTTCAACTTTTTATCTTCCATCTAGACAAAAGAGAATCAGCTTATTGTGTTAATACATTATTTTAATCATAACTATCGATGTTTTTTTTTTCTTTTAAATTGGCAACATTACACCTTTTTAATGGTTAGTTTTTGAAGTCGGTTTTTTGTTACAATTTTTTTTATATGAAATCATTTATGTAAAAACAACAGAAATTGGATAAAAATATTTAAAAAAAATTAAGTATCTACTATCTGCTAATAACCCTTTAATCTCATGATTTATTTCTACGATTGTCTTATGATGATGGCAACAATAAAATTCAAAACAACCGCTCGATGACATTCCACGAAATTCATTCACCCCTTCATGACACGCCTTCACACGGGAAAATCTTAGTGTTAACTAAATTAATGACTGATATATCCCGATACAACTTTTGTTAGCACGAACATACAAAACCGGAGTATCCTGGCACCCCTGCCTCCCATCAAACCTTGAAATCCTTAACAAATTCGAGGAGACGCTTAAAGAGTGACAGGTCACGGTTAATTGGTCGTTCTATTGGTTCAAAAAGAGGAAGTTGTAAAGTCTTTAGCATATACCACCGCGTGTGAATGGTGCGCATGAGTTTATGATAACTTAATTGTAATAAAGGAACTGTTGTATATAGGCTTCATTGAGATTTTAGCGATGTTCGAAGTGGAGTAAAACAGCAATCAGTATGAAGCCTTAGCAAATAGGCGCGTGGGCAAATCGAACTGTATTTAGCCATGGAAAGGGTTCATATTACAACACTGAAGTCCACAAATTTATTTGTATGGTCGCGTGGCGTTTTCACATACATTCTCCATTTATGTACCTATATCGGCACAGTTATTTTTTTTTTCAAAGTCATGTAGATTCGCTCGTGCCAGTATTTTAGAGGCTTAAAGCCCCGGGCACAAAACAAACTCTATGGCAATATATATAAAGATTGAATTTCTGCGATAAAGCCATTCAAATCACGTGCCAAAATTCGCTTGCGCTGTCAATACAATTTCGTTCAAGAATAGTTCTTACTATGAGTCAATACAGTCCATTTTGGTATTGGCAAACATTATTACGCACGCGTCTTGATGCCTCTGTGTGCCCGGAGCTTTATGGTGCATATTTAATATGCTACAAGTGTACCACATTGATTATAGCCCATGTTGATCACATCGGAAATGGTTAAGTAGTGAGCGCAATACTTTGATCTTTAATTGCATTTCCATAATTGAGGAGTAGCGTTTATGAAGTTCGTTTAGCTTATGCGAGCAGACGCGTTTCAGTTAATGATATCGTTAAAAGCACAGCACATTAATTTACATTCGCGTAAAGACGTGTGACCCTCGTGCGTCATTTTTTTTACAAACCTAAACAATCTATATTTACCCTGGAGGTAGTAATACGGAGATGACATGTCGAGCTCGCGCTGCGGTAAATTTTTCTGGTTTATTTGACTCCGCAACCGTTGTTGTCCCATATAGTTCCTGTATATTACAGGTAGGTACATGAAATAACAAGAATATTTTTTTAACAAAAAACAAAAACCGACTTCAAAAACCTAGGTGCACTAAAAAGCTAAAAATAACCTTATAATTCATTACATTTGGAGTAGGTCCCAATCTACGTCAGACTAGGCAAATACACACATGAATTTATGATCGGTATTGAACGTAATCCTTTAGACGTAGGTCGCATGACTTATATTTAGCGTAAAAATTCGTATAGACGCTTGTAGATTAACATTTTGACTAGAAAGCAATTATGAGTACCTACATAGGTAAGTTCTAAAACAGATTTATAACACGAACGCGTAGGTTAGGCACGCTTTTGGTCAATGACCATAAAAGTGGTGTACGCCTGAAGCGTAGTCAGTGTTCATTTGTTTTTATTTATTTTTCTGAGCCCTACACAGTAATTTATCTTAATAAAACAATTTGTATAAACCAGAGGGCGCTACTAGACAAACCGCGGGACCGTATTAACCGCAGTAGCTATATCATTACGCTCACGATACAAGGAGACGATCACGACAAATGTTTAAAATAGATTACATTTTTACACTTCCGCGGTGAGCGCGCTAATTTAACCGCAATAAGATTAGTTTTGTAGTTGACTCTATTGTTTTGATACTTGACAGATTGAGGTCATATTTATTTAAGGTTCAAAAATAATTTGTAATGTCGAAATAATACAAATTCCGAGCATCTATCTTACTCTAAATGTGCATTTTTTTAGGTTAAACACGGCATGCAACTTGCAAGAAGTATTATGTATCTAGGTGTCCAACTCCAGCTAGACTATCCTCTTACATTTGCCAAACAACAATGTTTTACTAAACATCTGTTACCCGTAACTATCAGACAGACAGATTTATCATGTACTAGCTGAGCTTGCGACTTCATACGCGCGAAATTTAGGAACCGTAATTATTTTCATTTTTCTTAATATTTTTCCGTGAGAACTACTGCAAAGTGTTAGAAAACATGAAAAAAAACATGATCGGTACAGTCGCTCATGTAATGACGTGACCAATATAAGTGGAAATAGGGATTAATCTATACTTATATATATATATATATATATATATTATATATTATATATTATATATATATATATATTATAAAGCTAAAGAGTTTGTTTGTTTGTTTGTTTGGTTGAACGCGCTAATCTCAGGAATTACTGGTCCGAATTGAATAATTCTTTTTGTGTTAAATAGTTCATTTATCGAGGAAGGGTATAAGTTATATATCATCACGCTACAACCAATAGGAGCGGAGCAGCAACGAATAATGTGGCAAAAACGGGAAAAAAATATTCCTTTTGAAAGCTTCCGTTGCGTACGCTGCCTAAACGGTTAAAGTTTGCACTTATTGGGGAAGGTCATAGACTTTATAACATCACTCTACTCCAAAGTAACTATTAGCGTGGGTGAAACCGCGGGCACAGCTAGTATTAATATATATCGAGGGGTGAAATGCTATATGACTTAAGCGAAACTTTTGGGCCATATTGACTTACATATCTATGCTCTCTTGTAAAGTTAAAAAAATTGTTGCTTAAGTTGTAACAGCCTTTTAACCCCTCGATATAGATCACCCTTACTCATGAAATTTTGTTGTTTGTAATTCAATTGTCATTATCATATTTACGCGAATACTATACATTCTATTCTGCGTGTATCGGACCGCAAACAACAACTAAATATGAGGGTACCCAGTTATTAACTATGACATCAGGACGTCTAACACCTCAGTCCCCCCGTGACCATGGTTGCTGTAAATCAGCCGAAACGTCAGGAAAATAAAATAGTAAATAAACGCGATAAAATCCGTAAAATAGTTTTATGTCAATGTCATTATCATTTTTTTTTTATATTGAAAGTATCAAAATAATAATGTGCAGTATAATATTTAAATGATTTGTTTCTACTTGGCATTTGACAACACCGCAGACTAGTTACACAAATATACTCTAGCTAAGTATTAACCGCTATGACAACGTGAAGATTAATCTCATTAAAAAAAACACAGTCAAATGTGTTTTGCCGAGCTTATTTTTGTTTAATTTGAAATGGGAAATATTTTTTTTATATTTCGCCATTCAAGTCGATATTAAGTTACCTACAGGTCAATTATACATAAGACTTCAACGCAGTGCATTGGTAGCCGAGTAGGCAGCAGTGGTAGCCGAGTGGTCGAACGCAGGCTTTGCAATCAAAGTGCGCAGGTTCAAACCCCGGCTCGCACCTCTGGGTTTCATGTGCGAATCTCATTTTCATCCAAGATTGTCACTTGCTAAGAAACGGTGAAGGAAACATCGTGAGGAAACCTGCACGTCTATAGAAAGGCGTGTGAAGTTCACCAACCCGCACTGGGCCAGGTGTGGTGGACTATGGCCCAAATCTCCCTCGTATTTAGGAGGAATGTGCCCGGTATAATTGCAATATGCTCGCCCCCTATTACACTGGGACCAAAAATACATCGGTGAAGTGTGGGTGCACTGTAGTGCGCCTCTGCCTACCCCTTCGGTGAATATAGGCGTGATGATGTATATTTATCGCGGCATTAGGGCGGCATCGCATGATCGACATCATCTCGACTTTGACATGTGGAAACAAAACGACAATGTTTTGTATCGACATATGTCGAATTAGGGATAATGTTGATAATGCGAGAATTTGGACCCAAATAGATCAGGCTAAGGTAATTAAAAAAAATATTGAGTAACGTTACATTTCAACTTAATTTAGTAGCTGCTTAGTAAAAATTATATTAAGGAGGTACTTTACCTCGTATTAAACATTTCGATATATTATGTAAATTCGACCTTCCTGTTCTTTTGTACAGAATCTCAAATCCTATAATAGCGGAAGCTCATAAAAAAACCTCCACAAATTGAAATATCAATAACGACAATAGCAACAAATTTTACACGAAAATCAAGTGACCACAACAACAACCCCATTCATGATTAATCCTTTCAAATCTTCTTAAATAGTAGCCCTTATTACAATGGCATAAGGTTCAAAATACTTCATTTGTCCAAATGGTTTGATTCTCACGAGACGCCTCTACGATGCCACAAAACCACTCATTCTTGACAGATTATGGAATATTTATGACACGTTATGGTATTTTTTCGGGATCAGCATGGGGCGCATGCGCCGCGTTTAGCATTTGAATTTGGAATGACAGGAAATTATAAACAGCATGTTTCAAATTAAAAGTATATTTAATTTTTGTTTTTCTAATTGTAACTATATGGTCTACTTCAATATTTTGACGTTGTTAGAACGTGATGGGTATAATTACTTGAAATTCATCTACTACTACTACAGCCCTTTTAACGTCCCAGTGCTGGGTACGGGCCTCCCCTCAATGCGAGGGGGATTCAGGCCATAGTCCACCACGCTGGCCTAGTGCGGGTTGGCAGACTCAAATTCATCTAGTGTTTGTTAAATTGATGACGTTTTACTATTTTCTGGCCATGTAATACATTGTATTTTACAAAACCTGTTCTATTTGCTTCCATGAATATTATAATTAACATTACAACTATAATAATACGTCATAATTCAAGCACATACTTTATGAAAATTGTCCCAGGCTTCAGAGTCTTCGATTAAAACAAACATATCCCGTAATCGTAATATTAGTTGTTATTAATAATATTCCGGATCACGCACCTCGTTATAACTCACTAATAAAATACATCATACTGTATACAAAAGGAGCGGTTTCCACAAAATTAACAATCAACATGAGACAATGCACATCACAAACTTCTTAGAAGCAGTGTTGTGACTTCGCCGGCCGCTTGGGTTTTTCTATCAATTTTTTTTTGTGTCCCAGTGCCCTTATCCTTTGTCACGGTGATAATTACAGCGCCACAGTTAACTGAAGGTTTGAACGTGATCCTTTTGTTTGTTTTTCAAATGTTATGAGTGACAGTTTTTTGTTACAATTCTGTTGTGAACGATGATTTGTTTGGGAGTCTGCTATTTTTTATTTAGAGACTTACATTAGGTCTACTATGAAGTCCATCCTCTAGCTCCAGTCCCTACGTTCTTCGTTAAATATTTGTATGACAAATTTTCTCAGATGGTTGATATAACTGAAAAATGTAGTCAACTGCACAAATTTCTGCGTTCTTATTCATTCATTGATTTCGCTTTGTATTTTTTTTTACTCGAGGGTAAATATATAAATGGGAATCAATATTAAACTGCGTGGATTTCTTGGTTGAGCTGCATTACATTACTCTTATATACATTTTCTAAAACTTTTACATATAGATCTACTATTTATACTATGGATATATATTATTCTATAAATACTAAAGTGTACATGTATACTACATAACCGTGGGAGCAGTCGGTGTAGCGCCTTTTATCATAATCGTAATGAACCAGCGTTGTTACATAGAGGCCGCGAGGGTCGCGTAAAGTCAAACGCCACGCCACTATTGACAATGCGCGGTTTGGGTATAGATTAGTTAAATAATTAATGAAACAGATGAGACACTTCGTTGAAATTATCAGTAGATTTATACCTCAATGTGTTATTAGGAACTTCATTAAGTACTATAAATGATAACTTTAAATTAGTAGCTTTCCAAAATGTATATTTTTTAAGTTTTATTTGTAGGTAAAATATGTTTTACATAAATACGTTTGCATTAAAACATGAGCGACGTAAATTAACAATATTATGTTATGAGCAATTTTAGTCTTGCTGATGTCATTTCTTGTCCCATAACTTCAATAATTTAAACACGGTTAGGGTAACTTGTCAATCAACGAATGATATCATCCAATCAATTCATGATTGATTTTTTTTTCAACAAATGCACATTAAAAGTAAGCAAGCATTGATGCATGGAGTTAATAAAATTAAATTAGGAATCCACTTGGTTTCCGGAGCATTGTCAAAATCCATTAAATGGCGAATACACTAGTAGCAAATTAGCAAGTGACCACTCTGTAATAATTAATATTCTATTCGAAAAAAGTTTGACTCCCATTGCGGCATTCGCATTCGACTCCATAATAAAATAGACTCGTTATACGGTACGTCAATCAGAAACATCAGTACCATTCAATTGGATTAATATAAACGTTACAAATAGTAATCAAATGTGGTCTCGCGTTACATCGCCAATGGTCTTTTAAATTTCTTTTTTTAATATACGACGTTTGACATAGAGTTGTGAAGCTGGGATTGCGGACAAATATTTTTATATCCTAGATATTTACGTCAAGTCTGAATTACGTGTATTATTAACTTAAGTGGTATCAAATTTAATATTGGTTAGTTATATTTAGAGTACAATACACTTGTTATAAGTAGCTTGATTGAGCTTATTCAGGCAAATCTTCATGTCAAGTCAGTAATCAATCAAAATTATAATTTATGTGAAGAAGCAAAGTAAGTTGAAGGATCATGAGTTTAAATAAACAATCACGTCCAATTTAGTTTTAACTATGTGGTTGTTGACCCGGATTTAAAACAGTTTAAAGTAAATAATAACAATTATTATTCCCTTACAAAATATTTTAAGCGCCCAAAGTTCGAAGGATATAATTTTTACGTTTAATTGTAATATATTTGTTTTTTTTTTTAAATAACTTGTCTACAAATGGCATGATTCTATGTCGACCAAACACCATCCGCCTGTCAATATTCAAAGTACGAGTGATGTATGGAATATTTGGCATTTTTCCGACGGAGGCCGAGATCATTGATCATTATTAGAGTGATGCGCGTACGCCGACGATTCGGCTGACACGATTACTGATGATACGCTCGGTCATGATATCGTTTTAGATACTGTTCAATCATAACAATAAGAAATTACTATAAATGGTGATTAGGTAAGACTATTAGGTTTACTAATAGTTAGGTATATAGATTGCTGGTAAAACTAAAACCTAAAAATGAGGTATTTTTAATTTGTGATCCATTTAAGTATGGTATGTTATTTATTTTTAGTATTGAAAATAAAAGTTTTTTTAATATTTTTTTTTTGTGGAAAAAGGACCAAATCAATTGACATTACCGTGACTGATCAACTCGAGCTAAATAACAGTTTAATTAAGACACGTTTTTGTAATGTTGGCGATCGCGTAGAGTCTAGCGTGTGACTCTATCAATCTTTTTGTATGTTATTACGACCATCTACATCTCTAGTTTTTTTTAAAGATGCCTTCGTTTGATTTTAAGAAAACGTAAATTCGGGGAAAACCGTATGAAGAATATAGTTGTTGCCTTACAAGGACGTAAGTGAATGTATTTTTAGTTCTCCAAATAATACTTACGACGTATAATATTTCAGCATTGACTTCATGCTTAAAGTTAATGACGAAATGTATTTGGCCGCTCGGGTCACTGGTGGTTGCGGGTTCGATTTCAAACAGCTGCAAATTTCAGAAATAGCCTTTTTGAAATTTCCCTTGGTCTGGATGCAGCTGGGATCGGTCCCCAGTTCATTGTGCGATTCAAATAAGAATAGGAATTTCCATAACCTCTATCTGTCAAATGTCACATGAAAAGTATGGTTTGCACAAAACTTATTTGCATTTCAATAATAATAGTACCTACATCAAATAAAAAAAATTTAGTAAACTGTCTTAATAGACGATTTAATTATTTAAAGTCATAATTAGTTTTTTTACGTCACAATATGGCGCAAAGTCGATCCTATTCTCATTTGAATCGCACAGTACGGCACTTTGCTAATTTTGAGGTTATATAATAAGTAGATATGTGTTGTGTGTTGGCAATATTATATTTATTTCATTTAAATTGATTATTTTATTAGGTATCTGTCTGGATTTATAATTAAATATCAATAATTCCGTTGACTTTTTAACGATAATTTGATAACCCATAAAATATCTTATGATCGATAAGTTTATTTATGAACAGTAGCTGATTATTGTGAGCAATTTAATATTTGTTCATTGGAATTATTAGATTTCAGCCACTCAAATTACATAGATAGAAAGCTTTTAGATAGCTCGATCAGAAGAGGTAAACTAATAAATACCTGCCACCGGCTCCCGTATAGTATGCGCTGCGACAAGCATCTACCGGTGGCAAAGTTCAAAGTGATACCACGACTTAGGGTGAAGGGGGCAAGGGGGGCGGTAATTGGTAGATAATTACAGGCGATAATCTGGGAACTGGAAATTTAGTACTTAAAATGTTACCATTAAATGATAACTGAAGGACTCAAAATTTTGTTTAGGTTACATAATAATATTATGTTGGACAAATTTATTAAATCATTCACTTTTGAATATTAGTATTTTATTTACATAATGTTTGCAGATTAAGTTATTTCCGATTTTAGTGAAAAAGCAATGTAAAAAAACCGGCCAAGGGCGAGTCGGACTCTCGCATGAAGGATTCCGTACCAATATATATAAAAACAGCAAAAATATTACGTTTGTTGTATGGGAGCCCGCTTAAATATTTATTTAATTCTGTTTTTTAGTATTTTTTGTTATAGCGGCAACAGAAATACATCATCTGTGAAAATTTCAACTCTCTAACTATCACGGTTCATGAGATACAGCCTGGTGACAGACGGACGGACGGACGGACGAACGGACGGACGAACGGACGGACAGCGAAGTCTTAGTAATAGGGTTCCGATTTTACCCTTTGGGTACGGAACCCTAAAACTATTAAACATTGTTCTAAATGTCTCCGTTTGTGACAGTTAAGAGATTACGATTATTATGATACTTGTGTGCTCATCTCATTGGTCCATCATTATTTTTTAAGCAAATACCTGTCGTGAATAAAAAAGATAAATAGGTTAAAAATAATCACCAAATTTATAGTAATTTCAGTACTTCTACTAACCACTTACATAAGATTAAATGTGTGCTACAGTATATTTGTAAATGCGTCATACATTGATATATATTTATGAGGTAAAATTTTAATTAAGGCACCCATGTGTTTTATTATAACTACCATGAGAAAAAAAAAAACATTCTTCTAATTAGAAGGCGGAAGTGATTAGAACGCGCGACAGAGTATAAATAGACAAAATATTCAATCCTTCCTCATTCCACTAAATTCCAATATAAATCATTCGTACATCGAAGCTCTCACACAGCGTGTCCCGGCGACAGGTGAGCCCGGCACGCATGCGCCCGCGCACGCAATCCTTAATTGAACAACGGCTACCGTAAGCAAATGGACGGGCGGCTCATTATATCGGCTTTTTGCTTTTGCCTCATTAGATACTCAACTATATAGATTTAATAGTGCATATAGAGACATTTTGAATTGAAATTACAAATATTGATATGCTTAGAATGTAGAGCTTATTAGAATGTATAGATACCAAAATTTGCCAAATAGCCGGCCAAAAAAAAGTTACTGTAGTTGATCTTATTGTTGCCCCGGCCGTCTAGAATTATACGTCTTAATATAGAAAATCTGTGTTGGTAGCACGCATGCCAAGACAAGACCTCTGTCACGGATTAGCTAGGCCGCTCTCTGTCATATTTGATACGAGAGAAATAGTTATAATCAACATATTCTGTGACATAAGTCTAGTCTTGGTGCTCATGCTACAACTACTGACGTACGTAGAAAGTCGTTTGAAACTGTCAAATATTAGAAAAAGCTCCGACATTGATATAATGACCCGTTGGCTTAGAACAAGTTTGTTGTTTTTATTCTGGTTTTAGCTTTTTGACCATGAATATAATCCACCATTTTTTTTGTGTAAGAGTCGAGTGTACGCCAATTTATTATTTTATTATAAAGATCCTGCACCTATAATTTGTGTCCTATTATAACTTTTATGTACTTAACACTTTTTATCTTAGTGTGGGTAAAACATCAAAGACGTTACTAGATTTTTAGTACGTACAATACTAGAATTTTTTTTTGAAATTGTATTCTGTGCCCAATATACATAAAGATTAAATGTCTAGCAAAAGCGACGAGGCTAAATTCTCTCGCGTCATCGAAATTAGACATTACGATGAAAAATGTGCTTCTCATAAGAGTTAATAGGGTTCGTTTTGGTATTTGCAAAAGATAGTGCGGTTTTATTTATTTCTTTATTTGCGTAGTACTTTAAGCTTTTTATTGATTAGATAAGTATCTGTATTACCTAAGACTGGGACGAATAGGTATGTTTAAAGTACTAATTTCATATAAATTATGTCTTTTTTTTTAACAGTAAACTTAGTTAAATTGTTTTGACTGTTGTGGTGGTGGTGTGGACGAGGGTGACTACGGTTGGTCTTTGATTGTAAAAAAATACATTGGAGAAAAGCTCAATGACCCGCACATCAAGTGCTTTTATATACAGAGTGTTTCTAATTTTCTAAAATGTAAATAATATATCAAGCAGTGGTTGTCTATATATAGTAGAACGAAGGCTACAGGTTTAAACCTCGGACTTACATCTTTGGGTTTTCTGGACATAAAAAAAAGATTTTCTGATAAACACACAAGTTTGAGGTCGAACCCAAGAGGGGTTCGACTTCAAACTGAAAGTTGAGTGAACAGTTAAATGGAAATATCGCTTCTAGTTACCTTTTTGGATACCACAGTGGATCTTTGCTTACAAGAGTAACATAGTCAAATCCTACTTTAAACCCCTATTCTAGACTTGGCAGTGTAACCTAATGTACCAGTTTATACCATAAACATTTTTATATCTTTCTAATTCCATTTATCGATGCCGTTAGATCCACAAAAAGAAACAATACGTCTATTAACGTCTTTATAACTCTTGATATCGGTATCAAACACCTTATACATTACGTTATCGCAATCGCCCGTCAACAACTCAAAGAAATACTTTGATATCTCAATTCGTCACACATTTAGCGGTTTTGACTCAATTTGGTCGCATTATTACGACATCAAAGGAACGCCGAAAGCACCCGAGATCAAACGTGCCGACATCCTTTTTTCAACGTAGCAATGATTTTATTGATTTTGTGTTATCGATTCGATTTGCTCTCTCTTCAACGCTTATTCGATTAATTAGTTGTGTATCGTTTTGTTTCCAAATCGATTGTTGGGATGGCGTTCGTTAAAGGTTGAGGTCGAATGATACATTAGTATACTGAGATTTGATTGAATGTCCTAATATAGATATGGAATCGTTTAACTATTATTAATGCGGTGATTTCCCGGAGCTAGTTATTAATCTAGATATATTATTTCAATAACAACTTTTATGGTTATCTGGTATTCATCGATTAGAAATGTCTGTTCAGTTATTTTTTGTAATGTAATATGAGTGTTAATTTGTCGGTAGAGGTACTTTATAGTCAATTTGGCAAAATAATTAAATGTACTCGAACAAAAAGACTTCTTAAGTCAAATAGGCCAAGTTCTTTTTTTTTTGTAAATTTTTTTTCAACTCGCTAAGAAAGTCAGTGGTAACTCTCTCTTGGGAGATGTTGGTATTAAATGTAATCGTTGACAAATCACAATTTAGAATCCAAAATCGGATTCCTCACAGTGAACCAGTGAATCTCGTACGTGGCCATTTAAAATCTAAAATCACGATTAAACACCGCGGTGAGGGCGCTAGCGTCGCCAACTCTCGCCCCCAACTAGTGACTCCATAAACTCTAATAAATTACATAAAGGATAATATTTTTTTTTAAGAAACCTTATTGCTTTATCACTCATATACTTTATCATAATTATAATATTAGTATTTAGTACACATTACAAGCCAACGTGACAAATCGGAAAATCTCTAAGTCTATCTTTTAGCAAACTATAGCAAAATTGAGAACCTCCTGCTTTTTTAAATCGCTTAAAACAGTAGTTAGTCAAGAACAAATGTCTACAGATAAAATCGTGCAGTCCCAAACGACAAGTTGATAGATATTTTTGTTCCAATTTCGAATATCGGATAATAATGTCATTAAAAACGTTTTTGTGATATACAAGCATCGTAAACAGTTTGCAGAGGGATTGAAATTTCAAAAGGAAATTTGAAAGTGTCTATAGCTCGATCTAATTTGGAGCTTGCTCGAAGACTGACATTTTTTTTGTCAATATTCAAAATTATTTCATAGGATGTTGAAAAGGGTCATCCTAAATGAAAGTGTGCATGGTCACCGCCGAATGGTTCGGACTCGTGCGCAGATCGCGCCCGATAACTCTGGTATCAGATGAGATCGCGGCAGATAGGCGTGCGCGCGCGCACCTCCACATTCCCACGGTCGCGTCGCGCTCGCGCTCGCGAGCGAATTGCTCACCCATCCATGATTAGATGGAGATACAGATTGAGTTTTTGTGAATTGCAATTTTGTATCGCTAAACTTTGGTGGAGGCTAAAATGCCTGCGCTTGGCTGAAGAAACGCCAACATAGGCAAATCAGTCTCGCAAAGCTCGGTCCAAGAGTATATGAGCTTTTGCTTAGAAATTCATTGTTTTGATATTTGTATCTCATTATGGAGGTACCAGTTTTTCTTAAAAAAAAAAACAAAAAATAATCTTATTGTGACAATTTCTTCTCTCACCCCACCTGTTTACGAGTCCAGCCCGTTAGCCACAGGAAAAGTGGAATAGATGAATTGGGAGATTTTAAGTATACTTGAGTTTAATTATATTGACTTTGATTCATTGACATCAGTATTATTAAGAAAGAAGGTGAGTGTTTAAAAATTGATAAAAAAAATAATATATAAAATATAGCATTGACCTATTTGTGATGACGCTGACGCCACAGAACATAAGTACTAAATAATATTGTTTCCATGAAGTTTTTATTATGTTTTACGTTAAGTAAATCATGAAGTATGTGTGCGTAAACAAGTGATGAATCACAAATAATACTAGTGTGTGTAAGATAGGTGGTTTAGGTAATGGGTTCTTCGCTTATTTTCTAGAAGAATTCTGTTTGACTTTATTTAATCGTTCTTGATTAGTAGATATAGAAGCTTTCCCTTCATGATCATTAAAGTACAGATACGTATAAATTTTAAGTCCTTTGTCATTATGAAATTGATTAATCGTGAAACGATGTTCCTTTAACACAATACGACAATTATTGCTTTAATACCTATAAAATTAATGAGCAATTTCTCAGTTAGGCAAGTTTTATGTGTTGGTGAAACTTAAGGGCTCTACGCTTTCTAAAGTATAGTTGATAATAGTAAAAATTTATCGTTTGAACCCTTACTCCTTTCACTGTTGTATTGTACATCTTTATTATTATTATTTCAGATCTCATATTGCTCTAGACTGCGATAGATGTCGCTGGAGTAGTTTGGGAAGGCACTATGGTTTGGATCACGCAAAAGAGTTAGGGGATTTATTTATGTAGATTGAAATTGAACGCGTGCAATAACGGCTCAGGATTCGGTTAGGATTATAGATGTGCTTAAAGGCCAATGGAATACTAGAACTAGTAACAAAATTATACAAAGTCTGCTTTCACTAAGCATCTACATCAAGAACTTTAAAATGAGCTGTTCGAACTTCTTTTGAAGCCTTGTCTTGATGCGATAGAAACCATTAAACATGACAGATTTTCTATAAAATTTGACGGCCGCCGTTTCAACAGAATACGATTGAAACAAGTAAGCAACAAGTTACGTGATCGGCTGACGGAGAGGTCTACAGTGACCATCAAATGGCGGATACTATATTTAGCGGCGCGTTGCTTATCGCTCGACATTCCATGCGTCTGCGGCTGCATATACATGTCGAACGGTTGGCGCGTGCCCGATTGATTTGTCGTCAGTGTGTGCTTACGCCGTGGATGGTGCAAGTTGTAAAACCAAAGAGTTATTATAGCTTTTCCTAACACTTGACAGTTCCACACGTCCAATTTTGTGGCTTTGACGTCAAGTGCATCAGATTGTCTAAATGTATAAGACTAAACGGCTTTGGTGGTGCCAAAAACACAACAGAAAGAACATACAATAGCTTGTTAAAACATGCTTGTTAAACAACAATAAATAGTTTTGATGCTGTATCTTGAATGCGTGGATTGTGTAATTTTGAAAACGTACTTGGGTTGTTAAAGTGGGAGTGGGCTGGTCACGTGGCACGTATGGACTCGCTAAAGTGGGCAAACATCATTACAAATTGGACCCCGATCAACGGCCACCGCAGCCGGGGCAGACCAAAACGACGATGCGATGGCAAGACGGTCTAGAAACCTTTGCGGGTATTACTTGGTCACAAACAGCATGAGTCTGCATTGTGTGGAGGATTAAAGGAGAGGTATTTGCTTCTACTTCTTTTCGAGTCAATGGTCTACACCTCATTTTGAAAAAAAAATGCCATAACAATCGCGTTGATGGCTGCATACAGGTCCTCCATCGTGCAGGTGGTTTGGCACAGGGGACAAGACAGCAGGTGTTGCATAGACTGTACGGGATCACCGCAGTTGCATGGTATATGCTCAGGAGTGGGACACGAAATAGGCTAAATAAAAAAAACTTGGGTTGTATGAAATCAGGTAACATCAAGGCAACATTTCCTAAAATATTTACAAGCTCGTGACTTAGACCATACGATATTCAATACGATAGGTGAATTTAAAGAATACGGTACAAAGAGTGACATCATTTTGCGACGCTTGAAGATTTAGTACTAGACCGACGATGTGCCTACCTAGATACAAGCCCAACGAATAAATCTCAATGACTCATTCCGCGCGCTCTTTTGAAATTTTAATACGTTTTTTTTCGAAAATATACCCGTCCCCGGTATAAATGGGCCGAATTTCCCGAACTATACATATATTCGTGTGTAGAATATAAATGTTATCGCCAGGAAATGATTAAGAAACCGTCTGGTTTTAAATGGTTTTAGTTGTCGGCGCTAAATAACAATTCGGGTTTGTAGAATTGATCATGGTATATTGCTTCTTCTTACAACTCAAGCGTTGTATGTAGGTACATAATAATTTATTGGTCGAAACTATAGGATTGTGTCGTGGTTCAGGACAGTAATTCACGGAAACAATATCTAAATCCCCGAAGACTTAACACGTAGTAAAGGCAATATAGTAAAATTATTTATTTATACTCCAACAGAGCTAAATGAATTGAAGTTTAGTTAAAATAAGTAAGCACGTGCTCACAATGCCCAGGGGCCCAATTTCGCTTGATATACATCAATCGCTATTCGAGGTATGTCGAGATTATGTCGAAAAAAAAAACTAAAAGATACGACCAATTTGACGTTTTGTTTAGACATATCTCGAATAGATATTGATAATAATAATACATCATCACGCCTGTATTCCCCGAAGGGGTAGGCAGAGGTGCACTGTAGTACGCCCACACTTCGCCGATGTATTTTGGTCCTAATGTAATAGGGGGCGAGCCTATTGCCATTATACCGGGCACATTCCCCCTCAATACGAGGGAGATTTGGGACATAGTCCACCACACTGGCCCAGTGCGGGTTGGTGAACTTCACACGCCTTTCTATAGACGTGCAGGTTTCCTCACGATATTTTCCTTCACCCTTACGTTCAAGGCGGGCGTTCTTGCCCGCGAGGCTACCACTGCTTGATGTCTATCAAGCAATAATAAGGCTTCAGGTCGGCACCCAGAACCCTAATTAAAATACAAGTTACACAGTTCTTTAAAGATGTCATACTTAAAGTTTTCATAAAAATACCTAGATAGATAGATATATTATCATTTTGAAAAGAGTAACCATTGAGTTTCTTACCGGCTCTTCTCAGTGGAAGCATCATTCCGAACCGGTGGTAGAATCTGACTATTTGTAAGTGCTTTTTTGGCCTACACGAATAAAAAAAAAATGATTTTGATTTTGATAGTATTGCACTCCTTATTGCACGCCAAATAGAGAGACAAAGAAAAAAAAACAAACGACCAAAAATATAACATTCTTAGTTCTAATGCAGTTTTCATTTACAAATTACAATTACAATTTATACGAGTATAAATAATAATTTATTAATAACACTGGGGATTATTTCCAGTAGCTATGTATCAATCAATTATCATTCATCAGAGCATGAAGACTACTTTTTATTTAGTAGCACTAACATGATTATGTTTGAAAAGTACTCTGTATAAATGATCATAGAGATTGAATTTCTGTGGTAAAAGTGATGCGAATACGGGTCAAAAAGTCACTCTCATCTTTGACATCTTCTCACATTATTGTTAGAACGGCGGGGTGACTTTCATGAGATCGACAACATCTCTATTCGAGATATGTCGACAGCAAATTGGTCGTATGTTTTCGACATATCTTGACGTATATATAATCTTCGACATATCTTGGACCTGAGCTTTTTCAATGAGTTAAAACAGTTAGTTTTGATATTGACAAAAAGTGACCCAACTGTTAATCAACCACCACTCCAGGTATGTCATATTTGCTAAAGCTCCAATTATAAACTAAAGCGGTAAGACAGTAAGTCAATAACTCTGCAATTATTTAAAAATATCTTTGTCCTGCAAAATGTCGAATTGGTCATGTTAAAAAAAACATGGTTTCCCATAAAAGACAAGTACTTCATCTAAGTTTAACAAACAATGGAATTATACACGACGCGGCGCCGTTTTTGTGATACTTATGGCATGTAAACAACATTATGTGTGATTGATGAATTTATTTAAAAAAGTCTTGACATTGGAGAAAAATCAGTATATACATAAAATAAAAATTGTACGTCTGGAATGTTAGAAGCGCATATTGGTGGTACATAAACTTTTGTTCATCCACCATCTTTATATACAATGCTTTACTTGACTTTGTCAAAATACAAGCTAGTCGCTGGTAAAACTACTTCTCATCTTATTTAATGAAATAATTGACTCAACAACAACTCAATTGATTTCCATCATTTAATTTATTAGGTATATATAAAATAAAAAGAAATTTGACATCTTGGCAAGCATTTTCTTCACAACTAATCTTTTCCGACATATCTTTTGGAGATATAGCCATCAGAAATTTATGTTTTTTCACATTTTAAGAAAAACTATTGATTAAAATTAGGTTCCTTAAAACATAACAATTTATTAAAATTGTCAATACATCAAAATTTTTGCTTATACCAAAACGCACTCTGGGACAAAGTACATAAAGATTACATTTCTGTGGTAATAGCCACGCACCCACGCGTGAAATTTCGCTCACGCTGTCAATTTCATTTCGTTGAAGAATGAACTTTTTCTTTGTGTCAATAAAGTCTCTTTTGGTATTGGTACTAAATTCGATCTAACGCCCCAGTGGCTTTACACGTATCGGATTCAAGCCACAAAATTTACGCGCCTATTACGTATTCACCTCGCTGCTTACCGCCATTATAATAAAGAAAATAACTGTTGAACGGAAAAATCCAGACGACGCCAGGTCCCAACACTAGTTATTAATATACCCGATTGCGTTTTCTAAGCACGTGCCCACAGTGGCAATGATCTTTGTTGTAAAAAAATATAATATTGTTTTTTAACACGTGTCAAAGTAATGATTGTGACCACAAGAGATGTTGGTTTATGGTCAGTGAACAATATGGGCAAACCAATGGGTTATGGGTCGGCTTTTGTTTGCGGTTGGGGTACGATCTGCCTTATTGGTCCCGTGGTCGCAAACTATACTTATTTAAACACCCATCAAATTTGCTTTGGAAAACAATATTATTATTGCTAACCTTTTCAAAATAAACAAAGTATGTTATCGCAGTAGGTAATTCATTATTTGAAGAATAAAATGTTATGGTGAAAAAAAAAATATTATCATCACACCTGTATATCCCGAAGGAGTACGCAGAGGCGCCCTAAAGTACACCCATACTTCGCCAGTGTATTTTCGTGCCCAATGTAATGCAATGCCACATTCGCCGCCAATACGAGGGAGATTTAGGCCATATTCCGCCGCGCTGGCCCATTGCGGTTAAGTGAACTTCACACGACTTTCCATAGACGTGCAGGTTTCCTCACAATATTTTCTACTATTATATTATGAAAACCTCAATTAAAATATAACAATAGAGAACGACTACAATTTATTACTAGCTACCATATCTAAGAGTCTTGTATAATATATTATATTAGCATAGATAACTTGTTAGTTAAATAAACTAGACCAATTAATTCCTCGGCACAGTTTTTCGAAAGAACTCGAACAATTTTTCGTAATGTGTGAATCGGGTAATTTCCTATAGTAACGCACCAAAAACCGTATTATCGTCTATCATCGGCCATTAACGGTATCTAAACTAGCTCTATTTAAGATAAGATGTCGTAGGAAGCGCGTATTAATTGCTATTTATGGTAAATCTTTTTTTATGCCAACACCCACTCGATGCATTTTGATGGCTGGCACGACAAATGAACGACGTAAAGGTTGGTTTCAACGTGATGATAATCCTACAATTTTATTTGAGACATTGCAAATTTAAATGCTAAAGGTATAGAACTAACTAATGCACGTATTTGATAAATATGATTTAACTTTAGTAAGTTTAAAGTTCATTTTGTAATGGAATATCATTCAAATGATATTTTGAACTTCGTTACACCAAGCGGGCTTTTATAAATACATTTATTTCACTGTAATGTAATTCAAGTCCCATTGCGGCTTTGCATCCGAAATTCAAACTTCATGTATATGACCCAGAATTCATTTTTGGGATTGGCAAAAAATGTACGTAGGCGTCATGACACCCCAATGTGCCCGGAGCTTTAGTTCACAAAGATTTTTTTATGAAAAGTTTTTTTTAATATTATTTGAAACAGATTTTTACATATTGTGACCAATCTTTTACTAGCATCGAACCTGCTACTGCTACAGCGCTATGTCCGACAAGTGATTATCATTCACCCGGAGCCGCGCGACACCGCTTGATGCACGATGACATGTAGAGCTGGTAACTACTTAAGCGACACTCAAGTATAATGTGGTTCATAACATTTTATAGTACGTTAAAGTAAGTTATGTATTCTGACCTTTATAGTACAAGCAATAAATACTACAAGAGCTTTAGAAAGAGATAATCGGTAAGTTATATAGTGCGTCATCTCTATCGCACGAAGTATCAAAGTATATCGCACACTTAGGATCACTCTACTTTTTCATTGTGACTTTTCGATTGTTACTGTAAATTTTCATCAGAAACAGTATTTTGTGATACGATATAATGTTAAAGTACAACTCTAGTGCATTTACAGTAGAGCACTGGCTCTACCATGAGTTTTAGGTGACGTTTACTAATCGCTAATGTACTCATAAAAATATTTTTACGGCACATGTGAACAATCAAATTGCTATAAAACAATACACTCTCGTATACCTAGAACATGATATAAGAAGTATTTTTTTCAATAAAATTATAACACCGCCCTAAATAACACCACCATATATGAACTTGTGATTGCAATGCAACATTTTCTTTGGAACCATCAAATATCAAACCTTCGTGACGTTCACCTCCATTTTGGGTCCATGCACTCCCATCAAAGTGGTACAAGCAACGAGTCAGGGGTAAAGTGTAGAAAACTTTAAAAAGTATACTTCAACTTGTTACCGCCTCATGAGCCAAACTCTTTGAACAACCGAAGATAATACCAGGAAACAGTTTTCTATATTTACAAATATCGGCTTAAAACATAGTCACAATGAATACATTTATTTGTATTCTAAGCGTGCGCTTAAGACTGTTATTATTCAAATCAAGATAGATTCAATTGGAATACTGCCCTTATCAAACTATCTTACTACATCCAAGATTGTACTATTTATGTGTACCAACTCATTGTCTCCACTTGGCAAAGTCACAAATGCATACTACATTTACAAATATACACATGCGGCCACTAAAATTACAACACCGAACTAATATAACTACAATTATATTTAAACAGCGGCAAAGCAGACTTTGTCACGTTTAGAGTAATGTGTTTTCAATACCAATTAGAATGGAACGTGGAGAAAGTCGTAAGTTCGAGAGTTAAGGTTGAATTTTGATTGGCTCGGATGTAATTGTTGTTTTGTACAATGACAATCTAATGTTTCCTTATGCATTGTATGCACGACTGACGAGTGGAGTGAGGGCTCAAAAGGATTGGGTTTTTTTTTGGGTGACCTGTTATGGTGGACGGATTTGTACGTTTGTCTGTCGTTTAGCGTTGGATGTTTTTTAAGTAGCCATACTTTTTTTTCGGTAGTCGGTTAATATGAATGTATAATTTTTGAGGGTGGTACAGCTACTGGAATAAATATAAAACAGGTAAATCATACATCATCACGCCTGTATTCCCCGAAGGGGTAGGCAGAGGTGCACTGTAGTGCACCCACACTTCGTCGATGTATTTTGGTCCCAATGTAATAGGGGGCGAGCCTATTGCCATTATACCGGGCACATTCCCCCCTCAATACGAAGGAGATTTGGGCCATAGTCCACCACGCTGGCCCAGTGCGGGTTGGTGAACTTCACACGCCGTTCTACAGACGTGCAGGTTTCCTCACGATGTTTCCTTTACCGTTCAGCAAGTGGTAATCATTGTTGAAAATGACATTCGCACATGAAAATAATCTCAGAGGTGCGGGCCTGGGATTTGAACTTGCACCCCTTACGTTCAAGGCGGGCGTTCTTGCCCACGAGGCTACGAGGTACCTACATAAATAAATATCACCAGCCAATACATACTCATCGTATGATCCCGAACGAAACTAAGCTCGCACTATGCAATGGACTAGGGACGATCCCAGTTACTAGGTCAAGGGCAAATTCCGAAAAGGCCATTATCGTAATTTGTCACAAGCGGGAATTGTACCCGCAACCATCTGGTTCCGTGAGCCAAGCGGCTTGCGCTCAAACCACTAGACCCATCTGTCGTGCTTGATTACAGTAATATATTGAGGAAGACATATACTGACAGTAAATAGACCCTGTGCTAACATCATAAAAAAAAAAAAAAATTCGGAACACCATATAAATATGATGGTATCAAAATACCTTACTCATAGTCGACAAAACATACTAATAATGTATAATATTTCACAATAATCTTTATTCCTAACGATTAATTTTTAGTAGGTTTAAACACGACTGGCCACTGAAAAGTATAGACGCTTAAAGTTTCAATTTGAAAGCAATTATTTGTTTCTAGGTTTATCGCAACTAAAACTGAGTAAACGTGTGTTGCTCCTTTCCCACCACCCCTTAAGCAATATTTTTTCTATACTACTTTGATTTTGTAATATTAAAAAAAACTATCAATCGATCAAAAATAACATAGATTTTTTTCTGCGAATAAGACGACCCCTCTCTCTACAGTACTTTTGACAGTTCATCAACCATACAGTTCTAAATAGAGTAACAAAATTACATCTACCCTTTATTAATATACATATTTTTTCATTGATTCAAGTGTAACGAAAAATTGGTGAAGGTAATTTTTCTTCTGCAAAAAATAATATATTTTATAATCTTAAAACAATACTCAACATTATCCATTCATCTTCGGGAGATCTTATTGAATTCAGATCATCAAGAATGGGTAATTTCTTCTGTCTTCCAGTGTAGGATAACATCCCACGCGCCCTTACATCACGCGGGCGGGGGCGTAGTTATTATTTCACCAAATTATCTGTAACTCGATAATCTCAGTCTGCGCTGCGCCCGCGCCGCCCACGCGACTGTTACCATAAATCATTAGAGGTTTCGTTAGCGCCTCTTGAACTACTTTAATTAAGGTCATATACCATAATTGCAATGAATAGAGAATATAGAGCGTCATAGAACAAGGAATGAATAGACGTCATGTTTTTATTCTACATCGCCAGACAACACGTACCCATCGTATGAACCAAAACTAAGCGAGCCTTGTACTATTGGTAACATCCAATGGACTGCGGATGATCCCAGTTACACCCACACCAAGGAAAATTTCGAAAAGGCCATTTGTCACTGGGGGAATTGAAACCGAAACCAACGGTGAGCAGCCGAGCGAACTTTTAGACCAAGTTGTCATCAGTATTTTATTACCAATAAATTTTAAAACTACAGTTAAATTAAATCAAGAATATAAAAAGTTAATTGGTATTCTAATTATTTTTAGTTTTTTTTTTATTATTAGAGGCGGCACCTAATCGAACCTAATCGATCTTACCTATCCTAGTCGAATTTTGCTTGTTTTGTCTAGGTCAAGCATACACACACATACACACAAATCATTTAATTATCACAATCACGTAGAATATATAAACTTTTAGATAGATAGATAACTCTTTATTGTTCCACCGCGAAAAGTATTAACATTACAAACAGTTTACACAGAGTGTCACAATGGGCGGCCTTATCACTAATAGCGATCTCTACCAGGCAACCTTAGGATGGAGAGGAACTAGGGAATTGATTAAGGCGGGGGAGTACTTAATATTAGATACTAACAGTAAATAGTTTCAAAAAGTACATATAGGCACATATAAATATATACATACAATATAATACATACGAGTACATACAATTTTCGTACTCTATCCACCATTGAACGACAAAAAGTTCGAAGTATAGTTAATCCGATTTAAATTCATATCGATAAGGCGACGCGTGCGCGGTAGGTAACCGCGGTTTGGGATTCTGCGCACGCGCCCCTCGGACATCGGCGCGGTGACCACATGTTGCGGTCGTCTCCGACGTGGCCCGATAACACGATAATATATCGATTTATATGAGGTTTATCGTAAACGTGAATAGGTTTAGTATATTTGATTTCGATGAGTACTTAAATATGTTATATTTGAATTAACTATTTAGCGAAATTGCTAACATAACAGCTACAGACCACCCAACTAGGTGTTCTCTTGTTTGCAGTTTATAAATTAGTAATATAGGAATAGAATGATGCAAAGAAAATCATAAAAAAAATTGACTACCCATTTTTTTGACACGGCTAGACGTTGGCAAGCTACAGGCCTAGCACGCATGTGAAGACTAAACCAGTGTTACGGATTATGACTTATTAAGCTACTCACTTCTTATTTCATACGGGACAAAGAGACATCAGTCAGTGACGTAAATCACGTCTTGGTGTCTGTGCTAGCCGTGGCGGCGATGTAAACGAATCGAAACCTAGATAAGTGAATACCACATTGTGTTTTTTTTAAAGTTTACTTACGTGAGTTTATCCCAATACTAGTAGTCCCGTTAGGTCCTTAAATGCTTGTGCTAAGTGGGGATCGAACATGCAACCTCTTGGTTACGCAAGCAGCCTGACAAACCACCAGTCTATTGCGGCCTAAATGTATAAAGCTAACCCAAATAAAATAATCCAATTTATGTATTTTTTTTAATTCCGAATTCTGATCGGATGTCAAGGTGCTCCCAGGACGCCCCAATAAATTGGTCACACTACGAAATTATAGCACATTCCGCGTGTGTCAGGCTTAGTTTATTCGAGAGCACGTACGAGGCGCGCGACGGTTGTGCCCGACGGTACATTACCGCCGTTACATATACATAAGCGTTATGTATTTGTTAACAGGATGCAAATAATACAATAATCGTTACTTAAGCGCTGTTGGTGCTATTTAGTAAATTTTAACACAACGCTTTTGAATTTAATACTCCTACTACTACAGCCATTTTAACGTCCCACTGCTGGGCACGGGCCTACCCTCAATGCGAGGGGGATTCGGGCCATAGTCCATCACGCTGACCCAGTGCGGGTTGGCAGACTTCACACATATATCCAATGATATTATATCATTGCATCTATCGAAAACTAGTCAAGTTCCCTCAGACGTGCAGGTTTCCTCACCGTATCATATCGAGTGATAATCTCGTATGAAAATGAGATTCGCACATAAATCCCAGAGGTGCGAGTCGGGGTTTGAACCAGCACACTTCGATTGCAAGGCGTGCGTTCGAGCACTCGGCTACCACTGCTACTGCATTTAATACGTAAAACGTGATCAAATACGACATTTTACGTATTCATTCAAATGGCATTATCATGACGAAATACTGCCTCGCTCATTTTTAACTGACTCCAAAAAAAGCGGTTTACTGTTAACCACCACACCAGTGAAAGGGGAAATATTTTTGAAAAGGTGTGAAGATTTAAGCAGCATTTTATCACAAACGATCCCCTTAATCTGAATCTTATTTACACGTAGTCTATAACCCTACGGGTGCATCAAATCACGCGCAAAAAAAATCCCTACAACAAAACGAACTGTATTAACTCAGAAAAAGCACACGTTTTTCAACGATATTCGATGATTCGAGTGAATTTAGACGCGTGGTCGCGTGGCATAGAAAGTACACCTATATTTTAACGTTGACTACATTGGTGAACATTGAATTATTTAACAATACAAGTAACACACATGTAAGATTTTACATAAAATCTAGAACGTTGTTGATATATAACAGATTATAGGCATCCATCAGCAGACAAGCGGCACATCCAAATAAACGTGATCGAAATCGTATGTACCTATTTACTACCGCTATAACAATATTGGTTATTCCAAAACCGAGTTAAAACCGAATCGATCTATTTTACAAAACAAATATCGATGCCTGTAAGTCGATATGGTGTGATCTCGATACCGGAAATTTGTTTTGGGGAAATTCGGGTTAATTGAGCTGCGGCAGAGTCCGTATCGATGACCGGTGGGATACTTATGAGATTTGACTCTCCAATCTAACAGACTCTTTAATTAAACCTAGATGTCCTAATATTACGAATATTCGCACTAGGGACTACCGAGATTCTACTCTAAGCAAAGATTTTTTTTTACGAATACAGTAAGGAGTATTAAATCTTTTTAACAAGTACTAAAGTTTCAAACGTTTTCTCATATCCATGGCTTTTTTATGGGACAAAGCCTTCCACACATAAAGACCACTATTTCTCCTGTAAGCCAGGATCTACGGTAGGTATCCAACAAAAAAGCCAAGGTGTTTTTCCTCGGCGAGTCCCGAAAAGCTGAATTGTCTTGGAACCCGCACAAATTCAATTGAAAGAAGAAGGTAGGTGGAGTTAGAATCCATGATAAGAAAATTGTTTACAAAAAGAAGATAAGACTTTCTTATTTCAATTTAAAACATCAATTTTTTATTCTGAATCTAACAAAGTAATTCTTAAAGCTAATCTTATGTACCTTAGACTATGCATCGGAACCTAGGACTGTAAAGATTGTATATGAATAATAGTAATAATAAGACTGACCTTCTAATATAGGCACATCGCACATGCTCAGTACAAGGCCAGCGAGGCACAAGACAAACGCGGCAGTCTGCCAAAATGGTTCCAGCTCATTTGCTAACAATGAAATCCTCTAATCCTATTACCACCAGCTGTATCCTTGGCCCCACACGGCCTAGCAACAGATGTCTCCTCACCTTTCACACAACTGAGTCACAAGCCCATCTCGTTTCATAACGCGCCCACGAACACAAACCTTGTGCACGAAATTAATCAGTGAGTCATCAGATAATGAGATTTTGGTTTAAATTTTAGATTAGGCAGATTGTTTTGATATACATTCATACAACGACACAAGACACTTAAAGACCAAATGCCGGGAATGTGTACACTACCAAATCTAGTTTCTTGCGAAAATAAAGAGATCTTAGAGTGCTATTGTCAGAAATTATTGTGTCCCGGAAAACGAGCATCCAAACGAAACTGAAGCAGGGATATTTGATATTTCAGATATTTTTTTTCTTTCAGCATGTTTTATGTCAATCTTAAAGAAAATCTTAGAAAGGATCATCGCTATACTATGAAGACGCGCCTAATTTGATTCGCAAAACTCAAAGTTTAGCCACTAAATCAAAGAATTCTTGCATTTCCAAAACAAAAGCTTTCTACAAAACCACGTTCACTATGATAACGGTAATAGCTTTCTATAAATTTTGAGTTTAGTTTTTATTTATTTTATCATATTTCTTTTAGGTACGCTTGACTATTTTTTTCGTCCAAATATAATTTGATAGTGTTTGTGTCGACGTATAAAAAGTATTGCTAACGAGGGTGATGGTTTGACACGACTCAGTGCATGCCTAATCGCACGAAATCCATTTTGCATTGTCATTACAACATACACAGATATTCACATGTTCGCATTAGTGCAAGTATCATTGATTTCTGACCTCATCAGGTCATCATTTGAAACACATTGACAGGTATGATCATCAAGCACAATAAATCAATACCGTTGCGAACTTAACCTTTTCAAACAAAAGTGAATGAGCACACTGGTGCGAGCCTTGAGGATGAGCTTCGGAATCGAACCCACGACCTGTTGGACGCGATTACGAAATTGAACTTGACACGGCAATGTCTCAAATTACTTAAGTTCCTTTTGAAACATCGTCTATGTATTAAGTACAGAATCCTTTTCTCATTGTCTGTCACGATTCAAAATGGTGTCAAAGCATTAGACCTGATTAAAATAGCTTTATACAAGTTAGCCGTGTGGGCAAGAACGCCTGCCTAGAGCGTAAGAGGTCCAAGTTCAAATCCCGGGCCGACACTATCTGAGATAATTATCATGTCATCGCACTGCAGTGCACCTCTGCCTACCCCTTCGGGGAATACAGGCGTGATGATGTATATTTATATTCCAACAAAAATCATGATATCGAAGAAGAATGTCTGATCATATGTATTCTACTCAGTCAGCGTTAAGGTTTGGTGAGCGAGTCAGATCAACACCGACCGAGGGAAACTTGCTATTGATCAACTACTTCCCTACTATGAGTTTGGCAAGTGGCTTATACAATAATACATCATCATCATCATCACGCCTGTATTCCCCGAAGGGGTAGGCAAAGGTGCACTGTAGTGCGCCCACTCTTCGCCGATGTATTTTGGTCCCAATGTAATAGGGGACGAGCCTATTGCCATTATACCGGGCACATTCTCCCTCAATACGAGGGAGATTTGGGCCATAGTCCACCACGCTGGCCCAGTGCGCGTTGTCGAACTTCACATGCCTTCCTATAGACGTGCAGGTTTCCTCACGATGTTTTCCTATACAAGTTATTTATTATAATGTTAACAGCTATTAGCTACCCCAGACATTTAAATATGACCAAATTGACAGCAGCAAGGACTGCTCTCAATTTGAACGCTTAGACATCTCGATTAAATATATTTTAGTGTCATGGTATGCACCTATAATACAGAACACTGGCAAACAATATTTAAGATCTCAATATTTTAATAACGTGTATATTTAAGAAAACCATTTTGAGTAAAACCGTCTCACGTTTGTTTGCACGCGTGCTGTTGAACTCAAGCAGATCGCATGCGCAGGCGCGTCCGATACGCTCCATTCACATCGCAAATGTTTGACTGACATTTTGCACAAGGATCTACATTGGAATTCATAGTCAAGGTCTCTTTGAAATTGATCCCCTAAAAGGCGTTTTTGTCTGAACTTTTTTATAGGAAAACGCCCGCCACAATGTCGCACCACTATTACTCCGCCGGTAAGCCAGGCTTTTATGATTATGTCTTGGCTATGAATTCCAGGGTTTTAATGTTTTATAAACAATATTTTTTTTCCTGCAAGAAAATATATACAAAACAGTTTTTTTTTTGTTTGCGATGTACATTATTTATTATTGTAGTAGTAAAAATATAGGTACTTAATGAGATTTGAAAAATAAAATGGTACCTACGTATATAGAGAAGTTAGGGGACAGATTTTCGGATGGAACAATTAAAAACATAAAATTTTCCAACATTGCACATCTTAATTTAAATATCGAATGTCAAATACTAGTAGGTACAATTAACAGCTTATCACTAATTGGTATCTCTTTTCATAGTAGTGTGGTATTGACCAAATTTATTGGAGTATCGCAATTGAAACTCTAATTAAGGAGTCACTAAATAAAGTTTTCAGTAAAACGTTTTATTGTTGATTTTCTCGGTATGTACATTGGAATGCGAACAAAGCGCGTTTTATTGAGGAATGAGAACTAAAAAATACGTTTGCGCAGAATAAGTGCAAAAAACCAGAATTTCTAATTTGCGTTCGGAACAATATTTGCTTTGTATGTCGAGGAGCCAATGCACTTTGCGTTTACGCGAATGCAAATACCTACCGACAAGTGAAGTCGCTTTGTTTGTAGTAGAATTCCGATTTCAAATATATTTGATCGTGATTTGTCTGTAAGTGGTCAAAATAGGTTCATGATTTTGACCGTGTTTTATCTGTATACAGGCAGCGTGGTGAATTTACTGAGGTTAGTCAGGTAATTTTGTTAAAAGTTAATTAATTTTCTCCCTCGCACCACCAAATTGTGGAATGAACTTCCTGCAGCGGTGTTCCCGGACCGATGCGACAAAGGTATCTTCAAGAAACGAGCATACTCATTCCTTAAAGGCCGGCAACGCACTTGCGATGCCCCTGGTGTTGCAGGTGTCCATGGGCGGCGTTGATCACTTACCATCAGGTGAAACGTCTGCTCGTTTGTCTCCCTATCTCATAAAAAAAAAAAAAAAAAAATATTATACCACGATTCCCGTTCTAATTATGGTGGTTACGTATAAGTAATATTTTTGGTACCGCCATATTTAGTTCAGTCGCAGTTTATGTAGAATTGGGGTATATCACCAATCTCTTCTCAGCAGCTTCTAAAGTTGACAACGATATGATTGTATAACACTAACGAACATTAATTAGAAATTAATTTAATTTTAGTTTGGGAGAGGCTACGATTTCAATGAATTTCCATCTCTAGCTTAGTCAGCTCCTCAGTATTCCACGGTAATACAACTCCTTGCAAGCAAAAGTGTGCAGCTCCGGTCGCGCCCTCTATCAAATTTGCATGTGACACATTGTACTGTCAATCACGCGGGCGGCGCACGCGCACCATATCACCGATATATCTACATGCAGATGGATTCACCGCGGATTGGAAAACCCTAATGTGCTGGCACTGGAAGACAATAATTTATCATACACCCTGTAGTAAATAACGTTTGTTATAATATAAACCTTTTTTGCATTGGCACGATGAATAGTGTACGTACAGGTATTGTTGATAGTGTTCTTCGATCAAATTACCAAAATATTATTTAGGTACGTACGTTTTCAATGTGTGAAGCAAATGGTTTTTTTAATAATTAACAAGTACTAATATAAAATATTCCCTTTCATTACAAAAATAATTTAACTATTTAACTAAAAAGATCAATTGATATTGCAAAATTCTACAAATGAAGTTAAAAGCCCCAGGCACCAATTTTGTTTCCAATACCAAAACGACCTCTATATCAATATGCATAGAGTTAAGAGTTGTACCATAAATTGTGTTCCGTCTGTGTGTGTCTCAGCTTGAGAAGAATTGGCTGATTAATTATTTTAGTAGTTTTCTTATGATACAATACTTAGTATTAGTCCTTGATCATTTCACTCCAGCATGGCTCCTTGGCGAAAACTGTAGGTAGCAGTATTTATTACAAAATTAATATCATATTACATAATAAGTAAACGATTAATTATGCCGAATATAATACAATCAATCTTCTTGAAAGTCGGATCAGGCTGTTAGCCAACATGCCACCGACACTCATCTGAAGCCATCGCTCCAAGCCCACACGCTGTACACCTGAGATCACAGTCGAAACTACAATAGATTACGCTAAGATTGTGTTGTTGGTTGCAGAATAACCAAAAAAGTAGCCGTCGCGGGACACCTGGCAGATGTGAAACATTATGTTATTTAGAGTAGTGAGAGAGAAGCGTCGTAGCGGCGAGTGAGTGGAGTCAGCCGGTGGGCGGAGTCTAAGCGGCGGAAAAAACCACGGAGCTGCTCGAAGTTTTCGCATCACGGCATCGCGGCATCAACAGATGCTCTCACTTGCCAAGCGCGCCATTAGATGTTTCGCATCAATTAAGATGGGAAGTACTAATGTTAAATCATAACTCTTGTACTTATACTTAACAGCTTGGTCTAATGGTTGAACATATGCCGCTTGATTTCCGACATCGGCAAATTTCGGAAATGATTTTTTGGAAATTTGCTCTGTTTCGGTGGAACTGAGATCGCCCCAGTCCAGAATGGTACCCATAGTACAAGCTTTGCTTGGTTTGGTATCATACGATGAGTATATTTATTGTCTGGAAATATTTTTTTATGTTACTCTTGTTAAAATAACACTACATTTATATATTATTATTTTTATCAATTTATAGAAATAATATGAAAAGTTGTAACAACAATTGTTAAAATGAAAAAACAAAAAAGATACCTTTCCTATTGTATACATTATGGTGACTGGCACTGTTAACTGTAATTCGATTCACAAATATGGCGATTATTAATTATACGAAGTAAAACCTAAATAGCGGCAATTTGTATTTTTATATAGTAGAAAGCTCTTTTTTTATTGTTAACTAAATTATACGGAATGGTGATAAGTTGGCGGGAAATAATTAAGAAACTTGATCTGGGGAACAAATTTTACATATGACACTGAGTACCAACCTATATTGTCACTAAAATAAACTTAAATATTTTAATTGTGCTATTGTCATCCTTCTCATGGCCGTATCGGATAAACGATATGGCAAAATATTTGTCGGTCTCAATTTCAGCTTATAAGTAGCTTGGTGACAACAGAATCAGCGCCATAGAGTGAGGTATATGTTTAGTCAAAGACTAAAAATACAAATTGTGCCATGAAGTACCAAACTTAGATTGCCTCAAATAGGTATCTACTTATGTTTTTAATATAATTCGATTTTATTATTTTAAAGAAAACATGGCCACTTCATACTTAGTTCGATAATCTCATAGTAAGATAACTGTGTATGGTGTGATGTGTATACTTTAACAAGTAGCAACATCTACTCACGAGACGTCTTTGTGCGACAGTGACTCACCGCCTCCATACCCAGCGTACATTCTGCCTAAATACAATCAGTGAACTTGTGTGGGTATATGTACTAGAGTTATTAGTTATTGACACTTAAAGGTCTTTACTGCCACTTAGCCCATTCCATGAAACGAAAGCGTTATAGCCATGCATGATTAGAAATGGGTGTTGATTCGATGCTTTAGATTAATTATGTTATAATATTCGGTCGCCTATGGGGATATTGATCATTGTTTTATTTGTATTGTTTCTTACATTGAAGGTTGATAGGCAAAGAGCGGTGCCCTGATGATATACAAGCTCGCGCAGTTCCATTTTAGTTTTTAAACTGCTGACTCGCATAGGAATAGAACTATCCGAACAGACTTTCAATCAAATTGACTCTACAAACATGTAAAGCTTGCCACATTTCATCTTTTGTTTTTCAATTCATTGTTAAATAAAGGTATCTCCTTCACCGCCAAATTTGTTGAAAATTGTAATTCAGTTAAAGTGACAGTCTTGAACTAATTTTTACTGAAAGAGTCATCAATTGATTGTTGATTGGTTTCTAATTTCTATAAACTTATGTTTTCAGTTGAAATCAATAAGAAAATGATAGCGTTACTACGTTGAACTATCTGAGCATGTTCTTTTTAATGAGGCATTTCTATCATTTAAAGGATGCAGACGAACGGGAACGGATTTTAGGACTCCCGTAAATAGGCACCGCATCCACTATGCTTTGGGACTTTACATCTAATCTTGTTTAACCTGTAATTAGCCGGCATTGTAATTTGTAGTGATCCATACTCGATGGAAGGAAACCCTTATTTCTATTGGTCAATGAAGACATTACAAGAAATAATGAAAATAAAATTGATAAACTGTTTAATTATAGTATCAGACAATGCACAAAGACAAACATACAGACAGAGAGGCCCGCCCTTCACCTGGTTATGCTAATGAATTACTCACACGATTATTGGAATATATTTATGACAAACGGACAATGCGTTTGGGCGTACGACGTACCTTCGACGTGTATTTGGTTTATGGGCTCGCGATGGTACTATTGATAGGTACTAACGGGCTTGTTAGATAGGTCAGGTATACGAATTAATATCTCAATAAGGCTTGTAAGCGATACTAGTTTCTAAAAGTAGAGATTTTTTAATGTAATATAGAAGTTGACCTACGGGTAAACGAATGAAATTGTCTTATGAAAATACTGCGCGTGAATCGCACAAATAGGTAAATATTATCGGAAGTAACTGCTGAAAATTCTAAAAATGAATTTGGCCAAAAATAATTAGGCAGTAGCTATTTTAGATCCGTAATATCCGTAGTACAAGCGATATTTAGTTTTGGATCATACGATGAGTATTTAGTCTAGACGCCTAGACTAAATTAAATGGCAAACTGAACGAGACTCCTGAGGAGGCAAGCAGCTATTGCAAAATGTAGCAAATTAAAAGTTTTGTTAATTTAATTTGTCTACCTATCTACCATATAATTTCTCCATATAAAATTGACCCCTTCTGATAGGAACTTAAAACTGTAATATTGAACTGAGGTATAAAATCCAAAGGAAAACCTGAGACTCAATTTATTTCTGACATTTTTTTTTTCAAAATATTAATAAGAAGTATGAGAAATATAACCTACGATGATCCTATTACATCTAAAGCCGGGACCACATGCGTGATCGTGCATGATCATCACTCACGGACTAATGCGTCTCCGCGCGAATGTTCGGCGTAAGGACGACATTTGTTATTGGCGGTGTGATGGACTGCGCGCGCGACCGGCCGCATTTGTTTAGCGGGAGACGCCGCTTGCCAGCCGAGATATGTGAGAGTGAAGAATTCAGAAAATAACTAAATTATGGACCAATTGAAGTGCAATAATTTCACATCTTCAGCCCATTACTGTCATTTCTATTGCGTCGATAAAAATAGACATCCAATACATGAGACACGAATGTTACCTTACATTTTTATACTAGATACATAATAAATATAGCACAGTAAGTCAATATATTAATGTATTGTAAAAAGCTATTGACATCTAGCAGAACGCCATCGTGCGCGCGCGCCGACCGCACGCACGCGTGAGAGATATCATCGTGGCTATCGACTGAGCAGTTTTACGCAGACCTTTGACATCACACCGAATGCTCACGGAAATAGCGCCCTTATACACTGACATCTATTAGCGTGTCATCAACTATCGCTCTTCGCTGCAGGAATGTACAACCGTTAAGGGTGGCACGCTAGTGTCCGCACAGCCGAGAAATAAATAACCCTTCCGAATACTGTGGCGTCTAAATCTGCGCCTCAAAATGTTTTGCTAATACCAAAATAAACTGTTTTGACTCAGAAAATGTTTATTCCTCAACGAAATTACATTGACAGCGCGAGAACATATTGACGCGTGTGGCTTTTACCACGGAAATTCCGTCTTTATGTATATTGTCTTAAAGTTCGTGTTGACTTTGGCAAAAATATTGAAGCGTGGCGTTTAACGCCCCATTGCGTACGTTTGAGGATTTTATTTAATTCCGTCGCGTTTATCTATGTTACTAACTACAGTAAGACATTTGATGGACTTGTAAATAATTAGTCAAGTCAAATGACTATGTTTGATTGTGCCTTAAAGGGAATCAAACCCAAAATATGAACAGCAAGTCTGGCGGACTGCACTCGAACCATTAGACCATAGTAATAATTGTATATCCTATTTCATACATACCAATAGTGTGAAGGGCATATCCATTACTGCACCAGGCGTAAGCTAGCAAAATAACCATAGCATTTACGGCTATACAGAAATTAATAAGTTTATGGCAAATTCTTTACAAGGCCATAAATATCATATCGCGAACGTAATTATTATAGGTTTTAGTGGCCATTATGTTCACACCACACTATTTCCCGGGTGGGCAAAGGGTAAAGTGAGCGACAGTAAAATGCATTTATCGAATAAAACATTTGATACGTTACGATATTTTTAAAATGGCTGTATCTAAAGAGTATTGTATGAGGTTGTAATAGGCACGATTTGTACGTAGATACTTTTCAGGCTAATATAAGCGATCTGTTGGCGTACGATGGTCTTTGGAGTTATAATTCAATTCCGATGTAGTTCAATATAGGCATGAAAACTGGAACTAAATTTGTAGCGCCTTAAATATTAGGTCAAGACCTAAACTGAAACACTTTATAAATCAGTGGCTATTATGGCTGAAGTGTTCACTAAATATAAATATACAAAGTTACTTGATTTCTCAATGATAAATACACCAAGATGACGTTATCAAAATAAATCCAATTAACCCCAAAACGTCAATAATAAAATGTTCCAAGAATCGCACGAATGCCTGAATCGAGAAACGCGTCGATTATAAAAATTGAATAACTCGAAACAATCGTTTATCGCGACCAATATAATGTTACATCCGTCCGATTCTCGATTGTAATCGATTCCCGTGGCTTGTCGTGTTATTATTATTGATATTCGTGTTAACACGATCTAAAATAATCGATATCTTTGCTTACCGATCTCGTGTGACGTGTGGGTCGAATCGGGAACGTTTTTTTAATAGGTTTTCGTCCTTTTGTTATAAGATTAGAGATGAAACATTGTTGGGTTATTATTTATTGTGTTCTCTGTGATATAGGGGTGAAACAAAGAGATTATCGGTATATTGCTATATATATTAAATTTATCTTAAATATTAAAAACAACCCTTAATTTTTGAAACAAAACTTTAAAAACACCCTCTGGGTCTTTGGCGTGAATCTAATTGTACAAAGCTGTACATCAAGCTTTGTACAATTGGATTCACGCCAAACTGTGTTACTGTGTAACTGTATAACTGTGTTATAAGACTAAGTTATTATGACTTCAGAACATTCCTTATTAATTTAGGTACTTACTACATTAGTTGATGCTTTGTAATGCAATCCAAGTCAATAATTTAAAAATATTATGTATGTATTAGTCGGCCGTAGTCCCTCGCGATAGGAGCTGCCCATAAATTGGTATATTTAATTATGAATTTCTTCAAGTAAGTATACGATTTAAGATATATTTGTGCAACCTGACTCGCACTGCCCAGGTCATATGTAACGCTAACAATTTTATTTCTTTTATGGTTCACACAGAGTAGACTACGTTTGTAGAAGTACGTTACGGCTGTATTTATCAAAGAGATAGGCAGAGATGCACTCTCCGTCAATTTATTCTTAATCGACGACTGCTTGGTTTAACGGTGGTCGAGCGTAGGCCGTTCTACTCAATGTCACGTGTTCTATTCCCGACAGTGGCGAATTTAAACATTATTCATTTTGGGAATTGACACGGTCTAGTTGTGACTGCAATACATTCGACGGTATCCTTCCATGCTTAGTTTGGGATGACACGATGACTTTGTCTGGTAATATTTATTTAATAACTTTTTGTACCATAAATTGGTACAAAATGGATTCACGTCTATTACCATAGTCCATAGTTACTTCAAAGAAGAACCCAAAACCCGCAAAGTTACATTACCAGTGGCATTGTTATTCTACTGTAGAAGTGTTTACTTATACGTACCTAATGATCAATCCAATATACCTAGAGGGTGGTTTGTAAAAGGATTAAAATTATTACGAAAATAGGATCAAACATTTCATATACTTTTGTTCGAGGTTATATTAATTTATGAAAATAAAAGAGTCTCTATAAGTAAGTCCTACTCTACACCTCGGATGTTCGTCGGCCGGGCGTCTCCGCGATCGTAGCTCGAGATAACTCTCGTATGAACATTATAAATTATATTTATTGCATTATATTTGGGCCCGGCCGATATTCGTTCATTCCTATCATATCGGGCCTTCGGCGAAAGTTATCGATTTACGTGTTCAAATCGATTTTTTGTGTATTTTGTTAGTGTGATAGAAGAAACCCTGAACTCATTGGGGTGAGCGAACTAAATTGCCATTTTATAAAAACGTGCTCTGTTTCAGTATATTTAAATATTGAATTTCAGTGGTAAAAGGCACAAGACTACGCGTCATAATATACTCGTGTCTTTTTAGGGTTGCGTACCCAAAGGATAAAACGGGAACCCTACTACTGAGACTTTGCTGTCCGTCCGTCCGTCCCTTCGTCTGTCACCAGGCGGTGTCTCATGAACCGTGATAGTAAGAGAGTTGAAATTTTTACAGAAGATGTATTTCTTTTGCCGCTATAACAACAAATAAACTAAAAAATATTTAAGGGTGATACAACAAACAACAAACGTGATTTTTTTGCCGTTTTTATAGATAATGGTACGGAACCCTTCGTGCGCGAGTCCGACTCGCACTTGGCCGGTTCTTATAGATAATGGTACGGAACCATCCGTGCGCGAGTCCAGTTACAGAATACAGTTCGTTGTCGCATGGATAAAGAATTGTTTGACCACGTTTAGATACCCCTGTCATAGGCGTCCTGTAATCTACGCTTCAAAACTTATCTTTTTCTCTCCCGTAAAGAAGTTCCCCCTACTTTATTTTCTACAAGAATATATAAACGTTATGAATTTAACGCCAGTGGATATGCACTAATGGAAAAGAATGACAGTATTAACATTATTGTAACTTCTTGTATTATTATAACATTATTAGTATTCTTCTTGTTGAATAGAATACTTGATAATGTTACTGATTGATGGCTTTAAATACGATTTTTAAGTATGTTCGTATCGATTTCATTGGATTATTTGATTTATCGATTATTATAATCGAGTTTATTGGTAATACGATAGCGAAATATGAATTAATGCTCAATAGTTACTTTATCTCAGACTTACCTAATGGTGTTAGGTCCTAATTTATTACAATTTTTACTAACATTTTAATTCAAAGGTACTTTTTTATGTTAAATAATTTAATTTTATTGTTGATTGTTTTAGATACTTTTGATATGATATCAAAAGTATAAAAATAGGAAGTTAGCTATTCTAAGGGGTACCTCAACACGACTTCACACAGAGATCTAAATATAACTGCCTATATTAAACTTGAGCCCTACTCACGCTGAATTGTTTACCATTAAAAAAAACTGTATTGATTTATAGAAAAAAACCGACTTCAAAAACGCCGGAGATATGCGGTAACATACATTAATAAATAAAATTAAAAAAAACATACGGGTCGAATTGCGTACCTCCTCCTTTTGAAGTCGGTTAGAAAGTTTATTGGCCAATGAAATGGCATCACCAGTGCGAACGAATTTTGATGCCTGGTGGATTGGCTTCACCACAGAATTTCAATCTTTAAGCATTTTGGCACAAAGTTCCTTTTGGTGTTGACAAGAAATTTGTCGTGCACGTTTTGACGCCCCAATGTGCCTTAGTTTTTTTTTTATTAAGTTTTTACTTTTTTAATAAATGATGAGGTTAGTTTTGATTTGCTTGTCTACCTACCTCTTATTATTAAGCTGCATTACTCTTTTCCTGTCGGTAAGGAACACATCCATATGTCTTAAGATAGCGAGCACACAACATGAGCGGTAGCGTTGAAGCAAACACACTTTGTTTACACTGCATTAAGTATCGCGGTAGTCTATTTACTCTGCGCCACAGGCGATTCATCTTTATGGAATTTTAAACGTATAACACATTCAAAATTGCATTTTATGAAATTTGAAATAGAGTTGACTTTCATTTAGAAGGAAATTGATCCCATAGAAGGGTATTGTATAAACGGTCTCAATGGTATTGAGTTCCCATTAAAATAAATCAAGTTTCTGGTGCTTTGTGAAGTCTTATTTGTCATTAATTAGCGTTTAGGGTTATGGTAAATAGTGCATTTTGCAGTACAGTAGACAAGCACGCAAATATGTTTGCACCGTGCACTGGTGAAACTAGATAGGTACCCATCATACTAAATTTTCTACAACAATGGAACAAAACATTCTCACTCAATATCTTTTAAGAAGCCTACGAACAATATGAGCTGACCATATTGCCAATTATCTTCTAGCAGTCCCATAACCTAATTTCTTGTACTACGAGTACGCTCACGTAGTTAGTTTAAGGGCCAGAGTGGGGTTCCAACCCTGAATCTAACTCTTAGACTGTAGACGCTTCACATGATTTTAAATAATTGGACTATCTTTCAGATCAGAACAAAGACGGCACTAGGTATCAATAAGACCGCCCAATTGTACAGAGTTATTAGACCTAAATCAGACTATTATTTAAACCTAAGAATGTTATATTTTTTATTGTTTGTTTCATATTTTTTACAATAGAGAGTACTGTATCTATCTATCTATATCATAAAGTATTGATCTTCGTTAGAGTTATCATTACCAATTTGTACCAAATTAGGTACTATTAACACCAATTAAGTTAGACAAACCGTCCGGAATCACCCAAATACCTGGACAGGTCATCAAACTCTATTAAAGTGTCGTAAGCAATCGTAATGAGGGGCATCTCGCGTCGGCGCAAGCGGGGCGTGCCGGCGTTACGCCTTTTACTCCGACCAAACAATTCTACGACAAACAAGATGGACAAATGTTTGTCGAACGAGCGGCCGGTACAAATTTGTTGTGTCGCCTCCGCACTGATGGGAATTAGAGGTTGAACGCGACAAAAAGCAGAGAGAATTAACGTTTTCTCCCGACACTATCACTGCTCTCCTCGACCCGGGCGTCGAGAGGGCCACTAACACACAGACATCAGCCTCAAATAGACACCGATCTCACCGGCGAGGTCGAGGAAGCCCCCTCTTCCGGACATAGGTGCATCTTTGCACCTAGGAGTGTAGTCACTTACTCTCCCCTCACGGTAACTGCCCAAGCCGAGGTCGTGCCCTCTGTGGCGCCCTTGAGCTAGTTTCCACCCCTTTTCCGCCCTTAAGGCCTGGGTTGCACTCTGCACTCGCCACTCCTCCGGTGAAACTGTAAAGGCCACCTAACGACCAAAGGCGTAGTCCTTTACAAAAAAAAAATAATTAACGTTAGGTGTCGCATTAAAATTATCGCTATAAACACACTTACCGAGTGGTCCTAATCAATGATTGAACTATATGGCTACCAAATTGGGGGACGGAGGGCGATCCCAATTAGTCCCAGACTAGGCCATTTTCGATCTTTACCGCTGTTTAAAAAGGGACCTACACTTAAAACACGATTATAAGCAAGTTCTTGGAATATTTTGTGTGAGTTTTATTTTCACAAATATAAATAAACTTAATACAACTTGACTATGAAGACAGGTCTTGAAACTAGCAGCGTCTTAACGTGCATAAAATCATAGCACGACTAAATTATGACACGGGAAGAAAATGTAACTGAGATGTCCGACCAAATAAAAATATAAAATTAACATTTATTGACATAATTATTTGGAATATTTATTGATATAGACATCAATCTTTGCGGCATAGGCCTACTAGGCTAGTACAAGGATTAAGAGTACCAAATACTATTTTAGTTAGGTACTTTTGTTGGTGCTGAATACTTATTATCGAGGTGGGAACGGCTATTAGACTTAAACGGGCTATGTTGACTTGTATACATACATATTTGGAATAAGTATTATTTTGTGCGTCCAATGAGTATGCTCTCCCGTAAAGTTGACAAAATGTCGCATAAGTCAAATAGCCTTTCACTCCTCGATATGTTTAACTACATTAAAAAAATATTTTTTTAACAAAAAACAGAAACCGACTTCAAAAACCTAGGTGCACTAAAGTAGGTGGCAATCTACGTCAGACTAGCCAAATATACTCATGAATTGGCACCGACTTCAAATGTAATGCATTTTAGTGCACCTAGGTTTTTGAAGTCGGTTTTTGTTTGTTTTTTTAATGTAGTTAAACATATCGATGGGTGAAAGGCTATTTGACTGAAGCGACGCTTTTTAATGTCAATAATCGTTGAAAATATGCAATTATTATCACCTCATAACACTAAAAAAGTAAATATTTACAGCCAAAAAAATCCCCCCCCCCACACCCCCCTTTTCCAATCCCTTGGGGGTAAGTTTCGATGTTTGATAACAATCCGTATTAAACAAAAACTAATAATCAACCTAAATGAAAACTCCTTAAAAACCCGCATACAACTACATCATCCACGTAAATAATGATCATAATAAACATAAAAATGTTCATGAAATGATAACTGCTAAGCCATACAATTTTAAATTTTTATGGGTCCAAATGGACCACTGTACATACATAAAAAACAAAAAAATACCCATCGAATTGAGAACCTCCTCCTTTTTGAAAGTCGGTTAAAAAAAGTGAAAAATGTTACCTACAGTCTAACAGCAAATTTCATATCCATACATTTTATCGTAAGTCGTGTAAAATATTACAACAAGAGCAATACTCGTAGCTCTGGCTAGGGGTCTCCGCCTCGACCTAGCCATCAAACACAGAGCATAATCATTCAATATCCCCGCGACTGCACTGAAGATCTAATATTTCCTGCACTTTATCCTCTCCATTGTTGAGCTGACTCTGCACAATGGCTACCTTTCTCCGCATTGCAGTTTTTGCCACCATTCTACATACTAAACTACTTCGAACAGAGTTACACTAGCCGGCGGTGTTGTGAGAAATTTAGAGAGATTATGTGTGTAGATGCGATAGACTGATAAAAATGGAATAGTGCAAGGGTTAATTAAACTATCAAAACGTCTAAGCTCATAGGAAAGGTAGGTAGAAATGTACTCTTTTGCTTTCACATTGCTTCGTTCTGTCTCGTAGAAAAACTCAGTGGGATATGTCGGTTTATAAGCTCAACAAATTTGACGGTTGGGAGACATAAAACATATGTCTCTTCGGTCATGCTGTGATCTTAATTTTGTCATATCTGTGTAAAATTAATAATCTTTGTCACATGCAAACGCATACCAGTCGCACGGTGTGCAGTAAAACGTTATTTTGCATAGCAGTAATATTTCCAAAGGCTATAAACTCGGACCGAGAGCGGACAGACAGACATACACTGAAATTATATTTTTTATATAGGCACGCATATACGGCGCACGCGCAAGCTTGTACGCAAGCAGGATATCGTTTGTAATGAACACAAATTGTAATTTTATATTTTATGTTGATCTTAAATTATGGGGTGTAATTCAAAAAATGAATGAATTTTATTTTGAATTCATGTTTGTGTCATAATTATTTGTAGACGCAAAGGCAATATCCAAGGACCCATCATATTTGTGATATAAAGATGTACACAATGCAACACGAGCTCGGGAAAAATGTGTGTGTGTGAAAAATACTCCGGATCTCTAAGTCAGCTTTAATAAAAGATATACCTCTGAATAAATACATTCCAAAGTTTATTACAAACAATAAACTATATTCAAAAGTTTGCGAGTGAACTAACGGAACGTGGTACTTAAGTTAAAACACTAGGCTGGGCTCAATTTTATTTGGTCCTTAACCGTGATGTTGATACGTACCGATGGTAAAATCGGGATACGTGGCGCCAGTATTGGGAAAGTAGTTTAATACTATTGGGTGTGCAGACGGGCTTAGTTATACTATTGTAGACGAAATTAGGCTTAATAGTCATATTTTTAGGTGCTGTTTTTTCTTGAACCAATCATTCACTCCATCTGGTTAATCTACACGGAGACGTTTATTGTTTAACATTAAAATATGAGTTAAATGGAAGATTTTTCAGGTAGCATGGTGTGCACCGAAGGATAATGACGGGATCTTGTACGTAAAGTAAATTTGATTGAGAACTCTTTCATCGCGACTTAGGTTTTCTATGGAATCGTGGTTTGTATACTGAGTATAGTTCAGCGCCATCTTTGCGCGTCATGTGGAAGTTTTGTTTTTGTGGCGCGATTATAGAGACCAGCACAATAGATATAGTCTGGAGGCTTAGTATTATGGACCACTCCTTAATGCGTAGAAGATTAAGTTCTATATTAATCTTACAGTGAAGCTTGGTAGGATTCACTTTAGTCTTATTGCAACTAAAATTAGTATGTTCATAGCAATTTATTCTTAAAATCGAAGCTATACTGACATCTTATGATCGAAAAATTTACCAACTTAACCATACCTGTCTTTATTAACGTGATATACGGATACACATAATGGTAGTTAAGGAAAATACATAACTTAGACTTATAAAATATATCTGTAACCTCGTGCAAATATCTTAGTGATTTGATTTGCAGCAACTCGCCTTGACACGTTAATTTCGGCAATGACAACTGTTGTCCTCGCATCATCATCAGTTTAATGACAAAATCATTATACCTAATACACCGCTCGTAATGTACACAGAAGTTTCATAAAATACACACTATTGTGTAGCTTTATATATTCATAACATTTCTGTGATCATTAATCATCATTACATTTTAATGTAAGGATCAAATAATACCCATTTGGATGTTAAACTGATACTCGAAGATTAGCAATTATTTTTGACATTTGATTTTATTTTGTTAGGTATATATTGCCTTGCTTTGACTTAAGTCTAAGTGCATAGGACGATTCATAATAAACATAAACTATGTAATGTACACGAACATAAAATTATGATTGCAATTCTATAAAATAATATAAATACGAGTATCTACAAACGCATAGTAGTATCTATGATTTGTTCTAAAAAATGAAATTTGTTAATGGTTTATATTTTAACGTTGTTTAAATTTAAATTATACGCATTAATCGTCAACATGTATTCTTATAAAAGGTTGACATGAGTATTTTAAATCGGAAGTTTGCTAAAACACGAAACTGGCACTATTTTCAATTGTTATCGATATTTGTAGAACGTTTCGGTTCTTAATTTGAAATCTTTGGAACACTCGACTAAAGAAGTGAGATAGCGTGTAGATCGCCCGTTTGTATCAGAAATTTGGCGGAAACGCCCGAGCTATTATCGTAAAAGTGTCATCGCAGAGCCATGTGGGATGACACCATAAACTGAGTGATCACCCGTGGGCGTTTATTGTATAGCGATATAGAACAGCGCCATGCTTTTTCCACTTTCCTTATTTAGATCGAGCGTTTAGGACACGATCGGTTTAACAGATTAATTTGACACTTGGAGTAGCCCACAAAAGGCAACTAAGACTTTCTATATTTTGGTCCTGTCATCATAATTTTCAGCTAGAATTGATATCTACGTGCACTCATATAGAGTTTAAAATGAAATAGCAATTTTAAAACCACAGCATTGATTTTTATAGTAAGAAATCACTGTGACACTAATTATTGTGTTTACCCTGAAATATTAAAAATTGATCCAAAATAGACTTAAATACTTCTTCAATAGAATTGTTATTTCCATTTTTATGTTAGCATAGTTTTTGATATGTTAAAAATAAATACTCACAAGGCGAGTTCCTAGCGAGTTATATACAAATTCTGTTTCACCTTATCACATCAACGCATAGCTAACATATGGCTAATTCAAAGATGGTACGCTAATAACCTGAATTTAGGGATAAATGTAGGAATATTTGAACCCAATAGGGTCTTTATAGGGCATACACACAGTTCTGGCTTTAGAAATATACAAACACCACCACAAAAAAAACAGTCACGTAGGTATAATTTCATCAAATATTTAAAGAATCACCAAAATTATTTACATAATACATTTACATAACCCTAAAACGCGGCAAGTATCCGAAGCGAAAAAAAGCGAGCGGAACAAAAAATTCCGGACACGTAAACCGTGACTTTAGCACCCGTATTTCTGTCGCACGACGACAAAAAAAACGCATCGCCGACATTTTGTCTGAAGTTCGTGTTATGTTTTTGAGATAATATAAAACGGAATGGGCACTGGATTCGGTGGGGTGTCCTTTTTTATTTATTTTTCTTCAAAATGAACACGTACCCTTTATTTGCATACAATGCGGCTGGGTGCAATATGCCCCACGCTAATGTTTGTGTGTACCTTAAAGAGTGAGAAAGACGTATCGAGGTATTTGATAGGAGAATACTGAAAATGTATTTATTTCGTTGAGAAAAGAGGAAAATTAAATAAATACCTTTGCGTAATAACTTACAGGGCTATATTACGGGAGCAGCATTAATAATGTGTAATTTTTATTAATGTCTTGTATTTTCAAAGTATCTATAAAAATAACTGGTACAGTTGCTTGCTGGGACCATTTCGCGATGTTAACATAGTATCTTGGCTATTATCGTTTAATGACAAATTTTACGAGAATAAACATCGGCTATAAAGAACACGACCATTACTATCTTGAAAAGTAGCGTATTTATGGTTTCAATAGTGATGTGCTATTTCCGGGAATATTCTCAATAGTCGATCCCGGCATAGTAGACATTTCCAATTTTCCCAATGTTCTCGGGAACCAGCATTTTTTTTAAACTTTTTTGTAATCCGGGTAGGTATTAGCAAGATGGTAACATATCCTACTTATCTTAAAAAGTAAATTGTAAATTTTCCATTATCCGCATATCTAAGTCGCGTCTTATTTTAAACTCAACGTGACTTCACCTCAATAACAAATCCAAATGTATGTAAAACAGATAAAATGGAATCTATACGACAATACCTAGCAATACTCTATTCCCATCGCAAATACCAAACGACGAATCACTACGCCTCAATGAACCTTTAGACCGTATCGGTATTGAAATATGGATGGATTTTGTTTGTATTTGTGTTGGTTGATGGCAAATATAAGGTGGTTACGTCAATGTCACCTAAAAGCGATGACCCCTGACCGCCCCAAGTCTTGCTACACAAATAATGTCAAGAAAGGTTTTCTTTTAACAAATAGACACCGTAAACTGATTTACATACCGTCTGTATGTAAACAAAGTTGATAAGTGTCATGGGGTCAGGCCTTTACTGCAGACGAGGCCGGGATTCACGTGTGGTTTGCCTTATCTGTTGAATATAAAATTGATTTCCGCGTCGATCGTAATGTGAAAATGTTTATGAGTTGCGTTTGAACGACAAAGTTGAGTGTATAGATTACTTAAATCATAGTTCCTTCGCTATGATTATTTAGTAATGTAATGTTAGCGAGTGTACACAGGAATCTGTTATAAATTCTTGTTATATTTTAGTTTTACGTTGGTTTTAGAGCTGTCTGAATAGTCACTGTAAAGTGGCCACTCGATCATTACGGATTTAATGTGATCCCAGACTCCTATAAATTGGCAGCTTGTGTGAAGGCTTCCATACAAGAAATATGCTACCACCGCACATCAATAATTGGCGGTGTTATCGTGCGAATGAAGCTTGATTCAATCGTTTCAATTACTGTGACACACTTCTTATGGGCAATGTTTTTCAGTCATTTTAACTTCTGTAGATGTGTCAAACATTGTGATTGTTAAATCTTATTAATTATTTCAAGATACTGATTAGAAGTATGCACAATATAGTAGAAATAGGTACCTTAATTCGGAAAACCATTGCAGTCTTCTCAGTACCTGCAATTAACGAAATTAATGTTCAAAGTACATCCTTAATCTATTAGTATAATAATTCCAAAATGAAACGAAATACACACACTTATGCTGTATTGCGTAAAATTTGTTAAAGAAACTCAAGTGAGTACCTAATTTTCACGGGAGGTCTTCGTCCATATAACAGATTTCAAAATTTCTTAAGACCTCCCTCGGTATAACACTACCATATATTAAACTAGATAGGTTTACCTACATGGTCACGTATCGGTAAACTCGACCGTCACCTCCGCGACATATTGTAGCGGCGTTTGCTCGACGCTAACCAAAACTATTGAATATTCATAAAAACGAGCGCAGGCATTCGACAAATTGACTTAGAAATTCACACAAACACACGGCACAAAGGAGGTTTTGTGTACATAGAGTTATAATCTGTAGGTTGTGTCTGTTCCTCAAGAAAATCTATAAAAGGATAGTTTAATTAAATAGAATAAATAAATATTTTTCACATATAATATAGTAGATTCGGTTAACACCAAAATTAATTAAAGTTATTGCCATCCTTCTTACGGCTGTAATTAATGAACAAGACGGCATTATTTTTGGTGTTTGTTTGATGCCAAACAAATAGTTTGTTTTTTAATCTATGTTTTTATAGCTCATCACTAGTTTAAGGCTCTATTGTCAGTCACCTTTACATCGTAGCAGCTTCACCACGTTTATTGTCAATATATTATTTGTTTATTTATAACTTGTATACAACAAAATCGGCATATATGTTCATCTTGTAAATAAAAAGTTACTATAGCATTGCAAGTCACTGTTCAAAAAAGTACCATTGCAAACGGTTTGTGGATAGATTGAAATTACTTTAATTGGAGGGATATGATTGAAAATAATTCAATTAAATTAAATCTTTGAATGATGGATGTTATGATCTATTTTTCTTTACAGCTTTTCCATAAGTTTTGTACGTCCGCTAGAAGTCTCTACCATCTACATAATATTGTCGTATAACTGAGTTTAGAAAGTGCAAAATATTATATACTAAAATAAAAGTATAGGATATGATTGCATTCCTTACATACATTTTATTGTTAGAGAGAACAATTAAATAAGCTTATTGTAAGTATAAAGATAACTTAAAAATGCCGTATTTACTAGTAATACACACATCAGGGAAAGGCCTGTCGCGGGCACCGCCGCGGCAATCGTTTTGATTAAATTTGAATAAAGAGCCGGCCATCGGTGTTTGTATGACAGATATGTTTGGTAAAAGATGATGAATGTATTAGGAATGATGCCCACATAAAATATTGCAAACTGCATTTCTAACTCAGGTTTCAAAATTAGTTTTTTGAACGAAACTGAATAAAGATAAATTTGACTGGACTAAAATACATTATTATGATATCACCAGACCCAAGCCGATTTGGCTTATCATTCCAAATAAATAAAAACTTGTACTATGGTTTCCATACAATAGACTAGGAGCGATCCCAGTTACAGTCATATACGGGCAATTCCAAAAACGCCTTAACTGAAACTGGCTTTCACAGAAATCAAACCTGCGACCAACCGGTGCAAGTCGAGTGGCCCACGAACCACACGACTAAGCTATTTGCATTTTGCAATGTTGCTCATTTACGATGTTTTTTTACGATTCTAAACATCGATAAAAAGGTACACTATTTCTAAACGCCCTCGTAAAAAATATAATCTCGATAATGCGAACGGAATCGCGAGTACAGCTAGTAATAAATAATAATATAAAGGCTTCACCCTAGGGCCGAGTCATCGACACGTTTTTATCAAACCGGAAGTATCAATTTAGTGGCATAAAGGCGTCTAATGATCGATGGAGCTCAAACAAATCATTAACAAATCGCCGTGTATGACAAATTGTATGATGGATAGCCGCTACCGTTTATATTAGAGTTTCATCGCTAAAATACTTTATGCTTTATAGCTGTGTGTTACGGTATCATTTGGTTTACATTGATAGATAAAGCGAGTGACAGAACAATGATAAATTACAGATCGTTTTATAGAAGTAACACGCTGTTATAAAAATTGACTTTGCTAAATTTGTTTTTGAACACACTTGGCCTGCTGGTCTTGTGTAGTCTTTTAATTATAGGTCTTTATTTCGATGTTATAACAACCATAATTTAGATTTTTTAATTTTTATATATATATACATCATATACATCATCATCATCATCATCATCATCATCATCACGCCTGTATTCCCCAAAGGGGTAGGCAGAGGTGCACTGCAGTGCGCCCACACTTCGCCGATGTATTTTGGTCCCAATGTAATAGGGGGCGAGCCTATTGCCATTATACCGGGCACACAGGTTTCCTCACGATGTTTTCCGTCACCGTTTCTTAGCAAGTGATAATCTCAGATGAAAATGAGATTCGCACATGGAACCCAGAGGTGCGAGCCGGGGATAGAACCTGCGCACTTTGATTGCAAAGCGTGCGTTCGACCACTCGGCTACCACTGCTTTAATTTTTATGTAACGGTTTATAGTCTGATTGTGTATCTACTACATACATAAAGCGCAGAAAATATTTTTTATTGTTTACCACATCTTTTACACAACATAGAATTCAAAACATGGTATAGATAGATATGACTGAAAAAGTTAAAGCTAATGCATAAATACATTATATTTTCTCTATGTTTGAAGTATTACAAAATTGAGTAAGGCCTTAATTGCACACGGTAATTTATGTAAATAAGGGCCACACGCATTTTATACCAACGTTGTTAAGACCAGGCCGAATGGTGTAACCACCATGAATCAAGTCGGACAATACCGGGACAATTTATTGATTGAAGCGCGAGCTTTACAGTGTGATGTCACCATAATTATGGGCCGTCAATTAGGACATTTTATAGTACCGTTACGAGGGCCTTTAGTACGGAAACAGTATTAAATGTCGAAGATGGATTGATGTGAATTATTTAGATACACCGAGGTGCAGTTCAATTGGGTGGTGCATTTTGAAAAAAAATACTTACAGTTAATTTTGAACTTTGACAGTCATTGAAAATACTGATAGTAGTTATTTTGCTGACAACCTGCTTTATACATAGGGTTCAGTTTGTTAATTTAAGTCTATTATGTGTGTTAAGTTGGTTTAGGACCAAAAATTAATGTGGATATTTTAAGTTTTGACTAAAATTGATTTATTTTAATAATACAAAGGGTTATGTTGAGAGGCTCACAGGAGTAAACATGGTACGAGGGCATGACGGGCACAAAAAAATAAAAAGTCTAAAATGTTCTTAGGTTTTAATTTTTCATGGTCACCATACACTTGTCACTTTATACAACACTTCAACGATTTTACGACCTGAATTCCGTTCGGATATCAACTGTGTTTTTTTTGTCACCGAACTTTACGTCACAGTAATAGTTCAAAATAGGTCCGCATTAAAAATGTCCAGTTTATTTACGATTCGGTATCGTATGAATCAAGTTTTATTGTTCATGCAGCGATTTAGAGTGACTCCTCGACGTTGATGAGCGAGTATTTTATTTACGAGCGCCTCTTGAACCCATTTTTTAGATGGTAACGCTATTTATTTTGTTCGATCGTAAAATGTGGTCGACGGCGCCACTGTCCACAATTGATTGTGCTTTTCTAAATCAATTGTAACGACGAAGGTTAATTTGAAGGCGTTGCTATTAATGTTAGTGGGGCATTAATTACTGAACTCAGTGCGGGATGCACGAGGAATGTTTCTTAAAAGCTACACCAGAGTATGGTGATAATATGCATCAGCTACGGCTTAGTTTGCTACATACTGCGTCCGGCGCGTATCCTACCACTATTACTCCTGTAAGCCAGGACCTACAGCAGTATTCAAAAAAGACTCCGAGGATTGACGAATCCCGAGAAAAAGCTAAATTGTCTTGGAACCCGTAAGGATAGGAGATGTTGGAAGAAAAATATGCAACATATGAGCGTTTCTAATTTCGAGCTCAGTTGAGGGTACCAGGCCACGAGGAAGATCGCCTATGAGGTGGACTGACCAAATAAAAGCGGCAGTAAATGACACATCATCACTACACCAATGCACGAGGAAGGCGGTCATCAGAGAGGAGTGGCGGCGTGTTGTGAAGCTTGCCACCAACACCTGAGGTGATGACCACGACCGCTCTGACAAGAGTGATACCGACAAAGAAGAAGAAGAAGAATTTCGAGCTTATACAGTATGTACTTAGTGTAAACTTTGTTTATGTTGAGTAAAATCCAAGTCAGCAGTCATCGAAAAATGTTCCCACCATCTCGTCGCGTCGTTGCGGCATTTATGCGCGAGCGCAGGTTATCTAGGAGGTAGCGCGTGCGCGGGTCGCGGGGCGGCCGGCGCGCTCGTAAATCGGACGGTTAAGCGCGTGTCGCGACCCGGGTGGTCCCGCTCCGTTTTATTTAGCGTGATGATACTAAGCCCGATTGAACCAGCTGGGTTATGGGGCAGTTTTGTTTATGGCGTTTTGTCAACGACGTCTAGTAGGCACTAGTTTGTGAAATCATCCCTCTGGTAAACACTAAGTTCAAAAAACCTGAAAATATTTTGTTCTTTATGACTCATAAGTTAAACTAGTGAAATGTGACTATGAATTTAGAAATAACTAGAACCAACATTGTATTTAAAACTAATAAAAAGCAAGGATCTGTATTCTATTCTATGCGAATGTGGTCATCCTATAATTTGAATAAAAAAATCATCTGAAAATTAAATAAAAAGATATTGAAAAATCCATTCCTTCTCCAACCTAACATGAATTTCTACACTGTATTTAGAAAATCATTAGGCGCATACGTAACTTTGGTAGTACAAACCCTTACCTGGCCTTCCTCATTATATACCTTACTAACACTTATATAACCATAATAACAGACACCTACAAAAACATTTATAAACCCTACCAATATACGCAAAGGTAAAATGCACACAACCCCACTCCCAGCAAAAACACACATCTCGGAGCTGTCTCAAATATCGATTAGTATCATCGACATCTCAAATATAAATTACAACGAGTCAACATATCGAGAGATCGATATCCGAACGAATATCCGATCGGAGTTACGACCGCGCGGTATCCGCCGATCGAGCGCCATATTGCGCGGACAAAATACCGCGAAAGACTGCGGACGCGAGCCGATATCGTAAATCTTCCACATTTTTGTGCTCCAAACGCGATGCCTACTCTATATTGTAACTAAGTTTGTTTGTTCGTATTAATATTGGAAACTACACCATCGACTCCTTTTACTTTTATTTGGCTTTCGTAGGGCGCGCATTAAAGCGCATTCACGTTATTTTGAGATTTTTTTGTTTACCTATATAGCGTCCCTTCTACAAAAATTTACAGAATAATTTCAGCACAAAAGCTAGCTTCTAATAAATCAATTGTTAGATATCATATATTCAATATGTTCTATGTTTGGCAATATGACAGTGTTGATTAACTATGACAATGGTATAATGATCAGAATTAGGAACCACAGTGTTTTCAGCGCGTATGCAAGCCGAAATGCGTAAAGGTACCACGCTCTCGCTTTGCTGCTACGCATATCAATCAGACTTCAAGCAAAACTGCGATTAAAACTTAGTTTGCAATAAAATGTGGTCTGCTAAATGATTTAAGATGTTTCGATCCTGTTGAGGTCATATTCTGGGTATTTGATGATTAATTGCTTGTTAGGATGGAACAAAATTTATGGCGGTTTTGCAAGGTTACTATGTCATTTTTTAAACAACAAATAACACATGCCTATACATTATTTATTAAGCCGCTTGTCACGATTAATTTATAGATTCACATTCAAATTAAGTGGTCATCTTTCAGACTGCTTAAACAATTAGAAGTTACCATACAAATGCTGTAGTAACTACGTAGGTACTGTAGGTACGTTATTTCAACGTAAATAATTATGATCGTATTCCAATATCATAAGGTTTAGTATAATACAGCAATTTCTATTCTACGGGGAGTTCTCTGATATTTAACTTTTAATAATTCAGTAAATATTGGTGCGTTACCGGTCTTACTATATAAACCGTATCAGCGAATCGGCGAGAAATAGTGCGGGACACCTCGCGTTGTTAACCCCGGGTCGAGCGCAGCACTAAATTTATATTTAGTGATGTCATGTCGCCGATACGTAATCCCGCGCTACCGTGCCCCGGCCAGATCCCGCGATAACCATCACGGGACTCCGATAATTTGTTGACGATCGGGAATTAATTTTATGTGTTTATTTTTAATGACTAGTAAAACCCCCGCTGTTGATGATTTAATGTATAGTTTGATGCGCTGTACTTTATTATTAATTTAATGTTTTTGATTTTACTGCTTCGGAATAACACAAAATGTGGTAATTAAAAATAAATGATTTGTTATCATTGAGACGTGTGATGGAGAAATAATGGAGAAAATTTGAATTTCTTAATTTGTGTACTGATTTCGATTCCTATTTATTCATTCAATAATATAATCTTATCCCTAGCGTTATAATCATAACTATCAGCGGTAAGTGGGTTATTTGACTATTGCAGATTTAAGGGAGAGTTAATAACAAAAGTACCTACGTATAAGACTAATCACAAATCTACCAGCCACAATAACTGTAATACCTAATAAAAAAACCCTACTTAAAGCCATGAAGACTAAGCCATAAAGACTCAAATCTAAGCCCAAAATAGGCGCACCAAGGCAGCAACCGGTCGCCGGCTCGGCATGATATTTTCTTTTGCTCCAAGTCTTAGTACGCATAGATAAAATCAATTAGGCATCGTTCCTTCGTGATTTGCTTAGTCGCGCGATCTGTACGAGGCCGGACACGTCCCGTGCGATGTCGTACCGTTATCACTCCGGGATCGCGTAAGAACACATCACTAAACTGCGGTGCGCCGAACAGTCCTAAAATTAAATTAAATTCTTAATTTAAATTTCATTGAACGTAGGCCATTTGAAATTACAAGGACGCTGATATTGATATGACTGAATGATTTATTGTGTGTGTTACATAAGAATACATTGGTGTGACATACATATTAGTTTATTGTCAAATCATACACAATATATGTTATCCTTGATTCGATATCCATTTCGATATCCATGTACCAATACCTACCTAAAAACATGGTCGAATTTCTATCAAGCATAGCAGTGGTAGCCGAGTGGTCGAACGCACGCCTTGCAAATCAAAGTGTGCAGGTTCAAACCCCGGGTCGCACCTCTGGGTTTCATGTACGAATCTCATTTACATCCGAGATTACCACTTGCTATGAAACGGTGAAGGAAAACATCGTGAGGAAACCTGCACGTCTGAGGGAACTTGACTAGTTCTCGATAGATGTGTGAAGTCTGCCAACCCGCACCGGGCCAGCGTGGTGGACTATGGCCTGAATCCCCCTCGCATTGAGGGGAGGCCCGTGCCCAGCAGTGGGACATTAAAAAGGGCTGTAGTTATATATAGTTATAATTTCTATCATTTTTTATACCATTCAGTTGTATACCCGATACTGATGCAAACGTCAAAGTATTATTTCGGACTTCTGATACACCCTGAATAATATAGATCTGGTTTTACACAAATTGAGGGCTAATTCAGTTCATATTTAGAGAAACCATTAAATCTTTGTTTTGCTCTAAATGTGCCGATCCGATAAACGAAATAGTGCAAATAACAATAAATTATTACGGAAACGGTACACTTCCTATCAATAACGATTTTGTACGATGGACCATAAGAACACGAATTACGTCTCTATGAGAAACAATAATTTAGTTACACCCGATAAAAAAACATGAAGCTGCCTTCCTAAATAACGCACTAGGTTTTTGAAACGTAGCAAATTTTAGGAGAGTTTTTACTTGTGCGTTAGCAAGGGATGCATAGGAGAAAAATAAAATGAATGCAGCAAACGCGTGAAACGCGCGACTTACTTTTTGCCAATAACCAAAACGAACTTAACTCACAGAAAAATCACAATAATCAGCTAGTGTATTCGTCACACTTATAGGTCACATGGCTATGCCACATTATTAGTAAGTCAATTAAAATGTCCCGCTCGAGCATGTTAAAGGCTTAAGACGCGCGCCTCCCAATATAAATTCTACCGTTCTGCCGCTAATTAAAAATAGTAGGTAGCGTTTTTAATCTAGCAAAATACTAACATAATGATATAATTGAATATTGTCAGAACTACGGTTTTTAACGGTGGCGTAAAAAATATTTAGTGCGTACTTTATTTTCTCTTATCGACTTATTTTTTAAAAGTATAACTCAAGGCCCGGTATAAGTCGTACAATCAACTAAACTTCGGACAAGTCAATGTTCTATACAAAATTAAAAACGATTTTAATTGGAGTTTGTCGATACGAATAAACATTTATGTATCTGAGAAAATAATAACAATCCGATCGTTCTACTTTTCACGATTTGTAACAGACATATCGATATATTTTTAAATCGATTCTCATTTTCTGTAGAATTGCTTCGATGCAAGTAATCGATTTAAGAATATTGATATCGATGTGTAACTTTACAAAGCGCTTATTGATTTAAATGGTTTAATTCTGAAAAATCACTTGATTTTAATTGTTAACGATTATAAAAATGGACCATTAATATTTGCATATTTATTACTATATTTATTATAAGTACTTACTTCCTAGTGTTCATTATTTTTAATTTATTTTTGTATTTGTATAGCACTAAAGGTTAATTAAACTATAGTATAGTATTGCACACTCATCGCTCGCTCGGAGTATAAACGTATGCGCGCGCGCACCCCGTGATTTACAGGCGCGCGGCGCGATGCGCGATAGCGTTTTACTTATTGTTACAGCGCGGTTTGATCGGCTAACGACGCATGCGCAGATATGCAGCCCATATCGTATTTATGCGCTGTCACCGACTTTTATTGCGATTAATGTACGCGCACCCTTTTTAGCTTTGTTTTTAAAGGCCTGTGCACCTGTTTGGTCGATACCGGCCAGTGATCTCTACGGTAGATAGATATAAGTAAATAGCGACTGCTTGTAATAAAAGTAAACATTGCTTTCGAGATAATGATAATGGTTTAATAATTATAAATTATCAGCAGACTAAAAGTTCATAATGAAATCTCGCTCACTGTTCCCTATTTCTGAATCAGATCCCCATTACCGAAGATCTCCAATTAGCCACAATAAAACAATGCATAGAAGCCTATTCTATTTTTTAAATCGGAAACCCCCGTCGTTTCAAGGCGAAGCGGTACTGGCCTTGCGCTAACAAAGATGCATTGTAAGGCTGCAAGTATTCCTTTGGAACCAATCCAATATTGTTGGCTGGATCTACTGCTAAGACAATCGCGGCCTCCAAATTCCACATTTGAATAGCTATGATGCCGAAAAAACATCCTAACCACAAACGGAAAATTTAACGGAAAAGACACTCTACCGCTCAAAGTCTAAAGTTGATTTTCGATTGATGGATGTTTGGATTAAGTGCATCAAATATGCCAATTAGTTTTGAGCATTAAAAGGCCAGGATGGCCAGATCGTCGGGCCATTGTTTTCCCGACCTCGACAAAGAAAGGCGATGACAGGTCCCATGGTCTCGTCTGTCAAGGTTACTCTGCCGGCACCGCGGCCATGTTTGGATGGCTGTAGTAAATTATGTTTGATCGATGTCTGATAGCGAGTACGTGATGTAGTGGATTGATTTGTGCGACGCGTGCGACTGTCGTGTGTGTTGACTTGGGCTATTTTTAATGTTTAGGTTTACAATTATTTAAAAAATTGTTTTCTTATATTTACGCGGATACTACACATTGAAATAAAACTATTTTACGGATTCTATCGCGTTTATTTCCTTTTTTATGTTCCCGACGTTTCAGCTTGCTTTACAGCAACCATGGTCACGGGGGTTTTATTGCAATTGATTTAACAATATTAGGCTGATAATATATTTAAGCTCACTTATGTCGAAGTTAGTGTTCTTGTCATTTCAGCTATTGTTATATCATCACGACAGTGAGGTAATAATTACGCCATATCTACACTGTATTTAACATACCTATTACATTTATATTTCTTGATTTTAGAGCTAAGTCCCACTTTAGCTTACTCAAAATATTATTAGACACCATTGATAGCACAGCAGGTTTTGATACGACAAAATGTGAGATATGTCAAACTTGTCTCCTTCTCTCATAAGAATTACGAATGTGAGAGCGCGATTTGTGGCTATGTAGCCACAGTGGATTATGTAATCCGTGATGTATGTCTAGTCTTGGCGCTCGTGCTAGTCGTGCTTATGTTATTGTAGAAAAAAATCTACCTATGATTCCTGTGACACATTCATAAATGATCTTTGCCTCAACCTTTTTGGTATAAGAAAATATCCGCCAACAAATCGCTCAACAAGTTGTTCAACTCTCACGATGTCTAAGGTCCGCACTGTACCCAGTATAACTCCAAGATTATAAGATTACAGGTGTCGTCCGTATGACACCGCACATTGTACTATACGCATCGACCCGTGGCCACTCACCCCGCCCGAAACAAAGGATTTTACGATGAAATTGAAAGTATGAGTTGAATTTTAACACCTACCATTTTGTTTGGTGCAAGCACCTACTGCGCTTTGTAAAGATTAGTCATGTAGCATAGTTGCGAAAAATAACTGCCGTATGGTACAGTGACCAATGAGTGGTCACAAAAGACACTGGCGAATGCTAGCGAGGTGCAATAAAATAAAAATAGAACATTTATTAACCAAAATAATTACGGAAGAAGTTATAGTGACGATGGGGTAGTCTAGAAGTTTGAGCATAAGCCACTCAGCTAACCGAACCGGGTTGTTACGCGTTCGATTCCTGCAAGAGGCAAATTTTGGAAACAGCTTTTTTGGAATTTACCCTGGTCTGTGGTTCTTTTTTTTTTTTTTTTTGAAGGACTTACACTGTTGGCCGTGAGGTGGCCTTTACAGCTTTACCGGAGGAGTGGCGAGCGCAGAGTGCACTCCAACCAAGGCCTTAAGGGCGGAAAGGGGTGGCAACTAGCTCAAGGGCGCCACAGAGGGCACGACCTCGGCTTGGGCAGTTACCGTGAGGGGAGAGGTAGTGACTGCGCTCCTAGGTGCAAAGAGGGGAAGAGGGGGTTCCTCGACCTCGCCGGCGAGATCGGTGTCTGTTTGAGGCTGGTGTAGGTGTGTTAGTGGCCCTCTCAACGCCCGGGTCGAGGAGGGCGGTGATCGTGTCGCGAGGAGCTCTGTGGTTCATTGTAAAAGCATTGCTTGGTTTGGGGTCAAACTATGAGTACGTGTTGCCTGGCAATATTTGTTACTAAGAGACTCAAACTAGGCCTAAACTGTTTTTGGGTTCCGAAAATACGTACAAGACCCATCTAGTTTACATAAGATTCAAATCATGTAATAAAAGCTACTAGAGTGACCATTATATACCCCTTAAAGTAGCCACTTTAGCACATTATGCACACAGGTTCGGATTTCCTTTAACTACAGCCCTCTTAAAGTCCCACTGCTGGGTACGGACCTCCCCTCAATGCGAGAGGGATTCAGGCCATAGTCCACCACGCTGGCCCAGTGCGGGTTGGCAGACACATCTATCAAGAACTAGTCAAGTTCCCTCAGACGTGCAGGTTTACTCACGATGTTTTCCTTCACCGTTTCATTGCAAGTAATAATCTCGGATGAAAATTAGATTCGCACATAAACTCAGAGGTGCGAGCCGGGGTTTGAACCTGCACACTTTGATTGCAAGGCGTGCGTTCGACCACTCGGCTACCACTTCTGATGCGGATTTCCTTTAAAATGTTTTAATTTCTTTTAATTTTACGACCTCCGCCAATCTTGAACGAACTTCCTATGTTATTTACACAAATTGCCGATCCACGAAAGTTCCAAATTTCAAGAAATGATAATCTTTCTACAAACCATTTACATACTGGTTAGTACCCGGATATATAGGAATTTTAATTTCACATTTCAGAACAAAAGCATTAGTATAATATTGACATGGCAATGCATGAGAACAATTAAAACTTTTGGGGTTTCAATTTAGCTAAAAATCTATAAATTGATCTACAATTAGGGTTAGCGGTCATGTAGGGACACGGTGCGCGATACGGATCGCGTGATTTACGCGCAACGCGCGGCGCGGGCGCGTCGCGATTTTATCTGCGCACGCGCGCCCGCCCCGACCAAGCGCCATTTGGTAATGAGCGGCACTGTGATCTATTTGCTTGGAACTGATTTTGTATAGATGCTACTGTATAGAAACGGTAAGTCTATTGGTAAAGCGCACGCTTTGGGATCCAATTTTGAACCCCGACCCAAAGCGCAACGCATTGACAGGGAGTATGCTCGATATAACAACCGTAGGCTTACATCATATTACACCATGAGCAAAATGTGTGTGTCTGTCCATCCCTTCTGGGCGTACAGTCACAGTGATAGTGCCAATGTTAAGAAGAGAAAAGACGAATCTTACAAATTCCTAAACAATCTTCTATCACATAAATTGCAGACTAAAATTATCTCCCCAATGTCCTGTTCTGTTCAAAGAAGAATCACTCTTTTACATTATAAGATAAGCTTCGATACATTAGTCAAACTAGTACCAATTTTTCAATATCGACTTACGATTAGGCGTATATAGGCCTCACAAACTTTCTACAATAAATTTCATTCACACAATATCACATTCGTTATCTAATCAATGTGACAATATTTCAAAAAAAGTCACATCACACAACGATAGCTGATATTTGATTTCACTGCAACCAATAAAACACTTCCCATTGCTATAAAGAAATATCATAAATTTATTAACAAACCAATATATATTACCGGTCATTCATATTGTACGATGTGGGAACAATTCAAACGAATATCCACCTTATAGCGCTCAAAATAGTAGTGCTAATTTAGATGTGGGTGTAACCGTGTCAGTTTTATGAAATAATAAACAAAATATTGGTGCGAATTTAGAAAGTATGGCACGTCACATGTCGGCTGTGTTTGTATAGAGCGGTGACAATATTGTGGTCGTAACTCACAAATGGAGGGCGTGTTATGAAATAGTGAAAAGTTATTCTACATACATTCTACAAACAAACTTGAACAGGTGTCTTTCTCTCAACACTTCAATCTTTCTAAACACAACCACTTTACCTTTAATCGAATAAAGTCAAATCGATTATTCACTGAAAAAAAAATATTTTTAACAAAAAACTAAAACGGACTTGTAAAACCTAGGTGCACTAAAAAGCTACAAATTCATTTAATTACATTTGGAGTAGGTGCCAATCTACGTCAGACTAGGCAAATACACACATGAGTTAGCACCTTACAACAGCCGTAAAGAAAAAAATTACAGCCAAAAAAAAACATACGGGTCGAATTGAGAACCTTCTTCTTTTTGAAGTCGGTTAAAAACATTTTATGTTGCTTTACATTTAAAAAAAAGAATAAAAAAAATACTTGCTGCTATATTCCAGAGTAGACTCTCTAATGACTGCAAAATTTATTTCAAAAATCGAACGTCAACTCCACAGGTTTTTAATTACACAGAAAGTTTCCAAATTGAACTTATGAGTTTGTCGAAAATGATTAACAACTACATATTTGTTTTATTGGATTTATTAATAAGATCACGCTCAAAGTATCGAATAATCGAATCGATTCATGACCAAATTATTTAACTTGGTGTTTTATGTTAAACGCCTCTTTCGTGTTCCACGAACGATCTCAAACATATTTCATAAAAGATATTGTGTTGTGTTGTAATTTGAGAGATGTTTTGAACTAGTGTTACCTTAAACATTGATTTTCATAGGTTAGTTCGACCTGATAGTTTTGTCGATAGAAAATTTAAAAAGCGGAACAAATGATTTATTTTATTTTTGAACACAAAAGTAATTTGCAGTTTTTTCTTGTCATTTATTTATTTATTAGGAAAGCCAAAAATGATTGCATTAATACACTAAATTCACAATTAAGAAAGGTGCCACAAGATGCATAATAGTAGGATAATAGAAATAACATAATACATTATTGACAAATAAAAAAATATATTAAGTTACCAAAAATTAAATATGATAGATTTAGAACGAATGGGTTGGAGTGACTAGCGGTTGGGAGACAGGCAATCATTGTCGCAGCATGGACGACAAGGCTAGATTCCGAAACTTATATAAAACCTTAGCGATCGTTTAGCTGCCAAATAATTCTTATAAGTATCTATGAATAAAATAAGTCGAATCTTGACTATACTTTATAATACAAAACCGTATCTACACGACATCTATTGTTATCGATTTTCCTAAACAAACATCGATACTTATTTTATCGACATCGAGGGCTTCTCTACGTATGCTAATAAGATATTTTTTAATACAAATAGTTTACGATACTGCACCACTCTTTCCAAGACCTGTGTGGTCTAAATTACGGTAACTTGCAGTATTTTCCTACTAATATTCGTCGTATCATCTTTTAATTTATATATTATTAGTTTCAGAGTGACGTGGTACTATGCTTGTTCGTTTGTTCGACTATTTAATAGAATTATAGATAGCTTAAACAGTTTTTATTGTTTAACATACATAATAAATTTTAGTGTTATTGTGATTTCGTTACCCATTTGTTAACAAATTATTGTTTTGTGAGTGGTATGTGAAATAAAAGTATCTTAATTGTCAGGTGTGTTTAAATAATATGCTTTATATAATTAACAGAAAAACTTAAGTCAAAGCGACGGAAAGGTGTAGGCAGAGGTGCACTGCAGTGAATCCTCACTTCATCGATATATATTTGGCCCTAATGTCGGTAATAGTGGGTGAGCCTATAGCCTTTATACTGGGCACATTACCTTCACACGTGCTTCTTTGGGCGTGTAGTTTTCCTCACGGTGGTGAAAATCATTTAACAATTGGAAATTATTATTGGCAATGACATTAGCACATGTAATTCGAAAATTCTACCCCTTCGGAAGATATAAGCTTGAAAATGAATTATTGTCTTGAATTTGTGACAAAACGTTTTAATATATCTGTAGATTATGTAAATAAAACCTTCAAGCACACCAAAATCCCGATTTCGATTCAAATTCAATTTTCTGTATATAATTTGTCAACCTCCCCGGCCCTCAGTGCCTCGATTAATCCGAACTGATTTCGAAAACGTACAACCACAGATACTTTACACTTGAAACTTAACCATTTCAACTTTATTCCAAGATCGTTAAGGGTGATTTTTGTGTTTGACACTCGCAAATTATTTGTATCGCCTTGTATTGCCGCCGTTGTCAACAGAATATTTTTCATATGTACGTATTTATTTCGGTTTTATAACGTTCGTGTTTCGACACGAACCTTAATAGCTGTAATCAATTCGATGATGTTTCAACCATTTGACACGTCGAGGCTTAGATTCCGTGTGTTAGAGATAACGCGAATGGTGATTATTACTCTAAAATCATTGATCATTTTGTTAGAAGCGTTTAATAAGTTCCATAGATATGATCAGAAGTATCATTACAGACCGAGCAACCTCAGGAGCCTTAGGAGGAGAACGGAAATGCTCAATTGTAAATGCCACGAGTGGTTATCCATATCCAGGTGGCTACAGGTTTGATTCTGGTTAGTAGTAAATTTTTAAAATGTCCTTTCCGGAATAAACCCCGGTCTAGGTGTCCCCCCCAGACCGTTGTAGAGTACCCATAATACAATCATTGCTTCGTATGGGGCCAGAGGATAAGTATTTGTTATCTGGCGTTATTTATTTACGGTTGTAATACATAAACCACTGTAGGTAGATTATAGGATTGATATGACAGAACTTCCATTTTGGGGGTACATATAACCCACCCCTCTTAACGAGGTATAAGTATACATAAAATCACCTCGTTTCTATACTATTGTCCAAATTCACCTTGAGGTCATGCACATCTATATCCAATACTCACCTCCCCGATATAACCCTCATACACAAACGAGCGAACAAACAATAATTATAATAAAAAATGTTGGCCGCGGGGGGCCTGTACGACCGGCGGGTCTATCGTACCGCGGTCGAACCGACCGGCGCTAATTGAACCACTCAATTGAACGCATTAGGCAAAGGGTGAGAATACACGCGACGGATATACGGCGCACGTCCATTTCATAATACGACACGTTGGGCATTAACCACTCGACTGTTCTTAAAAATGCACTCTGTTACAATATTCATAAAGAGTAAATATCAGTAGCAAAAGCCACGTGACAAAGTTCGCCCGCGTCAACGATGGCTTTTCGTTGAAAAATGTGCTTCTTGTATAGTTCGTTTTGGTATTCCCAAAAAAAAATTACACGTGTGCGTCCAGATGCACCTGTTGGTGGTTTTAAGAAGTAATAAAAAATTAAGCTTAAAGAAAGGCAGCTACATGTAAAAAGGTTTGAATTAAAACTTAAAAATAAGACAAAACGTATCGGGAGGCAAAAGAGCTAGGCATAAAGTAGAGAAGAATGAGAAAATATCCACCAACAAGAGCCTCTGAAGCTTAAGAGGGTAAAGAAGAAGAATATTAAAAGATTCAAGACCTAAACAAGTTGTTATTTTACAGCAAAAATCAAAAAGGTATAAATAAATACAGAATACCTTCTATATTGCAGTGCCCACTTTAATATAAGAAAGAGGATATTTTGAATTCTATTGCTGCATAAAATTAAATCAAAATAAAAAACATTTGATGTTTAAAGCACATGACGTCAATAAATATAACCTACCCAACGACATACAATGGAAACGCGCAACAACAATCACGCCCACGTGTTGGTTTTTGTATTAATCCCCGATAATTGAGGCCTCGGCCCTACATCGCTGGTTTTCATTAATTGTTCCAATCACTTGCGGGAGAGTTCCCTTCGATGTATTGTTAATATGATATACATTATTCATTAAATCCCGTCATTGGCTTGTTTATAACCACGATAAATATATTTAGTATGTAATACGTGTTGATTATCGTAAATTAGTCAAAAAAATTGGAAATTTTTAAAACTTGTATTACATTTATTGATTTGTTTTACTTTTGTAAGACATGTCCTTGAAATCAACAGCCAACTGTTTCATATCACTTTAGGGTCTCCTATTGTACCTATCTTAGTGGAAGTTTGACAGAAAGATACAAGACCCAAACAATCCTCGATATATCTGAGAGAGACAATTTAATGAAATTTTTATTATTAATAATAGTTTATTATCTATACTAACAACTACTTGACAAACGTTTCACACACATTCACAAACACACCTTCAGTTTCACATACTTTATTACACACAATACATGCAAACACTCTTTATATTTTATCTAATATTTCAAAAAATAATTTCCCATTTTACATTTTAATTCACTTCCCAGATAATTTTAACACAAAAACCCAAAATACAGGCAACGCCTAGTTTGGATTTCAAAGTAATTCGTTTTGATAGTATTTTGGTGTATAATAAAATTTTATTTAATTTTACTTTTATTTTAAATATCTTGTTAGGTACTGTGATTTGAACAATATATAATACTGCTATATAGCAGACTAAGGCCTCAAGACACGCGTAAATTTTATTGCTGACTTTATCCCATATATTAAGTGTGAATGTGCCCGGTATTATGGTAATAGATACGCCCCCTATAACATTGGGACTATTACTCTTTAAAGGAATGTAGGTCTGATAATTATGTATAAAGTACAAGTTTTATAAATAATCATTTATTTCTAACCACAGAACAATATCTCACGATTCTCCTTGTCAAACAATCAACAGACAATTGTCAAACAATAGTATTGCCCAACATGACATTAGCTCATGACCTTAAACAGGACCTTGCACTAAATTGTAATCATATCTAATTATACTATTATCAGAGGTTATGTCACACCAACAATGATCTTCTCACGGCTGTCTTTGTATTTATACGTTACGCTTTATGTACAAACCTTGACTGTTGGCGATAGCAGGCATACTTGTTAAAGAACAATAAGCCATTTGATAATAATTTGGCTTTAATTCTTGTTTGACGATTAAGATCAGATTGAGGTTAAAAACCAATTAATTAAAGGATTCCGGCGACAAAGCTATTGTCACGTGATTGTGTTTTGTTTTCTAAATTGCAATTTGACTAGATGGACGCATTAGCCAATTAAATACCCAAGTTGCCATTTTTCGATTTCATCACGCTTTCATGCAAGATGTTCTGCCACTGCACATCCATTCCCGTTAAACTCGAAATTATCGTGCAGTCGGCTCTACCGTGTTAATAGATACAGCCGTACACGTGTAGTGTATACAGGGTGTTTCAGAAGTCCGAAATAATACTTTGACGTTTGCATCAGTATCGGGTATAAAACAGAATGGTATAAAAATTTGATCGAAATTCGACCATGTTTTTCCAATTTTTATACGTCGTCAATTTCTATAACTTGTAATATCTCGAGCCCTATGTAAAATGTTCATGTTCTGTTTTGTGAATATTGGTAGTTGCCCCTTATTCGTCTAGTTTACAATGCTGAATAGGGTTATGGATGTACCCAAAGGCCAGAACATGATACCTATGGCAAATATTCAAAGGTTTATAACTCAGAAACTATGATAGTTATGTATAAACTGTCTACACTAAGCATCCACATATGAGCTACCGTATATGTACTTTAAGTATTATTTCGGACTTCTGATACATCCTGTATAATGTAATGCAAGTTTTTCTATGGGAACTGAATTCATAACAATACCTATTTGAGTCAAGAACTAATTAAGATTCTTCAAAAATATTTTACAGGTTATTAAATCAAATGTATACGCATAGATAAACTGATTTTTTCATCGAAGTATCATAGTTGACACGAGTAAATTTTGACCAATTGTCGCGTGGCTTATAGTGGCTTATAGAAATTCAGTCTTTATGAATATTGACACTGAGTACAATTTAAAAAAAAAACCTTCGTATGAAATGTACTAAATTGAACTCATACTACGATACGGAGACTATTATCTAATGTTAGAAGCCAGATACAGTTTAATTTCTATGGAAACACTAGTCATCGTAGGCAGGCTTCACACGCTCCGCTATTATTAAGAACAAAAACAAATCGGTTCGCACGGACGATACTATTACGACCTGCATTATTTTCGGAAGGCCATTCAGATTATAGCATTAAAGTACCCGCCTATTAATTACCGATTTTTTAAAGCGCAATGTTTTTATTTCGGTACGTAAAGTATCTTGGGAAAAGTATTGTTTTCGTACAAATTACAAAAAAAATAATAATATGCATTGGAATCACGGAACATAAAAAATGTTGCCTTCACAGCAGATATGAATTACCAATAAAAAAAAAAGTTGATCAAGAAGTTTGATAAACCCTGTGCACACTGGGGCGAAGAATACCTACAAAAACGAACTAACGTATAGAAAATGTATATACCAATCAATTGAAATAAAACTATTTTACGGATTCTATCTCGTTTATTTACTTTTACAACCAATCAATTATCAAACAACAAGAATATTTTAACCCAGTTCACATTCATAGTGGTCTATCCATCTTTCGTCTCACAACAAACCCGTCCAACACACTTTTTTTTCTAAATACCCTACAAATTACAATTATCCTTGTTCTTTTTGCTTACGATTAATATTTTTAACAGTAATTAAAATACCTCGTCTTAATAAATATGTTAAAATTAAGTTAGTAGTAGATATTAGTACCTAAGATACAGGCTCGGCCTAGTTTAGGCGCTATTGTTCATTGTCAACCACGCAAAATGTATGCCATATCCTTGTTTACTTTAAAAATGTAATCCATGATTTATATTCAGTAAAAAAAAATATTTATTTTTTATTAAAATGCTTATCCTTCAACAAAATATCATCGACAGCTCGAGCAAATTGTAACGCGTGGTCGCTCTACCACTGAAATTCAATCTTCATGTTTGTTGTCACAAGAATATACTAAAAGGAACTGTATTTACTCACAAATACATATAATTATTTAACGAAACATCATCGAGAGCGCGAGCGAATTTTGACTCATGATCGCGTGTCTTTTACCACAGAAATTTAATGAAAATTCGTTATTTTATTGGCAAACAATTTGACGCAAAACTCTTGACCTAGACGCCCCAGTGTGCTTAGGCTTTTCCAGCATCCCACAAACATCCTCTCTGACACGTAACCATATCTATTAAAATATGTTCATAGTTTAAAACTGTTCATGTTCACCGAACTCTGACGCTTGAAGATGCAGCAATGTGTTTTTTCAACTGTGGTTCGCTCCAGATGACGATAGGATGTGTGCCGACCTTGCACTACTTAATAATAGCGAGGTGTCTTTGAAGATGCAATCTCGTAGCACGTGTAATTTGCTGACGGTACTGGTGAGAACAGAAGTTTAATTTGTTACAATAATGCAGACTAAATCAATGTTTTGCCGTCGCCGTCACCGTCAAATTAAACTTATAGCTATGATTCCCATCCTCTGGCTGCTAGAGGTGTGATACGAGATCACTTGATGACGGCTGTCTAGTGGATTGAGCGTGTTCCTCTCAGCTCACGGAACCTGGTGGGTTTTATTAGAGTGGCAAATTTCAGAAATGGCCTTTTTGGGATTTGCCCTGGCTTGTGTATATGGCATGTGTAACTAGTCCAAAACTAAGCAAAGCTTGATATATTCAAGCTTTGCTTAGTTTCGTTCGTTCGGCGATATTTATTTATTTACTACTCAATTTTGGCGATAATCTGTTGAAATGACACAAGGCACGCCTACATAAATTTCGTGGATAATACGCTTACGCTGAAATGAATTTCAATTGTTTTATGAACCGGAAGTCAGAATATTTAAAGCTTTTTCTACTCAAGTGTACAGCTCCTCGCGCGTAACGAATGACATTGTACTATAACCTATTTAAATACAATCATGTCATTATTTTAATAGATGCGGGGATTGTATTCTTCATTAACATTAACAAATTATTCTTAAAAACATAATACACAACCATGTTCACGACATTAGCTCTATCCCTATGTTAAGAAAATGAGTCTTATTTTAAACGACAATCATGCACTAAATGTTACCCGGTCCTGATTTAAAATGTACTGAGTCCGGAACTAACAAAGCTCCAAAGGTACAAAGGCGAACGATAATTACACTGTAAAAAGCAACAGTATTGTGACATAACCTCACGACAAATACTAATACTCACAATAGGGCCTTCGTAAACTGTAACCAAGGGGTATACTATTGCAACTACACTTTTATCCAGAATTAATTTCGAATAAAACATTTTTGTATTTCGTATTCAAATAACCGGTAACAAAGTATTTAAGTTTATATTACTGAATTACGGAAAACTTCCGCTTGTCTGATTATATAGCTCTTCTTATTGCTTTAAATTTTCGTCAAAAGTAACAACATGACCGGTTTTTTATATATATGACTGGTTATTGAAACATGTTTGCAATAGATATTTACGAAATCACCCTGCTAATATCACGGCCACCACAATATCAAATTAAGGTCCAGGCGCTTAAAATTCCCAGATAAAATAAAAAGACAATTGAGCACTATAACATATTTTTAAGGTCATGAATACAAATCTTAAAGAATAGCAAACCTAATTTGCTTAAAATATAAATTACTTACAGAACACAAAAATAGTAAAATATTATTTTAAATTATTCCCAAAAATACACATAATTTTAAAAGCACAGCCGAGCGTGAAAATTTAAGAAAACCGTGATGCTTATATTTTTATTAGTCGACTTTTAAAGAGGAGGAGGTTCTTTATTCGATCAGCATTGTTTTTTTGTGACATAATGGATTCTGCGACTATCGATAGTAGCCCCCGATAGAGCGCTAGCCAAGTATTGAGCTGGTCGTAACTGCCTGAACCGTATCATCCAGGAAGCGAGCAGCGCCGCCCGCCCCTCAACAATGTGTCTTTCTATTCAGTGTTGAGACGGTTTATAGTTTTTCCTGCTAAAAACGAACAAATGACTGTGAACCTGGGCATATTTTACATGCCATAAAATATTTTTTTTATATTAGTCAAGAAACAGTACAGATCTGTTGCCAATATATAACACAAGTTCTCTTGCCCACTAAAACCACATTGTACCCTGATTCCGGTAATCAAGAAACGTGCAGTTTTAATCAAGAAACGGTTATTTAAAACTGTTCCATAAGTAAAGTTGCGAAAATATGTTATGACTCTGAAATACAGATAACGATTCGTTTATAGAAAGCATAAGATGGTGAGCCTCTCATATGCGCAATGAAATGCGCATTATATACGAGTGATTGAATCATTCCATTTCACCATAGCGCAAATATTAAAAAGTGAAATATATAGATAAATTCAAGTAATCGTTCAAATTCTAATTTTTCATTCATTACCAATGTCATTCCTATTACTTTATTATTATGTTATTCCTCTTACTATTATGAATGTTGTGGCACCTTTGTTAACTGTGCATTTAGTTTTTCCTTATTTGTATGTTATATTTATGTGTTATGAATGCATCAGTTTTTGGATGTCTTATTAAATAATAAATAAATATTTGAACAGAAAGAAAGAAAGAAAAAACATTTATTCAACACAGCACAAAGAGAATATAAAACTTAAAAATATATACAAACAAGAACAAAAGGAAAAGAGCTCAGTGTGAACGGTGACGAAAAGGTAATGGCTCATCACATGCTGGAGGAGCGTTGCTTCCCCCAGCGCTGATTTTCAGCCACACCCTCTTCAATGGCTTACCATATTAAATATATACTTTTTGCGGGCTACCCATAAGAGAAAACCATTTCTATATAATATACTTATTTACCTGTATAGAATACTTCTAAAACTAAGGGCCCGAGTAGTCTCATCAGGATACAGTGGTTCTATTCTATCTTTATTGGTAACATATCAACATTTACAGTTACTCTGAAGTCCACACGTTTCGCGGTGATTTCACGTAAGTCTGCAAACTCTTAGCGCGGTCATAAACTAGCGGCGCACCTCGCTCGGTCATCCAAACACTTAAACTTAGTGAAAATATTTGAGCAGACAAAAGAACCCAATACAAACTCCTCACCCAACAACATTTCTGAACCTAATTTGGAAACAAACTTCTTTAGGAGTTTTTTTTTTATTTTGTAGAACGAACCGCTTTCAACTTCATTTAGTACAGTTAAATGAACTTCAGAATAAACGTGTCAAAACAATATCAATGGTTTTCTTTATGGTGCTCAGTCCACCACTGTAAGGCTCTTTCTATACGGTAAAGCCGACTGTCCGACCGACGGGAATGGATGTTATAATATGCACTGTGCCTCGCAATTATCGGGCAGTCGACTTTACCATGCGAATTGAGTTTTACTCTGTAAAGTATACAGAGTGTTGTCTAACAAATATGCAGTATGATATTTGGTTACAACGTCTTGGAAGTTATAAATCCGTTATAAAGTGGTTGTGGGAAGCAATATTGTAATGAATATAGCAAACGATAGAGAAATGATAACGATATGATGAGTGTGGATTATCATCGTCTTCGGTGATGAAGATGAGTGTAAGAGATGAGGAACCTAACCTAATGAGGTTAGGTTTGTCATCTCTAAGCTAACGCAAAGTAATGGGTCTACAACATTGGTACTGTTGCGTAGGTTAGTATAACAAATTAATTACTGCAAAGTTTTAAGTTCCTACACAATTAGCTAAAGTTAATTATACTTCATGAGCAGTCTCAAGGTGTGTACGAAAAAAACCAAATTAAAACGAGGAATTAATTTTTCATTTATACTTGATATTTTTCCCAGATATCGTTCTCACGATAATCAAGTTTTAATTCGCAATACCACAATCTATATCAAATTGTTAAACAAACATCCGCGATGTTACGTGGCAGGTAAGGCACGCAGAAGTTCAACTCTGCACAAGTTAAAAGAGATGATATTATAATTTGTGAGCTATCCGTGTACTTGTTCTTTCTTATCGCCACCTCTTTTGCAATGTTGTTTTTAATATTAATTTCAGTTTTCGATAATTGACTCGGTACACAATCTGTCAAAAATTACAAATGAATGATAAGAGGTGTTGGTAAGACCCCTGTTATTTGACAGCTCGAGTACACGCATCCATTCAAAATGTTTTACTAATACACACCTGGTTCCCGTTAAAGCCGTAATTATTGTACAGCCAACTTTACTGTGGAAACATATCCTACATTATGTAAACTCGTTATCGGGAAATAAAACTTGGTAGCAGTGGTAGCCTCGCGGGCAAGAACGCCCGCCTTGAACGTAAGGGGTGCAAGTTCAAATCCCAGGCCCGCACCTCTGAGATAATTTTCATGTGCGAATGCCATTTTCAACAATGATTACCACTTACTGGACGGTGAAGGAAAACATCGTGAGGAAACCTGCACGTCTGTGGAAACCCGCACTTGGCCAGCGTGGTGGACTATGGCCCAAATCTCCCTCGTATTGAGAGGGAATGTTCCCGGTATAATGGCACTAGGCTCGCCCCCTATTACATTGGGACCAAAATACATCGGCGAAGTGTGGGTGCACTACAGTGCACCTCTGCCTACCCCTTCGGGGAATACAGGCGTGATGATGTATTTTTTTATTTTTTTTAACTTTTACAATTTGATAACGGAACGACGGAGAAACGACTAGATGGGTACGATTTCTTATGATACTTTTGTTTTATTTCAATGAAATAAAATCAAGATCGATACTTAGTCAAGTAAGCGCGTTAAAATCCGCGCAAACAATGTTTGCCAATGCCAAGCAAAACGGTATTAACTCATAGAAGAAGCACATTTTTCCATGAAATGTCATAAATTTTACGAGCAAATTAAGCCACGTGGTCACGTGGCTTTGCCACAGACATTCAGTCTTTATGTATATTGACACAGAACACATATTTAAAAAAGTCATGTGAATTCGTTCGCCCAAGTAATATGTTCAGAGCCTCAGAATATATTTTTAAAACTTCTGATATATCTCTACACATTGACGGGCTAATGTAATCCTTTCACACTCCAATCGGATCTAAATGATCGATCGATGTCTGCGCGCACCTAAAACGCGAGACTAAACAGATTTCGACGTTTTTTGCAGATCAGAGCACTGAATAGAAAATTTCGAACGTATTTATTTGTGAGATTGATATTATGTGTAAATCTTTTACAATGTATCGGTTAGTAAATCGTATTGGAGTTTCGTTTTGTAGCCGATCACGGTCAATAAAGGAGGCTATGTAATTCTTAATTTTATGAATGTAAAGTTTTTATAAGTTTGACTAGATTATCTAGACTCTTTCATACCATTACAACAATAGGAAATGAATAATGTAAAATTGCCTATTTTACCAAAACAAATTATAACTAAGTACTTCATCTTCTCATTTTTTACGAAATAATGAAATTTAGAATAGGATGAGAAATAGCTTCACATGCGACTAGCGGGTAATTCACTTTCATAATTAAGATGGCGGTTGAATCTAATGAACTAGTACTTAAGTAATTGGATGAAAATAAAAATGTATACACAGGGCAGTGTATCAGTCAAGATCAAAGTGTGGGCAAATTGTCTACTTGCATATACAACATTAAACATGTCTATCATTTTTTGAAAGCATTAAGTAAACTAAATTTGTTCAACAAAGGTATAACATGCTCCTTGTGTAAGAAATTACAAATTTATTTATTTTTGATGGCACAAAAAAAATTATCTTTCAACAAAATAAATAATGTTCTCTTACAAAACGAAGGTTGCATTTCACAAAACTAATAACAGTTTAGTGCACTCAAAAATATATTCTAAAGAACGACCTGTATGATTGATTAGATGCACTTTAATTGATTGCTCAGCATTCATGTCAATTTTGTGTTTACGTGTGTAATTATAATGATTGGTAGAGAACAAGTTTCGGAGCAGTGGCTCTACTATGAGTTTGCACCTTTACTGACCTTCTCTAGGTTCTTGGTTTCCCGGATAGCTCTACACAATTTGTCATGTAACATATTTTACGTAGCGTCTAACGAGTAGTAAGCGTTAAACACGCTAATAACCTATGGTAGTCCGTTAATATAATTGAATCCAACGAGAGATTACAAAATGTTATTGATTCTGTAAACATACGGGGTGAAAGAATTCGCTAAAAAACTGAATATGATTTAAATCATAATTCAAGACTTAACTTCGTATCTTTAACGGCAAACCATGATGTCATGAATCCAAAAATAGTGCATTTTATGATGGTTTGTAAGATGTTTTCTTATTTTAAAACATGTGTACTACTCTGAAAAGAAAAAAAACTTTTAATTGACCCTTATATACATAAGAGTCAATTAAAAATTTTACTCTTTTACCTATATAGGTCTGTCTGACTGTCTATATTTACCCGTATGTCTATATTATTTACATAGGTACTACATTCAATTACTTTTATAATAGTACCTACTTTTATAATATGTGGGTGTTATAAAAAATAATTAATAAGTTGATATGAATTAAGTTGTTCATGACACATGTACATACACATGACATGCCCGCCCGACACACCCTCCCGTGTGTTTACTAATCGCGTTACGTATCTCGTCAATAGGCAAAAAGGTCGTAACACAAGGTTCGCGCGTAAGCATCACTAATTGGTCCAAATCAAATACAAATTATCACACATACATCATAATAGAATCCACAATATTCAGACCCGTGAACCACTAAACTTTGAAACGAATTTCTTACAGATGCAACGAAATTAGGGATCAGTGTATATCGGTATTATACTTAGTTATACAAATTGGTTGTAGTTTTTTTTTTACTATTGTGTCATCGGATTCGGTCGGGTTCCGTCAAAATTGAAACGTCATAGAGAAATATTGAGCGGCGTAAATAAATAGGCGATGAATGGCGGCGCGTTGGAAGCTTATAATCTCGTTCGTTATGTTGCGAGGCGCGTACGCATATGCTGCCCTATGGTAGAGAATAAGCAATAAAAACATATTGGGCTAATAATCATGGATAATTAAATACATAATTACTTACTCCCTTGTAGTAATTTTAGTACGTTCGCAATTAAAATATTTAAAATAAGATTTTTTTAATTCATATAAACCAATATGGGTTACTTATGAAACGTCAATATACAAATAATAATTATTGTATTTCTACCAATTATTATCACGTAGTTGTTTAATTAAGGTAACATGTATTAATAATATAATATTTATCTACAGGATAATTGGTGATGGAGTCATCTCTCGAAGCACGAACACAAGACATAATGTTAGGTAAGTTACTAGTTAATTATATTAACTGACTGCCCTAATAGAAAGATAATATTTATTAAAAAAGTGCAACTAGGCAAATAAATAAGAAGAATAATGAAAATATATTACGATTAATTAAATTATGTACTTATCATAAAAAGAGGTTCTATTGTACTTGTAAGTAACCTTATAAAACAATTGGATTGGAGATATGTCTTACCGTGTCTGCAATTAAGGTCACATCCGGTGATTAAGACAAAATAATATTAATATAAAAAAACCTATAAATTCAATGTAGAGTTCCTATTTTATTTTTTTAATATGTTATGAACCTAGATTTGGTACCTATATTTTTTTAAAGCCTTCCTATGGCCCAGTCCTGGGCAAGAGCCTCACCTTTATTTCCCCACACATCTCGGACCTGGGCTATTTCCTGCCACGATGCCCACAAAGGTGTTTAAACCATCTCGCCACCTCTTAATTTTTTTTTTATTATGAGTCTATAGCATCCCACAGCTGGGCAAAGACCTCCCTCCCCTGCCTTCATTCTTCTCTATTTTGAGCTAAGATGGGCCACTCTTTTCGATGGGAGTTCAGTTCATCCCGCCATCTCCTTCTCTTCATATTTTATATAAAAAAATATTTATTTAATCTATATAATAAAGGTAGGTAGTTAATATCTGTACATAAAGTGATTCAATTCGGTAGCCGCGCGCCTCGTCGCGGCTAATTTGATCACGGAGTGCGCACCGTCTCAATTATACTCGGCCGCGTGTACTCCGCGTTATACATTCACACACAAAGGACTGAACATGATTGATTTGTATCTCTCTGGGTACCAATTAGTGACTTACTTTCATAGTAACTTGATAAGAACACAAAAGAAATTGAAATATCAATAATAGCAATCAGGATTATGGTTATCCTGGCCGTCAACGATGCCACAGCGACGTATTTTATTCTTGCTGCCATTGATTCTAGAGTGACGTATTACAGTCGTCAGTGCCCGCTTCGTTAATACTAATCGAAAGTAGTTGTTAATTTGTAAATATAATATTTATATTTTGCTGGTTACTTATGTTGAGTATCGTTCCCTCGAGTATTTCATGCTTGAACTTGCTTGCCAGTTCAACTAAAAATTACTGCAACTAAGTTTTTTTACCCTTCGGTTTCAAAATCAAGTTACTAATGTTACCATCAGTAAAATAACTACAACAAGGTTTCACCAAAATCTGTAAGAAAAATTTGACAGTAAAATAAAAAGATCCGTATAAAAAGTTAGATATAAAACATTATAAACAAAACCATCATATCACATAATTTCTACATTGAACATGCAACGAATCCAAGACCGTTACATTCAGAGCATCCTCGTGACACCTCGCGCAGATGATCAAACCCGCATCTGATCTGTATCTGTCGGTGACAAAGCAGAGGCTCGTGTTTGCGCATAAATATAATATCAGTATAAAAACGGTCCCTGACGGGGTTATTCCGATGGTAGAAGATATTAATATCGTATTCGACATTTCTTTAAACATCCTGTTCTCTTCGGTATTTAAAAAAAAACATGGAATGGATTGAATGAATTGAAATAATTTTAAGAAGCAATAATAGCTGAGTTCCTTTAGGAAATACATAAACACTGATCAGCGGATTTTCAAACATTTTTAATTATTAAGATCCTCTGGAAATCGGAATAAATATTAAACAATTCGTTAACCAACGCGTTATTATTATCATATTGCTAAATTCCTGTATGCACTTACAACCTTAGTACATATTAATATACCTATTTTCATTTTACACAGTCACTTCTTAGTATAAAAACCTTATGATGTGCATTACTCGGTAGAAAACTACGCATTTAACTGTAAAATTTAGAAATAAACTGGAAAAGAACTATATTTTACGGAACCTAAAACGTTTACTTTTATTTCTTAGTAGACCCCTGTCAAGGTGCGAAACGACATCCGAAAAAACTGACAAAACGGCAACACAGACGGACAGTTACAGATTATACAACCCTCTTTCATTATAACCATATTAAGATATTATCACTAAGCACACAAAAAATCCCTTTTCAAATATTAATCCTTTCATTCAACAGTTGGGAATCAACACTTTCGTCACACAATCGTGAACCTTAATTCATCGTGATAAGGTCTTTGTGTAATAAAAATTAAGATATCACAGGGTTGATTTTAATACGCTACCGAAAAAAAGACTTTAAATGATAGCGATAGGATTTAAATTGTTATGTGGGTATTTTAAAGGATTTAAAAGTCAGTATCGCCTATTTAAGAAATATAAAAAGATGTTTATTCGCGCTAAGAACAATAGAGTTCGTTTGCCGAAGGGAAGTGTCTTGTCGTTGAAATATGCGTAGACGCACTGTGGTGACTGAGAACCTCTTTATTATAACGTTTTATAGATTTTACAATCGTTTGTTCTTACCAATATCATTGGTAATTTTCAAGAGTCACACTAAATTGATAACATTAATGTGGCATACCATATTCATAATCTTCAAAGAAGTGTTCAATACTTTGCATTTATTTATTAATAACTTTTACAATCGCTTCCTTCAAATATCGGTAATTAATTTATTATAGACTGACAGAAAACCTACTGGGACAAATATTACTAGAAGCATGCAATAATACTCTTGATCCATGCGAGTAGATAATAGTAGTAAAATGTTTGTTGGACAGTGGCAAACAGGCAGTGGAGGTCACGGCGTACCAAGTCCAAAGCTCTATGAGATATTAATTATTTATTTATTTAATTTTTGAATTAATTCTGTCGTACATCATATTATTATGTTGTCTTTTTGGCGCTGCAGTGGCAGTGGTAGCCTCGCGGGAGCAGTGGTAGCCTCGCGGGCAAGAACGCCCGCCTTGAACGTAAGGGGTGCAAGTTCAAATCCCAGGCCCGCACCTCTGAGATAATTTTCATGTGCAAATGTCATTTTCAACAATGATTACCAGTTGCTGAACGGTGAAGGTAAACATCGTGAGGAAACCTGCACGTCTATAGCTTTCTATAGTGTGTGAAGTTCACCAACCCGCACTGGGCCAGCGTGGTGGACTATGGCCCAAATCTCCCTCGTGTTGAGGGGGAATGTGCCCGGTATAATGGCAATAGGCTCGCCTCCTATTACATTGGGACCAAAATACATCGGTGAAGTGTGGGCGCACTACAGTGCATCTCTGCCTACCCCTTCGGGGAATACAGGCGTGATGATGTATGTATATGTTTTTGGCGCTCAAAATGGGCCTAGTTTAGAAACGATAAATTTTTAAGTTCACAGTATCAGTGGGCAAACGTTATAAATAATAATTAATCCATCGCAATAATTGTTCTCTTAATAATTATAATCAGCAGCGAAACAAAGGGTCTTTAGTGGAATGAGATCTTATCGAGTAAGTGTGAACGGATGCATGCGCGAATGGTAAAAGTGGAAAATCAAATAATATCAAGAATCAAGAACCATGATGGCTAACCCTTATAATCTTCATTGAAATAAAGACTCCAGATGACTGAATGTCCGTTGTTAATTTTTAAATATCGCAAAATTTTCAATCGCTTAGTACTAATACAAAATAAACAGGTTTTACAGAATATTTTTTTATGTCAAATTATTTTCAACCTTGATCTACACCAAGCTAAATAATGAAATAAATAAAATATTCACGTCATAAAAAGGGTTAACTACCAAATTTATAGAAATTTCCACGCGTCCACAAAACACTTGTATTTTGTGGTGAAAAAGGTCTTCAAGGTCACTGTGATTGTTCAAAAAAATCTAAATTGAAGGGTATTTTATTTGATAAAGGGGCTTCGTGATGTAGATCTGGATATTAATTCAATGATAAGTCATTTCAGAACACTACATCATACAAAAAATCAAAGAAACTGTCAGATTTGACAAATTAAAATCTATCAAATCCATTCAGAAACGTAGGATGCGACCAACCGCTGGTTTTATTAATTACCCAGTTACAACTAACAATAACACCGCTGTCATTGTTGGAAAACATTCGGCCGTTCCGGTTTACCGGCTCGGTGCACGCAAAAACTACTATTATGTGCGAATTAATTTATGCAAAAATGCAAATGTTGGCTTCAGTTTCTGGATTCCCAACTTTGAATCATGTGGCGCTTGTTCAATTAAGTTGTTGTTGGCCTAGTTGGATCATTCATTCTTATGTCAGACACTGCTAAGATTCTAAAACTACAAAGTTTTAATAATGTTTAAACAAAAATGTAATCGATATAAACTCATTAATCGGGTACCGATCTAACTGTTTCCCATCTCTAGTTTGACATGGAGATTTGAAGATATAACTGCTTCTGTGATATTTTGTCTATAAATAGTTAAATATACTACTGCTAGCCCCTTTTACGTCCCACTGCTGTGCACGGGGCTCTCCTCAATGAGAGGGGGATTCAGGCTATAGTCCACCACGATGGCTCGGTGCGGGTTGGTAGACTTCACACATCTAACGAGAATTATTCTAATTAATCTATTAAATATATGAACTGAATAAAATAAATTGTTAAACTCCTCTGTCTCTAGATTTCATTAGAATTTATTTAGTTTTATTTGGATTCTGTCTAGATAAGCTCACTATCGACTAAACTTTACACATTATTACATAGGTATACAAAATGTTCTCGTAATGCACGATTGATAAGGTCACCCATTTTTTTACTGCTCACGTGTATGTAAGCATTGATATTATTTGAAAGACCTCACGTTGTGTTCTCATAAGTTAATTGCGATTTTTTGCCCTAAGTCCATTATAAATGTTGCTAATAATTATGTTAATCGCAACAGCTAAACCAGAATGTTAAACAGAATTGAACGAATCACCTTCACTAATTAGGGCTTGAATTTAACCAAATTAAGATTAAATTACGAGGAGCCTCCCGCACACAGGGGCGTGAATACTCGCGCGTTACATTTGTGCCAAACTAACTGCATTGATACCATAAAGTAACTAGAGAACCCGCATGGACAACGCCCTGCGTATGGCTCTGCTCTGCTCTGCTGGTATATGGCAACTACATAGGGCAACTGCAATGGCGGATGTCAGATAAACGTCAGAAAAAATTGCCGCAGAGTGGAGTCTTCTTCGTCTTCTTTTTTACGAAATGAGTGAAATTGTTGTTGTTGTTTATAAGATGAGGAATGCCTGCGATATGCGGTATTTATGGCAATGTCGAGTAATTATAGCAAGGACAAATTCAATAAATACACATTATAAATCAAAATGGATGATGACAGTGATAAAGATGGCGGATGAATCCCTAGGGTGGAGTCGATGTCTGCGTTATATATTGACACATAGCAAAAGTTATTTCTTCAACAAAATGACACTGACAGTGCGATCGAAGTTTTGACGCGTGAGGGTGTGACTTTTACCACAGAAAATTAATTCGTTATAAAGTTCGTTTTGGTATTGACTAAACGAACGCATGAACTTCGACGTCCTACGGGGGGTGTTGAGCGTCTTCTACTATTTTTAAACGATTTCAATTAAAATTAATTAAATTTTCCTTATTCTCAGAGATAACCTAAGATAAAGTGCAAATTATTGTATAATTTTGTATGTAAGTAGGGATGAATTTCAATCAAACTCGTTGCTAGTTAAACACTACACCGACTCTTTACTGATGTATTTTGGTCCCAGTATAATAGGAAGCGATCCTATTGCCATTATATCGGGCACATTGCCCTTAATATCAGGGAGATTTGGGTCAAAGATCTCCACCCTGGCTTAGTGCGGGTTGGTGAACATCACACGCCTTTCTGTAGGAACGTGCAGTGTTCCTCACTGTTTTCCTTTACCGATAAGCAAGAGGTAATCATTGTTAAAAATGACATACGCACATGAATATCTCAAAAGTATGGACGGAGATTTGAACTTGCATCCCTTACGCTCAAAGCGGGCGTTAGACCAAATAGTTCTAGACTAGTTTTGTCGTGCCAGTATGTTATTAATACCTTTATTTGGTAGCCAAATGCTCATATTGGACACAATCGTCGCACACGGCCGGACAATCGTTGAAACGCTCACACGTCAACGCTCGCGCAACCTTGTGCCGCTTAGCCGAACAATGCGCAGATAAGCCGCAATTACGCTGCGCCCGGGCAACGGCGATTTGGCGTTAAATTCCTTGCACACGCGCACGCAACTACACAACACCTATGGAGGTGACAAACTATAAATGAAACCTCAAAATTATAAACATTCCAATTAATTTACAAACCATGTACAAAGGCTCCACATAAATCTGTTTTTATGCATTTTGTAATGCGATTAAGGATCAATCATTTCTGTTTTTGTGGACAGATTTTAGAGCACGACAACGTAGTTTTTTTTTTATTATAACATATTTTGTACCTACTAAGTCACTCCACCATTGATGTCTTTTCATTTCCTGCAGCAAACCCAGCAATAGATTTTACATTTTCATTGGTTTCAATTCTCTTGTTCACAAACTACGGATAAACTCAATTTGACAGTACTTAAAATTACATACATTTTGCCAAAACCCTACCAATACTAATATGCCGATACATTTAGTTTAGTGTAGTTTCGTTTAGTACTGATAGAATCAGCACTATTCTCTCAACTTTTACGTGTTCATGTCCTTACGCAAGCTTTTCAGAGGAGGTAGCATATTACCACCTCCATTTAATATCCCCTTTTATAGTTCCGTGGGGGTTAGGTGCCCAGCGATAGCATCGCCGGCGGAACCTGCGGTCATCTCTGATCCGCAGATTCCATTCACGCAGGATTTTAGCCCATGTTTGATTTAACACCAATTATGGACTTCCTTGTTCGTTTCGGTTCTTTGTTGCATGCATTAGGAGAAAGGTTCGCCTTTAAATTCTAAATTACCACGCGAATTGCATTGGAGATGGAGATTCTAATAATAAGGTGTCTAATGGTTACTGAATTGCCAATAAAACTTGCTATGAAACGCTTTAAGTTATTGAAAGTTATATAGAAATTGACAAAAGGAGTTATAAGTTGTTTAGGTTTATTAATCTTGAAACTGCAAATTTAAGAAATTAATGACACATATACAACGCAATATAGACTTCAATTTCAAAGTATCAAATTAGATTTTCAATTGGAATGTCAAACTTAACGATATTTTTCTCAAATAACAAAAAGACCAGCGGTCCCAACGGAGAGCCTTGCGGACACCTGTTTCCCAATTCAATATAACGTCAACAATAATCGATGAAATGAATACGATTGTATATAATCGATTGTCTTGTCCAGAGCCATGCATGAGGTTGCTGTCATTGTGGAGTTTTTTCCACATTTTCACAGTGAAGGGACGGTGTGAACTATGGCGCCGCAAGGTCAACGCCGTCAAAGGCTTTTGATAAATCTCAAACAAGATAATTACTTTGCTCGGAAAATGTTTTGCTAGTCTTTATGCTGTTAGCGTAAAGATCATAATGTTATGCGTTTTCCCTTTTAAAATGAGTTGTGGACTTAAAGTATCTACTACTTTGTCAACAGAGTTTATTGTTTTGTAGTGTTTTTCGTGGTATATGAAAATCAATTGTCAGTTGATTTACAATTACCTTTTTTTAAAGTAAGACCATGAAGTTGAAGTAGCTGACCTGATCTTATTGGTACCTAATCACCTTAAAAATAAAAGCTATTATCTTTTGTCTCCTGATTTTCAAACTTAATACTTACCACTCAAGATTCGTATTAAGGATTAAAACAGTTTGCAACAGAAGCCATACCGAGGGGTGAAAGGACTTAAACTACGTTTTGGGCAATATTTAGTACACATATTTGGAATCAGCGAATTCTTCTGCATCGAATGAATGCTCTCCTGTAAAGTTGAAAAAATATCGCTCAAGTTAAATTACCTTTCACCCCTCGTTATAACAAGGAGAACATAATACTAAAACTGATTTCATTCAAAAATGTAATAATTGGGAACACGTAATTGATATGAAGAGACAGTTATTTACAAGAAAAAGATGATTACCATCAAGCATTAAATATATTAACACTACACCGAGACTTACAAAAGTTGATACATAAATAGAAATCTTCAGAAACCAGAGAGGGATGTGAAGCGACCATCAGTAATATCGAGTAAGTGGGCGTAATGTGGATGGCGAGCATCGATTGCAGGCCGTACAGTATAAATAATCGATTTAAAAGTCGTCATATACGCATTCAGTATGTAACCCGACACGAGGTTAGATTGTTGACTGGACCCGTTGGCATTATGAGCACACGCGAAAATGATAGGCAGGTAATATCAACGACGAAACCTTTAGGATTTATTTTAGGATACAGGATAATTCTATACGCTGCAGTGAGTTTAAACAGAAATCGTCTTTTCTTAAAAAAACTTCATCGCTTTAAACAAAAAGATAACAATAAAGGCTTGACCCCTTTTTTTTAAACTTAATTTTTTCAAGTAAGTTTATCATATTATTTGTAGTCCCGAAATACGTTAAGCTATATTCTATATAATACGCATCTAACCTAAATTCTTGTTCTAAGAGTAGGATGGTGTCAACAGTTCAATGCCCAGAATGGGAATCAAACCTGGGGCCTTTTAGCTACAAGAACGCCTCGTCATACCATTGGACTATTGATGCCTTTACCTTAAAATAACGAACAATTTATATCGGTGAAATGCCAGTTTAGTGCAGTGAAATTTGGAATGAGTTTATTACTCATTCCAAATTTCACTGCATGCAACTTATTGTTGGGTAAATCGATGGACATCGAACCATACCTATAGTCTATGCTTCCTCAAAAAAAAAATTGCGACCCTATTTTAAGATGAAACACTTGTCATCTCCATTGTACGTCCTAGAAATTTAATACAAAGTACATTCAGGAAAACGAGTGCGTTCCAAGCGTACGGTAATTATCAAACGTCGAGTGTTGCGAGCGACCGCAGTGCTACGTCTGCGCATCGACCACACTATATTGCTATATTAATTAGGATAGTGCAGTGTACATGAACCTGCATTCGCCAGTTCTTCCATAGTTCCTTTTCCTTGTTCGTTCAAGCTAGTAGTTAACTATAATTTCGGATTTTAGCCCAAAGACCTACGACATGTTATTAGCCGAGATCGATTATAGGACTTGAACCTCTGAATTGTCAAGGGCTATACATACAGACAATAGTTCTCTACTATTTGACAACCATATAGGTCCTTGATTGATTTTATCGTAATTGTCTCAAGAATCTGCGTATTACTACCAAACACTTTTTCTAAAAGAAAATGCAGAGTTTGTTAACGTGTTCTGCAGCATCACGATTGATTATGGACTAAATTCCCGCTGTATTTCATATGATTATTGTTATGGTAACATGCTTATTTGCTCCGAAATAAAATACAATCAACAAAATGTAACTTCAATGCGCGCAGTGCACTTAGGTGGTTGCCGGCTTTTATAAATGCTATTAAATTTTTTTTAAGTCTAGTTATTTGATTAAAATCTTTAAAACTAGCAATTTTTAGAAAAATTAAACCTTAAAAACGTAAGTTTATTTATTATTATTTGGCCCACTAGTCCACTTTGTGTTCGCATCACTAGTCTTCTCGCGCTGCCATAAAAGTCGGTACGTTACTGCTGGCATGCGCACACGCATCCACTGATAAATAACGTAACAAATTAGTTTGTTTGTACAGATCTCACTTGCGCGATAAGCCGACGTCTAAATATAGTCCGGTTAGTTCACTACACGGATTTCTATTCGCGAACTTTTAAGTTCACATCAACTAGTGACATCTAGGTGGTTTCCGTTGGAAACTATTTATAGATTTAATGATTTTCTAAGCGACGACAACAACTATGAGTAGAGTAATGAAAACAGCTTGAAATGATTATTGGCCGACTTTTATAGCGTAATCTCTTGCATCTAAGATCTTCAAATTAACGACAATTTTACCTAGTGGTTTGACCTGTATAAGGCTGCTATATACTGAAATAATTGGCGATTAAAAAATAAAATATCTGAACTTGTCTTTTTTCCTCTGCACGATGGCACTCATCTAAAATATTAGTTCTTTTAGCCTGGTATTTATTAATTACCTTTTATCAAGCTAATAGTACGAGTTCTGAAAGTATTGAAATACAGAACGAGTAATCAAATGGTTCTATACATTTGATAGCTAAGCTTCACGTATCTGCTGCTCTGAAATATATTTCATACACGATCTCATGACTCTATGGGTATTTGTTGCGTGTAACTTGTGTTTGCGGTACAAACCAAGTCGCCTGATCACTGACGAATTTTGACATAAAATACTCACTGTAATGGCATATGGCTAAGATAGTTCATTGCACATACAACCAACTGCACCGCCGGCCGCAATTATTAAGCACAAACAAAATTGATAAACGACGAACTTCCCCGCGAGCCCCTGACAAATGCGTTGTCGGCTTCGTTGCCATGACAACGATAACTCAAGCCAACGTAACACCACACCGGCATACGTTAGACGTTATTATTTAACACTGTCCTGAACATCAGGTTATTTATCGCCACCGGTACCGCGAGATTAGTAACTAATATATGTTTGACGGAAGATATGTTGGATGCGGTGACAGGTGCATGATGTTAGATTACATTCTATGGACGCTGCCTCGGTGAAGTAGTCGGTTTATTAGAAACCAATCATTGTTTTGACAGAGATAAGCTATAATTAGCGATCCGGTAGTTAGATTTTTTATGGATAACCAAAATATTAGGATGATTGCTCCTTGTAAACTAATCCTATCCGTGTGAATGTTGGGATACAAAAATAGAGGAGATGGGTATACTTCTGACTGTCTGTTATATACACAAGTCTCCAAGCTATCGACTGTAGTCCGACCAAATTTGTCCGTTCCTCCGCGCATTCCAAATGAAACAGTTTATTTGGACAAATTCATCCGTCATTTTTATCAACACCCATTTCATATTAATATTTTTTTTATTTTGACGGCAGAAAGCGGAAAGCGGAAACTATTTCAAAAACATGATAACTCCTTAATAAATCTAGAAAAAAATCAATGCTGTATCATTATATAGTATACTGTATACTAGCTGTGCCCGCGACTTCGCCCGCATGGACTTTAGGGAGATTACCCTGAAATAATGGCCGGTAATCATCCTGCGGAACCCTAATGCTTTTTTAAAAATAAAAGTTGCCTAAGTTACGCCTTGGAATATCAGCTATCTGCCAATGAGAGTCCCGTCAAAATCTGTTCAGCCGTTTAGAAGTTTACCCGGAACAAACAGACAGACGGACAGACAAAAATTTAAAAAATTGCATTTTCGTAAGAGGTTTCGTGTATTCTTTCATATGCATTTGTTAAAATAATGTTATTTTGATATTACAAACAGACACTTAAATTTTATTTATTTGTAGTATGTACTATGTATAGGCGTATAGATAAGGAAAAAATTAAAACTTCACAATCTGTAAGTGCCCCCATAGGCATATACAGAATAAATGATTTTACTTTGACTATTCGTTTTCGACGTAGGCAGACGAGACATGAACCATTCGACGCGGCTTATTTTTCTGATCAATTCTATATCAATAAATCGTTTAGGGAAATTATCGAGATACCCTCGATTATTGAATTTGTTGTTTCTATCAATCACTTGACACTGACAGTATGCCTACTAAATGCAGGTGCATCCATTCCTAATCTTATTCCATTATGTTTAATCATTTCGTTAAAGATGAAGAAGAAATATTAGTACGAACACCGTCATCATAGTTCAAATTGAACCTAGTTTATTGCCATAACACATTCGCGGTTTACGAGTTCATATCCCTGAGTAATAAAGCTTGATGTGGTAAATTAAACTGGTGTACCTTCGCAGAATCCAGACATAACTAGGTATACCGATTTCGTACTTCACAGGACTTAAGCTGTCGATTCCGGCTACTACAGTCGTTAAAACATGTCTGCGGTCTGAAAACTTTAATACCAAGCTTGGGCCTCTAGCTTAAGCAAAAAAATAGTTGAATTATTTTCCACACGCAATGATATTAGAAAGTATAGATATGTGTCAAAAAGTCATCCAAAAACTGCCATGCCACACCGTCCAGTCTAATACGTCTTGGCAAAAACAATCTGTATACGTTAAAGTTGCACAAAAAATGGACGTGTAAAGCAGTCAAATGTAATAAAAGCTCCCTCTTTGATATAATAAGTCGTTGTATACATTAAAACGAACGAAGCAGTGGTAGCCGAGTGATCGCACGCACGCCTTGCAAATAAAAGTGTGCAGGTTCAAACTCCGGCTCGCACCTCTGGGATTTATGTGCGAATCTCATTTTCATCCGAGACTATCACTTGCTATGAAACGGTGAAGGAAATAATCGTGAGGAAACCTGCATGTCTGAGGGAACTTGTCTAGTTCTCGATAGATGTGTGTAGTCTGCCAACCCGCACTGGGCCAGCGTGGTGCACTACGGCCTGTATCCCCCTAACATAGAGGGGAGGCCCGTGCCCAGCAGTGGGACGTTAAAAGGGCTGTAGTAGTAGTAGTAGTATACATTAAAGGTAGGCGTCCACATGTTCGCATCGTAAGTGTCGGACGCATCGCATTAAACGAATCGTAGTATTCTTTGTATAGGATGTCATAAAAGTGCGTCTACTGATCCGCATCGTACGAATCGTACTTGTATGATTTCGGTTACAATAATACTACAATCCGTTTGATGCGATGCGACCGATACTTACGATGCACACGTGGACGTGACTTATAACATGCAACTTACGCATTTTAGGGAAATGAAATTTTAAACTTTCGCAAATATTAACGATTTTATTTTTATAGCAATGATGCTTATTTTGTTTCAACTTTTTTATTAGTTATGTACCTTGTCCTGCCAATGTTGCGAAATCTACAAAATAGTCTAAGTTTAGTCGTAAGGCATCGCAAACTATAACGGCCCAGTTAGTGGCAAACATTTTAACGCACATTTTTTGGTTCCTATCAAAATGAGTAACCATCACACATAGCCGTAACAAGCATCGTAACTTCTCGTATTGGAATAATTTTGACTGACGTTTCGTTATAACTGTTAACGGTTCGTTAGCGAAACGGGGCGTTTCTTGAACATAGGATACGGACAATAACCTACGACAATAAAGTAAGGTATATACAAAAAACTCTCGTGAACCATACTGTTTGCGGCGCGCGGGCCACAATCACCGATTGTCCGTGCGTGTGTGAACGGGGCCGAGCCTTGACCGTCGGCACAATGGCCGCCGACTCTTAAATCTCTGCACACACAGGCACGACAGAACACGCCCATCAAAATTCTGCCAAAACTAAAACGAACTGCATCAACTCATATCTTCTAGTACTCGTTTTGAAAAATAAGTTGAGGACTGGCTGCACCTGTGATTAGCGGGTATTTATACCATGCCAAGTAATTAATATTATTATAAATAAAAATGTGATGAATGTGATAAAGATGGCGGATGAAACCAACTCATATAAAAATTATTTACATCTTCCAATAAATTGTCATTGATGACGCGAGAAACTTCTGAGGTCTAAATTTTTACAACTTTGTACATTTTCAAAAAAGGCATGTAATTTGTTCGCCCCAGTGTGTGCCGGGTGTTATGCGCCTTGAGGTTATATGCACTAGGATATCCGTGCGATTGTTTAAAAAAGCAAAAATTTAAGAATACGAGCACAGACGAGCATCCCGCTTTAATAGCAAAGAAAAATATATTACCTACCACGTGAAGAAGCGACATTTACTTACTGCACACCTACTTACTGCAGACTCTAACAATGAGTTAGATGTATACTTCCTGTCACTTATTATATTTCAATCGAGTTATTTATTAAATAAAGGGCTACCTGACAATTGAAATATTAGCCTTTAATATAACATTAAATCTGCCCTTGAGACCAAATATACGAGTGTCAGTAGGGAGCTAAGTTATACAGATTAGTAAATAGGACAATATTTTAAGTAAATATGAGTAATCAAGTTTGATTTTATATAGGGAGCGAGCAGTTGTGGACGTAATTCGTGACATAAGGCTTGTGTTGGTCCTCGTGCTGGCTGGAAGGTAGGTATGTCTTACAGCAATTGTGTTTTGTCAAAATGAATCCATGGTCCAGTTGGCTACAAGTTACCCCGGGGCTCGCTCGCTAACAAGGCTTTTGATTACAGACCGAATATCAAGTAGCAATTGGACCCAAATACCCAACGACTATCAAACAAAATGATGCATTCACCGAGTCATATCTGCCACATAAATCACTACCAATTAAAACTGTAGCACTAATGAAACTCAGGCCTTAATTATGTACAATAAAATTAAACAGAAAACCATTATAAAATAACATTCAACTATCTTTAATAATCGATCCAAGAGATTATTAATTATTAATTCAATTATTAAAATAGTAATTAGCGGCGGTATCAAAAGCGATGATTACAGGTACCCACGTTCATCTGATGATCTTTTATATTGGACTGGACTAGTTATAACTGCTCGGTTAAAGTGTTCATATTTATTTCTCAGTAACGGCGCATTGATGACACTTTGAACCACTTAAACATTTCTTAATTAATGTTTTCATAGTCGTAAAACTGTTTATCAATACTGCGTAACAAGCTCCGCACCTTATTTATTTACTCTACATCTGTGGTACATGTTTGTAACTCCATTATTATTTTATTAATGTTCATATAAAAATAATTCGAGAATTAATTATGTTGCCCAGTATTATAATTTTTTTTTAGAATATTTTCGTTTCTGGCTAAACTTATCTTGTCATACGGGTGCGTACCTCAAACTGGATTATTTAATAAAATAATTAATATAAAAATATTAAGTCAATTAACCACATTTATCACTAATCAACGGTTGTTAATACTACTATTAAACGTTATCGCGACGTAAAATCAAAATGGATTTGAGAATCACACGATGAAGGATATGGGAACAGCCGCGTCGGCTCGGAATTCCAAATACAATCTCTCAACCGGTTTAGTGAAGATTCTATCGGATATCTTCATTGATTAATTGCAACACATTAGAACCGAACGAATTTAATAGCTAAAAAAATCATACCGAAATAGAGACGTCACTGATAATCTAAAGATAAATACACAAACGGGAATTATCAGAGCGCGATCGTTACAGGCGCGGGCGCATTCAATCCGAGAACTATTGATAAATTGACAACATTTATCTGCGCGAGATTGTATCAAAATATTTTAGACGATCCGCCGGATAAGTGTCAAGTGTGTAATGGAGCTGGATTAGAGTTGAACCCTGTGGGACTCCGGGGTATTGTACAATAACAAACGGACGATTCGCATGCAGCGGCTTTTAGTCGCCCTGAATATACTTTTAAGTATACTTAAAGAACCTTATTATTTAGTGAAATACTGAAATATAATGCAAAAAGATGAGGAACGGCTATACGCGCGATTAGCGGGAATTCTGCCAGTGAAATTAAAAGCAATAATAAATTCAATAAATGCACATTGCACATATCGCACCTTTAAAAGTATAGAGACTTAACTCAAAAATAATGTTGTTGAAAAATGGTCGTTAGAACGACCCTTTAAGATTTATAGTCGAAATCCTAAAATTTCAAAATGGGTCTCTATACTTTTAAAGGTGCGATGAATAAAAATAAGCGACGATGGTGAAAAAGATGGTGGATCAATTCTTTGAATGTGCGTGACAATAGTCACGCATTCACGAGTCAATTTTAGGGCGTCATCGATTTCAGTGAAAAATGTGCTTCATCTATGAAGTAATACAGAACGTATTGGCAAATAACTAGTCACGCGCGTTTTATGCACCTATTTGCGCAGATTAAACACTTTTAAGAAGATCAACATAATCCTATTTTAGTGGAAACTGCGGACGCGAGCAGCAGCGGTTTGAATGAGCTTTTCGTTATCATAAGCGGATCTTAAGCCATCGTATTAAAACGTTGGTAGCAATAAAACTATTTTACGTTATTTTAATGCTTGTCAGATTGAAAATGATACAGAATTGAGTCATTAAATGGATTCCATTTAAACAATTTAGAAATATAATCATAAATTATATTTAAAATTATGCATAATTAACGTCGTGAAAAGATGAACAAAGTGAATCCTACTTCTTTACTATATTCATTATGAATAATATTATTATAGTTGATGCTATGTTCATAAAACCCAATTATTATATTTTTTTTACTTCAGGTCAGTTCCCGAATTTCAGTAGCAATTAGTTCTTATCATTATTTCTTATATACAGATAAATGAAATTAAGCCTATATATACCTTGAACCATGAATTATTAAAATCACGATTTTATGAATTGATGAGCTTGGAAATCTACGAATCACAATAATATATAAACTTACTTGTGTTATGTAAATAACTGAGTATTGTCAAGAAAATACGAATTATCAAATGATGAAATTCAATCAAGGTTACGTTTAGACGATGTCTTATCAAGTGATTAGTCATTTGAGTACCTATCGCCAGTGTTTCAAAAGGCACAGCCGCCCGTCTGCACCGCCACTCAATAAGTGTACAAAGTGCAGCCAGCCGCCCATCATGTGGGAATTCAATAAACCTAACCGTACCCATTATCTAAATGAATAATTTAGCCAGCTCGAAGATTTGCGCTCTTACTCATAACCAAGTAATAACTTCAGGATTATAAATAGTAATGGTTGACTTGCGAACGCCACGAGTGCAGGGTCGCAGGTTCAAGTCCCGATAAAGCTTTTCAGTTTCCGTTAAATAAGGAAATTTGTAGTGAGAACGTATATTATCCGGGGTACAATAAATATATGTGATTTTGTGCTTTGCGAATACTCTAATCAAATGAAATATACGGAATGATCGGAATGTCTGAATGACTGCACCTCTCAATCACATTAAGTGCTTTAGGCTATATTCACACGATAAAGTCGGCTCTCAGATGTTTACGTGTTTAACGATGTTCGATGAGCTGTCGGTTTACGGTACTCTTGTATACCGACAGTTCGCGAAAACTCGTAATTTTGTGGCTGCCGGCTTTACGTGTGAACAGAGCCTTAGCAGTTATACGTAAAAGAATTAACTTTAAAAATTTGATTCTTACACAAGTTGGGAAAATATTACACGTTGTCTTATCGTACGAGCAGACAATATATTCAATCGGATTTGCAAGTCAGGCATATTTTGTGAGCCCAATCTTTTGTAAACCTGTTACAGAAATACAGCACTTAAATCGTTTATCAATCCCCTTAAAATTAATTTCCATATTATTCCACTTTGGTTTAGCTCCTTACATGTCATATTTAGCGATGAACACATGAATAAATCCCGGCTCAAATAGGCGCAGCAAAACCAAAACGAACTGTATAAACACATACAAGAAGTACATTTTTCTACGAAATACGACACGAGCGTATTTAGTCGTGGCTTTTGCGATAGAAATTCAATCTTTATGGATATGTACACAAAGCACATTTTACAATCCCCTCAAGTGTATCCACTTGCTCTGATATGTTCAAGGCGTTAAACTCAACAGCATTACCGCACGTGTTCAAAATATTTGTCTACCTACCTGACTCAAAGCTAAGGACGGGTACTGATTTAAATATCAACAATTAATAAGAAGATTAGCGTCACATTTATACCACTAACCAAAACAGTTCCTGTTACCCTTTAATCAGGACTAAAGACTAAACAATACGTGCCTGTCCTACTATCTTTTGTTTAGTTTTAATCTTCTAATATAGGGGACAGGATTATACTAATGAATTTGAAATCGTGAGAATTCTAAGTTTCTTTAGCAAGTCCGGTTTTTGTATCTGGTTGAGTAGTAGTAATAAATATAATAATTGACAAATTTTTGGATCGTCCGGAGTAATAGGTGGACGGAAACGATTTATCGTTATCAAATGATAACATCAGGAGGAATACTTAAATATAATTTTGTTAAGTTAAAATAGCTTCGTGTCAAATGGTAATAGAAAAAATCGGATTCGTAGTGTCCAGAATGAGCGACAAAGATAAAAGTAGACTGTTTCGCTACCCATGTAGCGAATCGGTCAATCAAAAAATCTACGTGAAGCTAATACTCCTAACGGAAACCTAAATACAAATGTATGCAGTATTTTGTAGGTTCATTTCCAACAGTTCTTATTGAAGTGTATGATCCAAATCGTCTATGGAATGGTAAAACACAATAATAAAAATACACCAACATAATATTGAATACGTGTCCCATTCGAGCGGCGTTCCGTATGTCCAATGAACGCGTCATTAATCAAATATGCTCGTTATCATAAATCGCGGCGAGCTCCCTAAAGCATCGGAGTATCGGATTAACAGCCACTAACTGTCGCGTGTATAAACGATATCTCGGTACGGATGTGTTAATACAACATGGGAATGTTCGATCGGTTTCGGGGTTCCTTGGGAGGAGCCTCGCGCCCGCTCTACGCGCCCTGCCTCCTTACTACCACCTTCCTACTGCTAGCTTTTTAATAATACTTTTTTATTTTACCAAATTATGAAACTTAATAGAATAAGACAAGAAATGGCTCTATTTCGCCAATGTCAAGTAATTAATATGACAAAATACTCAATAAATAGACAATATAAATACAAATGCGTGATGAAGGTTATAATATATATATAAGGTTATAGATAATATTTAGCAATACTGCTAATAGATGTAGACTCATCTCACGAGAGATGGAACTAATAATTAAGATAATAATTAAGATAAAAAGATAATTAAGATACAATTTTGATGTGTACCAATTAAGACTGTCTAAATCAGGTAAACAGATAAGCCATTTGCAGCGGTATAAAGCGATTTTAAGTTATATAAAACTATCTTATAAAGTATAGGTACATAAGTCAAGTATCTAGTTTTAATAATAACTAGCCCTTTTAACGCCCCTCTGGTGCTGGCCTGGGGTTGTTATTAATGCAAGTTTTGTGACATAGTCTACAGAAATAACAATATACAGTAATAAACTTGCTAATGGATGAGTAGGTATGCAGATACTTATTGTAAGGATTGGTTTCTACTGAAATAATTCTTGAAGATATATGAAAAACCTGACTGAGAATTTTTGTCGATATATTTTGTTCTACAAAACCCTCATTATTCAGAGAGTTCTAACTTGAACGCACCACAATACCAATAAAATATGTAAAAACCGCCGTTACTCAATACCTACGTACTACCATTATCTGTATAACGACGTATTTAGGTACAGTCGGCGTAATAAATATACAGAACGCAAGGTACACTGACACCAATAAATTTATTGTAAAATTGAGATGTACGAACGAGATCTAATCTACGCTCGGAGATTTATGCTTCGAATAGATTTATTTTAGAAAAAAAATATAATGTCGCTGTAAGGATTTTCGGTTTTCGAATGAGTTAGTGAGGGCACGACTCGCGAGGGAAACTGCGCTATCTCCGACTTTTATTTATTTTATCATACTTAACGGTACTTTACTATTACAAACGTTTTTAAAGTGGGATATTTGTTCGAATGTTTTTATGTGGTTTACAAATACCCCGCTCACCTGAAAGCTGGATACACCTATTGTATTTTATCTAGACGTAAACTAAACGTACTTAAGACTAAACTATGGCAATGCGCTGATCTATAATATGTAGTTTAATAAATAGCACAAACTAAACGTTTAATTTTAAATTTTGGAATGTGTATTTTTTTGGACAATGGGGCTTTGCTGTTAAACCCGTCATAATAATATACATGTCGTCATAGTCTACCTTAGCCTTGTCTCCATATTAAGAAATTTCTCGTATGGATAAGTTTTTAACAACTACTAGTAAACAATCCATACTAAGTTACACAACAAGATGCAGTTAAAACAAAAAAATAGTAATGAACTTCTCATCGCATATTTTTTTTTAAATCACTTGTCTATAACTAAAACGATAACTAAAAATACCGTTACTAAAAAATATATTATATTATAATGTTAAGCGACACTTTTGGGCGATATTGACTTAAATACATATTTGGAATCAGCGAATTATGCTACGTCAAATGAGTATGCTCTACTGTAAAGTTAAAAAAATGTCGCTTAGGTCAAATAGCCTTTCACTTTATATAATGATTAAGTTCGTATTAGAATCGTTGTTTTGTCCACCCCTGGTTAAAAAGGCTTATCTGCAGAAATATGCCGATACGAATGCTCGAGGACGAGTCACATTAGGAAGCCCATCAAGTTCACGGATGTCTCTAAGAACAATATTGGACGCCGGCCAGGTCAGCATCTTGTATAAATAGCAAATAAATAGCTATTGTTATAAGGAAACACATTGTGGAGTTATAATGACAATACAATAAACAAAGTTATCGACACATGGAAGTATTTGTTGTTCGATTATTTTTCACATAGACACATCATCGCGCCTGTATTCCCCTAAGGGGTAGGCACACTTTGCCGATGTATGTTGGTCTCAATATGGGGCACCGGGCACATTTTCTCTCTTTACGAAGGAGATTTGAACCATATTTTACCACGCTGGTTGGTGAACTTCCTATGTATTTTTATAGACCTGCAGGTTTCTTCAGATCTTTGCCTTCACCGTTCCGTAGTTATTATTATTGAAAATAACATTGACACATAAAATTCTAAAATCCCAGGATTTTAACCTGCACTCTTTGAGTTCAAGACGAGTGTTCTACCAACTAGGCTACCACTGCTGTACTTACAACTAACTAATCATATTTTTTATATTACCAAATATATTTATTTATTTCCGCATACATAATTTTCCACTCCAATTATTTATGTAAATGTACGGAATCTAATTAATATACAGTGATCATAATGTATAATCATAGTGAACGGTTACAAACAAGAGTGGGTCAAAAAAAAAAATGACGTCACGGGCACCGTATAACGGCCCCATCGAGGCCGGACAACCCTTGTTAGAGAAAAAAAACTGTGCACCGTTTGAGAGATAACTGTCGACGCCTAATAGTGGCCAATAAAGCAATCAACATCTAACTTGTATTTTTTAACGTTTGTGCAAAATTTCTTTTCTACGAAATCATTGTCGGCGCTTTTGCGATTATTTTTTCGCACAACATTATTAGGCGTCGGCGTTTCTCTCGTTTTAGGGTTGCATTTTTTTCAAATCAACCTTTTACTTTTTGCGCAATGCAAATTGGGTGATTAATTTTATTGGTTCCTTTTGCAATAGTACCGTTTGTATTAAAATGACGTAGAGCTATTTAAATAGTTGTGAATATAGCGCCATTATTTATATAATGTAGTTTCTGCTGCTTATGTAGGATATTATGCCCGTTTTAATATCACTAGGATATGCCTTACCTTGATGCTTAAATATTAATACAACTCCAACTGGCAGTTGCCAGAAGAAACTTAAGAAGAAAAAGAATCGTTAATGTAAAGTTAACGTCAATAGTCTTCATAAAATTATTTCACATACTGTATTTATATGACAAAAGACTGCAGGCTTATAATACCCATTTTGAATCACTCTGTATTTATGGCATACAAGAAAAATGAGATGTGAGACATTATTGATTACCAAATTTCAATTATTTTATCTGATTCAATTTCATAATACGTCATTTAGATACAATAATTTTAATTTATATTTTTTCTCAAACTTTATTTTATGTCAAACTGAACATACATAATGCTTCGTCATTATGAGTGCGTTCGGTTATTAATGCAATCTTCAAACGATCTTTACATAATGTACTTACTTTAATATTTATCAATATGTCAACTACGAAATGTTCCGGGTTCTTGGTCTATCCGTGTATGTACTTTACAAGAATTGCATAATGATATGAAATATCATGAATATTTGAGGTCTTGTTATGCCACTAACTTAGCCTTATCAAGGGTGTCTCAAGTTAAAAAGATTATAATTACGACTTCTGATACAGGCTCTATTTACAATAACTATGATGACATTTTATTTTCATAGAACAAACACAAGTAGGTGTATGATAAGGTCGCTACCTTAAATACCGACTAAACTAAACTAATAAGCTTTCAAATATATGTTTAGAACTTATGTAGACACTAGTGAAGAATACAATCCGTTTGATACAAAAATAATATTCATGAAATATCACAAACTAAAGGTCCTTGAAACTTGGAATCTGTCAACGGTCTTTAGACGCTTTATTTTACTTTGCGCGTACGCAGATACCAGAATAACTAAAAACATAATCATTTGTTACCTTATTTTTATCATATAACATTGATTCACGAATAAATTCAGAATGTTTTAAGTAATTCTGAATTAAAAATTTAGTTACTCAACTTTTGACCTGAACTAGTTTTCCACGCTCATATAATAATAATGTTAAAACCAAAGTTAAAACTTAATATTCAATTATTTCATTGCGAGAACAATGAAGCTATTTAAATAAATTGTTACATTTACTTACCTGATTTTAATTTAAAATTAAATAATTATCGAGTAATAAATAAAACATCTGCAAATAATTTAAATCAATCCGTTCAAATTCTAATGATTAGAATAACTACGAGTACCTATATTATTTTTAGTGGAAGATTTGGTTAATTACAACTATAAATTTTGAAAAAATACGTGCAATAAGTATAAAGAAAATAACTAGTAGGTAATGTCATAATAGATTTTGGTTTAAGATAATTCAAACCCGTTTTTTGTTGAATCGTTTCAGATTGGTATATAAGAGATTCTAACATAATTTAACTTTTTCTCTTATCTAAAAATTTTACGAGTAAATTTTGACTTGTAAAGTGCGAAATGGCAAAGACCTTTATCTAAAACTACGGCGAACAAACAAACAGTAAGTCAATAGAAGGCACTTTTTATCTTTTACGGCTACCTATAGTTAACAACTATCTCACATTACCTGCGTAAAAAATTGCAAACGTTGTTTAAAAAATGTAAAAGAGATGGCCATTAACAAAGAAAGTTTTACTACGGGCGTTGGAACAGTTTCGATGCCTAAATTCTGCAAAAAAAAAGTTTAACTATTATTTTCGGCAACACGATGGCACAATGTGTTGTTGACGGATAAATGATATTTGAATAAATACCACAACATTTAACTGTAACAATGTCCTGATTTGGTGATTATATGATGTTTTTTTTAAAAATGACATAATTTTTCTATTCACGCTAACATAAAAACATTATAATATTATACAATAATGATTCCTACAAGAATACGTTTCAAAAATCAAGCAATACAAAATAACTGAAGCTAGCTAGGCTGCACATTGCAAGCTCAAAGGCAATGTAACTATTCAATTATTATTATAGAAATGGTCGTAAGTCTGATTTACGTGAAACGTAAAGACACTAATTTGTCATAAAACATTTAATATTTTCATAAAACGCGTTATAATTATAAAAGCGCGTACGTACGTAGCATTTAAAACGCGATGCATTAAACTGCGGAGTTACGATTATCGCGTCGCGATCTATAACGTCGCGTATCGTTTTATTAATCGCGGTACATGCGCGGGCGCAGTGGCAAAGTTCACGCGATCCCACCAAACCGTACTATACACCGGTAACGCACCGCCGTTAGAGAACGAGACAAACGCATACGAAATGCGACTTGACAGAGTGAGATAGCACGGTAGATAGATGTTGCGTTAGAAGTTAGCCACGCCCCTTCAGCGTTCGAAGCTCTGAGTCCACCTCCGTGAGCATTCGTGCGCGCGCGCCGCTCGAGAAACACGCGACTTGTGTTCGATAATTTTCTGAATTTCGAACATGAACTCGGCCGCGCGGCTTCGTCAATAGAAAATGCGTGTGTTTCGCTTCGAAAAAATTAGTACTCGTTATTTCGAGGCGACATCGGACTGTTAAAGCGATGTGCAAATAAAGACAAGACAATAAACGTAACAGTGCGGCAGTTCGATGCATTCGGCGTTTTCAGTTTGCGTTTTCAGTTACACACCGCATGTGAATTGAACGCGGCGACATTTCGTTTGTTTGTTTTCATCGAAAGTGACTGGACTGTGACATTTGAAATCGATAGTATTCGTAATTGTGGCACCGCGGAGACGGCTCGTCTCCGTGATACTGTTGACTCGAAATATTTTGGGAAATATTTCAATTGTGAAGTGACAGTGAGATCTATCGGAAATCAACAGCCGTTTATATAGTGCACACACCAAAGATATAAAGGTAAGCGGTGTTTACATAATATATTTTACCATTGGTACCAATGAGTCAACAAAATGTTAGATATTTAAATATAAAATCTCATGACACAATTAAACACTAATTGAATTTGTAAATATTAAAAACTAGAAATGTGACTCATGTTAGTTCCCATGGGTACAAATGTTTTAGTTCTTTCTTGAAATATAATATTTTAAAATTGCATATAAAGCATCTGCTGGAAATACTACGACTTAAATCACGCTTATTTTAATAGTGTAGTAATTCCCACATAGTCGCGTCGGGTCGTGCGCCCTGCAAAAGACATCAACGGGTAACTTTCGACAGGTCACATTGCTACAAAGTGACTTTTATGCAATTATTTTTTTGCAAACCTGTCATGTTTGGTAATATTCTAACCAAGTTAATAAAATGTTCTACAAACATAACCTACTACTTGCTCGATACATTTGAGCGAAAACAGCAAAAATTCCGTAACATTCCTTTCGCGAACGATTTATAAAACTCTAGGTAAATATTGCACTAAAGTGCAAAGTAGCTTTAAATTAAATGTAAAATGAGACCACTTTAAATTTACTTATTTGAAGTTTACGACTATTCAAGTGATTTAATTTGTTTCAAGTCATTTAAATTATGACATTTTTAAATTTCTTAAAGATATTTAAACAATTGTTTAAAGGTATGTTTGAACTAACATAGTGTCAACATAAATAATAATGCTTAAAGAATGCATAATTCTGCATAGTCTCTTTTATATACGGAGAGTTTGACTAAAACTTAACGTAACTTTAAAATGGTTGATTAGACAGATACTACTACAGCCCTTTTAACGTCCCACTGCTGGGGACGGGCCTCCCCTCTGTGCGAAGGGGATTCAGGCCATAGTCCACCACCCTGGCCCAGTGCGGGTTTGCACACTTCACACATCTATCGAGAACTAGACAAGTTCCCTCAGACGTGCAGGTTTCCTCACGATGTTTTCCTTCACCGTTTCATAGCAAGTGATAATCTCGGATGTAAATGAGATTCGCACATAAATCCCAGAGGTGCGAGCCGGGGTTTGAACCTGCACACTTTGATTTGCAAGGCGTGCGTTCGACCACTCGGCTACCACTGCTTCAGACACTGCTGCATTAGACAGATAAAGTAACAAAATGCTCAAAACAGAGTATATATAATACACGAATACACACTAATATTACCTTATATTACTGACACTCCATCGATTCATCTCGTGACATTTTGTAGTAGAAACAAAAATCAACTTTATAAGGAGAAGATGGCAAGGCGTAAACAGCACAAAAACGTGTTAAGATCCGTGTACACTGACAGTTGAACGTCGAGTACGTCGTACTCGACGTGCAAATTACAAAAAAAAAACTTGGTATGTAAGAATTAAGTACGCAAATATTAACGCGCATTATTCTTTTTTAAAGTCTTTTGTTTTTTTAAAGCTAGTAACGCGATCACGTATTCACGACACTTTTTTTAACCTAACTTTACTTTTACCATCTTTTATCGATCAGGTACCGGTACAGGTTTTACCAATCAGGTATTGGTTGAAATTCTTCATGGTATTTCTTTGCTCCTTTCCTACATGGTCAAAAAAGTTCAATATATATGAAATAATCTATAACGTTGAAATAAAACTATTTTACGGATTCTATAGAGTTTATTTAAGTAAAAGTAAATAAACGCGATAGAATCCGTAAAATAGTTTTATTTCAATGTATAGTATTCGCGTAAACATAAGAAAATAATATAATCTATAACGGTTATATTTCAGCGTCGCTAAAAGCCTATCTATTATATTAGTAACAAACTTGAGCCGAAACAGAACGGAACACATATTAAAACATTATTGATAATTTTCAGTGGATTTTCAATGAATAATCGTTGTTCAGCTTGTGATTGGACCTCAGTCTGTCATCACTGTTATGATGCTTATTTCATTTAGTACTAATTCCCTGTACATGTCTTTTAGTTTTATCAAGAGCTAAAAATCATTTTATTAATAGCATCGCATCTTACTTACGGATAACCATAGTTATATTTTGGAGGTTTCGCTATCTTTTACTATAAATAGCACAGGCGTTATAACACCAGCGGGGCAATAGGCACTGTAATGTATTTTTTTAATCGCGTATTATTTTTTTTTGTTTTAATAAAAATTACAAATAATCATATATATAGTATATCGCATATCGCCCACGCGCGTATGGAAGTTAAACTTTATAAATAATAATAATACATCATCACTCGTGTGTTCCCCGAAGGGGTAGACAGAGCTGCACTGTAGTGCGCCCACACTTCGCAGATGTATTTTGGTCCCAATGTAATAGGGGGCGAGCCTATTGCCATTATACCGGGCACATTCCCCCTCAATACAAGGGAGATTTGGGCCATAGTCCACCACACGGGCCCAGTGCGGGTTGGTGAACTTCACACGCCTTTCTAAAGACGTGCAGGTTTCCTCAAAATGTTTTCCTTCACCATTCAGCAAGTGGTAATCATTGTTGAAAATGACTTTATAAATGTAATTTATATTTATTGCATATACGTTGTTACATGCTCCAGAATACGAATAGGTACTAAATGTACCAGCAATTTGCAAGAAAGTACTATACCGATGCAAACTATAAAATCAAGATAAAATAAAATAAATCACACATTTACCTTACATATTTCCATAAAACAATGAATGGTGCATTACAATTCAATTTCTATGTATTGTACAGCCAATAAGTAGTTTATGTACAGGAAATCGTTTGAAAATAAAATAAAATATCCATAAATATAAATATGCCGGAGGTATTGTTTATGAAAGTGCTGTGCGTCTTTTTTAAACGAAGCTAAGTTAACAGAGCTACCTCAACTAACTCTGGTTATGTATATACATCTAATAATGTAGCCACAATATTTGACTGCAACGCAACACATGACGCCATCTGTTGGAGTATAGTTGAACCTAGAACTATTGCGACCAATGGGGAAAAACATTATAAAATAAACAATAGTTCGATAAAATGTAATTTAAAAAAAACTAATTAGTGCCTAGTTTGGATTATCACTATAACTTCTTTTGTAATTATTTCTATCAAAATACTTTTTATACATGAACATATGTTTTTAATAGCTTTTAATACTCCCACTCTTAGCCAACCTCTCTCTTACTACATAACACATTTTTATCCTAAGCTAGATACACAATATATTCGCAATAATATCCCGTTAACAATAGCGTAAACAATAAAATTGTCGATGAGAAACACATTATAATGGCGAATGGCTGATCACAATCAATAGTTGATTAACTTTGAATTTATTGCCGTAAAAGTGACATTTATTTACTAAACTATTCATAATCTTGTGAACTATCGGAGCCTAAATCAAACATGTACATATAAGATAGGTCAATTATTCACGTAATGATTGTATATAAGCCTATCTTAAAATTAAGGATTAATGATTTGTGACAATTAATAACGAACTATTTATTCATAGTAACGCTTGTATATGGCATCTTAGTCACCAGTTATAGTTAGAACTGGGCATGAGAAAAGAGTAGATGACTAACTTGAAAAATCACAAAATCCATCTGAATTTATGTATAACTTACTTACTTTCTTTTTTTTTAAATACGCTCAGCCATTAATATTTTTAGTATGTATAAAAGTTAGTAAAGAAATAAATAAGGGCCAGATACAGTAATACATATTATAATATTTTAACAACAAAATGTATGAGACACATATATGTAAAATTTATATTGTGGAAACGCAATCACAAGCCAGTTGTGAACCATCAAAGCCCAAGTCAACCTCGCACCAAGCATCTGAAACGCGTATCAATCACGCTGACCCCATTCGAAAATCGAAATTCAATTGAAATGGAAAACAATTGACCATTATGCTCATAATAAAGTGTTATTAAAAAAAAAAAAGGACTAATGAGCCGTACAATGCGGTCCCCGTGAGAAGTGTTCCCACGCCCGCGGCACAAAAACTGGTAATCTATGATAGCGCTACACGTAATAATCTTGTAACGTACGACAATGGACAATAACGATTGTTTTCAATGAACTTTGACGTGTGTGGAATCGATTTGTGGTGTTTAAATTAATTGGGACGAGGTGATGATTGCAGTTTAAACTGTGATCTTGATTTTACAGGTATAGATGTCGTCGATACAAATACTAACGTAGTACCTAAGCGACACAAAGAGATGCCTTAACTGAATGCCTAAATATTAACACTTCTATAAGTGGCAACTGTTTTATATGTAAGCACCACGTAAAAGCATCTGGGATAGTGTTACTGAAAATGGCCATTGATCTTAGGTAGTCAAAAGTAAAATGGAACTTCAAAAATATTGACATAGATATAATAAATTATGTCAACTAGTTTTCTTCAATAGCAAGGATATGGTCACACATTAAACAAAATTACGCTTAAATTATCTGTTAAAAAGCTACGTTTTAATATACCATCACATAGATTAGACGTTACTCACAAAAATCTATGGATTAATTATTAATAAAATAGAAATTTAAAGTTACTGCAGCCAAATGCATTTTGTTTCAATATCAACATAGAGCAACGCTATGTTTAAATGTATCCCTATAGGTATTCAAGCGACTTTCAAGTTCGAATGCGGGCTCTACCGATGGTGCGCCGGCGCATGCCGTCGGCTCGCGTGCCGTTAATTAACCCGCGTGGAGATGCGCACGGGCTAATTGGCAGTTGACATTTAATGTTTTAATAGCGAACTGATTGACTGATGATGATAAATTCATATTGAATGGAAGGACCGCTGCAAGATTTCTCATTGTCAATCAGAAACAGACAAATTAGTGTTAGAAAGCGGACTTCAAACTTCTTAGGAGGACATTGGCACCGATTCTGATGTACGCAAATCAACATTCAACTAAACTTGACACGGCATAAAAAAATTGTACCTGTTTGAAGTCTGGCCATTACTACTATAATAAAGACATAAATCCTACCTTTATCATGCCATGTAGGTACATGAAAAGGATAAGGTTAGTTGCTGTATCGACAGCAAAATCGGCAATACGTTATCTTAAAAACGTTATCTACGTTTCTGCATTTTTGGGAGTTCTCAGACAACAAGACAAGTGAAGAAGTAGTTAAAACAATCTGTTTTTAGGGTTCCGTACCCAAAGGGTAAAACGGGAACCCTATTACTGAGACTTCGCTGTCCGTCCGTCCGTCCGTCCGTCTGTCACCAGGCTGTATCTCATGAACCGTGATAGTTAGAGAGTTGAAATTTTCACAGATGATGTATTTCTGTTGCCGCTATAACAACAAATACTAAAAAAACAGAATAAAATAATTATTTAAGGGGGCTCCCATACAACAAACGTGATTTTTTTGGCGTTTTTATAGATAATGGTACGGAACCCTTCGTGCGCGAGTCCAACTCGCACTTAGCCGGTTTTTTTTTATTATCAGCAGTAATTTTTAAAATGTTTTAATAGTTTATAATGAAACAACTAGTTAATTTTTTTTTTAATGCAATAATTATGGATGATTAATGGTCACAATACCGAATAATTAGTAATAACCATTGCGTTTAAACAAACCTGCTATTTCATTGCAACAATGTATGTGTTATCATTTGACCGTTGATTTAACTTAAACCTAACCCCTGATCTGTTTAAAATACAAGTAGGTAGCAATTCTTTTCATATAGATCATGGCGCACGCACAAAGAGGCAAAGCGACACTTACCATAACTTAATTACGTGCAACCATTTTGAAAAGAAGGTCAAAAAGCAATTTACAAATGAGAATCAGTTCACAAACCTTCGTCGCTTTAATAGTGACAAACATACTGAGGTTATGCGACGCCATGCGTACATCTACCCACATGTTTAGTATTCATTTTAGTAGCAAACTCCATTATATTTTTAAACCTTAAAGTTTGATGATGAAAATTAATAATGACAATTTATAAGTGTAAATGCGGCCTAAACAAATGAATGATTCGTTTTTGATTGTTTTAACATTAGAAATCCAATAACATCAAAAGATATACAACAACCTTTAGAGCACGACTTTAACTGACATTACATAGGGCGTCAAAACAAATCGTTGATGTATCGTGCCTTTTATCGTCACGAATCTTGATTTCAAAATCAATGTCAGAAGTAAGGACAATGAAAGACTGTCTTAGTCTTTCAAAAATTATGCAGTTGCCAATTAATACAAACGGTACAAGTTATACAAATTGCTCTATACGGTGTTGTCACATAAGCTAAATTTGCTCTGAACGAAAATCGTTTAAATAGGATTTCGAAAACGTCTCGCGCTAACGGTCCGAAAACTTCTTTTCGGTTGGAAACGCTAATTGTTGTCGAATTAGCGCCGTGGTTGCGCAACACTAGTTCCCGTAGAGTCGCCCGCAGCCGCGACTCTCGCAACATTCGGAATTGTTTGCGCGGTTGGGAAACGATTGCGAGCATTTAAAAACCTATTAGGTATTGGCGATGACAGAAACGGAAAGTGCTCAAAGGAATTAACCTTAAATCGGTGACCGAATTTGAATACCGGTAAACGACAGTACACCCTATAAAATGTATAGACATTTCAAGTCATCTACAAATCACCCACTACAACATTTTTCAGTCATCTAAAATCAAATAATATCTTCAACCTCTCGATCTTAAACTAAGCAATCGGGAATCGAATCCACAACTACTTGGTGCAGTGATCCAAACGACCTATGCGCATCATAAATTTGGGATTAAGAGATGGCACTCTTATTTTAATTTTCAGAGACGAATAATGTGAAGTACCTACGTATTATCTTCTTTACATAAAAAATAAAACTAAAGTTTAGGCTAACTAAACTAAATTAAGTTTTATCATATAAAAAAATCATAAAATGAATCGTTAATATGTAGTTAATTAAATACAAAAGCTAGAGTTGTCATAGTATAACGCGCACTCAGACATAGCCGCCATTCATAATTACATATTTGTAATCTTAATGATTAAGCTAACATTGTTAATTATGTGTTGAACGAGCTCTCAAAATGTTTATTGGAAAACATTTAAAATCTGCATTGAATTAATTGATGCAGATCATTAAGAATATTCATAATATAAAACAAATACCAATCGATTCGGATTTTATATCTCAAATTGTAAATGCCGAAAACACGATTTAAGAAGCCTGGATATCCACAAATGTACCTATAGGCATTTCTGCTTGTAGTTTGTTTTTAACTTGTCAATACATTTTATAAAGTATTATTTTATTATGAATTAATTATTACTATTACAGAGAGATTATGTTACACCATAAAATTAACTAGAATCCTAATCCTTGGTTAAAAAGACGACAATTTATTGAAAGGAAATAGTATAATTAGTACCTACCTACTTACGAGTTAATTAGAGACTCGCTCGTACATAAATGTAAAATAAACTTTAAACCCCACTTTATTCTAGAATATCTCGTTCGACGCTAGACAAAAAACGGTATAATTAAATTATATGCTTTCATTCGCTCGACGAACCGCTTTGCTCTTATAAGGGAGATTAATTAAACAGTACTTGAGGTACGGTCTCAGAAAAAATCTCCTTTTTATGCGACATCGGTCGACGTTTGATCTAGAACCACTATTAGAAACGAAATATATACTTTTTCACGACTGAAATAAGGTTTAATATCCATCATGAATCGATATTCTTTTCAGTTTTTATTAATACCGGTAGGGAAGTACTTAAATGGGTTGATATCACTTTATTTACTTGTAACTTGCCGCCAATATATGCAGAAAAAGTCCCGCTTCCTATTGGAAGTAAAAGGCATAATAATCTTAAAGAAATAAAATATCGAGATGGAGAAAAAGCCAAGCTGTGGTGGAAATCGTACCGCCACACCCTGAATCCTCTATTTATCTAAGACAGGAGTCTTTTCCTTTGTCATATAACATTTTGTGGACTATTAAAGTTGTTTCCAGTCCATGGTATGGTACCAGTAGTACACGCTATTCTTAGTTTGGTTTCATAAACTGAGTATGCGTTGTCTGGCAATATTTATTACATTGGTTTACTAAATATTATGATGTACGAGTATAATATAATGAAGCTTATCACAGCACAAAAGCCAATAGGGTGTTGTCTTTTATACTATTAATATTATATGAAGTCGGTTAAAAATTGAAAGGATTGACGGATGGATGGATGTTTGTTACTCTTCACGCCAAAACTACTAAACGGATTTTGATTAAACTTTACAGTATTATTGTTTATACATCCGAATAACATAAAGGCTATAATTTATAACGATATTGAAAGACCAAAGTCTGTTTGGACGAAGTTGCGGGAAGAAGCTGGTTAATAATAATTTATACTGTACATATTTTATCCATTTTACGTATTACCTATGTACTGAGGTCGTCATGTGAGTTCGTGGCCTTCCCACCAGCAGTCCAGTTCCCACGTACACGTAATGCCACCTAATGGCAACGGGCATCATAATCGCGGAAACAGTAGAGCTTGCACACTCGCCACCAAACGAGTACCGGACGGTTTTCAAAATAATCATGATCCAACTATGTTTCCATATCTTATTAAAATTGTAAACAGTAAGATTAACTAGATTACTGAATTTTTTTATTAAATTTTTGACAAGCATAAAATCAAATATTAAATATATATTTTATATCCAAATGACATCATAATAATATGTATCCAAACCAATGTATTTCATGAAAATGTATTAAAAAGAATAACTAGCGAAATGAAGTCCGTTGAATGGAAATAGTTCAACATTTGCGTTAAGTGATTAGACGGGTCGCCTCCGTAGACAAGGCGTCTTGGGTTCAATCTCCACCCTCGACTTGAGACTATTAACGTGAGCCTACATCTTATACAAGCATTGAGAGATAATGGGAGATTATTGGGAGATAATAATGGGACTGCCAGTAATTTGATAATCTCCCAATTCCATGAATGTTAAACATTTTTTTACTAAATCGTAACTTATTAAGAGTGCAGTGTGAATGCTCCCCAACGCTACAAAGACTGTACAAGCCATGTTTATATCGCGTGTGTGATTTACTCTCAGTTTCGTACGAACACACATATTATGGCAATTTTATGTTGTTTTATGCAATTGTTATATATCTAAGTTTACATTATATGCATGCTACACTTCTCGTGTATTTATTATCTAGTGCCTATTGGCAATCGTAGTGGCGTCCATTGCTTGCATACCAAATTTTGCTAATATAAAACCCGCAGACGTGTCAAAACGCGTGCGATATATTTTTTGTCAATACAAAAACGGATTGTATTGCTTCATGTAGTAAGTACATTTTTCAACGTCAAGTTATCTGATTATGCAAGTGAATTTTGAGGCTTGATCACATGGTATTTACAACATAAATTCAATCTTTATTTAGTATATTTTCGAAAATTGCCAAGTTAGTTCGCTCGCCCCAGTGTCATTTTCGGATATCCATTTAAGTTATATTTTCGTGCTTTCTCGTTCTGTATATAGCTATGTCTCACCCGTATCATTTCAGTTCGTGTAAAAAGAGGAAATCGCACACAAAATGTATGCGACCCTACCATCAATAATGGTCGTAGTAAATAAATCTGGTGTCCCGTTACCGAACAAACTGTCGTGGGTTCATACAAGAACATAGGTACAACTTCATTCGGTCGGAGTCGTGAGCGCCGCGGTCCTCATCGTAAGTCCTAGTTCTAACATCGACCGTTTTCGGTGCACGATAGGGATGTTCGGATATTTATTTTTATGACTAGATTTATATCACGGTATACAACAATTTTGTCTGTTTCTCTCCTTCAAAATATGATAGTGGGCGAGCGACTCGGAGCGACAAACTCCGCGATACAAGTCTAGTCTTGGCATAGATGCATGATGGGCCCAAGACCGCGATCACTATCGTGGTGGAGTTGCTATAACTTCATTGTTTAAAGCATGAAAACACAATCATTTATCTATGGTAACTAAAATATAACTAACCTAATGGCTTCAAGGTGACAATGTCTAATGTTTACACTAGTCATATTTTAGCTACTATAGATAAAAGACCTTCTTATCATGCCTTAAAAAATGAAGTCGGAGTAACTCCACAATTATAGACTTCTCCTAAGTCCATAATTGGTCTATACTTACAGAGGCCTGGATAATATTCTTTCCGTCAAACTAAACAATCATTGGCAAACGTAAATAAGGCATTATTTAGGCATTATGCCAGCAATAGTTATTTTGCCTGAGTTTGGCACACCAAGTCGTCATTATAATGTTTTCAGATGAAGTTTCAGATATTCGAAACCTCGTGCGCTTGGACGTCCCTACAGCCGTCGTATTGATTGTTGTATTGGCTACACAGATGGCGCCCTTGTTTATTTACAGGAAGGTATATTTTATTGGATTTTCGTGATGTACCCGCGATATTCGCATTTGTGTCGATTGTAACCGACCTTAACAAGAATGTCAAAGATTCACGATCTCCTATGATACATAGTTACCGAGAACGCGGTCGACGGAATATTAGAATAAAACATTGATGGACCCTGGAAATTGGGGATTAAAGTACTGTTTAGACAAATTTTGGACCTTTTTTTTGTTTTGTCACTGGAGTCACAAAAAGGGAATAAATTTAATTACAACCATAAGATAATACGTAGATTACCTAAAAAGTAGTAACATAATTTTTAATTATTTGTTTATTAAATCCACACTAGGTTAAGATCTAATTCGTGATTACCTGGAGTCTTAAGTTTGTCTAATTAAGACATACAATTATTGTATTTTTTTTCTACTACTTCATAGATTTTTCCTAATGTGTATATTGGAACTTGGTTGCGTTATACTTTAGCCCGCTCCCTACACCTTTCATCACTCCACAACATAAACATCTCATCCAATCAAATCCAAATGAACAGTGAAACTGTAATTATGATCCGAACAGCAGCCAACAACGGTACAATAATTGAAATGATGAAGTAATTATCAAATACATTAATAGCCGAGTATTGATCGCTACCAGGTTAAACATTATATTAATTTCAACCATCATAATTGTTATTAAATATTAATTTACAAAACAATATTAATGAAAAGTTGGCCGAGGAATAGAACAATAATACATTATCTTCAGAAAGCCTAGTCCATCGTATAGGCAAGTTTAAAGTTGCGGCTTCGACTTTTAATTAGCGTTTAACCGTTTGGTCACAAAACCCATAAGAAAGGGGTTTTGGAAAATGATGGATATAGCTCCAGAGCTACAAGCTAAAGCCCAGAGCTAGAGCTCCAGAGCTAAAAGCTACCTCCAGAGGTAGCTTTTAAAGATAATTCAAAGTATCATTATTTTACTGTTTAAAACAGCTTCCTGGATCTTAGTTTAAATCACAGTGGAAGGTGTAGGAACTATGTAAGTCTATAAGATAATTTCATTAAAGGGAAAGGTATTTTATTATTAAATCTTGACGCCGTTTTACCACCATCATTAACAACGTGCCCTCAAGTAGCCGGCAGTGGGAATTGATAAATCATTAATTTACAATACGCTGGTCAGTTAAAGATAATTAATTTTAATTAACTGTGAACGAAACTTATTATTTTCCCATGTTAGAGGTGAACAGCGGGTAGCTAATAAACGGAAGCGGTTTCATTAGAAAATGTGATATTAGAATAATTCAGTCAGTACACCAAACGGAACCACGATCTTTTAAATAATATGGAAATATAAAATATCTGATGATTGATATAATTGTACCTATAGCGTTTTAACTTCATAATGTAAATTATGTTATTATAATTGGTAAATCAAACGAATGACTGAACACTATTTCGGGATAAAGCTTACACTTACACCAAATTTTATGTTTAACTTGTGTTCTAATAATATAGAAAATTTTGTTCTTGTAATGCCATTTTAATGCAATTTGTATAAATTTGGGGATGTGATAATAAACTTCGCTTAAAGTTAAAGACTGCATCATTATTACCTATCTAATAACTTAATCCATTGGTCATTAACATCTATACTAATATTATATAGGGGAAAGTTTTGTATTTTTGTATGTAACGAATTAAGTTAGAAACTACTGGACCGATTTCAAAAATTATTTTACCGTTAGAAAGCTACATTCTCACTGAGTAACATTGGCTATATTATAAACCCGCGCGAAGCCGGAAAGGGCCGCTAGTATTTCATAAAATTGCTATTAAATTTACTGTAGATTGATAGGATAGAAATACAACAGGTTAAATATAACAAAGAAAGCTTCAATGGAGTTACTATTATTTTAAAAGTTAAATGTTCGTTCTCCGCCACCGCCTTTGCGATAGGCCACACAACAGAAGAGATGAACCCAAATACCGATTTCTATCATTCTGTTCGCATGACCCCTTACATCAGCGCACTCTCTAATTACACTGTGGCAAAAATTCTGACGTTACCTATCTGTGTTCTTCATACGTATTACCAATTTATTCTTGCACTATACATCCTCCTTAGTAAATAAGATTTAAGGTTCATTTTGATTCGGCGATGGAACGTTTCAGTTTGTCATGGGTGTTGATATTTAATTTGTCAATGTTATCGATGACAGCCTCATTATTTCTTTTTCGTCTATTTGTCGAAAGTGTTTCGAGAATTGGAGTGGTGAGAGATGGTCTTGTTTTTTTTTTTATAGTTATTAATTATGAGGAAATAATTGTTGTTTTCGTTTGACGTTTCGATATATTACCGGCTCGCATGTAGAAATTTAATAATTGGCCGATGTTTTAGTGATTTATATGTGGAATGAGAACGGCATGAATTAATAACGAAACATTGAAGCTGTAATCTAGAAAGATGAGTTATATTTTTTAATTTAGTCTGTCTAGACACAGGTTTGTTAAATTATAACGAGTCACTAAATAAAATATATATTGTGCATATAATGATTATGGTCATTTATAAATTAAATAAATCGTTTTGCATTTTATTAGTAAAAAAAAAAATCTTATTAACTGGCCCAAGTAATAGTAAACCATTTTCTAGGTGAATCCCATCAGAAAATCATGCTTTGACAGTCCTGGCAATAACCCGGCAACACTATTTTGTTTGCGACATAAACATAGAAAGGTTCTGTGAGAAATCTTTCAACCTGCGCATGCGATGGGCGCCGTAATGTCTGCAATCTAAAGTGCCACTTTTAGAATACACGATTCGTATAATATTATCGTATGGCTGTCGTGGAGGGGTAGTTAGTCATCATCGTACTTTGTAAAAGATTTGTGTATAAAATCATGTTAATATGAATAAAATTGGAAAGAAGCTCAGAGTATTTAATACATTTTACAAAAAAAATACCCTTTTCGTCATGGTACTCCAGCTCATTCTTGTGTTTAAGACGTATTAGACTGAAGGCAAAACTAACAAACCGTTGTTATGGTGCACTTAACACCAATCCTACCTCGATCACCGCTGATTTACACTAATAAGTATACCCGTAATACCGCATCGTCGCGGTCCCGTCCTCACGTCGTACCCACTAAAGGCGCTCCATCGTAATAAGTAGCAATAACTCTAGTGACATTTACTATTGAATTTCAATTTTACAGCCTGCCCGTGTCATCCTGCCATGATTGATATTCGCAAATAATGTTGGTACGCATTGTGCTGTCAATCTGAAAGATTAAAGTTGCGTACGAAGTAAAGCTGATGATTTTCGCTCGATCCGTCTATCGTTTTGTGCGTTTTGAAATAATTTAGATTAATGCTATCAGTGTTTTTACAGTCAAACAGTGTGAAGCGTCGTGTGTGATTTTAGTAGTAGTCTGCCTAGTCTGCCCTACATATATTGGTTGATTACTGATATATCTAGGAACAATTGCTAACCATCTATCTACCTCCAGATACCTAGTACGACTACGGGTAACCCAAGGATGAAATGAGTCTAAAAGATATTTATAAGTGCGTGAGTAACTTCTCCCAATCTTACTCATAATGCCGTTAATTTTGACTGGCTATGGAGTTTATTGGTATGAACACTATTTTAGTGATAATGGGGACAAACTACGTATGTGGTGTTGTCGGTGATAATTATCTCTGCACTATCTCTAGCTACAATGTCCCTCCAATCAATCATGAGACGTCGTTTGTACAGTTGTCAAGCACCATTTTTTCCGTTCTTCGCGGCTCATTCATAACACTGAACTAATTAACGTGAAACAATAGCGCCGGATGACGTCACTGCGCACGCGCACCGCAGACGCCGCCGCGCGTAAACTAGCGCACTTAATTACGCGCCAGTAGTGGCAAGATCAAGGTTGTTGGGGCGTTTAAGATAAGGGCTCTAGCGAGAATGTCCTAGTTCATATCCTATGAGACCAAATTCATAGAATCCCTACAGACAGATCTACTAATCTACATGAATTTGCCTCAATTTGACATATTGCAAGCCTTGATAGATTTCACATTTAATTGCGTATGAAATGAGATCATTATAACCATACAAAGTAACATTGTTTTATTGGTAAATGTAAAAAGTATCTTACCGCATTAAATTGATTATATTATTAATCTTAATTCGCTGTCGCTCGTGACTCGTGCGCGCGCGCAGTACCCACCGCGTTACCGCGATCGCTCCGTGAGAACTGGAGCGGTATTTTTTCCACTTTTACCCTCGAACCAATTGTTACGATCGACAAGGTTTATGTCAACTGTTATTTAATTACGTCGGTTAGTTAATAATCGACAGTTATATCTATTCTGTAACATACAAACTATATTAGGCAATGGACAGCAAAACAGTTTAGTGTAGTTTAGGTTGGTGCCAACAGAATCGACACGATTATCAACTTATTGTCGATCTAAAATAGTTCTAAGAATGTTTTAAACTTATTCAAATTGCATTTTTAAATATCCCTCGTCAAGCCTTAGTAAGTAAGTATACGTTAAACCATTCCGTAATAATAACAAGTGGATCCATTAAAAGCATTACAAGGTTCTTGTACAACTTCTTGAAAGCGGGTCTCAAAACCAAATATCACTAAAACCGGCCGGTTCATATGGTCGCCATCAGAAAAAACATGCTTCTTCTTCAATGTTTTTCAAGTAAGGACTACCCTTTCGTTAACATAATTCTTCGTTAAAAGATTATGATTGATCCACTGATAGTTTGGTGACACAAATTTTATTTTAAGAAGGTTTAACATGTTTAGAAGGTATAGAGTTAATTTTGACATAACAAACTACACACAGATATACCACAACTCTAAACAATAGCGTGGCGTGTGTAACACTGGGTTGCGTGATCTAATTATAGTAAATCATGGTTGTAGTGCGGTTGCAGTCTTCACCTCAAATTACTGGCGAGATAAATCACACGGTTTCCGAGCTTACGCGGCTAAAACAGTCATAATAGTTCAAAAATCAATTCGCTTAGTTGAAGGGGCTACTACTAAATAGCAGTTGTCAATATAAGATTTCAGTTGGTATTTTATTACACCTGCACGTCTATAGAAAGGCGTGTGAAGTTCACCAACCCGCACTGGGCCAGCGTGGTGGACTATGGCCCAAATCTCCCTCGTATTGAGGGGGAATGTGCCCGGTATAATGTCAGTAGGCTCGCCCCCTATTACATTGGGACCGAAATACATCGGCGAAGTGTGGGCGCACTATAGCACCTCTGCCTACCCCTTCGGGGAATAAAGGCGTGATGATGATGATGTATTATTTTATTACATTCGATATTGGTGACACTTTCAATAGCATGTTTATAATGACAGAATTCATTGTTTAGTAATAAAAAAAACATTTCATAGGGTGACCAATGAGTTTTGCTTTATAAATATCAGAAATTTAAATATAAATACTATGATTTAGTTGGCTATAGATTTTTTGACGTACTGGCCATATTAGGCAATGGGTTAAATTAGTTTGATTAGCAGTATTAGTTTGATTCTCTACAAAAATACATCGCCGATGTACACTGCTGCTGCTGGTAACCTCTGTCTATCCGTTCGAGGATTATAGACGTGATGATGATGTATTTATTTAATTTAACAAGTTCAGTATAGTTTACTTATGTATTTATTTTACCTACGCTGGTACCTAACTACTAATATGGTCACCATTTCCAAGTCTGATGCAATATTTTTTATAGTTTGATGCATCCTTTGGCTATAATTAGCTTGAAAAAACGATTTAACAACACTTATCCCACAAACTCACTTCATTACCAAATGTCCAAACAATGAATCACTAATACAAAAACCAAATAAAACCTCAAAGTTTCGAAATTTCAACACCATATCGCACCTTCATTTACAAACTGACAAACTTAATCATGGATTTAACTATTAGAAATGCAAATACACGCATTCTACACGTTACAATGAATAGGTACCGAATAGATCACTTCGAAAATGATTTCTATTGCAATGGGAAGAGAGTTCGTGATCGAAATACGTGTGAATGTAGAAATTAAGGAATACTTCGATATTTCAAATGCTACGGAAATAACAAAGTTGTTTTTGCGCTTGAAATTATCCCCGCTACTCTTATCACAAACGTTATAAAGTTAAAATTCCCGCGTCGTTTTGTTTTTGTTTCACTAAAATGAATGTTAAAGTGTGTATTGATTCATTGGTGCCCACCGGTGGTAATAAGCTCTAATGAGTGGCCCGAGAAACATGATTGGTCGTTATGATTAGTGGTACAGATTAAAGAGATGTTAATCCTAGTACACATGTAGTAGTATTTGGGTATTTGTAGCAGAGTGTTCTAAATATTCCAAAAGCCTTATAAACCCAGTTACATAATAGCAGGAATTGTTAGTAAATCCAGTAGTCGAAAAATAGTTAAAAATAAAGATATTTGGCACAATATAGATTAATTTTGAAATTTAAAATTAGAACGTCAAAACGCAATTAATAAGGATCGAACGAGATCAAAATATCTTGGAAATGATCTACTTAAGTTATTTATTATGAATTTGTTATATTTACAGAGGTTTATGACTTGCCTGGTGACATAGATATGGGTTTTAGATCTTCTAATGCGCAGTTGAATACATGATCGTACTAATTTGACGTTAAATCTTGTTAATCGTTTTAACATTTTATTTATTTTTATTTTATGCAAAAGTTCAAGATATTGTACAGAATATGAGGTGACATGTGTTACTAAGGATATCAGTAAGTTAGTCAAGGGTATCTTTTATTTAACATCAGGTAGGCGTATATAACCTAATTGAGATTGTACCTAATTAAATAACTTACTTACAACTAGTACTAACTTACTTACTTACTAAATAACTTACTTACTAATAACTAGTAAGTTATGTACAATCTCAATCAGTGTGCCCTAACCCTTAGCTATCATCACAGTAACGTTAAGTGGCCACTAATACTATGATCATAGCGCGCACATAATTGGTACACACGGGTGTATGTTTGTTATAACTACCGTTCCCTCGCGTTAGTTGTTTGTACACACGTTACTAGACCTTCGTATTGTGTGTACCTAGCTTTACTGAGATATCAGGGTAGGTACGTCATTAGTTTAGAAAAAAAATAATTAAAAGGTGGAAAGTGATTATTAATCAAAATAAATCCTTGATGCACTGTCTTTTATCTATCTGACTATTTTGTCCGCCTGATTTGGTAATGTTGGTAGATACATTTTACAACTTCATTCATATATCATTAAAGGATGATAAATAAAACGATGCACCATAACGCCTATAGTCCACGTAAGTCAAATTCGTCAATTTATTTTGGTCCTGATGCTAATGTAATAGGAACCATTATTGCTAATATCTATAAACTTCACGGATTGCATATATTTGAGATATTTAATTGAAGTCAAATATATTTGTTCTGTGTTTAGAAATATGCCATCAAAAATAGTAGTAAGGTGTCCAAATTTTATCAATTTAAACAATAAAAAACACAAAACTGTTAGAATCAGACGGAAATTGCACCCATTCGTTAAGCAATTTATTTTTAACCATATAATCGATCTACTATACCTAGTAGGTATATATAGTATACCATTTTTTTTTTCAAATTCAACAGGTTTCATAAAATCTAGATATGTTTTTTTACACTAATAATAGTCTAACAAAATTCATCTTGAAAATGGAAAGGAACGTCAGCAAAAACATTATCTTGATAGCATTAAAACCCTTCGTAACCGATAGCGTGATGATATGGTATCGAGATCGCGTGTATCGACAGCATAAAAGTTCAAACATCACGCCATGAAATTTAATTTGTGACTAATAATTGTCCGTTTCGTAATCACTGTGTGTTTTCTTGATTGCCCCGTGATTGTTTTGAGCTAAATCGATTTATCGATGTTTGAATTTGTAATCGATTACAAAATCGATCGTATGTTTATAAATGTCATGGATTTTACGCTTAGTTGTATGAATAATTGAACTATAAAACTTTTTGGTTGATAATTCCATTTTATTTAGCGTCATAATAACTTTGAGGATTTCAAAATTATAATATTTGCGTTTTGCACGTTTTATGTATTTACGAAATGGAGTATAACTAACAATGAAACTCGTAAAATTATTACTAAGTACCCTTTTTTCTTTTTACTAAAAATACATGAGGTATTTACACTCATTGTATACAAAACATGGTCTTATCCCAATCTCTCATATTTATTTTTAAAAAATGGTGCTTACCAACCAAAAAAAAAAATAATCAATCTAAAGCATACTTACATATTCTAGTTTCGAACAAAGCAATAAAATACCAAAGCTACCGCTTTCTGCGGACGCTACATCGCAATTACAGTCCGTTCTACATAACGAAGCGAGTCAATCGCTATATGAGTTTCCCACGACTAGGCCCGGCTCTATCCACGTGTGATTTTTAATGTAGAGCCTTATTACTAGAGATGTGGCAGTCGGAGGGATCTCTGAAGTCATGTCATGTATCGTTCAGTTACGTATGAGAGTCCATATCTGAGTGTCACGATCGTGTTATTTTCCTGCAGAAGTTGTTGTTTATACACTATCAAACCTGCTTTCTCCAAAGCGGTAGGTAGAGGTGCACTGACGTGTAACCGCATTTCGTCGATGTTGTTCTGATCGCAATGTATTGTGCGTGAGCTTGCTGATATCACGCCGGGCACAATCACCCTTCATTGTTTGGGTAACGAAAAATAATGATTGTTTTAAAAGGATTAAGAAGTTTTTTGTTTTCATTCCGAATATTCTGATTCCGAATATTGGTAACAAAAATAACGTTAATAGTGTTAAATTTCCGTGAACTGAAAATAACATCATCGTCTTCTATATATAATTTAATTACGGCTGTATTTATTAAGCTTATCTAAAACATAATTATCTGTAATTACGCTAATCAGAATAACCTTTTCACTTAGCTGCAGATACTTAGTAGACAACTTATTCCAAGTCGGTCAAATAACATATTAATAAAGCGTACCTCGTTAGGTCAACATTAAACGATAACCTTTAAACGCGAAATGAAACTCAATAATTATATAACGAAAGCACATATTTACATAACACCATCATCTAAGAACATTTATCTTAAACAATAACCTTTAAAGTGTGTGAAATTTGAAATCGATATCACACACTGCGGTTTTCAATAAATCATAAAACTAATTAAGTGGGTCGTGATCTATTTCATAAATTTAAGCTTTTGTGTTTGCCTAACATTTAAAGTAATCTTAATATTTGATTTAGTACTAATTTATAATAGAGATCTAATCTCAAACTAAAAATACTTCTGAAACCCCTTTAACAGTTCGATCAAAGAAATACAAATTTAGTTACTGGTACATAATAACCTTGTTTTATTAAATTGCTAGAAAGTTTAAAACTAATTTCAGGGTTCAACGAAACCAGGCAGGGTAACGAAACCAGTTGCTAACTACATTGACTTCATCTAGAAAGCTACTGTTATATCATCATCATTTGCCTTACCTTATCCCATTATTTGGGGTTGGCGCAGTATGTCTTTTTCCATTATTTTCCAGCTGTTGTTATATATACTTGGATAATAATAAAAATGCCTTTCAACTCTGTAAATAGGTACTTAATATTGTGTCCTCAAACTTAAAGTGAGTTTCACTCTTACACACATGCTTTTCGTCAATATTATATCATCGCCTTAATGTATCCAAAAAAAACCCTCTTGCTATTAAATAAGAGATGCAGCCATCTTGAATTCGAGTCGCGAACGCGGTAGATGGCCCAAGCTCTCGATTTACTTTCATATATCGAGCGTGGTGCGTAAAAGTGGGTGCTAATATAATGTTCTCCGGAACCGTTGCGGTCGACACTAAACGCTCCGCGGACCATGAAGCTATCACACACTCGGACAGATTATAAATACTGTCATGCGATGGTTAAACAGCTGGTGAGTAAATCCAATTTTGAGCTACAAGCAAACATGTCAAAATAGATATCACTAGAAATAATGAAGACACACGGAATCGTATCTCAATAAATTGTAGAAAAATAAAATAAAGACTAGTTGATAGAGAAAATGTTTGGTTCTCATGTAGTATATATTACTCAAATTAGCCAAAATGTCACATAACTGTCTTTAGCCATCAGACGGCAGAATATAACTTGTAATACCTCACATGAACTAAAAGATTTGTTATGTTGCACCAAATCTTCACATTTCCAGCCATTAAACAATTTAAATTATATACTATTGTGTGAAAAAATAAATAAACCTATTGTGTGAAAAAAAAAAAAATTATGTGAAAAAATAAATATACAATGTATTACGTCTGCATACATTTTTGCTAATAAATTATTGTTATTCTTGTTCTTATAATTGGTCAATGTATTATCTTATTTTTTAAATTATACCCTGATCTTTGTAGCTCTCAAGTCCTTCACATTTATGTCTTCGAATGTATTAGAAATAAAAAAGATTGAAATCGAGAATCAACACTAAAATTAATTTGAATTGTTATTCACACACAAGTCAGGTCAAATCATTGTTATTATAACAATAGACACTAAATGTTATATAAACGTCTGTTGAACACAATAATTACAAAAAAACAATATGTGTATTAAGACATTTGAAATGTTATAATCCTGACCATAAAATACATAAATAGTAGAATCGTGAAGAGGTTTTGTACTCATTGTATTTATTTTACTTGTGCTAAACTTTTTTGAATAAAGTAGGTATACAGATTGTTCGTCTCGAGGTCTTAGAAAAGATATTATATAACGTGAGAGTTTGTGAAGATGGACGGATGGATGTTTGTTACTATATCACGCAAAAACGTCTGAATGGATTTTGATGAAACTTTACAGTATTATTGTTCATACATCAGAATGAAATATAGGCTATAATTAATAACGATATTGAATAACCGGAGTCTGCGCGGACGAAGTCGCGTGTAGAAGCCAGTATTTCCATATAGGAGACACATACACGTTCCTTTTACTGAACGCCATCTGGCAACGGCTTGGGCCAGTGGTCAGAACGTGGTCCGCTCAGCTCACTGCACCGGGTTCGATTCCCACCAGCAGCCATTTACGGATATGGGTCTTTTCGGAATTTTCTCTGGTCAGGTTCATGGTACTCATACTAACTACAGCCCTTTTAACGTCCCACTGCTGGGCACGGGCCTTCCCTCACGAGCGAGGGGGATTCAGGCCATAGTCCACCACGCTGGCCCAGTGCGGGTTGGCAGACTTCACACATCTATCGAGAACTAGTCAAGTTGCCTCTGACGTGCAGGTTTCCTCACGATGTTTACCTTCTCCGTTTCATACCAAGTGATAAACTCGAATGAAAAACACACACTATGAACTAGTTCGTTTGGGAACTTACGATGAGTATGTGTTTTCTGGTGATATTTACATACCGTCATACTATGCGAATATTAAAAAAAAAAACGATGTCCATAAAATATGTGAATCACGGAGACCCTATTAACCCATGCGTGCAGCGTGCGTCCATGTATCCGCACACAAAAGCCGCTAATTCGTCCGCTATCAATCCGACCGTCATCTGGACGTGCTAATTTGGAAACTCGACGACTTTCGCTGCTCACTGTTTGTGCGATCATTATCGGCGATAGGGTGCGGAGGACACAATGGTAAGTGTATTGATACATCATAAAGTGTGTTTGTTTTACTTGTTAACAAAGAAAAAAATGTGTCGAAAATTCTTGTTTGTTTGAAAGTGGGAATGTTATTAGTGGATTCAGATATGATCATGTATAACTACACGTACATTCAAAGTACTAACGCTTTATAAAGATTTTTTCTTCATCCGACTTTAAGTTCGGTAACTAAAATGCACAAAAAAGTTTGCAAATGTATTCATCTGAATTGCTATTTTGTTTATTTTTAAGTACATTTATTTATATAGATTTGAGTCATTCGAATGACTCATCCGGATTTCGTATTCCGAAATGAAACAGTAAACTCTTCTCTTTACTTTCCTGTATACCACCCATTACCAGCAGGACATGCCACCACACGTCTGGTCTATTAACGCGGCCATAACTCGGAAACGTCTTTTGTACTATGATTTTTGTGCTAACCGTATTTGAATGCGCGAGCGCATTGTGAGTGTATATTAACACAGCACTTAAGCTGTTAGAGCCTTGGTAATAGCGTAGTGTGGGTGTCCGACTAGATCTTACTATTATTGTATTAAGAGACTAAATTAAATTATTATATTGAAAATGTTTATTATGTTTAACTTAGTATACCGACCAGATACCTATGTTTTTTTTTCGAGAATCATAATTGAACTGACAACAGGTTTTGGCTAACGATACTAGTTTAGTAAAATAAACTTTTGTAGCATTGCTAAGTAGATGATCTTTTAACAATTTTTTCTATGATTGAATCTAACTATTGTGAACTAACCCGTTATAATCCTATTTTTGCTACCCCCCTAACCTAACTGCAAAGGTTTGTTAAGCTAGTTGTAAATCAATCACCTTATGTTTACAATATGTAAGACGATAATGGGACAAAAATAAATATATTGTTTAGCTAAACCGCACCCCGCGTTGGATGGCCAGAAGATTAGTAGGGCTTACCAAACTTTGAAATGTTTTCTTACAAATATTTTTGTGGAATATAATAAAGCTTATTTAATAATGACTGTCCTTCTATTTTCAGGTAAGTGAAGCTGATTTTGAATTGCTACAGCATGACGTGTGACTTGGTAAGTAATTAACTACATATAAATGACTTAGATATGTTTCAGCGTTATAGAAAAATGCTATCCTATCAATAAATGGATATTGTTTTACAGTGTCACTATAAATAGACAAAAAGTAACACATTTATTTAGCGAAATAATATAAGAGAGTGCGAAAGAGAAATGGAACACCACTTCATAATCTACATATTTAGACAATTATATTTCAAGCTTAGTACCGTTTTAAAAAAGAAATATGTAATAGGGGTGGGCGGGATTCACTCGGCTATGATCGGGCCGTCTCAGCCCCGCTTCGGGGTCACTCGGGTCGCCATAGACGCGGATAGAATTATGCTTCAATTGTTTTACTTTCGCGCCGCGCTCGGTCAGTGTTCTTTTTACAAAATGAAATATCGATCGACGCATCCAAGAATTTGTAGCAGGTTTTGTTTTATCGATTGTGTATTATCGATTGTTGTTAACGGTCAGGAATCGATATTGTTTTATTGCTTACGAACGAGATGTGAAGCGATGTCGACACGTTTCGAACATCAATTCAATGCCTGTTACGTCAGTGGATTCCTTTTTGGAATTTATAGTACGATACACATATTTTTATATATAAAATAATCAATGTAACTCCTGAAATAAAAATGGCAGATGGTAACATTATTCGACAGTAGCTAACAAACACAACTGTGAATTTATTATAATGTTTGTATAGGTACAAACTAAACTAAGTATAGGTTCGCACGCCTATTAAAAATAGTTAAAACTAAATCGCCCGGTTACATCGCTCCCGTAATTAACTAAAGGTTAAACTGTAATCAAGATGTAATTGTATGGAATTGCTTTTCGCCCAAGGCTGTTAGTAATTTAATATGTTTGATACATTACAAACTACATTAGGGTAGAAAAATAAAAAACTACCTACTTGTCTGCATTCTAACATGATACAAGTATTATTAAAGCGTACATCATAGCTTTCGCGTGCGACTAATTACATTCTTATCGATAACAAATATTTATATTCAGACGTAATTAATCACCTCTTAAATAAATAAATCCTGAAATAATTGCAGATAATTACCAAATCTGTGTTAAGTAATTTTTAAAAACAACAAATGCTATCTGTACCCACTTAACAAGTGTTGAATCGACATATGCCATTATAAATTAACATTTACCGTTTATTTATTAATGTAATACAATAACTCGACAACGAACCGATCGTAAACTGTCAAATTGTTATCATTAATATTAACAATAATATGTTTACTATTCATAGCTCCGTCAACCGGCCCGCCCTTGTTTATGTTCCTCAGACCTCAGTAATGAAAGTTAAAATTACAATATTAGCCCACAATCTGATTGAGTTAGTCTTTAATTAAGTTGACATGTAAAATTTATTTTTAAATTTACTGTACACAAAAAATAAGATTTACTATGAAAAAATAAACGTACTTTTAGGTTCAAAAATGAAAATATATCTTTTTAAAGTACTTTCTTTATACTTATTTTCAAATGATCTCTTCCAGTACATCTCAAAGACTCTTGTGTCTATGTGTACACCAGTTGTGAGCCTGTGGGCAACTCGTAATGTCTCTTTTTTAATCTCGATTGCCGACGACGATTATAATCCCAATTTTAATTATAGTTTAACTAAATGATAGCACCGGTCCGCACTTCTAATTTACTCTTAAATATTTGCTTTAAGTTTTAATAACAGGTATGAGTAATTAATAACAATATTGAGTTAATGTTTGAATCTGATGACCTCACAGAGTAAAGCTATTATATATGTTTTATTATTACCGTCGTTCTTCCTATTGGCCCTTTATTAAACTATAGATATTACTAGATATATCTTATTATATTCCGATGTCCGCAATTCCCGCAGCCACCATCATCAATCCCGCAGGACTTTAGCACAATGAGCCTTAATAACCTCATTTTGTTCAACACATAATAAAGCAATGCGTTTGAACACTTCCACCAATTGACCAACTGCATTTTGCTGTTAGAAGAAAATATAACAAACATTTTTAACTTTATGCTGGGAAAGATAGGGTTTAAGATATCGTAGCTAATAGCTGCAGATCGAAGGGTGGCTGTAATTCCTGGTTAATATCATCATCGCTGGATAGTGCACCGCCCGAGGCGTTTGGCACGATTCTCTTGCTATCCTCCTCTGATTTATTATAAGTAGTATATTTTGTCTCTGTCATGCGGTGATCTCGCATTGTCATTTTTGTAAATTGACCTATGATCCTGAAGAATAGATATTATTTCACAAATGAATTATAGGTAGGTACGAGTTAGATTGTGTTGAATGGGATCGCTGGTTAGTGGGGCCGATAATAGTCTCTCACTCATTTTAGGTACCTACCTATAGGATTTCTCTGGTAGGCACTGTTTCACATCTGGATTGCTTTGAAAAGATATGTCAAATTTTTCTCCACCTTAAGCTCCAATTTACACATCATTGTGGAACGTATGTCATAGTTTGAAATCGAGGTATTTATGATGGAAACTCACAAATCAGATACGCACGGTGTCCGATCTCCAGTTTGACATTAGGTGTTGATAATAGTCTATGGTGGACATCTAAGGAGTCCTTGGGTATCCCCGTCGTATGGATGTAATGATCATCAATCACAAATCGATCTTCCCTTGACTAAGTCGTGGGCCTATATATTCAATTCTATTATTACGAGTGCCAAAACCGACCGGCTTCGCGCCAGTTCCCGCCCACGCTTGCCCACATCCACACTCGATTTCTATTGCTTATACACTTGTCCGAGATAACTATCGCAGATGTACAAAGATTAATTATAAATTGAAAGCAATACGTTGGCGAGATTGCGTTGTTGAGGTGGGTTTTACTTATACATTGTTACCACAGATTATAACACTACTTTGGAGTTTATTAAGACTTTAATTAGGTCATACATTGGAGTCATCCGCCGTTTTTATCACGTTCATCACTCATTTTTATTCATTGAATTTGCTCTTGCTGTTAAATACTTTACACTGGCTGAAATTTCCGCCAATCGCAGGAGCCGTTTTTCATCTTATTCAATTAAATTTAATAATTTCACTCATTTCGTAATAATTTATTGAAGACTAAAAATAAGAGCTCGCTTGCAAGTTATCCACTTTGTGCAAAATTCTAGGGGGTAAAAATATGAGTGGTTTGGGGAGACCATATTTTGTCAGAAATAAGGGGAAGCTGTGGTAATAAGTATTAGGTTGATAATTTCAGGTTCTAATGTATCCGGCCCTGTGGCGCAATGGATAACGCGTCTGACTACGGATCAGAAGATTCCAGGTTCGAATCCTGGCAGGGTCGCGCATATTTTTTGTATCAATTACGAATAAATATAAGCGTTGTTGAACAAGCGATATTTAATGTAAACAACATAATTAACAGTGACTTGTTGATATAGTAATGTTGAAAGCTGTTTGCATAGCTAATAGTACTGCTGTTCACATTTGTTAGATTAAATGTGACAGGTCATTCTATAAAATGTAAACTCTATGGTTCAAATATCGAGCCGAGTCGTTATTCCAATATTCAAATCAATTAAATATATCAAAATCTTATCGTTCAGTTTTATATGCATTGGTTATGAATGCGTTTGAGGCACAGACATACAGCTATAACGCATTCATATAGGCGGATTCCCACGGTCCGCCCGCCCACGCAGCGCCGCCCGCCCTCTGCGCGTAGATATAAGAGTTATTTATAGCCTATCATACTTAACTAACACTTCATGGTTGAGCTACTAACACTTTCTATTTGTATAAATTTTGTTAATTTCAACTGTTATTCCACAAAATGTATAAAATGGATTACATTTATGTACGGACAATACAAAAAATAACAACACAAAATACATTAGGAATGCTGTTTGTATTTTTAAAGACGTCAAAAATATTGATAAATTTACCGAAAAAACATAAATTATATACAGTAAATAGAGGAGAGAATGTAAAAGGTTCATACATAAAAACAAATGCCTCAGAAATACCGGTCTCTGTGTATAGCAGTTACAACAAGACTAAAATATAAACGATATGTAATTGTTACTGTATGTAAATACGGGAATTTTAATATCTATCAAGTAATGCTACAGTTTACTAAGCCGATGAAAACATACGGGTAGTTATAAAGGCATAGTTCATTACATATAGGTATTTCAACACAAAGAGACCACAAAAAGAAAGTTATTAAAAAGCTATGTACTATAAAATTGGAAAACGAGAAAATCCATCGATAAAATATTTAGAACAAAGATTTACTCACTGTAGACCTGCTAACGGTTATATTAATAAATTAAGCTCTTAGATTGATAACAAAGCCTAAGATAAACATTTACTTATCATAAAAAGGTTTAATAATTACAAAGATTCTCATCAATGTTTATCGCGACTGCTCGCACAGCTCCCGTGTGTTTCTAACTCTTCCAAACTGGTATGCTATCTAAACTCTTTATATCTTTATAGGTTTTATCTTGAAATATCATCTGTCCGAGCGGCTGTAGCTGATAACTAGTGTTAACTTGCGTATACCTAACTCGCGTTCGATGGGGAATTAATTCAATGTTTATTGCAATTTACGGATGAACCTTTGAATTCCGGAAGCTGAGCTATTGAACTTTATGTGGGGCTAGCGGTGTAGATTGAAATCCTTGTGGACGCTCAAATGACCTCGTTTTAATGTCTTCAATTAACAGCTTTATATCCAACGTGCAGGTTTGGTTCTAGATTGGTGTTTGTTTAATCCTCTAAGCCTACGTTAACGTTGTGATATCGACAAAATATTTCAAATTAAATTCAAATACATTACGTCTATCGCTGTGAAATCATTGACAGCTAGGATGTTTGCAACAAGTTGCTAAAACATGTCTTGGATTTCAATTAAATTATATGACATTATCTCTGTTTTCTAATATAGATATTACATAACAATTTGATAGTAAATTCATCCCCTTAGGTAGATCCCCTAGAAACATATAAAACATTTCTAGCAAAACTACAGTCGATGCATTCTTAAAATTCAGCAGCACACCGAATACCTGGGAAACTCTTAGGCAGTGGTTGCTCGGAGCGGTTCGTGGGTTCGACCCGTAATGACGCACGACCGTACGCGCATGCCCCATGGCCCATGGGACTCGTATGGGAAACTGTAGCGGTGTAATTGAGACCTTCTGTGCCTACTTAGCGATAGTGTTGATTTGGTGTAACTGGTGTTTTCCGCGTGTAATAGCGTGTAGATAGCAACCATGGACGTCGTTTGTAATTTGCCTTTGACAGGTATCGAACCTCCAACCACCGAGTACGGGGAACCGGACAGCCTATGCTCGGACGAATAGACCAATATCGCGTATTTCCGTGCATTGTATGAAGTTGCATATTTTTATTTTGAGAATGTACACAATCGTGTTTGTAGAAAAATTAATGATAAAGATTTACCGCTACCGCATCACCGACCTGAAATCTAATTAAAACGCAATCGAATATTAATTCCTTCGAATTAACTTTCAAGAGGTAATGAGCACTCCAGTCAGCGCCGCGGGGGGAAACTAGTATCTAAACTGCATACAGATTGCAATCTCTAAAACCCGATTAGTTAACCATAGGTTAACTGCAGTAACGGTAATAACATTAAAGAAAAATATTCGTCGCATGTCCATAGAATGTTATACAGATCGAATCTTAACATAAACATGTGATATTATTTGATCGTGCGACGATCTCATACGAAGATTGCCGATGTTCTCCGATCACTATCGTGCTGTTCTTCATTTTATGAGTAGTTCGCGGCGAGGGTAATGGTGTCGCGCATCCTGAAATGCTATCGGTGGAAGGGAGTTTAGTTACCTTTGAAGCAGAGGGGAAAGCGCCCATTAAAGCGAGCGAATTAACTATACTTTTTATAAAAAGGAACCCTGTGCCAATATAGATAGAAATGAAATTTCTGCGTCATAGTCGCGCGACCATGCTTCAAATTTGCTCGCGTAATCGGTGACATTTCGTTGAAAAATGTGCCTTTTCTGTCAGATAATAAAGCTCAGTTTGATGCGCCTGTAGTCGAAGGGTGAGCACGAAGTAGTAATATAATACGTATAATTATAAAAACAGTTATATAAAATTAATAAATGCGTGTAGATAGAGAATTATATTATCAATTTGTCAAATACATAATATACAGTGTGTTTTATTGCATTAAAGCGTTTAATTCACATCAATGTAATCGAGTACATGTATATTAATTAAAAAAATAACACGAGTGTATGCTTGTTTTTTTATATTTATAATTATGACTTAAATCTCTATTGCCATAAAGATATTATGTTTTATAAATTGACCCGCTCGAATACATTAGTTTTTTACCTAATAAATAATTGACAGTTTTGTATGGAAATCGATCGATAATATTTTAAAGATTAATTATGAGTTATTCGATTGAGAAAAAGTTGAAAGGTTACGGTTGATATAATGTAGGAAACGTTATACAGGGTGTTTTAAAATATTATTGATGCATAAAACCTTTTACACATTGCCAAAATTCTATGAATCGTTTTAATTGCATCAATAAACAAATGTTAACTCATTAGAAATTATTTATATGGCACAAGCCTAAGTTCGTAAATATTATAATTGGCTTATCATACTGCAAAAAAATGTCCTCATTGTAAATAATGGCCCATATTGACTTACCCCTTAAATAAATAAATGTAATAATTCCTACAAACCACTAACAACGGCTTTGTAAATGGATAATTAACTTTTTATAACTTTGCAGGTTAATGTATAACAACCACTTATTATAGTACTATATTTGTATACCAAAAGGTACCTATCTATTTCACAGATTATATCGAAACATCCAACAGAGCTGGAAACATAAATGCAAAAGCGGATTCCAGACTCGATTCCTTGAAGTCCCTCGAAGGGCACGGTGACAAACTACCCAAAATAATTCTAACCGCACGTCAAATAAGGTTTAAAATTAATCGAACACGTCGCAACCACCCGCTGAGCGCGTTAGCAGGCCAATTCAAAAAATAAAATATCAATTTTTTAAATAATAAAATCTTAGAGCAGTCACACGAAGTCATAGCGGCCAAAACGATATGTGCGTCAACGACGTCGCACGCTTACCATTATGCACCTTATTACTAGGCAATAAGGTTCAGGAACGAGTGAAGCATGCGCAACAATAAGTTTGTGAACGTGCAAGGAATCGCATAAATTCGAATAAAAATGTCAAAAATGAATTCTCAAGATCGTAATCGCAATAAAGTTAATAATATCGCGATGAAATTTGAAATAAATAAAAATAAACAATTGATGTGTGGTGTCGTTAAGAATTAGTGTACAATGCGTGCCTTTATAAGCGACGAGAGCGACATTTAGGGGATCTCTTTTTTATAAAGTTACAAGTATATCCATAGATTGATTTGGAGCACACCACTAGCGTTTTTTAAACATTGTTCAGAGGTTTTGTTACTGAGGCATTATCAGTTACTTACTTATATATAAAAAAAGATTCTAAAACTTAACGTTTATGGTGTATAGTTAATTCTTAAAGCACCAACTGTCGGGCTTACGATGCGATCATTAAGCTTAACGATTTGTTCTTAAAAAGTACTCAATCCTTTCGAAGTAAAAATAGTCACCCCAGTTACCCTTTAAGCCTATTTAATTTAATTCCGACCGTTTTCGAGCTTCGACCGAATACCTGCGCATACGCACCCAGCTACCTTTGCACTAACGGCATGACACTTGTAGTTCCAATTACGCTTACAATCTATCTGGGGGACGCGATTGGTCGGTGAAATGTTAAATTTGTACTAGACTGCCGACATATAGGGTGCGGTGCAATATGACAAAAAAAATCGACATGAAAGTCCTCTTAAAAGTAGGTATTGAAAAAAAAACCAGCCTGTTATTATAAACTTGAAACATAAAAAGATGCTCAAACTTTTTTTATATCAATAAAGTCAGCTTTCAATTTGGAACGTTCAAATGTCAATCGTGAAAAAAAAGAAGCTGTTTGGAAGATAGTCGCGGGACTGTTCATCAATTTTGATTAATAGGTTTAATGATTGCCAATCAAAATAAATTTGCAATCAAATGCGGTTTTCTTTTTGGGAAAAATCGAAAGGTCACATCATTTTAAACAATGTAATTTATTCAAATAGTTTATCGTTCAGAGCATTCGTATCTTATGGAAATATAATAAATAATTAATAGTTTTAATCCTGTACCTAATCTAACCTGTACCTACCTATAGTACGTTTTATGTTAAGTCAGTACGTTACTATTTTGCTTACGCATATAACCGCTGAATGCACGCTCATAGTCCAAATAAAATGGCATCATAATTTGGGCACGTCATACCACTCATGACAGAAAGCCATGACGTAAAGAAGCACAGATAACAGCCGAGTTTTATTTTAGAGAATTATTTTCTTATAATCTGTAAGAAACTCATACTTTAAGTATTTTTTAAAAATTACCAAGAAAATGAATAAAATCGGTAGTCTTTCTCAAGTTATAGCGTGACCAAGAAAATAGGGATTTATTTTTATATATATATAGATAGATTGGCAGCCCACTCTCTTGCTGAACAACTTTTCTGCCCGCTCGTCGGCCATCCCTTACATATACGATACCTTACCAGTCATAAACCCAACAACCTTATGTCACCGGCTTACTGCTCCCCGCCCATTACAAGCACAAAAGCCGCCGACGCCGACGGTGTGAGGAAGTCCTAACCTGGTAACAACAGCTTTAATTTAATTTTAAGGTCCTACGAACATTCGAAAACGAATACTACACGCATTTAAAAGTCTATCCATTTCAATTACGACTATTGGGAATGAGTAATTATTTATTTATTAAATTAAAATTTAGATTACAGTGCGGAACATTACTGATTTTTGGCACCTGACTTAACTACACCAAAAATGTGTTGTGACTGACGATACAGACAGCAATATTACCAGTATTGTAAAATTACGATCAATATTAAAAGGTAATTAGTGAATTTGATGTTACAATTAATTGCTGACATATCTGCGTAAGTTCCATAATTAAGTAAATATAAAGATGTTAAACATTGGTTATCTCATTAAAATCAATTCTAATGCGAGTCCCTGTAACTAAACAGAATAAATTAAGAATATGTCTAGTACACTTACCTTACTTAACTTTTCATAAATAAACTAGCATATTTATCCTGTTTGTTTATATAGTTAATCGGTACGTTAATATCAATACCGATATGTACTTGTCTAGAAGTATACTAGGTCCAGTGATCGTAACGAGTACCTGTTTGATTTCTGTGTGGGGCAAAGGACGGGTGCCTTACTAGTTATTACGTATGCAAATTGAACGACCGACTCGAGAACGGACCTATCCGCATCATACTCTGGGTTGCCAGGACAAGAATCGAATATTTTAGTGTACCTAATGTGAAAGCAATTACTATTGGATAACTATTTAAGGATAGGTTAGATAAGTGAAATGTTCCCAATTAACAGTTCTGTTAGCTTCTAAGCTATGTTTTTGTCATATTTTCAAAGGTGGCCTCGTAGTGGTCAGTTTTGGTGTTAAGACCGCCCAGTTTAACACTTTAAATTTATATCGTAGGTATATGAGGTGGAAATTGTTCCACGTCATATACCTACGATATAAATAGATACATAACTATTGAGTTATGTATCTATTTTAACACACGCATATTTAGAAAATATACAATAAGGAACATATAGATTACCGGCAATAAATTACTTTTCTGCCATTATTAACGTGGTGATAAAAAAAAAGTTAATTTTGCCACTTGAGCATGGCAACACTGATTCAATATAAATATCCCATCTCATTATTAATGTGCGGGATATATGAGTCCTGTGTGGAACATGCTTATTGTAAATCTTCTAGTCAATTATGTTGCGAATTATGGCTTGTACGACTTGATATATTGGTGCTCTTATAAAAACAGGTGGATATGGAATTATTTATGGTTTTATTGTATTTGTTGTACTGTTACCATCGCACCAGAAATCTTAAGAAGGTAAGTAGAAATGACATTGACTGATCTTCACAGATTTTGACGATAATATATTTTAATAAAGTATATCAATGCATCGTGAGAGCTTTATAAAGGATTTGAAGGGATTTTAGCAAAATCCAAATATAAATATTGATATTAATACTATAGATACTTGATACTATTTAGATATACGATATCATAGTATCATTAATAAATACTATTTTGGTCATCCCTACAGACTCTTCATGAGGATATATAACAAAAGATACTAGTTGTTATTATGTACTGGTGATGAAGGGTGAATCCGACAAAAACTTTCTAACATTTTTGTGATTGAGGTCACCGCTTTCAGTACGGAATAGGGAGTGGCTCATTGACCTTCCACCATTGTCTGACCTCCGACATAGACCTCAATAAACAAATTTCATAATTACATATCACACCCACACATAATTCTAATGAATACCTAATCCAATATCAGCATTACTTATTCAACTAGACCCAGTCTATAGGGTTACGCGAGTCAGACTTTCTAGTTCACAACATAAACCGTACAAAACTAAACTTTTATCGCTATAATATAGATTCCAATTTCTATTGAATCTTCTGAAGTGAATCTTCGTAGAATGCAAACTCTGAAAACGACTCTAAAGCTGGTGTGTTAAGGTCGGTTTCAGGTTGCTTTTAGTCCATTTTCATGGGCATAAGGTAGTTTCTAGGGGTCGCGGGATGATACCAACCTTTCACGCGTGGTCCGTGCCCCAATGGACGCGGATCCTCTTATTGTGCAGTGAAAATGTTAGCCGTGTTGGTATTTCAATACTCAAAAACCTACATATCATAGCAAGAGAAAATCAAAATTGATCAATTGATTTATTTTAATTTAAATTAAAAGGTATATTAATATTCATATATATATATATATATATTAAATTAATTCTATGATTTCATACTAACTCGAGGCCAATACGAAATTATTTATTGTTAGTTTAATTAAGTAGCCGCTATACATGCAGTTATTTAAAGGGCATTTTAAAATATGTCCTCAGACTACATAAAACATTGTGGCAATGATACTCAGAAACAGAATTATGTACAATCTGTCCTACCTAGTTGATAGATTATAGAAATATAGACGCTGAGAGTACTAGACCAAGATACTAAATAATATATGAAAATTCTGCCATATAAAAATTAACATCACTTGTATTTTTTTACGGCCACTGTAGAACGCAGTTGGGTTTGCATTCAGAACATTTCATCTCATCTCCGCTTTTCCGTGCGCTGCCAGCGCTTATTGAATCGCGCCGCGACTGCACCGGATTGCATGTTAATTCCCCACCTGATACAGTACACTTGAGATAGATGGTTTGGCGATCGGCTGATCTTGACACCCAGACCTGCATCTGTTTCAATAAATTAGGCGTTTTTGACTCTAGGCTTTCATGTTATGATAAGTATGTCAACGATCATTTAGGTACCATCATAAAACTGCCGCTGGCTCGATTTCGTCCCCCAATTATTGTATTAAAACAGTATCATAGACGTTGTTTTGTTTATTTGGCGTTACATAATATTAAATAACACGTTAAATTACGTTAAATAACATACTGGTACTCAATCTTACTACTATTATAAATGTGAAAGTAAGTGAGGATGGATGAATGGATGTTTGTTACCCTTTCACGCAAAAACTACTGAACGGAATTTGTTGAAACTTTACAGTATTGTAGTTTATACATCAGAATAACTATAATTTATAACGATATTAAAGTCTGCGCGGATAAAGTCGCGGGTAGAAGCTAGCGGGTTAAATGTTATGCAAGCGAAAAGTTTTCATAACTTATAATGCTGTAGCTTTTGGGATTACATGCAAATAGATCATGAAGGATATAAGGAATTGTTATTCCCTTACATTCGTTCTCTTTAATCATTTTCTGTCGCGAGTATCATACTTATAAGTCCTATCTAGGTTCTAAGTGTCACGGTAGGGTGGCGGCACCTGTTATTGGCACAGTTTCGGCGCTCGCCCTCGGGTCGTGGCGACCGTCCGCTTGCCTCACATCCGCGGCCGGCCACCGTGACGTGACCGACCGAACGTCGTGTATTTTCCAAACAGGATGATCCTATTCATTTTTACTCTAGAACTTATTAGTTAAAACTTGATACAGTTTTCGTTACAAGTTTGTCAAAATTTACTTGATTAATTGAACAGGTATATCACATAAGAATAAATTGCAGTATGTTTTATATATTCTGAATATAAAACTTAAATGATATCTTTACTTTCTAAAACATATGTAATGTAATAGTTTAATTAATCAGCATCATACCTAATTAAAATTTAGGTATCGTTTCATAGAGCAACCTGTAAATGAAACCGTTTATAGTCTAAACAGCATCTAACATTTGCATCATCGCATCCCGGACGGCGCCTCGCTTCCACTGCACTCGACACCGTAATGACCGTCGAACACATAAATCGGAAACAACGGATTTGTTACTCAATATGCAATTGGAGACCTTCATAAACTGCTACTTATCTGCAATTTTAATTTTGGAATATATCGAAAATTATATTTGTTGAAATCGCTTTTTTCTGTTTTTGCTATGATTCATATTGAAGAAAGTAAATTGCTACTTTAACATTATAATAATAATGAAGCTTATCGTAAACTATTAGATAAAAAATAATAATAATAGGAATCAAAAACTAGATGACTGCAAAACACTAAACTTACCTGGTACACATTTCAAAAATATACTAAGTAATGTACTAGTCATTAATATTAGTCGCAACGTAACCTTACCTTACTTACAATCCCATCTAAAAATATTGCACGTTTCATGTCACTCTTATTACAGTGCAATCCAAGCGTGATAGCACAACATTGATATTATTTAATGTCGTAATAAGAATTTGATGAGTCGCTATTAACCCGCGAAGGTCGCCGGCGGCGATGGCAAATGTACCGATGTGACACAAGGCCGGCGGTAGTACACGCCACTAAATACATCCCGGCCTTACAGTCATTTTGTAATTTTCGTGATATTTGCCTTTTGTTTTGTGAACCTTTCGATGAGAAGTGCAAAAAAAAAAAAAAAAAAAATTCATTCCGACCTTGGCCTCTTCTCAATTCGTAAACACTTAAAAATAGCGTCCGAACGCTATTTTAAAAAAGCCGCGGCGCATTTAAATCCTCTAATTGTCGCCGCCGGCAATTACGAGCCAGACCCCGCGCACACATCATCAACTCGTCGCCGCCGTCCGCGGCACGTGTTGATTGATCCTCCCGACACGATCACCGCCCTCCTCGACCCGGGCGTTGAGAGGGCCACCAACACACCTACACCAGCCTCAAACAGACACCGATCTCGCCGGCGAGGTCGAGGAACCCCCTCTTCCGCTCGTAGGTGCATCTTTGCACCTAGGAGCGCAGTCACTACCTCTCCCCTCACGGTAACTGCCCAAGCCGAGGTCGTGCCCTCTGTGGCGCCCTTGAGCTAGTTGCCACCCCTTTCCGCCCTTAAGGCCTTGGTTGGAGTGCACTCTGCGCTCGCCACTCCTCCGGTAAAGCTGTAAAGGCCAGCTCACGGCCAACAGTGTAAGTCCTTCAAAAAAAAAAAAAAGAGTAGTGCAAAATGTCTGTACCACCTATGTTTTTAATTTGATTCCTGATTTGCGACCATTGCTAGGTTCCCATAAAACAAGTCGTCTGTAAAAGCAACGATTCGTTTTTGAGAAACGTATAACGAGCTTCATTACGCATCAGAAGCGTAACTTACGAAACTGTATATAGGAACAATTTAGAGTAACGTTAAGAATTCAATAATCTCTTAGCGAGGACGAGGTATTTCTCAAATATCGGAATGGGTGATCAAAAGTAATTTATAACACAGTCTTTAACTGAACTACCTGTTACTACTCTTACAACGCGCCATTGTTAATTACTGAATATAAAAATGCGTCTTCGTGAAACACAATATCGCTCTTAAAAATACCAGGTTTGATACCTGTTCCTAATTGGTTGACGTTTATCGGATGACATCACTATAACAACGTAACAGATTAGATTACGCTGTGACGATTGTAAGCGGCCGTTTTTTTGCTCGTGACTTTGTATACTAATGCTTAATTCCTCCTTGTGCGTCAGTTTTGACGTCTGTGGGTGTCACCTATTGTAACCTTTTGTTTTCGTTTATTGTATCTACTTATTGCACAAGACTGTCATAAATTTAGAATCATTCAGTTTTTCCGTCTTCAGTTTCAGTTTGAAATATATTTTATTTCCCATAGGTTACTCTATTAAATATTGTTTTCTCATATTTACGCGAACACTATACATTGAAATACAACTATTTTACGCATTCTATCGCGTTTATTTACTATTTAGTAAAATAGTTTTATTTCAATGTTACTCTATTAAATTTCAATTTCTATGTCAAATGATAGCTAGACAAATTCTCTATAAATACATCAAAGCCGACAAAGTGTTTATCAATTCGCATCGACCGCCGCCGTGCGCACGCGCTGTCTCTTTGACACTTGAATGCGCGGGCGCCCCTTCATCCATATTGATCCAACGATCGCAAGATCTATGAGCTATTGCGTCGGCATTGTGTGATCTAGATCAGAGAGATCTTGGTAGTAGTTTATGAATTTTAATATTTGCCACAAGTGGGTATCAGATTGATGTGTCGATTGATATGGTCTATGTATCAGCGAGGTTTAGTTTTTGCGAATACAGCTTTAGGGCCATGTAAGTATGTAGTGTCATGGACATATAATACTAGGCACCAATTCAGCTGCACTAAGCCAACTGTCTAGACATGATATTTTTAAAAATACAGCGATCAAGATAGATATGCTCCCGTTCAATCGGAACTAAACAACGAAGCATCACACAATGAACCAGTCAACACATTAATAAACTATACATATGATAATAAAATTATTAATATAAACATAACGCTATTAAGCCAGTAACGTATTGATAAACAACGCACTAATTGTTCGTATGTATGTACTACGTGTACTGTGCAAGTATAAAGTTGCGCAAGCGTCGACTAGGCGGGGCGACGGCGACCAATCATTTGTAAGCGTCACACGCATGCCCGGACGCCGCGCCGTAATATACCTATCAACAACTGTCTCAAGTGTGGGTCCGGATTTTTGACAGTGACGTCATAATGCTAATGTTATGATTGAGTTGACAGATGGCTCGATATTCAAATGAGGAGAATGATTATTGAATATTGGATGATCTCAATATTAACTACGGAATAAATGCTAAATACGTCGTGGGCGTCACCGTTAGAATGTTTCAAATTACCACAATTCAATATTCAAGTTTTAACGGCATACCGATTCGCGTTAACGTGTCACAGAGTCTCAGACAAAGTCACTGTTGATCGCTAGTGCAACCATAAAATAAGTCATAAACCATAAAGCTAGAAATTTTCATATAGAACCGACAGTTTTCCTTTAAAACCGGGCTGCACTAAAATCGTTACAAAATCGTGTCCGCCGGCCCAACAATGCGGTGCGCGAGCGCAGCTTGTGCAAAATTTCTTTTCTCCGAATAGATCTATTTTACGACGGCTTTTGTTTCGGTGCGCGCGCGCACCGAGCCGCCTGCACCTTTCATGTGCCGACAATTGGTGTTCTTACCCTCTCTCTCATACGATTAGTCATTGTTGAGCTTTTTAGTGCAAATTGTTTTACAATTCGCTAGTTTTTAAATTTGCAAAGGTTGGGTGGTGACTGATAAGATTTAAAAAAAAACGTTTATGACGCCTTGGTAATGTGGTAATTTTGGGCAAGCTTGTGTTATGGGTAAACTTTCGGAGCGATGAGTACCTAACTAACCTAGTATTGTTGTACTAATCTTAAATAATAAAAGAGTGTAAGAACTTTGCCGACAAATGGAGCATTTATTGCCAATGCAAGATAACGGTCGTTGCGATAACCATTAAATTGGTCAGCCCATTAGACCAGCGCTAATTTAACCTGTGGCCTGGAACCCGGAAATTAACCACAGGGAATTAAGAAAATGAGTGTTAAATAGGTAAATATATGTAATGCAATGATAGTGTCAGTACAATTCATTAATTATGACGACGACATGGCATGGTGGTCTGAACGAAGGCCGCTCGGCTCACTGTACCTCGTGGGTGCGGGTTCGATTCCCGATTGAATTTGCTGTCTTAGTGTGACTGAGATCGCCTTCAGTCCATTGTACGGCGGCGCAGCTTTGCTTTATTTCGGTTTACACGAAGAGTCCGTGTTATTTATATTAATAAAACAAAATAATTATGCAAAAGGAAGTGAGCACAATACCTACATAATTAACGAAAATTTTAATCCTCTGTGTATGTCTCGATTGGTGCGTAGGTATGGATATCATTGTATTCGAATATGAATCGATTTGGGACAACGGGAGCCATTGTGATGGGTGACAATGCGAGCACCCGCCTGCTTAACGCACGCGCAAATAAAGTAACGACTAAATTTTAGTACCCATTAAAACATATGAAGCTAGAATTTATGTCATGGCTAGCGCATGTCTAGTTTAGTTGTCTGCCTGCTATTGATCTATTGGTGCCAACCCTGGGCCAGCGTGGTGGACTTTGGCCTTAATCCCCCTCGCATGAAGGTGAGGCCCGTGCCTAGCAGCCCACTGCTACGTCCCAACGTTAAAAAAGGGCTGTAGTAGTATTAGTAGTAGTAGTATTGGTCTGCTTACGTTTTTTTATGCTACATAGTCCCTAGTGATAACAGCCTCAAACTTAGAAGAATTTTGAAATCCACGAAAGTCGAGTACCTTGTACTTTCCCTGATTTAAAATTATTAGTTTTTGTTTGAATTCTACAATAATTATCAAAGTCAAAGTCAATCATTAATTTTGTATAGGCCTGTGGGGGCACTTACAAATTGTCAAGTACCTATACATTTTTTTTTCTTTTAAGCTACTATACCTTTTACTAACGGATCGAAACGCGACCTCAACTGAGAAGATCCGGCAAGATACTCAGTGGACTGTTTTTTTTTTATCGCCAAAACTTACTTCGAATACACGGGTATTATGTATTTGCGTACGGTTTATTTAGAGAAATGGAAATTTATAAATCTTAACGGTTAGTAAAACTTAAGTTGCATCGCATATGAACCGATAAATGAACCGAGTTCTAGCTAATGAGTTTTGCTCAATATTTGGTCGCTTGTAAGTTACTAGCTTAAACATACTCAAAAGTACAATGTGATTTATGTAAAAAGGTATAATAATAAATAATATATGCTATCACACATATCTATGTTAAAATTATTGTTTAATTTATTTGATTTGCTACCGTGCTTTTTAATAAAAATATTAATGTGAAAATTATACGGCAGGTTATTTATACAAAATACTGGAAGTTATTCTTATGGTGTTTTTCTTTCTGTCTCAGATCATCATGGAACACCATGAAACTCGGGTATGTTCACGAGTTAGTTAATTTTAGTACTTTTTTAAGAGAGTTACGATTGTTTTAATTTGTTTATAGTTATGTTAATAAATGTTTCTCATTTAGTTATTTTAATAAGTTGGCTTCCTATATGATAAGCAGGTACGTTGCATTAATAGATTAGAGTCATATTTCCAATAAATAATCTCAATCATGCTTAATAGGGGTTGTTGTAAATTCGTCACAAAGTAAATTTGCCACAGAAAAAAGTATGTGTAAATTCGCCACAATTCTTTATTTTTAAGAAAATTCCTAATATACCAATTTTGACTATTGTAAATCCGTCACATTATTTTTGTTCGTACAGACAGCAGAAAAATCAGTCACTGTACTGTGTTGTTATCCGATACGGCTTGCAATAAATTTTCGAGCGCTAGAAACTATTAGCTTTGTCAGCTATCGGTACTTTATGCAAAAATAATGTAAAAAGAAGACCTGTGACGAATTTACAATAACTCTTATCTACTTGTGACGAATTAACATATATTTTTAATGGATGTGGCGAATTTACTTTCAATGTATGGAGTTTAAAAAATGTGACGAATTTACTTTGTGACGAATGTACAACAACCCCTTAAAAGTCTATTCACACAATAGAATTGCTAATAGTTTGATTCCGCAATTTTTTCGATATTATGATTATACATATATTGTCTGGCATGGCGAACTCGAACTTAACTATCCAATTTTTAACGAAGGCTACGATGGTGCAATACATTCATTAGGCAAAATACCATTTTACCTTTCAACCAGTATTGAGCATTCTAAGTTAATGACAGGTACCATCGATGCTCCACAAAGATATTGCTCGGGACACGGGTCAGTCGTCATGGGAAGTGGACGGAGTGACTAAGCGCAACGAGACCTCACTTTTATGTTAAGGTGATGTCTCGGTGGCGCGATTAATCGCGTTTGACAATTGGAAAAAATCGCAAAACGTTTTTTTTTTGCTTTTCTTGTTGCCATTATCATGCTCGGTTTTCTTGAAGAGGGACCGCAAAGATACGTTGCAATAGACCTCCCTTTTCGCAGTATTTAGTTCTAACGTAATAGGGTGACGAATTTTCTGTAATTTTATAATGTTTTACAATTCAATTAGGCCGATAGCGGTCTTCGAATACTTTGATGTGTTGTTGTAGTTGTTACTTTGTTTTTTTTTGTTAATCGAATCAAAAAAACCAAAAAAAACTATCTATTTAATGAGTATTTTATGCACTCCCTAACATTTTAAAAAGCTTGTTTATAGGTTTATTTCTTTGTCAGTAAGTAAGTACTTGATATGATTTTGACTTGCCATCATTTAATATTTTTGATTTCCATAAAACATCTTAAAACCGCAGCGTTAGAACCACTCATTAATATCCAAGTGCAAAGTATAAGTTACAACAAACAATAGGCGTATTATACACAAAAAAGGTTCAGGTGATACCTCGTTCATAATACCATTATGTCGGACTATTGACCAGTCATCGAACATTTGATACCTGGCCAAAGGTCGCCTTAACAATATAATAATAGACGTGAAAGCTCTAATCTAGTATATTATTTAAATCCGTATCTAATATAATAGGATTCGTTCATTTGTCTTTTGACATTAACTTTTAAGAGACATTTGACGGTTCCTCTATGGCTCTAATGAATTATTATTCATGCCTTGATAGGAACGTGGCTAAATTAATTTTATCCTGAATATGAATTAATTATTGGACTTTCTTACCGTTACTTATAAGCAGATGTCTGACATCAGGCATATCTCTTGATAACAAAAATTAATTCATTTTTTGTGACCCATACAAAGTCCTGCATATGCGCAAGTTTCAGAACGTCGAGTCATTTAACAAATCGAACGTTTCTACGTTTCTGAACGCAAATTCATTCATTCTTATTTCAAAAATTTGAATTGAGTTTGCTACGTCATCGATTCCTCGTGTTTATAATGCAAAATCGTACATTTATAAAAATTAATTCATACAAATCCAAACCTTATTGCAATGTATCAAAAGTGATGTTTAGTTTTATACAATTTTGGGTTAACTATTGTATAGAATACGTGGGATTCCATACGACGAGGGTAGGGAATAGATTGACGCAACTGTTGAAATATTTTGTCACAACAATTTGTCACGGGCTGTCAAAAACTAGCGTGTCACGCTGACGCGTCACGTGACAGAGACGTCCCGCGGGCAAAAGGGATGAATTATATCAATTAGGTACGATAAATCATTCGTTTTTATCGATAACCGATCGGTTAACGGAATCGTTACAGATCAAAGGTGAGCCCTTATTTGTATGACAAATAGCCGAATGAAATATGGTGAAACGTTGCCTTTGTCGCAAAAAAGGCGTACGGTAATTTTTTGTAGAGGGTTACCTTTTAAATTGTCATTGCAATTAATCATCAATAATGATGATTTCATCGAAGCCTATTCAATGTTGAACTTTAAGTAATCTACTAATTACTTATCTACCTCGTACTTGGCTACAGAAAGAAAATAAAAACGACCTTAAACCAGCACAGTAAAACAACGATATTGCTTCGTAGACTCAATGAGAAAATAACTTTTTATTATCAAAACAAAATAATACATGTTACCCTCCAATATCTAAACAAAGTAAACAGTGCGTAAAAATGACGCATTATAGCACACACAACACGGCCATTAATTACAAATTACAATTAATTACAAGCACACGTGTGTACAATGAGTGTGCCAGAACAGAACGCGGACACGGCGCGCGCGCACGAAACCGAGAACATGCTCTACGTAGCGGCAAATTGTATAACACGTTACAATTCAATTGTAATTTCAGTATTACATTTGTAATTGTATTATTTATAATGTTAAATAACACACTAATCGTAGGTTCCGAAGTACATAACGATTGTATTATGGGTAACAAAAAAATTGGGGTCATCTTGGTAGTGCGTAAAAAAGCCAAGTTCCTAGTGGCAAAACATTTGCGTGGCCAGTGGCCAACATTTCCTAGTGGCAAAACCGCCTTGTTTTCATGTCAAATTGTCATAATAAAGCTATCTCCTTTAGACTGAAATATTTTAAAGGTGAATTACCAATTTCATTTCAGGCAGATGTAATGTTATATTTCTCGGCAAAAGCCTCTTTCCCGCATCTCCAAACAAAAGTGAATCAGTATCAGAATGGTGTCAGACGGACGGACGGACAGTGAAGTCTTAGTAATAGTGTTCCCGTTTTACCCTTTGGGTACGGAACCCTGAAAAAAGACTTATAAACTATGCGTAGCGTTCTAAGGATTCCTACGTGTCACGTGTATAGATATAGTTAAAGTGTTGTATAATAAGCCCGTTAGTCGCCTCACTGAGTGCTAGGTGCACCAATTATATGTGGCAATATTGATAGTCTGCGGTGCGTCGTCCTACACTAATTGAATCGCCAGATTGCGTCTATTGATCAATATAATTGGACATTTGTACACGCTGCTGTGAGGACGCCCGTGTAAAGGCACGCGCACCATCCAGAATATAATTTACTGGAGTTATTTATAACATTAATTAGTTTGTTTTACATGGCTAGCGAAATGTTATAGAAGATCACCGTGTTTGGAATCATTATATCGCTGAATTTAGTTGATAATTAAAATACGAGACAGTTCATTTATCATTTTAGTATCTCTTTTGTAAATGAACCTAGCTTCAATATGATATAAGTAATTTTAAACAAATATATTGGTAGAAAAGATAGCGGCATTCTCTGAATTTTATTTGCGTTATTTAATAGTTTGTTAAAATTTATCAATAGCTATCTAACAATATATATTAAAATAGGCTCCTTTATTCTATATATAGTACACAAGAAATTCTGATTATTTTATCAAAATACTCATGTTGGGCATATGCAGTAATGAAAATAAATAAATAGTGTGAATAAAACAAAGGACGTAAGAACACGATACACATCTATACAAATAAATAAAATTGGAGTGTCTGTTTGTAATATCAAAATAACACTTTTTTACCAAATGCGTATGATAAACGATACCTATAACGAAAACGCAATTTTAATTTTTTTTGTCTGTCTGTCTGTCTGTTTGTTTGAGGTAAACTTCTAAACGGCTGAACCGATTTCGATGGGACTTTCACTGACAGATAGCTGACGTTCCAAGGCGTAACTTAGGCTACTTTAATTTTAGAAAAAGCATTAGGGTTCCGCGGGAAAAACATAATACCCATATTTCCGGGTAATCTCCCTAAAGTCCACGCGGGCGAAGTCGCGGGCACAGCTAGTTCAAATCTAAAAAGAGAACATCTCAATTTCGTTCCACCAATCTCCAAGTGTAACATGTAGATATAATCATCGATTGAACACAAAAAAGCAGAACAAACATCCGATCCGTCGTCAGATATAACCAGCATATAATTACATTATTACGCCTGTAACAACGGCCGGCAAAAACGGGTGCAACTAACACGAAGATGGTATGGGAGTTCACACGCCGGTAATATGGACTAGTAGTCGTTACTGTCTGCAGAGATGTAAAGTATCTTAGATTATTATGTTTAATGTCCAATTTATATCATCAAGAAGCGACGAGGCGTGTTTTCCTAACGGAACCTAAAAATTGTTAACGTGACGTTAATTAAAATTGATTTTCTACATGAATAAAGTTCGTAAATAATTCTCGTTACTAAAAAAACTCCTAAAACGAATCGTTGCTATAACAATAACGATTGCTTTAGTAGCATTATTTTATTTCACAGTTCAGTGTTTAAGTTACATCTAAACAAAGGTGAAATTGCTTTACACTTTGTGAAGGATTGAGTCGCAGAAAGCATTATGAAAAGTTAAGACGGCAACCAGCTCGTTTACTGTTAAATATTAAAAATTGTTATTCTAAAGCTCAACATACGGCCAGATTTATAAATAAAAAGATTAAAACAATAAAATGTATAATGTAGGTATATCAACACTTTGTATAATGTAGGGTACTGTAGGCATTTTATTACCCATATGTAATTTTATGATCTTTGAACAATTCTAGACGCACAGACAGACGGCACTCGTAATAATATTGTCACGGTGCCTTCATAACTCGCGTAGAGTACAGAGCGTGACAAATTAACGCCTATCAAAACAAAATCAAGAGTGAAGCCGACTCTCCGCGGTACTGGGAGCAAGATAATGTACAGAGCGATTATAAACCATTTTGGATCGAAATGTGTTCTTCCCTTTTGATCGACGAATATGAAAAAGTGTCGCTTTTCTTCGACATGGTTTCGATGTAACCAATTCAAATTTTGTTACCTATTAACATATGAAAACTATTCTTAGATTTGAATACTTTTATAATATTTTTTGAAAGTTTATGTAATGTGTTAAAACATTCGACGGTAGGTTTAAATGACATTCGATACTTAAAAATAAAATTAATTTGGAATCACAAACAATAGTTAGAAATATTATATTTTTGAATTTGGAATCCCAATACAGTGACTATAATCTGTGATAAATAAACACGTTAATCAAACCACCACTGGCTCAGTCTTCTGTCGTTGATACACCGCCGGTTCGGTTCCCGCGGCATTATACATTCGCCGCGCTCACTTACCGGTGCACTTGTACCTTCGCTGTGAGAACCCTGCTCGGTACAAATTGTGATTTGTGAGAACCCTGCGATATTAATGGAGCTGTTCTAGAGCACGGATTGCGCACTTCTTTTTTTAAGTTAAAATACTGGCCAAAAAGAATAACAATGAATTTTCACTCTGCCGCCTTTAAAAACAAAATCAAGTGATTATTTGAAAATAGAATTAGGAACGTAGATAATGCACTATTTCTGCATCTGTCTTAAACTACATTTGTTTTACCGCAAGCAAAATTAATATTAAATAAATGTATTATATTATACCGATACGTCATCTTAGCACGCTACGTCAGAACAGAGCGCGCGCGCACCCGTGAGCGCTGGTCTACAAACATCATCTAATGTTGGTTTAATTAGATTAACTGATGATACGGCGGATTAACTTTCGATCTAAACGATTGTATTGGTCTATGTTTAAGAGTAGTTTAACTGGTAATGATGCGTTGTTATACATGATAAAAAAAAACCTTCGCGCATTTGGTAAAAATCTTTGTCGTGTAAATACTTTAAACTACTCTGTATACTATACTTCCATAGTTATTATAGACACCGTAACCTATTATGCCCTAGTACATTATGCAATAAACTAAGACGTGCTCCAAACACATTTCATTTTATTTACAACCTTACACGCAAACTTTATTAGCTTTTAGAAGCTTCATACAATATGATGGGAAATTTAGTATCCTAATTCCATAAGGCAGGCGACATATTTTAATGATTTATGTGAAACGTAAACTTTAGAGTTTGATATAATATTGCTGATAACAGAAAATAATAATGATATTAATCACGAACGCATATTCATTGAATAATTATTCATTAAAGTATTGACTTTAATGGTTTTCGCCGCGATATACCAATACATGAGTGAAAATTATTACTAGAAATGTTCCGTAGTCTAATAACGGATTTACTGTAAAATACATATCTCATTCATAAGAATGTATTCGTCGCACTTAGCACACTTAATTTGATATTAAAAGCAACATTCTATTGAAATAAAACTATTTTACGGTGTTTATCGCGTTTATTTACTATTTTATTTTCCCGACGTTTCGGCTGCTTTACAGCAACCATGGTCACGGGGGTACTGAGGTGTTAGACGTCCTAATATCATAGTTAATAACTGGGTACCCTCATATTTAGTTGTTGTTTGCGCGATAAAATCCGTAAAATAGTTTTATTTCAATGTACAGTATTCGCGTAAATATAAGAAAGCAACATTCTAAATAAAGTTTATTATGAATGGAAAGAATATATTCATCAACTATTACTTAAATATATTAAACATAAAATTTATTAGCATAGTGATTAATTCGAGTTGATCGTTATTAAAACTTAATCGTAATATATCCGGTACGGTCTCGACTTTTCGATTATAAATCGTACTGAAATCGATTTAAATATAAGGATGGTTTTAATCATCGTAATATAAAGCGATTAATATGCTAATTGCACATCCAGATTACAAACGAGATATGTGATTGGAGACAGACTGACATCGATGACAGCCATTTCGGATCGGAGTTTTCGCGACTTGGAACTTGACTTGAGCTTTCAATTTACTCGGTTGCGTACACGGCAATATGGACCGTTGGAATTTAAACTTTATAATGAGAGTTACATTGTTAATAATTGGTTGTGATGCGTTATCAAAGGGTCGGAGCAAAAAGACGAATGCAAAGGTTGAAATTAATTAAGTCATGTAGGAAGGAAATCGATCTGTTGCATCGAGTTACACACCCGAATATCGAGATTATTCGGGCGGTGTGCGCCCGCGCACGGTGTTGTGAGGATTTTGAATTTTTGCATGTATTAGGTCGTTGATCTTATGCGTTTAATATTCCTTATTGCTAACATTATACATAAGAATTTTGAGCCGGAGCGAGCGAAGAATCCTTTTTATAACTCATTGTCACTTATGTTATTCATATTTTACGACTGACGGCAAACTTCTATATATATATTAATTACTTAATATTACAAGTTATAATAAACTCAGAACAGATTTTTTCTGATTAGCGAGATATAAATGTATATTTTTTGGCGAAATCATATCGTCTAAATAAATCAGGTTACAAAAAATTTTATGATACATGCAAAGGGCTGTATAATCCGTAAATATGGTGACGTTAATTGTGACCAGTGTGGGATCTAGTTCAGTTTAATTTAAAGCGGTGACATCGATAAGCGACTCGATTAGGAGACCGCGTCGGCACATGCTGTGTTGCATATCGCGCACTGATTTCAACGGCCTTATTCCGGCTTAGAAGAACTACATCCAAATGCATCCAAATGTATGAAAATTCCCTTAGTTAGTTAGGTTAGTTTCCCGTTGATTGATCCCAAAGCTAGCCATCGTAAGTTTAGATGGGCTTATTAATCTGTTATTTATTTTCATTCCTGCATATACCTATTTTCAGACATTTTGAATACTGCAACTAAATTCTAGTTACTTATACAAGAGATCTTTCGTGGTCCCTCAATAAACCTGGGATCCTTCTCAACTCAGAGGAGTCAACTAACTCAGTAATCATTGGTTCATCTCAAATTTCCACATTCGCCTCAATTGGAAAACCATTCGTGTTCCGCATTCTATTTCCCACAAGACAACTACATACACCCAACAATATAAACTTAGCGACATCCTAAAGATTCCAATCGGATTCCGACAAAAACCTAAGCGCGTACGAGCGCTATCTTTGGGCTGTGGACAGGGGTAGAGACTCATGCGTTTATCTGGAGTGTACGCAGGGATCGCCGGAGATAGCTTGGGAGTTGGGACGCAGACTGTTTATAATACAGGGTTTTCTATGGATTTAGATGGCAATTGCTACTCACAGCATGTGCTTATTCTCAATTTCCTAACACCTATTTGGCAGGTAAATAACGCTAAGATGAATAAAAACTAATTTATGTATAGTTATAATCAATTTACAGTGGCATTGCAGAACACTTTGGTTATAAAAAATGCCATTGTGGTTTAATCTTTATTAATTTTACCGCTCATCAAAGAGATCTAAGTATTTTTCTGTTAAACTGGAAGGAATGATGAACACATTGTAATTAATGCACCATGCTTGGCGCCAATCCTGATGTACAGTTAGATACAGCTTGCATTTATTTTAATTATCGTATACAGGGTGACCCAAAATGTTTTCTTTATATTTCGCATTGCGACATTTCATCTCAGATTACTATCACATTGACACTGCACTGGGCTCGTTTAAATTTAACATATTGTTAAATGTGTGACGACAGATTTTAATTGGATTCCGTATTCGATACTTAATATAAGATATATTGATACGCTAATACAAATATAGTGGGTTTTCTCATTGTACTGACTCCGTCTTCAGTTGTGTTGCTAATAAAGTACTTATATTTTAAGATATAAATTTATAACTTCTGTCATTTTAACTAATTTTTTATGGAATAATAATCACGGTACTTATCCATACGAGAACACCCAGTCAATGATTTGAACTGTAGGTACAAACGGTTATTTACCGGCCATTCTCATAAAAATAATTTTATACATATCCTTTTCTGATTACTACATCATATTTATTATATGATAAACGCTACTTCCCGCGTTTTAATATGAAAATCTGCATGCAAACAAATTGTCTTGGGTTTATTACTATGGACAATAAAGGTACCCTAATAAAACTGAGATCCCAGTACCGATCTGACAACGTGGCAATCGTATTACGATGCCGCGAACCAATCGTAACTCTCAACAGCTTTTTACTTTAATTCGTATATATTAATACACTGTTAATCACATAATTTTATTAATAACTGACGTCTCAGACGATTTACATTGCATATTACACTATATTATGGATTTAAACGTGTAAAATTGTTGTAATAACCATTAAAATCCGACGTTGTCATAATAATATCTCAAGTGTGGCCACCTTCCACGGCTCACGCTGACTGACAAGTATTTTTCATTTAAAATTCTCGCTAATAAAATTGGTAGATTTAATATATTTTATAATGAAGGGTATTTAATATAAAATTAAATGTTGATTTAAATTCAAAAATTTAAATATAGAAACGCGCAGTGGAGCGACACGCAGCGAGTTAGAAAATAATATCGAAACAATTAATGTCGTTTAATCGGTACATACAAAACGATTTTATCGCGTATGCAACCAATAACATGCCCCATGCTCCTCGAAATTAACAACTAAATGACTGATTGGAAAATGGCGATCTCGGTCACGGCATATTAACAATGAATTGGGTTTCTGTGGCGATTTTCAGTTGCGTGTATACGTTTATATCGAGCGATAACAGCAACAATATTGGTTAGTTGGCGCTCGCTGCACCTACATTCATTTTTTTCTGTGAAAAATTAGAATTTTTCACTATCAAATATCCTTAAAAATAAATTCATTCAATTTTAAGAGATTCTACGATAGAGATCGTGATCCAATTATGAACTAAATTGTGGAAAACACCGGCCTTAACTCGTGTTTTTACAGCATAAAACTATACAGATTTCTGGTTTAAGTTTGTTATTTATTTTTAAACTAATAATATTTTGGTTTTTATTTTCCAGATGAACCAAAAGTGCAAAGTATGCGGGGAACCAGCAGCCGGCTTCCACTTCGGCGCGTTCACATGCGAAGGCTGTAAGGTGAGAATCACAACTATTCACAGATACTTTAACATATCTCGATCTATCAGAAATATCTGTTCTTTGTGGATCTACAAAATAAAACTAAAATGTCTGATAGAGTGTTCCCCGGAAGAGTGTGTTAAGAGTAGATAGGAGTAACATAAGAACTGTCTAATGTAAACGCACCTTTTAAATTCCTAGGTAACATAGAGCATGTTGTGCTCAAAAATCTCCATAAACTTTGACCTTATAATTTAATTTAGTTGATTTTCTCTTGTAACTTTACATAATAGAAAATGAGAAATGTAAATAGTACAGTAGTATGAAGGTTTATTGCTTATTTTATACTCGCGCTATTAAACGCTAATAAATATAAAATAAAGAAAACATAAATACTTAGCTTTTTTAACCACTTTAATATTAGAATGCCAGAGGTCGGCTAACTAATTAACATCATAAACAATAAAGAAGCTATGCCCTAATTTTAAAACAAAAAAGAACTAAGATGAAGGTCTCAATTAAGTAGGTAAGCAAATGACGTCAAATCTCAAATACCACGAAATAAAACCATAATAATCACGGGGTCCTTAACCTCTCATCTTTATTGAACATGAAGACATAATTAAAACTCTTCGTCTGTCATTAATGGCGATTAACAAACGTTTGCGTGACTCGATTATAATAGACAGCAAAGCGATTGACACCTTATTCGGATATAATTAGTGTGGGCAAAATAATCTTTATGGACCGAAAGATTCATTAATATTTAATTTTTAAATCATAAAAGGATCAGTGTTACATATTCATCAGTTTCACAGTATTTTGTACAAAACAATTGTACAAAATGTTTCGCTCTGGTATATTTCAAGTATTTTTAAATAGATCGCAATGCGCGGTATTCTTGCAAAAGAAGAATACCTTTAATAATAATTGGAAACAAGTAAACGGCTGTCGTTGACTTGTGTTAAATTGAATTTCGAACTAATCTAGCTTGTGCGGCGTTTATAGCCTCTAGTAGTATACCCTACATTTGCCGTGATCGATTATTTAATATTTATAATTACTACAGTAATTCCTATTTTAAACCGTTTCATCCTCAGCCCTACCAAAATTAATTGTCCATGCGTTCACACAACTTGAAACCTTGCTTTAAAGCAATAAGATTTTGTAAAGTGCATGTGTGTATGTTTTTCCGTAGATATCGGCAATGTCCGGGAGATGCACGCCGATAACTCGATCACGCATAATCATCCGTTATAGTTTTTTTTGCCGATGCGTGCAAATGAACCGGAACAGATTTCGCGCATCACTATTAAATAATTATTGCGTGTTATACAAACCTTAACGTAAACTACATCCAGACCATCACTGTTTTAAAAAGTCAATCAGGTTTAAAGGTAGTACCTGAATGAAAAAAAACCGGCCAAGTGCGAGTCGGACTCGCGCACGAAGGGCTCCGTACCATTATCTATAAAACCGGCAAAAAAATCACGTTTGTTGTTTGTTGTATCACCCTTAAATATTTATTTTATTCTGTTTTTAAGTTTATTTGTTGTTATAGCGGCAAAAGAAATACATCATCTGTGAAAATTTCAACTCTCTAACTATCACGGTTCATGAGATACAGCCTGGTGACAGACGGACGGACAGCGAAGTCTCAGTAATAGGGTTCCCGTTTTACCCTTTGGTTATGGAACCCAAAAACTTAATCTTGTGGTATCAATTTAATATTCAGATACAAAGAAAACGCACCCGCGTTTAAAATTCCATATTCTGTGTATATTTTAGTTAGAATTATTGCTCTACTTCATAGTCAACGAATTTCTCTTACATTAAGAAAAAGAACTTCGATTTGCTCTACAATTAATATAAAAATCCATTGTAAAATTCTACTGAAGGAATCATCATAACTGAGACTTCGCTCGAATTTACCACCAATTGATGCATAAAGTCCTGTACTCACAGGTGCAACAAAACGCGCGTGACCAATACATTGTTGATACTAGTACAGCCCATTTAACGTCCCAGTGCTGGGCACGGGCCTCCCCTCCATGCGAGGGGGATTCAGGCCATAGTCCACCACGCTGGCTTAGTGCGGGTACATTTATCGAGAACTAACTTCCCTCAGACTTGCAGGTTTCGTCACGATGTTTTCCTTCACTGTTTCATAGCGAGTGATAATCTCGGATGAAAATGAGATTCGCACATAAATCCCAGATGTGCAAGCCGGGGTTTGAACCTGCACACTTTGATTGCAAGACGTGCGTTCGACCACTCGGCTACCACTGCTTCTTTCATTCATGCTTCATTCATTCTTAATTCATTCAAATTTATTAACTCATAGAAGGATCACATTGTTTATAGCGCATTTTGATGCGTGGCTTTTAGCACAGTAATTCAATATTTATATAGGTATATATAGAGCACATTATCAAAAGTTAGTCACGTTAATTCACTCGGGCCAATGCCTAAAGGGCGTAAACAACCCGAATCAGTTCACGACATTGCGTCACTGTAATCGGCGTCAAAGCGAGTGGAACAACGACAATGGGTTGGGCAAGGGTGGCCGCCGCAGGATGTACTGGACACCGCGACTATAGGCTTGTGGACTGGAACGGTGGCCTAGTTATGTAACTATATTGAGGTGGATCTGATTCTGTAAAGGTTCTTATATAATCTGGATATTGTTGATGTCAAATAGCACGTGAAATTTGACTGCGACAAGTTAAGTTAGAGACTAAAAGAAGCGTGGTAGGTACCTATTTATAATAAAGCCCCGCGCATGCTGGGGTAAAAAGCAGTGGTAGCTGAGTGGTCGAACGAGATTTTCATCCGAGATTATCACTTGCTATGAAACGGTGAAGGAAAACATCGTGAGGAAACCTGCACGTCTGAGGGAACTTGACTAGTTCTCGAAAGATGTGTGAAGTCTGCCAACCCGCACTGGGCCAGCGTGGTGGACTATGGCCTAAATCCCCCTCGCATTGAGGGGAGGCACGTGCCCAGCAGTGGGACGTTAAAAGGGGCTGTAGTAGTTCGCTCGCACTGTCAATATCTTGAAGAAGAATAGGCTTTGTCTATGATCTATACAGTTTTTTAATGTATTGGTGGAAATTTTGAAATTTCGCCTCAGGGTACCCGAGGCTTCATAATATAGGTAGCAAAAGTCTACCAACGCCTGTGAATACTTTGGATGGCGATATACAAAAGTAGTGAATCATTTCTAAACGATAGTCAAGCTAACCCCTTGGGACGTCATGAGGGCGATATGAATGTATAATTCTTATATGAAGGGTACAGGCAAATAACAGGGAATGTCACATTTTTTAGTATAGAATCAAATTTTGTGTATGGTATTTCGAATTCTAATCATTAGAATTTAAAAAATGTTAACAGATGGCGCCAATAATGCAGTTTTGTTTATGGCCAAACTATAGAATTGTTAGAATAGTTATTTTTTGCAAATTGTTTTTTCTCAAAATTAATTAATAGGACTTTCCCTGTTATTTGCCTGTACCCTTCATATAATCTATCCTTTGCTATTTTCTTCATCACAATACGCACACTATACGCTTTGGAGCAACGAAATCATCAACATAATTCTTATACAATCGTGATTAATGCATCCTTGCAACTCTCACCATTTCGTTTTAAATTATTTCTACATACGTAATTCCAGTCCAATAACTCCCCTTAAGACAAATTACATCGAATAGATAAACCATACCAAAGGTCGGTCATGGTGTTTGAACCCGTAACTATCGGTGGAGCAACCGGACCGAGTTAAGATCACAAGCCGGAAAATGATCGCCGACGAAATATCTAGTTTAAATGCATTTTGGAAATACTACGCAATTTCTATACGTACCTATATTGTAATTGAGGCTAATTCTGTTTGTACATCAGTTTTAGAAACCATATCTGGGGCTGTTTTATGCACTATTAATTGTATTTTTTTTAAGAAATGTAATGGATATGTTTTCCTATTTGAATACTAGACCTGCATCTATAGCCTGAATTAACAATATATTTTAGTTTGTATTATTGACATACATACAAGGACTGCATATTCCACGAGACTACCAACCTCAAAGTCTAACCTAAGTCCGTGCTCATCAATAAAACGCACCGAACAATCGGGCTGGCTGCCACCATAGCCGCGGTCGCGTGCGCGTCAGACCGTCAGTATTTACATACAAACGGGTGCGCGGGCGCAGCCGTCGCGTTTAATTACTACACTCGAGACAAATTGACGACCTCCTTCCGATTGTGCTACAATGCGTCTCCTATTCTGCTTATTTGAGGGTATTTATACTGAGATATTTAGAAAAAAAAGATATTAGCTTTTCGCATGTGGATTTTGTTATATCATGTGCGATTGATTTGAATATTTTATGGCCATTATAACTATATTTTTGCCACTTAAGTTACTTAGATCATTTACTACAATCTTCTTTACATAACGTACCTACTAACTACCTTCATAAATGTATGTAACAACTAGACAGAATAACCGAACCTAGTAGAAGAAAACATGACTGCAGCATTTTATACAGCAGCGATTACATTTCGGTTGTTTGATTCCGGCCATCACGCAGTTCCAAAGGTTACGGGCGACGTGTTGATAGTTTCACAATAATTGGAGCACGCCACTCTGCCGGGTTCACACGATTTTGCCGGCTATCAACATCAATTACAGTCGGCAGTAAGTGGCCGGTCTCTACCCGATGATCTCGTAAATATAGAGCTGCACTCGTGATGTCTTTTTTAGTTTCTAACACTTTGATGTTTTGCCGGGAAATGGGTTAAAAGTGTGAATCCAATTTCTCATTGCAATACCAATCTATACTAAAACTAAATCCAATTTAATGGTAGATACTTTTTGATCAACTTACATTGGTTTTATAACACTTTGGACTAAAAATTCCTATATTAATGGTTTCTAGAGGTATTTTTTTTATTAGATTGTAAGTTTATCGTCCATTTTGATACTTCTAACTATCATTAGTTTCCGCACTGTTAATCTAAAAATCAAAAGTGTGTTTAAAAGTGCAAGTAATTGGTAACTTTATCCCATTGTTATTATGTATTTCGATCGAATGTTTATTGGACCGTCGTTTAGCGCTCGGTTTCTGCCTAGCAAGGCGGAAAAACCATGTTGGATTTTCCGTAATGTATACTTTGTCAAGGTAGACAATATTCTATGTAAGTAAATGACAATATTATTGTTAAATATTTACATACTACCTATAAAATATTGTTGTAACATCTCTTATTATACTACTAAAAAGCTCATAATAGTGATGTCAGCCGTAAACGAGCCAGATTACATTTCGATAAACGATGAGTGAGTTCGCACGGCTCGCCTTCGAAACGAATTATTTTCAAATTTGGAGCACATTCAAATTGCAGTAACGCACGCGATCGGGAAACGCGGAACTGATATCTAAAGATATACAGATGCGTTCATAGACTTTCTTAATCTCACTACAGATACTTTTTACTGCAGTTTTATAACAGGTCATGAATTTACTTGTACACGTAGCGACGCAGCAAGGTGTTGAGTGTAGGATAACAAACATACCTATCGATATTTTCAATCAAATAAAGACATGTTTTTATACTTCATATGATTTTAAGAACAAAAAATCTACTGTATTTGTAACCTATTTTTCACTTTATATCCATTCAACTACTTACCGTCATGTACACGGTCTCTAAACCAAAACACTCATTGTTGTTTCGTAATCTATTCGGCAATAAATCATCACTACTAATTTGCTTTTAAAAGTTTTTTCTCTAGAATTATCCGTGTGTGTAATCGTGCATTGTGCGGGACAATCGGCAAGCAAGCGCCGTCCTATTGTGCCCATGAAAGGGACCGACTTAACTCCGTAATTTGTCAACTGTACCGCGCAGAAAAGAAAAAATACATTTAACGGCCGACTCTAATGTAAGTTAATTAATTGGACTGCTATTTTATACTTAATTGCGCATTTACTGTTTCCATTTATTGAAAGGTTTTTAATTAACGGAATCACAATGGCCTAGTTCGTAATTAGTTTTGAATTATGAAAGGGATGCCGACGTAGTAACTTATTGTTGAGTAATGGGAAGATCTAGCACAACGATCAGGAATGGCTAAATAAGCACATTGAATATCCGGTGAAGATATAACTACCGGAATCAATTCTTACTGTAACATGAAGTCTATTCCCGAAAGTAAACATGTGTTGCTGTGTGTATTTGTATAAATATGATTAGTAGTAGGCAGACATAGGAAATTTGGATTATCCAACAAGCACATCGTATTACCATCAATAACAAAATGTTCCTTCCACTACCCGTTATTATCTTGCCTGTTTCCAAGATTTTCAAATTTGTAAATTGACCCTGTTATCAACCTAACTCGCAAGCCGTGCATTATGACCTTGTAATATTTCATGGTACTGGTTTGTACCAGTCAATTAAAAATCAGATCAATAAAATAGGCAATTTGTCACAATGACCGCCGTCCACATCCACTGTGCAATTCACGGGGTGAATCGATTCGTCTCAACACCGCGGCCGCCGAGATCAATTTACATTTGCACTCACTCACTTTTGCGAGTACGGTCCTGTTTTATTTGTATCGATTTACCATCGATTGGTTTCGCGAATTTGAATTTAAAAATTATTATTTTGTGGTTTATAATTGATTAGCTGAGTGGTTAATGAGCGTCATTGTTTTAGAGAGGTCTGTGTCGCAAGTGGTACTTGTCATTGCAATTGTTGGCACACCGATGGGCTTACTGGAGCATGGCAGTGATTCTTATTCCCGTCACGAAATCGGCAGCGGCGCGGCTTCCGTCCAACATGTTGTACGATTATTGATCATTGCATAATTTATACTATTGTGTCGGGTTCAAGGATCTATTGTTATAATAACGTTGCGTAAGCAGTTGCCGGTCACTAATTCAAATTTAATCGGTGACCTATCAAATTAAAACATGTAGGTTAATTATTTTGATCGATTTACATTCGATTATTAATTACATAGGTACCTGGTAAGACTTTCGGATTTCTTATGGAAACTCTACAAGTTTGGTGTATTCTTGGAAATATGTAGGTGCGTCCGATTAACTCTGACGTCATAGCTTATGTACAACTTTAGGTAGACAAGTATAACTGCCTATTTAATTTAGCAGTTTATTGACTCTACTTCTTATTGGATCTTTGGCATGATCATATTCAAAATAATTTTCAATCAATCAGTATACAAATAGTGAATTTGAATCATTAATTCACAAATTTTCGTCCATTCCAAGCTATCATTGCTAACTCGACGTAGGCGGAAATGATGATGCATCATCTCATTGTCTCAGCTTTCGACGCAAAAAATGTTCCAATTTCAAATTGAATCTCGACATCGATTACAGCTCACAAATCACGAGCGATATCGATTCACATTAAACGAATAATCGATTGTATTCGAATGTCAGAGCCAATCAAAACATCGACCTGCCCCGTCCAGGTCAGCGCTTCCGAACGCAAACGCGGGATGACACGAGCCCGCGTTTTCGACAAACTTTATTTTACAGTTCGAGAGCATTCGACAATCGCTTTCGTGACTCGTACGCTTGTAACGGAGATGGTAATCGATAATCGGTCGTTTTGGGAAGCGCAAAATTATATTGGTTCAGGTCACCACAGTAGGAGAAAGGTTAATATTTGTTGTTAATGTTATCTTTTATGTTCTCACGCTTGTTTCGCGTGCGTGATGCCGCCAACGGTTCATTGGGAAAGTCTACACGAGGTCTTCACTCGATTTGTCACACTCATCGATCAAAAATCGATATAACGAAATGAGTCATGTGTAAAATTATAATTTGCATTCCGATTAGATGGTAGTTTATCTTGAAAGTTTTCCTTGAAATATCTACTATTTTGCTATTAAGGAAAACATTGATACAAGCAAAATATCATACATACTTATCGATTGATATCATTATTGCCGAGCGCACTTCAACAGCTTATTACAATAATATAAAATTCCCATAAAATGTATGCATCATTGAGTATTTATTAAACCAGGTTATCACTTTGAACTCCATAATTTTAAATACTATCACGCCAGCTTGACACCTTATAGACGCGTACAATGTTGGCCGCATCAACGGCGATCAACCGCTGACCCCATTAGGAAACCATAAACTGGGCTATATAAATTGTTATGGTAACATGCTACAGTGATTTTGTTGCGTGTGATACCTAAGTGTTTGGTAAGTTCATGTTAGGTGGTATCGTTAAAAAATCCACAGATATTTACCCTGAAGTCTTGCAGATATATACATTACGACTTGTTTACTTTATTCAAATTACAACTATCTACAAAATATTTACAATCAGGACTTAATTTGAATTATAAAATAATAATGACGCCTCAGTGTGGCCAGGGCTTTACGAAGATGGAAAGATCAACCTATAACCGATATATCGTAAGTTTATTATCCCATTTCATATTCCTGCATAGAGATGTGCGTTGTTTTCCGAAACTAATTAAACTCGAGTTCTTAGCTATCTAAAAACTGTGAATGCGAACTAAGTTAAGACCTTTTTACTGAAATACATGTCTGGTCTATTGCAACAGATCGCACCTATTTCAAACCAAAATTCTTCAAAACAAAATTCCGATTTTATTGCCAAAAGTAAGTAAATCCTATATTGTTTTCTTATATTTACGCGAATACTATACATTGAAATAAAACTATTTTACGGATTTTATCGCGTTTATTTACTATTTTATTTTCCCGACGTTTCGGCTGCTCCCCTGTCCCCTCGTGACTATGGTTGCTGTAAAGCAACCATAGTCACGAGGCAATAATTTACATAGTTTTATTTCTAAGTAAATCCTTTTCAAAGTTATCAGTTAGAGATCAGGTGGTATAAACAAATAGTTTATTTAAAAAAGTAATTTTAGGTATCCTTTGATTGTGATTATTGGTACATCACTTTAGGTGCCCTAACCCCATTAGTCAATACTTTAGTGATAATATATGCCGCGCTTGGCAAATTTATCGTTCAACCCATTAAACCCTATCACCACTTTACGATCTATAAATAATATCAAAACTATAAGGCAGTGTAGGTACGGTCGGCCTGAGTTAATGTTTCAAAAGTAAGAAACAGCCATAGAGTTAGGACGTCAAGTGCAAAAAATCTATGGTTTTCTTATTTAAATTCATGTATATCCGTTTAATAGTTGAATGGTATACAGTTTCGATCGAAATTCAAATATTGTGCTACAGTACATTTAATTAAAAATAACTAATCTTGACTCTTTTCCGTATCGTTCTGAATATCAGTGGTGCCCTCTAGGAAATGCAGTTTATACCGTTTTATAGTCTTACGAATATGACCTAAACTACATCATATAAGTTGAGGTAAATATTTATAAGCTTGTAACTAACTACAATACTGACAAAATCTGCATCTAATCACCATAAACAAAATTAGAATACGTACATAAATATATATTTATGTACCTAATCATAAAATGGGTACTTATATTTGAGACACAAATAATAATGCTTGTAGTAAAGTTCTCAGCACTTACGATCTTCATTGCAATATCAGCGCCATTATAAAAGCCTGTTAACATAGAAATACGTTCGAACATTTACCCAATAATTTTTTTATAACAAACGTGTCATTGTAATGACATTGTAACTTTAAAATATGTCTGTCTAGATTAGTTTTAGCGATAATTTACCTAGTTTACCCCAAACTTAGTTAGGTTTGCTTGAAATAAAAGTAAAGTAGGTAGCCAAAAGTGCTCAGTTTTGGGCAATTTAAGATAAATAAGAGCCTATAGCCTTCGACTGAAAGCCTAGTCAGAGGCCTTTGCCCGCCTACAGGTAATTTATTGTTCTCCTACATTCACCTCTTGCGATACGCGATGCCCGAGCGCATCCTTCGCTTTTACGATCCACTAGAGCCAGCGCACATCCGCGGATATCAAAACTACTTCCATTCAATTATTTTTACGTGTCATATATTATTATGTAAATTGTTTGTTAACCAATATAAGCTAGAGATTGGTTATTTGAAATGTATGAACTGGATTTCATTCGACTGTCAGTGGTTTATGACTTAAAGCTCTTTTAATGATGTATAATTATAGATAACTGCTCCAAATCTTTCTACTATTATTTTTTAACCGACTTCAAACAGGAGGAGGTTCTCAATTCGACCCGTATGTTTTTTTTTTAATGTAAACACTTAATACATTTCCTAAATAGAGTTAGAAAAAACTCGTAAAAGAAAACAAGTTAGCATAAAAGCTAAAATTAGTGTAATATCCACCTGTGCTGTGTGGAGATGTGAGGTGTGCAGTGCGCAGGCGCAGGTCAGAGGTGCGCGGGCGCTCGGGTCGTCGCCGTTAATACGGCGCGTCACCGCCGCCCGCCAGCGGCCCGCGCCGCCCGCCCCCACTGCCCACCGCCCCGCCGCCACCGCGCCGCCCGCTTGCCTAACGCTCGGTGAATTTATACTCGCTCATTATTACTTACCTGTAAAAGTTAAGAAAGAAGTGTTCGCAAATACGGATCAAAGATATATTTTATATTTGAAAAGTTATATAATTTTGGTTGTAGTTATATTCTAATATTTTTATCGTTTCCAATTAAATTTTAACGGATTATACCGTTTTAAGTTCACAATCGCTCTGAATGCAAACCGTTTGCAATAATAACTTATTTTAATCATGTACAATAACCAATTTTAACGTTTTTGTAATTTTATCTAAACATTTTTGCCACTGACTGTACACGACATCACAAAAATATATGACGCAATTAATACGCGCATCCGTCGCGAGTCACGCGCAATACCCGCGCTTTTATCACATCAATTAATTCATACATCACCCTGAATTATAGCGGATCCTTTGCATTAATTGCTCAAGCATCAAATATGTCACCGCACAGCCTCCGGACCATAACTTCAGCTTATTACACGAGATAACCTGTTTTATAGTAGAGGTAGGTGCCTTAGATTATAGAGCATAATTGTAACTAAGTTTTGTAGAGCTGGTCTTTGATTTTTATTGAAATTCAGCCTAATAGGACTTGATTAGTTGAGAGAGAAATGTTGCAAAGTATCGAAGTTGATATATATGTTCGTCATACGATACTTTTTCCATTACGAGTTCTAGCTATTTCAACAAGCACCTCAAACGGTCAAGCAGTATTTTTCTAAATAATGTATATACCTTTAAATAAGCATTAGGTAATAACTTAATAGATAATATACAGAGAATTAAAGAAAAAATACATGGAACATTAACATGAGAATCGTAAAAATACATATTTTTTATAATTCAGCCGATGCCATTACTAAAACACCGCATTTGCGCACTAAAATAATACGTAAATTCAACGTTTAAGGTCAATAATCGTAAATAGGTCGAACTATTAACGAAATAGTCGTCATTCACACGATTATATATCTTCTTATTCTATATTTAAGGTAAAATATCCAGTGTATGGTGTTTTGTATGGAATAACACCACGTATGGTGGTGATATTCGCGTCACGCGCGCAGCACGTTCGAAGATGGCATTGTTTCAGTTTAAATTCTTCATCTATGACGTGAGCCTGCAATTGGTCAACCTGTAGGGTCACCGATCATCAGGGGTGACCGTTTAATTATTTCTAAGAAAACGTACTTAAAAACCCAAATCCAGTAATATTTTCTAATCAAATATACTATAGCGTTGGGCGAGCCATCCACTATTGTAGTTTCTTTCCATTTTAACAACGTGTATCTTTTGCCACAGACACTTAGTTTTTATTTATATATACACAAAGTATGTTTTCAAAAAATACAAGTGAATTTACTCGGCGTTCATTTGGGGAGTGTTACGTTAAATTCTCAACGACTTTTGATTTTTGCGAGAACGAATCTTCACAAAGGAATTCTAAATATCTGTTGTTTTTTTTTTTTAAGTGGCGTCCCTACACAACGCCAGGTATTTGTAATTCACGGTGCGATGTTTTGCAACCATTTTGGTAATGTTACCGCGCGTACGTTTAGTTTACACTCGTTACATACGCATGAACAAGATGCGATACCGATCCATTATCTTGACTAGTCCATATAATCAGTTTTAACTAGAATCAGATTTTTGTTATTTTAGTAAACCATTACAGTGCCAAAAAAATATAGGAAGGACTCTACCACTCATTCGTAATTAATTTCCTATGTATATGTACATAGAGTTCGTTTTTGTACTGGCAAAAAAAAATATTCTCTTCAAATTTGATAACTTTTTAAACATTATTACGATGTTATTTGAATATTCTACATTGAGCAACTCACATTTCAAAATACACTATCTGAATAGGTAAAATCTTTACAATCAAACGGTCATCAAGTAAAACGTATCTGTAAACAATGGACCGAAAGTTACGTAATAAATTCGGCGAAATATCAAGGTCGTAGGAAAACAAAACCATAGTTAAGTGCGGGTACCAGACCGGAACCGAGCGGCCCGCCCGCGCCGGAAGTGACGTCTTAAACCGTGAACACGACATTTGTAAGGAGGTGTTTTCACTATCGGAATTACCCGATCTGACAAGCGTCGCGGGCCGTGAAAAATACAATATTTATAGAACGTTTTATTTTTATCTATTTCACCAAAGATTTAAAATACAATATCGGAAATGGGTCACGATCGGGATCGGCGGCGGGAGAGAGAGGAGGCCTTTGCCCAGGAGTGGGACACAAACCCGGCTATAAAAAAATCGAGGATTGAAAGGCATATTTATACTTTACAGGAGAGCATACTCGTTCGACGCAGAATAAATAGCTGATTCCAAATATATATATAAATCAATATCGCCCAAAGTATCGCTGAAGTCAAATAGCCTTGCATTGTTAAGAGTATCTAAGTAAATTTGTAAGTACAATTTACCTCGATATCATTTAAAGTTTTAAACTCGTTATCGTACCATAGATTTTATCGTTATGATAGATCTATAAAAAGTATTTTATGACTGTGTGCATTTTATATCTCTTTAGTAAAACCTGTTGAACTCACGTCATTGTAGTAGAGAAAATTACATTTTTATTTAGTTTCTGATATCATCAATATATACATATAAAAATCAATGCCACTTTTCGTTGTAAGCAAACTCTTCCTAAACGGCTGGATCAATATGAATGTTTTTAATGTGTTTGGGTGGCACCCTGGACGGATTGAATTCACAATTGGACCCGATAGGTGGCGCTGCTTTCGTATTTCACTCGTACGAAGTTCGCCCGGTAAGCTAGATTTAAATAAAACCTGCTTTATCCGCTTAATAAATGATAAACACGAAAGTGTGATCCATTCCTCGTGGTCGTTTACTGCCATGAATCCCCGCGCATACCTGGACGTCAAGACACGTGGATCAAAATGTATTCCAAACCAAAACAAACCCTGTATCGATATACATAAAGGTTGCATTTCTGTAGTTTTTACTTACAGGGCCATAAACGTCGAAATTCGCTCGCGCTATCAATTTCATTTAGCTCAAGAATGAAGTTTCTCAAAGAGTCAATAAGGTTCGTTTTACTATGGGCAAGAACGCCCGCCTTGAACGTAAGGGGTGCAAGTTCAAATCCCAGGCCCGCACCTCTGAGATAATTTTCATGTGCGAATGTCATTTTCAACAATGATTACCACTTGCTGAACGGTGAAGAAAAACATCGTGAGGAAACCTGCACGTCTATAGAAAGGCGTGTGAAGTTCACCAACCCGCACTGGGTCAGCGTGGTGGACTATGGCCCAAATCTCCCTCGTATTGAGGGGGAATGTGCCCAGTATAATGGCAATAGGCTCGCCCCCTATTACATTGGGACCAAAATACATCGGCGAAGTGTGGGCGCACTACAGTGCACCTCTGCCTACCCCTTCGGGGAATACAGGCGTGATGATGTATTTAAACAATTGAAACACTCATGTACAAATGCCCAAGAACGTAACATTACTTAACATCTGTATTTAATAGTGTAATATAATATAGTATCTATGTTATAAAGCCCTTTGTCACTGTAATTAACACGTTTAAGCCCCTCACACACTAGGGCAACAAAAGTCTCGCGTCAGATTTTTCACCAAGACCAAAACGAATTCTGTGTCTATATACATAAAGGCTGAGTTTCAGTGGTAAAAGCCACACTTGCCACATTTCGTTGAAGAATCAACTTTTTCTAAGACTCAGTTCAGATCGTTTTGGCGTTGTCAAATTTGACGCGATCGTCTTGACGCTTCTGTGTGCCCCGCTTTATTATAATTGTAATTTGTAATAATAAATACAGATTCCTATTCAACCTACGACCTCTAATCAACATCGTTATTATCCTTATATGAGTTACTCGTTAACATATATCAGCTGGTATGTTCTGCAGCCTGATTTGGATCCGTCTAAACAAGCTCTCTTTTAGAACTGCAATAAATGGAGTAGGTCAATATGATAGGAACTCCCAGAAATTTAAATCTGTCCAGAAACCATTTACAAAACGCAAGTGATTTACGATTGAAGGTAAATAAGAGGCGTATATTTTTTTTTACAATACAAACAAAGGGCACTTGTTGTTCTTCAAAAAAATGCATGATAGATGACCAGGCGAAGTTCGTATCACCACTTTGTATTTTTTATATCCACTCCTGCTTGAGGACAAGACACAAAAAAAAAACAAATCGGTCAAATAGTTTTTGAGCTTCAGCCAGACTAACGAACAGCAATTGACTTTTATGTAATAAAGAAAAATATTGAGAATGAAGTAACAAAATGACAAACCATCCATACTCTCCGTCTTATATAAATTAAGGACATGCATATGCAAGCACGTCGACAGTTACCCGTTATGCTAATGTGATTAATTAAATCTTATTACAGGCTTATCTTGGTAGCGACAGATATTTAGTACGCAGTAAATGATACTGAAGCGTAGCTTATTGAACAACTATTGGCTGTGATATGCTCTCCGCAAACATACTGATTGGATAGTGTTGAGCATATCAGAAATAACGTATAGCACGTTATTATACATATTAAAACACCATAATAACGTTTTCCTTCTCTTTCATTCCAGTCGTTCTTCGGCCGATCGTACAACAACCTGAACAGCATCACGGAGTGCAAGAACAATGGCGAGTGCGTCATCAACAAGAAGAACAGGACAGCCTGCAAGGCCTGCCGCCTGCGCAAGTGCCTCATGGTCGGCATGTCCAAGTCCGGCTCCAGATACGGCCGGCGATCCAACTGGTTCAAGATACACTGCCTCCTGCAGGAGCAGCAACAAGCCGCGCAGTCCCAGTCCCCACCTAGAATACCCCCCGCTCCCCACCCGCTGGCTCCCCCCTTCCCGCCCCATCTGTTCCCTGGATTAGCGAGACCGAGGACTAAAGAGGAACTCGCTCACCTATCCTTCGACGAATATAAGCCACCGTGTTCTGCCTCCCCGGACTCCCACAAAAGCGGCTCACCCAAATTGGATGAGAAATCCAGACTCACACAGTCCAGGCCGCCGGACAGACCGCTCACGCCGCCCAGGGATACGTACGTTCCCCTGTCGTTAGCCAACATAGCCTCCTTGCCCCATTTTCCCCACTCGCCCTTCTTAGCACCGCCGCCGTTCAGCCCGTTCGCGCCAAACCACCCGTTGCTATTCCCCCCGGGTTTTCATCCTATGTACTCGAGACATTTGCTAGATCACGCTGCGATGAGGCAAGCGGCTGAGAATAATAATGACGTCAGAATCGACGACCACAACGCCGATTCGTCGAAGCGTTTCTTTTTGGATGAGATACTAAAACAACAGAGATCTACGCAGCTTACTCCGCGAGAGGAGGTGATTCCTGAGGCTGAATTCGTTCCGACGCCGCCAGCTGAGAGGAGGACCTCTGAATCTCCACTTCAAGAGAACCCTATGGACTTGTCCGTTAAGTCCGACGGGCGGTCGAGCTCCGCGCGGCGGCGGTCCGATGACAGTGAAATAATAGTCCCGGACAATGACGACGGTGACTCGATCAGCGGAGTGGGATCAGCGAGTGAAGAAGAAGACGTGTCCTACTCACAAATAAAGCGAATCAAACTCCACCCTTTGGACCTAACGACCAAAGTCTGACGTCACACGTCACCTAGTGCCGTTAATATAGACTGTATTGTAACTCCAGTGAATGAAAGGCCAGTAATGAAAATTGTGATTATCGTTCGTACTCGGCGGATTTTTTGTATTGTTATCGATTAAAAGAGTCTATCCAAATACGTAAAATAAGTAGTTGTTTAGTTAAATACAATGTTATTGGTACTTAACTAGCCCGGTATATGGTTATGTACAAAGAGAATTTGTAAATAAATAAATTATTCATTGTATAGTTGTAAGCTATGTATATTGTAGATAATCTATATTTTTTTTAAATGGAACGACCGGGTGTTACAACATTCCATTGCGAAAAAAACCTTTATATATTTTTGTATAAAAAATTGAGTATAATTTATTTCTAGTGGAATTTTGACGTGTTGTTTTGTGGTTGCCAAGTGTTAACTTCGGGTGCATTTTGAAACTGTACTATTTTATATTTTTCTACATGTCTTCGCATCTCTAAACCTTTGCTAAGTTCTATTATATAATCACGACTGTTATACTTAAATACATTCCAATTTTTGTTAATTATACTCTTATCGTCTCTTGTTTTCATTCTTTAAAAACAATTTTCTGTTATATTTTTTATTAAGAAAGAGATGGTAGGAGAAAAAAGGGGAATATACTCGATCGTTAAAGATACTCGAACATTCCTATTTTTGCTCAATTTTATAAAAATTGTTAACTTTTCTCACATGATTGTATTTCATTTACTCGATGTAGTTGAAATTAGTCAAACACACTCATACTCAAGCATAATACTTTGTAGGCGTTTTGTAAATATATTGTAAGTAGAGTGACCTTTATTGCGTAAACAAAATGTTTGTAATGAACGTTACACGGAGACGTACAAAATAAAATATTCATGCACTCGACTTATGACTTTGTTCTTTAACAAACACTCCTCCTCTTATTATTACAAGCTTTATATTAGCTTGTAACGTATGTATGTCCGGGTGGAATCTTGCGACTGAATTTTAGATCAGTTATTTTTAACCGATTGAGCTGAAATTTGGTATACACGCTTATTTTGGATGACAATGCATGCTTAGCTATGTGACGTCATTCTAATTCCAATATGGCAAGAAAAAAATAACAAGTCCGCCATCTTGGATGATCTCAAGATGGCGGACTAGTTATTTTTTTCTGCTTGGCTTGCTGAGGAGAACACGAAAACCGAAAGCTTGTTTTAAAAAAACCTTTTTTTCATGGACACCATACAAATAAAGTCTAATTTGATAATTTACTTATCAATAAAGAGAGATATGATTCTTTTTCATTAAATTTGGTACAATATAGAACGTTACTGAGTATAAAAAACGGGCTTGAAATACTTACACCTTGTCTATCTATAAATACAGGATGTTATGGAATCTGACCTTTGATAAGTCATAAATGCAGACCAATTTAATCGTATACAGCACAAGATGCGCAAGAATCGTTAATTTCATGGCGGTATTGATTTACGCTGATATTCTGAAAACCGTACGAGACACCCCATCGAGCCTAACGAGATACTTACCGAGTATCGATTCACTGCTAAACGGAACCGATATCGAACTTACGACCTCGTGCGAACAGAAATACAGCCCAAACATTATGTTTTAGACCGTACACCGAGATATAGGTATCGCAATTCAAGAGGTACGCACACATTTTTAGGCTCCAAGTAAAGCCTGCCCGATAAGTAGGTAATTACGAAATTATCGGGAACACGCATAATACCGTCTATGGTTGCGTACACAGGAATGGTCGATTGTTGTCTCACTGCACATTAATTACCGGACTGCTGACTTTGCCGTGTGAAGGTTCTATAGCTGAAGTAGTTGAAATTCTCTTATTTATTATTTATTGCAAGTTATTCAAGATTTATAAAGTGATATGAAACTTTTTATGATGTGTGTATTAATTATTGAACATATATTTAACAATTCAAAGTTATGGGGGCTGAAGATATCTACTCACTATATTTAACGTAACATGTTACACACCCTACGCTCCAATACTGACGTAGGCAGGAAGACGGCAACACTGAAGTGGGAGAAGGCTGGTAACACGAATGGACCCGCAAAGGTGGACAAATCAAACACCTAGACGCCCGAAGGCGGTTGCCGGCATCGTGGCAGACTAACGCGAAGATGGTGCGAGGTTTTGCTCACTTTTGCGGGAGAAACGTGGCCACAACAAGCCCAGGACAGGTACGTATGGAGACGCGAGGGGGAGTCCTTTGCCCAGCAATGGGACATACAATAGACTATAAAAAATGTAAATCTTGCCTGGCTTGTTTGTCAATTACCAATACTAAGGGGTCTATATTAAAAATTCTTGGGCATTGAAATATTTAAAATTAGGAGGTTAGGCACAAAAGCTAGTCCAGAGAACGATATGCGTGCGAGAAAACCTCTAGAAGATTTACGATTCTTAACTACGACTTCCAAAGTAACAGTTTAATCCCTTCTACCAAAAAATATTGTCTTCCGTTTGCCACTATGTGTCATCATCGCCTTCTTATTGAAACCGAGTTATTCAAACTCGTTGTTTTATCACTGAAAGGCAGGTATATAAACGATACCTAACCTGTACCGATGTCATTCGTAATCTACTATGTTGCAAACAGAAAAAACATTTATTTTAATTACATAATTAGCTAGTGGAATCCGCGGGAATGTGGAAACTAATTCTAATTAATGGCTCACAGTAAATAATTACGTTGATCCACACATCGTCAGCTACTACAAGCTCTATTCAGATATAAGCGTTATTCCCTATGATTCAAAAAGCTTTGCAAGTAACATAGATGACACGAGCAGCGACCGTTCTTTGAATAATAATTGTCTTAATTTTGTCAATATTCAAGTTATTTGGTTATTAGTGATCATAAGAAATAAATAACTAATTACAAAACAGAACAGCAGTGGTAGCCGAGTGGTCGAACGCACGCCTTGCAAATCAAAGTGTGCAGGTTCAAACCCCGGCTCGCACCTCTGGGTTTATGTGCGAATCTCATTTTCATCCGAGATTACCACATGCTATGAAACGGTGAAGGAAAACATCGTGAGGAAACCTGCACGTCTACAGAAAGGCGTGTGAAGTTCACCAACCCGCACTGGGCCAGCGTGGTGAACTATAGCCCAAAAATCTCCCTCGTATTGAGGGAGAATGTGCCCGGTATAATGGCAATAGGCTCGCCTCTATTACATTGGGAACAAAAATACATCGGCGAAGTGTGGGCGCACTACGGTGCACCTCTGCCTACCCCTTCGGGGAATACAGGCGTGATGATGATGTATTATTAGATTAGTGCGAAAATTCTTCGTAGTAGTTTTAAATATAACTTCGAATGATTTATAATACCCCGTTTGATAGAAGAAGACGGAGCTATGCAACGAAATGAGACACAAAGCTGTTCATTTGTGAGGTTTGTATCATATACTTGTAGTAAGTTGCTACCGTTTTTCTTATAGATATTTTAACTACCTTCTACCTGCGACTTTGTCCGCGTAGAGATAGATTATTAAATATCGTTATAAATCATAGCCTATATGTTATTTGATGTATAAACAATAATACTGTAAAGTTTCCAACATCCATCCTCACAAACTTACACGTTTATAATATTAGTAGGATATTTATTCTCAGTAATTGCGGGGATTGCTGCATCTTACTTATCTCTAAGTGTGGATGTGCCTTTAATACATATTTCAAGTTCCCAATCGGCAGAATGTTAAATTGCTAATAACTATTGATAGATTGACATGCAAATAGAAGGTGTGTCTTCGTGTCATCCATCCATTCTCGAATAAGTCTCGCAATTTGTAACGGCGACCACGAAAAAGGTAAAATGTCAAGATATTTGCATATATATTGTAAAGATAATGAGATAGATGTGGTCGGCACCTGTATGTTTAAGATTTTGGTACGAGTTCAATCGACATACTTGGTTTTGTTATTATGCGTAGAATATTGTCAGCAATTTATTAACAACGAACATTCGGTATTGAGATATTTCTACATGAATATTCTCATGGTTTAACTGAGGTCTATTTCCACCATTATCAAGTTCTGATGGGTGTACGCAACCTTGTGCACCACCACACCGACACCCTGCGTCTTAATTAACATGCACATAAATCTAGATATGAAAATATATAGCGACCATCGGCCAATATGATGTAAGTTATGTTTATATTGTAAGATTTATTGAGGCGGAAACAAACGAATATCGAATACCAGACCTTGGTGTGATCTCCACTATACACTGATTAGGAAAAGTTGTGTTGTATGACAAAGTGTTTGTCTGTGTGTTCATGTGTGAGGCAGTGTGCGTATTGTGGTGAGGGTAAGTACATGTATGTTTTTGCGTTAAGTATAAAAAGTGTTCTCGCCTGAAATCATTTGCAACTAAACTACTTATTTCATATGTATTTCGTTTATAGATTCTAAAGTTACATATTTATAATTATAATGGCTGATACATCTATCTACATGGCCGTTGCGGTAGGTCGCGAGTTCAAATCCATGGAGGTCGTTACATTGTAACTTATACATATTCATAATTGTCCATTTTTTGTACCGTTGAATTAACTTTTATAGACAGACTTATACGCCATAAAATATATACAAGATCGTGTATTCAAATAAAATGGTAGTAAATAAAACAACACTCAATCACGATCGATTTTATTGTTGATCAGATAAGAAAATAATTTGTTCTCTTATACTTGTTTCACCGTTTTGAATGAGTTGAATCGCCACATATGTTGCTATAAAATAAATAAAACATAAAATATTCCTCAAGCTGCACTGTAGTGGATTCACCATTTCACATATATATTTTAGTCTCAATGTAGCAAGTGCGAGTTTATAAACATTGCACCCAGCACATACCTTAATGCGAGGAGCATTCGGGTTTTAGACTACGACGCCACGCTGGTCCAGTGTGGCTTGGAGAACTTAGAGAAACTCCCTTAGAGAAAAGTTTAAGGAGATAAATATTCTAACTGTCATATCCCAATTCATATTTGAAAATTTAATGTATGTTAAGAAAAATATAAGCAATTTTGAAAAAAGAAGCGATGTTCACTCGTTAAATACACGGAATAAGCATATGCTATCCGTACACGTTACTCGTCTCCACAGAATAAATAACTCTTTCATGGGGCAAAGTATACGCTTTTTCAATAAACTTCCAAAAGAAATCAGAGATTTGCCCATTAATACATTTAAAATTGCAATCAAATCCAAATTGTATCAAAAGGGCTATTACAAAATCTCGGATTATTTAGATGATAAATCAGCTTGGGATTGTACAGCTCAGGTTCAAAACAAAAATCGAAATATTGCCCGTCATGTCAAAGTATAGCGTGTGTTGCCTTACTAACGTATTATTATTCTATCTTTATTATTAAACGCAGCTCTAAAGGCAACACACTGGAGCTATATGTACCTGTGTATTTGTAATAAGTTTTGGCGATTTAAAAAAAATATCAGCCCACTGTGTTTCTTGCCGGATCTTCTCAGTTGAGGTCGCGTTTCGATCCGGTGGTAGTATAGTAGGATATAAGAAAAAATGTAAACTTGACAATTTGTAAGTGCCCCCATAGGCCTATACAAAATAAATGATTTGATTTGACTTCATATAATATACTAAAACTACTTGAGTTTTTTGGAAAATGAACCGTGTGCCAATATGCTATATATATAAAGATTAAATCTGTGTGCCATAAGCCATAGAACCACGCGGCTAGATACGTTCGAGTCTTCGTTGATATTTCGTGGAAAATTTTACTTCCAATTTTCTATAATATTATATATTTTAAAAAAAGTTAACTTCGCTTGACGCACCTATTTGTACAGAACTTTATGCTAAGAGGTGTAGACAACTATTTCTAATAGCCACGTAGTGATATCAGCTAATCCTCACAATCCGACTAATTATGTAATAAACACAGCATATTAATAGCGCACACAATTACCGATTATATCGGCGGTCAAACGGGACAGGCGCGCAAATGCGCCGAAACATCGAACCATCAATGAAATCCATTTCCAAATACATTTATAAGCGTCCATAACGGTTTATTAACGATTATTATCATATATTTTGGCGGTCCGCGTCTATGAAGTGAAATATTCGGCTTACATGGACCCGAGTAGGTTGAAGACGAACTGATGAACGGCGGCTGTATAGTTTAGTACTCTGACCCAGTGGTTGAAGTTTAAATCTTCATAAATACACAGATTTTGTTGGCCTCTGGGTTTTATGGATAAATGTTAGGTAAATAATATAAATCAATGTCCAATAAAATTTACCCAATCTTCAGGTAATCTATTATGATATAATTTATAATTATTGCAGTTTTAACTTACACTGTTATTACTGAAAAACAATTGAACTTGAGACAAAAACAATAATTTAAGTCAAGTTAAAAAAATATGTATATTCAATATCAAAGACCTAAACATAAGTGATATTGGTCTGCCAAATGCCTGACAAAGAGTATAGTAGGTATAACATTTTGAATATTAGTTGCCCAACACGTATATACATGAGAATTAAATATTATATATTTTCCATGTGCACGTTCGAAATTTAAGAGTTATAGCGCAGTTGCGTTTAATAGTTAATTCAGTCGCATGTGAGCGGCGAGCCTTGACCCGGCGACATGAGCGCAGGCACATCTCCGCACGTAGAGCTGCAGCGAATAGATGCGGCAATGTGTAGAGTTACGGTTACTACGCCTATAAAACTGCGGTCGAAAGATAGAGTCAGAACGCTTTGCCAGTCGTCTGAACTTTACAAACGTAATCACAGATATGCCTCGTTATAGGTAGATAGGCTGGCCTTAGGGAAAAAAAAAAAATTCATACTAGACTAGAAAAGTCACGCTTAGAACACTAGTAGAGAAAGAGTATAGCACCGTATAATAAATTATACAATTCACATAATTATCATCACCGTACCGAGGGAACTGTAAGTCAGGTGTATTTAACTCATGAAATAGATAGATTAAAATAATAAGCACTTAAAAATACTAAATGTGAATCTTACTCAGTACTTCCACCATGAGATTTGCCAACGTTTTATGGTCCGTATAAATTTCCGCTTACGAACAGTGATTCGTAAGCGGAGATTTTGTATGTAAATTTAACAGCGCCTCTATTGAACCCTAAAGTAACTAACAATTTCACACGGAAACATTTTACGTAGACTGAAGACCTTTAACAAACCCATACCTTTATAAAAAGTTTGAGGTATCGGTGAATTTCTTTAGAATTAATTTACGTCAGATAAGTCCTACTGCTGGACAAAGATCACTATTCCTCTGTATTGTGAGATAGGTCACTAATCTTACCAGGATTAGTCTTATTTTTACTATAAGTGAAAATAAGATTGTTATTAGTTGGAAAACAATAGAAAGGTGGCTCAGAATATCGCTATTATATGGCTCATCTAGTTCTCATACATCGCGGCACTCCGCTGTACCTAACGCAAGTGGAAACCACTTGTGTAACAGTAGTAAAGTCTGCTTACAATAACCTGCATGTTATAGGTCATTTTGTATACCTGAATACATAATTAGGAGTACCTGCCCCACCTAGGCCCATCGCTCGCCACCGAACATGTCCATGTATTTTTAGCGAATTCTATTTCAAACTATTATGCTTTTAAAATTTCTCGACTGTACTATTTACTTGAATGTAATAAATTTAAATGACTTAACCCTTCAAAGTACTTAAATAATAATTATTTATATACCCTTTTTCTTACATTTTATTTTAATCAATACTAAGCATGATGATTTTTCAAATTATTTTTAAAATAGATAACTTCGACTATTCTGTGAAGAACAAAAAAAGTTTATAACCTGTAATCTGACTACGGAACTAAAATCTTAACACTTCCCTTCGGCTTCGCCATAGTCAGCAAGTAAAATACATATATTTCTCATGTAGCTACGAATAATATGGTTTAAAATAATATAATGTCCAACACAAAAGTTCCACTCTAGACTTAATTGAAATATGTATAAACATGAATTAATACAACTGCTACTCCGGGACCATCGAGCATGACATACGAGTGTAGAGCTCACTCGAAACATGTCTTTTGCAACAATATCACCGTATAAAGTGCGCTATGTTTTTAAAATAATGAGTGTGAGCGGTGCGCGCTCGCCGCGGGGCGTTGATATATGATGACAGGCGTCATAGATCACACAGGAGGCACTTTCGTACTTATAAATAAACGCGTTTTTCGTTAAACAACAATTTATGAAGTATTAACGTTATTGGACAGTTTTTTAAGTAGCTGCTGTGGGATATAAATCGCTTGTGGGCTTGTTGTGCGCGGACAAATTACAATGTTTATGTGAGTTTTAGTGGGTCACAAGTAGACGCGGTGACTGGTGTTACGCCCCGCCCCTACGACTTTACGACGCTGATATATTATATCTCCCAAATTTATAGAAATGTAAATCAATCAAAAACAAACCACCTGCGATGCCAATTATTAGCATAAAAGTGTTTAACAAAATCACTGTGTAGTTACCTACAACGGAATCGGCATTCGTGTTTATCGTATCCATATCACTGAAAGAACTCGCAGGATGTTCCAAAATGTGCGGTAGCAGGAAACTACCGTAATAAGGTAGAGATTATAGTGTACGAAGTTTATGGTACCGATCACCTAAAGTCACGTTGCACACGAAAGGATCCAATGACGTTAGGTTGCGCAAGAAAGGATCCGATGACGTCATGTTGCGCAACAAATCCGTCGGCTGCGCGGATCGACGCGCGTAATAAACGCCGCTACGGACGGCGACCCCCGACCCGACCCAGCGGTCGCAGTTTTATATTTTACGACCACTCGCTTTACATTTTTGAAGTGCATTTACTGTTTATTTTACATCAGTGAACCATTCCATTAGAGGTCGGCATAGTCATCACATTCTTGCTAGAATATTTTATATATATTATTTTTGTACTTAAAATATTCCTAATAAGTAACATAAGAAATTTCAAATGCGAATTTGCCATTTTCAATTGATTTTTCACCATAACTTTTTTATTGTATTATTTGAAAAGTAAAAGCATTCCTTAAATATTTTATTACGCTTATAGCCTGACTGTTACACAGATAAAAAATCTATTTCAGGGGTCAGGGAAAGTGGATACTCTAAGTTTAGATGAGATCACTCAGTAAAGTTCAGGGATGATTTTCTATATTTTCTGCAACCACTCAGAGCATTGCTTCTACGAATGCAATACTAAAGTTATTTATTCCGCTTTTAATCCAAATTATAATTTTAATTATAATACAGAATGTATCACAGACCTAAACAACGGTATTGCGTTTAATTAAATCATTTTCAATTCATGAAAATAACGATAAAAGTAAAAAACTAAAGTATTTCTATTAATAACTGTTGAGCTAGTTATTTAGATCTCGACCTATAATGAATGGCCGCACGAAACATTCACTGATTCCGAATGTTAATGAATCCTCCGCCATATCATAAATATTACACTTGATATTGATATTTCCACGTCGGATACACAAATATGGCTATATATTATGTAAATATAACGCATTGCTATATTATACTCGAATAAGAGTGAATTCTTAACATTCCTATATCAAATAACGTAGTGGTTTTAATTTGTATTTTATTTTTATGCGATACGAGTATTGACTATTAACGTGATTTATGTAAGTGCTACTCGTTAAACTCGAAAGGGTTTTAAACGTGCTGAAGTAGGTTTTAAAAACATATTTATAATATGTGTTACGTGATAGCCATCGGTATAAGCTGTTTAAAATATAATAACCTGATTTTCTTGCTTCGCCTTTGAAATAGCGGTGACAATAAAGCCGATATGAATTTATTCATCTCTTCTCTGAGAGCAAATTTGACAACGCTATTTTTATAATTGTCTTATTTAGCTATTCCCCTAGTCATCTTCTCTTCAACACTATTCTTTAAAGTCTTATGCAAATAGGCTCAGTAAAGTGCGCGTGATTAATTTTATGCTAATATCAAATCGAACTGTATTAACTGATACATTAAGTACATTTTTCAACGAAATATCATTTTTTTAATTGAAATATCATTTTTATTTTTAATTTAATTAATACAATATTTTGATTATTCGCCTCCAATAAATGCAGTTATTTTACTGTAGGTACCACGTTTATGTTCGATTTTATCGAGCGCTATACAACAGAGACATCGATTAGATTGTTCACTGGACACTTAAATGGCCACTTTGCAACGAATTACAAGCAATTGTAACATTATTGATGATTTAATTTTCTAATAAGGATACGATACTAATGTCTACTACCGTTAATCGCAAGATATTCTCAACATTATCTTGATGTTACTTATTTGACAAACCTAACATTGATACCTACAAAAAGAACTTATTGTACAAGCGTTGCGATAGTATGATGAGTAAATGTTGTACATACATACACACATAAAAAATTATTAAATTAATTATCAAATATATTATTAGGCGATGTAGCAAGTCAGAAAGTAAACGTTGAATTAAAACAGATCACTATATGAATGCATCCAGCATATTTAGATACCGTAACCGTAAACTTATATCGATGGGTGAAAGGCTATTTGCCTTAAGTGACATTTTTGGGCGATATTGACTTATACACATATTTGGAATCAGCGAATTTGTCTGCGTCAAATGATTATGCTCTCCTGTAAAGTAAAAAAAAATCGCCTAAGTCAAATGCCTCTCACCTCTCGATATGTACGTACCTAGCAAATATATTAGTATAAGTTGGTTAAAAAAGAAATAAATAATTCTATACATAAAATTGGAAGCCGCGGGAATAAGCCCAGAGACCCTGACATATCTACGTTTTTAAAATCCTGACTCACACGCAAATTTAATATCGTACTGGGAAGATACCAATGTTATTAAAACATGCATTACCTTCAAACACAGCTGCAGAAAACGTTGGACAGCATAATAACATCGTATCGATGAACTATTACGTTATTTCTGTGTTCGATTGTACACAATGGAGACATAGGTCACCGGTTCATCATACGAGAGATATCTTTTAATGACTTATTCATGATTCCGCGGTTCGTGAGGGAAGCACCTGAGACGTGCGAATATAAAATCATATTTTGCGGTATCGATTGTAAAAAGATCGATTGTGCGGAATTGTCGTTTGATTTATATAACTTATTTATTTCTATATGTACAGTTTGAACAAGTTATTTGTTTTCAAAAAGGTGAGAGTAGGTACAATCGACAACAGAATCGTTTGATCAAATCTTATACTGACAAGCTTCGCCTTGTTATGTGTACTTATAATGTCAAAAATTCTTTTTGAAAACACATGAATGTATAACTTGCAGTCATTGAACGAATTGAACTTTAATAGTATTGATGTCGGTGGATACCTTACTATTACAAAATTATTTTTTGAGGTATCTTGCAGACGCGGTCATTATTTTCTCTACCTATTTCAGATCAATTTATAACCATATTTTTTTGGGTTCCGTACCCAAAGGGTAAAACGGGAACCCTATTACTAAGACTTCGCTGTCCGTCCGTCCGTCCGTCTGTCACCAGGCTGTATCTCATGAACCGTGATAGTTAGAGAGTTAAAATTTTCACAGATGATGTATTTCTGTTGCCGCTATAACAACAAATACTAAAAAACAGAATAAAATAAATATTAAAGGGGGCTCCCATACAACAAACGTAATTATTTGCCGTTTTTATAGATAATGGTACGGAACCCTTCGTGCGCGAGTCCGACTCGTACTTGGACGATTTTTATTTCAGTAGGTAACTGTAACGTAAAGCTGTGATCATAAATATTGACCGCGACAACCCGGACTTTCGTCTAATCGCACCAATTAAACTAATACGACGCTGTAAATAACTTAGTTTTATTCGAAACACCGTTTTTATGACATTTGTCAGTTTTAGATCAGAAATTATTTATTGAGCCCAATCAAAGCCAGCCTGATTAACTACTTTTTAATCGAAATCTCGCATAGAAAAATTATTAAATGATGGAGGTCACAACACACAAAAATTAAATTAGAATATAAATTATGGAAATGGCGATTCGAAAAGGCGACATTGCTATCCGTTATTCTGTTAATTTTCTTCTCATGCTTTTACTTGTAAATAAGTCATAATAAATCTTTAAAAATATGTGTTTCAGATTGTCTCAAAATAATAATTTTCTTAGACTAAGGCCTTTTAAGTGGATTTGGACTATGGCCCAAATCCCCCTCGCAGGCCCGTGCCCAGCAGTGGGACGTTAAAAGGGCTGTGGTTAGTTTTTATAGACTACGACTTCAATAACTTAACAACTTATTATCTCATACAAAGCGTCAACCAAGCCTTAAATATCCAATTTCACGATTTAAAAAAACTGTCAAATGGGTAACAGAAAACGGACAGAGTAGACAGGGGTCAAGGCGCTAGTTATTATATAATTAGATATGTAAGTAAACTTTCCATGGAATAACATATAATTATCACCACTACGATTGGTTTAAGAAGTTAACATCGAATTAAGTTCGAGTTTCAAAGTATCGCCACAGTTTCTGTTTGCCAGATACTTAAAACATAAAATATGTAATACATAAAATCAAAACATAATAAAGATTATTTTGCGATAAAACAAAATAAATATCCTATTCGATTTAAGAACTTACTCTTTTTTAAAAGTTGGTTAAAAATGAGGTTAAATTACTTTTGAATTCATTAAATAAATGTGTTTTAAAACTATTTAAAGTGTGATAGTAAGGAGCTTGTCGAAATACAAATTACCCTTTCTTTCAAATCAGTTTCTGAAATCGATATGAAGTGGAAATATTAAATTTCATTGATAAATAGTAACAACAGCATACACTTGATATATAGAAACTCGATTCTCCCTCATACATCCGTTATTATAACTGGTTATCATTAGACCTATTTTTTTAATAATTGCTGCACTATTTATGACGTATTACCGAAAAAATACACTCGTAAGTATCAAAACCATTGGAAAAAAAATATTGTAGTCATTTTAAAAATGGGACCGTTTACGTAGACTCTTCCGACTAACGAGCGAAATACACGCGTTAAAACACGCGTAAAAAGTACAGCTACATGTCAACTACACATTAACCATTAAAGTTAAAGCCAGAATTAATTGTGTTCGGCGATTATAAACGAAATATCTTTTGTTATAAGTCACTGTAATGTTATTTCCAGTTAGAAACCTCCCGACTATAATGTAATTATTTTAATATCCCAAAAATATAATTACACAAATCATTATACAACTTATTCCTACAATAGCTTTTGATAGTTACAAATGATTTTTATTTAGATATTTAAAACCTGTATCATATAGGTGTGTACATAATAAAGATTTGTCAATAATTTATGGAAGCTTTGAAGATTATAAATAAATGCCAATTTGGTAAAATTTTGTTAAAACAAAAAATTAAACCAATGGCAAACTACTCGAAGTGCCCTTATTAAAATAGGTCGAGGTCAAAGTCGTTACGTTTTAGCTGAAAATCCAATAATTATTCATTGGTATCAATATACCTACAGCTAACAAATCATTGTTCTGCGGAAAATAACGCATTTAAAATAACTTGAAAATATCACAAAATACAGTATTGATACATATAGATAATAGTCGTAATCCAAAAATATCATACTGACCCTATTTCAATTTCAGTAAACTCACCAAAAACTCGTTCAAAAATTCTCGATAGCCCGATAGTAGGGGCATATTAATGTTGTACAAGTATTTAAAAGTGGTAAACAAATGGACACTCCATTTTATTATATCACATCGAGCCTCCCCGCTGCGCGTGCGCATCCAAGGCTGAGTCGCGTCGCCCCTTTAATATTTAACCAACATTCTTGTGATGATGTTTAGATTAAGACTCAAAAACGGGCATTACAAATTAAACGCATAAACTTATACCTTCCATATTTCAGAATAGTTTCTGAATTTAAGTAATATTTAATGACTTATAATTGGTAATTTTTACTCCAAAGATAAACTGTAGCTCTATTACATGCATCATTTACATTGATTGAAGTTCACCTAATGAATTGATTATAGAAAAACGAACATACTGTATAAAATATAATAAAGTTTTTAGTATGCGCATATTTGCACCCCCTTTATCTTCAAAATGGTCGTTCAACTTAACTACTGTTAAACTCGCATGTTAATTATATCCAATGTACCGTTCAAACAAATGGCAATTAACACATCAAACCTCCTTTAATTTAAAGCCGACAAAAGCAATCAAAGCGTATGAATAATTATAATAAAAGCTCTCCTCACCGTAACTAACCATTCGACGCATGCAAGCTTCCATTGTCAAACACGCATCCGAATTTCACGCCATAGAAAGTTTTATCGATAACTAAATCGATTATTCGCTCGCTAAAACGATGGGAATTTACAAGAATACCGACTTACACACTCGGTTGCTTACAATCGATTTGGTTCGCGAGTGCATAAGGAAAAACTGTTAATGTTGGACAAGTGATAATCGGTGGTAGTGAAGCCATACAGACAGGTATAAAAGGACAGTCCGTCGCTATGTATTTAACTACCCAATAGTACTAGTCTAAAGGTATTAACATTCATACCGCCAGTAACATAGTAGTTAGATTGAGAGTATCCGGGTTTGATCCCCACCCCGGGCATTGACGTTAAACCATTAACACGAGCATAAGGCTTAGTTGGAGGATTTAACCTGACTACTTAGCTATGTGAAACCCTACATTGCTAGTAATCTTTATATATAAATCCCGGTATGCATGTGTTTATAATTATTTACCTTCTAAACGTCTTTACCTATTTAGATTTTGTTATACTTATCGGGTCACTTGTATGGTTTTCAGCTATAGTAAGACCAGGTATGTGGCTCTGTTGTCGACATATTATTTACGCAAAAGGAGTATTACTACTGCAAACGACTCCATTTAAACAAATTTTATACTTGAGATAATTTTATTAAATAATTTTAGCGACTACCTAAATATCCACCTCCTAGACAGGTTCCTTATAATGTATTTAGTATTTCTGTAGCAGTGGTAGCCGAGTGGTCGAACGCATGCCTTGCAAATCAAAGTGTGCAGGTTCAAACCCCGGCTCGCACCTCTGGGTTTATGTGCGAATCTCATTTTCATCCGAGATTACCACTTGCTATAAAACGGTGAAGGAAAACATCGTGAGGAAACCTGCACGTCTATAGAAAGGCGTGTGAAGTTCACCAACCCGCACTGGGCCAGCGTGGTGGACTATAGCCCAAAAATCTCCCTCGTAATGAGGGAGAATGTGCCCGGTATAATGGCAATAGGCTCGCCCCCTATTACATTGGGACCAAAAATACATCGGCGAAGTGTGGGCGCAATACAGTGCACCTTTGCCTACCCCTTCGGGGAATACAGGCGTGATGATGATGTATTTAGTATTTCTGTATACATTGTCAAAGGCAGGTCCCAATTTCACCTAAAGTGTGTGCTCTATGGAGTTGACTTCGTTAAACACTACAAACATTATAGTATAAACATTACTCACTAACTCTAAAACCGAACTGTTTATCACGCCATCGTTTTAATGTGTTTTTTATTCATGAGTCGAGAATCGATTGAGATATCAAACCGAGTCGATACTCGGCCATTAATCTAGCGTAAAGCGCAACTTGAATGATTTGTATGCATACTTGGTGGTTTTTTTATGACGCAATACGTAAGAACGAATGAACAGCGATTTGACTAATATCTGCTTTATGATAATAGATAGTAAAAAACTATGTTACAACCAATTTTCATCAAATTTTACTTTACATTAATTAATTTACCTAATACTGGATGGATTTGCCGACTGGTCCACCTAGCTAGTCTCGCAATAATTCATATTTTACTTCATAATATAACCTACTAGCTTCTACCCGCGACTTTGTCCGCGCAGGCTTCAATTATACAATTTCGTTATAAATTATAGCCTAAATGTTACTCTGATGTGTAAACAATAATACTGTAAATTTTCATCAAAATCCGTTCAGTAGTTTTTGCGACAAAACGTAACAAACATCTAACCATCCATCCTCACAAACTTTCTCATTATAAGTGAACTGTACTGTACTTTATGAGAAAATAATTTCTTGTCAAAATCCGAATTGTCCAACACTGTAAATTCCTTTTGTTATTGTCCTTGAGAATTTATAAAATTAGTAGGATGATGTTAATTCATGTCTTAGTTGATACTGAAATAACTTTTCAGGAGAATCTATTATATATACGAGTATGTTATATACACAGACCTAAAGTTTGCTCGCTAATCTTGAAATCTATGGTTATATACGATATTCTACGGCACATATTATGTATCACATAACACATTAACTCGGGACGAATCACGATTAACGCCGTTGCCGGTGAGCGGCAGAACTATCAATAATTATTTCGTTATTTTTAGCTTCTACGTGAATTGTTAAGTGTCAGAATGGATTGATTTTTTGCAAATTGTTTAAGTAACGGATATTTTTTACACGCAATGTTTAACAAAATATGTTTTTACGAAATACCTACCTGAAGGCTTACTAAACAAGAATCTGCAACTTTTTTTTTCATCGTCAGACAACACATACTCATCGTATGATCCCAAACAAAGCAAAGCTTGTACTATAGTTATCAGACAATGAACTGGGGGCGATCCCAGTTATAAACAGACCAGGGCAAATTTCAAAAAGGTCATTTCCAAAATTTTCCACTGGCGGGATTCGAACCCGCATCTACCCGGTTGAGGGAGCCGAGTGGCATTTGGTCAAACCATAAGACCAAGCCGTCGTCAACTTACAGAACATGAATTTAATTATTTTATCTATCTAAAGTTCATCTAATTTTAATAATGAAACTTCATTCATTATAATTATTTAAAATCAAAGTCAAATATATCACATCATCACAACGCGGGGTAGGGCACTAATTTTAAATCAGCGGACACACCCTCGAGGCACACCACTAATAACTTCAAATTTATGAACTTTTATAAATTATAATTTTAATAAATAATCAACTTACGTTGCGTTATGATGTATAGGGTCAGAGTTCATGATCACGGGGCAGGCTACGAATACACGAGATACTTAGTTAAAAGTACGAAGACACGCTTGTTTAAACCTTATCATTAACACTAAGCTCTATATTTTAAAATAAAATGTGTAGCACTTGATATTGTAGTTTGTATAATTTCAATAAATTATTCACAATTTAGTAATATACATTTACAGATTTTTAATAATCTGAGTCAGACTCAGATTTAGATGAAATTTTATAACAACAAAAATATCAACATGTCAGGAGTACAAAGCCAGTCTAGCTAATGTAGACATAAAGCACGCTATATACAAACATACTACTCAGTATAATGGTTTCTGTGCAGTATACGTCTATCTGAATTATATTCCACGCAGTACAGCCACCAGAATTCCGCGCAGACGGTTTTACTGTGTGAATAGCTTTATAGATCATTACACGAGCGATAGGTTTCCGAGAGTCCTGCAGACTGACAGCTCATGTGAACGCTCCGAAATATTTTTCCTGCTAACATACGTTCCTGTTTAACTCGTGATTTTTAAACAACCGGATTTACCGTGCGAATAGAGCCTAAGAGAGCCAACACATAATGAATAATGTCAGTATGCATGTTGTAATGTAGTGATCTTGTTTCACGTGAGATATAGTGGCCATTTGTCTCTGGCCGCTAGCACGCTTCACGCTAATTGGTCGATGACGATAGATTTAACTGGCCTGTCATTTATTATCTATGGAGAGTGGAGAGTACAAACATGCTTGAAATAAATAAGGTATGATTTATGAGTTGTGCTGTTTTTGTTGTTATACTATAGGAAGCGAATTTTATAAACCATTCATTAACACAGTCTGTGAAAATAATCTAAGGCTTTATTCACACGGAAAGCTGGCTGCCTGATAATAACAGGTTCAATGGGAACGTATCTGCAATGACAGAATATTCTTCATTTTACTATTTATTTTAAACAATACGTGTATTATAGCTAACAAAACGAAAGCAAAAATGATTCAAGCTGTTTTTGAGTTATAGCGAGACTAATAAACAGCAATTGCAATTTTTAAATATAAGAACACAGGCAAATATATTAGTTACTTACGATGTGTTCCGTATACTTCGCATAGCAATATACCAATTGTTATAATTATGCGCATCTCGACTGATTAAGATCGACACAAAATGTCTAGTAAACGCCCGATAGAGATCTAAATAGAAGCCATCGATTCTCGATCACTGCCAGAAATATACCGGGAGACGATTAAATTTGGAATATAATGTGACGGGAAAACCCAAAATAACACCAATAAATATTATATCAACTGCAAATCTATACGATTATGCATAAAGACAGCATAAATTAATTCAAGTGCTCTGATCTAGAACAGGCTACGCAAAACCAAATTAACCTTTTGTTACAGAATTCCCAAAAATAATTTCGATGCGACCTCTGAACTGATTTAAATTATGCAAAAATACACAATGTGACAGGTTAACGATAGATAAATTATGGCTTATCTTAACGACATTTTAAAGTTTATAAAATGATTTGAAGCTCTCAAATGTGTAGTGACAGAGTAAGATTTTTTTGCCAATTCCAAACTCGTACAAAAAGTTCATTCTTCAACGTGATGACATTAACTCGTTCGCTGCGTTATGAGATCATATTGACTTAATAGCCTTATATACAGGGTGTATCAAATGTCCGAAATAATACTTTGGGTACATATACGGTAGCTCATATGTGGATGCTTAGTGAAGACAGTTTATACCTAACTATCATAGTTTGTGAGTTATTGACCTTTGAATATTTGTCACAAGTATCGTGTTCTGGCCTTTAGGTACACCCATAGCCCTATTCAGCAGTGTAAACTAAACTAATGAGGGGCGACTACCAATATTCACAAAACAGAACATGCAAATTTTACATAGGACTCGAGATATTACGCGTAATAGAAATTGACAACAAAAAAAAAAATTGGAAAAACGGTCGAATTTTGATCCAATTTTTATACCATTCAGTTGTATACCCGATATTGATGCATACGTCAAAGTATTATTTCGGACTTCTGAAACACTTTGTATATTCATCTAGTGCGCAGCGCTCAAAAAGTTAGTACCTCCATGAGTCAATATAACCTCATGATGCACCAACTGAAAGTGCACTAAAAATCCTTACGTAGCGATCGTGTTAATAGCGCAAGCGAATTTTGACGCGTAGGAGCGCGGCTTTTACCACAGAAATGTTATCTTTATGTATGTTGGAATAGTGTTCGTTTTCGTATTGGCAAAATTGTTGACGCGCGGTCTTTGACGCTCCGGTGTGGGAGGCTCTATCGTGGTATTTTTTTTTTTTTTTTTTTTATAATGTGACTGTGCTTTATGCTCAGTCTGCCACTGTTCTTCTGACATGGTGGTCAGAATCCTTGTTTAGGTTTAAGTTATTTACCATGTTTTTATTTTATACTTTATCGTTTTATTTGATGGTTTTTAATTTTGTTATATAGTTATTAGGGTTTCTTGTATGTAAACGAGTTTTTATATTTTGGAGTTTTATTTTTATTTCTTTATTTCGTCCTGTTGTCACTTATTGCGTGATGTTTTTGTGTTGTTGGTTTCGAAGTGGCACCTTCCTTTTTTATTTTATTTTTTTAGATTAATCAAACTAAAGATTATTATGTTATATCAGTCATCATTTTAATAACCTATTTGAATGTCAAATGGATTTAAAGTTACTTATTCTTCTTATTCTTTTTATATTGTTAAAATAAAAGTAGGAATTGTATAATTTGTTAAATATAAAAGGTTATAATTACGTTATGTATAATTTGTATATTTTAAATATAGTAATTTGCGTCCTATTATCGTTGGTGTTGACGTGCTGGTGTTTGTGTAAGTGTTATAAAGTGCGTTCTGTGTACGTGTGTTAGTTGTTTGAAATAGAGTAGGCAACGCTCAGTGTTGTCGTGTCTATTTGTTTGTGTTTCCTATCGTGTATATATTTAGGTATGACCTGGGTGCTTTCCAGGCAATATTGTACATAATATTTCTGTCAAACGAGTGTTTGTTAAGTTTCCAGGTCATACCTAATATTTGTATGTGGGTGATAGTGTTTGTGTGTAGTTGTATTTTTGTTTGAAGGTTGGCCTGTATTATTGTTTCAAACTCTTCCTTATGTGTGTTGTTTGTGTTTATGGTTTCGTCCGATTGATTTGAGGAGCCTGCAGCGTTAACAGTACGCGACACTTGCCCTGGCTATCGAGTCCCATTTACGCCTTATAGGACAGTCCTCATCGAAGGCGTGGTGGCCGGTCTCTGTGTGTTTCGCCTCACTGCAGTTACGGCATTTTGATTTCTCGCCAGCTCCGTACCTAGGGCAGACTGCCCGTAGGTGCGGGTCGCCACAGTAACTGCAGAGATCGTCTTTTTCTTGACACAGTTTCCGGCCGTGGCCATAGCCCAAGCACCGGGTACATTGTACCAGTGGGGACTGGTCCTGCACAGCTACATATTGCAGATCTACGTGGATCCGTTCCGCCGACGTCATTCTTTGCCACATTTTGGGAGATACCTGCAAGACCACGTGGTTTTCTAAGGGGTTTCTTGCCCTCCTACGGTATCTCACCACAGCTCGGAAGTCGTCGGCGGACAGGTCCCCAAGCAGATCTGCGTTTTGTGTCTTAAGGGCTGTTACTATTTCTTCGTCTGTGTTGTACGAAAGAAGGTGTTTTATTATAATTAGTGGGTCTTTGTTTTTTGCTTCTTCCACTTGCAGGCTCTTATCCGTCTTTAATTTCTCTTTCATTTTATTTAATTCTTCCCTATTGCTACAGCTTACAACTAATTTTTGATTTTTTATTTTGCGGACTCTCTGCACCTGGTATCCACATGCCTTTGCGTCTAGGGCTTTTCTTACCTTGCCAAGCACATCCTCACTTGTGTCTATAGCGGCGTCCGAAGATATTATGATGGAGTGGTTCGGTTGAGTGGGTGGTGGTGGGTTTTGTTGGGGGAGGCTGCGTACAGGTCTCGCAAGAACGTCGGCATAGGAGGGCACACTTTCTTTGAGGGCCGTAATTTGCCTACCCGTCTCTTCCGAGACCATCCGCAGCTCCCTCACTTCGTTGAGGATTTGCTCCATGCCTTGGACGCCTTCGCATTTTGAAGAGGTGCTTGGGAAGGTTTTTATTTTATCAATTACGTCGTACGAGATCATCTCCCGCACCGTTTTCACTTCAGTGAGGACCTGCGCAACCGGGGCGTTGATGTTGTTTTTTATTGTTGCGTCTGTCAGGGCGGCCAACTGTTTTGAGTGGTCCGTTTCCATTTTGCGCAGGTCCTCTTTCCTCTGGAGCTTTGTTTGCCCCAATTGAAGCTGGAGGGATTGATGAAGTTCGTGTTGCTGGAGGATGATCTCGTACAACTTCGATAGGTTGCTGATTACCGTCTCCTTAATTGTTGACTTCAGGTTCCCAGACTGTTCCAGTTGGCTTTTGGCCTCCTGGAACAGTCTGTTTGCCAGGGCTGTGGGTCTTGTCGGAGCTTCGCGAGTGTTGTCGGAGGAGTCGTTGGGGGAGAAGGACAACTTCCTATTTGCCACGACCGGAGCTGCGGCTAGTTTTTTGGCGGGAGTCCGGTGACCAAACATTTTTGAATTAAAGGAACACAACTTAAACTTAGTTAGGATTTTTAAACTTATGACTAATAGTTAATATTGTAAAGTGGTAAAATTGTATATAATTAATAGCTAGGCAATTTGTATAAGATGTAAATTTGTATAAAAGTTAAATAAGTAAGTTTGTAAAAGTTGTAAAAATAAATATTATATTATAATATTTTTTAAATGTAAAGTGTAAATTGGAATTAATTACTTATATATTATAATTTAATAGTCAGTTTGTATATAATTATAATACTAGTCAGTTTCCTAAACCTAATTTACTGTCCGGTAGCAGCTTGTCTTAATTTTAGATTTCTAATTTTAGGTCAGAAGGGGTTTTGTCAGATTTTTGATAGCGTTTGCCTTATCACAAGCTGCAAGTCCCTGGTTCCCCTGACATGATATACTGGGGTTCGTCTATGTAGCCCGTAACAATACGGGGTACGTCACTTAAAACACTAAGGGTCGAATCTGAATTTTAGCCTTTATACTGAAAAACCTATCTGGATGACTTCTAGCCCTTGTAGCCAACGTAGTGGGTCAACACTGGGGGGGCGGGGGGTCGATTTTTTCCAAAATTTGGAGGGCTACACGCGCAAGCGACACGTCGTTCGACGCGGCTCGACGAATGCAGCACAGTGGACCGAAAAACAAGAGATGTGTAGAAGAAATTTAATTAAAAAAATAGAAAAAACGAAAAATTTTGTCAAAATTTGTCAAATTTTATACTAATTTTTATGCTCAAACCCACAGGTAGCAGGGAGCAGCGTTCCAGAACAACGATTCCAGTCAAAATTTTGAAGATTTTTGCAATTTAATAGGTTTTAATCAAAATTTTCAATGTTTCAGAGACGATCTCTATCGTGGTATTGCAAACACATATTCAACAGTGACAGTTTACCTATGGTTTTGGACTTGATATTAATGAGCATGATCTTTTAAGAGCAGAGAGGCGATCATAATATCATGATATTTGTAATATTGTGAGCGGGACGGGATCCTTTTATTTAACATTTTTTTTAATAATATTCTTTTTTACTTAGCATAAAGTTAAATAAACGTATCCCGTCCCGCTCACAATAGAGGTATTACAGATAAGAGTGACTGTGACAGTGTCATATCTTGAAGTCAATGTGTCTTTTACGCTCGCGTCTTTGTATAGTAACTTCAAAACTAGTAACTACTAGTAACTATGAATAGTAACCTTGTTTTCTCTGCATCACCCTAAGGTTGACTGGTAGATAATGCCTTTGGCATTAAGTCCGCCTTTGTACATCTTTGTGCTAAAGTCTTAATAAATAAATAACTCCAAAGTGTATGGAAAGTTATTGTCCAGAGTTGTTCAGTATATACCTACAGTATTATTTTAACCAGTACATAGCCATTGCATGTGTGTATGTGTGCCAAGAAGCTACTGAAGTAACCTGGCTCCTAGTTTATTGCAACGCAAGTTGAATTGCGACGCCGTATCTAAACAGTTAAATACTTAGTCAAGGAATAATCATCGATTTTTTTACTGATGGAACATAGCGAAAGGCGCGGTGATGGGTCACCGTTTAAAAAATTGCACAGTACGAATTATACGAGACTGTGACTTGTGCAAATTCAAACGAAGGCTGTGCCGTGTGAGTGGGATTTGCAAGTAATTAACATGAGCAATTTTTTTTGGTATTGAATTTGGTACATCTCCATCGATGAAGGTTAGCATCAGCAAAGAATGGGTACACTGCAGTACACCTCTGTCTACCACGGAATTACCAACTCACGGAATATAGGAGTGATGATTTGCTGTTTAATAAATAGCTGAGCTCGCGACTTCGAAGGCGCAAAATTAAAGAACCCGAATTATTTTCAATTTTCTTTTTTTTACCGTAAAAACCTTCTACAAAGTCTGAGAAAACTTTTAATAAATGATGAATGAAATCGGTAAAGTCCTTCTCAAGGCGTGATCAAGAGAAATAGGGATTCATTTATATATTATATAGATTGAGTAAGATATAAGTTCATATATGGGATGGGCAATTATGACAACTTATTGACTGAAAAATAAATGTATTTCGAATTTTATTTAGTGGTACACACAGCAGGAAATTACCTAAATATAATAAACCTTAGAATGTATAATCCCAATATCTTCGAGTAAAAGTAATGGAAGCACCATGAACCACAAATGGTGTTACAAATAGCACTGTCAAACAGCCATGAAACTGATACCATTAATGCTTGCTTCACTTTAAGGTTGTGACCTTACCAGACGGTCTATTACGGTGTTTTCTAAACTCCGTAACTATGGCAACAGTGCCGGACTTGAATATGTAGTGATTTATTAAAATAACTTTTAGTTACTTCAAAACACATCTACTTTTAAACCCTAGCAACAGAGCCCGTAAAACATTAACTACAATTACATTTTTAAAAAATCAATTTTAAAACGGGTGCTTCAAATTAATGTAGGTAAGAATGTTTTGTTTACTCATAGTGACATAATATCAGTGGCTCTCAATAAGTAGATGCTTTTATTATAGAAATACATATTTCGTCTATGCTGCTGCGTTAGGATATTAGCTCAGGGAACAGAACTAGACTATAACAAATAACAGAAATACGTCATGACTAGGTACTAAGCTAAGCAATTGCCGATTTTGCAGATCACTCAGTCCATCCCTGTGCAGCACAAACACTATCTATTACGGTACTAATGTCGCGTCGAAATGAATCATTATTTTTAGTGGCATCGCTGCCATATTTGGAGGTCAATTTCTCTCGAACAATAGGTCAGGTTGGCATCGCGCCAAACACGGACAAAATGTCAACGGCTGCATTGAAGACGAGTCGGTACATTTTTGTGATTCACCACGCAGGTTTGATTAAAGTTTTAAAATTAACGTTGAATATGGCAAAACGGTACTTTAGATATTAAAAAAAGTAGGTATACCGAATAATAATAAAGTATAATAAAATTAAAATAAAGTACGTAGTTTTTTGATACAGATGTTGATTATTGGCTAACGATATACTTTCTTGCCAAAAAAATACTTTTTGAATACACAGGTCGAATCTAATGGTTAACAAAGTTATGTGAGATAATAAAATACAGTATTATTCAACGGTATTTTCTAAAGCGCAGTCTCCCTCCCTCTGGTATTACATCAGTAGTTTAAGCATAAGATGCAAGTAAATTTCTATATGTCCGCTCGCTACTCTCAGTTTTCAAGCCTCTACGTGAGGCTCCTTCATTAACTAACGATTTCCTATACAAATATTTTACGTTGACGCTAGCGAGTAGCGACTTCCAACGAATGTACAGACTTCCACATGATACAGATACATATCATGTGTAAGTATCTATTGTAAGATCACTAAGTGACCGTGTGTGTACATTGAGTAGGTTACGATATCGCTTCGAAGACAGGACACAAAGAATATATTATGATTGGTCCCAAACAACAGCGTCGTAATGAATTACAGCATTATAAATAACTGGACCACCACAGGCGTACATTTCCAGCCGTTAGATAATCGTCGTAAATCTGAAAGAAAATTTGCAAGCCTTCTCCCACTTGACCCTTAACCCCTGCAGATACCTACAGTTGACAGGCGGACAAAGGGGACACCCCTCCCCGTGACCCCCGCGCTGAGAACGACGTGTCCTTTGCGGGTGCGCCCGCGCAGTTGACGGATTGCGCGCGTTATTATGTTGGGTCGATCAGTTGGTAATGAGGCGAGTATAGAGTAGGCAATAAGCTAGAACCTTTTGGCGTGAAGACGAAAAAATAATAATACAAGATGGGAACAATTCATTTTTTAAGAAACCTTGTTATACCACCCCACGTAATCGCCTATAAGACGTTATTGTATTTTTCATATATTTTGGCATTCCTAGTTAAAAATTTATTAAAAATAACATCCTGCTGTAGAAATATAATAAGGTATCTATTTAGATATCTATTTGTCTATGACATATGTCTCTACACCCTTTCTTCTCTGTGCGTTTCTCGAGCATTGCCCATCGGAAAAGTCTCGCGGCCTGTTATCTTTTACAGTTTGCCGAATAGTCGATCATTATAAAATGACGCTTTCGACAATACCCTGGGCTGAGTTATGAGCTGATGTGACAAGGTGACAGGTCAAATGGCAGATTAACTTAAGCCACAGGGAATATTACCTAAGCTATCTAGTAAAGCTTTAGTTATTTGAAATCATATTTGAATTACAAAAATACCAACAAACCCTAGTGTGCCCTAGAATAAATACACATTATCTACGTGCGTATTCTCTTATTTTATACGCAACTGCCCTTATATTTAGTCCAATTGCAAACCATCAATAAACTTAAAAAGTGTTATTTAAAATAAATTAAAGTCTCAGGTTGACAGCGCAGTAACAAGGCAACAAATCAAGTCCATCGTGCCCCCGCCGGCTTGGGGACGATCCTTCAACAATTACTTAAAGGTCGTGACCAAATTTACTCATAAATTGTTATCGGAACGAGGCCGGAGCATGCCGATGACAATTATCCGCTATTACACGTCCATCGTTCAAGTTTCACGTCAAATAACATTTGCCGTCCACATCTTAATCTATAAAGTTAGCATAGAACTTAATTTCCTTCATTTAAGAACGTTATTTGTGTTGTCGATCAATTTTGGGACTGCACGGTTAAGTTTGTCGAACCATTTGAAAACATTTATCATTTTTCAACGTACAAAATATTATATTTTCTATTTTTAATAATATCAGAAGTTATTTTTCAGTAGCAAACGTAATCATTAAATGTAAATTAATATTGGTAATTCAACCATAATATGGATGCCCATCAGTTGCGGTTTCCCGCGTAAAAAGCTCCTAAACGATTGCAAATTGGGGTACTTTCATAATAGTGACATCGATTCAATTAAAGAGAATTCATTCGATTACATTTTTGGAATAGAAATTGTTTCATTTTGTGGATTGCCAAATATTTTACGTCCGGGGCTTCAGTTGCTTATGCATGACACTAGTCACAGTAATAATGCAATATCATAACTATTCACAGTATTGCGATAACAACTTATAGCCATCGATGGTATAACACTATTGACGAAAAACCAATTGAAACCACGTATGAAAGGAAGAATCATTAAAATTATGGTACTTACCTGACAGCCATGTTGATTCGCCCCCGCTATCACCTCAGAAGCCGCAAGAACCGCGCACACGTCACATCACTGATAACTATAGGCACTTACGCAGCAAGACGTACACTATCTAAATTATTCTTAATAACCATCGTCACACCACACGGACCGTGCGCGAGCATTCCCACATCTTATATAAAAGAAAAGAAATATCTTAGATTCATCCGCCATCTTTATCACTGTCATCATCCATTTTGATTTATAATGTGTATAATTATTGAATTTGTCCTTGCTATAATTACTCGACATTGCCATAAATACCGCATATCGCAAGTGCATTCCTCATCTTATTCCATTAAAATATCATCATTTCACTCATTTCGTAAAAAAAGAAGAAAGAAAAAAAAAATATCATCTGTATTCCCCGAAGGGGTAGGCAGAGGTGCACTTCAGTGCGCCCACACTTCGCCGATGTATTTTGGTCCCAATGTAATAGGGGGCGAGCCTATTGCCATTATACCGGGCACACAGGTTTCCTCACGATGTTTTCCGTCACCGTTTCTTAGCAAGTGATAATCTCAGATGAAAATGAGATTCGCACATGGAACCCAGAGGTGCGAGCCGGGGATAGAACCTGCGCACTTTGATTGCAAAGCGTGCGTTCGACCACTCGGCTACCACTGCGTGAATAATAATAATTTAAAAGAATCCGACCTATAATATCATTAATTTAACGCACTTTACCAAACAACACATAGTTACATAAAATCACTATACGTTGCATTAGCTTCCATAATTTGAAACCAATTCACTCACTCGTACAAAATAATCACAGTACACAAAATAATCTACCCGACAAATAATAAAATAAGTTATAAACGAACAGATAGTTTATAGACCATATTTCAAAAACAATAACAATTATTTAATTGACGGAATGTTCATAATATGTCGCGCGACTGAATTTTATGCATTCTAAAATCAAACGAGACGCGCGAGCTTCGAATACCACGGCCTCAATATGGCGTTAGTGTTTTTTAGGCAAAGGTTCCTGTCATTATGCCTATAAATTATCTTCACGGGGTGCTTGAGATAAAATTGTTTTAAGTTACATGTAGTTTAATAAATTTAATCTGATTTAAAATTTTATTGGTAGGTGACACTTTTAATTAGGTAACATATTTTAAGACATTTTAACAACCAAATAGGAAAACATTTTCTTTAAAGTGAAAGTTTTAATAAATTTAAATAAAATTAATATAATTTCGAAATAACAATGTACCTACTTACTATTTTATTACTTATAATTTATTTACCAGTAGGTAAGTAAAAACATAATGTTTGAATAGTTTTTTTAAATATGTAGACGTATCTATTAATTACATTAATCGTAACATACTTCTGAAATAGAACAATAGACGTAGCAAATAAAAAGGCATACATTTTATTTCAGGCTTCTTTATAGTTTATTTTCCTTATAGTTAACCTAATCTTTCCCATACATACCATACAGTTTATAAGCAATTCATCATGCTTGAATATTTAATGTAATACGGCATTATTTCTTCATTTACCTGAAGCAAACGCGAGCATCGCAACGCGAGGACCGATCTTTTATCAAAAACAGAATCGATTTAATAATAGAGCAAATAAGCAGGTTATTAACATTTGGTACAGTTGGGAAATGTCGCGTTAGTTACCGGTCATATCTGGTGATCTGTGAAGCGGCGGGCGCGCCCCGCGGGCCGTCCTTGACGGGACAAAATTATTGTTATTGCCACCAAAATAATGTAATTATTTTAACCTATAGAACAGAAGTGCAGTGGAGACAGTCAGGGCCGTCTTTACGCGGGGGTGCAAGGGGTGCGGTGCACCAGGGCGCAGTGTCCTAGGGGGCGCAAGCCGACCGCCATACATTTCGACAGGTACCTGTGACCTGTCACTGTGACCACGCGAGCGGAATCACGGGCACAGTTTGTTGAGATAAGGGGGGGCGCAGGCTGACTTTCGCAACCCGACAACGAATATGCTTAAGACGGCCCTGGAGACAGTTAGCACGAAATTATGGATCAATTTAGTATTTAATTAAATGCAAATTTTATCATAAATGAAGGCATATAATTTCTGCTTAGTGAGTTTATTTTTCTGTCATCTTGATAATAGATACATTCGTAATTTTAGATATTAATTTTGTAACCATACACAACATAAATTACTTCACATTTCAATGTCCAATATCCATCGTACAACTCATATCTTTGATGAGCAACAGTGGTCGGAGTGTGTGGCGGGGCTAGTCCCAAATTTTTTTCAAAAAAGACAACTCTACTCCAATATAGTTACATCTCGCACCCAACCCGTGCACTGGTGTCGTGTAATTTATGCCACTGTCCCGCGGCCCGTCCGGCCCGTCCGTCCCGACCCTGCGCCGTGGGACACTTGTTACGCCGATTTATGGGGACCCGCATTTTATTGTCTCTACCCTGGTAATGTCCATACCTTTATTATTTATTAATTGATTCGGAAAGCTTCATGTCGATTGAATTAAATTTTGTTTATATCCCACCGATATGGGACGACATTTTTGTCGTGTTTACTTATCTGATACAGCTTAATAGATTTGAATAATGGTAATAGACACATGTGATACATATATTTAAGTTAAATTATTGTTTATGGTTTCTGTGTTTTTGACATGCAAATCTATTAAGTCTTTCTTTGTAAATACTCATATAGTTAAAAGGCATAATACTCTATTCTAAATTAACACAAAACATCATCTGTGTAACCAAACAAATGGCTTCCAAGATTGAGACTCATTGATTGTTCGACGACATAAATACCTATTTCCGAACGAACAGAGTCGAGTTCGTGATTTAGTTCGAAGATTCACTTCGCTTCTAACCCCATCTACAGAGTCTTGGGGCGAACATGACGCGGGCGCCTCACCGCAAAATTGCTTCTATTTACTCTCGTTTAGGGTTAATCCGTGATTGCACGCCGGTGCTGAGATGAGAGGTTGCAGTCGACGGGTTAAAAATAGTGCTCACCCTAATTGATGACCCTTCACCTTCTATCAGAGATGTGTAGGCAATGGAAATGTTATAAAAGTACAGTATTCATAAGACGATCTGGAGTACGCTCTTTACGCTCGCTCTCTGGGAGGCGGGTCACCCTCTTCCCTCGAATATGGTTGAGGAGAGTGATGGCTGCTCCTCAAGTCATGCTCGTGTACGGGTGCTACTGAAAAGAGTAACCATTTAGTTTCTTACCTGCTCTTCTCAGTGGAAGCAGCATTCCGAACCGGTGGTAGAATCTGACTATTTGTAAGTGCTTTTTGGCCGACACGAATAAAAAAAATGATTTTGATTTAAAACATATATTGTACTGCAATGATATTCCAGGTTCACTTTCACAGTTAAAGTTGATTTATTTATATACGAATTTACTTTGATAATGAAATGCCTATTTTCTTTCCATCACTGTTAGCATGTGCCCCAAGACTAGACTAATGTCATGGAATGTATTGATTTTATTCATTTCTATCCATGAAATAAACAGTGAGTGAGTGCCTCCGTGCTATATAATATCTGTCAGATATTATACCTATATGACAGTTGACACTAGTTTTCAATATTAAATTAACTAAGACCTGAGAGATATAAAGAGAAAGGCTCTGGTGTCCGAAAGTAAACAATAGCTCATTAGATGGTAAAAAGTGGTAAACCCGAAAAAAATAAACGTCAAACGTTTTTAGGGTTCCGTACCTATAGGGTAAAACGGGAACCCTATTACTAAGACTTCGCCGTCCGTCCGTCCATCCGTCAGTTCGTCCGTCCGTCCGTCCGTCCGTCCGTCCGTCCGTCCGTCCGTCCGTCCGTCTGTCCGTCCGTCCGTCCGCCTGTCACCAGGCTGTATCTCATGAACCGTGATAGCTAGAGAGTTGAAATTTTCAGAGATGATGTATTTCTGTTGCCGCTATAACAACAAATACTAAAATACAGAATACAATAAATATTTAAGGGGGCTCCCATACAACAAACGTGACTTATTTGCCGTTTTTATAGATAATGGTACGGAAACCTTTGTTTTTTATTTATGTCTTTTTATATTGTTTTCTTATATTTACGCGAATACTATACATTGAAATTAAACTATTTTACGGATTTTATCGCGTTTATTTGCGTGGATCGGACCGCAAACAACAACTAAATAGAGGGTACCCAGTTATTAACTATGACATCAGGACGTCTAACACCTCAGTCCCCCCGTGACCATGGTTGCTGTAAAGCAGCCGAAACGTCGGGAAAATAAAATAGTAAATAAACGCGATAAAATCCGTAAAATAGTTTAATTTCAATGTTATGTCTTTTTATTTGGGCCGGTTTTTTATTTATGTCTAATAAAAAGCGACCATCTTGTTGGTCTTGCAATATTTGTAAGCTCCACAATGACTTGAAAAGTGAGTATTCGTGACCTTCGGCGGCGTATCCAGCAGCCTGTATGAGCGTGGTAAGGTATAACTGCTCCAGATGCTGGTCGTGTGCGAATGCCGCGCTCGTGACCGCAGCCGCATGCCGCACTTGTTCCCCCGCTAATGAACACATAACTCCATCATCCAACAACATTATACGACAAATCAAAATTAGGTACTCCTATTACTTACCATAGTTTAACGTCATGCCTACATGTGTAAATTTAGCTGTAATTTTACATATGACAAAACTAGTAGCGTTGTTAAGTAATGGGTAGAATCAGATTAGAAACCGTATTGTTCGTGTAAATAAAAAAAAAATATTTACTGCTTATTCTATAAAAAAATGCAACCATATAATCGAACTATGAATGAAACAAAACCCTTAGATTTATTTACATGAAGTGATCTGTTCAAACTTTAAGTTAAATTACAAAACAAGTGTACGACAGCGGAAATGTAAAACTAAAGTGAAAATATTAACATGTAATAAACAACTGCGCGAGCGCACATAACTAACACCACCGGTACATCTCATTTATTCAACTGCGGACCGACTCATTAACATCATGATTACTAAATAAACTAAATCTTTTTTACACATTAAATCGATTTACTTTGATATTTTATTTTATTTTCAGATGGTGCATCTTTATTAGTAGTAGTCGTTATGTCCACGCAGGAGCCTGAAATAAATTGAATATTAGTATGTTGGGCGACATAAGTCACTTATTGTTTTGTTTTAATAGCCTATTGAATATTCCACAGCTGCCTAAAGGCCTCTCCCTCCCGTCTCATGTTCGAAGGGGGGTTGGGACCATAGTCCAATGCCGCAATATTGTATTATGCTTTTCAAATATATGCTATTCCAGTTAGAATAATAAGTTTTCACTGTTTAATATTTAAATATGAATGTCTTAAAGCTATGCAAAGTCTTGAGTTCTCGGAATAAAATAATAGACCAATATTTTATTTTCAATTAAACCACGACCCTGTCATTAAAATATACAATGCTTATGCTCATCACGATCTAAAAGAACGCCAAACAACTCGATTCGTCACGGCGTGTGATCGATTAACCGTCTACTCCAATTAATCGATTCTCGCTGTATAATTATATAATAATAAATCGTTTTACATTATAAAGTTATAGATCTAATAAACGCGGCTCTATGCTTTTGAGGTGTTATTATCAAGGGTAATGTCTTCATCGGCTTTCATGCAAACCGACATCTGATTGATGGGTCCAATATCGATATTGTATCGATAATTTTTAATACAATATTGACGTATTCGAATAATACATTCGTTAATAATCGGTGTTGTGGGTGTGACGTTATGTTGTGCGATATCACAAACAATTTTAATCTATTAAAAATGACCAAAAACATCCATATTGCAAAGGAATTTATTAATAAGTATAGCAACTCAAAGTAATAAATTTCACTCGCAAAGTGTAGGTATAAGACATTTGCTATTCTGCCGTCTGTTCATATTAACTAAACACGATAGTTACTGCTAACATACTAAGCGCTAATATTACCCTCCATAATAACTATGATTAAACCGATTTTAGCTTTACATTAGCTCGTGCCGCGAACATTAAAACATGAAACGTAACGCCTTACGAAAACTTTTTTTTAATATCGTACATCAGACGACGAAATTCACACGCTCTCTGCCAGTTCTTATCGATCGTATCGATAACTTTCACAATCGATCTTAATTATGCTTTTATTACTTACATGAAAAAAGTTTATAGTTCATAAAGATTTCTTAATAGCGCAATCGGTTCTAATTTAAATTGCACTCTAATTTAGTGTTGTTTGAAATCGATTTGAATAATTCCCAAAACTACCACTATAAATAAAAATAAAAAAACTGTCTGATCAACATTAATACCTACTAACGAGTGAAGTGGAGATACATCGTTAAGCCACGTGTGACGCGGTTGTTCCTTAGATCGATGACCAAATTATAACATCCTCCGTAGTTCTAAGGGCTACTTATGCGAACAATAATTATGTCATATTTGACAGTCGTCGCCAAAATTGGATAGATCCAACAAGACTAAGTTTTCATAAAGTCTTTTAATGTTGTGTAACAAGTTTGGACATGATCTCCCTAGCTTCATTAGTGGGGCGTTACCAATTGAAAATAATAAATTGACAAAACGGTAAGGAAATGGTAGGAAAAACGGTCCCAATTCAAACTACGCTGAATTAGAAATCGACCTCGGGTCGCGATCCCAAAACTCTGATAACACAAAATAGCCGCACGCTCAAATTAAAATTACCAAAGCGCTCAAAACCGTTGCGTTACCATTCCCCATAAAGGCCGATAATTAAATATTTATTCGGTTCCATTAGTATTGATTAGGGTAACCAAACCATCTGAGTATTACAGGATAGTGTCCTGTTTTCAAAACCTACGTCAGAATGCACACGTGGACACAAATGGAACATGAAATGTCAAAGAACTATTAAAAGTAGCAACAAATGCTTGGTTTAAGCACTGAGTTCACATCAGCGTCAAGACGCTCGCAATTTTCTTGTCAATACCAAAATGAACTCTATGTCAACAGACATAAAGACTGTATTTATGTGGTAACAGCCACGCGACCATTGACATGCCCGTACATAAATAATCCAAGATATTTTCCTTCCTGTCCTAATATCCCGTATTATTGATGGTGAACCTAACAGCTTTAGAACTGTTACACGGAATCGATTCGTCACTGTGGAAATGTTCAAATTGCCGGCTATAAAAATATATAAAACGCCGTGAAATACATTTGACAGACTAGCGAGAACAAAATCTATATTTGCTCTCCACATTCATATGTATATACATTGAGTTACGTTCGGGATTTCCGTGTGTTTATTGACTTTCAATATAAATTATATATAAATTTTATTAAGGCTCCATTCTTTAATGCTTACAATGATAGTTTTTGTTATACATTATAAATCATAGCATCTCCCAAGATGTGTCACCCTTAAGGTTTGCTAGCTGCTTTTTCTAGTTCATTTTATGTCGTTACAGATGCTGATTTCTCTTATAGTAGTATTGTTTAAATATTAACTTTAAAATCTTTGTCAGATATTGTCTTGAGTTAACCTCAGTTTTACGAAAATAAACCTTATAAGAAAATTTACAAAATGTAATCTGATTCCCCAGCCAGACATCTCAAACTACCTTTTTAAAAAGGGAAAAGCAGTCACCTACTCAGCCTGTTCAAGATTAAATACAATATTTGGTTAATTGGTTTATATATAAACAAATATTAACACTTTCATGCGGCGGAGTCACGGGCCGGCGTTAGTTAATTAAAATCTACAATTTATCGTTATAATTGAAAGCATTTAGCTATACCCACACATCGGTATCGCTCCGTGTTCCTGTAAACCGTGATAAAAATCGATTCCTAATCGATATATCGATGGAATTTATTCGTCACGCGATCGTGATCGCATGAGATTACTCAAATGCAACCTTTCGGCCACACACTTTCTATACAAATAATTTGAACAGCGAATTAATCATTGAATCGATTGCAAAAACAGTTTTAGTATTCAAAAAACATTTAAACTAAGAACTTGTAACTTGAACTTAGCTGCCTGTTCATAAAATTGCATTTTTATTGATTGTTTTGTTTTATTTATATATTACCACGGTTAATATTTTTACCAGTACAACCCAATCGTAAATGTATCCAGTATAAACTTAAGTTATAATATAGTACATAAACGAGTATGTGTAGTGTTGCAAAACATATTTTATCGGTCTTAACAATTGATAAAAAATATTCACTTCTTCTAACATTTTCTATGCTTTTTGAGATTCGAAAATGATCTCATGCTACTATTAGCAAGTCGACCAGATATGATGAGACCATCGAAACCTCAAACGATTGAAAATTGATCAATTTTCCAAATTGTTAAATTAAACTAAACGATTACGACTAATCACCGCATGATGTCACTTTCAAACGACTTTAGAACGTCTAGGGAAGGGCGCAACGATTAGGGCAATCGTTAAAATAAAAACTCAACAAAATAAAAATGAAACTATTAGAATGTTGACTAGTAGAGGTGTTGAATATTTTATCAAATGTTTTTAGTTTGAAATCCGTTCGTCACATGTTTTGCGTGTCCACAGGCCACTGATATTTTGCCAATACCAAAACGAACTTTATTTACTGATAGAAAAAGCACATTTTTCAGTTTTTTTTAAGTGTCATCGATGTGAGGCAGTGGTAGCCGAGTGGTCGGACGCACGCTTTGCAATCAAAGTGCGCAGGTTCTATCCCCAGCTCGCACCTCTGGGTTCCATGTGCGAATCTCATTTTCATCTGAGATTATCACTTGCTAAGAAACGGTGACGGAAAACATCGTGAGGAAACCTGTGTGCCCGGTATAATGGCAATAGGCTCGCCCCCTATTACATTGGGACCAAAATACATCGGCGAAGTGTGGGCGCACTGCAGTGCACCTCTGCCTACCCCTTCGGGGAATACAGGCGTGATGATGTATTATGTCATCGATGTCGCAAATGAAATCAATATGTATGTAGATTGTCATAGAGCATATTTAACGAAAAAACAGGTTAATCCGCACGCACCAGTGGAGGCATCAGAGTACTATTATATTTATACGTCTCGGTTTATGTGTAGGATGTGAACGATGTCCATCGGATATCACGGATTAGGAGATGCTCGTTAAATGCACTAATTGATACGCACAGCCTCCGGGGAGGGCTCGATGACTTAATACCGAAACGTTTTTGGAACAAGATCTCTACATGACGGTAACTGTAGGGCTACTCCTCAGAGTAGATAGAGTTGACATAAGAACTTAACTCTTCGTAATGCTCTGTGGCGATTTTTTAAGGTTGGCAATAATGGTATACATGAGATCCGCCATGTTAGAATTAAGATCAAGTAAGTACGTAAATGTCAAACAATATAAACAGTCAACTTCTAATATGGCGGAAATTTACCGCAGTTCGGGCTCCTTAGGGCTGCTCCTTAGTATATACTAGCCCGATAGGCTACTCACACTGGGGCGTCAAACGCCGCGCGTCAACATATTGTCCAATACCAACATTAACTGACTCTTCCTCAACGATATGACATTGACAGCGTGAGCGAATTTTGACGCGAAGCCCCCTTTACCACAGAAATTAAATCCTTATGGTTATTGAAATTAAGTTCGTTTTTGTTTAAAGTTGGCTGCCCGGTATGGATTTAACGGAACCAGATGTCCGGTAGTATGACGTTACATGTGTTATTAGATTTCAGGGCCCCAAGTCTCGTTACAGTATGACTTGGGCTTCATTTTTCAAGGCATGAAGAAACATCTTTTAACAACCGGTAGCAACAATATGACTTGCCTCATGTCTGCAAGGTGACGTTGTCTGAATGTCAAAGCTGGTCATATTCTACCTACCATTGATAAAATGTGTTTTTCTTAGGCATTTTAAAGTGAACCCATAATCATTTTACACCGATAGCGTAAGAAGACTTGAGGCTTAGGACTCCCGTATTGAGGGCAGCTAACTTGACCGTGTGAATATAGATACTATTCTATCATGACTCCATCAGATTTTATAGTGATATAACATTATATCCACAACCATGTTTAAGTAATTACTGATTACTACTTTAAGGTTAAACTTAAAGCTACCTTCAGTCGATTGCCGCCATCTTGTAACCTATTTAGATTGCTTGTAAAATGCAGTTATATTTCATTAAGATGTCATAAAGGGATTGTAAGGTCACAAGATGGATTTTCAGCAGTAAAATCAGACATATCCATAAATAATGATGTGCGGCCTACTGCAATGTGAGTAGGCTATGTCTACTGTAGGTACCGAAGAATTGAATACAATGCGTAGTCACATTCTGATTCTGGTTCTTACTAATAGGTAAAACAAGACAGCAGCCTTTAGTCATGTGCAGTATATGAAAATATTTCATGAAAATAGAATACCTATCGATACTTTTTTTATACATTTTTTTTTTTAAACTTTAAGAAATGTCTATGCTTTAACAAGCCTGGCCATGGTCAGTAGTATAGTAGTGATCTGTGATGGTCAGTTGGGTCACGAGTCCCTTCTGTCACGTTAATCTATAGATCAAATAGAGTGCGAAAGTAACAGAAACTTAACTCATCAAAATTATTTTTTAACAGTTTAGAATAAGATAGCAAACCTTTATCTCAAGGGATAATATAGAGCCATTTTAAATCATTATAAATATTGTATTATATAATATTGTACATTGTACAATATTTTATTTAATAGTTAAAATAAGAAATAGTTAATACACGCGATAAAATCCGTAAAATAGTTTTATTTCAAAGTTAAAATAAGAGCTTCATATTTATATACGTGCAGTTTTTCAAATTCAGTTGATACCACCATGATTGTTTTATTTACGAATATACGTTAACACGTCCCAGATTGTAATTTAAGTATAATTCAATATTTCTAAATATAATTTAAAATTAGTACATAATATGAATGTGCAATATGAATTAGCCAACGCCAGCTACCACAGGCTCACAATACTTTTATGCGATCATCAAACGGCTACAATATTATACAGAATACACAACCTTCGGTACATTCGAATGCATCAATTAACTCGGTTTGTCCGATCCCGAGCTGAACCGGCCGTCACGATTATAATATTCAGTCATAAAAGCGCAGCCGGGGACAAAACAATTAAGTTTTTTTTAAATTAATCCCCATCTTGAATAAGTAATTGAAACAATTTTAAATGTCAACTGTGACCAATTAAAAATATGACATAACATCCGAATGTGGACACGATACGCCCACGACACGACGTGACATACAATATAAATCGCTATGATACACAAACGACAATATCAATTAAAAAATTATCACCAATTACCTCGCGGCGGGTCGTCAAACATTGTTCCGAATTAAAATACTAATCGATGCTTAATTTAAACGGGGAATCGATTAAAGCGTTCCGATTCTCGACGCCTGCTTATTTTAAGTGTATGTCTTAATTGCAACATGTTACAAGAGGATCTTTAGTTGCCGCATATCGGTAAGAGTCGGTCGCTTAATTAGTACGTATCCCGTGCGCATGCGTCGATGCAATCGCTGTCTCACCTCTGTATTCCTTATTCGAAACCGCGGCTTAGGATCCCGCATCTCCTTCGTGTAGATCGATATTGTTTACGTGTAAAAAGGACAGTTATATATTTGTGGGTATTGAGATTGTGATCGCGTCGGGTGCCGGCACCCAGCGAACCTAATGCGTGTCTTAAATGTTTACTAATGAACACGATTATTTAAAGTGACATTTTCGGATTTCCATCCTCGGCCATTACGAATCTCCCCGTATGGAGCGTTTATGCGCCGTATTAAAATACAAAGATTATGTACATTTTGTCTACATCCCAGCAGTGATGAGAAAGTGTATGTGTAAAAAATATCGACCATGACAATAAAACTTTGTGTAACCTAACGGAATATTACAGTACTGACATCGAGTAAATGAATAGCACATTATTTAATTTTATTTAATAGCTATGTACTATTTTAAGAAAGAAGTCATAAAATTACACAAATCATTTTTAAATCATTCGTTTTCATAATTCTTTTTGAACACGTTATTTCAGAATTGATAACATAGGTAGTTATTGTTAAATTAATGTTTTATCGAAATAAATGTGTCCATCACTACATCATACAACATTCCGATGGTTTTCGGCGGCAATATAGATGGATGACGATCGCCGACGCGTCGAACTTTGACATCGCCGCGTGTATCCGAGTTTTATATCGTAACTAACATAAAATATACGGCATCGACATCGAGCTACATCTGAGTGAGGTAACACTGAAGTTAGCACTGTTCAGACTGAGGCAGGATCTACCTCCATTTATAACTGACGGGACGAAACTATAAGGAAAAAAATGGTAACAGCGCGTCCTACATCATGGTAAGGCTCTGCCTATGCTTAAGACAAAATTTATGCTGGTTCTTTTTAATATAGCTTTTGCACAATTGCGGAAAAAAAATTGCATGAGATATAAGTATATTGCGATTTTTAATAGACGACCCACTAATATTCTTGCAAGATGGTGGTTGCAAGTCCAGAAAGATGTCAATTTGTTATATAGGCCCAAATAAATTTTACAATTTGACTTTGAATTTGTAAAGTCGTATTAACCGCTCTAGGTAATTAGTATTTATCAATACCAATTCGTGCCAATCCCCAGACATTTCAGTAATCGCATAGATAATTCGGATGACCAACAATACAGAAGCTATTAAATAAAAAATAATTCCGTTAGACGTAAACCGTGTGGATACTGCTTATATCTGGACAGGGTCATAGTGCTTATCTCCAAGATAATCGAAATAGCGACGTTAAACCCGCTAATCTCGGGCTTTGAAATTACAATTTTAGTTCAATCATCATTTAATAGACTTGATCGATTATATAAATAAAAAAACCATCGAATTTATGTTACAGGCAATAATAACAGAATTGAAAGTTATAATAAACTAAATAAAAATATTTTAATAAAATAGGTCTTCCAATGTCGCAATAATTAGTTGTTCCTCTTGTTGTATTAATCTTATAAGCTTCTATCAAACATTTGACCCACAAAATTACCGCTCACTAATTATGGAACGAAATTGTTACTTCATAAAATATAAACAGGTAAAAAAAACAAATGGAGCAGTTTTTTTTCAAATCACTCTTTGTTGTCTCTATATCAGTCACCACAAAATTAATTAATGAATAAATCGCGAACCGTATCAACATTCAACAACACTTTACGACAACATTAATATTATTTATATTTTTATTTTCGCAAAATGGCTGACCGTTACAATATATCACGCCGGGCACCATTAAGGACCCGAGCAAAGTTCCATTATCACCGCGGGGAGGGAATTAACTAAATTAAAAAGTTTGAACGTGTAATGTCAGCATAAGAAATAATATGATGCAAATGAGCGCGTAGGCGTCTCTTCTAATTGACTAGTGAACCGGGCGGAGCCGGGTCGCGGGGCATAGTCTAAAATTCTAAATTATAATTTATACGCGCCGCCTACCACTCGCGACTCGTATTAAACTGTCAATCGATTGATCTTAAAGTAATTTAGTGCTGTTACACAGATGTTTACACTGTCGTAAATTATTCCGGTTTTTTAATGCGGAACTGTTCCGTTTGTATGTATACGAAGCACCGTTTCTTATATAAATACATATGACGATATCTCATTGTATATCAATATTTTAATATTCGAGTTCAACGACCTTGTCCCTGAAAATCGGTTTTAAGAGGTATTCCTTTATACATAAATAATGTCCTTGGTATTCAACAAAAGATCCTACAATCACATTTATCTTCCAACTATATTCTATTGCATCTAAAAATAACATAAATAATCGATATAACCATACCAAAGCGTGTTTACGATTAGTACGTGCGCGCGTTGATGTCTTTTACACGTTCGTTTACCCTTCAGCGAACGGGCGGGCGGCGGCGCGTACCACGTGTCAAGGCGAACGCGCCAATCATCTGCATTGCACTTATTATGACTGTTGTGGATCACTATGTTATATAACAGTTGTAAAATTACAGGTAAATAACAGGTATCGTGGTATATTTTTATGGGTGCTGTTAATGTCAGACGTCTGTCTGATTGATGTTTAGGTCAGGTTGTCTCTACTTTTGTTTAATGAAACACTTTGTTGTACCAAATGGGTTTTATATAAAAATATTTGACATAATCATAGTGCAGATTTGAATATTATTACTGAATATGTTCTATCTTTATTTAAGATTTAATAAGAAACAATACAAATAAAATTGTATACATTCCCCACAATTTATAAGAAGTAATAATAACAAAACTAATTACATATATTTCAGTTCATGTAATCGTGCAAAGTTTAGTAAAAGTAATACACTTACCAAGCAAATAGTATTTTACATTTATAGTTATGCTGCCATTATGTTGGCACACCTCAATAAATATAAATCACTGCTCATATATCACGCTGCTAAAACATATATTTAAAATAATATTTATATACCAAAAGTCAAAAGAATGATCATCCAATCAATCAACAATATTCAGGTCAGACGAAGTTGCCTACACACCACGACATTCCTATGAAATCCACGTAATTATGTAATATATCGTTTGTTTAACCGACGTATTTGCATATCATCCACAATTAGTGGACCTCCCATCGGTTTATGGTTTAAATACATATTTTTATGGCATCTAATATGATCGGCGATTTGGTCGCGTGTTCGTCGCGTCGTTGTCCTAATGAGTGTCCGCCGTCTGAACTCTGTATTACTTATACAGGATGGAAACCTATTGTTTTGGCAATTTATATTCCTTACAAAACAAAAATAAACACATGAGTTCGGCAAAAGGTAATTAACAATTTAAAAAAGAAACATTGTGAAAGGGAACAAATGAGTAGTTAAATAATTTGTAATAACAATATTATAGAGTTTAAATCGCTTAAAATATGTCCTACCTCGTCCATCGTCAATCTTACACTTCTTATCACACTCTCCTTTCATTTCTTCACCTTTTTCATGTCATTCAAATATCACAGCTCGTATTTTTGTATTGTTTAGACACATCAAATTAATAAATAAAATATTATAATCAGATATTAGCAAATATATATTAGATACAAGCAGATATATGAATATATTAGCAATAATACACCAAGCGATATTGTAAGCAAATGAATATGTCATGAACTTTGACAACGGTAACACCCTGTACATTGATTGGTTCACGGCTTTGTTTTAAATGAGTTTTCGGTCTTTGAATAGAAATGATGTCTGGAGAATTATGGCTGTGGTATTTATGGGCTGTTGTATCGTATATTTTTATAATTTTGTCATGTTACTATGCACGAGTATTCTTCTCTTTATGACGGAAATACACATCTGTAGCTTGACAGAGTATATATTTTTAAATATATATGTTTTTGTAATATTTGACAATGAGCAAGTGGTTTGCATGTGGCGTTTCTGACTGTATGGGGTGTTTACGGCCTCGATTCCTATAGTCAGCATTTTTCAGTAATAACTTCGTAGTTTAGGTCTGCTCTGTATGTAACTGGGATGGCCCCGATTCCATTGTATAGCACCCATAGTACAAGCGTAGCTTAGTTTGTGACCATACGATGAGTACGAGTTGTCTGGCAATCACATTACAATAACAATACTGCCAAGCAACACTTAAAGATTATAAAACGGGTTCGAGGGTAACCTCACAAGTAATACAATTACATTTCGTATAGATATTTTGAGCGTTATTGAGTTAAGTATAAATTCTAGAATGATTCACTCTGGTGGTTCTTCAGATATGCGATAAAAGGTTTTCGTGGAGACGGTTCATCGTCAACTCTCGATATCGATAATAATGTTTATCGAATCATGACGTCAACATCAATGTCACAAGGAACGACATTGAAAACGATGAGTATCGATTATCGATTGTGGGAGTGTTGACGCCTAGTATAGACATACATAGAATAAGTGTATAACAAGTAGACGGGTCGCCCCTTTCTAAGTTTGTAACACACAAAACTATTTTTAAACGTGAAATAATCTACGTTGATCATAAATAACTTTTAAAATTGATTGTATTGAGTTCATATCTATAATCGGTGTATTATCTTACATATTATATCCCAATATTGTTATCACATACACGTAATCCATATTTCGTGTTTAACCAACTTTAATAGCAACTAAATAAATTATGTTTTCGTTTGAATCATGTGTGTGTAAAAGATTGTATGGTAGCAGTACTGCTATCCAATCCGTGTTATTGAATGCGCATGCACAACAATTTGAACGTAATTTATGTTAAGTTCGTTGCTTAACCGTTACGAATAGGATCAGACGAGTTATAAATATATATTTTTATAGATTAAGTTTTCTCAGACTGCTAGTGTAAGGTTACTGTTTGATTTCTTTAAACTAAGAATTTATCTTGTAGAAATTCATGTTAACTTTGCATAACATGTTTCTACCTAAAAATAACTAATGTAGGTGCTTTGTAGAAGGATTGGGATTTGCTAAAAATGTATAACAGTAGATATAGTTATTACATCAAATAATAACGATAAGCAACTCTATTATAGAGTAATATAGAATGTGATTTTGAATGAATACTCAAATCGTTAAAATATAAGTTCTCTAGCCAATTTTCAACGATTATGTAAAGTAATAAAACACTTTCATCGTTGTTAATACGAGTTTTGATGTGTTAAGTTTTCCATAAAACTTGGCGCAACAAAGCTCTTAAATCAGCCGTTACTTTTAAACTCTCTCTGATGTAAGGGCGAGCGAACTAATCGATTATACGATCACAAATGTAATAAATTTAAAAAATAAAATAATCTCTAATTGAAAATCTTTTCACGAAGTTATTTCAGAAACTGTATATAACGAAAGATGTTCGGTTTGTTATAAGCATTTAGAATTCATCACTTGCCTTACATTGTCCCATTATTTGGCGTCGGCGCCAAATCTCGCTTTTCCGTCATACGGACATCTACTCCGATCTCATTCATATCACTCTTTGTACAGTCTATCCATCTTTTCTTGGGTCTTCCTCTCGCTCTATATCCGTCCACATTTATACTCATCACTCTTTTATGCACATGATTTTGATATCTTCTCATCACATGTCCAAACCATTCTAATCTCCTACTTCTTACTTTTTCTGAATTAAATTAGAATTAAATTGTATATAGGTACCTAGTTGCGTAAAAAATAAATTACTGGCTCAACGCTTCCCTAGGTCTATACCCAACAGTTCGAAAAAAAAAGAGTCTTAATGGCCTACGTGACATTCCATGGCTATGAATAGGTGTGGCAATAATAGCAATGATTCCGCTTCTAATATGAACCTTAATGAGTACAGCCGCTCAATGGAGCAGCTAAAAGGCTGTTGCTATTAATATATTATGTTCTTATGTTAATTCAATTATGTCGATAACGGTACAGAGCTGTCACATAATTTATTTGCTATCAGTTTTTGTCGTAACTTTGCCTGCAGTCAACGTTAAGCGTCAATATCGTAGTAAGTAGAATGGCTGACTTGACTGAGAGTAGGTTTGATCTCCGCCCTGGTAACTAAACTATTGACGTGAGCATATTTAGCTTGACTGTAGGAGTCAACAAGACTACATTTTGTACGATAGTCTCACATTGCTAAAATTCTTAAAAGAAATAAGCAGCCCCCTTTTTTAATTTATATCCATTAAAGAACAAATTTATAAATTGCGATTGTCGATTTAAGGACACTTGCGGGTTTTTTTTCAGACTACTCACACAGCTTGGGCCTGAACTAAGCAATGCTGAATTCTGACTCCATGGATATAGTGATCTGGAAGCAATCCCAGGAACACCCAGACTGATGCAGATTAGTGCAGTAAAAAAAATCCCCCGAAGGAAATCGAACTATTTAACCTACACACAAAAGACACAAATGTACGTAAAGTTATGGTCAATATACGTATTAATTTATTAGTTGTTACACACAACATCTCTAAGTATTCCATTTTAATGACATTGTAAAAATATATATTGTATTTCAATAATATTGTGAGCGTTTTGAAACAGACAGACAATACCACATATATTAAATACAGTTTTATAGTACACCACATAGTAACCGTGTGAAGTAAAAATTGATTTTCTCTGTCGCATACAGTTTATGGTCGCGACATCGCGTGGGCGGCATTGTGACGAGCGACGGGGTCAAATATTACTATAAATTCACACATAGGAATTTAGTTTTAAAGAGCTTTCGGATATTTATGTTTAAATTGAAAATGGTAGCTTTTCCAATAATATTTGAATGTTTATGATGTTCCGTGATCGATTTCTTCGTAGGAAAATGTTTCAGAATATGTCGTTTCTGTCTCAAATGCGATGGGTGTGGCCGCTTGTCTAATAAAATTTCAAGTAATACAATCTTGCAAAATAAGTACTTATTTCTAGCAACATTGCTTACTATTTCTAAAGGCATTTAAACTAGCATGACTAGCATGACTATTGTAAATAATACCTAAACGCATATAATTCTAACACATACTTTCGAATCGATTTTGCCACAACAATCTTAGGTCAACCTATTAGGAGACATTAACATTTGCGAATCAACCATAAATTCTATCTAACATGTTGTGTGTAACCCAAAATCTACTTTAAATCGATTAATAACGGAGAATTCAGAGTAGAAGTAATTTCACATAAGCGACAAGGCGTTAAGCAATAAAATAATAAAAAAAAACATCACCCGCACGGACCCAATCTGCGACCGGCGTCATTAGCACGAAGATAGATTTACAATAGCCATAATCCTTTCTGAAACTTACTTCCATACGCAACGATAACATTACAACAATCACTGCTTCTTGCTGAGCGATTTCCGAGCTTAATTTGGCAGCTTTAAAGTTGTTCAGGGTAGTTTTTGATCAGCAAAGAAAAGTTGGTATTACCGCGCCACCCAGAGCGCGCTGAGCCTCTATAAATGCGCACAATTTACAACCTTCTTAACTTGAAGTTGAAAAGTTAGTCTTGTTACGTGAACCTGTAAAGATAATGGGATATAGGAAAAAGTACTTGTGGATATATAAATTGAATGCAAAGACGTAATGTATTATATTTTAGCGTAGGATATTAAATTGACGCGACGACAGTTTGTATTGTATCAAATGTGTTCTCATTCATAAGGCTGGATCCAGTGGTTTGACCATCGGCCACTCAGCTCACTGTACTGAGTGCTTGTGGGTTCAATTCCCGGAAACGAATAGTTTCGAAAATCATTTTTTCGGAATTTGCCCTGGTCCGGGTGTATCTGGAATCGGCCCCAGTTCATTATATGGTACCCATAGTACAATATTTGCGTAGTTTAGAATCATACGATGAGTTTGTGTTGTCTGTTGACTTCGGTACAGTGTAAGAGATGTCATAATAAAAAAGATTGAAGACAAATGTAACATGAGTTTACAATGATAGCATGTTCGAGGTAAATCTACCGCGTAAATACATTAATCTCTGTTATCTAAATAAATAAATATTCAAGACATATTAACTATGCCATATCATCTTCTAAGAACGCAAAATTACTACAATCAATCACTTTATATCGCCACAAAGGGGCCATTTTGATAAAATACCTGATTTACGATCGTTTTACGAACTCGTACTCTTAAGAGACTCTTAGCATATACAAATTAGAATATCTTTGCTCTGTACATTGTTGTGCTTCATACATTGTTCGTGGCTAGATTGGAAGCTAAGTACCTAAGAAGGCAATTATATTGCTCCTATATAATAATGCCCGTCTGAATGACTTGAGTCTATGTTTCTAGATACTCAGAATAGGTTAATGTTTTATTGCGCCAAACACTCGACCATTCTTTACGGTTTTAACCCTTAAGATAGCATTAAATAAATTTCAATAGACTAAGAGATAAAGTTAATTTAAGTTCAGGAACGATATTTAAAATACATTTTCACACGACAATCAGATATTTCAAGATAATACTTGTTTGTTATCCATTATAAGATCCTTGTCAGGTAAATAATAATACTAGCCTCATACAAGATTATCTATATTACATTCTTATTGCTTATAATATATTTATATATCATTTGAGCAAAGGAAACGCTAAGTTAACACATCGTACCTTTGATATCTCAATCAAAATCTGTCGTGCCGGTGTTAATCAATTGATTGACGCGTTTATTACTGGAGATATACCTTTTTTTGTTTGCATAAACCTCTAAAATATGCAGATTCTTAAGATAACGAATACATCTGTGTCAGAACAAAGGTCGTTTGATCGTCTGTACTTGAGATCTGGTATTGCCACACGACTTCGCCTGTGCCTTGAAAGAATAAAAGGAGCATGTATTTCTGTTTTATTTTGTGCCAACTATATACTGTCATAATGTTATTAGTTGCTCCGTGAGCCCCTACAGCTAAACATTTGCTTAACATTCGATTTTGCTCCCGTTTATAGTTTAATAACCAGTGTGGGGATCGAACACAGAACCTCTCGCTCACCAGAGCGGCCTATCTAACCATTAGGCTATTGACGCCTAAATTTAAATACCCTGAATGCTGACCAGAATATCTATTACTGAAAATTGCTTTTCAAGTACACGGTATTATTGTATGTATATTTTATTTTGTCAATCCAGTGACTCGAAATTCCTAGACTGTCCTAGAGTGACCACAAGGCAAATGATTTTTTTGTTTCATCAAATTATAGCGAACGGATGCAGCATGACTTATGTCACCGCATGTTGTGCCTCATTCTCTTATATAAAATAAGACCGAGAGCGAGCGAATCCGTGACAGAGATCTACTCTTCTCATGCGTGCTAACCCCAGAGCTAGTGGTACCTCCATGTCTAATCCACCTCTGACATATCAAATTCAACCCGCGGTCAATTAAATTAACACGTGCAATATTATTCTTGTAACAAAAGCAACTTTACGATACAGATAATTAAAAGCGTTTTGAAGAATATAAAGGACAAATAAAATGCATTGTATAAATAACACACAAATTGAATTAATATTTTATTGCACCAATATCGGAAGACAGTGATGTCACCGCAGCTATAAAACTAATTAGAGCTGGCATGTCACAGAACTGCTCGGTTTATTGCCGCCATTAGAGTAAATGTCGCCTCTATACGCTCAAGTCTAATAAAATCTATGTTTGATCATCGGACAACACAAATATTGTAAAAATTATAAATCGAGATTCGGGGAGTTCCATGCTTGTCATTCAATATTTGTTTGCTAAATAGCCCGACAATAAATTAGTCCCAAAATGAGCATAGCTTTTACTATGGGTGTTATGTTTTGCACTAAGGTCGATCCAAGACCAGGATATAACACATTCCGATCTTGGCCTCGTCTCCATTCGAAAACACTTCAAAATAGCGTCCGAACGCTATTTTAAAAAAGCCGCGTCGCACTCAAACTCTCTAATTGTCGCCGCCGGCAATTATGAGCCAAACCCCGCGCACACAACAGCACAACGCCGCCGTCCGCGGCATGTGTTGATAGATCCTCCTGACACGATCACCGCCCTCCTCGACCCGGGCGTCGAGAGGGCCCCCAACACACCTACACCAGCCTCAAACAGACACCGACCTCGCCGGCGAGGTCGAGGAACCCCCTCTTCTGCTCGTAGGTGCATCTTTGCACCTAGGAGCGTAGTCATTACCTCTCCCCTCACGGCAACTGCCCAAGCCGAGGTCGTGCCCCATGTGGCGCCCTTGAGCTAGTTGCCCTCCTCTTCCGCCCTTAAGGCTTTGGCTGGAGTCGCACTCTGCACTCGCCACTCCTCCGGTGAAGCTGTAAAGGCCAACTCACGGCCAACAGCGTAGTCCATTCAAAAAAAAAAAAAAACCAGGATATAACTCGCACCCAACTGGTACAATGAGCTGAGCAGCTTACGTACAAAACAAACAACAATACCAAACCGTCGTCAGCCAATTTTAATGTAAAACATGAAAAGTTTTTTTTAACGTTCCATTATAAGTATCTATTTTACTTTCTTAGACAGTATGTATGTATTGGAAAGGCGTGTTTTAATGTGATCTTCTGGAAAGTAGCTGGAATACGTGAAATTTTACTATCCATTATTTCACCTTCAATAAAATTCCGCCTTTTTCAAATATAGTATAGTTTCCCACTTAAAATATATTATTGTCTACATACCGAATTATTTATATATTATTAATATATTTATATATTAATTTTATTTTAATTTTATTTTATTTTATTATTTATAATTTTAATTATATATTTATTAATATGTTAATTAATTATTTACCAGAGTATGGCAAAGCTAAAAGGAAGGTTATTTAATATCGTAGTTACTTCGTATCATTGTACGGCGACCGCCCGATATGTCAAATTAGTGAAACTATTAACCCCCGCCAGCTAACCGATGTAATGCGCACTCCACTTGTTGTGTGCTCCGACGCATTTGTTCGTGGGACACCCTGTGTGTGAGGACCCAACGCGTAGGGATGGGAAAAGACAATATAACTTAAATTACTCATTTACACGACAAGTGTAAATGAGTAATATGGTAAAGCATTTTACATGAATATCGTGCACATAAATTATTATAATACCAGTCAAGTAATTAATTGACAGCGACCCAAACAAGTCAAAGTCCTATTTTTCTATTTTAAATAAACTGGTTTTGCGAAGTTTATGTCTAAGCATTCTCTAAACTCGTGTATGTAGTAGTGAGTGCTCAGTGCAGCCATCAAATGCTTGGATCTCGAAATTGGTGGAAGCTATTTAAAAAAATATTTTAGATGAGTTTTAGTAACCTTCTCTGTCATAATTCTTAAAGAGATTTGCCGACTCTACAAAACCATATTCCAATAAAAATAACGAATCAAGTTAAATTTACAACAATGATTTCTCATGGCACCGTCTTAAAACGTAAAACATATTACTGTTACCAATAATTCAACTAAATCGCATTTACAGTAAGCCCCCATCCCTACGTGTACCCGAAGACACTGAGCAATAACATCCTGCGGCCGACGTATATTTAACACTGTAAAACTATTACTTAAACAATACAAACAAATGAAAGCTTTAAAGCAATGTGAATAAAGATTATGAAGACAGCAAATATAAGTTTGTCTTCAACACTTCAGATTGTAATTGTTTATACTGTTACAAAATATAAAAATGAACTCTATTGTTACATATTTAAAGGTTAATGCGACTGCTCGATGTGGTGTGCAATGAAGGTCGGTCAATACAACCTGCCGCGCAGTGCTCAACATTTGATTTATTCGTACAAACGCAGGCTGGTATTAATTCACTCCCTATTTGTCATTCGATGTGAGAAAGTGCTTTATTGTTTGTGTGAAACGTATAATAATTTTATTTTGTGGCTTACAAAAAATTACTTGGTTTATTTTTATAAAAATAAATAAATATTTTTATTATTAGAAATTCATTAAATCCTAATGCTGGGCAAAGATTATTTAATAGAGAGAAAAAAAATCACTTAATCGTAATGCATGAGTCGTAAGATAAAAAATCGTGCATCAGCTGGGCTGCATTTCAGCTATGTAGTTGAGTTCTATCGCTTGTTTAGGTCTGTAATCTTTGTCAAAAAAACTTGTCAAAATAATATGTACTTGTATTCAGCACGGAAATATATGAAAATACAGCATGGTCCACTCCAGCCCACAAGCGACTGGTGTAAATACTGCAGAATTTAATGAACATTTATAGAAATCTGCTACCATGTTCATCGGTATGTATAAAACTTGAGAGGAGCTCATAAATGCAGGAAGACTATTCGCAAAATATAAATTAACGCGCGCTCTTAAACTAACTTAAGTGGACATCGAAGACAATGAAATCTGTGCTAGGTGAAATGCTCGTCGGTTGCGAACACGTCTTTGGAATCAATGTCCGCTCAATGTGATTGTAACATAATAAATTATCTCACGCCAGAGACAACTGCCGGAGTGGTGAGTGCCGCAACAATGGCTCTGAACATGAGTGGCTGTAGGGGGACCATGGAATTGACTTTAATGTACATAATCCAATGCTCGCTTTAAAGATGATAATTGTAACAAAAAAAAACCTCCTTTACTCACCCTTTTATTCTATACTAACACAATAAAAAGGTAAAGTTTGTTTGTTAGTGGAGCCAAATTTCCAGAACTACTATCCCAAGTCGAAAAGTTTTCAATAAAAATATTTTTTTTCATGCTGATAAAATGCTATTAATTACATGCAGTTAAAAAACATTCTTATTTATTGCAGAAATTATAAATCATGACGCGCTCTAAGTCTAAATTAGACAAATGAAATCTTTGACAATTAGGGCTTATGCTAATCAACAAACGAATAAACCCAACTCAAAACCAGTCGCATATAATTTAAGATCAATTATCAGATTAAACTTTGAATAAAGAAAAAAAGCTATCAAACTACCATGATGTGTATTTATGACAAAAAAGTATTTTTTGTCTACAGATACAATAAAATTACTGTCACCGTAATCTCAGTAAAGTCCAGTCATCACGCCTGGGAATCGCACTTATTACTCGCGCTGATCTCGCGGACACTCGAGCCTCGAAACACAGGCTCGGCCGAGATCGAGCACTCGACCACACTTTCCCAACTCTAGTGCACTCGATAACGTGAATATCTAATGAACACTCCAAAACAAATATAAAAACAATTGTTTTAAGACGGATGCACGGTGGAAACGTTTTGTTAAACTTTCACTAGCTGTAACCTGTGACTATTTTTACTTAAGCAATCAGGTGCTTAAGTTTCAGTGAACAACACCTCTACCACAAATAAGAGTGTGGTGTCATGCAAATGATTAGTTCCTCAGGTGGCTGATATCGAGCCCCAGAACTAGCACTGTACAGTTTTCTAACAAAATGTATTACTTTGATACTATCTTAAAATAAACCCCGATTACGTTTTGTACTTTATGATACCCATCAGAATATTTTTATCTGAAATAAAATATATAGTTTCATTTTCATAAATTTAATAAACTTACTCAAATCATAAACCCGCATTACAACTCGAAACCACAAATACAACAAATATTGTTTTATTAAATTTAGTTGTAAGTAGAGTCGCGCGTGGGCGTGGGCAAACAGGAAAAGAAGTGAGATATTTAGTTGGTGCAGCACCAGATTAGTGTTATGAATCATTCGCTGCGCATGCGGCGGTGATGTGCGAAAGTAGATATTTATTTAACACTTATCTAGATTTATTGCGAAGACCACTTCATAGAATAGTTACTCAATAGGTAATACGTGTGAAAGAGATTGGTTTATATTAAGAAGGATCTTGCGGTCAGGCAGAAATAAATATAGCAGAATAGGTGTTGAGTAATAATATACGTAATGTAGGTATGTATTATGCTATGATAATACTGAACAGTTTAAGTACTTTACCCAGAAACTTTTTGTGAGAACTGCATGCATGTTTCTAAACAACATAGGTTTTTTTTTAAATATTTTGGGTTACTAGATATGGTGACACAAAACACCAAATTATTTTTCCGTGTTTTCTCTGAATAACATACACATATCCTGTACTTATTCAGCCATCAAATATTTTCAAATGTATCTATGATCGGATAAAATAATTGCCATGGTCATTGATAAATGTTTAAATAAGTGAGAAAAGTATTAAGAACAGCAAGCATTACCTAACTACAAGACAATTAAGTAGATACTATACTTTCATTTCTAAAATCAATCACAAAGAACGTAAATTAAACAAACAAGCAACGCAATATTACTTACCGCGAGCTACTTACGGCCATTACTTAAATCCACATTAACAGAATGAACCGAGCTCTGATTACCGTTTTAAAACTAAATTCAATTTATCAGACGCCGTATAAGGAGCGGTTATGCGCCGTATTATTTCAATAAAACGCATTCAGTTGACTGTAATCGTTAAACTAATTAAATTATAAGTATTCATAAGATTTGTTTGATTGTCTCTGTATTATTACTAGGGTGAATGCACTAATAGCACGATAAGATGGGATAAGTCCAATTTGAATGAAATAATGTAACATCATCATCATCATCACGCCTGTATTCCTCGAAGGGGTAGGCAGAGGTGCACTGTAGTGCACCCACACTTCGCCGATGTATTTTGGTCCCAATGTAATAGGGGGCGAGCCTATTGCCATTATACCGGGCACATTCCCCCTCAATACGAGGGAGATTTGGGCCATAGTCCACCACGCTGGCCCACTGCGGGTTGGTGAACTTCACACGCCTTTCTATAGACGTGCAGGTTTCCTCACGATGTTTTCCTTCACCGTTCAGCAAGTGGTAATCATTGTTGAAAATTACATTCACACATGAAAATTATCTTAGAGGTGCGGGCCTGGGATTTGAACTTGCACCCCTTACGTTCAAGGCGGGCGTTCTTGCCCGCGAGGCTACCACTGCTAAATAATGTAACATTAACTATATTTATATGTTCATGGCTAAGTATTAGTTAAAGTTTAATGTTTATCGAAACTGTAATAACAAAATCGTGCCTACGAAATCTCTTGTCGACACCGTGTAGCTAATTTAACTTAGCGAGCCCTAAAAGTAACGACAAATTTATCTGGGTCTCCAATTCATAGATAAATAGGTATCTACTGTTTTCATTGTCTGCAGCCTAAATATTTGTTTTATGTACGTGGCAGTTTTGTTTTTTTTGTACAAAATCTCAATATACAACAATATGATTAGTATTTATTTGAAAATCCTGATAATCCCAACACTCCGAACTCTGGTGAAGCGGAAACATCCACATAGCAAGGGTGCCATTACTAAGAGCAAGGTAATTAGTTAATTATATCGGCTGAGACGGCAACGGCGGCGCTTATCACGTGATGGAGGCGTTAAGGCTATTTTAATGGAGATAACAGCTGAGGCTATTTCCAAAGAACTGTCCTTTACATTTGGTATATAATTCCCGAGTTACACCTGCCCGTTTACCACCACATCTTACAGTGGTATTTTATTGTTATTTTTTTTGAATGTTCAAAACTATAAAACAATATAAAGTAATAATAAAACAATACTGCTAAAAGATGTGACGACAATTGAACTTATTAATTGTAGAGCCATCTTTAACAGATGCTGCCTATGATCAATCTGATAACGTCAGTGACCGGCTGACTGTATTTTACGTAGATAGCTTTTAGCTCTGACGCATAAATCATAGTAGAACTGTAGAATGGTCACTATAATTTATGTGAATCAATTTAAAAAAGTTACACTATAATCTTAATTTGTTCTTTATAAGGAATATCTATATATGCATATAAGCATGATGGTATTCAATTAACGCGTTACCATCGGTGCGCGATGTCAATGCGCAGGAGTGCAGGGAACGCAATAATCGTATGTAAACTCGCTAAATGGCGCGCCATCCAGCGGATGCGCTGATGATACCATTAAAATATTAGATGTGTCTGCGGACTGGAGTGGGAAAATGGTGGGAATGTTGACATAAGTATATTTTTTACTTGTGAATGTACATTATTTTTCTGGCCGATGTAATTTAACATGTATTAATGTAGCTACCTAAATCACACGTTAACTCAGTCACAAACATCCTAAATTATAGGTTAAGGTTTATTACCGCCACTACTCATAAACACAAACTATTAATATTACTGTCTAGTTATACCCAAAGACCATACTCATAGTTGGATTCATTCCAAGTACAAAGTAGTTTAAAAATTTACAAAAATTTGGTGATTGTCTCATTATTGCAATTATCTATCCAGCCAATTACTTTACCACAGATAAAACACCAAAAAAAAGAAAAAATATGTTTTCTTTTTTGGCCATGAATTAGGTTATAAAATTGATAAACCCCATCATACTACATAGAAAATAGTTTCTATTCACTCGAAAAAATATTGCCTTATTAATTCTACATTTGAAATTTGATGTAGAAATCTTACCTATATAGGGTAAATGGGGCCCATAGAGTAGGTATATAACTACCTACCTATAGGATTGCTCCGAGTCGCTGACAACAGGTAGTTGGAAATAATTTAACTCCAACTCGTAATAAACTTATTGTCCGCCACCCAAACGTGTGGGAAAGACAAACAAACAGCCAGTCGGTGCTAATACGATATAAATTGAGATTCAATCGTGCTGAGGTCACAGAAACAAACTTGAGAGGTGCTTGAATCTCAATGCTAGATGGTAACAGAAGGATCAGTGTGAATAAGCCTTCAATCATAATAATTTAATGTCGATATTTAAATTGTATTACTAGGATTGTAAATTTGTTAAGGAGATATTTTTATGAAAATGATAAACTGCGCTTTACCTGAATTATGGTGTCATTTAGTATTCGAGCCTTCTACAACCTTCCATCAAAGCTGTTTAGTAACTAGGTGTTACCTAGTGGATACCAAAATAGTTCCGTTTATCGAAAATATTAAGTTTGTTATCTTAGTTTGAGTAGATATGCAAAGTCATAACGAATAACTTCAACAGTCCACCTCTAAGTATTCTGTTATAAAAACTTAAGCATATCGGCTCTCTTGTAAGATATTAGATAAATACTCACACAAATTACGTTTCATTCATAAAATGTTTATTCATGTTGGCATGAGAACCATGTTGAAAAAAAAAAAATTAAGCCTTTTTATCTAATATAATTAGTGTGCGTAGATGGGGCGCAGACGGAGCCTCGCCCAGCGCGGTGCGCCCGCGCCGGTGCGGTGTCACAGGTCGCCGCCTACGCGCACACGGCACCACTACCACGTAACCGCGTTGTATTCCGAATTAAACTATAGTACCATGAGTTAAACTCGAGCGTATCCAAGAAGTCGAACAACCCTAAAGACAAGCGGACGCCTAGAAAATAATGCTATCTTGAGTATTCATTTTGTAGATAATATGTCTTTATAGTTTATCATAAAGCGAATTAAACTACACACGTCTTGAAGTGTATTTTTTAAGCTTTTTAAGGTAAGGTCTTATTTACTTGGAATGGTGGGTAGAAATAAGTGGTTTCGCATCCAATGATTTAGGGTTCGCTTTGAAGGATACCTACACATTTCAATTCGACTTAATACAAATTACGACTTGTTATTTGGAAAAAAATACATAAACTTACCTTCTACATTATTTTCTCTGTAAGTTTACATCGTATGCGCATCGGCCAACTGATGCCACCGGCCGACCTCAGGCGCGGATAAATAAAGTGGAATAAATCACTATGTACCGTAATGTTTTCGCGACCGAGCCCGCGGCTCGCTGGGCGCGGCGACTTGTCACATTACTATAGCTCTACTATGGGTTTACACATTCGCTAGTCACTATCGTCTACGGAAACTATTTACGTCGAATGGTTATTAACTGCTGGCGAAGGTGTTGTACAATTTGCATATAAATATTTAAAAACACTCATATCACAAATGGTAGAGTTATTGATATGAATTACTACCTACCCCTGGCAGTCTTGAATGTCCTAGAGTATGTAGGTATATTCATGAGGCCTTTTAGTTTAGGCGATATGCTTTTTGTTAAGTAATTGGAAAATAAAGACATCTTTTTGGTAAGTAGTTTACTATTTATAGCTAGAAGGTTAGACGATGGCGGCCCGTTGTCGAATGTGTTTCAGCACCGGCCATTCGGTACACTGCATTGGTTTGGATTTAATATCGCTGTGATCAAATTTTATCCTGATCAAGTAAGTTTTCATCACCTAATAAGCTATTCAACATTTTAATAGATCGCTACTAAGCACCCACTTATAACTAATACTAAAAATCCCATTCTATAAACGACACTAATTAGTAAATACGATTCCCTCACAACCAGATAACTATTTTAACATTCAGGGGTTAATTTCCACGCCTTACTGACGCTTATTGAATGGTTAACAATACTTGCTAGATATAGGTACTGTTAAGAAATGTTGTACACAAACAAATGATCATTAAGGTACCGTATTAGCCGTACTTCCTCAATTAACACTGCACGTACTCCACTAGAGCATAATTAACCGCGGTAAATGTCCAAAACAAACACATAACACTTGTTTTACATCGACGCACCTACGTTTATAATAACACCTTCGTAGAAGCCTTCAGGTGGTCGCAAACATTAGTGTTGTTTGAACGTCAATTTGGATTGGTCGGGCTTTCATAATGACCACATTATTCTAGCACTCCAACCAAAGAATATTCAACTGTATGCTTATAAGTATAAATGTCTAGTGAAGTGTATAAGAAAGTAGCAGTGTTGCTCTTAAATTTTAATTGCGAAACACAGAGATGGCACACGTGTTGTGTATTCGCGAATGTGTTAATTTGCAGCATTGCGGGTGAGCTTTTAATGTGCACTTATATGGCGGCCACATTCCTCCCCTCGGGTGCTTTTGTTGGCTTATTGGCTATATTTGCAGTGGGATGAGTCAATGCATGCAAATGGCGGGTTAGTTAAATGTTGCTATAGATAAATTTATAGGCGTTTGAGGAAGCAGCAGCGCATTACTTCATACGTATACATTTCACAGGTATCAGAAGTCAGGTACATACACGGTAGCTACTTTGTAGATGCACAGTGAAGATAGATCATGCCTAACTATTGTAAATTCCGAGATACAGACCTTTGAATATTTGTCACAGGTATCGTGTTGTGACCTCAGGGCACATCCATAACCCTATTTAACAGTACGAATTACATCAACGAGAGGTGACTACTGATATTCACAAAACAAAACTTGAACATTTTCCATGGGACTCGAGACATATATATTTTTTTATTTGCGGGTAAATGAACATTGAAAAATCATGATCGAATACAATTTTTATACCATTCGGTTGTATACTCGATAGCCGTGCAAACGGTCAAGTATTATTTCGGACTTCTGAAACACCCTGTATATGTGAATTAAATAAAAATCACTGTCTTTTTAAGGGTGTATAATTTATTTCACCATATGACACTAGTGTAAATATTTAACCAATTTGTTTACTTATTTATACATCAGTTCAGGGCCACAAGCCGCATAACACTAGCGTTGTAGAGTTGACCAACATTTACATTCTACACTGGCCATATGTTAGCTACCATTGATAAATTCTGTTGTTTTCATGACTCAAAAATGTTAGTCATAACAACTCCACAACCCCTAACGTTTTAGTGTTAGGGGACTTGAGATCCTGAATATAAGGCCACAATAAGAAGAGCTACTGCACTTACTGAAGTGTCGTGTATTGGGTGCTATCAAGGTGCGAGGTAATGAAACAATATACTTATGAAACTTAATTATTTATTTGTCTCTTACATGTAAATTACACTAATTATAACCGGTAAGGCTCAGTACATAAAGATCACATTCGCGTGAGTCTGCACAAAGAGTTATGGCTTGTATTATTTAAACTGTAATGGTATTTGTTATTAATTTTATCTAATTCTTATAATTTTTTATCATAATAATATGTATTGGATTAACTCTGGACATTTCTTATGACTTTTAACTTCGTCAATTAATGAATAAATCAAAGTACTTCATTCATTTCAGTACAAATGGTCGCAAACAAATACTAATCTCAAAAGCATCAAAAACATTTCTACAATTTTGACAATGTATTTTTTAACGACTTATTTATTTTAATTTTATATACTAACCGCCAAATTTATAGTAATTTCAATACATCTACAAACCTACTGCAATTGATTTTATTAATACAAGAGTGTTCTCAATATCACTGCAGATGGATCATACCCTTCTATAAATTTGGTAGTAAGAATTGTTTCATCTTTTTTCTTTGTTTTTTGAGTTCACACTAATTTTATGTTTCAATATTACTGACAAAACAGTTACATACACTTATGCAAATAAAAAAAACTGCAAGCCATAACTGCTCGCGCCGACCTGCCGGAGTGTATTCGCCTCATTTAGGCTTGGTCTCCTGATCGGTGACGTATCGGATGTAGATGGTGTCCTCGGGCTTCGGGTCCTCCACCTGAGTCTCGTCCAGCTGCGAGCAGGCGATGGCGAGCGCCGAGCCGTCGTGAGAGAAACTTAGAGAGGAGACTGCTGTGTTGTATCTTAAAAAAAAACATACGATTCGAATTAAGAACATGGGGTGTTCCTTTTTAAAGTTGATTAAATAGGAATACATTAATTGTTCTTTGACTTTGCTAGGTGGTTCTAGTGTAGGCACACCGCACTCTTATTAAAATAATAATAATGTTGCTTAAGTTGTGGCAATTGATGCGTGTTTTATTCATTTATGTTTAGTTTATCTATAAGGAGAATACAACAGAGTTTCTTAATACAATGTTGTATATAATATAAGCAAGTATACATATACTATGGTACAGTATTTACCTGTGGAATTGGCAGAGACGCTTCTTGTTAAACCCATCCCAAATGTTGACGTAGCCGTCGGAGCCGCCCGTCGCGAACGTGTTGTAAACAGAATGGAAGCTTATTGCATTCACTGGATATATTTTTTCTAGGCCTGAAAATGACAAATAATGTGTTAAATAATAATTATATACGCCATTAAACACTTATAATACTTGGATGCCATTGATTGAGTGCCTCTATCTTTAAGAAGTTGGTTAAAATTATACTTACATAGAATAAAAACTCACTAATCTACTGTACTAGGGTCTTATAAGAACTAGGACAAATGGAATGTAACCCAAGAGATATGCTAGCTTGAAGCAACCAGTAGTCCACACTGCCTTTCACCTGGGATACAGGCATGAGTGTACTACGCGATTCAAATGAGAATAGGATCGACTTTGCGCCATATTGTGACGTGAAAAAACGAATTATGGCTTAAAATAATTAAATATTCTATTATGACAATTTACTACTAATTTAACCTTTTTATTTATATTTGATGTAGGTACTATTATTATTGATATGCAAATAAGTTTTATGCAAACCATACTTTTCATGTGACATTTGACAGATAGAGCTTATTGACATTCCTATTCTTATTTGGATCGCATAGTATGTACTAATATGATGACATAGCTTTATAATGGTTAGTGTAATTAATAAGTCAGTCAATAATTATGAAATATTAATCAAATACAAGTAATATTAAATTTTTGTATGACAAGAAACTCACCGCCATCCTTAATGCGGTGACACTTGAATGCATACTTCTTCTTCTGGACCTCAGGATTGCTATCCAGGTATTCAACAGCGACCCTGCCCTCGATGGAGCTGAGGACGTATCCCTGCTTGTTGGGGAAGACGCGGATGCACCTGGTCTGGTACTTAAGGGAGGACTCCCGACGCTGGTTCACGTGGCCCATGTTGCGGACGTCCCACACAAAGATCTTACGGCCAGATGTGCCCACCACAAACTTCTCACCCACTATGCTCATTGTGTACACCTAGAATTGTAAACAAATATTAAATTATTAAAAAAATTACCAAAGTTATATCTTAAATGAATGCCCTAAATTTTAACTTGAATACACAATAATGTTTTTTAAGATGAGGACTAAAAATTATTTAATGTGCCAATGGGGATACTTCTCTGACCCAATAACGGCCTACAGAGTATGAGCTCATAGTCTTGGACTGTTTGCAGGATACATCAGTGTAAAAAAAGTTTAAAAGATGACAACTGTTCATTCCATCCATAACAATAGAAAATAAATTGTTATTTTTTTATTAGGGTTCCGTACCCAAAGGGTAAAACGGGAACCCTATTACTGAGACTTCGCTGTCCGTCCTTCCGTCCGTCCGTCTGTCACCAGGCTGTATCTCATGAACCGTGACAGTTAGAGTTGAAATTTTCACAGATGATTTATTTCTGTTGCAGCTATAACAACAAATACTAAAAAACAGAATAAAATAATTATTTAAGGGGTCTCCCATACAATAAACGTGTTTTTTTTGCCGTTTTTATAGATAATGGTACGGAACCCTTCGTGCGCGAGTCCAACTCCCACTTGGCCGGTTTTTCAATGCAATAATAGTAATTGTTTTAATCATATAATTACCGACAAACCTTTTTATAATAATTTAATTTGATTGTTCCAGATGCCTAATTTTAAAATGGATATGTGCATGATTTTAATGTCCACATATATCAGAAATTTCATGAAATTTCTGAGCCACAGCATCAATGAGTCCATTTCTGTTTTTTTTTTGTTTGTTTTTTTTACACTTAAGAGCACATAATATATTTGAGGGTAGGTGGGTACTCACCCTTTCATTCCCCTGATTGTATGTGCCAACACAATTCCTAACCCTGCTGTCCCACATCTTCACAGTGCCGTCCCAGCTGCCGGTGAGCACCGCATTCACCTCTTCGGCATATTCCACACACCTGATCGCACCCTTGTGCTCACCGAGAACCATCTCCGTGCTGGCATTCAGATGATACATTTTAAGAGTCTGATCCAATCCACCACTGTAGCAGTGGACTGCATCCTGCAAACGAAAATACCCGTGTCATTGTTGAAAAATGTGCTTTTATAATGTTATAATAAAGTTAGTTTTTGTATTGGCCAGAAATTGACAGTGGACTGCATCCTGCAAACGAAATTATTATCTCAATATCAGCAGACAACACTCATCAACTGTTTCAGGGCACAGCAATTAACATAGACAGCATTATCATCTTTCCTCTTCGAAGGAACCAAAATTGTAACCTAGTGTCACATTGTGGCGTTATACAAACCATAAAATGAAGATAATAAACTAACTTCTTTATTGTTTATTATATTCAAGCTAGCAACAACACAAAAGTATTATTATAAAATGAAGGCAAAAATATTGGTAATAGGCATAACTAGTATCTTTGTTATCAGATGTGCCTGGTAGGTTTTGCAGACCCTTTGAACCGCCTAACTAATTTTCGTTACAATTTCGGAGACGTTGAAAAAACACTTACCCGGAAACAAATATCAAGAACCGGCAGTTCATGACTGTATTTATGGCGTTCAACGTTTGAGGTCACATCGTACAGTCTTACGGAGCAGTCCCAAGAGGACACAAGGAGGAACTGGTTGGATTTCGGTGCGAATTTCACACTGGATATTGCATCCTCGGGGAGACTCTTCAATTTAAATTCGGTGCGGGACTCCGCGACCCGCGTTACAGTCATTGTGGAAGCAATTTTGTCAGTTATTTTATATCTCACAAATTAAAAATAAGTAATGTTTGGAAGAATAGCACGTAAAATATAACCACAAAATACGAAAAATATCAGCTCTTCGTCCATATAATATTTGGTTCTATTTTTTTGCATACCTTTTTTTAGGCACAGATTAAATAGCTTGTAACTTCGAATGCGTTTAGTTACCTGTACTTATCTAATTTATTAAAGTTATTTCCCGAAATAAGATTAAATAAATGTTTTTCATAATAATATGAAATTTATTCTTTACAATTGATTTGTTATCTTATGTAGTGTGTGTAACATTGATGCAGATAAAATAAGATAAAGGACTATTTACAACTAAACTTATAACAAGTTATACCTAAACTAACTACTAAACCACTAACTAAACGAAAATAATGTGATCGAAATATTTTTTTGTTCTTCGATCTACTTGAATCATTTAATTTCCTAAAAAACCTTTATAAGTTTATGAAAACCAAGTCACGCGCCTTATATCCTTTAAAGAAAATCGTAAAAAAGTGATGTAGACATTTATCTACCCATTTCTGTTATAAAAAAAAATGCGAAATTACTGAACGCATCTTTCTAATTGACATGTTTGTGATGAGGTGTGAATCGTAAAAGAAATCCCAATTCTCATAGAAATGATTGCAGAAAAATCTTCAGTTCCATAAGGTTTTGTGATGTTCCATTTGTGCTTTATAATTACGAACACATAACAAATACGAATACAATATAACAGTGCCTCGTTAATAATCATAAATGAATATAAAACCACCGCGCAGCTAAGTCGGTTCCGATAGGAACGAATGGAGTGATCAACGTATTAAAATAATGATGCAAACCAACCTGAAAACTAAAGAAATGTTTATAGTCAGAGCTTTGGAAAAGATATTGGCGGATAAGGACATCAAGAGGTCCTACCACAGCCAGTTGAAGAAGTCCTGCGAAGTCGCGTTAGGTAAGTCGGATGACATATCCACAGCGCGATAACGTAATATTAGGCGTACATACGTATATATTATAATATATAACACTAATTAGTTTTAAAAAGTGCAACAATTCAGGTTTAATTTGTTAAAGATATTTTTTTAAGTGAATGTATTGACCTTGATTCCGAAAGTTGAACCTACTTTACGTTATCTCAGTCTATAGCAATGCACACAAGTCTTTCGCAATGGTAACCAATCATAGAAGATCAAATGTCATTTGTTTAATCCGTCCTGAATCCAAGAGACCTACCTGTCATTGGATACTATCTTGAATATAAATTGCAAAGTATTTGGTTAGCTACAGAACTTCCTGTATAGATGGTTGCCTAAATAATTATGTTAATACTACTCCATATATGTGTGCAACCTGTTTTAGTTGATAACACATGAATATTTATATTGTTTTCTTATATTTACGCGAATACTATACATTGAAATTAAACTATTTTATGGATTTTATCGCGTTTATTTACTATTTTATTTTCCCGACGTTTCGGCTGCTTTACAGCAACCATGGTCACGGGGGGACTGAGATGTTAGACGTCCTGATGTCATAGTTAATAACTGGGTACCCTCATATTTAGTTGTTGTTTGCGGTCCGATCCACGCAGAAAGTGCTTACGGTGTCCTGAGGTCTTGCAATGGTACACTTGGTTTTGGATTTAATCATATTGATTACTGGATCCCAAGTTGGTGGTAGCACCCAGCCATCTTCCCTATTGAAATTAGGATGTTTTTCAATTTCAATGGCCTCACGTATCATCCTTGGTCGGAGTCGGTGTTCTTTTGCGAGGATATGCGGTTTATCAAATCTGATATAATGGCGGGTGCGGATATAACCGCACAGGACACCGTAAGCTCTTTCTGCGTGGATCGGACCGCAAACAACAACTAAATATGAGGGTACCCAGTTATTAACTATGACATCAGGACGTCTAACACCTCAGTCCCCCCGTGACCATGGTTGCTGTAAAGCAGCCGAAACGTCGGGAAAATAAAATAGTAAATAAACGCGATAAAATCCGTAAAATAGTTTAATTTCAACATGAATATTTATTCTAGATATATTTTTAACATCCTTCACCTATTGTGATATTTTTTTAACATCATTAATTATGTAGATTTGACTGATTTAATACATAGTTACGAGTAAAAGGGTAATCATGGCAGCTCTATGATCTTACTGCTACTGTCATTGCCTCTTTATATCAAATGTTAGTTAGAATAAGTATCAATAGCCTAGTGGTTAGATGGGCCATCCTGTTAACCCGCAGGTTTCAGGGTTGATCCCTACTGTGGCCATTCAACTAATGAAATAAGCATACTCCTAGTACAAGCATTAAGCTTAGTTATGGGACTAGTACTAAAGTTATAACCTAACATTAGTAATATGAAAAAAAAATAGAATAATACAGTGAACAACCAACCTTAATTTCAGAAATAAGAAATTTTGTAATACTTTTTCCACATTTAATTTTTGTTTCAAAAGTTTTTACTGGCTTGTGTTATAGAAATAGTTAAATACCTAAGTATAATTTTCCTTAATACCCTACATGCAAACCTTATCAAAATTGTTAAACAGTTTTGCTATTTAACATACTTAGAATGTAGGTAGCCATTGGCATGATCCTTGAGTATCAGTTTATTGGAAACAGTTATTATATATATAATGTATTCAAAGAATATTTTGGTCAAAGGAAGAGTTAGGAATCTTTTCTTCAGTAGTAAAATAGACTTATAAATTCATGTTACTTGATATATGATGATGACTAGATGTTTTTGTACATTATGTATGATTGGTTTACTTTATGATTAGGATAATCTCTTCTCAGTTATTATATGGTTGTAATGATAATGGTCTACCAAACAATGACCCAGCTCGTCATTTGAACATTTGCTAATCATCTTGTAGAAAACTCATTTATTAGAATCATATTAGGAAGTAATGTAATTTATAAAATTATTTAATGGAAAGCTATTAAATTTTATCATTACTTACTGATTAGTATACCCTGTATCTGTAATCTAAACAATAAATCTTTTGAGATACTAGTCAAACCAACGCTGAACCAAACAATACTACATATTAGTTGTTGCAGGCAGGAAAAATAATAAACAATTAATATATTTATTTATGGTTGCAGAGGAAATCAAAATTGAACTGAAAAATGGAGGTCAACAGGAATCACCGGAGAGCCCCATATCAGGAACTCTTCCTTTGCCCAAAAATGATGCTTCTAACATCATTACAGCAGAGAAATACTTCCTCCCTTTCGAGCTGGCGTGCCAGAGTAAGGCCGCCCGGATAGTTGTTACCGCCCTGGACTGCCTTCAGAAGCTTATAGCATATGGACATTTAACCGGAAACATTCCTGATTCAACCACACCCAGAAAACTTCTCATTGATCGGATAGTGGAGACAATATGTAGCTGTTTCACTGGACCACAGACCGATGAAGGAGTCCAACTGCAAATCATTAAAGCTTTACTGACTGTTATCACTAGCCAACATGTTGAGGTTCATGAAGGTACAGTCCTCCTTGCAGTCAGAACATGCTACAATATCTACCTTGCAAGTAAAAATCTAATTAATCAAACAACAGCCAGGGCTACCCTCACGCAAATGCTTAATGTTATATTCACGAAGATGGAAAACCAAGCATTAGAAATAGAAGAAATTAGTACATCAACAGAAGTATCACACAAGGTTCCAAATGGCAATATTGTGAATGAGGATTCACATAATAATGTAAATGATGATGATAAAGATGAACAAACCCATGTTGAACAAGTAGATGAAATGTTAGAAGCTAAAACAATTGCTAAGGAAATAGTAGATGCAGTCATAGATAATGCTATAAGTATTGCTTCAAAGAAAACTGCAGAAGAAATGCAGCAACATCCAGATAATAATGAAAATCCATCAGATTCTCAAGACAGTGTTAGTGTGTCTCAAGAGAGCAATGGACAAGTACCCACAGAAAGTACAATGACCAGAATACCGTCACAGGAAAGCGTTGATGTAGCTTCCGAAAATGATAACTCAGTGACAGCAAAGTTCACCCATGTGCTTCAAAAAGATGCATTCTTAGTGTTTAGAGCTCTGTGCAAACTTTCAATGAAGCCTCTTCCTGAGGGCACCCCTGACCCTAAGTCCCATGAGCTGAGATCGAAAATCCTCTCCTTGCATTTACTTTTATCGATCTTACAAAATGCGGGTCCTGTTTTTAGAAACAACGAGATGTTTATCACGGCCATCAAGCAGTACCTTTGCGTAGCCTTGTCCAAAAATGGCGTCAGTTCAGTACCTGAAGTGTTTGAACTTTCACTGGCAATCTTCTTGGCTCTCCTACAGAACTTCAAAGTTCATCTCAAGAAGCAGATTGAAGTGTTTTTCAAAGAGATATTCATGAATATTCTTGAGACGTCGAGTTCGTCATTCGAGCACAAGTGGATGGTCATCCAAGCCTTGACAAGAATCTGTGGCGATGCACAAAGCGTCGTTGATATTTACGTGAACTACGACTGCGATCTATCAGCAGCAAATTTATTCCAGAGATTAGTGAATGATGTTTCAAAGATTGCCCAGGGTAGGCAAGCTTTAGAATTAGGCGCGACGCCAAACCAAGAAAAATCAATGCGGATCCGCGGCTTAGAGTGCTTAGTCTCCATACTAAAGTGCATGGTGGAATGGAGCAAGGAGCTGTATATAAATCCCAACTTACAAACAACTCTTGGTGAAAGAACTGCCAAGGAAGATATTGACCATCACAGTATCAAGTCTCATGGAGGATCGAGTCTTAGTCTTGTGTCAACAGAGTCAAGTAACATTGGTAACAGAGAAACTCTAGATTCCCCAGAACAGTTTGAAGTTTTGAAACAGCAGAAAGAAGTGTGGGAAACTGGCATTGATCTTTTTAACAGAAAACCCAAGAGGGGTGTTGCATTTTTACAAGAACAGGCACTTTTAGGAACATCAACAAAAGAAATTGCCGAATGGCTGCTGACTGATGAAAGGCTAGATAAAACGTATATTGGAGAATTCTTAGGTGAAAACGATGATCATTCCAAAGAAGTAATGTATTCTTACGTCGATTCTATGAATTTTTCGACAATGGATATCGTGGCTGCGTTACGATATTTCCTAGAAGGCTTCAGGCTGCCCGGCGAAGCTCAAAAGATTGACAGGCTAATGGAAAAATTCGCGTCTCGTTACTGCGAGTGCAATCCTACCAACACGCTATTCACTAGCGCTGACACTGTCTACGTATTAGCATTTTCCATAATAATGCTAACAACAGACCTACATTCTCCTCAAGTCAAGAACAAGATGACAAAGGAACAATACATTAAGCTAAATAGCGGTATAAGCGACAATAATGACTTACCACGTGATTACTTGTCGCAGATTTACGATGAGATAGCCGGTCATGAGATCAAAATGAAAAATACTTCGAAGCCCGGCAAACATATGATCGCAAACGAAAAGAAACGCAAGCTGATTTGGAATATGGAAATGGAGACGATATCCACAGCTGCCAAGAACTTGATGGAATCCGTTTCCCACGTCCAGACTCCTTTCACGACAGCCAAACACGTGGAACACGTCCGGCCGATGTTTAAGATGGCGTGGACACCGTTCCTAGCGGCCTTCTCTGTGGGCCTACAGGACTGTGACGACCCTGAAATTGCGTCTCTATGCTTAGACGGAATCAGATGCGCCATTCGCATTGCTTGTATTTTCCACATGTCGCTCGAAAGAGATGCTTACGTGCAAGCACTCGCGCGATTCACACTTCTCACTGCGAACTCGCCGATCACAGAAATGAAGGCAAAGAACATTGATACAATAAAGACCTTGATCACTGTAGCTCATACCGACGGAAATTACCTAGGCTCGAGTTGGTTGGATGTAGTCAAATGCATATCTCAGTTGGAATTAGCTCAGTTAATAGGGACGGGTGTCCGGCCACAATTCCTATCCGGATCCGGTATTAAACCACAACCGGACGCCTTGAAATTCAGCCTCATGGCATTAGATCCCAGTGTTAAAGAACACATTGGGGAAACGAGCTCTCAGAGTGTAGTGGTTGCCGTGGATAGAATATTCACCGGATCGACTAGACTGGATGGTGACGCTATCGTCGATTTCGTCAAGGCGTTGTGTCAGGTGTCACTAGACGAGCTTAGCCATCCGACAAACCCTCGAATGTTCTCACTTCAGAAGATCGTCGAAATATCGTACTACAATATGGGCCGTATCAGGCTGCAGTGGTCTCGTATTTGGCACGTTCTCGGTGATCACTTCAACAAGGTGGGTTGCAGTAGTAACGAGGATATCGCCTTCTTTGCCGTCGATTCACTCAGACAGCTGTCCATGAAGTTCATAGAGAAAGGCGAATTCGCTAATTTCAAATTCCAAAAAGACTTCCTACGACCATTCGAGCACATCATGAAGAAGAACAGCTCGCCCACGATCAGGGACATGGTCGTCAGATGTATCGCGCAGATGGTAAATTCTCAGGCTCCCAACATCAGATCGGGTTGGAAGAACATATTTTCAGTATTCCATTTAGCCGCCAGCGATCAGGACGAAGCCATCGTCGACCTAGCATTCCAGACTACGGGTAAAATTATATCAGAGTTGTACGAAAGACAGTTCCCCGCTATGATAGATTCCTTTCAAGACGCCGTCAAATGTTTGTCGGAGTTCGCTTGCAATGCGAAGTTCCCGGATACCTCTATGGAAGCGATAAGGCTGGTGCGGTCGTGCGCGTCGGCAGTGGGCGCGGGCCCGCAGCTGTTCGCCGAACACGCCGGGCTAGAGGGCGAGCCCGGCGCGCCTGAGGAGGACCGCGTGTGGCTGCGTGGCTGGTTCCCTCTGCTTTTCTCGCTCTCGTGCGTCGTCAGCCGCTGCAAGCTAGACGTGCGCACTCGAGGCCTCACCGTCCTCTTCGAAATCATTAAAACCCACGGCGATTCGTTCCGCCCGCATTGGTGGAGAGATTTATTCAATATACTCTTCAGAATCTTCGACAATATGAAGCTACCCGAGCATCAATTGGAGAAAAACGAGTGGATGACTACCACGTGCAACCACGCGCTGTACGCCATCGTCGACGTCTTCACGCAGTACTTCGACGTTCTCGGCTCTCTACTGTTAGAGCAGCTGTACGCGCAGCTACACTGGTGCGTCCAGCAGGACAACGAGCAGCTCGCGCGATCTGGCACTAACTGCGTGGAGAACCTTGTCATATCCAACGGAACCAAGTTCAACGAGGACACGTGGAGCAAGACCTGCCAGATCATGTTGGATATATTCAACAGCACGCTACCCACCACGCTGCTCACGTGGAAGCCCGATGAGAACGACGACAGCGAAATGCCACACGTACGTCACGGGATATTAAAGAAACCTCAAATTGGAGACGAGCTAAAGTCCTCCAGCCGGGTGTTCAACTCGCTCCTCATCAAGTGCGTGGTCCAGCTGGAGCTGATCCAGACGATCGACAACATAGTCTTCTATCCCGCCACGTCGAGAAAAGAAGACGCGGAAACGTTAGCCCTGGCCGCCGCGGAGCTGACGGGCGGCGCCCCTGGCACCGAGCAGGAATGTCAGCGTGAAGAGCAGGGCATGTACAGGCTGCTGAGCTCCCCGCATCTGCTGCGGCTCGTGGAATGTTTGATGTGCAGTCACCGCTTCGCTAAAACATTCAACACCAACAATGCGCAACGAAACGTCTTGTGGAAGGCGAATTTCAAGGGGTCCGTGAAGCCGAATATGTTGAAGCAAGAGACCCAGTCGCTGGCGTGCGTGCTCCGGATACTGTTTAAGATGTACAGCGACGAGACGCGAAGGAGTCACTGGCCAGCTGTGCAGAAGAATCTGATAAGCATTTGCTGCGAAGCCTTGGAGTACTTTGTTAGCGTGACTAACGAGGCGCATAGGGATGCTTGGACGTCGATTCTGTTGTTGATTCTCACCAGAATATTGAAGATGCCCGACGAAAGAGTGAGTACAATCTTAATACTTAGTAATAAAATAAATTACTTCATGAGATCAAAGTTATGGTCCTTTGAGCTTAATAGCGACAGTTTATTTTATGAAGTGTCATTCATTATACACGCAGTCTTATTTGCCAAGTGTATTGTTAAGTAAATTGGCTTGTAGATGTTATCACAGTCGCGTCGATGTGATAATATGTGATAATTTCACCGGTCCGTAAAACTCGTGAAAGTGGGTTACAGAGATTAAGCTAATTCAATTACTTTGATGCTATTTATGGCGTCGTTCGCTACTTTAGCTACAAAAGAAAATAGGACTATACTTTGAGACTGGCATTGGCGTAGTTACCTGCGGTAGGTACTGAAAGCAGCCGAGTAGGTCAATAAAATCAAGCTGACAAACATACGTGTGGGGCGTGTTTAAGGAAAATTATATGCTCGTTTCCTGTAGGCACAAAAGGTATAGCATATTATCCTTGTGATTATAAAATGTGTTACGTTGCAGTTTGCGGCGCACGTGTCCAGCTACTACCCGCTGCTGTGTGAGATCACTTGCTTCGACCTGAAGCCGGAGCTGCGCTCGGTGCTGCGGCGCGTGTTCATCCGCATCGGACCCGTGTTCAACATCGTCACCAACGCTCAGTAGCCGGCGCGCAACACACAAACCATGGCCTTATATCTAGTTATGTAGGATTAAACTATTGACCTCGATGTTAACGTTAAATAAAACACGTTCCGTTGATTCCTTAAAATTTAATGTGTATTTTGACAGCGATTAGTACTTCAGTAGTATTAAAAGTGATCTATCATTATTATTATAGGGTGTAGTGATCTTATTTATAAATTATTTTTGATTATCATTATCGAGTTAAATTTTTAAATTGTATAGTAAAAAAAAAGAACATAAAGAGTTGTATCTATAAATTATTATTGTTTATTCTGTATATTTGAAGGTTTTTACTGTTTGGAGAGCTGAGTTCACTTGATGTTTCATTCCTAGCTCCACCGATCAGAATTGGTCGGTTTCCACAGCTTTATCTTATCTGTCCATGTTTATCTTTTCTATAGAGTGACTTCAGAACTCGCACGCTAACTGATTATTATATTATTCCTTAAAATAAAAATCATAAACTTTGACTTAGTATTTCATTAAATTCTGTGTCTATCCATTGCCAAAGTTACAAGATCCCAGATGACAAGTTGTCCATCCAGTCCTGTAGTGCTGAATTTCATGGTGTCAGCTTTAGTGCCTTCATACAGGCTGATAGAGGTAATGGCATTCTGATGGATGGAGTCCAGTAGAGTGTCGTTAGTCTCGATGCGCGCCTGACGATCCAGAGACTGGAACTTCTTCATAGCAGACAGCCCACCAGACTCCTTCTTTTGAGTATTATCCAACTTAACAACGAATTTGATCTCATCGCCTTCAACATTATACAAAAGAGGAATGCAGCTATGCCCTGCCACCACTAGGGATTTGTTGGAGACCCAACTGCATCCTAAGAATGGCAGGTACTCAGTCTTTAGTTTAATGACAGCCTTCCCCTGTGTGGCATCAGCTACATTTATGGAGCTGTCATGTCCAACCCATGCAACTTTATTGCCATCAGCAGAGAATGACACGCTGTGGACCCAGCCACCACCATTTGCTGTGTTTGGGAACTCCGCTAGCATTTGCCCCAAGGGCAACTTGGTTCCCCATTGATTGGGTCCAGGTTGGTCTTCAATATCCTTGATATAAGCAGAGTAAACTCGGACTTTGAAATCTGCAGAGCCGGCCACTAGTAAGATGTTATTTGGATGCCAATCGAGGCTTGTTACAGTGGAACGGATCGGCTTCTTAATATGCTTGGAGACCCACCAGTTGTTCTCTTTCTCAAAGTAACAGATAGAGATCAATCTGGCTCCAGAGCCAACAGCAAACTTGTTTTCCATCGGAGACCATTTTACACAGGTGGCAGCTCGGTTAATACGAAGCAAGACAAGGGTTGTTGTCCACTTGCCATCATCACCTTGGGTCCATACATAAGCATTGCGGTCAACGGAGCAGGTGACAATGCGATTGGTGTTGGGTGCCCAGTCTATTCCCATGACCTTGAGGTCATGTTCAACCAGGTTGTTGGTTTGCTTCCAATCATTGCCCTCCTTTTGGTAGATATGAACCTCATTGTTGTTTGGAGAGAATGCAATTTCTAGAAAAAAATACATTTCACAGGTTAGTACAATAATCAAGTTAAAATCGTGATCTACTGTCAGGCTAATTTTGTGTAGTAATTCTGATACCATAAGGTAGAATTATCTATTGTTTCCTTGTTATTGAGATAATATTTTTAGTTGTAGTTTGTATACAACAGCATTGAGACCAATTTCAAATGTCATCCATAGTTAACAAACTGAATCTTGACCTATATAAGAGTTACTGAACTATACCCTACAATATTGTTTTCTTATATTTAAGTGAATACAATACATTGAAATAAAACAATTTTACGGATTCTTTTGCGAAACTTCGGGAAAATAAAATAGTAAATAAACATGATAGAATCCGTAAAATAGTTTTATATCAATATACCTTACAAGTTCAAGTTAGGAAATAATTATTTATTTGTGTGCCTAGTCCCATTCTTAAACATTTAATACTTTTGATTTCTGCTTAATATCAAAACAGTGATGTAAAGCCCTTTCATAAGTGTTTATTAGCTAGAATAATGGAGAAGGCACCGTGATACTTTTTGGAGCATAAAATTGTTTAGTCAGGTACTCACGGGTCCTGTCTTTATTCCACGCATGACAAGTCACCGGTGCGCATGAGTCACCAAATGTTAGCGTTTGAGACATTCTAATGATCTGAAACAATAAAAAATCTCAATACATTTTAGTTCTATCGAACATAGGTACGTAGCACAGGGTATGCTGTAGAATTTTCTTGTTGATTACCTCAAAATCGACAAATGGAAAGTAGTCACACCCTGGATGATATCAGTGTTGATAAGAAGAAATTCGCGGACTCTGGGCAGTCAACACGAATCCCTGTAAAGAAATCAATTGACACACTTATATTCTGCCACAATCACAAATGTTTAAAATTATTATGTATTTACAGTACCTTATATATTGCGGCTAACTTTTTTATGAAATTCTCTCTCTATCAATCTTTGCAAATTTTGATGACAGTAGACACTGACAATTATATCCATAGAGTAAAAGAAGAAACCCTATCGTCTCCGCTGCGGCAATTTTTTTGACGTGTATGTGCCATCCTCCATTGTAGTTGTCGGGTCCAGTTAAGAAGTGAGCCAAACATTATAAACAAGCTGCGTAATTATTAAAATTTTAAAGTAAATAAATACATCATCACGCCTGTATTCCCCGAAGGGGTAGGCAGAGGTGCACTATAGTGCGCCCACACTTCGCCGATGTATTTTGGTCCCAATGTAATAGGGGGCGAGCCTATTGCCATTATACCGGGCACATTCCCCCTCAATACGAGGGAGATTTGGGCCATAGTCCACCACGCTGGCCCAGTTCGGGTTGGTGAACTTCACACGCCTTTCTATGGACGTGCAGGTTTCCTCACGATGTTTTCCTTCACCGTTCAGCAAGTGGTAATCATTGTTGAAAATGACATTCGCACATGAAAATTATCTCAGAGGTGCGGGCCTGGGATTTGAACTTGCACCCCTTACGTTCAAGGCGGGCGTTCTTGCCCACGAGGCTACCACTGCTAAATTAAATTAGAGTAAATATGGTGTTAAAACACAATTAAACGGATGTAATTTAATAAATACGCAGCTTGTTTATATTATTTGTCACTTCGTACTTACTTGATCCGGCATTGTCCAGCAACTCACCAGCAACTACAAATAAGGATGTGAAAAATTATCGATTTTTATATTAATCGATTATTTATAGAATAAATAAATAATCTATTTTTGATTATTGATACCTAAAAAAATAAAAATTAATGAAAAATCGTTTTATTTAATAATCGATATTTTTCCGTCCAAGTCACTTTCATAACTACAATGGCGGATGTCAGACAAACACATCAAAAAAAATGCCGCAGGGTGGAGTCGATATGCCTATATGGCTTCACTGCAAACAGTATCTATGGCTGACCGACTAAAGATGTCAAACAAAAAATTTGATAGTACCTAGTGAAATTCATTCGATGGGACAACCGAGGTAATTTATTCATACAGCCAATGCAATTCTATCGTTATTCTCTGACTAGCAAATCTAGCAATCTGTCTTTGTTGAATTTCTTGAATTGGTTAATAATGGTTTTATCAATATAAAGCTCAATGGCCAATGGACAATAGACCTAAATTATCAAAAAACACGTTCTCCAGCCGACGTTGAAAGAAATTACAAAAATAGTCTATGATTATTTCTTATAAACATCGAATACCGAAGTAGGTGATTTATGTACACACGGAAAATCTGCAAAGTTCACAAACATATTTTGTTGTCTTAGCTCTTCCGCTCAAAGTATTGTTTTAATTACGATTTCCATACTAAGAACGTACGTAATACGCAATGTCTGGCCGAGGTTCGTATAATTCACATACGTATACTACTGCCAAATGGCAGATATGTTAGAAATAAAATAGTGTGGCAAGTGGTTTCATTCAAAACTTTTCTAAAATGTAGGAAGACATCGCGGCCACCGCAACCGAAGTGATCAGACCTTGACGTCTATAGCAAAAGAGACGGCTATATCGCTTCCAGCCGATAGTCCAGTCTTGGCCATATTTAAGCAAGCTGCTTTGAAACTAAATGAGAGGCAGGACAGGCATGAGCGACTCGTAAAGCTGTCCCGGGATATAACCATTGAGAGCAAGAGAATTATATTTCTGCTACACTCTCCTATTACGTGAGTACTGATTTCAAAATAAAAATATCCCACCTAATGTCGAGTTTTTTCCCAATTATCTTTTTGCAAACACATATTTCAGTAAAGAATCAGCAGAAAAAGCAATACAGGAAGCTAATGAACGGATTGAGAAGCTCATCAAAGGTCCAATTAAAAGCATTGGACTTGAACTTGAGAACAGTCCGGCACATTTGCACTCCAGGGCCATTACAGCAGGCTTTCAAGAGTATATCGAAGCCAGAACATTATTATCATTCATATCCACCAAGGAGATTGTGCAGTGCCCCGAAGTACAGAAGGAATTTACATTTGATATAAATGACAATGATGAGAAAAAGACACTGGTTACTGAGATTTCAACAAATGATTATATCTTGGGGCTTGCAGACTTGACTGGGGAGTTGATGAGGAGATGCATCAACAGCATATCTAATGGGGACAGTGAGGAGTGTTTCAGCTCTTGTCAGTTTGTGAGGGATCTGTATACTGGCTTTCTAGGTGAATATTGTTTGAATAATTTTTGTAATAAGGACTATCTCAGATTACTCACAAAGTTGTTAATAATTTAATTTATTTATTTTATACTTGATGTAATTCTAGATTTAAGATATGAATTTATAAAAAGTATTTACATTGACCAATTGGGGGTTTAAGCTTCCTGCAAGCTGAGGATTGTCGCAAGCATGTAATTTTGTTGCCAATACTAATACAATAATGACACACTGTTGACTTGACGCTGGCAGTGTGCGGAGGGTTTTACATTGATGTATAAATGTACTAAGAATTGATATAGGTCCTGCATATCTCTTGTATTAGTTGTAAGTTTCTACAAATAAGTGATTTACAATTTCTTGGTAATGAAGTTTAAATGATTATATTATCATTACTATACTGTACTTATTATTGTGTCCTGTCAGTCTGTTGCAATGTAATTTACAATAATTGATAAAATGTATGTTACAGGTCTTTCTGGCACAGGTAAGGAACTAGGCCGGAAGCTAAACACTACTCGCAGGAATGTGAGCAAAGTGGAGATGGCTGTGTATGCATTGAAAATACGCGGGGGCGAAGCCCCGCCCGCTCTGCTAGTGCAGGCTTCTGCACCAACAGAGTGGGAACCTAATACTAATTTTTCAGATGATGAAGGGTATTACTAATTCAAATTTTTATTTAAGACTTGGTACTTTTGTGATTTCTAAATGATTCTAATACAGCTAAAATGCATATTAAGATTATGAAATTGAAGTATTTTATTTAATTTTCCATTTGAACTAGAGGAATCTAAAATGCAATTGCAATCCCATAAGCATTGTCTTGTCGCTCATCAGACTCATAAAAGATGTATAACAAAAAATGTGTTCGCATTAAAACCACAAAACTGGAATACAAAAATAACATTTATTAATTACATTCAACACCAAACTTAATACTCTTCCGTAAAATCTTGACTCCTGGTAAAATCACTGGGTGGCTGCCATTCATCGGATTCATCTGTTCCATATGGATCAGCTTCCTCATTATCAGAATCACTCCATGTTGCATTATTTATGGTTTTTCTCACCCTTTTGCCAGTTACTACATGATTTGCGGATGTAGGGCTATCCTGGCTGTCTTCATCACTATCATAATCATTCTTTGGCTTCCGTTTTTTACCTGGTCAGAGCAATCTCACTTTAAAAAACATAAAAATATAAGTCATGATTTTAAATAAATTAGAACTCGTAATCGTAGTCGACGCTATCGCCGTCAGAATCCTCGGCTTGAAAGTGGTCGTCGTAGAAGTTGACAGTGTGTGCGTTTATGTAGTAAATGTTGCCATGCCTTTCTACCATTCTCATACCTGTGGGGATTAAAATTTTACGTTATTAGGATCAACACATAGGGTAGTCAAAGTCAAATCATTTATTTCGTATAGGCCTATGGGAGCACTTATTACTTCGATTTTTTTTACATATGCTGTTACCGGACCGAAGCGCGACGGCGACTAAGAAGATCCGACAAGAAACTCAGTAGGCTTATACATTTTTTAAGCGTAGGTTTACTCATTTGTTGCAGGTAACAAACAGGCAACACAGTTGACTACTATTTTTATACCCACACACCATCATGGTACCCAAGCATTTGCTGACACTTTAGTAATTCAAACAAAATTTTGGTCAGTTCTATGATATGGAATGACTGGAACAGCGAACTCATATGGTTTGCGACTGACCTGGTGGTCGCTGGGCGCGGGGGTCTGGCGGCGGCGGCGCGGCGGCGGGCGGATGGTCGTGGTCGCGCCAGTGCTGCGGCTGGCGGCGCCGGCACGCCGCCCCCCACGGGCACACCCCGCGCGCGCCCGCACCCCAGTCGAAATCCGACGGGTGACTGAACTGAGCCTTGTGCTGAGGATTCCGCCTGGGCCAAACAATTATAATTACCATTGTATAACCCAGACTTATACAGATCTAGGATGATAAATGTGGTTTTGACTGTCAAAAACACTTACGAAACTATCAGTATAATATTATATTGATTCAAAACTAGTATTATGAAGGAACACACCCACTGGGAAAACAAGGATAATGTAATAATTACTTACCTATAACAGTTGGCTCCATACATGCATCTCTCCCTCAATGGGCCATTGTTTGGGTCTTGAGGGGTACCAGGCCCTGTAGTATCAGGTTTCTGTGGTGAACCATGTCCATCATTGTTATTTGATGACACCTATGACAAAACTATGTAGTTAAGCTTCCATAGAAAAGAGGGCAGAAGCTAAGCAGAAAAAAAATCTAAAACAATCTATTTCTGTAACCTGGACATCACAACTACTAAAATATTTCTTTCGATTACAACCGTGAAAAGGAATATACGGTTAGAATATAAGTAAAGCCATTACTGCTTGATTGTTGCTGGGTCCAGGTGTAGCATCTCCTGCCTCTGCTGGTTCAGTTTTCACCTTCTTGGATGTCACAGCATCGGGTGAGTCTGTACTTCTCTTTGTAGGAATGACAATGTCTTCTGATGGCACTACTGGTCTTGCCTCATTATCTTGTGCTGACAGTGGATCTGCGGATAATGGTGTTAATAGTCTCTTCACTATATTAATTAAAAATAACTCATCTTTGGTATCTGAATTTACATAGTGTCCTAAACGAAAAATTTGTAGACATTTCAATCCATCTACAATGGTATTGTTTAGTAAAAAAGTAAAACTTTATAACAGAGGATAACTATACAAAGAGGATGTAGCGAAAAATATTTTATCATAGGGAAAAGTAGGACTATATTTCAATAAAATATCATATTATAATATTTAATACATATAAATATGAGGGATATTATATCAAGGGGCGAAAAGCTATTTTTATTAACTTTACATGAGAGCATACTCATTGAACGTAAAGTTCGATGATTCCAAATATGTAAATAGTGTTGCTCACAGGTGTTGCTCAAGTCAAATAGGCTTTCACCCATCACCATAATACACAATAGACTCTTGGTTTTGATTTAATCCAAAGAGAAGAGAAATAGGATGTACATAAACTATAATTTACAGTATTGCCATCTTGTTCATACATTAAGTCCCATTCCTATGACTTCATTGTTCTCTTCTTTTTTTACGAAATGAGTGAAATGATGATATTTTGATGGAATAAGATGAGGAATGCCTGCACCTGCGATATGCGGTATTTATGGCAATGTCGAGTAATTATAGCAAGGACAAATTCAATAAATACACATTATAAATAAAAATGGATGGTGACAGTGATAAAGATGGCGGATGAAAAAAAACGACTTCATTGTTATTTGGCATGAAAACATATTTTGTCAATGGTAGCTAAAATATGATCACTGTAGACGTTTTTACCTTGAAGTTATTAATCAAATTCTAGGTACCATTGATGAAAGCTGTTGTTTTATGACTTAAAAGATGAAATCATAGTAACTTCACAACAGTAACATTAGGTATCTTGGAGCCCTGTAAGAACAATGGCAATACCCCTTGTTTAGTTACTTTCCAACAGAATTGACACCAATATGTAATAATAGTACTCACTTAACAAAGACGGTGAAGATGACCTGTCCAGATTCTTCTCTTCTTTAACTTGAATGTTTATTGGCTCTGTAGCATCATCATCAGGCTCAGTCTCTGCTTCTTTCATCTTATCTTCTTCGTTAGGTATCTCATTGTCTTGGCCACAACAGTTTTTACCTGTATTCTGGTCTATTATCTGTAGTATCTCATACCAGAAATGGTCTGGTATCAAACCAAATTTGTCACCATTGTTTAGAATAACATTACAGTCTTGCTGCAGTACCTGAGTTTCCGTGGCATGCCTCTTTATGTAGAAACATGGGTTTTGATGCAACTGGAATGTATTTTTGTATTAATACTCTGTCCTCTTTGCCTTTTTTATTGAGCTGTATTATAAAAAGATAGTGGTATTTTTTAATAATGGCAGTATTTAATTTCTCCAATAGGTGTTTAGATTTGCAATACCAGAAACTTATTCAAGTTAGAAAATGTAGTGTAATCTTACCGATTTCAGTGTAATAGAGTTTTCAGTAACTTCTAACTCAGCATGGTTCCGTGATACCCTTTTGTCTGATTCATCATCCTGTAATAATTAAAATTAACCTTAGGAATTAATATAAAGTTATACTACAAACCTCACATAATGCTGTTCCTATAAATACCTACCTACAACCCTAAATTTATTTACTAATTAAATATACCTGCAAAATGTAAGTGAATGGTCGGCTTTTCAATTAAGAAGTGGTAGTAATTAACCAGTGGGATTAGTAGGTACCTAACTACCAATAAAGAAGCGTAATTAACTTACGTGAAGGAACTTCCCTCTGCCGATTAAGTGCTTTCCAAGGGTCACATCAACTTTTAATGGTGTCGGGCTGTCGACGCGAACTAGTTTGAATACCATTTTGTCAATAGATTAAATTTCATTGTTTTTTTAAAAACAACAACGACACCGTAAAACACAACGAACGAATGTCACTGTCAACTAAATGATTGTCAATGACATCACGTACATGTCTATGGTACACATCTTCCCATCTCTATGATTTAATGATATATCTCGCTGGTTTGGATCAAAGAGTATAGTAATATATTTTGGATCATCATCCCAAATTCATCTTCATCACGTTCATCGCCCATTCTTCTTTATAATGTGTATTAATTAAATTTGCTCTTGTTATAAATTACTTGACACTGGCTGAAATACCCCCTAATCGCAGGTGAAGCCATTCCTCATCTTATTCCATCATTTCATTCGTTTCGTAAAAAAAATAAAAAATATTCCAGTAATTCTGCGTGATCTGTGGATACAATCTGATCTGTCAGAAAAAAATTGTTCTCTCTGGATTGTTTGTTATTGATTTTTCGTATTTTTTGAATTATTTGTAAATAACCTGTATAACAAACAAAATGATTAAAACGGCAGCTTTAGGGACCCATAGACCCTTGTCAGGACAGCTGTACAAGTACACTAATGTTATGAAAGGCTGGCAGCAACGGTGGTTTGCGGTGGATCCTGAAACAGGGGTCTTGTCCTATTACCTTTTCGATGGGCCTGGGGACACGGTACAGCCTGGACAGCCTGCTAGAGGAGAGGTGAGGTAGTTGACTTATATTGTAAATATTAGGCACATATTATCAGCATTTGTCATAAATAAAACTTTTTTTCACACAACTGAACTTACCTATTTGAAGCATGTAAAAGTAGTAGTATTACTACTATTTGAAACATTATTAATAGTATTAATGCATATATTAATAGTATTCATACTAATTGAAGCATACAACTTTGTCAGTATGGTAAGTTACCTGAATCTCGTTTTCATTACTAAATTTTAACATAATAAGATAATATATGGTATACAGACCAAATAGATACCTACAGCCATTGTTACATTGGCACAATCATCTCTTTTGCTAAAAACTGAAAAAATATAAAATAAAGGGGTCAGTTGCATAAGAAAGTAATATCTTCTAAAAATATTTATTAACAATGTCTTTATATATTTTTTCAGGCTCATTTAGCAGCAGCAGTGATCTGTCCGAGTGATGAGGACTCTAAAACATTCACTATCAACTGTGCTTCCGGAGACATGCTGAAGTTGAGAGCCACTGATGCCAGGGCGAGGCAGGAGTGGGTCAATGGGCTGAGAGCTATTGCTGAAATTCATACTAAAGTAATATTTACATTGCTGTATTAGTGCACTCTAGAATATGTCTATTTACACTAATGGACATTTGTGTATTTTTTTTGTGATGCAAGTCATTCATTGTCAACATAGGCATGCATTCCAACTGCCAATGACTGTTATCTATACATCTATACAAATAAATAAAATTGGAGTGTCTGTTTGTAATATCAAAATAACACTTTTTTACCAAATGCGTATGAAAGTATATACGATACCTATAACGAAAAAGCAATTTTTAATTTTTTTGTCTGTCTGTCTGTTTGTTTGAGGTAAACTTCTAAACGGCTGAACCGATTTCAATGGGACTTTCACTGACAGATAGCTGACGTTCCAAGGCGTAACTTAGGCTACTTTAATTTTATAAAAAGCATTAGGGTTCCGCGGGAAAACATAATACCCATATTTCCGGGTAGTCTCCCTAAAGTCCACGCGGGCGAAGTCGCGGGCACAGCTAGTGCATAATATTAATTATACATGCAAGCCATAGAGTATCTAGAGTACCCATAACAACCCCACTCTTCATATAGCTCTGCTGCGATTTTTCCGCCATTGTTGTTATCCCATGTACCTGTAGTAAACGGCAACTATATGGGAATACAACAGTGGCGGAGTCAGATAAACCAGAAAATTTGCTACCAGGCAGGTTCGAAATACCATCTCCATCTCCATAATATCTCCGTGATGCAAGCCAATTAATCATTATTACATATCACACGACATGTCAAACACTAATTAGAAAATGCTAAGCCAATATTAATGCAGTTACACAATATTATCTCTGCAAAATGCACACATCCTGAATATTATATATATCATATGAAATAAAATTAATAGAAAGTTATGACACATTTACAAAGGCTTTGCAGACAACTTACATACTAAAAAATGCCATTGTGGCTGATATGCATTTAAAATTCTTTAATTTATGTAGATTTCCAAGAATTAGATACATGAAATTTGTAGGTAACTGTACCAGATTATAATTGTGCATCATTAATTTTCAGGCAATGGGTGCCAATCCTCCACTACAGCCTAGGGAGCAGCTAGCCGTCCATGACGCCATGGCATCCGCCAGGCAACAACTGCAGGCCACAGAGCTCAGGTACCTTCTCATCTCAGTATCAATTCAGAATCAGAATATTTTTTATTCATATAAACCAAGGCAGACACTTATGAATCGTCAATAAATAGTAAAAATAGTAGCTCTACCAACCATTCGGAATGCATTTCCTATGGAGAAGAATGGACAAGGAACTCCATGGTTGCTTTTTTCAAATAAGGATTTACATTTTTGTGTTTTTCTTAATTAACAATTATACAATATAAAGTTAATGAGGCTATACATTCTCAAAACACAATTAAATCACTAGACAAACTATGTGTTGTACAAGATTTAAAGGTAGGAAGGAGGAGGAAAACGGGACAAATAGCTAAAATCCCTTAAATGAGTTCCTGTGGAGCCGGACCAGCGCCTGACCAAGTGTGTTTATCCTCTAAATAATCACTGTGTTATACAAACTACAAAAAAAAAAAATTTTGATTGCACTAAAAATATTGTTGTCATATTCATGCATTATGCTGCATTTTATTTGATGCCATTATTATAGTCCTAATATTCATTGAACTAACTAAACCCTCATAATTTTATATCTGCAGCTATTCCAAGTTATTTTTTTCTCATTTGCAGTGATGCAGCATTAGCAAGATGTATTGAGTCCTCAGATTCGCCATTCCCACACACAGATCCAGATTTATTGCTTTTGAAAGTATGTAATTTATGAGTCTAATCCTAATCCTTATCACTTGTTTAATTAAGATGTTGCAGTATTCACAATCGACCTTCATGTATGTGTGCGACAGCCCTACTCTTTAGTAGAATTTTAGGGTAGTTGTAGAGGCTAGTTAGCTTATTTATATTACCTACCGTATATTATGCACTAAGAGTTTATTTGCTATCTCAATACTTAGCGATTACAGTAATTTGCAGAGCCCATCAAGCAGAGGTCCTTTAAAATGGCCAGGCAAATTTGTAGTATAATAATCTCAAATAACATGAGTTTTTAATTAGTATTTTATTTCGGCACAGGCTACATCAGCGGCCAGCATGCAATGCCTTCTCCAATGCTTAGGCATTCTCCACAGGCAGCAACAGTACGCCACAGTGAGCGTCAAACATTTCGATATTGAGCATTGAGTTTTAATTACCGTTAATTATTCCAACTTTTACTGTACTGATAGTTTTAATATATATTGTTTTATAGAATGAAATAGTCAAGTGCATTTTAAAAACATTAAGCTTCGTCTTAAGGTCCGATTTAGGACCTTAAGACGAAGCTTAAGACTAGGTTGTTAAATGTGATATCTCACAATGAATATATTATAAAGCTTATTTATTTATGAACATGGAAAAATACTAATATATCTACCATTATGATTTCTTTTTGATGTAATGACAATTTGTAAATAATGTTAAGTTGATGGGATGTACCTATTAAATTGTATAAGATGACAGCGAATGCCTGTGTATAAGTTTTAGATAAAGAATTTTAGTGATACTTAGACTCAGTACTTAGATGACGTTATAAGTGTCACCCATCTCATCTGGAGCCTTGCGATGTGAGGATAGCCATCATGCTCTTTGTGCACTGACGCATAGGTAGATTATTGTTTGGACATTTTTATTATTATATAAAACTAGTGGAAATCTTCCTCGCGTCAAAGTGGTATGTGCTACGCGGCATTAAGCTTCGTGTCCTACGACATTGGGACCAAAACTCCTTAGGTGAATAAAGACGGGGTGATCTTTAGATGATAACGGTTTTTCGCAAGTACCACGGGCCTGCAAGGTACCTGCCAAATGTCCCTGCCTGATACTTTATTATTATCCTCCGTAATTGTATTTTTTTTTTAAACTTATTGTTACTACTTTGCAAGGAGGATCGATACAAAATGTTTAAAGAGTTTTTATTTGATAGCTGTTGTACAAAATAAAAACTGTTACATTTTTGTTTTGTTTGTCAAATTTTGGCCTTACGCAACTTATATAAATTTTATTATCATTTATATAAAATTTAGCCTAAAATGTGCGATCAAGAATTCAGAACGTTACGTATTGACCCGCGGTACCCGTACTCTAATCAAACAAGGTGAGCATCCACTCAACTAGGATACTAACCTCCTAAACCTCAATATTCCCTCACCTACTAGAAATGTGTTCATTGGTAGTAGTTGTAGTCGTTGGTATAGCTAAAGCGAGGCAAGCTTTCTGCTTTGCATAAGCAAAGGTAATAACCATTTAAAATACCAACAAGTCCAGGGGTTGAAACGATACGTCATTATTTCTAGGGCATGTTACGACAACTACTGCGATTACTATAAGTGTACGAGACTTCTGGGCGAGGTGGACGACTGCTCGATATTCAAGCGGTACTTCGAGACGATCTGCCCGAACGCCTGGATATCTAAATGGGACGAACTCCGAGAGAAAGCAGCATTCCCCGGACCGATATGAAATGTTTAAATTGATTTGAACAATATATTTTGGGAATACGTACTTTGATATTTTATTATATACCCAACCTATTATTATCTTAAAATAGGAATCCCCAAAACAGCAAATGTACAAAGCCTACAAGGAAACAGGTGATCAAAGAAAATACTTGTTTGGTTAACGCATTTTAATGGTCTAAATCACATCTCCTAAATAAAAATAAGACTTGCATAAATAAACAAGATGGCGACAGTTTTAATACTTTAGATCCTGCCGGGGAAGGTGCCCTCAGAGCGCTGGTTGTCCCACTTGTCGACCCACTCGTTGGGGCAGAGGGACCGGTACACGCGCTTGAAGTAATAACACGGCTCGTACTTCTCGCCCCGGACTTTCTGACAGCGATGGAAGTCAATGTAGCTCTGGTAGCAGTGCCTAAAGAAACATTATGTTAGGAATGTTCAATACTGATAGATAATGCGTATACATTGCGACATTATACCTACTTAGTTCACGTATCGATCAACATTGCGGTGCTGTCGTCTCAAAGTAGGTATAACATTGCCAAATACAGGTGTAATGACCACGCCCCTTATGGCGATGTTGGCGTATCAATATAGACTAGGTAATATTTGCCTGCAAGTACTTACAGGCAAAAAGAGAGTAGAAAAACCTAGCTATTGGCCTTCATACGTGGGACGGACCAGGTATATGCTTCACTCGCCAAACAGAATAAGAGGTTTTCTGACTTTCCTTACCTAATTGCACTTGGTTATCTTTGATCTTGTCAGTGTAAAGAAGTCCATTGGTCTTGGTATGACGTTAAAAATAATTATCTAAATTACCTTGTCTGGTTCGTATTAGGGAACCGCGGGTCGAAAGGTGCAGTTTTGAGTTCGGCGGGCGATTTGAGCATCTCGGGCATTTTGCTGGAACGAAACAACACATTCATTGACATAATTCTTTATTTAGAATCATGTAACATTTCCTAAATATGTTGAGTGGAGAACTATTACAATAAAGTTTACAGTAGAAAATAAAAACACGTGAATAAAGTGTAAAATACATTATTGCAGTGGTCACAATAAAAATATTATTAATACTAAATTCTTAATTTAATATTATTTAACAAGAGGCCTAGTTTTGCGTTCCTCTTCACAAGAGGTCTCTCGATATTTCTTCACTTCCTGCATGTAGAGGGACCATGCATCCTTAGGAGTGTTGTCTGCAATCTGTTCATCTATAGCCTTAGCTTTCTTCACTAAACCAGTCTTAAGAACCCTACCGCCGCGCCTTTTTCCGATAAATGGCAATGCAGGCTTTTTAATTTCCGGTTTCTTTTCCGGTATTTCAGCCTTTTTAGTTTCTTCCTGCATCTTTTTAAACATTTCCAAGAAACTACCATCATTCTTTATAGGGATTGGGATGGGTTTGGATTTAGATGTCGAAGCTTGGTGCAGGACTTGATCAGCCGTTTGTAGCAATTCTGCGTAATTTGGACCTTCTACTTCAGGAGGGTCGCCATATTCGACGTCGTCAATTGTTGTCGATTCAACTGCTCCGGGCGGAGGCTTCACTTCCTTTGGTGGCGTCCTTGTCTCTTTGCCCTTTTCCTGCTTGTTTCTATGTAATTTCCAGAACCGTTTTCTGTCAGCTACGGTAAATTGTCCGCGTCGTTCGTCCTCGCTCGGAGAGCCACTTTGGCTTCGACTACGCGACCTAGAGCTACGTGAATGTGACCGCGACTTGGAATTCTCGGGACTGGCGGAATGTTTCCCTTTTCCTCGAGATTTCGAATGTCGTCTCGAGGGCGATCTGCTTTTGCTCACCGAACGGCGTTTGGAGCGACTTTCCGATCGGGATCTTGACTGAGATTTTCTTTTGTTGATTCGCTTGTTTCTAGACCGTGAAGATTGAGGCGGAGTCGAAGATCTCGATCTGCTGGAAGAACGCGAGGACGAAACAGAATCCTTCGAACGTTTTCGATTACGTCGCGGAGAGGAAGACTTTGACCGAGATTTAGAAGGCATAGGTCGAGCATAACTTTTGGGTGGGGTAAGCGAGTTATCTTTATTTTTTCTCTCTGACGAATCTTCTCTACGATCCTTCTGTTTATAAACTCTCTGTGGCGTAAGAGATCGATCAGATTTCTTGTAGCTTTTGGGAGGTGTAAGGGATGACCTGTCTGATTTCTTATGTGCTTTTGGAGGCGTCAAAGATTTTTTCCTTTTTCTAGGTGGAGTTGATGCATCTCTTTGCCTGTTACCCTTAGTGGAATGAGATTTAGTTTTCTTCTTCTTTAAATCAGTCTTTGGGGACACACTGGGCGTTCCGTGTAAACTAGATCTGCTGCGGGAAACAGATGAGCTTCTACGTCTGGGTGGTGGAGAGCGATCTCTACTAACCGTGTCTGATGACACAGACTTTCGTTTCTTCTTAGTCCTTTTTAACGACGAACGCGAATATGACCGAGAGCGAGAGCTGGAGCGATCACTGGAGGAGTACTTTCTACGCTTAGATGACCGACTTCTCGTTCTGCGACGTCGACTCTCGTCCTCAAAACTGCTATCCCTCTTTTTATAGTCTCGTGTCTTCTCATAGGGGGATACACTCCGGGAATCCGACCTATAGGACCTACGCCGATCCTCCTTGCGCAATTGGACAGGTGAACGAGTCCTCTCGCGAGGGCGAGGCTGATATTCATAGGCAGTGTGGGGCTGCTGCTGGTAGTGAGCAGAGTCAGGGTACTTCCCGTAGTAGTCACCATCGAACCGCGAATAATAACTAGATTCGTAACCGTAAGAATAACCGGCGGTGCCATACGCCCCATAGTCATAGGCGGGCGGCGGGCCGTAGTGGCTGTAGCTAAACCCCGTCCAAGGGTCGGTGGAGGGCATGGCGCCCGGCGGCGCAGGCGGCGCGGCGTAGGGCGCGGGCGCGGGCGGGTGCCCCGCGTACTCCGCCTCTGCACCCGGCGGCCCGCCGTCCCACGCGCCCGGAGCTCCGCGATACGAGGACATACTTAAAGGGGCCCCCTCGCATAACCTGCGGCAGTTTGTAGGTGCAGTACACCTACAAACAGAACAACTTTTCGGTGTAGACGGCGGCTCTGTATACTTCGCTCGAGAGACGCCCTCGTGCTTTAATTACGACATTCGATGTTTCGTCGTAAATGATTTTGTATGACGAGGAACAACATAAATTACGTAATCCGAAGGCGGAACGGAAAGTGGGAATGGCATGCGATACGTGTAAAGCGAGCATACATAGGTGGTTGAGTCTAAAGAATACCTTTATTATTGTGCTCACCTTATTTCAATTTATGCTTTTTCACAAATTTCTTGAACAGAAAATGGCAGCGAACACATTCGTCGCTTCCAAAAACCATAAACAACAGGGTGCAGGCAGAGAGGAGAGATAAAGATAAAACCATAGAGTAATACATATTTAGTGGCTAGAGATGTAGTCAAAGCAAAGAGTATATTAATATATGCTGATAGTAATATCAATCCAATATCAATCTGTATAATAATCTCAGTAAATCATATGCCAACACTGTAAACATGAGAAATATACCAAAAATAATATACAAAAAAACATTCGGGAGAAAACAACATTATGTTGGTAGTCAGTCACGAGTACAGAGTTTTACTTGAGTTAGTATGTTTTAGGAATTTAGAAACAAAAAATTGGATGGGCCGAAGTGAGGGTCCAATCCGGACTACAGCATATCTCCGAAATTGAAAATGAACCGAAAATGAAAATGAATCCGAAAATGAACCGATTTCGAAAAATCTTATTTTGTTTAATACGGATTTCTAACAAAAATCGATACCCACCCCAAAAGGGTTGAAAGGGGGGATGGGGAGGGGGTGATTTTTTTTTGGCTGTAAATTTATACTTTTTAAGGGCTGTTATAAGGTAAATATTTGCATATTTACAACGATCGTTTACACGATTTTATACGATAAATATCGTGTAACAAAAATATTTTTAACAAAAAACTAAAACTAAGCAGTGGTAGCCTCGTGGGCAAGAACGCCCGCCTTGAACGTAAGGGGTGCAAGTTCAAATCCCGGGCCCGCACCTCTGAGGTAATTCTCATGTGCGAATGTTATTTTCAACAATGATTACCACTTACTGAACGGTGAAGGAAAACATCGTGAGGAAACCTGCAAGTCTAGGCGTGTGAAGTTCATCAACCCGCACTGGGCCAGCGTGGTGGACTATGGCCCTAATCTCCCTCGTATTGAGGGGGAATGTGCCCGGTATAATGGCAATAGGCTCGCCCCCTATTACATTGGGACCAAAATACATCGGCGAAGAGTGGGCGCACTACAGTCCACCTCTGCCTACCCCTTTGGGGAATACAGACGTGATGATGATGATGATGATGTATAAACTAAAACTAACTTTTTTATTATTAATAATTTTTAAGAAAACACAGATAATAAGATAATAAAGAACTTGAGAGGTGTCAAGGGACACCCGGATGGAACGAAGTTCCTTTTGAAATAAAAAAGCAAAAAAATTGTACATATACATACGCACACACACACACATATATATATATATCGAAATCGAAACCGAAACCGAAATCACAAACACATTTACAAAAGTGTCGTTACAACTTATATTCTCACACACACATTTACAAAACTGTCGACCGACACTTTTAGTCTTAATTTTTTCCGTCTAGCTCCCTTTCGCAAAGCGCCATAAGGAACTACGTTCCAATAGATTTTGATTTAGAAAACACAAGTCAATAGCGTCATGTCGCAACATATTTTTTCTATTGTTGAGTATGTGACCTGTCGCGAAAATACTCTCTCAGACCCAACAGATGTTGCTGGCACAGCTAGGTATTTGAAAGCTATTTTGTCCAAAAGTTACAAATGTTTATTAAATTTTCAAAATTGCACCACATCATTCCAGTTGACTTTTTTCTGGGAATTGTGTTTCTATAAACATTTTAATTAAATTAATTGCCGTAGCGGTTCTCATATCAGCATTACTGGTGTTCCTTTTTAAAAACGCCAATAAATCTGGGTGACCTATTTCGCTTGTACTTGGCATATTTAACGTGTCTATTTATTCAGTGGTTTGAGTTACATTTCTGACTCTGATAATGTTGTTAGTAAATTTTATTTAATATAATTTGTTATTTTATAGTTGTAGTAAACTTTGTTTAATAATAAAACGCATTGATAAATATTTATTTTAGTAAAAAAAAATCACCGGAGTTTAACCGGTTATTGACCGATTGATTCAATCGAGTACTTTTACCGGTAAATCACCGGTGATTCTCCGGTACTCACTGCTCCGGTGCAAACCTTTGCGCCGGCGCGTTGGGCGCGTTGAATGTTTCTGAATTCTGAATTTCTACATTCCTTCTACATTTGCGTTGTTTGCAATTACATTAACTTTTTGTCTTAAATCGTGAATATCCTATAGCGTTCGCTAATGAGTAAATCTAAAGTGTCCGCAGAATGGAAGAAACGCGTGAAGTCGGAATACATGAGACTTCGGCAAGTCAAGGTAAGAAAGTATTAAAATGTTTTAAATCGAGATCATTAGTTTCTCAAATTTGCTTTTTTTTAATTCAGTAGGCATGCTTTATTATAATGGCAAGTAAGTAGATACCAATGACTTAGTGATATTATTAATAATTGCATCTTAATTATAAATTTCAGCGCTTCAAACGCGCGGACGAAGTAAAGGTGGCATGGGCGCGAAATCTAAGAATTATGTCGGAAGCAGTCGAGACCCGAGACTCCGATGGCACTGAACGTACACGTAGGCCCTTCTGGCCCCCACCAGCGCCCACCTCCAGTCACGAGAGCCTCATGAAACGAGCTGAAGTGACCTACACGGATGGTAACACATACATACTCTACTTTGGGTTGTTTTTGTGTCATTACGATACCTAATTTTTATAGAGTATGCTGCAGACAATTTTGAATCATAGAATTATGTACTTACTGTTACTTAAATGTAAATCCATTTTGGAAAGGGGTAACCATGAAGTTTCTTACTCATTCTTCTCCAAGGATGGTATTCCGAATGAGAGGTAGAGATACTATTATTATTATACTTTTGTTTATTGATGATTCAGAGGTACCTGTATTGGTTTATATGAATAAAAAAATTCTGATTGTGATTTTTACCCAGTTTGTGATTTATTTAGTTAATTATTGTATAAATAAATAAAAACACATTTCATATATGTGACAATTAAATTACTTGTTTCCAATATGTTTGATACTTTTAATTTAAATAAGTTCCTTGGGTGTATATATTTAAGGTGTTTCGGGTAGTAACCTTAAGTCCATGGGGGCCGAGTGCCCATCGGATGTTTCAAGGCATTGCGAAATGTCTTAAACAAAATGTCGTCACTTTACCATTGCCACATTGCTGCCAGTGCGTTCTAGGCACCCTACCCTACCAGACAGTGATGGGGGACTAGGGTATTTTTTTCTTTTGTATTATTTTTTTCTCTCAGTCTTTGTAAATTGTTACATATGTAAATATTTTGTCTTGTATGTAAATAAAAAAATGTTTTAACATTGTCATCTTGCCCGCAGCCTCAGGAGTAGTAACAACACAACAAGTACCAATACGTATAATAAATTCAGTAAATCCTATCCCGACAATGTACACATGGGCTCCAACACAGAAGAACTTCATGGTGGAGGATGAGACGGTGCTCCACAACATCCCGTACATGGGGGACGAGGTCCTGGACCAGGATGGTACATTCATCGAGGAGCTCATAAAGAACTACGACGGGAAAGTGCATGGTACATCTGCTTAACATCATACTGATTTTGTTTGTGGACCGTGCCATGGTTGATTCAATGCATGACAATCTTAACTTTGTTTACTTTTTAATTTGTGTTAAGGCATGGGGTTATTTTTTATCTATGAATTCCAGTTCTTTTACATGTTAAAACATAAATTTTTTGATCATGTTTATTTGCAGTACATAATAGAGACATCAAATTAATTTGTGTTAATGTTTTCTCAGTATAAATAGGGAGGTACTTTTAAATAGAGCCTCGGTAATTAAGACACTAAATTAGTTATACATATTCAATTATTTTACTTAAAATCCATCATAGACTGAATTTGGGGAACGCAAAAACTGACATTTACGAGGAAACATTGTGCCCTACATGGTTATAATTCCTATTTTATTTATTTACTGGCTCTGTCCACAGACTTAAACATGGAATAATACACATTGGTGTGTGGCGCACACATCTATGCTTGTAAATGAAGCAATCCTTATTGTAAGCTTGTTCTTATTGGCAGAAATAATACAATCTATTTTAGTCAACTCCTTGAGTGCCCAAATTAATACTTATTCTTTTTACAAAACTTGTGAAAAATAATAGAGAACTCTTCAATGTTTTTTTTTCTCTATGATACAATATTATAGCATATTAATAAACTTTTATTTAATTATTATAATGCACAATATTCAAGCACCTCACAGGCCTACGCACTCACGGTGTCACGCTTGTCGTGCTTCTGATCACCTACCATCACTCGCTTTTTTATTCTTATGTTGGTTACATTTATTATAAATCCTAATTGATCTCGCGAACTTTCTACTCTACTATCCAAAGACACAAGTCTCAAAATCAAATTTAGTCCTGGTCTTTCAGAATAAAGTCCCATATGCCCCTGTTCCTCTGCCCCTGTTTCCGATTTTTAAGTTGCTACCTGTCTTGGTAGAAATATAATATTTATTTTTATTTGTAAATTTTAGCTATGCATTTATTTTTGTAAAAAATTATGGATACCCCAGGGTAAACCATGTAAGGATTATATTTGTCTTGACTTGACTTTTTTCTGTATTCCTAACATAGTTATTATAATAATGATGATGTCGTAGGCGACAAGGAGGGCGGGTTCATAGACGACCAGCTGTTCGTGGAACTGGTGCACGCGCTGATGGCCTTCCAGACCAAGGAGGAGGTGGCCGACGAGCGCCGCGAGAGGGAGGCGCGCAACTCCAAAGACGAGAAAGAGGTACAACATTTATACATTTTTAAAAAGTTTGTAACCTCCAAGAATAAATCCAAGTTTCTTAAAACTGTATTATTTGATGAAGCTGAAGATCTGTTAACATACATAATTCCATGTATAATTATGTACCCGTTGTGTTTGGATTCAACGCATAGATTCCTAGGTCTGCAGTTTTAAGTGGTGACTTAAGAGTCCCAGAAACATCCTTTAATAGATTTGTGCTATTGTAAAAAATAAAAACAGCATGCATTTCCATTAGTCGGTGTATACTTCTCGCCCGTCGCAGTTTCTACGCATAGTTGAGGATTTCAGTATCCCTTAAAATTTACTCCTAACTATTATCCTTTTTAAACGTTTTTGGCATGTTAAAATAATTTCGGAAATTCAAAATCCGGTATCCAAGGAAAGTGTGACAAAGATCTGAAGTTATGGTGAACCTTCTGGAAGGCAATTATGTTGATTCTAGAAAGAAGCAAATAAAGACCCGAAAGAGAAAGATAGAGACAAGGAGAAGGAGAAAGACAAGGACAAAGAAAAGGAGAAGGAGGATGTTAAAGAGGGCGACAAGAAAGTGATAAGCGACAAGCAGTTCCCGATATTCACGATATTCCAAGCGATCAGCCTGCAGTTCCCAGACAAGGGCACCTCCCAGGAACTGCGGGAGAAGTAAGTTGGCTCACTGTAGAATATGTACATAACCACTAACTTTATACAAGATGTTTCAGAAGGCCGAAATAATACTTTCAAGTTTGCATCAGCATTGGGTCAACAACTGAATGGTATAAAAATTTGGTTGAAATTGGACCATGTTTTTCCAGCTTTTTTTTCGTCGTTAATTTCTATACCTCGTAATATCTCGAACCCTATTAAAATTGACATGTTCTGTTTTGTGAATATTAGTATTCGCCCTTCATAAGTGTAGTTTACACTGCTGAATAGGGTTATGGGTGTACCCAAAGGCCAGAACATGTGGTAGATAGGTATAAACGGTCTTGTCTAAACATCCATATATGTACCCAAGGTATTATTTCGGACTTCTGATACACTCTGTATACCCATACTCATGCATGTGTTATTGATTATTGTTACCATAACTAGTGTACAATAAACATTAATGTTGTCCCAGTACCACCATTTCTTGCATCACAATAGGTTTGCCTCACAGTTCAGCTATTTTTTTGGTATATTTCTAATACTGTTTTTTGGTAGAAATGTAAAACTGTTTTATAGTAGTAATTGCACAACCTTGTCATGGTGCAAGTTTTTTTATGGGCAGGATATATTCACAAACATATAATAAAAATAACATTTGTTATACTCGTATTCACTAACACCAGGCGACGACGCCGTAAAATGATGCCTAAATAATTAATACACTGCAACTGCCAACTGTATCATATTTAGGTTTAGCATTAAGTCCTCTTCTACTTTTAGCGAAATGGACATTATGTCTTATGTAAAACATCTCATTTTAAAGAAGCAGGGTTAACGCCATATTCAGACATGCAAGCGATTTTGGACTTAATGCTGTCTGCACAGCCGCTATTGTAGAGCTGTCGTTTCGCAGCGACTTAAATAGTTATTAAATATTGTGCCTTATTCGTAGGTTAATAGAGTTGACGTCTCGCAGTAATCTGAATAGTAATTAAATACAGCCCTTTTAACGTCCCACTGCTGGGCACGGCCCTCCCCTCAATGTGAGGAGGATTTCAGGCCATGGTCCACCACGCTGGCCCAGTGCTGGTTGGCAGACTTCACACATCTATCGAGAACTTCTTCTTAGTTGTACACTCCTGGCGGAGTGGTCGTGGTCATGGATTGTCTAGTTGGTTGGTTGCGGTTTTTGTGAGACTTCTCCATCTCTCTCTGTCAGTAGCGTTACGTGCACATTCATTAAGGGTACACTTCTTGATGAGGTCTGTCCATCTTGTTGGTGCTCTGCCGCGGGAGCGTTGACCCCCATCGGGAACTAGACAAGTTATTAAATATTGTATCTTATTCCCAGGTACATAGAGCTGACGTCCCGCAGCGACCCAAACGCGCTGCCGCCGGAGTGCACGCCCAACATCGACGGGCCGCTCGCGGAGTCCGTGTCGCGCGAGCAGACCATGCACTCCTTCCACACGCTCTTCTGCCGCCGCTGCTTCAAGTACGACTGCTTCCTGCATCGTGAGTACTCTAATATACATACATACACCCTCGTCATATAGTCTAGACAATATTGTACCCATACCAAAACTAACTGTATTAACTTGTACAATAAGCATATTTTTCAATGAATTGTCATAGCGAGTGGTCGCGTGGCTTTTACCACTGAAATTAGATCTTTATCAATTTTGTTGCAGAGTACATTTTCAATTAAAGTTGCATTCATTCGTTCATCCCATGGAGATATTATAACAGAGATGGTATATTGAGTTCGCGCTGTGGTTAATGTTTATGGTTTATCTGACTCCGCCACTGTTGTTTACCCATATAGTTGCCATTTACTACAGGTACATGAGATAACAACTATGGCGGAATAATTACTGCAGACCCATACGAAGAGTATGTTTATAAATCGAAAAAAGCAACCATGGAGTTTTTTGCCCATTCTTCTCCATAGGAAATGCATTCCGAATGGGTGGTAGTAGCTACTATTTTTACTATTTATTGACGATTCATAAGTGCCTGTATTGGTTTATATGAATAAAAAAAAAATTAAACAAAAAATCTGAGTAGCCTGTTCATAGGTGCTTATTCAGTTGGCATCAAACTACGACTAAACACAATTTGACAATACTAAAATGTTGCCGTCTCGCTCGTGCATTAGCCCAGTGAGAAGGACAGCAATATGCCTAGTGCAGTTTAGATGACAACAAAATTAGCATCACTATTTTATAAATCTATATCTATGTTCGGTAGATTTTTCATAATCTAAGAAGCTTTATGTAATGTGTATTTTAAGTATTTTAATGAACTGGCCCTGACTAGTGTGTGTTATTCTGTTTGGCCTGCAGGATGTCAGACGGCAGGTAAGGCCGTACCGGACAACCACAGATACCATACAATGATTTTAATTTTTTTTTTTAATTAGCAATTTAGCTATTCTCGCATATACCGGATTATTTTCATTTATGCACAGATTATCTTGGCCGACTTTAATTTAAAAAAAAAAGGAATACGCTAATTACATTTAATCAAGTTACCCTTACTTTAATATTATTATATTTTTATCGCTACTTGCATTACGTTATTATTATGGCTTATTCCGTTTATTATTATTAAAATATAATATTACATTCGAAGAACCTATTCTTAATTAATTTGCTTACCTTACATACACTTTACCCATATCATTATTATACCTAATTAGTTATTTCATTCAAGTTCCCATTACATTAAAAAAAATATCTTAAAAAGGTACCTTTTATCTTTTTCATAAAAAGATAACAAAAGTAAAAATAATCTCTGTATAATAATTCTTCTTGAATATTTTCCTATAACAGTGCAATTTAAACAAAAAAAAATGATGACGGCTCAGCCTAGTAGTTTGAGCGTATGTCGTGAACCAGGCTCTGTAGCATGACCGCGTAGATATAAGTTTTATCTGTTTCAACTGTCAGATTTGTCGAGAAAATGACGTCACTCCAAACCATGTCCAGTACAAAAAGCTCGAAGTGACATCATTTTCTCCACAAATTTGACAGTTGAAAGAGATAAAACTTATGTCTACACGGTCATGCTAAGGGGGCAGGTAGTTATGGGTTCGATTCCCGTCGGTGGCAAATTTCCGGAATTTGCCCTGGTCTGGGTGTGGCTCCAGCTTTGCTTAGTTTGGGATCATACAATGAGTACGTGTGGTCTGGCGATATTATATTATTCTTTTTGAACATTCCCCCATTTGGTGGTAATTTAGTAGTGTACTATGCGATCCAAATAAGAATAGGAATGTCAATAACCTCTATCTGTCAAATGAAAAGTATGGTTTGCAAAAAAACTTATTTGCATATCAATATGAATAGCCTAACATCAAATTAAAATAAAAAGGTTAAATTAGTAGTAAATTGTCTTAATATAATATTTAATTATTCAATATATAAGTCACAATTCGTTTTTTAAAACCATACCATAACCTTTTTTATTTTCATATTTGGCGCAAAGGCTCAGAAGCCATGCAAAATTTACGTGTCCCACTCCTGGGCAAAAGCCTCCCCTTTACTTCTCCACACATCTCGGTCCTGGGCTATTTCCTGCCACGATGTCCCCGCAAAGGTGTTCAAATCATCTCGCCACTTCTTCCTCGGTCGACCTCTTCGTCGGCGACCGTAAAAATTATTAAAGAAAATAAAATAAGGACGCCAGTCGCCATTTTGTCGTTGTTAGTGTGCTTCGTCGTGCGACTGAGTGCATTTTTCAATCAACCTTTGCAAATAAATGTTATTTAATAATATCTTGTTTTGCTCACCCTACCTAACTGGTTAGAATTGACAGCTATGACGTCACAATATGGCGCAAAGTCGATACTATTCTCATTTGAAACGCATAGTACAGTCCGTCTCGCGAAAGAAGTCCTGCCGACGCGGCGCCCCTGTCATGCGTCTCAGTCAGTCGTTAGTTCCACTTAGTGGCTCGGGACTTGTTTCGTGAGGCAGTGAGTAGATGTTGAGGTGTGTGTGTGTGTCAGGGCTGCAGGCGTGCCACCCCGGGCCCAACCTGACCAAGCGCAAGGGGCCCGACCTCAAGCCCTTCGCCGAGCCCTGCGGCCCCAGCTGCTATGTCCTGCTCGTGAGTTATAATTTTTTTTAACTTATATTGTCCCACTGCCGGGCCAAGGTCTCCAAAATGATCTAAAACCATCTACGCATTATTGCCTTTATAATAACATTTATTAATTATAATCCATATATATAAAAATCAATGCCACTTTTCGTTGTAAGCTAACTCCTCCTAAACGGCTGGACCTATTTGAATGTTTTTTTTTTGTATGCGTTTGGGTGGCACCCTGGATGGTTTAGATTCACAATTGGCGCTGCTTTCCTATGTACCTCATTCTAAGGCGGTACGAAGTTCGCCCGGTCAGCTAGTATAATATACGATTTAGGGCACATCGGTTGGATAATTTCAAAGTCTATAATGGACTTAGATAGAAACAATTTTAGTTTTTTATGCATGCATGTCCGCCGAGCACAGGAACACGTCAGACTAGATACGACCTCCAGTAATGAAGATGCCGTCTAAGAAGAAGTTGCATACAGAGGACAGAGAGCTCGCGAGCGAATCCGTGATAAAAATGTAGTGTGCTTTCCCGTCAGGACGGTATCCGCGAGAAGCTGGCGCGCGAGCAGGCGGCCGTGGAGGGCGGCGCGGGCGGCGCCGACGACGACAAGGGCAAGCCGCACGCCATGGACTCGCCCAACGACGCCTCTTCCGAGGACAGTAACGACAGCAACCGCTTCCAGAAGGGTAATAACATTACTCATCTAAAGATCCCACACTCGATAATCATACCTCTAAAGTGTACCTACTTAATACATTTTACCTAAGGCGGTTTTACTGGTAGTATCATAGCTTTGTCTCAATATGACCATCAAAAACAAGACTTGTAAAAAACCCAAGTCTCGCAACTCAGTTCTTCTACCGTACAAAGTTGTGGGATCCATGTAATGCCAAGTCGGTTACTTTATTAAGTCCCTACTTAAGGAACCTTCTATCTTAAGTTATGACGTAATTAGCTAACCTAACAACATCTTATAATGACCATATCGACATTAAAAATCTTTTATGTTTTATATTAAATAGATTGACTTGGCAATCGCACAAAACAATCTTATTTAATATAATATGGTATTACTTGTGAGATACATTGTGTTTTCATAAAAGATTGTTAATATCGATATGGTCACTATAAGATGTTGTTAAGTTAGCTAATTACGTAATACATTAAGACAGAAGGTCCCTTAGGTAGGGACTTCTTAATAAAGTAACTGACTTGGTATTACATGGATACTGGATTACTATCCGGCCTTAAATAACAAAACAAGGCCGGATACTGAATTACTATCCGGTACCGGCCGGATACTGAATTACTATCCGGTACCGGCCGGATACTGAATTACTATCCGGCCGGATAGTGAAAACAAGGCCGGATACTTACTATCCGGTATCCGGCCGGATACTGAAAACAAGGCCGGATAATAGCAGTGGTAGCCGAGTGGTCGAACGCACGCTTTGCAATCAAAGTGCGCAGGTTCTATCCCCGGCTCGCACCTCTGGGTTCCATGTGCGAATCTCATTTTCATCTGAGATTATCACTTGCTAAGAAACGGTGACGGAAAACATCGTGAGGAAACCTGTGTGCCCGGTATAATGGCAATAGGTTCGCCCCCTATTACATTGGGACCAAAATACATCGGCGAAGTGTGGGCGCACTGCAGTGCACCTCTGCCTACCCCTTCGGGGAATACAGGCGTGATGATGTATTATTATTAAGGCCGGATACTTACTATCCGGTATCCGGCCGGATACTGAAAACAAGGCCGGATTCTTTCTTTCAGTATCCGGCCTATCCGGCCGGATAGTAATTCAATATCCGGCCGGATACCGGATAGTAATTCAGTATCCGGCCTTGTTTTCACAATACGGCCGGATAGGAAAATTTTAAAAAATCTCATTATTCTGCACAACGCAAATCATACCACAATAGGTTATGTACATTGTTTTTATAATCGCTATTTGTCGCTATCGCTATTTTATAATCAATATTTGTGTGTAATCGAATTGGGGCGGGCGATTGCCCTGTTCGCCACCCGCTAAGGCCGCCCTTGCGTGTAGGAAGACAACTTAGGGTGATGTAGGATGAGTGTCACAAACGGGAGCATCCATGAGCTGAGGCAGATGGCTTACTACACACTTACCAACTAATGAAGGAGTGAAAGAAGGGAGGCCTGTCTTTGCCCAGCGGTGGGTCGACACAGGCTGAAGTATATATTTTTTATCGTATATTGTTGTAGGGAGCAACAGCAACTCGAGCAATAGCAACTGGAGTACAAACGGGATCAACAAGCAGGCAGGCGACGCGCCCGCCGAGCCTGCATATAATGCGTTAGGTAAAACTTGGTGCTGTGCTGAACCTGTGGGTCTTAGTGAGAGCCCAGACGCCTGATAGTGAGCGTCGCGACGCCTTATAGTGAGCGTCGTGAGGCTGATAATGAGCGTCGCGAGGCTGATAATGAGCGTCGCGAGGCTGATAGTGAGCGCCGCGACGCCTTATAGTGAGTGTCGCGACGCCTTATAGTGGGCGTCACGACGCCTTATAGTGAGCTTCGCGAGGCTGACAGTGAGCGTCTCGAAGCCTGATACTGCTGAGCGTCGCGCCGCCTAGTAGTAAACAACATAATTTGTCAGGGCTGACGCTGTGCGACCCGGAGTCGGAGTGGACCGGCTCGGACCAGTCGCTGTTTAGAGCGCTGCATAAGGTCTTTCCCTCCAACTACTGCGCCATCGCGCAAGTCATGCTCTCCAAGACTTGCCAACAGGTAACTATATACATATACACAACTTAAATACGACGTTTTTTAGCAGTATGAACAGTCACCAGCTCCCCTACTATCACCTGTCTGGTGGTGATGCTTTTATTATTAGTTTTAGTTTGTGACAGTTACTTCAGCACAAAATCTGTCAGAAATTGACACTGTTGCTATTGAGTACGGCCCCAGTATGACGCTTGTGTAATGTTAGTTGTATGTGTAAAGGTGTATACGTACTGGATCAACACGGGGCAGGAGGAGTGCCGCGTGGAGGCCGAGCTGACCCCGCCGCGCAAGAAGAAGAAGAAGCACCGGCTCTGGTCCGTGCACTGCCGCAAGATACAACTCAAGAAGGACTCCGCCTCGCACCACGTGTACGTACACCTTTACAAACGCCACGCATGCCTAACTTTAACCTACTTCACAGAGATGAGATATATAATATGATCGGAACTTACTGAATTTTCTGACAAACACACAAAAAATATCAAAATTGGTTCTCCAAGACATAAAAAAACAAAGCATACTGGTCGAATTGATTACTCCTTTTTTGAGTCCATTAATGATGCAGTTCAATGAAAGAGCATCTTTTTTATTCCTATTGCTATCGGCCACCAGCAGTGGTAGTTTATCGAAATTGATATCGAAAACGAATTTGTTTTTTTGATGTGAAACATCTATAGGCGAGGGGTAAACCCGATTTTAGGCGTGGCGAGATTTGCCGACGCTTCGCCAGAACAAAATGAAATCAAACTTATTACTTAATGCATAAAGTATAGTTTTAAATGCGGCCACGCTAGACCTCGGCTCCTCGGTTCTTTCCACCGCTTAGACTCCGCCCACCGGCTGACTCCGCTCACTCGCAGCTACGACGTTTAGGTTTCACATCTGCCAGGCGTCCCGCGACGGCTCAGTTTTTTTTTAAACACTTAACAGTTACATAATTGTACAAATTAACTAATTTTTACATTGACTGACATACAATTATTTATGGATGTCTATTCGAATGATTACAGCCCGGGCACACTTATTTTTTTCCTATACCCAAACGAACTATGTCACAGTATTAGATTGAATTTCTATGGTAAAAGTCACATCAATATTATAATGTCGTAGGGAAATGAACTTTTTCTATGAATTACTAGAGTTCACTTTGGTATTGGCCAAAAATAGGGACGCGCGGCTTTTGATGCGCAGTGTGGGTGTACGCTCGTGTCCCGTGGTAACAGGCGCCTTGCCGGTGGTAGTGGTATTGGGCTAGGAAAAACTATTTCTTCTCAAAATGTGTATTACAAAGTATATGTTCAAAATGTACCGTCGTTGATGGCAAGCAAAAAAGCAAGAGACAGTACCAAAGAGTATAGAGTACGTTGACAATGACATTTGCTGTTGTCTATGATAGCGTAGCCTGTGTCTATGGTAGTGTAGCCTGTGTCTATGGTAGGCGGCCATCCATAGACGGTGTACTGTAGTGGCACCATCCAGTGACAGGTGGCTAACTTAGGCCCTTCATTTTGAGATGGCGCCGTAACAGTGGGGGACGGAGCCTCCGCTTTGAAATACTATGATATGCATATTATGATAATATTAATGATATCGAACAGGTACAACTACACGCCGTGCGACCACCCGAACCAGCCGTGCGACAACATGTGCCCGTGCTTGCAGTCACAGAACTTCTGCGAGAAGTTCTGCCAGTGTAGCAGCGATTGTAAGTATCGATCGGTAACAATTATGCCGATTTTGTGTACTAGACTATATTTGATAGTGTTATAAATATTGCCGTTTCGCTCATAAATTACGGCCACAGGAATAGGAAAAAGTTTCCTTTATGGTACATATTTGGTGCTAACAAAATTTCCGCCATTATCCAGAATTTTTTAGTTGTAAGTTTCTCGTTTGTCATACAAAAAAGTTGCTAAGAATATAGAATGTGGCCCTTATTCTAAAGAGATGTAAAAAGAGATGTTAAATTTTGTTATTAAATCACAAATATTTTTACAAAAATATAGTTTGGAGACCTATCCTTATAGATGGAAATGGGACCGTGATATTCTATGTAAAGCAGGGATATTTTTTCAAATTTGCCTATAGTCTTAATACCGATTGCAGTTGAATATGTCAGCTTAGAAAATACAGGTGCGAATCTAATTTTCATCCGAGATTGTCACTTGCTGTGGAAACCTGCAAGTCTGAGGGAACTCGACTAGTTCTTTATAGATGTGTGAGGTCTGCCGACCGGCACCGGGCCGGCCGGTGGGTCGCTAAAGAGCGTCTATGGTATAGTCTATAGTAAGCGAGTAAGAAAATAGAGGTAAAACCATCGCGTTGCTCGTTCAGGTCAGAATCGTTTCCCTGGTTGCCGCTGCAAGGCGCAGTGCAACACGAAGCAGTGTCCGTGCTACCTCGGCGTGCGCGAGTGCGACCCCGACCTGTGCACGGCGTGCGGCGCCGACGCGCCCGCCCCGCCCCTCGCGCTGTCTCACTCGCACTCGCACTCTCACTCGCACTCCGCCGCCCTCGCCTCCTCCTCCTCCTCCGCCGGCGGCTCGCAGCTCATCGCTCCGCGCAACCAGCCGCACGTATTCTGCAAGAATGTCTCCGTGCAGCGGTATTTTTTTTTTCATTTATGGTCATCGTTTGTCCCACTGTTGAGCGAATGCGTCCTCTCGACGTGTTCACCGAACCCCATTTAGTAGGCTTAGCATGACCGCGTAGACATAAGTTTTATCTCTTTCAACTAATCAGACTTATCGAGAATATTACATCACTTCTAGCTTTTTGTACTGGACACGGATCGGTGTGACGTCACTTTCTCGACGAATCTGACAGTGGAAAGAGATTAAACTTATGTCTATGCAGTCATGCTAAGAGTGCTGGTCTTTTTAAGTTGAAATACTGTAGTGTAGCATAGTTAGATCTTAAAATTGTTTTCTATGTAACGGAGTTTAAAAATGTACCCATGTTTTAGTCCACGCCACTTACAATATCATTATTCGGAATAAAGGTATGCTACCTTTAATTTTCTTTACTGTGTTGATTGAACCCACTTATTCCTTATGTAGATTGACGTGGTCACTTTTTTCGCTTTACCAAATAATATGTATATTATCTGTAAGGGGTCTCCACAAGCACCTGCTGCTGGCGCCCAGCGACGTGGCCGGCTGGGGTATCTTCCTGAAGGACGCTGCGCACAAGAACGAGTTCATCTCGGAGTATTGCGGCGAGATCATCTCGCAGGACGAGGCCGACCGCCGCGGGAAGGTCTACGACAAGTACATGTGTTCCTTCCTCTTCAACCTCAACAATGGTGTGTCATTCGTCATTTTATCCCCACCCTTAGCAAAAACCAATTCTCAATATACATAAATATTGAATCTATGTGGTAAAAGCCACGTCTGATCCAACATCGCTCGCGCGCACGTGTCCAATTTCGCTCTCAATGTAATTTCGTTGAAGAACGAACTTACGAGTCAATTCAGTTCGTTTTGACGTCCTAGTGGGAGGCTTTACCCTAAGATTATCCGCACAAAAAAGTCAGTCTTTTAAATCTGTATTTTAGCAATACATTATTTCTTAATATTACAAACCAAACTAGCATTAAATATTTAACGATTTAAAATTTTGCGGCAACAAACTATAGTAGGTGGCCTGCTGTCGTGATATACTCACTTGTTTCATTTTTTCTTCAACAGATTTCGTAGTGGACGCGACACGGAAAGGCAACAAGATCCGGTTCGCGAACCACTCGATCAACCCCAACTGCTACGCGAAGGTAATGATGGTGAACGGGGACCACCGTATAGGTATCTTCGCGAAGCGCGCCATACAGCCCGGGGAGGAGCTCTTCTTTGACTACCGGTATGTAATAATACCAACAAACTTACTTTAAAGTTACGTTTTGAACCCGCGTTGGCTTCATTGCATTTACTAATGATGTGTTTCTACAGGTATGGACCCACAGAACAACTGAAATTTGTTGGCATCGAGAGGGAAATGGAATTCTTATGAGAGCAATCCAAATAGTGATTGGTCTACAATCCAAGTTGTTTGGACACAGAACTTGTGGAATCAAATTTAAAAGATTACAGTGATGTGTACAAAATTAAGGAGTTTGTTCTAAAAACTATTAATTTAAGGAAACTTATGCTTTGAAACTGGCAAATGTTAATTTTACAAAAAATATGTAATGGATTTTGTAGGCTTTAAATATTTTTTTACAATAAACTTTTTCAAAATTATACGACTCTAATTTTACACTTAGTGACATGAATAAAACTAAACATTAATTCAATAGAGTTTAAAAATATATTAAGTAACAAATAGTAAACATAACATATACATGCATAATACAGTTGTACAAAACACATTTGAACTGCTGACATGCCACATCACAAGTTGCTTCAATACTAACATAAGAACTGAACTGGAACAATATTGCTTAAAACTTTCTAACTAAATCAGGCACAACTCATAAACCTAACTAGTAACTAACATTCACAGGGCAAATGGTAAATTACTGTTAAAAGATATTGAGGTATAATCGGTATTTCAATACAATATCTGGAGATCGTTCTTAACATATACCGGACATAATATTTTGTAGAATTAGTAACCTAGACTACAAATTCTGTACTAATATGTATTCCTGACCGCATGATAGTATAGTACACCATCTACTATCACTGTACAACCGTCCACTGTGGAACAGTATTTAATAAATTATTCCATAAGACCTGCATAGTCAGTATAAAATACCATTGACCCTGCAAGATAGGTATTGTTAGTCACAAGATCCATCGAGCCAACCATCTCGCCATCGCTCGTGCACCTTGCTACAGTCAAACAGCGGCTTCTCTAGTTTGATGTTGACAGTGTTGTGGCGTTCACAAAGCCATTTGGCAAGTTGCTCTCTTGAATTTGTTCTTGGTGGGTGCAATTTCATGCTGTAACAAAAAATTTGGTAATAGTATTTTTGTGTGGATTTTACTCTCATTACAGTTTTATTACTCTCATTACATATCAGTAAGCTAGCCTTCATGAGATAGGCAATTAATCTTACAGAATTCCCTTCTAATAGAATACTAAGTTATCCTAAAAAGAAATGATAAATGTTAACTAACAAACTAAAATACTATTATAAAATGTTGGTTTTGATAATTAAACACCTGTCTCTCTATGCACAATGTAAAATATGAACAACTACCATACCAGTGGTAGCCAAGTGGTCGAATGCACGCCTTGCAAATCAAAGTGTGCAGGTTCAAACCCCGGCTCGCACCTCTGGGTTTGTGCGAATCTCATTTTCATCCGATATTACCACATGCTATGAAACCGTGAAGGAAAACATCGTGAGGAAACCTGCACATCTATAGAAAGGCGTGTGAAGTTCACCAACCTGCACTGGGCCAGCGTGGTAAACTATAGCTCAAAAATCTCCCTCGTATTGAGGGAGAATGTGCCCGGTATAATGGCAATAAGCTCGCTCCCTATTACATTGGGACCAAAAAATACATCGGCGAAGTGTGGGTGCACTACGGTGCACCTCTGCCTACCCCTTCGGGGAATACCGGCGTGATGATGATGTATTTGACTATCATACAGTTACATTTAAAATACTATATAGATAAATAACTATTAATTTAAAAAGGTTTTGTCCATGTGGGATGGTGGCAAGAACGCTAACTGCATTTTGTCATTGAATAGCTAGGCCGATTCATTGAGTGAGGAAAGAGCCAGCCCCCTTGTCACCTTGAATTCACAAAATATTAAATTGACTCACTCTTCTTGAAAGTCCAGAGCACATGGTTCACAAGGGTAGAACTGTGCAAAGATATTGAAAAACCTTGCCATGTCCTCAGACTGTTTCCGAGTCGGTTTCTCTGGGAAATAGGATGCCATGGAGTGTAGGAAGCCCCATGTTGATTTGCCTAACTCATCTTTGTCTAAGGGGCAGTCATTTTGTCTAGGGGGAGGCTGAAAGAAATTTTATACTTTTTTATGAACAAGTTTTAGGACTGTAACAGTAACCATTTAATATTTTTAAATGTGAAAAATCTTCCGTTTTTATATTTTTATTATGCCTGAATGATAAGACACATCAGCAGGTTGATATCATTAATATTCCCAGAAGCTTCCAATTGTTATGAAACAACATAACCTCACCTGTTTGTTGGGTAAAGCGAGCGTCGCTTTGTTCTGTTTCTTGGCCCATGACTTGAAGTCGGAACACGCCCTACAGGGCTTGTCCTCCTCCTCATCTATGCCATGCGAAGGCATATTTGCAACTATCTACTAATATTGTGCCCATGTAACGAGTTGAGAAATTGTGCAATAACGAAGCATGCGACCTACGAGAAAATCACATCACTTACGCCTGGCAGTCGCGTAATTCATGATAAGGAATGAAATTGATAAGATTCACTACTCGAAACTTAATAAAATGAAAATTTGCCGGCCGTAAAATATTTTTCTTTACGAGTGCTATCAAATGTCAACTTCAATGTGACATATGTTGGTTGGCACGTGACATTGACGTTTTTTCCTGTATTACCATGATGAGTAAGCTACAGTGATATTTTTAGTATCAAAATACTATTTACGCGGTTTGTTTCTCCGCTTCTGCAGCAGCAGCAGCAGTCAGCACATGCAGACATAGGGGGTGAAAAAAATGTAATCAATCTATACTAATATTATAAAGAGGAAAGGTTTGTATGTAACGAATAAACTTAAAAACTACTGGACCGATTTCAAAAATTCTTTTACCGTTAGAAAGCTACATTATCACTGAAAGCTACATTACTAGAAAAAATTAGAGATCCAATCAATCCAATTAAATCTTTACTAAAACCAACCCAAGGTGTCAAAATTTTTGCCGTAAAATGTCTTTCATCGCATACGCTGCGGAAAGTATTGATGATAGAACAAAAAAGTGTTCTACAATATTATAGAACACGTCAATATCTACAAAAAAGTTCGCGAAACCATATAGTTATTACATAGTATAACTATTATAGTTATGTTACTATAACTACTTTTTTACATTTTAAAAGTTGATAGAAATGCCGATCAAAATCAGACCATGTTATCCATACCTTTGTATTAATTCTTATCCAAATAAGTTATTTCGTATTCAAGACTGTTTCAGTACCTGTCGATTACTTTTTGAATTATTGAAATTGGACATTCCATTCAAAAGATATTACGAAATTAAAAATGTCAATATAAAAAAAAAAATACACGCCGACGACGCGCCCGCGCGCAACGCAGTGCAGCGAGCGACGCGGCGAGGGAGCGGGCACCGAAGTGCGGGAGAGGTTTGCGTAAGGAAAGAGTGCTATTCTCATGGGCAATTGTATGTTGCTCTTTATCGAGTAGGTTTTGCTGCCACCTAAGAAATACCACTGCCAACATAGTGTTAAGTAAAGCTTTAAGGTAAAAATACTACAAAATAAAAATATCCACCCGTGCGAAGCAGGGACGGGCCGCTAGTCATCAATAAAGTAAAAGTTGAAAGTACACAAGAGTAAAACAGTAATCACAGGTGCAACCATTCTTCACCATAATCCATAAATGAAAGAGTAACATCAATTTAAATAAACATTTTAATACTTATATTAAAATAAATTCATTGCAACACTAACTCAATATCTATGAATGATGTATACAAAATAAGTACTCTTGATTGGTCTTAAGTTTGGGACTGATCCATCCCTGCAGATATCGATACCAAGTCAATGGTAGTATATAGCAAATTCATAAAAATCACTTAAAATGACTAGGTCATAAATATAGAAATAAAAATATTTTGACAGTATCTAAATGAAGGTTGTGTAAGCTAAGCTCTGCTTTTCATCTGGAAATAGGTTTATTCTCACAGGTTTCAACAATTTCTGAAACAACAAAATTACCAATATTTTTAAAATTACGACTTTTCGAGCAAAAATTTTAGTATGGCAATAATTTTTACAGTGAATTCAAGTCTCAAGTGTCCAGTCTGAGAGTACGGTACGACAGAAGCTTGGAAAAAAAAAACATTATAAATATTATAATATCGAATTAATGTCGAAGACCTGCATTGGCGGACGATTGTATAACATATAATTAAAAGAAGGATACTGATTTATTTCCAATTGTGAAGTTATTTGTGTCCGTTTGGTGGGTGCGCGTGCGACTCACTGGCGATAATGTCGAGGAGCGGCGGCACGGCGGGCGAGTGCGGCAGGTCGCGCAGGAAGTCGCGGCCGGCGTCGCAGGCGCGCGCCAGCTGCGGGTCCAGCGGCACGCCGCCCAGCAGCCGCGCGCCCAGCGACGAGCACATCTGCGCCGCGCCGCCCGTCGACGCCGGGAATATCTCGCTGCGGGACTGACCGACAATATTTCTAACTACCATTTCGCTGATATTACAATGGAGCCGCTCATTATACACGCTCGCTCATTATTTAGAAATGAGCGACAGAACTTTGTAGATTTTTTTTTCTTTTTAAGAATAATATTGTATTATTTAAAGGATAAATATATTAAACAACATATGATTACATAAATAATGATTAAAAAAGACTTGATAAGATAATTGTAGAAATTGAGTATAAGTTTCGAGCGACAATGGAAACATTAGACCCTGTTGGCAATTTAGATTTTAATGTGCAATCTATAAATGAGTACTAGTGATGACGATCAATACCACCTACATCTTGTAGGGATGGGCAGAGGTGCACTGTAGTGGACCAATATAATTCTTATTATTATAAGGAGACCCATGCATCTAAGATTGTTTCAGCGTATAATCTCTAGATTTACTAGACCGTTAAAAAACACACTGTCACCTATACAAAGCTCCACTGTTCCCGAGTGTCATGTTCTATGATTTTTACGCGGACGAGAAGCAATGGAGGTCTGCTGGTTTGATAAACAAAAATCAACCGTATTACATTGCAATTAGGGCAGACGAAGAGCGACATGTTCTCGATCACGCCGATGACGTTGACGCCCAGCTTCCTGCAGAAGTCCAGCTCCTTGCGCACGTCCAGCAGCGCCACCTCCTGCGGCGTCGTGACCAGCACGGCGCCCGCCAGCCCCGCGCGCGACAGGTACTGCACGGCCGACAGGTGCTCGTCCGATGTGCCTGCGCGCACGCCACTCATTTATACACCCGGTCTATTTACATACATATAGTATAAGGAACATGTATAAATATTCACTCGAAATGAAACCTATTATGAGGCGTTGCATAGTTAATCGTAAGGCGTCGCGACGCTCATTATAAGGCATTGCGACGCGAAGCTCACACAGCTACGCTAATCAAAAGGCGTTGCGACGATCACTATAAGTTTTCACGATGCTGTGCATCCTCTTAAATATGAGCTAGAACTTTTTTTAATTAATTCCAAAGACAGTACATGCAATTAAGGATTATGCAATTAGATGTATTGCAAAATGTTCATTAAAGTGTTACCTGGTGGCGTGTCAATCAACAGGTAATCCAGTTCTCCCCAGTCCACTTCGCTTAGAAACTGCTTGATCATACCTGAATTTAAATAACTCATTATTATTATGTACCATAACACCATAGATATAAAGTTCAATATGATTAATCAAGTTACTGTGCTTACCATTCTTCTTAGGTCCTCGCCATATGACCGCGTCATCGGGACTGCCCAGCAGGAACCCGATGGACATCAGTGACAAATTGTCTGTTACATACTGTAAATAACAGTCAGGTCTTTGTTTACCGAAATATTTATGTTTACTCCAAAACAGCTTGACCGATTTGATTTGATCTCTTTTTAGGGGGCGGCAAAATTGCAAAAAAATATATTTTGTGCGGTCACTGGGGCGGTCAGTCAGATAATTATTTTTTGAAGAAATTAGCTTTGGTTGGGGTGCACTCTGCGCTCGCCACTACTCCGGTAAAGCTGTAAAGGCCACCTCAAGGCCAACAGCGTAGTCCATTAAAAAAACCTCAACTGTTATCAGTAACATACCACTGGCGACCACCCCGAGCCCGAGTTGTGGACCTGCTCGCCGCGCACGCCCAGCACGCGCGGCTGGCTCGGCCCGCAGATATCCGCATCCAGAATACCCACCTGGAATAAAACATAACACTTAATTATTAACCAGAAATTATAACACTATTTCGGGTAGCACGTGCAGCAAGACAACCCTTCTGTCACGGATTATGTTGTACCAAACGTTCTAACACTTTCGTAATCCATACAAGAAAGAGACTCCAATTATTTCTCACTTTGTCTTCGCAAAACCAGCATCCCTAGCACGCCCGGTTGTGAGCTTCGAAAGTGAAAAGGCGACTCGGTGCGACATAATTCATGACACAGGTTGAGACTTAGCACACGTGGTAGCCGTTCTAGTGATGCTGGCCGAATCGATAGTAGGTAAATTAAAACAAGACACGGTGCCGAGATATGTACGGACAATATTAGTAGGTATTTGTGTAAACAAAATTGATCTGGAAATTACTGTAAATTATCATTTCCAAGTGCTTTTCAAAGCTATCATGTTCTTCGTCGATTTATACACACGCACGGAACTACAAATGATTCCCCATTAAACCTGACCTACATACGACGAGGCGAAGGCTGTGCCGGCCGGTACCACTCGCCTAGTATACCTGTCCGTGCAAAATCTTTGCCTACCAAACCTTCGGAATCAATACACGTGTTGTTTGTGCTTGTGTTTATTTTTAAATATATTTTTTAAGGACAGTGCCTCCAAAATGGATTTCGGTAATAGTCACGAGAGAAGATCAAGGTATAACAGGGTATGTGGTTTGAACTTGATACCTAAAATTGTTTTGATACTTTGCATGTATGTTTTGGGAGTCATATATCAAGAAATGTTGAGCAGACTGTAATGCGGGTTTAGCTGGATAGCTGATATCTTACCTTACGCACCATAGACAATATAGTTGGCAATTGGATTACAACTAAGAACCACTTCTAATAGCTATTTTATTAGAATTCCATTAATTAGTTGACATACTGTTATTTATTTATTTAAGAACGACACACCAACAGTATACCTATTAACAATTGGGTAAATAAAATATTAAATAAAAACTGGTCTGATAGGTACACCAATGACAGGCGTGTACAACTTTCACCGACGTTAGACTTAAACATTTAAAAAAGAAACAAATAAAGTTAAAACTAAACTAACAATTAAGTTAAAGCTAAAATTTAAAATTTGATTAATGAAAAAGTAAAAATAAAATTAAAATATTCGTTTTTAAATATTTATTTTAATGATTTAAGTATCATTTTTCTAAACTCGTATAATGAACTGTTGAATATGTCTAAGTTGCTAATTTTACTGTTAAACATGTTATACTCATTACATATTCTTACTGCAGGAGAGTTGAGACCCAGATTGGTGCAATATATGCTGTGCAAGTGACAAATTCGGGGAATTTTGGATGAAATACCTACGTTTAAAAAAAAGCCAGCAAGCAGCATCAGTAGCATGTTAACTTTTAAATAATTATTTAATACTTCCACATAAGTGATAACTATATTATTTATCCAAGTGGCACTTGTATCACAATTAATACATGTTAATGTGTTTATTTTCCTCACCCTCGCACATCAAATCAAATGGAGAGAAGCCACATGAACACATTAAAGTGCATTCGCACTGCTAATTGGTTTCACACGGAGTCTCGAATGATATCGTACCGCGGGTTATCACAACAAGAATGTTGCACTTCACATTTATAGAAGCATTTAACAAATTATAGTATATTTTATTGCAAAACTTTCTAACTATGGCTAATTACACATTCGCACCACTGTTAGGTACTCGTGTGTAAGCCAGGATTTACAGCGGTAACCAAGTCATCGAATCGTTGCATAACGAGTAACTGGCTAATTTTTCTTTACACAGAAATAACTAAAATACGCTTTTTATCACCTTTAAATACAGCAATAAACAAATAAGATGCGTCAATTTATTCGTTTCATATGGCCGACAGTTTTGGCCCACGCGCGGCTCACATAAAAGTATGGCATTTCTAGTAATTTACTTCATTATTTTGTTATTATTGATCTGCGATGACGACACCAGTGTCAAGTAGGTACGGCTTGTACATAATAACGCAACCGAGATAGTGTAGTACTGATAAAAGCATGTAATTTCGTCATTACCAGCCTGTGTAACGCGGTGACGAAGGAACAAAGAAATATTACCTGTTTTCTATCCAAACTAAAGGCATCATCGAAGCAATTAAATTTAGTATGTATCATATCAGTCAGAAGACCTACCTTGAATTGACACAGTCTATAAGATACTTACATTGATATCAGGATTCCTGGCAGCTAACCCATGACCCAGCAGAGATGTGAGCGTGCTCTTTCCGACTCCACCCTTACCGGATAGAATCAATATCTTATGCTTCACATTTGAGAGGCGTTCTCTTATTATTTCTATAGCTGGGTCGGGACCTGATGGTACACCTAATAAAAAAGAATATATATCACATTAGTCAAAACATAACTTATATTTTTGCAAGTAATTTTAATGACCTTAACTGTATTTAAAAGAATTTAAGATTTTCCAATCCAATCAAAAAGTGAATTACTTGTTACCGGCTCACTAAATTAAACAGTTAATATGAAAAAAAAATATGTAGCACAACCAAAACAATGATTTTCCTTGAGTGAAATGTAAGCTTGGGTACATTTGTCGGTAAAGTTTACCTTTACAATGAAAACAATAGGAATTTGATTAGCAACAATCATTAAAAAAAAAACTTTAGCAAAAGGAATTAATTGTATGCTATCTAACCTAACACCCACATTTTTTGGAAAGTTATGATCTTCGATTACTAGATCATGCCTTTTCATTGTGAAACAATTTTGAACTGAAGAATGTGGTTAAATGTAGTTACTTAGTAGATGGATTAAAATCCCTTTAAATATAAGCTATCAGACATCAATGAAAAAATATATTTGTTATAGGTTTCATTAAATTTCCTTTAAAATAGCTGCAACATTTGTTTTATGGAAAGAGTAGTAAATGATTTCATTCCACAGATTGGATTCACAGTGTTTATGGACTGATAAGGAAAACATCTGAGAGAAAATTATAATTAACTTGAAAATAACACATTCATTTGATTGTGGCTTAGATTTTACTGGTTTTTATACTTGTCACCTTGAGGTATATTTACCTCTATTGTATGCCAAGAGTAGTATACCAAAGTAGGTATGGAAGACTGACTATTGATATATAATAACACTTAAAGTTCCTATAATAGTTACTTACATGACTGAGTGTAAAACCAAATGAAAAGCTAGGAATAAAGTTAGTATTACACTTTTATAATTCTTTAAAAATCTAATATACATATCCAAAACTAGCAAATAATTGAAAATAATTTCATATCCAAAACTGAAATAATATTATTTCTATATCTCTATCCATGTACAGATCCAAAATATCATATCCTTAACATCCCTACTACTACATACATGCTGCCCTAGGCCCTAACTACCCATACTGTAGTTTGAGTAACTGGAGTATTAACATATAATAGTACTTCCATACTCTATTTCACATGGCTGACATACAACTGTCTTGGTTATTCCTGACCCCATGGTCCGGCTCATCATTACCCCATGGTAATGATAAAAAATTAAAAACACCTGAAAACATAGTCTCAAGATAGTTTTCTTTCTTACCTGAAGCACAGATGTTCTGGTTTGGGCAGCCAGCACATGCTGATACTTTGCCTGCGTCTTCGCTTTGTGTGCCCGGGCAGTCTAAATGGTAATTACGGTGTTAGAAAAAAAATATTATCGACAATTTCGAAAATGTATTGGGGGTTTCGTAAAATCACTTACGTTGTGGAGCATTTTCTGGTACATTACTCATTTTAAATCAAACACAGTTTAATATCTAGTCTATTTAAGGATATATTATGGGCTATTTAATCAAAATACAATCGCACAAAACGCAGAGCGGTAGCAAATCTTATTCGAGACAGACAGACACGGTGGGTGACAGACTGTGTGTGAGTGACTCGTGTAAGTGTAACTGACAGAAAGAAAAAAAAACTCTCTTCTTTTCGTAAAACTACCAAATTAATCGCAAAAACCTACTACGTTTCTACAGCTGCAATGGTTTAATACATTGTAGACAAAATGACAATCTCTGTTGATTCCTCATATAACTTTAAAGCTAAAGTAGCCACCTTAAATTAATCAAACATGCATTTTTAAAATTTGGGTCTTATGCCAAGGCTGATCTTCCCTTCATAAATACTTAAATTACTGTAAGAGTAGAACGGGTTAGACAGTTCTCAGAAAATTACTAGTAAAGTGGAAAACTACTAAACGTTGGACTGATAGTTTTTGATGCAACATTGACTATATTTGTAAGTTGGGAGAGCTGATTATTAAGTCGCGTTCACAGTAGCAAGACCAATGCGTGTGGTTCATTGAAATAATTTTTTTTTATGTTTTAAATACTGATCTTGGATCTATTAATTGTTCTAGACTTTACAAGAAAGTATTTTTCCTGGTAGGCGATCAATATAAGCAACTGTTTCTTCAAAGTTTACCGAACTACATAATTACTTTATTAATACATACATATAATATTTTTTGCATTTTTATAATGCAAAGAGATTTTAGTCGCGAAGTTTATTATTGCTGAATTGTACAAGCAACTGCCATTTTTTTTTTCATATTTGAATTTAAAATTCTACTTTTGCTCACAGATCACTACTATTTTTGCTTTTTACAGTAAATAATGCCTACATACTATACAAATTATTTTTTAAACGAATGATTCGTATTTTTCACTTATTCTTTCGGTTTTGATCCATAAAATTATTCAAAATGGCCAAGGAAGTATCTATGTGCACGGTAAATGTCTAAGAGTAATTAATATTTTTTTATCGCCGTCTCAGACGAACATGGTCTATTGTGTTCTTTACAAAACAAATAATATTTTCATTAAATGTACCTAGCAACTCCAACAATGGAGCCCGGTAAAGGAGACCGCAGGCGCGCCCAGCGTGCCTCCGCAGGTGGGCTACTGCTTCCACTCGCCCAAGAAGCATCCATGGAGGCCGATCATGGGTTACGAGGAGATAGAAGTTACTCCGATGTAAGTTTCTAAAACTACTGAAACTAGTACTAGATTTTTTCAATATGGTTAGTAAATCCTAACATGTGGACGGAGTATTTATTTCTATAGATTTGTGGATAACCTGTGCTCCTCATCACTGCAGCCTTGAACTACGATCAGAAGCACGACTATGTTACTACTGCTACTAGTTATTCATCAATCAGCCCAACCAAAGGCATCCACTGTGTCTTCCCCTCGTAGGAACGTCATCCCCACCTGAAAAGTCCTGCGTCCACTAAGCCGGTTTACTTCCAGTTTATAGTATGCTATAAACTTACATGGCACACTTTACAGAATCTGTGGTAGGTAACTAGTTATTGCGCCCCAAATATATTTGCTTTTCGAAAGCTGCTTCGTATCTTACCTACTAGTAATAACTATAAGGAGATTCTGAAAGACACCACAGCAATCGTACGTAGCCTTCAAACCTTGTATATGGGTTTTCAATAGAATTTCCAATAGATCCTTGGAGGAACCCAGTAACGTCCAAAGTAAGGCAATTTCCAGGGCAATACTTGGTGCCGCGAATTAGTTTAGGTCATTATATTATATTACCGAGTATTACGTATTCGGTGCTTCTACTCTACTGAATCTTCGCAGGCCATCACAGCCTATCACCAATACAATGGTGGATCCGTGCTACACTCCGGCCGGCATGGCCGCCGAACCACTCCGCTTCCCCAACCTGGTGACTGGCTTCGACCGGAGCCCCGAGCACGCGGCCCGCGCCGCCCTCTACACACGTTACACGCAGTACGAGTGGAACCAGAACAGCATCAAGAATTACAATGAGTCGGACGCGAAGAGGAACTTCTCGGAGCGAGTGAGGAATGACATTATGAGGATGCTTAGGTGAGACTGCCACTTTTGTTTAGTCTTTCATTTTGGATTAGACAACTTGACTCGAGACTTCTTGTCTTATCTAGGGAGACTGACGAAATCGGCACCCAAGGGCAAAGGGACTCTGGTAGAAGGATCGGAGAACGGATCACTGACACCACTTTCTGGCGTAACGAGGTACGATATTTACCTATTTAAATTCGTGTAAATAAAGCAATTAGTTGCCGATTTATTAGCACATTAAGAACGCGGACGCATAATTATCCTAGAGGGTGTAGAAATTACCGTGAGTGATACTGGTTTAAACGAAGCAGTCATAGTAGCTCAATAAGCCCCAAAAACGCTGACGTATAATATCTGAATAGATACTTAGATGCTACACTATGAGCATTTGTTTGCCAAACACGCTGAATCTATCTATAACGTACACTTGAATGATATAGTAGCGTTAGGCGTCACAGTGGTTTCGTATGGTTTAAAGAAACTTGTTGTGGTGATAGGTGTCTATAGAGATGGAGCGTCTGGTTGCGACGTGCGAGAAGCTGAACGACACGCGGCGCCAGCTGGAGCGCGCCATCGCCGGCATCGAGGGCCCGCTGCACATCGTGCAAGAGTGCCTCTACCACAGGGAGAAGAGACAGGGTCAGACACATCGAATCAATTGCGTTCCTTTAAAAGATAACCAATCATGGCTTGCAGTAATCGTGGACTCTTCAAGTTCCTACTGTTTTAATCCAATCGATGGTAACAACCTTGTAAAAAAACGGTGATTCCATGTATGAAGTGTCAAAACGGTATTCCCTTAATTATCTTAGGGTTGGAGCAAGTCCACGATGCGGTGGAACAGTCCCTTTTGAAAGAAGTTGCCATTCTGCGTGAGTGTCAGGACAAATTCCGGAGTATGCTTGAAAAGGTGAGGGGTGACGCCGTCCGCTGTTGTTAAGCTCTTTAATCCTCAGTATTTGGGATATTTTACACCTTTGTGTTGGTATGCAGGTGCGTGCGCAGTCTAAGAACTGTCGCGCGACGCAGCACGAGCTTGAGTCGGACATGCGCAACAAGGAGTACGCGCTCGGCATCGACTCTATGTGTCACCAGCTCAACAACTTTTCTAAGGTGGGAAATTATAGGGCTAGACTAAATGGTTTTTAAAACCTTATTTTCCACAATGTTAACTACATGCTTAATTGTACTTCTTCGAATACGCATGTCTCCGTTTTTTAGTCTGCACACCCGCAATGGCTCTGCCTCACTAAGCACTGACAGTTAACTGATACTTAAAGAAGAGTAGAGAGTAGCATTATGAGATGCGATCTAGTAGTTGAAAGATGTTTGATGAATGAAGGTGCTTTTGGTTTCATTTCTTCGTGTGGTGGTGTGTGATAGTGCGTGTATGCAGGGTTTGCAATTCTACGCGGGCATCGAGCGCTACGACCCGACCGTGTGCGACACGCAGCGCTGGGCGGCCGCTAGCGCCGCCACGCTGCAGCGTTCGCAGTCCGAACGTGCCAAGGCCGTGCAAATGCTCTCCGGTAACAACATAATTTAATATACCACTTCATTTATCCGAATAGATCTTGACACCGATAGATTATTCCCAGGGACCCGACTTCTGAGATAAGTCACATCGGGTAACATATACTCTCCTCATAAAGTTCGACACAATATATGGCAGCCCTGTAAGTATTTGTTCAGAAGCAATTCAAATATTAGAGGATTGTACCGATATTGGTGTTTTTGTTTTATATTTGTGCTACATATTTGTCATGCAGACACGGAGAACTTGATCAACGTGTCCGCGACGGAGATCTGGGATCAATGGAGCAATACAAATAGTGCCTTCACGCGCCGCGTCGCCGAGACCATTGAGATCAAGAATAAACTGCAACTGCACCTGCACAAGGTACATTTTGCTTTGGCACGAAGCCCGTATAATTTTCTTCGCATGAAGAAATACTCGATTGATAACCAACTGGTCCAGTAGACTTTTTGACATCCTTGTAGACTCGTTGCGCCCGTCTATTTCTCAGCTCGATCTAAAATTGCTAATTAATATTGCTTGGATATTTTTGTTGTGCTACAAATATTCCCTCATCCGCATCATTAACCCTTAATCGATGCCTTCGGCGCAGCCTATAGACTGCTTTACATCTATATTGTATATGCAGATTCAGCAGGAGATCTTCGACATCGAGAAGACGCTGGAGCTGCTGAACAAGGCGATCGAGGACAAGCTGCAGCCGATGAAGGTGGCGCACACGCGGCTGCAGGCGCGCACCAACCGCCCGCATCTAGAGAAGTGCCGCGACGAAGCGCAGAACAGGTAAGGACGCACGAGACGCATAGCATCACATTTCTCCCCTAAGAAATCTACTTCCAAACGGGCTGTCCTAACGACACTGCGTCAGTTTAGAGGATATTTAAGGTATCATAACGACTAACAAACTCTACTCCCATCTGTTATCATCCGTCGTACAACAATGAAGGGCGAATCTTAAAATCGAAGATATTATGTTGATGTATTTATATTTGTAAACTTGCCAGTGTTGCAGGGATATCCACGTCAGTAGGGTGTTGGCCCTGAAAATGAGGGTTTGAATAGGCTTTTCGGATTCCAATAGAGGTTTGGATTCCAAAACGCATCAATTTCCGTTAGAAGAGAAGTTCACCTATGAGTCTAAGAGCACGCCCGGTATTAAAGCAATTCCGGTTCCCGTCGACCTCTTGGGACTAAATACCGTCATCGGAATGGTGCAGTAAAGAAAATAACAAATTTCCCATTGTCAGGCTGGTGAAGGAGGTGTGCGACCTGCAGGAGACCATGGAGACGCTGCGGTCGAAGATCGCGACGGCGGAGGGCACGCACCAGACGCTGCTGGGCGTGCGCGCGGGGCTGGAGGCGGACCTGCGCAACAAGACCACGACGCTCTTCATCGACCGCGACCAGTGCATGGGCCTGCGCCGCGGGTACCCCGTCACCGCCGCCATCAAGGCATAGATGCTACATACTACCATGTGCTATACTATCCTTTTGTCAAATTCATAGTGTAATAAAGTTGATGTTTATAAACCGTCTTCTTTATAATATTGATTGAGTTATTGAAGCGTCTTTGACGTGTACACAAAACATAAGTACTTGTTTTTTCTTTGTCTGTATTCCGCATCATGACAATTTATCTAGCAACAATAGGCCACTTTATTTTTTTGTTTGTTTTGTGAATGACTATTTAAAACAAAGATAAAGAGTAAAAAAAACTACATTTAACAATCTCTATGACTTGAAATATAAATAAATCAAAAATACATACAAACATCTCTAAAATGCCAGCTATTTATTTCAACCATAAAACTTAACAAAAACAAAGTTGTTACACACTCACTTGCATCTTTTAAATTGATTGTCCACAAAAACAATCACATAATATCGTTCAGTAACTGCAAGTTAGTGTTGTAAGGCATCCTACCTTTATGCTAAAGGAATATAACCCTCTCATGTGACAATTCACTGTGGCAATATAGTTCATTGCATTAGTTATTGCCTCACATAAGACGGCACTGGTAGTTTCATTCCCTCCTTAGCCTCAAAGAATGTGTATGAGAGCACAATCTCATCTACATATTCCATCCTTGGGTCTTCTATGAATTCTGGGTCTATATAGAAAAATACTGGCATGTCAACCTGTAAAAAAAATATTATTATGGAGGAATAAACAATAGGTACATAGATAGGCTGCTACTATGTTACATGACTTCAAGGCAAGAGTAATTCAAACCACACTGAATGTCACTGACATTGTAACACCTTTTTAACAAAAATTGTCTTCTTAAATGCTCTACTACTACTACTACAGCCCATTTAACGTCCCACTGCTGGGCACGGGTCTCCCCTCAATGCTAGGGGGATTCGGGCTATAGTCCACCACACTGGCCCAGTGCGGGTTGGCAGACTTCACACATCTATCGAAAAGTAGTCAAGTTGCCTCAGACAGGTCCAGGTTTCAGTCCAGGTTTCCTCACAATGTTTTCCTTCACCATTTCATAGCAAATGATAATCTTGTATGAAAATGAGATTTGCACATAAATCCCATAGGTGCGAGTTGGGGTTTGAACCTGCACACTTTTCAATTGCAAGGTGTGCGTTCAACCACTCGGCTACCACTGCTCAAAATAAATAAATGAATAATAACCTAGATCAGTATAAAGGTACCTATATAATAAAATAATTAATAATTGTAAAGGGTTACCTGTTCATGTGGATTTAGCTGTTGTTCCTCAAAGCAGAAGCACTGTATCTTGTTGAAATACTGGCCGGCCTCAAATGGTATCACATTGTATGTGCTGATTCCAGTCACAGGCTTGTCCGTTGGGTTCAAGGCAGTGTAGAATGCTAACGCTGTCTCACCAGGTAACACCTATAATGATAACAAGTAATTATTGATAGGGTTTCCCTCTTTTGACTATGAAAAATAACAGCTATTACTTTGATTGACTATTCTACCTCAATCACATGGCTACAAGGATAGGACATTATTTTCTGCTACTATTACAATGACTGAGAAGGGGTCGGTCGTGGATATCCTTATAGGAAAGTTGTGAACAGAAATTAGCATAGACTAGTATGAAAGAAAAACAACTCTCATGCGGGACATAGTAGAGAACCAATAAGTTATGAACTAACTATGTAGAATATGAATACAAAAAAAATGCAATAATTTTATTGACTACTATTTACCTAATATAGTTAGTCTAAATAATATGACCCGTTAATATCAATCAATAAGCTAGGTGTTACATACAGTGATGTCAAGCTGCTGTGGCTTGAAGTTCCACTGCATGGAGGAGGCAGTGTCCGCATTGAATCTAATCTTGAGCGGTCTACTTTTGACCACAGTCATATTACTGACATTTGTATCTATTTCTGCTATACCAGTGGTACCGCCATAGCTGTACGCCTGCAACGTAATTTAAGATTCTATTGTAGCTACCAGTATAAACATATTTATTGATAAATTTAGTTCAATATTTTGCTCTGAAAAACTGTCTTACCTGACAGAATATCCTGTATAGAGGAACGGCGGCATAACTTAAACCTACGGTCATAACACCAACAGCCACCATGTAATTGAGTGTCGAGCGGATTTTCTTCTTCTGTTCATGTGCACCACGGCTGATAAATAAACATGGTTGTCCAATTGTTTTAGGAACTAATATAGGTGCACTTATTGAAAATGTATTCCTATAAGTATTTATGCAGTGCCTATTCATCGAGACTAGACGGTTCATGGTGATATTATATTTCTTTTCTACAAATGAAAATTATATCATAATTGCAATCTTTCCGAAAATACTGCAATAACTACTTCTTCTTTTTTTACGAAATGAGTGAAATGATGATATTTTGATGGAATAAGATGAGGAATGCCTGCACCTGCGATATGCGGTATTTATGGCAATGTCGAGTAATTATAGCAAGGGCAAATTCAATAAATACACATTATAAATAAAAATGGATGGTGGCAGTGATAAAGATGGCGGATGAATCCCTGCAATAACTAAATAGCACTAATCATATTGTCAGTTTTCTGTCATGCATTCCAAAAAAAATTTTCAATCAATCAATGTGACATAAATATTTCTTTAACTCTATGGACATAAGATAGGTACTTGTAAATTTTTACTAAAGGGAGGAACCAAAATAATCAACTATATGAAATGAAATAAAATATTGATTGCCATTAAAAAAAAGCTGTTAGCAAATCCATAGACGAAGTTACAATATGACCAATAATTTTGAGTATTCTTGCCGTTGTAAAAATAAGAACTATAATGCATTTAATTATTCCTCATCTTATTCAATTAAATATCATTTCGTAAAAAAAGAAGAAGAATATAATGTACAAACATACAAATTTAATGTAGTAAAAAATCAAACAAAAACTTTCTGTATGATGCGCGGAGTGGCGCCAGTTTTAAAAAATTTAATTGTGTTTCCACCCAACATAACTTTTATTCTATTACGTAAATAGTAGAGCATTGTAACAGTGCAATAAAAACATACTATTCATTATAAGATCACGCATCGGGTTTTTCAGTGAATAGTGATCATCTATGATCTGGTTGTTCACTGAACCCTTTAGTTAACACGTGAAAAATATTAAAATGAGACTCGTCCTATTTAGAACTTCCTTTAGCAATTGTATTTTTGGCTGGTATGCTAGCAAACCCGGAAGGATAAGCGTACAAAAAAGATATACAACAAGCGAAACAGCAAAATAACTTACCTATTTAGTACCTAACTAGCTTAGATTTGGAGTGCAGCCCGCGACAAGGTAAGAAGGTATGCAAAGAAGTTCAAATAACTCTCAAGTAATTATTTAAAATTAATTAACGTTTAATATCACAATTTGAATACTCCTCCATATTCCTGCATCATCATTTGTATTCCAGAGTCATTATTTTGTGTTTCGTCTTGATGTGGGCGTCTGTGTGCGTCTTTTGGTACGCTTTGTACGTGCAGTCTAGAAAGGGACACCGGAACATTGGCTCTTTCCCGCATTCGTAGGTAACGTGTCTCCTATACGTACTTTTATGTCGGTACTTCCGTTTACACTTCTCACACTCGTACGACATGTCGTACTGCGACCAGTAGTTTTTCGTCTTCATTGGCATAATCGGCAACATGTTTTGCATCATTGTTTTAAAGAAATCAACCTCACCTGAAACAAACGAGAGCTATTTGATACTTTTTATACGCAGTGTAGAGGCACAGCATCGCGTCTAATCTTAAATAGCCCGTGAATCGCGGCGCGGTGACTCGAAAAATGATATCACCGATTTTGTCGAATAACAACCTACCTATCAAATTAAATAATTATCTAAGTATGCTTATGTAAAGCATACCTGCCTATAAGACCAATTTTGTTTGCAATAATAGATACAGGTGTTTGTTAGACAAACCAGATTTATTGAATCAAGAACATTTATTCACATGCATAAACCAATTGAAAAAGAACAAACCAAACACACTCGACTTCACTGAAAAATAATAAAAAATACATCAAACATTAGGTATTATTAATATTTAACATTATTTGTGCTGTTCTCACAGGACTGCTGGTAATACCTTGGTTTTGAACTATCCACAGGGAATCCAGGATAACTAATACAATTTACTAAAGGTATCTATATAGGTACGCAATTATGAATAACAAAATAAATAATCAACAAACTACTTATTCGTTACATAATTACAAAATACTGCAAAAGGTAATAATGAAAATATGACTCGTATCATAAATAACAATGTTCGTGTTATCGACAAACCCGCTATAAAGTTCACTGCTCTTTGGAAATCTTTGGTGTTTTGAAATAACACAGACGCTCTCATAGCAATTGTTGTAACACATGTTTTTTAAATTCTTAAATAATCTACAAAATGTGAGTCAGATAATCTACCACCGAATATGTTAATAACTATTCTAATTTGTTGGTGGGTCTATAGGTTAAAAATCGTATTATTAAATAGGTATATAAAATCCTAATCTATATACTCATACAGTGAACACAACACATTACTTCAAGATGGTACACAGTTTCTATGACAACATCATAATATATTAACTCCACAACTCATGGTTTTTACAATTTTAACATAAAAACTTAATATTAAATAACCATAATAATTTACTTAACAATAATATAGTTAAATATTAGGCACTAATTTACTATTATGGCTAAGAATCGACTGGAAGATTCTTTGGTTTTGAATATTGCTTGATTTATAATTTGAACTATTCACGGTAACTTATTTATATTAACAAATGCAAATAATATAATATGACATTTTTAACAGAACCATCTGTATTTACTTGCAGTAGGAAATAAAATTTCTTTGGTAACAAGGAACACACTAAACAAACATTAATAACAAGAACAAAAAAATATAACAATCTATTAATATTATGCTCTATTATTATCAACGATAAAAGACTTTATTGTCTTACGTATATTTTAGATACTGTCGTCGTCTAGAATCTTGTGAGATATTTCTGACTTATCCTAAATAGTTAAATAAGCTGCTCTAAAATAGCTACCAAGTTTAATACACTCGTAAGTGTAGATACTGGCTTTAGTATTTTATAATACTTGTAAATAATTGACCATTACTAGGTAATCGCCTTAGTTTATATTGTGTTTTTAGTAACCCTTTGTCTTTCATATCATAATAAATTACGTTAGATACAAAAGGCGACGTACAATTGTCTATATTGCTGATTTATACTAATTCTGCTAATGATACACAAATTATTATGAATATCAACAATGAGTGCTTAATTTAATTGCGTGCAATACTATAACATAAACAGTTCACCAGTATTTTTTTTGTCATCGAAACAAATAAAATACTGTTTAGACTTATTTGTCCACTTAGTATGGGAAACTGTACAGCTCGCCTAGCGGACTATCTTAATCTTGCCATAAGTGTACAAATACGAAAATAGTAGGCTAAGCCATGTTTAAATATTACACTGGGGCAGACATTTTCTGTATCTCAACTATTTTTTTTTCGTAAGCTAGTAGGTGCAAACGTAAAATATTTGTATGACAACTTGTTAGTTCCATACATATTATATTACGTAAACGCCAGCGTCTAGTTACCGTAAAACTTATGGTAGAGCTACTGCATTGCTTGCTTTACATAATTGGTCGCAATATTTTGCCGTTATAGAGGCAAGAATTTATCTTGCGGCCATATTCCTATTTCTCAGGCAATTTGGCTGACGATTGGTAAATTTGATTTGGTTATTTTCATCTGATCTTCAACCAACCAAATTGCTTCTTGAAGTCTTGTGTTAAGTATAATGTCCGGGTGCTTCCTTTCCTGGTAACAGTTACTGCTGTAACAGAAGAATATTTTAAGGCATTTATTATTTAATTATCTACATCTTTTCGGTAAAAACTAAGTACATGATAGTCCAAAAACCAAATCCAGAAGAAATATCTGTGTACAATTTGATTGTTTTTGAAAAAAAAAGTACCCATTTGTAAGTACGTAATACATACTTAAACTATGCAGTGAATAATGACGAACATGCAAGCAAATAATTAAAAAGCAAAATGATAATTTTCCACGTAGTTAGAAATTGTATTTTTATGTACGCTTACGTACAGTCTCCTACTTTCATTTGGGCTCTTATTGAAGTAAGTATACCACAATATATATTGACAACCACCATTATTAAAATGTATCTCCGAGGTCATTAAAAATCTAACAAGTGTTATTCGGTTTAGGTGTAAAATATGCAAATTTTATGAAGGACTATTATTTACTGAAGGATTGGTTACGAGCTTTTGAGGTTGGCTACCGTGGCCATGACAAAGGAAGTCATAGTTAATACTTTTATAGCTTGGTGTCAAAAACGATGTATTCATGGTGATAAATGTGCATCGTAGATGTGATTTCGTACTTGACTGAAATTTTATAATTATTGTGTTCTAGTCTAGGTACTTGAAATTAATATTTCTCAACTAGAATAGGTGGGAATTTTATCATCCATGATACCCGTTACCAAAATTAGTAATTTAAGTCCGCCTATTAGTAAAATGCCACTGATAATGTTAGTAAGCTAGTAATATAACATGTACTGACATTGGGGCCCGTTGGCGGCGGGTCATTCCGACACGAAGTCGACCTTCTCTGGCATATCTTTATGTAGGTGGCGCTCATGTAGCAACAAATTATGTTTCTGATACGCGCGGTACACACAGTACGGACACTTGAAACTCGGCTGTTTTCTACACTCGTACTTTATGTGCCGCTGCAGCGAGCCTTTGTGCTTGTATTTGTTCCCGCAGTCGACGCATTCGTACAGTGTCCACCCGCCCTTACCGCTGCTCAACCCAGCCGTACCGTAACCCAATATATAAGGAGTGTACAACTGTGCAACTGAAATTAAAACGCAAATAAAAAATAAATTCGTGCAAGTAACAGCTACCACCGCGTGTGTGAAGCGAAGCCACCGATAGGAAATGTGCTACCGAGTCAAGCTAAGGATAATGCACCATGTCTCCCATTAATTTGCTCCTATTCTACTGGTATTAAGTTAGGACTAGCTCCCTTACGTACTAGTTTATTGTAGCATGCAACCATTGTTAAAATTATGTTTACCAATAATTTACATTTTAAATGTGAATTTATTGTGGTTCCAGTAAATTCACATTTCATATTTAATACATTATTCATGCACATTTAACATACTCATAAAAAGAGCACATCATTTCACATAAGTATATGATATAATATCCGAATCCGTTGAGTATATTAGCATATTCGTTTTTATTAAAACAATTGAATACAAAGAATAGCAACTTTATTTAAAATACAAAAAAGGTTATAAAAATACAATCAAATGCATTTCAATCACTGTAACTTCCAGAGAATTGTATCTACATTAACTACAAATATTCTAGGTAGTAATTTATTACGATAAAATAAAATTACTAGGTATTGTTCGTAACATCACATGGCTCATGATACTGACACGCGAGCGAGGCACGTCGGCCTAGCCTCCCCTCCTGCCTGAGTATTGACAGCTTACTTTATCACAGCTATTTGTGTAATATTCAGTATAAAAATATGTTTTGAGTATCTTTTATTAGATTAACTGTATGTGTAGATATGTAGGTACTATGATTAACTTTAATATAATATATATAAATAATGGCTGACGTCGTTGTACAAAAACTTAAAATCACAACCTAGAAATTTTGCAATAACAAGTTACGAGCCATCATTGATTGACCACACATTTTTAATCTGAAACATTTTAACTCCTAATGACTAACTTTTGAAGGCACTTAGTTTTATACTGACAAGATTTGTATGGTTGTACTTTGTGAACTTTACATTTTGATTGATGTTGGTAACTCCAGCGGATAATATCTAATGTGGTAGCTTGGCGATATAATCACACGGTTGTACTGTAACCCACCCCGAGGTTAGAGCCACGACAGTTTGACTAAACATACACGCTACCATCTCCTAACCTTACATTAATTTCTAAATGGTAATGTATATAACATACTTAACAACTACGTGGAAGATATCTCAACTTCCCTGAACATACCAACATGATTTATATTGCGATATAAAACCTCACAATGGCAGTGTCTTTTTCAAGATTCAACAATCATTTTGCAACAAGGCACTCATTCGGTTCGATTAATATTTCGATTTAGCCCCAAATATACGTTCAATATAACTAACAGTATTCATTTCAAGGAACTTAGAATAATCGACCCCACACGACATTTTACGGCAGAAATGTTTTAAGCTTAAATTAATAATAAAATAAATGCATTAGATGTAAAGAGATCTAAAAATAAATTGAAATAAAAAAATTAACTTATTGAGTATTACAATAATAATGGAACATGCATTTATGGCAAAGAACTAGTGCTTGCTTACTAAGCGAAAATAGCTTCATTTTCATAATAACTAGGATATACAGAATATAAACTAAACACTTTTGTGTTCATCTCAATGTCCCCTCGACTTCCAACGACTCGATGCAACATAACTCCTCAAGCTGTGCTTATATTGACTCCGTGCTATTTGTATTATTCTGAAGTTCCAGATATCTAACAACTCGATTTTTGACCATGTAAATGATCTGAATAGGTACTTATTAAAATATATATATTCTGATTTAGAAGATAGTAACTGCACTTGGTAACAACATTAATCCAAAAACAACTCTCTACTCACTCACCTACCGATTCGAACCTAGACGTACATATTACACAGGAATGATACTTTACATTATAAATGCTGTACATAATAATATAAAAATATAAAAAGAGAGTAAAACCGTAACTATACAAAATCACTTGTCGACTTAACATACTGGATAAATGCAATAGTTGCGCACACCGCTACGGACCGTAGCGAGTGTCAATACTATTAGTAATTCATCAAATTGAAATAATTCAATAAGGTTTCTAATTTAATGTCTGTCATTAGTTCGATTGATACGTAAATTACTCGATTAGGTAACGATTGAAGGCACTGTGTGTGACCTCACGAATGGCGATTACATCTAACGTGACTGTCTGACGCCACTATCACAAAAGAGATTTCATCACATTTATCACAATAAGGATAACTTGGGAATTCATTAAACGTTCTCTATCTACTCACTGTATACTTTTTACCCGGAAATTTATAGAAATTTCAATCCATCATATAACCGCCTACAATGGCAATTTTCAATGCAAAAAGTTAATTGGATCCTAACTTTCTATTAATTTGGGAGTTCAATTTTAAATATACTAACGATTCATAACGCCATAAAAGATTTATAAAAACACTGATCTAAATCATCTCAATCGGTCAATAGAACTTTATAGGCAACATGATATGTAAAACTAATATAATCCTCGGACAACATTTCTATTAAATACGGAGTATTCATTTAGTGAGTAATATTAATAGCGCGCGCCGAGCTACGTGCAAGCGTCGACGTTGTCCTGTTTTATGTACTGCTCGGGCTTCATGTGGACTTCCCTGTGCATCCGCTCCATGTGGCGCGCGATGTGCATCTTCTGCTTAGCGCGGTACACGCAGTAGGGACACTGAAACTGCGGTTCCTTGCCGCACTCCCACTTCTGGTGATTCCTGAGCGAGGACTTGAGCTTGTACACTCTCCCGCAGTCCGGGCAGCTGAAGCTCGGCTCGCCGGGCGTCGGGGGCAGCGCGGGCGCCGTCACCCTCATGCCGGCGAAGGGCAGCGCCAGCCGCGCCGACCACTGGTCCCACGACAACCCCCCGATCCTAGTGAACGACACGTCATCGGGCGTCCCCCCGCCGCCGCCGCCGCCGCCTGAAATCGCAGGATGCATCATAAAAAGGGCACGTGGACGCGGACGCGCACACAAACGCAACATTCAACATTCCCGTGTGGTTAACGACAGTTACAAGCGAAACATAATACATGTTATATACATAATAATTTTGATACATATACTGATAAATAGATAGACATATATGAACATACATAAATTAGATAATATTCTACTGTGAGTGTCCACCGAGTGCTGTGATGAAAGCTTTGCAAAAAAGGAGAAGTAAAAAAAAGAACAAAAAAAGAAATAAAACATTTATTTTGAACATGAAATCCTATCGGAGCGAGGATTCATTGTCGTATTCCATAGTTCTTACGGTGTTTACAGTGGATTTCTGTAGCCATTCACATGATCATTGGAAATAATAGGCATTTAAAGAAATCTCATGGTGCTACTGGAGCATTTTAGTCACACAGCTTTTTGTATTGTAATAAACGCTTTGTTAATGAAATGTAGTCTCCCGACCCATGGGCTTTCTTGTCTACCTGAAATTATTAATTATATTAGTATGAACGAAAAGTGAAAAAAGAAAATAATGCAACATGCGCAAGTTGAAAACTCAAGCTAGTGGTGTGGCCGACGTATCCATCCATTGGCGAGTCATGCTTTCATGCTTTTGTTAATTGGCGAACAAAACATACTGCTAATAAAACGACTTACCTAATAATACAAAAGGCAGTAAACGGATCGAATGACGAACGTGTTAAACTAAAGGTATTGTAATATAAACAGAAAGGAAAACACATTGTTGATATACCATAGCTTATATTTGATTAAACTTTTCTACCAAGTAAACCCCAATATATTCATATAAAAGTCACACTAATCGATTAACTACTCCAATAACATTAACAAACAAAATAATAACATCCAATTTTATATAATCCATACATTTGTAGGTATATTATACCGCATTCGTAACATGATATGAAGGGAATATTGCATATATCAAAAACACTGCTATGCTTCGCTCTACTTGTTTCAACATTATGTATAGATAACATTCTTTATTTCTTATCATCACGTTAAATATCTAATACTGACTTTGGTCAAATAGCTTTGTTATCCTAGTTTAACAAAAAATATCAACAGTCAATATGCTAAACGAAACATGGAAATATGTTATTGCATGTAAATATCAGTTAATATCAAGATAACAAAATATAATTTTGAACACATTTTTTTATCCCAGTTCACCGAATTCTTACCGAAACGTTATGAAAATTATCAATAAATATGTCATATAAACTACAGGTAACATTGTAGGCACATTATTTATGAGCTTCAACTATCTAATTTGCATGTGCTTTGAATTTTTATGTAAGTGTAGGTGTATGAAACCTAAGGCATCAATCACACGGATAAGCCGATTTATCTACATAGTTTAGCCGTGTAACTACGTTAAAATGTAACTCGTTTTACCCACACTAATGAGCCTAATTTACAAAAAATTCAAAGAACAGCATAAACTTACAAGGACAATGGTCCTTTAAACATTAGCCTAATAAATAAACAACATAAAAATAACTTTGGGTTTGCTACAAAGAAAGTTAGGAAGACAAGGTAAATGGTCCCGCGTACTAACAACATACCTAATGGAAGAAAACAAATTTAAATAAATTATAAACATGAACAATAACTTGGTCTATTAAAAACTAACAATCAATCCAGTATACGACCAGAATGCATGAATTAAATATAATTAAACTACCCGTGGTGGAAACAATATGGTTATGTTTACGAAACCCGATACAGCGGGTGCATACATACAACGTTAAATTAATATCAACTAATTATTTTAATATCATTGCACTAAATTATCAATTTGGAATTATTCCATCCGAGGAATGGTAAGGTAATTACAACTAGACAAATTCGAGATAATAAAATGGAAACCCCAAGTTCTTTGGATCACGGTGACATAGTAATATTACGTGCAGGTCACTTGTTGTAAAATCATTGCATGCGTTGGACTCGTTAACTTTGGCGTCGCTTGGAAGCGTTGCGCCCATTATAGACGTTTCCATTTTTTCATAATCGTTGCGACCTTAGGTCATATTCTTTTGAATAAAATACTTAGGGTCAGTCTTAACTACCATAATAAACTCTAAAACAAAACAACAAAATTAACGCTAATGCCGTTAGGGAATGTGCACATTATATCTATTTCTTTAGTGTATATTAAAATGTCTTCAACAAAAAAATAATGTAAATATAAATAAAATTATTGCAGTACCGATTTGGTTAGGTATCTACTTTGGTCTAATGATTTAATATGTTTATATCTTTCCTATATTAAATAGACGTCTTTTTGTTTCGCCTCACTTTGTTGCTAGCGTAAATATACCACTCGTTGTTGTGGTGCTTCCTAATATGTACGCCTAGGTTGCCCCTCTGTTTGGCCTTGTACGAGCAATAGGGGCATTGGTGGGATGGTGCTTTGCCGCCGCACTCCACGTTCTCGTGGCGGCGCAGCGTGGACTTCCAGCGGTACTTCTTGCCGCAGTGCTTACATTCGAATTGCCTACTCGCGTCGTCGGAGCTGTTCCCGTCTACTCGCTTCATGTAGTGCCCCTTCCCGTCGGCCTGGCCGTCGAACACATCGTCGGCGTGAATGCTGGACGAGTTGCTCGGGAAGCTGTTCTCATAGAAACCGTCAGACTCCTCGGGCAGGAGGATGTCGTCCGTGTCGTCGTACTCGCCGTCCGAATCCTGCTCGTCCTGCTTGTTGGGCAATTTAAAATCCATGTTCTGACCGACCGTATTATTGTTTTGCATAAAAGCCTGTTGCAGCAAATGAGCCTTTATATTCTCCGGTATAGAGTTGAGGGTATCGATCGGTATTTTGGACATATGCAAGGGTGTGGAGTAATGCGCGATGTCTTTGGTAGCGGCGGGTTTCATGATATTAGTGACCTGGATGCAGGACGGCACCAGGGAGGCCAGCGACTGCGTGTGCGCCTGCTGTACCGATAGTAGCGATAGCAGTGCCGATGGTAGGTGTCTATCCTTGTGTAACTCTGAAATACAATACATTAAAGGTATTGCAAATAATAAGTTAAGCGGAACTACATACTGATACTTGTTAATACTACCAAAGGCTAAAATAAAATAAAGGAACCAAAGAAATGCGTTATAATAATAAAAAAATATTAAAAATAATAATATAATTTCAGTTAGAAATTATAAAAGGCGAAGCTTCTAAATTCATGCAAAACATGCACAATCCAAATAACTGGTCTGGTAAACTTATCTTCCCATAAGAATAAAAAATGGAATGAATGGGGGTATTAAATATGGATGTTCAATTAAAATGCCTGTAGAAATCTTAGTTATTTAATCGCTCAAAAATATCGAATATCAATCACTTGTCAATACATAGGTAAACAAGACAAATATAAACTTTATATTTTAGTATTATCTAAAAGGAAGATCGAATAGTTTCGTAAAGTTATAATAAGGCACTAATAAAGCACAGTAATATGTCCGCGGACGGTATAACAGTTCATTTCTCGTCAACTGTATCCTGGTGCTGCTTGGGATGCTTTTTCTCTATATGCTTTTTAAGTTCATTGCGACGGTGCTTACTGTACGAGCAGTAGGGACACTTGTACTGGGGGTCGCGGCCACACTCCAGCGTCACATGCCTCACCAGGTTCTTGCGAGCGTTGTAGCATCTCTGGCAGTTGGAGCATTTGTAACTCTTATCGGGCTTGTGTTGGCCGCAGGACACACTGTTCCGCTCTCTCCTGGAGAAGATATTAAACTGGGATACTGATTTCGTTTCAGTGGGTTCCGGCGCAGGTTTGGCGATAGGTTTGGGAGACTCCTTTTTGTTTTCTTTGGCCTCCTCGGGAACGCTATTTGGTGACTTCACAGTTTTCAATATAGCTAGTGTGGTGGTCTCATTAACTTTTTTACTACGCGTCATGATATTATCTCGCGGCGGTGATTTTTGATCTGAAATGAAAGAGAAATAATACAATCTATTTATCAATAAATGTAGTTATAATAGACATACATTTTTGTACAGCTACTCAAATAAAATAAAATAAAAATCAAGATTTTTAATAGGTAACTCAAAATGTATTCAAAAAAAGTAATAAAACATACTACAGCAAATATGTAGAAACTTGTAATCAACAACATTGTAAGCAACAAATAGAAAAATGTAACATGATGTTAAACATTAAAAAAAAACAAAATTAAACTTTTCAGAAAAAAAAATAACAAATTAAAACTTCTACAGTAAGAAAAACTCAAAATAAACTTCTTAAGAAAAATAATAAATGATACACTAGAGATCAAAATTATCGAAGCAAGACCATAGAATGGATAGCATCATACACCTAACAATTCATGTCTTATGAAAAATAGGACAAAAAACTTTTTATAAAATTGAAATAAAAAGAACTGATCTACGTCATTCCTTTACATTAGGCTTTAGGTTCCTTCAAATCAGGATGTTTAAGAGAAATATGTGCGGTCAAAGTTTTTTTTTGCGAATATTTTTTGTCACATTTGTCGCAAGCGAACTGGGGTCCAGTCAGGCATTCATATTTCTCGTGCCTCAACTTGTTCCTTCTATACTTGTAATGTTTCTTCTTGCACAGTGAGCATGCATATAAGCGCTCGTTTTTTTCACGAGTTTTGCTGTTCCCTCCATGGCACGCACCAAGTTCCCTTCTCATTTTGATATTTTTTCGAACAGACATCAATTTCTTTTTAGCGATCTTTTTTATATTTCTCATTTGACCAGTACTGCCATCTTCCTTTTTTACATTAATGGTGTTCTTTAGGTACCCACGGGTTATAGGGAAAGCGGTTTTGTGGTAATTAGTGCTTAAAAGATCTATCAGTAGTTCTGGAAGTGTAAAAAAATGAAAAGCAAGGATGAATTATATACAAAGCAAGATATTGTTAGTGACAAAGAATTGAGAATTTCAAATGCGAGGATGCCAGTAAGGGGTGAATAAAACTGTGCAAAGGTATTATCTCAAAGTGCTTGCAAGTATTTATTATATTTTGAAATGAGTCAAGTGAATGAAGGCGAGGCAAACGAAGCAGAGTAAGTTAGGCGTGTGGTGTAGGACGATGCAAAGGAATGAGTATAGAAATATGTAAGTACTTCTGTTTTGTCCCATGTTTGTGTACCTCTTTGTCGTCTGATGTGTTGGCTCGATAGGCAGTACATTTATAGTCCCCTATGAAATAATCGCACAGGTTTATTGAATAATGAAATGCGCATTCACTGGAATATGTTGTGAATCACATGCTTCCGATAATTTTGTTGCCAATGTCGACCGATCGAACATGCATACTTTAAAAATACCATTTTCGATACATAGAACATGAATTGCTAGGAAAATAAATCTGCAGTGAAATCACATGTGAATGCAAAAAAAGATAATAAAATAATAGATAAATAAGCCACATAACCATACTACAACGATAATGAAAATAAATGACATTTACCTTCCGTCACGGTCGCCGCCGCGCCGTGTGGAGTCAACAGTCCCAATCTTCTACGATCATTATATCGAATTCACACTTGTGCTATAAAATCATTGTTCACCACGACAATATTCGTTTAGCGATTAAAACCAACTACGTTCTAATTATATTACCCAAGAAGTATGGGTGGAGTGAGGTGATGTGCACATTATAATAAAATGCTGTATACGCTAAATACTTCAATATAATTTATATTATAATAAATAAGTATTTAAACAGTTTACTTACCATAAAAATAATAACCATTCCAAACTCGTGTTAATTCTAATACGTGTTAAAATAAGGTAGCACTAAATAGATCAACGTTAATGCTGTGGGAACGTGCCCTCTACATTTACAGTATGGAAGCATGCATGATCTACATTCGCTAAACCCCATATCACAAACAAAAGCGAAACATGTATTTTGTATAATAAATGTGGTCCTATACTTACCTTTTAGCAATTACCTCGCCTTAAAGAAGGCTACATTGTGAAAAACCATAATTACCAGTACCATTACCTGATGCACTGAAATATTTTTTTAAATTTATATTCGTTATAAAATATAAAACTGTAATAAGATTAGTAGTTTATAATAATATTAGATACTAACTAATATAAGGTTGATGTTTCACATGTGAAAACACTAGCACTCTTATATCCACTGTCGTAAAAATATAATATTTATAAATATAACATACATAGATTATTTGAAGCAATGACTGTTTGTCTATTTCAAATTATGGGAAGACATTGCGCATTTCATCCGTTCCTTGTATGTCTGGAACAACTAACGTGTTCAGCCAGGGATTATTTCATTAACATTCACAATGAAAACGCTGGTGAAAAAGTTAGTTGTCCCAGAATATCGATCTCGAGTCCCATGTGACATGTTGCGTTGTATCAATTATTATTACTTTTACTTGAAATACAACTAACCCGAGATATTAGCAACGTATAGCAACGCAACATGTGTGAGCAGTACAGCGCCGCACGCGACTGGCGGCTGGCGGCAGGCGCGTGCGGCGGTGTCGCGTGTTACAGTGTGGGGATGCTTACCTTGCGAGTCTCGCGCGCCATCACTCGAGTTCATAATTTCGTCTTGAGATCGTTCCATGTGCCATTGAAAATCTGAAACGAAAGAAAGTTGTTGTGAGACAAAATTTGTTAACCACACCAACCAACTTTTCATGTCTAAAATACTGACTTTACTGACCTAAAGGGAAATCCCAAAATTTACAGAACTTTAAAATTGACATATACCATGGCAAATTGCCTGGTGATACTTATACAAATATATTTTTTTTAAAGAGGATAAGATTTAACCTAAAGTAACCAAACCAAATCCCAAAATTACATAAGTTTCAATTCATTGTCTAAGTTCGTAGCCTTTTTTATTTTTATTCCTGATGGTTCAATTCGGAAAGGAAGTCAGTATCAACACACAGTCCCTAGATGATGAAAATTTCACCAAGGCTTAGTTTTATCTAAATTTATCATGCAAACGCAAGTAGATCTCGCCATCCTACGGCGGGCTAATGAAATTCGATCTTAAGGCGACGATCCCACTCCTTCCGCGAGAGTCGGGCGGCACGACAGACGTTATAAGATATAGGCGCGCGAGTGTGGAATGAAATGATGAGTGACTCACTGCGTACGACATCATTGTGTGCGATGACGGGCTGGTCGTCGGTCTCCTCGTCCAAGGTGAGGTCCTCGACGCCGTCCCGCTGCAGCTCCTCCTTGCAGTGCGGCGAGTCGTCGCCGTTGCCCTGCGCGCTGTCTGCGGGCGGCAGGCCGGGCGCGGGCGGCAGGCCGGGCGCGGACGGCAGGCCCGGCAGGCCGGGCGCGGGCGGCAGGCTCGGCGAGCTGGACATGCGCCGCGCTTTCTTCCGGCGCCGGGTCGGGCTCGCCGACCCCTCGCGGCTGTCTATGCTGCCGTCGCGGACCTGCCGAACCACCGAATGTCCCGTCAGTATTGTTTGCCATTGTATTCTAATAACCGTTCGCTTATTGAGCCCCCCATTGTGCGGACCTATTCCGAGTTGGGCTGAGCGTTTTAAATCTATGCTGGTTATTGTAAAGCAATTATACTATTGCGTAATAATTTTTAAAAGTAACCATTTTCTTTTTGCTTTCTTTAAAATTGTGATGATACCTAATATTAATTAGTTATAGTTATCTAAATATAAGTGTTATGATGGATTTTATTACAGTAATTATTTCTCGCCACTGTTCACCCTGCAGTACTGAATTGAAGTGGGAAGAGATTTAAAGTTGATGGCTGGCTATTATCTTACTACGTGAGTACTAATAAGTATGTAATAAGAATTAAAAATAGATTCTGATTATTGTTTTTGAGCAGGTTTACAAGTAGTATCTACTAGTACCTAGACAAAGAAATAGTAGGATTGGCGGATGAGTTTACATATCTCTAGGATGAATAACTTTGTTTATACTTTATGATGTGCCTTCATAAATCAGAAGCCTCAATAACCTAGTGGTTATACAGTATGCATTGATATTTGAGAGGTTCTAAGTTTGATCCCCACCCTTTCCATACTACGGATGTGAACCCCATTCCTCATGCAAGCATTTAACTCAATTAGTTGACCCATTATGTGATAACCTGGCATTGCTATAAATCTTTAAAAATGAAACTAAAGGCGGGAATATTGAAGAATCAAAACATTTTGTATCTATATTTATGAGGCAGACAGTGTTAAAATACATAACTTATTTCAAGTATGAGTAAATACTACACAAATGTTGCAGACTCCAGGGTCATTACCACTTCAGAAAAATGTTCAGTGTTTGTTCATTGTCAATAATGTTTAGTCACAAATGCATGTGAACATTTGCATTTGAAAAAGCTCTGGTTAACACCAATTGTCATGTTGATCATAATTTAATTTAGAATTTGTAAATGGATACCATGTTATTTACTAAAACCTAAACACTATTTGAACATTATTTTAAAGTTTCTACATGTATAGGTTTACTAAAACTCTAAATATCAATGTATGTAATCCCTTTATAAACTTTTGTAGGGTATTCTTAGATGACCATGAAAGTCTTTGTTTGTTTAGTAAGTAGGTCAATAATTGTGTAGGTTGTGAATTTTCAACATCTGGCATAAGATTATTCATGAATATTATTGCCCAGACAGGATCCTTGGGCTTTGGTTTTGTAGAAATCAGACCATATTACTATTTATAAATAAGTAAAAATATGAATTACCATGATAAGTAATGTCACATAATCATAACAATTATTTACAAAAAAAAAAACTGAAAAATATTCAAAAGAATTTGTTTATAATAATAATTATCATTTGCAGCAGTAAATGCCTGCAGATGGCTAACATAAAATGTATTCAAAGGGGCCTAATGTGATAGACCCCTACTTGTGCATGCCATGCATGCATCTACAAGTTCAGGTAAAGCCCACATCAAATAAAGTGATGTTTTGTTCATTCGCTTGTTTACCCCCTCACTACTCAGGATGGGCCTCACATCGGATTGAGGGGCATAGTATACCACACACACTGGCCATCTATCAAGAACTTACAGACAAGTAGGCAGGTAGGTGTGTAGGTTTGTTTCCTAACAATTGTTTGATTTATGTTCTATGAGAGGTTTAGGTTGATTATTAAATTGGCACATGAATGTACATTTAATGTACCTTTGCTTAGATTTTCATGTACCTAAGTCATTAGGTGCAGTCCATAAGAATGGAAATATTAAAATATGATTGTAAGATAAGACTGCTTCAAAATATCTAAACACTCTCACACACAAGATGAAATGTGCTTATGACAGAGTTTTATGTCTACCCAATGTTACAATGTAGGTCAGTCATGTAACCTGAGATTAATATTGTGATAGCAATGTTATTTTAGATGCAATTTTGCTTTCTCATAACTATGTAACAATAGAATATTCTAGATATTTGATTTGTATTTAGATATGTTTGGTTCTGGGGTGTCTGAAATGTGAAGGTGAGACGGACCTGTGGTGGCGGCGAGGGCGCGCGGGGCGGGTGTGCGGGCGCGGGCGGCGCGGGGCGCGACGGCGGCCGGGAAGGCTTGTTGTCCGACAGCCCCTTGATCTGCAGCGACTCGGCTGCCTTCAGCAGCGCTGCCAATTGGTCCTGTGATATGTTCACTTCTCCACGATACATGTAATCCATCATCGCTCGCAGTTCTGCATATTTGACATCTTTGAGGATTATGATTGGATGCTTGTCATACTGCTGTGATAGTACACTCTGAAACAAAATCATTGTTCTCTCAGTATTATTTACTTTTAAAGATTTGTTTGTAAATAAACCTGTTGAATTTTGCTTTGAATGCATAACTATATGGTATTCCTTTCCATAAGTAGTAGTAGTAGGTAAATGAAAACCAATTATTACAATCAATTAGTGAAATGCACCAAAACACCAGCATGTCATTGAGTTAACAACGACTAATGTGCAGCATTAGGTAATGAACCGGGCATTTAAAAAAAGTAGTAGAGACAACTTTCAGTTGCCAACTCATCTATGCACTGATGCTAGCCACTAATTACTTACACATGAAAGCTAGAATGTTACAAGTATGTTTATCAGAGCAAAACTACTGTTTAGCAGACAACTTATGCGCTATAGCGACTGACCTACATTATACAGAGTTTACATACCTCGAAGTATGGACTGCATGCCGACAGAACCACTTTGTGCGCCTTCAGGGTTTGACCTTCGGCAGCCAGGGTGCAATCCACGTGCATACCCTTCTCGAGTAGAGTGTCGAAAACGGACACCAGAGTAGACTGATGGTTGTTCCACCTCAGGCAGAACTGCTGGTCGTCGTCCATGATGCCGACTTGCCACACGCCGCGCCCTTAGCCCTACGGACCACCAAACAATCACGTCTAAACGAGGTCTAATAACACCACGCAATAACTAGGCCATTTATGAAAACTGCAGTGACCACACAAACATTAGATTTCCCTCGCAGATCACTACCGAACGTTAATTATCTCACCGAATCACTTCACACGATGAGATCACGCCCCAACTTAACTAAATTAACTTTATGGACCACAATACGAGTCGTCGTAAGCGACGCGGCACAAAGAAAATGGCCGCTTTTCCAGCGCGACAAAAAATAAAATGGCGACGAAAATTCTAAGTTTTACTATTTTCTGAGCAAACTTTTCACGACACATTTATGCTATTCAAGTTCATCGCCTTCCCTTGGCGCGACAAACATTGGAAAAGTTGAACTCGGCGAAGAAACTTCTCAGAAACTTACTTCGAAAGTTCACGAGTGGAAATTTTCAAGATGAAAAGTCTTTAGCTTAAGTGAGCTCTTTATTATCATAGACCTAAAACTACACTTAAAGCAGAAAAATGCTTACCTTCACTATTGCATTTAATGATCTAACGTATTTTAGCACTTTTGATTAGTTTAGAATGAACTGCCACATTAATTTATCACTGCACACCCGCCAGCTTTCTTGTTGAATGAAATTAAAAACACTAAACTAAAACTATGTTGCAAGTTTAGAGAAAGGCACCTCTACAAAAATCCAACGAACGAAGTACAAGTTGGAAGCGACGCGAATGACCCAAAATAAGCTCTAAGAATGTTGCCATTCGTAAAAAAATAGAAAGCTTGAAAATGTATTGTAAATAAGGCTAACGATAACATTTAGGACTTTAAAAATAATTCGATAATTTATAGTAATTTATATAACTATATGGTTAATTAATATAGTTCGTTACAGTGGTTAATAAAGGAATGTCATGTCACGTCGAGCACAACACCAAGCATAAACGTTTTTAGAACACCTTGCCCTTGACCTAGTTTATTGACGTTACATCTCGTGATTATCTTAACATATATTTTTTATGAATATTTTTCTAATAAATGTAAATTATAAAAAATGGAGAATCGTCGTTGACCGAGATTTTACGTATATAGGTTATGCGCCTACCAAGTGTTTTGATCTTTGTTTTTGTAGTATTGCGGGGTACGCCATCTATTGGTAGCATATACAAAACACATCTGCTAGATCGATTTAATGGTAGATTACTTTACTCCTTTAATCTCGATGCTTTACTCTGTTGCAATTAGCATAGCAAAGCAAGAGCAAAAACTGTGGGTAGACCCATTCCATGGTAGACCGCTTGCTAAATAGATAATTCACTATATATGAGGCTTGCTACTTGACACGTCTTGCATACAGGGCACTAGTTATTTAAAACCATAAATAATAAGTACCTACCTATATATTGATTGAATATATGCAAGCATATATATTTGAAAATCTATACCCTATTTCTATACAATTATAAAACTATTACGGAGCCATGAAAAATTTATGCAATAGGCTATTTGAACGACTCTGAAACATGTATGTACATACTTAATTGTCCTGTGACTATGTCAATAGGGGCCGTAAGACAGCGTACCAATCTGTTATTTCAGTATTACTTTGACATTGCTTTGTCTTGATTGGATGTTTGTACGACAACAACTTTAAAAAAAACATTCGGGTCGAATTGAGAACCTCCTGATAGTATTGAAATAATACTTCGATACCTAAATAAGTGGTTGTCGGGAGGGCTGCTGATTGATAATCAATAGGTTCCGGGTTCGTTCCCCACTGTAAACGACAGCCGACACACGTATAGGCATTTAGCTTTATTGGAGGCGCTAATCTGACTACTTAAGTACCTACTAGATAAGTTATCCTATGAAGAAAAAAAAAGGCGTTTTTTTATAGTTTGTAGTAATAACAAATTCATAAAAAACTTGTGTAAATAAATTAAAGATTAGTAATGTATATTATTTCATTGTTAATTCTAGTATCTAAACTAGGCCTAGCATGTATCTTAGATACTAGATTATTCCTTAGATGTGTTGATAAAGTTCACTCCAGTTTGAGATATTTTAATATATGTTTAACCATATATATATATGTTTATCTATACATTATATATATATGCATATCTATACATTTATTACATTACATAATTTTATTTATTTTACTAGGAACTCAGCTCATTTTTGAATCTATACAAATAAATAAGATTGGAGTGTCTGTTTGTAATATCAAAATAACACTTTTTTACCAAATGCGTATGAAAGTATATACGATACTCTTTTGTGAGAAATCTTTACCCTTCATAAGGGCTCCCAAACATTTTTTTACACGGGGCCCCGCCAAGTCACGCTACGCGGCTGTTCCAAAGCTACGACTATCTATTTGGGATTGAGTAGGTACTTAACTTAGCAGAAGAAAATGTTAGGATATCTGCGCGGTTGAAGTCGTGGGCAAATTATAATAATTTATAGTCCCTACCATAGATAAATAATTGGTCTCGCGCGCGGTCCCTACTTTAAGTCTTGTGTTGGTAAGTAGGTCATTCAAACAGGGGCTTTTAATTAAATAAATAACAACCTTGGTACTTATTTTACTACCTACATTCATACTCGCAACCAAAACAAAGCTGATTTAGGTAAGTAATTAGCTGTCTATCTTCTTAGGTACCGATCTTCAAAATTGGTTCCAGCAAATAAAGTTTATGAGGGTGTGTCTTAAGATTTATGAGGGTCTACCAACTTATGCCGTCGTAATATAATTTTCAACAAACGCGGAAGTCGCAACGATTTCGCGTAACATAAGTACATGTCGTGCCTCTTCCCCTGGAAGCGTTGTCGCTTCGTTATAAAAATCAATAGCATTAGTAAGTTCGTACAAACGAATTATACGAATCCCTTTGTGTGCGTGTCGCCGGGCTTTCGGTGTGCGAGAAACAAAAAAAACCACGAGCGAAATTCTTGTAATAAAAATCAATCGGAGCGGAGAGAGAAGGCGCCGCGCGGGGCGCCGACTGGTCGGGCACCGCCGCCGGGAGGGCCACCCTCCGCCTCCACTGCATACCTACACATGCTATAATGCACCTACCCTCCCTCGTTACTTAAACTTTCCGAGTTTTATTACTACAGTACTTCCTGAATCTCGCGGAAACAATGTTACTATTAATGTGGTTATTCTACATTCGATTGCTTCTCTCGGTAATGGAACAATGGAGCTCGAGAGGTCCCAACGGCACTGGCGGCAGGGCAGGCGGGCGCGCGGCCGGTTCCCGGCAGGAGGCGTTTGTTTTTATTTTTTTGGCGCGGAAAAAAATCAGCACGCGCCCGCCCTGCACCTCCTAAACATGCGCCACGCAGCGACGACGCGGACGCGACGCAGACTCGGCCGGGTGTGTGCCGAATTCACTTTCATTTGCGACATCTCATCGTCTCTCGAAGGTCACGGTGCAACCGTGCGTCGCGACTCGTGAGTGCATGTGTGGCGGGTCGGGGCGAGCGCTTGCCGCGGCCACCGCTGACCGACTAGGTGAGTCTGAATTTCGCGCCCTCGTCTTCGGCGAGTGCGTTTCCCTCGCGTTTATCGGCACCCGTTTTGCACTGTCCTTCGCCGTGATCCGAAGACGGTGAAAGTGAATGTGTTTTCGTATCTCGCGGTATGTCGGGGTCGCGCAGACGTGCCGCGACACACCGGTTCCTCGAATGGAACGTTGCGAAGCGGCGGGAGAGGGTTAACCGCGCAACTTTACATTCACTACTTTCCTCCACCTCTGGCGGGCGAAGGCGCTGGAATATGCACGCTGCCTGAGTAATCTTAGAGAAGTTATTCTCATAACGAGGGTCTCTACATCCACGTTTAAAGTTTTGACGTGGTCACGCGCGAATTTTGTTGCAGAAACTTTTTACTACCAACCTACCTATCTACTAAAAAGTTTCCGTTGAGCTTAACAATATACGAGTACATTTGCTTGTACATCGATATCGTGCTAGGGCTACAAACGAATAAAATCAAAAAGATGGCGAGACGGCGATGGTGCGCTTTGCATGTGATAGAAAGAGAGAAAACCTGGCTTTGCACTCTTCGTTTGTGCACCATTCGAGAAAAAATTCAATAAAGCTAGCTTCCTTTCGTCTAATTGCCTATATACCCCTACTTATAACTTTGCAAATATTCGTGTCTGCGACAATCACTCTGTGGAGGAGGACATGGGTTAGATATTGCCCACTTTGTTCTTTATACTTTTGAGATAGGGATCTATCAAGACTTTTTTGTTGTAGGTATGAACGGTAGTACCTAGTACACATACATTTTGGGTTACGTACCTACATCGTTATTATTAGGGTAACCCGGCTTGCCAGGCTTTGGGTCATCAACCAAGACTAGCACATTCCTGTGATAAAAATGAGTGTCTTGGTATTCGTTATGTGTTTATTTTCTTCGATAGGAAATGCCCGGCTATGGAGTGGAGCTGGTAAAGAGCGAGCCAGTATCGGATGAAGAAGATAGCAATCCACCAATTGCGTATAATTACTTTCCTATTCAGGTAACTTCATTTACCTGCTAACACACTGATCTGAGTAAAGGTCAATCTTCTCGAATCAATGATCTTCTGAAAAAACTCGCACCAATGAAATTAATAACTAGACTTATTTATCCCATGTTTTTTTCAATGATATGTACCTAACTACTTACTGATGTGCATTATAAGATAATCTATCTAAGGTCATGAATCAATCATATTTATCCCGTAGTTTATAGAAATATCAATCCATCTATTTAAGTATTCTGCCTATTAACTACTGTGGCTATTTTCTGTATCGAAGTGTTCTACAACGCGTCACTGTAAATGGATCATAACTGTCTATAATTTGGGGGGTTAATCTATGCTTATTTATATTTCCACCTGCCTTTTGTCATAATAATAATAATATCAGGAATCTGGGAATTTTTCGGCGTCGAATGAGTATGCTCTCCTGTAAAGTTAAACAAATTTCGCTTTAGTCAAATAGCCTTTCACCCCTCGATATAATTGTACCTATCATAGTATGAATGGAAAAAAGCAAAAAATATTTTGCCCGCAACGCACCCGTTAATTTTGAATTCTGATTTGTATCGACATTGCAAGCAATACTCTCGTTGCCTGCGTGTCTGGTGCCCGTTTTCACTTACACTAGGTGATGCCTTAATATTAAGACTGTGCATGTGACTGCAACATAAACTATCCTTAGCAATATTTTTCAAGCTACCATCAGAATCAAGACTATTTCAAGACAATCAACCATCCCGGGGTGGAAACGAGGATGTGCCAGTTGGGTTACTTCAAGATATACAGGTACTCTGCAGTTTATAGCTCATAAGTAACTTAATAATACTTTGCTTTGGTTTAGATATCTTCCTTCGTATTAATTAGGTAGTGGTATACCACGGTGAAACGTAGTCACTTGAAACTTATGTGAACAGACTTATAAAATTATAGATAGGTATTGCAACTCCACAAAAAAATTACGAAAGCTTCGAGACGCTGCCGCATTGGTATAAGTTGAGTTGAGACGTGATACGACACTTATGTTGCAGTAAAATCAGTTAGTCCTATGTCAGAAAATAGGAAGGGAGATTTAGTACAAAACTAAAAATTTATCCCATAAATGCATGGTGAACGAAATGAACTTGGTTAGAGCCTAGTTGAGTTTCCTAGTTGAGTATCTAATACCATACCATAACTGCATATGTAAAAATGCTGAGGTATGTGGTGTTGGATATAAGGGCAGTGGCTTGGAGGAGCTGGCACCGCTGGCGCCAGCGGGCCCGGCCGCCACGCCCGTGTGCGTGAAGCAGGAGCGGGCCGACTCCCCGCATTCCACGCTGGAAACCCTCGAGTCAGCGCCGCGGGCCAAGGTAAGGAGGCACAACACATTTGCAGGGAACATAAGAATACAAGGACTCTCACTCTATTTGAATGTTGATTGGTTTTTGCAGGGCATAGCTGATCGGCATATGAGTGTACTAAATGTAAGCGAAGTGGCTGACTCCACGGACTTCATACCGTTGCTGGTTGTGAAAGACGAGCCGTTGTCAGAAGGAGGTAAGTATGTAAATACAAAATTACTCCACTATTAGGAGTTGATATTTAACTTGTCTATGCGACATTTGATTCAGTTGAATTTGTAAGAGCTAGTAGATAGGGAAGTAGAGCGCAGGTCCTCCCTACCCCCATCCGAACCTCTCCGCCCAACCACCGAGACAGAGGTCAAGGATCTGATTAAGGGGCTTAACCCCAAAAAGGCCCCCGGCTCCGACGGCATTACCAACCGAGTTCTTAAACTCTTACCCGCCCAACTCATTTGCTTGCTTGTGACCGTCTTCAACGCCGCCATGGCCAATTGCATCTTTCCCGACGAGTGGAAAGATGCAATTGTCATTCACAAGCCAGGCAAGCCCTCTACTGTCCCGTCTAGTTACCGCCCCATCAGTCTCCTTAAAGCCATTGCCAAACTCTACGAGCGCTTGCTCTATGCAAGACTCAGAGAGTTTGTCACTTCCCATGGTATTCTCATAGATGAGCAGTTTGGCTTTAGGGCCCAACACTATTGCGTCCATCAGGTGCACCGCCTCACGGAGCATATTCTCAAGGTTTCATAGACCGCGTCCCCACAGCACGGGAGCCCTCTTCTTCGATGTGGCGTTTGACAGGGTCTGGCACAACGGCTTGATCTACAAGCTGTACCTCTTGGGTGTGCCGGACAGTCTCGTGCTCATCCTGCGAGACTTTCTGTCGAACCGCACCTTTCGCTACTGCGTTGAAGGGGCGCTCTCGGCCCCTCATCCCATTAGGGCAGGAGTCCCTCAAGGCTTCGTTCTCTCCCCCCTTCTCTATAGCCTGTTCACGCACGACATCCCTCGTTCGGACAGAGTTCAGCTCGCCCTATACGCGGATGACACCGCTCTCTATTTCTCGCATAGAAATAGGGGCGTTATCACCCGCACCCTCCAACGCGCAGTAGATTCTTTGGGCGAATGGTTTCGGAAATGGCGCATTGAGGTGAACCCGGAAAAGAGCGCCGCAGGGCTCTTTACCAGGGGAACCCCACGGCGTCCCCGAGCTCCCTGGTTCAGTCTGGGGACCATCTCCCTGTTCGACCAAAGCATCCCTTGGGTAAACCGCGTCAAATATCTAGGTGTCACTTTTGACAAGTCCCTTAATTTCGGTCCCCACATTAGAACGGTGAGCAACCGAGCAGCTTTTGTGCTCGGTCGCCTTCACTATTTGATCTGCAAGCGGAGTAAAATGTCCCTTAGAAATAAGGTGACACTATACAAAACATGCATCCTCCCCATTATGTCATATGCCACTGTGGTATTCGCTCACGCGGCGAAGACACACATCAACCGCCTGCAAGTAGTGCAGTCCCGGTTTCTCCGTAGGGCCGTAGGTGCCCCGTGGTACATACGGAACGTAGGTCTTCATTCCGACCTTGGCCTCTTCTCAATTCGTAAACACTTAAAAATAGCGTCCGAACGCTATTTTAAAAAAGCCGCGTCGCATCTAAATCCTCTAATTGTCGCCGCCAGCAATTACGAGCCAGACCCCGCGCACACATCATCAACTCGTCGCCGCCGTCCGCGGCACGTGTTGATTGATCCTCCCGACACGATCACCGCCCTCCTCGATCCGGGCGTTGAGAGGGCCACCAACACACCTACACCAGCCTCAAACAGACACTGATCTCATCGGCGAGGTCGAGGAACCCCCTCTTCCGCTCGTAGGTGCATCTTTGCACCTAGGAGCGCAGTCACTACCTCTCCCCTCACGGTAACTGCCCAAGCCGAGGTCGTGCCATCTGTGGCGCCCTTGAGCTAGTTGCCACCCCTTTCCGCCCTTAAGGCCTTGGTTGGAGTGCACTCTGCGCTCGCCACTCCTCCGGTAAAGCTGTAAAGGCCACCTCACGGCCAACAGTGTAAGTCCTTTAAAAAAAAAAAAAAATTGAATTTGTAAATTTAGAGCAACAACACTTGAGCGGTGAGGACACAAGCGACTCTTCAGGCAGACAGGCGTCGCCGGCGCTACGGGCCAGCCCCAAAAGCTGGACGCAGCACGACATGGAACGCGCGTTAGAAGCTTTGAGAAACCATCAAATGAGTCTCACCAAGGTATGTCACAATCAAAATCGTCTTTACCTATTTACTTACAAGTCGAGTATAAACTCATGTGTTTGAACTTACTACTCGGACTCCTTTCATCCATCATGCTTTATTGCAAAATGGGAGATACAGGTAGGCTGTTTACCTACGAAACAAATGTGAGGTCCATCACGTCGCACTTGTGGTTGATTAAGTGACATGATACGCCAGGCGTCGGCGGCGTATGGCATTCCGTCGACGACGCTGTGGCAGCGCGCGCACCGGCTTGGCATCGACACGCCCAAGAAGGAAGGCGCCGCCAAGTGTTGGCGCGACGCAGACCTGCGAGCCGCGCTGCTCGCGCTGCGCCAGGGCGCACTCTCCGCCAACAAGGCCAGCAAGGCTTACGGTCAGACTCCTGCGAGTTGCAAGTATATATGAGTGTTTTAATGTCGTCCACTTTGTCATACTCCTGTTGTCTCATCACAGGTATTCCAAGTAGCACTTTGTACAAGATAGCTCGGCGCGAGGGCATCCGCCTCTCGGCGCCGTTCAACGCGGCGCCCACGGCGTGGCGGCGCGCGGACCTGCAGCTGGCGCTGGCCGCCATCCGCGCCGGCGCCGCCTCCGTGCAGCGAGCCGCCACTCAGTACGGTATACCCACCGGTGCGTACCTACCACTATCTACCCCTTGTGCCGATCATCAAATCCCTTCTACCCAATTCTAGATAACTTATTTTTACCCCGTTTCCCGAGAGTGCATTGCTGCGACAGTTATTATTGTATTCAAATATAGGCACCTTGTACGGGCGATGCAAACGAGAAGGCATCGAGCTATCCCGCTCCAACCCGACGCCGTGGTCGGAAGACGCCATGGGCGAAGCTCTCGAGGCAGTCAGGTAACCTCATCTTCATATTACCACCACTATTTCTCTAAATGTTTTTATTTAGTATATAACCGTAGCTCCCTATTATTGAACAAAAGAAAAAATATAGTAGGTATGTAACGACTTACACCAATACATGTAATATAATACTAAAGCATGAGGCGGGAGGTGCGCAGTTCTGTATCACCCACAGGCAATAGTTGTCCAGGCTCAGTGGATCGCGATCTTCACTCGTCTTTCGTATGCCATGCAGATAACCACAACGATGCTTACATTCAACTCTTTAATTATTGTTGTTTCAATACAGTGTTCATTTTGACAGATTTTGTATTGAGTTAAGTGTCAAACACTGAAAGTAATATTATATAAAAACATAGCTGCAAGACACCTGTCTTGCAGCTATGTTAATGCTTGGGTGATGTGCAATAATGGCAGTGACTTATTCCAGTTTTTTTACAGAGTGGGTCAGATGTCAATAAACCAGGCAGCCATACACTACAACCTGCCCTATTAGTGTTCATTTTGACAGATTTTGTATTGAGTTAAGTGTCAAGCACTGAAAGTAATATTAAGGGTGATGTGCAATAATGGCAGTGACTTATTCCAGTTTTTTTACAGAGTGGGTCAGATGTCAATAAACCAGGCAGCCATACACTACAACCTGCCCTATTCCTCGCTGTACGGCAGATTCAAAAGGTGCAAGTATCAAATTCAGGTATGTACCTAAACATATCAATTAACTCTCATAACCAAATCTTTTATTTTAGTACCATATTAGTAGTAGCAATTACTACATACTTTAGTTGTACTTCATAAAGTAATATCAGTCTAGCTCAATAGGAGCATATATATTTCTAATAATGATGGTCGATTTATGTTTTGTTTTCTTTCCACTTTCCCCACTATGGTTTTTTCTATGAAAGATAAAGAAAGGTCATCTAGTGTCTTTGTTGCAGAGCGACCAACAAACACAACTAGACATCCCTAAGACCAATGAAATTGACAACCAAAACCCGCCAAACGACATACACTACTACCAACAGCTACCATCGCATACACTCCATCATCAACCAGAACACGAGGCCTCACATGCGTGCACGTACCCAATGCACGAATACATGCAGGAGCCACCTGCGAGCCACCAGGAGCAGTACGGACCGGCGATGTACTACAATCAAGGATATAGTATCGCGACCAGCTGAGGGCACTATAACATCCCCAGCAATGAGGGGCCTTGACAATGTACCACCTATGATGTCTACGAAATATAACTATAAGTTTAAATGATAAACTCATCATAACGATACGTTTAGGTAATGCACCAACAGAATTAAGGCCAGCGTTGCAAATTCAGTTGTCTGAAAATTTTGTTTTTTTTTTTAACTTATAACATGCTTACTCATTTTATTTTTATTATTATACTTTTTTTTTTCTACAGTATAGTAAATATTATAACATCATTCATACTTTATAACTTTCTCCTAGCGCCCTCTGTAGACAGTTTTTATCTGCCAACATTAAAATACGAAGCTACTTTTATTTACTATTATTATTTCATCTTTTAATAAATAATATTTAAATACTGCATATGTACGTAGGTAATACTATTATACGTAAACATGTGATTTTTTCAACCTTACGGTTGTGTAATCGTCATTGAAGTCATATGGGGACTAGGATATTAGAATAATGAAGTAGGTAGATACTTATCAACTTACTTTCGATATTAAAGCAATAATTAAAACAGTATTCAATTATGTAGGAGTAGTTGGTAGGCATTGATAAAATGGAAAGCTAGGTTAATGTTGAAAGTGTAAATAATTGTACATTCATGTAGGTACTGGGTACTTACTATTTTTATTCCCATCTTCTACGAAATAGAGGCTTATTATGAAAACGGTTAGTGATTGTTTAATACTTAGGTAAGTGAGTCGAACATTATTTGCAAAAATACATTTTTGTTGCTAATTTTAAGCAGTTTGTAGTACATGTAGCGACATCTATTAGAGTAAGGTAGTAAATGCTAGAACTCTGCCATAGAATAAAAATAAGATACAAGGGTCCCTCTACTTACCGTGAGGTTATCCATATGAACGCATCGGTATGCTAGTTGCTGGTATCTTCGTATTATGTCACAGATTAACTTTTTATACTGGAATTGTAACTGTATTATGTTTAGAATGTTATATTGTATATGCAGCGCTCCTTACGGCTACCTAAGATGGCCAAGATGTAACAATTTGCTACCTATATTATTATTTTAGCCAAATCCTAGTGGGTAGTGAGCAAACTGATTACCATCAGTTTAATCTTGGTGGGGTTCCGTTTCCGCGTGTATTCCCGTCCTCAAAATTCACATCATCAGGGTCTTTGATCACACAAAGTGATCCGATACACTAGGTACTATACTAAGATGATGTAAGTAACTGATAATGGTGTGCCATGTTTTCATCGTGTCAATGAGTAGCTTATTGTACTACTATACAAAGATCTACGATTCGCACTTAAATTGGGGGCGTTTTCAGTAGACTGTGTGTGTACCTTTTGCTTATAGAATGCCCATTTCGGCCGTCAAAAAAACATTTTGGGCGCTGTGGGTGGACACTAGAGTGGAGTGGAGGTACAAAGAAGGGGGGGATGATGAATTAATAAATTGTAGTAACTTATGATGGGGATGGGTATTGTGTATCTTAACTATAAGATTGTATTGTTCTGTCCTGACAAGAAAACGTAATTTAATGTGATAGTTGCTAGAATTAAGTTTACAAAACTGATCTCTGTTTTTATGAAAACCTATTCTATAAAATATTGATTTATTTACTTATTGTATAATATACCAAGGTTAACTACCTATAATTTTCTGTCATGTTTAATCGACACTAGCAATATTATTAATTATATTTGTTTTGATTATTTAGTTTTGAAATAAATTTTATAGAGTGACGTGTAAATTTTATTTAAATAAGTACTTAATACAATGATATTCTAGTAAACAGCGCGCTATAGTGAAGACTCAATTACATCCTACTTAGGACGTTTATTAGATACCAACATGCAGATTGGTTGACAGACGATTGTTACATCACATAGAAGCTCAAGGGACAACACTCGCTATCTCTTTTTTTCTCTCGTTGGTTTTATCAAGCCATCTCTTTTGCACATTTCTACGTGTTGTGAAATGTAAAATGAATGAATGAAAAGTGTGTATGTGTGCTGCCGCTGTTACGCGGAACACTTTTTTCGGTTGTTTTGTGCGTGTATAACATATCTGTTTACTAGAATATCACTGACTTAATAGCTTTTATAACTTGATTCGTGACCGTGTGGGGTGGGTGGGGTCTGCCGAAATAACAAATAACGATTTGTACATTAACAAAGTCACTTTATTTGTTATCTACAGTTAGATATAAAATAAATTACATAATGTTCTTTCGTGTGGTTTCGGCTGCGGCGTCTTTTAATACTACAATATACAATTTTTCATACATTTTTATTAATTTTACAATTATGTATTAATTAATCTATCATTATTACCATTGCACAAAATATAATTTGTTTTCGTCAGTTTACTATTTTCAGCGTCATGTATCAAATCAAAATTTCTTCATTATGTGAAAAGGTGACGTTGTACAAAATTCTTGTGTTATGACTATACCAATAGATGGCGCTATACATAGGTCACTTTAGTGGCGTTGCCAGAACATATTTTGTAAAATATATTTTACATGAGTGTTTGTCGAGTGACGTTTCTATCCCATTTTCCCCAAAAATGCAGGGAAATCTAGTATATTTATTTAACATAAAATTCAATGACCATGTAACATTTTGAGCAATTTTACGAAAGCGCACTGGCAACACCGCACATCAGATTGTACGATTAAAAAAAAAAAAAAAAGATTGATTGTTGAATCATTTCGACATTGGCAACATTCTTAGAAAATGGTTACTTCCTTTGTGCTAGGTAGTTTTGTCTTTTCTACAATATTTGATAACGTAACCAAAGTTAAAGAAATAAGTAGTATACGAAATAACGTTTCACTAATAACTAGGGATGAGATGATATAGGATAATTATTTACAAAATGACATTAGAGATCATTACAATTGATTACAAATGCTCCAAATGTTTGAGTGTCCAAGCCTACCAATCTAAGCCATCTCAAGGTCGCCATGGAAATAACAAATTAACGAGACTCATCAATATTTATACAGAATAGAGTAGATTAATTAAATATGGATGAGCCCAGCCGATTTGTTCCTATCACAAATGATTCAGTCAGAGAGGGTAGGTAGTTACAAAAGGCGCGTAATACCTACCGATAGATATTTTTTATTGTCTGTTAATAAAACATGAATATGGCAGTATTTGAGAGGTATTGTTTTTTTGTTTTTAAACAATAAGAAAACACTATCGATCGGTATTCGTTACTTTGTTGATTGAAGTCGTAGATAAAATATTTCGCTGACATTCGGAAGAGACAACCGAGACATAAGTAGCGTTCACGGTCGCGCGCGATGCCGAAGCAGCATCTCAATTTACATCATTCGTTATAAAAAATGATACACGGAACACGCTCATTTGTATGGGGACGTGCGTCGCAATCTCGGTGGGGCTCCGCAAATCGCCATACAAAGAGTCGGTGGCGTTCGGTAGACGCGGGTCTTGTAACGAACGATACGAGGTCTCGGGCCGTCGCGCCACTTATACACTAGTTACGTATATCGATCGCGCCGCGCGCCGGACGCACGACTAGAGGACGCGCGGCGCCGCCGCATCCACGGCCACTATCACAACAACGGTCCGTTCGGCAAGAGGGTCAGTCGCGGCACTCGCGGCGGCTTACACCGGCCCGTAGTCGGACAGCGGGTGCGCCGAGCGCGCTGACGGCGCCGAGTGGGCGGGCGGCGCGGGGGCGGGCGGGGCGGGCGGGGCGGGCGGGCCGGGCGGGCCGGGCGGCGCCAGGCGGGCGGCCGGGGCGGGCGGCGCCGCGGCCGCGCGTCACACGCCGCCCTTGACCAGCGCGCGCTGGGCGGGCGCGGGCTCGCGGCCGCCGCGCCACACGCGCCGCCAGGAGTCCAGCGTCTTGCCGGACCAGATCCACACGCCCGACGTGATGCCCACCGCTAGCGCCATGAAGTACTTGAGCATGAGCGCGGAGTAGAGCGGCCGCGGCCCGCACGCCGGCCCGCACGCCGCGCGCCGCACCCACGCCTCGTGCCCGCCGGCCTCGTACGCCAGGCAGCCGATCACCACGCCCGCCGGCACCGCGTACAGCACGCTGAACACGCCGATCCTGATCATCAGCTTCTCGAGCTTGTCCGCCTTGGAGCCGGCGCCGATGCCGCCCTGCCGCTTGATCACCGACCGGATCCGGAACAGCGACACGAACCCGGCGAGCAGGAACGTCGCCCCGAGCGCGAAGTACACTATCAGCGGGGCGAGGACGTACCGCTTCAGGTTCTCGGGAGACGAGTTGCCGACGTAGCAGATTCCGGCCACCGGGTCGCCGTCCACGGCGCCCGCCAACAGCACCGCCACGGTCTTGGCGGCCGGCACCAGCCACGCGGCCAGGTGGTAGTACTGCGCGTGCCCGGCGATCGCCTCGTTGCCCCACTTGAGCCCGGCGGCCAGGAACCAGGCGAAGGACAGCACCACCCACCAGATGGAGGAGGCCATGCCGAAAAAGTAGACCAGCACGAACACGAGCGTGCAGGCGCCGGGCCCGTCCGCGGAGGTGCGCAGCAGGGCCCCGTCGCACGCGATCTCGTCGTGGCCGATCGCCAGCCGCGCCAGGTAGCCCAGCGCGACCATGAAGTAGCAGGCGGACAGGTAGACGATCGGCCGCTCAGGGTACTTGAACCTCTGCGAGTCGATGAGGAAGGTGGTGAGCGTCATGAGCGTGGAGGCGGCGCAGAGGCCGCCCCACAGCGCGACCCACACGGCCGCGAACTCCTTCTCCTCCCTCGTGAAGAAGGCCCCGCGGCACGGCAGCGCGCACGCGGGCACGCCGGCCGCGCTGTGGGCGGTGGCGCTGGCGGCGGCGCGGGCGGCGGCGCTGGCGTTGTGTAGCGTTCGCAGCGGCACGAGCGGCGGCCGGCACGCGCACGCGCAGCCGCCGGCGGGCGGCTCGGGCGCGGCAGACGCGCCGCTCGGGCAGTTTTTTGCGTCGTCGCAGGGCGGCGGCAGCGCGGGCGGGCGCGGCGGGCGGCGCGCGGGCGGCGGCGGCGGCTCGCGCGCGCGCGCCGGCTCCTCCATGCACAGCAGGTCCGGCTCCCCGCTGCGCGGCAGCTGCTCGCACGCCATGCGCTCCGGCCACTGGAACCCGTACTTCTGCATCAGCGGCGCGCAGCCCGCGCGCGCGCGCTCGCACACGCTGCGGCACGCCGGCAGCGGCTTCGCGTAGTCCTCCAGGCAGATCGGCGTGTACACGGAGCACAGGAAGAACTTCAGATCGGCAGAGCATTTGATTTCCACGAGCGGCCAGTATTGGTGAACCTGGAATTTACGAAAACACCCCTCAGTGTCACGATCTTAAGGAGGATCGAGTGTTTGATAGTGGTTGGTACCTTTGTTACGAGTCGTATTTTCCCAATGATACTGAACTAAAATTATATAGACTGTAGGGGAAAGTAGTAGGATAAAAGAGGTCCGGCGACTGTGGTTAATAACATCGGGATCCGAAAAGGCGGTATTGAAGTAGTTTTCTCTTACTAAGATTGGTAAGTATCTCAGATGGTCTCGCTCGGTCAGTAAAGGAATTAGTTTATAAGTAAATGAAAAGATGCCGTAGTTACCTCTAGTCCGGCCTCCTCCTGCGTGTCGTGGTCGAGAGCGTTGGGGAAGGAGGTGAGGTTGTACCCGATGCCGCGGCACATGGGGATGGTGATCTCCTGGCAGCGCGGCTGCTGCAGCGCCGCACCGCGCGCCGCCAGCGCACAAAGCGCGCACACCGCGACCCACCACATCCTGCGAGCGCACTAACCACTACCGCATCTGGAAATAACATGGTATACCATTATTATTACTCATAGATATTATATATATAGATATTAGTACATATGTACTACAATGGCGCACCTAATATATTTTCAGATTTACATGAATACACAGGTTTCCTTTCAGTTCATTGTGAGGGTTATTGATGAAGATTCGCAAATGAAGTTTTTACTTCCGATAGGCGTAAACCGGGGCCATACCTACTTATCGTATTGTTTCATAATAAAAAAAACTCTGGCTCAATCAAAGCAGCAAAAGCAATATTATTGTTATTGTGTACAAAGCGGGCCGTATCGACGCGCTGTGGAATCGCGGCAATCTGGCCGATATCGGTGTTATCGTCGGTATCGCTGGTATCGCCACGCCGCACAGTGGGCCCAAACTGAAAATTGGTGGACATAGGCAACAAAGTTCCAATATCGATGCGATTTTTTTTTATATGACGTGTTAAGATATTCCTGACAACTTTTATTCAGATAAAATTTCTTCTAAAGTTGATAGTTTGTCTTGAAAAAAATAAATTAGATTTTTTTGTATGGAGCGAATCACGTTTCATTTATTTTCTTCAATTGTACAAATATGTTGGGTTTGTGGCGTGAGTATATGATAGCTAGGGTCATTCTGTATCCACGAAAAAATAAATCAGCGCCGGCCATTTGCGGCTGCGCGAGTAATCATTCGGTAAAAAAAAAAAAATTTGGAAGATTTTTTTTTCCATTTAAAATAAATTCAAAGTATCTTTTTTGTCTCATTTGGCTGTTTTGACCTTCTTTTTAGTTAAATATATAGTTTTAATAGCGCATAGGAACTTATAACTAGTAATTCTGGTAGAGATTTAGTTATTATTGCATGTTATCGGTAGCACCTGCATTGTGATTGATGACTCATTTGTTTGTGCGCTCGGCTAAGCGCATAACTAATGAGTCATTGTTAAATGCTCGTCTCTGATTGGCTGACTAAAAACTCACTGTTATGTCCATAACTTGAGTAATTAACACTTACTATACATTTAAAGACATTAATTAAGTCCATCTAGTTTCGCTCTTACCGCTTATTTGTAAACACAGTGAAATACTTTTATTTTTATATTTGAACTATGGCTGGATTTTGTACCAACCTAGATATTTTAGTGAAATTAAGAAATGGCGGTGATCTGAAAAATCATACGTTTCTATATGAAAGTATCATTTCTGTCTTGACTACCGAAGTTTTTGAAGAAGACAAGAACCGAATCAAGGAGTTCTGTCGACTTATATGTGTAAATCAAAATAAAAAGTGGATAGAGTCAAGTAGAAATCAAAAAACTTTTATGAATCGTGAAAGTAATCGCAAGTGGTTGGAAAAAAACTTCAACTGGCCTGTTTGTGGCAGTGTTGACCTGAGAAGTGAGATGGGCTTCTCGGAGGCAGCCTTATCTGAGCCTAAGGATATTGATTCCCATGTTCCCACTCTTGCAGTATGTACTGCGGAAGCGGGAACATCTACAGAAAAAGAGCACAGAAAACCGTTCGAAGAGTTAAGTAATAAGCAAAAAAAAAGACGTACTACTTCCATAGTAGAAGAAAATTCCGAGGAAGAGTTGCGGTACTGGTACATAACAAAATTGAAAGACAACGGCAAAACTAATCTGGCGAAAGTTGTCGAATACCTTTCCAGTAATCCAGATGCGCTATCCAAAGTAGACGAGCAACTATTCAAAAAGCAGAGCTTGAGTACTGTTTCTTCAGATAAATGTTTAGCTCTTTATACATCAGTTGCGCTCTCGAAATGGAAGTACTTAGCTCTTCGACAATTTCTGAAAGAAGAAAACTGTGCTGCCTTTCCATCTTATCCAAAGCTTGTAAATGCTAAGAAAAGATGTTACCCTCCACAAGAGAGTATGGAGATTACCGAAAAAGGAGCTCACATTAAATTGCAAGCGCTATTGGACCACACTGTGGAGAGGATTTTACTAGATATTAATTCTGTTGATAGGTCTCAAAATGAAGAACTCAAGTTGACCTGGAAATGGGGACTTGATGGTTCTTCGTCGCAGAGCAATTATAAACAGAAGACGTCAAACACAGCTGTAGAGTTCAATGATTCATCAGTAGTCATGATAAGCATCGTACCTCTTCGGCTAGTGTCTACTAGCCCATCATCTGGGAATGAAAATATAGTTTGGGAGAACCCCACACCTTGCTCAACTCTGTACTGTCGACCAGTAAAGTTCACTTTCACTTCGGAGACAGCTGATTTTATAAAGTCTGAAGAGTCTGAGATGAAAAAACAAATTGATGAACGAATATCTACACAGTGTGGTAATATTATTGTGTCACATGAATTGCATATGACCATGATTGATGGAAAAGTGGCCAATATTATTGCTGAAGTACCATCATATGCAACGTGTCCCATTTGCTTGGCAAAACCGAGCGAAATGAATAATTTAGAAGCTTTGACTGCCAAACCACTTCGTGAAGAAATTTACAAACAAGGAATTTCTTCACTGCATATGAAAATTCGGTGTATGGAATGTCTTCTCCATATATCTTATAATCTGGATTTTCAACGATGGTCAGCTCGAGGCGAACATAAGGCTATGAAACAAGCTAAAAAAAATACCACGCAACAAGAGTTTCGTGAGCAAACTGGAATGCTGATTGATATAGTCAAACAGGTATTATTTAATTTTCGCTCTTTTTATGTATTTTGTGTAGTAAATCTCTATGTCTTGTATATTACAGTATTGTTTTCCCATTTTAGGGTTTTGGAACTACAAATGACGGGAATACTGCTAGGCGCTTTTTCCAAGATTACAAAACATCATCCAGAATAACGGGAATTGACGAAAATCTGATTTTCAGATTTTCCGTTATTCTACAAGCCATATCATCAGGCAAAAACATTGACTGTGAAAAATTTAGAAGATACTGTAGAGAAACAGCTGATGTATACGTGCAACACTATTCGTGGTACTACATGCCAGTTAGTGTACATAAACTTCTAATGCACGGTGCAGACATCTGTAACCACTTTGGTATTTTGCCAATCGGTGAGTAAAAAAAATATATAGTTTGATTTATTATTTGGCTCGATTGCATTTTGAAATTAAAAGTTATGTACTTATTCGTTTTAGGTACCTTATCTGAAGAAGCTTCGGAAGCCCGTAATAAGGACTTCAGAAACGTCAGGGAGAGGCACACTCGGAAGTCGGGGAGAATAGCAACAAACGAAGACATCCTACATGGACTTCTAATAAGCTCTGATCCCCACATATCCTACATAAGGCCTAGATTAACGAAACAGGCTCATAATGAGTTGTTGCCTGAAGCAATTCAGTTGTTACAGACTACTGAGCCTCCCTGTGACAGTGAGATTATGGAGGAAGAAGAATACCTCATAGCAGAGTCCGAAAATTTGCCGGACCCACTAGCACTTCTGGAATAAGAAATGATGCGATCCGGCTTTAGATTATTCCCACAAAAGCCCATCAGGGCTAGGAATATGACAAACAGCCCTTTTCAGGGCTACAATTACTTCACAGTTTCATATTGATCATACGTACGATAAATAATAATAAATTAATCTATAATATACATACGCTTGATTATGTAGATAATTATCAACGACTTGCCCGTACAAATTTAAATTATTTCACCTATCATTAACAAAATTAGTATAACCTGAAATTTATTACGATATTTATTCAACAATAGATAACGTGCAGTTAAAATAATAACACAGCCAATCAGAGACAAGCATTTTTCGGTGACTCATTAGTTATGCGCTTAGCCGAGTGCACAAACAAATGAGTCATCAATCACAATGCAGGTGCTACCGATAACATGCAATAATAACTAAATCTCTACCAGAATTACTAGTTATAAGTTCCTATGCGCTATTAAAACTATATATTTAACTAAAAAGAAGGTCAAAACAGCCAAATGAGACAAAAAAGATACTTTGAGTTTATTTTAAATGGAAAAAAAAATCTTACAAAACTTTTTTTTTTACCGAATGATTACTCGCGCAGCCGCAGATGGCCGGCGCTGATTTATTTTTTCGTGGATAGAGAATGACCCTAGCTATCATATACTCACGCCACAAACCCAACATATTTGTACAATTGAAGAAAATAAATGAAACGTAATTCGCTCCATACAAAAAAATCTAATTAATTTTTTTCAAGACAAACTATCAACTTTAGAAGAAATTTTATCTGAATAAAAGTTGTCAGGAATATCTTAACACGTCATATAAAAAAAAATCGCATCGATATTGGAACTTTGTTGCCTATGTCCACCAATTTTCAGTTTGGGCCCACTGTGCGCCGCGATTACACAACAGCGATGGCGACTACCGTGCTGTAGTTTATTGTCTCCGTATCGGAACGATGAATCTACGGATTTGTTTGGGAAAGCCCAAGCGTTAGTGTTTCAATTAAATAAGTAAATATCACTAGACAACACTCACAACGTTTGATGGCAAACTAAGCAACGTTTGTACCTACTAAGGGTACCATACAATGGACTGGGGACGATCCCGGTTACCAGGGCAAGACACAACCTCACCTCCTTCCCCAACGCTCTCGACCACGACACGCAGGAGGAGGCCGGACTAGCGGTAACTACGGCATCTTTTCATTTACTTATTAACTAATTCCTAATACCAGGGCAAGTTCCCAAAAGGCCATTTCCGAAATCGCATGCTGCTTTGAATGATACGTTAATATAATACTTAACCGCAATTTGTTTTGATGCTGGTTATTTTAAGAATGATTGGTTATTGTTCAGATGCGCTAGCAATTACCAGTATAGCTTACAGTCAACTACCATCTCCCCGATAACCTATAAACTTTATGTCGCTAATCGGCAATAAAACCTGATTTCAACACAACATTAAAAACAATTCACACAAACATTTCAAAATCCCAACGGGATAGCGTGATGCGGGCATTCCACGCAGGTCCGTCGCGTCGGAATTAGTTAAGTTAAATAGTTGTATTTATAACTGGAGTAACATGTGTTAGAGAACGTCGAAAAGATTAGTCAACAGTAGACGCGACAGGTTTGGGGCTTTCGTTTAGTGCCTAATACGGTTTATTTTATTGATGACTTTAGATAATTTGGTAAGATACGTACCTGACTATTTTGTATCGCAGCTTATATCAAAGTGGCGCAGAGTCCAAGGTTTTTCAGCAACAAGAGTTTTTTTGCCGTTCCTAATATATGTATCTGATTGCGGTAACTAGTTAATTAGTGTGTATTGTTTCTTGAATAACACATATTTTCTTTGCACATTTAAAACTTACCGCTGAATTTATAAATTCAAATCACTCTTGCAAACAATTTAGGTACATAGGTTGTGAATTTTTTGTTGAAATTTTATTTTATTTTATTTACATTTTTCAGCATTGGTAAGTGATGCACAGGCAGGCATATACCGTTAAATAAATCACACGTGTTTTATTTTAATCATCACGAATGTTGCTTCTATAAGTAGGTAATATTATAATGGTCTTAACATATTGGAGCGAGGACTTCAATTGTCAGTGTTTTTATATGATAATATACAAATACATCATCACGCCCATATCCCCGAAGGGGTAGTCAGAGGTGCATTGCAGTGCGCCCACTCTTTGCCGATGTATTTTTGGTCCCAATTTAATAGGGGGCAAGCCTATTGTCATTATACTGGGCACATTCTCCCTCAATACGAGGGCGATTTTTGGGCTATAGTCCACCACGCTAGCCCAGTGCGGGTTGGTGAACTTCACACGCCTTTTTCTATGGACGTGCAGGTTTCCTCACGATGTTTTCATTCAGGTTTCTATAGAAAGTGGTAACCTCGGATGAAAATAAGATTCACACATAAACCCACAGGTGCGAGCCGGGGTTTGAACATGCACACTTTGATTGCAAGGCGTGCGTTCGACCACTCGGTTACCACTGTTTTTATATGTTCCTATATAAAGGTAGTCGTAGTAATTCGTAGCAGTTCTGTTGCACAATCTACGCTACCACGCCACACGACTAAATTCCTTCGCATTATAGATGACATATCGTTAAAAACTATGTCTTCTTCTTTTTTACAAAATGAGTAAAATGATGAAATTTTAATGCATAAGATGAGGAACGGTTTCACCTGCTACTAGAGCAGGTATTTTGCCAATGTCAAGTAATGAATACGTCTTAAGTATGAAGTCTTTAATGTTTAACAGGAGTTGTCTCCGTGATACAGTTATTTCATCTATGACGACGAAGCCACTAGTTGGCACCCTCGTCGCGCACCTCCCGTCTTACGTCCGAATCCAGTTAATGCGCTTTTAACGACACCAGATATCGACACATGGCTACAACAGACACAACACGGTTAAAATTAAATTAGCCGTGAGCTTTAACTGCGGTTACGGAATCTTGATTATATGGCATTCGTAGCGTGCGATCGTTTCTCGGATAATAAAATGATGGTGTTCGACTATTTTTATGTCGATTGGTGGGTGATTGTTTTTTTAAAGGGTTCAGAAATTAATGCTGCAAACTGATATGTTTATGTCACATGTAACCCAATCTCTAATCCAAAACTACAAAGCCCTGCGCAAATATGGGCTACACAATCTTAGCCAATATCAAACCGAATTGTATAGAAGAATCAAATAAAGTAACGGTGTTTAATCAATGTCGCGAGCGGATTCAGTCGCGTGGCTTTTGCCATAGACGTTCAATCTTTATGCACAGATTACATTTCCATAAACAGTTAATTGAAAAGTCATAATAATTTCCAATCAATCCGATGGGGTTCAATCACTCTCATGCCACAGTTCCAATGGCGCTTAACAAAACATATAATGCTCTTAATAAGGCACCGATTTGAATTGAATGGCCGCGAATCGCAGCGCTTATATACACGCGTTGATCGTAAGCTAGGCTGGTTCCAATAAGGCAGAGTGTAGCACCGTGAAATGGTACAAACGATTCAAAAGCCCATTGGCAAGGTTTATGATATTTTTTTCTCATAATATAGGAATTATTCTTAATATGATCGGCCGGCGTATCGCAGCGCATTTGTTTATACGAGTTGATCGTAAACCTGTCCGTTCCCATTACGAACGCGTGGTGGTACTAAAAGCGACCAGCGTTCTGCAATAATTATTGAAGGTTCCTACTAATTACTGGGCCGTAATTGGAAGGTTATGTAGTTCTTCGGGGTGTCTTTGCTAACAAACGCTGATCGTAAAGCCGATTGGATCGCCGTATAATCAAATGGGGGGTATCAATGACCGTTGGGAATGCATTTAGTCTTAGTTACATTTGTCTCGATAACACATACTTCATAAGGCAGCGTCAAATAATACAATATCCAACAAATAAACAGTTAGTTGGGTTGGCTCGCACACAAGACAAGGCTTTATGTTGCACCGAGTCAGTTTCTAATTTTTTCTAATGCAAATTTTGTCTTGTCACAGACGGCTACGCGATCATGGCTGGCATATGCGCCAAGACTACATTTATGTCACTGAATACTTCGAGTTTGTTTCTTTCTCTCCTAATACAAGTAATTAAATTCACGAGTGTAATCTATGAAGCTTTTCATTTCTTATGTATGCTAATTGCTAAAAGTTAACTGTACTGTATATAAAAGGCCGCACTTCCATTCTAATTGTTCAAACATGATTTGTTTACCTTCTCAAACACTAGTGCAGTGTTAGAGATGTCTAGGCTAGAAGTAGGGTAGAAATAGCATAATAGTTTCTTTACAATGTGTTTTTGTCAGGCTTATCTATCACACTTAACGACAGATGGGCACATTTAATTTCAAGACGTAATATTTTTTATTTCGTTGGAATGAGACAATATATTTTACAAATGATGCAATCTCACCCCTACCGTTCGAAAGTTAGGTTATACACAGTTTTAAACTGTTACCGCTTGTAAAGGGACCACGCCCTATCCTTTATTACAGTCGCACGTTTATTCCGGTTCACTAGAAATAGTAATAGTTAGCGTCTCGAGTTAGCAGCGATCGCTTATTGCTGGAACGTGTCGTGGACCGCGCCTTGCCGTGCGCCCGCGCACACCGGCCTGCCCGTGTTTGCTTTACGCCAAATTTTATTGAGTTATCCAGAACTGGGCTATTTCTATTGGTTCCGCGTCCTGACTCGCCTTTCGCGTTTACTGCTTTGCGCGGAACGTTGATTTGAACGAACCGTGACTGGTGTAATTTGCCGTGTACACGTTGCTTTTGTAAAATTGATGCAATTTACTTAACGCGCCGTAGCAAAGAAGGATTTTTTATTATTACCATGTTGGTTTAGGCCACGGAATTCAATAATTACCTATCTATTCCGATACAGTATCTATACAGTATCTATTCCGAGGTGTGGAAGTTGTTAGTTACCGTTTTTGATTGCAATTTTTAAAAGTCCATAGCCTTTCATATATCAAGATTTGGATGGTTTATTGGTAAGGATGACGGGACTTTCATACCTAATAGGCATAATAGCTTTCAATGAATATATTCTCAAATAAAACGTTAATATAACATTTCAAACTAACTCATCTTTCACGTTTTATGAAATTGGCGACTCGCCACCGAAAAGTCTCAGGTTGTTGAAGACGGCACACTTTGTGAGTGTCGTGTTACTTGCCTGTGCGCCGGTCCGGCGATTACGTTCCAAATTGGCATATATTCCCGTTTGTATTCAGAGGTTGATGCCCGATCGGTTGGCGGACTGCCAAACTGTTTAAAAGCTTATAGACTTCTGTTTTGGGACAAACGATGGTCGTGGGCGGGACAGGAGCGTGTTAATAACGTGCCAACAGTAATACTAACTGGCGATTATTCACACGGCCGCAGTAATTGCTGCGCGGATAGAAATATTTGCTGATCGATGGCTCCATCAAAACGAAATGAACTTTTTGAATTATTTATCGCATATTGTGCCTCAAATTAGGTCACAAAAGACTGACTAGATACAACATAACACATAATAATTTACAAGAAACGACGAATTGTGAAATTTATGCAGTTAAACGCTGTCCCGCCATTACTCGTAACACACACTAGCAAATCCTACGTTTGCTACGCTAATGAAAATGTGTACGAATGATCGTATGCGCACGTGGTCAAGAGTTCGCAACTAATACAATAAGTTTACAACGAATCGCTGAGCAAAAATAATATGATTTATAATAAGTGTGTAATGAATATTATATGGAAAGTTAAGGGCGAGCGGATATAAGCGTTCCCTACTAATATCCAATGAATAAAATTAGCACATGTTAATTTAAATAACAGGCAATCGGTATCACGTTGAGGTGTGGTGCCATTTGTAGCCTTTTTTGAAACGTAACTGTGAATAAATAATTAGGCAATGTTAAGTCAAATTTTCAAGTCGACATGGTCTTACATCAATCACCAGTTGAAATCGACGGATTAACGTGGCCTCCGAGGCGAGATTAGATGTACGACGGACTTTATGGCCACATAAAGTATTGACTACTGACGAAGGCGTCGAACTAGTGACGCTTAAGGAATTTAAGGATAGGAAGACTATAGAACATTAATAGTTAAACCATATTTTAACAATTCTTGCAGTTAAACAGAGTTACGATACCATTTGAGTTACAGTCGGTGGGAAGCGGATAGTGTTTCACACACCACGCCACGCTGCAGATGTTCGGCGTGTATTTATGTTTCATAGTTCACAGTTAATATTGTAATGAGAATTGTGTTAAATTAGTTTTAATTAAACTTCTCGTTCACGTACAGAATATTCTAAAATAAAAACATTCCATATTGTTACTTCAACTAAAATAATACTAGAGCAGTGAAGTTAAGAGTTATTTTTATGCTAAATAAAAATAAATTAGACACTTTATTAAGTGCGATTACAATAAACAAGCTTTACGCACGCATAAGCTTTCATATACTCGTGAATTAAATATAGATCCGAGTGTAAAAGAGTCATGTTTTCACAATATAAGATGGAAGTAAGTACTTTCATAAACTTCTCGTATTCCAAATATTGGTCCACAACAACCCGTGTAGTGCAATAAAATATCATTGCCATTAATTTTTCATAGCATTTACGACATTTGCACAATGGTCCGCGCCCACAGGCCGCGGCCGGTCGCGCTCGCCCGCAGCTCGCGGCCGCGTCGTAAAAACGCAGCGACTTTTACGTCGCGTTCGTGTCGTCGAACGCTATTTTACGACCGATCGCTTCCTGTGAACGCCTGAATATCGCCCTGTACGTATTTGTGGGGGTTTCGTTCAGACGCCTTGTGTGCTGGCTCCGTCTATTAATATGGCAAACTTTGATCAGTTTACTTGATCGATCTACTATTGTATTATGGGCCAAATGAATATTGTTAAACATGTATCAATGTGGAGTTCCCGATCAAAGCAATACTATGCAGTGGACTTGGGGAGATCCTATTTTCATAATGTAGAGGAAATTAAAAATATGTATGTGTACTGTAAGGTTAATAGTAAAAGAATATGATGGAAAACACGGCTAAATCCGTGGACAGAGCTAAGAAAGTATCAACCCTCTACCGAGACGTGTGCTAGTTTAAATAAAGTTGAAAACTGAAAGTTTAATAGTCAAATTTAACAAATGTTTAAGCAGCGTACCTACCTGACGGAAATAGTTGCTGGGGCTGAACTTAGTTCTGACACTTCTACTTTACTATCGATAGTCAATACTCTACCATGAGTTTTACGCTCGCCAGTAGCTAGCGACTACGTTAAATATTAATTTGTGAAAATGTTCAGCCCCCATCAGCCATCCGGCAGCTTACAACCTGTCAAACAAGGCGTGAGCGAATCCATGCGAAGTCGATATGGTTGATAGAGCTGCCTGAACGTAATTACAACCAAGTTCTTAAACACTGCTAGCCAGGTTTAAATATTAGCTCTAAGTATTTCTGAGATTACCCTTAATGATATGGCACTATTGCCAAATAGAACATATTGATAACATTGTTCAAAATATGTCGAAATGGCATTGAACTCCTGTCGCAATGCCTACGTGACTCCCAAATTACTATAAATAATCCGGTATAGTTAATCAGTCAACCTTTGAAACGGCGCGACGTTCTCCGACACAAATATTAGCGACACACAAACACGAGTGACATAATAATAAAATGTTGTCCTCACACACTATGCAAAGTGTCCTCAGAATATCATTTTATGGTATAGCAATAAAACTGATACGTCCCTGGGGCTTCAATCGATTGTAAATTGTAACAGGTTTATTGCTCGGTAAATATATACAAGTATTTTCAATCAGGGGACTGGCTACCACCTCGTTATACTGACTAGCGTCTATACTTAAATCTATTTATATAAACAAAAATCAATTGTTGTTCGTTAGTCGCGCTAAAACTCGGGAACGGCTTGATCGATTTGAATATTTTTATTAGTTAATTGTTCTCTTTAACATAGGTTAATAATAAAAAATAAAGATAATTGTCGGTGATACGAAGTTCGCCGGGTCGTCGTTGATTTTTTTATTTTAATGTTAGTATATCTTTTTACAAATTCACCTCTAATCAATTACTTAAATATCAGGATTTGAACTATATTCCTCGTCATATGATAAACATTACTCGCACGCTCTACACCGGACGCCCTGTGTACAATCCCAGCGCGGTCATTATTCTTATTTATTAACTCGAGCAAAAACTTCCGACTCCGGCGCAGTAGATTAACCGCGCGTATTTAACATGACACGCCTCGTTTGGATTCGATGCTTTGCTACTTTTAGGGTACCTTGTTCATTTCACAATTTAAATATTAGAACTAGGTACGTACTCGTCTCGTAAACACTAGAATACGATGTAATGTAATCAACAAAAAACCTTTCTTTATAATGAATTTCCATCCGTAATCATCTTATCTATTCCAGATCCGAGACTTATGATGACTGATCTCATTGGAAATTGTTGTACCTACAATTCTGTAAAGTTACTTCCGGCGAAAGATTTAGGGGTAAGTGAAAGTTAACCCGTGCGTCATGGTTGTAAGTAGGTACAGAACCGTCGTCACTTACATGTTATTATTCTTGCCGCGTTTTCCTGCAGCCCCGTGGTAGTGATTGATGCGTGTGTGCTGATGAACTGATACGCTGCCCAACAGATTTTTGGCGTAACTTTTTTCGGAGCATACCTTGTGTTAGTTTATTTCGTTTTTGTGCCGGCTTGTATGTAAACGGTTTTGACACGAAGACAGGTGATATGAGATTCGCGTCTGAGTAGTCTGAGTAGTATATATATCTATATATAGTAACCTTTTAAGTCTACCCAACAGTAGAAAAAATGTTTTTTATTCAAAGTACAGACTTTAGATTTATTTTTTTCCATTGCTAAAATTAATCTCAAATCTTAAACAACTTCAGGTAACTAGTAAGCTACCATACTAACATAACCTTATATTATGTACACTATATAACTAGAACTACATTAATAACACTGAAAAATATACTTCAAATTTCCAACTTAAATAAAATAGTGCAGACAATTCCGATCGCGATTTGTGAATTAGCATTTTAAGTAACTAAACAACGGCATTGTGAAAAGCACTTCATCTTCTTCATGGTAGTTTACATTTAAATATGCCTTCAGTTATGATACTGTATTCTTTTGTAACTGAAAGTAAAAAGTCGACTGTCTCTTTGGACCATATTATTAGATTTTTGGGTCAGAACACGTCCATTGTGCATATTGTATTGTAGGCAGTTGAAATAAGTAAAAGAAGTAAGTGGATGTTGTTGTCAAGCTGTGAGCAATTTAAATGTACATTTCTATTAACTGAAATACAGTTAGTTTTATTTTTGACAAAAATAATTACAATTTAACTCGAAGTTTACGTGCGCGGTATAATACCAATTCAGTAGGCTATTTTTTACTTCTTCTCGGTCACAGTTATCCGCAGTCAGGTTGAACAACTCTGAAGAACCAACTTTAGAAAAAAACTTAGGTTTATCGGAATATAATTATATGAATTGTTTATTGTCCTTTTGAATATAGATAATAGAACGGCTAGTGTTAGACTTTCTTTATCGTATTAAGAGACAAATAACGCCTTTAATGGTTCAATAGTCTATTGTTTGATAAGAATAAAAAATATTTTATCGCCATCACAAGTACCATGGGTTACAAGACCTATGGAGGGCCTGCGTCTGTATAATGTGCTCGTTGTTGAGCTTATCACTAGTGAGTCACCCGGCTTCTCTCGCTTGGAGATGGCGAGGGAGTACGTGATAAGAATCCCGTACGCAGTTAGAGCAAGTAGAGCTGAATACGTAGCAAGTACGAAGATATGTGTAGTTCGATAATTTGTAACAACACTTGCGGGTACTAACAGATGGTTTCGTTTATATGTCGATTGGCAATACGCAATGGAGTATACACTAGTCGTATTTAGCGTTTCAGTAGACTGTTCTCTGGGTTGGAGTCATCGTTTCCGCATTCCTCTCAATTTTCCGCTTGACAAATCAAACTTATGTTATTTGCGTGGCACAAGTCGATAAGCAATAGCGTAAGGTAGCTCTAAAAATATATATTTGCTGTGCTTTACCTAGCAAAGGGATTTTTATGTTACATTTTTTTATTTCTTTATAAAGTAAACTACAACGTTTGAAAAATACTCATCGTCTTTAAACCATTTGCATCGTAATTAAAAAAAAGTATTGTCCAATGTTAATGGATGATAACTATCTAATTTCTATTGATAAGGGTCGTATACACAGGTTTATGGTGTCACTGTGGTAGTGAGTCTACTGTTCAATGATCGCCATTATCTTAAAATTTTCCCCCACCATTGCGGAGGGGGCAAATCACAGAATTTAAAATTAGTCCTCGGGCCGCAATGGCCGAGCCGGGGACAGGGTTAAATCGAGTCTCGGGCCGCGGGATCGACGCCGCTTCACATCGCACCGGAGCTCTCGATATTGCCAATTTAAACTTTTTTAATGAATTATGGTCGAAAATTGTCAGGGGCCATTTATGTGAAATAAATAATAATCGGCAAGAACTTACTTATTGTATATTTTTCCAAAATTTTGAGGCATCTGCATTTTAGCGTAACCTGTCTACTACGACAATCCTCAATATAGAGAGTTATTATTGTATGTTGGTAATCTCCAAACTACTAAGTGATTTGACGAACGGAGACGCGGGCATAGCTAGTTTGAAATAAACTGGAATATGTATTACAATCGCTAATACAAATACCTGCCTCATTTATAAAATAAAACATATAAAAAATAATTCAAATGTACAACCACGTTCATAAATCATTAGTCCAAAACGAAAGTTTAATCCTAGTATCAAATTCCCTCAAGAGATGGCAGCTGTCGTGTTCAAATTGAGAAAAGTGTATCGTAACCGGCTTTATGACATTTTAATGTAAATGTTTGTTAGCTGTCGCCTGACCGGTTGGAATTTTTGCGTTCCTTTTCGATCCTATCAAACGTTGTCAAGCTGAGACTAGTTTAATATTACACTTTTTTTGTAATTTAATTTTATTTAAGTGCAGAGACAAGTTTATTATTGTAATTCGCGATTGTGAGCAAGTTAATTACATGTTTTGTAAGATCAGAAACTCCAGCAACACAGTTTATTATCGTCGTGCGGATAGAAACGCCGTGGATAATTTTAGTTTCGCATGTGAACTAGGTATTTAAATGACATAAATTTATTTCATGGACACTTGGCACCGCATAAATCAGGTGGGTCGACTTCAAATTTACTTCAGTGAAACAAGAAAAACGTTTAGCAAACTGATGATTTACAAAAAAATATTTACAGTCACAGGTAGAATCTCATTTTAGTCCACTACGTTAACACAGCAGCTGTTTGGCATTGCTGTCTTATACGGGTGAAATCGGACGACTTGAAAGATTTACGGATATCCGGTATACGAGCCAGTCTGGATACAATTGCCATACGGACGCGTGTGCTATGCCGGGAATTCTTTGGGTCGTTGAAGATTTCCCCTTTTACAGTTTGTGGTATTATTCAATAGATAAATATTTCATCATGTACACAGATTACTTATAACCACTTTATACAATTATTTATCTTTTAAGAATGCCTTTAGTGGTTATAAAGGCACATTTCTCTGAAATAAATCTTCAAAGAGAATGCTTGATCAAAGGTAAAACTGCTTCAAATATGTATTATTGTACTCTAGTTTCTGTAAGTGTCGCTGCAATCAGTCAAAGGAAACTATTACACATAAAGGTAGAACCCAAATTGAATGGATAGCAGCATTCAGGAACAGCTAATAAGCACTCATTTCATCATTTACAACCGTTTGAATAACTAGAGCAATTTGGAGCAATAAAAATTGTCACGGCCGCTGGAAAAACAACAAGTCCCATCGCTTGTGGCGAAACGAGGGTTGCGATAACTTTACAATTATTTTTATATTCCGTAATTTGCAGAAACATTAAGGACGTATTTTCTAACAATGACAGAGTAACGGTTATTCAGCACTGAGCTTGAGACAATGGAACATCGACACTAGTAAACTTGTTATTTGCCAATTTTACGACTTTGGAGGACAATTATTCTTAAAGCCTCTATTTTGTAAGTATTCGTCAATAAAAATGTACTGTTGAAGTTGTTACGCTCGATACTTCAATGAAATTGCTACACATTATTTTACCCTGGATTATTGTTAAGGAACTATTATTCTATACTTAAAGTGTCGATTTGATTGTGTCGTGTTAATTTGCAAAGAACTTTTATATGAATCTCGGACTTTGGTTGGTTATAGAAAAGAGCATAAAGGTTGCGAGTTTCAATTAGGTTATGGCCTATTCTTTCATGATTCAGATTCATGAAAATTACCAGCGTCAAATGAACATTGCCGCTGTCTGAATTTCAAATATGAACAGACAGAAGCGAACACTGCCGGCATCGTTAGAAATGTCACTCCCTTTGTTTCAAAATGGGGCTTTTTTCGTATCGATCCCTCGCAGGTAACCGGGAGCGGATGATTTATTGCCCTGCTTGTTTGTTCAAATAATCGATCCCCTGGCGAAATTCACTGGCTCACACGAAAACCGCTCTTAACGTTAAAACACCACGTATCATTTTCCCATGTAATGTGGGCAAACGCATCCCGATTTAATGGCTCTCAAACGAAAATACCTCGTGTGCAGTTTGCTCGCGGTAATATTTGGACAAATACTGAGTGTGCTTGCTAAATATCCATGGGAATTTATTGCGGCACTAAATCGGGGAGTTATCGCGCTTTCAGCGATACTGCTTATAAAAATCATTATTTATTCGTTCGTATAACGATTCTATTGATGGTGATATTAGCAGACAGAGTGGCCGTTGGGAAACCATCTTTGCCTGTATTCGACAATTATTTTAATCAATATTCAGCACCGTCGTTATTGATTATACTATCAACAATTGTGTTTCCCATCGCAGTAGAAGAAGTCTATATTTTCTTAATGTTTAATGTTTACCCACGTTTTTAGCAGTTATTTGGTGTTGTACTGATTCTAGGCACTTGAGATTAATATTATCACGAAAGGAATACGCGATAATGTTTGGCTAGCCTGGCGACATTGATATTTGTTTTGTCAAACTATGTAGTGTGGTTGTAATAGACCGTCGTTACAAGGTATAGTGTGTACCCAGATTGCGAGATAACACGCTGATACCGAGTATACCTAATATCAAATCGTATAGAAAAAAAAATCTTTATCGGTAGCGTGGAGTGAGAAATGGTGCGCGCGGCTTAGTAGGTAGGTACAGTCACGAAAAATATTGTTAAGACTACATTTTTTTTTAATGTGTCTAAGGTTGTATATTTTACATAAGTAGTGCTTTATATTAATTAAAGTGTATATCCCATTTTATGTTAAGTAGTAAGTAGATACCTACTGGTTATTTTATGGAAATATTTTTGGGTATCCTTGCATATAAAGCAATAATGAAATGAAATAAAAACCAATATTTACACTACTTTACCTTAAAAAACGTAGGACTACATTAAGTCCGTTTAAAATTCAATAAAAGTTTACGAATAACTCCCAGTATTATCAGTGGGTGGAATACATGTAATGCAACGGGGCAGCAGGCAGCAGGCAGCAGGCAGCAGGCAGGCAGCCGGCGATAGTGGCGACACGCCGATATCTGTGATCGATCACTGTTGCTGTTTAATTACGGAGACGCGTTATCGATCCAATGATTTATTGATATTGCTCGGTATCGCACGATAACGAGTCGACTGACACGAATAAGATTACATTACTTCTGTTATATTTGTTTCTTTACATAGTATTAATAAAACTAAGTATTAAGTCCCAAGATATATTCAAGAAAACCCGTTTCTGTGCATAATGTTAACAGTTGCATAAACTACAAATTAAATTGAAAAGATTATAAAAAAAAGAATACAACTTCGCAGAGTTTAAAAATAGCTCAACAGAATAAAACTGTGGTATTTTTTTGCCCGCACAGCACAGTATCACAGAGCTAAAATTGGAAACATTAATTGACAAAGAAGTTCTTTGTTGTGTTGATTAAAAAAATGATATTACAATCACGATCAGCAAAACAGTAAAGGATGACATACTGATTGTCGTAATGATATAGATAATCAATTAGTATACAAAGATCGATTAGATAGACATGTATACATGCAATAGAAAAACCTAGTTAAATAGAAGACAGGCCCTGGTACCGGATGCCTCAAGCTACAAACCTTTTGTATCTTACCAAGATAGCCTTGGAATTTAATCCCCAGATTAATTGCTAATAATCCATTTAGTTTACGCAAACATTCATCAATAATTGTCTAGATAACGACACATTTTTTACGTTAATTAATCAGTTATCTCTTCATACATGCATCGGACATTACATTTATGTCACAATTTAAAAGCAAGAAATAATAATAATGTCAGATACTTTTTAAATAAAATGTAATTTGTTAGCATATCCAAAAAGCAAACATTTGACATGCCATTAGCAATAAGTGGTTCTTGTGTGATTATAAGATTAAACTATTGTACGACAGTGATACAAATTATGAAATTAACAATTCAAATATTATATAAACACTGGTCGTTGGGATTGAACACGTGTGTCGCGGCTAACGGGCACTTGTCTTTATAACAAGTGTTATCGTTGTAATATGAATAACTGATTGTTGATTCACCAACACTACGGTTAAGTGGTTCAGATATAATGAGCTTAAATTAGAACACAGGGGTTATAATATGATCGGTTTCCTTACACCTATTAGTTTTCGGGATGAAGTTGAGGCCACAGTCAGAATACAGTCAGACTTATTTATTTCGTTTCTGGGTGTAGAATTTAACTTTGAAAAACAAAACCTTGAATTCCGTTTGGGAAGGACCATGTAAAGCTATGGGTGGGCTGATGGGGCAGATATATAAATAATTTGATAAATGGCGGGCAGGACGGTAGCCCAGCGGGCGCGCTTCGGCCGATCGTTAATATTGTTAATAGTTCCACGTCCCCTGACACCGTGGATCTTCGAGTCACATGTATACATGTCTAATGCATATTTTAGTCAATTGTCTGGCTGATGTGCATCGGTTCATGTTTATGAGAATGTGTTAATAATGTAAACTGTACATATTGTTTTAGGAGGAACCATGTTGTATAACTGGGCGTATTAAAATAATGTATACCAATGTGTCGTATAAATAAATTATATATGCACTATGTTGCGTTTACAGAATTTCGTAAGCATTTTGAAACATCTTCTAACTTATCCTTATTTGTATTAAGGGTTGATTTCCAGAATGTCTGACAAGTAATTGACTGCCGCTGTTTTGCCGAGCACTACATAGGTTTCATATTTCTACTTGAACTTCCTCAATTATACAAAAAATGTGTTTGTATAGATGGTACAGGATGTACAAAACAAGCTAATCAAATATGTCGGCGTGTAATCCGACGATAATTTATGCGAGCTCAAATTTGTAAAGCCTCATGGCTCGGAAACAAACAACGCATTGTTGGGCGCGTGAATCGTGCGTGTGATCCCGGTGTGTTTGCTCGGCCGGCCATCGAACCCCACACCTCTCCCTTTATATCCGTTCAAATAAGCACTAATTATATTTAATGCGTTTTACCTGTAATTAGGAGGTGTTAGAAAATGTGAAACAGTGTTTAACGGTTTCGACAGAGTTCTTTAGGATTGTTTACACGCTTACGTATACGATTAGACTGCTTTATGAGGTGCATTTACCATCGCACCCACGCTACATCGCGAATACAAACACCGTGACGGCCGGTATAACGATTATTGTAAACATTTTTTGTGCGCGCCACCTGTTTATGTGGGCATTAACGAATTGACAACTATAAATTAATCGCCATTAGATTAGAAAAGATTCTGTTTACATTCCCAAAATAAAACAGACTAGGGACTTTTAGAAATAGAACTCAACAAAGTCGATTCATTGCCAGTCTAAACGTTTACACGGGTCGTAAAATAAACATTATTTTGTCAATCCACGAACGATAATGATAAAATATAAAGTAAAGCACGTGTGAGTCTGCCAACCTGAGAATATTCGCGGACACTTAGCGCGGCGTTAATATCTAATCCCTTCGGCAGGAAGATGGTGAGGAAAGTAGTAGGTAGGCGCTCGTAAATAAAGGCGTGACTCAGGCGGTGGCGGCCGGTGGCGATCGGTCGAGCTATTTTCGACTTGCAAATGAGAAAATGCATCGACAGTGGCACCCTACAGGTTGCTCTTAGTGCTTCTGAACAGACGCATAGACAGATATATACTTATTTCTGCACACGAGTAGATAAGTAGGTGGTTGACTGGAAAGAAACGAGACATGTTGCGCGGATGCGATGCACTTTCAAGTTTTATAAAAGCATTTATATTTTATTACGGTAAATATAGGTACATCAGTTTACACCCGTATAGGTAGGTAGTATAGTTTTATGAAATAATCAATATTATTGCGCTTATACGTTTATGATTTCAATTATTAATCATGAGGTATTTATAAAAAAAAAATCATTCTATTCAATTAGATATTTTATGACATAAACGGCAGGGTTTATTAAATAGAAAAATAAATGTACATTACAACAGTCTACCCACCTGAATACATTTTATTGCTTGCTAAGAGTTTTGCTCTCGATTGTACATTACTACAAAAACATACTACTACATAACCAGTAAAAAAAAGCATTTTGGATAAAATTGTTATACCTAAAATACCTACAAGTCTTTAAGATTTTAACGGTTTAGGAGGTAGGTGTCTATTTTTTATATTTGAGGTCGGCAGATCAACTGAGTAGACGTTTACTAAGAAACATTTTATAGATTGCACTTATTTATACGACGCGTGCCTACCTATGTAGTAGCATAACATAGGATTTATTATAGGGATAGGTAGATAGACTACCTTCTTACAATCAACACAAAATATTCGAGTCATGCATCGAGCTGCATCGAACACAGCGTGGCCCGTATCTAGTGGACGGACACTTATCGCTTCAAAACAAATCCCAAATGCGTTATCTCAAATATCTACATACCCACGTAAATACATCGACATTGAATCAATATTAGATAGGTTAGGTACCCACCGTGTCAAGCGGACGCCGGGCGGTTACTCGCGACGACTGTGCACAACACACTTTATACACTATTGCTTCACACTTGTCTTAAACAACACCTAATTGAATCCATGTTATCATTTAGAATATCGATCAGTCACACGGGGTGCGACAGCTCTCAGGGCGACGCCGTGTATTTTTACATTCAACGCTGAGATATTTTCGATAGCAGTCCGGTATTAACTTCACACGCACCAGTTCACTGTGTTCGTTTTACGGTTTGTTGTAGCTGAGTCTTTAGGAACTTATTGTCATTGATCAGCTGAGCGTGTGTTTGTAACAATATCGAGGTTTACGTAAGTTGATCGCGGAGACACAGACGTATTAACACCGCGGCGCGCGGAACGGGACTGATGAGTGAATGAACGGTGCTTGCTTCCTATTGGTCGCGAGGGCAGGGCGCGCGGGGGTACGCCATTTCTCGCACCGTGACGCTAGATGGCACTACACGGATTTCGAGAGATTTTTTTTAAGAAATGCGCGCGTTAAAATAATTACACCGCGCCAAGAGGGCCTCGCTCGCCGAGCTGAATGCTCCGCGCCGCGCCGCCCGCCTCCTTATAAATTAGGAAAACGTTTTCAAATTATTTCCCGTCAAACATTTACTCTCCAATTCGTCGTATTCCTTCGATGTCCGGAATCAATTTACGCCGATCCACTTTAGGCATTTAAAATTTTCCCACCTCCTGTTTGTCGTTATCAACGTGACGGAAATTAATGTGTGCACTGGCTGTGCGGGAATTTCTTTTCGCCTCCCAAACACCAGAGTAAATGTAAAATATCGTCTTATTTAAATCACGGATTGGGCTTGTAATCGCGATTGAAAAGATTAAAGTTAGAAGAAGCGGCCGCGATGGATTCTATCGGAGAGTTGATCAGTGGATGAGCTCGTCCTGTTCCTCGTGCAAGTGGAAATAAAGGAAAATCTTCCGCCTATAGATATTTAATTTTATGCGTTTAAAATGCTTTAGATTGCTATCTGCCGATTTATTTCAAAAAGAAACTTTTTTTTTTGTGTTAATGGCCTCTTTCCATTAAAAGAAACTTTGTTATCAGGTAAAAGTGACATACTTAATTAATTACGATTTAGTCATTGTCTTTCTTACAAATCCACTAAAACTGATCAATGAAAAATAGAAGTTAGTTATTTAGGAGCAATATCATCGAGAAGACAACTAGAGATGTCCAATCTAGGAAGAAGAAAGCATTGCTAGTGTTGTCTATGGCCCATGACAGATGATACGCCCGACTATAAACAATAGAGTGTACGCGATAAGGGCAGATAAAGCGATGATTTATAGTGTACCGGCGCCTTAAATCAATTACACCCTGACGCTCGATACAGAAATATTGGATGGGATACACTTAAAGGAAAATGTTTTTTGTCTATCATTTTGGGTGGAGGACGCAATGAGGAGAAAATCTCGATTGAAATAAGTATCATTAAGAAGAAATAATTAACGACTTACTTGGACCGAATATAGTCATCCTCGTTAAATAAAATTAATTCAAGCTTAGTTAGGTACCTACTATTAATCTAAACATAATTAATTAACTATTACGAAAGAGATCATAATTCTATTTTTATTGTCAATAAATTATAATAATGATAGAAATAATTCTATAATCAGAACTATTTATTTGTACACGAACACAATAATACCATAAAAAGTTCAATGAAAACATAACGACAGTCGTTTAAATAAAATTAATTGCGGTGTGATAACACGAGTGGTAGCGGTCACCATTCATAAGGGCGAGTGTTTTTTCTCAACTGGGTAGGTATTTATTCTTGTTTTTGCATTAGTATGGCATTATACATAGTTAGGTACCTACTATTAAAACGACGACGCCGTGTTGGCGTAGTGGGACTAGCCGCTTACTGCACCGGATATTGCAAGTTTGATTCTCATCAGTGACAAGTGTAACTGGGATCGCTCTGTCTTTTGTTTTGTACTTATAATAAAAAATATTTTTTTTTTATTCGTGTAGGCCAAAAAAGCACTTACAAATAGTCAGATTCTACCACCGGTTCGGAATGCTGCTTCCACTGAGAAGAACCGGTAAGAAACTCAATGGTTACTCTTTTTAAAATGATAAATAAGGATTATGAGTAATACATTCTCAGGAGCAGCAACGCCATGAGAGCAGGAAGCACCTTTGTTTCAGTACCAGAGAAGAATTATACTCACGCAGTCTAATATTAGATACAGATTTTGGCATTACGCTAAGGAAGCTAGTATAAGTTGCGCATACTCCCACTTAAAGTATAAAGATTATTCACAATCACAAGTGGCTATAGAAATAATTGCTTTAGTGTGATGCCTTTAACGTTAGATGGGAGAGTAGATGATAAGTTACTAAGAAAATGGACAATGGTCGGACCACTCCTCGCAAGCAAACTTTGTTTAGTTTGGGATCGTACAATGATTAGGTGTTGTCTGGCAATATAGGGCAAGAATTTATTAACTCAATAATAAACATATTACAACGACAAGAAAATCTACCTATTTAACATACTTGATTTTCTTGTGTTATACATATTTAGTAAACGTGAATTAACATGTAGATTAAAGGAGATTTAATTGCGTATAATATAGCTATAGCGAAGCTAGAGATAGACATTTCGAGTACCTACAATAGTTTTAACATTCACAGAGGTCCATAGAAAAGAAAAGTAAATGTTTATAACCGTTTTTTTTATTTTAATATAATGTTTATATACCGTCCTCCATCCTTTAGAAATACAGATAACTTCTTAGACTCTCTGGAATCAGTAGCAATGGAAATGACTGAAAGTCCATGCCACGTCATTACTGGTGATATTAATATAAATACATTGCAAACAGAATCCTGCTCTGAATACCTATGTCTCATGGCTCAATTAGGCTTCACTCCAGCCATCGTTAAGCCCACTCGCGGAAAGGCGTGCCTTGACCATATCTTCACTAAAACTAAGGGCAGTATCGAAACAATTGTATGCTCATCTGCGATCACAGATCACGACTTAGTGATGATAGGCATAAATGTTAAGGGCCCAAAACCAAATCTAACCAAAAGAACTCGGAGAAAAATTGATTTCGAGGCTATAGAACAAGAGTTGCTTAATTCCGATTGGTCAGAGGTCATGGAAAAAACATGTCCATCAAACGCTGCCCTAAGTTTTATGTCGCGACTGTCCCCTATAATAAATCGCCACTCTAAAACTATAAATATACGCCGTTCAGAGCACGTACTTAAACCTTGGATGACTCCAGGCTTGATTAAATGTTCAATTCACAGGGACAAGTTGCACTTGGAGTCTCGTAACAATCCAAACGATCCTCATAAAGCCTTAATTTACAGACGTTATAGAAACTTCTACTTTAACCTAACTCGGCGACTGAAAAATCAATATAATAGGGACGATATCGAGCGCTCAAAAAACCAACCAAACAAACTTTGGAATGTTATAAAACGAATCACTAACTCTTATCCTGCAAAAACGAATGCCCACAAATTATGTCAATGCAAAAATAATGAAATTGATTCCCTAAACCACTGTTCTCAATACTTCTCTACTATAGGCAAACAGCTTGCAGATAAGATACTGGGACAAATCGTCGAAACACAGGACTCACTGGCCTCAAAAATTAAATCTACAACCACAAGTGCTAACTCCTTCTTTCTACATCCTACCTCTCTATCGGAAGTGGATACTCTTATACAAACTCTTAAAAATAATAGCACCCCAGGGCTTGACGGTATGACGAATGGTTTAATTAAATATATTAAAAAGCATATAACGGGACCACTTACACATATTTATAACCTGAGCATATCCACTGGCGTCTTTCCGGATATCTGGAAAACAGCGGTTGTCACTCCTATACACAAGGGAGGTGCCGCTGATGACCCCAGCAACTACAGGCCTATATCTCTACTCAGTACATTTTCCAAAATACTAGAGAAAATAATAAATAAACAATTAACGGGCTACCTAGAGAAGAACAAAGTATTGTGTGAGCAACAATACGGGTTTCGTCAGGGAAAGTCCACTGAACAAGCGGTATCATTATTAACGAATATAATATCTGGCCATTTAGACAATGGATCTTCATGTTTGGGGGTTTTCCTTGACCTAACAAAGGCATTCGATACAGTGTCAATTCCTGTTTTGCTCAGAAATCTTGAGGTTGTAGGTATTAGAGGAATTTGTCTAGAGTGGTTCCGTAGCTACCTTACTGATAGAAAATTGTGCACAAGGGTAAATTCGTTTACAAGCAACTTTTATCAAATACAGTTTGGCGTACCACAGGGCAGTATTCTAGGCCCTACACTATTTCTCCTGTACTTGAATGACCTATCCAGAGTACACCTACAGCAGGCTGAAATAATTAATTATGCAGATGATACTGTTATAATATTCCATGAACGATCTTGGCAGAATCTAATAAGAGTGACTCAATCTGGACTCAGAAACGTTTTCGAGTGGTTAAACAATAACCTCCTTACCTTAAACACAGCCAAATCAAACCTAATTTGCTTTCATAAAACAGCGGCCTCAGCGCCACCATCAGATCTTCGTATAAAAGTACATACCTGTGATTCCAACACTATAGATTGCCATTGTGAAAATATAAGGAAAGTAAAGTCGACTAAATACCTGGGTGTGCTCGTTGACGAAAATCTGACTTTTAGCAAGCATATTGCAGCCACATCATCCAGAGTAAGAAAGCTAATACATATGATGAAAATACTTCGTGATGTGGCCTCAATGAGCTTGCTAAAAATAGTCTACTTCTCCCTATGTCAATCCATACTTACCTACTGTATACTCGCCTGGGGGGGCTCCGCTTCCTCACATCTTATCAGTCTAGAGAGAGCCCAACGGGCAGTTCTGAAGACTATGTTGAATAAACCATTTCGTTTCCCCACTACCACTCTGTTTGCCGAGACACAAGTACTTAGTGTAAGAAGACTTTATATTTTTAAACTTATACTTCTAACTCATGCAGAAGTAATCAACTCAGCTAACTACAAGGATATGGTCAAGAAACGCGTCTTCTGTTTGCCCTCTATCCCTGTCAAAACTGTATTCGCTAGAAAATTTTGTTTGCACATGAAACCTTTTATCTACAATAAAATATATAAAATCCATAACCTCAATAGCTTATCTGTTAATGAGGTTAGAATAAAAATACGTAAGGAATTGCTGCTGTGGTCGTACGACCAAACGGAACAATTCCTAAAAAGAATATGTTAATTTTTGGCGTTTGGTTTGTTATTTGGCTAATTTGACATATTATTCAATACAGCTCTTAATATCTAACTGCAGGGATATTGGATGCCCTTGGTCTGTAGATTTAAATTCAACGTAAATGATAAAGGTACCTGTAGCAACTACATTCTTGAATTTATTTTTAATTATTATTACTTATTTCTTTTCACATAATTTTTAATTTTTGTTTTTCCTCTTTTTAGTTTGGTAATTATTTTAGTTTTATAATTTACGAATGTCAAAGGTCTTCGAAATGTATTTTAGTCAATATTGTAAAAAGCTCTCTGCGATACAGGCTTGCCTAGTGCAGAGAGTTTTGTTAATATTTGGGTAACATGTTCACCTCTAGGTAACGAATCATAAAACATTGTAATTTATCAGCTAAGCAAGGAATATGTAAACTTTAAGTAAATAAATAAATAAATAAATAAAAATAAATAAATAAATAAATAAAACACTTAATTTTAGTTTATACACGTTTTCTTGCATTGTCAGTCTCTGGCCTGTGGAGCGGGTCCGAATGACATCTGACAACGAACTCTACGCCATATTATCATTGTTATTATTGTTATTAGAACGAAAACAATCGATATTTATTACCGCAATCAATTCTGTATGAAATTGCTTGATACAGTTACATGAAATTACTTGATTAATTTTATTAATTACTACCATTCGTACGATTAATTAATTATTAACAACATAGAGCACCTACCTTTACGTTATTTATATGTAACTATTATAAACCATGATTCACGTCGAATATTATAACATAAAAGTTATTTAGGTCATGTTTTGTTCCTACATTATATAGCTGCTATCTATTAGATATAAGTTTTTGAAGTTATATAACTCTCCCTCTAACTTATGAACTGTAGGTTAGATTCTGAAAAAAAAAATAGTTACTCTAAATTTAAGGTTAGAACTAATATACCATTCAACAAAAATATATTTTGAATATGATTTATGTTGGGTAGCTTCAGAGTCATGGGATATTTTACTGTTTAAATACTACGTGTCCCTAAATGGTGCGTGACTCGACAAGCACTTGGCCGATGTTTTTCTATATCGAATACATGTACTGAAGCCTCACCAACCTATCTGGAGCAATTGTATCTTCACAAATTTCTACATCTGGATGGTACCAGGAGTACATATCCGTCGAGTAGGTCATACCTTTCGCAGTGGAACAGTGCACTGGCTTGCGAACAAACGGCCCATTATGTGCACATACGTGCAAACCAGCGGACACACAATGGAAGGTGGGCGCTGCTGGTACCTACACTGTCGTGCAAAATAAAGTACACGCGATGATTAAAAGTGGTCGCTTTTGTGATCGAATGAATTTACCTATTATTTCCTCTTTAAATATTAGTATAGATTAGTAGAAAGTGGTAAGGTCGACGAATTCGTTCACAGTTGATTAATATTATCCGCTTTTATCCCCTAGCGTTAGAAATGTCATAATCTTCTTGAATTACCTACTAGCGAGTATAACCTAGCTCTTGTTTCGTACTTCAGAAGAAGAAAAAGCTATGATAGTTTTATTTTTGAGTGGCATTTCTATGAACGAGGAGGTAAGCTGGAAATAATGAACGAATAGACAAACCGCGTCGCGAGCTACAGCTTATATCGGATATCTATCAAAAGCCAACAGCTCACCCGAACAGATGTTAAATCCGAGTAACTCGTGAACCGGATTAAGCCAGTTCAAACCGCTCGCATTATTCACGTACAATATGGTTTCAATAAGCCATTAGCGTAGTGCTCGCCGGTAGAGTTACGGCGGGCGGCGCCCGGTGTAGAGCTACTTAAATATGATTTGTTGATGTTTTAATAATACTTAATTGTTGGGGTAACATCTATTTTTATTGTAACGGCGGTTTTGTTATTAAAGTAAACATCTATCGAAGGATTAATGTTAAGTGTTTGTTTTGAAAGAAAATGTCGCATGTTTTGTATTCACTTTAATCTCGACAGTGATGTCTCTATGATAGCTAAGATTTCAGCTTTTTAAACTGTTAATATTAAAAACATTATAACATGAGTCTGACAACTATTTACAATACGGATTCAATGAAGTAGACTACAAAATTACTTCATGAATTTATCTATGGAAACGGGGTATAGGGTAGGATCGCCCTTGGAGTGATCTAGAGTGATCCCATTTAGACATAGTATCTTTAAAAAAAAGATCTTTACTTAAAACCTATTCACATTTTTAAGTAAAAAGCTTGAACTTGGGCGTTAACGGATCTCTACAATTAGTTTAAAAAGTTTTAATGTTTATGTTCTGTAACAATTTTAAAACAATGAAACACCATTTAAGTGGGCAGGAATACGCTGACAGTACCGTCGATGCGGGCCCATAAATCTATGTGCGGGACTTCGCTGTGACGACTTCATTTACCGACTCTACCGTTAATGTATCTCAACTCAAGGGACTTTGTCGCAATGCATTATACGAATCATTTATCCTCATTTAGTTTGGCTACTCAACGGGGAAATACAGCCATAGTTCTAGGTACCATTCCACAAGGACATGACTTTGATTTTGAAAAATACATAACTAAGTATTTATATTAAACTAGCTGTGCCCGCGACTTCACCCGCGTGGCATTTGGTGAGATTATTTTGATATTACAAGCAGGCACTCCAATTTTGTTTATTTGTATAGATTTAATACTTTCAAAAACAAAAAACTCGCCTCTAAAAAAATATAGTTTTAAGCGGGCGTTCTACTGTTGCGCTGGACGTAGCGACTATAGCTCGTACTTTGAACGCACTGACACTTATTGAATAAATAATATTAATTATGTTCATGCAGTCCACCCGACTAATTATGAAACCGTTGGATGTGACCGTCGAGAGACTGAAATCAAAATAAGTTATTAAGGATTTGTGTACGAACGCCTTAATATAATAAAATATAGGTACTTGTTTTTCAAACAATTATATTTGCATGTAATTTTGAAGCATGTTGGGAAGTGAATACAAGTTGGTTCACAAAAGGATTATCATTTACAACTTTAATACAAGGTTTGTCTTCGTTGCAGATTTAAATTATTCATAAAATAGATTAAGTGTTTACAGTTTCAAGGGGTTCGTTGAAAATTAATTATACCGCTTTAATACAAAAAAAAAGATTAGCTACGGCCCACTGTGTAGATGTGGGTCCAGTATGTCCGCGGTGCGGGCCCATAAATCTGCCGCGGGACACGGGACACAAGGCTGCGCGGAAGGTTAATCTTTTCACCGTTATTCCGGTAGCTAAGCTTGGAAGGACTTTACTGTTTGAAAAGGAGACGGGGATCTCTGGGCCTAATTGTAATAAGTTGAGATATAGTTTAAAAAAAGCGGTATTTTTTTCTGTTTCAAAATATAAAAAAATCAGCTCAATTCACAATCTGGGAGACGAGAAATCATAAAAAAATTGATTTCACTGAAGAAATAGAGTATCAATTACAATAATCGATTACTGTGAATTAAATTAAATAATTGAACATAAAATACCTGATTGATTCAATCAAAGTGAATAAATACATTGTAATAATTAACAATAAAAAACTACAATTAATATAGTGAATAACTGTGTGGCGTGCGCGTTTCCGAACGCTCCACAAAATGTCGACATACGAGTTTCAGAACGCCCGCGCGCCCCAGACAGAGTGAGCACGTTCGGAAGCTCACAAACAAATTGTGTTATTAATGATTAAGCACATAATTGTATTCATTTTAATATATTAATATACACTTAAGTGTTTGAATTAACACCAAAACTGTATATTAAAACAAAATAACAACCACAGTACAAAAATCAGCTGTTTAGTATCTAGGTTGTTGTCACTTTGTTGAATAACCACACTTATACTAAATCTCTTATAATTCTGCACTCAGATTGCCAAGATCAGCAAAATTTTCGGAGATGGTTTGATAATATATAAGCTCTTAATTGACACCATTCTCATATTTTTACAACTGGGCCCAATAATGTATGAAAGCGTATCCGTCTCCTTTCGGTACAATACTTCAATTTCGTTTTATTGGTTCAGTGTCAAATATTGTATCTATTTATGTGTACTCTACTGCTTTTTCTTTCTACAATATTTGATATTTAAATTTTAATAGGAAATTTGTTATTTGTTGAGTAATTACGAGCATAACCGTATAGCAAGACTATATAGATAGGTAGATAACTCTTTATAGTTCCACCTCTTAAGGAAAATTTAAGGTGATTAAACTTTTTCGCTTTCTTTCGCACTATGTACTGAAAACGTGATATAGCGAGTCAGAGCGATATAATCCGTGATATATGTTTTGTCTTACCTTACGTGCTGACTCTACACACCTGATATGTACCTAAGTGTCAGCATAATATTATCTACACTAAGGAGGCATACTGATATCTATAGTTTAAAATTCAACTGCCATACTAGAAGACCACCCCTTATCATTATAGATACACCTCACCAAGCCGTGTCGCTAGTCACACTGCGAGTGACAAAAAAATAGGATATCACGTTACAGTAACGTATACCCGTGAGCGCCGTCACACGTCGGGAATCGAATTCGGTACTATCCGTTACATGGCGCGACGCCCAACGCCACGGAGACACCTACATAGATGTAAATCATATATTTATAATAGATGATTCAAGCAAACAGGACAAAAAATCTAAAAAACATTTTCGAATTTCAATAAATTCCATTCAGTTGGGTATCAAATACTTGTGCATGAGTGATACAATTATTTCAGACTCCTGAAACACCCTGAATATGCGAACATAAATTTTAATTTATGTACTTATAACACACCGCACGCTACACACTATATCAACGAGTGGTCAGCGTTAAATCAATTCTATTATCAATAATTCAGTTAGCAACGACTTAATCGTCGAGCTTGATACGGCCAGCAATTAACAGGACAGCTGTATACTCACAATGTTACTCCATGTACGGCAATAGAGCGGCAGCCGAATTAGCGAGAGCGGCCGCACACGGACCGCATTCCCATTGCGCACAACCTTGAACCAGTTGCGCACACGCAGGGTTGCAGCAGACACAGCTTCCAATGGAAACGCTAAACTTTATGTAGAGCTTTCAAAAGAACTAGAGGATCAGTCATTGACGAATATGGAAACTACACCCTTTAAATAAAAAAATGAAAGAAAATTATCTACCTACTTGCTTTCACATTACTTTAATTCTCAAACAGCGTTTACCATTTGGTCACGCTACAGAAAAAAATACACTGTAGTGTAGTCAAGGTAAAGTATGCTATGTACAGGCACTCTAAGCGTAAAAGTTCTCCTTTTAAATGCTGTATATCAATATACATTATACATTGCGTCAGCCCTACGCCCATGTATAGGCGCTAATCGTGGAGCGCGTGAGTGGCTAACATGGTGCGCTTTCGCAAGCTCGCCCTCTAGGCTCGGCGCATGCGCACTGCGGCCAGCTGGAGTTGTAGATTAGGTTGTTATTTGACTTAACGAGCTCCTTATTAAGTTTTATTCCCTCATGCCGCTTTTTATCAGTCGGTCAATTTTAAAGTTTACCAAAAATTTGCCATCGCGTGTTTATGTGACCTGAAGTTACTATGAAAAGGACTAAGATATAATATAACTACTTAGTTTACGAAAAAATATAAATAAAATAATATAAAATAAAAATATCTTGGACACAATCATGACATAATAATATTGTACGTAATAATTTGTCCGCACGTGAAGTCTGGTCTATTTATTATAACATGATACTTGTAACATTTACAATTTATACGGCCTGTACTCTGAAGGATTCTAAGCATATGTGTAATTAATTAATTAAGCAGTGGTAGCCGAGTGGTCGAAAGCACGCCTTGCCATCAAAGTGTGCAGGTTCAAACCCCGGCTCGCACCTCTGGGTTTATGTGCGAATCTCATTTTCATCCGAGATTATCACTTGCTATGAAACGGTGAAGGAAAAACATCGTGAGGAAACCTGCACGTCTGAGGGAACTTGACTAGTTCTCGATAGATGTGTGAAGTCTGCCAACCCGCACTAGGCCAGCGTGGTGGACTATGGCCCGAATCCCCCTCGCATTGAGGGGAGGCCCGTGCCCAGCAAGTGAAACAAGATTGTATACCAAAGAAAAAATGAGGATGGCGATGAATTATCTTCTGTATATACCTTGCTGAGTACTAAATATAACGGCATCTAAAAGAATTCAACGCGATATCTGCCTTGAATGATGTAAGGGTCAAGAGGTTTATTTGTATAGACGTGACGAGATTTATCCAAGCACGTGGAAATACATCGCACAAAACACTAAACTACTGATCTATGCACCCGAGAGAACGTAATCCGATCCACGATATTTAGCGTCGATCGGAATGCGCGGGAGTCGTATGTCGCGGCCCATAAACTATATATTCTAGGTGGGTGGTTGATTTATATCCAGGGTCGACACTTTGTTGCAACTTAGACAGGCAATACAATAGACTTGGTGTAATAGTCAGATATTGACCATGACCAAGAGAATCAGAAGTTTTCTCCAAAGATGTGTGAAGTTGAATCACGCTCTCTATTATATTGGGACCAAGACATATTAGTGAAAACCTACCACTTTGGAGATTACTGGCGTGTAAATATTGATGGAATATTTTTTAGTTTCAGTGACAAGTATTAAGAATTGATTTTTTCAGTGTACATAAGTAGAGAATGGTCTATAATATTCTATATCAACGCCCGCTGCAGCTTACTGGTACTCTAGATGCATATTTAAAACGTATCGTCAGCGTTAGCTATAAATCTTTAATATAACATGAGAGTATTTCACACGATTATAATATATTATATATAGCAAAATAAAGTTTGCTGTATAGATATATACTATTTGTGAAAACAACACTATACGTTTGAAAACAAGTAATGCAGGTACAGTTAAAAGCAAGCAGTGGTAGCCTCGCGGGCAAGAACGCCCGCCTTGAACGTAAGGGGTGCAAGTTCAAATCCCAGGCCCGCACCTCTGAGATAATTTTCATGTGCGAATATCATTTTCAACAATGATTACCACTTGCTGAACGGTGAAGGTAAACATCGTGAGGAAACCTGCACGTCTATAGCTTTCTATAGCGTGTGAAGTTCACCAACCCGCACTGGGCCAGCGTGGTGGACTATGGCCCAAATCTCCCTCGTATTGAGGGGGAATGTGCCCGGTATAATGGCAATAGGCTCGCCCCCTATTACATTGGGACCAAAATACATCGGCGAAGTGTTGGCGCACTGCAGTGCACCTCTACCTACCCCTTCGGGGAATACAGGCGTGATGATGTATTTATTTATTTTAGTTAAAAGCATGAACATTAAAAAAGCTGTTGTCTTGTTGTAATTGAATACTAAGTGATTTGTAGCTTGACTTTGTATTGTATTGCTAGTGTCAGTTGAACGTTAATTAATAGGTAGAATAGAGTCTAGTTAGGGCCAGTAGTAACTCCCCGGCAAATTTCAATTCACAAGGTTATAATTCCGAACATTTTTATTCCCAACGCAGCAGTATAAAATTATACTAACAATGTCTATAAAATGTATAACCGATGTATAGCCAGTGTACAGACGGCACAAAATTGAATTATTAAACGATTGAACGGCCGCTGTACATTATTTAATACAGATATTTATTTAAACAATTTTCTAATAAATTATAATTAGTGACATTTATACTCGACGAAATCTGATCTTAGCTTCTTGATAAATATAAATTGCTGACATTTTTGTAGTTTAAAAATGGATAAAAAGTAAGCAACCTGGACCTGGGTTAGCATTCGTACTACGATCTAGCAAATATGCAATATGATACAACCATTTTTTTCTATTCACTCTTGTGATAAGGAAAGGCACTGTAAAAAATTGTGACAATATATTATAATAAGTTACTATCTTACCACTCTTCAGGAGTATTGTTTTAAAATTTCTTTGTTTTTTGATAGTTTTTCGAGTACTCCCATAAAATAATAAAAATAAAAATTATACTTAATGTGCCAAGACTGCCAAAGATCTGGCGGTATGGTGCAGCAATGGAGGGGTGTCGGTGATTATCAAGTTGCATTAAACTCAACTATATGTAACATCGTGTCCGTATCGTGAGGTGTAAAAAGCAGCACAGCCGAGGCTCCGAACCCAGCGGGAGGCAGAGTGAGGCGTCGCGCTAACCGACAGTAATCGATACACGCCGCGTACGATTACTCGATTATTTATGAGCCAGTACAGACGTACATCGATATTTTAATGTTCTATTTTGCGCTCCTACGCACTGGGTATAAATAACTTGAGGCTGTCTCTATTCTCTGTCTATCTCTCTTCCAAATGGAGTTAACGTGTGTTTAAAGCGTTTTTTAATATACCCCTAGCCCTGTAGCATGACCCGTAGACATAAGTTTCTCTCTTTCGAGAATATGACGTCACATCGAGCCATGTCCAGTACAAAAAGATCAGAGTGACGTAATTTTCTCGACAAATCTGACAGTTGAAATGGATAAAACTCATGACCTGGCCCCGTAGCATGACCGCGTAGACATAAGTTATATCTATTTCAACTGTCGAGAAAATGACGTCACCGAGCCATGTTCAGTACAAACTGCTCGAAGTGACGTCATTTTCTCGACAGTTGAAATAGATAAAACTTATGTCTACGCGGTCGTGCTACGGGGCAAGGTCATGCTAAGGGTGCTGGCTACGTTATGTTCTTATGTCTTTCCGCAAGGTGTAAAGGGTTATTGAAGTATTTGTTTATCCGATTCATTTTTTGTTTACAACAACATTCGCTATGTATTATTGGATTTAATAAATATTAATAAATATTTCTCCTCCTCAGTTCTCTTTATACGCAAAGGTATCCATTTTTATATCAAACTAATCTAAATACAATTAGTCGTTTGTGTTAAGGGTATAACATTATTAGATTTTATGGAGCTACAAAAAGATGTTGTTTGTCTTTCCAATCTTAGATGAATGAAATCAATTAGAAATGTTAAAACAAACATGGTACTCACATAAAATTAATGAGTTTTTTATACGAGAGCTCGACTGACTGTCCGTACAATATTATTATGATAGGAGGTGAACAAACTAATAATACATTTAATATGTAAACGCGAGTGAAGTTAACACCTTCGAATTAACGAGCGATCGATTTGAAATTGAGATAATATTAGTGAACAACTTGTCCCGGATTCTTTTGAGGCTTTATTTTGAGATGTCTGTAAATGGCATTACTTAGAATATCTGAATGATAACTCTTATAACCTTTTCAAACTACAACTTTAAACTAGCTAATTCATTGTTTTCTTCAGATTTTTTTATAAGTACATATATACTCCATTGATTGATCAGGCAGAACTGCAATGATGTGTGGTAATGTCATAAAACGATAAGAAATAGTAATATATAAAAAAAAACCGGCCAAGTGCGAGTCGGATTCGCGCACGAAGGGTTCCGTACCATTCCATCTATTAAAACGGCAAAAAATCAAGTTGGTTGTATGGGAGCCCCCTTAAATATTTATTTTATTCTGTTTTTTAGTGTACTGTGAAAATTTCTAACTATCACGGTTCATGAGATACAGCCTGGTGACAGACGGACGGACGGACGGACGGACAGCAATGTCTCAGCAATAGGGTTCCCGTTTTGCCCTTTGGGTACGGAACCCTAAAAATGTATAAGTACCTAATTATACCATAAGTCTTATCTCCCCAAGTCTAAAGTCCATCAAATAGCTCTTTTGAGCACTAGTCGAAATGCGTCTAAATCGGGGATTAAAATTTCAAAGGGGTCCAAATTGTGTCAGTTTCATAGGTGAACCATGTAACTAGATAATGTATGGGAGTCGGTAGGTAATAAGTAAGTGTCTCGTTCTTACCTGTAGGTTTCGTTGCTGATCTGAAAAAGAAAAGAAACGTTGATTATACATCTGTCAGACACGAGATAAGTATACTTAGATAACTAATTAATTAACTGTTTTCCTTCATATCTCCCACATCAGAGTATGAGATCTTATGTAGAAGTCCGTAGAACCAAGTTCTAATAATTTGATCCGCAAATAACACAAGTAAAAGTTGGTATTATAAACAATATTCCGTTAATTACCTTTATCGTAAGACACCGTAACGAACGGATAAAGTTCGCTTAATTAACGAATCTAAGTTACAAACTAAACAATTTTCCAGAAAGTTCGGAACGACCGCTAATGGAGGCTCGGGTTTCTCGGAGACAATTTAAACTCGAATTAAATGTTAATAGGACCTTGTAAAAGTTTCATGTGCTTACACGAATTTATATTTTACTTACATCTGTTAAGAGTGGCTTGCCTTAAATTATATTAGGATGATAAAAACAACCGTGTTTAATATCGCGTACACAATTTGTAGATATCGCGAGATGTGAAGCGATAGTCGTTATATCTCGATTTTAATTTTATTTTCGTAAATATGCATACTGACATACAGAATGCTTCATGGTAACAGGATTTTTTATTGTTGTGTTTATACTGAAATAAAAGAAAAACAAAGTCATGTAAATACATTGAGGAGGTCTTTTCCAAAATATAAAAATGTAGTCTCACACGTAGCTTTTAATAGCAATAACTATGATAATTGTAAAATAATCAAGGTTATTATATTGTTATTTATCTTCGTGAACGAAATATTTACAAGTACAAACGAGAATCTTTTCTGAATTGCTAATGACCACCAAACACTCTGAACATAATGACAATAATTTATAATCAACGCAACACGCAAATCAATAAAACAATTCTCAAATAGTTCCATTAAACCATGGATAGGTGTAGATGTTTTGCATAATGCCGTCGGTCGGCGAAGCATCCGTTGATCGCAGGTTTGCAAATTAGACGATTTGACGCGTCCCCGCCGCTCGTTATGTGAACGCAGGCGGCTGGCATACGCGATCAGTGCTTAATACCGTTGAATAAGTACCTGGAATCCTGTCCGATGGGGACAAATGCCTCGGAGATGTCTCAATGGACGTCGACTGACGCCGGGTGTTGAGAGACAAGGTGTTTAAGGGTTGGTTGATACAACATATACGGTAATCGATAACTTGAACTTTTGTCTTCAGAAACCTTTAAAAAGTGACCCTAATATTTCAATTATAATAAAATGTTGCGCTTAAGTGTAACCTCCACTCATCACAATGTGTCTATCTATCTATCTATCAGCCAGGGACGTCCACTGCTGGACATAGGCCTCCCCCATAGATTGCCATAAATTACGTTCTTGGGCTTTATGCGCCCATCGACTCCCGGCGACCCTGGTGAGGTTGTCCGTCCATCTGGTCGGGGGTCGTCCCACATTCCGCTTCCCTGTTCGTGGACTCTAGGACTTTGATGCCCCAACGGCTATCCGTTCTCCGGGCAATGTGTAGAACCGATAATTGGTTGACTAGATGAGTTGTGATCGTGTAGGCGCGTAGGCGCATTGTGCCCAATTAAAGTTTGTTCAGTGGCGTAATGAATTCAGGTCGTATTACACGAACTCTCTGTTTATTTAGGCTTGCTCGTTGGTTATTGGGGATTTAACTTTCACTACACCATGGATTGCCTTTACCAAACTTTTTAACCTAAGCTAAACTCCCATTTCTGTTTGGTATGTAAATCACCTACTCAGTAGTCTCGTTTTACTATTCCAATCTGTGCACTCTCCTTTCTAATTCAAAACTCCCAACTTTCCCACTAAATTTTTAATCCCGGACCCTAAACTTCGGCAATACGTGTTTGCATCAGCAGTAGTGATGTCACATGCAGCCTGGGCGTCAACTCTCAAAATCGATATATCCCTTGATATTAACCCTGTTCACAGGTACAACGTTTTCGATGTCGTGCCTTCTGACATTGATGATATCGATTTTTGGATTTGACTTCCTAGTCTATATTTGTATCTTGATATAAAACAGCTAACAGGCAGACACAAAGAAAATATGTAAATTATAGGTACAGAAAATAATAAAATTTTACTCCGTAATAAACACCAATAAAAAATATTTATATCGTTTAACGTGTCAAATTCAGGCAAAAACTTATACCTAACATCTTAGGGAAAAAAAAAATCGATCAACATCTATATACATATCTGCATTTGCATGAGTAATGAATCAACGGGATAGTTCAATAATAAATTCTTCATTTTAGTAGGCAATTGAAGATTATGGTGTTGGTTTTATTTTTGGACAGTGTTTATGTAAACCATTTTTTTTCCATAGTGATGTGAGTCAGCGCATCACTACGAAGCCCCTTGACCACCACTCGAGGCCATGAATTATGCAGCACCCGTCACGACGAGTAGGCACTGGACACCATCCGAGTACTCGTATTTATTTATCGATGTATCGATACGTATACGGAATAGATATTCGATGTTTTTACCAATTCCTGTGATATTTGAACAGGAAACTGTGATATGTTGTAGAACTACGCTACTACTACTATTAATTTGTATAGAAATGATTGTTAGGTGACGTAATACATTTAGTTACAGGTAAAGACGGCAACGTTACAGATAAAGATATCTATTCTGTCAACAGATATCATTTAAAAAAGGAATTGAGAAAATATGTTTTGCCCTTTTCGAAAATTTCATACATAACTGTACTATATTTAAACTTGCAACAGCTAAACGCTTATAATATGTTCGTTAAAATAAGCATGTTTGTAAAAATAAACACTTTATTCTAAATGAAAGCTTTTACTGGCCATTATAAATAATGAAAAGCAAAATACAATTTGGTAACGTTAGAAAGCTGTTACTTACTATTTATCGCCGTTGCAGACAAAACTGCTTCTGGCGCGAGTTCAAAGAACAGTGCAGCTTTATTCTATCTTTTTATATTTAGGATACAATGTAAGTTATATATTGACGAATTTATTGAAATATTGCCTCACCAGGTCACTAGATGGAAATCTACTTATTTATTTCGCTGTATACTATCCCAAAACCGACAAACGTGATTTGTTTGCGGATTACTCTTCGTTCCATCCTTCAAAACGCATCTGGGCAAAATACAACTGTAATAGCCTCTTAACTATTACATACATATTAGAGCTAAGGGTATCTCTTTAACAGCACTCTTTCTCGCCAGAGCACACATAAAATCGTTTCATCTTTGACAATTACACATTGCTACAGCAAATTATACTGTTTTTTTTTGGAATGTAAGTGTTGGTATATTGTCAGTGGTGGGTAACTTTTAACAACGGAAAACGTGTTTTGGGACCATTCATAAAAAATATTATATAACATATATTTGATTCAGAATATGGTGTTCATGTACACTGTACACAATATAAGTAATCATATGAAACGAAAGGCCGCATGTAGCCTTTAAGAGTCCACTCCTAATTGTTCTTTACGACAGATTAATGAGTTTTATCGCCAGTTCCATCACGGACTTGTTTCAGCGTTGAATTAAATCATAGCGGATAATCATCTTACTCTCCAAGATGTGTTTTAGTCTTGTTTACAATTTGTTAATTGCTTCAATAAATATAACAATGTGGGTTTTTAAACATTCATTTACTTATATTTTATCTTAATAGGTACGATTGTAGTTTAGCCTGCGTCAATAAAGACTATCGTCATTATAACAATATAAATTGGAATATAAATAATGACTTTATAATTACCAATTCCTAGAAAAACGTACATTGTTTAAAAGAACTTGGAGTCAAACTAAGAATCTAGATTAAACGTACAATAGGCATATTATATCTCCTTTGCTCAATTTAAATCGACAGGTTTATAAGGTCAGTAATGCTAACAATTTATAAGTTTTAATAACTAAATTTATACCTCTAAACAAATGTAACAGTACTAGTAAGTATCTACTTAAGAAACCAGGGTGCTGCCGAGGGCTTTGGATTGCATGGCGAGTTTACTCGGTTTATTGTAAACTGGCTTATTCTAATACATAATCGTACACGAAATGTGACAAAAAAAGGTGGCATTGATTGAACAAAGAGCATCTGTGTGCAACTATGATACGTGGAAACGAACAAAGAACTAATTATTAAGAGATTGGAGAGCCGATGTCGACGTCGAGCCTTGTATGGTAATATTTTGCATAGGCGAGGCGCCTAGACATAAACAATATTCCGAATAACGAATTAACTTACGAAGAAAACATTCATTGTTGCATTCAATCTGCACGATCGATATATGAATTGGGTGGACAGAAGGTCCATAGCGTGATGCATGAGGATGCATAACTATCTACATTATAAGAAGGATTTATGTAAATATATACCAACGGTGACCCACAAACATTACCACCCATATTTTCTAAATTCCAATAAGTGTTGTATCATCTCGTGGTTGGTCACTAATAAGTACATATTTGTTTAATCAGTTGATACCAGGCTCGGCGCACACGACTGCGCAAACAAACCAGCTCCGGCACAAACAGACGCACACAGGGACGGAGACGCCTGCTACTGCGTTTGTATAACGCATTCTGTATAGACAAAAATTGACCACATCCAAGAAAGGAATAAAACCTTTTAGCCCTGCGCAAATAGGCGCGACTAAACGCGCGCGGTCAATGTTTTGTCAGTACCAAAACGAATTGTGAAGAAGATTATTCACGATGACGCGAGCAAATTTATTCGCGCGGCCTCGTGGCTTTTGCCACAGACATTATTTTATTGTGTACTAGCTGACCGGCAAACTTCGTACCGCCTTAGAATGAGGGACATACGAAAGCAGCGCCACCTACCGGGTCCAATTGTGAATCTAAACCATCCCCAGATTACCACCCAAACGCATACAAAAAATCATTCAAATCGGTCCAGCCGTTTAGGAGGAGTTAGCTCACAACGAAAAGTGGCATTGATTTATATATATATTGATGCTCAGTGAATAGTTGGTTTAATAAGGTAAGCGAATTTGCTCGCTTCACTATGTTCAGGTCGTTATTATGGACAAAAAAAAACTGCAGACCAAAAGTTTGCCAGAGGTCATAATGGGTCTCATCTCATTTCAGTTTTATGAGCTCAGCTTTGAAAGTAGCAGTCTGCATTATAAACCAGTTTTAACCAAGATCAAACCATCCTACACGTTCGTTCTATCAATAATTCACGCTTTTATGAATAGCAAACAAAATTAAATACAAATGGAAATGGCCATCAAATGTATGTATAATGAAATTGGAATGTAACAGGTTTCCGCCATTTAAAGAATTTGGTGAGCTGTAAATCTGTCGTTCTCAATTATGTATTAATGCTAGACAAACTGATAATATTTCACATTTGGAAATACGAAATACTTGGAAGTAGGTAAATCACGTATAAATTAAATATTAATGATGTGGAATATATTACGTGAATAGTTCAATGTCAAAGAAGTTTAACCGCGAAGTTTAACAATCAAAATTACTCAATTGGGGTATTGAATTTGATATGTTCCTTTGAATTTTTATGATTGAAATACGTAGATATCAAATAGGTCCTCCTCTAGGGTGTTATAACATTATCTTAAGTTGTGGTCGTTTCAATGTACGCCCTAAGCCCTAAGAAAATACCCGAGTAGCAATTATTCAAACTCATTAGTAAAAAAATCATGCGTACGATTTAGCTACCGATCTAACCGACCATTCTACCCTGATCTTCCCTTCGTTACCTTGCAGAGACAGTCATTCCCTTTTCCAGATCCATTTGCGAGGCTCCAATTATATTTGTCATACGCATGCATACGATGAATGAATTTATTCAATGCCGTGATTATAATTTGTATTCAATAGTTGATATGTGAACGTGACTTCGGGAATCGACGGTTCGCGACAATCTATAGTGTACCGTTGGTGAATTATGTGTTTTTTATGTAAAACTGAGACGGGTTCCGTGGGGCTATGCGAACTGGCGGCGGACAGGGTCGGATTCAGACAACCTGCCAGCCTAAATAACTGTCACTTGTAATATTAAATGTGATTTGTTTGTAAAGTCGTAATAGCAAAACTGACAAAGGGGAAACAAACGCATTTTGGTTCAGAGGGAATGATGTGATCATTAGCTCCTCTGAACCAAAATGCGTTCATTTCCCCTGAGTTCATTAGAACCACCTGTATAACCAAACAGGTAACGTTGAAAAGATCGTACGATTGTACTATCACGAGCAAGGATTGTGTATATTGTAATATTTGATCCAGCACTGGTAGTACCTATCATTATGGGGCTATCGGCTCCGGCCGTCGATAATACTGATGTGATGGTGTTTAGCGCAGCCAGCTTAGACTACAAATTGGGCATTAGGTATATTAAGTACCTACCTACTCACGGTAGGCGCGCGGATTATAATCACTGTGCCTTCTGCCGTTGTTCATTTAAAAATGTTCTCACACTCGCTACTGCGTGGGCGTTGCTGTCTACATGTTGTCTTATTCAAATTCTCTCTTGATTACACCTCTCTCGGCTGCTTCTTTTAGTGTCCGACACGAAATCTTCATATTCAAAGATATTATAAAACGCTGCATTCAGTAATAAGTGTACAGTTTATGGCGCCGTAACTCAACGTGATAAAAACATTACGCGGAAACAACGCGTAGGCAGCGCGCTCGACTCAGTCGCCGAACTCACAATATAAATTCAAATATGGTGCGAAACAGCTTTCATATTGCAAACAGAATTACTTTTCAACCGAGATCATGCGAATGGCGCCCGCCGCGATTGACCGGCGGGCCACACGCACTAATATTTCTTTTAAACAAAACCCCCACACACGCATGTATATAAGAAATTCCAGTCATAAATCCCCAAATAAAAAACTGTTTAGTAATGTTTGCGAAAATAAAACCATATTTATTGCCATATTTTACGATCGCTTATAAGTTTTTGAACAGTTTCATAGACGAGTTTATTGGAACGGGCGGTAGTGGCGCGGTGGTGCGGCTGGCGTGGGGTCTATTGCGACGTCTGTTTCTTAAGGACAATAGTGTTGTGACAACAAAAGCACAGCGAGAAATGTTGACTTAGGAAGTTGAGTCCGGGAGTCTCGAGATAGGGACCACCTACGCTCGCCGACTGGTATAAAGTGTCTGGTTGTCAGAAAGGGGAAATAATGGCGTTTGTGGTATCGTAACGAGAGAGATCGCATCGGCAAGATCGAGTGGAATGGTAAGCTCGGTTTATGATCGAACGCCGTGTTATTCTATACAACACCGACGACGCCGTGGTTAATGGGCGCCGAGCTGATTTTATGGTGGACACAAATCTCGGGAAATTAATAACTGTCGCGTTAACTAGATATTATGAAAGTACCGGTATTGATTCATGTTTGTCATTTTACATTCTAGCTCTACAGGGGCATAAAGAGATGTAACCAGAAGAAACGGGAACGGTTTAAACAATGTTTTACAATCAGTAAGTATGAGTAGTATTTTAATACTATATTTAAGGCAATATTTTTTACATGAAATACATAATAATTAACAAATGGGGAATACAAATAATTGGTTCTTATTTCAAAAAAAGCCAGACATCACAATGAACAAGAGATTATTATATTGGACACGGGAGCAGAGAACATTACCTTAAATAACAGATTCTCGTAGGAACGCGTATTCCTCGTGACAGATTCGAAAATCGATTAAGGACCGTTCGTGCTCGCTCGATTCATTAATTGGAACGAAAACACTGCGAGCATCGACAAATATCTTGAATAAGATGTCGTTTTTTTGTGAGCCATAGGGACATGGCTCGTTAGGCCGGCACGCCTCGCGTCCGCGTCAGACGCCGTTCGTTCCTCGCGGGGCTGTCACTTTCAACGCATCCTCTCATTACTGGCTAAATTGATGGGGAACACCCAGTGCATTCCTGTTCGAGTGGACATTCTGATAATGCTGTCTAAGACAGAATTGAGAAAACAGTTGTCCAATAGACCGCACGAAGTCTTTGTTGTTCGTAGTTCCACAATAGATAATTAGCAAGCAGATAAATATGTCTATATTTATCTGTCTGATCTTTGAAACATATTGTCCGTTTCCCATTTTGTGAACATTTGACAAATTAAGTTAGTATACTGTTTGAGTCACTTTTGAATTCAAGCATTCGACTTACCTTGTCTTACGATGCAGTATTTATTAATAAAAAATATGGCTATTTTCTGATCAGGCAATATCTATTCCTCAAATAATGGCAGCACTATGTAAATTTCCCGCCAAAAATAACGTCACATCGCTCACATAGAGTGATATTAAACTGGGTGTTCACCACCGAACAGGTGCGTCGTGTAACATGAAATTTAGAAACGCAATAACCGGGGAATGAAAAATGTTGGAACGGATAAAAGTGACAGGATAGCTGGTGACGAAAAAAAGTGTATTTTTCTTGGAATCAGTAGCGGGGACGTGAGATATTTGAAGTGATAATATTAGTTGTGCGGTTCCATGAACTGGTGTGCTTCTGAGAGGGCTCGGTGACATATTAATTACAAATAGAAGGAGATGTCTCATGCGTACGGTGCGGGAGCAGCTAATAACGTATTTGTATCACGAATTGAGTGCTGAGTGCGGCATGCCCGTAGACCAGTTGCGTAATGAAGACACAGACGAACAAGAAATATCTATACAAGGATACCATGACTAACCAGCTTCTGTAACTGTCTATAGGGAAGAGCACCGGGAAGCAGCTAATGAAGGGATTATCTGCGAATAAAAGCTTAAATAAACTATTCTTAAATGGTGGTAATATTGTTTTAGTAGTCATCAAGATCTCGAAACTAAACTATAAATAACAATGTTGATATTCCCTGAAGTATGCATTGGTGATTTTTTTAAAGTTCAATTCATTGCCCTAATAATCATCTTGATTACAAATGGCTTTTTACATCCGCAATGAATAATCGAATAAGTTAGCAGCGTATGCGCAGAGCTTAAAGTCACTTGGCCGCTATAAAAAATCCAGTTTGATTTGACATCTTTGCATAACAAGAAACGATAAAAATTGTTAATACAATCAATATGGAGCTGCGGCGAATCCGTTTAGACGCGTTTTTATTATCGTAACATTGAATATATATTCCGTACGTGGGATTCGTAATAAAATACGATATAAAATATTGTGTGGAATAAATAAACATTCGAGATTATTATTATGGATATTTGTATGGTGATCTGTATTGGGGCTCCCACGTACGTAAGTCATAGCAGAAAACACGAGACATTTTGGTATGCGAACTACGAGTACTATGATGTATGGTTCATGAATACGCGACTGGCTCTATACGCGATAGGGCTGGTGTATGTCTGGTTCCTAGATCTTAACAGCGCTCACGCCTGGTGGTAGCTCCCAGTCTAATAAAGTATAATTTTATTGACACATTTTTAGTGTGAAATTGTAACGACTCCCTTTATATTTAAACTAAGCAAAGGCACACTGTAGACCCCACACTTAATATGCTTATCAGAAGATCTCAACGTATGCGACCACTTCCTCATCAACAATACTCCGATAACTCGATATAGAGGCGTCCAACGGCAATTCCCATTTATTTTATCTACGGGACTATCCTCAGAAATTGAATTGTTAACTGACAAAGCTTTCACTTCACGACACAGGCGATTCATCAAATTGGCAGGTAAAATGTTTACTTAAGGACAATTAGAGTTAAAAGCCCATGCCAAATTCCATCATAAAGGCATTCCGGGACGTCGGGCGTGCCTTATCGCGGCCCCGGCCTGCCATGAAATTGACTTTGTCACTGCCCATAAATCTTCCCGACAAACTGGCGAAAAAAAAGGTTGGCGTCCCGCGAACGCGTCAGGATTCACCCGACGGATGTTTATACAACAAGCCGGGCTAACAATAATGGTCCTTTTGCGAATTTCTTTACAATTTTTTACGGTTTCTGGATTCGCGCAAGGACATTCTATTGTTCTTAAAAATTTGTTATGAAGTAGTCAAAATAACTGTTTTTATTTTTATAGTAAAATAGTACGCGCATTACTGTAAATATTACTTTAGTAGATATTTTAGTTAGTTTGTTTGTGCACGATCCATATCTTGGAAACCACTCGACCGCTTTAGATAATTCTGTCACTGTCGCGGCTGATGAAGTTAAACAGATGCTCGGAGCCGGAGCGGATGCGTCGTGCAATCAATTTGTTAAGTTAAATATTTAACAGTTAGCAATATTATGCGAGGACTCATTGAAATAGACTCACGCTTTCTACAGGCCATTAAGATGAACATTTTAAATTGTTTATATCTATCCAATGAACAGCAAAGGAACATATTTTACGTATCATACGCCTTACTTGGTATAATTTCTGAACCAAATGTTGGTATAAAAACTGCTGTTTATAGAATAATAACAAATTATTAACAAGAGTTAGCGTACAAATAAGGCGAGATACACATGATAAAGTGCTACCAACTTCACCTTAATTATAGAATAGTATTATTTTATGTAGATAGGATGATGCTACTCTACGATTCCATTAAAATGTTCGTAATCATTTTTAATAATAGCAATCCCTTTTCCACTATAAGGAGAAGAAAAAACACAATAAATAAGCAAAATATTTTGCTTACACATCCGAGTATTTACAGCCATGCCTGGCTCCGACGCATGCCATTATCGGAAAATTATGATGTTTTTTTAGCTGAGCAATGAATGAATTAATGCCGAACGTAGACCCATCGTCGACGCTTCCTTTACAGCTCTGGAGTGGTGCCAATAAAGTAGTTTTAAGGCGAACTTTCCGCGGGTACCGCCGCCCATAACTATTGGCCCCGGATGGCAATAAAAGTCACAAGGACTCACTACCTAGCACTATCAATCCGGTTTTGCATCCACTATCGGGCGTCTCGAACTCATTCTATCCGCCATTTTGTGCAAGCGCGCGCCAAAAAGACAGTTTTGCTAGAAAAAAAATATAACAAGAAATAGGGTTGAAGGCACAAAAAAAATCGTGCCGTATGGCGAGCGGTGACCGCTGTGGTTGGTTTGTTTAAGTTCGTTTTACGATTGTAGAATACGTATGTGGAGTTAGGTTTTATTTAGTCAGCAGTCTGTTCTGGGGTTAATTTTAGTTTAGAGCGGTGATCGAGGGTTCGGAATTAGATAATTATAATTAGTTTCGGTATCAACATCCCGCGCACGGTTAAATAAATATTGGTACATCATTAAAGTTGGTAACTAGAACGCGATCTTGATTTAATTTCATTATAAGTTACGGTTATTGATAGCTTAAATTATAATAGATAATATAAGCTAGCTACCCAATAAACCTTCTGATGCAACAAGTTCAATTAGCGGTTGATAATCTACCTTCATACTTGAAATTCGCAGATTATGATAAGCACAAGCTTTGTCTTAAGACAAGCTGCGTGGGCACTATGTGTTAATACATGTCGATAATACTATAATGTCACATGAATTATTTAAACAAGAATCCCGTGAGCATTTAAAAATACACTCTGTGTCTTAAGTGGGTGCCTGAATGACAAAGCGTCCTAACAGAAGAACCTATCATTTTTTACATCTCATAAAATAAACAGAACACTGATAATTTACAATCGAAAGGCTAAAAATACAAACGTCACAAAACATGTCTCCGATGATTTATTTAACGCGATGTTTATGTACGGCTGCGACAGGACGTGAATCGTGGCTGTTTCTTTTGGTTAACATAACAACATCTTACGCACCTTCATCCACCTTTAAACCAAGGTCATAAAGTCGAAAATATTGAATATCATTGATAAAAGTATAGGTGTAGGGTTCTTGAAAAACCATGTTATGTTTGCGGTTGGAATAAATTTGAAAATGAAGTCAAATGTTTTATGGATCGTACATGATAAGACAAGTAGCTTTTGGTAATGTGATGCATACCTCACCTTCAACTTAGTTTTTCTACCACAAGAATACCTTCGCTGTAAAATAATACAATGTAATGTTTAAATAAGTATCTGGGTGATACAAACCCCTCCTAATAAGTCAATTGGACTAATATTTGCCAGATCACAAGTTAAATATGCAACAATAGATACTCGGTTCTTGACATAAAAACCAATATGACACCGCTACTAGGGAATAATCATGACTCTTGCTACGTTTAGGGAACATATATGCATTTTGGTGAGCCGCAAATGATAAACTGGTCGACTCCAGCGCAGTGTGGGTGGCTCACAATAGGTGTGCGTGGGCCCGGCGCGCGGGTGCGCGCGCGCAGCCTCGCCTCACCTCGCTGTTTTTACAGCCTCACATTATGCATGCAGATTTCATTATAGATTGAATATTATAGTCGAGGAGATAGCTATAACGCCTCGCTTGTTATTAGTTAGTGTCATGATATATGGTTTGTGGGTATTTCAAAATTAAATTGCCGTTAATTAATTGACATAACTGGTGACTTATAAATCTGTTTAATCTTAAACTTGCTGTGTATTTCGTAATATGGAATATATTTTAAAGCTATTTAGCATAGAGTGAACTTCAATAATATGGATGGAAAATAATTTAATCGGTTTAAAAGTAGGTAACGATGCACAAAATCGTGCTAAGGCAGCTCAAATTCTTTTTGAATTATCTCTCATCATAGTTCCCGGAACCCTGCATACATTAAGTATTTAGGCAGTGGTAAGGAATTATCACTATACATTACTGCACATACTGGATTGTCATGACAGTCATGACATTATGTTGGGTAGTTTGCCTAAACTATATGTTGTTTTCACATTATAATAGGTATGTCGTAGATCATCCTCCACTTATATGTAGGTACCTAGAGTCTAATACCAAGTTTATGGTTTTAAACGTAGGTATACATAGTTAACAATGTTATCAAATGATGTTGACCACAAGTCCCAGTCTGTAAAAAAACCTAAAAACCCCGCCTGCATTGCATTGATAACAAATGACGTCAATCATTGAACGTTAAGTACGATGGGTGACGGGTGAATCCTAGAGAAACCCCCAGTCTTGGGTTCGAGAATTATTGTATCAAATGTGTGTGATAAAGTCATCGTGTAGGTACATTATGCCCTAAAGGTAATTTTCACCCAACATCAACAATGTACCTATCCCAAAACAGTCCATGTCTCCGGCGGTATCCGATTACCCCGAGTCGATTATCCCAAATCGTTCCCGTCGAACGGCAAGTAAACACGTCACTCAAAGGGTTGTCACGGGCAGCGTGACGGACGCGTGTTAGGAACAAGAAAAACAAACACGCTTGTTGTAGACGACATTATGGAAGGATGCGGGCGGGGCCGGGATAATATTTTAAATGTTACTAATGTGAGTTGGAATTTCTCTTCAACTTTTAAATTTATATGCCAGACATTAACTACACTTTTAGTTTATGGATATGGGTACCTTTGAGGTAGACGACATAGTAAGTTTGAGGTGTGCATGAATTTCCTATTTACAAATGTAAAAGCTGTAAATAATCTAACTTACATCGTTCCGGCCATAGACTAACGAGATAACAATAAAACTGTTATTGTAGCTACCATCAACAACAAGACAGGTAACATAAACAACAATTTACTACATAATAACAGAGACAAAATGATCCTATCCATTATAATGTATGTATGTACGTGTAAAACGTCATTGTTTTGTTCCGAAGAATTTGTTTAATTGAATTTTAAACAGAGCTTTGCATAACTGCATAAAATGAGCTTTTAGAAACTGTACATAAATTTGCAAGTACAATGCGACTTACAAGTTACAACGGTATTAGAATTTTAATAGCTACAATATTATTTGTGAGCATCAACAGCCGGTTCTATAAAATGAAGATAATAACGTTGATTGAATCCAGAAAAGTTATTGCTTAGAGTGTATTATTAAGTACCAGTGCCATTAAAAATTCTATGCGGAATGTAGTTAACAATTTTACGTTTCTTATAGAGACTATTTTCCGGATAGCCATTGTCCAATATTCACCTATTGCTAAAATCATTGCCTCTACACGCCTCTATACTGAGAATAATGAAGTATTTAAAAATAAATATCTATAAACAATAAAAGCATGATGATCACACTAATAGCGGCCCAACAACCCGAAACAAAAGGAGTAGTAAATCAAACACGGCTTATAGAATCAGGTAGATGGTTATTAGTAAAACATACTGGAGGCTATAAATTTCGGGCAGTTGTATGAAGAACTTTAATAGAATCATTAATAGGGGCTCTGGCGGAGGCGGACGGGTGCCGGTGTCCGGGCGTGCGCGGAGGATCGCTACTATAAGCGCTCAACCTATAAGAATTCATTATATTGTGTGATTAGAACCTTTAGTTATGGTTAAAGGTTCAAATCTATTAATTGGGAGTGGATAAAGATTGACAGTATAAGTAGTAAACGTTGAATTAAGTGAGCAAGTTTCTAGAAACGACCAGTGCTTAAAGATGTCGATATCTAAGAGGTCAATTTTGACATCTGTCATTACATTTTAACTTATTTATTTCGTGAATAAATCAATTGAAATATGTTTTCACATATTATATCACCCGAAATAAGTAATTTTTAAATCCAAAAACATAATAGTATTTTGTATTCTTTTGTTAATCATGCTAAGTTACATTCTATTTCCATAACTAGTTATCAATACGAGGCTCGATCTCGACGACTGTAAGTTATCATAAGGGTAGACTATTAAAATAAAATAACTTAACAAATTCGTTTATACTTAGTAAGGTGGTCAGCGTTAGTACTGCTAACGTTAATTTGTATGCAAATTGAAGCGTGTCAGGTACTGACGAGGTGATTTTATTAATTTCAATTAATTCTGCGAATCAAATATTGGGACGCCTAATCAACGCCGATGTTTCCGATAATTGCCTGTATATTACAGAAATGATGAATGATAGCATAATTTGCGTAGAAATAAGACATGAAATTTAGATTTGTTAATAATACTTCAAAGATAAAAAAGCACTAGGAAGCAAAGGGTAAACATATTGTAAGGATGTATATTTATGCATCTTCAACTGGATGTCATATACGTAGATCTACCGAGCTTATTTCATAGATATTATTTGACTTACATTATAGATATTCGGTATTATATAATGCCTCGCTTTAATCTGTAAAGAAAATATTGATATTTTAATATGGCACACAATGATCGCGTTACATGCATAATAATACTGTTAAATATTAATCGCGAGCGAAATGAGCGCGCGGCGCCGGGAATGCCTACCTGTCATTTGGTATTAAACAAATTGGTATTGGTGCTAATTGCTGGATTTACTTGTGTCAATATAAATGTAATGTAATAAAAAATGCGTTTTTCGATCTATAGATATCATATTGATTACAGTAAAGAAATATGTAACTAATTTATTATCATTTTATCATTATTATCGACATTTATGGATGTTCAGTTTGTTGTTGACGTATTTTTAGGTTTCCGTACCCAAAGGGTAAAACGGGAACTCTATTACTAAGACTTCGCTGTCCGTCCGTCCGACTGTCACCAGGCTGTGTCTCATGAACCGTGATAGTTAGAGAGTTGAAATTTTCACTGATGAAGTATTTCTGTTGCCGCTATAACAACAAAAACTAAAAAAACAGAATAAAATAAATATTTAAGGGGGCTCCCATACAAAAAACGTGTTTTTTTGCCGTTTTTATAGATAATGGTACGGAACCCTTCGTGCGCGAGTTCGACTTGCACTTGGCCGGTTTTTTGTCATAATTTTAATTTGACCGACGTAACCAGATGGCTAATTAATTAAATAATCATAAACCCTAAATAATGTCTCAGAAATTCCCAAACGTATATTTTATAGTTTGTGATTCAGAGAGCATCGTTCGACTTCAAAAACATAATTTTAGAGGCCCTCCATTACCCCGGGCTCGAGCAGCTGTCCCCGCAGCGGGAAGCCATTTTTTCGACCATAAATATCAATTCTCACAATCCAACAAAACGCATTCGTATTTATTTAGGCGTCACAACTCGTGGTATCGCAGTCGCAGGGCTCGCCCCGGGACCACTTCCTTTTCCTTTTGCAAATATTCCGTTGCAAGTTTAGTGAGAGTAGTAAAGGTGCGATTTACATTGTACTTAAGGTAATATTACGACATTTATTGCACAGTATCGAATAATTCGGATATTGATATCGAATTCCACGATATATTAAAACTAAATAATACAGCTCGCATTGGAATCATACAATTGTGGCAGAAAAAGTAACGATGGCAAAATCGTAATAAAATATTTCCCGCCACAATTTTGAATACCGATTGGTTATCGATATAACTGAAGTTTGGACATAAGATTTGACTGTCCCCGCAATAGCGTTATAACGAGATCCAGCTAAACCACAATCGAGCTAAACTACGTAATATTAACGACTTAATAGTTAAAGTTCAACTGTTGGCCGAGTTGGGGCGATGCGCGGTAAGTAATTGCTCGGGTAAAAGCCGGCTATTGAACCGATTCAAAGCACTTAGCAAAGCTAACACAATTAGGTTTAAATCTATTGCCGCTAAATTCTGAAGACGTCTGAGTGGAATCAAGTTTTGGACCATCTTGTCCCTTGTCTATATTCAATAGGCATTATTAATCGGAGTTGACTTTCTTTGTAAGTTGACCTAGTAATATATATTTGTTAATGTGTTTAGAATTATTATTATAAGTCTATCTTGACGAAAGTTGTCTCTTAGGCTTTCCTGTTAATTACGTTTTTATTTAAGTTTCAGTATTCTTGAATTTTATGTTACCTTCTTAAGTAGGACATTCATTCACCGGAGTTAGGTACCACAGATGAGATTGTGTCATTGTGTCAAACTTGTCAAGTTTATGAATCAGACGTAATAGCATAATAATGTGTAGTCCATTACTCGGTCGTTAAGATTATGATTACTATCACCGTCTGTTTGTTCATGCAGTACTTTATTTACGATACATATTGTCTGTCTGTGTGGTGCCACTGAGGTTTGTCACGTCCATAGTTTCATAGCTGTAAACAATTTTCTAAATAAACATTGCGTCTTTTTTTATTTTTAAGGTATAGTTTTTTAAAATCTATTGTGTATAAAACTCTTATAGTAGTTAAAGCTATGACTGCACTTCGCATGTTGCATGTTCTATATGAAAACTCTAAACTAAATTTTTGTTTTTTTATTTTGCTCTGGGTATAGTAGGAAGTCGATTACGTGGGTTGATACAACATCTTATTTATTGACTGCTAACTATATTTCCAACAAAAATGTACTAACCTACCAAGTCCTAATTGTGCGTCAGTAATTAGCTATGAGATCTAATCAGGGGAGACTTCATTATGTTTATCTTTATTTGAAACTCGCAACAAGATTACCTGTGTTATATTACGTAGTCAAAGCCTTTTTACAAAATATTTTTTATACGAAGTTCTATTGATCTGTCTATCCTATCATATTATACGTGTATTGTAGCGACGCTAGGTATCCTACATCGGCTGAGCTGACGCAAATCGTGTTATCTGGGGTCGGCGGCGCCCGGCGCGGACCGAGATAACCGCCTGTTATGATTTTAATAATTACAATATAGCTATATAAATAGGTACATAAATTGGCAGGGACTAAATTCGAATCATTCGATGTCACTTTCGTTATTCTAAGGAAGACAAGATAGTCAGAATAATTTTATTTATGTAGAGTCTGTACAACAACGTTATTACGATAAGTCTGCCATAATTCGGAATGCCATGAACTCTATTTATTTATTTTCGTAAAATACTGTTTAAAAGAAATGTATATCTTGCGTTACAATTATCGTTTCACTAGCTTGCAACCCTACAGGGTGTATCAGAAGTCTGAAATAATACTTTGGGTACATATACAGTAGCTCATATGTCGATGCTTAGTGAAGACAGTTTATACCTAACTATCATAGTTTCTAAGTTATAGATCTTTGAATATTTGTCACAGGTATCGTGTTCTTTGGGTACATCCATAACCCTATTCAGCAGTGTGAACTACACTTATGGGGGGCAACTACCAATAGACACAAAACAGAATTTTACATAGGACTAGGTAGATATTTTATGTTACAGAAATTGACGACGAAAAAAATGTTGGAAAAACATGGTCGAATTTCGATAACTTTTTATACCACACAGTTGTATACCAGATACTGATGCAAACGTCAAAGTATTATTTCGGACTTCTGAAACACTCTGTGTTAACTAATAACTACCGTCTCTACACTTGTTGTATCGACATGAAATAACTCAAGTATCTCGTCTGTCTACAACAAATATTGAAAGTCAGTTCAGATAAAACGCGTTCTCACAAGAAAGTACGGATTAGCCCCTCGCAGACTGGGGCGTCAAGACGCTAGCGTCGTTAATTTGTCAATAATAAAACGAACTGTATCGACTCGTAAATACTTTTTAACGAAATGTCATTGACTGAGCGAGTGAATTTTTGACGCGTGTTTGCGTTGCTTTTACCACAGAAATTCAATCTCTATGTATATTTACATGAAGTTCGATTAGGTATTAGAAAAAAAATTACGCGTGCATCTTGACGCCTCCAGTGTGTCCGGGACTTTAAATGTCTCAAATACCATAAAATATTATCCCCACTTACAATATGAACAGCAATTGTTAACAACCATTTTGACAGTGAGCTGTCACGTAACGACGGTGGTGCAATTAGTCGATGGCGTCGCATATAAGTCGGTTAACGACCCACCTTCGCGGTAAGATTAAATCAACTGATTATGAACTAATTCTGTCACCGGCCGGTGGATTACCATGCCTTCGTCTGGTATTAGCACCGCACGCAAACATCAGCCCTATCCCATCACTGTAGGGTCTTCTTTTGAGTTGTAGTTTTGCTTCGGGTCCCAGGAATGCACTTTCATAGGCAAGCGATAGTCAACCTAGACTTTAAAAAAGTAAAGTTTAATTTCAGTTGGTATATAGTTTAAAGGTAATTAAACAGGGAGTGTTGAAAGTGTTCTAACCTAGGCTATGTAGAGAAGGCTACGTACCGGTTATTTTAATGGATCTTATATAATTTATACTCACAAATCTACCTGACAAATCTATTTATTAAGTAGTGATATTGTTTTAAAACGCTTACCTTAGTGTATACTTACTGGGAATGTGATTACTCTTTTACAAACTAAGGAATGATTAATTTGACAATCAAATGTTTTTTATTCATATTAAATTTGATACCAAACTGTGTTCCCTAACTTTTTATAATTCAATAAATATATAGCGAAACGAAGGAGGGGAAGTACACATTAACTAGCAGTAGAAACAGGTTGGCTCAATTAACGGATATTAATGAGCAATGAGCTCCTCCGCCGCGCTTCTCATTACACGATACTTGAGTCGAGGAACCGCAATAACCTTACTTACTGAAACATACACTTCATCAAAATGTTTTTCACATATTCCTATGAATGCTCTTTATATTCACTATACTCGAAGTTCTAGTGTAGACAGCTCGGCTCAGTGCTTCGGGTGGTAGTTCCGGGTTTGTTCCCATTAGACCAAATTTGAACATTCCCTAGCCCTACGAAGTTATCTAGAAATTGAGTACAAGCGATTCTACAAATGTTTACGCTAAAACGTACAGAAATAACCTTACGTGGCGATAAGTTGATAACGTTACTTATTTCTAAAATGATTTATAGAGGTCTTGAAGGCGGCTTGGTTCCATATACTCTACTTATATTTAAGTTATAAAAATCTTTTGATCTTGATTCCATTAGGTTATTACTGTGACAAGAAAGTATGATTTTTATACATTCAAATTCTTGAAACCGTAATTAAATTGATACTTAAAAAGTATCAATTTACTTACGGTTTCAAGAATAGACTGTATCATATACAAATAAACATTGTTTTTTAACGACGGTATGACTATAGACAAGTTTAAAAACAAAATGATGACCAATAAAAAACGCGACGGGTTGAAAAAATCTATATTATCGGAAGATCGATGCCCGTACTACTGGACATCACTAGGGTGTCATATTACCACCAGCAAAAAATCCAAAAAATCTACGACTATTTCTCAATTGTCAAAATCCATTGCTGCATTTGGTTGTCTATTATTAAAACAACTTTAGTATTAAAACAGTAATGGACTTCGAACAGCTTAGTATGCGATTGGATCGCATGGATTTTTAGTAAATAAGTCATGTTTTTTTGTGTGTAGAGTAACATTAGTCAGCGAACTGTCGCTATATATCAGCCGATAACATCTGTACGTTGTTGGTACGACATTGTGTTTGTTTGTTTATTAATATTTTATATTTGGTAGTTAAATGACGTTTCCGATCGAAGGACGAATATTGTTCAGTATTTTATTTTATTCAGGGATGTTTCAATAAATGTCATAGTGATGTAACTTTTACCAATAGTTACAAATTCGTAAGTCCATAACGACTAAATAAGCTATTTTTATGGCAAATGGAACGTTCAACGGGTGGGCGAGATGCTGTAAAAAATACGATACACATATTTTACGTCGTCGGTGCTAGCTAATTATGAGTGTAAAACACGCGATAGAGTCCTTAGAACTACTGAATTTATAAGCAAGTCTGCCTGTTAGGGAAATTTCCAGAACTTAAGAGCTAAATAAACTAAGATGAAACCAGAAAATAAATATTTTGACATTCACTTTGAGAAGATTGTATAAATAGGTTGCAGTTATTTTAATTGTAACAAGAATGTAATACATGACTGTGAGAATTAGAGTAACCTTGTCTTAGGTAAATTACATAGAATAAAACATTCTGAGAATTATTTAGCATAAATAAACCTTTACTTATATGAGAATTTCGTCGATTTAAAACCAAGTCTAGAGAGCTCAGTCAAAGTCCAGCCGTCTGAATAAAGACACGAGCACACGTCTCGTGAAAGGCTCATTTCAGCCAATTTCGGTTTTATCATTATACCCTTTCAGCTAATGAGCTTCGAATTTATAACTGGCCCTTTCAGCCGGTCTTTTGTGACCTGGCTTAGAGATCTCCCATTTAACTAATGTGGACTGTTTGTAATCAGAATTATATTTTCAATATAAATAGTGATATACCTGTTCAAAAATAAATACTTTGAACAGGTATTTCTATTTAAAACACCATTTTGGGGCAGAAATTCAAATTTACCTTATTTTATCGCAAAAATAAAAGTAGGGCTCTATCTGTATGAATAGAGCCTTAATCTAACCTAACCTAACCGTATAGTAGAGTCGATCAGAATGACGGGATTATTGGGAACGGATTGCGGTGGTAAAAGACGAGCTTTCATATTACAGTATTCTGGTAAACATACATTATTCCAATCTATCTACAAACCGCATGTAGTGGCATTTTCTAGTGCAAGTGTTGGACAATGCCACTGTAAATGGATCATAACTCTTTCTTTATTTGAACGTAATCGTTTCATAGTCCATATTGAGTGAGTATAGTTAAAGATTAAAAAAACCGGCCAAGTGCAAGTCGAACTCGCGCACGAAGGGTTCCGTACCATTTTATCAATAAAAACGTCAAATAATCATGTCTGTTGTATAGGAGCCCCCTTAAATACTTGTTTTAATTTTATTATTTATTTATAAAGTGATTAATATAACTCAATGTTCTGTGAATATTTTAAGCGTCTACCTGTTGCCGTTATCAATATCGAGAAAAAAACACTTTTGTTGTACGGGAGTCCCCTTAAATATTTATTTTATTCTGTTTTTTTAGTATTTGTTGCTATAGCGGCAACAGAAATACATCATCTGTGAAAATTTCAACTATCACGGTTTATGAGATACAGCCTGGTGACATTGGTGACAGACGGACAGCGGAGTCTTTGTAATAGGGTCCCGTTTTACCCTTTGGGTACGGAACCCCTAAAAAGGAGGAGTTGTAATAGAGAATGGTGATAATGATCTCGAGCGGTACATCATGTTGATTTACACAGGCTGATCACAAAAGAGCGTTATTACAGTTCTATAAGATGTGTGGGTGCAGGCAGCATTCAGACGTAGTTTTCGCTGGCGCTGTGAGATAGGGCCGTCCGGCGCGCCGCACGCGATACCGCGATGAATCATTGTCTAGTTTCTTTGCAAATATCTTACATATATATTACTGAATATAATAGGCCAGCCGCCAGGTAAAAAACAATACCATCACGCCTGTATACCTCGCAAGGGTAGTCATACATTCAGTGTGGATGTATAACTTAATGGCTTAGGTACCTATTTTTTCAAGCATACAATTATAATCAACAGTTTTAAAGCTGTATTTTTTTACACGTAATTTGAATGGAGAGGTATCTAGAAGGTGTTGGTTGTTTTAAAAGATCTGTAATATAATGAACAACTGACGTAATATACATGTTGCTGACGGTATTCGTTGATATGGTGGAGAGGGACGAGCCTTTTGTCATTATATCAAGTATACTCTGTATTTTCAATGTGACATTATTAGACAGTGATACTTACATATGAAGCAGTTGCCAGTTGCCTTAGTATTAATATTTATGCATCACATTAGGTTAGTGAAAACGAACACAAATACGTTATTATAATAGGAAAAAACTTTTTAAAAACAAGCTTTTATTTAATTGCCCTGTGTTTTCGTGTTCTCCTCAGCAAGCCCTTTCATTTGATACCCATACTGTGGTAGTGCAAAAAAATAACTATTCCGCCATCTTGGATAATCCGCCATATTGGAATTAGACATGTCACATAGCGAAGCATGCATTGTCTTCCAAAATAAGCGTGTATACCAAATTTCAGCTCAATCGGTTAAAGATAACTGATTTAAAATTCAGTTGCAAGATTCCACCCGGACATACATTGCAAGTTAATATAAAGCTTGTAATAATAATAAAATATTTCAAATAACTTTGTATAGAAAAGTAGTGCATCTTCTGATTTGTAGGAACTATTATAACAAATGGTATAAAATGAAAGTCGACTTTGTGTTTAACAAATGTTTGTACAGCCTTTTGTCTGTTCCTAATGGCATGCTCGACAACTGCTGCTGTTTGCTTTATAACATCAATATATCGCTACTTACACATAATAGTGTTGAGTTCTATTATCACTAGTGTGTAGTGTTACACAAATACATGATTCAATTTAATTATAATAGCTCTTGCCTATAATGACTCATAACTATAGGTTTTGTTCAACACGCAATAGTTACACCTATCTCAATTATACGCTCTGAACGTTTATTATAATCTTGAAATTTTTTTCTCAATTGGGTTCTGTGTACTATAGAGTCCTCATGACACTTACAATATATTCTGTCATATTTACACTTTAGAACATTTACAACAATACATTTGTATTAAATTTGATAATATTTTTAAAAATATCTGTACAGGAAGTTCTTAACAATCTATTGATCGATCGATTCGATTATTTTTCGCTTTATCAAGTGTTGGGATAAAAAAATAAAAAATTGGTGGTTTTAAAATAAATTGTAAGACGAAATTTGATCATCTAGGTTACAATAAAACAGTCCCTGATTATGCTGCATTGCCCACTTATGACACAGTAGAGGCACAGTTTGTGGTGGAACTACGAAGATAGTACTTCACTTAGGAAGTAAATGTGCCCTATTTCCCTAATGCAATCACTGCGCAACCGCCGCGCCACTCTCGAGCCCAGGTCGCACGTGTGAGCATGACTAAGCCCCGGTACAGGTTTGTATGCCGCTATTTCGGTGTTTAGAAAGTCCATTCATCTCACAAGAATTAAAACAGGTGGTAAAATAAACACAGGACCAATACTTAAAGGATTTTTTCACTATTAAAATATAAACTTACTGAAAATTTAAAATTGAGTGTATCTTTTCCTGGCCCCTAATTATCATTCTTGGTAACGGTCTGTCCTCTTCTCTTCCACCTCACTTAGTTCAGGAGGTTTTAAGGATTTTAAGGATTCTAAGGATTTTCAAGTCAATTCAATCGAAAATCCTTTAATCAGCTTAGTTTGAGTTAGTTCTAGATTTCAACATAAGATATTCAATTTAAGGTATATGAATATAAATTGAACATTATCTTGTACTTACAATTACAGATATAATTAACTCTGTTTGTACGACAGCGGATTATCATAACTGAAATTCGGTCGTATGAAGCCTTCTCTTGCTATTGTCACGGCCAGCGACATCCCAAAAAACGAACACTAGAATCGATTCAACAAATCGATGCAACCAGAATCCATAAACCAGCATCCCTTAGCTTGCTGATTTATATTCAGTGTGGGTGCGCAAAGTTTTCTAAGATTTGGTTTTTTCTGTACGGTGGGTCGGTTGGAGGGTGAATCTGAATCATTGACTCGGTTCGAGGGTTTGAGTCAGCTACTAAGTTGGGACACAGTCAAGCAATAGGCGTAATTTAAGTTGAATGAGTAGAAAAAAGGATCGAGATATCAATGTGAACGTTAAACGTATTTACAAATTTGGTATATTTGTTATACATATATACCAAATTTGTAAATATACCAATATGTATACCAAATTTGCTAAACATAGCAAATTTGGTATACGGACAATGTAGCCTCGATGTGTTTTGGTAGATCGCGGAAGGCAGAAGTCAGCTGTTGCATTTCCTATCCAAAATCAATCAATGATGATTAGAAGCTGTCATACCTAACGTATGGGGAAAGATGGGTACGGCTATATATAAGATGGATCTTTTCTGATTTATAGATAGTTTAAATAGGTACTGTAAATTTGAATTGTAATGTCGGTGTGAATTTTGAGAGTAAATGGTTACGTACAGATTGATAAATATATGCCTACGCACGCTTGGAGCGAGGGATTGAATGAGTTTGCTCGGGCTAGTGTGCGTAAGTTCGCTGCGCTGCGCCCGCGCACAATGTACAGCCTATTACGTTATTTATTGCTTGCGACGCTCACCAGCGTTGTCAAAATGTTATTTATATCAATTCATGATTAGGATTGTAGCTTACGGATAGGCGGTAGCGAGTGAGGAAGCGAGTCTGCCGATCGCGTTGTTGTCAGCTCAGGCGAAGATTAACCTACTGAAACGCTGTATTTTGTTTTATAAGTACGACGGTGAAGCTTAACTTTGTTTATTTGACACACGGTTGTAGGTACAGATTTTAAGATACACTCATACTTTTTACGGTTTAAATCAACTGTAAGTTTTTGGCCATTCAGCGAGGCCATTACGCCAATCAGCCAAGGTATGAAGCCAGCCAGCCTATAAAGAGGTAAGACACCGACTTGATCTTGCTAGATATAGCTTTAAGATCAAATATATCGCATAGTCTCATACAATATGTTCACATCAGCACCGTCTCCCCATGAGCCAGGCGGGTAGCCCAATAAATACATAATTAATAACAATAAACGGAAGATATAACTCAATCTCGGCGGGTCACCTTGTACGGACTGCAGAATATACACTTTACCCACTAGTCATTACTTGTGTAATAAGCTCACTAAGGCCTAATCGCGCTAACTAGAGTTAATCAAGAGTTAATTAGTGACTCGGCGGAAATCCAAAAATATATTTATTCAGAGTCGCTGATTCAAGAAAAATTAGCTTGCGTTAACCAAAGTTAGCGTGTCTTCGCCGTTAATCGATAACTTCCCGCAAGCTGTAAATCAGCTTCTTGTGATTATTTTGTTTGTTGTTTGTCCTCAAAGTCTAAGTATAATAGTAACCTAACTGTTACATCAGAGTTATTTTTTTAGACCTTTGTTTTGCGTATTTACTGTCAAGAATATTAGAAATATAACCAATCGGTAGCTTATAGTGGCTTTTGAAGGATGCAGGTGATTTTATTTATATTTTGAACATAAAATAAGTTGTTTAAATATCTAAACAAAAACATACTAATTACTTTGTTAAAACAAAGCAGATTAATGTAAGCGACACCACTTCCGTTTCCGGCCGCTGTAGCGTTTCGTTTCAGGCGTTAATTACCGCGGTAGACAATGCCCTGAAAAGTGTCAGGTTGCGTCTTAAAACCGCTCCCAGCCGTTTCAGCTAACAAGCCGTGGAAACGATGAATTAACGCGCTTTACGTGGCGCTACATAATTTGTAAAATATTTGGCAAACTGAGAACATTTGTCATTAGTTCTACCAAAGATATTTGGGAAAAGAACTTATTTCATTAACGTATCTATACTAATATTATAAAGATTTGTATTTTTGTATGTAACTTAACTTAAAAACTACTGGACCGATTTCAAAAATTTTGCTGTTAGAAAGCTACATTATCACTGAGTAACATAGGCTATATTAGAAACCCGTGCGAAGCCGGGACGGACCGCTAGTCGTCTTATAAACTGAATAAGACATTCAACAAAGACTAGATAAGTAGACTATGTAGGTAGGTACTATAGACACTCGTGAGGTCCCTCTTCGCGCTGAAGACGAGTGTCTATAGTAAAGATGTACCTAAATACAATCGGCAAGAAAGGAGTACACCACAGTGCTAAGTAGCTCTAGATATTGATATAGTAATCTATAGGTGGGTAATAATTTTATTTGTAGGTTGAGAGGTTCCCATATAAGGAAAAGTTAATTTCTGTACGTAACAGCAAAATCGTAAACAGCTATTGGCAAATACTTATCGCAAACAGTTTCCACCAAACCAGAGTTTGTAACGTTTCCGCCATTAAACTGTAGATGATAGGCGTTCAACAACTAACCAAGTGCAGTTAAACTCTTTATCGGCGTTCAATCGCGTTTTGAACTCGGTTCAGACTGTCTAAGAACCACATTTATAGTTCAGTTACTCATCGTTTACAGGTAGGTATTTTAAACTTGTATTTAACACATAGTGAGGGGAATTTGTTATAGAGTACTTTATACAACAGACTACCACGTAAGGAGTAGGGAATAATTCAGTTACACCCAAGATACATCGCATGTTGTCAAAATTACATAATCAACTGACACGAATAGGTAAATAATAAAGCAGAAGTTAACGAAAATTATTCATCACGAAATATGTTTTAGTATACTTTTGATGCGGGTTGTCCTATTGACTATCTATGATTTGGAATTTGGTACTTACTGAATTCTTAACTATCTGTTTTGCCGTAAAATGTATATACATGCGAGAATCAGGTGAGCGCCACAAATTCTGGCCACAGAACCGTTGCTGTCACAGAACTTTTCTTCATTATTTTACAGCGGCATTCCCCCGTGACCGCGCTCTCACGCTACCAACAGTACTCCTGTCCCCACGGGGCTGTTGAGACGTAGGGATACATCCCCACGTCTCCACAGCCCCGTATGTCGGGTTACACGCATTACCACGTCGTGAAACAAAACACTGGTATTAGTTTACTGCTCTACATTATATTTAGAATATATTCAACAATTGAAGCTGTTTTGTGTTGTATGTAAATGGAACTAACTTGTAATAAGGATAAAGTGTGAGATTTATTTAAGTCAGTAGATATTACATCAACGGAAAGGTGTAGAAAGGAATAGGAATAGGCGGAAGGCATTAATTGTCCTTCAAGAGTCGTACTTAAACATATATTTGTTGTGTTTATTTTTAAAAAAATGACGAAACCTTTAAAACATTTTTGTATAACGCACACAAAATATTTTTACAATAACTACCCAATCCTTGGTAAATACTTGGTATAATAAATATAAAACAACACATTACCATAATTAATCACGAAACGAAACAATAAAACGGTGAACATTATATTTGCGCGCGAAATGGCGTCGTATTGTCCACAAAATGGCCGCCGGGCGGACAATGAGCGCGGCTGGCCGTCTTCCAACAGGACGTGAAAGCGTCACTTTTCAGAATAAGGCCAGTTCGAAAACGTCCTAGTGTTCTGTGTATCGCTTATTTTTCTTTCAGTAATCCATCCGGCCCGAGCCGACACAGATGAGATCCGGGATTTTGAAATATGAAACACAGAGAATATGGTGTGAATTCAAAAGATTTCCGCGATGTTTGGAAGTAGATTTCTGTTCGCATTATTTAGATACTAAAAGTATTAACATAATACGTTATTATGTATTTTAAATTTTATTAACGAGCTAGCTTTATATAATGAATTTTAGAAAAAAAATTGTCATTACAGGCGTTTTTTTATTTTATAGGTATATAATAAAAGCCTTTGTGTACCGTTATAACATGAACAGAAATATCATAATAGTGAAAGTTCTTCTTGTATAAAATTGTTTATTTCGTTTACCACCTAAAATAATTTTGCATCAGGTAAATTAATTACTTAATTACTAGCATCAAATCTGTACATAGGGTTGTGCACTAACTTTGGCGTAGGTACCTATACAAATATTTTTTGATAGGTGTAGATAGATACTTAAATCCTCCCATTACTTCTCACCTAATTTAATAAACGTTTCCGACAAGTCCAATATCCCGAGTGATCGATCAATACATTTCATTACTCGTCTCGATGAATCTTTACTTAGTGCTCGCGTCACGATAATAACGTTTTATTATTACTTCTAGATGACAATCCACAAATCGGATTATGTATACAGATTAGGATCAGGTGGGTTATTAAATTGATAACGAGACACGTGTCTCACGAGCGCAGCATTCAATAACGATTGCCAAAAGGTTTTTAACATTTCGGAATTTTATTAACGACCATAATATATCTACTTATACATTTCTTAACGGTTTAAAATCTTAAAAGTGCTTGCACAGATAAGTGAATAGTGTTAATCTAATAATGTTTAACTGTATTAAGGATCAAATTCAGAGCTGACCTGAAGTCATTGATTTATTTTCTAGAACTGGCATACCTAGTTGGTAATACTAAACATGTCGTTGGCTATATTCTACATTTCAAATGGTAGGAAAATTATATTGTACAAACATTTTTAGGAGACAAATTTTGAACATAAAATATAAAACTTTTTTTATCAAATTCGCCAAGACGTTCAACAAAACGATAAATAAAACTTTGCCATCAATACAGTGTAATCCTCAAAGTCAAAAGAAATGTCTCGTATGTGAAAATATAATCTCGTTGGGAACATGTCAAAGGGACAATTATATGGAAATTTGAAAGAACGTAATCGGATTATTGATAAAGCGAGACACGCATGCACCAATGAAAGAATAATATTTAAAATATAGCAAAGTATATCAGGACTAATGGAACTTAGATTCAGGCGTCAATGGTTAGACAGGTCGCCGCTAATCGAGAGGTAGGTACAGTGTTCAAACCCTACTGTGATTATTAAACTACTGACGTTACCACACTTTTGCACTAGCAGGAACTAATGTGATAATCTCACAATTGTAGGCATTTAAAAACATAATGCTTTTTCTGTGGCCATCGGGTAACTAGAACAAACTATGCGGCATAAATGTCGTAACTTAAACTGTTGCCGTCAGATCTTCAGTGCCAGCTTTACGCGTCGACCTTCCGTTACCTCTAACTCCCCGATAAGATCTCCCATGTGGAGGCTTGAACGGGAATTATCATTGGAATTACATTGAGTCGTGAAGGCTTTCTTTACAACTCGATTGATAACATCTGCGATTGTTGCTCACCATTCCAATGGCTTGTCGCAATGATACTCTTGAATATGTTCGTTTGTTAACACCTCGTTATGTGATGTTAGAATGTGGACCAATTGTTTTGGTCGAGCATTAATATATTGAATGGTATTACGATTTAGGAGGAGTAAGCTTTCGGTAATCAATATTGTAATAGGATACCTGCGGATTGATACAGAGACATAAACGTACCTACGAATATATAGTGTTTTTTGCCATACAATAGGGCTATCCATATATGCGTACCAATAGTTGCAGCTGTTTATTCCTGGAATATCGGCCTTACAATAATAATACTCGTAGCAATTCCCTTCGTAAAAATTCTTGTAATAAATATGAATATAATCTTAAAAAACGGGTATTAAAATGTTTATAACATTAATTTAAACGAAAGAACGTTAATTTAGATAAATAAAATAAGCCTAATCGCCAAAACTGTATCTCATTGCGAAAGAGCCTCGAAGTGGGCCGTCGTCGTCTCGTTCAGTCGGTCAGCGCGGTGGCCGCTTATCTGGCATCTTAATGGCGGCCCCAGGACTCGCGACCTGATGCTTCGGACCCGATAATGCTTGGGGACCGGACTGAGAGTAGATATGTCAACGAGGGTTTAAGGACGATTGGTTATGTGGCTACGATTGGTTTGCTTCAGAGAGAAAATTATTATTAAAATCTTAGTTTGACAAAAATACTAAATGGAAGACGTTTAAGCAGAAGCTTTTTTTAAATTGAAATTATCTAAACATATGTTTGGGTCATGTAACAAAAATATTACTTAATCAATAAAGTTTTTGACAAGTACATCAATCACTATTTGTCACAAATTATGATAATACACAATTCACTAATAAGCAACATCGGGAAAATATCGAGACTTAACTTTTTATCAAATGCTGGTACCACATTTTATATTTATTTTGATGTAGAGCCAATTGCATCAAACCACCTTCCATTGTTTAGTTTATATAAGACATATTTATGCCTTTTAAAAATGTAACGAGGTACGAAAGTGTAGTTGTCTACATCCTTCGTAGCTCTATGCGGCCAGTAGGCTCTATCTCGGCAAGTATCGGCGCCCGCCGAGCGCTGACTCGCAGCCTTCACGACTTTCTTTATTTAAACATCCAACGCCACTGATGGTCTCGCCTGAGGACTAAATAAATTCTGGCCAATTTCAATACCGATCCCATTTTAAGATTCGTAATGTCTTACTTAATTTGAAGAGGATGAAAATTTTAATTAAGTAGATTTTAACTGTTTGATTTGACTATACACGACAATTTTAAGATTTGTTTTTACTTAATACCCAAAGTTCGTAGAAATTCATATACATATACATTACAATGATGTAACAGTTTACTTTCCAGAACAACCGTATTGTTAATACCCTAGAGTTTATAAAAAATCTCCATCCTCCTCCATCAACGTTATAGAGTTGAGACTAGCACCGCTGTGTTCGGATACTTATGTGCAGGCAATTTTGTACAAATTCATACATCACTACCCACTATGCGCACCTACTACATCGACTGAACCTTTAAAATTATGCACTCTGATAAGTTCATTTCCAAAACCCTTATTAAAATTAAAGTGTCAGAACACTAATTGAAATCGTCGCCGCAACTATAAATTAATATTCCAACATTTAAATCCAATCAAGTCGAATCAATTAGCGAATGCAAATGAGTGGTACGTTAGGGACGTTAAGTCGATCCCAATCGATACGATTTAGTGTTAATGGTGAGTTTGATAGCCACCGGCTGTTTGCAGGACAACGTATTGTTAACGTGAAGCGTAATGGCCGATAATGTGTGACCTGTGTGATTAGGATAATGTATGGTATATGCGAAACTTTAGTTTTTATGACAGCATTTTATGGGGTTTTCCCTAATATGTTTATTTTTGTATTTAATTGTGAATCTCCATTAAACTATTATTTAATCAAGGTACAAGCAGCCCCACACTCGGAAACAATTCACATGTTAAAGTTATTTCGTAGAATTAAAAAGGATATTAAGCGCAAAAGTATTTAACCAATCCCCAGAGCCCCCGCTATTTTGAAAGCCGGTATATCTGGCCATCTCAGAGTAGGGAAACATTTACAATAAGTTCCCGTACACGTCGGCTCTTATCCCAAATCTCTGGCGACCTGAACAAAGGCGCGTCACGGCTGGCACAATACAACCAGCCCGATTGTCCCAAGACGTTCGGCGATTATATGGAAATGTCACAATATTTGACGCAGCTTACCTGATGGAGCAGATAAAAGGATTGTAAGCATTAGAAATGATCAGTGTGACATCTGCTGAGAATTCAAAATATTAGTAATAATAGCTGAATCGTTGTTGTTTGTTCATTCTAGGTAGAATATTTGCAAATAATTTGCTGATTATAAACTATAAGTATGTTTGTTGTCAAAGGTAAATAACGACATCTACCTGATCTCTTATAATTTTTTGATTCGTGGCAATTACTTTACTAACAGTGACAAATAAAGGTAACAATAGTTAAAGGTGATCATAGATTTGAACGGTGAAAATTTTGTGCACTACAGTGCACCTCTGCCTTCCACTTCATGCATGTACATATATAATGGTACCTATTCTCAAAGCATCCAGTTCCCAATTTTGTGTCATTTATAATTATAAAACTAATTGAACTAAAATACATTATTTCGTTATCTCTCCTATTTTCGTTTTTTAAACCCACTGTAAAGCTATCTTCCACGTGTAATCCACACAGTGCCTTGAGAGGCATTGGGCGAGTGATCATCTGGAATCTTCTTATCATGGGGCCACTGTCAACGTTTTTGTTGTATTTTTTGTGAGCACAGATTATCGACTCCTCAATGGTCTGTTTGACTTTGCATCCATTGTAATATAGTGGATTGTATGCGTTTGCCCTTTTTCATATCCGGATTGAAGTTTTTGCAACTTTAGTGTGTGATAAGCTTTTTAATGTTTAGCTAGGTGTGTTGGTTCACGATTGTTATTTGAATAAGATTAAGAAAAGGTGTTTTGGTTACGAAAATCGAAGGATTTTTTTGCTTAACTTTTTCTAAAACGATAACAAAGTTTACTTTCTTTATAGACGGTATATTCAAGATCAGATTCTTTTTGAAAAATAAATATGATAATGTTGCCATAGTCACCAGAAAAAAAACAGTACATATAAGGTGTTATAAGTATTTTCGCAGATCACGAAATTCAGTCAGCATCTTCATGGAACCTCAAAATCTGAAGTTCTAGTCAATTTCTGTCATGACGTCACACCTCATAATGTATACACATGAACACATATCCCGTGATATACTTCCTCATATTCCTGAAAATGTTTCAATAAACCCCGTGAGTGTGTCATTTACATGGGAATAGCTGTAATGCCGAGCATACACGCAAACAAATCATAAGCGCGCATATATTTACTTGATTCTTCTTTCTATTGCGCTATTCTTGGTTATTTATCGCTTACGACCGCTTTTTTTTCCTTAGATAAGAGAGTTGGGTACATGATTTTGGTTTATTGAAAGTTTTTGTGGGAGACGTACCTATATAAAAAATACATATATAATATTATTTTGTTACAAGTTACTTTCTCGATTGGGTTGTATTAGTTTGCCTAAGTGGAATACTTAATTAGCGACTAGAACCTGAATTAATTTCTATCGTCTTTAAATTTGCACATTTATATAGTGGGTATGAAAGGTTAGCCAATGAATTACAACAAGTTGATTACCTCATAAATTGTTTACTTTTACAGCTACCTAGATGCGATCTCGACTGATGGTGCGAATGATAGTCCAATTAAGGCGCAGCAGTAGAGTCGCCCTGAGTGCGGCGAAACCTGCTTATTGCATCTACCAAGCTAGCTGAGGCTATGATTAAGGCATTCGTGAACCGCTGTAGGGTCTGTATATACATGAATGACGATTGTATCCCATGAGGGTAGACAGAGAACATTACGACACACGCTATCTACTCACTGGCATACTAGCTAATGTATCATGTTATATAAGGACAAAGAATGATATGCCCTACGGTCGATTAGGCTTGAGATAACAAATCATTATTGAAATCTCTTTGGAGTAGATACACGTAAATTTTACGCTTTTATGTGTACCATACGCAAGTATTTTTAAAGATAATTGTCGGTTCCCAGTACCAACGGCTGAGGATTCAAAGAATTCGTTATTTTTTATCACGCATCTCAATATATAGTGCAGTTATTAGTAATACCTGGTTATATGTATAGATACATGCTTGAGGATTTCAGTGATGGGCCCCCCAAACCCTGTGGAAAGCAGTCACAGCTATTTTATAATGGTATTTAACATAAGTGTACAAATTATGTTTTGTTCCTACATAAAATAGTCACACAAAAAAAATTAAACGCAATTTAATCTTTATCCATCCATCAACTTGTTTATTGCTTTTTTATGACTAGAATCATTATAATATAATGAAGTAATTTGTTAAAAGAGAACATTAAAGTGATAGGTTATCCCGGGTATATTTATATACTCATTAGTAATAATACAATAACGATAAGGTTTCGTGGAAATCGGCGAGCAGCCAGCCAGGGTTACAGGTCCTAGCCGATAACCTTTCACCTTGAAACAGTATAACATACTTAGTGTTAAAACCAAAGGAGATTGAATGGACCACTTGTAAAGTATTACTTAACGAACCCTGTGTCAATATAAATAAATATTGAGTTTCGGTGGTAAAAGCCACACTGTCAAAATTTGCTCGCACTTTCAATGCAATTTCGTTGAAGAATGTATTTTTAGGGTTCCGTACCCAAAGGGTAAAACGGTAACCCTATTACTGAGACTTCGCTGTCCGTCCGTCTGTCACCAGGCTGTATCTCATAAACCGTGATAGTTGGAGCGTTGAAATTTTCACAGATGATATATTTCTGTTGCCGCTATTACAAAAAATACTAAAAAACAGATTAAAATAATTATTTAAGGGGACTCCCATACAACAAACGTGATTTTTTTGTCGTTTATATAGATAATGGTACGGAACCCTTCGTGCGCGAGTCCGACTCGCACTTGGCCGGTTTTTTCTACAAGTCAATACAGTTCGTTGTTGTTTTGTGATAAAAAAATTGTTACGGCTTTTGTCGCACCAGTGTGCGGGGAGACTTAACGCGGACAAATCAGCCCTGGTATAATACGTTGTCCCTTAGGTATAAATTGAAACCAAAATACCAACGTCGAGTTTTAGGTGCCCACAGAGAACTTCAGTTCACCTTTGCTTTCCCCTTAATTGAAGACGCGTGCTTTTTTTGTTGAATTTAGTTAGTATCCTGTTACTTTATCTTTTCTCAACAAACTTTCATACGTTCGAAAACATTTATCATCACAGTCAAGTCTTTAAATCTGTCTTCAAATATCTGTATCTTTCATCGCTGTCATACGGGACTAAATATTAACTTTTGCCCTCATTCCATTGCTTTTTGTCAGCTTAGCATTGATATTTTTATTTTTGTCTTAGATAGTCTAGCGGGATGAACTAGCCTAGATCTCATGTGATCGTTATGGTGAACTGCGCTAATCTTATATGCTACTAATGTGTTTCCTATTAACACGGGTTATAGTACTTTCGTAAACCAACCCATCCACATGTACCTATCCGATATCCTTAAATATTTTAGGATTAGGTATATTTTAAATGAATTGACCGTGTAAATAGAATCCTTGTTTTGGATCTTACCAGTGCTCAAACCCCTTCGTCTTCATTGCATATCGCTGTTGATATTTGCTTATCGCATATGCCACATTAGTTACATACATACATACTTTTTAACCGACTTCAAAAAGGAGGAGGTTCTCAATTCGCCCCGTTTTTTTTATGAATACCGCATATCTCCGGCGTCTGTCGACCGGTTTCGAAAAAAAAAAGAGGTTTGCTAGGGAATTCTACACGGTTGGTCCTATTTCCAAAATATTATCAGAAATCAAACCCCTTAGGGTGATATGGGGGGTTGAAGGCCACATAATTGCAAACATATTTTTTGATCGACTTGAAACTTTGTATATGTATTTTACATACAAAATAAAGAAACACGTCTTTCAGGAATTTTGAAAAAAAAAATATGTAGGGGCTGAAATGGGGGTCCAATCCGGACTACAGCATATCTCCGGCGTTAGTGAACCGATTACAAAAAATATTTTTTTGTTTAATACGGATTGTTAACAAAAATCAAAAGCCACCCCCAAAGGGGTTATAAGGTGATAATATTAGCAAATTTTCAACGATTATTGACAATAAAATCGTGAAAAAAAATAAATCACCAAAAAACAAAAACCGACTTCAAAAATCTAGGTGCACTAAAAAGCTACAAATAACCTTACAATTCATTACATTTGGAGTCGGTGACAATTCATATGTGTATTTGCCTAGTCTGACTTAGATTAAATATACAATGAGTAAACTTGGCCTTATTTTTTGTCTTTTTAAAGATCTGTTCCACGTCTCTCCTCGATATAGCAAAGGATACACTTCACCTTTTTTCCTAATATCCGTTTAGTTTGTCTTTCAGCGGGGCATTAGCGCGGCGTCGCGACCGGCGCGGGCGCAGCGGTGCTGACACGTTTAGATGCGTGTGCGCATTACAATTTGTAGCGCGCATGCGTTATTGTGCTCACCGTCGACAGATTTAGCGTGGGACGCGCCGATTGTTTCTGCATATGGATATCATGTGTGTTGACTTGTAAGAGACATTGTACCAAGAATTTATTATTAAATGTTTTATTTAGTATTTTAATTCAAATTAAATGAGTCTTTGTGCTTTTTAAGTTGTATGCCATACGCCGTAGTTATAATACAACAAATTTACAGGGATCTATATTAGGTTGTGTTAGAATAGGATATACGAGATGTACAGTATGACGAAAACTTAAATAAATTTCGTAACTAACATGGGATGGTAACTTAGTTTGATCAACTACTACGTACCTAAAACATAATTTACAAGTCTTAATGATGTTCACATTTTCATTTAAGACATCGTTATCATATTTTATCTGCACCCATTGACATAATATGTAGTTAATAAATCGCCTCATTGTAAGCAATGGCAATAATAAAAAAATGGCTTGATATTGCATGAAGTGACGACCTTATAAAGACCATATGAGACTTAAGAACGAGTAGTACTGGTGTAACAAGTGTTCCGTATAAATATCGATAATCTTTTGAGAAGTAAATCCTGTAGTAATATAATACTGCATATTCAAGATTATTCCACCAAATATCAGCACTAAAACCAAAACATAACTTTTGTTAAAAATACAAAATAGGTTTTCAAACAGTGTTAAAATTCTTCACTATATAATAATGATACTATGCGAAATTAAGTTTATAAAAAGGTCACTTATTTGACTAATCTCATACGGTATGCTAAAAAAACGAGAAATAAATATGTCCGTTTATCTGCGCTGAGGTTTTTGCTCCCCGTATCACTCGAGGCATTAACATGATGGATACGAGGAGGGTACGTACACCGCGGGTTATTGCATCATAACGTATAGTAGGACTGTTTTTTTCGCTGCTTATGTTCGTAATGTTGTTGATTGTTATTCTTAGAACTGTAACCTTTTAACAATGTAGAGTTAAAAACACGGAGAATCGAAATCATCTACAATTGATGAAGAATGGAGGATGTAATAAATTGAAAAAGCTTTATTACATAGTTAATCTTCTTTTTGACGACTTCTCAATTTTTTATTTGCATAATTTTAAGTCTTTTCATGTTTCTATAATTCATATAAATTTTAACCAATCGATACCCACAAACTTTATTAAGTTTACATATAATTTACATGTGTATATATTTATAACATATTAATCACAATTCTCTGTTTACAACTAATTCAACTCACAGATTTATCGATTAAACACGGAATATCTCTACACGTTAAATAGGTATATTGTCACAAGTTGGCTGAATATTAAATAATGACATTACGATAGGGCAAATTTGTGAGCAGCGTGGCACCGATACGTAATTTATGACAATAATAAATAATTCGTAATTAGCGGCCAGTGCCAGCGACAGTTAAGTGTTAATTTATACTAACCGGTCAGATGTGGGTCGCTCGGGCCGACGCTAGGAACTATATAAATAAGGTTTTGTTTAATCGTTGACTCTGTAATAGCGGACATTTGTACGGTTTCCGCTTTTAACTAGCTTCCTTCAATTACGATGCCCTTTCTGAGCCGTTTGTTCAATTTAAATATAACATGTTGTTAGAAAGCGGTTCGGGAATTGCGCCCTGAACATACTGGAGCGAGCGAATTCAACTTACTTAAAAAATACTCTGTGCCATGTTAATAAAGATTAAAATGTCTGTGGCAAAAGCCAGCCGACCACGTGAATAAACTCAGACGAGGCATCAATGACTCGTGTGAGTTTATTTCAATGAAATCTAGACTTCTTCCATAAGTTAATAAAGACAGTTCTGGTATTGACAAATCATTGGACGCGCGCAAACGTGCGAATGTTTTTATACCAGTTTGTACAATTAAGGTAAAAGGTGGAAGCTTCGGGATGCTGCAAATGTTTTTGTAACTGATTATAATTAAATGTGACTGTATCTGGCGCTACTATACGTTTCATGCTCGCTAATCGCTGACGTCTACGTAAAATATTTATAAGCCAATTATTACTGGCCTCCTATAGCAATCATAAAACTAGTGACTTACAAATAATTCAATCATTGTTATGTATAATGTCTTTAGTTTTGAGCAACACTTTATTGAAAATAAACCGATATATTATTTCTACGGCGATTTTGTAACCATTATTTACACAATTGGCCACGTCTGTACACTACATCATGCGTGTACGCACACAAATAACTACTTTAAATATTTTGACAGGCTGACGGTTTTATTCGCAATGTTGTTAAAATTCAATATGGCGGTGCTAATTCCTATAAATAAGCCATTGAATCACTCTACAATCTCTATTTCGTTGCAATAAAGATCATATTAGATTGATAAATCAGTTTTAAAACAGCATGTTAGTTTTGCGGTAGTGTTTGTCCGCAAGGTAATAAATCATGTAGCAGCCCTGCTCAAAACAAGTTAGGGCGTATGCCCACCGGCTTGCAACGTATCATGTTACAAATTTAATGTAACAATTGATAAATTGGACTGTAGCGATCAATATAGGAACAAGTTTGTAGTTAGATATTAAATTACTGATTATGTTCTGATAACTTGTAAGCAGTTAACGAGCGCGTACATTTTTTGCATAGCCTTTTGCTAGTGTTATTTCGGTCGAGTTTAGACCGTATAAAAAGTAATGGGTGCCTATAAATACAAATGTTTTTCAACGGAACTCAATATCACAGATATGTCGTATTTGGGGAATTGGTGAAGCAAGACGTGACTCTATTTCAGTGTTCTGTGTGTCCACATTATCTTTTAGCTAAAACTATACCTTAGTAACAGGTATGGAATGATATCGTCAGGAGATGCGTCGTTTCCTTCTAAACTTCAGACAATAAAGCAATACCTTAAGAGAAGCTCCGACGGGTTTAGAAGGCCAGTGGTATTCACATGTAGCGTTTTCAATTTTAATTATCATCACCGTTACGCGCGCGCGATATTTGCGCACACAATACCGCAGCGCGCGTAAACAAACGACTATGAGTGGGAGCCAAGTATCGAGCTTTTCCCGGACATCTCACTTTCTACATTTTGATTTATTTTTCCCTTTTGCAAAGACTTATTGATAACAATTAAAACTACCAATAGCCAAGTGGATAGTTGGGCCACCCGTAACTAAGATGTTACGAGATCGATTTCTATACTAGCTTATTCCTAGCATGCTTATATAATATATGTATATATAGCTTAGTTGGAGGGGTTAACAAGTAATATGATAACCTCACATTAATAATTAGAAATCCTATTTTACAAAATCCTCGTGCCTTTGTTGAAATACGTAATAAGTTCTGGGTTACTGGAGAATTAGATTGTGGTTTAGTTTGGTTTTGAATTTAGAGCCTATATTGTTGTCTTTGAGTTAGACATGAAAATATGCTTAATATTGTATCATTATAAAGTTAAACTTTTTGTTGGTGTCTCATTTATCCTTCCTAACCCATGGTGGCGCTGGTTTAGCAAACAAGCGTCTGCGCAGGTGTCGTATACATTCCCCAGTTAAAGTGCAACAGTGTTGTAGAGTGGACTACCGCGTTCGCACTGTCTTTTGTTAGTCAATGTTTGTTTGGCTACAGCCCATACAGCTTCTAGTCTGCTTACAGGTAGGTCTTTGTTGTGAAAGAAGAAAACACATACCTTTCTTACCTTACTTTGAGGATTAACGCTTTCTTGAATAAGTATTAATTATCTAGACATAATGCACTGTCGTTCTCGTAGTAAGTATTGAGGCACTATCGGTAGAACGTGGGTGCCGATTGAAGCAGTCTTAAATTAAATAGCGCTTGTTACGTGTATACGTACAACCTTTTCATGATTCCAGCTAAAGGGGGGTGAATTTTACTAAATTACTTTAGTGATTTTAGAAGGATGGTTTTCGATAGTATTTCGTATTACACTCTCTACATCTATAGGACAGAACTGTGTATCGACAGAACTTTATGTTTCTGCGAAAATTTGAGTGGTATGTATCATAACAACGTCTTGAATTTAGTTTACTCAAATTTTACACACAATCTTAGTTTATTTCATAATATGTATATACAATGCAGCAGTATTGTTTGGTGAAATAAATAAAAACACAATATTACTGTCCATTCATCGTCCCAGTATACACCGAATTAATTTCGAAGTCCCCTTCCCGTCGATATTCAGACATATTTACTTTTCTAATCGCTCCCCGTTTCTTAATATTGGAAGATGATGAACCCCGAGTCAACACGGGCGGGGGCGTGGGGGCGGCCCCCGGCGCCGGCCGCAGTGGCAAAGTGCCGCCAATTGTGACTTATCATATTTCTGCAACGAGTGCCCCCGTTAAGTGAACGTGTAGGGTTGTACGGTTATAAGATTTATTTTACATTCAATTTAGATTAAAATTTCAATGAATTTAGATTTTTAGCACGTATGGTGATAGCGTTAAAAATTACATTAATAATGAATATTTCATTAATTATTAATCTGAATGAGAAAAACGTCCAATAAGTTTATGTACAGAAAGGTTATCGATTAACTATTGAATATTCAGCTGTGAATTCTTATTCAAGAGATTTGTAGCAATCACACAATCATTTGCGCATCGCTCAGAAATACACCTTATTTTTTTAGTAACAATTAAATAACTAGTTAAATATTTCGAGTAACTACTGTCGTACAATGTAGACTAACAGTTCCTGAGCTGCTAGCAGTGATATAAATTAGTCTGTGATCACTACAAATCTTAATACTATAATAGTTGAGTATTTTAAATAACAGAGTAATTTGTGAAGAGAGTTACTCCCAAATTTACATAACGTTTAGTAGAAAATAATAATTGAATGTTATAACCACGTACTGATTATAGTTAAGAAGATTCTTTTTGTCGATTCAAAATATTGTAATAGTCTAATAAATGTACCTACTTCTGTACATAATATTTCGCATTCGACAACCCTCGTTGAGAAACACTAGCCGGGCTAGGCGCGTCGCGGGCGCACTGCACACAGCAGTAAATGCGGACGGTAACGCGAGGTGACAGCGCCGGTTCGATGCTTGCGCAGCTGCACCCACACGCTTGCCTACACAGTTAATATGGTTCCACTGTATGAAAGGTTAGATGCTATAAATCAGTATTGGAGATACCATAATATTAATTAACTGCGTGGAATGTTTGGTAACTAGATGGGTGCATAATGGGTTTCTATAAAAACTGAACATTGTCTGATTAGCTACAAAGGCTTATTTTGTTATTTTTTCTGCTAACGTCATGTAACTGCAATGTTCAGCTCATTTGGGTACAGTTTTTGTGGTATATTAGTATTCCGCGAATGGCTGTTGGTTTGTTGCCGGCATCGATCATCCTGTCACCAGTAATTCATCAGTTTCCTTTCATTGTTTTAAGATTAATATTAGCAAAATTCACTTGAAATCTCCGTGACAAAATTGCTGATTTTTATTGAGGTTTATTTGGTTCATAAATAATTTGGGAAACGGACAATTCTGGGGATGAGTGGTGGGTCCCTTTCTCTACAATTGTTATGTTGATATTTGGAGGATGAATTGCGACTTTAAGTAGTGTAATAATGAACGAAAAGCTAAAATCTAAGTTAAAAAATTTAATATTGATTCATCTTTATTAATAATTTTTAAACACTCGCTCCACAGGGCCAGAACTAATGAGGGTCAGGACTCTATGAACAAATAAGACCTACCTTCATTTGAATCCGTCTCAATTTAGAATTCGAATGCCATACAAAACAATATCTAGGGAGAGAAAAGATAGCGTTCCTGAAATTCTGGTAATTAGCAAATGTAGAGCACGATACAAAAATTTCACAATATCGCGTGGAAGGCAAAACGAAGTTAATTTAAAATGACTGTTTGAGCATAGGCCGCTTGGCTCTTTTTGTAACTTATCTAGGTCTAATATTAGAATAGGTACTTAGTAGTTCGAATAGCTATCATTGAAGCATGCATAAGCTGTGACCCGTATTAAGCCATTGTTATAAAAAAAGTCGAATCTCTGGATCGTTGTAAACAAAATCAATTGAGTCGAGATTCTCACAAGGGCGTTTAGTTCATGCGCTGTTCGCATGCAAATCGGTCCGGACGATATATATTCCGAGTGTGCGATGATCGGCTGACAGCCACTATGATCGCTTTGATTGTAGACGATACGAACGATTAAGTTTTTTGTAATGTAACGCTTATACAATTTTAAAGATAGTACATTTTTGCTTGAGTAACCAAAGGGATGGACAAAAAGTGACAACGAATTGACTGTTACCTTATTCTCAGCTCTTCTAATTGTCTTAGGTTCTGTGTTTGTCTTCGCGCATATATAATAATCGTACGTGGGCGAGTGTTGTGGGTGTCAAACTTAACTAAGAACGTAATTAATTGTTGTTAGTGAACTCAAACATAATTCGATATGACACTAATTAGGGGCATGTCGTAAACAAAGAATCTCATAGACAACATTGACTTTGATATATCTACCTAAATCAATAATTTACATTCACTACAAGATATAAGGAGGCCGTGTCAGTGTTGCCAAAATCAAGTAATAAACTTTGACTAATGAATTAACTATTCCTATCTTCCGCGAATCATCACCGGTCGTCCTCGACCTTGACCTTCACGATTCCTTGGTTCCAAGAACAGGTAACCCATGTCTGGGAGCCATAGTAACAGAACCAGTAAACCACCGCCCGCGCCGCGCCCACGCCCCGCGCCCCCCGCTGCCGCCAGTGGCGCCCGCGCACCCGTACAACTGCGAATATGTTGCCACTGCACTTGCGGTGGTGCTGATTAATTTAATCAATTATGAGTACGTTGTTTACAAAAAGAAGATAGACTTAATATCGATCTTATTTATGCAAATGAATGCTATATACTATTTGCCTAAACTGATGGTTTGATTTTATTGACACATCGCTGAAAATGGAATCTATACAAATCTGTAGTTATAAAATAAGATAGACAGCTAAATTGCTGATTGAACTTAAATAATGTGTATGGTCAAAGAAGGACACTTATTTCATGTTGGTATTTGACATTTACAAATTAGGTATACTTTACAGTGTTGGTAATATGCAGAATATAAAATACATCCGAACATTGTGCGAAGTTAGCGTGGTCTTAAATGCCCGCGAGGGGTTGTCTGGTCACCCACTCGCTGACACCTCGCTAGGTAACGACGCAAGCTCCGTGGTCGCGTGTGGCCGACTCGTTAACTTGTAACGATGTACGTTAAACATTTATGGATTAAATAGATTTACAAACAATTATTATAGAGTCTATAATTATAAGGACTTTATGACTCACTGTAGTTGTCTACTTACGATACCAATAAGTTACAAGTAAAGGCCACATATTGGCATGTAAATTAAACTTCTATTTATTTATTTATTAAGACTTTAACTTGTTTTAAAGAAAAAAAAATTGTAAACTTAAAATTGTTCTCCATGTCCCTCGTGACTGTTGCGGGGATTATCTGATGGTAAGTCAGTTTTGCGCAATTCCTGTCTTAATCTAAGTCCGCCTAGAGCTTGTTCATTCGCCCACTCGGTTGTCACCTCACTAGTTAACAACCTCGGCATAGACGAACGCGTGTGGCCGCCATTACAATTATCCTGTAGTTTGTTTTGATCGATTTAATTAAATGTATCGATTCAACATCGCTATACCGACGGATTAGAGATTATTATCGAATGGGATTTGTTAATCTATTGGAATCGAGATAAGACAGGCGCATGAATATTTATATTGAGCCGATATAAGTGGGCGGAACTTACCTATGAGTTGTAGATTTTCGATGAGATTGCTTATCTGAAACGAGAAATGATTCACATGTTAATAAGAACAGGTTTGAAATTTATTATTTGTATATTGGTACGTAACGGCTATGAATTTTTTGATATCCTTAAATGAGAAGTAAGTAGCTTTATAAATTATATCTCACAGGTGAGCGTTTATTTTAAATGCATCTTTGTTTTTCGGAATGTCATTTCTAGATGTAATTGTATTCTGCGAATATCTGCGGTATGCAAATGCAAGTTAAATTAGCATCTGCTTTAATAATTGCAGCCAGTCGAGGCCTTGTGACGGCACGCTCTTTTTACGTCAAAAATTTTCTAGGTAGGTCACATTTTTATGTGACATGTGTTTAAACCGACAAAGAAATTACAATGATTATTTTAATTTATTCGACAATTATTTGTTTACCATTTCTTTTCATAATTATTTCAAAAATGTTTCTGGAGTATTTATAATTTATTTTGACCAATAAAAGCGACAGACCCCAGTACTCTGACAATCGCCGTACCTAGTCGAATATATTTTTATGAATCCGTGACAATTATGCAATACAATAGTTTAATTTCAATGTATAGTATTCGCGTAAATATAAGAAAACAATAAATTATGCATTATTCAAATAATTTTAAAGTAACAAAATAGTTTGTTATTTGACCAACATGGTCGGTGGTCCCCGCGGCCCACAGCCAGTATTTACGATGCTGGCCCAGTACCTACGGTTTACGACATCCTGCCAACACGACGAGTCAATCACTGGCGCTGTTTATGTTATGTTTATACTGGTTTACAACAAACAAGGTAATTAGGCAATATAGAGTGTTTCATTTCACGGGTAACAATTTACTGATAGTTAGAACAGTGAACAAGATAACTAATAAATGTTTCTACAAGTCTTTACGCACAAATGTAGATATTTTGTAATTTATTTGTCGATAGCTTTTTACATTTTAAATAAGTAAAGTTTTTTAGAAACGCTCATAGATTGTCACCTGTACCAAGTAACCGACTTAAGTTGAGATTAGTCAATATTTTTTCCGCTAAACTTGTCGAGGATTCAAGAGGAAACACACAGAAATAAGTAATCTGTATCTGACTGCATCAATCAGTTCAAAGCCAATACTTACTTATGTTGACGTAAACACGCTTAAGAATATAGGTTCAACGAAAAACTACTACGTATTGAGAAATTTCTAATAATGTTCGCTGTTTTCCTTAGCTGAGCCACTTGATTCATCCGTGTAAGAATCGTATCTCGTTTATTTAAAATAACAGTACCTGATACAAGGAATATTATTCGCTACATGAACTGGCTGTGTGTATCGCGGTGCGCACGCGACCGATCGTAAACAGTTTGACTAGCGTTAACCGCATCCTGGGACCAATGACAGAGCCTCGTTCACCACAACCACCGGATAAATAACACTAATATTGTTCCTGTTACAGAATATTACCTATTATTCATCGTGACATAAGTAACTGTTTAAACCCAAAAATACTTTAATTTACACCTCTCTTCTATCTAACTATAGGGTACTCAAGATATCATAATGGTGTCCAACGCACACATTACTATACATACAGTAGAATGGAATAAATACCATAGGGTCGGTGTTGAAAATAATTTGCAATAGGATCAGCTTAATAACGGAAACGATTAACAAACTAAGAAGATAAAAAATAAATGATTTGACTTTATAACCTTTTTGAGGTCATCATCATCATCACGCCTGTATTCCCCGAAAGGGTAGGCAGAGGTGCACTGCAGTGCGCCCACACTTCGCCGATGTATTTTGGTCCCAATGTAATAGGGGGCGAGCCTATTGCCATTATACCGGGCACATTCTATAAGAGGGAGATTTGGGCCATAGTCCACCACGCTGGCCCAGTGTGGGTTGGTGAACTTCACACGCCTAGACGTGCAGGTTTTCTCACGATGTTTTCCTTCACCGTTCAGTAAGTGGTAATCATTGTTGAAAATGACATTCGCACATGAAAATTATCTCCGAGGTGCGGGCCTAGGATTTGAACTTGCACCCCTTACGTTTAAGGCGGGCGTTCTTGCCCACGAGGTTACCACTGCATTAAATAAATGATTGAATGAATGAATAATAAAAAAATTAATGATTTGACTTTAGAACATTTTTGAGGTCAATATAAAATTACAGTGGTCGCGTAATTACTCAAAGACGATATGAACACAAAACGATGGTGTTTGAGGAGCTTGCTTCTATACTCAAGACAACTAGAAACTTGCCTACAAATCGTTATTGTTCAATGCTCCGGAATGACAGCATTAACTTGTATACCGTTTATATAACAGTTTGCACAACATTGGTATACAATGAACTTGAGAAGAGGAGCTTTTATGTAAAGTATTAACCACCACGATAATGTGGAAACAGATTCACATTCCCGTATGTACCTTGCAGGAGTTACACGAGTAATTGTTGTACAATGGGCTGTCGCTAAGCTTTTACCGGCACTCGGAGTCATTTGGCGGCAAATTGTGCCTTTCACCCGTTCACACTCAATTAAATGCACAAATTCTGTAATGGCATTTGAATACCACGGTAAATACAGTCGACGGGGGTGTAATCTCGGGGTAAAATGCGTCCATTTACCCACGCGTTGAGTCGGAATATGTTTGACCCGCATTTATTTGCTTACATGAATGATTGATGTAGAGTTTTAAGTACGGGTATATTTCTCACATGGAGAAAATTGCAGTTTAGTAAATAACAAATAACTTCTCTCTGACTCGAGATCTATGTATCGCAAGTTAAATATTACATATGACCACAGCTTATCCGTACCCTCCGACCTAGCACTCCACCCCAGAGCTTTATGTTATGGCATGCTTGTCTCTCCATGGCGTCTCTAGCCACGATTATCTTCAGTATTAACAACATTGATGGTCTCTTAGAACCCTCAATTTTGTAATCTTATATTAGTCTAACATTTTGACAACCCTATTTTATTATGACCATAGACACAATTATTACAATAGTGACGTGCCCATTGTGAGCGGCGCGTATTGGCAAACAATTGTCGCATAAGGCCGCCATTCACGCCCACTAACGCTACTGTATTGCATTTCTTTGTTAGAAATGTGCGTGCGCGTTGTTAGAGAATCGTCTCTAACAACGCGCATAACAATTATAACAATCGTATCGACGTTACTTACGAGATATGATACTAATTAAAACGATTGTAAGGACTTTATAGATTAAAATAATTGGTTGATAATATAGTTCTAACGTTCGTTGGTTATATACAATTTATAGAATTTTAAATCTATCCACAGAACGCATCCTCCAGTGCTACAATGCCACTGGAGAATAATTTTCTATAGACTTGGAGATGATTTCTAGTTTATACTTGATCGACGTCACGAAAACCTAAGCGCAGTTTGAATATAAATCTAAGATAAGTTTAAGATATGCAAGTGATTTCTAATCCGAACTATCTAAATACTTGGTCCTCTTTCTGGGGAAGTCGGGTAAAATTAAGATTTTACAATGGAAACGCGCCGCACGGCACGCCAAGCATCATTTTTTGCGTCGAATTAACTCGCATTCACCAGTATAAAGACCCTGTCTCCTTGTCACTTCATCCGTCGACGAACAACGACGGATTTAGGCGATTCTATTTAATATATTTCATTATAACAATCGCATGAAGTGGTGGGAGTTACCTGCTTTATTATGAAAAGATGTTTGGAACGAGGTGTCAGATTGTCCTTTCAATGTGGTTAGAAAGTGTAATATTGCTATGACAAATACAGCCCTAATCCTTACTGGCTTTAAGATTGTATTACAAATCCTGTATATTGACAGCTTCAATTGTGTGAAAAAATGTAAGAGTTTTATGTATCAGTAATAATTTAACGAAATAACTTTAGACTTTCTGGGATATGTCCCGTTATTATTGATAATAAAATTCCGCTGACTTCCAAATCCTATCTTACAACTATATCCTAACCTAACGATTACTAGAGCCTTATCTACTCGTATTAATAGAAGTTTCCCTCTAAAAACCACCTACCCACCTACAATGGTATGGGGACTAAGTCGAGTTGACTGATCAATAAATAAAAACCGATTGTATTTCCTTATAATGAAGGAATAATTTCTCAGTCGCTCCTAATAATAAACTGTCCAACAAAACGACACCAAATCCAAACACAGCAGTAATTATCGTGTAATTAAGCGCATACTTCACGATGAGGTAGCGGCTTGAAATAGCGATGATGAATGTGCGCGCGCAGTTTTATTTACGCACGATGCGCTCGCGCAGGCGAAACGTTGCCTTCGGGATTAAGTGTATCGTTTTGTCGGGGTATGTGACACGTGTGAATCACGGGCCGGCCTTATTCTGGATACCTAATTATATTTAAATATAAATGAATTTAAGTCATTGAGAAAACATCACAAAAGATCAATATTATAAGGTGGAATAAATGCTCTTGCGGTCATAAGTGAATAAGTAGTTAGGTTCTAGGTTCTATGGAGCTATGGATGGTAAAGCATTTAATTTAAGAAGATACGTTTCTTAAATAAAAATCTACGGTATAGAAATAAACTGATTTTGTAGAAAAATCAAACACAAAGATTTTAACTCAATTTGAATTCTGGAAATATATCCGAATAGTCTGTGACCATCGTTTTGGTAACATCGGTGTTGACACGACTCATTGTGACGGCTACAAGTACGCCGCGTGCCACTGTAATATAACATGATAAAGGGTTGCCAACTGCAGACTTATTTAAAATGGTTTAGTTTTAAATAGACTAATATCATTAAAATTGGTAGGCTAGCTGTTGTAACTTGAATCATCTGTCACTTGTGCCCAAGCAACCCATAATGGTAATAGTAAGGAATTATATTAAGAGCAGGTTGACAATCAATACCAAAATTATTACATCCGATACCTTAATATAAACTGTGGAATTTAAAACTCATTCCATTAATTCTAGGTCTAAAAACTAAGCACAGGGGCGGTATCATATTACTTCTTGCGCGCTCGGAATCCACAAATTACCAAATGCTGCGCCTGTTTTATCTCAGTACTTTGATAATCCTTTTTTGACAGTTACTACAAAAACAATAAAAACAAACTACCCAAAATACAGGCAACGCCTAGTTGGGTTTGACAGCAATTCGTTGTGTAAAAATTTTGGTGAATAATAGATTTTTTTTTTTAAATATTAATCCTAATTAGGAGTTGGTTAGATGATAATATTGTTTTCTTCGTTTGAAGCAACACACTAGTCGCACGCCACCCGTGGTGTGTTTTTTTATCTTCTCAGACAGTTTAATAACTTAATCCGCGCGCCAGCCAGACTTCTTCGGCTTGTTCCGAACGCTTCACTCATGGCTGCGGCGCACTTGTTTCATAAATCACCACATTTCATGTGACGGGGTGTGAATGGCGAAAATATTGTTATGTTATTAATTAGTTTAACAGTTTATCGAGGCTTACTTCGTTGTTTGTTAGTTGAAGTATAATGAAATTTGACACATGTTATTGTATTGGATTGGATGGAAGGATATTGGATTATTTGGTCATATATATTCAGTCCAGTTTCGTATTTCGTCCACTTGGCTATTATTTTCATATTTTCAAGCAATGTTGTAGGAATAAGACTATTTTAATAGACATACCTACTGATTATAACAAACTCTTTATAACTTTGACAGCTGTTTTATGCTCGGTACCTCCTCGCTAACGTTTTTGTAAATGATTGTATTGAACTTTACGGTGCCAGACCCTTTATAATACGTTATGCAAACATTTTACTTAGTCGCTAACGATTATCGAGCAAAAACTTCAAAAAAGTTATGGTAGAGTCATGTAGAGTCACTTACATATACCTCTGCATATTATGTTAAGTTGCATCCTTCATGTTAAGAATATATTATCTTGCAGGTTCACGTATTTAGTAATGTTTTCCAATATCAATTTTAGATCCAAACATATCCGATAGCTATGTAAATTGAAACACCAAGCAACTCTAATAGAGGAAGTGTCGTACACATTATGGCCACAGATGCAATCTGTAGACATCATTTATGTATGTACATTCCCTTCCGCAAGATATATGCGTACCCAGCTATCATAGAATTAAATAAGATATAGCATTAGCCTTAGGGCAGTGGTAGCCGAGTGGTGAAACGCACGTTTTCCAATCAAAGTGCGCAGGTTCAAACCCCGGCTCGCACCTCTGGGTTTCATGTTCATCCTCATTTTCATCCGAGTTTATCACTGGCTAACAAACGGTAAAGGAAAACATCGTGAGGAGTCCTGCACGTCTATAGAAAAGCGTGTGAAGTTCACCAACCCGCACTGGGCCAGCATGGTGGACTATGGCCCAAAAATCTCCCTCGTATTGAGGGAGAATGTGCCCGGTATAATGGCAATAGGCTCGCCCCCTATTACATTGGGACCAAAATACATCGGCGAAGTGTGGGCGCACTGGAGTGCATCTCTGTCTACCCTTTCGGGGAATACAGGCGTGATGATGTATTATTATTAGCCTTATGACACTTCTAATTACACATTACGGTCAGCACAAAAGAGAAATCGACTGTGAAAGTGTTTTCGATAAAACTAATAATCAGGGTCCTTACCATCGCCTCTCAAAGTATTGTTGCATCAATAGTAACTGTACGTTGTTGTCAGATCTTGTACTGAGTTAACTGTCAAAAACAGAAAGTAACATTAAAAACATTCTGCAAGACAGATCGTGGTAAGGTGGCAGACCTTTATACATATTATAATCTTAATAAACAATTGACTGTCGCACTCTACATACTGGCCCTTATAATTCAATAAATTAATGTAAAAAACTTTTTAAAAACAAGCTTTTATTTAATTGCCCTTAGTTTTCGTGTTCTCCTCAGCAAGCCCTTTCATTTGATACCCATACTGTCGTAGTGCAGAAAAATATCTATTCCGCCATCTTGGATGATCCGCCATATTGGAATTAGAATGACGCCAAATAGCTAAGCATGCGTTGTCATTCAAAATAAGCGTGTATACCAAATTTCAGCTCAATCGGTTAAAGATAACTGATTTTAAATTCAGTTGCAAGATTCCACCCGGACATACATTGCAAGTTAATATAAAGCTTGTAAAAACGAAAGCTGGTTCCTTCACATTGTGTTCAAGATGTATAATTCAATTGGTACTTGCGTTTGCTTAACGATTCGTTCGGTCGAAAGGACCAATAACCGGCGGCATCAATCACGCCTCGTTACCGGCGAGCGGACGGGTTGCGCGGCGAGTGGCGACGCACACCGATCCATCACTTAAACACTTGCTTACTGTCACAAGCCGGATTGTTATAATTCGGTGTGCCGGTGTGTACACATCCTTATTTATGGTTGCTTAATATCAATTTAAGGCGGAGATAGCCAAGTGGTTAAACGCAAGGTTAGGAAACAAAGGCGTAGAGATTCGAAACTCGACTTGCATATTTGGAATTTTGCGATGTTCTGTGTAAACGCGAAGGAAATGTGTAAGAAATTGGCGCATGTATTAGAGAACCTAACTACAGTTTAAAAGGTGTGTGAAGGCTGCTAAAGCGAGCATTACAAGCGTGATAGACTGTGGCCTGAATCGCCCTCTATCTTGGGAAAGGACCATGACAAAACTATATTGCCACAGATATATTATATATCTTCCCCGTACAATTCGTGTAACTAGTCAATAAATGTGATTAGATACATTCTCAGTCATACTGGAGTTATTCATAATTAACTCCTATTTTTAGAAAATCTCCATGTAATTCCCTACTGTGGACGGGTAAATACTGAGTCCATCCACTACCTACTTCTAACAATTTAAACGACGCGTATTTCACATTTACTCTACCGTCGACCTGACAGCCTGACAGCCGAATGCGCAAGCGCACGTTTGAATACCATGCTACCCCATTTTAAAGCAAACATAATTTTTCAACTATGTAATTTGAACTACGTTGGTACGACTCAATTAAATACAGTTTTCTTTTAATTACGAGTAAAATGGTTATCTTTTTATATCGATTATGTTTTGTCTTTGGCATTGGTTTAGACTTCTGCGGATTAATATTCCACTTTCTCAGGTTATTGTTAAAGTTGATATTGGAATGTGTCTGTTTAAAACGGAAGTGGTCGGTAGGGTAGGGGTATATTTAGACTAGTGTTTGTGCAGCGGATGCACGCGCGTGTATCGCGATTACTTGCGTTTTATTTTATCAGTTGTAGCGCATAAGCCATATGCATGATTTTAATTTCTTTTGATAATAATAATTTTGGTAAATTGACAATTGATTATGCCTAAGTATATTCTTTGTTAATTTGGTAGGCACTTAATTACTTAGCTATAACTTGGTCTTTCCAAATTTTTTATTGTTATTTCTGTATCATATGTCTACACTTTACTTGATACTTATGTTAGTAGTGATTTTTTATTACTTTCATACAAAAAACTGTTAAGCAAAATATATCACAGTAATATATACAGTAATATTAAAATATTACTGCTTATAATGTGGGAGTAAGGTACCTGAAGCTAGATTCGCTGACCTAATTAGTATACATTCAACTTAACTGTAGGAAAATTACATTTATTATGAGCATAGGTATGGTCAGTATGATGTCAGTAATGAAATACTGTAACGAATGTAAGCTGAAGGATGATGTGGTGACTAAGATTGAGAAAAGTATGTTAAGGTTTGGCCATGTAGGGAGGATGAGTGAAAGTAGACTGACGAAGCAAATATACCAGGTGAATGTGAGTGAAAGTGCAGGAAGAGGGCGCCCGAGGAGGACCTTTCACGACCCGATTAATGGTCTCTTCCAGAAAGGTCAAGTCCGTAGCACCCTCAACCGACGGAAGTGCATGAAAAGATGTATAACTGTAGATGAAGCAAAAGATGTATGCCAGGATCGTAGCATGAGGCAAACGGTAGTCTCTGCCTACCCCCATGGGATACAGTCAGTGTAAACACACGTGTGTCGTGGAACGGAATTCGCGCCGCGTCCGCGCTGCGCCGAGCGCCACCCACAAATAGCTCGCTCCCGTATTGGACAACTATTTCACTGCAGATTCAATAATAGATAGACAGCAAACAATTGGAGTAAAATTATACCGAGGTGTGTAATTATTCGCTTGAAACTAGGATCTAGTCTTCGCAGATCGATTCTCAGGTCGCATATCTAAAATGATTGCAGTAACAACAAGTGCGCGCTTGCAAATACTGACCCAAAATTCAAAGATATAAGCATCCTCCTACAAAAAACTTACAATTTCATTTTTCAGTACAAACGTATTCTACAATACACCTAGTTAAAGGATCATGATTTTTTCAAACCTTGGGGGTGACACATAATTTTTAATTTTCAACAAAAATTAGGGAAATAGTGCAAGTAGCACATCAATACAAAATATTATTTTAATGTTAAACACTGAAACAAATGCATAAAAGGTGATTAAAGTGAGTCAAACCATGATAGGAAAGTACCATTGAAAAACTTGGAATGTTGAAGTTCATAACCCAGTCTACTATTATGTATCTTCTACAAATCAGAAGCCAACGTTTTGATTGAGTCCATAGTTTATACAACACTGGCTCGCATGTTATTTCCACACCTTCGTTTGACTCCCCATACCTTTACCATCATAACAACACAACTACGATCGTCTGACACATGAAATCACGGCTCTATTGAAAACGGCTTTAAGTTTATTTGAGATTGATACAGTCGTAGCTGTAATCAATCAAGCAGCCAGTTATATTTCTTCATTATTTTACAATAACGATTCAACCGTTCAGACCGTGCGCAACGAAATTGAACTATATTTCTTGACGATTCATGTTTAAAATAAGTTTGCTGTGTTATTTGTGCTTAACTTACTTGTTCGTTTGACAGGTTTATCGAGTTCGGAACCTAGTGCGAAGGAAAATCTAATGGAATGGTATATTTGGTATGTCGTGGACTCAATACGTAGGGATTTGGATGAATGCTTTTAGAATAACAAAGGAAATGGATCGCTAAATTGTTGCTGGCTGAGGATTTTCTTAGTTCTTCCTTCTAAAGTCTGATGCCGTAATAGAAGACTTCTTATTACATAAGTCCAATGCGATGCAATATAATGATATAGATCAGCATCCTATATATTGGTTCGACTGTGCACCGGATCGCCAAAGCAAACAGTACTAGTGGAGCACTCCCACAATTACCCAATAACGTCGCCGTCACCAGCTCCAATCGCGCGTGATGGATGAGGATCGATAGGGACGTGTCGCTGGCCATCCCGGCTCTGACGACATACACTACACACCATACAGTTATTAGTCATCCGTCTTTGGAAGACAATATAATAATAGAATGAGGATGTCAACAAAATATTCATGACTATAACTTTGTGAAGAAACTCGATAGAGATTCCAAAGAAGGACAATTTATAAAACCGTTATATAGTTGTTTGAGTATGCTAAAATATAAACATGACTTTAGATCTTTTACTCTGTTGAATGAAATCTAAAATTATAGAGTTTCTTCTCCAACAATTGGAGATTAGATCTGCATTGGCAGCTCAATCGGTCCTGACAATAACAAATTTTGAATGAGTATAATTATGTTGTCATATGCTTTAAGGAAGTGAGAGAGAAACTTAGGGCGACTTGTATCTTGGCGCACTGGCTAGTTGTGCGCTGGTGTCACAACCTAAAGTACTGATGTAAGCGCCAAGTTTTTGTTTTTATGTGACCAATACAAGCAAAAACCTTGCAAGCCCAAGTACATGACACAAACACTGAAGGCGAGTGCTGTGAGTGCGAGCGTGTCGTTCAATATTTGCGCAGTAATCCTTTGTGCAAAGTTTTGACAGCACTCAACATACAGCTCATTGAGTGACGGCGTACTCTGGAAATAAGTATTGAAACAAGAATGATATTGATATTGACATAACCTGGAATGAACAGTGCAAAGGTTGTAAAAGTTGTGATTAGTTTTGAAACAATTATATTCTGTTAAACGATGTCTATAGTGCTTGAGACCTAGTTACTTTAAAGGTCTGTTGTCGGTGTTAACTAAATTAGAGGACAATGATTTATAATCATGTTGTGATGATCTTGAACGAGATCCAGAAGCGTGGGCCAGCTACCAGCATGATAACCCACTAACTGGCGATAGTTGCGGAAAAGTTCAGGGAACCAAAAAGCACAAGACATCATAGAATCTAGTGCAATGGAAGAAAACTACACTCAAATTTGAAATTGCTCAAGTAGTTTCTATGAAATTTTGAATGGGAATGATTCAAGATTTTATTTATCAATTTTCAAAAACAACGGTAATAGCTTTAAATGATTTAGATTTTTCTTCGAGTCATGCATTGACGATGACTAAACACGGCCACCGGAATAAACAAAGTGACAAACCAATAGTCAAACGCGCGCCAGACGAGCAGCACTAACTGCAGAACAAACACAGCGCGCTCCAAATATCAACATTGTATCTTGATTTACTAAAATCATAGGATTTTAACAAATATTCCTCACCTACGATTAGACACACATTGACACCAAATGAGGATTGCCTTGTATGTACAGCGATATCAAGTATGCCGTTCGGCTCACGGGTGGTACCGATTCCAGTAAAAGTTCCTGTCGATTTCAGATTGTCATGGTTTCTGTGTGTTTAATTTCGTTCTTACTTCTTATATATCCATATCTATGCATTTCTGTCTCTTGAGTGTGTTACAAATAAGACCTATCCAGACCATATTATCGTCAATGAATTTCGTCCTATTCTAAGTCATATTGACTTAAACGAAAGTCATGACGTCGAGCCAACACTGTTAACTTGGTGTCCGTAGTGTTTGTAGAATGAGTCGCGGACACTGGTGTCCGGTACTTGATAGTGACTGATGCGTGGGCAATGAGAGGTGACTCTTGAAATCTGCCTTCAATGTAACCACTTGGTTCAATGGCGATGAGGTTTATTTTGGTGTCTGTAGACGACGAATGTTATTTTCCAATTTGCATAAAAATATGGTTGTCAAAACTTGACATAGGTAAAATGAAAAGCTATTGAGTTAGTGTTAGTAATAGTTATACGTACCATGCGTGATGATGCAGTCTTAACCTAGGTATAGTCATCTTCCTTTAATGTTGACCAAACTAAATTTAGGGATATCTACAATTGATATTTTCCAACCATTTTCCTCTTAATGACTTACTATCTTCTCTCCCATACTGCGTTGAAGGCATCATACCAAAGCAATTATTTCTATAACCATCTGTGGTTTAGAATAATCCCTTCATTGTAAATGGGAGTAGACGCACCTTACTGTACTAGCTTCCTAAGCGTAAAGACTATATTTGTATTTAATATTAGACTGACCAACGTAACCATTGAGTTTCTTACCGGCTCTTCGCAGTGAAAGCAGCATTCCGAACCGGTGGTAGAATCTGACTATTTGTAAGTGCTTTTTGGTCTACACGAATAAAAAAAAAATGATTTTGATTTTTGATTTTGATAAAAATAAAATCACTGCATAGTGGCGATATAATTTTAGTACAAAAATGTATGACCACAATGACAACACTGTCTCTATACTCGCGAATTTATGAGAATTAAGGGCTCCTATGACTACACCGTTAAATATTAATATATTACAACGTAGATACTTATCTTTAACCGTCGCTATATAATTTTAGCTTAGATAGGTTTAAGTTACCAAATTTACCGGAAATATTTATTTAGTACACAAGGAGGTCATCAAACTAAGTTCTAAACAGTCGTCAAAGGGTCAGTGGCAATGAAATTAAGCGGCCAACACAAATATTAGAGCTCGAATACATCGGCACATCGGCCAACATGTGCCCAAGTCCAATGCGAACGTGGATCAAGAGGGTGACCACAACGATACTCGTTGCAGGATAGTCTGTAGGAGTTGATACAGAAAATAATATTCTAATAGACACTATATATACTAAGCCTTACATGAACGATGTCATTGCAAGTCAGCATATCACGATTTCATTGAGTTATTAGAATTTTCTTTTAACGAAAAAAAATTGTGCCAAAATACCTACCATTCAATACTTTTACATTTAATGTTTTTTGTTCAAAGGTCGGGAATAAAAGCAGTTATTTTCAGGCGGCTATTATGTGAACTGGTCAGGTTAGTAAGTATTTTAAGTGAACTGTTGCAAATAAGTGTAATTAGTTTGTTGTATTTGGCAATATAGAAGCTGCTTAACGATTAGGACTGTCTCTAATTCACACGCAAATCCTCGCTAACCCACACTAGTAGTGTGCGCGCTGATTGCTGATTGCGTTAGCAAGTCCGCTCGTTAGCTGCGTCGCCGCCGAAGCAACGCCACGCCGCGCCGATGCCGATGCGCTGCTGCGGTCATGTGATTAGCACCCGACGGTGATTGGTAGGCTCTCCGATTGATTAAAGGGTGCAAATGAGATGGTAGAATTATGCCATGATTTGGTTAGTCGATTAGCGAGAATTAGGTTGACGTTGACATATTGGTTGATGATCAAAATATACGATGAGATATGTAAAAGACATTTCACAACATTGAGTTAGTTCGTAACTTATACCAACCGACGAATGAAGAAATATAGGTATCTAATTAAGTACTTTTGCTTGTTACAATACAAGAAATGGATAGTGCTCGAGTCTTCTCTCACCATGATATTAGAATATGTTTAGATTAATTAGATTAATATGTCACTCTAGGTCAAGTTAATAATAATGCACTCCTTTAAATAGAGTTAAAATATACAAATGATTTACAGATCCCGCTGAATGGACATGCGGTATCTCACACACATTTCTCGCACCGCGGTGTGAGAAGCCCTGTGGTCTAACAGCGATGTTTTCAACCAGCGAGTAATCAAGTTATTTCAATGTTTTTTTGTGCTTCCGCATTCTTATAGCTGAATATCGAAGGAAAATATATATGAGGAAATGCGTTAGGTGATCATCAATCCACTTGATTCCACCCCTGTCCTTACCACTCCATAAACTCCGCAAAAAATGGTAAATATGACATTTGTCCGAGATATAGGCTGGTCGGTGGCGCGTCGGGTGCGCCTAATAGGTCCTGACGTTTTGGGAGAATTCAATTTTGACACATCGCCGCAGCGCGACTGCTGATGTGGGCATCATTCGATTCGCTGTTGCTTACTGGCGTAATTTGATTTCAGACGTAATTACAATTGACGGATTTAGTTCGAGATATTTTGGAATTAATTAAATTGACTGCCTGTGTGATATGTACATACCTACTATGAAGATACGAATGATACGTGCATGATCGTCATGATCGATGACTTTGGCTAGGCAGCACTTTGAGTATAGAACATTTACTAAACAACACAAGTTATAAATGTAGATACGAATTACCTATATTAACCACATTTAAACCTTCAATCAGTTATTTCCATACGAATTAAAATTCCGTCCTAAAAATACTACTGACCTGAATACCAAGCTCAAAAATGGTAAGATAATTAGAACTCTGTCCCCTAGATATTAAGTATTAAACAGTTGCTTAAAATGGGAGTAGCAGTAATAAGGGTCAAGTGTCCTGAGCACATAAACATTGATCTAAATCGCGTCAGTGTCGCCATCTAACGAAGTGTTGTAATAGACACGACGAAAACAGTAGTACCATTTTGTTATATTTTGTAATGAGACAGCATACACAGTACTATGTTGTTTTTAGCGATAAGACCGCCCAATGGTACATGGCTACTTGATCCAGACCTAAGAATGTTGTATTTTTTTCATTCTTTGGTATACAAATGTATACTATCTATCTACAAATGTATAAAAAATCTAGGATGGAACTACCTTTTGTTCTCTGATTGAGGTTAAGTTGTTATAATCAGAATAGACCCAGATAAATAGTCGTTACCTAGAACGATCGAAGCTAAAGTACTCTCCGTCTGTTTGATACGTTGCGATAAGAGTCAAACTTTCTCTAGTACTTGGTTCAATAACAACAATTTACAGATGAATGGCAGTGACACACCTTGAAACAATTAAATTCGACCTTTTTATAATTTTAAAACATTCGAAGCTCGGTACAAATTTTGTTTTAATAATTGCTATTGTGTGTTCCTATGATTAGGTTAATTTCCCGAATAATGATATCGTAACAGGTGACTGAAGGAATTGACACTGAAAAATGCGCCGTGGCTCTGTTCTTATTATATTACCTACTCCAATTTAGTTATTTTGGTAATGAGATAGATGTTCCAAATCTGTTTAATTGTTTGTAATACCTCCGAGTAGCTTCTTGGTGTTTGCCTGCGTCGCTATTGCCCCCGGTGGCAATATCGCGTATCGCGTTTGCCCCCGATCCCTTAGAAGATTACGGTCTGGAGTAGCCAAGAATGTTTCTACTAAGTTGGGAAACTTATCTGAGCGTCCAATAATACAAGGTTCCCGCTGTACCGTGTAACAGACAGACAGACAGGCGACGTTTAATTAGTGCGCCGTGATATCCGACGCCATGTTATTTTTATTTATTTCTCGCTTTTTATCTTCCGTTCATTAATTTGTTTAGCGATTTGGGAACAATCGTGTTATAAATAAAGTGTGTTCGTTAATTGTCACACATTAACAAGACTGCGTCAATTATTTAACTAATTACAATATTTAAAGAGCCTAGTAAAATATTTTTATTGTAAAATATTTTTGTTCTAAAAATCGCCATTGGAAGTGGTTTTAGATGAATTGTAAGTTGTATAATTTTTGCGGCCAGAATTTATCATTTTAATATAGCTACAATACACCTAATGTATTGTTTAAAACTTGTGTATAAGTAACTATTAAATAAGAAATTAAACTAAACGATGTTGTTTGTAACATACTTGATGTTAAATTTATTATTTATAGCTGGCCAGCATTATGCTATCACATGTCATTATTTCAAATTTTTAATTATTCATTCAATTTTAATCAGTAATACTTTTTTATACATTCAATGCAGAATTTTATTTAATAATACAATACAAGTAACGCTCAAGTTTACACCTACGAAGGTAATTTGTTGTCTGAATGATGATTACCTTTCACTGGGGCCTCACCTCGACTGCAACGCGAGCCGGGCCCCGCTATCGCCCGCGGCTGTTTACGTGTTAATTAATTGGTATACGACTCGAGATAAAAACAAAAATAAAACTTTACCGGAGATGTCAGTTACGTAGCTACCAGAAAAGCCAAGGCGAAATCTATTCTCTATTTACTTTACTTTTAGTTACTATTTATTAGAACTATTTACTAATGGTTTTGGTTATAAATCATCTACTATTTAATCATTATAGGTATCAATGTTGTTACATTTTAATAGAATAACAAGAGTTGAAGATCAAGTTATTCTAATGCTGGAAACATAGACCGAAGTTAACTCTTAAGTATATGTTTTTTTTGTAACGACCAACACCACAAATCTATCAAAATGTTGAAGTAAGTATAGTAACTAAGGTCTCGATCACTACACTTTCGAATATTATTAAATTGTAATGTCCGGGAGCCGCCATCACTGGAGCCCCGCCTCGTAACTCGATCAGTGCCCAGCCTCGTCCGCAGCTATTCGTGTATTAATTAATTAGCATCCGACACGACAGGACACGATAACGACACGTAAAAGTGACCTCAAGATATTCGGCGCATTAATTTATTAGCGCTAATTCAATGTGATTATACACACAGATGCGATGGTTTGAGTTGTCTTACATAATGCCTTCTTTTAATTATCTTCGGAACTTTGCCTAAAGGGACTCCTTTTAATAATATATTTTAGTTTTTTATATTATATTATTTAAGGTATTTAGTTTTGGTTTATTTTTCTTTTAGTAGGTAAATAGTAAATATTTGAATTAAAGTCAATATATTAAGGATTGATAACGCATGACAAAGGAGACGGATACGCTTTCATACATTCTTGGGCCCAGTTGTTAAAATATGAGAGTGGTGTCAATTAAGAGCTTATATATTAACAAACCATCTCCGAAAATTTTGCTGATCTTGGCAATCTGAGAGCAGAATTATAAGAGATTTAGTAAAGTGTGGTTATTCAACAAAGTGACAACTACCTCGATACTAAACAGCTGATTTTTGAACTGTGATTGTTATTTTGTTTTAATATACAGTTTTGGTGTTAATTCAACCACTTTAGTGTATTTTAATATATTAAAATGGATACAATTATGTGCTGAGTCATTAATAACACAGTTTGTTTTTGAGCTACCGAACGTGCTCACTCTGTCTGGGGCGCGCGGGCGTTCGGAAACTTGTCCGTCGACATTTTGTGGAGCGTTCGGAAACGCGGACGCCACACAGTTATTTACTATATTAATTGTAGTTTTTTATTGTTAATTATTACAATGTATTTATTCATTTTGATTGAATCAAGTATTTTATGTTCAATTGTTTAAATCATTCACAGTAATCGATTATTGTAATCGATACTCTATTTCTTCAGTGAAATAAACATATTTTTATGATTTCTCGTCTCCCGGATAGTGAATTGAGCTGTTTTTTTTTGTATTTTGAAACAGAAAAAAATACCGCTTTTTTAAAACCATATCTCAACTTATTACAATTGGGCCCAGAGATCCCCGTCTCCTTTAATGTCAATTTTTTTGTAAAGTTTTGTATTCAAAATATTATTAAGGTAGTTATCTCAGAAATTACAAATTTGAAAATCCGTGTTTATGCTTAAATATATAAGAACTATTCAATGATCTTTCGTTGGAAATAACACAATCTCAAATACATATTTATATCTACGCCGCCGAATTACTTCATAAGGCACCTTACATCTCATGTGCTTACATAAAACGTGAAATATGTACTGACATAGCGCGTTTACATTCAATAAAACATTAGGAAACCCGTTCGACACGTGGCAATGACTGTACCTGTGTGGATATACCGATGCCATTACAGTACAATCGCGCACAAAATATACCGTTATTGTGTGGTGCGGGTTAGAGCAAGCAGCGTTTAGCGGGAAAGGCCAAAAGAGCAAACCTCGCATGATCCAAATTACCTCTAATTCGACATATGTCGAAACAAAACGATAAGATTGGTCGTATTTAGATATAAGGCTAATTAAAGAGACAATTTTGATCATGAGACCATTGCCCCCAAAATCTAAAGAAAGGAGTATTCTACCGAGAAAAAGCAGAAAGGAGGGAATTGAAGCATTAAATACCCTCATAATTATGAAAAAAGTTCATAAATCGTTAAATACGTTTATCTTATATCTTAACACCACATACAGTGTCGTAGAAAATGCCCATCATTCGCATAACGGCGGCCATTTCACCTGAGATCCGGATCAGGCCGGATGTGCGCGTGCGAATGGTTTTATTATCCCGAACACCCGGCATTATCCGGCCCTAATGTTTACGGGCCACCTGTGGGAGGAACTGAAGTATAGGGCTTGATTAGATTTTTATTTTTGTGTGGGGAATTCAACATTACAAACTTATGACTCATAAGTCATAAGAATTAGAATTTAATAATAGTTTCTACGAATAATAGATTCAGCGACGGTAAAACACAAGATATAGCCCTGCTATAATGTAACAGACCCATATTTTCATTTACTGGCTCATAATATAAAAGAACAATCGGCGAATATTTTTAACAAAATACATTTAGTGAGTATACATAAAATATCATTTTTCAAAAATACGACATTTTGAGATATTTCATAGAAAACCAAACCAACTAAAATGGAATGGGTATATTTTGTGCTACTACAAAATACACAAACACTCTATGTAAAGTCCTCGGGCGGGTCGAGTGCCATGAAAATTTCACCCGCCCCGTTACAGGTGGCCGGTAAATTCCGGCGCGGACCGGGAAATACCGGAATTACCGAGCCCGGAGCGAGGAGTTACATATTTTTATGTATCTATCTACTTTTTATACTTCTAACGCATTTACGCTTGAGTGTACTTAGTAGTTGATCGGTGTGGACCTTTTTTCATGCATTACATTTACGAAATAGAAATCCATAGAGTTTCTTATCGAGAAAAACAGGTAGCAAAAGTAGAATAATTACGTTCATGTATTTTGGCCCCTAGGTAAGAGGGGCAAGCCCATTATTCGCTAAACACAATGCGAATGAAACGGATGGTAAATTAAATTTTTAATTAAATCTACATTTGTTACACTTGCGTTTCCGAGTGTCTCCGTGTTGAGCAAAACGTCCTTTTTATTTAGAGGCTTTTGATGATCGGGCTCCGGCCGGCTCTACGGGGCGGAGTAGTCGGCCCTAATGACGTCACACTGCTATATTATCCTTACGCTAGGATTTTAATGGGATCCCCTATCTATGTAACAACGCCGCAATGAGTCAGTTATGGCGAAGTTATTTATAACAGCCTGTGTCGACCCACTGCAGGGCAAAAGTCTTCCCTGTCCATGCCCAGAGAGCCAGACATTCTGCCAAGCATTCATTTTTGGGCCTTATAATATGTTGTAGTTGTTGTTGCAGATGTAGTACTCAATAGATCACAATATAAGTTAGTTAACGATAATAATGAACTGCATGAATTCAACCAGCATATTTTTTAGTCTAATTGTATTGAGTAGCTGTTTGTTTAACGAGATAACTATGCATTAAGGTTTATAATGGCAATGTTCGTTACCTACGCGACTAGGTACTTAAAAAAATGTAAACAATAATGTTTTTGAAAATCAGTGAGTGGAAATTGATACTATGTTACACGGATATATCTGTTCCAGTAGCCTAATTCTCGTATTTACAAATAGTCCAAGCATCGCCGCAGTTCCGACCCCGCTCTATCGTAGATCTATCCAAAATTGGTATTCTCGTAATATCAAAACAATGTCTTTTGCACTAAATATCGTGATTTTCGTCGAAAAAATTAAATAAATTCCACTTAAAATCATTAAAATAAATATAAAATATAAATAGAAATTCAAAAAGCACTATTTGTCATGATTAAGCAGAAAGATGCTAAATGAATGCTAAATTGATTCTCGTTTAATGTTATAAGTTTAAGCCTAGTTGGTAAAACGCTCGCCTCGAACGTATAGTTGCAAGTTCAAACCCCGGGCCCGCACTTATTTTATTTTTATTTCTTTATTTGTTTTTTTTTTAATTTTCCTTACAAAAACATTCTTTTTATAAAAATAAAAAGAATGTTTTTGTAAGGAATTGTTTATTAGTCACCTCTACTAATAGATATTCTTTAAGAGTTTGTTTGCATAAAATATTAATAGATGGCGGTATAGTTCGTAACCTATTTTATTTGAAGTTTTAAAATTTTCCTAACGTATTTTAGGACTCGGAGCTCTTTTTAGGCTCCGAGTCTTCGAAATCGTAAAAACAGCTTAAGTTGGAGCACATTAATTATATTTTTCACGAGAACAATACATGTAATCGCCGCAAATAACCTACGAGTGTTCAACGGCATTTTGATTGCGAAATTTGACAGATTCCCGCTAGAAAGTAATTTTGTTGAGCTATGAGAATACCATCATGTCAACGTGGTGGAACGATTAGAAGACGATCAACGTTTTTGCGAACAAATTCAACGACACTTCGACGAAAGTACAAAAAAATCGGTGCCGTTCAAGCTCGATAGACGGATGAGAATACCAAAAGGGCTTGAACGACTAATTCGCTACGATATCGCTACGATTTTTATTACGAGAATCAGGGCACAGGTGTAAACACCGATTACCGTGACAGTCATATCAGAGTATTTTCATAGCAAACGGGTAATCCAGCTCAAGCCGTCAACTGCGCCGGTAACATCGCCCCTCTTCACCGCTACCCTTGTCAGCGCGACACATCGGAATTACGGCTACGGCCTGTCAATTTATGTAGTCTACGAATTACTAAAGAAAAAAAATGTTGCTCTTCAACATATAGAAAATCTTTCTAGACTGACTTCAATTGTCTATATGATATTACTATCGTAGTTTCTTATTTTTATACGCACCAAGAACCGCTGAGATTTCTGAGATAATGCTTTACTTTGAAATAAAACTATTTTACGGATTCTATACCTTGCCTCACAGCAAACTATTGCATCAGGACGTCTAACACCTCGTCCCCCCGTGACCATGGTTGCTGTAAAGCAGCCGAAACGTCGGGAACATAAAAAAGTAAATAAACGCGATAGAATCCGTAAAATAGTTTTATTTCAATGTGTAATATTGGCGTAAATATAAGCAAACAATAATGCTTTACTGTTGATTTCTCTCTGAGTGCAGAAATATTGATATTGCTTTCAAATACTAGATACCACTAGGTGCATGTATAATATATAATATTAAATATAATATATATATATGATCCAAACTGCGTGAACAAATATAATTATCTTTACAAAATTAAAGAAATCAAGTAATTTATACAGTAATACGCAGTTGAAGCCGTACATATTTTTTTTTGACAGTTGTTTATACTTGGTTTCCAAGCAACGCAGTTACCGGATCAGGATTAGCACGTTCGCAGTACACCAGAACAATATGATTATTCTTTTCCATATTCTTCAAATAAATTTTCCATAAACACAGTGAAGTGATCAGTTTCGTGAGAAATTTGTCATATTTGACAAACACAACGACTGTACCCTGGAGTCCCGGCGTGGCGCCTTATTTTGACATTTTTACTATGTCAAATTTGTTATGTTTTTGTGGATATGTATATTTATATTAGTATTAGTTTATTGTTCTTTTAAATTTAAAATAAGACCCAGTGTGCGTGCGTGCAACGTCCCGTGGATGGCGAGTGCGAGTGTCGTCCCTCCAGGTCCTACTCATTCGTGCTCACAATGCTCAAAATTATTCAATAGCAGCAGAGGTTTAAATATCCATGTGTGCAGGATCCATAAAAATACTCCTGTATATCATTCTGTTCACCAATCTACCTCATGTTCAGCTCCGTCCACTTCTAACACCTTTAATTTCATCAACCAAAATTTGAGTTCTTTAAAGCAGTCCACTCCGCTTGTGAAAAGAATACCCCGCGGGGCGAGAATCTCCGTCGCCAATAGACTGACACATTTAATTAACAAATGTGTCACTGCAAATACAACTAACGACTGGCAGGACCTCCTTACCTTTTCATATTCAACTTTGCACGCAAAAATTCAAGATAACCGTTTATCTATTACCCAAACTATCAAAAATAATTGTTCTAATCCGCTTCTTACACATACTATTTCAAATTTAAAACCATTTAATCTTTATAAGAAAGTTGAAGATAAAGTAAGCGACGGAGATCTAAAAGGTGTCGCACGTATTCTTTTTTCAAGCGATGTATTGTCTCCAGACTCACCAGAAACTCTCGCAGCACTGCAGGACAAACATCCTTCAGCTCCATCAGCAGCACCTCAACTCGTAACTTCGATACCAGCTGCGATACCCGCTTTGCAGTCAAATGAAAAAGATGTAACTGCAGCGATATTTTCGTTTAAGACTGGCTCTGCGGCTGGTTTAGATGGCCTGTCACCACAACACTTGAAGGACCTGATAGGGTCACCTGTGGGTGAAGCCGGTCGCCATCTTGTTACTGCTCTAACCAAGTTGGTAAATCTGATGCTAGCTGGAGGTGTAAATGATGCCATCATGCCAGTCTTATACGGAGCCAACCTTATAGCGCTATCTAAAAAGGATGGTGGAGTGCGACCTATCGCAGTTGGTTCTACACTGCGACGTTTAGTGTCAAAAATTGCAGTTAAACGTATAGTTCCCAAACTCCATGAGCAATTTTCTCCCATACAGTTAGGTTTCGGAGTAAGTGGTGGTTGTGAGGCGGCTGTTCATGCTACACGCTCTTACCTACATAGCAGCCACGATAATGAGGTGCTGCTTAAAATTGATGTTAAAAATGCTTTTAATTCGGTAAACAGGGTCACTTTGTTATTTGAAGCAAAACAAAACGTTCCAGAAATTTTTGCATATTTGAACCAATGCTACAGGGAGCCTTCTAAATTAATGTACAAACATCACGAAATTCTTTCCTCTGTTGGCTGTCAACAAGGTGACCCTCTTGGCCCGGCCATTTTTAGTTTGGCCATAAACTCAGTTGTACAAAATTTAAGCTCCAATTTGAATGTTTGGTATTTGGATGACGGTACCCTAGGAGATACTTCAGATAAAGTGCTTTTGGATCTTAAAAATATAATTACTAAATTTCAATTATTAGGTCTAGAGCTAAATTTTGATAAGTGTGAGTTATATTTGGCTGAGAATAATCCAAACAAAAATCTAATTATCAACCAGTTTAATAGTTTGGCTACCCATATTAAAATTGTTGACAAAAAGTCTCTTCATCTCCTTGGGTCACCAATATTTCCTGATGCGATTGAACCAACAATAGCGCAATCGCTGATTAAATTCAAAGAATACTCTCACCGTTTATTGGCAATAAATCCTCATTCGGCTCTTTTTATTTTAAAATTTTGTCTTTTTATTCCTAAATTTACGTATCTCCTTCGTACATCTCCAGTTTGGCTATATCAAAATTCCCTTATAACCGTGGACAACCTAATCAGATCTTCTTTCGAAAGCATTGTAAATTTAAAACTAAATGAAAAATCTTGGAATCAAGCATCTTTACCCATAAGATACGGAGGAGTAGGTATACGTAAAAATTCTGATATTTGTTTACCGGCTTTCCTGTCTTCAACACATAAGAATGACAGCCTCATTAAACAGATTTTGTCCAGATCCTCATTTAATGGGGCTATTTCTTTTGTGAACGAAGGCAGAAAAGCATGGGAGTTGGCCTGGCCAAGTCAAAATCCAACAAACCCGACTTCACAGCGAAGCTGGGATGATTTGTGTTGCAGTGCCACTTTTAGAAATCTAAGGGACACTAGCACAGGCTCCGAGCTCGCTAGGATCAAGGCAGTTTCCTGTAAGGAATCCGGATATTGGCTACATGCTTTTCCATGTGCCAATACGGGAAACTACCTTGATCCTAATACACTTCGTGTAGCGTTAGGGTTACGGCTCGGGGCCGACGTTTGTTCGCCGAACACGTGCCCCTGCGGAGTTGTCGTCGACCGGCTTGGACGGCATGGACTGTCTTGCGCTAGGAGTGCTGGCCGCCACTCTCGTCATGCTGCTCTGAATGACATCATCCGTCGTTCTCTTGCCACCGCCAACGTACCGGCCATTTTAGAGCCGCAAGTGCGTGACGATGGCAAGAGACCCGACGGAATGTCTCTGGTTCCTTGGAGCATGGGACGAGCCATGGTATGGGATGCAACCTGCGTTGATACTTTGGCTCCTTCTCATCTCTCGGGAACCACTCAGAAAGCGGGCTCGGCGGCGGAGGCGGCTGAGACTCTGAAACGGCGGAAGTACGAGGTAATGGGCTCCGAATATATTTTCATTCCTTTTGGAGTCGAAACCCTAGGTCCATAGGGTCCAAGCACCCAAAATTTAATGAACTTACTCGGCAAAAAATTGGTCGACACAACCGGCGACCCAAGAGCAGGCCATTTTCTCGCTCAACGAGTGACTCTAGCCATTCAGCGAGGGAATGCAGCCAGCGTCTTGGGTACGCTTCCGCATAGGCCAAATTTCTTACATATTTTATAAATATAATATTTTCTTATTAGTTTTAACTTATTTTATTTTGCATTGTAAATATTTTGTAAATAGTTGTCCAATTATATAATAAATAAATATATGATATTAAATATTATAAGTACGAAAATAAAACCATTCTTAAAGTATTGAAACGACAGCGTCATCTGCGGGCGTTGACTTAGACTAGTTGCATTGGACGAGTTTAGTGGCGGGTGCATTACAATTTGCATCGCCCAGTTGTACGGACGTGTTAAGAACTTCGGGACTATTTATATTTCATAGCAGATATTTCACAAAACAACCACATCGATATATGCGAAGATATATCCTCCTTTTAATCTTAAACGTATTGTCCTTAGATAAAAAAACAAAATCGCCGCTTACTGTTACTTTTGCTTGGTTACTGTGTCCCTTTATGATTAGGTAATATTGTGTTTATATAATTTAGCCTTCAGTAGTTTACCCATTGTTATTTATGCATGCTGTGATTTCCTATAATTGACAGGGCACTTAGCCTAAGACCTTTGCATGTACCTTGTTATTTCACACGGTGCACTTGTTGTTGGAAATCCTAAATAAATAAATAAAAAAATTAACTCACTTTATATTTTATTTATTTATTTTATTTATCATACCTCGGTAACGAGAGATCACATGAAATAAATAATTATTCACATTCGTTATCATTGTCAGTGCACGTGAGTGAGCATTACAGGAACGCCTGGCGCTTAGCTCCAACACACGGCTCATTGGATGCCCATCTGTTCGTCTTTGAGTTATGACGCTACATCTAGTTTGTATTGTATAGATAGTATAAGTATTACTAGGGCTGCTTGGCACCTGACCCTTGAACTGAAATAAAACCGCGCCAACTATAACATACATACATTAAGATTAGCACGAATATCGTTTGTAGTATACAGATACATTTGCAAACATTTTCTCCATATCTAGTACGTATTTTTTGGATCTAAGTTAAATACATTGTATTTTTTTCCATGATTTAACAAAAATTACTGCAAAAGTGGAAGACATAAATATATATACTTCTAAACCCTCAATCAATGAATGAATGTAAACATCCTAGTTTGTTTGTCCTATACAAGTATATTTAGTACCTTTTCCAACATCAGCAGTATCTCGCTCGGATCACAAAAGGTCGGATGCGTATTTCTGCGGCGGATATTGTTATATCCGCGTTTATACGAGAGCCTCTCAAGAACATCGTCGCAATAAAACTGTCCTTTCATATACTTTCATTGACATTTGCTTCATACTCAGTGACGGAGAATTTAAACCACTATATACTCTTGTGCTCGTTGCCATGAGAGACCATAATATCATTTAAGTATTTAATTTTGAATGTCTATTGGATTACTCACTGGTTACATGTTTTGTATTGCATTCAGGCAGACGTTTATTAGGTACTAGATTAGGAAAGTTACGTTTAATAAGCTTTATTATTCGTTGAACAATAACGACCTAAATTGGCATCCAATCAACAAAGCCAAACGGTAGGACCGAGCGATCTGTGAAGCTAAGAGTTGGACGAACCACATTGCTGCTTGACTATAATTTTATGGGGAATTTTCAAATATTTTCAGATTAAAATGTTAATAAATACATTATTTAATATCTTGCATTACTCATGTCTAGTAGTTCACCATTTCCAAATAGTTTTCAGAGGGATTGGATGACAATGAATTCAAATTTTAATCTGCCACAAGCCAGAATTCTCTAGTAAGATTTTTGGCTGAATACAAAGGTTCAATATTTAAGTTTATTCATACCTAGGTAGGTAGATACATGCTTTTAGTTTGGTTTAGAGTGTGCACGTAACTCTTAAGCCGGGTAAAGCCAGGATTGGTCAGCGGGGACGTGACGCGCACCGATCTTGATTTATACACCACCTAAACTAAGTAGTGAAGAGTAAACAGCTCGCAGAGAAGTCACCGTGACTATTCCACCTATTTTAAAGTACCTATGAATAAAATAATAAAATAAATAGTAAATTCTCAGATACGGATCATCGTCTAACGCTCTTTGCTTCAGAATTAAACATCAAATAATAATTTTCTCCGCTGCATAGTGGCGTTCAATTCTTAACACTAATAAATTCCTGCAGGAAATAATGTAAGTTGATGTCCTGTCATCCTATCCGGTGTATAGTGTCATTTAATTAATAATACTGTCCGAGAAAAACATAAGCTCCAATTAAAGTTTCTAGTCATTCATATTAAATACAATATCTACGGCTGAATTATAAACGTTCAACAATTTCAGAGCTTTCCGTTATGAAAAATCGCCTCTACAGGATATTGAACGTGAATGTAGATCTAAGTCCCGGACGGCCGGAGCTCCAGTATTAATGAGCCCTATCTCTCACCCGCAGGGCACGACCCTCGGTATCGCCGGCCCACCGCAGAACGTGCCCAGTGCTTTATCATTCCATTAAACAAACGTTTTCACGCAAAAACTTTGTTGGGATGTTTTGATTAATTTTATTATGGGCATTCAAAATGCGTCATGACACATTCAGCAATAACATCAGAGTAAGAATGAAAGCGTAAAATTTGAAGATAGAACAATAAAGAGCAAAAACTTTTCGTCACAAAATTTTGAGTAGACACTTCACCCCAACTTTCCTGTCAAATTTCATTCGAAAACTTTAGAGACAGTATCAAAAATTATTCAATAAAACGGTAGGTAGTTACTACAAAACTTTCCGTCTCCAATTTTCAACTTTCCTTTCTTGCAAGGTCAATGGCCCATCCCTCTGATTCTGGCGACTGCAAAAAAATCGCCTGTCGATTGTAAAATATGTTTTCACGTCGCGCCGCCCTACGATTTGTTAAGGAACCTTCGATTTGTTAGCGCAAACGTATTTGAAATCCAAGGTGCGTTAGGGTTGCCAATTATTAATCAGAAAACTGTGTATCAGATATTCAAGATATTTTTGTCTTGATAAGATAAAATATAAAGTATTTACAGTATTACATGATACATATTATATAAAGTATTATATGTTTTTCATTAAGGAATGAAAATAATAGATAGTCGGTATCAACCCTATTATGGAGTGAAAAATAACGGTAACAGACTTGATTTAACAACATGTGATACTACGATATATGTATTTGTAAACCTAAGATAAATACTTACGGGTATATTAGATTTTAAAAACAAACTTTTCGCCTTGTTTTAGTGTGACAAGAAAAAAGTGATAGGAATAATATTTAATATTAAAGCATTTCCGCAAATAATATCAGTTTAAGACGTATATTCTAGAGAACAGTAGTAAAGTCAGGAAGGAACACAAAACATAGGTTTTGCAAATAATACATTAGGCTCGGTTGAAGTGTGCGCCGGAAGTGGCGGCGCCGGAAGCATCAGTCTGCCGGATGTACACCTAATTTCCTGTTGCTGTAACAGCTCGCTGCACAACTGATATAAAGTCGTATTTTTACTAAATGCCTAAGTAGGAATTTATTACTAATATAAAATCCTGATTTGTAATAGGATTAAAAGTATTGTCAAGGGGAAATAAGACATTGGTGAGTAGCCACAACGGCACTTCCGCAAATCATTCAATCTCATCGAATATCGTTAATTCATTAGCTACCACTTCAAAGTGGTCAGCCTATATTTTACCTTGAAAGTGGACAGTGACGTTAAACTCACTCAATGCACTATCGAAAAGGAATTGCTATAACCATCTCATACCGAATCCAACTCCCACAATAAAACACCACATAATCGTAAAATTGGAACCTGTACCTCGTTAACTTACACCTAACCTGTTATAGGAACAGGCATCAACCAAACCGGCCAATATCACATAACCAATAATAAATTATTGTCCACGACAACAAATAAGTACTAAAATTCAATAACCTGCAGTTCATTTCACACTGTTTAACATGACAACACCACTTTAACATGACACCTGGTGAAATTAAACTTGGGCTTTATTGCGTCGTTTTAAGAATGACTTTGAGGTGATATAGCGTAAAGTTATGTGTATACTAGTAATGGTTAATTTGAATATTATTTTCAAGTTTACGATTCGATATAGTGTTACGGAAAATAAAGGGGAAAAATATTATTGTGATTGCTGCAAAGTTACAGGAGAAGCGTTTGTAATATCCATACTATAATTTATGTTAAATAAAATTAAGAAACTAGTGAAGTGTATAATTTGAAACTATCTAAAGCTTTTACCAAGTAACTTAATTAAGTAACGGAAAGAAAATGTAGGTACACTTTCGGTTTGTTTAGATTAATATTGTTAATTACAGGTATACAACCGTTAACATATTGCTGAGAATCTTTAGAGATATACTTCACAAGTAATTTTAGCTGATGGGGTAAATGAGAAGTCTTTATGTTTTATGCAATATAGTTAAATACTATAAAAATTATAAAGCTAAATTTAGTTCATATTAAGTTTTTTGGCAAATTTTCTGGATGAAAAATATGTGGTAGAGTCCTATTTTTTTATTTGTCAATTCATAAGGACCCTGTAACGGTAAACAAGAATAAAATAATCGGATTCCTGATTGTTGACTCTCGTAGCAAACACAGGCCTAGGCAACGTTGCCGTGGTTAATGTCGATACTATGCATTTGAAACGCCTTGATGAGGGAGTCGTAGAGTTTTGGAGGGTGATCTTTTTCAAGCGATAACCTGCTCAAGATATCTAAGTGAATAATGTTAAAAGTACTTTGTTATCTATAATAATAATAATTCAATTTACTATAACTTCTCCTATGACTTACTCCGCGACCATTATCGTTGTCGCAAACGGCTCGAGGGCCGGCACGGAATTAAAAATAAACCGCAGACCAGCCGAACGATATTAAAGGATATCAAGAGCATTATTACTTATGTTAAGTGTCTGCATATTGTCTTGTACGTTAGCAGTGGGAGGATGGGAATAGGTGCAATATTCTGATGTTCGTTTTAGAGTCAGTATCTACCTACAAGTATCACTAATATCAGTTGATTTTAATAAATAGTTTTCCGTTCGCGGGATGGCTCTATATGCAGTTTTTTTTTATCTCAAAAGTATGTAGACAGGTATGAGCTAAAATTAGTTTAACATGTAAAAAAATACTAACGTCAATTCAGCACGGATCACTTACGTCTTTATTGCCAGTCAAATACGTTTTCATGAGTTACGGTTTCAACGTACCTGAGTGAAATCATGTATTGCACTTAACAAACACAACTTGTTACTGTACTAATGCCGGCTAAATTGACACAATTATGGCCACTTAATAATTTAATACTAATTGCATTAGCAACACTCAAATAAATAAGTGTCATCACAATAAAGTGTTGGAGTAGCCCACGCAAACATTTGTAATATCTAAATACTAAACTATAAAACAGCGCAACTAGTGTCCTGCGCTAATAAAGATAGCGAAGTATTTAATACCCTCATCGTGTACTCTACCCTATTAACGTATAGGCAGTTCGACACGAGGTCGAGTTTACATTTGCATGTTTCGAACGTAATGTGGTGGCGGCGCGATGATCGCCTGTTGGCTTTTAACGCTCGTATTTTTATGATTTTATTATCTAATAAAATGAGTTTATTCCACAAATAAAAGTGCTATGTACTAACTAGTCTTGTAAGTTACCATGCAGAGAGGCTACCAATAATCTTTATAATATAATAATTATGTAAATATATAAATTCAAGAGACGAGAATCATCATTTGCCTTACTTGTCCCATTATTTGGGGTCGGCGCAGTATGTCTTTTTCTTCCATTCATCTCGCTTTTCCGTCATACTGACATCCACTCCGATCTCATTCATATCGCCCTTTATACAGTCCATCCATCTTTTCTTGGGTCTTCCTCTCGCTCTATATCCGTCCACATTTATACTCATCACTCTTTTAGTCACATGATTCTCATCTCTTCTAATCACATATCCAAACCATTTTAATCTCCTACTTCTTACTTTTTCTGTAATGGGCGCCACTTTTATACTACCTCTGATATACACATTTCTCACCTTATCCATTCGCGTCACTCCAAACATCCATCTCAACATTCGCATCTCGGCAGAGTGGAGACGTTTCTCTTCACGCACTTTAGCCGCCCAGCATTCTGAGCCGTACATAATCACCGGTCTTATAACCGATTTGTAGATTCGGCCCTTTACTTTTAACGGCATTTTTGGATCACAAGTATATAAGTTCAAGAGACGAGAATATAGTATCATTATTCACAAATATCAAGTTTGGTTAGTATTGTCAATATCTGTCACGCTTGGCGTAGCTAGTTAATATAATTGGATTAAATTTATGAGTATACTTACTGTAACTTCAGGATGAGATTTAACTTTATTTTAATCATACCCTAATTTGCCTCTTTATTATATACAAACCTTCAATACATTTTACGAGTAATTCTGAAACACTTTGTTCTGAAAAAAGTTTTATAAGTGTGTTAAAATTTGAGCGCAAGTCAATGAAGTTGGCGAAGATTGTGTTATGTTAATTTTAATTGCAGCTTCTATGTTGTGTACAGCTGTATTAATGCATTCTGAGTATAAGAACGTGTGTGGAAACCATAATAATAAAACGGAATGGCTTTATTTTGCAAATCGGCGCACGACCGGACTTTTGTTTATTGCTTTTTGTGCAAGTTTAACTTCCCAACGCAAATGAATTGTTTATAGAAGTGAATTTAAGCACGTTCGTGTTATAAATTTGTGGAAATAGAGTTAAAATATTTATTTTTGTCTTATTTATGGTCGTCTTATAATTCAATAGGATTAATTAAATTCCTTTTAATACATGTCAGGCGTGGTTGAGTCGTTATTAGACAAAATAAATAAATATGAAATGTATTTATTCCGTTTCACCCAAAATTGTATGAGTATTGAATCGATTAGTTAAAAGAAATCTAATTTTAAATTATGAACATTTTCAATCTGTATAAAGCACAATCTCTGTGCTGTAGTCAAATATTTTTCTGTTTCAAAATATTTGTCGTCCATGTTTCGTTCTATTCCAATTAATATATATATCCATATATTCGCAGGCACTTGTCGCGGCGTAATGGAGTACAAATTAAATAAATGTGGAGTGGCGGACGTTTTGGAAATTGGATGGGGCAGACAGGGTGAGAGGCCGCCCGGTGGAGTGCCTTCATTGTTTATGAGATACGGCGTTTGTATGCAATACTGAATTATCAACGCTTAGTTAGGCTATTTGCCCATAAACATCCTAAAACATATTAAAATGAAAGCCGAAATCGCGAGCCTAACTCTCTGAAGCATACAGATGATTGGATAATATTAGTTGGTCACCCATCAAAGGTCTAATCCAGAATAAATAGGATATTTCGGGTGGATTGAGCTACAACTGGGCTTCAATCACCTCAATCGCTTGTAATACATATAACAAACCAATTTGCGACGTTCACTTAATTAGTAAGTAGTAGAAAAACAAAAAGCTTGTATCACTGTATCTGTTACACAACACAAGAGAGAAAGTCGTGCTCATCTGCACCGTGTCTTGCCAACGATGGGCACTTTCCTAAATGAAGGCAAGTCACTCAAGGCTTTTGATCGATTGTTAATTTTACTCGACAGAGGTCGTACAATAACGACCTATGTTGGATACGATTTATGCACACTAAAGATAATTTGGGATAGGTTATACTAGTGCTAGATTCGAAAAGAATAATGTTTATTTTGTTTTAGCATAACAAAGAAAGTCAATAATTTGTAAAAGTATCTAATGCAGCAAAGACACGCCTAGTTTAGTGGTGTGTTATTGATAGAATTGAACATTACAGTGTAGAAATGTCGTCTTGGGATTCAAGTCTGAAATGCCATATTACGTATCTAAATCTCTTTTTTGCGAAGTGATGATTTTAGGTAGAATTACTCAGAGACCACACAGCATATAGAAACAAAGGTTATCCGTTAAAATATATTCCGTGTAAGGACATTTTTTAGAAGGACCCATAAAGATATCGCAAGATTTCGCATCGCCTTAACTCTGTTAAGATGGTATTAGAACGTTACTTTTTGTTTAGCGTTCGGTTTCGAGTCATTGTAATGAGATGGTCTTATCTGTTCTTAGGTCCTGAATTCCTAGGACAAGAGTCGATTGTCGAAGGGTTTGTTTAAAATGGAATAACTTTAGATTTTCTACTACTTTTATCTACAGATATTACAATTCCTTGTTTGGGAATACATATGGAACAAGGCAAAAACAATTATAGATTTATATATAGCGGGTGATGAAAGTTAAACATTCAGAATTTTCTCTCTGAACTTTTCATTGTTTATATTACGAAATTTCCAACAAACGCCGTGCCAAACGAGTTTATAGCAATATTTTTACCACGGCGTAGCATGAATGTTAAATAATTCGTAAAAGTTCTTCAGAGACCAATTATATTTATAACAGGAACAACTGATCATGAGGACAGTGAGTCAGAGATGTTTCGCATCGCACTCCCAAGATCTCGATAACATTTTCTCGGAACAGCGGATACGAGCTATCGCCTGCAGGTAGCTATTATGATGAATGTCGTCCGTATAGCATAATGCAGTTTCATATTTCCGAAAGGGGTAGGGAAGCAAAAAAAGTTAGTGGACAATTTTGTCCATGCTTCACTCATTATTATACTTAAAAACCTTTAAAATGACATTAAAACAATTTTTATTATCAGTCAACGATCGTGATCTGTTCTGTACAAATTGGTTTTCCAAAAAGGCAAAAAGCAGGACAAGAGGCGACATTTGCGCGACACGTTGGCGACGTCAAGTGCGCGGGCGCAGGTAGCAAGAATTTCAGTGGGCATCACAGTCATGGTATGTGTCGATGAAATAAATATCGATAACATATGTAGTAACACTATAAAAAATCAGCAAGTATTATAAGCTATATTAAAAATGGTGGATTTTGATCTATATTCTATAGTTCATACAAATAGGTACCTACATCTTGCAAATGGAGAAGATCATTAAAACCTATAAATCGATATTTACGTGAAATTTGCTTTGATCGAATTAATGATCGATTTAACGAGCAGTATTTAACTTTGAATTTATTTGATGTGTATACGGCGGGATGCGACTTCAAAGTCCGGTTATGGTTAACTAATTATATCTGACCTTGTTAGTAAAATAATATTTAGTGGTTATAGGTATGGCCGCATGGTCATTTGTAAACATTGTGAACTAGAGGACCTTACACATTCAAAGAAATAATAAGTTGACATTGATAGCACTTATGGGACCGAGCCCCAGTCTAATGTATGGTACAGGCTTTACTTAATTTGGGACCATACGATGGGTATGTATGATTGGCGATATATGATTACTCTGGTTTATTTTAAGTACTTCTCATTCTTCTCAGTCGGACACTCTTGTCAGAGTGGTCGTGGTTATGTATTGCTCTTCTCGGAAATGGCCGCTGCTTTTGCAATTCTTCTCCAGGTGACTCTGTTAATTGCGTTGCGAGAGCATTCTACTATCGGGCATTTTGTTGTAGTTTTAATAATATCTACCCATCTTGTTGGAGACCGACCACGTGACCGCTTACCTTCCACTCTACCTTGGATCACCAGACGTTCCATAGAGTTACTTTTTCGTGTGATGTGTCCGAAAAAAGTAAGGATTCGTAATTGAACAGTCGACGAAAGCCTTTGCTTAATTTTAAGCTCTTTTAAAATGGAGACGTTGGTACGATGTGCTGTCCAGCTTATTCTTAGAAGGCGGCGCCAGCACCACATTTCCAAAGCGTCAATTTTTCTGCGGTCTTGCAGTCTTACTGTCCACGTTTCAGCTCCGTATAGGAAAATGGGGAAGATCAAGCAGTACATTAGACGAACTTTTGTGGTTTTCGTAATTCTGCGATAACTCCAAATTTTCGTGAGCTTCTCCACGGCCGATCTAGTTACCGCACAGCGTCTTTTAATTTCCTCCTCACAACTTCCATTATTAGTGATAGTGGAGCCCAAATATACATAACTTTGCACTACTTGACAGTTAGCAATATTGGTAGTCCCAGCTTGGTTGTTGTTAGCACGGTCCACTATCATTATTTTGGTCTTGTCGCGGTTAATTGTGAGTCCGAAGTTTTGAATTTTAAGTACATGTGATAAGTATTTTATGAAGTATTATACCTTAGTTTTTTTTTGTTTGACTGTAGAATTAAGAAACCACAGTAATACAATTAAGAAAACCACAGTAATAGAATATAACGGGAAAAGGAAGGATTAACGAACAGGTAAGAAAAGAATAATCTTAAGCGAATAAAAGTTTTGGTCTTATTAATATCGATTATCGATAGTGCATGCGCACATCTCTACAGGAGCTCGTCGAACACACCACTTGAGATGGTTATCTGAATGGATCGCATACATTATTTGTGGGCACTCGAAGCGTCCCGCGGCGCGACGACGCTCAGTTGAGATGTTATAGGACAAAAAACGTTTACCTACATAAGAACGGTACCGGGCGCATGTTTAGCAAGATGCCATTCGTTTCGGTTTGAATGCTTATTCTCGATAACGTGATAAGCATTTTTTATAGCAAGCCTAAGGCTTCATCCACACGGTGATGCCGGCTGCTCGACAATTACAGGTTTAATGGGAAAGTCAAAGTCAAATCATTTATTCTGTATAGGGCTATGGGGGCACTTACAAATTGTCAAGTTTACAATTTTTTTTTCTTATATACTACTACCGGATCGAAACGCGACCTCAACTGAGGAGATATATTACAAATACATAGGTACATATAGCTCCAGTGTGTTGCCTTAGAGCTGCTTTTAATAATAAAGATAAGATAATAATACGTTAGTAAGGCAACACACGTTTTTATTTAATATTTTATTTACCCAATTGTTAATAGGTATACTGTTGGTGTGTCGTCCTTAAATAAATAAACACACGCTACACTTTGACATGACGGGCAATATTTTTATTTTTGATTTGAACCTGAGCTGTACAATCCCAAGCTGATATATCTTCCAAATAATCCGAGATTTTGTAATAGCCCTTTTGATACAATTTACATTTTATTGCAGTTTTAAATTTATTAATGGGCAAATCTCTGATTTCTTTTGGAAGTTTATTGAAAAAGCGTATACTTTGCCCCATGAAAGAGTTATTTATTCTGTTTAGACGAGTAACGTGTACGGATAGCATATGCTTATTCCGTATATTTAAGGAGTGAACATCGCTTCTTTTTTCAAAATTGCTTATATTTTTCTTAACAAACATTAAATTTTCAAATATGAATTGGGATATGACAGTTAAAATATTTTTCTCCTTAAACTTTTCTCTAAGGGATCTCTCGGAGCCAGGTTGTAAATGGCTCGTATGGCCCTCTTCTATAGTACGAAAATAGAATTAAGGTCGACAGAGCATCCCCAGAGCAATATGCTACCGAACTGAGCCTACCCGACAATTTTTTAATGTAGGGACCCCATTGTAATTTGGAATCTATCGTGATACCTAAAAAGTCAGTTGACTCCACAGGGTCCAACCCCGTTCCATTTAGTTGAAGACTGGTCCCTATTTCTCGCACCTTTGGTGTCAAGAACTTTATGCATTTAGTTTTTTGCTCGTTCAAAAGCAGGTTGTTCTTATTGAACCAATCAACAACTTTAGCAAGAGCGTTGTTAACATCGTCATAAAGCAAAAGCTGTCGTTTAATTTTAAATAATAGCGAAGTATCATCTGCAAACAACACAATCTCGTGATGACTACCGACATAGAAGGGTAAGTCATTAATATATACTAAAAACAAGAATGGTCCTAGTATCGAACCCTGTGGAATGCCCATCGAGACTACAGAACCGGGCGATATCTTACCATTAATAGAATTCAGTTTCTATTGTATAAATAGGAAGTCAAAAGATTGAGAGCCATGTCCCTAATACCATAGCTAATACCCAATAGCATATACCTAATACCTTAATAATGTGCAGTAATATAACACCTGATTCACAGGCCAGCTTTATCGTGTGAATTTAATCTTAAAGTATTAAAATGTAGAGTGGTGACTCGTGGAAACCACCAAATAGATACCAAGCTGAGTCAGCGGTGCCAATCTGGCCTACTTTACTTAGCACAAGAGTCATCTATATGTTAGCACTCAAGTCCATAGACCACCGTGCAGTTGCGTCACTGTTTCCTGCACTAATCCTAGCTTATGGTAGGTAGATCATGATACTCTATGGTTACAAAGAGCACTGTGCGCTGGTATCGAGTAACAAGATGCGCGCACGCATGGTAGTGGAACATATTCATAGTAGGGCTTATGATATAATTTTCAATATTACAGAATTGTGTGGATCCTTCCAAATTTAAACAAGAGTTACCACGTTACTTTCAGCTACACCTGCAGCTCCATCTAGTTAATCCAATAAGGAAGATTTGTTTTCTACAATAAAATCTTAGTGAAGAGAATACAGATAATGTTGATGAATAAATAGGTTCTTTTTGCATCAACAAACTTGATATTTTTCAGTACTAAAGTTTTCTACAATGCTACTTACTGAAAATGGTCCACACCGTTCTATAAATAATTCGGAGAGTAATTCATATTTTATGGTTTTAATAAATATTTTATGTATTTACATAGCTTTATAAGGTCATTATGTTATTATGCTTATGTAGCTTAGTATACCGTTCTCAATGGTATATAGACAGTCAATAATTTATTAATAGTTGTACTCTACTATGAATACAGCACCACACACGTGGTTTTACTCATAGTCGGATCGGGGATTGGAGGTATTACGATGGATTTAACACTAGATGCTTGATGCACTTCAGTAACAGGTCACTGTGGGTTCGATTAAGTTGAATACTTGGAAGTGAAGCTGTTTTTCTCGTCGTGAGTAGATACTCTATGTTCCAGACCGAAGTTAATTTGGTCTTACACAAAATCTATATAATGTTCAAGATATGTTCATCAAGTCTCAATTACATTTTTTATTCAAATAAATATGATCTGAAAATAAGAAAGTGTCTGTTTCTTATACCCAAATAAGAGTTTTTTTTTTCAAATGTATAAAACGCAATTTTAAAGTACATACAATATTGACTTTAATGTATAAACAGAAGTGCAATATCAGTGGCGCTATACGGGAATTGGCCACCCAACGCGTGCTGCGTCCGAACGCGGTTACGAGTCAATATGGCAACCCGCCGCCCGGTTTGTTTATGCGCGCGCGCAGGACGAGTTGTGCAGCGATTAGTCGTTACTCATTGCACAAGCCATGATTATTAGTGTTCCGTAGATGTATATTTAAGCTTTATCCTGAGCGGTTACTGCCAAAATCATTTGCGTGTGTTATAATTTTATCACAATACGAAAATCTTGAAACGAAAATAGTTATGTAACATAACACCTAGGCTGCATTTTTTGACGGGGTAAATTGAGGTACATTGTAGTGCACCCAAATTTTGCTCATAATTTAATTACAAATGTCTTAATGGAGATTTTATTACTAATAAGTAGACATATTTGGCAGCAAATTCGCTTGTCTCTATAAAAAGTACCTAACAATATAATTTTCTAAGACTGTTTGAAACCGTTGAAATATTTAAATAGTATATATTGTTCTTGTTGTTCTAAAAACGCAAAAACTAAAATGAATTTAGAAACAATAGCGATACTTAATAGAACATTTCAATTCCTAGGAATGAATAAATCAAGCGCATCCTACTTGAGTGGTAAGGTGCGCTGCGCAGGCGTCGACAACGAAACGCGCGCACTGATCGATTTACAGCGAGCGATGCGCGCCGCTTCCGTTTCCTGCTGAACGCCGCCCGCGCCGGTTGTTTATTATGAGATCGACTGTGGTATTGCTAATTGAGTTTTTATGGGAGTTTAGTCTATATTGTGAGAGTAAGTACATGTAGACATTTGCCGTTAATTAGATGGTTGTAACGTCAACGCCAAGGTACTGTTTACGTGGCTTTATAATTGGAAAAAAAAGATGATCTTTTCCATATCATGTTCGTGGGGTTATTTTATTCTTTAAGTTTTCTTATTAATATAACAAAGCAATCTATTTTGATTTGTCTGTACATATCCAAACAAACAATTGTTAAAAGTCATAATTAAACTAATATCGTCTTTAACGAGACTTTGTAGCCAAGGTAGACAATTATGTGAAATTATATTGGATACATCCAATTTACATCGCTTTAAATTGACTAATAACAAATATACCTAGATACTTATAATTAGTACTCACCGACGTCAGATAGGGGTGTTGCTTATCTGAAATTAAAATAAAACAAATTTTAATTAAATATACGATTACGTTCAAAAAGTTATTATGAAACAATAGCAATAGCTGAAACTGCAAACGCATAATTAAACGAACAGTCGGTTAGTGGTGGATTGTAATACTGATAGAATACAATTAAAGTAATAAATGGACTTTGGCGTTGTGTACTGTAGGTCCATAGTACATTATTATGACGACACTATAGATTATTGTGTGTACATATTCAACAATATGTATTCAGCACATTAAACCAGAATGAATTGACATGAATTTGGATTTAAATTGAACCGTATTGGAATGGCATTATTTCAGGATTTTGTCAATTCTGGTAATATTTGTGGCCTAATATGGGCCATAGACTGTGTTCCCACGATAATTTCGGCTACCAGCGTTTACAGGAACTATCCGATTAAAGGACACCCATATACTGACAGCTCGTGGGAAGACTTCCTTACAAAATGTTCAGCAACCGTACATCGCGTTATTACTTCCCATTCCTGTCAATCGCCTAATTATCAGACACCAGACACGCAGTTTTAAAAAAAAAGTTTTACAATGTGAATTGAATTCGTTGACTCTTTGTCTACTATAATTCGTGCAAACACAAATCCTCACACATTCAGATATTTTCAGCCTTTTGAATAAAACATTCTTTTAGTGAGTAATTCGGTTAATTCCAGTTATTTTTTCAGTAATCACCCCCCTGTTGTAGAGTAGAGCGGTGAAATTGCCGTCGATTGATGCGGCCGTGCCGTGACTGGAATCATTAAGCATATCGTGCATTTCCCCGTTTGTCTCTATGTACAGTTACAACCCTATTAGATAATGTATGATGAAGTTTGATGATGGTCTCTAGGCTCTTACGAAATGTCGATGTTAAAAATGATGTAAAAAGTACACCTTTTATAGTGTTTACTAGTTTCGCGTATTGCTAACTAACTGACTTCAAAAAAAAGTGGAATTTATCAATTCGAACCGTATTTTTTTGTTTTAATTTGTGCTATCAAGTTCCCGAAAATCCTATTTGACAACTTTAATCGCAATCACACTATTGATTATGACTACCAACCATATAGAGTCAAAAATATTTTCAAAATATAATGTAACGTAAAATTATCAAAGCCATTAACAGACTAAAGTGTATTTTGGTAAATAAATGGTAAAAAGTACATGTTACATATGAGACCTTTAATATAATATTAACAGGTTTTCTTAAAAACGTTTTCAACAGTCTCGTGATATAGATTGTGCAAAAATACGTACATTACGTTCAATTTAAAACGTCTTATCATTGTCAAAGCATTAAATTGTCTGGGAAACTGCTCACGTGGTACCTATAGCATGAGCTGTATGTAAAAGCAACAAAAACTAAGTGCGGCGGCGGAGTGAAAGCACGATTCAAGACCCCGCTAATGTCTAATACGATTGTGTCGAGTACAGACCGTGTACTTTGAGTAGAGTTAGGAAATGGATCAAGTGTGATCGTAATATCGATAGTTTTCACAAGATATGAGCGCGATGAGAATTTCGTATCGGGAGAGACTGATGTGTAACTTTGTTCTGTAAAAAAGATGATTGTTTGGATACGTTTCGTAAAGTTAGGAATACTTTTAAGAAAATATTTTATAGACATATGATTCTAATATAAGGGGATAGTATTAATTATCTTACTAGTTATCTGAAAATCTGTATTAATATGAAATATTGTAAAAAAATAAACATGATCCAATTAGAAATGCATATTGTTTTCGCTCACAGCATTGTTAAAACAGTATCGACATGAATAACGTGGAAGATTTTGTAAATATACAGAAGCAATTGAACGTAAGTATAGGTGAATAAAAGCATGAATGTTGGTCCTCCTAATGTAACACAATTTCACTGGGTTGGGGGTGCATATGGCGGTAAGATTAGTGATGGGTACCAATGATATTTCGAATATATCGAAATCAATATATTAAAAATTGACAAATATATTTGAAAAAACACGTTAAAAAGTTACAAGCTAACGTTTAGAATAATTAAGTTTGATTGTAAAACTCGAGTTATTAAATCTTTTGTTATAAGTAGCTTGAATGAATAATTTTAAAAAACGTATTTCGTACAATGCTTAATTTACCAACGTATAAACAATATTGATTATACATTGCATCTGAATACACAAAATATAACAACTATACTTTTTTAATCACAAACACCTACAAAATAAAACCATAACTGATATTACAAAACCATTACCAAAATAGCACTTATCCTGTTTCACCCCCTCAAATACCAAACAATTAGATGTTATCGTACCAATTTCCACCAGCGAGTTTATCGATATACCGTATCGATAACGTTACAGCGCTACAGGGCCCCTTCGGTGCTTGTCATTAAGGGTGATCCATCAACGTCCGCCAGGATTTGGGGGGTGTTCGACGCCTGCGCGGTGCCTCCTAGGGTGTGGGGGTGAAGGCGCGAGGGGGGGAGGGGAGGGTAACAAACAAAATTAGATATTCGTGCGGTGTCCCCGCAAAGCGGCGCGAGTGCACCCTGATTGATTGCTTTGGTTAACATATATTTATTTATTTTATGTGTTTTATTGTAATATATCTTAATGACCCACTGGTACAGCCTTTGTTATTGGCACAGAACTTTGAAGATGCAGACTTTATTCACTAAAATATCGTTTCACCATCACTATAATTTCAATTCCACTTGAATATTATTTCTTCAACTCAATCCAATAAAACAAAGCACTAAAGTGTTTCCAAAGAAATATTATCGAGTCGCTCTTTATATCAAAACAAAGAGTTCTCGACTCCGTTTGTTTTCAAAGTTGGGAATAGTTTTCCAGCGTCTGATACTTAAAACATTAATTTATACAAAACTCCCACCAAGTTAGCACTCCAAGTAAAAACAAAGCAAATACAAAAAAAGGAGAAGGCTCAGAGGAGAGCATCGAGAACCAGCCTCGCGAGCTGCACTCGTTTGTGAACAAAACAAAGCAAACAAACTACTTAAAGTATTGAAATATTGAAGCACAACGGGCTCTCAATTTCCAATAATAATGCTCCTATACATGACATCTGAAAATATGCTTACATACTAACAGACATATTTCATTTTATTATTCGTAACAAAAATCTCAATTCACATTTTTCGACACCACAAAAACTGATCAATTAGATGAAAACGTGTACTTTCAAAATTGGACTAATTTAAATCACTTTGTGCGAGATACTTAATAATAATCATTTAAATATTCGCCAATTGTTTCATCTTTTATAAATATCTTCACTTTTTTATAAAACTTGTGACAGACAAGATGTAGAGGTGGCGCTAGACACGCGCCCTGTGGCACTCCTCCGTCTGTGCGCGTTCATGGCGCTGTACACTTGTCTAATGAAGGCTTTGACGCTTTCCCCAAGGAAGGAACGACGTTCCACATAATCCCCATGAATATACACTTATAACTTTACCTTAAAAGGAATAAGATACAAATTGAAACGTAGTGTAGGCAGTCAAACGCGTACGTGAGGGCTACGGCGTGGATACTCTATAATCATGACAAGGAATCCCTATTATTTGTCATTGAATAAAATTGTTCCGAATAATTATGTTCGCATTGTACGAGTGAAAGTTAATTGATAGTATTCAGTTGTTTTGAAAGTAGATATATGCATTTGTAATTGTGTTTGGATCGATTCACATTATAATGTCTAGCTTACCTCTTTAGAGATGGTACGTTTATTCGAAACTGCTTTTAATATTACTACTACCTACCAGCCTATTATCTTTGTATCAAATAAAACTACACAGTTAATTGCCGTATCGCCGACCCTCTGTCTCATTAAATATTACGAGCAGAACGATGCATATAAACTTAATAAGTTTAAACAACAAAAATGTTAATGCAATAATCAGAACCGAATTGGAGCGTCGTAAGAGATAATAAGTATGGAAGGAAATGAGTTGGGCGCGGGATTGTTTCGTTTCAATGAGTGGTGTTGTATTTTTCTGTTTGCCATCGATCGGTCATGTTCGAGTTCCCCTGGCGACTTTCCAAAGGTGCTATCGTCAGCTATTCCCAGAGTTTAGCTTCCACATTTTGAGTCGCAACTTATTATTAGTCAATGATGTCAAAAAGTATACTTCACTTTCAAAACATATATTGATTTTATGATAATTGTAGTGACCTTGAATGAGATTTCCGATCGAACATGGCGGTATATGGTCCAGTTTGACAATAAAATACTAGCAATAAAACATCATAAACTTTGCGATTTATATGCAAACATTACAACTTGTCCCAAAAATATGCAACATAAAACTTTCCTATGAATATATCTCATAAATTCACTAGTCCCACAGTACTTCAAACATATGCTACCCCTACCGTTCACGTGCTACGTGGCGCTACGATACGCTCTACGTGTCCATTGTGCTACGCTGTAGCGCAAGCTACTACGTATTGCTACGCCGGTAAATCAGACGAAAATATTTCTGTTTGTTATGTCCAGTTGTGGCTTGAATATTAGAATTTTTAAAGGAAACTCTTTATACCAAATGCTTCTCTTCTGGTTCAAGTACCTAAATAGTAATATTCGTAAGTATTAATCAGGGTGCTACTACTTTGAAGGAAGCATAAAATAGCAATAGGAATATTTTGATCTTGGCGAAACGAATTTTACAGAATTGATAAATATCTAGGTTTAAAGTTTAACTAACTTGTAACCACAAAAGTATTATCATGTTAGTTGTTAAAATTTCATCGTAACTTTAAAAAAAGGATGTCCCTGCTATCCCTGGAATCGATCGCGATGCCAGTCCAGACATTATTTATTACTGCCGCTGCGCCCGCTTTCCAGCCGCGGTGATACGATTAATAGTTGCTGCGGATTTATCCCACCAGGTGGCACTTCCTCGCTGTCCATTGTAGGGTTCATACCCAATATAAAGAAACCTTTGTGGTACAAGCAGAGCTTGGTTTAGATGAGAACTATTGGTACTCACCAATAGTTCTTATACAATGAACAAAGTCATTGTTCGGTATCATTCTGCATTCGCCATGACTTTATCCATTTGAAATAAGTGTTAGGAAATATAAATAAAATGTCCAAGATACCGAACACTCATTATTTAGCCCATGATACAGTCAAGGATTACCTTAGTCACAGTGAACTTTGCGAATTTATTAGTGTCGCGTCCCACCGCCGCCGCCGCCGGCCGCCCTGTCCCTGACTGAACGACGCGGCGATAGGATTAATGAGGTGGCGGGGTTTGATACCTGACATGGTAGGGTAACTAATGGATACAACAAGTTCAATAGGAACTAAGAAATTTTAACGGCTGTGCCTTATTTACAACATTTAATTCGTCTCGCACTCAATATTATGCGTCATGGTAAATTCGTTCAATTTGGATATAGTCCCCTAATTTCACAGCTATTTCATTAGTTACTTGGATTATGAGCGCCAAACACAAAGTGACAGGTGCGTCTAACGCTGTGGCAGCAGCAACCACGAGCATAATGCTTTAGATGTTTTGGACCCAAAATTCGATGCATAAACTCGAGTAAGAATTATATTCGCAGAATACAAAAGGCACGCCCTTACATGTCTCAAAACACTATGAGCACGCACGGCCTCAATCAGAACAATTAACGATACCTACCTATGCAATTACCGAACCGCACACATACGCTACTCAAAAATAAACCTTAATTGCATCCGCATAAAAATCACTATGTCTTTTTAGGTATAAATAATGCAGGTAAAAACACGTCGGTTGTAAATCACTAGGCGAGAATAATTTTCCGAGGTAGGAGCGAAGTAAATCAAGGAGACGCCCTGCTTGGCTCGCCTGCTCGCCCCCGACTGCACGAGGGGTGAATATACGAACCTAGTGCGCTACATGTCATTAAACGCTTTATTCCATTTACACAGTGTTACTATCCTCTACTATTTTGTTTTGCGTCCTAGAACTTGAATAACCAGCACAAATTGTCTTAAAAAGTTGCTGTAGCAACTCCCTGTGGTAGGAAAGCTATTAGTGATAGATAATATATTTAATATGTAAGGTATAAATAATTACTGTAAAAAAATTGTGTCTACTTACACGAATAACTCTCAGCTGAAAAATAAACTCTATCGCATTTGTCAAAGACACCGCTTAGTAGCCACTTAGCGCGCGTGGCTTCCCTCACTCCACCAGCATTGAAACAGAAAGTGACGCTTCATTTTTTAACCGCAGAAGGCCGAAAGCCCACTTAAATTATTCACATGGCTCCTTGCTCAACGGGAAGTGGATAAAAAAGTGAAAACGTGGCATATTTCATCCCCCTTCGCGGTTGGTGTTGCTAGATACGCGATACGTTTTAACTTTTCAGGAATTTGAAATACATTTCGATAGGATGAGAATTTTTTTTTCGTGTAAAATTTAACTAACAATATTTTTTCCTGTTAGGTATATCGTTTGGTTTGAACCCACCAAATTTAAACTGCCAGAATATAGATGCACACAATACGTCAGCTCATTATGAAAATTTAAATCACAACAAAACTACACACGCATATATATGCTGGGACGCATACATATATATACACAGGACCAAACCAATGAATAAATTAAAAGGTTATTTGCGGAAAAGTTGTGCATACAATTGTAATAGATATTTGTCCAGTTGGTAGTATCTCCCACTCACCTAGTTAACTTAATAATTTCCGTGCTGGCAACACTCGCCTCTCCCCGCAACCCCCTGAAAGCCGGATGACAAACGACTTGACCTAACCCGTCGCCGCGCCTCGGGTATTATTTTTTAGTAAGGATTATAATATTATTTTTGACACTAATAAGTTTGTTAGTGGATTTAGATTAACTCAGGAAGATATGTTTCTCCCTAAAAAATGTAGACAAATGATTGCTACTTTGATAGCTTACAATATTAACCCTGTTATAGGTAGTATAACAAAGTCTAGGTTAGATGACAATACAGCATTATTAGGTTTTACTAATAATTCTGTTACTGACTGTTTAAACGACATAAACCGACAATAGAGATGTGTCCTAGTACCTCTGGCATTTCAAAAATATGTAAGGATTATAAGGAGGATAGGAGGTCTGGAACATTAAAACTATTTAATCAAAATATACAAGGATTTAAATCAAAAATTTTAGAAGTTGAGTTATTGCTTGAAAAAACTCAACATGATATTATTTGCATTAGTGAACATTGGCTTAAAGATTATGAAACATTGTTAAATTACAAAAATTATTCAGTCATAAGTTGTTACAACCGTACATCCAAGCTTCACGGTGGTACCCTCGTATTAGTTAAGAACATTATTAAATCCAAAGAAAGAAGAGATATAGTAGGGCTCTCGGTTGAACAAATTATTGAGATTTCTTGTGTCGAGCTGGATAAGCATATTGTAGTGTGTGTGTATAGACCTCCTCATATTCAGAATTTTAATATATTCGAATCGGTAATGGAAGATGTTTTAAATAAAATATTTGTTAGTAACAAGTCTATTGTTGTTTGTGGTGACTTCAATATTAATATTTTAGAATCAACAAATTACACTGAAAGACTGTTAAGTCTTTTTAAGTCATTTAATTTGAAAAATATTTTTTCTGAACCAACTAGAGTAACACCTACGTCAGCTACCTGCATAGACAATATCTTCTGCAATTGTGAATATTTAAATCAAAACGTTGTCAATTATTTACAATCCGACCACACTGGTCAAACTGTCACCTTTAAAGCTATTGTTTCAGTTCAACCTATAAAAGTAAAATGGCGGAGTTTGACTACTAGGAATTTACATAAATATAATAATGCGCTAAATAATAAACTAGTAATTCCCAGGTACAAAATAAATGATTGTAATAAATTTTACGCTGATTTCTTTTCGATTGTTCATAAAGAATATGAAAATAACTTTCCATTAAAAGCTAAAAATATTAAGCCTAAATTTACCTTCAGTGATTGGGCGACTGTGGGTATTCGTAGAAGTAGGGAAAAGCTGTTTGAGCTTTATGAACTTAAAAGTTTCGTTAATACGGCAGCGTTCACAAAATATGTAGCAAATTTTTCGTTAATATTTAGGAAAGTATGTAAGGCAGCCAAATCAATACATATTCGTAATAAAATAAAGCATGCTGATGATAAAATAAAAGCCACTTGGAAAGTAGTCAATAGTGAGACCGGTAGAAACAAACAAAGCAGCACGGATTACACTTTAGAGACTCCGCGTGGTCTTTTAAGTTCCGATATAGACGTAGCTCAAGAATTTGAACATTTTTTTTCTAATATCCCTATAAAAACAACAGAATCATTAAACTGCTCCCCGACTCTTTCAATTTCAATTCTGAAAAACAATATTGCCCCCTGTCCTATAGAATTCAAATTCATTCATACCAATACCCGATCTATTATTAAAGCCTTCCAGTCAATTAAAATTAAATTAACTGAAGACATATGGGGAATGTCAGTAAAAATATGTAAAGCTATTATCAACACTTTAGCGCCATACCTAGCTCTGATATTTAATACATGTGTTGATCATGGCGTTTTCCCGGACTTAATGAAACTAAGTAAAGTAATCCCGTTGTTCAAATCCGGTAGTACTAAAGACCCAAACAATTATAGGCCAGTTTCTGTTTTGCCGGTACTTAGTAAAGTATTTGAAAAGATAATGCTTAGTCAATTAATAGATCATTTTAATGCAAATAACATCCTGCACGACCAACAATATGGTTTCACTAAAGGCCGTTGCACTACCGACGCCAGTGTAAACTTAATAAAGCATATCTTCGACGCATGGGAGAACTCACAGGATGCCATTGGTATCTTCTGTGACCTCTCAAAGGCTTTCGACTGCGTCAATTATGACATACTTTTATTAAAATTGCAACACTACGGTGTGAGAAATAGAGCCCTTAACTTTCTAAAATCATATTTAGGGGATAGGCAACAAACTGTTCAAATTAATGGTGTTAAATCGATAGGCTCCGTAGTTAAAATGGGCGTCCCCCAGGGATCTATTCTAGGTCCGTTCCTATTTTTAGTCTATATAAACGACTTACCCCTGATAATTCAAAACAGGGCGAAGATAGTGCTATTTGCCGATGATACCTCTTTGATTTTTAAAGTAGGTAGACATGTAAATAATTTTGACGAGGTGAATGACGCTATCCTTCAGGTCCATAATTGGTTCACTACTAATAATTTAGTATTAAATAGTAAGAAAACAAAATGTATACGGTTTTCTTTGCCAAATGTTAGAAGTAGTGATTGTGACGTAGTATTAAATAGGGAGAAACTTGAATTCTTTCATGAGACTGTTTTCTTAGGAATTACGCTTGACTCAAAGTTACAATGGGGTCCACACATTAGAACTCTAGGAAAGCGCCTCAGCGCTGCTGCCTACGCTGTCAGAAAGATCAGACAGCTAACTGATGTAGACACCGCGAGAATAGTTTATTTTAGCTACTTTCACAGTATCATGTCGTACGGTATTCTATTGTGGGGTAGGGCCACTGATATTGAGTCCGTTTTTATTTTACAGAAGAGGGCCATTAGGGCCATCTATACTTTAGGTAGTCGCGACTCCCTAAGAGAACTCTTCAAAGGTATCAACATAATGACGGTCCCATGCCAATATATCTACGAGAATATCATGTACGTAAGGAAAAATTTAGATCTTTTTCGAAAAGTAGGTGATGGCCATCGTTTTAACACTAGAAATAAAGATAAATTAGACCAACCACACTTTCGACTGGCGAAAATTCACACATCTTTCATGGGGTACTGTGTCAAATTTTATAATAAAATTCCCCCTAACGTCATTAACCTGAATGAAACTAAATTTAAAACTTGCATTAGACATACACTATGCAGGCGCGCATACTACACAATAGGTGATTATTTAGAGGATAAACACGCTTGGTCAGGCGCTGGTCCGGCTCCACAGGAACTCATTTAAGGGATTTTAGCTATTTGTCCCGTTTTCCTCCTCCTTCCTACCTTTAAATCTTGTCCAACACGTAGTTTGTTTAGTGATTTAATTGTGTTTTGAGAATGTATAGCCTCAATAACTTTATATTGTATAATTGTTAATTAAGAAAAACACAAAAATGTAAATCCTTATTTGAAAAAAGCAACCATGGAGTTTCTTGCCCATTCTTCTCCATAGGAAATGCATTCCGAATGGGTGGTAGAGCTACTATTACTACTATTTATTGACGATTCATAAGTGCCTGTATTGGTTTATATGAATAAAAAATATTCTGATTCTGATTCTGATTCTGAAAATATAGTAACCGAGGTATTTTTCATAATTTCTGCCGCCGCAGCGCTCTGGGCGGGAAATATTTCACTGTTTCAGAATATTTTTATGGTTGGGTCATCTTTTTGTGGTGGGGAAGGAAACATTTTATTTGTTTAATTTGTGTGCTTTTGTCGGTTATTCATTAACACAATACTTGTTGCTTAGAATTAGAATAATTGTTATTTATGTAAAACTTAACAGCACTTGCTAATCGCCAAAAATGTCTCCATGTGAAGAGTCACCTCAAACATTCGGATTCTAATTCCGTCGGGAATGAGTAAGCGACAAAACACTAAGATGCCCGTTTTCACTAACGCTTGGAAACGCCTTAACGTGATCCCTAAATAGTAATACACTATAACCTTTTAGGGATAAAATATCCCTTCATAAATAGCTCTGTGTTAAAGGAAAATAAAAAAAGTACTTAGACACAAAATGATTGCGTATACATAAAATATTCTATGGAACTATATCAAGGGGTGAAAGGCTATTTAACTTAAGCGAGATATTGTTAACTACACAGGAGAGCATACTTGTTCAAAGTAGAAAAAATAGCTGATTCCAAATATGTATATAAGGCAATATCGCCGAAAAGAGACGCTTAAGTAAATAACCTTCACCCCTCGATATTATATATACAAAACCTAGTAATAAGTTTACTTTATTTACAAAATAAATTATTAGTAAAAAAACTTTTTAAAAACAAGCTTTCAGTTAGTTTTCGTGTTGTCTTCGGCAATCCCTTTCATTTGATACCCATTCTGTGGTAGTGTAGAAAAAATAACTATTCCACCATCTTAGATGATCCACCATATTGGAATAAGAAAGACGTCACATAGAGCATGCATTGTCGTTCTTAATAAGCATGTATACCAAATTTCAGCTCAATCGGTTAAAAATAACTGATTTAAAATTCAGTTGCAAGATTCCACCCGGACATACATACGTTGCAAGCTAATATAAAGCTTGTAATAATAAATTATGTGACATTTTCAATTGTCAAAAAGGTGGATTTACCCATAGAGTATCTAGAGTACCCATAACGACTCCACTCTTCGTATAGCTCTGCGGCTCTTCTTGTTATCTCATGTATCTGTAGTACGGCAATTATATAGGAAAACAACAATGGTGGAGTCAGATAAACCAGAAAAAAATACCGCAGCGCAGGCTCGAAATGCTATCTCTGTTATAATATCTCCATGGGTTTACCTGACCGCGCACTAAAGTACCCGATAGGTTATAAATGATAGACCGCGTAAGTGGAAACCAATAAGGCGGAGGATCCTTTGGGTCCGTAAGATGACGAGCCGAAAATTTACGTCTAGGTTATAATATTTTATAAGTTATATATATTTTATAGGCAAAATAAAGTTGCTTGGCTCAAAATAAAATGCTTATGAAATATCGTACGCGCCCGTCATAAAGAGACTACACCAAGAAATTCATCAACGTTTCATATTCACATATGCGAATAGGTCTTTAATTAATTCGGATCCTTAGCGAAAATAGCATGTTCACCTAGCTCTTATTGCCATCGTCTGATTGAAAAGCAAAAGAGCTTAGAATCCTTACTACTGTTGTAATGACAAAATGAAGGAGATACAGGCTATAAGGGATATTACCGTTTCATCCCCATTTTTTGTAGACCTTCGAATGATTCGGGATACGATTCGTAGTGTTTAAACCTACAGATGCCAGTTTCTTGAAAATTAAGAATAAATATTTGTAGTACCAACTGATTCAGCCGTCGGCTATGTAATCAGGATCCCGATTCTTATAATCAGAACAATAGCGACATCGTATCAAATAAATCAATACGTTTAGGTGGACTCTTACAATAGGACTTATCTGCCTCGTTACCATCTTACACCTCTTAAGCAGTATTTATTAAATATTGCCTTTATTTCTTGACAGTTTGTTTTTTATACTAGGATATAGTTATAGTAGGACAATACTACAAAAGAGGTTGTGGTAAAGTCGTAAAACGTTTTATTTTTATTTAACACGTTTCACTAGTTACAATACCACTCAATGAAACAATCAAAATGGCAACATTTCACCCCAACACCGCAAGAAATTCAACAAAGAATATAAAAGCGACGTAAAACAAAGCGTTCGAAACGAAACGCGGATATAAAAGCAACAAATCGACAGTAAGGAGGGAAGGAGGTGGAAACTAAACGCGATCACACAGACCAGACTAGCCGCACACAGCCGAGATATTGGCTGTGTTAATACTATTGCAGTACTAAGGCACTCAAATATTCATACCAGTCTATTGACGTGCAAGTATATTAAATTAATCCTATTTTTCTATTTGACGTCAAATCAAGATCAAGGAGATGAACATAGGATAACAATACCGATATAAACTTACACGAGAATAAGCGCTGAGAACAAAATGAGATTGTTCAATCGGCACCATCCGCGCCGATGTGGCGGCACATCGCCACATGTCAGCGATGATAGCGTTCAGCTTCAGCTTATTGATACGGGACAACGTGTTCGGATTTGTTTAGAATGTTTATTGGCAACCTGTTACGGATGAATGGCGCGAATTTATTTTACATTTGATATTTACAATAATAAATATCATCATATACATTTGGTCACCTTTGCGGGAGAAACGTGGCCACAACAGGCCCAGGATAGGGACATGTGGAGACGAAAGGGGGAGGCCTTTGCCCAGCAGTGGGACATATACTAGGCTTTAGAAAAAAAAAATATCATCACGCCTGTATTCCAAAAGAGATAGGCAGAAATGCAGTTGGAGATTCAATATTTAGACAAAGTAGAAAACTGCGACTCTTTAGTTATAATATGCTCATTATTGTTAGTCAAATACTGCAGCTACTTGTAATTAACGTACAACGGGTACAAATTATCTGTTTTGCAAGATTTCGTCCTTACAATACACCTACAGAATGCGCACAGCACCTTACACAAATGGTGATGATGTAAGCACCTACACGCAACAATATTAAGATAGCAGCAACGTCGGCCCCAGCCTCTGGCCATCTACATCTAAGCCCCTATCGCGTGAGCAGATTCGCGGACAGGGAAAAAAAGGGAAGGAATAAGCCGACAGAGGCAGCCCGGAAATTACGGGATATCTTCCGAGAAGGAGGGGGATATCTACGGGGAGGGGTAAGGGTTCGCAAATGAAGCAATTTTCGCAAGTCCACGCTCCATCGGACTACAGCCTTATTGGAATAATCCACGCTTCCCACGGTAATTGTTTAGTAAAAAATAACATGTCGCTGTAGGTTTTATGCTTAAGTATTTGCCGTTGAACAAGTGCATTCCAAATGGAATTAAATATTGAAGCAAGGTTATATAATGTATAAGTCACATAATATGTAAGTAAGAAAGAGTAATCAATATCAATCGATCAGTAATGTAGAAATGTATAACACAATATTGTACCTTCTACGTTACTATTCAATGCATCCAATACCAAGAGGTTTTTTTTTTAAATATGTTTGATTTTCTTTATAATGTACGTCAAATATTGTACACTAAATATTGACTTGATTAGGAAACCATACAAATAGCCGACCTCTTCGCTTCTAAGTAGGTACTAGATACTTCGCCTTAAAGTGAATATTAATAAATGAGTTGTAAATGTTATCAGTTACCGCAGTCCCCGGACTCATGAATATCATTTAGCGGGTGATGAATAACTCACGACGATCTTAATTGTTCGCAAACACGGAGAATAACGGTTTTACAATATATAACACATGACAACGGACGGACATAAAGGAAGAATGTTAATGAAAAGGTAAACACTAAATGTCTTAAAATATTGAATAGTAAATTTATAAGGACAGAGTATTATGCGAGTGTAAACAAAATGTTGGAAAGTGTAGAAATGTATATACATAATTTACTCATTTTTGACTTTTACTCAGTAGTTAGATAAGAATTTTTTCTGAATTTTATAAGATCTGAAAATAAACATAATAGGTAGTAAAACTTATCAATTTATATAAATCAATCAAACAAGAAATATGAAATCAACGTCACAACACCTCTTTTTTAACGTCGGAAAATCCTTTATGGATATGTAGCAGAGTTGTGCGGGAGTCCCGGCAGAAGGCCCTATACCCACTAAAAACCGACAGGTTACCGTCCTCTGCTTGTATCGGAGCGCCACCACCGTCATAAATAGAACCTGCCAGTTCATAGTTTCATTCAAATAACTGCGATATGAACTGAATCGATAGTTTTTGATAAGGAATTACATTTGAAATCATCACAGAATAAATAATTAATTATTTAAAACAATAATGGTTACACACCATTTACTAAAGTGTAAAAAAGGTAATTGATTGTTCAGCTACCAAAAAGTTAGTACGCACAAAGCCTTTACATCAATGAATACCTACAAATGGGCTTTTTTTGACTGAACGCACTTCCACCAGATTGAACATTCTGAAGTAGAACGCAATGACTACATTAACACGGCCCCAGTAGTTAGATACAATGGACACAATCTGTGCGAGCGAATAACAAGAAAAGCGTACAATTTATCGGCGCCCGGTTGTGTATCTTCGCCATAATTATGAAATTTTCTGAAAATCGCTCGAATAGGCACAACAATGTTTTGATATTTCTATTGTTTGACGAAAGCATGATCATTTTCAATGTTTTCAATCAACTTACCAATTAATAATAAAAAATCTGTGTAACATATAAGTCTACCTACACATTATATAACTTACCTATGTCTTATTATCAAATCTCAATACTTATTCAATATGAATGAACCTCACAGTTCAATGTAAGATAGAACCCGCCATGAATAGCACATAAAAGACGGCAACTCAACAAACACCCCGGCTCCATCGATACCTAAACTCCGTGGGCTGACGAGAATTGCCGAACAAAAACTGGATTAAACCGGTTATCGGCGGCTGCTAATAATAATAGTGTCGCCCGTTAATCCAGTGTGATGGATGACAGCTACCACCCTCGCTGCCCACCCCTTTTAATTGCCGGCGTGAATGTACGCCCGTCACTGAATTTCCCATTTATATTATAATAAGTTGGGATCTGTTTTGAAGCGGTGCCGCGGTCTTCGGTTTAATATAGGACCTGTCCCCGCATGTTCTTTCGAAGGGACGCCGAAGGGTGAAGATGGAAGGTATGGAAATTGATTGGGGTGCATTTTTGTTTCGATGCGGTTGTCAATAACGCATAGGACGAAGAGGTTCCAATATGGGGAGATGGAATAGGCTATCATAACAACTCGCCTACAAAAAATATTGATATGGTGCCCCATGTTCAATGGAATCATAATATACCATTGTGCCTGATTTATACGAAGGATGGGCAAATGTGCGATGCGGTGTCCGCAAAGCCAATCTTATACTAATATTGTAAACTGGACTTACACCCTTCATTTATAAAGAATTGGGATCCATTCTAATGGCATTTTAAAAATCTTTTGTAGTGGAATAGGTGAATAGATTAATTAAAATTTAAGGAGTGCATATTGTTCTAAAGAACAACCTGTATTGTTTCGATGTTTTGGTTCGCATCAACATGTAAACCGTTGAATAACATTTCAGAATCGAAGCATCATTACGAGCAATCGATCATCGCTTCTCGATACCGCATGATCGAGCTACAGTCGCGAACATCTGCGCCCGCTGCTTCCACTAATTCATCAAATTCTGTTCGACAGTACCAGTTCCAATACAATGTAATATCCGCCTAGATGTTGCTTAGTTAAGGTTGAATTTCCTTTTTCGTGTAATATTAATTTGTCATACTTTATAACGAAAATGATTTACAGTTAGTACACACTTTATTTCTTAGCACTTAGAATTGATTTTGTTTTATTCGTAGGTAAATATATTTTTGTTAGAATTTTTGTACCGTTTGCAGATGTGTTGACAATATCGATTGTACCGAAATGATTAAATTATTGCAAACGGTACTAAGGGAATACAAAGGTGTTGGTTTGTGTAGCGCATATGGCGCTATTGTGCTCGGGATTGCTCATTTTGGCTTTTCGTAACATTTGGAAAAATCATAATAATTGACAATAAAGCTCTTGAGATTATATATACTTGGTTAATTGTAACGTTACCATAAACTTAAGAAAATAACATCAAAATATTGATGACGCTAATTAAGCACTGTAATTGTCAACAATAATAAAAGATCATCTGATCTTCGATTCCTGTAAAAGACTAAGAGAGTCACTTAAAAGTTAAAAGCCTACCCAATGGTCTATACTAACATCCCTTGAACCCCCTATAGACAGACAGACAAGCGTCCAGTTTACGCATTCCCGTTACGCGCGGCGCGTAATTCAATCGAGCGTCGGGCACCTCACAATGCAGCCAGTGATTGGACCGCACACTGAATCCTAATGCTGACTCGGCCCTTACGTGCCCACTACATGTGTACATGTAACAAGAACATGGCTCTAAATATATTGGCGTTTATGTAACACGTGGAGGTTGCTAAATTAATTCAATTCAATCCGCTGCCGTCTTAGCTTACAATATTTTTCTCAACTCTATTGAGTTTCTAGGTACAGTTCTATAATTGAGAGTTTAGCAGAACGCGTACCGTCTTGTGATTAATTTTATCAAAATAAACATCATATATAATTATGCCCTTTGTTTCTGGAAATAATAGGTAGAGGTGTGCTGCAGTTCACTCATACTGCTTCCATTGCAATAGGGGGCGAGCTCGCTCCCCCTTAATACGAGAATTCCTGTCATAGTTCACCAAGCTGAGTTAAAATTAATCGAATCGTACAGTACTTTTTCCCACACATAAAAACCTAACGATTTACCATACAAGAGTTTTATGGAGACTTAGCAAATAGCGAATGTATATACTTAAGTTGATGCAAAGTAAAAGGAACCTAAGTAGGACATAATTAGAGTTGATACTTTCATAATATTCAAACTCGAGTAACTGACTCACATGATCAATCATGATGAGTCAGACGCTGCACCTTCCTCGTCCTAATTTTCCGTAGATTGGGACACCGTTATTGAAAAATAAAAGCGTTAATTTTAGAATAAGGGTGGTCATACACTATCTTGCTTTATATATCAGTTAGTAAGCGCTTATCAACGAAAGTAAGGAAGAAACATTACTTATATTACTATTTACAAACGTATTTTGGTTCAACACTTCTACTGTTAGCTAAAAAACAAACAAAGTTATTTTACAGAACCTTCATCCTCTACATTATTCTGGAACCAACCCTGTCTTGTAAGGATGGTTTGGGAATTACTTCCTGACGTAATAAGTACAATGATAATGATATTGATCTAAAATGACAGCATAACATTTCGCAAGTTTGTAAATATATTTGAAGTCTAACAGAAAGTATACTATGATACAAAGACATTAAGAACACTAATTTAAATACTCGCCCGTATTTCAAGCGAATAGCGAACAATCCAATACAATTTAATACAACTATTTCCGTGGGATGACGCTACGACATGCATTTGAACACCAACAAACTCACCTGCGCCGTCTACCAGCCAGCGACTGCGCCAGTAGTACTCTAGCGTAAATATTTACTACATTACAAACACCTACCAAAACTAAACATTTGCAGCCAAAAACACACCTTAGTCATACCACTTTAATGTCTATTCTCGCCTACGAGTCCACGGGTCGTAAGTCTATCAACACTACGTTTTGTTTGGCCCGTACAAACAATGTTCCGCGTTAAGAACTACCGGCCAACTATTGTTTAACTTGATAGTTATTTTTATCGTTTAACCGTTTAAAAGGTATTTTATGATTATTATTATATACTTTTATGATTAATCTTTGATTTTAGTAGTGATTCGTTTGGTTAGTTTTGGAAATTACGAAGATAAAAAAGTCATTATTAATAGATTTTATTTATAATGACACTAAGTACTAGTATTGACTCTTATGTTTTATATTCAACTACGCTAAATAAAGAAAGTATATTTATATTGTCACTTAACACTAAAATGTTCGAGTGCGTACTGTCCGGCGTATAGTTGCGTTTCGGGCGGTGTAACGCGAGGGCGGGCGGGCGCCGCGCTCTCTGGGCGGCAAGTGAGGCGGCTCCGTGCAACCCGCGACTTAAATGCGACTCTATCACTTACTCTACATACTCGCGCTATAGTACATGTTATGTATAATGAGGCTTTATTATAATTTGATTTATGTTTCCTTTTCAAACTATTCGGTTTTGGAAGCCTCAGCGTGTCCCCGTACCTTCTGAGGTTTATTGTTAGTCTCAATATCCAAAATTATGGACATCAACCTTCATAGTTTCTGAAATAGATAAAGTGTCCAAAGAAAGATTTACGTAATGGAAATTGCCATTCATAATTTCCTGTGAGTGACCCACCCTTTTTTTAACGTTAGAAAATCCTATAAGGATACCCTGCCCTGTCTGGGAAGTAGAAGGGTTATGTGGGAGTCGCGGCAGAAGGCCGTATACCCACTAAAAGCCTTGTATCGGGGCGCCACGGGATCGCTTTAGCATGCACCGCGACAGGATGAACTCACCCTAACTACAATCACAAATTATTATTTTATTTGAATTGTCTCCCTTGATTTAAATTAAAATAAAAGTCCCAGAACACAATCGACTCGTACTTAACAAGTACTAAATAAATTCACTCCCCAAAGTTAACGGCTCGCAATCATGTCCGCGATCAAGCTCGCCGCTGTATGCCTTACTTCACTGTTCGCTATAAACATTTTACGATCACTCAACGGCGGATCACAATTAGTATTTAATAACTGTAGGGTTGTTTAGTGGGGATGATTATTTTTATTGCATTTTAATGGAGTGGTATATAAAAGAAGTGATTAGATTAAAGTGACCCCACAAATCTATAGAAGTTCCTGAAATACACAATACATAAACAAACATATACGACGAACAAAGATTCAATGAATTTGGATGTTGGTTAAAGAAAAGTTTAAGTAATGCTTGGCACACTTAAGAAAATATGAATTTATAATTTCAGCTCATTTGCTTGAACAATTATAGAATATTGATTGAAGCACAATAAGTATTGCACAATAAGTAATGGATTAAAGTATGCATAATGAAATCACTATGTTTTAACGTATGCGAGCATGCCATTAAGATTCTAGACTACAGAGTTAAAACATAGCTATTTAAAACGTAGTGGTTAACACATATCACATATATCTCTCTGGTAGGATGATCCCATTAGCACACGGCACATGACAAGGTTTTGCAACAAAACCTTTGGCTAACGCCTATCTGCTAAGGCGGCCGCATAGAGTCGAGCAGGCAGACGCGTGCGGGCGGCGGCGGCGGCGGCGCGGCGTCTCGGGACGAGACTATTGTAAGCCAACCTTCCGCTACATTGTTCACTTGGCACTTGACTGCTTTGGATTAGGATGTAAAGAGTAACTGGATTCGCATCGCGTATTGTGACTAATCGTTTCTCTAATTTTACATGTAATACAAATCGTAATCATATTATTCCATGGTGGTATAGGCACAACCTATGTCAGCATTAAGAGTTGTAGAAACCACATCTTGGCTCCTACTACTTTCATACCCATCAAAGCTTTCATGACCCCGCCCGTCTGTCAGTTGATATGATATCGACAGCCTAGCTTATCACTGCATAGATACCAACTCCTAAAATACCAATTATTACGTCTCATCCAGTCACAACTATCTCTATGCCTCTACACGGAACCAGCTGACTCCCGCGAGACATCGTGCCGTCCGAGCTGACCAGAGAGCCGGTACAGGACTGCATGCTGTGGCTGACTCTACCATCACTATATACCTCGTATATGCCTGCAGTAGATAATAACCGCATTCGAACGCGCTCCAGTGAACGGAAATTTACATGGTCAGTAGCTCTACCATGAGTGTCTACGTAGACTAGAACGACTAGCGAGCGAGCGATGTGTAAAACTTGATAGGATTATTGAAGGGATCTTTAACGTCAAATATTATATTTATTTCATTTAAAATGTTGGGATAAGTAACGGTAAATACCAGTGATGCAGAAATCAAAAACAAATACAGCGTAAAATTCTTATTGAATTCATACATAATGTTTGTGCCAAACTATAACTACTGGGTTAAGGTTCAAATGTTGTTTTAAAATATTTGTTTAATTTCTGTTTAGGTTTTAATTTCAATCAATGCAGTAAAGGGGCCAGATTTCTATACCAATAAACTTCCTATCTTAAACCACATCTAGGGGAATCACACGGGCAGGAGCGAAAGCGAGACGCCTCTAAAGAGCCCCCAGTGCCCCCACCGAGACCGCAGCCGTTCTGACATATTTTTAATTAAATGCCACTTAAGGCGACAAATCCCTAGCAGCGTGGTGGGGGCTTTATGGTGACGTAAACGCAGGTGTGGCTTCACGTTTGAGTCTGAGGAGCAACTGTGATAGAGCTCAATGTTGCTATTGAAAAATATCAGGGGCTTTTTAGAAACTCTACATTATTTTTTTTTACGAAATAAAGTAAGAAAACTACCTTTGGTGTGTAAAACAGGGCAAAATATATGGACTTAATAGTAACATTTAAAAAAAAAGGAAACTGCATCGGCCGGGAATCGAACCCGGGCCGCCCGCGTGGCAGGCGAGCATTCTACCACTGAACCACCGATGCTACACTTAGAAACTCAAAATTAAATCTTGTTATCTAGAAAAGCATAAAAATAGCCTATTAGACATAATGAATTTTGTAATGAGACTAAGAAATATAATTTTCTTATAAATTTTATCAAAAGATCATGTAGCCATGTCTTAAACTGTATTACTGAGTAGTATGTATTATATCATTTATATTATATATCAGCTATCTAAGTCACATACCGCGTCGCTAAGCAAACTCGAGCGGATAGAGAGCGGATATCTTGCGGATGGGCCGATAAGCGCGGACGGGCGGAAGTAGCGCGGAGCGGTGCTGTGCGTACGCGACGCGATAATAATGCGAGCGGGGTTTGTGCGGCGGCACTGGCGCGTAAACAACCCAGATTGAACGGGTTGATGTTAAATGCCTGTTGATATGATTGATGTATTCCCTTCTACATACACGTATCTATGACTAGTACAGTTATTAGTAATCTACATCACATTGTTATTTTTGTATCAATACTAAATGAGTTAGCAATTAAATTACGATGTCCAACTTGATCCCTGAAATTTTGTAGGGTCGCTAGAGATTCGACGAATCGGGAGGCCAATAGGGTCACTAGTGTGAGGTATCTTAGAGGTTTCTCATATACATGCCTTATCTGTAAAGGTACTATAGTAAGCTGACGAAGACGGCTCATTTCATACTTTATAAAGTAAGTTTGGCACGTATAGAGCGATCTGCGTGATGCCGTAATCGCCAAACGTGACAGCGCAAACACGCGCCGTGTGCCCGTTCCCAGCGCTCAATATGCAGAGCAAACAGCGCCCGGCGGGAGCGCAAGGAGACGCGGGATTAACCCGCGGCCCACGAAATATGCGACTAATCAGCTACTACAACACTACAAGCGATTTACAATAACCTATAGTAACACATAAGCTAGTTCAATTAACTTAGTGATGTTAATAGTCTCCGTAGAAAATGCAGTGGACATACTGTTGAGGGTCCACTTGAATGCGACAAAGTGAGAAACATTAACCTTGTTGCGGTATCTCAATATAGAAAGAGTGAACAATGTGACAAAAGCCTAAAAATACGTTATTACGGCTCCTGTGAACAAATTTACCGTCTACGAGCAAAGTCAAAGTCAAATCATTTATTCTGTATAGGCCTATGGGGGCACTTACAAATTGTAAAATTTCATTTTTTTCTTATATACTACTATACTAGTAGTATAGAGCGTTTCTTATACTCGTATATATCTTAAATATAGCATTACTTATTCGACGTATAATTACACTTGCAACTTTGCGTAACGATTACAATAATACATATAATCTTCTTCTATGTAATGTATAAACATTAATTGCTGGTCGTTAGTCTTGATAAAACTCAAAAACGAATTGTTATATTTTATGTTTTGTTTGCTCTGATATATTTATGGTTTAAAAATAATAGGAAAATTCAAATAAATGAACATAAATTGTAGGTGATATGAAGCCGGGTGATCTAGTAATATATAAAACTACCCATGTCTAGCTATGACTTCATGGCCCGATGCGCGCGTGTCAGTAATCCCGCGGAGGGATTAAGTAAAGTGTAATATTAATTGATGAGTTTTTTAACTAAAGCCCTCACACATGAGTATTTTCATTCAATTAATTTGTATTTTGTGTCTCTTCTTAGGGCACAATTGTTCTGTGATACCGACCGCATGCATGTTATAGGTAAACTAGCACACTCGGGAACAATGTAACTTTCCAACATTAAATGTTTTTATAGAATCAGGTTAGTAGTTCCAGAGAGTAATCTTACAAATTACGCCTTATTATGATATTTAGTAGGTATAGCTAACAAATAGAATAGTTCACTCAAAAAAAGATTTAACTACCTTAAATTTAGGATATTAGATTGCATCTTACCGAAAAACATTCATGAGCCAAAACTCATGGTGAACTCTCAGCTGTAAGATGTTAAGAAATCTGACGAACTCAATGTCACTATAAAATGTTGTGTATGTATATTTCAAAATTACATAAGCGAAGTAAATTGAGGGCCATGGTACACTTTATCAATGATGGTGCACGGTTCAAACCGTCTTCCCTACATCGCTCCATGAGCAATTATTTCCCCATAAACGCGTCCCCCCGCCATCGCGGGCCCCATAAACCATAGACCAGTATTATAGTTTATGGTGTACTGTATCGCGTGGAATGGTGTTGTAAATTAACACACCTATTTGCTAGCCCATGTGTGGGGTGTGGAGTGGGTGTTTTATGGTGAATATTATGGCTATTTAATTATTGTGATATTTTTTGTTGGAATTTTTAAATAAATTAATTGTTACACTCAATTTAAAAAAAAAATCGTGGTCTTAGTAGCTTAATAATAATAAGATTGGTTTTAAAAACTTAAACTTACCCACAATTAAATAAAATATGGAACTAGGGTTCAGAGCCTGTACCAAGTTTATGACCAAGCCTTGTAATAAAATCAGAATTATTCTTAGCTCCGTATATTTGGCAATACAGCTTGTTAGTTTTTAAAATGTTCAAGGCGTGTATAATCTGACACGGGGTATTGCACAATACACGGCGGCACAAAAGCAAAGGATGATGCCGCCAGCGCCTCTGCAATCCGCTTTCCCGGCGCCAATGGGATTACTGAGACCATTCGTGCTTTCCACTGAGATTGACCCGGCCAATACTTATTCTAACAAATTGTGTTCATCCACCAAGATTGTGTCGTACAACATTTTGGATTTACAATTTTAGAAATTCTGAGATTATTACAAAAGGTTTGTTCTTACTTATTATTTATACCTGCTATCATTATCTGTGCGTACACAAAACAAGTCAAATTGTCAAAAAAGTTGATTTATGCCGTAATACAGGCTGCCACAGAACACGTTTGCTAATAATTATAGGAGAAACCTTTTAGTTTTCTACAAATAATATATCTATGTGTCTATACTTTCTAATTAATATTCGCAGTTACTATAATATTAATAAACAATAAGCATGCATAATCCGTGAAAGCGCACGAATTTAAATGTAAAGACTTCACGATACAAGGCGGACAAGAACAAAACCTGTATTTTTTTCATGAAAACAGCCGAAACATTTTCCCGCCAACGAACATAATGCGGCAAAAAATAACGAATCATCGCCCCCACATACCTTTTCTACGGTCGAAAAGAGAGTAAAACATTACGGAATGAGTCCGCTCGCATTGTGCGCGGCGCGGCGGCGGAGTCGCACTTTTTATTCTAACTCCACTTAAAAATTTAACACAGCTTTGAAAAGGTTGCGCTCAAGTGGCGCAACAGTGGGGACACTGAAAGGCATTTCTCACTGCGGTTTGTGTAATGCAAAATATGAAATTATATATTGAATTCAATTTCTGTTTGCAAGGTCGGTGTCGGTATGAAAATTTAAAAATTATTTACTCTTTTAATAATAAATAATAGTAAGTCCGCCGCATTATTGTTCATGTTCTCTTCTCCGTGTGTATTCTGTAATTAAAATTTTGAAAAACAGAATTGACTTCCCAATTTTTTCTATTTAAAATTTAAACGCTAAATTCAAATTCAGAATTTCTTGCTACAAGCCCAACATCACCATGCAATAGTGAAACAGCCAATACTGGTGATTAACAGCTTCTTCAGTGCGGGCGTGGGGAGCCGCGGATAATCCGCTCACAAAGAATGTCGATCCCCTTGATTGATTACAGCCTGCGGGCGGATCACGCGCGGATGTGTATCGCCAGACGGAGTGCAGATAACTGACGCGAGCGGGATCCGCAACGATATATTTGTGGGATTCGGCGGTTTTTCACACGTGTATTTTCGCCGTTAACTAGCTACACTGAAAACGTGCGTTAATAACTCATAAAGTTTTAAGCGTAAGTTTTTTTTATAATAATATACATTATTAATGAAGTTATGAAATACGGTAGCTAATTAATTATTGTAACTATCAAGAAACACCTACTGGTATCGAATAGTGCAGTAAATACTAACTTAATAGGTACTTCACTTTCAATATCATTGAAATTGTGTATTTCAGCGCAGACTTAGCCAAAAATATTTTTTATTTAAAGATAATCTTTCCATCACCGTAACCAAATAATCCCACAATTACAATCCAATCCCGCCCCCATGCCGCGCCGACAGACGTGTTACTCGATCAACAGGAACTGTGGCGATACCGCGAGCACGAGGGTGGAAAAGTACATATCCATTGAAAAACCACTTTAACGGCGGACACTTCAATTCTAACTGCAATCACGCCGCCTGGTGGGTAAATAGTAAACCAATCGGCGCGGCCGATGAGGGCTGTCGCGGTGGGATTCAGGCTTGTTTAGGATTAGGTAGTCACAAAAAAATATTTCAGGATTCGAAACGCATATTTTTTTGTTGAATTGTTAAAAGTTTATTAGTGTTTATAAAATCCAATCTGTACAATGATTTTAAATATCATTTTATAATAAATATATTTGTATAAGACATTTTACAAACTAGGAACAAAACGATTTAAAGTAGATGTACAAAACACAAAAATAAATAGATACAAACACCTTTATAGTTATTGCTACCCACACTATTGTACTATAGTACTATTGTACTATAGTAAGAAAGAGGAATGATATCGGTTTATAGAAATTTATTCCTCAATAATAAAAATGTGTAGTCAACCTTTTATCCCGGTGCAATTTGATCCCCCAGCCCCCGGGATCCCCGCGGGATTGCCCGCGGACTCACCGCACACACACTAATTTCATCACGGAACCGTTCCGATTGGGCGCACCACTACGAAGTACCTGTATTCAGGAGGAGACTGGCTACCTATATAAAATTATGTATAAAAAATGTTTAGAGTAAAATAATTTCGTTAAAAAGAGGAGTCGTGAGGTTTCTTTAACGTAACTTTTGTTTTATCAGCCAGGCTAGCGTTAAGTAAGTTATCAGTAAAATAAGAATAAATATTGGTACATACAAGTATTTCGTAGTTTGATCCACGTTAATAATAATCCACGCTAATGATAATGTCATCCAAGACCTAGCCGTTAAAAAATAGCCACCGTCTGCCATTATATACAAGAAAAAATAAATACCGTCTTCGTAGAGTTATAAATACATAGAATTTAAATATTATCCAACGCCTGAATAAAACAAATAAACGAACAAATTTTCCGAGCATAGCATTTTACATCGGAATTTCGTTTGATTCCCCAGAGCAAGGGAGTGCATAACGCCATCCCCGCACTATTTACAAGGCGATGTTCGCGCCTGAGAACATATATGTAACAGAAAGTATGTTTGAACGTATATAAATGTATCTATGACTAGTTTGACAGGCGTTATACGCTTACTAGTATCTAGCGTCTACGCCAACTTATTATTAGCAAACAAATTGAACGATTAAATACAAGAAGCAATTTGACTAATGTTATCCACCGCCAGACGTCCACATACAACGGTGCTCCATCAAAGACATTTTATTAAATTAATCGCTGTAGTAAAAGGTCCCGTAATCTAAGTACTCGTATATACCTGTAATAGTAAAATCATCCTGCAGAAATGGAATTCCATTTCGCTCGAGTAATAAACCGGCGCGCTATGGAAATTCTCAACTATGCGCGAAGTAGTCAGAGAAAAGAGCCCGATCTTGGAACACAACTAAGACTTGTTGGAACTGAATCGGGAATTTCTTGAAAGTTTGTCTGGGTAAGCGCCGCCGTCGTAAAACTATGAGCGGGGGGACGGGCGCAGGATTGATAATAATTCCAAGATTAATAAAAAGTCGATTACTACTGGGATTTGTTTATAATCAATAATAAATTAAGTAACAAGAATTTTCTGGTGATACCGGGTGATCTGGACTAATGAAGGACCTGTCTACGATAAGGTTGGTTACACTAAATTTCTAAAATGAAAATGTTTTTGTTTTATTATTTACGAAATGATTTTTAATGTTAAATATTTAGATTCAGTCGCTCTTTGAAAAAAAATGGTTTTGTAAAAATGTTAGCGGCAATCCGTCTGTTTCCCTTGCAAGTGATTCGTTTATATTTAAAAATCTCTTTATCGATACCAACAGCATAATATCACTGAAGCAGAAAAATTGGAAAGCTTACAATTCAAAAATATTTCAGCGTCAAAATAGTGTAAAATCCTTATCGGATCAAATCGGGGCGCATCGGAGCGGACGGCCGTATCGGCGGCGACTCCAGCCGATATTTGCTTTTATGACGCCTTTTATTCCATCGACCGAATCACAGTTTTCGGCCCAGCGCGCGCCGACAATAAATACAACTTGCTGCTCGCTCCCGCTCTACCTGCACATTTTACGTTCCATTTAAACGTGTGAATTTTTTTGTTCCACCGCTATATAAGTTTTAATTATTACGACTAATGAATCGCGCATTCAAAGATTAGTAGCACGAAACATGGGAAACTTTGTTTATTTCTACAAATATCTTAGCATTTCCGCATGCGTTACTTTCTTTAAAATGTAATAATTGGCATAGTATGTTGATATGAAACGTGTTGAAGTGGAGTCTATGCATATTGTTTTTTTACCTTCCTATTATAGTTCTAATTGCACATAACATTTCTAATAAAATATAATTATGACCGGGAGTCAATTCGTAAGATCTGAAATTGCAACACAGTCCTTGCCTTAAGAACGTATAGAAATTGCTACAAACTTTACAGGTGTTCCATAGAATCGGCCTCATATAAGAAAACAATTTAGCAAGTGGATAAACATTCGCACAGGTAAGTTCAATTTAAGATAAATACATCCTGCATTTTATACATTTTACATTGTGTAAAATTTCAAGTCATCCATACCATTTGTTTGGTCCCATATTGGCACATCATTACGCCCGGCCAGTCATCCCAGTCATTCGTGACTCGCGCAAGCGAAGCGTTCTCGATTAGCTCCATCTGTCGATCGACACGGGACTCATTAACTTGTGTAGTTAAAGAGGGTCTCGAAGATAATGGCCTTTTGTTTGTTGGATGGGTTTTTTGAGAACATAAAGAGCTCCTATTACTCAATGGATATGTTTAGGAATGACAAACCTTTATTACACTAATCTTCCGGGCAAGAACGCCCGCCTTGAACGTAAGGGGTGCAAGTTCAAATTCCAGGCCCGCACCTCTGAGATAATTTTCATGTGCGAATGTAATTTTCAACAATGGTTACCACTTACTGAACGGTGAAGGAAAACATCGTGAGGAAACCTGCACGTCTAGAGAAAGGCGTGTGAAGTTCACCAACCCGCACTGGGCCAGCGTGGTGGACTATGGCCCAAATCTCCCTCGTATTGAGGGGGAATGTGCCCGGTATAATGGCAATAGGCCCGCCCCCTATTACAATGGGACCAAAATACATCGGCGAAGTGTGGGCGCATTACAGTGTACCTCTGCCTACCCCTTCGGGGAATACAGGCGTGATGATGTATTATTCTTCAATTTGTACGCTTCTACGAAAACAATAAGAAGTATACTTCTAGCAATGTTTTACGTATAAATTAATGAATTTAGGGAAAGGGATAAACCTCACATACATGAATGTGCGTCGAGACACCAAAGACAGAGCTTCGAGTCGTAAGTACCTCTGTTTTAGCCTTGTCCAGTAGTGAACTGATATAAGCTGAACAAGGATTTCTGATTATGTGTCACGTATGCGCTGTTAATGTATAACATATACAGTATTGGAATCGACCATAACACGATACAAGAATGCCTTTAATACACGAAAATATCTCTCAAGTATTTCACACGAAGCAAAAACAAATCTTGTAACACAGCTGAGAACAAAACGGAATACATTAAAAAACGAATTTATACGAAAACGAATCCTTTGGCATCCAGGATATTCTCGCAATGGGCATCCGGTACAGTCGGCCTCACAAAGCCATGCCTAGAGTACAGTCTAAAGCAATTCTCACTCAATAAAACGTTCCCAATTGAATCAACGGTAGTCACCGTTGGGTGCATAAGTGAGTTTAACCCTCCCCCCCCCCTCCCTCCGCGCCCACTCACACCTCGCGGGCAGGGGGACTCCGGGAACATGCACTTAATGCATTGGCGGCGTTAATTGTGAGCGAATTCAAAATAATTGAAGTAAGTCTAAAGTAAAGTCAATTTTTCGAACGTGGACTTGAGATATTATGGTAATCAAATGTGGAATAATTTATCTCGGCTGTATAAAATCCAAATTAGATCTAGTTTTAAATTAAAGTAAGACAGTAAACCTACTAAAATCACACCCTTTTTTTATTTGTGTTGCCCAAAAAGCAGTTACAAGTAGTCAGATTCTACCACCGGTACGGAATGCTGCTTCCACTGAGAAGAGCCGGTAAGAAACTCAATGGTTACTCTTTTTAAAATGATAAATAGTAAGTATTGTGGGTAATACATTCTCAGGAGCAGCAACGCCATGAGAGCAGGCCTTTGCCTCAATACTATATTGAACACGAAATTTGCTAGATTCTACTGAATTTATCTCCATCCTGAAGACGTGACAAGGATAGTAATGGATGAAGCCCTGTCAAATCAAATTTAGTTTCATTTGTGTACCCACAAGAGTGGGGTCAGTATGTGTTGAAAGCGGCATGCAAACATTTTCGCGGAAAATTTCGATGGATATTTTTTTGCTCGGCACAAATATTTTTTGTGAACTGTACGCACAATGCAATTTTTTTGCGGAACTTTATACAAACATTAATCAGTCAGACAAATTTTTATTTTATATAACATTTTGTCTAAAAATTGTACGAATGTTTGTACTGACCTTACTTTAATGATATGAATATTTATCTATAATAAAAAAATTCGAAATCGGTTTAGTGACGCCGGAGATATGCGTGATCATACATAAAAAAAAATAAAAAAAATAAAAATAAAATATACGCGTCAAATTGAGAACCTCCTCCTTTTTTTTTTCGTCGGTTAAAAATATTAGCTTACGTCCGCCTCAACAACGTTTTAAAATTATCAACAAAAAATCTGTCATCCCGCTTACACCTACTCATATTCTGATATTTCTCTCTCTTTGGTACGGGTCGGAAAGTGACTTAATTATAAACGGGCTGACCCAGGGCCCCTGTAATATTAACAAGGTACTTAACCCTTTTTAACGTACCCCTCGTCTATAGGATTTAATTCTGACCGGTAATTTGTGCTTCAAAATTTAAGGTACCGTAATTAATTTCGCTTGACTCTTGCTTGATAGGTAGACCAGAATTAATTTCACAAAAAAAGTGTCATACATATTTACCTGTATCTATTAAAATATATATAGAAATTTATTATGTATATAGAAATAAAAGTAAAATATACATATCGAATACCAAAAATTAGTTCTAAACATTATAGTTTTGGTTCAGTCTCTCTTGGTTTATTTATATGGCTCTACATTGAGTACAACGATAAACTATGCAATGGTTACACTGTTAAGTCTCAGTTGTATTTCATAGACAAGTTCTACTTCCAATTTTTTTTTTATCTTTGTCTACGTTCACTAGCACCAAAATGTAGGAGAGTCCCCCAACGTCGCGTCGCCAATATCGCCGGTAGCCACACGCCCGCGATCAGATCCCGATTCTCCCCAATATTTGAACAACACTAGCTTTTATTCGACTGTGCCCTTTGTGGGGTGACCGGAGATCTAATAAATCGGACGGATGACTAGCACTGACTGAACAGTTGAACGTATTGTGGAAACAGAAACGTTAACATTATTTTGCCTCTCTCGTATCATAGAGACATTTCATAAAATTACCCCACAAGACTCAATATAAAAGTGAATGTACACTCACGCCGGCGTATCCCACAAGCGTAAGCAGATACCACCGATCCTAAAAATAATATGATAATGTTTCTAAATAAAACTTATTTTACACATTATGTTTATTTATTTAAACGTTGTCTCACGACCTCCGAGTGAATATACTACAGTATTATAATAATAGAAGCAGATTGAATGTAATCAAGGTGTTTCAGAGCATCGTTGTATCGATTCCCGCCGGCCGAATAGACTTACAGCACGCTTGAGACACTTTGCTAGGTCGGTGACACACTGCCTTTTTTCTATAAAAAGTCATGAAATATACTTTTTATTTTTACCTACTTCAGCAGTCTTGCGCTTAAATCATATATGCCAAACGTAGAAATACTTAACACATTGTTTTGTTGAAGCACATTCTTGATAAGTTTCATATTTTAGAGAGAACTCGCAATAAAATTTAGAAGTTAATTTGACTAATCACGCAAAGCTAAACTTACGTTAAGGATCATATCATAAATGTGTATGAAATTTTTTACTGCTCCATAACCCAGTCAGTGTACTAACAGCTCAATGGCAAACTCGAGGAAATCAAGACCGACAAAGTGTATTGGTATGGAAAAACTTATGCTGCGGTGCGCTGGGAGTCGAGACGGAACACGGGCCAGCAAACAGGAGACAGGGGACAGGGGACAGAGAACAGGGGGCAGGGGGAGTTAGTAAACGCCGCTATTACCTATTATGTGTACTGAAGCACCTAGGAACAAGCAAATAAAGCATAGCTTACTCAATAAAAATAGCATAATTTAAATTGGATTAGGTTTTCTGAAAATTAGTCAATGTTTAATCGAGATCTGTGTCAGGGTTTCCAATACATGTTACGTAAGGGTGAGGACAAGCATTACAGCAAGACTGCGATTTCTATTGAAGTCAAAGATGAAAATATTTTGTATATAAATGTAAGCATAAGAGCTTCCTTAACGATATGGCATTGCCGTTTGAAACTATTTACCCACAAGGGAGCGGCGTAGTGGTCTCAACTCACAACGGACGACGCGTAAGGAATTTTTATAGGAAAGAGAGTATAAACTTTTATTTAAGCATGCAATTTGCTGGGATAACTTCGTGAGGATACGAGAACATGCAACTGTACTTTGGTGTATTGGACATGAATTCCTTCAACAATGAGTCTCTCAGCTAAGACTCAACTCAGCTAAGTCAAATAAAAATAATAATACACTTAAATGGCTAAGGTTTACTCCACAAACCATTTACAACTAAACAAAACCGTTTTATAAAGCCCCAGTCAATTGATTGTACCTCGCTGTAACTATTGGAGACAATATATAGCGCCTAAATGAAGTAAGATAAAAACATAATAGTAACAAAGATGAAGGAGCATCACCCTGTCAAGATATACAGGCTTTAGCAATAGACATCTCCCGACACCCTTTATCATTTTTGATATGAGTGAAGACGCTCGCGATATGAGCCGGCCCACAATTGATACCTCGCCCGCGGCGCCGCTATATGAGTTCTGTGTTTGAACAGGCCACGAGGCGACGCCAGCCGCCATTGCTGCCGTTTACCGATTCCTATTTACTGACTAATCTCGTATATTGCACTTCCTTGAGAAATAATGTTGTAATAGATGATGGAGTTTCGTACAGTGTGTCCGATTTTTTATAAAACGTTTATTTCTTTTAGCGTTTTGATACGAGTCTGTACTTTCTAATAATAAGAGTATGGGCATCTCTCATTTAGCTATATTCACAGTTCGTAAAATAAATTGGTTTATTACCTAAGTATTTCATTTCAATTTATTTGTACAAGTTGGTCAGTCTTAATTACGAAACCACAACATAGTATTGTTACTTGTGTATGTCTGTACAACATCCGTGATATATGTCTTGGGGTAACATAGTCGCTTCTCATATTGTAGTTTCAGATTTGTGAGTTTGACTTCTGTACACAATAGAGTACGAGTATAAATCGTTCCGGACATCTCAGGACTGGGTCGGGGAGGGATCTGTGTAAATATAAACTATCCGTGGAGTAACTGTTGGTAAATATACATTATGTACAAACGGTTGTGAGGACCTGTATGAGAGGACTTCACATATCTACAGTAACGTACTGTTTGCAACTATATTTTAAACAAAACATTTGCACTGTTTTAATGTTAAAGTCAGTGTAAACTTAAACAGTATGAAGAGCAAATATTATACTGCATGAGTGCTCAAATAAGACCAGTAATTAAATTTAAGCTAATCAGTAAAAAGTCTGCTCTTGAACGCATTGTACAATCTAGTTATCCTACCGAAGCCATCCAGGTAGATACGACACTGATTTGATTAGTCGCTGCTTTCCGCTTTCCGCACCCATCCACCCTATTTTGCACCCATCGGCAACCATCTGCACCCATCCGCACCCGCGTCCCCCAGCTTACTGTACAAGAATCGTGTTAGCGCTCAACTGGACCTTATTAAAAGGGTTTTTATTTAGCCTTTGACGCGGAAAAGAAAGGTTTTATCGCAAAATTTAATTCCGCCTCAAAAGATTGCGACATTATTGAATTAGAAGGGTACGCTGACATTTTTGTTATTTCCTTAACATTGTTTATGAAATTATGAGATTATTCTCCTCTTATATTTGTTGGCTAAGCTGCTTGTCTGTAAAATCAGTCGTAATCATTTTTTTTATTTCGTGTAGGTTCTTAAGGGCGCTTAGAAAAAATTATATTTGTGTTTTTCTATATCCGATGACATGTCAACGAAGTCCATTTTGTAAATCAATGCTCTCTACGTACAATTGGCAATTCCTTAAGGCGGGTTAATCTCTTCCTTTATCGAAGCTTCAGATGCTGAATAGAATATTTGGTCAACTAATCCTCAAATTCTGGCGACAGATCTACCAAAATAAAACTCTGTTAGTAATAAGCTTCATCAAATAAGCTTAAAAAAAAGTAACACTAAAAGATAAAAAGCCATACCTGCCCATCTGAAATAAAGACAAAAACCGCGACCTGTCCGCATAATAAGCCGCATTATACTCGTATACGGATCAAAATTTCAGCCAACTCTAACCGGAAGTCGGCGGCTGGATGCGAAAGCGGCCGGCAGATGGTGCCGTTTCCTCTTATTGCTGACCGCGGGACAAAGCCTGTCGCTTTATATCCTTTACCACATTAATTCAACTTTCTGTCGAAGGAGAATCAACATTACTGCCCATAGTATAAGGATTCACGTGCCAGTAAAGAAAATACTTGCAAACATTTTGAAATATGCAACTAGTTTACGCGGCCACTTTAGAAGTATATCCAAATTACATTAAAATGTGCTCTATTCCGTGGTGTTAAATATTAATGCGGTTGTACAATATAGTTGGAATTGTTCAAATATGCAGTAGTTGGGGTAGGCAGAGAGACGGTAATTCGAGCGTCTCGTTGATTTAATAGCCTTCTGGTGGATGGAAGCGCGGCGGAGTTGGTCGCATCTGTGAGATCGGCTGGATATGGGTACGATGACTTATTCATCATTATAGATAGATTTGATAAATAGCTAGGCTCTACCTCTCTAAATCATAAACGCTAATATTTAGATATGTTATAAACTGTTTAAACTTACAATGAATGTAGGCTAATATTAACTCTGGTATAACAAATATGGTCAATAGCAACGTTTTAACTATTTCAAGACGTTTTAGGATATTTTATTGATAAGCATCTCTATTTAGTGATATCTCTGTAACTAATTTCGACCAACTCTCTCTCTCTATCTCTATAACTAAGCTAAGTGACACCACATAGTTAATATTTATCAGTCCCCAAACATTCTATTAATTTTTATTCCCGCACTAAATCATAGGAAACCCCCCGAAGGTCAAACGGGCACAATAAGGGAAAAATTTCCCCAATAAATAATACTAAGTCGGATAAATAATGAGGGCCTATTTATATCTGTTATAACATACGATACCGCCGCCGCCATCCGGACCAGAACTAGTTTGGGGAAACACTATTATAATATACGACTTCGTAATCGAAAAAAAAAACATAACGATCGAATTGAGAACTTCCTCCTTTTGGAAGTCGGTTAAAGAGAACACGAATACATCAAATATCAATATTACAAAATATAACACCAAAAAATATGGTCCTTAAATAATAACACTTTATTTTGCTTGTTCTTTTAGAACGTCTCAAATAAATTCGTGTTATTTTTTAATGTTTTGTATATCAATTGGCATTTAAGGCTTTATGGACACGGTATGACCGACTGTCTGATAATTAAGGGTTTAAAGAAAACGTCTGCCGTCACGGACAGGTCGCGTGACTGCTTTCATACAAAATTTTATATTAATGCACAGCCATTACAGCAGGCAGCCATATTTACCGTGTGAATACAGCCTAAAGTTCTCTACAACCATAGTCCATAATGTCAGTTCATTCACTTTGTGTACACAATGCACGAGCAAATACGTTATAGGACGCTCTCTTCAAAGGCACCTCTAATGCCTAGCATGGAGAGCATGGAGCAGACATACAACAAATTTAATATGTAGACGATCGGTCTGCGAGGTCTACGACCTTCAGCGTAAAGATCTTGTAAAATAATATTTACCTAAGTGTGGTTTATAAAGCGCACTTGGTATTTTTTTTAAATCTCACTTATACAATTAACTCTAATTATGGTTTGATTACAAATTGACGATAAAACGATTCTGTTGGCATACACCATTAAACATTAAAAACATTGCAAAGGTCCAATTACAAACAAAAAACATTTATGGTTTATGTATAAAACATTATTTTATGGTTTAGGCGCCCAAATTCAATCCAATCTATATGTTATTAGATATAAATAAGTTGTCCAATTTTTAAAATAACCTTAAGACAAAGTCCTCCACTGGCCTCCCCCCCCCCCTGCCCCTCTACCTCCCCACTCCCAGCTCCGTCTCCATAGATTTAAAGATTAGTCACGGCCGCCCGGAGACGGCTACTGCCTAATGTGCCCCGGAGTCAGTTAAATAGCTTTATTTTAATGCCACGAGCTCGGATCAAAGGATAATACAGAATGGACACTCCTTGTCTTGGGTTGAACAATATCTTATTTGACGTGAATTTTAACTCTGAAGAGTTGAGTTTTAAGTAAATTGTATGAACAAATTGTATGCCGTATACTGAGAAGAGACACAAATATTACAATGAATGTGTTAGTATACACATTCACACTCCGTAAAGCCATGACTAACACTTGTCTGTTCTAAATACAGCTGTAAAGTTTGCAAAATATCTCAAAAACATACACTTAAAGAAAAGGAAATGTACCCCATAGTGTTTTGTTTAGTCTATGCTCATTACAGTCGAGTTTTTAATATGTGGAGCCGCGCGGTCCCGAGGGCGCCGTAGCCAAGCCGCTACGTCGTAGGCTTTCACGTAGATGCGCTACTACGCCACAATCTAAATGATGATACTGAAAGAATTTCCAAGTGATCACTATTGGCTGGACGCACTACCGTGCGTCTAGATAAACTTAGTATAAGACTGTCAAATTATTAGGCAATAAAAAATGTTGATCTTAAGTACCACTTCATTGATTTGAAAAGTAATTTTGAAATTGATATAATGTAGTTTTATTTTAATTGGAAATTATAATTAAATGTGTCTTTTAGTCATATCAAAGCATAGTCTTGGTGATATATTCACAAATAAAATAAAATAAAGTACCAATCAAAAAATAAGCATCATGTTGTTATTACCGATTTCATAAAATGAAAATGTCAAATCATTGCTTATACTTTCTATTCATTATGTCTTATCTACACAGTTTCATAGGTGTGAGTTTGTACATCTCAGGTGGCGAGCACTGCACTGCGCAGGTAGCGCCGCCAATATGCATGATGGAATACTTGTTACGCGTACATTCGCACACAAAATTAACAACACAAGTTTAATTGGCCGATGTTTGTGGCTTACAAAGCCTGAATATCTTTTCGGCTATGAACCTTTTTCTAATTATTGAAATATTATAAAGGGATAATTATCTCGTGCTAATTATCTACTACGCAATGATAACAGCATTTTTTTATGTTTTAAATGGATAGTATGTTTTATTCAAACAAAGGTAACAATCCGTATTAAACAAAAACTAATAATCATCCACGTAAATAATGATCATAACAAATATAAAAATATTCATAAGATGAAATCTGCTTGGCCATACAATTTTAAATTTTTAAGGGACCAAATGGCAGATTCCACATCAAACAAAAGAATCACGTAAATCGGATCATAAATCGCAGCGTAATCGGTGTACATACATAAAAAAAAAATACCCATCGAATTGAGAACCTCCTCCTTTAAAAACGACTGCAGTCATTTCTAACCAGCATGTTTTGTATTACTACAATTGAACGTCATGGCAGTTCATGTGATAGTATACAAATTTAAATGTACTTTGACAGTTAATTTGTATAAAAACAGATATTGTATTTCACTACTGCTTGGTTTACCGATTTTTGTAACAATAAATACTTATAATAAGTGCAACAAATATTAAGACTTTTTTCGTTGATGATACCCAAAACGTAGGCGAAGCTCTTACTTTAAGTTGAGGTGTCAGAGCATATGATACAGAGCAGGGGGTAGGCAGCGGTGTCGGGTGCCATTGTCGAGTAGTTATGATGAATGGTGCGAGTCGCTCATTTCATGTTTATTGCTGCTTATGTACGGCGATAGCGGTAATGCGATGTGACAGTGCAATGTTTACGCACATTGTATTATATTACACATATCTAAACATATTAATAGGCTTTTGAAATCGACATAAAAAAAAAGCAGTGGTAGCCTCGCGGGCAAGAACGCCCGCCTTGAACGTAAGGGGTGCAAGTTCAAATCCCAGGCCCGCACCTATGAGATAATTTTCATGTGCGAATGTAATTTTCAACAATGATTACCACTTGCTGAACGGTGAAGGAAAACATCGTGAGGAAACCTGCAAGTCTATAGAAAGGCGTGTGAAGTTCACCAACCCGTACTGGGCCAGCGTGGTGGACTATGGCCCAAATCTCCCTCGTATTGAGGGGGAATGTGCCCGGTATAATGGCAATAGGCTCGCCCCCTATTACATTGGGACCAAAATACATCGGCGAAGTGTGGGCGCACTACAGTGCACCTCTGCCTACCCCTTCGGGGAATACAGGCGTGATGATGATGATGATGATGATGTATTGAAATCGACATTAGTCTGTTAACGGACTGAGCAGATAATATCTAAGATAACTTTCTTCATAAAGTATATTTCTAGAAAAATGTGCTTGAATAAAATAACAATCAGTTCAATAGTGCTGACTAAATCAGCATTATAAAAGCTCCCCGTAATGTTGGCTGCCAGACTGTAATTTCGAGTTATTTAGCATTTTATAGCCGCTTCCAGCTCTCGGTCTAGGTTGAGGTATTGTGTAAATTCTTTTATTTATTTTTATGATAGCATAAAAACTTAAAAAGTTCATATTCTGTGCAAATAAGTTCTTATTACTGTTACATTAACTTCACTATTGTGTTTACTTGCTTTGTTTTCGTATCGTAACGTATTTTATTAAACTGAACACAATTTGAAACAAATGGTAATATGTAAACGTACAATGGTGTATCTCTGCTTACTTCATCTGTGGACTTAGGCGTGATAATACCCCACATTCGTTGTCCACAACACGTAATGATATAGTCTTATAAAGTCATGTTTGAAGTTCGCCGAGACATTCCCTCGCGTCACTGGAGGCATGAGCCACATCTGGTACGAGCCACTAAGCTCATTTTACGGTCATTTCAATTGCCCAAGTGTCTGTCACGGGAACAAGTTACTTGCTACGTAGAGTCGTAATCACTTTCCGAGTGGAGAGACGTGATTTGTGGATTGGGATAGCGTCGTAGGGATAAATGTAAGTTACCAAGATGTACGTGGTACGTTTTATTTTCCTACGATTATTTGCCGTTTGTAGTGGAATACGGCAGATACTAAGCCATATTTACCTATACCTACCAATCCAATTTCATCAAATGTTCAGTACAAAAGTGTTCTACAATGCCATTGTTAACGCTTCATAACATTCCATAAAGCAAGAAGTGACTTACGAACTACACCACTTATAAAAACGCTTTAAATTACAGAACTCCCTACATCATCCCTGATGTGTCGCCAGCTAGGTCCCGCACAGTTTTACCAACTTAAAGTTGCATTATACTGTTAGAGCAGATTTCTTCTTCTATTTTATGCTGTACTAGTTCTGTTGAGTGTAAGCTGACTGTAATATAAATATTTAATTATATCACTCATCTCTAGATGCTTACAATCTTTGGTGCATTTCTTAAAGTATTCCTATGAAAATATCCCACAACTGAAGGTAAATAAGGGCTATTCTACATTAGGGCTAGCCACGGCTGGCCACGGAGCTGGACACAATGACCGTATGAATAGATCCTGGCATGTAGATTAGTGGAGGGACCCTTTCATCGCTCAGAATAAGCGAAACAAGCAATATAAGTCATCAGCGCAGAGACCGAGGAGTTGGGGCATATAAATGCAAACGTTATGCAAATCGTGGCCGCTCTCAACAACTTGTGTAAATGGTACTTTTTGTGTACAATTCGTGGGGGACTGGGCAGACCGACTACTGCAACACTACACAATACGCCAGTGTTGCAATTTACTAGACCAATAGGTATAAGGTGCAAGAACAATTGAATATTTATTACAATTGTTTTGGCGTCAACAAATGTAAAGTCCACAGTACAAATAATTTAATGCAAATTACTCGACTAGCAGTGGTAGCCTCGTCGTTCAAATCCCGGACTCGCACCTCTGAGATTATTTTTATGTGCGAATGTAATTTTCAAGAATGATTACCACTTGCTGAACGTTGAAGCAAACCATCATGAGGAAACCTGCACGTGTTGCAAACAAGGGCGTGTGAAGGTCATCAACCCGCACTGGAGCAGCGTGGTGGACTATGGCCCAAATCTCCCTGACATTGAGAGTGAATGAGCCCGGCATTATGGCATTAGGCTCACCCCTATAACATTGGGACCAAAATACATCGACGACGTGTGCGTGCACTGTAGTGCGCCCCTGCCTACCCCTTCGGGGAATACAGGCGAGATAATGTATTTATACTTACATCTCCCATTAGAACATTAAAAAGCTTGGCGCCTTTTAAAGACGCGTCGAGACAAAATTACAATAATTCACCGTACCTACTTATATATAATTTTCATATACACTGTGGCACGGTTCAAAGTGTCTCGTCTACTTAGAATAAACTTAAGGTACATCTTTTCTGACATTCATAAGGCACGCCTCGCCTCCCGGGCCCGATCGCCGCCATATTGCGTTGCTTCTTGTTTTGTAATGTCGAGATATATTCGCCACTCGGGTGCGGAGTTTTTCGAGTTATTGTCTTTACTTTTATGTTAAAATGAGTTCTCAAGACGGTCGCTTCGAGTTCATAATAAAGTGAATAACTTTTTGTTAAAGTCATGGACGCTTTGCGAGCACTATACTCAATCTATTTAAAGGCTTCTTTAATTTGAGCACATACCGCAAAGCAGGCCACAGTAGGGTGATTTTAAAACACTCGGAATCGAATTCGGAAACGGAATCGAAAACTTCGAGTTGTCGATTCCGTTTCCGACGGCATGACAAAACGCGATTTTGAATAGCGGACGGAAGGGCCAATTGGAAAGTTCCGACGTCGGAAAGATTGTGTGCGTTTACAAAGAACGTTTAAAAATGGTAGAAATGGTAGAAATAAAATTCGATTACAAAACAGTTATTAATACGATTTTTTTGGGCCAAAAAGTCTTATATAAAAACACTTATCATAATTTTAAAAATGGAAATTGATTACTTATTTAAATTATCGATTTAAAACTTACTCTCCTTTATTATTTTTGGTTATAACGAACCTCGAAAATTTTTACTGATACGTCAAAGTGAAAGTGAAGGGTAACATCACGACTTTGAAACCACGAAGTTTCAGAGCTACGTCATAGATGGCGCATGGCGCTGTATTTCGGTAAATAAAAACACAACCACGAAGTGAATAATGCAGCACGATTGTTTGCCGGCGCTGCACAGCAGCCGCCCTATGTTGTCTCCTATAAGATAATATTCCATCATATCGAAGGTTGAAGGGAATAATTTTCACAATAATGCAAAGGGCCATAAAACAACGTAAATGGGTTTATTTTAAACACTCTTTATTACTGACTTACCTTAAATATTATGCAAGTATTTAGATAACACTTAAATTTGGTATTTTATTTATGTTTTTGTTCAATTTCGGAAGCTTTCCGCGAGGAAAAAGGTGTCGGAAACTTTCCGTCGATTCGGATGGGTTTATCCGACGAGAAATGTCAAAAATCATCGGGTACGGAAATCAAAATAGCGATGGCTGGAATCCGTGACGGAAAGATCCGATTCCGTTTCCGAATTCGATTCCGAGTGTTTTAAAATCACCCTGCAGGTGCAGACTAGCTTAAAATAGCCAAGTATATAACTTAATAAAACAACTCGATTATGTCCCATCAAAGCGGATCATACCTTCAAACGATTGCGGCGTTATTTTTAATTACTCTTCGAAACGGCGGCGCCTTGGGTCCAACTAGACCAATTAAAGCATTCGCGAACACTTCAAAAGAAAATAAAAAGGTCTCGAAAACAAGGACACTGTACTAATTACATATCTGAGAGATTTTTCGTCTTTAATTATAAAGTTTTCGTACTTGTTTTAGCGGTTTTTATTTGCTAAATTATTTTCTACTTACATCAGAAAGATAACTAAGTTATAAAAAACACTTCGTTTTCATCTTAAAACACTTCAGATCCATCGTTTTTATCCTCAGTGATGGTTTATTGTCGGAGGATCTTAAGTATACAAACAGAAGGTGATAACTTTTAACTTGATTATTAAATGTATACGGCTATTATTTATATTTTATGGTGAAAACAAAACGAAACAAGGTAAGTAAAACAATTAACTAAACAATTGTAATATCCAATTGATTCCAAGTTTAAAACAACAGTTTCATTCAGTTTAAATGAATGCAAATAACGTTACGACTTGTTAATTAAACTCATTTATACTGTACAGTGCGACAAAATAAAATGTATAAAGAAGGTTTCCAAAAAGATTGTGTCTTTTTCCAAAGACAAATTAGAATCAGATTATAACCTTATAAGTCTAAATTAGCTAGTCATAAAACATTTAGAGTTGATATATTTTTGCTCGGCATTTGACTCCTGTCTGTCACCTAGTATAGACGTGATCTGTGCTGTTTGGAATGTAGATATACTGTGCTGTCACCATCATTACAATAAAGGGGCAGTCCAGTAGACAAACACGAATAATACCAAAAAATCTTTGATCATAAACTATGATTTTACAAATGAGAATAGACGGCGGCGGTCAGTGTCCGCCGCGCGGCGACTGCGACGCTGCGATATTTCACACAGGCAAGCGATTTGTCGTCATTACTTTTCCTCTAGTAAGGCCTTTTGTGTCGTACAGAACAAACTTAGAACAGACTTTTTACAGAATAAATATTTTGAAATATGGCATAGCTAGATGGCGCAGCAATCTAGAGGAAGCTGTCACTTGGAAACTCAATGTATTTAGCATCGTGTTCAAAAAAAATACATTCAATAAAAATTAAATTCAGAACTGACGTCAGTAGTTTGTGACTATTTTAAATTGGCAACACTGAGAGGAAGCTTAAAAATATATTAAAATATTGTAAAATTAAAGCAAAACATATTGTTAAGTTGTTCAAATGTTTCCCATTAATAATGCTTCGGTATTTACTTACACTTTGCCAAAATCAATCATTAAGTTAAGACATCGCAAGCGTTACAAAAACTGCATTAAAATCATCAGACTTTTTATTCCCCTCCGCATTACCTCAGTAATCCTAACCAGCTTCAGGCAGGAACCGTCTCAGCGGCCCCGGATGAGTTTCCCAGAGGAAATCAACGCGACGCCGACCTGTCACATCGGATGAGCGATCACTGATCATGATACCGCCGTTTGGGGCTCAGTAAATTGTGATTTGTAATTAAAGTTTAGATCGATGTCGAAAACTAGTTGAGCGGCGGAGATGAGAAGCTGTCGATCGATGGGAGGTCATAATTACAACCAACCTGAAGATCTACCATCAGTTTATAAGCCCGCTTAGAATCACCAGTAGTTAGAGATAATGTTATATAATTGTTTCGGGGTGTCGTCAATATTGTTTAACAACTATTTTGAGTTAACTCCAGCGTCTAGCGGCGTAAAACACGCGTAGGATTCGTGGTAGACTTTTTCTGTAAATTTGTCTAGTAAAAACATAAAGTCTTGAAGACTTGAACTGGAAACTACATATTTCAATACTTTGTGCAATATCTTTCTTCAGTAGACAAACAGCTTTCGAGTGCTAAATCCATAAGTATAATATTCATAATTTAGACAGATAAAATACCCAAGTTGCTATTTCTAAGTAATTATTTAACTGTTCCGCGTAACAGTATTCAAATCGGTTAAATTATGTAAATTCTGTTTAAGAATGAGCTTGCCAGCATCGAGGTCTTCTCGAACCGGCCCGCTTACCGCGGTATCCTAGGTATACCATTTAGCGCGTGAAAAATTATCACACCGGGCCATTTTATTGTAAATAGTTGACTTTTCAATGACAAGTAAAGAAGAGATCATTGAGAACTATCTTCGTTACGGAGGTTAATCTACTTTCTTACAGAAATGTAGGACTTAGTCTTCAGCCATTTTTTTACGAACTGAAATATGACGAGATATATCACTTCATCAGGCCGCATTTTGCCAGTATCATGTATTTAAATAGCAATTCAGTACTAATTATAAAGTCATTTATATTCCAAATGTAACGTAGCTATAACAACAAACTACCTACGTACCTAGCACACCTGTAAGGTACATAAATAGGCAAAGTAAAATGTTAATTGTTTTCAGTACTTCGTTTTCAGTTCAAAAGTTAAACTTTAGACTTAATTTAACATTTGTAACTATTTATACAGCGGCAAGGTGTGAGCCGTAAAATATTGCAGCGTGCGAAATTGCAAGTCAAGTTACAATTTTAATAATATCCGGACGACGTCGCATCGTGTCGTAGGGGACCACGTTATGAAGACCCCCGACGGGACCAAAGTAACACTGTTTCGAATGACAACTCGCCTTGCAGTAAAATACGAGCCGGCACGCTTTCTTCTAAGCCCTGTGTTTAATTTTCCCTGAACAAACTGATCATTCTTAAGAACTGTGCCAGGTAATAAACATAAATACTAACTGTGATCCAAGTCTCCTGTTTCTATTATCAATAATATGTCCCATCTTAGTAAAGGACCGTGAAACATTAATGAAGGCTCTGGTTAAATCTCTTCCAGTAAAGTTCTGCTCTAAATTTTAGTTACAGTTCGATTCACGATTCCTTAATTTCAGAATGTTGCTCTTAATAATAACCAGATTAAAGCTAAGGTACTCTTGAAAGTTGGAGAAATAAATAATCTGAAATACTTTGGTACAAATGATTAGCACAGTGTTACAGGAGGTCATCCCCCGGTGGTTGTACGCGGGGTCGGCAGGGGTGTCCGGCCGCGTTGGCACGCGACGCACGTGCGTGCTCAGAGGGTGCGTAATGAAGTGGGGTGTTACACCCCTGGACTTTGATACGAAGGTGAACACGTATGCCAAGATTTGCTATGAGTAAGCGATGCTATTTTATTATTTCTATTTTTAAAAGAGAAAAGGGGATGTTTTCGAGAGTTTGTACTTACCAGCGTGAGCGATTTATTTCAATTCTGATAGAAAGTGAGATATTATACGTAATAATCGTATTACCTAGTCGATAGTCACTTGTCAAATTCCGATCGCATGATATTCCCGACACGAAAATCAACAGTAATTCATAGCGAGCGAATGCAAATTATCATTATAATGTTAATCATACACGTTTAGAGACAGCACAAAGGGCCGGTAAACTACCTACACGGTTATTAGTAATATAAAAAATATATGTACCACTTACGGTTTATCGCACCCTGGTAGCTGCCACTGGACAGCGTACGCCAGCGATCTGCAACAAAAGTGCAATTTGTCGTTAGAGTATTATTCCCGAAATCACGTCATCGTGCGTGTTTCCACAACAAATTGGTGTAAATTATTACTAACACATAAGATATATTAACTTTGCAAGTTCTGAGTACGAAATTTCAAATTCATGACGGGTTAGAGAATGGTTATATTACCTACAAATCAATGTAATTATTTATTAATTTTTGGGTGGCATCAATACTTGGTCATAACACAAGCACGAAACCGTAGTGTGTTGAGGATTAAAGAAGAGGCCTTTGCTCAGGAGTGGGACACGAAAATAGGCAAAAAAAATGATTTCAGACACCTAACTTACGCGCTGTCAACATCGTGGATTCGACGAAAATATGTCACACGATATGGCAACGTCAACGGCCAGACTATAGAATATCACTGTGGAACAAGAGATATTTTACTGGCTGTGTAGAGGTACTCTACGATAGAGTTTTGATAACACGTTGACTACTCATGACAATAACAAGCGGTAACAGTAACTGAGTGGCTGTAAAACGATCTCGCTCGCTTGTTTACCGGGAGTGCGCCGTTTGTCTGATATTGCTCTGAGTTTTATTAGTAAGGTAGCGGTCTTGTTAAGCGCAGCGTGCTTTAAACTGCTACCTTAAGCTGAGATCATTGTAAAATTTATACTATTTTAAAAAGGGTAGAATTAATTTGGTAGAATTATTATGCTTGTGATATAATTTTGTTTTTAGTTAATGTTTTTATGAGAGACAAGATATCCAACAGCATTTTGAACATAAATGGTAAACTTATAAAGCACAATATATACTTAGATGCCAATTACAGGATACAGTACATGTATTAAACCATAGTCGTTGATTAAAATTGCAATTTTTTTGCTATAGTCACTTCAAAAAGCTACGCAAAGCTGTAAGCGCGGCCTTATCGCAACCAAATTTCGTGGAATATCATCAAACTCTTGATTCGCTTATAGTTCGGTGTAAACTACTTTTTTATGAGGAAACATTTACAGAACTGCTATAAGTGGTGTAAGGTTTGTTTTCTTGTTTTGCCAAACGTACTTTTGTTACAGCTGAAACGAACCCACTCCTTAAATAAGTTATAAAACTGAAATGGAATCAAGGTTTTAGACAAGTATTAAAGTAAAGACTAAACTCCACATCAATGAATCATCAGGCGTCGATCAATATATTTAATTTATCCCAATAACCACTTGATAGTGAACACCAAATAACTTAAACCTCCCATCACGTTAAGGCTCACTCGAATCCGGGCATCTCATTGTTAGCTGTCAGAAAAATAAGCTCGTTCCGAGTGGAGTCTGCAATAAGACGAGTTCCGGGTGTTCCGTGACCCGGGGGTCAGTCGCGGGTGAGGTATAATAGCTTATTGTGGCGCCCCCTCACTCATTATGGCGATTATTTCGTTTAATTAAGACCCCGAGAGACCGGCGACGAACAATGTCTTGTTTTCTTTTTGGCTTTTGATAATATTTTACGTATGATTTCAGAGGTTCGAGGCTTCGTTTTCAATTTAAGAGTTTATTCATAGGATAAATTAAATCCAATTTTAAATGGTTTGTAGAAAAGTGTTTTACAATACAAATCTAACTTTATAGGTATATTTGGGGATTTATTTTTATCACTAAAATAGATAATCGTGAAGAAAAGTATCAAATAGGTACGCAGACCTCATCGAGCAAAGCAAACACAAGTTAAAAATAACGTTAACAAAGTAATGTTTAAAGATTTCCCTCTAATTGTAATTTGTGTACGAAATTAAAATTCATAGCAAAAATTAAATTCAACCCTTTAACATCACACGGCGACACTGCCACAAGTCGTTAAACTAACCTCAGAGATTTCCACCCGCCGCCGACTTGCACTAACAAAACCCACAGAATTTCTTAATTAAAACACTTTTTTCCTAAAGGCTAGTTTAGATCGGCGACGCGAGAGAAATTCCGAAAGGTGCCATTAATTAATGTCGTTGGGAGATCCTTAATTGCGATTCGTGCGGCTTTGACGCGACAAGGCGCGGCGCAACTGACGCTCGCGTCGCCCTCGTGCCGCGCGGCCCGGGAGCTCGAGGTGATTAAGGATAACTATTGCTTGTATACCTACTGTTAGTGGTGACACTATTCAAAAATGCTTTGCGGAAATAATGATGAAGTGCAGACGATACAAAGATACCCGAACAATATGCATACTTCTACCACTCAACAACTTTATGTATATTGTATCTTTTAAAAAATATGATGTATTTTTGAAAACATCCTTTAAATATATTCTCTTCATCATCATGGCTTCAAAGTAGCAAGGCGGATTACTAAAATTAAAAGTATTTCCTAAAACAATTTTTTACTAAATTAAATTACTACACCTAGGCTCTCTGCCCCCAGCGCCACTCGCGCGCGGGATGTGTATAACTTTACCCTTGAAAAAGTAGTAAGCGTTTTTATTCGCAAGTCGCACTTCACACCTGACGACATACGACGTCGTCTGCCGCGGCGAGGCGAGGCTCACCATGCTGCCTGCCTGCCTTTGGACAATGTGAAACTGAAAATTTTACCATTTTATGTTCAAATATATTGTAATGAAAACCATAAAATCTAAACACAGTTTAACCTTTATGCTTAAAGTTGGGGTTAATTTATAATATCAATCTTAAAGAGGCAGTAAAAAATGTATGTTTGCAATTACTTTTGATTTGATTTGATTTGATATAAATTTAATAGTGTATATATTTCCCCGGTCGTTTTTAAGATAATATCTTAACCCTGAATCTTTCACCAACATGTCCTACATTTTAACGAAAAATGGTAACGCGAGGCAAAGCAAATAAGCTCGTGTGTAATTAGGCTTACGAGGAAATTAACGCGACGCTTCATATGTGGAAACGGCCGCCTCAAACTTAAGCGCGAGCGAATTATGTGCACGTGGAGCCGCCATTACCCTTTTATACAATATTTTATTTTGCTCAGGCGAGGACAGGTTACTGTATTTTGAACCATATTTACCTCTTCACAATTACTATGCTATCTGCAAAATAAGTGATGTTGGTGGCGTAGAAACATAAATAAGTAATTAAAAAGTAAAGTAGTGTTTGCATAAACCTAAATCAAATATATAGCTGCCCTTCTCGCGGTCTTGTCGTAGTGATATATTGACAAAACAGTATTATTTTAAGGGCTGTTAATGTTTTGTCGTTACTTGTATACATATTCTAAGTACTATTCTATACCAAAATAGGAGAACCGATTCATAAAATTGTGCCATAAGCTATTTTAGAATGATTAAGTAGAGCTCTTCCAACTCTATAAATATTGTAGAGATTTTAAAATTGGTTTAAGGTACTTTGTTCAAGTATCTACTTTAGCTGTTCCTATTTCGAACCAAAACTCGTTGAATATTAAATTCATAATCTCCACAGATTTATTACAGCTAAACAGCACTGTGACGCCGCGGTGTTTGGCGGAGAATGGCGGCTCATGGCGGACCATCATTCAAGCCGCGGTGATGAATTAAGAGGCCATTATGGTCCTGTTGTTTTTGCCATTAATTTATGGTACAAGCGGTTGTTGGTTCAAATTAATTTTCCCTGAGTACCTTTTGTCTCACAATAGAAGGCCATTATTTATTAAGTAGTAGAGGTAACTGAACCAACAATGTTACCAAGATTATGTTCAGCTGATAGCATCACCTTGTGTTTTATTTGTACGTATACGTATATTCTGTAGTTTCCACCGCCTTTTTAACGGTAACAAATATTCAAAAAATATTTTAATAAAACCTTTAAGGTAGGTCCTACAATACAGCTTCACATAACCGTATTTATTAAGTACATAAACAATGCAAACCACTTATATGCTTACCGTTATTGAGTAGCGACCAATTAACCGAAGCGATTTCTCGAATAACTCTAACGCATTATGGTATCCAGTTACATGGAGACGGCCATCTCATACGTACTGCAGAAATACCATGAGTGGAATTACTAAAGGTGTCTATTCAATATGCAAAAAGTTTTCTCATCAACTTACATTGACCAGAATTTCGATATTCGATATAATGGAGTTGGAACTTCACGCTTACTTCACGTACTCGCTCCTCTAACTATTTCGCGACTAATCAACTAATCAACGCGAAAAAACTATTCACAAATGAATATTAAAATAATCGGGAATCACATGAAAAGCGGCTAGCATCCAAAATTTCATTAAACAATTGACTGAGGACGAATTTAAATTTCAATCGAGTAATTGGTACTCGATTTAAATTGACACTAATTAGGTATCGAGAGCCAGTTGCGATGCTGATTATCCGGGTCACATCCGAGTGTGATTGACCGGATTATTTACATGATAATTTACAAAGGGAAGATACATAAATGTTATGATTGAGCGAATGAGCTTCATTAAACAATTTAAGGAATGTTAATTGTAACTGAATGTTACTGTTGTATGGTTAATCTAAGATATTTTTTTACTTTAGAATTTTATGTTGATCCTACTGATATAATACCATCCCAGCATGGTCGGCGAGTCGAATGTTATCTGCGAATATTTAGTCAGAACAAATCTCAGCACAAGTTATTTGCGGAGCCAAGCCAAGCTTTCTGAATTTCCAAACTAAGTTACCACAAGATTCGCGCACCAAGAGTTCCGCATTCAATTCTGCCAACGTAGTTAAATCGGGAATCGTAAAAAAACTCATCCAACGAACGGACATCAACCGAGACTTTTCACATGATAGCCTCCATCTCGAGGAAACTTTGCATATGATGATCATTAAAGATGTACTTAGCAGGTAGTGAACGAAGCTAAATTTTACAATTTTTTTTTACAAATCGACATAGCGTGAAATTATTTTCTCAAACTTGCAAATGATTTTTCACATACATTCGCAATTATACTCTAATTTATAACCTGATATACAAAAGGAAATAGGTGTAAGGTGAGACCGTCAGTAGCAGCCATCTGTCGGATACCTGACACCGGCTAGAGCGAGGTGTGAACCAATAAAGTGACACATTACGCCGACACCCCGACACCCACCCTCGCGGTGTTGCCTTACCTGCTGACACGTTGACGTTTCAATGAAAAATACTTATAAATTATCGCTGAAAAAGTTAAATATTGGTAAACCGCAATAACCCCAAAAAGTAAGCAAAATGAGTACCGTTGTTTGCACGATTACACTACCTATGATAACAAGTGCTGCGGGATCCGCTACTTATTCAAAAGAAATAGACAAGCCGAGGGACTATGATTCAAATACATAACGTTAGTGGCATTAGGGTAATTTTTCACTCTACTATCACAACGCAACAAAATATACTGTTTTGAAAAGTGATTAAGGATTAGGGATGTAGGTGGACCCGGACGCCTGCTTACCCGGGATACGCGCAAGCAAAACAAATTATATGTAAAATAGTACCAGGTTTGAAAGGCAGTGCTACATTCTGAGGTAAAAACAATATCCCCTTTTAAGAAATCTGCATAAAATAACATCGGGACGACTTAAAAAAGTCGCACCCAAAAAAAGTGGTGGTGTTTAATATGAAATTATAATAAGTAATAGGGTGCGGTGCGCAAGACGAGGCATAGCGCATGGGGCGAGGGTAGACGATGTCTCGATTTTCACGGGACGCCCCGGAGTTTGAAGGTTAGAGGTCTCTGAAAATACTACAGTAAACAACATAAGGCTTTTAACTTTGACAGCAAAAACTATTTATCATGATGATAGCCCGATGTTGAAAGTAAGTTAACGTTTTCTTATTTAATCGGCAACCAGCTTATGAGATTGATACACTGATATATGTCCAATGAAACAATCTACTGAGTTAATTGTTGTCTCCTAAGTTGGCTGAAGATATTACAGGTTAAATACTTTAGTGACAATAGATCCATTTTCTATTTTATCCCGTTATCTTCCTCACTTTCGCAAAAATATCGATTCCGTTCCCGCGTTGTGCGACATCACTACAGTATGTCGGGGAGGCGCGGGCGACAAGGATCGATCCCCGCGGGAGCGCAGCACAGGTGGCGAGGTGTCCGAGTGTGCCGAGCGTTCGCACCTCCTCTGCCTACAGAGAAACGTGTGCCGAGGGGAAATGCGGGTGGCTTGTGCATTGGAACATTGTAAAACAACAAGTAAAGAGGTGAATCTACTCTGGATTAATCGCTGCTGAGTGGAATAGAATTTATATTTTAAGTAAAAATATTTATTGAACTTTTTAGGAGCATGCCTTTCTTTGTTTACCTGTGCTGATTAAAAAAAATCAAGTAAGTTCATAATCAGATTTTCTCGAAAAGTATTAAGGTTTCAGTATCCACTAATTTATACTTTTATACTATAATAATATTATAAAGAGGAAAGATTTGTATTTTTGTATGTAACGAATAAACTTAAAAACAACTGGACTGATTTCAAAAAATATTTTGCCGATAGTAATCTACATTATCACTAGGCTATATTTAGGCACATAGGCTATATTTATTTATCCCAAAATGTAAAAAAAAAATGTCCTCCTGCGCGAAGCCGGGACGGCCTGCTAGATATAAATAAATTTCGAAAGAATATTTGATTTATGCCCGTGCAAATAGTAGATAATACGAATGGATAAGAGGTCCTTGTGAAAATGCCTTTACTGAATGGTAATCGGAAAACAATTGTAAATCAGTGCGCGACCCCAGCGCCACCGCCGCCGCTCGCCATCAACTATAAAACAATAAAAGGGTTGGTATTGGCAGCTCTCCTCCTCTTATACCCGATAACCACTGAATGCTACAGCTACGCTATCATGCGTGAGTGATTGCTACTAAATAATATACCTCGAACATGAGTACATTTTAACGATGGTTCAGTTTGCAATGCCCTAATACGCTATCATACTGATTTCAGTCCCTTACACCCCATCTCTCTAGAGCTAGATTCAGTGCCACATTCAATGAGACTGGGCTTCTATTTTTTTTTAAGAAACTACATACTTATTTTGATTGGGAAGGTCTCCTTGCACACAGAAGGTCACAGAATTGCTAGATTTAAGTACATAAGTGCGTATAACATGCTCGTGAGTTGTAGACATATAAAATAAAAAATATTTCTTTTTTTATATCTTTCAACCAGCACTAGCCTTGAAGTACTGGCTGAAACCCTTATCGGGCGGACAATAAAAGGATTATTGTTTTATTGCTGTCAAGCAAAACGGTTAACGGGCATAAATCTATTACTTACGAGTTGATAGACCTTACACTCCACGATAACAACCCCTTTATTACATCAGCTATCGTTATTCACTATAGGTAAATATTTTATAAACCGATCTTGTTTAGTAAACAACGTAAACACAGATTAATGTCATAGAATACTTATAATGTTTACATAAGTTTGTAGATTCGCTACTCACTTAAGTCTTCGTTAAATAATTCTTACGACGAATTGCCAGTTCCTCGGTCACGCACAAAGTTTTTAATACAAACATGACGTAATTGAAGCAAAAATCATTGCAGGTAAGTATTTGAGAGACAGAGTAACTGTAGTTAGTTAGTAACAAGGTAATCGTAGGCAGCCGTAGTTACGTAGCGAATCGCGTAGCACTCTCGTAGCCACCGCGCACATGGTGGCCACCACCGCCGTCGCCATAGCAACCGAGGTCAACGACCCACGCAACCGCTGCACAACTGCAGCCTTCTCACACAACTAACAAACATCACAATAACACTTGTAAGTCTACCTTCAAGGAAATTTTAATTTAGAATTAATACCTTCATGGAAAAAAACACTTACCTTCTTAGTCCATAAATAAGCTATAGCGAAGCACGAGCAGATTATATTAAGAACTACAATTTCATTTTGAACACCTATATTTAATTAGATATTTATTTACGTATGATTTTTTAAATCTATTTTCGTATACAAAACTCAGGCCACCGACTACACACATCCGTGATATGTTTCACTAATACTACGTTACATTTTAAATTATTAGCACTTGACACTAACTAATCGATATACGATCATCAAAAGTCACATTCCGAATCAAAAACTATATTTTAAAATAAAAAAACGGAACAAAACCGTTCGCGTGCCGGTACATGTCAACGAATGCGGCCGGCCGGCGTGTTTCGAACGCACAAAGCGACCAAGTTATATTGCACTTGTCAAATGGAAAACTGCACGGGCGACCCGAACAAACGTGTACAACACGATGGCAAACTTAAGTCGGTCGGGGTATACGTTCGGATTACATTTTCAAATTTTGCTGCGGTAAACTGGCTTTTCCACTGTCGATGTAAATGCCAATTTCCTTTTTACATGACAAAGGCAAAGTATCTTCAACTTTACACCACTATGCTTTAAGTGTAAATTTAAGCACATTGACTTGGCAGACAATGCGCCACGCAATGACGTTTGCAGTGAAAGAGATGAAAATATACCAATGTGGGGGTGTGAAAACGGGATCGCTTCCCGGGGGAAGGTAACATTGGGGTGCATGTGGGCCCAGCCGGTATGTCAGCCTTACCCGGAAATAGGAATCGATCTTGAAGATGCTTCGCAAGAACTTGTGTTGAGTATAGGTTTTAAGAAATTATCCCATGCCAACAATCGCTTCTAACAACATTATATATTTACTTGTTCATCTGAAAATTATTATGTTACTTTATTTTTGCCCAAATTTTGAAAATGTAGGTACATAATGTTTGACTAATCATCGTCACTATTTTTTTGTTTTGAACGTTTTGTATGGTGTCATAGTTCGTTTTTACGTGCAACACATCAACTAGACGAAAACACTATTGGATATAATATTTGAAGCGAATATCGATGTATAAGAAAACTTTACAACTTCTCCGACTTTATTAAAGTCAAGTAAGAACGATAGAAGTTACCTCAACTAATATATATTTGAAGCAGTCAAAACACCGACTTTCTTAGTTCGTTTCACTTTTTAGTTCGTGAAGATTCCTTTTGAGAGGGTCGCTGGATCTCTGCGGGGGTGGTGCGAGAGGTGTGGGGGTCGCACCAGCGGCAAAGGGAATCTGTGATGAAAGCGCGTCGTGGATCGGAAGCAGTCAGCGACACGTTGGTAGTAAGCACAACTATCTAGGTTTTATGTGCGCCTGGTACCTTGAGGTAAACAACATTGTTTTTATTATAGGAAAGAGGATCCACATTTTTAGAGTTGGTAGATCATCTAACCGACGATAATTTATGGAAACCTAGTAACTTTTACCACACATGTATACAATTTTAAATATCTTTGTTAATTTCTTCGTTCTAGACAACTTCTATACTATGTTGCTCTTATCAATTTTGTCATTTATAAAAAATATAGATAATTTTTAAATGTCAGCCTATCCCATTACACGAATCGCCTACTTACTAGCATATTGAACGAGTACAGAATCCTGGGATGCTCAATGTCACGCATGGAAGGGACTACCTGTTTATTTACCTTCCATACATACGTACATACATGAAAGAACACATAAACCGTTGCTCCACGTCAAATATGTAAGCATTTCCGATTCAATGAGCAAGTCGAAGAACATTCGAGATCACAGCAGAGTCGACACAAAGGCATTTGATGTTTTAAGCTTCTTTGATGACGTCATAATGCTCCAGGAAAGGTAAAAGACATTATGTGAATGGAAAAGTTACAAATTGATTTTGTTTGTATCATTTAGTTGCGCTCGCCAATCAATGGAACTTTGATACTCATCAATATGACGATAACTTTAAACCACACTAAAACATGCTATGCCTAGATGAAATGTAGATGATTTATTGAAGGCAGCCTACGTATACTACGAGGGGTGGTCTGGTCACTAAATATCAACAAAACCTATTTACATGTAAATTTCACATACGAATCGAGATTTTACATATAGCACCATGTAGATAGATACTATTATAAATGTGTTATAGATTGCTATGAGTAGACCACAGAGAGCCTTTAACTTAGAGTCTGTGAGTACGAGTCTACGCAGAGCAGGCAATAGCCTAGTGAAGTGCCAATTAGTGCCATTCTGTGACCTTCCCAGCAAAAACAAAAGACTACGATACGCAGAGTTCCAGAAATCCTTTACTTTTTTATGGTAGCGGAAGGAATAAATAGCTATCCACTCACTTATGTAGTTAATTAAGTATAAATACGTGATAATTGGCTTGTTTGATTGGCTGTACTGTAAGTAAGATGAATGTACGCTTGTTTCATTAATCTAAATAAATGGACCTGTAGGTCCTAACGCAAGTTTTAAAAACCTACATGACAACATCGAGCAATCAATATGCGTCACAGAGAAGATAGATAGGTACGTGAATCCATAAATACTGATCGTCGTCGGCAGCAGCGGTGCCAAACATCGGCATACAACGAACACCCATCAAATGAAGTGCAGCGGAGTGCCAATTAGCGGCGGGCGCGTTTGACCTTCGAGTGAAAAACAAAAGCCTTTAACGGTGGGAAATGGGCGGCAGCGGTATGATCGTTGTATACGTTATTCGTTCTAAGGGTTTGTATACACAGTAAAGCCGCGGGGTCCCGATGAACATTACGCACGAGCTGTCGGTTTCTGCCAAAACAATCCGTTCCAGTTAATCTCGTAATAAATGTTTAAGACTAAACATACGTCTTTAACAATAGTCGTGGAGACGGCTTTATTGTGAGAATGGAACCTTACACTCTGATACTGTGTTTTGCATGGGTTTGTTAATATAAAGTTGAGTGAGTTATTTAGATTGGAACACAAACTGATTTTAACTACTGAAGGTTATGTTAGAAACAAAAAATGTGCCAATATTTTCCAATGCTATTCTATAGCCTACTTATGAGTGCCTACCTGCCTACCTGCTATTATTTTCTAGACATAGCATTTTATTTGGTACTACTATCTAGTGCTTATTAGCTGAACAGCCTTTCAATCCTCAGCGTTCGTTTCGTTTTGTATATAAAAGCCAGATGAAAGACAACTCGACAATTCTTCCTGCCGTACTCCACGTCCACATGCCTTTCAATCTGAATACACACAGCGATAATTAGCCTACGAGCTTTGAGCGTGCCGTCACGCCGCCGCGCCGCACGTGGAATTACAAGGAAATTAGCTGTCGAGACCCGTGCACTTATGAAAGTGCTCGGCATACTTCAATAAGGTCTCATTACTGAAGTTCATGAAAAAACTAAATTTTAAGATATTTTTTCTACCAAGCTCACTAGATTGATACTTCCATTTCATCAAGTCTATCTATTTATCAAACGGTTTCAGTATGACAAGCAGTTTGAGAATAACAGTTTCTTTATTAGGGGCCTTCAATTACCTCAACCTTCCTTAGGCAAACAAACACAGTCTGTAAAAGTAAGTTTCGGTGTACAAAGGGTAGGCAAAACGAGTTCATACTCGTAGATTTATCCTGATAAATAGGTACATCAATTTCTTTAAAATTCATATGTACTGCCATAGGTACAGCCTTCCGGATTATAGCTGAAGTATAGTGTATCCTTTTAGCGACGCTCATACGAGCGTGTCCCGAGACGATTGCGATGTCAAACAGAGATAGCGCAAATGCCTTGAAAGGATGTGGGTCGCGCCCGCGGCTTGCCGCCTGCCCGCGGGCTTATTCCGGAATCTTGGAATCATATGAGATTGAGATTGCTTAGTAGTGGCAGTCTAACGTCCAAAGTAGCATTCACGATTATCTTTACGTACGTACGTAAGTACAATAAAAGAGCGAGGCCTGTCGCACTCCAAAACAGATTTCATAAATAAGAATGAGAGCATTATTTCTTTGAATAGAAGATGATGATGAGACTTCCAACCGAAGGCATAAATGACAAACTATTTGTGTGTCTCATTTTTGTCTTCGCGTGGGAAACGCAACGTCAAGAGTAAATATTTGGAGTTTCTTGAAAAAGTACTTTAAGCTTGAAGACATGCGAATAAGTAGCCTATCTATTGCATTTATAAGTTGGGTATTTTCTGTGCCATCACATGTGAAATGATAAACCGAGTTCCAAGCTGGTTTTGAATTGTGTTGTTAACAAGCGTTTGATGTTATGTATTCTGTTTTAGCGATCTCTCGTCCGGTTGCTTCCAGAATAGTACCTCTGAGTGGAGTAAGACACGCGCCGCTAATCTCTACACGTAAACATGCCGTCTCAGCGGCCGCCGCTGTTTGTTCACGGTTATGTTGGCGGGTTGCTCCGCGGACATCCTGGCGTGGCGAAAAGTCGCTTGATCATACCATGCTACAATTCTATGGAATAAAAGCAATTGGGACAATGATCACGTTATTCCTAGGACAGCACAAACTGAAGGTTATCGCCACCCAAAGAGACCATCCTCTTTGCTTAGCGATCATTGGCATGTTCATGTTTCGTATTTTTTGTCTTCTTTTACATTCATATTTCAAAAAACAAATTAAGAACTCAAGAACAACTAAACTCTAAATTTCTAATAATTGCAATGTTTTCCTTTCTTTGCACTGTAGGCACTAACTACTAAGGTAGTTTTGGAACGGTAATTCAATCTTGGTATTATAATTTATAAATATTTTCCTCAACATACGCACTTGCTGAGGATCCAAAAAGTCTGAAAGAAATTTCAGGCATCTATTTTAAAAGTTTAACAATGTTACTTCTACCCTATGATATTGTGTTCGCGAACGATTCGCCCCAACTACTTGAAGCAGGAGCGCACCCCACTAAAAACCCATTACCGCGCTTTGATCTGCGCCGCAACCGCTTTGATTGCGCCGCGCCGCGCACCGCACAGAGCCGCGCCGAGCCGCCTCCGCCCGTGAGCTCGCTATTGCCTGTTGTGTTCATGCTAGCTATCCGGATATTGTCGATTAGTTTCGAGATTGGCTTCTTAGTGGAGGTTTTTATGAAATTATATATTTCATGTCTACTTCAGGAACATGTTAATCTAAAGGGGGGGTACAAGCTAGGTAAATAAATTGTAGGTACTTACTTATTCCAATAGAAACATTAATTAAACTTATTTTCAAATTTTCCAACTGTGAGACTTCTTTCATATACTGGAAGAAAACCATCAGTCTCGTTTCAGTCTCCAAATAATCCATCAACTAACCTATATCAGCTCTCCCTTGAATATAGAGGCCGATAAACTCTTCAATTTTTGGGCTTCCGCTTCTGCTGGGTCAACAATGGGTCCATACTCATCCGCAAGCAAGAAGGATACCCTTCCATTCTCATACAAAATGAACAGGACATCGAACGCCATCTGTGCATTAATAGTGAAACAAACTAACCTAACATATAAGCTAATTTCTATTTACGCCATTCCAGTTGTATCTTTTGTCACATCCAAATTTTGTAATTTCACCTATTACAGTTACCTAATACACCTATCTAATTCACCTAGATCATACAGAACCTTCGTAAGAATCCGCTTACACAATAACACTCTCGAAACACAACATTCATACAAATATACACACAACACACTACACTCACGCATACACTCACATACTCACACACGCAACAAATCTCAAAACGATTATTTGCATACAAACATACTCTTCATTGGTAACATAATCCTAATTCAAAACAATATTTTCACAGCCCTAGCTTATTTTGTAAAAATACTGATCAACCCAATAACTGAATTTTCTTGCAACACTTATATCAGCCATATCAAAATTCAAGCAGAGGAATTCTTCTCATGCATGTCTTTTCTGCCATCACACACTATCCCGCAAGGTGTGACTTCACAGACAAATAATATTTTCTATTTTCACTACTATTCTTATGGCTTTATTTGACGTCTTTCAAAATATTGACGAATCCATTTCATTAGATTGTCACACCGTAGATCAATTAGAGCTATGCAGAAACCACTTATCAAATATTGGTTCAAATTTTACTGTACTTACCTACAACATCAGAAGCTATAACCGGAACTTTGATAGCTTTACCGTTGCACTGAAAAGAATAAACTCAGATATTGACGCAATTATACTAACTGAATGCTGGTTAAAGGAAGCAACAATCTTGGATGAAATACCTGGTTATAACGTCTACCGGTCAAACTCTCAAAACAATAAAAATGGAGGAGTTGTAGCCTACATTAAATCCTGCTGGAACGTCAAAATGAGTGACTCTATTTTATTGGACACAGATAGTCTTTTACTCATAATTAACAACAAAATATCAATATTAGGAATCTATCGATCACCTTCCTTCATCAACCTATCAAATTTCATACAATCTCTTGACACATCCCTAAAAAATCTTAAAAATTATCCTACACTAATAGTGACCGGCGACATGAATATAGACCTCTGCAATCAGACATACAACAATAATTCAGACTACCTGTGCCTCATGGCATCTCACAATCTACTACCTGCTATAACCAAACCTACTAGAGTGCTGGCTTGCCTGGACCACATATTTATTAAAACACACACAAAATCCAAAGGCTTAGTTCTCAAATCCTCACTAACTGACCACGACATTTCACTTGCTACTATACCACTAACATACCCCAAGGACAAGGACTGCACTGGCCGCTGGATACGTCGAACAGACGATGATGCAGTAGTCCAAGACCTATCTGATATTGACTGGACTGACGCCGTAAAAAACCAATCAGTCAATTCTTTAGCCGAATTTCTCACCACACAAATTTGCAACACAATACAAACACATACTCAAACAGTCAAATTAACACGAAGAAAAAGGAACCTAAAACCATGGATAACCCCTGGGCTTATAAAATGTATGAGGCATCGAGACAAACTTCACCTAATATCAAAATCGAATCCCGAAGATGGAATAAAAAAACTCACCTACACGCGTTACCGAAACTTCTGCAACAAGCTATTAAGTAACCTTAAAACTGACTACTACAGTCGAAATTTGATTGATAATCAAAAAGACACCAAGAAGCTATGGAAAACCCTTAAAACAATTTATGACCCCAACACCAAAACTAAAACGTGTCCCCTAGTAAACACCAACCCCCAAGATCCTAAGTCCTCATTAAATAATTGTAATACCTATTTTACTTCCGTCGGTCGCGAGCTGTCTGACGTTATCCTAAATCGATTATCTGAAACCCAATCTTCACTCGCTTACAAATATAGACCACAAAAAACTTCGCTGACATCCTTTTATTTTCTTCCGACAGACGAACACGAAATTACAAAAATTATATCCCAACTGAAAAACGATAGCTCCCCAGGACCAGACGGAATTAGCGTCCGCATAATAAAAAAAGCCCAACACGCTTTGATCAAACCCTTAACTTACTTAATAAACCTCAGTCTTGAAACTGGCACCTTCCCTTCCTGCTGGAAAACCGCAGCTGTAAGTCCTATACACAAAACGGGTTCTACAGACAAACCTGAAAACTATAGACCGATTGCTTTATTAAACATCATGTCAAAGATCCTAGAAAAGGTAGTCAACTGTCGCCTTACAAATTACCTAGAAAAAAACAACCTAATATCTGACAGACAATTCGGATTCAGAAAGGGAAAATCAACCGAAGACGCAGCTTCCCTTTTGGCAAACACCATATCATCTCACATTGAACATGGAAAGCATTGCCTAGGCGTATTTCTGGACTTAGCAAAGGCATTCGACACAATTTCTCCTGAACTTCTTTTAAAAAAACTGAATGCCGCAGGTATAAGAGGCATTCCACTAAAATGGTTCTCCGGATACCTCTCCAACCGAATGCAATATGTAAAATCAGGTAACTACACAAGCGACCCACTCCCAATAAATTTCGGCATTCCCCAAGGAAGTCTACTCGGCCCGACACTATTCACAATATATATGAATGACATCTTACTCCTTACACCTCCTAATGGACAAATCATATCCTACGCCGATGATACTGTCATAATTTTTCACTCCGACACTTGGGAATCAACTTTTAAATATGCAGAAGATGGACTAAAAATCATAGCTAATACTCTCAGCAAAATCCTGTTAACGCTAAACACAAAAAAAACTAAATATCTAGCATTCTGCAAAACACAATCATCTATTCCGTTACCGAACTTAAAACTAAAATTCCATACCTGTCAAAATATAATACCTAACCTCCCTGCGTCATGTAATTGCGACCAAATAGAATTAGCACACTCAATAAAGTATCTAGGCATCATAATAGACTGTCACCTATCCTATAAACTGCACATACAACTCCTATCCAAACGAGTTAGGAAAATAATATATGTAATGAAGAAAATCAGAGACTACACCCCCATAAAAGTTCTTCGCACAGTGTATCTAGCGTTATGCCAAGCAATTATTCACTATGGAATTGCCATTTGGGGTAGCGCTAGCAAAACAGCATTTATTGAAGTAGAGCGGGCTCAAAGAGCCGTAATTAAAGTAATCCTAAAGAAGCCATTCCTGTACCCAACAGACACACTTTACTGTGAGTTTGCAGTACTTCGAGTACGACAATTATTTATACTTAGAGCTGTTCTGCAAACTCACACTCACTTAAAAAATAGACCTGACTATGATATTATTTCCGGTAAACGTATGTTCAGGATCCCTATCCCACGAACTCTATCTCTTTTAGCCAGGCGCTCACCCAGTTATATCTATCCATACATATACAATAAAATTAACACCACATGTAACATTAAAGACCTAACCAAATTCTTATGTAAAAAAGCCGTAACAGATTTTCTTCTGAAACTATCATACTCTGAAACAGAAATGTTACTCTACTCTTACCATTCATAAAATGTTACCGCTGCAACATACACATACACACACACACACGCGCGCACACACACACACACGCACACACACACACACACACACGCACACACACACACACACACACACGCACATACATACACACACACACACACTCATACACGCATACACACACACTTTTATAATTATTTTTTCTTATCTACCATTTTAATTTTCTTTATTTTTAATTCCTTTTATGTGCCTACTCAAGCACACACAGTTTTCTCACATGTATGTACTCTCTCTACGCAGAGGTACTTAATTATAGCCTTTTAATTTTCAATTTTAAGTTTTGATAATTTTAAGTTTTAATTTTACAATTATTTCTACATTTAGCCATGTTTAATTGTGTTTTGGTTCCCATGATACAGGCTCACGCCTAGTTTGGGACCGCTGTAAACCTCTTTGTATTAGAAACTTATGATAATAAACAATTTTGAATTTTGAATCTATTTGAGAATACACTAACTATGTAGTTACTTAGATTTAAAAAATAAAATAGTAAATAAACGCGATAAAATCCGAAAAATTATTCCTAATGGCAAATTTACTAACATATCTATTCAAAAACCTTTTGTTTTATTTGGCACGAAGTTCAGGTTTAAGCCCGATGTTCGCTACAGATAAAACAGGTTTTATAAACCTACTACCTACCTATCTACCTACCAAAACGTAGATTGCTAATATTACGTAACCGTATAGAATATCAAATGAGGTGATATCACTTAAATTAGGTGAACAGATTAGCTAACCTACTTTAGCCCAAAGTAGGTTAGTAGTAGGTGCCTAGTAGGTAAGTAGGCGCCTAGTTTGCCCAGACTTATTGGAATCAAATGCCCGATTTCCCAAGCACATCGGCTACAAATAAATACGGTACTCGCACACAGTAGGTTAACATAATAGTAGGCACATCCAAAATAAACTCCATTATTAATTTCCACATTATTAAACGCAGATACCAATATTTATATACCAACCAACCCTCCCTTCCCGTTAACTCGCTTGCAAGACAATCACACACGATTACTGACGGGAACTATTACAAATGATATACTTTCTATCTCTGACACGTATTTTCAACCTTATCACAAAGCGATAACAGCTATATGAATTGCCTTAATATCGAATAGCAACAACTATACGTACCGCACTGCTAAACCGTAGTTTCAGTCTTAATGCGAGACCATAGGAGTTGTTGGATGTGTTTATCATAAGTTGTAAATATGTTCCAGGGTCCCGATATTGACAGAATACGGCATTCTCAACAATTTGCTGCTAATTGCAAACGTGCCCGACTGTACCCACACCGTTCTAGAAGATTAAGTAAATACCTACAAAAATATTGATGAGTGGTAACTTAAGGTAAATCACACCTTAAATTTATTCAAATGAAACAGGATTATTATCCTTATTTAGTTTTTAGATTATTGGAAAAAAACATTAAACAAAAAAGTAAGTAACAGTAACGCCATCTATTTCTTACAATAGGAATCAAACTATAAATAAACCAAACGCATAAATGCATTACACAAAATTCTTAAACATTATTTTTACTTATAAACTAAGATCTTATTTTTTTTCCATTGCAAAAATTAAAGCAAATGAAAACAAACAAAAACTGTGCGTAGGCCGGGAATCGAACCCGGATCAACTGCTTGGAAGGCAACTATGCTGACCATTACACCACCAACGCTATACACATGAGACCGAAATATTACACCACAATACCAATCAAACAATCTCTAACATGATATTTAATTATTTTTCCGCACGTGCATATACTTATTATAATCAAAAAAATTTGAAGACATGGAATGAAATAGTAACAAAATTAACTAATTGGGTTTCATTAAAAAATTAATTAAAAATGCTCCAAGACCTAACTAGGATCTCAAACGGAGGCAGGCATATATCACTATCAAAGCTAATTAAACTTGCAATGACACTACAGCGCATCTTAACTTAACCCGTCGGCGGTGGCGCTGGGACAATAGGACCCGCAAGGGCGCCGCGGCAGCGGCGGCGTGGGCGAGGGCGGGCGGCGCGGGGGTCGTCGAGTGCGCCGCTGTAATCAGGGCTAATAGAAGCGCGTACGCTTTGATCTGCGCCTCAAAGAGATGAGGGCCGAACTCGCGAGACGGTTCGCGGGCGAAAAACTCTGTTAGACACGGCCTGTTTGTTTATTAGAATTACCGAATTTATTAAGGATAGTTGCGACAAAGGCTGAGGCTGTTGACAGTTTAAATCAGTATTGCTCAACATGTAGATGATAGCCCTACTTGAATGGTATCCACTCAGGCACCAAAAACTTCGTTATTCTTGGAAAACACGTCGTACTCTGCAGGATCGATCGTGGTAACATTTAGAAAATATTGATAATTAAAAGCCAATGCTGTACAAATGTGAATATTACCATAAACAATAAGTTAACTATGACAATGGCGCCTCGTAGGCACAGCTCTGTCGCGTCCTAGCCCTGTCTCCTCGCAAGGCAAGGCGAGGCACAGGAACACTGAAGAGTGTAAGCGGTGCTGTGCAATATTGTTTTCTTTCCGCTTTGCCGGTTGCCGCGCGTAATTGATTCTTTTGTGGTATAATTGCGGGACAGATCGCATCGGGCCGTTCGGGCCCCATTCATATTCAGCGGTGAGGTGACGGCTCCCAGTGCTGGTTTTAATTGGCGTTCCTCGCGGACAATGAATTGGCGAAGCTTTGTTTGATCCATGTTTTTGCTTTGATTTAATTTTCGTGTGTTTTGTCATGTAAATTAGCAGTGGGTGCCTAATTGCCTGTCTATGGAGCTTATTTTATGTGCATTGTGACTCTTGATGATTGAAATGTACTGTAAATCTGAGACTCCTTTTAAAATAAATAAGTCTCTTAGTAAACCAATGCAGGAATAAAGTAACAGATTTCCAAGATAACAACAATGACAATTTTAAGAATTTTGTTACATTTCGAAGTTTGTTCTAGTAGGGCCTCGCCGCGCCGTCAGACTAACTTACCTATTGTACAGGCAAACAAATCTTGGTTGTTTTTAATATAGGCAAAGTTAAAGACTCACTCTTGGCTCCGTAATAAATATATTTACAGCTATTTTATTGAAATAATAATAACATAGGTCGTGATATCGAACCATAAACGTCGAATAATCTAAAAATATGACATGACAAACATCGGTATTGACCTAACCCGCCGATAGCAAGCTGTACACGTGTAAGCAAACACGGGATGTGCCGGCCAGAATGACCATAATCCGCTTATTCACGACATTATCACATATAAACACGGCGAGTATATTTTATCAGCAGTAGGTACCTAACTCAGCGACAGTGATTGATACAATCGCCTATATTTGTCGAATGCACGCAGGCACGACCAAATGATAAGTGAATGTTTGATATTCGTATTAAAAATATACTTACTACCTACGTACCACTACTGATTCGATAAGTTTATACTTTACCTACTACTAGCAGTACCGTAAATAGGGCGGTGTCACCGGTGCCCAGGCACAGGGCGTAGACTCTGGGGAGCGCAAGAATGGCCAGAACTATTATTTTTTCAGTTTGCTCCTGATAAGTTCCCGCTGCGCCCCTAAGTTTTTTTTAATATAATCTCTAACAAAAGACTAGGGTGCAGTTATAGAACTCGCACAGGGCGCAGAAAAGGCTATTTACGACACTGCCTACTATATATAATCCGATCGGTTAGTTATCCCGTGCACCTACCTATCCATTCACAAAAACATGTCAAGAGGAGATTAATGCAGGTATAGAACATTTTCTGTGTAAAATCAGGTCCTTTCTGGCATCCCAGGATTTGCTTTACATTATCAGGAACGTTCTCTAAATAACTTAGACCATAGTTGGACGAGAAATGCGTGTTGCATTGTTGCCGACCCGTTTATATAAACTGAAAGAGGAACGCACGTGAACATTAACCTTGACACCCATAAATAAGTAACAAATAAAAATAACGATCAACATTAACACGTCGACAGCGCATTTGTAAAGCAGTTCGGCTCACATCCGACCAATGAAAACAAACTGAGAGAATTATTATACACCGTCCGAGCACTCTTATTTTACAATTATTTAGTAAATTCTACTAATGTATGGTGACGTTCATAGTAACCAGACTGTTTGGCGTATATATCCTTCGGCGGGGCAGTTAGAGGCCATGATGTATGGGTACATCTGTTAAAATAAACGCTTCGAGGGAATTATGATGGTCTGTGCGCGGGGTGTGGGGTTATTGCGAGATTCTCTCTCTCCATACTTTTGGATTTCAACGTTTAAATAAAGGGCAATGATGATTTGATGAAGACTTATCACTTACTAATTTGGATTTCTTGTCTTTGTAGCTGCTTTATATGCTACTTACTACTTCAAATGCAAGAAATGTAAGTAGAGAGGCAAAGTATCTCATAATGAATTGTGTGAGACATTGAAACAACGCCGAGTCCGCTATGTTCCTTCGCCAATAATATTGAAATAACGCACTGTTCAATCAATATCAATTTGAAATGAGTAGCTAAATCAATTATTTACATACCAATACTACAAAAAATGAAAAATCTATTGTCACATAGAGCCCAAATATATATTTTTTCGTTTATTAGACACTGTTTGTTCATGGCTGTGCTAAATGCCGCGAATTGTTAAGTAAACTGACACGGCACGTGCCGACAATCCATAAAATATCGACGTATCATGCGATAATAATGATCCTAGACCAGGGCTGTCCAAACAACAACGGCGCGCGCGGCCGCATGCGGCCTGCTATTTGTTTTCATGCGGCCCGCGACTCATGTTTTAATCAAAAAATAGTTTTTGACAGAAACTGGAATGGATTTTTTAAGATCCTTGGCGATCGCTTCCCTAAACTAAAAAAATCTGGCTTGAAAATGGGATCGATGATGGGCAGCACTTATTAATGTGAAAGTACGTACCTATTCAACAATGAATTTTATAAAATCTAAGTATATCTTCACTGTCAGTTAAGTCACTTCTTCATGCAATGCGACTGGCATCAACGAATGTTGACGTTGATATCAATATGATTGATATAAATTAACGAAGAACCAATAAGCGTATAAAGAAATGATTACCCTGTATTTTTTTACTTGAAAACTGAAAAAAATTTTTTGTGCGGCCCTCCAGCTTTTGTAGTAAAATTAATTAGCCCGCGAAGGTATGAAGTTTGGACAGCCCTGTCCTAGACCATGCGAAAATAAATCAAACAGTTTTAATGCGTCATCAAAATATATACCTACTATTAATTTAAATTGTAAAGTTTCAAATTTTCTAGATTATAGTTTGTTGGGTACCAAGCTTTAGCTAAATGTATAATGTAGCCGCTTGCACATCTCCTTGAATTAACATAAATAGAATACCAGGAGTAATACCTACTAATAATTTTGTACATAGCTATAGAAATATCTACGAATGAGGTATAAATCTGGCAAACAAAGTGAGGCAACAACATCGTAAAACTAACATTGATAGAGCTATTTGCTTGGGGGAATAGAAAACTGAATTTATTTATTTAAGTACCTATTCAAGATATACATAAAAACATGTTTACTAAATGGATGTACTCGTAAATGGGTACCTACCTACATCGTAGATACAAATTCTTATTACCGCCGCGTGCCGGCCGGGGCCCGATCGTCGTCGTCGGACGGCTTGGACGCGCTGACCGCAAAGCCACAGCTGACGGGTTGAAACTTCGCAGAGCGAGCACGCGCGGTCACTTCCTTCCAGGCTCGATCGCGATTTGAAGCTAAATATCGCACGCAATTGCTAGTTCAAGCACACAATATTATCACTAGTCGTACAAATAATAGTATTTTAAAAAAAAATATTATACCCAAAAGCCTAAAGAGTAACAAATATCTCGAATATCAAAAATGAATCGCCCCCGGGTGGGCTCGAACCACCAACCTTTCGGTTAACAGCCGAACGCGCTAGCCAATTGCGCCACGGAGGCAGTTGGTGACGAAGGCGAAATTGTTTATTATAACCTTTAAACAAACGACAAAGATAGAAATATAAATAGAAACGTCTACCTGAGTTAAAATGAAAACCTGTTTTATGCCCGCACGAAGTTCTCAAAGTACAAACACAACAGAACACAGTGATCCACTCCATACACGAAAAGATTGAAATAAAGTGTAGTTGGAAAGACTTTTGTGAGTCAAGTTAAGTTATTTTAAGTTGAAGCTTTACGTGATAGAGGTTATGTTGACAAGCTACCTAAGAATCAAGTTCACGATTTGCAACTCGGAAATCTACATAAATTGATACAAAATTGTGCATATTGTGCTTAGGGCCGCTTTAGTGTCTTAAATCATTGGGTGAGTTTCTGTCAGTTTGATGCAAAAACTTAATATTTTATTCACTGTTTACTGTTAGAAGTTTGTGTTGAAATGTGTTTATGAAGTGTTTTTTATTCTTATATACTATTTGTTATTGAGTGAGTGAAAGTAAAGTGTAAGCTGTCAAAATTCATCCAATCAAAACTAAGTTATCGGTGCCCATGGCCAACCGGGATCGTGTTGCCGGGGCGTGCTGCGCCGCGTCAGTGGAACGGGCCGGCCTGCCCGGCCTCCTCAGAGACCTGCATCGACTCTCAGAAGACCAAGACTCCGCAGACATTGTCTTCATCCTCGGGACTTCGGAAGAAAAAGTGTACGCCCACAAAATAATTTTGATAGCCAGGTAAGTTTATAAAAAGGATATTCCCGTACCGGGAATCGAACCCGAGCCTCCTGGGTGAAAGCCAGGTATCCTAGCCACTAGACCATACGGGAGATATTCAATTTGTCAAAATATTGGTTTACTATACACTCCTTAAACTTCAAATTAAATTATATGTATATTCTATGTACAAAAATAACTTGTAAAACATAGAAATAAGATAAAAATACTTGTAATTAACAACCACGGGGAATAAACGTTTTAATTATTTGCCAAATCGTCGAAGTTTGCTTTCAAAATTGTAAGCACGAGTGGCAAATTGCGGACCTTTAGCCACCATCAAATGTTTCAAATGCAAATGAATTGCGAGCACCGAGATGTGAAGACGTAATTTGCTTGATGAGGCGCGCCGAGTTCCATAATGCGCTAAAAGGAAGTAAAGACTAGACAGACAAGTACAGAAATTAATATTCATCACAAACCGTTTTACATAATAGAACTCAAAATTGTGGGACACACAGCGCCATCTTACGCCTAGTTCCAGAAACCAACTTTTAGTTAACGCTAACAGATGGCGCTTGACTCTATTAGTTTAGATTTTTAAAGTCTTACTTCCCTCTATCTATACCTACATATTGGCAAAATTTTCGTGCTTTATAAGGAACTGCGCAAGTCTTATAATTATAATACGTATGACAATTATTCTTTTATTTATTTTTAAAATGTATCTAATCAATATCCATTGTATGCACAAAAATATCAGCACAACATTATTTTAATTATTGAAATAAAACTATTTTACGGATTTTATCGCGTTTATTAATTTATTATTTATTCGCGTTTATTTGTTTATTTAAATTATTTTAGTGCGCCTAATTATTATAATGTGTTTTCTAATATTGTCATATATTATTGTAAATACCGTTTGACTGAATAGAAAACAAATGAAAAGATTTCCGTCTTACGATCCGAATGAATTATGTATAGTGTCGAAACTTATTCCGACAAAAATGGGGGATATCGAAAAAGAATCTGTCGTCCGAATGCAATTTGCATGTAAATAGGCCGGGGCTCAGGGCTGTCGAGACATGTGGTCCAGTTGAAGGGGCCGGAAAAACGCAGACCAACTCCACTAAGTTATGCGTAAAGTTTGCATGATTCGCCGAATGCGTAATTGGAAAAATAACTCTACTCAAATAGCTCTACTAACAGTTTCACGTTGTACAGATGGTGTGGCGTCTACCTACGTAAAATATCGGCAGACCGTGATACAATTATCGCACATATTTAGTCCGATACTGATTACTTATTCTAACATTAGAAATTTGGATAGATAGGCCGCTACTTATGGATTTAGTTTCTCGTGTGAATGCTCTAGTGTGAGGTTTCTCAAGCTGCACGTAAGCCTAACATAAGACCTACCAACTGTCGTAGCCCCGAATTGAAGCACGAACGTTGCCTAGACTTGCAACCAAAGCTTTGGACCGCAAAACGGGGGTCATTTTAGTATAAAATTTGAACAATTTTCTGAATGATCAACCATTAAGATCGACCAGTAAGAGTAACAGCCACATGCAAACAAGTATGTTTATCAACATGTTGTAGCTCTGTCCTTTACGTAGACGCTAGCGACCAGCGACTTCTTGTGAACGAATAAAATAAACTCATAGTTGAACACAAGTATTCGCGCAAAGATAAGTTTTCTATTGGAATTGATGTACAACTTTCGTTTTTATTATTAAAGCTGATGCCACCATTGGAAGGCGGGCGGCGCGACTATGCATTGTCACCAAGATGTTTTATTGGCAATATAATACTGGTAAAGAAAAAAACTAATATAAATAACTGCGAACGATAAACTGAGACGAAATGGGTCAGTAGATGGTTATTCACGAGTAAAGTCGTCAATAAACAAGGTAAGTAATTCTAAAAGTAGAGAAGTACCTATGCAGGCACATAATTAACAATAGAAAAGCAATATATAGCCAAAACATAAACTTTGTTTTCGATTATTGAACTTAAGTATGTAAATTACCTATTTCATTTATAATATGTTCTATAGATACAGTTGATTTTACCAGTAAGCCTTTGTTATCAACTTATTTTAAAAACGTATTTAGGTAAATCAATATTTTTTTAACCTGATCCTCATTAAGTAAACCGCAGCTGCTCGCCACCCCGCGGCCCCGCGCCGCGCGCCTCGTCCGCCATTTTATATGATTAATTCGGAAAGTTGGCAACACCGCTACCGGCCAACTTGGCGCAATCAATCACCAGCGCGGGATAAAATACGCGCCGCTTCTTACTAATAAATAATGTGTGAGGTTTAACTATAACATACCTACGTAACTAAAAGTATTTCAATTTTGTTTACAAGTACGTACGCGGATAATGCTATGCTAGCTATCTTTACTGCTCTGAGGGACCCAAACTTTATTATTCAAACCCAAAAAATAGACAATTCGACCAACCAAAAGACCAACCGTGCTTTTTGGAACTGCGCGTTTCAAAGTATTCTCAAGAAGGCCCTAGGATATTAATAATGACGGTTTAACCGCCCTAAAACTTAGCTGAGCCGGCGCAGTTTACTAGTTAATAACAATTTGTGCTGTTGCTGTGCACATTATTTTAAACTTTGCAACAACCGGTACCACGCTGTTTAATTTTGTTTATGGTCACGGCACTTTTTCTTCAGTTTCGGACTGTTTTTAATCAAAATTTTGGGTAAACTTCCTTGGGTTACTCATTCATTGTACTTTTAATATTTTAATGTGTTGCACATGAAATGTATCTACCTAGTTTCCTACTTAACTAACTTATTTATTAAAATAAGTATTAAGAATGTACCCGCCTAAGTAAATTAATTTGATTAAGGAATGGCAGCTGCCGTTCAGTATTAGGTTGGTACACTTGTAAATTTTCAAACTTTCAAACGATTGCAATATTCAAATTCCGAATCCGCTTTCCTCTCGGTACTCGTGTACAGGGATAATTTGGGACTTAATTACACCAGAGCGAGGAGTGAGAGTGCGAGGGGCGCAGGGTGGGGGGGCCGCAGCGCAGGGTTGATTGATGACTCAATGACGCCGGGCCCGTGCCTCGTCTGAATTTATCGCGCAAGCAGCCTCCTCCGCGATTATGCATGCCTGGTAGTTTATTCATGTGTTAGGTTAGGGAACTAATCGTGTTTATAAGTATAACTATTTTCCTAAGACATATTATTAATTGGGGACACAAAAAGCCCTTATTTGGTTAAATACCTGCGTCAAAATACTTGCTTAGATAGGTAAGGATTTCTTACAAAGTATATTGCGCCTGATGCCTATTGGAAGCGGTTACCTTTGGATTCAAACTTTAATTTGTAATGATTTTTACTGCGAGAAACTTATCTGTGACTATTAGAAATAACCTAGTGTAATTTTCCCTCATAGTACGCTTTGCCTTCGACAACGACCCCGCTCTCTGTTACCAATTAAGAATTCCCAATGCAACAATACTTATTAAGAATTCTATGAATAACTCGGAAAAGTTAAATCGCTAGAACACTAGACATATTTGTTGAAATAAATGAGAAAAGTTCGTCGTGCGGCAAAAAACAATGCGTGTTGTTTGCAACAACGCCATCTATCGGCACGGGAAAACAAACCGACACGAATCGCAATTACACTTGCGCTCACGCGAACCGCTCGTTTGAGGGTGACCATCATCGTTTCCGTTACATTTTAAAACATTTTTACGATGAACAATACTACTTTCCAGTTAAGATAAGCTTGCCGGCGGGACACGTTTCCCGTACGGATCCATCTTCTCGGAATTAAGTTCATGAAACAACAACAGCTTACTCTGTGCGAACATTCATCAAAGCTACCTCGTGTTGGCGTTCTTATTTATTCTATATGACTTGACTTGACGCGTGCTTGGGCTAGTATCTCATTTCCTAGAGGCCCATCACCTGATCACACCATTTCTGTTATTTTATCATTGTATGCGGTCCGTAATGAGTGTTGATAGAAATATGGGTCGATATGTTAATTATTTTTAAAATTTTTATTGTCGTTGAATATTTTATAGTCAATTATGTTACTTTTAAGTTTAAGTCACTACTCTATCGTATTAGGTTGCCTGTAAAGATAGTAGTAAGTTTTAAAAATAAATAAATCAAAATATGTCCTTTTCAAATGATGTCATAATGTCAAAATATGACATTGACTCCGATCTCAATCATATCACTTTTAACACACTCCATCCATCTTTTCTTTGGTCTTCCTCTCGCTTTGTATCCATACACATTCATACTCATCACTCTTTTAGTCACATGCTTCTCATCTCTTCTCATCACATGCCCAAACCATTCTAGTCTCTTACTTCTCACTTTTTCTGTTATGGGCGCTACTTTTATACTACCTCTAATATATACATTCCTCACCTTTTATCCATTGGCGTTTTTAAAAATAAATAAATAAATATTTATAGATAAGAACATGATAATATTACAGCCCAACCCAGTTTAAAATCAGCAGAGCAATCATCTTGGGAACATCCTGTCAAGCCTTTGAAGAAAGTATCAACGTCTACACGCATGCTCTTATGTGTGCTATCAGTGTTTTTGTTCTCAATAGTATTCGGCTTATGTTTACACTTGCTGTTCGCGCACCTTGGAAGCGGACTAAACGAAATACATTGTCACCCGAGTGCCAACAAAACGCGAGATTCAAATCATTTGAACAATCCTAAAAGTAACAATACGCTGCGTACCAACAAAACGCACAATATCGCATAAATTGTTTAACACGTAGGTAACTTGGTTGAAGAGAAACCAGTAAATTCAGCTACGCGTTCCACTCTTGTTATTAATTTGCAAACAAAGTTAAAACTGTATGTATATTGTTGATGAGAGCTGATCTAGTGCTAAAAACATAAGGTTTACATACAGGATTCGAAAATAATGAGTCAAAGTTAGCATTACAGTTTGTGTCATGCACCCTTATAGTTAGCGTAGCGACACCTTACAACATTAAATAGCGTTGCGAGGCCTTATAGTGAGTGTCGCGCGCGACGCCATAAAGTGAGTGTCGCGACGCCTTATATCGTTATTAGATCTGATTCAGCCAAGATAACGAGGAATTTTTGCACAACTACTTACGGTATTTTATTTGCCGTGCACAGCACACCGTGTATTGCGCTGACAGTTTGCGAGAGGGAGTATTGTGCGCGACCGCAAATTGGACCGCGCGACGACGCCTCGCCCGCCCGCCTGACACCGACACCGCACCGTGCTGCTGGCGCATAGTGCTGGCGTCGCGTCCTCGGCACCAGCGACTTTTAATACACAACACTTACTAGCGAATATATTAAGTCAGATTGAAATATTTTAAATAATAAATGCAAATTTAAAGTGTAGCAAGTAAATCAATGTATCAAAGGGAAAATTTTCAGTGAAAGCCAGCCATCAGGCATTCGCGTACATTGGACGGATTTTTATTTTCCATACAAACAAACATCATTCAACGGTCGTGCAGTGCAATTTACAAGATTGAATTACACCAATCAGGATTAACGAGTCGATTTATACGAGATACGTTCAGAATAACATGCGAATAAGGCATTCATTAGCTTTTGAAATCCTGTAATCTGAACGGAACCAACTCGCGTGCTGTGAATGCGGCGAATATTAGAATGTTGTAGCATCGCGTGCAAATTACGCTCTTTCAGAATGCAATTGGCAGTGCTGAATCTACATTTGTACCGCCTGAATTAACTAATAAGATAAAGCTTGGTGGATCTGCTGTGCCTACCTAATTAGTTTTTATATGTTTTTGAAAGAATGTACACAAGTTTATGATAACAATTTACAATATCTTTATAATTTCAATCGCAAAATCTGACATAACAGCTGGTGCTCACATTGCTACAATATAAGTAGCTACAAAACGACAAACACCGTTTACGGCCGTAAACAACAATAAATATCGTGTAACCAAAAATCTGTTGGCAAACGCAACTCATGTAATTTCGCTACTCAAAGCCTAAATAAACATCCGCGTAAAAAGCCGTGAGTTTGATTAATTGCTATCGTATCGCCGCCAGAGACAGCCGGCCGCAGCCCCGCTGCCATTATTCACCATCGTTACGTACACCAAACACCTCGTTGGGAATGGGACAAATAGTTGAAAGGTATTTTACATTTGCAGAAGTAATTTTGCAACTTAAAATGGTGAACGAATACCTGTAAATGCAGGTAATTTGCAGGAAAGACGTTAGATAGCAATCACGAGTGTCGGCTAAAGTGTGATGTTGTTGCTATTACACCTGGATATGTCTGACACACTGACCATATACCATATACACTGACAAAACGAAATGTGGGATGTATCAATTAGGGATTTGTTTCTACTGAAATTTCTATTTATTAAAGGTCAGTGCGATCTATACCATGACGTAATTCTTGGCGCACGTGCTAGCCATAGGACTGTCAATCGCGACTTTTCCTCTACACTGCTTCTGGTTACATATTACAAACTGTATATATCGTTGTACTCCGTTTCACACCACTCTCTGGTCACACTATTGCTGACGCAAATTGCACGTCAACGATGTCGCGAGTGGTCGCGAGAATCGCGGCTGGCGGCACGTGGCGCCGTGCTTGCGGCGTCAGGCGTCATCCATCATGGCCAACAGAGTAAAGGACGCTTCGAAAACCTGCCTTTTAAATCTAAACACTATCAGCATCAGCGCAGTGTTGTGTCACAACACTGCGGTTTTCGAAGCGTCCTTTACTCTCCATTTGGTCCAAATTGGTCACGGCAAAGAGCTACACGAACTATATTATTATCATGAAAGCATTAGAGAGCGATTACATTGTATGAATACTTCAAACTCTGTAATTTTTGTCACATTTTATTTTTTATGTGACTAAGACAATCGCACCAATGTTTCAGGAGCTTAATTATGAAAATCGCAATAGAAACTAATGACATGTCCAAATGAAGTAGACAATACTACTCTAGCCATAGAATAATTACTCATAGAAACCAAGTCCGCGCGCCGATTTTGAAGCACCTTAATTGGAGCCATAAATGGCTCCAAACGCCGGGCCGCTCGGTAGTGTTCAATGTCAATGCACGCCGAACGTGTCTCGCGAAAAAAAAAATATTATGACGATTTGTGCAGTTAAATTGTGTCACAACACATCTGAAAAACAAAAGAAATGTGATAACATCACTTTTCACAGGTAAGCTTTCAGTATTTCATAGTATCTTGTAGTTAATTAAGTCAAAATAGAACAAAATAGAAACGTTTTAATTCAATGCACAGTGTTGCCCGATTGTTAAAATATTTTCCCATTTTAACTGAATTTATTGCTCCGACTAATTAATTTTAAAACATTTGCTACTGTTACTTACTGTTGTTGTTCTTTAATGTAGGTGTTTGTGTGATTTAACGATATCTATACGATATCTATACGAACGATATTTTATAGGTTTCTAAACTGATTATTTTTTAATAATTATTTTTTTCTTTTTCATAATATGAAGACTATTCGATTAGAAATATTTGTTGACTTGATTGGTTTACTTTAGTTACACAGTATAAAAATTCATAATTGTATACAATAATTAAAATATATATTTTTTTACGTGTTGTTGTTTTATTTTATTCGTTTCATAAAAATAAACATTCCCGTATTATAACAACATTACATTACCATATCCACACTTTACCACACATAGCTATTTATGCATGATTGCCAAAAACAAATGGTTATCAGCGGCCGAGTCATTACCCCACTTTCGGAAAACTGGACCTTCACTGGCAACATTACACAAGTGTATGTGTGCGTGTCGCCGGGCGTAAGCACGTAATCGGCACGCCTGTGTGAACCGGTTTAGTGCTTCAATTTTGACAGAGCGCTTGTATGAAGACTATCTTTCTATGAGTAATTATTCTATGACTCTAGCCCATATTTGGCACGAGAATCCAGACATGTTATAGGTAAGGTTTAGAAAGACAAAACAGCGTGCCATAATAGTGTGTTCATACAATAAACCAGTCATAGTAGTGGAATTGGTTCACTTGACAATGTTCAACAACATTCGAATGACTGAACACGATATGCCAAATAAACAATGGTTTACGAAGTTTAAACGCTCTTCCAACAAAACAAATATCTAGCGGAAATGTTTGCCTGAACGATGCTAACACTATTAAAAGTTAGTCGGAGACGGGGGAGCGGGGAGGAGGCGGGAGGAGGGGAGGGGGAACCAACTAAGCGACTGTCAAACAATGCCGAAACCACATCATTTAAAATACAAAGATTAACGACAATCAGCTATGCTGTACAGTTTAATATATACAAAACAGTTTGTTACGAGACTGCCTACCTCACTTGGCTTTAGTGCGTAGGTGAGGTAGATAGTAGCGAAATCTAAGCCAAGATTAGGAACAAGTGTTAGCTCACGAACAGTAACCTAAGTGTATCGCAATTCGTGACCCATAGCGCAGCGGTTTGGATGATCGCGATGTGGACCGTGTTGCTGTCAGCGCTGGCATAACCATCTATCCTATTTCCACATTTTCTCAGTCAAACTCATCACATCTCGCGTTGTGGATAGAAAATGTTCACGTCCGTGATAGTGTGCCCGCCTCGCGCGGAGGAAGGTCTGACACTTCATTTAGCGATGTCCAGATTGAGATACACGCGAGCTTCATCAGTAGGAGACACCGGAAACGATTGAGTTTTTATAAAAAATAATCAGGTGAAGATTAGTAGACGAAGATTCAATGTATGTGCGAGAAATTATGATGAAGATTCAATGTATGTGCGTTATTTGAAATATTAGGTACATTTACAATAACATTTGTCAAAAACAATGTTTTATTCTGTGTATAAAAATCACATAAACAAAACAGTTCCTTTATGTTGGTTCACTTATTTATCTAATTGGTTTATGTAACAAAAATGTTTCAGTATTTTTAGAGTAGTAACACCTTTTTCAAACTCAGTATTTACTAAGCATAGCTTGATCACTGTATAAATTAATGGCAACCATTACCTATTTAGTATAAAATGCCAGTAAGAAAAGAAAAGGCTCCCTCTGCATTTTCTACCGCTTCTATCATGGAGAGTGTTCCGAGGAATTGTTCGGTATTATACCTGCCGCTGAATTCCACCATCGCACGGCTCGCCACAGACTGCATTACCATCCCCACCATCTGGATGAATGGCGTTCCAGTACAGTGCGATTTACCAGGAATTTTCTCCCTCGCACCACCAAATTGTGGAATGAACTTCCTGCAGCGGTGTTCCCGGACCGATGCGACAAAGGTATCTTCAAGAAACGAGCATACTCATTCCTTAAAGGCCGGCAACGCACTTGCGATGCCCCTGGTGTTGCAGGTGTCCATGGGCGGCGTTGATCACTTACCATCAGGTGAAACGTCTACTCGTTTGTCTCCCTATCTTATAAAAAAAAAAAAAAAATCCTTTATAAAGAATCTTCTAAATACTTGTCGTGTCACATAAACTCGGATAAAACGCGATTACACGGGATTCCCGGGACAGATCTTCACAAGAAGACCACTTAGCTGCTTCACGTGTTAAATGGAAATCAGCAAAAAGCTGAGAGCCGCTCGCACGCTCCATTAGTCAACATCTGACGGCGAGCCGAGCCCTGCAGGCGCGGGCATGGAGAACGATATTATTTGTAGACGGGACACGAAATGTATCAACCCCAGACACCACACACAGAAAACATACTGCAATTGCGTGTTAGCGCCACTGACAGAATTCACGAAGGACTACACTGCGAGTACATGTTACACGTAGGTACCTAATTAGCATTTTTTTTTATAAACGGTTCAAAGCTTCAAAGTATTCGCGGTAAAGTATTTTGGTATGTTCACAAATAATGTTTCTAAACGTCCATGTGTCCAAACGCCACTTCTGTCAGTCCTGCTCTATGAAGTCAACACGAGCACAGCGAGCAAGATTAATGACAGCCCGCAGATTCTCCGGATCGCGCCAGCTCTTCCCGTGAACCACTGAATTCATTACAAGGGACACTCGACGCGTGATTAATCGATGATAAACAAATAATCCAGTGTAATCGATATAATCAATGATGGGCTACATATACTTTTAACGTTGATTAATAACGAATAACGTGTTGAGGGGCCACTGCAAAGAAAACAAATGACTTCTCTCATGGAGACAGTTGAGATGATCTCAGTTACACCAAATAAATAAACACCTAAATCGAAGCAAATTTCAAAAAGACCCATTCAAGAGAAATTAGTCTGATTGTTAATTTTAGAATAAGCTGACCCTACACCAGATAGACATCCGGTAATGTGACCTCGTCTGCGAGGTGCATCGGTGCGCAAACTGAATTAGATAAATTAATTCCAAAGGATTAGTGTGTGATTGAAACAAACATAGGTCGTCGCGGTGTGATCCGCATAGTTACTCTACATCTGGTGGCACACAAATAATACGACTGTCTGTTTGTACACCAACCACTGAATCAAATATGAGAGGATCAACTGTTAATGATCCACAAGATTGAGCATCAGATTACAAAAATATATTTATGACCAATTATTAGTTGAATGACACAGTTCCCACACAAGGAAGGTTTTCATTTTTTGTACCTAAGTTAATACATGGACCGATGTCAACAATTTTGGATTATTATAACTTTGCAGACAGCATTTTGGTTTTGTAATCGACATTCTGAGGATTTAAATAAATCCCCACGTAGACATTTAGAAGTACCTACCTAAGTACTTTAATTATATTATACCTACCTACTGCTTACTCATAGAAATAAGAGCAGTATAATTGTCTCCGCTCTACTGAAAGCTGGATGGTCCTCATTGGTTAGAATGTCGTTATCGAGTCAAGAAGGCACTTAACATTGATTACATTCGCCTCTGTTATTTAGTGGTCCCCTATATACACTATACCCACCGTACAATAATATATAATAGATTGTGATTTGAATTGCCTAGGTACGTAGCTGAAGGTTGGTACCACCTATTATTACTAATTGACAACTTCATATAACTACGTGTTTTGTCATTTTCTATATTGAATCAATATAGAAATCAAATAATGATTAATTTTACCCTAAGATACCTGAATCTCCTGTTTGTTACTTAATTTTTATATAACTACCAACTATTAATTATATATTGCATCTACTTTGCTATTAATAGATATTATAAATTAATTTAATGTTCAATAGACCGCCTACTGTGACCATAAACCATGCTTCGATGACAACAATTAACCTGTACAAGTAGTAAGTAGCAAATAAATTAAATTTAGAACGTAAATACATTCAAGTGTGCACCATGCGCCGCCGGGAGGCGCCACCGTCGTCGCGTTCAACTCAGTCTAATCAACCTACCATGCGCCATCATCATGTGCCACGCGCGATACACGCCGGTAATTTAAACTTCATTGAAGACTGGCTGGGCTCATTAGCATCCATAATGGAATCGATACATTAAAGCATAATATTAGATATAAACCTACGATGTAGATAACCTGTGGTTTTATACATAATATTATAATGCAACGTACCTACTTATGCAGTTCCTACCAGATTAACATAGCTTTTCTATACGTAGGTTTATTTATCCTGATAAGATATGTCAGTTGGTCATAGGGTAGGTATGAAGGCTTGGGTCCTCCTCCTAGTGAGTCTGAAGGATATTTGTACAACCGAGCGATGCTTTTAAGGAAACCAATACTTTCCATAGTCTGTTTGACCTGAAAATAATTAGACTTATGAGTCTCACTCAATATGGAGAGCCAAACGTCGTTGACGTCAAGACGTCAACTGTTACCTAATTATTAAGGGATCCGGAAATAATTGCAGTCTCGCAACTTGTGTCGTGTCGTGCCGCACTAAATAGTAGCGAAGTTGTGCCGCCGCTCTTAACTCGCTCCTCGTATCGATATTTCGCTGAAGGAAGCGCCGCCATAACAGCTTGAATGCACCCCGCGGCCGGAAATCAGCGACCAGAATTTTATGAGAAACTGAGAAAGTCCTAACAAATATGTCTTCAGGTGGTAGGTGTGATCTGGACTTAATTCTACCTATTTACGCATGAGTCGGTTTACAGTTAATTTTATAGATACTGGTTGATTGCTTCTTTTGGCCGTAATGCATGAGCAGGACGGTTATATTTGTAGTGATGTCAAATAAAGAATAGCGTTGTAGTTGTGTGCAAGAGAATCGACATAGGTGATCTTGAAGTTTAGAACGAAATTCGTGACAATCTTTACCATCCAAAGGTTGTCTTTACCATCAGATTGCGATAAGACCACCCAATGTACACTACTATTTGTTCCTTGTTTTGTCAATATATTTTGTTGAAATTAAACTATTTTACGGATTTTATCGCGTTTATAAAAAGCGCGTAAAAGAACATATAGCTGACGTGAAACACCGACGCTCCACGAAGTCTGCAATCTGTGAACATGTACAGGACCGCACCCGCCATTATATCAGATTTGATAAACCGCATATCCTCGCAAAAGAACACCGACTCCGACCAAGGATGATCCGTGAGGCCATTGAAATTAAAAAACATCCTAATTTCAATAGGGAAGATGGCTGGGTGCTACCACCAACTTGGGATCCAGTAATCAATATGATTAAATCCAAAACCAAGTGTACCATTGCAAGACCTCAGGACACCGTAAGCACTTTCTGCGTGGATCGGACCGCAAACAACAACTAAATATGAGGGTACCCAGTTATTAACTATGACATCAGGACGTCTAACACCTCAGTCCCCCCGTGACCATGGTTGCTGTAAAGCAGCCGAAACGTCGGGAAAATAAAATAGTAAATAAACGCGATAAAATCCGTAAAATAGTTTAATTTCAATGTATAGTATTCGCGTAAATATAAGAAAACAATATAATATATTTTGTGTAATATCCATGTAACTATTGGTGTACAATAAAGAGTTTTCTATTCTATTCTATCTCCACAGAGTAACTAAGTAGCTTGAGCAAGATTACTATTGCTTTGAAATATTTAAGTTGTGAACGTATCGACACCTCTACATAAGAGTAAGAAGTACCTAGTTATGGCATATTTTGGCACTTTGACGTAAAGTGAAACGTCACTCGGGATTTGCTAATAAGTTTCCTGAGACGATATACAATATGCGATACGCCTCGTGTCAACATATCGCCGGAATACACGGGGACGCTGCGACTCTTGTTTCACAGCAAACTTTGTGCATAACTTACAAATACAACGTTAAGTTGGCAAGTCCGGGCTTTCCCGCGCGCGACACCGCTCATAGACTGCAGTCTGCACTTATCAGTTCCGGGCACGAGATTATTGGTTTTTAATTACCGGACGCGAGCTGCTACTGCTTCCCTTTACCAGATTTATGGCGATAGTCTCAAGTTTAGAGATGGCATTCGATATTTTGTAAGTAACATATTGAGTGATAGTTAAGTAAAGAGGTTTTATTTAAATAACGCGTGTGTACGGTAATGGTAGGTATTTAAACGTTCTTGGGTATTTATTTTTTCACATAGGACTATCAAGTAGTTGAAGATACCTACTACAACTACAATTGAGGAGGTCCGGAAAAAAAACCGATAAATCCAATCTTCGTATATTTACAGAAAGCGCAAGTATTTGTCGGGTTTTGGCCCGGCTGCCCATCTTTAGAGCCTTATTTAAAACGTTTTTAACTAAATTTGCTGCGGTCTGAGTGATTTATAGTATGTATGAGTACTACGACTGACAGAAAAAAAAATGCACGAAGTGGAATTATCGGCTTTTGTTCCGGACTTCCTCAATTACGACCAAAAAAATTGAACTCATTAAACATATTTAAAAAATACCGCGTGTTATTTAAAGTTCGTAGTATAATAATTAAGTTTATTTATTTATTTCTTTCAAGGTGCAAAAGCTTTCAAAACACAAAACGTGGAGAAGTATGTCGGATCCCGGGGTGTGTCGTGACGCCATCTACCGGCGGGCAGCCCACGCCGATTCGAATGCCGCACGTTCAACTGGAAACGTTTCGACTGTTCATTCAGTACGTCTACACAGGAAAGGTTAATAGAACTTGAATTTTCAGAAACTCATTACTATTTAAAATAATAAATTAGTTTTCTATTTAATGTGTTGTATTAAAATATTGTCCTCCGAAAGGAACATATAGCGCCATCTAGTAAAGAATAAGCAACTTAACTGTTGTAAAAATAATCCAATGAGCTCTACGCTCTTTAAACCTAATAATGAAAATTTAATTTATCAAAGAGTATTTTCAGCTTCTCCTTCAAGATTCAGGAGTATTCGAAATGATGACATTGGCTGCTGATCTGGGGGTGGAGGATCTCCGATCAGCTTGTGAGGACCACGTCACGTCCACTTTGAGTGTTGAAAGTGCTTGTACTCTGCTGGCTGCTGCCATGGAAATCCAAGATAGACCGGGTAAGTTGTTTACACCAACGTATCATAGTATACTACTATATTTTCAAACACACGCTCAGTTGCGATGGTGGTGTAATGGTCAGCATAGTTGCCTTCCAAGCAGTTGATCCGGGTTCGATTCCCGGCCATCGCACTCTTTTGTTTTTCTTGATTGATTTAAAAAATTATTTGTATTATTCCTTCACTCTAAAATGAAATTATTAGTTTTATCAGACATGGTAGTTTTTAGTTAGGTGTGCTATAAGTATATAGATATCCAAATACTAAAACAATGTAAATAGTATATAGCGTATATAGTATAATAATATTAAAGCTTTATTTATTCCTTACACATAGTTTACATTAATTCTAAACATTATTTGTAGTGTTAGTATTATACTTAGCGCGATTTGTTGTAAGGACCGCTCTTGCGGTGAAAGCCTCCTCCATTTAGTATAATACAAATACAATAAAATTATTTAAATGATATACTATGGTGCGGTACTTAAGTTACTTTAATAATTTTTTTTTTTAAATATATTTATTTTTTATATTTTAAACATTATCATTGCTGCTCATGTAGACTACGATAAATAGCATATTTGAGCACGGCCAAAATAACATATTCTATAATAGATGCAAGGAACAAAGTTTCTTTATTAACTGAGATCACATACATACAGATTGTAATAAAATTTATGAAATCCAATATAAAAAGCAGAACAAAATATTTGTTACCATTGTCGCGTTTAATATTTTTTATCTTCATCCATTTAATTACGCATTCAATAATCGACTATATGTGTTTTATTTATGGCAACCAACACTAGCGTGCTCTGTCTCGCTTTCTCACGGCGTCATTCAATTTGTTTGAGTCATTTTGACAGACGCGAAGCCGGGAATTTGTGGCTTTTGTTTTCGCATTTTGTAGTTTTGTGGAAAATAATATTAACTGAAAATGGCATACAAAGGCCCCCCCAAGGTTCAAAAGGTGATGGTGCAACCCATCAACCTGATCTTCAGATATTTACAAAACAGGAGTCGAGTGCAAATTTGGCTATACGAGAACGTGAATTTGAGGATTGAGGGCCACATCGTGGGATTCGACGAGTATATGAACATTGTGTTGGACGAAGCCGAGGAGGTTCACATGAAGACCAAGAACAGGAAGCAAATAGGGCGAATAATGATGAAGGGGGACAATATTACTTTGATACAGAACGTCAACCCGAACGCGTCCGTGTGAAAGTTAGGTTATGGTGTTAGTTCATTCCCAAGAAATAATGCAAGTGTCTATAGCAGTCGAACTAATGTGTGCTCCTCACTCGTAATACGTGTAATTACTTAAGGTTTTATTAAATTTAAGATATTCATGTCTTGCGTTTTATTTACTTTCCCTAAACATGTTATAAACACTCAAATTGAAGCAAGCTAAAACTTTATCAGAAACCGTTTATGCCCCTTATTATATAGTTACAGATTTATTGAATGCTTAGTGCACATAGAAGGCCTTAAACATCTCTTGCAATTGTTTTCATTTGCTCCGAAATTTAGACAAAACTGTATGACACGACACATACATTTGCAGCCTCCATCTAGTAGATAATTGCATCATGGGAATGATTCCAAGCTTCATATCACAGTAACACCCTGCAGCTCGGCCTGGCTGCACAGCACATAATATTCACTGGAGCTCTGTCTTCACTATGCATCACCTAAATGGTCGAGAAACATAATATTACTGATAATGTTGATTAGTATCTAGGTTAATGTAGGTCTGATGATGTTTATGTCAGTATTGAACATAATACTTACTGGTAAATTAAGATAAACAATAACAATTGCTACTGTTGTGAGTTAGGTACGCACCACTGGCCACAAGAGGAGCTGCAGTTGCAAATCATATATAAATATTGCTAATGTTCAAAAATGAATCTCAACAAAATTACTGTGATATGTACACATCATATAGTTTATTTCATTCAAATAAAAAATGTTTCTGTCCTCCGCACTGTTGTTACAAGATATGTCCCTCCGTGGTTAACTCCAATTCAAATATTTTTTTTATCTCTTAGCAAACATGCTTAAAAGCATTGGTGAATGGTTCAAACTCGATCTGTTGCCCTCGGCGATCATGTAACAATAACTTGTGTAACAGGGGGCAAGAGTGCTTCGTCGTTCATGGAGCGCTGCATCGGGTTCATAGGCGACAACGCCGCGGACTGCGTGAAGACCAACGCGTTCCTCAACCTGCCCAAGGAGGCGCTCATCAAACTCATCTCATCTGACTTTGTTAGTTTGCCATAGCATTATTACTCTCATGTACACTGTTTTAATTAGCCAATAGACAAAACAATCTATAGGACCATACATACAAGAACTCTCTTATAGGTACTTCCAAGATAATAAAGTATGTAAGTATATATATACATAATGTACACAAATATTATAAATAAACATGTGAACTGATGAAGCCTGTTGATGATTACTGTTTTACTAAAAAAAAACATTACTTATTAACTCATTATCTCATTCAAAATTGATTATTCATCTTAATCATTTTTGTATGGTCGTAACTAGGCTTAATTAGATAAAATCCAATTCAATAAGAATGTTTCATTGGTAGACAGCCACACTATTACCAAATGTAGGGTTATTTGTATAAGGAGAACGTATTCGCGGGCATTATGAGATAATTATAATATGGCCAGCCAACCTACCCATGTGGACACTCAAAAACATTATTTACAAAACGTTATTTTAAACATTTGTATCGCAGCTGTGCCTAGAGGAGGAGGAGGTGTGGCGCTGCGCCCTCGCGTGGGCCAAGCAGCGCGCCGGTGTCACCCAGCCCACCGCCCACTGGGCCGAGGAGGAGCGCGCGCGCGTCTGCCACCATCTCGCGCCGCTCATGCAGCACGTGCGTCTGTTGCTCATCGGTAATCACACACACACACTACACTACACGTGGGTACTCTCACACGATCATCAATCAACCCGCGCTCACACAAACCAAATAAAGATGGCTCGCATGATGTCAAGATTTTGTAATGAAACGGCTCAATAAGGAGTTAAAATATCTACGGTAGATACTAATAGTACTAGGAGGTACTAATAGTTTAACATATTCGGAAAATCGTGTAGTTAAAGATAATACTCCATTTGAGAACAGTAATCAATGCATCTTACATAAGAAAACAAAGATAATACTATTAGTTACGTACCTACTTACCTTGGAATAGCAATTACGTACATAATGATGTCTGGTGTGCAGACAGCGCCGTGTTCGCGGAGGAGGTGGAGCCGACGGGCGCAGTGCCGATGGAGCAGTCGCTGGAGCGGTACCGGCGCGCCGCGCTGCACGCCGCGCCCGCGCCGCACGCGCCGCCCGCGCTGCCCGCGCCGCGCCCTCATCCTGACAAACGCACCACGCCACGGTCAATCTCACATAACTAGTACAAGTGTACAGCTATAGTGCACCACGACGACGACGTAACATGTAGTAAACTTAATCACACACACCCAAAACTTATTTTGTTTGTTACAGTTTGGCTGTGAATATGTTCACCGGATCTTCAATACTGCAACAGGATAAAAGCGCATTTCAGGCTGTAATAAATAATTGGTAAGATAACGAAAACCTTTTCTAGTTTCAGCATCAATAACAAAAAAGCATGAGCGCGTACATTACGAGATCGTGGCATGGGAGAGGACGTCGGAAAAAGATTTTCGATGGTCGTAGTAAAGATGCAATACGATGTTTTGTTTGAGCGCTGCTAAACTTGATATTTTCAATGCAGCTCAGTAAATTTATTGCAAATAATATTAAATAGAACATAAAATACAGGTAACGACTAGCCGTGGTAAATTCATGAAAAAGTTACTCTACCTCACTGTAAATTTAAAAGTTTTCGCTATAAGCGATATGCTATTATGTGTTACAGAGGTATATATTATTACAAAACAACAACGTAATTTATTATAGGGTAGTGGCATCTGTTGTCAAGTAACAATATTATAATTATCAGTGCCATCTATTGTTGAAATGTCATACTACAAAATAATGCTATCTATTGTCCAGTAGATGTACTAAGAAAACTGCCATCTGTTGTTGAATTATTGTACTAAAAAAGCAGTGACATCTATTGTTGGATAGGTGTACTAAATAACTGCCATCTATTGGCAAACAGATGTACTATAGAACAGCGCCATCTATTGACAAATAGATAACATAGTAAGTTACAATTATTAAAACACGTAGTGGCTTTCTATAGGCTAACTTTTTAATAAATTATAAAATTAGCAGGTAGATACACAACTATGCTAGTACATAAAGATATTTGTACGTAAGAGATGGCGCTAGTAGTATTTTAAATACATTATTTAGATATTAATTCTAACAACAATTATGTGAATTCTATATACGAAAGGATTTTGCTATACATATTGCAGGTGTGGCACGCCAAAGCAGTCATGGCGGCTGGTGTTCCGCGCCTCCACACACGGCTACTCCGCGCAAGCCTTCCACTCGCATTGTGACGGTGTCGCTCCCGTGCTGCTGCTCGTGCAGGTACCTACTGCTGTTCACTACTAGAATAAATGCTGATGAAATGAAAAATAACTTGAGAAATGGAAAAAATGAACTAAATCAATCACAGCTGCGAAAATGTATTGATAATCTGCTACGTTTGATTTCTAACAACAATTGATAGTTAGCTCTTGTAGATGTGGTGAATGAGTGTATGCGTGTGTTGCGTCAGCTGTCCCGCGGCGAGGTGGTGGGCGGGTACTGCGAGGCGGCGTGGTGCGCGGGCGGCGCGGGCGGCTACATCCCGGCCGAGCGCGCCTTCCTGTTCGCGCTCGCCGCCCCGCCCGCGCCCGCGCCCGCGCGCTACACGCTGCTCAAGAAGGCGTTCGCTCTATGTTATCACCCCGAGTGAGTGACCTCCCAACTTATTACTTGGAATTACTCCAATCAAGGCAAAGGAGGGGATCTTAAACTCTTCCGTGTCACAGCCATGTGGCAGTATAATATAATAATGGCGTGTGTCGGTCAGCTGCGGGCCGATATTCGGCGCGGGCGCGGACCTGCTGATCGCGAGCAACTGCAACGCGAACAGCGACAGCTACAGCAACCTGCACTCGTACGGCGACCAGCTCGCGCCCGCCTCGCTCGCGCCGGACTACAACTTCACCGTGCGCGACTACGAGATATTCACATACAAACATAATTAATGCTAAATTTGATAATATTTTATTTTATTTTTATGGTTCATTTAAAGTATACACAAGCTGCCAATTTAATTAAAGTAATAAATGTTTACAATAATAGACGCTAGATGGAGCTACTTGGTATATTTTCGATTATTGTAGTATCAAAATATCCTATATTAAATGATATACAAATAAATAAAATTGAATTGTCTGTTCTAATGTCAAAGTAACAGCTTTTTACTAAATGCATAAGAAAGTATATGAGATACCCAGAACGTAAACCCAATTACAAAAATTTATATCTGTGTCTTTTAGGTAAACTTCCAAGCGGCTTTACCGATTTTAACGGAATATCACCGGTAGATAGCTGATATTGAGAAAAGTAACTTGGGCTTTTTTTAATAATCCAATAATTTCCAAAATACCGCGCGTATCAACTCGCGGGCTTGGCTAGTGATTTAATAAACACATTATGATTTCCTGATTTAATAATTGCTCATTTTTTTAATGTTTTCTATATAAAGAATATAGATTAATAAATATAACAACGCATATATGCGAAGTAGCAGTAAATGCAAAGTAAGCATACTCTGAAATGTAACTGAAAAGTATTAAAAACCAAGTGATCCATTCCATGAACTGCCACATGCTGAAATTTGCCCACAAAAAGCTACGAACAGCAACCGGATGCACTCACTGAACATCAGTAGGTAGTTATAAGTAAGTGCACATAATATACGGCCAACTAAACACATGTTTACACATTAGGTACCGTTCGTTGTAGTGATTGGGCTTTTACCATAATAATACCTGCGGTTCAATGTTACTAAAATAGTCACTCATTATTGCTTTTAATATCAATTTGTTGAGGAAATCCCCGCGGATGGGGCTGCAGACACCATTTATTTATTTTTATCTTACAATCTATGTCATGGGGAATGAATTTTAATAATCACGAAACAAAGCGGGCAAGAAGTTTTAAAGTGTGAATGAAAAGGTTTTTTTTTTCCGGACCTCTATTGGCCCGGCCCGCGTGCTCACCTCTGATGTGGGGGTCAGAGTTCTTAAAATTAGCCTTAAGTTTAATGTGTGTAAAATATTTTTTCCAGCCTGGATTATTTTTATTGAAAATAAATAAAAAGTCAACAAATTTATTAAAATTTGTAAAAAAAACGTCAGTTAAAATACATGATGACAAAAAAAAAACAAGTAAACTCGTCTTAAAATTAACAATATAAAAGACAATAAAATGGCAAAAGGCTATGGACAAGGATAATAAACAGCATATAAAACATGATACAAATAAAATAACAGAGTTTCCCTACTATCCAATGCGCGGATCCGGCAACCAGAGCCATTGATGCGCAGTGTAGTGTAGGCGGCTGTTGGTCGCTTATTGACAAATAAGTTGGCAGCTGGCCTCTTTCTGCTTAGGTCTTATTTCTATCAATGACTCTGGTCGCCACCTCCACGTAATAGCCTAGTAGGGTATCACGGCTATCCTTGTTCATGACGAGCTTACTTAGGCTGGATAAAACTAAGGCTACGCCTAAGGTCATCTCAACATCATGCCTTCGGCGCGCAAACACAGGGCAATGAAGCAAGATGTGCTCCACTGTCTCGCTGACACCCGGTTCGCAGATGCACGATGGGTCCTCCTTGCGCTTGAAACGGTTCAAGTACCCAGAGAACCCACCGTGCCCCGTCAGAACCTGTGTGAGCACGGCAGTGGGCACGATCTCTCTAATCGGTCGGAACGCACACTCTCAGCGGTAAATGAACTATCCCGGATCAACATGAACCCGGATGCGCTCCACTAATCACTTTTAATTGCTTTACAAAAAAATTATATTCCGATTGTCAAGCTTTCCGTATGTCCTGTATCTATACTTCCATACTCATGTTATAAAGAGGTAAATATTATTATAATTGGCCTTCTTTTAAGTATACTCTCATACCCATTATAATTGTGCTAGCTGTAAGCTTTCCTAAAACAATAAAATAAAATAAAATAAATAAAGTTTGTTTGTCGGTTGCGGACCATCTCCGGAACTGAAGATTAGATTCTGAAAATTATTTCACTAATTAAATAACTTCCTACGCCATCTCAGACTGACCTTCACGGGGAAGGCACGGAACATAGACAACTGAATAAATAACGAACATTGTAATCTCTGATTGTGAATCTGTAAAGGTGGGTCACTTTTTACCGATATTTCTACTCAAAACAAAACATTTGAGTTCGTGTTCTTCCAGCCGTCCCCATCTATACCTACTAATATTATAATGAGGAAAGATTTGTATTTTTGTATGTAAAGAATAAACATAAAAACTTCTGGACCGATTTCAAAAATTATTTTGCTGTTAGAAAGCTATCTACTAAAAAGCCTTTTGTTTCTTGCTGCACAAATAGAGATTAACAATTGAAAACAGTATACACACCAAATCAATTGGACAATAAATTGTTGATTATTATAGTAGATGTAATTATTAATGAATTAACTGAGTAACATAGGCTTTAATTATTTATCCCAAAATGTTAAAAAAATGTCCACCTGTGCGAAGCCAGGACGGGCCGTTTGTGGGATATAAAACTCGGTAACACTGCGATATCTTACCTATGAAGAGAAGGATAGAAGTTTTATTCAGCAGCCGCAGTCAGGCCGGCACCGTCAGGCACCGACGGACGCCAGGCGCTCATTTTCAGCTAACACCGGAAGTCGTAAGTCAACGTCGATCATCTTATAGGTACCTATACACTATACATATATAAAAATCAATTATGTACGTTTGTTAGTCTCGCTAAAACTCAAAAAAGGGTTGTCGTATTTTTTTTAAAAACAATGGTTTTATTCGCTCTAATATAGAGGTGATATAAAATAAAATAATATGTAAAATATGAAACTAATTAGTAGGTGATACGCTGTTCAACGCGCCGTGTACTAAGGAATCAATCATTGGAGGACGATATAAATATTAAACGTAAGTAGTGTAGGTACACCTACATATTAGGTATACAGGCAGGAGTCACTTTTGAATATATGTCACAGGCATCGAGTTGGGGCCTTAGGGCACATCATAACCCTATTTATTTTTACAGTGTAAACTACATTTACAAGGGGTGGCTACTAATTTTCATAAAACAACTTGACAATTACGGATAGTACCTACATAGGTACATAGTAAAAGATATGATGATATGATAAGATATTATTTTATTATGTATGTATGTATATGTGTATGTATGTATTGCTATTTTATATATTGATTTATTATTTGAGTACACCACCAACAGCTGCCCACAATTCATTAATTAAGTATAGTTTTCTCGTCCAAACTGGTTGTCTGGAAGAAATTGCTTTTAGCGATAAGACCGCCCAATTGTACATAGCTACTGTATTTAGAACTAAGACTATTGTATTATTTTCTTTGTTTGGCAGGACAAAGAGATCACCATACGTATTAATAACGCCTGGAAGAGCTACTGGTCCATGGGGGATTTAATGAAGGGTACTCTTCCTATATCCCTCAAGCGTAGACTCGTCGACATGTGCATTCTGCCTGTCCTAACCTACGGTGCTCAAACCTGGTCTCTAACTGAAGAGCAAAAATCCAAACTCAAGGTTTGCCAAAGAGCTATGGATGGAGCGCAGTATTCTAGGAGTCAAACGCATAGACCGTGTTAGGAATACCACTCTGCGCTCCATAACACAACTCACGGACGTGGGGGAAAAGTCTGCAAAACTAAAGTGGGAGTGGGCAGGCCACGTCGTTCGTATGGACCCGCAGAGGTGGGCCAACATAAGTACCAAATGGAGTCCCGCAGGTACAAGACGCCGTGGAAGACCAGGGAAACGGTGGCGCGATGATCTAGACATCTTTGCGGGGAAGACGTGGCCGGAAATGGCTCAGGATCGGGATCGGTGGAGGGAGAGAGGGGAGGCCTTTGCCCAGGAGCGGGACACAAAATAGGTGTGTACAATAAAGAGTAGGTACTCTATCTATCTATCTATGCCATCCTCTGAGAGCTGTGCCATTCAATGGACTGGAACACAAGCGCCAACATTGGCGGTATATAAACATGGAACACAAGCGCCAACATTGGCGGTATATAAACATGGAACCCAAGCGCCAACATTGGCGGTATATAAACATGGAACCCAAGCGCCAACATTGGCGGTATATAAACATGGAACCCAAGCGCCAACATTGGCGGTATATAAACATGGAACCCAAGCGCCAACATTGGCGGTATATAAACATGGAACACAAGCGCCAACATTGGCGGTATATAAACATGGAACACAAGCGCCAACATTGGCGGTATATAAACATGGAACCCAAGCGCCAACATTGGCGGTATATAAACATGGAACACAAGCGCCAACATTGGCGGTATATAAACATGGAACCCAAGCGCCAACATTGGCGGTATATAAACATGGAACACAAGCGCCAACATTGGCGGTATATAAACATGGAACACAAGCGCCAACATTGGCGGTATATAAACATGGAACCCAAGCGCCAACATTGGCGGTATATAAACATGGAACACAAGCGCCAACATTGGCGGTATATAAACATGGAACCCAAGCGCCAACATTGGCGGTATATAAACATGGAACCCAAGCGCCAACATTGGCGGTATATAAACATGGAACACAAGCGCCAACATTGGCGGTATATAAACATGGAACACAAGCGCCAACATTGGCGGTATATAAACATGGAACCCAAGCGCCAACATTGGCGGTATATAAACATGGAACACAAGCGCCAACATTGGCGGTATATAAACATGGAACACAAGCGCCAACATTGGCGGTATATAAACATGGAACACAAGCGCCAACATTGGCGGTATATAAACATGGAACACAAGCGCCAACATTGGCGGTATATAAACATGGAACCGGAATTAGATAAATAACGTATACCTGTTTATTTGACGTTGAAGTGTAGGATCAAAAGCCGTTCGATCGTCTGCAACGGCTGAATAGCTACAAATCCGCCGCAAATCGGTTGAATAGTGTCCGCGGCCGATAATTGGATCGTTTACGGTATTCCCCAATACACCGGCGCCGGCGCTGACACATTTAGATTGAAGTTGAAAAAAAAAAGATTTTTAAACTCAATTGGCGGTGATTTACTTCGAAGTTGATATCAATACATTTAGTATTGATATCAACTTCAAAGCAGTAGTCCGGTCAGTTCAGACTAAAAAAACATAAACCACCAGGTGGTTGAAGATGGTTTTTGTTTTTTTTTTTAATATATTTTTTTAGTGTAAATAATCGTTGAAAATATGCAAGTGTTATCACCTCATAACAGCCCTTAAAATATTTACAGCCAAAAAAAAATCACCCCCACGACCCAAAAAGTACAACTTATCCAACTTATCCACTCATAACAGCCCTAATAAAGTAAATATTTACAGCAAAAAAAAAACGAAAATTCCGACGCCTTATGGTGAGCGTTGCATCGCCTTATAATAACCGTCGCGAAGCCTAATGGCACGCATTGCGACGCTTTATATTGAGCGTCGCGACCCCTATGGTGAGCGTCGCGACGCCCTATGGTGAGCGTCGTGACGCTTTATAGTGAGCGTCGCGACGCTTTATAGTGAGCCTCACGACGCTTTATAGTGAGCGTTGCGACGCTTTATAGTGAGCTTCGCGACGTCGTATAGTGAGAGTCGTGACGCCGTATAGTGAGAGTCGTGACGCTGTATAATGAGCGTCGCGACGCCATATAGTGAGCGTCGCGACGCTTTGTAGCAGGCGTCGCGGTGCCGCATTGGAGATGGATTTAGTTCTGTAAATTTTGGGGAATCCCTTTAAAGTTAGGTCAGTAAAATCTGTATTTTTGACCATACAATCTGTTTCATGAAAAAACATAGATACGGGTTGAATTGGGAACCTCCTCCCGTTTGAAGTCGGTGAAAAAATCCTATTAGAACCATTTTCGACTTCTACGCGGGCGAAGTTGCGGATAAAAGCTCGTTTGATTTAAATGTAGAATTCTAATTTTTCATATAATAATATTGAACAAGTGAAGGTGATTAGGAAGGAAGGAAGGAAGTTTGACTGAGATTCGCTCGAGATAATTTCATTCGAGGTACCTTTTGATCCCGTTATAAAAAACGTACTTATATGTATATAAAATGGCAATTTGTAAATATTCCTTATGCCTGAACAAACAACTAAACTATTTCGAAATGCAGTATAATTTTTGCTTGCTCCTCAAAATAAACTATCTACTTACCTAACATCAATTAGGAGATCAAAGCTTTTTTTTTTTTTTTTGAAGGACTTACACTGTTGGCCGTGAGGTGGCCTTTACAGCTTTACCGGAGGAGTGGCGAGCGCAGAGTGCACTCCAACCAAGGCCTTAAGGGCGGTAAGGGGTGGCAACTAGCTCAAGGGCGCCACAGAGGGCACGACCTCGGCTTGGGCAGTTACCGTGAGGGGAGAGGTAGTGACTGCGCTCCTAGGTGCAAAGATGCACCTACGAGCGGAAGAGGGGGTTCCTCGACCTCGCCGGCGAGATCGGTGTCTGTTTGAGGCTGGTGTAGGTGTGTTGGTAGCCCTCTCAACGCCCGGGTCGAGGAGGGCGGTGATCGTGTCGGGAGGATCAATCAGCACGTGCCGCGGACGGCGGCGACGAGTTGATGATGTGTGCGCGGGGTCTGGCTCGTAATTGCCGGCGAGATCAAAGCATCGGCAGACGAAAGTCTTCCAGATAACGGGCCGGATACGTGATGGTTCACGATTGTCTTTATTTTCAATAAAAGATAGATATGTATTGTAACGGGTTATTTGGGAAAATCCGAGCGAGCTGAGATAAGGAGGTAGTGGGCAAGACACTTCGTGATGGACACTATCTCTAGGATGATAATATCTGCCATCAGAACGATAGACTATACAAGTATGATTGTAAATGTTACACACATTAACATTTAACATGAGTAAACTATACAATCTGCTAAATGCAAGCCAGGGAAAAGATCTTGGAGCGTGTCTAATACCTTGGATGAAACCACAGGCAATAACCCGTGAAGAAGATCAGTTTATATCTTAGATTATAACGCTAAATCGTGTACCGTGAACAATTCAGTTTCTTGCTAAATTGAAAACAATTTACAGAAATCTCCTTGAATACACGTGTCGAGGCACGACCGCGAGGAACCCCGAGCAGCCGGCGCGGTCTGGCTGCGCGGGCGACGATGCCTTAATGAATCGGATATTTAATCAATTTTACAGTAAAATCCCTGCTTCCCCGGGGGTCAACGATCCGGGGCTGCGCGAGACGGCGCAACACGGCGTGGTGCACGTGGAACAATTATCGCGGCCGGATTGCTACGCTGGTGTTTGAGCCCGTCGGGGTACTCTGTACTGCTACACAAGTCGCTCGTTGGAATTTACCCTTTGTATTATTTTGGTCTTAGAGTTTATTTGAAAATAAGCCAGTTTTCAGGGATGCATGGAGACATAGTCTGGGGGAGAGTTGCCAGGGACCAGAGATGTGGGTAAACGCGTGGCCGCTAAACTCACTGCACCACGTGTTCAGGTATTTTCATTTGTTTTCTTATTCAACACTTGCTTCTACCCGCAACTTCGTCCGCGTTGACTTCTATAATTCAATATCGCTACAAAATATAGCCTATATGTTATTCCGATGTTCATTCGTTTTTGCGTGAAAGAGTAACAAACATCCATCGATCCATTCATCCTCACAAACTTTCACATTTATAATATAAGTAGGATAATTAAACATACAAAAATAATACAAAACACTCAAACAATAGAAGCATGTACTGTAGAAATGGTTACTGGAACAATCCTGTAAAGATACTGAAAACCTATTAAAAATAGTTAATTGATTATGCCAATAATAATTAGACAAACGTACCTTCACGCACGATACATGCGCACACTCGTTCAACTCGTATTATTCTAATTATTGTCACTCCTGACAATTAATTAATAAATCCCCAACCTTAAATTTATTTACTTATTTACCTACTTGTCTTACTTAATTCAGACAGATTAATATGCAACGGAACCCAAGATACAGGCTAGACCTAGTTTGTGTTCTATAGTCACTATTACTTCTTTTGTAATTATTTTGGGAAATAGGGATATTGATTTTATTTATTTAATACAAAAAAAAAATCAATCGCCATTATTTAATTATGTCAGTAATTATGTTAAATCAATAGATTTTGTGAGTAGAGTTTGGACGCTACGGTTGTTAAGTTTCATAACAGTGTACAGCTGGGTACTGAAGCGGGTGACTGTGTCGGCTAACACCACGCCCGTGCGCCGGCGCCGCGGCACGTAGCTAGCGCGGTTGACGCACATCTCGTCCGTATTCTAATTTGGCATAACACTGATTGCACACACGTTATTATTGTACTTAACCAGAATAATATTTGATTTGAAACCCAAAATCATGAGAATTACATTGTTCATCAAATATTATGCGACAGAGAGTTCATGCAGCGTTTTACAGGTTGTAATAGTTACGCGTTCCAAGCACGACTATTTAGGTGTCAATGTACTCGTATATTGTGTACCCACGGGGGAAATATCTTCCCGTTAAAGTTGCCCTTCGCACCTTCAACACTCGTTCGTTGATTACACAAAATTGTTTGCAAACAAACCGTGGACTGCAGAAAGCGCGTGCGTTAAGAGGGTCAACGCGTCGGTAAATCCAATCCTCAGGTTTTCCCGCGGCCGCTGCGTGCGCGCCGGTTTCTCCTATGCGCGTTTCCTTAAGGCATTCCCACCTGTCGCGTGCCAAACGTGTGAAAATCATGCAGAAAATGCAATTCTATTTTTGCACTCATAGAGTCTGTTTTATGACGTTTTCAGAAGGGACGAGTTTTCGCAGGTTGATATTTGGATAAAGGGTTTTTATATTTTCCCGTGTATAGGTAGACGAGGTAAATATTAAAATAGACATTATGTATAAATTTAACTAGGTAACATATGGTGCTAGCCCGCTCCGCCACTCCGATCACCTGCGATCATCGAAATCATTAAATATTACGAATACCTATTAAGCTATTAAGTTTACTCCTTATAGTTAAGGCAGATGTGTTATATGCTGCTCGATTAGTTCGATAACAATGTGATCTGCAGTTAACGTTAAGACATACCCCGAAATTAAGAAAGTTATGATCAATCTAAAGTGACATTGTAGAGCACTATTTCACTCAAAAAGTGTAAGGGCAACCTATAGTGCCTGCTGTACGGTGTTTATTGTTCACGCACTTCACCAGGGAAACCCTTGAAAGTGAAGCTCAGCTGGCTCGTGTCTATCTACTGTATGTACCACTTACTTTACGGAAGAACCCTGCAGGCCCGCCCTGCGCGCGACTAGGTTGGAAATGTTGGTATGTAAACAATGAAGCGTCACATGAACGCAGATGGAAAAGATCAACGTCACTGAATATTAACATTTCACATTCATCTTGGACTTTTTAGTTTAGTTTCCCGTCTACTTGCACGGGGAAAGTCCCAGGAACAGGAAATATTAGGTAGGTTACAAGAATTTACATAGACGAAACGGACATTTGAGATATGTGCGTGACCCTGAGCGTACCTAATCGGAGTCCGCGATGTAAAACAACTATCAGATTTGGAAATCTGACTGATTACGGGATTAACGGGAACGACGGTTTTATTGCGTGAGCAGCCCTGGAGCTGGCTGGCTCGCGGGGAGTGATCGGCTCTTCGGCATATCATGAACCTGGCAACTTAACAATCACGGTGCGCTTACTGATATGAGGTAAAGTCAGGCGGTTTATGAATGCTCCCTGTCATAGTATTTAAAATGCACAATTGAGAACGAATAGGGATCGTGTAAGTATTGCAAACCATGACCTAAGATGCGCGGGCGCACGCGAGCCGTGCACGCGAGCGCGGGCCTCGACGCGTGCGCTCATCGCATAATTGTGGAACTGCATTGCAATAATTATGCGGCGCGTGCGCAACCACGTCACACGAGTCGCGCTGTCAGCTCGCCTTGACATTCCCCAGCGCTAGGGCCGGCCGCGGTACATTACCTAGTACCGAGCCAACGGGATAAGGGTGCCTTGAACCTATTTCGATCCGGTGGTAGTATAGTAGTATATAAGAAAAAAATGTAAACTTGACAATTTGTAAGTGCCCCCATAGGCCTATACAAAATAAATGATTTGACTTTGACTTTGACTTATGCTTCACTATGCTACAGTACTGCAGAGTCCAGGTATTGATACATCGTAAATATTGAGGCATTCCTCGGTGCCCGCATAGTAAATACTGATAAACAAATTGAAAATTGGCGCTTCTGAAAAAATCCCCGATTCTCATCACACCATTAGGTAGCTAAGTAATTAATGATGCAGTTCAATTATATGTATAAATCCTTCTGGATTGGTCATTGATAAGGTACTGAAAACTTGTGGGTAAGCTAGAGAGAAAAAGTTGAAAAGTGTGTAGTAATACCAATATGTATGTGGATCATAATGTTGTATGAATTTGGGGTAAGACTTGGCATTCAACTGTATCTAGCTGTCCTCCATTACCACGGAATAAGTAGATAATATTCTGTTGCAGTGGCTAGTTGCAATAGGAAATCCCCGTCAATGGGTGCGTAAGTCAATATTTTGTAAAGTGATGCAACTGGTCAGTGGGTGGAACATTATCTGATCCGGTATTACCGGTGGTGGTGCGGGGCGCGGCGTAGCGGGGAGCCGCGTAGCGGGGAGCGGCGGCGTAGCGGTCGGCCGGCCAAGGGCACGGTCAAGGGCTACATAGGTCATTTGCTCTTTTTTCCGCAAGGGATTTTCTTGGTAATGGCCCGTTGTACTTTCATTTTTGAGACAACGTTGTGACCTGTAAGGTTTTTAACTAGGTACTATTCTACTCCAGCAACTAGCCACAATAATCATGCTAATCGTAACTCAGGGTTATTATTACGCTGCGATGAGTTCTTAACGTCTAGATCATCATTTCCCAAAGTGTATATTGTGTACCTTAAATATTTATTTTATTCTGTATTTCTTGTTTTTTTAGCGGCAACAGTTTTCAACTGTCTAACTATAATGGTTCATGAGATAAAGCCTGGTGTCAGACGGACAGCGGAGTCTTAGTAATAGAGTCCCGTTTTACCCTTTGGGTACGGAACCCTAAAATATGGCTACTACATAAAGGGAATTTGTGACGTAAACTCATGTGACGGCTTGACATGTTACCCATATACACGATGGCTTATCAGATACTATTGGAAAGAACATGCCATGGAAAATAATGAGCATTGAAATTAAAGTAACTTGTATTTAAGGTAAAAGTTCAAAGGGCAAGCATGCCTCAAATAGGTATATGTCGACGTACTTCCCGATAATTACTCGGCATCTGCATAGTCTATGTCGCTGCCCGCAGCGGCCGGCCACACACTTGTAGTTGATTACAATACCCGCGCCGATGACAATCGGGGATTTCACGCGGCCGCGGCCGTACCGGTCATGGTGGTCGCCCCCGCCCCGCGCCGCCGCCGCTAGGGTCGCGGCCGGTTACACTTTCTTAACAACGAGTTATTAGCACCGTCACAGTCCTTTCGACCTTTAACTATGCTTTATAAATTAGACAATAAACAGAAGATTATGTTATTTAGACACATAGTTTTATTGTACCTATCATAACGAAAAATTAGCCTCTGCATGCGTAATTTTTTTTAAAGAATAGACCTCTCGTTTATTTATTATACTTAGTTACATTCGTTTTATATGCACTTCTTTACGTTATCCGTGAAATACTGGCTTCCTGCCTCCATCGTTCTGGTCAATTTGCGTGCGAATTGACCGGGCCCGGTTAAGAACGATTTTTCCGATAGCAAGCTTATACCTAGGTGTTAATATATTATCGCATATAATGTTATTATCGCGTGGGAGCTGCAGCGATACGAGTGAACTAACGGCACTCAATGTATTTGAACTGAATATATTCCGATACATTACGCGCTGTTTTCCGATCAAGTCGTAGCCTATAAGAAATATGTGAAAATGACAAGTGCCCCCGCAGACCTCAAAAAATTAACGATTCGGTTTCAGTTCTTATACTTCATTCCTATTACCTACCTAATGACCCATACCCATGAGAAAGTGATTGTACAACCAGCTCATTAGGTACTCCCCTGTTTCAAAGAATGCAAATAAAAGTATAAAGCGCACCGCCCATAATAAATCAGCCAAAACGGATAAATCAATATATTTTCCTCAAATTGATGCAAGGGTGGTCTAAATTCCCGGGAACCCATCACAGGGTTGTCCGCTTGCCGCCCGCCGCCGCCACCCGCCGGAGGTGGCGTGATGCGGTTCGGAGAAATTTTTCAGGGAATTAAATGGACATCTACTGCGCTTTGATTGCACCGCGCTATTGTAGGTAAGGTAAGGAAATATGTGGATCAGCCGTAGTCGTCGTAGCTGACCGACCTCCACACGGTGGGAGACCACATACATTTTATAATTGAAACATTCTCGTAATCATTCATGGTATTTATTATAATCATTAAAAATTATTTATCATATCCGTACAATGGAAGCTGGCCTTGCGACAATATTCGGGAAAAAACTATAGACAGACCACCTAATAAAACAGTGCCTTATATTCACTAAAACCATACGAGAACATGAATCAATATACTTATCAATACATGAACAGTTCCACAAAACCGTAATCAAGTAGGAAAAAGAGAAACCACACTAGGTTCATTTATGCATTACACCACTAAAATCATAAGAAACCTACAGTTAATAAACAAAATCCTGCATCGGGTAGTGGGGCTAAATGTATTAAACTGTATAATTATTGTGCGGCGTTGCCGCGCGCCGCCCCGCCACGCGGCGCCGCCGCTGCTATTGCACTACTATTGTTTTCATATTATTTTGATTCTTTAACAGTTTTTGTACTACAAAGCTGTCAATGTATAAACGTAAGTATATTAAAACGCCTTTTGTGTGTAAGCTAATGCCCCCATTATTCTCCCGAGTCCGCTGAAGCGGGCGCCGGCCGCGGCCCCGCGCAGCGCGCCGCTTGCATACTGTGCGCGTGTGTGCCTCTCCCTCTCTACACCTGCGCAGACGCACTTCCCGGAATATCGGGCCCGATGACGTCTATTGCTCGCAATTTATTTATGCGCTCACGCTTTTTTGGAAACCATTCCGGCGAAGAGAAAGGGATAAGTAATGATCACAGCAAACAATAAAAAGGACAAGGAAATCGATTCTTGAAAGTGCAACATTCATGTTACTGAAATTGTATAATTAGTGACATATATTAAACCACAACTCTCTAACAAAGAGGTTTCTCGAAGTTGCAATGGGTGTATAATATGTATATACAGGGTGTATCAGAAGTCCGAAATAATATTTGAAGTACCTATAGGTACGGTAGCTAATATGTAGATGCATAGTGAAGGTAGATTATATCTAACTATCATAGTTTTTGAGTTACAGACCTTTGAATATTCGTCACAGGTATCGTGTTGTGACCAAGGAAACGGTGGCGCGATGATCTAGACATCTTTGCGGGGAAGACGTGGCCGGAAATGGCTCAGGATCGGGATCGGTGGAGAGAGAGAGGGGAGGCCTTTGCCCAGGAGTGGGACACAAAATAGGCTAAAAAAAAACGTGTTGTGGGCTAAGGCAAAACCAGAAGCCTATTCAACATTGCAAAATTCATCAACAAGAGGCGACTACTTATAATATTCATAAAACAGAAATTGATTGAAAATTACCCATAGGACTTGAGATAGGTTAACATTGGAGACGAAAGACTTTGAAAATCATGATCGATTTTCAAGGAAATATTTATACCATTCGGTTGTATGTCCGATACTCGTACAAACGGCCAAGAATTATTTCGGACTTCTGAAACATCCTGTATGTATGGAAGCGGGCACAACTTGTGTTCTAGATTTTTACAACGCTGAGTAATATTGTCACGGGAAAACGCGACACCCTTGTGAGACTTGATATAAAGGGAAAATATTTTTATTTATTTATTATTTTATTATCCTTAATAAAATAAATAAATAAAAATATGAGCTTACGGCTAATTTTACAAAATGAGATTTAAATTAATTAAATATATGCCAATACAAGCTTCCGCACATGGAATTAAAACAATGATAAATCGAACGTATGATGCACTTTGGGGTAGTTAAGACAGTAGCGATGATTTTACAGATAAGGTTTGTTTTATGTGTCGTGTACTACTACAAAACAAATCAAACTGAGAGTGTTGACCCCTTGTTATATGCAATATAACACATAGTTTTTTGGAGTTCATACCAAGGCCTCTTAAAGCAGCTCTTATACTTACCGCTCTTTCCGTTACCTGCTCTATGACGCTTACGCATTCCTTGGGTGTTGGGACTCGGGGCCAGCTGGCACGGCTATCAGAGGATAGCTTGGGTGTTCCGCACGGAACACGCGACGGTCACTTCTTTATGAACTAATTTCTGAAATTAGTAAAAGGCATCGCTACTAGACATCGCGGTACGCGAGTGTAGATCGATATTATTTTTGGAGAGATTAGTATATCAAGGTCTACCTGCGTGGTAAATGTTAAACTAAACAAACAGTAAACACATTTTTGTAAAGGCGCGCGCATTACTCAGTTATTATGTGTATGAGAGGCATGTGCTCTCTCCGTTAGCTACTTCCGCCGCGTGAGTCAGCGGGATACCCCGGGCCTGGGCGGGGAGCGAGGGCGGGTGTGGGTGACGCTAATGCTTTCTTATTACTTGCCACACATGACCGCCACTCATTGCACCAATATAGCATACACTCAGTCCTGGATTAGCCTGCTAAATAAGCATTTGCTTAGGGCATCCCATCTAGGGGGGCACGAGAGACGATCGAGAAAAAAAAACCGGCCAATTGCGAGCTGGACTCGCGCACCGAGGCTTCCGTACCTAAACTGTAAAAGCACCGAGCATTACTGTAACGAAAAGATAAACTGGATAAAGAGACAAACTTATCTTTGCCGTTGGTATAATGGAGTCCCCATACGAAGTAACTACAAAATAAGTTTGTAATCGCAAAAAAACATTGTTATAAATTTAGTTTTCGGATTTTTTCCTTTACTTGTGCTATAAGACCTTGCTTCTTGCCAAATTTCATGATTCTAGGTCAACGGGAAGTACCCTATAGGTTTTTGATTCCCGTGTAAATGTACTGAAAATGCAACATAAACCGCCGTATCTTTTGATTGCGTTAACCTAGAAGTATACTAATTTTTTTAGGCCACCAACGGACCGCAGACATAGTCTCTGTTATATATTCAGGGGTCGAAACGGGTCAGTAAAGTCAGTTAAAGTAAATTTTTTGAATGGTCGTTTTTGAATGAACGCCGTATAATGAGCATCGCGACGCCTTAAAATGAACATCGCAACGGCGTATAGGAACCGTCGCGACGCCTTATGGTGAGCATCGCGACGACTTCTAATGAGCGTTGCGACGCCTTATGGCGAACGTCCCGACGCATTGTAGTGAGCGTCGCGACGCCTTATCGTGAGTATCGAGACCCCTTATGATGAGCGTCGCGACGTTTTACAATGAGCGTTGCGACGCCTTATCGTGAGTATCGCGATCCCTTATGATGAGCGTCGCGACGTTTTACAATGAGCGTTGCGACGCCTTATCGTGAGTATCGCGACCCCTTATGATGAGCGTCGCGACGTTTTACAATGAGCGTTGCGACGCCTTATGGTGAACGTCGCGACTTTTGCGCTTTTCTTTCAGAAATTACCTCTTATTTTTTCCTGGTCTCCAAGTAACCGAGATCTCTCGCCCAGTTCACGATATCCATCGCTTAGTAACGAGGCGGTGAGTGAGTTTCGTTCGAGTGACAGCACGCAGTGTTGTAAGTGTAATTAGCAATAAAATATATTAAAGGCAGTGGTAGCCTCGCGGGCAAGAACGCCCGCCTTGAACGTAAGGAGTGCAAGTTCAAACCCCAGGCCCGCACCTCTGAGATAATTTTCATGTGCGAATGTCATTTTCAACAATGATTACCACTTGCTGAACGGTGAAGGAAAACATCGTGAGGAAACCTGCACGTCTAGGCGTGTGAAGTTCACCAACCCGCACTGGGCCAGCGTGGTGGACTATGGCCCAAATCTCCCTCGTATAGAGGGGGAATGTGCCCGGTATAATGGCAATAGGCTCGCCCCCTATTACATTGGGACCAAAATACATCGGCGAAGTGTGGGCGCACTGCAGTACACCTCTGCCTACCCCTTCGGGGAATACAGGCGTGATGATGATGATGATGATGTATATTAAAGGTACTTAATGGCACTGGGTAATGATGAGCTGATGACGGCGATGATGAGAACGGGTCGCTATCAAGTGGTGCCTGTGGTTATTCTACAAATGTAACTAACCATAAGGTTAGTCATACCCAAGGACATCACTACTACATCCTGATATGTATGATTAAGCATCCTATCTATATCAATATCCTGCCAACCCAGAGCAACATACGAGTACGTTCATTCATGATTATCATTTGCGTATAATAGGTATGTGACGTGTTGATGTTCCTGGAAGTATTCCCGAGTCGCTACGTCGCGTCACGGGCGGTGAGGGCGGTGTCATCACGGGTCTCGGCCACTTGCCCCGACACGTCAGCCTCTTAACAACAGAATCATTATGAGACCCGTCTCTCGTCGGCTGTAGGGACAACACGCGTGTACATTACGGATAGATATTCTTGAGTTACTTTTATTATTTTAACTATATTTTTATTTAATCTTATTATAACTATATTAAAAAATATTAACAAGTAATACTAAGACATTAGTGGTTATTATGTTCGCACCGAACCTTTTTTTATCGTAGGAAATCCTCACGGACTCCCGCACGCCCCGAGGGACACGTACGGGTTGTGCCGGCCTTTTACCGGCTAAAACCACACGTTGGCATTCCTCCGCTCTGTGGAGGAGCTACGGGAACGCGCTCGCACTCGTCCGCGAATCCACCAACGGCCATCCACGGCGGGCAGCCTCTGCGTGGATGCTTCCTCTACACGGCGGCGTAGGCCACACTACGCCGTCTTCCTCCTCAGGGTTGCATACATCACACGCAGAGCCCCCGCTCCTTATGTCCGCAACCCAAAAGGTCCCCTAACAGCTAATATAGTAGGGCAATCAATAAATTAGCATGCATTCAACGCCAGGGTTTTAGAAAGTTCACACGCGACAACCACCCTGAGTTGTCGCCCACACGCCCTCTACTATGGAGGCATGAGGTCGGCATGAGCCCTTCTCCTGCGTCCAGACAACATAACTTAACTTATTTGACTGTCTTGCCGTACGAGTCGTCCTAATGTGTGAGAAATGCAGCCACAATCATAGTCTTATTTGGTGAACTACATCTTTATTAATACTTCGCCATGCGTCAGGCAGACCCACATAATCCTTACCGCTCACAGCAACATGGTTATCCTATCAATGAGTGTTCGTTACAATGAAGGAGCAACTCGATTCCTGCGACTCTCGCCTAATTTCCCTGAATTCCAGTGAATCATGGACACGTCACAGAGTCTACTATTAATTCCTGACACACAGTCAGCCGTTATTGGATAAAACCGGGTTTCCCGGTCCAACAGACATGCATATTATTAACTACTGAGAACTACTTTCTTTCAGATCAAGTGCGCGATTTTATTTAATTTTATTTTATTTTAATTTTTATTTTATTTTAACAGGTTGGTTGAGATCCCCGCGCCTCTCGCGCGCCGCGCCCTCAGCCACGATGTATTTATTGACGCAGACCAGGGAAGACCATTGTTTACTAAATTCTTTAGCATTTGTTACAGCTCCGCAATTTTGTCGTAGCAACCGAACCTTGACGAATCGTAACCAATTTTAAACTTTTTAACCATAGCGTTAAATGCCAAATTTAAAGGTGATGCCCGAGTACAATATAAAAAGTAAATTTGATGCTAACCCCGTGAACAAATAACAATGGGAATACCAAACTGGTTTTGATGAGCAGCGCATATACCGTCGCATGATAGCTTCGTTACCCGCTAAGGGCCCGGCCACACCGGCCGCGGGTCACAGCCGGCTTGCCTGACGACGTTCACGTCTCGCTCTACAGCCTCACCATGCTGTCCCCTAATAGTGTGTAAAGGGTCAATGGACGATAAACCTACAAAATCTGAATCCCCGATGCATGCTATGAAACACATAACATACCTACTCGTATTGGACCCAACCACAAGTCACGTCGCGACATGTTGCACGGAGCAAGTATTATCTTTAGTGTCGTTTAAGACTGGCTGCCCTATATCACGACGGCACCAGGTTCTAGGATACAGCTTGCTCGGGGCTGTCCCTGCACGGGTTTCCCGCCACGGTCGGTCCTCCACGGCGCGTTATGGGTTTAATTGCTTGTTAACAGGGTTTTTCGTATTGTTTACGAGAGCTATAGCGTAAAACGGTGAGAAATCCATTATTTCCTGGTGCTTCGGGTATTTTGGATCGAGTTTTCGGTCTAGATTAGGTACTGTTTTATTAGGCACGGTGCTGTTGCCATGAAATACACCGGGGACTCGCCCCATTGTCACGCCGAGCGTTGGACTTTGAACCCGACGACTCTCGTACAACTTATTAGAGGACACGGCCCAATTATTTAATCAACTCGAGCTTATCAATTTGACTGACGTTCTGACATCCGAAAATGCAATTTCGTTTATGCAATATTTAGGTACCTACTTGTAACCTTAGAGCGCGAAGGCCGCGGTAGTATATGCTCAGCACAATGAAAACCGCATAAGAATTGGATTAGATATTGTATACGAACAGACCGGCAGGCGTCGCACGGCGGGCCGGATTAGCACTCGTTTAGCGAGTTATGGTGACCTTACCATACTCTTTTATTATTATTATTATACGTACATAAGTAAGTACATACATACTGGCATGGAAATCGAACACTGCTCACATTTATTACAATAAAGCCCTGGACAAGTGGGGCGTCAAGACGCGCGCGTCAACATGTATCTCAATATCAAAACCAACTCTGTGTCAATATACATATACATTGATCTTTAGTGGTAAGAACCCCGCGCCACGCGACCTACCTTGCTCGCAATCTCACTTCATTATAGAATGAGCTTTCGTATGAGGCATCAGTGATGCCGCTTCACACTTCCTTTTAGTAATGACAAACAAATTTACGCTGGTGTCTGGACGCCTCAGCGTGCCTATGGCTTCCCATGATTTAAGTGGACTTATTACAAGCTTTATATTAGCTTGCAACGTATATATGTCCGGGTGGAATCTTGCAACTGAATTTTAAATCAGTTATCTTTAACCGATTGAGCTGAAATTTGGTATACACGCTTACTTTGGATGACAATGCATGCTTAGCTATGTGACGTCGACGTTAATAAATTGTGTAATACATGTACGGAATTCATTGGTTTGATTTAATTTAAAGTTTATTTTCTTCTTTTAAGGGCAAATAAACAAAAGCTGCAGTGGTAGCCGAGTGGTCGAACGTACGCTTTGCAAATCAAAGTGTGCTGGTTCAAACCCCAGCTCGCACCTCTGGGATTTATGTGCGAATCTCATTTTCATCCGAGATTATCACTTGCTATGAAACGGTGAAGGAAAACTCTTGACGTCGCCAATGTGACTTGACATACTTGTTTAAAATTGTTCATGCACATATTGACTGTCCAAATTTAGGCTTAACTTTAATACCCTTTACAGATCCCGCAAACCATCCACTAGAATATTTTCCCTTCAAGTTTTTAAAAACAATACCTCTTTCTACAATCCTGTTACCAGAATGTGCCGTTTATACAATGATATGATATCTGAGAATCCCGCCTTGGACCTGTTCGGTAGCAGTCTTGGGCACTTTAGGACTGCAATTAGTCTAAGTTATGTCCCAACAGATTTAGTCCAACCTAGAATTAACACTTCACTTATCACTTATCTTTAGGATTTAGATTTTAGGTAAGTTATTGTAGTTATTAGCTAATGCATAACATCTGTACATGGCGTATTATGCACACATATTTAGAGTTGCAATCTGGGTCTATTTATTAGTATGTTTATATTATAAAAATTTGATTGTAACTTGATTTGTAAGCTAAATGAGTCCAGAGGAACCTGGACTACGTGCTTAAACACTTGCGTTGCGCTGCGTCACCTGTCCCTTAGGCGCACGTGTGCTCGTGACGCCTTCTTTTACATAACTTCACGCTAAATACATTTACTTCATGAAGCTTTTAACTATCTTTTATATTATACACCAAGTGCGTAGTTTAGTTACACAATTTATATGTAATTGAGTAAGTATAACAAAGTATATTAAAAGTCAATTAACATAATAGGTACTTTATAAAGTTGCACCATGCAAAGGTTTAGCCAAAATATCTATACATTCCGTGTAAGTACCTACCTAATGCCGCGCCGGCGGCACTTACTGGTGCACTTATCTTATAAAGCCGATGATATACGAGTGTGGCAAGAGAGCGTCGCACCGAAAGCTGTGAGATATTGGTAGGTTTTGGGGACTTAAGGCTATGGCTAAGTGCGATATAATATTTTGGTAAAGTTGGCATCGCCAGGCAGTGGTTGCAGCGACTCCTTTCATCATATAACATAAATGTATTATTTCACATCATTCAATTTGACAAAATACTTTAAAATCATAGATACTATGTTTTGTTTTAATTCTACATTAATTTTGCAACGCTTTCAATGAGCGCTACTATTAAATGAACCGGTGCAGATAGACATAACTAGTATGGTTGATTAATTATGAAAAGAACTAATTACCTAATTCAATAGATCAACGAGGCGTCAACGATCAACGATTGAATCTTTCTCTGTACCCCATCGTGTACCCTGCCATCAGCGTTACAGTGCTCTACGAAACTTTAGCTAGTTTAAGTAGATAAGATGTCTACAAAACATAATCAGCTGACACACTTGCTACAATTGTTGTAGTTATAAAAATAATAGTCTCTTAGGTGACCTATCCGTTGGACAATTAGCCATATAATATATATTTTACGCAGACGGTAGAGACTATCGAACGCACAAGATGCGCACAGCTCACGGTAGAGTCCCAGTACTGACAGTGCGAGCGAAGTAAATTGTAATAATAAGACCCTAAAGAGGGCAGCAAAACTGCGTCTCCTTAAGGGCTGCGCGTGCGCACCGTCACGTAGGGCCTGCCAGTGGAGCACACCATAGCCCGCGACCGATTTGTAACTATGGGATTATGACCACATAACTCGACTTTCGAGAAACCGTCGGCTGGTAGTGGTAACCCGTTACGCCGCCGTAAAGTATCTTGTGTTATATACATATTCAAGCCAGTGGGTATGTTTCGGGGATACCTACCCTCCCACTTGAAAGAAAGAAAGAAAAAAAATTATTGTGGCTAGCAGCAAAATAAAAGATTACAAAAAATAAACAAGTAATAATTTAAAAAAATTCTGCTAACCACAAACGGACCCAATTCAGCATGTGCTGGTTGACAAGAACCAGCGCTGGTCTTCCATTGGGACCGTTTGGCGATTTCACGGGCGCAAACCAAAAAAATAAAATAAGAAAATAACTAGATTACTAAATAACTTGTTATTTGTGTTACAAGTAGTACCAGGTAGGTACCTACCGCTGATGAAGACGTTACGTAAGCAGGTGTTGTAAGAGATAGCAAATCCCAACACGTAGTCATTCCAGAGGTGGGGTACTAGTGACATCTCCGCAATTATTGAACATTCATATTGTTGTCTCTACAATCAGGTGGGACGGTAGGTATAGAGAATATATATATATATATATAATGTATATATATATATATATTCATCGGTATAATGTCAAAAAGGTTGGTAGCGATCGTTCAAGTCTACGTTCAGTCCATTTCAACAGTCAAGATATTAAATCTGCGATTCTATTATCGAAAATGTTGTCAATTATTTTGCTATAAAAATGTACACGGGCTAACTACAGGTAGAAGTGTGTTAATTTTATTTTATCTGAATTAAAAAGCCAAATTGTATCATAATATCTACTCTCGCTATTAACAACAGTTCTATTCACACGGTAAAGCCGGCCCTGATAAAATAATTACTGGTTTAATCGATAACGACCGTGCAGTAGTAGAACACTTTGGGTGGAAGAGTTCACACGAGCGGTCGGTTTAAGGGGTTCTTTCATATTCGCGAAGTGGGTAGATTGATCATGTAAATAAAACATAATTTAAAGTCAACACTTATCGTGTCGGGTCTTTCCGACTATTATTTATTTACTTAAATTCATAGCAACACTCGGAGCGCGTGTTCATCCCAATAGCAATTAGTGTGATTGCCGAATAATTACTATAATGGATGTCAGCGCTTCTATACTACCCATGATATTTTTTAAAGCTACATTTTGCTTTTTTAGGGTTCCGTACCCAAAGGGTAAAACGGGAACCCTATTACTGAGACTTCGCTGTCCGTCCGTCCGTCCGTCTGTCACCAGGCTGTATCAGAATCAGAATCAGAATATTTTTTATTCACATAAACCAATGCAGGCACTTATGAATCGTCAATAAATAGTAAAAATAGTAGCTCTACCACCCATTCGGAATGCATTTCCTATGGAGAAGAATGGGCAAGAAACTCCATGGTTGCTTTTTTCAAATAAGGATTTACATTTTTGTGTTTTTCTTAATTAACAATCATACAATATAAAGTTAATGAGGCTATAGGTACATTCTCAAAACACAATTAAATCACTACACAAACTACGTGTTGAACAAGATTTAAGGTATGAAGGAGGAGGAAAACGGGACAAATAACTAAAATCCCTTAAATGAGTACCTGTGGAGCCGGACCAGCGCCTGACCAAGCGTGTTTATCCTCTAAATAATCACCTATTGTGTAGTATGCGCGCCTGCATAGTGTATGTCTAATGTAAGTTTTAAATTTAGTTTCATTTAAGTTAATGCCGTTAGGGGGAATTTTATTATAAAATTTGACACAGTACCCCATAAAAGATGTGTGAATTTTCGCCAGTCGAAAGTGTGGTTGGTCTAATTTATCTTTATTTCTAGTGTTAAAACGATGGCCATCACCTACTTTTCGAAACAGATGTAAATTTTTCCTTACGTACATGATATTCTCGTAGATATATTGGCATGGGACCGTCATTATATTGATATCTTTGAAGAGTTCTCTAAGGGAGTCGCGACTACCTAAAGTATAGATGGCCCTAATGGCCCTCTTCTGTAAAATAAAAACGGACTCAATATCAGTGGCCCTACCCCACAATAGAATACCGTACGACATGATACTGTGAAATTAGCTAAAATAAACTATTCTCGCGGTGTCTACATCAGTTAGCTGTCTGATCTTTCTGACAGCGTAGGCAGCAGCGCTGAGGCGCTTTCCTAGAGTTCTAATGTGTGGACCCCATTGTAACTTTGAGTCAAGCGTAATCCCTAAGAAAATAGTCTCATGAAAGAATTCAAGTTTCTCCTTATTTAGTACTACGTCACAATCACTACTTCTAACATTTGGCAATGAAAACCGTATACATTTTGTTTTCTTACTATTTAATACTAAATTGTTAGTAGTGAACCTATTATGGACCTGAAGGATAGCGTCATTCACCTCGTCAAAATTATTTACATGTCTACCTACTTATCTACTGTATCTCATGAACCGTGATAGCTAGAGAGTTGAAATTTTCACAGATGATGTATTTCTTTTGCCGCTATAACAACAAATACTAAAATACATAATAAAATAAATATTTAAGGGGGCTCCCATACAACAAACGTGATTTTTTGCCGTTTTTATAGATAATGGTACGGAACCCTTTGTGCCCGAGTCCGACTCGCACTTGGCCGGTTTTTTACATCCAGTTCATTAGAACCGCCGAACATAAATAAATTGCTTTTATATGCGAGCGTTTCCATTTTCTTAAATCAGTAATTAATTACAAACAAAGTGTTTCTAATAATTAGAGATGTTACAAATAAGTATGTTAGCATTAGTTAAGTATATTATCTTACTTCTCATCTAATTCTATTTATTTTAACGGCGTAAGTACGAGGTTATCGGCTCCGAATATATTTTCATTCCTTTTGGAGTCGAAACCCTAGGTCCATGGGGTCCAAGCACCCAAAATTTAATGAACTTACTCGGCAAAAAATTGGTCGACACAACCGGCGACCCAAGAGCAGGCCATTTTCTCGCTCAACGAGTGGCTCTAGCCATTCAGCGAGGGAATGCAGCCAGCGTCTTGGGTACGCTTCCGCATGGGCCAAATTTTTTACATATTTTATAAATATAATATTTTCTTATTAGTTTTAACTTATTTTATTTTGCATTGTAAATATTTTGTAAATAGTTGTCCAATTATATAATAAAGAACTTACAGTGAAAAAAAAAAAAAAATATATTTTACACTTATAAATATGTGGTCCTCAGTAAATTATTTGTCGAACCTAAAATATTGAAGATCGTTACTACGGGTGTGGGGGCTACGCGCGGGTGCGGGCACGGGAACGGGCGCGGCGCACGCGCATCTCACTGCACCGCGTCCACAATACTAGCCAGCGTGTGGGTATGTACGCGGCGCTCAAAAAGTTATGTACCTATGTATAAAAATAATTACACTATGAAGGCACTTCCCCTTCGATTTAATGAAAAGGTTTATTAACCTAACTTTGGGGGGTATAAATTATTATTAGTTACTGGTAGCTACCATTGTAATTCGACTGAACAACGCAGATGGTGGGCGACGACTGGTGTAACATACTGGCCAGTCGGGCGCTTACATTATTTCGCTGACATAGGTTAATTTATACCTAGCTTATGTGTCGCTACACATACGACACCGAGCTGTAACATGACACCTTCGCGCTTATCGACGACGTTCTCACACAAGTTAACGATATAATGAGGAGTTCAAGATTGACCTACATTTTGTGTCAATTATGAAAACATATACATATTTACAACATATTTACATTCATATTATATTTACATTCATATTTGCAACAATACAATAGACGAAAAATAAATTCACTACAGTTTCTAATTTTTCACTAAAACTGGCGTAAACACTTATTTTCTCCGTGGCAAGCTGGCATGCTTTAATATTTCCTATACAGACTTCTAGGTATCTTGTCCTCCATGAGCAACCTCTTCTTATTTCGTGTCATACTGGGCTCTCCATTCCGCAGGTCACTGCTGCTGTCGATTGGGGTAACCATTGCACACGTCGCAAAAATATCCATATTGAGGCTCTAAGTGCTCCATGAGGCTACATAGTGGCTATTTCCGGAAACACCACTGATGCTTCACGCCGTCTTCAGTACCTAATCAGGTTCAGGTCTATGATCGTCTTTCGGGTATAGCGATATGTAGTGACTTCTGGTCGTGCGTTGCAGTCATGAAGATGTTAGTGAGTCGTCACCAAATGCCACGATGCTGATTACATACCGCCATAATGATGCAATACTTCCACGTGTCGCGTCCGGTAACCATTTCGCGTGGACTGCTACATGGTATCGGCGTTACTCCGCCGTGTCTCTATGGTGTCTTCATTTCACAAGGTTGCGTATTCTTCTACGGGGTCACCAATTTAGGTGTGTTTTCAATAAAAGTCAAATAAGTTTGTTATAATATTAGGGGCCACATATTAATTATTCTAATTACTACTAATTACACATGTTATACCTGTACCCTACACACCAAGACTCGTGTACGGGGCGGGAAGTGTAAAGCTGACACCTCACTCACACATCCATGTACGTGCACTTACATGGAGCGCGTGCGTGTGTGTCCCTACACTAACGTTATTCAAAGTCACACAAGGTCCACGGAATAAACAGCGTTACTTGTTTTTGTTGTGCCACTGCGCAGCCAGAATGGTATGCGTCGAGCTTCCGGAGCACTAGTCCCACGATCCCTTTTAGCCTGCGCAGCCTTATGGAAACTCCTTTCAATCTTACAATCCATTGCGCCCTTTCATAACGATATAAGTCACAAAGCCAGTTGCAGACCGGCGACGTGTTAGGTACAACCGACAATGCATTCGTGGCATGTCCGGACATGCAGGCGATCGTAAAGACAAACTGGAAATAGGATTATGATCTCCGTAGTTTCAGACGGCGTCTGGTTCTCAGTTGAAGTATTCTATTCGTTACTGCTTTGTCAGTTAGTAGATTCCACGAATGTAAGAATAAACAGGTAATGTATACGATACATTTTATTTTTTAAGATGGTACGAGTTGCGGAGTAAAGTAGCGACCCAAATTGCGCAAGTAGGTAGATAATGTTAATGTGAGCCCGCCACAGGGCGTGTGGGCGCCTCTCGGTAACCTCTCGGTAGTCTCTGTTTTACGTGGATCTTGCGGTATATCTGTGTTTAACCTCTGTGCTTTTTAACGCACCCTGCAAAGATTTGACGACCAAACAATATAATAAGTGTACGTAAGCGGCTAGCATTACACACTTTGACCACTCTACATCAAGGAACTGTGAATAACGTCATAAGAATTTGAAGATTCACGGGTTTTAAGATGGTTTTTACTTTTGTTTATATTTCGTTGTTCCGTTCGTAGACTTGGACATGTCTAGCAACGCCGTCACAGCCTCGTTCGCTGTAAATCTTAATAATGGCGAAGAGCATGGTACTTAGGTACTTACCGGGTACGTGTGCTCACAAAACACGAGTAGATGCAATTTGCATGTCAATGCGATAAAGTGATCGTGGGACAATGAGTGTGTCACGGTGCGCGCACGGCGGCGGCAGCGGCGGCGGCGGCTTTGCTAGATCTGCAAGATTTCGCGAGAACGCGATGCGTCAACCGCGCCGTGCGGTGTGGCTGTGCGTGCGCACCCCTTAAACTCAAAAGTTTTGGTTTTTAAACTACATATATTATATCTATAGAGTTTTCCTTATAATTGCGCAAGATATGAATGGGGTTTGACCACGTATTTTCATAATAATTAGTAAATACATAAATACTATTACTTACTAACTTTTAGGTCTTATTTATTACCCTACACTTGTGCAGGACTAAGAACATCATAAACAATATTAATGGCGTGGGTTTTTAATACTAGATAATACCACACTTATTGTTCTCCACAATGTTCGCCAGCCCTACATTTGCCATTCATGAAATATTGCCCTCGCGGCCGTTACGCCACGGGAATGAGAAATAGATCAATGCGCGCGCGCCGCCGTGCGGGGGATCCGCAGTGACTCACCGCCCGGCGGCAGGTGGACTACAGCTATGCCAACTATCCCACCCGGAGACTCTCACACATGCACACGCCCACAGTCTTACATGATACATCGATCAAAAATGAGCCATCCTTATTCAAGAAAACCACTTTTCCAGCATGATTCAGCGGGAGCTTCTTTTATCTGTCCTTTAATATGATAACACTCATTTAAGATTCAATAACGGGCGATAAACATAGATCACGAATGGTTTAGATTAGGCTATTATCATCAAGTTTTTATTTTTTTCCTATTTTTTTCCTTTTAATCCTCTACCCGTAAAAGCGCACGAAGCAAAAACATTATTTAATTTGGGCAAGCCGTTTTTGTGTTACATCGAGACTAAGGATTAGCAATTGATTTCAATATACCTACATAGAATACGTACTTGTCAGCGAAGTAAGTAAGCGGTAATTTTCAGAACTTGATTAAGTAGATAGTATCTTTTTAACATTATAAAATATAATACCGCCACACAACACACAAACCTCAAGGGTTATTAAAAATTTGGTTGGAGTGCACTCTGCGCTCGCCACCCCTCCGGTAAACCTGTAAAGGCCACTCAAGGCCAATAGCGTAGTCCTTTTTAAAAACTAGATTAACTTATTAGTTAATCTAGTTTTTTTATTTATTATTATGGCAAATGCAACTCTCAACTAGAGCGAAAATCACATTGAGCTTATTACAATAGTGAAATTAGCATAGCACCGCTGACACTTAACCAGATCAAACCAAGGTAAGTAAATGTTACACGATAAAGGCGGTTTTATTGAACTAGATTTTAAACACGAATGGTGGATCTGACTTCAGTCATGAGGAACATGCAGCAGTAGGTACCCACTGTTAATGCTCATCACTATTTTTCCTAAATAGCCAATGTGGTCAGGACAGACAACCTTTTGTGTAACCACTCCAGTGAGGCGTCGAGGGTTATCGTCGTCAAGTCATTCGCCATTTAGAGGTACCTACTTAAAAAAAATGCCTCGATAAAAAGTTTAATCTCACTATAGCTACCTAATAAATATAACTTCGTACATGCCTCGAACAGTATGGCCCAAGTAAGAAATGAACAACACTAGCTTATCAGACCAACTAGACATGTTTCAAAGAATTATAAACAGAAATGACGCCGCGTCGTAGGAATACTATAAGTGAATTTCATCAAGCATGGGTACGGTGACACATGTCAAATAAACTCTATAGTGAGGTGACCATGCATAATTAATTTATGTGATTCGATTATCGAGTACAATTGCAGTTAACCTTTAATCGATTATAAAAAATAAATATATTCAATTATTCATACATTTATACGCTATCTGTCTGAACAGTAAGACTCATCCGATTCCGATCTAACATGTATAGCTTCTTGACACTGTATTACGCCCAATAGCAAGTGCGTGTGCAAGTCTATCCACTAACAGGCAGATAATAATTGACAGATAACAATGGACCGCCATTTTCTCGCTCCCGCTCAAAGTATTCCCGCAAGCGGACAACCAACTCCCGGGCTTGACTGTTTAAAACGGTCTTCTTTGTTCTTTTCGGCATTTATTTTTGCCGATTATTACACGATTATTTGTTTTTGCCGATTACTACGTGTCAATCCCTATCATTAAACGTTTCATTTCATGCCTCTAATTTTAGGATAATATTTTTTCTGTACCTTTATTAATTTGTTTAAAATGTAAAAACGCATATTTAAATACAATTTCAATCTAATCAAGCATTATTGTTTGCTTTGGAAATTAATTGGTGATTTTTAAAAATGTATATTTATCAGATTTTTTGAAAATAGTGAAAGTGTATTGGAACGTATCAAATGTCATGGTACCCATCCTATATGAAATCCACTATAGTCGCCATTGACAGCGGCACGACACATTACTTATAAAAACCCTGTCATTAAAATAACACTAAATTAAAAACAACATAGTTGTGACCTTAATCAACGATTTCAAAGGCTGTTCAGACCCTGTTAACGGCTGCATGCCGCTGTAAGTAAGTTCACACCCCACAGCGTACGTATGCGTAATCATTAAATTTCAATCAGTACCGTTAGCATATGAATTGTTCCGAATTAATGTTGACCCATTGAGTGACGTCACCAGTCCAAAGTTTTATCGAAACAAACAGTTGCATAATGAGGGGCGGATGTTCTTGAATATTATGACTGGAGTATTTTTTTTTTGAAGTTTTCAAGAAGAACGTCCACGAGTTGTTCTTGTAAATAACAACACAAGAGAATAAGTATATCAAAAGCCCTTTCGCGTTTTTGGTGCATTGTACCAATTTTTTATCTATTTAATATAGGAATTTGTGGTAATTTATTTCGTCAAAACCGTCTTTAAATTCAACATACAGATACCATAAAAGGTAAATAAGTTCATACTTCCATTGTATAAATTTTATAGCCCGCGCAGGTGCTTCGGTAGAGTCCTCAAAGCGATGAGTAACCCCACGTCGACTCACGCGCATGTATACAGCGTTTACGATTGCGATCCGCACGCGACACAAATTTTAAATGAAACTGGTGATAGTAAATATTGGTTTTATTTTCTTACAGCTATAACTCCACCAATTGGAAATATCACCACGCGCCTGCGACGCTGCCCAGACGTGTGTGGGTGAAAGATACATAGAATCGAAACTGATTAACTATAAAAAGTTCTGATCTATTTACCGTAGCATTGTACAATAGTTATATACTTTAATAACTACTAAATGGCTACAGAACTTTAATAAATGTCACTATAGAGGGTTCGTGGATGTATAGAAATGACTATACAACGTTATTCAGGATAGATAGGTTAAATCCTTCGGCCAGAACAGTAAATATGTGAAATCATTCTAAGAATCGATTGCTGCAAAACCAGCCTAAGAATCGATAAGTAATTTAATTTCTACCGCAAAATTTGGGTCGCTTATCCCTTCTGTTGTGTTAATATTTAAACCATAATACATCATCACGTCTGTACTCCCCGAAGGGGTAGGCAGAGGTGCACTGTAGTGCGCCCACACTTCGCCGATGTATTTTGGTCCCAATGTAATAGGGGGCGAGTCTATTGCCATTATACCGGGCACATTCCCCCTCCTTACGAGGGAGATTTTGGACCATAGTCCACCACGCTGGCCCAGTGCAGGTTGGTGAACTTCACACGTCCTTCTATAGACGTGCAGGTTTCCTCACGATATTTTCCTTCACCGTTCAGCAAGTGGTAATCATTGTTGAAAATGACATTCGCACATGAAAATTATCTCTGAGGTGCGGGCTCGGGATTTGAACTTGCACCCCTTACGTTCAAGGCGGGCGTTCTTGCCAGCGAGGCTACCACTGCTTTTAATTTAAACCACAAGGAGTTAATAAAATTAACAGCAGCTTTTACAGTCTACTGTAGTAAACTGTAGAGTCGAATTTTAAGGAACACTGAACAGGTCAAAAATCTTATTAAAATGTATAATAAAATGTTTATGACTCATATCGTATCACATATAGCATCACATTGTATATTGAGGGCAAGTATTTATTATGTTGCGGCTCTGTCGTTTACGTCGCTCAGTACTGGTATATTTTATTATTTAAGCGCCAACATCATCAGTTACACGTAATTATTACGTTGTATAATTGGCATCGTGCGGTTGGCACGCGCTCGCCACGCGCCCTGCTGATTCACACGCTCGTTTCGCAACGTTAAATCACATCCAACAACTAGGAGTCGTTAGATCAGGTGTGATTAATATTGTTGGATTCAATTAGTCACTGATACACGATACCTATCTCTCGGGGATTTGTGATGGCGCGCGCGTGACAAGACTAACGGGAAAAAATCTAAAAGAAAAAACAGGAAACTTATATTTTAAACTTACATAGGTATTTAAGTATACCTAACTACGTATTTTTCAACCTTGTTCGTGAACGGGAGGTAAGTGAGTAGTAAAGTAAATAGACAATCCATAAACCTACATTCTGCATGTCTCAATTAAAACATAGGCAGGTACTTATTTGCATTTATAATTATAACATCACAAGTTTGAAAAATACCAACTACATACTTTTGGCCGTATCCAAACTTAGCTGAACTGGAACTTAGATTTCTTAGCCCAGGTGGAGGTATCGAGTGTAGTGTGAGCCGCAGACAGCGTGTCGCCGCCCCGCCCCGCCTCACCCCGCCACGGGCCGCGACCGCAGGCAAGTCTTGCTCTACATGCGCTGGCGCAAGTTTGCCTCGCGCCTGCGCAAACATAAGAAGTTCTTAAGCATAGTTAGGTATATTTAATACTTTAAAAACTATTTAAACCAGTAATTAATACAAATTTTAAATCATAGTTATTATAAATAATGATATTGTACAAATAATGACGCAGCGGGTGCCGTGTAATAACTTCATTAATTGTATTAAAAAAATAAGAATATATTGCGATCATTGCTATTAATGTAGCTAATTGTTTTTTAATGCCGAACGAACGTAGTATCAGATTCCAAATCCAGTAAATAAATTGTAGTCCCCTGCCGAAGAGGACTCTCCGATAAGTAACAGGCATGTTGCGCGGGCGATCGTCTGATACGGCGGTATTCCCGTCCTTGTTTCGGCGAAAAATTATCTGAGTGCGATGAGTGTGGTATTACGCATGTGTAGTAATATCCTGTCGTAACATCTGACAGACGCGGTTAACACGCGCCCCGACCTCCGTTAAACGATCAATCGTTTGCACTCTTATACTTTTAGAAGGAATTATTTTAATTAATTTTAATTCACACGATCATAGAACGTGTAGGGAACGCTATTTCTCACGTCAGGACTTAAATCTTATTTGAATGGCTTTCGTAGAGCAAATGGAGAATATTAGGAAAGCACAAAATCACCTAATATGAATTGCAGTGTACGAGACCTACACTCAGCATAGCATGATAATGTTGAAAGTTGAAATACAAAACAATGGGAATTGGTAATGAAATGGGATTTATAATCATCAATCGGCTCAACACAACGCGCTCGCTGGTGGGAAAGCTCGGCTCAACACCCAATCAAGGGTAATACGGAAATAGACACGCCTGGAGATGTGCACCTACCGGATGTTCTCAAGACAAAAATAATACTACAAACGACAGGTTCTGTTCGCACAGTGCATTTCACAGCTCCTATAACCGAAACATCACGTTTTGAAGAAAATTTTCAATAGCTACGGTCCTTAGCAGGCAGCGGTCGTAGGCTTGCCGCCACCGCTTACATACAGCACAGCACTATTGTTTTATTGTTACGTTGAATACTTTGACAGCTTTCGGACAACATTGCCATTAAAAAATGTAATGAACATTTAAACAATATTGTTGTTAGCGGTGGTGTTAGGACACACATCGGGTCATAGGCGTGCTCGTTCATTGGAAAGGTGTGGTTACATGCAAGTTGTATCCTACTAACGCGGTGGACTATACGGTTACTAACGCGGTTATACTTACTTTAGTAGATTTAATAGGATGACGTAACCTTATCATCAAAGATGGCAGTAGGTAAACCGTAAACCGGAGATATTGTCCCTGTAGATGTGAGCGTCACTGCAGTCGGAGCCAATACAAGTTGGTACGGGCGTGCGGCGCGGTGGTGACTCTTTTCTGATCGACCTTACGGCATACCGTTTTAATTATGGCTCTTTTGGGGAAAACGAAAACGTGATGACTAACTAAGTAATAATTTACTATAAGGTTTACAAGACGTACACATATTTTTAGGAACTATAAATACCTAAGTTAAAAATAACCTTATTTCGCTTGGTTGGAGTCTGTGCTAATTCAAGTGTGTGTAGGCCCTGACGTAGTGTCAAAGTAGATTGGTGTATAAGTATGTACTTCAAATGAAAAAATAAATGATTTCAGTCCACCTGAGGTTTTGAAGGCGGTTTTTGTTTTTTAAAATTAATTAAGCTTATCAGCGTTCTTAGAATGGGTCTACTAACGATCGACTTTTACCTTGGATTACAAACATAATATGTTACAGACTGGGGTTTAATAGATATATAATTAATAGAAATTACTGGTGCCTCCTTTTATGTATGATTTATTGTATTATCTTTAATCAGTCTACATCTCCCGAAAAAGTAAAAATATGATGTCCACTGTCCACGCCATTGCCTAGACCTAGAATTGATGGCGTCGTCGGCCAAACTACATGTATTTTTAAAACAAACAGTAATGTAGCTCCGTATTAGGCCTAATGATTTCAACTCTCATTAGACTGTGACACATAGTAAGCAATATTTTGGGTATAGATAATTTGTTATAAAAAAATACATGAGTGACGTCACGTGCCCAAGGTGCGGCCGTGGCCGGCGCGGCATGCGCATGCGCATATTTATGTGCCTCGTGACGTATGGTCAATTTTTGAGAATAGTTTTTAAGGATAATATTAAGTAGATACTTTTGATAAAAACCACTTTTACAACCACGCATATGTGTAATCATGTAGAGAGAGTAGTAAAGAGTATCATGGGTGGTAGAGATACAATTATTATTATTTATTGACGATTCATAAGTGCCTGTATTCGATTACATGAATAAAAACAATACTGATTCTGATACTGCATGATCTTAGATTCTTGAAACTCTGAGTGGTAAGCAAAATTGGTTACCTACCGAAAAAATATAATTTTCGTAATTGTATTTTTTTTTCTAATTTATGTAAAGTAATTTAGAGAATAATAATGGTAATATTAATGATGGTGGGAAATCAAATGAATTATCATTTAAGAAGGATAAGCGTCGATCAGTTCGGGAGCACGGGGTTGCTGTGCGTTGTTTAACGTGTATTGTATTGTAGCTGGTTATCTCGGCTGGCGGGCATCGCACCTGTGACCTCTGAGTACGAGCGAGCCGCCCCGTGCCGGTGCCGCGAGCCATACTGATGCGCCGTGACGAGGGGGACCCTCAGAAGTCCTTCAGAAGACACGTAATCGCATACGGTATTCTAAAAAGTCCCATCCACGCATTCAGGCCCCCATTGTCATGCAGATCGCGGCGGCGGCGGTGTCGCGGACGGACCGGCTTCCTGCTGATTAACCGGTTCGCGTCATGCGGCCGGGCAGTGCGTACGTGCGCCGGTGCAGGCCGCCCAAAATACAAGAATGAGAACAGGCGCCGCAATACGGCCGGTGCAACAACCTATATTGGTAGAGATGGCTCATCCGGGGATTGTGTGTGGTGAGAGCAATGAACAGTCTGTTGGATAAAGAAATGAGAATCTCAAGATGCGCCTGAGCAACGGATTCTTGACTCCGATACAATTATCGTGGTAATTATAAATGGCAACAGCGCTTGTCGAAATACGAAATACGGTGGAGTGCGTACTGCGTATCGGTTAACTTGGCATATGCGCATGCGTTTCAATTCAAATCGTTGTTTCATCGTTTAGCGACACAACCGTCACTATAACCGTAAAGTTGTCATCTCTTCGCGCCACGACGGCCGTGCTATAACAACAGTTTGTATTATGGTAAAATAGGCGAATAAATTATCCTTTTTAATATTCACGTTGTCAACGTCGCGACGTAAGCATCACTTTTACGTCTAATATGATTTTATAAGAACGCAAACCCGTTTAAGCTTGATCACGATGAGCTGCGTAAGGATTGTTCGAGTATCTATATTTAACTCCAAAAAGACTAGTTTGAGGGACGTCCCCAACCAGATGACGCGCACGAGTTTACTTAACGATGGTAGATAACTCTTACCTATAAGGATTTGTTCCGAATAATAACCAAATTGAAAATAGTTTTCCTAACCCTTTCAGTTCTTGTATTTTCACATTAAGGTCGTCTTGTGTTCTCGGTATCCCCTAGTTACTTATTTAAGAATTGTATCGTGATCGTGATTCCAGGTAAGATTATCTTGAACTGGCGTGTAGGCGACCATACAAATGGAATCACTTTTGATCTCTAATACCTAGATAAAGTCCTACAGTTTCTATAGGTAACGTCTCCAATTTTAAACTTCAAAAGACGAACCTAATATCCAATCTGAACTTGTTTAATGGTCCGAGAGGTATAATTTTATATGAGACGAGAGGCCTATAAAGTGGAAATGTTTATGTGTATGTCCCTTAAGTATGAAAGTATATGACGCCGGAAGTAATAATTGTAGCAATTTGATATAGGAAGATGGTAAATGTATGGGCATTGGGCACATCTGTGTTCCCGCGTACCTATTTGATTTAAAGATCGCCCCGTAAAAGTAAGCGATCGTGAACAAGTAAGTACATGCTCGAGCGCCATGGATTACTCATAGACCACCGGCATTCACAAAAATAACAAACCCTCATTCGTAGAACAATAAATTAACCGTTAGTTACCAGAATATTTCACAACATTTCGGAATATTGCATCTCGCCCCATCCCTAATTCCAAAAAAAAGTGAATGAAGCGGTGTGTGCGAGCGCACCATCAGAGCGCTTTCACTGTGTGATCGACGAGCACGAGACCCTTTTTGCACCTCTTGGTTCTTAGAAACATTCTTGCGCTGTTAGTCAATGGGCGCAGACCCGGGGAGGGTTGCGCGACTGGCCCCGGTCAACGCCCTTCGCCGATGGAGCCGACCAGCATTTTGTTTATTTGTATGTGTGTATGCACCTGTGGCCTATGCCAATACAATATAGAAAATACAGACTTAAATAAATGCAAACTATTGAGAAGTTATTCAATTGAAAATAATTGAAGGTTAGAACTAGGTGTTGCAGACCTATTCTATGAGTTGATATATTTGAGTTTCACCAAGCGCGTTTTGACGTGCCTACTTGTGCAGCACAAGTACATATTCAAATGTCATCTTCATAGAAGTAGTGAGCGAGCCGCCCGCCGCGCGCCTTTCCTTAATAGTTATTGCGTCAGAGCTGCAAAATGATTTTCTTCGAAATTAAGTAAATCCTATTTAACTCTTGGTTGCGCTCATGAGTGACGCGCTTGGTTGCAAAAAAGATATAACTTTAGGATTACGTGAGTTTAACAGGACAGGGTCTCACACACAGTTCCGCAAATAGCAATAGTCGCATTGAATGAAGGATTCGCAAGTTTGTTTATTGTGATGAGAGTGCATTGCCTGGCGGAGCTTTATCAGATACACAGCACACTCAAATTATAATAGGTAAGTTTATTATAAACACTAACTTTAATTTTTTTTAAAGAATTTAGACACATTTCATTGACTGATTCTTAAAAATATTTCTCAAAATCTTACCATCGTCATTTCGTCACAGGTGAGACACCTGTGACGAAATGACGACCACACATAATACGTCTAGGAAAGGTTTATTTTTGAGGTGTTTTGTGTTTGTTGGGAAATTATGATCTTAAAAAGTTACAATAGTGTTAAAGATTTACCATAAAATATCTATCTTTATTGCCCGGGATGAAGGATGAGAGAGGAACAAGCAAGCGTGATGCAAGTAGCGACAGGTTGCTGTCTTATCACTTCTTACAAACAGCTGGCAGCCGTTCTTTGTACTACCATTTAAAGATGCACGCACCAAAAAGTTAATAAAAACCGATGCACATTTGGGTACCTATGGTTTGTATCTACTACTACTACTACAGCCCTTTTAACGTCCCACTGCTGGGCACGGGCCTCCCCTCTATGCGAGCGGGATTCAGGCCATAGTCCACCACGCTGGCCCAGTGCGGATTGGCAGACTTCACACATCTATTGAGAACTAGACAAGTTCCCTTTAGACGTGCAGGTTTCCTCACGATGTTTTCCTTCACCGTTTCATAGCAAGTGATAATCTCGGATGAAAATGAGATTTGCACATAAATCCCAGAGGTGCGAGCCAGGGTTAGAACCTGCACACTTTGATTTGCAAGGCGTGCGTTCGACCACTCGGCTACCACTGCTCCCCACTCTGCTACCACTGCTTTGTATATAAGTATGTATTTAAAAATATTAAATCAATAAAAACTCTCTTCCATCTCGAACTGTACTAAGAACACTAGGGACTTTCATTTTATACAGCTATCCATAACCTATCCAATTCAGTCCACTTTTCATTTCTCGCCAAAAGGCTAGTAAAACACCACGTAATTACAAGTTAGGTACTCTCGTGACCGTCTTCCGACTGTCGCTCTTCCTATAGGCCCTCATTTATGAAATTAATAAGAATTCCGGTCTAAAAGTATATAACTGAAATATGTATATAATATATACCTCGTATACAGTATTCATCATGTCATTCTTGAAATTCTTAAATTGTTAATTCCTTTATTATTATCACCAGCAACGTAGGTACCTAAATGGTCGTGTGCGGTCCGCCACGAGACCGGCTTAACACTTGGAAGAATCAAAATTAAAATTTCAAATTCGACAGCTTTATCAAGTTTTGGTATTCTGCAGTGTAATAAGTATTTAGTAAACTATAAATCAATTCAGAGTCTTAAACTTTAAAGAACCGCTGATTATTATTAAATGCAATCATAGTCTCATGTTTTGCAGCAAACCTAACGTTACGTTATTAAAGAAGCTCACTTTTTTCTGCCCCATTTTGGCTTCGATCCATGTTTTACCCAATGTCGGATCGAATTCAACATTTGGCAGAATCTATATTCGATCCATCACTAATAAGAATAGTTGACTCATCCAATGCAAGACCCAAAAAAAATGTCAGTCTTTAAATATGTAATACCCTTTTAATGGCCGGATGCCGAACCCAAAATGCTTTTTGTTCAAACCTCATATTTATGGTCCCTGTAACGTGCCGACCGCAGTTTCTCAGTAACCGACAGCGGCGCGGCGCGGCGGCGCAACGGTAATGTAATGACGTAGATAGCGCCGGCGCTATGTGTTAGGTCCGACAGTCTAACAATTTCTGTTAGAGCCATTCAAAGTTCTCATAAATAGGGACACCCGTCTCCCAACCTCGCCCGAGGGATGAATGAAAGGACATTCATGCAACTACGAATTCTAGAAAGATAATTCATTGAGATACTTACACAATGACTCCTAACTGTTGTGTTACGCAAGGGGCTTGAGTCATACAATCGCGCTAGAATCTCTACCTAATATCATCTTGACTACCAGTTTAAATATGTACATCGTTATAGCTTGAGAAACTATTCTTAAACGTGTAAACGTATTCTTTTTAATTCTCGATAATGTACAATCATTGCCGGATTTACCCTAAGGCCCGGGCCTAGGGCGGCCAGATTTAGGGGTGGCCCCAATCGTGTCAACAAACTATTATGGCGTACGGCGGACGGTGATAAGTTGATAACACTCGTGTAAAAGTTATCTTAACCAAGTATGCCAACTTGGCAAAGTACCTATGTTAGAGCAAATAACTATATTCTTGCGAAAGAAAACTATTTTTTTTCCTAAATTTCTAAATCCATTTAGATAAAAGTTGGCAATAAAGTAATTTCATCATGTAGTCTATATGGTGGATGCTGAAAAAGGGGCGGCTGATGGCTTGGGGCCTAGGGCGGCCGAGACTGCAAATCCGCCACTGTGTACAATACTTTTATTATGTATTAAATCCCTGACTGGTTTTACAAAAATGTGAGCGACTGAAAAATTTTGAACAGTCAATCCTTAACGTAAGCTAACAATAAAACTTGTTTTTTATAGTATTTTTTTTAAAGGACTACGCTATTGGCCGTTAGGCGGCCTTTACAGCTTTACCGGAGGAGTGGCAAGCGCAGAGTGCACTCCGACCAAGGCCTTAAGATAGTCATAGAGTAGGTACCTCCTAAGGTTCCCGATAGATGTGTGAAGTCTGCCAACCCGCACCGGGCCAGCGTGGTGAACTATGGCCTGAAACGCATTGAAGGAAGGCACGTGCCCATTAGTGGGACGTTAAAAGGGCTATAGTACCTAGTAGTAGAGTACGGCACGGCTCTCGGAAACCTCCCAGTTAAATGTCCACCTTTTATCGTCAATCACTTCTGTCGGTAATAAGTTTCTGCAAGTCATGATGATGACTGTAACATTACAATACCTACCTACTCGTTATTATGAAGCCTATTTGGAAGAGGAAAGAGATTTTGCAAAAATAATTGTATATTGTATATATGACATGTTAGCTCTAAGATATGGTGTAGGTCATGCTTATTAAAATGCAGTACGTAGTTTAAACTTTTCCAGTACATAATAGCATAAAAAAGGTCCACATGTGTACTTAAGGTCAATGTAGGTATCAAAATAATTCTTGTAGTAGTTTTTTTGGTAGTTTTTCATCATCAATCAATAATTTCGCTCGAAGCTATAGTGGAATCGACTGGTGCGGGCGGCTGGTGTCAGTAACAAGTCTCTATGGAGATTTCACCAATAAATGTGTCATATAATTAAAGAAATAGTCATCTTACTACGAGTTCTACAAGGTGATGACTTGACATTTTTACAGTCCATATTTGCATATTATAACTGACGTACATATTTATAAAGTATGTCAGCCATAATATATCAGATAACTTTTCAAAGCACCTTACGTGTAGCTTAGGTATAGCACTCATAATGTTCTACTACCTATTATAAAAGTGAAACCCACAACATATTACGAAATCTCCAAATAGATGAGAATTATTGGGCTTTTGGCCTCTTAGCCTCTGTGTGGATGAAATGATTTGAATCTATGCGAGCGAGTCGAGGGTAATACCTTAATACCTTGACCTTCAGCTGTGACTTGAGATGTGTTAGGGCGCGGGCGCGGGCGTGCGGCAGGTGGGTGCCACTCAATTACAAGCAGCCCAGCGCTCCATGACCACACCGGCGCCGTGCTGTGACCTAAAATCGGGTAGTGGACTTATGCGCGCGCGCAGATCTTTCAGCTTGAATACAGCTGTAGTATATATTTACTTATTCATTTATATTAATATAAGTCCAAAATATGCAATTATTATTTGCCTTTGCTTCAACTTATACCTAATTAACAATTTAACATAATCTCATATTTATTCAGATTAGAGGAGTATAGAGATAACAGTACGTTAGAAGTAAATGGCTAAACATCAATTTATGACAGTGCAATAAAACTGTCGCATTGCGACTAAATAACTCGTATAATATTTTGAGAATATAGTACCTCTCCCTGAACAATCCCATAATAGAGTATTACAAGTCGGTAGGTGTGTCACATATTGACCTCGTTCAGTTTGTGACGCACAATAGTAGGTACTGAAAATACTTAGGTTCATTTCATGTTTCAGAGAAGCAAGGATGTGGGTTTTTAAACAGGACTACAGAATAAATATTCATCACTGGCACACTCAACAGATGTGAGCTTACGACGATCATTTGCGTCTACGTAATTGGGCAAAGCAGATGACGTATGAGGCCAAAGCCATTAATTACCATTATAGCACGTTCGAGATCGTTTTAATTACATGCTATGAAATAAACGCACAATGTCGTTTAAGTAGCACTAAACATCACATTGATTTGATTGTGTAGTGGATTCTACGTTGGTGGCTAGAGCTAGCTACAAAATGTGTCAATCATTGTGATCTGTAAGCTACATAATGCGTCATTATGTAGCCTAGTCTAATTTGTTTTCTTTATTGCACACAAAAATCTGAACTGTCATTTGTGACCGGGATATACATTTACAACAAACCACGCCCAAAGTTTTACAAAATCTCTTTTGGTATGTTATGTAAGAATTTATATTTCTTTATTTATGAGGGATAGGTAACCACCGCTCATTATCACCACACATTCGTGTAATTAAACTTAATAAAATGAAGATATTCAATTTCAGAACTGATCGCAATGTGATCCATGGGCAATGGTTGGCATGCAGCTCATTCGAAGCGCGGTGGCGGGGAGGCCGCGCACGCGCAGCACGTCACGCACGTAACATACCAACACGGAGAGCCGCCCCTCGCGACAGCACGCCTCCCCCGTCCAGGCTGGGCCCATAGCAATTCAGCCTGACTAAAGAAAGTTCTTACAATTCAGGTTCCTACGCCCCGATAAGAGATGAAAAAAAAATTGAGACCTTAGTCGTAGTCGAAAAATCGAGACCAATACAGGCAATACAGACACTAACGAGTCGTCAATAAACAAGTAATAATAATATTATCTGTACCGAGACACTTTTAATCTAGATAATTGTTAAAACGTTCGTATTACATACGAGTAGATACATCACGCATAATTATCATTTTACCGTGAACCCCTGTGGCGCGGGCGGCGGCGCTTCCGATGATAACTTTCAACATGGTATACTCACTTACATACACTTACACTCACTGCTTAGGTACGCCAGTTGCACCATATTTATCGCAATCACAGTATAGGTACCTATCTACTTACTTATAACAGTATCATTGTTCTCTGACAGAATTTTGTGAGTACCTTTCGTCGATAAACTTACCGCAAGAGAAAATTGAAAAAAGATAACTTATCTTAATTTTTGTGAGTACTGTTTGTATATAGTGTCTCAGGTAGATAAACGAATAATTATTTGTTTAAATAAATAAATATCTAAGAAACTACTTAATATAAATATTGTCTGACATAATAATATAATATGTGGCGCTTGTTTGTATTAGCGCAGACGCAGACGCAGAAGCGGGCCGCGTTCGATGCGTCACGTGCGCAGGTCAAGGCCGTGCGGTGAAAGAGGCCACGCGCGGCGCCCGACCCCACCGCGGTAGGCCGGACCTGCCGCCCGCCCGCCGCCCGCCGGTGAAAGTACCGAATGGCGAATGCCGGAGTGACGCACGAGTTCTCAAATCCCGTGTGTCGGATGGCGCAATGCAGCGGCTACTTTTCCATTACGACGACCCGGATCATTCGATCAATTAATCCGAAATTCTACTTACACACTCTTTATTACGGAACACATCGGGAAAGAGCCGGTATAGTGTTATCGCATCCCCGGACGCTCCAATTGAATAGACCAATTTTATGTGACTACTTACATATACCTACTAACACTTTTGGAAAATCCAATATAACGTGGGTTTCGCCATATAGGTGTAATAGGAAAATATACTTACAGACTTATATAATATAAGAATTTATAGATAATAAGGATAACCTATAGTAACTTCATTTATAAATTGAGAGGCCAAGTATGAGTCGCGGTATTGCAATTTCGGAACTGGGTATTCCGGGGTGACTCAGTTCGAACGTAGGTGGTACTTCATACAGTTTCAAGCTAACATGCCTTTTACAGACGTCAATAATAGTAACAAATTCCATTGAGTGCTGACGTAGTTGCTTTTTCAAACATAAATCATTCATAAACTAGCCGGCTGGTGAGCATGAGCTGGTGAGCATCATTCGATCCGGTGAAAATAACACTATTCAATCTGTTTTTTTTCGATTAAACGACAGCCTTCGAGGTGCTCGCGATATGCACTTTCATGCACGAAAATAATTGAGCTCCCAAAATGCTCCATCAATGGATTATTACATAAAAAGTGTCGAGAGCCTGTTGTTATTTGATAAATAATCGATATTTTATTCACAGTTGTATTTTGAGAAGTCTAGTTATTTATGTCTATACATTTTTGACAGTCGCAGAAGTGCCGGTAAATCCCGTGCAGTAGCACCACCTCATTACCGCGTCGCGCGCAGCAGCGTGCAGGCAGCGGCAGGTACAGCGCGTGCCATGCGCACGAGTCTCAGCCACGCGGCGGCGGGCGCGGCGCGCGCAAAAAATCTCTAGTTTCCCAGACGCGTGTTGGGTAACTGTACAGTTACACGACGTTATGCTTAGTTAATTTACTGTTTTTTAAATATATAAACACGTTTTGATTAAATTCAAATTTGTATCAATAAGGCTGGTCGATGCAACCGGTGACCAGAGGGTTGGTTCATATCTCGCGCAGATAATCAGCATTGCCATTCAACGTGGCAATGCTGCCAGCCATCTGCGAACACTGCCAAGCGACAGCGGTTTGGCACAAGTACATTTTCTGTAAATATGTTGATCAATTCAAATTTTATATTAATTTATACTTCCGGAGTTACGTTACTATTCGTAATCAAAATATGAATTAATTAATAACATTGTGTATATGTAATGACATGTAATGTGTGCTTAAAATTGGTATTAATATTACATATTCATATAAACCTTTAAGACTACCCATAACGTCAAGAAATGAAACAAAATCATTAGACTATAACGTGGCTTAATAAGGCACAATGTGAGCCAACATCTGCCGCATGCCTCATCACTTTCCTCTCGCGTCAACAGTATTACCTCGCACGCGCATACCGAGGTTCCGAGAAGCTTTTCGTCAACGTAGAATCGGGTTTTACTCGAAATGTTTCACTAGTGTACGTGCAATGTGTCGGCACGCGCAGGAAAACGTCTGATTCACGGTAAGCGCGGTAAGTGCTGCGGCAAGTACTGACACCATTGATAGCGGGCATTCAATTATTGGTGCCAATTCATATGTGTATCTACTCAGGCCTAACGGTGTGCCGGGTCAAGGTAGATTGGAACCTACCTACTCCAAATGACATAAATAAAAAATATTTCTAGTTGTTTAGTGCACCTAGGTTTATAAGTCGATAACTGTTTTTTTTTTTTTTATCGAAGTATATCTCAAAAACCTCCCTTTCTTATTGCGAGGTCTTTAGTACGTAAATAACTACCTCAAAAACTATTGAAAAAGTTTATATTAGGTACGTACGTACGTACTAGGTACCTAATTAAAATGTAATTTACTACTAATCATTAACTGTTTCTTCGGTACAAAGCATGGTCTTTACACAAACAATACAATAAAAGGGACTCCACGAATAAATAAAAAACATATTTAATTATGGAAAAATAAAAAGGTTTATTGCGTAATAAAAAATGTTACCAAGTAAAAATAATTGCCATAACCATAATAAAAATACTTATAAGGCTCCAGCCTAATAATGTGGATACAACACATCATCATTTTAAATAATGTAAGGTATTTTATATGAAACTTAGGTATTATAACTCGACGTTTAATATAATTTAAATACAAATACAAAAAAATACAATAAGTTTAATTATATAGTGTACCTTCTTAGTTGTAAATAATTCATAATAGCTTATAGCCATAGCTATACTAGTGAACATGACAGAAATGAAATGACTAATTGTTACACTAATTGTAAGTTTCCAGTTAATAAGCGAAAGTACAATAATAACCCACATTATAATACATATAGGTATAGAATCTTGAAACAAGTAACTTTTACTGGAAAATAATTTCACTTACATTAACATAACAGCAAAGAACTTAAATAATATCTATACCTACATGTGCGTCACTTAATCTAATCGAATACCGGTACAGTTATACTTTCAATATAAACAACGTGTTGGTAGGCAGGTCCAAACCAAATACGAGTAAAACTAATAAGCTTTTTCTTTCCTATATTGACTATGACTGCGCTTAATTTGTAAAATACAAAAAAGTCTGTCGAGCAGCCTGGCGGACATCCGGTTTGCGGTTTTCGCGCGAACGCACAACAAAACGACTAACTTCACAAAAGCTATTTGATGCTTATTTATAGCCCAAAGTCCTTAAAAATCTGCGTAATCTTAAAAACTGATAAATCCGGGTCGCGATTAGATACAAATGTTAAGTAGGTACCTAGAGTGTATTATATCCGCTATTTAATTATTGTTGCGCTGAAGTTCAGACGTAACCAGGGTGGATAGGGTGCAGTAGGACACCTCGAGAAACATTTTGCAACTCGGAATGCTAATAGAGACACGTTTCTATTGTCGACTTGGAGATGGATGTATGGAGTGGCGCGAATGAATAAGGTGAGGAATTTGTACATATTAAAGGTAGAATAAAAGTAGCACCCATAACACAGAAAGTCATTCTAAATCAAATCATTCTAATCTCTTACTTCAATTTTGCGAATGTGGTGGAAAGAGATGAGAAGCATGTGACTGAAATTACTGGGTGATGAGTATGAATGTGGATGGATACGAGAGGAAGACTCAAGAAAAGATTTATGGAGTGTTTAAAAAGTGATATGGATGAGATTGGAGGGCATGTCAGTACGATGGAAAAGAGAGATGAATGGAAGAAAAAGAATTCTGCGCCGACCGGTAGGGTTAGGCAAATAATGAAGATTTTTTTTCGTTTATATGGTTGTCGCAATCATAACGATTAATTGTTATAGGTACACAGAAAAACTCTCCGATCAACACCCTTGGACTTAACATATTATAAGTACCTAACCCTTTTAGTTTTTTACTTAGGAAATGATTGTAAAGCAAATAACTCTTTGGTTTTAATTAATAAACACATTTCATAATTAACGGATCTTCATAAAAATGAATATATATTTTGTCCCAAGATCTAATTCGAGCACATGAGCGTCTGCGTCACAGTCTGGACTTGGAGCGCGACCACGAGGGCGGGCGGACGGCCAGGCCGCCAGGTGGCTGACGACACGAGAAGTGCCACATGACAACTAAGTACTGCAATTACGTCATGGGAAAAATACGGTAAGGAAGGAACCCACGTATTATTAAACGACTAAGATACTCATATTTTAGAGCAATTTGTCTTAAAGCATTTGTTTGTGTACACAATATTCACAAGTATTTTTACTAATGCGAATATTTGTTCATCAGCAGAAAGTCGTGTTCAGGTTACACGACTTTCACTTAAAAATATTGGAACGATTTTTATTTCTTAATTAATAATAGTAGGCCCATGCCTCTCAACTTGCCGCGCATGTTAGTGCGATCCCGCGGCGCCCCGAAACAGGCGGAGGATGGTACACCGTCGACTTTTAGTAGTAGGTAGGTATACGACCTTCCGCCGGGAGTCCCATAAAATCCTGCTACTTCCCCTGAGGTGGCAGGTATCCACAAAGGATCTTTATACAGGAAACAGTGCCTCTCAACTAAGCTATTTGCTTTGGATTTATTAGTTTAAGCGCTAGTTAAACATATTTTAATATTTTTATTATAAAATCTTGAAATTTTAGTGAAATGAAAGTGTTTTCAAGGTACCGTGGGATTTCGTCGAACCGTGGAAGGAGAGGTATTGCACATTGAGATATATAATAATAGTGCAGCTGACGTAGCCATCGAGCCAAATGTCGAAGTGTTGAAATAGATACCGGGTCTATCGTCATTCGTCACCACTGCGCATGCGCCACCGCGCGCCGCCCGCCCATAATCGCATCGATCTCTGTTGCATACGAATAATGCATATGACGTAACCACACACTCTTATCACCAAGTCAGTCAGTCTCGTCTCGTGTCCCAGTCATTAGATATTGGTAGAGAATATTTTATCGAAGCAATCAGCACGACATTATCATTCACTCACGACTTTTGACACCAACCTAATATGGCGACGAAAGTGTGTAATTAATTTCCCGTAAATAAAGGTACAGGGTACGAAATACATTTCTTTGAAAATAATGACTACGACCCGAAAAATACTTAATGCCCATACAAAAAGAAACTCCGGCTCGTTTGGAAATAAACTGTTGCCCACGGTATTCTGTAATCATCTTGTACCTTTCCTCTGACGGCATAGGATACACGCACACCTTTTAATTAACCGCTTACACAAGTACTGATTAACCGACGACTGCCTATTCATAGTGCCGGTAACCGCCTCGGTGAAAAACATTTATGACATCAGAAAACACAGATAATTAACCAACAATTACATAAAGGCCGTTTCCCAGTTAACGATAAGAACAAACGAACTCGCTAAGCAAATCCTTACTCAACGCCTCACCACGGTCACGTGTTGGCTCGTACGTATCCGAATAGATAGACCGATAGTGAGCAGGTGCGGCCCCTGCGGCCCTGCGCCCGCGCCCGCGCCATGCTGACCTTGTTGAACCTACTTTACATAGTTACAATCATATCTTAAGCAGCAAACATCTCAAGTCTTATGCTAGTTCTTGATATAATGGTAGTTAGCCACTTATTTAACAGAAACCCAATTCAGTTCTTTGTAAAGGCGTAAAATTATACACCTCTGGATTTATATAGCACATTCTATCTACTTTAGCCGTTCCTTAGGTAATAGCTTATTATAACTTATATTTTATTGCGTTGCCAAAAAGGCAAGATTAAAATGCCACTTGAACAATGCCTCCTCAATGAATTAATTTATTGATTATTTTATAAGTAGTCGGATTTGGAACTTTCCTGGATTAATGAATGCTTTTTTTAAAAGAGTAACCATGGAGTCCTTTTCCCATTCTTCTGTATTTATTCTGAAAGGGTGGTAGAGTCCTATAAATATTTGAAGATTCTAACATACTTATTTTATAAGGGAGGGCCTGTTGTACACACTGTCCAATTTTTGAGCAATATCAAAACGAACTGTATTGTCTCATGGAAAAAGTTCAGTTTTCAACCAAAAGACATTAACAGCGCGAGTGAGTTTAAAACGTGAGGGCGTGGTTTTTACCACAATTATTCAATTTTTATGTAGGTACATTGTTTGTGGAGCTTCACCCGGGTGGATGTCGGTTATCGCAACCAAAAGTAATCATGAAAATTTTGACCCATGGGAACCTATTCCAGGGCTATCCCTGGAATAGGTTCTATAGCTATTCCTGGAATATCTACTTTAGGTACCTATAACAGGTTTCCAATGACCGCTTTCTAATTAATCTAATTTTAAAGCATTAAAATGGATGAGTATAGGTAGTTTTTATGTTATCTTTAAGAGATAGACATATGCTATTGCGGACTTTTCTGTAGACCTATATAAGATACACAATTCCACCATAGGTATATCATTTTGTTATATCTCAAAGGGTTTAGACAGCATTTTCGTTGAAAGCTCCCAGACGGCTTATTTATTTCCGACACCTACAACACATATCATTATATTTTAGTTAATGTACTCGTATGATAATGTATACGAGAAACTTGACAAATTATATACCTACTAAAACCTTCCTCTTGAACCCCTCTATCTATTTAAAAAAACCGCATCGCAATCCGTTGCGTAGTTTAAGATCTAAGCATACATAGGGACAGACAGACAGCGGGAAGCGACTTTGTTTTATACTATGTAGTGATTTAGCCGCACGACTTCTGGCGGCCAGTGTCCGCGTGGCTTCACTGTTGACATAAAATAATACATTCTGCATTATGATTTATATTTATACCTATACATTCGCTGATATAAATAAATCTACGCGCGAATCGCGCAAATGCTTGAGCATTTTAAGTAATTTTTTACGTAACGCAACATGCAACATTTCTGGATAAAAACTTAAAAATAAATTTATATAAGAGGAATTGCTCAGTGACCATTATAGACCTGTAGCGACACATAAGCTAGGTATAAATTAACCTATGTCAGCGAAATAATGTAAGCGCCCGACTGGCCAGTATGTTACGCCAGTCGTCGCCCACCATCTGCGTTGTTCAGTCGAATTACAATGGTAGCTGCCAGTAACACATTGAAATTGAAGTATTATTTATACCACCAATAATAACAATAATTTATACTCCCCCGATACTGGTGACCCCGTAGAAGAATACGCAACCTTGTGAAATGAAGTCAACATAGAGACACGGAGTAACGCCGATACCATGTAGCAGTCCACGCGAAATGGTTACCGGACGCGACACGTGGAAGTATTGCATCATTATGGCGGTATGTAATCAGCATCGTGGCATTTGGTGACGACTCACTAACATCTTCATGACTGCAACGCACGACCAGAAGCCACTACATATCGCTATACCCGAAAGACGATCATAGACCTGAACCTGATTAGGTACTGAAGACGGCGTGAAGCATCAGTGGTGTTTCCGGAAATAGTCGTCGGGGTCACCAGTGTCGGGGGGTATAAATTATTGTTATTTGTTTGTTGGTGTTGTTATAAATATTTCTTCAATTTCAATGTGTTACTGGTAGCTACCATTGTAATTCGACTGAACAACGCAGATGGTGGGCGACGACTGGCGTAACATACTGGCCAGTCGGGCGCTTACATTATTTCGCTGACATAGGTTAATTTATACCTAGCTTATGTGTCGCTACAGACCCTCTGCACGCTCCCTGTGTAGGTTCATTCACACGTGTGATAAGCACTTTGAATATACCTATTTCACAACGTTTATGTCGCAGCGTCACATCACAAGCACCATGCATCACCTTTAAAACTTTATTACTTAGGTATATGACTTATGAAAAATTGTGTGATATTTTTTTCCTTCCCACAAATGTTTCATACGCATAGGTACAGGCAGTAAGATTTATTCTCTTCATCTATTTTTTTAACTCTCTTGGGCCCTACCCGTGCGTGCGGCGTGCCTCGAATGCTTCAAACACTAACTATCAAATTTAGAATAGGTAGGTAATGAAATGAATTTGTAAAAATGTCAACCCGTCTACTGTGATAGTTTTCAGTAGGTACAAAAGAAGTCGACAATGACACTGTAGAGGGATTATAACTTTCTATAAATTCTAAGTTTTAAGTATATAAACTCTACGGATTTTTGAAAAATATGTCGTAATATCAAATTGGACCGCAACGCCGCCCTCACGAGACGCGACCCCGGCGTTGAACAATAAACATTGCAAGATAATTTACAAACCATTGGTTACCGACCGACCAATCGAGCTGAGTTCAGTATGAAAACCGCAACCAATCGCAGGAGACGCCGCCGCCGCCAGCCCCGGCCGCCGGCACCACGCGCGGTTTCAGCGGGCCCGCAGTGGACGCTGCCCGATTAGTCAGTCGGCAGCCGACGGCCGATAATATCGGCTTTACATTGCAGAAACCGGAAGGGGTTGCACTCAACACTCAATAATATACCACTCCGGACCACTCATCCGGCTGCAAGCAGTACCGGTACGGATAGTTCCGATGGCACTAGTTTCACATCACTCTTAGTATTACTGCGATAAATATGGCCGTCCGCCGCGGCCGCAGCGAGATAACGAGATATCGTCGCGAGCGCTGGCCGAGAACGCCGGCACGCGTATGCCGGCCGCACGCCGCCGCCGCCGCCGCGCCCCCGCCGGTGGTGGGCTCGTCGGCCGCCCGGCCGCAGGTCCGCACGTATATAGAGAGCCGCCTTATTCCACACCTACTATTCGCAACTTCAACTTTTTCGAGAGCGCACGCTCAGATCATACACTTCCCGATCATGTCTACCGAGCGATTCCTACTAGTGGCGTTCGCGATAGCGGCGGCGGCGGCGTACGCGCTCGCCAGGCCCCACAAGGAGTTCGTGCTGGCCGACGTCGCCAACAAGACCATGTGCCCTATAATGGTGCACATCCACGAGGACCCGGAGCGGATACCGCGGCGCATCAAGTTCCTCAAGTGCGCCAGCCGGCCCAACAAGCTGTGCACGGAGCACATCTCGCACGGCTGCTGCAAGCAGCATCACCACTCGTACGTTACCGAGTGCGTCGAGATCTACGACTGGGTGCAGGTCACCTACAAGAACTCGGACACGCCGCAGGCCATCAAGGTGCCGGTGGGCTGCACCTGCCTCATCGAGGAGACGCCGCCGGCGGTCGAGGCCACGTGAGCCGCCGCCGCCACCACCTCAGCCGCCATCGCGGCCGCTCCAAGTTCCTATACCCTCCACCACTGAACATTATTTATTTTGTGACTTGTACATAGGTATTACTCGAATTAATTTATTATTTATTGTAATGGTTGTGACACGGGCCCCCGGGCGCCGGCAGTGATAGTGATAGACAACAGCTGTCTAGTGAGATGAGCAGCTATTAAATTAATGTTGGTAGTCAGTGACATTCCATTTTGATGTAACGTAAGTTAATTGTTATTGTTTATTGTGTCAATTTTAAATGCGCGGGCGCATTGTTGTAAAGTGTAATTTCCGATCTGGAATCGGTAAAATGTTGATAAAAAAAATATTTTTTTAATGCCGTTGTTTAACTTTACCTATCCTCCTTTCTATAACCACTCAAGCGGCCGACTTGAGTGGTTATAGAATCTAACTGAAACAATACATTTTCTTTTTAAATGAACCCTGATTGAGGCTAAGTCTTCACTGTCTTTAAATTGCTTGCCATTGTCCAGGTACTAATGTATGTTTGTAAATCAATATTAGGTACCTACTAATGTCAGCCAAACTTGGGAATTGTTACGCCGTCGCTGTAATAACTCTAGATTTACAATATATCTACAATTTATGTGGTTAAATATCAAATACTTCGAAAACAAAGGAACAGAGCCGTAGTAGGTAGGTACCTCAATTCAATATACTAATGATAAAAGCTATTTACGGCCTATGTAGTAAGGACCAATTACATAGGTAGTACATAGGTAAATAGGAAGATACAGACTAGAATGGTGACTTGAAACTCAATAATACCTAATAACAGAAAGTACTTACTCTACCTACAGGTTCTACACACACCTACCTAAATATTACAAAGTGAAAACAATTGTATCCGTAGGTAGTGCCTTACATACTGTCGACATTCATTCGCAGGATTGCTAAGCTTTATATGCTTAGGTTCAACTACATTATGGATTATTTTTGGAGAAGTTTTTCCCGGGAATTATTTAAAATGTCAGCTATCGTACTCTGCCCTCTAACTACGTCAGAACCTTAAATATGAATGATGATGAAGATAGGAATGACGCCCGGTGCCGCGTTGGCCCGGTCGGTAAAGTTCCCGTACTGCAAACATAGCTTAGTTTCAGGACCCATCATTATAGACGAATATCGAGTATACTGCGGAACACGAAATAATGATTTATGGTCTTTTGGCAGAACTGCGCATGCCATAGTGATTAATAATATATGAGTCTCTACCTAATGAATAAATTGCTGTTGACCGACGGATCAGTGTGCGACCACCTGCTCCAGCGGGCAGGCTATGTGGAAGTTATGCCCAAACTCACATTTTTGTACTGTGTAGGTATTTAATAGTTGGTTTTACCTAATATTAAAGTTAGATAGATACATTTCAAATCAGTACAAGTGCATAAGTAATAGCTATTGAATATTGAAGTATTACCGGTTCGCTTACATATTAGTACACGTAAAGTTTTGTTGCCGTCGCTGTTGCTTTTGCAGTATTTTAGTGGTCACAGCCTTTGTAACTTTAACTTTATTAAAGTTAGTTAACTTCAAAGTAACAAATGTCGGGTCAAGATCGACGTTTGTAAAATTGTGTGTTTGTAAAAAAATATATTTAAATTGAGTAAATATACCTAATATAAACCTTTGCAATAAGTTTTGCTAAGAAGTAATTAGGCGATATTAGAATTTCGCGCATACCTAGTTCTTATAACTATTATCGGCATTGAATTATTATTTTTAAAATAGCAGTGGTAGCAGAGTGGTCGAACGTACGCCTTGCAATCAAAGTGTGCAGGTTCAAACCCCGGCACCTCTAGGTGTAAGTGCGAATCCCATTTTCATCCAAGATTACCATTTGTTAATATACTGTGAAGTAAAACATCGTGAGGAAACCGGCACATCTATAGAATAGAAAGGCGTGTGAAGCCCAAAAAATCTTCTTCGTATTGAGGGAGAATATGCCCGGTATAATGGCAATAGGCTCGTCACCTCACCTCACCGTCACATTGGGACCAAAATACATCGGCGAAGTGTGGGCTTACTGCGGTGCACCTCTGCCTACCCCTTCGGGGAATACAGACGTGATGATTTATTATTATTATTATTATGCTATAACGTAACTATCTAAGAAACATGTAGGTAATACCTGTTGAACATTTTAAAAAATTTTTGATTTTTTGCTCTTCTGTGAAATCGCACAAAAGTAATTTACCTACTAATTAGGTACATGTAAACACCACTTTTCCAAATAAATCTGTAACACGGTAGGAGTGGAATAAAGATTAATGTTACAATTTGGCATTGTCTTTAATGTACCGTGCCCCAGTGTGCAGTGTGCGAAGGCTAGTGAAGCACTCTAAGCATTACATCATTCAAGAAAATACTCGTAAATAAATTATTTGAGAAAAAATATAAACATTTGAAGTTAGTAGGGCAACAAATTGCTCGGCCCAATAACACATTCGTTAGACACTATTCTCTGCGGCAGCCGGCACCGAGCGGCGGGCGGCGGGCGGCGGGCGGCCTGCCCGGGTACGTATACCTGAATTGGATGTTCTTTCAGTAATTGCGAAATTACAGGCGTTGCTAGGCGGCCCCCAGCGCGTCTTCCACTCCTCGAACGAATATTTTTTTAACGTTTACATACAACGGTGAGTACATATCCAAGTGAGTAATACATAAATATAAACACATCAGTTATAAATTTGGTACATACCATTTTGATAGTACCTACAGCCTACGCCGCCGTCGCGTGTAGGTAAGTGTTAGTTGTTGAAAAGTAGCTAGGAATAAAACATAATTTTTTTTTTACAGCTGAGCACTACTTTCTGACGACGTTATTACTGCACTTGCTGGGGCGTCGATGCTCAGATCTAAAAGGCTTTATGTAAGCATTTATGTATACTTCTATACTAATATTATAAAGAGGTAAGATTTGTATTTTTGTATGTTACGAATAAACTTAAAAACTACTGGACCGATTTCCAAAAATTCTTTTACCGTTAGAAAGCTACATTATCACTGAGTAACATAGGCTATATTTATTACTAGAAAAAATTAGAGATCCTTAGAAATCTTTACTAAACCAACCCAAGGTGTAAAAAAATTAGCCGTAAAATGTATTTTATCGCATACGCTGCGGAAAGTATTGATGATAGAACAAAAAAATGTTCTACAACATTATAGAACACATCAATATCTACAAAAAAGTCCGTCCAACTTTTGTAGTTTTGTCAATAGAACTACTTTTTTACATTTTAAAAGTTGACAGAAATGCCGTTCAAAATCAGACCGTGTTATCCATACCTTTGTATTAATTCTTATCCAAATAAATTCATTCTTCTTCTTCTTCCGTATTCAAGACTGTTTCAATACCTTCCGATTACTTTTTGAATTATTGAAATCGGTCATCCCATTCAAAAGATATTACGAAATTAAAAATGTCAATATAAACAAAAAAATACACGCCGCCGCGGACGACGCGCCAGAAGGTCCACGAAGCGAGCAACTCGGCGACAGAGCGGGCACCTCAGTGCGGGAGAGGGTTTTGTGTAAGGAAAGAGTGCTTTTCTCATGGGCAATTGTATGTTGCTCTTTCTCGAATAGGATCTCCTGAAAATCAATATGGTTTTGCTGCCACCTACAAATACAACTGCCAACATAGTGTAAAGTGAAGCTTTAAGGTAAAAATATGACAAAATAAAAATGTCCACCCGTGCGAAACCGGGACGGGCCGCTAGTACAAAATATAATAGGTGATGATATTTGCGTTTGCGCCTCGATCACGTAGCGCTAGAAACTTCTAGATAAAACAATGAAGAGGCTTGATAAGATTTTTATTTTCTTTGCAACATGTGTAGATTAATTATGTAAACTCGTATCGCGCCGGCCAGCATCGAGACGAAGTTCACGTTACTAGTAACATAAAACTGTACTTACTCAACAGTACCTGCCTGCAAAAAAATGAGAATTCCCGGGTTCGCGTTCAAAGACAACATCGGACGATCGAACCCGAGACCTCTGTCCGTCTACGACCCCGCGACCCGTTACACTATTCCCGCTATGTCTGACTTACTCTATAGGTAATCTAAAACTTTCGTCGAACAAAAAAACAATGATAGAGAAGTCCGATTTAGATATCTATAAACTGGGTTTCCCACTCTTGAAGCATGAAGCCGATTTGCTACGCGGCGTCCGCGTCGCCACGGCGCGGCGTGGGCACACTCAACTCTTTTTTATTATTGGGATCAAGCCCGCCACACATTCCCACCACTGTTACTCCTGTGAGCCAGGATCAGCAGCGGTGTACAACCCGCACGAATTTAATCGAAAAAGATGTAGGAGTTAGAAGAAAAATGTATTCACTTCCCTGCATTGCACACTCAACTATCGTTAATACTCGACATAATAGTTGAGTTCCGCTGAGATTACTATCTCTGTCGTAAAAATTTCAATTGATCCTCTTCGTAACCGGTGGACGCACCATTTTAGATCACAACACGTAGATACATTACAAACGGGACGTACGATCCTAGGTGTGTGTGTGTGTGTGTTTTCCTATACCACATGTGTACTTATTTACGGCCGAATCAATTACCCATCGGGGCAATTCCCAACATGTGCAACTCTTCTCAGTAATGTCTCGTTAGCTGTAAGAACTCTGTACCTTTCACGTATCACTCGGCCGCGTTACTCCGTGCGCGACGGTGACGTAGTCGAGGATTAAGTCATCGTCGAACGGCTAAGGAAAACTGTATAAATATCAACCGAATCGTCTCAAAAGTGTCATTCGCACCGTATCATCAGTGAGAGCATACAACTCTAGGCTCATACCGACCAACATGTCGTACGGAATTTATTCATTCGCGTTAGTCGCGATAATGGCGGCGGCGTCGAGCAAACCGCACAGCGGGCTGTCTCTGTCCGAGGCGCTGAACAGGACGCTGTGCCCGACGGTGGTGCAGTACGACGACGACCCGGAGCGGATCCCGCGCTTCATCAAGACCCTGGAGTGCGAGCGCCGGCCCGAGGAGATGTGCGCGGCGGGCGCGGGCGCGGGGGCGGGCGCGGGCGGCGCCGCGCGCTGCTGCCGCCTGCCGCGCGCCGGCGACCTGGTGTTCAAGTGCGTGCAGGTCATCGACAACGTGCTCGTCAGCACCAGGAACTTGTCGCGCACCTACCACATCCCCGTGCCCGTCGGCTGCTCCTGCATCGAGCAGAGGGCGACGCCCGCGCAGGACGCCCGATAACCGTTGCCGAGCGCATCCGAACCCGCGGATGTAGCTATGGACGGTGAACTGACGGAACAGTTCCAGTGTTCGTTAAAAATATAGGTATGTGATAATTTATTGTTCCGACGGCGGCTATTGCCGCGACTCTTCCTAGTAGTGATTAAGGTATCGATCTAAGTAGGTGCCGACTAAGATATTTAATTTATTTAATTTTGGTGTGCTAGTGTGCTGTATTTGTGGAAAGTTATAATAAGTTAAATAGTTTTTCACGGTTTATAACATGTGATACCTTTAAGTTGATTCCAATGTCGTACAAACTTTGGCTTGGACTTAAACCCTGGCTATCGGTGAAAATAAAATTGTTCGTAATATTAGTACAATAAGTAAGTATTCATAGCAATATGTGTACCTACTTAACAAATATTACATTTGTACAAACAAAGGATAATTACCAATTTAAAATTTTATTTTTAAACACTTCGTTATAGAAGCGTTGAAAATTATCCAAGGCAGCTAAATGTATTTTATATTAGTTTTACCGTCGCAGTGACAGTTCGCGAGTATTATCATCATTGTGTACATCTTGGAAGCACCTCTACGTGTAGATAATGTTTTAAAAGATTGTTAACTCCTTTTAATGAAAACAAACGCTTTGTTGTAGAAGCATAATTTAAATTAAGTTCATAAATAAATTATTGTGAAAATGAATTCATATTTCGCACTTATTGATTAATAACCCCTTTCGAATAATCTTGAAACAGATCCAGATCGTACCTACATTTTTCAAAATGTTGATGAAGTTAACCACCTTGTGGCAGACAGACATATGTACCCAAAAATATATTATTTTATACCGAATGTAATCACAGAGTAGAAGAGGTTATAATGCTATTTCCCAAACACATTTTACGTTATTTTGAACCCCACACTGAAAGTGAGTACCAAATCTGTGGGCACTAGTTTGTATTATGAACGTTACTTATATTTCGAGTGGTGTGCTTATACTAGGAACACACCAATACTACCGAACCCTAGACAGAGGGAGTGGGGTCACGAGTAATATAAAATCGCTCGCTACAGTCTAACTTTAACTAGACTTTAACATTTTGATCGAGACTTTACAATAATAATGTTTTGTTACACGAAAGGAAAACGCCGAACAAGTTCTTATATGTACTTATAATAGAGGGTTTTCCCAAAAAGCAGAATTTAAATTTCCAACGGTATTACTTAAGGAAGATGTTCGTTACTAGTGGCGGGTCATCGACTAACCTTCTTTCCTTTTGGATTAACCGACCTTCAAACCGTGACGAGACTGAGTACAACGGTCATAGCTTCTGATCTACATCGGTGAGTAGGTACAAGAGGTGTGAGGCTTTACTCTTTCTCGCCGGTACAGATCTACCGCCGGCGCTCCATCACGTCACGCCAGTCCTGGCGAGTGGCGAACCATCCACATACGTTATTTATCTACGTAATACTCCGGGTGACGGGTATCAAGATTCAAATGTGTGTTCAATATTGTCATTTCAATAGTTGTTGTATATAATGTTTCTCACGATACTTAATGACAATAACTAGGTACTGCTGTGATTTGGATAGTGAAAGGCGTGATAAATTGAACTAAGAGTGAGAATGTAGCCTGGCTCAATAGTGGCCCGTGCCGCCTTAACCACTCCTGTTGACTAAACCAATAAGTGGTAAGTGGTAGGTACTAGTTCAAGAAGCTCTCCGGCCCACAGCAGGGCGGGGCGGCGGCGTCGTCCCGGCGACCGTCATACCGGCGATAGGGGGCTGAAGGCAAGTTCAAGGGCGTTCGCGCGCCGACCGGCGACCCCCCTGCGACTCTATCAATGACCTACATTAGTGTTTGTTTACTTGCCGCTCCCGGCGCTATACAAACCGCGCATTACCTCCACTATATAGGTGTCCACCTAGATACCCACTAATAATAATCAGGTAAACCGTAATTGGAATCCAATCCATGTACTAAATTGTAGGTTTAAGTACATTAATGTTGTTATTTCGACTGGATTCTTATCACGAAAGCTCAGATACAATGGTCAATTATTTGAGAGGAATGGTATGCAAGTGGCTCAAAGTATTGGCATCTACTCATAGTGGTAGTCAGTATAATACTTGACGAGTTGCCGAGCTACAGTATCTACCTGATATAGGTATCTTAATAAACAATTTTGAAAAAAGCAGCGATGATCACTCTTCAAATCCACGGATTAAGCATATGCTATCCGTAGGTACATGTAACCTGTCTCCACAGAAAAAATAAGCCTTTTATGAGCATTATACGCTTTTTCAATAAACTTCCAAAATAAATCAGAGATTAGATTAGCCAATCAATAAACTTAAAACTACAATAAAATCCAAACTGTATCAAAAGGGATATTACAAAGCAGTGGTGGTAGCCTCGTGGGCAAGAACGCCCGCCTTGAACGTAAGGGGTGCAAGTTCAAATCCCAGGCCCGCACCTCGGAGATAATTTTCATGTGCGAATGTAATTTTCAACAAAGATTACCACTTTGAAGGAAAACATCGTGAGGAAACCAGCACGTCTCTAAAAAGGCGTGTGAAGTTCACCAACCCGCACTGGGCCAGCGTGGTGGATTATGGCCCAAATCTCCCTCGTATTGGAGGGGAATGTGCCCGGTATAATGGCAATAGGCTCGCCCCCTATTACATTGGGACCAAAATACATCGGCGAACTGTGGGCGCACTACAGTGCACCTCTGCCTACCCCTTCGGGGAATACAGATATATGTATGTATGTATATGGATATTACAAAATCTCGGATTATTTGGATGATAAATCAGGTTGGGCTTGTACAGCTCAGGTTCAATACAAAAATCAAAATATTGCCCGTCATGGCAGAGTGTAGCGTGTGTGCGTGCCCTACTAACGTATTACTATCTTATAATTATTATTAAAATCAACTCTAAAGTCAACACATTGGAGCTATGTCTACATGTGTATTTGAAGTTTTGGCGTTTAAAGAAAAACTGGCTAAGTGCGAGTCGGACTCGCGCACGAAGGATTTATTTTAATTTCATTATTTATTTTTAAAGTGAATATATAACTAAATATTCTATGAATATTTCAAGCGTTTACCTGTTGCCGTTATCAATATCGAGTAAAAACGAGCAAAACAATCACGTTTGTTGTATGGGGGAGCCCCCTTAAATATTTATTTTACTGTTTTTAGGGTTCCGTACCAAAAGGGTAAAACGGGACCCTATTACTAAGACTCCGCTGTCCGTCCGTCAGTCTGTGTGTCCGTCTGTCACCAGGCTGTAACTAATGAACCGTGTTAGTTAGACCGTTGAAATTTTTAAGGATGATGTATTTCTGTTGCCGCTATAACAACAAATACATCACAGGCAGAGACAAAATTAACCTTATTATAGTGACCTGATGAGATTGCAGTGAGTCACCAATATTTAGCGGACGCTGTCACCTGGCGTCGGGCGTGACTAATCATCCAAGAAACCCAGCATCCCATGAGTATATCTTTGGCACGTGCGGACAGCGTGAGGATAAAAATGAAAACTAGTTTGAAACGTAAATAGTATCTATAACTAAAGTCAAAGTCAAAGTAATTTATTTGCAAATACAGGTTATTCTAAGGGGACATAGGTATCAGTATAGGTAGCGTATGCCGTATTCTACCTTACGGTATGCAAATATTAAACAATAGTTGCAAATGCTTAACATAGATGGTATATGTTAAAATGCAATATGTTAAAATGAAAAGGTATATAAGTTGGACTTATTATATGAATGACTTATGAATGGTATGCAACGTACTTACGTTGATTTTTTTTTTCAAATCAATATTAGGCGTTACAATAACTACGTATTTAATCTACCTCATCAGTATTATTCCAGGAACTACTAAAAGTGAACAATATTTTTTAAGTTTTTTTAACTGTTTCGGAACAAATGAACAGAACAAAGTATACCAATGTGTGAATACGGGGAAATGTAAGATTGCAACCAGTTCCGTCTGCAGTTACCTACCACCGCGCCGTAATGTAATAACGTAATGTAATGTGCGCTAGTACTGAAACTGAAACAATATACATGACAGGTGTGTAGGGCGGAGCGGGGAGGGCGGGGAGGGCGGGGAGGGCGTGTGCGGCGGGCGGGGGGCGTGTCCGCCGCCTCCCACTCCGCCGCTCTGCGCGCGCGCAACCACGCAGCTTGCTGTCCCTAGCATTTTGTATAATTTACTTACAAATGCAATATTGCGTAATCTGATTGGCAATTTAACTACAATGCTAACTGTGTGTATCCGTTTTCTAGCCAAATCAACACGGTGAGGTACGTCACATAACGCGGAAGGGGCAATATTGCAATTATGGTAAATGTGGTTATGGTGGGTGCATTATAAAGTGGAATGAACGGGCGTTTCGCGGGTGTTCTGCGTATGATTAGAGGCGGGCGGGAAGCCGGCGCGGCCGCGCGGGCGGCTCACGGCGCTCACTCACTTGGACAGTGCCGTGTTATCCGCGACTCCACCGCGCAATAGGTAAGTATGTAGTGTCACGGTCAATAAGTATTTTTGTAAGAGGAACCTACATAATATCCGGTAAGGGAAACACCCTGAGTCACAGTTGAAGCGTTTTTGATGAGTTATATTCTAAACTGTATCAAGGTAATACGTAAGTTAATTAATTTATTTGTTTCCTTTCATTTTAGTCACTATGGAAGATACGGAATATGTTTTGCGTCACATGAGATTTACACGAGTGTTTTCCTGCGAACGTCACGGACGCAATGCGGCGTACGTACTCCGCGCTTCACTGTCTGGTAGATTATGTTTTAAGGATTCCGTAGCGAAAAACTTTAAAAGGAATTCTTATAGGATCACTTTGTTGTCGGTCTGTCTGTCTGTTTTATAAAAAGCACCTGTTCTCTTGGAAATATCGCACAGAGCGTCTCTATTGTAGGAAGGTCAGCTACTTTTTTTTATAAGTCCTAGATCTTATTATAATACAGATATAAATAATAATGTACAGTCAGCGTCAAAAGCATCTCAACTTACATACATCCATACATACATAGGTACATCCCGCTCACTCAATGACACGACAGTTGTTTCATAGCAAATAATAACTACAATACAAGAATCTTACCTCATTAGGATACCATTTTTTTTATAGTACATAACCACTTAGTAGTTACCTACCGAATACCTATACTAACCATCGAAATGTATACCTTACAGAGTATAATTATCGCCATACCTACCTATAAGGAACCGATCTAAACTATTGAGGTAGGGTGGTGTAGCAAACATCGCATTTTACAAGAAGTTATATTGCACAAAAAGTATAATATGTTCTCTTACAAAAATAGAACAGCACAATCATGTGCAGTTGTATAGGACGTGCCCTATTCGTAACATAACATTAATATAGTAATAAATCAATTGCAACAGCATATTGCATATCAACAAACCACAATAAAACAATGAAAGCGAGCGCTCACCGCGACCCAACGATCCGCCGCGACCACTCCGCGCGGTCACTCATCATTACTGTAATCTATGTCCACGTTCAGACCCCGCTGTGTCCGCGGTCTCTCTCGGACGACGCGCGCGACCTCTCGCGGCTACTTGTGCTCCTGCAATTCATTAAACTTACTCTCAGAGAGTGGATGAGGAACTTTACACCCTGTTCCTCACCCTGCCCAAAGTCTCTTACCGACCCCCTTTAGGACTGCAGCGCCCACAAGGGGTCGTTATCGGCCACTTTGGGAAAGGATGGTGTAGACGATAGAGTGGTGAATGTAAGCCTCACCGTGTTTCGCGATGCACGTCCGCCCGCACCACGAGCCGCCCGCCGCCCGCGCCCGCGCTCTCGCTCGCGCCGCTCGACCTCGACCTACACCTGCAACAATAGTAGGGAGAATATGCTTCGATCTCTAGTGCATAATGATTTGACGGATTCGAATCGTTATCAGCAAAAGTATCGATTTGTTTCTAGAGTAGTACGTATAATGGCATGAGTGACGGGTATCGCAAGCGTCGTCGTTGAAAATTTTGCGGTAGCGAAACGAAGCGGATTAAATTAGCGATTGAAACATCGGGATCCAATTAAATACTAGCATCGGCGAGCCGGGCGCAAGGAACGGTGGGGAACTAATAATACATCATCATCATCATCACGCCTGTATTCCCCGAAGGGGTAGGCAGAGGTGCACTGTAGTACGCCCACACTTCGCCGATGTATTTTTGGTCCCAATGTAATAGGGGGCGAGCCTATTGCCATTATACCGGGCACATTCTCCCTCAATACGAGGGATATTTTTGGGCTATAGTCCACCACACTGGCCCAGTGCGGGTTGGTGAACTTCACACGCCTTTCTATAGACGTGCAGGTTTCCTCACGATGTTTTCCTTCACCGTTTCATAGCAAGTGGTAATCTCGGATGAAAATGAGGGAACTAATACTACGGATATTTTCACCCCAAATATTACGCCGTGGACTTTCGATCGCAAGGGTCGAAACAGATTGTAGGGTCAAAAATACTTATTTTACTGACTGTGAGACTCGAAAATACTGACGCGATGACGTAACTATAAACCCCAAAATTTACAGAACTTTAAATGCATCTTCAAATCCCTAACATATATGTTATGGAAACAAAGTGTCCTATTTATTACATAATGCCACTTATTAAGCCCCGCACACACTGGAGCGTCAAGACACGCGTAATTTTAGTTGCCAATACCAAAACAAATTGTGTCAATATGGCTATGTGCCAAGTGTAACACAATTGTAAGGCGGGGTATTGGAGAGATAATTGAAACCTCGAGTGCTCAACTAATACTGTCTGTTTATTATAAAGAACACACAATTAAATAGGTTTACAATATGTGAAATAAGGCAGGTTACATACAAATAGGTACACACTACTCGCGTTGCGACAATCGCTGCACGGCATCGCGGCGCCCACTATATCGCGTCGCGACGCTCATTACAAGGCGTCACGACGCTCATCATAAGACGTCGCGACGCTCATCAGAAGGCGTCGCGACCGTCCCTATAATGCGTCACGACGCTCAATATATGTCGTCGCGACGCTTACTATTATGCGGCGCGACGCTTACTATTACGCGGCGCGACGCTTACTATAAGGCGACGCGACGCTCTCTATAAGGCGTCGCGACGCTCACTATAAGGCGGCGCGACGCTTACTATAAGGCGGCGCGACGCTCTCTATAAGGCGTCGCGACGCTTACTAAAAGGCGGCGCGATGCTCACTATTAGGCGTCGCGACGCTCACTAATCGGCGTCGCGTCTCTCAGCATAAAGCGTCACGACGCTCAATATAGGGAATATCCGTAGTAAAAGGAGCGTGCGTATGTAACTCTTTGAAGACACAAGACATTTTACAGGATAATTAGTTTTTCCGAGTCTAAAATACCTACTAAACTATTTTCAGAAAAAACTGGCTGTTAGTGACCAGCATTAAAAAAACTCACTTTAACTGACGTTACGGACCAGTTTCGACCCCTGCGATAGACGGCGAAGCTAGTTTCGCCCAGTCGCATTCGCGCGCATCTGGACGGTCTAGGTATGATAGAAGATGCATGCGGTCGGAGAGACGTCGAATATATGAAATCGGCGCAAACTAAGGCCGGGCACTGGCAGTGACCAGTGTATATAGTCACCCGGTGCTGTCGGTGCCGGTGTCGGAGTCGGCCGGCGGGAGCGGGGAGGGTGCGCCTAGTGACCAGTGTATATCTATATACTCACCCGGGGGTGTCGGCGACGGACGCGGTGCTGTCGGTGTCGGTGTCGGAGTCGGCCGGCGGGAGCGGGGCGGGTGCGCCTAGTGACCAGTGTATATCTATATACTCACCCGGGGGTGTCGGCGACGGACGCGGTGCTGTCGGTGTCGGTGTCGGAGTCGGCCGGCGGGAGCGGGGAGGGTGCGCCTAGTGACCAGTGTATATCTATATACTCACCCGGGGGTGTCGGCGACGGACGCGGTGCTGTCGGTGTCGGTGTCGGAGTCGGCCGGCGGGAGCGGGGAGGGTGCGCCTAGTGACCAGTGTATATCTATATACTCACCCGGGGGTGTCGGCGACGGACGCGGTGCTGTCGGTGTCGGTGTCGGAGTCGGCCGGCGGGAGCGGGGAGGGTGCGCCTAGTGACCAGTGTATATCTATATACTCACCCGGGGGTGTCGGCGACGGACGCGGTGCTGTCGGTGTCGGTGTCGGAGTCGGCCGGCGGGAGCGGGGAGGGTGCGCCTAGTGACCAGTGTATATCTATATACTCACCCGGGGGTGTCGGCGACGGACGCGGTGCTGTCGGTGTCGGTGTCGGAGTCGGCCGGCGGGAGCGGGGAGGGTGCGCCTAGTGACCAGTGTATATCTATATACTCACCCGGGGGTGTCGGCGACGGACGCGGTGCTGTCGGTGTCGGTGTCGGAGTCGGCCGGCGGGAGCGGGGCGAGGCGGGCACGGCGGGTGGCGGCGCGGGTGCGCGGCGTCACGTCGCACGCCGTCACGGTCTCGGTGGTGCGGACCCTGCGACGCTTGCTACAACAGAAACGCGAATAATGTATTTTTCACTTTAGCCATCTTGAATTTAATAATGGACGTTATATTCGTAATAAGCATCCCCAAAAACGATAATCACGATACCCATAATAAAAATGCGATAAACGTAAAAATCGCATAAATGAGAAAATCGCATTATGCGATAAACCCATAATGCGATTTTCACTTCCACTATCTTAGACTCCAAAATGTATATCATATTCGTAATAAGCATCCCCAAAAACCACAATCACGATACCCTTATTGCGATTTTCACTTCCACTATCTTAGACTCCAAAATGTATATCATATTCGTAATAAGCATCCCCAAAAACCACAATCACGATACCCTTATTGCGATTTTCACTTCCACTATCTTAGACTCCAAAATGTATATCATATTCGTAATAAGCATCCCCAAAAACCACAATCACGATACCCTTATTGCGATTTTCACTTCCACTATCTTAGACTCCAAAATGTATATCATATTCGTAATAAGCATCCCCAAAAACCACAATCACGATACCCGTATTGCGATTTTCACTTCCACTATCTTAGACTCCAAAATGTATATCATATTCGTAATAAGCATCCCCAAAAACCACAATCACGATACCCGTATTGCGATTTTCACTTCCACTATCTTAGACTCCAAAATGTATATCATATTCGTAATAAGCATCCCCAAAAACCACAATCACGATACCCTTATTGCGATTTTCACTTCCACTATCTTAGACTCCAAAATGTATATCATATTCGTAATAAGCATCCCCAAAAACCACAATCACGATACCCTTATTGCGATTTTCACTTCCACTATCTTAGACTCCAAAATGTATATCATATTCGTAATAAGCATCCCCAAAAACCACAATCACGATACCCGTATTGCGATTTTCACTTCCACTATCTTAGACTCCAAAATGTATATCATATTCGTAATAAGCATCCCCAAAAACCACAATCACGATACCCGTATTGCGATTTTCACTTCCACTATCTTAGACTCCAAAATGTATATCATATTCGTAATAAGCATCCCCAAAAACCACAATCACGATACCCTTATTGCGATTTTCACTTCCACTATCTTAGACTCCAAAATGTATATCATATTCGTAATAAGCATCCCCAAAAACCACAATCACGATACCCGTATTGCGATTTTCACTTCCACTATCTTAGACTCCAAAATGTATATCATATTCGTAATAAGCATCCCCAAAAACCACAATCACGATACCCTTATTGCGATTTTCACTTCCACTATCTTAGACTCCAAAATGTATATCATATTCGTAATAAGCATCCCCAAAAACCACAATCACGATACCCTTATTGCGATTTTCACTTCCACTATCTTAGACTCCAAAATGTATATCATATTCGTAATAAGCATCCCCAAAAACCACAATCACGATACCCTTATTGCGATTTTCACTTCCACTATCTTAGACTCCAAAATGTATATCATATTCGTAATAAGCATCCCCAAAAACCACAATCACGATACCCGTATTGCGATTTTCACTTCCACTATCTTAGACTCCAAAATGTATATCATATTCGTAATAAGCATCCCCAAAAACCACAATCACGATACCCTTATTGCGATTTTCACTACTGTCATCTTTCGATTCAAAAATGGATGTCATATTCGTAACCAGAATCCCCTTAGACTATAATTACGATAGCCATTATTGCGATTGACAATTCCTCCACCTTGTCGATTTATAAAAATCTGTTTTGCTCAATATGATAAAAAAAACCGCCCAAATGCGAGTCGGACTCGCGCACGAAGGGTTCCGTACCATTATCTATAAAACGCCAGAAAATCTTGTCTTTTGTATGGGATCTTTTGTTTAAATATTAATTTGAATTTAATTATTTATTTTTAAAATGGATATATAACTAAATATTCTGCGAATATTTCAAGCGTCTACCTGTTGCCGTTATCAATATCGAGCAAAAAATAACGTTTGTTGTATGGGAGCCCCCTACAATATTTTTAGTATTTGTTGTTGCGGCAACAGAAATACATCATCTGTGAAAATTCCAACTGTCCAACTATCACGCACGGTTCATGAGATGCCTGGTGACAGACAGACAGACGGACGGACAACGGAGTCTTAGTAATAGGGTCCCGTTATACCTTTTGGGTACGGAACCCTAAAAAAACTATAAAAATGACGAAAAATAATAGTTTTGATTTCCATACTTACCTAAAATTAACTTTAAAATATCGGACAGTGGCGTGAACTCGATCCTATCGCCGCGCCGATCGAACCTACCTCATTAAGAGCGAGAGTTCGAACGACGACATTGGAAGATATAGAACCCGGGCCCCCTGAATGGAACCGCATATTTACACTTATTTTTCTTCACTTTTTACGAGTCTCATCAGTTAGGAGTAACGGAGTAGGAGTTATAATACGACTATTTTCACCACACGAATGGAATAAATAAGTAGGTACATAATAAAACATTAGCTTTGTAATATCGTTTATTATAAAAATATATACTTATAACTACAATATGAAACATACTTTCTAACTAAATCAACATTAAGTCTAGCTAACATAGTGTACAGGGAATCACCCAGCGTGGTCATATCCGTGTAGGCTATGCGCGCACATGTTAACTACATACTTCAATAACAACATATCACTCGATCGACCATTATTACATATAAATAATATAAAATTAAACAATTACCATATATCAACCGCACCACTCGCATACACCATACACTACTTGTTATAAACTAACTACTTACGATTAAATTACATTACTTCTAATTATAAGGCTCAACATTAGTATGAACTTAATGTTATTATAACTTTCAGGAGTTCACCTGGATCGGTAACCTTCACAAGATCTGTGTCATATTTTAAAAGTACATTTGCATACTTGACAAATGGAACTAATGACATCCGACTACGGTTAGGTGTGTAGTGTTTTTGTATCGTATACTTGTATTCGCTCTCGGTGAGGAGATCGAGTTGAACGTTAAATTTTGATAAGTTAGTGTGGGATGTCAGCGATAGTGTGGAAGGTGTCATGAATCGTGTGGTGAGTGTGGAGTGTAACGTGTGGCGTGTGGCGTGTCGCTTGTCGGGCGGCGGCTCACCCGGCCTGCTCCTGGTCCGACTCCGCGTTCTCCTCGCCCTCCTCCTCCTCGTTGGCGCCTGTCGAGTAAAGTACGTCATTAGTGTATGGATGGTCGTGCGTGTCGGGCGGGTCGGGCGGGCGATAGTTACGGGTGCGGCGCGCGTAGTGCCTGCGCGCGGGCGGCGGGCGGTCGTCGGGCGCGTCGGCCAGCAGCGAGCTGCGGTAGGCCAGCAGCGGCGCCCACTCCTCGCCCCACTGCCCGCCGGCCGGGATGCGCCCGTCCACCACCTGCGGCGTGACTGCGGTCAGTGCGGCTCCGTGCGGCTCCGTGCGGCTCCGTGCGGCTCCGTGCCGGTCAGCGCGCGGGCGGCGCGGCCGGCCCGACCGTACCTTGAGCACCTGCCGCTTGTCCTGGCGCAGCAGCTTGCCGGAGAACTCGGCGAGCGGCTCCAGGAAGAGCAGGTTGGGCGGCGGCGCGTGCGCGGGCGGCGCGTGCTCGAGCGCGGCGAAGGCGATGCCGGCGCGGTGCAGCGCCGTCAGCGCCTCGCGGTTCTTCACCGCGTCCAGCCCGAACATCACCGAGAACCGCTTGGCCAGCTCCTGCGGGCAGAGTGCGCTCGGTCAGGGCGGCGCTCGCCGAGATCAACGGGACGGGACCGGGCGGCGGGCGAGACCTTGAGCTCGACGAGCTCGGGCAGGTTCCTGGTGGGCGTGCGGTGGCGCTGCAGCGTGTCGGCGAACAGCGCCTGCATGGCCAGCTGCATGGTGAGCGCGCAGTTCAGCTTGTTGATCTCGCGCGCCTTGCTCAGCGTCGCCTTTATTATGTCGCCGTAGTCGTTGTAACACTGCGACGATATTACAAAACAATTATTATTACCCATTACGAAAGACCGGTATGACCAGTATTTATTTAGTCTAAATAACATAAAAATATACGTGGAATATTTGAAATGTATTATATTTAAAATGAGATGAGTACCTTAATGTAATGCTTGAAGACGTCGGCGGCGCGGCGTATCGGCGCCACGTTGTACACGATAAGCTTGCAGTACGCGGCGAGGAAGTTGCGCCGCTTGTGCAACTCCTCGATGCGTCTCTCGTCTTGACCGTCTGCAATGCGCACACCAAATTACCACCTGGGTCACTATGGAATGGGAGTGACTATAGTGGGGCTCGAATGAAAACTAAGATTGATGAATATTTTAATACTTACCATTACAGATTTACCTCTGCGTATAGTTTTAACTAACGAAGGCTTATAGTGGAAAGGCCGATATAGTTTTATTATTTTGAACCGGCCTTAACTTCACGATACGTGTAAAATAACTACTGATCGTTGTTTATTCGAGAACTCTAGGTAACGATTTTAAATGAGACATTAAATTCTTCAATAAGCACTAAAATGTTACTGTCAGAGGGAAAATATCGACGGATGAATAAGTATGTCGTTATTTTGTCAAAATGTAATAATATCGAGGGCACACGCTTATGGCGGCACAGTTGGGGTGAACCTTAAACTAAGGAGCATGCATGCATGGCACTACTCTACATTATAGGAAAAGTAAGCTCCGTCGCGCGGCCGCGTCGCTCCCATTAGTGGCAGGAGAGCCCCCACCCCCCGGCGTTAGTACAAGCCTCCCCGGCACCCGTGTTAAATCATACTACTACCGGCGGTGACGGTGACGGTGACGACTCAGATATAGCGTCTCGTCTAAAATAAAAATTATGAACGCAAATAATATAGACTGCACAAAACATGCTGACAATATCACAAAACTCGTTCAAGTGTGTTAAAAAGTACGTTCCAATCCGATATCGCCGGCGAATACTGATACGAATATGAATCGATCGTTCATTCTAAAGTACGACCCGGTTCACTGTAGGGGTTTATGCAACGGCGACGGCTCGTTCAAATATAACAGCAATCACACGTTTCGCAACATCACAGTGAGCGAGAGCTCCGCGTCGCGAGACCGGTCGCCGCGTGCAGAGACCCCGGCGGGCGCGGGCCCCGCCTCTCGCGAGTTCGCCAACGACGGTTCGCCGTCGGTTTCGGATTGCGTCTACGAAGCGGGCGCGACTAATTTTTCCTTAGTAATGTTAGGTGAGAGGACGCGGCGAGTGCGTCGCGTCGAGACAAAAATATGCATTATAGTCCGCGGCGGCCGGCGCGCGCCGCGCCACGCCCGGCCCGCCCGGCCCGCGCGGCCCACCCGGCCCACGCGGCCCACCCGGCCCACCCGGCCTCCTACGACGTCGGTGCGATCCTTCCGGACGCTCGCAGTGCGCAGTACGCGGGCCGCGAGGGCGACGGCGGCGACGGCGGGCGAGACGCGGCGGACGCGCGCCGGCCGGCGGGAGGTCGCGCCATTACTAAGGTAAAATACGCCGTCGTCGCGTCGACTAGTGCGATCGGAGTGCGGAGCAACTGCTTACCGGCGTCGGATAGTCGCGACACGTCCGCGCGCCGCACGCGGTGTAGCGTGACATGCAACCAAACACACCACCCCGTTATCGCAACGGCCCCCGCGACCGCGACCGCCGCCCGCCTGCGCCGTTCGCGTCTACGGCTGCGTCACCGATGGCATTGCGTCGTTCCCGCGAGGGGACCTCCGCGACGCAGGCGACGCGGCGGCTTCCGACGCCATCAATGAGATAACGCCGGCGGAGGGCGCGGGCGCACGTCGCCGCCGCTTCGCCCGACGTCGGTCGCGATATCCGAGCGCGTTACGCTAATTCTTTGCACCGACCCTTCCGTTCCAATCGATCTCTATTTCAACGGAAATAATGCATATTTTTTTCTCAGTGACGTCATCTCGTGCCGCGACTCTCGCGGCGTTGACCGAAATGCAACCGCCTACTGACTCGTGTCATCGCCAAGACTTTCAATTCCAAAGATGGATAAACTCCTTAACATTTGTACAGGAATTGGTCGCTTTCAACCGCGCCTCGAACACCGACAGTGAAACTGAATAACCCGTATTAAGTGCACCACACCGCTTTGTACCGATCACGCCAACCCAATTTGGAAAACAAACTACCGAATGCACACACGCCGAGATCCCCGCTATAAATAATTTTGAGTTTGAAGTCATGTTTCAAATGGTTCCAATATATCATGAACCCGATAATATGTTACTTTACACTGCTATACAGCAGGGTGTATCAGAAGTCCGAAAGAATACTTCGGGTACAAATACGGGAGCTCATATGTGGATGCTTAATGAAGACAGTTTATATCTAACTATCATAGTTTCTGAGTTATAGGCCAGTGCATATTTGTCACAAGTATTATATATTTCTATTGTATCTGTTTAGCTGTAAGTCTTCCTTAAAATAAATAAATAAATACAGTGAGCAGTGTACAACATTTACGAAGGGCGGCTACCAATATCCACAAAACAGACAGTGAAAATTTTACATATAACTCAAGATACTTATTACGAGTTATAGAAATCGGCGACGAAAAAAAGTTGAAAAAAATGGTCTTTGATCCAAATTTTATTCCATTTAGACAGATATACTCGATACTCATGCAAGTGTCCAAGTATAATTTCAGACTTCTGACACATCCTGTATAATCCACTCTTCCAAATGTTTAAGATATGTTTCACCTTACAAACCCAAAAAAAAACATGTATTTAAGTTCAAATGGAAAGGAATGATTTAGCTTTTCCCTAAGACACTGTACAAAAAATTAACACTTAAATAGTAGCTCATCATTACTGAAGTTACTATCGTACATTATACATTTTATCACAGAGCACATTTTGATTTAAAATAAAGAGGTTTTTTTGAAAATCAGCAAAACTGCACTTAAGAACCCAAAAAAAACTATTTGGACAAAAATGTAGTATAATACTGTTTGCAATAATATGTCGTCTTACCGTAGTTGTGCTGCACGAACACGAACTCCTGTATGAAGTGGTTGAGCATGTCGGCGAGCTGGTTGTCCGGCTCGAACACCAGCTGCTTCATGGCGGGGTCGCCGGCGTGGTGCAGCGACGACAGGTGCTCCGAGAAGAAGATCAGCAGGTCGCACAGGCTCGTGTACGCCTGGGGGGATAGACACGATGCACCGGTGAACCAATACACACAAAGAATAATCGCGACGCTCGTCAAATACGCCAAAAATTTAAAAGGATTCGGGAATCGTATTATAAAGGCCGTCACGAGCCCGCCGTAGGAGCCTGGCGACGCTCAGTACCGGGCGTGGCGACGCCCAGTACCGGGCGTGGCGACGCTCAGTACCGGGCGTGGCGACGCGCACGCTCCCCAGCGGCACTGACCTCCTCCCTGAGCTCGGGCGTGGCGCCGTGCGCGACGATGTCCTTGCAGTGGTCGGCGTAGGCGTGCAGGCGGGCGTGCAGCGCGGCCGCGCCGCCCGCCGCCGCGCGCTGCTCCAGCGCGTGCAGCGCCCACAGGATGGAGTAGAAGCAGGCGCGCACCACGTACACCAGCGCCTGCGGGTGTACAGTACGTGGCCGGTTATCGCGCGGACGAGCGCACGGCAGCGGGCCATATCACCACTATCGATTTTGAGTGATATATTGTTTATCGTGCACGTAAATGCGTATACCGCCTTCGGGTGAAACTAAAATATACTTTTAATTTTAACGTCCCATAATCTTCTTGTCTTTGTGCATCGACGTTCGAAGGAGGTCAATAAATAAATAAAATATAGATTTTAATGAAATCGAACGGCGTAATATAAAAAATAAAAACCGACGAAAAAGCTACAAACAAGCATATAATTAATTATAATTGGAGTCGGTGCCAATTGAAGATGGTTTTTATTTTTTGTTAAAACACAATTTTTTAACAATTTTTGGTGTAAATAATCGTTGAAAATCGTAGCTAATTACAGCATTTTTTTTATGTAAATTTCTGAAGCACGTGTTTATTTATTTTATATGTAAAATACATACACTAAGTTTCAAATTAATTTAAAATTAAATTTGAAATTGTGACCTTAAACACCCCCATTTCACCTTTAGTGAGTTTTCTGAAAATATTTTGAAAATAGGACCAACCTTGAAGAATGCTTAGCAAACACTACAAACATTTTTGAAATTGAGAACCTCCTCCTTTTTGAAGTCGGTTAAAATTATGTTAAAAATATGTTGATGTAGTCACCTGCGGGGGCATCTGCGACTCGTTCTGCTTGACGCACTTGGGCAGGTCCTCGGCCAGCGAGTCCCAGATGTTGGTGTCGTTGAGGTCGTGGCACATGTACATGATGGACACCTTCCGTAGCGAGTTGATCACGTTGAAAATCTCGTCCGCGTCCGGCGTCTCCCCCTACACTCGCGAAAACGCAACATTCATAAACTCGATCATCGTGACTAGTGATGGTCAATCTCGAGAACATAATTTATTTCATTTAGCTTAGATTGAATGCAATGTGGCGATACCTCTATAAAATAATTAAGAGCGTTGATCGAATTGAAATCGAAATCGTAATGGTTCCAATTTAGAACCTTAAAAACAACCACCATAAATATAATTTTGATATTCCATCATTCAATTTGGAATTTTCAATGTTCTCAGTACATTCTCGATCAAAGAGAAGTTATGAGAATATTTCAGAATTTTCTCATTCTGAGAAAATTCTCGTCACGAGAACGCTCTCCCGTCCCATCGCTATTCGTGACATACGAAAAGCGAGGCAAAGTCAAACCGTGTCGCCGACCGGACACCCGGAGTCGGACGACATCAGTATCAGTATCAGTACGGCAGTGTGCACACTCACCCCCTCGATGAGGCTGCGGAACTCGTCGATGGCCTCCTTGTAGCGGTTGACGCACATGTCGGTGATGGTGGCGCGCGCCACGTTGCAGCGCGTGTACACGCCGCACTGCTCCGTGCACAGGAACTCCAGCGTGCGCCCGCACGTCTCCAGCACCTCCGCCTCCGTCTGCACGCCCACGATGTCGCGCAGCTTGTTCAGCAGCAGCGCCAGGTTCTGCACACACGCGGGCACTCAGTGGACTGTCAGTCGGCGGGAGGACGGGCCGCGACACCACACTCACCCCCTCCTGGCGCTGCGTGGTGTACAGCTCGAGGTCGAAGTACTGCGGGATGGAGACCAGGTTGGTGAGCTTCTCGGGGTCGGCGCCGAAGCGCTCGAGCAGCGCGGGCAGCGCGCCCATGAAGTGCGCCGTCAGCCGCGCGCGGTCGTCGCTCACCACCTGCCGGCGATATACGATTACTGATCGAAACACAAAAACCGCCTTCAGAAACCGAACTACACCAAGCGGCTACTAAAAAGCTCATGTTTTATTTCATTTTTAGAGAAGGTGTCGATCTACTTCACCGCGTCACTTCGTTCGTTCGACAGTTTCATACGCGCTTGAATTAACATCGACACCGAATCGTGTGTCTAGGTTCTTAAAGTCAATTTTTTAAATTTTTTTGTATTGAAATTGTTGAAAGAATAGCAGAATAGTACCTCATTACGACCCTATAAAATGAACATTTTAACCTCTTTAATATTTAACCAATTTTGTAGAACACACATGACACCGGGTGTAAAGTCGGTACTCGGTAGTGGACAGTGGACAGTGGGCAGTGGTGGCAGGACATCAGACGTGTAGTGTGTAGTGCAGCGTACCTTGGCCTGGTCCTTGGACAGCATGTGGTGGTGCTTGCGCGACGCGCCGCGGCCCACCGGCGGCTCGCCCGTGCTGGCCTGCCGCACGCAGCACACCATCAGCTCGATCAGCGACGACTCCTGCCGGGACGACACACACCACCGGTCAATCTCACCAATTGTAGTCACGGTGTACCGTGTTATGCTATCTGACGGGATATCGGAAGACGAACTCGATGTCCGACCGTAGCTCGCGACCGCGATGCGAACGGTCGAAAACTATAAAGTTTTATGTTCTGCGTGTATTTAACATGGTGGGTAACTTCCGGTTGAACCATCTCTAACCGAGAAATAATCAATATCATAAAGTAGTAGTAGGATGCGATCACCTGTCTATTGTCGAGCGCTTCCTCGTTGGGCCCAGGCTCCTCCAGCAGCAGGTCGGTCATGCACTCCCAGTCCTTCATCATCGGGTTGGACTCGATCAGCGAGTCCACCAAGTACGCGCCGTGCTCGTGCAACTGTCATCGACGGTACGCGAACTTAATGTTACCACATTGCAATAAACTTGGAAAGTACTTAATGTTACCACATTGCAATAAACTTGGAAAGTAAGTAAAAAATAATACAGTTACGATTTAGATAAAATGTGTATTTATACCAGTAAGATATTAGCGTCCAGAGTAGATAGCACTTTGCAAAGGCCACGTCATACACTTGCGCTAGAAACGTATTAAGTACCAGAATTAATAAGCGCCGCACAGTGGGCCCAAACTGAAAATTGGTGGACATAGGCAACAAAGTTCCAATATCGATGCGATTTTTTTTTAAATGACGTGTTAAGATATTCCTGACAACTTTTATTCAGATAAAATTTCTTCTAAAGTTGATAGTTTGTCTTGAAAAAAATTAATTAGATTTTTTTGTATGGAGCGAATCACGTTTAATTTTTTTTCTTCAATTGTACAAATATGTTGGGTTTGTGGCGTGAGTATATGATAGCTAGGGTCATTCTCTATCCACGAAAAAATAAATCAGCGCCGGCCATCCGCGGCAGCGCGAGAAATAATTCGGTAAAAAAAAAAACTTACTTTCATATAGAAACGTATGATTTTCAGATCACCGCCACTTCTTAATTTCACAAAAATATCTAGGTTGGTACAAAATCGAGCCATAGTTCATATATAAAAATAAAAGTATTTCACTGTGTTCACAAATAAGCGACAAGAGCGAAACTAGATGGACTTAATGAATGTCTTTATATTTATAGTAAATGTTAATTACTCAAGTAGTGGACATAACAGTGAGTGAATTAGTCAGCCAATCAGAGACGAGCATTTTGCAATGACTCATTAGTTACGCGCTTAGCGCAGCGCACAAATAAATGAGTCATCTATCACAACGAAGGTGCTACCGATAACATGCAATAATAACTAAATCTCTACCAGAATTACTAGTTATAAGTACCTATGCGCTATTAAAACTATATATTTAACTGAAAAGAAGGTCAAAACAGCCAAATGAGACAAAAAATATACTTTGAATTTATTTTAAATGGAAAAAAAAATCATACAAAAGTTTTTTTTTTTACCGAATTATTACTCGCGCTGCCGCGGATGGCCGGCGCTGATTTATTTTTTCGTGGATAGAGAATGACCCTAGCTATCATATACTCACGCCACAAACCCAACATATTTGTACAATTGAAGAAAAAAAATTAAACGTGATTCGCTCCATACGAAAAAATCTAATTAATTTTTTTCAAGACAAACTATCAACTTTAGAAGAAATTTTATCTGAATAAAAGTTGTCAGGAATATCTTAACACGTCATTTAAAAAAAAATCGCATCGATATTGGAACTTTGTTGCCTATGTCCACCAATTTTCAGTTTGGGCCCACTGTGCGCCGGAGCGGCGGCTAGCCACTAGTGCGGCTCGAGCGCGGCGTACTGACCTCGGACTCGATGAAGAACTGCACGAGGTCGCGGATGAGGGGGGTGGCGGGCAGGCGCGCCTTGCCGCGGCGCGAGCGGAGCGGCGGCTAGCCACTAGTGCGGCTCGAGCGCGGCGTACTGACCTCGGACTCGATGAAGAACTGCACGAGGTCGCGGATGAGGGGGGTGGCGGGCAGGCGCGCCTTGCCGCGGCGCGAGCGGAGCGGCGGCTAGCCACTAGTGCGGCTCGAGCGCGGCGTACTGACCTCGGACTCGATGAAGAACTGCACGAGGTCGCGGATGAGGGGGGTGGCGGGCAGGCGCGCCTTGCCGCGGCGCGAGCGGAGCGGCGGCTAGCCACTAGTGCGGCTCGAGCGCGGCGTACTGACCTCGGACTCGATGAAGAACTGCACGAGGTCGCGGTTGAGGGGGGTGGCGGGCAGGCGCGCCTTGCCGCGGCGCGCGCGGAGCGGCGGCTAGCCACTAGTGCGGCTCGAGCGCGGCGTACTGACCTCGGACTCGATGAAGAACTGCACGAGGTCGCGGATGAGGGGGGGTGGCGGGCAGGCGCGCCTTGCCGCGGCGCGAGCGGAGCGGCGGCTAGCCACTAGTGCGGCTCGAGCGCGGCGTACTGACCTCGGACTCGATGAAGAACTGCACGAGGTCGCGGATGAGGGGGGTGGCGGGCAGGCGCGCCTTGCCGCGGCGCGAGCGGAGCGGCGGCTAGCCACTAGTGCGGCTCGAGCGCGGCGTACTGACCTCGGACTCGATGAAGAACTGCACGAGGTCGCGGATGAGGGGGGGTGGCGGGCAGGCGCGCCTTGCCGCGGCGCGAGCGGAGCGGCGGCTAGCCACTAGTGCGGCTCGAGCGCGGCGTACTGACCTCGGACTCGATGAAGAACTGCACGAGGTCGCGGATGAGGGGGGTGGCGGGCAGGCGCGCCTTGCCGCGGCGCGAGCGGAGCGGCGGCTAGCCACTAGTGCGGCTCGAGCGCGGCGTACTGACCTCGGACTCGATGAAGAACTGCACGAGGTCGCGGATGAGGGGGGTGGCGGGCAGGCGCGCCTTGCCGCGGCGCGAGCGGAGCGGCGGCTAGCCACTAGTGCGGCTCGAGCGCGGCGTACTGACCTCGGACTCGATGAAGAACTGCACGAGGTCGCGGATGAGGGGGGTGGCGGGCAGGCGCGCCTTGCCGCGGCGCGAGCGGAGCGGCGGCTAGCCACTAGTGCGGCTCGAGCGCGGCGTACTGACCTCGGACTCGATGAAGAACTGCACGAGGTCGCGGATGAGGGGGGTGGCGGGCAGGCGCGCCTTGCCGCGGCGCGAGCGGAGCGGCGGCTAGCCACTAGTGCGGCTCGAGCGCGGCGTACTGACCTCGGACTCGATGAAGAACTGCACGAGGTCGCGGATGAGGGGGGTGGCGGGCAGGCGCGCCTTGCCGCGGCGCGAGCGGAGCGGCGGCTAGCCACTAGTGCGGCTCGAGCGCGGCGTACTGACCTCGGACTCGATGAAGAACTGCACGAGGTCGCGGATGAGGGGGGTGGCGGGCAGGCGCGCCTTGCCGCGGCGCGAGCGGAGCGGCGGCTAGCCACTAGTGCGGCTCGAGCGCGGCGTACTGACCTCGGACTCGATGAAGAACTGCACGAGGTCGCGGATGAGGGGGGTGGCGGGCAGGCGCGCCTTGCCGCGGCGCGAGCGGAGCGGCGGCTAGCCACTAGTGCGGCTCGAGCGCGGCGTACTGACCTCGGACTCGATGAAGAACTGCACGAGGTCGCGGATGAGGGGGGGTGGCGGGCAGGCGCGCCTTGCCGCGGCGCGAGCGGAGCGGCGGCTAGCCACTAGTGCGGCTCGAGCGCGGCGTACTGACCTCGGACTCGATGAAGAACTGCACGAGGTCGCGGATGAGGGGGGTGGCGGGCAGGCGCGCCTTGCCGCGGCGCGAGCGGAGCGGCGGCTAGCCACTAGTGCGGCTCGAGCGCGGCGTACTGACCTCGGACTCGATGAAGAACTGCACGAGGTCGCGGATGAGGGGGGTGGCGGGCAGGCGCGCCTTGCCGCGGCGCGAGCGGAGCGGCGGCTAGCCACTAGTGCGGCTCGAGCGCGGCGTACTGACCTCGGACTCGATGAAGAACTGCACGAGGTCGCGGATGAGGGGGGGTGGCGGGCAGGCGCGCCTTGCCGCGGCGCGAGCGGAGCGGCGGCTAGCCACTAGTGCGGCTCGAGCGCGGCGTACTGACCTCGGACTCGATGAAGAACTGCACGAGGTCGCGGATGAGGGGGGTGGCGGGCAGGCGCGCCTTGCCGCGGCGCGAGCGGAGCGGCGGCTAGCCACTAGTGCGGCTCGAGCGCGGCGTACTGACCTCGGACTCGATGAAGAACTGCACGAGGTCGCGGATGAGGGGGGTGGCGGGCAGGCGCGCCTTGCCGCGGCGCGAGCGGAGCGGCGGCTAGCCACTAGTGCGGCTCGAGCGCGGCGTACTGACCTCGGACTCGATGAAGAACTGCACGAGGTCGCGGATGAGGGGGGTGGCGGGCAGGCGCGCCTTGCCGCGGCGCGAGCGGAGCGGCGCGGCGGGCGCGGGCTCGTCGCTGCGGAAGAGCCGCACGTTCAGGAACTCGCCGGCCGCCGCCGCCACGCTGCGCTGCGACGAGTACACCAGCTCGTACACGTTCTCGCAGTCCTTGTCCGTCAGCACGTCCGGGTGCATCCTGCGGACACGGGCGGGCTGTAGGCGCGGCGATCGCGGGAGACGCATCACGCCCGAAGATCAATTGCGAGACTACCGCTCGACTGCAATCAATTAGTGCTCACTTCAGTATGGCGATGACCAGTTTGACGGCGTGCACCGCGACGTCGGTCTCCTTGTCGAGCGTCATGGACACGATGCGATCCTTGAACTTGGACGTGAACAGCTCCAGCTTGCCTTTCAACTCGTCGCACTCATACAAAGGCTGGAGGGCTTGCAGGCACCGGAGACGAACCTCACCCACCTGAGTGGCGTCAAAGTTATTTAGCACTCGTAAAATATATACTCGGAGATTGCAGTAATGAATACGTATAATCAGGTATTCTGATAACAACAATTTATGGGAACAATAAAAAACCAATTGACCTTGTCATGTAAAGTCCAACCGATATATTTCAAATACAGATCGTCTAGGAAGTGCGCCGGGAACTTCTCCATCCAGATACCTATTTCGGCCATTGTGATAGCACGTATGTCGGGCAGTGTGTCCCTGTACAAATAAAATGAATAAAGAGATCATACAAAGTGACTTAGCTCATCGACTTGAATTGTATTATTATGTCGTGTGTAGAGACTGACCTATATCTGTGCACAAACACAGACTTGAACATGTAGGAGAGCATGTTCTTGATCTCCTCCATGTTCTCCTCGAGCTCCTGCCGCTTGGCGACCAGCACCTCCAGGCGCTCGCTGGCGCGCTTGTCCCGCGCCTTCAGCCGCTCCGCCTCGTACTGCCGCAGGCAGTTGTCACAGTTCACGCTCGTCAGCAGCGCCACGTCCACCAGCGCCGTCATCAGCTTCATCACTGACGCAACAACAACCATCACACCACAATTTATTAAATCCAGTCAACCTACAGGTGACATATCCGAATGCGAACCATATTGAAGTAACACTATCAAAAAACAGAAATCAATCTAAATAAGGATTGACTTAAATCCTTGTTAGCTCCACACTGTAAGAATCACAATCAAAACACCACTAAATTAAGTTTACTCTAATATTTGTCAGTGAAACAAAACTGGATGCAGTTACTGTGAAGATACATAATCATAGAGTAATGCTGATAGTACCGCCTACTAAGAATTTGATATCCTCACACCACCACTGTATTAGAAGCTCACCTGCAAGTGTGGCAGTGTGCCGAAAAGCTCTGACTTGTGAGTCAGACAGCCCCGTGAGCAAGGAGATGATGTTGTCCATCAGGTACTGGTCGTAGATGATGGAGTACTGGCACATCTTCACTAAAGTCTGAATGAACTCACAGAAGTTGGAACGGAACTTCTTCCAGGTCTGTCCTGACATTATAAGAGGGTATTCCCCACTCTCCTAATGGGTAATACAAAAATTATTAATATGAGGTCCTTATCCATTTAAAGCTGTGTAAAGACTATTAAGCTTGTACCCCTTACTTCATCCCCGCAGACTTTGATTATTCAATATTGTTATAAATGATAGCCTATAAGTTATTCTGATGCATAAACAATAATACTGTAAGTTTCATCAAACTTCATCAGGAGTGTATATGTAATAGAGTAACAAACATCCATCCATCCTCACAAACTTTCACTTTTACAATATCAGCATCCACATTGTATCCACAATAGCATTTTGTTGAAATGGTTCAAACATAAACAAACAAAATAAATATAGTACCTACCTCATCAAATTCCTGTGTCATTTTCTTGATGATGAGTGTGTGGTCCATCTGGGCCATGTCGGGAGTGACCTTACCGCGGCACCCTGACGAGTTGATGAAGAACTGCATCAGTTGCACCAGCGCCACCTCCCGATTGGTCTTGTACTCCTCTATCCACATATCCACTACTTGCTGTACATGCAATACAATAACAGGTAATCTTAACATGTATATCAACTGTGATGGAGTGCTGTTATAGAACAAAACGATTCAGACTCAGAAATTAAATAATCTTACATTGATAGCAGTTTTGTTGAACCTCAGAATATTATAAAGGCTGTTCTCATCATCTCCGGGGAGCAGAACTGGCGGTGGCGAGTAGGCGGGCGGCAAGGCGGCGCCCCGACCGCGGCCGCGGCCACGCCCGCCGCGTCCGCGTCTGCGCAGCGGCGGGGGCGGCGGAGACTCCGCCAGGCGACCTACATAACCACCGTCTCCTCGTCGTCCACGGCTTCGAGTAACCCGCTTCGTAGGCGTCGGTGACGGAGTCCTCGGTTCCTCCTCCTCGTGATGGGATTCTTCCGCTTCCTCCCTCGGGGGCTCAGCGACCGTCGAGTTGACCACGGCTCCAACATTGAACCCGGAGTAGTTGGGAGTTTCGGGTTCGTGTACTGATTGTCCACCGTAATCAGTCATAGGTGTCGCCGGTGTCATCGGATTAACGTATTCCGGAGGAGGATCATCCATCCGGATGCGTTTCCCGCCACGGCGATGCATTTTAATATTTATCTAGAAATCACACAACAGTCACCGAAAACTATGTAGATTGTTTGTTTTTCACATTGCCGACACTATTTTACATCATGAGAAGGACGTATTCTTAATCATCAACATATAAACTTAAAATGCAATAAAACGAGAACATCCGAACAATACAAATAAAAAATGGAAACGACGAGCAAGATGTTAGTGATCTGTGGTAAGATGCGAAGTCAAAGAGTATAGTACACTGACAGCACAGATCATACATTGATACGAAGTATTGATTGACGAACGAACAATAATAATCTATGGATATTACTCTTTGGACAGAACCATAGAGTGACGGAAAAAAATTAATTTTTGTGTCTAATGGTTCTCTTTGAGACGGTAACCGCCAAAACCAACAGTTTTCTTTACCTAAAAAATTTACACAATTCAATGTAAAACATACATTATTTTTACTGCGTATTTAGTGTTCGTAAAAATGCCGTAATATTTTGGGATTATAGTCAATTGCACTCTTACTTTATAAATAGCTCTATTTCTATAAAAAAATAATGAAGGGTAAATGCTGATAAAATGGGTAAAAAATATAATAGGAACCATTGTCTTGTGAGACTACACGCCTAAATTAAAGAAGTTTTAGTGTTCTTGAACTCGATGAGTTCATGAACACGAGCCATTAATATAACCAGGCTCAACTACGGGGCTCAATTTATACTCGATGGGCTCAACCACGGCTTAACCCAGCTCAACCCTATTAGTATTTTCCATGGTTATAGATAGACTCTATGGGATAAGCATTGATATTTACAAAGAACCTTGATGCTAAAAGGTCACGTGTTATTATTACCACGTATTTTTTTCTCTTATGAAATTTAATGGAATAAGATGAAAAATGACTGCACTTGCAATAAATAAAGATGACGGTTAACCCAACACTACATCTACATCTTCTATTTCCTCTTTTTTACGAAATTAGTGAAATGATGTAATATAAGGCAATAAGATAAAGAATGGCTTCACCTGCGACTAGAGTGGGTATTTCACGAATGTCACATAATTAATAGCAATGACTAATTCAATAAATACACTTATTAAATAAAAATGGACGATGATCGTGTTGTGAAATGAAAGAAGGCGTCAATCCATCCTCTATTCAATGTTCTATATCTCGATTACTCTAAGATCTCGATGCAAAGTTTAGTCTGTCAAGCTGTCAATTGTCATTTAGCTCTCTGTCTGTGTCTTTTATTTAATCTGTCATCGGAATCATTGTCGAAATCCGATGATTTTGGGCTTATAGCTTAGCTACTAATATTTCGTAAAAGGAAAGTTTTAAAGTAAAATACAACAAAATGGCAAAGAAGACTTACGATTTGCTGTTCAAACTACTTCTCATCGGTGACTCCGGCGTTGGAAAAACTTGTATACTGTTTAGGTTCTCAGACAATCACTTCACAACGACGTTTATATCTACGATCGGTATGAGCCACCTTTGTGTTTTTCATTTCAAATTATAAGAATACCTCGCCCCGAGGATATTTGTCATTACGTTCCGTCTATTCAATGGGTTTATTAGATAGATACGACAGGACAAAACGTTTCAAAGTGATAGAATGTTAATTGCTGAATGTAATGTTATAGCGTGTGAGTGTTCTTACATTGTGTCGTGGAATTGGTAGGTATCGACTTCAAAATAAAAACGGTGGAGCTCCGCGGCAAGAAGATAAAGCTGCAGATCTGGGACACGGCGGGGCAGGAGCGCTTCCACACCATAACCACGTCGTACTACCGCGGCGCCATGGGCATCATGCTCGTCTACGACATCACCAACGAGAAAACATTTGACGATATTGTCAAATGGTTACGAAATATAGACGAGGTGACATTCAACTCAGTTTGAACCCTGTACAGTATCTAGATCATAAGTGAACTACAATTCATGCATTATCTCTTGATTATTATGATAGTAGCCTGAGATCATTTACTATATTTCAGGTCACCTATAGTTACATACTTTATATCCCTGTATTAATTGAGTGTGAGCCTAGTGTGGGGTAAACAAACAATGATGTTGATTACAAGTAATTTGTATTTGGCCAGCACTATACGTAAGCAGGGTGCAGATGTTTAGTTTAGTTTGGTGCCAATAGGATCAGCACCAGTTCATGTACGCTTGAACATACAGCTTATGCATGTCTACCCATTGTTTAAAAAGTGTTATACAAGTTTAAACCCGTTGTTGGTGTTTGCAGCATGCTAATGAGGACGTTGAGAAGATGATACTGGGCAACAAGTGTGACATGGAGGAGAAGCGTGTGGTCAGCAAGGAGCGCGGCGAGGCGGTGAGTGCTTTCACTTCTATACTTTTTTCCAATAGTTGGCATAGACTTATTATGCAGGTTAATCAAACATAGTCAGTTTTAGTTGTATAAAAAATGCCTCACATTTTCAGTTACTAAATAAGGAACTTGAAATTATACGATTTGTTTGAAACTATGTATTGATGTTAATAAAAGTCCATAAGACTCAATATGATGATACAAAGTATTATTCTTCAATAAAATATATTGAAGGATAAATATTGATAAATTAATATAATTCAGTGTTAAATGATGTAATGTATGACAAATGTGTTAATATCCTGGCTGGATGATATGAAACAGAAGTTTGACAATGTACTTTATGTAATGAGTAATTCCATGGTATTAACTGTATAATTTCAACTTCAGCATCATTATTTATTCAAATATAGTATTGTTTGCTTGTAGCAGCAAATTGTGTGTGTCTGTATAAATAATTGGTTACTAACAAACTACATGCAATTAATATAAAAAATGTAGTACCTAGTTGATGTCTATTTTGAAGTAAGTCATTCAGAATGTTATAGCTATGCACTGGTAGGTGAAAACGCCGTTAATTGGCTGATGTTAATGGAGGCAGTGAGCCGCGCCGCGCGGCGCGCCGCTGCGTGGTGTGACTCATCGACCATCGCCGTTAACTAAAGCGCTGACCGTGTGTCCGCTGCATAGTAATAAATATAGTTAAGATTGCTATATCACATCTATTTTTGTAATTGCAAAGAGCCTAACGGCGTGAAAACACGTACAGCACGGTCGTTCCATCGCATATCATCGCGTTACGCAGTACAATCTTGCATCTGATAAAGAGTGATCTCTCTCCTTGGAACGGGACCTAGCGTTCGAAGGGAGCCAACCGGTTTACACATATGTGCATATGCTTACACCCGTTACCACATTCCGTCAGTGTCCCATCGTCATACGAATGTATCGGTGAGTAGTACGCAATTCAGTCGAGTAACGGAACACGCTTGTGATGTATCGGTGCAGATAGCGCGCGAGCACAGCATCCGCTTCATGGAGACGTCGGCCAAGGCGAACATCAACATCGACCGCGCGTTCTCGGAGCTGGCCGAGGCCATCCTGGACAAGACGGCGGGGCGCGAGGCGGACCCCGACCACGCGCGCATCGCCGTCGAGCGCCGGCCCTCGCGCGCGCCGCCCACGCGCGCCTGCTGCACGTAGGCACTCCGCGCTCTGCACACTGCACACTACATCCGGCATCCGGCATCCTCCCTCCACCCTCCACCCTCTTCCTAATACTAAGAAACATAACTATACGGGATTGCAATCAAAAGTGATAATGCTGTGCATGTATTTCAATGGCATCCATAGTAGTGTGTCGTCAGTTGCATTGCATAACACCATCCTCACCAATCGTGCGGGAACCTGATTGTACCCTTGATCTTCAACAGAGTTATCGTGATGCCGCTTTCTTTTCATTACATGTATTATAGTGGAATCGCTAGAATGATCTTTAAAACTATGTAAGTGTAATCATTAGCGAGTGAACCCAGTGCCGTGGCGTCAGACGAGACGTGTCGACCGTTTCCGAAGTCGGCGTCGCCGTCCACGCTACTTGAGCTCTCACTCACCATAAGGAAACAATACTTACGTTTTAAGGGAGAGTGCAGGTGTCGTGTCGGGCTTCTTTACATGTAATGTATCTCAATATCCTCGACGATACAAGTTCTCGTGTCCGGTGTCATGTCGAAGGATCTCCACAATGTATGTAGGTGTGCAGTTTGAGAGGCCGCGAGGGCCCGCCGGTATGTCTAGTCGCATAATACTAGGGTGCAATCGTTCAAAGGCAGTCCGCAGCCGGTACACCTCGTAACGTAACAAACTTATTTATACATTTCAAGTCTCAAATGATCGTGTTTTTTTTTATTTGCTTATTTTGTGAATGTGAATTCGGCGTTGATAACTAATAAAATAAATGTTTATTTTATTGAACTACAACCTAAACGATTTGAGCTACTATGTGTATACGTGTGGCGGCAAATAAAAGTTTCTGTACGTAAAATACAGAAAATGGGTTGAAATAGAATCAGAATATTTTCTATTCATATAAACCAATACAGGCACTTATGAATCGTCAGTAAATAATAAAAGTAGTAGTTCTACCAGCCATTCGGAATGCATTTCCTATGGAGAAGAATGGGCAAGAAACTCCATGGACTCCATTAACATTTTTTTGTGTTTTTCTTAATTAACAATTATACAATATAAAGTTAATGAGGCTATACATTTCATAATGAAATAGATACTTGTTACTATAGTCAATTGTATTGTCACTGCACCCGGTGTTAGGCTCCTCCTCGCAGGCCTGAGGTCATTGACCGCCGGCCGCCGCCCCGTTACGTTGTTTTCGTACAATAGAGTAGTGGTCAGAAAATAATGTAGATACACGTAAAGTAAAACCACCTTACTGTCGAACATCTACATATGTGTTACATAAACTCGTGCGTATGCACATAAATAATGTTTATATTACATTTAGTATCAATTTTGTTGACCAGCTACTGATTGCATGTTTACTTAACTATACGCTGTAATTATTTTTATAATTTAATATCCCATGGGCATGAACGTGTAACAAAGATCGGACGTCTCGCTAAACAATAAGTCAAGCACCCCTATTATAGTAAGTCGACTCGCTTATAAGTAAACGTCTATTCCATACAGACAGTCATATTAAGTGAAGTCGTCGTTACCCGGCACGCATGGGCTGGTACGCACACATAGATCGATGAGGTGCCTCACATTCGATGCGAGCGGAGTCCGCCTTTTTTTATACGTCCATGCCAATGGGCCATATGGCTATGGCTGTAGCTTAGTCCAGTATGTGTCACGCCGCGCGAGCTATCAACTGACATCCACCATGCAATAAAGTGCGCGCGCGCATCTCAAGCAGCGCTGTACTCGCAGCCGCCGCGCTGGCAATACCTACTATTAGGGAAGGTGTTATGTTATGGTCAGTTCGCGGGGCCTTGGAGACGCGTGTAGTTCTGCTACGGCACCGTTCTGATGCATAGCAGAGTTGCACCACGAGTCAATAGGTAATTATTTAAGTAATTATACTCTGTAGTTGTATGTTTATGAAACAAATAAAATACTATTTTATTGTAAGGTGTATTGTGTCTCGTCGGTTTTTACCTGCTTTTATAAATAAATATCGGCATTGTATATTATGTTCATATTAAATACCTATCGTAATATGAGACTTTTATTTCCTGCTTCCTCCGCACTTTCCAGGCGCACGAGAACTACTGGAGTTTGTAATAATTTAAAATAATACATAACGCCTGTATCCTAGAAGGGGTAGGGCTGGTCTGTGGGCTGCGTGCACCCACGCTTCGCTGATGTATTTTTAGTCCCAATTGTAATAGGGGACCACAAACTTACTGTCATTTAACTGGCACACTCCCTCTATGCAAAGGAGATTGACCTAGTGTGGGGAGGCATATTCACGTTTGCCTATACGTGAGGTCTGATGCACCGTACGGCATGTACTACTACTGCTAAGTACTCAAGTCATTAAAACTTAGCTTACTTAGGTTACTTATTTAATTTATAAAAATGCGAAGTCATTAAGAAATAAATGTATTAATAACAATTATCAGTAAACTAGTGTTCGACGGCAGCCCGTCGACTTATTGTAAATAGGATTGTTTATAGAGCAATGTGTTGTTGTGTCCGGAGCCCTGTTATCTGCAGGGTCGGCGTCGGCGGGTCGCCGTCGCTCCCCGCGGCCATTCCCCGCCCGCCCGCCGAGACGCGCGCACTCGACATGTATCTCATACGGGTGTCGCTTTTGTTCTTCTGTTTTAAGTTGGCCGATTTCACCGACCGTAAGTTATGAAATAATCAAGCATGGGGCCCGCGCCGAAACCTTTATTATAAGTAATTGGAATGTCCAGCGGCGGCGTGCGTGATAGAGTTGGGATGTCGCGAGTGCGTGCCGGAGTACGCGCCGCTGGTGACGTCGCACCCCGCGACCGGTGGCGCCGTGCGGGCGGAGGCCGGCGCTGAGCTGGAGCTGGCGTGCGCGGGCGGCCGCTTCCTCGCCTACCCGCTGCACGCCGCGCTGCGGGTCGTCTGCGAGGGGGGCCGATACCGCGTGCGCCACGACGACCGCCTGCGGCATCTGCTCGAGCTCGGCTGCCAGGAGAACATCTTTGAGGACGTACTGCATCAGGTGGCAACACGGCGACGATGAAATATATTTCGCATCCGCACTGCCGGCGATGCAATATTACCGGTGATCACGCGGTGACTTTATTTTAGGTCGACGGATGCCGACCGCCGCTGCAGGGTCGGTCCTACCGGATGCGCGAGCCTGGGCGACGGGCGCTCCGGCACGTGGCCGCCGTCTGCTTCGACGAAGACCGAGGGACGGCGGCGTGGCTGCACGCGACCAACGCCGCCGGGAACCGTCTGGCGCTGCCGCCGCACGAAGACTCCGCCGCGCCGCTCAGCATCCTCGGCAACTTCAATCACATGTTCGACGCGAAGACACGCCGCGACGCGGAAGCGCTGTACTCCGACGACGTCAGAATGAATCGGCGACTGCGCGAAGCTTTCAAGCACGAGGGCTACTCGTTCGCGGAGCAGACGCTCACCTCCGCCGAGCTGCTGAGCGGCCGCTACTTCGAGGACCAGAACGGGCGAGTCGCGGACTTCGCGTCTAACAGAGTGGCGGTGTGGGCCAGCGTGGCCGCGGGCAACCTGCGGCACGTGCAGCGCGACGTGGCCGGGCTGCTGGCGGGGAGCGCGGCGGGCGCGCTGCACGTGTACGCCGGCACGCGCGGCGTGCTGGCGCTGCGCACGGGCGATGCGGGGAGCGGCGCGCGCGCGGACGTGTTCCTGAAGGCCGGCGGGCGGTTCCCGGTGCCGAAGTACTTGTGGACGGTGGTGCACGCGCCGGCCCTCGGCAGGGCGGTGGCGGTGTTCGTGCTGAACGACCCGTTCGTGGCCTCGAGCGAGATTCGCGAGGCGGTGTTCTGTGAGAGCGAGTGCGAGCGCGTGTCGTGGCTGCGCGAGGTGCGCCGGCAGCGCCGCCACGAGGTGCCGCTGTACGGGCTCGCCTTCTGCTGCCGGCTGGACCGGCTGGACCTGCCGCTGCCCCTCCTCAATGTCACCGCGGGTAATAACGGGCTGCTCACAGATTTAGATATTCCAAATTGATTCCATATTTTACGTCATTCCCCCCTTGCCTCAAGAAGCACTTCAAATTTGTCAGAGCGATTTGATTGTTGGAGTGAATCAAATAATTTGATTAGGGTTGCCGATATATTTTAACTATAGGTACTAATATTATGAAGCTGGACAGTTTGTTAGTTTGGTTGAACGCGCTAATCTCAGGAACTACTGTTAATTGCGATTTTATTTTTGTGTTGAATAGTCCATTTGTCGAGGAAGGCGATACATTTATCATCACACTAGGAGCGGAGCAGCAATGAGAAATGTGGCAAAAATATTCCCTTTGTGAGCTTCCGTTGAGTAAACGGTTAAATTTACGCAAAAATTATGTAGGTACGAGTATGACGGAATTGTTTTCCTAAAAAAGTTCTAAAAAAAGTCTGCGATAGCATTATGTCTATCTTTTAAGATTAACTCACTATAATCTTTTTTATGGTAATGTTATTTGTTCTAAGATAATGCATTATTTGCAAAGGTGTTTTTATAAACATGACATTAATCCGTAACCAAATAAATACGCTATCACAAGTATTTAATTTTGAATAAAATTGCCCGTGACATTATTTGATTTCAACGAGATCTTATGAGATATCATAGTTTTATAAAGTATCACGCGCTGGCTGGCCGGCCGCCGCCAGTAGCTGCGAGGTACCATGCCGCGCGGCTCGGACGCGTGGTCGGCTCCCTACGAAACGGTTGTATCCTGCTCATGGCTTTCTATTATTTGTTTTTGCGATATTTCATCGTATAACAATCTATTCTAATATTAATATTATAAAGCTAAAGAGTTTGTTTGTTTGTTTAAACAAGGGTTTAACTGCCAGTCAGATTTCAAAAAATATTTTTGCTCTGTCTAGCCTATTTATTGAAGACCTTATAACATCACGCTACGACATAGTGACCACAAACGCGGGTGAAACCGCGGGCACAGCTAGTCGAATAATATAGGGATAAATAAAAAAATGGACTAAACGACCCATTTATTAAAAAAAATACAATAGAGATTTTAAGCTCAGCGCCCGACCCGTTCAATCCTTTTCCGCGATGGCGGTCAGATGCCTGTCGATCTCGCTCTCCGGCAACACTCTGCAACACGATAATCCAATGTTACTTTACGTAATACATACGCACTTAATATAAAATGATGTAAAGATTGAAATTAAACTATTTTACGGATTTTATCGCGTTTATTTACTATTTTATTTTCCCGACGTTTACGTATAGTATAGTATTCGCGTAAATATAAGAAAACAATATGATGTAAAGACTTCTCACCCATACGAAATGTCCCGTCACCGGGTGCGGTAACAAAATATTGTCATACATGCATGCATGTACATATAAACAGATAACATTATAAACGTACCTGAAGTTGGGGTCGTCCTTGGTGACGATGCCGACCTCGATCTCGGAGGACTTGAAGTCGACGGAGAGCACCTGCGAGAGGCAGGAGATGGCGAGCTGCACGGCCTCGTCGGCGGCCGGCTCAGGGTGCTTCTTCAGCTTCTTTTCGAGGTACGCGTTGGCGTCCACGGTCTTGGCGCCCGCCGCCACCGCCTTGTACGAGCAGTAGTACCCCGACGGGTCCGCCTTGTACACGCTCGGCCCGTTCTCCTCGTCGTACGCGATCAACATCATGCCTAGTGCAGTAAGTGTCGTGTCATTCGGGCTATCAATGTGGTACGCTGGGTTGCAATTTGCAATTAATAAAGCAAATATATACTGTAAAGTAAACAATCAAAATTTAGAAATCATTGGCAAGTCTTAGCTAGTATAGTAGTAAGTGCCCTCGCCTGTCACGCGGGAGACCGGATCAACGTCGGGAGAGATTATTTTCATAATATTTTTGCACTGGGAGAGACAAGATATTTTAATCAGTTGTCATTACAATATTAGGTGAATTAAAAAGAAAAGTAATTTTTTCAGGGCTTATTCGGAATTTATAAACAAAATCGAATTTCTCCCGCGTGACAGGCAGGAATGCTCACCAGTGGTACTACCGAAGACTTGTACAATCACGTCAAATGTTACTTCGCGTTACAGCAGTGATAACTTCAAAGTTGCACCACGTCGAAATGAAGTGCTAATATTATAGTCTGTTCATACCAATGTTCACCGATCTTGAAATTTATACAATATGTAATCATTGTCATCAACAGTAGCAGTATTACCCTTTGTTCAAAAATGCTACACCCCTACCTACCCCTTACATAATTAATACATTGTGGTATGTAATTAATAACCCCAATTTTTTTTTTTTATAATGGACTATGTTGTTGGCCGTGACTGACTTTACAGCTTGCCCCTAATGGTAGCAAAGTATGTATAGATATATAATAAGAGTTGACTCACTGCATCCAAGCGGGCGCATCTCTGCGTTCTGTGTGTACACCTGTGAGATGTCGGCGATGCGGCGGCACAGGATATGCACGGGGATCTCGCAGCCGTACTTGTACTGCCAGTTGGCGGCCTCGTACCGCGCGCGCTGCACCTGCGACTTGCTGTCCGCTGCGCCCACACAACACAAGCATTGTGTTAATAATTATCTAATGCAGATTACAATTACATATTATGTGTACATGAAGGTAAAATGTCCCACTTATTCAAATAGATGAAAAGTTTATCAGTTTTAAGATAAGTATGTGAATCTTTATCAACTGATTCTCCAAGCCTGACCACAGTCAGCACAATGGAATGTGATTCAAAGAGGCAGGGTGCACTGCAGTGAACAACTGCTACTACTTCATGGGATACAGGGATAATGTTTTTGACCACAGGCCATATTTTTGTTGCTACCAAAGTGGTTATAGACTGTATGTCAGAATTTTGAAACAACTATTCCCAAAATTGGATGATACTTGTCCTTGCTATTAATTACTTGACATTGGCGAAATACTCGCGCTAGTCGCAGGTGATGCCATTTCTCATCTTATTCCATTAAATATCATCATTTCGCTCATTTCGTTAAAAAAAAAAAAAAATTACCCCACCTGTCATAGGGTAGTTGGTGGTAGTGATGATGCCTAGCAATGAATTGTTAATTTACCTATCATGCCCGTCATAACGCATCCAATGCTGTTGGTGAGCTGAAAGAGGTGTGTGACGGAGGCGGGGTCCAGCAGCCGGTCGGGCACCTTGCGCTGCGCCGCCACCACCGCCGCATCCACGCCGCGTAGCGCCACCGACGTCAGACCACCCTGGTTTATAGCCTTCAGGGCATATTCTAGCAAACAATACAATATTAGGTTTTCAAATATATTTAGTAGACCTTCTTATTGTACAGCCTTTCTGGTTACTATACTTTATATTCTATTGGAATACTTCCTGCGAGTTGTTGCATATAATCACAAGTTGAGTTTCTCTCAAGCAACATTCTGTAGACATCCGCTAGTTTTCTTGCTGATATTATAATGCCTTATAGTATGTTAGCATAACTGGATATTTCGGACATACGTAATGCGAACCGAATACGGTATGGATGAAGACAAGAATAAAGACAAAACCCTAAATACTATTTGTTGGTTACCGCTAGATTGCAAGTCATTCAAGTACAAAACCAAATGTGCAACTCACCCACTTGATAAAGTCTTCCTTCGGGAGAGAATATAGTAATGTGTCTATCAAAACCTGCACTGCTTTCACGGGCCATTTTATAGTATTCTGAATAAAAAGATTTATTTTAGTGATAAAATTGTTCGTTCTCCCAATCAAAGTTTACAGATCACTATTACGCCTACCACAGATACACAGAATATAGATAACTACTGTCTATGATATAGATTAAAAACCATCATCGAGAAAACCATTAAAATTTAAAATTAAACCCATGGAGAGTTTACTCCTTGGAACTTGATTTAGTCTATGGTATATACTCTGTAGCGTGGCGTGAACTGTCCGTCCGTAGTTCTTACTTCTTCGTCCGACTAAATATATATGTCCGATTATACATCCGGATGGACTTGTTTTTTTTTTCAAACGATGAAAATTCACCTGCGCTAGTCATTTAAGAGTAAAAAATTGTTTTAGAATGCGACATAAAATAATTAATATTATATCTGTAAGTGTATATTTTTTATGTTAAAGCCCTATTTTATGCTATTTTTATTTTACCCGTTTAACGTAATTCTAACTTATATCCAGGAAACACTTTCTTCGTTTATGCCATGCATACAAAAGCTGTAACAAAAACATAGACAAAAACACGTTTCTTAAAACTCGATGATCGTATTTGTCTATAGGTATCAACGTGGTTGCCAGGGTAAAGCCCTGCTATCTTTTGTTATTTCACCCTAAATTTAGAGTATATTTATTTTTTTATATAAATAGGACAAACCAGTAACTGTTATCTTGTAAACAACTGTAGAATAAAATATGCAAGTTTATGCAACATGCATAATACTTATGATGTTACATTTGCTTCACAAGTTACGCATGCAGCGGTCAAAATTCAAATACATTCATAAATCAAAATTGCGCTATGTAACTTATGAATGGCTACTACGATACATCTGGTAAAATTTTGTTACTATTACACACATTTATTTGATAAGTCTAGTGGTTTGAGTGTAGATCGCTCAGTTCACTGAACCGGGTGATCGCGAGTTCGATTCCGCTAGCGACAAATTTTGAAATGGCCTTTTTGAAATTCACTCTGGTTTGGGTGTAACTGGGATCACCTCCATACCATTGCTTGGTACCCACAGTTCAAGCTTTGCTTATTTTGGGATCATACAACGGATATGTGTTGTTTGGCGATACCAAAAATAAAATGCCATTATTTTATCAGTAATAGTTTTACCATTATTGCTACACTCTTTGAATAATGCCGTCTACGTTATGCATCAGTTTTTAGCGAATGTTATGTAGGAAAGCAAAGCGGTAAGATAAATTATTTAAACATTGTCTGAAAATTTCATAGCTGGATTATTTTTTTCTTTGCATTATGCATTACTATTCAATATAAATTAACACATCACTGGCGTCTAGCCTCTAGGTGATAATATAAATACTATACCAATTTTAACTTTTCTTGGGGAAAATGAAGACTAAGTTCAGTAAAGTAAAACCTATTACCTGGCAACCCAAAGCGAAACAATCAGTCAGTCGGGTCGGTCGGTCGTTGTCAGTGAGGAGAGGGTGGAGGTTCTATGATTTGAAATTTAATTTCGATTTATTTTACAAAATCATTATGTTTTACTAGTTATCTTACCAGTAAATTATACAGAGTCATAAAGTTTTTTAGTAGTTCACGTCATTTTATTATCAGTCATTCAGGTGTTGTTAGATTTTTTGTTATCACAATGCAAGAAACCGTTACAAACACGAACGAAAGAAAATCATTGTTTTCATCGTTCCTGGAGGTACTTGAGGCTCGCGAGAAGCAGGCACAGGTAGACAGGCAGATCCAGGAGGAGAAGTATCTGAGGAGAACCCAGAGGATCTATGATTTTCATGGTAAAATAATATCGCTCAATAGAAAATAGAAATCAGTTCAGAATTACTTATATTATGTACCTGGTAGATACCACTGTGTATTGTCTTCTTGATTATCAGCATTATCGTGTGGTAACTCGTCGTAGGTTTATATGAGTTTACAAGTAACATGCAGAGTTATCAGGCAAGTTATATTCATCCAAAGAAAAGAAAGAATATTATTACTATTATATCATCATAAAATAATAACTAACAGTCACAGGTACAATCAGTTGTAACATTAAATTGATTAAAATTGATTTAATAGATTTGAACACATTTTCTACAATATATTTGAATGATGCATTCTGATATACTTATGAAGTAACAATTGTAATTAAAAGTAACATGTAGTAATAATAATTAATGAAATGTATAGTGAGAAAAATACTGAAACTTTAAATGGTACAATAAGAAGATGCCCTTGTGAGTGAGGCAAGGCAGGAAATTATCTTATGTGAGATCTTTGCACAGCGGTAGAACGCATTTATGGGCTAAGGATAAATATGGTTGTGGTGCGCATTATTCATGTAATTAATTGTATAGTTTTAGAGTTCAACATTCTATATCATAATAAAATTGTAAACCTGTATTTAAGTAGAAAATGTTAACAAATATATGAACAGCATTTCAATTGTAGAACGTCAACGTCGCGAGGCGGTGGAGCTGCGGCGCTGCCTGGACTACGTGTCGCAGCACGCGCACGTGCTGGAGTCGGTGCTGCGCGGTGGGAGTGGAGGCGGCGCCGGCGCCAGGGAAGCGCCGCTGAGCGCGGGGCTGGTGCGGCAGGCGGCGGCGCTGCAGCGCTGCATGGCGCAGTGCGTCGCCAACGCGGCCAGGATCAGGCAGCTGCTCACCGCCACGCACCAGACACAGATGGACACTATGCTCGCCAAAATGGTAAGTTCTGTAGACCGATGAGCTTTATATAAGATAGGAACTGTGATCAGCTCTCCAATTTTCACCATTATCCTGGTGTTGTCACACCAGTTACATTACACGTAAGGGCATAAACAACAACAGCCCTACTTAAGAAAGTTAAGAATAGTTACTAACTCGTTCTAAAACTAGTTTTGTTACTGTTACAACATGAGCCCATCAAAAACACATTGTGTGCTTTGAGCGTAACAATTGCAGTAGCTCCAATTTTTCGAGTTACTTAGTATGATATCTGGAACTAATCATGGAGTTGTGAAACGAGGCCTAAGTATCGCCGACAGGTGTTTACAGAAAGTTATTTTTGTTCGGTGGCCCGCGTACTTACCGAACGCAACAACACGTCCATTGCTTCCGCGCTAATTATCGGGTATTGCCGTGTCCTCTCGCCCGAAATAACTGAAATATCATGGGTACATTAATCATACAGAAGTGTCTGAAGGGCGGATGAGTTGTAAATGTACAATAAGCGTCAACCTACTTACCTGAAGCCGCGTAGTGTCTAAACGGCATCCACTGCGGGCTGGTGTTGCGGCACGCGGAGTGCGGGCAGGTGTGTCATCAGCTTTTCAATTTGCCTATGATTGCTAAATCATAAAATAGGGGCTAAACACGACACGCAATATTGTCACATAGGTATTTCGTATACAAGTACATGCATGCATTACATATTTACCAACTGACTGCTAAACTCGCCAGACTCCATTGCATCAATTGAGAACCTAAGTTAGGTATAACGACATATATTTGCAACTCGACAGCATTTTCATGTTAATTAGCATTTTTAAAATACCCTTTACGTTGAGCTGGCACCGGGACCCCGCCCGCGCACCACGCCTCGCTACTTCTTGTCTTAAGGCCCCTTAACAAAACCAGTCGGGTTCGTAGAACAGCACAGCTGGTACGTCACGGAAATGAAAATAAGTCGATATCTCGGATGGGTAGCTCATCGTCACTAACGCAATTAGTCAATTCAATTATTGCTTCTATCTAATCGTGATAACGGCTCGTGCGTTGGCAATCATTGAGAGTCGCAATCTCAGGTGGCCCGTGTCATACGAGTCGCGCATTAAGCCACCAAGTACTTGTCTGCTAATATCTTATCTTTATTTGTTGAACGCTCGTCCACGCTATGACCATATGGAGTCAATATGAATGTGCTGAAAGTGAGAGTGAGCAGAATGCGCTCGGTCACGCGTGTGCTCATTATTTGGAAGCGCGCGAGGTTTGACTTAAAGTCGATGCGTGAGTTATATATCTTTGACCGTACAAATATCGTAGCAACTTCAGTCGGCATCTAGACAAACAATGGATGTCAAGAGGAGCCACTGCGCTGTGGTGTAACTGCATAGCTGAATTGTTTCGTACACAAATCCAGGTTGCGGCTGCGCCGCTTGCGTCCTCACTCGTGTGAACTTAGTTCGACGTTAACTGTGTTTCACAATAACGCAATTCGTTGAGTTTACATAGTCTAAGCCTACATAGAATTGACGAAGTACTCTTAAGAGAAGGGGTCACGGCTGCGACACCCATTAGTAGGTACCACTTTTGAAGCATGATTGTTTCCCGACGTAATGACATCTGTCGTAGTACCTACACCACACCGCCGGTTGACTCGTACTGTGCTTCACGGTGAGAACGACAGTTTATAGTATAATAAAACATGTCTGAGATAAATAAGTAATAATATTCCCACCGCATGTTGTTGCGGAGTTCGTGTTGTTGCGCACTGGCGTGCACTGTCGCCTGCACGGAACATGCGGCCGGTCTCGCTTATGACTCCTACACGGTTACATGCGGCGTCTGGAACTGTAACCCTGCATCTTGTAAATTAAATCATGAAGTGGTTGGTGCTTTTACGCAAAATAACTAAAATTAAATCTATAATTTTAATGTTGCTCGCGATTTAAGCCCAAGCTAAAATTGGTTATCCTCATAATGCAAATATGGGTAGTTGTGGAACCTCCGGCCGCGCTGTTCGTGTGGTTCATCGCAAACTGAACAATACGTTATGTAATAGCAATTTTTTCTCATGAAAAGTGAATACGCGAGGGCCCGCCGCGCGCCGAGGGCGTCGTTGCCGCGCGTCGGGCCTCGCTCGCTTCTAAATGTAATATTCATATTTAAGCGACCTACCGGCTTTAACCTGCTTGAACATTTTACTACAGAATAATACCTGCGTATATCTACACAAATAAAATGATCGGCGCACTGAACTACGTTCACATTTAAGTAAAAAACCCTACAAATTGTCTTGGCATTTCATTGAAGGAATAAAAGGTAGGTATGTTTTTGCATAATTATCGTCATCGTTAATATGATGAATACGTATATACAAATTGTTTCCGCGTCCGCGTGTCAAGAGCCAATATATACGAAACCCGTTACTATCCCCATATTTTGTTTCAAACTCGCACATGATTACGATACCTATCACCGCCGCCGCCGCCGCCGCCGCCGCCGCCGCCCGCCCACTCGGGTGACATATGGTTTGTTTGCGCGTTGCCTCCCCAAGTCCCCACGTCAAAAGACAAGGAAGTACGCACGGAGCGCGCGGCGGAGACGACGCGGGGCGGTTTTTTACGAGCAGATTTATAGATTTATCTCTGCCTGTATTTCTAGCTGACATCATACCGGTTTCCTGTGTTGCAACACGGGATGTCGCAAATAAATTGAAATGAATTCATCGACATTAAAAGCTTCTCAAATTAATGCGTCGTAAAGTGTCGTCGCACTGTATGATGTGTGATAGACGTCATGCTTACGAGTGGCAATATTTCTATCGGTTTCCATGGAACTTGTTTTAATAAACCCCACGTCTGTTCACCGGGAGAAGCCACGGGACGGGCGGTAGAGGCGGGCGACACGCGCACTGCGCTGCCGCTTCCTGTTCATCTGTGCAGATATACCACTAGGATTTACGGTGAATAATATGTATAAACACAGACATGACTTCCCTCTCGGCCAGGAATATAGATTTTGGTATGGAGGTGTTAAAGTCGTAACATAATTTACACGATCCGGTGGTAGTATAGTAGTATATAAGCAAAAAATGTAAACTTGACAATTTGTAAGTGCCCCCATAGGCCTATACAAAATAAATGATTTGACTTTGACTAAGCTCTCACCTCTACAAGAAAGTCCTAGAAACATGCCCTAAACTATTATTGACCAAAGTAGGTGGGTGAGTGCTTGCCAGTGGACTGTGGTTGTCTATGATGGGAGAACCATCGCCCGCACCCGCGATGCTGTAAAATTAAAATATTGATTAAAGAAGGTCGAACATCGTAAATCGGTCAAGCTTGATGAATACAAATAAAGCTCAGACGTTCAGTGAGACCTTTGAGAAGGCCTCGTGTGGGGAGCGTCCATTGTGTGCAGGTTGAACCTCGAATCACTAATAGCCATTATGACTGTGACGAACGATGCTTGTTTTCATCAGGTTTGTTTGACACAGTAGCTTTTTATTAACTTTGTAATTCACAAATTATCACAAATATTTATTTTTAATGCGTTTGACAAATCAAATCTATGTGGGATGGTGAAAAGTCGTGCTTAAAACTTGCCATGTCCTCAAAAAATATATTTATTTGGTAATGCCAGCTCATAGATAATTAGATATTTCAGTTTACTCGCAGGTTTTCAAGCTTACAATTGAAATAAATAATGACGTATTACATCGCCATTGTTTGTGAACTCCTCAACACCCCCGCAATGTCGAAAATGTGTAGGTATGGGGTCTCCTCGTTATGCTTTTTAATTAGCACGGTGTCGATAAGTCACGACCGTTACCGCTTCTCGCGATCGGCACAAACAGACCCGTGAGAAACCGTTACCTGGTTTTTATCATTCAGCTTTAAGTCAGTTTTTGAAGGTAGGCAATTAGAGGCAGAAAAGACGAGGCCGCGTGTGATCAGAGTTTCTGGAAACAGGCGCTTGATTACTACTAGGTACACGGCGCGCGGCGCGAGGGACGCGGCCCTCACATTGTGCCCGGCGCTGTTTGTTTAGTTCACCATGCGTCTGGCCTTGCTTTCGTTATACCACTTGTAGGTATACTTGTTGATTCTTTCTATAAAATAACTTATTTCCAAGATTGGATTGGAGGAAATGACCGTTTATGAGTGTTTCGCGTGTATACGATTATACGCAGAATTCCAAATTCTAGACAATACGATTTGGTCCATGAGGAAAGGAACGCCGTCGGTATTTCCTACCCTAGTTCATTTTCCGAAACAAAATATAGACCGATTGGAAAATTTCACACTGACTGTACATATTCAGTAGACCACATGACTCCATTATTTTTGGTTATCTATAGAGTCTACTCTCTACGTAGGAATCAATCCGGGGAAAACAAATATGATAAGCATAAGCATTGCTTACGCTGAGGTGTCTTTCAAAGATCGTAAAATCTGTTGCCCTTATTGTTATGATTTATTTCGCCACTTTTTATAAAAATGTGTCACGATTCTTGCTCTCTTGGTTTAAATCGTCCGGCAGCAGTACTGGGCTAGCCGCATCGCATGCCGCCGCTAATGAGCTTAACCGCTTACCCTGGATCCGGTCGCGCGGAGGCTTCCTGTCTCTCAAAACTTCCTTGTGTTGGGGCGTCGTTACTGCGACTTGAGACTTGCACAGATTTAACCATTGCTGGCCTCGGCAGGCACTTACGACAAGTTCAGTCTAGAAGGATTTGTTTGACACTACATTAACACGTTGCGGAAACATCGTCGGCATCTATCAATTACACCTTACGTAAGGTAATTGAATCCCTGTTTTATTTACTTGAGGTGTTAAGTTTTTTTTTATTGAGAATAGCATGTGTCTTGTAAGAAACCAATACATTTGGCTAATAGTAGCTACCTACAGATAATTACCCTTGATTTGTTCTCCGGCTTATTAAATAGTGTGTGTTTCGGAATGAATTAAAATCATAAAGCGAAACCTGTATCCAATTTTTACTTAGTGACCCCGATAAACAAATTCGATCGCTATACATTTGAACATGGACTGTTTGATAACAATGGTGTCACGTGTACTACCTGTTATTGTCGTGCATCACTTCGGAATGTGCCAAGCTTACCAACATGATGGTGGCATTGGAGGCGTGCGCCGCCGCGCCGCCCCAGAATAACCTCAACACATTGTGTACGAGGCTGTACCGTTAATTGCAGTAACTAATTGTAATCACTTATGCCCGCGCCGCCGCGCGCCGCGCTCCTCGCACGCCACTTGTCTAATATCGTTAAGGATATTAACTGATACTAATGAGTTTCTTGAAAATAGTACCGTTAGCTATTAACCGGTTTTGTGTGTGGGCCTACCACAGTAAATATAGCCGGCAACGCATCCCTGCCTCGGTTTACTAATCGTAAGTATTCCGCAGTGGCAGTGTATGTAATAGATGCAAACTTATCGGTTGCAGCGGTTTGGGAATTATGGTTACTAATGATCTATATTTGTCGGTGTTAATTAAATTGGTGTCAGTGTCGAATGTTGGTTATTGCGAGGTCGTACGGTGTATCGACCCGCTCGCGCGCTCGGCGGGCGGCAGCGGCGACCCTCATTACGCTATTACCTTCGTTCCCGAGTCCATGATCAGGGTCAATCCAGCCAGCCGCACTCTCCCGCGTTGACTCACACCAAATTGGTGTACTCTCGATTAGCTAACCTGAATTGTTTAACAAGTTCAATTCCTGCGGTAATGACCGTGTTAGTGGTTATCTGTCGCTCATACTACCTATAACTCTACCTTCCTTTGGCCTATTTTAGAAACGTGTCGATTGCGCTGAGCCCATATCGCATAGGTACTGCTGACTAAATCTATTGTCACCTGATTCTATTAGTTTCGTTAAATTAGCAATTGTTAGTTAACGCGTAGTTCCTGAGTGAGGGCCCCGACCCGCCACTGGACCGCGGCATGACTCGGCTCGAGCGCGCTCGGTACAGCGTTGCACGTGCCCGAGTTGTCCGCGGTGGCGAATCGATCAGTCGACAGCTGCATGTGGTGTTACTCAAAACAGATAAGCGTGCTAATTGCACTAGCTTATTGATCATTGTGGCTCAGTCGGGCTGGCGTTTTTTTCCAACTCATTCACTGATAAGGGGGCGTTCCTCTGAGAACCTGTTGCTGCAATGCAGTGACACATTTCCAATAATGTCTCCAGCCTGTGTTTCCCGATACACAGTATATTGGATGATCGGACTACGAAGGCTTTATGTACCTACAATGCCGAGGGTTCCGCATACAATTTCCCACGGGGCGAATACCTTTAAAATACATATTTCGTTATATATTTGATTTGAAAACACGCAGCTCAGTGACAGTGTCATACAAACAATGCGGGTCCTTTTGTTACCCGATCCTTCTTAGCTATTTTCTATTATCGAAGGCACGTAACGTTTTTATAGAGTCAGTAGGTATTTATGTGAGATACAGGGTGTATCAAAAGTCCGAAATAATATTTTGGGTACATATAGGTACGGTAGGTCTTATGCGGCAGGAGGTCGCCGCGCCCGCCGCGATGAAATCACACGCTCTGCCAATTACCGACGTTATCCAATTGAGCGGGGACACCGGCGCCATTACCGCGTTAATGCGCTCCCGGCGGGACCAGCCGCTTTCATTAACCCCTTTCACTTTTGGCAGACAGAGCGCGTGTGGACTCTGGTGCTTGCTTAGCCCATTAATGACGTGTCTGCTCGTCCTGTTGGCCGCGATCCGTTGTGTTAAGACTGATTAGCTGTGACACGAGATGGACCGGCCACTGGTCGCCTAAATATATTGTCGCAAAAAACTGCTCAAGACTCGGAACGGACCTATTTTGCTAGAAGCGACATATTCAGTTCTTCGTATATAATAAAGCGAGAAAATTGTCAGCGCCACTCAGTTTTATTATAGATTACCTTAAAATACAGATAACCAAATTTTCGTGGTGTTTTTAGGGTTCCGTACCCGAAGGATAAAACGGGAACCCTGTTACCAAGACTTCGCTGTCCGTCCGTCCGTCCGTTTGTCACCAGGCTGTATCTCTTTAACCGTGATCGTTAGACAGTTGAAATTTTCACAGATGATGTATTTCTGTTGCCGCTATAACAACAAATACTAAAAAACCGGCCAAGTGCGAGCTGGACTCGCGCACCGACGCTTTCGTACCTACACTATGGCACCGAAAATTGCTCTAACAAACTTAGCTTTGCAGTTGGTATACTGTTGTACCCATACAAACTAACTACAAAATAAGGTTGTAATCGCATTTTTTGATTCCCGTGCAAATGTACTGAAAAAACAAAAACCGACTTCAAAAACCTAGTTAAAACTAACCATATAATTCATAACATTTGGTGCCAATCTTCATTAGACTAGGCAAATACACAGTTGAATAGGCACCGACTCCAAATATTATGAATTATAAGGTTATTTTTAATTTTTTAGTGCACCTAGGTTTTTGAAGTCGGTAATTTTTTTTAAAATTTTTTTCTCGATTTTTAGTGTCAATAATCATTGAAAATACGCTAGTATTATCACCTCATAACAACCCTAAAAAAGTTAATATTTACCGCTAAAAAAAAAACACGGCACGGGCCTCCCCTCGATGCGAGGGGGATTCAGGCCATAGTCCACCACGCTGGCCCGGTGCGGGTTGGCAGACTTCACACATCTATCGAGAACTAGACAGGTTCCCTCAGAGGTGCAGGTTTCCTCACGATGTTTTCCTTCACCGTTTCATAGCAAGTGATAATCTCGGATGAAAATGAGATTCGCACATAGATCCCAGAGGTGCGAGCTGGGGTTTGAACCTGCACACTTTGATTTGCAAAGCGTGCGTTCGACCACTGGGTTACCACTGCTATCATTAAATAGTAGTGCTTTAAAATTAACAAGCGCACTAGTCGCCACCACGATTTTCGAAGGTTCCCCTCGATTTCTCTGGGATGCCATCATCAGATCCTGGTTTCCTTATCATGGTACCACCCTTGGGATATCTCCTTTCCAACAAAAAAAGAATCATCAAAATCGGTTTATAAACGACGAAGTTATCCGCGAACAAACAGACGGGCAACAAAGTGATCCTATAAGGGTTCCGTTTTTTCCTTTTTAGGTACGGAACCCTAAAGACAGTATGAAATAATTATTTGAAAAAAAAAAAATTAAGGGGGCTCCCTGTATGGAAGCCCCCTTAAATTGATTTTTAGGGTTCCGTACCCAAAGGGTAAAACGGGAACCATATTACTGAGACTTCGCTGTCCGTCCGTCCATCCGTCCATCCGTCCGTCCGTCCGTCTGTCACCAGGCTGTAACTCATGAACCGTGATAGTTAGAGAGTTGAAATTTTCACAGATGATGTATTTCTGTTGCCGCTATAACAACAAATACTAAAACACAGAATAAAATAAATATTTAAGGCGCTCCCATACAACAAACGTGATTTTTTTGCCGTTTTTATAGATAATGGTACGGAACCCTTCGTGTGCGAATCCAATCCGCACTTGGCCGGTTTTTTTTTGTCGTTTTAATAGATAATGGTACGGAAACCTTCGTGCGCGGGTCCGACTCGCACTTGGCCGGTTTTTTTTTATATAGTTAGTTAGTAATATCAGATAAATGAATTAGTCAAGTAGATCGAGTCCGTCGTTCCAGAGCGGGGTTTCGTTTGGTTACGTTATGAATATGTTAATTTTGAAAACTACCTAAGAGTAGTATTTATATTTTTATTATTCCCCTCATTACTCTAAAGCGGTGTTCAGCTAGCTAACATACCATCACCGTGTTTCACATTTTGTTAAAATAATGTTCATACAAATAAAGGTTAAAGGCCAGACATAATCTGAGTTACGAGCTGTTTAATGACCTTAAGTATGCGTCTAAATTGCCGTTAGAAGTTTACGAGATTGTTTAGCGATTCGCGAGATACGCCATGCGCCAGCCAGCCCGCCCGGGTGCCAAGAGCCAGAGAAACGTCAAATCGTATGTATTTTTTTTTTCATTTGTTTCGAGATATCACGAATAGAGATGAATCTCGATCGCACGAAAATCGGGGCCCTGCACCGCCAATATACGAATAGTTTATTACATTTACCCCTTCAGCACAGTTGCCTAGGTCAATCATGGTGAAATAATTGTAATAAAAAATTAATCAGATGATTCAAACTACAGTTATTCCAAAAGTCTGGCGCGGCAATTATCAATGAACGCCGTGTGAATCAGAGTTCATGGTGCAGCAGTCATTAAATAGCAATTTAATTGGCATCGATTTAGAACCGTGCGGTTGCAATCCTTGAACGGTCATTCGGAGCGCAAATCGCAATTTGTAGGGCTTCATTGATTTGCCTGGTGCTCTGAAGTTGACCGATACCCCTGCGCCCGCGCTGCCCTCCGGTACCGAGGACGACCGCCAGCGGCCGATGACCGGTGACTTGACTGACAATGGTGGATTTGTCGCGGTCCCGGCCGTCAGCCGGCCCATCTAACATAACGATAACAACATTCGCGCGGTCACCTTATCGGACACACACAATCGTAGTATTGTGTTCAAAATCCGATTAAGGATCGTTGATTATGTTGTGTTATTGTGTTTGTAGGTCAGTGCCGTTGCCGATGCTATATGATGTGGTACCAGTCGATCAGCGGTCGTAGACTCAACACTTCTACGACGATTTATTTGTAAACTAATCGCCAAAATTAGAATTTTTGATCCAATTTCATCAACAAGGGGTGTAAATAATAGTGTTGTGCCTTGTTATGATTTACTTATTGTGGCATTATAATTTTGTTTCGATTTTCGACACTTAAATAATCATTGGGATGACAGCTAAGTAATTAGTAGGTATTATTAATATTTCCGGCGCACTGCTCGCTAGACCCCTACGTGACTCTCACGTTTTCAACGGCCGCGCCGCCCGCCGCCCGCCGCGCCGAGCCTATGTCGAGCAAATAGTTTGTTTACACACGCGCTCCAGTCTGATGCATTGTTGCCGAGTGTCGAGCATGACGGAAAAAATGTAACAATCAAACAATGCTATCGAGCTCTACACAATACTAATAATATAGGATTTGCATGTAAATGGAAATTCGCTTTCTAATAGCCATTGTGCGCGGGCCGGCGCGGCGGCGGAGGCGCCCCGGCTGCTATGATAGTGAAAGCGCACAGGACGCGTTGCCGGCGCACGCGCCGCCGCCGCCACCGCCCCGTCCCGCCGCCCTGCACCGTTAGGGCTAATGGGCATTGAGCATGAAAGGCGTGCTGACTCCTTCACATTATATTATACAAGTGACTATCATAAACCTCGACTGTGCAGCCTCCTTCTATTTTTGCCCACCTCGACCTATGGTTTTCTATTAAACATAGAAAGGTCAACGTCGTGGTACATTGTCTAAGTGTGGAACTGCTTTACTTATAGCGCATACTTTAGTAGGTATGGATTGTAATTCTCACCATGTTGTAAGTCAAGCTCACTACACTCACTTCATAGTAGATACCTACTTATTAATGTAAAAAACTGGCCTAGTGAGAGTCAGACTCGCGCACGAAGGGTTCCGTACGATTATCTATAAAAACGAGCAAAAAAATCACGTTTGTTGTATGGGATCCCCCTTAAATATATTTATTTTATTCTGTGTTTTAGTATTTGTTGTTATAGCGGCAACAGAAATACATAATCTGTAAAAATTTCAACTGTCTAACTATCACTGTTCATGAGATACAGCCTGGTGTCAGACGGACGGATGGACAGACGGACGGACGGACGGACGGACGGACGGACAGCGAAGTCTTAGTAATAGGGTTCCCGTTTTACCCTTTGGGTACGGAACCCTAAAAATCAAACACAGACTTCCCATCTCTACAGGTACATTAGTTTGTCTGCATTATTATAAGAGTACTTACGTAAATCTTTATAAATACTATTGTATGGTTTGATATGGACGAGTCTACGCGCGATAGATAGCGCGCCCGCCGCCCGCCGCCCGCCGCGCGACATCAGCCAACTCGAAACGTGCAATCTGCTGATAACGGCACATGTCAGGCCGTTTTGTTATTTTACTTGTATTGCTACTGTACATACAATTCAACTATTCAATACCAATTTGATGTCTGCTTCTAGTGAATATACACACTGCAGCAACAAACCGATGCGATGACCGATTAAACGTGGCCTATGCTTATTAACAAACACCACTTTTTTTTTTTTTTTTATGTGATATGGAGGCAAACGAGCAGACGTTTCACCTGATGGTAAGTGATCAACGCCGCCCATGGACACGTGCAACACCAGGGGCATCGCAAGTGCGTTGCCGGCCTTTAAGGAATGAGTATGCTCGTTTCTTGAAGGTACCTTTGTCGTATCGGTCCGGGAAGAAAATTCCTGGTAAATCGCACTGTACTGGAACGCCATTCATCCAGATGGTGAGGATGGTAATGCAGTCGAGCCGTGCGATGGTGGAATTCAGCGGCAGGTATAATACCGAACAATTCCTCGGAACACTCTCCATGATAGAGGCGGTAGAAAATGCAGAACTTTGCAGACTTTAAGTCTTAAACGCCATGAAAGTGGTTACGAGACTTTCCAGGTATTCTAGCGATACATAATGCGGTCGTTTGTGATGATCCTTCACACCGTCTCATCAACAGTCACGTATAATCGTGCTCGGAAGATTAATGCCCAAATGAGTTGCGTCTCTTAAAGGCCCGGGGCGTCAAGATGCGCTGCTACTAATGCTGCTAATTCTGGCATTACTTTATTACAGCATCAAAGGCTAGCGGACGGTCCGGAAGAAAGTCGTCCAATATCGAGTCATGTAAATGTCTGACGGCGAGTAAATGGCCGCGCAATTGAATAGTCACAATCGCCATTGAGCGCCACTACCAACATTAAGTGTTATGCGCCTTCAACGTTCAAAATACATTTTGCACACTTATCGTACACAGTAAATCGCTTCTAATGTACCGAACCTTTGTTTGCGTACAGCCTCGCACGCCACAATATCTAACTGCGCTCGTTTTCTGTACCGCCGCGGCTGTGCTTTCCAAACTCAATCGTTAGCAGTTTTCATAGGCACAAGCCGCACAATGAACCGGTTTCGCAGAACGTTGTAACTAATTATAGCAACATTTAACTTCTCTGAAATATAAAGTGTTTAATTACGATATTTTTTTTTACGAAACGTCAATAAACTCTTAAGTGTTCCGGCACGGAGGAGTCTTAATTCAGCGTCGGTCGCGGTCGCGGTCGGCGCCGCCGCGCCGCGCGGGTTCCGTGCCCGAGTCTCATACTAGTCTGTGTGAACACTTCCTAGAGCCGAGAGTTCACTGCACCACCGCCAGGGTTCACCTGTTTTTTTATAAGGTTCCTAGTGTCGTTTTTGCTTCGTTGTTTTCTTTATTCATTGCCATCTTCCGGCTGTTATAGAGCAGTATAGTTAGTTATGTCTGTAAGTGACATTGAAGTATAATAGAATATCTACCCCAATAGTAGATTTGTAGGAAACATTTTCAAGTCGCCGTCAAGATAAATGGTATTAGGAGGACATCCTTCAGCAAATCTATAATAGAACTATCACGATTCAGAAAGCCAGTAAACGATTCACATGTACATTAGGGTTAGAGTGGGTAGGTGTTTAAGTGTAGCCGACTATAGAGTTCCGGAGTGCCGAATACTCATCGTTGGTCCTTAACCTTCGCGCCACTGACCCTGATCACCGACCAGCGTGGAGCTGTGCCACCGGCGAGAGTAATATTATTTTTTATCAATGGCGAAAAGTACCCGCTACGGTGTCACACAATCACGGCGTACCTGACCTCATGTCGTAGCTACTCGTATGTTATGTGTATTTTTATGCCCCATCGGGGCTCTTTTCACATGCTATTAAAGGGTGGCTACTTATTAAAGTCGATGTCCCCGGCTGGGACGCTCGCGTAGGTGACCCTTTGTTATTGAATTCCGTGTCGCGGCCATCGTCACCGGCCGGGGCGCGCACCTCCCGCATCGCCCGCACCGCCCGGCTCGCCGTCCCGTCCCGACTTACCTTCGACACAGGACTAGGTATTATCTCTCTAATATCCTTCAACTTACTTACTAGCGGCCACACTCGCGCGACTACCGATGTTCGACCCACAAACGACTGGTAGGACCGGATCGCTGACATGGAAAGCTCGTGACTAATCTACTACCTATAAATAATGCTTGAACAATAACTCCAGTCTGCGTATCTGACCATTTATCGATACGTATATTTCACACAGCAATGGTTATTAGCTCAAAATACTCTCTCCCATACACGGAGAGAGTAGTTTGAGATAATCGGAGAGAGTATTTTGACTAATCGAGATTCAGGTATATGTGTGAATAACTAATTATTACCTTGAAATGAAACTATTTTACGGATTCTATCGCGTTTATTTACTATTTTATTTTCCCGACGTTTCGGCTGCTTTACAGCAACCATGGTCACGAGAGAACTGAGGAGTTAGACGTCCTGTAGGCTAATTCTCGTATTTACAAATGGTCCAAGCGTCGCCGCAGTTCCGACCCCGCTCTATCGTAGATCTATCCAAAATTGGTATTCTCGTAATATCAAAACAATGTCTTTTGCAATAAATATCGTGATTTTGGTCGAAAAAAAATAATAAATTACACTTAAAATCATTAAAATAAATATAAAATATAAATTGAAATTCAAAAAGCACTATTTGTCATGATTAAGCAGAAAGATGCTAAATGGATGCTAAATTGATTCTGGTATAATGTTTATATTAGACTTAAGCGTAAGCGGTGATAGCCTAGTTGGTAAAACGCCCGCCTTGAACGTATAGTTGCAAGTTCAAACCCCGGGCCCACACTTATTTTTTTTTTTTTCTTTATTTTGTATTTTTTTATAATTTTCCTTAAAAAAAGATTCTTTTTATTTTTTCTTTTTTTGTCACCTCTACAACAATAGATGGCCTTTAAGAGTCTGTTTGCATAAAATAATAATAGATGGCGGTATAGTTCGTAACATATTTTAATTTAAGTTTTAAAATTTTCCTAACGTATTTTAGGACTCGGAGTTCTTTTTAGGCTCCGAGTCTTCGAAATCGTAAAAACAGCTTAAGTTGGAGCACATTATTTATATTTTTCAAAAGAACAATACATGTAATCATCGCAAATAACCTACGAGTGTTCAACGGCATTTTGATTGCGAAATTTGACAGATTCCCGCTAGAAAGTAATTTTGTTGAGCTATGAGAATACCAACATGTCAACGTGGTGGAACGATTAGAAGACGATCAACGTTTTTGCGAACAAATTAAACGACACTTCGACGAAAGTACTAAAAAATCGGTGCCGTTCAAGCTCGATAGACGGATGAGAATACCAAAATGGCTTGAACGACTAATTCGCTACGATATCGCTACGATTTTTATTACGAGAATCAGGGCACTGATGTCATAGTTAATAACTGGGTACCCTCATATTAAGTTGTTTTTTGCGGTCCGATCCACGCAGAAAGTGCTCACAGTACCTTGAGGTCTTGCAATGGTATGCTTGGTTTTGGATTTAATCATATTAATTACTGGATCCCAAGTTGGTGGTAGCACCCAGCCATCTTCCCTATTGAAATTAGGATGATTTTTTAATTTCAATGGCCTCACGTATCATCCTTGTTCGGAATAATACATTGAAATAGTTTTATTTCAATGTATAGTATTCGCGTAAATATCAGTAAACAATAATTATTACCTACTTAGTCTGAAAGCGAAACAGTTATAAAAGTAATCAAATACGTAAAAATTGCGGACGATGAGTGCCACTTATGTTCTTATTATGTAGGTATGTATTTCGGTAAGTAGATAATAATAATAATATTACGACTCCAAGCCAGCATTGCATTCCGTATTCCGCCACACAAGTAAAAAAAATCATACTATGATATAATCTGAAACATTAAATTACGACCGTAGACGTAGTAATACGCAACCCTGGGTGTTGAACCCCGGGCCGGGCGCGATGAGGCGGCGCGCCAACCTCCGCCCGTAATAATAATAATATCGGCTCATTGTTCCGAACACAACCTCCGCGCAACTAATTCGGGTCGTTTTTAATTAAATCAAAGAGTGACCTCTCGAGTGAGGATAATTCGCGGTGAGGCGTTATGTGATTCAGGACTTTTAAACACGGGTCAGGGTCGCGTGCGGCGCGAGCGCTCGAGTCATCGCTAACACTGTCACTCGGTCCCGCGGGTGCTTCGCGCGCTCCTGCCGTGCTGTCACTCCCAGGGTGCCACTGTTACTTGCTGCCTTATCTTCACAACTCGCGCAATTATTTTCTGTGTTGAGTTGAAATACTGTTATAATAAGTAATACCTACTAATGTGGCAAGGTACCTATACTTATAGGAACGCAAACATACGTCAGCGAAGGGCACTTGTCTCTTAACAGAGAGCATCTAAAAGTGTAACCAAACGTTCCGGCTCTTTAGTTTACCCAGATTCGAACATCTCGACTTCCTTCTGTGCTGGCACCACGGGGTGGCACCGGTCGGTGGTACCTACGTCAGCGGGCATACGTAACGCGAAGGGCGGGCGGCGCCGCTCGGCTAAAACAGTGCAGCGACCGCGCGCCCGACCCTGACCGTCATAGTCACGGCTATTTATACACGTGCGTGCACCGGTCGCTATGCCACTCGCACGAGACGGGAGCCGCACCGCGGGGCTTCGCGCCCTACAATCCCGGATACGACACGCTACGGAAATGAATTCCGTATTTCACGACGGGTCGACTGAAGAGCACTGCCATGCACTCACATGATGCCACTATACCCAAGCACTCTTTCTTGATGCGAGTACGCTTCCGAGCATGGTCCACCAAGCGGACCCAGAGAGGATAAGATGACCGGGGCGTCGCCGCGCTCCTCTGCCCGCTAGCGTGGGGCCCTCGTATAACCCGTGGCATCGACTATAACGTTTCGGATTCACGTTGATTAGTTTACCTATACCTACTAATAGTTAAATTCATAATGACTATACATCAGGTACATACTCGTGTTCCGGTGTAGTTGTAAATAGCTTCGATATCATTTGTTCAAACACGTTACTATTTGAAGTTGGCAACGCGCGTTCAATGTGCCAGACCTACATTAATTTCATGAGATCATTCTTTATTTCACGCGGCTATCATAATGATGATCGTATCGTCGTTCGTCCTTATTCTAGCTTGTGCTATGTCTATTAGGTCGAGATTAATGTAAATTGTTATGACTGTAGTTATTTAAGATGGTCGTTCGATATGTACATGCGACACTCCTGCACGTGGCTATAGCTGCAACTATAATCAGCCCCACGTGTATATCTAATATTAAATCTCCTGTATCTCCAGCGGGGCGAGAACTTCGCGAAAGCTAGTTTTTGCCCCGCCTTACCGCGTCGCTCGTGGCGAAATAATACGTCGAAGCTGATAGAAAGCTTTAAATTTAACATATACTTTATACTAGTCAGGGCTAGTCTTGTTACCAAGCGGTGAGATCGGAACGTATTTTAAAGGGCTTCGTGTTCATTGCCGGGAGGGCCACCGTGTCGCTTCGACTAACGTGTTTTCCGAGTTGTCCCCGACGACGCGCAATACGTGCGCAGTGCTAATGTGTTATCTAAATAAGAATAGTACCTACTCGGCCGAGCTTGCCATGAACATGTATTGCAGTCATTTTATCTTGAAAACTTCGATACATTTCGATACAAAATACATGCTCAGACGGGAGTGCCCACAAAAAGTATGCAATCAGTTTTGTGAAACCTTTACAAAAGAAATAGACACCATCAAACATAAGTGTTCACATATTTTTTTAAAAAGATCGAGCTACGTCACAGACTGTAATATGAGTTTCAGATTTAGGAAAGTATCAGCGAAAGATGTAGAAACGGTAATTGAAAACTTAGACTCCAAAAAGGCACCGGGTTCTGATAACATACGAATAACAGATATTAAAGCAATCAAACAAAACATTAGCCCTGTAATAGCACTATTTGTAAATAGGTGTATCAAAACTGGACAATACCCTGATGAGTTAAAAAAATCTGTAATACGACCTATATACAGGGTGTTTCAGAAGTCCGAAATAATACTTTGGGTACATATACGGCACCTCATATGTGGATGCTTAATGAAGACAGTTTATACCTAACTATCATAGTTTCTGAGTTACAGACCCTTGAATATTTGTCACAGGTATCGTGTCCTGGCCTTTGGGTACATCCATAACCCTATTCAGCAGTGTAAACTACACTAATGAGAGGCGGCTACCAATATTCACAAAACAGAACATGTAAATTTTACATAGGACTCGAGATATTACGAGTTATAGAAATTGACGACGAGAAAAAAAATTGAAAAACATGGTCGAATTTCAATCAATTTTTTATAGCATTCAGTTGTATACCCGATACTGATGCAAACGTCAAAGTATTATTTCGGACTTCTGAAACACCCTGTATAAACAAGGGTCTCACTATGAATATACCAACTACAGACCTATAGCAATACTCAATACATTGAATAAAATCGTAGAAAAAATTATAGTTAAGCAGCTATCGAAATATCTTGAGAACAACAATATTTTAAACGAGGCCCAGCATGGATTCAGACCTAATAGAAGCACTGCAACAGCAATACAAATGTTTACGGATGAAATAAATAACAGCCTTGATAAACAAATGTAACTTTGGCAATTTTTGTGGACTTTAAAAAAGCATTCGACACTTTAGAACATGGCGGATTATTGCAAGCTATGGATGAATGTGGAATAAGGGGCCCAATGAAAGAATGGTTAAAAATGTATTTAAAAGGAAGATCACTCAAAGTACGTATCAATGAAAACGAAAGTGTACCTGGTGAAATGAAGTGTGGAGTACCAACTGGTTCAGTATTCGGCCCATTAGGATACATACTGCATGTGAACAGCATCTTAGTGATGCTGATGATGTAATAAAAAACTGTAAAGCGTATATGTACGCCGACGACACCTGTCTAATATACAGTGATACTGATATTAACTCCATACAACAAGCCATGCAGAGTGACTTTGATAATGTGATGCAATGGGCTCACGATAATGGAATCATTATTAATATAAATAAAACGAAAATCATGCTCATCCACTCGCCGTATATCAAGCAGAAACGCAACATATCTATAGCGATAAAAGGTCATACGTACGAATGCTTGCATAACAATAAAAGTAACTGTTTATGCGAAAATCTGGAAAAAGTGAAATCATATAAATATCTTGGACTGATGATAGATGATACTTTTTCATGGAAACTGCATATCAATAACGTTTGTAACAAATTGCGCTCTGTTTTGGGTAAACTAAAAAACCTGAGCCATGTAGTCAGTAGGAAAATTATGTACACACTATATTACGCGCTAGCTGATGCAACTATTTGCTATGGGTTGGGTGGCTATGGTCTCACATTTAATTCGCACCTAAATAAGATTAAGACATTACAGACTAGATTTCTAAAACTACTTGTTGACGTCAAAACTAAAGAAAATCTTAAAAAAGAGTACAATAAACTATTTAAAATTTGTAACATACTACCCATAGAAGACAAAGTTAAATTAAATATTTTAGCAGAACAATACGAGAATTCAAAACATAAAGTTATACGCAGTCATAGCTACCCAACTCGTCTATCAAAAAAGAAAAAACTACACATTCCCAAAGTAAACAATTACTATGGTAAACGATCCAGAAAATATATAGTACCACGGTTCATTAACGAATTACCACCGAATTTGATGACAAATGTAAAATCTAAGAACCAGCTTAAGATCATTCTAAGAAAACATTATCTATCATTATGCCCCTGACAAATAGTTTGGGTAGTTCTATGTAATTTAGCTGTAGTGAAAACAAGTCCACGCTTCTTTTTTACCCTGTCGTATTTTATTTTATTTGTTAATTATGATTTTATTACCTACAGCATACTCTAATAAATAACCCTGTTACCGAGAACAACTGCCGACAGAGAGAAATGTCAGTTTGTGCTATGTTTTTATTAAAATAAACATTATTAAAAATAAAAAAAATCCGCTGTTTTGGCGAAAGTTTTGGCGGCAATTGAAACGGTTGGAAACAATTTTTTTTTACAAAAAACAAAAACCGACTTCAAAAAGCTAGAAATAACCTTATAATTCATTACATTTGGAGTAGGTGCCAAACTACGTCAGACTAGGCAAATACACACATGAATTGGCACCGACTTCGACTAATCCAACTATTTCAATGTAATAAATACTACATTCGCGTATATTTACGCGAATGTATTATTTACATTAGTATTTACATTTAGAAAACAATATGTAATCCAACAGGTCTGAGATAATTGTACCTTAAGGAACCTATTATTCATCCGCCATCTTTATCACTGTCATTCCTCATCTTATTCCATCAAAATATCATCATTTCACTCATTTCGTAAAAAAAGAAGAAAAAAGTGATTTTTTTCTTCTATGCCATCACTGGCCGTTTGCAGAATGAAACACTTTCATTATAGGGTTGCAGGACTTGCAGGCACGAGGCCTCTCCTGACTCCCTCATCTCGCCTGCTAACCTAGCTTCATGTGCCTTAATGTGACTTAAATCTAAAATATTATTTATTCTATATTTAAAGTTGTATCTATATAGAACGATTTCTCTCACTATGGTTGTAAAGAATTTAAACTAATTTTTTAATTAATATGCGTCGATACGAAACTGGTTTGCGCCGTCCATAATATTAGCATGATAATCTCGTGAATCGTCTTTTTATCTTCAACGGTTTTTAGGGTTTCGTACCCAAAGGGTAAAACGGGAACCCTATTACTAAGACTTCGCTGTCCGTCCGTCCGTCCGTCCGTCTGTCACCAGGCTGTATCTCATGAACCGTAATAGTTAGACAGTTGAAATTTTCGCAGATTATGTATTTCCGTTGCCGCTATAACAACAAATACTAAAAAACAGAATAAAATAAATATTTAAGGGGGCTCCCATACAACAAACGTGACTTTTTGTCGTTTTTATAGATAATTATTTACGACAGCGCCATCTATTGAGAGAAATAGCAACACCTATCGGCGCGATGAGGCCTAAACAAGCAGTAATCGATTACAACCACATGGTACCCTGTCGTGTAGATAGGTGTCGCTATTATAAATCTAATAACGAAGCATTCTGCTTCACCAATGTTTATAAAATATATAATAAATTTTATTAAAATAAATATTTTATATATTTTATACAATAAATTATATTAAAGGCGTCTTGTTCCATCGTCCACGACCAAGAGGAACAAGACGCCTTTAATTGGACCTGCGAAACCCCGACAGAAATAAACCCTGATATCCTAAGACGCACAGCTTAACAATAATGATATGGAACCCTTCGTGTGCGAGTCGGACTCGCACTTAGCCGGTTTTTACTTTGTAGCTTGTAACGTATTTATATTTTAAATAGCCAGTATTTACGGTAGAAAGTATTATGCTAACTATTATAATGTGCAGGATGAGCGCACATGCGTCGTTTCTATTGTTGTATTGTAATCTATATAATATTGTGTGTGATCCGTTCCCGGTGCGCGGCGGGCAGGAGGCCGAGCTGAGCGCGTGGACCGCGTTCCTGCGGCGCGCCGTCGACGCCACCTACAACACCGAGGTCGTCATCGATAACCTGCAGAACATGATCGGTGAGTGGCGCTCGCCGGGTTCCACCGGGTGTCGACCGAAACGAAACGTATTCCCTATCCAACGCACGGGCCGATGTAGCTCGAGGGTGCAAGTCCGTGCGCGCCGACCCAGTAATATAATACACTGTCAACGAAAGAACGCATCGAAGGGACGCTCGCTTCCGTTTCACTCGGCGGAGGTCGCATGGCGGGGCGGGGCGGCGCACGCGTCACGTCGCGGACGCTCACGGCGATCTCTTTCCCGCAGCGGAGCAGCGGCGGTGCGTCCGCGAGGTGTCCTCGAGCACCGTGTTCACTTCCCTGTGCGGGGCGAGCGCCAGCGCCGCCGACGCGGAGGCGGAGGCGGGGGCGGAGGCGGAGGCGGGCTCGAGCTCGGGCTCGGCGGCGGAGGCGCAGAGGGACGCGGCAGTCGCGGCGCGCTCGCCCCTGGACCGGCGCGCGCCCGAGCTGGTCTGCAGCACGCCCATCGCGCGCGACCACGACTAGCCCAACCGCTCCGCCAGCCGCGCAGCCGGCGCGTGCGGCCCGACGCTATTGACACCCCTCCGTCCGCCGTTCTCGGCGACGACGTTATCTCAACTTTATGGTCGGCGGTCACATCCGCGCCCCAGTAAGCGTCGGACGACTGGATTTCGGTCCTCGAATGTGAACCCGCCCGCCGTCCGCCGTAGCTCGCGTCTGTGGCGACCTGGACGTGCGGTGCGAATTAATAACCGTAAACATATTTTTATGATTTCGTAATCGACGGGCGCGACGCGGACGCGCCGAAACGCTCGGCACTCGACGCCGGCGGCACTATAAATAGAGCCGCGCTCTTCCCGGCTCGATGATCGTTCATCTGTAACTCGAAAGGTTCCCGCTCGACGATCCTTCCGATCGCTTTGAACGCGGGACACTACTAAAAGAACTTATCGATGTATGCACCGACCGGCACCGAGACGCTCGGTGACTGCGAGTGCACGGAGTACTCGGAGTACTCGTCCCCGACACTGCCTTATAGTGTGTTCAATTCGCGCAAACTGCCGAATCTTCGCGTTCACGTTTACTATTCATCTATTTATATTGTATTGTAGCCGTTATTGATATCGAGCCGTTACAAACGGTGTCGAGGAGACGGGTGTCGTAGGTGTCGCGTGTTGATGATAACGGTGATGGCCCGGCGCGGGCTACTCCGTGGTTTCATATTGATTAAGCTGTTCTCGGAATCGGCGACGTCGACGCTAGTGTAGCGACTGCGGCCTCCCGCACACTGGGGCGTCAACGCTCGCACGTTAATATTTTTGCCAGACCAAAACAAACTGTATTGACTCATAGAAAAAGTTCATTCTTCAACTAAATGACACTGACAGCGCGAACGAATTTTGACCCGTGGGGGCGTGGCTTCTATCACAGCAATTCAATCTTTATGCATATTGACACAGAGTTCGTTTTGGTATTGGAAAATATTTAGACGCGCGAGCGTTGACGCCCGGTGTGCCGGGGGGTTGAAAGTGATTATTCGTCGTTTAGACATTTGCATGGAGAGCGGCACGTACACACTAACTGATGTAATGGATCATACGATCATTTTATTAGCTGTTAGCAATAGTTTATTTTAGCTAACTGTACTTATAGGCATGTTATAACAAGCATGTAAGTCAGCGCAAGATTGTAATAAGCTAGTGCATACTACGCCTTAAACGTGAAGAAAGTGTTCATTCATTATAAATATATTAAAGTATCTGAGTGAACTGCGGTGATCGGTATGACAGTCGGTAAATGTGTGCGGAGCGGTCGCTCTCTCCAGTATTATATTAGAACTTGTGTTAATACAAGCACCTATTTAGTGCTTTACAATATTTGTGTGATTTACGATGATACATTTGTTGTATTTTGTGTCTTATCTATTAATATGTTATTACCATTATTAGTTAATACGCTTCTTATCTGGGCCTCGAATGTTCAAATCGTAGATGATAATTCGAATTTAAGTAAATGGGAATAGGGACTTTAATGTCAACTATCGAAATCGTAGTGTCGCTGGCCGCAGGCGGACTGGTCCAGGATATTTTTACATTACTTACATTGACATTGTAGTTGGAGATGTTCGCTGTAACGCCGCTCGTGGCGGTGTGTACCGTGTTTACAAGTTCAGACACATTTTCACTTTGTCACTGAAAGATCTGATATACATTGTTTATTTCATTTGAACAAACGTTGATGTTAACTTGAATACTCTCCGTTATAGTATGGATTGTTATCGCTTCAGTATTGATATAATGTTGGATGATAATGTAATGTTGTGGGGGACGGAAGTTCGGGAGGGTGTGTGGCCAAATGTTGGTTAGTGGGCCGGGACCGGCGAGTGCCGCCTCGTGTCGCGTATCTACCTCTCTTTGTATACATACCTTTATATTATTAATAATTATATTTATAGTTACATAAATTGTATAAAGCTTTGGCAGATTATCTATTTTAATTTGGCAAACTTTGAGATGTATTTTTCTACGGTGTTGTTAATGGCTGAAATTATTTATAAATTGAATCTTGACTGTATATTGAATGGTATTATTTAGGCGCGGCCTGTTGGCGTTGTGATAATGTATCAACGAAGCATAGCAGTGTGTATGAACGGGACCCTGATGTCGATGCACTTGTAGTGTTTACTTGCGCTGTGCAAGTGGGGAGTCCGCGTGTCATGTACCACTATATAGATAGCGTAATACGTTAGTGTTTCCATCGCTCGGTCACAGTCGGCCGGACATTACTGTTGTGTAAATTACTAATATTAATATTTTTCGTGGATTACATTAGACAATAGTTTCCTTCGGATATAGTATTAGAATTGCATGTTGGTTTATAGAAGGGTCTTTTACAAGTATTGAGGTGCACGGCACTGCTAGCTGTGTGTGACTCTGTATTGACTGTTGGTGCTGTTACTATTATGTCTATTACACATTCAGTTGCTCACTGGCGTGGTGTTTGCAGTATCGTTGATTACAAGTGACATGGAGGAGCCGCGCGCAACGAGCGGTGTGGGAGTCGTGCGCCGCCCGCCGCGCGACTCGCAAGCCCTATTTACATGGCGACACTAGTGGCGTGAAAGTAGTTTCGTGACATTTTTTTATTTATTTTTTATGAATGGACTTCGCTGTAGGCCGTGAGTTGTTCGTGACATCAGTTTCATCAACAGTTTCACAGTGTAAACGTCAAGTTTCATGCATTTATCGATGAATGCATTAATTTCACAGTAAATTCGTTTCGTGCAGCGCGATATTTTTGGATGACACTAATGTCATGCAACTAATGTCATCGTGTAAACGTCGCGACACCGCCTGCGTCGATAGGACGTTTGTTTTTTAGTCGTGGTGTGGGCCGTGGTAGTCGAAAAAATATTTTAAATGTGTAACCAACTAATAAAAATATAAAATTTATCAATCCACCCTCGATTCAACTTTCGATACAACCTTTTCTTATTTTTTTACAATAACTGCTCTGATGTTGGCGGAGTCATGAACACAGACATCTGTGGATGTCACGACACTATTATTTTCGATGAAACTAGTTTCTAAGGTAGTGAAAGTAATGTCGTGAAACTAATTTCATCATGCATGAAACTTAGTGTCGTAATGTAAATTCAGCTTTAGTCTTATACCATGACAATTGTCTGTCTGTGTTGTGTTTTGAACACTGTGGTAGCATTATCTCTGTTATGCTGTAAACATACGTGTAGTATAGAATAGTAATTCTCTATTTGTGTTAATTAACACCCCGCGCGCAGTGCGTACCTTGCTACGTAGGTACTCAAACATCATATTTGAGGGAATTCTGTCATCAAAGTTTAGATGCTCGAATCTCAAAGCATGGCGTGCGCACGCGCAGCGGCCTCTCCACATTCCAGAATTTCAAATACTTAACATTTTGTGTACAGTTTTATTGTAAAAAAAATGTGGTCATTACAAAATATACTTTTATTTGTACCTTTATCGACTTATACACTTTAATTCAAAGTTCACAATAACATAATACTATAATATATGATTTAATAGGTAATATTGAATAATCAGACTCTGGTTGGCAAGCTCGCGCGCGACCCTCGCCGGTTCGCGTCCGCCGCCCGCCCTGTGCGCGGGCGGCGCCGACTGTTACAACTCAATCGCGTAGTTATTCGATTTCCTTCGAAATTAATAAAGTGTAAATCGAAATTAATAAATCGAATTGTATTACTAACGGCACCTTCTGGCCGATGCATGGTGTAGCACACGTACCTACCTGTTGCGTTATATAGTAAAACCTTGTAACAAGTTTGCCTATCCCTAAAACCAAAATAAGTAAGGCAAGTACTTGTAGGCAGGCGTATTATCTACACCTTGCCAGCCATGTCATCTGGGACCCAATTCTCGCCAGACTGACATCATCTCTAATTCGACATAAAATATGTCGAAATAAAATGTCAAAATGAACGTATTTTATTGTTTTGTTCCGACATATGTCGAATTAGAGATGATGTCGATCTTGCGAGAGTCGCCTCCTTGCCTTACTTGGTGCCACGTGCGGTCAATGCACGTGGCACCAAGTAAGGCAAGCCACGAATGTGTAGGTAAATTAGTAGATACTTATGCTAACAAATTAATTTGTTTTCATAAAAAATATTGCAAACAGAGATTTATATTTAAAACCAGTAACAGTATATGATATGGTATGGTAACAGAGGAGTTGCCCAGAAGATACCTAATTCACTATAATAATGAGGCGTAGCATAGCACCGATACATACAGCAACAACGGTCGTAGCCGAACGAGCCGCATTTATAAATAACAGGTATTGTGATTCGTGGTATGGTAATGACGTAAAGTATCAAAGACTGGCAGGCCCAAAGTAACGAAGATGGCGGGATGTTAAAGATTCGTACCACAACAGGCGCTCGGCAGTCCAAGTGCGTGTCGAGCGCACAGCGCACTCTGTGATCGACCGTCTAACATTACATTTATTTAACAATGTTCTTTATATTACACAATTTCAGACTCTTTTCGGTTATTATTTAGAACGTAAATACATTTTCGAAAGAGCCAAGCTGATCGTTTTGCAAGGTCACACATCTATTTGGTTTTCGTAATATGGTAGGTACCTACATAATATAAGGAAGTTATCTAGGTACGTACGTATGGTAAGTACTTACAAACAAACGGACCGTGGGCTGCTACCTACTCATTACGCCAAATAGTGCACTATAGATGCTGCTGACACAGCACAACGGCGCATAGGCCGGTGAGTTAACCCTTGCCCCCACAGTCAGTCAGTCAGTCAAGTCGCGTACAGAAACGTACAGGTTAGGCTCGGGTGAACACGCACGTAAATGTAAAACACTGTAGCTACCTGTTACGTAATTAAATTTATTATATTTGGGACGTTAATTGTGGTTATTATTTGGAAACGGAATTGACACAACCATTTACCAAAACCCGCACACAAAACGCAAAATGCACGATATAAAGTAAATAAAACTATGGTGTTCCTGTACATAATACTGCGGGTTCGACGGCGCGCGCGCAGACCAACCGGGCGTCTTCGGGCGCCGACCATAAATACTTAACTCTACTATTTACACTTAGTGATACTAAGGCACTAACAGTCATTAACTTTGTGATGAATTAATAAACAATATTTATTACCTTGATGTATCAAGTCGGGATATGGTAGCCCGTATTTAGTCGCCGCCAGCGATAAATACAGTATTATCCGGCTCGCAGTTAGTCGCATCAACCATACTTAGAAATACTGTTATCACTCTTAATCGACTCTATTCTAGAAGATTGTCAATCTAGGTAGCTAATGATGCCATATTACTCGGCGGGCGGTCAGGCCACGGCGGGCGGCGGCGCCGGGGCGGGCGGCGCGGGCGGCGGGGGCGGCTGCGGCCGCGCGCGCGCCGGCGTCAGCACGCCGTGCGGCACGCACACTGTCCTGCCACCTATCTGCGTACAAACCAAAAATAATGAAGTCGCTTCGAATGAGTTCATTAAAAGGCGGAACCGATCGGTGGGTATCGCGGCCCCGCTCACCTGCACGGCGACGTGTCCGCGGCGCGCGGCGCCCACCACGAGCACGGGCTCGCCGGCGCGCAGCCGCACGCCGCACTCGTCGCTCCACTCCGCGCCCACCGTGCGCTGCTGCGGGTAGCCCAGCTTCACGCCGCCCGCCACCGTGTACGCGCGGGACGGGGGCAGCGGCGGGGGCCGTTCCTGGTTCAATATACAGAAAAAAAAATTCAACGTCGTCGCGCTTTCGAGCGAAGTCGGTCCACTCGCAGGTCACTTCCGCGGGAACGGATAAATCACCCGTCGCATGGGACCGTCGATGGGATCTCACCAGGTCGAGTCCGAAGAGTGAGCAGGTCCGCTTGACGAGTGCGGGGTCGCACTTGTCCGCGGGGTCGGGCGGCGGCGTGCCGGCGATGGGCGCGGGGCGAGGGCGCGCGGGCGGCGCGTGCGGGGCGGGTGGGGCGTGCGGGGCGGGCGGCGCGGCCGGCACGCGGGCGCGCGCTTGCCGCCGCCGCCACGCCGCCTGGATGCACTCCGCCGCCGCGCCGCGCCGCGCCCGACGCATTCTCTCCAACACCTGAAGATCAAAATATTTCTTTTAAACGATCCTTATGAACCGCCTCGACCGTCAGAGGAACCCACTCCTTATAACGATCCTGTCCGTTTTAACTTTAAGTTATCTAATGAGCGGATGAAAAATGAAATGAATGAAATACGCGAAATATTAGGTAGGTAAGCGAGTGTAAAAATATGTGTAGGCTTCACGCGGCCGATGTCAGGATTGAATCGTGGGCGTCGGTCACCTGTCGCATCCCCTCGCTGAGGAAGACGTGCCGCTTGCCGAGCGCCCAGCGCACGGCGGCGGGCGAGGCGGGCGCGGGCGGCGCGGCGGCCGCCTGCACGGCGCGCAGCACGGCGGCGCACGCGGCGCCCGACTCGCGCTCGCCGCCCCCGCTCCCGCCACCGCCGCGCCGCCACAGAGCGCGGTACCGCCCGCTGAAGGCGCGGAATCGCATACGATGCGGGTACCCGCTCGCCATCAGCTGCGTCGTCTCTAGGATCTGCAGCGCACGGACCTGCGGCCGAGGAACAACACCCGATAACATTATTGAAATTGAACTGTTTCTCAAAAATTACATAAAATAACGAGATAAATGGAGCCCGTCTCGAGATCTAATGACGACCTAAAGAGAATACCTACCTGTCTCGCGACAGTGGCTCGCTCGAACAACATCGGGGTTTCTGTGGCATTGGCGCGCAGACAGCGCACGAAGTGCGGCCGCGCGTGGACCAGCGTGCGCAGCAGATTGTCGAGTCGCGTGTGGAAGTCCTGAGTCAGGGTGGAGGAGGCCGCCGAGTCCAGCGCGGCGACCACCGTGGGCGAGGCGCGGAACTGACCGCCCGTCGGACCGCCCTGTGCCGCCAGAGCCTGCAGGCCGAAATAGCTATCTACATACCTGCTCCCCAGTACCATACTGTATTCATTATGAACGATTAATTTAACCGCGGCTAACACGGAGTCGCTAACTACACCGAGGATGATTTACCTTTAATTCAGCACCAAACAAATGTGTGGCAAATCCGAATTCGCACGTCCTCGTGTCGAATGCCGCGAGCAGATCGTCGGGCACCGCATCGCGGTTCGCCTCCAAGAAGTCCGCCGCGTCGTACGCCACCTCGCCGGCGTAGTGGCGCACTGCGAACCGGCGCGGGTGAGGCGGTCGCGCTTCTGCGAGTCGTGGGTGACCTCTGTAATATACATTAATTCGTTTTATCGTATGAAATATAGTGAATATGTTCACGGTGCTGCGTCCTTGCGATGTCGCGAGGGATCTACCTGTGTGCAGCCTTTATTCTAGTGACGTACAGCTCCGGCGTACCGCGCGCAGCGCACTCGGCGTCGAGCGCCGCGAGCAGCCCGCCGCGCAGCGACGACACGAGGTCTATGCACGGCACGTTGTCCACGTAGTCCACCTCCAGCGCGCACGACACGCCCTCCTCGCGACATGACTCCGCCGAAGACTTGAACACGTGCGTGTTGTAGAAGTGCTGCATCGTCTCCGCGCACAGGTTTGCGCACAGGTGTTCGAGGCGACTCGGCGCGGCGTCCTCGAAGCCGAACATGTCGAGGATCCCGACGAAGCCGTCGGTGGCGTGACGCACCGCGTCGTTGAGAACCGCCATTGAGCGCGCGCCGGCGCGGCCGCGCGTGCCGCCGCTGCCGCCGGCGGACGACGCGCGCCGGGAAGCCGCGTCCTGGTTGTGCACCGACTCGTTTGAATCGGAGGAGAGCGTCCCGAGAGTGGAGCCGAGCCGTTTCAAGGAGTTGGCGCGGCGAACGATGGTAGCGACGGTCCGGCAGTAGAGCGCCTTCGCGAGCGCGTCGCGCGCCGCCGCCGCCGCCGCGGGCGTGGCCGGCGAGCGGGCCGGGGCGGCGCGCGCCCGCGGGGCCGCGCGCGACACCAGCCCGCGCAGGAGAGCCGGCGCCGCGACGCCCAGCAGCGCCGCGGCGGCGGCCAACTCGGCCTCGCTGGCGGGTTCGGCCGCGCCTTCGCCGCCTTCGGCGAACTGAACGTTGCCGAGGAGTAGGGTCGCAGCTAAAACGCGAACTACATCCAAAAAAGGTATGCCGAGGATTACGAGACACGTCTTCCAAGCGTGGAATCTGGTCGCGTCTTCGGGTTCCGGTCGTCGATGATGTGCGGACGCCAGGTACCTGTGAACAAAATTCCATTTAATACTCATAAATTCCCTTGACATTAATTTAATTAGGTAAGGAAGTACTCTATCGAAATGTATGTGTTTACCTGAGGTCCTGCGGCGAGTAGCCCTCTAGATGCAGCTGCGAACGCTCGTCGGGCGTGAGTCCGGCCAGCATCTGGTAGAAGATGTGGTAGTTGCGTTCCCCGGCGGGCGGCCGCACCACGCGCGTCTGATCCAGGAAGTAGCAGTGGATCTTGGTGCGGTACAGTGCACCATCAGTTACTTGCACTTCTATGAAATGGCCCTGCGGACAACACTGCTATGAGTACGCCATGCATGCGTAAAAATTAATTAATATTTAAACGGGATATTGAAATAATAAACTGGTTGAAGATGTAACCCAGTGAAGAAGGTATCAATATCGTGCTACTCTTGACGGTGAAGCACGTAACTATGGTTATTTTTTTCTATATTGGTCTGTTGAATAGTGTACGGCTAGCAACGGTGTGGTAACTAACAATTCGGCTAGAGTGTGTGTTGGCGGGCGTGGCGGCGGTGCCGAGCGCGCGCAGCACGGTGAAGGCGGCGGCGAGGTGCTTGAACGCGTCGGTTTCAGGCCCGCCGCCCGCCACGTCGAACAGCCGCCGCAGCAACACCATCGACGCGTACGTCTTGCCGGAGCCGGACACACCTGACCGACATACCCGCTTTTTTATTTTACCAAATTTGAATTAGGAGAAATATGTAAATAATTACCTACCTACTTATAAAGTTGGTGAATTATATGAAGTCGACTGCAGGTACCCAAGTTGGTGAATTATATGAAGTCGACTGCAGGTACCCAAGTTGGTGAATTATATGAAGTCGACTGCAGGTACCCAAGTTGGTGAATTATATGAAGTCGACTGCAGGTACCCAAGTTGTTGAATTATATTAAGTCGACTGCAGGTTCCCAAGTTGGTGAATTATGTGAAGTCGACTGCAGGTACCCAAGTTGGTGAATTATATGAAGTCGACTGCAGGTACCCAAGTTGTTGAATTATATTAAGTCGACTGCAGGTTCCCAAGTTGGTGAATTATGTGAAGTCGACTCACCGGAAAGAATGATGGCCTGCGGGTAGCCGGTGTCGGCCTGGTGGCGCACCGCGTCGTGCACGAGGCGCGCCAGCTCGGGCCGGTGCGCGCGCGCCGCAGTCAGGGTCAGTGCGTTGCTCGCGTCCGTGTACGGGTTCACCGACACTAGGATAGGACCTACCATCGTCTGGAATTACAACATACGACAATCATTATGACAGACCAGCGAGATAGAAGAATCGATAGTGGGTGATTCGCTAATGTCATAAAAATAAGAGTCTTCGTTTTCCAGTTCCCATGAAACTTGAACTAGAACGCACACAAATTATGGTCATCCGTGTATCGTACGTGAATCTTCTCATTTCACACAATCGATCAATTGCTTCACAAAAAATGGTTCAGTGGACTGATAGGATCGCTACCTGGGCCGGCGCACCGTGCCCGCGCCGCGCCGCGCTGCCTACCCTACACACGACTATTTTTTTTACAATAACACATAGTCTGTGCTCCAAACAAAGATATGAACTATTTCCTTTGACATTACCTATTCACTATTTTGGACTTAGTTGGATTGAACTTTTTTGAAACTTGAGTGTTTGCACTCTTTTGAATAGATACTGTTCTGTCGTGCTTTCGATACGATTAGCAACAATGATATGCTAGACTACAACGAGAGGTGTTATCGTGTTCACAATCCACACTTTAGCATAGTAAATGTCCTATCCATAGCGTTCCTCCCTTCTGACATCCTCCTACCGCCGAAAAAAATACGCTAACGATATCAAGATCCCCGTATCCCATAATGTGGCTACTTGTGTAGTAGTGATTTCAATTCAACGACCGCTGATGAGGCGAACTCACGTAGAACTTGTTATGATAGAAGCGCGCCTGCAGCGCGCGCACCACGGCGTCCTCGGTGAGTGGCCCGCGGAGGTGGATGAGATCCTCCACATCCGGGCCGGTGCCGCCCGCGATGGCCGGGCTGCCGCTGCCGCCGGTCCCCGCTCCGCTTGGCGGCGACGCGGCAACCGGCGGCGCTGCCGGTACGTTGCGCCATCGGGTTTCTGTGGGATACAATTAAGCTGGAGTCGTGAACTCGGGGGAACCGTGAGTGAAGAGAAGTAGCTTGCAATTTCAAGACTTTAATTCTCAGATACGATCACAAGTAGAGCAGGCCTGACGTTAGAGTCGCGGAGTAGAGTACGAGGCACTTTTGCAACGTCATGAAGCGGAACCGCTGTTATTAAGTGCCATAAAAGATACAAAAAAAGAGTAATGAATATTCTTCGAACCCGGTGGCGGTGGCAAGGGATGATGCGGTGCAGGAGGTGCCGGCGGCGGAGCGAGGGGAGCGGCAAGCGTCGGCGGCAGGTGCGGCGCCCGCGGCGGCACGGCGGGTTGGGGCGCCGTGACGCCCGCCGCCGCGCCTCCCGCCCCCGCTCCCGCACCTCCTGCTCCAACGTGAAGGTGGTTGCGGAGCGTCACCAGCTCCGAGCTGAGGCTGAGTAGCCGTCGCTGCAGATGCACCGCCTCGTTCGAAGATGAAGCGTCTAAGAAGATAACAAATAACTGCTATTATAACTGCTAAAAGGGCTGTAGTTAGGTTCTTAGTCATATTAGCTATTAGTCATATAGTAAATGATGTCTAATATATCTACTACATCCAATCGATTGGATTGGAACGCTAAGTTCTTAATAAAAATCGGCCAGAAATGATGGTTAATGATGTGCATCGATCAATAAACAACATGTTGATGATGTTTTACGAGGTATATGTGTGTGTGTGTGTGATGCGCTTTACACTTTTTAATGGTCGTCTAACCTTACCATTTGGTTGACTGCATACCCGTATTTAAAGGTATCTACGATCGTTACAACCAGCGAGCTGACGTCCAAACCATGTATGATGATGCGCGATGAAGATGTGTAAATATAGGTCCTCCTTAGTGTTGGGAGTTCTATTGCGCAAGCTGAGCGCAAAGGAAATACAATAGTAGGTAGGTACGCGTGTAATACGTAACTTTCCATTAAACGTTTCCGCGATGACGAAATCAAATTTCTGAATGAAATACCTCAAGAACAAGATAACCAATTTGTTTTAAAGTGCTAATTAAACTGCATGTGGTACTTACGTCGTCTTCGATTTAAATTGTTATTAGGTAAGTTAATTCGGACTTACTTAAGGATCGTAATAATATGACGCAATTATGTGGAGCATCAAAATGAAAGAAACGGTTACTTTACAACTTATCCTGTCCACGAACATCATCGCTATGAAATATGTTTATAACTGCGCATTCCACCGAGCGCACCATTAGGTACCTTTAAAAATTATAATACACATCATCATCATCATCACGCCTGTATTCCCCGAAGGGGTAGGCAGAGGTGCACTGCAGTGCGCCCACACTTCGCCGATGTATTTTGGTCCCAATGTAATAGGGGGCGAGCCTATTGCCATTATACCGGGCACACAGGTTTCCTCACGATGTTTTCCGTCACCGTTTCTTAGCAAGTGATAATCTCAGATGAAAATGAGCTTCGCACATGGAACCCAGAGGTGCGAGCCGGGGATAGAACCTGCGCACTTTGATTGCAAAGCGTGCGTTCGACCACTCGGCTACCACTGCTATACAATAAAAATTATACAATACAATATTACGCGTTACGTATGCCCCTAACCTAATATTAAAAATAATGATCACTTGATTGTCTCATATTATACCAAACTACCTACTAACTGTGGAGAATGCTGGATCGCGGCGGGGCGCTGCGTGGGGAAGACAATTTAACCGGTTGTCCCCGCCCGCGCCGCCCTAACTTCACCCTTTCACTGCACTCGACAGAGCTCCGATTGGAACCGCGCGTGAAGCAACGCAAGCGTTAAAATCCATATTATTAGGTAGTACCGAAGGCCACCTTCCGCCCCGACCCGCGCACCCGACCCTCCCCGCAACCCGGCATTCCACAAGCCGCGCGCCGTCGCGCCGCGCTGCATGGGAAGACCACAATACTAAATGTTGAGAGCTGTCGTTGATTCAAGTGCTACACTACAGGTGTTTACAGTCAGGTAAAGAAAACCCCAAACACGATAAACACGTCGTAGATGCAACATTCTTATAAGGTATTCAACACACCCGCCATAAACAAGAATTATTGTACAAAGTGGAAAAAGGACAGCCACTTCTTACGTAACAATCGTTTTTGAGAAAAGTAATCATGGAGTTTCTTGCCCCTTCTTCTTTACAGAAAATAGCTTTCGGATGGGTCGATCCATAAGTACTGTACCTAATGGTTTACATAAATAAAAATTCTAAATGTAGTCTTATCGCTCCGTTCCGGGAGGTGATCGTAACGATAAGCCCAAGCCAACGTGACATATATGCTAATATGTAATCCCTGGTAATTCTAACTAAGTACGTAAATCTAGTTGAATATATATACGCGTAATACTCGTCTAGCATAGATATTGTTTTATACTTGGTGTCTTGTTGTGATTTCACCATTACATGTGTAATCAGTCGCTAAAAGTGTACACTATTGTAGAGCGTAGGTACTCTATGTAAAGGAGACGGTCACATCGTCACCCTGTTTTCTCGTATTTGCGACATGATGGAAGATACGCGGAGGTACTGTTTAAAGGCGGTCACATAACGGTAAACCAAACAAATTATTATATTCATGTGAATGAAGGTACGACACCAAGTTACCGCTAACTAGTATTCGGCTCGGGACCAACTCTACGTCGGAGGCCTCGCGTGGCTTGCGCGGCGGCCGGCGCCGTCGCCACGCTCTCTGGTACGGAATCAAGGAAAACCGGCGGAAAAATTATTCGACTTCCGAGCAGTACATACCCACTGGAAAACTACGGCGCGTAGTCATAATATTTTTTGCAAGTTCTTATTGAACCTTATTACGATAGCATACATAACACATGATTAATTTGTCAGTTTCTAATTCACAATTCAGAAATTGAAACCATGGAAATGTGGTAATATAGAACATATTAAGCAGTGTTGGTGGGTAGAACACATTAAGCAGTGTTGGCGGGTAGGCTTCATTCAATTTAAGTCATTTGAATGTCGTGTGTTGTGCCATACACACTTCAGAAATGTGTGTATTTTTTATTGTCTTGCTGCGTTTAACAAGAAGTTGCGAACATGCTCGACAGCCAGTACAGAGCGATGCGTGTGCGCCTCAGGCGCGGAGACGTGCTTTTTGCTTTCGACGAGATCCAGTGCGAGGTCAATTTTTGACTGATTTAAGTTATTGTGCTGATTAGATCTGTGCCCAATAAAATCAACTTTCTCATTAGTTGGCATGTGACTTTGACGCCACGCAAAGATACCCCGATGTATGTTAGCAGTGATTTTATGAATCAATCTACTGCGACAGCTTTTATGATTATTAGGTATTCCTGATGAATATTAGTGACATGAAGTTTCAAAGTTTATGAGTCAGCTGTGAGAATCCTGTGACCGTCCGTCGTCCCTACCTAAGTGAGTGCGCAAAAACCACGGTGACGCATGCGCATCGCGCTGGGGCCGCTGGTCGGGGCGTGGGCCGCGGGCCGCTGCGTCCATGCTATTCACCGAACACCTATCTTGTTTACGATGACACCCACACACGCGCAAATAACCCAAAAACTTCTCAATAATCAACCTCGTGTCGAGGAGGTACTACTGTGGTGTAGACACTATAAGGGTACCAAGGTGTTGGGTAGCGCCAGCCAGTTGCGGGAGGGGCGCAGTTAGTGAACACTCACTTTACAAACATGTAAGTATGCTAGTACCTAATATAGTAAAATGTAAACTATCGGAATACGAACGCGTCCTAATAATATTTTAAATTGATTAATAATAAATGTACTTAATAAAAACAATGCAGTAAAAGTACATCAATAGTGCATATTATCACATCATCGCATCGCGTTCAGTCTAGCTAAAGATATAAGGCTGTGATAGTCATACTTATCTTTATTAATACCGTAGATACCTAGCTGCTAGATGACATTATTGGTAGTGATTTTTAAAACACAACGAATTTAATAGTCTGCGGCTTGTACCGGATCTCTCATCGCGCAGATTTCATGGGTTGTGGGGCATACAGTCGCGCTGCGCACGCGCGCCGTGATAGAAAGTCTGATACCTACAGGAATGCTACATTTATTTACAACAGATGATATGACTCACACACAAACCTGTTACATCTTACATTCTTTGACCAAAAAAGCGCTGTGAGTTGACATGAGAGCTACGCGCGCGCGTTATTTGGAGGTGGGTTTTGGCCACATCTGGTTCGAGTAAAATTTTTAGATGACCTCTAACTGTCAGTTCCTATTACCTTACAAGTCTATAGGTATCGGCGAAAAGCCATCATTATGTATCTACCGGATAAGAGAAGATCCCCAGCTGAGAGGGCGGGCGATGTGCCCCGACGCGATGTATTGTTTGAAAATGTAAAAAATATACAAGTAAGTACATAGGTAGTAATGTTGGTCGTGAGCTATTCGAGCGTTATTCAGGCTTGTGTGAAAATTCGTGCATTTTATTTGTGCAACGTTGTATTTAGTGCCATATTTTAGCGAAATATAGTCCTTTTGTTTGTATCCAGATTGGAGGAACCGTCGCTAAGACATTTATTGTTCGCTAGACGCACAGATAATTTGCGATTATGCCGCATAAATTAGTGAGATAACTTACCTTCATTAGATTAGTAAGAATCAGAATATTTTTTTTTTATTCATATAAACTAATACAGGCACTACTTATGAATCATCAGTAAAAAATAAATAATAATAATAGTATCTCTACAAATAGTAGATAGTAGTTTAAGTAAATAACACTATTAACAAATTTGATTTTTTGACAGCAGACAAAAAGTATTGTGCGCTCAGAGAAGTATCGACGACCAGTCGATATGCATGTATAGACAGACACGCGTTAAATAAAGTGACAGAAACGAGTTCATCGGTCGCCCCGTTTGTGCTTCTCGGCAAAAAGCTAGTGTGCGCGTGCGCAGACCGCGCCGATAATTGCACCGGATGCCGATCGCATAGCATAGCTAGCACGCACACAGGTGCAGCGGAGAGGGACTATTCATTTTTGTGGTGGTGGTGGTTGTACCGAGCACAGGTGGACCGCGCGAGCAGCCAGAGACGAGCGTAACGGGACCTGCCCGTACTACGGCCGATCAGCGGCTACAGCTAGACACATGACAACGTTAATACAGCGCTCAATCAAACAGTAGGTACTTACCTACTACTTGGTCTGTAGTACTTTCGACTACAATCAATACTAATGCATTACTTTCGGCATACTATGGGCTGATCGAGTCCTCTCTTAGATATGGAATTATCTTCTGGGGTAATTCGACTGAAAAAGAATCTGTTTTTAAAATGCAAAAACGCTGTATTAGGGCTATGTTTAATCTACAGACGACAGACTGTTGCAAATCATACTTCACTAGATATGGAATTTTGACATTTCCGTCCTTATACATATTAGAAATTGCTTTATTCGTCAAAACTAATCCTGAACAGTTTCCAAAAGAGTCTGATATTCTCAAAAGAAATCGACGAGACAATGATAGACTCTGTTTGCATCCCTCAAAGACGGCACTTCTCCATAAAAGTGTAGTATGTATGGCGCCTAAAATCTTTAATAAAATTCCGAAGTGTTATAGGGACCTAAATATAAATGTATTTAGACTACGGTTTAGGAGGTTACTGATACAAAAATGTTACTACAGTATCAATAACTTCTTACAAGATAAACTCTAGCTAGGTTAATATTATTATTTAAACTAAAATAATTATAATAATTTTACTCCATTTATCTTAGAAAATCTTTGTACACCATATGATATGGTAAAACATGATGGATCTGACACTAATTTTAATAACATCAATGTGCAAGCTATTGTATATTTGAACCTACCCGTGTTTTGTGCAAATAAAAATATTGTATTGTATTGTATTACCTTTTTTTTTTTTTTTTTTTAAGGACTTACACTGTTGGCCGTGAGGTGGCCTTTACAGCTTTACCGGAGGAGTGGCGAGCGCAGAGTGCACTCCAACCAAGGCCTTAAGGGCGGAAAGGGGTGGCAACTAGCTCAAGGGCGCCACAGAGGGCACGACCTCGGCTTGGGCAGTTACCGTGAGGGGAGAGGTAGTGACTGCGCTCCTAGGTGCAAAGATGCACCTACGAGCGGAAGAGGGGGTTCCTCGACCTCGCCGGCGAGATCGGTGTCTGTTTGAGGCTGGTGTAGGTGTGTTGGTGGCCCTCTCAACGCCCGGGTCGAGGAGGGCGGTGATCGTGTCGGGAGGATCAATCAACACGTGCCGCGGACGGCGGCGACGAGTTGATTATGTGTGCGCGGGGTCTGGCTCGTAATTGCTGGCGGCGACAATTAGAGGATTTAAATGCGACGCGGCTTTTTTTAAAATAGCGTTCGGACGCTATTTTTAAGTGTTTACGAATTGAGAAGAGGCCAAGGTCGGAATGAAGATCTACGTTCCGTATGTACCACGGGGCACCCACGGCTCTACGGAGAAACCGGGACTGCACTACTTGCAGGCGGTTGATGTGTGTCTTCGCCGCGTGAGCGAAAACCACACTGGCATATGACATAATGGGGAGGATGCATGTTTTGTAAAGTGTCACCTTATTTCTAAGGGACATTTTACTCCGCTTGCAGATCAAATAGAGAAGGCGACCGAGCACAAAAGCTGCTCGGTTGCTCACCGTTCTAATGTGGGGACCGAAAGTAAGGGACTTGTCAAGAGTGACACCTAGATATTTGACGCGGTTTGCCCAAGGGATGCTTTGGTCGAACAGAGAGATGGTCCCCAGACTGAACCAGGGAGCTCGGGGACGCCGTGGGGTTCCCCTGGTAAAGAGCACAGCGGCGCTCTTTTCCGGGTTCACCTCAATGCGCCATTTCCGAAACCATTCGCCCAAAGAATCTACTGCGCGTTGGAGGGTGCGGGTGATAACGCCCCTATTTCTATGCGAGAAATAGAGAGCGGTGTCATCCGCGTATAGGGCGAGCTGAACTCTGTCCGAACGAGGGATGTCGTTCGTGAACAGGCTATAGAGAAGGGGGGAGAGAACGGAGCCTTGAGGGACTCCTGCCCTAATGGGATGAGGGGCCGAGAGCGCCCCTTCAACGCGGTAGCGAAAGGTGCGGTTCGACAAAAAGTCTCGCAGGATGAGCACGAGACTGTCCGGCACACCCAAGAGGTACAGCTTGTAGATCAAGCCGTTGTGCCAGACCCTGTCAAACGCTTTCGCCACATCGAAGAAGAGGGCTCCCGTGCTGTGGGGACGCGGTCTATGAAACCCCTTGAGAATATGCTCCGTGAGGCGGTGCACCTGATGGACGCAAGAGTGTTGGGCCCTAAAGCCAAACTGCTCATCTATGAGAATACCATGGGAAGTGACAAACTCTCTGAGTCTTGCATAGAGCAAGCGCTCGTAGAGTTTGGCAATGGCTTTAAGGAGACTGATGGGGGGTACTTACCTATTGTTATTTAAGGCTATGACGCAAAACATTTTGGTAAGTATAAGCTTCGACTCGTCATTACAAACATTTAACACTATTTTGTTACATATTGAACTATCGAAAATTAATAAATATTTAAGTCTCGATGAATAATTTTCAGGTGAATATACTGCGTTGGGGCGGGGCGCACTTGGTTGGCAGTCAAGAAGTTGTCCGTGTGACTAGTTCCTTGCACGCGAGTATGTTCAGAGAATTGAAAGCAAGTGAGGTAAACACAGAATGACAAGTTGTTTGTTCTGGTCGGCTGCACCACACGCCGCCACACGCCGCGCGCGCGCCCCGCGCTCGCGCCGCGCCAGACGACGCCGCTTACCATATTATATCACGCATTATTAAAGTTACGTACATATGTACTTAGTGGACCGACCGAGCTTCACTTTTAATTATATTACATACTGTAAATATATTATTTTATTACTGTTTTACACAGCCGAGTGCAAATGGTAAATGGACGCTTGGAGCAAAAATACGAGAACATTACTTAGCTCCCACATAGCATGACGCCCCTAATAGCAAGACCGATTCTTCATTACGGCCAAAGCAGTGAATCACAATATTATCGAATCTATTCGTGATATAGCAATAAGAAGGATCTGTTTAGCGCATCTGTATACATTTGTTGAACATTAGGTACGTATATCACGAGAATTTAACTCAAAGGAAAAGAGTGACATTATTGGCGGACTAGACACGTTTCCAGCAACCGCTACAACTTAGTTCTCAAGAGGGAAACAAGCGCACAATATATAGTACATGGTCAACGCGAGTGGAGCATCATCGTGAATTATACATACCTAGCACTCCGGGAGCATACTCAGCTCGAGCCGAATACCAGCTACTCTTGGGAAAGCTTGCATCCAAAGATAAATCAATCATTTGAAACTGTCACTGGTGACTTTATTGTATAGCGAAACCAAAAAGTAAGACGAGATAGTGCAGAGCGGCGACTGCATGACTGTAACGCGGTGCACTGCATTATTTATTTATACAAAGAGCACGAAACTGTTGGGAGTACGGGTGGCTGCACCCCTCCGCCCCTGCGGTCTGCGCCTTGCCCTCGGCCCCCCTATCTATTAGTACATGCCGTTAGGAGGTGCGGGACGAACGCCGCCGCCCGTCAGCCTGCTTCTACACACAGGATTTCAGCTAAAGATAGTATAAATATAGTCATTAAACGAGCGATAACCTTCGTCGATCGGAGCAGATCCTAGCCAGTCTCAGAAAATTCCGGCTTCAGGGATCTGTCTCCAAGAGGGCCACGTCCTCGTCCTGATCAATGTTTCCATGTAGGCTTTCATGCAAAGTAATTTAGTTTTTAGTTTGACTTGAGACGTACTCCTGGATTTGGTCACTTTTGTCACATCCGTCTCGCTCAATACGAGTTAGGAAAAGTAAATCTTGGAGTGTCTAATATACTTATGAATTTTATTTCGTTAACGAAAATATTGGTGATAATGAAAATATCAATTTAATGAGAGCGAAGAGCACAGAATGTAAAGTAGAATATCTCTGTGTGGATGGGGAATGCAGGCGGCCGCCGCCCGCTCTGCGCCGCGCCCCGTGGTCACGACTCACCAACTAACTCTAAACTAGCCCACATAGCAGGTATAGGTATAGCTAGAGCGCCGAGGAGTATTCAGTGCTTATGCCGAGATGTTTAGCGTAACACAACTACAGTTAACACCAGATTCGAAAGCGCCGATATATTTAAGGAGATGAAATGACGCGGTCCCTGCCTCTATATACTTGTCTCATATGAATTCGCACGTGAACGATCTTTGTTTGGTACAAAAAATCAGGATCTAGTTGTAGGTTATTTGTCATTCCATTCCGTTCTATGCATGTATTTAACATCGCACCCGCAACAATTACAGCTGGATAAGATGCAGCGGACATTACAGAGTAAATAAACCACGTGACATGATAGTACAAAAACTTGTTGAAATGAAGGAATACGGAGCTCTTGTATTTAGTTAGCTTCTTAAACTCTTTGTTCGTTGGTAACTGGAAAGAGAATGGCATGTGCGCGCGTGATTCTACAACATATCGTCGTGTTTCGTTGTGCTGCATGCCGCAATATAGCTAGTGTTCGGGCGGCGCGGGCGCTGGGCCCCTGTAGCGGGCCTTAGTAATCAGCAACATCAGGCGGCGTAGTGATAACCCCCCAAGTCACGTACTGCAGTCTATGCACTCAAGCCACAGCGCTCGACCGGATGGAGTTGATAGTACAGACCGGTCAGTGGAAGGTAGTGAGTGTGGAGACAGATATAAAAAAATCTCTCGGCCGTGCCGACGCGGCGACGCTACGCTTTAACGAAGAAGTTGCTTAAAGCAGTAATTGGATCCCTTGGTTGACTTGTTTGCGACATACTCAAGGATTTAATCTAACAGATTGTAAAGCATCTATTCGGGTGCAGCCAAATATTTGTGTTTCTGTAATATTTATAAGTAATCGCTCCAATATCCTCAGTATGACTCGGTTTAATGTTTACGTCATAGATACATTATTGGTCTTCGCTCCGCTCGACCAGATACCGCACTCATTAAAAACAAAAGCTCCGTGAATGCGGCAACTCGTTATTGTAGTGTGTGTCAGACAATCTGCAAGGATGCTAGTGTGCGTGAAGAATTGTGTTGCCAGCTGTTCAACAGTTACCAGAGTTAATGGAAAAAATATTATGCGCGTATTGGAAGACGAATATTTTTTTTCATTTTTCGACCCATATTCTCTGGGGAAAGTTGTTCAGTTTCATGGGTAGAATCACCCCTTGAAATAGTGTCAGCTAACATTTTGACATTAAATAATATATAACTAGGTTAAGTATATAATAACTAGGTTGGATAAATGAAATAGGTTGTAGTATATATTAGGTATAGTATATAAAATACAATAACAATATATTCACATTATAAAAATCTCAACCACGGGGACTTGATTCTTGTATACGCGGCAACACTGAATGGCGTTTAGGTTTCACGTTATTTTATGTTGAAATTATACGATACTTAGGTACTGATAGTATGTGATCCCAGTGTCCTTCTTATTTATTGTAGTATTATTTTTACACCATTTCACTACGCAAACTTGAATTTTACTTTGGATTATGCACAAAATTCAATAAAACATTCGGTACACACAACTTGCAGTGTGACTGACTCGGGTACGCCGATTTCATCGTAGTATTTGTTGCCGCATTTGACAAGAACGTCGGCGGTATCTAGTCGAGCGAAGCGAAGAATAATTTATCAATGGTTTACGTCTAGGTCGGAGTCGAAAGAAAAATAGTAAACGACTTTGTAGAGTTGCTACCTACATCAATTTAACCGCTGAATTTCATGCTCCGTCATACCTACACGAGACCAACAGGTAAGTTTGAAACGATGATGCCCCGGATTCGGTTAAATTTGTATACATACTATGCGTGCCTAACCTACTATAAATCGTCGGATCGAAATAAAATAAGTAAGCGAAACGTCAGTCAGGTGACTTGTGCCTCCGAGCTTGGAGCCGAACTCGGATCCTCTTAAAAGCTTCGAGCGAGCCATTTAACACGCACACACACACACACACTCTCAAATACAATGTGGAGCTTTCGACCGCCGAACCGAACACGTCACAAAAAGTAATCATCATCACAGTCCGTCCTCAAGTTGGTGAGCGTGAGTCTGGCTGCGCGGGCGCAGGGCCCGCGGCGCGCGGCGGGGGCCGCACGCCTGCGCGCTCACCTTGCAGTTTCTTCTCCGTCTCCCAGAACTTTTGCAGCTCAGTGAAGTACTTGTCGAGGATGAACACCTTTGAAAGGCCGAGCGTGGCCATGGCGGGCGGCGCGCTCGCATCACACTCCGCGGCCGCGCCGCTCTCAGCGTAAAGCAGCGACCACTCGCGCGCGCGTCTGTTCGCGTACTGCCCGGCGCCCGCGCCCGCGCGCGCATCGCCCGCGCCGCTGCCGCCCGCTACCCGCACTCCGCCGCCTGCCTCCGAACGAAACCTGCACCCGCACCCCGTGTCCTCACGACTGATAGCTATAAATGGACTAATACGAGAAGGGAAATGTTATTCTTGTCGAGTATTCGGCTTACAAGTTCGACAACAACAATCCTTATTCCAAACCTAGAAAGCAGTTATATGGAGTAAACCACCCTCTCAGAGTTAAACATGTGGCGCAGGGCATGCAGATACTGGATTTTATATTTTAAACGAGCATCGCGAGTGCGGCTGCAGGTGGGCTGTAGGGCAGGGCGGGGGGAAGGAGGGGGGGGGGGGGGCAGGCACCAAGGGGAACGCGGTGCGGAAACTGGTTTGTTTATTTGTAAGCTCGCGCCGAAAGCTGTGCCCCGCGCGCCCCGCCGCGCGCCGTCCTGCCCTGCGCCCGCTGCCAACAACCTCGCCTCGCCCAATTCCACAGCCTCTATTCTCGTATCTATTGTGTTATAGTGATGTTGGGTTGTGCGTCAGATCACACCACATCCGAGTTATGTAACTACCGTTACTTACCGTCTACCGGCTTCATAACTAATGTGAAAGATACCGAAGCAGTGAAGAGAGAAGCTGTCTATACTTTTCTGGAAGATTTTTTTGCTTTCACCATTAAAAATCACTCTCAAGGGAAATACCTACTAAAACGGTGAAACGTCTCGTGTTAGCGGCGAGTTTCTTGATCTGACAGGTGGCATTTGTGATCGGAGATTAAACACAAAGCAGGTTTCGTGTTGAGGTAACGTTACATTAATTGCCTTTACGAAGAGGTGCGGGCTGAGCCAAGGCGCATCTCTGAATGCGCACGCGAGCGACACTCTCACGAGTTCACGACACATATCACACATAGTATATTCGTACAAAAAAAGTAATATATTTTATGAAAGACCCATTATGTGCGTCTAGAAAGGTTCCCTAATGTTCCAAACTAAAGTCCGTGTGGTGTCGTAATAATGTATCCATGAGCGAGTGGTGAGCCGTGAGGATGGCTGACACAGGTGCAAAGCACACTCCTGCTGCGCGCGTTGAGATCTAATGTACAGAACAATTTTGCTACAGACCGGTGTTTTTTTATAAATATAATAGATTGCATCATTAACTGGCGTGGCATTAAATTGTGATATTTTTATATCGTAGGTTAAATGGATTCAAAGTCAAAGCATTTATTCTGTATAGACCCATCCCCATGGGCACTTACAAATTGTCAAGTTTACTTTTTTTCATATATGTATACTACTATACTACTACCGGATCGAAACGCGACCTTAACTGAGAAGACTGTCATTTTCAAATGTATTTTGACATTACATGCTGTAGATATAGACGATTATGCAACTGGTGGTCGATGAAAATGAGGAATCTTGATTATTTCTAACAATATGTATTTTTATAATAAATTGGGACCAGTAGTGTACCGCCCCAGTCTAACTTATTTAACTGTCAGTACACTAGTGCCCTCTATTGGTGAGTCGCTCGGCTACGTGTCCGCGAGGACGGCGTAGCACCGAGCGGCCACTGCGACCGCCTACGCGCTTGTACTTCTTAGTAGTGTATGCGCACGCCGGGAGGAGGCGTTGTGTGCTACAAACCTCCATTGTTGCATGTCTTATGTTGTGTTGTGACTTGTGCATTCTGTTGTAGGAATCTGAGTGCGTGAATATATTCCTGAATTCAGAAGAACAACAACTGTTGAATACGTACATTTGACGGAGAACAATATGTAACAAAGTTACATAAACAAAAGGAGATCCCGGTGTGTATAGACCACAGATAAAATACACCAAACAAACTGTGGATAATGACAACTAAGAATACTGAGAAAAAATAACTCAAACAGTGCCCGCGCCACTATAGGTACCTACTCACTTCCACAGTATGTGCGCGCATCTATATGCGTCTATAGTATACACAGCAGACATCATACATCTTTCTAAAGTAGTCATTTGAAAGGAGTCACTAGGCGGTGAGCAACCCAAGGCACTCAGTCTAGGGCTTAATAACTACTGTTCTTGTGATTGTCCGAAAACATACTAAGAGTTTATGTAGGTGCAACTTGTTCAAAAGGAACTTATCTAACATTACTGATTGTCCAAATGTAGAATACACAAAACAATATGACTTTAACGCGAACAATGGGACGTATTATACTGTACTCACTGGACCACGTATAGAGAACTATTAATTAACATTAAGAAGTACGCAGCTTATCGGAGTCACAAGGCAATAGACACTCGTTGGTCATAAACAGGATTTTATTTCCTATCGTCACTGACCTGCCCTTGCTGGCGCGCGCGCCGTGGACGCAGACGCCCTCATGGCATTGCTGTGGAAGCGCGCGTTGATGTCTTCTGTATGCAGAGGCGCGCGCGCCATACTAAGCATTTGTTATTCGCACCGAGGAGGCAGTCAGTTAGTTAGTAATTATCGATAGTCTTTATGGGCCCATGAGTATAATTCAAAAATACGTTATTGAAATTGTTTAATTCTTTTTTAAGTTGTAACAATGAAAATACAGTACGTTTGAATTTATATTTCAAGTAAGAGGTAGGAGCGCGGTGCAGATTCGTTGGTGCGCGTGTGTCGAACGCAATCAACACTGCCATCGACGACTTGGTTTAATAAGAGCAGGGGCGCGGGCGGTGATCGGGTGATGGACAGTTACGTGTATCTCAGCGCACCGCTCGCGCTCACGAGCGCGCGACACGCGACAAGACGTGCGCGTGCGCGTGCTCAGCGACCATTATTATAACATTTGACAAAACTAGTTACATGTGTACAATACTATGTGTACACTTTAGCGGCTACATTTTTAGATAAGTACATTCATATATCGGATTTGTTCGAGTAGGCCCCGGGCCGGAGCGCGGCTGTGACTGCTCAGCTGATTAATGGCGTCTGATAGCCGCACGCGCTCTATGCAACATCGTGTGCTACCCACGCGGCGCGCGGCGCGGGAGCGGGCGCGGGAGGCGCCGCCGTGCGGCGTGCGGCAGGGCTGTACCCTGCGCTGCGCCACCAATCAATCGTGCGTGGCTTGTACGGCAATGATATTTTGTAAAAGATTAACAGTGAATATAGGTTGATGTTAAGTAGGTAGTAGTCACCATTCGTTCACTGAGTGTGAATTGATTGTGATATTCCACTATTTGCAACTCATATTTGGTGAATATCAAAAATAATAAACTGCTTTATGTATTGGTGTTCGTGTGCGTGTTCCTACTTCCTTCCTACTGATATTATAAACTTGAAAGTTCGTGAGGATGGATGGATGGATGTTTGTTACTCTTTTAAGCAAAAACTACTGAACGGATTTTGATGAAACTTTACAGTATTATTGTTTATACTTCAATATAAGACATATTTTATTTTCAATCGAAGCAATCGTAATCCGTACGTAAACAGCAATAATGTAACACGAGGTGACTAATTTTTGCTTAAAAAATGTAATTATTTGGCGAACGCTGTGAAAACTATTGATGATACATTACATTTTGTAATATATCATTACCTACAAAAATAATCCGGGAAACGAAATGTCTAACTTTTATAGTTGAATTGTATTAACACTTTTGTGTTCAAATTTGTCCATTAAAACCTACTGTTTCCATTTTGTCCATGAAATAAGATCACTAGCGGCCGCCCGGGCACCCGGGCCCTAGAAACAGACACGCCACACGCCACCCGCGCCACTCGCGCCGAAGACACCGCTTATACAACTAGAGCCAAATTAAATTGGATGAACTATGACGACTATCGATCATACGAGTCGATACACTCAGCGACAGACATGGTATAGCAGTTTTCACTCGATTGAGAGAGAGTTCCGGTGAACTACAGGTCCGACAACGAACTGTCGAGGTTCTGTTTATTTAAATGGGATTAGATAAGCATGCATAGAAAGTTAATGTCATAAAATAACCAACATTAATATTTAAAATGTGTTTTAACAATAAAACACATGAAATAGTTTCACAAATGTTAAATTACCGTCTCGCCGCCATCGCGCCACCACAAAGTGCTCATTACACATAGGTACCTACGTAAGTGAATCAAGCGACATTGTATGGCGCTAGCGCGGGTGTGAACGAGCGTCTGAAAACGTGTTTCAATGTTATGAGCCGCTGGTTCTAGAACAATGCCCGCCGCTGTCCACCGACCACTGACCGACCACTATCCACAGAATACAGATGTTTTATCTGCAGAGTGCGGTGGACAATTGCAGCTTAAAGTAAATCCAAGGATTTCAATTACAAATGCATGTAAGTACCCAGTGGTGAAAAAATACCTACACCACTTCGTAAGTGAATGAATAGTGAGGAATATGTGCAGGAACGGGTGATCGGTGTACCTATGGAAAGTAATCAATTAACTTGTAGGTGACGTTGTGCGAAAACAAACATTTATTTTTCGGAATGTATGAGGCCTGCCCGGCGAGGGTGGACCCGGTTGCCATAACGCGTGGTGAGCGGCCCGGTAACGCATGTCTCAAACTAGCGTTGTCGTGATACTGCCAATTGAGTGACATATTTATTGTACCGCCGCCGCCCTTCCGCCAGCTCCACACAGCGCACCAATAAAATGATATCAAATTAACAATTATTGAGTGGAGCCGAGGTCACGACTGATAGAAATCTGTTCACTTACCACGGATCTCGAGGACGTGATGCGGGCGGAGTGCGCGACCGCGCCGCGCTCGGCGGCGAGGGCGGCTATCGCCGCGCGCCGCCTCTGCCCCCTCGAGCTCGCCCCCCGCCGGTAATCTGCACACAACAGTGATTATTAACTCTTCTATTCGTAGCTTCTAAGTGAAGATAGTCTATCGGTGAACTATACCGGCGGTGCCTGTTTCTATTTGCGCAAAAAAAGTCTGGGGGCAATCGCTGCGCGCGCAGTAACGCGTGCAACGCGTGCGCGGGTGCATGCGCGAAGGGTGGCGACACGCGTCGCCGCTCGCTCTCGTACGTCTGGTCCGGTAGCAGCATGCCGCGCCCGCCCTGCGCATAGACAATCCATGATAATGCCAATGTCAGCGGCACAGGGGCCCGTTACTCATTTGTTGGAAAGGAGATACTAATTGTTTTTTTGTAGGAAAGGAGATATCCCAAGAGTGGTACAATTTTCAAAATATTATCAGAAATCAACCCCCTTGGGGGTGAAATGGGAGGTTGAAGGTCACATAATTACAAAAAAAAAAGCTGTTTATCATTATTTTTTTAAGGCTGTTAGGAGGAGATAATACTAGCATATTTTCAACGATTATTGACACAAAAAAATCAAGAAAAAAAATTTTTTTTCATCAAAAAACAAAAACCTACAAACCTCAAAATATCAAATAGGCACTCAAAAGCGAAAAATAAATTAATATAATTATTATAAGCGCTACGCACTTATCCATTTGAAGTCGGTGCCAGCCAAGTCTAATAGGTAGTAAATAGATACTACCTACAAGTATCTACCTACTTACTACATACATAGTATCTAGTATTATAAAGGTACAGATCATAGTACTACATATTAGATTTGGCTGGCACCGACTTCAAATAGATGAGTGGGTAGCGCTTATAATAATTATATTAATTTATGTTTCCCTTTTGAGTGCCTATTTGTGGTTTTGAAGTCGGTTTTTATTTTTTGTTATAAATAATGTACCTAATACTCATGCTGCGGCCTCAGTACGCCTGCCAAGATGTTTTCTCACAAGTCCCTAAAACATCTTGTCAACTTGCGTTCCCATATCTTATTTGCTAACATGGCTTCCAAGATGTTTAAAATTAGACAGCCTGCTAAAATTTTCTCACAGTTTACGATCTTTCGTTCATTCGTTCATTGAAATGACAAATAGAGCGAGACGGAGCTTTAAAAAGAAAAAAGATGCTGCATACACATCATAGAATATATTAGATTATTTATGCACAGATTAAAAATATCTTTGGGCATAGCTTCTTTTTTATTATGCCGGAAGCTTTACGTATTATCATTTGGTCGGTGGTATTATGCTTAAAATTTATTTCTCGGGCACTATACTATTTTTATTTGCCAATTTAAATAACTTTACATTGTAAAACGGCAAAAAGCACGCAAAGTATGATGCCAAACAAAATCTAACCTCAAACCTACAGATTTTTTGTAAAATATGGATTTTAAATCACGTGGAATAAGATTATGGGGATTTTCGGAAGAAAATAAAACAGATAGAAATGTCTCTACACTTTTTTGTTGTTGTTTGTCGAACACGAAAATAAATTTGCGTGTTCGTTTTCGGAAGAATTTTGCATGTAGTCTGCTTGATATTGGCGAAGGATGGAGTAAAATAAGTATTATTTGTTATAATAGTGTATAAAATGCTATATTTATGTACTTCTTACAACCTAATTATTTTCTCATCACCGGCCTTTGACCGTGAGAAATTTCTTTACGTTGACCTGTCAAATTCGTGTCTCTATGGTACATTTTGGTAACCCATGCTAGCACTTAAGATATAACATCTTATCCATACGTCAAACACGTTGTATTTAACTGTCAAACCCATTTTATATTTACGCCATGCTAGCAAATAAGACGTAACGATTTTGCCACAAAAATGACGTCACGATCCGTGAGAAAATGTCTTATCTTGGCAGGCGTACTGAGACCGCTGAACACATGAGAGCAACGCCTACTTAGTCTGCAACAGACTTTACTGACGCACAGTATGCGAACAAAACCTAGTTAAAGTGGGTCATAAAAAGAGCATAGTTTTAGTCCCGAGCTAAGCCGTGCTTACAAACTCACTGCGGCCTCAGTACGCCTGCCAAGATAAGACATTTTCTCACGGATCGTGACGTCATTTTTGTGGCAAAATCGTTACGTCTTATTTGCTAGCATGGCGTAAATATAAAATGGGTTTGACAGTTAAATACAACGTGTTTGACGTATGGATAAGATGTTATATCTTAAGTGCTAGCATGGGTTACCAAAATGTACCATAGAGACACGAATTTGACAGGTCAACGTAAAGAAATTTCTCACGGTCAAAGGCCGGTGATGAGAAAATAATTAGGCTGTAAGAAGTACATAAATATAGCATTTTATACACTATTATAACAAATAATACTTATTTTACTTCATCCTTCGCCAATATCAAGCGGACTACATGCAAAATTCTTCCGAAAACGAACACGTAAATTTATTTTCGTGTTCGACAAACAACAACAAAAAAGTATAGAGACATTTCTATCTGTTTTATTTTCTTCCGAAAATCCCCATAATCCTATTCCACGTGATTTAAAATCCATATTTTACAAAAAATCTGTAGGTTTGAGGTTAGATTTTGTTTGGCATCATACTTTGCGTGCTTTTTGCCGTTTTACAATGTAAAGTTCTTTAAATTGGCAAATAAAAATAGTATAGTGCCCAAGAAATAAATTTTAAGCATAATACCACCGACCAAATGATAATACGTAAAGCTTCCGGCATAATTAAAAAGAAGCTATGCCCAAAGATATTTTTAATCTGTGCATAAATAATCTAATATATTCTATGATGTGTATGCAGCATCTTTTTTCTTTGTAAAGCTCCGTCTCGCTCTATTTGTCATTTCAATGAACGAATGAACGAAAGATCGTAAACTGTGAGAAAATTTTAGCAGGCTGTCTAATTTTAAACATCTTGGAAGCCATATTAGCAAATAAGATACGGGAACGCAAGTTGACAAGATGTTTTAGGGACTTGTGAGAAAACATCTTGGCAGGCGTACTGAGGCCGCTGGTGAATCAATTGACAAGACGAGATAAGCGGCACATCATTAGCGGCGGTGACTCGGCGATACGCCTCCACTAAGCTGCTCCTCCGCCGCCGCCGCGCCCCGCCCGCCACTCTCCAGGCTACACCAAAACGAGCGATTGTCAACTACTACAATAGTCACAAGAAGATCGACCCTCACCGAGCTGCTAGCACAGCGTAGACCGCGCAGCCGCTGCTCCTAGGTAGGTATATGTTTCAAATAAAAATACGAAGAAAACTTATAGGGTATATTTTTTATATGAAGTTTAGTATATTATGTTAAAAATACTTTCTGAGAATACGAGTTTTAAAAATAAATTCTAAAACCTAGGTGCACTAAAAAGCTAAAAATAACCTTATAATTCATTACATTTGGATTAGGTGCCAATCTACGTCAGACTAGGCAAATACACACATGAATTGGCACCGACTCCAAATATAATCTATATGAACTATAAGGTTATTTTTAGCTTTTTAGTGCATCGGTTTTAGAAGTCGGTTTTTGTTTTTTGGTAAAATTTTTTTACGCTTTTTAGTGTAAATAATCGTTGAAAATATGCAGATATTATCACCTTATAATTAACAGCCCTTAAAAAGTAAATATTTACAGCCAAAAAACACCCCCCCACGACCCCCCTTTCTACCCCTTTGGCTACCCCAAAGGGGTAGAAAGGGGTGTTTTTGTTTCCATTTTCGTTTTTCGTTTCCATTGTTTCCATTTTCGTTAACAAGCCGTATTAAACAAAATAAATGAGAACTCCAAAAAGCCGTACACAAACTCAAATTACATCGTCCACGTAGGTAGACAAAAAACTTTCCATAATTTCAAAAAAAAAATCATAAAGTGTAAACTACTGGGCTTGAACTATATTAAATTTGTGTGGCACAAAATGTCATTTATTCCGCATCAAACTAAAAAAGAATCACGTAAATCGGATCATAAATCGCAGCAAAATCGCTGTACAATACATAAAAAACCATCGAATTGAGAACATCCTCCTTTTGGAAGTCGGTTAAAAAGTTGCTGCTTTCGCTAAGCGTAAGTATGTCTATTCACACGGTAAAGCTGGCTGCCCGATTATTACGGGTTCACCGTTACTGTACAGAAACTCATAATGAACCACATTTTTTACAGGTACACATACAGGTTTTCAATAAGGTGGGTCCTTTCGGCGCCTCCTGTCGCCGAAAGGACCTGGCTGGCCTGGGACAGCGGCGCGGCCGGACCTTGCGGGGCGAGGCGGGGCGGGACGCAAGGAATGTCGCGTTTTTGCCGCTATTCGGCGACAAATTGCACCAACTAAGGGAGTACCTATAAACATTATTGTAATCGCTATACCCATAACCATATTTTTTTATTTTTATACGGGAATAGATAAATGAAATATCTATTATATATATTTTACTCGTGGACATGATACTTCGTAGGTTACTACGAAGTATCATGTCCACGAGTAAAATTGATAATTATTAATTAATGAATTAATTAACTTTATATATCTATTAACGAAGTGGTAGATACAGAGTGGTGGTGCGAGACCCTTTTTTACATCGTGACGGAAACTCGTTAAAATTATACGCACATTCCCATTCCTGAATAAGTTTACACCGACATGACACCACAGTTCGCGGAATAAATAGTTACCTCGTCCGCGGTTATAGAAACCCGCGCGCGCGATCCTTTGCATCGTCCTCAAATGTTTCTGCAAACATATTACGTAAGTTCTTTTACGATAAGAAATAAGTAAAGAAACGAGATTGGGCTTTATTTCGCGAGAGGTTTATGAAGAATTCTGCGTAAGCGCTTCCGGTACAGACTTATTGTACCTATAGGTATTTTTGTAGTTTTCAATTTTACCATATGAGGTATATAATATCGCCGAATAATAGAAATATGCTTATGGAAAATGTTGATAAGAAAACACTTTAAGAAAATAAAATACCTAGGTAATAAATAGGAAATCAAAATATTACTTAAGTAAGGACATCCATCTGAACACTAATTGTATTTATTCTATGCTTCTCCTATTCTAGATAGAGTAGGAACCTATGTACTTATAGTATTGGCTATTATGTCATTTATAATAATTATAAATAAATGTGAAAGAGGCCCTATTTCTGTGGACGACGACGTGAGGACGACTCGTTTCCCGAAACCAGCAACAATGGTCGCGCAAAAAACGCGCGTTCCATCGCATACAATGCGTGCTGCCCGCACCGGCCCGTCCCGAATTACTAGGCTACTGAAGCCCATTTAATAGCATAGCCGTTACCGGGGTACTACTACGTAACGTTCCTATTCGTATACTTGACCAGCTTCTGAAAATAGCCTTTCGCTGTAAAAGCTGCTGCCAGGTGCTGAAAGATAAGTTTAACTGACAAATTAAGTGACCACCATATGAGTCGTGATTGCGATTGATTCGAGATGTCTTTAAGAAGCGTCATGTAAAGCGATAAAGGGCCGAATATTTGGCCGCCGGATATCCGGCGCTCCGGCCTGGTAGCTTGCCGAATATCCGGTATCCGGCCAAACCACTATCCGTTTCATCTTTACTTTAAACACTATAAGAACGTAATCTATAATATAAAAATAAATAGCTGAATGGGTTGCTATCTATCTATAAATCTCGAGAGCAGCTGAACCGATTTCGCTAATTCTTTTTTTAGAATATTCCTTATTTGAAGTAGGGAAGGTTTAGTAGAGACTTAATAAAGTAACCGACTTAGTATTACATGGATCTCACAACTTTTTACGGTAGAAGAACTGAGTTGCGAGACTTAGGTTTTTTAGCAGCTTTGTTTTTGATGGCATATATATTTACCTAATTAAATTTAAAGCAGATGTCACACAGCACTCATATAACTATATGAGTGCTGTGTGACATCTGCTTTAAATTTGCATTCGCAACTGCGTACCTAGGTACGGCTGGTGCGTGTGATGCGCTAACGCATATATGAAAGTTTTCGATGTAACCGCGCCGCGTCGTCGCCGCCGCCGCGCAGGCCGTGGAAAGTATCCACATATTCATTTATTTATGTTCTAAACGACGAAGATGACTGATACAGTGCCATATAAAACAGTTCATTCTACCACAGAAACGTTACATCAAAAAGGATTAATCATATAAGCTCCTACTTAGTTAGGATATATAATTATTAAGATATACAATATGAAATGCAAGTATCGTCTGCATCTGCAGATTTAAGATAAGACGACGCAGACGACGAAGATAATGGTAGTTTGGCTAGCACTAAACGAAGTGTTGGTACCTATAGTATGTCTCTCATTCCACCGTCTTAGGAGATCATTTGGGTTTTTTGTGAACTAATCCGTAAGAATTCCTTATTGGTGAGTATTTAGATTAAATATTTCTAAGGTTATTATTGCTCACATTTGCATGCTTGAGAGAGTTGGCCTGCTGATCGCCGTGCTGTAGTGTGATCACGCACGAGTAACTGTCCCTTTCGCGGGCGCGGCAATGGCGGCGGGCGGCGGTGCGAGCGGAGGGATGCGCGTCTCGTGTTGTCGTCAATTACCCGTTGCTCCATATTTTTTGTGGCGTGCTCGAGACTCAACGCAAAGCGCAAGCTTCGCACGCACCGGCGCGCGGTGCGGCGCCGGCGGCTGGCCCGGCAGCTAGCTGGCCGCCTCTAGACCGAGCTCTCACCGCATGCCGAGTGATAACCAATACAATTTCAAATTTTAATCAGAGTTTAGCAACCGATTTGTTAAGTTCGAGTAGTAAATTATTGACCTAAAGTATTAGAATTTTCAATGGTACCTACTAGATTTTTTTATTATTTATCTTGGCTCCGCGCTCCGGCCCGGAGTCACGGGAGCATATCGCACGGAGCCGGCCGCGACCGGGTCACGCACGCGTGCAATTACGGGGGCGGCGCAGCGCACGCGCATACAGACCTACTTATTATAGTGTAGTGTAATGAATCGTGACGCGTAATTTATTTGCTCGTCGTCGGTCTCACGGGACGCCAAGTCCGCTCAGCATATGGACGGGTACCCAGGGGTCGCAACCCTGAGAAGCTCGCGTAGCATGAATTGAAACGGAGTGCCTAGTAAAGTAGTGATCTGTGGTAGTGTCCCGCAATTATGGAGGTATTCGTTATATGTATACTCTATGCCCGCAATCGACTGATTGACGCGCTAACAGATACCAGTTAAAATCATAGATAGTGTACTGTCATGTCTCATAATATCAATATTGTTAAGAATTTTCTTGGAGATTCATCCGCCGCTCAGAGTAGACAGAGTTGACGACATAAGGACTTAACTCTTCGTAATGCGCTGCGGAGATTTTTTTAAAGGTTGGCAATAATAACCATTATCCGCCATCTTAGAATTAAGATCAAGTAAGTACGTAAGTGTCAAACAATATAAACAATCAAATTCTAATATGGCGGAAATTTACACACTTGGTAAATTACATGAAAGGAAAACTATGAAATCTTAAATTATTTTAATTATTTACAAATAAAAATTAAAAATGGGCTCCATTTTCTTGGATACACATATTTATTCTTCTAACGAATTCATTTCTAGTAATCTTTAATAACGTGTTGTGGTGAATATTATGAATCGTAATCGGAACTGCAACTCTTAACTCGTTTACACTCGCATAACATTTTATGTAAATTTGTTTTTTTACAAAAAATATCTGCCATTTTTTGGAATTAATTAAAGATTTCATAATTTTCCTTTCATTGAATTTACCATGTTTGTTAGAGAGATTTCATTCTTATAATTGACCCTAACGATCGATGCAATAAAAGTACAGGGTGTAATTTTTACACATTTTAGCCAGTTCGATTCTCGGGTGTGGCAAGCGAATTTTCGAAAATGTTTGAATTCAGTTTTCTTTATTTAAAAAAATAAAAGAATGTTTTATTTGTGTACTATTTTGTATTAGGAGTAGGTACTACTACAGTATTAGGAGTAGGTACTTCCCTTCAGGTGGCATTACAAAATTCCACCTGTATACTAGCTCGATGATCCGCCGCCATCGTTCTCACTGCCATCATCCATTTTTATTTGTAATGTGTACCTATTTATTGAAATTGTCCTTGCTATTAATTACTCGTCATGGCCATAAATCCCGCTTATCGCAGATGCATGCATTCCTCATCTAATTCCAATAAAAAATCATAATTGCACTCATTTCGTAAAAAAGAAGAAGAAAACATATATTCATTAAAATGTGGTGTAATAATGAATTATTCGGGTCAGCGAGCTGATATAACATCTCAACGAGGAGGGGATGAGCAGTGTTATTGCAAGCTGCGATCAAACATCTTCCGCGATCTCATCCAGACATTTTGTGCCCCCGTAAACATGTGTCCGTAGATTTGGTGTTGTGTACATTATGTTGGTAAACAAATATTTATGAATAACCAATACCAATCCGACACGCTGACCTCACACTCGCTAAATTAGCGAGGTGCAAGAGAGTGGTCAATATTGGTAATAGGCGAGTTCATGTATTACTTCGCAACTCTACAATAGCTACACATTATTTAATTTAACATTGTTACGCGATGTATTTGCGTGCGCCTGCGGTCGAGTGTCGGCTTACCGCTCCCACGGCCGCCTCCCTTTAGGCTGGCATTCGTGGTCAAGTAAGTAGTTCTTCAGTATACATACCCAAGGTAAGTGCATTCGGTGGTCCCATTATTTTATAAGGGTTCTGTGGGGGTTACCTATGTCCGCGCCTGATACATTAGTTATTGCTTACTAAATGGGAAAATAAATGTTGATGGCGCGGCGTGAGCTGGGCGCGTGACGGCGGGTGGCGCCGCGCCGCCAGCGCCACCGCCTCCAAATCGATGGCTCCCGCACCCGTCGCGTAAAATGTTTACACCAAGCGGGCGACAACTGACCGAAAGTCGCCACGACATAATCGAGGGCTTAAGCGATAAGAAGAGGCACTCGACCACTTAAAGGTAATTAGTAGATTTCGAGGCAACGAGGTCGCAATGACGCACACAGGTCATCGTCGACGAAAGCGGGTTCTTGTAAACTTGAAATCTGAAATTTAGTTTGCCTTTTTTTTTTAACATGTGGAAAATGCATTTACGCATCCCCGCTCGCTAAGGGGAACGAACGGGATATGTACGGCTCAGCAACAAGAGTTGCCACTACCGACTAAAAACCACATGATACTCCGCCTTCCTCGGCTAGTGATGGGGGGCGCAGGAGCGCTCGCGCATTCTCTGCAGCCCCCACCGACGCCGGTGCCAGCCGTTGGCTGGCTCGCCTCACGGCCTTTGCCGTCTTTGCGATCTTTGCGATGCCCCGGAGTATTTGGGGCATCGTGCACCACCACGTGAGGGCCTACCTCTGGTTTAGGGTGCCGATTGCCTCCGCAATCGACGCTCCAGGCCCTCTAAGCGGAGACAGAGTACGGGCTCGGTTAGCCCGTCTCCATGTTCGCACTCTCCGGAGCGGAAATGTAGTTTGCCTGCAATAACCAGCTCTAACTCCGGTGGGAAGTTTACTTGTTGAGTCGTCAGCTGCCGGCCGACTCGGCCTTTCGCTCGCCGATACTAGCCTCACATATAGTCTAGTCTTCGCTAGTCTCGTCCGGTCCTTTATCGGAACTTTCGGAAAGTACGTAATTAAATAACATAACATTCATAAACATTCCAGCGTGGCTTCTATCAAATATCAAATACCTACTTTAATTCTAGATTACATTAGGTATCTACTAACGCGTTACTTACTATTTTCATTAAATGCTTCTCTTGTCACCTTTATAACTTAATAGACATTTTACTAAAACAAAATATTGAACTTATATAAAAAAGTCTAATTAGGAAGGGTACCCACTTATGCACTTCATCCAGCGGGTCAGTGGTTGCACCAAAATGTTTTATAAAAACGATCACAAGAGTAAATTTGAGCGCTCCGCGACGTGCGCGCGCGCATCGAAGCGCGGCCGCGGACTGATCGCGCGCAGCGAGCTGGCCCTCGTCGTCGCTCTAATCCAACCAACACCATTTGAAAAACTCTCCCTCAGGGAAGTTGAACGGAATCTGAACTCAACATAAAGATACGCCCGAATTTCCAACCTTTACAGTATATGATGCATAAAACAAAACATTCATTATGGGAACTTAACTATTTAACGGTAGACATAAGTGAAAACTGATGATGGAAACTATTTACAATTACTAAACACACACACTCAGATGTGGTGGTGATTTTGATTGTCAAACAAGCTTTGAAACAGATATCAAAAAAATTGTTAGCATGTAAAACATAACATTTGAAAAATACTTTTTTTTCTACTAAATACTTAATTTTTTTCTTATCCAAACAATTTTATACGTTTTTTTTACAAAAAACCGGCCAAGTGCGAGTCGGACTCGCGCACGAAGGGTTCCGTACCATTATATATAAAAACGGCAAAAAAATCACGTTTGTTGTATGGGAGCCCCCTTAAATATTTATTTTATTCTGTTTTTTAGTATTTTTTGTTATAGCGGCAACAGAAATACATCATCTGTGAAAATTTCAACTCTCTAGCTATCACGGTTCATGAGATACAGCCTGGTAACAGACGGACGGACGGACGGACGGACGGATGGACGGACAGCGAAGTCTTAGTAATAGGGTTCCCGTTTTACCCTTTGGGTACGGAACCCTAAAAAGTTGGCAGCCTAGCTACAGCATATCGCCGGGGTCGTTAGTCAACCGATTTCGACAAATATATTTGATGTGAAACATCTATAGGCGCCAGTCCTGGATTAGCCCATAAGCTAAATAAGCAATTTCTTAGGGCATCCCGTCTGGGGGGGCACGAGAGACGATCGAGAAAAAACAAACCGGCCATGTCCGAGCTGGACTCGCGAACCGAGGCTTTCGTACCTAAACTGTGAAACTACTGAGCATTACTCTAACGAAAATATTAACTGGATAAAGAGACAAAATTATCTTTGCCGTTGGTATACTGGAGTCCCCATACAAAGTAACTACAAAATAAGTTTGTGATCGCTAAAAAACATTTTCTAACAATAAATTTGGTTTTCGGATTTTTTCCTTTACTTGTGCTATAAGACCTTGCTTCTTGGCAAATTTCATGATTCTAGGTCAACTCTATAGGTTTTTGATTCCGGTGTAATTGTACTGAAAATGCAACATAAACCGCCGTATATTTTGATTGCGTTAACCTAGTAGTTTGGTTAGGGCACCAAGGGACCGCAGACATCATAGTCTCTGTTATAAATTCAGGGGTCGAAACGGGTCAGTAAAGTCAGTTAAAGTCAGTTTTTTTTTAAATTGTGGTCGTGAACGTCGCGACGCCTACTGATGAGCATCGCGACGCCTTATGGTGAACGTCCAGACGCTTTGTAGTGATCGCGACGTTCACGATAAGGCGTCGCGACGCCTTCTGATGAGCAGAATCAGAATATTTTTTATTCATATAAACCAATACAGGCACTTATGAATCGTTCTCCTCCGGTGAAGCTGTAAAGGCCAACTCACGGCCAACAGCATAGTCCATTCAATAAAAAAACTTATGAATCGTCAATCTTCTATCTATATATATAAAAAGCTTTGTCCTGAATGACTGAACAACGCACAGCCTAAATGGCTGATCGTAGAGACCTGAAATTTGGAGGGTGTGATCTTTGAATGACGCAGGGATCCGCTAAGAATGGATTTTAAGGGGGTGAAAAAGGGGGGCAATGTTTGTATGGGACAACGTGATTCCTTGGTCCAATCTACTTCAAATTTTGCATAAACCATTTCTAACAGTATTGAAGGAAGATGTGTTTCCTATTTTATTGAAATTCATCCCCTAACGGGGTTAAAGGGGTTAAAAGTTATTTTGGCGGTGATTTGCTTCGAAGTTGATATAAATACTCCTTGGTGCTTTTGATTTAAATTACTTTTCATTTTGACACATGTTTGAAAACTCAATTCGAATTTATATAGAGGGTAGAGGTAAGGAGAATTATCTGTGTATTGAAAGTGTCCGTCGAAATGCATTAAATTAGGGTGACGCCACATTAGAATCAGGGTAAATTTTAAATGAAGCGCCCAAATATTATTAGACTAGGTCAATAAGCGTAACTATTCACAGTTTACGAAATAAAATCACTGTAGGTGCACGTTTTCTTGTAATAATTACTTAAGGTTATGTTTACTACATTATTTTGTACAACGTAAGTTGTTGAAATTTTCAATAATTAACTACTTTAGTCGACAATGATATTATTTTTTTTACCTTTGGCTAACTTTAGTTAAACTACAATTGCTATATTCATACCATACCCTTTGTCTACACCAGCGCGATTGTGGAAGGCTTTTGAACTGTTATTTATAGCATACATCTGGACACTTTTTCAACTTTTCTCCCAATGAATGATCTCATCATTTTCCTTACCTCTACCCTCCATACGAATTTATTAAAAAAAGGGTGAACTCACTTAAAACCTTTAAAATTGGAATGTCTTGAAAGACACCGTACTATATTAGTATCTCATCTGAAGGTTTGTAAGCTTAAAGAGGTGAGGAGACTTTTATGACACGGCCTCATAGGGACGTAGTGTTCAAAATTTGAAATGGTAAGGAATTTTCATTTTTATTTAACCTTTAAATCCCTACACTATAATAAAGATTGGTATATTTTATATGTATTCAAACATTTGAACATAATAATTTATATGTTACTAGCTGACCGGGCGAACTTCATACCGCCTTAGAATGAGTGACATACGAAAGCAGCGCCACCTACCGGGTCCAATTGTGAATCTAAACCATCCAGGGTGCCACCCAAACGTATACAAAAAAAATATTCAAATTGGTCCAGCCGTTTAGGAGTAGTTAGCTTACAACGAAAATTGCATTGATTTTTATATATATTGATAACAATGATGATGTTATGATGAGCGTCGCGAAGCCTTATGGCGAGCATTGCGATGCCTTAAAATGAACGCCCGAGTCGCGACGACTCATAGGGAGCGTTGCGACGCCTTATAATGAGCGTCGCGACGCCTTATAATGGGCGTCGCGAAGCCTTATGGTGAGCGTCGCGACTCTATATAGTGAGCGTCATGACTTTTTATAGTGAGCGTTGCGACGCCTGATTGTAAGCGTCGCGATGCATTATAGTGAGCATTGCGACGCCTTCCAATGAGCGTCGCGAAGCCTTATGGCGATCGTTGCGACGCTTTATAATGAACGTCGTGAAGTGATGGTGAGCCTTGTGATGCCGCATGGGAGATGGATTTAAAGTTCTGTAAATTTTGGGGAATCCCTTTAAAGTTAGGTCAGTAAAGTCATTATTTTCGATTCTCGCAGTCAGCAGTAAAATCAGCATTTATTATCATACAATCTGTTTCATAAAAAAAAAAACATTAAACACGGATTGCATTGAGAACCTTCTCCTTTTTGATCGGTATATAAATCCTCGGTGTATAAATCTTAATAAAACCATTTTCGACTTTTACGCGGACGAAGTCGCGGGGAAAAGCTAGTAAATAATAAAAATAGTAGCTCTACCACCCATTCGGCATGCATTTCCTATGGAGAAGAATGGGCAAGAAACTCCAAGAAACTCGTCGCGACGGCTTATGGTGAGCGTCGCGACGCCTTATGGTGAACGTCGCGACACCTTATGGTGAAGGTCGCGACGCTTTATGGTGAGCGTTGCGACGCCTTATGGTGAAGGTCGCGACGCTTTATGGTGAGCGTTGCGACGCCTTATGGTGAGCGTCGCGACGCCTTATGGTGAACGTCGCGACGCCTTATGGTGAAGGTCGCGACGCTTTATGGTGAGCGTTGCGACGCCTTATTGTGAGCGTTGCGACGCCTTATGGTGAGCGTTGCGACGCCTTATGGTGATATATATGGACACAGAATTTGTTTTGGTATTGGCATAAAAAAAATATACGTGGCTTGACGCCCCTGTGTGTGACATTATGTATAAGACACTTTTTAGGGTTCCATACCTAAAGGGTAAGATCGGAACCCTATTACTAAGACTTCGCCTGTCTGTCCGTCCGTCCGTCTGTCACCAGGCTGTATCTCATGAACCGTGATAGTTAGAGCCACAAAATGCCACTAGTTAATTTTGAGTAGGTACTAAACTTATTAATAAAACAATCATTTTTAACGTGCGATTATAAAAATAAACGGTGTCCACCTATTGTGGTATGATTTGCCTGGTGTCAAATATTTTTTTATTTATTAGACTATCCGGTATCCGGCTGGATACTGAATTACTATCCGGTATCCGGCCGGATAGTGAAAACAAGGCCGGACACGGCCGGATCGGCCGGACACCGGATAGTTACCGGATATCCGTTTCATCTCTAGTTTCGACCCCTGTAAATTTCACCTTGATATCTTCACGTGTTTCTGAGAAAAATGTCTTGACAGACAGACAAACAGACAGACGGACATCAAAGTGATCATATAAGGGTTCCGTTTTTCCTTTTTAGGTACGGAACCCTAAAAACGGGCACACGATAGTTAAAGCAATTTCTCAGGGCAGAAGGAACATCACATTCATATTCTACCTACGATACGTATTCATTTTTTTTTACAATTAATTATTTGTAGTTCACTTCAGTTTGATTTGCTTAGATAGCTGCTGAGATTGCTTAGGTCAAGTTACCTTAATCCGGCACTGAGGCGGGGGTAAACCTGATTATTGCCGTGGCCACGCATCGCCACGCTATGCGATGGTATCAAGCAAAACGAAATCAACCTTATTACTTAATTCATAAAGCATAGTTTTAAATGCGGCGACTCGGGAATATCAAAACTTCGAGCATCTCCGTGGCTCCTCGGTTCTTTCCGCCGCCGGCGCCGCTTAGACTCCGCTCACTCTCTCACTCGCCGCTACGACGTTTATGTTTTATGTTTCACATCTGCCAGGCGTCCCGCGATGGCTCAGTTTTTTTTTGTTTACTACGGGTTGTTAAAAAATTCAAGTCAACCCCCAAAGGGGTAGAAAGGGGAGGGGAGAGTGAAGTATTTTGCTGTAAATATTTACTGTTTTAGGGCTGTTGTGAGGTTAGTACTTGCATCTTTTCAACAATGATTTAGGATTAGGATTTCTTCGTCCTAGCGGGTAGGAAATGCCTGAGCCTATAGAAAGCCCGTAGGGTTCCGGTGACTTTCTGACTGACATTTGCCGCTTGACATTGCCAATCGAGACTTGCAACAATGTGTAGACCCCAGATCCTTCACGTTGCGGCTGATTGGAATGATTTGACCGTCGAATAGTATTGGTGGCAGAGATGATGTTTCTACCCTACTCATCATGCGCGAGCTTCCAACCACGATCGCTTGGCATTTGTTGGGGTTTACTGACAGGCCAAATCTCTCCGACCAGCGTTTAATTGCCTCCAGATCTTGATTTACGGCATGAATGGCCACCGATAAGGAGTCTATTTTAGCCTGCCTATAGATCTGTAGGTCATCAGCGTACAGATGATACGCACACTGAAGGTTTTGAGTAATATTTTTTTATAAAAAATAGAAAAGAGAAGTGGAGAAAGAATACCGCCTTGAGGAACGCCACTGTCCAGCCCACACCAGTCGGACGAAGTCTCGTCGAATGTCGTCGATGCGAACCGATTGCTGACGTCCTCGAAGATAAGAGGAAAACCATTCCAGAGCATCAGGGGAAATATTGAGATAGGACAGAATACATAGAAGGATGTCATTATCTACATTGTTAAAAGCGTTGGAGAAGTCTACCAAGGTCAGGACAGTGATCTTAGCGTCCTCTATACCCGTCTTTATATCTTTATCACCCTTTAACAATGCAGAGGTGGTGCTGTGCCCCGGTCTGAATCCTGATTGAAAAGGGCTAAGAATATTATTTGAAAGAACAAACCTGGACAGCTGCGTGTGGACGCATGCCTCAAGTACTTTAGACAGGAAAGGAAGGATAGAAATAGGTCTGAAGTGGTTGGGAAAAGAGGGGTTCGGTATTTTGGGTAGGGGTCGGACCTAGGCTTTGTGCCACAACGACGGAAAATTACCGGAATGCAGAGAAAAGTTAATAGTTATAATAGTTTTATCAGTGTAACAAATATATTTGCATATTTGCAGAGCTATCAAAGATCAATAATATGATGTAGAGCGCAGGACCCCCGACACTACATTGTGGTAATCCGAAATCTATTGACACTTCTTCACTCTCAAATCACCCAATTTTAGACATTGTCTTCTATTAGTGCCAGTCATTAAGCCATTTGAGAGGTAGACCTCTCATGCCTACTCATACGGATTGGAATTGGAAAACAATATCACATATTTCCATTGTTCTCCAAAGGTCAGATCGGTAAGTAGGTAAAGAAATATTTGAATAAAACAACGCACAAAAAAATAATGCACTTTAATCACAGGGATCGGGCTCCTCACCAGTAACAAAATAAATATTACCACAACAACCGTACAGGACCAGATTATTACCTCATGCTACCACGACTCTACTGCTACCTACCACTCGACTGTGCCATGCATACCATGTCGCGTTTCGATCCGGTGGTAGCATAGTAGAATATAAGAAAAAAAATTTAAACTTGACAATTTGTAAGTGCCCCCATAGGCCTATACAGAATAAATGATTTGACTTTGACTTTGACTATACCCTATATACCAGCGGACGCTCGCCCACCGGCTGCGACGCGACCTACTAACACCCTTTATAATAATATGTGACATCACGTTTACATGTATCATGTAATCCATACCATCTAGCCATACATACGAATACGTACGAATCACAATGCGAGCCGGGCTCGACCACACACACATACGTACAATAAATAACCGTATCACGTTACACTTATATATATATACACAGTTACACCACTATGACACACTACCCCGCGAATCATAGAGAGCGACGAGACCGGATGCGCAATTTGCCAGCTAAGGTAAGGTCCATTCGCTTTTCAAGACTCGAGAAATTCAGATCGTCAGTCGATTCGTTAAAAGTCGATACCTACGGGTAACGACCGAGGCCGACCGACGACGAACGGAAGCGAAGACAACTGCGCCATCACTATCCTTCGTTCTGCGGCGGCGGCGAGCTACCGGCGGCGGCGGCGGCGGCGGCGGCGGGCGCGGCCGCGCGGCTCGCGCTAGTGCTCCAGCAGCGCGGACACATGGTCGGCGATGGCGGCGGCCGCGGCGCCCGCCAGGATGGAGCGGTGCGTGGCGGCCAGCGAGCGCGTCTCCAGCGGGCCGGCGCACACGGCGCGCAGCCCGTAGTCCTCGCCCAGCGTCACGTAGTTGTCGCGCGCCGTGAACAGCGTGACGGGCGCGCGCAGGCGGCCGGCGGGCCGGTACGCGTCGCCCGCCACCAGCTTGCGGTAGAAGCCGGCGGCCGCCTCCGCCAGCGCCGCGGGCCCGTGCGCGGCCGCCGCGTCGCCCAGCAGCGCCGCCGTGCGCTCCACGCGCGCCTCCCAGCTCGGCAGCCGCTCCAGCTCCGCCGACACCTGCGGCCGAACGAGTTCGGTCGGTCCGATCGCTCCGGTCCGGTCGTCTCGGCCGCGGAGACCCCGACGGGGTCTCGGCGGCGCGACTCACCTTGGCGGCGTCGACCTCCTCGAACAGCTGCGCGAAGAAGGCGAGCGCGTCGGCCTCGTCCGCGCGCTGCGAGCGCGGCACGCGCTTGCTCTTGCCGCGCGTGGTGTGCGCCGCCACGTACGCCGGGGAGCCGTCCACCAGCACCAGCCGCGTCTCGCACCCGTCCTGCGCACGAAAGCCGCCGCGTCAAACGCTTCCGTCCTCGCTTCGTCGGTCGCACGGAACGATCGAATTCGCGGATCGCTCACCCGCTCGAGCTGCAGCGCCATCTCGAAGGCGACGCCGGCGCCGAAGGAGTAGCCCAGCAGCGTGTAGGGCGGGCGCGGCTGCGCGGCGCGCACGTGCCGCACGTAGAAGCCGGCCAGCGCCGCCATGTCGTGCAGCGGCGCGTCGCGCGTGCACTGCAGCGCCAGCACGGGCGCGCGCACGCCGCGGGCCAGCCCGCGCAGCGGCGCCGCCACGCCCTCGATGGGGTGCACCTGCGGCCGCGATTGCTTTACTACCGCGTCACCGCACGGACGGTGGGACGACACTCGCATATTCGGCTCGTAAACGAAAGGAGCGAGGCTCGTCTTACCGGTATGCATGTATATGTTAAATTCCTACTTGAGATACTGTTGTAGATATTATAACAATAAGCAATAAGTGGCTGAATAGTTTAGTCAAGAGACTAAATAATGAGCGTATGTTATAATGTTAAATGTATTATGAATTACTTACTTTTGATTATGATTTGATTCACTTTCATCTTTATGAGTTGTGGTTGAGTTTAGATGTAGTAATTTGTGTAGTACCTCTGGTTTCTGATTTGTTTTGGTTCTGGTTTTTATGGTTTTTGGGTAGATGTAGATATCCTAGTTGTTAGTATAGCTCATAATTGTATGTTTGTTTATAAGTAATGGAACAATTTTGGTATATTTGTGTATATTGTGTATGTAACTAGAGTAGTAAAAGACTATATGTTTCCTAAATAAATAAATTAAATAATGAAGTATCCGAATATTCGAGCGTTCACCGCTCGGTCTCTCTCACCATGAAGACGGGGTTCATGTCGGCGTCGGCGGGCGCGGCGCTGGGCAGGCCGACTAGCACCCGCTTGGGCATGAGCTCGTCGAGGTCGGCGAACCGCACCAGCTCGTCGGCGCCGGCGTCGACGACGGTGGCGAGTGCGTCGTCAGCGGCGGCGGCGGGCGCGGCGGGCGCGTCCGGCGCGTCCCGCCCGCCGGCCATGGACTTGAGCTTGGCGAAGGTGAGCGCGCGGATCTCCTGCACGCCCAGAACCACGTCGTAGCCGCGCTCGAGGGTCTGCTTGATCTCGGCGCCCATCAGAGAGTCCATGCCGAGCTCCGCCAGGTTCGCCGACTCCGACACCCGGGCCGGGTCTTTGATACCTGAAAGCGGCGAAAGGGGCCGTACGGTTAAGAATAAATGTAGAGTGGAAGCGACCGAAACGGACGGCCGATCTTCGGAAAGGGAGCCGTCGTCGTCGGCGATCGTCGAGCGTACCGAGGATGTTGGCGACGGCGTGCAGCAGGTCCTGCTGCGGCGCGGCGGCGGCGCGCTGCTTGTCGGCCAGCACCATGGAGGCGGCCACGGCGTGCGGCAGCGCCAGCAGCGCGCCCAGCGCCTCCATGCAGGACGCCACGCGCTGCGGCAGCGTGCCGCCCACCACCGCGTCGTCGCCGCCCATCGTGTCCACGATCAGCCCCACCTCGCCTGCGACGAACCATCGTCGTCTCGATAACGTTTTTTTATTGTCCGGGAATACCGGGCTAAATGCGGGGTGTATCGCAAGTCCAAAACGATACTTTAACGTTTGCACCGGTATCGGATATGCGGGGTAATTTGACTACTTCGGTAGTTAAGTTACAACTCTACAGTCTATAAGTCTCAACTAAATTACAAAATGTCTTCATTCTTACTTATTATTTTGTTTTTATTACTAAACTTACTGGTAAACTGTTACTGGTACTAAATTTTATTTTAAATTTGTATTTTTGTTTTATTTACATTGGGTATTGTCTTCAATGATTTTTATGGTAATTTTAAAGAATGACCTTAAATTTAGTTCGAATACGAATTTCCGCCTGCCTTATTTGTGATCTTTTTTTTCCAGATTCTTAGAAATAAGTTCCTAATTGTTGTGCATTATTGGAGAGCTAAGAAAACGGTAATGTTTTTAAAATAATCTGCAAGCCAAGTTTCATAACGTATTTTTTTTGTTTTTGGCTAAAAAAATGCCATAAAAACAACAAAAAACACCCCAAAAAATATTGAACAAATATCGTTTTTTGTCTCGAATTTTAAAAGTTGGAACGTTGTTCAATATTGAAAAATAGCCAGTGCTTAATCGTTTTGACAAATCCGAAGAAAAAAATAGATTAAAATTGTAATTTTTTTATGTAGCATTTATGATTTATTTTGAAAAAAAACTGAGCCCTCGCGGGACGCCTGGCAGATGTGAAACAAAACATAAACGTTGTAGCGGCGAGTGAGCGGAATCAGCCGGTGGGCGGAGTCTAAGCGGCGGATAGAACCGAGAAGCCGCGGAGTACGAAGCGTGGCCGCATTTAAAACTATACTTTATGCTTTAAGTAATAAGGTTGATTACATTTTGTTGTGGCGAAGTGCTCGCCACGCCTAAAATCAGGTTTACCCCTCGCCTATAATAATAAAAATGATTCACTTTTGCATAATACATATGGGGGTTAAAATTATCGCAAATAGTCACCCTTATCACCTCCTAACGGCAATTCGTCGAATTCCCATATCGACATCATATCTCGACCCCTAGAAGTTAACACGGGTTTCTCGAGGCTACAGCGCAATACATGCGGCAAATACTCAAAGGTCTTTAAAGAGTCTGCATATGGAGAGCGTACAGTATAGAATAGTATACCGACCGATGGCGCCCCACTGCACGGCGAGGCCCGGCAGGCCGTCGGCCCGGCGGCGCTCCACCGTGCGCTCCATGCCGGAGTTGGCGAGCCCGTAGTTGCTCTGGCCGGGGTTGCCGCGCCCGCACGACACCGACGAGAACACCACGAAGTACTCCAGCTCGGGCGCCAGCTCGCGCGTCGCCGCGTCCAACGCCTTGGTCGCTGCGTCATTCGAACGAATACAAGTCGAGGCCGACGGTGACGCTCGGTCCGGTCCGCTCCCGCACGGGGGAAAAACTCACCGTCTATCTTAGGCTCGGCGACGAGTTTGAAGTCGGCCGGCGTCTGCTTGTCGAGGAAGGCGTCGCGCAGCACCGCGGCGAGGTTGAACACGCCGCCCACCGGGCCCAGCCGCGCCGCCGCCCGCAGCAGCTCGCGCGCGCCCTCCGCCGCGCCCGCCGAGCGCGTCCACACCGCCACGCGCACGCCGCGCTCGCGCCATCTGCACACAGCGCGCGCCGTCACATGCCGCGCTCGCTCGCTCACGAGCTGTGCACGAGCTGTACACGAGCTGTACACGCCCACCCACCTGCGGATGCACCACGCCTGGTAGCCGGTGCGCACGCCGCTGCGCGACGTCAGCACCAGCTTGGTGGCGCCGCGCTTCACCAGCCACTGCGCCAGCTCCAGCCCGAAGCCGCCCAGTCCGCCTGCGACGACAGTCGAGTGCGACGGTCAGTGTATTTAGGTCACTATACACTCTCATCGTAGAGAATAGAATAAATGCTGTGCCGCTTAGAAAATTATTGTAGTTTAAATAAACTAGATCTTAATCCATCCAAATGTTCTGTCGTCTTCTTTACTCGTAAAGTTAACTTTCTACCTATTACTTACACCCTACGAGGGCAATCACTTCCTAAAAGCAATGACATTCGCGACCTGGGCATACACCACGACTCCAAACTACTGTTCGATGTACACATTGATAATGTCGTCAATAAAGCGTCCAGGGCTCTCGGATTCATCATGCGCATGTCAAAATGTTTCAATGAGACTAAGACCATGAAGTTGTTATATTGCACATTTGTTAGAAGCCACCTTGAGTTCGCATCACAGATCTGGAACCCCATGTACAATAAGTATATATATATATATATATATATATATATATAGATCGGATTGAGAACGTACAAAAACGGTTTATAAGATAAGATACCTTTTGTATCGACAAAACATAGATTATCACTCTTCTAACTACTATGATCTTTTTAAAACATATCATCTCCTACCCCTGAAGTATCGGCGTGACATAGCTGACTTTCTATTCTTCCAAAAAATAATAGCAAATGATATTGATGTACTTGAGCTGCTCAGCAAATTCCCTTTCAACGTACCCAATAAATCTCTCAGATTTAACCCCCCTATTCGTATTCCCCACGCCTCTACGAACTATAGGCAAATCACATACATTGTGCGAGCAAGTACATTCATTAATGAAAAGTGTCAACAGCATGATCTGGATATTTTCACTTGTAGTGCCAATTCCGTTAAGCGGTGCCTAAGCCTTGACTTCTTTAATTAGAACCTAATAGACATACTCTGTTCTTTACTCTGCTGTGCTCGTCGAGCCTTACTATGTTTTAGTTTTATTTATTTTTAAGGAAGACTAACAGCTAAACAGATACAATAGGAAAATGTATAATAAAGAAACAAAGCCATTTAGAAGTCTCCACAGATAGTGCAATTATTTTAAATTTCTATGTTCTATTGCTATACGTGGAGACCTGTTATTGGCTCTCAGTTATTTTTTTTCTGCTATTTATACCTGTTACCATAGCTGTTGGTCTTCCTTTAAATAAATAAATAAAGTGACGGTATGCGACTGACCCACTAGGACGTAGCTCTTGTCGGGGTCCATGTAGGTGCGCGGGATGGCGGTCACCAGCTTGGCGGCGGCGGGCGCGTCCACCGCCTCCTCCTCGCGCACGCGCAGCACCACCTTGCCGATGTGCCGTCCCGTCGCCATGTACCTGCGCAGCGCGAGACTCGGTCACTCGGGCTCGGCCGGCCTCGGGCGCTCGGCCGCTCGGGCGCTCGGCCGCTCGGCCGGCTCGGGCGCGCGGAGGTACCTGAAGGCCTGCTCGAGCTGGCGGTCGGAGAACACGGTGGCGGGCAGCGGGCGCACGGCGCCGCTCGCGATGCCTTCGGTCACGCAGCGCACCACGGCCGCCTTGTCGCGGTCGTCGCCGCTCGCCTCGAACAGCGCGTCCAGCAGGATGCCGTGGAAGGTGGTGTTCTTGAGGAATATCGCCATGCCCTGCCGACGGACGGAGGTTAGCCGGGGAGCCGAGCGGGGGGAGGGGGGAGGGGGGAGGGCGCGGACGGCGAGCTCACCAGCGGCGTGTCGTTGGAGAGGTCGAGCTTGCCGATCTCCAGGAAGCGGCCGCCCTCGGCGAGGCAGCGTACGGAGGCGTGCAGCTTGTCGGCGGCCAGCGAGTTGAGCACGAGGTCGACGCCGCGGCCGTTCGTGCGCCGCTTGACCAGCTGCTCGAAGGAGGTGTCGCGCGAGTTGCCGATGTTCTCCGACGGCAGCGCGGGGAAGCGCTCGCGCAGGAAGGCGCGCTTGTCGGCCGTGCCCACGGTGGTGAAGACGGTGCAGCCCGCGTGCAGCGCCACGGCGATGGCGGCCTGCCCCACGCCGCCCGTGCCCGCGTGCACCAGCACGGCGTCGCCGCTCCGCAGCCGCCCGCGCACGGCCAGCGCGTAGTACGCCGTGGCGTACGCCACCGGCACCGTGGCCGCCTCCTCCAGCGACCACGCGCTCGGCACCTCCCACAGGAAGCCCTCGTCCGCCAGCACCGTGCTGGCCAGCCCGCGCGCCGCCACCATGCCCATCACTCGCTTGCCGCTCGACGAGCGTCCGCTGAACTCCAGCCCGAGGATGCACTCCTGCAACCGAAACGACATTTGGAGGAAACCCCTCCAATGATACGGGCGAAACGACGAGGCGAGTCCGGCGGACCGGCGGAGCGCTGACCTGACCGGCGAGGCTGCCCGGCAGCGCGTCCGGCGGCAGCTTGCCCGTGGCCAGCATGACGTCGCGGAAGTTGAGCGGCGCGCAGTACACGCGGCACAGGTCGGTGCCGGGCGGCGGCCGCTCGGCCGCGTACCGCAGCGGGCTCTCGATCCAGCGCAGCGACGACAGGTCGCCGCGCGTCAGCGTGTTCACGTACGCGTGCTCCACCCGCAGCTGCGCGTCGGCCGCGTCCGCCAGCGGCAGGTGCCGGTACGAGCCCCACGCGCCGCCGCGCAGCACGTTCACGGCCAGGTCGCGCCGCACCTGCGCCGCGTACGTCTCCGCGCTCGGGTCGAACGGCTCGCGCGCGTCGGGCAGGTAGTACGCGCGCAGCGCGCGGCCGCCGGGCTCGCCGCGCAGGCACGCGGCCAGGCCCAGCACGCCGCTCTCGGCGCAGCGCGACCAGGCGTACACCCTGACGTCCTCGCTCTCGGCGCGCGCCAGGGCCTCCTTCAGCGGCTCCACCCATCCGAAGTCCGGGTCCTCGGTTATTTCGATCGCGACGCGCGTCTCGGGCGGCGTCGGCCGCTTGCGCAGCAGCACGTACTCGCAGCCGGCGGCCGCCTGGCGCGACACGAGCTGGAGGCCGGCGCGGGCCAGCGCGGCCGCCGCGCCCGGCTCGGCCGCCGCCCCGCGCGGCTCCTCCAGCAGCAGCGCGCCCGCCTCGCCCAGCGCGGCCGCCAGCTCGGCCAGCGTGGCCGCGCCGTGCCGCGCCAGCACGTCGGCCGCCAGCACCAGGTCCCGGCCGTCGGCGGGCGGCGCGACGCGCGGCAGCACGGTCACGCCCAGGTCGGCGAGGCCGGCGTAGGGCGCGGGCTCGGGCCCGGCGGCGAGCGCGGCGTCGGCGCGCACCATGGGCTCGGCGGCCAGCGCGCGCAGCACGGCCGGCGTCAGCAGCGCCTCGGGCGGCCGCTCCAGCGCCGCCTCGGCCACCTTCAGCCTGAGCGCGCCCGAGTTCTCCAGCACGAGCTGCAGGCTGACGACGAGCGCGTCGGTCTTGGAGCGAGCCGCGTCCTCGCCGCCGGCGGCGGAGTTGTCGTAGGGCAGGAAAGCGTATCTCTCCAGCTTGGGCGCCGGCTGCGGGTTGGCGCGGCGCGGCGCGAGGCTGGTCTTGACGCCGCGGAACTCGACGCCGCCGGCGCTTATGACGTCGACGTCGCGCCGCATGCGCACGCGCAGCGCGCCGCCCGCCTCCGGCTGCGCGGTGGGGTCGATGAGCGCGCGCTGCAGCCGCGTGGGTAGGTACAGCTCGCGCGTGTCCACACCGATGATTCCGAATTGCAGCATCGTGTCCATGAACGAGATCCAGTTGCCGTCCCAGGCGAGCTCGCCGACGGTGCCGCGCGGGTCGGAGCCGCGGATGCCGCGGAAGACGCCCGAGTAGTTGTAGCCGCGCAGGCGCAGCTCCTTGTAGACGTCGTCGGCGGCGAGCGGCGGCACGTCGGGCTCGGCGGCGGCCGGCGGCTCGTCGTCCGGCTCGGGCAGGCGCTCGCCGGCCGGCTCGTTCGCCAGCCGCACGGTGCCGGTGGCGACGACGGCGCCGCCCTCGCACACGTCGAACTCGCCGGTGCCGTCCAACACGTTGATGAGGAAGCGCGTCGGACCGTCGCGCGACACGATAGTCGCGCGTCTAAACTGAACGTTCTCCAGGACGACGGCCGTCTCCTCGAGTTTTCTGTTGTGCAATTTCGCCACGGTCCTCCACACGAGCGTCTGTGCGCGGAAACGTGTCGAGCGTTAGTAGGGAGCGGGCGAGCGTCCGGCGCGGGCGGCGCGGGCGCAGTCGGGGCACTCACCAGGTACCCGGTGGCGGGGAAGAGCACGCGGCCGTCGATGTCGTGTCCGAGCACGAAGGCGTCGTCGGCGCGCGTCGGGTCGAACTCGATGAGGTTCTCGGCCGAGCGCGGCGCGGCCCCGAAGTGCGCCACGCTCCACTCCTGCGCGTGGTCCCAGCGCACGCGCGCCGCCAGCCCCGGCGTGCCGCGCGCCACGGGCCAGCGCGGCGCCGCGTACAGCCGCGCCGCCGCCGGCTGCGCGCCCGCCAGGTACAGCCGCCCCGCCGCCGCCAGCAGCTGCGCGCTCGGCGGGCCCAGCTCGCGCCGCACCAGCGCCACGTGCGCGGCGTGCGGCGCGGGCAGCGCGCGCTTCAGCACCGCCTGCAGCAGCGCGTGCGGCGCCACCTCCACGAGGATGGCGCGCGCGGGCACCGACCGCAGCGCCTCCGCGAACCGCACCGGCGACAGCAGGTTGTTCACGTGGTAGTTGGCGTCGCTCAGCTTCGCTGCGGTCGAGGGGAGCGAATGAGGGACCGCCGTCGTCGTCGGCTCGGCGGAGAGGCCGCGAGACTCACCCAGATCCGAGTTCCACTGGTCCTTGGGCAGCGAGGAGGAGATCCACCTCTCGGAGCGCGGCTTGGGCTCGGGGATGACGAGCTCCAGGCTGCGGCGCAGCTGCGGCGCCGCGGCCGCGATGTACTCGCTGTGGAACGCCACGCCCGCGCTGTTCACGCGCCGCGCGAACACGCCCTCGTCCGACAGCTCCGACACGAACCTCTCCACCGACTCCACTGGGCCCGATACCTGAGACGAACGCGTTCGATTACTCGTCGTCGGTCCACGCACTGAGGAGGGGGCGGGGGGCGGCGAGCGGCGACTCACGGTGACGCTGTCCTCCGCGTTGTGGCAGGCGGGCACCACGCCGGCCGGGCAGCGCCGCTCGCACTCGGCCCACGACAGCCCCACGGCCGCCATGGCGCCGGCCGGCAGCGCCGCGTCCACGATGCTGCGCCCGCGCCAGTACGCCGCCAGCACGGCCTGCTCCGCCGTCAGAGTCTCATCCGCGTACGCGCACCCTGCGGACGCCCATCCATTCAAACACCTGCTCGCACGTAGAACGAGTTCGTAAAGCGTTCTACGTCTACGTATCGATCGACGTATCGCGTCTATCGCTCACCTATCTCGCCGACCGAGTGACCGACGATTCCGTCCGGTCTGATCTCGAGCTCGCGCAGCACGTCGACGAGCGCGACTTGCACCGCGGCGATGGAAACGAAGGACGTGACCACGTCGTCGAAGGCGGAGCTCGGCGCGTCGGTGAGCACGTGCACGAGGTCCACGTGGTGCGGGCGCAGCGCGGCGGCCATGCGGCGCACGCTGGCCGCGAAGGCCGGCAGGCGCAGCAGCGTGCGGCCCATGCCCGCCCACTGCGACCCCATGCCCGAGAACACGAACCACACCGGCCGCGGCGGCCCGCCCTCCATCTCCTGCGGACATACGCACGAATGTGTGACGGGTCGGCTCTTTGATGACGTTCAGAGTGACACCTCATCCGTTGCACGGGTACGGAGATTCGTTCGCGAGTGAACTTTTAATTCGCAAAAGTATAATGGGAAAAATATAGGGACGGTGCGGCGGGTACTCACGAGCACCTCCTCGACCGGCGGGTCGGTCAGCAGCGCGAAGCCGCGGTGCGCGTGGCCGGGGATGGGGCGCGCGTGCACGGCGGCCAGCAGCGCGTGCAGGTCCGCGTCCGCCGGCCGCTCGCGGGCCAGCGCCAGCAGGTCGCGCGCGGCCAGCTCGGTGCGGCCCGAGGCCAGCACCAGCCGCGGCACGTCGTACTCGGCGGGCGCGCGCGCGCCGCCCGGCTCCGACTCCAGGATGACGTGCGCGTTGGCGCCGCCGAACCCGAACGAGTTGATGGCCACCAGCCCGCCCTCCCACGGCGTGTTGCGGTCCACCACCTGTCCGATCACAAGGAACGCGATTCGGTAAAGAAACGTTTCCTTGCGTTATTCCCGCTGCGCGATATTTGGTGCGGGTAAATCACCGTCTTTGGTGAGTACACCTATTTAGTAATAACTGCGTAAGTATACGCTAAGGGTAAGTTAGATATTTCGAAGATGAGAATTAGCTTCCCAGTGAGACGAGAGCGAGTGATAGTTATCTGATTGCGGCCACCGTATTTATACATATGTAGGTATACATTTTATAGGTATACCTTGATTCGTCCGTCGGAGAGCGCGGGTATGTCAGGGTTGGGCGTGCGGTAGTGCAGGTTGGCGGGGATGACGCCGCGCTCCATGGCCACCAGCACCTTGGCGATGGCGCAGAGCCCCGAGGCGGGCTCCGAGTGGCCCATGTTGGACTTGACGGAGCCCAGCAGGAGCGGCGCGTCCGCCCGCCGGCCCGCGCAGAACACGTCCGCTATCGCGTTGACCTCCTGCGGGTCGCCCACCTGCCGGAAGGGAGTGCCACGCCGCTCGGTACCGAGACTCGCGCGCCCGATAACGCTCTTCCTCCATCCAAACTCGGATCGCCTATACAAATACCTAACCGATGGATCATCGAGACGGACGGGTCGGTCGGATTGGAGTCGGAATGCGGTCCGAATCGGTACGGAGCGGCTGGTAGGTATACATATGCGTATGAGTACCTTGGTGCCGGTGCCGTGCGCCTCGACGTACGCGACGTCGGCGGGCCGCAGCCTCGCCTCGGCGAAGGTCTCCCGGGCGAGGCGGGCCTGCATGTCGCCGGAGGGGAAGGTGATGCCCTGCTCCTTGGCGCCGTCGGTGTTGACGCGCGCGCCGCGCAGCGTGGCGTACGCGCGCCGCGCGACGCCGCGCCGCTGCAGCAGCACGCACACGGCCGCCTCCGAGCGCACGTAGCCGCGCCCGCCGGCGTCGAACGCCGCGCACCGCCCCTCCGGCGACAGCATGCTCAGCCGGTGGAAGTTGAGCGAGTTGGCCGGCTTGAGACACAGGTTGGTGCCGGCCACGAGCGCGGCGTCGCAGTGGCCGGCGCGGATGGCGGCCGCCGCCTGCGCCAGCGCGAACATGGAGCTGGAGCAGGCCGTGTCCACCGCGAAGGAGGGCCCCCGCAGGTCGAACGTGTAGGAGATGCGGTTGGGGAACATGGCACGGCAGCAGCCGGTGAGCGCGTAGCCGTTGATCTTGTCGGGGTCTGCGGTCCACATCTCTTCGGTCTCGGAGTTGGACACGCCCACGTAGACGCCGGTGCGCGAGCCGCGCAGCTCGCCGGGGTTGAGGCCGGCGTCCACGATGGTCTCGTGCGTGAGCTCCAGCAGCAGCCGCAGCTGAGGGTCCATGAGATGAGCCTGCTTCGCGTGCACGCCGAAGAACGTCGCATCGAAGTGCGCCAGATCCTTCAGCTTGCCGTTGCGCTCGGGCAGCCCGTGCAACCCTGCGGGATGATACCGACCGTTAGCTTTCTACTTTTGCTACACTCCTACACAAAATTACGAATTTATTTAGTAGTTTTACACATATTCTCGGTAGCAAGTACTTCAATAAAAAATTGTATGTAGGTACATGCGTGTTTGAAGCTTTCAATATGTATTTTACGAATTCGGATGTTTTATTTAATGTAGCTACTCGTGTTGTAGTAAGGATTTTAGGTTCTAAATCGGAGACTCTTATAAAGTTTAAAGAAAACTCAAGTTGTTGACTTGTGTATTTATTAATATTTTTGAGTTGGTTGTTGTGCATTAGGTGGCTCGAAGATCCTTAGTGTCAACCGGACATTAATCGGTGTCATGACATTAGGTGGCTCTAGGATCCTTAGTGACAACTGGACATTAATCGGTTTCGTGACATTAGGTGGCTCTAGGATCCTTAGTGACAACTGGACATTAATCGGTGTCGTGACATTAGGTGGCTCTAGGATCCTTAGTGACAACTGGACATTAATCGGTTTCGTGACATTAGGTGGCTCTAGGATCCTTAGTGACAACCGGACATTAATCGGTGTCGTGACATTAGGTGGCTCTAGGATCCTTAGTGACAACTGGACATTAATCAGTGTCGTGACATTAGGTGGCTCGAGGATCCTTAGTGTCAACTGGACATTAATCGGTGTCGTGATATTAGGTGGCTGTAGGATCCTTAGTGACAACTGGGCATTAAGGCGTCACATTGAAGCATCTCCTAGTGTTATTGACAACAGGCTTTAGTCAGTACTTATATACTTAGTTTACCTAGTTCGGGTATACGAACTAAGCCAATTTATCAAATTAGAAACACCAAATCGTGGCGTCGTGGCAGAACGAATTACGGAAGTATGTATTTCTTGTATCAATATTGTCCCTGTTAACGCTATACATATGACATAATCGATTATCGCAACGTAGCGAGACTGATGAACTTGGTCTATAGAGCGAGCGCGGCCGAGGATCGGGGGCCGGGGGCCGGGGCGATGACGCACGCGACATGCCCGACAACAAATGTCGTCGTAGCCATCCCGAAGAATATATTATCCCCGGTAGTTTTAAACCGACTTCAAAAGGGAGGAGCGACTTCAATTCGACCCGTATGTTTTTTTTGTTATTTTTTTATGTATGTTACCTCATATCTCCGGCGTCTGCCGACTAATTCGAAAATTTTTTTTACGTTTGCTAGGGAATTCTTCAAGGTTGGTCCCATTTTCAAAATATTATTTGAAATCAACTCCCTTGGGGGTGAAATGGAGGGTCGAAGGTCACATGATTTCAAAAATATTTTTTGATCGACTTGAAACTTTGTTTATGTATTTTACATACAAAATAAAGAACGACGTATTTTAGGAACTTTGAAAACGTTTTTGTCATTTGTAAAAAATACTTTTTCGTCAACACAACTTCGTCCTTATTTGCACGGTAATATGGTAGCACGACAAAACCCGTTCGGTTTCTCCAAAGAGGTCACCCATTCATAGCCGATAGTACCTTCCGTGTAGCTCCTTGCCCTGCCATACGATCATCCGTAAGGCGGTATGGCATAATAATTTATTTAATTATTATAATTTATTTATTCTTCAAAAGTCGTCTAGGTAAATAATTTAAAAAAAATGGTGAGAACAAATAATTAATAAATAATAAAGTAGATAACTACGTAACATTAAATTATTACTACTAAAGACAATAGACAAACTGACTGGGTTTATGCTGGCTCGTATACATAAATAAGCTGATATAAATCTAACTTACTTAACATAATAATAATCAGAATTACGAAACATCAAAACGCAAATTAATAACTGAATAAAGAAACCATACTTACGAGTTGCATACTTACCTACTTAAAATCTTATTTAAATTAAACATTGAGTACCTACCTACTTGGTTCTCGTCCTTTTTCCTTGCCCTTAGGGCATACGGGCACGGTAATATTACCGTGATACGGGCTTGAGTGTACCTCCCTTTAATATATATACTATGTGTTGGACGGTTGTTATTATAAATTATGTGAGTGTCTATTGCATGTATGGCTATTTGTTTAGCCACCCGTGTTTTATAATAATCAGTAAACCTACTGTAAATGGGAGTAGACGCACTTCACTACACTAACCTCATAATCGTAGTGCCGAAATGTAACAATGTTGTATGTATGTACCTAATATTAGACTGCTTGAGTATCATTATTTTCTAGTATTGGGGCAAAGGTGCTGCCTGTCACGTGGCGTTGCTAGTCCTAACAATGCAACTATATTTCTTACAATCTTGTAATTTTATTATCGGAACCATGGCCATTCTCACGGGCTCTTCTCTACTGGGATGATGATTAAAAATAAAATAACGTAATGATATTGAACATATTATGATGACAGAGTTGTCCAAACAGTCATCATTAGTAATTAGTTATTGTTATTGCGGAAGTCAAAAAGTGACGATAACGTGAACACGACTTTTGCGAGAATCGAGACGCACGATAATAATGTGTCATAACCGTTTAATAACACTCATAACCACGAAACGACCGCATCACAAGGTGTCGCTATTTCGCTAATCAGCAGTTCGGTAATATTTCACTTGGGGTGGTATGTGTAGTAATGTCGTAATCTACGAAGACAAAACCGAAAAAAAACGTCCTTCATAACGTATTTAAAAGCAAAAAATAAATAGCTACGTATTGTGTTCGACCATTGTATATATTACGTTTATCATGAAGATTTATGTAATTAGTTTACAAATTGTGATCATTAAGTTAAGCGTCGGCCGTCACACACTCACATTATAAAAATTATATAAATCGTATGTACCAACCACCCGGAGCCGGGGCGGCTGCCACAACTGGGACTACTTCTAGATTTTAGAGTTCCGCACACAAAGGGTAAAACGGGACCCTATTACCAAGACTCCGCTGTCCGTCCGTCTGTCTGTCTGTCCGTCTGTCACCAGGCTGTATCTCATGAACCGTGATAATTAGACAGCTGAAATTTTCACAGATGAAGTATTTTTGTTGCTGCTATAACAAAAAGTACTAAAAAACAGAGTAAAATAAATATTTAAGGGAGCCCCCATACAACAAACGTGATTATTTGTTCGATTTTGTTCGATATTGATAACGGCAACAGGAAGACGCTTAAAATATTCACAGAATATTAAGTTATATTATTCACATTAAAAATAAATAATTAAATTAATATTTAAGGGCATATTAATATATGTCCCATACAAAAAAGGTGCCCTTCGTGCGCGAGTCCGACTCGCACTTGGCTGGTTTTTTTATTTAAAGTGATTTGGACAACATACTACAAGTACTAGGTGCAGCAGAGCAGCGCGCGCAGACATTTCCATATAGTAAAATAAATATGATGTTTTGACGAATTTTTAAGTAGGTAGTTTTTAAAGGGGAACAATTCTGTCATACATAATTTTTGCGTAACTTTAGCCGTTTACGCAGCGTACGCAACGGAAGCTCTCAAAAGGAATATTTTTTTCCCGTTTTTGCCTCATTTTTCATTGCTGCTACGCTCCTATTGATCGTAGCGTGATGTTATACAGGGTGTCCCACGGATATGCCACGTGGAGGGAAAGTACCTTGAATATTTTAGATGGAACATTTTACAGAAAGAAGCCATTATTTGAATTTAAAAAACAATTTAAACTGCATTCATAGATATTTAAATAATTACATGGTTTAACCGGGAATCGAACCCGTTACACGAGAAAAATAATCAGTAGTTTTATCATACCGAACGTAAGTCTTCAGCATAAGGATTATTTTTTGCTTAATAACATAGTGTCAGAAATAAAAGGAAGACCATGAATTTTAACATTTGATGTGAAATGAGAATACTCCATTGCTTTTAAATCTAAATTATCGATTTGCAGCCACCATGCCGAGGTGGTCGGTTGGCAGGCGCGTAGGTGGTGGAGTTATATTTGTAAATATATTTTATTGAGGAAAATATTTGTTTGATATTTTAATTTCTAGTAGAAATGTAATCATAGATGCACACACCTGGTGTCCATCGTCGGTCATCAGCAGTGACGAGGTCCACCCCCTCGAAGAGCTGCTGCGCGAACTCCTCGATGGTGTCGGACTCCGGCAGGCGGCCCGATAGGCCCGTCAGCACGATGTCGTCGTCGGCGCCCGCGCCGCGGGACCCGTTCACCACCACGCTCGGCATCTCGCTCGCTCCCCTGGCTTCACACGTATCTGCAACCACACATATTTCGCATATTTATTACTCAATCTAACGAGCGAACTAGACGTACTCTCCCTTGGATCACGCTCGTCGTGTCTACTCACTGGTCCGGAGTCTCTACAAATCGTAGCGCCGCACCGAGTGCGCTCTACGTAGTCAGCCAACCTACGCTTCCTAGCTCTCCACGAACGAGCTTCGAAAAGATTCGTGGCACGTTTGCAAGCCAATAACTGCGATGATTAGGTTCCGATATCAATAATATTAGTACCTATTGTACGTTCAGAACGCAAGACACGCGGAAGGGGCGAGGGACGAGCGCGAGGAGCGTAACGTGCGCGACGAATGATGCGATCGCGATGCGACACTCGGTTAAAAGGGAAAGATAGCGGCTCGGGGTCGCGGCCCGGCCCGGCACGTTTCCACTAGACCCCAACCCGGCTTATCGCGCCGCAAGGACGGACAAGGTCGTCGTGTTCATTTCTTCCACCGTAAGAGAAATCTGGCCGCCCGGCCGGGACCGGGAAGTCGCCGCGAGCGCTACGGGGGCCGGATACGAATGGAACCCACTGCGTGTCATCGATATCGTGTTAATTGGAGTCCTAATTGGAGTTAATCTAGAGTGTCGATCGACTGACCCCTTGATTAAATACGCAATAATCATAATAGATTAGTAGCGATCACGCGACATCGGTGCACTCTACACTCGATCGTTTCATTCGAGATGGACCATTGGTATGTGAGCGATCCGTTCGATCTGCCGCTAACGGATTCACGGTATCGTCGCCTCGTTATGATGAGGTCGTGACAGAACTGTTCAAGTTCATCGCGGTACATGGCTGTGAGGCTGGAGTGAAGACCGTCAGCCCGGGCCCACAACCCGCGGGGTGGCGGCGGCGGCGGCGGGACGCCACGCCGCGCCGCAAATTACATAGCAGCCAGTATGTTCCTTTGTATGCCAATTGTGAGCTCTGCGCCGCGCCGCCGCACCCGCTACATCGGACCATCTCGCTTAGTATCTCATTCAGCAAATAAGTGTATTGCCCGCACTCGCAGGTTACCTACATCGCAAATGCAATATTCTTTTAACACGATAAGTATTATTATAAATATTTATTAACCCATCTATGTATCTACAGGCGTTTTCTTTTTTAAGTAAATAGGTGCTTACTCAAGTATCAACCTACCTAGTGTGGGTGTAGTAAACGTTTCGTGAAACCCCCACTTGCCTACTTATCCAGTGGGGAGTGGTTCTAGGAGCGGCCAGACTTGCCACCCGTCACTGTGTGTGACAAACAATGAGAGACTTAGGTACCTATTTTCATAATTCAATGGTGATGACCAACAGGGAGTCTGTAGTTTGTACCCAAATATAAGTTTTGATGAGTGAGATGAGTACCAATTCTAATGTGTGACAAATAACCGATTTGATTTGAGGTACGGGACCCTAACACATGATAAGTATCTGAACATAATGCAAGCAGGTGAAGTAAACGATCATTCCATAATTAATGAACGACCAACCATAACTAAGCAGGTTCTTATTGTGTGGGGGATCCACATTTGTGTACTATAAATAAAAATAAATAAACAGTTTTTATCTCACATAATTAGTTTCTTTTAAATCATCATTTGAAATGTAAACGAACTTTTGGTCCACCCTATACATCGGCGAAGTATGGGCGCACTGCAGTGCACCTCTGCCTACCCCTTCGGGGTATAAAGGCGTGATGATGTCTATGTATATAGTTTTATGATTATGTAAGCATAATCACAAGTAGATAATCGGTAGCGACCTAGGTGCAACCCTAAAAGCACAGTTATTCTTTTCAGTGTTCTATATTATTTAATTTCATATACCTAGGTAAGTATATCAGACGTAAAATTGTAATAAGCCGAATATCCATTGGCTAAATCATCGACTAAATACCATGGAAGCCATCCATACCTTTTTTATAAATTGGCCAAGTGCGAATAGGATTCGCGCACCGAGGGTTCCGTACAAAATTTTAAGTATGTAAAAAGTTCGCCCATCATGGTCATGAAGTCTCGGTTTTCTTTTAGAAAATTTAACAATGTCTTTTTTAGTGATGTAACTACAAATTTACGATTTTCGGATTTTTATGTTTTTATTGCCTTAAAAACGTATTTTCGTGTGTTTTTAGCACATGCTATATTTTTTTATTATTGTAAATGTATCAAAGCTTGTTTGACAATTAAAATTTAAATAAATAAACAATTCGTTTTTAATAAAATTTATTGACGCTCTATTTAATTTTTCTAGCCACTTTAGATTAATTACTGAAAAAAACTCTTTCGGTAAAAGCTGAAGTGGCGGGAACGGAGAGTAAATAAGCAATATGTTCTTTTTACACTTGGTAAGCTATGAGATGCATTTTTAAGTATATATTGCCATTTGTCAACTTTCACTGGAAATTCTTTATCATCATTATGTTATGTACCCATAATTAGTGTTTTGATTTACACATCACTAAAGGTTGGAAATAAAGTATTTTCACATACTTTATTGGTATGCAAAAGTATAAAGTATAATTACCAAAATAAAGTAGGATACTTTATTATTAAGTATGGTTGACAACCCTACTTGTGCTATAAGACATTACTTTTTGCCAAATTTCATTGGGAAGTGCCCTACAGTTTTTGATCTCTTGCGAGTAAAATATGCGGCATATACGGTCGTAACTTGATTTCTGACTGATTACTAAGTTTGATTTTTTACAGCTCTAAGGGATTGCAGACCTGAGTATTATAAATTCAATGCAACACACCTCCAGCCGTTTTTGAGATAAGGAGTCTTGACAGTCAGACAACGAACGGATTCTACCGTTTCCGTACCTAAAAATATAAAAAAGAACCCTTATAGGATCACTTTGTTGTCCGTCTGTCTGTCAACATCCTTTTTCTCTGGAACGCGTGGGGGTATCAAGTTGAAATTAATAACAAAGACTCAAGTCTGCAGTCACTTAGAACTGTAAAAAATCAAACTTCTAAGTCAGTTCTACCTTATTACTTCTAGTCAGTATTTAGTACATTTTCAAGGGAATCAAAATCCTATAGGGTACCGTTGACATAGAATCATGAAATTTGGTAAGAAGCATTGTCTTATAGCACACACAAGTAAAAGGAAAAATCTGAAAACAGTAAATTTATAGTTACAACATGAAAAAAAAATTGTTTGCTATTACAAACTTATCTTCGGTTAGTTTGTATGGGGACAACAGTATACCAATGGCAAAGTTAAGTTTGTCTTTTCGTTAGAACAATGTTCTGTGCTTTCATAGTAGACATGGGCGTTTTCAGTTTTTTCCGCAAACGGTTATCTAACCGATATACAGTTTCCATATCGATATAGAAAACCGTTTTCATATATCGATATCAGCAGAACGGTTTGCAAACGTAAACATGATATTTAGATGCGAAAACTAACAACGAACGCAAACGTACACTGTACAGCTATGTTCTTATTTAAAGTTATTTATTTATTAATCTATCAATACATATACATTACTTTTTATTAGACGCATTTATTAGACTTAAGCGCTCTTTTTAAATGAGAATTGAATTGAAATTCCCGGTGGAATTTAAATTTGTACGAAAACTTTTGATTGCAATATTTACACACAGCCAGACCGACGGCGTTGTGCTTTTTATCAAAATGAGTCCATATATCTCACTAGCTTTGCGCGACATTTTCTATGAAAAATTCAAATTTATCCTTAATATATTTTTATTCACAAACTAAATATTATACTCTAATGACTAAATACACACATTAAAAAATAGAAATACGAAAGGAATTCCTTTTACGTAATTGCAACGTTGCAACTATCATAAAAACACTAATCAAAATAAAGTCGACGCACAAAACAACAAAAAAAATTATTACAGCCCTTTTATAATGGGTATGTATCTGTATTGTAATAACTCAAATTCAACCTTATTACTTCCTCATGTAGTTCTATTTTGTAGAGTAGGTGTCTCACTAATATCCAGTAGCCGTAGCCGCTAGCCGCCAAACGATGGACTCGAAAAACGTTATCATAACTAGACAATAGAAACTAAACTTTATTGCTAGTTAGATAAGGTCCACGCCGGTAGCTACGCGAACACGCTCATAACTAAAGTTATCTCTCATTCGCTTCATCCCTTTTACACCAGTGAAAGAATATGTTGTTAGAAAGAGTGGTAGCGAATAAGTTACCGTTATGACCGTTTGTGAAGTTCGCATCGATGCGTTGCAGTTTTAAGTTTTGATATAACAATAACCGAATGGATGGATAGGTTTTTTGAATAAATCGATACAATAACGTTTTTGTCATATCGGTTATGTGGGATGGCATATCGATATGTTATGATAACTAACACATATCCGATATGAGTTACGTTTTGATATATCGAACGCATGTCTATTTCATAGTTTATGTATGGTAACCTCGGTGCGCGAGTCCACCTCGCACTTGACTGGTTTTTCTTTTTGTGTTACGGAACCCTAAAAAGTGAAGCGAACTTGACGATTTTGACGTTTACGTACGGCAAAATAAAAATATTTAATAGGTACGTTTTTTACACAAAAAAACACAGGAATAACAGTTATCTACCACCTAGGACTTTGAAGTCGGTTTTTGTTTTTTTAATAAATACTATTGCGAATTTCTACCAGGACTGATCCATTAAATTAGTTTTTTTGTTGTTTTTCTAGAACAAACTTTATTAAGTAGTTATCTACATATTTAACGCAATCATGCGAGTAAGAAGGTAACTATAAGGACGGAATAAACATTTTTTATAGCCTTGGTTATAGAATTATCTATACGAGTTTATACTATACCTAAATTCAGCCGAGAATATGTAGAAGCCGGCGGTAACATCTAGCTTTCCGGTGTTCTTCCTTTATAACTAAGTGAGTAGTCGGTACCTACCTACGAAAGATTTTACGAACTTCCAAAAAACATTCAAGCTGTTCAAAACAAAGGAGGTAACAATATTAAACAAATGAGACAGCTCTACACTTACAAGTTAAAAAAGACCTTGGTTGCGCCGACATTTGGCGTATTAACCCTACACACCCATGCTTAACAACTACTATTATTAGAAGATAAATAAGTAGTTAGGTATTTATAGCCCGATTCTGTGGCTAAGTAAATTGAACATTTTATTAATGATAGAAATTGGGGCAGTCAGGATCCACCCCTTCATAAACTAAGGTGCTACCTAGTATACTACCATCTATCTGGCAAGTAAGAACATGATACATACACCTACCTATGTTGGCTAACTAGATATATCTACATACACAGCAAGTACGCAAATGATGTACCTACTATAGATAATGTTTCTGTTTCTATATTACACCAGTGCCAGTGTAGTACCTATGTTTACCTACCGACAGATTCCCGAACAGGAAACTTACAAAATAAAAATCCCAATTCGTGAAATGATCGAACACGGTATTGGAATCACTATGCGAAGCGAATGTTTTCTCGATGACGTCAGCTCCGGGCTGGCGCGGCGGCGATCAGTCAGTAGCACAAGGGTAGGTAGGGAGAGTGTCCCTTGCCAATTTAATTGACTCCGATCGCGGTAATAATACGGATTCGCGAGTATCGACCGGCGCGATGAGCGGTCTGAGCGGACGCTGACAGCCGTGCACGTCGCGACTGCGACCGAGTGCGAATGCGAAATGCGAGACCGGAGTCGGCGACGACGCGACTGGCCGCGCGGTATCTAATTGCGGGGCGGGAGGGGCCGCGGGGCGCTGCGCGTTGCCATGGTGCGAGATCAGGCCACGTGCGCGCGGCCAATGGCGGGTCGCGGCCGCCCGACACCGCACCCGGCCGTCACGCACGCGCCACCCGCCACCCTCTCGGCCAGCAAGCGCCCAGCCGAGCCAGCGCGAGACTCGCAGGCCGCTCGCCACTCTTTCTTATGTTCCGTACCTTGTACCTTCATCACTCCACCACTCTTTGAATGTGTGCCAAGGCTAGACTTATATCACGGCATATCTCAATTTGGTACGGAATTTGGTGCCTCTTTCATGGCGCAGTACGCGTTCGTGCTGGCTCTACAGAGCCTGTGTGATGTAGCGTCCTGCGTCAGTCAGCGGCGACAGCTTGCTCTGGAAATCTCTATTGGAATACTTGCGTACATACTTATTTGGTCACCCGCTACGCTACTCATACCGCGTACAAATAAGTAGGTGCAGTGAAGACTGCTGGCTCGCCCATAAATAAATTAAAAACTACATTAAAAACCAAATAACATCAAAAGGTATTTTACAATAGGTATCTATTATTTGAATGATAGATCAGCTTGGGGCTATACAGGTCAATTACATAACAAAAAACAAAAACCGCCTTCAGAAACCTAGGTGTTAATCTACGCCAGACTATACAAATACACACATAGATTGGCGCCGACTTCAAATATAATTAACATAAATATACAATTTATTTTGCATTGTAAATATTTTGTAAATAGTTGTCCAATTATATAATAAATATACAATTATATATAATTAACATATAATTTACAATATAATTAACATAAAACCTAGGTCTTTGAAGTCGGTTTTTGTTTTTTGTTTAAAAATAATTTTATTTCATGTTTTTTTTACTCAAAGAAAACATTCCTTTAAATAAATTCTATTCCTAAAATAGTACTATTTTCTATCTACAGTATTAAGAGTACTTTCCCTTCAGGTGGCATTACAAAATTCCACCCTGTATATACATATACGGTCGAATTGAGATACCTCCCCCTTTTTGGAAGTCGGTTAAAAACAAAAAAAACATCGTAAGTATGTTCTATCATGTCAAAGGTTTCAAGGTCGTTTATATATATATACTTATTAAACCTTTGGGGAAAGGTGTCGAACGCGAATTATTTGCGTATGATGTTAGTCAAAGATATAGAGTAGGTGCGAAGGTGCCTCGTGTCACACACTACACTAGCGTGCACGGTACGGTGCGCTCGTGACACGTGCAGTGGAATCGTTGGTAGATAGAGGAGCATTTGTTGGGAACATTTTACACTACTTCACTAGGCAGGATTGTTTATGTGCGAAGAGAACATAATGGTGACTAATACAACAAGTAGGTAGGTGTCAATGCATAGAGGCAACAGACGAGGTACTTACATAGGTGCGCACATCTAGCGGGCGAGACGGCCGATCTTAGTGATAGTGCAAGTGTGTTTATCTGTCAGCATATTACATACTTAGGTATATTAAATCCAGTCGAGCGCGCAATGCGAGATAACGGGCGGCGGCGCGGGCCGCGGCGCGATGTGCACCGGGCGGGCGCGCGGGCGCAGCATCACGAGCCGAGGTCGCGCCTCGCACGTCGCGCCGGCCTGACGCTGACATGACGGTACCACCCGGTGACACCTGACCTATCTACTTAGATTACTGCCTTATTCATAAAATTCACTTGTGATCATTATCTATACAGACCACGCTTATTCCGCCGTGAGTGGTGCGTGGCGTCGCTATTTATATCGGCCACCGGCTACCTACACTACACCTACCTATTTCACTGCACTGGATCCTCCCGCGATATGACTTACCCAAGGGCCTAACGTGGGTTACGTTTAGCGTCTACCTTTTACTAATCATACTCGGGCAGTAGCCCATATCGAGGCCGAGTGCTTGTCGATTCACGCACAATTATTGTATGATATAAATAGTCATATTTATTACCCGACTGCCCCAGGAGGAGGTTCCATTGTTGCTATTTGGTTCCGGAAACCTAAAATCGTGCTAAATGCCATAAATGCAACGCCGCGGCCGCCTCGAGTGCCTCACGCAGGTGTCACGCGACCTTGAACTTGCCCTCCTCTTGGCAGAACATCATCTTACGTAGCCGCAGCGCAGCGTTGTTCTTGATACGGCAAACAGGTTCTCACATGGGGCATCAAACAACTGTGCCATTACCGTTGCAAAATATACGGCAATTGACAAGAGCCTATAATACATACGAACACGAACTCAATAAGATTTTAAGGATTTTGTAGAAACGCTACAAGCCTTCAAAATCTATACGAATATTTTAGAGAGGAAAGATTTGTATTTTTGTATGTTACGAATAAACTTAAAAATTACTGGACTGATTTTAAAAATTATTTTACCGTCGTTAGAAAGCTACATTATCACTGAGTAACATAGGCTATATTTATTACTAGAAAAAATTAGAGATCCTTAGAAATCTTTACCAAAACCAACCCAAGGTGTAAAAGTTTAGCCGTAAAATGTCTTTCATCGCATTTCAAGTAGTCTGTTTCACTACCTGTCGATTACTTTTTGAATTATTGAAATCGGTCATTCCATTCAAGAGATATTACGAAATTAAAAAAATACACGCCGCCGCCGCCGCGGACGACGCGCCAGAAGGTCCACGAAACGCAGCGAGCAACGCGGCGAGAGAGCGGGCACCGAAGTGCGGGAGAGGGTTTTGTGTAATGAAAGAGTGCTTTTCTCATGGGCAATTGTATGTTGCTCTTTCTCGAGTAGGATCTCCTGAAAATCAATATGGTTTTGCTGCCACCTACAAATACAACTGCCAACATAGTGTAAAGTGAAGCTTTAAGGTAAAAATATGACAAAATAAAAATGTCCACCCGTGCGAAGCCGGGACGGGCCGCTAGTTGTCAATATTTTAGACTCGGAAAAACGTAATTTTCATGTAAAATTTCTGCGACTTCAAAGTTACTTAAATACGTTTATTTTTGCTACGCAAATTCTTGTTCCTTCATATATTACTATATGTACTCGCCGCGCGCAAGACCAATTTATTTATTTATGACTATACTCTTTGTTCTTATTTCTTCATGCCTGACCTGTGAAATATTCGTCAATTTTAGGTATTCAAATATTACCTTTTTTACGTGGTATTCGGAATATCCGAATTGTAGGCAAACAATTATAGGTATTTGTCAATAATGTTGTTTAAACGCGACTTAAAAACGTCATTGTATGTCTTGCTATAATTAGGTACATGCGTCACTCGTGATTCATGACGTCTTATAATATGCGGTGCGTTCGAGGACTTATCTTTATATATATTTCTACTGTACGTGTGTATGTCACTGGTAACTGGTCTCCTAAACGGCTGGACCGATTTGAATTAATTTTTAACCGACTTCCAAAAAGGAGGAGGTTCTCAATTCGGCCGGTATGTTTTTTTTTTTATGTATGTACACCGATTACGCTGCGAGTTGATCCGATTTACGTGATTCTTTTTTTGTTTGATGCGGAATAGATGCCATTTGGTCCCATAAAAATTGTTCGGCCAAGCAGTTTTCATTTTATGAACATTTTTATGTTTATCATGATCATTATTTACGTTGATGATGTAGTTGTATACGGCTTTTTAAGGAGTTTTCGTTTAGGTTGATTATTAGTTTTTGTTTAATACGGATTGTTTACAAACATCGAAACTTACCCCCAAAGGAGTGGAAAGGGGACCCCCCCCCTTTCCACTCTGTCAATGGGGGTCCAATCCGGACTACAGCATATCTCCGGCGTTAGTGAACCGATTTCAAAAAATCTTTTTTTGTTTTAATGCGGATTGTTAACAAAAATCGAAACCCACCCCCCAAGGGGTAGAAAAGGGGGGGGGGTGATTTTTTGGGCTTTATAATGGGTTGTTATGAGGTGGTAATAATTGCATATTTTCAACGATTATTGACAATAAAAAGCGTAAAAAAAAAATAACAAAAAACAAAAACCCGTCTTCAAAAACCGAGGTGCACTAAAAAGCTAGAAATAACCTTATAATTTGAAGACAATTGAAGTCGGTGCCAATTCATGTGTGTATTTGCCTAGTCTGACGTAGATTGGCACCTACTCCAAATGCCTTCAAATTATAAGGTTATTTCTAGCTTTTTAGTGCACCTAGGTTTTTGAAGTCGGTTTTTGTTTTTTGTTAATTTTTTTTTTTTTGCTTGCGTTTGGTTGGCGCCCTGGATGGTTTAGATTCACAATCGAACCCCGTAGGTGGCGCTGCTTTCGTATGTCACTAATTCTAAGTCGGTATGAAGTTCGCCCGGTCAGCTAGTAGTAAATAAATATCACGGCGCCTTATATGTACCCTAAGTATAAATTTGTCACGACGCCTATAAATGAGCGTCGCGGCGCCGTATAGGGAGGGACACGAACCTTTATAGTGAGAGTTTCGATGCCTTATTATAAGCGTCGAGACGCCTTATAATGAGCGTTGCGGCGCCGTATAGTAAGAGTTTCGATGCCTTATTATAAGCGTCGAGACGCCTTATAATGTGCGTCGCGGCGCCGTATAGTGAGAGTTTCGATGCCTTATTATAAGCGTCGAGACCCCTTATAATGAGCGTTGTGGCGCCGTATAGTGAGAGTTTCGATGCCTTATTATAAGCGTCGAGACGCCTTATAATAAGCGTCACGGCGCCGTATAGTGAGTTTCGATGCCTTATTATAAGCGTCGAGACGCCTTATAATGAGCGTCGCGGAGCCGTATAGTGAGAGTTTCGATGCCTTATTATAAGCGTCGAGACGCCTTATAATAAGCGTCACGGCGCCGTATAGTGAGTTTCGATGCCTTATTATAAGCGTCGAGACGCCTTATAATGAGCGTCGCGGCGCCGTATAGTGAGAGTTTCGATGCTTTATTATAAGCGTCGAGACGCCTTATAATGAGCGTCGCGGCGCCGTATAGTGAGAGTTTCGATGCTTTATTATAAGCGTCGAGACGCCTTATAATGAGCGTCGCGGCGACGACGCCTTAAGTCTTTCGAACACTGGGGCGTCAAAAGTCACGCGTCTGTTACGCGTAATGTTACCATACCAATTTTAGTTTAAAATAATCCGTCTCGACGGACGAATCGTCACACGTGATGTTCCTAACCACACACTACGAAATTAGATAATTTCATTAAAGGCCGAGCCTCGACCCTTCAGACTATTGTAAATATTGTAATTGTGGACCAACAGAGGAGGAAAAACAGAACTCGTTAAATACTTGTTTTTTTATTCCATAATTTTTAATATGGTCACACCTTACAGCTGCAACACCGTGTAGCTAGCTAGTGACGCAGATATTCACTATGCGCCCCGGTGAGTCGTCATCCGCGGCGGCGTGCCGGATGGCGCCGTGCCGGACGGTGGCGTGCCGGACGGCAGCGTACCGGACGGCGGCGTGCCGGACGGTGGCGTGCCGGACGGCAGCGTACCGTACGGCGGGCGCGCCGTGAAGTCCAGCACCAGCTTGCCGCGCGCGCCACCGCTCGCCGCCCGCTCGTACGCCGCGCCGCCCTCCCACCACGGGAACACGCGCTCCACGGCCACGCCGAACTGCGCACGCGGTTACGTCACGCACTCACTCGCCACTCGCCACCGCTCAACTCGTCGCTCGACTCACCCGTCCTCGCTCGGCCAGCCGGCGCAGCATCTCAATGTCGGCGGCGCTCGGCGTGAAATAGGCCCAGCGCACGTGCGGCGTGCCCGCCGTCCCCGCCGTCCGCGCCGTCCGCGCCGCCCGCGCGTTCTGCGCCAGCAGCTCGACGCCCGCGCACAGCGCGCCCGCCGGCACGCCGCGCGCGTCCACGTGCCGCAGCAGCGGCGTCGTCAGCGTCACGTAGCGCCCGAACCGCCAGCGCCGCGCGCCCGCCTCGTCGCCGCCCAGCCCCGCGCAGTCCAGGATGGCGTCGTACCTGCCGCGGGAGCGGGCGCTCGTGTACCGGATGCGGGACGCCGCCGCCCGCCGCACTCTCCACTGGAATTGCTCATTTGGGACTTAGAGCCTAAAATTTATATTTTTGAATCCTACTATTTAATAGTTTCTACAACTTTTTCTGAAGGCCATACTTTTTGAGTTATGGCGCGTTTTGAACCTAGCGTAACTCGACAATGAAGACTCTTTTGTATATTTTTTTACGGATTTGTTTTTACGTACGTGTGATTTTACGGACTCTCTGCCTTTTATATAAAACGATTTTTTTCAATAGACCGATTCCTTTAATAGTTACAGTTAACAGCACTTTCCTATGCAAAAAACTTTTGGAACTCAATAACTCGAAAGTCTCAAATTGTTTCAAAATGTCTTCCGAGATCGTAAAGGTTGTATCTTGGACTACAATTTGCACTTTATGCCAAAGTATGAAAATTTGCGATTTCGAGTCAAAAAAATATCCAAAAGGTTTCTTCATCTTCGAGTCCCGCTAAGTTCAAAACGGTCAATTTCCCAAATTGGCCAAACTCCCAAATTAGCAAATGAAGGCCACAGTGCGCCGCGCCGCCGAGTGCGGTACTCACGGGCCGGCTCGCTCCAGCCGCTCGGCGTAGTCCGCGGCGTGCCGGTCCAGCGCGTCCGCCGCGCCCAGCGCCGCCGCGCGCGCCGCCAGCTGCGTGCAGCAGCCCACCGTCACCTGCGCAAGGGCGGCGGTCGGCGGTCGGCGGTCGGCGGGGCGGCCCGGCGCGGACCATCACGACCCCGGCCGCCGACTCACCTCGGCGCCGCGCACGGCCAGCAGCTGCAGCGCCGCCTGCCCCACGCCGCCGAGCCCCAGCAGCAGCACGCGCGGCCGCCCGGCGCCGCCCGCCCCAGCGGCGTCGGCCAGCCCCGCGGCGCGCAGCAGCGCGCTGGCCGTCAGCGCCGCGTACAGCGCGCCGCCGGCCCGCACCGTGTCCAGCGTCGACGGCGCCGGCCCCGCCTGCGCGATCGTCCGATTACTATTCAACATTGTTTAGAATCGCGGCACGAAGTCGTCGTCGAAGTCACCGTGTCCAGCGTCGACGGCGCCGGCCCCGCCGTGTCCCCACTGCGGCCGGAGTGATTTTATCATTATTTAAAACGTCGCACTCGGGACTCGCCGCCTCGTTGCCGCACAATCGTACGATCGTCGCAGTGAAGAGGCCGGCCGTGAGAAAATTCATTTTAAAGGCGGCGACTCCCACCGTATCTGGTGCTCGTATCGTACTCGTATCTGGTGAAATATGCGGACGGCTAAATAAAAGTTGCCTCGATGGAATTTTAACTCGATCATATTTGAATGTCGCAAGTGTATAGTTTTGATCGCGGTCGCGACGAGTTGGTGCGGTCGGCGGTCACCCATCGGTCCTTGACGAGCAGGAACTGGGCGTGCGCGCCCTGGCGGTGCGGCGGCACGACGCCCCACACGCGCTGGCCGACGCGCAGGCGCGCGGCGGGCCCGGCGCGCTCCACGTGCCCGCAGAAGTCGCGGCCGGCCACCAGCGGGAACTCCACGCCCTCCGCGCCCGTCTCGCCCTCCAGCGCGCGTAGCGCGTTCAGAGTGCGCGCCCCGTACCCGCCTGTGTACATAATAGACTAGTTATATTCTACATGACCTGATACACTGAAACCCCTTACAATATCTGTCGATGGACTTTCTTCTAGCCGATCGTGCATTTTTTTTTTAACAGGGCTCCGCTGTTGGCCGTGGGGTGGCCTTTACATGACTCACCGATCATCGCCACATCGAGTGGGTTAAGCGAAGCGGCGGCCACGCGAACGAGCACGTCGTCGGGCGCGCGCAGCGGCGGCACGCGCGCCTCCTCCAGCCGCAGCTCGGCGAGCGAGCCGTACGCGTGCAGCCTCCACGCGCTCATGCGCGCCGCGCCGCCCCCCGCCGTCGCTAGCCGCGCCGCCGCCTGCGCCGCCATCCTTACGCCTTCCGACACCACCGAACCCCAATATAGTTACTCTGCCAGATGGAGGCTAATGGCCGTGAAGGGCATGCTTGGAAAGATTGTGAACCAGTATATGGTAACTAATAATCTTAGCTTTGGGCTATCCCGCCATTCACCTCTTCAGAGTCCAGTAAAAGAACAGCAAATAAACTTAATTGCTGACCTACTCATAAAAATAATATTGTCTTAACTTAATGCCTGCGAAGCTATCACGGGGTGTCTCTAAGTATAGACCACAGGGTTAAATTTAAGTACTGTACCTAATAATAATAATACATTATGACACCTGTATTGCCCTGGGGTATAAGCAGAGGAGTGCTGCAGGACATGCATGCCCATAATATGTTTGTATTTGCCGCCCCTGCTAGCAGTGTGGCTGGAGCCCAGGGTTGAATCTGCTCCCTGGCCACCGATTGTACCACTACTACAATGGCACTCTAGTATATGATTTTACTTTTTTTTTTCAGGACTACATTGTTGGCCGTGAGATTGGTTACAGGTTTACCGGAGGAGTGGCGAACGCAGAGTGCACACTGCACTCCAACCCAACATTTCACTATAACATCTACACTGTTTAGGCTAATGTAGCTTCCCTATACCAATCATTACAAACTTACAACTTTCTCAAAATGTAAAGCCTTAAGACAACTTACCCAGTTTACGTTGGTTTGTCGTATTAGGAGCATTGATATGGTTGAGGGTTCTACGTTAAGTACTATAAACGCTATACAACGAAATACAAAATGTAAATCAAAACAATAAATAGGTACCTTTGGTAGCTTACCCGACGATTAACTTTTAAAATGTTTCCTGGATTTGTTGGACAGTCTCGTGAATTGAGAGCAGATTATTGATAAATTACTAACAAAGCCTTTGTATAATATAAATCACTGTTTATTAATAGACATAGATAGACAGAGCAGTAAATAAACAAATATTTCAATCACATAATTACAGATTATATAATAAACATCACACTTCATCACAGTTTACATATACCATAGAGCTAAAGAACCCTTAAGGACTCTGCTCTGCGGCAATTTTTTTGACGTTTATCTGACATCCGACATTGTATTTACCTCATAGTTACTCATCGGGACATGAATAAGATAGAGCCTGCGTATTTAAATGAACAGTGGCTATCATGTCCGTACGAACTATACCCTTATAGTATGGATGGAGGGTAGAAGTAAAGGAGGGCAATCTCCTATGGGAAAAATTAGAAGGTGTCCGTCGAAATACATTAATACATACCTAGAATCCATTGACACTCCCAGTACTATACGCTAATATTATGAACTACACTAGACGTGGGCTTTATTTCACGTCATTGGTTACATTAACTAGCTTCGCGGCATGTAACCGAATCAATCGTTTCAAGTCAAATCACAGGTAGTAATTTTTGTAACGCGTTATTTCTGTTAACTGTGAGCGAGAAACGTCAAGTCGTCACTCGTCAGTCGGTCGGTGTCTCGGTTCGGTTCGGTGGGGCGCGTTACATTTCTTTCGCATCGCGCCTACCGGCCGGCTGAGTAAGCGAAAACGGGTGACACGAATAAAACCGAAGTAATCCGAACGCACATGTGCCGTGGTACTGGTATACAACAAAAAACGAAACAGCGTAACAGTCAATAAGTTTAATTTTCATACGTAACTCTATAGACATAGATAATAAAATAGAGTGATCTCTGTTTGTTTGTAGATAACTTCAACGGCTTGCGAGGCGGGAAGCGAGCGAGCGTCACTTTGAATTTGTTTACGTATTTTGCACCTTTAAAAGTATAGAGACCTAACTCAAAAATAATGTTGTTGAAAAATGGCCGTTATGTAAATAATGTAAATATCAATCATCATTGTGTATTTGATCAATTTGACTTTTAAATAAGCCTGTATTAATAATTTTACTAAAATCATAGTTTCATAGAAAACACTAATCAATCATAAATACATTTAATGCAGTCAGTCCTAAGCCTGAAGAAAGTATGCAGGGAAGTTAATTGATTGATTTAACTGTATAGCTGAAAACACTTAGATAGTGATTTAATTTGTTTTCGTTTCGTGTGTAACTGTATAGTTGGTAGAGTTATTTATGCAAACAATCACTGTATCTAAATAAAAATAACTAATTACAAAAATCACCCGTTTTGAAACAGGTGACGCTGACCAAGTAACTGGTTTCGTGACGTTTCGTGAAAATGACGTAACGACCCACGTCTAAACTACACTTATTGTTACTTATAGTCATACTTAAAACTTACATTTAATTAATAAATTATTAACCATTCTATCTTATGTGTATATGTATATGAATAATTGTGTAAATATAAGTTGGTTAATTAAATAAAGATATTAAATAATAGTTCAAAAACCTTCCACAATGGCGCTGGTGTCCGTATGGGTATATATCAACACCCCCCTGGAATAAGTCGGTTGCGCTATTAAGGACTTTTTGCTGTTATGCCAAAGTCGGAATCAGCGTTTATTCCCGGGGGGGGGGGGGGGGGGTCGATATATCCCCATACCGACACCAGCTCCATTGTGAAAGGTTTTTGAACTATTATTTAATACATTTCGACGGGCACTTTTTGAATATATAGATCCTAGACATGGGCGTTATTTCATGTCACTAGTTACAATAACTAGCTACGCGGCATATAACCGAATCACTCGTTTCAAGTGTAATTACAAGTAGTGATTTTTATAACTATGTTATTTCTGTTAATGGTAACTATGAGCGAGAGACGTCAAGCGGTCGGTGGAGCGCGTTACATTTCTTTCGCATCGCGCCTACCGGCCGGCTGAGTAAGCGAGAAGGGCGACACGAACAAAACCGAGGTAATCCGAACGCACACGTGCCGTTGTACTGATACACAACAAAAAACGAAACCACGTAACAGTGAAACAGCGTAACTGTATAACTAAAAACACTTAGATAGTGATTTAATTTATTTTAGTTTCGTGTGCAACTGTATAGTTGGTGAACTTATTTATGCAAACAATCACAGTAGCTAAATAAAAATAACTTTTTTACAAAAATCCCAAGTTTTGAAATAGGTGACGCCGACCAAGTAACTGGCAACGTTGCATTTCTTGAAAATGACGTAAGGACTACGTCTAGACACTCCTTTACTTCTACCCTCCATACCTTGTAGTTACTTGTTTTTTTTTTTTTTTTTTTTTTTTTATTATTATTGGCCTCTTTCCATTGAGTCGTAGTTACTTGTTGTAATTGTGGATGTCAGATAAACGTCAAAAAAATTGCCGCAGGCAGGGCGGAGTCGATATGCGATTCAAATAAGAATAGGAATGTCAATGACCTCTATCTGTCAAATGTCGCTTGAAAAGTATGGTTTGCAAAAAAACTTATTTGCATATCAATAATCACATCAAATTTAAATGAAAAGGTTAAATTTGTAGTAAATACTCTTAGTATAATAATTACTTATTTTAAGTCATAATTCGGTTTTTAAAACCATATCATCACCTTTTTTATTTTCATTTTAGGCACAAAGGCCCAGAAGCCATGCCAAAATTATTAAAGAAAAGAAAATAAGGACGCCAGTCGCCATTTTGTCGTTGTTAGTGTGCTTCGTCGTGCGACTGAGTGAATTTTACATTCAACCTTCTAGACATGCGTTCGATATATCAAAACGTAACTCATATCGGATATGTGTTAGTTATCATAACATATCGATATGCCATCCCACATAACCGATATGACAAAAACGTTATTGTATCGATTTATTCAAAAAACCTATCCATCCATTCGGTTATAGTTATATCAAAACTTAAAACTGCAACGCATCGATGCGAACTTCACAAACGGTCATAACGGTAACTTATTCGCTACCACTCTTTCTAACAACATATTATTTCACTGGTGTAAAAGGGATGAAGCGAATAAGAGATAACTTTAGTTATGAGCGTGTTCGCGTAGCTACCGGCGTGGACCTTATCTGACTAGCAATAAAGTTTAGTTTCTATTGTCTAGTTACGATAACGTTTTTCGAGTCCATCGTTTGGCGGCTAGCGGCTACGGCTACTGGATATTAGTGAGACACCTACTCTACAAAATAGAACTACATGAGGAAGTAATAAGGTTGAATTTGAGTTATTAGAATACAGATACATATTATAAAAGGGCTGTAATAATTTTTTGTTGTTGTTTTGTGCGTTCGACTTTATTTTGATTAGTGTTTTTATGATAGTTGCAACGTTGCAATTACGTAAAAGGAATTCCTTTCGTATTTCAATTTTTTCATGTGTGTATTTAGTTATTAGAGTATAATATTTAGTTTGTGAATAAAAATATATTAAAGATAAATTTAAATTTTTCATAGAAAATGTCGCACAAAGCTAGTGAGATATATGGACTCATTTTGATAAAAAGGACAATGCCGTCGGTCTGGCTGTGTGTAAATATTGCAATCAAAAGTGTTCGTACAAATTTAAATTCCACCGGGAATTTCAAATTCTCATTTAAAAAGAGCGCTTAAGTCTAATAAAAAGAAATGTATATGTATTGATAGATTCATAAATAAATAACTTTAAATAAGAACATAGCTGTACAGTGTACGTTTGCGTTCGTTGTTAGTTTTCGCATCTAAATATCATGTTTACGTTGGCAAACCGTTCTGCTGATATCGATATATGAAAACGGTTTTCTATATCGATATGGAAACTGTATATCGGTTAGATAACCGTTTGCGGAAAAAACTGAAAACGCCCATGTCTACAACCTTCCCAAATTTCTTTTTTAAAAATATATTGTCTTGCTCACCCTACCTAACTGGTTAGAATTGACAGCTATGACGTCACAATATGGCGCAAGGTCGATCCTATTCTCAATAATTCTCATCTGAATCGCTTATTATGGGTTCTTTCTTTATTTACTCAAAGTATAATAATAACATAATACCACAGTAGTCTACTACAGTCATATACTCATAATTATTTATCCGTTTTGAGTATTCCGTATACATAATATAAATAGTAATTTAATCATGCGTGTAGTTTCGTCAAAGTTATTTAAAAACATTTCAAATCATTGCCATCGATGTTTCCGGAATGGCTATCGCAACGAGTCCGTAGAGCGTGCATTTTGCACGAAGGTATGGTCCCGGTTCCTGATGGATCTATAACCTGTATGTAACTATAACAATGAAACGGAGGCGTCGTCGGTGTGCCGCAGCCGGACACGGGGCAGGAAGACGGTGACGGGAGCGTCGCGTGGCCGCGGCGCGTGGTGTCAGGCCTGCAGCCGACGGGCGCGCTGCACATCGGCAACTACTTCGGCGCGATCAGACGCTGCGTGCGCCTGCAGGACAGCGGCGAGGACCTCATGATCTTCATTGCTGATTTACATTCACTGACCACACATCAGGTTACTCATTTATATCCATAGGTACTTACAATCTCACTACTGGTGCACACTTTTGCAGTGAACAAATGTTTGCAACATGTACAATATTTTTAATAGAGTAAATCTGGAGTATTGGACTATAACAATGAATGATTATATAAAAATATTAGCTGTGCCCATGGTTTCACTCACGTTTAAGGTTACTATGTTGTAGCATGATTTTGTAAAGTAAACCTAACCTTTGTATTACCTTCCTTGATAAATAGGTTAAACAGCACAAAAACCGTTTTCAAAATCGGACTAAAGTTTTAGAGTGGGCATACGGTATTAGTAAGAACTCCACTTTCAGACTTTCAGTGGAAAAAAGACAGGAACTGCCTCTCGCCATTTGTAGTATGCCATGTTTAAGTGGGCACATCTCTATATTTTCTTTTGCGTCACATAGGATCATCAATAGGAATTGATAAATCCACAAGAAGTACAGACGCTCACCGCGGACACAACACACCTCGGGCCTCAGTTTCCATGTGACGCATGTTCCCAACAGTATCATGCCATGAGTTGCTTAAGTGTCAATAATAATATCATGAATAAGTAATGAGGCAGTACACAGTGTAGGGAGGGTGTGAAGTAGTAGGTGGGGTGTCGCAATGCAATACTTGGAACCCATGACACCCACTTGCAAGGCAAAGGGTGGTACACCGTGAGGTTTTAGTGGGTATACGGCACTCTGCCAGGAGTCCCACATGCCCCCTCACAACCTGGGTGTGAAGTAGGTACCTGTGCAGGCCTGAAGTGAAGTTGTGTTGCACAAGGACACCTCTCCTTATCTGTGACGCTACTGAAAAGTGCCTTTGATGAATTTGAGTAAAATGTTTTCACTTTTCTCACATGCCTGTTTTTACACCTTTGTTTGATATTTTTTAAAAATGAGGTTTTTTGGTTGCACATTATTATACCTATCTATATCAAGAGGAAGCATCGCAACCCGGGGCTTAATCGTGATGGGGTTTCAATGTTACTAAAGGAAAGTTTTACTTGTATCATATAATGAATGATAAATGTGTGTTAGGATCCTCAAGCGCTGCAAGAGAACGTCCTGGACTTGACGGCGCACTTGCTGGCCAGCGGCGTGGACCCCGAGCGCAGCGTGCTGTTCGCGCAGTCGGCGGTGCCGCGTCACGCTGAGCTGTGCTGGCTGCTGGCCTGCCTCGCCACTCAGGCGCGCCTGGCGCACTTGCCGCAGTACAAGGAGAAGGCCGCCAGGATGAAGGAGGTGCCGCTCGGACTGCTGCTCTACCCGGTGCTGCAGGTACCTCTTTTTCGAACCTTCTTTTGGAAGTCGGTTAAAAACAAAGTCGCTTCCCGCTGTCTGTCTGTATGCTTAGATCTTTAAAACTACGTAACGGATTTTAATGCGGGTTTTTTAGGGTTCCGTACCCAAAGGGTGAAACGGGAACCCTATTACTAAGACTTCGCTGTCTGTCCGTCCATCCGTCCGTCCGTCTGTCACCAGTAGGCTAATTCTCGTATTTACAAATAGTCCAAGCGTCGCCGCAGTTCAGATCAAGCTCTATCGAAGATCTATCCAAAATTGGTATTCTCGTAATATCAAAACAATGTCTATTGCACTAAATATCGTGATTTTCGTCGAAAAAATTAAATAAATTACACTTAATTTCATTAAAATAAATATAAAATATAAATTGAAATTCAAAAAGCACTATTTGTCATGATTAAGTAGAAAGATGCTAAATGGATGCTAAATTGATTTTCGTATAATGTTTAAATTAGATTAAAGCGTAAGCGGTGGTAGCCTAGTTGGTAAAACGCCCGCTTTGAACGTATAGTTGCAAGTTCAAACCCCGGACCCGCACTTATTTTATTCCTTTATTTTGTATTTTCCTTAAAAAAACATTTTTTTATTTTTATTTTTTTGTCACCTCTACAACAATAGATGGCCTTTAAGATTTTGTTTGCATAAAATAATAATAGATGGCGGTATAGTTCGTAACATATTTTAATTTAAGTTTTAAAATTTTCCTAGCGTATTTTAGGACTCTGAGCAATTTTTAGGCTCCGAGTCTTCGAAATCGTAAAAACAGCTTAAGTTGGAGCACATTAAATATATTTTTCACGAGAACAATACATGCAATCGTCGCAAATAACCTACGAGTGATCAACGGCATTTTGATTGCGAAATTTGACAGGTTCCCGCTAGAAAGTAATTTTGTTGAGCTATGAGAATACCATCATATGTCAACGTGGTAGAACGATTAGAACACGATCAACGTTTTTGCGAACAAATTCAACGACACTTCGACGAAAGTACTAAAAAATCGGTGCCGTTCAAGCTCGATAGACGGATGAGAACACCAAAAAGGCTTGAACGACTAATTCGCTACGATATCGCTACGATTTTTATTACGAGAATCAGGGCACAGGCTGCATCTCATGAACCGTGATACTTTGTTTTGCTTATTTTGGATGACATGGGGGGTACTCCCCGTCTAGATGATTATTGCGTCATCGGTAGTTATTTACTTCTTTACATGAATGGCAACCCTCACATTGTCTATGCTTGAAAACGAAACGCATTTTCGGAGATAAAATTATAATATAAAAAAAATACATTTTTAATTGAAAAATGTTTACGTAAGCATGGGGGAGGGGGTAAGAGCTTTGCTTACTTTTGCTGCCAAGGGGGATGGGGGGGTAAATAATTGTAATAAATCTGCTTACGTAATATTTGAACGGCCCTAACAAAATGATGTATGGTGGAATTGTGTATCTTATATAGGTCTACAGAAAAGTCTGAGATGGCATTATGTCTATCTCTTAAGAATAACATAGTATATCCATTTTAATACTTAAAAAAATGGGCAATTATAAAGCGATCCCTGGAATAGGCTCCCATCGGTTGCGGGAACGGGATCAAAATTTCATGATTACTTTTGGTCAAGATAACCAACATCCACGCGGGTGAAGCCGCGGGCATCAGCTAGTTGTATTAATAAAGAACAGATAACATTATGAAATGGAAGCAGTCTAAGAGCTTTCTGACAACTACTGGTGTGGTGCACGCTACTGGAGTAACTAGCAATACAAGTACCCAATCACAGTCAGGTGATGAAAGTATAAAAATTATGATGACAATGGATATTTTGGCTTACCATATGAGTGTCGTTTATTCTACTTCTGAACCCAGTATAGTGTTTATTGGTTAGTTGTGACGGTATGTGTAAGCTTTGGTCGGTTGTGGTGCGCTGGCGGCGGACGTGCTGGTGTACCGCGGCACGCACGTGCCGGTCGGCGCGGACCAGCTGCAGCACCTGCAGGTGGCGGCGCAGCTCGTGCGCACCTTCACGCACCGCTTCGGCCGCGCCTTCCCCGCGCCGCGCCCGCTGCTCGCCGGTACGTGCGTCTTGTACTGATACTGCATACTGCGTAGACCCACCCACTCGCCTATGTATCATATTGCAGTCCGCAGGTTGCGGCCGACACTAGGGCTTTTGAAATAATCAAAAACTTATAATAATGTACTAGATCTTTTTTATTAATACATATTTTGAATTTATACTTATAATTAAAAGTTCCTAACGATTCTTCCACTTTTAGTTTTCTTACCAATTAATAAACTTTGTTGGGCAGACGATGGCAGCGATCGGCTACGCAACCTCCGCAATCCCGATAAGAAAATGTCCAAATCGGACACCGACCCCAAGTCGCGCATACTAATGAGCGACCCCGACGATGTCATCCAGCTGAAGATAAGGAAGGCCGTCACCGACTTCAACCCACAGGTCGGCACCGACGATGCCTGCGCATCGCCCTATAGGCGCGCGCGACGCGGCTGCGAACTGCCAGCTGATGTTCCATTCAATTGTCTGGCGATATTTATTTATTTTGCGAAAACCTAGATATTGATCCGCACTGAGCGGGACGGTAATAGCCGCAATATTCCTACAGCTCGGCCACTCTCAATAGTATTATTATATGATCAGGTTGCGTGTCGAGCGATAACGGTCTAATGGCACCACCCCAGGCAACATCGTTCTTCGCGCCCCATTGAAGGTCTTCCTCACCATTGCAATACTTGAACGGCAGAACACATTTCAAATTCAGTATCCGGCACGTAATCCGTCGGCTCATGTCGAATCACACGAGGTCGCCAATAACATAACTCCGGTCGGTGCACAGATCACGTACGAGCCGGAGTCGCGGCCGGGCGTGTCCAACCTGGTGGCCATCCACTGCCTCGCGGCAGACAAGCTGCCCGAGGAGGCGGTGGAGGAGGCGGACGGCACGAACACGGCGCAGTACAAGCGCGTAGTGGCCGCGGCGCTGGCTCGCGCGCTCGCGCCGGTGCGCGCGCGCGCCGCCGACCTGCGCCGCCGCCCCCGACTCCTGCGCGACGTGCTGCGGCTGGGCGCCGCGCGCGCGCGCCCAAGGGCGGACGAAGTGCACGCGCGCGTCTGCGAACTGGCGGGGCTGGTGGGGCCGGCCGGCGGGGCGGCGGCGGTGGCGGCGGCGGGCCGGTGCTAGCGCCTACAGGCGGTGGTGGTGGTGCTGCAGCGGCGCGAGGTGATCGGGCGGCGGCGGGGGCTGCGCGGCGCGGCGCTCTCGCATTAGCGCCACGAGGTCGCGCAACAACTCCACGGCCTGCGTGACGGCCTCGGCCTGCTTCTCGGCCGCCAGCGCGCTGCGCATGGCGGCTTCGGCCAGCAGCTCGTCGGCGGCCAGACGCGGCGCGTCGCCGAGCGGCGCGGCCGAGCCCTCGGAGCGCATGTCGTCGTCCTGCAGCGCGGGCTTACGCTCCTCGTCCGAGTGCGCGCCGCAGCCGCCCCCACCGGCTGTCGATAGAGAACTTCGTTAGCTAATATGAAATAAATAGATCTAGGAACTAGTCCTCTTTCATTTCGTTCATAGAGAGGTCCGCTCCCCTGTAATGTCGACGCGTCATTGCAGAGCGACAAGTCGACCTAGAACTGTGCACTGACTATAGAAAGGACAGAATGGTGGGAGCCACCACTACTGGAATCTAATCAGATTTCTGTTTGTTTCTCATGCACAACATGAATATGCTATTTTTAAAAAACTGTATTAGAGTTAAGCTAATGAAGTCTACCGAAGGAAATAGAACACCTGGGCAGTCAAATAGATATTCACTCTAGTGATCATTTAATATTTAATTATATTACACCCCAAAATCAATTTGCATTTATAGAGAGAAGTAATAAATAGCTACTTACATTCGCGTCCACCGGTATTGAATATATTCTGCAGTCTCTCCTCTGCACTGGACAGGTCTCCCAGGGCACCACCCGCTGCTGATTTCTTACGAGCCTTGTACTTTATGTCTGCCCAATACTGCACACAATTAAATTGTCAGAAAATCTAGCTCAATACATACAGGGCAGCAGTAACTTTTAAATAAAACAATCAATGGTTTAAGACAAATTGACAGGAACAGCGTCCATTCTCTATATTATGCACATTATTAGAGCAGTAGTGTCTTAACATGATTGAGGGACCATGGTCATAGGTAATGTAGCATGAATCAACCGAGCGCATAAGTATACCTTCCACATGCAACGCGAGAAATGAGAGTGGTACTCACCCGGCACCACTTATCGGGCGATTTGCGCGCACCGCCGCTGTCTGCCGCCGCCGCGTTGAGCCTCTCCGCCAGCAGCCGCCACAGCTTGCTGGAGCTGAACCGTGAGTAGATGGACTGTTTGCCGGCCGCGAAGTCAGGGTGCTCTTCCATAAAACTCAACAGCACGTCCAATTGCTCGGAGCTCACTCTACATCTAGTCAATACAGTACTCATCTCTATTATACATATCAGCAAGCAATTTTAGGCAGAGCCTTAACTTGTAGGTACCAATAACTTTATTCTTATCTTCAACTTGTATTATTTTACTCTTTGACTTGTACTAAACGTATTATTTAATAAACAATTATTGTTCTTAGACGTGGATCGTTACGTCATTTTCACAAAACGTAACAATTCCAGTTACATACTTGGTCGGCGTCATTGTTTCAAAACAAGTGATTTTTGTAACTAGTTATTTTCAATTTAGATCCAGTGATTGTTTGCATAAATAAACCCACCAACTATACAGTTACACACGAAACTAAATAAATTAAATCACTATCTAAGTGTTTTTAGCTATACAGTTACTTCCCTTCATACTTTATTCAGGCATTATTAGGACTGATTGCATTAAATGTATTTATGATTGATTAGTGTTTTCTGTGAAACTATGATTTTAATAAAATTATTGATGCAGGCGTATTTAAAAGTCAATTTGATTGTTACTCTATACAATCCACACTAAATAATTTTACGTATTACGTCACCAAAATAACATATTATTAACGTTTATTTTTACAAGAAAGTACGTAAACAAAATCATACATAACAAAAGGAAGATGAAATAAAACAAATAACCTTTAAAAGTATAGATACCCATTTCGAAATTTTAAGGTTTTGACTTTAAATCTTGAAACGGTCGTTTTAACGACCATATTTCAACAACATTATTTTTGAGTTAGGTCTCTATACTTTTAAAGGTGTGAAATATGTAAACAAATTCAAAATGACGCTCGCTCGCTCGCTCCCCGCCTCGCGAGCCGTTGAAATTATCTACAAACAAACAGAGATCACTCTATTTAATTATCTATGTCTATAGAGTTACGTATGAAAATTAAACGTATGCTAATTAATACTTTATTGGCTGTTACGCTGTTACGTTTTTTGTTGTATACCAGTACCACGGCACATGTGCGTTCGGATTACTTCGGTTTTATTCGTATCACCCGTTCTCGCTTACTCAGCCGGCCGGTAGGCGCGATGCAAAAGGAATGTAACGCACCCCACCGAACTAAACCGAGACACCGACCGACTGACGAGTGACGACGTGACGTTTCTCGCTCACAGTTAAATAACAGAAATAACGCTTTACAAAAATCACTCATTGTGATTTGACTTGAAACGTATGATTCGGTTACATGCCGCGAAGGTAGTTAATGTAACCATTGACGTGAAGTAACGCTCACGTCTAATTGTTCTCTGTCACAATAATTGCTACTCTAGCTAGAAAGGAGCTTTAGATATAGAAATTGGATGCCAAGGAATGCAACTCATTTTAATCGTATAACTACGCTCTTTACTCTTAGTGAAAAATTGTTATTGCCAGAACAAGACAACAATACTTCTGATAGGATGGCAAACTATATACAGCATTGTACACTTATATTTTTACTAGTGATGGACATTACATGAAACGGTATCGATTAGCGTGACTAAGCTCTGTTGAAAAATAACTCGTTTAAAAAAGTAATGTATTATTTATTGTTAATTTTTAGAGATTATTATTTTCTGAATGTAGGAAATAAAGGTGTGGAATTTTTATTAATAACATATTATTTATTTATAAATTTACAAGCAGTACTCAGGGACATACGTAGTTGCAACAAAAATTAATGCCGTTACTAAGGATGCAATATTGGTAAGTGCCACTGGCATCAGAAATGACCTAATTAGTAAATTTTAAACGTTAGTTGCGAAGAACCGCAAAGAGTATAATAAGTAATGGAAGAACCGACTCCTTCGCGCCATTTAACACTCCGAGTTATTATTTTAATTTATCGAAAGTTTTAAATATACATAATAACACAACCGAAGATCCACACCTCTTTCATGGGGTACTGTGCCAATTTTCTAAAATATCCCCTATTGTCATAAACCAATTTAAATTAAATTTAAAACTTGCATTACACATACTACGTAGGGCAGGCACAGGCAGCGTTGCCAGACGTCCCGACTCCCGATTTTGGCGGGACGTCCCGATTTCAAAAATAAATGTCCCGCGCGGGACAGGCTCAGTCCCGCTTTTCGGAGATAACTCGACCATGCACGCAGTGTGCTGATGAAGCGTAGTTGGGTGGCACAGATATTGTTTGGAACGCCATATTTTTTTAATGAATGAAACTTTTTTGATTTTGGTTACTGTCTTTTTTTTTATTCTGATGACGAATATGTCAACTATTTAATGATAGGGTAAATCTGATTTAAAATATTATATTTTTATTGAAATACATTTTCTATGGCTATTTTTGCTATTTATTGTCACGTAAACGTAATTTTTATTCAAATAAAAAGATAAATATTTGAAAACTTCTGATTATAATACGTTATTGTACTATGTCCTGCTTTCGACGAAAGAATCCCGCTGTTTTCACACAAAAAGTTCCAAAATCCCGACTTAGCAAAAAAAAACTGGCAACGCTGGGCAGGGCATACTATACACACATTATACTATTATTTAAATGACAAACTCGCTTGGTCAGTTTCTGGTCCGGCTCCACAGGAACTGATTTGAGGGATGTTTGCTATTTCCTCCCCCTTCCTACCTTCAAATTTTGAACAGCTTTTATTGCACACATAGTTTGAGTAGTTAATTATTTTGGAGTATGGAGAATTTTAATGGGTTTATTAATTTTATACTCTTTATATTTGATAATTGATTAAATAAGAAAAATACACAAAAAAGAGAAATTAGAAATTAGAAAAGAGTAACCATGGAGTTTCCTGTCCATTCTTCTCCCTATGAAATGTATCTCGAATGGGTTGTAGAGATAATATTATTATTATTTAATGTTCATTGACAATTCATAAGTAATTGTATTGGTTTATATTAATACAAAATTCTGATTCATTATCTATACATACGTCATACTGTGATGATTTATTTGTTATTATCCAAAAAATTTTTTTCTTTTTTTGTGTTAATGGCCGCTTCTCAACAAATTTCTTTTCTTAGCAAATAAGTTTCTTGCTACTCGATACTCTTGTCACTTGTCACATGCTTATCACGCACGCTTGTCAATTGTCACAGACGATTACAGCTAGTCTGTTGTTCTAACTTCTATTATGCTTTATGGTCTCTAGCTCACGCTAAGATATGGAGGGTAGAATGGAAGGAGTGCAATCTCCTATGGGAAAAATTTGAAAAAGTGTCCGTCGAAAAGCAATAATTATTACTAGTTCAAAAAACGGCGCTGATGTCAACAAAGTGTATGGTGTGAATATAGCAATTGTATACTCGGCATACTTTAGCTCATCCACGATTACACTTTGCACTTCGTCGACACCAGCGCCATTGCAGAAGTTTTTGAACAAGTAATTATAAATAACGCCCACGTCTACCTTCTATTCTACCCTCCATACGCTAAGGGAAAACTTCATGAAGTTAATTGGTATCTATAGTAACGAGTAACATGATAAATTTGATTAGATTCTTGGATTCACTTAGCGATATAGTTTTCTCGTGTTATTTATAGTAGTATATAGTAATCTGTGGTTTTATTGTGATATGAATTCAAGATTGGAGCTTGTGTCAACAAAAACATTTTAGCACTTATTAATGTTGATCTATTAGGTAGCTACACCTACTCAAGTATTTCTTAGGTAGATATTCATGTCAAAAATATATCTGGCAATGTCCATGAAGACTACCTAATTCCTACCTACGTTAGGTATTTAGCACCATGCAAAATGATAACAAAATGAAGCTGATTTAGGTACTCTTTACCATGCACCTTTGTTACATTTCCTACCTACCTTCCTAGTTACCTATTTTTTTTATTTTTAGCTGTCCTGTGCCCGTGCCTACGATTAAGTGAAATTAACCCTAATAGTCCAGTCAATTTAGACATCCGGGGGAGAGAGACATTAGTTCGCAGCCAGCTGAAAATTGGTAGGATTGTTCAAAACACTATTATAAATGAAATCTAAAAAGTCCTCATCAATCTGAGACCTGGTAAAAAAATACTCGGGGTCAAAGGTCACAAAAATGGTAAGTTTTATCATAAAATTAGCCTAGACAAAAATTATAGTTCAGATAATTATCTATAAAAAATGTAAACATACTTTTTCCCTAACAGCCACCGTTTTTGAGATAAAATGATTCAATTATTTGAAATAGTTGTAATTGTCTTAATATGCACATGTTTCTATGCCACCTTTGAAGTAGTGTACTTAGTGCATTTTATAAAATGTGGTTTCCCCCGTAGGCGTATTCCACAGATCTATTACTGTTAACTAATAGTATTGAATTTGCATTGCATTCTAAGATAAAGCAGGTATAAGGTAATTGAATAGGAGACAGATGATGCTCAAGGTTATATGATGGTATAAAATGAGGAACTGGGTTTCTTTTAACCCGACATTCTCATATTTTATTTTATATGTGTAACTTACACTGACCAATAGAATAATAATAGAAAAAAAAATAATTGTATAACAGCTTCAGTGATGTATATACGTTGTATTGTACATATTATGACGATTACAACTCTTTATATTATTTATCGTTATATCTCAAAAACGGTGGCCCTTAGGAAAAAAGTATTTAGACATTTTATCTACAATTAATGTCTTGGCAAATTTTATGATAAATCTTACCGTTTTGCTGAATATTGCGAAAAACCTATTTTTGTGACCTTTGACCCCAAGTAATTTTTATTTCAGATCCCGGGTTGATGAGGACTTTTTAGATTTCATTTATAATGGTGTTTTGAAAAATCCTACCAATTTTCAGCTGGCTGCGAATTATGTTAATTAATAATTTTCTCAATCAAATAAAAATAGTCTTTAAATTTATCTATATTTCAAATATTCTCAAATCCGTTTCCAATTCATTCTTTTCGTCAGCAAAGGCTCTTGGAAACACCCGTGGTACGGAAACTGCTAAACGTTATTAGGGGATCTGAAGAAAAAAAACCGGCCAAGTGCGAGTTGGACTCGCGCGCCGATATGGCCGCCGCCTTACATAAACTGTGAAAGCACCGAACATTGCTCTAACGATAAAAGATACACTGGATTGAGGGACAAACGTCACATGTTTGAAAAATAATTTACCCGGTATAGCACGTTGACACGTAATAAAATGACGGTTGTATTATTTCAACAAAAGTCTAATAGCTCAAATGATTATTTAAAAACATTTTGTGACATTGACCCTATACCTATCATTACCTACAATTTTGAGCTTTATGGGTTGGCACCTTATTACGCTACTTAAACCGCCCGCGCCTCGTCGTATTTTTTGATTTTTTTACAGTTCCAAGGGAGGGATTGCAGACTTGAGTCTTTGTTATAATCTCAACTCGTTACCTTCACGCGTTTCAGAGAATAAGGGTCTTGACAGACGACTGACAGACGGACAATAAAGTGTTCCTATAAATAAGGGTTCCTTTTTAAGTACGGAACCCTAAACAGGAAATCGACTTCCTTCGGTGGAAACGAAAAGTTTGTATATTATAATGAATAAGCAGATTTGCACAAGCATATCTCTACGCGTGAATGCCACAAGAAAGAATGAGCGTACGCCCTTATCCATTGAACTATTTATAGGAAGTAAGCCGAGTAGGTACCTACAAGATGAACCTAGATTACATACCTACCGCCAACCATGTAGGCAGATGCAACCAATATTAAAAATGTTTCATAATGATCAAATCTACAAGTCAAATCTGGAGTAGAATGAAACCTAGGAGAATAGTTTTGCCGGGACGGGAACTATAAAATTTGAAGGAACAAGGTGCCATGAATCGGTACGTGGTGCTACAACAACTGGGCGACGGCACGTACGGGTCCGTGGTGCTGGCGCAGCGCCGGGACTCGGGCGAGAAGGTGGCCATCAAGCGCATGAAGCGCAAGTACTACTCGTGGGACGAGGCCATGAACCTGCGCGAGGTCAAGTCTCTCAAGAAGCTCAATCATGCGAACATCGTCAAGTTGCGCGAAGTGATAAGAGAAAACGACACACTGTACTTCGTATTCGAGTACATGCGCGGCAATCTGTATCAGCTGATACGCGATGCCGAGCGCGCGTTCCCGGAGCCCGTCCTGCGCAACATCATCTACCAAGTGCTGCAAGGGCTGGCGCACATGCACCGGCACGGGTTCTTCCACCGGGACCTCAAGCCGGAGAACCTGCTGTGCGCCGGGCCCGAGCTGGTGAAGATCGCCGACCTGGGGCTGGCGCGCGAGGTGCGCTCGCGGCCTCCGTACACCGACTACGTGTCCACGCGCTGGTACCGTGCGCCGGAGGTGTTGCTGCACGACACCCGCTACGGCGCGCCCATCGACCTGTGGGCGCTGGGCTGCATCGCGGCCGAGCTGTACACCTGCCGCCCGCTGTTCCCGGGTAACTCCGAGATCGACCAGCTGCACAAGATCTGCGCCGTGCTCGGCGCGCCCGACCGCGACGAGTGGCCCGAGGGGTTCGCGCTCGCCGACGCGCTGCGGTTCCGGTTCCCGAGTGGCGCGGGCGCGGGCGTGCCGCTGGCGCGCATCGTGCCGTCCGCCTCGCCGCCCGCGCTGGCGCTGCTCGCGACGCTGCTGCGCTACCCGCCGCGCGACCGCCCCACGGCCCCGCAGGCGCTCAGGTCACTCGGCACGCTATATCTACATTTTATACTGTGTGTATAACTTAATGCGAATTATTGTCCTATTCTAGGTTTCCATACTTCGCGGTGGGTGCTGCACTGGTATTGCCACCGCCGGCTTCGCGAGCCAGAAGGTGTCTATTCCTACTTTTCAAAAAAATCATAGGCACAGCCATGTATATTATAAGCTTCTGTGACATTATTAATCCTACCCTCGCAGGAGCGCTCCCAAGGTCGAATCGGATATAGTTCCAGCACTTCCGCCGGCGGCCCCCGTGTCGACGACGGTGCCTCTTCACGCCGCCGCCGCCGTCCAGCCGCTGCTGGTCCGTGACAGATTCGCCGATATACTGGGGTATTGCTATTTTATTTTATATGCAGAGTAGGTAGTGATTACTATTTGATCGTAGTGATTACTAATGGGTACAGTGTTTATTGACGCCTTTTAAGGGAGCGTCGCGAAGCCTTATAGTGAGCGTCGCGATGTTTTATAGCGGGCGTCGTGACGCCGTAAAGATCGCCGTGACGCCTTATGGTGAGCGCTGCGACGCCTTATAAAGATCGCCGTGACGCATTATAGTGAGCGTCGCGACGCCTTATAAAGATAAAAGGCGTCGCGGCGCCTTATAGTGAGCGCTGCGACGCCTTATAAAGATCGCCGTGACGCCTTATAGTGAGCGTCGCGTGGCCTTATAAAAATAAAAGGCGTCGCGACGCCTTATAGTGAGCGCTGCGACGCCTTATAAAGATCGTCGTGACGCCTTATAGTGAGCGTCGCGACGCCTTATAAAGATCGTCGCGACGCCTTATTTGGAGCGCCGCGACGACTTATAGTGAGCGCCACGACGCCTTATTATGAGCGCCGCGACGCCATGTAGCGAGCGTCGTGTCTCCGTAGTGTGAGCGTCGCGATGCCTTATTGTGGGCGCCGCGATGCCGTGTAGCGATAGTCGCGACACCGCCCCGCCGTATAGTGAGCGTAACGACGCCGTGTAGCGGTCGTCGTGACGGCGTATAGTGAGCGTCGCGACGGCTTATCTTCTTCTTAATATAATATATTTCTACTGTACGTGTGTATGTCACTGAACTCCTCCTAAACGGCTAGACCGATTTGGATGAATTTTTTGTGTATATTTCAATGGGTTCCTGGATGGTTTAGATTCACAATTGGACCCGGTGGGTGGCGCTGCTTTCGTATGTAATTCTAAGGCGGTGCGAAGTTCGCCGGGACAGCTAGTGGTGGTATATATTGGCACATAGCCATATTGACACAATTTGTTTTGTTTGCACAAATTGTCTTGACGCCCCAGTGTGTGCGGGGCTTGGAGATGGATTTAAAGTTTTGTAAATTTTGGGGTTTCCCTTTAAAGTTAGGTGAGTAAAGCCAGTATTCTCGAGTCTCACAGTCAGTAAAATGAGTATATTTGACCATACAATCTGTTTCGACCCCGCAGAGGCGAGGTGGTGCACGAGGCGGGCGGCGAGCAGGCGCTGCGGCGCTCGGCGCGCGGGCGCAGCGTGCTGGCCGACACGCCGCGCCGGCCGGCCGGGGGCGGGCGCGGGCGCGGGGGCGGGGGCGGGGCGGCCGCGGCGTACCTGAGCGCGGCGCGCTACGTCACCGGCTCGCGGATAGACACCTCTCTGTTTCGGCCGCTGCCGCTGAGGACGCACCGAGGTGAGAGCTCCCGCTCGCCCACCGCCCGATGAACTAGCTCCGATGGATGATCGCCGGCGTCCCTTGACCTGGAAGGCGTACGTATGCGTACTCGAACGTATGCGTCGGTAGCGACCCGCTTGTGACGCTCGCTCGCTGTTTCTTTTCAGACGCAACCGCCGTGGGAAGCGGCGCCGCGCGCGTCGACTGGGCGGCCAAGTACTTGAGATGAAACCCGCCGCGGCCCGCCGGGCACCGGCACCACCGGCACTCGCTGTGACGACGTGCGCGGACTATCCTTCCGTCGGTCAGGAATCGGGATGTATCGGTGACCGGGGCGGGCGGGACGAGCCGAGCGGGGCGGCGCGGGGCGTTCGGCACCGCCCGGGGTCTCCTTAGTCGAGTTGGCCACCACCACATCACCCGGCGCCACGTCGCGCCCATGGGCCCAAGGCTACTTTGGTCCGAGTCAGAACACGAATCGTGCAGTGGAACTATCGGTCGCCGCGTACGGCTCGAGTCGGCCTCCTTAACACTGTTCAGTACTGTAGAGTAGGTATTTGCTTGACTACATTTTAATGTCAGTTTCACTGTGATGGTCCCACCGTGGCTTGACTTGGTTTTATTCATAAGAAATAAAACTATTTTAACTAACTTATACATTTACTACATCGCAGGGGTAACAAACTATTTATAGGGCAACATTTTATAATAATTTAAACAATGTCTAAAATTAAACAAGCAGTTTCTGATGTTTAGGATTATGAGGCACTTTTATTTATATTACTACTACTACTACAGCCCTTTTAACATCCCATTGCTGGGCACGAGCCTCCCCTCATTGCGAGGGGGATTCAGGCCATAGTCCACCACGCTGGCCCAGTGCGGGTTGGCAGACTTCACACAGCTATCGAGAACTAGTCAAGTTCCCTCAGACGTGCAGGTTCCCTCACGATGTTTTCCTTCACCGTTTCATAGCAAGTGATAATCTCGGATGAAAATGAGATTGATGATGCACATAAATCCCAGAGGTGCAAGCCGGGGTTTGAACCTGCACACTTTGATTGCAAGGCGTGCGTTCGACCACTCGGCTACCACTGCTATACATACAGTGGGTTAGCTGACTACTAATTTTGTTGATACAAACAGGTTTGATTTTTTTTTAAAAAGGCTAGTAGTATACATTTGTAAACCAATGTCGTTTTAGGAAAGTCCTTGAAACCCAGTAAGTAGTGTAGTAATATAAACGCCAGAAAAAACGGCTACTCGTGGTATCATCCCAAACTATAATAATTACCTAACGGTTGTATTATAACCACCACACAGTGGAGTGGAGGCGATGCCAGTTACACCCAGAGCACGGCTAAGTGTGAAAGGACCATTTCCGTAATTTGCCGCTGATGGGAATCGAACCCGGCTACCACGCGGCGGCGGCGCTGCGAGCCGCGCGGCTAGAGTTGCCAACCATACTTTTTATTTTTAATAAAGTATCTTACTTTAATTTCGGTAATTATTAGGGTTCCGTACCCAAAGGGTAAAACGGGAACCCTATTACTGAGACTTCGCTGTCGGTCCGTCCGTCCGTCCGTCTGTCTGTCACCAGGCTGATCTCATGAACCGTGATAGTTAGAGAGTTGAAATTTTCAAAGATTATGTATTTCTGTTGCCGCTATAACAACAAACTAAAAAAACAGAATAAAATAATTATTTAAGGGGGGCTCCCATACAACAAACGTGATTCTTTTGCCGTTTTTATAGATAATGGTACGGAACCCTTCGTGCGCGAGTCCGACTCGCACTTGGCCGGTTTTACTTTATACTTTTGCATACCAATAAAGTATGTGAAAATACTTAATTTCCAACCATTACTGTGATGCGTAAAACAAAATACTCATTTAACGGTACACATAAGTGAAAACGGATGATGGAAACGATTTATAATTATTATAAACGAAATGTCACATGTGGTGTGTTTAATGATTTCGATTGTCAAACAAACTTTGAAACATTTCAAGGATTTCAAGATAGCAAAACATTTTTTTTGCATGTTCTAAAAACACACAAAAATAAGGTTTTAAGGCAATAAAATTTGAAAATACACAATTTTTTTTTTTTTCAAAATGTTGGCAACCCTATGCTCGATCCACTAAAATAGACCGGTTAGACCGACCGACTCGTCTTCAGCTAGGTAGGTACTTAACTTTATGTAGTGTAGTTATTTTACATACAAACTATACAAATAAGTGTTTTAATTTCCTGATCTTCACTTTAACTCTTATGTTGTGACCGTGTTTGTGTCCGCGTCGCCTTTATTAATAGCTCGATTAATTTTGGTGTTTATCGTGTTCGAAAGGCACTATTAAACACTTACCTTACTAAGGAACTTATTAATTATTATCATTTTAGAACATGGCTATATTGAACAACAAAATACTTTGTAAGATGTTTGTAGATGGGACTGAGATTTGTATAAATTTTAGGGAACAGTAATATTCTGTAAGGAGTGGATAAGTACCCACTGGGAGGTGGATCTGCTCTGTCCCTAATTGATTTGGGGGTCTGCTACCCTTGTGGAGCAATGCAATGTTAGGTACAGACTTTTATAGTACTTTGGCTCACTAGGAGAAGGGTCAGTAAAAGGGGGCCTCCGAAATAAGAGATGCTTTTTGTAAGTCCACGGTCAAAACTTTTATATTCATTGATAAAAAAATATAGTAAGTTCCTAAGATACTTGCAATCCAAGCTATTTCTAATTGAAACACTCTGTGACAACCTCATACTATATTATATTATTTACATATTGTTATAAAATTTGACAGTAATCAACAAACGGCATAATGGGCGGCACCGGGGTCCCATCCCGCCTATGTACACGGCGGGTCTAGCTCACTCGTACTTTAGGTAGGGCTTGGCGTCGAGCGCGGCGGGCGTGGAGTGCGGCGGGGGCTGCGGCGGCCACGCGTCCCCCGCCCAGTTGAAGACGCGCGCCGCGCCGCCTTCCACCAGCCCCCAGCCCAGCAGCTGCGAGCCGCGGGCGCTGCGCTCGCGCTTGGGCGACGCCGTCGAGATGTTCACTGACACTCCATTGATTATGTGATCCTGACCGCACAGAGACTGCGCCACCTCCGGGTCCAGGAACGTGACGAAGCTAAACGCGCGGAACGGCCGCGGGACGAACACGTCTGTCACCTGGCCGAATGCGCCGAAGTAATCGCGCAGGTCCTCGGCCGTGAGGCTTTCGGTGCAGCGGCCCACGAACACCTTGCGGTGCGCGCCGGCGTCGCCGTCCTTGCCGTTGGGGATGCGCACGTCGCACCAGCGCCCGTCTATCATGTGGCGCCGGCCCAGCGCGCGCAGCTGCGCCTCGTACTCCGCGAACTTTATGAAGCCGAAACCCTTGGACAGGCCCGTCTTGCCGTCGCGCTTCACTTGCACCATTAGCAACTCGCCGAACGTGGTGAAGTAGTCGCGCACGGCCTCCTCGCCCGTCTTCCAAGGCAGGCCGAGCACGATGAGGTCGGAGCAGCGAGGGCGCTGCGCGGCGGCGGCGTCGGGGGCGGCGGCGACGGCTCGCGGAAAGGCGCACCAGTACCGGTGGGCGGCCCAGCCGCCGGCGGGCGGCGACAGGCGCTCGTCCACCAGCCGCAGCCCGCGCAGCCGCCCGCCGGCGCGGTACTTGAGCCCGCTGGCGTCGGCGAACTGCGCCGCCACCGTGCTCAGCAGCAGCGAGCCGTCCTCCTCGGTGGGCAGCTCGATAGGCTCGTCTTGCTCGCCCTCGCTCACCGGCACGTACTCTATCGACATATCGCTCACCTACCGATTCCGTCTCTCGCACTCCTCATCGTCGTTTACATCATCGACGAAACGAGTCCGAGATGCCGCTTTGAGTGCATCGAATTCTGCAATTGAAGATGCTCAGGGTTCGAATTGCCGCTATCTGGTAATCGACTGCCCTAGAAGAGCAGGAGGGTTATGTTGTTCAATTGTATGTATTTTGCTTATGAAATTCACCAGGCCAGTTCTCTCAAGGTGATAACGTGACGTATGACGTATGATGTGACGTTTTATGTCAACGTCAAGTAGCTGTGGTTCAATTTGCTTACGATGGTGCATTTTAAAAACACCAAAAGATGAAAGTATTATTTTCGGTTCATTTTATTTCATTGTGTACAAGTATTGAATTATTTACTATTTCGTAATTATGCTCATAGACAAATCAGCAATTACGTTCTGTTTTACATGCAACAAAGTATTTTTAGTTACATACTAAAGTTAAGATAACAGGAGTAGACGCGTGTTTTATTGTCAGTCCACCCCATAGAGTAAAACGGAGATGCCCTATCAAATTCCAATTAGGTTTATGCAAATATATTTGGGTTTATGGCTCCATCGTTTACCGATGATTTTGCCAAAGACAAGTTATAGATAGATAATGCTATACAATAACAAGAAAACTATTTTTATTTGGGCACAGATACTAAAAACACGATAAAATAATAGATAAAAAGTAAAACTAACAATATGAAATATAAAAAATAATAAGTTTTTTTTTTAACGACAATCAGGATACGAAGTAGAAGCACAAAAGAGGGGTTAAGGGAAAGAATAAAGTATAATACACAGGTATAATATAATGTGAGGCTAGAGCTTAATTTTTAGACTTCCAAAAAGGAGGAGGTTCTCAATTCGGCCGGTATGTTTTTTTTTTTTTTTATATATATGTACACCGATTACGCTGCAAGTTATGATCCGATTTACGTGATTCTTTTTTTGTTTGATGCGGAATAGATGCCATTTGGTCCCATAAAATTTAAAATTGTACGGCCAAGCAGTTTTCATTTTATGAACATTTTTATGTTTATTATGATCATTATTTACGTGGATGATGTATTTGTATACGGCTATTTAAGGAGTTTTCGTTTAATACGGATTGTTTACAAACATCGAAACTTAACTTAACAAGGAGTGGAAAGGGGACCCCCCCCTTTCCACTCTGTCAATGGGGGTCCAATCCGGACTACAGCATATCTCCGGCGTTAGTGAACCGATTTCGAAAAATCCTTTTTTGTTTAATACGGATTGTTAACAAAAATCGAAACCCACCCACAAAGGGGTGGAATAGGGGGGGTGAGGGTGGGGATTTCTTTTTTGGCTGTAAATATTTACTTTTTAAGGGTTGTTATGAGGTGGTAATAATTGCATATTTGCAACGATTATTGACACTTAAAGCGTGAAAAAATTTTTTTTAACAAAAAACAGAAACCGACTTCAAAAACCTAGGTGCACTAAAAAGCTAGAAATAACCTTATAATTCATTACATTTGAAGTCGGTGCCAATTCTTGTGTGTATTTGCCTAGTCTGACGTAGATTGGCACCTACTCCAAATGTAATGAATTATAAGGTTATTTCTAGCTTTTTAGTGCACCTAGGTTTTTGAAGTCGGTTTTTGTTTTTTATTAAAAAAAATGTGGTTTTACAAGAAGTGTCAGTCAAGTTGTGTCGAGCGCACAGTCGAACGAGATTTTTATTATTTTTTTAACGAAATGAGCGAAATGATGATATTTAATGGAATAAGATGAGGAATGGCATCACCTGCGACTAGCGCGAGTATTTCGCCAATGTCAAGTAATTAATAGCAAGGACAAATTCAATAAATACACATTATAAATAAAATGGATAATGACAGTGATAAAGATGGCGGATGAATACACGAGATTTTTGGTTTACTTACTATGCGATCATGCGATCCAAATAAGAATAGCAATGTCAATAACCTCTATCTGTCAAATGGCACTTCAAAAGTATGGTTTGCAAAAAAACTTATTTATGAAACTTATTATAATGATAATAATCTTACATCCAAAGAGGATTGGCAAAATGTCCCCACCGACCAATAACGACCAGACTTATATCGTTGGAAAGCTCTTTTGATGTGAAACATCTATAGGCGAGGGGTAAAGCTGATTTTTGGCGTGGCGAGATTTGCCAACGCTTCGCTACAACAAAATGAAATCAACCTTATTACTTAATGCATAAAGTATAGTTTTAAATGTGGCGACGCTCAGCCACGCTATGCGATGGTATCAAACAAAATGAAATCAACCTTATTACTTCAAGCATAAAGTATTATTAAATGCGGCCACGCTTCGTACGGTGTGTGTGGGTGGTGTGAAGGTGTGTACACTCGCCGCTACAACGTTTATGTTTTACTAGCTGTGCCCGCGACTTCGCCCGCGTCAACTTTAGGGAGATTACCCGGAAATATGGGTATTATGTTTTTCCCGCGGAACCCTTATGCTTTTTCTAAAATTAAAGTAACCTAAGTTACGCCTTGGAACGTCAGCTATCTGTCAGTGAAAGTCCCATTGAAATCGGTTCAGCCGATTAGGAGTTTACCTCAAACAAACAGACAGACAGACAAAAAAAATTAAAATTGCGTTTTCGTTATAGGTATCGTAAATACTTTCATACGCATTTAGTAAAAAAGTGTTATTTTGATATTACAAACAGACACTCCAATTTTATTTATTTGTATAGATAGATGTATAGATGATTTTTAACCGACTTCCAAAAAGGAGGAGGTTCTCAATTCGGCCCTTAAGTTTTTTTTTTGTGACTATCAATTGTTACTATAGGGGTGAATCTTAAATCGTTGTGTAAAAAAAGTTTTGGCTAAAAGAAATCTTTAAAAAATAAAAAATAAACTATTTATTTTCTATTTTTTTAAAGATTTCCTTTACATATAACTTTTTTTTTTAATGACTACAATGTTGGCCGTGAGGTGGCCTTTACAGCTTTACCGGAGGAATAACGTTCATTTTTAGGGTTCCGTACCCAAAGGGTAAAACGGGAACCCTATTACTGAGACTTTGCTGTCCGTCCGTCTGTATCTCATGAACCGTGATAGTTAGAGAGTTGAATCGCACTCGGCCGGGTTTTTTTTTAATTTATATTGTGTATTTATTGAATTTGTCCTTGCTTTTATTTACTTGATATTGGCGAAATACCCACTCTAGTCGCAGGTGAAGCCATTCCTCATCTTATTCCATTAAATTTTATAATTTCACTCGTTTCGTAAAAAATAGTAATAACTGATTATTTATCCAATCCTCACTAATTGTGCCTTAATTCAAGATTTAATACAAATAGTTTAAAGTTCTATCAATGACTTTGTCTGTAATTAACATATAACATTACACAATGCAGAAATTTCGGAAGTGTTATGTTTATATTGTATAATGATTAATATGCTAAAAATACGTTATAACAGGATTATCGCCGATTATCGGAATCACTACAGTACCAATGGGAATAACGGGAATCGTGGGTACTGTTCTTGTTTGCTGTTATGCATAGCGTAATCGGTTGTAAAAATAAAAACATTTGTTAAACAGGTATGTGTGCCGACTACCGATAGATATTAGCCAAACAAGGGTTAGGATTAAATAAATATTCAGTATGATGATGTTGTTTTACTCATTGTAGCGCAATGATTCCGGTATACCAGGAACATAATGTAATAGAAGTGTCTAAAGGTTAACCATACGTTAGGTACATGTAAGCCTTACTTAGTACCACTGTTTCCGATAGATGTCGCTAGCGTCGACTTAGCACGCGGCGGTAAGGTTATCATATTACATAGTTAAGTTACGTGGAAGTATGCTGCCGTGATAACTAAGAACGCAGTACTCGTAAAATGGCGGTTTCGAGAAAAACGCGGGTAACATATTTTTAGATGTCTGAGCAAGATGCTCGTATTTTATGGTCATAAAAATATATCAAAAAATTAAGAAAAAAATCAAGCTTTTGAATGGTAATCTTCTTTTACTTATAATAACAATCTATTCAAATATAATGCGTATTACTGCGTTTGGGTTTAGCATCCGGTCTTGTGAGGTCCGAGGATACTAAAACTAAATGCAGTAGTTGCGCATATTACTGCATTATGATCTAGTACATGTCGATTGCTGCGTTATTTACTAGTATTAATTTACATTTTTTATGCTCATGACTAAGACGTAGTGGACCTAAATATCCTTTCATGCAGTCCTAAAATTCTTCCTAAGTGATTGCTATGGGGTTGAAAATAATAATATAATATGCTGGGACATTATTCACACACGACCATCTGATCCCAATTTAAGCAGAGCTTGTTTTATGGAAACCAGATAACTGATATACTACTTTTTTGTAAATACATACTTATATAGATAAATTACACCCAGACTCAACCAACCACGCCAACCGGCTCGTCAATACCTGCTTCAGTATCAGGGTGAAATAAATCATTTTTGTGTAAATCAAGTTTTGTTTAGACAATTTATGTCTCTATGAATATCTAAAGAAATACAAACCAAAATCACAATATTCAGTCAGACTGATAATTAACATTAATTAAGTAGGAACAATATTTGCTTCGTCTACAAAACTAAACTATTAAACTATTAGCGTCTTCATAATCACAATAATCACTCTGCTTCAATTAGTTTGAATTAGAACTAGTCTAAATACATTCAGTCTTTGTTTGCATTGGCAAAACTTACGAGTTTTGGCTACCTACACAAGTTTTTCCTTCTTACGTGTGTAAACAACAAATAAATATTATATTTAATCAGGTACACCGATACTTATGAGGAATAGTAATACCCACTTAGACTAAATTATATTTTTCTTTCTTCTACACTTTAAGTTTAATCATATAAAACAGTCCTTAAATATTTATATCAAAATGCGGTAATCAGTAAGACTTATAATAAAATATATAATTCTAAAATATTATTGAAATAAATTCTAATTGTAAAATAGACATCGTCCTCCTGTTTAATGAGCTAACGTGGTACTATTTACTCATCATATTTCGTTAAGGCACATCATTACACTTAGACATGCTTTTAATTCAAAAGCTATCAATTAAATTAAATTTCTAAAACGGAAAACATTAAACAAAATATAACATACTAAACATAAAAACATTCAACAGAAACAATAAATCCTATCAAAACAATAAGTAGCAAAAATATTTATTCTTCAGGCTCTCTAACTACATTGAGATCTACAGAATCATCGTTTACAGGTAGATTTTTCCAAAATATCAGTCTGTTTTCAGGTATTATGTCACCTAGCTTTCTAAGTATACCAGTCTTTCTCTCCTGAGTTATTCCTCGCGGTTTGTGATTTCTTACTGCTTCAGGTATTGATGATTGTTTCATTAATTTAGTTTTCAGAAAATCAATTTCTATCATATCGCCGTCATGGGCAGTCTTAACATATAGTTTCATACTACTTCTTTGTACCTCGACATAAACAATAGCTTTTAAGTAGGTTATTTCTTCACACTTTTTCAATTTATATTGAGAAGAGTGATCTTTGTATTTATAAAAATCTGTAATTTCCATGGGTTTTACATTTACTTTTCCTGAATTTGCCAGCTGCACGCAATCAATAAAGTAAGAAAAATCGTACACTTTCTTTGCTTTTTGAAGCTGGCTTTCGACTTGGTGGTGAAAATTATCTGCAGACATAAACGTATGTCCCGGTTCGAAATATTTAATTACAATTTTTGTAGCACCAATTACATGGCTATTTATAATCTGTACCAGAAATGTGAAAAATGCCCAATTTTTATTTTGGCTAGTGCAGTTATCGGTCCAAACAATGATCTCATTGCAGTCGCGTTTACTCTCAAAAAAATTCTACCAGATACTGCTTCATGCCACACCGCTGCGACGGCTACAGCCCTATTCTCGCAAGCCTTTACTACACACAAATGCAGTAATATGGAGTACTGCGTTTTGATTTAGCAACTGGTCTATTGATTCCAAATCAAAATGCTGCGGTAATGGCGATTACTGCACTTAGCTCTAGGATTTCTTGCAAGTACTGCATTCTTTTTTAGCACATGTTTAATGCCGCGCTTCTCCTTAGCATTGATACAATCTTCATGTAAGTGCTGCGAAATCGTTAGTTAAAAAAACATACTTCCAGTGAAAAAAATAATGAAAATAATTTTTTTCCATGTAGGTAAACCCCTTGGGATGCCATTTCTGGTAAAAAGTGAAAATCCCAAAAATGTCGATTACTGCATTCTTTATTATCAGGGCAGTATGTACTATAATTAGCGATGGGTCGTTGACAGTTTTTTCGTTAATGCAACGTTAACGATAACGCGTTCGTCAACTAGTCGAATTAATCGATCAACTAGTTAAATTCGTCAACGAGTTAACGTGCTACTAATGTCAACTTGCAACGTAAACCGTTCATTCATTGAACGGTTTTTATTCAACGGTACAACGTTCAACGAGTCTCACATCTATTTCCCGCTAGAATCGTCTTTCTCGAAATGTAGCCACAATTCACTGCTACTCTTACCACGTACCGAAATTTTAAATTTTTCTTCCTATTTTATACACAATTACGTAGTCACTATTAAGTAATCTGTGACACAATATAACACAATTCTATTTACAAAAACAAATTAACACTGTTATTGTACACATTAACCAAAAAGTCTGATAATTTATAATAATAGCCGCAAATTAGCCTCTGACCTTGCGCGCCAATTGTCACAAACTGTCAATCAAAAATTCAAAAAATTAAATGACGCGCGAGTGAACCTATATAAATCTTCGTAAACGTAAACAAACATACTAGTATAAACCGGTTTCTCGCGGGTGGCGCGACCGAGCGGCCCGTGCCAGCCATTCCACCAATATCGCCATCCTTTTCTTAAAAAAATATGAATTTCAAAAATCAACTCTTGCTAACGTTACTTAAAGTTCAAATTCAACCGTCGCTTGATGTTATTTCAACGTAAGTTTCGCGTTAAAATCAATGTCGTTGACAAATTAAACTAGTTGATCCTTATACAGTTGACAGGAGATCAACGGTTTAGACATGGGCGTTTTCAGTTTTTTCCGCAAACGGTTATCTAACCGATATACAGTTTCCATATCGATATAGAAAACCGTTTTCATATATCGATATCAGCAGAACGGTTTGCAAACGTAAACATGATATTTAGATGCGAAAACTAACAACGAACGCAAACGTACACTGTACAGTTATGTTCTTATTTAAAGTTATTTATTTATTAATCTATCAATACATATACATTACTTTTTATTAGACGCATTTATTAGACTTAAGCGCTCTTTTTAAGTGAGAATTTGAAATTCCCGGTGGAATTTAAATTTGTACGAAAACACAGCCAGACCGATGGCATTGTCCTTTTTATCAAAATGAGTCCATATATCTCACTAGCTTTGTGCGACATTTTCTATGAAAAAATCAAATTTATCTTTAATATATTTTTATTCACAAACTAAATATTATACTCTAATAACTAAATACACACATTAAAAAATAGAAATACGAAAGGAATTCCTTTTACGTAATTGCAACGTTGCAACTATCATAAAAACACTAATCAAAATAAAGTCGAACGCACAAAACAAAAAAATAATTACAGCCCTTTTATAATATGTATCTGTATTGTAATAACTCAAATTCAACCTTATCACTTCCCCATGTAGTTCTATTTTGTAGAGTAGGTGTCTCACTAATATCCAGTAGCCGTAGCCGCTAGCCGCCAAACGATGGACTCGAAAAACGTTATCATAACTAGACAATAGAAACTAAACTTTATTGCTAGTCAGATAAGGTCCACGCCGGTAGCTACGCGAACACGCTCATAACTAAAGTTATCTCTTATTCGCTTCATCCCTTTTACACCAGTGAAAGAACATGTTGTTAGAAAGAGTGGTAGCGAATAAGTTACCGTTATGACCGTTTGTGAAGTTCGCATCGATGCGTTGCAGTTTTAAGTTTTGATATAACCATAACCGAATGGATGGATAGGTTTTTTGAATAAATCGATACAATAACGTTTTTGTCATATCGGTTATGTGGGATGGCATATCGATATGTTATGATAACTAAACCATATCCGATATGAGTTACGTTTTGATATATCGAACGCATGTCTACAACGGTTGATTCAACTAGTCCGTTGATTCAACGCCCATCGCTAGCTATAATTAACTTCAATAAACCGTAGATACTTACTGTTGAGTTTTATTTATTTAATACCAACGCTAGGGTAGGGATGTGTGTGACTTCCTTCATAAAAAATCGATCATAAATTAATCTTTTTTTTTAAATATATTAATCGAGTTTTTCGTAATTTTTTTTAAAATAATTTTCCAAAATAAAGGCCAAAATATTGTGTTAATCACCGTTTTATTAATTAAAAATATTAAAATTGGTCCCTTGGTTTTAAAACCCTTTTAGTCGTTGAAATTTCTATAAGACTTTAAATAATAAAAACACAACACTTTTTGTCACGAAAACCATTCAAAATAAAATTATATTTCTTCGCTTCATTCTTCAGATATGATTTACCAGGTATTATTTACCCTCTATTTACTTGGTAACTTCGCACAAATTTAAGATTTTTGAAACTTCAAACAGACGTAAAACGAACTATCTGTCACCCCATTTCATCCTACCATGTACCGTCTTATCATTGCTCATTCCTCTTTTGTGCTCGGTAACGCTCGCACGCGCATCCTTCTCGTGATCACGATGCCGAAAAGGAGTGCGCAGTCTCGTATTGCAAGTTAGGAAAATAAAATATTGAAGATTGGAGAGCAGGAAAGACGACGAAGATACAGAATACTGTATGATACATCATCAGAAGACGAAGGTAAAATAATCAAGTTATTTGCTCTTAAGGGGTGTGTATTTCGTGCTTTATAAAGATATTTTTACTATAAAAGTGAATAATACACTTAGTCTTGGATTGCTTTGGGATTGACCGCGAGTTAATAACTCTGACATAACCAAGACTGAACGTTTTTATTGCGTCGGGGTAGACTGCGAGTCTTCAACGACGTCTACTAAGCAGAAAAAACGAACAATCTAAATTAGATGTATCGTAGCTCTGCACAACAAAAAACGAAGATATATTTTTCGTTTTATTTTTCAAACCACACAAAAAAAAAAACACTTTCATAACCTAGAATGACGAATCGTTGTTTTAGGTAACGAAGACCTTGGAAAGGCCATGGATGATAACCACGATATAGTCCAGGAGCCCACCACATCGGTGGCGCCAGAATTGTCACAGGATCCAGTGTCGGCACCTCCTTCGCAACATACAGACCAAGATAATGAACCGGCGGCGGGACCCAGCCAACCTGCAGACGCAGAGGGTGATTTAGACCCGGACCTTCTATCGGCTCTGGGTGAATCTACTTACGACGCCCCCGAATATGGGGCTAATATTAATGAAAATTTGACTAAATTATGGCTTCCTTTATTAAAAAAGGGCATGCCAAAGGAATGTAAAGATAAAATTGCTAAAGATTATTTGGTTCCTGACAATTGCAAGCTTTTACAAGCCCCAAAATTAAACGCAGAGATATCAGCTGCGGTCCCGGATATGGTCCGCAATCGCGACAAGACTCTGGTAGCAAACCAGCAGCAACTCGGTTTAGGCATTACTGCCGTAAATAGAGGCATAGATATCCTCTTAAAGGCCGACGATAGAGCTCAGGCACTAAAACACATTAGTAATGGTTGCAGACTATTATGCGACTTACATTACTTAAAATAAAAAAACCGCATTAAACTTATAACACCCAGTTTAGACAAGTCTTTTCTTAACATTATAAGTGAGTCAGAAAGAGACAAATCACTGTTTGGCTTAACCCTATCAGAGAAAAATAAGGCCGCCAAGGCCATCGAAAAACAAGGACTTCAAAGTAAGAAGCCAGCTTTTAAACCCCAAAGGACTGCAACTCCCCAGGCAGCTCGACCTACGTCTTACCAGGGAAACTGGTCAGCGCCTCCCCGATATCAGTCGGCGAACAGGGGGGGGCCGTCAGGTTAGGACAGGAGGCCACAGGCGACGCCGGGAATTCGTCGCCCATACTCGACCACATCGCACCCGCCACGAGCATCAGCACAGGACAGGCCTCGAGTCCCGGCTCAAGGTCAACAGTAGCACAGGTGCACGCGGGTAGACTAACCCACTTTTTTGATTATTGGTTAAAAGTTACGAATAATAATGTTGTGCTTGATTGGATCAAAAACGGTTACACCATCCCTTTTAAAACTTTTTTAGAACAGCACGATATACCTAAAAACAAATTTTCACATTGTGAAAGACTCGACATGCTAAAAGCTATTGATAAATTAAAAACATTGGGGGCTGTTTCAGAGAATAAATTCGTTTCTACAATTTTTCTGACTCCTAAGTCTAACGGCGAAAAACGTTTTAAATTAAACTTAAAACCTTTAAATAAGTTTATCCAGAAAGACCATTTTAAGATGGAGGATTACCGCACCGCATGTAAATTAATACCACGTAATGGTTACTTAGCTACCATTGATTTAAAAGATGCTTATTTTCTTATACCTATTAGACTTTCTAACCGTAAGTTCGGCTTCGTAAGGCGCGATTTTCGGCTTCGTAAGGCTTCCAGTTTCAACCAGAAAACTCAGCCAAAATTATTAATTATCAGTTTTCTGCGCTTCCATTCGGTTTATCCGTGGCCCCCCCGAGTATTTACTAAGGTTATGAGGGAAGTAGTAGCCTATTTAAGAAGTCGCGGCCATAAGTTAGTTTTTTTATTTAGATGATATTTTATCCATCGCTGACAAGCATAGATATTGCGTAAATACCGTTAATGAAACACTAAAATTACTAAATTGCCTAGGTTTCATTGTCAACTACGAAAAAAGTAACTTATCACCGCAACAAATATGCAAGTTTCTAGGTTTTAATTTTGATACTAGGACGCTATCCTTATGTCTACCCTCTGATAAGCGAAACAAAATTGCAGAATTGGTTACAAAGTTTACGAAATTACCCTACTGTTCTATTCGCGAATTTGCTCAACTTATCGGGGTCTTAGTTGCCGCCTGCCCAGCAGTGAAATACGGCTGGATGTACACTAAGATATTAGAGCGACAGAAGTACCTAGCTCTGCTCAAAAATAATAGTTATGAGGAGAAGATTAATCTTCCTAATTTAATTTTAAAGGACTTAAATTGGTGGTCACAAAATATTGCGACTGCAAATAATTCCATGCGGCAACCACAATTCAAGTACGAGTTTTATACCGACGCCTCCAGGTCGGGCTGGGGCGCCGTTTATAAAAATAGGAAAATTCACGGGAAGTGGAAGGACATAGAAAGAGCCCACCACATTAATTATTTAGAGCTAATGGCCGCTTTTCTAGGTCTTAAGTCTTTCGCAAACAATGTCACCAACTGTGTAATTTTACTTCGTATCGATAATACGACAGCGATTAGTTATATAAATCGTATGGGAGGCATACAATACGCCCATCTGAACGATTTAGCACGGACCATCTGGCAATGGTGCGAAGAGCGCGGTCTTTGGATATTTGCATCATATATCAATAGCAAAGATAATCGCGCTGACGCCGCCTCCAGAATAATTAACCCGGATACCGAATGGACACTTTCGGATCATGTCTTTCAGGATATCGTACGATATTTTGGCCAGCCTGAAATAGACCTTTTTGCCTCAAGGGATAATGCAAAATGTAGTACATATGTTTCATGGAAACAAGATCCCGATGCGGTATCCGTAGACGCATTCACACTTAATTGGCATTCATATTTCTTTTACGCTTTTCCACCTTTTTCCCTTATTTTAAGAAGCCTGAGAAAGATAATCGATAACAAAACAAACGGTATCCTGGTTTATCCACATTGGTCATAGCAACCGTGGTTCCCTCTTTGACAAGATCTAATAGTTTCGGACGTTATTTACTTTTGCTCAAATAAACACCTTCTTCAATCTCATTTCAGGGATCATCATCCCTTACACAAACAGCTTACCCTGGCTGTCGCGAGGCTTTCCGGCTGTCCTTCATCCAACGCGGCGCCTGTGACCAGACGGCAACGCTTATGTTAGCTTCGCTCTCTGACAGTACAATAAAGCAATACAATGCTTCACTGAAATTGTGGAGGCAATTTTGTATTGACAATAGCGTTGATGTCTACAATCCGCCGTTAAGGTTTGTACTTACCTTCTTAACAACACAGTTCAATACTGGTTGTGCGTATGGAAGCTTAAATTCACACCGTTCCGCTATATCATCCTTAGTAGGTTTTTTTTTTTTTTTTTTTTTTTTTTTTTTTTTTTTTTTCACTAAATCGCTAATATTACATGATTTATTATGTACAGTGACAAATAATTAAACAATAGGTCGACAAGGTTGCATTAGGTTAATTTAGGTTGAATATAGTTAACTAGAGGAGGCATCAAAAAGCCGCCGTCGCGCTGGGGTTCGCGGAAGATTGCGATTCCGCGTTCCCGTGTCCCCAGCACATGCGACCGTGTCGAACACCGTGGGTTTTTAGTGGGTATACCGGCATGCTGCCGGGGAGTCCCACATACCCTCGTCGACTCCCCCGAGTCGGCGGGGGATGCGTAATTGCATTTTCCCACAAAAAAAAAAAAAAAAAAAAAAAAGGTAGATTAGGTTGGGGTGCCAGGTCGGACAACCTCCTCGAGTGCTCGCGCCCATTGCCACATCCGGGATACGTCCCTGGTGTGACAATGGGTGGGAGACGGTGCACCCTGGGCATCGTCGACAATCGTTCTCCTTTGCGGAGGTGATTATCGGCGATGGCGAATGGTCCGACACGTGGGGGGCGCGAGCGTTGCTCCGGCTGTTGCTGGGGCGGCGTGGCGGCGCAGTGTGGGCGAGAGCTGCCCCCGGTCTCTTTCGTGGAGGTGCCGGGGGCGGCTGCGAGCCTTAGGGTGGCAGGCTGCCTGGCTGACTGGTGGTGGTGGTTCGACCGGACCGCCCGCCATGGTAGGCCGGGTGGCATATCAGCCGCCCATTGTGGGGGTCTCCGGTTGGCAGGCTGGGCCGCTGGCTGGGAGGTGGAGAGGTGGAGCCCCAGAGGGGGGCCGCGAAGCCTTTCCTGCCCGGCTGGCTGGCTCAACTGGCTGGCTGATCGGCGACGGGTCGGCTGTTCGGCTGCAAGGCTGGACAGCTGGCTGAGGAGAGGTCGCGATGGCCTTCAGGCCGACGCGACCCTGTGGAGGGGGCTTCATTGTCCTCTCCCTACTCGAGGGCTGCTGGCGTGTCCGTCGTATGGCTGGCCGACCTGCTGGCTGGGTTGAGGTCGGCTGGAGCCCCAATGGGGGGCTGGCTAGTTGGCTGGCCGACGGACTGCCGGTGGCGCTGGCTGACCTGCCGGTTGGCTGGCTGGCTGTTCTGGGTTGGGTCGAACCTCGCGAGGTAGAGGATCCCCTTCCTGGTTCGGCTGGCTGGCTCGCTGGTGGGAAGGCTGGCGTGAGGGGCTGGGTCGAGACGTAAGTCTCCCCGGCGGGCCCTGAGCGGCGGGCGCGGGGGTGCCTGCCACTCAAAAAGGGGCCAGTGGCGGGGCGCTGTGTCTGGTGCGCCGACACAGCGCCATTTTAGAGGAAGCCTGCATAAGGCTGCTGTTGCGTCGGGGCCGTGGAAGATTGCGTTTCGCGTTCCCATAGCCCCGACTCCTTGTGACTCGTGGAGGTGCAACGTTGGTTTTTAGTGGGTATGCGGTCTCGTGCTGTGAGTCCCACATACTCCCTACTATCCCCCCCGAGGATAGTAGGGAGATGCATAAAGCATTTTCCAACGATAAAAAAAAAAAAAAAAAAAAAAAAAAGGTTAGGTTAGGTTAGGTTAGGTTAGGTTAGGTTAGGTTAGGTTAGGTTAGGTTAGGTTAGGTTAGGTTAGGTTAGGTTGGGGGTTCTGGGGGGTAAGGGGTTGGGGGTAGGTGGGGTTTTAGTCAGTAAGGTCTTGCCAAAGGTGATGGATGAACCGCGAATGCGTGAAAGGTATGAAAGGAAGCCGCCGAGAGGAGGCAGTGTGATTCGCGCGGTGTGTTTGCCAAGTGCACGCGGCTTGCCGCCACCGGGCGATCCCGTTAATCTCTGTAGGTGTCGTGGACATGTCTCGCGGCCTACAGCAGAAATGGGGGTCCTGCCTTAACCAGCAGGGCTGCGAGGAGTAAACCTCTATAAAAATCCGAGGAGCTCGGCGTTGCGGTTCGTGACGTCGGGGGCTTGAAAGAGCGGCTGGATCGTTACACCAGCCCACAGCGACCAAACCCTGGGTACCTTCCGACCCCCAGGCGTATATAGGATTACCGGGGGAGGGAGACCCGGTGGACTAGTGTACCCAAATTACTCGTGGGATTTGATATGGACAAATTTCAAAAAAATAAACTATCGACGGAGGATCTAAACATGACTGACTTTGGCTTGAATAAGGATACTGATTTACTTAATGAATCGGATAAGGCGATTGGTGCACGACGCGGAGACCGTAGTAGGTCTGCGTCTGCAGGAAGTGTGACGGAGCGGCGCGCCGCTTGCATGGACGGGTCAAGGGATCTGGAGGTGGAGGAGATGTCGGACTCCGACAGCTTCACCGCACCTAGTAGACCAGAAGAGAGGGCGGTTTATGAAGGGACCAGTAAGTTGTTCCGTAAACGCCCGCGACACGGACTGGATGAAAACTCGGGGTCAAACAACTCCTCGAGTGACGAGGACGTTCCGGCGCTTAAAGTGCCGACTAGTAAAAGCGGCAGGGGGCGTTCTTCCCCTGCGCATGGAAGGGATGAGCTTGGGCGTTTTCTCAAGTCTGATACGAGGTCGAAGTTGAAATCAGGCGACCGGAGTGGACAGGAAGTACCGGGTGAAGTAGCTGCTGTAGCCCCCCGAGGAAGAGGTAGGCCACCAACAACAGGACAGTACGTTGGTCTGGCGAAAGCCAAAGCCGACCTAATTGCTCAAGAAAGGGAAGCCATGAAGCTTCAAGCAGAAAAAGAAGTGGCAGAAGCTGCACGCAAGGCGTACCGATTGAGGCCGGAGCGCCTCTCGGAGTCTTCAATAGAAGGGAGCCCGTCAGCGGGTGATCTAAAAGAAACTGTGCTCAACCAGGTGCAATTAATCACCCAAGTGGCCACCAAATCGGGCAACCTCAAGGGTACCTTCGTAAGGACCCTTAAGGACGCAGCCGAGACGATAAAAAGTGCTGTGGAAGCACTGGGCAAGACCACAATATCTCAGGAGACGCGGAAGTTATCTGCAGATAACAAAGAGCTCAGATCGGAGGTGTCTCATCTTCGCGAAGAGCTAGTTGCGCTGCGAGCGGAGATGCGGCGGTCTGAGGAGCTGGAGGAAGCTAGGGGCCCACCTGCCTCTAAAGCGCTGTTCGAGCCAGAAGTGCTCCAGCGCACCATCATAGAAGCGGTGGGCACTATGGTCAACGCCCGCTTTGAGGCTCTGGAAGAGAGGCTCCTGCCGGAGAAGCGGCTTCGTCCGCCCTTGGCGTCTGACTCTAGAACTCAACCCGCCCTGAGTTCTGGAGCGCCCAAAGCTGCCCCAAAGGCGGCTCCGCCGGCAAGGCGGGGTTCCGTTCCCCAAATGGTCTCACCTCCTGCGTGTGACCCTTTGCCGGAGTCTGGTCCTTCCCGTCCTTCCCCTCCTACCATCCCTGGAGAAGGCAGAAGGGCAAAGAAGAACAAAAAGAAGAACCGGGCTGCACAGGTCAAGCCCGCTCAAGAGGAATCCGGGGCCCTGCCACCTGGTGGAGGGCCACCTGCAACTGAGGCTTGGACTCTGGTCACACGGAGGAAGGCCAAGACCGCTGCGGGATCTAAGCCGAATGCCCAGGCGGCCAGCGATGGGAAACAGGGGGCTAAGAAACCGCGACTGCGGGCTCCTCGCTCATCTGCTGTTGTTATTAAACTACAGCCTGCGGCAGTGGAGAAAGGGGTCACATACGCTGGCATCCTGACGGAAGCCAAAAAGGCGGTTAACCTTGGAGACCTGGGCATTACGGCTCTCAAGTTTAAAAAGGCAGCAACGGGGGCTCGAATCTTGGAGCTGCCGGGGACCTCGAGTGGCGAAAAGGCCAACTTGTTGGCTGAGAAGCTCCGAGAGGTCCTCAACGGCGATGACGTTACAGTGTCCAGACCTGAGAAATGCGCAGAACTGCGCATCTCGGGCCTGGACGACTCAACTGAAAAGGAGGAGGTCGCTGACGCTATCGCTCGCGTTGGTGGATGCCCAGTGTCCTCTATAAAGGTGGGGGTTATTCGCCGAAGCCAATCAGGGCCCGGCACTGTTCTTATCAGTTGCCCGGTCGCGGCTGCGAAGAAAGTAATGGAGGTTGACCGTCTGTTTATCGGTTGGTCGTCGGTGGCGAGGATGCTGCTGCAGCCGCGACCTACTCGTTGCTACAGGTGTTTGGAGGTGGGCCATGTGCGTGAGCAGTGCTCTGCGGAGGCTGACCGTGGCAGCGCCTGCTTTCGCTGTGGCCAGCTGGGCCACAAGTCTGCCGGATGCTCTGCCGCGCCATACTGTCTTGTATGTGCGGCGTCGAAGAAACCCACCGGCCACAAGCTAGGAAGCAAGGCTTGCGGCTCGGCTAAACCCAAAAGGGGAAGGAGGAGGAATGGTGTAACTGGGGCCACGGCCCAGTCGCAGCTATCCCACCCAGCGGCTGCTGCCGCAGGGGAGGAGGTAAACGCAATGGTCACTTAGATCAATGGCCACCCTGAAATTTCTTCAGGCAAATATCAACCACTGCGCTAGAGCTCAGGACCTTTTGTTCCAGAGTATGGCGCAGTGGATGATACAAGTGGCTGTGGTGTCAGAGCCTTACTTCGTTCCCCCTGGCGATAACTGGGCTGGGGACCATTCGGGAACGGTGGCAATGGTGTGCCGGACTGGTGCTGGCTCCCCTCCCTTTACCAACATAAGGAAGGGCTCAGGATTTGTGTCTGCTCGGCTGGGGGAGATCGTGGTTGTTGCAGTCTACTTCTCCCCTAACAGAACATTAGCCGAATTTGAGGGGTATCTGGACCAGTTAGGCTCACTAATCCGGCAGTCTCACCCTCACCCGGTGCTGGTCGCTGGGGATCTCAACGCCAAATCCTCGGCGTGGGGATCTCCAGTGACAGATGCGCGGGGTGGGGTGCTGGAGGAGTGGCTCCTTGAAGTAGGTCTGGCCGTGATGAATCGCGGTTCGGTGGAAACGTGCGTGCGGTTGCAGGGCGGGTCATTAGTCGACGTCTCGTTTGCAAGTGCCACCCTGGCGCGCCGGGTCCGGGGCTGGAAAGTGGTTGAGGGTGAGGAGACATTGTCGGATCACCGATACATTCGGTTCGACGTCTCCGCCCTCCCAGCCACCACACACGGCTCAAGTCATACTGCTAGAGAGGCTGGCCCGCGCTGGCAATTGCACAGCCTGGACAAGGGCTTGCTGAAGGAGGCTGCAATAATTCAGTCGTGGGTACCTGCTCCTAACAGGCTAGTGGTTGAGGAAGAGGCCGAATGGTTCGGTGACGCAATGTTGCAGGTGTGCGACGCGTCTATGTCCCGTTCCAGGTCTCTTCCTCCCAAGCGAAGGGTGTATTGGTGGTCTGATGAGCTCGCGCGGATGCGCAGAGCGTGTGTGGCGCGACGACGCCAGTACACCCGACACCGCAGAAGACGGCGCAGGAATGAAGCCCGTGAGGCCGAATTGTACGCTTCCTACAGAGAATCTAAGATTTCTCTGCAGGTGGGAATTGCGAGGGCTATTGCGCAAGCCCGAGAGGAGTTCCAGGCTTCTCTCGATCAAGATCCGTGGGGAAGGCCGTACAAAATGGTGCTCAATAAGCTGCGTACCTGGGCCCCCCCGCTAACGCAGAGCCTACAGCCTCAGCTGGTCTCAAACATCGTCGCGGCGCTCTTCCCACAGCGGGAGGAGCACGCTCCACCAACGATGACTTCGTCTCGTATACCTGACGAACTTGGATACGACGCACCGGAAGTGACGCAAGGAGAGTTGGGCGCGGCTATTTCAAGGCTGAAGGCCAAAAACACTGCCCCAGGCCCCGATGGTATCCCTGGTAGAGCGTTGGCCTTAGCCCTGGATGTCCTAGAGCCTAGAGTGAGGACGATGTTCACTGCCTGTCTGGCTCAAGCCATAATCCCACAGCGGTGGAAGACAGGCAGGCTCGTCCTCATACGTAAGGAGGGGCGCCCGGTGGACTCACCGTCTGCCTACCGCCCGATAGTGCTGCTCGACGATGTGGGCAAGCTCTTCGAGAGGGTAGTCGCCAGCCGCATCGTCGAGCACCTTGTGACTGTCGGGCCGGACTTGGCCGACAGCCAGTTCGGCTTCCGGAGGGATCGTTCAACAATCCACGCCGTGAGACGGGTAAAGTCTCTTGCGCAGGAGGCGGTTTCCCGGGGCGAGGTCGTCTTGGCGGTGTCACTCGACATCGCCAACGCCTTTAATACCTTGCCCTGGGCGTGCATCAGAGAGGCGCTCCGGTTTCATGGAGTGCCGACTTACCTGCGCCGGGTGATCGAGGCATACCTGTCTCACCGGAGGGTGACGTACCCTTGTCAAAACGGACAAGGGTCCCTGGACATGACATGCGGTATTCCACAGGGGTCGGTCTTAGGGCCACTCCTGTGGAATATCGGCTACGACTGGGTCCTGCGCGGCGCTAATCTCCGGGGTGTCGAGATGACGTGTTATGCCGACGACACCCTTGTGACAGCGCGCGCACCAAATTTCCGGCGGGCCGCCATCCTCGCGACGGCAGGCGTGGCACACGTCGTGAGTCGCATCCGTCGCCTTGGCCTAGAGGTGGCTCTAAATAAGTCCGAGGCCCTTTGCTTCTATGGGCCTCGTAATGCGCCACCACCAGATGCGCATATTATTGTAAGTGGAGTTCGGGTCGGTGTACAACCGACAATGAAATATCTCGGTCTGGTCCTAGATCGCCGTTGGGATTTTTGCGCTCACTTTGAGCGTCTTGGCCCTCGAGTTACAAGAGCAGCGGCGGCTCTCGCGAGGCTCCTCCCTAATATCGGGGGCCCAAGCGATCCATGTCGCAGCTTATACGCTGGAGTGGTGCGTTCCATGGCCCTGTATGGTGCGCCGGTGTGGGCTGACACCCTCAATCGCCGGAGCGTGGCGCTTTTGCGCAAACCGCAAAGGGTGTTGGCTATACGGGCCATACGGGGCTACAGGACGATTTCTGGTGAGGCGGCGTGCCTGCTGGCGAGTTCCGTGCCCTGGGACTTGGACGCCAAGATCCTCGCGTCACTGCATGACTGGCGTGAGGAGGCGAGAGCCCGGGGGCACACGCATGCCCCAGAAGAACTACGGGGGAAGAGGAACGAGCTGCGTCTAGGTGCGCTCGAAGAATGGAGACAGAGGCTGGAACAACCTAGGGCCGGCCTGAAAACAATTGAGGCAATTCGTCCGGTCTTACAATCATGGCTGGACAGGCGTCACGGCGTCCTCACATATCGCACGACGCAGATCCTCTCGGGGCACGGCTGCTTCGGGGGGTATCTCTTCCGTGTGGCAGGGAGGGAGCCATCTGCAATCTGTCACCATTGCGACAGTTGTGACGACGAAAAAGCCCAGCACACGCTGGAGGAGTGCCCAGCCTGGGCGGTACAGCGCGAGGAGCTGCGCGCTATTGTGGGGCGCGACATCTCGCTGCCGGCTGTGGCGCGCGCCATGGTTGGCAGCGGGGAGTCGTGGGGTGCGGTCGTCGCCTACTGCGAAGACGTCATGACCCGGAAGGAGGCAGCGGAGAGACTCAGGGAGGCGAATGCTACCCTGGCGGCCCGCCGCCGAAGACCAGGGCGCAGGAGGGTGGCGTACGCGCAACATCTTCCCCCATAACAAGAGTCCTGGCGGCAGGCACGGGGGTGTCTGTCGCCCTGAACAGGACCTGTGAGGTGGTGCTGTGCTGAAGTGTTCCAGCACAGCACCAAGCAGTCGGATGGGTCGAGACTAGATCTCCCCCCAAGAGGAGGCATCAAAAAGCCGCCGTCGCGCTGGGGTTCGCGGAAGATTGCGATTCCGCGTTCCCGTGTCCCCAGCACATGCGACCGTGTCGAACACCGTGGGTTTTTAGTGGGTATACCGGCATGCTGCCGGGGAGTCCCACATACCCTCGTCGACTCCCCCGAGTCGGCGGGGGATGCGTAATTGCATTTTCCCACGAAAAAAAAAAAAAAAAAAAAGGTTAGGTTAGGTTAGGTTAGGTTGGGGTGCCAGGTCGGACAACCTCCTCGAGTGCTCGCGCCCATTGCCACATCCGGGATACGTCCCTGGTGTGACAATGGGTGGGAGACGGTGCACCCTGGGCATCGTCGACAATCGTTCTCGTTTGCGGAGGTGATTGTCGGCGATGGCGAATGGTCCGACACGTGGGGGGCGCAAGCGTTGCTCCGGCTGTTGCTGGGGCGGCGTGGCGGCGCATTTTGGGCGAGAGCTGCCCCCGGTCTCTTTCGTGGAGGTGCCGGGGGCGGCTGCGAGCCTTAGGGTGGCTGGCTGCCTGGCTGACTGGTGGTGGTGGTTCGACCGGACCGCCCGCCATGGTAGGCCGGGTGGCATATCAGCCGCCCATTGTGGGGGTCTCCGGTTGGCAGGCTGGGCCGTTGGCTGGGAGGTGGAGAGGTGGAGCCCCAGAGGGGGGCCGCGAAGCCTTTCCTGCCTGGCTGGCTGGCTCAACTGGCTGGCTGATCGGCGACGGGTCGGTTGTTCGGCTGCAAGGCTGGACAGCTGGCTGAGGAGAGGTCGCGATGGCCTTTAGGCCGACGCGACCCTGTGGAGGGGGCTTCATTGTCCTCTCCCTACTCGAGGGCTGCTGGCGTGTCCGTCGTTTGGCTGGCCGACCTGCTGGCTGGGTTGAGGTCGGCTGGAGCCCCAATGGGGGGCTGGCTAGTTGGCTGGCCGACGGACTGCCGGTGGCGCTGGCTGACCTGCCGGTTGGCTGGCTGGCTGTTCTGGGTTGGGTCGAACCTCGCGAGGTAGAGGATCCCCTTCCTGGTTCGGCTGGCTGGCTCGCTGGTGGGAAGGCTGGCGTGAGGGGCTGGGTCGAGACGTAAGTCTCCCCGGCGGGCCCTGAGCGGCGGGCGCGGGGGTGCCTGTCATTCAAAAAGGGGCCAGTGGCGGGGCGCTGTGTCTGGTGCGCCGACACAGCGCCATTTTAGAGGAAGCCTGCATAAGGCTGCTGTTGCGTCGGGGCCGTGGAAGATTGCGTTATCGCGTTCCCATAGCCCCGACTCCTTGTGACTCGTGGAGGTGCAACGTTGGTTTTTAGTGGGTATGCGGTCTCGTGCTGTGAGTCCCACATACTCCCTACTATCCCCCCCGAGGATAGTAGGGAGATGCATAAAGCATTTTCCAACGATAATAAAAAAAAAAAAAAAAAAAAAAAAAAAAAAAAGGTTAGGTTAGGTTAGGTTAGGTTGGGGTGCCAGGTCGGACAACCTCCTCGAGTGCTCGCGCCCATTGCCACATCCGGGATACGTCCCTGGTGTGACAATGGGTGGGAGACGGTGCACCCTGGGCATCGTCGACAATCGTTCTCCTTTGCGGAGGTGATTGTCGGCGATGGCGAATGGTCCGACACGTGGGGGGCGCGAGCGTTGCTCCAGCTGTTGCTGGGGCGGCGTGGCGGCGCAGTGTGGGCGAGAGCTGTCCCCGGTCTCTTTCGTGGAGGTGCCGGGGGCGGCTGCGAGCCTTAGGGTGGCTGGCTGCCTGGCTGACTGGTGGTGGTGGTTCGACCGGACCGCCCGCCATGGTAGGCCGGGTGGCATATCAGCCGCCCATTGTGGGGGTCTCCGGTTGGCAGGCTGGGCCGCTGGCTGGGAGGTGGAGAGGTGGAGCCCCAGAGGGGGGCCGCGAAGCCTTTCCTGCCCGGCTGGCTGGCTCAACTGGCTGGCTGATCGGCGACGGGTCGGCTGTTCGGCTGCAAGGCCGGACAGCTGGCTGAGGAGAGGTCGCGATGGCCTTTTCAGGCCGACGCGACCCTGTGGAGGGGGCTTCATTGTCCTCTCCCTACTCGAGGGCTGCTGGCGTGTCCGTCGTATGGCTGGCCGACCTGCTGGCTGGGCTGAGGTCGGCTGGAGCCCCAATGGGGGGCTGGCTAGTTGGCTGGCCGACGGACTGCCGGTGGCGCTGGCTGACCTGCCGGTTGGCTGGCTGGCTGTTCTGGGTTGGGTCGAACCTCGCGAGGTAGAGGATCCCCTTCCTGGTTCGGCTGGCTGGCTCGCTGGTGGGAAGGCTGGCGTGAGGGGCTGGGTCGAGACGTAAGTCTCCCCGGCGGGCCCTGAGCGGCGGGCGCGGGGGTGCCTGCCACTCAAAAAGGGGCCAGTGGCGGGGCGCTGTGTCTGGTGCGCCGACACAGCGCCATTTTAGAGGAAGCCTGCATAAGGCTGCTGTTGCGTCGGGGCCGTGGAAGATTGCGTTTCGCGTTCCCATAGCCCCGACTCCTTGTGACTCGTGGAGGTGCAACGTTGGTTTTTAGTGGGTATGCGGTCTCGTGCTGTGAGTCCCACATACTCCCTACTATCCCCCCCGAGGATAGTAGGGAGATGCATAAAGCATTTTCCAACTATAAAAAAAAAAAAAAAAAAAAAAAGGTTAGGTTAGGTTAGGTTAGGTTAGGTTAGGTTAGGTTAGGTTAGGTTAGGTTAGGTTAGGTTAGGTTAGGTGGGGTGCCAGGTCGGACAACCTCCTCGAGTGCTCGCGCCCATTGCCACATCCGGGATACGTCTCTGGTGTGACAATGGGTGGGAGACGGTGCACCCTGGGCATCGTCGACAATCGTTCTCCTTTGCGGAGGTGATTGTCGGCGATGGCGAATGGTCCGACACGTGGGGGGCGCGAGCGTTGCTCCGGCTGTTGCTGGGGCGGCGTGGCGGCGCAGTGTGGGCGAGAGCTGCCCCCGGTCTCTTTCGTGGAGGTGCCGGGGGCGGCTGCGAGCCTTAGGGTGGCTGGCTGCCTGGCTGACTGGTGGTGGTGGTTCGACCGGACCGCCCGCCATGGTAGGCCAGGTGGCATATCAGCCGCCCATTGTGGGGGTCTCCGGTTGGTTGGCTGGGCCGCTGGCTGGGAGGTGGGGAGGTGGAGCCCCAGAGGGGGGCCGCGAAGCCTTTCCTGCCCGGCTGGCTGGCTCAACTGGCTGGCTGATCGGCGACGGGTCGGCTGTTCGGCTGCAAGGCTGGACAGCTGGCTGAGGAGAGGTCGCGATGGCCTTTAGGCCGACGCGACCCTGTGGAGGGGGCTTCATTGTCCTCTCCCTACTCGAGGGCTGCTGGCGTGTCCGTCATTTGGCTGGCCGACCTGCTGGCTGGGTTGAGGTCGGCTGGAGCCCCAATGGGGGGCTGGCTAGTTGGCTGGCCGACGGACTGCCGGTGGCGCTGGCTGACCTGCCGGTTGGCTGGCTGGCTGTTCTGGGTTGGGTTGAACCTCACGAGGAAGAGGATCCCCTTCCTGGTTCGGCTGGCTGGCTCGCTGGTGGGAAGGCTGGCGTGAGGGGCTGGGTCGAGACGTAAGTCTCCCCGGCGGGCCCTGAGCGGCGGGCGCGGGGGTGCCTGCCACTCAAAAAGGGGCCAGTGGCGGGGCGCTGTGTCTGGTGCGCCGACACAGCGCCATTTTAGAGGAAGCCTGCATAAGGCTGCTGTTGCGTCGGGGCCGTGGAAGATTGCGTTTCGCGTTCCCATAGCCCCGACTCCTTGTGACTGTGGAGGTGCAACGTTGGTTTTTAGTGGGTATGCGGTCTCGTGCTGTGAGTCCCACATACTCCCTACTATCCCCCCCGAGGATAGTAGGGAGATGCATAAAGCATTTTCCAACGATAAAAAAAAAAAAAAAAAAAAGGTTAGGTTAGGTTAGGTTAGGTTAGGTTGGGGTGCCAGGTCGGACAACCTCCTCGAGTGCTCGCGCCCATTGCCACATCCGGGATACGTCCCTGGTGTGACAATGGGTGGGAGACGGTGCACCCTGGGCATCGTCGACAATCGTTCTCCTTTGCGGAGGTGATTGTCGGCGATGGCGAATGGTCCGACACGTGGGGGGCGCGAGCGTTGCTCCGGCTGTTGCTGGGGCGGCGTGGCGGCGCAGTGTGGGCGAGAGCTGCCCCCGGTCTCTTTCGTGGAGGTGCCGGGGGCGGCTGCGAGCCTTAGGGTGGCTGGCTGCCTGGCTGACTGGTGGTGGTGGTTCGACCGGACCGCCCGCCATGGTAGGCCGGGTGGCATATCAGCCGCCCATTGTGGGGGTCTCCGGTTGGCAGGCTGGGCCGCTGGCTGGGAGGTGGAGAGGTGGAGCCCCAGAGGGGGGCCGCGAAGCCTTTCCTGCCCGGCTGGCTGGCTCAACTGGCTGGCTGATCGGCGACGGGTCGGCTGTTCGGCTGCAAGGCTGGACAGCTGGCTGAGGAGAGGTCGCGATGGCCTTTAGGCCGACGCGACCCTGTGGAGGGGGCTTCATTGTCCTCTCCCTACTCGAGGGCTGCTGGCGTGTCCGTCATTTGGCTGGCCGACCTGCTGGCTGGGTTGAGGTCGGCTGGAGCCCCAATGGGGGGCTGGCTAGTTGGCTGGCCGACGGACTGCCGGTGGCGCTGGCTGACCTGCCGGTTGGCTGGCTGGCTGTTCTGGGTTGGGTTGAACCTCGCGAGGTAGAGGATCCCCTTCCTGGTTCGGCTGGCTGGCTCGCTGGTGGGAAGGCTGGCGTGAGGGGCTGGGTCGAGACGTAAGTCTCCCCGGCGGGCCCTGAGCGGTGGGCGCGGGGGTGCCTGCCACTCAAAAAGGGGCCAGTGGCGGGGCGCTGTGTCTGGTGCGCCGACACAGCGCCATTTTAGAGGAAGCCTGCATAAGGCTGCTGTTGCGTCGGGGCCGTGGAAGATTGCGTTTCGCGTTCCCATAGCCCCGACTCCTTGTGACTGTGGAGGTGCAACGTTGGTTTTTAGTGGGTATGCGGTCTCGTGCTGTGAGTCCCACATACTCCCTACTATCCCCCCCGAGGATAGTAGGGAGATGCATAAAGCATTTTCCAACGATAAAAAAAAAAAAAAAAAAAAAAAAAAAAAAAAAAAAGGTTAGGTTAGGTTAGGTTAGGTTAGGTTAGGTTAGGTTAGGTTAGGTTAGGTTAGGTTAGGTTAGGTTAGGTTAGGTTAGGTTGGGGTGCCAGGGGGGGTGCCAGGTCGGACAACCTCCTCGAGTGCTCGCGCCCATTGCCACATCCGGGATACGTCCCTGGTGTGACAATGGGTGGGGGACGGTGCACCCTGGGCATCGTCGACAATCGTTCTCCTTTGCGGAGGTGATTGTCGGCGATGGCGAATGGTCCGACACGTGGGGGGCGCGAGCGTTGCTCCGGCTGTTGCTGGGGCGGCGTGGCGGCGCACAGTGGGCGAGAGCTGCCCCCGGTCTCTTTCGTGGAGGTGCTGGGGGCGGCTGCGAGCCTTAGGGTGGCTGGCTGCCTGGCTGACTGGTGGTGGTGGTTCGACCGGACCGCCCGCCATGGTAGGCCGGGTGCCATATCAGCCGCCCATTGTGGGGGTCTCCGGTTGGCAGGCTGGGCCGCTGGCTGGGAGGTGGAGAGGTGGAGCCCCAGAGGGGGGCCGCGAAGCCTTTCCTGCCCGGCTGGCTGGCTCAACTGGCTGGCTGATCGGCGACGGGTCGGCTGTTCGGCTGCAAGGCTGGACAGCTGGCTGAGGAGAGGTCGCGATGGCCTTCTCAGGCCGACGCGACCCTGTGGAGGGGGCTTCACTGTCCTCTCCCTACTCGAGGGCTGCTGGCGTGTCCGTCATTAGGCTGGCCGACCTGCTGGCTGGGTTAAGGTCGGCTGGAGCCCCAATGGGGGGCTGGCTAGTTGGCTGGCCGACGGACTGCCGGTGGTGCTGGCTGACCTGCCGGTTGGCTGGCTGGCTGTTCTGGGTTGGGTCGAACCTCGCGAGGTAGAGGATCCCCTTCCTGGTTCGGCTGGCTGGCTCGCTGGTGGGAAGGCTGGCGTGAGGGGCTGGGTCGAGACGTAAGTCTCCCCGGCGGGCCCTGAGCGGCGGGCGCGGGGGTGCCTGCCACTCAAAAAGGGGCCAGTGGCGGGGCGCTGTGTCTGGTGCGCCGACACAGCGCCATTTTAGAGGAAGCCTGCATAAGGCTGCTGTTGCGTCGGGGCCGTGGAAGATTGCGTTTCGCGTTCCCATAGCCCCGACTCCTTGTGACTCGTGGAGGTGCAACGTTGGTTTTTAGTGGGTATGCGGTCTCGTGCTGTGAGTCCCACATACTCCCTACTATCCCCCCCGAGGATAGTAGGGAGATGCATAAAGCATTTTCCAACGATAAAAAAAAAAAAAAAAAAAAAAAAAAAAAAAAAAAAAAAAAAAAAAAAAAGGTTGGGGTGCCAGGGGGGTGCCAGGTCGGACAACCTCCTCGAGTGCTCGCACCCATTGCCACATCCGTTTATGGTGTGACAATGGGTGCGGGACGGTGCACCCTGGGCATCGTCGACAATCATTCTCCTTCGCGGGGGTTTGATTGTCGGCGATGGCGAATGGTCCGACACGGGGTGGGGGGCTCTCTTGCCGCTCCTGGTGCTCTCCAATGAGAGTGCCATGGATGCGGCTTGGTCCTCCAGGGGGGTAAGGGGTTGGGGGGTAAGGGGAGTAAGGGGTTTGGGGAGTAAGGGGTTTGGGGGGTAAGGGGTAAGGGGTTGGGGGTAGTTTATAAGTTCTTGCCAAAGGTGATGGATAAACCGCGAATGCGTGATGTATGAAAGGAAGCCGCCGAGAGGAGGCAGTATGATTCGCGCGGTGTGTCTGCCAGGCGCACGCGGCTTGCCGCCACCGGGCGATCCCGTTATTCCCTGTAGGTGTCGTGGACATGTCTCGCGGCCTACAGTGGAACCGGGGGTCTTGCCTTAACCGGCCGGACCGAGAGGAGTAAACCTCAATAAAAAATCCGTGGAGTTCGGCGCTGCGGTCCGTGGCGTCGGAGGCTCGAAAGAGCGACTGGGTCGTCAAACCAGTCCTAGCGACCATCCCTGGGCACCGCCCGTCACCCAGGTGTATGTAGGGTTACCGGGGGAGGGAGACCCGGTGGACTATTCAATCCCAAGCTACTCGTGGGAACTATTATGGAAAAAAAGTTTTCAATTAAAATACCGACGGACCCGCACAAAAAAATGACTGACCATGGCAAGAAAAAAGGACCTGTTTCGCAAAGCGATTTTGAGGATTTGCTCTATTCGGGCTTGGACATTCCCATGTCCTCGTCCGCTAGAGAGGCGTTGGAGCGGCTTGCCGCTGAGAGGGAGGAGAGAAGGATGTCGGATGTGGAGTCGCTGATGTCAGGTGATATCAGCGACGACTCCACATTCGGCAGTGTGCCCAGTAGGGCGTCTGAGGCTGGACCCAGTAAGGTGTACAGGGCCCGCCGGAAGCGCGCCAGAAAGGACTCCGATGATGAGGACACGAGCCGGACACGCCACTCTTCGAGTGACGAGGATCGTCCAGCTACCAAGGTGCGCCCTGGAAAGGGGAAAGCATCCACCAAAAGGGATGAGACTGGCCGCTTTACCAAGCGAGACTCGTCTGGCGGCTCGGGTGGTAGTGCACCTCGTGGGAGGGGGCGGCCCCCCACTACCGGCGAATACGTCGGCCTGGCTAAAGCCAAGGCCGAACTCGTGGCTGCGGAGCGTCAGGCTCTGGAGCTGCAGGCGGAGAAGGAGGTCTCGGAGGCTGCAAGAAGGGTGCACCTCCTGAGACCTGGCCGGCTTACGGGGACCTCGGCCGATGAGGAGTTGGCAGCGATTGATCTGAAGGACCGGGTCCTCAGTCAAGTGGGCCTGATTACACAGGTCGCTGCCAAGTCGTCGAACCTTAAGGGGACGTTTGTTCGGACCCTTAAGTGCGCGGCGGCCAATATTGAGGATGCAATCGAGGCGATGAGTAGGACAACGATCTCCGAAGAGACCAGGAGGTTGTCCTCGGACAACTCTCGCCTCAAGGCTGAAGTCGCCGAACTCCGCAGCGAGCTGGCCGCTCTACGGTCTGACTTGCTGCGGAGCAAACAAACCCCGGAGGTGACAAGTACCCCACCGCCTCCAAGTGCTCCGTTTGAGCCCGAGACGCTGAAGCGCTCGATAATTGAGGCGGTGGGGACCATGATGAATGCCAGGTTTGAGGCGCTCGAGGGTAGATTGCTACCAGAGCAGCGCCTTCGCCCACCCCTGGCAGCTGATTACGCCAGTGTGGCCACCTCTCCTCGGCCTGCGCCGAAGGTGGCCACAAAGGCGGCCCCAGGGGCCGGTTCACGAGAGGTGGCTCCACCACTTGCGTCGGACGAGCCGGCTCCTCTGCCGTCTTCCGCCCCTCAAGGCGGAAAGAAGGCGAAGAGCAAGAGAAAGAAGACGCAGGCTGCTGCGGCTGCCCCTGCGCAGGAGGGAGGAAGCGGTGTGCCACCATCATCAGTTGGCGCGCCCGGCTCTGAAGGCTGGACGACCGTGTCTCGGCGCCGCAAGGCGAAGTCTGGCACGGTCCCTACTTCGGCTCCAGCCAACAAGCCGAAGAGAAGGAGGAAACCAAGGCTCAGACCACCCCAAACATCTGCTGTGGTACTTAAACTGCAGCCGGATGCCGCGGCAAAGGGGGTCACGTACGCCGGACTGCTGTTAAAGGCCAGGGACTCCATCGACCTGGCCAAACTGGGAATTCAGTCCCTAAAGTTCAGGCAGGCAATGACAGGAGCTCGAATCCTGGAGGTGCCCGGGGCCACGAGCAGCGACCAAGCCAATTCGTTGGCGGCGAAGCTGCGGGAGGTCCTCAAGGAGGAAGACGTTGTAGTCTCCAGGCCGGAAAAATGTGCAGACCTGCGCATTACCGGTCTGGATGACTCCGTCACAAAGGGGGAGGTAACTGCAGCAATCGCGCGAGTAGGCGAGTGCCCCGGGGCCTCGATAAAGGTGGGCGAAATTCGCCGAGAAAAGTCCGGCGGTGGTTCAGCTCTCGTTAGCTGCCCAGTCGCGGCTGCAAGCAGGGTGGTCAAGGCCGACCACCTCCCTATAGGGTGGTCAACAGTCACGGCCAAACTGCTAGAGCCGCGCCCGCTGCGGTGTTACCGGTGCCTCGAGGTTGGGCATGTCCGGGAGCAATGCACCGCAGCGGACGATAGAGGGAGCACCTGTTTCCGATGTGGCCAGGTGGGGCACAAGTCTAAGGACTGCTCCGCGGCGCCGTACTGTATAGTATGCGCCGCGTTGAGCAAGCCCACTGGCCACAGGGTGGGAAGCAAGTCCTGCACCGGTGCGAACAAGCCGAAAAAGTGGAGGCGTAAGACGGCTGCGACGACTGGCACAACCCAGTCACAGTCAGTCCGCCAGACAGGCGAAGTTGAGATGGCCACATAGTCACGTGGCCATCCAAGTCTAGGGTTGAGGGGGTTGGCGTGTTGGGCGTGTCCCTCTCCCCGCACCATGAGCCTCTGGCGGCGGACACGGGGGTGTTCGTCGTCCTTTCAAGGGGCTCGTGAGGTGGCGCTGTGCCCCGTGTAGACACAGCGCCATTCGTAGCCGGACCGGGTGTGCCACCATCTTTAAGGCACACTCAAAGCGGAGGCTTTCACAAGCCGCAGTCGCGTCGGGGTTCGTGGTAGTTTGCGGTCTTCGCGTTTCCCATGTCCCCGGCACTATGCGACCGAGACGTACACCGTGTGTTTTTAGCCAGTATGCGGCACTCTGCCGTGACTCTGGCATACTCCCTTCGACTCCCCCGGGTCGGAGGGAGATCCATAAAGGATTTTCACACGTAAAAAAAAAAAAAAAAAAAAAAAAAAAAAAAAAAAAAAAAAAAAAAAAAAAAAAAAAAAGGTTGGGGTGCCAGGTGAAGAGGATCGATGAGATTCTCAACCATGAAGGGCCATATTCCTCGTCGCCGCGTGCCGTGAGGGAGCGGTTAGAGGCTGAAGAGCGCAAGAGGCAGTTGGCTATGTTGGAGGCTGAGTCGTCGATGTCGGCTGATGTCAGCGACGAGTCCTCTGCCAATGAGGAGCCCAGTCGGGCGTCTAGAGGGGGCCCCCGTAAAGTTTATGGGGGCCAACGTAAGAGGTCGCGCGACCCTGACGATGATAAGAGCCGGACCCGCCACTCTTCGAGTGACGAGGAGCGTCCGGCTCCAAAAACAAGACCGGGGAAGGCTCATTCTTCCCCGAAAAGAGACGAATCCGGCCGTTTTCTGAAGCGGTCGGACTTACAGAAGGGGTCGGGTTCTGGCGGTGGGATTGAGGATAGGGTGTCTTCTCCCACTGCGTCGGAAGCGCCCCGTGGACGAGGCAGGCCTCCCACAACGGGAGAATACGTCGGCCTGGCCAAGGCCAAAGCGGACCTGATAGCCAAGGAGCGCGAGGCCATGGAGCTCCAGGCCGAAAAGGAGGTTGCGGAGGAGGCGCGCAGGATTCACAACTTGCGGCCGGAACGCCTGTCGGAAGCCTTGGAGGGGGGCCAAAGTGCGGCTGACCTGAGGGAGCGAGTGCTTCAACAGGTAAGCCTGATAAGTCAAGTGGCCGCCAAATCATCAAACCTTAAGGGTACTTATGTGAGGACCCTTAAGGATGCGGCCACGGAGATTAGGGACTCTGTTGAAGCACTTAGCAAGAGTTCCATCTCAGTAGAAACGCGGAGGTTGTCGGCCGACAACGAACGCCTAAAAGCGGAGGTTGCTGAGCTCCGCAGCGAGTTGGCTGCATTACGGGCTGACCTGTTGCGGTCTCAGCAACACAAGGTAGTGGAGACCAGTACCCCACCGCCTCCAAGCGCTCAGCTCGAGTCCGAGCAATTGAAGCGCTCCATCATCGAGGAGGTGGGGACTATGGTCAATGCCCGCCTGGAGGGCCTTGAGGAAAGATTGTTGCCGGCGAAGCGGTTCCGTCCGCCATTGGCGTCAGACAGTCTTGTAGAGGATGTGGTGGAGAGTCAGCCTATTCTGACTCCCCGGGCTTCTTCGGAGGCCCCTGCGGTCGTAAATAGGGCAAGCCCAAAGGTTGTGCTTGCTAATCCTTCGTCCTCTGCTCCGAAAGGGCAGAGGAAGAAGAAGAAGAAGACAAAGAAGCGAACGGCGGCTGTTTCCGCTGCCCCCGCACAAGGAGGGAGTGACCGCGCACCACCACCAACATCCGGTGGGGCGCGTGATAAAGAGGGTTGGACGACTGTGACTAGGCGCAAAGCCAGGTCTGGTGCGGCTTCTGCGCCGGTTGCCCAACCCCAAAAGAAGAGAAAGAGAGCTCCAAGGCTCCGACCCCCCCGCTCGTCTGCTGTGGTGCTCAAGCTGCAGCCGGGCGCGGCGGAGAAGGGGGTTTCCTATGCGGGAATATTGCTGCAGGCCAAGTCATCAATTGACTTGGCCAGCCTGGGAATTGACGACCTGAGGCTGAGAATTGCTGCGACAGGGGCGCGCATTCTCGAGTTGCCCGGGGCCACAAGTGGGGAAAAGGCGGATTTACTAGCTCAGAGGCTAAAAACCGCCCTTGGGGAGACAGACGTGGTGGTCTCCAGGCCCGAGAAGTGTGCAGATCTGCGCATCTCAGGTCTGGACGACACCGTCGAAGTAAGGGAGGTAGTGGAGGTTGTTGCGCGGGCCGGTGAGTGCCCAGTGACCTCCGTCAAAGTGGGAGAGATTCGCCGGTTTCAATCCGGCTTGGGAACAGCTTTTATTAGTTGCCCTGTCGCAGCTGCCGGCAAGGTGGCCAGGACTGATCGCCTCCTTATTGGGTGGTCGTCTGTTCGGGCCAAACTGCTGAAGCCAAAGCCTCTGCGGTGCTTCCGGTGCCTCGAGTTGGGGCACGTCAGGGCCAAATGCACTGTGGAGACAGATCGCGGTGATGCCTGCTTTAGGTGTGGCCAAGCAGGCCATAAGTCGAAGGATTGTTCCGCAGCTCCACACTGCCTTGTGTGTGCTGCGATGAGCAAGCCCGCTGCCCACAAGCTCGGCAGTGCGGCCTGCGCAAAAAAGCCGGAGCGGAAGAGGCGGCAGGAAGCTGCAGCAGGCGCCAAAGCGCGGCCGCAACCAACCCGCACAGTGGCTTCCACAGCCAGAACAGAGGAAGTCGAGATGGCCTCTGTCTAAAGAGGCTGCCTTTACGACGAGGGTCGTAGGAGGTTTCTGAACCTCCTCCCCTTTCCAAAAGCCCTGGACGATAAGCACGGGGGTGCATATCGCCCACCATAGGGCTCGTGAGGTGGTGCTGTGCTCGATATACCGGCACAGCACAAGATAGCCGGATCGGGTGTGCCACCCTTTACACGGTACACCCATAAGCGGTGGCTTGAAAAGGCCGCAGTCGCGTCGGGGTTACGGAAGATTGCTGACAGCGTTCCCGCGACCCCGGCACAAAGCGACCGTGACGAATAACAGTGGGTTTTTAGTGGGTATACGGCAACTCTGCCCGGAGTCCCACATACCCCCGTCGACTCCCCCGAGTCTGCGGGGGATGCGTAATTGCATTTTCCCACTTAAAAAAAAAAAAAAAGGTTGGGGTGCCAGGTCGGACAACCTCCTCGAGTGCTCGCGCCCATTGCCACATCCGGGATACGTCCCTGGTGTGACAATGGGTGGGAGACGGTGCACCCTGGGCATCGTCGACAATCGTTCTCCTTTGCGGAGGTGATTGTCGGCGATGGCGAATGGTCCGACACGTGGGGGGCGCGAGCGTTGCTCCGGCTGTTGCTGGGGCGGCGTGGCGGCGCACAGTGGGCGAGAGCTGCCCCCGGTCTCTTTCGTGGAGGTGCCGGGGGCGGCTGCGAGCCTTAGGGTGGCTGGCTGCCTGGCTGACTGGTGGTGGTGGTTCGACCGGACCGCCCGCCATGGTAGGCCGGGTGGCATATCAGCCGCCCATTGTGGGGGTCTCCGGTTGGCAGGCTGGGCCGCTGGCTGGGAGGTGGAGAGGTGGAGCTCCAGAGGGGGGCCGCGAAGCCTTTCCTCCCCGGCTGGCTGGCTCAACTGGCTGGCTGATCGGCGACGGGTCGGCTGTTCGGCTGCAAGGCTGGACAGCTGGCTGAGGAGAGGTCGCGATGGCCTTTTCAGGCCGACGCGACCCTGTGGAGGGGGCTTCATTGTCCTCTCCCTACTCGAGGGCTGCTGGCGTGTCCGTCATTTGGCTGGCCGACCTGCTGGCTGGGTTGAGGTCGGCTGGAGCCCCAATGGGGGGCTGGCTAGTTGGCTGGCCGACGGACTGCCGGTGGCGCTGGCTGACCTGCCGGTTGGCTGGCTGGCTGTTCTGGGTTGGGTCGAACCTCGCGAGGTAGAGGATCCCCTTCCTGGTTCGGTTAGCTGGCTCGCTGGTGGGAAGGCTGGCGTGAGGGGCTGGGTCGAGACGTAAGTCTCCCCGGCGGGCCCTGAGCGGCGGGCGCGGGGGTGCCTGCCACTCAAAAAGGGGCCAGTGGCGGGGCGCTGTGTCTGGTGCGCCGACACAGCGCCATTTTAGAGGAAGCCTGCATAAGGCTGCTGTTGCGTCGGGGCCGTGGAAGATTGCGTTTCGCGTTCCCATAGCCCCGACTCCTTGTGACTGTGGAGGTGCAACGTTGGTTTTTAGTGGGTATGCGGTCTCGTGCTGTGAGTCCCACATACTCCCTACTATCCCCCCCGAGGATAGTAGGGAGATGCATAAAGCATTTTCCAACGATAAAAAAAAAAAAAAAGGTTAGGTTAGGTTAGGTTAGGTTAGGTTAGGTTAGGTTAGGTTAGGTTAGGTTAGGTTAGGTTAGGTTAGGTTAGGTTAGGTTAGGTTAGGTTAGGTTAGGTTAGGTTAGGTTAGGTTAGGTTGGGGTGCCAGGTCGGACAACCTCCTCGAGTGCTCGCACCCATTGCCACATCCGGGATACGTCCCTGGTATGACAATGGGTGCGGGACGGTGCACCCTGGGCATCGTCGACAATCGTTCTCCTTTGCGGAGGTGATTGTCGGCGATGGCGAATGGTCCGACACGTGGGGGGCGCGAGCGTTGCTCCGGCTGTTGCTGGGGCGGCGTGGCAGCGCACAGTGGGCGAGAGCTGCCCCCGGTCTCTTTCGTGGAGGTGTCGGGGGCGGCTGCGAGCCTTAGGGTGGCTGGCTGCCTGGCTGACTGGTGGTGGTGGTTCGACCGGACCGCCCGCCATGGTAGGCCGGGTGGCATATCAGCCGCCCATTGTGGGGGTCTCCGGTTGGCAGGCTGGGCCGCTGGCTGGGAGGTGGAGAGGTGGAGCCCCAGAGGGGGGCCGCGAAGCCTTTCCTGCCCGGCTGGCTGGCTCAACTGGCTGGCTGATCGGCGACGGGTCGGCTGTTCGGCTGCAAGGCTGGACAGCTGGCTGAGGAGAGGTCGCGATGGCCTTCAGGCCGACGCGACCCTGTGGAGGGGGCTTCATTGTCCTCTCCCTACTCGAGGGCTGCTGGCGTGTCCGTCGTTTGGCTGGCCGACCTGCTGGCTGGGTTGAGGTCGGCTGGAGCCCCAATGGGGGGCTGGCTAGTTGGCTGGCCGACGGTCTGCCGGTGGCGCTGGCTGACCTGCCGGTTGGCTGGCTGGCTGTTCTGGGTTGGGTCGAACCTCGCGAGGTAGAGGATCCCCTTCCTGGTTCGGCTGGCTGGCTCGCTGGTGGGAAGGCTGGCGTGAGGGGCTGGGTCGAGACGTAAGTCTCCCCGGCGGGCCCTGAGCGGCGGGCGCGGGGGTGCCTGCCACTCAAAAAGGGGCCAGTGGCGGGGCGCTGTGTCTGGTGCGCCGACACAGCGCCATTTTAGAGGAAGCCTGCATAAGGCTGCTGTTGCGTCGGGGCCGTGGAAGATTGCGTTTCGCGTTCCCATAGCCCCGACTCCTTGTGACTCGTGGAGGTGCAACGTTGGTTTTTAGTGGGTATGCGGTCTCGTGCTGTGAGTCCCACATACTCCCTACTATCCCCCCCGAGGATAGTAGGGAGATGCATAAAGCATTTTCCAACGATAAAAAAAAAAAAAAAAAAAAAAAAAAAAAGGTTAGGTTAGGTTAGGTTAGGTTAGGTTAGGTTAGGTTAGGTTAGGTTAGGTTGGGGTGCCAGGTCGGACAACCTCCTCGAGTGCTCGCGCCCATTGCCACATCCGGGATACGTCCCTGGTGTGACAATGGGTGCGGGACGGTGCACCCTGGGCATCGTCGACAATCATTCTCCTTTGCGGGGGTTTGATTGTCGGCGATGGCGAATGGTCCGACACGGGGTGGGGGGGTAAGGGTTGGGATAAGGGGTTTTGGGGGGGTAAGGGGTTTTGGGGATAAGGGGTTGGGGGTAGTCTTTAAGGTCTTTGCCGAAGGTGATGGATGAACCGCGAATGCGTGATGTATGAAAGGAAGCCGCCGAGAGGAGGCAGTATGATTCGCGCGGTGTGTCTGCCAGGCGCACGCGGCTTGCCGCCACCGGGCGATCCCGTTATTCCCTGTAGGTGTCGTGGACATGTCTCACGGCCTACAGTGGAACCGGGGGTCTTGCCTTTACCGGCCGGACCGAGAGGAGTAAACCTCAATAAAAATCCGAGGAGTTCGGCGCTGCGGTCCGTGGCGTCGAAGGCTCGAAAGAGCGGCTGGATCGATAAACCAGTCTTAGCGACCAACCCTGGGAACCGCCCGTCACCCAGGTGTATATAGGGTTACCGGGGGAGGGAGACCCGGTGGACTTTGCTTTCCCAACTAACTCGTGGGATTAATGATGGATAAACATAAACTAAAATTAAAATTTTCGACGGATACGCGCAAAACGATTGACCTTGGCTTGAATAAAGGACCGGATTCTCCTTCTGGATCGGTTATGTTGACTGGTGCGGGCGTGGACTTGAAAAAGGCTGCGTCCGCAAGAGTATTGTTGGAGCGGCTTGCCGCTGAAGATAAGGTGGTGGATGTACCTTCAGACGTGGAGTCGCTGATGTCTGACACCGACGACTCCGTTTTTGATAGGCTGCCCAGTCGGACAGCTGATGGCGGTCCCTGCAGGGTGTACAGGGGCCACCGCAAGCGTCCTCGGCGCGACTCAGACGACGACTCGAGTCCGAGTCGCCGTTCCTCGAGTTGCGGGAAAGACCGCCCAGCGCATAAAGTGCGGGCTGGTAAGAGCTCCCCCGAACAGCGGAGGGACGAGTCTGGGCGCTTTCTGCAGCGAACGGACTCGCCCGTTCGAAAAGGTGGCGATGAAGCCCCTCGGGGTAGAGGTAGGCCTCCTACAACAGGAGCATATGTCGGCTTGGCCAAGGCCAAGGCTGACCTCATAGCCCAGGAGCGAGAGGCTATGGAGCTCCAGGCCGAAAAAGAGGTGGCGGAGGCAGCGCGCAGGGTTTACTTGCTGCGGTCGGAGCGTCTCTCCGAGACTTCCGCAGTTGGCGAACCGTCGGCATGCGACCTGCGGGAACGGGTCCTGCAACATGTGGGCTTGATCACCAAAGTCGCTTCGAAATCTTCGAACCTTAAGGGAACTTTTGTAAGGACCCTCAAGGACGCGGCTCTGGTGATCACGGACGCCGTAGAGGTACTCAGTAGAAGCACAACATCTGCTGAAACGAGGAAACTGTCCTCGGATAATGCCCGCCTTAAGGCGGAAGTTGCGGAGCTCCGTGGCGAATTGGCTTCTTTGCGGGCTGACTTGCTGCGGAGCCAGCAAAACCCGGACAAGACAAGTCCCCCACCTCCTCCAAGTGCTTTGTATGAGCCCGAGACGTTGAAGCGCTCGATAATTGAGGAGGTGGGGACAATGGTGAATGCCAGGCTGGATGCGCTCGAGGGCAGACTGCTGCCAGAGGAGCGCCTCCGTCCACCCCTGGCCATGGACTTCGCCAGTGTGGCCTCCCGTTCCCGGCCTGTGCCGAAGGTGGCCGCCAAGACTGCGCAAGAGGCCCCCCCGGCGGAAACGACTTCGTTGGAGATGCTGGATGGGCCAGCTGCTTCTTCTGCACCTTCTGCTTCTCGGGGAGGCGAGAGGGTGAAAACAAAGAAGAAAAGGAGTAAGCGGACCGCAACAACTGGTCCTACACAAGCGGGTAGTAGTGGCGCACCGCAAACATCTGGTGCGCTCAATACTGAGGGCTGGTCGGTCGTGTCCCGGCGTAAAGCCAAGGCTGGCGCGGCCTCTGAACCGATCGCCCAGCCCAACAAGCGGAGGCAGCGTCCACCTAAGCTGCGACCCCCCCGCGCGTCGGCAGTGGTTTTAAAGCTGCAGCCAGACGCTGTGACCCGGGGGGTCACTTATGCCGGACTCTTGCTTAAGGCCAAGAGTACCATAGACCTGGCTAAACTGGGAATTATGGCTTTGGGATTTAGAAAGGCCGCGACAGGGGCGCGGATCCTTGAGGTGTCGGGACCCGAAAGCGGGGATAAGGCGGACCTACTTGCTGCGGAGTTGCGAGAGGTCCTGAGCGAGGCCGACGTGGTAGTCACCAGGCCTGTTAAGTGCGCAGACTTGCGCTTGGCAGGCCTGGACGACTCCGTCGATAAAGAAGAGGTGGCTGCGGTAATCGCAAAAGCCGGTGAGTGCACTGTTGCCTCAATTAAGGTGGGAGAAATTCGTCGGGGCCAAACAGGCCTTGGCGCAGTAATTATCAGCTGCCCTGTGGCGGCTGCCAATAAGGTGGCCAGGACCGACCGCCTCCTAGTTGGGTGGTCGTCGGTTCGGGCCAAACTTCTGCAGCCGCGACCTCTGCGGTGCTACCGGTGCCTTGAGATAGGGCACGTCCGGGAGCAATGCACCGCAGAGGCAGACCGGGGAAGCGCCTGTTTTAGGTGCGGCCAGGTAGGACATAAGTCCAGCGGGTGCTCCGCAACACCATACTGTCTAGTATGCGCTGCGTTGAGCAAACCTGCTGGACATAAGTTGGGAGGTAAGGTGTGCATCGGCTCAAAGTCGGCTAAGTCGCGCCAGAAAAGGGGAAGAACTGGAGCCAAAGCCCAGTCACAACCGGCTCGCCCTGTGGCGGGGGGCACTACTGAGGTGGAGATGGCCACACAATAACGCCATCACAAGGCTGGGTTGTAGGGGGCTAGCCATCTTGGCAGAGTCTCCTCCCCACAACAAGAGTCCTGGGTCGGTAGGGAAAGGGGTACCTGTCGTTCCATCAAGGGGCTCGTGAGGTGGTGCTGTGCCCCTGTATCGGCACAGCACCATATAGCCGGATCGGGTGCGCCACTTTTTACATGGCGCACTCAAACGAGGAGGCCTAAGAGGCCGCAGTCGCGTCGGGGTTGCGGAAGTATGCATCTGCGTTCCCGTGACCCCGACACAATGCGACCGTGAAGTATAACAGTAGGTTTTTAGTGGGTATACGGCACTCTGCCGGGAGTCCCACATACCCCCGTCGACTTCCCCAAGTCGGCGGGGGATGCGTAATTGCATTTTCCTACTCAAAAAAAAAAAAAAAAAAAAAAAAAAAAAAAAAAAAAAAAAAAAAAAAAGGTTAGGTTAGGTTAGGTTAGGTTAGGTTAGGTTAGGTTAGGTTAGGTTAGGTTAGGTTAGGTTAGGTTAGGTTAGGTTAGGTTGGGGTGCCAGGTCGGACAACCTCCTCGAGTGCTCGCGCCCATTGCCACATCCGGGATACGTCCCTGGTGTGACAATGGGTGGGAGACGGTGCACCCTGGGCATCGTCGACAATCGTTCTCCTTTGCGGAGGTGATTGTCGGCGATGGCGAATGGTCCGACACGTGGGGGGCGCAAGCGTTGCTCCGGCTGTTGCTGGGGCGGCGTGGCGGCGCATTTTGGGCGAGAGCTGCCCCCGGTCTCTTTCGTGGAGGTGCCGGGGGCGGCTGCGAGCCTTAGGGTGGCTGGCTGCCTGGCTGACTGGTGGTGGTGGTTCGACCGGACCGCCCGCCATGGTAGGCCGGGTGGCATATCAGCCGCCCATTGTGGGGGTCTCCGGTTGGCAGGCTGGGCCGTTGGCTGGGAGGTGGAGAGGTGGAGCCCCAGAGGGGGGCCGCGAAGCCTTTCCTGCCTGGCTGGCTGATCGGCGACGGGTCGGCTGTTCGGCTGCAAGGCTGGACAGCTGGCTGAGGAGAGGTCGCGATGGCCTTTAGGCCGACGCGACCCTGTGGAGGGGGCTTCATTGTCCTCTCCCTACTCGAGGGCTGCTGGCGTGTCCGTCGTTTGGCTGGCCGACCTGCTGGCTGGGTTGAGGTCGGCTGGAGCCCCAATGGGGGGCTGGCTAGTTGGCTGGCCGACGGACTGCCGGTGGCGCTAGCTGACCTGCCGGTTGGCTGGCTGGCTGTTCTGGGTTGGGTCGAACCTCGCGAGGTAGAGGATCCCCTTCCTGGTTCGGCTGGCTGGCTCGCTGGTGGGAAGGCTGGCGTGAGGGGCTGGGTCGAGACGTAAGTCTCCCCGGCGGGCCCTGAGCGGCGGGCGCGGGGGTGCCTGCCACTCAAAAAGGGGCCAGTGGCGGGGCGCTGTGTCTGGTGCGCCGACACAGCGCCATTTTGAGAGGAAGCCTGCATAAGGCTGCTGTTGCGTCGGGGCCGTGGAAGATTGCGTTATCGCGTTCCCATAGCCCCGACTCCTTGTGACTCGTGGAGGTGCAACGTTGGTTTTTAGTGGGTATGCGGTCTCGTGCTGTGAGTCCCACATACTCCCTACTATCCCCCCCGAGGATAGTAGGGAGATGCATAAAGCATTTTCCAACGATAAAAAAAAAAAAAAAAAAAAAAAAAAGGTTAGGTTAGGTTGGGGTGCCAGGTCGGACAACCTCCTCGAGTGCTCGCACCCATTGCCACATCCGGGATACGTCTCTGGTATGACAATGGGTGCGGGACGGTGCACCCTGGGCATCGTCGACAATCGTTCTCCTTTGCGGAGGTGATTGTCGGCGATGGCGAATGGTCCGACACGGGGTGGGGGGCTCTCATGCCGCTCCTGGTGCTCTCCAATGAGAGTGCCATGGATGCGGCATGTTGGTCCTCCAGGGGGGTAAGGGGCGTCTGCTGGTGCTGCTCCTGGCACTCTCTGTTTAGAGGGTGTCGGGAGCAGCATTAGCAACGCTGTGGTGGGCGCGAGCGCTGCCTAGGCGGTACCCTCTCTTGGGAGGGATGCTGGGGCGGCGTGGCGGCGCAGAGCGGGCGAGAGCCTCCCCGGCGGTACTCTCTCGTGGAGGTGCTGGGGGTGGCAACGAGCCTTAGGGTGGCTGGCTGCCTGGCTGACTGGCGGCTGGACGGTGGATCCCGGCTGCCAATGGTAGGCCAGGCGGCATATCAGCCACCCAGTGTGGGGGTCGTCGGTTAGCAGGCCGGGTTGGCTGGCTGGGAAGTGGAGAGGTGGAGCCCCAGAGGGGGGCCGCGAAGCCTTTCCTGCCCGGCCGGCTGGCTCAACTGGCTGGCTGATCGGCGACGGGTCGGCTGTTCGGCTGCAAGGCTGGACAGCTGGCTGAAGAGAGGTCGCGATGGCCTTTTCAGGCCGACGCGACCCTGTGGAGGGGGCTTCATTGTCCCCTCCCTACTCGAGGGCTGCTGGCGTGTCCGTCGTATGCTGGCTGATCTGCTGGCTGGGATGTGGAGAGGTGGAGCCCCAGAGGGGGGCCGCGAAGCCTTTCCTGCCCGGCTGGCTAGTTGGCTGGCTGATGGACTGCTGGTGGCGCTGGCTGACCTGCCGGTTGGCTGGCTGGCTGTTCTGGGTTGGGTCGAACCTCGCGAGGTAGAGGATCCCCTTCCTAGTTCGGCTGGCTGGCTCGCTGGTGGGAAGGCTGGCGTGAGGGGCTGGGTTGAGACGTAAGTCTCCCCGGCGGGCCCTGAGTGGCGGGCGCGGGGGTGCCTGCTACTCATGAAGGGGCCAGTGGCGGGGCGCTGTGTCTGGTGCGCCGACACAGCGCCATTCTTAGAGGAAGCCTGCATAAGGCTGCTGTTGCGTCGGGGCCGTGGAAGATTGCGTTATCGCGTTCCCATAGCCCCGACTCCTTGTGACTCGTGAGGTGCAACGTTGGTTTTTAGTGGGTATGCGGTCTCGTGCTGTGAGTCCCACATACTCCCTACTATCCCCCCCGAGGATAGAAGGGAGATGCATAAAGCATTTTCCAACTATAAAAAAAAAAAAAAAAAAAAAAGGTTAGGTTAGGTTGGGGTGGGGTGCCAGGTCGGACAACCTCCTCGAGTGCTCGCGCCCATTGCCACATCCGGGATACGTCCCTGGTGTGACAATGGGTGGGAGACGGTGCACCCTGGGCATCGTCGACAATCGTTCTCCTTTGCGGAGGTGATTGTCGGCGATGGCGAATGGTCCGACACGTGGGGGGCGCGAGCGTTGCTCCGGCTGTTGCTGGGGCGGCGTGGCGGCGCATTGTGGGCGAGAGCTGCCCCCGGTCTCTTTCGTGGAGGTGCCGGGGGCGGCTGCGAGCCTTAGGGTGGCTGGCTGCCTGGCTGACTGGTGGTGGTGGTTCGACCGGACCGCCCGCCATGGTAGGCCGGGTGGCATATCAGCCGCCCATTGTGGGGGTCTCCGGTTGGCAGGCTGGGCCGCTGGCTGGGAGGTGGAGAGGTGGAGCCCCAGAGGGGGGCCGCGAAGCCTTTCCTGCCCGGCTGGCTGGCTCAACTGGCTGGCTGATCGGCGACGGGTCGGCTGTTCGGCTGCAAGGCTGGACAGCTGGCTGAGGAGAGGTCGCGATGGCCTTTAGGCCGACGCGACCCTGTGGAGGGGGCTTCATTGTCCTCTCCCTACTCGAGGGCTGCTGGCGTGTCCGTCGTTTGGCTGGCCGACCTGCTGGCTGGGTTGAGGACGGCTGGAGCCCCAATGGGGGGCTGGCTAGTTGGCTAGCTGACGGACTGCCGGTGGCGCTGGCTGACCTGCCGGTTGGCTGGCTGGCTGTTCTGGGTTGGGTCGAACCTCGCGAGGTAGAGGATCCCCTTCCTGGTTCGGCTGGCTGGCTCGCTGGTGGGAAGGCTGGCGTGAGGGGCTGGGTCGAGACGTAAGTCTCCCCAGCGGGCCCTGAGCGGCGGGCGCGGGGGTGCCTGCCACTCAAAAAGGGGCCAGTGGCGGGGCGCTGTGTCTGGTGCGCCGACACAGCGCCATTCTTGGAGGAAGCCTGCATAAGGCTGCTGTTGCGTCGGGGCCGTGGAAGATTGCGTTTCGCGTTCCCATAGCCCCGACTCCTTGTGACTCGTGGAGGTGCAACGTTGGTTTTTAGTGGGTATGCGGTCTCGTGCTGTGAGTCCCACATACTCCCTACTATCCCCCCCGAGGATAGTAGGGAGATGCATAAAGCATTTTCCAACGATAAAAAAAAAAAAAAAAAAGGTTAGGTTGGGGTGCCAGGTCGGACAACCTCCTCGAGTGCTCGCACCCATTGCCACATCCGTATATGGTGTGACAATGGGTGCGGGACGGTGCACCCTGGGCATCGTCAACAATCATTCTCCTTTGCGGGGGTTTGATTGTCGGCGATGGCGAATGGTCCGACACGGGGTGGGGGGGTAATGGGGTTCTGGGGGGTAAGGGGTTGGGGGTAGGTGGGGTTTTAGTCTGTTAGGTCTTTGGCAAAGGTGATGGATGAACCGCGAATGCGTGAAAGGTATGAAAGGAAGCCGCCGAGAGGAGGCAGTGTGATTCGCGCGGTGTGTTTGCCAAGTGCACGCGGCTTGCCGCCACCGGGTGATCCCGTAAGTCTACTGCAGGTGTCGTGGACATGTCTCGCGACCTACAGTGGAATCGGGGGTCCTGCCTTAACCGGCAGGGCTGCGAGGAGACAACCTCTCTAAAAAATCCGTGGACATCTGGCGTTGCGGTTCGTGACGTCAGGGGCTCGAAAGAGCGGCTGGGCCGACAAACCAGCCCTTAGTGGCCAATCCTGGAAACATCCCGACCTCCAGGCGTATATAGGGTTACCGGGGGAGGGAGACCCGGTGGACGATGATGCCCAAATTACTCGTGGGAACAAAAATGGACAATTCTTTTAAATTGAAAATTATGACGCAGAAGCAAAAAACGACTGACCCTGGCAAGCACACTGGACCGATTTTGCAAGACGAAAGGATGGACGAGCTTTATGGCCGTGACGCGGACCTGGACATGTCCCAGGCCATACGCGATAAGGAGGAGCGGCGCGCCGCTAGGAGGGAAAGGAAGAGGCTGGAGTTGGAGTCGCAAGTGCCTGGCGACAACGACACCAGACGAGACAGGCTGCCTAAGTTGCCTGAGGATAACTACCCTAAGATTGACTACCCTAAGGTGTATGTCGATAGGGAGAGCGTCCGGAAGCGCTCTCGCGACTCTCGCAAGTCGGACGTCGACTCTAGCCAGGATCGGCAGACGAGCGACGAGGAGCATCCGGCCCCAAAGGTTAAGATAAAGGGGACGAAAAAACGTTCGGCCTCAGAGAGGGATGAGTGCGGCCGCTTTCTGAAGCGGCCGGCATCGGCGACGGGTTCAATCGAGGTCGTAGGGTCGAAGGATGAGGCAGATGTGCCCTCTCCCACTAACCCCACTGACGCAAAAGAGCCCCGCGGCAGAGGAAGGCCGCCGACGACCGGAGAGTACGTCGGCTTGGCCAAGGCGAAGGCTGACCTGATCGCCAAGGAGAGGGAGGTCATGGAACTCCAAGCGGAGAAAGAGGTGGCTGAGGCCGCCCGCAAGGCATATTCCTTGCGTTCGGAGCGTCTCTCGGAGACAATTGATGTAGGACCATCCTCAAAAGAGATGAAGGAGCAAGTGCTCGCACAAGTGGAGCTAATATCTAGCGTGGCCGCAAAATCTTCAAACCTTAAGGGTACTTACGTAAGGGCCCTTAAGGATGCGGCCACGCTGATAAAAGAAGCCGTCAAAGTGATGGACAGGACAACGGCTACAGCCGAGTCCAAGAAGTTGTCAGCGGACAATACCCGCCTAAGAGCGGAAGTTGCTGATCTCCGCAGCGAGTTAGCCGTTTTACGTGCTGACCTGCTGCGGACTCAGCAAAACCAGGATGTGGCTAAAGCCCCACCGCCTCCTAGCGCTCTGCTCGAGCCCGAGCAGTTAAAGCGCTCTATCATAGAGGAGGTGGGCAACATGATGAGCGCCCGATTTGAGGCGCTCGAGGGTAGGCTGCTGCCGGAGATACGTCTCCGCCCGCCCCTAGCCTCGGACGTTGTACGAGGGGCCTCCGTTTCTCGGCCTGTGCCGAGTGTGGCCACAGTTGCTGCACCAGCGGCGCGACAAGAGCAGAGGGCTCTGTCCGTCGAGCTGGACGAACCGGCTGCTCCTCCTCCACCTACTGTCCCGCGAGGGGAGAAGGTGGGGAAAAAAAAGAAGAATAAGAAGAAGAAGCGGACCGTTGCAACCGGACCCGCACAAGGAGGGAACAATGGCGCGCCACCAACAACTGGTGCGCCAAACGCTGATGGCTGGACGGTCGTGTCTCGTCGCAAAGCGAAGTCTGGCACGGCCTCAACTCCAGCTCCAGCCGTCAGCCAAAAGAAGAAGAAGCAGCCTAAGCTGCGTGCCCCCCGGTCGTCGGCTGTAGTCCTCAAACTACAGCCGGACGCCCAGGCCAAGGGGGTCACATACGCCGACCTCCTTACTAAGGCCAAGGCTTCCATCAAACTGGAAAGTCTTGGAATCACGACGTTAGGCTTCAGGAAGGCCGCGACAGGGGCGCGGATTCTCGAACTTCCTGGAGCCACAAGCGGGGACAAGGCCGACCTTCTAGCTTCAAAGCTAAGGGAGGTCCTAGAAGTGGGTGACGTCGTTGTCTCCAGGCCTGAAAAGTGTGCAGATCTGCGCATTGCGGGCCTGGATGACTCCGTCCAGGCGAAGGATGTGGCTGAGGCCATTTCGCGGATAGGAGAGTGCCCTGTGGCCTCTGTAAAGGTGGGGGAAATAAGCCGGAGCCAGTTCGGAACCGGTTTAGGTGCTGTATTCGTCAGCTGCCCAGTAGCTGCCGCCAACAAGGTGGCCAAGACGGACCGCCCTCGAATTGGGTGGTCCACGGTCCAGGCCAAACTTTTGTGGCCCCGGCCTCTACGGTGCTTCCGGTGTCTCAAACTGGGGCATGTTCGGGAGCAGTGTGCCGAAGAGGCCGATAGAGGAAGCGCCTGCTTTAGATGCGGGCAATTAGGACACAAGTCCAAAGGGTGTTCGGCGGCTCCACACTGTCTTGTGTGTGCGGCTGCAAGCAAACCGGCCAGCCATAGGCTTGGGAGTGCAACATGTGCTTCCACAAAGCCGGAAAAGAGGAAGCGGAATAGGGATGCAGCCGGCACAAAAGCCAAGGCGCAACCGTCCCGCCCTGGTGCCACTAAGGCACCAGAATCGGAACCGCAAATGGAAAAACTAACATCTAGGCCATATCCCAAGAGTAGGGTAGCAGGAGGTTAGCTGAACCTTCTCCCCGCAAAAAGAAGCCTCTGACGGCAGGCACGGGGGTGTCTGCCGCCCAGTATGAGGCTCGTGAGGTAGTGCTGTGCCCGCTATACCGGCACATCACCAAACGGCCGGATCGGGTGCGCCCCCTTTTACATGGCGCCCCAAACGCGGAGGCCTGGAAAGGCCGAAGTCGCATCGGGGTTACGGAAGATTGCTCAATGCGTTCCCGCGACCCCGACACTACGCGACCTGCGCGGTTAAGAGTGGGTTTTTAGTGGGTATACGGC